>OU426881.1:0-10000000 GCA_911387805.1 Cantharis rustica
ATTTGCTGTTTAACTTAATTACCTACCTACCGTACGGTGCGACCTTTGTTTAATAATAAGTTTCAAAATTGCATTGGCCAACGATAATTCAAAATGTTGACGTTTGCAGAGGTCCCTGTCGAAATTGGTATTTTCCAATTACAATTGAATCTCGAGTTGTATCGAACGTTCTTGCAATCGTAATTTTCTTATTTAATTTGGGTTGTTTTTAGTTATGGAAAGATCGTTTCCAGCTCACCGTTGAAGTTTGTCGTTTAATTTTCAAACCATCTATCGATTCGTGTTCCTTTAACTTTTTGAATCGGGTTTGAAATTCCGTACATCGTTGACGGCAATGGAGCAATCACGTATAAAAGCAAGTCCATGAGAAAGAAGCACGAGACATCGAAACCGGAGATTATGTAGTTGCTTTAAAAATTGGTGTGTCGGACAACGAACGATCAAATCCACATCGACGTCCGATTTGCTGTGTAACTTAATTACCTACCTACCGTACGGTGCGACCTTTGTTTAATAATAAGTTTCAAAATTGCATTGGCCAACGATAATTCAAAATGTTGACGTTTGCAGAGGTCCCTGTCGAAATTGGTATTTTCCAATTACAATTGAATCTCGAGTTGTATCGAACGTTCTTGCAATCGTAATTTTCTTATTTAATTTGGGTTGTTTTTAGTTATGGAAAGATCGTTTCCAGCTCACCGTTGAAGTTTGTCGTTTAATTTTCAAACCATCTATCGATTCGTGTTCCTTTAACTTTTTTGAATCGGGTTTGAAATTCCGTACATCGTTGACGGCAATGGAGCAATCACGTATAAAAGCAAGTCCATGAGAAAGAAGCACGAGACATCGAAACCGGAGATTATGTAGTTGCTTTAAAAATTGGTGTGTCGGACAACGAACGATCAAATCCACATCGACGTCCGATTTGCTGTGTAACTTAATTACCTACCTACCGTACGGTGCGACCTTTGTTTAATAATAAGTTTCAAAATTGCATTGGCCAACGATAATTCAAAATGTTGACGTTTGCAGAGGTCCCTGTCGAAATTGGTATTTTCCAATTACAATTGAATCTCGAGTTGTATCGAACGTTCTTGCAATCGTAATTTTCTTATTTAATTTGGGTTGTTTTTAGTTATGGAAAGATCGTTTCCAGCTCACCGTTGAAGTTTGTCGTTTAATTTTCAAACCATCTATCGATTCGTGTTCCTTTAACTTTTTGAATCGGGTTTGAAATTCCGTACATCGTTGACGGCCAGGGGTGGGCAAAATACACACAAATAAGTATCTTAAATACAAAATACAAGATACATTGAAAACTTGTATTTAAATACAAAATACAAAATACATTTGAAATATGTGTTTAAAATACAAAATACAAAATACAGTATTTCAAATACAAAATATTTGAGTATTTAAAATACAAAATACAAAATACAGTATTAAATTTTAACCAATGAGAATTAAGAAAATTATTCTTAGTTCTTATTGGTTAAAAACTGATAACGGCCGATATATTCCGTTTGGAATTTGAACCTTTATGCCTGTTAATACAGAAAAAAAAAACAACATTAATAAATAATATTTAATTAATTTAAATTTTTATTTTTTAATTATATATAAACATGTTTTAATTTTTAAATAATGCGTTGCCTTTTAGAAAAACAAGCGTTTCAAATGTTTGATCGCATAACGTTCCTCTAGTTGGAGAGTGAATGATACCAGCAAAAGAAAATAATCGTTCTACAGCAGCAGAAGAACACAAACTAGTATTGCAGCAGCTAGACAAACTATTCGAACTTCTTTCGTTTTTGTTTCTTTTTCCTTAACTTAAACTAACCTTGCAATAAATAAAATAACTGTAATTCTGTAAATGATATGAAAAATATATTTATATATATATAATATAAGGCTCAACCTATTAGCAGGTTGGTATTGTGCTTGTGTTGGTATTGTGCAAGTGGGAGAAAAAAATGTATTTCATGACTTTTAGGGCACACCCTGTATACTGTATACAAAATAACAGATATTTCTATTTAAAATACAAAATATTAAATTTTTTGAAAATTTGTATTTGAAATACAAAATTTGATATAAGATACAAAATACAAGATACAGAAAATATTTGTATCGTAAATACAAAATACAAGATACATTAAAAATTTGTATCTTAAATACAAATACAAGATACAAAATGTATTTTAAATACGTATTTCAAATACATGTATTTCAAATACTGCCCAGCCCTGTTGACGGCAATGGAGCAATCACGTATAAAAGCAAGTCCATGAGAAAGAAGCACGAGACATCGAAACCGGAGATTATGTAGTTGCTTTAAAAATTGGTGTGTCGGACAACGAACGATCAAATCCACATCGACGTCCGATTTGCTGTGTAACTTAATTACCTACCTACCGTACGGTGTGACCTTTGTTTAATAATAAGTTTCAAAATTGCATTGGCCAACGATAATTCAAAATGTTGACGTTTGCAGAGGTCCCTGTCGAAATTGGTATTTTCCAATTACAATTGAATCTCGAGTTGTATCGAACGTTCTTGCAATCGTAATTTTCTTATTTAATTTGGGTTGTTTTTAGTTATGGAAAGATCGTTTCCAGCTCACCGTTGAAGTTTGTCGTTTAATTTTCAAACCATCTATCGATTCGTGTTCCTTTAACTTTTTGAATCGGGTTTGAAATTCCGTACATCGTTGACGGCAATGGACCAATCACGTATAAAAGCAAGTCCATGAGAAAGAAGCACGAGACATCGAAACCGGAGATTATGTAGTTGCTTTAAAAATTGGTGTGTCGGACAACGAACGATCAAATCCACATCGACGTCCGATTTGCTGTGTAACTTAATTACCTACCTACCGTACGGTGTGACCTTTGTTTAATAATAAGTTTCAAAATTGCATTGGCCAACGATATTTCAAAATGTTGACGTTTGAAGAGGTCGCTGTCGAAATTTGTTATTTTCACACCGGCGAGAAACCATTCGAACAGGAAGATTTGTTAGATTTTAATTGCACCGTTTTCACCGATTCGAAATCCCCCGTACCGGCCTCAAATCGTGATTTACTCGTGAAGGCACATCTGGAAAATAACGAGACACATTGACATGGTTTAATAATAATACGTTTAAAATCTTGGAAATTTAATAAAATTTCGACATAAGCGCGTTCGATTGGCGTGTGTGAACGTGGTTTAATTTTTGTCGATTCGCGAGTGAATGTTAGATGGCAGTGCCGTAGGGACCTGTCATTAACTAACCTTTTTACAATTGAATCTCGAGTTGTATCGAACGTTCTTGCAATCGTAATTTTCTTATTTAATTTGGGTTGTTTTTAGTTATGGAAAGATCGTTTCCAGCTCACCGTTGAAGTTTGTCGTTTAATTTTCAAACCATCTATCGATTCGTGTTCCTTTAACTTTTTGAATCGGGTTTGAAATTCCGTACATCGTTGACGGCAATGGAGCAATCACGTATAAAAGCAAGTCCATGAGAAAGAAGCACGAGACATCGAAACCGGAGATTATGTAGTTGCTTTAAAAATTGGTGTGTCGGACAACGAACGATCAAATCCACATCGACTTCCGATTTGCTGTGTAACTTAATTACCTACCTACCGTACGGTGCGACCTTTGTTTAATAATAAGTTTCAAAATTGCATTGGCCAACGATAATTCAAAATGTTGACGTTTGCAGAGGTCCCTGTCGAAATTGGTATTTTCCAATTACAATTGAATCTCGAGTTGTATCGAACGTTCTTGCAATCGTAATTTTCTTATTTAATTTGGGTTGTTTTTAGTTATGGAAAGATCGTTTCCAGCTCACCGTTGAAGTTTGTCCTTTAATTTTCAAACCATCTATCGATTCGTGTTCCTTTAACTTTTTGAATCGGGTTTGAAATTCCGTACATCGTTGACGGCAATGGACCAATCACGTATAAAAGCAAGTCCATGAGAAAGAAGCACGAGACATCGAAACCGGAGATTATGTAGTTGCTTTAAAAATTGGTGTGTCGGACAACGAACGATCAAATCCACATCGACGTCCGATTTGCTGTGTAACTTAATTACCTACCTACCGTACGGTGCGACCTTTGTTTAATAATAAGTTTCAAAATTGCATTGGCCAACGATAATTCAAAATGTTGACGTTTGCAGAGGTCCCTGTCGAAATTGGTATTTTCCAATTACAATTGAATCTCGAGTTGTATCGAACGTTCTTGCAATCGTAATTTTCTTATTTAATTTGGGTTGTTTTTAGTTATGGAAAGATCGTTTCCAGCTCACCGTTGAAGTTTGTCGTTTAATTTTCAAATCATCTATCGATTCGTGTTCCTTTAACTTTTTGAATCGGGTTTGAAATTCCGTACATCGTTGACGGCAATGGACCAATCACGTATAAAAGCAAGTCCATGAGAAAGAAGCACGAGACATCGAAACCGGAGATTATGTAGTTGCTTTAAAAATTGGTGTGTCGGACAACGAACGATCAAATCCACATCGACGTCCGATTTGCTGTGTAACTTAATTACCTACCTACCGTACGGTGTGACCTTTGTTTAATAATAAGTTTCAAAATTGCATTGGCCAACGATAATTCAAAATGTTGACGTTTGCAGAGGTCGCTGTCGAAATTTGTTATTTTCACACCGGCGAGAAACCATTCGAACAGGAAGATTTGTTTGATTTTAATTGCACCGTTTTCACCGATTCGAAATCCCCCGTACCGGCCTCAAATCGTGATTTACTCGTGAAGGCACATCTGGAAAATAACGAGACAGATTGACATGGTTTAATAATAATACGTTTAAAATCTTGGAAATTTAATAAAATTTCGACATAAGCGCGTTCGGTTGGCGTGTGTGAACGTGGTTTAATTTTTGTCTATTCGCGAGTGAATGTTAGATAGCAGTGCCGTAGCGACCTGTCATTAACTAACACTTTTTACAATTGAATCTCGAGTTGTATCGAACGTTCTTGCAATCGTAATTTTCTTATTTAATTTGGGTTGTTTTTAGTTATGGAAAGATCGTTTCCAGCTCACCGTTGAAGTTTGTCGTTTAATTTTCAAACCATCTATCGATTCGTGTTCCTTTAACTTTTTGAATCGGGTTTGAAATTCCGTACATCGTTGACGGCAATGGAGCAATCACGTATAAAAGCAAGTCCATGAGAAAGAAGCACGAGACATCGAAACCGGAGATTATGTAGTTGCTTTAAAAATTGGTGTGTCGGACAACGAACGATCAAATCCACATCGACATCCGATTTGCTGTGTAACTTAATTACCTACCTACCGTACGGTGTGACCTTTGTTTAATAATAAGTTTCAAAATTGCATTGGCCAACGATAATTCAAAATGTTGACGTTTGCAGAGATCCCTGTCGAAATTGGTATTTTCCAATTACAATTGAATCTCAAGTTGTATCGAACGTTCTTGCAATCATAATTTTCTTATTTAATTTGGGTTGTTTTTAGTTATGGAAAGATCGTTTCTAGCTCACCGTTGAAGTTTGTCGTTTAATTTTCAAACCATCTATCGATTCGTGTTCCTTTAACTTTTTGAATCGGGTTTGAAATTCCGTACATCGTTGACGGCAATGGAGCAATTACGTATAAAAGCAAGTCCATGAGAAAGAAGCACGAGACATCGAAACCGGAGATTATGTAGTTGCTTTAAAAATTGGTGTGTCGGACAACGAACGATCAAATCCACATCGACGTCCGATTTGCTGTGTAACTTAATTACCTACCTACCGTACGGTGTGACCTTTGTTTAATAATAAGTTTCAAAATTGCATTGGCCAACGATAATTCAAAATGTTGACGTTTGCAGAGGTCCCTGTCGAAATTGGTATTTTCCAATTACAATTGAATCTCGAGTTGTATCGAACGTTCTTGCAATCGTAATTTTCTTATTTAATTTGGGTTGTTTTTAGTTATGGAAAGATCGTTTCCAGCTCACCGTTGAAGTTTGTCGTTTAATTTTCAAACCATCTATCGATTCGTGTTCCTTTAACTTTTTGAATCGGGTTTGAAATTCCGTTCATCGTTGACGGCAATGGAGCAATCACGTATAAAAGCAAGTCCATGAGAAAGAAGCACGAGACATCGAAACCGGAGATTATGTAGTTGCTTTAAAAATTGGTGTGTCGGACAACGAACGATCAAATCCACATCGACGTCCGATTTGCTGTGTAACTTAATTACCTACCTACCGTACGGTGTGACCTTTGTTTAATAATAAGTTTCAAAATTGCATTGGCCAACGATAATTCAAAATGTTGACGTTTGCAGAGGTCGCTGTCGAAATTTGTTATTTTCACACCGGCGAGAAACCATTCGAACAGGAAGATTTGTTTGATTTTAATTGCACCGTTTTCACCGATTCGAAATCCCCCGTACCGGCCTCAAATCGTGATTTACTCGTGAAGGCACATCTGGAAAATAACGAGACACATTGACATGGTTTAATAATAATACGTTTAAAATCTTGGAAATTTAATAAAATTTCGACATAAGCGCGTTCGGTTGGCGTGTGTGAACGTGGTTTAATTTTTGTCTATTCGCGAGTGAATGTTAGATAGCAGTGCCGTAGCGACCTGTCATTAACTAACACTTTTTACAATTGAATCTCGAGTTGTATCGAACGTTCTTGCAATCGTAATTTTCTTATTTAATTTGGGTTGTTTTTAGTTATGGAAAGATCGTTTCCAGCTCACCGTTGAAGTTTGTCGTTTAATTTTCAAACCATCTATCGATTCGTGTTCCTTTAACTTTTTGAATCGGGTTTGAAATTCCGTACATCGTTGACGGCAATGGAGCAATCACGTATAAAAGCAAGTCCATGAGAAAGAAGCACGAGACATCGAAACCGGAGATTATGTAGTTGCTTTAAAAATTGGTGTGTCGGACAACGAACGATCAAATCCACATCGACGTCCGATTTGCTGTGTAACTTAATTACCTACCTACCGTACGGTGTGACCTTTGTTTAATAATAAGTTTCAAAATTGCATTTGCCAACGATAATTCAAAATGTTGACGTTTGCAGAGATCCCTGTCGAAATTGGTATTTTCCAATTACAATTGAATCTCGAGTTGTATCGAACGTTCTTGCAATCGTAATTTTCTTATTTAATTTGGGTTGTTTTTAGTTATGGAAAGATCGTTTCTAGCTCACCGTTGAAGTTTGTCGTTTAATTTTCAAACCATCTATCGATTCGTGTTCCTTTAACTTTTTGAATCGGGTTTGAAATTCCGTACATCGTTGACGGCAATGGAGCAATTACGTATAAAAGCAAGTCCATGAGAAAGAAGCACGAGACATCGAAACCGGAGATTATGTAGTTGCTTTAAAAATTGGTGTGTCGGACAACGAACGATCAAATCCACATCGACGTCCGATTTGCTGTGTAACTTAATTACCTACCTACCGTACGGTGTGACCTTTGTTTAATAATAAGTTTCAAAATTGCATTGGCCAACGATAATTCAAAATGTTGACGTTTGAAGAGGTCGCTGTCGAAATTTGTTATTTTCACACCGGCGAGAAACCATTCGAACAGGAAGATTTGTTAGATTTTAATTGCACCGTTTTCACCGATTCGAAATCCCCCGTACCGGCCTCAAATCGTGATTTACTCGTGAAGGCACATCTGGAAAATAACGAGACACATTGACATGGTTTAATAATAATACGTTTAAAATCTTGGAAATTTAATAAAATTTCGACATAAGCGCGTTCGATTGGCGTGTGTGAACGTGGTTTAATTTTTGTCGATTCGCGAGTGAATGTTAGATGGCAGTGCCGTAGGGACCTGTCATTAACTAACCTTTTTACAATTGAATCTCGAGTTGTATCGAACGTTCTTGCAATCGTAATTTTCTTATTTAATTTGGGTTGTTTTTAGTTATGGAAAGATCGTTTCCAGCTCACCGTTGAAGTTTGTCGTTTAATTTTCAAACCATCTATCGATTCGTGTTCCTTTAACTTTTTGAATCGGGTTTGAAATTCCGTACATCGTTGACGGCAATGGACCAATCACGTATAAAAGCAAGTCCATGAGAAAGAAGCACGAGACATCGAAACCGGAGATTATGTAGTTGCTTTAAAAATTGGTGTGTCGGACAACGAACGATCAAATCCACATCGACGTCCGATTTGCTGTGTAACTTAATTACCTACCTACCGTACGGTGTGACCTTTGTTTAATAATAAGTTTCAAAATTGCATTGGCCAACGATAATTCAAAATGTTGACGTTTGCAGAGGTCGCTGTCGAAATTTGTTATTTTCACACCGGCGAGAAACCATTCGAACAGGAAGATTTGTTTGATTTTAATTGCACCGTTTTCACCGATTCGAAATCCCCCGTACCGGCCTCAAATCGTGATTTACTCGTGAAGGCACATCTGGAAAATAACGAGACACATTGACATGGTTTAATAATAATACGTTTAAAATCTTGGAAATTTAATAAAATTTCGACATAAGCGCGTTCGGTTGGCGTGTGTGAACGTGGTTTAATTTTTGTCTATTCGCGAGTGAATGTTAGATAGCAGTGCCGTAGCGACCTGTCATTAACTAACACTTTTTACAATTGAATCTCGAGTTGTATCGAACGTTCTTGCAATCGTAATTTTCTTATTTAATTTGGGTTGTTTTTAGTTATGGAAAGATCGTTTCCAGCTCACCGTTGAAGTTTGTCGTTTAATTTTCAAACCATCTATCGATTCGTGTTCCTTTAACTTTTTGAATCGGGTTTGAAATTCCGTACATCGTTGACGGCAATGGAGCAATCACGTATAAAAGCAAGTCCATGAGAAAGAAGCACGAGACATCGAAACCGGAGATTATGTAGTTGCTTTAAAAATTGGTGTGTCGGACAACGAACGATCAAATCCACATCGACGTCCGATTTGCTGTGTAACTTAATTACCTACCTACCGTACGGTGTGACCTTTGTTTAATAATAAGTTTCAAAATTGCATTGGCCAACGATAATTCAAAATGTTGACGTTTGCAGAGGTCCCTGTCGAAATTGGTATTTTCCAATTACAATTGAATCTCGAGTTGTATCGAACGTTCTTGCAATCGTAATTTTCTTATTTAATTTGGGTTGTTTTTAGTTATGGAAAGATCGTTTCCAGCTCACCGTTGAAGTTTGTCGTTTAATTTTCAAACCATCTATCGATTCGTGTTCCTTTAACTTTTTGAATCGGGTTTGAAATTCCCTACATCGTTGACGGCAATGGAGCAATCACGTATAAAAGCAAGTCCATGAGAAAGAAGCACGAGACATCGAAACCGGAGATTATGTAGTTGCTTTAAAAATTGGTGTGTCGGACAACGAACGATCAAATCCACATCGACGTCCGATTTCCTGTGTAACTTAATTACCTACCTACCGTACGGTGCGACCTTTGTTTAATAATAAGTTTCAAAATTGCATTGGCCAACGATAATTCAAAATGTTGACGTTTGCAGAGGTCCCTGTCGAAATTGGTATTTTCCAATTACAATTGAATCTCGAGTTGTATCGAACGTTCTTGCAATCGTAATTTTCTTATTTAATTTGGGTTGTTTTTAGTTATGGAAAGATCGTTTCCAGCTCACCGTTGAAGTTTGTCGTTTAATTTTCAATCCATCTATCGATTCGTGTTCCTTTAACTTTTTGAATCGGGTTTGAAATTCCGTACATCGTTGACGGCAATGGACCAATCACGTATAAAAGCAAGTCCATGAGAAAGAAGCACGAGACATCGAAACCGGAGATTATGTAGTTGCTTTAAAAATTGGTGTGTCGGACAACGAACGATCAAATCCACATCGACGTCCGATTTGCTGTGTAACTTAATTACCTACCTACCGTACGGTGTGACCTTTGTTTAATAATAAGTTTCAAAATTGCATTGGCCAACGATAATTCAAAATGTTGACGTTTGAAGAGATTCCTGTCGAAATTGGTATTTTCCAATTACAATTGAATCTCGAGTTGTATCGAACGTTCTTGCAATCGTAATTTTCTTATTTAATTTGGGTTGTTTTTAGTTATGGAAAGATCGTTTCCAGCTCACCGTTGAAGTTTGTCGTTTAATTTTCAAACCATCTATCGATTCGTGTTTCTTTAACTCTTTGAATCGGGTTTGAAATTCCGTACATCGTTGACGGCAATGGACCAATCACGTATAAAAGCAAGTCCATGAGAAAGAAGCACGAGACATTGAAACCGGAGATTATGTAGTTGCTTTAAAAATTGGTGTGTCGGACAACGAACGATCAAATCCACATCGACGTCCGATTTGCTGTGTAACTTAATTACCTACCTACCGTACGGTGTGACCTTTGTTTAATAATAAGTTTCAAAATTGCATTGGCCAACGATAATTCAAAATGTTGACGTTTGCAGAGGTCCCTGTCCAAATTGGTATTTTCCAATTACAATTGAATCTCGAGTTGTATCGAACGTTCTTGCAATCGTAATTTTCTTATTTAATTTGGGTTGTTTTTAGTTATGGAAAGATCGTTTCCAGCTCACCGTTGAAGTTTGTCGTTTAATTTTCAAACCATCTATCGATTCGTGTTCCTTTAACTTTTTGAATCGGGTTTGAAATTCCGTACATCGTTGACGGCAATGGAGCAATCACGTATAAAAGCAAGTCCATGAGAAAGAAGCACGAGACATCGAAACCGGAGATTATGTAGTTGCTTTAAAAATTGGTGTGTCGGACAACGAACGATCAAATTCACATCGACGTCCGATTTGCTGTGTAACTTAATTACCTACCTACCGTACGGTGTGACCTTTGTTTAATAATAAGTTTCAAAATTGCATTGGCCAACGATAATTCAAAATGTTGACGTTTGCAGAGATCCCTGTCGAAATTGGTATTTTCCAATTACAATTGAATCTCGAGTTGTATCGAACGTTCTTGCAATCGTAATTTTCTTATTTAATTTGGGTTGTTTTTAGTTATGGAAAGATCGTTTCCAGCTCACCGTTGAAGTTTGTCGTTTAATTTTCAAACCATCTATCGATTCGTGTTTCTTTAACTCTTTGAATCGGGTTTGAAATTCCGTACATCGTTGACGGCAATGGACCAATCACGTATAAAAGCAAGTCCATGAGAAAGAAGCACGAGACATCGAAACCGGAGATTATGTAGTTGCTTTAAAAATTGGTGTGTCGGACAACGAACGATCAAATCCACATCGACGTCCGATTTGCTGTGTAACTTAATTACCTACCTACCGTACGGTGTGACCTTTGTTTAATAATAAGTTTCAAAATTGCATTGGCCAACGATAATTCAAAATGTTGACGTTTGCAGAGGTCCCTGTCGAAATTGGTATTTTCCAATTACAATTGAATCTCGAGTTGTATCGAACGTTCTTGCAATCGTAATTTTCTTATTTAATTTGGGTTGTTTTTAGTTATGGAAAGATCGTTTCCAGCTCACCGTTGAAGTTTGTCGTTTAATTTTCAAACCATCTATCGATTCGTGTTCCTTTAACTTTTTGAATCGGGTTTGAAATTCCCTACATCGTTGACGGCAATGGAGCAATCACGTATAAAAGCAAGTCCATGAGAAAGAAGCACGAGACATCGAAACCGGAGATTATGTAGTTGCTTTAAAAATTGGTGTGTCGGACAACGAACGATCAAATCCACATCGACGTCCGATTTGCTGTGTAACTTAATTACCTACCTACCGTACGGTGTGACCTTTGTTTAATAATAAGTTTCAAAATTGCATTGGCCAACGATAATTCAAAATGTTGACGTTTGCAGAGGTCCCTGTCGAAATTGGTATTTTCCAATTACAATTGAATCTCGAGTTGTATCGAACGTTCTTGCAATCGTAATTTTCTTATTTAATTTGGGTTGTTTTTAGTTATGGAAAGATCGTTTCCAGCTCACCGTTGAAGTTTGTCGTTTAATTTTCAAACCATCTATCGATTCGTGTTCCTTTAACTTTTTGAATCGGGTTTGAAATTCCCTACATCGTTGACGGCAATGGAGCAATCACGTATAAAAGCAAGTCCATGAGAAAGAAGCACGAGACATCGAAACCGGAGATTATGTAGTTGCTTTAAAAATTGGTGTGTCGGACAACGAACGATCAAATCCACATCGACGTCCGATTTGCTGTGTAACTTAATTACCTACCTACCGTACGGTGCGACCTTTGTTTAATAATAAGTTTCAAAATTGCATTGGCCAACGATAATTCAAAATGTTGACGTTTGCAGAGGTCCCTGTCGAAATTGGTATTTTCCAATTACAATTGAATCTCGAGTTGTATCGAACGTTCTTGCAATCGTAATTTTCTTATTTAATTTGGGTTGTTTTTAGTTATGGAAAGATCGTTTCCAGCTCACCGTTGAAGTTTGTCGTTTAATTTTCAAACCATCTATCGATTCGTGTTCCTTTAACTTTTTGAATCGGGTTTGAAATTCTGTACATCGTTGACGGCAATGGACCAATCACGTATAAAAGCAAGTCCATGAGAAAGAAGCACGAGACATCGAAACCGGAGATTATGTAGTTGCTTTAAAAATTGGTGTGTCGGACAACGAACGATCAAATCCACATCGACGTCCGATTTGCTGTGTAACTTAATTACCTACCTACCGTACGGTGTGACCTTTGTTTAATAATAAGTTTCAAAATTGCATTGGCCAACGATAATTCAAAATGTTGACGTTTGCAGAGGTCCCTGTCGAAATTGGTATTTTCCAATTACAATTGAATCTCGAGTTGTATCGAACGTTCTTGCAATCGTAATTTTCTTATTTAATTTGGGTTGTTTTTAGTTATGGAAAGATCGTTTCCAGCTCACCGTTGAAGTTTGTCGTTTAATTTTCAAACCATCTATCGATTCGTGTTCCTTTAACTTTTTGAATCGGGTTTGAAATTCCGTACATCGTTGACGGCAATGGACCAATCACGTATAAAAGCAAGTCCATGAGAAAGAAGCACGAGACATCGAAACCGGAGATTATGTAGTTGCTTTAAAAATTGGTGTGTCGGACAACGAACGATCAAATCCACATCGACGTCCGATTTGCTGTGTAACTTAATTACCTACCTACCGTACGGTGTGACCTTTGTTTAATAATAAGTTTCAAAATTGCATTGGCCAACGATAATTCAAAATGTTGACGTTTGCAGAGGTCGCTGTCGAAATTTGTTATTTTCACACCGGCGAGAAACCATTCGAACAGGAAGATTTGTTTGATTTTAATTGCACCGTTTTCACCGATTCGAAATCCCCCGTACCGGCCTCAAATCGTGATTTACTCGTGAAGGCACATCTGGAAAATAACGAGACACATTGACATGGTTTAATAATAATACGTTTAAAATCTTGGAAATTTAATAAAATTTCGACATAAGCGCGTTCGATTGGCGTGTGTGAACGTGGTTTAATTTTTGTCGATTCGCGAGTGAATGTTAGATGGCAGTGCCGTAGGGACCTGTCATTAACTAACCTTTTTACAATTGAATCTCGAGTTGTATCGAACGTTCTTGCAATCGTAATTTTCTTATTTAATTTGGGTTGTTTTTAGTTATGGAAAGATCGTTTCCAGCTCACCGTTGAAGTTTGTCGTTTAATTTTCAAACCATCTATCGATTCGTGTTCCTTTAACTTTTTGAATCGGGTTTGAAATTCCGTACATCGTTGACGGCAATGGAGCAATCACGTATAAAAGCAAGTCCATGAGAAAGAAGCACGAGACATCGAAACCGGAGATTATGTAGTTGCTTTAAAAATTGGTGTGTCGGACAACGAACGATCAAATCCACATCGACTTCCGATTTGCTGTGTAACTTAATTACCTACCTACCGTACGGTGCGACCTTTGTTTAATAATAAGTTTCAAAATTGCATTGGCCAACGATAATTCAAAATGTTGACGTTTGCAGAGGTCCCTGTCGAAATTGGTATTTTCCAATTACAATTGAATCTCGAGTTGTATCGAACGTTCTTGCAATCGTAATTTTCTTATTTAATTTGGGTTGTTTTTAGTTATGGAAAGATCGTTTCCAGCTCACCGTTGAAGTTTGTCCTTTAATTTTCAAACCATCTATCGATTCGTGTTCCTTTAACTTTTTGAATCGGGTTTGAAATTCCGTACATCGTTGACGGCAATGGACCAATCACGTATAAAAGCAAGTCCATGAGAAAGAAGCACGAGACATCGAAACCGGAGATTATGTAGTTGCTTTAAAAATTGGTGTGTCGGACAACGAACGATCAAATCCACATCGACGTCCGATTTGCTGTGTAACTTAATTACCTACCTACCGTACGGTGCGACCTTTGTTTAATAATAAGTTTCAAAATTGCATTGGCCAACGATAATTCAAAATGTTGACGTTTGCAGAGGTCCCTGTCGAAATTGGTATTTTCCAATTACAATTGAATCTCGAGTTGTATCGAACGTTCTTGCAATCGTAATTTTCTTATTTAATTTGGGTTGTTTTTAGTTATGGAAAGATCGTTTCCAGCTCACCGTTGAAGTTTGTCGTTTAATTTTCAAACCATCTATCGATTCGTGTTCCTTTAACTTTTTGAATCGGGTTTGAAATTCCGTACATCGTTGACGGCAATGGAGCAATCACGTATAAAAGCAAGTCCATGAGAAAGAAGCACGAGACATCGAAACCGGAGATTATGTAGTTGCTTTAAAAATTGGTGTGTCGGACAACGAACGATCAAATCCACATCGACGTCCGATTTGCTGTGTAACTTAATTACCTACCTACCGTACGGTGTGACCTTTGTTTAATAATAAGTTTCAAAATTGCATTGGCCAACGATAATTCAAAATGTTGACGTTTGCAGAGGTCCCTGTCGAAATTGGTATTTTTCAATTACAATTGAATCTCGAGTTGTATCGAACGTTCTTGCAATCGTAATTTTCTTATTTAATTTGGGTTGTTTTTAGTTATGGAAAGATCGTTTCCAGCTCACCGTTGAAGTTTGTCGTTTAATTTTCAAACCATCTATCGATTCGTGTTCCTTTAACTTTTTGAATCGGGTTTGAAATTCCCTACATCGTTGACGGCAATGGAGCAATCACGTATAAAAGCAAGTCCATGAGAAAGAAGCACGAGACATCGAAACCGGAGATTATGTAGTTGCTTTAAAAATTGGTGTGTCGGACAACGAACGATCAAATCCACATCGACGTCCGATTTCCTGTGTAACTTAATTACCTACCTACCGTACGGTGCGACCTTTGTTTAATAATAAGTTTCAAAATTGCATTGGCCAACGATAATTCAAAATGTTGACGTTTGCAGAGGTCCCTGTCGAAATTGGTATTTTCCAATTACAATTGAATCTCGAGTTGTATCGAACGTTCTTGCAATCGTAATTTTCTTATTTAATTTGGGTTGTTTTTAGTTATGGAAAGATCGTTTCCAGCTCACCGTTGAAGTTTGTCGTTTAATTTTCAATCCATCTATCGATTCGTGTTCCTTTAACTTTTTGAATCGGGTTTGAAATTCCGTACATCGTTGACGGCAATGGACCAATCACGTATAAAAGCAAGTCCATGAGAAAGAAGCACGAGACATCGAAACCGGAGATTATGTAGTTGCTTTAAAAATTGGTGTGTCGGACAACGAACGATCAAATCCACATCGACGTCCGATTTGCTGTGTAACTTAATTACCTACCTACCGTACGGTGTGACCTTTGTTTAATAATAAGTTTCAAAATTGCATTGGCCAACGATAATTCAAAATGTTGACGTTTGCAGAGATTCCTGTCGAAATTGGTATTTTCCAATTACAATTGAATCTCGAGTTGTATCGAACGTTCTTGCAATCGTAATTTTCTTATTTAATTTGGGTTGTTTTTAGTTATGGAAAGATCGTTTCCAGCTCACCGTTGAAGTTTGTCGTTTAATTTTCAAACCATCTATCGATTCGTGTTTCTTTAACTCTTTGAATCGGGTTTGAAATTCCGTACATCGTTGACGGCAATGGACCAATCACGTATAAAAGCAAGTCCATGAGAAAGAAGCACGAGACATTGAAACCGGAGATTATGTAGTTGCTTTAAAAATTGGTGTGTCGGACAACGAACGATCAAATCCACATCGACGTCCGATTTGCTGTGTAACTTAATTACCTACCTACCGTACGGTGTGACCTTTGTTTAATAATAAGTTTCAAAATTGCATTGGCCAACGATAATTCAAAATGTTGACGTTTGCAGAGGTCCCTGTCCAAATTGGTATTTTCCAATTACAATTGAATCTCGAGTTGTATCGAACGTTCTTGCAATCGTAATTTTCTTATTTAATTTGGGTTGTTTTTAGTTATGGAAAGATCGTTTCCAGCTCACCGTTGAAGTTTGTCGTTTAATTTTCAAACCATCTATCGATTCGTGTTCCTTTAACTTTTTGAATCGGGTTTGAAATTCCGTACATCGTTGACGGCAATGGAGCAATCACGTATAAAAGCAAGTCCATGAGAAAGAAGCACGAGACATCGAAACCGGAGATTATGTAGTTGCTTTAAAAATTGGTGTGTCGGACAACGAACGATCAAATTCACATCGACGTCCGATTTGCTGTGTAACTTAATTACCTACCTACCGTACGGTGTGACCTTTGTTTAATAATAAGTTTCAAAATTGCATTGGCCAACGATAATTCAAAATGTTGACGTTTGCAGAGATCCCTGTCGAAATTGGTATTTTCCAATTACAATTGAATCTCGAGTTGTATCGAACGTTCTTGCAATCGTAATTTTCTTATTTAATTTGGGTTGTTTTTAGTTATGGAAAGATCGTTTCCAGCTCACCGTTGAAGTTTGTCGTTTAATTTTCAAACCATCTATCGATTCGTGTTTCTTTAACTCTTTGAATCGGGTTTGAAATTCCGTACATCGTTGACGGCAATGGACCAATCACGTATAAAAGCAAGTCCATGAGAAAGAAGCACGAGACATCGAAACCGGAGATTATGTAGTTGCTTTAAAAATTGGTGTGTCGGACAACGAACGATCAAATCCACATCGACGTCCGATTTGCTGTGTAACTTAATTACCTACCTACCGTACGGTGTGACCTTTGTTTAATAATAAGTTTCAAAATTGCATTGGCCAACGATAATTCAAAATGTTGACGTTTGCAGAGGTCCCTGTCGAAATTGGTATTTTCCAATTACAATTGAATCTCGAGTTGTATCGAACGTTCTTGCAATCGTAATTTTCTTATTTAATTTGGGTTGTTTTTAGTTATGGAAAGATCGTTTCCAGCTCACCGTTGAAGTTTGTCGTTTAATTTTCAAACCATCTATCGATTCGTGTTCCTTTAACTTTTTGAATCGGGTTTGAAATTCCCTACATCGTTGACGGCAATGGAGCAATCACGTATAAAAGCAAGTCCATGAGAAAGAAGCACGAGACATCGAAACCGGAGATTATGTAGTTGCTTTAAAAATTGGTGTGTCGGACAACGAACGATCAAATCCACATCGACGTCCGATTTGCTGTGTAACTTAATTACCTACCTACCGTACGGTGTGACCTTTGTTTAATAATAAGTTTCAAAATTGCATTGGCCAACGATAATTCAAAATGTTGACGTTTGCAGAGGTCCCTGTCGAAATTGGTATTTTCCAATTACAATTGAATCTCGAGTTGTATCGAACGTTCTTGCAATCGTAATTTTCTTATTTAATTTGGGTTGTTTTTAGTTATGGAAAGATCGTTTCCAGCTCACCGTTGAAGTTTGTCGTTTAATTTTCAAACCATCTATCGATTCGTGTTCCTTTAACTTTTTGAATCGGGTTTGAAATTCCCTACATCGTTGACGGCAATGGAGCAATCACGTATAAAAGCAAGTCCATGAGAAAGAAGCACGAGACATCGAAACCGGAGATTATGTAGTTGCTTTAAAAATTGGTGTGTCGGACAACGAACGATCAAATCCACATCGACGTCCGATTTGCTGTGTAACTTAATTACCTACCTACCGTACGGTGCGACCTTTGTTTAATAATAAGTTTCAAAATTGCATTGGCCAACGATAATTCAAAATGTTGACGTTTGCAGAGGTCCCTGTCGAAATTGGTATTTTCCAATTACAATTGAATCTCGAGTTGTATCGAACGTTCTTGCAATCGTAATTTTCTTATTTAATTTGGGTTGTTTTTAGTTATGGAAAGATCGTTTCCAGCTCACCGTTGAAGTTTGTCGTTTAATTTTCAAACCATCTATCGATTCGTGTTCCTTTAACTTTTTGAATCGGGTTTGAAATTCTGTACATCGTTGACGGCAATGGACCAATCACGTATAAAAGCAAGTCCATGAGAAAGAAGCACGAGACATCGAAACCGGAGATTATGTAGTTGCTTTAAAAATTGGTGTGTCGGACAACGAACGATCAAATCCACATCGACGTCCGATTTGCTGTGTAACTTAATTACCTACCTACCGTACGGTGTGACCTTTGTTTAATAATAAGTTTCAAAATTGCATTGGCCAACGATAATTCAAAATGTTGACGTTTGCAGAGGTCCCTGTCGAAATTGGTATTTTCCAATTACAATTGAATCTCGAGTTGTATCGAACGTTCTTGCAATCGTAATTTTCTTATTTAATTTGGGTTGTTTTTAGTTATGGAAAGATCGTTTCCAGCTCACCGTTGAAGTTTGTCGTTTAATTTTCAAACCATCTATCGATTCGTGTTCCTTTAACTTTTTGAATCGGGTTTGAAATTCCGTACATCGTTGACGGCAATGGACCAATCACGTATAAAAGCAAGTCCATGAGAAAGAAGCACGAGACATCGAAACCGGAGATTATGTAGTTGCTTTAAAAATTGGTGTGTCGGACAACGAACGATCAAATCCACATCGACGTCCGATTTGCTGTGTAACTTAATTACCTACCTACCGTACGGTGTGACCTTTGTTTAATAATAAGTTTCAAAATTGCATTGGCCAACGATAATTCAAAATGTTGACGTTTGCAGAGGTCGCTGTCGAAATTTGTTATTTTCACACCGGCGAGAAACCATTCGAACAGGAAGATTTGTTTGATTTTAATTGCACCGTTTTCACCGATTCGAAATCCCCCGTACCGGCCTCAAATCGTGATTTACTCGTGAAGGCACATCTGGAAAATAACGAGACACATTGACATGGTTTAATAATAATACGTTTAAAATCTTGGAAATTTAATAAAATTTCGACATAAGCGCGTTCGATTGGCGTGTGTGAACGTGGTTTAATTTTTGTCGATTCGCGAGTGAATGTTAGATGGCAGTGCCGTAGGGACCTGTCATTAACTAACCTTTTTACAATTGAATCTCGAGTTGTATCGAACGTTCTTGCAATCGTAATTTTCTTATTTAATTTGGGTTGTTTTTAGTTATGGAAAGATCGTTTCCAGCTCACCGTTGAAGTTTGTCGTTTAATTTTCAAACCATCTATCGATTCGTGTTCCTTTAACTTTTTGAATCGGGTTTGAAATTCCGTACATCGTTGACGGCAATGGAGCAATCACGTATAAAAGCAAGTCCATGAGAAAGAAGCACGAGACATCGAAACCGGAGATTATGTAGTTGCTTTAAAAATTGGTGTGTCGGACAACGAACGATCAAATCCACATCGACTTCCGATTTGCTGTGTAACTTAATTACCTACCTACCGTACGGTGCGACCTTTGTTTAATAATAAGTTTCAAAATTGCATTGGCCAACGATAATTCAAAATGTTGACGTTTGCAGAGGTCCCTGTCGAAATTGGTATTTTCCAATTACAATTGAATCTCGAGTTGTATCGAACGTTCTTGCAATCGTAATTTTCTTATTTAATTTGGGTTGTTTTTAGTTATGGAAAGATCGTTTCCAGCTCACCGTTGAAGTTTGTCCTTTAATTTTCAAACCATCTATCGATTCGTGTTCCTTTAACTTTTTGAATCGGGTTTGAAATTCCGTACATCGTTGACGGCAATGGACCAATCACGTATAAAAGCAAGTCCATGAGAAAGAAGCACGAGACATCGAAACCGGAGATTATGTAGTTGCTTTAAAAATTGGTGTGTCGGACAACGAACGATCAAATCCACATCGACGTCCGATTTGCTGTTTAACTTAATTACCTACCTACCGTACGGTGCGACCTTTGTTTAATAATAAGTTTCAAAATTGCATTGGCCAACGATAATTCAAAATGTTGACGTTTGCAGAGGTCCCTGTCGAAATTGGTATTTTCCAATTACAATTGAATCTCGAGTTGTATCGAACGTTCTTGCAATCGTAATTTTCTTATTTAATTTGGGTTGTTTTTAGTTATGGAAAGATCGTTTCCAGCTCACCGTTGAAGTTTGTCGTTTAATTTTCAAATCATCTATCGATTCGTGTTCCTTTAACTTTTTGAATCGGGTTTGAAATTCCGTACATCGTTGACGGCAATGGACCAATCACGTATAAAAGCAAGTCCATGAGAAAGAAGCACGAGACATCGAAACCGGAGATTATGTAGTTGCTTTAAAAATTGGTGTGTCGGACAACGAACGATCAAATCCACATCGACGTCCGATTTGCTGTGTAACTTAATTACCTACCTACCGTACGGTGTGACCTTTGTTTAATAATAAGTTTCAAAATTGCATTGGCCAACGATAATTCAAAATGTTGACGTTTGCAGAGGTCGCTGTCGAAATTTGTTATTTTCACACCGGCGAGAAACCATTCGAACAGGAAGATTTGTTTGATTTTAATTGCACCGTTTTCACCGATTCGAAATCCCCCGTACCGGCCTCAAATCGTGATTTACTCGTGAAGGCACATCTGGAAAATAACGAGACAGATTGACATGGTTTAATAATAATACGTTTAAAATCTTGGAAATTTAATAAAATTTCGACATAAGCGCGTTCGGTTGGCGTGTGTGAACGTGGTTTAATTTTTGTCTATTCGCGAGTGAATGTTAGATAGCAGTGCCGTAGCGACCTGTCATTAACTAACACTTTTTACAATTGAATCTCGAGTTGTATCGAACGTTCTTGCAATCGTAATTTTCTTATTTAATTTGGGTTGTTTTTAGTTATGGAAAGATCGTTTCCAGCTCACCGTTGAAGTTTGTCGTTTAATTTTCAAACCATCTATCGATTCGTGTTCCTTTAACTTTTTGAATCGGGTTTGAAATTCCGTACATCGTTGACGGCAATGGAGCAATCACGTATAAAAGCAAGTCCATGAGAAAGAAGCACGAGACATCGAAACCGGAGATTATGTAGTTGCTTTAAAAATTGGTGTGTCGGACAACGAACGATCAAATCCACATCGACATCCGATTTGCTGTGTAACTTAATTACCTACCTACCGTACGGTGTGACCTTTGTTTAATAATAAGTTTCAAAATTGCATTGGCCAACGATAATTCAAAATGTTGACGTTTGCAGAGATCCCTGTCGAAATTGGTATTTTCCAATTACAATTGAATCTCAAGTTGTATCGAACGTTCTTGCAATCATAATTTTCTTATTTAATTTGGGTTGTTTTTAGTTATGGAAAGATCGTTTCTAGCTCACCGTTGAAGTTTGTCGTTTAATTTTCAAACCATCTATCGATTCGTGTTCCTTTAACTTTTTGAATCGGGTTTGAAATTCCGTACATCGTTGACGGCAATGGAGCAATTACGTATAAAAGCAAGTCCATGAGAAAGAAGCACGAGACATCGAAACCGGAGATTATGTAGTTGCTTTAAAAATTGGTGTGTCGGACAACGAACGATCAAATCCACATCGACGTCCGATTTGCTGTGTAACTTAATTACCTACCTACCGTACGGTGTGACCTTTGTTTAATAATAAGTTTCAAAATTGCATTGGCCAACGATAATTCAAAATGTTGACGTTTGCAGAGGTCCCTGTCGAAATTGGTATTTTCCAATTACAATTGAATCTCGAGTTGTATCGAACGTTCTTGCAATCGTAATTTTCTTATTTAATTTGGGTTGTTTTTAGTTATGGAAAGATCGTTTCCAGCTCACCGTTGAAGTTTGTCGTTTAATTTTCAAACCATCTATCGATTCGTGTTCCTTTAACTTTTTGAATCGGGTTTGAAATTCCGATCATCGTTGACGGCAATGGAGCAATCACGTATAAAAGCAAGTCCATGAGAAAGAAGCACGAGACATCGAAACCGGAGATTATGTAGTTGCTTTAAAAATTGGTGTGTCGGACAACGAACGATCAAATCCACATCGACGTCCGATTTGCTGTGTAACTTAATTACCTACCTACCGTACGGTGTGACCTTTGTTTAATAATAAGTTTCAAAATTGCATTGGCCAACGATAATTCAAAATGTTGACGTTTGCAGAGGTCGCTGTCGAAATTTGTTATTTTCACACCGGCGAGAAACCATTCGAACAGGAAGATTTGTTTGATTTTAATTGCACCGTTTTCACCGATTCGAAATCCCCCGTACCGGCCTCAAATCGTGATTTACTCGTGAAGGCACATCTGGAAAATAACGAGACACATTGACATGGTTTAATAATAATACGTTTAAAATCTTGGAAATTTAATAAAATTTCGACATAAGCGCGTTCGGTTGGCGTGTGTGAACGTGGTTTAATTTTTGTCTATTCGCGAGTGAATGTTAGATAGCAGTGCCGTAGCGACCTGTCATTAACTAACACTTTTTACAATTGAATCTCGAGTTGTATCGAACGTTCTTGCAATCGTAATTTTCTTATTTAATTTGGGTTGTTTTTAGTTATGGAAAGATCGTTTCCAGCTCACCGTTGAAGTTTGTCGTTTAATTTTCAAACCATCTATCGATTCGTGTTCCTTTAACTTTTTGAATCGGGTTTGAAATTCCGTACATCGTTGACGGCAATGGAGCAATCACGTATAAAAGCAAGTCCATGAGAAAGAAGCACGAGACATCGAAACCGGAGATTATGTAGTTGCTTTAAAAATTGGTGTGTCGGACAACGAACGATCAAATCCACATCGACGTCCGATTTGCTGTGTAACTTAATTACCTACCTACCGTACGGTGTGACCTTTGTTTAATAATAAGTTTCAAAATTGCATTTGCCAACGATAATTCAAAATGTTGACGTTTGCAGAGATCCCTGTCGAAATTGGTATTTTCCAATTACAATTGAATCTCGAGTTGTATCGAACGTTCTTGCAATCGTAATTTTCTTATTTAATTTGGGTTGTTTTTAGTTATGGAAAGATCGTTTCTAGCTCACCGTTGAAGTTTGTCGTTTAATTTTCAAACCATCTATCGATTCGTGTTCCTTTAACTTTTTGAATCGGGTTTGAAATTCCGTACATCGTTGACGGCAATGGAGCAATTACGTATAAAAGCAAGTCCATGAGAAAGAAGCACGAGACATCGAAACCGGAGATTATGTAGTTGCTTTAAAAATTGGTGTGTCGGACAACGAACGATCAAATCCACATCGACGTCCGATTTGCTGTGTAACTTAATTACCTACCTACCGTACGGTGTGACCTTTGTTTAATAATAAGTTTCAAAATTGCATTGGCCAACGATAATTCAAAATGTTGACGTTTGAAGAGGTCGCTGTCGAAATTTGTTATTTTCACACCGGCGAGAAACCATTCGAACAGGAAGATTTGTTAGATTTTAATTGCACCGTTTTCACCGATTCGAAATCCCCCGTACCGGCCTCAAATCGTGATTTACTCGTGAAGGCACATCTGGAAAATAACGAGACACATTGACATGGTTTAATAATAATACGTTTAAAATCTTGGAAATTTAATAAAATTTCGACATAAGCGCGTTCGATTGGCGTGTGAGAACGTGGTTTAATTTTTGTCGATTCGCGAGTGAATGTTAGATGGCAGTGCCGTAGGGACCTGTCATTAACTAACCTTTTTACAATTGAATCTCGAGTTGTATCGAACGTTCTTGCAATCGTAATTTTCTTATTTAATTTGGGTTGTTTTTAGTTATGGAAAGATCGTTTCCAGCTCACCGTTGAAGTTTGTCGTTTAATTTTCAAACCATCTATCGATTCGTGTTCCTTTAACTTTTTGAATCGGGTTTGAAATTCCGTACATCGTTGACGGCAATGGACCAATCACGTATAAAAGCAAGTCCATGAGAAAGAAGCACGAGACATCGAAACCGGAGATTATGTAGTTGCTTTAAAAATTGGTGTGTCGGACAACGAACGATCAAATCCACATCGACGTCCGATTTGCTGTGTAACTTAATTACCTACCTACCGTACGGTGTGACCTTTGTTTAATAATAAGTTTCAAAATTGCATTGGCCAACGATAATTCAAAATGTTGACGTTTGCAGAGGTCGCTGTCGAAATTTGTTATTTTCACACCGGCGAGAAACCATTCGAACAGGAAGATTTGTTTGATTTTAATTGCACCGTTTTCACCGATTCGAAATCCCCCGTACCGGCCTCAAATCGTGATTTACTCGTGAAGGCACATCTGGAAAATAACGAGACACATTGACATGGTTTAATAATAATACGTTTAAAATCTTGGAAATTTAATAAAATTTCGACATAAGCGCGTTCGGTTGGCGTGTGTGAACGTGGTTTAATTTTTGTCTATTCGCGAGTGAATGTTAGATAGCAGTGCCGTAGCGACCTGTCATTAACTAACACTTTTTACAATTGAATCTCGAGTTGTATCGAACGTTCTTGCAATCGTAATTTTCTTATTTAATTTGGGTTGTTTTTAGTTATGGAAAGATCGTTTCCAGCTCACCGTTGAAGTTTGTCGTTTAATTTTCAAACCATCTATCGATTCGTGTTCCTTTAACTTTTTGAATCGGGTTTGAAATTCCGTACATCGTTGACGGCAATGGAGCAATCACGTATAAAAGCAAGTCCATGAGAAAGAAGCACGAGACATCGAAACCGGAGATTATGTAGTTGCTTTAAAAATTGGTGTGTCGGACAACGAACGATCAAATCCACATCGACGTCCGATTTGCTGTGTAACTTAATTACCTACCTACCGTACGGTGTGACCTTTGTTTAATAATAAGTTTCAAAATTGCATTGGCCAACGATAATTCAAAATGTTGACGTTTGCAGAGGTCCCTGTCGAAATTGGTATTTTCCAATTACAATTGAATCTCGAGTTGTATCGAACGTTCTTGCAATCGTAATTTTCTTATTTAATTTGGGTTGTTTTTAGTTATGGAAAGATCGTTTCCAGCTCACCGTTGAAGTTTGTCGTTTAATTTTCAATCCATCTATCGATTCGTGTTCCTTTAACTTTTTGAATCGGGTTTGAAATTCCGTACATCGTTGACGGCAATGGACCAATCACGTATAAAAGCAAGTCCATGAGAAAGAAGCACGAGACATCGAAACCGGAGATTATGTAGTTGCTTTAAAAATTGGTGTGTCGGACAACGAACGATCAAATCCACATCGACGTCCGATTTGCTGTGTAACTTAATTACCTACCTACCGTACGGTGTGACCTTTGTTTAATAATAAGTTTCAAAATTGCATTGGCCAACGATAATTCAAAATGTTGACGTTTGCAGAGATTCCTGTCGAAATTGGTATTTTCCAATTACAATTGAATCTCGAGTTGTATCGAACGTTCTTGCAATCGTAATTTTCTTATTTAATTTGGGTTGTTTTTAGTTATGGAAAGATCGTTTCCAGCTCACCGTTGAAGTTTGTCGTTTAATTTTCAAACCATCTATCGATTCGTGTTTCTTTAACTCTTTGAATCGGGTTTGAAATTCCGTACATCGTTGACGGCAATGGACCAATCACGTATAAAAGCAAGTCCATGAGAAAGAAGCACGAGACATTGAAACCGGAGATTATGTAGTTGCTTTAAAAATTGGTGTGTCGGACAACGAACGATCAAATCCACATCGACGTCCGATTTGCTGTGTAACTTAATTACCTACCTACCGTACGGTGTGACCTTTGTTTAATAATAAGTTTCAAAATTGCATTGGCCAACGATAATTCAAAATGTTGACGTTTGCAGAGGTCGCTGTCGAAATTTGTTATTTTCACACCGGCGAGAAACCATTCGAACAGGAAGATTTGTTTGATTTTAATTGCACCGTTTTCACCGATTCGAAATCCCCCGTACCGGCCTCAAATCGTGATTTACTCGTGAAGGCACATCTGGAAAATAACGAGACACATTGACATGGTTTAATAATAATACGTTTAAAATCTTGGAAATTTAATAAAATTTCTACATAAGCGCGTTCGGTTGGCGTGTGTGAACGTGGTTTAATTTTTGTCTATTCGCGAGTGAATGTTAGATAGCAGTGCCGTAGCGACCTGTCATTAACTAACACTTTTTACAATTGAATCTCGAGTTGTATCGAACGTTCTTGCAATCGTAATTTTCTTATTTAATTTGGGTTGTTTTTAGTTATGGAAAGATCGTTTCCAGCTCACCGTTGAAGTTTGTCGTTTAATTTTCAAACCATCTATCGATTCGTGTTCCTTTAACTTTTTGAATCGGGTTTGAAATTCCCTACATCGTTGACGGCAATGGAGCAATCACGTATAAAAGCAAGTCCATGAGAAAGAAGCACGAGACATCGAAACCGGAGATTATGTAGTTGCTTTAAAAATTGGTGTGTCGGACAACAAACGATCAAATCCACATCGACGTCCGATTTCCTGTGTAACTTAATTACCTACCTACCGTACGGTGCGACCTTTGTTTAATAATAAGTTTCAAAATTGCATTGGCCAACGATAATTCAAAATGTTGACGTTTGCAGAGGTCCCTGTCGAAATTGGTATTTTCCAATTACAATTGAATCTCGAGTTGTATCGAACGTTCTTGCAATCGTAATTTTCTTATTTAATTTGGGTTGTTTTTAGTTATGGAAAGATCGTTTCCAGCTCACCGTTGAAGTTTGTCGTTTAATTTTCAAGCCATCTATCGATTCGTGTTCCTTTAACTTTTTGAATCGGGTTTGAAATTCCGTACATCGTTGACGGCAATGGACCAATCACGTATAAAAGCAAGTCCATGAGAAAGAAGCACGAGACATCGAAACCGGAGATTATGTAGTTGCTTTAAAAATTGGTGTGTCGGACAACAAACGATCAAATCCACATCGACGTCCGATTTGCTGTGTAACTTAATTACCTACCTACCGTACGGTGTGACCTTTGTTTAATAATAAGTTTCAAAATTGCATTGGCCAACGATAATTCAAAATGTTGACGTTTGCAGAGATTCCTGTCGAAATTGGTATTTTCCAATTACAATTGAATCTCGAGTTGTATCGAACGTTCTTGCAATCGTAATTTTCTTATTTAATTTGGGTTGTTTTTAGTTATGGAAAGATCGTTTCCAGCTCACCGTTGAAGTTTGTCGTTTAATTTTCAAACCATCTATCGATTCGTGTTTCTTTAACTCTTTGAATCGGGTTTGAAATTCCGTACATCGTTGACGGCAATGGACCAATCACGTATAAAAGCAAGTCCATGAGAAAGAAGCACGAGACATTGAAACCGGAGATTATGTAGTTGCTTTAAAAATTGGTGTGTCGGACAACGAACGATCAAATCCACATCGACGTCCGATTTGCTGTGTAACTTAATTACCTACCTACCGTACGGTGTGACCTTTGTTTAATAATAAGTTTCAAAATTGCATTGGCCAACGATAATTCAAAATGTTGACGTTTGCAGAGGTCCCTGTCCAAATTGGTATTTTCCAATTACAATTGAATCTCGAGTTGTATCGAACGTTCTTGCAATCGTAATTTTCTTATTTAATTTGGGTTGTTTTTAGTTATGGAAAGATCGTTTCCAGCTCACCGTTGAAGTTTGTCGTTTAATTTTCAAACCATCTATCGATTCGTGTTCCTTTAACTTTTTGAATCGGGTTTGAAATTCCGTACATCGTTGACGGCAATGGAGCAATCACGTATAAAAGCAAGTCCATGAGAAAGAAGCACGAGACATCGAAACCGGAGATTATGTAGTTGCTTTAAAAATTGGTGTGTCGGACAACGAACGATCAAATTCACATCGACGTCCGATTTGCTGTGTAACTTAATTACCTACCTACCGTACGGTGTGACCTTTGTTTAATAATAAGTTTCAAAATTGCATTGGCCAACGATAATTCAAAATGTTGACGTTTGCAGAGATCCCTGTCGAAATTGGTATTTTCCAATTACAATTGAATCTCGAGTTGTATCGAACGTTCTTGCAATCGTAATTTTCTTATTTAATTTGGGTTGTTTTTAGTTATGGAAAGATCGTTTCCAGCTCACCGTTGAAGTTTGTCGTTTAATTTTCAAACCATCTATCGATTCGTGTTTCTTTAACTCTTTGAATCGGGTTTGAAATTCCGTACATCGTTGACGGCAATGGACCAATCACGTATAAAAGCAAGTCCATGAGAAAGAAGCACGAGACATCGAAACCGGAGATTATGTAGTTGCTTTAAAAATTGGTGTGTCGGACAACGAACGATCAAATCCACATCGACGTCCGATTTGCTGTGTAACTTAATTACCTACCTACCGTACGGTGTGACCTTTGTTTAATAATAAGTTTCAAAATTGCATTGGCCAACGATAATTCAAAATGTTGACGTTTGCAGAGGTCCCTGTCGAAATTGGTATTTTCCAATTACAATTGAATCTCGAGTTGTATCGAACGTTCTTGCAATCGTAATTTTCTTATTTAATTTGGGTTGTTTTTAGTTATGGAAAGATCGTTTCCAGCTCACCGTTGAAGTTTGTCGTTTAATTTTCAAACCATCTATCGATTCGTGTTCCTTTAACTTTTTGAATCGGGTTTGAAATTCCCTACATCGTTGACGGCAATGGAGCAATCACGTATAAAAGCAAGTCCATGAGAAAGAAGCACGAGACATCGAAACCGGAGATTATGTAGTTGCTTTAAAAATTGGTGTGTCGGACAACGAACGATCAAATCCACATCGACGTCCGATTTGCTGTGTAACTTAATTACCTACCTACCGTACGGTGCGACCTTTGTTTAATAATAAGTTTCAAAATTGCATTGGCCAACGATAATTCAAAATGTTGACGTTTGCAGAGGTCCCTGTCGAAATTGGTATTTTCCAATTACAATTGAATCTCGAGTTGTATCGAACGTTCTTGCAATCGTAATTTTCTTATTTAATTTGGGTTGTTTTTAGTTATGGAAAGATCGTTTCCAGCTCACCGTTGAAGTTTGTCGTTTAATTTTCAAACCATCTATCGATTCGTGTTCCTTTAACTTTTTGAATCGGGTTTGAAATTCTGTACATCGTTGACGGCAATGGACTAATCACGTATAAAAGCAAGTCCATGAGAAAGAAGCACGAGACATCGAAACCGGAGATTATGTAGTTGCTTTAAAAATTGGTGTGTCGGACAACGAACGATCAAATCCACATCGACGTCCGATTTGCTGTGTAACTTAATTACCTACCTACCGTACGGTGTGACCTTTGTTTAATAATAAGTTTCAAAATTGCATTGGCCAACGATAATTCAAAATGTTGACGTTTGCAGAGGTCCCTGTCGAAATTGGTATTTTCCAATTACAATTGAATCTCGAGTTGTATCGAACGTTCTTGCAATCGTAATTTTCTTATTTAATTTGGGTTGTTTTTAGTTATGGAAAGATCGTTTCCAGCTCACCGTTGAAGTTTGTCGTTTAATTTTCAAACCATCTATCGATTCGTGTTCCTTTAACTTTTTGAATCGGGTTTGAAATTCCGTACATCGTTGACGGCAATGGACCAATCACGTATAAAAGCAAGTCCATGAGAAAGAAGCACGAGACATCGAAACCGGAGATTATGTAGTTGCTTTAAAAATTGGTGTGTCGGACAACGAACGATCAAATCCACATCGACGTCCGATTTGCTGTGTAACTTAATTACCTACCTACCGTACGGTGTGACCTTTGTTTAATAATAAGTTTCAAAATTGCAATGCCAACGATAATTCAAAATGTTGACGTTTGCAGAGGTCCCTGTCGAAATTGGTATTTTCCAATTACAATTGAATCTCGAGTTGTATCGAACGTTCTTGCAATCGTAATTTTCTTATTTAATTTGGGTTGTTTTTAGTTATGGAAAGATCGTTTCCAGCTCACCGTTGAAGTTTGTCGTTTAATTTTCAAACCATCTATCGATTCGTGTTCCTTTAACTTTTTGAATCGGGTTTGAAATTCCCTACATCGTTGACGGCAATGGAGCAATCACGTATAAAAGCAAGTCCATGAGAAAGAAGCACGAGACATCGAAACCGGAGATTATGTAGTTGCTTTAAAAATTGGTGTGTCGGACAACGAACGATCAAATCCACATCGACGTCCGATTTGCTGTGTAACTTAATTACCTACCTACCGTACGGTGCGACCTTTGTTTAATAATAAGTTTCAAAATTGCATTGGCCAACGATAATTCAAAATGTTGACGTTTGCAGAGGTCCCTGTCGAAATTGGTATTTTCCAATTACAATTGAATCTCGAGTTGTATCGAACGTTCTTGCAATCGTAATTTTCTTATTTAATTTGGGTTGTTTTTAGTTATGGAAAGATCGTTTCCAGCTCACCGTTGAAGTTTGTCGTTTAATTTTCAAACCATCTATCGATTCGTGTTCCTTTAACTTTTTGAATCGGGTTTGAAATTCTGTACATCGTTGACGGCAATGGACTAATCACGTATAAAAGCAAGTCCATGAGAAAGAAGCACGAGACATCGAAACCGGAGATTATGTAGTTGCTTTAAAAATTGGTGTGTCGGACAACGAACGATCAAATCCACATCGACGTCCGATTTGCTGTGTAACTTAATTACCTACCTACCGTACGGTGTGACCTTTGTTTAATAATAAGTTTCAAAATTGCATTGGCCAACGATAATTCAAAATGTTGACGTTTGCAGAGGTCCCTGTCGAAATTGGTATTTTCCAATTACAATTGAATCTCGAGTTGTATCGAACGTTCTTGCAATCGTAATTTTCTTATTTAATTTGGGTTGTTTTTAGTTATGGAAAGATCGTTTCCAGCTCACCGTTGAAGTTTGTCGTTTAATTTTCAAACCATCTATCGATTCGTGTTCCTTTAACTTTTTGAATCGGGTTTGAAATTCCGTACATCGTTGACGGCAATGGACCAATCACGTATAAAAGCAAGTCCATGAGAAAGAAGCACGAGACATCGAAACCGGAGATTATGTAGTTGCTTTAAAAATTGGTGTGTCGGACAACGAACGATCAAATCCACATCGACGTCCGATTTGCTGTGTAACTTAATTACCTACCTACCGTACGGTGTGACCTTTGTTTAATAATAAGTTTCAAAATTGCATTGGCCAACGATAATTCAAAATGTTGACGTTTGCAGAGGTCGCTGTCGAAATTTGTTATTTTCACACCGGCGAGAAACCATTCGAACAGGAAGATTTGTTTGATTTTAATTGCACCGTTTTCACCGATTCGAAATCCCCCGTACCGGCCTCAAATCGTGATTTACTCGTGAAGGCACATCTGGAAAATAACGAGACACATTGACATGGTTTAATAATAATACGTTTAAAATCTTGGAAATTTAATAAAATTTCTACATAAGCGCGTTCGGTTGGCGTGTGTGAACGTGGTTTAATTTTTGTCTATTCGCGAGTGAATGTTAGATAGCAGTGCCGTAGCGACCTGTCATTAACTAACACTTTTTACAATTGAATCTCGAGTTGTATCGAACGTTCTTGCAATCGTAATTTTCTTATTTAATTTGGGTTGTTTTTAGTTATGGAAAGATCGTTTCCAGCTCACCGTTGAAGTTTGTCGTTTAATTTTCAAACCATCTATCGATTCGTGTTCCTTTAACTTTTTGAATCGGGTTTGAAATTCCCTACATCGTTGACGGCAATGGAGCAATCACGTATAAAAGCAAGTCCATGAGAAAGAAGCACGAGACATCGAAACCGGAGATTATGTAGTTGCTTTAAAAATTGGTGTGTCGGACAACGAACGATCAAATCCACATCGACGTCCGATTTGCTGTGTAACTTAATTACCTACCTACCGTACGGTGCGACCTTTGTTTAATAATAAGTTTCAAAATTGCATTGGCCAACGATAATTCAAAATGTTGACGTTTGCAGAGGTCCCTGTCGAAATTGGTATTTTCCAATTACAATTGAATCTCGAGTTGTATCGAACGTTCTTGAAATCGTAATTTTCTTATTTAATTTGGGTTGTTTTTAGTTATGGAAAGATCGTTTCCAGCTCACCGTTGAAGTTTGTCGTTTAATTTTCAAGCCATCTATCGATTCGTGTTCCTTTAACTTTTTGAATCGGGTTTGAAATTCCGTACATCGTTGACGGCAATGGACCAATCACGTATAAAAGCAAGTCCATGAGAAAGAAGCACGAGACATCGAAACCGGAGATTATGTAGTTGCTTTAAAAATTGGTGTGTCGGACAACGAACGATCAAATCCACATCGACGTCCGATTTGCTGTGTAACTTAATTACCTACCTACCGTACGGTGTGACCTTTGTTTAATAATAAGTTTCAAAATTGCATTGGCCAACGATAATTCAAAATGTTGACGTTTGCAGAGATTCCTGTCGAAATTGGTATTTTCCAATTACAATTGAATCTCGAGTTGTATCGAACGTTCTTGCAATCGTAATTTTCTTATTTAATTTGGGTTGTTTTTAGTTATGGAAAGATCGTTTCCAGCTCACCGTTGAAGTTTGTCGTTTAATTTTCAAACCATCTATCGATTCGTGTTTCTTTAACTCTTTGAATCGGGTTTGAAATTCCGTACATCGTTGACGGCAATGGACCAATCACGTATAAAAGCAAGTCCATGAGAAAGAAGCACGAGACATCGAAACCGGAGATTATGTAGTTGCTTTAAAAATTGGTGTGTCGGACAACGAACGATCAAATCCACATCGACGTCCGATTTGCTGTGTAACTTAATTACCTACCTACCGTACGGTGTGACCTTTGTTTAATAATAAGTTTCAAAATTGCATTGGCCAACGATAATTCAAAATGTTGACGTTTGCAGAGGTCCCTGTCGAAATTGGTATTTTCCAATTACAATTGAATCTCGAGTTGTATCGAACGTTCTTGCAATCGTAATTTTCTTATTTAATTTGGGTTGTTTTTAGTTATGGAAAGATCGTTTCCAGCTCACCGTTGAAGTTTGTCGTTTAATTTTCAAGCCATCTATCGATTCGTGTTCCTTTAACTTTTTGAATCGGGTTTGAAATTCCGTACATCGTTGACGGCAATGGACCAATCACGTATAAAAGCAAGTCCATGAGAAAGAAGCACGAGACATCGAAACCGGAGATTATGTAGTTGCTTTAAAAATTGGTGTGTCGGACAACGAACGATCAAATCCACATCGACGTCCGATTTGCTGTGTAACTTAATTACCTACCTACCGTACGGTGTGACCTTTGTTTAATAATAAGTTTCAAAATTGCATTGGCCAACGATAATTCAAAATGTTGACGTTTGAAGAGGTCGCTGTCGAAATTTGTTATTTTCACACCGGCGAGAAACCATTCGAACAGGAAGATTTGTTAGATTTTAATTGCACCGTTTTCACCGATTCGAAATCCCCCGTACCGGCCTCAAATCGTGATTTACTCGTGAAGGCACATCTGGAAAATAACGAGACACATTGACATGGTTTAATAATAATACGTTTAAAATCTTGGAAATTTAATAAAATTTCGACATAAGCGCGTTCGATTGGCGTGTGTGAACGTGGTTTAATTTTTGTCGATTCGCGAGTGAATGTTAGATGGCAGTGCCGTAGGGACCTGTCATTAACTAACCTTTTTACAATTGAATCTCGAGTTGTATCGTACGTTCTTGCAATCGTAATTTTCTTATTTAATTTGGGTTGTTTTTAGTTATGGAAAGATCGTTTCCAGCTCACCGTTGAAGTTTGTCGTTTAATTTTCAAACCATCTATCGATTCGTGTTCCTTTAACTTTTTGAATCGGGTTTGAAATTCCGTACATCGTTGACGGCAATGGACCAATCACGTATAAAAGCAAGTCCATGAGAAAGAAGCACGAGACATCGAAACCGGAGATTATGTAGTTGCTTTAAAAATTGGTGTGTCGGACAACGAACGATCAAATCCACATCGACGTCCGATTTGCTGTGTAACTTAATTACCTACCTACCGTACGGTGTGACCTTTGTTTAATAATAAGTTTCAAAATTGCATTGGCCAACGATAATTCAAAATGTTGACGTTTGCAGAGGTCCCTGTCGAAATTGGTATTTTCCAATTACAATTGAATCTCGAGTTGTATCGAACGTTCTTGCAATCGTAATTTTCTTATTTAATTTGGGTTGTTTTTAGTTATGGAAAGATCGTTTCCAGCTCACCGTTGAAGTTTGTCGTTTAATTTTCAAACCATCTATCGATTCGTGTTCCTTTAACTTTTTGAATCGGGTTTGAAATTCCGTACATCGTTGACGGCAATGGACCAATCACGTATAAAAGCAAGTCCATGAGAAAGAAGCACGAGACATCGAAACCGGAGATTATGTAGTTGCTTTAAAAATTGGTGTGTCGGACAACGAACGATCAAATCCACATCGACGTCCGATTTGCTGTGTAACTTAATTACCTACCTACCGTACGGTGTGACCTTTGTTTAATAATAAGTTTCAAAATTGCATTGGCCAACGATATTTCAAAATGTTGACGTTTGAAGAGGTCGCTGTCGAAATTTGTTATTTTCACACCGGCGAGAAACCATTCGAACAGGAAGATTTGTTAGATTTTAATTGCACCGTTTTCACCGATTCGAAATCCCCCGTACCGGCCTCAAATCGTGATTTACTCGTGAAGGCACATCTGGAAAATAACGAGACACATTGACATGGTTTAATAATAATACGTTTAAAATCTTGGAAATTTAATAAAATTTCGACATAAGCGCGTTCGATTGGCGTGTGTGAACGTGGTTTAATTTTTGTCGATTCGCGAGTGAATGTTAGATGGCAGTGCCGTAGGGACCTGTCATTAACTAACCTTTTTACAATTGAATCTCGAGTTGTATCGAACGTTCTTGCAATCGTAATTTTCTTATTTAATTTGGGTTGTTTTTAGTTATGGAAAGATCGTTTCCAGCTCACCGTTGAAGTTTGTCGTTTAATTTTCAAACCATCTATCGATTCGTGTTCCTTTAACTTTTTGAATCGGGTTTGAAATTCCGTACATCGTTGACGGCAATGGAGCAATCACGTATAAAAGCAAGTCCATGAGAAAGAAGCACGAGACATCGAAACCGGAGATTATGTAGTTGCTTTAAAAATTGGTGTGTCGGACAACGAACGATCAAATCCACATCGACTTCCGATTTGCTGTGTAACTTAATTACCTACCTACCGTACGGTGCGACCTTTGTTTAATAATAAGTTTCAAAATTGCATTGGCCAACGATAATTCAAAATGTTGACGTTTGCAGAGGTCCCTGTCGAAATTGGTATTTTCCAATTACAATTGAATCTCGAGTTGTATCGAACGTTCTTGCAATCGTAATTTTCTTATTTAATTTGGGTTGTTTTTAGTTATGGAAAGATCGTTTCCAGCTCACCGTTGAAGTTTGTCCTTTAATTTTCAAACCATCTATCGATTCGTGTTCCTTTAACTTTTTGAATCGGGTTTGAAATTCCGTACATCGTTGACGGCAATGGACCAATCACGTATAAAAGCAAGTCCATGAGAAAGAAGCACGAGACATCGAAACCGGAGATTATGTAGTTGCTTTAAAAATTGGTGTGTCGGACAACGAACGATCAAATCCACATCGACGTCCGATTTGCTGTGTAACTTAATTACCTACCTACCGTACGGTGCGACCTTTGTTTAATAATAAGTTTCAAAATTGCATTGGCCAACGATAATTCAAAATGTTGACGTTTGCAGAGGTCCCTGTCGAAATTGGTATTTTCCAATTACAATTGAATCTCGAGTTGTATCGAACGTTCTTGCAATCGTAATTTTCTTATTTAATTTGGGTTGTTTTTAGTTATGGAAAGATCGTTTCCAGCTCACCGTTGAAGTTTGTCGTTTAATTTTCAAATCATCTATCGATTCGTGTTCCTTTAACTTTTTGAATCGGGTTTGAAATTCCGTACATCGTTGACGGCAATGGACCAATCACGTATAAAAGCAAGTCCATGAGAAAGAAGCACGAGACATCGAAACCGGAGATTATGTAGTTGCTTTAAAAATTGGTGTGTCGGACAACGAACGATCAAATCCACATCGACGTCCGATTTGCTGTGTAACTTAATTACCTACCTACCGTACGGTGTGACCTTTGTTTAATAATAAGTTTCAAAATTGCATTGGCCAACGATAATTCAAAATGTTGACGTTTGCAGAGGTCGCTGTCGAAATTTGTTATTTTCACACCGGCGAGAAACCATTCGAACAGGAAGATTTGTTTGATTTTAATTGCACCGTTTTCACCGATTCGAAATCCCCCGTACCGGCCTCAAATCGTGATTTACTCGTGAAGGCACATCTGGAAAATAACGAGACAGATTGACATGGTTTAATAATAATACGTTTAAAATCTTGGAAATTTAATAAAATTTCGACATAAGCGCGTTCGGTTGGCGTGTGTGAACGTGGTTTAATTTTTGTCTATTCGCGAGTGAATGTTAGATAGCAGTGCCGTAGCGACCTGTCATTAACTAACACTTTTTACAATTGAATCTCGAGTTGTATCGAACGTTCTTGCAATCGTAATTTTCTTATTTAATTTGGGTTGTTTTTAGTTATGGAAAGATCGTTTCCAGCTCACCGTTGAAGTTTGTCGTTTAATTTTCAAACCATCTATCGATTCGTGTTCCTTTAACTTTTTGAATCGGGTTTGAAATTCCGTACATCGTTGACGGCAATGGAGCAATCACGTATAAAAGCAAGTCCATGAGAAAGAAGCACGAGACATCGAAACCGGAGATTATGTAGTTGCTTTAAAAATTGGTGTGTCGGACAACGAACGATCAAATCCACATCGACATCCGATTTGCTGTGTAACTTAATTACCTACCTACCGTACGGTGTGACCTTTGTTTAATAATAAGTTTCAAAATTGCATTGGCCAACGATAATTCAAAATGTTGACGTTTGCAGAGATCCCTGTCGAAATTGGTATTTTCCAATTACAATTGAATCTCAAGTTGTATCGAACGTTCTTGCAATCATAATTTTCTTATTTAATTTGGGTTGTTTTTAGTTATGGAAAGATCGTTTCTAGCTCACCGTTGAAGTTTGTCGTTTAATTTTCAAACCATCTATCGATTCGTGTTCCTTTAACTTTTTGAATCGGGTTTGAAATTCCGTACATCGTTGACGGCAATGGACCAATCACGTATAAAAGCAAGTCCATGAGAAAGAAGCACGAGACATCGAAACCGGAGATTATGTAGTTGCTTTAAAAATTGGTGTGTCGGACAACGAACGATCAAATCCACATCGACGTCCGATTTGCTGTGTAACTTAATTACCTACCTACCGTACGGTGTGACCTTTGTTTAATAATAAGTTTCAAAATTGCATTGGCCAACGATAATTCAAAATGTTGACGTTTGCAGAGGTCCCTGTCGAAATTGGTATTTTCCAATTACAATTGAATCTCGAGTTGTATCGAACGTTCTTGCAATCGTAATTTTCTTATTTAATTTGGGTTGTTTTTAGTTATGGAAAGATCGTTTCCAGCTCACCGTTGAAGTTTGTCGTTTAATTTTCAAACCATCTATCGATTCGTGTTCCTTTAACTTTTTGAATCGGGTTTGAAATTCCGTACATCGTTGACGGCAATGGACCAATCACGTATAAAAGCAAGTCCATGAGAAAGAAGCACGAGACATCGAAACCGGAGATTATGTAGTTGCTTTAAAAATTGGTGTGTCGGACAACGAACGATCAAATCCACATCGACGTCCGATTTGCTGTGTAACTTAATTACCTACCTACCGTACGGTGTGACCTTTGTTTAATAATAAGTTTCAAAATTGCATTGGCCAACGATATTTCAAAATGTTGACGTTTGAAGAGGTCGCTGTCGAAATTTGTTATTTTCACACCGGCGAGAAACCATTCGAACAGGAAGATTTGTTAGATTTTAATTGCACCGTTTTCACCGATTCGAAATCCCCCGTACCGGCCTCAAATCGTGATTTACTCGTGAAGGCACATCTGGAAAATAACGAGACACATTGACATGGTTTAATAATAATACGTTTAAAATCTTGGAAATTTAATAAAATTTCGACATAAGCGCGTTCGATTGGCGTGTGTGAACGTGGTTTAATTTTTGTCGATTCGCGAGTGAATGTTAGATGGCAGTGCCGTAGGGACCTGTCATTAACTAACCTTTTTACAATTGAATCTCGAGTTGTATCGAACGTTCTTGCAATCGTAATTTTCTTATTTAATTTGGGTTGTTTTTAGTTATGGAAAGATCGTTTCCAGCTCACCGTTGAAGTTTGTCGTTTAATTTTCAAACCATCTATCGATTCGTGTTCCTTTAACTTTTTGAATCGGGTTTGAAATTCCGTACATCGTTGACGGCAATGGAGCAATCACGTATAAAAGCAAGTCCATGAGAAAGAAGCACGAGACATCGAAACCGGAGATTATGTAGTTGCTTTAAAAATTGGTGTGTCGGACAACGAACGATCAAATCCACATCGACGTCCGATTTGCTGTGTAACTTAATTACCTACCTACCGTACGGTGCGACCTTTGTTTAATAATAAGTTTCAAAATTGCATTGGCCAACGATAATTCAAAATGTTGACGTTTGCAGAGGTCCCTGTCGAAATTGGTATTTTCCAATTACAATTGAATCTCGAGTTGTATCGAACGTTCTTGCAATCGTAATTTTCTTATTTAATTTGGGTTGTTTTTAGTTATGGAAAGATCGTTTCCAGCTCACCGTTGAAGTTTGTCGTTTAATTTTCAAATCATCTATCGATTCGTGTTCCTTTAACTTTTTGAATCGGGTTTGAAATTCCGTACATCGTTGACGGCAATGGACCAATCACGTATAAAAGCAAGTCCATGAGAAAGAAGCACGAGACATCGAAACCGGAGATTATGTAGTTGCTTTAAAAATTGGTGTGTCGGACAACGAACGATCAAATCCACATCGACGTCCGATTTGCTGTGTAACTTAATTACCTACCTACCGTACGGTGTGACCTTTGTTTAATAATAAGTTTCAAAATTGCATTGGCCAACGATAATTCAAAATGTTGACGTTTGCAGAGGTCGCTGTCGAAATTTGTTATTTTCACACCGGCGAGAAACCATTCGAACAGGAAGATTTGTTTGATTTTAATTGCACCGTTTTCACCGATTCGAAATCCCCCGTACCGGCCTCAAATCGTGATTTACTCGTGAAGGCACATCTGGAAAATAACGAGACAGATTGACATGGTTTAATAATAATACGTTTAAAATCTTGGAAATTTAATAAAATTTCGACATAAGCGCGTTCGGTTGGCGTGTGTGAACGTGGTTTAATTTTTGTCTATTCGCGAGTGAATGTTAGATAGCAGTGCCGTAGCGACCTGTCATTAACTAACACTTTTTACAATTGAATCTCGAGTTGTATCGAACGTTCTTGCAATCGTAATTTTCTTATTTAATTTGGGTTGTTTTTAGTTATGGAAAGATCGTTTCCAGCTCACCGTTGAAGTTTGTCGTTTAATTTTCAAACCATCTATCGATTCGTGTTCCTTTAACTTTTTGAATCGGGTTTGAAATTCCGTACATCGTTGACGGCAATGGAGCAATCACGTATAAAAGCAAGTCCATGAGAAAGAAGCACGAGACATCGAAACCGGAGATTATGTAGTTGCTTTAAAAATTGGTGTGTCGGACAACGAACGATCAAATCCACATCGACATCCGATTTGCTGTGTAACTTAATTACCTACCTACCGTACGGTGTGACCTTTGTTTAATAATAAGTTTCAAAATTGCATTGGCCAACGATAATTCAAAATGTTGACGTTTGCAGAGATCCCTGTCGAAATTGGTATTTTCCAATTACAATTGAATCTCAAGTTGTATCGAACGTTCTTGCAATCATAATTTTCTTATTTAATTTGGGTTGTTTTTAGTTATGGAAAGATCGTTTCTAGCTCACCGTTGAAGTTTGTCGTTTAATTTTTAAACCATCTATCGATTCGTGTTCCTTTAACTTTTTGAATCGGGTTTGAAATTCCGTACATCGTTGACGGCAATGGAGCAATTACGTATAAAAGCAAGTCCATGAGAAAGAAGCACGAGACATCGAAACCGGAGATTATGTAGTTGCTTTAAAAATTGGTGTGTCGGACAACGAACGATCAAATCCACATCGACGTCCGATTTGCTGTGTAACTTAATTACCTACCTACCGTACGGTGTGACCTTTGTTTAATAATAAGTTTCAAAATTGCATTGGCCAACGATAATTCAAAATGTTGACGTTTGCAGAGGTCCCTGTCGAAATTGGTATTTTCCAATTACAATTGAATCTCGAGTTGTATCGAACGTTCTTGCAATCGTAATTTTCTTATTTAATTTGGGTTGTTTTTAGTTATGGAAAGATCGTTTCCAGCTCACCGTTGAAGTTTGTCGTTTAATTTTCAAACCATCTATCGATTCGTGTTCCTTTAACTTTTTGAATCGGGTTTGAAATTCCGTTCATCGTTGACGGCAATGGAGCAATCACGTATAAAAGCAAGTCCATGAGAAAGAAGCACGAGACATCGAAACCGGAGATTATGTAGTTGCTTTAAAAATTGGTGTGTCGGACAACGAACGATCAAATCCACATCGACGTCCGATTTGCTGTGTAACTTAATTACCTACCTACCGTACGGTGTGACCTTTGTTTAATAATAAGTTTCAAAATTGCATTGGCCAACGATAATTCAAAATGTTGACGTTTGCAGAGGTCGCTGTCGAAATTTGTTATTTTCACACCGGCGAGAAACCATTCGAACAGGAAGATTTGTTTGATTTTAATTGCACCGTATTCACCGATTCGAAATCCCCCGTACCGGCCTCAAATCGTGATTTACTCGTGAAGGCACATCTGGAAAATAACGAGACACATTGACATGGTTTAATAATAATACGTTTAAAATCTTGGAAATTTAATAAAATTTCGACATAAGCGCGTTCGGTTGGCGTGTGTGAACGTGGTTTAATTTTTGTCTATTCGCGAGTGAATGTTAGATAGCAGTGCCGTAGCGACCTGTCATTAACTAACACTTTTTACAATTGAATCTCGAGTTGTATCGAACGTTCTTGCAATCGTAATTTTCTTATTTAATTTGGGTTGTTTTTAGTTATGGAAAGATCGTTTCCAGCTCACCGTTGAAGTTTGTCGTTTAATTTTCAAACCATCTATCGATTCGTGTTCCTTTAACTTTTTGAATCGGGTTTGAAATTCCGTACATCGTTGACGGCAATGGAGCAATCACGTATAAAAGCAAGTCCATGAGAAAGAAGCACGAGACATCGAAACCGGAGATTATGTAGTTGCTTTAAAAATTGGTGTGTCGGACAACGAACGATCAAATCCACATCGACGTCCGATTTGCTGTGTAACTTAATTACCTACCTACCGTACGGTGTGACCTTTGTTTAATAATAAGTTTCAAAATTGCATTTGCCAACGATAATTCAAAATGTTGACGTTTGCAGAGATCCCTGTCGAAATTGGTATTTTCCAATTACAATTGAATCTCGAGTTGTATCGAACGTTCTTGCAATCGTAATTTTCTTATTTAATTTGGGTTGTTTTTAGTTATGGAAAGATCGTTTCTAGCTCACCGTTGAAGTTTGTCGTTTAATTTTCAAACCATCTATCGATTCGTGTTCCTTTAACTTTTTGAATCGGGTTTGAAATTCCGTACATCGTTGACGGCAATGGAGCAATCACGTATAAAAGCAAGTCCATGAGAAAGAAGCACGAGACATCGAAACCGGAGATTATGTAGTTGCTTTAAAAATTGGTGTGTCGGACAACGAACGATCAAATCCACATCGACGTCCGATTTGCTGTGTAACTTAATTACCTACCTACCGTACGGTGTGACCTTTGTTTAATAATAAGTTTCAAAATTGCATTGGCCAACGATAATTCAAAATGTTGACGTTTGAAGAGGTCGCTGTCGAAATTTGTTATTTTCACACCGGCGAGAAACCATTCGAACAGGAAGATTTGTTAGATTTTAATTGCACCGTTTTCACCGATTCGAAATCCCCCGTACCGGCCTCAAATCGTGATTTACTCGTGAAGGCACATCTGGAAAATAACGAGACACATTGACATGGTTTAATAATAATACGTTTAAAATCTTGGAAATTTAATAAAATTTCGACATAAGCGCGTTCGATTGGCGTGTGTGAACGTGGTTTAATTTTTGTCTATTCGCGAGTGAATGTTAGATAGCAGTGCCGTAGCGACCTGTCATTAACTAACACTTTTTACAATTGAATCTCGAGTTGTATCGAACGTTCTTGCAATCGTAATTTTCTTATTTAATTTGGGTTGTTTTTAGTTATGGAAAGATCGTTTCCAGCTCACCGTTGAAGTTTGTCGTTTAATTTTCAAACCATCTATCGATTCGTGTTCCTTTAACTTTTTGAATCGGGTTTGAAATTCCGTACATCGTTGACGGCAATGGAGCAATCACGTATAAAAGCAAGTCCATGAGAAAGAAGCACGAGACATCGAAACCGGAGATTATGTAGTTGCTTTAAAAATTGGTGTGTCGGACAACGAACGATCAAATCCACATCGACGTCCGATTTGCTGTGTAACTTAATTACCTACCTACCGTACGGTGTGACCTTTGTTTAATAATAAGTTTCAAAATTGCATTGGCCAACGATAATTCAAAATGTTGACGTTTGCAGAGGTCCCTGTCGAAATTGGTATTTTCCAATTACAATTGAATCTCGAGTTGTATCGAACGTTCTTGCAATCGTAATTTTCTTATTTAATTTGGGTTGTTTTTAGTTATGGAAAGATCGTTTCCAGCTCACCGTTGAAGTTTGTCGTTTAATTTTCAAACCATCTATCGATTCGTGTTCCTTTAACTTTTTGAATCGGGTTTGAAATTCCGTACATCGTTGACGGCAATGGAGCAATCACGTATAAAAGCAAGTCCATGAGAAAGAAGCACGAGACATCGAAACCGGAGATTATGTAGTTGCTTTAAAAATTGGTGTGTCGGACAACGAACGATCAAATCCACATCGACGTCCGATTTGCTGTGTAACTTAATTACCTACCTACCGTACGGTGCGACCTTTGTTTAATAATAAGTTTCAAAATTGCATTGGCCAACGATAATTCAAAATGTTGACGTTTGCAGAGGTCCCTGTCGAAATTGGTATTTTCCAATTACAATTGAATCTCGAGTTGTATCGAACGTTCTTGCAATCGTAATTTTCTTATTTAATTTGGGTTGTTTTTAGTTATGGAAAGATCGTTTCCAGCTCACCGTTGAAGTTTGTCGTTTAATTTTCAAATCATCTATCGATTCGTGTTCCTTTAACTTTTTGAATCGGGTTTGAAATTCCGTACATCGTTGACGGCAATGGACCAATCACGTATAAAAGCAAGTCCATGAGAAAGAAGCACGAGACATCGAAACCGGAGATTATGTAGTTGCTTTAAAAATTGGTGTGTCGGACAACGAACGATCAAATCCACATCGACGTCCGATTTGCTGTGTAACTTAATTACCTACCTACCGTACGGTGTGACCTTTGTTTAATAATAAGTTTCAAAATTGCATTGGCCAACGATAATTCAAAATGTTGACGTTTGCAGAGGTCGCTGTCGAAATTTGTTATTTTCACACCGGCGAGAAACCATTCGAACAGGAAGATTTGTTTGATTTTAATTGCACCGTTTTCACCGATTCGAAATCCCCCGTACCGGCCTCAAATCGTGATTTACTCGTGAAGGCACATCTGGAAAATAACGAGACAGATTGACATGGTTTAATAATAATACGTTTAAAATCTTGGAAATTTAATAAAATTTCGACATAAGCGCGTTCGGTTGGCGTGTGTGAACGTGGTTTAATTTTTGTCTATTCGCGAGTGAATGTTAGATAGCAGTGCCGTAGCGACCTGTCATTAACTAACACTTTTTACAATTGAATCTCGAGTTGTATCGAACGTTCTTGCAATCGTAATTTTCTTATTTAATTTGGGTTGTTTTTAGTTATGGAAAGATCGTTTCCAGCTCACCGTTGAAGTTTGTCGTTTAATTTTCAAACCATCTATCGATTCGTGTTCCTTTAACTTTTTGAATCGGGTTTGAAATTCCGTACATCGTTGACGGCAATGGAGCAATCACGTATAAAAGCAAGTCCATGAGAAAGAAGCACGAGACATCGAAACCGGAGATTATGTAGTTGCTTTAAAAATTGGTGTGTCGGACAACGAACGATCAAATCCACATCGACATCCGATTTGCTGTGTAACTTAATTACCTACCTACCGTACGGTGTGACCTTTGTTTAATAATAAGTTTCAAAATTGCATTGGCCAACGATAATTCAAAATGTTGACGTTTGCAGAGATCCCTGTCGAAATTGGTATTTTCCAATTACAATTGAATCTCAAGTTGTATCGAACGTTCTTGCAATCATAATTTTCTTATTTAATTTGGGTTGTTTTTAGTTATGGAAAGATCGTTTCTAGCTCACCGTTGAAGTTTGTCGTTTAATTTTTAAACCATCTATCGATTCGTGTTCCTTTAACTTTTTGAATCGGGTTTGAAATTCCGTACATCGTTGACGGCAATGGAGCAATTACGTATAAAAGCAAGTCCATGAGAAAGAAGCACGAGACATCGAAACCGGAGATTATGTAGTTGCTTTAAAAATTGGTGTGTCGGACAACGAACGATCAAATCCACATCGACGTCCGATTTGCTGTGTAACTTAATTACCTACCTACCGTACGGTGTGACCTTTGTTTAATAATAAGTTTCAAAATTGCATTGGCCAACGATAATTCAAAATGTTGACGTTTGCAGAGGTCCCTGTCGAAATTGGTATTTTCCAATTACAATTGAATCTCGAGTTGTATCGAACGTTCTTGCAATCGTAATTTTCTTATTTAATTTGGGTTGTTTTTAGTTATGGAAAGATCGTTTCCAGCTCACCGTTGAAGTTTGTCGTTTAATTTTCAAACCATCTATCGATTCGTGTTCCTTTAACTTTTTGAATCGGGTTTGAAATTCCGTTCATCGTTGACGGCAATGGAGCAATCACGTATAAAAGCAAGTCCATGAGAAAGAAGCACGAGACATCGAAACCGGAGATTATGTAGTTGCTTTAAAAATTGGTGTGTCGGACAACGAACGATCAAATCCACATCGACGTCCGATTTGCTGTGTAACTTAATTACCTACCTACCGTACGGTGTGACCTTTGTTTAATAATAAGTTTCAAAATTGCATTGGCCAACGATAATTCAAAATGTTGACGTTTGCAGAGGTCGCTGTCGAAATTTGTTATTTTCACACCGGCGAGAAACCATTCGAACAGGAAGATTTGTTTGATTTTAATTGCACCGTATTCACCGATTCGAAATCCCCCGTACCGGCCTCAAATCGTGATTTACTCGTGAAGGCACATCTGGAAAATAACGAGACACATTGACATGGTTTAATAATAATACGTTTAAAATCTTGGAAATTTAATAAAATTTCGACATAAGCGCGTTCGGTTGGCGTGTGTGAACGTGGTTTAATTTTTGTCTATTCGCGAGTGAATGTTAGATAGCAGTGCCGTAGCGACCTGTCATTAACTAACACTTTTTACAATTGAATCTCGAGTTGTATCGAACGTTCTTGCAATCGTAATTTTCTTATTTAATTTGGGTTGTTTTTAGTTATGGAAAGATCGTTTCCAGCTCACCGTTGAAGTTTGTCGTTTAATTTTCAAACCATCTATCGATTCGTGTTCCTTTAACTTTTTGAATCGGGTTTGAAATTCCGTACATCGTTGACGGCAATGGAGCAATCACGTATAAAAGCAAGTCCATGAGAAAGAAGCACGAGACATCGAAACCGGAGATTATGTAGTTGCTTTAAAAATTGGTGTGTCGGACAACGAACGATCAAATCCACATCGACGTCCGATTTGCTGTGTAACTTAATTACCTACCTACCGTACGGTGTGACCTTTGTTTAATAATAAGTTTCAAAATTGCATTTGCCAACGATAATTCAAAATGTTGACGTTTGCAGAGATCCCTGTCGAAATTGGTATTTTCCAATTACAATTGAATCTCGAGTTGTATCGAACGTTCTTGCAATCGTAATTTTCTTATTTAATTTGGGTTGTTTTTAGTTATGGAAAGATCGTTTCTAGCTCACCGTTGAAGTTTGTCGTTTAATTTTCAAACCATCTATCGATTCGTGTTCCTTTAACTTTTTGAATCGGGTTTGAAATTCCGTACATCGTTGACGGCAATGGAGCAATTACGTATAAAAGCAAGTCCATGAGAAAGAAGCACGAGACATCGAAACCGGAGATTATGTAGTTGCTTTAAAAATTGGTGTGTCGGACAACGAACGATCAAATCCACATCGACGTCCGATTTGCTGTGTAACTTAATTACCTACCTACCGTACGGTGTGACCTTTGTTTAATAATAAGTTTCAAAATTGCATTGGCCAACGATAATTCAAAATGTTGACGTTTGCAGAGGTCCCTGTCGAAATTGGTATTTTCCAATTACAATTGAATCTCGAGTTGTATCGAACGTTCTTGCAATCGTAATTTTCTTATTTAATTTGGGTTGTTTTTAGTTATGGAAAGATCGTTTCCAGCTCACCGTTGAAGTTTGTCGTTTAATTTTCAAACCATCTATCGATTCGTGTTCCTTTAACTTTTTGAATCGGGTTTGAAATTCCCTACATCGTTGACGGCAATGGAGCAATCACGTATAAAAGCAAGTCCATGAGAAAGAAGCACGAGACATCGAAACCGGAGATTATGTAGTTGCTTTAAAAATTGGTGTGTCGGACAACGAACGATCAAATCCACATCGACGTCCGATTTCCTGTGTAACTTAATTACCTACCTACCGTACGGTGCGACCTTTGTTTAATAATAAGTTTCAAAATTGCATTGGCCAACGATAATTCAAAATGTTGACGTTTGCAGAGGTCCCTGTCGAAATTGGTATTTTCCAATTACAATTGAATCTCGAGTTGTATCGAACGTTCTTGCAATCGTAATTTTCTTATTTAATTTGGGTTGTTTTTAGTTATGGAAAGATCGTTTCCAGCTCACCGTTGAAGTTTGTCGTTTAATTTTCAATCCATCTATCGATTCGTGTTCCTTTAACTTTTTGAATCGGGTTTGAAATTCCGTACATCGTTGACGGCAATGGACCAATCACGTATAAAAGCAAGTCCATGAGAAAGAAGCACGAGACATCGAAACCGGAGATTATGTAGTTGCTTTAAAAATTGGTGTGTCGGACAACGAACGATCAAATCCACATCGACGTCCGATTTGCTGTGTAACTTAATTACCTACCTACCGTACGGTGTGACCTTTGTTTAATAATAAGTTTCAAAATTGCATTGGCCAACGATAATTCAAAATGTTGACGTTTGCAGAGATTCCTGTCGAAATTGGTATTTTCCAATTACAATTGAATCTCGAGTTGTATCGAACGTTCTTGCAATCGTAATTTTCTTATTTAATTTGGGTTGTTTTTAGTTATGGAAAGATCGTTTCCAGCTCACCGTTGAAGTTTGTCGTTTAATTTTCAAACCATCTATCGATTCGTGTTTCTTTAACTCTTTGAATCGGGTTTGAAATTCCGTACATCGTTGACGGCAATGGACCAATCACGTATAAAAGCAAGTCCATGAGAAAGAAGCACGAGACATTGAAACCGGAGATTATGTAGTTGCTTTAAAAATTGGTGTGTCGGACAACGAACGATCAAATCCACATCGACGTCCGATTTGCTGTGTAACTTAATTACCTACCTACCGTACGGTGTGACCTTTGTTTAATAATAAGTTTCAAAATTGCATTGGCCAACGATAATTCAAAATGTTGACGTTTGCAGAGGTCCCTGTCCAAATTGGTATTTTCCAATTACAATTGAATCTCGAGTTGTATCGAACGTTCTTGCAATCGTAATTTTCTTATTTAATTTGGGTTGTTTTTAGTTATGGAAAGATCGTTTCCAGCTCACCGTTGAAGTTTGTCGTTTAATTTTCAAACCATCTATCGATTCGTGTTCCTTTAACTTTTTGAATCGGGTTTGAAATTCCGTACATCGTTGACGGCAATGGAGCAATCACGTATAAAAGCAAGTCCATGAGAAAGAAGCACGAGACATCGAAACCGGAGATTATGTAGTTGCTTTAAAAATTGGTGTGTCGGACAACGAACGATCAAATTCACATCGACGTCCGATTTGCTGTGTAACTTAATTACCTACCTACCGTACGGTGTGACCTTTGTTTAATAATAAGTTTCAAAATTGCATTGGCCAACGATAATTCAAAATGTTGACGTTTGCAGAGATCCCTGTCGAAATTGGTATTTTCCAATTACAATTGAATCTCGAGTTGTATCGAACGTTCTTGCAATCGTAATTTTCTTATTTAATTTGGGTTGTTTTTAGTTATGGAAAGATCGTTTCCAGCTCACCGTTGAAGTTTGTCGTTTAATTTTCAAACCATCTATCGATTCGTGTTTCTTTAACTCTTTGAATCGGGTTTGAAATTCCGTACATCGTTGACGGCAATGGACCAATCACGTATAAAAGCAAGTCCATGAGAAAGAAGCACGAGACATCGAAACCGGAGATTATGTAGTTGCTTTAAAAATTGGTGTGTCGGACAACGAACGATCAAATCCACATCGACGTCCGATTTGCTGTGTAACTTAATTACCTACCTACCGTACGGTGTGACCTTTGTTTAATAATAAGTTTCAAAATTGCATTGGCCAACGATAATTCAAAATGTTGACGTTTGCAGAGGTCCCTGTCGAAATTGGTATTTTCCAATTACAATTGAATCTCGAGTTGTATCGAACGTTCTTGCAATCGTAATTTTCTTATTTAATTTGGGTTGTTTTTAGTTATGGAAAGATCGTTTCCAGCTCACCGTTGAAGTTTGTCGTTTAATTTTCAAACCATCTATCGATTCGTGTTCCTTTAACTTTTTGAATCGGGTTTGAAATTCCCTACATCGTTGACGGCAATGGAGCAATCACGTATAAAAGCAAGTCCATGAGAAAGAAGCACGAGACATCGAAACCGGAGATTATGTAGTTGCTTTAAAAATTGGTGTGTCGGACAACGAACGATCAAATCCACATCGACGTCCGATTTGCTGTGTAACTTAATTACCTACCTACCGTACGGTGTGACCTTTGTTTAATAATAAGTTTCAAAATTGCATTGGCCAACGATAATTCAAAATGTTGACGTTTGCAGAGGTCCCTGTCGAAATTGGTATTTTCCAATTACAATTGAATCTCGAGTTGTATCGAACGTTCTTGCAATCGTAATTTTCTTATTTAATTTGGGTTGTTTTTAGTTATGGAAAGATCGTTTCCAGCTCACCGTTGAAGTTTGTCGTTTAATTTTCAAACCATCTATCGATTCGTGTTCCTTTAACTTTTTGAATCGGGTTTGAAATTCCCTACATCGTTGACGGCAATGGAGCAATCACGTATAAAAGCAAGTCCATGAGAAAGAAGCACGAGACATCGAAACCGGAGATTATGTAGTTGCTTTAAAAATTGGTGTGTCGGACAACGAACGATCAAATCCACATCGACGTCCGATTTGCTGTGTAACTTAATTACCTACCTACCGTACGGTGCGACCTTTGTTTAATAATAAGTTTCAAAATTGCATTGGCCAACGATAATTCAAAATGTTGACGTTTGCAGAGGTCCCTGTCGAAATTGGTATTTTCCAATTACAATTGAATCTCGAGTTGTATCGAACGTTCTTGCAATCGTAATTTTCTTATTTAATTTGGGTTGTTTTTAGTTATGGAAAGATCGTTTCCAGCTCACCGTTGAAGTTTGTCGTTTAATTTTCAAACCATCTATCGATTCGTGTTCCTTTAACTTTTTGAATCGGGTTTGAAATTCCGTACATCGTTGACGGCAATGGACCAATCACGTATAAAAGCAAGTCCATGAGAAAGAAGCACGAGACATCGAAACCGGAGATTATGTAGTTGCTTTAAAAATTGGTGTGTCGGACAACGAACGATCAAATCCACATCGACGTCCGATTTGCTGTGTAACTTAATTACCTACCTACCGTACGGTGTGACCTTTGTTTAATAATAAGTTTCAAAATTGCATTGGCCAACGATAATTCAAAATGTTGACGTTTGCAGAGGTCGCTGTCGAAATTTGTTATTTTCACACCGGCGAGAAACCATTCGAACAGGAAGATTTGTTTGATTTTAATTGCACCGTTTTCACCGATTCGAAATCCCCCGTACCGGCCTCAAATCGTGATTTACTCGTGAAGGCACATCTGGAAAATAACGAGACACATTGACATGGTTTAATAATAATACGTTTAAAATCTTGGAAATTTAATAAAATTTCGACATAAGCGCGTTCGGTTGGCGTGTGTGAACGTGGTTTAATTTTTGTCTATTCGCGAGTGAATGTTAGATAGCAGTGCCGTAGCGACCTGTCATTAACTAACACTTTTTACAATTGAATCTCGAGTTGTATCGAACGTTCTTGCAATCGTAATTTTCTTATTTAATTTGGGTTGTTTTTAGTTATGGAAAGATCGTTTCCAGCTCACCGTTGAAGTTTGTCGTTTAATTTTCAAACCATCTATCGATTCGTGTTTCTTTAACTTTTTGAATCGGGTTTGAAATTCCGTACATCGTTGACGGCAATGGAGCAATCACGTATAAAAGCAAGTCCATGAGAAAGAAGCACGAGACATCGAAACCGGAGATTATGTAGTTGCTTTAAAAATTGGTGTGTCGGACAACGAACGATCAAATCCACATCGACGTCCGATTTGCTGTGTAACTTAATTACCTACCTACCGTACGGTGTGACCTTTGTTTAATAATAAGTTTCAAAATTGCATTGGCCAACGATAATTCAAAATGTTGACGTTTGCAGAGGTCCCTGTCGAAATTGGTATTTTCCAATTACAATTGAATCTCGAGTTGTATCGAACGTTCTTGCAATCGTAATTTTCTTATTTAATTTGGGTTGTTTTTAGTTATGGAAAGATCGTTTCCAGCTCACCGTTGAAGTTTGTCGTTTAATTTTCAAACCATCTATCGATTCGTGTTCCTTTAACTTTTTGAATCGGGTTTGAAATTCCCTACATCGTTGACGGCAATGGAGCAATCACGTATAAAAGCAAGTCCATGAGAAAGAAGCACGAGACATCGAAACCGGAGATTATGTAGTTGCTTTAAAAATTGGTGTGTCGGACAACGAACGATCAAATCCACATCGACGTCCGATTTCCTGTGTAACTTAATTACCTACCTACCGTACGGTGCGACCTTTGTTTAATAATAAGTTTCAAAATTGCATTGGCCAACGATAATTCAAAATGTTGACGTTTGCAGAGGTCCCTGTCGAAATTGGTATTTTCCAATTACAATTGAATCTCGAGTTGTATCGAACGTTCTTGCAATCGTAATTTTCTTATTTAATTTGGGTTGTTTTTAGTTATGGAAAGATCGTTTCCAGCTCACCGTTGAAGTTTGTCGTTTAATTTTCAAGCCATCTATCGATTCGTGTTCCTTTAACTTTTTGAATCGGGTTTGAAATTCCGTACATCGTTGACGGCAATGGACCAATCACGTATAAAAGCAAGTCCATGAGAAAGAAGCACGAGACATCGAAACCGGAGATTATGTAGTTGCTTTAAAAATTGGTGTGTCGGACAACGAACGATCAAATCCACATCGACGTCCGATTTGCTGTGTAACTTAATTACCTACCTACCGTACGGTGTGACCTTTGTTTAATAATAAGTTTCAAAATTGCATTGGCCAACGATAATTCAAAATGTTGACGTTTGCAGAGATTCCTGTCGAAATTGGTATTTTCCAATTACAATTGAATCTCGAGTTGTATCGAACGTTCTTGCAATCGTAATTTTCTTATTTAATTTGGGTTGTTTTTAGTTATGGAAAGATCGTTTCCAGCTCACCGTTGAAGTTTGTCGTTTAATTTTCAAACCATCTATCGATTCGTGTTTCTTTAACTCTTTGAATCGGGTTTGAAATTCCGTACATCGTTGACGGCAATGGACCAATCACGTATAAAAGCAAGTCCATGAGAAAGAAGCACGAGACATTGAAACCGGAGATTATGTAGTTGCTTTAAAAATTGGTGTGTCGGACAACGAACGATCAAATCCACATCGACGTCCGATTTGCTGTGTAACTTAATTACCTACCTACCGTACGGTGTGACCTTTGTTTAATAATAAGTTTCAAAATTGCATTGGCCAACGATAATTCAAAATGTTGACGTTTGCAGAGGTCCCTGTCCAAATTGGTATTTTCCAATTACAATTGAATCTCGAGTTGTATCGAACGTTCTTGCAATCGTAATTTTCTTATTTAATTTGGGTTGTTTTTAGTTATGGAAAGATCGTTTCCAGCTCACCGTTGAAGTTTGTCGTTTAATTTTCAAACCATCTATCGATTCGTGTTCCTTTAACTTTTTGAATCGGGTTTGAAATTCCGTACATCGTTGACGGCAATGGAGCAATCACGTATAAAAGCAAGTCCATGAGAAAGAAGCACGAGACATCGAAACCGGAGATTATGTAGTTGCTTTAAAAATTGGTGTGTCGGACAACGAACGATCAAATTCACATCGACGTCCGATTTGCTGTGTAACTTAATTACCTACCTACCGTACGGTGTGACCTTTGTTTAATAATAAGTTTCAAAATTGCATTGGCCAACGATAATTCAAAATGTTGACGTTTGCAGAGATCCCTGTCGAAATTGGTATTTTCCAATTACAATTGAATCTCGAGTTGTATCGAACGTTCTTGCAATCGTAATTTTCTTATTTAATTTGGGTTGTTTTTAGTTATGGAAAGATCGTTTCCAGCTCACCGTTGAAGTTTGTCGTTTAATTTTCAAACCATCTATCGATTCGTGTTTCTTTAACTCTTTGAATCGGGTTTGAAATTCCGTACATCGTTGACGGCAATGGACCAATCACGTATAAAAGCAAGTCCATGAGAAAGAAGCACGAGACATCGAAACCGGAGATTATGTAGTTGCTTTAAAAATTGGTGTGTCGGACAACGAACGATCAAATCCACATCGACGTCCGATTTGCTGTGTAACTTAATTACCTACCTACCGTACGGTGTGACCTTTGTTTAATAATAAGTTTCAAAATTGCATTGGCCAACGATAATTCAAAATGTTGACGTTTGCAGAGGTCCCTGTCGAAATTGGTATTTTCCAATTACAATTGAATCTCGAGTTGTATCGAACGTTCTTGCAATCGTAATTTTCTTATTTAATTTGGGTTGTTTTTAGTTATGGAAAGATCGTTTCCAGCTCACCGTTGAAGTTTGTCGTTTAATTTTCAAACCATCTATCGATTCGTGTTCCTTTAACTTTTTGAATCGGGTTTGAAATTCCCTACATCGTTGACGGCAATGGAGCAATCACGTATAAAAGCAAGTCCATGAGAAAGAAGCACGAGACATCGAAACCGGAGATTATGTAGTTGCTTTAAAAATTGGTGTGTCGGACAACGAACGATCAAATCCACATCGACGTCCGATTTGCTGTGTAACTTAATTACCTACCTACCGTACGGTGTGACCTTTGTTTAATAATAAGTTTCAAAATTGCATTGGCCAACGATAATTCAAAATGTTGACGTTTGCAGAGGTCCCTGTCGAAATTGGTATTTTCCAATTACAATTGAATCTCGAGTTGTATCGAACGTTCTTGCAATCGTAATTTTCTTATTTAATTTGGGTTGTTTTTAGTTATGGAAAGATCGTTTCCAGCTCACCGTTGAAGTTTGTCGTTTAATTTTCAAACCATCTATCGATTCGTGTTCCTTTAACTTTTTGAATCGGGTTTGAAATTCCCTACATCGTTGACGGCAATGGAGCAATCACGTATAAAAGCAAGTCCATGAGAAAGAAGCACGAGACATCGAAACCGGAGATTATGTAGTTGCTTTAAAAATTGGTGTGTCGGACAACGAACGATCAAATCCACATCGACGTCCGATTTGCTGTGTAACTTAATTACCTACCTACCGTACGGTGCGACCTTTGTTTAATAATAAGTTTCAAAATTGCATTGGCCAACGATAATTCAAAATGTTGACGTTTGCAGAGGTCCCTGTCGAAATTGGTATTTTCCAATTACAATTGAATCTCGAGTTGTATCGAACGTTCTTGCAATCGTAATTTTCTTATTTAATTTGGGTTGTTTTTAGTTATGGAAAGATCGTTTCCAGCTCACCGTTGAAGTTTGTCGTTTAATTTTCAAACCATCTATCGATTCGTGTTCCTTTAACTTTTTGAATCGGGTTTGAAATTCCGTACATCGTTGACGGCAATGGACCAATCACGTATAAAAGCAAGTCCATGAGAAAGAAGCACGAGACATCGAAACCGGAGATTATGTAGTTGCTTTAAAAATTGGTGTGTCGGACAACGAACGATCAAATCCACATCGACGTCCGATTTGCTGTGTAACTTAATTACCTACCTACCGTACGGTGTGACCTTTGTTTAATAATAAGTTTCAAAATTGCATTGGCCAACGATAATTCAAAATGTTGACGTTTGCAGAGGTCGCTGTCGAAATTTGTTATTTTCACACCGGCGAGAAACCATTCGAACAGGAAGATTTGTTTGATTTTAATTGCACCGTTTTCACCGATTCGAAATCCCCCGTACCGGCCTCAAATCGTGATTTACTCGTGAAGGCACATCTGGAAAATAACGAGACACATTGACATGGTTTAATAATAATACGTTTAAAATCTTGGAAATTTAATAAAATTTCGACATAAGCGCGTTCGGTTGGCGTGTGTGAACGTGGTTTAATTTTTGTCTATTCGCGAGTGAATGTTAGATAGCAGTGCCGTAGCGACCTGTCATTAACTAACACTTTTTACAATTGAATCTCGAGTTGTATCGAACGTTCTTGCAATCGTAATTTTCTTATTTAATTTGGGTTGTTTTTAGTTATGGAAAGATCGTTTCCAGCTCACCGTTGAAGTTTGTCGTTTAATTTTCAAACCATCTATCGATTCGTGTTTCTTTAACTTTTTGAATCGGGTTTGAAATTCCGTACATCGTTGACGGCAATGGAGCAATCACGTATAAAAGCAAGTCCATGAGAAAGAAGCACGAGACATCGAAACCGGAGATTATGTAGTTGCTTTAAAAATTGGTGTGTCGGACAACGAACGATCAAATCCACATCGACGTCCGATTTGCTGTGTAACTTAATTACCTACCTACCGTACGGTGTGACCTTTGTTTAATAATAAGTTTCAAAATTGCATTGGCCAACGATAATTCAAAATGTTGACGTTTGCAGAGGTCCCTGTCGAAATTGGTATTTTCCAATTACAATTGAATCTCGAGTTGTATCGAACGTTCTTGCAATCGTAATTTTCTTATTTAATTTGGGTTGTTTTTAGTTATGGAAAGATCGTTTCCAGCTCACCGTTGAAGTTTGTCGTTTAATTTTCAAACCATCTATCGATTCGTGTTCCTTTAACTTTTTGAATCGGGTTTGAAATTCCCTACATCGTTGACGGCAATGGAGCAATCACGTATAAAAGCAAGTCCATGAGAAAGAAGCACGAGACATCGAAACCGGAGATTATGTAGTTGCTTTAAAAATTGGTGTGTCGGACAACGAACGATCAAATCCACATCGACGTCCGATTTCCTGTGTAACTTAATTACCTACCTACCGTACGGTGCGACCTTTGTTTAATAATAAGTTTCAAAATTGCATTGGCCAACGATAATTCAAAATGTTGACGTTTGCAGAGGTCCCTGTCGAAATTGGTATTTTCCAATTACAATTGAATCTCGAGTTGTATCGAACGTTCTTGCAATCGTAATTTTCTTATTTAATTTGGGTTGTTTTTAGTTATGGAAAGATCGTTTCCAGCTCACCGTTGAAGTTTGTCGTTTAATTTTCAAGCCATCTATCGATTCGTGTTCCTTTAACTTTTTGAATCGGGTTTGAAATTCCGTACATCGTTGACGGCAATGGACCAATCACGTATAAAAGCAAGTCCATGAGAAAGAAGCACGAGACATCGAAACCGGAGATTATGTAGTTGCTTTAAAAATTGGTGTGTCGGACAACGAACGATCAAATCCACATCGACGTCCGATTTGCTGTGTAACTTAATTACCTACCTACCGTACGGTGTGACCTTTGTTTAATAATAAGTTTCAAAATTGCATTGGCCAACGATAATTCAAAATGTTGACGTTTGCAGAGATTCCTGTCGAAATTGGTATTTTCCAATTACAATTGAATCTCGAGTTGTATCGAACGTTCTTGCAATCGTAATTTTCTTATTTAATTTGGGTTGTTTTTAGTTATGGAAAGATCGTTTCCAGCTCACCGTTGAAGTTTGTCGTTTAATTTTCAAACCATCTATCGATTCGTGTTTCTTTAACTCTTTGAATCGGGTTTGAAATTCCGTACATCGTTGACGGCAATGGACCAATCACGTATAAAAGCAAGTCCATGAGAAAGAAGCACGAGACATTGAAACCGGAGATTATGTAGTTGCTTTAAAAATTGGTGTGTCGGACAACGAACGATCAAATCCACATCGACGTCCGATTTGCTGTGTAACTTAATTACCTACCTACCGTACGGTGTGACCTTTGTTTAATAATAAGTTTCAAAATTGCATTGGCCAACGATAATTCAAAATGTTGACGTTTGCAGAGGTCCCTGTCCAAATTGGTATTTTCCAATTACAATTGAATCTCGAGTTGTATCGAACGTTCTTGCAATCGTAATTTTCTTATTTAATTTGGGTTGTTTTTAGTTATGGAAAGATCGTTTCCAGCTCACCGTTGAAGTTTGTCGTTTAATTTTCAAACCATCTATCGATTCGTGTTCCTTTAACTTTTTGAATCGGGTTTGAAATTCCGTACATCGTTGACGGCAATGGAGCAATCACGTATAAAAGCAAGTCCATGAGAAAGAAGCACGAGACATCGAAACCGGAGATTATGTAGTTGCTTTAAAAATTGGTGTGTCGGACAACGAACGATCAAATTCACATCGACGTCCGATTTGCTGTGTAACTTAATTACCTACCTACCGTACGGTGTGACCTTTGTTTAATAATAAGTTTCAAAATTGCATTGGCCAACGATAATTCAAAATGTTGACGTTTGCAGAGATCCCTGTCGAAATTGGTATTTTCCAATTACAATTGAATCTCGAGTTGTATCGAACGTTCTTGCAATCGTAATTTTCTTATTTAATTTGGGTTGTTTTTAGTTATGGAAAGATCGTTTCCAGCTCACCGTTGAAGTTTGTCGTTTAATTTTCAAACCATCTATCGATTCGTGTTTCTTTAACTCTTTGAATCGGGTTTGAAATTCCGTACATCGTTGACGGCAATGGACCAATCACGTATAAAAGCAAGTCCATGAGAAAGAAGCACGAGACATCGAAACCGGAGATTATGTAGTTGCTTTAAAAATTGGTGTGTCGGACAACGAACGATCAAATCCACATCGACGTCCGATTTGCTGTGTAACTTAATTACCTACCTACCGTACGGTGTGACCTTTGTTTAATAATAAGTTTCAAAATTGCATTGGCCAACGATAATTCAAAATGTTGACGTTTGCAGAGGTCCCTGTCGAAATTGGTATTTTCCAATTACAATTGAATCTCGAGTTGTATCGAACGTTCTTGCAATCGTAATTTTCTTATTTAATTTGGGTTGTTTTTAGTTATGGAAAGATCGTTTCCAGCTCACCGTTGAAGTTTGTCGTTTAATTTTCAAACCATCTATCGATTCGTGTTCCTTTAACTTTTTGAATCGGGTTTGAAATTCCCTACATCGTTGACGGCAATGGAGCAATCACGTATAAAAGCAAGTCCATGAGAAAGAAGCACGAGACATCGAAACCGGAGATTATGTAGTTGCTTTAAAAATTGGTGTGTCGGACAACGAACGATCAAATCCACATCGACGTCCGATTTGCTGTGTAACTTAATTACCTACCTACCGTACGGTGTGACCTTTGTTTAATAATAAGTTTCAAAATTGCATTGGCCAACGATAATTCAAAATGTTGACGTTTGCAGAGGTCCCTGTCGAAATTGGTATTTTCCAATTACAATTGAATCTCGAGTTGTATCGAACGTTCTTGCAATCGTAATTTTCTTATTTAATTTGGGTTGTTTTTAGTTATGGAAAGATCGTTTCCAGCTCACCGTTGAAGTTTGTCGTTTAATTTTCAAACCATCTATCGATTCGTGTTCCTTTAACTTTTTGAATCGGGTTTGAAATTCCCTACATCGTTGACGGCAATGGAGCAATCACGTATAAAAGCAAGTCCATGAGAAAGAAGCACGAGACATCGAAACCGGAGATTATGTAGTTGCTTTAAAAATTGGTGTGTCGGACAACGAACGATCAAATCCACATCGACGTCCGATTTGCTGTGTAACTTAATTACCTACCTACCGTACGGTGCGACCTTTGTTTAATAATAAGTTTCAAAATTGCATTGGCCAACGATAATTCAAAATGTTGACGTTTGCAGAGGTCCCTGTCGAAATTGGTATTTTCCAATTACAATTGAATCTCGAGTTGTATCGAACGTTCTTGCAATCGTAATTTTCTTATTTAATTTGGGTTGTTTTTAGTTATGGAAAGATCGTTTCCAGCTCACCGTTGAAGTTTGTCGTTTAATTTTCAAACCATCTATCGATTCGTGTTCCTTTAACTTTTTGAATCGGGTTTGAAATTCTGTACATCGTTGACGGCAATGGACCAATCACGTATAAAAGCAAGTCCATGAGAAAGAAGCACGAGACATCGAAACCGGAGATTATGTAGTTGCTTTAAAAATTGGTGTGTCGGACAACGAACGATCAAATCCACATCGACGTCCGATTTGCTGTGTAACTTAATTACCTACCTACCGTACGGTGTGACCTTTGTTTAATAATAAGTTTCAAAATTGCATTGGCCAACGATAATTCAAAATGTTGACGTTTGCAGAGGTCCCTGTCGAAATTGGTATTTTCCAATTACAATTGAATCTCGAGTTGTATCGAACGTTCTTGCAATCGTAATTTTCTTATTTAATTTGGGTTGTTTTTAGTTATGGAAAGATCGTTTCCAGCTCACCGTTGAAGTTTGTCGTTTAATTTTCAAACCATCTATCGATTCGTGTTCCTTTAACTTTTTGAATCGGGTTTGAAATTCCGTACATCGTTGACGGCAATGGACCAATCACGTATAAAAGCAAGTCCATGAGAAAGAAGCACGAGACATCGAAACCGGAGATTATGTAGTTGCTTTAAAAATTGGTGTGTCGGACAACGAACGATCAAATCCACATCGACGTCCGATTTGCTGTGTAACTTAATTACCTACCTACCGTACGGTGTGACCTTTGTTTAATAATAAGTTTCAAAATTGCATTGGCCAACGATAATTCAAAATGTTGACGTTTGCAGAGGTCGCTGTCGAAATTTGTTATTTTCACACCGGCGAGAAACCATTCGAACAGGAAGATTTGTTTGATTTTAATTGCACCGTTTTCACCGATTCGAAATCCCCCGTACCGGCCTCAAATCGTGATTTACTCGTGAAGGCACATCTGGAAAATAACGAGACACATTGACATGGTTTAATAATAATACGTTTAAAATCTTGGAAATTTAATAAAATTTCTACATAAGCGCGTTCGGTTGGCGTGTGTGAACGTGGTTTAATTTTTGTCTATTCGCGAGTGAATGTTAGATAGCAGTGCCGTAGCGACCTGTCATTAACTAACACTTTTTACAATTGAATCTCGAGTTGTATCGAACGTTCTTGCAATCGTAATTTTCTTATTTAATTTGGGTTGTTTTTAGTTATGGAAAGATCGTTTCCAGCTCACCGTTGAAGTTTGTCGTTTAATTTTCAAACCATCTATCGATTCGTGTTCCTTTAACTTTTTGAATCGGGTTTGAAATTCCCTACATCGTTGACGGCAATGGAGCAATCACGTATAAAAGCAAGTCCATGAGAAAGAAGCACGAGACATCGAAACCGGAGATTATGTAGTTGCTTTAAAAATTGGTGTGTCGGACAACGAACGATCAAATCCACATCGACGTCCGATTTCCTGTGTAACTTAATTACCTACCTACCGTACGGTGCGACCTTTGTTTAATAATAAGTTTCAAAATTGCATTGGCCAACGATAATTCAAAATGTTGACGTTTGCAGAGGTCCCTGTCGAAATTGGTATTTTCCAATTACAATTGAATCTCGAGTTGTATCGAACGTTCTTGCAATCGTAATTTTCTTATTTAATTTGGGTTGTTTTTAGTTATGGAAAGATCGTTTCCAGCTCACCGTTGAAGTTTGTCGTTTAATTTTCAAGCCATCTATCGATTCGTGTTCCTTTAACTTTTTGAATCGGGTTTGAAATTCCGTACATCGTTGACGGCAATGGACCAATCACGTATAAAAGCAAGTCCATGAGAAAGAAGCACGAGACATCGAAACCGGAGATTATGTAGTTGCTTTAAAAATTGGTGTGTCGGACAACGAACGATCAAATCCACATCGACGTCCGATTTGCTGTGTAACTTAATTACCTACCTACCGTACGGTGTGACCTTTGTTTAATAATAAGTTTCAAAATTGCATTGGCCAACGATAATTCAAAATGTTGACGTTTGCAGAGGTTCCTGTCGAAATTGGTATTTTCCAATTACAATTGAATCTCGAGTTGTATCGAACGTTCTTGCAATCGTAATTTTCTTATTTAATTTGGGTTGTTTTTAGTTATGGAAAGATCGTTTCCAGCTCACCGTTGAAGTTTGTCGTTTAATTTTCAAACCATCTATCGATTCGTGTTTCTTTAACTCTTTGAATCGGGTTTGAAATTCCGTACATCGTTGACGGCAATGGACCAATCACGTATAAAAGCAAGTCCATGAGAAAGAAGCACGAGACATTGAAACCGGAGATTATGTAGTTGCTTTAAAAATTGGTGTGTCGGACAACGAACGATCAAATCCACATCGACGTCCGATTTGCTGTGTAACTTAATTACCTACCTACCGTACGGTGTGACCTTTGTTTAATAATAAGTTTCAAAATTGCATTGGCCAACGATAATTCAAAATGTTGACGTTTGCAGAGGTCCCTGTCCAAATTGGTATTTTCCAATTACAATTGAATCTCGAGTTGTATCGAACGTTCTTGCAATCGTAATTTTCTTATTTAATTTGGGTTGTTTTTAGTTATGGAAAGATCGTTTCCAGCTCACCGTTGAAGTTTGTCGTTTAATTTTCAAACCATCTATCGATTCGTGTTCCTTTAACTTTTTGAATCGGGTTTGAAATTCCGTACATCGTTGACGGCAATGGAGCAATCACGTATAAAAGCAAGTCCATGAGAAAGAAGCACGAGACATCGAAACCGGAGATTATGTAGTTGCTTTAAAAATTGGTGTGTCGGACAACGAACGATCAAATTCACATCGACGTCCGATTTGCTGTGTAACTTAATTACCTACCTACCGTACGGTGTGACCTTTGTTTAATAATAAGTTTCAAAATTGCATTGGCCAACGATAATTCAAAATGTTGACGTTTGCAGAGATCCCTGTCGAAATTGGTATTTTCCAATTACAATTGAATCTCGAGTTGTATCGAACGTTCTTGCAATCGTAATTTTCTTATTTAATTTGGGTTGTTTTTAGTTATGGAAAGATCGTTTCCAGCTCACCGTTGAAGTTTGTCGTTTAATTTTCAAACCATCTATCGATTCGTGTTTCTTTAACTCTTTGAATCGGGTTTGAAATTCCGTACATCGTTGACGGCAATGGACCAATCACGTATAAAAGCAAGTCCATGAGAAAGAAGCACGAGACATCGAAACCGGAGATTATGTAGTTGCTTTAAAAATTGGTGTGTCGGACAACGAACGATCAAATCCACATCGACGTCCGATTTGCTGTGTAACTTAATTACCTACCTACCGTACGGTGTGACCTTTGTTTAATAATAAGTTTCAAAATTGCATTGGCCAACGATAATTCAAAATGTTGACGTTTGCAGAGGTCCCTGTCGAAATTGGTATTTTCCAATTACAATTGAATCTCGAGTTGTATCGAACGTTCTTGCAATCGTAATTTTCTTATTTAATTTGGGTTGTTTTTAGTTATGGAAAGATCGTTTCCAGCTCACCGTTGAAGTTTGTCGTTTAATTTTCAAACCATCTATCGATTCGTGTTCCTTTAACTTTTTGAATCGGGTTTGAAATTCCCTACATCGTTGACGGCAATGGAGCAATCACGTATAAAAGCAAGTCCATGAGAAAGAAGCACGAGACATCGAAACCGGAGATTATGTAGTTGCTTTAAAAATTGGTGTGTCGGACAACGAACGATCAAATCCACATCGACGTCCGATTTGCTGTGTAACTTAATTACCTACCTACCGTACGGTGTGACCTTTGTTTAATAATAAGTTTCAAAATTGCATTGGCCAACGATAATTCAAAATGTTGACGTTTGCAGAGGTCCCTGTCGAAATTGGTATTTTCCAATTACAATTGAATCTCGAGTTGTATCGAACGTTCTTGCAATCGTAATTTTCTTATTTAATTTGGGTTGTTTTTAGTTATGGAAAGATCGTTTCCAGCTCACCGTTGAAGTTTGTCGTTTAATTTTCAAACCATCTATCGATTCGTGTTCCTTTAACTTTTTGAATCGGGTTTGAAATTCCCTACATCGTTGACGGCAATGGAGCAATCACGTATAAAAGCAAGTCCATGAGAAAGAAGCACGAGACATCGAAACCGGAGATTATGTAGTTGCTTTAAAAATTGGTGTGTCGGACAACGAACGATCAAATCCACATCGACGTCCGATTTGCTGTGTAACTTAATTACCTACCTACCGTACGGTGCGACCTTTGTTTAATAATAAGTTTCAAAATTGCATTGGCCAACGATAATTCAAAATGTTGACGTTTGCAGAGGTCCCTGTCGAAATTGGTATTTTCCAATTACAATTGAATCTCGAGTTGTATCGAACGTTCTTGCAATCGTAATTTTCTTATTTAATTTGGGTTGTTTTTAGTTATGGAAAGATCGTTTCCAGCTCACCGTTGAAGTTTGTCGTTTAATTTTCAAACCATCTATCGATTCGTGTTCCTTTAACTTTTTGAATCGGGTTTGAAATTCTGTACATCGTTGACGGCAATGGACCAATCACGTATAAAAGCAAGTCCATGAGAAAGAAGCACGAGACATCGAAACCGGAGATTATGTAGTTGCTTTAAAAATTGGTGTGTCGGACAACGAACGATCAAATCCACATCGACGTCCGATTTGCTGTGTAACTTAATTACCTACCTACCGTACGGTGTGACCTTTGTTTAATAATAAGTTTCAAAATTGCATTGGCCAACGATAATTCAAAATGTTGACGTTTGCAGAGGTCGCTGTCGAAATTTGTTATTTTCACACCGGCGAGAAACCATTCGAACAGGAAGATTTGTTTGATTTTAATTGCACCGTTTTCACCGATTCGAAATCCCCCGTACCGGCCTCAAATCGTGATTTACTCGTGAAGGCACATCTGGAAAATAACGAGACACATTGACATGGTTTAATAATAATACGTTTAAAATCTTGGAAATTTAATAAAATTTCTACATAAGCGCGTTCGGTTGGCGTGTGTGAACGTGGTTTAATTTTTGTCTATTCGCGAGTGAATGTTAGATAGCAGTGCCGTAGCGACCTGTCATTAACTAACACTTTTTACAATTGAATCTCGAGTTGTATCGAACGTTCTTGCAATCGTAATTTTCTTATTTAATTTGGGTTGTTTTTAGTTATGGAAAGATCGTTTCCAGCTCACCGTTGAAGTTTGTCGTTTAATTTTCAAACCATCTATCGATTCGTGTTCCTTTAACTTTTTGAATCGGGTTTGAAATTCCCTACATCGTTGACGGCAATGGAGCAATCACGTATAAAAGCAAGTCCATGAGAAAGAAGCACGAGACATCGAAACCGGAGATTATGTAGTTGCTTTAAAAATTGGTGTGTCGGACAACGAACGATCAAATCCACATCGACGTCCGATTTCCTGTGTAACTTAATTACCTACCTACCGTACGGTGCGACCTTTGTTTAATAATAAGTTTCAAAATTGCATTGGCCAACGATAATTCAAAATGTTGACGTTTGCAGAGGTCCCTGTCGAAATTGGTATTTTCCAATTACAATTGAATCTCGAGTTGTATCGAACGTTCTTGCAATCGTAATTTTCTTATTTAATTTGGGTTGTTTTTAGTTATGGAAAGATCGTTTCCAGCTCACCGTTGAAGTTTGTCGTTTAATTTTCAAGCCATCTATCGATTCGTGTTCCTTTAACTTTTTGAATCGGGTTTGAAATTCCGTACATCGTTGACGGCAATGGACCAATCACGTATAAAAGCAAGTCCATGAGAAAGAAGCACGAGACATCGAAACCGGAGATTATGTAGTTGCTTTAAAAATTGGTGTGTCGGACAACGAACGATCAAATCCACATCGACGTCCGATTTGCTGTGTAACTTAATTACCTACCTACCGTACGGTGTGACCTTTGTTTAATAATAAGTTTCAAAATTGCATTGGCCAACGATAATTCAAAATGTTGACGTTTGCAGAGATTCCTGTCGAAATTGGTATTTTCCAATTACAATTGAATCTCGAGTTGTATCGAACGTTCTTGCAATCGTAATTTTCTTATTTAATTTGGGTTGTTTTTAGTTATGGAAAGATCGTTTCCAGCTCACCGTTGAAGTTTGTCGTTTAATTTTCAAACCATCTATCGATTCGTGTTTCTTTAACTCTTTGAATCGGGTTTGAAATTCCGTACATCGTTGACGGCAATGGACCAATCACGTATAAAAGCAAGTCCATGAGAAAGAAGCACGAGACATTGAAACCGGAGATTATGTAGTTGCTTTAAAAATTGGTGTGTCGGACAACGAACGATCAAATCCACATCGACGTCCGATTTGCTGTGTAACTTAATTACCTACCTACCGTACGGTGTGACCTTTGTTTAATAATAAGTTTCAAAATTGCATTGGCCAACGATAATTCAAAATGTTGACGTTTGCAGAGGTCCCTGTCCAAATTGGTATTTTCCAATTACAATTGAATCTCGAGTTGTATCGAACGTTCTTGCAATCGTAATTTTCTTATTTAATTTGGGTTGTTTTTAGTTATGGAAAGATCGTTTCCAGCTCACCGTTGAAGTTTGTCGTTTAATTTTCAAACCATCTATCGATTCGTGTTCCTTTAACTTTTTGAATCGGGTTTGAAATTCCGTACATCGTTGACGGCAATGGAGCAATCACGTATAAAAGCAAGTCCATGAGAAAGAAGCACGAGACATCGAAACCGGAGATTATGTAGTTGCTTTAAAAATTGGTGTGTCGGACAACGAACGATCAAATTCACATCGACGTCCGATTTGCTGTGTAACTTAATTACCTACCTACCGTACGGTGTGACCTTTGTTTAATAATAAGTTTCAAAATTGCATTGGCCAACGATAATTCAAAATGTTGACGTTTGCAGAGATCCCTGTCGAAATTGGTATTTTCCAATTACAATTGAATCTCGAGTTGTATCGAACGTTCTTGCAATCGTAATTTTCTTATTTAATTTGGGTTGTTTTTAGTTATGGAAAGATCGTTTCCAGCTCACCGTTGAAGTTTGTCGTTTAATTTTCAAACCATCTATCGATTCGTGTTTCTTTAACTCTTTGAATCGGGTTTGAAATTCCGTACATCGTTGACGGCAATGGACCAATCACGTATAAAAGCAAGTCCATGAGAAAGAAGCACGAGACATCGAAACCGGAGATTATGTAGTTGCTTTAAAAATTGGTGTGTCGGACAACGAACGATCAAATCCACATCGACGTCCGATTTGCTGTGTAACTTAATTACCTACCTACCGTACGGTGTGACCTTTGTTTAATAATAAGTTTCAAAATTGCATTGGCCAACGATAATTCAAAATGTTGACGTTTGCAGAGGTCCCTGTCGAAATTGGTATTTTCCAATTACAATTGAATCTCGAGTTGTATCGAACGTTCTTGCAATCGTAATTTTCTTATTTAATTTGGGTTGTTTTTAGTTATGGAAAGATCGTTTCCAGCTCACCGTTGAAGTTTGTCGTTTAATTTTCAAACCATCTATCGATTCGTGTTCCTTTAACTTTTTGAATCGGGTTTGAAATTCCCTACATCGTTGACGGCAATGGAGCAATCACGTATAAAAGCAAGTCCATGAGAAAGAAGCACGAGACATCGAAACCGGAGATTATGTAGTTGCTTTAAAAATTGGTGTGTCGGACAACGAACGATCAAATCCACATCGACGTCCGATTTGCTGTGTAACTTAATTACCTACCTACCGTACGGTGTGACCTTTGTTTAATAATAAGTTTCAAAATTGCATTGGCCAACGATAATTCAAAATGTTGACGTTTGCAGAGGTCCCTGTCGAAATTGGTATTTTCCAATTACAATTGAATCTCGAGTTGTATCGAACGTTCTTGCAATCGTAATTTTCTTATTTAATTTGGGTTGTTTTTAGTTATGGAAAGATCGTTTCCAGCTCACCGTTGAAGTTTGTCGTTTAATTTTCAAACCATCTATCGATTCGTGTTCCTTTAACTTTTTGAATCGGGTTTGAAATTCCCTACATCGTTGACGGCAATGGAGCAATCACGTATAAAAGCAAGTCCATGAGAAAGAAGCACGAGACATCGAAACCGGAGATTATGTAGTTGCTTTAAAAATTGGTGTGTCGGACAACGAACGATCAAATCCACATCGACGTCCGATTTGCTGTGTAACTTAATTACCTACCTACCGTACGGTGCGACCTTTGTTTAATAATAAGTTTCAAAATTGCATTGGCCAACGATAATTCAAAATGTTGACGTTTGCAGAGGTCCCTGTCGAAATTGGTATTTTCCAATTACAATTGAATCTCGAGTTGTATCGAACGTTCTTGCAATCGTAATTTTCTTATTTAATTTGGGTTGTTTTTAGTTATGGAAAGATCGTTTCCAGCTCACCGTTGAAGTTTGTCGTTTAATTTTCAAACCATCTATCGATTCGTGTTCCTTTAACTTTTTGAATCGGGTTTGAAATTCTGTACATCGTTGACGGCAATGGACCAATCACGTATAAAAGCAAGTCCATGAGAAAGAAGCACGAGACATCGAAACCGGAGATTATGTAGTTGCTTTAAAAATTGGTGTGTCGGACAACGAACGATCAAATCCACATCGACGTCCGATTTGCTGTGTAACTTAATTACCTACCTACCGTACGGTGTGACCTTTGTTTAATAATAAGTTTCAAAATTGCATTGGCCAACGATAATTCAAAATGTTGACGTTTGCAGAGGTCCCTGTCGAAATTGGTATTTTCCAATTACAATTGAATCTCGAGTTGTATCGAACGTTCTTGCAATCGTAATTTTCTTATTTAATTTGGGTTGTTTTTAGTTATGGAAAGATCGTTTCCAGCTCACCGTTGAAGTTTGTCGTTTAATTTTCAAACCATCTATCGATTCGTGTTCCTTTAACTTTTTGAATCGGGTTTGAAATTCCGTACATCGTTGACGGCAATGGACCAATCACGTATAAAAGCAAGTCCATGAGAAAGAAGCACGAGACATCGAAACCGGAGATTATGTAGTTGCTTTAAAAATTGGTGTGTCGGACAACGAACGATCAAATCCACATCGACGTCCGATTTGCTGTGTAACTTAATTACCTACCTACCGTACGGTGTGACCTTTGTTTAATAATAAGTTTCAAAATTGCATTGGCCAACGATAATTCAAAATGTTGACGTTTGCAGAGGTCGCTGTCGAAATTTGTTATTTTCACACCGGCGAGAAACCATTCGAACAGGAAGATTTGTTTGATTTTAATTGCACCGTTTTCACCGATTCGAAATCCCCCGTACCGGCCTCAAATCGTGATTTACTCGTGAAGGCACATCTGGAAAATAACGAGACACATTGACATGGTTTAATAATAATACGTTTAAAATCTTGGAAATTTAATAAAATTTCTACATAAGCGCGTTCGGTTGGCGTGTGTGAACGTGGTTTAATTTTTGTCTATTCGCGAGTGAATGTTAGATAGCAGTGCCGTAGCGACCTGTCATTAACTAACACTTTTTACAATTGAATCTCGAGTTGTATCGAACGTTCTTGCAATCGTAATTTTCTTATTTAATTTGGGTTGTTTTTAGTTATGGAAAGATCGTTTCCAGCTCACCGTTGAAGTTTGTCGTTTAATTTTCAAACCATCTATCGATTCGTGTTCCTTTAACTTTTTGAATCGGGTTTGAAATTCCCTACATCGTTGACGGCAATGGAGCAATCACGTATAAAAGCAAGTCCATGAGAAAGAAGCACGAGACATCGAAACCGGAGATTATGTAGTTGCTTTAAAAATTGGTGTGTCGGACAACGAACGATCAAATCCACATCGACGTCCGATTTCCTGTGTAACTTAATTACCTACCTACCGTACGGTGCGACCTTTGTTTAATAATAAGTTTCAAAATTGCATTGGCCAACGATAATTCAAAATGTTGACGTTTGCAGAGGTCCCTGTCGAAATTGGTATTTTCCAATTACAATTGAATCTCGAGTTGTATCGAACGTTCTTGCAATCGTAATTTTCTTATTTAATTTGGGTTGTTTTTAGTTATGGAAAGATCGTTTCCAGCTCACCGTTGAAGTTTGTCGTTTAATTTTCAAGCCATCTATCGATTCGTGTTCCTTTAACTTTTTGAATCGGGTTTGAAATTCCGTACATCGTTGACGGCAATGGACCAATCACGTATAAAAGCAAGTCCATGAGAAAGAAGCACGAGACATCGAAACCGGAGATTATGTAGTTGCTTTAAAAATTGGTGTGTCGGACAACGAACGATCAAATCCACATCGACGTCCGATTTGCTGTGTAACTTAATTACCTACCTACCGTACGGTGTGACCTTTGTTTAATAATAAGTTTCAAAATTGCATTGGCCAACGATAATTCAAAATGTTGACGTTTGCAGAGATTCCTGTCGAAATTGGTATTTTCCAATTACAATTGAATCTCGAGTTGTATCGAACGTTCTTGCAATCGTAATTTTCTTATTTAATTTGGGTTGTTTTTAGTTATGGAAAGATCGTTTCCAGCTCACCGTTGAAGTTTGTCGTTTAATTTTCAAACCATCTATCGATTCGTGTTTCTTTAACTCTTTGAATCGGGTTTGAAATTCCGTACATCGTTGACGGCAATGGACCAATCACGTATAAAAGCAAGTCCATGAGAAAGAAGCACGAGACATTGAAACCGGAGATTATGTAGTTGCTTTAAAAATTGGTGTGTCGGACAACGAACGATCAAATCCACATCGACGTCCGATTTGCTGTGTAACTTAATTACCTACCTACCGTACGGTGTGACCTTTGTTTAATAATAAGTTTCAAAATTGCATTGGCCAACGATAATTCAAAATGTTGACGTTTGCAGAGGTCCCTGTCCAAATTGGTATTTTCCAATTACAATTGAATCTCGAGTTGTATCGAACGTTCTTGCAATCGTAATTTTCTTATTTAATTTGGGTTGTTTTTAGTTATGGAAAGATCGTTTCCAGCTCACCGTTGAAGTTTGTCGTTTAATTTTCAAACCATCTATCGATTCGTGTTCCTTTAACTTTTTGAATCGGGTTTGAAATTCCGTACATCGTTGACGGCAATGGACCAATCACGTATAAAAGCAAGTCCATGAGAAAGAAGCACGAGACATCGCAACCGGAGATTATGTAGTTGCTTTAAAAATTGGTGTGTCGGACAACGAACGATCAAATCCACATCGACGTCCGATTTGCTGTGTAACTTAATTACCTACCTACCGTACGGTGCGACCTTTGTTTAATAATAAGTTTCAAAATTGCATTGGCCAACGATAATTCAAAATGTTGACGTTTGCAGAGGTCCCTGTCGAAATTGGTATTTTCCAATTACAATTGAATCTCGAGTTGTATCGAACGTTCTTGCAATCGTAATTTTCTTATTTAATTTGGGTTGTTTTTAGTTATGGAAAGATCGTTTCCAGCTCACCGTTGAAGTTTGTCGTTTAATTTTCAAACCATCTATCGATTCGTGTTCCTTTAACTTTTTGAATCGGGTTTGAAATTCCGTACATCGTTGACGGCAATGGACCAATCACGTATAAAAGCAAGTCCATGAGAAAGAAGCACGAGACATCGAAACCGGAGATTATGTAGTTGCTTTAAAAATTGGTGTGTCGGACAACGAACGATCAAATCCACATCGACGTCCGATTTGCTGTGTAACTTAATTACCTACCTACCGTACGGTGTGACCTTTGTTTAATAATAAGTTTCAAAATTGCATTGGCCAACGATAATTCAAAATGTTGACGTTTGCAGAGGTCGCTGTCGAAATTTGTTATTTTCACACCGGCGAGAAACCATTCGAACAGGAAGATTTGTTTGATTTTAATTGCACCGTTTTCACCGATTCGAAATCCCCCGTACCGGCCTCAAATCGTGATTTACTCGTGAAGGCACATCTGGAAAATAACGAGACACATTGACATGGTTTAATAATAATACGTTTAAAATCTTGGAAATTTAATAAAATTTCGACATAAGCGCGTTCGGTTGGCGTGTGTGAACGTGGTTTAATTTTTGTCTATTCGCGAGTGAATGTTAGATAGCAGTGCCGTAGCGACCTGTCATTAACTAACACTTTTTACAATTGAATCTCGAGTTGTATCGAACATTCTTGCAATCGTAATTTTCTTATTTAATTTGGGTTGTTTTTAGTTATGGAAAGATCGTTTCCAGCTCACCGTTGAAGTTTGTCGTTTAATTTTCAAACCATCTATCGATTCGTGTTCCTTTAACTTTTTGAATCGGGTTTGAAATTCCGTACATCGTTGACGGCAATGGAGCAATCACGTATAAAAGCAAGTCCATGAGAAAGAAGCACGAGACATCGAAACCAGAGATTATGTAGTTGCTTTAAAAATTGGTGTGTCGGACAACGAACGATCAAATCCACATCGACGTCCGATTTGCTGTGTAACTTAATTACCTACCTACCGTACGGTGTGACCTTTGTTTAATAATAAGTTTCAAAATTGCATTGGCCAACGATAATTCAAAATGTTGACGTTTGCAGAGATCCCTGTCGAAATTGGTATTTTCCAATTACAATTGAATCTCGAGTTGTATCGAACGTTCTTGCAATCGTAATTTTCTTATTTAATTTGGGTTGTTTTTAGTTATGGAAAGATCGTTTCTAGCTCACCGTTGAAGTTTGTCGTTTAATTTTCAAACCATCTATCGATTCGTGTTCCTTTAACTTTTTGAATCGGGTTTGAAATTCCGTACATCGTTGACGGCAATGGAGCAATTACGTATAAAAGCAAGTCCATGAGAAAGAAGCACGAGACATCGAAACCGGAGATTATGTAGTTGCTTTAAAAATTGGTGTGTCGGACAACGAACGATCAAATCCACATCGACGTCCGATTTGCTGTGTAACTTAATTACCTACCTACCGTACGGTGTGACCTTTGTTTAATAATAAGTTTCAAAATTGCATTGGCCAACGATAATTCAAAATGTTGACGTTTGCAGAGGTCCCTGTCGAAATTGGTATTTTCCAATTACAATTGAATCTCGAGTTGTATCGAACGTTCTTGCAATCGTAATTTTCTTATTTAATTTGGGTTGTTTTTAGTTATGGAAAGATCGTTTCTAGCTCACCGTTGAAGTTTGTCGTTTAATTTTCAAGCCATCTATCGATTCGTGTTCCTTTAACTTTTTGAATCGGGTTTGAAATTCCGTACATCGTTGACGGCAATGGACCAATCACGTATAAAAGCAAGTCCATGAGAAAGAAGCACGAGACATCGAAACCGGAGATTATGTAGTTGCTTTAAAAATTGGTGTGTCGGACAACGAACGATCAAATCCACATCGACGTCCGATTTGCTGTGTAACTTAATTACCTACTTACAGTACGGTGCGACCTTTGTTTAATAATAAGTTTCAAAAATGCATTGGCCAACGATAATTCAAAATGTTGACGTTTGCAGAGGTCCCTGTCGAAATTGGTATTTTCCAATTACAATTGAATCTCGAGTTGTATCGAACGTTCTTGCAATCGTAATTTTCTTATTTAATTTGGGTTGTTTTTAGTTATGGAAAGATCGTTTCCAGCTCACCGTTGAAGTTTGTCGTTTAATTTTCAAACCATCTATCGATTCGTGTTCCTTTAACTTTTTGAATCGGGTTTGAAATTCCCTACATCGTTGACGGCAATGGAGCAATCACGTATAAAAGCAAGTCCATGAGAAAGCAGCACGAGACATCGAAACCGGAGATTATGTAGTTGCTTTAAAAATTGGTGTGTCGGACAACGAACGATCAAATCCACATCGACGTCCGATTTGCTGTGTAACTTAATTACCTACCTACCGTACGGTGTGACCTTTGTTTAATAATAAGTTTCAAAATTGCATTGGCCAACGATAATTCAAAATGTTGACGTTTGCAGAGGTCGCTGTCGAAATTTGTTATTTTCACACCGGCGAGAAACCATTCGAACAGGAAGATTTGTTTGATTTTAATTGCACCGTTTTCACCGATTCGAAATCCCCCGTACCGGCCTCAAATCGTGATTTACTCGTGAAGGCACATCTGGAAAATAACGAGACACATTGACATGGTTTAATAATAATACGTTTAAAATCTTGGAAATTTAATAAAATTTCGACATAAGCGCGTTCGGTTGGCGTGTGTGAACGTGGTTTAATTTTTGTCTATTCGCGAGTGAATGTTAGATAGCAGTGCCGTAGCGACCTGTCATTAACTAACACTTTTTACAATTGAATCTCGAGTTGTATCGAACGTTCTTGCAATCGTAATTTTCTTATTTAATTTGGGTTGTTTTTAGTTATGGAAAGATCGTTTCCAGCTCACCGTTGAAGTTTGTCGTTTAATTTTCAAACCATCTATCGATTCGTGTTCCTTTAACTTTTTGAATCGGGTTTGAAATTCCGTACATCGTTGACGGCAATGGAGCAATCACGTATAAAAGCAAGTCCATGAGAAAGAAGCACGAGACATCGAAACCGGAGATTATGTAGTTGCTTTAAAAATTGGTGTGTCGGACAACGAACGATCAAATCCACATCGACGTCCGATTTGCTGTGTAACTTAATTACCTACCTACCGTACGGTGTGACCTTTGTTTAATAATAAGTTTCAAAATTGCATTTGCCAACGATAATTCAAAATGTTGACGTTTGCAGAGATCCCTGTCGAAATTGGTATTTTCCAATTACAATTGAATCTCGAGTTGTATCGAACGTTCTTGCAATCGTAATTTTCTTATTTAATTTGGGTTGTTTTTAGTTATGGAAAGATCGTTTCTAGCTCACCGTTGAAGTTTGTCGTTTAATTTTCAAACCATCTATCGATTCGTGTTCCTTTAACTTTTTGAATCGGGTTTGAAATTCCGTACATCGTTGACGGCAATGGAGCAATTACGTATAAAAGCAAGTCCATGAGAAAGAAGCACGAGACATCGAAACCGGAGATTATGTAGTTGCTTTAAAAATTGGTGTGTCGGACAACGAACGATCAAATCCACATCGACGTCCGATTTGCTGTGTAACTTAATTACCTACCTACCGTACGGTGTGACCTTTGTTTAATAATAAGTTTCAAAATTGCATTGGCCAACGATAATTCAAAATGTTGACGTTTGAAGAGGTCGCTGTCGAAATTTGTTATTTTCACACCGGCGAGAAACCATTCGAACAGGAAGATTTGTTAGATTTTAATTGCACCGTTTTCACCGATTCGAAATCCCCCGTACCGGCCTCAAATCGTGATTTACTCGTGAAGGCACATCTGGAAAATAACGAGACACATTGACATGGTTTAATAATAATACGTTTAAAATCTTGGAAATTTAATAAAATTTCGACATAAGCGCGTTCGATTGGCGTGTGTGAACGTGGTTTAATTTTTGTCGATTCGCGAGTGAATGTTAGATGGCAGTGCCGTAGGGACCTGTCATTAACTAACCTTTTTACAATTGAATCTCGAGTTGTATCGAACGTTCTTGCAATCGTAATTTTCTTATTTAATTTGGGTTGTTTTTAGTTATGGAAAGATCGTTTCCAGCTCACCGTTGAAGTTTGTCGTTTAATTTTCAAACCATCTATCGATTCGTGTTCCTTTAACTTTTTGAATCGGGTTTGAAATTCCGTACATCGTTGACGGCAATGGAGCAATCACGTATAAAAGCAAGTCCATGAGAAAGAAGCACGAGACATCGAAACCGGAGATTATGTAGTTGCTTTAAAAATTGGTGTGTCGGACAACGAACGATCAAATCCACATCGACGTCCGATTTGCTGTGTAACTTAATTACCTACCTACCGTACGGTGTGACCTTTGTTTAATAATAAGTTTCAAAATTGCATTGGCCAACGATAATTCAAAATGTTGACGTTTGCAGAGGTCGCTGTCGAAATTTGTTATTTTCACACCGGCGAGAAACCATTCGAACAGGAAGATTTGTTTGATTTTAATTGCACCGTTTTCACCGATTCGAAATCCCCCGTACCGGCCTCAAATCGTGATTTACTCGTGAAGGCACATCTGGAAAATAACGAGACACATTGACATGGTTTAATAATAATACGTTTAAAATCTTGGAAATTTAATAAAATTTCGACATAAGCGCGTTCGGTTGGCGTGTGTGAACGTGGTTTAATTTTTGTCTATTCGCGAGTGAATGTTAGATAGCAGTGCCGTAGCGACCTGTCATTAACTAACACTTTTTACAATTGAATCTCGAGTTGTATCGAACGTTCTTGCAATCGTAATTTTCTTATTTAATTTGGGTTGTTTTTAGTTATGGAAAGATCGTTTCCAGCTCACCGTTGAAGTTTGTCGTTTAATTTTCAAACCATCTATCGATTCGTGTTCCTTTAACTTTTTGAATCGGGTTTGAAATTCCCTACATCGTTGACGGCAATGGAGCAATCACGTATAAAAGCAAGTCCATGAGAAAGAAGCACGAGACATCGAAACCGGAGATTATGTAGTTGCTTTAAAAATTGGTGTGTCGGACAACGAACGATCAAATCCACATCGACGTCCGATTTCCTGTGTAACTTAATTACCTACCTACCGTACGGTGCGACCTTTGTTTAATAATAAGTTTCAAAATTGCATTGGCCAACGATAATTCAAAATGTTGACGTTTGCAGAGGTCCCTGTCGAAATTGGTATTTTCCAATTACAATTGAATCTCGAGTTGTATCGAACGTTCTTGCAATCGTAATTTTCTTATTTAATTTGGGTTGTTTTTAGTTATGGAAAGATCGTTTCCAGCTCACCGTTGAAGTTTGTCGTTTAATTTTCAAACCATCTATCGATTCGTGTTTCTTTAACTCTTTGAATCGGGTTTGAAATTCCGTACATCGTTGACGGCAATGGACCAATCACGTATAAAAGCAAGTCCATGAGAAAGAAGCACGAGACATTGAAACCGGAGATTATGTAGTTGCTTTAAAAATTGGTGTGTCGGACAACGAACGATCAAATCCACATCGACGTCCGATTTGCTGTGTAACTTAATTACCTACCTACCGTACGGTGTGACCTTTGTTTAATAATAAGTTTCAAAATTGCATTGGCCAACGATAATTCAAAATGTTGACGTTTGCAGAGGTCCCTGTCCAAATTGGTATTTTCCAATTACAATTGAATCTCGAGTTGTATCGAACGTTCTTGCAATCGTAATTTTCTTATTTAATTTGGGTTGTTTTTAGTTATGGAAAGATCGTTTCCAGCTCACCGTTGAAGTTTGTCGTTTAATTTTCAAACCATCTATCGATTCGTGTTCCTTTAACTTTTTGAATCGGGTTTGAAATTCCGTACATCGTTGACGGCAATGGAGCAATCACGTATAAAAGCAAGTCCATGAGAAAGAAGCACGAGACATCGAAACCGGAGATTATGTAGTTGCTTTAAAAATTGGTGTGTCGGACAACGAACGATCAAATCCACATCGACGTCCGATTTGCTGTGTAACTTAATTACCTACCTACCGTACGGTGTGACCTTTGTTTAATAATAAGTTTCAAAATTGCATTGGCCAACGATAATTCAAAATGTTGACGTTTGCAGAGGTCCCTGTCGAAATTGGTATTTTCCAATTACAATTGAATCTCGAGTTGTATCGAACGTTCTTGCAATCGTAATTTTCTTATTTAATTTGGGTTGTTTTTAGTTATGGAAAGATCGTTTCCAGCTCACCGTTGAAGTTTGTCGTTTAATTTTCAAACCATCTATCGATTCGTGTTCCTTTAACTTTTTGAATCGGGTTTGAAATTCTGTACATCGTTGACGGCAATGGAGCAATCACGTATAAAAGCAAGTCCATGAGAAAGAAGCACGAGACATCGAAACCGGAGATTATGTAGTTGCTTTAAAAATTGGTGTGTCGGACAACGAACGATCAAATCCACATCGACGTCCGATTTCCTGTGTAACTTAATTACCTACCTACCGTACGGTGCGACCTTTGTTTAATAATAAGTTTCAAAATTGCATTGGCCAACGATAATTCAAAATGTTGACGTTTGCAGAGGTCCCTGTCGAAATTGGTATTTTCCAATTACAATTGAATCTCGAGTTGTATCGAACGTTCTTGCAATCGTAATTTTCTTATTTAATTTGGGTTGTTTTTAGTTATGGAAAGATCGTTTCCAGCTCACCGTTGAAGTTTGTCGTTTAATTTTCAAGCCATCTATCGATTCGTGTTCCTTTAACTTTTTGAATCGGGTTTGAAATTCTGTACATCGTTGACGGCAATGGACCAATCACGTATAAAAGCAAGTCCATGAGAAAGAAGCACGAGACATCGAAACCGGAGATTATGTAGTTGCTTTAAAAATTGGTGTGTCGGACAACGAACGATCAAATCCACATCGACGTCCGATTTGCTGTGTAACTTAATTACCTACCTACCGTACGGTGTGACCTTTGTTTAATAATAAGTTTCAAAATTGCATTGGCCAACGATAATTCAAAATGTTGACGTTTGCAGAGGTCCCTGTCGAAATTGGTATTTTCCAATTACAATTGAATCTCGAGTTGTATCGAACGTTCTTGCAATCGTAATTTTCTTATTTAATTTGGGTTGTTTTTAGTTATGGAAAGATCGTTTCCAGCTCACCGTTGAAGTTTGTCGTTTAATTTTCAAACCATCTATCGATTCGTGTTCCTTTAACTTTTTGAATCGGGTTTGAAATTCCCTACATCGTTGACGGCAATGGAGCAATCACGTATAAAAGCAAGTCCATGAGAAAGAAGCACGAGACATCGAAACCGGAGATTATGTAGGTGCTTTAAAAATTGGTGTGTCGGACAACGAACGATCAAGTCCACATCGACGTCCGATTTGCTGTGTAACTTAATTACCTACCTACCGTACGGTGTGACCTTTGTTTAATAATAAGTTTCAAAATTGCATTGGCCAACGATAATTCAAAATGTTGACGTTTGCAGAGATTCCTGTCGAAATTGGTATTTTCCAATTACAATTGAATCTCGAGTTGTATCGAACGTTCTTGCAATCGTAATTTTCTTATTTAATTTGGGTTGTTTTTAGTTATGGAAAGATCGTTTCCAGCTCACCGTTGAAGTTTGTCGTTTAATTTTCAAACCATCTATCGATTCGTGTTTCTTTAACTCTTTGAATCGGGTTTGAAATTCCGTACATCGTTGACGGCAATGGACCAATCACGTATAAAAGCAAGTCCATGAGAAAGAAGCACGAGACATTGAAACCGGAGATTATGTAGTTGCTTTAAAAATTGGTGTGTCGGACAACGAACGATCAAATCCACATCGACGTCCGATTTGCTGTGTAACTTAATTACCTACCTACCGTACGGTGTGACCTTTGTTTAATAATAAGTTTCAAAATTGCATTGGCCAACGATAATTCAAAATGTTGACGTTTGCAGAGGTCCCTGTCGAAATTGGTATTTTCCAATTACAATTGAATCTCGAGTTGTATCGAACGTTCTTGCAATCGTAATTTTCTTATTTAATTTGGGTTGTTTTTAGTTATGGAAAGATCGTTTCCAGCTCACCGTTGAAGTTTGTCGTTTAATTTTCAAACCATCTATCGATTCGTGTTCCTTTAACTTTTTGAATCGGGTTTGAAATTCCGTACATCGTTGACGGCAATGGACCAATCACGTATAAAAGCAAGTCCATGAGAAAGAAGCACGAGACATCGCAACCGGAGATTATGTAGTTGCTTTAAAAATTGGTGTGTCGGACAACGAACGATCAAATCCACATCGACGTCCGATTTGCTGTGTAACTTAATTACCTACCTACCGTACGGTGCGACCTTTGTTTAATAATAAGTTTCAAAATTGCATTGGCCAACGATAATTCAAAATGTTGACGTTTGCAGAGGTCCCTGTCGAAATTGGTATTTTCCAATTACAATTGAATCTCGAGTTGTATCGAACGTTCTTGCAATCGTAATTTTCTTATTTAATTTGGGTTGTTTTTAGTTATGGAAAGATCGTTTCCAGCTCACCGTTGAAGTTTGTCGTTTAATTTTCAAACCATCTATCGATTCGTGTTCCTTTAACTTTTTGAATCGGGTTTGAAATTCTGTACATCGTTGACGGCAATGGACCAATCACGTATAAAAGCAAGTCCATGAGAAAGAAGCACGAGACATCGAAACCGGAGATTATGTAGTTGCTTTAAAAATTGGTGTGTCGGACAACGAACGATCAAATCCACATCGACGTCCGATTTGCTGTGTAACTTAATTACCTACCTACCGTACGGTGTGACCTTTGTTTAATAATAAGTTTCAAAATTGCATTGGCCAACGATAATTCAAAATGTTGACGTTTGCAGAGGTCCCTGTCGAAATTGGTATTTTCCAATTACAATTGAATCTCGAGTTGTATCGAACGTTCTTGCAATCGTAATTTTCTTATTTAATTTGGGTTGTTTTTAGTTATGGAAAGATCGTTTCCAGCTCACCGTTGAAGTTTGTCGTTTAATTTTCAAACCATCTATCGATTCGTGTTCCTTTAACTTTTTGAATCGGGTTTGAAATTCCGTACATCGTTGACGGCAATGGACCAATCACGTATAAAAGCAAGTCCATGAGAAAGAAGCACGAGACATCGAAACCGGAGATTATGTAGTTGCTTTAAAAATTGGTGTGTCGGACAACGAACGATCAAATCCACATCGACGTCCGATTTGCTGTGTAACTTAATTACCTACCTACCGTACGGTGTGACCTTTGTTTAATAATAAGTTTCAAAATTGCATTGGCCAACGATAATTCAAAATGTTGACGTTTGCAGAGGTCGCTGTCGAAATTTGTTATTTTCACACCGGCGAGAAACCATTCGAACAGGAAGATTTGTTTGATTTTAATTGCACCGTTTTCACCGATTCGAAATCCCCCGTACCGGCCTCAAATCGTGATTTACTCGTGAAGGCACATCTGGAAAATAACGAGACACATTGACATGGTTTAATAATAATACGTTTAAAATCTTGGAAATTTAATAAAATTTCGACATAAGCGCGTTCGGTTGGCGTGTGTGAACGTGGTTTAATTTTTGTCTATTCGCGAGTGAATGTTAGATAGCAGTGCCGTAGCGACCTGTCATTAACTAACACTTTTTACAATTGAATCTCGAGTTGTATCGAACATTCTTGCAATCGTAATTTTCTTATTTAATTTGGGTTGTTTTTAGTTATGGAAAGATCGTTTCCAGCTCACCGTTGAAGTTTGTCGTTTAATTTTCAAACCATCTATCGATTCGTGTTCCTTTAACTTTTTGAATCGGGTTTGAAATTCCGTACATCGTTGACGGCAATGGAGCAATCACGTATAAAAGCAAGTCCATGAGAAAGAAGCACGAGACATCGAAACCAGAGATTATGTAGTTGCTTTAAAAATTGGTGTGTCGGACAACGAACGATCAAATCCACATCGACGTCCGATTTGCTGTGTAACTTAATTACCTACCTACCGTACGGTGTGACCTTTGTTTAATAATAAGTTTCAAAATTGCATTGGCCAACGATAATTCAAAATGTTGACGTTTGCAGAGATCCCTGTCGAAATTGGTATTTTCCAATTACAATTGAATCTCGAGTTGTATCGAACGTTCTTGCAATCGTAATTTTCTTATTTAATTTGGGTTGTTTTTAGTTATGGAAAGATCGTTTCTAGCTCACCGTTGAAGTTTGTCGTTTAATTTTCAAACCATCTATCGATTCGTGTTCCTTTAACTTTTTGAATCGGGTTTGAAATTCCGTACATCGTTGACGGCAATGGAGCAATTACGTATAAAAGCAAGTCCATGAGAAAGAAGCACGAGACATCGAAACCGGAGATTATGTAGTTGCTTTAAAAATTGGTGTGTCGGACAACGAACGATCAAATCCACATCGACGTCCGATTTGCTGTGTAACTTAATTACCTACCTACCGTACGGTGTGACCTTTGTTTAATAATAAGTTTCAAAATTGCATTGGCCAACGATAATTCAAAATGTTGACGTTTGCAGAGGTCCCTGTCGAAATTGGTATTTTCCAATTACAATTGAATCTCGAGTTGTATCGAACGTTCTTGCAATCGTAATTTTCTTATTTAATTTGGGTTGTTTTTAGTTATGGAAAGATCGTTTCCAGCTCACCGTTGAAGTTTGTCGTTTAATTTTCAAGCCATCTATCGATTCGTGTTCCTTTAACTTTTTGAATCGGGTTTGAAATTCCGTACATCGTTGACGGCAATGGACCAATCACGTATAAAAGCAAGTCCATGAGAAAGAAGCACGAGACATCGAAACCGGAGATTATGTAGTTGCTTTAAAAATTGGTGTGTCGGACAACGAACGATCAAATCCACATCGACGTCCGATTTGCTGTGTAACTTAATTACCTACTTACAGTACGGTGCGACCTTTGTTTAATAATAAGTTTCAAAAATGCATTGGCCAACGATAATTCAAAATGTTGACGTTTGCAGAGGTCCCTGTCGAAATTGGTATTTTCCAATTACAATTGAATCTCGAGTTGTATCGAACGTTCTTGCAATCGTAATTTTCTTATTTAATTTGGGTTGTTTTTAGTTATGGAAAGATCGTTTCCAGCTCACCGTTGAAGTTTGTCGTTTAATTTTCAAACCATCTATCGATTCGTGTTCCTTTAACTTTTTGAATCGGGTTTGAAATTCCCTACATCGTTGACGGCAATGGAGCAATCACGTATAAAAGCAAGTCCATGAGAAAGAAGCACGAGACATCGAAACCGGAGATTATGTAGTTGCTTTAAAAATTGGTGTGTCGGACAACGAACGATCAAATCCACATCGACGTCCGATTTGCTGTGTAACTTAATTACCTACCTACCGTACGGTGTGACCTTTGTTTAATAATAAGTTTCAAAATTGCATTGGCCAACGATAATTCAAAATGTTGACGTTTGCAGAGGTCGCTGTCGAAATTTGTTATTTTCACACCGGCGAGAAACCATTCGAACAGGAAGATTTGTTAGATTTTAATTGCACCGTTTTCACCGATTCGAAATCCCCCGTACCGGCCTCAAATCGTGATTTACTCGTGAAGGCACATCTGGAAAATAACGAGACACATTGACATGGTTTAATAATAATACGTTTAAAATCTTGGAAATTTAATAAAATTTCGACATAAGCGCGTTCGATTGGCGTGTGTGAACGTGGTTTAATTTTTGTCGATTCGCGAGTGAATGTTAGATGGCAGTGCCGTAGGGACCTGTCATTAACTAACCTTTTTACAATTGAATCTCGAGTTGTATCGAACGTTCTTGCAATCGTAATTTTCTTATTTAATTTGGGTTGTTTTTAGTTATGGAAAGATCGTTTCCAGCTCACCGTTGAAGTTTGTCGTTTAATTTTCAAACCATCTATCGATTCGTGTTCCTTTAACTTTTTGAATCGGGTTTGAAATTCCGTACATCGTTGACGGCAATGGACCAATCACGTATAAAAGCAAGTCCATGAGAAAGAAGCACGAGACATCGAAACCGGAGATTATGTAGTTGCTTTAAAAATTGGTGTGTCGGACAACGAACGATCAAATCCACATCGACGTCCGATTTGCTGTGTAACTTAATTACCTACCTACCGTACGGTGTGACCTTTGTTTAATAATAAGTTTCAAAATTGCATTGGCCAACGATAATTCAAAATGTTGACGTTTGCAGAGGTCGCTGTCGAAATTTGTTATTTTCACACCGGCGAGAAACCATTCGAACAGGAAGATTTGTTTGATTTTAATTGCACCGTTTTCACCGATTCGAAATCCCCCGTACCGGCCTCAAATCGTGATTTACTCGTGAAGGCACATCTGGAAAATAACGAGACACATTGACATGGTTTAATAATAATACGTTTAAAATCTTGGAAATTTAATAAAATTTCGACATAAGCGCGTTCGGTTGGCGTGTGTGAACGTGGTTTAATTTTTGTCTATTCGCGAGTGAATGTTAGATAGCAGTGCCGTAGCGACCTGTCATTAACTAACACTTTTTACAATTGAATCTCGAGTTGTATCGAACGTTCTTGCAATCGTAATTTTCTTATTTAATTTGGGTTGTTTTTAGTTATGGAAAGATCGTTTCCAGCTCACCGTTGAAGTTTGTCGTTTAATTTTCAAACCATCTATCGATTCGTGTTCCTTTAACTTTTTGAATCGGGTTTGAAATTCCCTACATCGTTGACGGCAATGGAGCAATCACGTATAAAAGCAAGTCCATGAGAAAGAAGCACGAGACATCGAAACCGGAGATTATGTAGTTGCTTTAAAAATTGGTGTGTCGGACAACGAACGATCAAATCCACATCGACGTCCGATTTCCTGTGTAACTTAATTACCTACCTACCGTACGGTGCGACCTTTGTTTAATAATAAGTTTCAAAATTGCATTGGCCAACGATAATTCAAAATGTTGACGTTTGCAGAGGTCCCTGTCGAAATTGGTATTTTCCAATTACAATTGAATCTCGAGTTGTATCGAACGTTCTTGCAATCGTAATTTTCTTATTTAATTTGGGTTGTTTTTAGTTATGGAAAGATCGTTTCCAGCTCACCGTTGAAGTTTGTCGTTTAATTTTCAAACCATCTATCGATTCGTGTTTCTTTAACTCCTTGAATCGGGTTTGAAATTCCGTACATCGTTGACGGCAATGGACCAATCACGTATAAAAGCAAGTCCATGAGAAAGAAGCACGAGACATTGAAACCGGAGATTATGTAGTTGCTTTAAAAATTGGTGTGTCGGACAACGAACGATCAAATCCACATCGACGTCCGATTTGCTGTGTAACTTAATTACCTACCTACCGTACGGTGTGACCTTTGTTTAATAATAAGTTTCAAAATTGCATTGGCCAACGATAATTCAAAATGTTGACGTTTGCAGAGGTCCCTGTCCAAATTGGTATTTTCCAATTACAATTGAATCTCGAGTTGTATCGAACGTTCTTGCAATCGTAATTTTCTTATTTAATTTGGGTTGTTTTTAGTTATGGAAAGATCGTTTCCAGCTCACCGTTGAAGTTTGTCGTTTAATTTTCAAACCATCTATCGATTCGTGTTCCTTTAACTTTTTGAATCGGGTTTGAAATTCCGTACATCGTTGACGGCAATGGAGCAATCACGTATAAAAGCAAGTCCATGAGAAAGAAGCACGAGACATCGAAACCGGAGATTATGTAGTTGCTTTAAAAATTGGTGTGTCGGACAACGAACGATCAAATCCACATCGACGTCCGATTTGCTGTGTAACTTAATTACCTACCTACCGTACGGTGTGACCTTTGTTTAATAATAAGTTTCAAAATTGCATTGGCCAACGATAATTCAAAATGTTGACGTTTGCAGAGGTCCCTGTCGAAATTGGTATTTTCCAATTACAATTGAATCTCGAGTTGTATCGAACGTTCTTGCAATCGTAATTTTCTTATTTAATTTGGGTTGTTTTTAGTTATGGAAAGATCGTTTCCAGCTCACCGTTGAAGTTTGTCGTTTAATTTTCAAACCATCTATCGATTCGTGTTCCTTTAACTTTTTGAATCGGGTTTGAAATTCCCTACATCGTTGACGGCAATGGAGCAATCACGTATAAAAGCAAGTCCATGAGAAAGAAGCACGAGACATCGAAACCGGAGATTATGTAGTTGCTTTAAAAATTGGTGTGTCGGACAACGAACGATCAAATCCACATCGACGTCCGATTTCCTGTGTAACTTAATTACCTACCTACCGTACGGTGCGACCTTTGTTTAATAATAAGTTTCAAAATTGCATTGGCCAACGATAATTCAAAATGTTGACGTTTGCAGAGGTCCCTGTCGAAATTGGTATTTTCCAATTACAATTGAATCTCGAGTTGTATCGAACGTTCTTGCAATCGTAATTTTCTTATTTAATTTGGGTTGTTTTTAGTTATGGAAAGATCGTTTCCAGCTCACCGTTGAAGTTTGTCGTTTAATTTTCAAGCCATCTATCGATTCGTGTTCCTTTAACTTTTTGAATCGGGTTTGAAATTCTGTACATCGTTGACGGCAATGGACCAATCACGTATAAAAGCAAGTCCATGAGAAAGAAGCACGAGACATCGAAACCGGAGATTATGTAGTTGCTTTAAAAATTGGTGTGTCGGACAACGAACGATCAAATCCACATCGACGTCCGATTTGCTGTGTAACTTAATTACCTACCTACCGTACGGTGTGACCTTTGTTTAATAATAAGTTTCAAAATTGCATTGGCCAACGATAATTCAAAATGTTGACGTTTGCAGAGGTCCCTGTCGAAATTGGTATTTTCCAATTACAATTGAATCTCGAGTTGTATCGAACGTTCTTGCAATCGTAATTTTCTTATTTAATTTGGGTTGTTTTTAGTTATGGAAAGATCGTTTCCAGCTCACCGTTGAAGTTTGTCGTTTAATTTTCAAACCATCTATCGATTCGTGTCCTTTAACTTTTTGAATCGGGTTTGAAATTCCCTACATCGTTGACGGCAATGGAGCAATCACGTATAAAAGCAAGTCCATGAGAAAGAAGCACGAGACATCGAAACCGGAGATTATGTAGTTGCTTTAAAAATTGGTGTGTCGGACAACGAACGATCAAATCCACATCGACGTCCGATTTCCTGTGTAACTTAATTACCTACCTACCGTACGGTGCGACCTTTGTTTAATAATAAGTTTCAAAATTGCATTGGCCAACGATAATTCAAAATGTTGACGTTTGCAGAGGTCCCTGTCGAAATTGGTATTTTCCAATTACAATTGAATCTCGAGTTGTATCGAACGTTCTTGCAATCGTAATTTTCTTATTTAATTTGGGTTGTTTTTAGTTATGGAAAGATCGTTTCCAGCTCACCGTTGAAGTTTGTCGTTTAATTTTCAAGCCATCTATCGATTCGTGTTCCTTTAACTTTTTGAATCGGGTTTGAAATTACGTACATCGTTGACGGCAATGGACCAATCACGTATAAAAGCAAGTCCATGAGAAAGAAGCACGAGACATCGAAACCGGAGATTATGTAGTTGCTTTAAAAATTGGTGTGTCGGACAACGAACGATCAAATCCACATCGACGTCCGATTTGCTGTGTAACTTAATTACCTACCTACCGTACGGTGTGACCTTTGTTTAATAATAAGTTTCAAAATTGCATTGGCCAACGATAATTCAAAATGTTGACGTTTGCAGAGATTCCTGTCGAAATTGGTATTTTCCAATTACAATTGAATCTCGAGTTGTATCGAACGTTCTTGCAATCGTAATTTTCTTATTTAATTTGGGTTGTTTTTAGTTATGGAAAGATCGTTTCCAGCTCACCGTTGAAGTTTGTCGTTTAATTTTCAAACCATCTATCGATTCGTGTTTCTTTAACTCTTTGAATCGGGTTTGAAATTCCGTACATCGTTGACGGCAATGGACCAATCACGTATAAAAGCAAGTCCATGAGAAAGAAGCACGAGACATGGAAACCGGAGATTATGTAGTTGCTTTAAAAATTGGTGTGTCGGACAACGAACGATCAAATCCACATCGACGTCCGATTTGCTGTGTAACTTAATTACCTACCTACCGTACGGTGTGACCTTTGTTTAATAATAAGTTTCAAAATTGCATTGGCCAACGATAATTCAAAATGTTGACGTTTGCAGAGGTCCCTGTCCAAATTTGTTATTTTCACACCGGCGAGAAACCATTCGAACAGGAAGATTTGTTTGATTTTAATTGCACCGTTTTCACCGATTCGAAATCCCCCGTACCGGCCTCAAATCGTGATTTACTCGTGAAGGCACATCTGGAAAATAACGAGACACATTGACATGGTTTAATAATAATACGTTTAAAATCTTGGAAATTTAATAAAATTTCGACATAAGCGCGTTCGGTTGGCGTGTGTGAACGTGGTTTAATTTTTGTCTATTCGCGAGTGAATGTTAGATAGCAGTGCCGTAGCGACCTGTCATTAACTAACACTTTTTACAATTGAATCTCGAGTTGTATCGAACATTCTTGCAATCGTAATTTTCTTATTTAATTTGGGTTGTTTTTAGTTATGGAAAGATCGTTTCCAGCTCACCGTTGAAGTTTGTCGTTTAATTTTCAAACCATCTATCGATTCGTGTTCCTTTAACTTTTTGAATCGGGTTTGAAATTCCGTACATCGTTGACGGCAATGGAGCAATCACGTATAAAAGCAAGTCCATGAGAAAGAAGCACGAGACATCGAAACCGGAGATTATGTAGTTGCTTTAAAAATTGGTGTGTCGGACAACGAACGATCAAATCCACATCGACGTCCGATTTGCTGTGTAACTTAATTACCTACCTACCGTACGGTGTGACCTTTGTTTAATAATAAGTTTCAAAATTGCATTGGCCAACGATAATTCAAAATGTTGACGTTTGCAGAGATCCCTGTCGAAATTGGTATTTTCCAATTACAATTGAATCTCGAGTTGTATCGAACGTTCTTGCAATCGTAATTTTCTTATTTAATTTGGGTTGTTTTTAGTTATGGAAAGATCGTTTCTAGCTCACCGTTGAAGTTTGTCGTTTAATTTTCAAACCATCTATCGATTCGTGTTCCTTTAACTTTTTGAATCGGGTTTGAAATTCCGTACATCGTTGACGGCAATGGAGCAATTACGTATAAAAGCAAGTCCATGAGAAAGAAGCACGAGACATCGAAACCGGAGATTATGTAGTTGCTTTAAAAATTGGTGTGTCGGACAACGAACGATCAAATCCACATCGACGTCCGATTTGCTGTGTAACTTAATTACCTACCTACCGTACGGTGTGACCTTTGTTTAATAATAAGTTTCAAAATTGCATTGGCCAACGATAATTCAAAATGTTGACGTTTGCAGAGGTCCCTGTCGAAATTGGTATTTTCCAATTACAATTGAATCTCGAGTTGTATCGAACGTTCTTGCAATCGTAATTTTCTTATTTAATTTGGGTTGTTTTTAGTTATGGAAAGATCGTTTCCAGCTCACCGTTGAAGTTTGTCGTTTAATTTTCAAGCCATCTATCGATTCGTGTTCCTTTAACTTTTTGAATCGGGTTTGAAATTCCGTACATCGTTGACGGCAATGGACCAATCACGTATAAAAGCAAGTCCATGAGAAAGAAGCACGAGACATCGAAACCGGAGATTATGTAGTTGCTTTAAAAATTGGTGTGTCGGACAACGAACGATCAAATCCACATCGACGTCCGATTTGCTGTGTAACTTAATTACCTACTTACAGTACGGTGCGACCTTTGTTTAATAATAAGTTTCAAAAATGCATTGGCCAACGATAATTCAAAATGTTGACGTTTGCAGAGGTCCCTGTCGAAATTGGTATTTTCCAATTACAATTGAATCTCGAGTTGTATCGAACGTTCTTGCAATCGTAATTTTCTTATTTAATTTGGGTTGTTTTTAGTTATGGAAAGATCGTTTCCAGCTCACCGTTGAAGTTTGTCGTTTAATTTTCAAACCATCTATCGATTCGTGTTCCTTTAACTTTTTGAATCGGGTTTGAAATTCCCTACATCGTTGACGGCAATGGACCAATCACGTATAAAAGCAAGTCCATGAGAAAGAAGCACGAGACATCGAAACCGGAGATTATGTAGTTGCTTTAAAAATTGGTGTGTCGGACAACGAACGATCAAATCCACATCGACGTCCGATTTGCTGTGTAACTTAATTACCTACCTACCGTACGGTGTGACCTTTGTTTAATAATAAGTTTCAAAATTGCATTTGCCAACGATAATTCAAAATGTTGACGTTTGCAGAGATCCCTGTCGAAATTGGTATTTTCCAATTACAATTGAATCTCGAGTTGTATCGAACGTTCTTGCAATCGTAATTTTCTTATTTAATTTGGGTTGTTTTTAGTTATGGAAAGATCGTTTCTAGCTCACCGTTGAAGTTTGTCGTTTAATTTTCAAACCATCTATCGATTCGTGTTCCTTTAACTTTTTGAATCGGGTTTGAAATTCCGTACATCGTTGACGGCAATGGAGCAATTACGTATAAAAGCAAGTCCATGAGAAAGAAGCACGAGACATCGAAACCGGAGATTATGTAGTTGCTTTAAAAATTGGTGTGTCGGACAACGAACGATCAAATCCACATCGACGTCCGATTTGCTGTGTAACTTAATTACCTACCTACCGTACGGTGTGACCTTTGTTTAATAATAAGTTTCAAAATTGCATTGGCCAACGATAATTCAAAATGTTGACGTTTGAAGAGGTCGCTGTCGAAATTTGTTATTTTCACACCGGCGAGAAACCATTCGAACAGGAAGATTTGTTAGATTTTAATTGCACCGTTTTCACCGATTCGAAATCCCCCGTACCGGCCTCAAATCGTGATTTACTCGTGAAGGCACATCTGGAAAATAACGAGACACATTGACATGGTTTAATAATAATACGTTTAAAATCTTGGAAATTTAATAAAATTTCGACATAAGCGCGTTCGATTGGCGTGTGTGAACGTGGTTTAATTTTTGTCGATTCGCGAGTGAATGTTAGATGGCAGTGCCGTAGGGACCTGTCATTAACTAACCTTTTTACAATTGAATCTCGAGTTGTATCGAACGTTCTTGCAATCGTAATTTTCTTATTTAATTTGGGTTGTTTTTAGTTATGGAAAGATCGTTTCCAGCTCACCGTTGAAGTTTGTCGTTTAATTTTCAAACCATCTATCGATTCGTGTTCCTTTAACTTTTTGAATCGGGTTTGAAATTCCGTACATCGTTGACGGCAATGGACCAATCACGTATAAAAGCAAGTCCATGAGAAAGAAGCACGAGACATCGAAACCGGAGATTATGTAGTTGCTTTAAAAATTGGTGTGTCGGACAACGAACGATCAAATCCACATCGACGTCCGATTTGCTGTGTAACTTAATTACCTACCTACCGTACGGTGTGACCTTTGTTTAATAATAAGTTTCAAAATTGCATTGGCCAACGATAATTCAAAATGTTGACGTTTGCAGAGGTCCCTGTCGAAATTGGTATTTTCCAATTACAATTGAATCTCGAGTTGTATCGAACGTTCTTGCAATCGTAATTTTCTTATTTAATTTGGGTTGTTTTTAGTTATGGAAAGATCGTTTCCAGCTCACCGTTGAAGTTTGTCGTTTAATTTTCAAACCATCTATCGATTCGTGTTCCTTTAACTTTTTGAATCGGGTTTGAAATTCCCTACATCGTTGACGGCAATGGAGCAATCACGTATAAAAGCAAGTCCATGAGAAAGAAGCACGAGACATCGAAACCGGAGATTATGTAGTTGCTTTAAAAATTGGTGTGTCGGACAACGAACGATCAAATCCACATCGACGTCCGATTTCCTGTGTAACTTAATTACCTACCTACCGTACGGTGCGACCTTTGTTTAATAATAAGTTTCAAAATTGCATTGGCCAACGATAATTCAAAATGTTGACGTTTGCAGAGGTCCCTGTCGAAATTGGTATTTTCCAATTACAATTGAATCTCGAGTTGTATCGAACGTTCTTGCAATCGTAATTTTCTTATTTAATTTGGGTTGTTTTTAGTTATGGAAAGATCGTTTCCAGCTCACCGTTGAAGTTTGTCGTTTAATTTTCAAGCCATCTATCGATTCGTGTTCCTTTAACTTTTTGAATCGGGTTTGAAATTCCGTACATCGTTGACGGCAATGGACCAATCACGTATAAAAGCAAGTCCATGAGAAAGAAGCACGAGACATTGAAACCGGAGATTATGTAGTTGCTTTAAAAATTGGTGTGTCGGACAACGAACGATCAAATCCACATCGACGTCCGATTTGCTGTGTAACTTAATTACCTACCTACCGTACGGTGCGACCTTTGTTTAATAATAAGTTTCAAAATTGCATTGGCCAACGATAATTCAAAATGTTGACGTTTGCAGAGGTCCCTGTCGAAATTGGTATTTTCCAATTACAATTGAATCTCGAGTTGTATCGAACGTTCTTGCAATCGTAATTTTCTTATTTAATTTGGGTTGTTTTTAGTTATGGAAAGATCGTTTCCAGCTCACCGTTGAAGTTTGTCGTTTAATTTTCAAACCATCTATCGATTCGTGTTCCTTTAACTTTTTGAATCGGGTTTGAAATTCCGTACATCGTTGACGGCAATGGACCAATCACGTATAAAAGCAAGTCCATGAGAAAGAAGCACGAGACATCGAAACCGGAGATTATGTAGTTGCTTTAAAAATTGGTGTGTCGGACAACGAACGATCAAATCCACATCGACGTCCGATTTGCTGTGTAACTTAATTACCTACCTACCGTACGGTGTGACCTTTGTTTAATAATAAGTTTCAAAATTGCATTGGCCAACGATAATTCAAAATGTTGACGTTTGCAGAGGTCGCTGTCGAAATTTGTTATTTTCACACCGGCGAGAAACCATTCGAACAGGAAGATTTGTTAGATTTTAATTGCACCGTTTTCACCGATTCGAAATCCCCCGTACCGGCCTCAAATCGTGATTTACTCGTGAAGGCACATCTGGAAAATAACGAGACACATTGACATGGTTTAATAATAATACGTTTAAAATCTTGGAAATTTAATAAAATTTCGACATAAGCGCGTTCGATTGGCGTGTGTGAACGTGGTTTAATTTTTGTCGATTCGCGAGTGAATGTTAGATGGCAGTGCCGTAGGGACCTGTCATTAACTAACCTTTTTACAATTGAATCTCGAGTTGTATCGAACGTTCTTGCAATCGTAATTTTCTTATTTAATTTGGGTTGTTTTTAGTTATGGAAAGATCGTTTCCAGCTCACCGTTGAAGTTTGTCGTTTAATTTTCAAGCCATCTATCGATTCGTGTTCCTTTAACTTTTTGAATCGGGTTTGAAATTCCGTACATCGTTGACGGCAATGGACCAATCACGTATAAAAGCAAGTCCATGAGAAAGAAGCACGAGACATCGAAACCGGAGATTATGTAGTTGCTTTAAAAATTGGTGTGTCGGACAACGAACGATCAAATCCACATCGACGTCCGATTTGCTGTGTAACTTAATTACCTACCTACCGTACGGTGTGACCTTTGTTTAATAATAAGTTTCAAAATTGCATTTGCCAACGATAATTCAAAATGTTGACGTTTGCAGAGATCCCTGTCGAAATTGGTATTTTCCAATTACAATTGAATCTCGAGTTGTATCGAACGTTCTTGCAATCGTAATTTTCTTATTTAATTTGGGTTGTTTTTAGTTATGGAAAGATCGTTTCTAGCTCACCGTTGAAGTTTGTCGTTTAATTTTCAAACCATCTATCGATTCGTGTTCCTTTAACTTTTTGAATCGGGTTTGAAATTCCGTACATCGTTGACGGCAATGGAGCAATTACGTATAAAAGCAAGTCCATGAGAAAGAAGCACGAGACATCGAAACCGGAGATTATGTAGTTGCTTTAAAAATTGGTGTGTCGGACAACGAACGATCAAATCCACATCGACGTCCGATTTGCTGTGTAACTTAATTACCTACCTACCGTACGGTGTGACCTTTGTTTAATAATACGTTTCAAAATTGCATTGGCCAACGATAATTCAAAATGTTGACGTTTGAAGAGGTCGCTGTCGAAATTTGTTATTTTCACACCGGCGAGAAACCATTCGAACAGGAAGATTTGTTAGATTTTAATTGCACCGTTTTCACCGATTCGAAATCCCCCGTACCGGCCTCAAATCGTGATTTACTCGTGAAGGCACATCTGGAAAATAACGAGACACATTGACATGGTTTAATAATAATACGTTTAAAATCTTGGAAATTTAATAAAATTTCGACATAAGCGCGTTCGATTGGCGTGTGTGAACGTGGTTTAATTTTTGTCGATTCGCGAGTGAATGTTAGATGGCAGTGCCGTAGGGACCTGTCATTAACTAACCTTTTTACAATTGAATCTCGAGTTGTATCGAACGTTCTTGCAATCGTAATTTTCTTATTTAATTTGGGTTGTTTTTAGTTATGGAAAGATCGTTTCCAGCTCACCGTTGAAGTTTGTCGTTTAATTTTCAAACCATCTATCGATTCGTGTTCCTTTAACTTTTTGAATCGGGTTTGAAATTCCGTACATCGTTGACGGCAATGGACCAATCACGTATAAAAGCAAGTCCATGAGAAAGAAGCACGAGACATCGAAACCGGAGATTATGTAGTTGCTTTAAAAATTGGTGTGTCGGACAACGAACGATCAAATCCACATCGACGTCCGATTTGCTGTGTAACTTAATTACCTACCTACCGTACGGTGTGACCTTTGTTTAATAATAAGTTTCAAAATTGCATTGGCCAACGATAATTCAAAATGTTGACGTTTGCAGAGGTCGCTGTCGAAATTTGTTATTTTCACACCGGCGAGAAACCATTCGAACAGGAAGATTTGTTTGATTTTAATTGCACCGTTTTCACCGATTCGAAATCCCCCGTACCGGCCTCAAATCGTGATTTACTCGTGAAGGCACATCTGGAAAATAACGAGACACATTGACATGGTTTAATAATAATACGTTTAAAATCTTGGAAATTTAATAAAATTTCTACATAAGCGCGTTCGGTTGGCGTGTGTGAACGTCGTTTAATTTTTGTCTATTCGCGAGTGAATGTTAGATAGCAGTGCCGTAGCGACCTGTCATTAACTAACACTTTTTACAATTGAATCTCGAGTTGTATCGAACGTTCTTGCAATCGTAATTTTCTTATTTAATTTGGGTTGTTTTTAGTTATGGAAAGATCGTTTCCAGCTCACCGTTGAAGTTTGTCGTTTAATTTTCAAACCATCTATCGATTCGTGTTCCTTTAACTTTTTGAATCGGGTTTGAAATTCCCTACATCGTTGACGGCAATGGAGCAATCACGTATAAAAGCAAGTCCATGAGAAAGAAGCACGAGACATCGAAACCGGAGATTATGTAGTTGCTTTAAAAATTGGTGTGTCGGACAACGAACGATCAAATCCACATCGACGTCCGATTTCCTGTGTAACTTAATTACCTACCTACCGTACGGTGCGACCTTTGTTTAATAATAAGTTTCAAAATTGCATTGGCCAACGATAATTCAAAATGTTGACGTTTGCAGAGGTCCCTGTCGAAATTGGTATTTTCCAATTACAATTGAATCTCGAGTTGTATCGAACGTTCTTGCAATCGTAATTTTCTTATTTAATTTGGGTTGTTTTTAGTTATGGAAAGATCGTTTCCAGCTCACCGTTGAAGTTTGTCGTTTAATTTTCAAGCCATCTATCGATTCGTGTTCCTTTAACTTTTTGAATCGGGTTTGAAATTCCGTACATCGTTGACGGCAATGGACCAATCACGTATAAAAGCAAGTCCATGAGAAAGAAGCACGAGACATCGAAACCGGAGATTATGTAGTTGCTTTAAAAATTGGTGTGTCGGACAACGAACGATCAAATCCACATCGACGTCCGATTTGCTGTGTAACTTAATTACCTACCTACCGTACGGTGTGACCTTTGTTTAATAATAAGTTTCAAAATTGCATTGGCCAACGATAATTCAAAATGTTGACGTTTGCAGAGATTCCTGTCGAAATTGGTATTTTCCAATTACAATTGAATCTCGAGTTGTATCGAACGTTCTTGCAATCGTAATTTTCTTATTTAATTTGGGTTGTTTTTAGTTATGGAAAGATCGTTTCCAGCTCACCGTTGAAGTTTGTCGTTTAATTTTCAAACCATCTATCGATTCGTGTTTCTTTAACTCTTTGAATCGGGTTTGAAATTCCGTACATCGTTGACGGCAATGGACCAATCACGTATAAAAGCAAGTCCATGAGAAAGAAGCACGAGACATTGAAACCGGAGATTATGTAGTTGCTTTAAAAATTGGTGTGTCGGACAACGAACGATCAAATCCACATCGACGTCCGATTTGCTGTGTAACTTAATTACCTACCTACCGTACGGTGTGACCTTTGTTTAATAATAAGTTTCAAAATTGCATTGGCCAACGATAATTCAAAATGTTGACGTTTGCAGAGGTCCCTGTCCAAATTGGTATTTTCCAATTACAATTGAATCTCGAGTTGTATCGAACGTTCTTGCAATCGTAATTTTCTTATTTAATTTGGGTTGTTTTTAGTTATGGAAAGATCGTTTCCAGCTCACCGTTGAAGTTTGTCGTTTAATTTTCAAACCATCTATCGATTCGTGTTCCTTTAACTTTTTGAATCGGGTTTGAAATTCCGTACATCGTTGACGGCAATGGACCAATCACGTATAAAAGCAAGTCCATGAGAAAGAAGCACGAGACATCGAAACCGGAGATTATGTAGTTGCTTTAAAAATTGGTGTGTCGGACAACGAACGATCAAATCCACATCGACGTTCGATTTGCTGTGTAACTTAATTACCTACCTACCGTACGGTGCGACCTTTGTTTAATAATAAGTTTCAAAATTGCATTGGCCAACGATAATTCAAAATGTTGACGTTTGCAGAGGTCCCTGTCGAAATTGGTATTTTCCAATTACAATTGAATCTCGAGTTGTATCGAACGTTCTTGCAATCGTAATTTTCTTATTTAATTTGGGTTGTTTTTAGTTATGGAAAGATCGTTTCCAGCTCACCGTTGAAGTTTGTCGTTTAATTTTCAAACCATCTATCGATTCGTGTTCCTTTAACTTTTTGAATCGGGTTTGAAATTCCGTACATCGTTGACGGCAATGGACCAATCACGTATAAAAGCAAGTCCATGAGAAAGAAGCACGAGACATCGAAACCGGAGATTATGTAGTTGCTTTAAAAATTGGTGTGTCGGACAACGAACGATCAAATCCACATCGACGTCCGATTTGCTGTGTAACTTAATTACCTACCTACCGTACGGTGTGACCTTTGTTTAATAATAAGTTTCAAAATTGCATTGGCCAACGATAATTCAAAATGTTGACGTTTGCAGAGGTCCCTGTCGAAATTGGTATTTTCCAATTACAATTGAATCTCGAGTTGTATCGAACGTTCTTGCAATCGTAATTTTCTTATTTAATTTGGGTTGTTTTTAGTTATGGAAAGATCGTTTCCAGCTCACCGTTGAAGTTTGTCGTTTAATTTTCAAACCATCTATCGATTCGTGTTCCTTTAACTTTTTGAATCGGGTTTGAAATTCCGTACATCGTTGACGGCAATGGACCAATCACGTATAAAAGCAAGTCCATGAGAAAGAAGCACGAGACATCGAAACCGGAGATTATGTAGTTGCTTTAAAAATTGGTGTGTCGGACAACGAACGATCAAATCCACATCGACGTCCGATTTGCTGTGTAACTTAATTACCTACCTACCGTACGGTGTGACCTTTGTTTAATAATAAGTTTCAAAATTGCATTGGCCAACGATAATTCAAAATGTTGACGTTTGCAGAGGTCGCTGTCGAAATTTGTTATTTTCACACCGGCGAGAAACCATTCGAACAGGAAGATTTGTTTGATTTTAATTGCACCGTTTTCACCGATTCGAAATCCCCCGTACCGGCCTCAAATCGTGATTTACTCGTGAAGGCACATCTGGAAAATAACGAGACACATTGACATGGTTTAATAATAATACGTTTAAAATCTTGGAAATTTAATAAAATTTCGACATAAGCGCGTTCGGTTGGCGTGTGTGAACGTGGTTTAATTTTTGTCTATTCGCGAGTGAATGTTAGATAGCAGTGCCGTAGCGACCTGTCATTAACTAACACTTTTTACAATTGAATCTCGAGTTGTATCGAACATTCTTGCAATCGTAATTTTCTTATTTAATTTGGGTTGTTTTTAGTTATGGAAAGATCGTTTCCAGCTCACCGTTGAAGTTTGTTGTTTAATTTTCAAACCATCTATCGATTCGTGTTCCTTTAACTTTTTGAATCGGGTTTGAAATTCCGTACATCGTTGACGGCAATGGAGCAATCACGTATAAAAGCAAGTCCATGAGAAAGAAGCACGAGACATCGAAACCGGAGATTATGTAGTTGCTTTAAAAATTGGTGTGTCGGACAACGAACGATCAAATCCACATCGACGTCCGATTTGCTGTGTAACTTAATTACCTACCTACCGTACGGTGTGACCTTTGTTTAATAATAAGTTTCAAAATTGCATTGGCCAACGATAATTCAAAATGTTGACGTTTGCAGAGGTCCTTGTCGAAATTGGTATTTTCCAATTACAATTGAATCTCGAGTTGTATCGAACGTTCTTGCAATCGTAATTTTCTTATTTAATTTGGGTTGTTTTTAGTTATGGAAAGATCGTTTCCAGCTCACCGTTGAAGTTTGTCGTTTAATTTTCAAACCATCTATCGATTCGTGTTCCTTTAACTTTTTGAATCGGGTTTGAAATTCCGTACATCGTTGACGGCAATGGAGCAATCACGTATAAAAGCAAGTCCATGAGAAAGAAGCACGAGACATCGAAACCGGAGATTATGTAGTTGCTTTAAAAATTGGTGTGTCGGACAACGAACGATCAAATCCACATCGACGTCCGATTTGCTGTGTAACTTAATTACCTACCTACCGTACGGTGTGACCTTTGTTTAATAATAAGTTTCAAAATTGCATTGGCCAACGATAATTCAAAATGTTGACGTTTGCAGAGGTCGCTGTCGAAATTTGTTATTTGCACACCGGCGAGAAACCATTCGAACAGGAAGATTTGTTTGATTTTAATTGCACCGTTTTCACCGATTCGAAATCCCCCGTACCGGCCTCAAATCGTGATTTACTCGTGAAGGCACATCTGGAAAATAACGAGACACATTGACATGGTTTAATAATAATACGTTTAAAATCTTGGAAATTTAATAAAATTTCGACATAAGCGCGTTCGGTTGGCGTGTGTGAACGTGGTTTAATTTTTGTCTATTCGCGAGTGAATGTTAGATAGCAGTGCCGTAGCGACCTGTCATTAACTAACACTTTTTACAATTGAATCTCGAGTTGTATCGAACGTTCTTGCAATCGTAATTTTCTTATTTAATTTGGGTTGTTTTTAGTTATGGAAAGATCGTTTCCAGCTCACCGTTGAAGTTTGTCGTTTAATTTTCAAACCATCTATCGATTCGTGTTCCTTTAACTTTTTGAATCGGGTTTGAAATTCCGTACATCGTTGACGGCAATGGACCAATCACGTATAAAAGCAAGTCCATGAGAAAGAAGCACGAGACATCGAAACCGGAGATTATGTAGTTGCTTTAAAAATTGGTGTGTCGGACAACGAACGATCAAATCCACATCGACGTCCGATTTGCTGTGTAACTTAATTACCTACCTACCGTACGGTGTGACCTTTGTTTAATAATAAGTTTCAAAATTGCATTGGCCAACGATAATTCAAAATGTTGACGTTTGCAGAGGTCCCTGTCCAAATTGGTATTTTCCAATTACAATTGAATCTCGAGTTGTATCGAACGTTCTTGCAATCGTAATTTTCTTATTTAATTTGGGTTGTTTTTAGTTATGGAAAGATCGTTTCCAGCTCACCGTTGAAGTTTGTCGTTTAATTTTCAAACCATCTATCGATTCGTGTTCCTTTAACTTTTTGAATCGGGTTTGAAATTCCGTACATCGTTGACGGCAATGGACCAATCACGTATAAAAGCAAGTCCATGAGAAAGAAGCACGAGACATCGAAACCGGAGATTATGTAGTTGCTTTAAAAATTGGTGTGTCGGACAACGAACGATCAAATCCACATCGACGTCCGATTTGCTGTGTAACTTAATTACCTACCTACCGTACGGTGCGACCTTTGTTTAATAATAAGTTTCAAAATTGCATTGGCCAACGATAATTCAAAATGTTGACGTTTGCAGAGGTCCCTGTCGAAATTGGTATTTTCCAATTACAATTGAATCTCTAGTTGTATCTAACGTTCTTGCAATCGTAATTTTCTTATTTAATTTGGGTTGTTTTTAGTTATGGAAAGATCGTTTCCAGCTCACCGTTGAAGTTTGTCGTTTAATTTTCAAACCATCTATCGATTCGTGTTCCTTTAACTTTTTGAATCGGGTTTGAAATTCCGTACATCGTTGACGGCAATGGACCAATCACGTATAAAAGCAAGTCCATGAGAAAGAAGCACGAGACATCGAAACCGGAGATTATGTAGTTGCTTTAAAAATTGGTGTGTCGGACAACGAACGATCAAATCCACATCGACGTCCGATTTGCTGTGTAACTTAATTACCTACCTACCGTACGGTGCGACCTTTGTTTAATAATAAGTTTCAAAATTGCATTGGCCAACGATAATTCAAAATGTTGACGTTTGCAGAGGTCCCTGTCGAAATTGGTATTTTCCAATTACAATTGAATCTCGAGTTGTATCGAACGTTCTTGCAATCGTAATTTTCTTATTTAATTTGGGTTGTTTTTAGTTATGGAAAGATCGTTTCCAGCTCACCGTTGAAGTTTGTCGTTTAATTTTCAAACCATCTATCGATTCGTGTTCCTTTAACTTTTTGAATCGGGTTTGAAATTCCGTACATCGTTGACGGCAATGGACCAATCACGTATAAAAGCAAGTCCATGAGAAAGAAGCACGAGACATCGAAACCGGAGATTATGTAGTTGCTTTAAAAATTGGTGTGTCGGACAACGAACGATCAAATCCACATCGACGACCGATTTGCTGTGTAACTTAATTACCTACCTACCGTACGGTGTGACCTTTGTTTAATAATAAGTTTCAAAATTGCATTGGCCAACGATAATTCAAAATGTTGACGTTTGCAGAGGTCGCTGTCGAAATTTGTTATTTTCACACCGGCGAGAAACCATTCGAACAGGAAGATTTGTTAGATTTTAATTGCACCGTTTTCACCGATTCGAAATCCCCCGTACCGGCCTCAAATCGTGATTTACTCGTGAAGGCACATCTGGAAAATAACGAGACACATTGACATGGTTTAATAATAATACGTTTAAAATCTTGGAAATTTAATAAAATTTCGACATAAGCGCGTTCGATTGGCGTGTGTGAACGTGGTTTAATTTTTGTCGATTCGCGAGTGAATGTTAGATGGCAGTGCCGTAGGGACCTGTCATTAACTAACCTTTTTACAATTGAATCTCGAGTTGTATCGAACGTTCTTGCAATCGTAATTTTCTTATTTAATTTGGGTTGTTTTTAGTTATGGAAAGATCGTTTCCAGCTCACCGTTGAAGTTTGTCGTTTAATTTTCAAACCATCTATCGATTCGTGTTCTTTTAACTTTTTGAATCGGGTTTGAAATTCCGTACATCGTTGACGGCAATGGAGCAATCACGTATAAAGGCAAGTCCATGAGAAAGAAGCACGAGACATCGAAACCGGAGATTATGTAGTTGCTTTAAAAATTGGTGTGTCGGACAACGAACGATCAAATCCACATCGACGTCCGATTTGCTGTTTAACTTAATTACCTACCTACCGTACGGTGCGACCTTTGTTTAATAATAAGTTTCAAAATTGCATTGGCCAACGATAATTCAAAATGTTGACGTTTGCAGAGGTCCCTGTCGAAATTGGTATTTTCCAATTACAATTGAATCTCGAGTTGTATCGAACGTTCTTGCAATCGTAATTTTCTTATTTAATTTGGGTTGTTTTTAGTTATGGAAAGATCGTTTCCAGCTCACCGTTGAAGTTTGTCGTTTAATTTTCAAACCATCTATCGATTCGTGTTCCTTTAACTTTTTGAATCGGGTTTGAAATTCCGTACATCGTTGACGGCAATGGACCAATCACGTATAAAAGCAAGTCCATGAGAAAGAAGCACGAGACATCGAAACCGGAGATTATGTAGTTGCTTTAAAAATTGGTGTGTCGGACAACTAACGATCAAATCCACATCGACGTCCGATTTGCTGTGTAACTTAATTACCTACCTACCGTACGGTGCGACCTTTGTTTAATAATAAGTTTCAAAATTGCATTGGCCAACGATAATTCAAAATGTTGACGTTTGCAGAGGTCCCTGTCGAAATTGGTATTTTCCAATTACAATTGAATCTCGAGTTGTATCGAACGTTCTTGCAATCGTAATTTTCTTATTTAATTTGGGTTGTTTTTAGTTATGGAAAGATCGTTTCCAGCTCACCGTTGAAGTTTGTCGTTTAATTTTCAAACCATCTATCGATTCGTGTTCCTTTAACTTTTTGAATCGGGTTTGAAATTCCGTACATCGTTGACGGCAATGGACCAATCACGTATAAAAGCAAGTCCATGAGAAAAAAGCACGAGACATCGAAACCGGAGATTATGTAGTTGCTTAAATAATTGGTGTGTCGGACAACGAACGATCAAATCCACATCGACGACCGATTTGCTGTGTAACTTAATTACCTACCTACCGTACGGTGTGACCTTTGTTTAATAATAAGTTTCAAAATTGCATTGGCCAACGATAATTCAAAATGTTGACGTTTGCAGAGGGCGCTGTCGAAATTTGTTATTTTCACACCGGCGAGAAACCATTCGAACAGGAAGATTTGTTAGATTTTAATTGCACCGTTTTCACCGATTCGAAATCCCCCGTACCGGCCTCAAATCGTGTTTTACTCGTGAAGGCACATCTGGAAAATAACGAGACACATTGACATGGTTTAATAATAATACGTTTAAAATCTTGGAAATTTAATAAAATTTCGACATAAGCGCGTTCGATTGGCGTGTGTGAACGTGGTTTAATTTTTGTCGATTCGCGAGTGAATGTTAGATGGCAGTGCCGTAGGGACCTGTCATTAACTAACCTTTTTACAATTGAATCTCGAGTTGTATCGAACGTTCTTGCAATCGTAATTTTCTTATTTAATTTGGGTTGTTTTTAGTTATGGAAAGATCGTTTCCAGCTCACCGTTGAAGTTTGTCGTTTAATTTTCAAACCATCTATCGATTCGTGTTCCTTTAACTTTTTGAATCGGGTTTGAAATTCCGTACATCGTTGACGGCAATGGAGCAATCACGTATAAAGGCAAGTCCATGAGAAAGAAGCACGAGACATCGAAACCGGAGATTATGTAGTTGCTTTAAAAATTGGTGTGTCGGACAACGAACGATCAAATCCACATCGACGTCCGATTTGCTGTTTAACTTAATTACCTACCTACCGTACGGTGCGACCTTTGTTTAATAATAAGTTTCAAAATTGCATTGGCCAACGATAATTCAAAATGTTGACGTTTGCAGAGGTCCCTGTCGAAATTGGTATTTTCCAATTACAATTGAATCTCGAGTTGTATCGAACGTTCTTGCAATCGTAATTTTCTTATTTAATTTGGGTTGTTTTTAGTTATGGAAAGATCGTTTCCAGCTCACCGTTGAAGTTTGTCGTTTAATTTTCAAACCATCTATCGATTCGTGTTCCTTTAACTTTTTGAATCGGGTTTGAAATTCCGTACATCGTTGACGGCAATGGACCAATCACGTATAAAAGCAAGTCCATGAGAAAGAAGCACGAGACATCGAAACCGGAGATTATGTAGTTGCTTTAAAAATTGGTGTGTCGGACAACGAACGATCAAATCCACATCGACGTCCGATTTGCTGTGTAACTTAATTACCTACCTACCGTACGGTGCGACCTTTGTTTAATAATAAGTTTCAAAATTGCATTGGCCAACGATAATTCAAAATGTTGACGTTTGCAGAGGTCCCTGTCGAAATTGGTATTTTCCAATTACAATTGAATCTCGAGTTGTATCGAACGTTCTTGCAATCGTAATTTTCTTATTTAATTTGGGTTGTTTTTAGTTATGGAAAGATCGTTTCCAGCTCACCGTTGAAGTTTGTCGTTTAATTTTCAAACCATCTATCGATTCGTGTTCCTTTAACTTTTTGAATCGGGTTTGAAATTCCGTACATCGTTGACGGCAATGGACCAATCACGTATAAAAGCAAGTCCATGAGAAAGAAGCACGAGACATCGAAACCGGAGATTATGTAGTTGCTTTAAAAATTGGTGTGTCGGACAACGAACGATCAAATCCACATCGACGTCCGATTTGCTGTGTAACTTAATTACCTACCTACCGTACGGTGTGACCTTTGTTTAATAATAAGTTTCAAAATTGCATTGGCCAACGATAATTCAAAATGTTGACGTTTGCAGAGGTCGCTGTCGAAATTTGTTATTTTCACACCGGCGAGAAACCATTCGAACAGGAAGATTTGTTAGATTTTAATTGCACCGTTTTCACCGATTCGAAATCCCCCGTACCGGCCTCAAATCGTGATTTACTCGTGAAGGCACATCTGGAAAATAACGAGACACATTGACATGGTTTAATAATAATACGTTTAAAATCTTGGAAATTTAATAAAATTTCGACATAAGCGCGTTCGATTGGCGTGTGTGAACGTGGTTTAATTTTTGTCGATTCGCGAGTGAATGTTAGTTGGCAGTGCCGTAGCGACCTGTCATTAACTAACACTTTTTACAATTGAATCTCGAGTTGTATCGAACGTTCTTGCAATCGTAATTTTCTTATTTAATTTGGGTTGTTTTTAGTTATGGAAAGATCGTTTCCAGCTCACCGTTGAAGTTTGTCGTTTAATTTTCAAATCATTCTATCGATTCGTGTTCCTTTAACTTTTTGAATCGGGTTTGAAATTCCGTACATCATTGACGGCAATGGACTAATCACGTATAAAAGCAAGTCCAGGAGAAAGAAGCACGAGACATCGAAATATACTCTAGCGTTAGCTACGTACCGTATAGCTTGGATTTCTCCGAATGTTGTTTCGTTTTCAAAATCTATTTTGTATTTAGGATACATATTGTTATCTTTATTTAAGAGTTTGCAGCTCACTGCTTTTTGATTTAGTACTTTTAAGCATGCCAGAACTTCTTCCTCGTTTATGCGATGTAGGCCTTTTAGTACAGCCATGGTTCTTCTCTCACTGTCAAGGCTGTATGTGAAAAATTGCCGATTTTTCTTTCCGAGCTCTTCCTGAATTTTCTTAAAATCATCAATGTCTTCAGTAACAATCTTTACTTTGTCACCCAAGTATTTTAAGTGAAAGTTCTTTTTCACAATGCTTTTAATATCGTTGGTGAAACTCATGTGATTTACTGGTAAATTTGATACCACAATTGGTTTAGGTTTAACTGGTTTTGTATTGGTGTTAATAAGTGTAGTTTGTGTTACCTCGGTAGTTTCCATTGTTCCTTTATTTTCTAAAATGCTAAATTTATTTGTAACGTCCACGTTATAATTTGTTTCTAAGTCATTTTTCGACTTTTCTACTTCGATTTGTTTGCTTGTACTTGCGGAAGAGCCTACCGAATTGGTACCTCGTTTCAATTTGTTGGATTTTGCCATTATTTCATCCTTTTCGAAGTTGCTTTTGCAAGTTCTAAGAAAATTCTTTATTACATGAGAAAGATCTTCGCGATTTTTAGGGTTTAATTTTGTTTTGGCTTTAATTGTTCTAACTAGTTAAAGCAGCGCACTTAAATAATAACTTAATAATGTTGCACAATAATATTATTAGAATACTATGATGCGACCGGATACACACGCTTGCTAAACACAACCGTACTGTAGCACTGCTCGACACCGAATGATGTTTAATAATAAGTTTCAAAATTGCATTGGCCAACGATAATTCAAAATGTTGACGTTTGCAGAGGTCGCTGTCGAAATTTGTTATTTTCACACCGGCGAGAAACCATTCAAACACGAAGATTTGTTAGATTTTAATTGCACCGTTTTCACCGATTCGAAATCCCGTACCGGCCTCAAATCGTGATTTACTCGTGAAGGCACATCTGGAAAATAACGAGACACATTGTCATTGTTAAATAATGTATTTAAAAAATCTTGGAAATTTAATATTTCGTCATGAGCGCGTTCGATTCGCGTGTGTAAAGGTGGTTTAATTTGGGTTCATTCCGAGCGGCTGTTGGCAGTGCCGTAGAAAACTGTCATTGCTTAAAATTATCGCTAAGTAACCTTCAAATTTAATTATTCGGTAGCTTATAAGCACGAGCACTTTTTACAATTGAATCTTGTATTGAACTTCCTGGAATCTTAAGTTTCTTATTTAATTTGTGTGGTTTTAATAAATGTTCTCGTAATATTAATTTAAACGTTTGTAACTCACCGAGGCAAGCTTCCTCCAGATCTACTAAATAAAATCGCGAATGACCGTGGAAGCGGGGGCGATTCAGAATCACATAGTAAAACCGAAAATGAGCTTGATAACAGAAGCCCAAATGTAGATTTTTGTAACGAATTGATAAGTAACCTTAAAAACAAATTAATTTGTTAAAAGGAACAATCAATGATAAAAACACAATAATTGCTTTATTAAAACAGAAAAGTACCGTTCAACACGTAGATAAAAATAATCAGATGAAGGTTATACAAAAATCGAAAATATCAGCTAGTGCAACGCGAGCCTTAGCATTTGTATCAAATAAACTAAATCAGAACGTGAACGGTAGTTCAAACGAAACGTTAGACCAAGTAGACCCGTCAAATTGTAATAATATTGACCAAAGTAAGAACGGTAAGGTTTCTCATGTTAATATAATATCACAGGATTATTTAGCAGCATGCCTCAAGAAATGTGATAATGTTGTTATCGATCGGGAGGCATGCGATGGTTTTCAGATAGTGAAACACAGGAGGGAAAGAAAGAAACCGAATTATACGAACTTGGCTAACATCAACCCTAAAGTCGACTTAGCGGGTGTAAAGCAAACATTCGTTATTGGTTCTTCGAAAGTGGCATCTGATTTATGCGACGTTGGTAGAAAATGTTGGCTCCATGTTAGCCGAGTGTCGGCTAGTGCTTCCGAGAACACAATGAATACCTTTTTAAATTCCAAATTTCCAAATGAAGAATTTTTGTGCACAAAATTAAGTACATACTTTGATGTCTCATCTTTTAAAGTAGGTACGAATATGGCAATAAACCAAAGGGTATAATGGTTTGCCGTTTTAACTTTTTTCGAGGACTGAAAGAAGGTGCCGGCTCAAAAACCTAATGCGAGTACTACTTTATCGAACTCTGATGTTCAGAAAAAGATTCCTAAAGTGTATTGGCAAAATTGTGGAGGTCGATACCACACAAACAATGATTTTATAATTGCACACTTAAATATCAGATCGCTTGTGCAATGTTTTGATCATTTTGCCAGTGTAATAACAGATTTAAATCTGCAAATTATTTCTGTCACAGAGAGTTGGTTGTTGCCCTCTTTTCCGTAATCGTTGATTGCAATTCCTGGCTATTCTCTACATCGATGCGATCGCTTGAGCAGAGGCGGTGGGGTGTGTTGCTATGTTCGGAAAGGCATCAAAAATCGAATTATTAACCTGAATGATGGTGGGGCAACTCCTCGAGGCAACTATGGGTTTGTATTTGCATTAACAATAAAACATATGCAGTGGGTACGATTTATCGTCCACCTCATGTTTCAGTTTCCTTCATCGATGAACTGGAACATACGTTGTCTACGCTTATTGTCGAATTCGATGGAATTATTCTTTTGGGTGACCTTAATGTGGATTTGCTATCTGATTCAAATCTTGGTGCATCTGTGAAGTTACTGTTTGCTTCATTTAATCTGGTGCAAGTTATCAACCAGCCTACACGTGTCACTGTTAACGCGGAATCTCTTATTGATGTTATCTGTTTGAGTAATGATATTAAATTTTCCGATGCCTGTACTCACGACATGTCCCACGTGATTGATCATTGCTTAGTGAGTTGCAAGTTAGACGTCAGCAGCAAAGGAATTGTTCTTCAATATTCAACATTCAGAAATCTGAATAATATCAACACAGAAGAGTTTGCTTTTGATGCTAGCAATATTGACTGGACACACGTTGTGAATTATGATAATATTAATGATAAGCTCTCTTATGTCAACTCTGCCATCCTATACCTTTTTGATACAATAATAATAATACTTTATTTCCAACAGGTAACCCCAGTAATAGGAAAAATAAAAGAACGTGAAGTCATAGAAAACATCATAAAAATTAAACAAAATATAAACATTACACAAAACAAATCAAATATTATGATCTAGTTTTAAGGTATTCGTATATACTGTTCTTAGTTTTGATGGGGCCATCACATCTAATAATCACATATTTCCGAAATATTATTTGTGTTATCGCACATAGTATTGATTGGGCTTTTCTTCATTATATTCGTTCTATAGTGTCTTATGTAAAAAATATTGTTGTTTCTTCTACCTTCTCTGGGTGGGACATACTTAATGTTTTAAGCTAATGCGTCACGGTCCACATTGTGTTTTATTAATTTTAGTAGGAATAAAACAGATGCTACAAACCTTTGATTTTCCAGGGACTGAAAATTGTTCATGCTAAGTAAACGACCATGATCGAAACCCCGTTCAGGATACATCCCATAGGTTTTCAAGTTTAGCTACTTGAGAAAACGTCGTTGTACCGATTCAATTTGATCTATATGTACCTGATATATGGGAATCCATATAATAGAGCCATACTCGAGCGTGCTCCTGACATAGGCATAGTACAGAATTTTGATACTATCAAGATTGGAGAAATCCCGACAACTACGAATTATGAAGCCCAATGTTCTGAAAGCCTTTGTGACCATTAGTTCGACATGTTTACAAAAATTAAGCTGTGCATCAAACAAGATGCCCAGGTCTTTAAATTTATTACACCGATTAATGTTGGTCTCGTTGATTTTATATGTGTATTCGATTGAGTTCGACTTGTTTGTATACGTCATTACCTTGCACTTATCGATATTCAGATTCAGCTTGTTGTTGTGACACCAGAGTACGATAGATTCAATATCTGCTTGAAGCTTTTGGCAGTCTTCAGTTGATAGTATTGATCGATACACTTTCATGTCGTCTGCATAGATATGGACACAGCTTTTGATTGCGTTGACAATGTCATTGATGAATATTATAAATAGAAGCGGGCCAAGATTGGAACCTTGTGGTACTCCCGATGATGGTATGAATACGTTAGACCTGTGTCCCATGTATTCTACAAATTGTTGCCTATTGAACAGATAGGACTTGAATAGCATTATCAATTTGTGAGAAATATTAAGTAGCTTCAGTTTCTTGATGAGAATGTTCAAATCAATTTGATCGAAGGTTTTTTGAAAATCAGTATAATATATCTCATCAACCTGGATACGATCGTCGACTTTTTTCGCTACATATTGTGTAAAACATGCTAGATTCGTGACCGTAGATCTACCTTTCAATAAATCCATGCTGGACTGCAGTAATTTCATCTTCCACGTGATCGTATAACCGCCTAAATATTATTGTTTCAAATATTTTCGAGAAATTGCAAAGTATAGAGATCGGTCGATAGTTGGTAATTTGCGTTATATCACCTTTCTTTAAGACCGGGCATATACGAGAAACCTTCCCCACAGTTGGGAATGTAGACGTTCGAAGCATACAATTGAATATGTGTTTTAGCGGAACTGTTAAATGATGAGCATATCTTTTGATGAGAGAACTTGGAATTTTATCGATCCCTGCTGTTTCCTTATCACTTAGATTGTTTAATGCATGTAGTATGAAATATTTTCGGTGATTTTTGAAATATTTAGTTTTGGATTGTTACCGGGGTGGGCTGCTTGACGGTAAACGCTTTCAAAGTAATTCGCAAATTCGTTAACTATTTTTTGTGGAGAATTAAATGTAACATTGTTGTTATGTAGTGTACCGGGTATTCTCAATTGACCTTTTTTATTAGTTGTAAATCTCCAGAACTTCCTTGGGTCATCTCGTAGGTTGTCCTCAATCAGCAGTATGTAATACTTGACAAGTGCTCTTTGATCCGAGTATTTTTTGCGTAGCAATGATGTATTGCGTGTGTGCATCGATTTTCGAATATTGTCTTTCTTTTTAATAGCCTTAATTAGTTCCGGCGAGAACCAAGGTGGGTATTGTTTACGGGACCGATTGACTGCAGTTTTCGGAACAGCATGGTCAAACATGCTATAGAGAGCTTTGTATAAGATGGTGCATGCAGTATGCGTGTTGAGTTCATTTGTGATGTTGTCCCAACATACATCATTCGTTAGTTCGGAAAGCAAGAAGTGGTCAATTTTCTTGAAATTATAATTGGTGTTAGATTATTATAAACAAAGTGTTGAAGAGACTTCTTATGCGTATTTATGAATGGCGTATGAAACGCCATTCCCGACAATTAAAAATTGTTTTTTTTTTAAATAAATAAGTTAAATTGATTTGATTTGTTTTTTTTTTTTATTTTAATTAAAGTGAAGTGCGATAACAAGTTGGAAATTGAAAGAAATTGTGAAAGTTTGGTCGATGCAGAACTGCATGGCAACAAATTTGTTAGGCCAGCTGGGATGCCATGTGCCCTCCAATACAACATCAAACTAACGAAAGTGAGCATTTTAATTTCTCATGTTCTATAATATTTTCCTACAATTGCATGGAGGGTGGTTTGATATTTTATCGCAAACAAAGTTAGAAACAGCTACCCTTGTGCATTTGCACCCTTGTGCAAATCAACTCAAATAATTTTAAGGGATCGGCTAAAAATTGAAATTAGAACATCGACAGTTAATGGAAGAGCATTCAGTTCACACTTATCTTGCAGACTTACAAGAGCACTCGGAGAAGGTTGCAATCTCTATCGAATCAAATCAACTCAAATAATTTTAAGGGATCGGCTAATAATTGAAATTAGTATATCGACAGTTAATCGAATAGCATTCAGTTCACATATATTTCGCAGACTTACAAGAGCACTCGGAGAAGGTTGCAATCTCTATCGAATCAAATCAATTCAAATAATTTTAAGGGATCGGCTAATAATTGAAATTAAACCAACGACAGTTAATCGAAGAGCATTCAGTTCGCAGAAATCTCGCAGACTTACAAGAGCACTCGGAAAAGGTTGCAATCTCTATCTTATCAAATCAATTCAAATAATTTTAAGGGATCGGCTAATAATTGAATGTAGAACATCGACAGTTAATCAAAGAGCATTCAGTTCACACAAATCTCGCAGACTTACAAAAGCACTCGGAAAAGGTTGCAATCTCTATCGTATCAAATCAATTCAAATAATTTTAAGGGATCGGCTAATAATTGAATGTAGAACATCGACAGTTAATCGAAGAGCATTCAGTTCACACAAATCTCGCAGACTTACAAGTGTAATAAGCATAGCTTATTAATAAATATCGGTATTAATGTTTAATGTATTTATTCGATTATTTACAAAATGCTTACAAGCTAGAGGTTAACGATTAACTGTACTATTTACATTCCTTTGCTGTGACGTTGCTTTCTCTAATACCACCATAAACATTGTTGACTAAAGGAAGGTTCACACTTGTTACAACAAGAGCACTCGGAAAAGGTTGCAATCTCTATCGTATCAAATCAATTCAAATAATTTTAAGGGATCAACTAGTAATTGAATGTAGAACATCGACAGTTAATCGAAGAGCATTCAGTTCACACTTATCTTGCAGACTTACAAGAGCACTCGGAGGAGGTTGCAATCTCTATCGTATCAAATCAATTCAAATAATTTTAAGGGATCGGCTAATAATTGAATTTAGAACATCGAACGTTAATCGAAGAGCATTCAGTTCACACAAATCTCGCAGACTTACAAGAGCACTCGGAGAAGGTTGCAATCTCTATCGTATCAAATCAATTCAAATAATTTTAAGGGATCGGCTAATAATTGAATTTAGAACATCGAACGTTAATCGAAGAGCATTCAGTTCACACAAATCTCGCAGACTTACAAGAGCACTCGGAGAAGGTTGCAATCTCTATCGTATCAAATAAATTCAAATAATTTTAAGGGATAGGTTAGGTTAGGTTAGGTTAGGTTAGGTTAGAATAAGGGAAAAAAATAATATATAATAAATAATAAAATAATAAATAATAAATAACAAAAAATGAAAAAATAAATAAAAATCGGAAACGTGACCGCCCGGCCCCACCTAACCGAACCCAAGAAAAAAAAATAAAAAATAATAAATAATAAATATCGCGTGGTGCCCGAACGGCGCGCGTGACTGCGCATGCGTCGCCGGATTCCCCGCCCCAAACCGCCCCCGATTTTTCAAACCCCGCCTCTCTAGCTCGAACCGCTTCCGAGTTACGACCGATCGAAAATTTTGCCCCCCCCCCCCCGAAACTTTAAACTCCCGCCGAAAACAAAAGAATGTAATATAAAGTAATTATAAGTAATTATAAGTAATTGTAAATAATTATATGTAATTATAAGTAATTATGAATAATGACCTTGAAAAAATAATAAAAAATAATAAATTTTTCCAAGTCGAACTTGTGAAAAAAAAAAAAAATTGATACTAATGTTAAGCAATTTTAAGTAATAATAAGTATTAATAGATAATAAATAAAAATAAAAAATAATAAAAAATAAATCGAACCTAACCTAACCTAACCTAAGTTAGAAGTTAAGAACTTCTATTCATCGTAGTCTTCTCAAGTTAAGGAATCAAACGGTCGTCGATTTCGCGTGGGTCAAGGCTCATTGCGGAATTGAGGGGAACGAGGCTGCCGATTTATGTGCAAAACAAGCGGCTGTGCAACACACTCGCTTGGCATACAGCCAGTTCCCACTTAGTTATGCAAAACGGACAATAAGTCTTGGGTCGAGTGCTACTTGGGAAACCGAGTATCAAAACTCGACTCAGGGCTCCACTACCACGCAGCACTTGCCCACGCTTAATGACGTCCGTTTGTTTCGTAAGGTTTTCGAGACTTCCTTTGAACTGACGCAGATACTGACGGGTCACTCGTATGCTAGATACTATCTCAAAAGATTCGCGATTAGTACTACCGACGAATGCCCATGTGATTCCATAAGTAGGCAAACTCTTCAGCATTTATTGACAGACTGTCTACGATACACATATCAACGCCACCAACACCTTTCCCTCTGTAATTTACACAACATTTTGCCGTTTCAAATCACTTCACTATTAAAACACCAACATCTTGTTAAATCATATACTAAATTTATCAAATACATTATCAACACTTTAAAAAACTTCAACTTATAATCACTTTTGTCAACACCACTTTTTTGTAAACTTGTATATGCCTTTTACTCAACCTAGGCGTCCCTCATAGTTGAATTGACGCCATGCCCAGTTTTATATTTTTCAAACTTTTAATTTTCTTCGATTTTATTTATGTTATTTATTCACTAATGTTAATTTTATTTGGAATTTGTTTCTCTTGGCTTTCAACTGTTGAATTTATTGTTATTTTGTGTTCTGTTTTTTCTTTATATACCATTATTGTTCAGTTCACTTTTTATTGTTTATTAGTATTTCGTTATTGTTTGATTTTTACCCCATTATTGTTAATATTTTTTATTATTGCTTATTGTTTATGATCATGTATCAATTTGCGTGAATATACTCCCTGACTGCAGGGTTACTGCAGTCAGGAAACAGGAAAAAGAAAAAACCTAACCTAACCTAACCTAACCTAAGGAATACTTTTTATAGTGCATAAAATTTCCAATAAAATGCTTTTTGAAATTGTACAATCCGTCGAAAAATAAGGAAGTTACCGAAAGAATTAACAAAAACGTTGCGTAATAAAACATTAGTTTTTAAGTCTTCTTCAAATAACTTTCTGATTATTAACCCGATCAAAAAATGGTAAGGAATACTTTTTATAGTGCATAAAATTACCAACAACATGCTTTTTGAAATTGTACAATCCGTAGAAAAATAAGGAAGTTACCGAAAGAATTAACAAAAACGTTGCGTAATAAAACATTAATTTTTAAGTCTTCTTCAAATAACTTTCGGATTATTAACCTGATCAAAAAATAGTGAGGAATACTTTTTATAGTGCATAAAATTTCCAACAAAATGCTTTTTGAAGTTGTATCTCCTACCTAATACTTTGAAAGCAAAAATTGACATAAAATTTAAGATTTTTGAACTTTTTGTAGCAGGAAAACATAAACCGCAGGAAAAATTGTAATCACTCTTGTGATTTATGCGCTCCAAGTACTTTGACAGCGAAAATTGACATAAAATTTAAGATTTTGGAAATTTTTGTATCAGGAAAACTTAACGCGCGAGAGAAATTGTAATTACTCTTTTGATTTATGAGCTCCTAATACTTTGACAGCAAAAATTGACATAAAATTTTGGAAATTTTTGAATCAGGAAAACATAAACGGCAGAACAAATTGTAATTACTCTTTTGATTTATGCGCACCTAATACTTCGACAGCGAAAATTGACATAAAATTTAAAATTTTTTAAGTTTTTAAAGCAGGAAAACATAAACCGCGGGAGAAATTGTAATTACTCTTTTGATTTACGCGCTTTTAATGCTTTGACAGCAAAAATTGACATAAAATTTAAGATTTCTGAACTTTTTGTATCGGGAAAACATAAACCGCGGGAGAAATTGTAATTACTCTTTTGATTTATGAGCTCCTAATACTTTGACAGCAAAAATTGACATAAAATTTTGGAAATTTTTGAATCAGGAAAACATAAACGGCAGAACAAATTGTAATTACTCTTTTGATTTATGCGCACCTAATACTTCGACAGCGAAAATTGACATAAAATTTAAAATTTTTTAAGTTTTTAAAGCAGGAAAACATAAACCGCGGGAGAAATTGTAATTACTCTTTTGATTTACGCGCTTTTAATGCTTTGACAGCAAAAATTGACATAAAATTTAAGATTTTTGGAACTATTTGTATCAGGAAAAAATAAACCGCGGAATACATTGTATTTACTCTTTTGATTTATGGGCTCCTAATACTTTGACAGCAAAAATTGACATAAAATTTAAGATTTTTTAAGTTTTTAAAGCATTAAAACATAAACGGCGGAAGAAATTGTAATTACTCTTTTGATTTATGCGCTCCTAATACTTTGATAGGAAGAATTGACATAAAATTAAAGATTTTTTAAGTTTTTAAAGCAGGAAAACATAAACCGCGGGAGAAATTGTAATTACCCTTTTGATTTATACGCTCCTAATACTTTGACGGCAAAAATTAACATAAAATTTAAGATTTTTGGAACTATTTGTATCAGGAAAAAATAAACCGCGGAATACATTGTATTTACTCTTTTGATTTATGGGCTCCTAATACTTTGACAGCAAAAATTGACATAAAATTTAAGATTTTTTAAGTTTTTAAAGCATTAAAACATAAACGGCGGAAGAAATTGTAATTACTCTTTTGATTTATGCGCTCCTAATACTTTGACGGCAAAAATTGACATAAAATTTAAAATTTTTGAACTTTTTGTATCAGAAAAACATAAACGGCGGAAGAAATTGAAATTACTCTTTTGATTTATACGCACCTAATACTTTGACAGCGAAAATTGACATAAAATTTTTGAACTTTTTGTATCAGGAAAACATAAACCGCGGGAGAAATTGTAATTACTCTTTTGATTTATGCGCTCCTAATACTTTGACTGCAAAAATTGACATAAAATTTGAGATTTTTTAAGTTTTTAAAGCAGGAAAACATAAACCGCGAGAGAAATTATAATTACTCTTTTGATTTATGCGCTCCTAATACTTTGACAGCAAAAATTGACATAAAATTTAAGATTTTGGAACTTTTTGTATCGGGAAAACATAAACCGCGGGAGAAATTGTAATTACTCTTTTGATTTATGCGCTCCTAATAATTTTAGAAAAAAAAAAATTAGAAGACCAGCTACTATCGAAAAAGCATCACATTCGCGACTTTCAGTTTTTGGGGTCAAAAAAATTCAAAGGGGTCTAATTGTCATCGCATTTGCTTACTTTAAAGCCAGATAAAATTTAAAATATCCTACTTACGAGAAATCTGTCTGCGCCAATCAAATTTTCTGCTTAAAGTATACAAGAAAATATCGAAAAAGCATCACATTTGCGACTTTCACTTTTTGGGGTCAAATTGGCATCGCAATTGCTTACTTTAAAGCCAGATAAAATTTAAAATATCATACTTACAAGAAATCTGCCTGCGCCAATCGAGTTTTCTACTCAAAATAAGATGATAAATTTTTTTTTTTTATTTAACTTCTTGATACAGCAATCTATCATATGATAACAAGCTTATTCTAATGAAAGAGAAGAAAGACATGTTAGAAGTGTTCCAGTGAACACTGCATATTCTAAGTTAACTCATTACAGTTATGCATGTACTTATAAGTATATAATGTGAATAGGCACCGAGTTACAATAAATCACAAAGACTTAAATTTTTTATCAAAATCTCTTCATGAGGTCAGTGGGTCTAAACCTTTTTAGTCTGCGCACTTCATCACTAGACACTATTAGTTTGTTATCGAGAATGTTTGGATGTACTGTAAGTCTCTCACGGTAATTTACAGCAAACCTCTTGACTTCTTCCCTGACCGAAGGAATAGAAATATCGTTTTGTATGATATTGTTCGGTATGTACCGAGGTGCATCAACGATCGTCCGTAACACCTTGTTTTGAAATCGTTGGAGGATTTCTAGATTGGATTCAGCTGCCGAGCCCCAGAGTTGGATGCCGTAGGTCCAGATTGGCTTGATTATTGCCTTGTAAAGTAGTAGTTTATTTTCAAGGGAAAGCTGTGACTTTCGGCCAATAATCCAATACATTTGGTTAAATTTGATTCCAAGCTGTTTGCGTTTGCTAAATATATGTTTCCGCCAAGTAAGTCTTCTGTCAAGGTGGATGCCGAGGTACTTAGCATCCGTCGCTTGTGGTAATATGCAATTATTTAACTTGACAGGGGGACAAGTATCTCTTTTCATGGTGAAGGTCACATGCACCGATTTGGTCTCGTTAGCCTTAATACGCCACTTTTCAAGCCAATTCTGCACCATGTTTAGGTTTGTTTGCAGGTTTTTAGATGCTGTTACCGAATCTTCGTGGGATGATAGTATTGCAGTATCATCTGCAAATGTCGCTACTGTAGTAGAGCTTGATGTTGGTAGGTCAAGTGTGTACAGCAAATATAAGATGGGACCCAGAATGCTTCCTTGTGGTACTCCAGACTGGATAGGATGGAGATCAGTCAGTTCAGACCCATGTTTAACGAAGAAATATCTATTGGTTAGATATGATTTGAGGGTTAGATAATGAAGATAAGGAAGGTTTTTCTTCAGTTTGTAGAACAATCCATTGTGCCATACCTTGTCGAAAGCCTGGCTGATGTCAAGAAAAGCCGCTGAGCAAAAACGTTTAGCTTCGAGATCTCTATTGATTTTTCTGACCAATCTGTGCACTTGTTCAATAGTTCCGTGCTTGTTTCGAAATCCAAATTGATGGTTAGGAATTAATTTTTGTTCTTCTATTATGGGTAGTAGTCTCTGCAGTAGAAGCTTCTCGAGTACTTTAGACAGCACCGGTAGCAAGCTTATTGGCCTGTACGATTTAACATCTTCGGCTTTTTTACCCGGTTTGAGGATCATGATTATTTGGGCGACCTTCCATTGGTTAGGGAAATAATTTATTCTGATAACGGCGTTGAAAATTTGAGTAAGAGCTTTGATACACTTACTGCTTACCTCTTGTAAAATTCGACCAGTGATAAGATCAAAGCCTGGTGCTTTATTTGGATTTATTTCTTTGTTAATAATTCTGACGACTTCGCCCTTTCTAATCTTTTTAATTGGTAAATCCATTTGATACGGAGTTTCTAAATATTCTTGTATTTCGTTATCATTGCTTATTGTAGTTGAAGGATTAGGTTGGAATGTATTCGCTAAGTGTATAGCAAAAGCATTTGCTTTTTCTCCGTCATTTCTGGCCCATCTGTTATTTTCTTCTTTAATGGGAGGAATATGTTGTTGTGGTCTTTTCATTTTTCTGGTGGCTTTCCACAGGGAGTACTCAGTCGCCTCCGTTGCACTGAGAGTTTTCAGATATTCTTGAATTCTTTGGTTTTTATTTTCTTTAATCAATTCTTTCAGGTCCTTACTAGCTTTGTTTAGTTTAGTTTTATCTTCAGGGTATCTAGTTTGTTGCCATCTTTTACGTAATGCCCGCTTTTCAGCTATTTTCTGCCTTATTAAGTATGGTGTTTCTTCTTTAATGTATTTATTGTAGGTATCGGGGGTTGCTTCCCATGCAGCTTGTTGTAAATTGTTTGTTATCCTATTTACCGCCTCATCTATATCATTTTCAGTTTTTAGGGGGATATCTAGTGCGATCCTTTTGTCGAGTTCTTCTCTGAATAAATTCCATTTAGTTTTTTTGCTGGTAAGCGATGGTTGTTTTTCTTTCTGTAAAATTTTATGAAAAATACTTAGAATTATTGGTGAATGATCAGAGGAGAGATCCAAACAGGACTCCGCTTTGACTTTTTTGATATCGATACCTTTTACAATGCAGAAGTCAATTAGATCAGGTAACTTATTCCTGTCAGTTGGCCAGTAGGTTGGTTCTCCAGTAGTAATGCTCACCAAGTTATTCGCACTCATGGCTTTGGCCAATTCTCTACCCTTTGATGTTGTCAGCCTGGAACCCCATACTCGATTTTTGGCATTGTAATCACCACCAGCTATGAATCGGTTTCCTAGAGTGTTAAAAAAACGTTCAAAATCGATTTTTTTGTTATTATATTTTGGTGGACAATATATAGCAGAGGCAGTGAATTCACCCGATTGATCTTCTAGTACTACACTGGTAGCTTGTAGCCATTCCTTTTCATACTTATTAGTTTCGTGATGTTTGATGCTGTCTCGTATGATTACCGCTGTACCACCATGAGCTTTACCTACTGTGGGGTGTTTAGTATGATAAACTTTGTATTTAGGTATTTTAATATAGTTTTTGTGTGTAAGATGGGCTTCTGATATCAGCATTATGTCTATTTCTTGATCAATTAGAAATGTTTTTACATCTTGTAAGTGTTGATTGAGTCCGTTGGCGTTCCAGACAGCAATTTTATATTTATGGTGCTCTGCCATTATTATTTGTATTGACGAGGAGGGTTAGTAGGTTTAGCATTGTGCTCATATTTCTGGCATTTTCTTTGTTTTGCTCAATAAGTTCTCTTATTAAGTTTTTGAGTTCACCTATGTCGTTATTTTGTTGATTAGGGGTTTGGTTTGTTGGTCCCGCATTGATTAGTTGAGGATTACTAATATTATGTACTTCTTGTGCATGTGGCATTTCGTGACGAGTAGGGAGTTGTGGAAAAGCAGCATTGTAATTTTCTTGCGTATTATATCTCCATGCGTTAAATGATGATGATGAGATGATAAATAAAATGATAAAATTTATCACACAACTGCTTTTGCCATATCTCAAAAATATTGAAAATTATTACCAAAAAACCGGTTCTGTGCATCTTTAATACGTTACCATAACTTAAGTAGCCTTCAAAGTCAAAACTTACAATCAGTTTGAATTTACTCTAATGTACTCTTGAAAAAATTTAAAAAATTTGCTACATTTATTCACACAGTTTGCATGTTTTTATTTTACACATAATCAAACACTATAAGCTATATAATATGCAATAATAAACCTAAATATTCAACTTATTTGCGGTACCACATTTGTACAGTACTCATTCTTTTAACTTTCTTTTGTAACTGTAAAACTCCATACAACAATGCTTCTGCTGTTGGTGGACAGCCAGGTACATAAATATCTACAGGTATGATCCGATCGCATCCTCTGAAATTTAAAATTCATCACGTAACTAATTTATTAGTGCCCAAATTCATAGACAAGTTGTAAGTGTTAAATAACACCAATAAGGTGAAATTTATTTATATTGCAACTTCATTTACTCAATTAATAAGGGTCCATTTTAAAAGTAGGGTATTAATTTATTATAAGTAATGCCTCGTCTATTAATGAGGGTAAAACAGTTCCACTCACCTAACTACAGAATATGAATAGTGATAATATCCACCCCCATTGGCACAACTTCCCATCGATATTACCCATCGTGGTTCAGGCATTTGATCATATATTTTCCTTAATGCAGGTGCCATTTTATTCGTTAAAGTACCAGCTACTATTATAACATCCGCTTGTCTAGGAGAAGCACGAAAAACCACACCAAATCTAAAATTTTTTAGTGGCTTTATATAATTGATTGTAAATCAAAAAAAGTTCAAGGCGTACCTGTCCATGTCGTAACGTGGAGCTGCCATGTGCATCATTTCGACTGCACAACATGCTAAACCAAAAGTTAACGGCCACAAAGAGCCTTTTCTACCCCAATTCAACAAGTCGTCTAAACGCGCAGTAACAATATCTGCAGTATTGTTAGGCGTTTTAAAGGGAGAGTACGGTCGAGGTTTCTGTTCGGATTGGTTTTCTAAAGTTTTTGCGATTGCAGAAGTCGTTTGATTTCTCGACACATTAACCCCAAACACACCGCCAATTAATTTCACAGCGCAATTACTCAATAGTTTTGGACTGCTTCCAACGAGAACGGATCGCAGCATCTTGATAAGTTAGGTTAAGTCTTCCTAAAAAACGTACAATTGAAAGATCTCAACGATAAATTAGCAACAATTCTATATAAAATTTACCGAATGCAACTCAACATTTATATAAATTACTGTTTATTAGCGATTTACGTAATTGTTACTTTGACAATTGACGGGGCTAACACTTCGGACATAACATTTCATCTTGTTGATAAATTTAATAACTGTAAACGTTTTAAGCAATATTGCCCAGAGTGTCGCCAGATGTCGCCAACAAAAAAGGAGTTTGAAAAAATATTTTATTCGCATAATATATGGGATTCGGCATAATATTATTCAGACAATCCTATTTGAGCCAAAAATGAAAATAATAATTTTCTCGCTTTTCAAAATTCAAATATATAAACACAAAAACCAAATGCAATGATTCGATTGGCTATTTGCGTAATGTTGGAGTGCTTTCATGTTATACAAGTTTTTTTGAGCATAAATTGTACTAAAAAATGGCGGATCTAGTTTGACATTAAATTTCTGAGCTACCATCTAAAAAGATGGGATTTTTGAGTCGCTCTAATTACTAAAAACATCCCCAAAGTCGACAGAACTAAAAAATTACGTATCTGGAAAGACGGGCAGAATCTTTGTTTTTTACGATAAATTCGGCTATAAATTAACGAAATCCAATTTAAAATAAATTTATTAAATGTCTAAAATTTAAGTATTTAAGTAGAGCATCATATTGTCAACAGAATGAGCAAATTACTACCTTTTGTATAAAAAATCCAAACTTTAAAATCAACCCAAACCTAAGAGAATCGGTTATCCCAGAACTTTCTATCAACTACCCTAGGCCTAGACAAACTTACCGCCACTCAGAGGATCCAGACAAGGGACCAAAAAATGTTTCGTGAAAACTGTAAAAAGACACGCCTCACCAGGAACGCCCAACAGAAACCTCAAACACGGCTTCCTCTCAGGATGCAACGCAAGAACTAATTTTCAACTTATTCACTACTTTCGCAAAAAGTCTTAAAAGATGTCAACTTCGCCAACAATTATTCAACCACCAATGATTATACACGCCGCTCCGATAATAACCAACCTCAGTGCAGATTGCCTTTTAGAATGCCAACGGTCCTCTAACAAAAAAGTTTCTCTTGTTTAATTTTGCACGCACATCCATGACTTGGACGTCATCCTGATTAACGAATCCCACCTCAAACTCGTCGACAATGCCAAACTTTCCGAAATACACCCTGTACCAAAACGATCGACAACATGCTCGAAGCGGAAGTACCGCCGTCTATGTCAAAACTACCACCAAGCACCATGAAGTATCTCTCATGAATCTACAACGTTTAGAAACCACGACTGTGAACATCTACACCAAACACCACGACTGGCTGCAGATTTCCTCTACAACTACAACTCTCTTGAGGTTTACAATTCTCCAAACAGAACAATACTACTCAAATTCAAAAAAGACCTTCTCAAAGACTCAAAAAAAAAGCCATCGACGGACCAACGACCAACGAAAAATGCGGTTCCAAACTTGGCGCATCGGGGGTAAACTCGAGCAAGAGTAAGTACCGCAACGATGTTTATAAAACGAAAGATGACGAGATCTCCACAAATCGAACGTCTTCATGTTCAAAAAGCAAAACCCCCTATGAAAAACAATTTACAAGTATCTAGGAGTTAGACTTGACTACCGCCTCAGACGAAACCACCGCATCGACACCGTCAATAATCGGGAAAAAAACATCTTCGGCGAGCTCTACCCGGCGATCAATTACAAAAGTAGTTACGATCCAAGGATTGAAGCACACCCCTCATCACCTTCGGTTTTTTCTTATTAAAACGCGCTTATTTTTAATACTCCATTTTTATTTGAAGATCGAAGGATGTAATAAGTTCTAGCCTAATGCTAACCAAAGTGGAAATCGGCTCTCAAATTCCGTCAACATCACATGAAGGAGAGATAAAATAGGATCCCGCTCTAGCATTCCGTTAAATGAACGAAAAAGTTCATCGTTTAAAATTGATAAATTCTAAAGTTTTAATGATCAAGTGATCGATCGTATTTCGAGTTATTATTGTACTTTTGAAATGTAAAAGATTATTTTCATTATAAATACATATGATAAATTTTACGTCACCAAACTACGTAGTATATTTACTTATTTTGAAATGTTGATAACGATAAGTATCTACTGTATCCCTATATATAATATAGGAACTAAGCAACAATTTTTATTATACTACATTAATTTAAGAAATTAACTAATTATTATTGTAAAATAAACACGTATGCACATAATATATTAAATATTATTGGGTACAAAATGGCAATAAAATTGAAAGAATTTTTTAAAAACGGTCGCACTATTTACGGGGCGGCTTTAAATTACAAGTATGTATTTGGATCAAAGTGTATAGTTAAAGTTCTGTTATAGTGTTTGTGTCCGTTATTCGAATAATTATTAAAAATATTTTAGAGATCCTCGCGGAGATAAAAGTCAACAAATTGAAGAACCTGTAATTTTTCACAAATCACCTTCCGGATATATAACCGAAGGAACTCCTATAATAGTAAAAATAAATTATATATGCGGTGTCCCATGGCTCGGGGTACTTTAAAATTTTAATTTTTAAATTTTGAGCATGGGACACTTTTCAAAGTTGATGTTTTTAAACTTGGCGTTATCTTTCAGATACCAAAAAATTACAAATTAGTTCAAGAATTAGAACTAGGAATCATAATAGGCAAAACATGTAAAAATATAAACGAAGCAGAAGCGATCGAATACATTGGAGGCTATTGCGTTGGATTGGATATGACTGCGATAAACGAATTGGTATATTATAGGTCTAATAGATAATTTGACAAAATTTAGTTTCAATCTAAATGTGTTTAGACCAAATGCAGATCCGATGGCTTGCCGTGGACAAATAGTAAAAGTTTTGATACCTCTTGTCCCGTAAGTGAATTTATTCCAAAGGAAGCGATAGCAAATCCCAACGATGTTGAGCTCTGGTGCAGTATTAACGGACGAAAGCAGCAACAAGGAAACACTAAAAATTTAGTTTTTTCTACTTACCAATTAATTAGTTTTATATCGCAGACCCACACGCTTTTACCCAACGATCTTATATTAGTTGGCACTCCGCCATCGCCAGGTCTTGTAAAAGCAGGAGACATCATTGAAGGTGGTATTAAAGGTGTTAAAGAAATTAAATTTATTGTTGAAAATTACAAAGAATAGACAAGTAAAATATTGATTGTAAATCAAATACAGAGGCCGAAACACTCTTCTGCAGATGTTTTTATTAATTTGTTTAACCAATCGATTTCGTTCATTTAGGTATACCTAAAGTGCACATTCTCAGGGCATAGTTTATACAAGTACGTACCTACTAATGACTGGACTATTTTGGAATATTTTACTAAAACATTCCTGTGGTATTAGAAAAGATTCGGTAAAAATTTCATCGCGATTGATTTAATAGTTTTTGAGAAAAAGGCCTCGTCTTGTCTTGTCTTAATGTTCTTGTCTTCTTTTAATGTTATATTTTGCTTACAAATTAATTGTCTGGTACTACCTACTTCGATTTTGGTAGATATTAATTGAAGTTTTGATTAATTTTTTTGATTTTAAATCGACATAAAGAAAAAGATTAAGTAGAATTTAAAACAAAAATTGGGTGGCCGTTACAAAGTTCAATTTTTAAACTTAATAAGAAAACCAATACATATTTGATCAAAATATTTTTATTGTCCAAACCTTGCCAAACTTTGCACGCTTGCTCAAGAAACTCAAGAAACCTTTGTTATTGTAAATTTTTGTTGAGTTGTACGAGAAAATTTTCAAAAACCTACTTAACGAACACACAAACGCACAAGCTTTTTTATATATTAAAAAAAGAGAAAGAAGATATACACCGTAATATACCGTAATTTTCATTAGAAAATTTTTAATTTCCGGTGGTCATTTTGGCATGATTCCCGCTTTTAACATTTTCATTTTCAAATGATTGTTTGTAATATTAAAATCGATTATTCTCAAAATTTGGTTTGTAGTTGTAATGACTATTATAAGTCCATGTTTTGCGATAAAACACACCTATTCTGCGTGTGCCGACCTAAGCCAAAAATTAATCCTAATCCCCGATTACCAACACAATAATCTCGTATGTATTTAATATAGGACTACAAACGGTTTAGTATAAACAGTGTAGTCAGTGTAGTTCGGGTTGCACATTGCACTAGGGCATTATATTATTGTTTGAGAAGCACTGGTGCGTTGCCATGTTGCCATTGTCAAAATATCAACAAGACGAGTGGGTTTGCATCTATAGTATTTTGATAATACACATTAATTAATTATCAAGTTTCACAGTTAAAAACTTGAGCGATTTTTAAAAATCGATCACAGTTGGTGAAGTTTTATATATTAATACAATTTTTGCCGTATTTTTATTAAATAATGTAAGTATTATTTGAGGTTATGTTTAGAAGTTGGCGTCTTTTTGCTTTATTTCGATTTTATGATAATTTTAGGGCGCGAAAGGGCATAGGAAATGAAGAAGAAAGGGATAAAAAGAAGGAGAAGGGTAGAGAAAAACGGAAGAGATCGGAATCGGGTTCTAGCAGCAGCGACAGTAGTAGGAGGTAAAGAATTTAGCTTTTATCTAAAAAATGCTATCAGTAATTTTTGTTGTTGTGATTTTTAGTTCTTCAGGATCAAGTTCTTCGAGTGCTTCAAAGTCTTCGAGCAGTTCAAGCTCCGGAAGTAGCTCGCGATCCAGTAGTTCGTCATCTGATAGTTCGTCTTCTAGTAGCAGTCGAGATAGGACACGTCCAAGGAGAAAGTAAGTTGTAGTTGTTATTTTTAGCTGTTTTCTTTTATTTCAATTCTTAGATCTGAAAGCAAGCAAGTAGCAAGAAAGAGTAAGGAAAAAGATAAGAAAGAAAAAGACGATAAAGATGGAATTAAAGAGAAAGAAAAGGATATTAAAAGCAAAGGTTCACCTAATCGTGATGAAAAAGAAACTAATCGACAGAGGTCAAGGTCAATATCACGTAAAAAGCGACGCCGTTCACCTACACCAAGACCAACGAAAATTCATATTGGTCGATTAACTCGAACCGTAAATAAAGACCACGTTCAAGAAATTTTTAGCTTTTATGGTACAATCAAACAAGTTGAATTCCCCAGAGATCATATTCATCCACACCTTGGACGTGGTTATGCTTATGTGGAATTCAGCAATGCAGACGAAGCAGAAAATGCGATGAAACACATGGATGGTGGTCAAATTGACGGTCAAGAAATTACTGCAGCGCCTGTATTAATTCCAAAACCGAGACCGTTACCGCTACGACGCAGTCCGCCTATGATGAGACGTCCACCAATGCGTAGAACTCCGCCAAGGTTCCGCAGGCGTTCTCCTTTGCGACCGCCCCGACGGAGTCCAATTCGACGCAGGCAAAGAAGTCGTAGTCCACCACCTAGACGTCGTAAGCACAGTCGTTCTAGTTCCAGCAGTTCTCGTTGAACTAAAGGTTTTTGTCGCTATACTTTATTAAACGCAAGTTTATCTCGATATTAATTAAAAGTTTTAATAAAAAAATTTTAATTATAAATACATTATTTACATGCAAAGAAACATTTTAAGCTACTAAAATTCTAAATCAATTTTTTGTTCTACTATGTCTTCGTCACTCATATATCTCATCGTTTTGTTTAGTCGATTTTGCGCCAATCGTCTCATTCTTTCGCTTAGGTCTGGATAAGGTGCAATAGCACGTCGGAAATCTTTACGATTTAAATTAAACAGTTCACAACATTCTACAGCCACTACACTGGCAACGCGTTTTTCTATATCCATCAGAAGTGCAATTTCTCCAAAATGACCTCCATCGGCCAAATGACATATCTGAAATCATTAGTTTTTTTGTTAATATTAACATTTGAAAAGGATTTTATCGAGAGCACAAAAGAGGGTAGTGGGATGACTCAGATTCACCGAGTCTTTGGAGATTTCAGAAATCAAATCTTATGAAACTGACGTGCTTTATGGGTGTTTTACCGATATTGAGATTATGAACAATAATTCTATATTTAAGTAAAACAGTAAACATTGTATATTAAGTCTTGTATAAAAAATAGATATTATTGTTCTAGAACGGTGGTTCCAATTAATTTTTGTCGTGGAAACCTTAAGTTGGTTCAAAATAATTTGCTCTGAAAGTTTTCTCAATTGAAATAGAATAAAATCGATCATGATATTTCAGGGAATTGCCTAGTTTAAAAAATAGTTATTTTATGTACAAGACGATAAAATTGAATTTAATCGACTAGCAGAAGTTGTTAATTTTATGAGCGACGAAGTCTCGAGTAAAATTATTTTTTGCTAGTCAATAATAAAATTTTATCATCGTGTATAGAATTTAAATTTTTTCTAGATATAGCAGATGTTAAAAAAAATGTTTTTGTTGATCTTCTGTTATACAACTGGCCATTATAGATTGTTTTTCAGTTAATCACGATTATTGCCAAATTTAGAAAGATAAATAGACAGGCGCAACTAGATCGGCACCTTAGCCCCTCCAAAATTAAATTAATGAAGTCAGTGTCGGTGACGTGATGCGGCTCGGACCAACAACCAATTGTAAAAATTTTTGAATCGCAGAAGGAATTGCTGTCCACAATTACGGACGGAATCCACAGAAGTCAATTGTTGGTTGACCAATAAATAGTGAGGACACGATTTATAGGAGTGCAGAATCAAACACCAGACAAAATACAATCATCTGTACCTGGCACTCAAACACCCGGTTTCTCAAAATTTTTGAAGCATGGTAGGGAAAGCCGACATTTGGTGCTGAAGACAGATGAAAGGAGATCATCAATCATCACTACAAGCGGCTCGGAGTAAGGCTAATAAATATTTATAAAATTGAACTTTGTGCGGATGTAAAATTCACATTTAAAAAGACAAATTGGAGTTAATAGTTTTAATAACTTTACTTTTATTTGAATTTTTCATTATTTCACCTGCATGAAATAAAAACAGAACCCACTCCCCTGACGAGATCATCTCACCATTGTTAAGATTAGCCGAGGTTTATAAAAGTTTGTAAGTTTATGAAATATCATTAGTACAATATATTACATACGAGGAGATTTTAAATGTAAGATAAATTTAAAATGTCGGTCCTGACGGCACTGTTTGTTAGTGCCGAAGGGTCAAACAATTTGTAAAGAGAAAATTTAAATTATTTTATTCAATTCGTTCTCGTCCGATCACGGAAGTCGAGAACTGTTGGTTGCGGTTAGTATTTGGATGGTGATCGCGTGCCTTTATCTTACTTTTTGTTAATGAAAAAACTATTCGGATCGGAATTTTCGTAACGCTCGAAAATTGGTAGAGACAAAGAATTTTCATTTCAAAAATTACTAAAACTTTTTACCTCTTTTCCGGTGCTTGTGTAAACTGCTATAGTTCCAGAAGCTATAAAGTACATGGAATCTCCTGCAATGCCTGCTCTTACGATTACATCATTAGTGAGATAAATGTCCGATTTCATGCATTTTACAATTCTTATTAACAATGAAGAAGGAAGATCTTTGAAGAATTCCACACTTTCCACTAAGCTTTGACAGGAATGCAATAAAATGTCCTAAAAATATGTACGAATTAAATTATATTTCAATTTTATTAGGGATCTGTTAGTCAAACCACCCCACGATTTTAACTTTTTCCTATTGACTATTGGAAAGAGGACACTTTTCTAAGCATACTAGAACAAAAAATTTTGTAGGATAGGCATTAGTTTTCAAAAAAATCAAAAAAAATTTAGATAGGAAAATTTTCGTTTTAACATGGATTCACGATAAGCCGTGGTTAAGTTTGTCAAAACACATAACGAATTTAAAAATATCTCTGTAGAATGACAAAACTCGCCAACGGTGGAACTCGAAGATCAAGAACTCGTCCGGGTGTCGACCACAACTGACAGCGAACCATGATACTTGAGTTCATTGTATTATGACAGCGAACGGTAAGAGCATATCACAGCACACGTACCGTCAACAGAAAACCGCTCGAACTGGGGAAACTTACTAGTCGTTACCCCTAGCGCGATAAGGTGTCGCGTTGTACAAGTTCCTGCTTTTCAAATTTTTAAATGCTGTTTTTTCGAAAACTAATTCCTAATCCTCAAAAATGTTTGTTGCAATATGCTTAGAAAATTGTATTCTTTCCTATAGTCAATATGAAAAAGTTAAAATCGTGGGGTGGTTTGACTGACAGTAACCTTTTATTATAGTAGCTGGCACAGGCAGCCTTGCTCATGGAAATCGCAACTATACTGGTCTATCAACTGCCTTTAGCCATTTAGACTGTGTCGGATGTGGTTGTTCGGTATAACCACACACATGATACAATGTATCCATTGTTATCATCAGTTCTATCCTTAATTTCGCAGAATACACTACTGTGATCCAGTTATAATAATTATTTGTTATTTACCTATCGAATTTATAAAAGATACATGCTCAAATCTCTTAAGTATTAAATAATCTTAATACAATGTATTAAAATATTCTGATGAAGACGTTCGCCAACGTTGAAAGCTTAATAATAAAAACATTATTAAAAATCGTTTAATTAACTTGTTCATTCTAAGATTATTTAATTATATTTCACAGGTTAAAAGATTAATTTATTAAGTCTGTGGTCAGGGGGTAAAAGTGCTTAAGTCAGAATTGCTTGAATTGAGATATTTGCAAATGAAAGATTTACCCATTTTGAACGATTTAGAATTTTTTTTTAATTGTTTTTTAGAAACTTTTTTTATCTTAAATATCTCATTACAACTGAGATATTGTCTGTTAATAAAATTACACAATATTTTTATGTAAATTATTTTAAGTATTCTTAGAAGGTTTTACCCGAAACAAACCGAACTTAAGCAATTATGTTCAAGTAAAATATCTTTGTCATTTTTAAGCAAATGACTTTAGAAGTTTTACCCACTGAAAGAATGCCAATTTTTTAATATAAATTTGACATAATCTCATTTTCTCAAAAACTTGACTTAAGCACTTTTACCCCCTGACCACAGAAGTATTAAATAATAATAAAATAATATCTGCATCAAGGGACTATAATTATAAACTCTACCAGATCGTAATGCTATACAAATCTATCACGCAACATTTATATTTAGCTCCGTAACTACCAGTGTTCTATGTGTTCGGTGCATAGCCCCGGCAAAATGGGGCTTCCAAGGACCCACGTCAAAAAGCACAAATTTGGTAAAATATTAAAGAAAACACATTTTTTTGAATATAATATTTTTCGTAGAAACGTAAAAGATTATAACAGTAGATTTTCAATATAATATGACAGATTATCAAATTTGTTGATAGAATGCAACAATGTAATAACTCAATCGAATAATTTTCCAAAGTTAATTTATATAGGTATAGGTTTTCTAAGCACTGCATAATAATTATCTGTTATTTTACTTCTGATAAGATCAGGATTTAAGATTGAGATGAGATTATTTCTACCTAGATATGCAATTCGTTTATAGTGTAATTGAATTAATTTAAAAATATGTATTAATTTATTTATCCACGACCACTATAGTATTAGGAAGGTTTAATACGTCCGTTTTCCGTGGATTAGAGGCCTTTAAATACACTAGTGAATTAGAATTTATAATACACTAGTGAATTAGTTTTCAGCTCAAAATCAGTAGATATTGGTCAAATTCAATTTGTCAAATCTGACGTTTCTCAAAACTAAAATTTTTACTTGTGGTTTTGGCCATGGTCGTGGATAAAACGTTGAATTACATTCGGGAATTAAGAAGCCTAGAATCTTCTCGAAAAAATGTGACTCTCGGCTGCGCCTCGAGTGCCCATTTTTTCTCGTAGATTAGAGACTTCTTAATCCCCTTATATAATTAATAACTATAATCTTTGGTTTTGGATTACCTGTCGCAAGTTATCCGAAAGAGTGTTTAAGATTTCTTCTTCTTTGTAATAATTTTTTTCAAATCGAAATTCAAAATAAATCAAAATACGTTTTCTCACATTTTCGGGCAATTGTTTGTAACGAATGTATTCGTGGAGCTGATGAAGCATGTGTTGATATTTGTTACTAGCACTTAAGTTTTTATTCAGTAACTGCAAAGTCTCGGCTGAAACAAATTTGTAATTTATATTTTATGACCGCCATTGTGAGCTAAAATATAAATCGACTAGCCATTTTGTTGGTAATTTTACTTTCGACCAAGTTGAGTGCGTAGCGTAGCGGAATGGTAGTGCGAAGCGTTTAGCGCCGTAGGCGCTTTAATCTTCTTCATCTAGTGAGTGAGCAACGGGCGTTGGAGATCTCGGATCAAAATATATGTTGACGCGGGTTAGACCGCGTCGATCTGAGCGGTGAGGTATATCAAGTTGAGTGGTACCGTGAAGAAGGATAAATTATATGTAGTATAAGTTGTGTGCTTACCATAAATGAACCATTGAAGTATAACTCCAATAATTAAACAACCTATAGAAAAAAGCATTTCCGAGAGGTACACATTAGGGGTTATTCCATACCCAATAAGGAGAATATTGTAGAGCGCAACCAGGCAACTGTAAAGTAGACCCTGAAAAGCAGACATGTCTTTAGGTAACCAAGAATCTTTTCTCTTCCGAGCAATTAAATAAACAAAACTAGTGGCCCACAATAACGCGATAAAAAATATCAATACCAGCTTGAATGCTTTGAATTTATAGATACTGTAACCTTTTCGCTGAAAAAAAAAACGTTAGTTATAAAATACTTTCGATCACTTTACTTACGTCACGCAATCGATCCAAGTATTTAACGAAGGTTGTAAGGCGCAACAATTTTAAATACGTCAGAAGTTTAACAAACCAAAAGTTTTCGTGAGTGTAAAACATGTTTACAATTAAATCCATCGGTACGGAAGATAATAAATCAATTAAAAAGTAAGTTGCAAGATATCGCCTGAAAAGAGATAAGTCGAAGCATAATGTATTGTATCGGTGCGACGACTGCGATCCTATCGGACAACTATGATTTTGACTATTATTATTCTCGTGAACGGAATAATAAAAGCATGCAAAAAATACTTTGCTAGTTGAGAAGGAGAGAACACTATTAGATCGCACAGTCTGCTTTGTGCAATTACTCTCACTTCGTTAACACATCAAATTAAAAGTTGTTTAAAATGCTCAGTATGACTTTTCGTAAAAGTTATCACGGTAGATATTATACTATTTCTTCCGTCATACCTACTTAGCTACTTTCTTGGGATGCAGTATAATGCTTTTGGTGTCTTTCACGTAGTAACCCGATGCAAAAGTAACTCCAATATCAACACAACAAATAAAATCCAAACTGTATTTCGGAATTTTGATGAACCATGGTGCAAGTACGGTCGCATTTTCTATCGGAATCAAAATGAGCAAAAAAAATAGCACAAACATTATAAAAAATTCCCAATAAGCCCTAAAATATAAAGTATAATATCGAAACAATCAACTGTCGGTGCATTAAACCAGATAAACAAACCTGCCATCGCTAAATGGATGTATCATGTGATAGTAACGTTTTAGATGACGCTTCCTTTCTTCTCGAATCGTAACACTGGATCGTAAATAATTTCTGGTTCGTTGACTAGATTCATTCACGGTCATTAGTCGTCTAAATTTTCTTCTAAGATCCACCAAGAAACCGCTGTCAATGTATTTCACAACGATGTCTTCGGGAGGTGGCATAGTACACTCATGTTGCAATGCGAATTTATCGAAAATTGTTGAGATACGAAGCGAATTTCGAAAATGTTTCATTTTAGCTTAGTTTCTGATTTGCCAGAAATTTTAACCACTTTGAAAGATAAGCGAGTAGCCATAGTAACTTAGTACAAAAACAAATGCTCCAGAATAAATAAATTATTCACATTTCAAAATTTTTCAGGATTTTTAGTATTCAGTGGAAATGCCGTTTTTGTTGTAAAACATATTGTAACCGCTGGGGCATATTATTATAAATATTTTTTTTAAATAGTTGACACTTACACGTGCCCATTTTTGAATTTATAGAGGTAGTTTTTACTTTCCTGTTTATTTCATCCCACACATTTTCTATTTATCGGAATAAATTTACAATTACAAACCATGGTAGTACTATTAAAATATCTCTATCTCTAATAGTAACATGTTACAAACCTTCAAAAAAATTCAAGTACGCATCTGTGTCAAATCAGTTGAACGCAACTTATGTCAACCAAAATTCACATTTCAAATATATTTAGAGGTTAGAATATTTTTGCATTGTAAATATAATAATCTTTACAATTACTATTTATAAGTTATACGTAAGTCTTTAAAAATTACATATTTAAGTTTGTTACAATTATGTAAGGAAAACGACGTTTATGTATTTAAATAACTTTTTTTTTTATCGTTTATAGAAATGATACGAAGATTACTAACTAACGTATTGGAAAATACCCTTCAACCTATACACTCGGAATCCACAATTTATCATTCTCCTTTTACGAAACTATATACTTCTCATTTAAGTTGGCTAACATCTGCTTCTCCATGTTTTTCAATTAAAGCCGACAATATAACCATTTTAACCGAACCTCGCGAATTCTACGATACGTTAGTTAAAAATTGCGCTACAGCCTCGCGCAGGATAACCTTGGCCAGTTTATACTTGGGAAACGGTGGTTTGGAACAGAAATTGGTGCAATCGTTAATCAACAACCGAAATTTGACAAATGGAAAACTTAAAATTAACATTTTGTTAGATCACATGCGGGCAAGTAGATACAAAAATAATTCTAGAACAATTTTAATGCCTCTACTAGAAAAAACAGAAGAAAATTGTAACGTGTCCCTCTATCACACCCCCACTTTAAGAGGTTTGAGGAAAAAGTTTGCTCCACATCGATGGAACGAGTTATTTGGTTTGCAGCACATGAAACTTTACATTTTTGATGACACCTTAATAATCAGTGGTGCAAATTTATCTAACGATTATTTCACAAATCGACAGGACCGTTATTTTATCATAAAAGACAAAACTATGTGTGACTTTTATGATGGGCTGGTGAATAAAGTGCAACAGTTCAGTTTGAGAATGGATAAAAGAAATAATTTGGTTTTAAACTTTGGTTGGAATCAACTGCCGTACGAGGGAAGTAAAGCTAAGTTTGTTGGCGATGCTAGTGATGCAATAGAAAATTACTTGATGAATTGGAAGGACGATCAGAATGTTTGCAAAAGAGAGGGCTGTGGTATGAAATTTAGCTTTTAATGTAACAAACGTAGGTCATAAATATGATTAAAACTAAAATATTTTTGCAATAGAAAGATATAAGACTCGTGCTGTATTGTTAAAGGACCTTAAAGGCAGTAAGTTTTGGTTTTACAATTTTTTTAAGTGGTACTGAATTGAATTACGGAAATCTATAAGATTAGAACACATAGCTTTTCAAAATCATACATTAATCATGTATTAGGAAAATATAACTTAATATTATATTATAAAAACTATTAAACAACAAAAAATACAAAACAAAAGTAATATGATTATTCTCTTTGTCCTGCCTATTCGCTTTACGGGAGTTTCTCTACCACAACAATACAGCACCGATTTATAATTAATATCTTGCAAAACTTTTATGTCCGATTTACAAACATGTGCTAAAATTTAATCAATGGTTAAGGTTTTTCAGCAATGTCTCAACAATGCGTTTTCATTGTTGAAAATTCAACTAGTTCTCTGGTTGAAAGTACTTTGCTCTGAGACAAAACAATGTAACATTCAGTAAGACATACATATATATTCATACTTCAAGATATACATAAGAAATTTTCAGTTTTAAATTATTAATCATATCATTTTTTTTTTAGAAAAACGAAAAAACCACAAACACTTTTTAGAACTGAAATGTTTTAATTAAATAACCTTAGAATGAACAAGTTAATTAAACGATTTTTAATAATGTTTTTATTATTAAGCTTTCAACGTTGGTGAAGACGTTCGCCTAAGATTATTTAATTATATTTCACAAGTTAAAAAATTAATTTATTAAAATGTTTTAAGTTAACACAATATAAATACACCGTATGTATATTATCGCAAACATTTTCACCATACTATGGCATCATCAGGCGATGAACTAGAAAGAGAAACGAGAAAATTCCTTATTTATCGTCCAAATTGCAAGAGAAAAGGGTGAGGGCAGGAGGGGGATGTTTTTGAAAAAATTGGTGTAATTTAGTGTAAATTTATTTACTAGAGGGTAGGGATATAATTAATTTATCACAAGTTAACAATTAATATATTTATAATATTAATATAAAAGAGAAATAATGTAAGTGGATGTAGGGTAAGTTAGAAGGCGGGGGGGGGGGGTGTTATTATTTATTAAAAATGTTTAGTAGGGGTGAGTTATTTAAATCAGATTGACTATTTATTAGTGAAGATGTATATTTTAATTTATTAATTGCCATAGCTTCTAAAAATTCCAGTTTATTACTTTTTTATTCAACGTGTAAAATTTGTTTGTGCATTTTTTGGTTTTTCTAAAAAAAATTGATGTGATTAATATCGAATTAGACTACCTAAACCACTTATTTATTGATTATTTAAATTATTATATTGAATATATCTAGTCGTATCATAAGTTCTGTTTCGTGTCAATAGCTTGGTTTTCAGATTGAAAAATAAAAATGTTTATATTTTTTACAGATTTTATTACTATTGTAAACAACTAATTAAAATTACATTCATTCAAAATTTCCCCCTTTTGACTTGAAAAATTCTGTCTTGGCAAGTCATCTATAGCGGCACGCATGACTTCCATCATCGATGCTGCTCTCTTCACTAAATCATGTTTGGTTTTGAGGCTTACCGCAGACTATATTATCTTCTGTGGCCATATAGGTCACAATTTATAATCCAATGTGATTATTATAGTAAGTAAATTTTCTTCAAGCCACCATTGCGTCGTTTTCACATTGTGCCGAATCTTGTTGGAAAATTTAAGACTTGCCATTGATCAGGGTATTATTATCAGAGGTTTTACTGCTGAAGACGATGCTTTAACGCTTTTTAACGAAACTATAACTATGTTACACATTTGTAAGACACACTTCACCAAACCATGATTATTAAAATATTCTTTCTACTAGCGAAAAAAATGTTACTGTGAAAGACCTAAAGGGGAATTTTCATTGTTTAAACAGGCCCGGAGGGTCTGTTTTATTTTTTTGCCTTACACAAAATCGGCTAATCATGCAGCCGTGTTAAAAGGTGTATCTAAAATACATGTAAATTTTACATTTTTAAAATCGATTTTTTCGAAAACTTTTGCATTATCCTACAAAATTTTTGTTCTAGTATGCTTAGAAAAGTGTCCTTTTACGTATTTTCAATAGGAAAAAGTTAAAATCGTGGGATGGGATACGCAACAGTACCCACCCCCAAATTTCATAATTATCTGGAATTTAAATCTAAAATTTAACAAAATTTATGAAACGACTAGGTATAAATGCATTTTAAAACCTTTTTAATATTGATTTAAATATTAAATTAAATAAATTTAATAAGGATTTAAAAATGACAAAAGCAAAATGGTAAAACAGTAATCAGCAGTGTCGTATAAAGCTGAAGTCTAACACGATATGATCTATGTCGTTGCTCTTACTACAACGTGTTATTCAAGTACATTAATGGTAATAACAAGACGAAGTTACACGTCGGCATCACATGTTTTTCTTGAACATCTCAAAATTGAAACTATTGCGAACGAAAATAAAATAACAGGTTTTGGATGACTTAAAAGACGTATTTCTCCACGAAATTATAATTTTTTTATTTATTGGTTCCATTAAAATCGTAGTTAAAAGATCTCATGTCTTTCTGTTTAAAAAAGTTTTATTGTTTTTAAAACATTTTAACTTACGAGAGGGTGGACATCCAAGAAGGAGAAGTATCGCCAACAGGTGGTGGGCAATTCTAATTTGGAATACATGAGAATGTTTTTAGCTTATCTAGTTCTTACTTCCTACCTTCCACGATCCCAAAATTGAACGAGTTTTCTGATTTTTCTCTCAAAAAAATTGCATGGCACAAATAAACTGTTAAACACATTGAAAATGCCAAAAAAGTTCCTATAAATTTCTCGAATTCCTAATAAATTTTTTTGATTTCCTTTCAGGACAACAAATTTCTCAAGTGGCTACCCCGGTAAATTATATGTAAGTAATTGAACAATAATACTTAATTATTATTGGCAATTATTTTGGAAATTATGTATACAAAATTTGTACATTATGTACGAAAGATTATTGGTAATCCGTTTTGCTTTGCCACGATAACGAAAAAAACATTCGTCTTAACAAGATGAAATATACGATGCGACCTTCCTTTTTACTAAAAAAACAAAAATTAGTCTTAAACTTTTTAAGGCTTTAAAGTTTAAAAATAAACTAAAATCACAAAATTATTTGTGGTTTTAGTTTATTTTACATTTTCACTTCACAAATTATAATCTTGCCACCTATTGACGATATTTTCTCTTTTTGATTGCAAGACCGTCTTAAAGAAACAACTTTTAATCTGCTCCACTAATTGGTTGATTTAGGTTATAACTCAAATATTGTAGATACTTGGATATTTCCTTTGGTTCAAATGGGACAGCTTGGGATTGAACAGGATTCAAGTGTTACAACTAGATTATTGGCAGAGGCTCCATTTGGTAGTCGGTTGTTTATAGCTACCGGTTATTTTAACTTAACATGGCAGTACATGAATACTATCATGTATAGCACAAAAGCAAAATGCAAGTTATTGATGGCACATCCAAACGTAAGCTATTTTTTTTTAGTTCGACTTTTTTATCCAAAATGTTTTTCAGGCCAATGGCTTTCAAGGAGCTTCCTTTCCGGCCGGTGGAATTCCTGCAGCATATAGTTTAATAGCGCAAAGGTTTACAAATAAATTGAGAAAGTTGGGACAGAATAGTCGGATTACCTTACAAGAATATTTGCGTGAAGGTTGGACTTATCACGCAAAAGGGTTATGGTATTATCCACCAGATCAATCCACTCCGTGTCTCACTTTAATTGGCTCTCCTAATTTTGGTGAGCGATCGGTTAAAAGGGATTTGGAAACGCAGTTGGCTATAGTAACTGAAAATGAGCAATTGAGGAAAAATTTTCATGATGAGTGTAAGAGATTATATGAAATGGGCTTGCCATTGGATAATAACCGAATGATACCAAAGTGGGTTTATCCGATGGTTTATTTTTTTAGAGGTTTTTTTTAGATTGTACAAATTTTTTAAATTATTAGATTACAGCTAGACGTTATATATTTATAGATAATAAATTGTTTTTCTTATTGTGTACTGACGTTTCATTTTGTTTCTGCTCTCGTTCCCGTTTCTGTTCGTATTTCTGTTACAGATCTAGTGTGAATGCACCTGGAACAATTTATATATAATTATAGTAGAGCCTTAATCATTTAACAGCGCCATGATCTCCTTTGGTCAAATAATCAAGACTATTATCATAGTTCTATTATTTATAGATAAATAAAGTTCTAGATTAAGTTTTAACAGAATTAAAGTGATACCGAGAGGTATAGGATATGGAAGGGTATGGAATCATAAAAATTGCAATTTTTAAATAGACACGATATTATGAAAATACTTTAATATATAAATTATTAATTGAGAAATTTTTTAAATTGAACAAGTTGATTAAACATTAATAAAATTTAATATTTTTTTATTGAATTTTCAGCAAAGGTTATTGCTTTCATCAGAATTTATTTATGAAGATGAAGATATCATAAATAGAATTTATAGTAGACCGCAAGTGTTAAATTTAAGACCTGTTTATCCTGAGAAATGCGACGATTTTGAGTTTAATCGTCTATAGAAACCTACCGTCAAGGATCCACTTTTGGAAACAGTAGTCACTTATTTTGGAAGCTTATGAAAGAAAAAATCTGACATGTCCATCGAAATCACTTTCCGAACATCGTAGTCTATTAAAACATCAAGTTTCCTTTTTTCTAGAAAACCTATAACCATACTAGAAAATCGCAAACAATTATTTTTACATTTTCTAAAAAAAATTTTGTGGTGGTTTGTACCGCTTATAGTTAAAATTTAAGCGTTGGTTAAATTAATTAATGTCACTTTCTTCGTTTGCCCATTGGTTAAAATAAGGTTTATGGGAATGTAACTAACGCTTAAATTTTAACTATAAGCGAGCATACTCAATTTTAGAATTGAGTAAAATATTAAACAGATATGGCACAATTAGTATGAAGAATTGGTCTATTTCCAATGTATATATTTTTCAGAGTAAAAATGTGTGTATGTGTGGATTCACCATTTCCGCCAACAGATTGGGTGCCAGATAGAGTTCGCACCACACAGACCGCACTCTTGCACCCAAAGAGGGTAGACAATATCTATCATCAATACTATGTATATCTATTTAGAATTACACCAAGCTGAAAACCATGTAAAAAAAGTCAAACAATAATAATTTTCTATTATATAATTTTTTCATAATATAACTAAAGTTTTATAATTTGGCAGTTGCTTATGAATTGAATAAAACGAAATTAACAAAAAATGGAATATACTAAAAAAATAGTATATAAAAGTGTAAGTCAGTTCTGTTTACTTCATAATAATTTTACTAACCATTAGTGATAAATTCTACCTGAGTGATGTAAAAATACAGTTCTGTCGTGTTAAAATGTGAAAAATATTTGACTACTTTATTTATATAAATATAATCTTGACGTTAGCAAGAAATATATTTAACTATTAATAATATATAAGGCCCTGTGTAGGTTTATATAATGTAAAACTAGCACTCTCTTTGGTAGGCTTTACTGCGTTTTCTTTACTATTTCTGTGACTAGCTTAACATATCACTCGTACGTTTTTTAAAAAAATAATCAAAATACGCAAAATTAAATTAAATTTTCTAAAAAGAATCAAACGAAACATCTCTTCGGGCAGGACATTTTCCGTTTAGCCATTCGATAATCATATTTGCAATACGATCGATGGAAAATACGAAAGCGATCCCACCAATATAGGTACAATAAATAACAAAATCCCAAATTTAACAAATAACATCATAAATGCATATTTTGTTTTACAATAATAAATTTGTAGCACTTTTGATTTTTGATCAAAGAATATAAAAGCATCCTCGCTTGTCGTAACGAGTTGATTGTGCTACAAAATAGAAAAACTAGAATATAGGTACATAATAATAATAATGACATTTATACACTTCAGTCTTTGGTACGAACGTTAAATAAATAATTAAATAATATATATACATACTTATTATATACGCACAACCAATAATAATAATAATAATATTCGTAATACAAATAAAAGACGGATTTGTGATTGTGACTTAAAGTATTATCTCACTGCAACTTAAAACAAAATTAAATAAATAATAAATATTTAGTTAATTTTTCATTGTAAAAAGTTTTGGCTATACGCCAAATTTGTTGTAAATATACTGAGTATTTACGCCATCTCCTACCGATTGCACGGTATCGATGGTCGGATTCATAATATTGAACAAAATTGCGAAAATCGTGCATGCCGCGTAAACGCCGAGCGCAATCCACCAAAGCAATTGTTCATGTAGTTTTTGTTCGAAATTTTTTAGAACTAATAATCCTATTGTGAGACCTGCCAAAGCTCCCGTTAAATGAGCAACGTATGACACTGGAGGGCCCATTGCTTCGGCGGCGTACCTCGAATATATTGCATAGCCTACGTCACAGGAAGCTGAAATAAAAATTAATGTTAGTGTTTATACAAAAATAGTTTAATCTGAGAATTTTAAAGTTTTTGAGAGCTCTCTACCGCTTTGCAGTTCTTAAATGAAAATGTGTATTATAGTGGAACTAACTCGTAAGAGTAGTAGAAGAGTTATAATCTATTAAATTTTTTAAAAACGTATGATGGTAGGATGGATTACACCAAGCATTCCCATCGAAATCAATTTAATGCAGGAGAAACATTAACAGGGGCAAACTAGGAAATTTTTTCACCGGGCCCTCAAATGACCAATCTCAAATATACGGTGCCAGTCAGTCCGTTAGTCCCCAATTGTGTATCAGCCCAACGGGCTAAATCTTTATGATCATTCCGTCCCTGAATGTTAACCTTGAACTGGCCAAGAAAATTCGCATGAGCCGGCGCTGTAAAGAACCACTTATAAGTTTTTCTAATCTTTAATATATTTATTATTAATGTAAAATTAATTAAATATCCGAGATTAAATATTCACGTCATTCGGGAGCGCATATATAAACATTCTTTATAGACCAAACGAGACTGTTATGGGTATTATACTATAAATGCTTGGTTCAACTCCAAGCGAAGTAATAACTTTATTTTTGATCGTCTTCCCTCGGAAGACAATCGTAAATCGGGCAAGGTAATCTGCTCGGAAAAACTTCTCAAAATGAAGTTTATTACCTTCATGAATAAACGCTATAAAAGGGTTAAGTCAGAAATTGAAAAATTATTTTTATTGCTGAAATTAAACCTATTTTGAATGCTCTTTAGACCGGTATAAAGGACTAAAATCAAATATTTTTTATTAGTATGATAGTTGAGTGGTCGAAAGGTATTAAGTCAAAAATAATTAGATGTCGTTTGGTATAAAGGACTTATGCCATGAAGACTGCTATAGGTATCATTTTCTTCCGTTTGGTATAAAAGGTGTAAGTTGACTTATGCGCTTTTATGACCGCTAATAATTTTAATTATTTACTTTCGGTACAAAAGGTATAAGTAGACTTATGCTCTTGAGTATAATATGCGACATAAAATTTTATTCGTTCAGTAAAAGTCACGTTAAATTCCGCCAGTTTTTCATAAATTTTATTAATATTATTTATTGATCACATCAAAAACCCTAATTGACCATGATCCTGATTTGTTGGAAATTTCATTGCACTTTATTAAATTTTTGACTCCTTTCTCTCTGCCACCAGTATCACTAGAATCCTAGAATACCCTGATGATAAGGGCACAAGTCATTGAAATCTACAGTCATATGAAAGATTTTATTAAAATTTTATATACGTAATATACTATTTTCAATTCAAAACTAAATCTAATAACCTATTATGAAAATAAATAATTAGGTACTCCATTTACAATTTGAATTACAATCTGCTTTCTTGTTTTACTCCAAACTACATTTTTTGACTTAGTCCCTATATACCAAACTACAAAGTAAATTAATAAGGTACCACTGGTTTCACTACCAGTTTAGCTAACTAAAGAAATAACAAGCTTTTGGTTGCGTAGTAACGATAACAATATTTTATTTATTTTACGAAAATAAATTAAACCAACGTCCTGGGTTTTTCTAATCATTTTTGCCCAGCAAGATTTACAATGATCGAAAAAAGTCTTCAAATCACAACACACTCAATGCAACCTGATAAATCGCAAATTAGGAGAAAGTTTAAAGACTTCAACTACATAATTTGTATAATTGAGTTTATGCGTTAGGTAATCAAATGTATTACTATAATTAAAATAATAAAGAGTATTTTATGCTATGCTATGTTTTATTATAAACCTTATGTCAAGTTTAATGTGACAATTTTTTGATAAGAAATATTGAATCACATTCGATAGATGGCTCGGGTGACGTTTTAGGCCCATCAAAAATAGACGGCAAATTTGCCGCTTACATCAGCGTAGCTTGTGTGCCGAACTATTAAAAGTAGTTTAGACTTTAGAGCATCATTTTTATACTCGTATTTTTCTTGCACAGTTTTTTGCTTCAATCGATCTATATTTGATTTCTTATTGCGTTTAATGAATAATCTATTAACTATTTTACCATTTGCCTGCACTACTTTCAGTTTTATTTCAAATTTTAATTTAAAAATAAAATGTTTAAACAATTAAAACTTTCTATTATCTTAGCATAGCAATTACTCGCCATCTAGTGACAATTTTTTTAGTTAAATTAACATAATATCTCGGGAAGATCACAAACATTCGTTCTTCTTGCTTATTATAACTACACTAAATCAAGTCAAAGAGTAATGAGTATGTATAGAGTATAGTACATACTCTTTGACTAAATACTATATTATTCAAATTTCAGATTATATATTATTGCAATTATGATTTTAATAACATGTGACAAAATCAGCAACACATTATGTATAATATTAATTCTATAATCGTCAAATGATTTATGTAATAGTAACGTCGTCGATTCGTCGTTCCTTTATTTATTTTATTATTCAGATAACCATTGTAATTATTTGCTGTTATTTTCGCAATGTTTCCATAAAGCTTTGAATAATAGCTTGTAAAATTTGCATTGCTGCAGATTACTTGGTATTCGAATTTATCGAATATTGTTATCAGTGTGCAACGTCGTTGTATCAAATGCCTTCGATTTCATAAGTTTTTAATAAAAGTGTGTAAATATGTATTAAAATATTATGTCACTCGTTTTAAAAAATCAAAAATTTGGCCGACTTCAAGACGAAAGCATTACGCATATCGCTGCCTCGGAAGAATAACGACACAACTCAAAATTTGGCAAAAATGAGGTGAGTATAGAAATCGATAGAATTTAGCTATATCTTACCGTGAATAATTTCACAATGCAAAATTTTAATAACCTGCCGCTATTATATCTTTAAGTTTAAAAACGCTCTCCCGAAAAAAGTGCTTTTTTTAGTTGTGTCGTTGTTCTTGCCAGGCAGCGATATGGTAACCAATTAATCAATTAGATTGCTGAAAAAATGATTGACCTGATCAAGCTTATCGTCCATTAGAAGACGTGACCTTTGTGTTTGTGTAAAATAAGTAAAAGTAATAATTACTTTGGGGGGGGGGGGGAGTACTACCTCCCTGTGTGTTACTACACAAAAGAGAAGAAACATACCTATTGCAAAAATTCCAAACAATCGCAATATGCCACACTGCATACTATTGTAATTTAACAGTACGTTTGCTAAATGCGCCGCAAGAAGTGCATATACACCTCCAGAAGCTCCAACAAGGTACACATCGGTGTCAAATACGGAAGTTCCTAAGGAACCGGCTACTACTCCTGCCATGTAAATAAGAGCCACTCTTCCCGAACCGTGTACCATTTCTAAAGGTAAACCAACTAACAATTGAACTACGAGATTGAATCCCAAATGCAGCCATCTATAACAAAAAAAATTATTTTCAAAGCGTACTTAAAAAAACCCGCAAAATTCTCGGTTAATTAAAATAACCGACTTTAAATTGAGGAAGATCTTATTAACACAGATAAAGAATAATTATTAAATTGACAGGATATGATAAATTAAAAAATAAAATTAAAACGCTAAAAAAATAAATTAACGTTTATCGTTACAAAATTCAAAAAACAGCCAAGGAATATTAAAACGCGCATTTCTAATTAGTTAAAAATTGGATCGATTAAGTTTTGCGACTTAATAGCCAAATTAGTTGATTACATATATAAATTAATTAACGAAATAACAAAAAATGTTCTTGTAAACAGATACAAATTATCTTTCTTATTAAGAGAGGCTACAAGAGCGCGCTTGACGTTTTTACATCGATTAAATTTATCGCCTATATTTTAATTATAATTGGAAAATTATGGAAATAATTTTAATTTAAGTTCGTAATTTTTATGCCCACTCTTTGGTGGTAAGTATATACCTGCTAGGTACTTACCCTGCATGTAGCATCATGTATAGTAGAAACCTCCATATTTCTATTCTTTTGTCGGGCCTGTATATGAAAATTGAATCTATCGGTACTGGACCAGCGGGATTTAGCTCTCCAGTGCTCACAGAATAATAAATGAAGAACCCCAACTGTAACAAAAAATGTCTTTAAAAATTGTTTAGCTAATTTTGTAGCCATGATGAATCGAATTGAAACTAATTAGATTGTTTTGGCGTTGGTTTATTTTCCAAAGATACTTTTAATGTTGAGCACGTGAAACTTACATATAATAACACTTAAAAATACCTTTTCCGCTACGCACATGCCACAGAAACAGAATGCTAAATCAAGAAGTAAACAAAAAGCTAATTTTAGGGGTAAAATTTTACCTTACCAAACCCAAATAAAGCACGTGCCCCGTACGACATATGTTTCCACATTTGTGGAAACACCGGGCTCACCTAAATTGATTACTTCCGACCCAACTGGATCTCATTTTATTTCGACTCGAATGTGCAGATGTGCATAGTAAGAATATATTTTGTGAAACGTGTGCAAGAAAATATTCAATTTTCACTTAACATTTTATTATATTATGATGCCTGGCTTATAATAAAAAAAAATAATAGAGCGGAAATAATATGGAATATTGATTTTGCTAAATTTCTGCTTCCCGTTGTAACGGATAAGAATGAAAAAGGTATTAAATTAAAGAGACTTTTATTCCGCGTCTAAAGATACTCAACACTTGATATTTTATTCTTTAATTATTGTTGAAAATTCAACAGTAAAATTAAGAAATTCAAACTTTAAAAAAATATTAGCAGTCTTCGTTGCTATTGTTTTTGTTTGAAAGCTAAATAATTATTTAACAACAACAAGGTAATACTTATATACCTTAACAGATTATAATTAATTTGGTTAACAAACACAACTCACCCTGATGAAGAAAAAGATTTGGTTCATCGATATAGCTACTGTTTTTGCTTTTTTTACTTCATGTTTTCCTATCGTAGTTATTTGCAGTTATTATAACAGGTTGAAAGTAGGTTATTGCGAATGCGAAAGCATCCCATGCACGAAAGGACTTTTCAAGGAATCCAATCCGACGGATCTAGATTCAAAACAAAATTATTGATCCAAGTAATCAATGGGGGCGTGAGTTCCCAACTGAGTTTTTGGATGTCTATACAGCAAGACCGTGAAGTAACGTATACCGGGTAACCGGCCAAGGAACTTAACATAAGAAATAACATGGGACATTGATTTTTATCAATTCCTGCTTCCCACTATAACGGATAAGAACGAAAAAGGTATCAAATTAAAGAGATTTTTTCACATTACACATTGTTATTATTTTTTTTGCCTTTTTTAAAATCCAATTGATATCTTTTTGTTCTCGAGTTTTGTGGACTATTATACATACCTATACCAACTAACAGTGTGGTATAAGGATTGAATCGACATGCTACGGAGCGAGAGACCGCGGTTCGATGCTTGATCGCGTCGATCAAGCACTGTCATGATCTAAAGCCCAAGTTCGATCTATGGGCTATAAACTTGCCAACACCCTCGGCAAGCGCGGCGTTTTAACTGTCAGAACCTCCTTTAATGGAAGGAAAAAAAAGAGGCCTATGTTCGGAAGTGGACGAATAAGGGCCGAAGAAAAGAAAACATATACCGCAGCTTTCCAAAAATTATAACATAATTATGGCAGCGCAATATAAGTTCAGGAGTACATCATTTTTATTACTTTTACACAATTTACAAGTAAATTAGTGTTTTGAGATATATATTGATTTTTATTATTTTTTTCTTTTTTTTTACTAATTTATTGCTTTACGAGTTTGAACGAGTGTGTTTGTTTTACAAAATAATATGTATTTGCATAATATTATAACAGCTCATTTTAAATTGGAATTTTTTTTTAAATCGTTGGTATTTTAAGATTGTTTTTATGTCTGTATTGCAATATTTCTTTTCTTTCTATTATATTTGTATTTTTTTCTTTTCTACCCATAACAATAATTATATAAGTACTATAGTCATAGAGAAAGTTCTAACCGGTGGTTTACTCTGTATGTGCATTCAATAGTATTGCAAACTATGTACTATATGTATGTATTGACCTCGTGTGTTACGATGATTAGCCTAACATAATTTCGTGCTTATCACGTCAGCATAAATTAATTAATTTCCGTAATTATGATTTATTTGCGGTATTAAATAAATTAATAAAAAATAATTACAGTATGTTGCAATAAAAGCATGCGTTATGTTTCTCCTTAATAGATAATTTAACTAGCTTTAAACACGCAACGTATATGTACTTATACCTATATAAATTATGTATAGATGATTATATTTCTCATCTCCTCTGAGCTTCTCGAAATGAGCTTTAATTTTTAAATTTTTTTTTGAAATGCGGTTCATCGATAACCAACCGGTTACGTGCAAGTTAATAAATTGGGGCAGTACTGCAAGTATCTGCGACGATCCTAATTATCGGTGTGCAATTTTTTTTGATAAAAATGTAATGGGGAGTTTGGGAAGTTCGCTTGAATTACGGATATGTTAAAATTAAGATTCTGCAAGTTCGTCGTGTGCAAGGCGATATTATTATGGTCTTATCTGCTTTGCATACAAAATGAGCATACATAATATAAAAGCACGTTTATTAATAAATTTCACCGCCATATACTACTAAACAACAAAGCCAACACGAAACAATGAGGCGCCGTTAACTATTATTTAAACTTTTACTATTGTTATCATCCACTTGACTTCAACTCGCATAGTTTCTCTTCTCACAAACCTCCATTGTAAACAAAAACTAATAAAAAAATTCCATTCTTATCGTAAAAAAAAAAAAAAAATTGCGGAACGATTTAAAAAGAAAAAACGATAAAAGCGATATAATATAAATATTTTATATATTAAAATAATATATTATTAGATAAATAATAATACTTAGTGGGCACTTGAAGTAAATAAACAAATTTATTGTGCCTACAAAAGCCGCTATTGTTTGATACAAATTTATTTTTGGTTTTAGTGCAAATATTTTGCTGCAGCTGTACACACACACACACACTCACAGACGCAAAAATCGCCCTCGCTGTCGCTATTAAATTAGGGTAAGTATCTCGAAAATGCACTCAATTTATTTTCAGAAAACATGTGAAATAGCACCCACGAGCCAAAGGGATATAGTAAATTTATATTTGATATTTGAAACAACAAAAAGAAACAACCAATTAGAAAAATGTAAATTTAACGTTGAATATTCAAAAATCAACTTCCAATTCTCACGTTACTACTAAAACGAAAAAGTCTTAAAACATTAATTAAGTCGATATAACTGTATAATTTGTATTTTCTTATACTTGAAGAATGAATTACAATAATTATCAATTATTTGTAATTGACTTGAAGATAAATCTCCCGCAACAATAAAAGTTCTCAAAGAGATTTTAATTGTGTATTGTGGGAACGAATTTAAAAGTTTTATATGCAAATATAAGACACTAACCTCAACTAATGTAATGATAATTATGAAGAGTGGTGGAGGACAGCAGGTGTAGTGATCTGCATAGTACTTCCGGTCTCTTTCATCCGTTAGGAATTCCTCTGCTATTATCCGAACCATTCTGAAAATAAATACAAATCGTTATAGACAATAATTATAATATATTTTATTAACGTTTAAAAGATAGTTGTCCCGCCTTCGTCATCGGCTCTCCCGTATTACGTATATTTCAAAAAGCCGCCCCTGCCCTCGATAGTTTAACCTGCTTTCTAATAAATAACCAAATTGTCCAAATGAGCAAAATGTAATACGTACATTCCCCCTACGACGATTAACTTCATCTGTTGAAAGTTAGAATAGAAAGAGGAATCAAATCACAAAAAAGAAAGACAAAATGGAGAATGAATGTTATAATTACTCTTCGGTCTTCGCCATATGAGTGTACAGGGCGTTTTTATAGTGATTATATTAGACTAATAGTTTAGATATTGACTTTTGAATAACACAAAAAAATTTAACCTTCGTCGGTGACACAAATTTTGAAAATAATAGTATAATTAAACTTCTCGGTTGCGCTTAAATTTTCCTTTTTTTATTTTGGCAGAAGAAATGAAGAAATGTTCAGAATTATTCGTCGAGATGCTTAACAACGTCTGCTCTATTTCTGTCCCCATACCAACCATTAGCCACGTTCGCCTTTTTGTTCCATTTTTCATTGTTATGTTATAATTTCCGTTCATACGAATTCACTATTTCCTGTCGAAGCATAATTTTTTAAATTACCAAAACCTCCAATCGCAAAGTAAGTCACCGTTACAATAATTTGGATTTAATTAACTTCATGGGAATGATCAAAAATTTACGACTTACCTTCGGAATAGTGGAGGTTCGACCAGAAGTAGGTGGAAATCGTTTTCAGAGGAAACCTCTCGGTCCCTTTGATGAACCGCACATTTAAAACTTCTTGATCGCTTCCCTGTCATCTGAAAAGAAAAAAATTAAATAAAAATTAGAAATCGTCATCGCAGATGCACGCAAATGAAGACAAAATCTAGACAGGAGCTGGCGAGTAGCAAATGATACCTACACGTCGACACCGTGAGAGGTCGAACGTATAGTTAACCCTCGGCAAAAAATCCAAGAGAGGGTTTTTAGTGAAGGGGGCCCGCGAAACCATAACTCATTTCGATTAGATCGGTATGTAAAGGAGATTACGATACACGCCCCGACTAACTAAATTAAATAGATGTAAATGAAGACCGACCGGGGGGCTAATTAAATACGTGCCTGCTAACGACGCACGTTAAATAACTAAATTAGAATGATTTAGTTAAATCAATAAAAAAATGCTATTCCATTGTGTTTTTTTAATGATAAGTTAAGTAGAACTTGTACGCTTTCCCATTTTTTGTATGCATTATTAAGCAAACTTTCAAAAATAAATAAAAGAAAGGAAGTATAAGAGCGATATCGTTCAATTTTAAATTTATTTAAAGACAGCCCTGGTATAAAAATAAAAAAATAATGTAAGAATTAAACGACGGCCAATGCTCTAAATAAATTAAATAATGTTTTTGAAACATAATATTATTATCATTGCATATTATATTAAATAATAAGTAGGTACCTAATTGGGATAGTGATTAATTTTTTAATTATTTTAATTAGAATCCATAAGCATAAATTATGCTTAAAAATAATATAGTATCTACACACTAGTAGGTGCTACTATCGATTATAAGATTATAAGCCCATAAGTTTCAGAACTATCCCATTATATAACAATATAATTTTAAATAATAATCGTCCCTTTTATAATGCAACTCACATAATTACTAATTTTATAATAAGTATAACTAATAAGTATTATTTTTTAAAATCTCAGCTTTATAATATACTATATTGAGAAAAAGAAGGCGCCCGATTTAACATAATAAAAATAATGAATTTCCGCACTGTCAAATATATGGAACACATTTCCTACAGCTCCACTAAGCCACACTTTTTTTAAAAACTTTATCTAGTTTTGCGAGTTTTCTGTTATACGAGATTATGAACTTTAAAAATTAAAATACTCGTTTACACTCATATACCGACAGTATTAAAAAGTTGACTTTTCCTTCTCGAGTTTCAATCATTGTCAGGGGATAGACAAAGACAATTTTATTATGTTCCCAATAAAAATAAAAGATAATACATTAACAATGGAATAAATCAGACAGTTTCCGAAAGTAAGGTTATTGTCATGTAAATTACCGATCCACTAAGTTAGATTATTTATCGATGCTGACGAAAAGCTCCCAAAACAGCTGCCGGGTACTTGATGCGAATGCTGATTCATATTTAAATTATAACAAACTTTAAATATAAATCGAAAAAATATTCAAAAGGTTCAACGGCTTCGTTTCGGTTCGTTTTCCGAAAGTGAGGAAAATTTATGTGGTAGCAAAAATTGCAAGTATCTACATAGGTGCGTTATAATTCAGAATGATTTACTGTTATGGATTTTTGCCTAACGCGGTGCTTTAGCAAAACTGACTTGTTTAGAAGGGTGATTTAGAAAATCGAGCAGAATGAAAAACATGCAGTAGACGGCACGCGATCCAACGACCCTGGGCGCTATCGATTCCATTTTGTGTCGTGGTAAAGATACTACTCGATAAATTAATTCAAATTTGTATTTTTCAGTGCAAGAATCATAAAGCGATGGCCATAAGTGAATTAATGACACTCTATTGCTTCTTAACTTTACACTAACTTATAAGCGTGACACAGATAAAAACAATTTTTAGTTCGAAAGCAATCCTTTTAATTTAAAATGATTCGTTTTTATCAGTGTAGAAAAAGGTATTTCTAGCCCCCACCTCCCTTTAAAAACTAAAACTTCATTTTCCGAAACAATCGCCACCACGAAATATTATATAGGTGATAATTTCGTTTTAAAGACATTCGATTTCCTTCAAAGCGAGCTGGTAACGCATTTAATTCTGCCGGCTAAAAATTTATAATGTAAAAAACCCCATGTTCCTAAAATTAACTCGAACACCTCCGCTATTCTTAACATAAAATAAGCAACACCTATAAAGTTGAATAAACTTATTATGCCGGTAGGTAGTGGAACACGGCGCCGATATTCTTTTTCTTGTTATTAGAACCCAATTAATTACATTTTTGCTAATACTATACGTCCGACCTGTTTATATAACATACTCATGAACATAAGCGAGCGCGGCAGGCGAAAAGCCCGTCGCGATTAGGATGGAATGAACCGAGATAGAACTAGAGAAAGTCATGTTCCATTTAGCTAATCAGCTGATCCTCAAACACCTTGATCTAAAATTGCAAAAGTCAGTGCACTATCCGTTGGGGGTCTAAAAACCGTCTGTACAAGAATAACTACTGACTCACGAGACAAAACCCCGCAACCATGCGTATAATGTATACGTATCTATACATCATATGGTATACAATAATACCTACATATTTCGAGTTTTAACTTTACATAACTACACTTGACCATCTCAAAATCAAATTGATTTTAATAATTTAACGATGCCACGGTTAACCAGTTTTGGCTTAAATTAAGCATTAGAATTTAATAACAGATTTAAAAAAAAAACTCGTTCGATTTCGATCACTCGAGTGGCGAACATTTTACATAGTAGGTATACTGGTAGTATGTGTAGTACATAGTATGTCATCCGCTCTGGACATTGCTCAACTAAAGTCATCAAAATTTATAACAAAAGCACCATTTTGTGGTTACATTGAGGAATTTTTTAGTAGTATAGGTGGTTTGAAAAATTTATTGTAATCGATGCACCACCCGGGAAAATCATGAATATACATTATCTTGGTCTCGATCAAACCAAGTTATCTCGGTATATTTGCATAATTATTTACTTTATAATCAGGCAAATGCATATTGGCGGCCTACAATATACATGATGCTTCAAATGAACTTGCAACAATTTAACTTAAATTATTAAAATATCAGAAAAATAATGTAAAGAGTAGGTAATAATTATTATGGTCACCCACAGACAGACGGCTTTTTGCATCATTTATTTGTTGTGGTAGACCCTCGTTAAAATGATATTGTTAAAAATCGCGAATTATGACCACGGATTCTTTGATGTGCAGGGAAGAAATAAAATATTTGACAAGCTCTCACGTTACTATATCGTTTTTATCACATGAAAAATTAACTACAGTGGCATTCGCATCGGCCGGAGAAAATTTTGCTATACCATCAAAGACATCTTTTTGTGTTGGTTCCACATCGTCATCCAAAATGGTAGTATTACCAAAAGATGTATAGGGAATGCAAAGTTGAAGCGCCGCGCGAGGTGTCTCACCTCACGTGGGTGGTTTGTCTAGTCACTTGGCCGCCGACTCCACCTTGCCGTCACCTCTTACTTTTCGGATCACATTTTTCTCCAAGAAACGGATTGCCCAATTTGTGCTGTTATTATTCCATCACAAATCCAATTAAGAAATAAAGAAAAGGAAAAAATCGGGTGCAAATTTTTCAAAAATGTCCCGACATAATAATAGCGAGCGAGGCAAGCACCTTGAACTTACTTTATAAATATCTTGGCGTAACATAATCACGTCCAAATAATAATTATCTATCGTCTTCTCGTTTTAATGGAATCTCCAAGCCCCGCAGCAATAGTTGAAAGTAAAAGACACGTCTCGACGTCTGTCTGCATTTTAAACGGTGTTTCCCAATTTCAATTTCGCAACCTAATAGTATAGTTGTTGTCAAAATATACAAAGTCATTTTTTTGCATTAAAATTTGTTTATTTTAATTTTAATTAAACCCAAACTGGTTTCTAACTGTTCAAAAATTATGTTTTATTTTCATTAGGTATATTATAAGTATTTAGTTTATTGCACCACGAAGCTCGATTCAATATTTGAATATTGTGTGCAAGTCTCTACATGAGGTACCGATCTGGGGCTGGGTTGGTGCAGTTAGTTATGATCTGGGGTGCGGAACCGTGGGCGCGTGTAGGAAGAAGCCCACGCGTCCTCCAGGTTCCCACGACTCCGACCTCGTCGGTTTATTTGCACATCAGAGGTTAATGTCACTTACATGCTTTTAACTTAACTCCATTATTATTTATGTCCTGGTTCGTTTAAGAAAAGCAGACGGATAAACGAATGCACTTGACGTCAAAAATGGAAAATTTTGCTTTAGGTATAATAGGCAGATAAAATCTGCGATTTTGATTCGCTCCAAAATTGTCAACAAAACCGGAATACTTAATAATGTAAAAGTATCGACTATTATAATTCTGTGGGTAGCTCGTGGAGGGTCAATGCATGATGACTACCAATTATGGATTAACCCCCGCAATTATAAATTATCTCACTTTGTATAGTGCCTAACGGAACGATAATTTTTTTGCTAATGTTTGGATTAAAAGCTCTGCTTGTCAATTAAGCGTCGTCCACTAATTTTTTGTACTTTTGCGTTTTATATTATATTATTTATAATGGTAGTGCAGTGGGCACACCACGTGTCATTGATCGTTTACTAAACATTTTATAATTACAATAGGTATTTTGATATCAACATAATATTATGAGCGCATATCGAGATAATACTTATTATGTATAGGTAAATAATTTGCATGTTGTGCGTTCATTAGTCAGGAAATTTTTACCTATATAAGTCATCCGCATAATATCGGGTTGAAATGTTATATAGACTATTGCAGCTATCAATAGGTGGATATTTCAAAGGTTTAAGTGGACATCCTGTATAATATGCAATAGAGAAATCCTGTTTCGTTCGTCATCACACGCGATGACAAAACTATAGACACACCACGAATTTGAACAATAAAAAATTAGTACAAGTTTCGACTTGTCTGTTATTCGCTCTCGACAGAATGCCTCCGGGTGTCCCAAGAACGTGGAATTCCCTTACTAAATTTAATTCGAGTGCTCACTTATTAGGTAGAAACAATAATTTTTTTTTTCATTTTGTTCAGTTCGATTGGATTATTTACAAATAACGAAGCGTTATAAAAAGTGGCCTAGAAGTAAAATGAATTATGTGATTATTGTTACGGCGTAACCGTAAACAAAAATTATTATAATCTCGAAAATAATATACAGTGTGCGACGTAAGATGACTAACGGAATAGTCGATATTGTTTCGCAATACGTTACGGTATTACCACGTATTATTCATAAAGTAAAATTTTTCGGTCAATACCACATAATTCGTGATTAGCTAAAGAGACTTTGTAAAGAACGAGATCAATACCTTCGGAATACAATGACAAATCACTACCGGAAACGGTGTCAAATACCTTATCGATAGGTAATGCGGGTAAAGCAGGATATTACAATAGGTATCATAATGAACCGGTGGGGAAGAAACATTTCGCAATTTTTGAATAAGCACGTGAAACCTGCGCCTCCAAACAATTACAGGTTGGTATGAGTAAAATATGTGGTTAGGATTTTTTCTTTTCGATAAAAATTTGGTCATCCAATTTGTTCCGACAATGTCGAATAATTAGAAAGTAAAATTGCATTTTCGAGTTTGTGTAACGTGGGAAATACTAGTAGATATAATATTATTGTCTTGGGAGATATCGGATCGAGCAAACTGAGTGTCAAAATTTTGTATTATTACTCAAATGTTTCAATATTGCACATAATATTATTGTACTAATAATAATATTATAAATATAAGTGCATAATTAGTATATTAAGTAGGTATAAGATACCGAGTCTTTTTAATATCATCTGACCGGACAAAAATAAATTCTTATCTATCAAAAACGTGCAGAAATTCAAGTTGGACTAAAACGACTTACCCATTTTAACGAGGAGGTTAATAACGTTGAGTTGTAATAAACAAATCAATATAATATGCACAAAACTGACACCGAAGAACATAAAAATTAAGATCCAGACAAAACACAATTTCGTTTCGTTTTAACACACACACAAGAGCACAAATTTGTTGCCGACTGAATTGAAAATTCAGACGGTTGTACTATTATAATTTCCCCACTAAAAATTTGTACCACGTTCGTATACAGCGGTTCCTAAACTTCTAAGGCGGCACCAATATTAATCTTTGCTTTCCTCCGAATTTGCCGCTTTATTACAATGGAATCAAGGTTTTTTCAGCCAACGGGAATTAATAAAGTGGTTTGGAAGGGGAAATAGTGGGAGGAGTCACTCTGCGCGTATTTACCTTTTGATTTTCTTCAATAATTTCCTTTTAATTACTTTAAATTGTCTTAATTAATTAATTGTTCTATTGAGCCAATAATTTACAGCTAGATAAACGATTTTGGGAATTAAAAGAAAATGATTTCCCTTTCGTACATGTCTATGGTAAATAAGCTAATTAATTACGTTCAATAGTAATAAATTATTGTAATGCTTTCAAATTAATCATTGCACTTTCTATTATATTATACCATTAAAGAAAATCTCGCTATTGAAATGTGTTTAGCATCATATAAAAATATAAGCACACAAATTGAAGTTTGTTAATTAGAACGTTCTGGACGTTTTTTGAGGGTAGGCACGAGAAGAAAATCTTTTGTTTTCGTTGTAACATCAACATAATAATCACCATATGAAAAATTAGTTAACCGTGAGTGTGTGATGAAAAAGTATAATTAAGATTTTATGTAATGAAAACTATATAACGGAAACTTGCTTAGCATTAATAATTGGGCTAACCTTCAAGAAAATCAGAAAGCGTACCACCCATTCCTACTTATATATTATAGGTACTAGTATAATATAGATATGTATGTATAAATTACATATTGTACTTATGAAAAATTGTTTAGATTTCAAGGATATTTAACATAATTATGCAAGTGGATTAAATTCTCTAATTTTTAACTACCAAAATTTGGAAGTAAACCGAAAAGAAAATTGAAGAGTTCACTGTAAACAATGGCTGCATTTTATCGTGAAAATTACCCAGTTCATGAGTTAATTTATACTAAAAATGATTAATTTCATATTTTACCAAAAAAGAAAATGTAAAATTACCCCGAAAATAGAAATAGGTATACTATTATCAACACCTTAGGCTAAATTTATTTGATGTTGTAATTTTTAACAAGGTTGTACAGTCAATTATCATCTAATTCTGTAAAATTCAACAATATTATAAAATTACCTATTCGATAAAAGTACTTTTTGTTTAAGAAAATCAACTGCGATAACTTTAAATCACAAATAAATTTTGTTTGGGTTAAATATTGGTTAATATTTAATGCAACATTTTTCATCGCCTCTTTTAACAGAAAAAGAACGCAAGCTACCTACAAGGCTTACTATAGATGTTTATTTCAATAACAAAGACGTTTGTATATTATAATACTATACCTAATAGAAAAACAGAAATGTTAACAATTTTATCAATAAAACAAAGAAAATTAAAAGAGATGACCATAAAGCCACCTAAATTACATTAACGATTTGTCGTTGTAAACCTTTGTAAAAATTTAATTTAATACTTTTTTATTGCAAAGTCTGAAGAATTTTAATAGAAATAGAGTTCCAAACTTTCCGAATTGCCACTTTTAGTTCAAAAACATTGTTGAAGTGACGTCCGTGCTTATCAACTTGACGCTCATATTTTCTATCAGGCTTAAGTCGGGACTGCAAGCAGGCCATTCCAAAACCGAATGTTTCGATCTTCAAACTAGTTTGAAGAGTGACGTGAACGATGGATCGCTGAATTGTCCTGTTGGAATATAAACTCCCTTTCCACGATATCGTCGGTAATAGTTATTAAAACTTTTTCCAGGAGATTGGTGTAGTTATTTGAATTAATTTTCGATGAAATCCAATAAATTGGAGTTCTTCCTTTAATAAGTAAACGCTGCTCAAATCATAACTGTACCTACGCAACAAATATTTCTATACTTCTCTATCTTTGCTCAAATCGTGCCAATAAAAACTTTTTTCATCGCTAAAGATTCGTTCTTCTATGACATGTACTTTTTGGTAAACATCAACCGTTCTTGTTTGTGACTCTTACTTAACTTGTATTTTGCCAATTTTTTTGTCCACTTAACTCGAATTATATAGAATTTGACGAACACATCTAGTATGGGTAAGTTTAATTTATTCAGCTATAATTTTCAACGCAGTTAGTTGTTCCTTTGATAGCTTTTCGAACAATTCGGTATGTTTTTTAAACGTCGATTTATCTTCGGTTTTGGTCCTGGATACTTTTTTTGCCCATATTAATTTCCTACTTTCATGAGATAACAGTTATCAATTGCTGAACGCGACTTTCCTATTTCACCCGCAATTTTTCTATGCCATTCCCAATATGGAGAGTAATTTAATTTTCCATTTTCGTTTTTCGAAAGCTTCATACATCGAGACATTATGATTTTTGTACTTTTTTGACACAATTTATTTTTAAACTTTAAATGCAAAACCAAAAAAAACTTTACAACTATCTTTGTTTAAACTTGACCCACAAATAATTAAAAATCAAACACTGGTTTTATAGCTACTATTTCTCTTGAAATGCGACACACAAATGAAATTTTTTTTATAAATATTGTTATGGGTTATTTATGATTCATAATTAGATAAAATACCCAGTGGTGTAATTTTCAATACGTTTTTTCAACAACAGCTTATACTTACCATTTGTAATTAATTGTAAAATTACTTGATAAAATAACATTTCCTTGAGAAAAATTAAATTATGCACTGAACCAAAAGTGAATATAAATAGAAAGAAAAATTTCTTTGAGCCAAGCAATAAATTTATTAAAATTGGTCCAACAAACGATTTCATTCGGATAACAAAATATATTATATTTAATTAATTAATTATTAGATTTCTTAAATAAGAAATAGTTCATTATACTAAATAATAAAAGTTTATAAAAGCATTGGGTACTGTTTCATTTAGTTAGCGATTTACATTTATTATATTAACGTACACTGATTATTGTGTTAATCAAAGAATACGCTGCTGCAACGTATAATAATAAGAAAATGGTTAAGGTTATTAACATGTGATAATTTTTTTTTAATTAATTTATACACGTTACATGAAATTGAAATAAAATTTAATTCATAACATACATAATATTGTTCAAAAACTAGTTAAATGAATGATATAGCTTGGTACATAATATGTTATAACTTTATGTTTGTAAAATTTTTGACTTTTAATCAAGTTTGAATTTAATAGCATATCTTCTCAATTATTTTAATAATTTTTCCAGGTTTGCCTGACGAGATTCCAAAAAACGAAACATAAAAGCATAAAAGCTAGCTATATCATTCATTTAAATAGTTTTTGAACAATATTATGTAAGTTATGAATTAAATTTTATTTCAATTTCATGTAACATGTATAAATTAAATTTTAAAAAATATATATAATAATAATATAGTAGTATATTATAAGGATAAACGTCATCGAAGTGGATGTTAAATTTTAAAACTAAAATTTCTTGACCAATTAGCAGAAATGCCCTGTTAGTTTTACATTTTCAGGCAAATTTACATCAACAAAATGTTCTTTTATCAAGTAATTTTACAACAATCTTGAATTTTACAGAAGTATAGATGGTAATTGTACTACTACCTCGTAGAAAATTACACCACCGAATCTATTTACTCCTGAATTGGTTGCCACTGGGATGCCACTAATTTTAGGAGTAAATTTACTCTAAGGTGTACTTAATATTTTTTGGATAGTTGTACACATTTGTCGGGTAAAACATGAAATTACACTATTTTTAGAGTAAATTTATTCTTATAAACTGGGTATTCGTTACAGGTAAAGTTAAAATATGTAATTTTTCAAGTATAAATTTACTCCTAATTTACTTTAGTGAGTAAATTTCACCTGATCTATAAAATTACTCTAATTTTTTACAGTGAGTTTACTTTAACTAACCAACAAAAAACTACAACTCCAATCGGAAAAAGTTAAACAGGAAATTTATATAGGTTTTAAGAATACCTGAATCATTCAAATCGTTGTTTTAATTTTTGAGGAATATCTAAAAAAACGTTAAAAATCGAGTATTTTTGTTTTTACCATATCTTTTTTTGCCTATTTATCTTACAATATAGTATCTTTATTTTATCATATTATCACGACGTTTTCTTAAGTACCTACTCGTACACTTGAAAACATGTGGGGTGTATCCAGAACGCGGCTTTAATTATGGTCATTTGCTAAGCATAAAAAATTGTCAGTCGTTTAAAAATCGGAAAATTTGTAACATCTATATTGTTCTTACAAAAATTACTCAATCACCATATTGACTGTGATGAACTGGTTGAAACCGTTAAATATGTTCCACTAGAGAAGGTACGAGAAACAGAGAAATCTTTTACATTGGACACTACATATACAGAACGAACGTGATGAAGAAAAACCCGATCAACACAATGTGCGAAAATTTTAATAAAGTTGTGGAACTATGTGATATTAGAAGCAATGCTCCTATTAAAACAAAAAACAGCATTATACGAATACTTGAAATCTTAAATGTAACTCTTATTTCGTTTAATTTTGTGTAATTTTTGTGATTTTATTTATTTATTTCTGTATTTTTCTTATTATTGGGGTTATCTGTTGGAATTTGGAAATAAAGTGTTATTATTATTATTATATAAATGTTTCATAAAATTGTGATCAAGATAATTTTTTTTGTGTTACCAACTAAAATTAAGCTTCGCGTAGAGTCGTTAAATGACTTGAATTTTTGTAAATGATTGATATATTGCAAAATCCTTGTTAATAAATTTGAATTTTTATAAGCTGTCAAACATTTTTTATTAAAAAAAAAAATTTATTAAAAGGGTCCGCGTTCGGCTATCTACATAATGAAATATACAATCCTATCCGTTCACCCACTTTTCCATTTTGCAACAGTTTCAAAAACTTTTACTATGATTTCGGCCAAATTTTGATCTAATACCTATATTTATAATTTTGTTTATTGCCTTGGCATATCTTAGGAGTTTATTTATTTTTATCAACTTTCTGTTCTGAAATTTTTATTTCACTTTTTTATCAATTTCACCCTTCGTTCTTTTACCTAACTACATACTTCTAAAATTAATTAAAAACATCTTTTATCTAAATAACATTTATTTTTATTAATATCCTACTTAAAGTTACTTACAAAACTTTACTTATTTGGCATCGCTAATTTAAGTATGTTCGTTGTCACACACCCAAATACAAATAATACAAATACAAATTTTAACAAAACAAAATGAAATAAAACTTGTTAACGAGTGTGCAATTTTCACGTCTACCACACATAGAAAGCTGTTTGTTACAATGTCTTGTGATACGTGTGGAATACACAATCAACTTTTCACGTTGACATCGCCAGGTCAAATTATTGTCTCCTAAGACTGTGATGCTCTGACACAGTGACACATAGAGAAAATAGAGGAATTTTATAATAATATCAATTAGTAGGTACCTATCGGAAAATATGTAGTAGGTATTATGAAAAATTTCAGTGTTATTCGAAAGTTCAAGGATAATAATTATTAATTGACCTTGTTGAAGGCAACTAAATTAGCACGAAACAAATTATTCCTAGTGCAATTTTTAACTGTTAATAAAACTGTTAGAAATTTTTTTAATTATTACTCCTTTATGAATAATTATAATAAAACATAATTAAATTTTCGTGGAAGCATATAAATTTGTCGTATTTGAAAATATGAAAAGACACAACTAGACGATGCCGAGTCGTTAGTTTGTTTAATGATGGATGTAGTAATAAGTATTTGTAATTCAGACGGTGTATAATGAAATTTTACAATGCTGCAGCCATCTGTACCGACACTTAATTTTCTTACATTTGATGTAAACCGTTAGGTTCTAACAAAAAGCGGTACTGTCACACCATTGAGTCATTAAAATTGCATAAAAAATGCATTTATAATTTTTATATCTAATAAATCTCTATATAGTATATACTATTTTAGTATATCGTTTCGGTCGTCCGTCAAATAAAATATGGAAAGCACGTTTCAATCTTTCTGGAGTGTATAATTTTATACCTCGCGAGGACCCAATGGATATAAAAAATAATATATTTGGCGATTGTATAAATAAAGCGTTTTTTGAATTTTAGAAGAGATAACAGATCTCGTTGTTGTTTACCCGATGGTGCAATTTAATAGCTTAAACTTTTAATTAAGCGGTATAAATAGCAGCGATAATGTGAAATGAAACTGGTTTCGACAATCGTACCACAAATTTTAATAATATTTTGTTATAAGCGAAAAGGTGGCGGCCGTTGGTTGAAGAGGTGCACGTATTTGTATTCATAACAAGAGATAACTGGTCGCAGCTCATTTGTCAGTTGTTATCGTCAAATCGGCGCCCATGTCCAGACGAGATAATATGTTTAAGATCAGAATAGATTTTTTAAAATCCAATTTGACTTGTTTTTTTCCAAACAAATTTATTTGCTTCTTTTCAACTTTGACTTTTCTCAATTACGAGTTTCCCAGAACTTTTCTTGGCTTTAACGAATTATGCTCGCTTTGGTTTATTAGCAGAAAAAATATTTTTGAACTGATATTCCTAACTGAAAACATATGAGCATTTAAAAAAAATTTAAAAACATTTTAAAGGCTTATTATAAATTACTAGATGCTATAGGGTCGAATTGAAACTTTCACGAAAAGCAAATATGAAAATTGATCTATTTTTTGTACAAGAATCAAAATGCCCACTTTGAAAAATAGACAATACAAGGGGATATCAAAGTTGTGCTGCATAATAGATCTTTGAATAACAGCTAACGGCAGCTTCTTTTCTTGTTCGATATTGGTTGCCGTTTTAAGACATTTTTTAAATCCATTTTAAAAATAACGAATCTGTTCGTGCAACGTTCCGAAGTCTACACACACACTCCAACAACAAAGATGTTTGGCTCTCTAATTAAACAAAAATATATGTAATTTAAATAAAACCCTATCATTATATTTGTTATTCTAAGGCGCCATACAATTTATTAATTTAACAAATTTTATTTTAAATTTCAATCATATTATTAAAGATGAATAAGTCCGTCCTTTTTCTAACCTCATAAAAATGAATGACAAAAGTCTGTTAGAAGAGTGTAGCGCTTCCCTTAAGCTTTTATGGCCATTTTCATTCTAGCAGGCATATAATTAACTAGTTTTTTTGTGATTTCCGACTCAATATTTTCCGGAATTTCCATTATTGCTTGTTTCAGATAATTTTTATTCTTGCTTTTCTCTAACTTTCCAAGACATTTCGTTCCATAGATGTTCGATGTCATTCATGTTGAGAGACTGCGGTAGTGGTACTAAGTTGATTCGCAACTTATAAAACAATCATTCTCGAGGTATGTTTTGGGTCGTTATCTTATTGGAATATACTATATTGTCGTGTTACAAAATAATTTTTGACCGCCCCTGATACTTTTTGTAAATTTTGTTTTTTTTATAATTTGTTGTACATATTACCTTTATAAATGTTATGTAAGGTTGGCAGAAAACGGAGAAGAGTAGAGATTTTTTTTGCCAAAAATGGCCGCCGAGTGTTTGATTGATTTATTTTTGGATGAATAGTATTTTTTTTTTTTTGATTGAAACTATAAATTAAAATTGGAATTGGTAAAAAGTTTATTAAATATTTGAAGAAAATTTGTCGAGGAAACGACAAAATTTGATAGTGAAGTCGACGGCTGCAACACGGTATCACCATTGCCATATATTTGAAAGGTTCTATTTCTTCGATAATTTAAACGAATAATTTTAGATTTAGAAATTAATTTAATTGTAAGTAAAAATTTAGTTATAAGAGCGACGTGTAGATTGGTAGATGCAACATAGAGTTATAAATTTGATGGAATTATAAGTTCGATTCTAGAGTAAAGTATAAGATTTTTTCCAATTTAAAATAATTTGATTGCAAGTTGATAAAAATTGAAATGATGGTAGTTTTTTATAAAATATACCAGAAATTGTTTTTAAAACCTTTCGATCGAATTATTTTAAACTTTAAAATTTTTATACTACCTCGATCGAATCCTCGAGGATCGAACTTTCAATTTCAAATTAGTAATCTGCTACGCTATACACATTTGGCTCTCTTAAATGTAATTTTATCATCAAAATTAAATTCAACTTCCAAAAATCCAAAATTATTTGAATAAAATTATCACAGAAACAAAACTACAGCTATCGATCTTTCATAAAATTTTGTCGTTCCTTCGACATGATTTCATCCAATAGTTAAATACTCTCAACAATTCCCATAAAACAATTTCCAACCAATAAAATTCCATTCATCCAAAAACGAAATAATTTTTAATTTTCCAAAAATTCTCAAACTTACAAATCAAAATATAAATTTTTTGTCTGCGGTCACTCTCGACCAAAAATCTTCTCAAACAACTTAAATTAATAATAACATACAAAGAAAATTACAATCTCAGGGATATTCGCACAAAAATAATCAAAATTTACGAAGCCAAATTTCAGTTAACTACTCCGGCGGCCATTTTTGGCAAAAAAGCCCCTACTCTTCTCCGTTTTCTGCCAACCTTAACTTTACAAAATTTAATACAGCAAACAGTAAACTCAAAAATTTACCAAAAGTATGAGGGGCGGTCAAAAATTAGTTTGCAACACGACAATATTATAAAGTCCCATGTAAACCTAATATTTGGCACTTGCTTGCAGATTAATTAATAATGCAAAATTTCCCATCCCATATTAACCCGCTTGTATCTCCACGTTTAACGGTGACAACGAGATTGTTTTTTTTTTGTATATACCTACCGTAATTGGCTCTTGCCAAATTTTTATGGATTCGTCGTCCGATAAACATTAAATTTACTTTCGTCACAAACAATAATTTTAGACCAGAACTCTTTTTCACGATTTAAATGTAATTTAGCAAATTCTAATCTCTTGTTTCATTTCACCAATAAAAGGTTTTTTTCTAGACTTCTTATTTCGATATCCTTTTCTGAAGGAAAAGTGTAAGAATCACACTTCTTTCCGGTTACCTTCAACACCTCACTTGACTACGGATTATTGCACTTTACTTTTTAAATAATTAAATTATGTTCTAGATTTGTAAATATTTTTAAACGACCTAAACGTCGTATTGAAGACATGGAATAGGTAGTTTTGTAATTTTTTTAATTATTAATAAAAATTGTTGCATGAATTTTATCAACTAATTTGCCAATTAGCTTTAAGGACATTCCTTCGGTATGATACTTTATGATCAATTGACGTTCCGATTCTTCGACTTCTTTGCGTAACGTTTTCATGTTAATTAAAATGTGAAATTAATTTATAAAAGTACACCCTGGAAGGTCGTTATCACTACTAATGTATAATTTATTCAAGATACAAAATTGCAAACTCGGAGCATTATATTAGATTGTGCGTGGGTTGTGTCGACATTACTACGCAGAATTCTCGAATTTGGAGTGATGAAAATTCATAGGCTATTCTTGATAAACCTTTAATCGACAAAAATTGACTATTGGATGTACTACATTTTAGTCTGGAGGCAAAAGCGTAAAAAGCGTGTTTGGAGAACGCTTCGAACTATAGATTAACGATTATTTCTATCTTCATTTGGACGAGCTTTAGAAACAACCAATTTATTTTTGGTAACAGTTTTTTGGTTATATTTATATAATATCTCGAAATACTAATAGGAACAACTGTTCACCAAGATCATGCGACATAATAACTTTAGACTTTTTTTCTGGATATACCTTAAATTATTCTATTCGTTTGAACTCCGATTTTATATGTCAACATCGGGCAATTATATCTTGGTTATACTTTTTTTGTTAAATTTTGTTTCATAATAATATGTACATTTTAAAAAAGTCGATAAGGCGTGGCACGAGTATCTATCATCAGGTGCAAATAACATTAATTTAATCGATATTTTTTTACAACAGGTATTAATTTTAATATTTATTAGAGCATCTTCTTTCTTGAGCATTTGGTGCGGAACTTGAAAATCATGCATGGATGGATCTTAGCAGCGGATGCCACCTGTCATGAGCACGCGCTTCCACCTGGCCTATACTAGACACTCCACAAACATCCGTTGACACGTGTGCAAACTACGTCTCTGAATATATCAGAACGAAACCTTTTCCATCTTGATTAAGTTAGTGTTAACATAATCGTAAAAGCGAGTGCACAATAGCTTTATTGAGGTTGGAGATCATAACAAGAATCTCACTTTTTCTGGAGTAAAAAATCGAAATGTTTCCAACGCAGCTGCTGAGCTCATTGGGATAATATTTAATTCGCAGGTGCTTTGATTAATAAGTGGCTTTGAACAAATTTAGTTGATAGTCTGCCGTTTGAATTCTATTATATAGTCTGTATGTATGTCTGTAATTTTAGAAAATGTTCAAATGAAATTACAAATTTTTAAATTTTATATTTTTGGTATTCGATAGTAGTAGATAAATAGTAGTTTTTCTGTTCAGACTACACAACATTATAGTATGAAATGTCTACGATATGTAGTATGTACAATGTACTACTCTTATCAACGAGCAAGGCAATTTGGATAATTGTTTACTAAGAAAGCTGAAAAATAATTTATGCAAATAAGTAATTTGTACGGAATGAAGAAAAGCGAACATATAATTCAATAATTAAACTTTTGCAGCGCGCGTGTGTATAGTTCAAGTAGTAATTACGCATAATAATGTTTAATACCAAAGGAAGAATATTCCAACTTTCTGTAGACAGTATAAATATGGTCAAATTGTAGCTGGTAGCTGGATGTCTGGAAAATATTCGGCAATAATTGATGGCGCACACCGTCTGTATAATTTGCACAAGATTTAAAATGTTGAGTAGCGTTGCGTGTACCACTTTGTAGGTTAGAATTCATATTTTGCTTCGGGCAAACGCGTGTTCTGAATAATAGGTCGTGCACCTAATGCCTATACACAATGGATAAATTCATTTTTACAAAACTTTCCTCGATAAACGGCCCAAAAAGTTAGCATGCAACTCAACATTTAGTCAAATTAATCTTAAGAGGTTGCGGGTATTTATTATAATATTATATCTAGCGTTATTATATTATATTATTAAACATAACGCAGAGGCGTACGTAGTATATTCATTATTAAAATCGATTACGATTTTCTTCCAATATTAAAAAAAGCATTTTAATTCAGAAAATATGCTTTAATGTTGTCCTAGATAGCAACTTAATAATATATTCTTGTATTCTGAAACTTGCGCACAAAAGAACGCGTCTGTAAATTAGATTAGGTAAAATATTCAATAAAAATTTGTAAAAAAATAAGTTTTTTAAACGATTTTTATCACACGAAAAGAAAATGAAAAAATTGTGTTGGTATTCGATAATGTGGTACTCGGCAGAAAATATCTGTGAGGAGTAGCAAGGCACAACACCTGCCGGGTACGGTGGCCCAATATCTCGCATGCGGCAACTGACCAACCGCCTATTATAATTCCTTCCAATTAACCAGCGGCCCGCCAGTCCATATGGATTTATGGTCCGATTGTCCTTAAATAATCAATAAATAATAACTTGATCGCTGTCTGCACATCTCGTATCACGAGAATTTGATGAAAAGTAAAAGTAACTGTTGTAGTCGTCGACAAGTCTAAAACAAAGAAAAAAGAATCTCGAAAATTTACAAGCAAATGTTTAGGTGTAGGTACTTTTTATACAAAAATGTCTGATCAAATTCAGTTTCGCGTGTGAACGAGTTTTTGAACCTTTGGTTACGTGTTTTGGTTCAATATTATTACAGTAATTATATTTTTTGTCGATAAAAAAGTAGCCAAAAATATATTTTTATTATTTTTGTTTTTTTCTTAGTCTTTGTTTTGTCTTTATGAAAATTGCACTCTATTCAAAGTGGCCTAATTATTATGAAATATTCACCGGCCCTCATATTTATTTTCAAACTGCATTTACAACTCGAAGATTTAAATAAACAAAAAGCATTAAAAAACATAGTTTGATCAAGAGTTGCACTCATCGACTGCAGACTTCAGGCAGGCATGTTTATTATAGTTTGTTTGATCAAAATTTTGTTTGTTTAATTTATATAAAACTTTTTTGTAATTTTAAAGAAGGCAACATAAGATAATTATTTGAACATTTTATACGAATTTTATTTTGGGTTGTTTTTTGCGATGTTTCTAACTACAATCTTGCTTCACGCTTTTCTTTATTTCTGTGCTCTTCTTTTATTATGTTCTCAACACACGATTTAAATCCTGCAAAGTCTTCAGGATGAAAAATTCTTGCGGTTTGTTCAATTTTTGTTCCTGTCTTCTTCGGAAATACCTCGGAAACTTCCACTCTCGTGAACAAAATTTGCTTTCCCAATTGGTTTATAGATGGATTACCCCATTCTTGTTCCACATTTATCTTTGATATGCTTTCATATGTACTAATATAATAAATTAAAGCATAGTTGTATGCTTGCATTGCTACAACGCTTTCGTCACACAGATACATTTTGTGGCTATATTGTACAAGCGGGAATGTAACTGGCGTTTGTCGTATCACGAATCTCGTGTTTTCCATCTTTTCTAACTTCTTTTACGTAGTTTATATGATGAGTAGTTTACTAACAAAATTTGCAAATTTGAATCAAAATTACTGATAATTTTGGAAAAACCACACTTCAGAACAAACTCCATGCTTTTAAACTACTTATATTAACCTGCTGCAAAAATATTCTCTCAAATTTTACCTTAAATTCATTTATATAATAATTAATTTCAAATTTTATATATTGGTAAATAAAGGGTATCCTATGAAAAGTGCCGGCGCGCCCACCCAGTGGACGCTAGTTGTGAACTTGCACATAGCCAATATAGGGTGTACAACATTTCGGATTTTATTTGTAGGGAAAAGTAAAACTATAGATTATTTTTATTAATAATTCTCGAACAGGCAACATATATATTTTTTTTTGATTATTTGAATGTCCGTCGTCTTTAATCAACTTACCTTTTCAAATTTTTATTTGTTTATTTGCGAATATTGTCCTAACCAATCAGGTTACACATCAATCGAGTTCCAGAGAGATTGATGTACAACTCGATTGATGTGAAACTCGACTGATGTGCAACACAGTTTTGTACGTAATGTTATTTAAACATATATTTTTTGTTAAATCGGTCGTGCTGATCTCCCAATGTGTGGAGCTACCTTTGTTTAAGATAAATTTAAGCGTTTACTACTACACGCATATATTCTTATATTTAATTTAGCAAAAGTATGCACAAACGGGAATGCATCAATTTAAATAACCACTTATCTTTAGAAAATGTGTATATTTTACGGAAAAAGTAGGCAACTGAAAAATGTATGAATTTACGGATAAGACTTCAAAAAAATGGTAATAAATCTAGTAGTAGAAAAAATTGTATATAAACCACGGTTACGAAGACCATTATAGACCCCGCGCCTTATATTTATCGGTGCTACGCACCTCGGTATATAATATAATATACTATTTTAATTTTTTTTAGAAGTGCAACGTTGGGGGCTGGGAAAATAAAGGGTGTTTTTTTGTACATCGTACAGACAAGTTGACGAGTGTACGACAGAAGTAATTTTTTCACTTTCTTTTTCGAGATGAAAATTTTTAGCACGGTAACAATAATTGTCAAAACTTATTTTTCTTAAATTTTAGTAGTAAACTTTGCAACATCTGGTACATCTTATAATAACGATTGAATTTGCATTCCGTTAATCTTAAATTTCTAAAGACAAAATTATTGCTGTCTTCTATTCTGAACTAAATGCTTTTTTGAGGCGATTTGAGCTTCTAGGTGGTATATTTTAGATCCATTTTAATGAGTGAGTCAGGAGTTGTAGTATACATTTTAATATATTTTTATATAATAATTATGTTCATGTTGATTTCTATTTGATTATAATTAATAGTAGTATAAAAATTATTATAAAATTCTTTATACGAGTGGACCAACCATAAGTAACCATAAACAAAAGTAAGTTATAATTAACATAGATTTTTATTCTTTTATAATCCTCTTACAGAAGTTCCTAGAATATTAAGATCAAAGATGAAGCATTCAATATTTTAACTTCTGCATAATACTTACAAACACATTTTAGTTTTTAAGTTCATCTTCACCTTTTATAGTTAACCCTATATATAATTGAGTAGTATCTTCAGATAATCGAATTTAGAAAGTGACAAAACCACTGCTGTTAATTCAGAATTTACCCTGTATAAAATCCTCTACAAGTTTTAATGAAGTGCGCAACTTATTATATTAGGTATTTGTTTATAATTACATAAAGTTACGCTTGTTTGTTATTGTGTAGATTATAATAGTTCCCATAAGCCATAAGCAAATACACGGGAATATAGCATACACGAGTGTCATGCATTATGAACAAACTGGTCGGTTCTACTGTTAAAAGAAACTATAATTATATACATAGCAAAAATTATAAAACCCTAGAAGTTTTTTCTTAATTACACTTCACGCACTTTTATCAAGAATCGGATATCCGTTTTCTCTTAATTAAGCAGTTGAACCAATAATCGTGCATCCATGACTTGCAACCCTAACTATAGATGTGATAATTTATTATTATTATTTTCAATGTTCCTATTATACTCTACGGTGTGAAAATTTTTAAATTCTTTAAATTCAATATACTAATAATAAAAATTTCAAAATCAGTTTTAATATCGGCTTAAAAGCGACTTCGCCGTTTGGAATTCTCTTATATTTATTTCACCTTTAAAAATGCATTATAAAGAACGTAGCATTAGCATCGCTGCGATTTAATATTTGTTTTTTCATGATAATCAAATTTAAATCTTTAGTTTTTAAAAATTTATTTTGCTAATTTTAACTTTTTAAAAATATTTTAAAAGAATATTTGAATAATACTTATTATTTATAAGTATGAAGATCGAAAATAATCGTGACATAGAGCTTTATATTGTATTATAATCTTTTTCTTTAATATTTCATTTTCATGATTTTTCTTATGGTTTTTCTTTTTTTTTCCTTTTTGAAATATCCTTACATTAATTTCATTTTATCACATTAATAACAGTATTTTCTACGTATTCTTCACTTTACAGTTAAAATTTATTATTTTAAAGTTTTATTTGGTTTTGTTAAATTTTACGTCAATTTTGGTTTTTTACCGGCTACAATTCAATCCTAATTTATAATTAATGTTCTTAAAATAAACAAACTAAAACATATTATTAAAATAATAAATTTTAATAATTAATTGTTGAAATTCGTTATTTTAATAATATGTTTTAGTTTGTTTATTTTAACATTACATACTACTAAATACCACACTATAGACTTAAAAATTCATATTTTAGGTTAATTTTCTGTTATTAATGTTCTTAGGTTATCTCAATTCGGACCAAATGCGATCATCCCAACTTTTATTTTTAAATGTAAGAGTATGCCAATTCAATAAATAACAGATTCTTTTCGGTACTAGATCTAAATAAAATTCCAACTTGATTAATGGACGATGAAGAAATCATAAATAATTATATGCCAAATGATTCAATATTGTGAATTATCTCATGCCTGTTAAGACTTTGTTTGTGTATTTTACATAGATTTGAAAACAATACTAACTTATTCCTTAAAAACTGAAAAAATATCACCACCTTAATTAAGCATTCTAATAACTTGTTGATTGTTAAACTTGCTACTAACACACTCTTTAATTTAAAAAATTAAACGAAAACTAAACAGAAATAAAACAAACCTAAAATGATAGAATTTTAACCGTAAAGTAAAGAATGCATAAGTAGAAAATTTTATATTTTACAATAAACTCTACATATACCACAAAATCTACTTGAAATTTATTTTTTTTAGTACGTTTCCATTACTCTTTAACTGAGTTCAAAATATAAAAGAAGTCTTGAATATTTTGCATAAACTATTTAATATTTTACACTTAAACTTTTGGCATTATTTAGAAAATAAACATTTCAATTTCTCATTTTCACCCGAAACGAGTTTTCAAAAAAAAGGAAGTTAGAGGTGGTTGCGATCAGCCAGTGAAGGTAACCTAAACTGTGAAAAAAAATGGTTCAAAACTAAAATTGATCTATGTTTTTGGAATTTGTAAAGTAATAGGAACATAGTATATCAAATATATATATATACAGAAAAAATAAATTCGCGATTTCATTTAAAGATTCATTAATATCGTAGAAAAAAAAATGAATGAATTTAGCCTAACTACTCAAAGTAAACAATTCATTAAATATAAATTAGACGAATACAAGATTTAAAAATTAGACAAATCATCGAATATATTCATTGAATTTGATATTTTATTTTAATGATTTAGCGAATAACTGCGTTTGTTTTATTTAATCTAAGTAAATAATTTATACGCAAACATTTATTGAATGTGTAAATGATTTCTTTAAATCGATTAATAGAATTAAATATTTTATTTAATATAATAATTTATTATTACTTAAATGTAGGAAATAATTTTTATGAATTGAGTTGAGTTTGTTAAACCATTATGTATTTTTGGGGGGTAACACATAATTTAATTTATATGCTTTTGTTTATGATAAACTCTTACTTTAGTGGTAAACCTTTGACCTCAAGCTCGAGTTTTTTCGAAAATGTTTAGATAAACTTATTAAACGTTTTAATTCACCTCCTGAAAACTGCCAAAATGTGACTTAGGTTGTTTCTGAAATAAGCGATTCAATTGCAATTATTAATTATTGTCTAACCCGATAGCTAGATTTTGAATGCCAATTTTTAAAATAAAGTCAAAATAATCAAAATAATAACTTAATAACTTAAGTCGAATATAACTTAAAAGGGGTGGGAGTAATAAAAAATTTTTTCCTACAAAACTTGCTTATTTTTTAAAGAGCTTTCCAACGATACCACTTTCGACATATCAACACCATCAAGAAACAACGTCGTAACTCGACTTACGACAAATTTGAGTTTTAACTATCGCTGTAATCCTGAGAAAAATACCTTTCTTTTGGTAAAAAAAAGTTTACTTTAGAATAATAATTGAATGAGATAATCAGTGGAAAAAAGTTGTATCTCAACGTATTTTTCCTGTTGAGCAGTAACAAAGTCGGTACTCGTGCTACGTCTTTTTCCAACTAAACATTACTGTTAAGTTTGAGCGGTAAAATAGTCGTAACAGAAGTTACGTTGTTGTTCTTCGTAAAACCACCCAGTATATACGGCCCTGCTTGTGATGTATTATGATATATGGTGCCATTTAAAATTCTGGATTTCTGGACTTTCTGGAGCGAACTACTCTGGATGCCGACTTTTCCCGGAAATAATAATATCACCATTAGATTCGTCATTAGGGCTTTTGTGATAAATTTTTTTAGCCCAACTCTCTACGACTTACCGTTTTTGAAAAAAAGTACTGATACGGGTGGTCTGGGTCATTAGTTAAATTATATGCTTAAATATTTAAATAAACTATATAATTTCAATTCAATTCAATAATTTAGATTAAATATTTTTTTTTATCTACGAAAAATTTTATTAATTATTTTTAATCGAACATTTAACTTCCTAATGTTCTCGTAATTCAGTTTTATTTATTTCTTTCACCATCAACTTGCACAATTTGTTAAATTAATACAAAATTGGCCTTCAGTCTTGGTGACAGTTTTACTTTAAACGTTGTGTAGTTATTTTGTACATATTTTTGAATTTCAAAATTAATTTCTGATAGACTAATAAGATAACTTCCATTTTATTTAATTAAATTCATCTAATTCCCATAACAACCGTTTGTTTCTTTCCAGTTAGCTAAAGACAACCACCTCAGCAAAAAAAAAATATCCCTGTTCTTAAAGCTGATAAAAGCTCCTACGAGACAATTGCATGCAAAATTAGTAAGTGTCGTGAGTGTATTACAGCATTTATTAACACTGGAGATATATAGTTTAACATGAGCTCCAAATCACGAGATGTTGACATAAACTTCAAATACAAATAAAAACCCTGTGGACTTGGTCAATGATCGAACCAACAACTGCGACACTACAATCCAACACTCTAACTACCAGCCTGCAACTGCGTCTTCGCGTATGTATTTCCAATATGATACACATACAAAAGAGTTGAAACATTATACCGTTACCAAACGCTATGTAGACTTTACAGTATAATAGTTTTCAACGTAAATTACTACGTTGTTTAAACGTTATTTGTGCACAATTAATTAACGGCCATTTTTCTCACTATGTTGAAATAATTTTACATAAACATGTTAGGTATGTGGTCATAGATAAATAAATTATACTCTTAATTATTATTCTAACGGTGTATTCGCGCAATATGTTATGTAATTTTATTTTATCTTTTTTATTAAAACACGTTAATTCTACCCTAAACAGAGGTAGCAAAAGTTTTCTGAAGGACGGGATAGCAATCATCGGTGTTTGCCAACCGTTGACTTTTTTTTTAGCTTTTCCTTTTAACTGTAATTAAGTTTTATATTCCATGTTTGAAGTATTCTAAAGACTAACAACGAAAATCAACGTGTTAGGTACGTGTATGTGTTTATTGGACCCTTAATGAAAATCAGCTTTCAAGGTTCGGATAGCCAAAAATTTATAAATCTTTAAACTTTACAAATATACTAATATTAAACCCGAGAGTGCTTCAAAAATAAATGGGTAATGCCGAATTAAAGGTAATATGTAATATATGTCTAATATATAAATCAATATTAGCAATTTAGCAGAGACGACGTAATTTAAGTACATAATTTCCAAAACATCGATATGGATTCTTGACCAAAAAATTGTATGGAAAGCACATTTTTATGAGAAATGGTGAATTTGAAAAAAAAAATCCATATTTCAAGTGCGATGTTAACAAAACGCGTTTATTTATTAAGGCTAGCAGCGAATTTAAAAATAAAATTGTAATAAAAGAAATAAATTTTATAATTTAAAATGTAATATGGTTGCGGCTAAGGTTTGTAATGGAAAGTTGGGTTGGAATAAGCTTTTCACTGTGATTACCTTAATCGCATTGCGTGACTTCACAAGTGGTTCGGCTACATCATGAAGTCTTGTTAAATACATTCGTTTCGAGTTAATTTGACTGCTTTTAAATGCAATTTTGAGCACAAACTTTATTGACGTTGTTAAAAAGAGCAAAATTGGATTACGTAGGTACAGAGAATTTTCACTAAATTACAATGGCTAGATATAAGTATGGAACATACATATTATAATATATAATATATAAATCATAAATACTATGTGTATGGGCCGATCGACATACTGCAACTTATGAGGTGGCAGCTGCTGTTCCATTATCCTTTGTTCTCATCATATTTTCATAATCGTTATTATTTTTAATGTTTATCGTTAGTTGCCATCGAGTCCCTTCTAAAGTTATACTATGCACTATTTGGAAGGGAATTATAGGAGAACGTCCGTTTTCCATCCTCGCGGGGAAAATATAAGTATAAGCAAAATTTCTACTTAAGTCGGAAGTGGGATTTTCTATTTTTTTTATTTTCTCTTTACTGTTTAGCATTCGCGCGCGATTCAAACGGAACAACACACCAAATTATTATAATAGCCTTTAGAATCAATTTACGCGTAATTTTATTATGCATTGATATATTAAACGAATGCTTTATGCTAGGGATAATAATAGGTAAGTCTTGAAATTGAATGAACTCAGATAAAATCACCTGGACTTCCGTCGGAAATAAATTTAACGTGCAGCGAATTGTTTTGGTACATAATACCCGACATAATAAGTAATTACAATTTTTGCATATTAATCGTTCACTTCCTGTGTGTATGCATAAAATCGGTAAATGCTTTAACATGTCTTTATTAATATTTTAATTACGAATTAGGTAATTTTTTCAAAACAAGTGCACAAAAGAAAGTCGCGATGATAATAAATTGTTGTGTTTATATACACTACTTCCTCGTCTGACGAATTATTTATTTTCAATGCAATTACATAAAACGACAACAATAATAATTATAATAGAATAATTATTACAATCAAGGTTTCACACACAAATAAAAAGTAACATTTTTCCATTCACCTCTTCTCGATGGTTTCTTATTTTTTTTTTCTAAAAATCCAAACGGTAGTCATTGCGTGGTACGTAAATTGCTTTTCCTGTTAAGAAATTTTCAAAAGTGGTAATAACCACATGCGGTTTGGGCTAATTTACTAGTTACTAAATTAAATGACCAACAAAGAACGGAAGAAATTAAAATGCAGTTAAGCAATTGATGAAATTAAATTCTTCAAATTGATAAGAACCGCGATGGTCATAATACTAACTGGAAAAATAAATTTGCTGATGATGAAGCTCGGCGTTCAAAATATGCAAATGCTTGCCGTTTAATAAATCTGGAGTAAAATTCGTACTGCAACCATAAAAGGAATGGCCGAAAATTAGTCGGAATTAATTGGAGGAGCAATTTGGTCAAGTAATTTTAATAATTACAGTTTAGCGGTAATATTCTTCAGATCTTTACAGTTGGTAATCCAAATAGTTGGCTATTTTTGGCAAACTGTGCTACGAATATTTTTAAAATTGTTAAATTATGATTTATGGAGACGCCGGCAGAGGTACAATCGCTTACTTCGTACTTATTATTTTGCAGCGAAGTAATTTGGTGGCGTATTACACTATTTTGTAGCCGGATTCTTTCCAAGAGATTAAGATCGGTATTTCAGATTAAATTAAAAACCAATATGTTGAGATAAATAGGGTTACCTTCGCGTCAGCCGTCTGCATTATGTGCAGGGTAAACGGGGTTAACTATGTTAATAAATAACAATTCGGTGAGCTTTAAATCTTACGGAAAGGCATTCGGTAGGCGTGGTACCTTAAAACTGTAATTAGCAATTTGAATATTAATGATCTAATAGCATTTTTTCAAAATTACCCATCAAGTACTTTTAAAAAATAAATTTTTAGTTTTTGAAACCAACCTTTAATTTATTATTAAAAGTTCAAATATTTAATTTTCGCCGTTCCTCGATTGATTTATTAATCTGTTTTATCTCTTTGTTAAACAATATTAAGCATCCCCAATAGAAAGGCGAAAAAATAATACTCACGTACAGGGGGAGCTTGCATAAAGGAAGACCCTCTTACATATCCGGAACATTTTAATGTCAATAAAGGCCTCGTGCCAAGGTTTTGTTTAACTTCAATCTGGCGACGAGTATACCTATGCTGAAATTTGATAATCTCTTTCCGGTTTGAAGGTACAAACTTCCGCCTTCAGCACATCTAATTCAATTCCAAAATTATACATAATATTATATCTAACACGCAGTGGCGGCGGGTTTCTTGATCCGCGAAATTCATTCTTCCAAAAATCGCTACAAATTTTGCAAGCAAACAAAAAATTTGTTAATTTATTCTCAGTAACCGCTATTGTTATCACTATCAATGGAACGACAAAACTTATCTCTGATTCACGCGGTGTGCGATATGAATTTAAATAAAGTAAATTGCATTGTTTATTATTTTTTACATTGATTTTCTTAGAAGTGTTGTTTATGCAATTTATTATAATCTCGAAGAAAAATTAAAAGTCAAAATTTTACATAGCGAGGTGGTCATCGACTTATTGTATAATGCGGTGATAGCAGTGAAGTGTAAAGTAGGAGGCATGCATAGAGCAGAAAGAACATCCTGCCACGAGCCACTTTTAGTGACGCCAACTTCCACGTGATGTTGATTTCTAATTTTTGCAAAAATACTGTATTTACGGATGAGTTATTAAATTGCGAGCGAATCCAAGAGTAGCACAACAATTGAAGTTGGTTAAATTTTTCGACGATATAAAAATGTATGTTCCATAACCTAAGTTTGAATTTGGTCGTTTCTTATTTGCAAAGATTTATGCTCTCCTGTCGTCCCTTCGATTTGTTTCGATATTAAATTTTAGTATATTCGTTCGTTCTCCGTTTATCATCTGATTTGATCTAATATTTAGTCCAGTTTTCTAAAATAGTACCCAAACGAAGTTCCATTTTTTTAATCGTCAAAATGAATTATAAAAGTTAATCGACTTTAAAGACAAAATTAAGTAGGTATAATAAAAAATTAAAAGTGGTAGGTAATAGGTATTTGCAACCCGACACTTAACTGTTTTCGAGGTCGGGGGTGTAAAACCGGAGCACGCGCTGCAGCAGATGGCGTCTAACATTGTATTTAAAGGATCAAATATCCTCTGATCATAAACACCTGGAGAATTATTTGCCTCTTGTGATACATTTTTGTTCCTTTATATATTCGAGCCTTCTCTTTCTGGCATCATAAATTTTCCTGTAGAATTAAGGCAAAGAACACAATGGTGTTGCCGTTTGAATGCAAGCAGATAAAATGCGCCCTCCACATGTCGTATCCATTATTTGGATACAACCGACAGCTTTTGTATATAATTGATTGAAATCTATAATAAGTACCATAATGTTGATGATTTGGAAAATATTTGTTGAAAACTTTCCGTATTAGGCTATTAGGAAATTAATCAGGTAAGAATATTTACTATTATGGATCACGTAGACGTAATACCCAAAACAGTTCCCAAATGTTTGCATTATCCAACTAATTCGTTGTAGGTGTAGGCAATAATAGAAAGGGTGACCAACCATAATAAAAATTTTTCCTGGATTATTTAACTAAAAAATTTGTTTAAAAAATTTCAAACGAATGACGAGATGATGAAGTAAACTATTCGATTGTTAAATGCACGAACAACAAGCGAACGTAATTCCTATGCGTACAGAGAGTAAAAGAGACATACATTAACATATATTGTCAGAGTTTACCGTTCATTGACAAAGTACCAGCGGAAAATATCCATTCAGCTAGTTGTTGGTTTCCGGTCCCTCATTGTCTACACCAGCTAGACCAAATTTATGTAATTTGTGCCAACCCACGCTAAAGTCTACAATCTATAAGTCATTGCTATTTCAACAAATTCAGGACATGTCAAAATTCTAGTGTTTGATGCTAACCCACAATAATTAATAATCATTACCAACTGTAATATTGGTGACAACACATGTCCATCTTGTAGGATATAATATTTATTGCAATAGAGTAAAATTTAATTAAACGTTCATTACCTAAAGCAAATACAAAATTGTAATTTAATTTGAAAATTAACTACGAGTCATTATATTTTATTAATCTAGTTTTAATTTTTTATTAATTTGACGAATTAAATTTGAAATTTGAATATTTTACTAATTTTTTGAAAAATTCGAATTTGATTAACCATACGTTTAATCAGTCGTCTAATAAATTCATTCTCGATTTGATCTAATTAATTCACGGTTTGGTCTAATTTCCATTTCCGTAATTTGAGGTCTCACACATGCGCGGGGAAATCCCCCACAGATGCAGAATTGGTATTACGCGCTTAGGGCTATAACTAAAGTAATGCTGTTTTTTGTTGTTGGGAGCAGCTTCCTCCCATCCATCTGCGGAGGAAGATTGTCACGTTGATGGAGTAAATCACAAAATTTGCTAAAAGGAGTTTTCAGTTGGTTTGTTTTTATAATTGTACTGAATATGCTGAAAATATTGAGGCTGAGGTCATAAAGACAATAGGTAACAGGGTAACATTGACGTAATGTACGAACTGCAAGAAACTACAGAACAATAGCGATCATTCCTCGTGCCAGTAAAATAATACCATATAATAATAATACTACCTATAAAAATATAATTTCAGATATGTATTTATAACGTTTTGGGTTAGTAATCCTTGTTTAAAGGTAGAAGAGCAAATGGCCGTATAACCCCCACTAGTAGGTTTTATACCCCAGCATAAGAGTATATATGCCTAATTTTTAATTCTATAAAGTATTTGTGGCATAGAATTTCAACCTGCTGTCTTGAATGAATATGAAACGAATAGGTATATTAATTTACTAATACTTAATAATAATTGAATAGTAATATTTAATAGAAAAATTAAAATATAATATAAAAATTAATATAAAACTCTGGATTTCTTTCCAAAAAGGAATATAACCAGTGTGGCCCAGCAGACGTTTTATTTTCTTTAGATTTTTCATTTATCAGACTCTTTTCTTTTTTTTAATTTTACTGCAAATTCAAATGCGAGTTGTCTAGTTGTACGACGAGATGGAGCAAAACCAGCTTGTTGCAATCTTTGCATATGTGCAACCAATTTTTTCTCATTTTCAAAGCCAAGTAGTGGTGGTTTTCCCAATGACCTTTTTTTTCCATCTCCACTTTTTATACGTCTTCTTAGGGTACGTGACGGACTATTACAGTATATGCTTGCTTCATCGACTCCCATAAATCCATTATTATAGCATTTTCGAGATCTTCTTCGTTGTTGTCCGTTGTTCTTCGAATGTTGCCCTAGGGACAACATTCGGTTTTGTCTTGTATTTTCTGGGCATGCCTGCAGTAAATTTATTTATTTAGTAAAATTATTGATAGGCACCTATTTACAAGTAGATGGGTTAAAATTATAATGGTGTAAGTCAATTTTTAAATCAAACTTAAACCATCCTTTCTATTATGAGATGTCATTTTCAAGTAGTGATTACAGCATCTAAGTCGAAAAATGTGAAAAACTCACTTACACCACTTTAACTACAGCTCTTTCAAGTAATACAGACAGGCCATATATCCCACATAAGGTACTGCCATAAATCCTCGTTGCTCTACGATATACGCCCCACCATATAATTTATCACGTATTTTAACGTCTAGAATGCAAGGTTATGTATCTTACTGATCAATTGCATCAAAAAAATTACTAAAAATATATTACACATCGTAAATACCTTAATTTGATTTGTAAAAATTTGGTAATTTTAAGCAAAAACAGTGCACTTACCTTTAATAATTATTTAACTCAAGATTATCGCCAAAAAACTGTCGGTAATTGAATTATATTAACTTGCACTTATATCCCACATCAAACATTAATTTATTATAAAATGCAATTAGTGCGTACCTACCTCCACTTTTTCGTAATGAGTCGTCTATCCTACAGAGGCATAAAACCCATATTTACCCTAAGCCTTACTCCTGGCTGCTTGTAGAAGGCTTTTAGTCTTGTGTTTCCAAATTTTGTGGATCTAGGTGTCCACTTCCTGTCTCTACAGTCGACGGTGTATTTCGCCTGATGTTAGAGTCTGCTTTCTATTAAATTTTGTTCTCACTTTGTAATCAATTAACAATTGACTCTTGTGAATTGCGTCCGTTATTATGGACCGCAACTTCTTCTCAAAAATTACACAAAAGGCGTCATAGCGCAAAACGCTTGACTACTCTGTACTCGACGATGGTCGTCGACACAATAATTCAAAACCACCAATTTGTTGTCTTTTTTGGTTTTAAAACTAGCGCACTTTTTTAAATTTTTAAATATTTAAATTATTTCCAATTCTTTTTGTGTTTTTAGTTTACGTGTTTTAGTTATTTTACAAATTTCACCTGCCTGGTAAGTATTTTGCTGTTGTTATCACTAAATTTTTGTTATGATAGTTTAGTTTATCCACTCCTGACGATTTCCGAGGCTTTATCGAAGGTTATTTGAATAACATCCATACTTTCCGACCTGCAGTAGTTGATTAGATAGACCAAAGCAAAAAAACTTTTGAAATATTTAAGTTGTTACACGACAAAATGTAAGTACATATTATAGTAGCCCCAAACATTTAATACATTTTATCGAGCAGCTATTTAGGAAAAATACCGCGACAGTTGACGTTGCAGGAACTGCCTCACGAGAGTTCAAAATGGGCAATAGCACGAGGCAGGGGTGTATACTCTCTCCCATACTGTTTAACATATAATTGAAGGGGCAAGTGGATAAAGAGGCTATGTGACATTTTTTAATGACCTGATATTTGATGATATTTTGTCCTGAATAAAAGGGCTATGTGTAAAGGCAACTCATACACTCTTTTACCATGTGAAATGTGCATTGTTTATCGATATTTTAACTTAAAATAGGGGCTATGTGCAACAGAAGAAAAACTAAATGGCTCTTTACTCAATAAACAGTTTTTGTCACATAGCCCCTTTATCCACTGGCCCCTTCAATTATGAGGAACATGTAACGAGAAAAATTCTTCGGGACTGGAGCGATTGAGTACTTATTGGCGGAAGAAAGATTAACAATGTGAGATATGCAAATAATACTCTGATACTAGCAGCGAGTGAGGACAAACTTGGAGATATAAGTATGAAGACTGAGGAACATTAGTGGACAGTATGAACTGAAATTAAACGCTGAAAAAACTAAAGTAATGATTGTAGACAGAGCTAATAACAAAAGCAGCCCCATATACAAAACATATCTGGTTTTGAGGTGGCGAATCGGTTCGAATACCTGGAATCAACAATTACCAATGAAGGGGAAAGCGGTGTGGAGATCCGCAGACAAATAGTTATGGCAAGATCAACTATAAATAAATTGACTCAAATATGGAAGAACCAAACAATCAGCATAACTGAAACGATACAGTTTTTGTCCTTATAAGTAAGTTATGAATTAAATTTTAATTTCAATTTCATCTAACATGTTAAAAATTTAATCTTATCATTAATATTATCACATGTTAATAGCATGAATCATGATAAAAAAATTAATTTATGTTTGTTTTTTATTAAGCTGTCTTCCGTTCGTCTGTCCTCAAGATGCAATGCGCGTGTTATAATTCTTTTAGCATTTGTGATAGTGAAGTTAAATTATTCCGATAATAAAGGCAATATTATTCGAAAACACGTAGATACATTTACCCTTAATCCTTAAATGTCAAAATGGTTTGAGATATTTCCAATAAATACCTAAATAATATGTGTGAAATTGACAAAAATAGAGAAACGTGTTATTTTTGCATTAACCGAATAATAAAGAAATCCCTTATGAAAACATGTACAAAATATTTCACATTCCTATGCAGTTGTGAAAATATGGTATAGAATACTAATTTAAGATTACCCTCTTTTTGGTAAATGCCGAAAGTTTCAAAATGACAATAAAACTATTGAACTAAAAGACATATAAGCTGCTGTTTACCTGCCTTTAGTACACCTGTGGGCATGGATCTCGAGGATTAAGGAAAACGTTTGTAGGTTAACGGCATATAAGCCAAGAAATGGGGCTTTCTCACGAAGTATATATCTTACTCGTGCTTGGTGACGGCACTACAAGATTATTATACCCAAACATATTAATTGTTACACCTGACAGCTGCGCTTATAAATCCAAACTCAAAATCGCATTGCTTTCGACCATCCTTAAAGTGCAGACAATAAAGGATTATCAAAAAGCAGTGACATACTCGTAGTATAAAGAAACAAAATCCAAAAACAATTTTTAAACATTGGTTTATCTTTCCCAAAATAGTAAATATAATACGTCGTCATGTCGAACACGCAATTCGTTCTATCGGAGGCAATTAAATTTTTGGTTGCTTCCGATCAAAACTGTGTATTTCGATCACGTTCCAGCAGTACACCAGATAAGCTAACGTAAAAGCAAATCTATTTAAATTCCCGACATTACTTAATCTCGCTATAGAGTTCCATAATATACAATTAACTATTTAAATAATGTAAACGTCTGTGCCGATGTATTCGTTTAAATCTTAACGTGTTTAAATTAATAAATAAAGACATAATAATGGTCGCCCATTTATATGGGTAAATAAAAAGCGGGTTACACAAATTAATGTGTCGTACATTCTTCAGTGTCACAGTGACATTAAACTACCAAATTCCCACCCTATATTTAGAGGTTTACCTACCACAAACACACTACAGCCAAACACAAAAAAATAAATAAGGTAAGTTGATGTCCACGGGTTCTCACGGCTAACTCCACATGAGTCAGTCGGGGCGCGGGCTACAGACTTTGAATATATAAAATAATCATTTAGTTCGTAACAATCGTAGGCGGCCATGTGTGTGTTCTTTGACCAAGCCCAACAAAAAATCGACGAGTTAATTCATTCCAACACTACTCTTCTTCGTGCCCGAGATTATTACAATGTTTACTTCTTCGTTTTATCCAAATAAGGTTTTTCTTCCAATTTTAAATTCCTTATCAATCGCTCTCTCCCGAGAGAAAAATAATTATTATTAAGCGAGATCCTTATCCCATATAACACGACACAGAATCAGCTTGATATATTATTATGATAGTTGCTTCGGGCAGATTCATTTGGAATGAACTAATTATTTGGTACCTGTATAGAAGCCGCTTAAATATTTATGTAGTAAAATAGACAAACTACTTCAACAATATACTGAGATGGCTAGTCGACAAGGCGCGGGTTCAGCTATAAATCAACAGGATCACACTATAGGTGATGTTCGGTTTACCATGGCGCCTTCAGGAATTTCGTTCTATTTCATCCATGATTGAATTTTACAAGGACAAATACCATAAGATTCAATTTGTATTAGTCACATTAAAGAAGATTACAATCTTAACCAATTTTAATAAAAAAATAAACACTTAATTTTCGTCCATGTTTAAACCATACTTAACGCCTACACTTAATTAAACTTATTATATTAAAAGCATTTCGATTTAGAGCGGCTCTTGAAATAAATAAAATATTTAATTTTAAGATAAACCATAAAATTTACTCCCGTGTATTTTTATTATGTTTCGTTTTAGAAAAATGCACATACATAGTAATGCCATGATATGGTCCAGAAACGACTCAAATAATAATCTGCCGGAAAGAACAATTTTCACTTTCCAGGAGCCGAAAGTTCGGCTCTAGTTCTAAAATTTGTTCCTCTCGATTTGTGCATTTTCGAATGATTTTATCTTTGTTCTTAAAATGCTAAACCCATTTCTTATGATCATAATAAAAATTCCCTCGCGCTGTGTATACTTTCGCCCGTAACTTTTCCCAAATTTGGTAATCAATCAAACAAATGGAAATCATGTCGGGCAACTGATAGAAACAACGTAACGTGGGTGACCAATCCTAATTAGATTAAAGTTGTCACAGTTTAAAAATAATTGACTAGTTTACGTTGAACTGATTAGAACCCATAGAGATAGGAAAAAAGAAACACCTCTATAAAAGCATTTGCTATTACAATGAAGACATTTAGATAGCAGTTGACGTTACCGTGTTCTAATCTAAAGTAGCATCGGGCACCCTGGTCAAACGAAAAATAGTTATATATTTTTGAAATTTTTTTTTACGTTTTCATAAATATTCAAACAATGTGTATCGTCTAATGAGAATCGCTTATGCCTTTGTGAACATCGTAACTAAAATATTAACGATTCAATCGTTGCTGTTTAAAATGCATGTACTACGGTTTTTAGTATGTCCAAATATTTAAACTATGTAGTTATGTGAGGCATCGCGTCTTTAATATCACTTTCGTTTAGGTCAACAAATCATGTTATGCAAAAAGTATAACAAAATTTTTTAAATTAAAAAGAAAATTTAGTTTGTAATTAATACCAGATGATAAAATTATGAAGTTTATAGACCACTTGCATGCCATATAAAGCTACCTAATAAGTGTGATAAGTAGATGAGTAATTTATTGGTTCGATACCTGCTGCGGTGGCCGACCCTCGCTGTTCAAAGTCCACGTCTATCTTGCGGGGGTGCACTTATTTATACCTGCCAGAAGAAACTTCTTGTGTGAAGCCGACACCATGTGAACGGTGTTAATCAAAATTGTTTTGTAATCGTCTTGGTAATCAAGCGTCGTATGACCATATTCATCGTAATGATTATTTTTAGTCATAACTTGTATCGCCTGGAAGGAGTGCAGGAGATGTTAGTCAGATTCCGATTCGAATCAATATTTTTTTTTTAGTATAGATTTTATTTATTTAGGTTTTTTTTTACAGACGACAAACACTAGACAGTAATCGATAGTTTTCATTCACGTGGGGTCGCAAAGGAAACCAATTGATCAACTTCTGCAATTTTGAGCTTCTAGTCACTCTATCGTCCAAAATTGTCAAGACATCAAAATATCCACTTTCGAACGAGATTAGTAGTAAATTTAAATTTGTATACTATTATTTAGTTCAGACTGTAAATTTAATTAAATTCTTATCTCTTAAGCAAATTTTATAATGTTGGCTAAAATAATAATTTATTGGCTAGGATGATTAAAAAAAATTAAATTATCACAATTTTCTCACAATCTTAAAAATCTTAGGCCACTTTCTCAAAATTAAGAACCAAATGGTTAATTACACTGTGCTAATAATGTGCTAATTTGTGGAAATAGCTCGCGGATCCGGTCAACTGAGCGATTCCAGCTGAGCGACGGTCAACTTAATTCAAATTTCGAATTTATTCAATTTTTTCTTTTTTAATGAAAATTAGATTATGGGAATCCCGAATCTTGATCTTTATTTTTCGTTACCATGTTGAAATCAGTGAATGAGTTAAATTTTTCGTAAATATATAGTAAGAGACGATGTAGGATTGAGGCAAACCATCGGGTTTACGTCAAGTAAACAATCATTTAAAATAATTTTTAATAAGTTAAGAATAATTAAACGCCAATATATTTTTCCCATAGGTTTATCATTTATAGGTGTTCACTAAAATGTATAGATTACTTCAAAATAATGCTATCATGAAATATTTGTCATTTTCTGTTAGTTTGATGAAAAACTAATTTATGTTGAATTTGTTGTCAAATGTTTTCATTGCTAATTGAAATAAATATGTAATTGTTGTTGTGGTACAATTAAGTGATATACACCATAACAGTATTTAGTGAATTTTCGATCGTGTGATTTATCAAAAGTTAAATCGTGCCTTTACACAAAAAATCTCGGCGTGCGTATTATGTAGAACATCAAGTTTCGAATTTAATAACTAATAAGTAGGGATCGGATTTGTAGGTATTTGCATGTTTTTTTGCATGCATGCATGCATGTTTTATGTAGTTTTTATTTTGCCTATAAATGCATATTTTGAGTTTTAGTGCATATTTGGCGGTGATTGCCTATAAATGCTTATTTCTTTATGTTGGCATATATTTTGCAATTAAACAATATTTTTGGTTTTTGCAAAGGTTTGAAACAATTTATGTGTTTTTTTTTAGTTTTTTAATTTTTTTTTAAATTTTTGAAATAAAATAGGCAATAGCCCGTGCAGAATTGTTAACATTTTCTATATTGGAAATCCGGCTTCGAGATTTTATAATTATCTTAAACATTTCAAACTTTTCTTTAGTAGTAGTGGTTTACAGGTAGTAAACTTTTTGAATATACATAACATTTTGCAGTTCGAAAGCGAAACATACTTACATATTATTATAAAAGTATTTGTAAAGAAATAAAGAAAAATAGTTGAAAGGTATTGAAATTTGTCAACTTACCCCATAAATCGAACGTTTACGCGGCCGCACGCACGTATTTTATAAGTTTGTAAATTTCTTGCTTTGGAATAGTTAAAAAAAATGTGAAATATTAATTTTCTGTAATTTCTGAAATTAAATCTGAATTTATGTCTTCGTTATCTTATTAATATTTTTTATCTTTTTTTTTCTTATCTTTATCTTTTTCTTCTTTCCCAAATGGTGGCAAAACGTTGGAATTTTGCACGTTGAAATAGTTTCGGGTAATTTTGAAAAAAAAGCAATTTTTGTTAAACATAGTTTAGCGAAATAGGTGCCTACGTATGTAGTTTGTTTGACTTGACGCGATAGGTAATTTGTTTTGTAAGCAAAATCGAATAGACCGCCCTTCGAACGAAGTTTGGGTGGTCACTTTTAAAAGTTGTGTGTTTCTTTTTCTCAAATGTCCTTTTAAGAAGATGCCGCGTGAAATTGGGCATTAATTATGTGATTTTGCTTTTTTTGTGCGCCTTGCTAGGTAAGATCTTTATAAATCTAACAGATGGTATTTGATGATTGTTGGTTGGTATCTCGAAGTATTTTTGTTTGTCGTTGATCGTGGATATTTCCAGCCCTTACACATTAAAGTCTTTTTTGTTTATCTTAATAGATTTTTGATTACTATAATGAAGTTGAAGAAAAAGGTAGCGGTCGGAGTTGCCGTTTAAAAATAAATCAATAATTAAACAACAACTAATTTAATTTTTTGCAAATCATGTGCGATCCAAAATTTAATTATGAAAAACCGGTACCTACTACTTCAAAAATTATTTATGTAGTAGAGGTATGGGATTGTTACAAAGTAGTTGCTTAAAAAAATAAGATTAATTATAATGACAAGGTAGTGTAGGCAATTGTCAGATTATTAAATTGTTCGTGTATAAAACAGAATCTCAAAGTTCCTTAATCATGTACCAAATTTATTTTCATATGTCAAAACTGATAATGATTTTGGTCGTATATTTATTTGAGTGGCTGCTAGATTGAAGTGTTGGGTGCACTTCAATTGAAGCCGCACGATAAATCATCGAGTCATCATCAACCAACAGCCACGGAAGAGAGCGTCGAGATGGTGTTTGAAATTTGATCAGAATTCGTGTAATTTCCTTTAATTTCGCACGTTCGCAGACCACCTACTCGGCAAGGACACACAAGGATAATAGGGCACAGGTCATGACGAAGTTGGGCAGTCGGTCGATTATTTCTAGTGCCTCTCTATTTAACAAAACCGCGTCCAACACTCAAAATGTGTACTAATGAGCAGGCGGCCCCGCTGCCTGCTCGATGCCGTGCTGATTGCGTTTCCCTGTCAGAACCTACTTGACTATGCTCTATAATCAAGTCCTGCCGAAACACAATTATTTACCTTTGCTAAATAGTTACATATAGTTTGTCTCGTTTCGTTGCCTTGTTTATATAAAAGAGCAACTTTTTTGTTTGTATAACCACCGAGTCATAGAGAATAATGTTCGTAATTTTTAACAACAATACAAATTGTTACAAAATCACAACAACCATTATTGAGAGGCACAAATAAATTACCGACTATAATTTTTGTGCATCACAATACTAAATACATAATCTCATAATAGTGTTAAATCATAATCTTTATATTTAAATAGTAGTTCCAATGATTAAGCCTACAAACACCGTTATAGTATATAGGTTTAGACAAAAGCCCTTCTAATTAACGTCAAAATCTTGAATTTAGCTATTAACTAAAAGGTTTCGTCACACTTAAATGGCATAAAATTGATTACCGAAACCTACATTAGGTCTATACATTAGATTAACAAGCTCATAAGAAAACTTATTTTATTTTAAAATTTTAATTTTAAAATTTTATTATAACATAGGAAATTGATTTTCTGTTAATTCCTGTTTTCCGTTATAAAGGATTGTTCCATGATAAAAGAAATGAAAAATATATCAATCGAAAGATATTTTCAGTATTTTATAGAACATATACTAGAACGCATTTAGGATTTCTTTTATTGCTAAAAATACAAAAATGAAATTTTAAATTTGGGCTTTTTAAGGCTTGAATTTATTTGGTCAGTATTTAAAAATATTTTTAGTCAGTTTTTAATTAAATGATCAGTGTTTTAAATAATATGGACGGTATTTTAAATAAACGGTCAGTATTTTAAACGGGCGTGCATAAATTGGGCACTAATCCTTAAATTTTTTTTAATTCTACCTTTACATTGGGCACCTCCGCTCTGGCCCCCTCCGCTTTGGGTGCTCCGGACATTTAGACAAACGCTGTATTTAATAAAAATATTTCCCTAAATCGGGCTACTCGACAAAGTGTGCTACTCGAAAGGGGGTGGATCTTCCTCGATGTACACACTCGACGCTGTGATATTCGGAACTTTACAATTAATTACACGCTATAATTCCTGAACGATTTTTAACTTAATACTAAAGTATTTTTAACTTAGAGTAGGTATTACTGGTGCCCAATTTAGAACCATCCACTTTAACTTTATTATTTATACTGACCAAAATATTATTATACATTAACCATTTATTTAAAAAAAATACTGACCATATAAAGATAAAAATACTGACCAAAAAATTAGTTGTTTTTTAAAAAAATTAGTTTGATATCGTAGATTAAGAGTACCTATATTACGTGTCCAAGTGGAAATTGAGTTTCTCGCCTCAGCCAGCTATCTCAGCACTCGGTTAGAATGAAGCTTATTGTCTTTATTGTCTTTATTACTTTTATTTTATCAACAAATTCTACCGATAAGTATCTCAGGTTGTAAAGTAAAACAAAAATCTTTCGGACGGTTGAAAAAAAACGGTTCAATCATTTCTTATGGGGCTATGTGAAATACCGATTTAATGCAGATATTCCATAATCCATCGAAGCCTTGAAATTCAACATCCGGTGCGTATTTAATGATATAGAGCCGCAATTATGAAAAACGCAATAGCAAAATTTTGACAAAAGGATCGTCGTCTGTATGTGTGGTCTTGGTGGATATTTATCGATATTATTTTTTATTCATAAATGGTAGACTTTACAATAATGTATCAATAAAGAAACGCAAAACTTTCATTTAAAGTTTGTGTTTTATTTACAATTTAAAAACAAAGTCCTTGTTAGAAAGCTCGGTTGCAATGAAGAATTTTCACCTCGGTAGTTAAATTTAAGATTTAACTTTTTTTAATAATTAAAATTAAAAAAACAAAATACCTACTTAAATGTTGCATTATATCCCTAGTTAGACGTGGAAAAAATATCTTTTAATTGATCATTACAATCCGTAATGATGAGAAGCAAAAAATTAGAAAAAAAAAAACAATTTTCTACTTATGACGTTTCATAAAAATATAAATGTGGATTGTAGAGTTATTTTAAACAAGGGATTCGGTTTCAGCATGCTAAGGGTAACCACTAGCCAAGACGAATTTTTAAGAACCAACGGTATTTGGTTATTTTAACTAGAAAGTGCCAACAGAAATAATTTTGACGACGCTGTGGAGTTTGCTATAAGAAAACCTAAAATTATTTGTAAATGTTTCTAGCAAACGAGCACGTTGCATACCTACGTAATTAATTATGTTAGTAGGTGCATACCTGTATTATGTATTATGTATACATAATATTATGTACATCAAATTACGTGCATTTTTATCGTTACAATTTTCCAAATCGATGGCAAACATTAAATTTTCTCGTCCGTAATTAAGACTTTTTATTCGAACAAAATTTGTTTAGGTATTAAGTTTGTAATCTCTCATGATGGTACGGGAGAATAAACGGTCGCCGAAACAACACTATTCTTATTTTAAATCCCATGATCTGTACTTACAATGATATTTAATGCCATTATAATTTTCCAAGTGGCTGAGTTGGTCCCGGTCTTTATGCTTAATCTACATGACCGACTGAGCTGTTTGAATGCGGTTATAAACCCATTTGCAAATCTCTTTTGTTGCCTTTTCATGCGTATCACTCTGTATTGAACATATTGACATTATTTAGTAAAATTCTGCGTCATTAGTTTAACATGCATTCATCGGACAACAAGTGACCATGTTGCGGTATGATATGGTAAAATATTTCTCTTATCTTACTTCATTGTGAGCAATTTTGGTCTCGAGCTTTTAAGATGCCTAATTAAATTAAAGCAATAATAATTATTATTCGGTCGAAATCTTAATGTTGTGCACATTCCGAGCAGTAATCTTTTAAGTAAACTTAATTATAAGTATTAATGTTTTTGGTATTCGTTTTACATTCCTAGCCAAACAAAATCGCATTTTTCGAGTTTTTATAGTGACACGGTTAATGAAGAGACTGGCAGACAGGTAGCAAAGTGTGATTAAGGTAACCACCCGCAAACGCCCTTGAGTCGCGATTCCACTACAAAAATTCACTCTTCATTCCACACATTCTACAATTTCATTTCTAAACTTAAGTAAATTTCATTCCGACCATTTCGAAGTTGACCTATTTGCACGTTTCACAATAAATTGCAATACGTGCGCCTAACAATTTCGGGGCGGTCGTGTGTCAAATTTTGAAAGGGGGGCCATTTCTTAAAAAACTAACAATATTAAAAAATATATAGTAACAATATTGGCATAAAATACTAATAATACTAGGCTGGGCTAGAAGGGGCCGTAGCCCATAAGCGCGTGTTAAAGCCAAACTTCACCTAAAATATTTTGATCGAATTAAATTACTTTTTGATATACGATTACACAATAAGAAATATATCATATTGCACTCACCACATTAACAAAATCCTGAAATGTGATAGCTGGAGTGGTAGCTGAGCGAGCTTTTTCCATTAGTACTTCTCGTTTACCGGATCCAACTCGTTGTCTAAATTCCGGTTGTTCTAAAGCTGTTAATAAATCCGGCCAAGGGATTTCTCCAAAACCTTCTGGATCGTACTAAATTTTAATTTAGATATACCGAAAATGTATTCCGAATTTTTAACTTACTTGGTCGAAAAACTGCCTCCATTGCTGGAACAAATACAATTATGTGAAATGAGTTGAAGGAATGCAAATAATTTTGAAAACTTTTACGTAATTAAGAATGAACGGTAGATACTGTGTTTCGGACTCATTAGTCTTCATAAGACTTGTTATGGTAATGAGTAATGAATCGGAAGCGCAATTCATTATACTAAAGTGTTTTTTTTTTTAGAAATTCTTCAGAATTCTTGTGTACACTAAATTTTGAATATATCATTCATGGGAATGGATCACATTTATATCGTATACTACATCTGTAGATACATATTATACGGTATATAAGTTAAGGAAAAAGTACGTACCGGTAAAAGTGTACATTTTCTAGTAAATGTGCACTTATGCTGATCTTGATGGTAAATGTACATAAAATGCCCTGTTCCCAACAGAATTAGGAATATCATCTGCACGAGCAGAACAAATTAGTGTATACTATAATTCAAATTAGATATTTTTTAAATAAATTTAAATTTATAAAAATAAATATTTAAGTTTTAAATTAATTTTATTAAACTAATTGAAAACTAACAGCAGCCTAAGAATTAAATTAATCTTTTGTGCAACACAAATTGCTACAGTGGTATTTCGAATTGACTAAGTTATTTATTTAAACATATTTTATTTAGAGGTTATGTTTATAATATCCCGCAATCGTAGCATCACTTTTACCAAGGTATACTTGTTCACATGTACATATTTACCGGTAATAAATAAATTGTAAAGAGAACGGTGACTTTTAAAATTATTCAACGCACTCTTACCAACTCCCGTAAAACCTGTACACATTTACTGATAATAATTTTGAGAATAAAAAGTGAGTTTTTGGAACGAAGTTCTTTATGGGAGGATGCGAAGGGGGTACCCTAATCGGAAAAAAACGTCCGTAACGAAAATGCGTAAGATTTTTATATCGTTCGATAATTACACCATCTGGTGTAAATTTGGAAAGTTAGAGGAGAGTGACGGGTCAGTGCAGCCTTCGGGCCGCACAACTTGAGTAATCGAGTAACCTCATAGTATATAAATATAGAACTAATTCTTAAATCCACAACAAATTGAAATTCTATCAAGTCCGACTCAAATAAAACTCACCGAGACAGTTTACATGGAACTATCTAGATAATACATTGCGAAACCTTTCTCTCTCTCCGAGAACAATTTTGTCTGCTATCTCCGGGCTATAATCGGCGTAATTAATATTCTTTGATCTGCAAATTAAGATTTCAATTATTTATTTGTATTTTGAGTGGTTAGTTTGACCGATTGGATCATCCAGATGACGAATATCGCGAAAATAAAAAACCACTGCAATGTTTAAAAGTGAATTAATAATTATTGTTTAATGTTTTTGAAGGAATTTCAAGTAGATTGGTACATATACATACATCACGTAACAATTCTTTCTTAAGGTCAAATTCGTCCGGTTCGCTGCCTAGGTCGGTGTGATCCGTATCATAAATTGGATCAAATTCGTCCGGTTCCGGAATCGATGCTAATGATCCGGTGATTGTGGCAATGTGTCCGGGTTCTATTCCAGATTCTTCAGATTGCGCCAAGGACATTGTAGTTCCTAAAATTCTTGTCGTAGAGGGCGACAGGCGATGGGGCCAAGCGGAGTGCGATAGCATCATGTAATTTTTGGTTTGAAAATTGACTAAGTGTACATAAATAAATAATTTAATTGTTTAGTTTTTCAATTGTCCGTTATTGCACTAATTTATCAAACCACAGTAAATATAAAATTCTAACTTTGCGTTAATAACTTTCCAAGTTCACCACCTTCAGCTAATTTCAAAATTTTCTTGAGTGATTTTTAGCACATACATTTTAAATCAACCGACACTAAAATATTTTAGCAGCTCTCCAAATATGTAAAAAGCACTTAAAAAATATTATTGCGCCGTCTTTTCATTTTTATTTACTACAAGAAAAACGTTTGTGAGTTTTTCATCATTTGTACCGCATTTTAAGCACACACGAACCACGTTTGTTTATGAAACTATCATTTTTCCTCGTTGCATCTCGACCACCTAAATATAGAACTTTTTGTTTAATTGAACGCACGTCGTGCTAACAAATTATCTTTCAATACGTATGTGGTAGGTCGCTTTTATTTGGAACAGCATATTTTGGAATCGCGCGCAAAGTCATCGATTTTCTTTTAGGTAATGCAACGATACAACCATAATTGCATTGTCGGTGCACCAAATCAAAATTTTCTCTATTCCTTGCACTGGGCGACTAGAAAATGTGACTCACATACTTAATGCGTTAGGGTTGTTCAAGTGCTAAAAAATTTCGTCCCTTCTAATTTTGTTCTAATGATACCGGGGGTTTAAGGGAAAGAAATTAATTTTTAGGGGAATCAACAAGTTGAAAATGTACGAAAAACGTAGAAATGAGATCGAGGAAATGACTAGTTATGCAACCCATTTATCAAAAACACGAAAGCATTGCTTTGTTCTTTACCTAAAATAATACCTAAAGTAAGCCTCTGCATATTTCTAAAATTAAAATAATAATTTAATACTATAAATTAAACTTCATAATTTTGGGGATAAATGATTAAATAATATATTATTTAAATACACAATTTTTAAATTAGATCTTTCGCTGCGATAGATAATTTCAAATTTAAATTTTATTTTGACGTTTCGATCAAACCACGTGGTTAAAATCGACTTTGACAGCTGCGACCAACACAAACAGAATGAACAGAATGTAACCGAAAGAGGTCAAAGCAAATTGCTTTCACTCTCTCTACAACAAGACCTTCTTAATTTTATTATTAAATAAATGTTTAATTTGTATTTATTTAATTATTTGTGTTTGATATGTTGCGCATAAAGTTGACGTTTTTAAAATCGCAAGTGTCGATATGATTTCTTCACGGTTGTCATCACATTCCGGCGTAATAAATAATATTTTTCGAAGATTATCGTTGTCAAGTGGCGATTTAAGTCGTTCTAATAATTTACATGCTTGTAACAGTGGCACATCACATAAATTTTTGCCTTTAATTGATAGCATTCACAGCAAACGGTGAGAAGATAATTATTATTATTTAATCAATTTGTTGATTTTTTTTGCAATATGTCGACCTTGAAAACTAGTGCACAACTTTTGACACTGACTTTCGTGCAAGTATATAATTAAATAGAAATCTTTCTTTTAGATCTTTATTTTGCTGTCATAAACAAGAATTTCTTTCGATTTGCAAAATGTCTAGCAGTGTACCTACAACTTCATCAGAAAATAATACTAATCGATTGGCACAGGAAAAGTCACCTTACTTATTGCAACATGCAACAAATCCTGTCGACTGGTATCCTTGGGGCGACGAAGCCTTTGAAAAAGCCAAGAAGGAAAATAAACTCATATTTTTGTCAGTTGGATACTCTACTTGTCATTGGTAAGATTAATATAAAATAATGATCACCTTCAGCCTTTCCTGCCCAGTGCAGGAAAATAATTAACATCTTTCTCTGAGTGAACGGTTTCTACATCTAGATCTCACGACTGCGTAAACCAGATTGGGGAATGTGCCTCTATAATCCTGCTTAATAGCTAATGGTAATAATCATCAACCCAGGTGAACCGATTGCTGTACGTACTTTCCAAAGCACCGAGATGGTTTTATAATAAACTTTAGACTTTCTCCAAATTTGAACCGGGTATCTTAGCATCAAACTGTTATTTCCCCAACTTACTAGGCTTATGACCATCTTATAAAATAATATGAACCTTAAAATGAACTAAATACATAGAACATCTCGCCATACATTTTAACAGTTGGCTTTTTTGAATACAACTTTAAAAACAAAAAAATCTAAAACACCAAACACGTTTTTAAAGTTTGTATAGTTTGTAACGTAAACGTTTAAAAGTTTGTATCCCATCAAATTTAGAAATTACTGAGTTGTTTATATCTTGGTTAAAACACAAATAATGTTTAGTTTATATGGCATCTACATCATCTATCTTAAAAGTAAATTATAAAACTTTTCAGTTTTTAAGTATTTTAATTTAAACATTTAAGTCCTGCAATTTAACTAATTTGAGACTATTTAATAAAAAATATAATAAGCGATTATTCAAAACAATGACAAAATATATTATGACTTTTGAAACACGGGTAAAACCAAGGGATAAATCACGAAACGAAAATGTCTCGAAAATGACGGTAATAATCAACTTACCTCGACATCTCACTCATATTTTACATTACTAAGTAAAATTTTTTTTTGCCACTAGATTTACTTTGCAAGACATCTATTCTACTGAAAATACAAAAGTAGGGTTTTGTAGTCTAACATGGAAAGCGGTACTGGCTGCTTCAAAAGCTTATAGCTTATGCCACTGATTATATTAGAAAAAATTTAATCAGCTCTGTCACACTTAATGAATTTTTCTTCTCTTCTTCTTAGTCGTTTGCATCTTGTCAGAAGCGTTGTAACAGACACGATGGACAGTCCTTATTTATGCTGCTTTCTTGCAGCAGAGTATGAATGCAGTGGGGGTTCTTCTTCCTTCTGCACCTTTATTTATCCTTTTAGATCGAACTCGAGCAGTTAGATCACAGAATTGTGTATTCTGCGCGACTAGGCATTGAACCGCGAATATACACCACACTGCTCTATGTGATTTTTGTAATGAATTTTTACTGTATCTACTATCGTGGGTATTCTGCAAAAATGCATTAATTTTTACTGTATCTACTATCGTGGGTATTCTGCAAAAATGCATTAAGTCAAAATTATTTTGTTGTTTTTTGTTTAGTTAATCATGCCCTGTTTTTGCTTGGTGAACGTTGTTAGACTGCAAAAACGCACTAAAGTCATATTTATATAACTAACTAAAATAATTTCTGCTATGAGTTTAAAATACATAAAGATTTTCAGGGAAAAAAAACTTTCAAATTCAATTATGTCAAAACTATGATTATTGACTTAATGGATTTTCGCAGAATACCCACGCTATAATGTATTTTTTTCAAGTTATTTTAAACTTTTTTCAGTAATAATTAGTTTTAATTTTAAAGTCGTAAATTATTTGGATTTAAAAACCTTAATGATTTCATTGATGATATATGTTTAGGTGTCATGTTATGGAAAAAGAATCATTTGAAAATGCTGCAGTTGCGAGAATTATGAATGAACACTTCGTCAACATTAAAGTGGATCGTGAAGAACGTCCTGATGTTGACTACATGTACATGTCATTTGTCCAAGCTTCAACAGGCAGCGGGGGCTGGCCAATGTCAGTCTTCTTAACTCCCTCATTGGAGCCACTTGCAGGGGGCACTTATTTCCCACCAGAAGATATGTACGGGCGGCCTGGTTTTAAAAGTGTGTTATTAAGTTTAGCTGAACAGTGGAGAACCCGTCCGGATTCTATTAGCAGCTCGGGTACGTAAAATACCTTGACATAAGTAAATATTTTTTGCTTAAATTTGTTTAAATAAATAGGAAAACATGTTCTGGAAGCTTTAAAAAGCGTATCTGGGCACACTGTAGCTACTTCATCGCGCATTGAAGTACCATCAGAAGATTGTGGAAAAAAGTGTGTACAGCAATTAACACGCTCATATGAAACCCAATTTGGTGGTTTTTCTCGTGCACCCAAGTTTCCACAACCTTCCAACTTCAACTTCTTGTTCCACGTTTATTCGCGAGATAAGGATTCCGAAGAAGGTCAGCATGTTTTGGAAATGTGTTTACACACGTTGAAGAGAATGGCTTGTGGAGGTATTCACGATCACGTCAACTGTGGTTTTGCCAGATATTCAGTTGATGGTAAATGGCACGTACCGCATTTTGAAAAAATGTTGTATGATCAAGGACAATTGGTGGTTTCATATTGCGATGCTTATGTCGTAACCAAAGATCAATTTTATGCCGATGTGATACGAGATATTTTGAAATATGTAAGCCGAGATTTGAGTCATCCATTGGGTGGATTTTATGGAGCAGAAGATGCGGATTCTTATCCGGAACATGGGGCAAAACATAAACAAGAAGGTGCGTTTTGTGTTTGGGAATATCAAGAAGTGCGCGATTTAATACCTGATGAAACTCACGCAGACATTTTATGTTACCATTACAGCATAAAGCAGAAGGGTAACGTGGAACCAAAGCAAGATCCTCACATGGAATTGAGGAATAAAAACGTCCTTGTTGTGTTGGGCTCTTACGAAGAAACTGCAGAAAAGTTTGGTATTAGTGTAGCCGATTTAAAAAAGATTTTAGCCGAGTGTCACGAAGTTTTATATGCAGAGCGACAAAAACGTCCTAAACCCCATGTTGACACTAAAATGGTGACTGCTTGGAATGGACTCATGATTTCTGGTTTCGCTAAAGCTGGATTTGTTTTAAAAGATCAAAGTTACACCAACAGAGCTATTCTAGCTGTTAACTTTATTAAAAAGTTCTTATACAATGAAGAGACAAAAACATTACTAAGATGCTGCTACAGAGGAGATAATGACAAAATTAGTCAAATGTAAAATAGGAAAATCATTTGTGGTAATAAAATCTAATGTTAATATTTTGGTTTAGAGGAAATCCAATTGAAGCTTTCTTGTCCGATTATGCGTTTTTGATTCGTGGTCTATTGGATCTCTATGAAGCATCGCTAGATACAGATTGGTTACAGTGGGCCGAAGTTTTACAAGAAACTCAAGACCGGAAGTTTTGGGATGCAGAAGGCTCTGGTTACTTCAATAGTCCAGAAGGGGATCCCAGTATTTTAATTAGAAGCAAACAAGGTGAGTCACTTGTTCAACAGAGGCAGCTGTGTCGATGTCTGATTATTTTATCATTACTTTTGTATTTGTGATTGCAATTCATAATTTTTCTTTGGAGGCATAAATGATCAATACTTGAATCAAAAACAGAAATTTTTACTTGTCTCTTAAATATTTGGTTAGATGGCGCTTGGATGACTTTCTGAGTTTGAATTCAGTACAAGTAGTAAGTTATCTATTTTAAGGTATTTTCCGTCTTTTTATCTCTTACTTTGCTTGTACTGGTATTAAAAATTTGAGGTTAATAATTTAACTAATTAGAAGAATAATTAATAGATGGGCGGGTATAGTGGTACATCTAAAAATTACTGCTGAAGCTTATTTTTAAAATATGGTACACTCGCAATGATTCACTTAGAAGAGAACCGAAATTGCAATTTTAGAAGAAAACAATTAAACAATTCTAAAACTATATTATGGTTATATTATTTTATTGTTATTACTTATTACACACAGGGTAAAAAGGTTTTGATACAAATCATTTTGAATCAAATGCGATTTGTTTTGAAACGTAAAGATCTATTTTGAATCAAAATATTTAGTCGTCTCTAAGCAGTCTCGGTAAAAATTCAATGGAATCCTCTGAAAATACCATAAGAATTCCATTGTGAATTTTTAATTTTGTTAAAAAGTTTTACTGAGTTTGCTTTAAGTCATTTTCAATCGAAAATGATGCGACAAAGTAAAACAATGTTTATGAACAAAAATGAAGAGAATGAAATTATCTACAAAAAATGTTTTTGTAAAAGCGATTTTTACATATTAAAAGAGTTTTCAAAAAGTACAATTTACATTGCTAGCATAGAAGTATGTTAAACAAATTTTATATGTTTTATATTTTGAAATAATATATTAGGTGGACATTTTGATAACGATGAAGAAAATATTCCACTAAGTGTTTCGAGAACGCGCTTATTACTTAAAAATGAAGTCTGTAATGCAAGAATAACTGTTGGAACAAGGTGGAACAAGGAATATAATTGAATATTATACAGGGAACGAAATTCAGATTAATTCTGATCCAGAAAAGGAAGACGAGGATGAGATGGTTTCTTATACTTTCAATAAATCAAATTTTCATTTTCAAAATGTGATTTTATTGTAAATTTTGTAAATACCGAAATAGTGAACAACCCCGAAAAAGTGAAAGGTCTTTGCCATATTTAATTCACTATTTCGCGACTCGACTGTATTTCAATGATCATATAATTTTATGAGATGGTCAATAGCCTAGCATGTTATCCGAATATCTGCTGACACCAAGGTACCCGGTTCGAATCCGGGGAGAGTCTAAACTTTCTTAAGATTGTCTCCGTGCTTTAGAGGGCATGTAAACCTTGCGGTCTCTCACGGTTGATGATTTGCTTTCATCAATAATAAAAATTCATGGTTATGGGCACTGGTGAGACAAGTCTAGCAAGCAACTTTGGATGTAAAACAATTAATATGTTCACAGCACTAATAGTGATTTCGGAATATCACCGAAGTGATAAAAACACAGGTTGCAGACCTATCGGAAAAAGAAAATTTTTTAACAAAGTAAAGTTTAAAGTCGGAAAGTAAAGATGCTACCCATAATTATAACCTTTAATAAAGCCTCGGAAATCCTTAGGGGTGGATAAACTAAAAAAGAAATTGAAATTAGACAATAATAATAAAAATTTAGAGATAACAACAGCAAAATACTTACCAGACAGGTAAAATTTGTGAAATAACTGAAACACAAATATTAAAAACACAAAAAGAATTGGTAATAGTTTGAATATTTAAAAATCTAAAAGGTGCGCGAGTTTTAAAACCAAGTGACTTAAAAAGTAAAAGTTAGAATGGTAATTTTGGAATAAAATACGTAAGTTCTAAAATGGCAAGAAATTGGTAAATTTTGGATTAGTGTGTCGACTATCAGACTATTGTTACAGACTATCGTGTAGAGTGGTCAAGCGTTACACGCTATTGACGCCTTTTGTGTGATTTTTTTTGAAAAGGAATTGCGGTCCACAATAACGGACGTAATCCACAGAAGCCAATTAATTGACTAATAAAAAGAACCCGGATCCTCAAAATTCCGGAGGTACGAGAGCGGAAGCCGACATTTGGAGCTGAAGATAGATGAAAGGAGATCATCAATCATTGCTACAAGCAGCTAGGAGTAAGCCTAATAAACATTTGAAAAATTGAACTTTGTGCGGGTTAAATTGTACACATAAAACACACACAAAACACCACTCCTTGCAGAAATTTGTCTGCTACACAAAGTATTTTGTTGATTATTATTATATTTTTGGAAACATTTGATTTAAAATGAAACTTTATTTTATTTATTATTTTTCCTGCATGAAATAAAAACAGAATCTACTCCTCTAACTAGATCATGTCACGATTGTATCATTATAGTATATTATCAGTTTAAAGACTAGCAACAGATATCATGCTTAACAACCGTATTTACTAATTTTTTACTTACAGCCATATTCATCGTTTTGAACTTAACGGACATCAATATTTACATACAATTGCATTGGTTTATTATTTAAAAGTTTGTAACGTAATTGCCGATTTCATATATTTAATATTTAAAATTTGATGTGCCTTCTAAATTCTAACCATCACTGGTGGAAACCAAAAGTTTAGTTTAACAATCTACTGTTTACTCCCAGATAACAGAAATTGATGAATAGGAGTATAAAACCAGTTTAGTTATTGCTACAAAATGCTCAATGCTTGTGGAGTGCTCCAAAATATAAGCTTAATTTGGTTTCTTTATTTGCAAACCAATAAAAATAATTAATGTTTTGATCATAACGTATTATTATGTGGTATTGTGCGAATAATCTTGGCCTTCGAAGTCAATATAATAAAAAAATTACTTTGAAAGATAAATTGGCTATAAATCCGAATAGCCTATAATTTTGCAATTTAAATGCATATTTTGTTTTTATCTAAAGTATCCCTTAAAATAATTGGAATTTATTTTTTAGTTCCAATATAGAATAAATAAATACTAATATTTGTAAAAAGTTCTGAATACTTTGTACTCGAACAAAAATATTATTCTAACATTGGAATATAATGGTACATCAAGCTCACCTATTTACATTTAATGTTTTCAAAATAAAATTGAACAGACAAAATAAAAGTGTAAAGTTTATATATCACATTAATTTGTGAGTTGTTTCGAGATTATTACAAAGGATTTTGGGTATAATTAGAACCGAAAACGAATGTTCTACCAGTTTTACCAGTTCAAATGGTAGGAACCGATAGAAAAATAACTGATTTCTTTACTTTTAATTTTTAATATTTTTTATGATGTGAAAATTTTCTTGTTTTTACCGCCGACAGAATACGGAGTGAGTATATGCGTTTAGGGTATCATGTTATTTTGTATTTTCCCATGCTCCCTCGTAATTTGAGAACGAATGTATCAATTTGTTTTCCTCAAATGATTAGGTTACGTCAGAAAAAATTTTACGAAAAATATGCTCTATTTTGGATCCGTTATAATATTAATCTTTCTCAAAAATCGTCTTATGTGAACGAAATTTTAAATTTATGTCAATGTTTTTTAGAATTACGATTTAAGCAAAAAAAAATTTTTAAAAAGAAAAATATATTACAAAAAAAGTTGGTAAAATAAGTCGGCCAATCAGAGTTTTGTTGTTTTTCGTTTGGTAAAAGGTTACCAACCGAATTTGTACGTACAATTCTAATATTATTAAAACAGAATTAAGTTTTTGAAAATTCTCGACGCTTAATATAGAAGTAACCATTAATAAAATAACTCTTGAAAAAGAAAGAAAGTAATTCCATTAACTAGTTTTTCATATTCTAAATTTTAATACCGTTTTCACTTTGTATAATTATCCACTAGTCTGGGAGCTGCAATAAAACATGTAAATATGAGCATTGCCTGAAAGTAGCAAACTGACCTTTTCTAATGTTCAGAATTCATTGAAGTATAAATTACCGCCTGGACCCTAGATATGCCTGGACGTAGAAGTTGTATACGAAGTATATACTAGGTTAGCTCGATAGTATTGAATTAGCGCAAGAAGAATAATTATTTTATCACTTATACCAGGTGTGTAAGTATGAAACCGGAATTTGCCTATAGGTGGTGCTAGATGTCGATGCAGTTACCGACACATCACGTCAGCGGTGTCTTGTTATTGCTTTGATATCCGACAAAGATTTCCAACTCACAATAACACGAGTTTCATTCAGTAGCATTAGTTTATTAGAGATAAACATGTCGAGTTTTGTGCCAACAAATTACGATTTGCGGACAGCACTACTTTTCTGTTTTCATCTGAAGAAAACCGCAGCCGAATCGCATCGAATGCTTGTGGAGGCGTTCGGTGAGCATGCTCTCGGTAAAACACAGTGTTTCGAGTGGGACAAACGGTTCAAAAGTGGCGATTTTGACGTGAGGAACGAAGAACGTGGAAGACCACCGAAAAAGTTTGAAGACACTGACCTGCAAGCCTTGTTGGACGAAGACGACGCTCAAACACAACAACAACTGGCGGATCAGTTAAAGGTGACCCGAGAAGCCATCTCCCTTTGGTTGAAAGCCATGGGAAAGATACAAAAGGTGGGGAAATGGGTTCCACATGAACTCAACGAAAGACAGCAAGAAAACCGCAAAACATCATGCAAAATGCTGCTTGCCAGGTTCAAAAGAAAGTCATTTTTACATCGAATTGTGACTGGCGATGAAAAGTGGATATATTTCTAGAATCCTAAGCGCAAAAAGTCATGGGTTACTCCGGGTGAACCATCAACATCGACGGCAAGACCAAACCGCTACGGACGAAAAACAATGCTGTGTGTTTGGTGGGATCAGAAAGGCGTAATCTACTACGAGCTGCTGAAACCTGGGGAAACTGTCAATACTCAACGCTACCGACAACAAATGACCGATTTGGATCGAGTTTTGCGTGAAAAACGACCAGAATACCAACAAAGACAACACAAGGTGATTTTGCTGCATGACAATGCACCAGCACACAAAGCAAAACAGGTCCAGGAAACGATCAAGTCGTTCCGTTGGGAGATTCTTCAGCACGCGCCTTACTCACCGGACCTTACCCCATCCGATTACTACTTGTTTGCATCGATTAGACACGCACTTGCTGAGCAGCGCTTTACTTCTTACGAAGATGTACAAAAATAGCTCGATGACTGGTTTACCTCAAAAGAGCAACAGTTCTTTTGGCGCGGAATCCACAAATTTCCAGAAAGATGGGAAAAATGTATAGATAGCGACGGACAATACATTGAATAAGTTACTTTGTATCATATCATTACAATAAACGTATATTTTCTGTACAAAAATTCCGGTTTCATACTTACACACCTAGTATACTGATTTACATTTTTTACTTTTTAATAATTACCTAGTTGTACGCTACCATATTTGCCAAACATGCATAAACATGCATATTTATGAAAAAATAAGGAAAGAAGTGCTGCATAGTAATCTACAATAAAGGAAATTTGCCCACCCCGTACAACACAAAATAATAATAATTCCATTGAAAACAAACTTGAACTAGAATTTATTCAAACGTATGTAATTTAATATCTTTCATTGGATGAACTATGTGCATTGTGTACTGTAAAATTTTTTTAGATTTAATGGTAGGTAATTTTGCATATGAATAGCTTCCAATTTTATCCTACAATATGAAGTTTTCCGAGATTAGCTACAAGCGAACCACAAATTTAAAAGTCAATATTGCCTAAACCAGTTACGTCGAATTGAGAATTGTTAATTTATTAGCAGGGAAAAATAAGCAATTACATAAATGTCGTTCTTGTTATTTAATATAATTTGTTTCTAAAACGTTGGGGAAAACGTTGTGGATAGTGATGCTGTCCTTTTAATATGATTGGAAGGCTTACGTCGTTTACGATAAATTAATATCAGTAGAAAATTGTTAGACATTTTAACTAAAAGTAGATATAATATTTTTAAGGTTTTTTGAACGGGTCACATTTTCTTTATAGCATTATAATTATGTTTGTAGATATACTACATACCCATACAAGGTAGTATAATTGTTTAGGATTCTGTTTGTTTCATTTTATGTAGCAGAGTAAAGTTAATTAAACATTAGGTCACATTGCATCAATTTTTTTCCATTTAATACGCTCGCTCCGGCTAGTGCGTGCTGGCTGCATGGAAAATTCAAAAATAATTAACAAGAAATTTTATTTTAAATAATTAACATTAAAATTTTACAACAATTAAAATGTATTGTTGCTATATTGTTGTAAAATTTTAATAATAGATTAAATTTTAACATACCTTCGTGTAGGTAATACACATAGCGGGATATTTAAGAGACACCATATAGCAAAACACATTTATGCGGAAAAACACAAAAGTCAAAATTTATAAAACAATGATCCGATCTACATTGACATAATAAATTATGCAACAATACAAAAAACAAACAGAAAATAAGAACAGTGAAAATGAAGGTACCAAGATCGATCCTGAATCTGGCTCTCAGACATAAAAGAATCAATATTTCAATACGAGAAGATCGCGAAATTTAAGATGTGGTTGAATGGAGTAAAGTCAGGAAGAGAGAACGGAATAGCCATGTGGAACGAATGGATAGCGGAAGATTGGCAAGAATTTGTAAAAATGGACTGCCGAAGGACAAGAGACTACCGGGACGACTGCCTAAGAGATGGGCCCAAAGCTGGTCTTCCTCGTCGGACGAATAAGTCAAGACAAACAGGAGAAATCCTAGTCTCGAGTAGAAGAAGAAGAAATATTATTTAATTATTTTGTTTAATTTATTTCTTACCATGTTTTGAAAAATATTGTAAATTTACAAATATTTTCAAGGTTTTTTAAAGAGAAATCCAATTTTAATATTTTTGGTGTCGTGAATCGCAAAGAGTTACGAATTATCTTAAATGTAAGTTGGACGAAAAATAATGAAACAACACTTCTACAAAGGAATGGCATAAACCAAACTAACAAATCTTATAGCTTTTTAAATAAATCGCTGTCCATGATAAAAATGTGTTGTGCACTTTACGAAAATTTTACCGCTACAAGAAAATACCCAAATACTATTCTCGTTTTACAAAATGTGAAGCGCCACTAGCATAGGCAGTAGTCGACGTCTTTTTTGCTTTGAGTACTTTTAAGTAATATGGATTAAATCCTGAAAAATAAAATTAATAATATCAATTGTAGTGTTTACGGATGTCATAGCAGGGTGGGCGAAACAAAAATTTTAAGTTTTCATACGTTTCCACCCAAAAATAGTAGGTATGATGCTAGTAATACTGCAGAAATGTGCTTGCAGCGACCAGAATTTCCAGCTTTGCAAGTGCATAATGCACTTTTGATTTCAATTACCTCCTTTATTAAAAAAGTACATTGAATTTCATGAGGTTTTTTCATTAAAGCAGTGATCTGCAAGCACAAAGCAAATATTTCGATAGCATCTGCATCTTGGTGTTTAATTCCACATGTAATGAGGTGTTTGTCATTTAAAACTGCTTTTCCTTCAAAGAAAGAGGGTTTTAAAGTTATAATGTTACCATCGTTAATTTTTCGAATTATATGTATATACCGGAAAATGTGCACTTTTTCACTCTGCTGTTTCTCTCCTCATTTCCTTCTGTTATACCGTTGAGTTACACTATATTTAATTGGTTATTGCAAGCCTTTATATGTAATTTATTTTAGGTAGTAGATTATTTTGCTATAATTCTATAGGTATACCGGTGTAGTTATTTCAATTTATTAAATTTAATTTGCACACTAGCAAATACTAATGAATTTTAAATTGTGTTTCAAATTCAAAGAGGGCCCAAAAATAAGTTCTTGCACTGCTATTTAATGCTATTTAACATGTGGGTGAAGTCACACAAAGGCAAACAAAACAAGTTAAATATGAATGAATAATGGATAAGTTGTAAATATTTAGATTAACAGCCGCCAATGTTGTAAAAATATTAATAAATTACTAACGTTAACTTAAAATACGACATCGTGAATAAGCGTTAACCTATCGCTTCCAAAAACGGAGTTCCGTTTGTCCGTTCTTCTATACATAATGATATTATGTTCAGCGTGCTGCTGTAGCGGTACACAAGCGCTGCCAGACGACGAAGGCTTAGATGAAAGAAACTGACACTATCATATTAATTTTCCAAACTGTTTTTCTATACGAAGAACGCAAGCGTTTTGTTATTTTCCCGTTCAACTTAATTTGACATAGAAGCAAAGCGTTTCTGCAAAATAAAATATTTATAAAATATTTCAGGAAATCGTTAAACCATAACACGAACAAAATTTTACGATCGTTTAAGTATGAATGAGGTTCAGAAAAGTATTAAATAAAAGTAATATCTGGTCAGATCTAATAGAGGTGATCTGGTTTACTGGCTGAGCCGTAAGAGCGTTCGGAAAGCACATTAAAAATTAATACATAAATATGTGGGTTGCTTGAAAGCCGCCAACCGGCGGTATAGAAATTTATACATACAACATACATATACTATAGATATATATATGTATATGTTAAGCATGATTAAAGGTTGTACTTACATAAAAGATAAATGAGAAGGTCTGGAAAAGCAAAGACTAACGTGTCATAATATTTACACATGGGATCTGGTCAGTGTTATACTACATGCTCGTTGGCACGACCATCCCACGGCTATTCCTGACCCGAAAAAATGTTTGAATATATTTTGACGAGTTTGCATAAAAAATCAAACCAAAAAATGACAACAAATAATATAATAAATGCAAAACAAATTCAAATACATTCGTAGCCACCATTTTAACGTCAAAACTTGAGAATACAATTTAAGAAAAATAAAAAATAATATTTATTTTTCATATTACATTAAGTTTGCGAAATTTTAGCTTAACAATTCAATCTGGGCATCTTTGAGAATAACCAAAATAAAATTCAATGTTTCAACTGCAGCTTTTAGCCCATTATGCATCGAATGCACTTTTGTTGTATATTATACCACTTTAAATTTGACGTGCTGAATATTTACGATTTTTACTGTACATGTATTTAATATAAATCATCAGCTGTAATGGCATATCGAGCGCGTTCTACTTGATGCTCAAACACTTCTAAGCGCACTAATTTGCTGTTTCACTATAAACTGCGTGTTTATGCTTAGAAGAGTGCGCGAAATGGTGTCGCCAGAAATGCTGTAAGATAATCGAATTATCTGACGTTTCTTAAATATTACGAACGTTTAGCTTATAGTGCGTATTTACAATACATTTTTTGACGAAAAATCCTAGAAAATATAATTTAACAAAAAATATCAAATTATAAAAGGATTAGAAGATTAGAAACGAAGTCTTCGAATCAATAGGTCAATAATTGACAAGTTGTTGTTTTTTGCAATACCAGTAGGGCGATATTAATTAATTTTCCGATTTCTAAGCGCAAATAAAACTATTATCAGTTCAAGTAAATTGAACGGAACAATTCATGTATTCATGGATTTCATGGTGTGTAAGTTACAAATTGTTCAAGTTGTGAAATATCACACTCTTTGCTGCTTATTGGTTTTTGTCGGATCCGGAAGATTGTTTCCACGTGCTATAGATGAATATCTAAAATCGTAGTTTCCAAAAATTAATTGACTTCCCAAATAGTTATGCAACGCTGCATATACATATAAATGTATTTTATTGCCTGTTGTTATTTTATACAAATTTGAAACGATTATAATGCTGCACGATATAAAACATTTAGTTTATCTTATCAGCATATCATAGTGCTTAGGCGCAATAAACTCGTGTTAATGAAGTTAATTTTTATACTTTCTCCCACATTTTCTAAGTATCTTTGCTTGCGTTATTTAAATTTTCGGCTTACATTGATAAATATAAAATTTTTAATAATTACGTTTTAATTGATGACATTAGGTAAGCATGTGTGAGCCTTCATTCCTACAGAATTCCGAGAGAAAGGATGCTCATTAGTGGATATACCTATTATACATAATATATTATGTATAAATTAGGTAATACATGTACATTAATATTTTTCTTCTCCAGACAAATGTCAAAGGGTAGCGTGAGAAGAATGAACGAAAAAAGAACTTTGCGGCCGTTATTTAGATATTTAATGTAACAAAAATGAAAATTATCCTAAATATAGTATATCTGTTGCGAGATTCATTTCACGAAATCAATAAGCTTGAGTTGTTCGGGTGCAATAAGCATAAAGCGACTGTAGACGGATTATGGATAGAATTTAATGATAGATGATAAAAATTTTTCATTTTTTGAAAAATTCCATAATCTACTACATCCTCAAGAACACTTTCAAGATTTTTCACTCGTGAATAATCAATACTTCCATTAATGGAACCAGGATTTCCACTGCACTTACGACCACTTCGTTTTTAATATTTAAAGATTAAGCATTTTGTACGAGACTCGGGATTATTTCAGTGGGAAATGTTTCATTGGAAAGTTGTAAGAAAAGAAGTCGTATCAGTTTTTTTTTTTAATTTTTGTTGGAAATATTTTCAGCAATCGACACTTAATTACTTCCTGTTAACGTTTCAAAACCGTTTATGTGTGCTGCTCTAAATTTCCTGTACAATGTGGAGGTATACGGAATTCTTCGCAAATGATATAAACATAATTTGCACACGCTTCTGAACTTGAAATTGTTTCTATTTTGGGAACACCACATGTCAGCTGTATTTATTGCTTAATTTTTTCCGCAGCGATGGCTGGCCGTGCTTTTTAACTTGCATTTTAGATTTAGCAAACGCATAACAGTTAATTTAATTAATTTACATGATTTATTTGAATCTTTCAAGTAGTAGTATACGTAGATACCACTTAACAATATTATACATACCTATACATTTATTTTTATCTCAAATATTGGAGTTCAATTCAATTTATGAATAATCCATTATTCATAATATTTTCTGGGTACACTTTGACACCTACTCCCGAGACGCCTGATACACAGGCTAGTACACTTGTTCCTATTTAAGCAATAAGATAGTTTTTCAAAATGTTTTTCAGAATTGCAATTTTTTTTTATCAACTGCCAAAATGTAAATATACCAATTCATTCAATCGTTCAAAGATCTTGGGGCTGCGCACTCGTGATTTTGTTCAGTGGCAAATTTCCTCGGCGTATTTTCTAGCAATTTTGACCAAAAACGTCAAAATTTAATCGGATATTTTTACGCACTTGGAATAATATCACACTGTTGATAAAACTATCAATAATATACGTGACTAATTTTAGTTGGAGGTGTTGGCTGTTTTTTCAACGTTTTAGGTGTAGTAAGTCAGATTTACCCGAATCGCAATTTTAAAAATTAGATGCAATAAAAATACTAAAGAATTTAATAATAGAAAACAACAATATTAGGGTAAAACTAATAATAATAAATAACTATATTGCACTAAATATAACCTATTCCAGTATATTCCAACACGCTACAGGACCGTGTTTAAAAGTTTCATTGACGAACGCCTTTGTTTATTTAGGAGGGCGAGAAAACATAAGATAACATTTTTTGGGTGTCATCAAGTTAATTGTTAATTATTTACAATGCCCTGTTTGTTTCAGAACAAGACGGTGCAGAACCATGCGGCAATTCAGTGGCCGTTCACAACTTAATACGATTAGCGGCGTATTTAGATAGGCAAGATTTGCGCGCTAAAGCGGGTCGAACGTTAACAGCTTTTTCTGAACGCCTAAAGACGATTCCGTTGGCTTTTCCGGAAATGACGTCGGCTCTTTTATTCTATCACGAGTCGCCAACACAGGTAAGCTTGTAAACATAATTATGGTACGGCTGGTTTTAAATTTGTATGTAGGTATTTATAGCCGGCGCAGCTGAAGACAATAATACCCAAGCTCTTTTGGATGTGGTACGTAATAGGTTAATGCCGGGGCGAATTTTAGCAGTTGCTGACGGCCCTGGAGGAAGGGCTGGTCTTTTATACAGAAGACACGAGTCTTTGGCAAGGTTACAGCCTCTTCACGGCAAACCAGCCGCTTATGTTTGCAGAAATTTTGCCTGCTCTCTTCCGGTTACAGAACCTAACGATTTAGCCACTTCGTTGGATAACGACTGCACATCGAGTAAAGGCGATTGCAGTCAGCAATGAAAAATTTGCAGTTTTCTTTAGTATGTTAAATGTGATATATTTTCTTCCATTTAAACTAACAAAACTATTGTAAGCCTTATATTGTGTTTGTGTTGGTTTGTACATTGATTGGTTACGTGGAATGGTGCTGAGCTTGCTGAAATTTTATTAAAGATAAACTTTTTTCAAGAGAAAAATCGATAGTTACCTTAATCGAAAAAGTTTCCACTTGACTACGATTTACTGTTCTCATTTTCTAAATTACCATTTCGTAAAACATAATAATACTTGGCATAATTACCAATTAAAATAATAGAAAAATTAAAGTTTATTCTCAAAATCCAATAACATAAACGCCTTTAGACTGATGAAGTTATATTAAGTTGACTGTTGAGTTGAATAATCTGGCAAAGCTTTTAACATAATAATTTGTCTGCATGTACACCCGAAGTTTTGGATGTCTTGCTAATGTCCCGGAAAATGTACATTTCAGATTGGGTTTTTTATTACCAGATAGTTTTATTTAGTGCATTCGTTTTGATATAATAAGCACACAGCATCAAATGTAAGCGGAGGACAATAATCGATGGACATGTGGTTTAGGTAACGAAACTCGATATTAATTATTATAGTCGGTATTTTAGAAAAACCAGGAAATGCACCCACATTTTGCAGAACTAAAATGTAGAAAGCTTTCACGAATACAATAAGTGTGAGTACATGTTTTGACGAGTTTTTCTAAAATATTTATATGAGGGATGGAGGGGTAAACTGCGGAAGAATTTTGTTTTACAAGATCTAGGATTTACATTGCTGAAATTGCAAAAGAAAATAAAAAGAGGAATTGATGTACAAGATGTTGGTCTGCGGTATACTCGTCGGTAGGAATTCTAAGTTCAATTAGTTTTTTTGCAGAATTTCAGAACCTTTTTGATCTTCGTCCTCGGTATTATTATCAAATCGAGATTAAGTATTTTTCACTTAGTTTTTATTTCAGAGACCAAGTTTTTCACGCAAATTCATATAGATTGATTTTTATATTCGGCAAGTTTAACAGTTTTATATCTTTTCCACCATTAAAAATTAGATTTTAATACTATATACAATAATAGAAGAATTTAATTTTAATGTTGAAAGCTCATAGCAAGTTGCGTTCATTTTAACTAGACAATCTTCACAAGCAGGTTGTCTTGTCTTTCAGATACACTTAGCAAAAGCGCACCTTTCACCGTTGTTTTATTTTAATGTTCAAGTATTTGTGAATTGTGATGTATATAAATAATATACGAATTGTTGCTTCCAAGTTGTTACATAAATATTGCGAAGAAAAGTATAATTTTATATAAAATTTATGGTACCTGATGTATTCAAATTTAGATAATGCATGTACTGGTTTGGTTTCGTTTCAATCTATTAATTTGAATACTTGTTGTACAATGGTTTTTTATTTATTTTTTTTATTAAATAAATTCCATTTCCATTATTTATTATTTCCGGTTATTTTCATTAAATAATTATTTCATTACACAAATAACAAATTTTTGTATACCTACTGCATTTCTCTAATGTATTTATATTACCATAATAGATGAATTTCAGAATAGCTTATTGGGCTTCAACAAACTTTTGAAATATTATTTTTAAATACATATTATATAAGTCTAAATTTTTACAATGACTACATCTAGTTTCAAGAACAGAATGTGTAAGTTGTAATGTGTAAATTTTTATATTTCGCACACTTGTGCTTATCGTTTTTTCTAACGTACATGTAGCAACGTCTTTTCTCCCTTTTCCGAAAAGACTATTTTCGAGTCTTTTTTGAGTAACTTCCAATAGCTCAGGAAGAGCATCTGTTTGCATGTGTTTATTGCTGTTTCGGCGTATAACATTACTTTTTATTAAAAAATTATTAAAACGATAAATTTTTAAAATCCGGATCATCATTCTTAATGAAATTCAACAGTTCTTCTCAAAGTAATTCTCAGAGTAATTTAACACCTTTACAGAGTCAGGTGAGATGTGTGGAATGTGTTTAGAAGATCAAGTAATGGGGGTAAGTAAGTTGAGAAGAAGGTCGGCTGGGGTCGAAATTACCCTAGACTGAAAAAAAAACTGTATAAAACTGAAATAAAAACTAACACAAGTAAAATAGATTGTGGAAACCCCTTAAGAAAAAATAAGTGATTTCAAAAGATCGTGCCACGGAAGGCGAAACTCGAAAATTCAAATTTCTACCAATTGATAATAATTATGGAAAAAGAACAATGCTACTTCTATTAATTTGTGTCGTGTCCTGAGCTGCAAAGAATGGATTGTGACATGTCGCATGATTGAACGAACGTGTATAATAAACTTGTCTTAATTCTGCATCCTCATTAATCATTCAGCATAATTTTAACAAACGTCTCTTCAATAATAGTAGTGATCCTGAAACTTGAATGCGCTGTTAGCAATTTATATCGAACAAGCGATGCATTATCATTAATAATTATGTGCAAGATCCATTTCATAATTTAACTAGTACTAGTCGGAGTCATTTTAAATTTAGTGCTGTCTAACATTTTTGAATTCCCTTATGTTTTTCTGTTATTGTCCATTATTATTCGTCGTTTGTTTTCTTGGGCGTCTCTCGTTTAAACTATTTTACGATATAATAATTACTACGTAGAAATTTCATTTCAGAAAATAAAAGTTAGGATTATAAACAAATAGGTTGTTCTTTGAGAATGCCTAGCGTATCCGTCTTTTTGGCAGAATTTGTAGGTTTAGTTCGAAACTTAACGTTAATCATAGTCCTAACGTTAACACTTATATTCAGTCATTAGTTACAATAGAACATTAAATTGTAAATTAGAATAAATTAACAATTACAGTATGTGAAATTGCGATCACATTTTGACAATTCACTTAATAATAATTAATATAATGCCTATATATTCCTACATCACCATTTGAAATACCTCACTTTCGTTGTTCTAAGTGCTTGATACATTAAATTACAATTACAGTAGTGAATCGCTTACAAAGTTCTTATTATAATAAATATGGAAATGTAAATAAAATTGAAATTACTGGTAGAAGTTAGGTGTTGCTAATTTAATATTAATAATAAATTGTTCACACCCCACTAAATTAATAAATCATATTTTCATTTTCTCAATTTGTATAAAAAATGTAACCGTTTACACTTGTAAATTCAAGAATATTTTGTTTACCTACTCTAGAAAGATATTTTAATGCTTTCCGTATGTAGTAGAAAGCCTTTCCTTTTGTTAAGATTCTAAATTGCGCAGAAGACTCGGCTAAAAAGCAAAATAAATGCCAATTAAAAATCATTGATCTTAAAAACGAAGTTAACACGAGAAATTAAAAATTTGACAATATAAGAGGTCAGATTAATGATTTCAAGTAGGATTTGAACGCGTTCAAACTAAATAACATTTTTTGATTAGATTCTTAACGAAATTAAATACTTTTCTTTTATATATACTACCTATCCTTGCACTAATGTAATTAACTTAACTTGGGAAGGGGGATAAATTATTTTAGGGGTTATTTTGTTTGTTAAAATTTTACTTGTTAAAGCTACATACAAACACTTTTGAAAGTTACGTGATGTGCTATGGTTTTAAAAGTATTTTTGATTTGTTTGTTTAATTATTTTGTTTCTAATCTTAAGTTTTAAGGAAACTTTTAAAGTTAAATTGTGATTTTACATATAGCTGTCAAGTGTACAATTAAAATGTTGAATAAAATATATTATTTGATTATGTGCAATAATTTTTTAAATTAAAATAGAAAGCTTTCTAGATTAGCAATCGTAATTTTCAGATTTATATTAAAATAATTGCCTACAATAGAGGTATTTTTAATAGCAATATAACATAATAATCAATACAAAAATGTATTATTAAAAAATAAATATTATGTATAGCGCGCGCAAAAAGTCCCTTTCCCATTTATTACCGTAAGAAAGTAATCACAAATTAAAGTTTAATTCATGTATTTTTTACATTAAATACATAAATAAAATTAATTAAAAAAATTTATGTTATTCAATAAAATTAAAATTTATTTTAGTAAATTTTTCAAATAACCACATAGAGTAGATTTGAAGTTTAACCTTAAGTTTACACAATAAAAATAAATGTTGATAATTTTATGAACTTATTTCATTAAATGTTGAATATCGGTTTTCGTCTATAATTAATTAATGTATTTGTTGTTCTAAAATGAACTATGTAATGTATTTCAATGAAACTAATGTAGTAATTCAATGCTCTGTCAATAAGATTAGACAAAACGTTGACTTAAGTTTAATTGAAATTCATAGTTCATTTTAATAAAAAAGAACAAAAAAATTTTATTTCTTTTTTCATTAATTTTGGGTTCTTTTTTTGTGAAATGGATCGGTTTCTAAAGAAAACCAAATATAAAATTTTAAATTTTTATAAATTTATTTTACATTACATTACTACATTACAATTTAGTTTGTAAACAATTTCACCTTTTTTAATAAAGAGCTCAACTATGTTATGCACTGTAAAATCAATAACTTCGGTGCCATGATTATTTGAATGTATTTATAAATTAAAAAATCGTGCATTAAGGAGAACTACCGCTTATGAGTTTGAATTCAAACAAAAAAATCTCATTTCAACACAATCATAAATGCTACAAATAGGTAGGTATATATATTATGTCTGTATAATAATTAGCTTATATTTTTAATTTTTTTTTTGTAAAATAAGTTACTATAATTACGTATTTTTATAGAAGTTTGTTGGATCAAAATCTCATTAAGTCTCATTAAAACTGAAACTTTTATTAGCGAATTAACTGTACTAAGTCAAAAATTGTAAATTTTCAGTTAAATCTACAAAAGCTCTGTAAAATTTGGATGCGTCTAATAAAATATTGTCGCGGGTCTGATAAAGAAAAACAAATCTAAACACCTACTCGTAATTCACTATATTATCATCAGTAATTTGTACTTTTTAGCCATTTAAATGTTGGTACAAAGATGGTAAAAAATGTTGGTAAAAATAAATATAACACAAAACATTAGGCGACAGTGTTCATCGTGTTGTGCCGGAAGATCTCGCAAACAATTCACTACAGGATTTGGTTTTCGCTACAGCCTATTGACAACTTTTAATTGCATTTTTTTCTCAATTACGATTCAATCTAATTTAGGGTTCTCTGAAAATATTTCACTACCTGATCTATGTATCTACACTTCCCTTCAAATTAATAAGTAATTCAACCGTTAAGTGGAATATAAAATAAGGTCCTCGAAGGTTGAAATATACTATACTTATTACGTATATAATTTTTTAACTTTTATTTTTATAGAATTAAAAATGTTTTTATTAACCTCAAAGACTTAAGCCGACTCGAATGTTTTTATTTCCTCTAGCTATATAAATTGCAGTTTTTTTTTGATTAATTTATCTTGCTTAAAAGTTTACAAACAAATTTAGTCATCATTATGGTAGGGACTTTTACAAAAAGCCCACGAGAAAAAATGTTTTACTACTTTTAAATTGCATAGCGACTAGGTATGTACCTACTACTTTCATATTCCTTTAAAGAGCGCAATTTGAAAAACCATCACGTTTCTCGGATTTTATTTTTGCGATTTGGTTACGTTTTACTTTTATGTGCCGTAGTTACAATTAAAATGCTCAAGTGGCGATAACTTGGTCGTTCTATTTCTTGATATGTGACTAAATCGGGAAAACTCGTGTTTAAATTATTCGGTCGTGAAATGTTTTATTGAAACGCTTTATTGAAATACTTTTGTTAATTTCATGTTTTATCTCTCTGAACGTGCATTTTACAGCCACTTTAAAAAGCTTTTCAAGTGTTTCATATTTTTGTTGATGACTGCTACATTACGATTTTACGTTGCACACCTACGAGATAAATACCAAACAACGGAAGCTCTGCTGAAAAAATGCTGAAATTGAATTGTAAAGCTTGAGTTGTCTTCTTGTTTACAATTATTTTTCTGCCATAGTCACATGAAAAGCAATGTAAGTTGCTGTACTGATTTAGTGATTAAACCAAGTTGCAAAATTATATACCTACGAATACATGGTAGCAACTCTACACTATGCTTAAGTCCTTTTAATGAGAGGACGTCGGCGGCTAACTTATACATATAGTATAAATTGATAATTTTTCTGGGCCCCATCGTCAGCTGAAATTAAAATCAATAAATTAATAAATATCTTACCAAAATAAACAGATTTAATACACTAATGTGAAAGCCGCTTCGAAAACACTTCAAGCCGCTAGAGGTCGGATTCCTATTTTTTCACGAAGTTGTACGTATTATAAGTCTAGAGTATTTGGTGTGGTGGACCCAGGTAGAAAAACTAACTCTGTAGATTTTTGGGAGCACAGAGCGTAGATTCCGCAAGAAAAAAGAATTTGCTTCCACTTTCGCAAAATAAAAATGCCGATAGCTATAATTGTATAATAAACAAGTTAGTAGGTACAATCTACTATTAACGTTAACAACAATTTCCGAATTACACTTATGAACCGGCAGCAATAATGTGGCTTATGGAAACATCGCACAACAATCGGAACCACAACGTTCCAAATGAAATTAAGACACAGGCAGGAATTAGCGGTAATTAAGAATGATTTACCCAAGCGCTCAGGTACGTTTACAAGATGTAATACGTTAATGGTTTCACCACCAAAACCTTCTGTGTTTCCTAAATGAAGACAATGCTGTCGAAGCTTTGTTTCTCCTTGCTGCTTGGAACACCCGTAGTTTGCAGAACTGCTTGGTTTGAGGATGTTGAATTCGATGCACCGAACAGAATTTGCTTCGTGCACAATCTCGAAGCACCCTGCACTGTTACACAACACAATAGATCGTAGATCTTGAATCAAGGATGGCAAGACAAACAAACACGACCCTCTCGTGGTTTTAAAAGCTGAATTTGACTTCTAATGTCGGCGTTGACTTCGTTGGCTAACACTTTTAATTGACGCCTCAGGTTAAACCCCAACACTGGACCCTTGCGCAATTGCAAAAATGCCTCCGTCTTACTCGACGATTCAACATGAAATCCCCTCGCTTGCGCGCGAAGTTAGTAACGAGTCCGAGTAGCGCGGCGGTAGTGCGCGAAGTTGCGAAGAATGCCCACCATGGGCGTAGGGCGCGATTAAGTTATTGTAATCTGGACGGATAGCAATTGACCATTCCTTAATAATGTTTTAATTATTGTTTCTAGAAAAAATTCGTTAGTTACAGTTTACTTAAATATAAAAGTAAGTAATTATTGTTCAGCTATGTCCGCAATGTGCGTTTTTATGCATATTATTTCTTGATTTTTAAAAGTTTATTCAATTTCATCAGCGATATTTATATAGAAAATTCTACTTTCAGACAATTTATCCACGCAAAAGTAATTTTTTTATAACGCTGTCACAGCGCTGCCAACATTATTACTTTACAATATTTCTGTTCTGCTTGTTTGCGATATAAAACCACCAGTGAGTTATTATCCTTATTATTATTCATCTCATGTTGGATATTAAATCCATGCAAGTTGTTACATTTTCGAGTGCTAAGGATAAAATGATGAATTGTTTTTAAAAATTTTTAAAATCAGTATTAATTCTGTTTTAAATTCTAAATATATTGAAAAGTTTCTATTGGGCCTCTCAAATCGTGCATCGACAATAATTTTAGTTAGACTTGGAAGCTAAAACTTGAAGCTCCAAATTAACATTGTTATGACTTGTATGTTAAATATTAAGTAGGGAATTATTAAAATTTACAAAACGAGGTAATTTATGAAGGTTTAATGGAGCCGATAATTAGTCTTTCAATGTAAAACTTATAACGTCTATTTTCAGTTGAAATTAATAAAGCAAATTTTGAAATGTTAACTGGCGCGATTAAGAGTAACCTTTTAAGTTAACGTAGTATAAATTTTAATCGCTTAATCTTTAATTAGTATTAGCATCACTTTGGATCGCGTTGAAAAATTTAATCAAAATGTGCCCAGGCATAAGGACAACGTAATCAATTTTGTTATTATTATTTGCTAATAATTTATTGTAATTGCGAAAAATGATTTTCAATAATAATTATCTATTTACATAAACTTGGTTAATTTTCCAAATTTTTGTGATTGATTTGTTAAGCGATCGAATACAGGTGCTGGAAGTATGTTGTCGTTGGTGAGTTTCTTCTGCTTATCAACGCTTGCGCTGTGGCCGGATCACGCCGGGACGCTGTTGCATCTCCAGTTCACGTTTAACGAAGTTGCGTCGCGGCGCGTCCTTAGTTTCAAACATCGCCGAAATGTTAACACAAAAATTATTTTTTTAATTAAAATTGTCTCATTTCACTAAATATATCGACTTGCATTTTTCGGTTTGTATGCGACTTTTATATATAATTTAATTTTTGTTCTCTCTAATTAATCTCAATTAATATCTAATTTTAATTACTTTAAGTTTTCATAAAAAATCTTATTATAATTTAAAACTTGTATTTCGATGAAAAGGTCGCCTACGATAGTTTACATTAAAGAACTCCACAATATACTATATAATATGTATGTATATACTTAGTTGCACATAAAAATACTATTAATTAAAATAAACTTAGTGTGAACATAGTGTTATGATTAGCGAATTAATAATTAAATCGGCATGCAATTAAAATTAATAGAAGCTAATTGTAGTGACGATGTTTTAAAAATTAAATCAAAATTATCACTAAAATGTAGATAATTAATATTAAAGATGATCTTGAAACTGGTTTCAATGTTTTGACAAAAAGATTTTAATTTTCCTAAATAATTGCAATTAAAAACGAGAAGCAAATTGGCAAAAGTGTTACCTAAAATTTCAATAGCGTAAAAAATTTGCTTTATGTAAAATCGAGAGAAATTATAAACCTTAGCGTCGCCCGAAAAGGACTTTTGTGTTATAAAAAGTTAGCGAGAGAGTGAAATTTGAATAAAAACTCGCTAAATTGTGTTTTATAAAATAAAATAAAATAAATCAAAAATTTTAAGATATTTGTTTAAAGTAAAGTGTCGGTTTGTGCTTGTGCAACAAAATGCATTATTATCCCAGTGCCGGATATATGCATTGTCGATCTGGGTCCGATTCCAAGTTATCCCATCGTCGGAATTCCCGAAGAGATCCAGAGCCTATTGACAGCGGGGATTCGACTTTATCAGACGTTGACGGTAGGTTTACGACATACATTAATATCACATAACAGAATTCCTTTCCGTTTTGCAATGTCAGAAAGCTAATGATATTCATTAATTCACCGTGGGGAATCGTAAACGACTTCAAAATCACGCAAAATAAATTTTTTCACTTCAACTCTAAAAACCGTTCGCGAATTTGTCAAATAATTGTCAACAGATAAATAAGTGAGAAAATGTTCCCGTTAAGATATCAAAGCGTTTCATTTACTCTCCCGATTCTTAAAATAAGGACGATCTAAATGTAACGAAACACTTCATATTTATACGCTCTCCAGTTTAGAAATTCAATAAAACTTGAAACCTAACCCAAATATCTCGCATTACTTGATTTCAAATGTTTTTTTTAAATAAGCACTCCAGTGCTGATGCCTGCAATTAATATTTAAACTTAAAAATTATCCGATAACTATAGAATCAAACTAAATATAAACAATAATCAAACTGAATCAAAATAGAATTAGAACTTAAACTAGCCGCACAAGTTAATCAATTAATCTGTGTACGTGAATTGGTTTTCCAGGTGAAATTTGCAGCTGACAAGCAGCCGCGATTTTTCAGTTACTAACGTCTAACTGTTAAACCGAACAGCTAGCTGTTAGTTACCGCGATAGCTATCAGGCAGCTAACTGATAATAGGTACTTTCCTTTGTGAACAAAATCGTAATCCAAATGCGTAAAAAAGAAAACATCTTTTATTAAACATTAATGCCCGATTTTGTTAAAATTTTAACAAGCCGTTAAAACTAACCGATGATTTCTATTGACTTGCTAGTACTGACAGGCTATCTCTATTGGTTCATTATATTGAAGGTGTTAAAAACTCAGTTATTAGGTTAAAGATATAAGATGACTAAACGAAAAGATATAAACTATATCATTCATTTAAATAGTTTTTGAACAAATATTATGTAAGTTATGAATTAAATTTTATTTCAATTTCATATATAACATGTAAAAATTAATTTTATAAAAAATATTATCACATGTTAATAACCTTAACCAGAATATATTTTTATACGATAATACATTTGAATATTAATTTTGAAAATTGGGTTTAATAATTAGTTTCAATAAACAAACTGATCAATAATTGGCACTACTACATATACATAAATTATATGAATTGATAAAAGTTGTGAAAGCTTCTTGGATAGTTTCAGCTAAACAGAAATTCTAATTTAGTGCTAATAGTTATCCTAGGTTAAATAGGACCAATGATTAAACTAACCGGTTAATATTATGTGCGTTAAATAGTTAGCCGATAAATGAATGCTCCTTCAGTACCAAAAATGTTTTAATTAAACAATTTATGAGAACTTATGTTATTTAGAGTAGAAAATATTAAATCCTTCAAGTGGTATGCATGCGGGCTATGCCTGAAAATTTATATTAACCCGTCATCGAAACGCAAATATTTATTTAAACTAACTACTTATTTGAACTGACGTTAACCCTTTTATCCAGTTAAAGTTAACTAGCTAATGTGTGTACGGTGCCAACAGTTTTCAGTTTAATAAACCATAGTTTATTAGAATGAACTAACTAGATAGAAAAAGACGGGAACTGTCACCTATCCTATCACAAGAATTGAACTTTTTCCTATTGATGATTTATTTAAACTAACTACTTATTTGAACTGACGTTAACCCTTTTATCCAGTTAAAGTTAACTAGCTAATGTGTGTACGGTGCCAACAGTTTTCAGTTTAATAAACCATAGTTTATTAGAATGAACTAACTAGATAGAAAAAGACGGGAACTGTCACCTATCCTATCACAAGAATTGAACTTTTTCCTATTGATTATTGGTAAAAGGACACTTTTCTAAGCATACTAGAACAAAAATTTACTTGGATTATCAATTAGTTCTCGAAAAAATCAAATTTGAAAAATTTAAATTTACATGTATTTTAGATACACCTTTTAACACGGCTGTATGATTAGCCGTTGTTGTGTAAGGCAAAACAATTTAAAAATAGCCCTGAAGAATGACAGAACTCGCCGAGGGTGGAACTCGAAGCCATAGAACTCGTCCGGGTGTCGACCGCGACTGACAACAACATTAAGAGTATATTAAAGCACATGTACCGTCAACAAAATGAGACCATCACCGACGAGACCGTACCTCAACGTGAGACCGACCGTCACACATCGGGTGTATCATATTACATCTCCCTGCTTTTCGTAATTTTAAAATGTCGTTATTTCGGTTTGGTTATTGCATAATCCAAGGAAATTTTTGTGTTAATATACTCAGAAAATTGTTCTCTTTCCAATGCTCAATAGGAAAAAGTTCAATTCTTGTGATAGGATACGTGACAGTAACCAAAAATTTTTTTTTTGCTTTAGATTTTTCGCTAAATTTGTTTAGTTGGCTAGATTAGTTCACTAAAACTTAAATAACAAGCTAATGATTAACGTGGAATTCAAACCACGCACCGTACCAATAATTTTATAGAAACTGGGAATCAAAGTTATAATTCCATGGTGCGCGAAATCCATCAATTCCCTTCCTAGTACCAACCCATAGTATGTACTTTGTAAGGATTAACATTAATCTGATTTGCGAATGCCAATTTAGAGCCAGCACTTTATAGATAAAAATAGAATTAAACTCGTTAACTGCCAATTAGAAACAATGCAGATTTTTTTTAGATTGAGTTTTAGTAGATAAGAAAAAACGTTACCCTTATATGAGCTATTATGAACTTATGAGTAAATCATCGTTCTGTATTATTTCGCGAAAAAATTCGTACTCCTATATAAACGTGCAAAACACGTTAAACAAAATTGAAAAATTTTCTGAAACTTGCTTTTATTCATGGTTATCAGACACGACAGTGCTTGCTATAAAATCATAAAGTGTACTATACGATGCAGAAAACTTACAAGAAATAATTGACTTTACCGTGAAGATATTTAAAAATATAAATTTCGTGTTTTTATTATGCATTATTTACCCCGGGATTTATTTTACGCCGTCATGTCAGAGTAAAAATAAAAATAAAATCGGTTATGTTCTGAAAGTTTCGACAAGCATAAACTTATAATCAAAAATAAAAACGAATGTTTACACCGCAATAATACTAGACACCATGATTTCTGCATGATTCAGATATAATCTTAAGATTTGTTTACGAATATACAAAAATAATATAGGAAGTATACTTTTAGTAGGTTTATTATTTTATAAAATGTATTACGATAGAATATTCAATTTCCTTTTAATCTACAAAATCTCAATTGAAAGTTTTTCACATTATTTCGGCTACCTATCTCTTTTTAACAGACATAATATAATTTTTTATTAATTTTCAGTTTTGATTCGTTCTGATACAAGAAATAATAGTTATTGGTGTTGTGTTTTTATGAAATACGTGGTATAATTTAAACTTATACCAAGAGTAACAGGTGTTCTTAGAGGGTTGCCTTATTTAAGTACGCGGTTAGTAAATTTTTAATTTGACAACTGAAAGGGGTCGAGGAAAATTAATATAAGCTAAAATAAATATTTTTCTGTTTTGTATTAAATATTTATTTGTTTGTATGTTCGTAATATACATTAATTTTTGCAATTCTAAAAATCTTCATAGAAAATATTATAATATGCAAAACCAAACTAAACTAATATGTTTAATAATAATTATAAAGTTTCAAAATGATACAAGACAAATTTCAACAAGATTTCGTGACGAGGTACATTTTAATTAAATTTTAAAGATTTAATTAGTGACTCGATCATTGATAAACCGGGACGAAACCCTTTTTATAACCTTTCTTGAAAGTTTTTTCAATTACTAGGTAAAATAACGAAAAATCCATTTAAATTATTTATTGCAAGTTTTTATCTCAGTTTTATTGGCTAAACAGAAAATCAAATTGGCTGAATTGCATTGTTTTAAGTTTTTGCATTTATGAAAAGTGGTTCAATCGTGTAAAGTGCTTGTGATTTGGTTGTCCTGCTGAATTTACAACAAAATATTATTTTAATCTTTATCTTCTTTAGTTGTGGAAAACTATTGAGATAATAAACACAAGAGAAAACGAGCAGCTTCAGCTACTTAACGTCCAAATTTAAAATCAATAGCACCTTTCAATGAAATAAAAGGAATGCTTTAGCAATCCCCGTAGATAACCTTTACAGAAAACCCAAATTAAGCTTTGCTATTTATAGAAAAAGAAAGAGAGAAAATGTAGTACGTTAAAAATATATTTAAACGTTTGATTTCCAAAATATACTATAAAATTTTCCTGGTTTTGGTTTTCCATTTTTAGTACCCATTTTGACGATAATTTAATTAAAAGAGAATGACGAATTTCACATTCCGCAGTTTTTCTTTCCGATATTATCTCTTTGTATTCATTTACAAACTGAATTTCGTTTCTTTATTATTCATAATAAATAGTAATTCCATAGGTATTGTTACAGTCTGCCAAGTTTTACACACTAAATAAAATATTTAAATATTATATATCTAGTAATATTATATCATATAATAAAATATAGAAAAAACTAAAAGAAAAAATTTAAAAAAATTTCTGGACTTATCATCACTTCTATACCAAAAATAACAAATTTTGTTCCTAAGCAACGTCTTTTTTCAATATTATGAACAATGTTTAATAAAAAATATCATTATGATAATACAGATTCTTTTAATTGTTTATTAATTGTTTATAAAATTCACTTTAAACTGAAAGCGATACTATATTCACTATAACTTCTTATGCAATAAATCAGTTAATATAATTTTGTAATATGGTTTAAGGGAGTGTTTAGTGATTAAAACGTTTATTTTTATAAAAATTCTCTTATATTTTTTTAACTAGCCAATAGGTAAAATAAATTTAAAAGTGAAAGTTGTTAATTGTACGCATATTAAAATTAAAATTTAAAATAGTACATAATTATGTATATTTATGTATGCACCGCGTACTCATATAAAAAATTAGACTGTAAATGAAACTTGAAGATCGAAAACAACTTCTAGATTATTAATTTACATCCGTGATTTACATATTCTATTCAGTGATTAGTAAGGAATAATGTTTTTTTTCATGTTAGTCAGAATTTACCAAGTCGCATAACAATTTTTGGTAGGGGATTACGTATATAAATATATTAATTCATTGTTAACTTGTGATAAATTTAATAATATCAAATAAGTTTAAAATAGAACAAGTTAAATAAACGTTAAATTATAAATTGTTTATTTTGTGAGCTTTCAGCGAGATGTATCGCCCTTCATCAGAATAAAGGTTTTAACTTCTTCTATTTTAAACTTATTTGAGATTACGTATATATGTTACCGTCAATTCGCGAAATCCGGCAATTTGCAGAATTCCTAGATAATCTACAAAGCGACTAAATCGTAAGGTACTATGCAAATTTACTAGTACTTTGGGCAATCTGCAAATCGGCTACGGCGTTTTAAGCAATCTTCAAATTGTCGATATTATTAGTTAATGTGCTTTTGTATGCGCATACCACACATAGCCTAGACATTGTGCGATATGGTGATTGGAAAGAATGAGATATTTCTTGCAGCCAAAGCATCAACGATATAATAATTTGTTTCCATTTTATGAGAAGCCGGAATATAAATGTTGAGAGGAATAAGACAAACAGTTTTTATTAAGATCTTCAAGCAAATAAAATGCTCGGAAATTCTGAAAAAAGATTAAAATCATACCTGTTCAATCTTTCGATAGGGCTCGAATAGATCCAAGAAATATGTTAGGTGTAGTTCTTGGCAAAGAAGATGGGTTTTATAAAATAGGAACTAGAGCAGGAGTTTTTGAGAAATGCTAAAGTCGTAATGAATTTGGGCCGGCGACGCAAAATTTTATACATGCAGAAGATGTACCTGCAGACGAAATTAGTCTTCGGACGGCGGTGTAAACTGCTTTCTCTATAGGTGGCCAGGGAATGTTGAAATGTAATTATTGTACATAGAAGTGAATAAATAAATACAGAAAATGCCTAAAAATAGAATAATGTATAATAGACGCTGTTACTTTACGAATCCAAATAAAAATAAGTAACCTAATAATATTTGTAGGTTTACAGTTTTTATTCTTACGTAAAAATGTTCAATGAGCAATGTTTCTTTTAAAATTATATTTTTAAAATATCGTTCTTTATATTACCTAGTCAATACAAGTCTGTACATACTCAAAAAGGATATTAACTAATAATATCGACAATTTTCAGATCGCCTGAAACACCGTAACCATTTTGCAGATTGCCTAAAGTGCTAGTAAATTTGCATAGTACCTTACGACTTAGTCGGTTTGTAGATTATCTAGGAATTCTGCAAATTGCCGGATTTTTCGAATTACCGGTAACATATATATTATTTTTGCCCAAACTCCGAGTGTTAAGAGTACGTACGTGCAATTTTTCTTAATTTAGTTTTGTTGATTTAAATTGATTTTATTTTTATAATTTTTTTTTAATAAATAGTTCGATATACATAATATAAAAGTACAGAATTTTATTACATTTTCCTGTTTCTTTATAAAAACTGTTCATTTGTAATAAACAAAAACAATTTGAGTGTGTAGTACTCTTAGAGCATCTTCCCCCTATTCTAGGGTACTAAGGTGGCATATCCTGAATTTTGAAACGCGTAAATAAACGTGTCATTTAATTGCGTACCTATACAAAATTATAATTTAAGCTACTGTTATAATAGGTATACTATAAAAAAACTCAAAATTTCAAGGTAAATTATTTATAAATGATTTACGTTATAGATGTAAATTATGAGTTTAATTAAAAGGTGCTTGTGGCTGTTGTAGTTTCTAAACCGCTTCCAAAAAAGCTTGAACATCTAAATTTAATTTTTATGAATTGAAATGTTAAACAGTTAAAGAAACGCAACAATAATCATTCCGTTGTTTCCTCATTTTCGTCTCTTTGATGCATCTTAAGAAAACTCCACGATTACGCTTTAATTCAATAGGATATTAAAGTAAAGGTTTGACGTTTTACTACTTTAGAAATGATTAAAATTCAGATATCAAAGCAGCTTATTTATAATTAAGCTCATAAGTTAGACCACGTGAAGCATGTTTACTAGAAATTGAAATTTGCAATCGAATCTGATATTTTTGCATTCAAGAAGTTATCGATGGTTAACATAGAACTTGAACCGATACAAGACACAGATATAAATTTGATGACATCTATTATTACCACAACATAAAAATTAAATTTCACATTTTCACGTAATGCGAAATACGATTGTCTAGTGATTTCTAGTTTCATAAGTTTGTTTATGTCAAACTTAATTTACAATGTTGTAGTGTACTCGTATTTTTGTTAAAAATTATACAGCTTAAAAATTATTTTTACAACGATGTTCAAATATCACGTCATCAATGCTTATGACGTGTATTGCTAAAAGTTTTATCTGAACCGTACCTATGTATATTACTTTCATCTGAATTTTATCTTTCTAATTTTGATAAATAATTTTCAAGTTACATAATATTTTAATGCACTTGGGAATAGAACCGGAAGTTTTAGAATTTATAATTTTCAATTTAATGACCTCAAATTTAGTTGGAATTTTGAAAACAATTTGAAAGTAAAATCAAGAAAAAATTTTGCTTAGTGTGTCACAGATTATCTAACAAACCATAATGCCATAGACAAAATAAGTTACAAATTTGACGGCTTAAATAACAAATGTTAGTAGAGATGCAACTCCGACAAGTTAAACTGTGTTTAATTAAATTAGAAGTGGAGACTCGTTCAGAGCAAAATTGATCCGACGTGTAAACCTCCTTCACTACACTTGATTCATAATTAATTAATCCAAAGATTTACTACTATTTACCTATTCTTGTTGATTTTACTTTTGTGGTATCTAAATAAAGAGGTCAGCAAAATTTTTAAATTTAGGAAAGTCTACCAACATCTAAACGGATTTGAGGTGTATAAATAATAGGTATGGAGTTAATTTATATTGGAAAGAAATAGTTTCAAAATTAGCTAAATAGGTATATTGCCTACCTATTTTTTAAAATAACTAATCATCAATTGGCAAAAATTAATTAATTAATGGGAATTTATGAATGCTATTTTCAAATATCGAACAATTTGAGCATGATTCTACATAAATCTGAAGGAAAAGTCTACCTATAATAAGAAAGAATTCATAGTATTTATATTTTTCAATTCGCGTTTTCAGTCGAATTTACCTTTATTGCTGCAGTCGTCATCACAAAAGAATTCTTTTTTAAATGAACACTGATCACCACTATTAAAACCAAGAATTAAATAAAAATTGATTTGCGATTATTTAAAGCTTTTATCAAGCTTTTTCACAATAATTTGTACTCGACACCACACTCCGACTGCATAAACTGCTTACCAGAATACCGAACAACTTATCTGTAATTAAAAAATTATAGGTCAAGAGTAGCACAAATAAAATCTTTCACACAAAAGATTCAGAACACTTGAAAAACAAAGCAAAATATTACATCAAACTTGTTATTCCTAATTAAAGACTGGAGTGAATCGATTAATTATAGCTGAAACCTGAATTTTTGTTCCTGAAGTTTTTCGGAAAATTTGCCAGTCGATTTAATTCTAAGTTTCTTTCTTCGAAATGACGCTGACTGCAGTTTGACAATCTTCACGTCACGAAGCAAAGCCATAACGGCCAAAACAAATTCTGCAAAACAAAAATCTGTGTTAATAAATTTCCTAGATAGAAAGAAACCACCGGAAACGATACACGGTTGGTTTTGTAAAAACCAACAAGTTTAATCTTGTAAAATTACATAAGTTCGCTCAAAAGCTGAGTCATTTACAAACTTTCATGAACATGCAAAATAAAACATTTTATAACTTGCCCGCTTCCAAATTGCTGATATTCAAAAAAATCCAATTTCCACTTTGACGCAGAAAAACAAGCCATTTATGCATATTATGTGTAAGCCGGAAGTTAAAAAAATTAAAATAATTTGAATTTTCTTAAAGCACATTTAAAAATCTACAAGGTGAAAGTAAAAAATTAATTAATAATTTTCTGTTACTAAAATATTTGACTGTCAAGACAGGCCAAGTAAATATATTTACATAGAAATCCGGATAAGAAAGTTTTGGGATCCCCGGTCTCGTAAATAACAAATAATTATTTGATATATTCGTATATGAAGGTAAATTTTTTTAGTCCAGATCTCAACAGTTCTTTGCAATCCTTTACTTACTATGGAAATGCTTTAGTGTGTCTGACGACAATCTTTTTATTGTTTCTTTTTGTTTAATTCCGAACAATGTGGATAATATAAATTATATGTGGCATAAATAAGAAAAATATATTATGGTTCTCAACTAAAGAAATGAACCTATAACTGTATAAATGTAATAAAAAAATTTTAAATTCAAGTTAAGACAGTTTGTTACCTGTTACCTCACAACATCGGAATCTCCAATTGTAGATTTAAATAATAAAGCTATTTTAATATGAAATCGATGCGATGAAGTATTTCCAAATGCTTCGTCTGGTTGAAACATGGATGCATCGAAAATTTAAAATCGAAATAAATAGGTGCTGTGTTGAATTTGTTTTCAAAATACTATATCTCTGTTATGAGTCGATTGCCAGATATTTTTGATTTTACCAAAATATAAATATTGCAAGAGATGTGTCCCCACTATAAGAAAATATTATTTAAATAAATAGAACTAAGCCTTCGCAAATGATATTATAATAACATAAAAACATTGTATTATTAAACGAATATTAACATAACATCATCATAATAATATATTAAAATATTACAACAAAATCAGTTTGTGCAATTTAATTTACCAGTGCAGAAATTGTTTTTCTTCTACCACCTTTTTTATAATCTCTACTATAATAATTACCATACGAAAATATAATTTTGCTTTTCATTAATTTATTGTTGTATCGATTATGGTAGACCGTTTGAAATAATTTATTTCCTTATAATACCCTCAAATTTATCGTACAAAACTGTTTATAGGGTGGGTCCATGGGGATTTGGTTAAGTTTTGAGAAACTGTGTCACTTTCTTTGATTTTAAGTTATTCAAATCTGTATTGAAAATGTATTTTTAATGTAAAAATATAAAACATACATATAGTATATTATTATGTATATAAAATTTATATTTTTTTTTAAGTATGATACTGTATCTCGGAGGAAATTTTTCTAATTTATGTCAGGAAACACTTTAATGAACCTGAAAATTAAATAAATCTTCAAATTTTTTTAATGAAGCGTGATTTTAGAATTCCGAAACTATAAGCAGTTTTTTTTCTGAAAACCATGTTTTTTAAGTTTTCTTCTTATTATTCTGGCACAGCAACATATTTTAAGTTGTAACTAATCTTGATAAAGTAATCTCTGCAATTTTTGGACCGTTCGTTCCTAGCTTAAAAAAAAATAAAATGTATAAGAATTGTAATTGTTTCATCGATGCAGTCAAATAAAATTTTAATAATTTTAATTAAACAAGGTGATCCATTGATTGTGGAAGATTGTTACGTAAGATTGTTAACATTGTAATGTTACAATTGAATAGTTTTGATAAAAAATAGCCAAATTCTAACGACTTTTTCTACTTTGTTATATTTTTGGCCGATAGTCAAAAGAGACTCTTTGAAAATACATTATAAAGAATGTCTCTACGACCCCACGAGTGAGTTAGTAAGTGATTTTTAAAAATTCAAGCATAAATTTAAGTTTTAAATATTTAAATAATTATTAGATCAAAGGTAGATACTATAAATATCATTGTTATTCTAGTAGGTTTGAATAAATTTGTAAAACAAACATTGTATCAAGTTAAGTTTCAATAGTAAACTAAGTATTCTAATATTCAACGAGGTAAATTTGGTGCTAATGTTATCTGTATTTCAGAAAGCGAGTCTGGATCAGGAATAGAAGTGAACCCGAACATCCCCTATCCAGGCATCGCTCCTCTCGCACTCGGATATCTAACTCAAACCACGAGACCACGCAGCTGGTGTCTTGCACTCATCTCTAATCCATATCCTTTACATGATAATTACTATTACGTGTTGCTTACCTTACAGATGGATCAAGGTAGGATTATTTCAATTTGTTGTTCGTTTTCGTCCAAGATGGCAACGAATTATTTACACGAAAGAGACGCACATACACTAAAATCGAACTCCAAAGCGAAATTTTTAATTTCCAAAAATAGAAGTGAAACTTTACCAACATTTTCTGTTACGGTGATGTACTGTACATAGTATAACAATTCTAATTAAAACAACTTCACGTTTGCAAAACTTTAACCGAAAAATGTTTTATTTAGGCTCAATTTTTCTCGTCCAAAAATGTCTAGTTGTAAAGTTTACCTTCCAAATTTATTTTTTTTATTAGACGTATAAATAATGCATAAGAAATTTTAACTCGTCGCGACAAAGCATAAAAGTTTTTATTTAAATTACTTATTTTACTTTTGTTGAACATTGAAGATGTGCAACAATAATGCTTGATGTAGTCAGTTTTCGGTTAAAATTAAATAAATAAAGCGAACATTTATAAAAAGAGACTTAGATAAATTTTAAACCGTCGAAAGACACAAATTTCATTTTGGTATTTTTATTTTAGTCAAAGTAAACTTCAAGTATAAATATTTAGCTCGAGGAATTTTCAAAATAAACTACGCGGTGGGTTTGGTTTTCAAATTCTATTGCAAAATATTACGTATTCTACAAAATTAATTATTATGAACAACCGTTCAACTATTTTGTCGTGAAGCTATCTAAATTATTCAATAATATTGTCTTTTAATTAAATCTTTAAACTATTTAATAATCAAATGTAAACATTACCTAACTCGGTATATGTTTTTAGAAGAAATATATACATTTTTTATATATTTTTCAGAAGACTATGCAATAAATTCTACAATTTCATTAGATGTTAAGGTATAATTATGTCTATGGGCATTTGTTGAATGAATTAATCGATAAATTATCTTTGCCTTCTACGTTATAACCCTGTAAACCTCCGAGATGGCTTACAAAATAATATTATTTATTAGTATTATTAGGTATTTTATAGAAATAAAGTAATATTATTTTTCGCATTTTGACTGGTAATGTGCTATTTTATTAAATTCAAAATCATTTATTAAAGTGACGCACTTTTTTACCACATAGAAATGTCACTATAGTAATATCACTGTCAATAAAATACTGTTCGACAGAAGATTGTTTATTTCAATATTGGAAACATTCTTATATATTTATGTATAATATAATAATTATTAAAAGTACAATTATTCTTCAAACTTGAAAACTTAACAATCTCACTTTTATAATTAATATTATGTAACTTACACAAAATTCAAATTAAAAAATGAAAATTGTTAACTGTTGGTATGTAAATAAAGAAAGCCGTGTCTTATTACTAGATTACGGAAATTCTTTACTAGTACCTACTTAGAAATTTTTTGAATTAGCAATAACTGAAAAACGGCGCTAGATATCGAAAACCTGAACAAAAAATTTGCACTCTCGCCTCGTACTCGCCCTCACGTGAATTATCGGTAGGAAGGCATACGCAAAAATTTAGCCCGATCGCGCAAAAAAATTTACTTATAAACGTGTAAATTAATATTTTCACAAAATACGAAAAATTGTATTAACAAACCTAGTAAGAAAAGCAGTTTTACTAAACTCATTATATGTTTAGTAAAACTTGACTTTTCTAAACTTGTTTAATATACTATTATGATTTTTTTCAATAAATTTAACATTACTATTGCAATAACAATAGTATTATTTGTTATTCTAAAAAATCAATTTTACAAAAAAAAAATTTTAAATAATGTCTTTCAAAATAAATGTTTTTATTTAATCGAATATAAATTATATGAATTACATTGTCAAGTTTTCGAGATTTAACCCCAGCTATAGAAAATTCTTAAAAAGTATTAATGCAAAAAATAAAAATAAATTCTTGGTGATCTTTTCAAGATCACTGCACGAATATGGTATTATCTAATAGTTTTTTAAAAACAGTAAAATCATTTTTCTAGTTAAATACTATGTGACTTGAACGTAACCAAATTATTAAACTTTTTTGAAATATCTAACAGCTCTGATAAGCAAGCTTTATTCTTGAGATAATAAATGCGCAATAAACTATATTTTGTTTCGATGTCTGAAGGACCAAAACTATACCGCGTATTTAAAAATATTCATAATTATTTACTAACATCACATTCAAGTGATGCCAAATTTGTTGAGAGAATAATAAATTATACTAAATGATTTCTGAGATTAATTTTCTATTAAATTTGTTTTAATCAATAGGTATATGATTTTTGACAGCTTTCAAGTTTTCTAGGGAGAGAACATACAAAATTATGATCCAATTAGGTATCTGTTTTTAAATAAATTTTTGACGTAATATGAAAAATATTTTTAAGAATTCACAAAGAGAATCCCTCAAGTGTAACACCAGCATCGAGACAAGCTTTGGTAGGTCGAAAGAGCACCAAAATTAGTAATCGCCTGTTTTTTTAAAAGTTCTATGAGCAACCGTTTCTGAGAAAAATAGTACTTAAAAGTTTGAATGCAATACTTCAGCTAGTTTATGCAATAAAAATCCAAAGGTCTTCTAGTTGACATGGTAACGCAAGTGCATTGAAAAGTCTAGATTTGTTTCTCGCAGTAATTTTTTTACCATGTTGTAAGTATAGCAGAATCTAGCATATTCTGTATCGTATTCGGGATGATATAAAATTATCTAGAAAAACAACTATTCCTGCGGTGAATCGAACCTGGGATCTTCCAATTCACTTACGGACGCTTTACATCGGCTAGAAGAGATTTACGTAATAGTTAAAGTATTTCAATTAAAAAGTTTTAAAATTTATTTTCTCACAAACGGTTGCTCATAGAACTTTGAAGATAAACAGATGTACGCTTAATTTTAGTGCTTTTTCAACCTACCAAAGCTTGTACACTTCAGAAGTGAAAAATGTAGATAGGTTAGGTTTAATTTTGTTATTGTGATAAATGCAATTATCCTCTAATAATAAATGAAAATTTATTTATGAAAAGCTTTGATAACATTAAAAAATTTACTGCAATTTTGATTTGAAACTCAAGTTTGGTTTATTAAATATGTAAATGACTTGCACCAGATGGGTCCTAGAATTAGAAATTAATAATTGAACCACATCGAAAATTTCTTGTAAGTCTTAAAACTATGTTCAGGTTCTTGCGATTCAAATATCGATTTTTCGTAGATTATCAAACGTAATTAAATAATCTCTTTATCAAAAGTACTTAAATAATTTATTTATAAATTTTATGAAAAGCTTGGCCGATATAGCATTCGGAGCGTAATTATTTCTTTATCGAAGTTTTTCCAAATGAAAATACAGATTATCATATATATAATTCAACGGTAAGCATTACCTACAAAATCTAATTTTGTAAACGTTACTACAGCAATAAGCCGTTTAATTTCATTGCCTAAGCAACTCAACAGTCAAATTGATTTGCTTTTGCTTAGCTCAAAATAGCTTTGTAAAGAGCATACGTTTGAATTATATTCAAAAACGTCCGGTTAGTAATCAAACATTTAAAACTTATTTTTCATTTAAAATGTTTTCATTAATCAAAGCGAGGAAATGTTAGTTGTATATCAAAATTTTTTAATCAGACAGAAGATAGAGCTCATCGTTTTATCAATTACTAATGGCCAACCAATTACATCGGTTTAAACTTCCTAAAAATTATGAATCGCAACTTTTACGATAATACCGTCGAAGTAACGAAACGTAACTAAGAATAGAATTTCTTTAAATAGAACACTCGGTATATCAAATAAATTGAGTTTACCTGGAACAATACTTTTGTTTTCTGTGTAGTTAATAGGATAACTGGCGGTTAAGTCAAAATCTTTTCAAAATAAATTGAGAAAATTCCAATATAATGTATAAAAAACATTAGCAATCTGCTAATACATGAGGAATAGTAATGTTATGTATTAGGATGGTTTTTGGAAATATGCCAAAATAATTTTATTGACCATTGAATGTCACGCTGTTTTCCTAACTTTGCAGTATAAACTTTTATCATTGTTAATCTGATATTAATCGTGTTTTTGAGAAAAAACAGGGAAATAAAATCACAAACATTTTAATTTAGTTGCAAAAGCAAGCAATGAAAATTTTTAAACGTTTGATTTTCTTTTCCATTATCAATTTTTAATTTTTTTTCATTTCGATTATTTGCGTTGGTTCCTAAGTTAATATTAACAGTTTTTCCTTCTGTTGTTCTGCTAAATGTAAAGGTTTATTTTAGTGGATTATATTTATTGTTTTTAAATGTTTATTCAAAAATTAAATAAAAGCTAAAAGTGAAGTTCTATAAAAGTATCTTATTTCCGTTGTAAATTTTTTGTTATGTGCAACCGCGAAAAGGTAATTCCTTTCTTGTATGCTATATATTATCGAAAAGTAAATTTTATAATAAAAGAACAAATATGTAAACAATTACGAGACTTACGACAAATTGAAAATTAAATTAATTACCAAAAATATAATATTCTAAATGGGTACCTACACCGAAAGATAGAATTTTAAAATATCTGTAGTAGATATACATAATATAACACAGAATAAATTTATTTTAATTTAGAAACTTGACTGAATTAATACAAGTGACTAATTTACTATTCGAAAAGCTTGCGTCTGTAAGTAAAGCAATTAAAAGTTCCCAAGTGTTTTTGAATGTTTCAATTTAAAGTAATTTTTAAAATTTTAGTCATACTTATGTTATCTTTATTAAATTAACTTTCCTAAGTTACTAGATATAAATTTTTGACAAAATTGAAAGAAAACATTCTATATAATGACTAGGTATAGTTTCAACTAAGATCTGGAATTTATTCTAACGGGGTGTTTCGTGAGAATAATTAAATTAAGTTTATGTTGTTCTTCAAATTGCACACTAAAAACTTGATAATTTTGAATTCGAATTAATTACTATTTCTAATTTCTACAGGAGTTCTCGAAACTGTTTGTTGGCTTTGCTTTCCGACGGAAAAAAAGGAAATATGGATTTAATTTGCAGTTAAAGTCAAAAAGAGTTTCTAGAAGAGGTTTTTAAATTGAATTGTATTTTGTTTATTTACTATACAACACATCTACATATTATTTTGATTTAATTATCAAATTTTTTTTCAGAAATGTTTGGTTTTAAAACTCAAAAAATTTGATTATTAATCAAAATAAAAAAATCTTTTCTGATTGTGTACTCAAAAGCAGTTTCAAAGAGAGTCAAGAAATCATAGAATTAATCTCCTCTAAAACTTTTATAGGAACTGACAGGAAGAATAATCGAAAGAAATTAAATATTTACAGTTCAAATGACATTGAAGTCCCTGTCCGCCATTATGACATTTAAGACACACTTTACTAATATCTATATATTTTACATAATATGTTAATTTGTAATTTTGCTAATTATAATATATAAATGCTAATTTTAATATTAGCAATGAATAGTGTTTATATTGCAAAATATTTAAAACGAAAAATCGTAAAAAATGTTGAAAAATAACTAATATTTTGTTGAACCGTCTTTAGCTTTAGCTAGCGCATCTTTTCTAAGTCGAACCTTGTTTAGTTATGGTTTCTTTAGAAAACTTTTTTTTTTAAATAGATTTTACCGTATCGCGAGGTGCTCCAGCCTGTCTAAAAATCGTTCTATTCGCAAGTCATAGCATTCCTTCAACTCTGGAAGAAGTTTTGTTTCTAAGATTTTTTCCAATTAGCCATATCAATATTTTAGCAATTCAAAAAAATACACACAAACTTTTTAGAACTAAAATGTTTTTGAATCTTTACAAATAAAATACAAGTGATTTTTTTAATTTAACGGTGTTTTATTAAGATTTATGGATGAATTAATTAATTTTAAATAAAGTTTGAACGGTTTTTGGAAATAAAAAAATTAAACAGAAGCTAGTTAAATAATTATAGAAAAAAGAATTATAAAGGAATTGGAAGAATTTGGATTTATTAATTGAAAAATTGTTTGGATGGGTAAAATTTTATAAAATTAAAATTATTGAAGGTACTATAAATTTTGGATAAGAGCCCAGCTGCGATACGGATATCGTGATATTGAACTTTACCATTTTAAAATTATATTGAAATTAAAATTAAAATTTAAAGTAATATTTTTAATTAAAAGATTTATTGGAAAAATTTAAAAATAAATAATTGGACATAATTTACATTGCAGTATATTATCGCAAACGTTTTCACCATACTATGGCATCATCAGGCGATGAATCTAGTTCATCATAGTATTGATGACATAGTATTGAATTTCTACGGTGATCGATAAAAGAACTCCACTAGTGAAACTGACGAGATCAAACTGGTAAATCCACATTCATAGCTCTATAATGTGTATTTACTTATACTGCACTATTGACTCGGTCATATTTACATAAATGCAATTTTTAAAATTATTAGATGTATTGGTAGTCAAGGATTTATAAATTGGCCTGCCACATAGCTCAATCTAATTTCATTTTTTAAATAAAGTTTACCAAAGTAGACCTAACACCACATTTTCATATATCTAAAGAAAAGCATTAAGCAATAAATTCCATTAATAATACTTGATGCTATTCAAAAGTTGTTGAAGTGCTATTAGCAATGTTCAGCTGAAAATACATTGAATTTGAATAGTTTTTGTAGTAATTTTAATGCTATATTAAGGTTATCATTTTTCATTTAGGAGGTAAAAAATCTATTTCGCGTTGTCTTTTGCATTCATGGTACATAGTATGTCGTGTAATCAAAAACTAAAGCAAATTTCTGAATTTTTGACAACCGTATAGTTGATTCAGTGATGGGTGTAAAATAAATTACTATTAAATCAGTCAATTATTTTAAAAAATATAGTCGTTTTGACAAAAACCCTGTGATATTTCGACTAAATTATTTTATTTCTTTAATATGTCTTCCTTAAAATGCATAATTTTATATACATAATATACGTAGTACATACATATTGTGTTCATTTGCTTCCTCGATATTCTACCCCCTATATTATGTTTAATTTCAACTAGCGATTAATTCAAACTTTGATTGCTATTATACATTTAACAATTAGGAGCTGGTGATTATGGATTTCAAGATCTTTGTTAGGCTTTTAGTGCTATCATAAATGCGCAATCCCGATTGCTTAAATTGAATTATTAATGCCCAATTATAATAATTATATTCAGTAAATACGGGAAACTAAAAATGTTTCAAATTCAACCTCATAGGTCATAGATAACTTTAGTAGAAAAAGAACCTAACCAACCTGGATAGTGTGGTAGTTAATAGTATGTAATGTTAAAATAAATTATTATTTTAATATTTTGTTTAGTTTGTTTATTGTAACTTTGGTATCTCCTTTTAATTTAAATATACCTCGTGGTAGTTGAAATAGAAAATAAAAAATATTTATTAAACATGTTTAAACTAAGTAGGTACATACATACTGTCGTGTTTTGAAATGTTAAAAAAAACATTATTTTATTTATTTTGTAAATTATTTTGAAGTTTGTTTTGTTTTTATTGTAAATATTTATTTGTAAGTAGACTGTACATAAAGTTTTATTTGTAAAAATATTATGTGGGTAATGAACGAAGCGGGAGAATTGCTTTTTACCGATGTGAGCAAACCAAGCCGGACGAGTCAATTTCGTCGGTTTAAAGGTAAAACTCACTAAGTGACAATTTTTAAAAAAGTGAGTTTTTTACATTAAGTACATCAGGGGATCATATTCTATTAGATTATTAATTATAAACAGAGTTTACAAAACTTACTCAACTATAGGTTTTCCCAAAAAATCAACTAATTTGTATGCCAAACTGATTTTTAAAGTAGAAAAATATCTTTAAACTCATTTATCGTATAACATCAATTATGATACTTAGTGAGTTTTACCTTTAAACCGACGATTTGTCCGTGCTGAGATAATTTTAATTTTTGCTATTTTGGAGATAAAGCAAAGTGTAAGAAATTAAGATTTTTGAATAAAACTATAGCAATCGGTAGGAATTAAAGTGAGAGGAACACACATGCAATACGAATTATAGCTTATACGTAGTACTAAGTCGATTACTACTCATATTTTTATGTAGCGGAATCGAATGCATAAAAGTTGTTATTTTTGTCACATTTAGGAAAAGTAACTGTTAAAAAAGAGACAGAAAATAAAAAATACTCTTTTTTTGATGCGTCGGTGAAATTAAAAATAATATATAAAGATATTGCAGTTCCTAAAACTTTTAAAATTCATTAACTAAATTTAAATTTAGTACATCTTAAATTTCATATTAACAATTTGATTTTCTTATAATTAATAATAATTGGAATAAAACTACCAACCCATTATGTAATGTAATTGAATTACGTAACTAGTTGCATAATGAAATATATTGCGCAACTGGCTACATATAGGCAACGTTGTCTAATGTAAAAATCATAATAAAGTAATAGTAGATACTTTGTTATTAGAATTAGATTAAAAATAATTTTCCGAAAGTTTATTTTCAATTTACAGTCGAATTAGTACTGTATGCGTATATTAAAGTGCAAAATGCAAAAAACCATTTTGTCGAGTAATACCTAAATTTAGTAATAAAAGTGAATGCATTGTATTGCGCTCAACACCGATTAAAGTTTTGAATTGAAAACTTACACAATGGGCTGTGGAAAATAAAAAAAATGAAGTCATTCTTGTGCCCCATCTGAAGTATACTAAAATATGATAACGCAAGTTGTTGAGATAGAAAAGTTACGGTTTTAACTGCCCTTACTTTAATAAATATTTTTTATGGGGTTAGTCAAACGTATCTAAATTTTTCGATACCTAATTTATAAATTATTTTATTTTAGAATAGTTTATATTTCTTGCAAATAGACAACTAGCAAACGTATTATAAGGGCGTTAATTAAAAAGTTAATCTTAGTTTTTATGTAGCGTAGCGTAGCGTTCGTTTTGATAATTAAAATAACCTCACATTAATTTATTTGTGTTTTAGTAATATTACTAATATAAAAATATTGCAAACTTTTAGTTTATGCACATAATTATATTGCTGTCATAATTATAAGGGCGCATAGAATATCCAAATTAATTCCATCAATAAATTCAATGTTAAACAAATTTCAAAATAAAAATGTCAAGGTAAATTCTCAATTTTATACCTCTTTATCAAACGTATTCTTATCGTCAACCACTTATCGTCCTTGCATAATACCAATTTTAAATCATATAGATTAACTTCCAAATTTAGAATCTACTTCAATTTTTCTAAAATTTAATTCGTTGCTTCATAACTTAGATATAACGAAAGAAATTTGTAAAACAATATCTTCACTTTATTCTTACTTAAATTATAAGTTTTCATCCGAGTTAACTAAATCATAGTCGACCAGCATTACTTCCTCGGACCTACCTTTTTAGATTTTTATTATAATATTATTGTTTTAGAATACAAGCGCCAATCCACCCGGGGGGGGGGGGGGAGGTAAGTAGACTCACTTCGGGGTATTACAAAACCTACTTTTTTGGATTTATTCGATAATTTGTTTTAAGTTTAGAAAGAGAGTTATCAAATTTACTAATTTTCTAAAAGCACAACTATGTATGGTATAACTTATTATTATTGTAATTATTATTATTATAAACTTATTATTGTTTTAGAATACAAGCGCCAATCCACTCGGGGGTGGGGGATAAGTAGACTTACTTTGGGGTATTACAAAACCTACTTTTTTGGATTTATTCGATAATTTGTTTTAAGTTTAGAAAGAGAGTTATCAAATTTACTAATTTTCTAAAAGCACAACTATGTATGGTATAACTTCACAAACGTAATTATTAAAAATAAAAAAAAATGTAATTTAAAAATGCACATTCAACACTAGTCTCCTCTTCACTGAAGGTACTTAAAATATTTATATTAAATTTTTTACTCGATTAACAAATTCTCAGTTTCTATAGATTTGCTCAGCTTGACGTGAAAATTAATACAATTTTTATGTCTCTCCTATTACGTAAAAATGTTTGTAATTTTTCATGTTATAATATTGTATCATCTTGTAAATTATATACTGTGATGTAATATACAAAAAACGTTTCAAATTATTTTCAAAAAGAATTATTAATTTTTCTCTTATCTAATTTTTCCAATCTTCCAAAATATTAATTAAAGCTGTCATTCCAAAACAACCATCATAATCATCAAATTCACTCTACTTCTCATCTTCTCACTCACTTCAAATTTCAAACAAAATAACCATCAAAAATTTTTTGTAGAAAAATACACGACAATATTTAGCTGGAAAGATAGAATTAGCGAAAATTGTCATTTTAATAATCCAAACATATCTTTCAATACACATATAAGTACATAGTGGTACAGAGTCTGGCTAGTGGTATTATCTATCTAATCTGGTCTAAGATTCCGTATTTAAACAAATTTTGGATAAATAATAACTTTGAAATTACGTATTATATTCAAATTCTCTTTCTAAACCTCCATTCAGTATTGTGATCTATTTTTACAATGTTACATTAAAGTCGTTCCAACAGTTTTGCTTCAATACTCTCGATTTCTTCCAAAATACGAGCTTTTTTATTGTTTTGAAAACTTATAGAAGTAAAACATCCACCGGTTGGAAATTTCATCAAAGAATAAATGATTATGCTCTCCATCAAATTAAAGGAATTGTACGAAACAAGAGCAACTAACGGACATAATACGTTGACAAAATTTTGCTTAAAACAGCCTACTGAAATAAATGATACCATACGTTGCCGGACCCTGTATTAGAGAAGTATTAGATAAACAGCAATGTAGTATAAGACTTAAATCGACGTGCTACAGGGGCGGGAAACCGCGGTTTAATGCTTGGTCGCGCTGACTGCACTGTTGTGATCTTTAAGCCCGAGGTTGATCCATGGTACTATAAGAGAAGGTATGTTCTTGCGCAGAGAGAGATAGCATTTTTGGGTAATCTCTCTCGCTCATTGAAACGCTTGAAATCCAATCGCCGCCATATTGGCGGCGAAACACCGCAGGTGTTTCAAAGATTAAAGATGCGGACTATTGAGGCAATGGGAAAACATGTACAATTTCCAGAAGAAGTGCTTTTATGCATGACACGGTGCATGACGTGGTTCCGCATAAGACGAAAAAATATCACATTAAAAGAGGAAATATACCAAAGGAAAAAGGACAAAAAATTAGAAAAAGTGTCACAAAAAAAAGTCGTGGTAGTTGGCAAAAGCATCAAATAAGCATTTACAATATATAAATTCTCAAAGAAAGTGTCTTTTATTTTATATTTAGAAATATTTTATTTGTTAATAAACACAAATGATTTTAATTACGTTAAAATATAAAAATAATCTTATTATAAGTAAAATGTGATAGTAAATGCGAATTTATTACTAGAAATAGTTTATTTGTTATCTACATTTCTCACAACATTTGAATTGGGCGGCGAAATAAAACTAAGATGGCGTCGATTGGATGTGCGTGAACAGAACCAAAACGCGTTTCAAAACGAACATACCTTCTCTTATAGTACCATGGGTTGATCTATGAGTTATTCATCTGACGAAGTTAGCACCCTACCGGAATACTATGCAAGTGCCCATAGGACCAAGAGTGCCAAATGTAAAAAACTTGATACGTTAATGGTAAAATACAGAACGAAGTTTTAAAATTATGTTGAAGAAGGAGAAGAATTTTTTTTTAATTTACGGAGTATTGTAAAAGATAGGTGCATGATTAAATATTTGCTGAATTGGTATTATACTCGTAGAATTATTAGCGTTCCGTTGCTTTCCTTTGTACTTCTCTGTCAAGATTAGTTTGGTGGCGCATAAATATTATTATTCATGAGTAACATAGGACCAACTTCGAATCGGTTATCAATAGAAATGCTCTGGTACCTCGGTATTATAAAACAATAATGTCTTATAAGTTTATTTACGTGGCATTAACAAAATTCTATTAAAATGGGAAATTGAGTTTGGTGCAAGCACACGTTTGGAATTCTATCTACTAACGCGTAAATTTAGGTTTACACGAACAAAACAATCTTTTAGAAATTAATTACTTATTACATATATTTTAAATATTATAAGACAAAAGAATGTAAAATATTTTGATTTCTAAAAAATGGAAAAATTTTATATACTATAAATCTTACGATGATTATAATAAAATTATAGTTAAACAACCGGTCTATAAATAGATGTTGATCTCTATACACATAGAATATAAATGAAATATCTAACATGTAGATATAGGTATATAACAGAAATCGTAGACGAGATTAAAATCTCGATCGGCGATCACACGGTAAGGTTTTTTGGAATTTATAATTTTTTTGTTAGTTAGATTGTTCTTTGCGATGTATTATGTGTTGAAACGTAACTAATTCTACATTATTTATAACCCCATTATTCCTCAACTATATCGTATTATTGTTATATCATGACATAGTACAAGTTATTGTCAAAATAGCAATATTGCACCGACTTTTGAAGAAACGATGTGTAGCCTGTATTATCTATTTTTATTTTACAAAAGTGAAGTCGCAGTGTAAAATTTTAAAAAACGTTTAATTTAGGATTCGTTTGACCCCATGTCACAATCGAACCCAAAAATTTATTGTTTTCCAATTTTAAAAAATCTATAATGAATCAACATGGATTAAGGTGTTAGGCTCCTTAATGCAAAAATTTGAATTGCATTATGACCTAACTTCGTGATTTTCATATAAATTTAATTGGAAATTTACTGGACGTGTCTTGTGTTAAGAATATTTAAGTTTCATGGGTTTTATCACGCCATACACTGTAAACAACCGTTTAAAATGCTACAGTAAATTTGAAATAGCCAAGTGCCACAAAACAGCCCAATGGAAATTTTATCTCTTCAATTTGAAATAGCATAAAGACTGGAATGCCTGTTCAAATTTATAATTAATTTATAAATTGAAATCGATACCATTACGCTGCATGTACCTAGTTGTCGTTATTGTTATTTTTATCACCAATAAATAATTGAATAAAATAATCGTTTAATTAAAAAGATGAAACAATAATTATATCAAACAAGTGGAGCGGCGTCACAGACTCGAATTTCCTTTATAATCTGGAATTTGTGAAAAATAGAAAGAATTAAAAAGTTAGTTTGATATTTACAAAAGCTAATTAGAAAAATCGAGTGACTTATTTCATGTTGTTGACTGTTTTCTGCAAAGTTTTATTAAACGAAAAAAGTATCAAAATAGAAGAGTAGGAGTAGAAAATTTAATGACCTACGAAGTGATTGAAAATCGATGACGATATCGTATTCGTGTTGAGATGAAGTTCTAGCAAAACGGTATCAGCGTTTATAGAAGCTAAACACTTTATGGATGTACATTACTTATAAATACATCAATTTTCGACATTTCAAATATTCGACATTCTTAATAGTAGTATCAAATTTTAAGTGATAAAAAACAGATTTTAAAATATTCGCAATAAGTAATAATACTACTATAAACAAAACATCTGAAAATTTATTCTGAAAGCGAATCTCGTATTGGGTACTTGGAGCACAATTTAAAATTGTGCTGTTATTTATGAGAACCACAAACTGATTTTTATTTGCAAAAAACGCAGTAAAAGCGATCGTAGGGTGAATACAAATATTCAAAATGTTTTTTTCAAGTTATGAATCAAGTTTAGATTTATATTCACATTACAAGTCGTATATTAAATATGCACATTTTAAAATGCTTATCACAAGTTAGGTATATTATGCTGAATTTAAAAAATAAAGTAAGAAATATTCGACCTGACGGGTTTTTCTTTTATTTTAATCACACAAACACAACTCGAGTTTTGTAATCCAAAGTCGCTATTTTAAGTTTGCACAATAATAATTATTATGCCTGGTGGGTCTGAAAGAGTTATAGAAATAGTCACGCTTATCTTGGCGTTTATTTGACGAAGATCGTTCAAGTTGTCAAATTCTTCTTTTTAAATGTTGCATGTTGAAGAGTGTTATGTAGGACAGTGTTTTTGAGATTTAACTTCGTAGGAGATCGCAAATACATCAAAAACTTGCAGTAATGTAAAAAAATTAAATGTGTATGGTTTACAATACAGTATCTATTTGTTAATAAATTAAAAATCTCAAAATTTAGTAGAAACGGTTACATTTTAATGCTTTTACGCTTACGCTGCAAAAACTAAGCGAAATAGCAAAATAAAAGAACTATTTTATAAAATATAAAATTCTATACCGTTTCCATCAATTTCAATATCGATGATTTTATTCTATCATAAAATTGAGTGCCATTCCAACTTGCCATTTATACAACTTTCAAATGTAAACTACCTGTAATAGGTATGTACATATGAATGTGTTGTTTTTGTTCAGTGCGTCAATCTAGCATTTTTAACGACAATGTAAATATGAAATTAAAAATCACAAAAGATTCGTGCTTATAATAATATAAAATAACATATTTTTTTTTTAATTTTGTCATCACATTTTTTGTTTCAATATTGTATTTTTTTTAGCTTTGATAATCTCTCCATTAGCCAGACTTATTTAATACGAGTATAGAACCAATTCTTAAATTTACAACCTGTTGGTATACACCGGAAGATCGAACTAAGAAATTCCATCAAGTTCGAGATTCGAACTTGTAACTCTGTAACTCAACCAACAATTACACTAATCCACTGTTGTGAATCCTAGATAATAAAATGCACAGTTTGAAGTCACGTGATAATTAAAATGAGATTTTTATCAATGAAGTAATATTAATAATAATATATTGATGATTCTGCTCGATATCTCCACTGATATCTCATCGATCTTCTTTATCGAGAAAAAACCTGAATTCGATATTTTTTTTTGTTTTCGAGGTATAAGCAAAAATTCGAATTTTTGACTTTTCGATAAATGTCGATATCTCGGTTGCTCGGGGAACAACCGGGAACAGTCGTTACTAAAGTCTGACCATTTTTTAAAATGTACATAATAATATAAAGTAAATATTTTGACTAGGTAACTAAATGTTGTATTTTAATTATAAATTTGTAAACGTTAATGCGTGAATGTTAAAATATTGTTGAATAATTAAGGATTTCGCTAGGCGGTTATGTAATCCTTAAGTAAGTCGGTACACCCAAATCACGGTTAAATTTGCACAAAACTTTGTAATCCATAGAGAACTTAAACTTTGGGCGATTTGGGAATTTTTATTATTAGGAATAATCTTGAAATTTAATCTTGAAAGCAGGCGGAAATTCTTAAAAAGTATTGCATCAAATTAACGTCACCCGAAGAAAGGGTGCCGATAAATATAATAATCTCTTTCCAAGATTGGGATGATTTTTGAAACGAAACGAAACGAAACGCTGCCATCGAGCGAATTGGAATCCACATCCAGGGCTCAACAAGTGACTTCCGTAGGTAGTACGTAGTAGCTAAATCCCGAAAACATTGTTTTACGTGCTGACAGAATAATAATTGAAAAAGTTTAAACACTTTTAACTCAATCCTTAAAAGGTGCTACTGTTTAAGTAGATAGTAGGTAATTTTGTTCATCTGTTACCATTTAAAACTTCGCCATAACTAAATTAATTAAGGCATCTGGTATCGAAAATAAAGGAAATTAAAAGATCGAGATACCAATTTTTAATTTATTTACTTTCAGAAACTGTTAATTTATTTGAAAAGTTTTACGGAAAAAAACAAAACGAAATATTACGCTCGACATTCAAATCGACCCAAATCCAAATTATCCACATTAAATTTCAGAAAGGAAACATTTAGTAAAGCGCATGACTGGTTAATAAACATTGGTATTACGATATCATTGATTCTTGTATTTAGGAATTTGGCTGACCCACACAATTAATTTATAACCTCTATCGCATACTTCGACCTGTTTAAAGATTAACAAATACGAGGTACAGAATTAATAGCAAATAAATATTAAGTACCGAATCTATAAAGTCAGAATATTATAGATAATTTTAATGACGTACGAACTGTTTAACGTTGCGTTCTAGACTTTCCCACTTTCCCACCTAGAGACATTGTTTCTAATATTCAAGTTAAATAATAATATTAGGTTTTTTTCATTGTTACGATTTAGTACTCCACAGAAAGATTCCATTATTACTCCAATACTCAGCAATAATACTATCTAATACTATGTAGGTACATAATATATCGCCGATATTAATTTTTGTGTGTATTTTGCAAATAAATAAAATACTATTTTTAGTACCTACTTAGATAAAAACAAATAAAATTCACACTCATAACAGCCAATATAACCGACGTTAAATCTTAAAAGTTTCGCGAATGTAAGTCCTATCCGATAAAGCTTATTAAACGTTTTTAAAGCAGTTTTACACAGAAAGGATATTTCTGTTCGTTCTTCAAGTTACTTTAAAGTGACTTTCAAATACCTCTACAGTTTCGCGTACAGGCTTTTAAACTGTAAGCTTAACGCAGAAGGAATTTTTTGCTAGAAACAGATAAACTTCTTGGCAACTTTGTTGATATGTGACCTAGTTGTGCCACAAGTAATATAAGGTATGAGCTGCTATGATAAAATTTAAAGCAATTCCGATTTTAATATTGCACATTAAACATAAGCTTTTCTTTATTTTCTACATCGCAAAAGACGTTGTAGTTTGTCACTAAAGTTAGCATATCAAATAATTTGATAACAAAAATAATATGCAAGCTTATAAATAAAAAAGCGCCGCAGGATAATCTTTAAATAATAAATCAATTTAAAAAAAAAATAATTTTAAACAAGTTTTGATTTTATTTTACATTATAATGGGCATTATTGATTATCCTAGGAATTGACATAAAAAATGATTTATTTCTAGCTTCAAAACATTATGTCAAGTTTAAGATGTAAAGAAGACCGGATAAAAAGTTGGTCATTGGCATAGTAGTCAGAGTGCTTAAGGTACCCGGTACACATCCCGAAAGGGTCTTACTTTCTTTCTTTTCATAATGATCTCCTTGCGTAAAGCCTGCGGTCCTCCTAGTTTATTGCATCGAACAGGCTAATAATATTTTTCTTGTTGGTTGTGCAATTCGTAGTTATATTGGGCATTCGCCTAACGACAACAAACTTATCACCTGACATTTTTAGGATGCCACCATACCACGGGAGTTCTTCTTAACTCGACTCTCAGATGAACATCAATATACTAGGCATACAGCCAATCGGTTGGGACGAACCTGATATCAAACCATCCTTAAGTTTCGCTAATCTGTAAGAGTTGACAATATATAGAAAGCTTGATCAAACTTAATAAATTGTTCAATTAATCTCAAAAGTAATCACACTGAAAAATGTTAAATATTATTCAGAATAACAGGTTTTCTCAGTTTGATAGCATTTTGCATAGCAGACAAACATCTGCATACTTACTATTAAAGAAAAACTAAGTTAGAACTGATTGTGTTTAAGGTAGATTTTTAAGTTAATTTTATTAATTATTTTATAATATAAAAAGGAAAACGTGTGTCTGTACGTTTACATAGTACCTGATGGAACTAGACTTAAACCTTCCTACACACCTGAGTATTTTGCGAGCACGAATGCTATAAAAGTCTCATTTAATAAGTTAAGTTTACATTCGGAAGTACCTTTCCTCGGTATGCTTTGCCTACTAAACAGGGCTTTGAGCATTTGTGAGCGCAAAATGCTCAGATGTGTACAAAGCTTAACACTACATAATATGCTCGTCGAAGCAGAAATATTAAAATGCTTATCTTGGTAGATGAAATGACTAACCATTGTGTTGTTATCGAATATACACAATTACGCAAAATTTCATAGTTAATGCTCATCTGGAAGTGATTGAAAAATCGATTACAAAACAAAGACCATCATCCCGGCAAAGTTTTAAAAGATCTTTACAGGAACCTATTTTTGATCTGCCATTCTTTAGCCATCTTCGAATATTATCGTTTCAAGGGTATTAGAGTAAGATTGTTTTACTTTACAAATTTTAGTATTTTAAAAGTCATCGGACCTAATTATTGGAAAATTGCAATACATTAATATTTCAAAAATGATGCATAATTTTTAATAATATAAATTAATTTTAAAATAAAAATTTCTAGTAAATTGTGTGGCATTTGGTATGTATTGTAGAATATAATATTTTGTAATGAATTGAAGTATTATAATTTTTTTATAAAAAAATAATTTTTTTTTAGATAATGAACTATGAATTTTAATAAAACTACTGTAATTAAGCCATCGTTTTGCCGAACCTTTTTCAGAACTAGAAACGATTAAGATTATATATAATTAAACTAAACAAAACGTTAAAATAATGAATTTTAACGAAATTTTAAATTACTAATAATTACTAATAATTTTTAAATTTATTTTCATTGAAACACAGTTCATTTTACAAGAAACAAATTACATTTATTATGAACAGAAAAAGATATTTAACAATATATTATATAATTATAAAATATAATATAATTTATAAATTTATAGCGATATCCAGAGAACACACTAACTTAGGGATGGCCACCTAAAGTTTCTTTCCGGTTGTTCGTTTTTTATTAAAATATTTTAACGCTTCTTGTTTATTCGTACGATGATGATGTAACCACGCATTTACTGCAATCAAATGTATTTTACGGAATGCCCATCATCACACACTTCTGAGTTTCAGGAAACCTAGCTGTTCAGTGGGCCAAAACTTATAACTCAATTTTCAGAAGACAGGATTCCGACTTGAATGTAAAAGATAAACAAAAGTTGACTAGAAAACACGGAACGATTGTGCGATTTTTAGTAGCACATCGCCGTTCTTTTTTCTCCTACTTTTCTAGCTACCTGACATTCAGAAAAAACTTGAAAAATTTTCTAGGATAATGTGTCACTAATACCGTGGATCTTCTTTTCGATTTTTTACAAACTTTGATAACACGTCTTCACTAATAACTCCACCCAAGAGCAAAAAATATAGTTTATTAAGAATGAAAAAGATAAACAAAATTATTGAAGGCAGCACAGATAACAATAGTTGAGCATTCCCAATGGCTACAGCTGTAAGTGTAACTACTTCAGCGCTTAACCCTATAGTTTTCAAAGCTGTTGTTAAAAAAAGGTACGAATGTCAGTTTAACCGATCGAATAGCTCTTCAGTTCTCAAGACACTTCCTTTTCGGGACCAAATAAGACCTAGCATTGAAAAGTTTAACAATTCGGGCAATTTGTGGACATTCTTATATTTATAACCAAATAGAACTCGAATAAGTCCCAAATACGGTCACCCAAGTTAAAATAAAGTGAAAGTCAAAAGAAGTGAATTTAATAAAAACAAGCAATCAAAGCGGATTTCTTACTTATAAGCTGCGGATTCATTATCTCAAAATATGTAGTCGAAGAGAAATATCTTCCAACAGATCGCAAAGACGTCGCCGACAATCGGCACAGATGTACTTGACGCGTAACTACTATGTTTTTGTGTGTCATCAAGACTTACTTAACGTAAGATGAGCTTTATTCAAATTTTTAATACGCCATTTCTACCTAGAAGTTTCAGCTTGTAATTTGACCTATTTTGTGGTAAAGGTAAAGGATCTGTGAATTATTTATTCATGTGCACTCCATTTAACCAACTTTCAACAAACGTTAAAAAATTAAAAAGATTATTGGAAAAATTACTTAGACCAAATCAATCACTATTTCAAATGCCGAGTCCAGCAATATTCTCGCGCTTCGTAGGTTATTTTAACAGAAAACATTTCAATCGATATCGAGATATTATAGAGAAGCACACAAATACTTGCCAATCAATCAATCAAAATAATCTTTTAAAAATACTAAAAACAAGAGCGAGTTAATAATAGTAAGATTGTACAGCATGCGCATTTTATGAAGATTTTAAAATTATGCATCGAGCAAATTCATCTTCTGCTTATATAAAATGAAATTATGTAAATAAAAGATAATAACACTTTGATAATAAAATTACTTAATAACTGAAAATTTTTCAGGCTGTATGGTGTGCTTGATGTCGTGTCGCGACTGGTAGACGATAAACGAATGACTAACTAACATAAAAACTATTCCTTCGCTAAGATAAAAGAAATTTTATCTTTGTTCCAACATTTTCCATGCAATTTATTTGTTCAACTTTAGAAAAATAAACCGTTACTATTTTTCCATGTTGACATACAATATACATTTACTATATAAAAATAGTTTATTCCCCTTTGTTTCTTTGATTTAATTGAGGTTCAGTTATAGGATCCTGTATGTACACGACTTTACATTTTTATGTTGTAAGGTTTTGCTCAATAGTAGCAGCTTTGATGTAATAATTTATCTGTGACGTAATTATCAGGAGCATCTTTTTCCATTATTTGGTCGGTTGAAAGGGTGGCAGAAAATGAGGAAAACTCATTGTGATTTGCATAATGAAACTGATGTAAAGGATTTTTTAGAGCTGATTTAAAACAAACGAGTTTGTGGAATCATAATCAATACCAACACGTGACTCGTAAATTCAAAAATATTTAATTTTAAACGATGATTCTACTACCTGGGCTCGTAACCTGTAGTGAAGTTTGTTAATGGATGAAGTTATTTTTGATTACGAGTATAAAATACTTTTTTCCACTACTAGTCATAATAGGCTATAATTATAACTTATTAGCCAAGTCACACCTAAACTGACGTTTTTTATACTACTGATGTGTAAGCTTTTCATTATACACTACTAGTTAATAACGAACATATTGATATATTTCTATAGTTTGTCGAATATTTATAAGACAAATGTTGTTAAAAAACAATTTTGTATAACCAAGGGATGCCATTTAAATGCATTTAAACTATTCAAAACGCCTTTTTAACAGAATAATTTTGTTTCAAATATTTATAAAAAACTAGAATTTAATTATGACAGCAAACCTAAACTTGCCAACACCTGTCAAATCAACAAAACAAAACAAAACAAAGTTGTCGTTTGATTTAATATTTTAAATTTAAAATTTTTTTATTAACAAGAATTTTAAAAAATGGTAATAAATCTAGTAGTGGAAAGAATGGTAGTATATAAACTACGGTTATGAAGACTATTATTATAATAGTCTATTATTATAATTATATAATAGACAACCGTGGCCCCTCGCCTTATTCGGAATATAATCTTGGCGCTAGGTCAATAATGACAGTCTTTACAACCTTGGCCTATAACATACTATTATTTACATCGTCATTTAATAGCGAAAAAGCTTTATCAGATTTTTGAGTAAGTACATATTATATTATGTATGTAGTTTTATGTTTTAGGAATCGATCGATAGGTGTAAAATTTGAAAATATTACGTAAGTTTAGTTGTCAATTTTGACGGAAATACATAGTGTTCGGTCACCTCAAAATGCGAAAACTTACTTTTAACCCACACGCACATTCACCCCTTTTAGTTAGATTGAAAAATAATTATATAAAAATAACTAAGAAAGCGACTAAATATTTTTTTACAAATAAGAGTATTTGTAATACTCCGAATTGAATCAGAATTAAAACCCACAAGAAAATTCAATTACGAAACTCAGGTGTTCTTATAATGTATTGGATAGCAAATTTTAAAACGCATCAAGGGCTTCGTCGTAGCAATTCTAGTGATACTTGACTAATTTTAGTACCTACAGAAAATAAGCTCGTATCGGCAATCAAATACTCAAATTTCTCTAAAAGCTGCGTTAAACTCGCCAGAGTAAACGGAAATTCGACACCAAAGCAAAATTTAAAAAGAGTAAATTTGTATCAAACGTAAAAATTTCATTTCGTTTATTAAGTTTCTTTCTATTATTTAAAATAGATAACGATAATAAGCAAAGTTTCTATTTTGCTTATCAAAATGTTATAGTTTGTTTGTAGAGGTATGAAGCTTTCAGAGTTTTGTAGTTAATTTTCCAGCTTGAATGTACATTTAATTCAATTGTAAATAGGGGTTGGTAAACAAGCCGCATTATCCGAATATTTTTAAATGAATTAATTAGTTAAACATGTCGGCCTCCATTTTTGGTCATACAAAATCAATTTTGTGTCGTTTGATGTTTAAATAACATTTTTAAATAACTATTTATTAAGTTTTTAAATTACATTGTTCATTTTGAATTTATATTTACTGCGCTATAATAAAAATGTTGTAATATATCCGTACTTAGAATAGAGTTAGCTTTGAGGTGAAAGACAGGAGAAAGACTTAGCCGAAGAATGCATTTTCGATTGTGATATACTACTTATATAATTACAACATACATGCAATAAACATTCAGATTCGGATGTTCCCATGTTCACGGTAAATGTTACCGCCAAATGTCATTTAACGATAAAGCCGCTGTAGATCACACTGTCTATACTACATTTGACGTTAAAAGGCAAAAATTCTTTATTTAATTACTCCGTGTTTATCGTTTTACATTTAGCTAATTGCGAAGTTCAAATTACCTTAATAAAACCCAAAAACACTACAAAAGTTTCCCAAAAATGAAAGTTACTAAGTCTGATTAAAAAATAGAAGGTTTTGACCTAACCACAAAAGAGTAGCTATTTACTATTATAGACAGAACTGCCTTGAGACCATACAAGAACGAATATTTAAAAAAAAATTATATATTTTTTACTTTATTTTATAAAGTAGTCAACTAGCTCTGATTTCGAAGCACTATAATGATTTCAACTTACAAAAATATTAAATTGATTTACTTGTAAATCAAAATTTTGTGCTAAATTGCAATGAGAATAAAGCTATTGGAAAATATCCAATCATGATCTGTTTTAGAATATCTGATTTTGTTTACAATATCTATACAGAATAGCACATCTGTTTGCAAAAGATTTGTTTATGGTGATGACTTTGGTAGTCTATTATCAAACACAGCAACATTTGAAATGACAGGTATTAATCTGACCAAACTACAGAGATAACCACTTAAGACTCAACTGTTTGAAAACGCAACTACGCGTTTTTCGCCAAAGAAATCGATAAACGTCCAAAAAAGATCACCTGGGTATGTTTCAGAATTGCACTCCTTCAAGTAACATTAACAGTTTACTAAAACTTAATTGACTAAATTCTCGAAATTACAAGTACCAAATTATTTAATTTACAGGTATTATAATATTATGTAGATCGTAAACTTTATTAAATATGTCGTTGGGTGGTCAATCTCTCAGTTAAAAGTTTAATCGCCGGCGTGAGCTAGAAGCTAATAAGAAATGGATAAAGGCGGTCACGGACTTAATTCATACTTTGTTCGGATATAATAGTCTCCCGCAGCATAAATTAAAGTCTAGAAGCAGTTTCCTAAGAATATCGGTTCCTCCGGATAATCAAACTCAGTCCGCAAAAGATGGACGATGAAGAGTCGACTAAAATAATTAACATTAACTAAAATAGATCCTGTTCGATTTACCATTGGTATACCATTTTATTTTTTAAAATTTAATTTTGTGGTCAAATGCTCAAATGTTAGAAATAGCACACCGAAATAAACTTGAATCGTCAATGCTTGTGAGCGTATAAAATATTTGCCATAGCAAATGATCAAATATTATTTTAAGATGTTATTGTTGCTATTTTTTTTGTAATAATGCGTAAAGTGACATAAGATGTTTTTTGATAAACGATCCAAACCATATTAGGACAATAAATCATTTAAAAAAATAATAAATTATTCTTACGTTCTTCGATGCTTATTTTATTATCCGTTTTAAGGATCGACATCATTAATTTTACGTATTCATTGAAAATAATTTAAATCGATTACAATAAATCTAAAATTAAAAAAGTTTTAACGTTGAGATTTTAGGCTTCTTTTGCATTTTGAGAAGCCTATCGAATAACTTATATACTTGGTTACATGAATCCTCTTGCCAAATTAATTATAGTTTGAAAAAAAGGCTAAAAAATCATTTTTCCAATCCCGTCTTAATGTAGGTGTATATTACAGCATCCAATTAGAATCGATTGCGTTTCTCAAGTTTTATTGAAATGAATGTCTACCGAAAGTAACTTTTAGTTTCCAACTACATTAATTAAGCCTCACCAAAGTAGTTTCGACAACAACAATTGACAGAAAATAAATTACCCATTGTGTATAGTAAAATGGTAATGGCTCTATTTACACATACTAAAGCTTTCAAATATGAACCACACTAAGAAAATCCAACTACGTTACCTATGTGTTACATTGTGAACTATGTACATATTATATTATAATATAATGTACCTACTATATTTGTGTAATATATCTAAACATAAACAAAACAACTAAACTAAAAACAAAAACAAAAACGTTAAAATAATGAATTTTAACCGCAAAGTAAAAAATACATACGTACGTAAAAAAATATTATTTAAAAAACAATAAAAAAGACATTGATTTACATTTAACAAGTTTTGAAAAACTAAAATTTACCATAATTATTATGAAAATTGATACAATTTTTAAAATATTGACTAAGAATGTTTGAAATAAAAAAATTACGTTATTTCTATTATGTAATAGAAGTTCACAAATCAACATGATTGTTACGTCAGTTATTTAGAATATTCCGGACTCCGCCACACCTGATGCACATAAAATAAGCTTTATGCTTTGTTAATTAGCGATGTTTACTTTTACTATCAAATTTCAAATAAGTTCATTTTCAGACCACCAAATAGTATAATTAATCAGGCTTCGTAATAAAAATTTTATTACGAGTAATACTTTGGATTTAGGGAACATAGTTTGTAGTCCCAGCTGTTGCATTCTGCTCCTATATTATATCCGTAATAAAAAAATTGTAATTTAGCTAGAACATCGGTATAATTTTGCAAAGTACTAAATTTATTAGTAATTTTTCTGTGGAAGGTGTCTTACTGGATAAAACACAAAAGGAGTTAAAGGATATCGGTTTTCTTGCAGACGTGTCACTCTTGTGTATAATTTATACAGACACTCTTTTCTTATTTTAATTATTTATAAGCTTATTTTAAGGTTGTCACTTGAAGCAAACTAAGTCTATTGTGCAACTTGTCGTTGTCTACTGAACACCACACGAGTCAACAGTATAAGAAGAGTGCAATTTTAAAAATATACGAATAATATTGTTAATTCGACGGAGGAAATACTTTTTTTACCTATCTTAAAATATTAGCCTAATATAATATTATGTTTCTAGAAAAGTTAAATGAAGGCAGCTGGCTAGTTACTTCGATACTTCAATATAATATTATTTATTTAAATTGTTCCTTGCGGCCTGGTACTCATTGAATAGTGTAGAAAAGGTAAATTTTCAACTTTGAAATTACAAAATTAATTGCAATAATTTGTAAAAATACGATATTTGATGTTTTATAAAGAAATATCAAAAAACTATGCAGCTATCACTGATTTTCGAATTAAAATTTTCCAAAAACATTCAAAATAATAGTGGTTATTATTTATAACAGAAATGTTCATTTGAAATATTATTACATGAAAATTATTAAATAGTGCTCCTCCTTGTAAAGATGAAATAAGCCAGAAGACTAAAAAATTGTGCTTGCAACTTTATAAAACAAAAAAGTATTTATAACTAAAAAATTAACGAACAACGAAGAAAGTGATTACGATCATCCAAACCATTGTTTGGATCAAGGTTTGAACCAAACCTTAATGCATACGTGCAATTATTAGTACTCTCAATTAATGAAAAATAATTTACCTGTGAGCGATTTAAATGGTGCATCATCATTTTTGTAGTAAAGCACAAAATTTAAGAAAACTCACTCAGCCATTAAGCGAAAAACTAAAAAATTTAGGTGGGTAAAAGTTTTCCGAGGTTAACTTTAATTTCTCATTTTTAAAATTTATATGGGAGTTATTAAAACCCATTATTTATGTTGTAATAGCACTAAATTTTATTAACTGCAGAGAGAACCTTGAAGACGTCTTTATCAATAAAGGAATGTAGAACAAGTCGGTAACGAGAAAAGAAAGAGAGATTTCCTTACACAATTATTATTAATTAAAGTTCAAATTTTATCTCACATGCTTCCACAGTAGTTATGTACTGTGCCATTAAAAAATAATAAAATAGTTTGACGTTTAGGATAAGATTATTACTTAGGTTTTCTTAGGTAATATCAAATATCATGAAAAGCAGATGCATGCTTTGAAGTTGATTAATTATAGCACATAAAGCGTGGACGAGTTTTCAACTTTATTATGGTCAAAGGTTCTAAATCCCGAAAGACACTTGTTAATGTACTATTTTATGAATAGTAGAAAAACAGCAAACATTTATGATGTTACAAAAAATGTATATAGCAGTCGTAGGTAGCCCAACTTTAAAATTTGAAATCTTAATCGTATCTTCCGAGGTGCTTCCGAGGTGAACCGCATTAATTTTTCTATTTTAAAAGTCACTCGATACGACGTTCTTCGGCTGTTGGAAAAGTGCAAATTAAAAAAAAAATCATAAAGCATTATCTCTCGGCCACACATTTATTATAGTGTGAAATATGAAAGAGACTAATTAGTATCTTAATTAACTCGGCCGAAACAAAGAGTTTGCTTTTTAACTTAGAAATACAAAAGATGTTAACAGCAATATTGTTACTGTATTAAATATTGGAGAAGCTAACGGAAAAGCAATGTTTGCACATTGTAAATTAAAAATGTTCAAAAAACAATTTAATGCAACCTAGTCCGGTGAATTTTTACGTAATGCAGTTTCTATTTTAAATTTATAATAAAAAGTGGGTTATAATAACACATTTCGAGATATAAATCGACGGATATCTTTAAATAGCACACATTTTTCGATTTGAATTGTTCGAGTTTTCATCGGTCACTTCGTAAACATCGTTTGATTATTCAATTAAATGGTAAAGTGTGGGTAGTAAATATATAGGGGGTTTGGATATTTCCAAACGTGACAACCACTAATACAATAACGTGCTTTAACTTTAGGCGCTACTGTTACGTTAAAATAGTTTGATGTGTATCATAATCGAATCAATTCGGGTCATTATGCATTGAACGACCCAAGCAATAAATTGCCAACACTTCCGTCAACATCAAATTTGAATTTAGAACCAAAAATCAAGTTAATAAACCACGACCTGATTAGTATTGCTAAACTAATTACCACGCAGTGGTTTACCGACTAAATAATATTTTGTGTTTCGTGCATTTTTACTAAATCTAATTAATAATGTTTTACTTGAGAAAACAATTAACTCTATCCAAAACGACCCATCCGTGCATTATGTAAATTATTAGCAAAATAAATTTATAAGATATCCAGACGTTTATTAATTATTGCGCAACCATTTTATAATTTAAAAATAAAAATTTTAATCATAATTGGGAAGAAATACGAACAGTACTATAACTTACACTTCTTATATTTATGTTTTTCAACAATTTATTGCTTCTAATGAATAATCCATTCGTGGTAAAGCATCTACCTGCAGAGAGATAGACTGCTCGAATGCTGGGTACAGTGTTTGATTCTGAATAAAACAGTAGCAAGAATTAAAAAGCAATACTACAATCAACCGCACATATTATCCCAAACCGGTGTAGGCAGTGGCGAGGTCTAAACTAACACAAATCAAACTCCGAAAAAAGAATCACCTAAATTCAAGAATTCAAGGCTGAAGCTAGATAAAGCTCTTATGGGTTGAAATTAATTCTAAATCAATACATCAGATTATTAGATTTTAACTAGGATTACCCGACAATTTTAACGAAAGAACACTTTGAACGGAGTACCTCGTTGATAATGGTTTTCAAACCGTAAAACCGGCTTCTTTGTCAGTGAGCACTAGCAATTATTGAATTAATATTGATTGCTCATTTAAAAAAATTACGAATTGTAAAGATGTTTAAATGTTGTACTATAATAATTAATCATAAATTATATTAATAATAATATAAAACTACAATCGCGTTAGCAAGCATATAAAAAAAATTAAAAATTACTATGTCTATAATTTATTAGCACTTAACAAATTCATTATTGTGTTTTAATTATTTTAATTATTTGTTTCCTTTTTGCATTATTTATTCGACATTAATAAACACAAATAATTAATTCATAATTCATTTGTAAGCCTACCCTGACTTGATGAATACCTAAAGAAGATTTTATTTTGTAAAATAGTTTTGTTGGTATTGTAGGTTAAAAGCGGTATCAAAATACATGGCAATTTTTTGGAAAGTCAAAGAATAAACAGTGCGTAATGGCTGAAGTCAAGATCCCTTACTATAGATAATATAACAATAATTAACGAAGTGGTTTCCAGTTGCACTTTCCACCATAACCTGCGAATACGATTTGAACAGTGGCTTTCTGATTCCTAGTATAGGTCTACGTGGACTTGAAGCGATTATCCTGTTTACGTGTTACACAGCAGTAAATGCTTATAATTATATGAATTATATAAATTACATAGTATATTATTATTATATAATTTTATTATATAAAATAATAAAAAAAATTTAAATAAGGCAGTTGAATGCTCGATGTAAACTAATGTTAATTAAAGTTAAAAATAAATATAATACACCGGTACAGATCGAATTATTAACCGGCAAAAAGTTTCAAAAACAAACAATAAAAATTATAAACTAAAAAGAATTTGATTAACTTACGAACTTGTCAGGTTGTCAGCGATAAAACTTGTAGTTTTATCAATCCAACTTTTATGAAACTTTGAAAAACTTGCCAAGGAGTTACGTTTCAACAACTTAACATGTAACATGTAGGTAATAGATGAAATTAAAATTAAATTCATAACTTACTTATAAGGACAAATATTGTTTAATTGAGTGGTTATAGCTTTTGTACTTATAAGTAAGTTATAAATTTAATTTTATTTTCAATTTTATCTAACATGTTAAAAATTTAATCTCATCATTAATATTATCTATTAAATGTTAATAATATTAATGACATATATGCAGACTTAGCGGACGTATAATTTGTTAGTCCGAGAAATATATAATGTTTAAGTTGATAATTTGAAACATAAAGTGATTATGATGAAATGTGTTTAATTTGAATTTTTTACTAAAAAATATAATCAATAATATTAATAAAAGTCATTATTCATTAGGTTAAGGAAGAATTTGATTTGGAAAATATCGGGTGTAGATTTGAAGATTGGAAAGGTTACAGAAGATAGGTGGGAAATAAAATTAGTATAATTAACTACTGGATTGAAGAATTTCATTAATTGAATTACATCAATTGAAAATTATTTGTCGAAGGAACTACAAAATTTTATTCAATTTATCATTTTACGATTTTGTTTAAGTGAATTTTAAATAAATGTTAGAAAATACAGCAATATATTTGCAAACATATTACAGCTATTATGTATTACAATAGGTAATATTATTAGGGCCGGGGTTTGCATCCCAAGTGCCTAAGGTATTTATTTTAATTATTTCCTATTTCAACATATTATTTGTATTTAAAATAATATTTTTATTATGTATAAAATTGTAGTTGTAAAATGGAATTCAATACAATTTTAGTAAAATTGTTGTGAAACTTCAGGAGTCGAAGGAAACCGGCAAAAAGCTCAAGGCAAAATAAACTTTTCTCGATATTTTAAACTAATAACTCACATTTTTGCTTATTAAAATTTCAAGTAGATACTAACCTTTTATTTTATACACAAAAAAACTTTTTAGATTGAATTGAAATTTTTAAACTAGATATCTATTTTTGAAAAGCTTTGACCAATTCGTTAATATAGAAAACAAAATACTGGACAGCTTAAAAAACTTCAAAAAAACCTTTCTTTTCGAAATATTATAGGATAACCGTATAGACATTTATATTTGTTTTATTTTATCTAACAAAGACCAATATAGACTATACAAATTAGTAGGTTACGAAGGAAATAAAGCATAAAAATAACCGGTACACAAAAAAATGGTTTGGAAAATGCTGCATTTTACTGTTATTTAAAGACTTGATGTGCATGATTATTATTATAATGGCACTTACTAAATTTCTACATTTTACTCATCTAAACACAAATAAATAAAAACTTATACCAAAATGCTATGACTTAATGTCAATTAAAAATGTAATAGTAAACGTTATCGAACAGTATAAAAAATATAAAATTTTTATTGTAGCAATAGGAAATTAATAATGAAAGAGCCAACACGAGTTTGGTGTGTATTTTTTGACACTAATTAGTGCGAACGATAGTCAATTAATCATACACATAAAGTATGTCAAACCAAATTGAACGTTTTGGTATTTTTAAACGCTTTCTACTCTAAATTTTACTACTGCTTTGAGTAAATAAGACACTAATTGGTTTTTGATTGTATTTCTATAATAAATACGAATTCGATACCATTAATTATACAAGTTTGCTTTCTTTTGTAAAGGCGAAATCTAATCGTAAGAAAAAAGTCAATCTTTGACATTTTGTTTTTCTTATATGACGGCCGCAGTATGGGTGTTGTGGAAGGTGTATATTATGTTGCGTACCAAGCCGGAAATTGTACAATTAAGTAAAAAAGATTTATTTTTTTCTTGTTATTTCAATTTCTGTTCTTCTGCTGTTATTTCAGTACAAATTGGTTGTACAGATTCCGAACAGTACAAAGCTCGTAATACCAAGTCCGGTAAATCGCACTGTTGAGTACAAAGTAGCCTGTGCACTTCACGCTCGGTACAAAAATTACTGTACAGTGTGCGAATTGTACAATTTTCGGCTTGGTACGTAACATATCTTTGATGTTTGGTAAAAAGAACTTAAGTCACTGTGACTTAAGTTGTTTATACCAAACATCCACCAACTAAATAGGAATTTATTAATTATTATCAACTAAATAACAGGAGTCTGAGGTTTAATCGCGTGATTATACATTATCTACTATTATGATGTACCTGAAATGCGTTGGAAATAAATAGGTATAGGTAGGTACTTATTAATATTTTCTCTATCATTTTTTGTTTGTTTATGATTCGTCAAAAAACTCGTTTTAATTTCAGATAATATTGCAGATTAAAATTCAACGGTTGCAATTTACGTGGGTAATCGATGTGTCTGTGATTCCTATTTACATGTAAATCGTGTTTATAATGCACATTATATTATAATATATTTATTATAAAACATAATACAAAATTAGAGTAATGTACTTTTGGTGTAATTGCATCTATTATACATTGTATAATTATATTATACCAATTCCTATAATCGTATTTTCATATCATTCGTATGAATTAGTTTGAATATTGTGACAAACTAATAGATTACCGGGTGTAGTTTTAAATCGAGCTGAAAGATGTTTTAAATAATTTAAAAATTTTAAAACAGCTCAATATTTTTACCCAATGCAAGAACTACAACATAAACAACAATAATCAAGAATATATTCTGTTAGATAATAATCAATAAATCGTTGTAAATTGTTTTTTGGAAACTATACTAACTTGTTGTTTAAATAAAATTTAAATAAACTATAGTTTAAAAATTGTAATGGTTTTTGTCGCATATCAATTATTTTATTCACAATCAGTTAGTAATCAACACATCCCGGAGTTTTAAATAGTTGGGAAGCAGCACATTATTTTCTTTTACTTGACAAACCAATCAGAAAGCTATTTTGTTTTACTTCCCAACCTTAGGGTGGGAAGTGATCACTTCCCGATCTGCAATGTAGCAATGTCGGTAGGCAAGAAATGGAACTAACAAAAAATGTGTTATTTCTGAATGGAAGATGGCGGTTCACAAAAATAAGGTGATAGTGGCCGTTTTCCTAGACCTTAGTAGAGCGTTTGAGACAGTAGATAGAGAAATTTTAACAAGAAAGCTCGAAAAATATGGCATTAAAGATAATGAATTGAGGTGGTTTATATCTTATTTGGATAAGCGGAAACAGAGAACAGTGATAAATGGAGTAGTCTCTGAAGCAGTGAAGGTGGATTTGGGTGTTCCACAGGGAACAATTCTGGGAATGTTGTTTTTCTTATTATATGTTAATGATATGAATAAGGTGATTATGAGGGCAAAATGTATAATATATGTAAATGATACTCACCTATATGTTACAGGTGATAATGTTGATGATTGTATAAATATTGTTAATCAGGAGTTAAAAATCGTCAGTGCATGGTTTCAAATGAACAGGTTGAAAGTTAACATAAGCAAGACGAAATGTATGATAGTAAATGATAGAACAGGTAGAAAGCTTAATGTTTTAATGGATAGGGTAGAATTAGATGTGGTTAAGCAATTCAAATACTTGGGTGTAGTTATTGATGACAAATTAAATTTTAAGTGTCATTTTGATTTTGTATGTAAAAAGATAGCTAAGAAATTGTATTTTTTATCAAAAATTCGTAGAAATCTTTCTGTAGCCACTACGATAAAAGTATATAATCTGATAATAAGACCACATCTGGAATATTGTTCAACAGTTTTGTTTATGGGTAATGGTAGCATGATGAGTAGACTGCAAAAACTGCAAAATAGGGGTATGAGAATAATTCTCAGAGTTAATAGATTTGCTACAAAATTAGTGCTGATGGGGACTTTACAGTGGCATAGTGTGTACCAACGTATAGTAGTAAATATTTTGTTATTTGTATTTAAGGTAAAATATAAAATGCAACCTAATTATTTGTGTAAGGACGTTGCATATGTTGAAGATATGCATGGGTACCCTGTAAGGAATAGGCATGATTTCAGACTAAATTTATTTAAGAACAGCAAGACTCAGAATATGATCTTTTATAGTGGCTTGAAAATATTTAACAGTTTGTCGGTAGACATTAAGGAAGAGACAATGTTAAATTTTAAAAGAAAAATTAAGGAGTATGTTGGCGTTAATTTTACTTAAGAAGTATGTTTTGGTATTTTTCATATTATGTATTAGTGTGTAATTTATATGTAATGATATAATGGTTTTATACCAAATAAAGTTTATTTTTTTTTATATTTTAGTTGGATATGAATCAAGTTCTGGCAAGCCACTTGACTGAATTTTAGAATATCTCAGTTATGCAAAGTGAAATGCACTGCATTTGCATTAAAATCCAACCATAAAAAATAGTTGCAACTTATAATATTTTTGAAAAGGTTGAAATAACTGTACAGATTTGTTCAAAAACATTCCATTGCGTGTGGAAGCGCTGTTCGTTATTTTGCATCTAGTTATAGTAAGCGCAACTTTACCAATACTGAGTTTATTCTTGAGTAAAATAATAAATTAGCATTGTTGTAAAAAATATCTCAGCGATTTTTGTTGAGTAGAATACAAAATTATTCGTACATTGTTAAAAAATAGAGCAAACGCAGCCAATTTTGCCATTCCGCTGAGCTGTATTACTTTTTTAAATCTTGTATAGCATGCAATTTTATATTTAAGCTAATATATTGCCGTGTCCCCAGCATTTTAATTATTTAAATTCTATTTAATTTTTCAAATCTTAATTAAACGTATTTCTTTAAATTTCCAATTTTGTTGCATTAAAATAAATTAAAATGGTATTGTTAAATTTTGATACCCGTATCGCAGTCCGACTTTTATCAAATAAATTTGTACTTTCTTGAACAAATTTTCACTTATAAATTTAAAAGTTTCACCATTTACTAAAATTGTTAATAGTAATTGTAAATTCCCTTCAATTAAATTTTTCCATCTTTAATTATGTAATTTGCTTCCATTTAATTTTTACTTCTAAAATCTATTCAAACTTTTTCATAATCAACTATATTTTATCCATAAATCTCAATAAAATACTATTCAATTAAAAAATTCACTTATATTCTCAAAATCACCAACTTATTTCATTGAATTTCTCGGATATAAAATTTACACGTCCATCATGTCGATCATTTTTGGCCTCGATAAAAATTTTACTTTTACTAACTTTGTATTTCCAAAGTTTTAACTCCCAAAATTCAAATCCAAATATTTTATAAAATTAAAATCAAAATTAATAGCAAATTAACAGGGTAGCTAAACTTTGGTTCGTAACATGACAATATTTATATACGTATATTATGTATGTGACCGACAATTATCGACAAACTTTATTTTATATTTTTAAGAAAATTTTAAAATTTTTGAAATGGTTTTAATTTACTATAGAAAAAATAGTCAATGAGCAGGTTTATGCATTTTTAGTATATAGTATTTCTATTAGCTCGCAGTTTCATATATATTATGTACATTTGAATACACAGTGATGGATCTAGCAATCATTTCTTACATTTAACGAGAAAGACAGAATCTAAATAGTAAATAGGATTGTACTTAAAGAAATTGAAATTCGAAATAGAAAATTTGTTTAGAAAAATGTTTGCCGATTCAAAAATTGATTGATAAGCACATACCTACATGCTCGACTTGTTTAGTTTACGAATAATAAAATAGATATACCTGTATTAATTTTGTATTAGTTTTATTAGATGGATTTCCTTTTTTATTATATGGATTTGTTATGTTTTATTCGAGTTTTATAGTAGTACGAGCAACAGCTGGTAATTTTGGTGGGGTGGATAGGCGCAGGAGGCTATATAACGGTATAGCGCGACCCGGCAAACTTGCATGTATGTTTAATGTGCCTATATATAGGGCACAGCGCAGGTGAGCGATCAATATTTCCCCACCTGTTCGCAACATCTCTTACAGTTTTTCCTTACAACAATGAGAAAATCGTGTTCTTTGGCTTGCCCTCACCAGTTACGCAACCGCTAGACTTGATAATGTTCCAGGTGTAAATTGATTCAGCTTTATCTTCTCCTAATACACTTAATACTTCACCATACAATAAATATCTCGTTGAAAATTAATTTCAGAATTTTAATAGGATTATTTTCCAAACGAAAGCTCTTTCGGATTCTATATATATTATTTTTCATAAACGATAGTTTTAAAAATCTATCTTTTGTTAATTTAATTAAATACATATTTTTGGTTTTCGTTTTACAATTAATTATTATTAAAAGTTTATACGAAAATAGTAAAGCAACGTTTTTACCTAAAACAATACCCCATCAATACAAATTTAATATAAAACTGGTTTCTTCGTATTTGAATAAATTTGATATTAAATCATAAAGTTTGAATTTTTCCCAATTTTAAGGTAAATTCGATTTAAAAGATTTTCCTTCACTGTTATAAAATAACTTATACTTCCGATTCAAATTTTTCCATTTTCCGACCTCATATTGTGATTTTTTTATTGTAAATAAAAATACATTAGTAGCATTAGTTGTATTCATTAGTGACGGATCGCTTAGTGCTTTTCTTTAATTTTCCGGAAAATAACTAATTTTATATCCTTTAAGGTTTTTGTTCATTTGGAAACAAAGAAATCTAGGAAATATCGAAAAAACGCAATACACTTAATGAAGCTCTTGCTTTTTTTTATCAATCGCTGTAGGTATAATAAATTAATTTGGGAGAATCAAATGAAAGTTCGCCAAATTCTTATTTTAATAGAATAACTTCAGTGGCGTCCAAGAATAATATTAAAAATTGCTTTTTTATGCATTTAGTTGAGAAATAATAAAACAAGCCACAATACAAAACACGGTAATAAATTTTGTCGAGATTATCCTTTCGGAAAATTTATAAGGCTATATTTTTGTGCTTTAAGAAGTTTTTTGGGATACTCTAAATACCCACGCGTAATTAAGAATATAAGTGGATTATAAAAATAATTATTAGCAAAAACTTATGGGAGTTGGCTTTGTTTATGGGGTATCCCGATAACCTAATAGATAAGAATATCAGCAATTATATTAATTGGATTGCACAAAAATTATGCAAATTTAATTGATCGCGTATCGATAGGTAGTAAGGTCGCATAAAATTCATAAAGAAAAATTGCATTATGTGCAAGTTAAAATGAGCTAAAATTATGTAAGCGACATGAGTTAACTTCTGTTCAAATGAAGCAAAGCACCAGGTAAAATAGATGTGAGTAAATAATAAAAAGTAATCAGATACAACAGACTGCAGGGGTGCGTGGATGGCAAGGGAAACTTGCATAATCCAGAGTGTTGTGGTTTTCTCTTCGTTTGCTTTGCACAGCACGATAAATTACATTCGCTTCTGCATTGTTAATAACAATTAACTACTTTTGCAACCAGACAATTTATTATTTTTCTTCTTTTCTATTATTATTTAAATTTTTCCGAAGCTCTCTTTCGACACAAATTTGGAAGAAAGCGATTATCCTCGGCTTTGAAATAAAAATGTCGTTCATAATTTAGAGGTTTTAAATTCACAACAATTTTTTTTAAAATAAACTATGAAAGAATGAATGGGTCGTAGATTTGCATGACGTTGATTCGTATTTAACTGTCAAAAGGAGACAAAAATAAAATTTAATCAAATTCGATGAAAGAGAGGCTTTCACTTCAAATTTTTATCTAAATTTTGTATTTTGTAACCCCCAACTAAAAGTTTACAATCAAATTGCGCCTTTTAAAAAGTGCGATACTTGTTTTTATTGCTCATAATTTTTATCTATCAAATCCGGTCAACATTGAATACAGTAAATTTCGATGTACGATTTTCTTGCGAAACTTACTTGGAGCTGACGCATATTATTTATTATTATATTAGAGTGTATTATTTCTTTAATCATAATTTCTCTCTATACCTACTCCAGCATTTTTATTTTGCGCACGTTAATTATGTTTAGATGAAAATATATCACTAAAATATTAGAAACTTTCACCGTAAATCCCTAATAAGACCAAATGTCCCTATTGAGATAAATAAATTGACTTTATGGTTATTAGAAAAACCAGGCAATGAAAATCGCTCTTAAAATATTACTGCACTTATTTTATTAACTTTTTAATTATTTTATTGCCTGCATACCTCATAAACCAAAAGAGTGGATATAATAATTTTATGGCTGGGGAAAATTTAATAATCCATTTAAGTTTTCAATTTATTAGGCTATCACTCGCTCGGCCGACTTACAATATTTGCCAATGTTTGTTACACAGTTGTCGTTTTCATGATACAGGAATATAATACTGATGCAATTGTATTGCTCTATACAATTTCATATTGGATGCAAATAGTACAATCTGAAGCTTTCTGTAAACTAATATTAGAATTTGCTGCTTTCAATTGCAGTTTGATTTCATACCAACTGCAAAACATGCAAAGGTAATACAACTTCATTATTGTTCATTATTAAAACCCGAAAGTTAAATCCTTAATTTATTGTGCAACACAATAATAAGTGTATTTTTATAATCGCAATATTTTAGAGCATCACTCGACTCAATGAAATTGTAATAATCTACTAATAAACTAAAATATTATTAGTACTACAGTAGGTACTTCTGAAAAGTTTAAAATTTTGGTGGGCAGTCGATTTTAAAACTAAATTAATATTTCAAGTTCTGTGATAATACAAAATCGTGAAGTGAATAAATTTGGTCGATAAATTTAATTTTTCATTTAAATAGCTTGTGGCTCCCACATTCAAAGACCCTCGGAATTGGACAAACAAGTTGAGAAAATTAAATACGCAAAATTCTTACGATACCTTTAAGCACAAAAACTTTGCATAATTTTATTTAATAAGGGATTTTAATATTAAAACATAAAAACATACTTAATTTTCTTTTTCTCTTCGAAACTGTTAGGCCTAAAACAGTATTAAATATTCAGAAACTGAAATAAGATTGTGAAATAATAATGAAGGACATAAATTGCAAAACTGAAAAAAATTCAATATTAAATCCAAAAGTAAAGTCTTTTCTTATATTGCCGAGCTTTTCAATTGTGTTTTATAATAAAGGATAAGTTCGAAAAAATTCTATTAATTAAAATCATATATTACATAATTATATTAGTTATTAGCTTAAAGATAAAAATGTATCACCAGTCTATTTTTGGTAGTATTCAAAATTTGATATAAGACTAGATTTTGTTTTCACTTTTTTTGACTGCCACTTAGGGTCACTCGAGGGGCGAACTGCGATTGGAAATAGGTGTACAAAAAGTGGAAATATCATGGAAATATTTGCAACTATCATGGAATTATTTAGAATTTTTGGTGGTAGGTGTATACAATTTTTGGTCAAGGTTTACCTCTCGGGTATAAAAAAAGATCATTGCCGGATTAAGTTAACCAACCGCTGAAAACTGGAACTTGGAACTCTCTGTAAATTATTCAATATATTTGTCCGAGTTTAAACCTTAACTACTTTTTTCTCGTAAAAATGTTTACACCATGCGAACCTTCTGTTAAGATGCATTTTTTGATATTTAGCACCTTCTATCTATGGTACTTGTCAGTTATTATTAACAGTTGGACAAGTATCTCTTGTCCGGGTAAAAGTCACAGTCTGACTTAGCTACGCTGGTTTTAATACGGCATTTCTTTAGGCAGTTTTTCAACTACTTATAAATTGTTAAGTTTTTTGGAAGCAACCACAGCATTGACGTGAAAAGCTAGGATGGCTGCGTAATCTATAAATGTGCAAAGATCATCTCGACAAGCATAATGTTACTTTTATTGAATTTAATAATGTTTCCATATCTAAAAACGGATTTCAGGATTTATTAAATCACCTATATAAAAAATATTCAAATAGAATCGTAGTTTAAATAGGCTTTCTTCGTTGGACTTCAAGACTGCTCACTACATTCAACCCTTAGCTTAGAAGCTGCACCACAAATAATGTACAATAATTGCATCACATAAAAAACATGAAATTTAGACTTAAAATGTTCTTTTATGTGTAAATTTACCAACAAAATTAATAGTTTTTAATATTTTTGTAAATATGTTACTTCAATAATTATAATATTGCGAAAGTATGTTACTTCAATAATTATAATATTGCGAAAGTTTATCATAGACTTACTGCTTGACTATAATTTTAATATTATCATTATAAGGTCAAAAGTAACAGTTTAGAACTTAGGATTTTACCTACATGTAAAAGGTTAGTTAGTGCACGAAACTGTATAATATTACAGGGGTTATTAAAAAGTGTATGAGATTTAGCATCTGCAAACGGTAGAAACTTTTGAAACGTTAAATGTGTTTTAGAATAAAATACTTTAAGACCATTTTTATAAAATCCAAATGCGGAAATTTAAATTTTCTATTTGAACTTACAAACTAACTTGTTCGTCGGGTATTTTGCTGTTCTAAAAACGCATTCAACAACGTATCATTCTTTTTTAAATCCTTTCAGAGCTTTTATCTCGCTAACTTTCAACAAAAGTTTTATACATATTTTTTTCCGATTAAATTCTGCATCTCATGATAGGCATATTATACATACATAACATAACATACCTACGCAATAAGTACTCTAAGGTTATTTAGCTATAAAACCAACATATTATGGAAAAAAATGTTAAAAATTATAGTCTCAAACCATTTAAAATTATTTATAAAACTTTCAATGATTTTTACTTCACGTAAGATATGTTTAGAATATATAAATTTAAAATACATTATTATTATTGTTCATTCGGTACATTTCCTTTACATAAACGAACAAAAATGTGCAATTAATTATTATTTGAAAATGAAAAATTTTCGTGGTTTCATTAAGAGTTTTTAATTAAATATGTGACGGAAAGCTCACGTACGGTGGAAATTTATAAATACATTATTCCATAGTAGTTGCTTATATAATGTTGACAGTACAACTTTTTCTTTTTTACATAATAACAGAGCTTAAAATTTGAACCCGAAATTGTTGCTTTATATTTAACCAGTGTTTGCAATGTCCAGAGGTAATATTATAAAAATTGGCATTTTCTTGGTAAAAAATTTTCATTACGACCATGAACATACAGAACAACAGTAACTGTTGTAAGATTAGTAATTGCAAGATTATAGCGTAGCAACTCAATGACATACACATAATATGTACAATCTTACCCAATTTTATTTTGATATACTAAAAATGTGACTTCCAAAAAACAAAGGCAAACTAAACCTTGGCTGAACGTAAAATGACTTAACTAGGGAATATAACGTGGATTAAAGTGTAGTATTAATGACAAAAACCTTGAAAAAAATGAAAAAAAAAAAAAAAGAAGGACAGGGATATACTGTGAAGTAGGTTAATATCAGAAAAATATGTATGACCTAAGTAAGAAAAGAAAAAAATAAAAATCATTTAATTAATACTGAGTTTGATTACAAGAATTTAATAAGTACTAAAAACCCTAAGTTGATACATAACAGAATCTTTTAATATTCAGAACGAGAAAAAATTTAATGGACACATTAAAACATTTTTAGTAATTAAAGGTTGCTATTTTAAATTGATTGCTCTAATCAAATAAGTATAAATCGTATTGAGCTTTACTGGTTTAATTAATATTAATTCTGCGTCAGGAACTAGCGTCAACTTTACAACTTAAACAATAATAATTTACAACAAGGAGCAAATTTTCGAGTTGTGGTCATTGAGTATAAAATTAGGACCACCTATTAAGATAAACTTTGCCGTGTGTAACGAATTGTAGAAATAAATTATTATTATAGAAATAATATTATACGTTCGCCGATATGTTTGTAGAAATTCGGAAGTGTAAAATATAAGTACTACAAAAATTAAAGCTATTATGTTTATCAAATTGGTACATAATATGTAGGTATTGTAAGAGAATTACAAAAAAACTTTTAATTTATTACTTCTACTTGAATATATCACAGTTGCTAAATGATCGATTATTGTTTCACAACAAACTTATTTGTTATCTCATTGCCTAAGTACAAGTCAAGTTGTCTTGTTCTTACTCTCAACCCTAAAGTTTTAGATGTGTTGAATATTTGTTTTGACAAGCCTTTAATTGAGGTTTAATAAATAAGGCAGAAAAATAGTGGAAAGTGGAAACCGATAATTTCTAAAATTACCACAAAGCTTGTGGTTTAACCACTCGACCATACTGTCAGTTTATTCTGTTTCAATTTTCAATAATTATATTATTTCATACAATAATTCCAAAAGTGTCGTTTTGGGACGGTTTACTGTCGATGGATATTAGGTAATTTTTATTTTGTGATTCCTATGGTGCCGCATTTCGCTTACAAACTAATAGTAGTACCATCTAATAAACAAATTTTTTGGTCATTGTAATAATCCACAGTAATTTATTTTTCACGACATAAAAAAAATCAAAAGATAACGCCATACTAATTAATTTTACATAGCATCTTATTTATCCGTTTTAGATCATAATAATTATGCCCACTTCAGTGATATTTTTGCGTTTTATTGAATATACTCAAATTTTTAAATCTATGCATACTTTAATATTGGTAGTTATAATAGATTGCTTTAATTAAATTTTTAAATTTTCTTTACTAAAATTTCTCACTAAAACCCAAAATTTATGTTAATTAAATTTTAGTGATTAATATAAAAATATCATTTATAGATATATACGACTAAATGGAAATGATGAACTGAAAATAATCCCGTCCCGTAATTATTGAATAACTATTAGCGTTATTCTTGTGGTGCTTACTATTTGACAGTGGATTTGCCCAACCCAACATCTAACTTTCGATTTTCAAAGCATTTTATTCTGTTGTGAAAAGCTTAGTTGCTTTTTCTTCTTCTCCCGCCAAAAGGCGGTTAAATATTATCGAGTAAATATTTTCTTGCTATTTTACAGAACGTTCCGAGTACTCGAAATTAACTATAGCCGATAGCGTGGAGGTACTAGGTTTTAAAGGCAGTTGCAAACATTACCGTATCAAAAGTTTGGAAATAATTTTAATGAAATAACATGGAAAGAAAGGTGATAATTAGCTCTCCAATTCGATATTCTGATTTCGCCATGCAAGTAAAAATACTCACGATCGAAAGCTCGTAAAATTTCAGAATCATTCATTTGAGATTTTTTAAACTACATTTCATAATTGCAAAATAATACCGATATATCAAAAATAATGTAACCTGCTTCCAAGAAAACAATCAACAAGCAATGCGTAAATCAATTGATTAAGTCAAATATACTGAATTAAGATATTTCTATTATCAATCAACAACAGGAGCCATCTAGGAAAGTGAAAGACCAAGCAACCAAATTCGATTCTATAAAAAAATTAGTGATTGTAAAAATGAACCAATCAACGATAGTTAATAAATTAGCATTGTATAAATTTCTCTATGTATAATAAAATAATAATAATATTAAAAAATTTTTTTCGTACTTCCCCTAAAATTATAATAAAGTTATACAAATTGAAAATTTTAACAGATTTCTACAAATTGAACACCAATTAGGAAGATTGTTAGGCAAAAGTATAAGAGTATTAAATAATTTTGACGTAATATTAAAAATTTATTTAAATTTATATGATTTTGAGTAAAGAGGAAGTAAAAAGTTTGATATGTGATTAAATGAATCTACATATGCAACAAAATTCAAAATAAATAACAGTACAAACGAAACCGAATCAATTTATATCACACATTGAACAACAAATTTCTACAAAAACACTAGGTTGCACTTGAGTTTACTCGAACTCCAAATCGAAGCATAAATAATACAGAGAGTATAAGAACATTGGAGCAAAAACCTTTTTACCTCATCCGCTTTAATTAAATTTTAATTAATATTTTTACAACCGTTGCGTTGGTGTAAGTACATATGACGAGAATGAATACACATTCGAGCACCGATGATTGATACAAATTTTATTTTAAAGAAGTCATTAAGAAAGAGAAGCACCGACACGATATAAAAGCTCTAAATATTTTGTGTAAAACATCTTAAATTTATTAAATAATATTGTAAAAATTAAATTTGATATACATATAAACGGCGTACATTAATGTATTTTAATTCATATCTGGAATCTAGATCAATTACTTCCGTCAAAAATAATACTTATTATATTAAAGATATTTATTATTATTCCTAGTTCAGCTAATAAATGATTCCCTGCTGATATAAAAATGATAAAAATATACCTTACCGAAAGTTAGTCACAAGCTAAAAATTTAATGCGAACAACGATAAATGATTTTTCTACGCTTTTGGTATAGATTATTATGCTTGTCTCTAAACTAATATTATACAATATTGTATAAGGTCGTATGCCTTTATAGAATGGTACTGTTATTTGGTCTCTTTGATCCAGTTTGGTACAAGTAATAAAAAGGCAAGTATTTTAAAAAATGGAACATTAGAAAAGAGCAGCAGTGTGGTGTGAAGCACATAAAGGCAAGCTAGGGGTCGGAAAATCTCATCAGCTTTAACCTTGGTGGCGTCTCAATTCGCCAAGTGCCGTCTAAGACAGAATGGTCACTTCGATCGTGGATTACAAGACTAGGGCAGCTAGGAAACCGCCGAATCTTCTAAAATAATTTATAACGATTCAACGCTTATTTTTAAATTAACTTAATGTAGTACAATATTTGATAATTATAAGAGTTTGACAGGATGCCAAGTTAGGTAATGAGCGTGAGTACCTGCAGGGTGGAAAATTTTCCTTCTAATAATAGGGATGCTGTCTGACTACTAGTACCAATTCGTCACGACATTTCCACTGAACACAAAGCCCGTAATTTAAAAATGTTATTTTATTTCAACGAAAACACAATTTTAAAGGTTTAAATAATTCAAATCTTTAACATATCAAAACTACCGTATTTTTGTGATAAAATAAAAATAGAGATCATAAAAGAATGCTTGTACCTATCAATGCATTCCAAAAGAAGGTGTGGGGTATAGACCAAATTCCGGAACTTTTAACAGCATTTGCTTATGAAAAGGTCTCAGTCTATAGATGGTCACAAATTTCTTCGGAATAATGTCGAAATCGTGGGCAGGATAGCAAATTCTTGCGGTCCATATGATGTCTAGACCATCTGCATGTTTGTTCTAAATTAAAATTTTATTTAACAATTAAATTAAAAAAAAAGTTGTAATTATTGAATACGGGCAATTGATAATTTTATAACCTTCTTCTATGAAGAAACTGGTTTACTAAATTTTGTCAACTTGACTGTTCCGGCTTTTAAAACGGTCCTAATGGCTAAGTAGTAGTAAAAATACTTGTTTTCGAGTGCAGAATTTTATTTTAGGTATTTATTTAATTAAAACCTCACTAAGGTGAATTCAAATTTTAATTTTATTTCTGTTTTCGCCAAAATGTACCTAATTTTCGAGAAAAATTTCGAAATGAATCGAAGATTACTAATGCTTTTATTTAATTTACAAAACCAATCTAATCGAATTAAGTTTATTAGTAACAAATAAGCAAACAGAATGTAAAATTAAGAAAACTAAATTTATCCCAAGTGCCATCACTATCGATGAATTATTTTAAAACGCCGATTCTTGTTTGATGTTTGCTACAAATACGCCTACCATAGAGAAACTGGCGGCACTAAAATTGCTTCACTTCTCAAATACATAATCTCGCTAACAGACTTGATAAAATTGAAAATGCATGAATATTTAAATGTAATTTAAAAACACATTGTAGCAATAAGTATTTTAGTTTTCATACCATGTAATAAATAATACCTTAGCTACCTTTTTGCATTTTCTAGTAATAATGTTGCCAGAGTGATTTCAATTTCAAAAATATTTTATTACTCATTAAAACACAATATCAAACAAAATTCAACATTGACGTTTTTAGTCATTAAGAAATACGTAGTTTCAGAGCTGTAAAATATTTTAGGCTTAGTCGACAAGAATAATAATAAAGTTTCCCAATATACCTACGGCATATCAAGTAGTCTCCGGGACTGAATATTCTGTAGGTATAATTTTATTATAACTTTTTTTCTGTAAATAGGTCGATGCAATACTTTCATGACATTTTAGGAAATATGGTGTCTATTATTTTTTTTATATTATATGCCTTTATAAAATAGCTTCAGAGAAATATTTGTTGCTGTTCATTCCAATCTTATATTTTCAGTTTTGTGGACATGTGTCAAAACTTCTGCAATTTAAATCGAAATTTTGTTATTGAACAGCAACAAGTTTCACTGTTTGCTCACAATTTATAAACCAATTTAACAGAGGGTTGAAAATTACTTTGTCAATAAATTATAAAGGATTTGATAAAAATGTATCAAAGAAATAATTTTGGACTAAAATCAGGCAACGAAACTTAAATTTTATTTTTAAATTTATTTTAATTCAAATAGATATCTGCATGCATATGGTACATAGTACCTACTTAATATGTACTAAATTTAATTTAACTTCAAAAATGTATTTCTCAGTTAATTAAAAGTAAAAATAAATAAAACAGTAAAACTTTGAACGGCAACCGACCAAACATTGTAATAAATCTAACAAATGTTTGTGTAAATCAAAATTGAATCATGAAAGTCGAAGTCAGTCACCGTGCAATAATAATAATATCATTTATTTACGGATAAATCTTTTTACAATAATTAGTACAGAAATTAATCAGAAATAAATTCACAGCAGTGCATTCGGCGGCGCGACCAGGACTGGAACCGCGGTTTCCCGCTCACAAGACCGTCCTTGCATGCTTTACTAGATTGAACTAAATCAAATAATTCTCTTTTGCGCAAAATATTTTAAAAATCAAAAAAACTATATAGTGTTAATAAATATGTATTAAAACTTGTCCCTTGCAAAATGTAAAAACTATGAGTTTTTAAAAATGTCCATATTATTAGTTGAATTTTAATTTATATAAAAAAAACATTAAAAGGTGTTATTATTTACTATACATTTTGGAAATATGAAATTTTTCAAAAATAATGTAACGATGTGAGTTCAGGTAGGGATTGTGTAATATTTTACTTGTTGGTAAATTTCTTACAATAATTTTGAATATTGAAACCACGTGAAACTATTAATGTAATTATCTGGTTTTGCCACAAAAGAGAGTAATTCACCGGTCGTATTGAATGGTAGTGTTGAATGTTTACTTACTAATACTTTCTGTCCAATTTCACCTGGAATCCCTTTAACTCTAGCCTCTCTAAGTTTCTCTTTTTATAAACATCTTCAATTGCCAAGTTTGGCATTTCAAGTTTCTTACTCTATGTTCCACCGTTTACACCCTACACAGGAAGCTTCTTTTCTGCAACTTTCTGCCTTATGACCTTCATAACAGTTCCGGTAAATTTTTACTTTAATCTATTCTCTATACCTGCAGATCGCCACCTGAAGGTGCACCAAAGATGCAAAAGCTATTTTAGATTAACAAATTTAGATGGAAATAACAGTGTGAAGTTGAAATGTTATCTACCCAGTATGCCAATCTAAAGTGAAAAAGTAACAATAAGATTTCTAAGTGCATTATATCTTCGTTTGTTACATGCTTAACAATTCTGTATATTTTATCGCTACTTTTTATAAACAATCAATCTTTACCAACTGCAGATTACTTTCAACTCTTTATGAGTGATGGTATCTTCGTATTTCATCCTCGATCGCAGTTTTTCTTTTTGATTTTAGTGAAATGTGTCCGTTTCATCATATTATTAGGTTTACGGTATCAAATACTTTCAGACCGCTCTCTATTATGAATTCTATGTGATCTCGATCAACGATTTATTGTTATGGCCGATTGTAAACTGTTTTCCCTGAAAAAATCTCCTCGGTAAATCAATTTTATTTAATTTTGTCTTAAGACAACCGTTATGGTGTGTTAATACTGTTTCCGTCAGATGAGGTCCTCCACATTTTAATAGTTCATTTCGACGTTTCCTACACCTGTTGCTATTTAATTTTTTATTTTTTTCAGGATAATTTCTTTCTCTAAAAAACTTGTTATTAATTTGCATTAACTGTATTTAGTAGTTACAATGATTATTTTTATCTTTTATCAGTTAAACAATAACTAAAAAAATAAAAATTAAAAAATAAATCAACATCAATTAAGTTATTGTTACTAAAATGTAAAGAATAATGGAAACGTTAAAAAGAAATTTTATCTGTTGAAAATAAAAAACTACTAATGACAAAAATTATTTATTCATTTTGGATTATTAGGTAATCTAAAAAGTATATAATATACAACGAAAGGAAAACATAAATGTTGGAATATTTCATTGAAAAATTTGTTGATACACAATTATTTTAAACTTATATCTCGGATTCTCTTGTGTAAACAAAAAATTCAAAGATATACTTGAATATAGTTTACACATGCCTGCATCCAAATAATTGGCTGAAAGCTTTATTCGTTCTATATTTGATAACATCGACATTAAAAAAGTCCAAAAACCACAAAGAACTTCAATTTATCAAACTTATTGCGTAATTACGTGTATTGTGCTTTGATGGAACTTACTTAACTTGGCATACGAAACATTCTAATAATTTTTTGTTTAAAATCTATTAATGTTTATGTGTGTAATAAAAATATTTAGTATTCCCTGGTTACGCCAATTTTATCCGCCGAAATTCTCGTTTCGCAGCAACAAGTTTCTAAATCCAATTTTTATGATTCTGTATTTCTTTTTATCTTTCTACCGGTGTTGTTTTGTTTTGCAAATTTAAATATTATGTTAATTATTGCTTGTTTACTTATTTTATGGAAAAATAATAGCAATTTGTTATGTAAAAATAAATTTTAAAAAACCTTATACCAAAAGTTAATTAAAATTTTAGTTGACTACGACTATTACCTACATAGTTGGTATAATAACAAAATGTGTAATAATAAATGCTGCTACAAACTTATGTACTTTGTGGTCGTCTAAGGTTGAAAAATTTATTTCTCATTTACTGCATAATATTACTACTATTTGAATTTATACGGAGGTAATTAAAATTAGTCGATATATTATTGCTGCCGTGTAATCTTTCAAGACAAACGGTTTCTTTTAACTATTAAATTCAATTTATGGTGCACAAAGAATTGAAAAAGTGAAATTGGATTCACGTAATGTACGATCATTAATGTGTTGGATGCATTCTCCGGTCTTATTGGTTCAAAAAGATACCCACCGGTAGTGACTAAAATTTATTTGATTTGCTCAAATTATTTAATTTTGCATTTTCTCCTTATTTTTAGTGTTAGATGTTTCACTCGAAGTAAATATAAAACAGTTATTACAATTTCCTCAAACCACATCAACAATTATTTGCAAAGTTAAATAAGCTTTACTCAAGTTCTATTTTGATAATTGAACATCCATCCATTTAGACAGTTTTTTAATATACATTATATTGATATAATGTACATATCAATTGATATAAAATAATTTTTACGCAATTTATTAAAAACGTTTCTATTTGTGAAGCGCAATTTGAACATTCATTAGCACGTAATAATTGTACTAATTTTTACTATCGATGACAAATTTTAAAAAGCAATGATTGTACTCATAAAACGATTTAAAATAAGTATTACGATAATTGTTGAACTATTTTGAAATAAAAAACCAAACTTGAATATGAATTCAGCGAGTTGAAAAAATTAGAAGCCAATTCAAATGAAACTTTTTCAAGTTTGTAATACAGTATACAATAATTATTATTAAATTATTATTTAATTAAATTATTAACAATGGGTTGATGGGTTACACATACGAAGAGAAAATGTTTTAAATTGAAATTAGTTTGTAATTAAAATTAAAAGTTATTTCGATTACTATTCACTTTCAAATTTATAATTAAATCTATTTAATTAAAAAGTAAGCAAAAAATTAATCGGATGATTTTTCTAGATTTTTGCATAGTTACAAACTCGCTATGCGAACCGAACTAGCATCAAGATTTTGCTGCAAAAAAAATTCTGCTTAAATGCTGTTTCCGTTTCCATATTATATTATACCTACCTATTGAAGTACATAAATTATTCTTTAATTCTATTGAATAACTTTATAGCTACATAAATAGAGTAAGAATGATATCAAATTTTTTAGAAAAACCTCCACTTACATTACTTCTTTTATTTATATTCCTACCCTCTAGTAAATTTACACTAAAATATACCATTTTTTCAAAAATATCCCCCTCCAACCTTCTCTTTCTAGTTCATCGCTTGATGATGCCATAATATACATACATACGGTGTATTTATGTTGTGTTAACTTAAACATTTTAGTTCTAAAAAGTGTTTGTACATATTTTGGATTTTCTGAAAAATTTGATATGACTAATAACCAGTTACACTACCTAAACCACTTATCTATTGATTATTAGAGTAAGAATGGGTAATAGTATTACTTTATTTTACTTTGTGCTGATTTTTAAACTGACTAATAACTGTAGGACAAATTATTTTTGTACCACGAGAAAACGTTTTTTTTTGCCACTTTTGTATAGTTAAATGTCACTTTCTATTTTAGGTACACAATTTACTATTCCAGCAAATTTTCTGTGGTGCTTTACAACATCTTTATAGCATTTAAAATATTATTTTTATTTTTTCAAATAGTTGATGTTAGTTTTATACATGGTTAGTTTTCTATTTGGATCAGTCGGAGACCTTAGCCGTTTTCTCATTGAAAAATTTTTTAATAAAAGTTTGAAAATAAGAAAAAATTACTTCTGTAGAAGCAAAATTGTTTGGATTGTTTCGTAATTAAAAGCAAGAAAATTTTAATTTTAGTTTTTGTAATTATTTATAAAGAAAACAACTTTTCGACTTAAGGCAAATAAAAAAACAAAACGTATTTTCAACTTTACATAAAACGGAAAATTGTTTTAAAAGTAAATATTTGTTTTTTAATAGCGCTGAAAATTCCAATGGAGTTTTCAGAAACTTTCTTGAATACACCGCATAAATCATAACTTTGCTTTTACGAGGACCTAAAATGAAATTTGAAATAATTTTGATAATCATTATTGTATTTGCGTTGACATACTAATTTTGGCAAATAAATTTTAATTAATATCAATTTAATACTTGAGATAATAATTAAACAACGAAAACTTTAAATAAATGCTGCTTATAGGAAGAATATAAAATCTGTAAAATAGAAATAGGTGATAAATCACGAAAGTAGACGGAAATATTAACAGAACGCAAAATTTTTATTAAATTAAAAACTTTTAATCGTTTCATTTTATTTATAGTATGTATATAAGTTTCTATTTGCTGTTTCTCTTTGATATGATTTGGTATGTCGTTATAATGATTTAAATCAACTTGAAGAAAAATAAAAGAGTAAAAATGAAATAATAATACTATATAGTCGCTAGTAAGTAGGTAACATTAAAAATATTAAAAATAAATTTAATTATAATAAAAGCTTCGAATTTACAAAGCTACAGATGATGTTAAAATAATTATATTAAAACTTTTATGTCTCCAAAAATAAAATGTAATAAAAGAACCAATGCATAATATTTCAAAATAAAATTTCAATATTTTATAATAGTATATGTTCTTTATTAGTAGGTATAATATGCATGTACTATATTAAACACCAAAAGCAATATAAAATTCACTTAATGCCCTAGTTATTTTAGTACTATTTTTATCACAATTGATCGAACATTTTTATCACACGTTTAAAATAAAAACTTATTTTTTTGGTTTTTAAATCCGATATTTTGTATAATTCGTATAGCAAATAAGTGACAGTTGAACAATGTTTGTATTTAGGACTTTATATCACAAGAGCACGTCATACAGAAGAAGATTATAGAAATAATTGTAATATTGATTGTCAGCACTTGCTGTAAAACAACTATTGCAATTTTTACTTTGGCCCTAAGGATTTTTGTGCAACAAGCGGGAAACATAACTTACTGACTTAGAAACATGACGATTAAACCCACGAAAATGCCCGGAAGAGTAAAAAATTATTTTAATATTAAAGATATGCTGTACAAACGAATAAATTTTAAATTAATATTAAAAGCGTTGAAAGGAGCTATCAAATTTAGCCCAGAGAGCTTTGACTAAATCGGTATATACAAAGAATACAAAGAAGCTTTGACAGAACGTGTAGAAAACTTTGGACACGACCGATGGCTTTTATAACTTCAAAAGCTGCTGTTAGATCTCTTTGTACATACAATGAAACGAATAATAATTGACCGTGGGTCCTTACTGTTAGTGCAATTAAACAAATAATAATTTTTATTAATAATTATTTTTAAAGCAAATTTGAGTAGGTACGCTTCTGTTTTTTTTTTTTAATTTTGTTAATTGAAAGTTTGCTGTTTTAAAAGCAAAAAATTACATTTGTATTAAAAAATGAAACAGAAAAGCTAATTATGTATTTTGTTTGTTAAATAAAAATGCCTAATAAACTGCACACGACCAAAAAATTACATTTCAATGTCGAGTCTTAATCAAATCATACCCCTGGGTCGAATTTGAAATGCGTGTTCATTTTGTCGACGCGAATATAAAGGCTAGAATGGCACTTACACCTAGTAGATGATATATGGGTTTTCCATTGTCTAGGGAAGGCAGTTTAACGTGATAGATTGCTATGTTAAATCAAAAATAGATTCACAAATTTAGATAGCTTTGTCTATTCTTTAATCAATTTACTTAATCGAGTTTGTTAACGTTCGCACATTATTTCTTTCATATTTCAACGAATAATAATTTATTGAAATATTTCGAAACATAATATTTTTCTAAATAAAAACTTTATATTACTATAAATATAAGAATAACAATATAATAATAAATATAGTAGTTAAATAATACATCTACAATCTTGCGTCTGCTGTTCTTATTCCGAGCTCAATAAAATTATTTTCGAACTCGATAGCAAATTTTCTATTATTTACAACGACTTAGTTAAACCAAAAATTAGAAATGATATGCAAAATAACATAAATTTTAAATAAGCCTCGAAATTAACTACGACAATGAAATGCGATATTTGGCGTAATGCTGGGTACTCCAATTTTACATTTTAAAATATGTAAACCCACACGTAAACGTACATTTTCAATTGTGACTAAACATACCTATCAATCAAGTCAAATTTAACTCGCATCAAACAAATAATGCTCGTATATTTAGAATTGAGGTTTTAAAGTTACAAATTTAAGTAAAGAATGCTTATTAAATAAGCATTCGCTCTTTTGTGCAGATTTTTGATTGCTCTCTAAGTAACATGCATTTAAGTTTTTAATTAGGAATGTAAGTGTACATTTGTGAAAAACTTAATTTAATTAAATATTACTTATAATGTATATTATTTTTTATAGTCAATACAAGAAGAGTTGTAAATGCCTCTAATTCAGTAAGCTAATGAAAAATGTGCTAATTAATAATTTGGTGATTTTAAGTATGGTGAAAATTTCACCTAAAATGCTTGAGCTTATAGGTGCAGTGTAAATATTATGCGGTTTCGCCTCGCTATACTCAAAAAGCTCAAAAAGCCAACTTTCCTAGCATAATCGATAAAAATTGTAGGAAAATTAAAAAGTGAAATTTAAGAATATTGCCCCAATGAAGCAGGAGAGCATGAAAATTAATTAATAATTAAGATGTAAACGTTTAAAAATATTCCGCAAAGTTAACATTTTTACTTTATAATTTTGCGAATCTTCTGTGAAATATAATCGTGATTGATCAGTGGAAGTAGTGTGTTTGGTTAAATGGTATCTGTCGTTGGATAATTTGCCTTAAGAGCTATAGAACTGTCGGGATTTCCTTCATCTTAGAGCAAATAATTGACTAAAAGCTAGTTCGTGATCAAACAAATATCAAGTTACATGTCAGACAGGCAAATGTATTTACAGATATACCTTGTGATAAGCTAATCGATCGCAGTCAAAATGCATTTTATACGCGACATAAATACAAGACAAATCAATGTGCAAACTTCTTAGTAGTTAATCGGTGCTATTCTGTAACAAATAATAATCTTAGCAACTTGCTAAAATTGAGCAAAATATCATAATAATCATTGCTAAATTTTAAAAAATTCGTTGCTAAAAATCTTGCTAACTTAGCAATTGCCAAATACCTATTACTAAAGTTAGCAAGGTGCTTTTTCTACTCAATTTTTCAATTTAAAGCGTTCCAATAGGCATTTAAAAATTAAAAGAAGGGTAATTACTTCAACTTTGCATCATCGCCTGATGATGCCATAGTATGGTGAAAACGTTTGCGATAATATACATACGGTGTATTTATTTATATTGTGTTAACTTAAACAGTTTAGTTCTAAAAAGTGTTAGTGCATTTTTTGTTTATTCTAAAAATTTGATATGACATTCATTAACATTTAACAGACTTGGACTTGGAAAAATGAAAATTGATGAAAAAACGTTTAAATACTGAGTAAGAATTTTTTTAATTTTTATCATATTTTTTTTATAACGTATTTTTTTATTTCAAAAATTTTTGGTCAGTATTTAAAGATTTTTTATTATCCAAAACTGTTAAATATTAATTAATGTCTTTTGTATTGTTTTTTAAATATCATTTGTCTATGTAAGTATGTATTCTTCACTTCACAGTTAAAATTTATCATTTTAACATTACATACTACTAATTACCACACTATCCACTTAAAAAATTAATTTTTTAAGTTTTCTCTGAAAAATTGCAAAAATAATTTTAAGTTAAACGTATAGGTACTGAAAATATATATAATATACTCGTACTTTTAGTAAGCTATCTAATAAATCACACTTAACCCATATTTAAAAAAAAGATTATTTAATGATTGTTCCATACTGTAATTCAATGTAATTTCGTTGTCAAATCCAATTGTCACATTATCCTTAGAAGTCAGCAAATATAATTCAGTTAGAAATGTAATCACGTATTAGTTCGAGAAGAAAATTATTCTCTATGCAATTACTTAAATTTGTATTTGTTGAAAAAACAGGTAAGTTTTCCAAGGTATTCACAAAAACAATCTTATATTACAATACTGTTTAATATTTTTTAATATTTTTCTAGGTCCTTGCATAATGTGGAAAACACATAGATACTACTAATAATGATTGTAAATAACTTTTGTATTTAATAAACTAAATTACATTTAAGAATTCACACCGGGTTACGAATTAAATTAAGTCTATGTTATGTAAAGCTACGTGGATAGTTCTTTTCCTATAAATTAATAAAAAAGTTTGGCGGTGTCAATTTCAACGTGCGTCCATAAATAGTTTTTATTATGTTTTTCTCTAAAAAAGATAGGTATGTATAAGAATATTTAAAAAATTTTTAAATGAATTGGTCAAAAATACTGGGTATACATGAAAGATCTCGAACAAAAACGTAGTTTTAACTCACAAGAAATACAATAAATTTTGAAATAAGTAAACCATGAATAATTTAAACCGGAATTTTCCTAAATTTCCCGGTTTTTGCGTACCTCGATGCGGACTTGAAAAATACCGAGTGTATTAAATATGTCTAGAAATTCTAAAAGTTTAATTATTAGTGAATTGCTAGAAGGTCAGTTGGGTAATAAGCTTTTCACATCTCAAACGTAAATCCATTACAGTGTATTAAAAATAAATTGCAAATATTTCAAACATAAATTCTCGAGCTTCATGTTCCACTTCAGTTTTAGCATCTTGTAATGGTTTATAGACTCTTGAAAACTGTAGCACCACCTCTTGATCGCATATCATCTACACATTTACGATCGATGTGGAAATACCGACATTAACGTTACACGTGTCTTAAGACTTTTACAGCGTTTAACGAAAACATGGTAAATATAACGGCCATTAAATTTACACCAAACGATCAATTTTATTAACTGCTTGTTTTTCAGTTAAAAAAATGTTTTGTTACAAACTTTTTTAACTCGATCCAAATTAGCATTGCATCTCACGATTAGGCCAAAACCTATATTACTCTAACCGTAATTATTATTTAAACTTTGAAATGTTAAGAATAAATTTTTTTGAAAGTATATCACAACAACAATAATATATACCTATTTATAGTAGTATTATATTATAATATTTTCTTAAAAGTATAATTTTGGAAAAATTCAGTCAGCCAACACTTCACACCACATAACCCCACCGTATAAAAGGAGTTCTTGTGTAAATGAATAGGATCGACTTCAGCTGAGCACCGGAAATTTTCTTAGTTAACATATCCGTTCGGCTTAAAATGGGACATAATGGAGATGGTTAATGCATTTCTCATCAAAATCATCTTCTTTCAATATTAATGATTCAATGATTGCAGAAATCGCAAATTATTGTTTGGTTGAAAACGACGATGATTCGTATCAATTGTTTGTACGACTTTTTCAAATTTTTTACTCTAGTAGTATTTCCTAAAGAGAATAGTAGTAATTCGATATGTTAGGAAAAACTCACACCTTAATGATGCTTGTAATGTATACCTAGGCGAGAAACAGAATAACCAAAATTTGAAATCGTGTGAACTAAAACTGTATTGTTAAATCATTAATCGAAAGAAGACCAGATGTAGGCCGTCTGACTTTTAAAGTTCATACTGTCATGTTTAGCTTTAATTTGATATTCCAGTCATTCAGTTTAATTAAAATGTTGTTTTTAATACTTGAAATTATTTTGTACAACCTACTGAAGAACACTGAAAATTGTTTAAGTTTGAAGTACGGGTTTTATGAATGGTATAGCTTCAAGAAAAGCAGACGTGCAAATAACAATGCCACAGCAACAATAGGGAATGAAAACAAATTTTAACAGGAAATTTTACCTAGGATAATTAGTTTTCGTTGTTACTGTTGAGAAATCTAGTGTGGCGTTAATATTTTAATCCAGATATATTGTGGATTAAGCATTCTGATAGTATCAAGTGTATATAAACCGATTTGAAGAGTACTTTTCGTGGTAGGACTATCATAATCCTTGTTTAATGATTGTTAGTTTTGAGATGAGCTTTTCGTATAATGTAATAGAAGCAAAATAAGTTACCTATTTAAGTATTTAACTATTTTTCAGAATAGTCCACTGTGTACGTATTCATCAACATGCGTATACATAGTGTGTCGTTTGTCCGTTTCAGGTGGAAACATTATCGGAGTTCCATTTACAGCAAATTCCTCGACTCTCTGTTTACACTTGACAAAGCTGAATTAGTAATTTATTTTGTTTTTGATAGTATTTCAGGATTAAGTACTTTTGAGATGCGCATTTTACTGTTAAATATAATTTGATATGATAATATTTAAAACTCAGTCGACATAAAGCGACATAATTTGGTTTTTAAATAAATAACAATGTAAAACTCAAAATATTGGAATTCAAAGAATAGGTCTTTTATACGAAACTAAATTTTGAAACGTTTGTAAATTACTAATCAAGATAAAAGGTTTTTGTGTCTCTTGAAAATTTATGAAATAGCGTTTATGCCGTTTTTCTTTAACAGCATCGATATTATAAACATACGCATAAATATCAATAAATTGAAAGAATTCTGATTATTTACATAAAAAAAAGTCATTTGTATAATATAAAAGTTCGAAATTTATTAATCGAATTTTCGATTCGTAGTTTTTCAATTTAATTCAAATGACATATACTTGCTATTATATGCCATATAATTCGCAGTTGTTTTAATTTGATTTAGGTGATGATGATAATTATATTTTAGAGTTTTATTGAACCAACACCGGTGGTGTGCTGTAAAGCTTAGCAAAATATTTTATTGAAGCTACTACACTGCTGTGATCTAAAAAGCTCAAGTTTGATGTGTCCACAAAACTATTGGGTGCTAAGTGCTTCGGGAATTCTAACCATGTGCATACAATTTTTTGGGGAAATATATTTCTCGTCTTTGACGATGTAAAATTATGTAAAATTTGCAGCTTTAAAACATAATTAAAAAGTACCGAGTAATGCAAAATAAAACTAACGATCGTGTTGTCGCAGTAAATTCATAATTCGATACCAAAAAATTGTTCCTAATATCTAATGTGGTGTATTATATTTGAAAATATAAAGAAAGGACTTTATTACTTTTACAATATTTTATATTGCGAGAGTAATACTCGTATTATTTGATTATTGCGATTGATAAGATATCATACTGCGTGTAAAAAGCAGAGAGTGCATTTAAGCCATTTTGTGAGATATTCTGTTCTAAAACGCAATTACGAGTAGGACGACATCATCTTGGTTTTATAATATATTGGACGTTATCGCATAACCAATTAATTTGGGATTAATTGGTAAAATTTCTAGAATCATTACAATATCATTACTTTCGTAAACACCATATCGATTTCATCAAACTGCCACCTGTTGTTAATTAATATGTGGCAAAGCTGATTGGTTTATTTGGTAATTATTAAAACGAACTCCCAACTCATTTTAATCACAAAAACTACTCAACTACGTACATTTGCGCATCTGCTTTTAGGCATGAAATAGTATACATATGTAGATAGAGCTTCGTTCTTACTAAACCAGTGAAATTATATTATTTAAGAAACCCACTTAAAACTTTATTTGCTATAATATAATTATTCTTTAGACATTGTTTTCTTATCGTTCAGTACTTAGAAATGATATTGAAAAATGATATTGAAAAATTATATTGAAAAATTGTACTAGGTAAATACTTTAAATTCTTGTCGACGCGACGTTTCCAGTTTGAATTAAAAATAAATATGTTTAGCAATTTATTATTGTTATTAAGTGTGTTTGTGAATTGTTAGTGATTTTGTTTTTTACTTCATTATTTTCACGATAAAACCGGGCGTAGATAAGAGCGAAACTATGCAAAGACAAGATTACCATCTTACGTTAAATTTATAATATTTTTTACTTCATATAATATGAAAATTTGTGTTATTTAAATTAAAACAAACTAAATAAAAACGTTAAAATAACGAATTTTAGCCGTAAAGTAAAGAATATACACAAACAGAAAAATAATAATTAAAAAACAATAAGAAATACATTGATTTACATTTAACAGATTTTGACTTAAAATATTTAAATAGACGAGACAAATAGAAATTACTATCTGAAAATTGATAAAAAAAATTTTAAATATTGACTAAAAATGTTTGAAATAAAAAATTGCGTTATAAAAATATAACAAAATTTAAAATAAAAATTTAGTAATAAAATAAAAATTTTGAAAAAATAAAATAATAATAAGACAAATTGAAGTTGAAAATAGTTTTTCATTTCTATTTTATTAATCAAAATTTTTCTTATTAGAAAAACAAGGAAACAACAAGAAAAGAAGCAAATAAATTTAAAAGAACAAAGAAAGAAAATCTAAGAATATATTATAGTAGTATTAAAATTACTTTAAAATGACATTTTATAAAATATTGCCTGTTTAAAATTTATCTTAAAAATCCTCGTAATTTAACTTCAAAACAAAAAATTTAAAGTAGTAAAATAATGACAATTTAATGTTAAAATATAAAGTAGCATCATTTATAGCTAATGAGTTTTTTATCTGCCGCTCACTTATTCAAGTATTGCTCAACATATAAAGCGGCTTTATTAAAATTCCAAAAATATAAAACTTCTTTGTTTATTGACTGTATAAATTCGATTATTTTACATAGTTAGCCTTATATTTTTATAATTTACAAATCTACAGATCTGTTTTGCAATAATTTATTAACTCAATAATAGCCTATAAATATTAGATATAGAAAAAATTCTTTCTTGTATCGAGATTTGAAAAAGGTCAAACGAAAGAAGCTCGAAACCATGGAGAAGTTTTACATTTTCATGACGAATTTTTAATTACCCAACTGCGATCTAATTATGTATTTTTAATTAATGAATTTTATTTTAAATTGCGAACTTTTTATCTGGATTAAAATTTTATTTATTTTAATGAAATTTTTAATACTTGGACAAATTTAAGTATTCGAAAATGTTTCCCCAAAATTAATTAAAGTGACATCGTTAATATCAAAACTTCGTTACAAATTTTATTTAAAATTAAAACCTACTACAGCAATTATTGTACCTGAAATTGACAAACCGGTTAATGATACAATTTTGTTATCTTCGTAAAACTTTTAATGAAACTAACGAAGTAATTATAGAAGGACAAAATGTTTACAAATTACTAACGCTTTTGTGTGTATAAATTAATTACTACATTAATTTTTATCAACCGACACTAATGTTTTTGAGACATCAATCTCGAGTTATGTTTGATGAGAACAAGATCCGGTGCATCGGGGGAAAGAGGGTAGATGAATCGTGAAAGTATTAAAATTATTTTTAAGCTGTTAACGACATTTTGCATTTTGTTAAGCTATTTTTGGGAATTTATATTTGCATATGCATACTTACTATAATAGATGAAGAATTATAGTGTTTAAGAACTATTTTCAATATCTCAAACTTAAAAAAATATAAAATGTTTAATTATAATAGAACGTAAGTTTGCTGCTAGTAACAGACGCAGTTGAACAGACGAAATCGATAAAGGTCTTGACTTATAAGCTCCCGATGCAAGCCTTCAACGACAAGAAAAGCTTTTTGTCGCGACATGGTCGTAAAATCGTACGACTTATCATTTTCTTATGCAAACTGCATTTTAATATTTCTAAGATTGAAATTTTCAATGTCGTCGAGAAAGTACGAAGAATTTTAAACAGAGTTACATGGATATTCAGATTAATTAAGAAAAGTGAACAACTTTTCTCACTGAAAGAGTTTGCGTAACTTTTCAAACTTAATAGTAATAAATATAAGAAGTCTGTAATTTAGAGCCTCAAGATTTTGCGTTAGCTTGGAATTTTTTATACATCATCTCTTGAGCTATTATTTACTTTCCAAATATCGGGTAGTAATTTAACTACATGGGTAAATTCTGTTCTGTAATTTCAAAATAATGTCAATAAAACACAAGAATTATAACAATAAAATTATTATTATTATAATTCCGACGAAGGCGATACTTCTCGCCGAAAGCTCAATAAATAAATGTTTTATAATTTAACGTTTATTTAACTTGTTTTTTAAACTTATTTAATATAATTTATCACAAGTTAATAATTAATATAGGTATGCTCTATATAATAAAAAGTTAGTCTAAAAGTAGTATTATGCTTATTTTGTGCTTTAATAATAGAACTTGTCCTGCAGGAAGGTATTTCCGGAAGGACCTTTGTACAACGACAATAGGATATAATGGAGGTGTTCTTCCAATAGTATAGAAGAAAATCAATTCGCATTTACAATATGATAGTATACAAATATAAAATTTAAATCTTGAGTCAAGTGCAAACTATTTTCATTTTATTAGTAATATAATGTTATATTAGGTAATATTTTCGTTTGTCCGATTTCTTGATCAACATTCAAATAGAAAGACGAAGAATGTGCTTCAAAATAAAAGAAAGAAAGAAATCGAGTTTAAGCTAAACTTGTTTAATTATGTACTTTGAAAATACGTACTAAATTCAATATATAAATCCACGTTTAGCTTAAACTCGTTTTGCCTTTGCCAGGTTGAATCCTATGTTTGAATCATAAAGCTTTTGAATTCTATTTTTTTAGCTATAGAAAGTACTTATGACTTCCATAGGATATAATCAAAATAATTGTAAAGTTAAAAACATAAATTAATGAATTCCAGAAATTCTTGCTCTGAGAATTTTAAAGGATGTATGAAGCAATTGGCAAAGACCACAAAGTAGCAATAGCTGTGTAGCTTATAAAATGTAAATTTTTTTATTTATTTATAGAGAAGGGTTACAAACCTTGTAGACCAAGGGCCAAGGCTGTGAGTGTATTTAAGCATTTAATACCTTAAAGATATTGCCAACATTTTGTGTAGAAGACAAGATCAAAATACCCAGATCACTTAGTTTGGGAACGAACCCATGACTACCATACAGCAATCCGACGTTATACTATAGTATTGTCTACGACCGTGCTTATGATACCATGCGTTAAGTACGATTGCCAATTAAATTCGGTTAAGATAGTCTGTTGTATATAGAAGAGTTTATTTCACTATTGTTTAAAATATGCATATTTAATATCTTTTTGTACTTAAATGGCGATTTATGTATAAGTGATCAATTACATTGTAAGTGGATCAAATTAAAGTTTAAACTTAAAATGACGGTTGATTGCTGTGTGATACCACTACAATTTGTCAAACCTTCTTCAAATGTATTAAATATCTAAATTTGACCAAATAGTTTAAATATTTGAACTAAATCAGGTTGTTGCCATGTAGTTTTATTTTTAAAATCATGCATTATCTATTTAATGTTCCCGTTTTAGCTTAAAAAATATAAAACAGAAAAAACAAAATAAGCAATTCAGTTACAAAAATATATCTGCTGTTAAAAACTTACAATACTACCACTTACAATACATTATAATTTTTATAGTGGTTAAAACAGCGGTTACCCTTGTTCCTGATCCTTGACTCCGGTGTTCAGCAACAGGTTGGAGCATAATATAAAAAATAAATTTATAATTATTATATCTATAATAAAAGTGTTGAATTGTTTTTGAAATGGCCGAAAAAGTGTTTTTTGATATTTCAAACGGCTTCTTAGTTTCTCCATACCAATTAGACTTCAATTCTTGCTCTATGCGATTAAATATGTTTTATTAACTTTTTGAATTATTATAATAAATTCACATCATGACACAGTGGTTGAAAAACATCCCAGTTATTTTGAGTTCGAGTGCATCTGCTATTTGTAATTAAGTTTATAATCCTTTAGTACTTGAGTACGATGAAGTTTCCAAATTGCACAAATTTCATAAACTGCAACACTGCCCTCATAACTAAGAACGTCATAGTTTTGAGCTATTAGCGGTTGAAAGTTGAAAGAAACGTAATTTTCATACGAATGCGACTAAAACCATGTGCGTTATTTCATATTCGAACTAAAAACTTGGTAATTTTACATAGTGAATATAAATTTTAACACATCTTAAATAACTAGATTAAATAACTTATTTTTTGAATTTTTTTTAGCTAAGTACCGCATTTTTAGTTACTAGGATAGAAAAGTCCTCAAAGAAAAGTGTAAAATTATAAATAAAAACAATTAAATAATAAAAGTTAATAAAATAAAAGTTTACTTTTACTTCGTTAAGTCGAATTGCAAACTTGGAGCGACCAGAGAGTTTCAAAATTATCATTAAAAGTGTAGTTTTTTATTACAAAAAAGGAAAATTGATGTTTAACACAATTTTCAACAAGCACGAGAATTTAGTAGAAAGAATGAAAGTAATTAGAGAATGAGTTAAAGCAATGCAAGAATTTTAATGTAGAAAATCAAAATTTAACCGATCATTTGCCAAAATTGTTCCATCAAAAATAGTTCTAACGGAAATTAATGTCGTTGCCTATATCGGCCAAATCACATACTAATTAAAGACCGGAAACAAATGGAAATTATAGATATAACTTCTCCTGCAATACAGGACTGTAATTACGCTCGAAGTAAAAAGTTAATTAATAAAATTTTAAAAGTTAACGAAGGAAATTTTACAATTTCTGGTATAATGTTTAAGGTTAATTAAGTTTCAGTGCTAAAAAATTAACAAAAACGTAAGAAATTGGCAAGAGGATGCTATGTAACTCTTAAATTAATAAATTAAGATGTGGATGGAATACTACGATGATAGAGAGAGAGAGAGAGAGTGTAGCAATTAAGTAAAAACTTCTATAAAAACTTTCGAGTCGAGATCGAACAGTGATTCCAATGTAACTTTCGTCACATTAAAATGTTAACATAGTTTATTTTGTCTTAAGCTTATATGTAATTATTAATTTATATTACTTTTTACAAGTCAAGTTTTCGTACAATTGTTAATGTTAATATTTTATCGGTTTTAATTATGAAATACGCACTTGTCCTGTGTGGATTACAGTCAAGTTAACAAATAATCGTTCAAGATTCACAAACGAATATGATACATACAAGGTATGTCGTGTTTTGAAACGCTAAAAACGTTAATTTTATTTATTTGTAAATTCTTCGTAAGAAGAGTTAAACCATATCTTACTCGCTGGCTACATAAGTTTTATTATTAGCAATGATTAAACCCAAAAGGACAGACGGCTAGTATGCCCTCTGAAGCACCGCAATGATTACAAGAAAGTTAGTTTCTTTCTGAATTTAAATCTGATGCTTAAGTGTTAACAGTTGATCGCTATGACTACTAGGCCAATAATGATAATTTCTCAAATAAATATTAATCAACTTTTGATCATAGAAATAGCAATAGGTTGGTATTTTAGATATTCACAACAAATAAATGTTGTCTCTTTACAAAAACCTCTTTAGAAAACATTTTTTGTAGCATAATTTTCTAAGTCTATATTAAAATACATAGCATCAAAGATATTTCTCGTGGTATACCAATTACACAAAGCAGTTTCAGTTATTTCGTTTTAAACATTACAATTTTTAGGATTCTAAAGGGTAAACATTAAACAACCCCAAACAGAATCTTTAAAAATTCTACATTTTCTGAATAGCTTAAATTTTTGTACTACTGGTAGGTTGCTTGGCGAATAAATTCGCCACAGTTTTTTGAGTGAAGCTTTCAACAACAGAGTTTGAAATAATCAATTCTTTCAAAAATTAGTTGTTGACGTTGCAGATTTAATTTTACGATTTTGTCAAAAATCTAAAAATAACTTTCTTTCCTTCCACTACTCGTTTTATTGAAGTTGTAGTTAATTTCCCACGTTCTCTCCAGAATGTGCTTATTAGAGAGAAGCGTACACACCAAAAACCTGAGTTTCTGTTTGAACTATAACCGTAACTGTCACCTGTTGACACAAGATAACCGGCTTTGCTTAGCGCAGCTTTTCTTTAGCACAAAAAATTTACAAATAGTAAAAACCAAGTTAATTTCAGTTTTATCGATCGATCAGTTTTCTCTTTTAAAATTTTTTTCACAATTTATACACGAAATGAACGACGAATTTATTCTCATATAATTTTAACCTGTTTCTTATTATAAATCCGGCATTAATTTTAAACTTGGATTAGATGCGCAACCTTATTTTGAATTTCATACCATAATTAATTAAAAAGGTATTTACTAAAAGATTGCAAAAACTAAAGTTTAATTTCACTTATACGCCTATATAGGGTAAACGTACCGATTGCATTACCGATTTGCGTCAGATTGTTAGAAGATCTAAACGTATTTCTATTATTTTGGTACAAAACCCCATAAGGTTTCGTATCTTTCTAAACATTCTAATCAATGCTTTATGGATTAAATTTTGTATGAATACGCCCTTGCATGAAAGTAAACTTTTTTTAACAAAACTGCAAAGATTTTATACTTTTAATCTTATTTAAAACAAATTTTTATTACATGTTTTAACTCTCCAATTTTATTATTTCAAGTTGAAATTTATTTTTTAATTAAGAATTTAAATGTTTATCGATGGTTTCATTCTCAGATTTTGCTAATTAGATCTCTAAAAGATTCACCTAAGTGCTTTTCACCAATTATAGGATTAATCGGCCTGAAAAGCTTGTCGTTCTACATGGAAATAAATAACAATTAGGAATAATTAAGTGCTACGGTGTTTTACTTCTAATTAGTTCAAAAGGTTTTTTTGGTACCTAAAGCAATAATTTAATTATTTTGATCTTATTAGAGATTACAGATTATAGCAGGTATTATGTTAAGTTAGGAAAAAATAAATTTTTTATAAATTTCTGATAACAGAATCATTGAATAGGAAAAGATTGATCTCAAGTAATTACTTTCGATCTAAGATGTTATTATATGAAGAAAAGCTTTTGTTGCTGCGATGTGATTGATATTTGCATATAAAAAAAGGTGCTAAAAAGTTTCAGTGCGTTTGTCATGTAAATAATTATTTTTACTTTGAGTTTCCTTTACTTCTGTTAATGATGCTGAACATTAAAGCTAGAAAATGTGTAATTACATTAAAAGCTTTGTAACAAAGTTGTTTTCTGGAAAGTCATATTTGATTAAACTGGAAACTTGAGTGTTTAGCTAAATAAACAGATAGTTGCTTAAAACATCTAATTTATTTATAAATAATAAACACGTTTTATGAAATACTCGGTTAGGTAAAAATTTAAACATAAAGAATTTTTTTATTCCACATTTGATTATTTAATTTTTGATTCCAAACCAACGCTACAAACGCTAATACTCTACCATATCGTGGGAATCTCTAAAATTTTAGTTATTTAAAGTCGAATTAAATCCAGTAAGTATAATTTAATTAACTTGTTTAATTAAAAGCGCAACTGTAAATTGCCGCTCTTGCGTTAATCATCAAAACAAAGCTTATAATTTTAATATTGATAATAAATATTAATTAATAAGCGATTTGAAGTGTTTAATCTGATAGAAAGAAGTATAAATTAAAATAATATCACAAAACGTTAAATAAAGAGGTGACTTAATTATTTCTTAATTAACTGGAAAATTCCTTTGAATTCAAAGCCGAAATATTTTTTTCTTGGCTCAACACTAATTTGTTTCTAATTAATCAATACTAAACAAATCATTAAAATGTCGAAAGCAGCATTTCTCTTAAGAGTTGAGGGTGATAAAATATAATTGAAAAGAAAATTGGTAGATATGTACCAGGGTTGATCAGGAAATGAGTCGTTAATAAATTAATGTCTTTAAAATTTTAAGATTTTCTGTTATATGACTTTGTAAATAATAAGTGGTAAGAGAGCGAACTCTTAAATTGTTCATTATCTTCACTCTCAAAATGGGGTTTAAAAAATCGACTACCACGTTTAACATTGAGTATAGCTTATTACAGTTATTACGCGTTAAATCACGTTTATAAATTAAAAAAGTGTATTAAAAAAAGAGCGATACCTTGCAACGAATTATCGAAATATTTCGATGATTTTTTTTTGTATTTTATTATTCGAATGACAATAAAAAACAACTCAATTGTCATACAGAATGGATTTACTTTTAGTTTTAATTAGGTTGCACATTAGGTGCAACAGCAGTTTATAACTCGTTATGATGTTACAAGACTAAAAATTAATTTTTAACTATATAAAATTAAATATTAATATGCTTTTTATTATATATTTTTTATTAATAATTATTATTGATAATGAAAAGTAGCGATTCTAAAAACGTAAAGTTTAAGTTATAAATTTGGGAACTGCGGATTATTTTTAACTTCTGTATAAAATTTAGAATTAGATCATAGCAATACATAAATATAATTTATATAAGTACACAAAATAATCAATGGATTCATATAGTAAATAGATGGATCATGGATTCTTATTAATTTCTCAACTTTTCTCAAAGCTCTTCATTACAATATACTTTTTCATACTACGTACATACTTAATACCTAGGTATAATAAAATAAAAAGAAATTATTATTTAATAACAGTTAAATTATCGATTAAAAAAACACATTAATGGAAATTGTATAAAATACTACACATTATAATGTTTCCAAACAATTTCATAATGCATCATTGCTATGCTACGTAATTTAAAAAAAGTAATAGAAAGAGAATACTTAAAAATTATGTTTTTAAGTGGATTGTTGTGATAATTAGTAGTATTTATGTAATGTTAACTTGACAGTTAAAATTTAGTATTTTAACATTTTGTTTAGTTTTTAAAAAAATAGCCTTAAAATGAAAAATACGTAGTATATACTATTATAGTTTTCAACTATATTGTTGACAGTATCTGTTAAGCTGTTATTTAAAGAAATAAAATAAAAGTTGAGCAGAAATTTAGAATCTAAATTGTGCCATACATGTTAAAGATGACGTGCAGTATTTTAACGTCAATAGAAAAATAAACGCTAAAAAATGCAAAACGTAATTCAATATTTAGAAAGTCGCAGTAACTAAAAGCTGAACCACCGAATGTCTATAATGTCACCTAATATTTGTTACGTTGTTGTATCAACCTCGTACATCCTTTTGCACGCAAAAGATTCTTGATAACTAATAAAAATTTTTGAAAATCAAATTCTTTGTTATAACCCGATTTTCAAGTGGTCCGTGGGAAAATATTATTTTGTAACTTATTTTGTGATCAATTAGCTTAAGGTACTTTCTGTGTTTATAAAAATAACTCGTAAATTTCGTTTCAATATTTTTGTTTAGCTTACTGATCGTGTGAATTTCCGTTCCCAATAATCTCGAAGTCAATAATAATTTTACCAAATACCATGTTATTAAATACATGTTGTGTTAATAGATTTATTTTTTGAGATCCTTACAATTTCCTTTTCTCAAGGCCCTGGGTAACATTTGATGGAAGGAGAAAATTGTTATATAAGGAATAATCGAGAGGAGCCGGGGCTTTTTTCAAAAATCACTACCGTTCGAAACACAACTTTACCTTTTCATCTTTTCTTATCGATTTTCGGACAAGTCTGTTTTTGTTGCAAACAAAAATCATTTGAACAAATAAATTATCTTAACTTAACAGTGACTAAAACAATTTGTCTTAAAATTTGCAAAGTGAATCGCAAAAAACAATATTAAACATTATTTGCATAAATTATCTTCATATAAAGTGACTAAAAACAATTTTGTGTCATTCAATTTAATACCGATCCGGGGTAATTACAAAAAAAAACAAAATATTATCTTGGTGTCATTCATAAAGGTACGAGCGTCAATCTTGGTGCAACCTGCATTATTGTGCTAGTTTCTACTTGGGTCAACAGCTGCAATAGATGTTTAGTACCTATTTATGTTTTTTGTGTAAATAATTAGCTGGTAAGCAATTTGTCAGATTTAGGTACTATATTTTTTGTGTGTAACATTATTAGGTTATTGAACCAAAAACTTTAACTTTATTGTGTTTTTTTCTTGAGCAATTCCTAAATCAATAAGTGATTTACAACCCCCCCCCCCCCCAAATTCTTTTTATTAATTCTTCATCAACCACTGAGCAACGCCGGCAATAAGTTTTCTTAAAAGTAGTAACATAATTATAATATAATTTATAATAATTATATTTTATGAAATTAATTCATTTGATTCTGAAGGCTTTTTTCGACAATAACCGAAATACCGACAAACCAGTATTGCGAATATTACCCCTTTTATAATCAATTTTATAATTTTTGTAATTGTGACCAGACCACTGTAGATGAATTATTCCTATAATGAATTACCTCGATAAAATCTTTTTTTACGGTAATATAATATATAATTTTCATATAACAATAAAGTTACTGTAAACATAAAAGGTAATAAAATACCTTTTAGAATAAATCCATAATGTTTATAAATTATTGAGTTATTTTAAGACTTGCCTTTAAAGATGGACAAAAGAAGTTTTTTAAAATAATTTTGATAGCAAAAACGATAATGCATTCAACGTGATTTTAGCTTTTTGGCATGACAACATTGTTGTGGGTGGCTTTCAACCTTAACTTGGTTTAACGATTTCTGTTTTTGAGTTATGACAGAATAAGTAAAATCAATCATCTAATGATATATGCTAGTACATAAATCTAGCGTGTCCGGAAAATGTGTTGTTCAGAAAAGAAGCGACTTTTGTGAAATTTGTTTTATTCATATCTGCAAAATGTTCTGAAACAATTTACGATAGGTAACTGCAAATTTAGACACATTTATTTTTTAAAGTATCAAGAGTGCCCTAAAAGTAAAGTAAGGCAAAAAAATACGTAGCTTTTGATGTCGTAATTTACTTTCGACCGACAAAAACGCATTTCAATTTATGTCCGTACAAACGTTTTTATTCGTAGGGTTCGGTTGGCTTAAGCCAATCCTGACCTAACTCAATCAGTTTATAGAGTAAGGAAAAATAACCCAAAATTACACGGCCTTACTTCCACCGTCAATTTCTTTTTATTCTCTTTCTTATTTTTTAATTTTTTTAAACCGTATTGTAGGTTTAAAAAGTCAAATTTTTTAAAAACAAAAAATCTTATGCCCGTATCATGCAACATAATAAATTGCCACGATTTGTCGAGTATAAATTGTAGAAAATAAACTTCATTTTATAACAAACTTAAAGTTTACTCCTATCACAAAATTTTCTCTGCAAACAGCTTGTTTTATTTTCCTTACCAAGTAAATTAGGTTGTGGTTCAACAAAAGCCACTTAATTTTTTTTTACTTCTCTATTCTTTTGTCACTATTTTCTAATGCATTTCCAACATTTTATATGACCATATTTTGAATTTTTCGTCTACTTCCATTATACGCGATCGATGGTAACGTATAAAATAAAATTTACGATCAATAAACATAAGTGCAGCTTTCAATGGGTGAAAATTGAAAAACTCAACCAAAAAACATAATTAATGCGGACTTATAATAAATATGGATTGGTCTTGCCAAAAAACTGACTTTTTATACTGAAAGGTCTCGTTAAATCAATAAGTTTGTTTTCCAAGTCATTCTGAAGGAAAAATTTTACATATTATACGGTTATACGTGCATTATACAATATTGGTATTCATGGAGTATGAGAAAGCCGAATTTACTAGTATTGGCATCTAAATAGGAAATTCGAAGGCAATAAATCAAAGAAAATGCACTTACACACTTACAACAAGATAAGTTTTCTAACTTAAGAAAGCTGCTTTAACATTAATTATAAATACAGGTATATGCCTAAATTATCGAAAGCTTTAAATTTTATGCAGAATATAAATCTAGAAATTGATAAAAAAATTTGCTCTTAACAAAATGATACCATTATTTTCGATGTCATAATAATTTCTATTATTTTTCCGACTCGCGTTTGTTGGCTAGTCTGATAATAATTTATGTGACTATGAATTTGAAAAACTCAAACGGTTGCGTAAAGAATACAGCACGACCTTATTAATCTCTTATTATTCGACAAAAAATATTTTTGCAATAAATAAAATAATTATTTGTCGCTGTTAAAATGAGAAGGATAAATCAATTCGCTGTTGACACTCCAGGGGTGTGCGGCTGACCAGTAAAAACCCTCTTGCGAGTTCATTTTCTGTACTTAATACCTGGTGGGCATTTATTGGCGTTCGATTATTAAGACATAATCGTCAGGAAAACATAAACTTTTATAAGTTAGTTTCGATTAATTTCTATTTATACTAAATTGATTAAGCGACGCCAAAAATCACTTAATGTTGATTGAATTTTCCACTTCATATTAAACACATCGGGATATTTAACGTGTAAACAAGTTAATTGAATATTTTTACACAAATTGATTTTACGGGGGAAGTTTACAAAAAAATGTAATTTGAGTTGAAAAATTTCACTTTTGTATTGTCATCTTAGTCGACGATTGCAAAGTGAAGCAAAAGTAAAAAATCGTATCGGATATTTTTAAACTTTTGTCAAGCTTGGATTTTCTCTCTTGATACATAAAACGTAAATGTTTTCTATAAATTTCACGCATCTTGAAAAACAAATATTTATGTTTAAGCAACTCAAAATATTGATAACGTATACATATTATTGTTTATTTATCCAAGTATTTATTGCCTAGGCTACCAGCATCTTCAAGGAGCGCAAAAAGAAGCTTCGGTAAACATCAACGTCGTTTTAAAAAAATTAACCATAAACAAAACGAAAATATATTTTAATTTGATAATCGTCTTAAATTTATTTGCATCAAACTTTTAATTAATTTATCTTATTAAATACATGTCGTACGACAGGTTAGGTCGATATTTATGTTAGGTTAGATATTTTTGGTATACGTAATTATTAAAATAAGCCAATATTATTCACAAGTAATATTAAATATTGACGTTCAATTTGTTGGAAACACAAAATGATAATTTTACTTCGTTTGTTTATTTTTTTAATATAATCAAAAAACAAATTCACTCTGTAGTATAAGAGTATTCTACTAGTATATCTACAATAACATACAATAAAAATAGAAAAAGAACCTAAAATATGAAATTTTTTAAGTGGATAATGTGGTAGTTAGTAGTATGTAATGTTAAAATAAACAAACTAAACAAAATATTGACATAATGAATTTTAACTGTTTAGTAAAGAATACATACTTACATAGAAAAATAATATTTAAAAAACAATAAAAACGACAATAATTTACAAATTACAAATTGTAAATTATTGTCGTTTTTATTCTTTACTTAACAGTTAAAATTCATTATTTTAATATTTTGTTTAGTTTGTTTATTATAAAATAAAAATGTCGAACTTTTTTCGATATCGACACGATTAGGTAGTAGGTGACAACTTTTATTAGAGTGATATTTTTGCATTCAATTCTATTCAATAAAATGACGTGGTACCTACGTCATTAATATTAAAACTGTTCGTAACTTTTAAACGTATATTTTTTTAATTCCCCATGTCACCCATTTTAGTAAATTAATTTTTTTTTCGCTATACGTTTTTCAGAACGACTAATGTTAATGTATAACCGTTAACTTTGTTGGTGAATATATAATTAATTTAAAAATATGCTCTTAATTTGGTCTTACGTTTCAACAACTTATTGTACAAGTTGTACGATCAAATATTGCGTGTATGGACCTTTAAATTGAAAGTCTATAAAAGCCATTTCACACCAAATGTGTGTATATCAAATTTGCGTATAACGAAAGAAACAGAAAAGTAAACGCTAAATATGATAAATGAAGAATTTAAAAAACAAAAATAAAAATGAACCTATCACTGTGGTTGTCATCTACCAAAATTGAAAAGACTAATGCAAGTCGATAGAAGAAGAACCCGCGACATTGTAATCCGACCATTTGTTACCAAAATGTTGGGGAGCGCATCTGCTACAATGGAAATTGTAATATTTCTTTATAAAATATTATTATTCTTTTGTTTATGTTCCATACTAAAATAAATTAACCGAAATTCTAAGAAACACATCAACTTTTATTTCATACAGTAGATACCAATTTATTCTGCCTACTTACATTTTTCATTTAACATAAATTTGGCTTAAAACTTTTTTCGATTTTGTTGGTAAATAACACAAACACATTCGAAACTATGGAATAATAGTAAAGTTTGTGGAAGGAAAACTAAATTTGATTGTAATGCTCTCGATGCCCTTTTGGCAAAGTTCCAAATAATAAAACTTGTCTGAATATTGTAATAGAAATTAATAAATAAGAATACAATAGTACCGCAATAGATATTTATTGTTATTTATTGCGTGCAATAAAATAAAGCGAAGAAACATTAAAAACGGAAATTTATTTTGGTTCAAGTGGAGGTGTTCGTAACAACTACATATACTATAACATTAAGAGCAATTTTATTATTTTCTGGATGCTCTCTCATTGATCAAGTTAAACAATATCTGCAGCTTTTCTCCAAAATTTTGCGTTTACCTGAAAATTCCAGCTCCCGACGATGACAATATTAACAAAGAAAGAAAATGAATAATTAAATAATTTAAATGTTTAAACGTAAAATGTACGACGTATAGCTCTGTGTATATTTTTAAGACAAGTTCAGTTTGTCGTACAAAATTCGTTAAAATTAAGCAAACGTCGGTAAGTTATAGCGGAATTTATAATGTAAATGCTCGTTAATCAAATAACGAATTTAAATATATTAATGTTTGAGCTTGTTCAAATATAGAGTACAATAGAGAAAGAGAATTATTTTCTTGTAATGTGTGCTCATTGGTTTGCAGAAGACATCTCATACAATTTTCCGACTATTGTAGGTCAGGTTGAGTACACTTCACAATGTTATTTCGGTTATACAGTGCACAAGAAAATTTACTTCTGTGTATATTCTACTACGTAAAGAAGTTTCGTTTGCAAAGAAAATATTGTTTGATAAAGATTCTTTCAAAAAAATTTTAATCCAATTGTTTTCCTTAACTTATGATTACGTGGTTTGAACGAATATCAATGATCGTCATTTTACTCAACTGCGTTACTTTAGGAATGTATCAGCCTTGCGTCGATGATGAATGTAATAGTAATAGATGTAAAATACTTCAGGTGAGTGGGAGATTTATAAAAATATAATACAAATTAATATTTAAGTTGGTTTTGAGAATAATATCTCAAAATTATTTTAAATACTATTAAAATTAACATTATTTTTGTCTCGGAATATCAAAATTCAAAATTATTATCTTTATCGTTTCAAAATTTTAATTGTGTTGTGAAAATCTATATGTATCCGTTTACCTAAAAAAAAAACCTCTTAATTGATTCACAACAATGTCACGAAAAATTCCTTTCATTGATTCTGTTAGATGTAGCAGTAGGTAACCCTACCTCAGCTTTCCTAACTTAATGTAATTTGTGGGTTACCTTTCATTTACCATACTCGTACGTAATTGGGTTGCTAGTTTTTAGCAAGATAACTTGGAAGCAGAGCACTCAAGTCTTTACTGTTTTTTGCTTCATTAACTGTAGCAATAAATTCAACTAGCACTTGATGCCCGTTTAGTATACGGATTCTTTTAGGTGTGCCACCAGTTGGATTTATTGTTGCAGGTGTATACTGTATACAAAATAAGTATATGATCTGTTTTTTTGTTTTAGGTGTTCGATGATTTTATATTTGCCTTTTTTACTTTGGAGATGACTATCAAAATGGTAGCCATGGGCGTTTGGGGTACAGGATCATATCTTGCCGATTCGTGGAATAGATTAGATTTGTTTATAGTATTTGCTGGTGCAATAGAATACTGTTTAAACGTTGAAAATATGAATCTATCTGCAATCAGAACTATTCGTGTTCTTAGGCCACTGCGAGCAATTAATAGGATACCTAGTAAGTAGATTTATTTTAAAGAAAAAGTTAGTATCGAAATCGTTAATAGTTAAGTCAAGGTGAAAATTTCATCTTCACTTAACGGGTAACTCATTATTAAATGGCGTTTTTTACTCCAGACTCCATCAATTTCTACTATGATATGTCTTCGAGATATAAACGACTGCATATAGTTTTCTTAAATTGTAATATTATATTGTAATATTTGCATACAATTAGCAAACTTTCACCATAAAACTTGTACTTGTACATCATTTGAAGCATAATTTCTATAAAAAATTTAATATTATATTTAATTAATAAAATTCAATAATAACCAATCATTTTCCATAAATAGTTAAATTTGTATTGCAAAGCCACTACAACGTAAACGATTATCACTACATGTGCGTTCCACTACAAGTATTCAATTTTCACTTCATAATTTTAGTTACAATACACATTCCAATCTATTTACTTAATCAAATACCACGTCTCACAAAAATGTTTTTCTTCCAACTAGCAACAAATAAATTTTTTTTTGACATTTACTTTACTTCCTATTTAATTCCACGTGTTTCTAATTATATACAATTGCTTCTGTTTTAAAAAAACAAAATTTTTCTTCAACAATAATATACAACTCAAAATTTAAATAAACAAGCAATTACCCCAAAAATTTAAATTTTACAATAAATATACGACCGAGATCAGGCTTAACATAAAACACAGCAATATATTATTATACGTATATAGATTTAAAATTCCACTTAAAATTCCAACAAGTCTTTATATTCATCGGTCAAATTATTGAAATTTGCTAGTAAATTTTCCCAATCGATACATTTTTATGCAAGCAAGAAAAGAAGAGAATTTGATGATCTGAAATAATTACCTATATTATGATCTAATGACAAGTTTTTAACAACCAAAAATTTTTCACGCTAAAATTTCAGCGCTGTTTCAACCCTGCTTGGCTATATCCAGCGTAAAGGTAGAGTAAAGGTAGAGACATTCTTTAAATTCAGCAGTTTTTCTAACTTTATTTATTATTTCTTTATCTTTTTTTTTCTAAGATTCGAAACGTATTACTGAAAGAAAGTCGTTTTATCGGCTTCATTAATTCAAAACCACGTTTAGCTGAATGTTTACGTTGTACATTATTTATTAGTATATGGGTTAAAACACTATCTCAACGTTGAAACTATTAACTAAGTAATATATTTGTATAAAAGTAAGTAATCGATTTTTCACCAGTTCTTCTGAACGAACAATGAAAATTGCACACAATACGGCTACCAAAGATATACAACAGTTCAAAAAATGGGTTTTATTAAAAAATGTTCGAATAAAATAATTGCTTTTGCACATTTTAACTTGTGAATTGAAACCAAATACATTTTTAGAAAAAATATTATTATAATAATAAGGCTAATGTCGGTTTTAAAATATATATTAATAGGTACTCGCTCCAATGCAGTTTATTGAACTGCAAATATTTTTGCAAATTTATTGTTAATATAAAGCACAAAACGTCATGTCGAAAATGCTTATTTGCACTGGTCAAACAAAATCGATGTTAAGCTCTTTCTGCTAGGTAGAATTATGAAGTACAAATTAGCTCTATAACGTCAAGCACTAAATTTGAAGGCTTTTTAAAGTCATGCACAAAAAATTAATTATTCTTACCATTAATACCATCTTGCTGCTTATTATTATTTGTCACGTCGCTCGGTCATAATCAAGAACGAAAGTGTTAAAAGTTGGCGTGCTTAGTAACAATTCCTATTATTGTAAACAGTCTTTGCTCAATGAATTTCGAAGTACTACAAACGAAAAGAAAATTTTTGATCTTCGCTTGACTAAAAAAATAATTCCTACTGCAAGCATCATCGAAACGCGTACGACGTGCCAGAGGATTTAAATTTCCAAGAGAGATGTTAACGAAAGTGTAGCGTGAACTTGCGTTACTTAAATAAATAAATTATTAAACTTTTCCAATTTTATGGGTTTATGCAAACGTTCGCTCTCACATCAAGTTATAACAGTTTAAATTTCCTTATTACATACAAACTTTTACGATAATTACCTACATATACTTAACGGGTTCATTGATTAGAGTAAACGTTTATTTTACCCGTTGCAATTTGAATAGAGAAGTCATGTGTGCAGAATTGCGATCGCTTCACAGCTCGTAGCTACCATGAAATATATTATTTTAACCAAAAAGCTAAATTACATTAGTTTCACAAGCCTCTTAAAATTCATGAAAGCTTGCAAGAAATTCGGAAAACGAACATTATATATAGGTGGAAGTGTTTTTTGCTACATTAATCTGGATTTATATTGTATCGATATGTAGTAGGTACATGAAGTCCGATAATTAAAATGTTTTATTCTTCGGGATTTGCGATCCATCTTCGATGATATTGAAAATAAATTCTCACCAATGCTAATTATTATCTAAAATATTCATCTGCACGTTTTTAAATTTCTGAGTGCTATTAGCATTTTTTATTTGTTATTTTTCTGGCCCATTGAATTATTATCATTATAGGTAATACCGGGTGTCAATAAAATACGGAGACTGATTAAATTCCAATTATTTCTATAGAATTTAAATGTAATCATTTGGAAATTTTTATAGACTTGTAAATAACACATTTATTTAATTTTAAAATGGTTAATTATCCCTTATTTTTGTTTAAAGAAATCTTTGAAAACTAGTAAGCAATTATACAATAATTGCAACAATTTTCAAAATTGATAAATTTAAAAAAAATAGAATTGAACAAAAGAAAGAGAAAGAAAATCGCGTTTATATTTGAGAAAAAAGACTTAATTTTTTTTAGAGAAATTGCAATATTTTTTATTTTCTTTAAATTTTATGAATTTTTATATTTTTAAAATTAAGTAGGAGCCATGCCCTAATTAATAAAAATAAATCTATCTATGAGATAAAAAATTACCAAATTTACAACAAGTTACTTAAGCTGTACACCGAATTTTTGAAAATAGCAATATTTATTTCGAATTCTTAAAATGCTGCTATCAAATGACAGAAGTATTTTTGGGGTGAAAAATACAGGTCTGCTCATTTTATGTAAACAAGCACGTATTTCAGCGGACACGAATTCTGGAACATGAGCCCCGGCCAGCCGCCTGCACTTGAGCTGTTATACTAATTAAAAACTAAGGCTATTATTAACTAATTACTAATTGCTTCTTGAATTATTCAGTTTAACTCAACAAAAATTTAAATCAACATCAATCTATTATCATAAAATTTAAAAATATTCAGAATGTTGCAGTTTCGTGATGCATTTTAACTCTGTTAGTGACATATCAAAAATGATATTTTCAACCACTTATTTTATTAAAAATAAAACTAAATAATCTTAACGAAATACTTTTTTGTATTTTTAGCAATTGCGGGGATGAAAATGAAACAGTTGCAAGTTGTCATGTTCAGTTGATATTGTGTCGAGCTTGAAACAATTAACGTTTCTTTTTCGCATCGCAGACTAGGGTGGATTGATGTACCCACTAATGAGCTGGTATTGTTTTAGAAATACACGAGACCAGTGCAGGTTTTCATAATGCTGAATTTTCTTTGTGTTACTGGTATTTAAGACCTGTTTTCTAATTATTTTTCATTTGCCACAACTTTATTTAGAAAGATAAATTTTAATGGATAAGTCGAGCGTTTACTTTCCCCACTTTAGTTTTCAATATTTATTTTATTACATTAATTAAACTATAATTTTCAAAATTCTACCAAAATTCAGGAATTTTCAGAATATTTTACGCTTTTTTATTATTAGGTTATTTTAAACTAAATTCTAATATTGTTATAAATTTAATCCATCACTAAAACAAGGTCAAATTTGGATCTTTTTTTATAAATTAACCAACTTATTGACTATAATGTATTGCCAGAAAGAAGAATGACCCAGTCGAAATTGGCCTCGACCATATTAATAAATATTGTTTAAATTAAAGAGCCAGCATAATATTAACATTTTTTTGTTTAATTTCAGGTATGCGTATCTTAGTGATGTTACTATTAGACACACTTCCCATGTTGGGCAATGTGTTGTTATTGTGTTTTTTCGTCTTTTTTATTTTTGGAATAGTTGGAGTACAACTATGGCAGGGTATACTTCGTCAAAGGTGCTATTTTCCAAAAGGAAGCAATTTAACCATTCCTGGGTAAGATCTTTTAATTTTATTTTACTTGTTTAGTGCGAGTTAATCAAAATACCAAAGTTAAATTTGCGATAAAATTAAGATACTAACTTGATAACGTCATTAGTGAAAATTACACTTCGTTACAACTTATGAGTCTTCGGATAATCTGAATCGAACAATATTCTACAACAGAAATTACTGAAAATTCAAAATTTTAACTTTGCGTTCCTCTTTGCAAAACATAAATTTAACAACTTGTCGACTAATTAATAATATATTGCAATTTATACGAGTACAAATTAAAAGTAAATTAGATTTCTCTCAACACTTTCATTACGAAACAAGTCCTCAAGTTTAACGGTTTCGAAATTGAGAACGCCGGCGTTTTGCTTAAAGGGATGAGTTAATTAAAAAAAAAAATAATAAGAAATAAATAAAATAGTTACAATAAAAATAATAATATGCTGATGCAAATTCATTCATCAACACACTCAACTAAAATATTTACATCATACTTTGTGCTTGAAATTGAAGTGAATCGTTAAGCTTCTTGTGCTTTATCATGGTAATTTCGTGCCCCTAATTAATAATAACTCTTAAACAGAAGTTGTAATTTTTAACCCTAATGTACTGAACTTTGTTTTACATTTTTAGTATGAGCATGAACTACAAATAACATTTTTGAGTTAGCTAGAAACGTGTAAATGCTTCGAGTTTATTGAGTGTTAGTCCCAAACCAGGAAGGAGCCTGGTACAAAGCCATGTGGTGCGCTTTAGAATAATTAGAAAGAGAATTTTGCCCTGATTGATTATTATTAGTATAAAGAGAGCAATTATTAAAATATTTGATGCACGTTTTTAGTTATTTCAAGAGCAACATTTTGCCCCAATGATATAATTTAATTACCTTATTTTTACGGTAAATTTATTGTAGTGTAGCAGTAAGTATGATGGATGCCTACAATTTTTCGACAAGAACGTGATGCAATAAATTACTCGAGTCATTTTTGTAAAATAAATAACATTTTAATCCAAATTTTTTTGTAAGTTATTGTCGAAAATTTCTGGGACTAATAGTAAAGCAGTTTACCACATTGCATGACTTTTTGATCATGCAGACCCTGTTTGAATGGAGCGGCTTCGTTTTTTTGTTACAGAAACCTGTCAGAAGAGTACATTGTGCGAGTGCCTGTTACGTAAGATTTTGTGCCAAAAACTGCTTTTTGTGCTTTGCGTTTTGTGTTCGTATTATAGATTGCATTTTCGAATTGCCTCATTAAGAACCAATTTATCTTAATTACTGAAATAGTTCAATAAAAAAATTTTGCAGGCCGTTTAACACAAAAATTAGTCTAAATATTATATCGAAACATGATGTTTTTATTTTTTTATGGTATAATTCGTTGGGAAGCTCTAAATTATTGTAATCACCTATTAAAAAGTTTTCTTTACAACCCTTTATTGGATAATTTTTTAAGTTTTTCGCCATAACTGTCACGGATACAAATTATTGCGCATCGTAATTCATTTTGCATAATATAAACATTATTAATTGTATATCCGCCGCGCGCCGTAAACGATAATCCAACGATTCACTTTTGATCGTGGAAATTAAATTATCCTCATCGGGTACCAAATTTTTAATACGTAAAATAATCCACAAAACATAAGTTTGGAATACAAATAAACGCCGTTGTGTCGAGTAGGAAGATTAAAAATTACTTTCAACTTACCCTTCGGTTATTTAATCGCATTTGAAGTTTAGCTTTGTAATCATTTAACTTAATTTTGACCGTGTTTGGGGGCGGTTTAACTTAATTCGCAAATTGTATTGCAATTTAAATGATACAAAATGTAATTTTCAGATATTAACGGTTTTATTTAAAATGTTTTATTAAATCAATATTATAGTAATCCTATAATCCTATAATAAAAATTTGCCAGAAGAAATGGCCAAATAATAATTATTAATAGACAGCCACGTCTTTTTCAATTTCACAGTTTTTGGTGTTTGATTTGGTAAGATTTCCACCGTTGCGACTACGATTACAGTCGCAGCCGCATCCTAAGCGATCACATCTTAAATCACAATATTTCACACACAGAGCAAGTTTGCTATTATTAGAATATCGGGATTATATTTATTGCTTACCATTTTAAGTCCTAGTCTAGGCAGAGAAGTTAATCTTTTCAAATTATGCAGAAAGATTACTTAATGCACTTAATTTGGATTTTTTTCTTATTGTGCCCCTCTATGTATCTACGCGCGACTTCCCGTAGAAATTTGACTAAGCCATTTGTAGATCTTTACATTGCAGTTTTTCTCATCCCAAATAGGAACGTGCAAATTCTTCGTCACCTATTTGTTATGTATAAAGAATCTTAATTAAGTATTTATTTCGGAAATTGATCTTTCTGAACTTTTCAGAAATTATCGATAAATTACACTTAATTCGGATTGATCCGTTACGATAGCTTTTTCAAAAATACTTATATCACTGCAAGCTATGCAGATAACATATAATAACGCCTAGTACTAACGTCTCGTTGCGCTTTTCTGATAAAAGTAATTTTTGAGTCCGATAACTTTTAGAGTTTACTACATTTCTTAATTTTTGATTTTTGTCATTTACATATCCACCATAGAGATGAGCAAAATATTAAAATTCGTTTATCCTGTATTGAGATCCGAAGCAAAATTCATTGTGTGGGAAATCTACGACTAAACCGCGTGACTATCTCCTATAGATCGTTAAATTTCAACGTATACACAATGCTTTATATAATTTATAAAATCTTGATTTAGATCATTATAAAATGTAATTTTAATTAAACGAGAAGTGAGGGCATGATTGTAATAGTGCATGACGTTATTTAGTTAGGTAGAACTTGCCATTATTACTTTTTCATTATTACTACATTTTTACTTTAAATGAGGGATATTCTTTTCGGTTCATTGTTAACTTGATTAATCGATTCGGTTGGTTAAACAATGCAAAAGCTTTAAATTTCAGTATTATACTATACTTGCCAGTTTTGACTTTAGAAGAATGTATTCTCGGTCAAAATCTGAGATTGAAAGTTTTTTCAAACTCCTTATCAAGTCGAAATTCCAATATTGATAGATCTGGACGATGTGAAGTAAAAAGATTATCCAGCGTTTAAAAAATATGAATGAATATGCTCTACCTACTAATTTCTTCATTTCTATCTAACTAAATTGGTGTTTCTAATAAAAACGTTCTAACTTTCTCTATCGCTCACTTTAAACAAAAATAACGAACAAATTTTATTAATAACATTTTTTTACTAAATTCAATGCAAGCAATCTAACGACGTATTAATGACACGATTATTGGTAATATGGTGTACATTTCAAAGGAACAAAGTTTCTTTGTTCTATATTGAAACTCGAGGTACGTACAATACATACATATTATACACATTAATATTATACCTATACTTTCAAACTTGAGTAGGAAAACTTAAAAATAAAGTTAAGAGTTTGTCGAAAAAACAATGAAGAAAATAATATTTCCTTCAATGTTATTTTAAACTGAAGTCGTTTTCTAAAAATCAATTCCGTTTTGAAAAACAAATTTTAAATCAACTTATTTTTTATTTTATCAAGAGTAACAATTAACAAAAAATTGATGATGCATACGACCGATAAAATTAATTTATTTAGCAATTTTTAATTATATTCGTTAATATGATCAATTGCATGGTAAAATTTAAATTCTTCGTTTCATTTTGCCCTGCCTAAGAAATAAAATTTCTATTATTACAAAGTCTGAATAAACTCATTTTTATAACAAAATCCATAATACAAGTCTTTTTGTGCTCAAACTGAATGCTTGGCTTAATTGCGTTAATAATACTGAAATATCAAATTAATTTTTGATAAAATTGTAACTTTTTCGTCCTTCATTAAAATTGGAAATTGAAATCATTTTATATGATTTAAAAAGCTTTAATTTGTACTATTTCGCATCGCCACAGGAGTAATTTCTCATTAAATTCTCCAAATTGATTGTGATAAGCTCGAGTGGAAAAAATTAAATATTTTTTTTATTAATATTATTTTCGATATTATTAATACCTCGTCGATAAGTACATGTCAAAAACTTCAAATGGAATCCTTAGTGAATGACGCTTATTGGTTTCCTTTTTGCACATAATAACCGTATTCTACGCTTGAATAATGAAAAACTGGGTCAAAATCTTTTATAACTTTTAGTTTCAACTGTAAGCTCAATTTTATTACTACACAAGAAAAACTTACTTTAAAATTTATATTTTTAAAAAATTAATGTCAACAAATATTGAACTCGTTTCTCGTATTTACAGAGTTTCGTGAAAATCGGCCAAGTTAGTATTTCTAACTTTTCGAAAGCCTCGTTTTGCTCATCCTTATACTAGCAATAAAAAACCCAATAAATAAAAAAAGTACAAACGTACTTAGGTATTTAAATTGGTGCGTAATAAATGCAAGAGAATTATAATTACGTTTGTACATCCACAATCGTTTTCCAGACAATTTTTGATGATTGTAATTTTCCAGACCGATGACCGAAAGATTTAATTTTAACTTCGAATGTAATGAAAATTTAAGCAAATTAATTTTTGTTTTATGAAATCAAGAGACTAACGTATAATACTGTTATCTGCATGTCCTACAATTAGGGCAATTTCTTTATGTTTCGTTTAATTCTAATTAAATCTCAAAGTGAACCAATTAGTAAAATAATTAATTGGGATAGCTGAAGTAAGTTAAATGAGAAATATTCATGCAAATGTTTCTAAAATTTTTAAAGAAATTTATTCCCGAAGGACCAATTGCACTATTCGAGAAGGTGTCGCTATATTAAATTTTCATCAGCTGATTTTCTTAAAACAGGTTAAATTATTACGTTTCAGGATTTATAGATCCTCTACGCTGTCATACCAGATACCTTTTTTTCACAAATTTTGCTGAATTGAAAGATACGTCAGATTAATTTTACTAATTGATACATACATTTGCGGTCGACTGACAACTCCGACAATGCAGGCGTAATGGAGTAAAAAAACATGTAAAAATATTAAAGAAAATATTGTTTGGACCTACATATTTCTGGTCTTCGGTCTGGACTTAAAATAAAATTATATTTTTATAATGTTTGAGCATTTAATAGGTAATATTGGAAATTACATAGGTATCTACAAAAGTTCAATTTTCATGTAATGTTACAATATTTTAACAACTCCGAAATCAGTTCTCCAGAATCACCTAAGAATGTAGTGACAATTATTGATAATATCAAAAGTCCTTAAAAACTTTTGATGTTAGTAGGACTAGCTTTTATATCCAGTGTCGACGTCTCTCAATTCTTTAACTCTTGTGCTTATCTGTCAACTAACTGTTGTTTTCTTGAGCACCAGGTAAAGTTAAGAAAACATAAGAAAAGAAAACACCGACTTTATTTCGACACGAAAATAAAATATTACAGATGCGGATAACGTTATATTTTACTTAAAATCAATTAAAATGCCCTCCTAATTTAATTCTGCAAAAAACTATATTCACAGGAACTACGAAGAATTTGTTTATTTTTTTTTATTTTCTTAAAATAAATTAAATTGTTTACCTAGTACTTTTTGGTGGTTATTTTTTTTATTTAATTAAGAAAATTAAATTCATTATTTAAGATATTACTACTTAAGGTCTTCTCGCGGTGTCTTATAGTGTTCTTTTCTTCCCTCCAAAAAATAGAACGTATCTCAGGTCCTATTCCAAAATTGGACAGCGTCGTTGATGACATTACGGCACATTCGTTATTATTAGAGTAAAAATAATATGTTTTCGTGAGCTTTTAATAAAAATCGTCTTCGACATTTAATTTAAAAGTACCTACCCAACTCCAATAATTGTATCTATTAATATAACGAAATAAGTAAATTTGTTCGGCCATCTATAAAGCACATTTGAATTATCCCACATTTAGTGAAAAACACGTTACTGCATAAATCAAAAATTTAAGTAATCTGAGCTAAGCAAACAGCTTAATTTCAAAATTATTTAACTTCATTAATTTGTTGAGTTAAGAAACTTAACCAAGTGTACATTGTACGCTACGTAAATCATTAATATCTCGTGGAGCTGAATTGTAATCTCTTTTCGTTAATTTTTCTGTCGGTAAATGACAAAAATAAATTCTTTATTTTCACCTTTTTGTTATTAGTAAAAATTTAAAAAAACAACAAATTAAAACAAAATAAAAGAATCCTAAGGTTATCGGCAAAAATTAATAATGCTCCTCCCTTGATGAGCTAACTAATTTTATACGATAAAAATTACTTATGCGATGATTTGTTCAACCGGTTTTAATAAATTAACCTTCGTTTTTATTTACAATTATTTTAATAAGAATAATAATCAAGATATTTTCTCAAATAAACATTTTAAAAATATTTTTTAATTTTAATCCTACTAGCCGAATTTTTCCGTTCCAAAAGTTGCTTGGCGGATTAGTTAACTATCGGCGATTTAAAAAATACAAATTTTCTAAAAGTAAAAAGTAATAAAAAAGTTTTTGAGCTCAAATTTAACCCAATATTGAAAAACAACCATTATAATACAGGAAGGCATTCGGAATTTTAATAAAAATGATTTATGTTACAACTTGGAAACTAATAATAGCGGATAGTACAAATTTATAAACAACCAAAATTATATCAAAATCAATATAACTTCAGGCTAACTTTGTATAATAATTATATTTAGCAAAGGTGAAATACGGGGTGGTTAATAAACCAAAATCAAAAGCTACATCGTCAAATAAAATTTTAATTTTAAATTTAACGTTTTACAATTTAATTAACTTCATTTTTATACACCAGGAACGTACTGTCTAATAAAATCTAGGTGCTTGCTTACTTTTGTGTAAACAGATGGAGCAGTACAAGTTCCGCATGGATTTAAAGTCCACGAGGCAACTCCCATAAGCAATCCATTTTGAACCACAGGGCCACCGCTGTCTCCTTGACACACACCTTCGCACTGCGTATTATATCCCACAAAACAAATCATAGTGTAATCTAAAGGTCTAGAACTACCAATCAATCTTATCAAATTGTTTGAACAATCTAAAACAAACAAAATGTTAGCACGTTAAAAAAAATCACCTGAAAACTGCTACCATTCAAAGACTGGATGCGAAGTTGAATATATTGCAATGTCGTAGGTGTAATTGGATTAGCAGAACTTAAATAACCCCATCCAGAAACCCATCCTAAGCCTGCGAATTCTTGATTAGCAACGGGCAAACGAATAGGATATACGGCGACGGTGTATCGCAGTGGTGTTGCAAGTTCAAGCAACGCGATGTCGTTAGCTGCCACACCGCTAAAAAAATAAGTAATCAAACTAAGCCGATATTTTAATAATTATCTTACCCTGGATATCTTGGGTGAATGATTTGGCGCGCAATTCTTACCCTTTGTACATCTGGATGATTTTCGCCTTGATGTAACAAACCTGCTATCACCAAGGTGTTGGCAGGTGATCCTAGAATGCAATGTCCTGCTGTAACAACCCAATATTGGGTCAAAATTGACCCGCCACATATGTGTTGTCCATTGAGATGGTAGGATATTTGGTAGGGAAATTGATTTCTTCCGGCCGGTCTTCCTCGTACTATTCTTCCTTGCGGTCGTGATGACGTAACATTTTTGAGAACGCTTGGTTCTAGCGACTCCACCAAGGCTAAAAAAGTTTTCAATATTACATTACATAAATGTTCAAATTTTGGCTTAGACGTAGTTACCCGAGAAACCTACTAATATCAACACTATTAGAAAGCTAACCTTCATTGTGGTCGTTTATTCATTGCCAAAACATATTTTCAAATCGAATTTATATCATTTTATTTATTATCTGGATCTTGCAATCTTATCTTAGCAATGTTATCTAAATTTTTATTAAAACTATAACAATAAAAAACAATACTGTCGCTTTATTTAAAAACGTATTTCTCCTCTGGATCATTCATTTGTTTTATTAGTGGAGCGACAAATCAACATTTCGCATTCGCTGTAAAATCTCAAAACGAAAATGTTTGATCGGCAAAGTTTCCTAAAAGAAACTCACGTGTCCTCGCCAATTCTTGCTTATTTGCATATGGCGTTGTAAAAATATAAAATAATCTTTCGTTATAAAACTTTGCAATTACTAAGTAATTATTGTGCTCTTATCATACAAGTTAAGGAGTGGCTCTTCAAAATTCGGAAAACAAAATTGACACAGAATATAGAATTTTTTACCTTAAAATTATTTAAACCTGGAAGAAAATTTGCTTCTTCCTATCAAAAAAATTATTATTATTATATCATTGAATGTCGTGCTTAAAATAATTGTTCCGTCGGTTCCATTTTTTCCAAAATCGTGTTACTAATACAAGTTAACATTTAAACCAAAGTTAACCAATACTGCTTGATTAAATAAATATTATTAAAAATGTATCATACTGTATATAACATTTCACACACACTATCGTTCCCACACAAAAATTTATTATTCTTACACAAATTCGGTCGTGTAGGTATGTACTCTCTATGTGCGCTTAGCAAAGGGCTTATTTCAGTAGTAAAATCGTCCAATTACAGAGATGTTTCCCATTACTACACAATTTCTCAAGAACAGGAGTACATATGCAGTAAAAGAGATCACTCGGGAATGCATCAGTGCAGCGATTTACCACCTTACAAGGAAGGAAACAAAACTTGTAATTTAACGTACGAACAATTTCAAGACAGCAATAATGTTGGATGTATTAACTGGAATCTTTACTATGAAAGTTGTTTGGAAGGTGGGCAAAATCCATTCCAAGGCACCATTTCCTTTGATAACATCGGTCTCGCCTGGGTAGCCATCTTTTTGGTAAGTACAGCCATTAGCAATTAATCTCAAAAATAAAAATTATGGAAAAATTAAATCACTTTGAAATAAACTAAATTAATATCGCATCCCTAATTTTTCTTTTCTACTTATTCACCAGTGTATATAGCAATAACCAAAAGCAGGCGTATTCTCACATCTCGAACAATTTTTATAGATAAAATACTAAATATTTAAGAAAAATTTCAATGACATATTATGTGTTTTTGTTGAACTTCAAAGAAGTCGGCATAATTATATAGAATTTCTCTTTCGATCGATACCATTTGCATTATTATTATACTATGAAAATTAATTAATTCTTGGTTTATTAAAACAATATTTAATTGACCGACGTTGCGGACCGTTTAAATGGTCTATTTTCAAGGCTAATACTGATATAAGCTATGTATTTACGGGAGAGCGCCCGAAAGGTATACTTTACGTACCTAATGAGTAATAGGGATATTACTCTTTACTTATACAAATTACGTAAAGAATTGTTTCGACGCCAACCATGTACCTATGCAGCTTTACCTCCAAGACATGACTTTTCCTAAATAAAAAAAATATAATATGTAACCTGAATAAAAATGAACGGAACATGATAATCTGAATAAATATGACTAGAAAATAATTGATTCTTTACTACGTGTTCATTCAGGTTACATGTTCTTCAAACACGATACCGCAAAGTATCATTTTCGGTTGATAAATTGTACAGAAGTGATACTTTCGTTAGTCTTGGAGGTAAAATATATTGTTAAAAGCATTATTATCTGTTACAATTGAAAACAGTAACTTAAGAAAAACACTACTATGTACTATGTTATCACCTTATATCTTTCCTTATCATTCTTATGTTCCGGTTTAAAATTGAACCACTAAATTTTCAGGATTATTTCCTAAAAATAAATAGATAAGTAAACACTATAAAATTCAAGTTATTCTCATAAGCTCTTAGCAACATCTGAAGTAGGCAATAACAAATTATTGATAAAGCGTATGAGATCATTTCGATTTTAAAATAACCTAATGAAATAGAATTGCAAAGCATAACAAAACGGATATTTGTCAAAGATTTTTACCACTTATATTAGTAGTCTTAACTAAACATTTTTGAAGGTGCGCCGCCATTGAGATCCAAGATGGCCGCTATTTTCAAGAAATCATTGTAGATATTTTCCTGAAGGAAATTAACAAAAAACATCTTGTAAGAAATTGTTGCTTATTTAATTTCCAACAAAAGATCAATTTGTAACATTTACAAATTTTAAAATAAGAGCACTATGTAGATATTTCAGCAGGTTTATTGCCAAATGAACTCGCGTTGCGTTTTATTTTAAAACATCAAAAAACTTAGTTCTATGAAAACTATTTTGCGGTTAACCTTTAAAACTTTTCTTCTGCAACGCTAGGAAAATTGACAAGTTTTGCTTAAGAACGTATGTATAATTTTAAAAATTTTATTTGCATTCCTATAAATGATTGAATCTTGTAGGTTTTCAATTTAAACTTGTACTTCTCTAATGGGCCTGCAATCAATCTCGATATAATTTTGACTGCCTATCGACCCCCGATAACAGAACGAAGTCCCGAATTAAAAAAAAGGATATGTAAATTTCTTACTTGTAATTTATAAACCTCACTATGTAAATATTATATATATATTATTTTAGTTATTTACTTTTATATTACTATCACCTTTCTTCTATTTAATTTAGAATAATTTGGTATATTCTACATAGATTAAACCTTGCCGATTTTTGTTAGCTTTTCAAACGAAGATGACCAGAATAATATTTTTTATTTCATCCAATATTCAACTGAGTGCGTCCACAAGTAACCTTAGTAGAGGGGTTACCCTACATCTAGCTTACTCTCGCTCAAACTTTTCCGAGCCCAAATTTGATTCATTGAGATTGATTCTAGGAAAATAATAATAGTGGAACTTATTTCATGGTGTTTCGGATTTGTATAATTATAATTTCGTAGGATCTCATATTTGTAGGTTTAATGTTCAATAATATAATATGAGCGGTAAAAAAAACTTGAGCAAATAAAAAAAAACAATCAAGTGCATTATTAAAAACTAGAATTATTAAAAAAAAAGTAGTACTATAAGTGGGAAAAAAAAGTTATGGTGGTGCAAAATGACATTTTTTGTTAATTTAGTTAACAAATAAAAATATAGCACAGCTCACGATTCCACCACCCCATATCTGATTTATGAGGATGAGGTTACCTCTTATAGTTATGCAGACAAGTTATGTAATTCATACAATCGGTAACAAAAAATCTATAAGTATATTCACAAACATCATACTTATGCGGCGGTTACCTCTTCTTCCATAACTTTTATAAGTGTTCGGTTCGTTTGCCGTGTTCCATTCTGAAACAGGGTTTTGAAACGTCTGTGGCTTTTTGTACCGAACGATCGTAGCTGAATCAATTAAGTACATATAGTACCTTATGAATTATCATTGTATTATACAAGTAGTTATGTATGTTATGTAACTTTACAATCACATCAAAGCAGAAAATTAGTTGATTATAACTCCTTCAAAGTGTAAGAATACTACATCTGAAGTGTTTTTGCATTGCTAAGCAACAATATATTTTGTTTATAACTATAAATTTATTACCAATATTCAAATTATTAAGAATATTGTATTGCTATTGAAAATCATCTTTGATATATTTTATTGTTGGATTATTACTACCGTGTTATATTTACAACTTAGTTTAGTTTACACCTTGGGTAATGTAAAAATCTAAGTCAATCTAACTTTACCTTAAAAAATTTCAAATTAATTTAAGAGTTTTATAAAATATTACATCGATTAAATACTTGGTAAATTGGTTAACTTGGTAGCTATTATGATATGGGAAAAACATGAAATCTACTTGACCATCAGAGTAGCTAAGTTATAAGTAGAACGCGTTTTTATCTCGAGTACAACTTGGGTTTACATTATCTTAGTTTTACGGTTAATAAAACACGCTTTATCAAACATATTATTTCATATAAACTAGTATTCATGATTCAAATTTATTTTTCCGCCAGTAAAGTCGAGAATACATAATATTATGTATCCATAACTTTACATGTGTAAGTTTGTCTGATGAGAATCCAAAATTCGAAACACAATGTTGAAACAACGCATAACATTCTTAACAATTATTATTGCCATTAACTAGAAAACACAGATCCCTAAATTAGTTAGAATTTGAGAATTGATCAGAACTTTCAGCAATTATTTATTTTATGCTATTGCTAATAAAATTTCAAAAAGTTTATAGAAAATACAAAAAAAAATTCGAATTTTTATTATTTCTGTAAATTATAATTTTTAAAACATCAACAATGCTCAAACAAAAACAAGGATGGCCGCATCAAAACTTTAGCACCCCTGCTTATCGAGAACGTTAAAAAAGTTTTGATTGAATTCGACCACATAACTAAATAAATGTTGATTAAATGTTCATTTTAGTGCAAGTGGCAGACGATAATGTTCAAACATATAGAACGAAAATTAGCAATGCTAAATTTACGACAGTTTCAGCAAACGTCAATTAGAATCTGTTTATAATTGTTTGTGTAAATTTTAATTAAAGCTTATGGCTATCACGGCTATTAGAGCTTATGTGCTACCTCCTATCATTTACTAAGTTTCTCGCACTAATTTCTAATCGAATAAATTAGATATTACTACCTAACGATGTGGTTATATAGTACAATTTTTGAACAAATCATTAAAGTTGATATATTTGTTTTCTTTTTATGAAAAAAAAATCGTCCATTTTGATTGTTTAAATTTTAGGTAATTTCCCTAGAAGGATGGACAGATATTATGTACTACGTGCAAGATGCTCACAGTTTTTGGGATTGGATATATTTTGTACTTTTAATAGTGGTAAGGCAGACGTCACTATAAATTTTAATTTATATAAATACGTAGGATATTAAAAAAAAATGAGAAACTCATTAGGATTGTTTCGTTTCAGATCGGTTCCTTCTTTATGATAAACCTATGCTTGGTCGTTATAGCGACTCAGTTTTCGGAAACCAAAAAGCGAGAGATGGAAAGAATGCGATTAGAACGTGCCAGATTTCAAAGCACAAGTACTTTAGCTTCATCAACTAATAACAGCGAGCCGACGACGTGTTATGCGGAAATAGTGAAGTACATAGCGCACCTCTGGAGAAGAAGTAAAAGGAGAATAATAAAAAAAGTACGGCTGTTTAGATATCGTAGGGAGCAGCGAAGAGAAAGAAAAATAATTGCAGGAGAGACAATAAGACTCAACTTTAATAAAAGACACCATCCATGCTGTCCAAGATTAAAACAAATAGTAAGAAAATAATTAAAAAGAGATTTTCTAGTTAACCTAATAATATTTTATTATCCACTTATAATATTATTCAAGTTGGCATTTCAATTTGCAAACTCTCTTATAAGAATTCCTTATAATTTTCTTTGTAGCAGCTATCCTCGAGTGTTTCCAGTACTCAAGTGGTGTCAAGAACTGGCTCAATTTGTATTCCCGAGAGCACTTCAAAAGAACAAAAGAGCGATGAAACCGAAACTGCAACAACAAAACGGCCCAGCTTGTTGAGAGTGCCGTCGATTTCTAATCAAAGCGTAGGATCGAATAATAACGACGTAAGTCGACAAAATTTGGTTAAACTTTTATTATTGTTATTCGTTTTCGTTCCATAGAGTCCGACCAATCTGTTATCTCCGCCTTCGATCCAAACCCATCGTCGCCGCTCCTCGGTTATGTTTAGCGATGTAGTCGTCCGGCACGGAGAAGAAGAATCGCCTACAACTCCGAGTTCGTCTTCAAATATACTCAACTCCAACTCGGAACTGATCGACAAACGGAATGTGTGTTCCAGCGAAAAAATGACGCAAACTGGTGAGTTTTCGTTAAATTAAAATATAAAAATTATAATTTTGTGTTAGGCGACGGAAATATTTGGCAAATATCGACCATAGCAAATCAACAACAAATTTTACAAACGCAACAACAAATAGCAACGGATTGTTGCGAACTTTTAAACGGGGAAGCGATGACTTGCCAAGAACTTTTAGCGCTTGGCGCGATCAACGCAGCGCTTCCGACTGGCCAAATAACGCTCGACACGTTTTTGGGATCCCTCTCCAAAGGATTAACCAACAGGCCCAGTAATATAGACGACATTGGTGGTCAACAAGGAATGGACGACGATTACTCCTGTTGTCAAGATATGTGGCACTGCGAGTCGGAATACCAAAACGAAAAACGATCGAGATTTTATGTGATTTTTTGTACCACCATTAAAGGGATCTTTAAGTTGTTTAGATGCGGACGAAAATATGTCCAACGTTTGGTCGATCATAAATACTTCCAGCAGGGAATTTTGTTAGCAATTTTGGTGAACACGTTGTCGATGGGAATTGAGTATCACCAGCAGCCTGCAGAACTAACCACGGTCGTCGAAATGAGTAACGTGGTCTTTTCGGCCATTTTTGCTGTCGAAATGTTGCTGAAAGTTATTGCAGAGGGTCCGTTTGGATACATAGCTAACGGATTTAACGTGTTCGACGGTGTGATTGTAATATTGAGGTAATTGCGCTCGATTACCTTGAATCGAACTTGTTTTATGATATTTCGACTTTTTTAGTGGAGTCGAATTGTGCCAAAAATATTGGGGAAATTTTCAAGGAGATTCTGGACTGTCGGTCTTACGAACTTTTCGTCTCTTGCGAATTTTGAAGTTAGTAAGGTTTATGCCAAATTTGAGAAGGCAGCTTTTCGTGATGCTTCGAACCATGGATAATGTCGCCATTTTCTTTTCTTTACTTATTCTCTTCATTTTTATTTTTAGGTAAGTTTTCGATTAACTATTTCACATACCTAACGGGAAATTGAACAAAAATTAACACATTTTGTAACAATTTTAAACAAACAAATTAAAAATGTAGCCATTTGCGAGTCTGGTCGTCGAGCAAAAAATTGTGTGGATTATTAAAATACATTATGGATACAATAAAATAGTTTTGGCAACTTCCCTCAAGGTAGGGGTGGCAATTGATATTAGATATTTATTGTGTCCTAGAACGTTGTGTTGATAAAATAATTGATATAAAAAAAATATTTGAATGTTTAGAATAGAAAAATTGATGTTTTATGTTCATATTTGCAAAATTTTGGTTTGAACGTATATCTATCACTCAACATCACTACTTATACTACTACTTCTCATACACTCTTTTCTTTTATCTATTCGACACTACTTCTCAAAAAAGTCATCCTGCCTTTCGGGCTGCACCTATATACCTAAACAGCACTTTGTACATAATCACTACCTACCTATATATTATTATTATTATTATCAAGCTGTATATAAAGCTTTACTATTTACTATATTATATACCTAGTTATTTACTACTTATTTACTATTAATTTACTAAATGATGTCAATTTTTAAGTGATTATACCGACGACTCGGAAAAAATCGATCGACTCTTGATTTATTAGTGATAATGTCGTTCTATGAGCACCTACACCATAAGCAAAATTTAAAGGGGCATTCTTAGTGGTGTCTCGTCTGCCAGGTTTATACTTCCGAAAGCGTGGCTGCCGAGACACACCGAGATTGTCGCTTGGTTTTTGCCCAAAGCATCAAAACACTTAAAACAAAAATTTGTATAAATTCAAATTGTACTTAATTAAAGCCATTTTGGCTGTTCTAGTATCCTTGGTATGAACCTTTTTGGGTGCAAGTTTTGTGATGTCAAAACCGATGGCAAATGCCCATCTACGGACGATGAAGAGAAAGATAGAAAAAACTTTGACTCGTTATTGTGGGCCATAGTTACAGTTTTTCAGGTATTTTCAACCGGTTAATAAAAATGCACACTCAGGTCAATGTGAGATCTCCGATTATCTATTTAAGTAAATCTTGGATCTCGCATGTCATTATAATCGACTTAAAAATGTGATTATCACTCGGTGATACTTTTGCCAAAAATATTTGCGAGAAATTTGTGATAGTCCATTCGAAATATTTATCAAACTATTCATGTGCTATGAAAATTTACCGCGAATTGTCTATCATAAATTTTTTTCTACAATAACAAGGTAAGTAATTTGGGCTTATATTTTTATTCTAACGTTTCGGCATGCTTCCTTTTTTACTTCACACGCTTTTGTATTTTTTTCATTAAAATTTCTGCTTGCGGTTTATACAATTTTTGAGCAAATGACAAATTATTGCTATAAACAATAGACAATTTGTTGTTGCACTCGTTTTAATTTTCAATCTGTCACCCCTACCATTAAAACATAAAGCTACACATTTTTTGTAGTTAAAAGTTATGATTTTGAATGGTAGAAAAATTTCACTCCTAAGTAGTAAAATCATTATATTTTGAAATCATTGAATTTATTTACCCTAAAAATTTGTTAAATTAGTAAAATGACGCTTAGTAGTGAATTAACCAATGGCGGATCCATTCCAAATATTGTGCATCCAAAAAGATGGATGGATTCGTCCATGGGATTAACGAATTTATTAACACTTGTAGTCTTTTGATCCGTAGAGTTAATTAAAATTTTGATAACCCAATCCAAATAGATTTAAATTTGTTCAATAATTAGCACTTTGTTGATTGTATGACTTCCGGTAAATTAGCGACGAGGTGTGACTAAAAAGTTTTACGACGAATTCACTATAAGTTCTGCTTCGACATTTTAGCAGTTCGTACGATTTAAGCTGCATTCGCAACCATAAAATCAGCCTAAATTAATTTGTCAAAACTTGATTGATTATTATTTAAAGATAAAATTCAAATAATTTGATGTATAAATTCTGTAATAATCTAAATTTAGTTTTTAGATTAGTTAAAATTAAAAGCTATAATGGTACGGGTTGCAAAATTTGCAAAAAGGTTGTAAATGCAGTTTTACTCTTCTTCAATTTACTTCACTAAACTTTCTTAATATTCCGCGCTCATATGCTATATAATTTTGAACTACATTTTTTGCCATACCAAATTGGTCTTAAAACTTTTTTGTCACATCTCGTAGACATTGGGAATCCTTACCCTGCAGATTGATTATTATTTTTGATGATATGGTACAGCATAAAGTTTCCCAATTTAACAATGACGTAAACATGCTTCGTTTATACATACAATGTACAACGAAACAAAAATTCTTGACGCTTCTCAATACACTTGCCACAATTTGCGACACAAAATATTCACAGAAAATTTGCACATCCTCGACTACACTTGGTGAAACAATATATAAAAGTTATTTAATCTGCATAAATAGTATCAATTAATCAAGTACCGCGGTGTTCTTCTGCAGTTGGCAGTGACTAAATTCGACTATTGCAAGTACTCTCGTTACAATGATTAAGTACTCCATTATTGCTGCAATCACATAACTTCAAAACCAACTCCACTTGAAATTTCAAACAGTGATTACGCACTAACTATGATTAATGAAGTTTTTACTTTCAAAAAATCTTACGTTTCATCTGTAGGAAACAAAATCTATAATCCTTTAGACGCACTAAACACTTCGAGCTTACACTAACAAACAGCTACACAACACACCAAATTTTTTAACTCACAATTGCAATAAGAATCAGCATATTTTGGATTTTGGCAGCATTCTGGGTATGTACCTGTTCGGTGGTAAGTTTTGCAAGTACACAGATACACAAGGAATATCGCGAGAGTGTACCTGCACGATGATTGTGACCCACGACAAAAGATGCGAATGTGACAGAAAGCACTTCAACAACATCCTTTGGGCCACAGTTACAGTTTTTCAAGTGAGCTATTTACAATCTTTTTAATTTTTTTTATTATAAAAGCGTTGACTAAACTTGCAGTTTAAATCATTGTTTTGATTTCTTAAAGCCGCACATTCTAAGAAATTTTACTTCCGTGTAGATTTTAACCCAAGAAGATTGGAACATGGTGCTCTCCAACGGAATGGCCAAGACGTCGCATTGGGCAGCTTTGTATTTTGTAGCTTTAATGACTTTCGGCAACTACGTCTTGTTTAACCTACTTGTCGCGATTTTAGTAGAAGGATTTAGTTCGGAAAGAAATGAACGAAGAGAACGGGAGCAACGGGAGCTGGTGCGAAAAATGTCTTGCAGATTGGAGCGTTACAAGAGAGACGCCTCGGACGATGGAAGCAAATCGATATCGAGTTCCACCGACAGTTGCGTTCATGTAAGTTAACAACCAGCGCTGTTAAAACAATTGCTAATTTATTTCCCCAAGGATGTAAAAAACAGTTGGAGATCTGCAGAGGAGTTGAGAAAATTAAATAGTTTCAACGAGCACAGATCCTCGTATGGATGCAGTCATTGCGATTGTCACGAAAGTGATCTCTCTCGAGAATGTTACTTCACCAAATTATTAGATCTTCACACCATCAGCGATCCAAAGTGCAACATTCAGAAAGAATCCTATATGTTAAAATTACCGTCCAGGCAGGTAAGTTTAAACTTTTTGTTTATATTGAAATTTTTTCTCGGCTCATCTTTTAGACATCGCCGCCAATAATTACTCATACCGCTGCCACTCCCCAAGACTCTCCCAGCACGACTCTCGACGATTTTCCAGAATTTCGCTATAGTGTCAGCGGACCAGGCGAGCCGCTTTTCTGTGATAATAATGTTTGTAACAATTCTAGCAAAATATCTCTCAGTGACAACGTATACACGGTAATTTTTTAATTTAACCATCCGCAAAGTATATACGACTGCGATTACAATTACAGCCAAGCAACATGGAACTTCTTAAACCTCCTCTATTGTCGCCACCACCTTGCACTTTCAGACAATACGAGAAACCCCCGGAAGAAACCAGACAATCGCTATCAACTAAATTGATTACACATAATGAACGAATCGGATCGAAGACGACCACTTATTCCGAAAAAGTGAGTTTAATAATACTTGGGTAATACTTTCTTTCTATCGCAAAGTTTTAGGTTGCCGTGACAAATCAAGGAAATAAGCAAGAAAATTTAGAAGGTCTGGAGAAATCCAAGTTCCAGAGAGGCTACTCGTGGAAATTGCCTTCCCGATCCAGCTTGAGAAAGAAAAAAAATAGAAGTGGATCCGATTCGGATGCAGTTCCGTTAAATAACGGACGAGACCATTCTCAATGTAACGGCGGAAGTATTTCGAGACACGTAAGAACGCGGCCGAAACTACTAGTATACTCGTATTTTTTACCAATTTTTCCATGTTATCAGGCAAGTTTAAGAAACGACTCTTTGCTTCAATCGTCTATTAGAATACAAAACGATACGCAAAAGGACGCCCCAAATAATCGTAGTCTGAAAGGTGTTAGTCCTCAAAATTCGTTCAGAAACAGTTCAACAACCTACAGTTCCGTGCCTCAAGTAAGCGATCAACTTGGTGTTAAAAATTAAATGTATTCAAATGAAACGTTTTAGGTGACTTGGACATCCACGGTTTCGCGTCAAAACTCTCTAACTTCTCACATATCTTCCCAATCCAAAATTTGTTCGATAAAATCCCAATTTACAAAAAACAACAGCCCAACAATGTCGAGAAAACAAGGATGTCCTCAGCCGAAATCGATCAACACAATAAAAGACGCATCTGAAAAGTCGCTACCGAAAATAAATTTAGAAGAATATTCCACGACCGCGCAACCCGAAAAAATGTCGAAACTAAAAAATTTTATGTTGATGATAGAACCAAAAGGATACATGAAAGAAAGAGACGAATTTTCTTTATATCTTTTTCCACCCAACAACAGATTTCGAAAGCTTTGCCATTGGATAGTCGATCAAAAATGGTTCGATAATGTCGTTTTACTATTTATCGCAATGAATTGCATCACTTTAGCCATGGAACGACCCAATATACCACCCGATAGCACCGAAAGATTTTTTCTTTCCAGCACAAATTATTTATTTACCGTAGTTTTTGGAATTGAAATGTTCATCAAGGTTGCTATTTGAATAAATAATAAAAAGATAATAGTAATTTAATTTATACTTTTCAGGTAGTTGCGTGGGGAATGTGTTATGGTCCGGACGCTTATTTCACATCGGGCTGGAATATTATGGACGGTTCCCTAGTCATAATATCGACGGTGGATTTACTGATGTCCTTAATCAGCGAATCCAGCCCTAGAATTTTCGGAATTTTACGAGTAATGAACAATGCGATTTCTTTTTGTCTAAATTGTAACTAATATTTTTGTTGCAGGTTTTCAGATTACTTCGTTCGTTACGCCCACTTCGTGTAATTAATAGAGCTCCAGGTTTAAAGTTAGTAGTACAAACTCTTCTGTCTTCCTTGAGGCCCATCGGTAATATAGTTCTTATTTGCTGCACTTTCTTCATTATTTTTGGAATACTGGGGGTTCAGGTAAAGTTTTAATATCGAAAAAACAAATCAATATAAATTTGAAATTTGCAGCTCTTCAAAGGTGCATTTTATCATTGCAAAGGGGATAATTCCAGAGGCGTCCGAAACAAAACTGAATGTTTAGATCAACCCGGTAATTCGTGGGTTAATCAAAAATACAACTTTGACGATTTAGGAAAAGCGCTAATGTCACTCTTTGTGTTAAGTTCGCGGGACGGATGGGTTAATATAATGTATACCGGTTTGGATGCAGTTGGAGAAGATCAACAAGTAAATTTTTGTAAAATAAATCAAACCCAAAATCAAAATTTATTTTTCAGCCTGTTGTCAATTATTCCGAGTGGAGGTTGCTCTACTTTATATCTTTCATTCTTCTAGTTGGATTTTTTGTACTCAACATGTTCGTTGGAGTTGTTGTGGAAAACTTTCACAGGTGTCGAGAAGAACAGGAAAAAGAAGAAAGGGTTCGAAGAGCTGCCAAAAGAGCATTGCAGATGGAAAAAAGAAGACGAAGTGAGTAGATTTGTCCAAATCCGTTGTAGTACGTAAATAATTTCCAATCGTTTTGATTTCAGAAATGAACGAACCCCCGTACTACATAAACTACTCTCATTGGAGGCTATTTATTCATAACGTGGTTACTTCGAAATATTTTGATTTGGCCATAGCTGCGGTGATTGGTTTAAACGTGGTGACCATGGCAACTGAAAGTTACAAAATGCCCGAAATACTCAATTACATTTTAAAGATTTTTAATTATTTTTTCACCGCGGTTTTCATTTTGGAAAGCACTATGAAGCTGATTGCGTTGGGTTTCCTTTTATATTTAAAAGATAAATGGAATCAGTTAGACGTGGCGATTGTAATATTATCGGTCGTGGGAATAATTTTGGAAGAACTGAAATCAAATATAATTCCCATAAATCCGACGGTTTTGCGCGTTATGAGAGTAATGAGAATTGCAAGGGTTTTAAAACTGCTAAAAATGGCTAAAGGCATCAGGGCGCTGCTGGACACGGTAATGCAGGCTTTACCTCAAGTCGGAAACTTGGGTTTGCTGTTTTTTCTTTTGTTTTTTATTTTTGCCGCACTTGGAGTTGAATTGTTTGGCCGACTCGAATGTTCGGATGATCATCCCTGTCAAGGTAAACCACAAAATCGTGTGTTCAAAAGTTTATCTCTATCCTTATAGGTTTGGGAGAGCATGCACATTTTTCCAATTTTGGCATGGCTTTCTTAACGCTATTTCGAGTTGCCACTGGTGATAATTGGAACGGAATAATGAAAGACACTTTGAGAGACGATTGCGACGAAGCGGCCGATTGTGTCAGAAACTGTTGTGTATCCCCTGTTATAGCACCAATTTTCTTTGTTATATTCGTCTTAATGGCACAGTTCGTTCTTGTTAATGTTGTAGTGGCAGTAAGTTTTAAATGAATTTGTAAAAATTTAATTACTAATAATTATTATCCTCATTGCCTAGGTGTTGATGAAACATTTAGAAGAATCGCACAAGCATTTGGAAGATGAACACGATATGGACACTCAATTGGAACGTGAATTTCAAGAAAAGCAAGAATTGGAAGAGCAACGAGAGTTATGTTTGGCTCTTCAAATGGATTCCGAATGCTTACAAACTAGAAAACCACTGACCAAGGTAAGAGCGTCTCATTTTTATATAGGAAAGAAATCGATGCGTGTTTCAGGTTTTATCGCTGCCATCAAATTTTACCTATAACCCGCCTGGTTCAAAACGTCCGGCAGACCGCCAAACATCTTTACGTATCAAAAGTCGCAGACAAACTCTTCACAGCCAACAACCCATAACGTTGTCGCACCTGGATGACATTAAAAACATCGACGAGTCAGTTTCCGATATTTACAACATAAGAGAGATGTCGGATTATAACAACCACGACGATTTGGAGAAAAATAGAGGCTACATGCAAGTCCAAACAAATTTAGACGACATCATCAGCGTTGCACAGCACGAAAAGTTATTGATGCTTCCACAAATTGAAGAAAAATATTCGCTCAAAAATATTAACGAAAGCAGCGGAATAAATGCACTCCTTCGTCTTCCATCCGAACAAAAGACAATCCACAAATTATACGGAAGCACCAAACATTTATTTTCAAAACAAATGTCATTTGATTTTCCTAAAGAAAATTCATCTTTGCTATCCACTACAAAGGCTTACTTAACGCCCACGTCAAAATCGATGGAACTAGTCGACACCTACGAGAACGAAGAGCAAGAGTTGAAAATTCCTATGTTACCAAAACACGATTCTCAAGAAAGTGTGCAACGCATCATCATCGAAAGAAGAAAACTGGATGAAAATTTGAAAGATATAAATCGATTTGATATTTTTGATGTATCACATAGTAGTGAGGAAAATTTAGTGAAAACTGACTTTGACGACGAAACGGAACATTGTGAAATTAGTCAAATAGCACAAGAACTAAAAAGTGACGACTGTTAAATATTTTTTTGAAATATATTTTTATACTTAGCGTTTAGTCTTAAAGATTTAACTTTATCGATTATCATGGTAGGTGTACTCGAAGGAAATCGATAGTTTAATACTTGGACCTTTTTTATTGAAACGCTGGAAGAGTATATTTTATTTTCTGAATGTCAAAGATTAATACTTACGGAAGGAAATATACTTTCCAGATTCCTAAGCTAACGATATTTAAAATTTAGGATAAATCGCAACTGTTGAACTTGTTAATACGTATTTAGTTAGATCTGTTAAATTTTCCGATGTTTATTCATAAAAACGAACTGAACATTTCATTCAACGTCAACACTGGATCATGCGAAATTATTGGTGGATTTAAAAGTTAAAACTACAAGATTTGGCGAAATTCCGCCAATAATTACGATTGGAAATAATTAAATTATTTGTTAGAAAAGCAAACTACTTGAATGGTAAATCTATTAGATAGGATATTGTAGAGTAAATTACTCTTAATGTAAATTAAAAGGCCTCGATAATTTAAAAATTTAATTCTTGTTATTAAAAAATTATTTAATATTTTACGTGACCTATGCATTCATATTTTAATAATTATGTAAAATAAGTGCATTATTAGCTACAATTTCCTAGTCACCTTAAATAATAATTTAAATTGTGGTAGGTACTTCCTCGACCCAACTATTTTTTTAATATCGTCACGATTGCAAAAAGAAACGAGGCCGCTAGGAAATCGTAGTTTTTGCCAATTTTGTAATTGCAAAAGCGAGTTTATTAGGATAAAGTGATTATAAAACTGGCATCAGCTGTGAATAAATATTTTTAGGTCGACTCTTACTGTCTATGTAAGTATATCTAATGACTGCAACTATAAACGAATATGTCAATATTAAAACGAAACTTCCCTCATAGGCATTAAATTTTATTAGTACAATTTTAAAAAAATGTATACTAAAACGGTATGTAAAAAATGGGAAACAAGTTAACTTGAATGACAATCGTAAACAGCCTTCGGCTTAGAAACATGTCAACTATTTAATATTTGTAAAATTTTATTTAGTCTTAATTAGACCATCGTTACCTAACAATATTGCTTGCAAAGTATTTTATAAATTAATAATAATTAAAAGAAAAATTTTGTCTTAAAAAAAACTGATAATAAAATTTCCATTTCTCTTTGAGGTCATCTGTGATATTCATAATATTATTAATTCCACGGTCTATTTAGTGAATTTCCGAATTAAACTGTAGGTATTAGTAAAGTAAAATAAAAATTATTCTGTTGTTAATTTTAACGTTTAACCTTTAACATAGATCTACCTGAAACTAATTTGTTCTAAAAATAGCAAAGGGATTGGTCCCCCCGTGTATGTATATGTACTAAATGAATTTATTTTAGTCGATTTGAAAAAGTCAACAGTGATGTGATTAATTTGAAATTTCAAATTCTTTGTTACTTTTTATAACATACAAATAATTATAAACCACTATGTACGACATGGACAAATTTCGTTGTTTCTACGGATTAGCTCATTATTTTTTGTATCTAGTTATGCGCCATTACGGATGTTCTAAAGCAAAATTTATGCAGTAATCAAAAGAACTTTTCTTAATAATAGGTTTTTTCCAACCAGCCGATAAACCGTTCAATGTACGGTCACGCTCATGCGCAATAGATAAAAAGCGTTTCAACCGACAGGTGACGGTTTGTTGGACGATCCATTAACCGTTCCAACCGAATTCGTAATCGTTTATGGAACGATCTCTGAACGATCATTTCGATACACAATCCAAAGTAGTAACTGAATAGCAAATTGATGACTGACCTGTGCATTGAGTATTTTTTAGCTGATTATTGTATGTCATTTTAAATTACTGTAAATTAATGTTTTGTTGATATTCTTATTACTAATTTCATTAAAATAAAATAATTATTTAATAATTTTTAATAAAATAAAAATAAATTTTTTAAATAAAATAAATATTTTTATAATACAATAATTTTATTATTATATTTTACAAGTTACGAATTAATTAATTATGTAAGTATTATACTTATCCATAGAAATGTTTTTCATTGATAAAAATTAATGTTAGGTTACGACTATGTGTATGAATCAGTCACGAATGCGTTCCAACGGTGGTAATTTTTACATCAACATTTTACGGTACAAAATTCACGGTTGCGCATAAAAGTTATCCTAACAGTTTCTGTACGGTTTCAAAATTGTACAAAAGTGACACGTTGGAACAAACCTAATATTATGCATACCTATTTAAATTCATCGCTTAATTAAAAAAAAAAACAAATAAAGCAAAATTGAAAATATTATCAAGTCCCATGAAGTTGATTAGTACTATATTTCGAAAAAAACAAATCCTGCACTGTAGTAAACTTTTTACATTCCATTTTGAGATAAGATGGCTGTATTGCAATTAATATTCTTTACTTCACTATAAAACTAAAATAAAATACTTCTTCACTTTTCTTATACATATATTTTTAAAATTATTATTATTATGTTACCTATTATAATTATTTTGAGAATCAAGTCCTCTTTCTATTTATAATCTTCCAGTATATCTCTCCCGAACAGAACATCCACCAATTGAGGTGAAATTCGGTATGTGTGAATCTAGTAGTGGAATATAACAATGGGTTTTTTAAAGAACATATACATAGGTACATAATGTATTAAGCGCTTTATTATTTACAGAATGGTTATAAAAAAAAATGTCAGTTATAAAGAACTAAAATCGGTCCCTTGAACAATATAATTTAAATATAAAATAAAAATTATTATTTTTATTTTAGGTCTTTTTCAACTAGCAGTTCTCTCCAGTTCTAGAACTGTACGCATGTTCTTAGTTAAAATTTTAACAAATCATGAAATTTGGTTAAAGAGCATGCGTACAGTTCTAGAACTGGAGAGAATTGCTTGTTGAAAAAGACCTTTTATATTTAAACCACAATTAGTTTGTGAAAATTAACAAGCTAAACACATAAATAATAAAATAAATAAAAAATATCCTTACGTTTCAAGTTTACTAAATTGAATGAATTAACTCGGACTTCGACGAAAGTTATTAAAATTTATTAAGCTTGCAATTTTAATAATATATAATTAATTCAATATATTATTTGAAAAGCAAATGTTTTAAAATTTATTTTATAAGTATCTTATCTAAAATATAAGAAGTACTTTAAAAATTTCTCTACTTTTTTATAAATTTATTAAACTTAGAAATACTAAAAATAATATATGATGAATTTTGAAAATAAGAAATAATGGCGCATAACTTAATAGTTACACGTGGTAACCAAAATTTTTTTAAGCAGGCCTACTTACATTGGGCGCATTTCAGGACGCTCAGCGGCTAAGTAATTGAGAACTATAACTTCAGATATTAGAACAATATAGTATTATTTAAAGTTTATACTAAGCACAATATACTCGTAAGGTTGACTAAACACTGCCTTATTTATCTTGTGCTTTGAATTTATATTAGTTATTAGTAAATTTGAAGTACTAAACTGCTGTGCAGCTAACCGTCTCTGAATTTGCCCATTAAAACAATTAACTAAACTCCAAGTTCAATAACATTTAAACAAGCTAGCAAAAAAATTGCCATCATGAAAGTCCAAATTAAATCATTACCAGTTTCTCGAAATTTTAATTATGTGAAATGAAAGTATATGGTAGTTTGTATTCGCTTATAGTTAAAATTTAAGCTTCCTTTAAATCTTATTTTAACCAATGGGCAAACAAAAAAAGTGGCATTTATTAATTTAAGGAACGCTTGAATTTTAACTGTAAGCAGTGTGAACCACCACTAGTGGCTTAGTTGATTAAATTGTAACATTTGACCTTAAAATTTTCCACTTTTTATTTGTGATAGACGAAAACTAAGCCAATGTTATAAAAAAAAGTGGTAATCAAATCGAAGTGCTTGTAGTAGGTTCGAGTCTATTAGAACTTTCTTCTACCTGTGCCTTTAACTTTCTTATAGGAGAATTATGACTTCTTCCGATTTCAAATAATTGTAGTAAATAAAAAAAAACTGTAATTATAGTAAGTAGCATAGGTTAAGACTATCGAGTTAGACATTTAAAATATAAAATAAACACAAATTATTGCATTGCTTTGCTTTTATTACGAAATTCATTCCAATACAACAACTTATCCATTAAGTTTACCTATTATACAAAAAAAACTACTTTATATTGCATTTTGTGACACAACATCGCCATATAATTTAAATTAATCCTCTTGCTAATAAAGGTTACGAATTAGGTACGTCAAAATAATTAAGTTAAAGAAAGTAGTTGTCACCTCATTCAATTTAGATGAAATAATAATCCAGCTCCAACTTGAAGACGATGGTAAATCCACTTGGTGAAATTTGACCACGTAACTTGATAGGCTCACCTGTTTTGTTGGTAACTGCAAAGATCCAAGTGTGATAATTTTCAAGTCACATCTGTGCCACCCGAGTATGGGAAGGGAAAAGCTAAACATGTTCCTGCGAATATGCTTTTAATTCAATCACAAAAACGACAAGCGTAATTTCGCTCCTCTGAACTAAATTAAAACCAATTAAAAGCATATTCTTATATGTGTGATATAAATACCTCAATTTTAAGGTAGAAATGCAACAGGAAGAATACAAAAAATGAGTAATGTCTTATGACTATAAATACCTCATTCAAGACACGTACGTAACTAAGAATCGAATAACCGTCTGGCCAGATTCAACCGACTGCGTCAATGTGCTGAAAGATCAACTGAAAATGGTGTCAAACCATATGTTCAACCTTCTTTACGTTTAAAAATAACAACGTTCAGCATACATTGCAAATAATTCAATGAACAAAATTTAAATAAAAAAATCACCCAATGATTGCTATTCGGGACCTCAAAATACATTTTGAAGGTAATGCACAAATATGTGGCAAATATTCGTACCTACGTACTACAGAGTTCCCACCAAATTCTCCAACAAATATATCAAATTTTCCTTGCAAGAAATTAATACTAATTACAATACAATATAAATAAATTTAAAAAGCTTGTTGAATTTCAATAAGTTAAAACTTTCTTTTAAAATCAAAATTTTAACAAACTTCAATTCCAGCTATCTTGAGGATATACAAAAAAAAGTGAGAACCCTATTGCCACAATATTGGTTACAATTACCATGTTCCAACACCTAGGTATAAACCAATATAACAATGACACAACCGGATCACATCAGTAGTGGTGGATATTTTGAAATGAACAGAAATTGTAGTGGACAACGCAGACATCAATTGTATTTTTTTTTCAATTTAAATGATAAGTTTTTTTCAAGTGACACAATTGATTTTCACAAATTAATTATTAATTTGTAAAAAATTTTAATTTAGTTAAACTAATTTTAACTTAAATAATAATTATTTAGAAATAAATAACAGAAGAAAGTCAAATGCGTATGTATTTCTTGATTGGATTTGCCTCAACATGGGCCTTTAAGGGATGTTGCATGTTTTGCATCATCCTGAGCTAATAATCAAGACCATTGTCGCAGCTGCCCCCTACAGTCCTACACGTAGGAGTACCAATAAGCGTTCCAATGTAGGAGGTAGAAGGGTTTTAACTCCCAAATTTTGGTTTTAACTTTATTTTTAATTTCAATATTTGATTCTTAATCTTTTAAAGATGAAAATTTTATTATGAAAAACTATCTTTACTTACAAATATATAAAAACAAATTGTTTTATTGAAATTATTGAACATTAAAATATATATATTTATACAATCAATTCAATCTCAAAATGTCTAAAGAAAGCAAAATAAATTCGAGATAGAGAAATTATCAATATTGTAATATAATATTGAACTTTTGAACAGATCAAGTACTTTGTGTAATTGTATTTTTATATCAATGAAAACCTGATAAAGCATTTATATTTTATTTATACGGCCTTTTTTTATAGAAATACTTTCTTTGAGATCAAGGAGAAATTTGACTGTAATATATCCAGTTATCAGATTATATAATTTCTCTTTATTCAAAATATTTATATAAACTACGCTTAGAAATGGTATCATTGACGCACTTGGTGCTACTTTTTTTAGCTATATTTTCAAATGCAAGTTTAATAGGATTTTGCAATACATATACTTCTAATAAAATCTTATCTGATAAAAAATGATAAAAATAAAAGACAATTTAAGCGGTGAGAAAACAAATTAAAACTTGAACTAAAACTAAAAAAAGGCACTTTTCACAGGAGCAAGATATTAAAATAAAATTAATAGCGAAACCACAATCAAGATTAATCATGCAATTGGCTTTAACTATAAACAATTTCATTAAACAACATTGAGTAAATTATTGTCAATGCATTTGTAATGAGCGTAAAACCGATTTTTTACAATTAATTACAATCAACTAAATAGGTAAAATTTTCAGTCAACATTTATTTGTCTTCAAAAAAACAAATTATTTGCTTTTACATAAATTTTTTTTCTACAATTCAAAATTTTGAAACGTTTGCCAATTAGACAAACAACCATCTCAGTCAATCAATTAGAAATCTCACAACCTGTATAGTATTATTCTCTTCTGTTAATTTTGATGTTATCTTGGCAGAGATAAAATGGTACAAAAAAAAGTAAGCAATACTTTCAAGAGTCTTCATTCGTTAGACGAATCTTCTATAGAATCTAATAAAAAAAAAGGAAAATAATTAAACCCCTTTAATTGTATCAATGAATAGGATACTATCTGTATAAAAATTTAAAATTCAGAAAAATATCTAAAATTTCTATAATTAGATACCAGATTCGAATTTAGAACCCACATAAAAATAGTTTTTAACTCTAAGTGCCGCATGCATACTTTCAGTTATGATTGAATTAAAACATAAAAAACGGAATTGGATATGAATAAAAAAACATGTATTCTGTAACAGACAGCCAGCCCGCCCGCCCCTGCACACCAGTGTATTGGTCCTTTTAAGTACAGCAAATTTAATAGACAGTAGCATTTCCATTTTTGAATGGATATATTTTTGTTTACATACCAGGTGTGTAAGTATGAAACCGGAATTTTTGTACAGAAAATACACGTTTATTGTAATATGATACAAAATATTGTCCGTCGCTATCTATACATTTTTCCCATCTTTCTGGCAATTTGTGGATTCCGCGCCAAAAGAACTGTTGCTCTTGTGAGGCAAACCAGTCATCGAGCCATTTTTGTACATCTTCGTAAGAAGTAAAGCGCTGCTCAGCAAGTGCGTGTCCAATCGATGCAAACAAGTAGTAATCGGATGAGGCAAGGTCCGGTGAGTAAGGCGCGTGCTGAAGAATCTCCCAACGGAACGACTCTATCGTTTCCTGGACCTGTTTTGCTTTGTGTGCTGGTGCATTGTCATGCAGCAAAATCACCTTGTGTTGTCTTTGTTGGTATTCTGGTCGTTTTTCACGCAAAACTCGATCCAAATCGGTCATTTGCTGTCGGTAGCGTTGAGTATTGACAGTTTCCCCAGGTTTCAGCAGCTCGTAGTAGATTACGCCCTTCTGATCCCACCAAACACACAGCATTGTCTTTCGTCCGTAGCGGTTTGGTCTTGCCGTCGATGTTGATGGTTCATCCGGAGTAACCCATGACTTTTTGCGTTTAGGATTCTCGAAATATATCCACTTTTCATCGCCAGTCACAATTCGATGTAAAAATTATTTTCTTTTGAACCTGGCGAGCAGCATTTCTCATGATGTTTTGCGGTTTTCCTGCTGTCTTTCGTTGAGTTCATGTGGAACCCATTTCCCCACCTTTTGTATCTTTCCCATGGCTTTCAACCGAAGGGAAATGGCTTCTCGGGTCACCTTTAACTGATCCGCCAGTTGTTGTTGTGTTTGAGCGTCGTCTTCGTCCAACAAGGCTTGCAGGTCAGTGTCTTCAAACTTTTTCGGTGGTCTTCCACGTTCTTCGTTCCTCACGTCAAAATCGCCACTTTTGAACCGTTTGAACCACTCGAAACACTGTGTTTTACCGAGAGCATGCTCACCGAACGCCTCCACAAGCATTCGATGCGATTCGGCTGCGGTTTTCTTCAGATGAAAACAGAAAAGTAGTTCTGCCCGCAAATCGCAATTTGTTGGCACAAAACTCAACATGTTTATCTCTAATAAAGTAATGCTACTGAATGAAACTCGTGTTATTGTGAGTTGGAAATCTTTGTCGGATATCAAAACAATAACAAGACACCGCTGACGTGATGTGTCGGTAACTGCAACGACATCTAGCACCACCTATAGGCAAATTCCGGTTTCATACTTACACACCTGGTACATATAACAGAGTGTACTGTTTAAGATAGAATGAACATGAAAAGCAGTATATATTTTAATTGAAAGAATGTGATTATTGGTTGAATTTGTCAAATAAAAGGGGGCGTTTTGCCTCGTTATAAGCTTAAGCATTTTAAGCTCAATCAAGTTTTGATCATTGCAAGCAAAAAATTCCAAATGCATTTTAAAAAATCTCTCGAGTCCTTACAACAATTATTTTAGAATTTAAGATACACAAAATTATGTGTGAAATTAATTAAGCTTCATCTAATCTAACGTCATGAACTTAGATGCAAAAATTAAACCCAAATAATAAAAGCAGCAGTATGTCCATGCTTGATACATCTTATTGCATTAAACATCAAATTAAATTGGTTTAAGAAACAGGTACTTATGTTTTTAATTTTTTGATATATTTTATGTAAGATATAACAAGAATATCAAATAATGTTGAAATCTGAAGCTGATAGAAATACAATGGAATTTTACAATTACTAGAATAACTACAGTATTATTCAATACTCAATTAAGCTTTTCTTTGTTTTTCTTATGACGCCTAATCTGCTTTCGTTCATTGTGAATGAGCACTAAATCAGTGGCGTGATATTAAATGAAAATTAATTGATTACTTCTAGCATGCATGGTCACTTCACAGCCATGGTTAAGTGTTGAATTTATTTTTCAAAATAAATCGCTAGATTTTCAAGAATTCAAAAATTTTAAATTCCTCGGCTTTTTCGGGTATACCAGACGAGTAGAAAATCCTGCTTGCATACACATTTTTTTTATAAAGAATGAAAAACTTGGCAAAAACAGTCTAAAAGATCACAGTTTTGCAAATTCGCACAAAATTTACTTTTGTACTACTGTATTATTGTATTAAAATTTCAATTTAGTCGTTTATGTAAAAAATATGCAAACATATCTTATGCATTTCTAGAATTTCTTGAAATTCCTGTAATTTAAGTCTGTAAAATATATACGGCGTCCACTACTAAACATTTTGGTAACCAAATAAATATCAAGAGCGTCCACCACTAATGTTGTAATCCCACAGAGAAAATAACACAAAACTGCTTAATTAAATAAATCATTGGCAGTGTTAAGTCCTCAAAAAATTATTAGGTACTAACACAATAATTTAATAGATCTACGTAGACAATCACTAACCTGTTCTAGCCCTGTAAAAGAAGAGAGTAAATGCAAGAATATCACCTACCTGGCACGAGCAGCCTTACTGCTCAAAGAGAAAGGGTAATTTATCGGCGGTGGTGGGAATGTCGGAAATTTCTCGAATCTCTTCCTATAAGTTAAAAGCATAAAATTATCCTTTCATTAAAACTTGATCCAATCCTACTTGAAAAATTGTTGTAAAGCCCTCAGGTCTCATAATCAATGCACATGTGGCAACGACTCATTCGTAAATCACACAATCACTGTTTGTGTGCAGAACTAACTGTACAAACAAGACTCCCTTAGCAAGGTAAGTTCTCATCACAGGGCAACTAAATTTTGAAGTTTTGTTTAAAAAATAATTTTTACCTGTATCACGTTCACGGTCCCTGTCTCGATGTCGTCTTTCACGGTCACGTTCTCTGTATTTATCACGATCTCTATCCCTTTCTCTACGATCGTCCTTCTCTTTACGATCCCAATCTTTTTTTTCTCTTTCTTTTTCTCTTCGATCTCCAGACGACCTAATCAAATAGATTTAGAAAATAAGATTACATTCTGTAGACTAAATTTAGACATAACAAAGTTGAGTCAATATTGAAAAAATATAGATCTTATAATGCAACATTACATTTCCTGAAAAGTTTATAATTTCTTCTTGAACAATTTGTTCTTTTCTAAGAAACTAAAATAGACCGTTTTATATAAAATTCAATGCACTAGAAAAATGTCTATAAAATATTATGTAATATTTTAAATTCCTTGTTTTTGTAAAGTTTATTTTATCGTCATTAAGAATACAAAAGAATGTCAAATTTCAGAGCTGTGTTCATCAGGAAATGATTAAAAAATTTAATACAAAGCAAACAAATATCGAAGAGAAGTTTAATAATAGCTTTTAAAAATAATCTATTACCTGTCACGATAATCTCTGTGCATTCTATTATCAGGTTCTCTTTTACGTTCAATTCTTTCCTTCTCTTTTGAAGAATCTTTACTTTTGTCTTTTTCTCTATCACTTCTACTTCCACGTCTTTCGTCACGTGCAGCTTGTACTTCAGCAGTAACTTCATCAATTGCTAGTTTCAGTCTTGCATAACTAAAAAACCGAATATTACTGGACACTTGACTTACTTTTTATGATTATAACTAATCAAAGAAATTTTAAGAAAATGCCCTCAGCTCTCATAATCTACGCACATATTGCAAGAACTTGTCCATAGATCACATAACCACTGACTATGTGCAGAACTAACTGTACAAACAAGCCTCACCTCTGCGGTATGAGTTTTCATCATTGGGCAGCTACATTGGTGCAGCTTTTAAAAAAAGAAAAACTAACCAGCAGCTTACCCTACATGTTGTTTTCCCATGAGATGATCATCGATTCGTTGTTGAGCATCACCAACAATTAAGAAGGCTCCACACACTTCACAAACTTCCATTTGCTTTTCTTGTGCAGCAGCCAGTTCAGCTGTTGCACTCCAATGGCTGAAAATTTACAAAATTAAAAATTACTTTTAAAGTAAATTAAAAATTATTTTTGTTAGATTTTTTAAAATAAAGTAATCAGGTCTCATAATCAATGCACACTGGACTGCGTAAGTCACTGCTCATGCACCCACTGGATGCATCCAGAATTAACTGAAGCAATGCTCATTACCTTGCAATAGTAAGTTCTCATCATTAAAAATATAGAAAGCAACAAATAAAAATAAATTACAAAAACACACCCATTTTCGTTTTGCTTCTTTAATAAATCGCGTTCCTCTTTTAACTGATCACACAGTTTCATCAAACCTTGTGCTTGCTCTACATTTCCTTCGTTTCCAGCTTCTTCGGCCTCTTTTTCTAACCCATTTATCCGTTCGTTTAATATATTAATTTGTTCTTGATTGCGTTGTATTTGAGCCGGATTAGCCGGCGTAATTTCTTGTTTACTATTTAAAGCTAATCGTTGTCTACCTTTGGTTATTTTTCTATCAACTTCGTTCACCATCGACGAACAAAATCTGATAAATTCTTCTTGATACTGAATTTTACGTATACCTCGAGCCTTTTCAAATAACTTGCGAACTTCCTCATCGTGAACTTTTGGACAAATACCCAGATCGGCTCTGGTGTTAACGAATAAGTCGTGTGGACAAAATTTGACCAAAAAATATTTACAATACTGAAAAACGAACGCACGTGTTAAATTTTTTTGGAAAAGATTGACAAGAAATGACAAAATTTGTTGTTTAGTGATGCGTCTAGTGATGAAATAATATTTCATTTCAAAACTTCACTATTCTTACCTCAGAATCCTCCCAATTTAATTCTTTAACTTTCTCGTTGGGAAGCACGTTTCGATTTCTTCCCATCAATTCATCTAATAAAGCTGCTGCTGCTAGCACAGCCATCTTGGAAGCCTGCAATAATGAACATACCAATAGTTCGGCGATAAAGTTACTAAAAGGAACTAAATGAATTGCGTGTAGGTATTTTGTATTGAATCAATTCATTTCTGTTCACTTCAAGCAAAATAGTACATTATATATTAAGGGAAAGAAACGCAATATTATTCACCAGTGCAAGTTTGTAGCCAGAGGGCGAAGCCCGAGGGCTACGATGCACTGAGGTAATAATGGCGTTCTCTTCTGTGGTGTATATACTATTTTTTACACGTCCCAAACCAAGAAATAAATAAAAATAATATTTATTTTCTTTGTATCCTTGATTGCTGCTATCTGTGCGCAATGTTGCAACTTTTGTTACAATAAAACCATCAGTTTATTACTTACAAGGAGAGGGCCAGGTATGCGAAATTTTGTTTTTGTTTATACTTACACAACGTAAAGATTACACCTACCTAAGGTATTACGAGAATGAAATAGTAGCGCGCCATATTCAGCCAATTTTGAAAAAATCGAATACTAGATCAAAAATTTTGTTGGATTATAAATTAGTTCGGAACGTGCGAGTTGACCGTGGCTCGACACGTTGCAACGGGGTGTATCGGGTTACAACTACCTGCTTTTAACAACTTTAAAATGCCGTTTTATCGAAAACTAGTAAATAATCCAAAAAAATTTTTGTTGTATTATACACAGAAAATTGTCCTTTTTCTTATAGTGCAGTTGAAATTTTGAAATTCGTGATGAGGAAATTCTGACAGTAAAACCGACTGTCTTACTCCGTACGACCATGGCTCCGTGCTTCGGAGGGCACGTAAAGCCGGCGGTTCCTCTGGGTTGATGACTTGCCTTCATCAACAACAAAAACCAGAGTTACTGGTACATCTGAGATAAGCCTAGCAAGCTACCTTGGATGTAAAACAATAAATATGCTCATAGAACTAATAGTAACTTCGGAACATTACTGAGGTTGCTGTTAAGTAAAAACAGGTCGCAGACCTAATTAGCGATCATATCCGACAAGTTTATTCTAATCAAAAACTCTATGATGATGATGATGAACTTCTTGGCGATATGGAGTTCCACGGTGACCCGTATATCTCCTTCATCTGATGTAGGCGGTGGGCGTTGGGATTTACAGGATTTACTGAGATGTGATTCCTCATTTGAAGCGCTAAGCTTGATCGGGCTGGACAAAAACTCTAGCGCAGTTTAAATGTATTAAAAGACATATATCCAACTTGAACACTTTGTGCGGCGCCGCCACTGCATTTCAATATTAAATTTGAGTGTTTGAACGTGGAACGTCAAAATTTTCAATTTTAGAGGTTATATTTCTACAAATTGTAGTAATGAATGTTTAACTTGACTGTAATTGCAATGTTTTACGTTTACATAATTTGTGTAGAAATCTTAAACACTTAAAAACTAATGAAATCGACATTTGGTGAATTGTGTTTTGCGTACGAATGACGTTGGAAGATAATCAAATGGTGGTGACTAAAGATTGGCGAAAGGCCTTGCGTACTCCACCAGGTTACAGAATAATCAACAAGACTCTTCGCAGTCAAACACAGTTTATATCCGGAGTAGCACTAATTGGACTTGTAGTTTTATTTTTGTTGTACATTTTTCCTAAGAAACAAATTGCTGGTCAAGTATTATCAAGTAAAACTTTTTATAACTCGACGTATCCTTTAACGACTCCAATTAAAACTAATAATATGCACACATATCGAATAGGTGCTTGATTTTTTTTTGTTTCCCAGATGGATAAGCTAAAATTTGAACTTGTTTTAGGAATCATAGCCGATTTAGACACGAATTCCAAGAGTAGGATAGAGAAACACACATGGAATTCGTATTTAAAGAAAGGATATCTGAGCTATAGTCCTACCAAACAGACAGTGGTTGTCAGTTGGGATCATGCTGATCCTATAAAACTTAATACAAATTTTGCACTTAAAGACCGGGGAATGGAGCTGTCTGAGTTGGTAGTTTTCGATGGAAGATTGCTAACTTTTGATGATCGGACAGGAATGGTGTACGAAATTGTTAATGATAAGGCAATTCCGTGGATTATCCTCTCGGATGGTGATGGTCGGTGAGTTAACGGCAGTTTTATGTTAAAATTGTGTAAGGTAAAGTTTATAGAAGCACGAAAGGATTTAAAGGGGAGTGGGCCACTGTTAAAGATGAGCAATTAATTGTTGGTTCAATGGGAAAGGAATGGACAACTGCTGCAGGAGCTTTTGTCAATAATAATCCTCAATATGTGAAAGTAATCGATACCAAGGGATCGGTAAGAGAGGAAAAAGTTTAAATTGCTTTGCCATGGTGATTTATTTTAGGTAACACATCTTCACTGGGTTGAAGAATATAAACGAATTAGAGAAGTATTGGGTATTTATTGGCCTGGCTATATGATACATGAGAGTGGTGTTTGGTCAAATGTTCATCAAAAGTGGTTCTTTTTACCACGAAGGTGTAGTAAAGACAATTACAATGAAACGTTAGATGAACTTCGTGGTTGTTCTTGGCTAATAACAGCAGATTCGGGTGTAAAATCTGTCGAAGCAACCAAAGTAAGTTGTCAACTTAGGAATGAACAAATCAGAAAGTAAACTTTTTATATCCATATTTCAGAATCACCAAAAAATTCACAAATAAAATACACTCTTAAGTATATTTCCTAAAAATTTAGGAAATTTGTACTTTTTAAAAAATAATTTTGTAATACCATTAATTATATAATATTTAAAAGCTTGATTCAAGCAGGGAAACCTATCTGCTATCTAAATACAGTAAAACTTGGATTATCCTGCCAACTCGGGGGCGAGATGCTGCTGCCACATAATACAATGTCATTTCATGAACATAAATAAAGTCACTTAGCACCATTCATCTTCATAGAATTACTCTTTTCAAATGATCGTGTTACTTTCATTAATATACCTACTATATAAAATAAAAGTGCAAATAAATGTACAATTCATTCATCGTTCAATACTATTTCGTGGATTGTGGGATTTTTGAATTTAGCATTTTTGTTCAAAAATCTAACAATTAGCTTTTTTGTTTTAACTTTTGCTTTCATTAATATCAAGAAGGTATACAGTAGAAGCTCGATAACGTGAACATTCGAATTTATGAACATCTCGATCCTGTGAACACCAATGTTTTCTATAACTACTCGGTAACATGAACATTATCACACTCGATAACGTGAACAGCGAAATTTAACAATTGTTAATGTTGTGTATTAAATATCTTAATGTCTACCACCGACTTCTTATTACTTGTACGTGATTAAATAAAAAATAAAGGTACCCAAAGAAATGCATATCTACATAATCATAAGAAATTCGTCTAATTGTCGACAAAATACAAGGTGGTGATGACATTGTAATATTTTTATTTCATAATGTTAGTACGTAATTCTTTTCAATACACAAAACACTAGTTTTTCTACACCCCCGTTAGTGTGAACACTTGCGCTAGTTTGAACATGCCTTTGGATTTTTGTGTTCACAGAATCGAACTTCTACTGTATTACATTTTTCAAATTTTAGTACATTATTATTAAGACGGGCTTATAATTTTGTGTTGATTGCGAAAAAGTGATTATGTCAGGTTTTTGTGAAATTGAGATTTTGACTTATTTCGATAGAATAAAACTTGCTCTTTTTTTGGGTATAATTGTCTAAGTCAACCTCAGATTGCTATTTCACTATTTCAAGCCAGTACTTATAGGCAGGACCGGCGCTAGGATATTTGATGCCCTAGGCAAAACTTTATCAGTTTTATCAGGGGATGAGAATCCGCGATATTTAAAAAAATACTTACATTTACATATTTTTTTATTAAACTAAACTAAATTAAACTAAAAAAAAATCTAATTTTAATTTTTCTAGCTTTTTTTGCGGCAAAAGTTGTTACAAGTTCTTTCAAATTTAATGTTGAGGATTTTTCCTGTTCTATAGAAATATGTTCTATGTTTCTTTTCTATGTATCTTTCGGTACTTGCACGTCTATCAAACGCGAGGCGCCACGTCATAAAATATTGCGAATTACTTTTACAAGCAGTGAGACATATACTTCCTCTTCCATGTATACTAAAACATTGAAATTGCTTACAATGCTGGGAGTTATTTTTTCGCGCACCTTTGTCTGGTTTACGTTCCTTTATCGTTTGCGCCCTAGGCAGTCGCCTAGTTTGCCTAGTGTTTAGCACCGGCCTTGCTTATAGTTTAACGTTTACATGAAATTTATTGTAGCTTGTCTAGTAGGTAGTATTTTTCTTCTTCTTAGCCTGTATTCATCCACTCCAGAGAATGAAGAGATTGGCTTCCAACTGGGAAGAATAGAGAGCTACTTCAAACCAGTCACCTGACTGAAGACTTTTAGAAAGACTTTTTTGGAATACCTAGGTAAATCAGGAAATTTTAAATCGTACAAATTTTGCAGGGAATTTATAATTTTTTTGAAACCTTGAGAAGCAAAGTAAATTATAAAAATTACGTTTTTTATTTATGTAAATTTTTTAAATTGGGGATCTTGTATTTGTATAAAGCGAAAGACAGAATTGTATAAGTTTGTTTATAGTATTCGGTTAAAACTTTAAAAACATAACAAAACATGTGGTAATCTCGATTCAATTAACATGGCATACTTATTTAGTTACGAAACACACATAATAAATTTCAAAGCTCAGACTTGTAAGGAACTTGTGAAAAGCCTATTTAAAGGTGAATTTTGAAATCGGTATTTTATTTACATATTAAAAACCACTTAAAATAAGTGCTACATATAACATCAGCAAGTTTAGTATAAATGTGTGTTGAATCTACTTATAGATTATTTTATTTCTAAAATTTTGCGCAATTTTGGTGATTCTAGTATAATACAGATATTATATAATATGTTTACTATAATTAATTATTATTATCAAGTTCAACAACTTAAACTACAAATCAATTCATCATTAACTTCTTTTTAGATTTCTAGTTCTTTACCCAGCAGAGGATTTTCTTCATTTAAATTTATACCAAGTTCAGAAGATAATGTAATCGTAGCTTTGAGGACGGAAGAGTTGGAAGGTAAAACTGCCACATACATCACAGCCTTTAGTATAAACGGAAATGTCTTATTGGAAGATACGCTAATATCGGACTTGAAATACGAAGGATTAGAATTTATATAACATTCCTACGTTAGTATAATTTTAAATTAATTTTTGAAAATTAGACTGTTATTGTTATTAATTTTAAAATAAACGATTTGACTTTTTGATGAAAACTTGCTTTTGTGCTAAAAATCAATACTTGCTTTGAATGAATGAGTCACCCCATGGCAATGACATTTGACATATTTATCAAAAGTGAAATTCTAGTAAAACCAATAATGTAGATCAAAAGGATTTAAATTTTATTATTTTGGTGATAATCGAAAAAAAAGTTGTTTGAAAATGATTTTATAATGGCAAGTTTAGAAAATTTAAGTGAAGAAAACTTGGTTGAGGAAATTCCTCAGTGGAAATTAGCCAAGCAAGGCCTTCAATTAATTTTAAATAATAAATTTAGTGAAGGTGAAGCCGTGTTAAAAAATGATCCTAACAGCATACACCTTTTTGCCGGATACACATTTGCTGTTTTTATGGTAAGAAAATTGAATTTTTCTATTTTAAATTTTTTTACTGACAATTTGGCAATCATTCTTTGTAGGATGCGTTGATGACTTTTGAAGATGACAAATTAAATTTAGCATTAGCGACATTAAAAGAAATTGAGGGACGTTGCGTTTCGGAAGCAGGTTGGTTGAAAACCGTCAAAACGAAAATTTTAGGTTCAAACACGGCTCTCTCAGTTGAAAACCAACTGGAGCACCAAATAATACTCGCTGACTCACAAGTTTGCATAGCTATATTAACGTTTTTGCAACAAGATTTTACTGGATACTTTAAGGGAAGTTGGGTTCTTCGGAAAGCTTGGAAGATTTATCAACAAACTTATATCGATATTAAAACCTTGTATAACGAAATTGTAGGAGATTTACCCGGTAGGTGCAGCTGCATAAATAGGGCAGACACGAATTCTGATAACCCAATTTTATACATCTTATATTCCACACAATTTTATTTTCTTAATACTCTTTCTTTTAATTTAAAATTCAATTTACAATCTGCTTAATAAATATAAAACTTTAATGAATCGTGACAACATTTCTTGTTTTTCCTGTCGGAAAAAGAAAATATAATTATTTTCAATTAGTGAATATAAACTGGTCGTCCTACGTATAAACAGTAGGGAACAAATACATCTGGAAAATATGTAAAAATGCCATGGCATTGTAAATTTGTCACTTGACTTTAATTAATGATAGAATCTGAGCTCGGTGCTACATTTTTGCTTGAACTGTTAATTGAATGAAGAATTTCCTGCGATAAGTCTTTTTTTCAATATCTATTGTAAATTATACGAGTCCAGAATATTTAGCTAAAGAGCAATGTCTAGTGTTATTTTTATGTTATAAAAATATAAATGATCGCAAGCCTTCGAGCATTTGAATGAAGGAAAAAATGTATGTGTGAAGGACTATTTCTAGAAGATTTGTAAATTTGATTTACCGGAATTCGTACATACTTTCATGAATGGGGATATAAATGTAGATAAAGGATAAAAATTATTTTTTACGCTTTTAGAAGAAATCAACATCCACCACAGTCATCACAGTTTCGGTGTGTCCGACGAAAATGCGGAATCGACTTCCGACGAATGGGATATTCCGATTCAAACTACATCCAACTCTCCGTCCAATGGGTATATCCAAACAAATAATCCTAATTTACCTCTGTCCAATTCCTACCCAAATAACTTAAAAATTGATAAATGTAAAAATGTAACTAATAAGTGCAATAATTGTTTAAGTAACAATAATTTGTGTGCAACACAAAACACCAATAATACTCGATGCCATTTACTAAATTATCAAAATATAGGGAATATTTGTTCCGAATGTACCAACATAAGTCTTAAAAAATCAATATCGGTAAATAGCGCACTTTGTAGTAGTTCCAATCGAGATAAAAGATCCAATGGTTTCTTATCTCAATTGTCACCTTTTCACAGTACACTTTCCTTATCTTACTTTACCTCGGCTTTCAATATTTTTTCGACAGAGAAGCCGTAAGTTAAAATTCGACCGATAATAATTCTTTTATTATTTAAATTATTTATAGAAAAAATTCCACAATAGATAAAGAAACCATAACGAGACTCATGGGTGCAGTGTCATTTGGATTTGGATTATTTCAATTGGGAATTTCTTTATTGCCTCCTTCATTATTGAGATTGACAAATTTTCTTGGATTTGGAGGAAATCGACAAACGGGTCTGGTTAATTTAATGTACGCCAGAGAGGGCACAGATATGCGGGCGCCTCTCGCAACGTGAGATTAAAACTTGCGGATTTGTAACCCAACTGTATGTTTCTTCACAGGTTGTCTCTTCTTTGGTATCACACGATTGTTAGACCGTTTTATGCTCTTGATGGAAGTAACGTTCAAGCAGGAGTAGAAGTTGCGTCTCAATTAATTGAAGAATCTGAGGAAGAGTACGGGGAATCGGCACTATTTCTGTTTTTTAAAGGAAGGGTTTATCGATTAAAAGTAATTAGAGTATATCGTATATCTCATTGTGGGAACGTAAACTAATAACTTTTTTTTTCAGTCGGACATTTCTAACGCGTTACAGTCGTTCCAAGCTTCTGTCAACAATTCCTGCCAACGAGAAATAAAAATTTTATCTTTACATGAAGTCGGATGGTGTAATTTAATTAAAACCGACTACTTAGCTGCAGAACAAACTTTTCAGGTTCTCAAAATGTCCAGTCGATGGTCACGTGCCTTTTACGGATACTTGGCGACAATTTGTGCTGGTTCTTGTAATAAAATTACGGATATCAAGCAATTGGAAGAAATGAAAAGCCTTATTGATAGTTCGTCCAAAGGCACACAACTTGAGCTGTTTTTATCAAGGAGATTTAACTGGTGCCCGAATGATAATAACGCATTGTTGGAAACAACAGATATTTTTTGGAAAATGTTTGTTTATGAGTTGTTGTATTTATGGAACACTTTAGCCAGTTGTAATACGGAAAGCATATACCAGATTATTGCAGGTAAACCATTTTATTGTGTAAAGCATTGAGGCATTGAGGAAACGAATATTAGTCTGGAATCTTTTGTTTCGATAAATTACTGACATATTTTTTATTTTTAATCCTTGTTAAATCAAAGTTATTTTTGTAATAATGCTGATAATTTTCCACAAATGCACAGTCCAAGCCTTATTTTTATCATATCAAATTTTTAGAATAAACCAAAAAATGGACAAACACTTTTTAGAACTAAATTGTTTAAGTTATTTTTAGCCCTGTTGCAAACGTACTTATAACATCTTTTTCTTTATAATTATGTTCTAATCATTTTTTTAAATTTTGAAAGGTCGTTAATCCACTAAAATTGACCTACTGGACTACTGACAGCTCTGCACTTGCCTTGCCTCGGATTGACTATTCCATACGATACATTTTGCGTTAGTTATCACATTAAATTTTTCTTACAGACTGTAAGAGTGTCTCAAAATATGAAAAACCTGAACCTATGGCTGGTTTATCGTATTTAATAGAAGGAAACTGCTACTTCATTTTGAACAACGTCGACGATGCCATTACTAGTTTTAGAAACTGTTTAGAAATCAGAAATTCTAAGCCTCACAATGCACAAGATGCTCATGTATCCGCTTTTGCCCAATATGAGTTAGGAACGGTTCTGATAAGAAATTCTGATGTAAGTTTATGTGAAAATCTTAACAATTTTTATATTTATTTTTGAATTTTAGACCAAGGAAGAAGGTAAACAATTATTGAGCAAGATGTCCACATACAAAGATTACGATTTTGAGCAAAGGTTGACGGTTCGGGTTCATTCGATATTGAAAAATTCTTAGAGGTAATTTTTGAAGCGAATCCTGCCAAAGTTTATTTTTTTAAATTAAAATGAGTATGCGTAATTACTCTTACTGTAGCTGTTCATGCTTAGAATGTAGAAAAAATTAAAGCAGTTCCATGTTTAATGGGCTTTCCATGACTGTAACGTGTGATAAATAGATGAGGTTCCACTTAGCACAAACTGAAAGATCTGAAATAGGGGAATTTCTTTAAATATTTTGTAATCTTATTCAATCCTAATGTGTATAATCAGCGCACGCATATAACAGCAGCCAACTGGGTAGGTACTGTTTGGATAATATTCAAACATACCTATATATTTTCTTTTGTATTTTGTATAATAGGTATTTCCCTCAGTTTTAGCAATGTTTGTTTAAATGGAACCATTGTCTTTTAAGTAAGTGGATTTGTTGGTATTTAAATTTTATTAAAGTAGAACGGAAAGGGAAGAAAACGCGATGCACATTGTTATATTGTGTTATAATAGCTGTTAATCGTTTAAAATCAAATATATATCATAATATTCCCACAAATATAAATTAACCTTGCACTGTTAAGAAAAAACAGGTAGCATAGAAATCATTTGAAATAGGGAGGAAAGCAATTTAATTTTTACTTCAAAAGGTATTTTTTATTGCAATGAAATTAATAAATTTAAATTAAAGAGCCGAGTAAGTTTACGAAAATACTTAAAGGATTTATTTTCTGTTTTGAGATAAGGATGGCGTTAGTGATTTTTAGATTTAAGATGTTCTTGGAAATTGTCTTACATTATTTATTTATAGAACGCAATTTACTTCTGAATAATTAACATTTATCACAATGCCACTGGGAAACTTCTTACTCTGCGATTAAAATAATGCAGTTTTTTATTTTATACCTACTTATTATAACTCAAAAACAATTATTCGTATATTAAATTGAATAGGATGTAATTTGTAACAAATTAAATTTTCTCTGAAAAGTGTTGAATACATATTATTCGCAACTATGATGGTTTGAATGATAGTAAGCGCAAATTAGGTTAACCATGATTACGTGATGCATGTTTTGGTCTGCTATCTACATTTATGTCCTATATAGAAGGTGCTAGCTTCGTGTCAAGTTTTGTATATGTATTGTGAAAGAAGTTTCTATATCTTTGATAGATCTTATCTACCGAAGCCATTTTACTTGATCGATTTATTAAATACGGGTTGCACTGATATGTTAAAAATACATTGTTTTAAATTTTAATATTACATTTTTCGAATTAATATAATATGGTATTCCTGTTAATTAATTTTTTTTATTATTAAAAAAGTTTAAGTATCTCATTCAAGTTAATACATTTATGTTAAACTTGTCGTTAGTGGGCATATAAATGCTAAAAACAAAACCTAAAGAAAAAATCAAGAGAACTAGAAACATCTGCAGAGTTAGGTAACTTTGAATAGACCTCCAATTTATAAACCGCAGGTTATAACTTTGATGCTTATTATCTAGGTACCAAACAAAAATCATTATATGTTTTTCTTTACAGAAAATTAATTTTTTTATAAATTATGTCTTATTTCAATTTCACGTAGGAAGTTTTGAGTTATAATCAAAAATAGGATTGCAATCGAGCTTGGGCAGCAATTTTTGGTCAAAATTGTGATGATAATAAATTATGCCATTCTCTTGAGTAAAAGCAGTCGTTCATTAAAAGCGATAGATTCGTGGTTTAAGTAGTGAAATTCGATATTAATAATCATATCATTATTTTAGAATAAGCAAATAATGCACAATAATAATTGTCATCGGTGAAAATGTTTCTGTTGCATTATTCTTATAGTCATTCTAAAAAGTGTCTAGTGCATTTATGGTTATTCTAAAATACTGATTTGATCGCTGATTATGTTACCAAGTAGAGAATAATAATTTTTAAACGCGAATCTTGCCGGCGAAAATTAACGAAAACTTTGATTTAAATTCTTTTTTAATGTAGTAAACAGTAAAAATTGTATAAAATACAAGAAACGGTAACAAATTTATAAAAATATATAATAATTTATTCTTCTTATTAAACCATTGAATCTAACTGACCATGTACACGCAATCTAAAAAATATTTATAAAGTTTTAACAAGTTAGTCGTAAATATTTTTATATTTGGGTAGCTGTAACTTGTGTAGCTTAGGAAATAAATTCCAAAAAAATGCATTAAAATATCAAAATATTTGTGTTTATTTTATTTACTCACCTATAGACACAGGTATATACTGGATTACCATGATTTGATTTGACTTTAAACTCGACATATTCGTACGCTTCATATGAGTCGATGGGAAAAAATTGTATCGGTGGTCCGTTAATATCATACGAAAATTCTCCTAATTTTCGACCACGGCCGGCTTCATCGCCATTTTGCAATCCCTTTTAAAACAATAAGTTTCGAGAATGTCGCTTGAATGCTTCGTATCGAATAAGTCCGCTTACCGAAATGCTGAAGTCTCTAGGAGCGGAATCAAGTTCTCCCGATGGTGAAATCGTTCTCGAAATGTGTTCCACGCTAACACAATGAATGATTACGGGACCCAAAAGTCGAATTACGGCACTTCCTTGCGATCCTTTGAATGCCCAACATTCTCCGGGTAACGAAGATGCCTTCGATAAAAAATATAAGAGCGTTACACGCAAATATAGCGCTACACTTTTTAAATCCAAACTTCAACAGTAGACGAACAAAGAGATTGAAAAAAAATGTATCGGTTATGAAGAAAGATTTTGGAAGAGCAGAATAATTGAAAAAACTAATTTTTTATCTTACTTGTATGATCGATCTTGGACCACGTAACGACGAACATAATGGAATGCCAAATAATGTGATAGACGATCCGCTGGGAGTATACGGTTCGGTATTGCCAGAACTTATTATACTTCCGCCTAAACAGCAAATACAATTTTTCAGTTTTTGCAAGTAGTGTTTCCGTAATACTGAAGGCTTTTGTTGATTTTGAGATCATAAGTCATATATACCTGCCGATTCAAGAGCAAAATCTACTTTTCCTGTTTTGTCGGCATCGTATTCTTGCAATACCTGTCGTACCATATGATAAACCGGATCGTTTCTGTTGATATTTAGCATAGGTGATGCTGGAGAATCTAAACAAAACGTGAAACTTGTATATTAATAAAAATATTAAAATCATATGAAAAGATAAGACGTTAGCAACTATAAATTTTATGCTTCGTTCAACCGGCTTACACATTTTTTCCCATATACCTATGTCATTTATCTTATTGGTATCTACCAAACCGAAGTGTCATCTAATTGGTCTCTGTTTACACTGCTCAATTTTTAATTTACTTTAATTACTTCGTTTTTGAAGACTTTACTCTCTTTTACCTTGAATGAAAAATAGAGAGCTCAATCTTCCTTGCATGCGCTACGAGAGGCAGCAAGCAGAAATTGTGTAGAAGAATAACTATTTATTGAATTTATGTTGTCCATCTTCGAGCCATTTTACCGATTATATGACATTGGCAGATTTTTGGAATCACTCGTACAAAACTTTCGGATGCACTTTCAAGTGTCAATTCATCGAATCTAGAGATTTATGTTTTGCTATCCTATAGTCAGCTAATTTGATGTTTACTTTATCCCACCCAAAAAATTGGCCTTGCTTTAAATTTTATTAATTATATTTTATCATTAATTACGATTACATATAGGAAAAAATATAAAAATCAGGAGACCATTAGATTCAGAAGCTATGCCTAGAAAGTCGCGTGACTTACAGATAAAAAAATCCTAATAAGGAAAAGGTTCTACAAAAATTAAGAAAACAAGAATTTGTTTAAAATATTTTTCGAAAGCGCATCAATAACTCACCACCTCCACTAGAACCGTCAGCAGATCGAGCGGGATGGGTCTGCTGATTTTTCTTAATTTCATTTAACAAGTTTTCTATGACTTCTAGTTTATGTTGCGTGTCTTTTTGCATACTTGACAGTCTTTGTTTCGTATCTTTTTCGTAGCCATTCTAAAAATCACGATTTTTACATTTTTTTATACGACGAATACATTTTTGTCATGAAAGTTACTTGTATAACGCTCATTTGAGATTTCATATCGCACAAATCGGTATGAAAGTCATCTATATTTCCTCTAGACTCTTCAATTCGTCCATTGACGTACCATAAAACTATTAAACCTAATACTGAAGAATCAAAATAGTTTTACTTTCTGGAATTACAAAATTTTGACAACTTACATAAATAAAAGAGATATTTCATCCAGCCGGCATACGAAGAACGGCGAGAACGACCACAAATTTGTTCATAGTCCATCGTAGAACGGAAATTACTTACAAAACGTTCTAATGTCGAGCAAGATTGATTTAATCTAGATGCCGATTGAACCAGGCTTAAATCTTTTGGAAGGCAACTAATCGAAAAACTTTTAAATTGGTTAAAATTGTTATAACTTCTAGTTAGGTCACAAGATTCTAAATTTGCGGCGTGTCGGGCTAAAAAAAAATGTGCTTTTAATTTATTTATATTACAGGCAGATTATTAGATAGGTATATCTACCTGCCAAACGCGTGAAATGCGGATGTGGATTCGGAATTCGGTACGTCACTAAAATGAAAATCCTCTCTAAATAATTATGAAATTATCATCAGAAAGAGCCTTACGTGAAAATTTGATTTCTTCGGAGTCATCACTACCTGAAAAGAGATTAAATTTTAGCAAAGGAGCAGTTTTGTCGAACAGGTTTTTTCTCTCAAAAATAGTTTTGTCTGGATTCTGTCTGTTTTTTAATTATTATCAAAACACAGTGCAGTAACTAGGGTGAGCCTACCGGCGTAAGCGGGTCCCAGTCGTCGAATTTGTAAATTCACTTAGAGAAAAACAAAAATGGCAAAAAAGGTGCTCGCTTACGTCGGGAGACATGTAAAATGTTTAATTCGCACCTGGCGTAACATCAACTATAGTTACGGCACTGTTAAAACCCTTACCGAAATTATAACTTTTAAGATTTGAAGACATTATTAGACCCTCGATATTATTTATACGTCTATCAAACCAAATTTTTATGGCAAAGGTTACTTGCTATATTTGTGTTAATTAAAAATGGCACTTACGTGTGAAATTTTTCAAATAATGAATTAATAATGTTGCATAAAACTAAAAATTTTTAAAATTCCAAAATTGATTATGAAATATGTTTCATTTTTCAAGTAAAGGCAGAAATTTTAAACAATTTGATTATTTTATAAGACAGTGTGATCTTGATTATGCATTTAAATAGTTTGACACTGACGTGGCATAATATTATTTGACTATAACCAACTATAAATGTCTACATGCTGAACGTAGGTAACAGTTTTTCCTGTAGTATTTATTAAATAAGTAAAAATAATATATCAACAATATTATACTAATAAAAAATATCCGTGCTTATATAATTATATTCATTAATAATTTCTTATGGGACCCAAAGCGATGCCGTAAACTCGGACTCTGGCAGATTTAGTTCTTGTTCCAATTTTAAAATCTCTAGTTTGGTGCGGTGATTTCTTAATTTAAGATATTCAATCTCTAACTGAAGTTTTTCGTTTTTTGCTGAATCTTCGGGAGAAATTTCGGAAGATTTGTCTATACTTGACCCCTTTCTTTTTCCTGCAACGAATTGTGCATTATTGTATAGAATTATAAAAATAAAGGATGTTCTACTGTTATTACTGCAGTTTTCCACATGCTTTTCCGAACCAGCTGGTGTACGTTGAATAGTTGTGTTTGAATTATTTGACGTTGATATTAAATCAGCGCTACTGTGCGGTTCCAAAGATTCGGTTGGCCCAAAGTTGCATAACGCTGAAGATTTCTTTCCAATTATCTCGATAACTAAATCGTCAATTTCTGTTAATTTACCCGTACCATTTTTTCTTGCGTTATCAATTTTGAACTGAAATATAAACATTTTCGTATGTAAAATTTTCAATTTTCTTGAAAAAGATTAATATGTAAACTTAAATTATTTTAACACATTCTTGCATTAATTGGGTAGGTAATAATTAATTTATATAAAAATTTTGTTTGCATTTTATTCGATCTTCTTACTATATTGTTGATTGCTATAATAAAACACGTAAATGTTACTACATACTAAGAAAATAATAATAGTAAGAAAAACAAATAAAATTTAAGTAAAATTTTTTATGCAATTCAATATACTTATTTATCTATTGATTGTAATATTCAATGTTGTTAATATAATAACATTGATATTTTATCGACATTTTTATCAAGTTAAGAATAAAGAAACTCATAAATTAACAACAGCGTAATATTTTGTGCAATTTTGCAAAATATACAACAAGAATATTTAAGACTGACTAAATTAAGAAATGCCACGCTGTAGCAATTTGGAAAAGTAGCTTTTTGAGCTTTTTTGAGCATCGATAAAAATCGAAATCTAAGAAGAGCAAATTTCCTGGGTCGAGATGAAAAACAGCAAGTGATGCTAATGTCTGTCATTTGCAAGTAAGTTAACAACAAAAATAACCCATTTTTGTATTTGTGTAATTACATTACTGTATAATATGTATACATTCGATTCCCCATAAATTATATTATAGCATATTGAATTATATATGAATTCTATATTGAATTTTTTTTATATTGAATTGAATATATTGAATTTATATAGTATGTAAGCAGAGCTGTACAAAGCACTCGGTAAAAGTAATTCAAAATAAATAAACAAAACAAAAAATATTAAAATATTAAATTTTAACTTCAAACCTGTTATATGTTAATTATTGTCATTTTTATTGTTTTTTAAATATTATTTTTCTATGTAAGTATGTATTCTTTACTTAAAAGTTAAAATTCAATATTTTAAAATTTGTTTTGTTTGTTTATTTTAACATTACATACTACTAGCTACCACAGTAAATACTTAAAAATTAATTTTTTAGGATATTTTCCATTTAAAAGTAATTCAATTACCAATTACTTTGTTAATGTTGAAAGTAATTGAAATACCAAATACCAATTCTTCTTAAAAGTAATTGAAATATTTATAAAGTAACCAAAAAATAATTCAATTATTTTTTTTTACTACTATTTAATTTTAAATTTATTCGCGTTTGTGTGTGTAAAATGATATTTCTGTGCACTAAGGAGGTTTTCATATAAACTTAACTTGTTAAGTGTAAAAATATACTTACCATTGTAGTTTTCTTGAAATTTTGCCACAATGTGTCTCTCACGTACGTCCAATCTCTCTGTGCGGACACTAGGCCAAGGCTTTGAGCCATAGCCGCCATTTCTTTCCACTTAATAACCTTGTCAGTTTTTTTTAAGTTGTCTGAAAACGCACCAAAAAGTATTTCTTTACATTCTTTAATTTTAATTAAGAATTTCATTTTACGATTATATATAATTTGTCTGGAAGTCATAATATTTAACGTTTCAACATAGAATGTAGTATACTAAGCGTGGCGCAACAAATTCGTCAAGATATTATATTCCTACAAGTGTAGAAAACAAGCACGTTTTTACAACTGTAGCAATTTAAGTTGAAAACTTGTTACAATTGTAAGGTTTATGTTACAGATCCTTGTTTGAAAGCCATTGAACTATTATTATTGTAAAGATTACCTAACTGGAAGGGGCACGCGCGTATTGTGAAACTAATCGGCCATGTATCAGGGACAACAAACAGACTACCTACCATTACCTATGCCATTACTATGTAATATCAAGCATTTTTTCTATCATTGTTTTTCTCGCGGATAGATTCGCCAATTTATTCGTATCTACGTACTATGTAGCAATATAACTAAAATAAGTAATACTAATTATTATTAATTTCGTAGATCGGCGATGTATACCTACTTTTTAGTTTTTACCCTATAAAAGTAGAAAAGTACGCAATATGGTTTTATAGATTTTAAGGCAAGCGAACTCTCTCTTCTGTTTCTGTATTATAATTAGGTAGATATTACGTAAGTAGAAAAACATATAAGTTTAGTTAAATAATACTTAATGAACAGATTGAAAGAGACTGTAATATAAATCTATTAATATTGCAATGTATAATAAAATATTGTATATTCAGAACATGGGCGTCCTAATAGAGTGGAAAGAAGGTAATTACTTCTCGAGTCCTGGCTTTTAAAATTCATTTTTAATGCCAATCAAGTTTATTTTTAGAAAGATTTTAAAATTCTCTAAACTTAATTTGTTATGTTAAAAATTATAATTACTTTGGTTTTTATTTATCTTCATTGCCATTGATCACAAACAATTCGGTTAATTTCTAGACTTTTTCCTGAAATTATGTCATATCGTTTTTAAATATATCAAAGCTAACCGGTACTCTGCTTGAAGGTTTGAGTAGCCCAAAGTATTGGACTATTAGTCAACTAATACAAAACAATACCTTTTCTGCGCTTGAGTCATTATTAATTTTAGCATTTGAAATTGCTTACAATTTTAGGTTGTCTACACGTAACTTGTGTAGAATGTCAACAAACATAAAGTTAATTGCAGTACATTGTACACCTTTTTGAAAGTCATGGCAACTCATTTTTAAAAGATACGAAAATTATTAATTAATATTTTTCATTAAAAATAGATCAAAACATATAATTTTTCATAATATGATTAGATGCTCAACAATTTTGTAGCAGTTTTTTTTATAAAATCGACCAAAGTTATCTGATTTATTTTAAAAGTCCACTTTAATTTTATCAACCTGTACAACAGATCAGGTGACTGAACGCCGTTGACAGATGTATAATGTGATTTTTAGGTTACATTTTTATCTGTCATTAAATTCAGTGTAAATTTTATTAAAAAGTTTTATATTGTTGTTAGTTTAAAACATTTTGAAGCAAATTTTATGCTGCTGATTTTATTGCCTTTTTTATTATTTGTGGTTTAATAGTTTTAAGTTTGTTTAAAATAGCATAATGGGTGATACAAGATTTTTTTATTCAAATACCTTTTATAATACGCCCTTTCGTATGTCAGAGCGCCACCCCAGTCATGTACCGTCGGAAAACAATCAACCATTTAGTAATAATGTAGCAGGAGTAAGCAATCGAGTTATTAATAATGCGCCCGTTCCTTTGATGAACTTGAATGTTGTGCGTCCAAAGATGCATTTCAGGTCGCAAGATTCGGCCCCGGCGATGCTCTATCCGGCCCCAATTCATCTAAACTTACAGGCCCCTTTAAATAATAATGCCATACCCACTCTGCTACCCAATAATGGGAACGGTAACAGACGACAACGTAGAGGCAATCGTGGAAAAAAGAAGAAGAGCCCGGAAAAGTCACAGAGAAAAGAAAGCCGGGAAAGTAATCATCCAGAAGACGTAGACGAAAGTATTATTTGCGCATTAGCTACTTTGTCAGATAAAATGAAAATCAGAGCAATTTTTCATCAAACAAATGCAACAATTTATAGAATTAAAAATGAAGGATGTGGACATGTCAATTTGCAATTGGAACAAAATTACTTTCATAGTATAGATGGTCGTTACAGAATTACAAATGATCCTGCTGTTCAGGCTATTGGTTTGTTCTCTGATCAAATTTACAATGGTACCATGCCGAGTGAAGGTTTATTTAATGTTAGTACTTCCAACTTGCAGAGTGCAAATGTTAGTTCACCAAATAATTTGACTAGAAAGGGCAAAAAGAAGAAAGGTAAGAAATCGCGGATGTTTCCTGAGTATTGGAGTTTGGATGCAGTCGAAAAAGGTTTGAAAGCTAACACTGTAATTAAGGGTGTCATTAGAATTAATGCTAAAAATTCTAACGAATCATATGTGAGTAACGAAGACGTTGCTCAACATGATTATTATATCCAAACGCTTCTCGAAAGAAACCGAGCATTAGAAGGAGACATTGTTGCAATTCATGTTAAACCCCAAAATGAGTGGACGGAGAAATTGAAGACTGCTGTCGTTGTCTACATTTTTGAGAAGGTAATAAAAGTTTCTTCTAGTTATGGTAATCATCACTTCTTGTGTTTATTTTTATTTTAATTATTTTACATACAATTATACATTTATCAATTTACTCATATAACCAGTAATTAAATTATAAAGATCTATTTTAATATTTTTTTAAAACTTATTATCAGTTCTTTAGCTAATGTTCTCTTATTTAACAATTTAAAATCTATCTAATTTCATTTAGGGGGCTTTTAAAGATTTAAGGTCCTTCCTTTTAAAAAGAAAAATACATTTATGCAATATTTGCATATTAATAATGTCAAAAACGGTGTAACACTAACTTGCATCTCTTCAAAAATAAAAAATCAGAAAACATTACTCGAATTATGTGAATAATATTTTTATTCGATAGCTATCTACGGGAGAGCTACCGAAGCATTTATGCTTCGACCACATTAATGATTCTGGTAACTTACGAATTACGTTAAGAATTATTTCGGTTCTAACCACGTATGCAACTTTACCTCTAAAACAGGACCTTTCCAAAATAAAAAAAGTAAAATGTAACCTGAATAAAGATGGATAGAAAGTCGTAACCTGAATAAACATGATGAAGTATCATTTTTGGTCTAATAAATTGTACACAAAGTGATACTTTCGTTAGTCTTGGAAGAGTGTACATACAGGTTTTGCTGTATTGTATACATTAATTTTGTTCAAGTTCTTTGCTACAAATTACTGTGTGAATGCTACAGGGTTCATACTTTTTCTCACCACCAAATATTATGTACTTCAATAAACTAGTACCGATTACTTATATTTTATATTTTTTAATTATTAATTTACTCTCATATATCTGATTACTCTTAAGATTTGCACATAACCAATAAGTTTATTTTTTCAGGTGCACTCTAGGATTGCAGTTGGGTTTTTACAGTTAGTACCAGAATCACGACAAGATGCTGTTTTCATTCCACGTGACTCTCGCATGCCTAACCTTAAAGTTCCTTTCGATCTTTGTCCCGAAAATTTTAGACAAAATTCTAGTCAATATGTAAACATTTTGTATAGAGCTATGCTAAATGAATGGGAAGGGGTCGCCGATGCGTTTGGGGTCATCTTAGAAGAAATTGGTCCAATTGGGGACATAGATGTAGAAACTGCGGCCTTACTCGCGGAACATAATTTAGATGTTACTCCATTTCCACCAGATATATTAGCGCAGTCGGGCGTCTTGATGGACGAAACGATTCCCGAAGTGGAATTTAGTTATAGGGAAGATCTACGTAAAGAATGTATTTTTACTATTGATCCACTTACTGCTCGCGATTTAGACGATGCTGTTTCGTGTAAAGAACTGCCCAACGGTAATTTAGAAGTTGGCGTTCATATTTCTGACGTAGCTTTTTATTTAAAAGATAACACCATGTTAGACGACTTGGTTAGTAAGAAAGCTACAACGATTTATTTAGTAAACAATGTTTATCATATGCTACCCAGAGAGTTATGCATGTATTGTTCCCTTTTGCCAGGACAAAACAAGTTAGCGTTTTCTGTGTTTTGGGAAATGACCAAAGAAGGCGTCATAGTTAATCGTCGTGCTGCTCGTACAATAATAAATTCGTGTGTTCAACTTTCGTACGAGCACGCACAAGTAATGATCGAGGATCCTTATTTTAAAGGCGACAAAGAGTTTCCGAAAATTTTTGGAGATTTTACTTATGAAGATTTAAGTAAACGAGTGAATCACCTACAAAAAATTGCTGTAAATTTGCGTCAGAAGCGTTTTGAAAATGGTAGCTTAAGAATCAATCAAACAAAATTGCTCTTCAGATTGGATCCAAACACTATTCTTCCGACGGACGTTTTCGTTTACGAAAATAAAGAAGCGCACAGACTAATTGAAGAGTTCATGTTGTTGGCTAATATGTACGTTGCTGAAACGATACGCGATAATTTTCCCGAGTTGGCATTTTTGAGACGACACACTGAACCAAATAGTACTATGTTGAAAGAATTGGTCAAAACGTTACAATCTTTCAGTCTTCATTTGGATATATCGAATTCTAAGTCCATTCAAAGTTCTCTTTTAGACATACAACAAAATTTTCAAGGTAAGCAAGATCATCGGCCTCTTATTTATCTAGTTTAATTTTTTTTATCTGCAATATCTTTTATAACTTGCATTTTATCTGTTTTTTGTTGTCACTGCTAATAGTAGTTCCTTAAGCTTTAAATTGTTTTTTATAAATTGCAAGTGTTGATGTTAAATTAATAAATTACATAATCTTACATTTATTAAGATCAAAATTTGAATTCAAAATGATTATCAAACATTGTGTTTTGATTTTACAATTCTAATCAGACGAACTTATTTTGTAAAACGTTAAAACTTACATACAAGCGTACAAAGGGAGCACACAAAAATTTAAAAAAATATTACAAAATTATAGGTGAAGAAGGAATGCTAGCCATGTACCACTTGTTGGCTAAACCAATGAAGAGGGCAGAGTACTTTTGTGCAGCTAATTCCGAAAATCCAGAAGATTTTCACCATTACGCTCTAAGCGTTCCTCTTTATACCCATTTCACTTCACCAATCAGAAGATATGCTGACATTATGGTTCACAGGCTTTTGTCTGCTACATTAGGTAAACTTTTTATAAAAAAATTATTTGTGATGACACAGAAATTTTAGGATACTCTGAAAATCCAAATTGGTCTCGTAGTTACGTAAATACTATTGCAAATACCTGCAACACTCAAAAATATAACGCAAAACTAGCGGGCGAATCGAGCAGCGATTTATTCTTATCGCAGTACGTTGCAGCTAATCAACCCTTTATTAAAACCGCCATTGTTGTCGACATAAAAAATTCCTTCTTTGATATTTTAGTTGTAGAAACCGGTACAACAATTCGTTTGCATCCAAATGTAAGTATGGATTTTTAAAGCACACTGGTTTTACTCATAAAACTTTCAGAATTTAATTGGAAACGTCGTATGCAAAGAAGATCCAAATAACAGCTCTTCTAAGAGAAAGTATTTATTAGTTTTCCTGAGAACAAGTGAACATCCCGAACTAGTTTTTAACTTAGAATTGTTCACTATATTAAAAGTAAGTTTGCATCCAAAACCAAAATCAAACAAGTTGGACGCCGAACTTTTATGTCCGACACAAGAATAAATTTCTATAATGTACAAATTTTGGATTAATAATCAAAATTATAATTTTTATATGTGCTTTTGCAAACACACCACCATAACTATTTGAAAATAATCATTCAATTTTTGTTATCATGAAAAAATTGAAGAAATTTTTGTTTTGTTAAATTAAAGTAAATAAATGAAATGGCTAAGAGAATGTAAATTTTTATGACTTGTACGTATATTATATTATAAATTGTGATTATTAACTATTCTTTTTAGCTGTGATGAAAAGCAACAAATATTTGTACTTTGTGACAATGAAATTAAATAAATTAAATATTTCTATTTTTAATATAAGATTTTCATATTGTTATTAAAATAAAATGTAGGCATGCGATGGCCACATTTATTTTTTATTTTACTATAAAAATCACCGAGAATTTCACAGAGATGCTTTCCCTGTGAAAAAAATGATAAAAAATTATTTTTTAATAATGGTCTCGATTTGAATTATGTACAGGGTTTGAAATGAAACGATCTGTTTTACTGGTTTTCAGTGATGGCTCATGACGAATACTGTATATAGAGTAATAGGAAGAAGGCATGTTAAAGCAAAAGGTATTACTGGGTGATTAAGAGAAAAATATTTTCGTTAAAAATTCATCTGTCAGAATTGTGTTCTAAATAATTATATCAAGTTAACTGCTCAGTGTAATAATTTTTATGGGCAAGCATGTGGTCTAAAGCCGGTGAAAATATAAAAATTTCGCTACAAACTAATGTTAAGCCAGGATTAGAAGTATAGAGAACATAGTATAGGTAATTCAAATAATAATAGGCAAAGAAAAATGCTTGATTTCTTACCTTTTTTATTTGGCAGAAATTAGAACACCAATACTAACAAATTTATATTTGTTATGGGGAAAGTCTCGACTGTGTTTTGACTTGTCAATTTAAAAATATATATGACAAGCTTTTTAATGTTGGTCGTTTAATGTTTCCCTAATTATTAAGTACTAAAACGAATAGCAAATTATTCACTAAATTAGAGAATTTCCCAATGATTTTGTGAAAGTCATTTTATTAATTCAACTTTTTCAAATTTTAAAAGCACTCACTAATACGACAAAATTTGAATATTTAGAAACATGTTTCAAACATCACTACCCAAATTTTGTGACGCTTTTAAACTGAAATCTTGAAAATGGAGCTATTAAGATTATAAAACTAAGAGGCAATTGTAGCAACCTCATTTAAATTAGATGGAACTTAAAAATTCATTAGATCAATTTGATTCAGTACCTCATTAAAGGCACCGAATTCTTATATCAAATAAAAATGTTGGCATTAGCATTGAATTTAAATGTGTTAAAATCGATAAATGTATAAACATTAGTGCAATTGCATCTTAACCAACTTACACTGAATTATTTTACTAAAAGTTGGTTTTTAAATCACCTGCAGGTTTACTTCTATAGAAATAATTGCATCCACGAAAGTAAATCTTTAGTTAAGAATAACCAGATTGAAAAACTGAACCATAATTGAATAACTTGAAAAATGCAATTCAACTCAAAATAATATTAAAAGATTGTAACATAATTTTCATTCATCCCGTTATGATAAATTCAAACTAAAATTTTTCAAGTCAAAGAGGTGACAAGCTGAGCGAGTTATACCAGAATCATTATCAAATAAGCAATCGAAATAAATAATAAATATTTACTAGTTTTATAAAATATTTACAATTAATTTACATAAAATAATTTACTCAAAATAAATTTGAGTACTCCATAAGTAATAAAGAGAAAATGCATCATTAATAATGATCCATTTTTATTACAATAACTGTTTTATTTTAAGATGTTACTTAACAAAAATATACAAATCCATTACTTATACAAATTTAATATTAATATCACCCAAATATATTTTTAAAATACACCCAAGGCCCTAACGATACGATTGCAATTAAGTGCATTTTTTAAATTTTCAAATTAAAAACTTTTTCACTTACTTTTAAATTGCATTAAATATGAAAAATGTGAAAGTGACCTTATTGTAACTTAAAGTTAAAGTATGTGGCCAAAATCACCCCTGCCTACCCCTAAATAATAAAACAAAAAATTAAATGTGACCAATAATAATTATTGGCTTAATAAAAGATCGACACTGAAAAAAAACAAGTTTTACTTGAAAATATAAATTTCAAACCATTACAACAAATCAAATTTCTTATTTACAAATCAGTTTATACAAAAAGAGTGTTCAATAAAAATAAATTAGAGTTACATTTATTTTGTATGCATTAAGAAGAGCTACTCTTTAATTTGGAACGCCTGTGATCGTAGTTAACAAGTCTTTGACCAACTAAATATTTATCATTTTTAATGTGTTCGTACAACTTCTTGAATTGTTTTATTTGTAAAGTAATTAGCACGGTGGCTATGATAATTAATAACAGAAGTGGGTATATCCTACGGGCTATTAAATTGCGAAGATGCATACTGCTAACAAATAGTGGAACTATCGAGTAAGCGATTATGTATGGAATTGCGAGTGAAAGACCAAAACAAATAATTACAGGTGTAGCAACTTCTTTTATAATAAATTTAAGATTCATGTCTCTGATTCCATCTCTGTAAATTCGTTCTATTGCAGTACGTAGAAACCACTCAGGTCCCATCATGGTGACGGCGCATGCAATTTTTGTATATAAGACACCTAAAGCCCAATCTTGCCAAATAAAGACAATAGGGGTTTGATAAATTGGCACACGTAGCGGTACAATAATGACAACTTCCAATAATAAACCCGACAATAACGGGATAACACCGATTAACAATAAACTTGCCACTAAAGTTTTAATACCCACGATACACCATTGCTTGAAACGTTGGATCATAGCGGCGCGACCTTGTGGTAACCAACCAAGTATAATTGAAGCACCCCTTGCCAGCATCCAACAAATGTAGGTTCCACATGCTGCGGTATACAGTTCATGAATTTTACCAACAGCAGGAGCTGGTGTGGCGATTATTTGAGTGTTGGCTGGTAAAGACCCCATCAACCATATTACCATAACACGTCGACCCAACCATACGGGTATTGTTAATGCAGCCAAACTAGCAGCAACCAGCGAAGCACAAACAAAAGCCAGCAGGGCAACTATTCGAGCAGGAAAGAAACGAGGTTTGTCGTAGGGTTGAAAACCTGCAAACAAATGTGTAAGAAATTAATAAGATTCCCAACACTTTTTTCAAAACAAATTTTCTGACTTTTCCAGGTGTTCATTGAAATAAATTTTAAAAGTAATATGGCTCGAATTTTGTCGATTTCTATTACAATAAGAAAATTAAATAAATAGTTGAGTCCAACGGAGGTTAATAACAATAATTTATTAAACAAGAAATTTCTTACAAAGTTTGAAAGTTTTATATTGTGTTTACATTAAATTAACCGGCGTTTCGGGTTCTATTACCTCATTTTCAACGGTACAAAAACTTACAATAACTTTCCGGAACATTAGCACAATTAAATTTTACTCGCAAGCTATCAGTCTCAGAAACAAAATACAAAAAAAATATCTTCTACTTTAAAAATAATTTGCTAAAAGTTTTTCTATTTAAGTTTAAGACTGAAACTTATTTTAAATTTATTGGAAATTTTTAAATAATATAATATTTATAAATAATTTAAAAATATTCAATGTTTATTTATCGTATCAATTTATCACATAATGCGAAATAAGATCGCAATGTGATTTTTAATTTTGTAAATTTGTTTATGTCAAACTGTGTTTACCGTATTGCATGTTTGGATATCAATTCAATAGTTTAAACCATTGCGTTGTAGTCACTAGGTGTTTAAAATTTTGACGTGTATTGATTTCAGTTTTACAAACGCTAGTAATATTATTATAAATATAAGAGTAAATTCAAAGTCGTTCATATCACAGACGGATTGCTAGTTCCGGAAAATTAATAGTATATTATCTAATTTCACAAGGAAAGACTTTTGAAGCAAGTTAAATAATTTCCTCAACAATTGCAAGATATTATGCAATGGTTTTTGATTGACTTAACACTGCTAACATCCAACAGCTAATCTGTAATTTATAATATGCAGTCGTGAACACTTATAACGTATCCAGTTCTAAATAATTTCAGTTTGGAGTCAATGTAAACAACCTTACAAATGGCCATGTGATCTATCGGGCACTACAAACCTGCTTATAACAAATTCTTAGTTATCAGAAACTAAATAAATCGGCGTTTCAAGATACGTTATAATCGAACACAACTATATCTCTGTTCTTCGTCTGCGTGATTATCAATACTACTGTATTGAGTCACACCACAAAAACCATCTTGGCTTAGAAATTTTTTTTATTTAAAAAACATTTCTGTAACTTCCAGAAAAGTGAGAACGCAGATTAAAATTTGTTAAATTAAAAGTTTACCTGTTGGTCCTTCTCGCATAACTAAAGCCTGATGAGCGGCGGCCAAACCTCCTGCAGGTTCAGCAGCTGGTGCAGCAGGTGGTCCATCCACATCTTGCAAGCCGTTACCCAATAAATAGGAATGTATATTTAAGATCCAAGCAACTCCACGACACCAAGACCTGATTAGTCCTTTTAGCCATATACGGGTGTGCGATTGTTCCAACAAAGCCGGAATAATAACTTGCAATAGCAGCAGTTCCAACGATAACTCGTTCACTTGAGCGTCACTACTGACACTGACTGTGTATGGTAAAAACGATGGAACCAAAGAACGCAATATGCGCACCGGTAACCACAACATGAGAAGCACAGCTGTACCAAAAATGATGGCCGATAAGAGTAATCGACGAATGTGTCTCAAAATTGGTAAATGAATCATTTCCTGAATTGGACTAAAGTCAGGATCATTCAAGTTCCTTAAAAACCACAAAACGCCTGGCCTTAGAATTTCCCTTAAAAGTAAAACAAAGGAAGCAAAGTAGTAAACATACACCATACCGACAAGCCAGTGAATGAAAATGGAGGTACCGGGTGCAAGTTTAAAATTAACTTCCCTATCTTTTAAGCTCGCATCGAACATTGCTAAAGAGCAGATGTCCAACCACCAGCCACAAACCAATGGAAGAATTCCAATTTCCACGACAGATAACATGGCAACCTTAACAACCACATAACATAATCCTAAAATTCGGCGAGCCTTAGCTAACCCAAACAGAGCTGCAATGCGATGAAGAACCACCAAGAACATTCCTACCATACAGTAACCCATTAGTGTTGTTAGAAGACCTTCAAAATGACTAGAAGCAGCCGGTTCTCTTAAACCAAATACAGAAAGAACCACCAAACCCATATGATACGGGCAAAAGGCAAAAATTAAAATAAAAAGCGCATTGAGCGAAATAACCCAAAAAACGTGTTCCAAAAAAACCAAAGAACCGTCCAGCCCTAGCAAGCGTTCCCAAGTTAATTCTTCGGCAGCTCTATCCCACTCCATCGGAATCCAATTATTCTCTTCTCCTCCATTACCGTCTCCATCATCTTGTTGTTCGACCGGATTTGCCACAACATTTGGAAGAGGCTGTTGCACGTTGTTATTTTCAACTACAGGTGGTTCTTCTGGTTCTGGAGGTTCTTGAGCAGGAATGTTAGCGCCCGCGGCGGCGGCAGCTGCCGCAGCCGCTACTAAATTTTCGCGCTCCAACCAATCGGGCCCACCCCCATGCAGAATTTGTTCTCTCAACCACACCAGACCGATAAAAGCAAATAAAGTGCACGTTACCACAAAGCAACCGTGAAAAACGTCGGCAGCTAAGTGGTCAGTGGATAACATATCAAAAGGTAAAGAAAAAAAGGAGTCTAGAGATCCGGCAAACAAGCACCTATAAATACGACATGCTGTTAAAGGCACAATTCCTAACCATGCAATAGCAACTAAAGTATAATGTAACCAATATTTAACGGCAGTTGCTATTGAAGAGACCAAACCTCCTACTACATCTTTCAAAGGTAAACGCCTGGGCATGTCGGGTGAATAAATTGGAGTAAAAGAAAACCGATGCCCACACAACTCGCAATATTCCTTCCGCGAATATCGCATCCACTGTAACAAACATTCTTGATGTATATATTTAATACTTCCCGTACAAATACAGGGATGAAACAACAGTCTGTCACTTGCACCTTCACACCGACAAACTCGACATATATCGACTCCAGATAAATCGGGATCCATTGTATTTGATCTGAAATTAATAAAATGAGCTGAACGTAAATAAATTTAGAAAAAAGATAACCCTTACGTGTCCTTATGGTTTCATTAAAATGAAACGAAAATGTCAAATGTCCATAATAGACGCAACAAGGTTATTTTAAAATATTGTGCTACGAAAATTTTATTCAACTAATTAGGTCGATTTTAGTTGTATCGAAAATAATGTTATCGGGTTGTATAATCAATTGATAAATATTTCCATCAAATCAATCACTTAATTTGTGTATTTTAAGTTCAGATGTACTTTGACAATTCGATGTCAAAGAAAATCAAATCAATAAAGCTGCGTTCACGAATTATTACCAGATCTAATGGCGGCTTCACACCACGCCAAACATTCGCAAACATTCAACGTTGAAGTAACAGGATACCACAGGATACCAAAGGAGTCGATCTGATCGACTCGATTTTCGTAATAGAAAACAATGTTTTCTATGTCATGTATTTTAAAAAGTAAAAAAAGAGTAAAAGAAAGGGGCCCCAAGAATTGCATTGCCTAGGAACCTTAATAGGATTAATCCGGTCCTGCCCTTTGACTTTTGGTATTTAGGCCCATTTGCCATTGGCCCTTACCAAATAAACAAATAATAAACTTAATACGACTTACCAACCTAAAAGAAAAATGAATTTGAATTGCGTATTATATAATATATCTGTGATAAAAGAGACATGTCATACGATTTTTGAAAATGTACCAGTTTTTGATTATTTAACTTTTAGAGAAAACAGTTTGTAAAACCTACAGATACCTTAAATCGCCCGATTGAGAATCACTGGCATAGTAAGTAAGCGCGGGTGCACTTAAACGTCATTATAATTTGGCGCCATTTAATGGTTATGATTTTTTATTTATTTTTGATGGTTTTTCAAGTATTTTAATTTCAAGTGTTTTAAATATTGTAATAATTGACTGTGGGTTATCAAGAAATAATATTTTTTTCAGTGCGTGTACTGAATATGTTGTGGTACTGAAAGTTAACTTTCTCGTGTAGTTTTAGGTTATTTTAACGTTAATTTTATTTAAATGATATCGGCTTTTGGATATAATATAATTTTATTTTAATAGTTTGACCAGGAATTTTAGTAATATGCCGTCCAATATTTCTGAAGGTTAGTATTACATTTTTGAAATTGAGTATTAAGTAACCAGTAAGTTTTTAGAAAATGAAAGCCAGGAGGTGGGTTTAGAAAATCGCAGATCGAAAAGAATTGTGGGGAACGGTTCGTTCACATTATATTACGATAATGAAGATGACGACTTTACTGAAGAAAAATTACATTCGAAACGCAAACGAAAGTCCAAACAAAACGTCAAGGAGGGAGGTCAATCCAGCATAGCTTCATTTTTCCGAATGAAACCTTGTAATGAACAAGAATTGAAATTTTCTCTCGATAAATCAAATAATGAGAAAGAAGAGGGTGCTAATGATAAACCAAAGAAAAAGGTAGGGCGCCGAAAGAAAGCTAAACCAATTGATTCTAAATTAAATGATGATAAGAATTTGGAAGTACAAAATGAGATTACAGATAACAAAAAGGTGAGATTTTCTAATGATATAGTGGAGTATTCTCCTGAAGTAGTTAAACCCAAAGTTAAAAGTAGTGAAAGTTATAAAGAAAAATTAGATGAAAATACTTCAAATGAGAAACAAGTTTCCGTTAAAAATGCTTTTACTTTTATGATGGACAGTAGACATAAAGTAATTGGTCAAAATTTGTCAGGAAAAGAATTGGAAAGAGATGAGCTAAGTCGGGATAAGACTGATTTGTTAGTTAGAAAATCTATACTTCAAGAATGGGCAGACACTAAAGGAGCCAAAAAAAGAAGATTTGAGTATGAAGAAACGGGTGCAATTATTGAAAGCAAATTGAAAAAAAGAGCTAAACGGCTGAAACAGATGTTAACGCAAGAACACAGGAAAGATGAAGATAAAAGTAAAATTGTTTCAAAAAGCCGAAAACTTCAAGTTATTCAATCAGATTCGGATTCTGAAGAAGATAAAACTTCAAAACCAGTTTCAACTTTTCAAGAAAATGAACCTTCTGTTGAAATTTTAACTGAAAATGTAAATTTGAATACAACCACTTTTGAGGCTAAAGATTTAAATTTAGTTAACACCAGTTCAAAAGAGTTTAAATTGAATTTAAAGAAAAAAAACCAAAACACTTCCAATGATGCAGAGGAAAATCAAAAATCATCAGGAGATTTAGATGAAAAATCCAATGGCAATTTGTTATGTATGACTCCCAATACTGTGAAAAAATGGAAGATGCGTATAAGAGTTCCCCTGTCAGATGAAGAGGAATTTTCCAAGTCAGATGAAGCAGTCGAACTCTTGGAAGATTTCAAAAAAGCAGTTGAATCAAAAACCGAAACAAAACTAAAGAAAAACTTGAATTGTGATTCTGACTGCAACAAAGATTATGCATCTAAAAAGGTTGCCTCTATATTTGTGAAAGCAAAAAGAATGAGTGCAGAAGCTAAAGAAGCACGAAAGAAATTTTTACATAGTGGAATACCAGATACCTTGAAGAAACGATTTGAAAATGAAAAGTAAGATTTTATGTATTAGCTTAACCATAACACGAAGGATATAGAGAGTTGTTGATTTCTATTTTCTGATTTTCTAGTAGATTAGCATTTTTTTGATAAACACCTATTCACAGATAGGCAAGTGAATTGATTTTAATGAAGTGTTAATCAAATATGTACCTATGTATATAATTGCTGTAGGATCTCAATTCTAATTAATTTTTTTTAAAAATATCTTTCTGAAACAAATTTCATGCTCTACACCAATCGACTACAGTCATATAACTCCAACGTACCTTCTCTTTAAATTCAATAAATTTTACTAGATTTAAGGGAACTGTCACGTATACTATCCCACGATTTTAACTTTTTCCTATTGAAAATGGGTAAAAGGACACTTTTCTAAGCATACTAGAACAAAAATTTTGTTGGATTATAAATTAGTTCTCGAAAAAATCGAATTTGAAAAATTTAAATTTACATGTATTTTAGATACACCTTTTAACACGGCTGCATGATTAGCCGATTTTGTGTAAGGCAAAAACATTTAAAAATATCCCTGAAAAATGACAGAACTCGCCAAGGGTGGAACTCGAAGCCATAGAACTCGTACGGGTGTCGACATCGAATGAACAAATCATTAAGACTATATCAAAGCACACGTACCGTCAACAAAATGAGACTGTCACCGACGAGACCGTACCTCAACGTGAGACCGACCGTCACACATCGGGTATATCATATTACATTTGCCTGCTTTTCGTAATTTTAAAATGCTGTTATTTCGACAACTATTGCATAATCCACAATAATTTTTGTGTTAATATACTCAGAAAATTGTCCTCTTTCCAATCGTCAATAGGAAAAAGTGCAATTCTTGGGATAGTATACGTGACCGTAACCAAATTTAATTTTAAATTTCACTTTTATTCAATAACTATTAAATTAATTATCTATCAGTCTAAAGAGTTTATTATCTATGTTATTCGCCAGTGCTAATAAGAAGTTAATGGTTAAAAATTGACAAGAACAATTTAATTAAGTATCGCAAATTTCCTATTCAATAAATTGTTTAATTTTTAGAGTAGAAGAACTTGAGGTACAACTTTTTCCCACTATTAGTCATGTGATGGTTACACCCACCGAAGAAGAAATAAATAGCAGTCGAGTCAACTATTGGAACTTACCTTTAGTTGATTTGAATTATTCAAATGTCCAGTTTGTTATGCCTGATCTACCTACTTTGAAGTTTGGTTACATCACCCACTCCACTTTACCAGATAACACTTCTCCTGATTTGGAAAACTACAAAATTTCAAATGTAAAAGCTCACCTGCATAAAATTAAAGCAGAACATCCAAACTATCCTGTGTATAAAGTTTTTAACACTTTTCATCAAATACATTTAAACGAAAGACAAAAAGTTATGGAAACACAGAAGCTTGAACCTCCTAAACGGAAAAGAGGTAGAAAGAAAGTGGTGAAAGAGCAGAAAGAAATGCCTAAAGTGCATTTCAGTCAAATGTGGACGGAACTGTATAAACCTTTTAAATCGGATGACATATTTGGGAACCGGTCCAGTGTGTCTTATGTTAAGAAGTGGTTACAGAAATGGTTAGAATCTGTCGAGATGGAATTTGATACCAAGTTGAAGCATCGTAGGAATTCAGATAGTAGCTCAGATTTTGAACACGATGAGAGAGAAGACTCTCGTCGTCCACTCAATAACACTCTGATTTTAACTGGACCCCACGGTTCTGGTAAAACGTCAGTGGTGTACACAATATGCAACGAACTTTCAATAAACGTATTAGAGGTCAATGCTTCTAGTAAGAGAACCGGTAAGTTTCCTAAAAACTTTAATTTTATATTTTAAACATTTCTTGTGGTTAGGTAAACGACTTCTTAACGATCTTCAAGAAGCAACTCAATCTCAACAAGTCAGAAAAACCGAAAAAAGTGCATTGAATTTATTTTTAAACAAAGGCTCGACAAAGTCTTCACTTCAAAGCAGTAGCAGTTTGTCGCCTACGTCTAGTCAAAGAATGTGTGTTTTACTGATAGAAGATGTGGACGTTGTATTTGATCAGGACGAAAATTTTATTTCTTCTTTAGCTGAATTGATTAGCACAAGCAAAAGACCTCTTATTCTTACGTTGACCGATAACAACTGTCTGCACTTGAAGCGGTTTTTAAGCGATTACAAAATTGTTACATTTAAGTTGTTGGAACCGAAAATTTTATCAACGTGGTTACAAGTGCTTTGTTTGAAGGAAAACTTGTGGGCAAATAATCGTGCCTTATCAGAGTTGTTGGAAAATAATGGAGGTGACATTCGGAGGACTCTGCTTCAGCTACAGTTTTGGGTGCAAACCGGTGGACATTCGAAAATTTTTCAACCATTTTTAAAAAGTACAGTTGATAGTGTGGAAGGTGTGGATGTGGTTGTTGCAGATGAAAGTTCTAATATGTCATGGCTTAATGATGAAGGAGGAAATATTTTCAAGGAAGATGTTAACAAAGAATGCACAGCAATTTGTAGTTATAAGAGTTTGCTTACATATCCTTTAGATTTGGGTAAAATTTGGTGGAATTTACCAGGGATGTTGGGTTTGCAATCTCTGTTACCTAAAACAAAAGTAGATGAAGGCGAAAGTCAAACTGATTTGAAAAAACTAGAAGATATTGCAAATGTGCTGGACACCGTGGCACTTACAGATGTGTGGTATACAGAATCAAAAATCGATAGCGATTTAGAACCAGTTTGTGGGTCTAAGTGTGCTAAAATTAAAGACGGCTTAAGTTTGAACGAATCGTTTCTTAACTACTTGGCAGGAAAAGATTTTTGTTACGAAGTTTCCCACACTCTGTTGAGTAGTTACATTCAAATTGCTAATAACTCAAATTTTGTTCCAAGAAGTTCTATTTCCGACATAAAATGGTAATTTTTGTGCAATTTAATTTTATCTATTTAACTCTCTTTTTTCTAGTTGGTATCAAAAACAAAAAAGGAGTATGAAATCGTTTTATGAAATTACTCCTCCAGATTGTTGCTTAAATCATCGTGCCATCGAAGTCGATTATTTTTCAGCGTTGCGTCAAATTGCCAGGTCAGAACATATTCGATCTCTTGGTAACATTAAAAGAAACAATCGTTTCTATCATTATTTACGTAACTTGGGAATGTCTTACAAGAGCTCTGGTCTAGAAGATGCATGTAAAGTGTTAAATTGTGGGAAATTATGATTTCACTATTTTATTCAGGAAATTTTTAAACAAAGAACTGTGATTTGGTTGTTATATTTTATTTATGGGTAAAATATATTTTATAATATAAAATTGACAAATAAAATGTTGTAAATTTTGGTAAATACACTGTGGTGGGTGCACAGTTGAACTATAACTGAAACGGAAACGGTAAAAATATTCAAATGCGTGTTTTAGAATTGTTTCATGAATAATAAAGGAGAACGTTAATAATAGTAGGACAGAAACAATTTTAATTTGAAAACACCTATTTTAGCATTTTTAGTTTTACTGTTTCTCGTACTGTTACAGATCAATTTAGAAAACAAAGTAAAAGCTGCTTATTTAAGCATAATGTGAAATATAAAATACTTGGAACTTGTTCAAAAAGTTTAGTTTAAAAAATGGAAAAATATTAGTTGGATAATTAAGAAGGTATTAAAATTTTATAAAACCAAATTGCACTTTCATTTAATTAGATTTATAAGGAAATAAAATCACAATGCTATGGACTACTGGTTTTGATTAGTAATTATGTAGTCAAAATTTACTTGTTCAAATTCACCAACCAATAACTTATTAATTGTATTTCAATGAGTAGAAGGTTTTTAATGCTTTAATAATTTGTTATGAAACAACTCTCGGTAAAATAATATTTAATTTAGATACTTGTCCTATGAATTGGTTACAATATTAAAAAATGATCAAGTAATACTATGTGTGTTCTGCACAAGTTCTTGATGGGAGAGGCCGATGCTATTAAAACTTACAAAAAATGTTTGGCTGCATCTATAGTGTAAGCATTTCTTCAACTTAACTACTATTAGTTAAATACTACGGTGTAAATGACTATGAATGTTCTCTTGTTACGAAGTAAGAACATTTTCTAGGCAACTGCACTTCCAGCATCCACTTTTTATTTTTTTGACTATTAGATATCGTGGGCATACTGGAAAAAGTGACTATGTCAAAAATAGAGTTTCGAGAAAAGTCAAATTGAATGTTTCGCATTTTGCGAAAAATCAGCTTTATAATATTTTAATTTTTGTTTTTGAATAATAAAACATGTTCAATACGTTATTAGAACATAGACGTTTCTTCCAGACCTGAGTCTTATATTTTTACGGTACTTGAACATTTTAACTCATTTTCGAAATTTTTTGACATAGTCACTTTTTCCTGTATGCCCACGATATGAAAAATGAAATAAAACTCGATATAAAGTATTTATATCGAGCTTTTAGACTGATTTCATAAAGAAATTTAAGGTAGCATTAAAATTTTAAAAATAAAAATAAAATAAAGTTCTAATTTAGGTCTAAAAAATTTTGCTCTAACAAGAAATGCTAGTCCACTGCGATTTCTTTGATGCTATATTTTATGCTGAGAGGTTTACCGTCAGGTACTTATCTTTTTGTTGATAACAAATCACCAATGATTTGGGTCTGTGTTGATGATGATGATTTGTAGCTGTCAAGATAGAAAATGTTGTACAAATACATTTTATCTATAATAACAATAAGTGTTTTATGTTGAATTTTATTTATAATAATATACATAATATAAATCTAGATGGCATTTTTTATCTCGACAGTTCTTATACTTTTATTAAGGCTTGTCCACATATGAGGCAAAACGCGATCGAGGCAAAGCGAGACGGAACGATTGTCTCGTTCGTATACTTTTGTGTTGCCGAACGAAGCAACCGAGGCAGCGATCGACTGTAAATAAATTACTCGCGAGTCGAGGCAAACGTGACTATAATCGTCCACACCTAATCGAATTTTCTTTGATGTACTGACTCCGCTCGGATAGCGTTCATATGGCATCGGGCTGTTCGCCAAACACCCAGAGGCAATGTGTTTCCTCGCGGCTCAACGTACACATTTGAGCATTTGTTCGACCTCGTGTTGCCTCTGCCTCATATGTGGACAAGGCTTTAGACATAAACTTAAGAATATGTTTAATAAGAATAAATAAAAATTAAAAAAAAGAAGAAACGAATTTCTAGTATGTAATATATTTTAATATGCACTGTAAAATAGAAATTTCACAAAACGCTAAAATATTCGAATTCTACGTATGTACATATTCTTATTTTTATAAACTTGTTTAATATTTATTATATTACATGATTATTAAATATAAAGCGTATTATTGTACAAATTGTTTGATAACATTATGGGAAGTCATTATTCCGATAATCTAATTGAATAGCCACCACTATTTTCAAAAGGACAAACGTGCACTGTTTTATTTTATAATTGCGTCCCTCACAATGTCCTGCTGAGTAATTGAAGTTGTAGATTTTTTTATCTCTGGTAGAACGCAGCCCATACTTTATATAGAATTCCAAATTCGAGCGTCAAAATATTGCTCATCTATTATAAAAATGAATAATAAAACAATTTTAGTATTATTTTTTATCGTATCAAATTTTTTTAGGAAAACCAAAAAATGCACAAACATTTTTTAGAACTAAAAAATTTTAAGTTAACACAATATAAATGCACCATATGTATATTATCGCAAACGTTTTCATCATACTATGGCATCATCAGGCGATGAACTAGCTTTTTCAGAACTAGTTTGCGATAATATACATATACGATATATTTATTTTGTGTTAACTTAAAACTTTTTAGTTCTAAAAAGCGTAGTAGCAGCAGTTTTGGTTTTTCTAAAAAAATTAGATATGATTAATACCGAGTTACACTACCTAAACCACTTATCTATTGATTATTATTTTTTATAAATCATCATTAATTCTTTTCGAATTAGGTTAAACGTTAATTCTCGGTTGACCAATACCTTTTTGCCTTCTAAGCTGGATATCGCAGCATCTGTTTTTTCGGTCCAACACTGTTCATTCTGTCTAAATATTCCCACCATTCTATTGCACAGTGGAGGAGAATATGAAATTGTGACCAAAATTATCGAATTATTCTTTTAACTCTTTCCGACACAATTTAAAATTTGATTCATCAAGTTTATAACAAGCACTGCACGGTAGTTTACATAATGTACTACATACTTCCAATTGATCTTCTCAAGTTAGAAAACAGCCATAAAATATAAACCACCTATGTTTTCAGAATTTTTCAAGAATTTTTCATGCAGGAAAGGGCTAGGAGATTTTATAAAATCTTGTGCCGAAAAAAGTTTATAGCTTAGAAATTACCTATATAATAAAGTACAAAATATAAAGAAAAAATCAGAAACGCATGGGTTATGTGTTTTTGTAAGTGGTACAAGAAGTAGTGATAACAGTAGGTAATTAAAGTAATTAAAATACTAAAAATTACGAGATTAATATTTGAAATGTTTAAAAAGTTTATTCTAGTCAATTATTATTAAAAAAAAATAGTATGATAAGTTACTTATCATTTTTTCTTGTCTTCTTTGGGAATGAACTTTTTTGACTTTGTTGATACTTTTCTGATGTTATGTCTCTAGGATTCTGGCTCGTTTTTGTTTGGATTTACCAAGCACAAATATTTGTTTAAAAAGATGGTTCCGAATTCAAAATTAAATATCACAAACAATTTCTTTTTACAAAACTTTGCGATTTGAAATAAACAATTTTTCATCGTTCAAATTTTTTTGTTAGCTTTCACAATATTTGAATTGGTCTTGAACTTAGAGAGGGATTTTATTAGACTAATTTTGTATTTCAAAATTATCACGCCAAAATAATTTATTTTTTAAATGACGGAAATTACTTAATATAGCACTAATTTTATTTTTTATTCGGAAAAGAGGAAAACACTCGCCTACCGACAGGCGGGCGTTATGTTTTTATTCTGAAACTTGGATATTTTTGCAAGCTAGCAGCTACATCATATCATCACTTACATTACTATCGACAACTTTATGATTTGTAACCTTCACAAGAGTTTGCTCTCGAGCGTACACAAATCTCAAAAGTACTCACAGTCGAATATATTCTTTCTGTTATTTCCAAACTTTATAATTTTTTTTACCGTTCCCATCGACCAAATTCTTATATATAGGTTTTTCAAATTTTAAAAATTAAATAATTGATTTCACGGATAAATGACGGTTACGAACATAAAAATTCGCGTCGAGTATGTTCTAATGTCTTTAGAATAATTGTGATTGATTAAGTTTATGAGACAAATGAAGAAAAATTGACTTTTATAGTGAAAACCATTAAACCAAATAATCATATTGTATGGTTATATAATACGAGGGGATCTTCATAAATTGTTAACTTAATATAGCGAGAGAGGAATTAACTGCATCTTGGTGTTAGTGATGATTTTACAAAAGGGGAAGTTGAAGTGAATCTGGAGTATCTGAACGTGATTGATCGACGAATTTATACGTGTTTTCTTCTGATAATGGCACAGCAAGTTGAAAACACTTGTACTCTTTTGCGATGGAGTAATTAATAAATAGGAAAAGTATAAAAGTCATAACTTAAAACTGATCTTCAGTATTCTGCTAAGAAGAAGCATCGGCACAAACGATAATCAGTTTTATGCCATTACAATTCACTAGATACTTAATTGTTCAACGAAAGAGCAAGGATATAAAATATACTCTTCGATCTCTTTTGCCGAATAATATCATCAAGGTTACTGCGTATTTAACAGTGTACGGAATGGTCGACGAGGTTAAAGGCAACTTGGTTCTTTGGTCGATGAGAGGCTTTGATGGCAACATTAAATCCTCTTCTTTTTTGGTAATAAGGTAGTTTTGTGAAATTCTCTTTTGTTTAATTTTGAAATTCCAATTTCTCGGACAAAAGCTCGGAAGACAGGGATTAAGCTCAAGTCTATATAAGATTTTTCGAAAGTAACTCGAAAGTTTCAAACTGCCAACGTTGACTTTACAACAAATTGAATAATAGAGTGTAATATAGCAATGAAATGAGAGAGGTTGTGCAAAACTACGAGGCAGAGATTTCTTCTAAATTTTTCCGTAAATTTGGATCATTTTAAAGCGAAAAGTATTCAGCAGCTGATAACCCAACATGTCTTCATCGTCTTCATATTTGCATTGCTCACCGCTTAGGACCATCACGTGTCCTGGCCAAGCGTATAGTAGATGTTAAATTACGCGAAACCGAAGTAGAGTAATGGACAAAAAAGAGGATGAGAAAGTAAAGAGAAGGGAAGAGATGTTTCGTGTACTATGAGAGTATAAAAAGGCGACGATGTAATTATTATTATTAAAATTAAAGTTTTTCTCGTAGTGAATTAAAAATAACCCCAAGTAAGAATTTATTTAGCTCGCTTTGAGCAAATCCATAAAGCACAATTTTTATGTAATTTCTACGAACAACTTTAATGGATAATTCAACAAAGAGCAAATCGATATCATGAAATATAAAAGTTGTATCGTAAAGTGGCATTAAAACCAAGGTGTAAAGTATCGACAGTATCGAGAATAAGAAAAAGAGTTGGAAAGGTGTGTGTATAAATATTAAAGCCTAGTCGCGGTTTAGCAAAACACGAATGTGGGACAGTAAACAATTTGTGTATCCCCAGTGCTTCGCTTTCGGCTATGCGGCGGATTGGCCACACCTGGGTCAACCACAACGACAAATGCATTCTTGTATTCAATATGTAAACACCGACTTCACAATCCTCAAAACACGTATCAAACGCTCTGTCGAGTTTTATAAATTGTTGGCTTTCTGCCAAGAAAAAAAACGGAATTTAGTTTCTATTATTTTGATAATAAAAATAAATGGAAAAAAATTGCTTTAGATACCTTAAATTCCTTCTTAGGAAATTTTAAATTGCTTTTGATTCGAATTTTTTTTTTAAACTGGGAGCGATTTTATTTTGGCCCGAGTTGGTGTACAACGCGACTTTTAAATATTGGAGCTTAATATAATAAATGCCGAGATGCGCAGTTATAATATTACTATTTACAAATCGAAATATAATTTGGCAAAGAAAGCGTCACTGCTTCTATTCAGATTTTGGAGAGTTTTTTTCTCTCACGGTCTCTCACAAATCTTTGTATAGTTTGTAATAATTTAAATCTATCAAATATATTATTATTCTTTTTAAAAACCTGTGTTTTGTTTCAGAAAAGAGCAAAACATCGACAACAAATGAATTGAATATTGTAAAGCTTGGTTGCGTACGATTAGTGTAAAAAGCGTTTTATCGACTTTAGGTGTTGGATATATTCACTCGAAATAGGAATCTTAGATGGTGATAATTTAGGATTGTCTCCACTAATCTTCTCTAGGCAAAACATTAACGCGTCCCAAATTAATTAGTGTAATACAGGATTAACTATACAAACGGGCGCGACGTTGTAGCACCACATCCGCTTGAATATCGCACTAATCCGATACTATGAACTAAATAAAATTTACTTATGTAACCACAAGTCTAATTACATTTACAATTTACTTATGTATATTCTGTAACAGTTTGCTTGATCCATACCAGCGATTAATCAAAGAGAATTTTCGATTGTACTACTAGATACTTACTCGAAGATATTAATGTTAAGGATCAAAAGTTGAAGTTATTACATGTCTAGACATGGCATACATACATACATGTAAGGTATTCAAAGCTCTATGACGATCGAAGCGATTCGATATGTATAGAAAGACGTTTTTGTTTAATCTTATCTCTTAGATTCTCAGTACTATAAAGTATAGATACTTATCGATCAATTTATATATTATTTATGTATTTTATAATAAATCAAAATTATTGGAGTTATAAAATCACAAACATTTGCCTGCAGGAGTTTTATCTTTTCTTGAAGTGAAACTCCTTTGCTGAGGTGTTTTGCGGAGGGGGGGGGTGGAGTGAGCACACGTATCGTCAACAGAAAAGAGAGCAGGGAACTTAACGTGCGAGTTCCCGTCACGCGACTCGTGGCATTTAAAATGTCGTTATTTTGACAACTAATGCATAATCTTACAAAATGTTTGTTCTAGTATGTTTAGAAAAGTGCCTTCTTATATGTGTCAATACGAAAAAGTTCAATTCAAAAGTTAATTAAAGAAAACAATTTGATTGGTTGTTCAAGTAACCAACAAAAATTTAATAATTAAGTGGAAGTCGTTTGTGAATTTAAATAAAAATTAAAAAGTAAAAAATATGACATTATAATATACGAAAAAGCAGTCCTCCTTCATAATACCGTCGATTTTATTATAATCTCCGGTGCCCCACATCATAATACGAGTAAACTCAACTATTTCCATGTTTGATAGTAGGCACCATGCACAACTGATAATACATATTTTCGGAAATATGAAGAAGATTTTGAACTTTAATTCGTTGAAATTATAATAAATTAAATATAAACTGTGTAAATAAATTCATAATATTACATAGATAATAAAATCATTTCAAACCAGAATGAATTTCCACATAGTTTTTCACTATTAGGTAGGCCTGACCTCCTAGTAATGTAATAATTTATTAAAATTAAAGTATATACTTTTATTAATGATATAAAATCTCTCTTCTTCTTTCTCTTAATTTAGACTTACGTCTAGTTATTAGCATGTGATGTACATGAGCATGAGTTCTATCAGAATATATTGTATATATTTTAGTAGGGTGCTAACCTTGCTAGAAGAATAGCCCATATTAAGCCTTAAAATTATAATTAACTTATAAAAATAAGTCCATAACATGAATTACAAACAGTGTAATATTAAAAAACAAAAATATTATAGTTTTTCAATTAAAACTATTAATACCTATGCAGTTAGTTCTGAGCCTTATTGTGCGAAATATAAGAAATAATTTTAGAAAAATAATAACAAAGTTAGATAAAAAATGGTGTGGAAAAGCTAAACGTATTACATTGAAAAATAAATTTGATAACCCGAATGAACGACAATACTTGCAAATTACGGGTTGTTGAGAGATCACACAATTATTCTACAATATTACCTATAACTTTAAAATGAAGCGTCATATAAAAAATGTGCTTAGAAACTTGTAGTAGATGATTTAACCATTAATAATTCATATATTATATTTGCAATAACTCTTTTCATGTAAATCTAATCAAAAAAGAGATGCTAGCGAAAAACATGAATTTGAAACGTTCGTTGCTTCCACGATATCTGAAAATATTGACAAGACATCACACCGGTATAAAAACTCACCTTTATTTGGAATCCGAAAATTAAAGGATAAATAAAAATTTCAGTTTGTTAAAACCGATGAAGTTTATATTCAATTATTGCTAATGTAAAAATTTTGAGCGTAAAATTTTTTTTTAATTCTTTTAAAATGCTTTCCCAAATTTTCGTTAATTAATCTGTTTTTTTTTTTAAATTAAATCGGCTTTTCCTGCAATACACACCGTGGTTGTTAAAAATATCCAAGGATTATTTTCGATCGAGTTAAATGAGTTAAAAAACAAAGTGATGTGTTTGAACGTTTAATCGACGTTCCAGTGACGGACTTGAAAACTTTCGGGTATACAAATTATAATGTAGAAATACAAAAACATTAAATTTTAAGCGGCTTTAATATGCAATGAAAAAACATCGACAGTATCGAAATTGAATATTTAACATAATGGAGAAAGAGTGAACAGCATCGGAGTCGTTACAAAAGGAAACAACAATTGGTTGGTGTTATAATTATTTATTTTATTTATGGTAGTGGGTGATTGCTTTCTTTTATATGTGTAAAGTGCAAGTCTATCTACTTACAATGCTCAATCAATAATTGAAGTAATGTCCTACATGATTATCATATTTATCATATTTACAACGTCTTTTTATAATATATAAATTTTGACTTTGCAATGAAATGATTCGCACAAAATATTTTCAAACGACTTAGGATTAAATTGTAACATAAAAATATTTTTTTATAGATATATTGTAATAAATAAAACCCGATCCTTTTCAAAAATTATGTCCTAATAAAGATCCTTGTTTTTTTAAGAGCTCGTCGCTGCATCACGAAAGGATATTTTAAAAGTTCGCCAAAATGCGCCTTCGAAGCTAGAACAATATTGTTAGACATCACAAAAATTTTGACCCAAGGAAATAATTAAAACGAGTAGCGTCGGTTAAATTTTAACAACTTCTGCACAATGACTAATTTATTTTAGCTTGTAATGCTCGAGAGAATTATTTTTAGTTGCGTTACCTTCCACAGTCTTTTGAAAATGTACAAAATTTATAGAAACTCTGAATAATATATTTGCGAAGAAACCTTTTCAATTTAGATAATTTATTGTTCGAATTGAAACGATATTGTGCTATACGAAAGTAAAATATGCTTAATGCCAAAATGAAATATAATTAAAATGAATTTCATAATTAAGCGCTCAATCATTTCATTGTAAAGTCTTGGAATGAATTTCTAATTTGGCAGTTTTAGTGTTTACTATCCAACACATGCTTAATATGCTGTTAATTTAAAATCTAACATTTAACAGAAAACAACGTTTTTGATTACATAAAAGGTAAAATGTTTTATACAACAGCAATTTTTTTTCAAAATTACGCACTTTAGCTAGTAATTAGGTATCTAATATAAAATTAAAAAAATTAAGAAACACATCCTCTTATTGGGCATGGCTTTTAAGGCAAAATTCTGAGCAGAAAATAATAGTGCGCATTACCCAAACGGAGAAAAAAAAATTATTATTACGTAACGTATTATATCAGTATGATTTGAAATTTATTCGAAAGTGCGTAATTTAAAAAAAAAATCGCAATTTAAAATATTATTGCTCGAAAATCTTTACAAAAACAATTATTTTAAGCGCAAACGACGATTTTTAATATTGTCGACAGAACCAGGCTAAAAGTTGGAAAGTTAAAATGCTTGATATTAAAATATGTTAAGTGAATCCCCTTTTGACGTAACATAACCTCAAAAACACCTAGTTCGTCTGAATGCGAATACATACTTTAGAAACAAATAGGCTGGTTCTGTTGTTATACAAATACATAAACAATTTAACTAAACATAAACTTTAACTATATTAAATATTTTATACATTGTCTTTAACAGTTCCATAATTTCCTAGCCACTTTCGCACAATTTAGCACTAAATTTTTTAACAACTCAACGATTATTATTAATATTCAGTTCATATTTTGTATTTTTTAAGTTTACATTTCCTACTATCTTTTATTATTTTCAAGTTTGAGTTTGTAACGAACACCAATGGATAATCTTGTCGAAAATTAATTACAATAAATTTAGAATTGCATAAGAAGAAGTTCTTGAATCACCTGAGGGAAATTCGTTAGTTTAAAACCGAACGATATTCAAATTTCAAACGTAATCCAGAAATTGTGCTTCAGCGACCACCACAATTTGCATACCATTATCCATATTTTAAATTTAAATGCACTGCAAATCGACACACAAATTCAGTGGAGGTCGCTAAAAGTTTACCTTTCTATTAATGGCATATTCTCGGTGAAAGCTTTTGAGTTTAAATTAATATTTAGAAGGTTTAGTAGATTTCCGACACAACGAACTTGCTTAGCAGATGCTATGCTTATAATTAATCTTAAGTTCTTGAAAACTTTTCTTTAATTTATAGCTGAAAATTGCAGAAAGTCATGAAAGAAATAAATATTCCAGGTTTAAAAATTCGCCCATTTTAGTAAACCGAAAGCTTACCCATGGCCATGTTTATTTCATCCAGTTTTCCAAGTTAGTACAACAACAAAACATTTCTAATAAATATTTTTGATTAGCGACTTTCAGAAAAGCTTTAACACTTTTTTAATGCATTGGAAACTTTTGCAGCATTTTCAAAAATAATCTTCCGTCAACTCTTACGAATTATCGAAAATGTCATAAAAATTTTGTCCATTCAAAGAAGTAACAAACACGTTATGATTTTGGTCATCTGCCAAATACCATCTACGGAGAGATGAAATAGATTTGGTCCGAACTTTATCCAGTTATTACGTAAATTTTAGCACGACAAGACCGGTCTTGAAAATAAAAAAAATATTTAGAAATTGTTTATATTGATTATTAAAAGTATCTAGAACTGGATTTAAGACGCCGAAACTTCGGGGCGTCCACACAAGGAAGCTACCGGAAAAACAGCTCCTTGAGCTTGGGATGGAAAGCTAATCTACATAAATTCCTATATCGCTCGTTGAATTACCGTGATTATCTATTGTCCAATAATTTTTATCAATTTGGGATACGATTAGCTTTCGTTAGTCTTGGGTGTAAAATTATTTTTCCGCATAACCTCTTCTAGAGGATTATGATTTCTTTTTTTTTTGAATGCTAAACGTCTTACATAATTTTATAGCACCTTTAACCACAACTGACATTAATTTAAATATAAACCTTTTGATGTTTTAAGATCTAAATTTTTAAAAAATAGATTTTCACAGATTTAAAATTTTATAGTCGGTAGGTATCTGTTTTCTTTTTAGATTTAATTCGACTTCTTCTACGTTTACCAAAGAAAAGTTTAATTTTGAGTGGAAAGTTGAAAGAATTTATCAACGTCTATCGTGAAATTTTTCGAGAACTTAATAACCGTGCTTAACATGTTTAATTTAATTTTAAAGAAAGATTTGGATTAAATTAAGCAGCTTTGATGGCATCCCAAAATAAAAACTTAAAAAAGTTTGCTTCTTAATTAAATAATGCCACGGACAAATTTTTTAAGTACCTACTCAAGGCCGACGTTCCAAACTTAATTAAAAAAACTACGCGTATGTTTAGAAATAGCGTTTTTTAGGAAATGAAACTTTTCGAATAAGTTAAAAGTGAATGCTTACAGTTAACCTCCATTACGTTTTTAACTTTCTTAAGTTTCGCTTTTCTTTGCCGAAGATTTATCAGGTGAATTTTATGTCATGCAAATGCAGACTTAAAAAGTGGCTGATTTGAATTAAAAGCGTGGAGAAAAATAAGGGAAGTAAGATAAAACTATTACTGGAGCTATCAATACAGCGAAATGCAAATTAATAAATTAAATGTAAAATTAAGGAAATTAAAGGAAACTTTTAACTTTTTACTTCTTTAAAGGGTTCATTTGAGCATTTTTGGGAAATCGATACCGGTAGGAATAAATTCCCAGGGATGGATCCGTAGAGTTACACGGCGATGACCCCGACGTGCGGGCTTTAAAAAATTTAATTAAGTGCCAAGAAGAGGTCGTCTTTCTCTCTTGTAAGTTTCTATAAAACGTTTTTGCATTTCATGCACGAAATTTGCTAATGATGAAAGAATTTGTCGTTGCTTGTTTTTGTAGTTGTTTATAATTTCTTAAATTTAATTAGAATATTAAAAAGAAATTGTCAACAATAAAATAAACTCTAAATGTAAGCAATTATAAAATAACTCAAGTAAAATTTAACATCTAAAATTTAGATTGTATTTTATTCTCATTTTCTCTTTTCTCATATTTCGAGAGTCGCTTCTGTTTATGTCTACAGAGATTTGCCCCTTTGTTTAAACGAAACTCGACGTGGGTGCAATGGGAATACGGGTTCATTACTTAATTATTACCCTTCTATATCTTTTTATTGTTTTACTTTGTCAAGCTGTTTTGAAAACGGCTTAACTTTTAAAAGAAATTATCTAATAAGAGATAACAACCAAAAGGAGACTATCACGCCGAAAAAAACACTCAGATTTTTGTTATTTTATATTTGCCACTTCTTTTTTTTTTTAAATGTTTCACAATGTGATAACCAAACCCGATGGCGATTATTCTCTTTTTGGAGTTTATCTGTGTAGTAGTAGTAGGTAGGCTATTATTATAAAGTTACAAGAAAAACTTTTTCAATTTATTTTTGTGGATATACGGCCATTATTAAAAGCTTAAAAACATAAAAACTGTCAACGTAAGCACTAAATTTTACCAACATGAAAAATATTTCTAACCATAAATTAACATATAGGAATTGTTATATTCCAAAGTGGTAGACATTTTGACCGTTATTACCTACTTATACAAAATGAATTAGATGAGTGTAAATTGTGTTTATAACGATTGGCTATCATATTTCACTTGTTAAGTGCCCGAACGGCCGTTACCTGTATTTCCGTTATTTATTTCAATGCCCCGGTTCAATAATATAATAAATAATTCAAATTCAATATGAAACCAGCTAGCACGAAGCCATCGGATTGTCAAAATAGACAATCTCGCGGTGCGGCGAAGAGACTTTTATCCAGTTTTGGGAAACGGATAATTTATAGTGCGAAGGTCACAAGTAGTATATATGCAACGTTATTTACAGTTTGTCTTGGTCAAAAGAACGTAAACTATATTATAGTAAATTTCGCGAAAGAACACAGCTTACGGAATGTCAAATTATTAGACGGACATAAATTTGATAATCCTTTTTATTGCAATTTCGTTGCCAAAATAAATAAAATTTATTTAAGCGCTATTGAATTAAGGTTAATGTTAAAATATCGGTGCACTAGTAATTTTTCAGAATTAAGCTTTTCTAGTGATTAATTTCCAGTGATGCTGGTGCGACCCATTAAAATTTTAAGTCAAATAAACAAAATAAAAAGTGTACGTTCAAATAGATCCTTTTTTAAAAACTAATCATCGAAATTTATTTTAAGAGCAAGCCCACAAAATACGCCAACATATTTCAGGGATGTTTCGAGCATATTTAAGCTCTATACTGCTGAGCTTCGTTAAAGAATGACGAATGAGCCCATTGCTCAAGTTTTTGATAGCCACCACATTATCTGCACTTTTATTGCGGACCTTGCAAAATTAGTACCAGGAGTTTTTTGGTTTTACGTGATTATTAAATTCTGTTTTCATACAGGGTGTTCGTCTCCACTTGACACTCAACTCGGTTCGGTTTATCATGTTTTTCCATCTTTTTCAGTTTTCACTCAACTGATAGCTAACCGAGATATCTATATACACTCAAAAACTGCGACTCTAATATCTGTTTTTTTATAATGTACTTAGAGTAACGTTTGTGTGCCTTACCTAGTATAGTATAATACAAAACCACTCGAAAAAAACAGGATGCATGTGGTATTCGTTAAAGTTGTAAATGTAGAACCAACAAGCACTTCCTAATGATCGAGTTTTTATTGGAAGAAACATTAGGTAGCGATTGCTGCTTCTGCATTGGTGAGATAATGACATACGGATTATTTTTACGACAAAAACCGTGCGATATGACGGAATATAAACGTGATGGCTTTTCTCATTGTATTAAATTGTGTTCGTGCATTAGGAGCGATTAAACTATTTGAATCGGAACTTTACTGAAAATACAAACAGTTAAAGTAGGTTTTTCATTGATTAAAAAGAATCCCACAAAAAAAAAATAAAAATCTTGCTATAGGGGAATTACCGTACCCATCTATCGATGAAGCCGACTCGAATACGAAGAATTGAGCTAGCGGAGCAAAAAAATTTGTAAACAAATTCCGGGACAACTATAATACCCTGTGCAACAAATACAAGTTTTTCGGTTGACGTTTCCTTTTAGAAAATGTAATGGAAAATTCTTAAAGGAAATCGTTCTTCAAAACCGTTTGTATAATAACTGTAAAACGTTTCCCACATTTTATTTTTTATTGGAAACTACATCCGGAATAAGTTAAAAAATTATCGTATACGAAAACCGCAAATAGTAAATGAAAAATCCGCAGCCAATCATTTTTAATTGAGTTTCAATCCATCCAGCCTCACTTACATTACCAACTTACTGGTTTATTAAAATACTATTTCGTAGGTAAGTACGTACTATATTTACCTCATCGGTTTTAGAGCGCACCGAAAATTTGTAAATAGGATTATAAAATTTCGAATTCGAGTTTTAGATTTTAATTGCTTGTAATTTGAGTGGTCAATTATTAATTATTGTAAAATAATTATTCTATAGTTTCCCGTGAAGGAGATAACTTTTCACGTAGGTAGTGGATGGATAGGGTAATTTTGAAATCATTTTTGATTTTTTAAACCGAGTTATGCTGAAACAGAATAAAAAAGGAAGTCATTAATGATCCACTAATTAATTTAATTATCTACGTCGCTAGATTGGATAGTAAAAAGGGTTGACTAACTGTGCCATACCCAATTATATTTTTAAGAATCCTTCGAATTTGCCAGACAAATAAAATTAACAAACAATAAAATCTATTATTATTTGGATTATTGATTTTGTAAAAAAGTGAAGGGGAAATTTTCTTTTGTTAAAAAAATGTAATTGTTTTTGCCGAATTTTTTGTCCCGGCAATATAACATCACGTTACAACTGTTTCGTGGGTTCAAACCGGATAAATCAATCCTACCATTTCGTTCTTAACTTCTCACTCCGAAACCGTTATCAAATATTTATGGCGACACTAACTTGGTGGTAGAAATGCCAAGTTTAATATGCGACAAAGAAAAAACTAATACCAAAATCTCTGGTGTTGAATAGAATCTCACATAAAAGAAGATTTTTGATAAAAGTAAATGAATGAGACTGCTAAGAGGCTGACATATTATTTTACGATACAATTTTAATTTTCAATTTTTTCCTTTATCTCCAAGATAAAGCGCTTCAATCACGTAGCAAGACAATTTAGTTTTAAATACTTTCAAATATACAATTCCTTTGTGGATTACGCATTACTTTTGACACATAAATTTTTAACAACCAAAGGGTTTTTCAAAAGTATTTTAGTAAACAAAAAATGGATTTCAATCCGAGATTTTAATAATGCGATAAGGTAATGCACGATTTTTCTTTACCGTTTGAGATTTAGAAAATGTACGAATTTTATTTTAGTTTAACATTTATCCAAAAGGGAATTTTGTAATGTAAGTAATTGGAAGAAGAGATTCGACTGTGGCAGAGGCTCTCTTCAATCTCGAGAGTTTCTCACCGACATCTATTATTTGAGATCGTTTGTGACATAATATGTCACCCTTTGCTCTCGGTAGATATTTTAGTTACACCGACCGTTGTTCTAAGTTGATCTTGGGTTTCCTCTTCTCCTCTTACAAATTACTTGCCTTATATTATTTATTCATTCTCACTGAATGACCAAGCCGTCGCTATTAAGATTGTTCAAAAATTTAGATCCGAGTTTTAAAATGCCATACCTCTAGCATTTTTCTTGTTTTGAAACAACCATAATTTTTTGGTGGAAATCATTTTCGTTGAGTTAAGTTGAGTATTTTCATAAAATTATGTTTTAACTCTAGTACGTAAATTAATAAAAACAGATCACATTTAAAGACGAAAATTCCGACGTTCAGAAATTCTGATCTGTCTGCGTTTGCTCAGCATTATCACATTTAATAAAACTTATGTTTTGGTCAAGTCGGAATTTTTCAACGACGGAATTTTCGTATTTAAATGTGATGTTTTTATTAATTTACATATAGCCATTTCGATAAAAACGAGCCTTAATCCTATTAGATAAAAACTGCAATTTGTTTTGACAGCTGAGTATAGAACAAGTGAAATTCGCAATAATAAACAATGGAGAAATAATAATCACAAACGTAAACAAAATTTCCGTGTCTTTTTTGCGATTAATTTTATATATTTTATTATTTATGTATAATAATGATTATAATATTCTATTATATTAATTAGTTATAATTAAATATAATTAAAAAGGTAATTTTTATTTATATTTAAGTTTATTAAGCTGACTACACCTCGGAGGTTTGCCGAGGTGTGGTCTACCTTCCGAGAGAAACTAGCCAAAAATAAAGTTTTTAATTCACCCAAAGCCAAACCGTGTAATGAGCATTAACCATCTTACTCTTCCCTTCCTAGGATTAGTCTATAAATAATTTCCCATAATGTGCATAAAGTGTTTAGTCCTTAACCTTACTTTTATTACTATAACGCCAATAAATATTATTTAATTTGGTTTAGGGTAATCGTAATCCCAAGGAAACTAAATTTCAGATAACGTAACAAAGCGAACATTGTGGCCCTCTAATGTTTTTATAAACAAACAATCACGGAAAATTAATTATATTTTTAATAATATAAATTTATCTAATAATATTTCCTCTACCTCTCTATAATTTGTAGCTTTTTCTGTGGTTATTGTAGGGTTCGTGCCAATTTTAAAGATTATAAAATGAGCAATGCCACGAGCACATAGTATTTTCATATCAATATTGGTTATATTTCCATTCCTGTCGTTTCGGTTTATATATTTTATAAGTTCCTCAATATTGTGCAAAACAGCTTTGTGTTATCTTTGGCGTTAGTTCCGATTCCATTTTCGCATTTTTGCCTTCGACGATAATTATACGAAATAGAATTGTCATGGAATTTATAAATTTCGGTTTGAAAATTTTACATTTGATTTATCGAGTGTTATAAAAATACTTGAGACTTTTGTTGCAAAAATTAAAAGTTATTGGTTTTATTTATGCTACGGAGTCATCAAAAAAATTCTGATAAAGTTTATAAATTACTACAACTTCAGAAGTTGGCAAAACTTACTGCTACAAAATATTTGTGTTGACTAGACTAAATGAATTATTGCTAGAAACTTACAGTGGTTCTCTATAGTTTCTGCATTTAACAACAATAAGTATAAATTATCCAAAAGAAACTACTGACCAATAAATTTTTATTGGTTTCAAGATTTGAACATTTTAAACTACTATGGTGGTGGGAAAAAATTGAAAAATATAATTGGAATGAGAAAATGTACAGCGGGAGCGTGTAATAATTGAACAAAATTGATTTTTTGATCTGGTCGGTATCGCATAACCATACTTCTCATCAGAAGTGGGATTATTGTTTCAAGCGCGAGAACCACGTCCTGGCATTTTTGATTAAATTTATAAAATCACAATGACGTTTTTCATGGATGTGTTTTAAAAAAATCCAATTTTTGTACTTGTTGGAAAATATCACGAACGAACAAGCGAGTTTTAAATTATTGTGATTGTGAAGTAGTCGGGAGCTGGCTGAAATTATAAATGCGGTACGTGTAGTGGCACTTAGAGCTTGCAATTCTGTTATCATATCCGGTTTTACCTGATGCTGCTATCCTAATGCTACACTTGTCTTGTTTTGCATTACCTATTGTCTAAATTTCGTTCATGTGTAATGTTGAATATACTGAGCTAGCTCATTTTTGTAAAAGATAGGGCGAAGATAATGCAAGCCAAAGAGAATGGAGCTGCACATTTTATTAGACAACATATAAAATAGAGAACTGTCTGAATGAATATTATTGTAGCCATCTTTACAAAAGCACTCACAAAAAGGTTTATTTTAAGGTTGAAGTTTACTGCTGAAAACGCTTGCATGCAACGAATTTTGATTTTTTTTTGTTTCACAACTTTGTTTATTATTAGAAAATAGCAAATTTTATAAGTCTATAGAAAACTACGTGCCTACTTTTTTATGTTTTATTTTTTTTAGTGCGAAAATAAAAAACTCAAAACGCTAAACGTAGGATCGAACAATTTGTAATTTATAACTTCACCCGAACGAGCGTTTCCCTTTTCTAAAATCGAAACGAATATAGAATTACAACAAGCAATATTAATTTAACGTCGTATCGATAAATAGATTTTTACTTTTTTATTTAAAAAAAAAAATTATTAATAGTTTGCAGTTTAAAAAAAAAATTCATTTAGCTAATTTTCTTGTCAATGTTAGCATCAAACCGCACGAAACATAAATTATTGATTTTTAACTGTAACAAAATTAATGTCAAAAGTTACTTTTACATTTTCAATTTTAAGGGTGCAACCAGAAGTAAAATTTGATAATAAAAATAACTGTCACAAACATTGAAATGAAAATTGATAACCAGCAAAGGGAAAGTGACAAATTTTTAAAAAGCATCAGTGACCTTTAACATGAAAGCTTTTATTTAAATTGTTGTGTTTATTGTATGTTAAAATAAACTTTTTAATACTTTTGTTAACTTTCCGGGTAATCTTAAAAATTTCTTTAATATTTAAATGCTTTTGAGTTCGGTATCGATTTTATTTGATGTCATTTTAATATTCTTGTACGTCATAAAAGTAAGTAAGTATGGAAATAAATTGCTGACCACTAAAATTTTAAGGTTTGAATCCCCAAAAGACACCGTGCAAAGTAAGGCTTGATTCTGATATGCAAAAAAACATTAAAATACGAAGTTTCAAGTAGATTCCAAGTTAAAACTCACTTTATGATGCACACGCTCACACGCTATTAACATTTTTGCTTGTTTCACGGCTGGTAAATATAAAAATAAATTAAAAAATTATGTCTGACGCAAGTTTAAATGTTTTTTAAAAACTCCTTGCGCGAATCTACGCTATTTTATAACATTTCTTTCTCTTAATTATTTGTTCTGCTATTATTATTATTGATATGCCTAGTTCACATTTGGCATTCATGATTCTGTGAGCATTTGAGTAAACTGTAGTAAGGTGCTAACTTTCCATGACTGAAAGTCATGGAAAGCTCTAACGATTTTGCCATTATAAAATAAATAAAATTTGAAAACATCAACATCGTAGGACTACAAAAGCTATATTTTGATTCAGGTAAAATGGCTTCAATCTGTTTATAGTGTTCTATAGTTGATGGTCTTTTTTATAGACACCCTGTATACAAATTTGTCCACTTGCACATTTAAAAAATCTTATTTAACAAAAATTATAGAAAATGTGATGATGGTGAACTTTTACCTATTTTATTGCATTTCGAAGTTACGATGGATTATATCGCTTCAAGTTCGCTTTATTCAGTAAATAAGTTTTTTTTAAATAAATATAGAGCTTCAAATTTCGAATGCTAAGTAAATATGAAATTAACGCTGGTTGTTCTTTCTTATAAATCCTGTAAAAGTATAATTATCATCAAGATTAATTTTTATTATTAGAGCAAAAATACCTACCAGAGCATTACTATTTAAGCTTATGTTAAGTATTAAGAGTAATACTTTAAGCTTTTTTAAATAAGGTAGGGAATAAACTGCAAATTTGCGATGACCAGAGAAATTCTTTAATTCAAATAAATGATATTAACAGTCATTTGAAAGTCTTTAATTGAACAAGTTTATGAAAACGTTAACCTACGCCGAAAGCTTAATAATAAATAACATTTTTAAATATTATTTAGTTAACTTGTTCAATTAAAGATTATTGAATTTAATCACAATGCTTTTCTGACTAAAATCTCAAATATTCAAAAAATTTTTATGACGTTCTGTGAACCGACCGGAGGATCTAGCTAAGGTATTCCGTCCAGTCTGCGATGTTTTAAATTTTTGTTATATTAAATAAAAACACAGACTAAACAATAATCTTAAGATTATATGTAGTTGAGTAACTTTTGGGTTATTTAGTCTTCAATAAAAGTTTAGTAAATCTAAGCATCAGCACTTTATTATTAAATTCTACGTTTTCGGCTTTTAACTACTCTAAGACTTGAAGTCTTTATACTGCAGATTCTCTTTGATTTCATGAATCGTCGAGATAGAAATTCAGTTTTTCACTCTAAAAGTTTCTGACTTTTGGGACATTTTTCAAACTAATTTAATTCTAGAAGACTAAGCAGAAAACCAAAACTATGCACATTAATGAGCATATTATTCTAAATAAATAAGTTCTGATTTCGTAAAATGTATCCGCAGAAGCGGATAATTCTAATTAATATTGGCTTTAATTTGTAGATCTAAATCTTAATAAAAAATGCAGTATTTTTATGATTCATTTTATGGACATGTCGACAATCCTAACGAAAAAAGCTTTAATTCATTTTTATCGTTTTTAAATTAAAACAACTATAAAAATAACAATTTAAAATAAGTAATTACTTTGCATTTAATTTAAACCTTAAAGAATTTTTAAAGCTTTCAAATTGCTCTCCCGAAAAAAAAATGAGTTACGCCTTTGTTCTTTGGGAGTGCCGATGTATATAATGGAAATACTACGGAAAATATGCATATTTTACATGTTTTACAACATATTATTATGTATTTAAAAAAAATTGAGCAAAAGCCCCTGTGTAAATATTTAGATTAGCTTAAATGCTTAACCATATGCAAAAATTTGAATAAAAAAAAATTGAAGCGAGCCAAGCCTGGTACGAACGCTAGTTTGCTCATAAAACTTGCACCACAACTTTTCGAAAATTAATTCTAAGGTATAAGTTTGCCTTGTACAACTGCGAAAACCCATTTTCTATAAAAAAACTGAATTGCTAAAACTCTATCATCCTACGTATTTAAAACAGTTAACAATTATTTCTAATAAAAAATGAAACAAACTTGAAGTATTTTACCATTTTAAATAACATAAAACTTAAAAGTGGAGCCCGATTATATATTATTCTAATTTTTTAAATTAATCTTGACGTAATTATTTTTTGCATTCTATCGAAAAGTTCATTTAAGGAAAATAAATTACATAAGTATTTTTAAAAATTTCGAAAACGTCCTTGCGCGGAAAACTCATTTATAGAGAGCGTGACGCGATTTTTACTTGCCACATTTGTTTATCTAATATCAATTTAAACGGAATAATAAAAATTTTGTAGCGCTGTTATTTTTTTAACAATTTTCATACTGTTTGTTTTATTTACCTCCGATATTTTTACATAAATGGCTCATACGCCAGATAACAGATGGTTATAAATGAAATTAATTTTATATCCACATAAAATTACTGGTGTCAATAATTTAGAAAAACCAAAAAATGAGTTTTTATAATTATTATAATAAAATACATCGTAAGTATAATTATCGCAAACTTTTTCACCATACTATGGCATTCATATCCTTGTTCATCGTCCAAGTACACAAAAAAAGTGTAGTACATTTTTCGGTTTTCTTCTTCTATAATACTTAAATTAAGAATATCTATCAATTATTGATATTTTAGAAGTTATTGGAAAGTATCTGCCTTATCAGAAAATAAAAAACTGCTCCGGAACAATTGATTAAATATAAGGAGGAAATTACTCGTGTAAAATAAATTAAAAAAGTGCAATACATCTGCAGCGAGTCGATAAGAAGTGGACAAATATATTTTTTAAACTTTAGAAGTGTGTGTGACAAGACAAAGCTTAAATAATACTGATTTTGCAGCAAAAGTAATAAATGGGAAAACTTTGTCGGAAACATTAAACTAAATTCAACTTAGTCGAAATGTAGCTTGATATATCTATGATAAAAAAAACTCAAACGAAACATTTTCGAACACAAAGAATTGAAAACGGGCGCTTTCAAAAATAATACAAAATATAATGCTACAAAAAAATTGCTCCATATTTCCTATTTTTCAACTCTTATTACGCTCATCTACGTACGCTCCGACGTAAATATTCGCAATTGAGACAAAAATTTAAATTTTTGTTCAAAGAAGAATCGGAAAATTATTTTTTGATGTCCAAATTAAGTTAATAAATCACGTGGAAAAGAGAAGATATAAAATTTTCCGGGTTAATTTATATTTTATGACCCAAACAAAACAATAAATTTGAAATAAAATTTTGTATTATAATTAATAAATTTGCAAATTAAATTGTACTATCCCAAGATTATCCATTTATTAACTTGTTCGTTATAATTTTCAGTGCCGGATTAATAAAATTTATTGGTGGCATTATAAAATTATATGTTGGTAATCTTATCACATCGCGGGTATAACAAGGAAAACTTTTAGAATCGGCGTATAAATATTCAAACAGTGCCACCTGCGTAAAGTTATGGTAATCTTCTGAGATTTAAAAACTCATCAATGCGGTTCTTTAAAATATTTTGAGAAAATTAAAATTACCCAAGAGAACCGAAGAAAAATAATCTTATTGAACGGAAAAATGTTGCTTTTAACGGTTACAACCGAACTTGCAAGTTATTTGTTCAAATGAAACCTTGTTTATTTTTTATTGGCACATTCTATCCTATTATACGTATACGAACCATTTTTATAACGATTGTCCGGTTAAAGGTTAACGTAGCACACTGTATATAGTATACCTATATATAAATTAATCTTGTATAATAATGAGAAAGATCGTTTATTAACTGAGCACTTAATTATTAACGATTTAAATATCCAACTTACTTGTCATCACATTCCTGGATTCTCTTGAGCACAATAAAGTGTCAGAAACCCGCATATCACAGAAAGGCACCAATAGATAAGAAGTGAGCAAGGGGACGGACGAACCGGAAAAAAGCTGACCTCATACGGTCGTTTCCCGATCTACGTGTATAAATTCTACAGGAAGCGCTTTGTGTCAGGAATTTAAACTTGGATCGAGTAACCGTGGTCCTGTTAATAGCTTCTTTTTTGCTAGCTTTCTTTTACGCTTGACCCTGATCCGATGTGCGGTTAAACATAATAATAAGAGTAACGACGCCGCTACCGCTCCACCGGCAGCAATAGTCGCTCCAGGCAGAGACGTCAAAAGTCTAGAAGCCGAACCGCACTGGGATTCGGACTCGTCCCATCCCGAAGGACAATGATCTTTTCCGTCGCACCAAAGCGACGGATTAATGCATGCGTCTAACTCTGGACAACGATGAAAACATTCTAGCTCTGTGTCGTTAGTGCTCGTGTTGACTGGCACCTGCAACTGTTGCAATAACGACGACCTAGAACGCGATATTTCTAACCAACTAAAAGCTGCTATTCCTGGTTCCATCCCAATCCATTCTACTAGAAAGCTAGGTATCTGCAATTGAGCTTGGTAGACATTTTCGCCCCACCATTCTTCACTAAAAACGTGCACAGCAAGAGGCCGTGCTCCGGGTTCCGCCGGACACAAAGCACGAATGAGTTTAGGAGGTCTACCCGTATAAATTAAAACCCTGTTAATTGTGGGACAACGAGTAGGTTCTTCCAATCGGGGTTTTAAGGGCAGAAAAGCGCCCCAAGATAACATAAACAAGCTTCTGTTATTTCGAGCTTCGACGAGCCACGGCAGCCCAGAACATAAAAGTTCCGAACGCTCTATCGGTGGACTTGCAAAGTGAACGTCTCCACCGTAACCTCGTAATCTTTGTTTTCGAGGACACTCGGGCATTTTTACCAACTCAAATGTGGCATGAAAGTATAAATTTGTAAAGTCTTCTGTTATATTCATATCTTTGGCAGTGAAGTGTAATTCTAAAGTCTTGGATGAAGATAGGAACACCATTGGTTTATTGGTTAATGTAGTGTTATCACATAAGCACGCTCTGGGCATCCTAACGTCTCGCCACGGAAGTTCCCATATACTGAGCTCCGTACCGAACGAACCTTCGGAGGAATATTCGCAAACGTGGCGAGCGCTGTGAGGATCCGTCGAGGTAGTGCACAGCGTATTTATACCGAACGATGCATTGTGCAAAGTAAGACGAACTCTTTCTCCAGCGCCAGCCTCTAACCTATATACACAGTGTAAGTTATTCGCACCTCCTCTTCCAAACAAGAACACGTTATGCGGCGAAATGAGATCTCCTGTATGAGATTTCCTAAACACCCGATGACAGGGACCCGGCGATTCACGCGCGGGCCATGGTTCACCTCCAATTCTAGTATCTACAAACTCATATTTTAATTTAAAAGAGGCGGGATGCAAAGCGGTGCCGTCTTCCGTGTGATGCTGCAACACCAAACTTTTCCCAGTCGATAAATAACTTTCGGAAGAAGCACAAGGTCTCGTAAATCTAGTTAAATTACTTAGAGCGCTATGATCACACAAACGCGGAGGTTCGTCACATTTATCTTCTAATAAAACGTTACCATCGAATATTCTAAGTTTTGTGGCACACCCCCCACTGGAAGAACTGTTTCCTAATAAAACGTGCGCACTTTCTCCTATTAGGAGCGCTCTTTGACTGTACGATATAAAACTAAGCCAGATTAAATCACCAGGAAAGCCTTTAAACTTGTAAGTGCAAGTCGTGTTTGGTGGCAACGAATGTCGGGGGCTAATAATCCGTCCTCTTCGACCTCTTCCCGTCCAAATATCGTCGGTATCGGGATCCGTTCCGTTCACGTCAAAGATACATCCGGACATTTCTCGTGCAAAATCTAACGAATCCGAGTCTGCAAAAATAACGTCGATGTCTAATTCGAAACCACGCAACGGCGATTGAGAAGGTGGCGAATGTAACGGAATGCTAAATGGCGACGAATGAAATGCTACCAACATTTCGGGTCCTCGCGAAACAACTCTAGGCAGCCAATCGCCTCCACAGTATTTTGCCAAAACAGGGTCGTTCGTCGACCCACCGTCGTAGAAAATTAAATGATCGCGTTCTCCGGTGCAATCTCGCCAGGCTTTTAACGCTCGCACTGTTTTATTGAGTCCCAAAACATTTACGGATCGTTTCATGTGCATTTTATGAGCCGCCTCTTGGCGAACCGCTATCATCGCGTGTTTGCAGGTCGGCACAACTTTCTGCCGCAAACTCCAGTAACATGACACGTTTCTTGGATACATACCCGGATAGTTGGGAGATTGCAGTCTACACGACTTGCGATAACATTCTTCGAACTGTCTGGTGCAGTAAGTTCCCGGTGCTACCTGACCTCGTTCGAGAGGCGAAGTTGGAGATCCGAATCTAACGATAGCTTCGCGACGCGACACAAACCGAAATCTTAACCGAAACTGAAAGGGCTGTTGAGGCGAACCGAATAATTTGATAGAAACGGTGACGGTGGAAGTTTCGCTGTAGTAGGCTGCTGGACCCGAAGATGATCCGCACCAGGAACCGCCGGTGAAGGGTCTTCCCAACTCGCTGAGCTGCATATAACCATCTGGACATCCATCCAACGCTTGCGACTCGTAGCGACCCACTTTAAATTCGTCAAATATTAGCTGAAACAAATATAAAAATTTTAAGTGAATATTTTTTAAGATATGATTGATTGTACTACCCGCGTTCTCAGACTTTTGCATAATTGTTGCGTCATTTATCAAGGATAATGGCTCAAATACCGCTCCGAGTTACAAATTATAATCCACTAATCTTACCTAATGTATCTGTGTACCTTCAAAAAATATTATAAAGCACGTTGCGTTACTTAATTTAGCCATTTTAACTTTATTATGCAAAAAATTTTGAATTGTAAAAAAGTGTGATGTCAAAATTTAAAAATCAATATTTGCTATATTTAACAAGAAAGTTTAGGGTTTAATTTATAATTTAATTTATTATCTTCCCTCTTACTTGCGAGGGTAGTTTAAAACATTGATTAGATTTGTACTGGAGACGGTTAATTGAATTTTATGTAATTTACCTTATTACATTTTTATTTAAATTTTTTTTTGAATAATTTACATAAATTTCACCTTTAGTCATTTCATGTATAATTTGAATTTTTGGTATCAAAAGACATCATTAGACGTTACCCTACTATTAAATGGCCAAATTAGTAGTGAAGACAATTTTTTAAAAGCTTTTCCATGCAAAAATTATAGTTTTCTGCTTAATTTTATTTAATTTACTAATAAACATTTACTATCAAATATTATAATTATTATTATACGCATTTTAACATCGTCTGCAATTAATATAAGTATACATATTCCTGCAAATAAAACAATTATTATAGTTTAATCCAGACAATGTAACTACAAAAATTAGTTCAAAATATGTATATGTATCGATTTCCTAAATATTTAATTAATCAAATCATGCAAAAGGAGCACACAACTTTATGTTTTAATTATATTATTATGTTCGTGGAATGAATGTTATAATTATGTCTGTTTATTGCTATATTTAAATTAAAACGTGTTAACTCTATCTTTCTTTATACTGATATTTTGACACCCCATAAAAGCAGCTTTTTCTTCCTTTTAGTAAGTTTACACGACGTAAACTTCCACGTAAACGTCCACCAACGGCATTTACGAACCCACACTCTCGATGCTGAATACGAGGCTAGCCGTCCTTTATTTGCAGGAACAGAAGGTATACTTCTGAAAGTGTTCTAGTATACCGGAGTACTTCATTATGAACCAAATTTTAATGGAATTTATTGATGGAAACTAGAAAGAGGAGCAAATTAGTTATGTTGCTCTGGTTATAAGTCTCTAATTCTTTATGCAAGCAGCCTCCTTTCTTGAGTTACGATATCTCGAAGTGACGTGAAATACGAAAATCTTTAAAGTTAAATTTTGAATTCTATTGAAAAACAATTACTCATGCTAAGTAAATATTTATGAAACAGAGGACTGTATTAACACTCTGCCGAAAAGTTTTGGTTATTACTCAAGAGAGTATAATTAATGAGTGTAATTACGACTTTATTAAGTAAAGCTTAGTAAGATAATTTACTTCAAGTTAATATGTTTGTAGTAGAGCATAATAAGTAATAACTTAGTTTTGTAATGATTAAATTTCTCATAGCGACATCTGCAACAGAAACCAGAAAATCAACTAAAATTATTTACGGCCACCATAATAAAAAATTTCACATTAATAAATTTAATAGAACATTTCTGCGCGTATAATTTATAACTTTTGATGTAAAAATAGTTTAACGTTCTTAGTTCTGTACGAGCACGGAACACGGGCGCGCACCGCAGGAGGGATTTAACTTTTACGTACCCGCAAAACTTTGGTCTCGATTTTGTTATTTAGCACTACCGCTCCACATCAAAAATCGCAAGATTTTATTAATTTTTAAAAAATATTTTTTTTTATTATTACTAGGAAAATATTTTCTTTTGCTTTAGAAAAGCTTTACGATATGATAACGGTGTTTTCGATTGTACTTTAAAGCGCGTTTTGAAAAGTCGATCAATAGGGTAAGTTATGCTGTGTTATCACATTTTTGTTAGCTGGAAAGCTATCTGTATTGGAAATTCATTGTTAGCAATTTTATGGGCTAAATGTTCTGACTCAAAGACAACTTTTCTACCTAACAAATACGAAAATGGTGAGAAAGTTTGCGCTAGAAATGTTTTGGCTCCATTGAAGTGCTTCTCTCGAAGCAAAAAACTGTTCTCTATGTAACGATCGATAACGTCAGATAAAAGATAACGATCCGAAGAGAATACTTGTTAACGTTAAAGGGTCTTTAGTGTCCTAATCGTTATTCCCGATGGCAAAACCTATCTAATGGCGATAACTGTCAAAATTAGGAAAAATAAAATAAAATTTCGATCTAATCAATTACACCTTTCAGCGGTGCGTTATGCGTAACGAGACCATATTTTTTCCATCAAGGTTGAAGGAAATTAAATTGTTTCTTTTCTAATACTCACTAAAGATTGCCCTGAAAGAAATTCTCTTCCAGACATCAACATAAAGAATTGCTTCTATTGTGCTAAAATAGTCCGTATCAGATGAGACATAATACTTCATGTCAAACAACAGTCAGTGTTCATTCATTCATTTCCAAGCCGTTCACACCGTTTACGACATTTTATAAATTTTCACGACTGCTAAAAGCTCATATAGATTTGAAAGTTACTTATACAAAGGTAGAGCATTCGGTGCATTAGAGATTTTTTTAAATTAATATTATACTTTGCAATTTAAAAAGAAAACAATTTTTTTTGGACTCTTTGAAGTTCATTTTAGCAAAACAAAATGGCAAAAATGCAAACACACGAATAAAAAATGAAAAGTGCTTTTACCTATAGCTTCGAATAATACCAGAAACATAATTTTAAAAATTAAAAGTAAGCCGGTTAGGCGGTAACCGAAATGACCATAGGATAGAGCACCTTAAAAATAAAATTAACCATAAAAAAATTCGAAATACATACATACATACCTACTAATGTACTAACTACGGTTTTTGCACCGCACAATTAATTACAGAAACTTTTAACTAACAAAAAGTAAAATTTAATAAAGTAAATAGGAATAATTTTACGATAAATACAAACATATAAGTACTGTAGTTATTAAGAACGAACTTTGTAATGTTACTTCTTAGCGTGAAAACTAAGAAACTTTATAAATTATGCAATTAAACACTTAATTCGCATTTATTAAAAATACTTAAGTGTGAATAAATGTCCAAACTTAGTTTAATATCTGGTAATTATTTCAAGATTTTTTTTAAATACTTCTTATTACAATTAGCAGTTTCGTAATTAATTTGGTGGAGGAAAATTATTAAGATTTGGTGCTCCAATTTTTCTATCGTTTCTTGAACAATGCTAACCGTATTAGCAGTAATCTTGCTTTTAAGTTTCTCAATCTGGCGTAAATTATTCCTGTAGACGTCCTTTAGGAAACCTCATAAATAATAAATTCCCTAATAATCACAACGACCCAGATCTGACAAATAGGATCATCAGATCTAACCAAATTTATCTAATTGGTTTGCTTGAGCGACCATAGATTACTGCGATGAGGAAATTAATGAAATAGGAGACTGGTTTTGCCATTCATATTTCCCAATAATAAAAGAATTGCAATTTTTATGACACGGATATCAATTTTCCCTTGCCGTTCTATTTTATGAAAATTGAGGAAATCTCATTGTTACCCAGTGTTTACAAACAAATAAAATTTATTTGAATTTTAAACAGTGGCGTTTCTTGTTTAAAGGCCAAAATTTGATTGCTCCGGGCTGGTGTTGATTATAAATAGGTAATTAAAAATAAATCACGAAGACTGCTATATTTTTCATCTAAATTGTACGATCTAGTTTTAAAATAATCAAACTTAACAAAATGTTAAAATAATAAAATTTTTAACTATTAAGTAAATAATACATACTACGAAAAAACATAATATTTAACGAAACCAAAATGACAATAATTCACATTTAACAGGGTTAAACTTAAAATATTTGAATAAACAAGAAAATAGAATTCTGAATAAATTACGCTATAGAAATGATAAAAATTACTTAAAAATAAAAAACAAGAAACCTGTAACATAATATAAAGGCCTCTATTTCACGATTATTATCGATCCTCAGTCATGTATAACAGTAAAAATAACAAATGAGAGCAAATATACCAAACGAAATTGAAAAATTTTTTTACAAAATTAAAAGATCAAGAAATTAACCAAACTTTAAATGTTGCGCTTACCAAATAACCAAACTAAACGATGCCATGTGTATAAATGAAATTTTAGGTTAAGTAAAAGAAATATGAATTCTAAATCCCCATACAATGGGGTTGAAGTAGAGACATACAATGCCATCTATCACTTCGAAAATAAATTTGAAAAGATCTTGAAGATTTTAACATCACATGCTACTAAATACCACAATAATACTTACAAAATTCTAACTTTTTTACGTTATTTTCTATTTACGATATATTTTTGTTTGTTTTACTTATATCACATTTCAATTTTTATGAATAATTCTAAAAAATTACTTAACTTACAGCACCTGTCGATAAGAGTGTAAAGACTAAATTTTTAAATAAATTAATGATAAAAATTCACGAAATTAAAAATTTGTGCTTGATATTTTTACTGTCTTTTATTTTACTCTCTGAAAATGGTACTTGTTTGTAAAATTTATTTCTCGGAAATTGTTGAGGTCGTAACGGTACAAAATTAACTTTGTAGCGTTTCAGTTTTTTTTATTATTTATAAATTGTGATTTTTGGTTTTAGAATGTCCATGCAAATGATTTTTGTAATGTATAAATGACGTCGTTGTGGTAGTAATGGCATTTAGGTATACCTACAGGGTGTCCCCGTGACCATGGAGAACCTTTGAGGTGATGATAAAGGACATTTTTCTAAGACAAATTTTTAAATAAAATTTTTGTCCAAGTCCGAACCCTTGGGGGGTACCTCTCTTTAAAGCAATATTTTGAATTTCTGATTTCAAACGGTCATAGCTCCGATATTATTGATTTTTTAGACTTAATGTATTAAACCTTTTTTAAAGATCATTTACTTATCTACAAATTAGTTTATATCCCCTTATCGTCTAGAATAAAGGGTTTTTGATTTTATTTTTTTTACTTTTCTTGTAAGCTCCGTATCTCTTAAACAAAACGTCTTAGAAAAAAACTAACGGCCCAAACCGGATAGGGAATTTAACGGGCTACAAGATTGGTCAAATAAATTTTTTTGAGAAATCAACCATTTTCACAGAAATCCTGAAAATAATGAACAAAGTGTAGGTAAAAAAAATAAATAACGAACTAATTAACAATAATAAATAAACAATATAAATTAATAAAGTAATTAACGATGAACTAATGCAATGTTGCTCAAACGTCAAACGCTACAATACGTTGTGACATTAAAACAAATTGTAAAACAAATGAGATTTTTAGAAATGTAAATTTATTTCTATTTTACCTACAACTTGTTCATTATTTTCTGAAATTCTGTAAAAACGGTTCGTTTCCCAAAAAAAAATATTTGACCAAAGTTGTAGCCCGTTAAATTCCCTATTCGGTTTGGGCCATTAGTATTTTTCTAAGAGGTTTCGTTTAAAAGATACGGAGTTTGCAAGAAAACTAAAAAAAAAATAAAATCAGAATTTTTTTAACATTTTTTCCCTTAATTTAATGTATAACTCGAAAACCGTTTATTCTAGACGATAAGGGGATATGAACTAATTTGTAGATAAGTAAATGATCTTTAAAAAAGGTCTAATTCATTAAGTCTAAAAACCAATAATATCGTAGCTATGGCCGTTTGAAATCAAAAATTCAAAATATTGCTTTAAATAAGGAATAAAACCCCCAAGGGTTTGGACTTGGACAAAAATTTTATTTGAAAATTTGTCTTAGAAAAGTTTCCTTTATCACCACCTCAAAGGTTCTCCACGGTCACGGGGACACCCTGTATATATAATAATGAAAAAGTTTAACATTACTTGGTTCTTGGTAATTTTTTAACTTCACTATTTTTATTTTATTTTACTTTATACAAAATAGCTACAGACTTTATAAAATTACTAAAGTATAATCTCGTAATTCAAGATTACATTTAAAATTTAAAACAAATTGAAAAAATATTAGGATGCGATTCACGGATAGATGGAAAAAAAACTTTCTTTATTTTTTAAAAATTAATATTGCGTTCCCAAATTAGAATTTTAAATAATATTCTACTACTATAATACCTTAAATAATAATTCGAAGGCGTATTTGAGTTTCTTTGGTTTACATTTCTATCTAATTATTAATTTTTAGTATTATAATATTATTATTATTAATTAATTTTGATATCGTGGACTTCCTTTGCCATATTATAGTAGATAGTAGATATCAGATATCACAATTTCAGAAAAAAATTCTTGAAGCCTTAAACGTTGCATTTGAACAAAAACAAGATTTTATTTTAGCGAAAAGGTGCACGCGCTAATCAGAAATAGCAGAGATTTAGTGTTCCCATTGGAAAACACGGAAATATTTTTAATATTTAATAACCATAGATCATTTTTAAATTGATCTGTTTGTTGAAATGACCCTTCCCATATCATTCAAGCGGAAAATTTTACATATCTACCCCGAATTTTTCCCCACTTTTTATCTTGCTATGTTAATAAACGCACGCAATTAATGAACGTTTAAATTGAATAACATAAAAGATTTTCAGAAAATAAATTAAAATTTTGAACTTTATGGAGTAGATCTTCACTTCATTAAAATTCGAGTTTTAATTGGAGTACATTTCTTTATATATTTAATTGAAATACACAGAGCATTTAATTTGACTATTATAGCGTCACAATTGCTAAAATACATAATGACTGTTTGCAAGCATAAAAAGAAGCAATTACTTTTCCTTTCTGCCAGCTTCAAGATCGGATTAAGAGATCTGATAAATTGGTAGTTCTCTCTGTTTTGTTATAAAACCAGGAAATAAAGCAGGTTTTAAGTGACATCATCAATTTAAAAACTTTTTTTAAATATTTTATTCAAATGACGCCCTCGCCTTTTACTAGAGCATTTGCTAAAATATACGAAAGCTTAGGTACTTTTAAACAAATTAAAAAATGCATCGAGTACATCGTGTTTTAATTCGATACCGAAAATGTTTCCTCTTCGCCTTCTTTAATTAATCATTTATTTTTGTAACTGGATATTTTTGCCAATTAAAATAACTATACGGATTAGATAACAATATTTAGGTACGTACATACCTCGGCTCATAACTTGGCGCTGAAAACAAGAAAATTGTGCTCAAAGGTAAAACCTTGTAAGCAAATATAATTATTTGTGGAAATTTAATAAAATACGTACATAAGCACCTATCGCGGTTGGAAGGTAAAAGCATGTGCAAGAAGGGGTAAAGGTAAACTTGTCGCTCGAAGGATTTATGTTAGCCACAATTTAGTCATGACTTAATTGGTTTAATAATATATGCAAGCTAAATGGCTCAAAACTGAGAATATCACAGCCAGCCCCGGAAAGTAAAATCGATAACTTTCTGAGCTCTTGGCCTCGCAATTAGCCGTAAATTTTAAAATAAATAAAATTAAAAAAAAATGGAAATCGAACTGTGGATATTCCATTAATCGGGGGATAAAGCAAGAGCGCACTTAAGAAAAATTTGCTTATATCACAAAAAGCTTTGTAGAACATCAACGATAGCAAAAAATGTGTGGTGATCACGAATACAGCAGAGACTAGTAGTTCTTGCTGGTCTAACAAACCGTAAAAAATCGCACGTCAAAGGCAACCATCTTTCTTTCACTTAAACGGATAAAAGGGCCAAAAGCTGCTAGATATATCACAATTGACAAATTCTTCTCACAGATTCCGGTGGTTTTTGGTCATTGACAACTATTCAAGAGATTTACAACTGAAAACCAAGTGGAATGTACTTTCATCCACTTATGACAGTCAGCCGAAAAAATTCTTTTGGCAAAAGAAAAAATTAATTAACATATTTTACACATAAACACAATTTTTCTTAGTTTCTCTGTGATTTATTAAACTTTTTCTATTTATAAAGTTACTTATCGATTTTGTGTTTTAAATGTTATAACATTAACGGGGCGACACTCCTTCCGACCACTAATTGAGACATCCAGTTACTCCAAGTTAACGAAAGCTTTTTGTTGTGCTTTTCTAATCTTTTATTAAATAATTAAATAAATTGTAGCTTTTAAGTAATTGTTTTTGTTAAAAAAGTTTAATTCGAACTTAAAATTTTTAAAAATTACTGTACAGGACTGTGGCTCGTTAAAAATATTGGAATTAATTATAAATTGTAGAGGTGGATGCTAAATTACGCTTTATAAAAATGTATTAAGTATTGATTTTCACGAGTGCGAGTGTAGCAAAATTTCTTAAATAAGTAAATGTCTAAATCAGTCATAAAAGTACGACAATGAATTGAAATTTTCCGCTTTATTCTGATTCTTCCAAAATATTCGTTCTGTCGAAGAAGCTTAAAAATACAATGACAGTGAATATAAGGAGCTTTCCATTTTAATACTAATTTATTTACACCTTAAAAAACAAAACGAAATTCGGCTAGGGTAAATTTTTATTTCAGTTTTAAATAATTTTTGTTGATTTAGGCAATTGAAAATTTGTTTAAGTGTTTAAAGAACGATAAAAAAGTAAAAAATAAGGGAAAATTGTGTTCACACCTCAAGCTTTCACAAATTTTTTAACAAACCGATGCGACACGTGCGTCGTCCACTTACGAGCAAGCAGGTATAATATGAAAAATAACGAAAAAATTATCTAAATTCTCTGCGGTGTGCGTTGTTATAATTTAGAAATTATTTTTGACAACTAAACGTCACACTTAATAAGGTGAAAAATCTCCAAACACATAGTGAAAATCCTAATAGAAAATGTCTGCGAAATATGAATTTAAAAATATACTTCAAGTTTTTTGACGTATTAATTAGTTTTTCCAAAGAGTAATACGATACACAGTATGAAATAAAGCTTTCCTCATTAACCAACCAAATATATAATTATAACAAATAAACATTTTCGTGTTTCTACATTTTTTTAGGTGGAATTGAAAGCTGGATACAAATAATTAAAGAGCAACTAAATAGAAGTCCAAATTCTAGCTCTAATAGGGGAATTAAATGTACAATTTCGCTAATTTTCTGTAGGTATAAAAGATAGTCCATGTACGGCAAATCCCTTTGTAGGCTCTTAATATGTACTATGTATCATGTTAAAGCGTGGCAACACACAACTTTTATATTTTAGATAGAACACTCACATATACCTATATTTTTATTTGTTCAAATTTTTCGTTCAATTTTATTTAATAATGATATAAGGTTTCCTATAGTGCTTGAGTAAGCAGTTTTTTTCAGAGCTAGTTCCTTGCAAATTTTACCATTAAAGCTAACGGGAAAAGAAGCATGTGTTTTGTTTTTGACATGTGTTTTTATCGATATTTTCAGATCGACGTAGAAGATAATAATTAGGTAGTATTGCAAATTAGACTAAAGGCTGTAGGTTTGTGGGTTTGATTCCCGGTCGTTCCAAAAATTAACGTGTGCTATGATTAGTGTATAAATTAATCAATATTCTATTATTAGTTGAATGTTCGAACGTTAATGCTGTAGAAACTAAATACGTGAGTCAAAGTACGTCTAATTACATGATTCGAAAGTGATGGCTTTCCAATGTAGTAATTTGTTATGAATGGTTTAGAAATCAGATTATGTCGACTACGTAATGCTTATCAGTAGTACAATGTAGTGAGTACAATCCTGTACCGTTGAAAAATGTTTGTTTAGAAAACATGATACTATATCTGTAAAAGGCTTACTACAATTTGTTGATAAAAACTTGAGACCAGAAAAATATCGTCAAGAAGTGTGGTCTAGAATTCACACTGTTATACTACTAATTCGCGATACTCAGTGAATGCGAATTTAAAGTATTTTTTGTAAATATCGTAAAAGGGGTTATCTGCAAATAATTTGAAGATAATATTTCGAAGAAAAAAAGGTTTTAATTCAATAACAGATTTAATTCGGAACAAGGGCCAGCTTGACAAGGAACATCTCAAAAATCACAAAATTTTAAATTGACTCTTTCCTGAATTTCCTACAACTAAAATAAGTCATACAAAAATTAAAGTAGAGAAACTTCTGCAAAAAATATTGTTGTTTTATCGATTTTTACCCAAACATATGTTGAAGTGTAGGAACATTGTAACTGTTTTCAAGTTATGACTTACTTATCTGTTAGAAAAGTGAAAATATAAAGCCTGGAAAGTGTTTATCATAAATTCTTCTTTCCAAAAATTATAAAAAAATTGCTAAAAGAACAGCCTTTGATTAATAAATACTGAGTGTTAACCAATTTCCACAAGAAATTACAAGAACTGTAGAGATAGAAACATAAAAATGAAATATCTGGAAAATGGAGAACTAAGATAAAGTTTGCATAGTAAATTTTTTCTATGAATTCAATAAAAATTTTAGAAAACGTGAGTAACCTCTAAAAAAGTCAATTGCGTGAAAGTTATTTAAAGAAATGAATTCGGTTAAATTGTACCTGCGATCGGTTCATCAAATTCGGCGATCAAAAGAAAATAGCATTGTCAGACATTTTTCACCACTATTATGATGACAATGGCACGATGATTTAAACAAACCGAAGTTGGTTAATTTTTTTCTAATTACGGCATGCGAAGTATTCTCTCTACTTAAAATTATCTCAAGTTGCCATAGTTATTCGGTTGTGCTTTTTCTACCACTAAATATAAGAAAATTTTTATTTTCGTATTTACAAATTGCTTAATAGACAAAAGTTTTTCATTTTATTCCAGTTGAAATTACTACAGTGGATCAGTAAAAGAAAGTTTTCCATAAAAGTGGAGTTATCGACGAAGAAAAGTTAAAATTACCTTAATAAAAAATATTTTTGTAAATTAAACGTGCTACGTTGTAAACATGGTCGAGTACCGAGTTGAAAATTATTTTGAGGAGGCATCATTTATCAATCTTCTAGTTTTCTCAATAACTCGTGCTTTTTACTGTGATCGATGAGAAGGAAGTCGTGCGCGCTGCGTTATTCGAATAACATTTTAACTAAAAGCGTTTTAAAAACCTATAGAATATGCCGGAGTCAAAAGTTTGTTTTTCTAAGTAGATCGTTGGTGAGATGAATGTTACGATAGTTTTTAGGAAGTTAAGCCAACTCTAATTGTCGAGGAACATCTTCTACTTTAATAGGTAAAGTTGCTTAACATGCTTTTAGTCAAGTTATTTCCCTAATAAAGTTTTTTGGCTTTTACCGACCCGAGTAAAAGATTTAAGAAACCCACAAAGTTGTGGCTAATTTATTTTCAATTTGAATTAAAATTGCGCTTGTTTTTCTCTCGACTTTCAAACGAGAGGGTTTATCGTATAATCAAGTCCAATACTTTTCTTTGGGAAATTTTTATAAAATATATGTTTCGAAAAAATGAAGATAAGGGAAAAACTAATAAAGTAGATTGATGAGCGGTCGCTTCGTATGAAGCGCTTCGCATATTTCATGTTTCCTGTTTTATTCGTTATTCGGGAACCGGATCCGAGTGTCTTTAAAAATTAACAAAAAAATATTTACCTGGACGATATCTCCATGATTGTGACCGTTGGCGGTAAATGTGAGGTGGCATAAAAAAGGAATTCGGGTTTCCACTTGTTTATTAACGTGCAAGTCGTAAGTTTTTCCTATGTCTCCGTAATACGTCCTGTTACACACTGAAAAAAAAATTAATTTTAATACAAGTTATGCTTTTCTAGATACCTAATTAACATAATTTAGACATAAAAATGTTAACTCCAACGTATTTTCGAAAAAAAAAATTATGTTTGGAGGTTTTCCAATGATGCAATAAAAAACTTAGAAGAGCTTAAAGTCGTTTTTCTTTTTTATGTGCATTAGCAGCAGATTATTTGCCTCAGATTATTTACACTTAACCGAAATCGATGTATTTCCCTTTGAAAATAAATTGCTTTTTAATTTAATTATTTTATTTAAGATCGAATTTGAAGATTAAATTCTCCAACAATAATTAAAATCGATTATTTTAACTTCAAGTACGACGCCGTATTTGCGATGTACTACAACTCCATCGAGTTTTCATTCGTCGCGTCGGTGTCAATATGGGATAGTGGAAAATTTGTCGTTGTTTACTACTACTAATTGACGTTCAACGCGCGGAAGCGTCGTTTTATTTTGACAACTAAAAATATGAAATAAAAGCTTTCGTGAAATTATAATAATTGATTTTGCTATTTCACACTGCAACTAGCACTAATGAACATGGTAGGTACCTACCTATATTCAATTTATGTTAGTTCTAACAATTAGATTCATAATTGCAATGAAAATTGTTAGCGAAACCATTGTAGAGAAACTAGTAATTGTACAATTAGTGAAAGCTGAATGCTAAGTTTATCAAGCAATTAATAGTTATGTATACACTCTAGCTTTCCTTTCAACGAAAGGAAATCGTGTCCTTCGTACTTGATGCTAGTTGGGATAGAAATTCATCCATTCAAAAAGTTTCAAGATTAAAAACTAAAAAAGTTCAAGTTGCGGTATCATAAAATTGCTCTTCCAAAGAGCGCAGTGGCGTATCATGGAATACCTTCTAAATAGTATCTTGATTGCCTATTTTTATATTATCAAGTAAAAAAATAAATGTTATTGTTCTCTTGCGGAATTCAATTAAATTTTCGTTCTCTTTGAAATTTAGGTAGGTACTGCTTTGTTTCTCTCCAAAATTTTTACAATTCGTTTTCTGCAGTGGATTAATCTTCTGCACTCTATATTTATTTTACGACTTAAATCCACAGCGTGGATTACGGGAGGATCGAGCTGAAAAGTTTCGTCAAATTCATGATTCGAACCCAAAACTTTCGCTCCGTAATTCAACCAAAAATCACACCAATCTACTATTGTAGACTTCTGTCGGTCTGTACCATGTACTCTCGTACCATCTTAACAGTTAGTATGGTAACTCATTATTCTTACTAAAGAGATTGTTCTAGTTTAGTGATTATTATATGACATCAGTGCCAAAGTATAAATATTATATTTTGGAGTTATTACAATATTTTCAGAGTAAGCTTACTTTTTTCTCTAGCAACCTGAAACTTTCGATTTATTTATTTAAATTACAAGATTATTGCTTATATTTAATAAATCTTCAAGTTAGTTCTAATTCAAGAAACGAATTCTTTTTAAGATTCTTTATCATCACCAATAAGTAGGTACTAGTTGCAAATATTTTCAAGTTGTATATATGAATCTTGTTAGGAAAGTTTAGTCAGACTGCGATTTTAATTTTAATGAGAAACTACTTGCAAATAATATTAATTAGATCAATAATACACCGTACGTTCGGATACGATCTATGTACTTTAAATTTCACGTGAACTTCAGAAAATATGAGAAAATAGTAAGTCACATTTCTAGAGAAGGTTATATGGAGACTACGCTACATAATATGCGTAAGATATGACTCACCTCCTCACTATTACCTGTCCCAACCATAAAAAAATTAAATGGTACTGTGCCCTTTGTGATACCTCAAATTAACCATAACTTAGAATGTTATTTTTTTATCAAGTAAATTTAAAAGTAAACAAGTTAATTAAACGTTAAATATAATTTTATTTATTTATATTTTATAAGCTTTCGATGAGTTGTGTCATCTTCGTCAGAATGTGAGCCATCCATAAATTACATCACACGTTCAGGGGGGGGGGGGTCAACAAAATGTAACATCGTGTGACAAGAGCCGGGGGGGGTCAAAAGCTTTGTGATGTCACACGTTAAAATTTAAAATATTAAAACGCTTAATTTATATGTGAACAAAATGCTTGAAAATATTACCAACTCGATTTATATTTATAAGGTTTATGTAGGTTTAATTTGTCGGCGAGTGCAGGCTGTTTTATTCCTGCTATTGTAAAACTGCTGTTTTATTTTAATTATTTTTAATTATTATAAAATTGAAAAATATATGACATCCCACCAAAGGGGGGGGGAGTTCAAAAATGTGACCACCCGTGACAAGGCCGGATGGAGGCTGACGTAATTATGGCTGGCTTCTAAGGCCGATTACAAATTCTAGTCTTCCTTCTGCCATCTAGAAAAGCATGTAAAATTTGAATCTAGATGGATTTAAAATGCTATTAAATTTGTAATTATTCAGGTGAGATGTTTCACAGGTAAATCATATTTACTTATCGTATTAAAAAACCAACGATAATTGGCTATTTTTGAGTACAGAGTTCTGAAGAATTATATTGGCCCAGTATTCGACGTGGAGAGAAGAATATGACGTTGTATAACTAATGTTTTGGACGTTGTTTTGACTAAAATTGACTAATGTTTTGACACAAGCTTATCTATTGTTTTGTCTTTAGCTCGATTTCTCGAAGTAAGTGACAAGTTGTGGTAAACATGAAGAAGTTTTGTCATCTTTTCCGTTAGTGGCAGTAGTAGTCATCTCGTTTTGTGAATAACCGGAAGTAAAGTGTCCAATTCAATAAAGGCAATGGTACCAAACATTAATGCTGCAACCAACTTCACACAATTTCTCAACCTAGTGCAGGCAGCCACGATGCTATACTTAAAATATAATTCTTTTACAATTGGAATTTTGAACTATAGGTCTCCTATAGTTAATCTTACCTCCGAGAAGAGTATGTGAGTCATGTGGTAAAGAAAGCACGTCAATTGGGCCGAAGAGAGTATTGTAGAAGTTAATCAATGAAATTTAAAAAATAAAGCTCAATCTTAATTATAATATCGTAATATAGTGGTGATATAGTGTATTAAAATTCTTGTGTTCACAATGCTAACAAAGATGATCCTTCAGCAAATTTCAGAGGTTCTCATTAGGGATTGTGCAAACATCTATTTGTAAGACGGTTTATGCTTCAAGTGAATATTCTCGAGTTTGCACACACACGCAGCGCTACGAGATTAAATTGCTTGAGTAAACATAAATTAAGTTTGTGACATTTTATGTTATAGAATTGAATATAGGTATAAAAGTTATTTTCTAATAACTTGACGTATTTTGATTAAGTTAGGGATTGGTTGCGGGCTATATTTTACAAAATGAGGGAGAATGCAATTTAATTCTTTGAAAGTTGCACATTAGTTAACCTTGCGGTTACAATTGAAGACATTTAATTACAAATAGGTTTTTGATTAATGTTCAATTTTGAAGATAGTATATTAATGGCCGAGTGAAAATCTTGCACACTTTTTAATTAGCTTTCAAGAGAATGATGTACAGCTTTGCGTTTTAATAAAAATTTTGATAAATAATCCGAATTATTTTCTCTATTATTAACTCCAACCGAAAATACCTTTGGTCTGATGCCGATCGGGAAGGTTTAAATTTTTTTGTCTTTTAAATAAAAAAACGTCTATAGAGGTCACATAGAGGTGCACAAATAAAGCAAAGTACGGCTCGGCAGACCAAAACAAATTGGCCTGAAGATGTTCCCAAGAGGGAAATCGGACGCTAGAGACAATAAAAAATAGAGATATATCGCAAGAAAAGTACATTTTTCAAAATCAAGGTGTTCAAATATCTCTGCAATTTATTGGAAAATAACGCTGCGCAAAAAAAGTTAATCAAAAACGAATATTTGCTTATTAAGTACTTGATCGAGACGAAAAAGGTTAGCGGGTAAATTGCCAAAAAAAGAAGTAGAAAACTTTTTGTATGCATGGCTGAAAATGTATTACTTTGGCTATGACGATGGCGGCACTCATATACCTCAATCTCGACGACCCTCGAGAGTAAACTTGCAATTCTCCAGCGGATATCCGCGAATTGTCGCGGGTACCCACCAATCCTGAATATGTTAGTAGAGCGTAAATTTTTTGTGACCTTCCGAGAGCAAAAGTTCGATCAGTTGAACGCATATAACTTTGAATAATAGAACGCTTCTATGTATTACCTTTTCACAATTTTGTAACGACCCAAATTTTCTTTTCCTTTTTATCGAACTTGTCGCAAACTTGTCTAAAATAAACACACTTTATAATGTGTACGCTGTGTGTTTTAACTAAATTACAAATAATACAGTTTAATTTTTATTTCGTATATATCAACTTTACATTACATATTTTAATGCCGGCGGAGACTGAACGGCAAATTAGCTTAATAAAATTGTGTTCTGAAATATTGAATGCGAGAAGAGATATTTTAATTCTGCCAAATTTCTATACAAAGGCTTTTGTTTCAAATTTTAGTTAAAAAAATTCGCTAGGGTGTAGTATCGCACACTTGAGCTTAATTATAAGCAGCAATTATAATAAAAGGTTTTCTGAATTTGCAAAAAGAAAATTAAAAGTATAATTAGGTATTTCAATGGTAGATCTGGTAGTATTTAGATAGCACAGTTTAGAAAACAGAAGGCACTTTAGCAAATTACAAAAGCTCCACTATTTATCACTACCACAACATTTTCTTTTGTAAAAAGCTGTGTTGCATTGCGATACAGTTTTGTGCCAATGCAGTTTATTGTATGGTAGATTAATGTTACAAAATTATATCGCTACATAATCCAAAAAGTTGGCAAAGCTTTATGATGGATGTTCGATAAAATCATCAAATCAATTCGCAAACTAATTAATGGAGATGAAAATATACAATTTATGTGGATTGTGCACGTATTAATGCTGATATAGACAAATTCCCGATTTGTGTGTCAGTAATTTTCTAATTAGTATTTAACAATTACCATCAAAACACAAATTAGTTACACTTAATTTACTACGCGTATACATGTACCTACACAGAATCAATTTTATCACTTAGGATTTTGCTTCATTGTCTAATAATATTGTCAACGTGCATGTTAACATTAATGAAGCACATATTCATCAAGAGAGAAAAAAGACCAAGCTAGCAGCGAAATTGTAACAGTCGCACTTTTAGACCTTTTAACAAATTATCTTAGACATTCCTTGGTCAATATTAAGACGAGTTTATGCACGACGTCGGCGATGTCCAAAACCGTTGTTAATACTGTGAGTATATTAATTGTTTGTTTTACATTTTTGATGCAGTTTTGTAGGATAGAATCAGATGAGCACACGACTCTGCTTTATTATTGATATTCAACCAATTCTTTACTAGCAATAATTTCTCAAAATTTCTCAAAATAAGAGCCTTTTATTTTAAAAACACACCCAATACCATGATGTCCTCCTCCTTGGTCCTTTTGTCCTGATGGAGGCTTGGCCACTTTTTATTTAAAAGGATTCTCTTGGCAGAAACTTCGGTGGTTTGCCATTGCCTGCTGTATGCTGTATGCCAACATCATTGACACGATGTACGTAAGTATAATTAATTAACTCAAAATTTAAAGGAAATAACTATAGGTATTATATTATAAAATTTAACAAAAACTAAACAGAAATACTAATATATTATTATATTAGTTAATATATTATAATATACTATAATATATTAGGTTATGAAAATTCCATAATTTTAACGTTCTGTTTAGTTTTTGTTAAATTTTATAATACATATTAAATTACCACACAACCTGCTTGAAATTTATTTTTAAGTTTATTTTTAAAGTATACTATAATTTACAACTTACGGCCATACCTGATGATTCTAGAATAAAAAGTTGTCAGTTGTCGAGATAACAAGAAGCATCTTCCTTCTTTGATGTAAAATAGACTTTATTAATTTTATTTTGGTTTACTCAATGAAAATTTTATTTAAAAATATTAAATTCGAATAATGCCGTTTTTTTAGCATAAGATCGTAGTATTTTATTATTTATTATTTTATTAAAATAGTTTAGATTTATAGCTCTCGTATAATTTTTTTTTGTACAAATGTTGTTGTATAAATGCTTATTCGTAGACATTTTACTTAACTTAATTTTAACTGCGTCATAATAAATTTAAAATAAAAAGTGTCGGACGGTCTAGACGTGCGACTATTACAATCGAGCTGCCAACTTCATCAGGGCTAAGTTGTCGATTCCACAGTAGGTAGCCGATCAAATTTTAAATTCTATCTGTGAGAATTTTCAATTCAACACGAAAGAAAAAAGCATTCCCAGAAAGCAAGAAGATGAAACTAAAATGAAACGAAAAACCTGATGAGTAAGTATATCATGGAAGGAAGGATAAACGAAAGCACGAGACATGCGGTAGTAGATGACATTAATCAATAACCAACGACTCACCTCACCCAACCTGCATCAACCTCAACACCGAAAAATATAATCAGACCGGATTACGTAGCCGCGTGTTATTTATGCAAAAAATAATTCCGAAATTTAAAAAGCATTTCTTTTAAAAACATTTAAACTCCGAGTACACAGTTTTGTTGCATTAAGTTTATCACGTACATAAATTTATTCAGGCATGCCAATCTAAACTTTTTTCTTTAAACGCTATTATGCAAAATATAGTTAAATAAAATACATAATAAAAAAGTATATAACATAATATAATTTATGTAGACGTGTTTTAATATGCAAAACTGATATTATTTTCAAATCTTAAATTTTAAAGGAGGTCATTGCAACTTTTAAAATTTCTAAATACGAATTTTGATATTTTATACCTTATACTACATTCTTAAATAAAATTTAAAATAAATATTATTTATAGATTCAAATCTCTCATTTTACATTGAAATGAATATTTCTGTTTTAAGAAATTAGTCATTAAAAACAACTGCTTTTATAATCAAAAATTGGAAACGATGGTTCCGAGTCGCAGTGGAGCATAAGAAAGCCCTGGCGGATTAAACTAACCACCTCTTCGTATCACTTACAATGCTTTATATGCTGACATTCAGAATATTTCAATTACATTGCGACTTGGTAGGTGCAATGATATTCTTATACAAACCTGAATGTCTTCCGAGACCTAGACATCCATTTGCGAGCTTATTAACTTTGTCAGGTGAGCGGTTACATCTTCCTTAGAGTATTTCAATTTCGACGGTCACTATTTCGATATGCCAAAATACTTGATACCATTTATGGTCCAAAATTTCACCTTCTGCTTATTCATAATGACGTTCATTCTGTTTACCGAACATTTTAAATTCGAAAAGATTTTCCATGTACTTAATACGAGGGAAGCATTTAAAAATCTTTTAATTTACAAGTTAGAATAGCTACAGCTCTCTTGGCTTTAACTTAATTAGATTGAGCGTTTTTTGAGCAAGTGATGAATTATGACTATTGGATTTAGGTTGTTACTCTTTGTTAAATATAAAAAATATACAGACAAGTTTCGGTAAAATTAAAACTGAAATCACCTGTAAGTAGAATATATAAAGAATATTTGAATATCCACCTACACAGTTTCTCATGTTATCTGAGTTTCCATTCCGGTTGTTTCAGAATTAGCAATAATTTATATAGTCGGAAATCACTGTCCCAGATTCACAAATTGTCGTCAAATGACTAATGACCATATTGACATAATATAAATGCATTACAATGCAATTACCACATAATCGAATGTAATGTGACCTTACATTGACATCAGAAAAAAATAATATTTTGTAATGTAATAAAAGTTACAATTAAATTTTATTTATTTCTTCAATTTAAAATTTTTCAATTTTCACTTGTTTTCCAATTTATCAATTTTTAAATTAATTAATCAAAAATTGAATGATTTAAGATATTCCAGTTTCAAAACTGGACATAAGAGCTGGTCGCTTTCTTATCAAATATTATTGGTATTTTAGTAAGGTTTTGCTATACAATGCTGTACATCGTCAAAGATGCTCTTGTTGTGAAAATTAGAATTTCATTATTCTATTTTTCCCCAACTCCTCTTACAATCTGCATAGATTTCCTCCATTTTGGGTACGGACTTACTAATAGTATATTACTTTCATGTTAATCTTGAATCTTGATACAACAATTCTACGTTTATAGCTCTCTTTGAGATTTACGATTTAAGATTTTCATTATAGAAATATAAATAAATATTTCAAATTTTTTCACATAATTTTAAAAAGCGACATTAACAAATCACGAAAGATGTGATTATAAGTTTATATTCTTTATATCACGCTACGTCAGTTTAGCAAAAAAATTTTAATGGCTTTTGGAAGCTCCGCATAAGTTTCTCAAATAAAACGTCTATTTCTATATTTTTGGAATCCACTATAACAAAAAATGTATTACTTGAGCTAACAAGATTAGGAAGAAGCAAATTTAAGATAATTAACCAAACAGTTGTAATTAATTAAAGCTTTTAGCAAAAACTTGATTTACGCATTTTCTTAACTTACTTCTTATTATAAAAGGTTTATAAACGCAATGGTTGTTTTTCTAATATAAAGGAAAAATAAAGCTTTTGATTTTTCCCTTAATTGGAACTTTGATTTTATTTCTATTCACTTAAGGATAATAAATTGGATGCTTGTATTGAGAATCTAAACAAATTGAATTATTATTCATTTGTGATGTTTTTCTAATATATTATTTTCATAATTAAATTTGTTTTTATGTTTTCTGATAATTATTTACTACCTTATGGCATAATATCCTTTCTTTAAAGGTGTCTGTGACAAGCAAGGTCCGGTAGGTAACAGAGCCTGCTTTCGATTACAACTCTGTTTGAAATTTAAATTTTATTTTAAAATTTAAACTGCAGCAATAGAAATTAGCGAAGGTAAATAGATGTTTCATGTTTACGATAGCGTATTTATTGACATTTTTCTTATAATTATATTAAATTTTTTAGAAAAACCAAAAAATGCACAAACACTTTTTAGAACTAAAATGTTTTAAGTTAACACAATATGTATACACCGTATGTGTATTTTATCGCAAACGTTTTAACCATACTATGGCATCATCAGGCGATGAACTTTTTTTTTTTTTTGAAAAAATTTGATATGATTAATATCAGGTTACACTACCTAAACCACTTATTTATTGATTGTTTCTTATAAAATAACGAAGAGAATCGTTTATTTTAAATTCGTGTTTATACTATAAATATATTGTATTTGACTTGCAAATGACCGGTTACTTGTTATTTTTGATGGGATGTATACTTAAGAGTTTTAAACAATATTCCAAGTTTACCTGTTTCTCGGCGCACAGCTCGCATCCAGTTACAGTTTTTGTGTTAACAATTTTCTATACAAACGAACAATTTCAGAGCAATAGTAAACTAGAGCATAATTTCATCTCTGCCTGAATTTTTAACGCTTAACTTCTAGTAGGTTTACATTAACACTTTTAATGACTAATTTTTACTAATTTTGACAGCAGTATAGACAATAATTTCTAACAATTTGCTCAGCTCAGAGTTTGTTTATAAAAAAAACACGTCAATAGATGGTAGTGTTTGTAAGACATACATAGATCACAATAATGTATACTTTCCTTACTTCAATTGAATTTGATATGATTTGTTCTATTTTTTTTAGATTATTCCTGTATTCGACGAAGGAAGTATTTTATGAGATATTTAGCGAGTATTTGTAACCCCATTATTTTTTAAAATCAAGCATATATCAACCCTCGCTATTTATAAAGTATGATAACACAAGTTTCGAGTTGGAACAATCACGTATTTTTGACTACGTGATACGTGTTGCTTCAAAGAATTTGAATCTTTAATGCCGAGGTATGTATGAGTATCAAGCAGTAAAACGTTTCAGGCGGTAATAACGTATATCACCGTCGACGGTAATATATACGTCTTGACCATTTTTATCAATTTTTTATTTTATAGAAGTGCAATTTACCAAAAACAAATTTTAAATAAAACGTTTATTGAATAACAGATCGAGGAAAACATTCAATAATCCTACGTCTGCCAACTCTGTAATGCCGATTGCAGATAAGAAAAGTTATTATTATTATTATTATAAGTTGTTTGTCGTTTTTTTTCCAAAATGTACTTTGGCAAGAAGGTTACGTGATCACAGATATGGCGGAATAATGTCTTAATTTTAGCAAATAAGTTCATTTTATTATTAAACCAAATTGACGAATGGCATGGAGTTGTTTCACTTTCAGCGTACGAAAGAATCGACGAGATAGTTGTAGTACACAGCAATCTCACCCCCCCCCCCCCTCTCCTACACTCTTAACTTCACAAAACGTAATTTAATCCCACAATGTAACAACGCTTCAATATATTATAATAATGTAATTTATGAAAATTACTTTATGTTAAATATAATTAACGACTAACGAACCAATCAAGCCCCCAAAAGTTTAAAATTAACAATAAATATAATCTCACTAGCGCGATAATAATAATTGTTGCGTATGTTTGTCTTGTCGAACTGTGACATAATCATATTAGTACATAACGTTAGCTGAATATAAATTATTTTGTTTTATTTGGAAATGATGTACCAGTACTTTATCGCAAAGGAAAATTAATTTACATGACACGTAAATTTGTTAGTATAATAAAGGTTAGTTAATCTAAAGTTTTAATTAAAATATTTTTGAAATGAAGTTTTATTTATCTTTATATTTGGATGGATCGTCATTTATTTTGTATGATTTTATGAATATTTATGTATAAGTAATTATGAAAAAGCAATTAAAGCGGGAAGTCAAAACTTTATAATATAATAGTTGAAAATTTAAATTATTATTTTAGGCTTAGACACGCTAATTACTTCCACACATACACATATACAGATTCTTAAAAAGCGGGATTTGAAGTTTAAAATAAATTAACTTCAATTAAGCAATATAAACAAGCGTAAAAAGTGAACCCAAGAGAAAACAACATTACTTAAAACGCACTTTTTAAAATACGAAAATTTGCGTATTTAAAAATTCAAGAAGATAAAAATAAAACCTGCAAATAAATTGTAAGGCTTAATTTTATTATTAAAATACATGCAAAGGTATAATTTTGCATTCATTCTTAAATTACGGAAATAATCTTAATGTAAATTTTGAATGACAAAATATAAAAATGATAAACTCGGTTTTTGTGTACAAAACCACTAAAAACGTTAAGATAAAACATCTATAAAGAAAAATAAAAATAATTGAGGATCATAAAACGAACGCTCATCTGTTGTAACGTAACTTTTTAAGAAAAATTTTATTGCTAGGAAATTACCGATATTCTTACCGATTCTTGCAAAAAATTGATCTGCAAATGCCAAAAATAAGTCAACAAAAACATAACTATTTATAAAATATTTAAGAGATAAAATAAATAGGTACAAAGTGTGTTGAAAAAGTACGCTCGTTATAAACTGAAAGATATAGGTACGTAGTTCTTACATCCTCGTTACTCTTTCTCAACTTGCAAGGTTTGTTTTATTAGAGAAACTCAATAATTGTTATCGTTTTTTGCATTCAATCATAGAAAATTTCTGTAAAGTTTTATTTTTGAATGATGTTTAAATTATAGCAGATTATGCACAACATCCAAACAGTTTTTTCAATTAATTAAAATTTGCAAGTTGTTAAGTTAGTAGAGGAGATTTTGGATAATTGATACTTGATTAAAAAATATTAATTATTAAACAAGCTAACAATATTTTTGTTGTGTTAAACAGTTGCAAATTGGAATTTGATGGTTTTATAATTTTTATACAATTATATACAAACTCCACTATATGAAGTGAGAAGAGCCTACAAGATATTCAAACATTAAATTGGTAAAAAAACAATTTTGTGCGTCTCATTTTAAATCAGAATGCAAAATAATAAACATAATTTGGTTTTAAAAAACGGATTTAAAATTTACTACACAAATTTATTATGTACAATGCGATAGCGTTTATATAATTTTCGATAAAATTAAATTAAACCGTAGGAAATTACGACGTTAAATTCTCACAAAAAATGTGCATTATTATCGGGAAAATGACAATGTTAAGGAATAGTGAAAACCGGAATAAACCATAAAAGGTTTTGCACAAAGTTCAATTACACAATAAATTATTTTAATTGTCAGAAATCCAGATAAATAATTATTAAATTAAAGCTAAGCTTAATTGTTTGATGTAGTGTCTAGTATGTGTATAGGCGATAATGCTATGTTTATCGTAGTTGAGGTAATGATGGGATATTTCCATCCTTTTGAAACCCAATCAAATATAGTAACCTTCAGCGGCTTCCATAAAAGTCCATACAAATTCACTATAAAAATGCAATCAAAGCAATATCATAAAAATCATAAAAACACTACAAGTATCCAACCATATGGGGCAAACTGATATTTTTTCTTATTCTAATAAATCTACGATTTAATACGAGTCTATGAGAATTTTTCATTATTAAACCATATTTTTCTAATACCAAGTCTAGGTTGGCGTGCCGAATGCTCGTCCGCCATAACTTGTTTTTTTTTCAGTTTCAGCGGCCGTTAGTCAGATCGAAACTTTAAAATCTTGTAAATTACTTTAACAACTGTAATGCGCATAATATGTATTTAATACACCCGCAATGTAGCGTCTCAAGTTTTATTCGCTTAATTTATTATTAATAATTATTTTTGCATATTGATTGGCCACACGTTTGCGAAACATCCTGTAAACAACTTAAAATTCATCATGTTTACACAAAACATGATGAAAGTAATTTTAACGGGTAATATTTCAAATTTTAATTTTAAAATGTAAATTTATTTATGATTCGACAACCAGAGAAACACAATTTTTCAAAACATAACTTTCGATATATTTAATTGCGGAAAGAAAAAATAATATTGGATTATCGATTAAATAAAAAAATACATAATTCATTCATATAATGAATTAGATTTCAAATTGCAGCCCCTAAGCTATATAGATCATCCGCTGAAAGTTAATTAATTTAGAAGAAAAAGAAATAATAAATTTCAAAATTTTTAGGTAAGCTAGAAAATAAGGAAAAACGTTTTACTAATTTGAGTAGCAACTCGGAATGAACCCGAAGTACCTAATTTATTTTGTACCCTACATTTCCCTCATTAAAATTAAAATCAAGGTAAGGAAAAGTAGCAAACTGTTCCACCACATACATTTACGTTTAATTATATCAAAAAATTTAAAAATCAAAGTATAGTTTTTGCAACAAAATTTAATTATTTTTTCTAATTTAAACCCCTAATTTAGTCTAATGGAATTTTTAATTTGATGAGATTAACACGCAAACGTGAAAATATATCGTATATTTAAAATTATATTATTATTTTAGTTAAATTTCGAAGAATTTGATTTTAAAAGTATTCGGATACTTTTTAATCGTTAAGCAAATTTTGCTATATAAAAGTATGAATATTTCCATAAAGTATCCGATAAATTGAAGTAGAGAATTACATTTAAAAATATCGTTATAGTTATTATAGCGCATAATTATTGTGTATAGTAAGAACAGTGTCGCTTTCCTGAAAGAAAAGTCTGCTTACCAACAAACTTTTGATTGTTTATGCTCAAGTATTTCTCAAACAATTTATCGTCATGGATTTTTAATACTATTTATATTATTATTCATCCTACAAACACTTTAGTCACAACATGAACTCTTTTGATCGACGACATTAAGACGTAGAAATGATAAAAGAACTGGTAAATTAAATTGCTTACAAATTTAATTTGCACGAGAAATTCTGAAAAGGCTAAGTTTATCTTTACCAAAATATTATTAGCCTAACTACGGCGTGGTCAATTAGTAAGATAATTGTTTAATAAAAGTTACAACTCTGTGAATAAGAAAAAGTAAAATAATAGATAAATTACTTATGTATTTACTTAAAAATGCCATTAAATTAAATACCTTAATTTAAAGAAATTTTAAAATTAAGTAAAGAATTAAATAAGTTCTTATTCTATTATTATCTTTCTTTTCACCTCTTATTCCACGTTTTAACTACTCATCGAAATCTATCAAGGATTGCAGTCGATTAAACTATTTGGATTTGATTGCGGTGTTACTCTTAAAGCTGACTACAACTTCTTCATTAAATTAAGTTTACTGCAAAAATTTTATAATTTAATAGAGATTGGTTTGTATCTGTAAGTTAATAATAAAAAAAAATTGAACAAGCTATTCGTGAACATTCATTTTGCAAACAATCGATAATAATTTAATTCACAACTAAAACATATCAATCGTTTTATTTTATTAACTAACAAAAATGAATCGTCTTTCTGGTTTAGAGTTTCTATTAAATTTTAAGCGTGAAATAGAACAGTTAATGCATATTTCTAACGTATTGCATTTTACGCTATTATTATGTTATTATAATTTATTATTATTATAACATATTATATTTTATATAAAGAAACATTTTCAAAAGTTAAGAAGGATAGGTATGTTTACTTTGCCATCCTTTAATAATTATATTTGTGTGTATATTATAATATTATAGTGTACATGTTATGATTGTGTTACATATTTAGCTTTGGAAACAGAGGCCAAGTAATAAACAAATACAATGTTTATTGAGCTTGTTAGCTATGGCTGAAGAAATTTAAATTAATTATTTTAATTTTGTTATTTAATTTATGTTTTTTCACGTTTTCTCTTGGTCAAAACTTTAATTTTTTTTTGTGAATTCTACCATAAAAGTTTTGCGTTAATACTTTCTCACCTCTAAAACCCTTGTTAAACTTATTTATCATAGATAGACACAAAAACTGCAAGACATATTTATTTTTTTAATTTTTTCACAATGACATTTGAAAACTTTACTCTCACCGGATGATAGATTTTCTACGTTTTTATACCTTTATGTGCCATATTTAATCCAAATTAAACTCAAACTTGCAAACTTTGACTGAAAATTGTAATCAAGTATGAAGTTAGAGACATTACAAATTGAATATTGAAATTACTGGCTTTCATTTCAGATGGAATAATATAACCACTCTTTGATGTATTCCCAATCCATTTGATAAGGTGGGTTATTCCTCTTGTTACTTACTCTTTAAGAAACTTATTGCCGGCGTTGCTCAGTCGTTGATAAAAAATTAACAAAGAGAATTTCGGGGGGGTTGTAAATTGCTTATTGTTTTAGGAATTCCTCAAGAAAAAAAACACAATAAAATTCAAGTTTATAATAGGTAAATTAAAATTCATTATATAAAAAATTAAAGTCTTTGGTTCAATAACCTAATAATATTACACACACAAAAAAATATACCTAAATCTAACAAATTGCTTACCAGCTAGTTATTTACACAAAAAACATAAATGGTAGTAAACATCTATTGCAGCCGTTGACCCAAGTAGAAACTACCACAATAATGCAGGTTGCACTAAGATTGACACTCGTACATTTATGAATGACACCAAGATAATATTTAGTTTTTTTGTAGTCACCCCGGATCGGTATTAAATTGGATAACACAAAATTGTTTTTAGACACTTTATATGAAGATAATTTATGCCAATAATGTTCAATATTGTTTTTGCAATGCACTTTGCAATTTTTTAAGACACAAATGTTTTTAATTGTAATCACCCCGGATCGGTATTAAATTGGATAACACAAAATTATTTACAGTCACTGATAAGTTAAGATAATTTATATCAATAATGTTTTATATTGTTTTTGCAATGCACTTTGCAATTTTTTAAGGCACAAATGTTTTTAATTGTAATCACTCCGGATCGGTATTAAATTGGATAACACAAAATTATTTACAGTCACTGATAAGTTAAGATAATTTATATCAATAATGTTTAATATTGTTTTTGCAATGCACTTTGCAATTTTTTAAGGCACAAATGTTTTTAATTGTAATCACCCGGGATCGATATTAAATTGGATAACACAAAATTATTTTTAGTCACTGTTAAGTTAAGATAATTTATTTAAATGATTTTTGTTTGCAAAAAAGACTTGTCCGAAAATCGATAAGAAGAGATAAAAAGGTAAAGTTGTTTCGAACGGTAGTGATTTTTGAAAAAAAAAGCCCCGGCTCCTCTCGATCATTCCTTATATAACAATTTTCTCCTTCCATCAAATGTTACCCAGGGCCGTGAGAAAAGAAAATTGTAAGAATCTCAAAAAAATAAATCTATTAACACAAGAGTAAATGGTATTTAAGCAAAATACTAGAAAATTATTATTGACTTCGAGATTATTAGGAACGGAAATTCACACGATCTGTAAGCTAAACAAAAATATTGGAACGAAATTTACGAGATATTTTTATAAACATAGAAGGTACCTTAAGCTAATTGATCACAAAATAAGTTACAAAATAATATTTTCCCACGGACCACTAGAAAATCGCGTTATAACAAAGAATTTGATTTTGAAAAATTTTTATTAATTATTGAGAATCTTTTTCGTGCAAAAGGATGTACGAGGTTGATACAACAACGTAACACTCTATTGAAACAATCCTTGAGCCGTCTAGCCGTTAATCAAGTATAAAGTTAGCGGCATTACAATTATTTGTCTATTATAAGCTAAAAATATCTGTGGCATGTGATAAAAGCAGTATTTTACTGAATATTATATGATACGCAATAATACGATCTGGTAATGTGTAGTGATTTATTGAAAGCCATTTTATTTAAATACAAAATATTAAATATAACGCAAATCAATACTTGAATTTCAATACGGAAGTTTTGAGATTCATTATAAAATTAATCTAAATTGTAATATTATGTATTCGTTTAATTATATTTAATTGCGATGATCTTTAAATTGCCGAGATTTAGTTATCATAATTTATTAGATATTTAATTAAATAATAATTGTAAAATACTAAGATTCGATAATTTTCTTTGAATGAACAACATTAAAAAAAATCTTAAAAGTTTTAGCGCTTCTTAATCGCTTTAATGTCCCATTAAATTATAACAACAATATGTAATTTAACCGTTTAATTAAATTTTCTAATAAACAATTAATTATGGAATTTCTATAAGCTATAAGATTACGTCGAATACGTGAAAAATTTCATCAAGAATGACAGTCTCTTTGTTGCTCTAATTAATGATTCTCTAAAGATAACCCCCATTCACTCTGTTAACGTCGATACATGATCGAACTATATATCAAGCTCACAATAAATTTATTTACTTAATGCAAAATTTATTTAAACCACTCCACATTTACATAATATTCACATCAAATACACCACTAAGTTAATTTTTGATTAATCAAAAAATTTCTGTTAATTGCTGATTATACTGCTTCGGTATAAATTGTAAAAGAAAAAAATAAATGACGCAAATAAAAGCAGGATAATTTTATTTTATCAAAGATATTATGTATAATTAGCCGAGGTCGTTAAAATGCCTAATTTGTTTATTAAAAACATTTCTCTTTGTATAAAAATTTGCCAACTAATCCTTTTGTATTTTACCTTTTATAAGTAACTCAAAAAGCTTTTACAAGAGTTTCTCGTGCTCGTGCATTATTGTTTAATCTATATTATAAAATGTTTATTTGATGCTCATTTTCATTATACATAAATTAAGTAATTGAAAATATCTATAAAATTTTCCAAAGCACAATATTACTTCACCAAAGAGAATTTCATTTCGTAAAGAAAACCTTAGTTGAAAAAAAGTAAATTTTGAAATCTTACACGATTTATTTATTTTTTTTTTTTTGAATAAAATTTTCCAATCGGGAAAAACAAATATCATATTATTTGCTCGATAAGATTATCCTAGTCAGCTAGCCAAAAGTAAATAGTTGAATAGGGTAACAGAGCTTCCGTGTTTTTGACACTTTGTGTGCTTTGAATAATAATAATCTTAGAATGAAGCTTTTAAGACAAAGATGGAACCGCATCCAAAAAAGATTGAAGAAGTTCCATCGTAAAATAAGAAGGACAGTTGAAATTATAACGGTAAGATATATAACTTAACTTGTTTTAACGCGTAAAATATTAAAAAAAGTAAGATACGGATAATACAAAATGTACAAAAGAAGTTTTAAATAAATTGTTTAAGAAAAACTGATTGTCTTCTACATGTTTTTATTATAGCTATTAACTTCTCGCTAATTTTTATTTTCAAGTGTCCATTTCTATGGAACACGTTCATTTGTGCCTAAGTACCTATCAGTATAAGTAAAAGAATTTCTATTTATTAAAGAAAAATATTAGAGCTTTAAGAGCTCGACAAAACACGTCAGTCGAATTTTTGACGATAAATTTTAATTAAAATGACTTTTTCTGTTTTTCGTATAAATGCAACTATAAAAAATGTTTTTTGTGAAAATCATGGATATTTTGAACCATAAGAGTTTAACATAATTTTTTTATGTTTGCGTACGTTTTATCTAAACGTCGTCATTAAGTTAATAAAAAATCAAAAAAATCCAAATTGTGGTTTTGTCGTCACTATTACTCGTTACTTTTCGCATCATCTTTGGTTCGCAAAAGACGACAATTTTATTGGTTCCTTTTTTTTGTAGCTCATTTATTTCAAAATAAAATACAAAATATATGTAGTCCGTGTATAAAAAGAACAAATTAATTACCTACTTCCATATAAATCTTCATACACGTGTGATATAAAATTTAAATGAAATATAAAATATAAAGCAGAAATAAAAATAATATACCTACCATCTACGTATAAGCTTGTAAATCCGGTACAAAATAGTAGCAACGACAACTATTTTTGGAATAAATTACGACTCAAAACCGCAAAAGATTGCGAATCTTTCCCAAATTAATAATTATTGCTTAATTTTAATAACTAGAACATAACGAATTAAATTGCTAGAACCTTACCTGTGCAATAGGTAGGCTCATCTGATTTATCTCCACAGTCATCGTTTCCATTACAATAATGATCTAATCGAATACATCGGTCATTACGACATGGATATTCGCTAATTCGACAGGCGGGTCCAGGACTAGCGTTCTGTAGTGTTCCAAAAAGAAGAACGGTGGAATAAAACCACCACCACATCCTGAAACAATATATTATTACAGCGCAAATCCATTTACTTTAATAAATTGATAATAAAACAAAAGGTTGTTGGCTATTTATAGTAAAGTGCGGTGCGTTTTAATGCAGACAATTTTATTGACACGTATTAAGTAAGATAGTTTACGACGGGGTAAATAATATATATATATAATACATATTCAACTAAAGTTCGAAACAATGTTTCACCACCACAACAATACTGGCAACTCTATACATGTCCGTCCCGTTCGATGTCAACATCACTCAGTTAACCGTCGACGTCGGATTTGTAATAGATTTTCCTCAGTCTATTTTTACCTTTATTTTAATTTTGCTCTCAAAACAACATGTTTAGAAAATAATCGGGAAAATGTCCATCGATTTTCGATAAGGAAGTCAATTAAACGCTTAATTTAAACATCATCAATATTAATCCAGTTCATATTTTTATTCAGAAATCTAATACGAAAGAAATTTGTCAAGGCTGTTATTACTACAATCTTGTCAGTTGACGAGATTATATAGGAAATGATAGAATTTCCGCCAGTAAATTGTTATTGCCTTGTTACTATCGATAACATAATGTTACACTATCTCGTCTACACGATGTGTCATGTAGCAATTATTTAACAGAGCAATTGTATCTCACCAGCGTATGTTCGTGTAAAATTTCGATCAAGTGTAAACTAAACCGTAATCTAAGCAGTCGAGGGTGGACCACCTACTATAGGTATACTCCAATAATTAATGAGTAGAATTAATAAATAGTCGAGACCGTCGTAGAAATTTCAGCGAACAGAAGTGCAGCAATATACTATATTTTACAAACTGATCTTGATTGGTACCTATTATTGAAGCAAGCCGTTCTCAAATATACATGAGATTTAGGTTTGTTGATCATCTCGCAACAGCCTCAACAGCCATTTCAGACAATCCAAGTACCAAGTACTATTAGGTACATGCAAGAGTGGCATCAATCGGTGTCTGTCATCTGGATACGCGAAGTTTATTTATTCTTAAGTTGCTCGGCGTGAAAGCAGACGAATAGATCGTTTGAAATATAACCAACAGTGTTAAAAAGTAGGAAGTTTATTTTTTTTAGTTGTACACCGTATATAAATCGTCTTTTCTACTTGTTCTTCGCCGATGACAACTTGGCCAACTAAGAAATAAAAATAGACTAATTTCATGACCTCTCCACCTCCCAAGAAACTCATTTAACTTAATTATTCTTGTTATTTTCCCGAGATTACATTCAGAAGGTCGTTGATTTAGAAATTAACTTGGAATGTGAGATATCTAAAGAGCCGACTATACATTGCCATTGTAACCCTCAACTTGTAGATGGTTTTTCTTTATGCAGAAATACGCGCTTTCGGGTTACACAGAGGTAGCATTAAAATTATCGACGAGCGTCGTTAGGGAAACGGGGTAGTCGTGATGAATGGAGTAAAAGAAACAGAATTTTTTGAAATTTATGACGAGAGGCTGTAATTAATGGGGAGTTGTATTGCAGGATACTTTTGATAGGATAGGATATTTTTTAACACTTTGACGCTGTTGTGCAGATACCGAAAGTTGATGAGGTTGGCCAGCCTGGAGACAGGAGTAATTCGACTCGGCGCTGCACGTCCTTGTTTAATTCCGTACCCGACGTTTTGAAAAATTGTAATTGCTTTATCTTGTTAGGATGAATTGGCCACTTGAGATTTTTTACGTGCAAAGATTTATAACGTAATATTATATCTCTATTTGGTTAGGAAAACGTTGAGGTTTTGCACGGTAACGAACGCTTCTTGCAAAAGTTCAGTGGATAAGTAATGTGGAGAGTATTTAAGATAGGCAACCGTGTGCTTCCTTGAAAATATAAAAATATTTCCAACTCAATTTTATTACTTATCATATTTTAAATTTAAATTGCGTTTATCTAAATTGCACAGATACCTATCTACAATAAAATATTCTCATACCAACCGCATTTGGCCTGCATCTGAAATTATCAATTAAGAAAATTTTGCCTTTATGCCAAAGAAACTGCCGGATTCAATTTTCTCGTATCTCGAGTAGTTCAATTAATTTTCTTAAATTAAAACCGATTGTTAATGTGAAATTATTGTTACCTTTTATCGATTATTATTATTAATAATATTACTCGGAACTTTTAATCGGATTTATTCGCATTAAAATGAGGATTCGTACCACACAATTGAAGCAATGCAAAATTAATAAAGACCCCTAAGATTAAGAGAAAACAATAGACACAACTGAAGGATTACGAAAAGTATGTTGCGCATCATTCATTTTCTTTCAATTATGTTTAGCAGACTGGATTAAGATTTAAAAAATCAATTATTTTCTTGCATGCAACGAACGGCACAAAAATTTGATAATTTTCGGTATTTTTCTGATAATTTTGATTTTATTTAGTATATTTTAGTACAAAAATATACGCTTTTTTTTATTTTATATCATTTTTAACTTGGTTCATGCGTTCACCAAACTAACCCTTTCTCGATAGGATTGATCGAATTTACTTCGAATGCCCAGAAGTTCAAGCGTACTTTAATTACTAGATATAATTTTATATTTTTAATTTTTGATTTGGTTTTGTTACTTTGCACACGTTCAATTTAAAGTCCATAAAATGAAGTAGAAAGGAAATAGACAAAACTTTTGGTTACAGCTCCTTCAAAAAAGTGATTGATTTATTCAAACTGTCGTTCTATCCTTCGACCGAATCATAAATCACTTTCTTTGTGTACATTTTGTTACACTTTTGCTTAAAAATCATAAAAATTTCGGCGTGTTCTTATTTTGTGGTTCTATATAAATCTCGGTGGTATTGTAAGTACATAGGGGTATATAATATAGTATAGTAAGTAGTATTGGATTTATATTTTATTTAATATAGTATTAAAACAATGTATTTTATGAGCAATTTTTGAAATTTAAATTTAACGATAAGAAGTGATAACAATTATTGTAATTATTTCATAAACGAATCTAATAATCAGCATAAGAGAGAAACATCTGAAAATTATGTTTATTTGTACGACAATATAAATTACAAAATTGAAATGTGGGTTCTAATAAATAAAAAAATTATTTTTCCCACATCCAATAACAACCTTAATCTTTGCAGTGAGATCTATGGTAAATTGTCAACTATTTGGAAGTTAAAATTTTACAACGGAGAAATTTATTTGGCATAGTAATTTACTATTTCAAAATTTGTATTAGTTTTGAAATTACGCCCTTGTATATTAAGGTAAGATCATAAAACACAGGGGAAAGTTTCCGGAATTACACCTGTTCCTCGATTAGATTGCATCGATCTTTATGTTTTTTGATTGCAATAGGGATTTTACACTACCGATGGGGGCGCTAGTGACAACTTCAATATGTCCGCCCTAAAGCATATACTTCAGTAGAATGTTGATTTGTTTATACGGGTTTCTACAGAAATTTTTAGTTTTTTCGTTAAGCTGTGTCAAAATTAATTAAACTTTTCTATAGGTAAGTAAGAAAATAATGTATTTATTTGCGTGAAAAAGAAAAACAGTTATAAATAATACATGTTTTTAGTTAAGTATAGGTATTTTCATTAAAATGAAGAATTGCAAAATTAATAACACGAATTGTTCCGTTTTCGGTTGTCATTCTAAGAAAGGACGAGATAATGAGCTAAGTTTTCATATTTTCCTAAGGAAAGAAGTGGTTACGTGTTCATTGAGAATAAGTTTGGGTTTCGTAAAAAAATTGATCGAAAGAAAGCTTGGGAACTAAAGTTGTTGATGGGAAAGCCTACAACACGTTTTATGAGAGTCTGCTCTTTACATTTTCAAAACTTTTTTTAGGCCATCCTTGTAAACGACGCACATTGAAAAGTAACGCTGTTCCTTCTCTGAACTTGCCAAAAAAACGTTTTGTGAAAGTTCAACCAAAGCCTAGATCAAATCGCTGTGCTAGGCAATCAAGAAAGGTACGGGATTTATTAAAATCTAGTACGATTGATGATGTTCCAGAAAAGTCTTCGCCAATGCCATCACCAAGTACTAGTTACGATCAGAATACTGATCGTAACTTAACTGAAGCAGAAAACATTGCCATAAATGGTTTACTGCAACTTAATTTGCCTATCACCAAAGTAGCAGGATTAATTTGTCGAAACCTATTTTAGCAGACGATAAATTTGATAAATAAAAAATTACTACTTCAAGTTGATTTATTTTTTTATTCATGTTTGATTATTCATACATAAAACGTGTATCATATGTGTAAAATAATTATACTGTAATTTACTAATTAAATCATTTATAAAAGATTCGCTTCTTTTTACTACAATATTTATAAAGTCATTAGCAAACGATGAATATACAACAAAATCGCATTCATTTAAATTTAAAATTGCCATGCTTAATTGCACTTGTGCATAATAGGAATGCTTCTTTTTTAACATTGGAACATTGTTTTCAAAGACTAAAAATTTGCAGGACTTGACTATCTGCATCGCTGGGTTTTCTTTGCCTGTAAATATACATAAATTAGAGAAAACTAATAAAAATTATATAGTTACCTTCAAAAGGACATTTTATTTCGAGAAGTTTTGTTGGCCTTTTATCTTGAAATACAATTCCATCGGGAGTACAGTCAGGACAGACAAAACATCATCGTTGTCACGTTCAATGGCAGGTTTCAACGGTTTTGTAGTTCGCTTAGGTTCAAAGCAGATGTGGTCGTATAAACGTTGTGGAGCATATTTTTCTACTACCTTAACTTTATTCCAATAACACTTCATTTCAGTCGATGACAACATTGGAAAATCCCATATATTTTTTCTGAAAATCAGCTCTGTTTAATCTGTTAATAAATGCACAAAACGTTTTTACCTTGAACACACAATTAGGACCGCAGCTATATGTTTACAACGTCCTGACTTGCCAGCTTTACATGTGCACAAAAATTTTGATGCCTCGGCGCCTTGTAAGCTGACTTTCAGAAATCCTCGAATTTCATGCGGCTTCTGTGTTAAAGCAGTTGTTTGCAAACAAAGAGCAAATATATTCAACATACTCATATTTTTCTCCAAAATCCCACAAGTTATCACATGATTGGCATTAGCAACAGATTCTCCTTCCGTAATACATCTGGAAGTTGGTGTTGCTTCTAAGTAATCAAAAAGGTTCTTAAATGAAAGCGAACATTTATCTGGACCATTCATTTCGACACGAGGTAAAAGTTTCTGCTAAAATATTAATAATTACAATAGGTTACATTTTATTCATAATAGGTTAAGTACATACCACAGCAAATAACTAACAATAATTATCATTATTATTTTGTTTTTTAAATTAAACACTACACTGGATTAAAAAATCTCAGAAAAACAAACTCAAAACACTATTAACACTTGTTAAAATATACTGAAATACACTTTGCTGTATGCTTTCAAGTAGTTACATTTGTTGTCGCATGGTGGCGTTTGGTTAATGTTAAATCCCTATATTTTGGTACCTTTCAGAAAGAACCTACAGCAGAACAGTTAAGTATTTAAATTGGCATCCTACTTTTTGAAACTTTACCTGGCTAAATTTCAAAGCGGTTCTTTGCACGATTCTATTATGTATTTCTCTACGTGGTACAAAAATTTGTAAAAATCACGAAAAACTTGTGGTTCGATAAGGGTTTGATAAAAAAATTGTATTATTTATCTTGAGTGTAATATTGCATAAAATAATTTATTGCATAAAAGGTCACTGAAACATTTGATAGAAAATTAAATTAAAAAATCGGTATAATCCTGGAAAGTTTTCCCAATAATATCTGGAGCACGTTGTAATAAACCCATTGTTTTCAAAATGAATATGCCTTTGTAACAGAGCAATAAGAGAAATATTCGGCAGGTGTGGACCTAATTTTAACTGCTTTGTTGAGAAAACGCAAAGTCTGTAGGGAGCACTTTGTAATGCTTTTCGAAAAGTTTTCAACTGCTTACCAACAAAATTGTTTTAGTGAAATTTTTAACTATCGAAGTGTTTTGGTCATACAAATATCGATAATACGTCTCCAATCAAATTTAAAAATTTTGCCTTTACGTTGAAGTAATGTTGTAGATAATATTAGTCGGGCATTAAATAAACACGATAATTACGAAGAAGGACAAATAAGTAAAAGTACTTTAATTTGATTTCGAACGAAAAAACAATTGGAAAATCATTAAACTGTGAAAAATATTTACTGTAGCTGGAAATAAATGGAAAATAAAGGTTGAACACCTGACAACCCTTTTCGGATAGAAAGTCTAAATTAACTAGAAAGTGATAGAAAGGACAATCTAGTTTATCACCAATCATGATGGCTTGGTGCTTACCTACTTGACTCGACGCTACAATAGATCACTTGAGGCAAATGCGAAAAAGCGTAACATGACTTGGATTTTCACAGTATTTTTTTATTATATTTAAATAAAAAGAATTGGATTAAAAAACTCCATAAACGGAAAATTATATACCGAGTAAATACGTTTATATATTTTGTTTTCGACATTGTCGGAAATAATTATTACGTTATTACTTTTAACGCTTAAAATTTCAAAGGATTGTGCTCATAATATGTAATATCGCAGAATAGAATAAAAATTTGAAGGGTTCGCCTGCAGGAATCTCGATGTTGCGTTAAATGATATCGTCTTGTACAAACCAAAAATTTAACCCAATACAACGTAACCTAACTTAACTTATTGTGACTTAACCTATGCCTTTTCAATTTGGCTCGTCGAAAACGATCGATTCCAACACCCCTTCTATAAATGCTATTAAAACTTTAAGGGTTGTTTCCCGCATTTTCAACTGCTTTATTTCGGCTGAGTTTGTCAAGCCGTTTCTAAATTTTTCATAAAACCAATAACTTGTCTTTTTTCCGCCTGCAGTTTCAAAGTTTAACTTATTAAATTTGCTTACTAAAGTTACTGGTTTATAAACTTTTTATTTATATTTTGAGCTGTTCGTTATTTTTATTCATATACCTACATACATATAAAAAAAACAATGCTTACATATTTAAACCTTTATCAACTACAGTCTTTCTTACAATAAGTTCGAATTACATCTACTACAATAATAACTTATGATTGATAACTGAAAAATTTTAGTAAATGAAAGGATGTATTTACTATAATATACATAAAATAAACCAAAATATAAAAACCATTCAAACTATATTTGAAAGTTCAGCCGTTCATATAATATTATTGTTGTAACAAAGTAGCGATAGTATTTTCATAACAATGGCGTAAGGTGAATCCCCCCCCCCAAACTAAAAGTTATTAGGCTTTTTAAAAGTTTTGCAAAGAAAAAGCCTCTTTAGTCCTCTCAATTATGAAAATAAATGTAACTCATGTAATTTAGCACGGTCCTAAAGTGATATTCTACTTACGCTACTGATTTATCAATATGTCACTTTAAAATGTCATTTACTAATGAACTTAGATTAATTTCTGTAATAGTTTTTTGTTGGAAAATATAGATAATATAATTTCAGAATTAGTATTCTACAGTGTAATAAAGTAAAAATAATAGTTTGTTTCATATTATACATATTTTGCTGACTAACGTATGTAGCGTAAATTTAAGAATCAGTACTTTCTTAAGAGCTATTTTAAATATTATTTTTAAATTTTGTATTTAAAGTAATAATTCATTAAATGAAATATTATCTTGTACACAAGACTTACTACAGATATACTAATAATAAATATTTTAAATGTCTGTTGCGTCTTAATTTTTGCGATTTATTTCTAGTTTCAATTTAGCTTGAAATACGTGAGCTAATCCGAGAGCCAAAGGTTATGATAATGTAATATAAACAAATAAAAAATATTATGTGATATAATATTATAAACCAAAGCATATAAAGCAAAATAGATATAGCATTATGTAGACTAAACACAATTATTAAAAACGTTATTCAAGCTTTCACAGATATTTTAAAAATTCATAGAAGCTCCGAATAGTTTAGCACTAATCAAATTTATATTAAATAATTTAAAAGATTGAAAGTGTAGTGAAAAGCCAAACTAAGAGGTTCTGTGTGGCCAATTATTTTTTATACACGTTAATTTATGTGAATACTTTGTAATTCAAAACATTTTCTTTCTTTTCCACCATGAAGATTCTATTGGTAGATTTATTTTTCTCTTAGATAAACATAACAAAATTGAATTAAAACTGTGGAAAATTATACACGAGTAATTTTTAATCAATCTAAAAGTATACCTACTTAATGAACATTATGATTTAGAACTTATCTCGTACTCATCACATTAATTTAAAGTTCGGCGGTAAACATCTAACTCAAACTTGATGCACTTTCAATAAAATTTCAAATAAATTATAATCAAGCGGTACACTACGTTTTAGTTATAATACAAGATAAATATTTACTTTTCATCATAATGCAAGCAAGTTCTTTAATAATCATAAAAGCAAACTCGATTTACTTTAACTCTTATGGATAAAGTCGGTAATGAATGAGAGACGAATGAGTGTGACTTGAAAGTGTAGGTAGCCAATACGTCAATCGAAAGGTAGGTACTAAAAAGTAAAAATGTGGTTGAATGTAGTAGACGAATGAGTAAAAAAAATAATTAATATTACTTTCAATATCAAAGGAGCATAATAAGTATGAATATTTTCAAAGCCGAAAAAGTATACGCAAGGATAAGAAAATATAGAGAAAATTGCTGCAAATGCATTTAGTTAACCCTTCGTTAGGCACACACGGTCTATGATTGTAAACTACGCTTCTTTTAACCAATGTACATAAGTTATATGTATTTCTTATGGGCTTGCTTACAATTAGAAATAGGGCGCTTAGCGAAGGATTTTAAGAAGATTACTTGAGCTATACTAACCCGTAAGTAGATATTGTTTATGTATCTTTCGAATTGTAATATTTCAAAATTAAATAGTCTTATTGCTGTTTAACAATGATTTTATGCTATTATGTCTCATATTTTCATTAAAATTGGGTACGTCACAAATGAACTTCGACGATACAATAAACTTAAGGCGACAGTAAGTAAATAATATGTGAGACTACAGGCTGGGTAGCGCAACTGATAATTTCTTAATTAGCTGTATCGACTAGAGAGCGATTTTAGTATTATTTGATAGAAAAGTTTTCCACTTAATCTTGAGATTTTATAAAACAACATTAACAAATTATTATTACCTTTTGTAAACTAAACTAAAAGTTTAAAAATTGAACTTAGAAATTTATAAATTATGAAACTTTCGAATATTAAGTAGTTGCAAGATTTCATTTCCATTTTACCTTCAACAAATATTATTTTAAATAGCACGGTTTTGATTAAAACAAGTAAGCAAACGTTAAAGTTTAACTTACAAAATTAATGAAGTAAATTCTCTAATTATATCAGCGTCAAAAGTAGAAAATTTTACCGAAGATGCGAGAGCGAGGGAACATTTTCAAATATGTACCTACCTGCTTAAATTTTTCCAAATTAAAGCTCGCAAAGTAAATTAAACGTGATTTTGTTGAAATTAACCGAAATTATCTATAACCTCGTTTAAAAATGTGGGAGCGTGTAGTTACGCTTAACAAACTGTTAAAACTCGATAAAATCTCTAAGATATCCATGCTCTTACATCTCAATTTACAATTTGAACATCTAAAGAGTAGCTTTCCATTTAATCAAATTTTAACAATTTGGAATTCGCAATATCGTCATCTCACGCAATTACGTTCAAATTTGCTAAAGTTTTAGTACAAAATTTTGATTAATGAGATTTCAGAAATTTTTAATTAATAATTATATCAATTTAAGTTTTAATTGTTAAACTTATTTTAAGACAATGTTAATACGTAATTTAAAAATTTAGTTAATCTTCGCACACATTTTTCTCAACCGCTCAGACTTACTATATTTATAAGAACGTCTTATTGCGACAAAATTCGCGAAATTTTCCTTAAGAGTGCAAAAAACTCAAGATTGGATGAAGAAAAAGAAGGCAAGTTTCTTTTTACCATTTTTTAGTAGTGGGATTCTAACTTGGTATTTTATTAATCATCTTCATTGTAGTCGACAGTACTAGGTTTCGTGTGGACGGCTTTAAAGTTTGAATTAATTTTAAATGGAAAAGAACGAAATTGTACATTGTCCTACTTCAAATCAATATCATAAATTTTAAAGTAGCTTGAGCAATATTTCGAATTCAATACAACGGAAAGATCTGCTCGATTTTAGTTTTATTTATTTTGAAAAAACCAACGGACAGGTTTTTGTTTTCTCTTAACATTTTTACCCCTTTTCGAAGCTACTTTGAAGTTATGGCGAGAAACATAATCGGTACCTGAACATTTTTATTAAAACTATCTGTTCGGGATTAATTCGGTCGAAATTTATTGTAGCAATTTGGCAGAACGAAATAATAAAATATAATTTTATCCGACAACGAATGCAAAAATGATTTTTTGTAGCGAGTACACAAAGAGCATAAGCGGTTGTTTAAACCAGACAATAGTGACAAATTGGCAGCGACTGGACAATGAGCTTAGTGACTCGTGGTTTAAATCTTTTGTCATCTGCGTTAGAGATGGTAGATTGCTGTAAATTTGATGCATTATCTAAAATTGAAGTTTTTTTTTAACATGGCATTAAAGTTTCGGAGGGCATGGATAAGTTATGCTTAGCATAAAAGTAGAAGAAAAGATAATACCTTGTTTCCTTATAAAATTATAATATACCCTACAATATATCAACATAATAGCTCATGAAATTTTAAGGGTCATAAACTAAAAAGTATTATAGAATTTTTTAGCATGCAACTTTGGCCAAGTAAATTTAAAATTAAAGCTGCTTTACAAAATCAACGGAACGGGTAATTAAATAACAATTTTAAATTAGCAAATTAATAAATCATTTAACTAATTCCTTTTGGTATTAAGTGGGCACTTAATTTCATAATGAAATCGTTCAAGTAAAATTTGTATGTTTCGGATTTAAAGCTCAAAACGTTAAACATATTTCAAAATTAAAATTTTCAAACCGATCCTCCGTTGGTCATTTCCTATAAGAGGATTCCGCCTGGTTCAATAAAAGTTGCAATTCCAAGACAATTTCTAAAATGGCTATCGATACTTCTATTACGTAGTTCCTGTTTTACTCTTATTCTGAAAATAAGTCGTTTGTAGATGTACGTGCTACTAAAAAAGGGGCACACGAAATGGCCATGTTTGTAATTGAGATGCTTTCCTTGCAATTTATGAAAATCTATCGAAATAATTCAACAAACTTTTTTTGAAAGCTCGCCGGGTTAATTATTTTTTCATGTAATATAAGCCACAAAATATGTATATATATATTTATTGGTCTGCAGGAGGCTTTTAGTTTTAGACTAATATATTTAGTTTGCAGCCGATTATTTACTTCATTATAATTTATACTAATGATTCAGCTTAATTTTGGTCACAAGACCACCAATTTCAGCGTTGATTTAGATTAATTACTTTTGTCAGGTAATGAAAACTTTTGATTGAAGTCACACGATCAAGAAATTTAACGAATATTTCAATACCAATAGATTTCGTACTGCATTTGTAAACTTTAGAATTTAATTTTATTGCATTCAAGTTATCAAAAAATCGCTCTTGCTGTGCTAATCACATCAATATCTTTTACAAAAAAAGGTCAGAGTATTTTCTGATCATTTTAAATAGATAATTATTGCAAAAGTTAAATTTGTTTACGACTACATACTTTTCATAAGCGTTGAGATTCGTTATCTTATATAATATGTGATTGATTACATTCGAACTGTTTTTAATTACACATAGAGAACCTATTATTCAACATAATATTAAACAACGGGAAACGTAGTACATTTCATTTAGAGAAAGATTTTTATGGAATTTTGCCTTGGTGGTTTGCCATTGCCTGCTCAGGAGAGATAGTCAGAATTTAATTCTTATTCTGCCGGAGCTATAGAAACTGGGTTACCGGCTTAGCAGTCAGCGCGTTAATACTAGCACTTATGGTCGATTTCGTATTTGAAATAACTTAGGATATTATATCAAGCAATTTTATGGTTTCTAAACAAATTTTTAAGTTATGCTAATTAATTTAATTTTTCCACTAAAATGCAGAGTATCCCTAACATTTTTGTGTAACTTTTTAAGACGAATATTGTATTTTAATTTATCTACTATAGAATATTTATAAAGAATATCAGAATAAATATGACGTTCTTAACAATAGCTATTGTAGATGTTATGAGTTTTTATTATTTTTTTTTATTTCTGACCATTACTATAATAAATTAGTATAACTAGTACTACTTAGAAGATTCACTTATTATTTTAAAACTGAAATATATAATAAACCACACAATGTTAAATGTACTAGTTTATTGAAATTAAAAATTTGAACACTTTTTATGTTATACATATTTGGTTAAATGTTTTTTGCATGGTCGGTTTCGGTTCCGCGTTAAAATTTAAAACTTTTAAAGATATTAACCATTAAATTAGAAAGCCTACAAACTTAAAAATTTATAATCTTCATTGTTCCATATCCTTTTATTTACAAAGTTAAGGATGGAATGAATTAGTGGCTAATTGAAAAGTTTGTACAAGTTGCAATAAAAAAGTGTTTAGGTAATTGGATGGTTGCATGTTTTAGGCCGAAAAGTTGTGTGGGTACATTATTAGTTTTAAGTCAAAAGTATTTTTTACAATATTACAAAATAATAATCACTTATATACCAGATGCGATCACAAAGTAGAGAAATGGTTCAAATATTTTTACGTTATTTATTTTACTAGACGGCAATTAAAAATAATAAATTTTCCAATGGAGCACAATAAGTACAAATTAAGCTTTCTCCAGGATTAGGAAGAGAGAAAGGACAATAAATTGCATTTTCTAAATGAGATCGGTTAGTAATCCTACAAGTAATCAAAGGAAGTTTTTAACGCACTTTAAAATAAAAGAACCGCCTTTTTTATAATAAAAGAATAAACTGGACGAAATAAAAAAATGTAAAAATTAATTTACACATTCGAAAATTGCGTTACACTGTTTCGCGGTAATTTGTTATTATAAAAAATCATTATTTCTATTTTATTTTAAATCGCAAATGCTAATATTTTTATTAACGATACAAAGAGTTGACTACTTTTCATTGCTGCTCGAGCTTTCTTGTGAAGTTAGACTAGAGACTTTTTGGGTTTTGAATCTCACACAAGAGACACTTTAGTTTGAATTTCTAAATAGTTGGTTTTGAGGTTAAAACATGGAACCTTTTAATGTTAAACCAGAACCTTTTAATATTAATGTGTAGGGTGCGGAATTTGATGTTCTAAGTTAATTTTCTGAAATATCTTTTAAGTTCATTTCTTTTGTAAGCTGTGAGTATACAAAAATTGTGGATCATTGAGATCAGCGAAACAAAAAGTTGGTATTCTATAAATGGAAACATCATCTTTCAAATTTGTAGTTTCAGTTTTCTCTTTGTTTGTTGTGTTAATCACGAGTCTCGGCTAATGAGATCCCCTGCATTCAGATCATTCCAAAACGACCTCAAATTCACTTGTCTCAACAAGGACTGACCTCAGAACACCCCTGCATCCCAAACACTAAAGGCAATTTCAATAAACTTGATTATTTAGTCAACGATTTTTCACAAATATTATAATATATAAGATCGATATAATATGTATTCAAACTGTGTGGCTTTTCCTTAGAATTTTGAATAGCACCGGTTACTTCAATTTAAAATTCTAAAGAGGATTTTAGGCAAAAGTAAATAAATAGTGATTTAAAACTTCTTGTATAGGTAGTGAATTAGTAGTACATTGAATCATTGTTAGGTTAAAATGTTTGAATCTTTGGTTAGTGCTTTTAGTTTAACGAAATAATTTAAATGAGTTTAATTTTAAGGCCGAAGATGGACATGCAAGTACATTCGATTTCCAAACAAAACGAGAATGAAATTTTAAATTGTAAATAGAGGTAACCCTCGAATAACACGGTACTTTTACTCGAATAAACATTACATGCTTTTAAGACTTTATATTTTTAAAGATTTTTATTTCAAATAAAATTTAGATTTTAGATTTCAAATTAACTGTAGGTAGATATTTAGCAAACCGATAGCTAATTTTTCATCTTTCAATACATATTGAAAACTAACTTGGTATCTACCATTTGGTTATTTTTTTATTTGACGATTACTTCAATCCCACGTTGCTTTATTTTATCTTTTCGCAAAGGAAGTAATGCACTACAACAAAATACGGTTTCCTAAATCGTTTACCGTTCGAATAGTTCGTATGATTAATTAGATTCGTTAATTAATTAGATTAATTATACTATACTATAATTTTACTATTCAATCAAAATTGTATAGAATTGATAGGATTAATTGCATTAAAAATTCGTTTGCCAGAAGTTCACATTACAATTTTTAAAATTTTTAAATAATATAAAGATGTAATTAAGTAAATAAAAATAAACGTAATAAAAATATTACACTTGTGTATTACATAATATTATATTCGCCTACAATAATAAAATAAACTATAAATCACTTAGAAATTTTAGCGCTTTTAATATTTCAATGTTAAATAAAAATAAATTTTCTTTGAAAATAAGTTTACAGTTTAATCTGTAATAAGGTTCTTAGACAAATATTCCGTAAAGGCAGCAGTATTTAAAAGTTTGATGTAGGAAAATGCTGGGTTGCTTTAGCAACTTTTCCAACAAGTCTGTTGGCGTATAATTTACAATTAATAGACTTTGTTTTAGCAGTCTATATTAAATAGATTGGTTAAAATTTTATTAATAATAATTATATTAATGCAAAGAGAGATCAGAGCACCTATTTTGTAAAGGAATAAAGCGAATTTAATGAAAGTTAATTAAATAAAAGCACAGTTTGACATCAATAATGAGGTCGGTTTCGTGAAGAGTGTCTGGGTCTAAAAATGTTTTCGCTTTTAATTAAAAACAAAAAATCATTTGCTTACGGTTTTGCTTTCGTTCCTGCGAGAAATTAAACATTTGTGCAAGTGGATTAAAAATTTTGCTTAATCAAATAAGACTTTTCTTTCCAACATTTGTATAATTGAAGTTTAGTGTTGCACTTTATTAAAAGCTTTTTAGGCACTTGTGTGCAGCAGTAAACTTGTAGTAAATTAAATTTTAATTAAAATTAAATTACGAACGCTAAGCAATTAACATTTTTATAGCTGTCGCGTTATAAGAAATCTCAAGTGAAATATTAAATCTTAAATCAACACTTGCTTTTTAAATTTTTTGCATTACCCGAACAGACTTGCTGATGTTGATTAAATGTAGCTAGAGATTGCAATAATGGATGTTGTATTAAAGGAAAACTTAGTTTTAATCTATTAATAATGGCTGGGTACAAGAGGTGATACTGTTATTGCATGTTCTTAACTTGTAGACGAGCAACAACTGCATTGTTTCAGATTATACAACAGCACGCTTTACATTGTTGTTTCATAATTTGTTTGAATCTCGACAGTGCAATTTGCTATCGTTATTATCCTAGCTACAATTTTACATGTCGTTTGTAAGATTTTCATCCATTAAATTGAATATTCAAAACGAAACTGTAGGGAGAGCATTGTTTCCAGTTATCTCCAGAATGAAGTCTCTTATCTGCAATTCATTCGCTAGAAATTGATTTAAGCACGTCAAACAAGTCAGTGTAATATTCAAGTTGGCTTAATAATCTTATATCGGTTAACACGGAGTACAAATAAACTTTCCTACACTTATTTCCTTTTAGTATTATATAAAAAATCTGGACATCAAAAATAAATAAAGTATGTTTTACTTTTATACGTCGCGACGTCGAAATGTCGAAACTAAGCTTTAATTCTTTACTATCTAAATTATTATTAAGATCGGTAATAAATCTTATAGTCGTCTTGTACACAATACAGGTAAAGTTCAAATTTAATATGTGAACTTTAATATAAACTGCCGCCACTGCAACTAAACAAAGCCTGTCCTATTTTAATTAGAGTCCAAAGACGGAACCTAATTTTCATTGTTGTAGAATTAACTGGATTTTATAACTGGTGCGTTTGGAAGGTTTAACCACCTATTTATTTATAAAATTTATAAGCAGAAGTGAACAACATTTTACCTTCGAATGTACGGAAATATGTATAACGAACCATCACCTGTACGCAACCCATAGGGGCTGGTTACATCTTGCTTTGTATATTGCATTTTGAATTTTTAATCCTACTGAGTACTTCACTAATGTATCTTGCCTTTTAGTTATTAAAAGCGACTCTAACAAGAATAAGCTCAGAGGGAGCAATTTTAGCGGGTAGTTGTATTAGGACTGAACACCAAATACAACGTTAAATTATCAAAGCAAGAGATTCCACGCTATTTTTGAGTGGCAGAACTAAAATATTAATTAACGATAATAATCCATTATTCGATTTATCCAATCGAAAAAATAAATTAAGTTTCTCTCAAATACGTCGTACGTAGAAGTGTTTTTTGTGGTTATGATGAAATACGTGAAATGGAGCTATAAGGACGAAACATATGCCTACAAATAAAGATAAAATATAAGCCTTGAGCTACGTTATTAATTTTTTTTACTTATATCGTAATAGTACACGCTATCAAGTATCTTTAAAGAAGATCGACTGTTATTTAAATTATGAAAATAAAATATAATCATTTAATGATAAATACACAAAATATATTATCATTTAGTAATAAAACGCAAATATAGTCGAACTATCAAACAAACCGACTGTTGTTTTCTAACCGGAATTTTTGGCCACGAGTTAGCCTATAATACCCTCCGATTTGACGATGATCAAATAGAGATTTCAGAAGACGAGTAAGATATCTCTTACCTGATGAAAAATTAAGTAAACTTAAATTAAAAAGTAAAACGATTGAAAAGTACAAGGAATAAATACCCGCAATCTACCTTATTAATACCAGCGAAAGCTAATACCAAAAACAGATCTAATGTAAGTTAAAGAAAAAGAAATATTTTCGCAATAATAAATAAATATGTTAATCCCAAATCAACTAGTAGTTAAATAACAACAAATATGAAATTGATTTTTTATTTAAAAGAAAACAATCAAGCAACCTCCACAAAATTAATGTCGGAGTTGTTAAAGATCTCGAAAATAAAATTTAAAACATTAAATATAAAAATTTCGTACTAAACCCGATGTACATATTTACCTATATCTATACTAATTAATTATATTAATAAATTAACATATTAATTAAATGTGTATTCGAGTTTCGAGTTCCTGACCAGCTCGCGCATTTGTACATACAGACACAGGAGACCTACTGTTTAATTTGGGCTCCAAACTCACGTTAAATCGCTAATTTAATTAAATTTTTCCAGTAAAAATTCTCTACGCCCGCACACGTTGTTTTATCATCGACTTCCTATATATTTATTTCTTATTAAACTTATCTTTTTTTTGATAGCCTTTAAAATTTCATTTATTAAATTGAAATTAATTGAAAGTTAACAATTTTAAATTTGCACAGTTGAACGGAGAAAAATAAATGGTATAAAAGCAAATACAAAGGAGTAAAACTTCATTTACTTCAAGTATCAAATTTTGAAGTTACATTTTAAATTATGATAATCGGGAAAATCATTAGTAGTGCTGAAACAGAGAAGAACGTATTGTTATAGTTTAAAAAATGTACTACTTAAATAATATTTTTTATTAACAATCAGTACCCGACTTTTAAAAAATTGGGAAGCAGTTTATCATTTACTTTCACTTGACAACCAATCAGAAAGCTATTTTGTTTTACTTCCCAACCTTAGGGTAGGAAGTAGTCACTTCCCGACCTGCAATGTCGCAATGTCGGTAGGCAAAAAATAAAACTTACCAAAATGTGCGTTAATAAAATGAAATTTGATCATATTAAATATTGATCATATAATATTGATCATATTAATTATTTACAAACTGATTGTGAATAAAATTGTATACATACCTCGGAGTCAAGCTTTATTCCAGCGTCGCGCTCGGCTGTAATAAAGCATTTTCCACCTCGGCACGTAATATACTATTATTAACCACAACAACATAATGTAATAAATTTTGTTTAAAATCTGGTTTTATGAAAATCGCAGTACGTTATATTAATTTGTGCGATAGTGATAATAACTGCATACTTGCTATGTCAATAAATTTGAGGATTGCAAATATACGAGGATTTAGATACCAATAAACGTTGATTCTAATCAAGGACTATTTGACTTGCACCAACATTGCTTATAATCAACTAGGTAATTGACTAGTTTTACTACTAACAAGTATATTTAAGCAAACAGTTTTAAACTGTCCATAGACATATAGGTATAGTGTAACCAATTTATTTCGAGGCGAATTAAACACTTTACAAATGATTTGATTTTAAAAAGTAATATTTTAAACTTCACCGGTACTTACGTAAGAAATCACTTCTGGCATTCACTTATCACTTCTGTATACTTAAACAGAAAGATAAACCTTATAAACCCTAACACGACGCCACGTTTAACAATTCTGATTGACCAGATGACGTTTATGTTTCGTTCTGAACCAATTAGTAATCCGAATCGTAGCGTTGCGTTACGTTGTGGCGTCTGGATCAATCCAGCTTGATCATAAAAAAGTACCTCGACCTTATTGACGGCGGTATCCGGAATTAAAAGTTTTAATTCATTACACGTCGATGGAGAAATTTCGGGAGAATCTCGAAAGTGGCTGTACCTGGGCTCTTCGAGTAATAGACATTCATGTGATTGCTGGATATTCAATGCTTTGAATTTTGAACTTCAAGCTTGAAAGAGTTTCTTAGCCAAGCTTAGCTAATGGACAAAGACACTTTGTGATATCGAGTTTTGACAAAATAAGATGTACTTAATAGAAAACGAAATTTTTGTTTCAAAACTTTTACTTATCAAGAAGCTTCAAAATTTAACTTTTTTTCTTATTTTTTAACTGCAATTTTTATTTTCCACATCAATTCACTTTATTGGGAAGTATATTTTGGTGAAAATTAACGATTAAAAATTTGAATTAAATTTAATTTCTATCTGATGGTGCAATTTTAAATTAATTCTCTAAAATGATATTAATTAATTATAAACAAGAACTTTTGAAGAGTCAAATGACTCATTTATTAATGACCCAATTTGCAATCTTGTTAATTCCAGTGAATTACGTTTTACAAATTATTGGTATTTGTAAACTTAACCAAGATTGTTGCAACTCATAAAATAAATGATTACAAAGTCGTAGAGAAATGTTATAAGGAAATTTGCGTAATTATCACTTAAACCCTATTTTAATGAAGTTTGTACAATTTAAGCTTATTGGGAAGCGGTTTCAAAACATAAAATTATTTCAAATCCATAAATTTAAACTACAAACGTAGCTAATTGTATCTGCCTCGAATATAGCCATATTTCCTTTACTTTTTACATAAATAATTCGCAATTCAATTCGTATGATAAGAAGGAGCGGAGTAAATTCTACAAAAATTCTTAAGTAGTATTTTTAATTAACGCGCCAACTTTCTTAAAAACAATTAAAATTTTATATAGGAAAATGTAAGTGAAAACTTTCTTTTACATGGAAAAGGAAGAAAGGCCCCGAAAAACTTTGTATTTTCTTTTTTGTACTCAAATTTAAGCAAAGAATAGCTTGAAAAATAAAAGTTTATGCATTGTACTTTAGATAATTTATTATCGTCAGTTAAGTTTACTAAAATTATGTCGAGGAATCCTTTTAAATAAAATTTTGTGTTTTATAAAATTTTAATAAATTAAAAATGAAATGTGTCTTTTTAAATAAATCGCAAGTGCGGTAATCAAATTTTATAGTTTAATTTTAAATTATAAGTTGTAAACTTTTATTTAACCATGATTTATTCTGGGAAATGTTATTTTCATTCAGGACTTGACTTTTATGTCGTCTAATTTACCCTCGGTATTACGGTTTTAAAATTACAACAATTTGCAGTAAATTCTTGAGAAAAATTCTGCATGGTAGATATACTATATAGTTTGTTTTGTCACGTGGCAGGTTTTTCACCTACGAACTTAATTACCGGCTTCACTTAACTTTTTTTTTTATTTTCAAAACGAAATTGGTCGGTTAAAAATAGAAAAAACATTTAAAATTTCAATTTTACTTTTCTGTGCTGTTTTTATTGCCTTCGTGTCTGGTTCGGTTTAGAGTAAACGCTTTCAATTGAAGAGGAAAATCGAGACAGCTTTCCAGTTTGATTATATGCGGTTTGCTGTAGAAATTAGGCAGAACATGTAAGCCATCGAGTGCTTGTAAATGTAATATCTTGTTTGGGAAACTGCGGTAAGGACATTATATTTTGCAGACATGTACAAATTTGATTAAATTTTGCAGCGGTACAATTTCAAAAATTTTCAAACCACTTTTGCAAATTATTTATAAATTGATTATTTTCCCGTATTTATTTTTATATCTTATAGATAAACATCACTTTTAAAAAAAATGCAAAATTCAACAAGCACCCTTTTATTTATTTAAGCTCAAACTTCCTATATTACAGGGATTGTGGTTTGTACACCTCTTCTAATTTTAAAGCCGGTGCATTAGTAAATTTTAGTTATTGTCTTTTGTTGTAATCTGTTTAATTCCGCATAAACCTGAAATTTTCAGGAAACAAAAGTTTTATTCAATTTTACCCAAGTTCAGTTCCATATACTTTCTAAATACCTGTAAAATTTAATTCCAGTTAAGGTATTGGGTACTAATGGTGTGTCGTTCTATTTTTATTAATATTAAAAGCTTTTAATTAACTTCTCTTGGTTGTTTGCTTTGTAATCAATTTTTCAATCACTTCTAGATGAGCAACGGTCCTGAAATTCGAAGTAAGCATGTTTTGTTTTAACTAAAATAAATTTTTTATTTTCTTCCACAAGAAGCATTCCATTCCAAATCAACCGTTGAAATATTCTGTATTTTTGATTTGGTCGATTATTTTTTAAGTATCATTAAGTATCTTTTGAAATAAGTTTAATAATATTTTTCCTAACATTTATATTACCCATTCGTGAGATATAATTATTTTCAAAATTCTTGTTTTGCAGAACTGTGCGTTTGAAATAATTTAAATTTTTGAGTACAGAATGTTTAATAATTCTATGTATAACAATAAACATATTTAAAACAAATTCTACCATAAACTATTGCCCATTCTACAGTTTAAATTTAAATACGAGAAAATTGTTTTATATGACATAATAATATAGATCTCTTTGCTTTTGATGTAAATTTCGTTTCTCATATCGAATTATGTTTATTAAGTTAGTAGTTCAGTTTATTAAGCTAATAATAAAAAAAACTTAAAAATTAAAATAAAATTAAAATCATTATCGAATCGGCGGTATAGGTTTCAGGCTTTCTCAGTATAGATTGAGGCTTTCCAAATGAAATCCTGAGATTCAAAAAAAGAAACATGCCGATTGGTTAAGATAGAGATGTGCATATGGAGGTAAGATGGCTCTAAAATTATTAATAAGTGAGAGAGTTTATAGCTTTTCAAAAGAAATTTCAGGCTACAGATGCCCTTAAAATAAATACACAATCTAACAATTGCATTGTCGAACGTTAGTGTTTCCCTGCCATAATTAAGTATTTGTTGTGTTAATTAATTTATGTTATATTGTTAATTAATTAAATTTAACATCTTATTATTAAAAAGATTAGTTTGAAATACTAAGATTCGCTGAACTTAAAATACTTGGCCTAAACGAACAAATAAAAAAATAACTTTTCTGTGTGTAAAATTCGATTTGTGTGGTCTCTTTGTCCTTTATAAATGCCGAAAGGCTGGAATCTAAAATAGGTTTAATTCAAGTTACAATCGATAATTAAAACGTGGTAAAAAATAAAAAAATTCAACGGTTTTGTAAACCGAGTTAAAATGTAGAATACAGGTAGGTAAAACCAAAATTGTTCGCATTAAAAAAATTTTAATTTAACGATGAAATAATGCAAATCTAAAACCAACTCGTGGCAATCACAATGTGCGCAATTTAAACATTATTCTTCCGTTTGTTATTTTGTTTCGATAGATATTTTTAGTTTTCAAATTACGATATGCGGTACTGTAAATAATAAAGAAGGAAAAATATATAATGTTAACATTGTTTGATAAGCCGATCATACTTTTTAGTGTTCTTCATCCATCACTTCAACTAAAGCTCATGTTGAAGTTTTGCCGTATACATCATTTAGAGCATGCTTTTCTCTTTATTAATGCTTTAGCTTTTCATTTGCGATCGTTAACTTTTAATTTTGCGACCTTTGCGAATATGAAATAAAAATCGCTACTTTTCGCTGGTTGATTTTATATGGGTAAATTTAAGTCTGTCGAAAGTGTAATTTGCATACACCTTGAAAATTTGAAATAAAGCAATTCAAATACAGGACATAAAAGTAATGAAGACTGTTCGAACTCTTTCAAGCGCATTGTTAGAATACGGCTGCCAACTGGGCGCAATCAAAATAACGAGCTGCAGTCGTTGAATCTTTCAGAATCTTAACGAGCCGTGACGAATTGAAAAGAAAGATAAGGTTTTACTGCATAAATAACAATGAAAAAAATTGGCAAAGTCAAAATATTAGAATTTGCGTTATCTTGTATTTTTACAACAAATTAATTCCGCCATATTAAAATATTTCGTTGTAGCGCTGCCTTCTTTTGTCAGCGTTTCTCGTTTAATTTAATGGAATCGATGATTAAATATTTTATGGAGTATTCATCAACAATTATGGGTAATTTCTAAAGATCGTGACTTGTCTAAAATATAAATAAAGATGCACATCCCCAGCTCTATATGTTTGTGAGTACAAAATTGTTTCACTAAGCACGTTTTCCAGATAAGACACGCAGAATAAGATCCCAAAACCATAATGCATAACATTAATTTAACACAAAAGAAAAATTATCTTCCCTCGATGTGATAATACCGAGTCAAAATATTTTCCACTAAAGACCATTTAAAATTGCAGCCGTGCTTTTATGTGCCACTATTTTTAAATATAATATTTTTGAAATTGCCACGTCTAAAGTTTGAGTTGCGAAAAAGGAAAAATTCTTCGACTTTTCGAATAACATAAAATGTAGTGACTAAAGAATTGTTAAAACGAAAAACATTTTCTTAAAGATGTTGTTATGAACACAAGCCATTCGTTTCCACTTGTATGATCATCTTTTGTATTATTTTATTGCAGCTTATTCGCCTTATATTTTTACGATTATTACTTGTCCAGCTCTGGATACTTTTCGAGTGGCCGAGGAAATGTGTGAAATTGGGAAACAACTCTACTTATAACTTAATAGTGCCATTTTTCTTAATATCAAGTATATTTTAGTTGAAAACAAATTAATTCGCCATTTTTAAAAAATAACCAAACATTCGAATAGAGCTGCGATTATTTAGAGTCTTATTTCTACCAAATATTTCCCGATACTTAATGAAATACTACTTAAAAAGTAATTTTCAAGTAATTATAGTAAAAGCAGAAGTTTATACAAAATGCTAAAATATACGAAATTTAACTTAAAATTTTATTTTATTCATACGAAGAAATTTTATTCAAGGCACTTTATAAGACATTTATTTACCCCTTGTGACAGGATTAATTTTTTATACACAATTTTTTAAAATTTATGACGTTTTCATTAATTCTTCTTCCAAATTATATGTTTTTTTTTCTATTTTTGCGATATACGAAACCGATGAGATTAGAAATTAGCATGAAATAGTGCCATATTGTATTATCAAAGTAGTATTTAATTTTATTAATTACATTCAATATAAGTAATAGCTTTGAGATATTTTACATTGTCGCTAACTTATTCACCTTTTAAATAAAATATTTAGGCCCGACCCTATCACAAAGGATAAATAAACGACTTAAGAAGTGTCGTTTGAATAAAATATCTTTTTGTCTGTATATCAAACTTGCAGTTCAAATTTAAATATTTTAGCATTTAGTTTTCTGTTAAAATTTCTAGATAATATTTTTTGAATATTATTATTAGTCAAAACTCAACTCAAATACACCTACGTACTTACTGGTTACTCGAGGAGTAACGCTCGAAAATAATTAGCATTTTTATCGTGCAAAAGTTAAAAAATAAAAACACCTTTTTAATGAACCCAGATTTATTTTTTAAGTATCGGAAATTTCGACAAATTTTACAAAAAAATGTATGTAAGTACAAATTATATCAGCATTTTTACTTTCTTATTACGATTACAGAAAAATGTATAAATTTTAGAACAGAAAACTTGACGTTTCGGAGTGCAAGCCCTGAACTAAAAAATATTATGATTTTGATGGCATATGTAGATTATAATACGGTTTGGGTGCGGGTGTTGTAGTTTATAAGATAATTGGTAACTGTTTTAAAACCCCAACCAACTACAAGTTTCCACTTTCGTGACAACCTGCGTAATATGTTGGAATTATAGTTTTTCTTAAAGGTCAAAGAATCTTCTTAGGTAAATAAAAATGTCAAATAAATGACAATTTAATTAAATGTAGAATTCTCCAGTTTCCAAAGTTTCGTATCTTTAAGAAAGCTTCAAGTAACTGGTTACCATTTGAGTTTCTATTGAACCCCAACCTACTAGCAAACTTGCACTTGCGTGCAAGTTTACGAGCAAATTATAGGTTTATAGTTTGACATTACTAATATATTCAAGGTTTTTTAAGGGCAGAGAGTAATAGTTTTTCTTTTCAATATTTTCATGTTTTAAGTATGTATTCATATATATTTTAAGTTCGCCGAGCCCCGAAGCATTCCTTATCACTACATCGATTAAGGCGCTATAATGGTAAGGGCGCCTCAGTAGCCGGGTGGAGCTTTGCATGGTCCGTAGACCATGTCACTTCAGGCCCTCCAACGATGTCAAGAAACGCCATCAAAAGATGTTTTCCACTATTAGTTTATGAGGGAGTAGTTCCAAACTTAAAAAAAATATCCATGCGGTGACGGACGTCTCGATCAAACCAAAATGTTGTTTTATAAATCTAAAAATTTCGTAGGAAATTAGAAAAGGATAAGCTGAAAAATTTTTTCAAATATTTCATATTAAATTATAATTTTTAAATTCTCACATTAAATCAAAATACGATATTATTCTTTTATCTGTATATATATTCTATATTATGTTAAATAAACAAGCAAAATTTTTAACACCAGAATATTTGAATATTAACTGTAAGGTGAAGATAATTAATTATTTTGTATTTAAAAATCACTCAAAATCACTATAAAAAATATAGGACTATATAATTGAATAAATTTAAAACAAGACTTGATATTGAAATAATGTAGTTATTATATGTTAATATACAATTATAGTTAAATAATTTTAATTTTAAAATACTAAAAAGAAAAATCTTTAATTAAATTATTATCTTGTGGGTATTATGTAAATATACCCGTTTCGTGGTTACAATCAATCTTATTCTCCAGATACATTTAACCAAAAATTTAAAGTTAAAATTAAATTTTTATATTTATAAGAACATACGTAAGATTATTTTTAGTTACATAATAGCACTGATTAGCAGTTTTCATATGAATAATTATCGTTGCTATGATTCATACAAAGTTTTTAGTTAATTAATTTAGTTAATATTTCGCATTTCAAATTTTCATCAATAACTTGATTCATATTTTTTTGTATTGAAAGTTAAATCAATTAATTATATTATTACAAAATTATGAATATGGCTATAAAAAAATACTCTGGGTTGTTTTTAAGATACGGCAAATCAAAAAAACATACTTATTCATGGTAAATATGTATTTGAAATTATGTTTTAATATTAGAAGTTTAAAAAGCAATAGAAACTTAAATAAATACCTCACCAATAAAAAAATAAAAATGCCGCCTGGGTTCATGAACACTAAACATTTTGCATTCGACTGCAACACGAATAATGTTGATGAATTCAAGTTAATAATTGCTTTTATAGTATGCACGAAACCGACGATGCGACATGCGCAATATTTTTTATTCCGATGATTCACAGAAAAATAAACTTGTTATCCGGGTTACTGTACACTAATAAGTCGAGGAACCATTTAAATATTCGTTAGATTTTTACAACTGCAATATATTTTAAAGCACAAGACATAATATTTTAAAATTATTTACGTTTACCCCTTTCGCAATTTATTATCTACTTTGTCCATAGTATTTTAATAATCCTTACAGAAATTATGAAAATGGATCGAAAATGCCTAAAATGGAATTAGCTGCACACCTGGTATCAGCAACGATCATTAAGAACTTGGGAGGAGAAGGAGACCGTTGTCACTAATTACCAAGATTACGATTTATTTTCAAAAATAACAAAGAATTGAAATTTTTAATTAGACATTTATAAAAACATGTACAGAAATTATATTTTCTAAGTAGTATATCAAATAATATAAAAAATTCGTGAACTGAACGCCAACGTATAGCTACTTTGAAATTTAAAAAAATTATTAATTTTAACATTTTTTTAAACAACTTGTAAAATCCTTTCTGCAAAAATATATTAAATATTTGTTTTTAAATAAGTTTTGCATAATACTATATAGTACTCTCAAGATAATATCTCCTTTTTTAATAAACATTTATTAAATTTCTCAAAAAAATGTTGTTATCCTTAAATTTGTTTCTATGATAGAATACGAGGCTATCGCGTAAATTAGAAATAAACCAAAATAAACTAAAGCATTGCTCAGTGTCTAGTAACTTTTCAATAAATTATTTACTGATAACTATGACGGTTAAACTAGAGACTACATTAAGGAATATTTCAAATAATAGTTATGTAAAATTTTATGCTTTATAAATTTATCCGTAAATATTTCAATCATTGCATGCACAGTTTTGATGTTAATTGCGAAATTGCATTTAAAAATATCGAAATGTTAATAAAGGAAGAAACGTTCTAAGTCGTGTAATTATTTCTGTATGGAATTAATTTTGTAAATAAACTTCAGAAAAGTTTTGAATAATGTAATTTTCCCACGTTCTCTTATTTTGAAAGTTCACACTTGAACCACTCCAATAAAAACAATGTGATCCAAGTTAAGTGGATATATTCTACACACCACCTCGCCCTCGATTTACAGTTTATTTACAAACACCAACCATTTGGTCGAAAAACTCCTGAAGTAGTCGAAAAATTTGCGAAAATATTTTTTGTGATTTGATACAGAACTCTTTTAATAAAATCGAAATTATTTACTATTTATATAAAAAACGCTCGTTCACTAAGAAAATTAATGCAAGATATCTTATCTGAAAACGTAAAATACTTGACTTGATACCATTCAATTGTTAAATTTGACGTTTTACTTTTTGCTACTCCATTGCACTACCGGCAATAGGCACGACACTAAAATACTTCGTTTAGTAGTGCATAAAAAGGAATATTGATTAAGTATTGTAATAATTATATTCTACGTTTGATGAAAAAGTGTTTTATTCGCAACATGCGAATTAATAAACAATTTGCATGAGATTTAAATACATTTCAAAATCGCATTTGTGGATGCTATTATAGAGATATTATATGGTATAATAAGAATATCTTGGAAAAATCTGCATTGTTAATCCGTAAGTAATTAATTAAATATTAAAAATTATTTAAAAAATTCACTTGATCAAAAATGGTATGTGACGTCAAAAATCAATATACGTGTAGGCTACTTATTCTCACTACATATAATTTTTTTAAATTTATTACGAATATTTTAGTTTAAAGTAAATTTTTTTCATTATTTTGTAAAATTGTAAAGCTGGCTCTAAATTTAAAAAAAAATTAACAATGTTAACATAATAGAATAGTTATAGCTTGACAAATAAATGCAAATCAAAAAAGATTCGTTGAATTTTTATTTCTAAAAATATCGTAAAGCGCAATCATATGTTTCTATCTTAACAAGATGAACCTTATATTCAAAAATCGTAAAATCTAAATATTTTTAAATACAGGAAACAATAATTAAAAAGTTACTATTAAGGCAAACATAATACATTCTTAGGTTTTTCGCAATAAAGATTAGCATATCGTTATTTTTTATAATACTGAAGTACGAATATAATACGTATAATATAAAAAAGATCTATAAAACAATAAATTTTCTCCTCGTTCGGAAAATGCAAATTTTAAATTTCTTGGTTTTATGAAAAATCATTAATAATTTGCTATGTTAAAAATATCTCTATTATCTTAATTAGTTCTTTATGAATACTCAACATGCAAAGCATAACAAAGTCTATATTTTAATCTTTTTTAAAGTACATAAAAATCTCTTTCTAATACAAACGGTTTGAGCTAAACATACCGTAATGGTAAAACTACAATGCTCCGTAAATTTTAAATAATTTTTTAAAATTTTAAGATTAGAATAAATGACCTAAAACTATCTCATACCTCCCATTCATCTCTTCTATATATATTTTAAAATATTAATCAGATTTAGTACAACCGTTTTTGAACGAATTTTTTATTGTTTTATTAATTAATTATTAATTATTATCGTGTATTTTCCTACAATTAAATATTTGTTATGTAGATAATAGTTTATTATTTGCTTGATTTTGTTTCGAAAAGATCGGCAGTAAGAGTAGATATGTTTGATTTTGTTACTTTTAAGCCATATTTTTAATGCGTTGTTTATTTTAAGCGTTAAAAATAAATTATTTTTTTGAATTCGGTGGTTTAATTGAGCGGTATGTGATTAATTTGTTGCAATATTTCTATGGCGATAACAAACTCGTAAGATTGAAAGAGTCTCGTGTTATTGTATCTAATTATAAAGGGTAGTTACAATTTTATTTGGAAAGAAAATTTAAAAATATTAGAAGACACCCTATACATTACAATATACCTTCCAGGGTTTTCGTGGCATAAAAAATTACAACCAATCTTGTTGCAATCAGATTGCATTTTCCAATATTGACCAATTAAAATTATTCAAATTTCTACTGCAATCCCAGAACGTACTTTTTTATTATTTAGGGAATGCAGCTCTACTAAATGTAGAAATTTTAACAAACATGAAATTCACTAGTTACTGCTATTTTTTGTTGTAAATAATTTCAACATTCGTTCAGCTTAACTTCCGCTGAACTTATTTTTATTCCATGTAAAATTGATTCTTACAGAATTAAAACAAAAAAAAAACATCGTGTTGGTAAATCTCATCAAAACTACAAATTTATATTAATTTTAAAATAAGTAAAATAATCTGACTTTCTGCACAAAGAAAAATATAACTTCATGGTCACTACCGCAAGTCAGAGTGCATGTGAGGATGGTAAATCCCTTTGGGTAATTCCAAAACCGGCCATGGTTAACTAACATAACTGAATAACTAAGTAACTGAATTTCTTGGAATCTGTAAATTAATAACGCTATTAGTTTTTTAATAGCTATTAATTTTTTACTTGGTGAGTGAAAGGCCCAAGCGCTTAGAGTCCTAAGCTGTTCGTGTCAAGATGTACTCTCGGAGCGTACATCAACCAAGATCTATTTGTTTTCTCCATGTAATAGTAAAAGACCGAAATACTCATCTTCATTTTGAAGTTAGAGGTATCAGAAAATGGTGGCGGTGTGAGAAGTAATAAAAACTAACTCATATTACGCATTAAGAAGGTTTATTTTCACTTTATTATTAATTACTATAAATTACCAATTATTTTTATGCGGATTTTTGCAGATAATTTCGATAACTTGTCGTTGATAAATAAATTCTAGAAACAATATAAAATGATGATTATTTGATGTTTATTACAAAAAATGTAATAAATTGACATCATTAAAAATATTGACACCATTAGTGGTTTAGATTAGCAATAAATGATTCTGAGAAAAGGACGATTAAAAGCAAAAATATTAATTATGAATAACACAATTGTTTGATTTCTAACAATTTATACTTACTTTAAAATAAAATTGAAATTTAAATTATTATTATTTTAAATTAAAAACAAAAAATGTGCGGCAGAGTATGTTGATCTTGAAATGAAAATTACAAACGGTAAAATCGCGAAAACTTAGTAAAAGGAAAAGTTGGTTAAATCGAAGGAAGAAGCCCGAGTCGTGTCAAATTCGTTTTTATTTTAAAAAATATGTCATCATGTGTCAAAAGAAGTCACAAAGAAGTATCAAAATAACACCTAAAAACAGGGTTCAGAAAAGTAAACCTTGATTATGTTCGTGAATTTTTGCAAATGTGTTACCTGTTTTGTAATGAACGAATTTCGTATGAGTCACACCGTGTGTGTATCACGTTTAACATTATGCTTGTATGATGTGGTTCCCCGACTTTTAAGTACAAACTCTTGCGTACTTATTCAAGTATGCTACCTATAAATGTAAGTTATGACCGTAATATATCAACAATTCTCGTGATGCAGTCGGTCCGTGTACAACGGCACGAATGCAAAATGAATTTGTTCGTGGACCTATAATAGCATTTCTCCTATTTTATTGCGGTAAGTAAGTAATTTTGCTCTTTTCTTGCTTTTATTGCATTTGTATCAAAACCATAACAATAATTAACTATAATTCGTTATATTAATACTATTATGTGCACGAACACCATTAGTGTATAAATACATTATATTTTTAATTTGCATAAAACTTTTTAATTAGATTTAAAAATTATAACAAATTTTAATGATTCGAATTAACAAAGAGTTTTTTTATTCATTGCTTACCGAAGTAAATCATTTGTAATCAATGACTGCAATTTCTCTAATATTATTTGTTTTGCTCTGTTTAGATTTTCACTTAATTTTCTTTTTGGTTCAGTCAATATGCCTGATAATTGGTTATTCCATAACTTCCTGAAAACTTCAATTTTAGAAAATTTCCTTTAAAATGACGTTACTTGAACATCGTTGGAGGACCTGAAGTTACTCGGTCTTCGGGCCGGGTTGAACTCCATCCCACCACTGAAAGGAGTCTCGCCTTTGTAGCGTCTAAAAGCGGTGCAGTGGTGAGGAACACCTCGGAGGTTGCCCTAACGAAAACTACTCCGAAAAATAACAACAAAACTCCAAACTAAGTCAAAACTCCTCAATCTTACCGGCAAATTGTATTTTTGCAAATTGTTGCAATTTTGCTGGTAGGTTGGAGTCAATAGTACATGATATTATTTTTGAAAACACCATACCCTCATTTATTCCGTATTATGATTCCAGACCATCAAACCACAAAGTATGTTTCTAGTTCAGGGCTTGCACAGTACCGTCAAAATTTTTGCTAAATTTATAACCATATTCTAGATAACTCTAATAGAAATAGCAATGTAACTAAATAAAAATGTTGGTATGCAATGAATATTATGTATTTTGATTTTTATTTTATCTAAATTTTGTGATCAATAAAGGGTTCACTATAGTACACTTTGTTATTACTCCTTATTGCGACTTTTGGTTGTTTTTAGTAAATTGTGTTATAAATATCCTTGGTAAGTTGGTTTATAATATTAAGTAAACGTTGAATATAATACAGGAAATGTCTTCTTTTGTTCCATATAGAGAAGTGCCTGAAAGGTACAAAAATATATAGATAATAAGTTTCGAAATACAAAAGGTTCTTCTATATCGTTTCTCTCTGGACCATTCTCCCCTATGTATTTCTGTGACGTGAAAAATATTTGAGTTAATTTGTGTCGATAACACCAAACTGTAGTAGTCTACGACGAAGAATAAGTTTGAAGAAAATTGATAAAAATAACAAACCCTCATCATGCGCGGGGCGGCGTTTGGCTGGACCAAGAATAACTTATGGTTTTTTTCAAATAATAGATAATTATTTTTGTTTACCTTGAATTAATTAAACAATTAAAATAATATGATTATTAAGATTTAGATACTAGGTACAGGGCATTTTTTATTCTTTAACTCGTCTGAAACTTTATTTTTAATGTTATTTAAAGTTGAAAATCACATTGTCTAAATATAAACATGTACTACAAAATTTGTTGTTTGTTAAAAGTTTAATTTTTATGCTAGTTTTAAATTTTAATGCGATGTTGTTGGAAAATTTGTTTGCGTTTTCGAGTTATACAATTCTACGCGGTACTTTTGCATTTATTTATATTTTATACCGCCAAATTAAAAAACGCAATAATTTAATACTGTTACGCGCTTTTAAAGTTTTCATAAATATGTAGCACCAAGCCAATTGGATTAGGGAAAATAATGATCGTATGAATAAATAAACACAATTATTTATGTTTATTATTTACATCTGTTGGATAAAAAATTAAACGGTAAACAAAATCACCTAAATCACCCCCCGTTATTGAAATTAAATCCAAAATTTATTTAATTGATTTTCTTGTTTTTTTTTAATTCGTCAGTGTGTAGAGAGTGGAAAGAATAAAACATAAAATTTTTATATATAACATTTTCAAATAACCAGTTGCAAATTTATTTGCCTTTCAATAGCGCTGTGCGGAATAACCCAAATAAAAGTAATAAAAGATCAATTTGCACGTCAAAAGCTTTTCCTCTTTGTTTAGCTGTAGTATGTAGTAAAAGTATGAAAATACAGGCACCATTCTTTTATACATTTTATATGAACTAAAAATTGGTTTTTATTTATTTTGAGAATTTTTATTCTAATACATTTTTTTAATATTTAGCGAGCTATATTAAACGTAACACAAATTAAAAACTGTATCATAATATATTTCTATAACATTCACATGGTTAATTTTAAAACAGAGTGTTTGGCGTAGTGATATGAAATTATTGTATGTATCTACTTGATTACTTAAAATTAATTGAACCATAAAACATCAGTCTGTTGGGACCGACAGTCCCACTGTCAGTCTCTGACAGATTTTGGATTGATTTGTTCTTTAGGAAAAAAAAGACGTTTACACTATTTCAAATATTAATTTTTATGGATTTTCGCCTTCGTGAACGGATTTAATTTATGTTTAAATTTGCATTGCATTTGTATTATTTGATAAATTATGTTGCAATGTAAAAGCTGAAAGGCATTAAATCAAACGAAAGCGGTCACATAAGATTTATTACTTGAAACGCGGTTTTAAAAGTTAACAAACTTAAAACTTTGACACCATACAATTTTTGCAACCAATTGCCTACGACAATTACTTAAATTATATAATAATTAATACAATTGACACATAATTCTTAGTTTTGATTTGGAAATGATATCGAAGAATTTTGAGGAAGTTTCTCTATAATTATGGCTCTGAGAAAATTAAATTTTATACAAAATGTTTAGTATATTTTATAACGTTTAAAAATAATACAGAAAATATCTCTCCGGTCACTAAACCTTCTCAGTTTTTGTCTTTTTTATTGAGCAAAGTGTCACTAGAGTTCTTACCAAGTAGAAATAGAACCGTCAATCATAATAGTTGGTAAAATTATTTTTAAAAGGTAAAAAAAGGCATAGCATTGCATTTCTACAATGATTGACGGTTCTATTTCTACTTGGCAAGAGCTGTAAGAGGAAAATTTACGTATAGCTATCGTCGATGTTTTATTAATTATAATATTTTAATGAGGTTATAATTTAAAAATTATTAGTCTTAATTGCTTGTAATTGAATTGAAAAACAGGTGTTACACGAGTAAAAACTTAATAAGAAAAGATATGTCTTTGATTGCAATGCCGAAGACAAACGACTTGGCTACCCTCAACCTCGCTTTAACTTGCCAACTTTAATGTCAGTAATTGGATTTATGTACCATTTTCTGCACTTTTTTCTATTACGATTTAAACGTATTTTATAATTTACTTACTCTTAAAGTTCTAACACGAAATGTACTACAAGCGACAGGAAGTTTTATAATTTCAATGAGTACTACTATTAAAAAATTTTGTTGCTAAATTAATAAGAATTGTAAAAAATTAATTAACAAATGTTGCGTGCTTTAAGATGAGATAATACAATTGCATCTGGTGAAACTTGATTAGTTTTACTATTTCACCAAGATGTCTGAATTTGTCGCTAATGTGGGGCTGTTACAACTCAAGAAGATTTAATTTAAACTAAACTTGAAATTCTCTGTCTGTAATACATAAGGACATTTTAATTACAAAGCACTTAATGCGTAGGTTCAATTAATTAAGTGATGAAATTATCAAAGAGTTATTACGATTAAATAACTATAAATATTTGTTTAAGTTAAGTATATGCTTAAATATAATAAATCTCTCTCATTTAAAATTTGGTCGCTTCTAAACATAATAAATATTTCAGATATTTTAAAAATCCTATAAAAAGTTATATGTATACCTACTCCGAGTACTTGAAGCTCATTATAACATTAAATTAAATTAATTTGGATTACTTACCCATTGCGGCATACGTGTACCCATCCAAACTACACAAGCAAATAATATTTTAATGAAATCCATAGCGTATAACCTAAGCTTACGACGATAATAATAATTAGCCATATTATTTAGCCGTTTGAAGTTACATACAAAGACAAATTTTGAAGATAATATATTTGGAAGATTTTTTTGGGGTGCGACGCACCTACCTACTATTTACTTACATATTAGTGAAATCAAGAAAGAAATTTAATACGCTATAATCCATTAGCGAATAGAAAATCTGTAATGATGAAAATAAGATGGTAAGCAAGCAAGCAAGTCTGTTTAATATTAAATTACTCAAGTATAAACCTTATTTAGTTTATGTTTTCGACAGTTTGACAAAAACGACGCCATCTAAATGTAATCAACTTTTGCAGATTATTCATTATTTACGTTTCTTCTTTAAAAAAGATTCTAAACAATTCGCTTGTGGTTACATTACATTCTTGCATAATATTGGACGTCGCGCGTCGCATAGATTCTGAAATTTTCTAAACAAAAAACTTATTTTCGAAGCGGTTAATTTCAATTCAAGCCCAGCTGACGTAATATACGTAACTCATCTACTCATCCCTAAGTTGATCCATAAATCTAATCGTATTATTCAGCAATAGTAGTGACTGTTTACATGTTTGATTGCTTGACGAGAAAGGAAATCTTAACAAAGGAAGTAAATTAAGTGCTAACTAGAACTCTGAAATCTAAATTATTGTTACTTATAATTGAAAAGCAGACACGCAAATCTAATAAATAACTCTTCAAAACTTTTCAAGTTTCAAGTTGTAGAGTTGCTTGTTGAGTAGCTGATAATTTTCTCGATGATACAGAATACTAAATATATACATTGTATTTAGTTTAGTTAATTCAAATTTTATTGTTCGCAACTTGAATTTATGTTCACCGAATATCACCACAATAATGCTAGGTAGACTAATTCAGCCGATAGCAAAGAGACTTGAATATAGAAATTTATTTTTCTCTATGGTTAATCAATCAGAATTACTGCGATCGAGGAAATTTTTGATATTATCCTGGGACATCCTTTGAGATATTGTATACTTCGATAGCAAATGAAAACTCTATAATAGAACAATTATGTGCGACCATCAATTTATGTAGTTATTTCTAGAGCTAAAATGAAATTTCTTTTTAAATATGAAATTCAATAGAGACTGAAAACGTAAACATAAATATTCTAAAACATGCACGCCGGGATCTTTCACTTCAAATACGCGACAAGTGATCCCTAAGAAATCCACAAAATTGTGCTTATACATATGTATCATATTATGTACCTGCTATTTTGTTACTATTAACACACGATTTTAACAACCCCATACCCATTGCAGTTTGAATTGTTTAAAGATTTACTTTACTTTCCACTTTATATAAGAATAAATAGCTTTCTTGTTTCTTCTTTTGGCTACACTCTTGTGACCTGTTCCATAATTATTATTAGACTAATAAATTAAAATTTATAAATACTTTGAAATATAATCTATCTATTGATTTATAATACAAATAAATTAAATATCGTAATTTTTATATGACACAAATTATTTAATATTGAAACATAAAGTTACAAAATTGTAGCAAAAAATAAAAAACAAATAATTTTAACAATTTTGTTTTACACGCATATATTGACATAAAACTAAATTTTGTTGTTAAACATCTAAATTTCTTGTAATTTAACAAATTCTAACATTTTATTCATTAAAATGTAACATTGTATTTTATTCTACCATAAATACATATTAATGTAGTTGAATTAATAGTTTGCTGAATACATATTCAAAATATGTATAAAGAGCGATGTCATAACAAAAATGTAATTATTTGACAAAGCGACAAATTGACAATTTATGATTAAATTTATTTAAACCAGTAGGTACCAAAACATTTTAATGTAATAATATAAGTGCATACAGCGAAGTTTTAAAATTGAAAAACAAACAGAAGGCGGAGCACTACAATCAAGATGATAGAAAAAAAAATTATTTGCACACACAGGTACTCGAAAACAGAATATTTATATTATATACAAGTGTAGGCTCGTAGGTATATCACATAATATCACATTTTAGATTAATTCATCACGGTATAATCATCACAGACGAATGTAATAGTTATTTAAGCTACCAGAGATGTAAGAAGGCTTACAAATATTCTCTCCGAGTCCTTGTTCTACGTTAAGGACATAGTGACCACTTCTTCTTCAGAAGGGTTCTCTTGTCAGATACCTCAGTGGTTTTCCATTGCCTGCTGCCGAGAAAGAAAATCTTTCATATGCTGATGCCGCAGACCATCAATACTACCAGCACTACAATTGTGAAAGGAATTTATGGCAAATAAAACTTTAGTATCTTCTGATACCGAAAGACTTGTATCTGTGTCTGACGATGGGTCAGGAAACTTGAAAACACGTGACAGCATATTGCTTTTTTGTAGTCTATAAAAAAATTTGTGTGATTGTTTGCAGTATTGGTTTTAATTTTACTACATAGCTTAACCGGAATCGAACATGGTAGTTCAACTGAGCAATCCAGAATGTAAATAGAATTATTAAATTTAGTTTTTTAAACTCTTTATTCGTTTTAGTTGAAACGAAACTTTTCATATTTATATGAAATAAATTTTATTTCAAACTTAAATTTAATTGGCATAATATAAATACATTTTAAAGTAATATTCAAAATTAAATAAAATATTATATAATAGTGAAAATTTATGATATAATTTTGCTCATCGTACATACATATTGTGAAAATTTACTTTTTGCATGATAGATTAGTTATTGTAACACAATGAAAATGTTGGAATCAAGGTAAATGTTGACATTTAATTTTAAAATTGCAGTAAAAATGTACAAAAAATATGCAAACAAATTTATATTAACACTGTCAACATATTTTCGCTGTAAACCTATCTAAAAATTTTCGTACAAAGTAATATAAAATTTAATATTGCTGTTATAGATAGGTCAACTTTAACTACCTCTCCGAAAGAACAGAAGTTTAAATTCAGGTTATTTAAAAATTACTTAGACCGAGGTTTTAAAGGTTTTAAGGTTCCATTTTGTGACAACGAAATTTTTTAATAACTTAGAAACATTTTAGTTCTGAAAAGTGTGTGTGAATTAAGGTCGAAAACTAAAATAAAACCTAAAAATTAAAAGAAAAGAAATATAAGGACATACAGATGCATAAAAATGATTGATGCGAACTAAATTATTTTTACAGTTTTCTCAAAAGCAATTTTTGTACAATACAGGGTGGAACATAATATATTGTAAGTTAGCAATCATAGGTTAGCTTGGTATCTAGTGTACTGCACCTCTTAATTTTAAAAGCTATAGGGATTTAACATTAACCAAACGCCACCATACGACAGCAATTGTAACTACTTGAACGAGTATATTAAAGTGTCTTTTAACGTGTGTTAATACTGTTTGACTTTGTTTTTCTGGGATTTTTTAATTCATCAGTGCAATATTTAATATAAAAAAGCAACCAGCTTTTGTTCTAGAAAAGTAATTATTTATTAATAACTGGTTATAATAATAATAATTACTATTTCACATATGTTAATCTTCTTGGGTATTAGGAGATGCAGTATAAATAAAAGACAAATGGGAACGTCTACTAGTTTCGATTTTTAATTAAATCATCATCAGGACTACAAAAAATATAACAAAGGCAAATTAGATGGGACGAGTCGCAACAAAAAACATAATAATTTTACCTCGTAACCCAGGTGTTGAACGCTTTCTTAAAAAACTGCAATACATCAGATAAGCATGAACGTAAAGGTGTGCAAGTCTGGCATAAACACCGCAATATCACAAATACAAAATTAAAAACAACCAGGAGAACTGTAAAAAGGATCCACCTGTGGTTAAAACAAATTGTCAAAATATTAAAATATAAACAAGATAAAGCAGTGCAAAACCAGCGCCGCCACAATAATACGCAAACACACAAATAAAGGTTCCTACATTAATGCTTACAGCAATCAAATAACAAGAGCGTCAAATCAGTCAAAAGCTGGCACAAACAGAACGCACAGCGAGAAAACAAAAACACACGAACCGGTCCAAGAAGTGAAAAGGGGGGGGGCTCAATTGTTATCAACCCTCTGGTGGTAGATCGACAGAAGAGCCCTATACATAGTCTCAATCTGTAAGAAATCGGTGTTCTTATTAACGTTGGGGGGCTCCATCCCGATGTATGAAGCCTCAAGAAAAGATCTCTTATGAAAACAACTATCTTCAGCCAACACCTTCACATCCTTGAAGTCGAAGAGATGGTTATGGATAATGAGATGCTCAGACAAACCAGTTCTTTTAGAACCATTTTTGGTATCTCTGATGTGTTGCTTAAGTCTGTAATGTAAGAGTTGTTTGGTCTGTCCAATGTAAGAGCTGCCGCATTGGCAGATAATCTTATAAACCAACTCACTTCTACACTCAAGTGGCACTCGATCTTTTAAGCCAGTGTAGACTAAGGTTCCCAAATTAAAACGGTTGTGAAAAGACAAGCAGATGCGTTTGTCACGTATGTGGTTATTAAGGATACCCTTTATCCGACCAGCCAACCAAGGGTGAAAAGTAACCTTGTGGTATTTAGTACTCCCAATAGTGTCCACCAAAGACGCAGAGGAGTGTGCGAATATCTTCTTAAATGCGCCGAAAACAGAGAGGTGGGCCAGCCTGTGGGGGTAATCATTTCTGATCAATTGGTCTTTGAGACAATTAAGTCTCAATTTACGTAGGTCTGGACTCACAACGGTGAGGATACGATGTTTAAGAGTGTTTATAACTCCCATTTTTTGCTTCATGGGATGTGCCGAATGAAAGTTAAGCAATCTCTCGCTAGATGCAGGTTTCTTATATAGATCCGTATGCAGTGTGCCATCGAACTTTCTACATACCAATAGGTCCAGGAAAGGAATGGAACTGTTGAACTTCAATTCATGAGTGAAATGTAAAGGACCATCATAGTTGTTTAATATATCCAAACAGACATCCAATTTGTTGGACGGGATCCCAGTAAGTATGTCATCAACGTACAACATGAGAAAAAGGAGTTTAAAATCAATGGTTCCAAGGAAACTCATCAACAAGTCATTCATCACAAAGTTGGCAAATATAGGACTGCAAGGGTCACCCATTGCAGATCCGACAAGTTGGGAATAAAAATTACCATGATACTGGAAATAACTGTTTTCGAACACCGAAGATACCATCATCATGAAGAAACCCAACGGAATCAATGTAAAAGGAGTGATGAGATCTCAATTGTTAGTTAATGATGCTATGACTGTATCATATTTAGATATGTTAGTAAACAAAGAGCTCACATCAAAAGATATGAGTGTGTAGTCGTGAGGTAATTTAGCATTAGTAATTTTCTCCATAGTGGGAAACAGTGGAGTAACATTGCTGAGGATAGAGGGAGATCGAATGCAGCTTACTACGGGTCTCAAAGGGACACCAGGTTTGTGAGATTTAGGCAGTCCATATGCCTTGGGTGACCGGGCATTATAGCAAGTGAGTTTTTTCCTGGTTCGATCATCAATGTATCCTGCCTCATACAACCGTTATTTAATTAATTTAGACACAGATAAACGAAACATTTTCGTATAAACCAGGATAAACAAATGAATATCCTACTGAGGTATACTCGTTATGGCAGACATATTGAAGTTGTCGCTAGCGCCACCATCGGTAGTGTAAGGTGGAGGGGCGCTAGCCCGCATGTCATACTTACAGCAGTTGCATTTTAGCAGTCGATTAACAAGTACGTTGGTACTACTACATGTGTAATGGAAATTTTGCATTTAGATTTAATTCGAAATATAGTTATAAAATATCACTACAATGTTTTTTTTATTATTTGGTTTAGATTCGAATAATAAAGTTATGAAGTAATACTACAAAGCGAAGTTTTCCTGCTAGAGTCGCTCTTGTTGAAGGTAATACCAATAATTTATAAAACTTCGCAATCATTTTATTTAACGCACTGATATAATTTAGTAGTTTGTGCATATCATAACAAAAGTGAAACGTCAACAGCAAAATTTTAAGTGATTGTTCATCAAAAGTATGAAAACTGACGAAATTGTTTTCCATTTTATTCTTATACATCAAATACTTATTAGCGAATATAATGTTAGTTCAACTCGATGCTTCGCAAAACGATTTAAATTTAACAATCGATGACGAAGAAGAAGAAGAAATGCGAAACAAAGTACAAGACATTTTAAGTCAAGGAAAACGATATCAGAAAGAAGAAATGACTAAAGAACTTGGTGATTTGATAGTTAATACCAAAACTTTTTTAATTTCAATCCCTAAAAATAAGGCAGCTAAACTGTTGTCTTCTTTGGTCGATCTTTTTTTGGATTTAAAACCAGGTACAGAAGGAGTTCGTTTGTGCCAAGATTGCATCGATTGGGCAAAAGAACAAAACATGACCTACCTGAGACAAACATTAGAATTCAAACTTCTTGTGTTATATTTCGACTGTGGAATGCACACAGAGGCGTTAAAATTAAATACAAATATGATGAAAGAACTGAAAAAATTAGACGACAAAGATTTACTGATAGAAGTCAAATTGCTAGAGAGTAAAACTTTCCATGCTTTAGGTAATATTCCCAAATCTCGCTCCTCACTTACTTCGGCACGCATCATTGCAAATACGATTTATTGTCATCCCAAAATTCTAGCACGGTTAGACTTACAATCGGGAATTGTGCTTGCATCCGAACAAAATTTTGAAACTGCTTTTTCTTATTTTTATGAAGCTTTTCAAAGTTTCGATAACCTTGAATCGCCTGAGGCTGTAACCGCCCTCAAATACATGTTGCTGTCGAAACTTATGCTTCAGAGTCCCGAAGAGATGGAAAATATTCCAAGCGTGAAATATTCTGGACGACATGTTGCTGCAATGAAAAGCTTAGCACGAGCTTCTCGAGAACACTCCTTGGCCAAGTTCACGGAGACGTTGCAACAGTTCAAACACGAATTGCAAGACGATTTAATCGTCAAGGCTCACCTGGACGCGTTGTACGATACCACATTTGAACAAAATTTATTTAAAGTTATCGAACCATATTCTAAAGTCGAAATCGGTTATATTGCTAAAACAATTAATTTAGCAAAGAACGTGGTGCAATCGAAGTTGTGCCAAATGATTTTGGATAAGAAAATTAACGGATCGTTGCTTCAAGAAGAGGAAGTTTTAATCGTCGAAAATGCTTCGTTTAATAAGACACGAAAAAGTAACTGTTGAATATTATGTAAATCGTGCTTTAGTTATGAAGATTTCTAATTATTTTAATTTGATTTAAAAATTTAATTTTCTCCGAGACTTTAAAGTTGGAAATTTAATCCTCTTAATTTGAAATTTTTTAATTCATTCAAGAAATATGATTTGATTAAATTCTATTTTGCTTGTATTTTGTGCTAACAGAAATGACCGGCAAAAAGACTTACGGCATCCTCGGACAGGTTTTAAACTGAACAAGAAGCAAAGTTAGTTCAAGTTGCAACACCTGCTACTATGTATAAGAACTTGCTGAAAATAACCTTTATAGTAGTTGATCGTAACAAATTAAACGATCAGTACATTTGTCACGGGGGTTGAAAGTTACTCGGCTGCATTATTTTTGTACAACTAAATTTGCACACATGTGGCCCAAAATAATAAAAATCAACCCGAACGGTGCTTGGTTAGGCAACGAACACTTGGAGTTCGCTTCACGAGACTACCTGTCACCGCAGGTGAACTGTTCTATTGGTCTGCTGATTCAGTTTGCGCATCAACGATCCTGATTAGTTTTCTCTTCCACATGTCCCTTAAAATAATTTGATACAGCCCTAGTAAACACGATTTTTCATTTCCAACTTACCGACTATTCTCTAAAACATCAAATAATAATTAATCATCTTTAATTTGTAAAAAGTTTCTCCCTTTCGTCTTATAAAATTTACATTTTTTTATTGTCGTTAATGTGATACACTTGAAAACTAAGTGGTACTGATGAAGCATGACCATAAAAAAATAAAGCCGAAAGCGTGCTATGCAAATAAATTAGCAATTCGTGTACAATTTTCTTCCCTCTGCCAATTTTAAAATTGGAAAAAAAATTAAGACATTCGTTTGTTCATTGAGAATACAATTTTTCAAATTATTGCAAGATTTATCTTGTATAAAATTTGAACAGTCTGATTATTATCTTACCAACTTTCGCATTTAAAATAAAAAAAATTTAATTTTAATCAAAACACGCAAGTTTCTTTATCTAATTAGGAATATAATTCTTATTATCGGAAGTGGAATATTTGGATGTGAGGTTTGATGTTAAATTAATGGTGTCTTAAGTTATTGTAGAAATGATTCGAAAGGATTATTTGGGCAATTTTCCCTCCGAATCTAATTAGAGTTATTTGCTTCGTCATTAATTAATTATTTTATTTTAATTAACAGTTAGTACACATCTAAACTTAAATTATGTAGTAGTACATTCATTGCGATAAAACTTTATTCATACTTTCTTAAATTTATGTTTTAATTACATTTATGTTTAACAAATCGCAAACTTTACAGTATGCTTCATAATTAAATTGATTAATTATCTACCCTAACATTTTTTAATATTATGGGGAAACTAATATTTTACATAATGTGGCATCCATCTCGTCTAGACCAATCGATTTCGTCGATCAAGCTTGATAAGAAAAAAATATGGAATGGATGAACCTCATCTGCGCTAAATTTCCACTTGTAATTACGACTCTAATTAGATTCGAAGCAAAATAAAGCAAAAATGAGAATAAGGGTTGCTACTACATATAATCGAACTAACCAAATTACCTTGCAATCAAGCAATCGTATGATGCGTAAAACAACTAACAAACGCCAGCAATTTCCGGAATGCGTCACCAGCAATGCGATCTCTTCTATATTCTCTCTTTTAGGGTTGCTTCATGTGTGTCTGTCAGCGACGTATAAACGGGAAAGTCGATTTTATCCAACTGAATAAACATTGGTATTGGTTTATTGAAACTGGAATATGTTTTAAAAAAAGCAACGAGACATTTTAAGTTCAAATAAAATACTGATCGTTCGAGGTGCTCCTAAATGGAAAATGTTAAAACCGTAGAATAAGAGAATCGATACTTTCTAACGCTTTTCCAATATCGTGAATGAACGAATATTCAAAAATGAATTTCTGTCATTTATACAAGTACTTACGGAATAGCTGGTCAACTACATTTTTTCAAAAGACTTGCCGAGATAAATCCATACGCCTAATCAAACAGCTCTCGGTATGCTCGGCACGTTGATTTTAAACAAAAGAAAATAACAGGCTGCGACATACAAATACTGCCTCGTTATCGTCAGTCACGGAAATGAAACAAGTAGCAGTTTGTTCTTAGATGATTGACCGGTTCGGGAAACAACATTCTTCGGAAAACACCAGCTCATTTTGAAACACCGTGTATAATACTGTAATATTGTAAATTTGAATTTGAATATAATGGGCGCGAAATTCTAAATTTAGTTCATTCCTGGTTACTTTAAAATACAGCGATTTGGCAACAGGGGGTTTAAAGAAAGAGGTGGTGGGTTTCCGTTAGATTTTTCAAGAGGGTAGCCATTACGGATTCTGCAGAGAAGCCGAACACTTGATTTTTGTGGTACCAGTGTGTAGAATCTTACTCAGTAATTTAATTTAAATTTGTTGAAATAAAATCGTAGCCATCGACAATTTTAAATACGTAAGTTAAATAAATTTACTAATTATAAACTTTTAAATAAAACAGGGTGAATTGCTAGAAATTTTCGTAATAGGTTATCGGGTCACGTAAATATGATTTTAACTAATTCAAAATTACTTTATCTTCAGTTTTAAGATTTAATTACTGTTTGAGATTATGATATTTTTTTACCTTATTATATTTAAAACGGGAGTGGGATTATGTAACGCAAGAGATAGATTATTCATATAATGTGACCAATGGGGACCTTTATAGTACAAACGAGCGGTGATTAGTTCTAAATAAAAAGCGGTTGTTTGAAGAGGGAAAAATATATATATAGCATTAGATAATTTAATTTAGATAAATTACGCAACAAGTTGAGTGGACGCTTAAAATCATAAGATGGCCATGGCAATATATCGCAGTAATGGCTAATCATTGAAAAGGTTAAACTATAATTATAGGGCCGGAAATGACAGCAAATTCTGTGAATAGGTTTCTCATTTTTCTTTTTTTCAAATATCTCAATGATATACTACAAATTATTTACTATTTATATACTACTATTTCAGGACAGTTATTAATAAAAATTAACAAAGTTCCTTATGATTATTTGCAACCACATATAAGGTAATACCAATTGAATTACGATATTAAAGAACTGTTTTAACAAAGTTCTTTATGTTTACTTGCGGCTATGATTATTTGCTAGTTTAAGTATGGGGAATTTATTTAGTTAAGTATATACGACTTATTTAGATTTAAGAAAATGACCAATTAGAAATTAAGGTGACGAAATATTAATCTAAGTGACGACATATTAATTAAGGTAACGACATATTAATAAATGACAATCTTAGTTTTAAGCTGACGAGGTAAGAGTTATATAAGAGCGGATAATTTAGCATAATATAAGGGTTTATTATTTAAAGGTCTTACATAATTTAAAAACAATTGAGTGGAACATCGAAATACATATATGCGCTTCTTTACAGGATATTATAAAGGTTGTGGTTGGTTATTAAATATGAATAGTCAATTAGAAAACATTACGATCAGAGGGATTAACTATCGAACAGTTATTAAATCAAATTTCAAACTAAAGTATTCGGAATTAAATGATATCAAGGAGATTAACTTTGCTGGTAAATTGGTTGTTGGACTGCCTTTTTTTCTTTTCGGGTAAAATATATTCATCGTTAAACCGAATCCTGTGTTTTATTTAATTTGTGTGTACTAATTATTTCTTCAGGTGTCCTAGCAGTGGTTAGGCCACTGGACATGTAAGTTAGGTGAGATTTGAGGTTAATAAACGAAGTAACAACGTTAGCATTCAAAGAGCCATCCGCAGATTTAAAAGGACTTGTAAGTGTTACTACGAGAGGGATTACATCGTGCGAGGTTTGTTTGACGATCACAGCTTTAGTTTGGTTTGTAACTTAGATTTGAGAAGGCGGTAATTCAAATTGAAGAACCAACTATTACAATACCTATACATATTATGTAGTATATCCATTATCTACTCAGAGTTGAGTCGTTTACGACCTCTGACATCTAATTATAGAGAGTAAGTAATTTTAAAAATTTTAAAATTTGTAATATTTAAGTACCACTTAAGTTTTAAGTGTAGGTACTAGGTACTTAAGCATATCTTAAATCGAATTAATTCTGATCTTGTTGCGGTGCCAATAATGTTATTTAGTATTTCTACAAAATTATACAGTTTTACAAATAGAAAGTATCTAAAGTACATTTTGTTACCCAATCATCGATGTGGTATTTTTCGTATTGGCAGTTTAATGTAATTAAAAATGAACGAATTAATCGTAAACACGTGATCATGGCCGATAGTTTGTATTCTGTATAGTTTATATATTATTATGTTCCTTTTAAATGGAAATATACAATGAAAATATGAAAAATGTTGTAAATTTTAGCCGGATAATTAAGAGTTAATGGTAACATTTTAAATGAAGGATAAATTATAAAAAAAGTAATGCGTTTTTATTTCATTACACCTTTTTCTGCAAGATGTATTTGCTCGATCCTAAAAAAATAATTACTTCCTACATTACCTTCCATTTACTTGTACACTTTTTTATTATCCTTAAATCAAGTTTAATTTTTATATCAACTGCAAAAATTTTTTATTAAATAAATTTCTCTGGTGTGCTAAATCACTAAACAAATGTTCATGAAATTGCGTCTTAAGCAGATATTTCTTTAAGCTCGTTATCTGTTTTTGAGAGGCAAACTCCTCGTTAAACTTTATAAAAATATTAAATAATTTTATGCGTAAATTTTTGTGAAATTACCATATTATTATCTACTTTAAAAAAATTAAAACGCTACATTTTTGTTAGTTGTCGATGATTTTGTCATAAAATTGATTTTGCATTCGAAAAATAAAGATTTCGTGCCAAAACGATCGTCTTTGAAGTGGTTAATAAATAACAGAATAAGCATTGTATAACTGAATTTTATAATTTTGAATTAACAAGAAAATTTATCGATTCTGTTTCAAATTAATTATTATTAGTTTAAAGGCGTGTATACATTAAGCTTAACGAACACTTAATGTAAATCTCGGAGAGAGCACACACAAACGAACAACAAACCAGAAGGTTTTTCTTATTTTTCCAAAAAAAAGTAGTTACTTGGTTGATTGAAAAATCGATTTACTGCTTTAGATTTTTTAACAGAATATATCAGTCGACTATCTGTCATAAAAGACGCAAGTGGGTCTTTAAAACATAAAATCAAAGATAATCCAAAATTTATTAACAAAGTAAATTGGTAGATTTGACCGAATTGCAACTTAAGCCAAAAAGATTGTATTCATTTTTTCATTACTAAATTTGTTATTGAGAATATTTTATTATTTGATAAAAAAAAGTTTTCTGTTTACAATGATCTAACCAGTGAGTAGAGGAAAAGCAAAATTAGAAATCCATCGATGTTCTTTAAGTTTATATTTAAGGGTAGATAAATATTTTCAGTAGTCGTGACTTGAATAATACGTAAAATATTGAGCGAGCAGAGATATTAACGAAAAAATATATAAATGACCGCGAGTAGCGTAACGATTTTGAAATTTGTATAGCACAATAATTTAGTCAGTTAAATTATACTAGAGAATTTATTTTTGATATTAATTACAGAAACAAAATTAAAGATAGTTTGTAATTCTATTTTAGCTATTCTCTTTAGTCGAGATGGTTTTTAAGAACACACTCAAAGCTTTATCATTTTTATAATATCAATATCGACATTTCTCGATGGAAAACCCAATGGGTACACTTAATCATTCTAGTTATTAATAGCTATCAACTAACAACGGAAACAAAACTTTTAACTAAAATTAATTTAAGCAATATCAGGTTAGCATTCCATATAATATTATATTAGATATTACCTTATAAAAATAATAGGCGAGAATGGTGGAACCGTGTCTTACAATAAAAATGTTTTCAGGAACCTAATCATAGATTGCTGGACTCATTTTTAGTGAGATTTTCAAACGTCTCTCTTCCAGAATTGGAACTTTTTTGCAGCTTCGGTTGGTGATAAACCACGGGACGTAGAATGGTCTCCCGATGCAGATGTATTGAATTACCGCAACAAGATTTATGTGTGTCGGAGTGGTATAGCCTAACATTGTGGATGTACTAGTAGTTTTAGATTAATATACACCGATTTCACCAAATTGATGTAGATTATAAAAACCACGACGATCAAATCTAATGATTAGTATTATATTCATACATAATATAACGGTCGTTTGTCTATTAATACCATATGACAATAAAATATCTAAGTGCTATTCTACCGCGATCTATTGATACTTTCGCTTTCGTGGTAAAAAGTAAAAAAAAAAAATAAAAACACTTACAAAAACGATTTGGAAATATAAGCATCAGACACCAATAAAAACTAGAACAACCGCAAAAACACTTGAAGATAAAAGTTTATTTAATTTTTTTAGTAAAAATAATCCATGTTTGATTAAAATTCGAAATGTTGCCGACTTGGCAGTATCGTGGGGATAAAATTTTGATAAAACAAAAAAATTGGAACAAGCCTGTTATCGAGATGTTTTACTTGTACTAGTAGCGTTGAAAAGGTTATATATATATAGAGTGGCAAAGACATAACGACATAAAAAAATTTCAAGAGTTGTTTTTGTTACTTCTAAAGCCTTTCTTACACGCAGTTTTTCGTACTTTTATCAGTTTCGCGTAAGTTATATTTTATCTAAGAGTTATAACCCAAAGACTAATGTCTGGAAACTAATCTCTGACCTTATAAATAACCTAAACCATTAGTTTTACAAATCAACCGCAAACGTCTCGAAAGTTTAGAACATTCATTCCTTATCACTAAGTTTGCTTGGTGACATTCTTTGTATTTTGAGATCGACGTGGAATACATTGAATTGGTTATCGAAAACTCATAAACCAATTATTTAAAAATAAAAAATAACTTTTCATATAAAAATCTATTCTTAATAAGTACTTCTAAAGTTACTAAAACGGAAAAATCGAGTTCTATTATTTACTAATCGATTATTATCACTACAAATTAATCCAAGAATTTTTAGTAGTACATATTATTACTTAGGTAACTAATTAATTCTTTATGTTATGCTTGGATACGATTATATTTTTGGCATCCTTCGCATTACATATAGGAAAACTCTTTTGAGAATGCAATGTTAAAGTTTTAAGCAATTGTAGCCATCCAAAGAACAGTATTTGATAAACCAGAAAAGTGGCAAAGTTGGTTCGGTCGTGTGATCTATCAAGGATAGATATTTCAAAAACATGAATAGGAAAGCTTCGGCGCATTCAAGATTATCCAAATGGGATTCCCAGCCTCAGATGCACATTGATCTGTGATAAGCAATAAACAGACTAAATGTATAAATACATACCCCAATGTGCTATTGATTGATTCTAACTTTTACCTAATACTAAAACAACGTTTTTGATTATTCAATTAGTTATCGCAGACATAGTGGTAGAATTTTTTTAAAATTGCAATTAAAGATAAATAAACAAAAACAGACATTGTAAACGAAATAATTTATCGAAGCATCAGCTTGTAATATATTATACTACTAAAATGGAATAATATGTAAGTATTAATGAATATGGCATTTGGAACATAAGTTCCTAATTGAATTGCAATGTTCAATTGAATTGGAAATAGTTTGCAGCATTTGTATGAATTAACACAAATATTCGATTGAATTGTTTGACTACGCCTAAAAAATCTTCAAAAGGTATACTAACACTGCTTATTATCTGTAGTATGCTTATTGCTCATCTGGCATGTCGAAAACATACTGATAACTAAATTAAAATTATTCATCTAGCAGAAGATGAAGTTCGTGTGCAGCATGTGGCTTTTCATAAGCTTGGTTTAATTGAAAGATTGCTGACGTTATACGATAATAAAATACTTCTATAATAACCCAACCTTAAATTATAATATTATATTAACAATTTAAAGATATAGATTTTTTGAATTATTTTGAAAATATATAAATTTTATAGCTATTATATTTCGAAAGCTAATCTATTCATTATAATAATTATATAATTTATCGGAATTGTTAAGGATGTTGGAATTGGGTACGTGCATTAAAATTTTACATAATACTAAGTTAAGTTTACTTAAAACTATTAATCTCCGAACTACTAGCAATTCTAGTACTAAGATAATAATTTACTTATAAATATTTTTAATAAGTTCATTTACGATAAATTTACGGTAATAAAATTATAGAGAAAAAAAAGGCTCAAATGTGAATACCACCCTTTAAAGTACTAAAAACTAACCTTGAAAAATTAAAAATCTAAATTGGAAACACAACAGGTCGGTTTGTAATAAATTTAAACTACAATGAAAATGAAACGTCTCTAAAAACATCAAAGTCTTTATTTTTAACTCAAACTAATATATTTAACAAAATCTTAAATAAACGCTAAAATATTTATTATATTTTATAATAAGTATGTATCTACCATATTTGTCTCATCACATAAAGCTTACTTTTCAAGTTAATTTTCATATAGATTACGCTGCAGTTTCCTAAAAAGTAAAATCTATTTAACTGATTTTTTTATAGTATACGCAATAATAAAACGCTGTTTTCGATAATGAACCCACCTTTATTTACAAATTTATACATTTTGAGAAAATTACAAAAAACATTACAAAACTTTTATCATTTGTTTATTACTTAAAGAAAATGCTTAAAAAAAATTTTTTTAATTGAAAATAAGCGTGTGTTTGTGCAAGCCCTGAACTAATAAAACAATATAATAATGAAATTGATCAAATTCTTAGGAATATACGGAATGGGTGCAGGTATTGAAATCTTCCTTGGACGCTACTAGCAACTCATCGGTAGTTACTATTATAGTTAAACTATTGATCCCCAACCTACTAGCAAGTTTACAACAACGTGTAAACTTACAAGCACTTCAAAATTATGGGACTAAAATTCATCTTGCTTGTACATTATTTGGTAACAACATTTAGCTTTGGGTATATATAAAATTTTTCGTGTCTTTTTAAATTTAATACCATTTTCATGTAGTCACAGCTTCATTAGACCGCATTTCCACTATATTCACCGAAAATCACCACCCATTAGTGGATGGCGATGGGTTACTCTAGTGGGGCGGCGGCCTCATTGTTCAGTATTTTTCATATTATGTATTTAATTATTTTTCATTTTATTTCGTTATATTCCATTATTCTTCATTATATTTCATAAGGTCTTCATTTTGCTTTTAGATCGGTTAGTTAGCACAACTCCCAAGGTGTTCCTGACCAGTACGACGTAATCGCAGACGTCGCAAAGGACAAGCTCTTTTGGTAGTTGGTGGAGTTCCACACGGCCCGTAGACCGTGCTAACCCAGGGCCTCCAACGATGGTCAACACCACCCAATTTCCGAAATTTTGACAATTCAGTTTTCTCTTAGACATTCCAAAACACAATTAAATAACATGCTGACTGCGCCAAAATAATAAAGAAGAGCTGAAATATTTAAATATTAAAAATAATTTAGGCATACTAGTGAGTGATCGTTGAGGATCTATAAATAGATAATAATCTTTTTAAAATTCACAAATTTAGGCTATCAAATTGCAGACATTGTCAATAAATTAATAATAAATGACTACCTATGTGGTATTGTAAATATTACAATAATTATTACTGCTGCGTTGCATAAACTATTAATAGATTGCAAAATACATAAAGAAACAGAAATAATATAAACAAAAATTCAACTTACCATATCAAAATTAAAATGCACGGGGTGGGTTCATTATCAAATTAATGTTCATATTGCAATCGCGTCGTAATTCCGACGCGACTGCATTACGAGCACTGATAACCAATTTCGATTATGACTGATTTTTATACTTTCTCTTAGATAATATAAATGTGCGCAAGATTTTTAGGACAATAGATTTTATGTTTTAGATTAGTTTGCAATATTAACATCGTAGCGAAGGAGGAGTTAAGGGGCCTATACACTACGAGACATGTTGTAGTGCCATGTTGTACAACATGGAACTACAACATTCAAATTCGTTTGTCCAACTTGAAATTTAGTACGAAGACTGACCCACACACGATACAACATCACCTACAACCGAACCAAGTTGTACAACATGTTTCATCGTGTATAGGCCCTATTAGGACGTGTATACGTAACTCTACATAAAAACAATTAGAACCAATAAAGGCAATAATAATACATATTTGAGGAATTAACAAACATAATAGTACATATTATCTATCTTGTGCATTTTAAAAATAGTTATGTTATCTATTCCTGTGAATCCCCTTAATTCATTTTACAGATAACATCGAAATATTTACAGAATGTTATTAAAAATTAAGGAAAAAACTTTTCCACTTAAATTGATTTTCGGGGAATAACCGTATGTCGACAGTGTTATTTCGAAATGAGTTAATAAGTCCTGTAATCTCCAGATTTCAATAGAAAGTTCCAGAATGAACGGGAGAGTTCTACATCAAATTATTTTTATTTTTTGCATAATATGAATAATAATGATGAAATGTAATTTAATATACCCATAATATACTACTACTAGTCTGGTCAATCTAGACATTCGAAGGTACACTAATTCCCAAAAAGCTGAAAATTGGTAAAATTGTTTAAAACATTATGTTTGTATAAATGAAATTTAAAAAGTCCTCATCGATCCGGTACGTGGAAAAAAATTTATTCGAGGTCAAAGGTAAAAGAAATTGGTTTTTGCGATTTTCAGCAAAACGGTAAGTTTTACCATAATATTACCTCAGACAAAAATTGTAGATCATGTAATTATATGTAAAAAATGTATCAATACTTCTTTTCCTAAGAAATGAGTTTATGAATGTTATCACGTTTATGCAATTGTTTCTGTTGGTCTTTCGCATCACAAAAAAAAATTAAAAAATAGTGTTGATGTAAAGTTCAGTGCCGGCTACAGACAATATTCTCGTAAAAACGACGAAGACAACGTCCAGGACAATGACAGGTTTGACGACGATGTTAATTCGAATGGCGATGATGATGAACTACATTGAATAAATCCTGTTTTTTTTTCGTATTTGTACTCTTTTTTCTCTTAATTTTAAGTGAACTTCTAAACAAGTTATGACCATGGTTTTAACCATGTGAAAAAGCATCTCAAACTCAATCCGAATTGGCAAAAAACTGGAAAATGAGATTTTAACACCTAAGACCCCTTTTTTCGTAGACTAAGTCACATATATTGAATATAATTGAATATAATATAATTAATATAATATAATAATTAAAATATTTTTACTTATATTACAGCTTCAGTAATGTATGTATTGAGATGCAATTCAGCCTCACGTTGCGGCGCCAATTAATGAGATGCCCCGAACTATGCAAAACTTATAGAATTTTCTCAAACCATAAATTAATCCAAATGTACTGGGCATCCATTTTTTTTGTTGTAGTAAGAGACTCTTTAATGTTTTGTTAGTTTGCGTTTGGTGTTGGAGTGCACCTGGGATCCCAGCTGGTCTCAAATTTGTTGCTATGCGCCTTTGCAGGTTTGCTAAACTTTTACCAATTCTTTCACCTTTTAATTTTTGTCACTTCACTCTATTAATTAATTAAAATAAAACAAAAACTCAAATTAACTTATTTTAACTTATTTATTTTTAAAGAAAACAAATTTTTAATTGTCGGGTATGGCGTTTCATCCGCCCCCGTCTTTCGTTGCACCGACCTACTCGCCGTCCTCCTACTCTTACTTCCCCTACCTTTATTTACATTTTAAACTTAACAACTAATTTTATACAATATGTTTACAAATAAATAAAACAAAATCCAAACTTCAAAATATTTTTACAACATAATAAAATTAATGTTTTTTTTTGCATTTCAAAAGACGATAGTACTATATACGTGGCGTACTTATGCATATGATGACGATTACAACTTTTCCAACTTTTTGAATCGTTATATCTCAGAAACGGTGGCTCTTAGGAAAAAAGTATTTATTTATTTTTTATAGATAATTATATGATCTACAATTTTAGTCTAAACTAATTTTATGATAAAACTTACCGTTTTGCAGAAAATCACGAAAAACCAATTTTTTTTATCTTTGACCTCGAATAACTTTTTTTCCACGTACCGGATCGATGAGGACTTTTTAAATTTCATTTATAATTATGTTTTAAACAATTTTACCAATTTTCAGCTTTTTGGGAATTACTGTATCTTCACTCTTATTTTTTGTACTAATTTGACCGGACTATACATAATAATATGATCTGTTACAATTCAGAGAAGAAATTATTACAAATTTTGAAACTTTGAACCGTACAGACTCCTTATTAAAAGTGCTACTAGTTTTACTAATAAAAAAGTATACTATTATTGTTTATATGAGTATTATTTTAATGAATAGCATGATGATAATATTTATAATTGGCGAGCTTTACTGTTTTACATTTTAAATGAATAAATAACTAACGTTAGTTATGTAATTTATTCATTAATTTCCAATTATATGTATACATAGTCCATTATAGTACTATTTGTTTAGTATTTGGATTTATTATTATCTATTCTAGATCGCAAGAACCTAGTACATCAGGAGAACTTATTAATTTTTGTATCAATTGATAAAAACTTGAAACCTTGATGTACTACCACAATTGTCAAAAACTGTTAAAGTCAAGTCTTCATCTATGCCTGATCTATTTATTCACCAAAAAATTAAGCTTACTTGACTAAGAACCAATGAACGACTTCAATAATTGCACATTTTCTTACTTCTAAATGTTAATTTTTAAATAAAGCATCCAGTTTTGATTAAAGAACCCACTTTTATTTACAAATTTGTACATTTTAAAACAATTATAATACTTCTAACTACTTTTTACTACTTCAGAAAATGTTTACAACATTTTTTAGACAACTAGAAAATAAGAGTGTTCTTGTGCAAGCCCTGAACTAACAAAAAAGTAATGAAATTGATGAAGTTCTTAGGAATGTACGGATTGTGTGCGAGTATTTAAATTTCCATGAACGTTACTAGCAACTAGTCATGAGTAGTAGTTAAATGAGTAGTTTAACATTTAGTTAAACTATTGATCCTCAACCTACTAGCAAGTCTACAACAACGTGTAAACTTTACAAGTACGTTAAATAATAATGAAATTCGTTTCTTTTTACTTTCCACTACTTGATGAAAATGTTGAATTTAGGTATACATTTCCGTAATTTCGATACCATATCTAGGGAGCCACAGTTTCATTCTTCAAAACGTGGCAAAAGTCAGCGTCACTTCGTATAGTCAGTGGGAGTTCCACATGGCTCTTAGACCGTTCTAACTAGGACCTCCACCGATAATCATCTAATCTCAATTTCTAGAAATGCAAGTGGAAAGTGACCAAGTTGGGCAGTGTAAATATTTAAACTAATTTAGGGGATTAAAATAGACGTAATTAGTGTGACCTCAAATTATATCCAAACATTCCCATATTCAAATTTGATTGTATACAAGCTATCATCTGTCTATTGATTCATCAATGTGATTGGATTCTCGTGTTGTTTGGATATTGTTTTACGTCACTGCATTATAGTATACATATTATATTATATTGCATGTATGAATCAATATTTCTGTTATAAATAAATTATGCCTATGTGGTATTGCAAAGACTATGATGCATAACTATTTACGAATATAAGGTTAAAATTCAAAAATATGAATGTGCTGAATGCATTCAGAAGTTTTATAACAATAGTAGTAATTTAAGTAAACGAACAAAAAACTAACGTGGCAACCCACTATAATTTTGAATTGTACAGATCAGAATAGTTGAAGTATAAATTGCTTTATAATTTAAATTAAATTGAAGAAAGCTCTTCTCGTGACAGCTTTCAACATGTATTTCGTACAATACTGTAACCATGGCCGCACACATCTCCGTCAACAGCCATCAGTTCTCAAAAGTTACGTGGTCACATATTGACCAATCTGGAAGCATATTATAATGAACTAATTAAAAATTATGTTAATAAATTAATCCATCTCCGAGATGATAAATTTCATAGTTACCAAGCAAATATAATTTGATCGATCGTCATAGCTACTGTGTACATACATCAGTTTCCCGTTGGTAATTGTTTAAGGTAAGTTTACATTTGAATTTTAATGCTGGAAAATATGAAATATAATTAAAATATAGATAATGTATGAATGAATAACAAAATTAAAAATTTAAATATTTTTCTGCGTAGTTTTCCTTAACGCTTCCGGAGAAATATTGCGGTTTCCTTGTATTATTTTTTAATTTTGAAAATCTGCTTCTCCGTTGCAACATTGTAAGTTTATAAACAAGCGCAAAAAATTAGTTTATTGCTTTCCTGATTGTGTGTCGCGCATTAGATAGGGATGATTCACATCCTGCAAATTAGTAGTTTAGTTTGGTAGTTGAAGCTAAATATCTCACAAAACCATCTAGTACATTAGCATTGTAGACATTATATTATGTAATTGAAAAATGTTACTCTAAAGAAAATTCGTTTACGTTAAATTTGTAAATAAAATATTAAATAGAGAGACAACATAAAAGTTATTTATATTTTATACGTATCATCGTACAACTGATACTCGAACGAATTAATTATTCATATTGTTAATTATTAATAATAATTATAAGCCAGCAGTTTTACTTATACCCTAAACGACATAGCGAACCTAGACACACATAATTTCGAAGCCACGAAAATTCGAATCTATGCTCATACCAATTTTCATTCTATACATCAAACAACCAGTACGAGAAATATTAACGATTAATAATATAACATAACTTTGCACTTTAACTTAACGAATCTGTGATATTTTTAACATTCTTTATTTTAAATTTTAATTGATAGGCAGGCTAAACCTAAGTAGGGGTTACGTAATTTTTGAACTCTAAAATCATGTTAATTAGTTGATTTCTAGTTTAATATTACTAAACCTACAATTAATTCATCGTTTGCTAATGTGAAAATTTTGTTTTATGAAAAGAGTTCTTCCAACTTCGGATTCATCAATATTTTTAATGATATTAAAATTTTAACATTAAAACTTCATTATATTGATCACGTTTTGCTTCCAAATGATGCCCAATGGCGTAATGCAATCTAAATGACACATTTATCATTAAATTTGACATCGGCTTCTATGTAAGGGGATTAAATTTAAGATAATACCGTCAGGTATATTAAGGATAATCCATGAAATACTGCATGAAGATGTACGAGTATGTTAAAACCTTTAGGTTATCAAAATAGTAACTGCAAGTTATAATTTACCCCTATTATAACCACGGGATTTAAAACTACATAAATTTGTTCTATTGTATACATTAAAGAAAGAGTTTCGGTAATTTTTTGTTGGTTTATTTTTTAGACTTCAAATTAAAGTCGAATAAAAAATTATATCTATATGAAAACGTTCCGCGAAGAAAACCTTACTAATTTAAATATTTTTATTTAAAGAAGTAAATTGCTAGCCATTTGAAAAAAGCACTTAAAAATTGCGTACCTACCTATAGTAATTATGTCAAAAGCTAACCCGTTGTCCCATTATTTGTGACATTAAATAAAAATAAATTAATTATGTTTTAAACCTTTTATTTATTTTCTTGTTGGATTCCAGGGTAATTAACTTTACACGACATGGCGTGTTTCTCTTTAACGTTTTCCTCGTGCTATTGACACTTCATTTTAATTTACATCAGTTAATCAACGCATTCTGTAAATTGAACGTAACATGCTATTTAAACCTTTCAATTAGAAAAAGTATCTTTCAATGCTGTCTTATCAGCATAAACGAGATAAAATTATTTTCAATTATTTTAGATACTTTTTTTAAATTCCTAATAAATTATGTTTATTTACCACTCCGCGGTTCGTACAAAATAGGCAACGAAGAAATAATATTATTATAAAATAAAAAAAAAAGTGGAAACGGTATTTTACGTGAATTAAAATTACAAAAATGCAGTTGTTTTAGAGTGCAGAATTTTTTAGTTTTACAACTAAGCTATGAATTGAATTCTTAATCTTAATTAAATATGAAAACAATTTGAATCGGATTAAAAATATTATCACTTGTTAATGATATTAACCATATAAAACAATGATATAGATTAAATATGAGTGTAGTGACGTATCTTAAATTTTAAGATCTATTACAGAAATAAATATAATACAATAATAATATTAACCTTAAAACGAATAACAAAGAAAAGTTTAAATTTTTTTTGAAATTAATTACTTTTTTAAACTTTAATTTATTTTTTAATACAAATAAAGCAATAATATTTTTAAATAATACGTAATATTAAAATTCAAATATTCAAATCGACTGTAATTTGAAAATGAAAAAATATAATTCTTCAGTCGAATGATCTATCATTTAGATAGATACTTTTTTTATCAAGATATCTAAAGCTTTTTACACCAAACAGTAGTAGTAGTAACCTTTCGACTATAGCCACTGAAATATTTTTATTAAATAACATTTTTGATTTTTTAAATTATTTTCATATAGTTAAATATTTTTTTAACTACCGTATTATTTGTTTATGAATTTACACGTCATTATCATTTAAGAGTTTCTATAGTAATATCATTATTTATTATAATATAATATGCACTTAGTTACTATAATATTATGTACTAAAGTGTTCTACTTCAGCTTGTAAATGCATCTAAATACGTACTATGCTTAAAACTTAACATACTTAATTAGTACAACGACTTAATATTTTTTAATATCTTTTTAGTGTTTATTTTTATGAAACTTGATGTTTTTCTTCGTTAAACTTTAAGGTCTTTTATTAATGTTGATTATTCATTTCAGATGGCGCTTACAAGAGCAAATGAAGCAATAAACTCTTGACGATTGAAGGGTTCTCACCCTTTAGTAATGAAACGTTATTACGGTTTTTCGGTTTTGTTCCAAAACATTTTCGAGTGCAATAAGAATTTTCATACTAAAATCAATAGTACCATATCCATTAGGTTTGCTAGTTAAATTATGAAATATTGTACGTCAACGCGATTGATTAAACATTTTATAATCAACATGAATAATTAATGTTAACATACATTTTCAGGTTTGTAATTACATATTGTTATTTTAATGAATTATTAATTTTTATTTGCATAAATTATGAGAATTGATTGTTGAGAGCTAAAAAAAGATTTGCGTACTTATTTCAAGTGTAAATATCAAGTCGTATATCAAAAATATTAGCATAAAATCAAGTCAATTGACTTCAGTTCTGCAATGAAAGATATACAGATTTTTTAATTAATTTCATAAAAATCAAATCTCCTCGAAGTTTTTTATTTTGTTAGCGACGCGTTTCGGTCTCGTGTCATCGGATAGAAGCACGAACATTTTATTAAGTAATATTTGATTACTTAGTATTGCTATTGTTAAGCATTACATTCTGATAGAAAATAAAATGTTGCAGTCTTGTTTACAGGATTACTTACTAATTTATTTAAATGTGATTTGTTATGTTTTAAATAATTTTTATGAATATCTGATATATTATTATTATATCATCGGCATACACACTAAAAGTTTACCCTAATACCGAAAATATTAAAACACATCACTCGTTGGTGTTAATTAAGAAAATTTCTGGGTGAAGTTTTTTTAATTTATTTTTCACTGCGCGTTAATAATCGAATTAAAAGTCAATTTTGGAATAAAAAAAAATAGGATAGGGCGGTCAATATAATAAAATTACGATTTGGTTGTTCTCCGGAAGTTTTATATAGTTATTTTTTAAGCTATAATTTTGAGTCTGGGCAAACCAATTTAAATCTCTCTTAAGAGAGCCATTTATATACGTTTTGTGACAATGTAATGTGTATGTTGCATATTTGAATAAGCAGGCTATCCATATCTTTTTTAAAAGCACATATTTGTGTAAGTATCATCATTTTCTGCAGTTCAATATTAAAAAATTCTTTTATATAAGATTTTTAGCTTTATAACAATACAAAAATAAACTAAAATTGACCATAAAATAACTTAGTACATAGATATCGTTATTTTTTATTAAACACAATTGGTCCGAAGATTTTCCCCATAGTACTCTGGTCAGACCAGATCTAATTTGAGTTGCCCAGCTCATAGATTAGGTTTAAACGGCAATTTAAAAATGCTATATGAAATAGTATTTATTAAAATAATAGGTAGTGTATAAAACTAAAACTGAGTTATATTAATTTCTATTAGAAATATTCATCATATATGCAGCGTAGAGGTGCTCCGAAATTTAAATAATTCTTAATATGGATCCTTTTTTTGATAAATTTCTTAGCCGAGAAAGATTTGTAAATATCTCGACTAACATTCGGTGGCGGATTGATTAAGTTGGGCAGGTGGTACGTTACTGTGTACATACGTAACAAGAGGCCGAGTTATCTAGAGCAGAAGTGCTGACGTCGGTGAACGATGAACAACGGGTCGATAACTCGTCTGATCTCATAGAAACACCCCTTTTTGTATTCTCTATTGACTTTAATCTAGTTTATGTCAAAAAGATAACACGTGTACTTAACCGGCACCACTCATGTTCAAATGACAGCAAATAACAAAATCGTAGTTGAATATTAAGTCATTTAATTATTTTGTTCCAAAGGGTTCCAAAGGACCGCGGTGAAACGCAGTCGATCCAAATAATCGAAAATAATAAGAAAACCTAAATCCTTGAGCAGATATACGTAGGTATTCGTATTTTGAAGACCGGATTGATAAATCGAATCTGTCTGTCTAATATGCAAGAAAATGGTTGAATACGATTCACGATTTCGTTACATTGTTGGCCTAAATAGTTTTTGCATTGCGATATAAATTAAAAAGTTTTCAATAAAAAAAATATATAACGTTACAATAAATTCTAGGTTGGGTAATTAAATTGCGAGTTTCTGTATAAAAAAAATTGTTGGAAACATAAAATCTACTTTTCATACCGAAATATAAATATTAATATTGCATAATTTAATTTCACGAAATAATTGTTTTTAATTTAACTTTTACTATCATTAATAACAAAAAGTTTAGAAACAGATTGAATTGCCCGAAGCAGAATAAGTATTTAATGAAAATCATCGGCGTATCGGGTGCCTAGTCGGAAACGTAATTTTTGACGAAAAATTTAAAACTCTTAAAAAACAAACATTACAGAAGCTAGAACGAATAAAATTTATCAGAGTTCGGTGAATCAAATAAAATGCGAAAATTGTATATTTCAGCATTTCATACAACATATCTGACAGCTTACTAATATTATTTCACAAACTCTAGGCGTGGAAAAGAAACAGAAATATTTGTAGGAATGGAATATTTCGCAATACGTTTCACTCGATTTTAAAGTACGTCGGGATTTTTGATTATTGCAATTTTCTACTTTGATTTATCTTGCATGTTTGACTAACTTTGACGATTATTTACGACTTAAAAGGCGAGATTTAGTAATTTTTTTGCAAATGAATATCCACTGTACCGAAAAACTTATATATATTTTCTTTGTATCCTTAAGTTGCAAATTTATATGGGTAAACAGAGTCGAGGTCCTTGGAGAATAGCAAAAATTGCAATTACGTAATCGTTACGTTACGGCAACGTTAAATAAAAATTGCTTGCTGAAATGCCCTCTGGGGATTATAAATAAACGTAAAAATTTAAATATTTTTTATGGAAATGTAAAGTAAAAGGAAATTGTTAAATAATCTGGAAATAAACAGTAATCCGACTTATTATAAAGCAATTCGGTGTGACAATCGGAACGTGAGTGCAAAAAATAAAAACAACGGCTAAATGTATTCTTTTAATGTATTTACCAATAAAGATAAACGAAACAGTAAAAATGCCAGCACAAATTCTGTTAACGATTATCTTGCGTTCTCGATAACGAGATAATATAACTCATACCCATCTTGAAAACCACCTAGTAGAGAGATGTAACGATTTCTCGCAATCTTTCCAAATTGGTGGCGTATCTTGGTTTTATAAGAACACAAGACGGTAATATACCTGTTATATTACGTGTTAAAACAACCAACTAAAACGAATCTAATTCATCCGTTTCGAACGTTCCTCACATATTTCGTCTTTATTACTTCATCGATACGTCTGTACCGAATTAAATCTCGACCGTTTGAATTTTGCCCGTTGAAATATACGCCGCTTATGTGCGGTTGGTTTAGACTTCATTAAAATGGTCGTCTTCAAAATAATGCTCACTTTTTAGTTTCGATTGGAGCTCGGTCTTCGGTGCAATAGGAGGATACCGTATTATGTTCAATCTTTTTTCGTTTATTGGTTGTCGTTAATAGTTTCGCTAATGATACTGCAATGCTTCCTTTTGTCGTACTCGAGATTGCAATGTATACTATAGTACCTACATATACATAGTAAATACATATTATGCTCGTTTGTGCCAACTGAAAAACCGTATGTACACTAAAATCTCTTTGTTATTACAAAAGTAAACCCGTGAAAAAAACGTAATCGATTTTTGGCCGGTTTACAAATTAACCCAAGCAATTCAAACCTTACAACAAAAACTTTGGACTTTATCCAACTGTAATGCAAGTTAATGGTAACATAGCGTAAATTTTCTTTTTTGTGGAGGTAAAAGTAACGAGTAACAATATAGCAAAAATAATAATAACAAGAAGCGCGTGCAAGTATTATAAAAGATTGACGAACATAATAATATTTACGTTATGAAACAAATTCACAGTTTAATGTAAATTTTAACCTTCCATTAATATTACCTACGTTCGTTATTTACAACCACGTTCCATGACTTTCATTTACTACCCCTTACGAAACATACAATTATCTGTTTGTTTATCTGTTCATTCAAGTATTGTAATTTCACACCCCTATTTCTTATCACTATCACAAAGGTATTATTAATATTAGTGTTTATAAAGACAATATTTTAAGGACACCTTGGCTGGCTTGTAATTACAATAGAACGCATTCGTCTTGATTAATCGTATAAAATTTAAACGAGCCGTTTTATGAAATCTCAAAGCAACGCCTTTGTATTGTTTTAAGCGCTTTTCCCAAAGAGATTAAATTCAAATTATTTGATTTTTATTTTACATGGTATAATATACATACATACCATCCAGGTGCGGTTTGTACAGAAAGGCAACGCAAACAACTAGGAAACTGTTCATAACATTATACTTATTTGACCGATAATAATAATAATAACGCATGTTCTGAACATAACAGATTCTCTACGTTCTACGATAATAATTAAAGCAGTTCTAAACATCGGTATGACTTTGTTATTTTATTGTTGTAATATGTAATCAGTAATGCAAGTAGAGAAGCAACAAACCTTCGGAAAACTTTGTAGCTTTTACAAAAATAATACAACACAATTAATTTTACAGTCGTTAGTTGTTTCATCAGCAAAATGTGAGAACATTTATTTGCCATTTCAATTACTTTGTGCCATCAATTTATAGAAAGATCTTCTACCGAGTTAAATGCTGATACAGACATTTTCTTAATTATAAATTTGTTAATTAAAATAAATTCTATAATTTTCTTTATGTCGGATGAAATAATTTCAAATTATGATGCACAGTATAAAAAAATCTCTTCCGTATTATTCTAACTACCACAGGCATAATAATTGTGTGCCGAGTTGTAATCACTGTTTATCTTTGCTGGAATAACGTACTGGTATATTTACTGACGTAAATTGTTTGTATGTTATAAGTACACGCCTATATGTATTCCACTTGGTTCTTATTTTTATTATTTGAGTTGAATTTTTGAATTTTGTATGTTGTCTTGCGTTAGTATAAAAATACTAATAAAATATTAAGTAGGCACTCAGATATTTTTGAATTTTCATATTAATGGATTTTAACTTACCATTAATTTATTAATATAATTATTTTAACATTATTATAATTATTATAATATTATATTATAGAAACAGATATTGGCTTAGTTAGCTGTTCGAACAACTGCTGATCCCTAATTTGGTACCGGGTATCGAGTCTGGAGTGCTTCGGTAGAAATTATAGAAAGCCAAAGTGATATAAAAATCTTAAATTGGTTTATAGCTAACAATTTAAAACAATTTAACGTTGCTGTTAACAGACAAACAAAGATTTCTCAAAAAGAGCAATATTTTATTATTAATTAAATATATTGCGGTGACCTCTACTTTAAATTTAAATCTTTTCATTTCTTTTATAAGCTTTTTCTATCTCAGTTAACTTTTCTCAGTTAAGTCTGCGATATAACAATATTTAAAAAGCAAATTAAATATTATTAAAAGTTTTAACCTAATATGTAGTTTTTCTATCTTTCGAAGGTACTGACTGGTTTATCAAAATAAATGTCTTCAATTATGTGTTGATAATGGATTCTCCAGATATATCACTATAATATACACTCCTGTTACAGTTTATTTATTTTAAGTTTTTTTAAATTTCACAATTTTCATAAACCTCCTCTCATTTTTTAAAACTCTGTTATCTACATTCACTGTTGCACATAATTATATTTTTACACAAAATTTTGTATTAAATGCCAAGTTTTAAAGCAATGTTTTTATATTTTATTCTTTAGTAATAACTAATAATTATATAAGAAGATTCTTTTAATAAATTTTAATATTAATAATTGACAATAATTAAAAGTAAACTATTTTTTATCCGATTATTTCACAATTTGTTGAATAATGATCATAACAAATTTCATACTTTTTTGAATAATTTGTGCATAAAGTTAATATCTGTGTATTTCCGCTTTTCGTTTTGTTTTGACCATACGACATTCGTACTATTGCTATTTGTTTTTTTTTGTCAAAGTTACACTAAAAAGATTTGTCTATCAATTTTGTTATTCTAATTTTAAAAAATATAAACAATTTTTGTTGACTAGCGAATTAATAATTCGAATACATAATTTAAAAAAAAACTATGACGATATTATTTGAAAAGCACCGAAGCCCTATCGATATATCACATGGATGTTTTTCCTAAAGTAGCTGAGCTTGGTACTTTTTTATGAATTTACAAAAAAAAGCTTTAGGGTTTACGCAGCATCGGTTTATCAAACTGTCAATAACAATTATTGAATTGTTTTGCTTTTGAATAAAATTCAAAGAATGGCCCGCTTAACATTCCAAAATGAAATTTTACGCCTCAGCATTTACAAAATAAAAAAAAGTTTCATATATCGATTAGGAAATAAAATATTTAAATGAGTGTAATTGGGTATCGTTAACTTGGAGTAGGAGTCAACGATGTGTGGTAAATTTGAAGCAGCGACTAGATGGAAAGTCGTGCTTTATGAAATTGCTTCGAACCTTTGCAAGGCCGTGTCACAAATTGCATTAGTGGCCGCATTGTACCAAACTCGGAAACAAGATCAGACAGTGGAAAACTGCCACCCCCGTTCATTGAATTAACACCGCCACTTTCTTGTTTGCAATAACTTTTGCTCTTACTGTAATAGTAGGAATCGGTTGAATTAGGGAGAGCCCCTGAAAAACAGACTTACCCTTATGGTTTGTTTTGCACACTTACTATACCCGAACAAGCCGATACTTTCACGTTTTTTTAAATGCATTCGTTGGCTTCCTTCAAATTGACAAAACTACAAGTAAACTTTCGTAAAAGTTATTTTTCCAAAATTTCATGTGTCCCATTCGCTTAATTATTTAAATATCCGATTAATTTTTTCTGAACGCATTAGCGCCTTTTAACAGTTTAAAAATATCAAGTTTTTATATTTTTAAAACATTCAGTTTTTTCTAAAACCGATTAAGCTCCCTTATGTAGTTTTTCAGCGCTACAAGTGAGCTTAATGAGCTTCTTCGTAAACTAAAACTTATTTTCTGAAAATAATACCGCAGTTGGCAACTTTTAGGTCTAAACTGTCGCCGTGTGACTTTATTTTAGAAAATTTTTCTTGCAAACTTGGGGAAAAAATTTAAATAAATTGCGCTTTCAAATTCGCAGAGATGGTTTTGTACCTAAGCAAACTTGCGGTTAGTGATTATTATAAAAATCGCATTTATACAACTTTTCTTCAAAATTGGTATATTCGTTATTATTAAAGTTACATTAATGTAATTTTTTGGAAACACTTTCGTGATAAACTAAATAAACCGCGTAAGGTCTTTTGAAGTGAGGTTAATGATTTTTCTACAAAGCAAAAATTAATTTTTGTGGAATAAATTGCAATATTCTAAACGCATTATTATAATTTGAAAAACATATCTTAAAAATATTTTAAATACCTACTACTATTTTGAGTTCGAAGCGAGACAGCTTTACCCTGCGTCTCATAAAGGAAACTAGCAAAATTTTAGAACAGGAAACTGTAATAAAATTCTTCATTGATGTTTATAAATAATTGATCACCAATACTTCAAAAGGGTAGGTACTTAAAAATTGCACAGTTACGAAACAATATAAAAAATAAATTTACGAATTTTTAACCGAAATGTATTTTATATTTGCCTGCAATTGTTGCCTATTACATCGGGAAACAAATGTTAACATTAATGTAAATTTCTGGTGATTTTAAATTGTTTAATTAGTATTTATGCAGTTTTAAACACAAAACAGGCTATTTCGACCAAATTGTATTAAAGTTAATCGGGAGGCTCAATAAATCTCAATTATGAAAATTGTAAAAAGCCGATCTTTTGAAAGAAAGGTTTAAGGTAAAAGCAAATTTAATTTTTTGCATAAAAATACAAGTTTTGTATATCGGACCAAATATCTGATTGTTTTATGATTGAGGAACCCTACGATTGCTTCCGAATTGATTGATGGTTTACAATGGAAAATGGAAAACCTTAAAGTTTTTCTTCAATTTCATGTATTTGATTTTTATATCAAAATATAAATGATGTAGATTTCGAAAATTTTAATACAAATATAAACATTTAGTTGGGTTAATATTAAGCATCGGGGCCACAATGCAGTATCTACTATATTGCTATATAAACATACTATATAATATAGTATAAAGGAATACATAAGCCCGGATTTGTGGATCTTATGGAGTCCTTAATTCACCGGAACTAGGATTAGGTTTAAGAAATAATATACATATATTCTCAAGGATAACTGTTTCGATAAAAAATGGCATTTTAAACAAGAAAATCGATCGTGCTCTATATGTATCTTTCATTGATTTATTTTTATATTTTATTTACCTGAGTAAATTTCTTACGAAATATGAAAATATCTTGCATGTACAATATTTAATCAAAACTTTACTGCCATATCTAGTTTATTCGATCAAAGTAAAATTCGTAAAGCGTAAAGGAATCCTATAAATAATTAACTGGAGCTGAAGCCAAGCGAAGTAATGCGAACCGTCCATTATGACCTGATGAAAATTGTACTTGGTTTTCTATACTACACGTTTTACTTGGTCTTGTAGGTTTAACTTCTTTAACGTTGATTGCGAAAATGTGATGCCAGATAAATATGCATAATATGTTGTACGAAATTTTAATGTTTAATTTAAATAAATTAACAAGGGTGTACATACCTATTATTATATGTGCGATGGCCGACCTTTATACATCATTTATAAGCTGAAAATTAATATATTACGATTTCTGTTCAGAAAGCATCTGAACCTTTATAATTTTTTGTGTGCATTTTGTATGTGTGAAGTTTGTTGTTTGGGACACACTCAGAGTGCGCAACCCCTACTTTATTTTGCCGATTCCTGCAGGCGACGCACCACAGGAACTCAGTATCTTGTCAAGGCTCGAGCAGCAAACGCTGGCTTATACTCAATTTATGTTTTGTGACATTCTATTTACTTTAATAAATACTTTCACGTTTCATTACTTTTTTATTGGTGACGCTGAATTAAAGCTCCATAATCTTCGTAACCGTCGAGTGCGAGAAAAATTTGGTTGTCAACACCGTATGAACTGGGAAACTTCTCAAACACCTCATTTACAGTCCACTGCTACTTGTCTTTCAAACTGGGGAAACGAACAATTCTCCATTTGGTCCTCCGACACGGATGCTTATCAGCAAAGTCCACTACAGTACGACCGTTCAAGCACGGAGCGTATGAACCACGTGTGAACGAAGCGCTACAAGAGAGAGTAAGAAACATCCTTTCCTACCATTTTTATCTATATACATGTGTTCGACGACATAGCAAAGTACGAAGGGTTTTCTTATCTTTAATTTATTCAGACCGATTTTTACCTGCAAACCATTTGCGCGGAAATATTTTTAAATACATTTATCAATTTATTGCTTACGAATTTAATATTTATAATGAATTCTTTAACATTAGAAAGAGGTCAATTAAAAAGTCAACTCACACGTTTTGGAAATTATTTAAGTACTATCAATGCCGTTGATAGTGCAATTATGCAACAAAAAATTGATCAATTAGAAACACGCATGGAAGATGCAAAGTCACTGTTAGAAAAATTCCAAAATATACATGGTAAAATTATTTTGCAATCTGAAAATAACGCAGATGACGAAACGCAATTAATCATATTCGAAGACTCGTACTATGAAAAAATTACACTAGCAAAATGTTTATTGAAACAATACGCACCAGGTGAAGTTCAAGGTCGAACTTCACCCACTCTGAGTAACGTTAGCTCAAATTCAAATGAAATTATTTCAAACCATCCTACAACGGGATACAGCAAAATTAGTTTACCAAAGATTAACTTAATTAAATTCAACGGCCAGATGGATGATTGGTTACATTTCAAGGCAATTTTTCAAAGTCTAGTACATAACAACACGGATTTAAACGAGATAAGCAAGCTGCATTATCTCAAAGCTTCACTTTCAAACGAGCCAGCCGAGATTGTCAAATCCTTGGAATTCTCGGTCGGAAGTTACGATGTAGCTTGGGCTACATTAGAAGAAAGATACGATCAGCCAAAGCTCATTATAAAAAATCATTTAGCGGCCATAACAAATCTAAAAACTCAAAAGCAAGAATCTTCACGGGAAATTCGCAAAATTAATGACACGATATCTAAGCACGTAGCGTCAACCCTAGCCTTAGCTACAACGGAGCAATTATTTGAGGCTCTAATTATTCACATAGTAACTCAAAAACTCGACAGCTCTACCTTTAGAGAATGGGAATTAGTTGCAAACAAAGGTTCTAACAATTTACCTACGTTAAAAGAGTTCAAAGAATTTTTATTAATGCATGCTAACCTTTTAGAAAGTTTAGAAAAACGAACTCAAAAGGTACAAATAGAAAAACCCAAATTCAATTCAAGGTCACTGGTAGTAAAAAACCAAGCATGTTCTTATTGCAAGAAAGATCATTTTATTTCTATGTGCCCTGAATTCCTTAAGCTAACTACACAAGCACGCACAAACAAAGTGCAAGAGCTAAAAATTTGTTTTAATTGTTTATCGAACAATCACTTCAAAAATGAATGTCCCTCTAAATACACATGCCGGACGTGTAAAGAAAAACATCATTCGTTATTGCACGCAAATTCACAGACTGCGATTCTGGTCCAATCCGAAATCAGCACGGCGACTGCGGAAGTTCCTGATGGGCCTAACCAAATCGTTTCAACGTTTTGCTCAAACACGGTTCAAGTTCTACTACCTACCGCTTCTGCCAAGGTACGAGATTCAAGGGGAATCAAAAGGACAGTTCGAATTTTGCTAGATTCGGGATCGCAGTCCAATTTTATAAGTTCAAAATTTTATAAATCATTAAATTTACCTGCAAAACCTGCTGATGTCACCGTTTGTGGAATTAACAATTCCAACTCGATGGTAAAAATGCAATGCCATTTGGAAGTAAGTGCGCATTACTCATCATTCAAAATTGCTTTAACTTGTTTGGTAATCAATAACATCACCGGTAGTATACCTAGCTTTAAGGTAAATCGCGAACACTTAAAAATACCCGACGATATCATTCTATCTGATCCGTCATTCGACAAACCCGATGACATTGATTTACTAATAGGTTCACCAGCATTCTTCAAACTTCTATGTATAGGGCAAAGGAGTTTAGGGCCTAATCTCCCTATGCTACAGAAAACTCACTTTGGTTGGGTTGTGTCTGGGCCCACCACAACGGCATTAGCTACACAAGTACGATGCCACATTAACACTGTCGATGTACAAGATCAACTTTGCAAGTTCTGGGAGTTGGAAAGTTATCCTGCAGAAAAGGTACTTTCTAGCGAGGAAAACGCTTGTGAAGCACATTATGTAAAAAATACGCGAAGGGACGCAGAGGGACGATTTATAGTCAAAATTCCTTTTAAACAATCTCCCGAACTTCTAGGTGATTCCTTATTTGTTGCTAAGAAACGGTTTTTGTCACTTGAAAGACGTTTAAATGTAAACGTGGAACTCCAAGAGATGTATACTGCATTCATACGAGAATATATTGAACTAAATCACATGACTCTAGTTAACCCTTCACACGAACTAGCGTATTATCTACCTCACCATGGCGTCTTAAAAGAGACTAGCCTTACCACGAAACTCAGAGTTGTATTCAATGGTTCAGCTGCGACCACCTCAGGTCATTCGTTGAATAGTTTGCAAATGATTGGACCAACCATACAACAAAGTCTTTTTACAATTTTACTGCGATTCAGGCAACATCTTTACGCCATTTCAGCCGACATAGAGAAGATGTATCGGCAAGTGCTCGTTGATCCTGATCAAAGGCACTTGCAACGAATTTTATGGCGCTCTTCGGCTGAACAGCCAATACAAACCTACAATTTAAACACCGTCACTTACGGAACTGCTTCTGCGTCTTATCTAGCAATACGTTCTCTATTTCAATTGGGCGTTGAATGTGAAAACAGTTCACCTGTAGCTTCTTCTATCATCAAGAACAGCTTTTATGTAGATGACCTGCTAAGCGGTGCCGACAATATTGACGAGGCTCGACACATTTGTTCAGAGCTATATAACATTCTGAATTCAGGTTGTTTTAGATTACGTAAGTGGATCTCGAACAATCCATTAGTATTAGAAAATGTTCCCAAGTCAGACCTTTGTCCAGGTCTAATCAATTTTGGTGACCGCGATCACACAAGAACATTGGGACTTATTTGGTCCGTTCAAGACGATAATTTTATGTTTAGTGTTTCCGAGTTAAAAACCGGAAAGATAACCAAACGAACCATGCTAGCTGACATCTCGCAAATTTTCGATCCTCTTGGTCTAATTTCTCCATGCATTTTCACGGCAAAGGTTTTCTTACAAAATCTTTGGTTGGAAAAATTAGATTGGGACGAATCTGTTCCTAATGAACTTGAGAAAAGGTGGATCTCGTATCGCACCGATTTATTAAATTTAAATAATTTAAGGATACCGCGATCTGTCACTTGTAGTCATCCTATACAGATCCAAATTCATGGATTTTGTGACGCCTCTATCAAGGGATACGGGGCTTGCATTTATTGCCGAGTCACCGACTCAAATAATTTAGTACACGTTCAATTATTCACTTCCAAATCAAAGGTTGCTCCTTTGAAACCGACCACGATACCTAGATTGGAATTGTGTGGCGCCGTTTTGCTGTCTAAGCTTTTGAAGCAAGTTCGAAACTCATTGAAAATGCCAATTTCAAAATACTGTCTATGGTCAGATTCGACCATTGTACTTGGTTGGTTAAAAACCAGTCCTAATCTACTGAAAACTTTCGTATGTAATCGTATTGCTGACATACAAGAGCATACCTCTGACTCTGAATGGAGGCATGTTAGCACGAAATTTAATCCGGCGGATTTATTATCCAGGGGAGTCACACCTCAAGTGTTAAAAACCTCATCTTTGTGGTGGAACGGGCCCTCTTGGCTTCTCCAAGAAGAAAATTCTTGGCCAGTTTCAAAATGTAAATCTGCCGAGCTTCCAGAATTTAAAGAAATTGTACATACTCTTATTATTAGCAACGAGCAATCCTTTCCCTTTGAAAATTACTCAAATTTGAACAAACTCGAGAGAACAATTGCATATTGTTTACGTTTTCGTAATAATTGTTCACTCACAAGGGGCCATAGAGCAACTGGACCTATAACATGTAACGAACTTTTAAATTCATTAAAAATTCTAATTAAACTCTCACAGCTAGAATCATTTCCAGATGAGCATAGACAACTTTGTGAGGGAAAACCTTTAAAATCCACATCATCCGTACTTTCTTTAAATCCGTTCTTAGATTCCGATAAATTGATACGGGTGGGTGGCAGATTAGTTAATTCTCATTTTTCTTACAATAAGAAACATCCATTTCTTATATCTGGAAAACATTACTTAACCAAGCTCATTGTAAGACGAGAGCATTTGCGACTGTTACACGCCGGCCCACAATTGCTGTTATGTTCATTGCGTGACAAAATTTGGATTACCTCCGGCAGAAATTTGATCAAACAAATTGTTCACAATTGCGTGACGTGTTTTAGAGCATCACCATCCATTACGCGACCTATCATGGGTAATTTGCCGTCAGCCAGAGTAACTCCTTCCAACCCATTTAACGTTACGGGTGTTGACTACGCTGGTCCTATCCCATATAAACTTAACAAAGGCCGAGGTTCAAGGATTGACAAATCTTATCTGTGTATCTTTATATGTTTTGCCACCAAGGCTGTGCACCTTGAACTGGTGACCAATTTATCTACCGACGCTTTTATACTATCTTTAAGAAGATTCATTGCACGGCGTGGTAAGCCTGCTCACATCCACTCGGATAATGGTACTAATTTTGTTGGAGCCAACTCAAAATTGCGTGATTTGGGAAGGTTTTTGAAAGAGCACGAGTCTCCCATTACTGAATTTTCTTCCAATGAAGGAATAACTTGGCATTTTATTCCTGCCCACAGTCCCCACTTTGGTGGTCTCTGGGAATCGGGCGTTAAATCAAGCAAGGCTCATTTAAAAAGAATTTTAGGTGCTTCACTATTAAATTTTGAAGAACTTTCTACTTTGCTATGTCAAATTGAAGCAGTACTTAATTCCCGTCCTATTGCTCCACTATCTTCCGATCCAAACGACCTGCAACCTCTGACTCCTGGACACTTCCTCATTGGTCGTTCTCTTACTTCTCTACCGGACGCAGATGTCGCAGATATTCCTGACAATCGGCTCAATTATTTTCAACGTATCCAAAGCCTGCACCAACATTTTTGGAATCGTTGGAGTAAAGAGTACATCTCTGAGCTGCAACAACGAACCAAATGGAAGTTGCACTACTCCGATTTGACTGATGGCTCTTTAGTCATAGTGAAGGATGACAACTTGCCGCCATTCAAATGGAAATTAGCCCGAGTGTTAAATCTACATCCCAGTTCCGATGGCCACAATCGGGTAGCAACTCTCCAAACTTCTGGTGGTGTAATACGCAGATCTTTTGCTAAGATTTGTCCTCTACCCATCACTTAATAACATCATCATTGCGTGTTTTGTGTTACCGACGCCATTTACGCGCGTGTTTCGGTTTTGTTTCAAGGATTTTACATTCTCAATTTTTATTCCGTTGCAGTTATTTGGATTATTGTGTTTATTTGTGTTAGACATTATTAATGTATTACTATTCTCACCTATTTATGTATTCAACGAATTTGTATTTCTTTTTGTTCAAATTGCATTATCATTATGTATAAGCATTTCAATTTTCTAGAAATAACTTCCTGATTTCTACGGGGGCGGCATGTTCAGAAAGCATCTGAACCTTTATAATTTTTTGTGTGCATTTTGTATGTGTGAAGTTTGTTGTTTGGGACACACTCAGAGTGCGCAACCCCTACTTTATTTTGCCGATTCCTGCAGGCGACGCACCACAGGAACTCAGTATCTTGTCAAGGCTCGAGCAGCAAACGCTGGCTTATACTCAATTTATGTTTTGTGACATTCTATTTACTTTAATAAATACTTTCACGTTTCATTACTTTTTTATTGGTGACGCTGAATTAAAGCTCCATAATCTTCGTAACCGTCGAGTGCGAGAAAAATTTGGTTGTCAACACCGTATGAACTGGGAAACTTCTCAAACACCTCATTTACAGTCCACTGCTACTTGTCTTTCAAACTGGGGAAACGAACAATTCTCCAATTTCTTCTGTTTCTTCAGAATCTTTTGTTCACTCCTGAACACACGACCGCTTCCTAATCTGCACAAAAGTTTTAGCATTTCGAATAGAGTACCTTTAGTGTTAGCAGATGATCGATTTAACTACAGTGTCAATAACACTTCATCAATAACTATTTTTGATATAATATAATATTAGAACATTTAATAATTTTAAATTAATAAACTAACAAGTTGAATATTTAAAATCTGGAAAATTGCGTCGTGGAGATAAAATGAAAATAAAATTATTATTTTATCGTTCTATGAAAAGGTATTAAAATTTGCTAACATAAGAATATTCACTTTTATGCAATTACAATTGTCTTTCTAAAATCTTTTTCCAGCTTTAAATCTAATTAAATCAACGACGCAAAAAGATTAAATACGAACCCAATATTTTTCATTAAAACAAAGCTCAACGAAGTCTACAGTCTACAATTTTTTCAGATTTTCTTATTGTGAATTTCTAGCATCTGAAAATTTAATTGGCTTAGATTAAAGAACGAAAAGTATTCATTTATGAAAATCTTGCGTTTCCACGGTATTATGGACATTGAAACTAGCGCTGATGTTGCAATAATAATATTCATTTTTAAATTTTTTTTAAAGTTTGAATTTAAATTTCATGCTTTGAAAAATACAAAAATCTACAAATACATGTACATATGATTAAAGGAAACTCGACGTTCTTGTATTTGCAAACGAGAATCTTTTTATTATGCATCAACTTTTCTGCTTTTGCTTATTATTTTGCTCTAAAAATTACTATACATTCAAAAAACAAAAAACGATTTTACCTTGTCTATAAGATTTTAAACTGTTTTCACAAATTCACCACTTAGAAAGCTAACCTAACGTTTTTTAAAAAAGTACGTTAAAACATTTACGAAAATATATTATGTGACTCTAAAATATTCGCTTTCGTTTAGATTCTACACCTACTATAAAACAGTTGTTGTTGACCTCATATAATGCAGTATAATAAAAAATGCATTAGTACAACATTAAAGTTGAGCTTTTTGTATAGTCACATGACAGTGCAGTTAAACAAACAGCGGCTACAAGGTACTTTTAATTCTACTAAATAGTAGCTTTTCAACTACTTTTTTACAGGGGATTTTCTGTAGGTGATTTGCTCAGCGGTTGAGCTCTCGACTGCAAAGTTAACAGTAAAGACAACTTATCTAGCAATATAGTATACGCAATTCTCTATTCGATTGTAAACAACCGTAGGGTTTAAATATCTAAAATTTTTTATTAATATTTAGTTTTTTAAACCGATGCTGAACTGTATGATGTTCAGAAGCGAACAATTATAATATAAATAACATTTTCTTGGACATTTCAAGAGTTTTAATCGTTTTAAAAATTTTGGAAATGAGTCTAATATTTTTATAATTTATCGGAAGAATTATAAACCAAAACGTACCATCCTGGTTGATTGGAAATGTGTATTATTTGAATAATTCTAGATTTTGTGTTTTTTGAGATGTCGAGAGTGCCAAATAATTGATATTGGTTTTTGTTCTGCAGTATTAATAAACATTGCAAAGGTTTAAGCAAGCCCTCATAAAACAGATAGATCTCTAGTGCACTACAGCAGTGAAGCGAATATGTTTGTTTAACAATGTGTGTGAATAAAGTTGCATTTTATAATTTGGGCTGCTTAATTCTCTTAAGAGAATTCAAAAGTACCCTGACTAATAACAACAATGCGTTATTGAATTGATGCGTGGATCAAATAAAAACAGACTTCCATTTATATTAAATTTTTATTCTTGTTTATTTTATACGAAGGAATCCTATTTTACATTTTAATTATTTTTATACTGGGCGCACTGGAACGCGGATATGTTAAGCGGTCACAATTTGAATGCCCTTCTGGTCATACGGAATAACACGCGAGTGAGTTTGAATTTCGTTTTCTAAACACATTGTCGAATTAATTTAAACCGTTTTACTTCTAATTAAATTTGTTTGTCAAAACTGGTCAACGAAAAGCCTAATTAATTATTTAAAGTTTCAATTAGACGCGCCGAGAAATTCGAACTTCAAGTGGTCACCCAGTACGCAGTTGTTATGACCGCACGAATTAAGGTTAATGGAAAATTTGTCCTTTTCCTATAGAACCACGTCTTACATTTATTAATCGGTAACCTTTTTTAAATAAAATAAAATAATCAGATTTTTAGCGTCGATTTTCTCTGAATGAATATTTATAAATTTGTAGGATTTTGTGTTCGACAAAGTTGTTGAAATCTAAATTTTCACGATTTAGTAGTTCACAGGGGCTTCATCCCATTTCATATTCTTTTGCATTCAAATAATCTACCTTTTCGAAACCTAGCTCAATTTATGCGTGTTCCAATATTCTCCAAAAAGAAAATAGCACGAATAGTCGAGAGAATAAGTCGAAAATGGAGCTTTTTATTTGCATCTGTTTTTTTCTCTGAATTCCAATCGTGCAGTAGTTTACTCCAACTCCTTTTAATTTAATTTTGTTTGTTATTGACGCTCTGTAAAAATTCTCAAAATAGTAAACTAATAATTATACCTAAATTTTGGGTATAGGTACCTTCCCAACGGCTCCCGATGATTGTGCTGCCTTTTTTAAAGTTTTACACCAAATTACTCCTTAATGATTAGCTAAAATAAAAATAATCAATTTTGATATTGTATTCAAACAAAATCATTTAAGGTTTTCTTAAACCTCAATTTGAATAAATATCCGCATTTTGTCTAAAATAAGACAATTTACTCTCTACTGTGTTTTTTAGATTTTAAATTATAATTTTAGACAAAATTTAAAATAAAATAAAACCCTTAATAATATTTAACAAGATTTTTGCTTCTCAAAAAAAATTCCCATCACAAAGAAATTTATCGCTTTTCGATATTCCATTTCAAAGTGTATTCTTATTCATTCAAGTGCATGTTGATGCTAGCGAATAGAATAGCGTATTATTACATTTGATTTTCTATTGTAAAATGCTCCAAGCCCGAACTTGAGCTTGTTAAATTTTTATTATTTTTTTTAAATATTTTAAATTAGTTTTTTAATAAAATGAACCACTTTCATTAGTTTTAATTAATAAAAGTACTTAAACTTAGAAAATCACTTTACCATTCAATTCATTTTATACAGGGTGGATGCACACACCACTGGGTGAATTTTTTTATGTATCATAATATAATGTATGCGTAAATAATTTGAATTTAAGATTTTTCAGCACATTTTTTTTGTAAGTTTGTAAATTTAAAAATCCAATTATTAAATTTCATATGTATGAAAAATCGAATTTCTAATAATGTATTTCTTCTTTTTGTATTATATATGATAAAGCTTTTTAAACTATTCAACTGCTGATAGGAGAAAACTTGAGTGAGATCTAATTCGATTATTTCCGTTTTGCATCAAACCCACAGAAAATAATTTTAAAAATGGTGTTTTTACCAAAGAGTAGTTTTCTCTATTATCTTTCAATTTAATGCAATTACTAAAAAAAACTTTGCTGTTAGAAATAATCAGTAGGTTTCTGATCGTTTTTCTCATTGAGAACTTTTTTTTCAAAGATTTGATTAAACATAAATATTATTACATTAATTTGAACTGGTTCGCTGTACGTTCTATCCTGGATTAGTTTTGCTGAAACCTGTATTTTAAAATGCACAAAGGACTTATTAATAATTAATATAATATGTACCTTGAATTTTATTTTATTAAAAGTTAATTTGTTAATAACAACCGTTATTTTTACCCTCGCTAACCTTAATGTACAGTAAAATTTTTGAAAATGTGTTAATTGCTATTAAAACCTGTTTTATATTTAATTAGTGTTAATGGAAGCTTTTAACTTGACTGCTTGGATAGAAATCATAAACTGAGCTTAGGAGAGACTTAAGGATGCCATAGAGAAAAGCACACCGATATTAAGTTCGACTTAATTACACTTGTTTATTAGGAATTAATGTAGAATCAATTTATTTGTCATCGGGATAATTTTGTTGATTATTTATTTAAACTTGCTTACCTTCTTACTAGAAGTTAATGATCAACCATTGAACAACTTTAATCTGTAATAAAAATAAAACTCTTTTAATATATGGTAGAAATTACTAAAAAATCTAATTTTAGCAACTTTCAAATATTTTCATAAGCACAAACTAAATTCAAGTAGATACTCAGAAAGTCATAAACCCAAAAACTGAGTTCACAGCCGAAACGTGTAGAGTAAACGAACACATTATAACTATTATTCACATCGCTACTCCATTAGAGTTTGAAAATTAAGTAAAATAATTGCAGCGTCTTGTATGTTAATACAACGTACGTAAGCTGCCAGCAGTTTAAAATTAAAAAATAGCAATAAAAATTAAAATTGAGAAGAGAATCAAAATATTTTTTAAACTTTGATGAAATTCCAATAAAATAATCAGCGATTTGTTGTTGACAGAAAATTTCATCAACACTGACTATCATTAATATTTCAATTATCTTTTTAAACTCGTAAAACTGAACATTTTACTATATATTTGACTATTCATCGGTTGCTTTATGTGTGTAATAAAACTTTATAATAAATTAAATAGAAACAAATTTATCGCTAGAATTTAGAATTTAACCACAATATTTTGAAACAAAACCAATAAGTAAAAAAGAACAGGCTCGAATAACGTGTTTTATTTTGCATTTCCATAACTTTTTATTAATAAAATGTGGGAATTATTTGAAGATGGCAAATAATTTATACAGTAAAATATTGAACTGTATTTTTTCTTCCTCCCTATTTTCTAAATAGATTTTTAATTACAAAATATAATTCTTAATCAAATCTTTCAAATAAGCGTATGCATGCGTGCAAACTAATTCAATTCTGTCGCTTTTTCAATAATTCAATTTAAGTAATTTAAAAATTTTCTTACCATCAAACTACTTTTCAATTATTTTTTCAATTCTATTCAAAAATTTTTTTTTCTTCTAATCAATATTTATCAATTACTTTCGTTCTGAATTATTTTTCGAAATCATTATATTATCGTACTGAAAATTTACTTTCAAACTACTTGTATCAAAATCGCTTTTTTAAATTAAATTTCTTGGCTTAACAATATTATTCTCCCTATCTGTCTGCCATTTTTTGGTAAAAAAAAATAATAATAAAATTTTTCTTAAAAACTATAAATTTAAAATTTTGTTTAACCCTTTAACTCCGTTTTATCAACAATGCCAAAAAAATATAGTAATTAGACTTTGGAAATGAGCTTTATTGACTTTATTATTTATTGATATTTTTCTTTCAGATAATCAGTAACTAATGGCTAATTAACAGCTGTCGATAGCTCATAATGAAATTCGTTTTAGTTTGTAATGCTTGATTTAGGCTTACATATTAATTAATTTAAACCATCATTTTAGTGCTTTACTAGATACCTAAATACTTATCGATCAATACAAATAAATTTTAAAAAACGTTTCATATTAAATATCGATAGGCCTGCATAAAGAACCGACCCCGAAGTTAATTTTAACTGGTTAGTACGTTATTTAGAATTATCGGGATAATTGTTCTTTGATTAAATAATAATTGCAAATTAAAAACGGGTTAACTTGTAAATTTATTTCGAGCAGGTGTATTTGATGGTAACTGCTGGTTTTATTAGTGTTTATGATGCGGTTTTTATTTGTCTCATGATTTAGAGACTCGCTGGCGTGGTTAAAAAATAGATTTATCGATAAAATTGTCCAACGCGATAAAATACGCCGAGTTAAAAACTTAATTGGATGGTGATTATATATAAAACCAGACCTAAAATTGATACCTTGCGAGCACCAACAAAGTTGCGGTTAAATTTGTCACGTATTATGTTGCAAATAAACATAAAAGGAGAGTAGTTGTTATTTTATTTAAGTCACCAACATTAAAATTTACCGTATTTGAGTCCTTGTTTATTGTTGCAGTTTAAGTTAAATGTCCTAGAGAATTATAAGTTTTAATGAGCTTTTACAATGAGTTGTATGGTTAATTTTTCTTTTGTTGTTGTTACTAAGTATACTTGAATATTTAATGTAAAACTAAATATTTTGTATAATATTATAATAAAGTTTGCGCTTGAATTTTCCAAGTTTACATTTTTTTACTATAGATTCGACTCGGAAAGGTTTGTTGCTGAAGTCAAGTTCGACTTTTCGATCGACCTTCGTAGAAATCTAATTAATGTCAAGTCCTTTATTATGTTTTAATTAACTACATTAATTTTAGTCTGGCAATTTTTAAACTTCACTTGTTAGTAGTTATAATTAATAATGCTCTAATATTTTTAAAGTTTTAGCTAGCAGCTAAAAAATTGCTTGGCAATTTATTGCTCTTTAATTAGAAACATTGTTAATTTTCAGATTAAAAACGTACATACATAAAATTTTTAACCTGAATTATATTATAGTGCCTACGGTATTTATTAACCCACTGGTGTTTTAATTAAAAGCAAAAATTCTATTTAGAATTTGAGAGAGCAAATTTTCACGTTTTACCTTTTGGAAATCTGATGCCGAGAATTGGCCAGTATTAAAATCCACTCTTCCGTTTCCAAAAGATAAAATCTCAAGAACTGCAAGCTTTCACAGATTATCTTATAAAAGTGGGCCTACAAAATAGGGCATAACAGTGTCTTAATGGCCATTATCAAAGTTTATAAATGTTAAAACGTTACAAACATTAATTCCATTTTAAAATTGCACTATCCGTGATTTCGACGTCGCTATTTGTGTAGGTACTTAAAACTTCCCTTAATTTTTATGATCGCAAACGAGTGTACTACAATTGTGAATTTAATTGTCTCCTTTTATAACTTAATTTGCTAGTGAGCTTTTCGAACCCAATAAAAAATTATGCTACACAAAATTTTCATGGCATCAATAATTTTGCGTCGAAGAATTTAATTTTAAGGCTGACAGCAGTAAAATAAGTTTGGCAAGTAAAATACGTTACCACTTATTTCAAATAAACAATAAATTTGTGCCGAGTTTGAGTAACTTATCCAATATAGATGCAAATGTCACCTCATCAAATCTAGACCATCATTCAAGTATTCTATGCTATAGAATACGTGGTAAACTTACACCAGATCACGTTTCCTAAAAGCCAAAATAGATTTCCTTCAGACGCAAAATCACAGTAATCTAAGATGTTGATGAGAATGCATTACGAAATTATTCCAATGCTAATGGAGGCGTTATGAGACGATCTAGCTAAAGTCTCTTGTTGTTCGAACTGCTTACGTTCTACCACGGTATCTACTTAAACTTAACTCCATGTCTTATTTGGCATGGTAAAAGCTGATTATTAATAACGCGGTTCCGAATTTCATTCTGGAATGCATAAATTTTACTCGAGTATCTTGCGAGAGTAACTTTTAACTAAAACTCGCACACTTTGATATGTTAATCTACATACTATTTACAAAACTCTTTGATGGCGAGAACAAATTATTATTTTAATGGGAATTGTAAATTACGAAAACACGACAAGGACGATGTACTACATTCCAATTTCGTCACTTCTTATCAGTGTACGTGGTATCAGCTGCGACAAACTGTCACCGTGAAACGTCACGGCGAAGCTTCTTTAAAGAAAAGACAATTTCTTGATAGTTAATTAGAACGGCAGTGGTGCCCAACTTTTAATGTTTAATGCTTTTAGTTGCACAACCAAAGAGGTAGTTTCTAGAAGTCACTTCAAGAAGTGCACTTTAAAAATATGATACTTTTTTTAATAAAGTTTGATAGTTCGGTAAACTAGCTTAACTAAAAAAGTTTAATGGTACTTTTTATATTTGAGTGATTTGTTGTAAGTACCATTAAGGTTATGGGTGCATAAATTTTGACTGAGTTTATATTAGAAAACTTTTTTAAATCTATCAAGTCCTCAAAATTTACATACCATTCTGTCTTTCGAGATCACACAAAATTGCTAAAATAAAAAAATTATCGACGTCGTATGGGGTCGGCATAAATGGACAAAAATTCTTCATTAATAATGGACTAGGAACGCTATTAGGCGCCAAATATCTTAAGCGAGATATTTAGGAAATTAATTTATCGATTATAATATTATTAATATTACCCAAGACACAATTTTTTAGAAAGTTAAGATTACAAAAAAGACGTTTTACTCGTATATTATGTAAGTAATTTAAAAAGATATCACTTGACAATTTGTACGGATCGCAATCGATAGTGATTAGTCAAACGGTCGGCGGTAGATACAGGGTGTTCACAACATTACCTGCATTTTCACTACCTAACAAATTTTAGAAAAAATGGATAGAATGTAGTTTATTCTAACAGCCCATTGAAAAAACATCAAGGAAAGTGGACAATATAATCAGAGATCTAACCTACTACAACAAATGAGGATAGAAGAAAATTTACGACAAGCAGGTCAAGATAGGCAATATTAGAAAGAAATATTATAGTTGGTGAAACCAAAGATATAATATACGGCCATCGGAAGTAAGTAAGTAATTTATTCATTTAAAAATAAAGATTTTAAGATTAAATTTTATGCAATTCACATCCCGACTCTATATTTCTAGTCTATAATTTGGCACTCAAATTTATGTTACAAGTCAAGAAAATATAAATATCTGTTTTCAATAACTTAACCGAGAGACTGTAAAATGCCGTTGCAAAAAGAGCATTTTCTGAAGAGAAGTAAACGACTTTCGGGCGATCGAGATTGATAACGGTTACCTACATCGAGAACTATAAAGTTAGCATTGAAATCTTGTTAGCCAACAAGCTCAAAAATGTCTTATTTGTTATCGACACCAGGATTCGCCAATTTAATTTCAACAGGTAGGTACATAAGATATCGTATCGGACAAAGTGGTAGGTCCATTAATTCGGGAATAATAATATTCATTTTAGGCACAATTAGTAATTTAGATAATACGCAATATCGGGTTGTAATTGCTCAAAGAAGATTATGGACACGTGTCGACCGTTTTGTAAGGGTTGAAACTTAAGAAGTTTTATAAATCTAAACCTTTCTTACTCTAATCGGATAATAAGTGGAATGTGTTTTTATAAATAATTTAGCTAAAACTTCTTCGAGTTAAATATCATAACTCGACAATTTCAATGTGGAAAACTAACAAGCATGTCATTTATACCACTTTGTAGTAAATATAACCTCACCACCCTAACTAAAAGGGTGCAAATGTTGACGGTCATTAGTCTTTAGTAGTGGTAAGACTTAATGTCTTTGAAACTAATACCACATATAAACTTCACTAATAATAAAACATTTTCACATTTCTACAATCCTAGTTAGTAAGTAACCTTGTATATCACTACTAAATCTCAAGATATTTACAATGTTTAAGTTGACAAATAATAGCGAGTTTGTCAACTTGAAAACTAATTTTGAACTTTCAACGAGAAGAGAAACTATCTACTTAAATTATATTTTGTTAAAAGTTGATGCGGAGCATTTCGATTATTAAATTAAACAAGTTAGACATTTAAATTGCACATTCCACCAGACATGTTTAAATTTGAAAAAACACAACAATAACGTATCTACCTTTCTGCTATGAATTTATCTAACGAAAAAGTAGTGTAGTCATCGTAGTATTAGACAACATGCAATATACAGATTCAAATTTGTGTTTCAGTGTATACATATATATCTACTGGAGAGCGCTGCAACTATTAAGTGTGGTTAACTTCATATACGAGAAGAATTTGAATTAGATTGGTTTATTGCTATACCGGTCTGTTGATTTTGTTTGCAAACCAAACGTGTGCGAGTCTTCCAGTATTATATAGAAAAGTACTATAATAATTATTCTTGTACAAAATTACATTACTTGCCCAAACATGAAAATTTTTTAGAAAACAATTTGTATATTTCGAGAGTTAAAGCTAAAAAGTGCAAATACGTTTTTACACTTTTAATGGTCAAATCTTTTCACGTCACGTATCTACAACAGAAAACGGATTTCGACACAAATACGTGTAAGGAAGTATAAATCAACAATTTTTCCATTTCCATTTTAACGCGTTTGTTTTAGCACTAAATTATTTTGATTTTTTTGGGGCATTTTTTCCTCGGCACTTTTCTCTTTATTTTTTGAATCCGCTAATTTTAAAATCACACCGAATCGAGAGAAGCGCGAACAAATAACAAAGATTTAATAAAAGAATTGGTTTCTACCAAATTTAACTTCAAAACATACAAAGCAAAGCAAAAAATATCATTTTATGGAATAAGGTGTTTGGTATTTGTTTGAAGTTAATAAAAACTGGAAGTGTTCTTTGCGCCAGCACAGAAACGTCACGCCGTGATTGTCTCGTTTTATCTTTATTAAGTTATATAAAAAGAAAGAGAGAAAAATGTAAAATAAATTTTATTGTGATGCTCATTTGTTTGTGTTCGGAATACTTAAATACACGGTTCAATTTCCTATTCGGTTCGATTGGTTATATTCATCACGTACAGTTCTCGTCTGCCTGCTCAAAGACTTGGGGTTTGTAGATTACAGGTGCTTACGAGGGCAAATTTTATTAATCTCATTTTTGACTATCGTCAATCTTGTTTTTAAATAAATTGACAACTCTGGATTATTTACATGTCGACGCTATATAGCGGTTCGATTGTTCGTTTATCGAAAAATGCTGACGAAATGCAATAAATTAAATTGAAAATAAATAATGTGGTGATATATTATAACAATGCATTGATAATGACATAAATAAAAGCAATCAATGTCACTATAAGTATTAACAGATACCAATTCCGACGATGAATAGAGAAACTGATACAGCCATTGTGTTTTTCTATCAGCGTTATTGTGCCAGAATAGGGAAGCATTTAAGGGAGTGACAGAATACATCAAGCATAATTCAACTTCTCAAAGATAAGATTATAGCTTTGAGTATGTACACTTTTCCTACAAAATTTATGTATTTTCCTTAAGGTGCAATTTTAACATTTAAAATTTCAAAAATTCATGATTTTATTAACATTTAAACAAAAATGCTTTACGAATTTCTAATTAAAAAGCCTAACGAATGCTCTTACTCTTAATTGGATTTTAAAAAGAAACGTATCCACATTTTTTAATTATTTCGCTTGCTTATTATCGTCAAGTAAAACATAATCTTAGCGAAATCACGAAAGCCATAGCAAAATTGAAATATATTTGGGAAGAATAAAATATAGCAGCAAGCAATATGGTAGACCAATCATCGAACTTTATTTTATTTTTAACAAAAACTGGAGGCCTTTAAAAGCTTTATATTATGTACTACCATTTATATTTCACGGCCTGCTAAACTATTTCAATTTCTGCTGTCTTTCGTGGTTTATATTATGGTTTATAGAATAAATAACGTAGTACTCCCGATACTAAGGGTGATTTAATAAACGTAGGTAGTAACGCAGATACCTAATCGAAATTGCTTTACGTGTCTCAGTTGCGCTTGCACTATGCATAAACCAACATTTAGATTAGTTAAACAGCGAAGTTTAAATGCAGTGTACAATTGAGTATAAAAGCGATGCGAGAAGTCTTAGCTGACGATTGTTTTATTGTCTCTATTGTTTGCAGAGGCGGACTCGCAGCAAATTTATAAAAAGCTCATAAGAATTGAAAAGTGACAATTATCACACCTATCGTCGCTAATAAAAATCATCATAGAAGCTTTTATAAAAACATATGAACTTAAGGCTAGGAAGCCGATTGTTTACTTTACAATAAATCTACCAATAACGGAGCTTAATTTTGGTCACACGACTAGAGCTTTCCGCAAATATTCCGATTATTTACTTTCTAGGTATAAAGCTGCCGAAAGCCTTAGGTTTAAGGTCTTCCGAAGATTCGTGGGATTTAACAAATATTTCATTGCTTACCTACTATCTCAAAATTGCAATAACAAAATATATAAATTATTAACTAAATATTAAATCAAAGTTTTAGAAATAAACAGATTAAATAATAATATTATTATTTCAAAAACATTACGTTACTAATACAATTTATAATAGTTTTAACTGTGGCTTTCTGTGGTTGTAGTGAATGCAGTTATAAACAACGCCGTTTTTATGTGTTCACTATTATATTGGTAACAATCTGTAAAAATAATTACAAAAATTTGTACTTATTTAAATGTGACTCAAGCATATTATGTCACGCTCGCATCAATTATTGGCAAAAGATCCTCAAGCTGAATTTCTTCGAGTTCGCATTTTAATTAATATTTTCTTAACACTCGTGAAGAACAAGTTATAGGGAAGGTCTGAGAGTTTAATTTAACGTTAAAAAGTTGATCTAAGTTAGCAAATTTAAAATTATGCATAATATATTAAATATGTTGAAGTCAGTAACTATAATAAACCAGATCATAGATAACATTGTACTCCATTGCATTATATTGATTGTTATACGGTGAATAATCTTTTAAAACAATTTTAGAACTTTTAACAATAGAGCAGATATATAAATACACATTTAATACCATAAGTCTATAGTTTCAAGCTTTTGAATTTACTGTTTTTATTGTAGTACTTATGTGATTTTTAAAGTTCAAATTTTTAAATTTGAAAAACATATTGCCATGTTTCGACAAATATGTCGAAAACAATAAATTTTCAAAATGTGCACAATACAGTAATTTACGTAGGTGAGAATATAGTGTAGGCGAGATCAGTCTTTATTTGCAGTGTAAACGAAGCCAGTCATTAGTTCAAATGTGTGTTTATGTCACATTCCGTAAGTTTATAAGAATTTTCCAACATGATAATTTGAACTTTTCAAAACTATCCTTTTTTTATAGAAAAAACCCTTTTAAGCATTATATCATAAATATTGCAGCAATATCGAATAATGCTGTTTGTTTTAGTGGCATCATATACCATTTTTTATTACATTATTTTATAAATTATTGAGATTAATTGCCATCTACTTACGCAATGGACAATGAGCTGTTGTAAAGCATAATATGCAATTAATGAAATTGACTTTGAATAATAGGATTTTACATATCTGCTCAATGCAGTTTATATTTTGTGGCTTTCAGTATTTTGTATCGTAATAAACACATACATCAATATATCCACACACTGAATAAATTTTAATTTTGAAGTTTACATGATAAATATTGCTCGGGTAAATCACCAAACCACTAAATATTGATATTAAAATAATTTTAAACAAATCCAGACAAGGTTCTGCTTAAAACTCCAATTCGAGTAGTCTATTTCACTTACAAAGACCTCTCAAATGCTTCTTTATTCTATTTTAAAATTGGGTAGTATTTACATAAACAATGTCAAAAATTTTGAATTCAAAAAATTAAAAGTTTTTAAATTATAAAATTTATATAATTTTTATTTTAAGTTCAAAAGTAATTTCAATGTAGTACATCGCCACGTGGTTAATGGTTTTACCGAAGTCTACAGACAGACGAAGATAACCGCTTCCTGAAAGAAAGTTTTTCTGTATTCATTTGTTTAGTTTTTAAGCATAACAATAGAATTTCGAGTATTTATGGCACTACAACTAAGTTATCAAAATTTAAATTTTGTACAATTTCAGAATAATAGCAGGTATACACTTCAGAATCAGCACATAATAGTTATCGTACATATACTATGTATATAATATAATATGCACGTAGATTGAGTCACGTAAACTATACACTTCGATAATCACAAAACAAAATGTCTGCTCGCTTTGCCATATAGTATTGCTATGTGCATAATTCACAATTCAAAAGCTATGTATGTAGTACCAGCGACTTTAGAATTTAATCAAATTGGCAATATCTTAGTCAACGACTAAGATATCTTTAGCCTTAAGAGTCTACGATAGGGCATGCATTTAGCCAAATAAAATCCGGATTCTACATTCATGGAAAAGTATTATTATAGTATTCTTTAAAATTTATTTATTTATTTCGTGTATTATTTCTTAGTCTTTTATTAAAATATCGTGAAACGGTTTAGCCGCACAAAAGTTAAAATATAGCTTTCGAAAATTGAAGTGTCTAGTGGAGAAAGAAGGTTAGTCTTTTTTTATTTTTTTCATTTTTCCTTGAATACATACTAACATTCTTTTCCGCTTTGCTATATTATTCCTTATTCAAAATAATTTTGTACTCTAGAATTTCGTTGTTTAACTTCATATCTATCCATATTATGCATCGAATTCCAAAAATTCCGACTTGAACGTATATTTTAGAACATTTTACAACTTTAAAAACAATTATAGGTGATAGAGAATCTCTCAAAGAAGGATAATTCTTCTGACCATTTATACATAATGTTTTACGTAATTTATGTAATTGACGTAATCTACGGAAGCTGTTTTATTTTTTATCTAATATAAATTAAATTACATTGTTTTCAATAATCAAATTAAATTGACGATTGACAACGAGTAAGAAACAAGTATGATGGACAATACTCTCATCGGTTAATAGTAAGTTTTATTGTTTAGGAGTTAGATTAATTGTTAGATTGAGGAATTAAAGCTAAAAACATAAAATTTAAATTATCCCCACAGTTTAGATGATATTAATTATTGTATTGTGATGTTTTCTTAGGATACTGTGAATTTTAAAATTTTAATTTTATGTAAATATTTTAGTTTTCTTTGTGAAGTTTCCAAAGTTAAAAGCAGCCGTCATTAATTATTATGTTAATGTGTGGGGCATTCTGCTTTAAATTTCTAATTTACAATGTTTGGGACTAATACACTATATCTCATATAAATGCATAAATCAACTCAATAATGCAGTAGCGAAGCAGCGATAAAAATCGATTCACGTTGCCATGACGTAGTTACCTGAATATCTGAAATTTTGATTATTTTAAAGGTACTCGAGCTTTTCATTAATGTTAAATAAAATTTATTAAGCAGAGATGTAATAAAAATATCGAAAGTAAATAAAGAAAGGACAATAACTTTATATTACATGTTATTTCAACAAAATAAATCTGTTTATTTTTCTCGTAGCTTTACCGTTCTTAATGTTTCAAGAGAATTTTTGCGAAATTATTTTAGCAACTTTTACATCAATAATTCCAAATTGACAGCTTAAAATCTTGACAAAACCATTTTTAAACTTGTGCAGGCAATATTAAGAATGTAAGGGATGGCCACAAAAACATTTTTTGCGACTTTGGAGTTTTTCACGTGGGGGCTAAAAGCGATTCTTAATTAAATTTAATTAATGATTGTAATTGATTACTCTCACTTAAATAAACACGGAGTAATTAATTGTTTATAAAACGATTACATACTTTGCTAAACATGGCTTCTGGATTAATTAAACATAGTGAAACAAGTAAACTGAAGATTGTAGTTAGCTATTATTAATTGAAACCTTCATAAGTTTGCTAAGCTTATACATCGAATGCTATGTATTCATCTTCTTAGTCTATGTGAAATATTGTTTTAACTGACGCTTTTATATGGAAACTTGTTATTTAACTTTTAAAACTTTGCGTTTACATTCGCGTTTAAACTATGACAGTTTCGTAATTAACTTAAATTAAGTTGTATACGTAAGACGGAATTTCGTTCCCATTTTCGTTGAATTGTATCGAAATGTCATTGAAAACTTTACACTACTTATTCGCAAAACAACCATTTTGATTATTTAGAACGTCTTCATTTTGCAACGTGATTTAAAAACTTTCATTTAAATTGTGCAAAATAATTATTTAACTTTTAATACTTTTATATAAATTATTGAAATAAAGTTGACCACTCCGTATATATTTGAGTAATTTTCCAAATGTTTTAAAACTTCTCGTGACATTTGTTAACTTTATCTCTCTCGCACAAATAATTGATTTGATGTGAAATTCTGGTAGAAAGGTCAGTTTTAATAAACTGCGAGCTTTTACATAAACTTAAGTTTTACATTTTTAATAAACCTGCAAGTTATTTTCCAAGTAAACTACGAAAAAGTTCTGAAAGTTTTATATAAAGCATTCATTTTTACGCAAGCTGGGGGAGAACCGACGCAAGATGATTCATATTATCTAATAGAACGATCATGCATCATCATGTCTTTTCGATATGTGAAACTGTGCCATTTGTTAAATTAAATGCCAGTTTTAAAAACAAAATTTCAAAAATTGAGCCTATTGTTTTATATATAGAGAGGGTTGGACGATGACAGTCTATGTATGCAGTGATCCAACATGACTAACTTCTCTATTCTCTTCTTTTCTGCTACTTCTGTTCTATATTATTTTTTACAGTGTGTTATATGTGTTTTATACAATATATTTTTGTACAACTTCGTATTTATATTTTTATTGTAATAAATAATCATTAATGTACTTTACCAAATAGTATTATTAAAAAACATCTTATTTTTAAATTTAATAATGCTAAAATCAGACCTTCGAGCACGACTTGGGAAACTACTCTTCGCAATCAATGGTACGTAGTACGTGAAATATATCTACAAACGTTTTATATGAAGTCTCACTGTGTGCATAAAAAAACTACATGGAACGATGTATAATTTTCTTGCAGGAGAAACCGCTATGCAGGACGAGGACGAGGCTTCGAATAGCACTGGTAGGTAGATCAAATTAAATTTTTCAACTCAACCTAGTAAATAAGTAGTATCTTGACCATAAGAACTTGTCGAGTAACATATAAATTTGTTTACGTTCGAGTTTTAGAGAATTTTTAGTAAATTTCCTAAGTCAATGTTTTGCAACGATGGCGATGTGTTATTCCGTTGGGTGTCCTTTGGAGTGTGATAACTTCAAATCACTGTATTGGCTTACACCGTAAGTGCAACTCTTTGAACAATTATTTTCATTGGATATTATAAGATTCTGTAAAATTTTAAATTTACGATAGAATTAGTAATTCCCCTGTTCAACTTTTTTTTAATTATTTTGTGTTGTATAGTGCGATTTTTACATGTCTTTTTTTTCAGAAATACGAGGGCTTTTTTGAATATTAAAAATTTTAATAATTTAATTCGGGTTACTAGAGAGAAACATAGGCATGTTGAATTTTAAACACAAAAATACGTTTGAACTTATGATATTTTTACACTTGTATTCGAGGGAATTCTATAATATACAACTTATAAATAAGAGGAACCCTAAAGCTATTAAAAAAGTTTGAAAATAAAATTATTGCTTTCTGTCCCCTAATGTTGACACACTAATTTAAATTTAATTCGATAATGGTAAAACTTTTTATAAAATATTAAGAAATCGATTTTTAAATAGATAAGATTTCCGACAAAATCACTTTTAGTTTTTATATTGCGATAAATAGTTTTCGAAATATTCCAAATTTAATATTTCTTATACTTTCTGTTTTAATGTTTTATGTTTTTTAATTTCCAGTTGTATAAACATGTTGGCTTAGTTTCATCCAGACGTGATTCGTTGGTGTAAAAATTAAAAATATTTTTTCAACTATGTGTCTCTCACAAGATGCTGCCAGCATAATTTACATTTACAAAAAACTGAATTTTTCATGTTTTGAATAAATAATAATGTTAGTGCACACTAAAATCATTATTTTTGTCATCGAGGATGTTTGTCAAATTAAATTAATTTTAAGAATCACTACTTTCTATCTAAAAATCATCTGAATATGTGACATCATCACAGGATATTTTAATTTTGTTGTTTTTGAATATAAAAGTACATCGTAGCAACAAGCACAATTCAAATGCCCCGATCTCGACAGATCACTGATGTCAAACAAGGCAAAAGTCGTGTTAGCACTTAGGCCGAGTTCGAATTGGAATCTTGCGACGCTTTTGGTATACCAATGTCTTAGAAATATGCCGTAAAAAGTTTTAAAACTGAGTTACATAAATGTTCTATAGATCGCACATTCATAAGTTTTCCATATTCTTTTTCAAAAATTACACTAGACGTCTATTTCAGAAAATACTTGAAAAGTACTTGCGGTATTATCTCACAACTTGACTTTTATTCTATAAAATTTCTAAATTTTTATCACTTGAGTTGTACAATTCTTCTCTCTTTGCAATCTTCTAACAACTAAATGCACTTTAGCTAGGTGCCTTTTAAATTTTTATCATCTTTTCCGCATTTTAAACAATTTATTATGTTGTATAATAAAATTGTATTTGTTTTACACTATTCTGTACGATCAGATTCAAAATCGAGAATAGTAAGTAAGTATTTTTAACATTCTATACGATTGTATATCATAGTTTATAGTTATCAGTTTGGCTATCATTTTAAAGATTTTGAAGGTTTCAACATTTCAACAAAACATTATTACAATATTAAGAGGTCAGTTGGTGTAGTGCTAAATCAAAGCAGTTTGTTAAAAATCTGTGGGAAAGCGTACTTTTAACTATTTATGCTGTTTTATTTAGGTATTTTGAGATATTTAGAGGCATAAAGAAAAAATGGTAATGATGTACTATTTATTTTGACTCACTTTTCTAGTTTGCCCCAGCATTGATTGCTTACTGTATTACAAACTTTAACTCGAATCTGAATAGTTGGTTATTCGTAAAAATAAGCGTCGCGTCTTATATCGTACAATTTCAATCTTTCTGCTAATTGTTGTCTAAAGTAATTTTAAATTTTACTGACATAAAACTTTTTTGATTTTCGGAAGCTGATATCAATCTTACTTTAAGTGTCAGAGTAAAATAACGTTATTTTTTCTATTCCGAGACAAAGTTCCAAGACAAAAATAAAATAAAGATTGTTTCCAAACTACCCCAACTGATAAAATATTGAAATTTCTACATTGTTTTATTTAGCTTTATTTTACACTCGAATATTTAGACTGCTTTTGTAAAATTTAGTTTTTCATTCCAAAAAAATATGTAGTAAATAACAATTTTGCGTAGTCTAATTTACGAATTCAATTTTCACGGCTTAACAGAATTACTTTTCTCGAACAATTTCAATGTAATTGAAATCATATTTACTTTAATAAATGGGTTTAGTTTATAAGTGAAGTAAACTTTCTTACAATATCACGTAACAGAACGATCGCCTAATGAAAATAGGATTCGGTTATAGCAATCGTTAAATTTAATACCTCCATTTCAAATTTGTTATTTTAACTAATTTCAGCGGTATCTGCCCGAAGTAAAAAGTTTTGTCGAGTACACTTAAATTGGTTTAGTTAAAAAAATAATTACTTCATTATCTTTCCGTTGTAAAACGATCCAGAGAGTTTTAGGTTTGGTGGAAGTTTTATGAAAAAAAAATATATAATACGCTGGTAATACCATGTAATACGATGGTATACACTGTAATACCATCGAAGTAACATACTCATGTACATATTATGTGTACATTATTATATGTATAGTAGATACCACCGCCGCAAGATTTAACTTTGATGATTATAAAGTGATACATCTACATAAACGTCATACATAATACAATAGCAACAATTACTTTAATTAGTTAACGTTAATGACATTAATGTGCAGTAATATATTAAATTATAATATCTAATATAAATTTGGCTACCCTTAGTAATATCTAAAATTGGTTTATATGTTGACGCATCGTTTGTGATTTACTATGTTAAAGCTTTGTAATTCAAAATTTAATTAATCTTGTATTATTACTTTATTACGTGATCATTTTCATTATGTTCGACACTAAAATTTATTTATAATTAAGTACTAAATTGTTAAAATTATAATATAACGCCCCCCCCCCCTGGTACATCTCAAATGCCGTCCCGGTAGTTACGATATAGGATATTTTGAATTATTTTTATCGTTGCATTGGGTATAATAATTATAAGAATAAAAATATAGTATCGATATATTATTATTTAATACGAGAAATACTACATATTATATAAAGAAAACTAAATCTACCTGAACTTATTGTTAGATTGAAATACAATTAAGTTTGCTAATTACATGTGATACTTACTTATTTGATTTATTGCTAATGAGGGTATAATAATTTAAACCTGCAGTCATTAATATCTTAAAATACAATAATTAATTTCCCAGATACCTTTACTTATATTTATAATACATAATAATATATACCTCGATTATTAGCTTCTGAAAACAATATTAATATACCTAAAATATTATTATATTATAATATACTACATAGTATGATACAATATGATAATATTATAATGATGATTATGGTATGGTAATTGCATTTTTTTGATGTTTTTAATTCTTCCTACATACAGTGAGCTCGTAAAATTTGAAAGAAATTGAATAAAATCTTTTAACGGACTTTTTCTCTGAACATCACATCAAATTTAGTTTTTTAATTAAGATAATTTTTTAAATAATAATTAATACTATACATATTAATTTATAGTGTAGTTCACTAAATTTTTTAAGTCTTCAAAAGTTCGGTAAAACTAAATATTAAAAATTATGAAAAATGTCAGTATGTATTAAAATTTGCCGAAAATCACTGCTTTACAAAGTTTCTTATTGTTTTAAATTATTTGTTTATCATAGTTTATTTTATAATAATATTATATTATTACGTATACGACCAATTGTCTATTAGATATGTTTAACATTACAAATGTAACCTGTTGAAGTGAATTGTTCTTGAATACAGAAATTTATACAAATGCTCGAGAATGTATTTACTCCTTTACAATATACTACCATCTCGTGCATATTGTATCATCAGAAGGTAAATTGAATTTAATTTCGAACTACCAAATCGAACAAAATTATAAGTTCATTATAATCCTGAACAACATAATTAATTAAAACGAATTTTAAATTATGTATGACTGAATCTTAATTATAGGAAAATTGGGACCTCATAATTAGTCAAGTCTTGATCTTGCGGTTATCCGTCGGCTTGCTTAAAGGTTGATGTGGTCTGGAAATTGTGCAAGTAGTATGGATGTAGTAAGATTTGTACCAACGTGTAAAATTAATTTATTCGGTAATGCAAGTAAATGCACTAGAGGATTAGAGGACACGCGAAAATAATAACGTCGAATCCAGCGTATAGACAATTTTGTGATAAGTTGTAATTTGTTTTTGTTTGATTAAAAATACAAAATTTTGCGTTATTTATTAAACAGTACCTTTATGACATTATTAGTAATACGTGAGGTGCACGTTATACGCAAATACCACAAATCTTGTTACGCTTATGTCTATCCACTGAGATTTGCAGATTTGTATCCGGTATACCAATTAGGGCTACTACGACCCCGTTCCTGTTTACCAAATACAGATTAGGAACTCTGCATGCACTCTATTGTATGTTTTATAATATATGTATATTAAATTGTAACATATCGGGTAAACGTATCGGTGTTAAAAATAAAAGTCTCAAAGAGATAAACTAGAATTTTGATACTGTTAACAACAATGAAAACTTAAAGTTTTGATGCTGCAATTCCATTATTTGTAGTTTTTGTGCAAAACCCTTCCAATGGTATGATTTTCCATTGTTTCGCTGATTACAATAAAAGAACAACTTAAATTTCTCTGTTGAAAATTTGCAGCTATATTTGTACTTTAAAATGATTTTCAACAAAGATAATTTATTCTCATCTTTCTTAACCGATCAGACAACTAAAATTAGCTGTCGGTGTTTCTGCCCTTTTTTATGGAAACTAAATATTACAATCGGATATAGATCTACACTTTGTCAACGTTGCAAACCAATATACATAATACATTAGATTTAATTTTACGGAATTAATGTCTTTCATATAGTTTTTCCACTATGCACTACTTAAAGTGGATTCAAAATCACGGAGTACATAATTTTAAGATTATGTGTCTAAATTTGAACTCGTCAACTTTTGTTCAGAGCTTCAACGACCTAACGCTAAACTAAACTTATATATTTATATAAAAAGGAATAAATATTGATTCCTCAGAACTCACCACAACATCAGAAGGGATGCTTTTTTGTGCATTTGAATCAGTACAATCAGTCTGTATTGAATATGGATGCTTTCGTGGTCTCAAAATACACGAGAATAGTTATTTCATATTTATTCATATTATCTATTAATATAACTTACATTGTTAATATAGTCGCAGTCATTTAAGCTTGGTAGAAAGAAAAGAGAACAATTTGCAGAAAGAAATAAGATCTTGAATAAAGCAGAAAAACTTTTACCTATATTTTAAACCGTTTGTTAAACCTTTATCTTTTATTGCCGAGTTACCAGGTTCAACCCCGGATGATATGGGGACAGATTCTGACTGTATGGCAAATCACGAACGTGCAATCTGCTTAGAAATCAATTTCCTAATTGGAAGTATATTACAATTTCCGTAATATGGAGTCCATGTTAAATTGTAGGAAACGGTATAATTTCGAATATCAGATTTATAAAAAGCAATAGTAAACAACTTAAATCTTTGATGTTATATTAGTGTACTAACAATGTCGCAAAAAAGTTAAGAAAGTTTGGAAACGTATGAAAATATATGAAACTATTAAAAGACATATAAAACACAAAGCACGAAAATAAGCTTTTCATGCTTGGCTTAGACAAAAATATTCAAAGGGGAATTAGTTTGCTAAATGCACCACTCGGACACTATAAAATCTAGTACACGTCTGTGTTAGCAAACGTACTCGTATTTGTATTAAAATAAGTAACTAAAGGAAAGTTTAATGCTAGTAGATAAGTACTACACCTAAAACTATAACATAAATACATCTAAAATGTCGTGTTTCGAAAACCAAAAACATTAATTTTATTATTTTGTAAATTATTTTAAAGTTTGAATTTTGTTTTAGTATTTATTTATTTATCACATTGTATAAAATTGTTAGTTGAATGTTAGATGTAAATAAAAAGGTAGGGAGAACGAGAACTGGAAGGAGTGAGACTTGAAGGTTGTAGGTTCGAATAGACTGGCGGACGAACACCATTCCCGCAATTATAGTTAAAATTGTTAATTGTTTGAGAATAAATAAGTTAAATTGAGTTGATGTTTGTTTTTATTTAAATTAATAAAGTGTAAATGCTAAAAAATAAAAAAAGTGAAGAAATTGTGATAAATGTTGGTAATTTGTTGAAATTACAACGCAGCAAAATTTGTTAGGCCAGCTGCAAAATAACATGTGCGCTTGGAATACCACATACAATACCACATGATAAGGTAAAACAAAATTTGAGCAATTTATATTTTACGATTTAAAAAAAAACATTGAAGAGTCTCATTGCTACAAATAATGGATAAAACCCAGTATAAGGATTAATTTGTGGGATTAAGCAAATTTTAAAAGATTTGCATAGCTAGGGTCACCTCAATATATAAATATCCGTATAGTGACACGAGCTTAACATTATTTTTTTTAAATTAGAAATTACATAGTATTGCATTTTACTAATGATTTTACTGACAAGTAATTATTTACTTGTTTAATTCAAAAAGAAAGTCCAAACTCCAGTCCTCGACTAAGGTTTTACAAGCTGATATTTCCGGAAAACTTTTAACAATTTCACAATAGAAAATCGAACGTTACATAACAATCATGTCATCGTATGTATTATGTATGTATAATATGGAAAATAAAAAACAATAACATTTTTTTTTGTTTAAAACGTATTTTTTTGTTTGTTCAATCAATAATAATTGAATGGTTGAGTGTGCAATTGAAGCCGGACAGTTTCAACCTCCGTTGTTTTAGAAAAAATTATTTCATTTTAACTCGATGTGTATAGCTTGTAATTATAAATCTCTCTGTACTTATATTCACTATAATAATAGATAGGTTCGATAAAAACTTTAATGTGTAACTAATAGTAAGTTCTAATTAAAAATGAAAATGCTTAAAGCTACTTAAATCAAAGTAAACAAACCACAGAGAATTACAAACTTTGTTTGAGAAAATATTGATTTAAATTGTTGCAAACAATGGATGCGGTTACTTTGTGAGGATCTGTAACAGATGATTTATAAACAATATGTCTCTGTCGGCAATCAATTTTCGATTACTACAGAATGTAATTTATATGCACCTCTACATGTACAAACACCATAAAAATCACATTGCTTTCTACGTACATATGTATTTAATGCCGAATAACGAGCAGTTTACTTGGTAAATTAAACTCATCTTAATGCAATTTTTTTTTCATAATTATCTATAATAGAGAGCGGCCTCCACTACCTTAGAGAAAGCTTCGCTTCATTAATTGGTTCGATTGTTGCTTTTGCTTCACAACTAAAAGCGCATTCAACAATTCGACGTCGTTACATTATTTTGCCTAATATTATACGCATAGCCGCGGCGAAGGCGTTGTTATAAATGCACGTTGATGAATGCGCGTGTTTGCTGAAAATTTTCAGGAATACAACATAACAATAAATTCAAAACTTGGTGTTGAACGTATAAAACATTGATTATATGAAAGGTGTTGGACGTCGAGCATTATTCTCTCCGAATAATTTTATTATATTATATAAAATCTGTTTAATCAAACCGTACAATAAAATGTACAGGCCAACTGAAAGTTGAAACGAGTCAAAATTGAAATTTGGATAAATTGTTTATATTATAATGTAATATCTGCCCAAACCAGCTCCGACTTAATAGAAAACCAGGTCAGACATTCTGTTTATCAAATGAGAACATGCAAATGCGAACACAGAAATGTCTAAACATAATTTGCTTATCGATCTTGATAATAGCTAAACTGCTGTTTCGTTACTGTTAAACAAAAATAATGGACAATTTGTTTTCATAAATTAATAGATGCGAGAATAAAAACAAATAACTTTTAAATGTTATGAATTATTAACACCAAGTAAATATATTTTGTGATCGTGATAAGTGGTTCTTGAAAATATAAAATTATTTGTTCGTTTTAGGATTTTCACATTATTTTTACATTTCCACGTACACAATTTATAAAGTTTGCAAATAAACATTTGTGACCTAAATTATGGTCACAAAAAATATTTGACTAAGTCAATTAATGTGCTATATGAAAATATCAATGACTTGGTCTCTTAATCGCATGTTTCGATCGACCTGAAAATGACAGGTATAAAATTTTAATTAGTATTGCAATTTGTATTTGTGAAACAAATTTCAACCGTTAAATTTATTATTATGATTAAAATTATTATGCAAATATATATTATTGTTTACTAACCAAATTCTGTATCCCTTTCCACTCGACTGAGTTAATAAAAACATTGTGGAGTTTTTTAGAGCTAGAACAGGTATGCGCAAGATTATGTACTAGATGATTTTATCACCTTACTTAAGGTTGGTTTATGCTGAACAATTCTGATGTGTCTGGTACGAAAACCAAAAATACCAGAAGGAAAGAGCGAAGACAATATTGTAACAGGCTGCAAATATAATAATAATTTGAATTATATCTGAAATTTTGCGAGAGTTTTTATGTACTTATTTATATAGTTAATATATCTTGCATATAATGAACATAAGACATTGAATAAGTTTGTAAGTAAACTGTGTAATACTAGATAATGTTGAATTACTTTATGTCGCTCCGACTCAATTCTTTCGGCTGGTCTTCCAATCGCAATCATAAATAATAAAATAATAGATAAATACCAATAAAAAATAATGGCTAAACTGGCAAGTACAAAAGAAGAACATAAGCAGAGCTTTTCTCTCTTTATTGCAACTTAATATTAAAATAATGCATTTTATTGAGTAAATTTAAAAACCAAAAGCCTTATGATTATCTTTAATGTTTTTTATGTGCGAGTGTGTGGTATATTATTAAAAATAAGCAAAAATCCAAACACCGAATATTAAAAACGTGAAAAATACACTTGCCATATCCGGAAGCGGCGAACCGATTCTGTAAATGACAAGTGCATTTCTCATATTTTTAATTTCTAACTGTGACGTCCCCTTTCTGTTCTCGTAATTTTTTATAGCCAAATTTTGCTTCATAAAAAATGATTAATCAATATGGGGTGTTTACTTACGGCGTTACTATTTAAGCCGAGCTTAATGGAATAAATGTTTACCTATCTATTTGAATGAGTTTAGAAATTTACAATATGAAGAAAGGCGTATAGGCATTCAAGCTTCCAATAAATCTTGCACGATAGCATCTATGTACATGTGCAAGCTTTTGACCCGAATTGAGTATATTGCAAATTTCATACAACCTTCAGCTACGGATCAGAATACATACGACCGAATTTAAAAGACAAAACCGTATAATTTAAATTAATTAATTTCTTTAAAAACACAAAAAAATTGTGCACCGCTGTTAAAAAATTGATCATATTTTTCCCTAAAATATTTAGTACGCTTTGTTTCAAGTTGTGTAATAAAGCACCCAGATATTGCAACTGGGTCACATTTTAATTTAAGTTTTAATCTCTTTATTTAAAACTTTTATAACAGAACATAAAATTACACATTTTTCCAACATTCAATCAAAATCACAATTTTAATTTAAAAAAAAATTAAAAAATCCTGTGCTATATATTTTTTAAAGGTTGAGTAATAAAATAAAATAATAATAAAAAATGTTTCGCGATAAAAAAAATATAATAAATTAATTGTAATTTAAAATTGTTTTCGCGAGGAGGCTTTAGAGAAATTTTTTATATAAAATTTATTTTTGTGCCAAGTGCTACTACTACATTAGATCAACCCAAGAATTCGTAATAAATATTGGAAACGATTCAATTTGAAACGCATTATATTATATTACATCCTAACTGATTTTAAATTGAATTCGAATGATATGAGAACGCATTTTAAAATTGAACTTGTTAGTTGGAGATATATTTAATATAAAATTTATTTAGCTGTACACCGATTGTAAAACAGATTAAAAATACGTTTACATTGCTGATTACAATTTTTTTCAAATATTTTTGCTGCTCAAAACTCCGAAAGTCAATATTTTCCAACTATCGTTTTCAAAGATGCTTTTTAAAAATAAGCATTCACATAATTGTCCTGCATTGTATTTTATTTTAATTTCTACTCCCGTAGACATTTCTTCGATTGGCTCCTATAATAGGCTATAAGACAAGTAAGCTTTAGGTGCTTTAGGCGAATGATAATATTTCACTCTTTGAGTGGTTATCGCTCTGAAGTGGTACCAACAAAAAAAAATGATAATTAACGAACATAAATATTATATTATTAAAAGACTAATAATTAATTTGCATATTTTACGTCAAAGGACTACAGCAAAATGTTCGTGCAATTAAAGTTAACTACCAGAATTTACAATGAACAAATGTTTGTACAGAGTGCAAACCAATGCTTGTGTTGGTATATTTACTCAATAGTGTTGCCAACTGCAACGATGTGAGAACCGTACAACATATACTATCGTTGTACTAGATCCTGTTTAATACGTTTCGATTCTGTGAAAAAATTTCAAATTAATATTATTATTGTATTTAATCAGATTTATGTTATGTATGTTCTGATTAAGCTAATTAACAAGATTATCGAGCATATAAATTAATTTTATTTTATAAGCTTTCGGAAATTGACTGCTGTCTTCTTCGGATGTTTAAGTAAGCTTGGTTTATTTAAAGAAATTGTTATTGGTTAATTTTATATTTTATAATCAATTTTAAATTTTAATTGGCAATGACCTGTACTAGGATTGGTATGCTTATAATCATAACTGACGTATCAAACTTTGGGTTAGTTTCGACAACTAAGCTGTAATAGTCAGATGCAATAAGTATTGGTGCATTGCCATTGGTAAAGACAATCAATTGCTTTATGCTGTAATTTTGAAAAAACAAATGAGAAATCAATTTATTACATTATAATGTACATTATATTCCTTAATAAGTCCTCTTGTCTTGGGTCCATTTTATACTTTAAAGACTCGGTTATTTATATGTGCTTGCTTTTTTTGTTATTTTATTATTTATAGTTGTTATTGTGAGGTCGACACATTGTTCATTTTTTTGTTCTCTTTCGCTTTAACTATCTTTCTTGTTCTTTTTTTTTATCAATTATAACTAAATTCTTTCCTCAGTTGAAACTAACCGATAGCACTTTAATTGTTAAGTTTAAATAATTGTTTAAATATTGTTCCGTAAAACTGACGTGCGGATTCTTTTTTTCGGTGCAAATAGGTCAAGAAAAGTCAGTCAAGTATTTTGTTTACGAAACACATTCGACATGGTTACATGCACCGTAAGTAATAGCCTGATTTTCTCTGATATATTAGCTTTCCTATAAGATGTTCAAAAATGGATCTAATTAATTAATAGAAAAATGTAAAAGCGCAAACAAAAAACAATCTTAATATAATTTTAAATTATTGTTCATCTGCACTACCCTGTAGAATAATAAATTATAATGTAATACAATTATATTATTATGTTTAGTCTAAACTTTTGTTGAATAAATATTTTGTGGAATTTTACTAATTCACCCCACGTAAAAATCTTCATAACCTACTTTTGACTTATTTTTTCTAACCAAACTCGCCGAACATTATTTCTCTTACCAACAAATTAAATTAAAAATTTATTGATAAAACATCTGCAGAAATAAATACTAAATCGTTGATGATGGTTTATAAAATAAATTTAAATTTATTAAGCTTGCGTAGCTTGTCAACTTTTAGTTTATTATTATTGTTGCATTTTAAAAAATGAAACTTGTATCTTAAAAAATTTCAAAACGGCTTATGCGCTTAGAAAATGTAAAGAAAATCCACTATTAATGTCTAAAATTTATACGAAATAATATCACTTCGTGGCTCCAGGGAAGAAGTGATAAGTACATTTTGACATTTTTTTACGAGAGAAGCTTGAAATTCATGTAAAAGCTCAGAAATACGGACTTTTATAGCCATTTTATACATTTTTACATTTCCTTCAATTCCAAAAGACCTCAAACGAACGTTAAACAAAAAATAAAATTTTCTTTAAGCTTTATTTCAAATGTTTTGGAATTGAAGGACATTTAAAAATCAATAGAATCGCTTTGGCACGAAATGCCAAATATAATTAATTTAAACAAATACGGTGCTACAGAAAAAACTAATTGATTTTCAGAATTTTTTAATTTTTTGGAATCAAACTCAACAACAAAAATTATGAAAATGATTAACTAAATTGCTAAAATTTCTCAGTTATACCATTTATATCAAATTGTCAACATTATACAAACTTATTAAATAATTAATTACAAGTAATTTTCTATTAGTATTATTATTATTAAGCTGTTAAAAACAAATCTGTCAATGTCGTAACAGTGTAGGTCATTTAAAAAGTTTTTTTGTTCTTTGTGATACCAGTTACCCAATCAAAATAAGTTTTTCATTATTGCAGAAGAAATTTAAATTTCGCATTGAATTTGAGCGGAGAGGTTAATCAAATTTAGCATTAGGAATTCTATGAAAATTTAAACGTAATTTTAAAAACCAAGAAAACATACGAATAGGGGGTAGCCGGACAGTTTGCTACCACTCCTAAATTATTACTAAAATTATACGCTAGTTGTGAAATATTTAAGTTAATTACATAATTTATTGTTAAAAGTTTACTACACCGCATCTGTGATACCTTTGTTTTCAAATTGTAGCTTACTTGAAGAAAGGTAAAATTAGAAATATTTATGAATAATATACATGATGTATCAAGTTTATAATAATATTTTTTTATTGTATTATGCGCTATGAAAAATTTGGTAGATCTGAATAGCTGCCTGTATACAGAGCCAAAATGGATGTACAACCATAAGAACACAGAATTGTAGTAGGAATAAATGCGACCTACGTGTTAATATAAAATAGTTTAAAATTTTATAAATTAATAAATTTCTTAATAGGTAAATGTGTTGTTTTATTTAGCGCTTATATGAGTCATTAGTGCTAATTAAATCTTGATTAAATTTTGATATTAAATTATATTTCGCATGCTACTTAATAAGTAAATCCGTTTTCACTTAGTAATTCACATTATTACATTGAATTTATCTATTAATTCCATTTTACAATTATATAATATTTATACGTAATCTGCTTTAAAAAAATATTCGCAGAATTATTTACAACTGTTTTTTAACTTCCCTTTTAAGTATGACTTTTTAGGAGTGAACGAATTACGAAAGTTTACTTTAATCTCAAGAATTTTACTCTCTCTCAACTACCTTGCACATTCACATTAGCAGCACCCCTCACGATAATATCAAATTTTCCTCGCATGTTTGTCTAGGAAACAAAATTTCGGTAAAGTGGATAAACCTACAATCCTTGTACTTATTTATAACATCTCTAATAAGTATTATGTTACCTATCCAACTCAAATTTTTAAGATTGGTTATGTTTACATGGAATAAATTGAGCGTCGACTGACCTAAAGCCGTAGTCGATTCAATATTTATAAGTGATTGATTACATTACTCGACATTATTATTGTATCGTATCTTGAATTTAAACCTCGTTGAGTTTTCCGTACGGGCATCGCTTTCGAAATACGTTAAAATAAAATTAGTCCTTACATTTTATTGTATTTTATATTTTATAGATCGATCGTTAATGTAGGTAAGGCAGCTTAGGTGAATTCGCCCGTAGCGTTTACAAATCAGAGCTACACTGGCTCCATTACAAATGTGTTTATACCGAAATTTTGCCAATTTTGTCTAAACCACAAACTAAACACTGGTTATAAACGTAGTTATTATCTTGCGTTTAATAACTGAAAATAACTTTAATGAAAAATAATTTTTTAATCACGTAATTCCAAAGGAAAATTAATTCTAGAGAGCAAAGCAGTAAATTGTGTGTAATTGGTAAACTTAAATGTAATTTTTAAGATTTAATTTAATTTAAATGTACTATTATGGCGACTTCAAAATGCGAACTCAATTAACTTTAAATGTAATACTGTGAAGTTATGTTAGGACTAAACCCTCATATTTTAAACTTAAATGGCAATGGTACGACAAACACGGGAGTCGGATTTACGCATAAACAATATTTAGATGAACAGGAAAATAAGCAGATACTACTGTTAACTAGTTCAAAGAGGTGCTTTATCTTTTGAAATAGTAATAATTAATTGTGCTGTTGTGACGCGAATTTGAAATTTTTTCATTTATTGCAGATACGGTAAACAATAATATTATTAATTTATCAAGCATTTTAATTATTTTTATTCGCCAAATTAAACTCGCGCAAATTTTTGCTTTGTTTCAAATTCTTTTCACAAAAAATCAAACAACAGTTTAATACATTCGGACACAATAGCGAGAATATCGAACTGAAAACCCCTGTTTTTAATGTTATTTGTGAATGAAAATTATCAAAAATATGTAGGAAGGTACGCGTTGTGTAATCTAGAATACAAAATAAAACCCAAATTACAGTTCACATAATAATTATTATCTTTGGAGTAGTTTTTTTTAATTCCGATCCAATTAAAATTCGCCGAATGAAAACTTGAACTGCTTTGGTGATATCATTTTCTCAAGTAGTTTTGAGTTATTTATTCAAATTCTACAATTCCCTTTACCAATTAGCTACATTATTACAGAATCCACTCTACCTTTTCCTCATTACAACACACTTGGGTTTGACTGCGCTATAATGGCAGTTGTACAACACATTTTCAACACATGCTACTCGCATCTGTGCTTCCTTTCACAGATCTTCGTAATAAATAAATTGATAAAAATTTATTCACATTTAATTACTTGTATTGTGCGACTTTATATTTTTTCAGAGAAAAATTTAGCTACTAAATTTATTTAATTCACAATACAAACCAAAAGTAGTACTGAATTCCCAATCTTTTAAACGAAATAAAACTCCCAATTTATAATACTACAATTCGTCGTTACATTAAAGCTCAAGTTGAGGTAATTTTAAGTTTTCCACTCGGTTTCCTCAAAATATCGGACTGGAAAAAGGTATATGGATGGGGTATTATAACTCACCTTAATTCGAGTTGATAAATCTCACGATAAATTAGTAAAATTTGAACAGAATAAAAGTGCCGGAAAAATATTTGAATATTCACAAAATCGGATTGACTTAAAATAATTATTATTAAAGTTTTTCAACTTGATATTAGTAATTTTAAACCGCTTCGAACTTACATCACACGATGGTACATTTTCTAACGATCTGAGAAGGAAGTAATTAATCGAGTGTTATACTACTTATTAATTTTTATTTATCGATCCACCTGTTTCTACTTTTTTTCTACTTTCCTTTTAGAAAAATAATGCTTACATGATACCCAAGCGAATAAAAAGTTCCAAATGTTCATTCCAACAGAAAGTGATAGTATGATATAAGTCTGGAAACAGCTAGTGTAAGGTTCTTTCTTAAATGAATAAGGTAATCCATTTAAATTATTTACAAAAATTTGAACAACAATTTTTTGTATTCAAACCGATATCAACAACAGTAATCTATTGATTATTATTTCAACTGCACGTACTCTATGAATTTCTTTGCAGTGGGTCGGCCAAATTAATTGCATTACAAGCTAAATTTACTTTATTGCACACTGGTCAACTATCCGAAAAATTTAGTGTTTTATCTCTCTTTAAAAAATAAATAGGATCTTAGCCACAATAATTTTTTACCTACGAAAAGACAATAGCGATGTGGTGAAAAAAATGTTGCATTTCAAAAAGTGATTTGTTTTTATATTTTATGAAACCAAAGTTTGGGCAAGGTATATTTTTAAAAGTTGCTACGCTACAACCTCTTTTTTGTTTATAGTGAGACCAACTCAAAACCATAAATTTGAACCAAATTTGATTTAAAAAAGTTCTACTTGGGAATATTCTAACTACGTCGTATTATACAGGTGGAACGCAAAATACAGATCCTGAAAATGTTTTATGATAAATAATATACAGGTACGACTATTTGGTAAAGTACCTACATGCTAATACTTACAATTGATTATTTTGTATGGGATGAAGTAAAATTTGAAACAAAAATCCCTGTATCTCGCAAACCTGTGCAAAATAATTTGTCCTTTATCATAGAATTTTAAATCGCTCTATGTGTATCTCAGTGTGAGTCTGTGAGTGAAGCAATTTTATGTCTCTCATCGATCATAATGTTTGCTTAATAATATAGTCAATATAACCTTATAACTTAGTAACTAAAAATATTATTAATTATTGTAAATTTATAAAAATAATTTTGTTGAATTGTAATAACTTTTTATTTTAATGTATTATTAAAATTTACAATCTCGTTTACAATCGTAACTTGGTGCTGTCGTACGAAAAGTTGTTTTCAATTTTTAACAAATTATTTTTCTTGTTGATATAATATATTTTAAATATAATGATTATTACTGATGTACTGGATTGTTTTAAGATTTTGTTAGTGCTTATAATTAAATTTTCATTTTTATGTTAATTTTAATTTTTAAAATGTACAACTTTTCAAACTTTGCAAGACTTCCGGTTAATTGTTAATTTAAATGTACTTTACAAAAATAAAAAACCTTGTATTTGACAATTTATAATAATATTCTAATTTTAAAATAATGTAGTAAGCAAATTTTCTTATCCAACTTTATTAATTAATATTAAATTACAAATACTTTTCTTCGCCATTTCTTTGTTTGGATAATGAGAAATTTTCAAATTTTTCAACAACGTAGTAATTTAATTTTGAAGTGCAGTTAAATGTTTTTTATTCTAATCTTTAGGACCGAAATTTGTGTTTTAAACCGTAATAAAGTTTTATTAAAACGTAAAACTGCAGTACCTTTATTAGACTTGTATACTTCCATGACCAATATTTTTGTATTTTCTTTTATTCCGCTTTGCTATTGTTTGGGGAATTATTATAGAAGATTTACTTCAAGATGCTCTAAAAGTAGCGAATATTTATAAATTGGATCGTAAAAATTGCATTTATGCGTGAAAAATCACTTTTCAAGCGGGAAAAATCAAAACAATCTACCTATTAAAGAGAACCAAAAAGAAATTGAAAACTTTATTCACATAAAAACGGTTTCAGATCTTGCCAAGTCATCTTCAGGTTTAACAACGCAGGCATGCTTCGAGTAATTTAATTAACTAGTTATACGGTATCAGTAACGTGTAATTTCGCGAGCCATTGGAACATAAAATTAAGTAATTACTTATGTAATAGTTAATTAAGCTGTTTAAATCTTTAAAACTTTTTTCATTTAACTTTTTGATACCTAATGCAATTTGTTCATCTTCTCGTTGTCTAATTACAAGATGAAATATTTTATTATCTTGAATGACAGAAATAATCGCAATCGCGTTACGGTCGGATGGAGGTCGAATAATAAAGGTTCCGTTTTGTTTACCTTCCAATAGACTTTCTGCACTATTTCGTCCAATATTTTTGTAAAATGTTTCTGTTATTTCAAAGTTGTGATCTGCAAAGGAAGGAATTAAAATTAAAAACTTTTGGCAAAAGTTAAGTTGCTCGTGCTAACAATATTTTTAAATTTTAAAGGTTACGAAAATGTTGATTGTTTTTAAAGATCTTTTGAATTAGTACACCAAACTTTCCAAAGTTACTCACACAATTTTTTTAGCATGCGACAAAATTTGTTCTCTTGAGAAAACTAAAGTTATAGCAAAACAAACTTGTCAAACGCCAAAGGGGAAAACAACTCAAGTTAATTTAAAAGAAAAATTTATCGATTTCAATTTAAAGAAAAGTTTTAAATTTTAGTACACACCATAGCTGTTGTCATTAATGGCAGTTTTTCTGCAAAAGGGAAGGCAGCACATTTTATATACGCTGTCTGCACAATCGCTAAATATTCTATTTGCTAAATTACCAAAAACACGAGAGAAAACTACAAAGCACCAACACATTTATCAATATTACATATGCACTTCTGTTGACTCGGTTACATCGCAAGACGTTCTTATATTACAATGAGATATTATCAAATGCACTTGTGCACTATAATAATAGAAAAATAAAATAAACTGAACTGACATATGTAATATACACCATTTTTCTTTTTCGTCTTTAAGACATACATATGGCTCAACATTTTGATTTACTGTAAGCTTTCTTATGTAATTTTGTTACATTATTTAAAACCAGCGCCTTAAAATATTACGTGTACGCTTAAAAAAATATTGCTGCAGTTTCTGCTATTCCAAATCTTCGGTGGAACATAGACGCCTTATGTCAGCGTGTACAAGAATTAAGGCATTTCTTACTCTAAATAAAAATATAGCATGCTCGTAAAGTTAATGCTCGTATTTTTTACATATAAAAACAAATTTTCGGTTATAGTACACATTTTTTCAGTTTTTTTAGTTTAAAGTTGATAATCATAACCGAAATTTATAAAAAATTTGTTACACATTTAGTTATCAAGAAAACTTAAATGTCTCAATGCATTTTATGCCACCCATGTTTGCAAGTTAGATTGTATTATTTTAAGATTTATTATCATCAATTAAAATATAATAGGAAAGTAAACAAATTTTCCCCTTACTTCTAATAGGCAATTAAAACGGATATTGGGTATGAAGGGAAGTAAATCAAACAATATTATTTGCTAGCCGACGTTTTGAACTATTTATTAGTTCATCCTCAGGGCTGAAATATATAACAGAGGTTAAAAAATCTATAAACGGTGGCCATAAGGATGGACTAATAAATAGTTCGAAACGTCGGCTAGCAGATAATATTGTTTGATTTACTTCCCTTCATACCCAATATCCGTTTTAATTGCCTAAAATATAATATCTTTTCGTCATTTCAAATTTTATTATTTTAATTTTGTGGGTTTCAAGGTATTAACCCTAGTTAGTGTGCAATCAATTTTGGTTAATAGCTGGCTTTAGTGGTTGGTAAATACATATATCTGTTTATTTGACATCTGTGAGTTAAGTTACATCGACAATTTATTATTATGTACATAAGTTGAAAGGTCAATATTCAGCGAGGGAAAATCTTCAAGATTTTTTCACTATAGATTCAGTACTACAATCTTAACTTAAAATTTGTTATTTGCTTGGGAGATTGCGTCTTCGGTACTATTTTCAATTTAACTTTAAATTTGTTGTAACATATTTGAATATTATCATTCCCAATCATTCAGCTATTACTTTGTGTATGAAAGTAATACTGCTGTTAGTTCTTCCTCTTTATTTTAATAATTTCACTTGGTGCTCATTACTTCTTCTTTGCAGGTAGCAGCATAATATCATATATATCAAACGAAAGTTTATCTATTATTTTAGATTTTAATTAGAGTTAATCGTGATTTTTAAGTATCGGCGGGCACAAATACCGAATGTAATTTATAATTTAGACTAGGCGGAGAAGGGTGGAAAGAAAGGAAATAACTTTAAGCTGAGAATTTAGTTAGCAGGCAGTTAGAAGTTGTAAATTTCATCGAGACTTAATTTATCATATAAAAGAAAGAGCAAGTCTGTCGTGCTACCAACTCCAAGATTAGATGCTATGAAAAAAATATTAGGTACGGCTATAAGGGATGAGATACGGGGCAGAATATTGCGACAATGATATGGGGGCTTAGAAGATTGACATACTTAACTTGTGTAGATGTACAAAATTATGTAACGTGAGCGCACTTTTTAAAATAAACAGAATAAAAAAATACGAGTTTATTTTACATCTTCAATGTCGAGAAAGAAAAAATATTTTTAAGTTTGTCTTTACACATAATAGGCCACTTTGTGGTTCCGTTTCGTGGTTATAATGTCAAAATGTACGTATGGCATCAAGACGAATGGCATATTAGTGGCATAAAAGATGTTCGGATTCCTAAACAAGAGAGAAACTAATATATCGATTGCCTAAATCGAAACGAAGAGAAGAAACTATTAGGCTCGACTTATAAAGGGCGATTTAATGATGTTAAGCTATACGTGTACTACTAAAATTAAATATTTGTCGGACATACTCTATAGCTTAACACAATAGAATTAAGTAAGCGACGACCAAACGTCGGGTCGATTCTAATTCGGTTGTCACCCACGTTAAAAGTTAACGTTAGTTCTCATTTACGTTTACTTCCGCTAAGAAGACTTGCTTGCCTGTATTCCTTTACAAAGTTGACACATTAAAATTTAGCGCCATAGATGCTACCTACTCATATCAACTTTTCTTTAACTTACTTTACGTCTGATTAAATTTTTATGTCGTTAACCAAAGTGTTACTTAATTAAATCCTTGACGAAATATAAACCATAAAGCTTGTTTGTGACACGTTTAATTTTAATAATAAAAAATGTTGAATCCCTTAGCTGGATAATATGCAGAACGGAATAATTGCGGAAGCGTACACGGAGAAAATCACAAGAAGAGTTTGAATTTTTTAACGTTAAAGTTTTTTAAGATTATCTTAACGCCTGGCCGAGAAAATTTCGGTAGATAATAATATTATTTTTGGATGTACTACATTGTGTACTTAAGCTAAGAAGAATTCATTTACGAGCATAGTAGTTGGAGTTTAAAAATTAACGTTTAGATAATTCAGAAGATTTTATTCGTAATTTTTAATTAAAATAAAGTAGAAATACGGTTGTATTTGACGCCGAATCTGCTAAATAACGCCTTAATGTTATAATCGACTTAATAAAGGTTCAGTTTGAAATAATTACGGACCTTTGTGCAAGCTCGTGTTTGTAGACAGCATTATTATGTTATAATACGAATTGTACGTAAATTTAAATCCCTAGTGTGAACACACTTTATATATTTATAACAGTTTGTTCAGGAGTAAATAAATATTTGGATTGTTTCCTTTTTACAAATGTGCTTAAAGTATGTCTGAGTTTTGGATACAGGGTTCTCTTTCTACTTATTTTCCTATTCTGCTTTCCGTTTAGGAAACCATCTAACTTAAGTGGTCGCATATTTTATTTAGCCGATGTCAAGGATATATATGAAGCTTATGCTGCTGGATGTTTGTTATCTGATCTTACAAACGTTTCTTTCTTTCCACTTTTGGTTTATTTCGAATTTGAACATTTTCTTCTCATAATGCCACCCGTAGGTAGATATGAAGCAATCGTGTAGTTTTGTCACGTAATAAAGCCTTCAGGTTTTCTGTCAATCCACTTGCTTGTCTTTATAACAACAGTTGTGTGTTCCTTTTATTAAATTCATTAAATACTATGTACTCGACTCGTTTTTTTAATAATAATGTAATATACAGTTAACTAACTCCATTTGGAACCAACCACCAATTATATAGTTTAAAAATTTATTATGTCTAAAATAATCAAACTTAACAAAATGTTAAAATAATAACATTTGTAACTATTAAGTAAATAATACATACTACGAAGAAACATAATATTTAACGAAACCGAAATGACAATAACATTCACATTTAACAGGGTTGAACTTAGAATATTTGAATAAACAAGAAAATAGAATTCTAAAAAAAAAACCTGTAACATAATATAAAGGCCTCTATTTCACGATTATTATTTAGACATTATAACAGTAAAAATAACAAGTGAGAGCAAATATACCAAACAAAATTGAAAAAATTTTCTTGATCTTTTAATTTTGTAAAAACCGCTAAAAAAATACGCTTATTATCTCTGACGGTGTGATAAAAAAAATTTTATATTAAATTATATAAATAATAATCAACAAAAATTTTTTAAATTTTCTTTCTTGTGTTATAGCGAGAAATAGAAGAGAATTTAGTTTTATCGTATTTATATGTTTTAGTTTTAATTATAACTTCTCCCGAAGATTATTCCTTTTAATTATTGAAAAGAAGTAACCTCTTTCTGTTACATATAAAAAATCATTCGGTGGTATATGAATGCCATAAGAAACTGAATTATTACGAGGTTTGGCTAATTATTTATAAATTTATTATGCAATTTATCAATCGTGAATGTAAAATTTAATTAGCACTGTAAGTTTCTCTAAATAATTTTCGTCCTTTCAGAGACGTATTTACAAAAAAACCGCTATCTCTACCCTAAACATGATACCTACGGAAAATAAAGTACACTGCTAAATTAATACTTATAATTTTTGTTTTATCAAATTTTATAAAGTATTATAAAATTGTGTTTAAAACAAAGCCGGTTGACTCGAGAAACTGCATATACTCAATAAAACTCAATCAAACAGAAAATTTTTAACAAAAAGTTGCATGTTCCTAATGAAACTTACAAACTCTTTCATTTTATTAACGGAGTCGATTTAAAGCTTTAAACTTCTTCCTTTTTCATATGCTGGAACATTGTGAACGCAACTTCGGTAAGTTAATCAAGATCGACAATTGTAATATTGCTAAGCAAGACAGAAGAATTAAATTTTATTGCTTTCAATGGATTTTTAACGGAAAAAGAACATAAATGCAAAGAAATAATGCAAAAGATGGTAGAAAATAATTTAATTTAGTTATTAAAACCACAACTGAGGATATATTTACTCTGCTTTCTACAAAAGAATTTACAAATCACATTACTCTTTATAGAAGCATTTTAAGTTTAACTCGGCAACGATTTCCCACGCGGTGTTATATTTTAAATTGCGTAACATATTTTTTATTTTTTTAAATTTGTACCTTACTTCTTTGAAGCTCTTTTTCACACCGCACATCAACAATTCGATACTTTTTTTTATATATTCTTAACATTCTGACACAAATTAAAATTGAAAGCAACCCACAATGTTTACACCTATATTTAAAAATATACAATCTTTTACATAATTATAATTATAGCAGTACTGCCAAGAATTAGTGCGACCAAAATTCATTCATTGTCACTGACCTACCAATTTTGAATTTCAATTTGAATTTTCTTATATTAGTTAGACTCAAAAAATTTTGAAAAAAGAAATCTATAGCTCCAATTTGATCTCTACTTTCAAATATATAAATTTTAAAAAATAGTGAAACTCTCTCATTCATTGTAAATGATACAAAAATTCAACAGTGTTATAGATCGGTCGAGCTTACAAAATCATTATCGTTTACTTAAAAGTATGTTTTCGTTAGTTTGAGTTAAAATAGTTGTATAATTTTTGCACTTTGCTAGGTTGGTTGAGTATTGTAAAATAGCGTCAGATCCTCTTGACGTTTTCAATTAATAATCATAAAACCCAATTACAAATTTTTTTTAATTGAAACTGAAACCCGATTATAATTTTCTAGCTTGCGTTTGCTTTTAAATATAAATAAAACTCAGCATCAAAAATAAAAATATTAATTAAAATGTTGGAATTAGTACAAACAAAAAGACTGGCACCCACGGACACAATATTAATTGCATTTACAGCAAAAACCTAAAATTAACATTAAAGTTTGATGTGGTCGTTAATATTTTTCGTGTGATACGAAAACCAGGAATTACATTATGGCATTTTACAAGTTGAGTGACATTGTCAACAACAATTTGTCTCTAATCTCTTACCAACTTCTTTGAGTTGTTATTAATGACGCAGGCCTATACCGACTTAACGAATACTTCAAACACGTTGCCCCCTTATATTTTATAGAAAACGGCCGGAAAATTAAAAGACGCTTTTAGAATTTGTAAATTAATTTTTTTGTCATTTTCTTCACTCGAAAAATAATTTATCGACTTTGATTGTGTCAGCCTAATCTAATTTTAATCTCTTATTTTTATAAATTTGAAACCAATTTATATAATAATAAAATTGTCCGGATATTTTGTACATCCTCCGCTCGCTTGATTTACTTTTACGAAATTGGAAAGATATTCGAGTTTCAAATTTTAAATTTATGAAAAATACTACTTACGCGCTTAAATAAAATCCTTTGATTTAGAAGAATAAAAAAATGTAGCGAGTGCCTTTTGAAAAAAGTTGTAATTTATTTTTGCGTTGTTATGAAACTCTTGAACTTAAGATTTCGAGATTAAAAAAAAAAGTATTAACAAGAATGTTGATCAACGCGTTATTAGCGGGCATAAAATTTAAATTTAAGCGAATAATTTAAATAAATGTCTGGAACGCGGTTAAATATTAAAAAAATTTAAAATACGTGTAATAAAGATTCGTCAGTTATCGCAGTTTAAAACATGAAAAAAACTGAACAAAATTAAAATTATTCATATTTGTTCGCACACAACCATCAACTACACTTTCATCTTAATGAGTTTTTAAGCTATCGCCTTTGTTCTTTATTCCAGTAAAATGTAGAATTTTGCAAAAGTATGCAAAAAGCGATTTAAAATATTCTTGCTTTACAAAAACCTGCTATAGAAATTTTAAATGCCATCAACGGTTAGTTATCTTTGACGTTTTACTTCATTTTATAGGAGGTTAATTACACTTTACATTTTTACTTTATACGTTAAAATTATATACCCCATTGTTTCGAATAAATAATTGATTGCCGATAATATGTAATTAAGTCGATTCGCTTCGAAAACACACTCGTGCGTGTAGTCCAATCCAATCGAAATATTCACGCTGCAGGTAAATGTTGTTATCAAAATATCATCTTACTTGAATTTTAAAAAGTTTTCAACTTGGCGTGACGGAAACAATGAAAGGGTTACGTATCCCGAAATAAGTCAAGTCGATTGTGATAAACCGTTATTGGAATGAAAAATCCATGATTCGATTTGCGAAATGCAAGTTTCTTTATCTCGTTTCCATTTCTAAACCCCTTATAACACTTCTCTAACGAGATATTGCGGCCAACTAAAAGTTGAATAGCTTTTTAAGACAGTTTTCCAATTCTTTAACTTCTTTGAATTCTAAAAGTTATAATAACAAAATGAAGGTTCCGCAAAAGTTGCATTTAAATTGTAGCAGCGCTAATTTTAACTTCATCGAATTTAACTCTATTTTGATTTTGCGCTTTATCTTTTATACACGTTAAAATTAGCAAGCGAAACAATTTTCTGTTTTTGCAAAAAAGCCAAACCCGGCTGCTTTTTGTGGCGGATTTGTTCACAATTAAAAGTTAATTTAATCGATGGCGTAACGGCCATGTCGGCATTCGATTAATAAAATTCTTAATGAGAATCAAAACAAACAAGACGCTACACCATCAAATTAATAAGATATGCTCAGGAATAATTTTAGAAGAGTCCAGTAAGTTTGGAAAAAAACTTCAGGATTACCCAAGTAACCGCTGAGGACGATAAGGTGTAAGAAAGATCAAGTTTTGACTATAAGATCTAATTAGTTGTTGATTTGGTTACAAACAACATCACTAAAACTATTAATTATTGCTGAAAAACGTCCGATTTGAAAACTGAAAATTTCAAGATTTGATTTTTGAAAACAATGATCCTTCTAAAATGCAAATACGACTTGATTTATAACTGATATGCAAATTTCTTTTAATAGAATTCGGTACATACTAACCATCATAATATTATATAGGCGAGTATTTTACGGTTTTATAATAAATTAATCAATTTTATTGAATCTATTGAATTATTTGATTTTATCATGTGCACCGTGTTACTATGTGGATTACAGGTCCTGGATAGATTTTAATATGTACAATGCATCCTTTCCTTTTTTTAATGTAATTAAAACCACATGATACAGGGTCCTTAAATTTGACTTTGTTATTCTAACCTACATCAAATAACAATTTTTTTTATAAATTAGTTTGTATATATTTACTATGCATAATGTAAATATTTAGTTATTGTAATATAAAACGTATAAATTATTAAAAAAGTTATTAACAAAATTAGAATACTAATAAAATATAGAATAAAAGATTATAGGTAGTAATGTACTCGTACATAATATAATATATTTAGTAAGGTCGACCATACCTACGATGGAAATCTATAACACAAGGTTTCAAACAAGCTTTTCCTACATACCTTTATCTTGCTGTGGAATTATCAGCGATAAGTTTATCTATCTTGATGATTTCAATAGTGGAATCCTACAATATGGTTTTTTTATGATACAAAATGCGACTAGGTAAGTTATTAAAAGATTATTGTTTTCAAAAATTACATCTTAAAATTTTTATAGTAAAAATGTTTATTTATGGGTCTGCCTGTCTAATCTATTAATAAAGTTGGAATTTTCAGAACAGTTTTTATTGTTGTAAGGACCCCACTCCTTCAAATTACTACAACCTTTTCAAATATTTACAATACGAAAAATGCAAACGCTTGTTATTAAATTTCAAGAACGATTAAATTAATTATAAATATTCTTACGTGTCACTAATTTCCCTTAATTATTTCATCGGCAGTTAATTAACGGAGATTAAAGATCCTTGGTTAAAAACTGTTACGAATAGAATTACTGGTAATCAAATTTTAATATTTTCTTGTTATGCAATTAAATAATTGTTGTGAAGTCCCAAAAGACACACATTGTGATAAATTTAAATCAAATATATTTAATAAAGAACCTGTCGGCGATATAAAACTATAAAAAAGAACATTAGGGCAATTGTTAAATTTATTTGGCACGAGCAAATATTACCAGTACAATTTTAATTATAAAGTTTTAAAAAGGTAAAATTATTGGTTTGCTTTATGTTTCATTTGGGAGCAATAGAGACCTGAAAGTAGGGTACGATAATGTGCACGTTTGGTGAAAATGTTTAAAAAAAGTTGACAAAAAATGTTTAAATTAGTTTTGTATAATTGAGTAATGATCATTCGATGTTTTTCTTATTATAAAGTTGGTAACACGTCTTAGGTAAAACACCCGCATTCCAAACATAAATTTAAAAGTTTGAACGTCATACAGATGAGAATTGCGGTAACATTCTGACAAGGCCAAAAAAGTGATGAATTGTCGACCTGAAACAGTTCATATATTGTTATATATTGCTCTCTGTCACTTTATTTTTGTTACCGGCATTAGGGAAAACAGAACATATTTTTATATTTAGAGTAGGTGCCTACACTGCAATACTTTCTTGATGTAGCACTTTTCCAAGTGCTATATAAACTATAACATGGTTGTCAGTGGATTAAGTAATTGCAAACATTTTTCGCAGCAGGAGTACCCACCCACGAAGCAAGATGGAACACTTATGGAAAACAGTTTTAACGTTGCCACCAGTTCAACGAGAAACTTAAGCAACTTATTAGAAATACAAACTAATTATTATATTTATATGATCTAACAATCTTTGCGAGAAAATTGAAATAAATCCAGATATAACAATGAGATGTTTGAGATGCATCAAACCTTTTTGCATGCTTATTGGATGAATTTCAAAAGTTCCAATATATTTTTCCCTTTTTTGAACTTGAATTTAGTGTCTCCCGTCAAATTTAATTCGTCAGTTTTTTAACTTTTAAAAATCTAGATTGACGTGAAAATAAGCACAATTTATTCGAAAATCGCAGTTTTGTAATCGTAACTTTAAGTGTGAAGCAAAATATATTCTGTGTATCTGCTTTTAAAAGTAATTTGTTTGGTAATGAATGCAAGCAACATCGACAAAATTTCCATCGTATAATACAATTTGACTTTCATCATTTAGAGTTATTGGATTTTGTTTAGAGTTGTTTCACCACCAATTCTCTCGTTCTAAAATCGTAACTTTATTTATATTGCATATTTATTAATTATTTTTTAATTTTCGTTATTTTAAATCGTTTTGCGTTTAGCCATCGGGAAATTTACTTAACTACTTTTTACACGTCAGTTATATTTTTATATTTATTATGAAAATAATTCTTAATATTTCTCGTATATTGGCTGTAAAGTGTGGTTTTAATGGAGCCATAGTGCAGACATTTATAGATACAGGTTGATAATAAACTGGTGAGGCTATTTCAATTATGGGCGTTTATATCTGAATTTTGGTATGATTGAAATGCTGCAGTTAGACATAAACCACATAGGTCATTTAAATTTATCTACTAGAAAACTATCTCTTACCACACTGAACTTACTTTGTGTAAAAATGCACTTAGTACATTTTTAAAATACTTTTACTATGGTTTCTGTATTATTTATAATAAAATAGTAAAATTCGATGCAATTATACAGAATATCTGACGTTAGCTGAAATACAATTCAACGTTTTTGGCAAGCGAAAAATCAATATATAAAAGCTGTCCCTGGGCAATCATTGAATATTATTACATCTCTAGGGTAGTAACTTACCAATATATTATATCACGATTAAGTACGAGCTAACTGAGCGCAAATTGAATTTAAATAGATAATTTTAAAAAATAATCATACCACACTGATTTTATAAAACATAAAAATATTTAAACTTTCTTTAAATTTATTCGTCTTCTAGATAGATAACAGATAAATTTCTGGAATTACAACAATTCCAATTTTATTTTGTTTATATTTTTAACATTTGCTCTTTCAAACTATTCTTTTTCTTCTCTTTTACTTTTATTATTATTTTTATAGTCCGGTTTTTATTTTTTATTTTCCTCTTTGCCTTGAAATCATTTTACATTCTTTTTTATTTACTTTTTACTTTATACACTTTATGTTTCTGGTTTCCTGGTTCGTTTGGTTTGAACTAACTTCAAATTAGTTTCCCATAGCTTATCATATTGCTAATTTATTTTGTCTCTTCTAATTGCTTTCATAACTTTTTCAAACGACCTTCGTCTAAACTTGAATTTGTGACTTTCAAAATTTTGTAAATTGGCAGAAATATTAAACATTTTATTATGTTTTTAATATAATAGACAAAATATAATAAATAAATCATGAAAGATAAATTTTTACTATGATTTTATGTGTAATGAATATTTTTTATTTTTATACTTATATATTATGTAATAATGTTATTTTATATATTTTAAATTTACGTTAGGTAATATACAATGCACGTATACTTTATTATGTAATTAATTTTAGTACGCGTGCAATTTTATTTCAAACCATTCACTGACTTCAGCTACATTGATGTTTGCATCTTCTGGATAGAACCTTACCTAACTTGGGCAAAATTATGCCGAAAGAATAGAGAGAACAGATTATTAGGATTTAACATGAACAAAACATCTTTCTTAGTGTGATATCCTGATATCCACCCATTTTTGCGGTGAGAATTGTTTTAGTAATTTAAACAAAGCGTGAAATAAGGCAAAGTTAGTTGCAATATAACATTTCTTTTTGTACTTATTAATATGTGAGAGAATTTTGTGTTTTGTGACAGCAAACCTAAATTTCTTTTGTTTTCTGTTACGTTTGAATGAGGGTATTTGGTAGTCACTTTGATTTTCCGTTGCCTTATGTTACTACTCTTCTTCCCGGATATATGTATTATTATTATCTTCTATGCAACTTTTTACATATAATTTTAGTTTTTCTACTCGCTTTGTCTCCAGGATTACTAAAACTTTTTTATTTAGAATTTACTTCTTTGGGTATTATTTGAATAACATGTGAGTTACTTTAGTGATAACAGATCATAATACTTTTGTCGCTTCCGGTAGTCGAATTGGTTTATAATTAATAAAAATATTATTCGCTCTTTGGATTGGACAAATAATAATAGACTGCAGCTAGTCGCCTTTATACTTAATTCTTAAATTTAAAATATATTAATAACTTTAATAATAGGTTTTATTTTCATCTTTGTATTAGTAGAAGTATTTATATAGCTATAAAAATTTAAAAAATTTAACGCTACTAGAAAATTTAAGTGACTTTTAATTAAAATTTTTGTACTAAAATAAGCAGCTTAGATATCTTGCCTTGTAGCTAAGCTACTACCTAATTCTGGCTTAGATGTTATTACAAGTATTAATGCAAATTCAAAATTTTATAAATTTTAAAATAAATGTAGTAGGTAGTACTATATAATTATTTTAGGCATCCCTGAATTGATCATAGCTTTCATAAAATGCCTAGTGTTGTTAAAAAATTTATTAAAATTGGCACTGTACACGTGTAAATCCTGTTTAATCAATTGACTTGATTAGTGAAATTCTTGAGACGGTCGTCTGCTAAAACGGTTAAGTGCATTGCCGCTAATGCTGAATGCCTGGTTCGACTCCGGGCTCAGTAAAACTATATTCTGACCGTCTCCCCTCGGAAGGCAATGGCAAACCACCGAGGTGTAATCTGCCTGGTACATCGTCTCTGGAGATAAAGTGTACACACTTCTCACCGTTCGGAGCCTGTCTTAAGCAGTACGTCCCCTATGTGTGTAATAATACTTCAAACGCACAACACAAACATAAGAGAGAGAGAGATTACCAACGTCCGGGAAACCGGATATGGTACATGAAGAAGAAGTGCAAGTCTTGGTTTCTATAGGTGCTGAAGCAATTTGTTACATTTTTCAATTAATTAGCATGGTTAACTATGTTTTCAAATGTCCCATAAAGTGTGCGGATCTTACGCTATATTATAATCAAATGCCTAATAGAAATATTAGATAATATTAAAACACACTCCAATATTACTATATAATATTTAAAATTCAATCGACCACTCAATAAAACTATACATAATTTAAGATTGCACAGCCAATAACTCTAGAAGTACTATATCTAATTTTACTTTTTTTGTAACGCTCATAATAAAATGATTATTGAAAAAAGTTGAAGAAAGTGTAACATTCTGTATACGAAACCTTTGCATGCAATTCAACGTCTATGTTTTGTGGTATTAGGAAAACTAATTTTCTTACTTAAATAAGTAATATTCATCTCATTATTATGTATTATAATAAAAAAAAATTACAAACTGAAAATTTCAGTGTTTTAAACTGCAAAACTTGTACGCATTCATCGCGCATCAAATTAAATATTTGTAGTTAATTAAGGGTAAGCGTTCGCATATACATGTATGAATTTATTAAAGCAGTAACAAAATAAATAAAAAATTATTTTGAATAATTGAACACAAAATTTATTAAAATTCTCCAATTGCTAAGTCAAAAATATCGTTTAAAATTTATTGTTTGCGTAATATACATATATTTACCTTCGTTTTTTTTTTTAACTGTTTTATGTAAATAATTAAAGTTTGGTTTTAACTTCCAACTTCTTAAGATAACAAAAACAATAAACATAGGAAAACTAAAATAAAGTTAAAATTTAAAAATTAACAAGCTATGTAAATAGTAAAAACAAAATTAAAAACGGTTATCGGATTTTTGGGGTAAACCTTTAAAACTATAATAATGTAAGAATATAATCAGCCATAAGAAAGCGGTGTTGTTTATTGTAGTAAATTAATATTTACAAATCTTATTGCTTTACTAAATCAAATAATAAATCATCAACACAAACGTTTTTGTTACACTGACCATAATTTTAAGTAAGCAACTTCCGTTAACCGGAAGATACGCTTGTAATCTTCCAAATTACATTTTAAAACATCTTCCCGTATTACCACCATATTTAGAAGGATATTTGCATAAAAATCTGTATACTCCCGATTTCATTAAATTTTAGGGCGCGAATTTTGCGTTACTTATGAATTTATTAAACTTATTTGCAGTTTTAAAAGCCGCCACGCTTTTAATATTTGGGAAATTGTTAATTTTTTGACTTAGCTCGTTAATTATTTTATGTTAAAATCTACAAACAAAATTTCAACCGCTTAAAAAAATTTAGTTGGAAAATGCATTAAATTTCAATTTAACAAAATTGAATTTTAATTAACCTAAGTTTGCTATATGTTTTTTATTAGGTTGATTGCTTTTTGTATTTTCCACTTTCTATATAAATCATGTGTGAGCGATGGCTTTTCCTGCCCTCTACAGAAATGCTAGTTTACACGCTTTTTCCAACAACACAACCACAAAGCAGATGTTACCACTGAATACCGGATTTGATTTTGCAGTAATGAAAACTTTTAAAATTTTACCCCACACTTAATCTCTAAATAAACCGAGAGTGTAAAACTTACCTCGCTTCTAATGTCGCTTACTTAAGCATCGAAACAAATAGTTCGGTGATTACACTAATTACAAGCAATTTTCTACTGGATATATTATTTTCACACTACACACATACAGTTTTCACACAATCATGTGCTGTTCGTTTTTCTAATGAGTACCTACAAGTTTTAATGTTGCACTGAATTATAAACAAAAAATTAATTTGTCATCAAGTTTTAATAAAGTTTCGAAATTTTCAAAACACTCATAAAAAGCCCGAATTAATTACTGCTTCATCGACAGCAAATGATTAATTATGTATACTGCTAATTTAAACATGATGTAGGGGTGTGCAGAAAATGCCGGATTAAATAATAATTAAAATTATGATTGTTTAAAATTTTTGTCGTGTACGATGAGGTTAATCCATGAGAAATAATAAACAAATTAATTGTGTTGATTAATAATTCTATGACTTCCTTTAAAGTTTTACTAAAATCTCGCAATACGATATTTTTAGATAAATGCAACGACGTGCAGTTACGATTCAATAACTTAATCGCACATCCGGAATTATTGCAACGATACCGGAGCAGTTACCGGAACGTACTGCGGCTCCGGGTTGGCGGTTTGGGTCCGGGAACCATACTCGCTTGCGCGTAGTCATCGATTTTACTGGGCCGACCTGGCCCACTGTATGTATTATACATAAAACCACTCAAAGGACAGGAACCAACTTAATATGATATACCTACCTATTTCAACATTTTCCAAATTTTACCAAAAAATTCTTCTAAGATTTTATACATAACCGAAAAATTAATTGCTTTTATTGTCGAAATGCACTTTCATGTGCACAAGTCGGAAGTTAAATAAAGGCTAACACTTGCACTGACTTTTATTTGCTTAAAATACAGGGTCAATGTTATAATCTTCGAAATAAATGTGTTAAATTGAACGGAAATTTTAAAACTATTTGTTTTTCCGTGGTCAAGGTGTGGAAGACAAATACACCGTCATTTTTCAATGTAACTCTTTAGCTTCTCGACGTTTTCTGACTTTGGTATACGAGCTATCTGATAAAATCTTCAAGAAATGCGTACCGAACCACAAACGATCTCTTGTTTTCTCCAAATTTATTTTTTTGTCCCGATATCAATAAAAATATGTGATTAAAAATCATTGAAAATCGTTTCGTCGACAATTTTACGCTACAATATTTAATATTGTCGTGTAACTTCATTTTTTAAATTTTGTATAAGTAAGTAACTTGTCAGTGTTTTATATTTTCGTTATGAAACCTTCAATTTTAGAAGTCTGTCATCTTTATTTAAATAGGTATAAAAATTATTTTATAAAATGCTATGAGATGTAAATAATTCAAACAAAAAAGGTCTTTTTCAAGTTGTTGAAAATATTTGAAATATTTAATCTAAAAAAAATCAATTTTTGCACAGTCACTAGAATAATTTCAAGCAAAACAGACTCAGATATCAACGTGTAGACTCGAAAAAAATCTCAAACGACTGTAACACACAATATTTAATTAAAATCTATTGTACCTGAAAATTATTATTTTTAAATTGTAGAATCATGTCTAAACAATGTATTGTTTTTATATTTTTCGTATTATATTTTTTACATTTTATACTACTATTTTTATTTCAGATATTCTATTTAAAATTTTCTTTTTGAAATAAATTTAACTCTTTTCTTGCTAAATTTTGGTTGAACGCAACTGAAATTTGATAATACTCGTAATCACGAAACGACATCATATTGCATATTTAATTAATTAATTACATTTTATCGTTTACCTCTTTAAGAGTTAAGTAAGGAAATTCTCTTTAATTAATAGTATATTAGATAACGAGTAGATAGTGTAGACAATATTAGTTTTATGCAAGAGAAAATTTCAATTCAAAATATCAACAATAGGAATCAAAGATAACTTAGAACTAACAGAAATTAAATACATACATACATGGTATAGCAATAAATGAAATATAGGTGAATTGTCTACTGAATAGTGCTACCAACGGTATAAACACAAGTTAGAGCAAAACTAAATCCTGCCACGAACTTGCGGAAGACCACCAAGCAATTATTATAGTAACTCTGCACTTACAAAAATTAATATCATTAAAAGAACTACTAAAGCTCCACAATAAACTGAACATTTTTAAAAATTATTATTACCTATAGCTTTATTTACGTTTACTCATCAGCATTAAAACTTATTAGATAATTAAAATGCCGGTGATTTCCAGGCATTTTAATCGCTATCATAAATCTCGATGTTCTGCAATATAGGTCATTATCTTTTAACTAGCGAATTGACATTTCTTTAGCGATATTTATTATGTGTGGCTCCGTTCTTCGCAGGGCACGTGAAGCCAGCAGTTCTCGAGGCATTCATGAACCGGGTTTAAGTAGTCATCAGGTCTTAATACTGAAACCTTTTTTCAAAAAAGAAAGAAGCTGATGATCTAGAAGTGAACAAAAGAGCTGATGATGATGTGTGGATGGCATTGTTAGTGGGACAAATTTGTTCCTGTTCCTGATTTAAGAAAAAAAGTTTAATTTTCTTGAAAACTACAACTGTAACACTCCAAGTACTTTTACAAATTAACGATGAATTGTTATGGTTAAATTTTTATTAAAACTAAAGAAAACCAATAAATTTGTTTTACCTACATTTATATTATAAAAAAAACTTTTAATTTTGAATAATTTCTCAAAAAATGCAAATGTCAGTTTTGTTTGCAGAACTTTTAATTTTGAAAGTTATCGTTTCTAATGCGATAACTATCATCGTCACTATGTTTCATCTTGATAACATTCGCTACTGCAAATAACTTCTTTATTTGCGAAATATTCTGCTCAAAGGTAAGAGTAAGTATGAAGGGCCTACCTAATTTAGAGAAAAGTTTTGGCAGCTTTTAAGTTTGCTACATAGTTTTACCGAGAATTTAATCTGGTATTTTCACCTAAGCAGCTTCTACCACTAGGCTATCCCGCAGTATATTTGAATATTTATTTTTAAAAAACTTAAAAAAAATAATTATTATTAAAATTAAGTAAGATATTTATTTTTGTAACCTGAAACGAAATAACAAAGAACTTTAAGAAGAAGACGACAACATTGTATCGAATATACTGCTTTCCTACTAGAGTAATTTAAAGAAAATGTACAACTTAAATTTTATCTGGGCATTATTTTTAAATGGTAAAACCACGTGTAAATTTTACGAGTTACACGATCTAATTATAAACTTTGTGGTGATAAAATATTTTTATTTTTTAAACTTTCTTTATCCTATTAAAGTTTTAAATTGTTAAACGGTTTTTGATTGAGCGCGTTCCCTTCAAGCGCTCTTAATTTATATTTTGAAATATATTGGACAAGAGGGAAAACCGTCAATAAAAGTTTCGATTTGATTCCAAACGAAACTATAGTAGGTATAATTGGTTTGTTTAAAAAGCCTAACATAATTATTTGATCGTAATTAAACTAAAGTATTATTAGTTAATTTCAACTTTTTATTTATTTTTTAGGGAAGTGCCTACCTAGGAAACATTTTTGGCTTGACTCGGTCGCTTTGACGTTCTTGATGTTATTCAAGTGGAAAATTGAACTTTTCCACAGTAGCTCAAATTTTATTTGCGATATTAAAAATGTATGAGACTAAATTATTTGTAATAATTAATAAACAATGCGAAGAAGTTTGTCGATGATAAGACGAATCTAATTTACGACGTTGAAACGATTAAAAACTTGAAATAATATTATTTCGAGACGGGAAGATACTAGAAAATGTTTAATAGATTAAGAATCGACTCGGTGGATAGGAAATATAAGTTTTGACAGTGTTTCAGTTATGTATAACTCTTCTTCGGTTATTCGTACACAGTTCACTGGCTACAAATTTAATTATGACGTTAAGTTGTTTTAAACCGTGTGGTGATCGTAGGTAGAGGGAAAGGAAGTTTCCACTTGTTCTATTTCATTATGAATAAGTTTTGAACGTAGTAATTATCGAGTAATTATTTATGTTATGTGTAGGCATGTAGTATACGAGGTCTCAGAATTAGATTTTCTTAATTTAATATTCGGCCAATGCTGAAAAATTAAAAGGTCGTCCTTTGAGGTTCAACGGTAGTATACTAAGTTTACAAAAACTGTATGATTCGATCGGTGGTGCGGTGTATGAATTGAACGCTTTTTGTGTGCACGATTCTGCAACACTAAAAAAATTTCAAAAGAAAACTTCATATACAGCAGTTGTTGTTTTAACGCGAAAGGATACCTCGAACGTGGCATTTATTTAAAATATTTTCCGAATATTTAGCATTATTTTTTTCTATAAATTCATTTGTCCGTGATGTGAAAATCACGTCGACCAGTAATATTATAAAATCAAAAGCGAACTTTGGGCCCACTTTTACGGTAATTACTTATAAAATGTTAGTTATTTAAAAAGGAAAACTTTGTTATTTAAGAATTAATTAATCATTTTATGAAATATAAAAAGTTTTTTAGACTGGGCTCAAAATAAGTAGCATTGTTTGCCTTGTAAAAATTAATGATCTCGGAATTTAAGTTTTTATCTACCAATAAATTAAAAGTATAATTAGTGGTGAATTTTTTTACAGTAAGTTCCAAAATAATTTTGACGGTTGTATTTCCATTGCATTAATTGCTGGAAATTAAAATGCAATTATAAAGAAAAACGTTCAACTATCAAGTGCATAAAAAGAATTAAACAATTTTGTTTCCTGTAAAGTTACGCATAATTCTGCTTTCATTAAAAGTTTTAAGTAACTTTTAAATGTTTGAGGTTATTTTATGAGCTGTGGTTGGCAAAATTAACTTGCAGAAAGCAATTCCTAATTGCTATTGCGATAGCTTATGTGCACGGTTAGCATAGTAGTAAAGTTCTGGACTACTTTATTATTGTTTTTGCATTATAATTACTGCGCAGAAAGCAGTCGGAAGTAGGTACTTTTCGAAATATTTACCATTTAAATGACTTACGCATCTGTTTGCTCAAAAAAACATACGAAAGTAGAAAAATAACCTAAAAAATGAATTTTTAAGTCGATAGTTCGGTAGATTTTTTCTTGCTTCTTTTTATTTTTATGTTATATACGACTGATGATCAAAAATAATTGTAAAATAGAGGTCTTTATATCGTATTACAAAGTTTTTATTTTAAAAAATTGTAACACTTTTATAACGTAATTTTTTCAAAATTCATTTGTTTGTTTATTCAAATATTCTAAGTCCAAACCTGTTAAATGTTAATTATTGCTTTTTTATCGTTTTTTAAATATTATTTTTCTATGTAAGTAATATGTATATTTTTTTATGTATATTTGTAACATACGAAAGTTTTTTTGTTTTTTCAAACGCATTTGATTTTCAATTCAACATACAATAAATTTAACGTACTAACTAATAAAATGAATGAAAGTGCAAATTTACTAAAAAAATAAGATTGTACAGCATTTTAAAATTTCTAATAACAATAGGAAATTGAAGATGTTCCCTTGTTAGGTTTTGATAGTTGGAATGACCTGTATCTTGTTTTACTTGAATTTTGAAACTGTATAGATACATAATACAGAGATACCCTCGGAACACAATGTGTCAATTAAGATAAAGGGTAAGTTACCTCAACTCTACGTGTCATGACGCTTAAAATCCAAAAATAACAATTTAATACAAATGTCTTTTATTCGTGACTCGATGGTAACGATAAATAATTTATACTCTTAACTAATTATTTATATATACTTTTTTTCCTCTGTTGGTTATAAATTCACAACATTTCGTTTATTTATTGGGTGCTATGGAACGCGAGATATTTGGGAACATAATCGAACCGCTCTTATGTATTGTATGGTTTCCCGGTTTTCCGTAGATTTATTTACATACCAACGGGTATTGATAAAAAGGTTTGCATTCTGTAGACGAGAGAACAGTAATTTAGAATTTTTTAATTAGACTCCTCTTTCTTTCTCTATCTACTATGCCGAATTTTTAAACACTTGACACTTTCTGATGATGGTACTTCAATTAAACATTCTAAAGAATTAAGTGTAGCTAGGTTCTGCTTACGTGCTACTAAAATCTAAAATAAAACTAATTTGCATTTTTCATTGAGAAAAAAAATATTACATTATTTAAATTAATATAATAGATACGTTCCGATTTGATATTCAACCTTCATCAAATCCAATCTCATTTCCATACATACAAATTCAGGTCATCAATTTACTGCTGAAACAAATAAAATAGTCGACCGAATTTGAATTAAAAATACATTAACTCGTAAGTGACGTAAAACTAAGTAGGTATTACAAACAATAGTATAATATTATACGACGAGGGCATATTCCCCAGGCTATGGGGTAAAGTATCCCATATTGAATCAGTACCTAAATTAAATTTATTTCTTTTGTTAGTTTTTAACTCAATTATTTCATTAAAGAAAGTTAAAATTTTGTATTAAAAGTAATAGCTGTTTAAGTTACTACGGATGTAAGAAAGCCATTGACATTCAAAAAAGTTGAAAATAAACCAAAGTTTTTTTATTATTAGTATTTAGTATTTTTATAAGTTTTTTTTATACTTTTATATCTCAAAAAATTATGATAAGCAATATAGTTGATTAAATATTAAGAAGAAACTCAAGGACAAAAATGGTAAATTTTTAAAACAGTGATTAAAAATAGTTTTTCTATAGCAGAAGTTAAAATGCGGTTTATTCGACTCAAAATAGTCGAGAATAGAACAGACGACAACTTTAACCGCAAGAATAGATTTTTTTTATGCTGTTTTTCTGCAAAACATGATCTACGTCATACCTACTTTTCCGTTATGAAGTTACTTTTCACTGATTTGAAAAAAAAAATCATAACAAGGGATGATTGTCAAAGGATTATTGCTATTAGTTATTAAAATTAGTTTGTTATTTACTTAACATTTTATAATTTAAAACTCGGTAATTTAGGTTATTTTAAACATTTTTTTCTCATCTTATAATGGTAAATATTACAAAGTTTTTGACTAATAAGCATAGATTAGAGGATTCTCTTATCACCTATAATTTTTAATAATATTATAGATGAATGTTGTTTCCAAAAAACGGTATTTAAAAAATCATACTTTAATTTAAATGTTACTAAACAGATGGCCCCACCGTCAGTTTGAATAAATTTTACAAAAGTCCTTCGATGGACTGAAACAAGTCTAGTCCTTAGATTAGAAAATTGTACCTCCTTTTAAAGAAAATTCCCCGTACCTCGCATACCTGTGCGTTACCAAGTCGACCTAATCGTAGACTCTTAACATCTTTAATATAAAATTTAATTATCGATTCGCAAATAGGTATATAATCCACTCGCTACTTCGTCGCTTATGAATTAACATTTTCCACTCTTCATATAAAATTTTTTGTTGTAGTTAATGCTATGTAATTTTTAATTTAAAAAGGGTAATTCTTTAAAAATTAAAATTTTCTAAATCCTTGTGCTTTTTATATGCACATTTCAAGTCAACGTCTTAACAATATTCTGTAATTAAAATATTTTTTTTAAATTTTATAATTGTGCGCTTGACGCCATTAAATATACTTCCTTATAACAAGCAATCTGTAAGTTAATTAAATTGACGTCGAGCATTCGTTTACTTGTACATCTTCTGTTGTTCGCTTTGTCTCGAAAATTCTGATTTAAAAATTAAGTGCTTCCTTATTAATTTCTTGTTAATTATTTAAGAGTAAATTATTATTGCAAAGTAAGAAAAATTAATATGCGAAATATTTGCTTAAATAAGTAAAAATTCATTAATTTCGCTTTCGCGTAATTTGCGGCCGTCGAAAGAATTACTTTTCACAATGACTAACAAAAATTGTGAATAAACTGAAAGGGAAATCAAACAAGAAAAATATTAATGCTGGATTTGACCAGCTGCGGTTCAGCGATCACTCGTCACTTATAAATACCATCATTCGTGTAGATAATAATATTGGCGAAAAAATTTGTACACGCGCAGTGGCGGACGTGGGGTGAGGTTGGAGATGAGTTCGCCTACCCAACTCACGAAAACTTTGTTAGGTTTAAAGAAGTCTACTCGACGTAGAAATGGCACTGTAATAGAATTTTTTTTACAACAATAGTCTATGGCTTTCTTTACGTTCACTTGTAATTTTTTTAATTTCATGTTTACAAAAATAATGAATTGCTTCGGCACGAGTTTGTAATATTGGAATGTAATTTCATACACCTATAGCTTGAAGCTAGAAGAGGTATATATTTTTTTATCGGCTATATATTTCTCAGTAAATTCTTTGCCTGGCTGTCAAAGTTCTACGTGCTTTGCTATAAAGAAAACAGTATAAACAGTAACTTCACAAGCACGATTGTATACCTTTCACCGTCACACATTTTGGATTATTTTGTAATAAAGCAAAATGCTAGTATACCTATGGAGTTTGAATGATCGGTGAGCATCCTAGCGTATCATAAATGTCAGATTACACACTCGAGTGAAAAGGCACCAGATACGTTTTCCCGGTCAGCATCTACTATCTATTTTATTTTTCAGAAACTATATTAGCGTCAATTTTACAGCTGCTGAGTTTTGTAGTCATTGAACATCGTGTAAACGCAAAACGTTCTTGTACTTATAAGATTACTACAACCTTACCTTTGTATTTAACACCGTTAGAGCATGAATTTGATGTTTATTTGAATTTATTTTGTCGCTCTTAATAAAAAAACAATTTTTCGTGTAATTAAACTTGATAGAATTGCAAAAATATTGCAACAACCACTCTTCTCGAAGCAACATATTATATTATTATCGTCGGATAACGCCAATTATTATTAATGGCCCAAAAACTTTTATTCTTTATTTGCGCATTTCGAAACTAAATTTTGCCTAAATTTTAATTAACGCCGAAACTGAAAACTGAAACGAAACACGACGTTGATCAAGCTGAAGTACTATTAATGAAAGAATAATAATTTAGAAAGAAAATTAACTAAATGTTAAAATGTTTGAATTTTAACTGTAACTTGATATAAATACGTAGGAATTTTAATTAAAAAGAATGGGGTGCAGAAAATCTAATCAAATGAAGCCGATTTGAAGTCGTCAAGTTGGGAAATTATACAGTACATCATACCTATCTGTTTTCTCGTTATTGTGTTTCATCATTTTCACATCATAATCAGAAAGCCAACAAGAAGGGAAGCTTTTCGCCATGTCAATCATGTGTCGGCGCAAATTATCTAAAATTTTGCACCCTCCTTGTTCTTAATCAAAGTTATAGCGGCATCGACATCAAGAATTTGGGTGTTTCTGATTCCCATTTCATAACTGGCTAATAAAAATCCAGTCAAGTTTAAATTCCAAATCCCTCAAGGCAAAAATACTTATATTATATTACCGACTACCCTAGCTCTATAGCGGTTCAACCAACGCGTGATCTTCTTTATATCTGCTATCCTATGTTAAGATTTACTTAAAACTCTCTAACTACTAACTATTACATATCTTAAACCACACGTATCATAACTACAACTACAAAGACCCTTTCAGAAATACTTACTGGTACATTGTAGACTAAATAAGAATTCATGACTCGTAAAAAGAGAGTCATATTTTTACATTTATACTAGATATTATATTATTTTTCGTTTAATTTTAAAAGCTTTATTTACTTTTCAGCAATTTAAATTACATTAATTTATTAAATAATGTAACCATGAACAACGTAACATCTTTTCAGGAGGTGGAGGAAACAAACCAATTATTTTAAATGCACGTATATATGTTGTAATATTAAAATTTTATTTGAAATATCATTAAAAATCTTAAATTTATTTTTCGCATCTTTTATTTTTTATTAAAATGCTTATAACGCAGGAATTTTAGGTGAAATTTTAGTCAAACCTAGAAAGAAATTTTTGTAAGTCTGAAATTTTGACTTAAATAATACTCAAACATTACAGAATAACATTACTAAAACTACACAGTCGTAAAACACAAGAATCAAAACATGATTTTATTAAAAATTAGCAATTTTTCTTCTTTTTTATTTTAAATTATCTTTCAGGTTTTTAATAGTTGAAAAAGCAGTCATTAAAACGATAATTAAATTTTCCGACGTTTGTGGTTCTTTATCGACCCATTTTCAAGGCTAAATATAAAATACAGATTTTTTACAAATAAATTATATAATATGAAAAACAAACTTTTAATTGTTCAAAATTTTCCGTTTTTTGTATTTTGTTTTTTCATAATTTATTTGTAATAAATCTGTATTTTATATTTATCCTTGAAAATGAGCCAATAAAGAACCCGAAACGTCGGACCGCTTCCTCAACAATTAACAAACTCAATTCATAAAATGGAAGGTCGACGAATATCACAATCCTTTAATTTAAAATTAAAATTTAAAAATTTTAAATATGCAGAGGAAAAGCGACCAATCGGCCATCCCGAGCATGATAATTTTGAAATTAATTTGTGTAAGCACAATAAATTATAAAGAGATAATAAATACCTTTGAAGCTATTATTGTTATTTTATCTTAAATTATGATTAAATCGTTTGCTGTTGAAATTAAAATTTAATTTATAACTTACATATAAGTTCAAAAACTCTTCAATTGAATGATATTATAAATTAAGTAACATTTTTGCTTCACCCTGTAGTTCATACATTTTTATGTTGTAATATTGGATTTCGGAGTTGGTATACTTGTTTGAAGTCGTTGGAAAGTTAACCATAAATTTTACGATCGTTGACGCTTTAAGTCTTAAAAAGTTGAAGTAGTTTTAACACATCTTTTACATTTAAAAACTGTAAAGATGCCTAAACAAAAAAGTAGTAGGAAGCAAGCAGAATCCGATTCCGATTCTGGTCCCGAAGACGTAAGTTAAGGTTATGTGAACTCCCATTCATTTCTTATTTTTAATTTTTTCAACAGCGAGGTCCAGCAAAGAAGCAAAAACTTGAAACGGAAGAAAATTCCTGGGAATTGGGAAATAACAGATTCGTTAAGTTAACCGAATTCAAGGGAAAATGGTACATCAACATTCGTGAGTTTTATAGTGCTGACGGTGACTTGAAACCAGGCAAAAAGGGAATCATGTTGACCATGCCACAGTGGCAGAAGTTCAAAGGGTCTCTCGATGAGATCGACGAAGCTGTGAAGAAATATGTTTAATTTATTTTATTGTACTTGAATAATTGTTAATAATGGATTCCTGCCTGTGTTTTTAGTATTGGCGCCGATACATTAGCACCAATTGGAATAAAATATTTAAGTTTAAAGTTATCGAAACTTGCATAAGGGTTTCCTTTTCAAATTTTTTGTTCATTGTAGGAATTTGTTATTTCACGAATCAATTTATTTTGTTTTTAAAAACTTAACTTTGTACTGTTAAATTTAAGTTGTCTTACCTTAATAAAATTATATGAATTAAATAAATACGGTTGTGTTTGCTTTTTGAAGAACGAGGAGGACATAAAAACCTTGTCGTGAATTGGTAAAGATATATTTTTTCACAAGATGTTGCCTAAATGGATAAATTGATTATTTTAACTACGGTATGCTGTCTCATATAGGACGAATTGATTCATTGTAAATGTCTTAGATAAAATAAGTAGTAATTACTAATTTATCTATGGAAACGTACACTCATTTTTCTTTGCTCAACTTTCTGTACAAACGACCGTCTATTTTGTGTAAGCAAGTTTATTTTTGAAAACAGTTTTACATAATTTATTATTTTATTTAGGAACAACCTACGAGAACCAGAAGTAAAACAAACTGCAAAAGTGATCGACTTCTTCGACAAATTGTTTGACAGCGTTAATGGTCATGTTGAAGTTGCAGGGAAGAAGTTGCGAACTTGCGTCACCGACAAATCTGCTCGTGTTGCATTTTGGAAGAGAGCTATTAAAATTTTGAAAAAGATGATGAAGACGATACCAGCGATACAGACGAAAATGATAAACTCAAAAAGGAGTTCACACTATCAACCATAAAAAATTGGATTACTACGCTAGAGGTAAATTCTAATATAAGTAATAATTAATGTTTAATATTTTGAAATTTTTATGGCTTCATTGACATTTATGCAAATATAAAAGATTTTGATTTTAAATTCATGTTTCCTAGGGAGTTCAACCAAGATCCTTTGGAAAATTTTTTTTGGGCAAATAAGACAGAGGGGAGTAAGATTTACAAATCTAACGGTAGCTGAATTACTCTATTTTACAGGAGTTTGTTGGTAAATAACTAAGTACCGCAAGGGTCATTCGGAAGGCAGTAATTGGGAAAATGATGAATTTTAGTATCATTGAAGAGATTTTTGCAGCAGGTAATTACTTACATGTGATGTAAGAATCTTACAATAATTTACTATTATTTTAGCATGTTGAAGTTCAGTCAGTACTCCACAGTAATGAAGACTTCGAGATTATGAAATTATTAGCGCAGGGGGGACCGTATTGAAGTCCATTGGTTATGGAGACGTGAAAGCAAAATGGCACGACATGAACGGCGGAGCGACATAACGCAAACTTGTTGTCGACAGCGAAAATGTGTGATAAGGGAATCGTGGTATTTTTCAAACAAAGAAGTTGGACGATTTCGGACAATAATAAAGAGCTGCTACTCAGAGCTATACGGGAGGGAAATTTGTACACGATAAAGGATGAACATATCATACGCAGTGGCCCACATGAGTCAATTTTGTACAAACCCATCGGAAGTACATTGGACGGGATTCAAACATATATTGCGGTATTTGAAAGGAACAAAGAATTATCGATTAACATTCACAAGAAATAATGAAAAGATCACCACTTACACTGACGCAGATTGGGGAAGCGATATCACAGATCAGTGATCAAGTCACAACACTTGGGGCGATAAATTGGTCTTGCAGAAAGCAGAGATGCGTGGCGTTGAGCACGATGGAAGTCGAATTCATAGCATTAAGCGAAGCAGCAAAGGAATGTCTTTGGTTAGCAGAAATAATCAAAGAAATAAATCAAGAAGAATTGATGAACGTACCATCGGTGATAAAAATCGACAATAAGGGGGCAATAAAAATTGCGGAAAATAATTCGACTTCCGATCGGAGTAATCACATCGAATTACGAATGTTCCACGTGAGGGATTGCGTTCAAGAAGGAAAGATTAAGTTGGAATACATTCAAAGCGAGGACAACATTGCAGATCGACTAACAAAAATAGTCTCGAAGCTAACGGCACAACAACATCAAATGAAGATGGGGATCGGGAAATCATCTAGGGGGGATAATGTGAGAAATTTTCCATATCAGGGAAGGAATCAGGAATAGATTCAGGGGGGATGTTATGTGGCTAGAAGAGAAATGAATCGTACTAACCACGAACAAACACGAATAACCCGCGCCTCTACGATATATAGTGAATTGGCTTCCAAATACATGAATAACGAACACTCGTTCTTCCATAAGCGCGAGCTATCTGTAGTATATTTAATCTGTGATAAAAGGGAGCAGCAGAGAGTTGTGAAGTCAGTTCCGATAGTGCAAGCGAGGAAGAACAAGTAGGTAACGAAGAAACTTATTGTAGAAATTATTGTATATCGTATAGTGAATTTAGTAAATTGTAAATATTTGGAAAAACGTGTTGTTATTTATTTTCAGTATTTAAACGCATAAATAAACTTGACCGCCACTGTGCGAACATTGCGGAATAACACTGTATTGCAAGACATGAGTGATTTTGTTTCAAAAATAGTTTTATAATAAAATTTTATGATTATAAATTTATAAAGTTAGAAATTCAATAAAATAATAAAAATTTTAAAGTTGCCTTTAACGTAAATTACCTTGAAAAATGTACCACACGAATAGATGACGCTGCGATACGATACTGAAATTTGTAAAGAAATAGCATACCGTGATTTTAACCAAACTTTGCTACAGTTATTTTGTGGTGATTATTCGAATGTATTGGTAAAACTAAATCAAAGTTTTAGGTAATAACAAGATGAGGTCCCTTACTTTAAGAAATCTAGAAACTTTATTTGTTAAAAAGAGAAGATTTTGTTTGGATTGTGGCATTAATCAACAAACAGATGAAACGAAAACAGCAAGTGGGGAAATTTACACCGAAAGTAAATCGTCTCAGAAAGTATTAAAAGTCGCTGTTATTGGAATGCCTAATGCTGGGAAGAGTACATTTATTAACTATTTAATTGATCGAGATGTAACAATTGCAAATTATGTGGTAAAGACTGGGGAATAATTTATGTGTTCTAGGTTTGTGCTACATCTTCGAAAGTGCATACGACTCGTTCGATTGTCAAAGCCGTACTTACAGAAGGCAATTCTCAAATAATTTTTATAGACACTCCGGGATTGGTTGCAGATCACGCTATAAAAAGGTCAGTACGAATAGATTATTTTTATAGAAAGGTGTACAATTCATTTTAGGTATAATTTAGAAAACAGTTTTGTAAGTGGAAGTAATTTCGGTTTACAATGTGCAGATATTATTGGCGTTATTCATGATGTTGGCAATAAAGTCACACGTGAAAAATTGGACACTAAAGTTATTAATTTGTTGAAAAATAACATTAGCAAACCTAGCTTCCTAGTTTTTAATAAGGTGAGGCATTAAATTACATATAAGAGGTCTAAGTGGAAAATTCATAAATTAATTTATTGCAGGTAGATGATTTGTATTGCGACAGACCAATAATAGACTGTACACGGCTACTTACAATGAATTATCTTGATGGAAAACCAATGTATGCGAAGAGTAAGCGCATCTTGCAAGAAAATGAAAACTGTGGATGGCCACATTTCAAAGACATTTTTACGGTATCTTCACTGAGAGGTAATTTAATTGACCGTGAAAATACATTTCTTATATTTGCATTTAGGTGATGGTATGGATAAAGTAAAAGCATATTTGTTCAACAATACAAAACCAGGAGATTGGGAATATCCGCCAGACGTTTATTCCGACCAAACATACGAAGAAATTATAATAAAAACTGTTAAAGCTGTGTTATTAAATTATTTACAACAGGAAATTCCTTATCAAACAGTACCGACTCTCGAGTATTGTGTAATTACAGATCAAGGTAAATTTTAGAGCATATTTTCTGTTCGAACAATTAGTAGTTCTTATTTCTATGTATTCATAAGTTGCAGCTCAAATTTATTATATTTTAAGGTACAATTAATGCAATGGTGATGGTGCAATGTCCCTCAAAACGTATTGTAAAATTGATTGCTGGCGAAAAATGTGGAAAATTACGGCAGATAACATTAAGCACGCAGAGGGTGCTTCAGAATGCTTTTCAAAAATATGTAAAAATAAAAATTATTTTGGATATTCCTATGAAAAATAAATAGAGGTATTAAAATCATAAAGGAGTTTTCTTGGTATATCCGATACCACCTGGCATATCGCACAAACTATGTCTTTGACACCCACCATCTTAGAATTTTAATGAAACTTAGCGTGGTTGTTAGGTTTTTAGATTTTACAACCCCTTAAATGGTTTGGATAATAATTGCGATTTTTATCGTACAGCTGCAGAAAAAATAAATTATAACTTTCTTAGTTGCCAACCAATCTAGATGAAGTTCTTTTTACTTAATATGATTTATGTTATTAACATGGGATACTTGACTGATCATGTTAACAAGATCACCGGTATGATATTTCAAGCTCAAGACACTACAGACACTAGTACCTCTTGCCACCTTAAGTAAAATGACGATTTATAAAAAGCTATTCTGTGCTAAGAATACTGAAAATGGATACTCGATATAAACTATTCTTTGCAATACTACTTTTTAACGTTTACAAATCTGCTCATCCGGGCTACATTAATGAGTTTTTAATTAGAAGATAAGACTAATAGCCTAAATTTACGTTCAAAGTGCATCTATCGGTTCCACAACATCTTAGCTCCAAATTCAAGGAATCGTTCCAATATATTGCGTTCAGTTGTTCCAACAAATTCATTAACCTGTATTTAATGTCTGAAAACAAGAAATCGTTCAAAATAAAGTTGATAGAAAAGCTATCCTATAAGTTAATAAATTAATTTTATTATTATTATTATTATATTTATGATAATTAATAAGATTAAATTTTTTTACATGTTAGATGAAATTAAAATTTAATTCATATAAGTTCAAAAACTATTTAATTGAACGATAATTAGTTTGTTACATATTGTCAACATTATGTTTTGAATTTTCGTTTCTCATCAGACAAACTTGGTAAAATTATCCAGAAGATTTGAAAAGTTATGCAATTGAATTTAATTTCAATTTCATCTAACATGTAAAAAAATTTAATCTTATTAGAAACTTGCTTGCTTAAAAACTTATCAGGAATAATTAAAAAAATTATAAAAAACTAAAAATCCCACTAATTTTTCTATTTCATGTGGTAGAGCATATATCTTAGAACAAGAAATTTCTTGATTATCTTTTTTACTTCAGGAGATATTCCATTTATCGTAGAACTCTAAATTTTGTTTCGACAATCCTACAAATGATACTTTAAGATTTTTTCTGGCCCCAAATAAACACTTGGTAGCTCTGTTCATTTTTTTAGATATTTCCTGACATATTGATGTATACGTAAAAAATATTATAATTTATTTTTCTGAGAACGAATGAAAATATTGCAATAATCCAAAAAATTTAAGATGCTGTAAAATCTAAACCGTTAGAGATAGAGCAAAAAAAATTGATATGATTACTTACATCAATGAATAGAACAACCATACAAAGTTTCCAACATCTGAGATCGTGGGTGTCATAGTGTGGTTGACACGGAATGACCCATATTGTGAATGATAGGATATGCGTCTTATGCAACCTTTGAGAATATTTTCAAGTTTGGTCAGGCCGACTATTTTATTGCTGTGACCTGAAATTTAGGGCCACCCTAACCACAGGGCTAAATGGGCTATAGCCCCGGGACATAATCCTTTTGGGGGCGCCAATTTTTATTTTGATCTTTATTAGTCCTAAAAAGGATAAAAACTTATTTACGATTTTCTCTGGGCAAGAGCAAATCAAATTATAAGAGTATTTTATAGCGGGTGTCCCCGTGCCCGTAGAGAATCTCTGAGATGGTGATAAAGAACACTTTATTTTTGTTTACTTACACCTTGTTCATTATTTTCAGAATTTCTGTGAAAACGGTTGGTTTCCCAAAAGAAATTATTTGACCAAAGTTATAGCCCGTTAAATTCCCTATCCGGTTCAAGCAGTCAGTTTTTTTCTAAGACGTTTCGTTCAAGAGATACGGGGTTCGCAAGAAAAGTAAAAAACATAAAACCTGCATTTTTTCTCTTAAGTAATTTAATTGATAACTCGAAATCCGTTGATTCTAGACGATAAGAGGTTATAATCAAATTTGTAGATAAGCAAATAATCTTTAAAACAGTTTTAATCCATTGGTTCATCCACAGAAATTCCACACATTCTTGGAATGCGTAAAATGCACAGATTGTTTCTAGTTCTACAGGAATTTTTTTCATTTTGTCAGACAATAATCTTGTAGTTTTCGCAATTTTTTCAATCTAGTAAACATTGACGTTGACAAGTAGTTTTGCTTGAAAACTTCATCGGAACACAAATATATTTTTTATATTATAAATCAAAATATTTAAATTTATACAAGAGCTTTACACTTCTTATATATTTTTTTAAGATGGCACAAAGTAGCGTAATGATTTCGTTACCCCAAATGGTCGATTTGGCTCTCAACTCTCCAGAAGTAAGTGGCAATCTGATTCAAAACGATACTTTCTATCTACGAATTGTCGACCTTAACTTAAATCTTTTTACCAGGTTGGTGCTGTTAACTTTAATATTCTTCATTCGCTTCTTCACGTATTAATACAACAAGTGGATCTGTTAGACTGTAAAGTTGAATTTATTGGGAGTGGTAGTGAAAATGTACAAAATTTGCTTGCAAATAGCAAACCGGGACCGTCGCTAAATCTAACCGAATACATCGTAACTCCTGGTAAAGATCAAAGGAAGGTTATAGCCAAAAAGAGCAGATATAAGAAAGTAAAAATTGGTAATTTATGGTCATCACGAGTTTTGTCAAAAATATGTAAACGGCTTTGCTTTCAGATGGAGGCGCAAAGGGTAGCAAAGAGGAAGTTGTTATAGAACGCGAGTTGAAAGTAATCGATCAAAGAAAAAATTCGAAAGACGAACCATCGGGAAATCCAGTCCCACTGTCACCAATGAGTAAGAAGAGAGAGGATTATTCATTTTTTTTTTGTAACATTTTGATGTTTATAGGTAAAGAAGGCAGTACCACTTCTATGCAGACAGTTGTGATGGTAGAACCTACAGAAACATCGGGCACACCTCACGTTTCTGTGGCTCTTTCGAGAGTTCACTTTGATAGCTTAGAAGATGAAATTGCAAAATTGAAAAATGATATAAGTGAACTTAAGGATTTGCCAGCCAATATGGGCTTGATCGACGCGTTAAGGTTTTATTACAAATATTCGCTAATCTTTACCGCAATTTCATTCCAAACTTTTACTTTAGAAATTCGTCCGTGGATAGATCTTCTCCGGTGGTGGATATGTTCCAAATTTTAACTTTATCGAAACGGATAGACGCAACAGAGCAGGGAATTGAAAAGTTGGCTAGCATGATAGAGGATATAGCCAAAGAGCTGCAATCACCACAACTTGTAACTGTTATGGGTATGTTACATTTAGCGTTGCATTGCATTATTTATTTAATTAATTTGGAATAGGAGCACCAGGAGAAAGAGGAAAAGGTGGTGGTATTCCAGATGACTTATTAGACAGACTGGACAAACTAGATTTACGTTTGGGTAACCTCGAATCACATTCAAGTTAGTCAAAATAATAGTTATTTAAAAAAATTGTTACTTAATGAAATGTTTATTGCACATTTAGCTGGCGCGGAAGGTAAGTATTACGATAAAATTAAAGGAAAGAGAAGGATTAAATTGCTCAAAAATTTTGTGGTATGCCAGGCGAAGAAGGGGTCGATCCATCTTCCGTATTGTGTGGTTGTATTACCGATCTAGAGAATAAACTTAACGATTACACAGGACAAATTGCAACTTTGGATACAATGTTTAATAATCAAATTGCGTTGCTACAAAGTCAATTTAATGACCTGGAAAAGGAGATTGGAGAAATTGTCGAGCGAATTAACTCCGGGTATGTGAAATGCAAAGAGAAAAACTCAAATCTACAAATGAGCTTCTCTTCCCTGATTCAGATTCCCTGCCGGAGATAGCAGTGCCATGGATGCTAATTTATCCGATCTTTATAACAAGATGAATGCGATGCAAAGTGAAATGGAAACTATGGCCGATGTGGCATCTAAATTAATGGAAGAAAAAGATGAACGACAATTCACCATGGATGTAAATTTTAGTTTTAAAATATTTTTTTAAAACTGTTTAACATTTTTCGTTTAGGCCATCGTGGAGCAAGTAGAATTACTTAAAACTATTAAAGCTAATCGCGAAGACTTGGAAGATGCTTTGGCAGATAAGGCTGACGCGTGCACGGTGAACAGAAAAGTATCTCACGATCAATTCGATGCAGCTTGCGACGATTTGTCTCGTGGCATTGAAGACGCTTTGGTTAAACTAACACAGCAGGAGCAAATGTGGCAACAAGCTCTGGATGATATTCAAAAAGAAATTGAAACCAAACTCGATAAGATGGAACTTACACCGTTGCGCGATTTCATACACAAGAAATTGAAGATGTTGCAAGAACGACTGAAAGCGCTAGCATCACTGAAAAAAGAAACGGAAGCGGCTGGAACCAAGAGCAAATTCTTAAGGTGAGATTGTAGTCGCTCTAATAGAAATATTATATTCTTTAATTTTAGAAACGTGAATTGTATCTCGTGCGACAAGGAAGTTGTAATGCGTAAACATATGGATCCAACACTTATGCCACCTCCTCCGGCATTGCCACCTACAAAAAGCATGGCACCTTATTTGGCTTACGAATTGGATGCTTTGAGGAAGCAACAGAAATGGTAACCTAATTTTTTGTGCACAAAATTTGAAACTTCTTTTCACTTTTTAAATTTTTTCTAGCATGCCACATAGTCGAAATATGAATCACTTTGAAAACGCAATGGCTGGTGGTAAAGGTGGCAAGGGGTAAGTTCGATAAGCCAAGATTGTTAAGAGCAAAAAAATAACTTTTGTCGAATAGTGACGATCACGTTTGTAATCGTTATTGCGGTGGAAGTCACACCGTTACGACACCTCAACAAAGAGTCGCCAGACTTGGACACTTCTTACAACAATGGGGACCCGAAACTACTCCAATTAATGAAGGCCAAATAAAAGGAACCGATGGACAGGTATTTACTTAAGTGATAAACTAAAATAGTTTTGTGTTTTATTTCTTTTCAAGATGTACAAGTCGAGAGAAATCCAGGAAGCAAGAGGCGCAAGATTTTCTTCACAAGATATGGATGACGGAGATGGTTATTTCCCTAATATGAAATCGAGACCGTCGATGATGGTGCATGGAGGAATCTTGTCACAACGTGGAGGACTTAAGAGTGCGGAGGGCAAGTCGGAAGTACAAATTTAAAATAACCAAATAATTGCTCGTAAACCATTAGTTTTGTAATTTAATAGGTAGAGGTAGCAACTGCGGCGCCGGCCGAAACACCAAAAGAAGAAGAGAAGAGGACTTCCGTTCAACGCGGTAAAAACTTGCCAAATTTTATATAAAATAAGAAGTGTATTAATTCTATAATTTTTATTTTACAGTTTCTGTTACTCATCAAGGTAGCGTCGATGCATCAGCAAGTAAGTATTTATTTACTTTCGTGGAAAGTGAGCGATAAATCGTGTTATTGCTTTTAGAACGGTCCTCTCGAGCATCTGCAGGTCGATCTTCTGCAGCTCGCGCTAGTAGTATAAAGAAAGCTTCTTTAACCCCATCAACAGGCTCCAGGTACGACAACTTTTCGAATAATCCGAAATTATTTATAATTATTCTTTTATCTTTAGGAAACGGTCTGGAGTTCCGCCACCTGATGAACCAGCACCACCAACAGAAGGTGCTCCACCTGAAGAGGGTGTTCCTGCCGCAACTTCTGAAGAGCCTCCGGCAGAAGAAGCGGCACCTGCAGAAAGTCCCGAAGCTGAAGCTCCTGCTCCCGAACCACCCGCCGAAGACGCTCCCCCAGCAGAAGAACCTCCACCTACCGAATAAATATTTTTTTAATATCTCGAAGTGAAATGAATGTATCTCTTATAAAAACTTTAGCACTCGTGAACATAAACTATTTTATTTTCACGTTTTCGGATGATGATGCTAAACAAAAGTCAGAAATGTCTTAATATTTTATTTTTATTTAATAATTTTTTAATAATTTATATTAATCACCTTATGTTATTAGAAAAATTTTTATTTTTATTTATTATGTAATTTTTTTATAATAATTAAATATTAATTTGAAAATAAAAGAAAATAATCGCGATTATTACAAGAAAACCTACATGGGAATAATAGGTAATCTATACATATGAAACAAGGGTAATTTTTGAAACGAAAAGTGTTATGAACAAAAATAATAAAATAAAAACATAAGATTTTGGTTGAGATATTTTAGAAAGTTGTCCTATATTTTAGTTATTTTAAAGAAAATTGAAGCACCGTTCGTATTCACATTAAAATATCTGATAACTTTCACTCCATTACTCATCTGTAATAGTGCGTACATTGGTTTTATCTAATATTTAATAATAATAAATTTAACAAAACAATTACTTAAATTCTTCAAAATATCCGGTACCTACCATCAAATTAATATTATTACAATTTTTATTCATGTTTCAATAAATTCCTATCTTATACATATTTTTATCCCTACTTTTTGTAATCCAATAAGTAAGACGATTCAACTCTATAGTTAGTAGTTAATGTGACACCACCGTGTTAAAATGCCTTCTTTTTCAACAGTTGACAATGTAGAAGATATTTTAGAAAATAATAATAATAATGAGTGCAAGAAAAAAGTTAATTTTCCATACTCTATAACCAAAATCGATCCGGAACTTAATGCACAACTCCTGAAAGATTTTACTGGTAAGTTGAAATAACATTTTAAATTTTTTAGACAATATATTTTAATTTATTTATATAAAATAAAAAGGATTAAATTAAAACAGTTAAAATCAAAACTTTTATTTTGAAAAATATATTTAAAAAATCTTAATTTTTAAAAAACATTAAGCACCTTTACCCAGGATATCCACACCGAGAAAAAAGATTTGTATCTTTTCAATAACCTACCTTTGATATTCTTTACCATCACCGTTATTTAAATTAAAAAAAATTAAAAATTTTAAAAATCCCTGACTGTAAAAAAATTCTAATAAAAATAAAAATTAATAATAAAAGCACCTTTATTAAAAACTACTGTTCCCTTTAAAAAGAAAAAAATAATTTTTTCTTCTTTATTCAACAACAAATTCTCAGACACTTTACTCGAAAAATTAACTTATTATCCTCCGCCCCCCCTCCGCTACAAAATTTAAACAGTAATTTTAAAGTCAGGGGAAACGTAGAATGTTTAATATGGAATGTATAAACAGGTTTCGTAAGTGGAACAAATCTCCGTTTCCCCTGACTTCAAAATTAATGTTTAAATTTTGTAGCGGGGGGGGGGGAGGATGATAAGTTAATTTTTCGAGTAAAGTGTCTGAGAATTTGTTGTTGAATGAAGAAGAAAAAATTTTTTTCTTTTTAAAGTGAACAGTAGTTTTTAAAGTAAGGTGTTTTTATTATTCATTTTTATTTTTATTAGAATTTTTAATTTTTATTTTATTTCACTCTTTTTGGGGTATATTTTGTCAAAATGTATAGAAAAAGTAATATATTATGTTTTAAACCGCTTCGTGATCCAGTCAGCCGATATGGTAGCGCGAATGATATGAATTTAACAGCTATAATAGTGGTGAAAATTGTATTTGACCAGCCAGGAACACTCCCCTGGTCTTTACAAACATGCTGTCAAAAATGTACGTCGCTACCTGTAACCGTTCGGGAGATATGGTGACACAAACATATATACATATTGCTATGGTTTGGTGACGAATTTATTCGCCCGAGACCAAGATTTTAGCTTTTTGTTCCATTTTTTTGGTTTTGTTTTTATTTTCTTTACAAATTTTATTATTTCTAATATCTCAAGTTTCTCAGGGTCAAAAAATAGGTTGCTTTTTTCGGAAACCTCACGTTGCATGCGACAATTGATGTGTAATTCCCCCTGGGGTGTATTAAATTATTTATTATATTGTTTCTTCCAATTAAATTTATAATTTTTCAAATTTTAAACTCGCTTTCAACATAATCTTAAAATGGTAACGTTAAATTTTATGATGCCAATATCGCAGCCCGGCTTATCAATTGAATTTTATAGTTCCTTGAACAAATTTTTAATATTTTAAAATTATACAATTTTTACCATTTACTTAATTTCCAATTACGATTCTTAAACTTTATCCATTTCCAATTTTAATTACGTAATTTTCTTCCGTTTAATTTTTACCTTCCAAAAACCGTTCAAACTTTCTTCACAATCAATATAATCCAACTATAAATCTTTCTATAAATCTTAATAAAAATACTCTTCATTCAAAAATCACTTATATTTCCAAAAATCATAAACTATAATTTTATCAAAATTTTATCGGACATACAAATTACACGTCCATCAACGTCGACCATTTTTTGGAAAATTCCACAATGTTACAACTTAATAATTAATACAACAATTTTACAAAAATGCATAGGGTGGGTCCGAATCACTTTGAAACATTACAATATATATAAATAAATTAATAAATAAACACAGATTGTACATAGTAACTTCATATACCCTGTGTTTTTGAAAAACAGTCAGCGGTAATAAAACAACATGTATAATATAAAAAAAAATTATATTTATGATATTTACATAAAGTTATTATTATATTAAAATACTAAAATAACTTACAGAAAAAATAAATAACTCGATTATTGAGTTAAGATAACCGTTTATGGCGGATGTCGCATAAGCAACAAATAATTTTGCACTCGCCATCACACATAGAATTGTGATACTAAAATTAAAATTTCCACAATAGTGTCTCGCATAGATTCTTTCAATTCTTCGTTCGTTTCGTAATAATTCAAAATAGCTTTACCTTTAATTGACGAGTTCAAAATTTTCTTCAATTTTAATTTTTTTTTTTTTTATTATTATTTCATAATAATAAGACAAAAGCAAAAGACATCTCTTTTGCTTTTCTTTCAAAAAAAAGAAGTTAAAAAAAGTCAAAAAAAGAAGTTTTAGTAACTAAGTATTATAAAGGTATGAATTTTGTGTTTAAATTTTCAAAATTCCCCTTTGTAAGCAGTTAATTTTACATAGGATAACAACTTTTGTTATTTCATAATCATTACAAATTTATTTTTCTCGGTGCATGAACTTCGATAGAATTAAAATACTTCGAGATTGAGATTAAAAGAGATACAATAAATTGCACTTTAAATGCGATTTTGAAAGTGAAATTTGATGAAATATTTAAAATTTAATGGAAAGTGAATATTTAGGAAATACAGCAAATATGCATTAGAGAAATTGTGCTTTCTACATTCACGACTGTCGTGTTAATAATTTCATAATTCTACTTCGGAATGTAGTATGTTATCATTTTAGCAATAGTTTATAGTTTTATTGTATTTAGGTTCATTAAACTGCGAATTATGCTATTTTTTGAAGTGACTGATAAAATAATTTCGACAAAAATCTAAAGTAGGTATTTAAATTTTTTATTTGCCGAAGAAAGACTTGTTATCCTATGTATATTATTCTGATAACTCTTACTACCAAACACACGGAAATAACTTGGTAAAACCCATTCTTATATTTCCTATCGCTTTGGATAATAAAACTCTTCGATATTACATTATAGTAACACCAACAATATGACATTTTTAGGCGAACGCACAGGTTTCGTTCAAGTTGGCCCCAAAAAATGGTTCTTTCCAAGTGGATATGAAAAAGAAGCCGAAAATTACTATAATTTTGAAATTAGACCAGACGATGTTTGGGTGGTGACGTACCCAAGATCTGGAACAACATGGACTCAAGAAATGGTGTGGTTGTTAGCCAATAACTTAGATTTTGAATCTGCAATCCAAATTCCTCTAACGACAAGGTTCCCATTTTTAGAGTAAGTTTCGACATTCTTTATAAAATTTACACATTAACAATGGCATTTTATAGGTTTAGTATGTTCGTTCATCCTGAAACAAAAAAACAGTTTCTACAAGAAAATAGCTATTGCAAAGAGTATCAAGCGATGGTCGAAGAAATTGCGGCGCCTTCCTGGAAACTTCTCCAACAGCAGTCGAGTAGAAGATTTATAAAAACACATTTCCCTTTTAGTCTTTTACCACCAAATTTGCTGACTTCTGGGTGTAAAGTATATCTTATATTTTTTGTTTTTACGAAACATTTAGAATTTCAAATTTAGGTAATTTATGTCGCCCGAAATCCAAAAGACGTTGCGGTATCGTTTTACCATTTAAATCGGCTTATCAGAACTCAAGGTTACGTAGGCGATTTTGAAAAATTTTGGGATTACTATGAAAAAAATTTACGTAGGTATTACAACCGATGACGGTTTTTGCGTTAAATCAAAAATAAATTGCAGAGTCTTGGTCACCATATTGGGAACATTTGAAAGAGGGATGGGATCAAAAAGATTCTGAAAACGTTCTCTTCATGTTTTACGAGGAAATGAATAAGGCAAACTTACATCCTCCCGAGCTTTTACAATAAAAATAATGTTTTTAATTCCAGGATTTACCGGGATGCATAGAAAAATTAGCTACATTTTTAGACAAAAAACTGACGAACGAACAAATTAGTAAATTGGAAAACCACTTGAAGATCGAAAATTTTAGAAACAACAGTTCTGTAAATTTTGACGTTTTAAAACATGTCGGAATATTAAATAACGGAGAAGAAGGTTTTGTACGGAAGGGAAAAACCGGCAGTTGGAAAGATCTTTTTACTCCAGAACTAACTGCAAGAGCGGACCAGTGGATACAAGAAAATTTGAAAAATACGGATATGAAATTTCCTAGTTAATTATAAATTTATTTTGGCTATTAGGAATATAACTATTGTTGGCCTGTTAAATTTTACATACTAGTTTAAAAAATATAATCCGATAGCATGTAATCCAGTCTAGTCAAGCAAACATTTTACATACCCCGTAATAATTCAGCACAAAGCAGATCTTCTAGTTATACATTCAACCGATATAAGCATTTTTCATCAAATTTGTAACTAATAAAGTTAAATAAAATTTGTTACAGATAATAATAACGATTTCTTTAAAATATTGGGGGAAAAAATAAAATTACTACAATTTATAGCAAAAAACAAAATGGTTATTCTACAGGTGGTTCCTCATCTGGAGGAGCTTCATCGGTGGGAGCTTCAGGCGGAGATTCGACTTCACGACTTTCTACAGGTGCTTCTTCTTCTGCTGGAGCCTCTTCATCGGCTTCGGGAGGATTTTCTTCGGCAGGAGCGGCTTCTGCTGATGTTGCTTCTTGTTCTTCGGATGGCTCAGGTGCTGGTGTCTTACTATTAACAGGTTAAACTTAATACCTAACTTACTATTAAGCAAAATTAAGTTTTACCTGGCCGAAGCTATGGATAGAGTTATGGAAGCTTTTTTTATGCTGCTAGTGCGAGCTCCGGAAGCTCGTCCGGCAGATGATTTTCGTTCTAAAAAAATTTAAAAAAGATTTTTAATTTCTCCTATCAACTAATCAATACTTACTTCCAGCTGGATCGGTACTAACGCGTTGAGTAGCAGAAACTGCAAATTAAAAAATAAATAAGTGATATCAGTTTAAAAAATTAGGTTTTTACCCCGTTGAACGGATGTTTTCTTTTCTTTTATTGGTGGTTCCATTAGAGCCGATGTTAATTCTTCCTCCTAGTCAGATAGGCAATATTACATTTTTAATTGCATATGCTAATAAAATTTTATACCTCTAGTATTTTCGATTCATTCTTATTTCCACGATGTGATAAGATTCCTCCTTGCACCATCATCGACGGTCTTGCTTTCGCGGTAGGGAAGTAACCGTCATCATCATCCCTATCTTGCGATGAAAATCTAGAACCTTTCGTTTGATTTTTTTCTCTTGATTTGTACATCTTTAAAAAGAAATCAATCGTTGTTGGTTTATCACTTAATAAGGGCATTTTGCTAGCGGACATTTCGCCATTATTTTATTTTGCAATTAGTAATTCTTAATTATTTTCCATTGTTTTTTTATAGTAGCAAACCAAAAGTTGTAGCGAAATATCCTAGTGGCGAAATGTTGTAAAACCCACAAAATTATTCAGAACCAAGAAAAATGTGTATTATAAATTTATATTATTATTAAGTAATCTACGAGAACGCAATAAATGTTAGAAGACCAAACGTCAATTAAGATTACTAGAAGTTTAACAAAAATTACCATTGGGGTAGAATAAAAAATTTAGAGAAATGCAGATCTGAGATTTCACGACTTGGATTTACCTGTCCGTCGGTTCCTCGAATTTGCCCTTCGGTGATTGCAGACGTTTCGGGCCCCCATTGCTCTAAAAAGTGTCCAAGTCTAGCCACCCTTTGTTGAGGTGTGGTTAGTGTGTGACTTCCACCGCAATACCGATTACAAATGTGATCGTCACTATAAAAATAACAATTCTTCTCTTCGCTCATAGTAATTAACGTAATATAGAACTTACCCCTTACCACCTTTAGCTCCAGTCATTGCGTTTTCAAAGTGATTCATGTTTCGACTATGTGGCATGCTGGGAAAAATTTATAAAGTAAAAGAGCTATCAATTTTTATAAAATATAAAAATTAGGATACCATTTTTGTTGCTTTCTCAAAGCATCCAATTCGTAAGCCAAGTAAGGTGCCATGCTCTTTGTAGGCGGTAATGCTGGAGCTAATGGCATAAATGATGCACCCATTTGCTTACGCATTACAACTTCCTTGTCACACGAGATACAATTAACATTTCTAAAAATGTTAAAAAGTCTTAGAATGTGATTATCTTTGTGATGGATTTTGCGCCCTGGCGGCGGGTACTCATTGAGATTTTCAATCCGATGTTTCTTTACCTTAAGTATTTGCTCTTAGTTCCGGCTGCTTCCGTTTCTTTCTTCAGTGATGCTAGCGCCTTAAGTCGTTCTTGGAGCATCTTCAATTTATTGTGCACAAAATCGCGCAACGGTGTAAGTTCCATCTTATCTAGTTTGGTTTCGATTTCCTTTTGAATGTCATCCAGAGTTTGTTGCCACATCTGTTCCTGTTGTGTTAGTTTAATCAAAGCCTCTTCGATACCTCGAGATAAATCGTCACAAGCTGCATCAAATTGATCGTGAGACACTTTCCTGTTTACGGTACAGGCGTCTGCTTTGTCTGCCAAGGCATCTTGCAAATCTTCGCGATTAGCTTTAATGATTTTGAGTAATTCCACTTGTTCCACAAGAGCCTAAACGGAAGGAGCGGTAATTTTTATCGATAAAAACTTAAAGTAACTTTTACATCCATAGTCAATTGTCGATCATTTTTATCTTCGGATAATCTAGTTGTCATACTTTCCATTTCACTTTGCATCGAAGTAAGTTTGTTATAAAGATCTACTAAATTGGCATCTGTAGCTCCAGTATCACCAGCAGGAAAACTATAATTAACTCATTAGCAACGCATATAAATTTTATTCCACGCTATACCCAGCGTTAATGCGTTCCACAATTTCTCCCATTTCTTTTTCTAAATCATTAAATTGACTTTGAAGCATTACAATTTGGGTATTAAACATTGTGTCCAATGTTGCAATTTGTTCTGTATAATCATTAAGTTTATTTTCGAGATTGAAAACTCTATCGCCACCAGGCGCTCCGGATAAGCCATCGACATCTGATTCGGACGCCTGAGCCACAGATCCTCCAGAATCTGTAGCATAAAATTTACGATAAAAACTGCAATTATTTCTTCCAAATGATATATTATAGTAAAATCTCCTAAATCGTCCATTAATTCTTGCAGAGTTGATTTAATTTCAGATAAACATATTTTTAAATATTTGCATGTCTATAGAAGAGAGTGGTACTAGGTCAGACGAAACAATTGTTTACAGTCAACGACAATAAATTATTTGCATTAATTACAAAACACTTCTCTGTTTGACGTAAAAAATGTTTAAAAGCAAAAAAGTACTACAGTACCTCTCGTGATATGCATAAAAAGAGAATACAAATAAGTGAAACTCTACAGTACTTACCTGGAGTAATACTTTCTAATCCAGAACCTAAAACGAGTGATTTGTAGAATAAATTTTGGTAAGTAAATATTTGAGCTGACCTTGCAAAGTCGCTTCGAGATTATCCAAACGTAAATCCATTGTATTTATTCTGTCTAACAAATCGTCTGGAATATTTTTTGTACTACCAGAAACACTTCCAGGAGATCTCGACTTTTTTCTTTCGTCGGGTGCTTTAATTTTAAATCTATTAAACGATTTAATGCAACCCAGAATATTTTCACATACCCATAACAGTTACGACTTGCGATATTTGGTTCTCTTTGGCCAAGTCTTCAATCATGCTAGCCAATTTTTGAATTCCCTGTTCCGTTGCATCGATCCGTTTCGATATGGTTAAAATTTGAAACATATCCACCACTGGCGAAGATTTATCCACAGACGAATTCCTAAACTAACAGTACAAGGCAAAATTGCAGTAGCGAAAATTTGAACTAAACCTTAAAGCGTCGATCAAGCCCATATTGGCTGGCAACTCCTTAAGTTCCCTTATTTCACTTTTCAATTTTTCAATCTCATCTTCCAAGCTATCAAAATGAACTCTGGAAAGAGCTACAGAAACGTGCGCTGTTCCTGACGCTTCTGTAGGTTCTACCATCACAACTGTCTGCATAGAAGTGGTACTGCCTTCTTTATCTACAATTCTCAAATTATTGCAAATAAATTAGACGAACTCTTTTGATTTCTCACGTAACGACGACAACGGGGACGGTTTTTCGAGGGGCTCTTGTTTCGAATCCTTCCTTTGGTCGATCACTTTTAACTCGCGTTCTATAATAACCTCCTCTTTGCTGTTTCTTTTAGTATCGTCTAAAAGTAAAAGTTTTGATGTGTTCTGTCCAAACCGAGCGATGACAAATTACCCGTTCTGACACGCTTGTATCTGTTCCTTTTAGTTATAACCTTCCTTTGGTCTTTACCGGGAGTAACTATATATTCTGTTAAGTTAACAGACGGGCCAGGCTTGCTATTTGCCAGGAACTGCTGCAATTTTTCGCTTCCGCTCCCGACAAACTCAACTTTACATTCTAACAGATCCACTTGTTGTATTAAAACATGAAGGAGGGAGTGAAGAATATTAAAATTGACCGCACCAACCTGTCAAGAAGTGTTTGAATTAATTTTCGAAGCGCTTTTACTCTGTAGATGGAAAATGTGTACTAGTGCTTACGTCACCGAATTAATGAGTAGCTTAGGTAATTTATACTGAAACGACCACTTACTTCTGGACTGCTGAGAGCCAAATCGACCATTTGAGGTAAAGAAACCAACACACTGCTTTGGGCCATTGAAAAAATATTTAAAAAAACTTGAAAATAAATATTTTGGCATTAGATTATCAAAAAAAATAAAAAATAAATTCTCAAGTGAAATAAATTATTAAACAAAAAAAACTTGTCAATTTGGTAATTCGTAAATTCATTGCTTGCTACGCGAAAAAAAAATTGCAGAAATACCGACCAAGACCAGTGGTGTCTCATATCGAATTTTGAAGGCAGTGCTGAACGTAATTTATAGTAATAATAATTATTAAATAAAGTAAATTTCAAATATTTGTTTATTTATTATAATGCACTATTTTACAGTTGCATCATTAACATATAATAGACATTTGTGCTGGTTCATAACATTCCATTTACACATAAATTCTAATACTGTACAATACATTTAAAATTAAATATAAATTTTTTAATACCAATTAACTTTGTACTTAAAAAAATATCTCACATGGTAAAAATAATATTGACGAGAAGCGTTTTGAAACAAAATCATCTGGGTAATTTGTTTTTAAATAAAAGAAAATATTCTAACACTCACTTACAAATATAAACTTTATTTAGTAGAATTTTTTACGTTTTCTTTTAATTTCTTTACGATAAATATTATTAATTGGTGTTCGTTGAATTTCTACAACAATGAGCAAACTAGAGAGGACATTTCATTTTGGACAATTAATTTTTTGGTAAATTCTTAATTTTAATATTTTGAATTGCTAATTACCCATATTTTAAAATTCTATTTAAATATCAAGCAGTAATCGACATTAAGTCCCATATACTTGTGCGCATTTTCGACAACATGCGCAAATGATTACAAGACTTGATAAAATTCATATTTTGCACTCTTTCAATTTTTATTATTCCAGTAACAATTTCAAGTATTACAATACCCGGTGATACAAAATAATAATTATATTAGTTGAAATGGTAACAAAAACATAACATTTCATAAAATACCTACCCACGACGGATCCTGACGAACGAATTTTTAATATAAAAATTGAAATACACATAAATTATATAAATTATTAACCCGTGCAAGAATATTAATTGCAAGTTTTTCAAACAATATTCAGGTTAATTGTACAATAAACAGCGAAATATCTTTGCCGAAAGCTTATGTTATAAAATTTTTATTTTGTTCTAAAAAAACTTACAATTAATATTATAGATTATTCACGTATTCTTTCTTTCCACGCGATTTCTTTCTCTCCGTTCAAGTAAGGATGCGCTCCACATAAGCGTCTTCTCACCCTTAAGTCAGTTAAGAGTTTGTGTTCCGTTTGAGCGTTAAGAATCATATTCGTTGCTGTATCGAGTAATATTTTCAGAAGGTTGCAAAAATTTTAACAAACCAAATGATTTACAAATCTTGCAAAGTTTTGCTGGGATCTGGACGAAAACAAAACGAGTGATTGGTGGCGAGATTTTTGATTCCAATTTTGTACGCTAAATATTTTTTAATCATAAAATTTCAGTATTACCAACGTTCATACGAAACATGAGAATTTTCGTTTTATGCCTCGTCGTCGATTCATTAGAAAATTAATTGACTACTCCCGAAGTATTCCACCTGATTGATTCACTTATATTTAAGTAAGTGAGCGTATCAAGCGGTACGCATCCTAAACCTCCCACTTTGAGAAAATTTCATAGATCCGTCGTCGATTTCGTTGATTAGGTACTTTTACACTTCGTTCCTTTCAGTCTAGCACCAAATATAATTTTATTATTAACAAACCTTAAACTATTTATCACGTTAATTCCTCCGACTATGCGTACCCAAAATAAATTCAATATCAACGAATTAAGTACTCCCACAGCTTTAACTGCATATTATTTGGATTTCCTAGCAAACATATTTCAGAGGCAACCTTTTTCCACCTCTATGTTATTTAGATATCGATAATCACAACCCTCCTGCACGTGCACCAAAAACTGTGTGTTTTAGCCGAAAAGTCGATTGTATTCCGAAACAAAAATTCTCAAAAGTTATACCAAGGTAAAATTTTTGCTCATATAATTTGACTATGTTTGCTACTATGTTCTAACGCGGCCAGAACGTCTTGTTTTTGTCTGACGTACAAACGACCCTTCTTCCAAGGATTTTGCAATTGCAACGGCTTAAAATCGTCCCTCAAGCATCGTTCACGAGCACCAATAACAGCGACTAAACAAAAATTTCGTAACTTATCCGGTGTGTAGATGGGACCCTCTTTACCCTTCAATACCACAGCCATATTAAGTTGTTTTACCACTAAATCGACGACTTCCCGCGCGGTCGTGCGAGGTGTTACGTGTAATTTTAAACTGGTACCACTAGCCAAGCCCGTTTCGTAGGCTGCATATACTTGTAAAATGCCCGGTAGGTTATACTCCTTACCGCTAGTTCCGGCAGCATCCGTATAAGGAACCTTAAAAACCGACTCGACAATATCACTTTTTTTACTGGGATCCGAAGGTCTTAAATATGTAGACTGTGCCGTTTCGTCGGGATTCTCAATGTTCGTCAAACTTTTCGACGACGTAGTTTGTAGATTTGATGGAGTCACGTTTAAATGTCGCGCGTATCGATCGCACTTACTCGCCGACGATGTTATATCTTTTAAAGTTTGTTTCACATTGGTCATGCTTCTCGAAGGAACTATTTTTGATTTGTGTTTCGATTTTTTAGGAGTACTCGAATTTAGTGGGATGGGGCAACTAGATTCACTATCGGAACTTAAACTATGCATACTATCGGACGTGTTTGTTGTATTCAACGTATTTACACTTAATAAACTACCACTGATCATGGGTCTAACACTAAGAAGTGGACTAGAACTTGCGGACGTACTGGAAACAGTACTAGCTCGACATCGCCTACCGTTCGAAATAGGCATACTCGTGAACAGGGTATCTTCGCTTCGCGAAGGCGGCAGTCGTTCGTTGTAGAAATCGCTGCTGCAACTGTCGCTATTCTTTCGTGATTCCGTTTCACTGGTTGCACTTAAATACTGACACGAAATTATACTCTCGTTTTTACTCAACTGCTGTTCGCTTTTACTAAATTCGTTTAATAGTGAGCAACCGGGGCCGGAATTACTAACACCGGGCCCGGGCCACGATCCTCTACCCGGAGTGCTCTTGAAAATTTTTGTGTCGTGATTTGGAATTTGTAACAAACTGCGTTTTAGTCCGACACTTGTTTCGGATTCCTTCTCCAAAATAAACTTAACCGCGATGCCTGAAGTAATTCGATCCCGAGCAAACGTAATAACGTCCATCAACCATCTGACACTTTTCCAAATATTGTTAAGCTTCGTCTGCAAGTCTTGCAATTTTGACAACTTATCCTTGGCCGCTATAACTTCGCTATTAGAAAAGGCTTCTCTATGCAAATGACTGGCGGTTGCGGTATCTAGCTCCAACAGACAGCTCAACTTCGTGTACTTTTGAATAATATTTGTCTGGTACGTACTCAAGTGTATCATTTCGAATACCTGAATGGGTAAACTTAACAAATCTCCACGTTGCAAAAGAATTTCTCTTTGACCCGGAACGGAACACGAAAATTCGGCAGATGGGCACATGACTATAAAACTAACTTCGTCCGTTAAATCTATCACTTCCGAATCACATATGCGATGCACTAGAGCATCTTCGTTTAATATATCCATGTAATTGAACAATCGTTTGGCTGCACTCGTTATCAAGTCCAAAAACGTTCGCTGTTGCTCTGTCGCGCGATCTGCTATATCTGGAATGTGCTGGTTCTTCAGATACTCCCACTCTTCTCTGAAAATAAAACAAAAAATAGTTAATCCCACCCATTCGATTCGTTACGAAAAAACTGAAACTTACCCAGAAACGTGAGGATTTTCCCGTATTTTGCAGTGCGGTAACATGTTGGGAGATTTTGCAGGAACAACAACTTGAATCAAATCCACCGAGCTTTGCATTTTCAAGTACGCTAAATACAACCCCTTCCCTAACTTAAGTCCAGACACTTGATGATAATTAATTTGTTCTTGAATGGAAGCCATCAAAATTTCCGAAATATTATTATCGTCACCTAGCACCATCTTTTTAAACACTTTATTCATCGGCAGCCATCGTGAGTTTAAAACCGAAACACTTTTGGGTGATTTTATGTAATTTATAGTACTTAGCACCATGGTACCGTGAGAATCTCGCAGCGGTTTGTAGTACAATTGACCTAAGTCTTGTAAACACAGAGCCGATTGCATTTGCAAAGCAGCCGAAAGCAGCTTGGTTCTAAAATGGATAGCAGATGAAGCGTTCTTTTCCATATCACCACGAAGAAACTTGGTATTATCCCATGTACACGCAACTTTCATAAACCAATGAAGGTCGTTGTGAATACAACTAGGAAAAGTTTCGTCTATTTCTATCACAGGCAAAAAATCTTCGTTCGTTACTAAAACTTTATCTTCGTGATACAAAATACAAGCTAAATAAATTCCTCTGAAAATAGAAAAACAAACCTCCCGTTACACACAATTTTTGGTAAAAAGTTTGCGATTACTCGTACCTTTTTAAGTGTTTCTGAAACTTGCTAGCGGCCGAAAATAATTGCTTTATGGAAGTTTTCTTTCGTTGAGTTCGACGTTGTGGTGCCGGAGTTTCCAAAATTTCGCTTCCGGGCCTGACTTGCTTAACGTCGCTTATTAATTGATTCAATTGTTCCAATTTTCCTACAAACCTAAAAGTCGAAATTTTATGACAGTGAGTTGCGTTTAGCATAGCAATTGGAAAACTTACCGAGTTTCTTTTCCCGTCACTTCTCGCCAACTGGAAGGTACCACAGAAACCGGCGTAGAAGAAAGAAAAGGACCGTAACCTTTCAAATTTCCACAAGCGGCTCTGCAAAAGTATCGCCTACCCTGGGATACTTCGACGGTGCAGTTTGATGTTGATACGTCGAACACTTCGTGCTCGCCAATGATGGGATTAAAGTCGGCTCTGGCAGACCACTGAACTATAAGATAACTGGTAAAAATTTCGCGTTACGCTCAACATTATATTAGGTTACCTTTATATTTTGTACTAACCGCCGAATCGCTGGAATTTGATTCGTGTAACCGAAAAGATAGAGTATTCGATGATATAATATCGACGGCTACGAGCGACGGTGAGTCGGGAGGTCTAGCTTGAGAGAAACCTAAAACCATGCGCCTTAAAACTTTAACTCTTCTACTCCATGCTATCGCTTGCTTATCTGTATCTCCACCGGCACATCCTACAGAAAGAACAAACTTTGAATATGATTTCGAAAAATTTGAAATAAATTACCTGTCATAGCAGAAGCGGGATACGAACTGCCGATAATACTGGAAAACGAAGCCCTCGTATTGAAAGACGTTCCGCAAGGTTCTTCGAGAAGACCGCCCAACTCTTGCAGACGCATTTCTCCGTCGCCCAAAAGGTGCTTTAAGTGAGAACCTAGTTTTTCTGGACTCGAAACTGAAACAAAGAAATTGTGGAAATTTGAAAATAAAATGATAAAATTTAAAACACTGTGCTTACACTGATTTCCTTCCCGAGCACCAAAACTAATTAGCATTTTCAACAGAGGGCGATTATTACTCAAAACGGCAATGTCTAACGGCGATAATCCATCATTATTAATGCTGAAAAATAAATGGGGCAATTTTAGTATAACAATTCTATGGGTTCGATAATCTCTTCCGCCAGTTGTTGAATAGAAAGGAAGAAATAATCCATCAAGTGATAAAAGATATGGCGTGCACGTTACAGAAAATTTAATTGCAGCCATGTATTTTCAAGTATATTGTGATACAAAAATAATGGAATAAATTGCATTGCAAAAACTGACCGAAAAATAAAAATAAAATATGTTTTATTTATTGCAAGAGATTATTTAACTCGAAGAATATTGAATTAAAAATTTGAGATATAAAATACTTAAAAAAGAGCAACAAAGAAAAGTAAGAAAACTGAAAGAATATACAATTTTACCATTTAAAAGCTAAAAGGATATTTAATAATACGATCACGTGCGAGTAACTTTGTGTTTGAGCTTTGTATTACAAGAAAATCCTCAAAAACGTATTTTGCGTCAAACAAAAACTGCCCTTATTTCGTAGCTTAGTTGGAATAAGATGGAAAATTCCTAAATGTGACTTTACGAATGTGTAATTCGTAGCATCGTCCTTGTAATAATAAGCATTAAATGCTAAAATGGGATGCGGAGTGAATGCAGTACTACGGGGTTGTATAAAATCGTCGGTGGGTAAGCAAGAGGCAATATGACCCTCCACATTACTTTTTTTTTAAATAAAAACCTTTTACGATATATAGAGCTATTAAAACCTTGATAATTTAATAAATGCGACATGGACATCCTCTTGCAAAATATTGCAACATTCTTTAATAGAAAAATTTAACACTTAAAAATTTGAAAATTGGGACAAAAATTAACATTTTAATATTTTTAGGAAGTGAAAATTAAGTGCACCCGACAACATTATTTAATATTATGAAGGTTTTGCTGTTTCTATAATAATAACCGACCAATAAAGAGAAGGATAAGCATCTTGTAAAACATCAATTTCGACTGCAAATCGATAATGGGCTATTTCGAGCAACACAATTAAAATTTCAATCAACACTTTTGATTTATCGAATAATAAACATTTTATGATAGCCAAAATTGGCAATAAGCTATACTTTTTTTTATATAATCAGGTTTTTAACTTTTTACCCAATAAATTTCGCTTTAGGAACGAGAAAGCGGCAGATCCGGATTGGTTCAAAAATACTTATCACCCAACTTTCATGAGGCACGAGTGAATATTATCAAACTTTCAGGCTTTCATATAATCCCGTTATTTACTTTGGTACCTTAGGTTAATAGTTAATTGGCTTCATTATTACATTCGGGCGCCACAGACCACAAAGATCGGCGCCATTTTCAAGAAATCATTTCAGGTAATTTTCTGAAGAATCTATTAAATTGATCAAAATATGTGTGATATCAAATTGTTCTTTATTTCATTTCAAACAAAAAATCAATTTTGATAATCAGGGTACCATTTAAAAGAAAAGAAGATAATATATTTGAATTATTTAACATCAAGTGGTCCAATTTAGTAGTTTAAGCATTAAAAAAAAATTTTTGTATACAGCTAGTCTAACATGTTGGTGGTTTAAATAAATTATTATTAAAAATTGTACTGTGTTTTTGTTTACGTTTGGCGGCTATATTTGCTTGGCAAGGTACTGCAGTTCTTACAATTTCAAGGGTTTGCGAAAACGAAAACCCTTATTTATCCTATCAATATGAAACTAAAAGCTCTTTTTTAAGAAACAGGGTATACGATTGATCCTTAGAAATTTTCACCTAAATGTAATTCCAAAAGATGAAACTCCTCTCTTTAGAGTCGTATCTTTTAAAAAAATACAACTGTAAAATGTTAATTCTTTTTAGAAAGAGGTACATCAAATATCAACCCTGAAATGTATAATCTTTTTTTAATGATATCAGAATTTGAAATTTTACATAATTACATAATCAATTTTAATCAGGTTCTAAAATTTAATTTGATAATTAGTAAATGACAACAAACCTAAATGAAAATCATTACTTTTAACTTCATTCTCCATTTACATTTTAAAGCTAGATTAAATTTAATTAGAAAATCGGACATGTAAAACAAGTAAAAAGTATTGTTACATTTTTTAAAGGACAGCTCTGAGCTTAACATAATTTGTAAATGTGGTTTAAAATTGCTCCATTAAATGATATTAAAATATTTATTAAGTGGAATGTGTGGTATTTTAATTATACGGGGATAAAAAACAAAGATTTGGAAACTAAAAAATAGCAAAAATAGAAGAAAAAAGAAACGAATTGACAGGTATAATAAAATTTAGTTGGATTTGGAAGAATAATAATTAACCTTGGCCGCAAATAAAAAGAATATCAATATTAACTAATATGTGAATTTAAATCAAATTGTACTCTATTAATTTGTATATGCTTAAAATAACAAGTACAAAATTTGCAGAGTGTATAACTGGATTATATGTAATCTTAAGTGCTATCTAAATATATTATATTTATCAGCTTCGTGTCCATCGACTAATACCAATATTATATTTAAAATTGCCAATTTCAAAAGTTTCGTTCAATTAGTTTCCCCATTGGATAAAAACTATACTAGTAGCCACTAGCCAGGTATTTTTTCATTTTATCAGATGTGCAACCAGAAAATTGTAATTAATTCTTTTATATGATTCAAATTTATCGGTGAAAATGCGGTTTGATATTCAAGTTTTTAAAAGTAAGTTCAAATTTTGTTTAACTTATAGAATAAGTTACCGGGAAATAGCACAAATTTTTCCGGTTTTTCTTTATTATTTGACTATTACAACTATTACGAAATGTAATTCACATACTCCTACATGACAGTCGATAGTGTAATCGCTTTAAAAACTAAGTCTTTGGACAATAAAAATTTTTAACCTTTGTTTCCCAACATATTAGATAGTGGGATGACGTGAAAACCACCATTTTTGCATTAGTTTATACCGCCAGCAACTCAATATAGATAATTCGCTAGTAATTATATTAATCTGGAAATTTTCAACAGTTTTAATAATGTTTACGATCTTGGAAGGTGACTAAACTTTAATTTGTCGGGTAGAGGTTTCAGGCTGTTGGAACAGTTGTAATATGAGTAATCGTAAAAATTCGATTCTTTAAATTTGCGTGTTTATCTTTTGTTCGCTCGAGATTAAGCCTTCAGATTATCACTAGTTTTAATTGATTTGTGTTTTTATTTAATATCAAGTTTTGCTGTTCTCTGTTAATACGATAAAGCAGCCCTTCTTTTTCTTATTAGTTTTATTTGTGTTAGCTGGCGTCTTAAATAGCTTTCCCCATTGAACTAATCAAAAACATCTGATTATTTAAAGATATTCTTGTTAAGAATTATTTGTGCTCGGTGCTATCGACGCTGTGTATTAAGAAAAAAATTAACTGCTGCGTGTTGGGAGCAATCGATTTGTCTAGTGATGATGCCGGATATTTTCTTTAAATAAAGACTAAGAAAAGAAAAAAAGAGTAAAATATAGAAGTTAAGCGCCAAAGCTCAAAAAACGAAAGTTAATTTATATTAATTAAATACTCGTAGTATTAGGTTTTTCTGATGAATATCGATCAACTTAATAATAACACGATTCATCACATAAATGTAAGAGATTTTAGAAAATGCGGTGGTCAAACAGATCGGTCCGCATTTGGGATTAGGCTAAGCCGATAATTCTTTAACCAAGTAAAAAAATCGGGTAAGTACGGCACTAGATTTACTAGGTAACTACCATTGTTTGTATTCGTTGTAAGAATTAGTTAAATATTGATCGGTTATATAAGTCTGATTAAGTTTTACAAATTGTAGGAGCATAAAAATATATCGATAGCAATGTTTAAAAGAGGATTAGTGAAATTTATTTGATTTTTCGAATAATGAAGAAGGCTAATCCTGATGTGCCATAAACACGATAACCAATTTGTTACTCAAAACATTGTAAAGCTGTGTAAACTGAATTTACAATAAAAATAAAATAAACTCACCTATTGACATCGACATCCGTAGATTCCAAAATGGTTCTGGCCTTTTCTAAATGTCCGTGTTCGACAGCAGCAAAGAGTGCTGAAACGTAAAAGCATTATCATAGAATCTACTACTTTCTTGTAGCTTGAAAATTTAAATTAAAAAATTTACATGTTACCCTCTCTTAGTATTTAAGAAGAGAAACTTGAAATTGTATAAAGAGAAAAATTTGTAATCAAGTTCGTTGAACATTTTGGTTTTCAAACTTTTATATTATAATAAGAAACAAACCAAGTATGAAATTACTAATTCTCAGACTTTCCACACAAATACAGAACCATTATAAAAAAATCGATAGCGTTCTTTTATAAATCTGATAAAATTTTTGAACATAGCTCGAGAGGATTTACGAATCCTTAAATAACAAATCTTTACAAAATAGATCGCATTTAAAACTCGCGACACGAAAAACTCAATTAAAAAAGGGAAATTTAACAAATTTTTTTTTCAAAAATTTACTCTAATAAAGGCGTAACAGAGCGTTACGTCCGGATATTAGCTTACGTTCACTGACGATGCCGGTAATAACTTCCGAAACTGGCACGTGCATGATCTATTAATTATATGGGTGTGTAAAATAAAAATGAGTATTTAAGAGTTTAATAAAACTTTTATGAAAATGTCCAGCCTGAACGATAAAACGCTTTAAAACACATTTGTGCCGTCACACAGTAGTAATATAAAAATTGGACACCGAAAAATATAAAGACATGTTTATGTGGTCCTCGTAAGTAAGTAGAATTTTATCGTAGGTACATTTCAATACACTTAAGCCTTGAGGATAACTTTGTATACATTATGTATGATTTGCAACTTTGTATCAATTTGGTGACTAATTTAAAGGGTTCGCTAAGTAAAACGTCTAAATATTATCTTCAAGTTTAAATTTTAATAAGCCTAATGGATTTTAATCAAATGTATCAATCAAGTAATTAGCTCAGGTATGCCTTAAGATGGTGTACAAAAATAAATCAAAATTTGACTGATATTGACTGTTTTCGTTCTTCGTCAGATTACGTAAGAACCAAACACAATGAGGAAGATTGAGTGGTGGAATCATTTTCGAACAATATTTTCTTTTTTTTCTTTGTTCAAATTTATTACATTATGTATTAATCAAGTAGAAATTGGTAACACCAACTTATGTGGTTCGGATTTTCACAAAAGGTTCATTATAAATTTTCTAAAAACTTCCTTCCTCGATTAAATTAAATTATGCAATACCGATTACTATTATATTTGGTTTTCCGTTCCTTCCATAACATTGCCCGATAAAGTTTTTCGGTTATTATTAACGATCTTTTTGGAACTCCATACTTTTTATATACAAACCACATGCTAACACAATCGAAGCTCAATAACTTGATTCGACAATTTTTATCCTGACAAAGTTATTAATTAAATTTCAATTTCGAGAACTTACGATATGCTTTAATTTTTATGCCATAAAAAGAGCAAGATTATTGACTTAAAAAAAGAAGTGTGGAATTTATTAGTATCTGAACCGATTATATAAGAATATAAGAAGCTAATCTACTTTAAATAATTCCAAAGTCACAATCCTTAGAATATAAAATGGTGACATTTCCATCCAATGGGATGCTGTTTTGTAAATTTTGTTACCGTAAATCTTGACAGAATAATCATTAAGTTCCATTGGATTAATTATTAAGAAATATAGGGAATTGTAACATCATATTCTGTATTCCGTTAAACTACCGTAATATACAGGTTCTTGGGCATACCTTGGCCTATCAAAAACTTGCTAATAGGTTTACAATAGATCAATCTACGTCTACAAGATGTGACTATGAAAAACTAAAAAAGTTTTTAAGAACAACCTAGCAAATTTACTACGATAGTGGCGTGTAAACATTTTTAATTATCAAACTTCGTGTGAACACTACTAATTAAGAAATGGCCTGCCAGCATCTTGGCAAAATTGTTACGTTTTTCTTAACAACTTTTTACGTAAGATCTTAATGAGCACATCTTCTAGATGGTTAGTTATTCCTGACAAGTACATTTTACAGTATATTATATAATATTATGTGAAATTTTTTCGTCCTAAACGAAATTTTAACTAAGACAAATTTTCTGAATAGCTAGGAGAAAATAATCAAACCTAACAAATGTTAAAATAATAAAAAAATTTTAACTGTTAAGTAAAGAATACATACTACACAGAAAACATAATATTTAAAGAACACTAAAATGACAATAATTCACATTTAACAAGGTTGAACTTCGAAGATTTGAATAAACAAGAAATAGAATTAGAAATTTTTATCATTTCTATAGCGTAATTTTTTCAGAAATTTTTTCGTCTATAGGGTAATTTTTTCAGAATTCTATTTCTTGTTTATTCAAATATTCTAAGTTCAACCCTGTTAATTGTGAATTATTGTCATTTTAGTGTTCTTTAAATATTATGTATTCTGTGTAGTATGATTGTATTCTTTACTTAACAGTTAAAATTTTTTATTGTTTTAACAATTGTTAAGTTTGATTATTTTAACATCACATACTACTAAATACATATAAATACTTAAAAAATTCTAAAACTTTTTTAAGTTATTTTCTATAGCTAGGAGAAAACTTGCATATTATGAACATTTCTTTAAAATCCTCTATAATCTAAAACTGAAAGACATGGTACATCCTGTATAAAAACTACAACAATATTAATATTTTTTATACATATTATATAATTCAATATATTATGTCTTTCAATAAAAATTGAATAAAAAATTCAGATAGAACTTGACAGATACGTAACAAAAGTACCGTAACGCGGTTTCATCAGAATGCACCATTACATTTTTACTGGTCGTCTAATAACCATTATGAATTAATGAATTCACTCTGTATAATATGTAGATATTATAGTCACTTTACAAAATTTTCGACCACATCGACTTCGTGGCACCAACAATAATGAGTTAATTAAATTAATTCTTGAATTTTCCTCGTAAAATCAGAATAAATATTATTTTACGTATCCCAACGAGTATGTTTATTAAAAGTTTGTGTAAAGATAAACAAACCGAGCTAATACTATTTAAACACAAATTAGCATTCTACACATTTTATATTCAAAAATAATTCTATACTCCGCCAATAGCATCTACCACTTCAGAGCTTTTAGGCACTCCATAAAATAAAATGTAATAAACTGGTAGAATAAAAAGCAAAACTCGTTTAATAATTTACCTATTTCGTTCATATAATTCAATTTTTAAATGTAAACCCATTTCTTTGCGACATTGGTGAAATTTCGTAGATTATACAGCAATTTTATTACATTTTAGTTTCTTATGTTACAAAGAGAACGCAAATGTTTAGGTAAATGTAAGCATATAAATTATTATTATGTTAGATTCGAATCTTTACCATAGTTAAGTTAGTAGTTTATTTTCAAACTTATCCTGCTTACCCTGTAAATGTATATTGATCATTGCCATTCGTTCCAAACGCTGCTGTATCATTTTGGCTTGTTTTTTAGATGGTTTGTGAATATTTGCAGTTAATTCTTGATGGAAAGGTATACTTGCTATCTCCATTTCAAAGTCGCTAGGTAACGAGGGTAATTCTGTTTAAACAATAAAATAAAAAATAAATAAAATTTAGGAAAAATAATATTAATGTCGGGATGTGGAATTGAAAGGAAAACTCTAATATTGCAGTGCTCGAGTTGAAAAGAGTTAAAACTACAAGTTGTCATTTTATGAAATGTGTGTTAATATAAATTTAGATGCCACTTCCTGGTGAACTATATTTTTTTAGATTGAAAAATTATACATATGTATGTATAGGTCCACGAATCGGCGACCCATTTTAAATCTTTTGCTTGATCTAAACGTAATGTGGCAGCACGCTACGAAAATAAGATGTAAATAAGATTTTTGAGAAAATCTGTCGCCTAAGAAACGTATTCCGTATTTTACGGAATAAAATAAATTTTGTTTTATTATTAGATTTTTTTTAAGAAAAATAAACACCTCGGTGAACAGGCTCTTCGTATTGCGCGACTTTCCTTGCAAAATAAACGAGGTGGAATGCTTAATTGGTTTTTAGCTGCAATAACCACATTTGGGTGTATCGAACGTGATTCGACAAATTGTGAACAGATCGTAGGTCTGAACGCAACATTATGCATAATTGGATTCATAAAAACTTTTGAACCATATCAAATTTATGAAATATAAACTCGCGGGAGCGTCACACGTACAAATGGAAAAGCATCCCGTTATATTATTAATATATTTCAACAATTTTTAAACTGGAACAGATATTACCTACTCCAGTATTTGTACAAAAATTCATCTTCTTTATTTATTTTTTTTATGAAATTCCTACAAATTGTGTTTGTTTTTCATTATTTTGTTTCCCTATCAACTAAAATTTCATTTTTAAAAATGATTATATGGCACGCGCCTTATCACGATATACAAGATGTTTCTTTCTTACGGAAAAGCTCGTATACATAAATATCATCGTCGTCGACGTCGCTTTTGAGTTTGAGGATGTTTAAGTTTCAAAATTGCAAGCGAATCGACGTAAAGTTCCTCGATGCTGGAAGGTAGTATAAAGCAAGATTAAAGTAAAGTACCCCCCCCCCCCAAAACAAATTCAAGATTATTGCAGTTGAAAGATCAAGGTTATGATCCGAAAATCAACTTCTAAATATCGGTAGACAATGTGACTAAAATATGCTGGAGTGCCATAATAAATAATATGTAAATTAGATATGATTTCCGAATTGAATTTGCACATCTTCCAGCAGTATAAACAACTCATCTTCTATAAAAACAGACTATAATGTATCGTACGACACCGGTTATGCATATTTATATAGTAGACAGTATTATTTTAGTAAATTAATATTGCAAAAAACAATCGTTTAACTAGCAATCTCCCGGATGAGGTGGGAAAAACTAGAAAAATAAATAACACAAAGATTTCAAGCGAAACGTAACTTCAAAATATTAATTTGCAACCTACGCTTCTAAGTTGTTTACTACACAAATAAGATCTAACGATCCAGCATCCACATTAACAAATAATAACAACAATAATGTTGTAATTACGCGTCAAAATTGAATTAAGATTGAAAATAATGTCTGTATATTTACGTCACAAATTGCTCCAAAATGACTTCAATTGGTAGAGGAAATCTTCTAATTAAGAGAGATAAATAAAGGCTAACCAAGCATTAACTTGACGTTCAAATACCACCTAATTATGTAGGAATCGTGACCGATTCGATTTTTATTTCGACAATCAACTTTGATTGTATTTAATTGGAAAAATTTAAGTTAAAATAGTCTGACGTGTAAACAGTTAAACTGCTGTTTAGCAAACTCAATTTCAAATCTCGGTTGGAACTATTATGTAGTATATAGTGAAACTTCTTGCCCCAACAGTTTTATAACGTTTGCCAATGACGTTTATAGATTGCATTCCTTTCGAGCTAAAAATTTCAAAAAAAGTTCGTCGATACTATCGAGAGAGTTTTAAAACACACTAACGCCACCTAAATATGTCTCGAGTTAAGCTTCCACACCGCTGCATCTCCTTAAACTATTAATTCTACGTCCGAAAAACGAATCCGATACAATTTACAATAATTACATCCATCATCCGGACGTCCGTAGACGGCTTCATCATCAGCGAAAATTACTCTTCGCTGCCACGTATTTCGAATAATATACTATATTTTAATAATAAATTGCACATCAAAAGAATATTTAAACGAGCCGAGGAAGTACTATGGTACTTTTAATTAAAACTTTGTTACAGTAGAATTTCTTCCAGCATAGTTTAGCCATTCTGGATATGAAAATGCATAATAATTAGCAAGTCACGAACTGACATAATTAATTATAATCTTATGAAATATTATAAATAATTTACACTTGGTGAATTATTGCACTAACTTTGTCAGAAAACCTTTTACATCGACTGTACAATCTTATCACCAAAGTTCGGGAAGAAATCGGAACCTCGACTGTACCTACTCATAAAAGCGTTTTCTCTTTATAAATTTAGCTGTATAATAATATTTAGCAAGCCAAAATTTTAACGCCTTCAAAAAATGCAAAAGTTTCACAACACCCAATTTAAACTAAAGGTATTGGTAATATCCAAGGGAATTTAATTTTAGAAAATTAAATTAATTTCTGCGCGAATGTGTCTACAATGAAAAACAAGAAATTAAATAATTTCACAGCGAGAAAAATTTGATTATCAACTTCGGTAACATAAATTGAGATTTATACGAAAAAGTAGCATGAAATTGTAATAAATAAAAGTATTAACTAAAATTTATTTTAGTTCGCAGAAAAATCAATAGAAAATTTCAAAGGAATGGAATGCTCTGAAATAGTAACTTAATCGGAAAAACGTTCATTAAGAATCAATTTAAGGAATACCAAATCTTTTCATTATACACAAATCTTTTTGGGGTAAAAAAAATTACCCCAATTGAGATATTCTCCATCGCAATTAGCTTTCCTCTCTTTTGAACGTAGATATTCGTTGTTAAAACCAAATCTTAGCTTTGTGCAATTTATTATGTTGTAACAACGTTGCAACGACAGGTTCATCAAAATTCCATCAAATGAAGTATTTATATCTCTGCATGAACTTTCGTTCGAGAAGGTTGCCATCGCTAAACAACTTTAGTAATTTTTTCGATAATATTTAGCTTAATTATTTTACTAGGTAATCAGATGCCATGTTAAATCTAGATTTCTCATTTCCGCATGTTAAAATCAACTTTCTAGTTTATATTAATAGTACTAATATACTAATGAAGTAATAAATAGCAACCTGCAACCTCTCATATTCGATTAAAAGTAGAAAAATGCAAATCCTATGTAATAAACGCGAATTTTACTAATGTTATAACGTAATAATGTTATTATGTGTCCCTGAATTTGGAAGTTAAATACTTCGCCCAGATTTTTTAATTATCACTATTGCTAATCTCTTTAGATTCTCTAATTCTGTTAATTTAATTGAATATTATTAAAAATTCATACAATTCTGTATGCAGAATAAAATATTTTAAAATGTAATAATAAAATATACCGAAATTTTAGTGTTTTCTTTTGGTTTTCCTTATCCCACTTATCTTTCCCCGCTCCATTCGAATTTTCCTTATTGTTGCTGTTATTTCCCATTGGCACACTTTTCACAGACATCAGCTGAGCGCTTCGCATTATTTGTGATACGTTGGACAAAAACGAAGAAATTTCAATTTAACAAAAAAGTAATTAACAATGGGTGAGAAACATCCTCAATTTCTAAATTAAAAACTAATGAATGCAAAATTATTATAATTTCACACAATAAAAAAAAAGGATGGAATTCAACTATAAGAATTAATTTAAACTTTTTATATTCTCGGTTAATTTTTAATTTGTTAATTGAATATGCAAATTTCCACTGTGGTTCTTATTTACAAATCCAACGATATTTGAATTTTGGTTACGATTCGAAAACCTCGCCTTGGTAAGGAAATTTGATTTCATTTAAAACTTAAATTTAATTATTTTTTAAAAAGATTACAAAATTTGCCCGGAATATGGAGATGCAGTTCACGCTTGGTTAACTCAGTCGTTAGGTCGTAAGTGACTCTTTTGCGAGGAAAGGAAAATCCATGTTTTGACAAAAATTTAATTTAACTTTTAGCTACCTAAAAATTCTATAAATGAATATTAAAATTTAATTATTTCCCGGTGGCTGTAGCTGCACATAATCCATTATAATTTTGTAAGATTTTTATGAAAATTAGGTTAATCTAAATTGAATATAAATAAGATGAAGGAGTTAGATGTTCTTAAGCACTTGAAGCTACAACAAATTCTTAAGCTTAATTACAACGTTTTAAGGGAAAATGAATTACTTTGTTCATATTTTGTCAGCTAATTTTGTTACTTTATTGCTTCATTAACTCTAAAAGTTTTTAGCAAAATTTTAAATAACATAAAGTGAAATGCAGACATCAAATATTTATTAATTTTTAATTCGAGCTTCAATGCCATGTTTCAAATAGTTGGATCCACTGACAACAATAGGACCACCGAAAATCCTTCACTGTAAGAGGCCAAGATATAAAACTTGCTTTGAGAAAAAGATTGTTATATTCGCCAAATGTATGATTTTTAATAGACCTTCCAGCAAACAAGTCGGGACAAGTTATTATGATGGTCGTCACTAATATCGAAGACATTCAACAAAACGCAATCAAATGGCTTATTAGTATATTCCTACTACATTTCTTATCTTTCAGTTAGAAGAAGAAAACACGAAAAAGATTGAGCGCAGAATTTGCTGCTGAAACTTGAAAACACTGAAAATATTTTTTTGAAAATAATAGACTGCAGTGTGGCACTTCACGGTGACCTAATTGCATAAATTAATTTCTCTATTAATACCTACGTATGTACGTAGTAGATTTAATTATATTTTAATTGTGATTTCCTTATAAGAAAGTTTGGTCGTTTTTAATTCGCCTTATTAATTTTCATAAAAGCGTAGGAAGTTATTTAAAAAAGTGAAATGTAGATCGGAGAGTAAGCACGAAAGAAAGTGGGAAAGTGTAAACAATGGGATTAAATAAATTATTACTATTATTAAATTTAACATACTTGACGTAGAGAAGGAAGTGCTACTCCACATCGAGCTTTTTCTTCTTGCATTGCTAATCGACAATCGCAGCGATGTCCTTTGCAGTCCATTGAACGCGTGAGAACCGCCCTCAATTTCGCGAAAACGTCCTTGAGGGTCACATTCTTTACCACTTTTACTATCTTTATCTAATTTGCGATGAAAAAACAAGGGTTCGCAATTTTCTTTGATAGGAATTTGTAGCACAGCGGCAGCTTTAGGCGCGATTACTGGCGGTAGTTCGAGTTGCTGATCGATGTTTTGTTTATTTCTTATGGAATCGAACTTTCTGAATCCAAAATGAATGAATTGATTTTTAGTCACTTTGATATTCGAACTGAACGGCGTTTTCAAGATGGTTTCGACAGGAGACATCAACGGTAGCTCATCGTCGTGCATGTTAAACAAACGCTGAGAATTTAATTCCAAAGAGTTTCTGTGCTCTTTTAAACTGGATAACGAAGGAGTCTTCTGCATTTTTCTTATTTCATTTTCTTTCTGATGAAGAAACCGAGTTCCGATTAAGCGCAAAGAGGCTCTCACCGATTTTGAGCGTTTAAGAGAATTGGATGCAATCGTTCGTCGTTCGGGCACAACTTCTGACATTTTCTTCTTGGGTTTAGTTGCAGTGTCGTTGGTTTTACCCATAACTAACTTATAAGCTTGATTTTCTTTCAAAAAATTATACCATCTTTACGCGATCGAGAACGGAACCGAACTGGCGATAATTTCAGTTGGTTAACAAAGATTACGAAATTTTACAGGAACTCGACGTTGTATAAATATTTTGTATGGTAGATAACCAATGAGATACAGAAACAAAGATTCCTTTGTAAAGTGTGCAAGTTTTCAGCTATTTTTTTAAAATAAAAAATATTCACGATAGCAATAATTGGCCTGTCTTCTTCTTCGAAAAGATTTGTTACCTGTCGATTTAAAGTAGGCAAACTACCGACTAAAGGTAGGCGATTTAAATTCCTTAACTTCTCGTAAACAATTATTTGCTTCGAGATAAAACTACAGAAAACCGTTACACATTCCGAACACTACGAGTTTTGTTCTGGTGCGTTACGCGTTTAATACTGTAATATTAAAAATAGTTGGCACATAACATTGCGATTTATTACACAGGAAATGCACGCCACGCGACGAAATACAACACGGACGCCCCATTACTGGTTAAAATTTACCAACAGCTGGTTGAAACTTTGTTGTGGCGGATGGTATGTCAGTCTTCGGGCATCAACGTGCTTTAACTAGAGGGGACGTTCACTTTCAAACGCTTGGTATGGAATTTTGGACCCTAATGACTACTTCACGATTTGACTCTGATGTAACATTACACCAATCGTGGTATAACTAACCTATCTACCAGATACTTTCTTGATCCATGACACCTCTGTTTTCATAACGAAATCTGAAATTTGATTTGCACTAATTTTGTCTTTACATAATTAATTATTATTTCTTTGACCAGCGGCGTAACAAATGATAGAATATTGTAGGGCTAATTCATTTTTTCCAATTTAAAAATTAAGATACAACAATACTAAACATATTATTCGATTTATTGGCAAGCATATTAAATTCTAGGATTTTTAATAATGATAAAATATAAATTCGCGTTATCGTGGTAAGAAGTTAGTTTATCTTGATTTATGTCAGCATTGTTGTGAATAATGGCCGATTAGGATGAGACGAAAACAAAAGGATTTGTCATGGCTGAACCTCTCATAGATGAATGGATTTATACAATACTTAGCATATTATAATATGTCACGAGATATGCTTTTCTATGCCTAACTTTTCTAATTAAATACCTACCATGTTTAATGAACAAATCAAAATCTGTCACGATTTCAAAATTTAACGAACAACTCGTATACGATTCAAATTTTTATTCTGCCTATGTGAATCATGCAGCATGCGATTTACAACATCAAAGTGATAATAACGGGTTGATGATGAAATTCTCATGCTTGGCGAATTTGCTCACCGTCTTTGAAAATCGATAAGAAATTAAGTTAGATATGCTTCCTCGTTTCATTAAATATCTAAAACTGCTAAATATATTTAAAAGCCGCTCACACGTACGCATAAATTATCGATAACATTTTCCCAGATTCTATAGATCGCTAATAGAATAATCCAATTAATTTTCAAAATTATTTGGTAAAATTTTGTATGAAACATAAGGTACTACCTCTAAACTGCTGACTACAATCCAGAGACACATTCGAGGTTCTCCGAGGGGTTGCTTTGGTGTTTTTCATTTTAATTTTTTGTCAAAAATTGATTATCTTAAGATATTCGTTAGAACTATGCAAACCTGCCGAAAATATTAAGATGTTTCTCGAAGAAAACGTCTTAATTTTCCAAAATTTATTTTAATATTTAGGGTTGTCGTTAACTGGTGTAATTTAAAAACTTCAATTTAGCAAGGTGTGCACCGTACATAGACCATTTATAAAAGATTAAAAATAATATAAGTTATCATTGATGATAAGGATAAAACTAATAAAACTTAAGACACGCCACTGATGTTTTAGTATATTTCTTCGATCTCATAAAACGTCCACCATCGTCAGTCAGTCATATTATTTTTAAATATAAATGCAAATAAATGATTGCGATTCTGAAAAGCTTCTCAAAGTCTAATTCAAATTTAAAACTGATTTTTAAAAAATCAATCTTTACCTATTGGTACTTTGTTTAAATTTTCTTATTTTCCATTACAAAGGCAATAAAATGCGAATAAAAGCTTTACCTTCATATATTTTCAGTATTTTACTACTACTTTAATATTTCTTGCGTTTAGTCATAAATTTACCTGCATATTATATATAGCAGCTCTGCAATATACATGTACAATATAGATTATTCCGGCAGATGTATATAAAATTGATCGAATTACTTTTTTATATTGTGATAAATATGTATTATCTACAACCGAAATAAAATTTTTAGTTTCCCTACGGTTTAATTTAAAATTGTATGTTCCATTACTCAATAATAATTACGTTAATTGCAACATTTTCGTGAAAATGCTTCGTGTAACTTATAATCTGACTTATTTGCTATCCGAGATTTAATGCAGACTTGAAAAAAATGTCCGATCATATAAAGCATTTAATTGGACCCTTTCGACCTCTATAACCGGTAACCGGAAGACCGGTAAAATCATCAAGTTTCCCCAATGTAATTTCTAAGGTCGCAAAAAATTTCTTCTGAAGTTTAAAAATGAAATCGAACAAAGAACAAATGACGTCTGCAAAATTAATAGGGCAATGATGGTAGAAGTCCCTCCTAATATTTACTACTTAATCGTCTTTCTCAACTTTGTCATTGTAATATTAATTAATCAGTAAAATGAGCTCAATAATTGGCAAACACACCTCGATCATTAGAAACTCGAGTTTCATTTTATTTTATTCTTCTTGTTTAGCACATTTCAGAGGTTCAAAAGCACAGAGCTTGCTCGCAAAAGTATTTCTTAAAAAATTGCAAAGGTCTGGCTGTGATACTACGACAAACCCCAAATGATGCGTAATTTATCAACTCGCCTGAAATTGCTTACGAGAATTTTATCAGTAAAGTAATTTTAAGATATTAAATTTTACATAGTTTAACTTAATTTTTACATTATTCTTACAAACAGCAACGCCGCCAGGGAATAGGTCGTCGTACATTCAAAAATTTGCCAGCCTCATGCTTCGGCGCACCCTGAATTAATAATATTAATTGTTATTTTAATAATATTAATTATTTTTAATAATATTATATTTTTTATATTATATTATATTATATTATATTAATATTATATTATATTATTTTAATAATATTAATTATTAAAATTAACACCTGATTATTAATCACCAACTATGTATGTATTACTATGTAAGAAATAGTTAATCACCATTATGACGTCACTAAGAAATAATATCATAAAATATATCAATGGATGTGATGTTTTCCAACAAATTTTGTCCAATCTTAAGTTAATTATAGGGATAACTCCTGGTTTACTCTAACCAGAAAGTTTGGCGCCGCCGCTGGTTGCTAAACATAAATATTTATACATAAAAATCTTTATAAAAAACGTAATGTTGAATTTTTAATATTATCTTAAATTCTGAAGGAATTAAAGAACTGTCAAACAAAGTTATAAAATAACATTAGTTTTGTTGAATATCCATCAAAATGTACATAATCGACAGTTTGATGTGACATATTTTCCATTAAAATTTAAATAACCTATTTCAAATATCTTAATTTATTTAAATATATTTTAAATATGTAATTTTGATGATTTTAAAATTGAAAGCAATGACCGCTCCATCCAAACTTGTTTAGTACTTTCTAAACAAACAAAACGATCGTAACTGATTGAGTGATCGCTCTTAAGAGTAGTGTTTTTGGACAAAACTCTACTCCAGCATACAAAGCACATAGACTCAATCCTGCCTCAGAAAAAATGTTCTAACAATAATTTATTATTTTTCCATCATTCTGTACTCTATCTGAACTTTTGACCGTAAGAACCCATACTGTTAAATTTTTTCAAATGGTTTCTCAAACGATTTATACGAAAAACAACTTGTGCGTCTTTATAATCACATCCAAAACGGAACCAGCACATAAAAATATATGTATTACGTATAGATTAAGATAAACCTCATCCTGTGCGTGATTGTTTATTTTTACACGATAAGAAATAAAAATTTATTAACATTATTATAATTGACTGCCTACAAAGAATTGAGATTTGTTAAATGTTTTGACTGATTTAAGTAGTAGGTCGACTTGAAAGCTGCTAATTTTCTTACAAGAATGTTAGCAAAGTGAGCTATGCTGTAATTTCGATGAGATTCTTAGGATGTAATACATAATTTTCTTTGTTCTCTAGCTTTGACGAAAGTTGGAAATGGTAAAACTTTTGTTTGTAAACGCATACATAATAATTAGATCAAATTTCCAATAATTAATAGTTTCTACATTTAATTTTCCAAAGTTCAATTTCACTTTTGGTTGTTTTGACTTTTCTCAATTAGCCAAAATTATGGCGGCGACTGAGTGTCTAGTTCACCGGAGAGCGGTCTGAAAACCCGATGCCTGTTTTATAAATAATAATAAAGTAGTCTAGTGTGTAATGGGTAAGTAATGTAGTAAACATTTAACAAAATTTGTTTCGAAAAGTATGTCTGTCTGCATTAAATAAATTAATTTAGAGCCCCTATCTTCGGTATCGAAAGTGGCGATTACTCCTTATAATATGTTCAAACTGAAAATTAATGTTTTGACATATTGTTCGATAAACTATTTATCTGAAATGTTCGTTCAATCCATTATCGAACTGGAAGGTTACCGACGCGATTGGTGGCCTTTATTAGTTTTCCACATTAAGTGCTCCTTTTTGTTAGGCATTCCATTATACACTTTATGCAAATAAAGTCATCTTGACATTGTAAATAACCAACAAATCCTTGCAATTCAATTAAACATTCTAACATGTTAACATAAGAGTCAAAATTCTGAAAATTTAAAAAATACATTACTGTATTATTACTGTTGAGCACCACCATCTCATTTTCTTATTAACTGAAAACCTAAGTAGGTTGACTTGTACTCAATAGACCAGAAAACTTTAAAACGAATAAAAAGAAAGCCAGGTAGTTAAAATATTTGACAAAAATTTAAATATCAGACTTATGATTTTTTAAAATTATTTTAAAAAATGTGCGATAAAGTGGTATTTTTAGCTCTCGTTACAAAAATAATATTATATAGGTCCACGTGCCTAAGCTAATATTCCAGGCTATGGGTTACATCATTATATAATAACAATTATAAATTCTCATAAAAAAGTTTTATTTTAGGTAACCTTAAATTCATAAGTTTCAACTTTTTCCAGTTAGCAGGTAAAATTAAATAATCAAACCTTGAATAAAAACTGAAACTGTAGAAAATGTAATGTTATTATTTCGATCGTGTAATTTTGAAAATATACTGAAATTCAAAACAGTTTTAAACGGTTTAATTGCTAATACGTTGCTGTTTTTCCATAAAATTGAATAAAATTTATGTAGTACACTTAAAAAAATGTAAAGGTTTTAGTATTTTTTTTTGTAAATTTGTAAAAGTTTTTAAAAATTATGTAATTTTTTTTACCTGCATGTTTCTAGTTCATAAAAGCTTTATCCTCGGTTTTATTAATAATTTTTCGAAATATTAAGCTTCAAACTCAGAGATCAGAGCTTTTTTCGGATTGTAATTGTTTTAAAACTATGGAGGTAAACTGTGATATTTTCTTTTGTAAATTGGGAAATTTCTCTGGCACAATTCATTTTTTCCAAATATGTGCAACACATTTTTTAATAAGGACATTACAGCATATCAACGATATCGGCAATGCTTCAAATAAATCAAGAAAAGTACTATTGACAGCGTATTGATCGAGTATTGATGTTGTCAAGTTTTATTGACAATTTGAATTGCTGGAAATAAGTAAAATTAATAAATTATAAATTGTTAGCCAGTTTCAACGGTTGATTTGTATAAATTATAGAAAACCGACATAGAAATATCATTTTAGAAATACATATTCTACATAATTACTATATACTATGTACTTATAGATAATAAAATTTTTTTAATTAAATTTTTAATTCGAATGAACTGGAATTTATACTAAATTCCATCCTATAAAGACTAATTTAATTTAACACTAAAAACTTTTAACGTCAGTGTTAAAAATATGATAAAATATGCATGTGAGATTTATTTGCAATATTATAATTTATTTTATAATTGTTGAAATTAATTTTAAACTTCTTATCTTATACATTATTCAATGATTCCAAAAAATATCGAATTAAATTTATAATATCGTCGTAAAATTCATTAAAATAACACATTAGATTCATTAGAATAGGAAGTTGCATCGGTCCATCAGCGTTTCTTCAAATCCATGTAATTACAACAGATCGATCTCTTCGAGTATAATTAGAAATCAGTAAATTTGATAAATATTATGTAGAAGCATAGCTAAGATAGTTTGGTGACATGATTCACAATTGCAACTTATCCGCCACATTGTTAAAATTGGAAACGGCACTTAAACATTCACAGAAACATAAATCCTATTTATAATTATTTTAAGTTGATAAGCAATTAATGACGATAGTAATAATAAATGATAAGTAGGTAGGTAGTTATTCGGTCTGATAAAACATTGTTTTTATTGTTTATTTGTTGTAGTACTCTAAAAATCTAAATATCATAGATGATATTATGCTACTCAAATATGATTACAGCACTTCAGTGACGTTTATACAATTTTGACGAATCGGAAAGCCGGATTCAGAACAGGCTCAGCGGAGAAACCCTCGAGCTGCAATCCATCTTGGTGATCGGATAAATATCCAAATTACTGCCATTTGATTTGAGAAATATTTTTTAATAAAGTATTTAATTCTACATATAATTTCTTCTTTATTCTTTATTTATTTAGCCTCTTCACCGTCCCCCCCCCCCTAAAAGTAATAAAATATAATAGAGTCTATCTATTTCCTATGTGCAGAAAAAACTAAAACTTATGTTTTTTTCAAATTTCAAAATCTGTTTCATTGCCAATTTTTACTTCAACTAAGAGCAACGATAGGTTCGTGGAGTCTTATTTTGGTTTTTGAGACTTCATCGAAACGTTCTGGTAAAAAGTTCGATATTTTAATGTAAACGGTTTTATTTTTTTGTTAAATAGTCCAGAATCCAACTTTTATTGTAATGGTTTATTAACGACCAGTTTACTTTCGAGTTATATAGATATACTATTTTATACACATAGTACACTTATTTATCGTTCTACTGTTTGACTGAAATGAATTTCTTTTAGCCAATTAGGTTCTCTTATTTTGTTCTAGTGTTTTAAGTCTGTAAAGATGTTAATTACATGCTAACTGTAAAATGATTTTCGAGTTTTTTTCTTTATTATTATTCATATAAATAAACAAGAATTTTAATAAATATTAAAAACTTTGCGTTCTAGTCATAAAAATGTGCTGCTGGTTCATAATAATAAATTATGAAATAGAATAAAGTATAAGAAACAGCCGCAATTTAATTTTGCGGAAATGTTCTTATTGTTTATTGTATAACGGATGTTCGATTTACAACTTTGAGCTTAGAAGTTGTGTTTTAGGAGTTTCTATAACTGGGTTAACTAAAACTCAAACTGTGTTCTGCCATTTATAAAACAATAGCACAAATTCAGGTATAAACGTTCAGGAACCAGAACACAAAACTACGGAAATATGACCAATTTAAATATTATTATATTTTTTATCGTCATAAATATATAAACTGGGAAGTTAAACTGAAAGATAATTTTCATTGATTGATATTATAATCCACCTCTATTGAGTATTCGTCCAACTAGTTCGAAAATTTAATTATAAACGAACATAAATTTGCTGTGTACGTAAAAGGATTAGGACAAAGTTAACGTCCATAAAATAGACAACAATTTAGTTAGGCAAAACTAGGTTTTTGATTAAAACTGGGTTAATCCACTAACCCAATATCTAATAATATTCGTAAGTTTGTGGTCAGCATTCATAATAGTTTAGGGTAGGGCACAGGGTTTATCAATTTTGGATTAATTCGATTAATGACCGCACGACAGTTAGGTGTATAGTTTGCAATTTTTGTGCTTGCCAACGATGTTTTTTCTTGTTCTCCGGACCTTGAAATATGTAATTTATTTAACAAATATTTTTAAAAAGAAAAAGACTTTTCGTCGCAAAGTTTCCTTGTTAAATCTGGAGTGTATAAATCTATGTGACATATTTGAAGAGCCTGTATTTTTTAAATCGCGCACTTAAAATTTTGCAAAAGCATAATAATTATTGTAGACCATTACGTGAATGGATTAAACTAAAAGTAATTATTTTTTGCCGTACCAACATTGCATTTTAAATAAAATAAAGAATAATCGAGCAATTTAAAATCAATTAAAATTCAAGGAAAGACTGGGAATTCTTTCGTGTAATTTTATTGTTATTAAACGACTAAAAAGCAGACAAAATACGTTAGTGGCGAATAGTAACAGGTGTGTAACGGATTGGACGTAATAATAATAATTAAACAAAATAATAAACAACTCACCCGAAAAATCGTTATTCCAAAAAATCACTAAGTAAAGAAAAACCAAATTTTTGACTTCCGAATAATCCGGAGACCTGCATTACATATTTAAACGGTCAAGTTCATGCACTACAAAATAAACAAAGGCCCCAACGTTCGTTTAACATTTTCTTGAACCTCGACACTTGCCATTATTCTAGAACAATGTTTATTTAATGGTTTTAATTTTTACACAACTCTCACTGTTATTTTTTTCACACACATAATTTACACACAAGTACAAATTATAAAAGTAAAGTGAATAATTTTGCAACGGTAAATTAACAATAATTTTCTTCTTGTGCCGCTCAAACCTACGGTGGGTGACTAAAACAGTAAAACGTGATATGGAAGAGTCTGTTTCTACTTTACTTCCAGTTCAGCCATGTGGGTGTCTTCTTCTAGACAAGAACCAAGAGAGACACTTTTGTATTGGTTACTGTGTATAACGGATACAGGTACATGTAGGTATAATCGCTCCAACTTCTTGCTGACCGAATAAATTCTTGCAGATTTATTTTTTGGTCTGGAAAAGCTTTTTTTTTAAAGAAATTGACTTTGTTGTCAAACAACAAAATTTTAATTACTTTCGAAAATCTTTTCGCCGTATTATGGTTTGTCGGGTATCACGATTTCGACAAGTACGAAGACTTAAAATATTATAAATAAAGCAATTGAATGATATTTTGGCACGTGATATTTCTTAATTGCGTAAACACAAAGGTGCAACACATTTATCGAAGTATGAAAATCACCTATAGGCAACCAAAACATCAGATTACCTTGGTGCAGGTAGTTGATCAAGTTCTTTGTAAAAAGCAGTTGGGAAGAAAAGCAAAAGCAAGTGAAAGAACACAGTGAATTGGTTTTGTTTAAGATATATGCTTGCCATTTATTATCAATCCAAAGATATTTTTCTTCTTCCTTTGAAGATACTGTTGTATATTTCGCTATATAATTTCGCTACAGGTCAACTTCGTGCTTATCTCCATCATTTGCCTTATCAATACTTTCGCTATTACCGCAGGAGTAATTAGGATACAATATAAAAGAGAGATATCTACGATAAACGCACCGATAATTATTATTTTTTGATTTTCTTCGTAATAAGCAAGAGAGTTGTCGGTTGCATTAAATCAAAATAAACGGTGTTAAAACTATAACCGTTTGTTTAACTGACAAATCTTAAGGGAAGTTCTTCAACAATACAATAATTGATATTTGCTTTAGAACTCCTCCAGTTAACATTGTTAAGGAATAGATAATCTCATAGTTAGTAATATAGTAAGACAGCAATTACAAGACAATACAACAGTACGAAATTAGTCAGATGTTTAAAGCAATGGTTTTCAACTACAAATATTAATTTTTATACCATCTAAAACAGTAAAGCCTCGATAATCCGGATCAATTACGACCAGAGACTATCGGGATTATCAAAAGTCAGGATTATCGAAAAGAAAAAAAACAAGAAAAAGAGCCGTTTCGACGCATTAGGCATAATGGAAATTTGCTAAAACCGTTAATAATTCACTTTAGTTGTTAAATAATTCGAGCAGACAAATTAATAAAACCATTAATTAATATGAACTTACAAGATTTTAATGGTACAGATTAGTACCAATACAAAAATATGTACGATTATCAGATAATAATATTTTTTGTTTTTTAATTGAATCCGAATTATTGAGGCTCTCTACTGTATTTTGTACCAACTTAAGTGCTTGGCAAACCACCACGAAATGTGACTACAACTAAATTCATTATTTGAAGGGAAGGAGTGAAAATTAGCTTCAAATTACCTTAAATTGAATTTTTGAATATATCAAACATACATATATTTTTATACTATCACATACGTATTCCTTCCGATCGCATTAAAAGTAATACTGTACCACTACTGAATGTGACCTCTTTCTGTGACATTATATAATATATTCTCTTCAACGTTAACCAATAGTTTAATGTTGATTCTGAATTACAAATGTTAGAAAAATATTTCAGAATTTATTAGCGTCTTTCGGATGAGCTTGACAGCGTCTGATAGAAAATTCCATTGCACAATACCGACAAGCAACTTTAGATGAAATTATAAATTAAAATTAAAAATTTACTGTTGAATAAATATAAAATAATTTCAGTAAAGGTTCGTGCATTTTAACGATGCAATTAATTTGCAATTAAAGACATTATAATGATACCAATAACGATTAATGAGTCAGAAATTACACAATTAACTTTTAAATATAAAATAATATGTTATTATTTTTTAATATTAATAATTAAATTAAAAAGTTTTAAACTGCACAAGTTAATTAAACATCAATATTATTTAATATTTTTATTAAGTTTTAGGCAAAGGTTATCGCTTCCATCAGAATTTATTTATATATGCCATTTTTCTATTAATAATTTAGTTTTTACGTTACATTAAAATAACAGTGATACAACGTCGAAGCTTGTATTTCCTCTGCTATATTTATAAAATTGATAATTTTTATAACTTTTTATTTATCTTAAGTAGTGTGGCTACGATAGTTTCAAATCCGATTTTTGAGAAAAATTTTAAGTGAAACGACAAAATATTTTAATGCGGCTCTGAATTAACATGAGTGCATGTTTTTCAAAATTCTCCCCTAATAGTAATTTCTGTGCCCGTTGTCATAGAGAAGGGATTTTATAAGTTAACTTATCGACAACACGCAAACAAACCTCTCACATCCCTAATTACTTTTCTTGTAATTAATAAACTCAATTTAGTTTACAGTCAAATTAAATTTCGTTGGATAACACGAACTGGGCGCTTTTTATAAAAACGAAATGATGAAATTATTTAGTTCTGAAAAATAATAAAAGCTCAAGTGCTACTAATTTTTTGAGCGCGTTTCCTTCAAACTGCAGTACTGAATTAAATTACAAAAGTGACATCACTAATTTATTATTTTATTAACTTATTACGACTTCCTATTGTGTTAATTTTCAGGATGTCACTTATAATATTTTATTTCAAGTCCCCGATTGTATTCATTTTGAATAAAGGAATAAAGAGATTTCTGTATAAGCAGTACTGGTGCAGAAATCAATATTGCAATTAACAATATTGAAATCAAAAATTTTAAAAGCATTTTACTTCATTTCTTAATTAGGTCAACAAATTATGATAATTTGTTATTCCGCACATAAATTTAATAAAACTGCTATTAATAGAATGTGGAAGTTTTACGATTATGCAAATAGCATAGAAAGGAATTATTAAAACTTGCATAATATTAGAAATAGTGGAAGCTTAGGAACATGACGAAACACGAATGTAGAACAAATTTAAATTTTAAGGGTCACTAAGCCCTCTTACAACGGAGAAACCAGTTCATAGGTGAAACTGCAAGCTTAAATTTAAAAAAATTATTGAAATATAATACATATTTTACAGTTTGAAAACTTGATTATAATTTTTCAAATTAACGAGTAAACGCAAGAAAAAATTAATTTGGAATTTCACCGTGTCAGCTAACCAAAAACTGGAGTAAATTTAATTATTTATTTAAAATTTAATTAAGCAAAGTTGTAAACATACGAACACCCCGAATTTATTCATCCATTGAAGAAAACTTTAAAATGTGAGATAAGTAAAACAATTTCGGGAAAGTAAATATAATAATTATTAAATTTCTTAAGTTCAAGACAACGAAGCTGTCGGAAAAGTTTTCTTCTGTCGTAACCCTAATCTACCATTCCTGACCTAGTATTTCTGGCAGATTTTTTACTATTATTTTGATATTTCAAGTTATCTACAGTTTAGCCTCCATTAAATAATAAAAACATCATTGAATGCTCAAATTGGTATTGCTAAGTAATATTTGATGTTTTCGTTGCTTATCACTAAAGCTTCAACTTAATATCACCAAGTTTTAGTCTGAATTAGAGTTTCGAAAGTGGGCAAAGTAAAAAGAGGGTGCGCAGAATCAATTTACATTAATTTAAATTGCGGGGCAGATAGCAAAAGTTTACAAGTGACATTTAATTTTAAATATTAGCTATCTTAAAATTCCATAGGGGCAACTTTTATATAATTTTTGAATAAAATTTAACACAAAAATCTTTAACCCAAATATCAAGTTTAAAGTGGATAGGTTGCAGCCTTCCATAACATAATTGGTCGTTTCATGGAAAGTTTAAACGGTACGTGAAATGCTGCCAAGTACTGAAATTAATAAATCGAAAAAACAACTAAAATATTAAATTTGAGATTTATTGTAAAAGTAGTTGTTAAGTAAATTTAATAAATTACGGATGATTGATTTTATTTTTTTGTAAATTACTAAACTCATTTATTTTACTCTAATCCTTATGGAAAATGATATATTATATTATTTTTTTTTTTGCAGGATTAAACAAATTAATTTAGGTATATTATGGGTGATTATATTAAAGAGAAAAAGAAAGATAAAAACCAAAATCTTGGCGAATAACAGAAATTATCGTCATAGTATCAAAGGATCATAATATGTAAATTAGAGGATTACAGACCGATAAGTTTCTTATCAGCTGACACAGATGTATAAAATTTTCATTCTCATAATAATAAGTGATGACAACCTAAACTTACTTTACGCCATAATATTACTTCGAATGTGACGTAAAGTAATGTTCATGTAACATCAACCAATAAGCCTACCCCACGTATTGAAACAGGGGTATTTTGAATTTTTTCGAGGTCCCCTTGAACGCGAAGACCGGATCAAAAGTTGTTCGCGCTCCCTTCTGGCGATTCTAACTAGATATATATCTGCAAACAATGAAAAACCTTATATAAAAGAGCAAAGAATATAAATAAAAACTGGATAGGTAGGTACTATATATCATAAGTGTAAATTACAAGAAGGTTTTCGACTCGATAGAAATATGATTTATTCCAAGTAATAAACATAAAAGTAGTTTTAAAACTTCAGTCGACCAGAATATTTTACAGATTACTCAAATAGATTTTCCAATGCGGTGGATTTGCCAACTAAAGATGTACAAATAGATGGACCGTATTGAACTCATTTTAAATTTTAATATGGTATACAATAAACAAAAACGAGCTTAAATGGTAAAACAAAGCAAAAACAAAAGAGATTACTAATCAGCAGAATGCCAACAATCTTAACTTAGTGGAAACAATAGATAACAATATCTACCCATGACAAGGAAAGATACAGCAGAAGTATCAAGCAGAAATATTTTACAACAATTTTAAAGCCCGAATGGTAATAAGGACACAGAGAATATAGAAAGGAAATGCTTAAATTTACAGTCAAGGACTAACAGGAAAACGCCTGAATGCGAAAAGAAGCAAAAGCAAATAAGTATGAATAGATGTCAATAAGTGTACAGGGTTTTTCAACAAGGAATTTGTTTTTTAATAAGGATAATTTTTATTTTAGTGGCAGTTTTGTCATTTATTATAATATTTTCAATTCCGTAATATTATGCATATCGCGTAATTTGGAATATAGAGCCGCAATTATGCAAGAGTGTATGTAAAATTTTGACATTTGTGCACATTTGTCCAATATTATTTATCATTTATATATTCGGGTAGATTTTGTATAGTATAGTATATATTGTATAGTATACCAATAAAAAAATACAGAATTTTCATCGAAAATGTGTGTTTTATTTAAAATTTAAAAACAAAGTCCTTGCTGAAAAACCCTCTACTGTAAGATGAATATTTGACACGAGATATGAAAACAAGTATAGGCCGTCTGAATACTAAACGATAAGATGACCATAGTGGATGACCTTATTGGTGAGTAGGAAGAGAAGATGCGAATTAGTAATGGCATTGATTTGAAAAGAATTTGAAAAGTTCTTTAATCGATGGTAATAGATCGATAGAAGTTTATTGTCGTCGTTATATTGGCCAATAATATTTTTTATCATTTACATTATATAAACTTATCACAATTCTCGTTAAAAATGTACCACCTAAAAAATTAATAAAAGAAGACGCCGAGAAAAGCATCTATATTACAACTCGATGATTTTAATTAACTATTCATTCTGATAGTAATCATTACATTTCAAACGAAAAATTTTTGAAAGCTGAATCAAATCGCAATAATTTTAAAAGAAAAACATAAATTACAATCCAAATGCACCATAATTGGCAAATTTAAGTTTAATCTGTGCAATAAAAAGTAATAAAAAATTTGCGGAAATTTTACTACGATTTAACGCGTCACGAATGCAAACATTTTAGAATAAGAAAAACATTTGTTTAAAATACAATTAACTTACCATTAATCGCTCTTTGCCCTTTCATACGCCGCCCCACGGTTGGCGAAACAAGGGCCAGTGGTCGCTCAGGTCGTAACGAAAGTCTTTTCTCAAAGTACGGAGGAGAAGTTGGTTCTGCTAAACTTTCAGCCCAAATAGTTTCCACCATGGAATCTATGCTCGAGGATCGTGGTAACGGGCTGTTATTGACTTTCCTAAAATTTAATTATATTAATTTCAATTCTGTGTATTAGTTTCAAAATAATTAGCTCTCTATGACTAAAACACTCTAAAGGTTCTGTAAACGCAATAGAGATGTTAATTTTATGCTACAACAATTTTGATTTCTGTTACTTCGCAGTTGTACGCTTTGTTAAATTCTACTTCTTCTACACAAACTTAATCTGAAATACTTCAACAATTTCAGGTTTAATTTATGTAGAGCTAAAACGATATGGACGCATTATACTAAAAAAATATTTGTAGAAATTATTTGTAACAAATAATTTTATTTTATAACATTTTATTCGCTTCAAATTTCATTATTTATAAAATAATTTTACGAGCGACTAGAACAGTAACGATTAAACCACGTTCTTCCCGAGGGATCGAAGTAGTTGGAAAACTAATTCTAGTTACAATTAATTAGATTAAAAAAAGATTTTAAATAAATCTTCTACTAGCTTGTGTAGCTACTATTAACCAACAATGTACGGGAACAAATTTTCTGCTCAATTATTCGTGCAAATATATTATATTGTGGGTGAGCAATTTTATAGATGCTTACCACACGATAAGTAAGCCAAATTTGCTTTTTAGCATGTGTATACGTGCCGCTGTTTTAAGAACTAAAAACGTGATAAAAGATCGTTCCTTATTTTAAAATGTTCATACTTAGAAACATTTTTAAATTTTAAAATATCGTAGTGATGTACAGACCGTTCCGGAACTGCAAAATACAATACAATTGAAAATTAACTAAATTATTAGGAAATAAGTAAAATATTATAATAAACCAGATATATATTGACGTGCTTTGTTTGTAGATCGCACATTTATTGAAAACTTTGAGCTAATAAGCTCGAATATAAAATTAAAGTCAACTTGTATTTTATTTTATAGTAATTAATACATTATTGGGATTTCATGTGAGCTTCTACTGTCTTGATATGAAATTGTAAGAAATCAAGCGTGTAAAATATTTGTGCAGTTTAAATTTGTGAAATTTAAGTTTTGCTTAACTTGTGGACAACTCGACTTGGAGAAATTGCGCTGAAACTGGACTCATGATTGATTGAGTATGGAAGAGTCGGAGTAAATTACTCCGATGTTTGAGCTTCATTATGACATAAACGATTAATTATGAATAATGTTGATAAATTTGAAAATACGGAGAATTATTTTGAAGATTTGAAGTATTAGTCACATTAAATGGAGATAATAATTGGATGGAAAATTTGAAATAGAGGGCGAAACAAAGGTAACATTGTTTTAGTTATTGATTGTAAATTGGTATGGTAATTAAAAAGAAAATAGATGGGATTTGATCGTTATATATACAATTTACAAGATAGGTTATATTTAATTTTATTCAATTATTCCAAACTTCCTCCACGCCTTTTCTATAATCAAACAGTTTTCAAGCTTTCTACAGCTATGTTTGACGTTGTAACGTAAAATTTTAATTTTTTCATAGAAGATTAATACTAAAATGAAAGTTTCCATAAAAATTGACAAATTTCCGTTAAAAAAATTGTTGCATAACTTTTGGAAACTCTTGGAGAAGCAATAACTAACTTAAAATTGATTCGCTTTTCAGTAAAACTAAAATCGGTTTAGTTTTATAAGAATTATTAGACGTTAAGTGATCTTCATTTAGACTAACTTTTTGTATAGGTACTGTGAAATTGCATACCAGCCGATAAAAGTTGAATAGTAAAAACGCAAATTATTTTCTTTGTGCTTTCCTTATCCTCATAACAAGGATCTTTCATTTCCTTAATTGTATAGGAGCTTTGTGTGTGAAAAGAACGTTTACGTGAAAAACCCCTCAATAGAAAATTTAACTTGAAATTGTCGGTTATGCAAAATCAATATCAATTAAATGAAATCTTTTTAGTAAAATTGTGTTTGGTACAAATTTGCATTAGTCAAGTTCAGCCGGTACTGGAGTATCATTGTGTTTTGTCTGCGAGCTTTGACATTAACAAATTATCAACAAAGAGTAATTGAGTTTAAATCGAAAATTCAACTTGCATTATAAAACAAATTAATTGCATATTATTCGTCTTTACCTTTCCCAACTAAGTCTCCTAGGAACGTTAGTATCATCCACTACCGTTGGCTGTTTCGAGCTTTGATTTAGTAATCTAGTTAATTTGTATAAACCGCTTCCACCGGCACCAGGACTTGTTATTCTATATGCTCGAGCTGCAACAACATGAGGAGCAGGAACCCTTAAACAAACGTTATTAATAAATTACAATTTCGAAATAGAGTAATGTGCAAGAAGTATTCTTGCATAAATAAACGACAATAACGATTAATTAAATAAAAAGAACTGGAGCAAGCAATCAAGTTGTTAAAACCGCAATAAAAAGAAAATGTGTTGTTCGAGTTGTGTGAATTTCAAACTATGGAGTCGTTCCGTTGGGGGTTGATATTACCGCAGCCTGCTGCGACGAAAACGGTGAAATTCCCAATAGTGCCAATTACATGCTTCCAACGATTGCATTTTACTTTGTCTGAGTGAAAGGTAGTACACTATTGAATTTCAGACCGCCGGAAAATTGAAATTATCATTATCCTAAAACGTTAAGTTAACTTTATTAAAAAAAACATTTTAGAAAATTGCATCTACAGGATATCTTCGGAAAAGCCGAAGATTAACTTGATTGAAATGGTTGAGTAGTTAGCAAGACTTTTCCTTTACTCGGAGTACGATAAGAAAATAATAAGAATATCTTGCGTATAAATTTAATTTCCTTGAAATAGTAAACATTGTGCATTTTATCTAAAATGTTTTAACTTATTTGCTTTTGAAAGATAGAAAAAAAATATAATATAAATTCTAGATAGCTCAACTTGGCATGCGGGCAATGACAGATAATCAGATCTAATAATTTCGTTTTATATATTGCTTATTTTCATCGGAGAGAAAGATAATCTTACTTTCCTCGGGCGCCACTCCATAGATTAAGGAAGGTTATTCTAATTGCAGATATAAATAAAAATTGAAGTTGGGCACGCTTGGCAATAATGAGAAGGTAAGAGTTCTCATTGTAATTATTTTTTATTGCAATTGTGGAAATTACAGAGAACGGAGCGATCGAATCTGAGAATCACTCTATAAAATTATAATTTCATTTAAAAACTTCAGGAAGATTAGCATCCCTTTTATATTATTATGTTTGTGGCGTAAACTGATAGTTACGTGTTTTTGTAGATCAAATTTGCTTTTGTAATTACATTCGAATTGGGAGAAGTAATTTGGTGAAAGTAGTGGGTCGTAATTTACCTTTAGGTAATACCTAAGAACAAAATCAATTGTCGTTTTTAGCACATGCGGCATTCCCACACAACACGTGATTGGTTTGCTTGTTGTTTAAGAGATTTACCTCGGCTTAGGGCATAAAAATTCGATTTGTAAATTTTTATTCAAAATTTTAAAACTAACAACTAAAATAACAATTATTGTAATTAATTACCGCGAAAAAACAATTTTAGTATTATTTCTGATCGTTTTCCATTAATTTGTAAATAATTGGAGACCCCTGACGAGAAGCTTGCGAGCCAGCAAGATTTTTTACTATTAATTTATGTACTTAGTAAATATTATATTTTACTCATATTTTTTTACATTTATAATAAGTTTAAAATTTAGTTCATTTCAAGGTTGTGAATGAATCTTAACCGTTTTTTGATTGTTGTTCACTGCTGATTGTTTTAATTTTATAATTTTAGATTTTGTGGAAAATATAAGTTTCGTTACCTGTATCTTAGGTGTTAGCATTCTTTTACACGGAGCGGATGCGAGCTCGAGCCCGCAGGAAGTTTTAATTATGATTGACTACTATGTAGTATTTAGTAGCCAATCATAATTAAAGCTTCCTGCGGGCCCGTGTTCTTATCCGCTCCGTATGAAAGAGCCCTTAGATAAAATTTTATTTGGGTCATCCGCTTAATTTTTGATTAAGTACGTTATATTCTTAAATTTTCACTTTACTTTGGGTTTTCACTTGTAATTTGCTGTAACAAGGTATAAATGCTACTCGAGCTACATATTTTTTAAACATTTTAAGGTAATGTTCAGAGCTATATACTGAGTAAGAATTGTTTTCAGAATATTTAAATAAGTAAATAATATATTAAATAATCGATATTTAGCGCAGTTCTCTAAACTTTTCTTCATTTAAACGGAAAGAAAAACTTTTATTTACACATACGGACATCCTATAGCGACCGGCGGCGGCGGCAGTAAAGAATTTTTACTGCTGCTCGTCAACTATTTGCTTTTTACAGTTCCGTTCACGAAAAGAGACACTTGAACTTTGACAATTGATTGCCACAAAGCGAACTTTTTTATATCGTCTTTAGAAAACTGAAGCTTAAAGAATATCTCCGAAAAGTTATTATTTAAATTTTTGTTTTATTCAGAAAATAAATACTATAAAACACCAAGTACTTAATATATAGCATTGAACAGTGCTCTTAAAATCTCGTTTTTTGATCTGTACTTTTATTTTGCCTCATGCTGTGCGGATAAATTTCAAATCGTTTTTGGTACTCTTGACAGCTTGGGACACCCCTCAGCATCTGCTGACCTAGGAAATCAGATTAGGTTAAATTTTGTTTATAGGTTGAAAATCTGCAAATTAAAATTTGGTGTTGGTTTTTGATCCTAATATTTATAACTTTTTGTGTCTATTTTGGTGTTCAAATCGAAGCACAGTGTCGGGGTTCTGTTTAGTTTTTGTTTAATTATACAAATATATATATATATTGCATACTACATACCACAGACTCAACTTGAAATTTATTTTTTAAGTTCATTTCTACTAAATTATAAATGTGGCAAGATCTTCGCAAGCTCATTTTAAACCTATCTTGAATAACTCGTTGAATTTTATAGCATGTGTTGGCTTATTACCTCACATTTAAATCACATAATCATTTTTATCGATATCGGTAAAAAGAGTGAAATACGTAACTTCTCTTCACGTTTGGTTTTTAATTTCGTCTAGCGTCAATCAAACAAATCGACATATAGATCAGAGTACTCACGAGATCCCAAATTTTAAAGCTGGAAGTGAAGGTTATAGTTATCGTTTCGTTAATTGAGTAGAATTGAGTTTCACATTGTCGCTTACTTTACCTCTGGTAATTTTGATTTCAAACGAGAGAAGATGAAGTACTATTTTAAAGTTGGGTGACAACTTACCTAAGTAAAACTGTTCCATCTGCTCCTCGTTCTGGACCATAATTTCCAGTACCACACAATCGACTAATTGCTGATTTTCTTCTTACATCAAGAGTAACCGAATCGTCCCAAACTCGAGCACACTTGGGTGTGAGACTCACCCTGTGTCCCAAGTAAGTGGAAGGTGGAGAGAGCACATCTGAAACAAACAAAATTTTAAATAGAAATTATTTGTCGACTAGGAGAGCTTAAAAATTAAAGAAAAATAATTTGCAATTACGCATATTTTTATTTACAGTTCAATTTTGCAGAATATGTTATAAATTTTACTTTACACTCGAGACAATATTTACAAACTTGCTGTGCCTTAAATATTTATATTGATTTACGAATTTGATATTTGTTTTGTCTCGAAGAATAAAGTAACAAAGAGGAAAAACACGTGAGATAAAAGTTAAAGTTAATAAAATCCGCTTTAACGCAGCGTCACATATTAAATTACAGACTTTTATATTTTCTGATAATATAAGTTTATCGAAATGGAAAATTTAATACGGTTCCGATATAACTACAGCACTAAACTGCAATACTTTTTAATAATCCTTTTATAAATGCCATTAAAAATTTAATTATTTATAGGAAATAGTTAAGTTCTATACTTAAATATACTTTAAAATACGTAAAGAAATTATAAAATTTTGTCTTATTTTCAGTGGAAAATCAGTTCCGTCAATGACGAAACTGGTGAGGTTAAATAATCATGATTTAGGATTTCAAATTCAAAAAAAAAGTTTTAAAACATTATTAATAATGTAAACAGGTAGTATCGTGCGAGTAGCAATTTTAATAGAGGTAAAAGGTAAATATAATTATAACGCCGCATTTAACTTTCAGTTATTACTTATAAAGTTATAATCTATTGTTGACATTGTTATCTTTGCCTTTAATATATAAAGCATACAATACATGCGAAGCATTTCAGTCTAAAACCACTAATATTTTATCTACATGCTTTAGTACTTCGCCAATTCAGATTTTCTCCAAGCAAAATTTTATATCAACTTGATGAACACATGAATATACATAGGTACGTGCATGTAATCAAAATGCATGTTAACAAAAATTATCTAAAAATAATATTTTTATCGATATGGTTGTCTTTATTCCAAGTTATACCAGAATATAATGCTACAATTGTGAAATAATAAAAGTGGAACACCAAAACAATAGGCAAATCCATTAGAAGAGTTTTTGTACAATGATTGATGGCACAAAAAGAAACTCCTTTTGCGTGTGCTTCATAATTGATGTATTAAGTATCATAATCAATTAAGTAAGAGTTATTTTATTACAAAAAAATGTAAGTCGAAATAATGCAGTGTTGCATGTCAATTTTCAATAATTCTTGAGTAGGTACAGACCGTATAGACACATTTTGAAAATATAAATTAGAAAAAACAATTTACTGAATGGATGATCACTGCAATTGTGCTCAACTTTTGTCCTGAATATGTTATAACCATCACAGTCCATTCTAAGTGTCTAAGCAGTCTCCGGTGACATTCGAATCAGAAGCATCATGCATATTAATTTTCTAGTTGGTTTGGTGTTAATTCAACCCGACTTTGTAACGATTTATGGGTTCATAATAAACAAAAGGCAATTAACCTATATTTACGCTTTCAGAATTGCTCCTATTTATAAAAATTACTTTACTTTTCCAAAATTAAGAACTCCCTACGCAACAAATACCAATTAACTTTTTACTACTACTTATATCCTGCAAAATTCCTAAAACGTTTATTCGAAAAAAGTTAACCTTAACTTAGAAAATAATGAAAAGTATTTTAAATAAGAAACTTGTTGAAAAAATAATAGGAACATCCAAAAAACTTGACTTTAATTTATAAAATTGTTGAACTTCATAGAAAGTTTAAAATAATAATGGTTTTTGTCTTTGGTTAATCTTAAATAATCCTAAATAATTCAACTCGGTTTACCTTAAGCTTTTATTGTAAAATGTAAAACCTGTCTTTACTGTCAAACTACTTAAAAATGTAATCTTAAATTTTTATAAATATACCATATCGCATATATTGCTATGATCTCACTCTATATGTAATTTTAGGACGGAAGTCCTTTTTCTTGCAATTTATTAACATTTACAAAGTTAATTTATTTTTAAAATTTTAGATTTTGTGTTCGAATAAACTTTTGTTAAATAAATAAGAACGAACGTTGTTTTGGTTGCAACGTCAAACCCAAAATATAATTTTAAGTATTAAATTTTAATTAACTACCGATTCTTCTCTGTTATCCGGTAATCATTTTCCTCTTTAATCAAATTCGTATTACCTCAGAACAATTATTCGTCATTTCATTATTGCTTCGTTACAAACTCTCACATCTGCTTAACTTCAAGTCCTTTTTTTATCTGGGAATTAATCAGACACAATCACACCAAGCAGTATTTCACGGGTTAATCTAAACTTTTGGTTTAACCTGCAACCGAATGAACAAGTCGTTACAAACAAAGCGTTGAAATTGCTAGTTTTAAGAAAATTTGGTTGAGAAATACAAGAAATGAATATAATTATCTAATAATTGGTAACTTAGGCAAGTTATTTTAATTATTAAAATCTGAATTACTAATTAACTGATAAGACAAAGTATTAAATACGTAAGACTCTAATTTAACGAAAACCCTCGTGCTCTTTTAAGTTTGCGAGTTAACGATTTAATAATTTAGTTTTCGTTAAAAATTATTTAAAAATTTGGTTTTAATATTAAATCAAAATTTAATAAAGAGAGAACATAACAAATTGTTTCAAAAATCAGTTATTGGCTCTTAACCATATTAGCGTTCTCGTTACCTTGATTGCAATTTCCAAGTTGTGCCTGAAGGATATTAACACCTGGTACGACAATAGCTGGAAGTGTTCGTGATCGAAGTAACGGAGGTGGCTTTCGATTTGTTCTTCCTGCATTTTCGAGTCCCGCACAGGATGCTCTTTGATCTATGCGAATAGTCGACGCCGACAAATTAGATCTGAAAAATTAATCATCTTTAGTAAACTAAATAAAACCTTTTTTAAATTTTATCATTTCCGATAAGATAACATTAATTCCACTAATACAATCAAATTCATACGACTCTCGTATCGGTGTTATGTGGTTTTAAACGTGTACGAATTTTTTTAAATAAAATTGAAAGATAGAAATCAAAGTAAATCGAAAAGTGCAAAAATGTTCAAAACTAATGAGAAAGGTGAAGGAGGTTTTATAAATTTATGGAATAAGTTATTTTCAAAAAAAGATAAAAATCCTGACCAACGTAGTACTAGCGAAAATTATGACCGTAGAAATGATTTTCAAGTGAGTATTCCAAACGCACCAAAAAGAAAAATAAAGGGAATGGCTCCACAGCCACCAACGGTAAAAAATTTTGTATTAATAGTTTTGTCGTTATTGCTTTTTTTTTTCTAATTTTAGGAACCCAGCCGTAGTACACAAAATTATGATACAAATGTGAACGACATTGAACAGAGATTTTCAGAATTAACTTTAAGTGATCGTGTTAATAATTCAAAACAGGTTACTCTTGCACAGGTACATATTGAATCTGAATCGACCGAATCCAAATTAAAGAAAACGAAACATACTAAAAGTTCTAAGACGAACAATGAATCTAATGCTGTATCAGAAAAAAAGCGTGATTTGAATAGTAATGACAATCACAATGTAATTAAAAATTGTCAAGTTCAAAAAAATTCAAAAAACACAAAATCTAACAGTTTTGTCAACAAAAAAATAAGTAAAAAAATCGTTTCAAGAAGTAAAACGACAACAGTTAAAAAGAACGAAGTTGTACCACAGCGTCAAACAAATCCAAAAAATGATAAACCAACTATGGAAATCAAAAGCTCTAGTAATGAGCAAACTAATATAATTGCAAAAAATTTAAAAGACAAGGAAGTAGAAAATAATTCTCCACAAATTTTACAAAACGAAACACATCAAAAAGAATCCACAAATTGTAATATTCGTAATAAAGATGAAGCTAACAGATTAGTAAGGGAAGAAATCGAAAACAAAAATGAAAGTAAAATAGCTCTAGAAAAAATTGAGTCTGCGATGCAAGAAGAAGAAAACTTAAAAATGGCTTTACACAATGAAGTGGAAAATATTCTTTCACAGATTTTAGAAAACGAAACCCACGAGTTAGAAAGCACAAAATGTAATATTTCTAATGAAGATGAAGCTAACAGATCTCTAAGAGAAGAAACCGAAAACAATAATAAAAGCGCAATAGCTTTAGAAAAAATTGAGTCTGTGATGCAAGAATTGGAAAACTTCAAATTGGATATCCAAAAATTAAATAATTTAGAAAGTTTTTATGTTATTGAGATGGGATTAACAGACGCGATAATTAAATTAGATAGTATTCAAATGCCCAAAAATGAATTACTAAAGAAAACGAGGAAGGAAGGCATTAGTTTGATACACGAAATGTTTAAACAGTTGGACGAACAAGGAAAAAAAATTCAAACATAAAATTTTAGCGGTTTTTCATTTGACCGGCTCCTCGATAAATTAAATCTTGTTAAGTTGTTGATGTTCTTTTATGTAATATTAAAATTTTCTGTATTTTAATTTAATATATTAGTTTTTTTCTTTTTGGTAAAATTGTCGTTAGCTTCCTTAGGGAAATCTCTTTAAAATAATGAAAATTGCACCGAACTGACAAGAAAGTTGTCATTGAGTTTTGTTCGGTATTCCCGGGTTCGAATTTCACCCAAATTGAATTAGAGTAAAACACAAACGATTTGAAATTCCTTTTTACAACAGAACATGTTTACTTTTGTCGTTTTTGCAATTTTCTAAAGCTTATTAGTCATATTGCGAATTTTTCTCGTCCTACATCGTCAAAAAGCTTAATTTAATTCCATGGTTAGTCGACATATTCGTTTCAAATTGTCAATTCGTTTTCGTATTTTCAACTACGTTATATATTTTCTGATTTTAAGAAGCAATTTATCAGTACCAAAGTAAACAAATTGTATCCATCAATTGCTCGTTTTTTAATCGATACAGAACTAAATAGAAAATGATATATTTTATTGATTGAGATTGAGTTCATTTATTCATAACTTAATGAAAATAAAGAGGTTAAAATTTTTTTTTTAATTGGGTGATAGTACTTCATGTTTACATGAACTACTGCTGCCAAATCTAGCTTCGTTTTTACATGCATGTAATCGAGTTAGCAGGACGAACAATTTAAATAATATTTTCTTCCACGTAAGAAAGATTTATAGAATAAGTTTAGCTTCTACGGATTTTTAAAATTTATTTACGTCATATCTTCTGTCATTAAAATGTTATAAACTTTTCTTTTCTACTTTTCATTTCCATATAATCCAAAAAGAAACTTCCCTTAAAATAAAACCAAGTAGTTGACAAGATAGGTAAGCATAAGTGGCATGTAGGTATTTTGTAAAACGAATTACAAGATGGATAGGTAAACAGTTGATGTTATACTACATAAATGTATGTTCAATGAGAAGCTTTATAAGAATAAGTTTAGGCTATCCAAAACGGAACATCAGCAAATATCAATGGTTTAGCTCAACTACCCATGTCGGTTTTAGGACATTTCGTTACCATTTCTGGTTTGTTACTAAATAAACTTTAAAAACAAACGAAAAACCCATTAAGAAATATTAATTGCAAAAAAAATATATATAATAAAGATATTATATATTAACCCTTACTTGCCACACTGGGGTGTAGAATACCCCAATTGTTTTTAATAAAAAAAAAATTTATAATTTTTATTCGATATTTTAATTTTTTAATAGTATTTAGTTTTATTTTCTTGGTATGAAACCCATATCACTACAAAAAATTAGCTCTTGAGAAGTAATAAAAAAATTGACAAGTTAAAATATTTAATAGATTATTTGAAATAACAAGTTTTATCGGTGGGGTGCATCGTGTCAAGTACGTCACTTTATAAAAGTGTGGCAAGTAAGGGTTAAATAACTTACACATTTCAAAAACTACCGTATATGTAATTTTAGTAACAATTCAATGTAAAGGGCAAATGTCTGTTTTTTTTACAAGAGAAACTCTGTGATAGGAAAATTATATTCTACGAATTGTGGCTGCTTAAGAACCCATGGTTTAAAAGGGTGCACGGGTGCAAGAGGTATTAACCATTTTTCCTTTTTCTTGTGGGTTTTGATTTCAAAAAATAGCTTTTCCGAATAGATTTTTATTCAAGACTGTTAACGCTCTTATTTATCAGATTTTCGTGTCTCCGTTTAGTACTGCATAGTAGCACATAAACATTGTTTTGATTTCATGTGTGCAACATCTCTCAAATCTACAAAATATTGTTAGTATTAGATTTTAAAGCTTAAACTCTCACGAATGTTTTATTTATACGAAAATCGATAGCTTATTAACATTTGTCACTGTACACATCAGTGTTCAGAATTTAAGCACGACATCAATACCCAGAGGTCACCGGTGTACATCAATATTTAAAACTATACTTCTTCATATTTTGAAATGACTTTTTAACTAGAACAAAGCAAAAAGCAAAGTTATTCGTCGCGGTTGGAAAACAAAAGCGAAAACAGTAAAGCAAAAAAATTGCAATTAGATCAAAAACTTTCTTGTTTCGAATAAAAATACTCTGCGCGATGATCAGAATATAAGCAAAACTGTATTACTGGATCGATGGTTTTGTTTGACTAGTGATATTACCCACAAACTGTACCACACAGTCCTCGGGCTGAGTACTAATGCAGTTTTACTCGAAAATATTGATTATTTCTTGAGCGAGGTTTTGCAATACCCAGTAAAGTTTAAATTGAAAATATTTAATCTAAGCATTTAAAGAATTCGAAGTAAACTTACTACTATCCACTGCCGACAGTCTTAAAATTTTATTGAATATTAGCTATTATCTGGCAAATGTGATCTTAACTTGACCTACACATTGCTATGATAGCAGGATTTTATTTAAAAAAAACTTCCAATTAAAATTATTTTTAAATTTTTAAAAATTTTATATTGGCTCGAGATTCGAACTTATAATTTCCAACTATCAATTCAAAGCGATATCAATGCCATGCGTTCGGTTCTTTCAAATGTTATTTTAATTTCCAATTATAATTAATATTAACTCCAAAATTAAATTGTATTTCAAAAAACTGTTCATCAAAATAATCATCGTATTTATTAATCAAAAATAAAATCCAAAAACTTACAATAAAAATCTTCACGGTCAAATCCGATCATAAAACTTCTTCAAGTTAAATTTAACTACAATAATATTCAAAAAACAATTCAGAATTTCATAACTATTCGCACAAAATCAAAATTATATTCTAAGCCAAAAATCGCACGTCCGCCCCGGCGGACATGTGTTTGGCATGCAAAGCCTGGAATCTCCTCTGATTGGTCCCCACCTAGCAAATCCTACAAAGTTACAACTTAATTCGCAATACAAAAATTTTACTAAATTGCACAGGGTAGGTCCAAATCACTTTGAAACACGACAATAGATTATATACAGTCGTTATGATTGCAAGTAAATTTATTCTATAAATTATGAAAATTACTATAATATAACATACCAAGTTATTATTTACGACAGAAGACTTTTCAAACATCAAATATATTCTCGTGAAGTAAGATTTTTCTAAGTGCCAGTCAAAAAAGTGCATTCATCAAGGTGGTAAACTAGCGATTAATAAGAAGTTTAGCAGCAAGTAGAACATCACAGTAACATAACTTTAAAAATTTACATTATGCCTAAGACATAATCTCGAGTATAATTGGATATTTGAGCGTTTAACGATGACGTTCCTCTAGCTTCGGAAGTGTAAAAAATATTTAAAAAAAAAACTAATAATGCAAGTTTAAAGAATTACTTTTTTTTCAGTGTCTTGATAATAAAATAAATTATTTTTAATCTTTTAAAAATTAAGTAACTACAGCTAAAGCTCTAAGGTACATATCAAATACCAAACAATGTCTCAGTAGCTAGGTATATTACCTATGCCTAGGTGTAATACTATGTAATATGTAGAAGCGATTTCATTACCGTATTATTCAAGTACCTACATATACCTTTCTACACGTTTGTGCATTATTGCAATGTCCAATAACTTGAAATTATAAATTAATTAATGCCAGAGCTATTATAATTTAATCCCGTTATTATATTCAAGTATAGAAGGTATTGATCGTTCAACAAATTAAAAGTATTTCAATAGACCGAGATTTAAGAATCCCTGATGTAGATGAAATGCATAATATTTTCAAAGTAAATATTGAACATTTTCATATAAAAACGAGATGTAAACAAAATAAATACAGAAGGTCCCCAGTTAGTCGAGCTTCAATTCCCTAATAACAACCTGGAATCAAATTCGTTTTTATGTAAAAAAAATAAGCAATACTTCAATAATCAAAATTTGTCAGGAGTGCCATAAATGATTTGAAAAACGAAAAGGGATTTAATATTGCGATAAGTTTTAATTAAAATTAAAATTTGTTTTTAATTAAATTCTTTTTGTTTTGTTTTCACAACATTACAATAATCCACTCAAAATCGTAGAAACAAAAAAGTTTTTAATTTATACCAGTCCTGTCATTTAATTAATGTCAAAATGATGTATTCAAATTTTAGTAAATGAAGTAAATAATTTTTTGTTTACGCTATGTAAAGTTCTTTCGTTGCTTATTTAAACATAATAGAAATTTTCAATGGAAGGCGGCCCTGTGGTGAAATCAAAACAATTCAGTGTCCCGGTAAAAGTTAAACGCAAAGTACAGCAACATACTTTAAACAACAAGAATTTTTTAACAGCAACTCTGGAGCAAATTGCCATAATTTTAAAAGATATAAAAGATGCGAACCAACAGATCAGAATCTTTAAGGGAGTTTTTCAAAATAACCCTGATTACATTCAAATTGCCGACACTTTGTTTACCAACTTGAGTTTGTTGGGAAAACTTTCTACCAGGAAGTTACCGGAATTGGAAAGAATAAAAGAAGACGGTATGCTGGAAATCGAAAATTCGATTCGAAATTTAGATTTAAAGTTGCAAAGAAATTATGAAAATTCATTCGGAAAATTTCAGAAACAACGTTCGGGTATGTATAATTGCAACGCTGTTGCGTTTATTTAATGTTATATTTTAGAGGTAATAACTAGAAGATTATCAAAACATCCCACCGGTGAAGTTCATTGTCATAAATCGGATATCACATTGGATAAACACTCCGATGGTGCGCATCCAAAAGAAGCTTTGGAAGAAAAACAGTTTTCTGTCAAACCAAGTAAATTCTTTAAAAACGAAACCAACAAGCACAAAAATTTGGATCAGCTTCCTTGGTGCCAAAACGAAGTTAAAAAAGAACAAGAGAATTCGAACACCGAAGATTATTTCTCGACGGATCAGAAAATAACCCCTTGTTTAGTTTTAAGCTCGGAGACGGAAGATCAAAACACCAAAGTTCAAACGAAAAATAAAGATGGACATTTTAAAAAATATATCGAAAGATTATTGCTGGAAGATTTTAAAGACGTAAAAAAGAATCTCAGTGAAGAGATGAAAACGCTTAAAGAAATAGAAAGAACGGTGGACCATCAATCGAAAAGGTATACGGAACCAATTCAAGCAGCCAGTAATAAAATCTACCACGATCTTAAGTATTTTGAAAACTTCAACAACAAGATTGAACGAACTGTTAGTAAGATCGAAAAATTTAGTAGAAGTCATAAGCTCAATGAAGAAGAGAAGCAAACTAAGCCAGAAGTACTGAGATTCATAATGGAGGCGCAGGGTGATCGCTTAAAAATTATGGAAAAAGTGTCCGTTTTGTTAATGCAGTTGCAAATTTTGTTTTTAGTTTTAATTGTTGAAATTCCTCTGTTGGTGTTGTTTGTCTTAGCGTTGGTGTGGCGTCGTTGATATTCCCTCGACAAGTAAATTGAATTGATTTCGTTATTTTTGTGTTTTCTTTGTTTTGATAAGTTTTGCTATATTTTGTTCGCTTTAAGTGTCTGATAATAAGATAATTATTAATCTGACAATAAGGTTGAGATTGAATAATGGAATAAAATTTGCGAAATGTTTGTTTTATTACATAATATAATATTTTATTTATTTATTCTCAACGATATCTTGACACAGCATATTTGTTGGAATCGTAAGGTTACATTAGAAGACGATAATTTTTTTTATTATTTATTTTTTCGTATTTTCTAATAAATTAGATAGGCAGGTACTATTAATTTTCACATTAAATATACCAGGTCCGTAATATTTGAAACCGGAATTTGCCTATTTGCCGTTTGAAGAAAACTGCTGCAGAATTGCATCGAATGCTTGTCGAAGCTTGCGATGAGCATGCTCTTATGCTCTTGAAGCGAAGCATAAAAATGGCTAGTGGAGTGCGTGGCAGCCGAAGGCTGCCTTAAAACTCCTACGTCTGGTTCAGATTACGTGGCGGTGGGTAATTTTTTGGGATTACTTAACCCGTGTGAGGCATCGAGCCTTGTCGCTTTCCACATCTCACACTTCCGGTGTGACGGGACAGGGGTTTTCGTTAGAATAAAAATTAAGTAAAATGAAAATAAAATAAAGTAAAACAGAGTAGAATAAAATAAAATATCGTATTGAGTCGCTCTAGGTTTCAGACCTGGTTGGTATGTTCTTTGTTTTATTCGTAGTTCGCCGGACAGTTTACGATTTCTTCCTTGTGTCTTGCCGCAGGAGGTTTTTTCTTTGGGGTCCGGTTTCGCTATTGATTGAATGATTGATTTGGTAATGGTTGACTGTAAGTGAGTTTCCTGATGAATTGTGCTAGGGGTTCCATTTTGGTATCTTCTCGGATTGACTTGTTTGATTGCCAGTAGTGCGCTTTCGCGATTCTGCGCAGTGCAATGTTTTCTATCACTTGGAGGCGGTTCATCTGGTGTTTGGACGCAAAAGCCCATGCCGGGGCTGCGTATGTTAGGATCAGTCTAATTAGGGCCTTGTATAACCTTATTTTGAGGCCTGTTTCTAACGAGCTACCTTTCCCGATGATTGGGTCTAGTGCAGCCATGGCTCCTCTCGCGTGGTTAGTTATGGCGTCTATGTGTTTGATCCATGTCATTTTTTTGTCCAGGTGTACCCCGAGGTACTTGGTTGATGTCACCCATGAACGATGAACTTATTGGCTATATGGAGGTACCACGTGTTACCGTTTATCTCCTTCAACTCATGTGGGCAGCGGGCGTTGGAGTTTATTGAGGTATCTTTCCTCTTTTTTAAAGCGCTAGGCTTAATCTGGCTGAGTCACCCATGGGATCTTCTTGTCAAAGATAGTCACTTCTTCGTGTTTGCCTGTTCGTTTTGAAAACATTATCGTTGCGCTCTTTTCTGAGTTTACTTCGATGCGCCATGTACGGTACCATGTCTCCATGGCGTCTAGTGCTTCTTGGGTGCGTCTAGCTGCGACGTTTGGGTTTATCGAACTTGCAATTATAGCGTTGTCGTCTGCGTAGAGTGCTCCTTTCACTCCGTCTGTCCTAGGTAGGTCGCTTACAAAGATGTTGAAGAGGGTTGGTGATAGTAGGGAGCCTTGCGGTACTCCGGCCGTTAATCTTCTCTCTGAAGACCTGATCCCTTCTAGTTTTATTCTGAATTTCCTGTTTCTTAGACATCTTCGCTTAGAACATTTTGTAGATGAGTCCTTTGTGCCATACTTTGTCGAATTCCCTTGAGACGTCGAGGAATATTGCGGCCGTTGATTGGTTCTTGTTGTAGGCTAGCGTAATCTCTTCTACGATGCGTAGCAGTTGGTGGGTAGTTGAGTGTTTTGGCCGGAATCCAAATTGTTCGTTCTGTATGATTTCATGTTTATCGATCTCTTCGTTAAGTCTTGTGAGGATGATCCTTTCGACTATCTTCCCGATTGATGATAGGAGGCTGATTGGCCTGTAGTTTTGTGGGAATGTCTTGGTTTTGCCGGGTTTGTGAATGACCACGATGTCTGCTACTTTCCATTTTTCCGGGAAATGTTTGTATCTGAGAACTGCGTTTGTGATTCCTGTTATCGCGAAGATGGCTTTCTTAGGAAGGTTTTTCAGTATCTTGTTCGTTATGCCGTCGGGTCCTGGTGCTTTCCGTTTGTTTGTCCTCTTTATGGCCTCCTGTATTTCTTCGAAGGAGGCGGGTTTTATCGGGTTAGGATCTGCGGTGTTGAGGGAGTTTTTCGCCTTCCTGTTTATTTTCTCGATGTGTGCTATATCCGCCTGGTTGTAGTTCGGGCTGAACTGTTGCTCCATTGTATCAGCAAAGGCTTCCGCTTTTTCTTCATTGGAGTGGGCCATTCCTTGGAGCCCGTGGATCGGGGGGATCGTTTCCCTTGTTCTCCTGATGGCTTTTACCATCTGCCATACTGAATTGTCTTCGCATGATAGGCTGTCCAGTTTTTCTTTCCATTTTTCTTTTCTGAATTTTCTTAATGCGGCAGTCACTTGGTTTTTTCAGTTGGTTTGCTCTGTTTTTGTCCACGGGGCTCCAGGTTCTTCTCGCAGTGTGTATGGCGCGTCTTTTTTCTTTGGTCATGTTCCTGATGTGCTCCGGAAGTGGGTTTGGCGACCCTGGCAATGTCGTGGGGTTGTTTGCTGTTTGCATTGAAGAGGCTATTTGTTTTTCGAACGCTGTTGTATAGTCTTCTAGTTCCTCTTTGAATTTGATTATAGGAATATTGCCCATAGTCCTCGTTAGATTATCCCTGAATACTGGCCATGATGTTCTGTTTGCCATGAGTTTATCGTCTTTCGTGTTTTTCGGTTCTCCTAGGAAAAAGAGGACTGGATAGTGGTCCGAGGTGAGGGGGGGTCCTACCTTTAGTTCGTATTGGTGGTTGACTTTCTTGAGGAGTACTATATCTAGTACGTTCTTATGCTCTTGGTAAATTACAGTGTTTTAAGTAATTTAAAAACGTGGGAGGTCACCAAAAAATTTTGAAGATGGCGAATTGGCCAAGATGGGAAAGATATAGAAGATGGGAAAATGGGAAAAACATCAAAAAAGACAACACAAAGAGATTTTGCTTCATGATAATGCAGTATTACACACACAGCTAAACTGGCTAAGGAAACGATTGACGCGTTTATTTGGAAATATTTTTGCAAGAGGCTAACTGATCAGTTACTAGATTATTACTCCGTCCGCCCGATTATTACTCATTTGCATCGATGGGATACGCACTTGCTGAGCAGAGCTTCACTTCTTTAGAAAATGTACGAAAATGTCTCGATGATTGGTTTGCCTCAAAAGAGCAAGTTTGTTTAGCGTGGCACCCACAAATTGCCCGACAAGTGGGAAATACTTTGAATAAAATATTTTTCACCATTTTTTTTTCTTTACAAAAATTCCGGTTTCATATTTACACACCTGGTAGATTGTCAATGCTAAATTCAAATGGTTGTGACGCAATTATCACGTTTCTCGGCAAAGACGCTACAAATCAAGTTTTCAACAAACTTTCAAAGTCGTTTCAGCAAGAGAGAAACTTGTTCGCAAACGCAAATGTAAATTGAATTAAATTTATTTGAAGTAGTGTTCTTATACGCAGTTAGTTCAAAAGTTATTAATCGTTTGAGAAAACAAAACAAATATTTAATATAAAAATAAGCTTAAAAAATAAATTTCAAGTATATTACTATATAAAATTAAACAAAAACTAAACAGAACTCTAAAATAGAAAATAACTTAAAAAAGTTTTTAGAATTTTTTAAGTATTTATGTGGTATTTAGTAGTATGTGATGTATAAATAATAAAACCTAACAAAATGTTAAAATAATAAATTTTAACTGTTAAGTAAATAATTACATACTACAAAGAAACATAATATTTAAAGAAATCTCCTTTGTAAGGAGATTTAAGATCCACTTCATTTTAACTAACCTAAAGTGTCATTTAGACACATGGCGTGGTTCAGTTTGGTTATTTGGTAAGCGCATTATTTAAATTTTGTTTAATTTATTAATTTTTAAATTTTTTCAATTTTGTTTGATATATTTGCTCTTACTTCTTTTTATTTTTACTGTTATACATAACTGATGAGCGGAAATAATCGTGAAATAAAACCTTTCATATTATGTTACAGGTTTTTCTAATTTTTAGTAATTTTTATCATTTCTATAGAATAATTTTTTCAGATTTCTAATTTCTTGTTTATTCAAATATTTCTAAGTTCAACCCTGTTCAATGTGAATTATTGTCATTTTGGTTTCTTTAAATATTATGTTTCTTTGTAGTATGTAATTATTTACTTAACAGTTAAAATTTATTATTTTAACATTTTGTTAGGTTTTATTATTTAGAACTCTAAAATGATAGAATTTTAATCGTAAAGTAAAGAATACATGTCAAGAAAATTATTATTTAAATAATATTTACTCCTATTTTTAATAATATTCTATTTTAACATTCTGTTTAGTTTTTGTTTAATTTGAAACTTGATCAGTTCGAAAGCACATCATAAACTTTGAATTAAGTAAGCACAGTTGGTTAGCAAACTTATTTACATTTAAGGCGCCCTGGTTTGAATCCAAATCGAAAACATTTTTTAGAGTATCATAACGCCCCAAAGAACTTCCAACACTTTGAAATTAAATTTTTATGAAAATTAACAAGCTCAACTTCCGAATGTTTTTTTTTTTTTTAGATATCTTATACGGAAAGTTTCGCCAAACACCCTATAAATAAAAATATTTATTGCGATAATATTTCAATTCAAAATTTTTTTTTAAAGGCTTTCATAGAAAAATTTTACGTCGATCTAAAATGTTTTGAACCATTGTTTCTCATCAAAAGTTTGTGATACGATAAGTAAGTTATTATATCGGTAGATCGGTGCTAGCTGAAGAAATTTATTTCGTCTAGCAGCGGCTCTAATGCGCCTCACCTTTCTGCAATCTGATTGTGTATTAAATTTGAGCTTTTCGGACTACGACAACTACGACAAAAAATTATAGGCAATTTCTAAAGAAAATTTATTATTCCTTCAGTTGGATAATAACTAAGTCGCAGAACCAACAGATTCTAAAATATTTATCAACTACTTTATTGAGACTTCTTCGACGCACTAAGGGATTCTTTGGTATATTGCCTGTGATAAGTTTGCATGCTAAAATTTAGTTAAAATGCGATTTATCCGAAAAGAACCCTAACATTTTGTTCAGAATAATTGGGATATCTAAAACTCTTGTCCGTGCGAAAGCTCACAAGTTTAGAAAGCTCTGATTTATTACTGTGTCAAATTTTAGTGTCAAATTGTCATTGTCAATGTCAATGTTTGGTTTTAATGTGAGCTAATGGATGTTATAAGCGACAATCAAGATGATGGTGACAGTGAAACTTCGACAAAAGTTGTAATAGTACCGATAGAACCATCATCGGGGGGCATCGATGCGAAAAATAGCAATAACTCAAAAATTGTGGGAAACGTGTCAATTTCGTCAAACGCATCGTCAATAATAAGCGAAAATATAGAGCCACTAAATTCGGAAGTTAATTTAGAAGACGATGAAGTAATCGAAGCAGAAAATAAAGATGTAGAAAACACTTCAGACGGTAGCGACAACAGCTTGTTTTACAATGCCTTACAAAAAATCGACGACATTATTAGAGAAGCTGAATTGTTACGTCAACAAGTTGAAAACTTTTCAGGTAGTTCGACAGATGATAGAGATTACATTTATTTGGAAGAAATGTTGATACGCAGTACACTAAGACTCGATAATATCGACGTTGGGGGAGACGAGAATGTAAAGCAACAGAGAAGAAAGGCTGTTCAGTACATCCAAAAACTGATGAAGATTTTAGACATTAGATTAAAGGAAAATCAAAAGAGCATCAAATATTATAAATCTCACGAAAGCGATGACGACTAAAACATCTTCTAAGCCATCCCTTTTTGATTTTCTCATTTTTATTATAAGTTCATTATTAAAACAAATGCTATCGTAAAATTAAGATTTAATCTTTTATCTGTGCATGTTTAATCGCACGGAAAATGTTGCGCTCAAGTTTATCGTACATCTTCCCGTCCGTCGTCTCCGTTGTAGACGTCTAATCGGCATTGTCGTTAATAAATTCATGGCAAATTATGTTATTTTGGTAATTTAAAATAATTAATAGCTGAATTTTGTTAAAAACCGGCAATAAAAACCATTTAAATAAAAAATTGTCGACTCGGCCTAATTATTGATTCTTAATAATGCTGTTTGTAAAAGCTTACAAAATTTCCCTGTAATGGTGTGGTCTCAAGTAATTGTAATCAAATAAGCCGGCTTCGGCTAAACGTTTTATTTACTTAGCGTAGCAATAACTTTCTGAAATAGTGCAATTAACAATTATTGCTTTTAACTATTAACTTATTTTTGACTTGCAAATATTTCATTGCTATAATTCGCTCGATGCCTATAAAATCCCAATTTAATTTGTAATCAAAATTCTGAAGTTGTTTAAATATTTTACTTATCAATCTGAGTTATCGCGGCGAAAAGTTGATAAGAAACATCAACTTTACTAAAAAGGGACTTGGTAGCATGTCACTTTGACATGTCGAGAATTGTAAGTAAAATTTATTTTTTAAAAATATGAAACTACAATTTCCTTTTTTAGGTCTGCAATGTTTGCCACTGAATCAATTCAAAGCAAGGTAAAATTTCACATGAATGCGCTAGAAAAGCATGTGAAGAATGGCAATATATTTTTAAACCAACCCAATCGGTTACTCGATAGCATTCTTATCGATAATTTTATAGAAAAACACTATAACTTCATGATTTATCATTTTCTTGCTTTAAAAATCCAACTAGAACGTTTCGATAATAATTCGACAGAAGAAATGGAAAGGAAGTTCTTTGTGGGTGACTTTACTGATGAGGCTTCGTACAAGAAGGAGCGAAAACGTCCCGAAGAACACAAAAATCGTGTCAAAGCGCTGAGGTCTTCTAAAGCGGAATCGTTAAAATACGTTTTGCAATGGGAAAATTTAACCAACGATCAAAAGGGCAAAAACATATTTAAAAATGTGCCAATGAGAGCAAAATTTATTAAGGTTCCTTTGGCCGGCATACCGGAGGATGATAACTCGACGGAAGACATATCTAAAATTATGGTTACCAAACGGGTTCAGTTATTTGAAGGTTATAAAAAGCCAAAAAGAGCTTCTTCAACCATGGAAGCGTTTCTGGAAAACTCTTACGAAAAAACTAAGATTAACTCGATCTTAGAAGTTTTGGAAGAAGAAGATGAAGATGTTCGCAATTCCAAGAAATTGTCTGATAGTTTGATAAATTATAAAGCAATTTTCGAAACTACAGACGAAATGAAAAGTATACAAAAAGGAACGACCACAGCAAAAAAACTAAATGAACAAGATTTTAGAATTTCTAAATTAAAACCCTTAGATAACTGGTTGAATTATGACATAGGTTTCCATCAAATTTTGTCCAAAAACTCAGACCAAGAGAAAAATATTCAAAAAGTGACTTCCTCGATAGAAAACCTACAAGACGAAAACGAAAATGATGTTAGAAGTTCGAAAATTGAAGAAGACACATCAATTAAATCGAAAGAAAGTGTAACTATTGACTTTTTTCCAACTACGGATGAACCTTCGAACAACATAATGCAAAATTCCGCTGAAAATGAAACAAATAATCCACATCAGATCGAAATAAAAAATAGTACACCCAGTGAAAGTGTTTGCAACAAACCCAGAATTGTTCAAGTTCATGTAAGTAAAAATTGGCTAGTAGGTAAACTATAAAGGAACTGTCCCAGTTTTTAACAAAATTTTTTAATCGTTTGGCAATAAATTAAATAAATTAAATTTTTTGTTGAAAATGTTTCCAATTAGAAACGAATAAGGGTAAGCTGTAGATTATAGTTTTAGTATTTATTAAGGTAATTACATATAAAGAAAATTTTCGTTAGGTTGTTTCATTTGTTCCAAGTTGATGTAGTTTCTTTGATTGAAACTTTTCAGTTTGACGCCCCAGGTAATTCCACTTACATGGAATGACATCAAATTTTTTTATCATTTTAATTTTATCTAATAAATATGCACAATATTTACCGCTTTTGATAATACAATGATTATAAATACTAATGAAAACTTTTTCAGTACAAACAAAATATACCGAGGAGTTTCCTTCCGTAACCGAAGAAAAACAGAAATGTAGAGCAAGTTTTTAAAGTTGTTAATAATGCTTAATAATAAATTATTAAAAGGTGTAATGATATTGTAAATCGTTCCACAATAAAGTGACCGCCGGTGGCGTTGTTTATTGAGTTCAACTATCACATCTCCGAGTATATAAGAAAAAACGATAATATTAGGATATTTTTATTGTAAGTACATAAAATAAATAAGTGACAACATTTTTGAAAAGATGAAGCTTTAGAATATAGAAAAGCTATTTCTTCGGCAAATATAACAGTGTTAATTCGCAAAGTGAACAAATAGAGCAAAATAACAAGTTTTACAAACTTTCGACAAAGTAAAGAAGTATTTTATTACACAAGGTTTACCCAAGAGTTGTTGAAAACACTTATTATACATTGTATTTAACGATTCTCTTTTCTAATGTCATTTTGCCTCTAAAAGTTTCTAATTATGTCGAATAAATGTAAAAATTTAATTAAAAATTAATTGCTCAAAGATAAGTTTAACTAAGTATTAATTGGGAAACCAAATTCCATTTCTTTGATGTTGTATAGCGTAGGTATCTCAATGCTATATTCAATTGTCCTTATTTTTTTACGTAAAGAAATTTATAGCAAAGAAAATAAATTTGATTTTTGATTTAATTTCATTTATTTGCTTAACTCCATTTTAATGACGGCGTATTGCATCAAAGTTATAAATTCTATTAATATTCACTTGATAAAAAGTAAAATGGATTTGTATTGAAAAAAATTCTCTTTATTATATTTCATTTGTGAGACAAGGTTTATGTTTAAATATTTAACTTGTTTTTATAATTAAATTGAAAATAACTACTTTTAAAAACTTCCTCTATCACAAAATTTTATGAAAAATCTGCTTATATATTGGAAAAAATTTTAGAAAATTAGGAAAATTTTGTGAGTTGTATTTAGTTTGGTAAATTTGAAAATAAAAGATAAAGACTTTTTGCCAAAACATGGTCGTCGGGGCGGTTTAATTGATTTTGGCTCTGAAGAAATTTGATATTTGTGTGAAATAAGTTTAAAATTTTGTGAAATTATTTTGGATATTTAAATTTTAAGATTGTAATGTTTTGTTATGTAAAAATTTATTGAAGATTTATTTTTTTATGGATATTTGTAGGTGGAGATATTTTTTGAATGATTAAATTTGATTTTTTTTTGAACGAACCAATTTTTATTAAGAAATATTTTTTGATTGGATTTTTTATGAAAAGTGATTATAATTTAATTTGAATAAAATTAAAATTTGTAAGACAACGTGTGGTCGCGAAGTTATCACACTTCATTTGATAAGTAAAAATTATAAGTTCGATGCTGGGAAGAAGCATAAAATTTTAGCATTTTGAAAATTATTTTGGAAGACGATTTATTTTTTTTTTGGAAAGAAATTAATTATTATTTTGAAAAGAACCCTCGATTCTTGAAAATTCCCAACTGCTCCCGAACGTTAAGGCTAACCCGAGTAAAAACAAGTGTGTGATAAATTTTCATATTTTTATCATCTCAATATATCTCTGTCTCAGAGTCCTTAGCTCTACGTAAGATCATAAGTGACGACATTTTCTTTAAAAGAGTTCTCTTGGCAGATACCTCGGTAGTTTGTCATTGCTTGCCAAGGCAAGACGGTCAGAATAAAGTTTTTTACTCCGCTCGGAATCGGCTGTATCGACAACATTGCTCAAATCTAAATATGCATTTAAGTATTTTATCCAGATGGCAGCTAACCTACACCCAGCATCCAATACTCAAATATCGTAAGATAGTTTGCTCAGGTGGTTGTTGTTCAAAAATACTGATTTTTAATGCGGCATTAATCGAAATTAATAATACAGGACAGGACAGGATACTAACCATGGACACCAATACTAAAAGTTTAACTTCACATATTTATAATTCAAAAACCAATCCATATTTGAGATTATTTTGAAAAAAATTTTATTATTTCATAAATATAAATTAATATTTTTTAAAAACACTACGTTTCTTAAACGTCCTTGAAAAATCCTTGACAAAATATATAATTTCTTACGACTTATTACCATCATTTCTAATTAAGATGTTTTATTTTGTGTTAACAGTGCCAATGTTCGTCCATAATTCTTGAGTTTATAAAATCTCCTGCGGCATTTTCAATCTAAAATAAATTATGTGATAATATATTTCGTTCAAAAACATTAATGACAATCTGCCCGCATATAATTATATATATATACAGAAATCGACTAAACTGGCGCCACCTCATCATCAATAAAAATGGCGTGGTCATTCAGATTTTCGGAACACAGTTCAAATCAAATTTGATAAATTTAGTTTTATATATTCTGTTCTTATTTTATTATAATAAGGAAGACATAAAATTGGTAAATAACAAACTCCTCCAGTCCCAAATTAAAAATTTAAGTCGACCTATTTTAAACAAAAATTGTATGTACTCAAGGTAATCACACCTGATATCCTATCCTTATCATATATTACTCAAACACGAGATAGTAAAATTGTACGATCAACATTTTATTTGCAGTATCCTATGTGTACAATATAAAAACTGTTTGGGACCGAAATCAAGCAAGTTAATTTTTCTTAAATAATAATTTTTAGTTAAACACAAATTAAACTTATTTTTAGGTAGTTTAAAATGGGTGGAAAATCTTCAAAGCCGCCATTAAGACGAACAAAATCGTTTTATGAAATTGGGCGTAGCTCACAGCGTAAGCAGTTTAAAAGGTTCGAGTCCCAATTAAACAAAATCTCTCATAGAATTTCAACCGGTAATGTAACTCCGAGTAGTGCAGATTACGCAAAAATTCAACAAGAATTGGTAACCATAACAAGAGAGCTCAGTGGCACGTTTGAAAATATAAAGCAACACAATAAACCACAATACGAAGAGACTGCAAAATTACTCGAAACCGTAAGCCAACTTTTTCATGGATTACCCGGTCCGGTAAGTTTAGTTCAGAGTGCTAACGACGAGGCAAATTTGAATCAAGTGGTGGAAGACCCAAAAGAAGAATCGGTTGTTGAATTACGAAAAAGTACAAGTGAATGCAGCGATGTGGAGCATACAACTTTTAACAAAGAAAGAAGTTCTATAAAATTTGGAATTCAAGTAATGCCTCTTCATTCGCAGGTTAGTAAGGATTTATTGAAACGATCCACCTTACCGACAAATCCTGCTGCAAAAGCCGAGCTAGAAAATATTAGAAACACCGTCCCAGCAGTAAGCAGTTCGAATTTATCTAATAATAATGAAAAAGTTAGAGACAATTTAAACTTAACCCGTGGAGACTTCTCGGTTTCTACCGAGTTTTTAAATTATATTAAAAATCCACTCGTGGAAACCGAAATTCAAACTTCCGCTATAAAGAAAATCGAATCTATAGGAAATCATATCGCAGAGCTGGAAAAGAAAGTTTTATATTTTCAAGGAGAAAAGGGTGACGAGGAATATTTTGAATTGCACGAATTATTTGTTAAATATTTGATTGAACTCGATACCATCGAAGCGTATGGTAATCCAGTCATTAGGCAAGAAAAACGAACGATAATTAGTCGGATTCAGGAGTTGCTGTCAATTTTTAAGAAAATAACCGATGAAGGATATGAAGAAGTTCATTTTTAAACGCTGAAAAATACCATTTTTTTTACTTTTATGTACGTAACGCAGTACTTAATTATAAATATTATATTAGTTTATATTTCGGTGTTTGATTTTATGTTTACTTTTCAATTTTTGTAGTTTTTTTATGTAATTCATTGGCGCTTAATTTATATGGATAAATATTTTTTGATTGTGGGTTTTTTTTTAAAGGCAGTTTCATGGTCTACCGGGGCCGATGTGTCTCTTTTGAAGATAATAAATAAATTGCACCACCAGTGGTGGATCTACATTGCAGTTAATGTAGTTCGAGTTTCAGGCCCACAATATAGCAGGGGCCCCATAAATTTAAATAACGAATGCTTATACTCGTATTATATTTTGTGCTAATATGGGAAAATCGTTGGTGACCTATTTTCTAAGGTAATTTATTACAACTTTACATATTGCGCGGCCCTTATCTTTTAGCTCTTAAATTTTGATCTTATTCTAGCCGATAGACAACATATTATAAATAGAGCTACTTACTTCTTAATATAAATATATAGTATAATCTCGTCAAATAAGCTTGCTTGCGACTCGAACTTGTATGGGTGAACAAATTCTAACCAATGTAAGAACACCGATACCAACCTACTTGCCAGATATGGTTAGAAACCCTTCTGTAAAAACGTTAGGAAGCTACATAGATTAAAGTTAAAACCGCACATAAAGATTTCTATCGTAGGTTAAATTTTGAATAATTTTTTTGAATCCTACCGATGTACTATTATTGCGATTATGACATCGCAAGGTGAGTTGAATTTACAGCTGAAAAAAAGTTTCAGAAGCGGCAAAATGTTGTTTCGTGTCTCTTTGTAACTACTCTTCGTTTATAATAATTATTCTTCTATGGCTGATGTAGTAGATCTCTCGCCATATTAATGAAATAAAATCCAATCTATCTTTGGCAGAGTTTCTTAACGACCAACGTCGTTCACCATCGCTTCTGGTTAACAATCTCGATTGTTTCATTTTAATTTTCTAATTTTTAGCTAAAACTTTTGTTGTTTATTAAAATTTAATTTAACTTAACTTAATTAAAATTTTCTACTCCTAAACATTTGTTATTTTTCAACTGGTTTACGATAATTTCAACATTTATAATCACACATCAATTTATTAGTTTCAATTTATACAGTAATTTAATTTTTGATATTTTTTTGCATATAAGCCAGTAAGTAAAAAATTTTGTCAACTCAAACGAAACTTCCAGGACAAAAACTCCACGTCAAATTCAAAATTATCCAACCGTTTTTCTAAAATTATTATCTTTTTGCGTTTCTATCAAACTGCAGTACGCTCAAATAAAGAAAATATTGCAGTAAGCATTTCTTTTCGAATCTGCACCTCTGAAATGACTATGTTTTTCCGAGAGTTTTTCAATTTCCTCAATTTTCCAAGCTATTCTTAGAAGTAGCAGTTTTTTTCTTGAAACATATTTTTTTTGTACCTAATAGGTTTCTTAATGTTTCGTATTATTTTTGCTCTAGGATAAATTATTATTAATGCGTCTGAGTAACACTCGTTTTTTAAATAAAAAATTTAAATTATTTCATTGTTGAGTTAATTATTCAGAATCTTTTAGGTTGTCATTGTAATATATTTATTATATTGGAAAAATTAACATTATCTTATCTTATCTGATTTATTAAAGAGATTAAGTAAAATTATGGAAATATTTCCTCACAGTAATTAGAAAACTATCCAAGTGTCCCATCTTGACGCCTAGTTATTTCCCATCTTTCTCACTAAATGTATCAATACAAACGCCAGTTTGTAGCGTTCGGATTCCAACTGTGGAAGAAGAAAGTTCTTTCTTCTCATTCGCAGGCACACAGACATTAGAAAGGAAACTATCAACATCAGGAAAACCTAAATATTCTATTGAAAAATAGAAGTTCTACTGTACTAATACTAAGCTTATATTTAGAAATTATGGTTGCTAAATGGATAGCCCATAAATCAAATTTAGATTTTCGATCACAACAGTGTAGTCGGAACCTCTCAATTTAAGCCTAATGTCACACTACTTGGTCCCAATGAGAACTATTACTCGTGTTATTAGATACATCTGTGCAGGAACCAACCCATCAATCGACCGTCTATATTATATGGTACATTAATCTACCTGATTCTATTTATGTTCACCTATTCAAAAATAGCATTTTACAATTTAATATAACAATATATAGATTTTAATTCTTTATGATAATATTTACATAGATAATAAATTAATTAATAAAGAAGCAAACATTCAGAAAAGTACATAGGTACTGCATAATATTCCAAGTGTTCTAGATTTCTATTGAAATAATTCCATCTACTATAATATAAATATTACACAATGTAATATTCATACATATATTTATATTTTATAAGCCTTGAGTGAATCGCTTTTAGTCGACAATCAGTCATTGCACTTAACATCCTGACTGAAGAATTAAATTAGCAATTTATTATTCAGTTCGCAATTATTCATAACTATTCGTCTTGACTATTAAAATAATTCAAGTCATGAACTTTAACGATTTATCTATTACAGTCAGTGTCAGCGTGAAATCGCGGGATCCTGAAGGACTATCTTGCAAAGAAAAACTTGATATGATATTTTCATAACCGTCCAATTTGTTTTCTTCCAAAAACTAATATATAATGATTTTTATTACTAATGGTAACCTTTTTCTTTGTTCGGTTTGGAAAAAGCTACTTTCTGAAATGAAAAGATTTCAATTTTTATCGCACAGTATGAGGAATTTGCATTATTATAGTGACAAATCAAACGTTTACTTTGTTTTTGTATTTTCGATCTATTTTTGAAATACTATGAAATCAGTTCGTGTTAAAATTGTAAGCGCAGTGCAACTCAATTAATTATAAGTACTATAAATATTTCCGTATTTTATTATTTAAAACGGGTCATCTCCATCTTTCTCCATCAAAACAAGTTTCTTCGAATCCTGGTAGTTTTATTAATTTCGCCTGGCACCCAGCTATCTTATCTTTCTTTGTCTATTTTCTTTTCCGTTAGTATATATCATCTCATCACATATTCCACGCCACCACTGTTTTATTTGCTCTAGCCTGACGAGAATCTGGTAGAAACTGCACTTTTATAAAAATCTTTATTATAAAAAACAAAATCTTCAGCATTTCGCCCTTATTAAATAAAATTTTTAAATTATTAAAGTCAACGTTTTTTATTGCCTGCCTGCTCGTCTAGGTAAGTAAATGAAATTTTATAAATTTATTATGATGCATCTTTTATGTTCTAAGATACTCTCGGGTTGAAAAAATGTAAAATATTTGTATTCTTTACAAAGCCTGCATAAAATCTACTATACACATTTCACGTAGGATTACTTTGCAGCGACTTTTCATATCGCTATGTTGCTTATGATTGGGCTCGCTAAAATAAACTGGTATTGATTCAAATAGTCAAGTATAAAATGGAACAATTGTCATTGGTTATTACGTTATTAGTAAACAAAAAGAGTTGACAAACACAAAACGTAGCAATCAAATGCACGATTATTAAAACGTGCAACTGAATTCTAGAAAAATTAGCTTACATCACTGTAAAATTTAATGCGATTTGAATTCTAGGCTAAAAATATATATCTACCAAAAAAAATAAAATTACGAAACGATATTTTGTTTTTATTTTAATTAAAAAGAAGTAATCGATTTTATAAAAGATGATTCAACTTATCAGATTATAATTCCTGACAAACCAAATTGTAGATACGCAATCTTATCTATCACTGAGTACACAAAATACGAGATAATCTGAAAAACATTTTAGTCACAAATAGTCGAAATAGGTTGGTTATAAAAATTAGTGAAGGTATTAATTGCATTTTTAATTAATTTAGACCAATTCGGAAACTTTACATAAATATTTTTCAGCTAGTCGAGTGTAACGTAACTTCAGCCAGTGTTATGTAAATAAAGCTCAATCAAGGATAACTTAACGGTGAGTTAAAACGTTGCACAACAATCTTAAATATCAATTATACGAAAGGAAAGACGTAAAAAAAGAATTTCAAGTTTAAAATTTTTGTAAATTTTAAAAAGTTAATCAAATTACGGGTGATTTAAATCTGAGTATTTTGTAAAAATTAAATATGGCGCCTTATCGCAATAGAATTAAAACAAGTCACGATATCAACCTGATTTTCATCTCGCTTAATTCTTGCCGTGTATAGAATTTTCCGGCAAATAATCTGAAGTACACCTTATGAATAAATGCTTCCCTAAACGGAATTGGAGCATCGCAAAAATTTATTTTAAATATTAAAGTTTAAGTTTCATTCATTAAAGAATGAAAAACATTACAAAATAACAAAATCTTTTTGTTTATTCAGAAATGGGTGTCACGCCGTCCCAAGAATTGAACGAAAATGGAGAATTTGTTCGGAGACCAAATTCCATGCGCAGATCGTCTTCAAATAACAGATTAAGCAAAACAAAATTTGATCAAATTACAGCGTCCACGCAAATAATTAATAATTTAAAATTGGAAATTGATATATTCGCAGGCGATAGGGAGAGCCCTCGGTACAAGCAGTTTCAAGAAATTTTGACTGCAGTAGCAAAAGAAATTCAAGTCGTTAAGACCAACTCAAAAAAACAAACCGTTCGCGATCATTGCGACGAAATTTTGGGAGACGTCCAAAATTGTCTTCAAAGATTAGAAACGCGAGTTAATTTCAATTTGCAGAACGAAAACTCTCTAGATTTAGCCACGGTAGAATCACATTCGTTTATTAACCATGGATTTAACCAAAAATCACCACCGCCAACCGAGGTTTCCAACTTGAGGTCGCCCCACGACTCCCTAACATCGTCCAAAGTCAGCAATTCCAAGCTTGACTATGCAACGGCTTTAGAAAATTTACAGCGCGCAACGATGAATGTAGAGCAAGAAATTAGAATTGCCATCGAATCAGAAAATTCAAGCGGTTTGAATGAATTCGAAAATAGGATCAAAGTTCTTTATGCCGAGCTAGAAATGATTCGAGTGGATGAACGGTCACCGCTTCATGACAAAAAAATTAGAATTGGAAAAAAGTTAATCAAATCAAACAATCAAATCAAAATGTTCAAAAAACGTATAGATAAAAATCCATCTTTGACCGACAGCAAATCCATGTCTAAATCTTCGAAAAGTTTAAATGAAAACAAAATCGAAATCGACGAACTTTCCAAAATCGAGCACATGTTAGAGAAACACGAAATCGAAGTTCTGACATTTGACGGATTTAAAGACGACAAGAAGTATAAAAATATTGAACAATATTTGGAAAGTTATTGGACCAAAGTGTACGCTATAGATGCAATTGGAAGTGAAGAAAAACAAAGAAAAAACTTACTAATTGAAAAAATCAAAAATATTTTACAAGAACTACGCAATCGAGCAGAAGGAAACAAAGCTCAAAAGGACGCTAATCAACAAATTCAAAAAATTACAGAGGAGGTGCAAAATATTAAAGGTCAGCTTGCAGTTTTTAAGAGTTCTGGGGGCGATAAAAATATTTTGAAGTTCGACCAAGAATTGAGAAGTTGTTGGGCGAAATTAAGCGATGTGAAGGAAACCAACGAAAATGTAAAACAAAGCAAGCAAAAACTTATAGCCGAAATACAACAAATTTTGATTAGCTTATCCAAGAATGCAAAAAGTGAACAACCTCCAAAAAATGAGTACTCAAACGGCGAAAAAGAAATTAATAACGAGATCATTCGAAACCAGATTTTGAAACAAGTAGAAGAATTTCAAAATCATTGGAATCATTTAAACTACAACTTGAATGTTTCGGCAATTCAAAAATCCGATGCGTGCGAAAAAATTTTGGATATACTACAAAAGATCACCAAAGAGATTTTAGATAAAAGAAACGAATTATTGCTGGTACAGAAGAATCAATCGGAAGCCAAGATCAAAGCCATGGAAAGTAAAGTTCACTCTTATAGCACTCCGGATTTGCTGGAACAACAAACGAAGTTAGCAATAACTAGCGCTACAAACGAAAAAGAGATAAAAGTTCAACCGACCGTAAAAACAATAGGAGAAATCCAGCGAATTGGTGCCGAGGCAAAAGCAATCTTGCAACAAATCCGTCAATCCGATTGCAAAAAAAACGATAAAGAGTACAATAATTTCGAGACAAATTTGAAAAAATGTAGATTGGCGTTGGAAAGTATAGAATGTAACAAAAAGAGCGACACGATAACAAATAGCAAGCAAAGAGCAGTTAAAACAATTATGGAAGGTTTTCGAGTTCTCAACGAGAAAAAGGTTCAAAAAACGATCGACGAGCAAGTGTCGCTGGTGAGATCCTCCAAAGCACAAGAGATTATGGACGTCGACGCCGAAATTCAATACTTTCGACAACAGATTAAAACTTTCAAGGAGGTAACGAAAAACCAGCAATACGACAAGATCAAAAATGGTCTTAATGAATGCCTAAATAAATTACAACTAATGGATGACATGCACATCCCAAAGCAGGAGAGCATTAGGCAAATCCAACAGTATCATCAAGAACTGGAAACTAAACTTGCTGAAAATCAAGCAAAAGTTAAGATTTCGGCTCAAAGCGATCTACTAAGACGTCAAACCTCTCAAACTTTAAAACAAATTATAGAACAAGTACAAAAATTAAAATCGCAAGTGGACAAATTTACAGGCGTCTACAAAGGTCTTCATTACAAGCAATTGGAAGAAAATATTTTAAAATATTTAAACCAATTAAACAACATCGATTTTCAATCTGATGAAAAACTAGAAAATGCTGTTTTGCAAACCAAACAAAAAATTCAAAAATACTTGAACATTCTTGAAGATAAGTCAATAAAAACCTTAACTCCTGAACATTCGGTACAAGAAACGAATAATCAAGGAAGCAGTGGTTATATTGTAAAGCAAGTGGTGCACCAGCAAAAAGTTCATTCCGTTTCGCTAGAAGATGGACACCCCAATACTTCGACTAATGTTATAGTTTCTTCGAAAATAGATGCTTCGCAGCATCCGCAACAAGCTAGACAGTCGCAACTTTTAAACCCAAACTCTCCTCATCATAAAATTAATTCACTTCGCGATGAACTTGTCGAAATAAAAGAAAGCACTGAAAACTTTTCCGGAAAATTCAAAGACGAAAATTATTCGGCAATCGAACAGAAACTTTTGAGCGTTTATCAAGATTTACAAAAAATTAATGACGACGGTCATAAATCGGTCATCATTAGTAAAGAGCAATACGGCGACTATATCGAAAAGCTTTTGGAATATTTCGAAAATAAAACGAAAATTGCGGAAGACTTGCAGAATGCGGTAAATTCTAACTCAAAAATTGTGGTGGAAAGCAGTACGTCGTTTATAAATGACGTAAATGAGTCGTCGCAAACTTTTACGATTAACGATCCGTTGGAAGAACTGGGCGTCTTGGAAGAACAAACGGCAGATTTGAAAATGAAAATTCAAAGTTTTTTGGGAGCAGGAGAAGATGACAATTATAAAATTTTAGATCAAGAAATTACACACTTAATGACGCAATTAAATAAGTTAGAGACTGGCAATGTGGCACACGTTCGAGAAAAAAAGAAGATGATCGGCCAAGAGCTTCACATATGTGGTTTAATGCTTGAAAGGCAGGCAAAAAAATTTCAAGAATATTCGACAGATCAGGAAAATATGCACATAATTGAAGAAATATTGAGCGAATTGGAAGACATTAATAGGGAAGTTGTAGTTTTCAATGGAGTTAAAAATGATAACGAATATTGCTATTTAGACGAAGTGTTGATTAAGTTAACCATAAAATTAGATGACATAAATATAAATAATAATCCAAATTTAAAGCTTGCAAGAAAGAAAGCTATGCAACAAATTCAAGAAAATATGAATATTCTTACCCAACGAGCGCTATCAAGCAGTAACTTTTAAATATTGGTAGAGGGAAATTTTGTTTCAATTTGTGGTTTATTTGCTATTTTTGTAATTATTGTAATTTTTATAATTAAGTTAAATTATGAAAAGTAATTTAGATTCAATAGCGGTAACTATTTATATTTAATAAAAATGATGATCACTTGCAGTTAACCAAAGAATATTGTATCAAAATAAAATATTATACTTAGACAAGAGACTTAATTTTTCCATCGAGTTGTTATGGTCTTTATTTTCTTTTTTCACAACTTGTGAAGCTACTGTAGAAATTCTATAGAAACTAACACAATAGTGGACGACTAAGCGATTGCTTTTTATTGGTCTGAAGCAGAAGTGATAATTTGTTTTCGGTTACCAAGTTTGTGATTTTATTCGATTTTAATTCTAGATTCTAAATTTTTGTCATCAGACTGGTTTGAAGAGATAGAGCTTGATTGAAAATTAAAAGCAACTAACTATTTTTAACAATAAAACAATATTCCAGATGATATTTACATTGGATTGTAAGTATTATTTCATTTCAATGGGAACAAGACGATGCTGAATTTTAATCATATTTACAAATAAAACGTACTGTACATAAGTATAACTACTATAGCAATCGTTTTTCAACACTATGGCATCGTAAGACGAAGAATCCTAGTTAATTTTAATTGCTGATCCTAGTTCATTCTCCCATAATCCTAATTCACGATCCTAGTTCATCTCCTGGTTATAACTGCGCTGAAAACGTTTGCAATAATTAACTTTGTTTATTCTATAATTTTATTTGTGAAAACTTTAAACATTTTGGTTCTAAGAAATGTGAGTAATTACCGTCGTAGCCGATTTTTCTAACATCGATTTAACAACATGGGATTTTACTTGTCAAGTAAAATACTATTCTTATAATTGTCATTATTATTGATTTCTTTTATAGCCTTTAGCTATAGATAATGTAGCTTGTTTTGTTTTTTTTTATTTTATATAAGCTTTATCCTGATTTAGAAATGGAAATATAATATTATGTCAACCTCCTTTTATTTTATTTGTGTTTAAATTACTCTCTTTTTTACTTAGTTTAATTCGTATTAACTTGAATAAATGTGAAGAATCTAAAAGCGTTTTCAAAATATCCAAGGGTTGAAGAAAGCTAACTAATAATTTCATCTACTGTTCAATAAATAATAAAAGAATTAATCAGTTTACGTCTTTACAGTAGATTTTCAAAATGACTGAAAAGTATCTTTTACCGAATAGGTCGAGTAGTACAATATCATTGAAATGAAATTAATTTCAAGGAACTTTCTGGCCTTGATTTATAACATTTTCGTTTTTGAACAAAATCCAAACAAGTTTCTTAGTTTTCTGGAATTAAAGAATGTCGATGGCTCAAACATGCTTGATTGATTTCAAATATTTCGACAGAATAAAATCTTTTCTACAACTTTCCATTACTCCAACTTTTTTTTTTATTTTTGTTATTTTAGTTTTAGTCTCGGTTGTCCTATCTGCTATAGAGCAATCGGCTTTTTTCTGAGCTGCTTAAACTAAATTAATGAATGTACCTGTAGAACTTCGAAGAACATCAAAATATGAGACGATGTATTTTCAGTTATCAAGGCGATAAGAATCTATGACAAATAGAGTTAATTTCGACACTGATAATACGTTGAATTTTGATTTTATATTGTATGGTTAGTACGCTGTTATATTGCAATCCGTTATTTCCAAAGTTCAAAAGCACAAATATTTAAAATATGATTGTTTTTTTAAAATCAAGAATTGGTATTACGTTACTATATTTAGAGCATCAGAACAATTTGTTTTGTGAATTCCATTCGAGAAATATCTAATCTCATTTTTACTAGTGAGATAAGACAATTCGACATACCGGTTGATTGACTAATTAATATAAGTTTGTTAAGTTTAAACTGTTAAGAATGGAATTAAGTTAATAATAATGGGAGCAAAAATTTCTAAGCGTGGAGGTTCGTACAATTTGAAACAACAGGAAGAAAAGCAAGAAAGATTACTAAGTAACAAATTACGAAGGAGTTACTCCGTCATAAGTTTAAGTGAGGCTAAAATATACGGAGACGATAGTGACGACAATGTCGTCGTTAACACTATCGTCACTGCTGTGGATCCTAGTGCTGCAATAATTCAAGAAATCGAAGACCGTATTTCTGTTTCGAAGCATTTATCATCGGTCGTGACTGATAACAATGATGTTAGTGCTATTACTACGACAGAAAAAGAAGCCAAAACATCGGAGGTACGAGTTGAGAGCAACGACAAGAAGGAAGAAGAACTGGAATATGTTAGTATTATTAATACGATAAAAGAAGATGTCAGAACACCGGAAGAACAAATTGTAAACAACGACAAGAAAGAAATAGAACTGGAAACTTGGACGGATCCTTTCAATGACGAATTTTGGCAAACCAGCGATAAACCTGTAGAAAATAAATGCGAAGATCAGATAGTAGTTAAAGAAAGTGACGAAGAACAAACGGAAATTATAAACGACGAACAAAAGGTGAGTTAATATAATATAAGAAGTTCTTTTTTCCTGAACCTTGTTGTATTATTAAATATTTTTCAGGAAGTAATCCAAGAAGATGACGAAAGTTTGATATATGACATAAATACAGCGTCAACTACGATTATAAATAATCTCAACAACATACAAAAGCAATTGGAACCAATTTGCGAAGAATACCTAGAAGTACAAATTAATCAATTGAAAAACGAAACAATAGCAAAAATAAACGGCGAAAGCAATAAATCTGAAGCAAGCGCAATTATATTGTCAAGTCTAGAAGAACAAATTGAAGTCCCACAAGTTGATAGTAATTGTGATGGCGACAGTATAACAGATTTAAATTTAGAAATCAACGATAAACCACAAACACCAGAAAAAATCAAGAAAAACAGACTTATAAGTACACTCTCGGCCAATTCCGAGATATCCTTCAAATCTATACGCAATTCTGATACAGAAAGTAATGTAAGCGATACATATTATGACGCCGATGATCAAGTAAGTGCAAATATCAATGAATTTTATGACAAACAATTATTGGAAGTCTGGGAGGATGAATTCGTGGAAGATAAATTAATTTCCCAACAGGTTGCAAACGACATCGTTGAATGTGTAAACGAACAAACAAAAAATGAAGTTTTTGAAAAAAATAGTCCTGTTACATCGCCTGGCAATTCAATAATTGACGCTCAAATTGAAGTTTTCGACGAAATTATCCCAACAAAAGAAATTAAAGAGAGTGAGCAAGATGAAGAACCGGAAAGCATGGAGAACTCAGCAATACAAGAAAATTTTGATACGATTAGTAATTTTAGTATGGAATCAAAAAATTCTAGTGTAGCTGTTGAAAACTCGCCGAGTGAGACAACAGAAAGTGTTCAAACGGTGGAAGTTGACGACGATGCCTCACACGAAATTGATATTAAATTTCAGATAACTGAAAAATTATCTCGAGTGGAAAACGAAAAAAATGGGATCGAAATTGAAAATTACTTGTCAATCGAAAGAGATTCGGAAAATCAACTTGATGAAAGCACGGCAGAAATAGCAGCCGTTAGTAACGAAATTACAAAAGTTACGGAAGAAAACAGTGAAAATTTAAACCTCGAACAAACTACAACCGAAAATATTAATAAATCGATGGATGAAAGTTTTTCAAATCATACGTTGCACGAAAGCTCTAATATTATCGAATCGAATGACACTTTGTTAAATAATTCACAAGTTAAAAATGTAGCGTCAAGTAAAACCGTGAATTTCGAAAATGCCGAGGAAATACCACTTACCCTAAATAATGATACCGACGAAGAGGTTGAAATAATAATTTCACAAATAAACACGGTTATCGAAGAACTAAATTATTTAAAAGAGCAAATCGATAGCCTAACGTCAGAAGTGCACGAAGAACATAACATTTCGAATATGTATAAAGCTTTAATTAAGCTGATGAGAAACGTAAATTCTATCAAATATTCAGACTATAATAAAAAAATTATAAATCTTCAGCACGAGGCTGTGGATAAAATTCACGATTGTTTAACAAAATTAAAATTAGTTCAAGCTGCTACAAACGAGAAAATTTAACTAAAGGTGGATACGCACTAGGTTCTTTCTTGAAATAAAGTATTCAAGTTTGTAGTCACCCTAAGGGCAAACCACAGATAATCAAGTGTAACCTGTGGAAACTCCACGAGTTTTAGTTTGAAAATTGACCGTACTTTAAAATTTACTATTAATTTAGCGCCTAATGTGGTTAATACTAATTAAAAATTAATTTTTGTTTCCCTCGTTAAGGCATTTTACTTTAAAGAACTTAATTATTTTTTTATGAGACTACAACTATGGATGTATCTACTTCAATTAGATAAGTTTAAGTGTTACAAAATGTTAAGATTATTAAAAAAATTTCTATTTTTTTTTTTAATTGAAATTTATAATGTAATTTTTTAATAAAACGAAACATTTTCAATTTTTTTAGTTTCTTAAAATGTAGAACAAAAGATTGAGTGACCCTGGAGGCACTTCTTCACTTACACATTTTGCATAACTAACAAATAATCGTTAAAAATGTATGTTACCGCTAAATTAAAAAAGTATGATTTATTGTAAAACTTTTCAAAAAATACTACGGCCTCATATACACACAATAAAAGTTTTGCTGTTATTCCGACATTCTACTAAAAGTTTTTACATTTATGCTCATTAAAATGTGTTTAACCGTTCAGCATAAAATCTTAACAAAAGTCGAGAAGTTTCAAGAAATTTTAAATAAATATAAAAGGCACTTAAAAACTTTCAAATGACATACAAAATAAAGTCGTTACTCGTAGAACTTGCATATTATTTAATTTCTATTATAAATCACAAATAGAATTTGATAGGTAGTACGTTTAATTCCAAAACATCCGATCTACAATTTATTATTATTATTTATCACGAATGTTGCTTGGAGTAGACCAGACAGTTAGTCCTCGAGAGTTTTCAATTTCAATCTCGGGACTCTGGTTTTAGTTCCAAGACTAATTTTGTATCTGCTCTAATTTCAGCTTTGAGACCAATCTTGGTCTCGAAACTAATTTTCAAAGTTTCTTTGGTTTGCCAAAGTAAAACTTTTATGGGTTCATAAAAAGTACAAAAAGTGTTTTTGCTCCGAATAAAACAATATATTTTTTTTTTTCAAATGTGTAAAACAATAAATTATTATATTTGATTAAAATTACATTTAATTTCGGCGACGAACGGTACTAAAAATTAACCAACGAGATGATGGGAATTTTTTTGAGATGCGGAAGATGTTGAAAATTCTCTGAGTAGAAATTTTTGCTTTGCTCAGGGCGTTTCAATATATTAAGTTGTTTTGAATATCCCGGTTTGCATTTTGCTTTCCGATTAGTCCACGTATTTGCTAAACGTTAGTAATTTAATAAATTAATTTAGTGTAACGGTTAATAAGTACCTACGATAAATTTTATTTGGCATATGCAAATTTATGTAAGCACCATAATCATAACACTTTTGAACATTAATGTTATCTAAAATTAAATAAACCATATCGTGCGATAATAGCTTATGTGATAAGCAAAACCTGTGAACAAGTTTATTGTGTTTTCAAATACTGAGCATTTTGAAATAAAATTTTAACTAGTACGGGTAAGAAAATGTTATTCGGTATTTTTGCTTCTACAATTCTAGAATTTTAGTTCAAAATGGGAGGAACTTTGCAATCCAAGACGTACAAAGTCGAGAAGGAACACAAAAAGTCGGGAAGCGAACTTAAGTCCAAGTCTATAGAAAAAAAAGTCGATAAAGAATTTAGTGATTTGAGGGAAAGCATCAAAAGAGATATAAACGATGCGCAAAAAGTGAACAATGAAATACAAGAAGATACGTTAAAAAGTAATCACATCTTCGATAAGATAAAGTTGGAGAACAACTTATCGGACGATGAAAATGCTATCAAAAATGAAGATAAAGTACCAAAAGAATCTGAACAAGAAACTGAAAACCGAGAAACTTTTAGTTCTCAAGAAAACCAATTCGAACCAGTCGAATCCGATACTAAAGACGAAGAGAAAATTGTAGAAGGACCAGAGGATATCAAGCTGCCTCGCACTCTGCAAAATTTATTGCTAGAAGTCAGTGCCGAAGTTTGTATCGAAAATGATATATGCAAGCCAAAAAGTCCAGTGTCTGAAAGCAAAGTCGAAGAAAATGATACTGCTGTGGAGGTGAAAATGCCAGAAGTGGTAAGTGAGAAAAATGATATCGACTTAGACGAAACCAAAATAATAAGCGACGAAATAATCGAAACCGTTAAAATAGATATTCAACAAATAACCGAAAATGGAATCGAAGAAAATTCCGCTATTATAGAAAATGAAGAAAAAATTGAGTTGTCGGAGGATCAATGTAATTCAGAAACTAAGACATGCGAATTGGACTCTACCGAAGAAAACATTTGTGAACCTCCAGAGCAGAATATTCCATCAAAAAATGAAAAAGCGAGCGAAAACGATTCTTTAGATAAAATAGAAATAATTAGCGAACCAACTCCTTTAAACGAAACAAATTTAAATAAAAAAAATTTGCATGTCACCATAAAAGAAAATTACAACGAAAACCCTTCGATTTCAACATGTAACGAATCGTGTAAAATATTAAACGATGTTACATCTTCCGAAATAAAGGAAAATAGAAATATTGATTTAGGGAACATGGATGAAATAAATAAAATTACCACAACGACGTCAGTGGATTGTGAAATTAATAATGAAATTCTAAATCGTAAAATCGGCAACGAAGAGGAATTGGAGACGAAGGATCCGGTTTTAAGTAAAATTTTTGAGATCGAGCGAGAAATTAAAAATTTTTATGATACCGTGGAAGGAAAAGGTGAAAGTTACGTCTTGACACTTCGGGAATTGTTGATAAGGAGTATGGTGAAATTGGATAATTTGGAAGTAAATAACGAATTAGCTAGAAGTGAGCGTAAGCGTGTTATTAAATACGCTCAAAGTTGCTTAAATTCGATTCAATCGACGAAATGAATTTCGAATTAAAATGCTAAACAAACACAAAAGTTTAATTAATTAACAATTCAAATAAAGACACCTCTGTTTAATAAACGCAGTGCTTGTAGTGTTATACATACTTAGGCCAAATTAATTGCCACGATCTGTTAATTAGTCGAGTAGTAATAATAATAGGTTATACCCACTTAAAAAATATCTTATGTAATTATAGTAAGTCAACAAATGTTACGTTTTTTAACTAGAATTAAAGACAATTTTTGAGACTGAAAAAAGAGATTGTTTTTCCACATTTAAATTTCCGCAAGAAAAAATATTTGTAAGTATCTGCTTTTGTGAAAATTGTGCATTTCCACACCGCGCAATCTTCTGCAATATTAAATCTTGGGGTCAACGAATTACAAACTTGGCAAAATATTTAAATTGTCCTAATTAATTTAGGAAAATTACCTCCTGCCATATAATAATTATGCTAATGCGCGTAAAATTTATTGTACCCATTGTAAAAAAGTTTTCAAATGTTTGTACGAGATTTACTACTGTAAAATTTACATCTAAAAAAATAAATTAGTTTAAACATGCAATTATAATTTATTGTGATAAGTTGTTAGTGATGCAGAGGAAAGTCTGTCAGTCATAAAAAAACATTTTTATCTACAATTACGTGACTGAAAAGCTACACAACATAACATAAATTTTTAGTTGGGAAATTGTTACACTTATCTGCTTTAACTTTGACATTTTTTTAAAATATCTTAACGACCGATCTGATTTAAAATAGGAAAATTTTAGCGTTCAAAATATAGGCCATGTGTTTTATTTTAATTTGTGTTTTGAAACTTGAAGAACCAAACGATCTGATTGAAATATTTTGTTCCGGCCCTGTCACAGAGAAAATTTTCTTTCTATTTTCAATAGTGAGTGAAAAATAAACAAAAAGATTGATTTATTTCCTTAAATAAAAACATCACAAAATTAACTTAACTGAACATTAAAGTTTGGTTTAAAGTTTATAATTTCGGAAAATTCCCAACTTTACTTCTCGTTTCACACGATATTTAAATGAGTAAGTCAATTTAGTTTTTCATGATCCTACCACCAACTCGAATTATCGTAGTTCGTAGTTTTTATTTAATAAAAATATAAATAAACTCTTGCGAATGTAAACGCCTGTAAATTAATATATTCGCTAGGTGCAGACACCCTAATGCACTTAAAAACGCAGTGCTTGATAGACTTTTATTTAAGATAATTTATTATGTACATAGGTAGCACCTATTTGGTATATAAGTAATCTGTTATATTCCTTGCGGTAAACGGTTTACATGTGTTAGGATTACATTGGTTATCTGTTAGTCACACACTAGCTAGCGGATTAGATCAGTTGTTGCAGATCAAACTGCAATAGATAAAAATATTCATGCTTTGTTCTAAAATTTTTAATTATATAGCTTTTTATAGTTAGCGTTCTACTCCATAAACAGAACTTTTATTTCCTCACCAACAAGAGCTCTGCGTAATTTACGTTCATTCTGTTTATTGCTTGTTTTGCTACTTTATTCGATTTTAATTTAAACTTTTTTGCAATTACCCAACAATTTTCATTTCATGGTTAACAATTTTATAGCTACAAGTTCAACCCTTCCGCATTCATTATTGTCTTAACAATTAACAATCTACCAATTTAGTTAAGTCCGACTAAACTAATTTACAAAATTTTCCCAAAATTAATTTTAAGTTCGCAAAGGTTAGGTTTTACAAATAAAAACTGAAACAAACTTTTTGGCCGTTTTGTTAAAACCACAACACTTAAGGCATCTCGACAGTAACAGAAACGATGTCCAAATGAAACGCCTTTGTAATTCTAAAAGCATTCCCCGCAGAGTTTTCCGTTTCTTTACAGCTCTACTTTTTGACTTCTTTACGACACGTGATCGTCTAGAACTCGAAACTTTGCTTTCGCCTTTAGACATAAAACAAAAATCGACACAAGTTAATAAATAGGAAGAAATGTAGGCTATGCTAAATTCCTTTTTCCAATTTATAGCGAAAAGATTTTATTATCGCATTTATATCCTGCAATGCTATTGATTAAAAAAATACAAAGGTTTGTTCCGTTTTTTGAATTACAATTTTTTAGCAGGCTTCCAGAAAAACCAATGAAAATTGCCAACAAAAGTAATTGCAAACAATTTCTCCCGCATTGATTTAAGTTTCTCTAAAACCAAATCAAGTGGAGACAGCAGCTGCCGGTTTTTCACGTGCTAGTCTGCCGGTGTAAGTTTTACGCTTTACTGCTGGTGCTTCTGAAAATCATTTCAACATTTATATTTCTTAAATACATTAACTACGTAATGGAAGCACTTTTACGAGAAGTCGTACGAAATCCTGTAATTTCAAAACATTAAAATGGTTATCAGAGACATGTACTTCTTTTACAATACATAGCATTCAAAGGTTAATACGAAGCTACAAAAGAAGAACATAAATGCAGATAGCAGTCAAAAATATAAATAAGATCTAATTTTTTAACTAAGCAAATCTAAGGTTTTTTAAAATTTATATGTAATATAAGAAGATTCTACCCAATCTACAGTTCTAAAAAAAGAACTTTTTAACATAATTATTTACTTTATTATAATATCTAGAAAAACTAATGATCAAGGATTTCAGCGACCATTCCGATCGATTATTTACTGTCTGATGTAAAAAAAAATGAAAATATTATTTTTATTATATTACATTGCTATTTTTAAATATATATTTTATGATTTTTCAATTTTGTAGTTGCAGTAAACCATAACTGCGATGGTTTAACACAACATTTATATCTGTCATACTTAAACTCTGAATCTGTAACAGTAGATGAGCTAAGCGGTTTCTATCATATCTTTTGTATTATAAATTGTATATTATAATAAAAAGATAAATTATTACTTGAGTTGGAGTTACGAGAGTTGAGAAAAACTAAAACATTTTCTTCATCTCCAACGTAATGAGTTTAAGTTTCTAATTTTGATGTTTAATTTTTTAATCAAAGTATAGCACTAATTTGGCTAGCAAAAATTGCACATATCAGTAAGATAATTGGCTACCCTCTTTTATATCCCAAGTTACGGTGTCAAATGCAGGGGGTAATATTAGGTAAAAAAGATACAATTTTGTTTCGTGCATCGATCTATGTCTTGAACACGTAAACATTGGAAATCCTCAACTCGAAACTCGAGGAAACAAATTAAGCCCATGGTGAGCTGTATTAGTAAGCCAAGCACGAAAAAAATATGGGTTTACATTACACGCCAACAAAAGTCACAGTGCATGGACATTAAATGCATAAGGTGTTTTAAAATTTAAATAGTTTTACAAGTCAACTCAATTATAAAATGAATAAATTATATAGTAAAACTTTTAGCTGTTCGTGCTGAATTTGATTTCTGATTATGAATTTGAAAAGCCGGAAGCCGATTACACACATTTTCAGCTTAAATTACGCGATTTCGGCACAGTACTGTTTTATTTATTAAATATCGTTCGTCACTTTGTATTTTATTAATATTTTTAAAACGTTATCGTTTCAAAAGTTAATTGTACATACGTCAAAATGTCAGTAGAATAATTTATTGTAAGCAATGCAAACAAAAAAATTGATTTTATAGAAAGTGGCATTTTTATTATGTATGTATACCTAGTACGTACGTACATAGTAAACTTTATATCGAGCTATTTTCAATAACTGAAAGCGTCGTATTTTACAGCGACTTGTAACTTTCTTCTTACATCCCATCGGAAAACCCATCAATTTATCGAAATAAATGTTAAATATTTAAATTTGAGAGACAAAATATAACTACCGTTTTATTTCAAATTATCCTATAATAATATCTATACATAATATAAAATGTATACTACTACTAAAAATCGATATAACATTATTAAGTATAGGTCGCAAATTTAATTTGTTCGCATTTTAAACCAATTAATCAAATATAATGTTCTAAAATTACAACCAAATCAAAAGTCTATGATGAAAAAAAGTTCTACGTTCGAACATATAATTTTTTCTACTTTTCATTATATTTTTTTTTATAAACAACACATCAACTGAATGAAAACATTAAACTTACATTAGTCGAGAAACTAATGACGGGGAACGAATACAAATAAAGAAAACTAGGTTGTTTTTAATCTATTAATTTCAGAAGAGCTTTTTCAAAATTTTTCGAAAAACTAAAAATAAACCTAAACGTTTCTGTGGTTCTTAATGTGACGCATAAGTGGCGTCGAAATTCTAAAGAGACATTAAGTACTCAGTTTTCATCTTCCCAAGTGAAATTCAAACAAAAGATGCCTCAGGGAATTTTCACAACTGCCACGTGTCGCCCCTTCACAATAATTTCTATTACCTATAATGGGTGCATTAAATTAATGCCGGGTGGATAAATGTAATGTACGTTCGTTAACTTATTAATAGTATTAGTTATTAAACGGTAAAATAAACGAAGTCAAAGAGCTTTTGAAAACTCTCCCACCTCAATATATAAAAAGAGTTTTCCGAGTAATTCGCAGAAACATTCATTTGATACTTTTACTTTATTTACCCGAAAGTTGAAGTAGTAATCGCTCGAAGCAAAGTAATTACTCAGATGAATCAAAATTATGTGACGTAACTTCGCCAGTTGTTCGTAAGTGTTTCAACTTATTTTTATTAAATTTGTAACTTCGACAACTTCTCCTCGAGTTTTGATAAATGTATTATGCAAATCAGCCCTAAAAAGGTTAAATCATCTATAACAAAATAAAGGGATTCCACGACATACTACAGCTTCGAGTTTTGTGATAACCTGAGGATTTTCCAAATCAGGTCAATAACTTGCAGTGAAAATCCCAGACCTGAATCAATGTCAAACGCTTGAAAAAGCAATCAAGAGTATCACATTTCAAGCGAAAGTTACTTTCCCAATTAGAAAACGGATTAAATATTAAGCACGTTGCAGGATTTAAGGATAATTTTTCCATATCGTAAAGTAATTTTTTATTTGAGTAAGACCTCAACATTTTCGCAGTGATGTGATAGCTTGAGGCGATAAAAAGCTAATAACATTTTATAAAACCACAAGTTTTATTTAAATTTTATTTAGTTAGAAGCTTTTCAGGACAATCGCACATAGCGAATCTTATTTCGTGACGATAAAGGTAATGCAAACTGCATTTATTTCGTTTCAAAAAAGCAACGTCGAAAGCAATGCTCAATACAATTTAAAATTCTATTTTTGAATCAGCTGATGGAAGAGATTTTCGTACCTTCGTGACGAATATTTAAAATGTAGCTACGCCTTTCTCGCATACAACGATCGTGCCTATCTCTAAATACTTCTCTGTAATTATGATGTTCATGGTCGCTGTATCCGGTAGAATGCCTTCGAATCGATCCTTGACATTTCTCATTAATTTCTAACCTTCCAAAATCCATTTTCGACTACCAAGTCATTTTACAAAAACAGCCACAGTCCTCGAGCTGCGGTGAGATTGTGAATAACTAGATGTTTGTCATACAAAAAAATTCTTTTGCAGCAATGGTACTTAAGAATATTGAGATGGTAGAGATGTTTTCTAATTAAATCAATCGCCATATACAAAGTATTGATAAAAGAATAAACCACCAAATTCCAAGCTGACGGATATATACTACACTGCTTGTCTTGAAACTCCAACACAGTTCTAAAGAATTTTGTTCTCGTCTACCCACAAACGGAAAAGAAAACTGCTCAAGTTTTTGTAGAACCTTTAATAGCATAAAATTAAACATAAACTAAACAGTTAGTTAAAGTTAACATTAAATTTTATATTTTATAATACTAAATTACCACAAAATCGACTTAAAATTTATATTTAAGTTCATTTTCAATTTTAATAACATTAAACCTTAGTAAAATGTATTGTAATTTGTAAAGTATGAATTCGTAACTCTTGAGTAAATCGGATCTTTTAGAACTTCAAACAGCTGTTATCTTCTGTTTAAATCATGTCGCTTATAAAGATTCGCGATCGTTATCGTATTTTGTCAGTAAAAACAAGTTTTTAGTTCTAATTTAATATTATTTAGAGAAAAAATATATAAACATCAACCAAATAGCACAATGAAATCTAGGTACTTTTCGTTCATTTTGTGATTTATTCTTTTTCGATATTTTGATAGTATTTTTATCATACTGAGCTTTTGTATTATTACAATTTTTAGAGCAATTATTTGAGAAATTGATTAATCATATTATATAAGTTTGTCATCATAATTTGTCATTTTATTAGCAAATCTGATAGCTCACTATGGGTTTCGTATAATTTTGCTACAGAATATCATTAACAGTTCTATTTTAAAAAGATTTGACAAGCAAAAATAACTATAGAGTTAATAAAATTATTAGAAAATGTCACAAAGTGGAAATCAAATAACTTTTCATTTGAAGAAATAAAGAATAATACGAGACGTCAACACTCATTCAAAATTATTATTTTTTTACACAAAACTTTGCTTTCAAAACAAAATACCTACTTGCCAAAAACCGAAACAAAAAAGTATCATTATCAAATAAATAAAAATAATATTAAAAATTTCGAAATATGCAACGAATGCTAGTTAAGTGAAGAAATTATCAACGACAAGTTTAATAAATTAACAAATTAATCCTTGTTGAATAATTTAATGAAATTGATGTAAGCAAGAATACATACACTAATTAGATAATTTACTAAACATACTGTTTCTTGGCAATTAATTATTGGCAAAATGATAACAATTTATTAATGATGCTGTATTTCATGGAAGTCGAACAAAACAGATTATAAAAGAAATAAAGTTGAAAAACAAAATTTATTTTTTGTTGGCTCAAGAAATAAAATAGTGAAAAAGATTTCCTATAGTCGAGAGGGTAAATTATCGCTGCAACATAATTAACGCTTTTTTGTATTGGTTCATTATAATATGCACGAACGAGTTTGAATTTGAATGCAACAAAATCCTTTTCGTTAGCACGAAGAGAAAGACTGAAAATTACTAAATTTGGATCAGTGAATGTAATCACAAAAATTTTTAATTTAATTTGTTTGTATAATTTTGTGAACATTTTGCCTAACAAGCGTTTTGAAGCTCTAAATTTATTACAAAAGTGGTAATGTAAATTTAATAACAATGACTTTTGGTCTTGGTGGTCACAACATAATTAAAATTTTACGCTTAAATTAATCAAAATACGTTAGAGCGTAAAAACACAGCTTTTAAGTTACATAGATTATTTACAATAGTTTAATTAAAGGTTGTTTGAAAGCTGAACTGAAAATTAGTCTAATTTAGAAGCATTCGATCAGAAAGTACAACTTAGTAATTAAGATTCTCTAATTTGGTATGTTTGTATTTCAATTTGTAAATTGCAGAAGTTTGAGAACTTTTTTTTTAAATTTATCCAATCTGAATTAGCACTTAAACTGTTGCAATAATAAAAGTTGGTCGCTTTTTTCGAAATAAATATTTTTGAAGTGTTGACATACAATGAATAAACTTTCCTCGTTTTCAATTTCTACGAGCTTTATCGTAACGATTTAAAACTGACTGAGAAAATAAAATTCGATCAGAAAATTTCGTTTATTCCTGCATGGACTTGATTTTTAAAAGCAATACGTTAGTTCAACTTTTTGTAATCCTAATACTTACATCTTGTGTTAGTTTACATTAGATTATGCTAATTTAAATTGCATTGAAAATCTTATATGGAATGTATAAACTTGAAATATGGGGGGTTAAAACACATCATCACAATTTTTATAATATGATGTCACATTTAGTAGACACATATTATTAAGCTCCACTTTATTAAATAAACATAATATTAATCGTCGTTTCGTCGTGCGTGTTACATATTTCTGAAATTATGTATACCCAGGGAATGATCTATGATGGTGGAATAGCGTACATAATTTATCAAGATTGATATAACCTGGGATGCTAATTCTAGACAAATTATTAACCAAATATATGATTATGTACCTTCGTATATCAATATTAAAATTTTTATAGCATACAAATGAATATTAAGCCGGAATTACGACAAACAAATGACTGAAGATGTTACCGAGAGTAGAAACTGGTAGCCCACATTGTCGCTTTACAACTTCAAGGTATGACGACAAAAATGTATCAAAAAAATAAATACAATTACACCTATAACAGTAAGAAAATATTACGTTTTTATTTTTCACCGTAAAACTTAATAGAAGTTACGATTTTTTATGTTTTTGTAGAGAATTGCCTAAAAAGAAATAAAGTAGTTTGTAAAGTGCTTTCGGTGTAAGGCAACAACAAGATTAATGATGGTCATATAGAACAGGGTTTGTTTAAAACATATTCTATGTGTATTATTTATTCTGCTCGAGAAAAAATAAAATATAAATATATAATTTTCCTATTATTTTTTTAATTATTCATATTATTTAATTAGTACATAATTTAAATTTTAATTTAACAGCAATTTTTATAATTACACAATAATTAAAACATATACTACTGATTAATTACCATACTTATAAATACTATTAATTTTTATTTTATTTTATTACCACGATCAAGTTTTACACAAATAAATATTTAGTAGATTAAGAAGTCAAAAATGCTCAAAATTTTGAGACCATAATTTAAGCAATTGGCAAACCGTATATTTTACAAATTTATAATTAATGCTACAAGATCTATTTTACATTCACGCGTGAATATTGAAAATAATTGTTCTTGAAGCAATTGTGAACTTGAGCGGTTTTACTTGTACACCCATATGATATATTATACTCATCAGTAAACTGTAGCGAAATACAAATATTACAAAACAAGAGCTTTCCAGAAAAATTAAAATCGATGAAAGTCAAAACAAGGTAACAAGTTAGTTACAAAACAAAAGATAATTATATTACACCAATAATCTAGAGCAAACCAATCTAACAAAAACTTTTAAATAGCTCTGGCAAGATTGTGCAGAGTAGACAAGACCAACGTAAAAACAACATGAAACAAACTGCATCATGGTTTACTTACTGTTTCAACTGCAAACCGAAACTGTCCCATTTCAGGAACTTTATTAGCAGTTTACGCGTTCAGATTCCAGCTTATCTTTCCAAATGACTTGAGTTCAACAATTTTTCAAGCTTACCCCTTTTAAATTTTTCTTAAACAAGCTTCAAATCTTTAAGAATTCTTTTACATACAAATAAGGTAATATAATTATTGATATCTAGTACTGGAATTGAATTCCCTACTCGAAATTTCCCCAAATTCAGGAAAGTTGAATGGTTACAACCAAATAAATTAATGTTCAAAAGTTTTCCAAGACTAAAAAAAGAACAAAGCATGCAATTGAGTTCTGCTTTACAGTTAAATGCGAAAATTAAATTACATGAAATAGTTTTGTCTCGGAACATTTTCACAAAATAAAATTTTTTCAATTACAGAACATGAAAGGCACGCGATCTTTATAAAACCTACTTTCTATTTATAAAGCACATAATAAGGCTTTAAAAAAATTTAACATACAACTATAATTTCAAGAACTTTGCATATTAAATATTAGTACAATTAGAAATTGTACGTCCTATCCATTCCATTTGATACCACAAGAGTAAATTTATTATTTTCTTCTTTTTAATTTAAAAGTAGCGAGAAGCTCTATAATCTAGCTCCATGTTCGTTCGTCCATCAGCATAATTCAAATTCTTAATAATTTATCCGAATAATTTACTTTACATAAAATTTACAATTTATCAATCCCAGAATATTAAATCTGACTTGAAAGCCAGAATTTTAGAAATATTTTCTAATATTATTTCTTTTATGTAGGTTACTATTATTAGTGTTACTGTGTATGATTTTTATTGATAGTCAGACTCTGCCACCACCACGGACTGCCACTGGATGGAAATTGTTTGCTGTAGCTTTCTATTTAAAATTATCAATAATCATTTTAATTTTAACAAACATTTTATTCAATTAAATTTACATATACCCAATTAACATATAAACCAATTAAATTATTATATTTAAATAGCCAACGAATAATTAAAATTGATCTATCAATAAAATAAAGCGCCATAATTTTCAGTTGACTCGCAAATTTTTTAACGCAATTTATAAAAAATATTTATAGATTTTTGAAAACTCGAATAGGTTATTTCGGAACGCTTTTCAATTCGGTAAGACGTGATTTATCCGTTGGGAATGATCTATCTATTTGAATGAATGTCCACCAAACACCATCGAAAATATACGACAATAAATGTCAACCCCAATAGCTAGCGACTAGTAAAAATTCGGATTCAATGGAGCAATAATTCGATTACTATTAGTCCAAGATAGCATCGATTGGTCAAATATGTAACTTTATTTCAAAAAACTAGTACACTAATATAAAGAGTAACGGTAGAGGAAATAAAGCAAAACTTTGAAATAAGAGTTGAACTTAACCAAGGATCGTAAAAATAAAAACATTCCCTTGATATATGCAACACTTGCTTTTTATATTATGAAACCTTTCGATACATTACCTGTCATAACTGTGATACATAAGACTCCTTTTTAAATCCATCAATTTATGTTATTATGATTCAAGCCATATAGGCTTTCAGGGGCTAAGCCTCTCTTCAGAAACAAAGTACTGCTGCTTTGGTAAAACAAAATATATTATTCTTTCCGTATCGTAAAAGAGCGAAGCACTTTCATACATACATATATTGTCCCAAGAGCTAAAGCTTTATAAAATGTAATGGACTTTTAATTTTTGACTCACAAGTTTATGATAATTTGATAATGTTAGGGTAAGTACATTATATTTATAAAATTTCAAACTCGTTCATTTTCATTAACGAAAATTAAATTCACACAGTTAATATACCTTGAGGCGTCTTTAAAGTTATTCCATAAATTCAAAAATATTAGGAATATTATATTCATAATTCGGCGATTATGGGATTATTATTGGTTTAAAGATTTAATAACATCAAATTTTTTTTGTACTAAGAATGCTTAAATCATTTATTCCAACTTTAAGTAGCTTTAAATGAATTTTAAATCCTGAAAAATTTTTAATTATAAGAAAGATACCGGATCTGAACGTTCTGAAAATTCAAAAGAGAGTCGTTTTGGAAAACACACGGATAAACGAAAAAGTATATTTGTAGGAGTGACAGTTTGATGCCCATGAGTCGATCTAAATAGTCGAAAGCCTTTGAGATGCTGTAGAATTTTTAGATTAAATTTAAAATTACCCAAAAGATTTTTTATAAAACTATAATTTTTATAAAAAATTAAATCATTTAACAAGTAGGACGCTTGAGAAGCTAAAAGATGCAGTCTGCATTCACATGATTTAAATGATAATATTTTCTTCTTGTTCTTCTTGAAAGTGTCATGCCGGGTCCTTCCTATACTGACAATCTTCTCTTCTATGTCTGTGACACAATTTTCGTAGCACATACATACGTTTCGTCTGTCATGCTAAAAGATAGTTATCCTGATAGTGTAAAATCAAGCAAATAAAACTATGATTTAGAATAAAACTGTGTTGTTTTCAGAGGTAAGCAATAATAAAGAATAGAAATGATCTTAAAACTTAGCTAGGTATCCGGAAATCCGAGTACAAATAAAATTATTTTATGCCTGTAGTTTCTACATTTATATACCTACATTTTGTATATAAAATAAACGTTCGTTTTATTTATTTAAATAACACGTGTGCTATTCCTACAGTTCGGTTCTTTTAAAAAGACGTTTAAAGAATATCAAGATGCTCGAGAATTGAACATCAACATTATGAGAGTAATAAAAACAACAGTAAGTGTTACGATCGTCAAGTGAATAGTTTATTTTTATCCCTTCACGAGCAACCCCCATACGAGCATTGAGTGATAGAATAAACCTGTAAAAAAAGTACTAACAACGCGAATATTGCTCACATGTAGCTACATAATCAGATTTTTAAATAAAAGATTCTTAGCCTCCTATATACCTGCTACTACACTCCGACAATAAAATTCGGGGTCACCTTTACGTATTGTTAGACCGATTCCCTTTGCTAAACCTAAAACAAACGGGATAACAATATAAATTCACATTAATTAAAAGATAATCAATTTTTATTCAGAAGGTTGTTCAACCGACGACGGTGATGCAACAAAAAGGTTTGGATTTTTTGTCCCATCAGGCGAAACTTTAAGTGATAATACTTTTCTAATAATTTATCACAATAACGATAAGCTGTTAAGCCATCTAAGTTTCGGGACAATTTTTTGTCCATTTGGGAAACAAGGACTACGAAATGTAATCGTTACGGATGATTAATGATCAAATGAAGATCATTGAACTTGATTATGAAAATATGTAATTTGCTTTTTCCAATTTAACGCAACGTTTGTTACAAACAAATAAATTAAAACCGAAATTTGCTATTGATAACAACTTCAATGGGAATGGAAAAATATTTCAATAATATGAAACCTTTGATGCAAGTTTAAAAATGTTTTAATAAAATTGATATTATGGCAGTAATAATAGTATAATAACGTAAAGCAAAGCAGCCACGAAACAAAGCACCCATTTAAGCTTTTTAACTTTCAAGATTGCTTTTTTTTTATGAAATTAATATAAAAAAGCTATTCTAATAAAAATCTAATTTAAATTAAAATTTTATTTTATGAAAGTTGTAAACAAAAAATACGGTGTCGTGCGAGAGATCTTTAAATAATATTAAATTTTTTATAGCTGTGTATATAGCACTAAATAAAAGAGCGACCATAATTACGTTAAATTCTTTCAGAAATCTTAAATCGTTTAAATTGTGGCCAAATAACGAAATAAACAATGCTACAGTTGCTTTTTTTAAAACAATACATTTATAGGCAGTTAGTAGCAAATTTTCAGTTTAAATTTCCCACATTAATGCGCAAAACATGACCGCTTTTCAACGGTTTTGCCACTTTCACATCACGAATTTGTTTCATTTGTTTGCGGATGACAATTCAAATAAAATTATATGCTGAAGACTAATATTTAGTAACGACAGAAAATTATTTTTCCGAGTGTAACTTGAATAATAAATAATACCGACTGGTGTTTTGAGCAAATGAAGATCTTCATTTTCATTATATTAAAAAAATTCTTGACTATCTTATTAAAGTAAAAGCAAATTATGTTTTCCGAAAAGGAAAACACCGTGGAAAGTTTATACGTATTGTTCATTTAATGCAGAATATCTAATTTAACTTTTCAGAAAAATGGCGAAAAATAAATTTAAATTTAATTGAACTTTATTACTACAAAGTTATTGCAAAATTATCCCACTCTAATTTTACGTTTGTTTGCTCTCTAATTAAACGTTCCGTTAGAATTGCCCACCCTGAACTACATAATACGTTTTAAGCAGCAGTTTAAGAAAAAATAATTGGTAATGAAATTATAAACAAAAGCCAGTATTCTGTTTGTTTATCATTCAAATTAGGTACAAACCGTACAAAGCTTCGTCTGTAGTTCTCCTATGTCAATTTTGCAATGTCCGCTCATTAGGTAAGACAACAAATGTTTACTTGCCGTAACATATGTGTGTGCTTTGATATTTTGTTTACAAAATTGCCAAGATTACTTTTCGATTTTTGTTTAAGTTGATTAATTTAATCCTCAAATAAAATTTTCTTCGGTTGCCTAAACCTAAGATTTTCTCAGTTGTGGCAAAAGCTTACATTGTTTTCTTAATGCAAAAGAAGGTGGAAGGAACTGACTGACCTAATTTTGTATGTTTATACAAAAAGTTTAGAAATGGAACAATTGTATGTTGAAAAGAACTGATATATCGCCGCAAACTTTCATTTAATATTTTCTAAGATAAAAATTTTCTTCGATATTTAAAATGTCAACCAATTTCCTAAACCTCATACTAATATTTATTTTGCGAATGATTTTTTCACACGCTTTACATTTTCAATTTTAGCATACCAAATTCATGTACGGATTAATAAACAATTGATAAAATAAAATATATTATGGAAAAGAGTATTTACGAAAATGCTAATTTTATATTTATTTTGCCTTTATAAATTGTATTCAATTAAAACAAGTAGGTCATTTGAATTAAAATTAATTTAAAGTTCAAAACTTCTTTGTATTTTCTTATTTATTATTGTATAATACAATACAGTAGATATAACATAATTAGCGCTAATATTTTACATAGGTATATTTGGTATCTTACGAGCAAATTTTGCCTGTATTTTCAAATTTTCAAACTATTCCGTTTTTCACTACTATTTATTTTTTACTGTTTTTTTTTAAGTTTACCATTTTATTTACTTATGCCATCCATAAATAACTTTATCGGTCTTTTATAAGTGCTCCATCAACTTCTATAACATGTCACTTCAAGCATTAGTCTTATCCGCGTATTGTTTCAGTTTTCAGGTATTTTCTTAGACCCTACTAAAATTTCTATCTGAAATCCCTAATTAATTGTATTATTTGCACTGTTAGTTAATATTGGACACAAAATGAATTTTAAGATTCCAAAAATATCTTTCTGACGTTCGTTAATTTCATACATCAATGTCTCTCCACTTTGATTCAAATAAATTTTCTAGGTACAATAAGGTTTTAAAAATGTTTTTTGGATTTCAAAAATGAAAGTTGCTTTTTTATGCCTACATAAACTATAAGAAAGTACATATTTACTTATACATGTTTTTCCATCCTAGGATAAAAAGTTAATTTAAAAGTTGTTCTTGTATATCAACTACAATGCACTTGGTTTCACAAATGCAAAATATTTTAATCAAAAAAAAAAGATTTTAGTCTTTCAATCGTAATTAAATAATATAAACAGATAAAACTATTAAAATAAATGTGAAAACAATTCATTATACCGCATCCTTAATTTCAATTTTTATAATTTAATGGAATTTTGATTAAAATTTCAACTTGTGGTTAAAATGTATTTGTTTACTTCGTCAGTTGAGTTTTTGGTTAACTTTATATTCTACAAAATGTGTACTAAACATCATGTTAAAACTATAATATGAAAGTTAATTAAAATGTCAAGTATGTATTTGCTCAAAATATGTAAAAATAAAAGACTCCTTCTGATAATAGTTTATCGGCTTTCGTGACTATCCATTAACTTTGAGATGTTTTCCAATATTCGCTTTGGTGTAACGTTCCTTCGTGCGCAATGCAGTTAAATTATGCAATACTGTATTCACCAAAGTAATTAATTTAAAATATTTCCTGTAAATGTGCTAATTTTAAGTTTGTATTGCAGCAGAAACAATAGAAAATAATTAAATTCTAACGTATTGCTTTAAGCTCGGAAATTAAATTGTACAAAAAAAAAGTCAGTTTGAATTTTTCATTAAATAAACAGGATTAACCGAATTCGTTATACTACATACAAGATTTTCAAGATGATACTATGAAGTAGAATATTTATGGGAACCCAGCGCATAACTTATCAAACTATGTAAGTTGACATTTTAAAGTTTGTCCCTACTTGTTGTGTCCTTATAACAAATGGCGAAAGTCAGTTTTAAGTTAGAAATCCTAGATGAAAGTTTGAATAAAGCGAAATTAATTCCACCAGAATAAATAAAACCACAATATACTTAATTGTCTTTTATAACAAGTTTTATCAAAACCACGATTTAATAAAAAGAAACGAAATCTAAATTATATTTGTTTGGCTAAATGTTTTGAATTTAATATAAAATTAAAAAAAAAGGATACCAACTAAGGTACAAATAGTCCATTACACTGTCTTTCAAATTTCGTTCGGTGTCCAACATGCTAAATTGCCTTTAATATAAAAGAAACCCTCTTTGTTCGCATCTTTTATTTGCAACTTAGAAAAACTTTCCTTTCTCTAAGAAAATAAAACGAATGAGAATTCAAACTTGTGTGTCTAAATCTTAACAAAACAAAATAAATTTTTAGAAATATAAAAATATTTTATGAGAACGATAGCGCACACGATAAAGCTAATATTAGACTATAATCTTTAATTGGAAAACGTAATAAAAGTAGACAAGTGCGCAAGGTGCATTAATGAATTAACGTTATTTAAGTGGATGCAATACTTGTGGAACGCGAAATCCATTAAGTTTACTATGGCAATCGACAAAATACAAATTGGACACAACCCCAACTCAACCTAGACATTAGTAAATTCAATTGGAAATCTATTGCAGTTAACGGATGCTTTATCCGTGTTATATTTTATTTTCAAGACATGTATACAATTTTTGCTCGACTTACATTTTTTCCCGTTCTTTCTTCTGAAGCTTCTTCTTAAACGCTTTCTTCACGCGCAAAAGTAAAAATGCTGCTCTATCTATCGTTAATGTGGGCTGTTTTTTGTCCTCCATTCCGGATCACTTTATTTTATTCATTTTTTTATTTAAAAAAAAATTAATTCAATTAGAAAACTATTTTACGTCGTTTAAGTGCCAACGCACAGCAAAGTGCATCGAAAAGGAATCCATGTTCTGCTATTTTCTTTAATTTCCGTACCTGAAATAAAATAAGTTTGTTAGAATTTCCTATAACTTGGCGATAAATTACATCATATTTAAAGTTATTCCGCTTAAGAAATTCAATAACATATTATTTGGTCTCGAAACCTGCGATTTATAACTTCAAAATATTCTTATTTTTATTTTATCATTTTTTATAGCCATCCGAGGAGCTTAAAAAAATCGAAATACCTGTCACGATGTTTTACTTTAAACTGGGACGAAACACACTGAAGCACAATAATTGCTAACCTACATAAATCGGTCACTTATTGTGCGTTTGCTAGTTTAACATTCGAAGAAACATTAAATTTAGTTTTAACGTTCCCGTATATTTAAAATAAGCACTCTATTAAAAAGTTTCGAAGCATTGCAAAATACGAATGTTAAGTTCGAATCCTGCCTTGATATTATGACTTATTGCGAACATTGACATCTCCATTGTACGTTTATTCTTCCCAATAATTTTTTATTTTAATAGTAATTTATGATACTAGTGTTCAAAATAAATCATTCTTCCTTAAAAAGAAGACAGGCAAGTTTCTGAAAGGTACTAGTTGAGCCAATGGCGCAGCCAGGATTTTGTTATGAGGGGGGGGGGGGCTAAAGGATGCGAGAGAACCAGTTGTGCCGAAGGCAAGCGCCGCAAGCAAAAATTTTTTGAAAAAAGGGGCGTGGTCATCTTATTTTCGAGTATAATTATTGTGTTACCACTGTTACCTACCTTAAATTGAAGTGAGAATTAAAGAAAGGCATTTCCGAAATAGCTCAGGCCAAATTTTTATTGCCAATCTTCTTATTATAATACACCTTCCCTTATTTTCATTAAATACCTGGTGACCATACCCTTACCTCCCCCCCCTTGCGCCGGTCCACCCCTGTTAGCCCTTAAGTATAACAGGGGCGGCATCTCCAAGTAGTGTCATTGGCGATAATTTGGTAAATCCGCCTGGGGGCCCGATTTGGCTGATTAGCTACCAAAAGCAGCAAGTACTTACACTAAAAATAGTACCTAACTACAATCATATCGAACAGTCGAACACAATAATCTTTTTGTTTTAAAAAATTTTTCATTGTACCGGTAAAAAAGCAACTATGGTCTATAAAAAAAAAGAGCGCGCCACTGAGTTGAGCTAGATACCTACTGTTACTTATGACGAGGTTTAGCAAAAGTAGAACTTGTTCTAGAAATTTAGTTCTAAATTAACAAATTATAAAATAAAATAATATATAAATATATTTAAAAAAAAAACTATGTTTAATATTGCAAAAAAAACAGTTATTGGTTTACTTAAGACATAATTAAGGCATTACTAATATATAACACTTTATCAACGGTGCGATTCGAACTCGAAACTTTCGTTCTGCCAGATACCACTTTTACAGCCGTATTTTGACTTGATAAAAATTTATAAAACAGTAAATTAATACTTTTTTGATTTTAATTGATTAATGGCAATTTAATTATTGTGAATCCATAATTAATGAATTGTTATAAATAGAAAATGTTATCAATGCTATTTAAATATTTTATTAGATTTTTAGTATAATTTCCTATAGGTACTAGGTTGTTTTTATTAAAAAATCGATGTTGCTGTCTGGTAAAAGATTTTTAGTTGATTTAAATTTCTGATTGTTGTAAATATAATAATCAATCAAAAAATATTTATTTAAAATTATTCTATATTTAATGTATTACCTAAACAAACTTAAGTGTAATAAAATTTAATACCTATCGATGTAATTTATTATAAAAGATCTATCGTTTTATTCACATTAAATGCATATATGAAGAACCATCCATTAAATATTTACCCTTTAATAATGAAAACAGGCGGTATCAACCTTTACCTATTATTATTTATGACTATCGATATAGTAAGTTTCCTCCTGGCATTTATAACTTGAAATATCTAACTTTTATTGTACAGTTATTGCAGTGTATTTTAAATTAACGCTTAAATTATTTGTAATATTGAATTTTCTCTTTCAAAACCATGCTCAATATCCAATAACTTTCAGACTAATTAAACTAACACCATTGAATTTTTTGTTGACGGTGGCTTTGTGCTACTTTACAATAAATTAATTTTTGATGGCAATAGAGATCTCACAAGTCACAAAGGAGAAAAAATATAATGAAGCTCAATAATAAATGCATTTTGTTATATTTATTGATTCTCTTCGTGGCCAATTCACCACGAATACATTGTAGATAAAAATGGTATTCGAAATAACAGTTTTGTTGCTAATTTCCATTTCCTTTAAAAATATTTTCTTAAATCTTTACTCTCTAGTCTCTACCTATCATTTGATTGCTCTTCACAAACCAAACTCTGCCCGACCCTTTCGTAATTGAAAATTTAAAAAGATTTACCCTAGTAAATTTTTTACACAAATTTATAAAACGAAGAATAACTGGAGATAATTTTCGATATCAATGACCTTTAAATTTAATAAAACAATCAATAAATGATTAAGGGAAGGGAAACAATGTATTGATGAGTTTTGCGATTTCATTTCCGAGCAATTCTCGTCGCCGTGAAAATTACATTTAATAAACTTGTTAACAATAATTTTATTTGAGAATTTCAAGGTATTAATATAGTTTAAAACACAAATTAATTTAATAAAAAAAACCAAAACTTTAATCTAACTCTAGTTAAATGCTACGTAGTAGGTACATATACGTCATCCATTGTGCTAATTGTATTCAATTACTGATTTGGCTTCTCTATAGAGTGTCTAATGTACGTGTTCTTTGAGATGATCACGTAAATCTAGATGGATCTAAGATCTAAGTGCATGACGAACGTCTTAAAAATTATTAATAATTCCGGCACCGTAAGCAAACCAGAATAAGCGGTGTCAACTTATTGGAATCACGTATATAGTCGATTTCCTTAAACTACAAAGCAAATCTTGGATACATGGATTTTCGGTAAAATTGTTATTTCATGTACGTGTAGGACGAGAGAGTTAACTATGTCGACCTCTTTTAAATTATCTGTGCTTTGGTTTAAATTCCACGTTAAACTGTAGATTCTATTATGTACGTGTACATTTCAGTATTACTAAGTAGAAATTCTGGCTTGCAATTTGTTGGTGAGCGTTTATCCTTAAATGTGAAAGGTTCGCCCGTAAATACGTTCGAATACAATAAATTTTCAGAATTGTGTAGAACGAAATTGCACGATATTAACTTTTTACAAAACCAGACTAGTCTGACTTGTACGTGCTGAAATAGTTTTGAACAAAAGTCAAACTTGCAATAGAAAAAATTAAAATAAAATAAACAACATGAAATAATATTTTTGAATTCGAATTATAGGAATTTTTCTGTGGCGATTTTCTGAGATGAATTTTGATCCTAAACGTCACGCGTAATTTGATATAGATGTTAGAATTGTCTTTGGAGAATCCTTTGCTATTTTTACTCCAAAAACTTAATTAATGTTAATGTGTGGTTGTGTGCGTGTGACACTGCCGGTATCGGGTAACACAAATAGAGAAGTAAATGTTGAAACAATTTTTCCTCAGGTATATCGGTGACAAAGAAATCTTAATTATTGCTATCTAATAAATAAACCTTTTAGATGTAAGGTTTTCTTTTTAACAGCGTTTCTGACAAAGAAAGTCTTGTTTTTAAATAAATAAATAAAGCTGCTTTCAGCAATTGTTTCAATTAGTACTTTCTTAATTCATATTATAAATTTTTTACGTTGCTAATATTAATGGAAAAAGATGAAAAAAATTATCAAAAAGCTGATCGCTACTTTTATTCATACATCATGAAAAAGTAAACTAGAATTTTTCCATCAGAAGTTTCAATATGCGATTTTTATACAGACATAAAAATTTGTACTGAACCTTTTATTTAAATTAAAACCCTCAGGAGTTACTCTCTAGTTTAAAATGGCTATAAAAGCAAGAAAAATTTTTAACAAAGCAAAATTATTTATATAAATGTAAAGCGTCGATTTTAATTTAGATTAGCCGATCGGTGTAGACTAATCTGAATTACAATTGACGCTATCAGACTTTGATGAAGACTTTATAAATAAAAATTAAATATTAATTCAGAACACGATTTTACATCATCCGATTTAAATTAATTTGTCGGAGACACAAATTGATTACGGTATTATCTAATCTTAATCGTATACTTAAGAAAAACTGTCTGTCATAAACATAAAGGTCAGATCCGTGATTCTCAATCTTTTTGTAGCGCTTTTCATGCGGTTTACTTTATTTATTTTTACAAAAAAATAAATCTAAAATGCTGTATTTGTATATTATTTATAAATCTTAATATTAAAACTTTTCCTTTTGTATGTTAATCTCGTCTAATAAAAGCTTGTAAAGGGAAAGCTTTGCTAGTATAAAATCTTTGCAGAACGTTCTGTTGCTTTCTATGTTAAAGCAACTATTTTAATATTTTCTTCGAGACAGATTGGTTTTTTAAATAAGTTCACCAGTTTTAAATTTTGACGTAGAATTAAATTTGCTTTTAAAAATAAAACGTTTGAATTCTTTAACATAATCTCTTTGCTTAATTTAGTTATAACTTGAAAACCGTTTATTTTAAACAAAAAGTGATTATAATCTGTGTTGTAAAAATATATTTTAATGGTTAATGTTGAATAAATAAATATTTTTCAAATCCAAAAGTTGCTTTTAAGAAAACATCCTGCTAATAACATTTTTCCTTGTAAAAGTGGCTTTTATCGTCACCTAAAAGCTGCGTAATATGGTCGCGGAGACATCTTAGACTTCTGATCTTTTTATATTTTAGTTGGAAGTTGATATGTATTGTTTTAACGGGTTTTTTCCGAATTGAATAAATAATAAGTTTAATAAAGTATAACATTCGATTTAAACTCCGGTGAAAAGCCCAATTATTATAAATTAATTTTATCGATTATTCTTTATTTCTGTTAATTACAATTTCCAATGTTTTCTTTCCTTCTTTATGAAAGGTAAGCACATTTTCGTTCTATCAAACTAATTTGTAAGCTTAATTTTAATCAAATGGACATTTTAGTCCATTTCCTATGACCTACTTTGGAATGATGTCCGAATGTGTAGTGTGTGTAGCTTCTTCGTCAACATTAAGGACAACGCGTGCACCAATTGAAATTTTGTAGTTTAAAAGAGCTGAAAGAACTGAAAACTCACCGTTTCGATCGGTTTTAAAAATATTGAAAGAGTTGAGTTCGCGAATACTAAATATTTAGCTTTTTAATTATTTATTATTTAATTAATGCAATTTATTTATTAATCAAAAATTTATGAAATATTTTAGTCCGACTTAAATTGATAATTCAAATTAAACAAAAATGGTTAGGTAAGTAAACCTCGTCAATGGAAAAACCGTGTATTATCACGTCATATTTTTTTAAATGTAAGGAAGGAATTATAATTGCCAAATGTAAGTTTGGGAAATTATTCATAACAGGATAAATAAAAATAGAATTTCTTTCGCTCAGTTTAATATAACTTTAAATTATTGTAATAACAAAATGTTCGCCTTTAATTCGCCCCCCCCCCTCCTCCTCTTCAATAATTTTTTTGTTAGAAACTGCATGTTTTCGATGTTCGGTAATTTAATTTAAAATGTAAAATGTGGCCAAATGTGCCACAAATTTTAAATTTTGCCGCACCATGTACTAGGCTTTTTTGTAATGTTCATAAAACCTCGTGTTGTTAAATTTTGTTTTAAAGAAAATTACAAGCAATGGAATATTTTTATATCGAAAATAAAAATTTTGTTTCACTCTAAATATTGATGAGCAATAAAGGTTAATACACTGTAAATATGAAATATAAATATCTTTTATTGCCTTATTCATTTATATCTGGATATTAAAAATAACTTTCGTAAAAGTAAAATTTTATTTCAAATTTATCTTGCAATGTGTAAAACGATGCAAGTAGATGAACAATCAAATTTTTTATTGGTATTTATAATTTTGAACCTCTAGTTGTAATGAAGATAAGCAAACCAAATTGGTACCAAGAAATTTCCAATAGAAAACACAAAAAGTAAAACAATTATTGTATTATAAAAAAATTGATTTAATTGTACAATTAAATAGATTTTATAGATCGTCTCATTAGGAACTTACAATTTGTAGTTTCTAGAAAGTTTCGGTTATAGAAGTTTTAATTGTTGAATAAATATTTGTTTAGTAATTTTACTAAGAGTTAGTTGAATACAAGTTCAAAAGTAAATTTTATTCCAGAAATAGTGTATAATTAGTGCATAACGGTTAATCAGATAATTTCTAAATTTACAAAAATTGCTTACACTAATTTCTATCTTCCTAGAAGTGACAACACAATCCTAACACAAAATTAAAATTTTTTGTAGTCCACATGCACAAAGTGCAATCACAAACCCTCAAAGAAGAAAGAAAATCAAATAATTGAAATAAAAAAAAAATAAAACTTTTTGTAAATTTAAAAAGTTGCTAAATAAAATATATGATAAATAATTAACAGTTTAAATTTTTAAACGGCATAATATGTTGAATTAAACTTTTTGGAAGTTGTTTGCAGCGTAAAAACGAAATTTTCTTGCTAAATAAAAAAAAAATTTTTAGTTTATTTCGAGTTAGAATTTTTTAAGTTATGCAACTATTATCACTCGCACGCGCTGCAAAGAACAACAACGCAAGATAAGCGATTGCAAACTAAACATCATCACACAAGTTATCCAACGCGTCGCGACGCCGTCGTCGCTTTATGCGCCACTACCGTCACAACCGCCTACAACTTCGGCAATTCCTCTGCACCTGACCTGCTAGATATCGTTGATCGATTTTAACCTTAAGGGTGTGACTACACAGTAATAGTAACAATATTTAACAATTAATCGAAAAAAAAACTCTTCCTAATTGGCCAATTCCTTTGTAAACAACCTAATTTTTGACTCCGCGACTCAAAGGAAATTTCGTTTGATTTAAATGAAAATAATTAATAGGCACCGACTTTTATCCGCCTAAGGTTAACGAAGTTTGATTAGCGCTCAGTCAATCAAAATTGTAATTAATAAACAAACATTTTTCGTACAATTACCTATTAAACATTACACATTAATTACTAATTAGTTCATTAGTATTAAAGCAACGCAATAACTTTCCAAAGTGTTTAATTTTATCAATTATGTAACAGAAACAGTTGCCTATTTCTTGATAATGGTTAACACCAGCCAAAACACATTTCTGACATTCATTTATTTGATTTTGCAAATGCTTGATCCAGCTTTAAATGTTTCCTTGTCTAATGGTGCATTTAATCGTTCAATCAATTATTTGCAACAACTTCAAAGAAAACCACTAAAATTGCAAGAAGTTTATAACAATTTACAGAAAATTACGATTCAATTGTTCTACAGGTTTTTTAAACGAATTTTGATTGGTTCAAATTAACTATTTGTGTCAGCTTAATATTCAAACCAATTAAACTCGGTTAAACAAAATTGTTTGTGTCGCCAACATTGTTTTGATCACATAAAAAAAGTTTAGTAAATTTACAAATATAGTGAAAATCCTATACAATACAATGCGAATTACGCTTTTTATGCAGTAATTTCGCAATTAACGTAAATTTTAACAATAAAGTAAAATATTCAATAATTTACTTCTTGAAAGACAAAAAATAACAAATTAATTACAAACTGAAAAAAGAAAAACAAAAATTAGAGAAATTAAAAAAAACCTGAAAAACTCTCAGTAAACACAAGTGCACGGTCATAGGCTGGTGGCTAGAGCATTGTACCCATGATGTTTATAAATAGATTAAATTAAAAATAAAAAAAAATTAAAGAAATATTTCTCAAAAACTTTCATAATAAAAAAATTCAAATTCAACTCCAGTTTAAATTAGTTTTAAACAATTTAAGAAATTTCAAAACCTTGCTAAATATATAATTGTGCATGCGAAATTTCCACCCTATGGAATACAAAATTTAAACTTTTAGCAAAACAAAACCTTCATTTTATTTTATTTCGGAAAAAGGACAGAAGCGCAAAATAAGTATTCTTTTAAGTCATTAATGATAAAAATCTGACACTTTATTTATGCTTGAAAATCAACATTTCGCATTACTTATATAAATAAATAAATAAATTTATTCATTTCTTTTAAATATTTGGATAAGAACCTAGTCAAGTCCCAAGATCTAATATTTCGTAAGTGTTTTAATTTAATTTGATAACTAAAAGATTTTCCACAAAATATCAAAAGATCAATTTTGTAGAAAATTAAATTTTCACTATCAATCTAATCTATGGTTTTTAATTCTAGGATAAAAATTTTATGAGATATTAAAAATTTCAGAAACGACGGTCATCGGTCAACCATCCCATTGCTGTGGTGGGAGTTTCAGCATTTCAGCCTTTCAGAAAGTTTCAACCTCTCCCCTTCCTTCACAACTTGTTTTTCTTTTTCCTGCAAATTTTTTACTTGTGTTTTTAGCATTTTTATAAATTCGTTTCTTTTTTCTTCCTAAATTTTGAGTATAAAAATATATTGTGCCTTGAAAGTGGAGTGGAATAACATAATAACAAAATAAATGAACGGATGTTGTTTTATAATATAAAATATTATTTAAAAAATCTAATAGGTAGAACATAATCTTTGTATATACTCACAGATAAATCATAAATGGTACATCTTGCACTATTTTATTTCTAACTACAATCAATTCACATTTTACACGATAATTTTATAACTTCCACGGCGCCGTGCTTTCAATAGCAGGAAAGTAATAAAAATGAAATATCAAAATATTTTAGTTGTCTAGCATTTGAACGACTTTTCCTAACTAAAACCATACAACGCTGTTATAAAACTTATTAAGCCGAATTTGTTCGTCACATGGTTGGGCTAAAAACAGTTTTTAAATAAAAACTCAGGTTTCATTACGCTTTAGTTATAAAACTTTCAAAGCACTAACTACCATACATTTGACTTTAAAAAATTAAAAAAGTTTAATCCTGTTGTATGCTTGCAAAATTTTGCCGAATATTTTATGAAAAATAATTTTAATATAATAAATAAACATAGAAACGTTTTATGCTGTAGTGACGAATTTATTTTTCAGCATTCAGATAGTTGCCAGGTTGTTTTCTGCTATATAAAAAGATGTAAGAAAAGTGAAGAAGTGCGACTCGACATTTATTATTAAAGAAAACTTTAGTTCAAGAAATATTAATTTAGCGCACAAAGTAACTTTTTATCGCCAAAAGGGTTTACACAAAAAAATGCGCACCTCATCGTTGAACTAATCTTTCTACTGGTTTTTATTTCTATGACGTCAAGCAGCAATTTTTGACATGAAAAATATGGCCAATTTTTCTTAAAAAATAAACTTAAGCTATTCGCTATATTTACTTTTTCCAGATTAATTCAGTTGAAAAATTGGTTTGGCTGAAAGCATAAATTGTTAACAACAAAATTACTTCGGAAATGCAAAACAAATCGGTAAATACTATTAAATTGTCAATGGTGAATTTATTTTTTATATTTTTTTAATCTAACGAAATCTCTTCGATTTTCCAGTAATACAAGCAATATCCAATTATATCAAAGCTGGAATCGAGAAGTTAAACCCAAACCCAAAACTTCTAAACTTGATAGAAAATATTTAAAGTCTTTCGGATTAACTTTTAAGTTCTTTTTATTTGTAAAAAGAAAGAGATCGGTAACTAAAAAGAAAGGAATTAATATCTAATCTCTTTTTTTAAATAAAGGCAACTTAAAAATTAATTCAAAAGACTTGAAATAATATTTCAAAATATTAAATTTTGAATGATCGCAATGGCTTAACTACGAATTATGGCGAATTGATTCTAAATATTTGCTAGACCTACAAAAAAATAAATAAAACATTTTAATGTATTAGCCTACGATCTACAAAATTATAGGCAAACAAAAATAAACAAGGGCCTAAAAGTCTCTGCCACTATTGCCACTATTGATAAAAATTTTTTTTACAATAATTATATTAATTCAAATTACTTGAAAATTAGTTACACAAATGTGTAAAAAACCGTATCGTAGGATAAAATTTTTGCAAATTTCATATAAAAAAATTTTTGTAGAGGTACCCTATTTAAATAACCAAGTATATCAATATGCAATGAAGAACATAAATAAAGGTAATAAATTTTTATATAATTATACAGGTAAAAACAACAAAATTCCTTTCCGTTATTTTTTTTCTCATCTCAATAATTTTGATTCTATGTGAATCTTGGTTCGTGTCTATCGGAGTTTGAGATCTTTTTTACTCCTTGGCAAAATAATTATATTTTCTTTATTCTATTGCACAAATAAAAAAAAATTCTTTTGACTTTTTCAGAAACTCTAGAGCTGCAAATCTATTTTTATTTGTGACGTCTCGAAGAAGGACCCCTAGGATCGAATTGAATTGTATGAAAATTACATCTCAATAAATTATATTATCCTTTTTTTCATTTCATTTTGTTTTTACTCTAAAGCTAAAGATTTATAAAGTCTATTAATTATAATTATCAAACCTAAAAATAAAGATATATAAATTCTAAATAGATTAAATTAAATGATAAAATGACCAGCTCATGTGAAACTTCCTCATTCCACATGATTGATCTTACTTTCCAATAGGTAAAGCGATGTCGCCGTAAATTTGTCTACAAAAAGGTAGTCTTTGGCAAAAATAAGTTTACGCATCACTCGTTAAAGATTCAACTTCTCAAAAATGAAATACACTTTAGTTAATTTTGTTTCTACTTCTGAGACATTTCATAGATCAATCAGTTTAGATTTTTTATAGTCCGAGTAAACAAAAACTAAAATTTATTCAAGAAAAAACCCCACAAAATCCAATAACTACTATTATGTATAGAAAATATTATTATTAAGCATTAAAAACTAACATCGACTAGTTTCTTTTTCTATCCATTTCCATAACTTACATTTGATATAAAAGTATAATCAAAAATGTAATTTTTCAAAATTTGACACATAAAAAGCCTTTAGAAATTCTTCAGGAAAACATGCCTAGGATAATTTTTTCAATCAAAATAAACTTATTTTGCAAATTCCTTTCAAGCCAATAAATAAAAGTTAAAACAATAAATTATAATATACACAAATACTGTAACATTTGCCGTTCTATTTATTTTTTGATACATAGAAAAATGCTTTCCAACGGTAAAAACAAATAAACCAAGAAATCTATTGTTAAAATTCAGACATTTCTAATAATTTCTTTGATCTTACCAAAACTAGTTAGTGTGTTCGATGTAATTGATGCAATGTAAAACGGTAAATTTTCAATCATAGGTATGCAAATGTTAAAATTTATATAGCTAATACAAAAATAAAGTTGACCAATATTTTGATGAGTAATCAGGAATTGTAACTTTATATTAGCTACACATTAGTCTAATTTATTCTATACCTGTAAAACCTTCTTCCGTTTGAGCAACCCCAATTAGATAGCAATTACTCAACAAATGTATGTATTCACAAAATTATACCAGACGTTAATCGATTCTATTCAACCTAATTCAAATTAAATTAAATGCAATTATTGTGTAATAACTTTATTTTGGAAATTACAATCATGACAAGTTTAGCAAAACTTGCACTTATGTTATTTTCAAATTGTATTTGTTGTATAAAAAATTTTAAGCAGCTAAAATACCGTAAATAAATACATAAGGATCGTAAAAATAGGATATTTATTCCCGAATTAAGATAACTTACAATATGATAGCTCATATCTTATAAAATAAAGTTATGATTACAAAATTTTGTTATACAAAAACTGAACTTTACTCAATTATTGTTGTTTCTTCTTTAATAAAGAATTCTACGATTTCTTCTTCTACATTCTTAGTGTCACTATCTAGTTCATCTGTATCAATTCCTATAAAAAAAATAGATTCAGTAAAAGAGAAACAAAATAAAAAAAAAAAAACAACAAAATGTAGCATTAGCATAAGTTGATTGCATAAATTGCAACCAAGTAATATACACAAATGCGTTTATATCCCCCAAGCGTATAACTCAAATGACAAATTGAATCAATTAAGTAAAAATTTGGGGTGTATAGAAAAGTGAAAGAAATAAATTTACCATTTCGAAGTTCCAATCGTCGGAATTTCTGTGAATTCCATTCCTTAGTACGGCTATGTCTGTAAGCATTAAATTTCTCCATAAGTGCTGACCGTTTTTCGATAAGTTCTTTAGATGCCTTTGTTTGTCTCATTCGATCTTTACTTTCAAATTGTGCGTAATACTTTTTCAAGCTCTTTTTAATTTCTTTAACTTGTTTTTCATCTAATAACGATGGGCATCGTGGTCTCCAAAGTAACTGAGCAAATTTTTCTAAATTAACTCTCTTCAAAATCTTTCCTTGGAAAGACCATATCCAATAACCTGTGTCCACTTTTGTCTTCCATATGGAGACTCCAGTCACCACGTACCTTCCAGTTGGATCCCATTCAACATCGGATGCTTGGAAGTGATCTGTGGTATTCATGACCACAAAATCGTGAGTGTCGACAAACTCTAAGGAACCGCCACTCGATCCCAAACCAGCCATCACAACAAATTGCCCATTAGGTGACCAAAACAAGTGATTGCAAGCACGTTTTTCCAATTTCTTCAATAAAGATGGTGCCTGTCCAACCCTGAGTTCATAAAAACTTACACTTATGTTTGGAGTTTCACCGTGAATTATGGCAAACTTGGAACCCACAGGTTCCCAAGCAAAAGCTTGTATTGGCTCTTTACTTTCGACACTATCGACAGGAATCTGTTTCTCTCTCATGTGAAATATTTCAAAATTATAATACATCCCCGAGTACTTTGTCTCGCTCTTTTCTTTCCGAACCTTCGAATAACGATCTACTTTCACACATAAATAATCTCCAGACTTTTGCCAATGAATTTTACAATCTGCAACATTGAAAAGATTTTTGTTTCTAATTTCCGCTCGATTAGGAATTTCTAACAGAATGACCCTGGCAGGAACGTCTTTATCTTCGGCAACCCAATATGCTATTATGTTATCGGTTGGTGACCAATTAAAATCACGAATTCCGGATATTTTGATCGACTTTTTGTCCAATAAACCAAACGATGGAGTTTCATAAACAGACAAAGCTGTGTTGCCCATCATGGCAAAATACTTGTCGTCGTAGGACCAACGTAAAATTGGCCACGACTGAGGCCCTTCTGGATTGAATGAGCGCTTTTCTTGGCCAGTTCTAAAATTATAAAATTATAAATACCATTAACAAATATTAGATTAAACAAATATACAACAGCAGTGCAGAGCAGAAAAGAAAGGTCAATAATAGACTACATTGAAACTACTAAAGAATTCCAAATAAATATATCTTAATAAATTCCTTGATGTTTTTGGAGAAATAGGAATTTTGTAACATTAAGTGTAACCTTTTGCTAAAATCTGAAAGAAAACCAAGATGAGTAGTGACCATTAGATCGAAACGTGACAAGAGGTATGATATTTATTCCATTATATAGGGAAAAAATTTAAAAATACAAAAAAAATGTGGAAACCAAGAAATAGAAGATATAAAATATTAAAAATAAAAAATATGAAATAATCGCGACACAATTTCAAGAGAATAGTAACTTAGCCAAAAACTTCTATTAATGGTGACGATAGGAGGTAAACAAAATGGTGGAATCAATAAGTATAGAAAAAGATTGCAAAAAATATGGAAAACATGCATATTGATAAACAGGATTAGGGTAAGCTTACAAAAAATATAGAAAGAAGGTGAAATAAGAGGTAACCAAGGCCAAGAGAGAATCTTATGAAGAGTTGGAAAGTAAAATAAAGTAGTGCATCAGAACAAAACAGATAAAGATGTTTGTAAAAGAAACTGTCGATAGACTAAAGACCAGAGATTGCTAAAGAGAAAAAAATTTAAAACTTTCAAAAGAATACAAACGATAAAATGTTTGAAAGAATGAAATTACATATCAAATTAAAAATACATTAAAATAAAAAGCTGCAAATTGAATGATGGCAATCGCACAGAATATATTTTTTAAATAAACGTTTGTAAAAATTTCAGATATTTTAAAGTTTTATAACACTAATTTGGATAGATTCGGAGAAAGTTGTCCTTGGAATGGAAAAATAATGCAAGTTTTGCTATGACCTAGAAACGAACATCCATATGAGCATTTAAAAAGAAGATCAAAAAGTTTGGATCGAGTTAGTGAAGAATAGATAATAAGAACCTTAATATATTACTATGTAACTACGTGCACACTTACCGAATATCCCAAATGATAATCCTCTTATGATCTGGATTGTGGTTATCCGCTTGTGGAGAATATGTGATGAGATATTTCTCACATGGTGAAAAATCCAAAAACTGAACGGATGCATGAGCATACTTTTTATATTGTGTAAAATTAGGTCCACCCCAAAGAGCTACGCCCATTTTATGGAAGGTGCACAAAAATGTACCTAAAGGTGACCATTTTACATAGGTTTGGGTCCAATTCTGTACAAATTATATAATTAAATAAAGAAACAACAAGTCCTGTGGTACTTACCGATCGTTCCTCGGTGATTTGTGGTTCAGGCTGTGTGTTTTGCCAAATTTGCACACTATTTCCTTGACCAATCACAACACAATATTGATCATACGCATCAGGTTCCAAAAGGTAATAGTGCAGGTCTCCTTGTCCTTGATAGGGCTGAGGTTCTGGTGGACTCCATTCGACCGGTATGTTTTCATATTTTGTAAAATCGGTAAATAAGTTAACGGTAAAGGTATGCGATTTGTCTAATTTATGATTATTGGTAAACTTTACAGCTTCTTGAGCATGAAGTGGCGACGAGTATTCCAAAAAAATGAAGCCTTTTGTAACATTCTTGTCATTTGTTGGATAGTACGTACTCACAACAGTTCCAAACTTAGCGAAAATTCTGTTAATTACCGATTGCAGCTTTTCCAATAGATCGGGACCCACCTGGGGTATACCATCAACTATTATTACACTCTCGACGCCATCGGTTTCTTTAGGTTTCTGTTTTAAAATGTCGCCGAGCAGTTCTATAAGAAATTATAAATATTCTGAATAAAAATAAACGGAAAGATTTGCAAACATTGACTACCATATTATAACGATTAAGGACATTTCAAGCCAACATACCTTCGTCTGTAATATCGTCCACGTATCCCTCGGGGTCGTCAAAATTTGGTTCATCGTCGTTCGATGATACATCGACGTCATTTTTTATAAAATCACCATTTTGGCTATTTTTATCGTCTCCTTTCTTTTTCACCATTTTTAACACGCGGGTAAGTAAACGTGAAAATGGAGGTTATAAAATGAGATGTGGAAGAGGTTTGTTAGATCACCACTTGGAGCGCTAAAATCAACTGCGTAAGTCAAAAACTAACTATAGATATTTTTTAAATTATATGAATTACAAAATATAAAATATAAATATTATGGCATTCAACTTAAACATAAATATAAATCAATAAATTTGAAATTAATTGTTAACTAATAAAATAAAAAGAAAAACAGCAGACAGGAGCAGATTTAAGATGTAAAGTTAAAAACATTGTCCTTTCGTACTAGCCCGAACGCACGTAAGAACACCAATGAGAATATTGGATCGTGGCGAGTGCGTCTTCGACGCAAATTCGAATAAAATGGATAATCCATTTAAAAACGCTCAGGTTATTTTTTTTCTGTTATAAGATAATTTCAAACCTTTATAAATTCAAATGTTACAAAAGACCGAATTCAATTCAAATCATACAGGCATGGCCGGCGCGGCTAAACTAGGCGACTGCCTAGGGCGCAAACCAGATTGAGGTGCAATAAAAGAAAATAAAACCGACTTAAAAAAAAACTACTGTGAAAAAATGCACTAAAAAGTAAAAAAGAATTAGTTATTTAGTTATTTAGTTATTTAGTTATTTAGTTAGTATTTAAGAAAAGATTCTGACCCACCGGACAGAAACAGGTAATAAAACAGGTACAGGTACTCAGTACTTAATGCGCTATTAAGCCGATTTTGAGAAGAGTTGAGGAGAAGTTTGACGGTTTTTCCGGTTTATCTTCGAAGTTTAAGGTCCAATACGAATGAAATTTTAATGGGACTAACTTGAAACTATACTTGATTCAACGCCGAAAGAATTTTGAAAATCGGTTCATAAATGACGGAGTTCTGAGGTAACAAACATAAAAAATAAAAAAAAAACAACCGAATTGATAACCTTCTTCTTTTTTGAAGTCGGTTAAAAAACTCTGTAACATAATATAAAGGCCCTTATTTCACGATTATCAGTCATGTACCTATAACAGTAAAAATAACAAGAAGGGAAAGCAAATATACCAAACAAAATTGAAAACATTTAAAATTAAAAAAAAAAATTAAAAAATAAAATAAATGTTGTGCTTACCAAATAACCAACCTAAACGACTTCACTGTGCGACTTCGGGTGACTACATGAAATTTTAGGTTAAGTAAATGAATATAAATCCTTTATACAGGTAGAAAAGTAGAGACATATAACGCCATCTATCACTTCAAAAACTAAATTTGAAAAGAAGTTTCACTAAAATGACAATAATTCACATTTAACAGGGTTGAACTTAGAATATTTGAATATTTCCTCTCACTTCTTGTTATTTTTACTGTTATGCATGACTGATGATTGAAAATAATCGTGAAATAAGGGCCTTTATATTATGTTACAGAGTTCTTTATTTTTTATTTAAAAGTAATTTTTATCATTTCTATAGCGTAATTTTTTCAGAATTTTATTTCTTGTTTATTCAAATATTCTAAGTTCAACTCTGTTAAATGTGAATTATTGTCATTTTAGTGTTCTTTAAATATTATGTTTTCTTTGTAGTATGTAAAATTTTAAAATTTTTTATTATTTTAACATTTGTTAGATGTGATTATTTTAACATCACTTACTACTAAATACCACATAAATATTTAAAAATTCTAAAACTTTTTTAAGTTATTTTCTATCGATAAATTTTTGCTTCGAACATTGTGCTTATAAATTTGTCCCTCACGAAAAAATAACTCCCGGCATTGTAAGCAGTTTTAGTATACATGAAAGGGAAAATATGTGCCTCACTGTTTGTAAAAGTAATTCGCAATATTTGATGGCGTGGCACCTCGCGTCTGAGTACCGGAAAATACAGAGATATTCTTCTTAGTTCTTGGCCCTACATAAGAGCGTAGTGACCATTTCTTCTTCAGAGAGGTTTTCTTGGCAGATACATCGGTAGTTCGCCTTTGCTTTCCGAGAAAAGACGGTCAGAATAAAGTTTTTACTCAGCTCGGATTCGAACCGAGAATCTCGGCTAAGCTGTCGACGCACATAAACATCAGGCCGTGACCGTCTTCAAAAAAAATGGAATATTTTTGGTATTTGTCTAAATTTTTTGCCCCCCCCTTTTTTTGTAAGACCCCTAAGGTTAATAAAACGGCACTGGTGTGAACAATTAAATTCTATTTTTTGCTTTGTTTTGATGACACCTAGTTTAACAGAAGACAGGATAGCTGTTTTTTTTTTAAATCTTACGAAAGAAAAATTTTTATACCGCGTTGAAGTTTTGAAAGACGTATAATTAAAAGTGGGTTTAGGTTAAATATTATTTAATTGATAAAAGTGAAACATTCTGAACGAAAAATTAAAATATATGTATTTTAAATAGATAACTGACTTTCTCTGAATAATTTTGAGAATGTAGCACAAAATATTAAAAGTAAACATGATTTGCTGATGCGCTAATTAAATTGTTTATTGTTGAATTTAGCGCATTTACTCATGATTATTGCTTTCTGTTAAAGATTTTTAAATTAAATATAAAGTGAAGTTTAGTGTAATGCCTTCTCAAATTTCTTAATTTTTAAAAGAAAATGATGACCAAATAAATCAAAAGGCAAAATTAAAAAAATAGTGTAAAAATAAAATGAAGACTTTTTCAGAAAGATTTTAATATTAGGAATTTATTCAAATAATTTAACAAAAACAAAATTACGCAAGTACTTAACCTTTTAGTGATAAATAATAAATAAATAAAAAATACTATAACAAAAGTTTTTTCTACTAGAATTAAAACTATTGCAAAAAAAACACTTTAAGATATGAAATTATGTAATTCAATTTTTAGTATAAAAATTACAAAATATACTTACGTTAAAAAAATTAATTGCATGTTAAAGCAAATTACGCTTTTAATCCGAAAAAGATAACATACTATTTTTCATTACTTTCAAAATTTCGATATTTTTTTTATAATTTAACCAAAATTTGAAAAATAATTTATTGGATTTAATTTGACAATATTTATCTTTTACTCAAATTCTAAAAAATTTGCATATTTTTATAAAATCGTAGATTTTCTTATGTTATAAATTACTTTTTTATAAAAAATATATATTTATGCTGCTTTATTTATGTTCTGAAGTGATGAAAAATTAGTTAATGAATTTTTTTTCGTAATGCAATAAAGTAACTAAATTAACAATTTCACAAAATTACAGAGACTTAAATCGTAAGATATGCACATTGAAATTTGATTTTTACATAAATCAAAACTTAAGACAAAACTCGATAACTTAAAAAATGAATTTTTAAGTAATTTGGGTATTTAGTAGTATGTGATGTTAAAGTAATCAAATCTAACAAATGTTAAAATAATAAATTTTAACAGTTAAGTAAAGAATACATACTACACAGAAACATAATATTTAAAAAACACTAAAATGACAATAATTCACATTTAACATTTAACATTCAGAAATTGAATTCTGAAAAATTACGCTATAAAAATGATAAAAATTATTTAAAAAATAAAAACTCTGTAATACGATATAAAGGCCTTCATTTCACACTTAGTTATTCATAATCACTCAGTAGATTTTCCCTCACTTCCTGTTTTATACAACTTTTGAGCATCTGTTAAAGAACATTATTCTGTTTTGAACAAATAATAAATATTTGAATAATTATGTTTCGAATATTATTCTGTATAGACAGAATAATCTTACTTGTATATTATATTTTTTTGAAATAATATAAAACAAATGACTACTTCTAATTTCAAATGTTTTTGATATTTTGGACAGCATAGACCTACGCGGAAGCTAACACAAATCTACACTATTGATTCATCCTGGATACATTACGTATAATTATATAGGTACCTTTCTACATGTATAATCAATAAAAAAATCTTCAATTTCCTTAATAATTATATTATTATTATTATAAAAATCTATAGGTCTTATTTATTATAGAAACTTATAGGCTGTGTTCTTACTTCAACTTTTCAACTGCAGTTGAACAAAAAGTAATGAAAAAAGCATTTGAAAAAAATGAAACGACAAAATTAGTTTCTGCAAGTTTTTTCTTTAATAAACTTTTGTTTGTCAAGTCCATCGAACTATCAAATGCTTGGTCGCATACTGCGAAACATTGCATTTTAAGTAAACAAAATATACGTCGACAATTTTTAAAATTTGTATTCTTGGGAACGGAAGCATTGTTTCACAAGCACAGCAACGATTACACTTTCAACATTTAAATCAACATTAATATAAAAATAATATATTCTCATGGTGCATTGTCTTCTTGCTTTAAGGTTCGTCCATTTTTTAAAACACTAAGCAAGAAAATAAAATAATTGAATTTATAAAAGTTTAATATTATAGTAGTAACGGAAGTACCGCATAGTGGAGGGAGGTAATTTGGATAGGTGTTACAGGTAGGTCGAAATTAATTTGTACTTGAAAGAAAAATCAATACTTTTCCCCAAATTAGTAGGTACTCCCAGAGACCAGAGTGGAACGAACGAAACACCAACTCGAAGAACATTTTAATAAGACTTCGACGTTCAACCTACACACCTGTAAAGGTGAGCTAAAGTCGAGTGGCGCAATTTTATTCTACGTGTGGTATATCGGCGGTCGTGAATGAAAATAAAGTGGGATGCACTTTGTTACAAGTTCCATGGTAAAATAAACTGTTGCTAGCAGTTAACAATCAACGTGCTGGGTTCGTCCAGTGGAACTTGTGTATGTTAATAACTGACAGGTATTTCAGTGAGTTAACTTAGTCATGTAGGTGTGTTTCAAATTTTAAAAACGTCGCTCTGTTGCGAAATATTCGCTCTTCTACTAAAAATTTGTGTGCCACTTAAGGACAATTAGTGTTTTTAACCTTACAGGATTATTTGCAAAAAGTTGGTAAGTTTTCCAAAACATTTTACCGGTTATTTTCAAAACACTACTTTTACTTAGTTCATTTCAAAATTTCCTCTCCGTTCGCCTTTTAATGAGAATTTAAGTTTAAATGCCTCGGGGATTAATTTCGAAAGTATGCGCGACCTTATTTTTGTTGTTTTCTTAGTTACACATCTCGAAAATGTTAGTTGAATATTCAAAATTAAATGTGGACATTTGTAATGTGAAAGCTGAAGACACCAAATTAAAAAAATTACACCGGAAAATTATTTGAAAATCATCAGACACGCCCTTATTTTCAAGCACTGCGCGCTTTTTTGAATTTTTGCGTTTTCCTTCGCAGACAATATTTTTTAATATTTAGCAAACTTCGTTCGTTTTAGTTGCTTTTGTAACGTCTAAACCGCATTTTTGATAGCTTTTACTTTAAATTTTTGATGACGTAAGAAACTTGTTTTGTTCAAGTTCAAATTTGCCGAGTTCTTTAAAAAATATTTCAACTGAAATTAACTTAACTTGGCATAATATTTACTTTTTCTTTGCGTTTTGCTTTGATTTTTAAGAAATTAAGCTGCGTTAATGGGAAATTAACATTTTTCTCCACTTAATTTATTAAATTGTTAAAGATATTTAAATAACTGACGCTTTTCATTTTTTGACACATCATAGTTTCATGATTAATTATTTTAATATGCAGAAAAAGAAACTTTGTTTAATTAGTTTGGCCGATTTGCAAATATTAATGTTAAAAATTCGTTGTGATCATAAAAAGTATGAGGAAGCAGTAAAAATCAATTTATCAAAAATCTAAAAGAAATCTTACGTAATTTCGTTTTGAATCCTCTAAAGCTTTGCTGTTTGTCATTCTTACAAAAAAATGTTTCTAAACAAAAGAGAGCTAGTACTGAGATTGTTTTGTTTAAATTTTTTTAACGGTGCTTTAGACCGACAATCCTTAACTACATAATATATAAAAACAGGCAATAGTTTACAAGACTGTTTTGTGTTTTTTTTGTCAAATTTTAAGTTACACTCATTTTGAATTGAGTTTGTTTTACTTTAGCGCTCGCGACGTACGGCGCTGAAGTAATATTTTAATGCCACTTGTCGATTTTGTTTATAATTTAATAATAACTTTAAAATTATTTAGTTCCACAACTTCAAAAATTCAACTAAAACAAGTTGACGCAATGCATCTTTGAATTAACGGTTGTTTATGTTAATTATGTAAAACTCAGCAACAAAAAATGTTTGTGGATAAATTATTTTTTCTGTGTAGATTTTTCTTTATCTATAACTTTCATTCACATCAGCACTAAAATTATCGATTATGAAATTATATAATACTTTAAAATTATCTTAATTTAAAACTGTTAAATTTTTAAAAATAAAACGCAAAATAAGATTTGAAATAACAAGTAAACAATTTGATAGAAGAATTTAAAATATAAAAACAGATTAAATTTAAATTTTTTGTAACGTTAAACTTAAAGGATCATAGAGGATCTTGACTTATCAGTGTCTTTGCATCTAATTTAGTTAAAAATTTTAAGACATTTTATTCAAAAATAAATTATAAAAAGCAGGTAAAAGCTTTAATAATGTAATCGTCTAAAGGTATTTCAAAATTTACCTTGCAAGATTTGATATCTACCTAATCGATTTATATTTGGAATAAATCGTTCAAACAGATATACAGCCTAACGTGGAATCCACACCACGGCACAAACAATTTGGAAACAACTAAAAATCGAACCAGCAATCCTGTAATTTTATGTCCAACCCTATAGGTATGCACTACATCAACAGGATGTGAGGACGAAACCTTAGGACGAAACCATCTTCGGTCACAATATTTTTTGTACAAAAACAGAAATCAAATCATTTGCATAAATATTTCCCTTGGTTGTAGAAGTGGTGCTTACGTAATGGTAACATAAATTTGTAACAATTACAATAATTTCTTAAATTCTTCACTTTTTAGAATTCTCTAATTTTCTGCATAAAGAAAACACATTAACACTAATTTATGTAGCTACCTTAATTATATACAAGGTTGTTACTAATTTAGTTAGTTATGTGAAATTTTTAGTCAACCGAGTCCCCATTTTTAGACAACAGAATAATCCTCGCAACTTGAGACCAATTATATGACCAAGTACCCAGCACCAATTTAATAATTACGTGAGGTAACTTTTGGTTTCGATTTTATTCGAGTAAGCAATTACATTAATTACTACATTTATTTTTACTTCTTACGATTGTTAGTTAGGTGCATACCTTCCTTGCTATATGGTGATGCATACCATGATTCACAACTGCGGAAGATTGGTTAAAAATTGAAATAGGTATACTTAAGTGTAATTTATGCTATAACACACAATTAAGCTGATTATATTTTTATCGGTGACTCAATACCCGATAATTACCAACATTCATTCCAAATTTGACTATTAATTAACAAATTTTTTGACACTCTGATCGAGATATTTTTAGGAAAAGTAGGTAACTCTTAAAAACCAAACAATGTTGCTATTTTTCTTCTTTGTTTATTGTCTTCAAATTTTTATTTTATTTATTTACTTGCTCAAACGCTATTATTATTCAAGCATTACTTCTTCGAGAGAGCTCACACCCTGGATAAAAGTCGTGTGGATGAATACTTTTTAAAGTGCAACGACCACTTTACTCGAGTGCAAATTTTATTACTCATCATTTAAAATAATTGTTTACCTAATAATATAATTAATTAGTCATTGATGATATAAGACACGTTTCTAAATAGGTGTAGAATTTAACACGGAAAATATTTACATGCACGTAGCTATAATTATTGGCTTCTTTAAGTATTTAAATAATGGAAATTAAATTACATTTTTCTATACCCATTGAAAAAATCAAGGCTTTGTTTAGTAAAAATACGATGCAATCTCTGTAATTCGAAGTCTTCACTTGAACGAATCTTCGTCAGAATTTATGTATTAATATGATAAACCAATGAATTACACTATTTAAATTATCCATTTAAAATGATAGGAACTTAAAATTGTATAGTGAAACCATCATTATGTTGACAATTTAAGCGAGGCTATTAAAGTTCAATTATTGTTGAAGTAAAAGATCATCAATTACGTTGGGTAATCACATATTGAGAAATGCTCTTTTCTGACTTCTATTGTTACCAATAAATGATGCTTGCATCCAATTAGAACTTTCTTTATAAACTTTACCCAATATTTTGGCAGCCTTTTTTCTAAATTGACTTCTTTGTCAACACTATTACACAGTTGCTCTTTAATTGCATATTTTGTCATTTTTTTAATGTGGTGGTTTCGTTAAGAAAACCAGATTAAGGTAACACTGCAATTTCAAAAAGATTAACATTTCACTTTCAAAATTGCAGTGCCACGTAACACTTATCATATTTGAAGAGGTGAGTTTTCTTTCCGATAACGAAGTTATGAATTCAAAGTCCAAAAGCTATCAAAATTACAAAACTGTAATAATAGATGCGATGGCGTACTTCCATTCTTTCGGGCACATTCCATTTCGAAAAAATAAGAGATAAGACGTCGACAAAATTAGCTGCCGAAGGAGTAAAATGTTAATTTAAAAAATAGTATTTTATTACATAATTTATTGTAATCGAGCTTAATGCTTACCTACTCAAACTAACCTTGTTTGTTTTGCAGTTGTGTATGTCCTTAGGCTACATACTATGATGAAATTGCTATTGTTAGTTTATTATTATAAAATTTAAATTTAATGGGTTTGGCTGAAACGCTTTAGCGAAAACCTCTCAAAATAAAAATTTCGATTTTATTTTCGAATTCGAACCAAATACAAGTTGAAATAGAAACTGTGCTAAATTCAGAGCTGTTACCTTGGTTAGGCACTGTAGCTCCTATATTCAAACAGTCAGAAAGACAGAATCTAAAAGCGATAGATAGCAAAAAGCACCTTTCGGAAGGAAGCCATCTGGAAAAATTGAAAGTAGCAACCGAACTTCTGATAGCCATCGTTGGAAATTGTTGAAGAGAAAACCAGAACTACTTTGCTGAACAGCAAAAAATAAAGTTTGGTTCTCACTTGGAAACAATATATCACTAAATTAATTCGGTTTTGAAGAGGTATTCTGTAAACGATCACGGATTATTATTAGTGTAAGTTTCCAATAATACCGATTTAAAATTCTGACAGCATTTCTTTGTTTCGAAAAGTCAAGACTGTCAAGTTCAATAGAAGTAGGTGGAACGTTAATTGAAATAAATTTATAATGAAATGTTTTAATATTTAATTAAAGACGGTTCAAGAATAGACAAAATTTTTCCAATATTAATGGAATAAAAGGTTCAGTTGATAATGACCTTTAAAGTTCTAAAGACATTTTATAAATTGCATGCCTAAAACGTGGAGGTATTAACTATAAATTGGAATCAAATTTAGAATTTACAACTTCAATTAGTCAACGTCTCACGTATAGGTAAGGTCGACGGCATAAATAATCAAATAATCGTCAAATCGAATTTATTTTTAAGGTTTCGTTTTATTTTGTTTATGTTTAATTCTCCTCTTACTGTATTATCGAATTTTAAGGTAAATTTTCAAGGCCAAAGGTTATTGAACGCCATGCCTTCCTACCTTTGACTAAAATAACTGTGCATCGACTTCGCTATGTTTTACTTTTTCAAATTACATAACTCTTAAAAAGTTCGTTTTACTCACGTATGACATTCGACTAATAAAATAATCAAACTTGGAAAAGAACACCCGATGCAAGCAGTAATGCTGTGTTTACATAACATCGTTTTTGAACCTTTTCAAGCGAACAAAATTAATATTATTAATAGTAGTTGCTTAAATTATTGTGCATTTAATTGGCAGAATAGAAAAACTCCTGATATGTCCAGGAAACTAAACAAATTTTCATTATATAATATTAAATTTATTTTAAAAAATAAAAATATAAAAATACTAATTTTCTAAATGGCACATTGGAATGAAGGCGTCTTTAGCATAATGGAGCACCCGCAACACATTGTTCGGCACAATATCCTGGAAATTGTATCCCCTGCAAAAGTATGTCCGCTAGGCTCTGTAAAAATAATTTACAAAATTTTGAAACATTTCCTCCTTCTACTTACGGATAGGGGATCTATGCAGGCAGACAGAACGTGAACTATTACATAAAAGTAAAAACAGATGCACGCCAGCCAAAGAGATATAAATATTAAGATCAGCAACCATAAAACCATATAAATCGGATTTCCCATCTAAAACCTTTCTCTAAACTTCGATCTTCTTAATAGCTGCTAAAATTTGCGTTTAGTTTTAAAAAACTGCCAAAATACCGTTTGTTTGCATGGCAATAGCAAAATTTTTATTTTACCAAAAAACACTGCAATCGAGCTGTCTAGATTTTGCAATCACGAGCACTTTTCTTTTCGGTTTTCGGAAAATTAATTTCAAAATGTAGTTCATTATTGTTTCATTGTACAGAGAAAACAAAAAATTTATAGAATATTTTCTTCGTTCTTCTTCTTTGTAACTTAGAACTACTGTGTACTGTTTTCAACTTTTTTTCAAAGTAGATTACATCTCGGTGTTTTTCCACTGCTGAATATGATAAATCCAACAAAAATTCAATTGCTTATTGTTTATCTTGGTCTTACAAAATTATTCTCTGGGTGTAGTAACAACAAATTCTTATTTATCTGACAACTCGTAATCACTTCGTAATCACACAAATTCGAATATAATTATAAAATGAACACAAATCTCTGTTTATTGAATTTTTTTAAATTTAAAAACAGTTAAAATATACAAAATTACATTAAAATTAATCCTTAGCTATTTACTTAAATAAAGGACTTCCTGAAATCATTTTTTCTGCGCAATAGTGCGGAAATTGTATCCCAGCCAACATTATCTCTGCTATCCCCTGCATATAAAAAAAGTCATATTATATAGTTAATTGTTTAAATAAATAAAAGTTCGCTTACCGTTAGAGGAGGTATGCAGACCGATAGAGGATGTACGATTATATACACGAAGGCACAAAATCCAGCAATCCAAAAGGACACGAAGATTAATATTAATAACCACAAAATAACGTTGATTGGATTTGCCATCTGAAATGAATTACAAAATTATTAAACAACAGTACAAGAAGAAAATTACTTCACATGTTGATTGGAAGGTTTTTAAAACAAAAATATTCATATTTTTATAAAATTCGAAAATTATTTATGCACTTACGTCATCCTCAAGGATTATTTATTCAAGGTTAATAAATCTTTTAAAATAATAATTATTGGATTTTAAATGGAATAAATCGGTGCTTCTCAAAATGAGGACTTATGCGAAACTCCTGTTACGTGGGGGAAGGGGAGGTAAAATTTTTAATTAAAAAATTAGTAGTGTTATTCACTAAAAACCAACGTGTTGGAGGAACCTTGAAATGTATTTTCCATATTTAGGTGGGCGTGATATAATAATATGAAAACTTTGAGAAGCACTGAGATAAATAATAATTATTTCGAAAGGTCTTTTAACCTTTTACTTTTGATAGTCAAAAGCATTATTACAAAAAATTTATTTATTCAGAATGACACAATTTCTAGCCATCTTAAAAAATATTTGTACTGCACATATTTACTTCCGGTTCTTGTTAAAACTAAATATCGAATCACGACACCGAGGTGTATAATAAGCAGGTTGAGGAGTTGCGTGCCACTAATTAAACCAAAAATTTTCTTTTTTGAAAATATGTTTTTTAAAGCAACAATACTCACCGTTACCACATTTTTATATCAAAGATCACATGGGCGTTTATTAATAGAAAATTACCTAATGCATGATAAAGTTAATAAAAGTGAAAAACAAGTTCTTACCGTTTAAATTTTTAAATTCAATTATTTTTTAACTAATTTTTTATTTATTGAGCACAGTTGTACATTTCTTTTTAACGCTGCTGCTTAAGAATAGAATGGAAAGAAAACTGTCGGCTTGGTGGTGGGATGGACACACATACCATCACACTGATTCCTACCTACGTATAATATTACACTATGTACGTACAACTAATATTTTATCTGGGCATATTACACATAGCATTATGGAAAGTTTACCCAAGAAACTTCTTATCTGTTCGTGATCGTCTCCAAAATATGCAACAATACTATTTTTAGCTTAGCCTGATATAGGACAAAACATTTCGTAATTGGGTCCTATTCGCAATCGTATTTTTCGAAATCCTCGCGAAACATATTCTTCAACTTTTTTAAAATATCACTTATAAAATATATTATAATCATTTAATTTTTATCTAAAAATCAACATTCACGTGGGGAGACTTACCGAACCATCATTATTATGTAGAACAGCGATTACGCTATTGCCATAGCCGCTGCCAAAATAAGAGTTGATATAGGATGGCAAAACTTACAAACATTGAAATGTCATTAGTCATTACTAAATGATTTTTAATGGAACACCCTATATCTTTCTTATTCGTTTTCAAGGTGCTTCCTATCTAAAATCTCACAGTCTACAAGTTATTAAACATTTTATCAAAATATTATACATATAACACCCCGTAACCAAAACAAAAAAAAACAAAATCTTTTTGACGCCAGTAGCGTAATAATATATTTAAATGTTATTTAATAAAAGTTACAGAAGTAATTTACTTTCATTTACAGGTCATCGTCTGATGATGCCACAGTATGGTGAAAAACGTTTGCGATAATTTATTACATTTGCTGTATATTTTATTTGCATTTTTTTGCTTTATAAAATACTAATCTAATTAACTTGAAGAAGAATGAGCTGAAAGAGTATCCCCGGTGTATTTTTGTTGTAATTTCAAAAAGCTTCGTTAGTTCATTATTTGATGTTATTATCTTTGTTGCATTATTTGTATTTATGTCACATACCAAATTAACTATTAGATATATTATATTCTTCTTAATTAAAATTCTTAAAACGTCTGTGGTTTTTACTCGGTCAAAGGCTTTTACTACAGTTATGCTGGATATTCCGGATCAGGACAATGTTTTTAATCCTTCATCTCCGAGTTTCTTGGTTCATAATCGAAAACAGAAAATTTTCCAAAATCTAGTATAGGTTGTTCTATAAAAATAATCTAAATTCCAGCCTTTCAGCTAAATTGGTACATTTTATTAGGCGAATTATTTAATATTTAACACTTAATTAACTGAAATTATCTTCAATTAAAGAATCTAACTTTTGCAAAATATGTTCATAGTACTAATTAGGCATAAAAGGTTCACTGGCTTGCTTAAAGAAGCATAAAAATGTGCTAATCAGTGCACTCGGAGGCGTAGCTAATCATACATAGCGGAAGGTTAACTGTAATTGGAAAAAATGGAGTATCTTCAAGTAAAAATTTCAAATTTTTTTTATGAAAACTTGAAGACATTGGATAACATTCACCTTTGACCGAAAATTTATGGTATTTATCTGTCAATCTAAAACCATCAAATACGCATTTTGAATGCAATAACCAAGTGTGAATCATAATTTTTCCCAAGAAGAATAAACGTATTTCCTCTAATGGCCCCTTTTTTTGATTTTATCTGAAAAGTTTACCTGGTAAATTTATGGCAGTCGTTCCTCTTCGTTACTTTTTGGCATTTCATTAAAATTTTATTTAATTTTTGTTCTGATATTGGAGTTTTATTGGACATAATATTCGTCCAATGTTTTTGATCGTAAAAGAAAATAAGGAATTAAATTCTGCAGAAACCTTTCGATGAATTATTTCCTTGAGAAAATATTTGTCCTTCAATCCTCAATGGTGTATCTACTTTCTAGTGCTTTTATTGTGTGGGGCTATTGTTCTACTATACTTCCGTTCGAATGAAATTTAAAACAAACGTCACAATACGCAAATTATTGTTAAATTTTGTTAAGATGTAAAATAAGAATATCTAGCTACATTTAGAAAAAAATTATTCAAAGCAAAATTCAATCGGAGAAGCTACGACAAAGAATTGGGCAAATTAATCCTAATGCAATCAATTCGTGAAAGCTGGAAGGACCACAAATCCAATATACTGCTCTCGAGTACTACCTACATAAACCTGACTACGAATTTATTTAATTGAAATAATATATCGGCTTAAAAGGCTTAGTTTTAAGGATTGTTGGGAAGTTAGGTGGTCGATCGAGGTCTTAAAAATGTAAAAAAATTCTCTGGTTCTAGGGAAAGTTTAAAGACTTTAAATTAGATTTAATCATCTTACAAAATTTAGATGGGCCGTCATTCCTGACGGACACATAATATTTTAGTACCTACTAAATAAAATAAGTTTGCCTCAAATATATTTTTTATATTCGTAATTAACAAACTGCTTTCCAAAGGTGTGCGAAATCAATATCGCTTGTCAGGACCAATTTGTTTACTCTACTAAAACAATTTTAGTGGGGTGGTAGTAAAAATAGCCTTGAAATAGACTGTAAATATAGGGGTTATTGCACCAAAACAAACTTCTAAGATTTTCAAAATTTGAAGTACCTTTTCCGAAACAATCGAGATCCGGCGTCGCGATAAATAAAAATGTATCGATTAAAACATTATATTTTAAAAGAACTACAAAGAAAAAGACATTTGTACAGCTCAATTGTACAATGAACTTACGAAAGTGGTGTAAATTTTACCTAAAATTATATATAACGGTCACGCAAACTCAACGAAGTTAACGAACTTTTCTCACCCTCTACTAAAACGTTTTATCTAATAAAACAATAAATTCGTAGTGTTGAAAAATTCAAAAAATAAAATAAGCTAGATATCTAAACCTCCCTTCTATAAATTCATCAATAAATGAAAAAATTTAATTCGATAGAGTGGAAATCAATATTAGGGCAGTTTTATATGGCGAAAGAATTAATTTAGGGTGGTAGGTACTTTTTCGGCCAATTTAGGTAATTAAAAACAAATCACTCCACTTTCTTATTCGATTGCACCGAAATTGCAGAGATGTGTCACACTCGAGTACATTTTCATTAAATGCCTTCCTATTTTGAGTCAATTAATCGCTTCCTGAATCTTTTGTTCAAGGTGCGTGTGAAGTTTATGAACCAAAACGCAATTTTGAGAATGACAAAATTACAAGCAAGATTGCATCGAAAAGATTGCTTTTTAATGACCACTACATAATTTCCAACATTTAAAGTTACATTACAATTTATTTGACCAATCCTTGAGATGAAAAATTCAATTTCCTCTTGCGGGAAAAGACAATTTTTCCCCTACACGCTTCTTGTTTGTGCAGAGAGTTCTAATTGATGTTACAACTAACTGATTTTCGCGGAAGCGAACGCGGTTCAAAAACAGTTCCTTGGCAAGTCCAGCTCCTCAGAAAGAAAAACGCACACATAAAAAAACAGTATTTATTACTCTAATACTAGAAAAAAAAGGTATACAAAAATGAGACGTGGTTACGCTGGTTACAATTATCGGTAGAGAATAATTAATAAAAAACTCAAACAAAAGTGCGTGCACACCGTCGAAGATGTTGAGCGTCACTCTTCAATGTGACCAAAAAAATTGAACCTAACTGCTCTTTCGAAAATATGGATTATGGATATTACAGTTTACAAGTAATATAAAAACTACTCATCCCGATAGCTTACAAAGATACTTTTAAAAGTAAGAGTGCGGCAGAAAAGACGGACCAGCAACTCTGGAAATTCTGCTACACACTCTTCCAAGGGAAACTTTGGAGTCGAGCCCTCGAGACAATCGTAATCGCGACCAAAGAGCCACTTTAAGATTAAAACTCAACAGATGTTGATTGTGAGGCCAAGGATAAAAATTAATTTCGCTCAAGTTGAAAATTCAAAAATACATTGGCAACTGATGGTGGATACCAATAGGACACAGCAAATTAATATAAATTGCTGAAAGGATGCTTCCTATATAACGCAAATATGAAATTCAACCGAAAAACAAATAAATTTTCGCACCTATCCAAACAAACTTGCACTCCTTGTTCACTCTAATGCTCTATCTAATCTCGCCCTAGGCATCAAACATTGAGGGCAGTGTCGTACGTAAAAATAAAACAAATTACAAAATTTTGTTACATTCTTCCACGTTACATTCTCTTTAAACAGGCAACTTGTTCGGAGTCTTCTTTGGTCAACATGCGAAAAATAACCTGAATCCTGAATATTAAAAAAATGATTATTTGATTAATTAAAACCATAATCGCCGGCGATCGTATCGATACATTTACTTATCAGAAACATGTTCATTCAAATTACTTACTTTTTAATTAAAACAACCCAAATTTGTATGCAAATTTGTAATATGACAGGTTCGCAATGTATAATGCAGCAGAAACAAAAACTTTCACAGAAATTTAACGATTTAAGTTTGATATAATAAAGTTATAGGTAGCTATTGATTTTTAATTCGTTTTCTTTTTGCAGAACCGCCATGCATCCTACCATAGTAGGTTCCCTTATCATCATAACAACGGCTTACGTTGTTATGGTCTTCGGTCAACAAGGCTACACCCCGGATCCCTACAACTCCCAACAACGATACAACAGTCAAGATCCATTTAACAGCAATCAAAGGTATAACAGTCAAGATCCCTTCAATCAAGATCGATACGGAGCTGGAGGACAAGACAGATATAACGATCAAGACCGTTATGGTCAGGATCGGTTCAACAACCAAGACCGTTACGGTAATCAAGATCGTTCTGGCAATCCAGACAGATACGGTAACAATCAGGATCGTTACGGAGGTCAAGATCGATCGGGAAATCAAGATCGATACGGTAACCAAGACAGGTACGGAAACAATCAGAATAATCAGGATCGGTATGGCAATCAAGACAGATACGGAAACAACCAAGACAGATACGGAAGCAATAATACGCCAGATAGGTACGGAAACCAAGACAGATATGGAAACCAAGACAGATACGGAAACCAAGACAGATACAACACCCAATCTCCTTATGGTCAGCAACCTTACAATCGACCAGGACAACAAACGCCTTACAGTGCTGGTGGAAATTACGATCGCTTTGGCGGTGCCGGTGATGATAATTGCTGCGAAGACTTTTGCTATAGAAGAAGCGAACCTTATTTGTTGTTTGGACCAAAAACGGCTTACCAATTTGCTACCAGGCAAAGAAGAAATGATCAGTTCACTATTCCACGTAAGTCTTACCTGGCATTTCTTAAACCGCAAAATGAGATTTTTTAAAGCATTTCTTCTAATTTATTAGAAAACGGTAGTTCTAGCTTGGTTATTTAAATTTAAAAAAAACCCAACAAAAACTTGCAAGTGATACTTTCAAGCCGAGCTAATCTATTGAATTGTTATTTACCAAAGCATAAGTTTATTGAAGTATGATAAAATTAATTACCGTGAGTCAACTTACATTGGTTACTTAATAAGGTCAACTAAATATCCCACGATAAAGTCAAGTTACATTTCAAATTATTTAAAAAGACATTGACACCCAACTATAATCTTAATAAAGCTCGCTGCTACGACCCAAATGGTGCGTTAATTTATAATCATTTTATTTTAGTGAAAAGAACTAAATAAAAATTACTAATCAAAATTGCGAATTAAATTTTGTTGTTCGCGAAAAAATTAAATTATTATTATTATAAGTACATCGCACACCCAAATTGCGTGCATTGTATTAAATTCGCTAAATCACTTTGGCAAAATTGCCACAAATATCTCGAAAGTAGTTTTTGGTGTGCAATTTATCTTATACTTAGCTTAGCTATGTGTTCGAGCATTTGACAAACAACTTAACTTTCTTTTTATTGCTAACCCAATTTAAAATCAGAGAAAATAACGACAAACTTTACTTTTACTACTAATAAAAAGAATAATTTAGCTAAAAAATATCTTAAATAGTCGATAAAAATATTTATAATCGTAAATATTAAAGCACCTGCAAACATTTTTTTAGAGTGCCAACCAGTGCTATTTTGGAGTTTACTCAAACAAGGTGCAAGATTACCAAGCGAAAGGCTCATTTCGAGACTGAGAAATTTAGAAAATATACGTCAACAAATCGTAATCAACTACGACCAGAAACTCACGTTCCCAAGAAATGGAAGAATGTGCGATGACGATTTGGATCTCTTCAAAAGGTAAAGTTGGGAAAACTTGGGCTTTTGAATATTCTCAAAAGAAACCCTTCCTATCTCTTCTCTTTTAAACTCTTTACTGGGTCTCCCGTAAGTTAGCCAAACGTTTACTGACCTAAACGTTAACATCCTCGCGGCATTGCTTATGAGTATTTTCAACTCTTTGTGATGTTCATTTTAATCTTAATTTGAATATTTTACTTCATGAGAATCGTTATTTTTAGATGGCACTGGAATAATTCCATCTCGGAAGATCGGGCGTATTCTTTAACCACTCAAGGTGCTGAAGATATAAGAATTTTAGCAAGAAAATTGCAAACCGGTCTAAAGGTTCTCTTAGACACCCCTTACACCGAACATCACTATAAGGTAATTAAAACGCTTTTTAAAATTTCCAATAATTATTCTAACAATATTTTAATTTCAAGTTCGAATACATGGCTTCTCAAAAAACTCATGATTCTTATCAAGCTTTTATCGAAGGATTATTTCCCAGCAGCTTATACAGAGTTCATGCCGACATTAAACCCGAAGATCGGTTAGGAGCTACATCGGTAAGATTTAAATTTTGTTAAAATTAAAAAAAAAATTTAATTTTGTGTTAACTTTTTAAAGGACTATAGCAGCCGTTGCAATCGAAATTCGAACGAAGACACAAATTATCAACGAGACTCCAGCTATCAACGAAATTCGGTTTATCAAAATTCGAATCCAAGTTACAATCAAAACCCCAGTTACAATTCCAACCCTAGTTACAATTCCAACCCTAGTTACAACCAGAATTCAAATAGCCAAAATTCAAACTACAACCAAAATTCGAATTACAACCAAAATTCAAATTACAACTCAAACCAAAATTATCCAAATTCCGGTTACAGACAGGACCAATTTGGGGGTAGTAATTACAACCAAGGAGGTTTTAACGAATACTACAAATTTAAACAGAAGCAAGAGTACAAAGATCTCGTTCGCGATGTGAGCAGAAGACTTGGGTTCAAATACAGCATCAACGATACGATCGTTGAAGACATGTACGAAATGTGCCGATACGAAAAATCTTGGTAAGTTAATACAGCTCAAAGTAATTCACAATAAATTATTGTATTTTTTCAAGGTATCCACGCGATCCTGCACCGTGGTGCGCAGCTTTCAGCGAAAGACAACTGAAAATTTTAGAATACGCCGATGATTTGAATACTTACTATCAGTACGGTTACGGAAACGTAAACGGAAGATTGGGTTGCGATCATATCACAGACTTGTCCGATAGATTTGAAAAAACTGTCAATGGTAAATATGCCAAATTTGTTCTTCGTTTTCTTTATGCGCTTTTGGTTTAGGATATGGAGAAACCCAGAAAGTTGTGGCACACTTTGCAGGAACACAGGCTCTTCTACAGTTGCTAGTTTCTTTAGGCGCCGCTAAAGATCAGTCTCCATTAACTGCAGATAATTATTTGAGTCAAAGTCGCCGACTCTGGAGAACATCCAATCTGGTTCCATTCGGGGCAAATTTGGTTGCCGTGCTTCATCAGTAAGTGGTTGTGTGTTTTTCCAAGATCAAAGCTGATTTAAAATTTATTACAGGTGCCAAGGGGATGAAACCCACAAAGTAATGTTCCTCCTGAACGAATATCCTTTGGATTTGCCCGGTTGTCATGTGGGGTTATGCGGTTGGAACGTTTTTAAGGAGAAAGTTGACGAGGCTGTCAGAACTTGCAATTTAGATTGTTACGGTGCAGCTAATAGTGTACAAACCAATTTTGTACTGATGATTTTAAGTACAATTTCATTTTTCTTCGTGTTTAACAAGTTTTAAGAGTTTAATAATTGTAGGATTTTGTCAAAAGCATTATATAGGTACCTACTACAATTTTTATGCTATATAACATTATCACATTATATCGTGAATGAATGGAAATTTATTTTCGTACCGACTTAATTTTATTTATCAATTACGTCAAATTTACCAAAGTAAAATTAGTAAAAAGCGAAATAAGTTTCCATTTGAACACAGGAAACGAATTAATACCTCAAATCTCATTTCATTTATTGCAGATTCTCACACAAAATGCATTCTTGGTCAAATCGATCAATTTAAAATGCGAATTTTTTTGTTAATTAATTCATCGGTGCAATGAATCAATATACGATGACGTAGTACGTACCTAGTGTCATAAAATACAAATTTCTAGATTAGTGGTAGGTGTAGTTTATCTGTGTTCACACAATTTTCTTAATTTTTAAGAAATTCTGTACTATAATAATTAAGTGAATAAACGTGAGATAAAAATGTTTATCGATTTCAAAACTCAAATTATTTATTTTTTTACTTAGTATGATTGTTAAGACATTTCTTGCTTGTATTAAGTCAATCCGTATAATTCATGCTCAAAACCTCCAGAAGGTCTTGGATTTTTATTGCTAAACGAGAAAATTTATTTCTTGCAGATATCTCGAAAGCGATTATTTTTACAACAAAATTGATTATGTTAATCCCAAATTAAATTTTCCATAAAATGTGTTCTTACTAATTTTTATGTAGAAGCACAAGTTGACCAGATGTGAAGGGCTAAAGTTGAACTTGATTTTTATGACCAAGTCCAATTTATTGCAAGATAGAGTATACGATATTTTATGTCTTTAATGTCCATACTATTTATTCACTTTTTAATAATTATTATCAAATAGCAATTTTTACCTCACTCTTTAAATCATATTTTTTATTTAACCTTAAGTGGTAAACAAAGAGATGCTCTTTGTATCATAAACTTTTATGATTTATACATCATTAGCAATAATTTTTTTGTAAACTCGTTAATTTTTGCTTGAATGTTTTGTATTTTTTGTATGATGTGCTTAATGAGAATAAAATGTTTACTGGTTTTCCCATTGTATTATTTTGGTGATTTCTCTAACATCTCAAGAAATAACAAATTATCAATAATTTGGAAAAATCACTACTCAAGTCAGAATAAAAATGTCAAGCTTTAAAAATCTTTCAAATATTATTTAATTTCCTCACCGGAGAGTGTGACTTTGGCATCATAACCCACATTTTTAGTGTGTTAAATTGATCTCATCAAAATTGAGTGCACGAAAAGAACTTAAAAATGCGATTTTTTTTCTTTAACTGCTACAGTTTTTCATCCAAAAAGTTTCAACAATTACAAGATTGTGGATTCGGCTATATCCACAATCCAAACCATGGTACACATATTATTTATATATAATTTAGGCATATTTAAATAATTTGAATCCATTAATACACTCTACACGAAACTCACATCTCAGCCTGTGGCCCCAATAACAATAATTTTTATGCTATTATTTGCTCTATAAACGCACAGGACTCCCAGGGTTCTAAATAATGTGAATATAAAATATTGCACAAGGTTACACATGCACGGTTCCTCTTCACTATGAAATATCGCAAGTCTTGGATTTAACATTGTACAATAATTTAAATAGCCTCTTATGGTCGATTTATATCATTTAACATTTAACACTTATCATTTAAGGGATAACCAACTTTCATCTATCATTTAACATTTAAGAAATTTGGTTCGCACTGCGCAAGTCGAACTGCGAGCGAAAATTTATCATGTATTTTTTAGTATTAATAGTAGTAAAATAGCAGTAATTCGTTACCACAGCAATATCTTTACCTTTCTCAATACAAAAAACAAACTGATATTCACACAAATAAAATTTCACTAAGTAATACTGATGTCAAATATCAGAAAACTGTCAACACATGCTAAATGTTAAATGGACTCAGTATGTATCGAGCCTCTTAAATATTAAATGTAAATGATAAATGTTGAGTATAAATCGACCATTAGGCAAATTTTTAGTCATTCAAAATAATAAATATAATTAATCGAGTAAAACAGCAACAAATAATTTATTAAAAATTATTAGCATTCAATTATCACCGTTTATAAATAAAAACTTAACAAAACCCTTCCGTATACATAAATATAACATTTAATACAGCTCTGTGCAATTTGCAGACCACTCAAAATAAATAAAAACTCAAAATAACACAGAACACCCTGCATATTAAGTATCTGTTTAGGTACATTCTCATTAGTTATTGGTTCTTTGACCAATTTGAAATTGAAATTACACGGGCTTAAATTAAAGCAGAAAATATCCAACATTAATTTTAACTTTTCCAAACAATTCATATACTATAAAAAAGTTTTTCATAAACAATGTGAAAGAAATGAATGAAAAAATAATAAATTAATTAATTTGAATAAAAACAGATGAAAATATTTAAATTATGTTTAATGAAAAAATCAGTTAGATCGAGCACATTACAACTGGAGTTTCCTCCAATTTATTTTCATTAGCTGACATTCTTTTTCCTTCTTGCAACAAGAGGAGCTTTCCTCTTTTCTGTTTTCACTTCGACTAGAGTTTCTTTTAATTTGTTCGAGTCCTCACTAACACTTTTAGTTTTGCGTTTTCGCGTCTCCGAGTTGTCTTTTTCACTAAAAAACTTTTGTAACTGAATCTCTCTTTGAGCCCACATCGAATTTTGTTGTTCAACAATATTGGGGTATTTTTCAATAAATTTTGAATCTAAAGGCAAACGAAGTTCCCAACCTTTACCGTAACACAGTTTACCGATACTAGAAAATATTTCCCGAAGTTCTTCGTTTGGTAAATTTATAACATGGGATGCTTTTGAACTCTCCAAGTGTTCGTGTTTTGTAAATAAACTCAACTGAAAGTAATTTTTGATACAATTTAAAAGAAATTATGAAAGCAAATAGGTACTCACTACGTAATCTCTTGCTTGGCACATGTAATTTGAAGGAACACCGTTAACTTGAGAAAACGTATCTTCGAGAAACAGGAATTCTGATTTGATTATCCAATTTCCTTGAACCAAAGTAGCAATTTGAGGTAAAACTTTAAGAAGATTTTGAGCCGTTACAGTATCATTCTCCATTAACAAATTCAGTAAGTGCTGGAATGACATAATCTTGCCTAAAAATGAAAGATTTGAAAATCACAAAATACAACTACAAAGCACCGTACCGTCTTTTAGTAATAGTTTGCATTGCTCCAATAATGGAAGGCCTTTTAAAGAACTAAAACTCAAAACGTTTGAAACAAATGTTGGTTTTTCCTTGTTTTCACTAGCAATGCACGAGAGCAATTCCTTCTCGGTTATCTCTGTAGAAACTACTTCCGATACTAATTCTTTACTTTCAGCAAAGAGTTTAGTTTTCTCCCACTGTAAAAGAAATAATTATAAGAATCCAAATAAATAACATCAGAAATTCCATAACATGCAGTTTCGAGCCCAAGTAAAATGAAGTACAGTAGTGTCTGGCTATAACGTATCTTTAAAAACCGACCGATTTGGTCCGTAATAACCAAAATAGGTTATATTCGGTAAATATTTACATTCATCATATAACTTTAAACTTTTCCTACCTCGTTCAATTGACTGCTTTCTGAATGCCACTCGCAATTCATATACGGCTCGGCTTCAATATCGGTCACCATTTTTTTATAATTAACGGTATCAGTCTTAGTCACATTAGAGGAAAATTTAACAGTAACTTGTTGTTCAGTCGGTTCTTCTACTTTTACTTCGGGACGTTTTAAACTTTGTTTCCACTTGTCGCTCTTAATTAAATGAGGAAAGTCAGGATAGAAACGGTATAGTCCTAAAATATAAGTTTTAAATAATCATAAACTATCATAATTAAACATTGTTTACCTTGCGCTGGAACAATATGGCATTCGCTGCCATTATAAATACCAACGTAATTATCGTGATTTTGAATTTGTTGCGAAACAAAATCTACTTTATCAAAAACCTTCTCCGAAAAGTGAATCTTTTTTTCCTTTTTTCCTTGTTCAAGAGATTCAATTTCTTGAGCGATTTCTTCTGCTCGTTGTAAAGAAAAGTGGTCAGACGTTTGGTCCAAGTTAAGTTCTAATTTTACAATTTGGTTTGACGGTTTTATGAAACTATTTCTGACATCTAATGCAGATTTTGAGCGATTATAAAAATTTAGAAATTTAAAAATATTCAATTGATCTTGAAACTTTTTAGATAAAAACACTGGTATCTGAAATATTAATTTAAAATTTAAATAGTTATTAGAAAACATTTCTATGTGACTTACTTCTGCAACAACTGGATCGTCTTCTCCGTCATCTTCAACATCGTCTTCTACATCCACAAAAGTTTTACTGCATTCGCCTAAGCTTTCCATTTTAATAAATACTTATTGAATAAAAATTAATAACACGTTTACCTCATATATTGCGTCAACTGTAGTTAAGAGGAATTAAGAGGTTAAGTTTTAAAACATTTTGAAGTAAATATTTTCTATAGTAATGCCATCTGTACAAAATAATGTACATGGTTGTTCAAAAAAAGCAGTATTTATTTATTATTATTAGTATTTTGGGATGATTCCAAAAAGTCTATTTTTTTTAAAGCTTTGAAAATGCTTATAATCGTAAGCTGGTCGAGTTGGCATTCAGAGACAGACTCAATCAAAATTATTCGGGCAAATTAAAATTTGTCAATTTTTCTTCTATAAAACTAATCTACCATCAATTTTGCTTGCATTACAAGTTACAAGTATGCTATACAATTATTTTCATATTGTTAACGCTCTGAATCGTATCGACAAGCGTTTCGAAGCTTTTCTCAGCTTCCGACAATAAAATTGAATGAGAAAAAAAACTTAGATCATATTATAATATATAATCTAAAAGAAAAACTTTTTTAGCTTCCGGACTTGTTAGCATGGAATATTCTATTGTTTGAATGCAACCTTTGCTAGAGATGAAAAGACCGAAGTAATTTTAAATCTGGTCAGTGTAACCGACCTTTAGACTTGTGTTAGATCCTTTAAAATACTTTGACAGATGATATCTGATACCTAACCTTTATTTATTTGTTTAATCAAGTAACAATGAAATAAAATAAATTGTGTCTCGATTAAGCCAAGAAAACAAAGCATGGCGGGAATGTTCGACCAGTTCGAGCAAGCTGCACAAAAGTCTAAAAACAACAATTCTTGGGTAACTATGATTTTCCTTACAAACAAAATCTTCTTCAAAAACTGTTCTAGAGTTCACAAGGTTTCATCCAAATGAAACTGGAGCAAGATGTACCAATTTTCAGCAAAACCAAAATGAATTTTGTACCTTCCGATAAAATTACCCACATTGCAATTGCAAACAACTACTTGGTTGTTGCTATGGCTAACAGCAAACTGTTTCGTATGAACTTACTTCAGCAGGATCAACAAGATGGTAATTAAAGTGCATATTTAATATTTGTTCTACTTGAAGTTTTCTTTCAGAAATTTCATTGGTAAAGTACACGGCCACTTGTCGTTTGACAAATTTATTTCTTGATCCTACTGGTAACCACATGCTTATCACTTTTGCTTCTAAAACCCCTGAAGGATATTCGGAATTGGTTTATTTGTCACGTAAATCAAACAAGTTACGGTCGACTACTAAATTTAGAGAAATCACCGAGGTCGCTTGGAATTATAATAACAATTCGGAGAACTCCACTGGACCAATTTTGTTAGGTACCCACCTACATAAACTATTAATTTTTATAAAGTGGTTACTTTGATATTTGTCTTTAAGGTACTTCAAAAGGACTGATCTTTGAAATTGAAATTGTGTTAGAAGGAGATAAATTTTTTACTTCAGGCTTTTCAAGTATCGAACAATATTGGCGACAGGTAAATGTAACTTAAGTTATTCAAAAAATTTTAGATTATTTAATTTCGTTCTTTGATTATTATGTAAACCCTGCAAATAAGCTATAATCCTATCCACTTGGCAGAGGTCAGTTACCTACCCCTAGTAGTGTGCTTATAAATATTTAATCAACGGGCTTGCAGTTTTGTATAATATTTAAAATTTGCACGAAAAATTATTAAGTATAGGTACAATAAAATAAAAAATAAAAAATTTCACAAAAAACTATAACGGTTGAAAGAAACTTTTAAAAAATAACATTTTAACAATGGGTTTGCCAATTCTATGAAGATTTAACACAGTATTTACACGAGCTTGCTACAACGGCACACTTCCTACCCCCGACTTTTTAAAAAAATTCCAAATTAAGGGTGAAGTTTTATGCGAATATTGAAATAAATAAATAGATTAATTACTTTACTTTCAATCACCATTCTTTAATAATTATTCATCATCAATATTTAAATCATAAAGAGGTTTAAGATTTCGAAAGGTCAGACATTCTTCTTGATCAGACTCGATCATAATATCTTCTTTACAAAAAGACGTTTCTTCTAATAGTTTTTAATGCTAGATTTAAACAATCAATACCTAAATGATATTTTTCATTCTCTTGACTCTTGATTTTTCTAACGAAATCTGTTCTATCCATTTTTCGTTTTTTATAGCAATTACTTTTTCTAGTTATTTATTCTTTTCTTACTTTGTCTCTTGCTAAGTTTTTTAAGACCGCTTTAACAGTCCCTCTCTCCGTCTTCCATAGAATTTTGTAAATTTTTTTAAATTAAATTAATTTTGTTCATTTTAAAAATAAAAACTTTTAATTTCATAAATTTTGCAAGCTGCCTAACTATTTGCCCCTGTACGGAAATAAAGAGGTGGAAGGATTGGTAGGTGCTCCGTTTTTATACAATAATATTATTTTTAAGTTTGAGAATATTTTAGGTGTTTGATGTAGGAAAAGGTACGAATACGCCAATCACCGGTCTCGAATTTTTCCAAATACAAAACTCGCCAAAGTACGCCATATTTGTGGCTACCCCAACTCGCCTTTATTACTTTAATGGATCAACAAATTCGGAAGAGAAACCCTTACTGCAGCAAGTGTTTAACAAATATCTAAATATTCTTGAAAAAGATACATATGAAGAAGTTACCAGTAACTTGTGGTATTCGAGACTTCGGTTTTGGTCCGAAAATTTGGTGCAGCCCCAAGCCTTTGGGTGGCTGATTGAAGATGGAATTATGTATGGCGAGGTAAAACAGGGTTTAGGCTTCTTTCTGTGCTCGTTTTAGAAATTCTCAATTTTATAGATAAATCCCACTACTCAGCAGGATATAAGTTCTATTATAAAAACGTCGCACTTAATCGCGTACCCCAAACCGCTATATGAAGACTACTCAGTTTCACGGAAACCACCGTTTGCATATGTTTTAACTGAATTCCACGTCTTACTGGCTTATAGCGACACCATTAAAGCCATTTCGTTATTAAACAAGGAAGTTGTATACGAAGACAATTATAATGAAGCGTTTGGAAGACTTATTAATATAATCAAAGATCCCATGACAGGAATGATTTGGGCAGTGACTGAAAATGCAGTATTAAAGTTTAAGGTGATAAAAGAGGAAAGAAATGTCTGGCAAATCTACTGCGAAAACAAAAAATTTGATTTAGCCAAAAAGTATTCGCGCGATAATCCTGTCCATTACAGTTACGTTTTAGTAAAAGAAGCAGATATGCTGTTCGAGAAGGGCGAATACCTCTTAAGTGCCAGACGATATGCCGAAACGCATTCCAGTTTTGAGGAAGTATGTTTGAAGTTTATTCAAGCAAATCAACAAGATGCACTAAAAACTTTTCTGCAAAAAAAATTAGAAACTCTGACACCACACGAAAAAACTCAGATTACTTTGATTGTGATTTGGTTGGTCGAGTTGTATCTCAATCAGTTGGAAGAGTTGAGAATCGCCGATTTGGAACAAAGTCCCAAATATTTTGAGTTACAGAAGGAATTTCAGGGGCTTTTGGCTATGCAACAAGTTTCAGAAAATATTAAAACAAATAAGTCAACAATTTACGATTTAATGGCCAGTCATGGTGATAAAATGAATTCAATTCAGTTGACGATTGTGCACAAGGACTTTGAACAGGTAAGTTTGTAAATGCTTACATTAATTTTTATTTTTTGTTGACAAGTCTATCCAAGCTGCTACAGCTTGACTAATTTAACATATTTTTTTATTGGGCTCGTCAAGCTTTATGTATCTTTGGGTTTCAATTTTGTTTTTATATCTTCAAAATTTACAAAGAAAATGGAACTTATTAGAAATAGTTTCGGCATTTTGAAATTGACTTCTTTCTCAATTGTTTTTAACAAGTTTTTCTTCCATGGAATTATTGAACAGAAAGGTTTTGATTTTTTTAGTTGATAAGGCAACACATCTACAAGAACAGCTTTCACGAAGCTCTGGATGTCTTAAAAAGCCAAAACAACAAAGAACTCTTTTACCACTTTGCCCCAATATTGATTCAAGAAATTCCAAAATATACAGTTAAAGCTTTAATAGATCAAAGTTTGAATTTAACGCCGATTAAATTATTACCAGCACTAGTGAGCTGTGATGGAGAGCTGCATTCTAGGGAAGTGATTAAATATTTAGAATATTGTGTAGATCGGTTGAAGAGTAACGAAAGGGCCATTCACAACTTGTTGGTGTCTTTGTATGCAAAATATGACCCCGAGAAATTGATGGTTTATTTAGACAAACAAGGACAGGACATATCAATGGTAAATAATGTTTGCATGTCGTTCTTCTACAACTAAATTTAGTGTATGATTTCAGGTTAACTACAACGTTCATTTTGCCCTAAGGTTATGTCAAGAGAACAACCTGATACAAGCTTGTGTACAATTATCCGCTTTATTAGGTTTATGGGAATCTGCTGTCGACTTGGCTTTAACCATCAGTGTAGACTTGGCCAAACAATATGCAAATATGCCATCCCAAAGTGACATCGAGCTGAGGAAGAAGTTGTGGCTGAAAATAGCTCAGAACGTCGTGAGCGGGAAGGACAACATAGAGCAAGCAATGGAGTTCCTTAAAGACTGTGATTTGTTAAGAATCGAAGATATTTTACCGTTTTTCTCCGATTTCACCACCATCGACCACTTCAAAGATGCAATTTGTAATTCGTTGAAGGTAAAATCAACTTTGCTAGGTATATTCCTTTTTTACTTAATAGGAAATTCTTTTAGGAGTACAATCAACACATTCAAGATTTAAAAGATGAGATGGAGGAAGCCACTCGTTCTGCCGAATTAGTGAGGAACGAAATACAAACATTCCGCAACCGATACACTTTTGTAAGCACAAGCGAGGTGTGCGAAATTTGTAACCTTGTTTTAATAGTCAAACCGTTCTACTTGTTCCCTTGTCAACATAAATTTCACAATGACTGTTTACTGAAGGAATTGATTCCGATGTTAGGTCCAGCAAAAAAGAATAAACTTATCGATTTGCAGCGTCAACAAAAAATTTTGAACTCGCAGATGAATGTTGATGCAATCAGTTTAAGTTCCGCTGGTGTATCAGCAAGGGAGTCCGTTAAAGCAGATATCGATCATATAGTGGCTTCCGAGTGCTTGTACTGTGGTGAAAACATGATTAGGAACATCGACATGCCTTTTATAAACGAAAAGGATTTTGATCGAGTTATGAAAGAATGGGAATGACGAATTAAATTTTATTTTATGTAAATTATGTATTCCAAGTATGTAATAAAGTTGTAAAGAAATGAGTAACAAGTACATCCTTTATTTACAAATTATTTTTTTTAACATTTTATCGCTTAAGTCTAACAATGCGTCTATCTTCTAGGAAGTATTGGTGTTATCGTTTCAGAGAACGACCAAAGGTTTTGATTAGTTTATCCAATTTGTGACTTGAGGGCTGAAAGACTACATTGAAGTTTCAATACACAAAATATTGTCATTATAATTGTATACGGTGTGAATCAATAATATGAACTTTTTTGAAAATATAACTTTTACTTTTTAAAGGTAGAACAGATTGCAAACTTCTACTACTTCTAGAATGTAGTACCTACTTAAACAAAATTTTGCGCATAATTGAATGCACTTAATATCCTTTTTATCATGAGTGATGTCAATAGTTTGATAAAACTCCTTTATGGGTAATTATATTCAAATTGTAATTTGAATTGAATCGTGTAATTAAATCTCAAGCTTTTGTATGTCACACGATATAAAATAATCTTCATGCTAAATGGACTACTAATCTGCGACTTAAGATTTATGATGAATGTGTTTAAAGCCAAATATGCTGTATTGTAATTACAAAAAGACATGAAAGAGTGCACATTTTGGTGTGGAAAAAGTAAAATGATTATTAGTTGCTCTAGAAATATGGGCATTTGCATACAAATTAAAACATTTACAAGTATCCCATATATGATGGGATTTTAACAATGTTTAGTACTAATCGAGTACTTTGTGTTTTATATTATCATTTGTTTCCAGATAATTACAAAAATTTAATAACCGCTGGTTTCCGAAGAACTTAAAACAGGTAAAATGAGAATTAAATTTTGGAAATCTCGGAACCTTGGTTGTACGATTAACCTAATATTTAAATGAGTAATATGCCTGTTTACACCATCTACATTTAAAATTTAGATTTCCCTTAAATCTTATTCAAACCAAAGGGCAAACGAAATAAGGGACACTTAACACTTTAAATAAAAGTGGTGCAAACGGACATAAATCAATTTATTTTTCATGTCTGCATAAAAAGATAAATTTTTGTAATATTCGATATAGTATACCAAAGGTAAGCTGTCATGGGATGGCTTACTTATGCTTTATTGTTTTGCAAAAATCTGTTTGGGTTGCTTATGGTAAACTACCATAATGATATACTTTGCCCAAGATTTAGCCAATGCTATTTTGTATGTATGATTATAAATTCCTATCATTAATTAATCAATCAAAAGCTACTAATTTAAGAATAAGATACCATTCGTCTTTAATGTTATTTTTAATCAACATTTTTCTGAGTTTGTCAAATTAACTAATAAATATACATCTAAAAGCATAATATACATAAATTTTAATAAAAAAATTTTGAACTGTAAAAGAGCAATCAAAGACGTCCCCACTATTGATTCACCCTGTATATTTATATATGTATATTAAGTAAAAAAACAAAATTATTTTAGGTGTGAAATTCTTAATTTTCTAGAATATTTCATACTTTTTTTTTATTTACAATGGACTTGAACAACGTAAGTTACAATTTTATGTGGTACAATTACGATTTATACAAATTAATTGTTATTTTAAAAATTTTGTACATTTTACACTATGAACTATCGTAACACAAAATTAAAAATCAATCACAGCAATAATTAGACTCTCGAAGAGTATAAGGTAAAGTAAACTGCGGAAAACCTCCCTTTTTACTCGAAACTTGAAAAACAGCTTAAAAAATCCTTAATAATACTGACTCGACTTTAAATTGGGTTAAAATCATCAAAATGCAATTTATCACTATCCTAGCATAATTAATTTACGAAAACAAGGAAAATAGTACTACCTCTAGTGGTTCATTATATGCTTGTAACAATAATCTTAAGTTAACCGTCAACAATAGATAATTGGATGCTACACATCACCTTAAAGACTATTGCATAACAGGACTAAATTATTCCTTTTAAAATGTGGTTTCATCAACACAAATTTAAAAAACCAAAGTATCGACTACGGTTGATTAGTTGTAAATACACTAATTCCATTATTTGCCATTTCGTCCATTATTTCGGATACGTATGCCGCCACATCCACTTCCTCCTTTTCGCTGTTAATTATAAAAGGATCTTGTAGTAGCTTATTGTACTTGGGTCTGCTTAATTCTTCTTTTATTAAACTAGATTTAAAAATAAATTAGAAACCAGTCGAAAAGAAAAGTAAAGCCCCATTCGGTGAGGCATTGCATTTGTATTGTACAAAGGAGTTCTCGTATGAGCTTACAGACTAGCACAGAATTGTAAAAGTTGACGAACTTTTGTACAGCATATAATATGTAAATATAGTTGATTAATATAACCAACTTTAAAAAATAATCTTGTGACTGATGAATTTTAACCAGTCCTTCAGAATATAGAACAAACTACAAATTTTGACTTGAAATTCGAAATAATGTTTGCTTTTGAGTAAGAGATCCTATATTTTGTCTTACTAGATCTTTATCTTGAAACACTCGAGTTTTACCCAGAGAAGGAAGATTGTTGTAAAAAGTATAGACAAATTTATACAATACAAATGCATTGCCCTATTTGAATGAAATTTAAAACTTACCATGTATTTACAAAATTTACAAACTCGGCCGTAAATACATTTGCATTATGGTTAATCGACAAACGAGGTGCATCCCCATTGACGACTTGGTGAAGCTGTTCAAACACGCTCGACCATCGAGGATAGGGAAAGTAACCGGTGGCTACTTCCATCATAGTAATTCCTAATGACCACACATCACTCCGTACATCATAACCGCGAGCTCTCTGGGGGTCTATCCGTTCGGGCTATAATAATTGGAGTAAAATTTATTTCTTTTAAAAACAAACAACAACTTACCGCCATGTAAGGACGACAACCTGCATCTCGAGTCCTAGCTATGGAATCCACTAACTGACCGGAAATACCAAAATCGCACAACTTGATGTTCCCTTTTCTATCCAGTAAGATATTGCTCGGTTTAACATCACGGTGAATAATTTTGAGTTCCTCTTTTAAGTAATTTAATGCCTTAACGGTTGCGACCGTTATCTTTCCCAGTATTTTCTCAGGAATGCGCTTCTTTAGCCGCTCACAAATAAATTTATAAAATTTATCTAAAGACGTATCCATAACCTCCATACAAATCCAACAATCTCCCTAAAAACGAAAGCATAAGTTTGCAAAATAAAATGATTGACGGTTAAAACCTCTTTAAAAAGAGCCCCATAAAACTGCACTATAAATGGACACTCGTTGCTCTTCATAACAACTTCTAGATCCATCAACAGCTGCTTTTGTTCCTTCTCGTCTACCGTGGATCGAATTCGCTTAACAGCCATTGTTGTGCCCGACTTTCTGTGCACCATTTTATTTACCGTACCGAAACCACCTCGGCCAATCTCACCCAAATCTTGGAGATCTTCAGAAGTAAAATCGTAAGACTTACCACTTAATTGTAATTTTCCAGTCGATTGGATAGATTGGGAAATCCTAAATCTGCATTCCCTAAAAATTGAAGCAGTGAAGTCGATGTAGGTGTCAATCGGAAGATCAACAAATAAGATGAAAAGTGTAAAAGTTGCTTTTGTAATTCTTCCAGTCAAAATTTGAATTTCTGGATTAATGGAACATGAAAGAAATTGGTCTGCAACCTTTCAGTTGGCAAATGATTAATTAAAGTTTGACTGAAAAACATAAGAGCTAAAACACATTTGACCTCAAACCTGTAACATTTACTAAGAGGGGAAAACAGAAGATGATCCACATGCTTTGAAATTTACGTTAAACTATAAATTTTCACTTGTATAGCACTTTAATTGTTTTGCAATTGTAATGTCTCTGTTGAAAAATAGTTACACAAGGACTAAAAATAGAAAATTAATTTTTTTAGACTTCATTACTCAAGTCTAAAGTATTGCAGTTGTTAGGGGTCTGTGGGATCTCTCGTAGCAGTCGCAATGAATGCAGAAATATAAAACCCTTTTTTCGTCTTCAAAGAAAATCTTTTCCTTCTAGACGTCTCAAGTGCCAGATATTGAAATTGAAAAGCTCTAAATATTAAAACTCGCATAGGTTTTCAAATTTATATTTTAATTTACTTTTAAGTTCAAAAAAGCACGTGAAGTAGGTCTCTTTAAAAATCTGAAATACCCCTCTAGTGCATCTCTTCTTTATTCTAAAAAATCAAGAATCAAGCTGTGATAAATTGTAATAAACTTCCATCAGACAGATTATATTTAGTGTGATTACTCCTTAAAGCTCGACGCAATTTCAAATTGGGGTTTTGCAGTGTTTTACAAGAATATCAGTACTTGTGTATAAAAGTGGATCGACAGATTGACTTAAAACTTTGAGAGCAAATATAAAACATATTTGAAGACACGATAAGCTATTTTATATAATATCTGAATTTTGTGCACAACTAGTATTCTTTTCGTAAAACCTCTATTATACTAAACTTAAAAAACTGAAAGAAAAAAAAAGAAGTAAAAACTCACACTAACTATTAGTATCATCATTGGCAATTTTTTGAAAACGTCTAAGTGGATAAACCATGTTCATTAGGCAAATACTATATTAGAGGGATTTTTTAGATCTTAAATTTTAAGAGCCGACATCACAGCTCATGAATCACAAACCGCTTATGGGACTTGATTAAATTTCCAATTTTTGTAATGCCATAACATAACTTATAATTTCCTAGCTACAGAAAAGTATAATGAAAGGAAGTTTTGCGACGAAGTTGTTACTAATAATGAACGAATGATACCACAAACAAAACTTTCGATTATCCTAAACATTGAGTCATCTCACCCCACCCATCTTTATTTCTCTAACGGCCAGTTGTATCAAGTTCAGGTAAGAGTTATCCCAGAGTGGCCAAAGCCAGAATTAAACCTGGGAATTCTTTGGTGGTCTTCCATTATATAAATGGCGGCCCTAAGAGAAGCCTCACTTCTCCGAAAGTAGCATTTGAAAGACTAAAAAATAGTGTTATTCTCCAAAGCAACACATTTCTTAATCATATAAATCAAGTTATGAAAAATTTGATGTATCTACTAAAAGATATTTGGGCATAAATTGTTATAACTTCATTGTTCAAAAATCTGCTGCCACATAACTGTTATTAGAAGGCCTTCAGTTAACAACTATTAAAGAGCCGTGTATAACTCTTTATAATGGAAAAGACTACTTGAGAATCCATCTCCGAGATGCAATAAAGTAAGTTTCTACTTTGTTCGTTAAGAATCGAGTTCAAGAATAAGACATAGGAATCTTTCAAATATTGCTTGTGAGTGAGAGTTAAACTATTTATTACTAAAATTAGCAAAAAAGAACTAAATTTGCCGCAACAGTGGATGAAGAACGAAGTAAAAAATTATTGGAAAGTGCGTCATCTTATTTTTAAATAGTTCAAATTAATAATCAAGTTTTGGTGAGAATTTTGAAACAATTACACCAACTTCCTGTGTAGAATATCAAAAAAGAGCAAACAAAGTGCCATGCAAATAAATTCACAAATTTTTAAAAAGGTGAAAAAAAAATTTGGAAATAAAATAAAATTACTAAAGCAAGCAAAATCTTAACGATAAAAATAAACATCAAAAACAAGACAAAACATCAAAACAAATATCCCAAAAATTTACCTGATTTTCACTTTTTCGTTTACTGCAAAACTGTGAATCAATGAATAAAAATTAAATTTATTTTTGCAAGTTTTATGATTGAACAAATTCTAATTAAATTATACAATTTGATACATCAAGGATACATAATATTTACAAATTTAAAAATGATTAATAATTTCAATGTGGTTAAAAAAAAAAGGTTTTCAAAACTTTGTTACAGCAGATTCTAAATTAAATTCCTCTTTTTCTAGCTTCTTCTTTTCAGTGTAAACCCTTTCAAAGGAGTTTATTTTCTTCTGCTTCATTTTCTATTTTTTCAAAAAAGTATTATTGAAATAATAAAGCAAGTACCTATTTATTTTAAGTTTCCATCCCATTTTAAAAAAAAAACGTCAACTGATTTACCAAGAAAAACCAGCAGTGTGGCGCAATCGCTTTTCGATCATGAGCACGCTACGCTGCACTGCTATGATCTAAATAGGCCCAATATCGATCTATGGGCTATGAAACATCCACGGTAGTGGTTTGAAATGATCGCTGGTTGGCGAACTCATGGAATATCTCAGCTCGGCCTTCTTGCGAGTATCAACACTCCGTGATGGGGTGCACAATAAGCTTAAGCTTCAGTGCAGTGGAGCCAATACCACAGCCCATTACAGTAATAATAATAATACCAAGAAAGAAAATGTGCTTAAATATTTTAATGTTTTAACGAAAGAAAAAAAAAGATAAAAATATAATCGACAAATTCGTTCTCGAGTTATTATAAAAATATTTAACAACATTGTTTCAGTAATTTTGATTTAGAATTAAAACAATATTGAAAATTAAAAAATTACTTGTTTATAAATTTTGGTATTTGTTCCCAAGTTATTGCAAAAAGTAATTTTATAAAATAGTGCCTACATAATAAATTATTACAGGCGACTTAAGAAAAGTACATTCGTTTCAAATAAAATGTTTTTCATCAAAAGTATAAAGTAATTATTAAATTTAACTACGATTAGTTTTACTGCCGATGATAAGTGGTAGTAAATTAAAAAGTAAGTGAAAAACTAATTTGTTGTTCTAAATATTTGTTGTATTGTGCGAGATTATTATATTTTTATTAATAACTGAAAAATAAATTCAAAAAAATTAATAAATGCTTTTTGTAATAATTCAAGAACGAATCGAGAGATTTTCAATGTTTTTGCGTCAAAAGACGGAATTTTGTTATAATTTTCATTAGACATACCTACTATAATATTAAAAACTAAGTGCTATTTAAGATTTTAAAGTTAAAAGAGGTGGGGACGAAATCGAAAAATTATGTATATTACCCCCCTCGGTAAATCAATTGCCGAATTTTTTTGCTATATTAGGTAATATTATTTAAAGTAGAAGCTTTCGAAATAAATAGTCACAATACCTGATTTCTTATAAAAATGTTTAAACATCTTCCTTTATATTTAAATATATTTCAATACTTTGAGTTACATTTAAATAATTGAAAAAGTATTTAAAGATACCTTCACAATATATCAAAAGCCATGAGCCTACTTGGGCCCCTGTACTTAAATAAATTTTAATTGAAACTTAAATACTTTTCCAAAAAATATATCCTTTTCTTAAAGATCCTTAAATATTATATAATATCAGATAGGCAAACCTTATAGGGGTTTTCTAATGTGAATATTATCATCTGATTCTTGAAGACGAATTGAACATTTCAGTTCTTTAATTAAGTAAAACATCTTTGTTTATCTGATTGAACCGCCAGGATTGTTAACTGCTGCAAATCCTTAAGTGTGAGACGAGATAATATTAATGTTCCAGTTACAGCAGTTTTGATAAAATGCCGACACCTTACGAGGTTTAATTGGAATTTTAAAAATATATTTTTTGTGCAAATTATCCTTATCAAAATAATAATAATAATAAACGAAAGCTTAACAATTAAATACACACCGAGTTTTATCGTTCATTGGATCGACGGTAGCCCTGGGAATTTTAGGTAACGTCATTTTAGGACGAATACTCATATTAACACAACCATCTGAATTTAAATTCGACTGGGTTGGTAAGGGACGAAAGCCGAAGGAATTATTGGAAGGTGTTGTCGGTATATCCATTTTTAACAAAGCTGGTGGTCTTCGACCTAAAATTATTGAATTATAGTTTAGAACACCAGATTGTGATTAGATAACGAAATGAAATGTGAGGCAATACAATATTGAGTTATCTCACCGGAATTTGCTGAATTATCTGCCATTTTTACAATTTGTTCAGGAGACCCAATGAATAACGCTAGCCTAAGGGGAAGTGAAATTTATAGAAATGGAAATTTACGTGTTCGTATAATGTAAACAATTTGCACTATGTGGAGAGCGCCATTATTCTATTATTTTTACGTTTTTTAAATTAACAAGCACCAAACACAAAAGGTAGAACAACAAATTTTGTCGAAACTTTGCGCACACTCCATTTATAAACATGGCTACGCTCAAAACATTTTTGAATAAGTGCTACTTTTTGTCCACAAAATCGCCCTTAGTTAGGTAAATTTTACGATATATCTTGGTAAATTCTGCTACTTGCTGAAATTTTACATTAAATTTATACTTTTCCATTCATTTGCGATTTTAACCTCAAAATTTATATAATTTGTAATTTTAGTTGCTACATCCAACAAAATGGCATGTCACAGTACCCCAGTTATTTTGTTAAGCCCGTTTATCAGAAAAAGTCGATTGAAGAGTTGGAGAAAACGGGAGAAATACAGAAGATGTCTCATGTTCCTACGAGAGCTGCTCAGAGTGACCAAACTTGTTCCATTTATCACGATCCTTTGATAACGTAAGTAAAACTTAATTTTTAAAGCTACACTTTCTAATTATTGTCGTTTCTTCTTTAGTTTATTCATTAACTATGTGATGAGAGATGGTAGAAAAGTACTGGCACGTGATTTGGTGGAAAGATCGTTTCAGAAAATTAAAAGAATTCAATTAGAGAAATATCATAAAGCAGAAACGGAGGAAGAAAAAAACAAGATAGAATTAAATCCACGAATAATTTTTCAAAAAGCTATTGAAAATTGTAAACCTTTATTGCACTTAACTCCAGTTAAACGAGGAGGCGTTACGTACAGAGTAAGGATATCTTTATCAAGTATTTTATTATATTTAGTTTTAAGATGAGCAAACAATAAAAATTAGTTCGTACTTAGGCAGCTTGGTGCACTCGGCAACAGCTGCCTGAAATACCAAGTTTCAAGTAACCAATGCGTATTTCTAAAAAAAGAATTGAATTTGGAGAAAGCAGACATCTTGTAGCATAAGCAGTTTTCAAAACTTTTCAGCAATTTATCTGTTAATCGAAAAGGCTATTTTTTTGTTTATTAGATGTCCCTAATAAAATGCATCTCCATGCTAGAGGAAATACATTTTCTTACACTAAAAATTTAAATTAAACCTAGAAAAGCCAAAGGAAAACTTAAACGTTATTTCATCTATTTTTTTGATTTCAAAATTATAAGAACAAAATCGAAAGTGCCAATTGTTGTAAAAGCGGATATTTGAAGACTACATTCAAAATTTTCACCCTACAATTAACGCTTGTGCCCCATTCACGTGGCAATCTGTAAAGTATTTTGAATTTCTCAACTTAGTTAACATTATATTATAATCTTAGTATTACTTATATTATTATCAATACAAGGCCAAACATTAGTTTTAAAATAACTCTAAAATTATTGCTAAGTTTTTAGCATTTAAATTTTCAAATTTTAGGTTCCTACTCCTATAACGGATAAAAAATCACAATTTAAATCGATGAAGTGGCTCATCGAAGTTGCAAACGATCAGGAGAAATCCAAAAAGATTCATTTTCCCGAAAAATTGGCTTACGAATTGATAGATGCATCACAAAATACCGGACGTGTCGTTAAAATAAAACAAGATTTACATAAGCAATGTGAAGCAAACAAAGCATACGCACACTACAGGGGGTCGTAGTATTTTTTATTTTGCATATTATTTTAAATACACAATTCAATAAAATCAGTTTACCATAAATATTTTGTTAAAATTATGATGATCTACAATTCCACCAAATTTTAAATTTATTTTGAAAACCTGTGGAACAGGAGACATACGATTAACTTTTAAATATAATCCATCCATCCAGGAAGCGGAAGTTTCGTTTAGTGGTACAATTTCTTTTAATGGCATGCTCAAGTCTTGTCGTTGTCCCCAAAAGTCGAGGTAGGCAAATCGAACAAATTCTTCTTTTTCGTTTATGTAAACTATTCCTATCAATTTGTTGCTTAAATTACCAAGGATGTAAAGAAATGCGCATAGACTTATACCTGTAACAAATAATTCAATATTTTTCAAGACTGAAAATTAAAATTTACCTGTGAGGACTGCAGTTACTCCTGTTTGTGGTTCGATAACATCTAAAACGCTCAACACTACGGAACCAGGTACTACCGAAGCCGTAGTTATAGTTTGAAGTAATTTGCAACGATTAATCAACGAAGCAAGTCTTATATATGGAAATCGAAAAACTTGAGTAAAGTTAGACGCGACAGGATCCTGTACGACAGGTCCTGATGGAGTTGTACTCGAGAACTTTACTATTGCATTAATATTTTTGATTTGGGTTACATTTTTTAAGCATCTACTCCTTAGAAATAACGACATTTCTAAAATAATAGTTAAAATATTCAATAGTTTTAAATTTAGGTTTCAAATTCTTACGAGTTTGCTTAAATAATTATAAAACTTAATAGGTACGCACAAATTCGGTATTTAGAACCCGAAGATCGTACACATTACTTTTAAAATTCGGTAATATCCATTCGCCTTTTTATAATTTACATTATGCGAAAAGTTGGGTTAGGAAACAAATTTCACAGTAGTTCTCAAAATTTTAAACAATGCACATCTCTAGCAATAGGAAAAATAAAAGGCGCAACTTCGGTCTTGGGAAATAAATACTTAAAAGCTATGCATTTCAAACAACTCTTGAATATAATCACCTTCCTAGGGTTGTTACTATTATTCGCAGTTAATATTACTTAATAATATTATGTTATTTCTTTGAAATACGTTTGAAATGAAATTGAACTTAAATTAGCTTGGTGCAATGAAATTTTTTATTAAATTCTAATTTTATTTAATTTAATGTTTTCTATATTTTTAATATCTTTGGTGTAATCGGCACCACCGAGAGGAGTAGAACACTCAAAGCATGATTATATGGATATAAAAGCTTTTTTACCAACATCCATAATTTTTATTGTAGAACCAGAAGAAGCAGTAATAAACAAATGACTCTTTCATCTAAGAGTTTAGTATAAGTAATACTTGGGTGATCAAATAATAAAATAAAAAAGATCAAGTAATAATACATCACATATTAATAATTACAGATGGTGTAAAGTATGTGTACTTGGAAATTATTTGTTATATCTTTTGTGGCCACAGGGATTGGAATACCGATAGCAATATTTACAATAGGCAAGCTAAGTGGGCGAGGTTACACTTATATAGCGTAAAATTATTCTTAATTCTTTAAAGTTCCATGTAAAAATAAATGTTGTAGACGTAAATCTAACGACTCGAGCTACTTCACAAGATATTACCAAGTGGAATATCGATCGGTGGAAGAAGTTAATCTATAAAATATAGATTTTTACCGGAACTACAATAATTTTCATTTTAGATATACGAATACATGCACGACTTAGTGACTAATTACACCTTCTTCTGTAAATTACATACGATTGGTCACACTGGCCATAAAGGTGAACTTGCTGGTTACCCGATTTATATGGTTTCGTTGAGTTCGGGGTTTACCAAGCCAATTATATTAGTTATAGGAGGTTTGATTGATACTTGCACTAAATATTTATGGGCATTAAATTAGTGCCTTGTTTTTCAAGGTGTTTATGCAAACGATTGGACAAGTGCAACATCAGCTTTATTCTTGATTAATCAACTGTTAACTAATTGTAAAGCTACTGGTACTTTAGTCACCTCCTACAATTGGATGTTTATCCCGATATTAAATCCCGATGGGTACAATTACTCCAAATCTGTAGTATAAGATTTCATATTTTGTTATATATCTATAACTTTGCCTAAAAGTTTTATTATAGTCGCTCGGAAATCATTGGATTAAAAACATAGCTCGATGGAGTATGGATGCCACCGGAGTTAATTTAAATTATAATTTTGCTACAAATTGGAAAGCAAATTATAATTTTCACGAAGACACGTATCCCGGAACTTACAGCTTTTCAGAAAAAGAATCACAAATTTTGAGAGATTTTGTTTTAAATACAAAGAACCACATTGAAATGATTGTGATTTTGAGATCCCCAACTAAAAGATTTCAAATTAATCGATCATGTATAACTTTTCCTTGGAGCCATACAATTCAAAAAGTTCATAACTGGTATATTTTAGTAAGTATGAAATAGTCGACTGAATTTTTTTAAACTTAAAGATATAAAAAGCAACGTTCACATTGAAGGCGTAGGCTGCAACGAGGAAATAGCATACCACGATGAAATTAAGATAAAGTTGGCACAATTTAGGGCAAGCGAGGCTGGATTGCTTAGTGCTTACAAATTCATCTAAAAATGCGAACACGTTGAAGGGAATGCTTTTTTAGATGAAACAGTTTACATATTTTCATCAAAAATTTTAAGGAAAATAACTGAGAAATGAGAGGGGCTCAATAGTAAAATATTTGGACCTTCCTAAAACGAAATAAATCGGTACAAAATTTCAGCTCCATAACAGTTATGATTATGAATGATAAATCTATCAAGCTGTGCAAAAATCGAGTTATGGTGTAAGGTGCCTATAATCCGCATTTGGGGTTGCCGAAACGGGAGTGAATAAAGTTCACTTTGAGATTTTTTCTATTATTTCAACTAAATAAGTTCGAAATTTATACAGAATAAATTTATGAACTGGATGTCGCATAAGATTTTCAAGATATCTAACAAATTAATTTTTAGCAATTTCTTGCTTCATTGGCAAGCAGCACCACAAATCAGAAATTGCATTCGTCCTATGATGCAATGCAAAGCGAAAATTATGGTACGTTAATTGTTATTTAAAAACCTACCGATTAATAAAATTTATTAAACTATACCAGAAAAAAACCAAAGTGGAACGATTGACGATTGGTTGTATAGTGTAGCTAGAATTAAAAAGGTGTTTACCATTCAAAGGAATTTTAAAGCAAGTGAAGTATACAGTCCTTACGACACGATCACAGTAAGTATGTGAACTTGCATGCAATCTTAGAAGAGGGTTTTATACCCTCAAAGGATTATGCTTTCTGGATACGTTCCTGGTTATTAGCTAGTTTAATTGTTGAAATTTTAGAAAGTTGGAGAAGAAGTCTTTAGTATAATAAAGAAAATTGCAATGAATGCATTAATGCATCCAAACGACATCAAGGAACAACAACCAAACATAATAGATAATGATATTTAATATAACAGAAAGTCAACTTCTTTCAATCTGACAAATAATTATAATTAAGTAAAAATTAATTTATTTTAAATTTAACAAAATTTACAAAAGCAAAGAGAAATGTTTTAATTTGCGTGCGGTTCCATCGCACGAATTACATACTGAAGGAAATGAAAATCACGGGTTAAATTATCGACTCTCTTAAAGTGTCTTTCAGTATATGGCAAGGCTTGTTCGATTATACTACTAACACTAGTCGTTACCGGTTTCAATTCACCGCTCAACACATCATTTCTCATCAAAATGTTTAAAATATATTGAGCAGGTACTGTATATCTGCTGTTCGTATTCCACTTTAAGGCATAATTCAACAAACTCTCCTTTTGATCGCACCTCAACTTTTCGATGGCAATTTCCAAGTCATCTCGACTTGTCGTAACAATCTTCTGTACAATTTTCAACACCTGAAACGGCTTGTCCAAATGAATTGCATATTTTAAGGCCTTCACCAATTTATTACTTTGAACATAATTGCTTAATTTCTGTTCTTGTAAGATTAACTCTTCGTTTTCTTGGTCCCTTTCTTGTTTCTTTTCCAAAGTGACATCCTTCCAAAAAATCATCTGAGATTTAGAATCACCAGTCACAAAACCGCTTTCGTTATTCTTAATAGCAAGAGCCCAAGTTGCTACCTCTTCTTCACCCAAAGTGCAAACGCACTCGGAGCTTTTAAGATCAAACAATTTCAATAACCCATCTCCACCTGTACTTAAAATTTGTAGTCCATTAGATATAAATTCAGCTCTGTAGACGTTAGCGGTGTGACCGGTGAACACCTTTAAGCAATTTAGGTTTTCAATCGACCACAATCTGATACTAGCATCGGTCGATGATGTTAACACCACCTGGTCGACAGGTGAAAATCTAACACACCACAGGCCTCGCCTATGGCCCTTAAGAGTTCCTATAAGTTGTAAAGACTTGCTCCACAATTTTGCAGTTTTATCAGCAGATGCCGATGCTATTATGGCATCGTTCGGACTGACGCTCACGCAGTTTATGTCTTTCTCGTGGGCTACCACAGTTTTTGTGCAATCCATAGCTAGATTTTCATCCAAGTCCCACAATTTTAACATTTTGTCTTGGCTAGCTGACACTACAAAACTTGCAGTTAAGTTGGACAATGCCACGGTTTCGACAGATGCCATGTGCCTTTTTCCAACGGCCACCAAATTAAGAATGTCCTGCTTAAGCAACCACAACCGAATTGTGTTGTCTTTACCGGAAGAAACTAACAAATTTACGTTTGCAGGAGAAACGTTCAAAGCTAAAACGATATCTGTGTGACCTTTTACAATTTGACAACTCATATCATCCGTTTTATACAATTTAATGTCAGCACAGTTGGCGGCGACCGCCAAGTGAGAATTATTTTTGCCCAAAAACTTCAAGTCTAAAATTTGGTCAGAAAAACCTCCAAACTGCTTAGAACAACTGAAATCATTGGAATTGTGCAAAATAATATTTTGGTCTGCACTGATAACTGCAAACATCTTCTCGTCGTTATTGTAGAGCAGTTTCTTTATGGCAAGTCCATCGGTATCATTTGCTTTTGTAACCAGAGAGTTAGATTGTGTAAACACTTCTTTCGTTTTAGAAACGTTCCAAACCCTAACAACCCCATTTTCACCTGCAGTTGCTACAAAAATATCATCTTTCGATTGCTTAACATTGAGCCCTTCAAATTGTGGTGGTAAACAAATAACAGTTTCTAGAGATTCGTAAACCGGTATAGTTGTAATCGCACTTTTCGTTTCCAAATCCCACAAGATCAAAAGTTTGTCCCTGGCGGAACTAATAAAATAGCGGTCATTCTTGCAAAACACTACAGATGTAACCCTAGCTGTGTGGCTTCGAAACCAATTAATATGCCGTCCGTTTTCCAAACTCCAAGTGTGAATAACTCCGTCGTTTCCGGACCCAATTATGATTCCTTGTGTGGGATGAAATTCCACCAAACTAATCACCCCTATCGATCCCTTCAGACTATATTCGCAAGATCTGTGTTCCAAATTCCACAAACGAATAGTACCATCAGACCCACCACTTGCTAAATTAATTTTATTTGCATTTAAATTAAAAACTAACCGTGCGATGGGTCCGTTATGAAAACTCTTCCATTGATTTTGAAGAATTCCGTCTAAACTCCAAAGCTTGATCATGCTACCCGCATGAGCGGTCACAAGCTGGTTTTGTATGACGTTAATGTTGAAGGTACTGATTGTGTCCGATGTTTCTTCGTTTAAATCACCAACTGTCAGTTTCACAGTGCCTTGGTCAATGCTAAATACTGAAATTGTGGGGCCATTTTGGCAAAATAAATTCTTCTCGTGCCATTCCACATTGCCGTTCGTGTAAAAAGGACTGTGTTTTGATTCCACGTCAAATCTAAAAAATTACATTACAATTAATCCACATGTCGAACACCAACATAACCTCAAATATTATAACTTACGCTTCTTTTAGTTTAGTAGTCATAGTTTTCTACTTTATGTTACACAAAATAATAATCAAATGATATTTAGCATTGCAAAGTATTCACAAAACACCCTTAATTATAACTTATTCTTTTTAGGGTTAAGGTTTAACTAATTTTTCAAAAGTTTGACAACAGTAAATACTCGAAGCAGGGTTGCCAGACGCAGTGCCGCATTTTACAGAATAAAGGTTGTGTTACACTATTTTTGCTATGATGTTATCATGATATGCAGAGACGACCTTAGGGGGTGGCGAGCAAGGTAGTCGCCCGGGGCCTCGCGCAACAACCCGAGCAGAATATTTTTTATCCTTAGCTATTAGTTATAACATAACAATAGGTTAATTCATTCATTCAAAACATAATTGAGAAATTCATTACTATTTGAATCTCGCGCCTCGAAAAGTTCGGCATTTTGATTATGAAGAGGAAGATGAAGCTCTTCAATTGCCTGCAGAAGATATTTTCAAAATAAACTATTTTTGTGTCATTTTCGACAATGTGCGCGTAAGCTGCCAACCTAGGTTTGAGGCACTTAAACATCAGGAGAGCATTATTTGGTTTCATAATATAAACAGATTAAACGAAATTAGTGATTGTGAACGTTTGGAACAATGCAACGACTTGCAAAAATATCTCTGACAGTAAGAGAATCACCTGATATCGATGGACATCAATTGTACGAAGAACTGAATATGTTCATCCGTGTATATGAAGAAAACGACGACATTATCTGTGCTGAAATATATTATAACAGAAAAAAATTTAACTGAAGTTTACCCCACTATCGAAGTAGTCCTGAAAATTTTTGCCACCACACCTGTTACAGTTGCGTCTACATAACTTTTGCATTTCTCGTTAAACATCAGAAATACTTACTTTCGAATCACACACTTTGCACAAAGGACAAGAGCCTTGCAGAGATCTACCACCCGGAGCCTCGAAATGGTTACGGCCGCCGCAGATCATATGAAGAAAAATAATAGGTAGCTAATATTTTTTTGTTTACACTATTTATAGGATTTTTTGCTACGACTCCAGTCATAAGCAAAATAATAGACGATGTTCAGAATAGAACGGTTCCTATTGGAATATTTTGACTTACAATAGTCTAATATGTTTATTTATAATATGAATACGAAACAAATAATACTAATTCAAAAATTTACCCCATTTATTCAATATTCCCCTATACATTAAGTTTATCAAAATTTATAAGTAAACTCTATTTTTTAAGAAATCATATTATATACACCAATTTGCAAATATACACGCAATGGTTATTTTAAGATAAACTGTCTTTGGTATCAATGTGTTATGAGATATTTTCTCCTAAAACAGGACTATAAAACTTCAATGTATATTGTGATGTTGGATTTCAGGGTCGATGCTTTTTATGACATCTAAAGGTATTGAGTGACCTTAAATATTAAAGTAAAAGCCACTAGCATGGTTCGAGAAACCAATCCTAGTGGTTAGGAACTTCCACCCCACGACCATTTCACAGCAATTTTTAGATGAGCATAAAAAGTTTACCCACAAAAAATCATTGTTATAAAATACCATACCAACTTATTTAAAAAATGATAATAAAATTGTATAAAATGTGGTAAGCATGCTTAATCAAAAAGAAATGACAACACGTCACTGTTATCAATATTTGACTTATTTTCCGCATAAGTTTTACTAATAAGCGTAGACATCTTTGTATTATCTGAAGTACTCATTCCAGCTGTATCTCCATAAAGCATCGAAAGAAAATCTTCTTTTCCTTCCGTTTCAACAGGTTCACTCTCAACTTCCATTTTTGTAGCTTTATCTTCATTTAAATCATAAATTATGGTATCTTGCGAGTCATTAGCATTATCTCTATTATGTTCAATTTTAGGCACAAGCTGGCTCTCGTTAAAAACGTCATAAGAACTTATGGAAACAGAAGTTACCGAATTTTTACTACTCGTATGATCGGGCGACTTGAGCTTACGTTTTCTTCTTTTTGATTTTGTTTCGAGCTGTCCTTGCAAATAATTTTGACGCGACCATTTTTGTAAAGTTCTTCTGTATTCCTGTGTCTCTTCTAAAGACTTAGGTTTGAAAGATTCGCAAAACTTCCATGTCAATCTAAACCACCACGAAGGATAAGGATACTGAATGTTCTTTAAGTGGTAATCGTCTTCACTAAAACAATAATTAAAATGTTTTTAAAAATATTAGATATTGAACACTCCAATTAGTTTTTTCAAATTCAAACACCACGGATTGCTTTATTTACTCCACTTGTGCTTCATAAAATTTACGTAGAACAAAAAGTTATTAATAAATGTTATGAACAAAACGTTTAACTTTTTGATTTTTCTCAAATATCTCTAAAACTAAACACGATAGAGTAATAAACTAATATTTGTAAGAAATATTGAGATTCAAAATTATTTTCTCGTCAACTACTAAAGCAGAGATCTGTGCTTGCAAACTAAACGAGCTATTCAACAATAAATGGTATGGTTTTTATACATAATTTTGCACTCGACAAAAAAGGTTAATAAAGATTTTGACCAAACTAGCTAGGTTGTCACAATATTTGAGAAAAAAAAAGTATTTTTGATTAATAACTTCTAATTCTTAATAACTTCTAATTAATTAGTCTAATATGACTGGCCTAAGCTCACATGCAAAAATCTGCAAACTTTCCATTTCCTCCAGGATTCGACCAGTTTAGGATATTCCAGAATAATTTTTGATCTGGTTTTTTCTGAAAATTTACTTAATTGAATTTTAAAAACCAAAATGAGGAAACAACAAACCAAAAAATTTCTTTCCGTGATTCCAACGTTAAATTGTCCTTTCAGCCGTTTGATGGCATTCTTGGACACCACTTTATCCAGATCATCAACAACAACGGAAAAGAAATGAAAATGTTTGATTGCTGTTAGTAGTTTTAAATCATCAAACGTTGCCAAAAATACACAATCGTTATTGTCTTCGTCCAAGATGTCTCGATAATCTAAAAGTAAAGAGTTAAGTAAATAAGTAACTGAATTTTATTCGTACTATTGAAAGTTAAAAGAACGACGTTAAACTGTCCATGTTGTACTAAATGGTAATGCCAGATGGCAATTGATTCATGAGAACAGACAACCAAAAGAGGATAATCCGCTGCAATTTCCGAGTTTAAAGCATTAAAAAAGGAAGCAACTTGAATTTGAACATTCATTCCATCTGCTTCGTTTAATATCGCCCCTGTCAGCTAAAAAAATGTAATTGCCAGATGATTCTGCTGGACTCTTTTGGGTCACTAACCTCTTTTTGCAAGCAATCATATAAGAATCGTACTCCCATAATTTGATAGTTGCACAAATTTTCGGCAACATCTTCCGGTACAAATACTTGCTTTGTATCGTTCCAATGAGAAAGAATCAAGTTTTTCGACATAATGACACCTCACGCTATAGTTATGTAAATAATTCGTTATATCTGGATAGAGTAAGCATGGTGGTGATTATCAAAATATAAACAACTTTAATGTACAAAATTGCCACAAACACCGAAAAGCTCGTTTTGTAAGAATCGTTATCGGTATAGAGAAATCCTTGCATTTTCACATTTTATAACAAAGATTAAAACGTCAAAATCAGCTGTTTGAAATTACGACCAATTGAAAACGTCACATTGTAACCACAGTTTTGAAACGTCAAGCATTTTTTTGCTAATGGCCGGTTTATACAACGAGGGAAGAAATAAGAAAGTTAAATTGGCGTTAAAGCGTCATTCACATCGATAGGGAATAAGAAATTGACCAGCTTTTAACTTTTATTGTCGCCTTATTCCGTTATCCATACTGCACAAGCGCGTCAATGGAAAATTGAATTTTTGTTTAATTGTTTTTAAAATACCCCTAAAATTTAGTTTGTACACATAATAAATTAGGGATGCGGTTTCAAAGACCGAATAGTAATATTTTATCTACTTCAGTTTTAAATAAACCACGAAACAAATTTCGTATTAAAACTTCGAAATAAGTGATATTTTTTTAATGTAGGTAGAATTAGGTTTCCAGTCATCGCTCACTTTATGGCAAATCAAATATAATAAAATATACATTGTACGCTTGAACTTAGAAAATTAATTATATAAATGTAAAAAAATTGCAGGAATCAGTCGTTTTGTAATTGATTGATTCAATGTATTTTAGGCGTCGATTGAGTGTGGTTGGGTTATAATTTTGATGAATAATTTTTGTAATTTGTTATACAACTGGTGACAAATACAAAAACCAACCATATTTGAAAAAAACATCAGTATGTAAGGCCGAGGATTTCATCTCAGTTAAACTATTAAAACGGTCTAAGAATGGTGAAAGAAGTATATTGGTATAGATCGGTTTATGTACAAAGATGTTATGAAAGTCCAGGCTTGTTTAAAAACAACAAAAAAATAATGCCAGCTATTAGAAGAGTTAGATCCGAAAATATTAAGAGTAATTTAATGCTTGTACCTATAGCCGATGCTTGGTTAAACTCGATTTAAGTTTGAAACTGGTCGATTTTGTATTTAAGTCAAACTTAAGATCGAACCAAATATCGACATAAGACACTAAAGGCTATTCAATCAAATATTAAAATTTTATGAAGTAGATAAAAATAGTATTATTCTAAAAAAAAAGGAAAATGTTTCGTCGAGGTCTGGCAACTACGTTTATAACTAGTCCAATTGCACACAATTTCAAATGTCTGCTGATATCTAATATTCTCCAAACTAAACTTCTTGTTGTATTTAAAATTCACAATTCAGTTGTCTTATATTATCTTAAAAATAAATATTAATAAAAATATTTAAATTCTCGTTAATTTATTATGAAATGATAGTTGTTAGATAGGCATTTAATTGTATGGATTTTCTCTGCTGTTAATGTCATCGTGTATCGGAATAAAGAGTGAGACTTGATCTCCTATAATAAAAGCCTCTCATGTTTCCACAAAAATTTTTGTGTGCACCCCAAACGAAATAGTTGTTTCATAACTAAACAACTGCTGGGATTCTAGTAAGTGAGTGCACGATTCCCCGAAATGCAAGTTATATTATTTTTGTCTCGTTTAAGTCTCTTCAAAAAAATTTTACGAAAGAATTATTTAAATTATCTTAGTTCATATTAACAAAAAAAAAATTTGAATCTTCTGGTTTGTCTGGTGGTGAACCACACGGTTGTAATATCTTTTCCACCAAGTTACGAGCTTTTGATTCGTTTTCTATAATTGCAAAATAATTTAACAAATTTGGGTGACCCAATTAACTTGAATAACTGTTTCGATGTTGGTTAACCAACCACTCCTATTCAGTGGTATCGGCATGTCTTGTTCCAATGTATTTAGATTGTAAATGTTCCAACTCACTTGGATATTGTAACGATCACCCATCTTGATTTTTTGAAGTAAAACCAGAATTCAATGACTCCATTAAGATTTTAATTTTTAGCTATTTAGTAAGTTAACCTTACTTTTGTTCCTGTATTTACTTTTAACTAATCATGCAGTGGCGTAGATGTAGTATAGGATTTCTTTTTAATTTAATTCAGGTTCAGAGACCCCAGCGTCTGGGAACGTCGTGGGGGGCTTACAGAAAATTCAATTGCATCTTAATTTAAAATACTATAATTTGTTTTTTACACAGACTCCAAACTACATCTCTCACAATAAATACCTACGGGAGAAAAAATAAATAAAAATTAAATCTGCTAAGAAAACGCACTTTGCTTATTGACAAAGCAAAAATTCAGCTTTCTGATTGGCTCAGACAAAATCAAATAAAGTATTAAGGCAAACTATTTTTATTATATTTTTTACTTTACAGATAGAAAGTAAAAGATGTCTAGTCCCAGTTTCAGTTGTCCCACTATGTGAAATAGGAATTTCAACATCATTGTTTTATTATTTTCTAATTTTATTTAAAACATAATTAAAATTGCATATATTAGAACCTCTATGATCTCAGTACTAACTTATGATCGCAATCTTGTGCAGTGCGGCCTTAACGCCGCAACAACTTTAGTACTTAAGTTTGAATTGCTAGAAGAGGCCTGTGCCAGTAAGTTCATCGTATGCTTAGTAATATGGCAACCCTAACAAATATATCCAGATTGATTATGATTAACTAAATTCTTAGTGTCCAATTTAGGATCACCTTGTATAAGCATCGCCAGGTAATTCTTTTAAATTTACAACACTTTTGGTGTTAGTTTTTTAAATATCAAAAGTCAAGTGATTTATTCTCATTTAAAAAAAAAATCATAATACAATATTAATTACAATATAATAATTAACATATTTAATTAAAACGAAATATTGGACGATAATATTTCTGTTATTTAAATGAAATAACTTTTTTCGTAATTTTATTATATTATTATAAAAACATTTTGCCGAGCAGTTTTAGGTATCTCATATTGAAAACATATTGCAGTGCACAGCCCCTCTCCAATTTTTTTAATTCGTAGAAGACGATAAGCAAGGAACTGCTGCATTATAGCAGTTGAGTTTTCTAATAACATTTTTGTTTGTGTTTGGTGGAAATTAGGATGTAATGTGTGAATTATATTGCAACTTGACGTAAGTACCTAACATTAATAATTCGTTGCACGAAATCCTTAGAACTTGTAAACTGATTGTTTTGATCCTAGAAAGTGGCAAATGCATAATAATGATTTTGATGTAAATTTAACAGGTAAATTGAAGTGTTTGGTATAAATAAGGAACTTTAATTTTGAACGATAAAATAAATAGTTTAAATTTCATTTTTCATTATTCTGATGTTTGGAATTATTGAAAAAATTGCTTCGAACTGCTATTACTGTGTTTTAGCAACAAATGTCACTTAGTACTTGACTGTAAAAACACTACCTACTTATTAAAAAATCAGTAGAAATTGACTCGTCAAGATTTTCTCTAAAAACAAAAAATAGTAGTTTTAATTAAATGTTAACAAATCTTTGTTTTGTTTCTAGCATTCCAATGCTTTAAGTCACATATCAAGGCTTTGATTAAATTTTAATTTGCATGATAAAATAAAAAATAATTTATATGAAATTTTAACAATTATTTTTTCTGTTTCAGCATACGTTGTTACGTCACAGCATCCAGCTGTCTTGAACGCTCTCTAGTTGTTTTAAGACGCCATTAAAACGAAGGTGTCAAAGATGCAGGTGAGCTCTTTTTAACTTCTTTAAGTTTATTCTTCAACCATCAGTTCAAAATGTGTGAATTATGTAGTGATTATTTGTGATTAGTTGATTGATAATACTTTGAAGTTCCTCCTCAAAGTATTTAATGTTTAATTTGATTATTTTTAAATTTGCATCTAAGCTACTCAATGTAAAAAAGCGTCCACTTATTTTGTTAACATAAAAATAATAATCAGGAATTTGTATTAATTTTAATTTGCATATCTACGAAAAAAAGTTCGAAAACATTTTTTTTTAAATTAATTATGTTTCCAGTATTGTGACGTAACATCACGTGATCACCGTGCTTGAACGTGATTGGATCCGACATTTAAACAGCCGCAGTTCGCCCGTTTTAAGACGCCATTATCGAAAGAAAAAGTTGTGCCCAAGATGCAGGTAAGCTTTTTTTAACTTATTTATGTGTATTCTTTAAAAACAAATATGAAATGTGTGAATTATGAAGCCATCTTTTGTGATGAGTTGATTGATAATACTTTGAAGTTCTTCCTCCAAGTATTCAAATTTTAATTTGATTTTTTTAAATTTGCACCTAAACTGCACTACTAAATGTAAAAAAGCCTTCGCTTGCTTCGCTAACATAGAAATAATAATAAAGAATTTACATTAATTTTAATTTGCAAGATATCTACGAAAAAATGTTTGTATAAATTTTTATAAATAATTTTCCGTTTCCAGAATTGTGACGTAACATCACATGACCACCGGGCTTGATCGTGATTGGATCAGACTTTTAAACAGCCGCTGCTCGCTTGTTTTAAGATGCTATCGAAAGAAAAAGTTGTGCTAAAAATGCAGGTAAGCTTTTTTTAACTTATTTATGTGTAATCTTCAAAAACAAATTTGAAATGTGTGAATTATGTAGCCATTTTTTGTGATGAGTTGATTGATAATACTTTGAAGTTCCTCCTGAAAGTATTTAAGTTTTGATTTGATTTTTTTAAATTTGCACCTAAACTGCACTACGAAATGTAAAAAACGTTCGCTTGATTTGCTAACATAAAAATAATAATAAAGAATTTGCATTAATTTTAATTTGCATGATGATATCTACGAAAAAGAGTTTGTATAAATTTTAAAAAATATTTTTGTTTCTAGAATTGTGACGTAACATCACATGACCATCGGGCTTGATCGTGATTGGATCAGACTTTTAAACAGCCGCTACTCGCTTGTTTTAAAATGCCATCGAAAGAAAAAGTTGTGCTAAAAATGCAGGTAAGCTTTTTTTAACTTATTTATGTGTAATCTTCAAAAACAAATTTGAAATGTGTGAATTATGTAGCCATTTCTTGTGATGAGTTGATTGATAATACTTTGAAGTTGCTCTTCCAAGTATTCAAGTTTTAATTTGATTTTTTAAATTTGCACCTAAACTGCACTATATAAATGTAAAAAAGCGTTTGCTTGCTTCGCTAACATAGAAATAATAATAAAGAATTTACATTAATTTTAATTTGCAAGATATTTACGAAAAAATGTTTGTATAAAATTTTAAAAATAATTTTCCGTTTCCAGAATTGTGACGTAACATCACATGACCACCGGGCTTGATCGTGATTGGATCAGACTTTTAAACAGCCGCTACTCGCTTGTTTTAAGATGCCATCGAAAGAAATAGTTGTGCTAAAAATGCAGGTAAGCTTTTTTTAATTTATTTATGTGTTATCTTCAAAAACAAATTTCAAATGTGTGAATTATGTAGCCATTTTTTGTGATGATTTGATTGATAAAACTTTGAAGTTGCTCTTCCAAGTATTCAAGTTTTAATTTGATTTTTTAAATTTGCACCTAAACTGCACTACTAAATGTTAAAAAGCGTTCGCTTGCTTCGCTAACATAGAAATAATAATAAAGAATTTACATTAATTTTAATTTGCAAGATATCTACGAAAAAATGTTTGTATAAAATTTTAAAAATAATTTTCCGTTTCCAGAATTGTGACGTAACATCACATGACCACCGGGCTTGATCGTGATTGGATCAGACTTTTAAACGGCCGCTGCTCGCTTGTTTTAAGATGCCATCGAAAGAAAAAGTTGTGCTAAAAATGCAGGTAAGCTTTTTTTAACTTATTTATGTGTAATCTTCAAAAATAAATTTGAAATGTGTGAATTATGTAGCCATTTCTTGTGATGAGTTGATTGATAATACTTTGAAGTTGCTCTTCCAAGTATTCAAATTTTAATTTGATTTTTTAAATTTGCACCTAAACTGCACTACTAAATGTTAAAAAGCGTTCGCTTGCTACGCTAACATAGAAATAATAATAAAGAATTTACATTAATTTTAATTTGCAAGATATCTATGAAAAAATGTTTGTATAAATTTTTAAAAATAATTTTCCGTTTCCAGAATTGTGACGTAACATCACATGACCACCGGGCTTGATCGTGATTGGATCAGACTTTTAAACAGCCGCTACTCGCTTGTTTTAAGATGCCATCGAAAGAAATAGTTGTGCTAAAAATGCAGGTAAGCTTTTTTTAACTTATTTATGTGTAATCTTCAAAAATAAATTTGAAATGTGTGAATTATGTAGCCATTTCTTGTGATGAGTTGATTGATAATACTTTGAAGTTGCTCTTCCAAGTATTCAAGTTTTAATTTGATTTTTTAAATTTGCACCTAAACTGCACTATATAAATGTAAAAAAGCGTTTGCTTGCTTCGCTAACATAGAAATAATAATAAAGAATTTACATTAATTTTAATTTGCAAGATATTTAGGAAAAAATGTTTGTATAAAATTTTAAAAATAATTTTCCGTTTCAAGAATTGTGACGTAACATCACATGACCACCGGGCTTGATCGTGATTGGATCAGACTTTTAAACAGCCGCTACTCGCTTGTTTTAAGATGCCATCGAAAGAAATAGTTGTGCTAAAAATGCAGGTAAGCTTTTTTTAATTTATTTATGTGTTATCTTCAAAAACAAATTTCAAATGTGTGAATTATGTAGCCATTTTTTGTGATGATTTGATTGATAAAACTTTGAAGTTGCTCTTCCAAGTATTCAAGTTTTAATTTGATTTTTTAAATTTGCACCTAAACTGCACTACTAAATGTTAAAAAGCGTTCGCTTGCTTCGCTAACATAGAAATAATAATAAAGAATTTACATTAATTTTAATTTGCAAGATATCTACGAAAAAATGTTTGTATAAAATTTTAAAAATAATTTTCCGTTTCCAGAATTGTGACGTAACATCACATGACCACCGGGCTTGATCGTGATTGGATCAGACTTTTAAACGGCCGCTGCTCGCTTGTTTTAAGATGCCATCGAAAGAAAAAGTTGTGCTAAAAATGCAGGTAAGCTTTTTTTAACTTATTTATGTGTAATCTTCAAAAATAAATTTGAAATGTGTGAATTATGTAGCCATTTCTTGTGATGAGTTGATTGATAATACTTTGAAGTTGCTCTTCCAAGTATTCAAATTTTAATTTGATTTTTTAAATTTGCACCTAAACTGCACTACTAAATGTTAAAAAGCGTTCGCTTGCTACGCTAACATAGAAATAATAATAAAGAATTTACATTAATTTTAATTTGCAAGATATCTATGAAAAAATGTTTGTATAAATTTTTAAAAATAATTTTCCGTTTCCAGAATTGTGACGTAACATCACATGACCACCGGGCTTGATCGTGATTGGATCAGACTTTTAAACAGCCGCTACTCGCTTGTTTTAAGATGCCATCGAAAGAAATAGTTGTGCTAAAAATGCAGGTAAGCTTTTTTTAACTTATTTATGTGTAATCTTCAAAAATAAATTTGAAATGTGTGAATTATGTAGCCATTTCTTGTGATGAGTTGATTGATAATACTTTGAAGTTGCTCTTCCAAGTATTCAAGTTTTAATTTGATTTTTTAAATTTGCACCTAAACTGCACTATATAAATGTAAAAAAGCGTTTGCTTGCTTCGCTAACATAGAAATAATAATAAAGAATTTACATTAATTTTAATTTGCAAGATATTTAGGAAAAAATGTTTGTATAAAATTTTAAAAATAATTTTCCGTTTCAAGAATTGTGACGTAACATCACATGACCACCGGGCTTGATCGTGATTGGATCAGACTTTTAAACAGCCGCTACTCGCTTGTTTTAAGATGCCATCGAAAGAAAAAGTTGTGCTAAAAATGCAGGTAAGCTTTTTTTAACTTATTTATGTGTAATCTTCAAAAACAAATTTGAAATGTGTGAATTATGTAGCCATTTCTTGTGATGAGTTGATTGATAATACTTTGAAGTTGCTCTTCCAAGTATTCAAGTTTTAATTTGATTTTTTAAATTTGCACCTAAACTGCACTATATAAATGTAAAAAAGCGTTCGCTTGCTTCGCTAACATAGAAATAATAATAAAGAATTTACTTTAATTTTAATTTGCAAGATATTTACGAAAAAATGTTTATATATATTTTTAAAAATAATTTTCCGTTTCCAGAATTGTGACGTAACATCACATGACCACCGGGCTTGCACGTGATTGGATCAGACTTTTAAACAGACGCTACTCGTTTGTTTTAAGATGCCATCGAAAGAAAAAGTTGTGCTAAAAATGCAGGTAAGCTTTTTTTAACTTATTTATGTGTAATCTTCAAAAACAAATTTGAAATGTGTGAATTATGTAGCCATTTTTTGTGATGATTTGATTGATAAAACTTTGAAGTTGCTCTTCCAAGTATTCAAGTTTTAATTTGATTTTTTAAATTTGCACCTAAACTGCACTACTAAATGTTAAAAAAGCGTTCGCTTGCTTCGCTAACATAGAAATAATAATAAAGAATTTACATTAATTTTAATTTGCAAGATATCTACGAAAAAATGTTTGTATAAATTTTTAAAAATAATTTTCCGTTTCCAGAATTGTGACGTAACATCACATGACCACCGGGCTTGATCGTGATTGGATCAGACTTTTAAACAGCCGCTGCTCGCTTGTTTTAAGATGCCATCGAAAGAAAAAGTTGTGCTAAAAATGCAGGTAAGCTTTTTTTAACTTATTTATGTGTAATCTTCAAAAACAAATTTGAAATGTGTGAATTATGTAGCCATTTCTGGTGATGAGTTGATTGATAATACTTTGAAGTTCCTCTTCCAAGTATTCAAGTTTTAATTTGATTTTTTAAATTTGCACCTAAACTGCACTACTAAATGTAAAAAAGCGTTCGCTTGCTTCGCTAACATAGAAATAATAATAAAGAATTTACATTAATTTTAGTTTGCAAGATATCTACGAAAAAATGTTTGTATAAATTTTTAAAAATAATTTTCCGTTATCAGAATTGTGACGTAACATCACATGACCACCGGGCTTGCACGTGATTGGATCAGACTTTTAAACAGACGCTCCTCGTTTGTTTTAAGATGCCATCGAAAGAAAAAGTTGTGCTAAAAATGCAGGTAAGCTTTTTTTAACTTATTTATGTGTAATCTTCAAAAACAAATTTGAAATGTGTGAATTATGTAGCAATTTTTTGTGATGAGTTGATTGATAATACTTTGAAGTTCCTCCTGAAAGTATTTAAGTTTCAATTTGTTTTTTTTTAAATTTGCACCTAAACTGCACTACTAAATGTAAAAAACGTTCGCTTGATTTGCTAACAATAAAATAATAATAAAGAATTTGCATTAATTTTAATCTGCATGATGATATCTACGAAAAAGAGTTTGTATAGATTTTTAAAACTAATTTTATGTTTCTAGAATTGTGAGGTAATATCACATGATAACCGTGCTTAAACGTGTTTGTTCCGATTAAACAGCCGCAGCTTGCATGTTTTAATACACCATCGAAAGAAAAAGTTACGATAAAAATAAAAATACTGGTAAGCTTTTTTTAACTGATTTATGTTTATTATTTATTAAACAAATTTGAAATGTGTTAATTATGTAGCCATTTTTTCTGATTAGTTGATTGATAATAGGATAATACTTAGAAGTCCCCTTCAAAGTATTTAATTTTTAATTTAATTTTTTTAAAATGCACCTAAACTGCACCACTAAATTAATGTAAAAAAGCCTTGGCTTGATTTGTCCGCAGACAAGCATACATGTGTGAAAATTGATGAATTCAAAGTAAAACATAAAACTTGTGCGACACACATGTATGTTACTTCCTACCAACACACTAGCGAACATCAAAGTACAGGCATGTATGGCACACATGTACGCCGGTCTGTGGCCACCTTTACAAGTCCTCTGTCGAAGTATTTAACTTTTAATGTGATTTTTTAAATGTGCACCTGTGAAATAAAAAGAAAAATAGTTTGAATTAAATTTTAACAATAATTTGTTTTGTCAAGCGTTCCTGATTACATCACAGCATCAGCTGCGCTTGACCGTGATTGGTTCCCGCATTTTAAAAGCAAAATTTCAATAGCTTTAATAGCTTTATCCATATTAAATAACAAAGTCCTTTTTAAAAGCTCCGTATAAGTTTCATGTTAAAAAAGTGTTGTATATGTCATATATTGTTAATGACGTATTACAAGATCGTCATCAGCTTTTAAGGTACAAGCACATAAGCTACAGTACCATTCCGACATTCGACCATTATAGTACTCAGCAATTAGCATGAATAAAGTTACTTAATAATTATGTTTTTTTTCATTCATCAAACAACATAACAAAAAGTATCTTCAATGTACTTTAAACTAGCAGTACAGCTAACGATGCTTTTAAAATATCAATAAGTAGTTCATTGCCATTTTGCAAAAGTAATTTTTCTTACTATCAATCTTCCACAATACTGATTAGCACTTTTATTTTACAGGAGGGTTCAAAATCATTAACAAATTGAATGTTACAAATGCGATAACTATAAAAACTGTTGTTGTTGCAGGCAGTTGCGTTTAATCGGAAGGTGTCTTTTTGACTAAAATCAAAAATTCAAATACTTTTGGAAAAATTATTATAATGGAGTGAAATTTGAAGATTTTTTAACTGCTGAGTATTGACTCCAATACATATTAAAAAGAAAATTTAATAAATAAATTAATAATTGCATCGGGGTCGCAAGTAATGTATCGAGTCCTATTTTTTGTTTTTGTGCGTTAGTGAAAATGAACGGGGAGTGCTGTTTTAATAGTTACCATCAGAACTTTGTGATAGTGCACTAATTGGATCAATATGATGGAACACTGCACAGATCATTAAAGCGAAAGGATACGTGGATAAAGGTAATTAATTACACAATCTTTGTGGGGGGGGGGAGCAAAAATAAAAATTATATAAGTACTAATCTCTTGTTTATTTTAGGTAGGTTCCGAACGTGAGAAATCAACCTATTGGTGAGTTATTACACTAAATGATAAATATTATCTAATAGATATAGATATTTTATATAGATATTTTATATAGATATAGATTATTAGATATAGATTTATATAGATATTTTATATCTAAAAGATATAGTTATAATTAGATGGGTGAGCCAAATCACGGGAATACATTAGGTTAGTTCTCCGGATAATAATACGCGGTTAGTAGTGCGTCGGATACTTTAATTTCTGTCGCCTGCGGAGTTTAGTTCGAGATATTTGGATATTAGTTTGTCAGCTTTACAGCATGACTGTAGGATAACCATCGGGATTATCATTCGTCTAGGTTAGTGTGTCGGTCACCTTAATTTATATCAAAATCAAACAATAGAGTTAGTAGGATAACCATCGGGATTATCATTCGCCTAGCTTAGTGTGTCGGTCACCTTAATTTATATCATAATCAAACATTAGAGTTAGTAGGATAATCATCGGGATTATCATTCGCCTAGGTTAGTGTATCGGTCACCTTAATTTATATCATAATCAAACATTTGAGTTAGTAGGATAACCATCGAGATTATCATTCGCATAATCGAACATTCGAGTTAGTTAGATAACCATCGAGATTATCATTCGCATAATCGAACATTAGAGTTAGTTGGATAACTATCGAGATTATCATTCGCCTAGGTTAGTGTGTCCGTCACCTTAATTTATATCATAATCGAACATTAGAGTTAGTATGATAACCATAGGGATTTTCATTGGTCTAGGTTAGTGTGTCGGTCACCTTAATTTATATCATAATTGAACATTATAGTTATTTATTAGTCGATAAGTTAGACAAAATAACGGGAATACAGTAGGAAATCGCACCCGATAATAATACGTGATTAGTAGGGCGTCAGCTAGTTAAATTTGTATCACGAGCGATGTTTACATCAAGATTTTTGGAGAATTGTTCGGCAGCTTTACAAGAAGATTATCGGAAATCCTCCACAATTATCTTTCGCCTATGTTGTATCCTTTTTTTTCCACCTTTAGCTCAACAGCTCACCTACAACGACATAATTAGTTTTCATTTATTTAAATCGTAGGCCGTTAATCTTACCTACCTCTAATTAGAGTTTGTTTACAATAACTTAGTAAATTTTGGCAAGCGCGATTGTCGTTCCTTGATTTATAAAAACGCACATTCTTGCAACTTCCTGATTAGCGTTCATTGCGAAGACAGTGGAAAATTATTCAGGTCGCTGAAAATTAACGAGATTGCGTTTTTCAGTTCGAAATCAATAGTTATTAGTAGATATTTGGGCAAAATAACGGGAATACAGTAGAGAATCTCTCCTGATAATAATACGCGATTAGTAGGGGGTCAGATAGTTAAATTTATATCACCAGCGAAGATTAATTCAAGATATTTGGTATATTACGTTGGCAGCTTTACAGGACGATTGTAGGATAACAATCGAGATCATCATTCGCCTAGGTTAGTGTGTCGGTCACCTTAATTTATATCATAATACTACATTAGTGTTAGTTGGATAACCATCGAGATTATCATTCGCCTAGGTTAGTGTGTCCGTCACCTTAATTTATATCATAATCCAACATTAAAGTTAGTTGGATAACTATCGAGATTATCATTCGCCTAGGTTAGTGTGTCGGTCACCTTAATTTATATTATAATCCTACATTAGAGTTAGTAAGATAACCATCGAGATTATCATTCGCCTAGGTTAGTGTGTCGGTCACCTTAATTTATATCATAATCCTACATTAGAGTTAGTTGGATAACCATCTAGATTATCATTCGCCAATGTTAGTGTGTCGGTTACCGTAATTTGTATTAAAATTTAAGTTTAGAGGAATTATGTGTTCGTAAATAGATTAGACAAATCAAGGGATTACATTAGGTTATCCCTCCGGATCATAAAACGCGATTTGTAGAGCGTCAGTTGGTTAAATTTGTATACCCAACGATGTTTAGATCAAGATTTTGGGAGAAGAGTTCGGCAGCTTTACAGAAAGATTGTAAGATACCCATCGGGATTATCATTCGCCAATGTTAGTGTGTCGGTTACCCTAATTTGTATTAAAATTTAAGTTTAGAGGAATTATGTGTTCGTAAATAGATTAGACAAATCAAGGGATTACATTAGGTTATCCCTCCGGATCATAAAACGCGATTTGTAGGCCGTCAGTTGGTTAAATTTCTATCCCCAGCGATGTTTAAATCAAGATTTTGGGAGAAGAGTTCGGCAGCTTTACAGAAATATTGTAAGATAACCATCGGGATTATCATACGCCAATGTTAGTGGGTCGGTTACCCTAATTTGTATAAGAATTTAAGTTTAGAAGTTTTAGATATTAGTAATTAGATTAGACCAATCAAGAGAATACATTACGTTATCCCTCCGGATCATAAAACGCGATTAGTAGGGCGTCAGTTGCTTAAATTTGGATCACCTCTGATGTTTAGATCAAGATTTTGGGAGAAGAGCTCGGCAGCTTTACAGAAATATTGTAAGATAACCATCGGGATTATCATTCGCCAATGTTAGTGTGTCTATTACCCAAACTTGTATTAAAATTTAAGTTTAGAAGTTTTAGATATTAGTAATTAGATTAGACCAATCAAGAGAATACATTAGGTTATCCCTCCGGATCATAAAACACGATTAGTAGGGCGTCAGTTGCTTAAATTTGGATCACCACCGATGTTTAGATCAAGATTTTGGGAGAAGAGTTCGGTAGCTTTACAGAAAGATTGTAAGATAACCATCGGGATTATCATTCGCCAATGTTAGTGTGTCGGTTACCCTAATTTGTATAAGAATTTAAGTTTAGAAGTTTTAGATATTAGTAATTAGATTCGACCAATCAAGAGAATACATTAGGTTATCCCTCCGGATCATAAAACGCGATTAGTAGGGCGTCAGTTGCTTAAATTTGGATCACCACCGATGTTTAGATCTAGATTTTGGGAGAAGAGTTCGGCAGCTTTACAGAAATATTGTAAGATAACCATCGGGATTATCATTCGCCAATGTTAGTGTGTCTGTTACCCTAACTTGTATTAAAATTTAAGTTTAGAAGTTTTAGATATTAGTAATTAGATTAGACCAATCAAGAGAATACATTAGGTTGTCCCTCCGGATCATAAAACGCGATTAGTAGGGCGTCAGTTGCTTAAATTTGGATCACCACCGATGTTTAGATCTAGATTTTGGGAGAAGAGTTCGGCAGCTTTACAGAAAGATTGTAAGATAACCATCGGGATTATCATTCGCCAATGTTAGTGTGTCGGTTACCCTAATTTGTATTAAAATTTAAGTTTAGAAGATTTACATATTAATAATTAGATTAAACCAATCAAGAGAATACATTAGGTTATCCCTCCGGATCATAAAACGCGATTAGTAGGGTGTCAGTTGCTTAAATTTGATCACCACCGATGTTTAGATCAAGATTTTGGGAGAAGAGTTCGGCAGCTTTACAGTAAGATTGTAAGATAACCATCGGGATTATCATTCGCCAATGTTAGTGTGTCGGTAACCCTAATTTGTATAAGAATTTAAGTTTAGAAGTTTTAGATATTAGTAATTAGATTAGACCAATCAAGAGAATACATTAGGTTATCCCTCCGGATCATAAAACGCGATTAGTAGGGCTTCAGTTGCTTAAATTTGGATCACCACCGATGTTTAGATCAAGATTTTGGGAGAAGCGCTCGGCAGCTTTACAGAAAGATTGTAAGATAACCATCAGGATTATCATTCGCCAATGTTACTGTGTCTGTTACCCTAACTTGTATAAGAATTTAAGTTTAGAAGTTTTAGATATTAGTAATTAGATTAGACCAATCAAGTGAATACATTAGGTTATCCCTCCGGATCATAAAACGCGATTAGTAGAGCGTCAGTTGCTTAAATTTGGATCACCACCGATGTTTCGATCAAGATTTTGGGAGAAGAGCTCGGCAGCTTTCCAGAAATATTGTAAGATAACCATCGGGATTATCATACGCCAATGTTAGTGTGTCGGTTACCCTAATTTGTATAAGAATTTAAGTTTAGAAGTTTTAGATATTAGTAATTAGATTAGACCAATCAAGAGAATACATTAGGTTATCCCTCCGGATCATAAAACGCGATTAGTAGGGCGTCAGTTGCTTAAATTTGGATCACCTCTGATGTTTAGATCAAGATTTTGGGAGAAGAGTTCGGCAGCTTTACAGAAAGATTGTAAGGTAACCATCGGGATTATCATTCGCCAATGTTAGTGTGTCGGTTACCCTAATTTGTATTAAAATTTAAGTTTAGAAGATTTAGATAGTAGTTATTAGATTAGACCAATCAAGAGAATACATTAGGTTGTCCCTCCGGATCATAAAACGCGATTAGTAGGGCGTCAGTTGCTTAAATTTGGATCACCACCGATGTTTAGATCTAGATTTTGGGAGAAGAGCTCGGCAGCTTTACAGAAGTATTGTAAGATAACCATCGGGATTATCATACACCAATGTTAGTGTGTCGGTTACCCTAATTTGCATAAGAATTTAAGTTTAGAAGTTTTAGATATTAGTAATTAGATTAGACCAATCAAGAGAATACATTAGGTTATCCCTCCGGATCATAAAACGCGATTAGTAGGGCGTCAGTTGCTTAAATTTGGATCACCACCGATGTTTAGATAAAGATTTTGGGAGAAGAGCTAGGCAGCTTTACAGAAATATTGTAAGATAACCATCGGGATTATCATACGCCAATGTTAGTGGGTCGGTTACCCTAATTTGTATAAGAATTTAAGTTTAGAAGTTTTAGATATTAGTAATTAGATTAGACCAATCAAGAGAATACATTACGTTATCCCTCCGGATCATAAAACGCGATTAGTAGGGCGTCAGTTGCTTAAATTTGGATCACCTCTGATGTTTAGATCAAGATTTTGGGAGAAGAGTTCGGCAGCTTTACAAAAAGATTGTAAGGTAACCATCGGGATTATCATTCGCCAATGTTAGTGTGTCGGTTACCCTAATTTGTATTAAAATTTAAGTTTAGAAGATTTAGATAGTAGTAATTAGATTAGACCAATCAAGAGAATACATTAGGTTGTCCCTCCGGATCATAAAACGCGATTAGTAGGGCGTCAGTTGCTTAAATTTGGATCACCACTGATGTTTAGATCTAGATTTTGGGAGAAGAGCTCGGCAGCTTTACAGAAGTATTGTAAGATAACCATCGGGATTATCATACACCAATGTTAGTGTGTCGGTTACCCTAATGTGTATAAGAATTTAAGTTTAGAAGTTTTAGATATTAGTAATTAGATTAGACCAATCAAGAGAATACATTAGGTTATCCCTCCGGATCATAAAACGCGATTAGTAGGGCGTCAGTTGCTTAAATTTGGATCACCACCGATGTTTAGATCAAGATTTTGGGAGAAGAGCTCGGCAGCTTTCCAGAAATATTGTAAGATAACCATCGGGATTATCATACGCCAATGTTAGTGGGTCGGTTACCCTAATTTGTATAAGAATTTAAGTTTAGAAGTATTAGATATTAGTAATTAGATTAGACCAATCAAGAGAATACATTAGGTTATCCCTCCGGATCATAAAACGCGATTAGTAGGGCGTCAGTTGCTTAAATTTGGATCACCACCGATGTTTAGATCAAGATTTTGGGAGAAGAGCTCGGCAGCTTTCCAGAAATTTTGTAAGATAACCATCGGGATTATCATACGCCAATGTTAGTGGGTCGGTTACCCTAATTTGTATAAGAATTTAAGTTTAGAAGTTTTAGATATTAGTAATTAGATTAGACCAATCAAGAGAATACATTAGGTTATCCCTCCGGATCATAAAACGCGATTAGTAGGGCGTCAGTTGCTTAAATTTGGATCACCACCGATGTTTAGATCAAGATTTTGGGAGAAGAGCTCGGCAGCTTTACAGAAATATTGTAAGATAACCATCGGGATTATCATACGCCAATGTTAGTGGGTCGGTTACCCTAATTTGTATAAGAATTTAAGTTTAGAAGTTTTAGATATTAGTAATTAGATTAGACCAATCAAGAGAATACATTAGGTTATCCCTCCGGATCATAAAACGCGATTAGTAGGGCGTCAGTTGCTTAAATTTGGATCACCACCGATGTTTAGATCAAGATTTTGGGAGAAGAGCTCGGCAGCTTTCCAGAAATATTGTAAGATAACCATCGGGATTATCATACGCCAATGTTAGTGGGTCGGTTACCCTAATTTGTATAAGAATTTAAGTTTAGAAGTTTTAGATATTAGTAATTAGATTAGACCAATCAAGAGAATACATTAGGTTATCCCTCCGGATCATAAAACGCGATTAGTAGGGCGTCAGTTGCTTAAATTTGGATCACCACCGATGTTTAGATCAAGATTTTGGGAGAAGAGCTCGGCAGCTTTACAGAAATATTGTAAGATAACCATCGGGATTATCATACGCCAATGTTAGTGGGTCGGTTACCCTAATTTGTATAAGAATTTAAGTTTAGAAGTTTTAGATATTAGTAATTAGATTAGACCAATCAAGAGAATACATTAGGTTATCCCTCCGGATCATAAAACGCGATTAGTAGGGCGTCAGTTGCTTAAATTTGGATCACCACCGATGTTTAGATCAAGATTTTGGGAGAAGAGCTCGGCAGCTTTCCAGAAATATTGTAAGATAACCATCGGGATTATCATACGCCAATGTTAGTGGGTCGGTTACCCTAATTTGTATAAGAATTTAAGTTTAGAAGTATTAGATATTAGTAATTAGATTAGACCAATCAAGAGAATACATTAGGTTATCCCTCCGGATCATAAAACGCGATTAGTAGGGCGTCAGTTGCTTAAATTTGGATCACCACCGATGTTTAGATCAAGATTTTGGGAGAAGAGCTCGGCAGCTTTCCAGAAATTTTGTAAGATAACCATCGGGATTATCATACGCCAATGTTAGTGGGTCGGTTACCCTAATTTGTATAAGAATTTAAGTTTAGAAGTTTTAGATATTAGTAATTAGATTAGACCAATCAAGAGAATACATTAGGTTATCCCTCCGGATCATAAAACGCGATTAGTAGGGCGTCAGTTGCTTAAATTTGGATCACCACCGATGTTTAGATCAAGATTTTGGGAGAAGAGCTCGGCAGCTTTACAGAAATATTGTAAGATAACCATCGGGATTATCATACGCCAATGTTAGTGGGTCGGTTACCCTAATTTGTATAAGAATTTAAGTTTAGAAGTTTTAGATATTAGTAATTAGATTAGACCAATCAAGAGAATACATTAGGTTATCCCTCCGGATCATAAAACGCGATTAGTAGGGCGTCAGTTGCTTAAATTTGGATCACCACCGATGTTTAGATCTAGATTTTGGGAGAAGAGCTCGGCAGCTTTACAGAAATATTGTAAGATAACCATCGGGATTATCATACCCCAATGTTAGTGTGTCGGTTACCCTAATTTGTGTAAGAATTTAAGTTTAGAAGTTTTAGATATTAGTAATTAGATTAGACCAATCAAGAGAATACATTAGGTTATCCCTCCGGAACATAAAACGCGATTAGTAGGGCGTCAGTTGCTTAAATATGAATCACCACCGATGTTTAGATCAAGATTTGGGGAGAAGAGCTCGGCAGCTTTCCAGAAATATTGTAAGATAACCATCGGGATTATCATACGCCAATGTTAGTGGGTCGGTTACCCTAATTTGTATAAGAATTTAAGTTTAGAAGTTTTAGATATTAGTAATTAGATTAGACCAATGAAGAGAATACATTACGTTATCCCTCCGGATCATAAAACGCGATTAGTAGGGCGTCAGTTGCTTAAATTTGGATCACCTCTGATGTTTAGATCAAGATTTTGGGAGAAGAGTTCGGCAGCTTTACAAAAAGATTGTAAGGTAACCATCGGGATTATCATTCGCCAATGTTAGTGTGTCGGTTACCCTAATTTGTATTAAAATTTAAGTTTAGAAGATTTAGATAGTAGTAATTAGATTAGACCAATCAAGAGAATACATTAGGTTGTCCCTCCGGATTATAAAACGCGATTAGTAGGGCGTCAGTTGCTTAAATTTGGATCACCACCGATGTTTAGATCTAGATTTTGGGAGAAGAGCTCGGCAGCTTTACAGAAGTATTGTAAGATAACCATCGGGATTATCATACACCAATGTTAGTGGGTCGGTTACCCTAATTTGTATAAGAATTTAAGTTTAGAAGTTTTAGATATTAGTAATTAGATTAGACCAATCAAGAGAATACATTAGGTTATCCCTCCGGATCATAAAACGCGATTAGTAGGGCGTCAGTTGCTTAAATTTGGATCACCACCGATGTTTAGATCAAGATTTTGGGAGAAGAGTTCGGCAGCTTTACAGAAAGATTGTAAGGTAACCATCGGGATTATCATTCGCCAATGTTAGTGTGTCGGTTACCCTAATTTGTATTAAAATTTAAGTTTAGAAGATTTAGATAGTAGTAATTAGATTAGACCAATCAAGAGAATACATTAGGTTGTCCCTCCGGATCATAAAACGCGATTAGTAGGGCGTCAGTTGCTTAAATTTGGATCACCACCGATGTTTAGATCAAGATTTTGGGAGAAGAGCTCGGCAGCTTTCCAGAAATATTGTAAGATAACCATCGGGATTATCATACGCCAATGTTAGTGGGTCGGTTACCCTAATTTGTATAAGAATTTAAGTTTAGAAGTATTAGATATTAGTAATTAGATTAGACCAATCAAGAGAATACATTAGGTTATCCCTCGGGATCATAAAACGCGATTAGTAGGGCGTCAGTTGCTTAAATTTGGATCACCTCCGATGTTTAGATCAAGATTTTGGGAGAAGAGTTCGGCAGCTTTACAGAAATATTGTAAGATAACCATCGGGATTATCATACGCCAATGTTAGTGGGTCGGTTACCCTAATTTGTATAAGAATTTAAGTTTAGAAGTATTAGATATTAGTAATTAGATTAGACCAATAAAGAGAATACATTAGGTTATCCCTCCGGATCATAAAACGCGATTAGTAGGGCGTCAGTTGCTTAAATTTGGATCACCACCGATGTTTAGATCAAGATTTTGGGAGAAGAGCTCGGCAGCTTTCCAGAAATATTGTAAGATAACCATCGGGATTATCATACGCCAATGTTAGTGGGTCGGTTACCCTAATTTGTATAAGAATTTAAGTTTAGAAGTTTTAGATATTAGTAATTAGATTAGACCAATCAAGAGAATACATTAGGTTATCCCTCCGGATCATAAAACGGGATTAGTAGGGCGTCAGTTGCTTAAATTTGGATCACCACCGATGTTTAGATCTAGATTTTGGGAGAAGAGCTCGGCAGCTTTCCAGTAATATTGTAAGATAACCATCGGGATTATCATACGCCAATGTTAGTGTGTCGGTTACCCTAATTTGTATAAGAATTTAAGTTTAGAAGTTTTAGATATTAGTAATTAGATTAGACCAATCAAGAGAATACATTAGGTTATCCCTCCGGATCATAAAACGCGATTAGTAGGGCGTCAGTTGCTTAAATTTGGATCACCACCGATGTTTAGATCAAGATTTTGGGAGAAGAACTCGGCAGCTTTACAGAAATATTGTAAGATAACCATCGGGATTATCATACGCCAATGTTAGTGTGTCGGTTACCCTAATTTGTATAAGAATTTAAGTTTAGAAGTATTAGATATTAGTAATTAGATTAGACCAATAAAGAGAATACATTAGGTTATCCCTCCGGATCATAAAACGCGATTAGTAGGGCGTCAGTTGCTTAAATTTGGATCACCACCGATGTTTAGATCTAGATTTTGGGAGAAGAGCTCGGCAGCTTTACAGAAATATTGTAAGATAACCATCGGGATTATCATACGCCAATGTTAGTGGGTCGGTTACCCTAATTTGTATAAGAATTTAAGTTTAGAAGTATTAGATATTAGTAATTAGATTAGACCAATAAAGAGAATACATTAGGTTATCCCTCCGGATCATATAACGCGATTAGTAGGGCGTCAGTTGCTTAAATTTGGATCACCACCGATGTTTAGATCTAGATTTTGGGAGAAGAGCTCGGCAGCTTTACAGAAATATTGTAAGATAACCATCGGGATTATCATACGCCAATGTTAGTGGGTCGGTTACCCTAATTTGTATAAGAATTTAAGTTTAGAAGTTTTAGATATTAGTAATTAGATTAGACCAATCAAGAGAATACATTAGGTTATCCCTCCGGATCATAAAACGCGATTAGTAGGGCGTCAGTTGCTTAAATTTGGATCACCACCGATGTTTAGATCTAGATTTTGGAAGAAGAGCTCGGCAGCTTTCCAGTAATATTGTAAGATAACCATCGGGATTATCATACGCCAATGTTAGTGTGTCGGTTACCCTAATTTGTATAAGAATTTAAGTTTAGAAGTTTTAGATATTAGTAATTAGATTAGACCAATCAAGAGAATACATTAGGTTATCCCTCCGGATCATAAAACGCGATTAGTAGGGCGTCAGTTGCTTAAATTTGGATCACCACCGATGCTTAGATCAAGATTTTGGGAGAAGAGCTCGGCAGCTTTACAGAAATATTGTAAGATAACCGACGGGATTATCATACGCCAATGTTAGTGGGTCGGTTACCCTAATTTGTATAAGAATTAAAGTTTAGAAGTTTTAGATATTAGTAATTAGATTAGACCAATCAAGAGAATACATTAGGTTGTCCCTCCGGATCATAAAACGCGATTAGTAGGGCGTCAGTTGCTTAAATTTGGATCACCACCGATGTTTAGATCAAGATTTTGGGAGAAGAGTTCGGCAGCTTTACAGAAAGATTGTAAGATAACCATCGGGATTATCATTCGCCAATGTTAGTGTGTCGGTTACCCTAATTTGTATTAAAATTTAAGTTTAGAAGATTTACATATTAATAATTAGATTAGACCAATCAAGAGAATACATTAGGTTATCCCTCCGGATCATAAAACGCGATTAGTAGGGCGTCAGTTGCTTAAATTTGGATCACCACCGATGTTTAGATCTAGATTTTTTGGAGAAGAGCTCGGCAGCTTTACAGAAATATTGTAAGATAACCATCGGGATTATCATACACCAATGTTAGTGTGTCGGTTACCCTAATTTGTATAAGAATTTAAGTTTAGAAGTTTTAGATATTAGTAATTAGATTAGACCAATCAAGAGAATACATTAGGTTATCCCTCCGGATCATAAAACGCGATTAATAGGGCGTCAGTTGCTTAAATTTGGATCACCACCGATGTTTAGATCAAGATTTTGGGAGAAGAGTTCGGCAGCTTTACAGAAAGATTGTAAGATAACCATCGGGATTATCATTCGCCAATGTTAGTGTGTCGGTTACCCTAATTTGTATTAAAATTTAAGTTTAGAAGATTTAGATAGTAGTAATTAGATTAGACCAATCAAGAGAATACATTAGGTTGTCCCTCCGGATCATAAAACGCGATTAGTAGGGCGTCAGTTGCTTAAATTTGGATCACCACAGATGTTTAGATCTAGATTTTGGGAGAAGAGCTCGGCAGCTTTCCAGAAATATTGTAAGATAACCATCGGGATTATCATACACCAATGTTAGTGTGTCGGTTACCCTAATTTGTATAAGAATTTAAGTTTAGAAGTTTTAGATATTAGTAATTAGAGTAGACCAATCAAGAGAATACATTAGGTTATCCCTCCGGATCATAAAACGCGATTAGTAGGGCGTCAGTTGCTTAAATTTGGATCACCACCGATGTTTAGATCAAGATTTTGGGAGAAGAGTTCGGCAGCTTTACAGAAAGATTGTAAGATAACCATCGGGATTATCATTCGCCAATGTTTGTGTGTCGCTTACCCTAATTTGTATTAAAATTTAAGTTTAGAAGATTTAGATAGTATTAATTAGATTAGACCAATCAAGAGAATACATTAGGTTGTCCCTCCGGATCATAAAACGCGATTAGTAGGGCGTCAGTTGCTAAAATTTGGATCACCACCGATGTTTAGATCTAGATTTTGGGAGAAGAGTTCGGCAGATTTACAGAAATATTGTAAGATAACCATCGGGATTATCATACGCCAATGTTAGTGTGTCGGTTACCCAAATTTGTATAAGAATTTAAGTTTAGAAGATTTACATATTAATAATTAGATTAGACCAATCAAGAGAATACATTAGGTTATCCCTCCGGATCATAAAACGCGATTAGTAGGGCGTCAGTTGCTTAAATTTGGATCACCACTGATGTTTAGATCAAGATTTTGGGAGAAGAGTTCGGCAGCTTTACAGAAAGATTGTAAGATAACCATCGGGATTATCATTCGCCAATGTTAGTGTGTCGGTTACCCTAATTTGTATTAAAATTTAAGTTTAGAAGATTTATATAGTAGTAATTAGATTAGACCAATCAAGAGAATACATTAGGTTGTCCCTCCGGATCATAAAACGCGATTAGTAGGGCGTCAGTTGCTTAAATTTGGATCACCACCGATGTTTAGATCTAGATTTTAGGAGAAGAGCTCGGCAGCTTTACAGAAATATTGTAAGATAAGCATCGGGATTATCATACACCAATGTTAGTGTGTCGGTTACCCTAATTTGTATAAGAATTTAAGTTTAGAAGTTTTAGATATTAGTAATTAGATTAGACCAATCAAGAGAATACATTAGGTTATCCCTCCGGATCATAAAACGCGATTAGTAGGGCGTCAGTTGCTTAAATTTGGATCACCACCGATGTTTAGATCTAGATTTTGGGAGAAGAGCTCGGCAGCTTTACAGAAATATTGTAAGATAACCATCGGGATTATCATACACCAATGTTAGTGTGTCGGTTACCCTAATTTGTATAAGAATTTAAGTTTAGAAGTTTTAGATATTAGTAATTAGATTAGACCAATCAAGAGAATACATTAGGTTATCACTCCGGATCATAAAACGCGATTAGTAGGGCGTCAGTTGCTTAAATTTGGATCACCACCGATGTTTAGATCAAGATTTTGGGAAAAGAGGTCGGCAGCTTTACAGAAATATTGTAAGATAACCATCGGGATTATCATACGCCAATGTTAGTGTGTCGGTTACCCTAATTTGTATAAGAATTTAAGTTTAGAAGTTTTAGATATTAGTAATTAGATTAGACCAATCAAGAGAATACATTAGGTTATCCCACCGGATCATAAAACGCGATTAGTAGGGCGTCAGTTGCTTAAATTTGGATCACCACCGATGTTTAGATCAAGATTTTGGGAGAAGAGTTCGGCAGCTTTACAGAAAGATTGTAAGATAACCATCGGGATTATCATACGCCAATGTTAGTGTGTCGCTTACCCTAATTTGTATTAAAATTTAAGTTTAGAAGATTTACATATTAATAATTAGATTAGACCAATCAAGAGAATACATTAGGTTATCCCTCCGGATCATAAAACGCGATTAGTAGGGCGTCAGTTGCTAAAATTTGGATCACCACCGAAGTTTAGATCAAGATTTTGGGAGAAGAGTTCGGCAGCTTTACAGAAATATTGTAAGATAACCATCGGGATTATCATACGCCAATGTTAGTGGGTCGGTAACCCTAATTTGTATAAGAATTTAAGTTTAGAAGTTTTAGATATTAGTAATTAGATTAGACCAATCAAGAGAATACATTAGGTTATCCCTCCGGATCATAAAACGCGATTAGTAGGGCGTCAGTTGCTTAAATTTGGATCACCACCGATGTTTAGATCAAGATTTTGGGAGAAGAGTTCGGCAGCTTTACAGAAAGATTGTAAGATAACCATCGGGATTATCATACGCCAATGTTAGTGGGTCGGTTACCCTAATTTGTATAAGAATTTAAGTTTAGAAGTTTTAGATATTAGTAATTAGATTAGACCAATCAAGAGAATACATTAGGTTATCCCTCCGGATAATAAAACGCGATTAGTAGGGCGTCAGTTGCTTAAATTTGGATCACCACCGATGTTTAGATCAAGATTTTGGGAGAAGAGTTCGGCAGCTTTATAGAAAGATTGGAAGATAACCATCGGGATTATCATTCGCCAATGTTAGTGTGTCGGTTACCCTAATTTGTATTAAAATTTAAGTTTAGAAGATTTACATATTAATAATTAGATTAGACCAATCAAGAGAATACATTAGGTTATCCCTCCGGATCATAAAACGCGATTAGTAGGGCGTCAGTTGCTTAAATTTGGATCACCACCGATGTTTAGATCAAGATTTTGGGAGAAGAGTTCGGCAGCTTTACAGAAAGATTGTAAGATAACCATCGGGATTATCATACGCCAATGTTAGTGGGTCGGTTACCCTAATTTGTATAAGAATTTAAGTTTAGAAGTTTTAGATATTAGTAATTAGATTAGACCAATCAAGAGAATACATTAGGTTATCCCTCCGGATAATAAAACGCGATTAGTAGGGCGTCAGTTGCTTAAATTTGGATCACCACCGATGTTTAGATCAAGATTTTGGGAGAAGAGCTCGGCAGCTTTACAGAAATATTGTAAGATAACCATCGGGATTATCATTCGCCAATGTTAGTGTGTCGGTTACCCTAATTTGTATAAGAATTTAAGTTTAGAAGTTTTAGATATTAGTAATTAGATTAGACCAATCAAGAGAATACATTAGGTTATCCCTCCGGATCATAAAACGCGATTAATAGGGCGTCAGTTGCTTAAATTTGGATCACCACCGATGTTTAGATCAAGATTTTGGGAGAAGAGTTCGGCAGCTTTACAGAAAGATTGTAAGATAACCATCGGGATTATCATTCGCCAATGTTAGTGTGTCGGTTACCCTAATTTGTATTAAAATTTAAGTTTAGAAGATTTAGATAGTAGTAATTAGATTAGACCAATCAAGAGAATACATTAGGTTGTCCCTCCGGATCATAAAACGCGATTAGTAGGGCGTCAGTTGCTTAAATTTGGATCACCACCGATGTTTAGATCTAGATTTTGGGAGAAGAGCTCGGCAGCTTTACAGAAATATTGTAAGATAACCATCGGGATTATCATACGCCAATGTTAGTGGGTCGGTTACCCTAATTTGTATAAGAATTTAAGTTTAGAAGTTTTAGATATTAGTAATTAGATTAGACCAATCAAGAGAATACATTAGGTTATCCCTCCGGATCATAAAACGCGATTAGTAGGGCGTCAGTTGCTTAAATTTGGATCACCACCGATGTTTAGATCAAGATTTTGGGAGAAGAGCTCGGCAGCTTTACAGAAATATTGTAAGATAACCATCGGGATTATCATTCGCCAATGTTAGTGTGTCGGTTACCCTAATTTGTAATAAAATTTAAGTTTAGAAGATTTAGATAGTAGTAATTAGATTAGACCAATCAAGAGAATACATTAGGTTATCCCTCCGGATCATAAAACGCGATTAGTAGGGCGTCAGTTGCTTAAATTTGGATCACCACCGATGTGTAGATCTAGATTTTGGGAGAAGAGTTCGGCAGCTTTACAGAAATATTGTAAGATAACCATCGGGATTATCATACGCCAATGTTAGTGGGTCGGTTACCCTAATTTGTATAAGAATTTAAGTTTAGAAGTTTTAGATATTAGTAATTAGATTAGACCAATCAAGAGAATACATTAGGTTATCCCTCCGGATCATAAAACGCGATTAGTAGGGCGTCAGTTGCTTAAATTTGGATCACCACCGATGTTTAGATCTAGATTTTTTGGAGAAGAGCTCGGCAGCTTTACAGAAAGATTGTAAGATAACCATCGGGATTATCATTCGCCAATGTTAGTGTGTCGGTTACCCTAATTTGTATAAGAATTTAAGTTTAGAAGTTTTAGATATTAGTAATTAGATTAGACCAATCAAGAGAATACATTAGGTTATCCCTCCGGATCATAAAACGCGATTAATAGGGCGTCAGTTGCTTAAATTTGGATCACCACCGATGTTTAGATCAAGATTTTGGGAGAAGAGTTCGGCAGCTTTACAGAAAGATTGTAAGATAACCATCGGGATTATCATTCGCCAATGTTAGTGTGTCGGTTACCCTAATTTGTATTAAAATTTAAGTTTAGAAGATTTAGATAGTAGTAATTAGATTAGACCAATCAAGAGAATACATTAGGTTGTCCCTCCGGATCATAAAACGCGATTAGTAGGGCGTCAGTTGCTTAAATTTGGATCACCACCGATGTTTAGATCTAGATTTTGGGAGAAGAGTTCGGCAGCTTTACAGAAATATTGTAAGATAACCATCGGGATTATCATACGCCAATGTTAGTGGGTCGGTTACCCTAATTTGTATAAGAATTTAAGTTCAGAAGTTTTAGATATTAGTAATTAGATTAGACCAATCAAGAGAATACATTAGGTTATCCCTCCGGATCATAAAACGCGATTAGTAGGGCGTCAGTTGCTAAAATTTGGATCACCACCGATGTTTAGATCAAGATTTTGGGAGAAGAGTTCGGCAGCTTTACAGAAAGATTGGAAGATAACCATCGGGATTATCATTCGCCAATGTTAGTGTGTCGGTTACCCTAATTTGTATTAAAATTTAAGTTTAGAAGATTTAGATGGTATTAATTAGATTAGACCAATCAAGAGAATACATTAGGTTGTCCCTCCGGATCATAAAACGCGATTAGTAGGGCATCAGTTGCTTAAATTTGGATCACCACCGATGTTTAGATCTAGATTTTGGGAGAAGAGTTCGGCAGCTTTACAGAAAGATTGGAAGATAACCATCGGGATTATCATTCGCCAATGTTAGTGTGTCGGTTACCCTAATTTGTATTAAAATTTAAGTTTAGAAGATTTAGATAGTAGAAATTAGATTAGACCAATCAAGAGAATACATTAGGTTGTCCCTCCGGATCATAAAACGCGATTAGTAGGGCATCAGTTGCTTAAATTTGGATCACCACCGATGTTTAGATCTAGATTTTGGGAGAAGAGCTCGGCAGCTTTACAGAAATATTGTAAGATAACCATCGGGATTATCATACCCCAATGTTAGTGTGTCGGTTACCCTAATTTGTATAAGAATTTAAGTTTAGAAGTTTTAGATATTAGTAATTAGATTAGACCAATCAAGAGAATACATTAGGTTATCCCTCCGGATAATAAAACGCGATTAGTAGGGCGTCAGTTGCTTAAATTTGGATCACCACCGATGTTTAGATCAAGATTTTGGGAGAAGAACTCGGCAGCTTTACAGAAATATTGTAAGATAACCATCGGGATTATCATACGCCAATGTTAGTGGGTCAGTTACCCTAACTTGTATTAAAATTTAAGTTTAGAAGATTTACATATTAATAATTAGATTAGACCAATCAAGAGAATACATTAGGTTATCCCTCCGGATCATAAAACGCGATTAGTAGGGCGTCAGTTGCTTAAATTTGGATCACCACCGATGTTTAGATCAAGATTTTGGGAGAAGAGTTCGGCAGCTTTACAGAAAGATTGTAAGATAACCATCGGGATTATCATACGCCAATGTTAGTGGGTCGGTTACCCTAATTTGTATAAGAATTTAAGTTTAGAAGTTTTAGATATTAGTAATTAGATTAGACCAATCAAGAGAATACATTAGGTTATCCCTCCGGATAATAAAACGCGATTAGTAGGGCGTCAGTTGCTTAAATTTGGATCACCACCGATGTTTAGATCAAGATTTTGGGAGAAGAGTTCGGCAGCTTTATAGAAAGATTGGAAGATAACCATCGGGATTATCATTCGCCAATGTTAGTGTGTCGGTTACCCTAATTTGTATTAAAATTTAAGTTTAGAAGATTTACATATTAATAATTAGATTAGACCAATCAAGAGAATACATTAGGTTATCCCTCCGGATCATAAAACGCGATTAGTAGGGCGTCAGTTGCTTAAATTTGGATCACCACCGATGTTTAGATCAAGATTTTGGGAGAAGAGTTCGGCAGCTTTACAGAAAGATTGTAAGATAACCATCGGGATTATCATACGCCAATGTTAGTGGGTCGGTTACCCTAATTTGTATAAGAATTTAAGTTTAGAAGTTTTAGATATTAGTAATTAGATTAGACCAATCAAGAGAATACATTAGGTTATCCCTCCGGATAATAAAACGCGATTAGTAGGGCGTCAGTTGCTTAAATTTGGATCACCACCGATGTTTAGATCAAGATTTTGGGAGAAGAGCTCGGCAGCTTTACAGAAATATTGTAAGATAACCATCGGGATTATCATACGCCAATGTTAGTGGGTCGGTTACCCTAATTTGTATAAGAATTTAAGTTTAGAAGTTTTAGATATTAGTAATTAGATTAGACCAATCAAGAGAATACATTAGGTTATCCCTCCGGATCATAAAACGCGATTAGTAGGGCGTCAGTTGCTTAAATTTGGATCACCACCGATGTTTAGATCAAGATTTTGGGAGAAGAGTTCGGCAGCTTTACAGAAAGATTGTAAGATAACCATCGGGATTATCATTCGCCAATGTTAGTGTGTCGGTTACCCTAATTTGTATAAGAATTTAAGTTTAGAAGTTTTAGATATTAGTAATTAGATTAGACCAAGCAAGAGAATACATTAGGTTATCCCTCCGGATCATAAAACGCGATCAGTAGGGCGTCAGTTGCTTAAATTTGGATCACCACCGATGTTTAGATCAAGATTTTGGGAGAAGAGTTCGGCAGCTTTACAGAAAGATTGTAAGATAACCATCGGGATTATCATTCGCCAATGTTAGTGTGTCGGTTACCCTAATTTGTATAAGAATTTAAGTTTAGAAGTTTTAGATATTAGTAATTAGATTAGACCAAGCAAGAGAATACATTAGGTTATCCCTCCGGATCATAAAACGCGATTAGTAGGGCGTCAGTTGCTTAAATTTGGATCACCACCGATGTTTAGATCAAGATTTTGGGAGAAGAGTTCGGCAGCTTTACAGAAAGATTGTAAGATAACCATCGGGATTATCATTCGCCAATGTTAGTGTGTCGGTTACCCTAATTTGTATTAAAATTTAAGTTTAGAAGATTTAGATGGTATTAATTAGATTAGACCAATCAAGAGAATACATTAGGTTGTCCCTCCGGATCATAAAACGCGATTAGTAGGGCGTCAGTTGCTTAAATTTGGATCACCACCGATATTTAGATCTAGATTTTGGGAGAAGGGTTCGGCAGCTTTACAGAAATATTGTAAGATAACCATCGGGATTATCATACGCCAATGTTAGTGGGTCGGTTACCCTAATTTGTATAAGAATTTAAGTTTAGAAGTTTTAGATATTAGTAATTAGATTAGACCAATCAAGAGAATACATTAGGTTATCCCACCGGATAATAAAACGCGATTAGTAGGGCGTCAGTTGCTTAAATTTGGATCACCACCGATGTTTAGATCAAGATTTTGGGAGAAGTACTCGGCAGCTTTACAGAAATATTGTAAGATGCCCATCGGGATTATCATACGCCAATGTTAGTGGGTCGGTTACCCTAACTTGTATTAAAATTTAAGTTTAGAAGATTTACATATTAATAATTAGATTAGACCAATCAAGAGAATACATTAGGTTATCCCTCCGGATCATAAAACGCGATTAGTAGGGCGTCTGTTGCTAAAATTTGGATCACCACCGATGTTTAGATCAAGATTTTGGGAAAAGAGGTCGGCAGCTTTACAGAAATATTGTAAGATAACCATCGGGATTATCATACGCCAATGTTAGTGTGTCGGTTACCCTAATTTGTATAAGAATTTAAGTTTAGAAGTTTTAGATATTAGTAATTAGATTAGACCAATCAAGAGAATACATTAGGTTATCCCACCGGATCATAAAACGCGATTAGTAGGGCGTCAGTTGCTTAAATTTGGATCACCACCGATGTTTAGATCAAGATTTTGGGAGAAGAGTTCGGCAGCTTTACAGAAAGATTGTAAGATAACCATCGGGATTATCATACGCCAATGTTAGTGTGTCGCTTACCCTAATTTGTATTAAAATTTAAGTTTAGAAGATTTACATATTAATAATTAGATTAGACCTATCAAGAGAATACATTAGGTTATCCCTCCGGATAATAAAACGCGATTAGTAGGGCGTCAGTTGCTTAAATTTGGATCACCACCGATGTTTAGATCAAGATTTTGGGAGAAGAACTCGGCAGCTTTACAGAAATATTGTAAGATAACCATCGGGATTATCATACGCCAATGTTAGTGGGTCGGTTACCCTAATTTGTATAAGAATTTAAGTTTAGAAGTTTTAGATATTAGTAATTAGATTAGACCAATCAAGAGAATACATTAGGTTATCCCTCCGGATCATAAAACGCGATTAGTAGGGCGTCAGTTGCTTAAATTTGGATCACCACCGATGTTTAGATCTAGATTTTGGGAGAAGAGTTCGGCAGATTTACAGAAATATTGTAAGATAACCATTAGGATTATCATACGCCAATGTTAGTGTGTCGGTTACCCTAATTTGTATAAGAATTTAAGTTTAGAAGATTTACATATTAATAATTAGATTAGACCAATCAAGAGAATACATTAGGTTATCCCTCCGGATCATAAAACGCGATTAGTAGGGCGTCAGTTGCTAAAATTTGGATCACCACCGAAGTTTAGATCAAGATTTTGGGAGAAGAGTTCGGCAGCTTTACAGAAATATTGTAAGATAACCATCGGGATTATCATACGCCAATGTTAGTGGGTCGGTTACCCTAATTTGTATAAGAATTTAAGTTTAGAAGTTTTAGATATTAGTAATTAGATTAGACCAATCAAGAGAATACATTAGGTTATCCCTCCGGATAATAAAACGCGATTAGTAGGGCGTCAGTTGCTTAAATTTGGATCACCACCGATGTTTAGATCAAGATTTTGGGAGAAGAACTCGGCAGCTTTACAGAAATATTGTAAGATAACCATCGGGATTATCATACGCCAATGTTAGTGGGTCAGTTACCCTAACTTGTATTAAAATTTAAGTTTAGAAGATTTACATATTAATAATTAGATTAGACCAATCAAGAGAATACATTAGGTTATCCCTCCGGATCATAAAACGCGATTAGTAGGGCGTCAGTTGCTTAAATTTGGATCACCACCGATGTTTAGATCAAGATTTTGGGAGAAGAGTTCGGCAGCTTTACAGAAAGATTGTAAGATAACCATCGGGATTATCATACGCCAATGTTAGTGTGTCGGTTACCCTAATTTGTATTAAAATTTAAGTTTAGAAGATTTACATATTAATAATTAGATTAGACCAATCAAGAGAATACATTAGGTTATCCCTCCGGATCATAAAACGCGATTAGTAGGGCGTCAGTTGCTTAAATTTGGATCACCACCGATGTTTAGATCAAGATTTTGGGAGAAGAGTTCGGCAGCTTTACAGAAAGATTGTAAGATAACCATCGGGATTATCATACGCCAATGTTAGTGGGTCGGTTACCCTAATTTGTATAAGAATTTAAGTTTAGAAGTTTTAGATATTAGTAATTAGATTAGACCAATCAAGAGAATACATTAGGTTATCCCTCCGGATAATAAAACGCGATTAGTAGGGCGTCAGTTGCTTAAATTTGGATCACCACCGATGTTTAGATCAAGATTTTGGGAGAAGAGTTCGGCAGCTTTATAGAAAGATTGGAAGATAACCATCGGGATTATCATTCGCCAATGTTAGTGTGTCGGTTACCCTAATTTGTATTAAAATTTAAGTTTAGAAGATTTACATATTAATAATTAGATTAGACCAATCAAGAGAATACATTAGGTTATCCCTCCGGATCATAAAACGCGATTAGTAGGGCGTCAGTTGCTTAAATTTGGATCACCACCGATGTTTAGATCAAGATTTTGGGAGAAGAGTTCGGCAGCTTTACAGAAAGATTGTAAGATAACCATCGGGATTATCATACGCCAATGTTAGTGGGTCGGTTACCCTAATTTGTATAAGAATTTAAGTTTAGAAGTTTTAGATATTAGTAATTAGATTAGACCAATCAAGAGAATACATTAGGTTATCCCTCCGGATAATAAAACGCGATTAGTAGGGCGTCAGTTGCTTAAATTTGGATCACCACCGATGTTTAGATCAAGATTTTGGGAGAAGAGCTCGGCAGCTTTACAGAAATATTGTAAGATAACCATCGGGATTATCATACGCCAATGTTAGTGGGTCGGTTACCCTAATTTGTATAAGAATTTAAGTTTAGAAGTTTTAGATATTAGTAATTAGATTAGACCAATCAAGAGAATACATTAGGTTATCCCTCCGGATCATAAAACGCGATTAGTAGGGCGTCAGTTGCTTAAATTTGGATCACCACCGATGTTTAGATCAAGATTTTGGGAGAAGAGTTCGGCAGCTTTACAGAAAGATTGTAAGATAACCATCGGGATTATCATTCGCCAATGTTAGTGTGTCGGTTACCCTAATTTGTATAAGAATTTAAGTTTAGAAGTTTTAGATATTAGTAATTAGATTAGACCAAGCAAGAGAATACATTAGGTTATCCCTCCGGATCATAAAACGCGATCAGTAGGGCGTCAGTTGCTTAAATTTGGATCACCACCGATGTTTAGATCAAGATTTTGGGAGAAGAGTTCGGCAGCTTTACAGAAAGATTGTAAGATAACCATCGGGATTATCATTCGCCAATGTTAGTGTATCGGTTACCCTAATTTGTATAAGAATTTAAGTTTAGAAGTTTTAGATATTAGTAATTAGATTAGACCAAGCAAGAGAATACATTAGGTTATCCCTCCGGATCATAAAACGCGATTAGTAGGGCGTCAGTTGCTTAAATTTGGATCACCACCGATGTTTAGATCAAGATTTTGGGAGAAGAGTTCGGCAGCTTTACAGAAAGATTGTAAGATAACCATCGGGATTATCATTCGCCAATGTTAGTGTGTCGGTTACCCTAATTTGTATTAAAATTTAAGTTTAGAAGATTTAGATGGTATTAATTAGATTAGACCAATCAAGAGAATACATTAGGTTGTCCCTCCGGATCATAAAACGCGATTAGTAGGGCGTCAGTTGCTTAAATTTGGATCACCACCGATATTTAGATCTAGATTTTGGGAGAAGGGTTCGGCAGCTTTACAGAAATATTGTAAGATAACCATCGGGATTATCATACGCCAATGTTAGTGGGTCGGTTACCCTAATTTGTATAAGAATTTAAGTTTAGAAGTTTTAGATATTAGTAATTAGATTAGACCAATCAAGAGAATACATTAGGTTATCCCACCGGATAATAAAACGCGATTAGTAGGGCGTCAGTTGCTTAAATTTGGATCACCACCGATGTTTAGATCAAGATTTTGGGAGAAGTACTCGGCAGCTTTACAGAAATATTGTAAGATACCCATCGGGATTATCATACGCCAATGTTAGTGGGTCGGTTACCCTAACTTGTATTAAAATTTAAGTTTAGAAGATTTACATATTAATAATTAGATTAGACCAATCAAGAGAATACATTAGGTTATCCCTCCGGATCATAAAACGCGATTAGTAGGGCGTCTGTTGCTAAAATTTGGATCACCACCGATGTTTAGATCAAGATTTTGGGAGAAGAGTTCGGCAGCTTTACAGAAAAATTGGAAGATAACCATCGGGATTATCATTCGCCAATGTTAGCGTGTCGGTTACCCTAATTTGTATTAAAATTTAAGTTCAGAAGATTTACATATTAATAATTAGATTAGACCAATCAAGAGAATACATTAGGTTATCCCTCCGGATCATAAAACGCGATTAGTAGGGCGTCTGTTGCTAAAATTTGGATCACCACCGATGTTTAGATCAAGATTTTGGGAGAAGAGTTCGGCAGCTTTACAGAAAGATTGGAAGATAACCATCGGGATTATCATTCGCCAATGTTAGTGTGTCGGTTACCCTAATTTGTATTAAAATTTAAGTTTAGAAGATTTAGATAGTATTAATTAGATTAGACCAATCAAGAGAATACATTAGGTTGTCCCTCCGGATCATAAAACGCGATTAGTAGGGCGTCTGTTGCTAAAATTTGGATCACCACCGATGTTTAGATCAAGATTTTGGGAGAAGAGTTCGGCAGCTTTACAGAAAGATTGGAAGATAACCATCGGGATTATCATTCGCCAATGTTAGTGTGTCGGTTACCCTAATTTGTATTAAAATTTAAGTTTAGAAGATTTAGATAGTATTAATTAGATTAGACCAATCAAGAGAATACATTAGGTTGTCCCTCCGGATCATAAAACGCGATTAGTAGGGCGTCAGTTGCTAAAATTTGGATCACCACCGATGTTTAGATCTAGATTTTGGGAGAAGAGTTCGGCAGATTTACAGAAATATTGTAAGATAACCATCGGGATTATCATACGCCAATGTTAGTGTGTCGGTTACCCAAATTTGTATAAGAATTTAAGTTTAGAAGATTTACATATTAATAATTAGATTAGACCAATCAAGAGAATACATTAGGTTATCCCTCTGGATCATAAAACGCGATTAGTAGGGCGTCAGTTGCTTAAATTTGGATCACCACCGATGTTTAGATCTAGATTTTTTGGAGAAGAGCTCGGCAGCTTTACAGAAATATTGTAAGATAACCATCGGGATTATCATACACCAATGTTAGTGTGTCGGTTACCCTAATTTGTATAAGAATTTAAGTTTAGAAGTTTTAGATATTAGTAATTAGATTAGACCAATCAAGAGAATACATTAGGTTATCCCTCCGGATCATAAAACGCGATTAGTAGGGCGTCAGTTGCTTAAATTTGGATCACCACCGATGTTTAGATCAAGATTTTGGGAGAAGAGTTCGGCAGCTTTACAGAAAGATTGTAAGATAACCATCGGGATTATCATTCGCCAATGTTAGTGTGTCGGTTACCCTAATTTGTATTAAAATTTAAGTTTAGAAGATTTATATAGTAGTAATTAGATTAGACCAAACAAGAGAATACATTAGGTTGTCCCTCCGGATCATAAAACGCGATTAGTAGGGCGTCAGTTGCTTAAATTTGGATCACCACCGATGTTTAGATCTAGATTTTGGGAGAAGAGCTCGGCAGCTTTACAGAAATATTGTAAGATAACCATCGGGATTATCATACACCAATGTTAGTGTGTCGGTTACCCTAATTTGTATAAGAATTTAAGTTTAGAAGTTTTAGATATTAGTAATTAGATTAGACCTATCAAGAGAATACATTAGGTTATCACTCCGGATCATAAAACGCGATTAGTAGGGCGTCAGTTGCTTAAATTTGGATCACCACCGATGTTTAGATCAAGATTTTGGGAAAAGAGGTCGGCAGCTTTACAGAAATATTGTAAGATAACCATCGGGATTATCATACGCCAATGTTAGTGTGTCGGTTACCCTAATTTGTATAAGAATTTAAGTTTAGAAGTTTTAGATATTAGTAATTAGATTAGACCAATCAAGAGAATACATTAGGTTATCCCACCGGATCATAAAACGCGATTAGTAGGGCGTCAGTTGCTTAAATTTGGATCACCACCGATGTTTAGATCAAGATTTTGGGAGAAGAGTTCGGCAGCTTTACAGAAAGATTGTAAGATAACCATCGGGATTATCATACGCCAATGTTAGTGTGTCGCTTACCCTAATTTGTATTAAAATTTAAGTTTAGAAGATTTACATATTAATAATTAGATTAGACCAATCAAGAGAATACATTAGGTTATCCCTCCGGATAATAAAACGCGATTAGTAGGGCGTCAGTTGCTTAAATTTGGATCACCACCGATGTTTAGATCAAGATTTTGGGAGAAGAACTCGGCAGCTTTACAGAAATATTGTAAGATAACCATCGGGATTATCATACGCCAATGTTAGTGGGTCGGTTACCCTAATTTGTATAAGAATTTAAGTTTAGAAGTTTTAGATATTAGTAATTAGATTAGATCAATCAAGAGAATACATTAGGTTATCCCTCCGGATAATAAAACGCGATTAGTAGGGCGTCAGTTGCTTAAATTTGGATCACCACCGATGTTTAGATCAAGATTTTGGGAGAAGAACTCGGCAGCTTTACAGAAATATTGTAAGATAACCATCGGGATTATCATACGCCAATGTTAGTGGGTCGGTTACCCTAATTTGTATAAGAATTTAAGTTTAGAAGTTTTAGATATTAGTAATTAGATTAGACCAATCAAGAGAATACATTAGGTTATCCCTCCGGATCATAAAACGCGATTAGTAGGGCGTCAGTTGCTTAAATTTGGATCACCACCGATGTTTAGATCAAGATTTTGGGAGAAGAACTCGGCAGCTTTACAGAAATATTGTAAGATAACCATCAGGATTATCATACGCCAATGTTAGTGGGTCGGTTACCCTAATTTGTATAAGAATTTAAGTTAAGAAGTATTAGATATTAGTAATTAGATTAGACCAATCAAGAGAATACATTAGGTTATCCCTCCGGATCATAAAACGCGATTAGTAGGGCGTCAGTTGCTTAAATTTGGATCACCACCGATGTTTAGATCAAGATTTTGGGAGAAGAGTTCGGCAGCTTTACAGAAAGATTGTAAGATAACCATCGGGATTATCATTCGCCAATGTTAGTGTGTCGCTTACCCTAATTTGTATTAAAATTTAAGTTTAGAAGATTTAGATAGTATTAATTAGATTAGACCAATCAAGAGAATACATTAGGTTGCCCCTCCGGATCATAAAACGCGATTAGTAGGGCGTCAGTTGCTAAAATTTGGATCACCACCGATGTTTAGATCTAGATTTTGGGAGAAGAGTTCGGCAGATTTACAGAAATATTGTAAGATAACCATCGGGATTATCATACGCCAATGTTAGTGTGTCGGTTACCCAAATTTGTATAAGAATTTAAGTTTAGAAGATTTACATATTAATAATTAGATTAGACCAATCAAGAGAATACATTAGGTTATCCCTCCGGATCATAAAACGCGATTAGTAGGGCGTCAGTTGCTTAAATTTGGATCACCACCGATGTTTAGATCTAGATTTTTTGGAGAAGAGCTCGGCAGCTTTACAGAAATATTGTAAGATAACCATCGGGATTATCATACACCAATGTTAGTGTGTCGGTTACCCTAATTTGTATAAGAATTTAAGTTTAGAAGTTTTAGATATTAGTAATTAGATTAGACCAATCAAGAGAATACATTAGGTTATCCCTCCGGATCATAAAACGCGATTAGTAGGGCGTCAGTTGCTTAAATTTGGATCACCACTGATGTTTAGATCAAGATTTTGGGAGAAGAGTTCGGCAGCTTTACAGAAAGATTGTAAGATAACCATCGGGATTATCATTCGCCAATGTTAGTGTGTCGGTTACCCTAATTTGTATTAAAATTTAAGTTTAGAAGATTTATATAGTAGTAATTAGATTAGACCAAACAAGAGAATACATTAGGTTGTCCCTCCGGATCATAAAACGCGATTAGTAGGGCGTCAGTTGCTTAAATTTGGATCACCACCGATGTTTAGATCTAGATTTTAGGAGAAGAGCTCGGCAGCTTTACAGAAATATTGTAAGATAAGCATCGGGATTATCATACACCAATGTTAGTGTGTCGGTTACCCTAATTTGTATAAGAATTTAAGTTTAGAAGTTTTAGATATTAGTAATTAGATTAGACCAATCAAGAGAATACATTAGGTTATCCCTCCGGATCATAAAACGCGATTAGTAGGGCGTCAGTTGCTTAAATTTGGATCACCACCGATGTTTAGATCTAGATTTTGGGAGAAGAGCTCGGCAGCTTTACAGAAATATTGTAAGATAACCATCGGGATTATCATACACCAATGTTAGTGTGTCGGTTACCCTAATTTGTATAAGAATTTAAGTTTAGAAGTTTTAGATATTAGTAATTAGATTAGACCTATCAAGAGAATACATTAGGTTATCACTCCGGATCATAAAACGCGATTAGTAGGGCGTCAGTTGCTTAAATTTGGATCACCACCGATGTTTAGATCAAGATTTTGGGAAAAGAGGTCGGCAGCTTTACAGAAATATTGTAAGATAACCATCGGGATTATCATACGCCAATGTTAGTGTGTCGGTTACCCTAATTTGTATAAGAATTTAAGTTTAGAAGTTTTAGATATTAGTAATTAGATTAGACCAATCAAGAGAATACATTAGGTTATCCCTCCGGATCATAAAACGCGATTAGTAGGGCGTCAGTTGCTTAAATTTGGATCACCACCGATGTTTAGATCAAGATTTTGGGAGAAGAGTTCGGCAGCTTTACAGAAAGATTGTAAGATAACCATCGGGATTATCATACGCCAATGTTAGTGTGTCGCTTACCCTAATTTGTATTAAAATTTAAGTTTAGAAGATTTACATATTAATAATTAGATTAGACCAATCAAGAGAATACATTAGGTTATCCCTCCGGATAATAAAACGCGATTAGTAGGGCGTCAGTTGCTTAAATTTGGATCACCACCGATGTTTAGATCAAGATTTTGGGAGAAGAACTCGGCAGCTTTACAGAAATATTGTAAGATAACCATCGGGATTATCATACGCTAATGTTAGTGGGTCGGTTACCCTAATTTGTATAAGAATTTAAGTTTAGAAGTTTTAGATATTAGTAATTAGATTAGACCAATCAAGAGAATACATTAGGTTATCCCTCCGGATCATAAAACGCGATTAGTAGGGCGTCAGTTGCTTAAATTTGGATCACCACCGATGTTTAGATCTAGATTTTGGGAGAAGAGTTCGGCAGATTTACAGAAATATTGTAAGATAACCATCAGGATTATCATACGCCAATGTTAGTGTGTCGGTTACCCTAATTTGTATAAGAATTTAAGTTTAGAAGATTTACATATTAATAATTAGATTAGACCAATCAAGAGAATACATTAGGTTATCCCTCCGGATCATAAAACGCGATTAGTAGGGCGTCAGTTGCTAAAATTTGGATCACCACCGAAGTTTAGATCAAGATTTTGGGAGAAGAGTTCGGCAGCTTTACAGAAATATTGTAAGATAACCATCGGGATTATCATACGCCAATGTTAGTGGGTCGGTTACCCTAATTTGTATAAGAATTTAAGTTTAGAAGTTTTAGATATTAGTAATTAGATTAGACCAATCAAGAGAATACATTAGGTTATCCCTCCGGATCATAAAACGCGATTAGTAGGGCATCAGTTGCTTAAATTTGGATCACCACCGATGTTTAGATCTAGATTTTGGGAGAAGAGCTCGGCAGCTTTACAGAAATATTGTAAGATAACCATCGGGATTATCATACACCAATGTTAGTATGTCGGTTACCCTAATTTGTATAAGAATTTAAGTTTAGAAGTTTTAGATATTAGTAATTAGATTAGACCAATCAAGAGAATACATTAGGTTATCCCTCCGGATCATAAAACGCGATTAGTAGGGCGTCAGTTGCTTAAATTTGGATCACCACCGATGTTTAGATCAAGATTTTGGGAGAAGAGTTCGGCAGCTTTACAGAAAGATTGGAAGATAACCATCGGGATTATCATTCGCCAATGTTAGTGTGTCGGTTACCCTAATTTGTATTAAAATTTAAGTTTAGAAGATTTAGATAGTAGAAATTAGATTAGACCAATCAAGAGAATACATTAGGTTGTCCCTCCGGATCATAAAACGCGATTAGTAGGGCATCAGTTGCTTAAATTTGGATCACCACCGATGTTTAGATCTAGATTTTGGGAGAAGAGCTCGGCAGCTTTACAGAAATATTGTAAGATAACCATCGGGATTATCATACCCCAATGTTAGTGTGTCGGTTACCCTAATTTGTATAAGAATTTAAGTTTAGAAGTTTTAGATATTAGTAATTAGATTAGACCAATCAAGAGAATACATTAGGTTATCCCTCCGGATAATAAAACGCGATTAGTAGGGCGTCAGTTGCTTAAATTTGGATCACCACCGATGTTTAGATCAAGATTTTGGGAGAAGAACTCGGCAGCTTTACAGAAATATTGTAAGATAACCATCGGGATTATCATACGCCAATGTTAGTGGGTCAGTTACCCTAACTTGTATTAAAATTTAAGTTTAGAAGATTTACATATTAATAATTAGATTAGACCAATCAAGAGAATACATTAGGTTATCCCTCCGGATCATAAAACGCGATTAGTAGGGCGTCAGTTGCTTAAATTTGGATCACCACCGATGTTTAGATCAAGATTTTGGGAGAAGAGTTCGGCAGCTTTACAGAAAGATTGGAAGATAACCATCGGGATTATCATTCGCCAATGTTAGTGTGTCGGTTACCCTAATTTGTATTAAAATTTAAGTTTAGAAGATTTACATATTAATAATTAGATTAGACCAATCAAGAGAATACATTAGGTTATCCCTCCGGATCATAAAACGCGATTAGTAGGGCGTCAGTTGCTTAAATTTGGATCACCACCGATGTTTAGATCAAGATTTTGGGAGAAGAGCTCGGCAGCTTTACAGAAAGATTGTAAGATAACTATCGGGATTATCATTCGCCAATGTTAGTGTGTCGGTTACCCTAATTTGTATTAAAATTTAAGTTTTGAGGAATTATGTGTTCGTAAATAGATTAGACAAATCAAGGGATTACATTAGGTTATCCCTCCGGATCATAAAACGCGATTAGTAGGGCGTCAGTTGCTTAAATTTGGATCACCACCGATGTTTAGATCAAGATTTTGGGAGAAGAGTTCCGCAGCTTTACAGAAATATTGTAAGATAACCATCGGGATTATCATTCGCCAATGTTAGTGTGTCGGTTACTCTAATTTGTATAAGAATTTAAGTTTAGAAGATTTAGATATTAGTAATTAGATTAGACCAATCAAGAGAATACATTAGGTTATCCCTCCGGATCATAAAACGCGATTAGTAGGGCGTCAGTTGCTTAAATTTGTATCACCAGCGATGTTTAGATCAAGATTTTGGGTGAAGAGTTCGGCAGCTTTACAGAAAGATTGTAAGCTAACCATCGGGATTATCATTCGCCAATGTTAGTGTGTCTGTTACCCTAACTTGTATTAAAATTTAAGTTTAGAAGATTTAGATATTAGTAATTAGATTAGACCAATCAAGAGAATACATTAGGTTATCCCTCCGGATCATAAAACGCGATTAGTAGGGCGTCAGTTGCTTAAATTTGGATCACCACCGATGTTTAGATCAAGATTTTGGGAGAAGAGTTCGGCAGCTTTACAGAAATATTGTAAGATAACCATCGGGATTATCATTCGCTAATGTTAGTGTGTCGGGTACCCTAATTTGTATTAAAATTTAAGTTTAGAAGATTTAGATAGTAGTAATTAGATTAGACCAATCAAGAGAATACATTAGGTTATCCCTCCGGATCATAAAACGCGATTAGTAGGGCGTGAGTTGCTTAAATTTGGATCACCACCGATGTTTAGATCTAGATTTTGGGAGAAGAGTTCGGCTGCTTTACAGAAAGATTGTAAGATAACCATCGGGATTATCATTCGCCATTGTTAGGGTGTCGGTTACCCTAATTTGTATAACAATTTATGTTTAGAAGATTTAGATATTAGTAATTAGATTAGACAAATCAAAGGAATACATTAGATTATCCCTCCAGATAAAAATACGCCATTAGTGGCGCATCGAACACTTGAATTTGTACCACCAGCGAAGTTTAGTTGAAGATAGTTAGATATTAGTTGGTCAGGTTGTCGTTAATCGCAATGCACTTATATATAAATTAGATAAGTTAGTAATGGTTCCTATAAATTTAATCAAAATCATCGTCAGTTACCTAGATGGCGAGCAATACTTCGTCATCATCAGCCAAGCCGTTCCCACTATGGTAGACATTCCAGTATTCGTTCCGCAAAGCACATTATTAGGTCCAATCCTCTACTTTATTTTCATCAACGACATTCCTCGGCACCACAAAACAAGTATTGGAGTTTATGCAGGCGACACGGCTATTTTCGCCCATTCCAAACCAACCAGGAAATTTGTACCGTATCTAGAAGAATACACTAAACTAATTCTCGAATATTTCAAGACATGGAAACTTAAAGTCAATATATCCAAGACGGAACCAATTTGGTTCACCTTCAAGTGCAAACCTCCCGATGTCGCAGGAGTTAAAGTTGGGGAGGACACCATCCCGTGGCAGAATACAGTGAAATACCTAGGCACCACACTGGACTCGAAGCTAGTTTTCAGCCAAGAAAAACAGGCTCGACTGAACAAGACCAACTTTGTTATCCAATTATTATACCCCTTCATTGGTCCAAATGCCAAAACACTAAAGAAAGAAAGTCATTTTGTACAAAGCTTGTGCAAGGTCGATACTTACCTACAACGCTCCCATCTTGGCCGCCGCATGCAAGACGAAGATGAAGTCCATCCAAGTTATGCAGAATAAATTTCTGAGGATTATTGGACAGTATCCCAGATTTACCACCGTCGACTTCATGCAAACATACTTGGAAATCGAAACCATCGCCACGTTCATCAAAGAGAAGACCAGGAACATCATCAAACAAATGACAACTCACCAGAACCCACTTTTAGCCGAAGCGGTTTCATACGACGACAAGCTTTTCGAAAACGTGAAAAGATCCATGAAACAAATCATAAATTAATTATTAGTTTCGCCATTGTAATATTATTCTTTCCTTTTGTTTGTAATCCCCTTGTATTGTTTGTTTTTGTCATTTTAACGTAAGTTCTTTTCCACCCCCATTTACAATGTCACTCACTTACCAACATTGGAAGTTTTCTGTAACTCACCTATGTTTAATGAAGGAGTCAGCGTCGCACCGAAATTACAATATTCTTTAAATGTTGTAAGGCAAGAGTCACGCTGATAGTTTTTTCTTTTATTTTAAACTTGGCCCAATTAGACAGTAAGTGGCTAGTTTATGTTGCATCAAGAGCGATCGCTCCCTTGCTACATGGTAGTGCATATCGTTGAGGCCAATTCGTGAACGGACTGCGGTCGCGCTAACGCGCGACACTTATTCTGAAACAGCTTTCTAATTCGGTCAACTATCCTGCACATAGTTAATTTCCAACTAACTAATGCCCGAATTTTAATTCGAATCGCATACAATACGTTCCAAATTTAATGAATGAACTCAGTAGAAATTATACAAATAAAGTTTGTCGGTGCGGCCAAGGAGCTTTATAAAAAAGAATCGTGCAATTTGTTCATTCGCTCGGGGTGCATGACAACGTGGTCTATTATGATAAATTTCGTTTGATAATTAATTCTGTAAAATCGATGGTTCGTATTTAGATAATTTTTGAAAAGTCCAAGTAGTGAGTTTTACCAAAGGAAGTCACTACTACAAACCAAATCCGTCAATGAGTCTCATACAAAGCAGTAAAGTTGAAAGTAACTGGTGAATCAGAAAAGAAAACTTGAATAATAATACACAATAATTCCACATTGAGATGGTTTTAAATGTTTTTTATCTACGACTGATACATAATACATCCATTACGTACGTAATCACAGTAATGTAATTCTCTTCATAATCTACACTCGTGGATTATGAATTCTTGCTTGTGGATTATGAGTTCTTGCCTGTGGATTATGAATTTAAAACACCGAACTGTCGTCATATCAATGTTTTCATATAATATTTTTTGGAAACCACGAGTATTATTCGGTTTGCAAATTCCTCTAGAAAAAAAGTCGCCTTCACCGGGATTCGAAACCTCGATGTGTTGGTCGGTAGCGGACAGTGCTATCCATTTGTCCATAACGGTCCTCGTTAAAAGTAATAATGCGATTCGCTATATAAGCTACTCTTTGAGTATCGCAAAAATTTTTGAAAATATCGATTTTGAAAAATGCCACCCATATGCAAAAAAATGATCCAAAGCCGAATGTGCATAAACATTTTCGGAATGTTTGAAGATGACCCGGATGATTGCGGATTTACATCAACTTTGACACATGCCGAAATCGGCTGTCAAAATTCCATTTCGATTCTAAATTAATAAATAAACTTTTTGTAAAAAATATGAAATTTTTTATTTTGAGTCATAGATAAAACGTCGTATTTGACTCGCACATAATGGCTATAATTCAGTCGGATGATTATACGGCTCGCGTATAAACTTCATTCTCGTGAATTATAGCCTACATTATATGCTCGTTAAATAATACACTATTATAATGTTTCTAGTTTGTTGCGATTATATGTTATTTATTGCCGCTATCGGTTGTTTGTAATGGTCACGTGGACCGCCAAATTACCTACACGGGTAAATTTTATATAAATGTTCAAGATACATATTGTAGCAAGGAGTATAATTTTAGAACTAGATATAACAGGGTATTTAATTATAATACATAGTAGATAACAAGTTTCTGACCTGAAACAAAGGATCGAACTCTCTTGTAACTTTTACAACAAGCAGCCAATGCGTATTAAGTTAGATAGGTCAAGTTTTAACCTCGGATATTGGATATGATGTAGTTATGATCTCCGAGTCCTTATTGTGATCGGCTAATGTGTTATAATTAAAAAAATAGAAAAATATGCGCTATAATATGCAGTAAAAATTAAGATAATATTATGCAAAATTTATAAAAAAATTTGTTTAATCTTAAAATACAAATAAAAAAAGTTGTACACATTTATTAAAAAAACAACAACAATATTAAAAATAAAGAATAAACATTGGAAAATGGAAATAGTACATTGTACAAGTGATAAAGTGACTAATTTTTGACCCGAGGGTAAAGGTTTGTTTGCACAAGGCTTTAGCCGAGGGCAGCAATTATCCTCAGGTCAAAAGTCACACTATCCCCGACGAGCATGTACTATTTTTTGCAATTGCAAGAGGTAAAGTAGGAACTCCACCAATTACGAAACTTGAAGCATAAGTTTTAATTTTTTAAATCAAATTTTTTCTAGTAGTCATGTTACTACTATAATATAATATAACTAGCACCACGAGGGAATGTTCCTAGTACCACGATACTTTGTTAGGTGAACTGCAGTAATTTGCGTTATTATTTATTATTTCTGTAAGTAACCATATTTTTAGACCCTTAAATAACAGTTTCTAGTTAAGTGATCATGCTGTATTATTTTTTTCTTTAAAATCAACAAAATATGCAATTATATGTTCTTAAACCTAAAATTATGCGACAAGAACTTTTATATTTGACATGTAGGTAATATGAAACGAATTTTTGGCAAACCAGAATTACAATATGCACTTTCCAAACAAATATGCAAAATTCTAAAGTTCCGAGCCCTGCTTATAACACATCATTGGCCATCTAGACTGGTATCCTACTCTCATTCCATAACCAATAATTGTTAATGCTCGTTAAATTTTACTCATCATTAAATAAACTTGATAAAACGAGAGTTTTCCCTTTCGTTTTACATAGTGTGAATGGTTTACCTTAGTATAAGAAGATCACTTAGCAACAACAGATTCACTCACAATTATCAATAACAAAGAAAGCCTTTTGTTTGTTTAGTTTTAAAGAAACACATCTATCTCGCGTTTTCCGCGGGAATCTTTCTACCTCAGTGGCGTTCATCTCGCCCCCTTTTGGCGCGGGATTCAAATTTACTACATTCGACGGTAGTTTCAAGTTCTATCAAAGCGCTAAATACAAATTGCATGTATATCGTTACAAAACAGAGCTTAAATTATGACATGGATCTGAAAAGAAGCGACTGGGACCGGCTGAAAATAAGAAATTAAAAGGTAAATAGCATTAAATGTTATTAATTAATTATATTATATTTATAAGTAATTTGTTACAAACTTTAAATGGTGGATGATTTAAATTCGTGCAGCCGCTTATCTTTGGGGCGGCTGGGCAAAAAAGAAAGGCTTGCCCCTAATGCTAGCTTACAACAGCAGGGCAGGAGACGCTTACAAAAATAACATACAGAACCGATACTTCCTATAGATGTAGAAGGGTTATACAGGGTGCGCTAAAAGATGAGCTCCAAAGAGCAAGCGAGAAAGATGTAGTTTGGGCTCCACGTAGTTTAAAACCACCCTGTAGACAAATGCAGCAAACACTAGCAAAACTGCGGAATAAGTGTCTCTGCAAAAAATAAAGAGCTATTCGGGTCTGATGCTTCAAGATCAAAAATAGTGCTGATCAGTTCTAACTTCGGATTTAATCATTGATAAGCTAAATATATACAGTTAAGCGCAATATTGGGACAATCTTTTAGATTCGAAAATAATTAATAATTCAAACAATTATGCGTATAGCTACCGCGTATACGTATACTCAGTTTACAGATAACTACGCGCTTCTGTAACTGGGTCACAGAGATAAAAAATATAAGAGTTAATAACTTTTGTTTATAAAAAAACGTAAATGCGTTCATAAAGAACGGCCCAACAAATGTAAAACTTGGGTGAAATGTAATGTAACTTTCACATCAAACTAGATAAGAAATCGTAAATCTAAAAGTTACTTCTTTAATATTTTTGACTCTTTTGATGCACCGTTAAAATTCGATTCACACTCTATATAACGGGAAAAAAATTTGACGTTTTAAGGTAAGGTTAAGGTTATACTGGTTATGCTAACCAAGACAGAAATTTCAAAATTATATTGTTTAAATGGAAAATCATTTGAAAGACAAAGTTAAAAGGTCTAAAAATTTTAATTAGGTTTTAAACTGGTTTTGTAAGTAAGTTAGGGTACCACCGTGTGAAAATTATTCTTCTACAGAAATTTTACTCCAACAGGAAAATGTTGCATTGTGTAACAGAATACGGTAGTGGAATTTGGTTAGAAGTTTCAAGCTAGAAGATCCCAGTTTATTGTATCCTTACGTCGATAGTAAAATCAAATGCTGCTACCACTTCTACGTCATCTTTAACGGCTTTAAGTAAAAATTGGAAGAAACCGACGTGATGACAGTGGTGACCAAAAGTATTTGAAGTTTTCCAGCAAAAATGTCCAGATTGTAACTTTGCATCAGTTCGATCTTTTTTCTGATTTCTTATTTCTGAAGTTGTGAATTTTTAACAAGTTAAATGTTATTGAACACTGTCCAGAATTTGAATAATGGCAGTTGGAAAATTCTACCAAAATGAAGATAAAATATTCGAGTTGCTATAATTGAAAATGAAATTTTATTTTTAACTGACAGAAGTCACTAAATTCAAAATTAAACGATAAATCATACATCTAATATAAATTATAATAATTAAATAAGTTTTTATAATTTTATTTTAAATGAATTATGAAATTGTTAAAAACAACTTAAAGTTCTTAAACTTTTTAGGAATTCTTCAAACAAATTCAATGGAAAGATATTTTTTTATAATCATTTATTTTTCAGGGTTTATTCGTGGGGTGAATGGACTTACTTATGTAGAAAATCAAGAACATTAAAGCAAAATTTCGATAACATAGATTGGTTTCGAACTTTGATAATGATTACGGAACAACTGCTGGATCGGAAATAAAAAGGTTTGTAATATTTAATTTTTGGTGATTACAGATCAATAGCTATTATTTTGAAAATTGTATGCATTTCAAAAAGGTCATACTTAAATTGACGTTAAATAACATCAATCTCTTTTTGTGATGCAATAGATTTAAATATAAATTAGTACTGTTGTGGTTTATTTTCAAAATGCTGAAATTTGATGAGCAATTAGGCTGCCACGGGAATACTGTAGGTCCTCGTTTAGGTTTTTTTGTCGTTTTTGACAGGCCCGATGGTACTTAATTTATTGCTGTGACCGAGATTTTGATTCGGTAGTTCGTTAAGAAGTGTTGGTGAGTTATAGAAATACTGTAGGTCCACCTCAGATTTTGTTTACTACGTTTGATAAGACGGCGGGTACTTTATGATACCAGGAGCATCTACATCGACAATTTCGATTTTTCTTCTTTAAAGTTTAAGTTGGTCAAAATCGTATACAATAATTTAAATTACAAACTTGGTTGACAGATTCTTCTAAATTTTTTGTTTTCAGGGTTTTCAATAAATACCAGTTGGAAACAGCTATGGACGTGCAGGAGATGAACTTGTTTAAGTAGAAAAGGAAAAAATGTAGTGAAAATTAACAATGGTGATGGCAGATAAAAATTCAACAAAACCTGTAGATTCAGTTTAACCACCAAATGGATATAAAAAGGTTCGCGATATTTAGTATTTATGTCTAATTAATTGTAATAGGGGTGGGGTGTATTTTAATTTTTCGAATGTTTTCGTGTAGGTGCTGCAAATTAACGTAAAAATTTGAAAGAACACGCAGGTGTCTACTTGCACGACCGTCATACGAGACAGAAAACTAGAAATAAGGTAAGTTTCTTGGCCAATATTTTTTAATTTTGTATACATATTGTCATGTTTCAAAAGTGATTCGGACCCACCCTATACATTTTGGTAAAAATTCATTTATTTATTTAAGTTATGTTTAAATTGATTTTAAGTTGTAAGATTGTAAAATTAGCAAGGTGGGAACGAATCACCAAAAATTCAAGGCCTTTTTGCAAAAAATGGTCGACGTGATGGCCGTGTTAATTTATTAGTCTGAATAATTATTGAAAAGATTTGTAGTTTTTAAAATATAAGTGATTTCAGGCCTTTTGCCAAAAATGGCCGACGTGATGGACGTATGATTTGTGAGTCCGAGAAATATTTGATAAGTTCTGTAGTTTTTGAAATATAAAAGTGATTTTTTTATGGATGAAGAGTGTTTTATTAAGATTTGTAGTCGGATTAAATCAATTTTGAAAGATTTTTGAGTGGTTTTGAAAATTAAAATTAAACAGAAGCTAATTAAAGAAATTAAAGATAAAAAGTGGAATTGGATGGAATGGGATCAACAATTACAATTGAAATAATTAAGAAAGTTTTATATTTAATATTAAAAATTTATTCAAGGAACAACAAATTGTGTTTGATAAGCCGGACTGAGTACCGGTATCGAATATAAATTTTGTATTCCCATTTTTAAATATTTTATATTAAAACAAAAATTGAAGTTTCACGAATTATTTTGAATTAGAATATTTTTGATTGGAATTTATTGGAAAAAATTAAAAAAATTTTAAATTAAATACGTGGATATGTTACATCTCAATATATAACGTTAGAGGGCGCGCCACATGTTATTTTAAATTTCAAAATTTGACGTTGGTTGAATGACAGAATTTAATTTGTTTACATTTTCGATAAATTTTAACAAAGGAAATGTAGCATTTTGCGTATTTTGTATAATAATTTATTAAGAAGTGAAGTTTTTCAATAAACTCAATTAGATAAATCTTTTGACATACAGAAATCATTACAATAAGTGTTTGCAATTTAAAAAAAATTAATTATACTACAAGATGTCTGGAAATAATTGGCGAAATTTTCTGAAATTGTAAAGAGTATATTTTTGAATAAAAAAGACTACGGAACATATGATCGGGAACATTTTTTTGATCATGCAAATGGGTATTTATTGAATATCGACTAAATTCTTGATTGCATGATGCGTGTGTCAGATTCGTCATTTGTAATATGCCGTTATTACTTGTGAACTGTGTTAGCAGTTGAATGTGAACGATAATGTGTTATATTGCTGTGTTAAGCTTCGGTCATCATAATGAGAATGGGAACCGTTTACCCCTCTGTTCGATTTGCACCTGATGTGTTGTTTATCAAGAAGGTTTCACAGAGCACGGGACATCGTGTAACACCAACGTTAGTCTTGTAAGACTTAACTATAAAACCATCATTTAATAAACATTCATTTTCACGATGAAAAAAACGTTTTCGGTCATAATTATGTTGCACAATCATTTTTAAATCAAATACATGTTCTGTGCGATATCTAAAAATTCGCTCGAGCTAGCTCAAAATTTTTAATTGCTCTTTGGCACCGAGGGGGGCAGCAATTCACCCTCTTAAGAGTAGGTCATGAATGGAATGAAATTTTAATTCTATTAAATTTTTTAACAAGGTTTAATAAAATTTAATTTTTCGTCGACCTTTTGAGTTTTTATTTCATTTCTAGAAATAGAAAACCGTTTAAACGTTTAGTTGATGTATTTTACGTAAAGGAAAATGTTAGTAGGTACAAATTAATAAGTTTATTTTCTATTTTATGTTCACATCATAATTTTATTTCGTGTATTTAAATATGTTTTGGATTTAAGTTGCTTAAAGACTTTAGATAAACTTTACTATATTGTACTTGAAAAAAATATTCGGATAAATTATAATTATTTTTATTGGAAGATTATATTATTTTCATTTGTAACTCGACAAACTTAAACGAATATTTGTTTGTGTAGATAAATTTTTTTAAAATAATCTTTTAAATTGCAGACACCTGATGTTATGTTATCTCACGTATACACAAAACATGTGCATATAAAAGAGAAAGGAGACTTATTAATTTGTGAATAAGTAATAAGAATTTCCTTTTTACCCTCAACGGAACCCATTTAGGGTGTGACGTTGTTAACAAAAAATTTCACTTCTTAGTGAAATTAACTAAAACCAAGGGATATTTATTTATTTCATTAATTGTTAACGACAGCAGGTAATGGCTTTGCTAAAACATAAATACTGTCTTTAAAGTTGTCACATTTTTAAGAATTCTGTAAACAAATTTAATGGAAAGAAATTTTTTCATAATCTTTTATTTTTTAGGGTTTATTCGTGGAGTGAATGGACTTACCTATGCAGAAAATCGAGAAGGGTAAAGCAAAATTTCGATAACAGATTGATTCGAACTTCGATAACGGTCACGGAACAACTTGCAGATAGAAAATAAAAAGGTTTGTAACATTTCATTTTTGGTGTCTACAGATTAACGGTTATTTGTAATTGGCATGCAATTCAAGGTTTTCAAATATTCATAATTGTGCAACATTTGACATTAAATCAATAAAATTAAGTTGTATTATCGATATTTATTGCTAGGTGTCGCCATTATGTACTTTAAAATATTTTAAAACAATTGACATTGTATGTTGTGCAAAAATAAGTTATTTATTTGCTTTCGCGTGTTTTAATTAAATGAATTATGCCTTTTTTAGAACTTTTTACTAATTTTTAATTTATCCTATTATATTGCTATATATTTTGTTGTTTAAAAAGAAGTCACAAAGTTCAAAATTAATGCTTTATTTGTACGATTTTTAATGTATAAAACGTAACAGTAAAAATTTATATTTAAATTTTGAATTTTCTTTAAATTTAGTCTACCGCTAAAATTTTGAATTAGTGATTTCTGCGATTGCTTATTCCTCTTGTTAATTTTCAGTCAATTAAGACAAACATTTTTAAAGTTTTTGAATAATTGCGAAATTATTATTAAGACGGTGTTTCGTGAAATCATACGGATTAGTTAATTTTTGAAGCAACACTTATAATTATGTCTTAGGTGTTGCCAAGTAGCAAAAGGTGAGGTTTATTTTATCAAGGAGGCTTTAAAAAGTCGCATGCCGAAGGCTGGATGCAACTATTTTTTAAAGAAATTCTTCAAGGAAACTGAGGAGATTGTCGTTTCAAGTTAACAGTTTTTTAACAAGGAATGAATGAACGAATGTTCTTAGTAGTTTTGTTTTAGCTTGTACCTATTTACAAATTCGTTTAGTTTTAGGAATTTGCAATCAAATATTAATTTTAAGTTAACACATTTAACACATTATATAAAAGTTAAAATTATATTATCCTTTGTTTGAAAATTCGACGTCATATCCTATTATTCATCTTTTAGTACCTAATAATTTTAAATAAATGAATCAATAAATTTTCTGGCAATAGATTTTAATTTTTATATTAGAATATTAGTTGCAAACTTGTAAATAATATCTTTGATTCCTATTCATTCAGAAGGCGAGTAAATCAACTCAAAAATAATTGAAGTTGTAAATAGATTTTTTAATACAAACAAAATATATTATTCGTAACAAAATTTATAAAAACATTAGGGGATTTTAGTAAACGGGATAAGTAATTAGTAGTTATTCCTCGGCAGCCTCCTTATAAGTTACCTAAAATTATAATAAAATTAATGCACTGGAAGAAATGGTTTCGAAAACACTTGAAATTTTCATTATATTTTAACGTCGAATAAATTATATTGTTGTGTAAAATTACTTGCATTTCATTTTCAAACAAATTTATAAAATAATGATTCACAGGAAACGTGATAAAGCGCTGCGTTTTTTTCTATAATCGCTTCGTTTTATTTTGTTTTGTGTAATCTTTTAGAAATTGTAAAAATATGTCTGTTCAAATTTTTTGAATTTAAAATTAATTATGTGAACAAAAAGGACTTAAGCCAAAAAGCACATCTGTGCAAATTCTACGTCGTATTCTATTATTTATCTTTTAATACATGATAATATTAAATAAATATTAGTCATCTAATGACAATGAATGCAGGCAATAATTTTTAATTTATTCTACTATTCTTATTTTTCCAGAAACTAAGTAAATCAACTCAAAACTAATCCAATTTGTAAATGGTTTTTTTAATATAATATACTATACACTTCCGTACATATTATGTACATTATTCATAACAAAACTTAAAGAAACATAAGGGAATTTAGTAAATGGGATAAGTAATTAGAAGTTATTCCTCGTCAGCCTTCTTGTAAGTTACCTATGTAAAACTTTCAATGGAATATAATAAAAATGCACCGGAGGAAATTATTTGGAAAACACTTGAAATTTTTAATATATTTTAATGTCAAATAATTTATATTGTTGCTTAAAACCACTTGCATTTCATGTTCAAACAAGTTTATAATATATGATTCACAGGAAACGCGATAAACAGCTGCGTTTTTTAAATAATCGTTTCTTTTTATTTTGTATGGTGCAATCTTTTATAAAATTTAAAAATATGCCTGTTCAAATTTTTGGAATTTAAAGTTAATTATGTGAATAAAAAGGACGTAAGCCAAAAAGTACATCTCGCGATAACAGAGATGGAACATAATAAAAGCTGCATTTGTAAAAGGAATATTGCCCGATTGGCATTAATTCGAGTACACCTTCTATTAAATCCTATGCTCTCATAAGTGTTAGGTATTTTATCGTATAAAAACCAAAGCTTTTAGTTTAGTTTTTCTTGTAAGCAATATTTAAGAAACGGCATAAATGTTTGCATCCTGATCAATAGGAGAAAAGCAAATTTCTAAATTATTGTAAAATATTAATAATAATTTTGAGTTGAAAAATAATTAACATTTGAAATTATTAACTCAATTTTATTTTAATTAAAACTTCTTTGTGTTCAATAGTAGTTTTTTTAAATCCACGACATGAACGTTCATTTAATCAATAGTTTGTAAGGACGTTTTTTTTAAATGGCATAAATTAAATTAAAAAGGTTTTCGTTTTTATTTTGTTAAATTTAAACTGATATAACAAAGAAATCAACTTATAAATTTATAGATATTTTAATTTGTATTTTAAAATTTATCTTCTGAATTCTTCTTCGGTTTAGTTTTAATTGACTTCATAATGATTTCTTCTTGATGAGAATGATCTTTCATCGAAACATGTTTTCCAATGACGTTTTTGTTAGCTTATTTTAACGGCACCCGGTATTTTCACGAGTATATTAATATCGCTTAATTAAAATTAATTATTACCATGGTTTTGCTAATCAGGATTTTAAAGGTTTTTGCAGCTTTAAAACTTTGACTTTTCAAAATTATCTAAATATGAACCATGGATGTTACAGAATTAACTATCAAACGAAATGTATCATAAATAGGCCACGTTTCGTGCACCCCGAGTGAACGAATAATTTGCACGATTATTTTTGATAAAGCTACTTGGCCGCACCGACAAACTTTATTTGTTTAATTTCTATTGCGTTCATTCTTTACATTTTGGACATATTGTATACAATTCGAATTACAAACTTGGTTGATATATTCTTATAAGTTATTTTTATTTTCAGCGTTTTCAATAAAAGCCATCCGAAAGCAGCCGTGGACATGAGAAAGATGGACTTGTTGAAGTAGAAAAGAGCATTACCTATTGGTTTCTATTTGAAGATTTAAAAACGGTTTAACGAACAACAGCCAGATAGGATATAAAAAGGTTAGCGACATTTAATATTTGTGTCAATTACTTATTGTAATTTGCATCCATTTTAATTTTTACTTTGAAACTCAATTAGAAAAATATTTTGAAAAACAAAAGTCATTACAATAAATGGTTGCAATTTTAAGAATTTTAGAGAAGGTACGATTTTGCTACAGCCACGAAAATTTGATCATCGTTAGTTCAGCAGTAGTTTAATATTATACAGGGTATCGGGATTAACTTGGTCAAATTTTGAGATATTGTCGATAATATGTTTTTGAATAAAAATTACCAAGGAACATAAGATGGAAAACATTTCCTTGATCGTGCATGTGGATACTTATTGAATCTCACTCTGCAATTTGCACCTGATGTATGGTTTATCGAGAAGATTTTTACAGAGTATGACATATCGCTGGCAGGCAATCGACAATGAAGGTCGAATTTCAAACAATTCTTGTAACACCAATGTTAGTTTCGTAAGACTTTACTATAAAACTATGATTTAATAAACATCTATTTTCATGATGAAGACAACGTTTCCGATCATACATTTTACTCAAAAACATATTTTTTACGATTCCTAAAACTTTGGCGAGCTAGTTCAAATTTTTAATTACCCCTTTAATTCCATCGAGTTTCTAGAAATTTATAACGAGGTTTAATAAAAATAACTTTTCGTCGACATTTTGAGCTTTTATTTCGTTTCTAGAAACAGAAAACTTTTCAAACGCAACATTCAATTACCTCAAGTTGAGTTGGTATATTTATGATAATATTTCTAATTATGAGTTTTAATGTTAATTTAATTAGGCGCAACAATCTATGATCATTTTAATAAATTATTTTTGATTTTAATAAAAAAGTTATGCAATTTATTGATTCAACATGTAACTAATTATAAAAACTTAATACGTTATTATAGTCCAAGTAAATTGACTCAAATCCAAGCGGTATCTTCGGAAATTCATTTCTACAAGTCTTTATTAGCCAGATTAAAAATTTATTAACAGTGTTAATATAAAAAGGGGAATAAGCTATAATATTTTGTTGTATAAACAGAAGTCATAAAGTTCAAAATTAATGCTTTAAATAATTTTTCCAGGTTTGCTTGATGAGATTCCAAAAATCGAAACATACGGTTATATAACAGGGTGTCGCAAGCTATATCTTTCAATAAATTAGTCTTCGAACAATATTATGTAAGTTATGAATAAAATTTAATTTCAATTTCATTTAACATGTAAAAATTAATTTTATAAAAAAATATCACATGTTAATAATCTTAACTATTATACAAACAAAATATATTATTCGTAACAAAATTTATAAAAACATTAGGGGATTTTAGTAAACAGGATAAGTAATTAGAAGTTATTCCTCAGCAGCCTACCTATAAGTTATTTATAATTATGTAGAACTTTTAAGGGAATATAATAAAAATGCACCGAAAGAAATGGTTTGGAAAACACTCGAAATTTTCATTATATTTCAATGTCAAATAATTTATTTTGTTGTGTAAAATCACTTGCATTTCATTTTCAAACAAGGTTATAAAATAATGATGTACAGGAAACGTGATAAAGCGCTGCGTTTTTTTGAATAATCGTTTTATTTTGTTTTGTGTAATCTTTTAGAAAATTTAAAATGTTTTGAATTTAAAATTAATTATTCGAACACAAAGGACTTAAGCCAAAAAGCACATCTGTGTAAATTCGACGTCATATCCTATTATTCATCTTTTAGTACCTGATAATTTCAAATAAATTAATAAATAAATTTGCTGGCAACAGATTTTAATTTTTATATTAGAATATTAGTTGCAAACTTGTAAATAATGTCTTCGACTCTTATACTTCCAGAAGGCGAGTAAATCAACTCAAAAATAATTGAATTTGTAAATAGATTTTTTAATACAAAGAAATTTATAACAAAATATCGTGGGTATTCTGCGAAAATGCATTAAGTCAATAATCATAGTTTTGACATAATTGGATTTGAAAGTTTGTTTTCTCTGAACATCTTTATGTATTTTTGACTCATAGCAGAAATTATCTTGGTTAGTTGTATAAATATGACTTTGTGCGTTTTTGCAGTCTATACAACGTTCACCAAGCAAAAACAAAGCATGATTAGCTAACCAAAAAACAACAAAATAATTTTGACTTATGCATTTTCGCAGAATAACCACGATATATAAAAACATTAGAGAATTTTAGTAAACGGGATAAGTAATTAGAAGTTATTCTTCGGCAGCTTTCTTATGAGTTACCTAGTTACCTATGTAAAACTTCCAATGGAATATAATAAAAATGCACCGGAGGAAATGATTTGGATTATTTGTAAACGGAATATTTTCATTCAATGCCCGATTGGCATTAATTCGAGCACACGTTCTATTAAATAATGTGCACTCATAAATAACAAGCTTTTAGTTTTAGTTTTTCTTGTAAGAAATATTTAAGACATGGCAAAAATGTTTGCATCCTGATCAATATGAGAAAAGCAAATTTCTGAACTATTGTAAAATATTAATAATAATGTTGAGTTGAAAAATAATTAACATTTGAAATTACCGATTCATTTTTATTTTAATCGAAACTTCTTTGTGTTCAATAATAGTTTTTTTTAAATCCACGACACATGAACATTCATTTAATCAATAATTTGTAAGGCCGTTGTTTTTAACTGGCATAAATTAAATTAAAAAGGTTTACGTTTTTATTTTGTTAAATTTAAACTGATATAACAAAGAAATCAACTTATAAATTTATACAGATATTTTAATTTGTATTTTAAAATTTATTTTCTGAATTCTTCTGCAAAATATATGAACCATCGATGTTACAGAATTAATTATCAAACGAAATTTATCATAAACAGACCACGTTGTCATGCATCCCGAGTGAATGAATAAATTGCACGATGATTTTTTTATAAAGCTCCTTGGCCGCACCGACAAACTTTATTTGTATTGCATTTGTTCTTTAAATTAGGGTCATATTGTATACAATTCGAATTACAAAATTGGTTGATATATTCTTATAAGTTTTTTTATTTGCAGCGTTTTTTCAATATAAATCATCCGAAAGCAGCCGTGGACATGAGGAAGATGAACTTGCCGAAGTAGAAAAGGACATTACCTATTGGTTCTATTTGAAGATTTATAAACGGTCTAACGAACAACAGCCAAATAGGATATAAAAAGGTTAGCAACATTTAATATTTGTGTCAATTACTTATTGTAATTTGTATCCATTTTAATTTTTATTTGAAACTTAATTAGATAAATATTTTGAAACAAAAGTCATTACAATAAGTGGTTGCAATTTTAAGAATTTTAGAGGGGGTCCGATTTTGCTACAGCCACGAAAATTTGATCATCGTTAGTTCATCAGTAGTTTAATATTATACAGGGTATCGGGATTAACTTGGTCAAATTTTGAGATATTGTCGATGGTATGTTTTTGAATAAAAATGACTAAGGAACATAAGACCAAGAACATTTCCTTGATCATGCAAATGGAAACTTTTACTGAACCTCACTTTCCAATTTGCACCTGATGTATGGTTTATCGAGAAGATTTTTACAAAGTATGACATATCGCTGGCAGGCTTTTATCTACAATAAGGGTTAAATTTCAAACAATTCTTGTAACACCAATGTTAGTTTCGTAAGACTTCGCTACAAAACTATGAATTAATAAACATCTATTTTCGTGATGAAGAAAACTTTTCCAATCATACATTTTACTCAAAAACATATTTTTTTGATTCCTAAAACTTTGGCGAACTAATTCAAATTTTTAATTACCTCTTTAATTCCATCGAGTTTCTGAAAATTTTTAACAAGGTTTAATAAAAATTAACTTTTCGTCGACATTTTGAGCTTTTATTTCGTTTCTAGAAACAGAAAACTTTTCAAACGCAATATTCAATTACCTTAAGTTGAGTTGGTTATTTATGATAATATTTCTAATTATGATTTTTAATGTTGATTTAATTAGGCGTATCAATCTATGATCATTTTAATAAATTATAAAATTTTTGATTTTATAAAAATTGTTAGTTATGCATTTTATTGATTTAACATGTAACTAATAATTATAAAAACTTAATACGTTATTATAGTCCAAGTAAATTGACTCAAATCAAGCGGTATCTTGATGACTTATTTGTTGCGAAACATAGCAAAATCCTAGCTGTAAGGGTAGCATATATCGTCCACCCCATTTCTTTGTAAATTAGTGTTATACCTAGGAATCTAAGGAGTTATGCCTGTTTAGGAGGTCGGAAAAAAGCGACCTTTCGTTATATTGGTTTTTGGAAAGTGTGTACTACACAATATTTTCGCACAACAATATTTATATTCGAGAGAGTTTTGTTTAAAAGATATTTAGTAATTTTTTTTGTAAAAAAATATTAAAAATGAACTAAGACTGGAACTTGGTTAATTTAAAGCATTTTTGTACAAAAAGTATTTTTCAAACAGAGCTCTTTGGAATAATTATGAAAAATTTGTTAAAATAAGTACACTTTCCTGAAAAAAAATTAATAACAGTGGTTTTTTGAAAACAGAAATGAGGTGGACGATATATAACCACGCTTAACACTGAAGTTTTACTGGTTTTCGCAAGAAACGCGTCTTAATAATGGCTCAACGGATTGACTTGGAATTTTAAGAAGGCGAGAATGCTGTAAGGGTAGCATATATCGTCCACCCCACTTTGTAAATAAATGTTATACCGTAAATTGTTAATTAATAATTTTAAAATACTATCGGGTGGTTTTTCAAATAAAGTACAAAAATCATACCGCTAAATTTCAAAATGATATCTCGGGCGGTTTTCGAATTACTGGTAAAAATAAGAATTAATAGCTAATTTTTATTTTTCCAAGTCTTGTAAGACACTCGGGAAGAAACACTTTAAAATTTGGTAATAGCATCTTTAAAGTTATTTGTAAATGCATGTGCTATGTTTTGAAAGTTGTTATTTTCAATTGCAAGGTATATTAGTGATTTCCAAAAAAATGTAGTGGTGGAGGGATGCTGAGAACCTTCCCTCGCTATATTGGAAAACGGCAAGTTCCAACAGCGGCGGAATGTGATTAGTTTTGTCGAGCCAGAGACCAAAACTCAATTCCAGTGACGAGTAACTTGTGGAAAAAAATTAAGTTGCGCCACGAAAAAGTGTTTGGGTTGAAAAGGTCAAACTGTTAGGGGTAGCACCGGGCAACGTGGGTAATACAAAGTAGGAGATAGTCTGGCGTAGCCAATTTTTATGCGCGGTTTTAAGTTTGGCGGAGAAGGTCGATTTGTGTAGAAATAAAATAGGATTCTAATTTGTATTTTTAATTCCAGACGAACTCATTCCCGGATGGCATAGCAGATCACATAATCCGGATCGTAGAGAGGGCAGTTGGAGACTTGGGCGAGAAGTCGAGCGTCGAAGTGTGAAGTATTAAATTGTAACTCATATTGCAAATCACAAAACAATGACTTGTACTTATATGTTCAATAAATCGTTATCATAAAACGCAAATTTCGACTCATTGAATGACGCAGCAGACTTAGCGAGTAGGAAGTCATGTGACCAAAGCCCCACCAAAGTCTGAATGCCAAGGTGGGGACAAACAATATTTAAGTAAGTGTAGCTCCGAGGGCGGGTTTGTGGGACACGGCGAAGCCGTCAGTAAACACTCCAGTCCAGATACTAGCCGAGCGGAGCGAGGCCTGGACCGTAGAGGCGATGGACCGGTCCAACTCGTACTGGGTATCGACGAAAGCTTAAGAAGAATCGACGGACGAATGCGGCGCGGAGCGCCGCATTCGTCGGCGGCATGGGCCGAAAAATTTGCTAAGTCCGAATGTCAAATTTAAATTTGACATTGGGACTTAGAAAATTTTTCAAATTTACATTTGACATTCCGAACTTAGAAATTTGACAAAATACTTTGAAGGAGTAGCAGTGCCCCAGCGAAGGAAGACCTACCTACGAGAAGAGTATCGAGGCCCCCTTGGTACTTACTTACAATATGTGGGACCCCTTGGCATCATACCTCATGTGATACGTGGGCCCCCTTGGCATCATACCTCATGAGACTCATAGGGCCCCTTGACACCTTATGTAATGTAAGACGTGGGCCCCCTTGGCACCTTACCTAATGTAAGACGTGGGCCCCCTTGGCACCTTACCTAATGTAAGACATGGGCCCCGTTGGCACCTTACATCATGTAAGGCGTGGGCCCCCTTGGCACCTTACCTCGTGTAAGGCGTGGGCCTCCTTGGCACCTTACCTCATGTAAGGCGTGGGCCCCCTTGACACCTCAACTCATGTAAGGCGTGGGCCCCCTTGGCACCTTACCTCATGTAAGGCGTGGGCCCCCTTGCTACCTTGTCTAATGTAATACGTAAGACCCCTTGGCATCATACCTCATGTGTTATGACACCTCACCTAATGTAATAGGTGTATGTCTAGTGATGACACACATAGCTTAACTTATGACGATGCATACAAATAAATAATACGACAGTGTATTGTGTTTTACTTTTATTCATGATACGAACGTATTACAAAATCCTTAGTAACATAGCTTAACAAATAAGTGCAACACTTGATTCAGCTAGATGATGTCAGAAGTTGGTAGGTATGTCCTTGTCCAATAAGTATGGCTGTTCTTGTGCGGCTATGGCTTCTAATTTGAATCTGCAAAGTAGAAAGCATGTTACAATATTTTACAGAGGAAGCATAATGTTCTAGCACCCTACGCTTTTATCAGATACGCCTGTGATACAAGTTGCTTGTATTTGAGTTGACTCACTCGCTACAAACGGTGAGCTGTTGTACAAACAGTTGAACCAATGATTAAAATATATTATTTATCTACGACTGGTACATAATACATCCATTACGTACGTAATCACAGTAATTCTTGCCCATGAATTATCAATTTAAAGCACCGAACTGACGTCATATCTATGTTTTAATATAATATTAGGAAACCACGAGTCAGCGGTTGTAAATTTCTCTAGAAAAAAAGTCGCCTTCACCGGGCTTCGAACCGCGATGTGTGGATCTACAGCAGGCAGTGCTATCCATTTATCTATAACGGTACTAGTAAAAGTAATAATGCGATCCGCTATATAAGTTACTCTTCGAGTATCGCGAATTAAGATCGCATTAAAATTATTCCAGAAAATATTGTAATTTAATAATTTTAAAAATTGTCAGTCGAAAAAAAAACCCCCCTTCAACATAGTAAATTTTAAGATTAAAATGAAAGCGAACTTCGTCAGAAAGGCGACTTTTATGTTTTCAAAAAATTTGCGATGCGGACCATAGTTTTTGAAAATCTTTGCATTATTTTATTTAGAAAAATCCATTACTATGTTCCGCCCTAGAAAATATATAATCAACCCAAATGCTACTAAATTATGGAATTTGCAGCGATTTTGCTACTACTATATAACGAATTTTGAAAAAAAAATATAATATAATAAATCAATTTCAAAAATTAATAATTCCAAAACTAGTAACAAAACTATATTGGCATTTATAGGCCCACTAGTTAAGCAAGCCCCCCTACAACATTTCTTATTTATGCTTTCCTAATACTTTAAAAGCAAAACTTCACCAATAATTTTATGTATTTTACCTTTTAGGAACAAGAAAACATAAACCCGAAGACAAATTGTAACAATTTTTCTTATTTATGTTCTCCTAACACTTTAAAAGCAAAACTCGACAAATAATTTAGTGCTTTTTTACGTTCTTGGAACAGGAAAACATAAACCCCTGAAGAAATTGTAACAATTTTTTTTATTTATGCTTTCCTAACACTTTAAAAGTAAAACTCGACAAATAATTTAGTGTTTTTTTTACCTTTTTGGAACAGGAAAACATAAACCCGTGGAGAAATTATAACAAGTTTTCTTATTTATGCTTTCCTAATACTTGAAAAGCAAAACTTCACAAATAATTTAATGTATTTTTACTTTTTGGGCCAAGAAAATATAAACCCGAAAAGAAATTGTAACAATTTTTCTTATTTATGCCTTCCTAATACTTTAAAAGCAAAACTTCACCAATAATTTAATGTATTTTACCTTTTAGGAACAAGAAAACATAACCCGGAGGAGAAATTGCAACAAGTTTTCTTATTTATGTTTTCCTAATACTTGAAAAGCAAAACTTCACTAATAATTTAATGTTGTTCACCTTTTTGGAACAGAGAAACATAAGCCGGAGGAGAAATTGTAACAAGTTTTCTTATTTATGCTTTCCTAATACTTGAAAAGCAAAACTTCACAAATAATTTAATGTATTTTTACTTTTTGGGGCAAGAAAACATAAACCCGAAAAGAATTTGTAACAATTTTTCTTATTTATGCTTTCCTAATACTTTAAAAGCAAAACTTCACCAATAATTTAATGTATTTTACCTTTTAGGAACAAGAAAACATAAACCCGAAGAGAAATTGTAACAATTTTTCTTATTTATGCTTTCCTAATACTTTAAAAGCAAAACTTCACAAATAATTTAATGTTTTTCACCTTTTTGGAACAAGAAAACATAAACCCGGAGAGAAATTGTAACAATTTTGCTTATTTATGCTTTCCTAATACTTGAAAAGCAAAACTTCACTAATAATTTAATGTTGTTCACCTTTTTGGAACAGAGAAACATAAGCCGGAGGAGAAATTGTAACAAGTTTTCTTATTTATGCTTTCCTAATACTTGAAAAGCAAAACTTCACAAATAATTTAATGTATTTTTACTTTTTGGGGCAAGAAAACATAAACCCGAAAAGAAATTGTAACAATTTTTCTTATTTATGCTTTCCTAATACTTTAAAAGCAAAACTTCACCAATAATTTAATGTATTTTACCTTTTAGGAACAAGAAAACATAACCCGGAGGAGAAATTGCAACAAGTTTTCTTATTTATGCTTTCCTAATACTTGAAAAGCAAAACTTCACTAATAATTTAATGTTGTTCAACTTTTTGGAACAGAGAAACATAAGCCGGAGGAGAAATTGTAACAAGTTTTCTTATTTATGCTTTCCTAATACTTGAAAAGCAAAACTTCACAAATAATTTAATGTATTTTTACTTTTTGGGGCAAGAAAACATAAACCCGAAAAGAAATTGTAACAATTTTTCTTATTTATGCTTTCCTAATACTTGAAAAGCGAAACTCCACAAATAATTTAGTGTTTTTTTACCTTTTTGGACCAGGAAAACATAAACCCGAAGAGAAATTGTAACAATTTTTCTTATTTATGCTTTCCTAATACTTGAAAAGCAAAACTTCACTAATAATTTAATGTTGTTCAACTTTTTGGAACAGAGAAACATAAGCCGGAGGAGAAATTGTAACAAGTTTTCTTATTTATGCTTTCCTAATACTTGAAAAGCAAAACTTCACAAATAATTTAATGTATTTTACCTTTTAGGAACAAGAAAACATAAACCCGAAGAGAAATTGTAACAATTTTTCTTATTTATGCTTTCCTAATACTTGAAAAGCAAAACTTCACTAATAATTTAATGTTGTTCACCTTTTTGGAACAGAGAAACATAAGCCGGAGGAGAAATTGTAACAAGTTTTCTTATTTATGCTTTCCTAATACTTGAAAAGCAAAACTTCACAAATAATTTAATGTATTTTTACTTTTTGGGGCAAGAAAACATAAACCCGAAAAGAAATTGTAACAATTTTTCTTATTTATGCTTTCCTAATACTTTAAAAGCAAAACTTCACCAATAATTTAATGTATTTTACCTTTTAGGAACAAGAAAACATAAACCCGAAGAGAAATTGTAACAATTTTTCTTATTTATGCTTTCCTAATACTTGAAAAGCAAAACTTCACTAATAATTTAATGTTTTTCACTTTTTTGGACCAGGGAAACATAACCCGGAGGAGAAATTGCAACAAGTTTTCTTATTTATGCTTTCCTAATACTTGAAAAGCAAAACTTCACTAATAATTTAATGTTGTTCAACTTTTTGGAACAGAGAAACATAAGCCGGAGGAGAAATTGTAACAAGTTTTCTTATTTATGCTTTCCTAATACTTGAAAAGCAAAACTTCACAAATAATTTAATGTATTTTACCTTTTAGGAACAAGAAAACATAAACCCGAAGAGAAATTGTAACAATTTTTCTTATTTATGCTTTCCTAATACTTGAAAAGCAAAACTTCACTAATAATTTAATGTTGTTCACCTTTTTGGAACAGAAAAACATAAGCCGGAGGAGAAATTGTAACAAGTTTTCTTATTTATGCTTTCCTAATACTTGAAAAGCAAAACTTCACAAATAATTTAATGTATTTTTACTTTTTGGGGCAAGAAAACATAAACCCGAAAAGAAATTGTAACAATTTTTCTTATTTATGCTTTCCTAATACTTTAAAAGCAAAACTTCACCAATAATTTAATGTATTTTACCTTTTAGGAACAAGAAAACATAAACCCGAAGAGAAATTGTAACAATTTTTCTTATTTATGCTTTCCTAATACTTGAAAAGCAAAACTTCACTAATAATTTAATGTTGTTCACCTTTTTGGAACAGAGAAACATAAGCCGGAGGAGAAATTGTAACAAGTTTTCTTATTTATGCTTTCCTAATACTTGAAAAGCAAAACTTCACAAATAATTTAATGTATTTTTACTTTTTGGGGCAAGAAAACATAAACCCGAAAAGAAATTGTAACAATTTTTCTTATTTATGCTTTCCTAATACTTTAAAAGCAAAACTTCACCAATAATTTAATGTATTTTACCTTTTAGGAACAAGAAAACATAACCCGGAGGAGAAATTGCAACAAGTTTTCTTATTTATGCTTTCCTAATACTTGAAAAGCAAAACTTCACTAATAATTTAATGTTGTTCAACTTTTTGGAACAGAGAAACATAAGCCGGAGGAGAAATTGTAACAAGTTTTCTTATTTATGCTTTCCTAATACTTGAAAAGCAAAACTTCACAAATAATTTAATGTATTTTTACTTTTTGGGGCAAGAAAACATAAACCCGAAAAGAAATTGTAACAATTTTTCTTATTTATGCTTTCCTAATACTTGAAAAGCGAAACTCCACAAATAATTTAGTGTTTTTTTACCTTTTTGGACCAGGAAAACATAAACCCGAAGAGAAATTGTAACAATTTTTCTTATTTATGCTTTCCTAATACTTGAAAAGCAAAACTTCACAAATAATTTAATGTTTTTCACTTTTTTGGACCAGGGAAACATAACCCGGAGGAGAAATTGCAACAAGTTTTCTTATTTATGCTTTCCTAATACTTGAAAAGCAAAACTTCACTAATAATTTAATGTTGTTCAACTTTTTGGAACAGAGAAACATAAGCCGGAGGAGAAATTGTAACAAGTTTTCTTATTTATGCTTTCCTAATACTTGAAAAGCAAAACTTCACAAATAATTTAATGTATTTTACCTTTTAGGAACAAGAAAACATAAACCCGAAGAGAAATTGTAACAATTTTTCTTATTTATGCTTTCCTAATACTTGAAAAGCAAAACTTCACAAATAATTTAATGTATTTTTACTTTTTGGGGCAAGAAAACATAAACCCGAAAAGAAATTGTAACAATTTTTCTTATTTATGCTTTCCTAATACTTTAAAAGCAAAACTTCACCAATAATTTAATGTATTTTACCTTTTAGGAACAAGAAAACATAAACCTGAAGAGAAATTGTAACAATTTTTCTTATTTATGCTTTCCTAATACTTGAAAAGCAAAACTTCACAAATAATTTAATGTTTTTCACTTTTTTGGACCAGGGAAACATAACCCGGAGGAGAAATTGCAACAAGTTTTCTTATTTATGCTTTCCTAATACTTGAAAAGCAAAACTTCACTAATAATTTAATGTTGTTCAACTTTTTGGAACAGAGAAACATAAGCCGGAGGAGAAATTGTAACAAGTTTTCTTATTTATGCTTTCCTAATACTTGAAAAGCAAAACTTCACAAATAATTTAATGTATTTTACCTTTTAGGAACAAGAAAACATAAACCCGAAGAGAAATTGTAACAATTTTTCTTATTTATGCTTTCCTAATACTTGAAAAGCAAAACTTCACAAATAATTTAATGTTTTTCACTTTTTTGGACCAGGGAAACATAACCCGGAGGAGAAATTGCAACAAGTTTTCTTATTTATGCTTTCCTAATACTTGAAAAGCAAAACTTCACTAATAATTTAATGTTGTTCAACTTTTTGGAACAGAGAAACATAAGCCGGAGGAGAAATTGTAACAAGTTTTCTTATTTATGCTTTCCTAATACTTGAAAAGCAAAACTTCACAAATAATTTAATGTTTTTCACTTTTTTGGAACAGGGAAACATAACCCGGAGGAGAAATTGGAACAAGTTTTCTTATTTATGCTTTCCTAATACTTGAAAAGCAAAACTTCACTAATAATTTAATGTTGTTCACCTTTTTGGAACAGAGAAACATAAGCCGGAGGAGAAATTGTAACAAGTTTTCTTATTTATGCTTTCCTAATACTTGAAAAGCAAAACTTCACAAATAATTTAATGTATTTTTACTTTTTGGGGCAAGAAAACATAAACCCGAAAAGAAATTGTAACAATTTTTCTTATTTATGCTTTCCTAATACTTGAAAAGCAAAACTCCACAAATAATTTAGTGTTTTTTTACCTTTTTGGACCAGGAAAACATAAACCCGAAGAGAAATTGTAACAATTTTTCTTATTTATGCTTTCCTAATACTTGAAAAGCAAAACTTCACAAATAATTTAATGTTTTTCACTTTTTTGGAACAGGGAAACATAACCCGGAGGAGAAATTGGAACAAGTTTTCTTATTTATGCTTTCCTAATACTTGAAAAGCAAAACTTCACTAATAATTTAATGTTGTTCAACTTTTTGGAACAGAGAAACATAAGCCGGAGGAGAAATTGTAACAAGTTTTCTTATTTATGCTTTCCTAATACTTGAAAAGCAAAACTTCACAAATAATTTAATGTATTTTTACTTTTTGGGGCAAGAAAACATAAACCCGAAAAGAAATTGTAACAATTTTTCTTATTTATGCTTTCCTAATACTTGAAAAGCGAAACTCCACAAATAATTTAGTGTTTTTTTACCTTTTTGGACCAGGAAAACATAAACCCGAAGAGAAATTGTAACAATTTTTCTTATTTATGCTTTCCTAATACTTGAAAAGCAAAACTTCACTAATAATTTAATGTTGTTCAACTTTTTGGAACAGAGAAACATAAGCCGGAGGAGAAATTGTAACAAGTTTTCTTATTTATGCTTTCCTAATACTTGAAAAGCAAAACTTCACAAATAATTTAATGTATTTTACCTTTTAGGAACAAGAAAACATAAACCCGAAGAGAAATTGTAACAATTTTTCTTATTTATGCTTTCCTAATACTTGAAAAGCAAAACTTCACTAATAATTTAATGTTGTTCACCTTTTTGGAACAGAGAAACATAAGCCGGAGGAGAAATTGTAACAAGTTTTCTTATTTATGCTTTCCTAATACTTGAAAAGCAAAACTTCACAAATAATTTAATGTATTTTTACTTTTTGGGGCAAGAAAACATAAACCCGAAAAGAAATTGTAACAATTTTTCTTATTTATGCTTTCCTAATACTTTAAAAGCAAAACTTCACCAATAATTTAATGTATTTTACCTTTTAGGAACAAGAAAACATAAACCCGAAGAGAAATTGTAACAATTTTTCTTATTTATGCTTTCCTAATACTTGAAAAGCAAAACTTCACTAATAATTTAATGTTTTTCACTTTTTTGGACCAGGGAAACATAACCCGGAGGAGAAATTGCAACAAGTTTTCTTATTTATGCTTTCCTAATACTTGAAAAGCAAAACTTCACTAATAATTTAATGTTGTTCAACTTTTTGGAACAGAGAAACATAAGCCGGAGGAGAAATTGTAACAAGTTTTCTTATTTATGCTTTCCTAATACTTGAAAAGCAAAACTTCACAAATAATTTAATGTATTTTACCTTTTAGGAACAAGAAAACATAAACCCGAAGAGAAATTGTAACAATTTTTCTTATTTATGCTTTCCTAATACTTGAAAAGCAAAACTTCACTAATAATTTAATGTTGTTCACCTTTTTGGAACAGAAAAACATAAGCCGGAGGAGAAATTGTAACAAGTTTTCTTATTTATGCTTTCCTAATACTTGAAAAGCAAAACTTCACAAATAATTTAATGTATTTTTACTTTTTGGGGCAAGAAAACATAAACCCGAAAAGAAATTGTAACAATTTTTCTTATTTATGCTTTCCTAATACTTTAAAAGCAAAACTTCACCAATAATTTAATGTATTTTACCTTTTAGGAACAAGAAAACATAAACCCGAAGAGAAATTGTAACAATTTTTCTTATTTATGCTTTCCTAATACTTGAAAAGCAAAACTTCACTAATAATTTAATGTTGTTCACCTTTTTGGAACAGAGAAACATAAGCCGGAGGAGAAATTGTAACAAGTTTTCTTATTTATGCTTTCCTAATACTTGAAAAGCAAAACTTCACAAATAATTTAATGTATTTTTACTTTTTGGGGCAAGAAAACATAAACCCGAAAAGAAATTGTAACAATTTTTCTTATTTATGCTTTCCTAATACTTTAAAAGCAAAACTTCACCAATAATTTAATGTATTTTACCTTTTAGGAACAAGAAAACATAACCCGGAGGAGAAATTGCAACAAGTTTTCTTATTTATGCTTTCCTAATACTTGAAAAGCAAAACTTCACTAATAATTTAATGTTGTTCAACTTTTTGGAACAGAGAAACATAAGCCGGAGGAGAAATTGTAACAAGTTTTCTTATTTATGCTTTCCTAATACTTGAAAAGCAAAACTTCACAAATAATTTAATGTATTTTTACTTTTTGGGGCAAGAAAACATAAACCCGAAAAGAAATTGTAACAATTTTTCTTATTTATGCTTTCCTAATACTTGAAAAGCGAAACTCCACAAATAATTTAGTGTTTTTTTACCTTTTTGGACCAGGAAAACATAAACCCGAAGAGAAATTGTAACAATTTTTCTTATTTATGCTTTCCTAATACTTGAAAAGCAAAACTTCACAAATAATTTAATGTTTTTCACTTTTTTGGACCAGGGAAACATAACCCGGAGGAGAAATTGCAACAAGTTTTCTTATTTATGCTTTCCTAATACTTGAAAAGCAAAACTTCACTAATAATTTAATGTTGTTCAACTTTTTGGAACAGAGAAACATAAGCCGGAGGAGAAATTGTAACAAGTTTTCTTATTTATGCTTTCCTAATACTTGAAAAGCAAAACTTCACAAATAATTTAATGTATTTTACCTTTTAGGAACAAGAAAACATAAACCCGAAGAGAAATTGTAACAATTTTTCTTATTTATGCTTTCCTAATACTTGAAAAGCAAAACTTCACAAATAATTTAATGTATTTTTACTTTTTGGGGCAAGAAAACATAAACCCGAAAAGAAATTGTAACAATTTTTCTTATTTATGCTTTCCTAATACTTTAAAAGCAAAACTTCACCAATAATTTAATGTATTTTACCTTTTAGGAACAAGAAAACATAAACCTGAAGAGAAATTGTAACAATTTTTCTTATTTATGCTTTCCTAATACTTGAAAAGCAAAACTTCACAAATAATTTAATGTTTTTCACTTTTTTGGACCAGGGAAACATAACCCGGAGGAGAAATTGCAACAAGTTTTCTTATTTATGCTTTCCTAATACTTGAAAAGCAAAACTTCACTAATAATTTAATGTTGTTCAACTTTTTGGAACAGAGAAACATAAGCCGGAGGAGAAATTGTAACAAGTTTTCTTATTTATGCTTTCCTAATACTTGAAAAGCAAAACTTCACAAATAATTTAATGTATTTTACCTTTTAGGAACAAGAAAACATAAACCCGAAGAGAAATTGTAACAATTTTTCTTATTTATGCTTTCCTAATACTTGAAAAGCAAAACTTCACAAATAATTTAATGTTTTTCACTTTTTTGGACCAGGGAAACATAACCCGGAGGAGAAATTGCAACAAGTTTTCTTATTTATGCTTTCCTAATACTTGAAAAGCAAAACTTCACTAATAATTTAATGTTGTTCAACTTTTTGGAACAGAGAAACATAAGCCGGAGGAGAAATTGTAACAAGTTTTCTTATTTATGCTTTCCTAATACTTGAAAAGCAAAACTTCACAAATAATTTAATGTTTTTCACTTTTTTGGAACAGGGAAACATAACCCGGAGGAGAAATTGGAACAAGTTTTCTTATTTATGCTTTCCTAATACTTGAAAAGCAAAACTTCACTAATAATTTAATGTTGTTCACCTTTTTGGAACAGAGAAACATAAGCCGGAGGAGAAATTGTAACAAGTTTTCTTATTTATGCTTTCCTAATACTTGAAAAGCAAAACTTCACAAATAATTTAATGTATTTTTACTTTTTGGGGCAAGAAAACATAAACCCGAAAAGAAATTGTAACAATTTTTCTTATTTATGCTTTCCTAATACTTGAAAAGCAAAACTCCACAAATAATTTAGTGTTTTTTTACCTTTTTGGACCAGGAAAACATAAACCCGAAGAGAAATTGTAACAATTTTTCTTATTTATGCTTTCCTAATACTTGAAAAGCAAAACTTCACAAATAATTTAATGTTTTTCACTTTTTTGGAACAGGGAAACATAACCCGGAGGAGAAATTGGAACAAGTTTTCTTATTTATGCTTTCCTAATACTTGAAAAGCAAAACTTCACTAATAATTTAATGTTGTTCAACTTTTTGGAACAGAGAAACATAAGCCGGAGGAGAAATTGTAACAAGTTTTCTTATTTATGCTTTCCTAATACTTGAAAAGCAAAACTTCACAAATAATTTAATGTATTTTACCTTTTAGGAACAAGAAAACATAAACCCGAAGAGAAATTGTAACAATTTTTCTTATTTATGCTTTCCTAATACTTGAAAAGCAAAACTTCACAAATAATTTAATGTATTTTTACTTTTTGGGGCAAGAAAACATAAACCCGAAAAGAAATTGTAACAATTTTTCTTATTTATGCTTTCCTAATACTTGAAAAGCAAAACTTCACAAATAATTTAATGTTTTTCACTTTTTTGGACCAGGGAAACATAACCCGGAGGAGAAATTGCAACAAGTTTTCTTATTTATGCTTTCCTAATACTTGAAAAGCAAAACTTCACTAATAATTTAATGTTGTTCAACTTTTTGGAACAGAGAAACATAAGCCGGAGGAGAAATTGTAACAAGTTTTCTTATTGATGCTTTCCTAATACTTGAAAAGCAAAACTTCACAAATAATTTAATGTTTTTCACTTTTTTGGAACAGGGAAACATAACCCGGAGGAGAAATTGGAACAAGTTTTCTTATTTATGCTTTCCTAATACTTGAAAAGCAAAACTTCACTAATAATTTAATGTTGTTCACCTTTTTGGAACAGAGAAACATAAGCCGGAGGAGAAATTGTAACAAGTTTTCTTATTTATGCTTTCCTAATACTTGAAAAGCAAAACTTCACAAATAATTTAATGTATTTTACCTTTTAGGAACAAGAAAACATAAACCCGAAGAGAAATTGTAACAATTTTTCTTATTTATGCTTTCCTAATACTTGAAAAGCAAAACTTCACAAATAATTTAATGTTTTTCACTTTTTTGGAACAGGGAAACATAACCCGGAGGAGAAATTGGAACAAGTTTTCTTATTTATGCTTTCCTAATACTTGAAAAGCAAAACTTCACTAATAATTTAATGTTGTTCACCTTTTTGGAACAGAGAAACATAAGCCGGAGGAGAAATTGTAACAAGTTTTCTTATTTATGCTTTCCTAATACTTGAAAAGCAAAACTTCACAAATAATTTAATGTATTTTACCTTTTAGGAACAAGAAAACATAAACCCGAAGAGAAATTGTAACAATTTTTCTTATTTATGCTTTCCTAATACTTGAAAAGCAAAACTTCACAAATAATTTAATGTTTTTCACTTTTTTGGAACAGGGAAACATAACCCGGAGGAGAAATTGGAACAAGTATTCTTATTTATGCTTTCCTAATCCTTGAAAAGCAAAACTTCACTAATAATTTAATGTTGTTCACCTTTTTGGAACAGAGAAACATAAGCCGGAGGAGAAATTGTAACAAGTTTTCTTATTTATGCTTTCCTAATACTTGAAAAGCAAAACTTCACTAATAATTTAATGTTGTTCAACTTTTTGGAACAGAGAAACATAAGCCGGAGGAGAAATTGTAACAAGTTTTCTTATTTATGCTTTCCTAATACTTGAAAAGCAAAACTTCACAAATAATTTAATGTATTTTACCTTTTAGGAACAAGAAAACATAAACCCGAAGAGAAATTGTAACAATTTTTCTTATTTATGCTTTCCTAATACTTGAAAAGCAAAACTTCACAAATAATTTAATGTATTTTTACTTTTTGGGGCAAGAAAACATAAACCCGAAAAGAAATTGTAACAATTTTTCTTATTTATGCTTTCCTAATACTTGAAAAGCAAAACTTCACAAATAATTTAATGTTTTTCACTTTTTTGGACCAGGGAAACATAACCCGGAGGAGAAATTGCAACAAGTTTTCTTATTTATGCTTTCCTAATACTTGAAAAGCAAAACTTCACAAATAATTTAATGTATTTTACCTTTTAGGAACAAGAAAACATAAACCCGAAGAGAAATTGTAACAATTTTTCTTATTTATGCTTTCCTAATACTTGAAAAGCAAAACTTCACTAATAATTTAATGTTGTTCACCTTTTTGGAACAGAGAAACATAAGCCGGAGAAGAAATTGTAACAAGTTTTCTTATTTATGCTTTCCTAATACTTGAAAAGCAAAACTTCACAAATAATTTAATGTTTTTCACTTTTTTGGAACAGGGAAACATAACCCGGAGGAGAAATTGGAACAAGTTTTCTTATTTATGCTTTCCTAATACTTGAAAAGCAAAACTTCACTAATAATTTAATGTTGTTCACCTTTTTGGAACAGAGAAACATAAGCCGGAGAAGAAATTGTAACAAGTTTTCTTATTTATGCTTTCCTAATACTTGAAAAGCAAAACTTCACAAATAATTTAATGTATTTTTACTTTTTGGGGCAAGAAAACATAAACCCGAAAAGAAATTGTAACAATTTTTCTTATTTATGCTTTCCTAATACTTGAAAAGCAAAACTTCACAAATAATTTAATGTTTTTCACTTTTTTGGAACAGGGAAACATAACCCGGAGGAGAAATTGGAACAAGTTTTCTTATTTATGCTTTCCTAATACTTGAAAAGCAAAACTTCACTAATAATTTAATGTTGTTCACCTTTTTGGAACAGAGAAACATAAGCCGGAGGAGAAATTGTAACAAGTTTTCTTATTTATGCTTTCCTAATACTTGAAAAGCAAAACTTCACAAATAATTTAATGTATTTTTACTTTTTGGGGCAAGAAAACATAAACCCGAAAAGAAATTGTAACAATTTTTCTTATTTATGCTTTCCTAATACTTGAAAAGCAAAACTCCACAAATAATTTAGTGTTTTTTTACCTTTTTGGACCAGGAAAACATAAACCCGAAGAGAAATTGTAACAATTTTTCTTATTTATGCTTTCCTAATACTTGAAAAGCAAAACTTCACAAATAATTTAATGTTTTTCACTTTTTTGGACCAGGGAAACATAACCCGGAGGAGAAATTGCAACAAGTTTTCTTATTTATGCTTTCCTAATACTTGAAAAGCAAAACTTCACTAATAATTTAATGTTGTTCAACTTTTTGGAACAGAGAAACATAAGCCGGAGGAGAAATTGTAACAAGTTTTCTTATTTATGCTTTCCTAATACTTGAAAAGCAAAACTTCACAAATAATTTAATGTATTTTACCTTTTAGGAACAAGAAAACATAAACCCGAAGAGAAATTGTAACAATTTTTCTTATTTATGCTTTCCTAATACTTGAAAAGCAAAACTTCACAAATAATTTAATGTTTTTCACTTTTTTGGAACAGGGAAACATAACCCGGAGGAGAAATTGGAACAAGTTTTCTTATTTATGCTTTCCTAATACTTGAAAAGCAAAACTTCACTAATAATTTAATGTTGTTCACCTTTTTGGAACAGAGAAACATAAGCCGGAGGAGAAATTGTAACAAGTTTTCTTATTTATGCTTTCCTAATACTTGAAAAGCAAAACTTCACAAATAATTTAATGTATTTTTACTTTTTGGGGCAAGAAAACATAAACCCGAAAAGAAATTGTAACAATTTTTCTTATTTATGCTTTCCTAATACTTGAAAAGCAAAACTCCACAAATAATTTAGTGTTTTTTTACCTTTTTGGACCAGGAAAACATAAACCCGAAGAGAAATTGTAACAATTTTTCTTATTTATGCTTTCCTAATACTTGAAAAGCAAAACTTCACAAATAATTTAATGTTTTTCACTTTTTTGGACCAGGGAAACATAACCCGGAGGAGAAATTGCAACAAGTTTTCTTATTTATGCTTTCCTAATACTTGAAAAGCAAAACTTCACAAATAATTTAATGTATTTTACCTTTTAGGAACAAGAAAACATAAACCCGAAGAGAAATTGTAACAATTTTTCTTATTTATGCTTTCCTAATACTTGAAAAGCAAAACTTCACAAACAATTTAATGTTTTTCACCTTTTTGGAACAAGAAAACATAAACCCGGAGAGAAATTGTAACAATTTTGCTTATTTATGCTTTCCTAATACTTGAAAAGCAAAACTTCACAAATAATTTAATGTATTTTTACTTTTTGGGGCAAGAAAACATAAACCCGAAAAGAAATTGTAACAATTTTTCTTATTTATGCTTTCCTAATACTTTAAAAGCAAAACTTCACCAATAATTTAATGTATTTTACCTTTTAGGAACAAGAAAACATAACCCGGAGGAGAAATTGCAACAAGTTTTCTTATTTATGCTTTCCTAATACTTGAAAAGCAAAACTTCACTAATAATTTAATGTTGTTCAACTTTTTGGAACAGAGAAACATAAGCCGGAGGAGAAATTGTAACAAGTTTTCTTATTTATGCTTTCCTAATACTTGAAAAGCAAAACTTCACAAATAATTTAATGTATTTTACCTTTTAGGAACAAGAAAACATAAACCCGAAGAGAAATTGTAACAATTTTTCTTATTTATGCTTTCCTAATACTTGAAAAGCAAAACTTCACAAATAATTTAATGTTTTTCACTTTTTTGGAACAGGGAAACATAACCCGGAGGAGAAATTGGAACAAGTTTTCTTATTTATGCTTTCCTAATACTTGAAAAGCAAAACTTCACTAATAATTTAATGTTGTTCACCTTTTTGGAACAGAGAAACATAAGCCGGAGGAGAAATTGTAACAAGTTTTCTTATTTATGCTTTCCTAATACTTGGAAAGCAAAACTTCCCAAATAATTTAATGTATTTTTACTTTTTGGGGCAAGAAAACATAAACCCGAAAAGAAATTGTAACAATTTTTCTTATTTATGCTTTCCTAATACTTGAAAAGCAAAACTTCACTAATAATTTAATGTTGTTCACCTTTTTGGAACAGAGAAACATAAGCCGGAGGAGAAATTGTAACAAGTTTTCTTATTTATGCTTTCCTAATACTTGAAAAGCAAAACTTCACAAATAATTTAATGTATTTTTACTTTTTGGGGCAAGAAAACATAAACCCGAAAAGAAATTGTAACAATTTTTCTTATTTATGCTTTCCTAATACTTGAAAAGCAAAACTCCACAAATAATTTAGTGTTTTTTTACCTTTTTGGACCAGGAAAACATAAACCCGAAGAGAAATTGTAACAATTTTTCTTATTTATGCTTTCCTAATACTTGAAAAGCAAAACTTCACAAATAATTTAATGTTTTTCACTTTTTTGGACCAGGGAAACATAACCCGGAGGAGAAATTGCAACAAGTTTTCTTATTTATGCTTTCCTAATACTTGAAAAGCAAAACTTCACTAATAATTTAATGTTGTTCAACTTTTTGGAACAGAGAAACATAAGCCGGAGGAGAAATTGTAACAAGTTTTCTTATTTATGCTTTCCTAATACTTGAAAAGCAAAACTTCACAAATAATTTAATGTATTTTACCTTTTAGGAACAAGAAAACATAAACCCGAAGAGAAATTGTAACAATTTTTCTTATTTATGCTTTCCTAATACTTGAAAAGCAAAACTTCACAAATAATTTAATGTTTTTCACTTTTTTGGAACAGGGAAACATAACCCGGAGGAGAAATTGGAACAAGTTTTCTTATTTATGCTTTCCTAATACTTGAAAAGCAAAACTTCACTAATAATTTAATGTTGTTCACTTTTTTGGAACAGAGAAACATAAGCCGGAGGAGAAATTGTAACAAGTTTTCTTATTTATGCTTTCCTAATACTTGAAAAGCAAAACTTCACAAATAATTTAATGTATTTTTACTTTTTGGGGCAAGAAAACATAAACCCGAAAAGAAATTGTAACAATTTTTCTTATTTATGCTTTCCTAATACTTGAAAAGCGAAACTCCACAAATAATTTAGTGTTTTTTTACCTTTTTGGACCAGGAAAACATAAACCCGAAGAGAAATTGTAACAATTTTTCTTATTTATGCTTTCCTAATACTTGAAAAGCAAAACTTCACAAATAATTTAATGTTTTTCACTTTTTTGGACCAGGGAAACATAACCCGGAGGAGAAATTGCAACAAGTTTTCTTATTTATGCTTTCCTAATACTTGAAAAGCAAAACTTCACTAATAATTTAATGTTGTTCAACTTTTTGGAACAGAGAAACATAAGCCGGAGGAGAAATTGTAACAAGTTTTCTTATTTATGCTTTCCTAATACTTGAAAAGCAAAACTTCACAAATAATTTAATGTATTTTACCTTTTAGGAACAAGAAAACATAAACCCGAAGAGAAATTGTAACAATTTTTCTTATTTATGCTTTCCTAATACTTGAAAAGCAAAACTTCACAAATAATTTAATGTATTTTTACTTTTTGGGGCAAGAAAACATAAACCCGAAAAGAAATTGTAACAATTTTTCTTATTTATGCTTTCCTAATACTTTAAAAGCAAAACTTCACCAATAATTTAATGTATTTTACCTTTTAGGAACAAGAAAACATAAACCTGAAGAGAAATTGTAACAATTTTTCTTATTTATGCTTTCCTAATACTTGAAAAGCAAAACTTCACAAATAATTTAATGTTTTTCACTTTTTTGGACCAGGGAAACATAACCCGGAGGAGAAATTGCAACAAGTTTTCTTATTTATGCTTTCCTAATACTTGAAAAGCAAAACTTCACTAATAATTTAATGTTGTTCAACTTTTTGGAACAGAGAAACATAAGCCGGAGGAGAAATTGTAACAAGTTTTCTTATTTATGCTTTCCTAATACTTGAAAAGCAAAACTTCACAAATAATTTAATGTATTTTACCTTTTAGGAACAAGAAAACATAAACCCGAAGAGAAATTGTAACAATTTTTCTTATTTATGCTTTCCTAATACTTGAAAAGCAAAACTTCACAAATAATTTAATGTTTTTCACTTTTTTGGACCAGGGAAACATAACCCGGAGGAGAAATTGCAACAAGTTTTCTTATTTATGCTTTCCTAATACTTGAAAAGCAAAACTTCACTAATAATTTAATGTTGTTCAACTTTTTGGAACAGAGAAACATAAGCCGGAGGAGAAATTGTAACAAGTTTTCTTATTTATGCTTTCCTAATACTTGAAAAGCAAAACTTCACAAATAATTTAATGTTTTTCACTTTTTTGGAACAGGGAAACATAACCCGGAGGAGAAATTGGAACAAGTTTTCTTATTTATGCTTTCCTAATACTTGAAAAGCAAAACTTCACTAATAATTTAATGTTGTTCACCTTTTTGGAACAGAGAAACATAAGCCGGAGGAGAAATTGTAACAAGTTTTCTTATTTATGCTTTCCTAATACTTGAAAAGCAAAACTTCACAAATAATTTAATGTATTTTTACTTTTTGGGGCAAGAAAACATAAACCCGAAAAGAAATTGTAACAATTTTTCTTATTTATGCTTTCCTAATACTTGAAAAGCAAAACTCCACAAATAATTTAGTGTTTTTTTACCTTTTTGGACCAGGAAAACATAAACCCGAAGAGAAATTGTAACAATTTTTCTTATTTATGCTTTCCTAATACTTGAAAAGCAAAACTTCACAAATAATTTAATGTTTTTCACTTTTTTGGAACAGGGAAACATAACCCGGAGGAGAAATTGGAACAAGTTTTCTTATTTATGCTTTCCTAATACTTGAAAAGCAAAACTTCACTAATAATTTAATGTTGTTCAACTTTTTGGAACAGAGAAACATAAGCCGGAGGAGAAATTGTAACAAGTTTTCTTATTTATGCTTTCCTAATACTTGAAAAGCAAAACTTCACAAATAATTTAATGTATTTTACCTTTTAGGAACAAGAAAACATAAACCCGAAGAGAAATTGTAACAATTTTTCTTATTTATGCTTTCCTAATACTTGAAAAGCAAAACTTCACAAATAATTTAATGTATTTTTACTTTTTGGGGCAAGAAAACATAAACCCGAAAAGAAATTGTAACAATTTTTCTTATTTATGCTTTCCTAATACTTGAAAAGCAAAACTTCACAAATAATTTAATGTTTTTCACTTTTTTGGACCAGGGAAACATAACCCGGAGGAGAAATTGCAACAAGTTTTCTTATTTATGCTTTCCTAATACTTGAAAAGCAAAACTTCACTAATAATTTAATGTTGTTCAACTTTTTGGAACAGAGAAACATAAGCCGGAGGAGAAATTGTAACAAGTTTTCTTATTGATGCTTTCCTAATACTTGAAAAGCAAAACTTCACAAATAATTTAATGTTTTTCACTTTTTTGGAACAGGGAAACATAACCCGGAGGAGAAATTGGAACAAGTTTTCTTATTTATGCTTTCCTAATACTTGAAAAGCAAAACTTCACTAATAATTTAATGTTGTTCACCTTTTTGGAACAGAGAAACATAAGCCGGAGGAGAAATTGTAACAAGTTTTCTTATTTATGCTTTCCTAATACTTGAAAAGCAAAACTTCACAAATAATTTAATGTATTTTACCTTTTAGGAACAAGAAAACATAAACCCGAAGAGAAATTGTAACAATTTTTCTTATTTATGCTTTCCTAATACTTGAAAAGCAAAACTTCACAAATAATTTAATGTTTTTCACTTTTTTGGAACAGGGAAACATAACCCGGAGGAGAAATTGGAACAAGTTTTCTTATTTATGCTTTCCTAATACTTGAAAAGCAAAACTTCACTAATAATTTAATGTTGTTCACCTTTTTGGAACAGAGAAACATAAGCCGGAGGAGAAATTGTAACAAGTTTTCTTATTTATGCTTTCCTAATACTTGAAAAGCAAAACTTCACAAATAATTTAATGTATTTTACCTTTTAGGAACAAGAAAACATAAACCCGAAGAGAAATTGTAACAATTTTTCTTATTTATGCTTTCCTAATACTTGAAAAGCAAAACTTCACAAATAATTTAATGTTTTTCACTTTTTTGGAACAGGGAAACATAACCCGGAGGAGAAATTGGAACAAGTATTCTTATTTATGCTTTCCTAATCCTTGAAAAGCAAAACTTCACTAATAATTTAATGTTGTTCACCTTTTTGGAACAGAGAAACATAAGCCGGAGGAGAAATTGTAACAAGTTTTCTTATTTATGCTTTCCTAATACTTGAAAAGCAAAACTTCACTAATAATTTAATGTTGTTCAACTTTTTGGAACAGAGAAACATAAGCCGGAGGAGAAATTGTAACAAGTTTTCTTATTTATGCTTTCCTAATACTTGAAAAGCAAAACTTCACAAATAATTTAATGTATTTTACCTTTTAGGAACAAGAAAACATAAACCCGAAGAGAAATTGTAACAATTTTTCTTATTTATGCTTTCCTAATACTTGAAAAGCAAAACTTCACAAATAATTTAATGTATTTTTACTTTTTGGGGCAAGAAAACATAAACCCGAAAAGAAATTGTAACAATTTTTCTTATTTATGCTTTCCTAATACTTGAAAAGCAAAACTTCACAAATAATTTAATGTTTTTCACTTTTTTGGACCAGGGAAACATAACCCGGAGGAGAAATTGCAACAAGTTTTCTTATTTATGCTTTCCTAATACTTGAAAAGCAAAACTTCACAAATAATTTAATGTATTTTACCTTTTAGGAACAAGAAAACATAAACCCGAAGAGAAATTGTAACAATTTTTCTTATTTATGCTTTCCTAATACTTGAAAAGCAAAACTTCACTAATAATTTAATGTTGTTCACCTTTTTGGAACAGAGAAACATAAGCCGGAGAAGAAATTGTAACAAGTTTTCTTATTTATGCTTTCCTAATACTTGAAAAGCAAAACTTCACAAATAATTTAATGTTTTTCACTTTTTTGGAACAGGGAAACATAACCCGGAGGAGAAATTGGAACAAGTTTTCTTATTTATGCTTTCCTAATACTTGAAAAGCAAAACTTCACTAATAATTTAATGTTGTTCACCTTTTTGGAACAGAGAAACATAAGCCGGAGAAGAAATTGTAACAAGTTTTCTTATTTATGCTTTCCTAATACTTGAAAAGCAAAACTTCACAAATAATTTAATGTATTTTTACTTTTTGGGGCAAGAAAACATAAACACGAAAAGAAATTGTAACAATTTTTCTTATTTATGCTTTCCTAATACTTGAAAAGCAAAACTTCACAAATAATTTAATGTTTTTCACTTTTTTGGACCAGGGAAACATAACCCGGAGGAGAAATTGGAACAAGTTTTCTTATTTATGCTTTCCTAATACTTGAAAAGCAAAACTTCACTAATAATTTAATGTTGTTCACCTTTTTGGAACAGAGAAACATAAGCCGGAGGAGAAATTGTAACAAGTTTTCTTATTTATGCTTTCCTAATACTTGAAAAGCAAAACTTCACAAATAATTTAATGTATTTTTACTTTTTGGGGCAAGAAAACATAAACCCGAAAAGAAATTGTAACAATTTTTCTTATTTATGCTTTCCTAATACTTGAAAAGCAAAACTCCACAAATAATTTAGTGTTTTTTTACCTTTTTGGACCAGGAAAACATAAACCCGAAGAGAAATTGTAACAATTTTTCTTATTTATGCTTTCCTAATACTTGAAAAGCAAAACTTCACAAATAATTTAATGTTTTTCACTTTTTTGGACCAGGGAAACATAACCCGGAGGAGAAATTGCAACAAGTTTTCTTATTTATGCTTTCCTAATACTTGAAAAGCAAAACTTCACTAATAATTTAATGTTGTTCAACTTTTTGGAACAGAGAAACATAAGCCGGAGGAGAAATTGTAACAAGTTTTCTTATTTATGCTTTCCTAATACTTGAAAAGCAAAACTTCACAAATAATTTAATGTATTTTACCTTTTAGGAACAAGAAAACATAAACCCGAAGAGAAATTGTAACAATTTTTCTTATTTATGCTTTCCTAATACTTGAAAAGCAAAACTTCACAAATAATTTAATGTTTTTCACTTTTTTGGAACAGGGAAACATAACCCGGAGGAGAAATTGGAACAAGTTTTCTTATTTATGCTTTCCTAATACTTGAAAAGCAAAACTTCACTAATAATTTAATGTTGTTCACCTTTTTGGAACAGAGAAACATAAGCCGGAGGAGAAATTGTAACAAGTTTTCTTATTTATGCTTTCCTAATACTTGAAAAGCAAAACTTCACAAATAATTTAATGTATTTTTACTTTTTGGGGCAAGAAAACATAAACCCGAAAAGAAATTGTAACAATTTTTCTTATTTATGCTTTCCTAATACTTGAAAAGCAAAACTCCACAAATAATTTAGTGTTTTTTTACCTTTTTGGACCAGGAAAACATAAACCCGAAGAGAAATTGTAACAATTTTTCTTATTTATGCTTTCCTAATACTTGAAAAGCAAAACTTCACAAATAATTTAATGTTTTTCACTTTTTTGGACCAGGGAAACATAACCCGGAGGAGAAATTGCAACAAGTTTTCTTATTTATGCTTTCCTAATACTTGAAAAGCAAAACTTCACAAATAATTTAATGTATTTTACCTTTTAGGAACAAGAAAACATAAACCCGAAGAGAAATTGTAACAATTTTTCTTATTTATGCTTTCCTAATACTTGAAAAGCAAAACTTCACAAACAATTTAATGTTTTTCACCTTTTTGGAACAAGAAAACATAAACCCGGAGAGAAATTGTAACAATTTTGCTTATTTATGCTTTCCTAATACTTGAAAAGCAAAACTTCACAAATAATTTAATGTATTTTTACTTTTTGGGGCAAGAAAACATAAACCCGAAAAGAAATTGTAACAATTTTTCTTATTTATGCTTTCCTAATACTTGAAAAGCAAAACTTCACAAATAATTTAATGTATTTTACCTTTTAGGAACAAGAAAACATAACCCGGAGGAGAAATTGCAACAAGTTTTCTTATTTATGCTTTCCTAATACTTGAAAAGCAAAACTTCACTAATAATTTAATGTTGTTCAACTTTTTGGAACAGAGAAACATAAGCCGGAGGAGAAATTGTAACAAGTTTTCTTATTTATGCTTTCCTAATACTTGAAAAGCAAAACTTCACAAATAATTTAATGTATTTTACCTTTTAGGAACAAGAAAACATAAACCCGAAGAGAAATTGTAACAATTTTTCTTATTTATGCTTTCCTAATACTTGAAAAGCAAAACTTCACAAATAATTTAATGTTTTTCACTTTTTTGGAACAGGGAAACATAACCCGGAGGAGAAATTGGAACAAGTTTTCTTATTTATGCTTTCCTAATACTTGAAAAGCAAAACTTCACTAATAATTTAATGTTGTTCACCTTTTTGGAACAGAGAAACATAAGCCGGAGGAGAAATTGTAACAAGTTTTCTTATTTATGCTTTCCTAATACTTGGAAAGCAAAACTTCCCAAATAATTTAATGTATTTTTACTTTTTGGGGCAAGAAAACATAAACCCGAAAAGAAATTGTAACAATTTTTCTTATTTATGCTTTCCTAATACTTGAAAAGCAAAACTTCACTAATAATTTAATGTTGTTCACCTTTTTGGAACAGAGAAACATAAGCCGGAGGAGAAATTGTAACAAGTTTTCTTATTTATGCTTTCCTAATACTTGAAAAGCAAAACTTCACAAATAATTTAATGTATTTTTACTTTTTGGGGCAAGAAAACATAAACCCGAAAAGAAATTGTAACAATTTTTCTTATTTATGCTTTCCTAATACTTGAAAAGCAAAACTCCACAAATAATTTAGTGTTTTTTTACCTTTTTGGACCAGGAAAACATAAACCCGAAGAGAAATTGTAACAATTTTTCTTATTTATGCTTTCCTAATACTTGAAAAGCAAAACTTCACAAATAATTTAATGTTTTTCACTTTTTTGGACCAGGGAAACATAACCCGGAGGAGAAATTGCAACAAGTTTTCTTATTTATGCTTTCCTAATACTTGAAAAGCAAAACTTCACTAATAATTTAATGTTGTTCAACTTTTTGGAACAGAGAAACATAAGCCGGAGGAGAAATTGTAACAAGTTTTCTTATTTATGCTTTCCTAATACTTGAAAAGCAAAACTTCACAAATAATTTAATGTATTTTACCTTTTAGGAACAAGAAAACATAAACCCGAAGAGAAATTGTAACAATTTTTCTTATTTATGCTTTCCTAATACTTGAAAAGCAAAACTTCACAAATAATTTAATGTTTTTCACTTTTTTGGAACAGGGAAACATAACCCGGAGGAGAAATTGGAACAAGTTTTCTTATTTATGCTTTCCTAATACTTGAAAAGCAAAACTTCACTAATAATTTAATGTTGTTCACTTTTTTGGAACAGAGAAACATAAGCCGGAGGAGAAATTGTAACAAGTTTTCTTATTTATGCTTTCCTAATACTTGAAAAGCAAAACTTCACAAATAATTTAATGTATTTTTACTTTTTGGGGCAAGAAAACATAAACCCGAAAAGAAATTGTAACAATTTTTCTTATTTATGCTTTCCTAATACTTGAAAAGCAAAACTCCACAAATAATTTAGTGTTTTTTTACCTTTTTGGACCAGGAAAACATAAACCCGAAGAGAAATTGTAACAATTTTTCTTATTTATGCTTTCCTAATACTTGAAAAGCAAAACTTCACAAATAATTTAATGTTTTTCACTTTTTTGGACCAGGGAAACATAACCCGGAGGAGAAATTGCAACAAGTTTTCTTATTTATGCTTTCCTAATACTTGAAAAGCAAAACTTCACTAATAATTTAATGTTGTTCAACTTTTTGGAACAGAGAAACATAAGCCGGAGGAGAAATTGTAACAAGTTTTCTTATTTATGCTTTCCTAATACTTGAAAAGCAAAACTTCACAAATAATTTAATGTATTTTACCTTTTAGGAACAAGAAAACATAAACCCGAAGAGAAATTGTAACAATTTTTCTTATTTATGCTTTCCTAATACTTGAAAAGCAAAACTTCACAAATAATTTAATGTTTTTCACCTTTTTGGAACAAGAAAACATAAACCCGGAGAGAAATTGTAACAATTTTGCTTATTTATGCTTTCCTAATACTTGAAAAGCAAAACTTCACAAATAATTTAATGTATTTTTACTTTTTGGGGCAAGAAAACATAAACCCGAAAAGAAATTGTAACAATTTTTCTTATTTATGCTTTCCTAATACTTTAAAAGCAAAACTTCACCAATAATTTAATGTATTTTACCTTTTAGGAACAAGAAAACATAACCCGGAGGAGAAATTGCAACAAGTTTTCTTATTTATGCTTTCCTAATACTTGAAAAGCAAAACTTCACTAATAATTTAATGTTGTTCAACTTTTTGGAACAGAGAAACATAAGCCGGAGGAGAAATTGTAACAAGTTTTCTTATTTATGCTTTCCTAATACTTGAAAAGCAAAACTTCACAAATAATTTAATGTATTTTACCTTTTAGGAACAAGAAAACATAAACCCGAAGAGAAATTGTAACAATTTTTCTTATTTATGCTTTCCTAATACTTGAAAAGCAAAACTTCACAAATAATTTAATGTTTTTCACCTTTTTGGAACAAGAAAACATAAACCCGGAGAGAAATTGTAACAATTTTGCTTATTTATGCTTTCCTAATACTTTAAAAGCAAAACTTCACAAATAATTTAATGTATTTTTACTTTTTGGGGCAAGAAAACATAAACCCGAAAAGAAATTGTAACAATTTTTCTTATTTATGCTTTCCTAATACTTGAAAAGCAAAACTCCACAAATAATTTAGTGTTTTTTTACCTTTTTGGACCAGGAAAACATAAACCCGAAGAGAAATTGTAACAATTTTTCTTATTTATGCTTTCCTAATACTTGAAAAGCAAAACTTCACAAATAATTTAATGTTTTTCACTTTTTTGGACCAGGGAAACATAACCCGGAGGAGAAATTGCAACAAGTTTTCTTATTTATGCTTTCCTAATACTTGAAAAGCAAAACTTCACTAATAATTTAATGTTGTTCAACTTTTTGGAACAGAGAAACATAAGCCGGAGGAGAAATTGTAACAAGTTTTCTTATTTATGCTTTCCTAATACTTGAAAAGCAAAACTTCACAAATAATTTAATGTATTTTACCTTTTAGGAACAAGAAAACATAAACCCGAAGAGAAATTGTAACAATTTTTCTTATTTATGCTTTCCTAATACTTGAAAAGCAAAACTTCACAAATAATTTAATGTTTTTCACCTTTTTGGAACAAGAAAACATAAACCCGGAGAGAAATTGTAACAATTTTGCTTATTTATGCTTTCCTAATACTTGAAAAGCAAAACTTCACAAATAATTTAATGTTTTTCACTTTTTTGGAACAGGGAAACATAACCCGGAGGAGAAATTGGAACAAGTTTTCTTATTTATGCTTTCCTAATACTTGAAAAGCAAAACTTCACTAATAATTTAATGTTGTTCACCTTTTTGGAACAGAGAAACATAAGCCGGAGGAGAAATTGTAACAAGTTTTCTTATTTATGCTTTCCTAATACTTGGAAAGCAAAACTTCCCAAATAATTTAATGTATTTTTACTTTTTGGGGCAAGAAAACATAAACCCGAAAAGAAATTGTAACAATTTTTCTTATTTATGCTTTCCTAATACTTGAAAAGCAAAACTCCACAAATAATTTAGTGTTTTTTTACCTTTTTGGACCAGGAAAACATAAACCCGAAGAGAAATTGTAACAATTTTTCTTATTTATGCTTTCCTAATACTTGAAAAGCAAAACTTCACAAATAATTTAATGTTTTTCACTTTTTTGGACCAGGGAAACATAACCCGGAGGAGAAATTGCAACAAGTTTTCTTATTTATGCTTTCCTAATACTTGAAAAGCAAAACTTCACTAATAATTTAATGTTGTTCAACTTTTTGGAACAGAGAAACATAAGCCGGAGGAGAAATTGTAACAAGTTTTCTTATTTATGCTTTCCTAATACTTGAAAAGCAAAACTTCACAAATAATTTAATGTTTTTCACTTTTTTGGAACAGGGAAACATAACCCGGAGGAGAAATTGGAACAAGTTTTCTTATTTATGCTTTCCTAATACTTGAAAAGCAAAACTTCACAAATAATTTAATGTTGTTCACCTTTTTGGAACAGAGAAACATAAGCCGGAGGAGAAATTGTAACAAGTTTTCTTATTTATGCTTTCCTAATACTTGAAAAGCAAAACTTCACAAATAATTTAATGTATTTTTACTTTTTGGGGCAAGAAAACATAAACCCGAAAAGAAATTGTAACAATTTTTCTTATTTATGCTTTCCTAATACTTGAAAAGCAAAACTCCACAAATAATTTAGTGTTTTTTTACCTTTTTGGACCAGGAAAACATAAACCCGAAGAGAAATTGTAACAATTTTTCTTATTTATGCTTTCCTAATACTTGAAAAGCAAAACTTCACAAATAATTTAATGTTTTTCACTTTTTTGGACCAGGGAAACATAACCCGGAGGAGAAATTGCAACAAGTTTTCTTATTTATGCTTTCCTAATACTTGAAAAGCAAAACTTCACTAATAATTTAATGTTGTTCAACTTTTTGGAACAGAGAAACATAAGCCGGAGGAGAAATTGTAACAAGTTTTCTTATTTATGCTTTCCTAATACTTGAAAAGCAAAACTTCACAAATAATTTAATGTATTTTACCTTTTAGGAACAAGAAAACATAAACCCGAAGAGAAATTGTAACAATTTTTCTTATTTATGCTTTCCTAATACTTGAAAAGCAAAACTTCACAAATAATTTAATGTTTTTCACCTTTTTGGAACAAGAAAACATAAACCCGGAGAGAAATTGTAACAATTTTGCTTATTTATGCTTTCCTAATACTTGAAAAGCAAAACTTCACAAATAATTTAATGTATTTTTACTTTTTGGGGCAAGAAAACATAAACCCGAAAAGAAATTGTAACAATTTTTCTTATTTATGCTTTCCTAATACTTTAAAAGCAAAACTTCACCAATAATTTAATGTATTTTACCTTTTAGGAACAAGAAAACATAACCCGGAGGAGAAATTGCAACAAGTTTTCTTATTTATGCTTTCCTAATACTTGAAAAGCAAAACTTCACTAATAATTTAATGTTGTTCAACTTTTTGGAACAGAGAAACATAAGCCGGAGGAGAAATTGTAACAAGTTTTCTTATTTATGCTTTCCTAATACTTGAAAAGCAAAACTTCACAAATAATTTAATGTATTTTACCTTTTAGGAACAAGAAAACATAAACCCGAAGAGAAATTGTAACAATTTTTCTTATTTATGCTTTCCTAATACTTGAAAAGCAAAACTTCACAAATAATTTAATGTTTTTCACCTTTTTGGAACAAGAAAACATAAACCCGGAGAGAAATTGTAACAATTTTGCTTATTTATGCTTTCCTAATACTTTAAAAGCAAAACTTCACAAATAATTTAATGTATTTTTACTTTTTGGGGCAAGAAAACATAAACCCGAAAAGAAATTGTAACAATTTTTCTTATTTATGCTTTCCTAATACTTGAAAAGCAAAACTCCACAAATAATTTAGTGTTTTTTTACCTTTTTGGACCAGGAAAACATAAACCCGAAGAGAAATTGTAACAATTTTTCTTATTTATGCTTTCCTAATACTTGAAAAGCAAAACTTCACAAATAATTTAATGTTTTTCACTTTTTTGGACCAGGGAAACATAACCCGGAGGAGAAATTGCAACAAGTTTTCTTATTTATGCTTTCCTAATACTTGAAAAGCAAAACTTCACTAATAATTTAATGTTGTTCAACTTTTTGGAACAGAGAAACATAAGCCGGAGGAGAAATTGTAACAAGTTTTCTTATTTATGCTTTCCTAATACTTGAAAAGCAAAACTTCACAAATAATTTAATGTATTTTACCTTTTAGGAACAAGAAAACATAAACCCGAAGAGAAATTGTAACAATTTTTCTTATTTATGCTTTCCTAATACTTGAAAAGCAAAACTTCACAAATAATTTAATGTTTTTCACCTTTTTGGAACAAGAAAACATAAACCCGGAGAGAAATTGTAACAATTTTGCTTATTTATGCTTTCCTAATACTTTAAAAGCAAAACTTCACAAATAATTTAATGTATTTTTACTTTTTGGGGCAAGAAAACATAAACCCGAAAAGAAATTGTAACAATTTTTCTTATTTATGCTTTCCTAATACTTGAAAAGCAAAACTCCACAAATAATTTAGTGTTTTTTTACCTTTTTGGACCAGGAAAACATAAACCCGAAGAGAAATTGTAACAATTTTTCTTATTTATGCTTTCCTAATACTTGAAAAGCAAAACTTCACAAATAATTTAATGTTTTTCACTTTTTTGGACCAGGGAAACATAACCCGGAGGAGAAATTGCAACAAGTTTTCTTATTTATGCTTTCCTAATACTTGAAAAGCAAAACTTCACTAATAATTTAATGTTGTTCAACTTTTTGGAACAGAGAAACATAAGCCGGAGGAGAAATTGTAACAAGTTTTCTTATTTATGCTTTCCTAATACTTGAAAAGCAAAACTTCACAAATAATTTAATGTATTTTACCTTTTAGGAACAAGAAAACATAAACCCGAAGAGAAATTGTAACAATTTTTCTTATTTATGCTTTCCTAATACTTGAAAAGCAAAACTTCACAAATAATTTAATGTTTTTCACCTTTTTGGAACAAGAAAACATAAACCCGGAGTAAAATTGTAACAATTTTTCTTTTTTATGCATACCGAATACATTAAAAACCAAAACCCACAAATAATTTAATGATTTTTACCTTTCTTTCTGGAACAGAGGAACATAAACTGGAAGAGATATTGTCATGAACAAACAACTGCAACACTGGATTCAAGTGGACGTGAACGTCGGAACTTGGTAGACGTCTCCTTGTCCAATGAGTATGGTTGCCCTTATGGGTGGCCAATGCTCATAATTTAAATCTGCAAAGTAAAAAGTCATGTTAGAATATTTGACAAGGGAAGCATAATATATTGTGATGTAATAAATTATATTTTTAATTATATCCAATTCTTAAAATTTTAAGCTATCAAAAACATCACACTGTCTTCAAAATTTGTATCTTTCACTCACTTTCAAATTTAAACAAATCACTATCAGAAACAAAATCAATTTATTATTCTTAAATTCAAAAACTTTCACAAAAAAATCAGCGGAACAAAATTCAAACCTCCGCTTTGATCAAAGGCCTTCCTTTTCTACTAAAAATCTTCCTTTTCTATTGCCAACTTTAGTTTTCAAAGTTTTACCTCCCAAAATTCAAATTCAAATATTTTATAAAATTAAAATCATAGCAAATTAACAGGGTAGGTAAAACTTTGGTTTGGAACATGACAATATATGAGCACCCTAAAGCTTTTGTGGGATAAGCATTCATTCGTTGATGTTTTGTAAGTGAGATTTGATTGTTCTTGATTTTCCACGACGTTTTGCACTATGTTTTTAGCGGAGTTTTCCAAGCGGTCTTGTACGCGCGCGTAATACAAGTCACCAACTCTGTCAGCTATTAACTTAATTTCATTATCTGGACCGAATACTAGCGCATTATTCTTTTTGAACAACACTTCATAACCGTTTTTCGTTATTTTTCCAACTGACATTAAGTTTGTACGCAAATCAGGTACGTATAATGTATCACACAGTTTTATATTTTTAGATTCGCCCGACAATTTAGCATTTAATTTTATGTCACCTTTTGCAATGATTTCCGTCGATGAGTTATTGGCTAGGTTCAAATTTTCACATTTAGAGTCACTAATTCTATCAAAATTCTTTAATTCATTGCACAAATGTGATGTTGCACCACTATCTAAGCACCAAGCATATTTTTGATCATGCAATCTGGTCTGGTAAGCTTCCTGGATAACAAATGTTTCTTGCGAACAATTCGCATACGCTTCATTATCTTTACTTCTGCAGTCCGCTGCTTTGTGACCATTCTTCCGACACTTATGACAACGGAACTTGAAGCTTTCCGTGTCGTCTTTGGTCGTATTCTTTGTTGGTTTCTTCGCCATTTTATTATATTGACGCCATTGCTTCGGTTTTCTATTTACAAACATAACATTCTGAGCTGGAGAATTTGTGTCGCCTTTTGTAGCATCACTTTCTTCAATGATCTTAATTCGTAGTAAATCAGGTGCGGGTAATTCATCTCTCGATTCAATAGCACAACGAAAATTTTCAAAACTTGATGGCAAACTATAAAGTAGCATGATGGCTAGCAAATCAGGGTTAATCGCCACTTCCATCTCGTTCAATTTATCTACAACATAAAAGAATTTGTTTGTTCACGTATGTCCCTGTTAATTGTTTTAAAAGTGTAGCCTTTCGTGTTGGTCCTTTCGACTGATAGGTACTTTCCAGCTTGAGCCAAACTTCACAAGAAGTTTTACAACCTTTCACTTGCTTTAATTCCGAAGGACTAATTGACAATTAGTCGCTAATTGACAATTAGACAATTTGTCGCTGCTCTGCAACTATAATCAGCCCTCTTCCCAACACAACCACTCGTAAACAACCTGTACGTGGGATTTAAAACTAGTAGTACTATAAATATAAAGGAACTTATGGCACCACTGGGTATATTAGGTCAAGGAGAACCAAGATGTTACTTCTGTTGTAAATAGAGCAGTTGCAATTGAATTAATGTCAACCAGACATAATATTGCACAAATAAAACTAACCTTTCATTTTTAAATACATCAACTTCAACGATTGTGCTTCATTTTGGCAAATTTTTCAACTGTTCTCCTATAAATTTTCTGCACTGCATCATTTGAAAACTACAAAAAATTACAATGAATTTCTGAAAAGTTCTTAATGAATTAAGATAATAACACAAAAACAATGACATAAGTAATCAACTTATTTACCACAGTATTTTTTACTGTCATTCATCGGGAAACGTCAGTAGCAATTTTAAATTCCTAACAACGCCATCTTACGTTAAATGTGGCAAGCAACTCGGCCAAGTTACTAACCTTCTTTTGTAGTTTTCCTTGCGTTTGTTGTCAGCCGTCATTGTCATTATTAAAACAAATTGTTTAACAATTTATAGAAATATTGAAAGGTACTTAACGAATTAAGATAATAACACAAAAGCAATGATATTGAGAAAAACAAAATAACATAATAAATAAATTTCAAAATTTAATAATGCCAAAACTACTAACAGAACTAAATTACAATCTGTAGGGATGATTAACTAAGCAACCCCCTACAACATACTAAATTTTCAAATTAAAATGAAACTGAAGTTCGTCAAAAACGCGACTTTTATGTTTTTCAAAAAAGTTACAATACGGACCACATTTTTGAAAATCTTTGGATTTTTTTATTTCGAAAAATCTATTACAATGTTCCGCCCTAGGGAAAAAATAATCAACCTAAATGCAACTAAAGTACCGAATTGGCAGCGAGTTTGCTACCGCTAACATAACAAATTTTGAGAAAAACATAACAGCGTAATTAATTAAGTTCCAAAATTAATAATTCCAAAACTAATCACAAAACTAAATTAACATTTGTAGGGCTCATTAACTAAGCAACCCCCCACAACATATTAGATTTTCAGAAAAACATCAAAGTGTACTTCGTCAGAACAACGACTTTTATGTTTTTCAAAAAATGTCAGATACGGACCATATTTTTCGAAAATATTTGGATTTTTCATTTTGAAAATTTGTATTATACAACGCGGTGCAACGAACGGTGAACAAAATAGATTTAATTTAATCATTTTCACAACTTAATGCTACATTGATATGTTTTTGTGGGTGCTACCTTTACCGTCAGAATGGTAAAAAAATTAAACTGTTGTATACAAATTCTTGTGCTTATGCTGCAATCCAACGACTAACAAAACTTTAATTGGTGTGCTGAGCCAAATATTATCTATTCTATCGATGACAATGTCCGATCAGTTATTGATTTCATTGCTAATATATTGTAATTTTTTCATGTCAAACAACAAAGTAAGACAATAGAAATTTTGAAAACTTGAAATAAGATTTTAAAAAATTTAAATCTCACAAACCTTTTTATTTCCCATTCTATAAACTGCTACTCGATTTACATAGTTGTATTTTATATTGCCTTTATTAATTCTATATAAATAAGTCCATCCTTTTCACACCTGCAGCTGTTTTTGTATTCTAAACCCTGAAAAATAAAAAATTTATGATATGTCCATTAAACTTGTAGGAAAAAATTTAAAAAATATGATAGTTTTTACCAATACTGTCACCTCCTGCATTATCACGAGAAATTTTGAAACTATTTCGTTAGTAAATCGTGCTTGAAATAGTTGACATAATTTCACTTCTTTGCTGATCATATTTAAAACTGCAGTTTGTTTGTCAGGCCTGTAGTAAAACAATCGAGCTGAAAATCGTGTTCATAATTTTGACAATTTTTATCCATTAAATTAATCAATCTCAATCCTAATATATAAAATCCCAACTCACTCCTGCTACAGCGTGTCAATATTTTGGCAATATTTTTAGAGGGACGCATGGAAGAGCGTAATTAACAACAGAATTATCCAATAATAATTTTTGATCCATTTAAATTTTACTATAATAAAAAAAAATTTACTATAAATAAAGAAAACCAGAATTATTCATAATCGGAAATTGAATATATATTTATTATAACAGAATTATCAAATAAAAATTTTTGATCCGTTCAAAATAAAATATAATAAAAGAAACCAGAATTATTTCAAAATCAAATTAAAAGAGAAAACTTCAAAACCGGTCAATCTTAAGTTAGTGTTATAAATTTTTTAATTAAAACCGCTAAAAAAGAGATCCACCGTCTATCTACCCGTCTGTGGACGGGCTTTCCACCTAGTTTGTTATATTATAACAGACGTTTAAATTTTTTTAAGCTGTGTTATTGATCATATCGAGTATCATTTGTTTTATTGCTTGCTAATGTATAGACGAGTTATTTTTCTAGGTCCTGAGGAAGAAATAAATCTTTGAAGTAAAACTATTTTTGAGTTCCTTAGAATTTGAAATGCCCGAATTTAAATATTTTTGTTGATTGTTAAACTTCAAATTAAACGAGTTGACCATAATCTCGATGTAATTTGTGGCATTATTTTGTAACATTCTGTATATACTAATAAAAATTTTGAAGATGTATAAATAAATAATAATAAAAGAAGTTTATTCAGAAAGATCAATTTTAGAAATACATAACAGATTATCATAAAAAGAACACGTTCCGATTATTCTATTACCTCTAAATTGGAATCGAGACACTTCGCTCTCTTCTAAGTACGACCAGTCGCAGCCATAAGTCAAACTTTCACTCTCACAATAACTGTCCACATATTTTAACTCGTTTTCTTTTTCTATTGAGAGGATATGCGCCCCATTTGCCATACAAGCTACCAGTAGATGTTTGAAATCTAAAGGATTCCATTTAATCCTCCAGACAGGTCCAAACAGTTTCTGCTTATGTAAAGAAGATTTCATGTTTCTAATGTCCCATGTCCGTACAAATTCGTCATAACTAAAAAATTGTTGACATAATTTCCTTATAACAAGCATAACTTGTGAACCTACCTTCCGCTTGCTATGATATATTCCTTTTGTGGGTTAGAGTGAATGCAAGTTACACCTGCATCGTGATTTTTATTTGTTGCTACGGGATCACATCCAACTCTTTGATCATATTTATTCAATTTTAAATCATCGGCACCTTAAAAATTTCATTTAAAAACAAATCGTATTTACCTTAATATTTACCTGTGAATGTAATATTTGTGTCCCAATAATAAAATGCTGCAATCCAAGCTTCATAATCGTGAGTCTTGCAACTACTCAATAATTCTAAACTTCTTCCGTTAAAGGTAAACCTATGCCAACTACCTTTTGAATCACTACACACTACATCGGGGGTTTCTGAAGAATACTTTCCCGTAGACCAGTCGAGTGACAACAACAAAACTTCGCCACTTTCGTCCACACAGTACGAAGTAAGAAATTCTAATTTTTCACCGTCAAACTTATATATCTCTAATTTGCTGTCAGAATTAACGACACCGAGAACTGAGTTACCGCCAATACGGTTATGACACCACTTTTGATCCAAGACACCCGCTGTATTTAAAGTTTGTCGGAGAGTGACTCCACAATCAGGATGAAGAGTAAACAATAATATTCTGCCATTTCGATTAGATTCGCTGTTTTCTGATTTTTCCAACTGGTAGTTGCCACATACAAAGACATTTTGAAAAGGCTTGTGCGGACACCATTCCAACGAATCGGCATTAAGTTCGGTTGTAACTTTGTGCAGCGTTTCGACTCTTAATAGGCTGTTGAGTTTGTGTGTAATTTTCTGAGTTTCCATATTAGCTAGCAGTTTCACTTCAACTTTAACAACTAATTTGTCGTTGAAAACATAACCTCTAACCTAACCAGTGGCGGACTAGATTTTCAAATATAGGGGTACTCTTTAGAGAAAAGGCCCCAATTAAAAATAAAACTAAAATGATTAATTTTTACTTTCAAATATAATACAAATATTATTATTCCTTTAATATGAGAAAGATAATGGATAAGGTCTTAAATTTTAAATTGTGACACGAAGCCTATCAAAGATAAATAAAATCGCATGGGGGGAACGGGGAGGATTTATAGTGTTAAAACAATCCATCCTTCAAAATGCAATGAAATATATGTAAAAGACAAAAAATTATCGCTGTCAAATTTTCTACAATTTTTGTTAATAAGTTTTTTTCTAAAACGTACAGGGTGGTTAAATTATAATTTTTGTATACAATGTATCTATGAAAAAGCAACCATCACTTTACTGTATGCTCATTGAACAATATTAAGCAGATCGAAGCCAATTTACCTATATCAAAAAATGCACTGTTTCGGAGCTCGATGTTGATGTTTTCAAATTTTATTCATTTTATAATGCTAAAACCTTTCGAAATAGAATCTTCAAATTTGGAATATGTTTTTCACCCATCGAAAGCTGTAACCCTACAAACTTTGAGGATAAAGTATTACGTACGGTAATAGCAAATTTATAAATAAGTAACTTTTGTTTCTTGTAATTTTCTGATATGGTTATAAGTTTCCTAGAACAAAGAGACATTGATTGATAATTATAATGAATTTTCAAAAATTCAAATTTCAAAATAAAGTTTTGAATGTTTTGGTAGAATTTTAATTGTTTAAGGAAAAGCTGGTCGTATTTGAAAAGTTCCCAAGTAAGTAATGAAAGGCATAATATTATTTATGTGCAGAAGTAATTTATTATATCAGTATAATGTTAAGGCTTGGTCTTAAGTATAACACCTGATTTGGTATTACAATGTAACTGTACAATTGTTGAAATCAAGCCACGTAAACAACAATAAAATATTTTTGTTATTGTATTAATACAAAGGTGGTGTTTAGAGGAACCACATCCAGATAACAAATTTCAATTAAGACAATAATTAGCCACTTCACAAATACGATAATAACCTTTTTAACAAGTATAGTTAGTATATTCTTTTATATATTAAAAAAGTTTGTATTAATACAACAAACGACGATAGGTACAATACAATAACAACAAAATAACAAAAAATAAAAGATATTAAAGTTAATTTATGTACAAAACAATAATCAAAAGAAACAACCTTTGTACAATTGCAATGTACCTGATATTTAACATTACTCCTATCAGTCCAAAAATTTAAAAATAAATTCTACACATTTACAAAAAAGAAGTTAGCTAACATTTTACAAAATTGATTTTATATTTTATACACTTGTTTTTGGGTTAGAGAAGAAAAATGTAAATATACATATTAAGAACAAAGTATATATTACGCTTTGCAGCTATTTTAGCATTGCAAAAATACGTTATATTTCACATATACTGAAGAAAGTGAACTTGTGTATTAGAAATTCATGCAAATTATAAACCAAAACCTTACATTTCCGATTGGATAGATGGATACATTTTTGAATCGCATTTTTTAAATTATTTTAAAGTTACACAAATAACAACCGATTCAAATTATGTTTTCTTTGTTCATTATCATTGCTGATCGGTGGCGTCCGAGTTTAATTTTAAATATTTGTATATAAGAAAAGTAGTACGCCGTACAAGTTTTTAAATTGTTTTTGTTTTTATATTTTGGTTCGGTATTTGCGTAACTTCTCGAGTCCCAATAAAACAAAACGATAACAATTTTATATGTGAAAGTAACAATGGTCAGTTCGTATGCGATATTTTATATATACAATCATATGAATTATTCGTACACAATATCTTTATACAGACCTACAATATAATTCTAGAGTGATCAAAATATTTATTTACGTTAATGATAAATTTATTAATAAACACATACAAATAAGTATATGGTAGAGTAGTTAGCTTACTTATTTTAAAATATATTTTGGAATGCGGCAATTACGTTGAAATATTTTCTTTTAAATTACACTCGTTTTAATTCATTAATCGCTTACCAATTTTATTTCATTGTCTTAGAAGTAAAATTGGTCGGAAAAATTGCCAAAATTAAATTGAACTGATCGCAGGAGAATAGAGGAGACATAAGAATCTATTGTGAACGATTTTAACATAAGAGTCGACAGCTTCAGTAAGGTTTGGTGATTTAACAAATCTTTAAAAAAACGGTAGGTAATTACAAAAAGTAGCCTAGGTTGTAATAGGTGCAGTCGCTTGTTCGATAACAATACATTGGCATGAGAATCTCGTAAACGGTAACCGGTAGACATTTGATTAAATATCTGTTACCGTTAACAAGATTTCCATACAACGTGTTTTTATCCGAACACCCTGTACGGTGCCCCACGTTGGGCGTTAATTTCAACAACAAAATCACCACAGCTTACTCAGCGAGCAACTCTTATATTTTTGAGTTATTGTAAAGAATCGCCCTTTGAAGCGTAGCGGCAAAAAAGGTAGCTAAAAATTTCGTTGCCAACAAAAAGATCATTGCACACATTTTACATTGTAATAAGGAAAAGTTTGTTGTTTGTTATATTTTACTTAAATACAGATATCGTCTTTATCACATGGGTTTTATCAGTTCTCACGCTACAATTTCAACTGTAAATTTTTACACAGTCACAAAAGTCTTAAAAGTCTTTGGAAAATTATCACAAACTAATTAATATATTTTTGTCTCTCATCCGCAACATAATCATCGAATTTTGCACAAAACACTTAATGGAGTCGATCGTTTTTGTTACGCGGCGCGCAAACATTGTCGTTTACATTTTTCAACTTTGATATTATTACGTAATGGGTTTTTAAAATTGTAAGAGGTAGACAACATCAAAAATGAACAAATCGAATAAGCTTAATGCCATTAATACTGAAACTTTCCTCGACATGCTGAGCAAATAGGGATGGACAAAGAATGGAAACAATACTGGTAAAAGGTAAAATAAAAAATCTATACATTGAATGGAGATTAAAAAGTACGGTTAATAACCGTAAAAATTTTTGTCATACTATATACTCATCCCTCTTAAAATTAATATTTTGTGATGCGCAAAATTCGCGCGTTAATGGAACACAATTAAAATATGAACACACTTCGCAGTCATAAACTGGAATAGTAAAAAATAATACCAACAAAGCGATAAATAAAATTCCCGCCGAGACTAAACACAACCAAACCAGCACAATTTTCTTTTGCCTGTCGTATGGTCCGAACGTTATGAACGGTAGTAGGGCAAAAGATAGTAAAAAACCAAAAACAAATCCGAATAAATGGGCGTAGTTGTCTACCCAAGGCATCAAACCGACTAGAAATAAAAATAGTGTTATGGAGAGAAGTTTAAATAGAGCTTGGTTGGGATGTTTCAACATCGGCCACGCGTTTAACACTTCGACAATTAAACATGCGAGTAATCCGAAATGGGATCCCGATGGTCCAACCTGAAAGACAAAAATGTCGTCTACGTCAAGAGAATAGTCGAAAATCAGAAGAAATACTTACGTCAGCTCTATATGGCACAAAAATTGCGCTTGCAAGATTTCCAGCCATTCCTGAACCGATATAAATAATAGAAATTCGAAAACTTCCAGTTAATTTTTCTAAATCTCGCATTAAAAAATATTGAACAACAATCGTAATGAGCAATTGTAAGATTCCGGCGTGTAGAAATAAAGATGTCCAAAGTCGATACACTTGATCGGGAACTTCGTCGAAATAAAATGGAACCATACCACAAACGTCATCAAGACAGGATACCTAAAATTCGAAATCAATAAAAATGACCTCTTCGAGAAGACCTTTATTACTTGTGAACACAAAGATGCCTCCTCGTGAAATGTTCCCATGACAAAATCGCAGTATTCTCTAGTTGTTATTTTGCACATTCCGTGAATTCCAATGCAACAAGGATGCCCAATAACTTCGCAGATCATATGTTCAGCAGATTTATCCCGCGGACCGTTATGCTTTTGAACGGAATACTGCATATTATTTTTACGACAAATAGGCCATTTGGTTATATCATCTGGCCACTCGTACGGATGGACGCTTGCCGGTGCATCACAGTATCTGGGAAAAAAATAAATTTTTGTTAAATTTTAATACAATTACTTAGCTATAGTTTGAGTTATATTATGCTCAGTGGCGGCTTGTCAGATAAGGCGCGGAAGGCCTAGCTGTCTCCGAAATTCTGGACTATTAAAATTTTAATAGTCCAGTAAATTTTAATGCGTACTCAATTTAAAGCTTGAAAACGTAAGGGGAGATTATGGAATAGTCAAAAATAAACTTACTTTGGATCAAGTCCGCAAACCGATCCCGAAATTCTACCTCCAGGTCCTGCGTCTCGCGGTGTCCATTTCTTCCAAGTCGATATTGTATTCTAAACAAGAGATTATTATATGAAATACAAGAGAAGTTGAGAAGACGCCTATACAACAACGATTTTTTTCTAAAAAAATTTTTCATACCAAAACGTGCATTTAAAGTAAAAATTATTTTTACAGATTAAGTACTTGGTGGCCGAACATTTAGCAATTATCAAATAATATGTATAATGAAAAAGAAACGGCGTAGACTTCGTATATCATATTATTACACTTAAACTTAAACTTTTTTTTATTCGAAAATCTACCACATTAAACTGTTTCTAATCATTGCGCGGTGCTGCTCAACCGTTTTATTGCAATTTCAAATGTTATTGGCTTACACATTTATATATGAAGTGTTAAATATGCGTATTTACGACTTCATCCCCTTATCGACCGCTTATATACAATGAAATCACCAATCGGTGGGCATTCAAGTATGGTATTCTTTATTGCAAATCACACTATCGATTTTGGTTGGACGAAATATAAAATGTTTATCACTTTATTTATTTTTTTACGGCAATCAAAATTAACGGATTTGATATTTTTTATATTAGTAAACCGAAATTGAATCGGAGATCAATTTTAATACACGTAGATACAACAATTTGCTCTGCACAATAGAAAATAGGTCAGCATTATTATATTAACTTTATCCTAGTTGTATAATATGCAATTTGCAAAGATGATTATAAAATGTTATATTAATCCATGCTTGACTGCTTCATTATTACAAGCTCGAATTAGCATATTGCAATATAATATGGTAAAGAGAACTTGATATTTGTGATGCTAAATGAGATTTACATCAGATTTCTCATTTGCTACTGCACCAAATCAACTCAATTACGAAATCAAACCCAAATAATTTTTTTGTAATAGCTTTTTGTTCAATTCCGTGCCCAGCTTCTCCATTTTGTCGTTTTGTTTGTACATGGATGCGATTCGGTTGTCAGATTAACGTGAGTATCTAGCGCATTATGTAACGAAGGCTAGAATGATAATGTTTGGCCAAATGGAATAATCTGTTAGCCAATTAAGTAATCTATACTACTATAATATATTATAAATGTTTAAAATTTGTCCTACATATTAGTATTTTTGTATGTACTATATTATGCTAAATGAATGACTCACTAAAAAGTCTAGCAATGAGAAATATTTGTTGAACATTCTGTTCCGAATTTCTAAATAAACGCAACTATTTTTACCTCACAATAGCTGTATTCTTTTTACCTATTTTAAGTGAGATTGTACTGAGATACTCAGTTACTCAGTTGAAAGGTTGTTTTTTTTACCGTTTTGACATAAGTACTGTGCCGTGCCGAACTGTGTTTTACGTGACAAAGTTATTCCCTTCCATACCCAAACTGATCTTGCTGTTTTGAAGTGTTACAACTGAGACAAATTGGGAAATAGTCCGGATTGGTTGATTTGAATTAAACTTGTTATTACAATCATTTCAATAATATCTACTGCACCTTAAATTTTTAATTCGTCTTTTTGAAGTTTATGTTGACATTTGGTTAGTACTACCAAACTTCAAAATAATTAAATTCAAAAATCACTAAGTAGTAAATTTTCGTTGTTCTTTTTACCTTATCTTTCTTTCACTTTGACTCAGTTAATCTCAGTTCGTCTCAGCTCACTTCATCTCAGTTGTGCAACTGAGATGAAAATAAAATAGGTAAAAAGAATACAGCTAATATCGTTTACATCGCGAGATATAGAAATTTAAAGTTTCCATTTGATAATCCGCTAAACCGGGTACGAAAGCTAGTATGAAAAAATTGACAATAAATATTTGCAAAGAAAATTAAAATTTATTAACAATATTTTACTTTAATTAATTAACTATTATAATTTAATTAATTAGAAAAAAGTGATTTTATAAAATTTAAAATTTTGATATTTTTCGCCGTTCGAAAACAATCAATTTTTAACTTCATTCGCTGCCGTTATTAACAATTTAATTACATTACGACAGGATCGAATAATTGAACGGTTGAAAATATTCATGGCATACACTGACGCCTTAAAGTAATTTTTCCAACCTTTAAACCAATTTTTAAACTAATACAACCAAAAAAGTGGATTTTTGATAAACGTGTAAATAAAGCTTTTTATTTTCTTGGTTTTAACATAACTCATAAACTAATTATATGACAACATTCAGCTTTCGTATGCCTTTTTACCAATATATGTTCAAAAAATTTAATATCTTTACTTTTCATCGTATAGTCAACCCTTTTGCTATAAAAATATTAAAAGGCACCGATCGCACGCCCCGTCCCCTCACAACCTGCGCTTGTTGTTATCGATTTGAGCATAACCTTTTTTTTTATAGATAATGAGGTACTTCGATGGTTTTTAATAGTACCCTAGACACTAATGTAAGCAGATATGTTGTGCGTTCTTTGGTTTAGACTTATGCACTACGGCCATTAAATTAATTAAAAATTAAAATTTCGTATTTAAAAAAACTCAAGTTTTAAAGAACTCAACTCAAAAATATATAGCAAAATTTTAAAATGTCTAGGTAATAAGTTTTTTCTGAAATTTAAAAATTAATACCCACATTCGTCGATTTGTTTCGAATAGTGTGATAATAAATTTATTGTGTCGTTGCGGGTTTTTATCACGAATTTAAAAAGCAAATGTTGTTCTGTTTTCGAGTATAAAAATTTTGTTTTAATAAAATTTACGACACGTAAAATTGTGTCTCGACTTTAGAAAAAATTCATTTTAGGGTGTGAGTTGATACAAAAACGTACTAACGCACTCTCATCACTTCCATATTAAACATGTACGACGTGTAGCACTTTTCATCCAGTTTTCAGCTCACAAACCGTTACTGCATTTTGTTATGATGTGAAAATCTGCAAAATTTTGACCCTCTCTTTAGCAGACAACATGTGAATACGATATTCGTTTACGTGGAAAATGTTACAATTTTAAAATAAAATTAAATCAAAACTTTTTTAATAAAATTTTGTGCGAGCGAAATTAGATCGTGCTCACTTTTGAAAAATTACGTTAACATTTTATTCTCAAATTATTTTAAACGATCGGCCACCAATAATTAATGTTAAGAGTTAAAATAAAAAATAGCATGCAACAAACTTCAATGAAAACATACCGATGGTCTTAGTCCCCGTACCAGTTGGTTTGAAAATAAATATTAATTATCAACACGATATACAAATCAACAATGTCAAAAAGTATAGAAAATAAAAAATTACTCACTGAGCAATCGGCCCTGGACGATTGTACGCATCCCGAATCGTCGTTTCTTATGCAGCACGCCGTTTCCCGTTCCTTGGTCCGCGTCTTTTCAATTTGTTGTTGAATTTTATCGTCTATCCTCATGCAAGGCGCAAATTTTGCCCCAAGATGTACCAAATCGGCGGCTCTCGGTCCAAACCTAAACAAATTTGTCAAACCCACCGACTTGGCTTCAAAATCAATAAGCTCACCAAAAATTTGCCGGTTCCATGTACTCCACTTGCTGCAGGGACAAACTAGGCACAAGAACTTGACCCGATCTCGATTGCAAATTAACTCCAAACGGTCCAAAACCATAACAAACCAAAGATATAATAAGAACTAAAATTTGTACTGTCGTAACCCAATACGTAAACATAGGCCTATGGTCTTCAATATCGTCTAATTGTTGCTTTATATCCTGATCGTGCGTCACGGAAGATCTTATAGATCGTCTAAATTAAAACAAGTTAGATTTATAATTGACATGTGGATCGGAAAACTTACCCAAACATCTTCCCCACCCAACCCATTCCGTACTGTCTTCTGTCGGAATTATCTAAGACGTTATCGAGAAGCGAAGAAAAAATTCTTGTTCCCCCAACATCTCGCCTATGTTCTCCTCTCGTTCTTACTACGTTTTGGGGATCTATTCTCCATCCGAATCGTATTCTAGGATCTAACGGTTCCAGAACGTTGGGATCCCGATGTTCGCCATCTCTGGAGTCGGGTACGGAAGGCGACGTCGGCGACGACGGCAACTGATCGAAGAAGGTGTTCTCTTCCAAGGACAGACGATCCGATACGGCAGATGGTGGAAAACTTCGCGATTGAACTGCATCCGATCTTGGTCGTGGCCTGTGCCTTGTTAACGTCTGCAAAAAAAAATAATAATCTGTCAGTAAATCCAAAAAAACTAAAAATTCTATTTGTTCCTTTGGCCGATTTGATATGTTAAGCTTTTAATTTGACGATAAAACGCAACGAACGTTATAACTAATTAAAAAGTGGTCGAAAAATATAATGTTATGAAACTAATTTATTAGTTAATTATATTTTCATGCAAAATGAAAATTAGTTCGAAATTTGAATTAAAAATGTGCCAGACCAAAAAGGAATATAGGAAAGTTTATTTTCGAAACGTTATTAACTACTAATAAAAGAGAGTGTAGTGCGGTTTTATTTTCAAAAAAGAATCTGATTATAAAGTAAAAACTAATTTATATTCTGCGCGCGAGTTATTCTTTGACGATTCAGTAAAATGCTCATAATCTTCAACTTTTTTAGCTTCGAAAAAGTTAATTTTATTGCGTGTATCTGCGTATGTATGTCTGCGATGTGCTTGGGTTCGAAAAAAATTCAGCCGAAAACTTAAAAGACCGTTGGGACTGCTAGATCTCGTTTTTGCATAATTTTAGTTAGGTGTCGTGCGAGCTATAAAATTTTATAACTTACGTTCGACCTTTATGTGTTAAAGATTGAATTTTTAAAAATGTACGTTTTCTTTGAGAAGGCCGGGCGTAGGAAAATATGTTTTTCTCAATGGCACTAAAAGTTATCGCAGCGAACACCATTTTCTCTCATTTTTTACCGAACAATCGGCTTTATTCGTTTGCATTTCCTCGAGATTTCTTTCAGATTTTGCAATCAATTTGCATATCGTGCGGTGGTCCTCTTTCGGAAGCAAATCACATGTACAAATATGTGTTTTATATTTTATATTAGCATCCCTTCGAAACGGTTCATCTTGACGACGTGGTTGCACGTACGTAGCATCTTTTGTTCAAACATTCAACGAGCATAACTTCTACAGATGCACACCGAGTGGATAAGTTTCGTCGTTTTTGCCGATCGGCTCGGATATTACTAAAGTTAGAAAAAAATCGTTAATTAAGTATTATAGCTTTATCGCACAAAAGTATCGACATAAAATCTTAATTTCTTCGAATTTGGCGTCGAAAGCATTAAGTCTACATTATAAACCTAAATAAATGATTCAATATTGTTATAGGCACAGTAATTGTTTAATTTAAAACGGTTTGCTTCCATAAACAATTTAACTTTTGCATAAATTCCCACACAAGAGATACCTGTAATATTACTCACAGATTTCAATATTGAAATGTCTTCAACCCCCCCCCCCCCTCACTCGATGGTACAATCAAAATAATCAAAATTTTTACCATCACGTCAAAAAGTTTATTTCTTTATAAATTTAGCAAAAAATCGTTATTATGTCGTCAAGGTAAATATAAATGCAATTTTATGCAAGCACCAAAGTGTTACCGCGCATCGGATGGCCGAGAAGAAACCTATGCGAACAAAAATTTCCTCTTTGTAATAGCACAAGCCACCGATATGTCGTGCAATAAAATTTAAACATAAAATTTTACTAGGTTAGTCGCAATCATAATTTTAAATTGATTTAATTTGATTTCCTTCCGTCGAAATTCAATTAATTTAAGTTATCGACAAAATAATAAAAAGGGTTAGTTCGATTAATACATGCGCCAGAAATTACAATCAAATAGCGGTAATGGGATGTAAAAAAGTCACTCGATAATGCATTTAGTGTTAAGATAAAAAAAACTTGAACCAGACTTGCAGTACGACAATATCATCGGTAATAAAAGTTGGTTTTTAGCTGCAGCTATAAATCAAAGTCGATGTAAAATAAGAATAACAAAAACTACTTAGTAGGTATATTCCGCATAAAATTTTTGTACGATATTTGTATGGACGTAGGAAAAATCGAAATAAATGAAAACATCCCGAGTGCAATGGACGCGACTACGAATTCGACCCTAAAACTTTTTTTACGTATATGATACAAAAAAAATATGTTTGTCTATTTTCACGTGGCGCTAGTTCCAGAAGCACTTAAATTATTACAAAGCTTCGTCGGTAAATAATTTTTAAAGCAAAGCTCGCAGAGGAAAAATTTGTAGAAAACACGGAAACCCAGGTGAATGTCATATTACGTAAAGGAAAGAATCCTAATGGTACGATTCTCTTAATTCTCCACGGTGACATTTTCTTCAAGTTTCGAAAGCGTATTTAGGTCTGATGTCATTCGAGACAGGTGTGAGTAGGGTTATTTTAATTAGGAAAACCCTTGAAAAATTAATCAAACCAAAAAAGTTTGAGAAAATTTATATATAAAACTTCGAAACTTGCTAAAATAATTTTTTAACAACAGCAGCAATTCAGATTTCCCGACTCGTTTGAATTAAAATGACATTCCCAGTTATCTTTTTCCTCTGAAAATCTCGTCTAATTTTTGATAGCGTCTATAGAATATCCCGTCTATTAGCACATAAAAGGCAGTCTTTTGCAAATGTCGGGATATTAAATGAATATGATAAGATGTACATGCATTATGCATATTTTTTAGAAATAAAATTTGTATTTTCTTTTTGGTTTAAACGTCACGTTTCATTTTAAAATAAATTAACTTAATTTTTTTAAATTTATTTCTTTGCAAAATCTTGTTTCTAAAAATTCAGTTACCCTCCGATCCTTTTTACATATTTTAACTTCTCTATTATAATATTATGTACGAGTACATACATAATATGTCTACGTTATTTTAATGGAGCAGGTTTGCTTGTGAATAATATTCAAAAAAATTACAAACCAACGATACAAATAAAACTTCATCAATCAAACATAAATTCAACTACCGAAATGGTTACCATTTAAAATGTATCCACTTTATTTCATTAATAATGAAAACACTTAATAATTGGATACTTAATACAAGCAGATGCTCCAATTTCAATCTCGGATAGAGCCAATTTATATTATCAAAATCAATAGATAGATATTTACACGGATAAACTGTTTCCTAGTTTCAATTACTTAATTCTTTTATTCAAATAAAGCGAACGGTTTGTTTATCGACAACTTTGTGAATATATTACGGTAATTATTTTCGATTTTAAGTTACAGTAAACCACATTCGCAATTTTCCGATTTCACTTTAAGAAAAATACCCTAAAACGTTTATTTATAAAAAAAACAAAATAACAAAGAAATTAACACAGGAGTAAACAAATTAGAAATGTAAATATAAATACAGAATTCGCTCGTTAAAAGGAAAACGGAAAATAAACAACAAAATACAATAAACACAGAAACAATTCATTAAAAAATTAAACGAAGAAATTACAAAAGACGACATTCAAAACATACTGAAATTACAATCGCCAGCTCGTCCTTAAAAAAAACTAAAATTTAATTTAGAAAGAATTAATGGATTACCCTTCGGTAACCCCGAAACCGACCATGCAATAATTCTATGTGGAAGTCACTACCTTTGGACATGCATTGCGAAAGAAGTATAATATATCTTTGAAATGAATTAATCCAATTTAAGTTTCCGTTAAAATACGTTTATTAAACGTCGTTTAAATGTGCTAACGACTGTAATTGCTGCTCAAACTATCGGTGTCAATTTTCCTGTCCATTGCGTGCTTTCCTTTATTATGCCTATTATTGCGTGAAGAAGTCAATCCTGATAAATTTTAATTGACATAATTATTTTTAAATTGTTTAAATCAGCCCCGTTGTCCATCGACTAAGATATATTTGGCAATTATAGAAAATTTATTACCCCTCATTTTTGGAACACGTCCACTCATTCTCTTATGAAACTATTGGTTAGTTTAGCTTATATTAATATTTTAATTATATCGAATAACTTTTTAGTTGTCTGAATGACACTTAAAAAAAGAGGGGTTCACAACACTTTCAGTCAGTGGTGTAACAAGGCAGCTACGGGCCTGTTTCCGACTGTCGGGTCCCTAAATGGATATTAAATTAACGTGGAATTTTTTTTAAATAATCTAAAAGCCTGTTTACATTATAAAATTTTGCTTAAAATTTTTACAATACAAAAATTTCACTGTTTACATTCGTTAAAAGTTATTTTAACGAAAATTTTAAGGAATAGATCAGCACCTATTTCCTTAAAATTTTACCTAAAATATAGTGAGTTTTAAGGTGTGTTTAGTGATAAAAGTGTAAACACAAATCTGCAAAATCTACAAATTTTAAACGAAATTTTATAATGTAAACAGGTTTGTATAAGCGGAACGATTGTTTTAAATTAATTTTTATGAAAAAAAATATAATAAATATTGTTAATTATAGTTTTATTTAAATCACCCTAGAGATTAGCTACCAGTTAAAAAACAGTTAACAGAAAATCAACAATTTTATTCAAAACGTACCTGACGGTTTTAGTAAATTATACTTCAAAATAAACAATTGAACTTAAACTTCACTATTTAAAACTTAAAATAATTTATAAAAACAAAACAACTGGTTCTTATCATAAATACTGTAACAAATTTCAATGTGATGTAAATAAAAATCAAAATATGCCCTAACCGTTAAAGAATTTTTTCGGAATCTGCTAAGGGCTAAGCATGAGAGTTTATTTCTTTATTACCTATTGTATTGCTACCAGATGCGAAATTTTACTGTTACGGTTCATTTTATCTTTATCGATGCCGGCTTCAAGTTCAATTTAACGAAAGCCGAAACAGGCAGTAAATATACTTTATAATTATTTTAAATAGGTACTTATACATGAGAAATGAGACAGACACCTTATTTTGAAAATGTGCTGTATATTTTCTGATTTTAGCATTGTTCGTGGCAGAGCCGGGTCCTTGTTCGATCGAACACATCGAACACTGGTAGTCACGCCACTGCTTTCAGTGTACTATGGTATAAAATTAAAGCAGATCATGCGTATGCGATTGATGTGGTTGTTCGGCCCTTAAGTTTACAGAGTGGTTATCGTTACCATACGTAAACGCTTTTATCAAAGAATAAACGTGTCGTTGTCATATAATTGTAAAATAAATAATTAAAAAAAGTATGAATATATTTTTAATGAATCGTCAGCTGTAGAGCAGGAGCGGTAATAATTACTTAAATATAGAGTACTTACTAGTAGTTTTACAGTATTTAAATACCACTATTTAATATGCTATTAAAAGCACGTGAAAATATAAAAGAGATTTTCATCCCGTATACGTGAGATAGTTAAACTAGAAAACAAATATTAAATGGTAAAACATGTTTATGGATCTTTAAAATTTTAAAGGAATCTGAAATAATGAAAACCGCATAAATACAATACCAGACTGCAAAATAAATTGGAGAAACTTTTTAGAAAAATTAAAACATAAAACCGCATCGTACGTTCCCAGTTGAATGAATTACATTTCGTGGTCGGTGCAGAAATTAAAATAAAAATGTTTTGAATATTTTATCTCTCAAAAAATTGCATGGATCGTGATTAAACAGATGAATTTTGAAATTATGTATATTGCATGCAATTTTTTAAACAAAAGCTTCGGAGGGATGGATTACCAAAAACAGGTAGGTATATCAAAGTAATTTTTTTATTTCTACATATTATTTGCAATTAATCTAGAGGAAAATGTCAAAATTTTCCAGTCGATTCGGGATCACGTTCTCTCCTAACCCTACAGCATTCAATAAAGGTTATAGCAAAAAACATTATTTTTGGCTTTTCTCGTGATAATAGTTCGCTTTTCTGTCTTGAAGCGTCTGTTATCAATTCCTTTAATGATCAAAATTACTCTTCGGAGGTTAATAACATTTAAAAGCTAACATAACTGCAATTTGCGATGCGAAATAATAAGGTACTCAAATATTTAATAAAGATTAGGCGAAAGTTAATGTATTATGCGTTTTAAAATGTAATAATATTACCATGTACATTTGCAATAATTTTCATTAAAATACAAAATACTTGTAAACTTATAATAAATACCTCCCGTCTAAAAAATGATTGTATTTTATAAAAAGTGAACTGTAAATTTATGTTCTGTTTCGGATTCCACAATACAATGTACATTCTTGTTTATTTGATTTCGCGGCTTTTATAGATTGAATATTTTTTTTAGACTTTCCTTTTCCTGGTTAAAATTTTTGAAACACAAATGTGTTAAAATTACTTATTTAATAAACTAATTGCGAGTAAATAATACTATTAAAATAATAAAGTGAACTTAAAAAATTTAATTGCATGGTCAGGCTGGTTATTTAAGAGAAACGTAAAAACAAAGCTTCCGCTATTAAAAAAATAAAGAAAATAAATAAAAGCGGAAATTAATTTCCCAAAAGCAATAAAAAGCGACCGTGTTTATTTATCTTATTTTAAAAATGTTATAGAAACTGAAATTTAAGAGAATTTATTTATACCAAGTCTTTAAGCCCGAAAACTGCCGGAATAATTTTCAGTTGATCGCCTTAAGCAGCATCCGGAATGTTAAAGGTTTCTCATTTTAAAGAAATTTGAATTAAATTTGCCAAAATCCATTCAGGCTAACGATTTCATTATCAAGTGAATACTGTTTTAAAATGTTTTTACAAAATATACATAATTTTGAAAGGTAGGTAAATTTTGGGCGAACCTTGTACGTGCATTTAAATGCTAAAGAGGATTTCAATATTTCATACTGCATTAATAATTACAACGGTTATTAGTTTTTCTGTTGCGCTGTAGTTTTGCATTGTGGTTAATTATTCGTAACATTTGGATCGTTTAATAAAGTCCTGGTATTTTTATTTTTACTGAAACAAGCGAGCTTGTAAAATATTGAAAAAATTAATAGCTTTTCAAAAAAAACTCGACGTGAACCAGGGTGTAAAGCATTAGACAGACTATGCGGAAAATTTTTTGGTACGATCACCATTTGCCATAATTTTGAATAAATATATCGCAACATATTATGTGCTCTTTTTAGTACATGCCGACATACATTTTTTAGTTCGTGGAAATAAAAAATATAGCGTCATAACCTTACGCGATCAGGGGCGGACCGGCAATGCGGTTAATTCCAAATCAAAAGACGACGAGAAAAATTTAATGCAAATCGAATTTTACTTTCTTTTTTTAAATTAAATTGAAATTAACTAATTTAACTTTTTCTATGCTATTACTAGTCAAAGCTCAAATAACGTAAAAAACCGGATTTAATGAAAAAAAATTAAATTGAAATTTATTTTCGGCAAACATTTTGGAGATATAACATGTAATCAAACATATTTTGTATAAATTATCGAGGTTTCATATTTCGAATAGAAAAGTCAATAAATAATCCAAATCGCTATAAGGTTGTGGTTTCCCCGAAGAAGAAAGACACAATATTTCCATGCAATAGAAAAAGACCGAAATATGTTACAGTTTCACGATGTTAAAAAGTATTATAAATTCAAGAATAACTCGAGCAGAAATATAAAATATAAGTTTACGTCTTTTACATAAAATGAGCTTTATTGAACAAATTAATTTAGAAGTTCGGTTTTTATTGCATACAAAAATGTGCATTTTAAAAATCCTGACAGGTATTTGCAATTTTAACTATTTAAACCGGCGTAATTCTAAAACAAATCCAGAAAAAATGTTTTACATGAAATTTATTATTTATGTTTTAATTATTCTTGAATTTATATTAATAATTTCTATGATAATATTATAATTTCTTCGTCGTTACCATGGCAGTCTTGAAAATAATTAAAAGGTAAATCAATTTTAAATTTGCGTAATAATAATAATTTATAAAATTATGATGATTTTACTAAAAAAAAGAGATTGAAATTGATTTTCGTCTCACAAACATGACGACGTATTCCATAGGTTTAAAAAATCTCAAAAATTGCACGTTATTTTTCTTATTAAATTGTTTAATTTGACGTTAGAGGATGTCGTTATATAGAGCTGTCTTAAAACTTTTCTTCCTGCGATGACAGTTCAATAATTTAATATTTTTTAATATACAATGTTTTCTCGGTTAAAAATTGTTAAAGACTAGGAACATTATTAAAAATTGTCTGAAAATTCAGTTTGGTGCTGAAAACTTGATAAATCGATAGAACGTGCATTTTTCTTTGTTCGAGTGATTAGACTTAAAGCCGATAGTAAAAACGTGAAAACGCACCGTTCCAAATTTTAGCAAAACGAATTTAGTCGATTTTTTGAAAGGACTTACCGTTACAACGTACGAAAGCCCATCCCATGTCATTCGCGCCACCGAATCTTTCCTTCTAAGTGAAGTCGTTGGCCATTGATCTTGAACGTTATCTACTACATCGCTAGGACCAGGTAGGACATCGGGACGCCATGCCGACATTCGTCCGGGAATCGTTTGACCAGGTGGTATTTCCGATATGGTTCTTCTATTAGTTCGACCCAGTGTTCGATATTCGGCTTTGAGCGGTCCATAAGTTCTGTAAAAAATAAAAATCTTTGAATGCAAAAGTCAATAAATTATCTGAGGGTGGTCGTAAAGTTGGAGAAACAGAACAATTCGTACAAGGAAAGTGTGGTACATACATTGTTTGGCCCCATTTGAATTTAAGTATTTAACATATTTGTTATGAGGAAGTGGCAGAAATTATTAGCCCCAAGTTGCAAGTTCAAGTATTTCTGTCACAGGCAACACTTTGTCAAGTGTTTTGCCTTTATTGCAGAAACATAAACTTTAATGTCTTGGAGGCATAAATGCAGTTATGGTAAACTAAGTAAATATCCAATTATTACGCTTGCAACGATTCCATATTATTACTATCGTTCGTAATTTTTGCTAAATTGCAAAAGTGTTAAATTAATTTAAATTATACGTCAGGTTAAAGTGCTATTCATATTTGTGATTTATACAACAATTTTAATAATGAATTTGGTGTTATTATTTTCTAAATGTCCAATGTAAATAAATCACTGTGATGCAAGTGATTTATTTAAACTTAGGTTAACACAATGAAACCACCTCCGGTATGAATAACCGAATTCCTGAAAAGCGTAATATCAAAGCCATTGTCGTCCAATTATTCAGTGGATTAAGGTTAAGTTATGTATTATTCAGAAAGACAAATTTCGAGAATTTACAAGGTCAAATAGATTACAAAAAACTCCTTCACCTTCGACCTCCCTTTCATATTTCTTGTTTTATGTTAATTGTACTTTTAGTGCGAGATGAGAATATGAAATTGTTTTAGCAACCAATATCAACGATGACGAAAGCTACGAACCACTCGGGTTTGAATTCTATCGATTTTGACAAGAAAATGAACAAGATGTATTCGATGTCTGGTAATCGACAGATGCAAGAACAAATATTAATAAAGTAAAATTTAATAATGGAAGGAGAAATTAAAATATCACGTTTTAAGTGAACATTCATTGGCCAAAATCTGAGATAATCAATTTATACCGGGTGAATGGTTTGACTCTTATAAACACCTTCTGCCTAACAAATTCCATTCGTGGGGGAGCTGTTATAAATTGTATTGAGTCTTTGAATTCCCAACCTTAGCATGATCGCATTGAGATATCAATTGAGTTTACTTGTCAAATGCAGGCTGTCTTAATAAATTCAATAATTTAATAGCTCGAGCAAATTTTAATTTATTTTTAATGAAAGTGCAACGAATTTTTAGATTAAAATACCCCAATTCGAGTTTTCAGCTGTTTGCATTATAAATTTTTAGGAAGAAAAATAGGTTTAAAAATATAAAACACTTCATAAACTCGTCAGTCAAATTTTAGAAGAGTCTATAGGAAACCGCATTCTTGATTGTGGAAGGTTCCTTTTTATTTAATAATAAATATTTCTATCTCGTCTTGTTCGGTGAAAATGTATTTACATAGTATATACTCTGACGGTCTAACCGCCAGCCTACGACCGTACACTGAGAAAAATTAAGTAAAAGGTTTTAATAACGTGTAGTTGTTATTTCAATTTATTATTAATTAATATTAGTAATTATAAATTTTGATAGTCGTAGACTTATTTTTTAAACCTAATTTTTTATTAAATATTACTACTATATATTTATTTTGCATATTTAATATATACAAAGGAAATGGTATTAATTAAAATAAGAGTAGTTTTAATTATTTAAAACTACTTGGCATAATTAGAAGTGTACTATTATTTACAACTACAGTGGTAAATATCTAATATGACTTTTAGTTATAAATGTTATTTTTACTTTTAATCTTTTGATTACTAAGTACCTTTGCTGATAAGTACGCTTCTATGCGTACTATTCAGAAAAAATGCTACTCATTTGCTTGCATTGTGAAACGATCATTTGGCGTCCTATATTTTTATTTGATGTGTGATATTTAGTGAAAGTGAAAATACTTTAAAGTGATGGAACAATTACTAATAGACCGTAATTTACAAGAGGTAGTTGAAGTTTTCAAAGGTAAGATTGGCTACCGTATGAATGTACCGCGATATCGAAATGCTTCATAAAGATATTTAGAAAAAAAATAATCGGAATTAAAAAAATTCAAAGGGGACAATTTATTATAATTCTAAGTTGTGAGTTCTGCAAACATATGAGTTTTAATAGAAGGAAAACCATTTTATTTTGTTTTGTACTTATTGCTGCGTTATCCATTTGCTATACCATAATATTAATTTGTCTAATTTCTTATAAAATTACTATCAATTCAGTTAAATAATTTTACTGTTACGAACTCATGTTATATATTTAACTTCATAAAATTACTAGTATCTTGTATTCACTAAAAATATTAATAAAAATAGATAATTTACAGAAGCTCTTGTCAACGCCTTACGCATATTTCGTTAGTAATTCACATTTTATGTTTTTCAGAAAATGAAATTGATTACGAAGCACTTACGTTGCTGCAGAAATGTGATTTTGTACAATTAGTACCTAACATTGGTTTGTGCAGAAAACTAATTCAGCGGTGGAAAGATGTTCTTTTAACTGTATAGTAACCTATGATATATTTTTTTTCTGAAAACTTGATTAACGTTTTTAGCTTTTAGCACACCTTGTAAGATGTACCCAATTAAATTGTTCTAATGGTTCTAATGAAGGAAAGGAGATTTTGACCCATTATTCTTTGAATGAAGAATTAAAAACAAGATTGTTGATAAAATTAATGATCAATAAGGAATTGGAGGACGACCCTGGCAAAAGGTAATTAATATGAAACAATATTGTATAGAAAAATTGAAAATTTTTGATTTTCCTCAGAATCACACGAGACAAATTTCTACAACTATCTCGTGACATTTGTACAATTTTTAAGGAAGAACAAGAGTCGTCTTATTACATTCCACCAAAACGTGACGATAATGGTAAACCTATTTCTGCCCATTGGAAACTTTAGAATAAATATATAAACACAAGAACAAATATAGGAATTTGGCAATTATAAAATTAAAACAGAAAAACACAAGCACGGCCAACGTACTGCAGGTAAATTATCAGGAGTTATACTTCTTTTAATGCATTATACCTTGCCATCAGCATTTATTCTAATATTAGTTATTGTCTATGTTTATTTGTAAATTTATTTATTTATTGCTTACATGTTTTTTTTGTTTGCGCTACAGAACTTCTAATAAATTTTTATTAATTATTATTATTCCATATTTAATGCATTATTAGTCGGGAGACTAAAATAGAAGAAACCCGGGAGTCTCAGGTTTTTTTGTTTATAATCAATTCATTTTTGATCTGTTTATAGAACATGACTATGAAGAACACGAAGAGGTTGCCGAAAAACATTTATTTTTAAATAGAAAAATAACTTAAAAAATGAAATTTTTAAGTATAGTAACGTAATTTTTCTGAATTCTATTTCTTGTTTATTCAAATATTCTAAGTTCTAACCTGCTCAATGTGAATTATTGTAATTTTTTAGTGTTTTTTTAAATATTTTGTTACTCATAGTACTTTATATTGTCCTACGGTATGTATTTATGTAGAAGTCGAAAACCAAAAATTAGTTTGTGTTGCACATCATATCTAAATTTTGTACATAATATTATGTAATAATTATAATCATTGTACTATTTATAATTTTAAGGATTATTTTTTTATTCGTGTTTTATATTTAAACAAAATTTGTATTTAATAAATAATTATTATGGAAAAAAAGTATTATTATTTTTTATGTTGATTTACCTTATCAAAAGTTACAAAAAACTTGGTTATTGTATAAATCTACTAAGATTTATATCATAAAACACAGCAGTTGTTGCCAATACTATACAGAAGATATTATTACTCACAATAGCTTATTCTATTAAATACTGCATGGCAGTTGCAAAATATACAACTACAATTTGTATTTAAAAATTATCTTATGATATGTAATATACTCCTTCATAGATGTATTACTTACCCTAGATACATCATAGTTAATAAAACAGGTTGTAGTTGTATTTTATACAACTATGCATCTTTATCTTATAAAAAATGAAATTATGGCTTTGTAGTTGTATTTTATAATAACTGGAGCTACTGGCGCCTATTTTACAACTACATGTTTTAATTTATATAGTTTTTCTGTTATTGTATACAAATTATTTTTCTCAGTGTACTCAATTTTGCTTGAATACAAAATATTTAAATCATTCGTATACAGGTATTATTTTAGGTATTATCCATTAAGTCTTAAATGGGCAAACGGAAAAAGTATTATAAGCAATGTGAACTACCAATAATAATTTTAATTGTACAATAGAGGAATTTTTTAAATTATTCATCGATTAATTGAGTATTCATTGAAATGCACCAAGAATTCCTTGCTATGTAATTGCCTCCTGTGGTTAGAGGAATTAGTTAATAATAAACAATAGAACATTGTAGGCGGCAGACAATTTCAACTATGTATAAAATAAATGTATTCCTTGTCAGGATTCTTAAAAAAATTTAAACAAATTTACTTTTATAGTATATAAGTGCATTGCGGAGTTTGTATCTTGTTAAAAGTTTGCTAGGAGTTACACAGAAAATTTATTTTATTGTTTCAAAATGTGAGCTAATTTAATTGGATAAAAATAAACAAATAAATATTTGACTAAAACTAAATGTTATAGGGATTTATTCTTCTGCCCGAATTAAATACTACATCGAAGTTGACGAAGGCAAAGAAAGTCGAGACTTACGATTAATTATTTTGACGGTCACAAAGTAGTAGACTGTTAATAACATTTTCAAAGAAACTTAAATAAACTATAGGTAGGTGTATAAAATAATAATCAATCTTAATAATTAATTAAAGGAGACAGCAAAAGAGTACGGCTGGACAGTCAACTACTGCTTGTTAAATGGACACCGAAAGAACTTAATGTAAATACTTTACAGGCTGATGGATCTCATGATTCTCGAGAGCTCTTGTGATCTTCAATTGCACCCATATGAGCGAATCTAACCCAACCACATCTGTGCAGCCGGTGAATATTATGATGTCGTCCTTATAGGACAATGGAAACCGTTACGCCATTTATTTTTTATAACTCTTATCAGAAAAAAAATAATTGGTGTAGATTTGAGTTTCGTTTATATACTTGAAGAAATTTTAATTTGGCACATAAAAAAATTGTATGCTTATTCGCAGTATTATATAAAACTCATCGTTTTTATACATCTCCAACTAACGTATTCAAATATCAAAATCTTTTAAAAAGTTTTAATATTATTCCTATTTTTGGACTCCCTATGTGCTTCCTAATCTTTACTTTTTTTGAAATTAAAAACTTTTATACACAACTTTTTAAGCTGATTAAAATATCATTTATTTTGCCTTCGATTTCATTTTCTTACTATTATTTTAGCGTCAAATATTTATTTCTACTTGAGGAACTGGCAATGCACTGTTAGAAAACTGCATTATCGGTGTTACACTCGAAATTTAAATAAAACATTCTCTTTTTAAATGTAGTGCAAAATTTTTATTACCTTCGCCACACAAATTGTAAACCTAGCAACTTTGCCATTGTGATGGTATATGGCTGCTATTTGCTTCTCGTTACAGAAAATAAATTGCTGCATTTCTTTTTTCAACAAATAAAATTTTAAATGCTAATTGTATTGTGATATTTGAATCTCTCATAGTTTAAAATTTTACAACGTACTTGAAAGCAACGTACACAAATTTACATAAAAGCTTACTGAGTCGTGCAGCTGCAACTTCACAAGTAACACTTAAACATTCTTGTTCTTACCATCTTCTTAATTCTTTATTATTTTCAAAATAGAGAATGTCGTGGTTCGCAGCAAGTAATAATGAAATTACTTATAAAATTTTTGCCTGATGTATTGCGCAGCGCTCTTTGGCTGAAAGACGTCATTGAAACGCAAATCCTTTGCTAATGTTTAGTAAGTTGTTGGTAAATAAACGATCTTTTGCATAAGTGCCGTCAATTTTCGAGTCGAATAAGATTTCTATTAACTTACTATGTATAATATGTATTTAGCTTGTTTCATTTCCGTTAACCGAAAATTTTGATTTTCCGTCTACAAATGAGAGTAACAAATATTATTGTTACATTGCAATTCAAATCTTTAATTTGAGTTTTTCATTTTCGTTTGATTTAATGATAAAAGTTTAATATCGGTGACGTCTCATATTCTGGAATTTAATAATCACTCCAACCGTTTTGCCATCGTAAAAAAATTAAGTAAACTTGAGGGTGGAAAAAAATTAAAACCACCCATTAAAAAATACTGGCTTTGGTCGTCAATTGCTGACTAAAACTATCAATTTTAAAATTATCGGCAAAGGTAGTGAGTATTTGGTATGAAACGTGGTGATTTTGAATTTGCATGTTTATCAAAAAAATATTGCTAAAAAAAATAAATTGATCGAGCCCCAAGCACCTTAGTAAGCGATGTGTCACTAATTCTGAATATATCTTTTATCTTTTCGATAACAAAACCGAGCAGTTGCATTTTTTCGTTTACTTCGTTGCATCTCCGGCGTATAAGGCTATCATAGTCTTTCGTATTTCGAGATGTTTATTTAGTTTGCAATGTTCATCAGTTAAGATCTGCTACCAAACTTGAGTAAATGGTTTTTTTTTAAATTGAAATGCGGATTTGTATGCGCACATACCTACATTTCAAATAAACCACAAAATTTTGAAATATCGCTTTCCACATAATATCCTTTTTGAATAAACTTTTCCACATATGTAGGTACACATTTCGCACATCAAATATTTTTAAAAGTTGCAACTGCATGTAGAGCGTTATTTTACTTATCATACATAAATTTTTCAACAAAATAAACCAAGTTTAAAAGGTTATTTATGATATCTTGCTTCGTGCATTGCAGAGCAAAAGAAAACCTCGGTAAATTTACATTATCTGATCGATATTTTCTCCCATTGCAACTCTTAATCAATTATTGCAGACGTATTCATAAATTAGGTACCTCTTGTCTTCCCTTTTTTTATAACCAAGTTTAACGTTTGACGATTCTGTTCTAAAATGCAAACCCGAGACAATAATATACTGGATATGGTTAGGTTTAATTTGACAATCGAAAATGAAGTTGACGTCATTAAAGTGCTTGTAAAATTTATTAAGGAGACTAAAGCATTCAAGACGGTATAATGCACTTGTTCGTCGTACATGTTTCTTAATAGCATAATAACGCTATACTAGAAACTTGACTGCATTTGCAGAAGTGCAGTTAACTTTTGAAAACAAAGTTTTCCACTTGCACTGTGTTATCTAAAGTAAGCAGTAACTAGTCAAAATATTACACACAAGTGTAGGCACATGTTCACATCGTGTACCGAAATGCTATACGAAATTAATTAAATAAATATGTTACATACCTAGACGCGAGTCTTTTTCTTCTATCCAGCCATTTCAATTGTTCGTCTTCCTGATTGTCTTCGTCGACGCCGAAAAAGTTGGCCGTTTCCTTTTTGATGTAATTTTTTATAACTTCCTTTCTGGATATACTCCTAGAAAGTTTCGGCCTGTTGGGTATTCGTTCGCTTTGGCTGTATTCTAATTTTCGTTCTGGTATGGCTCGATACTTTTCGGGTGGAGAAGCTGGTAGCGAAATTGCTCTTTGTGCTAAAGTTTGCTTTGGAGAAGGTGGAGGTTGCGGTGGAATTTGCTGTTGCTTTCGTATCGATTCATCTTTTACTATTTCCTGTTCTATCGCTTCTTCTACGCTCGGCGGAGGTATTGGTGTAACCGAATGTTGCTGTGGCGATTGCTGTTGAGACGACTGCTGCTGTTGTTGTTGTTGTTGCTGGGGTTGTTGCGGCTGTTGCGTTTGAGGTTGCGTTTGCTGCTGTTGTGACGTAGGAGTCGACCTCCTGAAAAGAAAATTCGAAAAATTATTTACCAGAAAAACAATTTTGGCTTTTTCGCAAAAAATAAAGAAAGCGGTATAACACTAAAGACGCCTTTAATAAAATTCTTATTTGCATAATATGTATCTAAATGTAATTTAATTGAAAATATGTGCCAATAAAGTTTAATTCGCACGGAACTCAATTTTTGTTGACTTGAAGCTTTACAACTAGGTCAATTTCGTCAAAGAAAATCTGAAAACACATTTAAATTTTAATAAGCTCCATTTAGTTAGCCACTCTTAACATTAATTTAACAAACAAATTTAAAGCATAAAAGAAATTTGCATTTTAAATGGCATACAAATAAAATTTAACAAAAACCTTTACAAGACGAAACCCCACCTTTAAGTATTTATAGTAAGTATGTAGAATGATTTCGTGCTACACAAACGCACGAGGACCAAAATGAAAGGTAATTTTCCGAAAATTAAATAAAATATTAATAAAAACTTGTATTACATTTTTAAAATTGAATATTTTTTTGAAAGAAAAGTGCTTAATTCTTAATTTAGCTGTAAGTGAGTAAATATTTAATAAAAAATGTAATAAATAAATTATTCCACCTTTGAGATTTTTTCATTTTAAAATACATGAAATTTAAAAGTAGTAACATTTTCTTCATTAAATATTAAATATTAATTTATCGAATATATTTACAAAAATATATTAGATAATACGCGATGGAAATTTTTCCGTATAATAATATAGCACTACTCGCAGCGCCTGTAATTCATAGGCCACTCTGTATCTTAAAAATTAATTTTAAATCGTTTCTAATAATGTTAAATTTTTCATCAGACAATCTGGTATGACTCATAACAAGATAATCTTGGTTTTCCTTGCGAATAGAATTTTTATGAGACTCGAATGTAGAAAACCGATATAATGTAACGCTGGAAATATAAATTAAATAAGTTCTGCTTAGTTTTACTGAAAATAATAATTGAAATTGACGCCGAGCGTTTCGATTTATTGGCGTGCTTTCGTGAAAATTTTAATGACTTTAAAAATCAATTCCTTGATAAAGACTTATCCCAACAAATTGCTTTCTTTTCTTTATAACAAACTTTTAGCTTTCTCTTGTAAAAGTTTTTAATATTTAGGAAAAAACGAATTTATAATGCAGTCACGTAAGCCACTTTATAAAATTAATGTTGAAAACATATTGCAACTTGAAAATTTAAGTAGTAGCTGACATTAAAAATATTAAATTGAATGTTAATACTTTTTTATTCTCATTTTTTTTGACAAGGATAATTGAAAATGTACTGAAATACTTTTACAATAATTATTGTGATGCGGAAACAGCAAATTTTGTTCGAGTGAATTATTTAAAATGTGCTCGTGCGAAGTCTCCCTTACTTTCAAAAAGAATTATCGGTTATTAAGTTCCATATTCGTACGTTTCAAGAAACCAAAGCAATTCACACAACGGCGAAAAGTTATAGTACATTGACATATTCCATTTTATAAACCGGCCCTAGGTTGTACGAATGTTTTAGTTGGAGTATTATTGTGTTCTCGAAAAGCCAATTATTTAACGAGACAAAATCTGTAACAGTATAAATGAAGGTAAGTCCTTAATAATTATATTATTATGAACATAGCCGATGACGTAGGGATCGTCTTTCATAATTTCAACTGTATATCTCTTGGGCAGCCCTCGTCGAATGGATGAAAACGAGTCACAGACAAACTAGATAAATTAACGATATAAAGTTTACATATATCACATGCTCCGTAGAGTAGTGGTTAGCAATAATATAATTAGTTGACTATAGCACAAAGCAGAAGAACCTCGTCGGTTCAGAATATTTAATTGAATTATTTCGACTTTGAACAGAATTTGAGCAAAAAGTGTTAGAAAAGCAACAAAAAATAATGGTAGACACATAACGCAAAAAAACTCTTACGGATATGATTTAGTTAGAGTAATATTTTCTCTAAAATATCATATAATGTCAAAACAAATAATACAGAATACAAGGCTGACCATTTATTGCGGCAACAAAAAACAAAAATTGGTGTCTAAAGTTATAAAAAAGAACAGATAAATCAAAACAATCTCAAACACTGCCCATATGCGGAATACAAATTTTGTATTGTAGCATTGCTATTGCATAAACTTGAATTATTGATTTTTGATTGATGTTCCCGTTTTTATTACCGCAACTTACATTAAAATGTCGGCCTAGTTTGAAGAAGAAATTTAGGTAGCACAAAAAGTTCCCGTGTGCTTTTTGTAACACAAAATGGTCTCATCGGCGTACAATAGTTACACTCCAGGACACAAGAATAGCACGTAACCAAGATTTAAGATAGGAAAGTAGTAAGCACCAAATAAATAACACGATTTTGTGTGTGTCGATAACAACGGAAACATAAATCTATAACGACAAGCAAGTTTTTAGAGACTTTCCTGTTTTTCCAATAGATTATCTCTTTGGCATCTCAGATTTCTACATATAAATAAAACAATTCCATTTGGGTAAAATTATCGCTACGAGATTGCAATAATTAAATTTTTAACTTTTCGAATAAAAGAATTTCCCCAAAGCCGAGTTATTTGTTTCAGACTACATATTTCGTGATTCGAGAAATTCCAGGGTCTGTCTGTGTGTTCGAAAATTTAAATTTTAACAAAAATCACCAAGTATTAACCTCTATTGCCTAGGTATTGGCTTTGGTTTCCTTTTGTTCAATAATTACAAAAAAAATCTCTACTTGGTTAAAAATTAAAGTAAAACCAACAATAAATAAGTTATGAAAATTATAGTAATTTTTATTAGTAATATAAAGTAAACATAGTCTATTTATAAATGTAGAATCAAAAATTATTATATGTTAATATGTATAAATTATTGAAGACCGACATTAAATATCGAGCCTGCCACGTCGAGTCCATCATTAACTTCGCGTTTGTTCAAATTTTTTTTATTATTTTATTTTTGTTTTGTTATCCGTAATATGAAGTAATTTCTACGGAATTCAGTTTAAAAACGCTGACTGGGATGTCGATGATTTTTGAAATGTTTTCGAAAAAACTATGGGAGAGTTAAGTTGGCCTTTAGACGAAATTGTCCTGCGCTATCCGGAGCAAAATCTTTGTTTTTAGTCTCTTGGGTAATACACAAGCAATAATCGGTTTTTTGCCATCAAGTCCACCCTCGTTTAGCGTTGATTACCAACACGATAAATTTAAAGTGGACTTTAACTTTTCATTATCGAGATCAAACATAAGTAAGTAATAAATATGTATTCCCAAACGGTCGAGTGATGTGTTATTATAATAAAATATGATTGATGAACTTTAAAGTTGACAGAGCGGAAAAGCGTCCAGAACCGAAAAATTTTCATATAAAATGCAGTTTTACGTTGATGGTATTTTATCGATTCTTTACTCAAATTGTAATAAAGCGGTAAATAAAATTTTATTTGTACGCAATAATGGCAACTTTATCATTCGGACATGGGCTACGAAATTAATAAATCGTGCAAGCGAAGTTTTAATAAATAAAGCGACGCCGAAAAAAGTGCAGGGAATCTTTCCCACAAAAATTACACATTAAAACGATCGTTTTTATTAAATTGGCGCTTTCGAATTAAAACTAAAATTTAAGAATACCACGCAGATATGGGGTAAAAGTTTTTACAATAAATTATTACTATAATAACAAAAAAAATAAAGTAATGAAGAGTACGAAAATTATTTAAAAAGTACATTTTTAAACGTTCAAAGATTTTTTAAAACTTACCGAATAGTTGGGAAGTTTACTTGACAATAAAATATAAGTAAGAAAAATATTTATTGGAAAACTTATAAGAGATCATTTAATTTTTGCTGCGTAGGTACTCTAAACGTTATTACATTTTTTAATTTGCACAACAGCATCTAGACAACCTTCTTGAACTTTTTCAGACGCTATTATACTAGCATTTCCAGACCTTTTTTTTCGTCGTGCGATATATCGAATAACAATAAATTATTTAATGTTTTTATTTTTGAGGTAGGTTCTTATAGCTTGTTTTAGATATATTTAATTTATAAGTAAAAATTTAATTACCTTTTAATTATAAAGTATACCTATAAATAGAATAAAAATAAATAATCTAATAATTATATTTTTTAAGCGATAAAATTTCATTCTTTTTTCACCGGAAATGGTTTTCTTACTAATTTTTTAGCTCATTTCCTCAAAATGTAAACATTTCATTATACATCAATCAATCAATTATTAATTAATTCACAAAATAATCGACTTTTAATTGAAGGTAAAATTTGTACCCAAAAGTAAATTTGAGAATCAATTATCTTAAGCAAGGTAAATTAGATAATTCAAAAAAGAGAAGAGAAAAATCTGCATGATTTTTAAATTAATTTAAGAACCCTTGGAGTTTTTGTGCTACACAAACATATTTAATCAAAGTTTAATTATAATTAAATTAGATTAGTCTTTTCCTTTCGTTAAAATACAGGAAACGTATTCACTTCGCCATCTCACATTTTGTAAAAGGCGTCTAAAAGGAGCGACCGTTTGTAATATTTACAAAAAGAATTATTAGTAATTTTTTGGATTACCAATGTTACACAACAAATTTTCATTTCGAGACCGTTAAAAAGTTAATAAAGTTTCATCTACACTCTTAATTAGTTTTTCCTTGGTGTCATCTGGGGGTGTACAAGTTGCTTTATGTTTTTACGACGATCCCATTTTTTTTTGCATTAAACCCGCTATTTTAAATATTATTTTTTATTTCCAACTGCAATTGGTACGCTCCCTAAGTAAGTTTCATAATATTTAATTTTTAAAATATAGTGTGTCCAAAATATGAAAAGTATCGACGTATTAAGTAGTATTTGCAACGTTCCAAATACGAATTTCTATAGCTCCATGCTTATTTATAAAATAGAAATGCTTTGCGTTCTCACTTTTAGACTTTTATCTGGTTATACAAGCTAATTATTCTAATTGAGAAAATAATTCTACTGAATTTGTAATAATTCATCAAGATGCAAATCGCGAGATTAGTTATAACCAAATTATGTCAATAATTCGAAGAAATCTTTATTTATTTGCAACAATACTTCTGTAAGATCGATTGGTTTGTCAAAATTATATTGGGTATTAAAATTAGGCAAAACAAATCGCATAGGAAAAATATTACTACAATTTAATTTTAGGTAGTTTGAAATCCACGATGGAATTTTTAAAATAAATTGTCGGATACAGTTAGCACGAGACTCGAAAATAACTGTTACGCTTTACTGGATTGGAGTGATTTTTTTTTAAATTAATTAAATTTAAAATTAATCTAACATTATATTTCCAGCCCTGCTAATTCTACATCGATCAATTTGCGTAGTATAAAATTTTGTATTGCCGATCTAATAATCACCTTTCACATTTTTAAAAATTCAACAAAAATATGTTAACGAAAAAGTTAAAATAATTTAGTTTACAGATTTAAATAAAAATACGTAGCAATAATAATACTACAACCTTTAAAAAGTTTTAATTTATTTTTATTAATGCTCACATTAAATAAAGTAAAAAGTTGTCTGATATTTATTTGTTATTTTACGATTTCCAGGGGTGGAGGGAGATAATACCTGTAGAAAGATAAAGATAGCTTTCTCGACAGCCTCTGCTGTTAAATTATATTAAGTTTAAATGTACATTTAAATATCATTCCCAACAACTAGTTTTGTTCAAAATTAACAAGTTAGGTAGATAAAAGCTTTAGACATCGGTGTCTCTGCCTTACAATAAGACAGCCGGACAAACAGTTTTAAGACAAGGTAGAGATGGTGCTATCAAAAGCTTATAATTCAATTTAAATTTTGAAATGCTCGAATAATTATTTATATAAATATTTTAGTATGCAGTAAATTCCTCAAAATTAAATTGCAAATATTTAAAATTTCTTGAAATATACGCTTTTGTTTGCTGTGGGCGAGTCTACTAAAGTCACTTTTCCGACATTATACACACATTACAATAATGATGTAATTATTTTCTGTTGAAGGAAATTAATTAATTTTTATTTAATTTTCTGATCTCTCGTAGCGATATAAAGTTGGCTTGGTATCTAAAGCTTTAGAATCTAAAGTTAATAACATAGTTAATGATTTTTTAACTTCGAAAAAACGACATCGCAATTTGCTATTGCATCAATTAAAAATAAATCAGTTCCGAATAAATAATCACCAACGATGCGTAGTCAAGGCCATCGACAGTCAAGTGTCATGTATCCAATAAATCTTTAAAATCCTCAACGATTACCAAGAGTTATTCGTCTCATTTTGGGTATAACAGTTTGTTTTCATTTCCTCAATCTGCCAATTTTGCTTTAACTTATTCGAGAGAACCTTTGATGATAATAAGAAGTTTTAACCTGAAACCTGTAATACTACGCAAACTGATTAGGTCAAAGCCAGAATATAAATTGTCTTGCATGAACGTTTGATGTACGCATATAAGTATACTATATACTTACTTTCACAAGTGATCCCTAAATTAATCGGGATAGTTCAAGCGGTTTTAATAAAATATTATTTCAAGCGAAATAATAATAAATTAATTGGCAATGATAGATTTTGAGAACTAGTTGCCTTATACGTATAAGTGTATAACAGGGTTGATTTCGATAAGAATAAACAGTTTAGTGAAAAAGCAATTACCTCGAATTGTTTTGTGTAAAGACAAGACTTGGACAATTATGGAGGAAATTCAAGCGGAAATGCTCGTATAAGACGGCTTCCGGATTCCGGACCCTTGTCGTTGGTTGACGGATTGTCGAGTGTATTGCCGCGATGCACTATTTTGTTTTTGACTATTTTTTGATGTGCGAGAAGTTTTAACGAGCTTTCTTTCTCAATACGTCGGTTTTTAAAGCTAAAATGAAGTTATCATATATCAGCCGGTACATAATAAAGCCGCCAATAAATGGAAATATTCGAAGAACTTATTAAATTTTCCATTATCTCGAAAGAACAAAAATATTGCATTGTTTTCAATTACAACAGATGCGATAAACAAGAATTTGTGTGACATGTGAGAAAATATTCAAGAAAATAATATTACCAAGGCAGGTAGTTCATTGAACGCTTCCTAAAAGCTCCTTACATCCACTAACTCGCATCTTTACATGCTTTATCCGCTTATCTAACCTGTACTCCATTTTTCTTGCACTATCTTTTATTTTTCAAGCTTTCTGCTTCCCACCTAAATATCGTTACTTTATATCATTCGACTCGAGTTACACACCTGATGCCGAAAAAATGAACACCAAAATAAAAAGATCAATACGGAACTCGTTCAAAAAATAGTTCGCTTCATTTACAGCAAAATAAAATAAGAACCTCCGTTCGCAGTTAACCGTTTCGCATTTTCGATATCTTCAGGGCAAATTACAAAAAATGTTAATTTCGAATTTATAAAATTGAAGTTCAAAAAAGTTTAAATAAATTGTATGTACACACCAAACAAAAAATTGACAAATTTAAAAGGTCTGTTGTCGTTGGCTACCATTAATCTGAATTGCACGGTCACATTCGTATAAAACACTTACGCCTTTCAACTACACGTACGCGAAATTCAAGCTTTTGTGAAAATGCTAGTTTTTGTTTAAAGAAAGCGTCGAAAGTTATTTATTTTGAAAACGTTAAAGAATCGAAAACCGATAAAGTTGTAAATATGGTCGAACACTACTCCATTAAAAACAATCAATTCGATAATTATTATTGTCAATTACGACGACGCGGTTCGGATTTCACGTTAAGTTGATGAAGTCTCCAACTGGCGGTCGTTACGACTTCCTGTGAATAAAGCTATTTAATTAGTTTTATATTGATCTTTAAGAATTTATTCTAAAATCACACAATAAATAAATATATACACATTTTCCTAATGGAAAAATGTATCGAGAGAGATGTTTAATGAAAAGTTAAACAAAGTTATGAAAAGAAACAAGTGCGTGCAACGCTACACCCCAAGGCGAATTTTCTTTGATATTTTGTATTTCCCTCATGACCTTTAATATTATGATAACGTAACGCGGCGGTGTTCGCCACAACTTTAATGTCACTATAATCTCAATACATTACGTGATATCCAAGAAAGTTAAGGTGGGAAATTGATCGTAGCTCTAACCGAAATTGGAAACCAAAATTTGACGTGTTCGTTTCGACTAAAATAAAGAACCCCCTCGAAAGCGTTTCTTCAAATATATAGGTTTGACATAAAATTCATAGTGTGGTCCATTTTGAAAATGAACTTGTAAAAATTAAAAAAGAGAAAAGGTTGCTTGAAAATTCATACGGCAAAATCCATGAACCCAAATAAGAATAAAAGTTACATAAATTTCAGTTAGCAAGTGCTTATTACATATTCATACGAATGTCTGCATACTTTCGGAATGTGAACTGCAACTTCCAGATGTAGTAATAACTTTTTCGTGACAAGCAATGCATTTCGTTGTTTGAAGCACTAAATATTTCAAAACCTCTAATTACCAATTCTTTATGTTCGCAAGGGGTTCTCGGCTAACGAATCCATTTATTGTAGTGTACACAAACGGTTCGGAAAATTATTTCAAATATTCAATATTGGAAAATTAATTTTAAAAAAGTTATTATTTAATTAACGGTGGATTGCATTTGTAATTAAATGAAGATTATTTTAAAATGAAAATTTTATAAACTGAATATTTTGCTTGCAATATTACACGTACGATAACAAGTGGAATATTATACTAATTATTAAAATGAAATAAAATTAAAATTTAAATATTTTTGATTTGTGATTGTTTTTAACCTCTATATCGAATTGAGATACATATTTACATGTACTGGTGGTTTATTTACCATCATAATGTTCACGGCTGGTAATTTTTGTTTTAATACATTCATTAACGAAAGAAGAAGACATACTTTGGTAGCTTATTAATAATAAAGAAAAGAAATTTTACGCGCCTGGAAGTAAACATGAACAAAAAATCTTATATTTGATGACTAATGTATAACGTCATATATGTGAGTCATAACATCGCTGTCATTCAAATATTGTTTAGCTTGCACTCTAGAAATCTATAGGAATTCTATGAAAGTTTCTGAAAAGTTGCATTTAGGTATAAATGTTAAGGGGTTTCCTATGACGAAATAATTCCAGTTTGAACTTACAAGTGTTCACATAAATAAAGTGTAAATAAATAGTGACGTGATATACCGAATGTTTAAATAAATCCAGACTTAGTGTTAAACAATTGTATTATAATTTATTATCAGTGTTAATCTTAGTGTAGTAATTGTTTTATTGTTATTAACCTTATCTGTATAATTTGTTGTAGCCCTTTAGAATTAAATAAACGTTATAATTTTCGTTACAATACCTATTACTAAATTTCTCATTGATTGGTTCATTTATATTTAGTCAATCGAAAGCGAATTATAATAGCAAGTTGACATCTGACGATGACGAAACAGTGAAGAAACAGTAATGATTTTTTTAGATATTCACTAATAATTTACGTAGTTCTTTTTCGACTTCTATTTTCGAGAAAATAAAAAAAGATATCCTCCATTTCTCTCCCTTAATGTCTAATTTATACTATTAATTTAATTACAATTTGTATTAGAACTACGTTAATCTTCTTTTTAGCTAGACTGAATAGCTTATAAATAATGAATTTAACTAATAGATGCTAACACATTATAAATATGTATATACCGACGTGTTTCATTTTATAAACCAGTCGTGAGTTGTGCAAATCGCTAAGAATTTGTTTAATAGTTGAAGTTTATAATATAAAACTGTAATACTATGTATTAATAAAAAAAATTGTGTATTTGATTCTGAACAGGTAGAAGAGATTATAGGAAGATATGAAATAAGATGGAAGCTATAAAAAGTGTAAAAACAAACGAAGTAAGCGAAAAATGTTTGTTCGATATTGATTAAAAAGACTATTTTCAGGAGAAGTTATACCATATTTGATTAAACTTTTTTTACGCTTCATCAATCCCAATTAATACGAATTTAACACTGCATTCTATAGCAAGAAAACCGCACGTTATCTGCCATCCATATTATATCAGATTTTAAGCATAAATTTGAAGCATTTCCAATCTTAGACTTGTGTAAAATTAAGCCTGTTGTAATAGTAGAAATAACGCAAAAATTTTAATTTCAAAATTTTATATTACTATGCATATATGTGTATGTAAATATTTTAAATATTTGCAGTGCTTATAAAAATCCCTCGAGGTTATTCACAATTTAAATTATAAATTTGTAAAGCGTTTATTTGCGTTAATTTCTATTCTTTCTATTAATTTCGCAATGTTCAAAATGGCTAACTTTACGAGTGGTACTAAATTTAATACCAGCATTCCCTAATTAATATTTCGAATCAGCCTTGATACCAAGAAGTTCATTGTAATGTTTACATAAACAAAAAAGATTACATGTTTGATAAAAATTAGGGATCCAATTTTTTAAATTATTCATTGTACTGCATCTATTAATTATAAAATAATTAAATTATAGTTATATGAGCAAATAATTTTTTTTTATTTTTCTTTTTATATCAATTGACTTCAAATTTTTGTAACTTTGAGGGTGCCTTCTCGTAAATATTAATTACGTATAATGACATGTATAAAATGTTTTATAGAAAGAAAAATTCAATAATTTGAAACAATGCATGAAAAACCAAGTGTAATGTACCTTCAAGTCATTGATGATTTAATTGTGCATTTTCATGTAGTACTTTAAATTTAATTAAACATAAAAACATCATTAAAATAAAAACAAAATGGCAAACACGAAACAGTAATTATTTCAGTTCATTTGACGAATATTTATTAAGCGAGACCAAAAAAACATAAAAGCTTGTCAGTTTAATTTGAAAATTTAAAATGTAATTTTTTGCATAATTTTAATTAATTACTTTAAATTATCGTAATATTTAATCGAATCGATAAAACTTCAACAAAAATACTTTTTACCATTTTGCTTTAAGCTAACGGAGACGCGATGTTTTGGGAATAGTGAATACTTCACCAAAACTCTTACATACAAAAAATATATAGACGCCACACGCGTTTTAATATTAATATGATATGTTGAAACTAAAAGCGAAAATGTTTACCTGTAAACTAAAACCTCTATAACAGAGAAGCGTAGATTTTTCTATAATATTTTATTTGATATAATATATCAAAATACCCATGGTTATTATTTAATTTATAGACAATTTATAAAATATATCAAAGAAAATCTGTTTATGATTTCTTCTAGCAATTTTTGATGACTCAACCAAACAAACATGCTATAATTTGTCGAATCAAATATTTTGATCGTATTAACAAATTTAATAAAAAGAGATTATGCTCACCTAAAAATAAATACCACACTGGTCTGATGTCAATCAGTCACAAATATTATAAATGAGCCCAAAATCGTTGATAATAATTTTAAATGTGTCGAAATAATTTTACATGTGTGGTGTAATAGATTAGTACTAATTACAGCAGTTATAACGAACTCATCAGCCAATAATTAATTTAATTTAATAAAAATTAGTGATCTTACAAAAATGTAAATCCCTTTAAACAACTTTACCAAAAGCAATAAGAAAATGCACATAATTATGTTAATATTGGTCAGAGGCATTTCTTCACGTATCTTATAAAATAATAATTGCAATCGAGTAAATTACTATATAATTCGTTTTCTATATTACTTTTTATTTTTACATAAAAATAAATTTTATATGGTTAATTATTGTACAATTACTAAATTTTAAAAAACAAAAGAACAGGAAAAAAAGAAATTCTACAAAGATATAATTTCTTAAAGAATAAAAGTAAATTAATTAACTAGGTCCTTGAAAAAAAAGTACGGCATTAAAAATGTAATACAAATCTTTTCAATTGTTCAAGTTGGTACGTTAGAAAATTTAATTTAAAATTTATAACAATACTTTACTTACTCCAACAATGTAAAACTTAAAAGAAATAAAGTAAAATGTAAGTTGAGCTGAGCTTTGAAATGCAACAGGAAAAGTCATTGTAACTCACGTTCTGTAAAATACTAGAAAATAAAACATAAGAAAATGAAGAAACAGTCTAAGATTTTTCGTTCTCGATTTTAAATTTGATATTTTCAACTCATAAATTGACACCATTGTTGAAGGTGCGGGTATTATATTAAGTAGATATATATATCGTTTATATTTTATTTTTAAATTAACTTTCTATTTTATTAGCACAATAAATGCATTTCGTTGTTGTCGCTTGTTATCGCTTCCAAAATAAAATAACGTTAGATTTTTAAAATCTAATTCGGTGACTTGGTTGAAAATAAAACGTAAAAAGTAGCAACTATTGAGGTTTCAAAATCAATCAAGTTTTTATGGGCTCGGTCGACATCACGCTACGGATATAGAATACCAAAGCAGTTCACTCTTGTGCTTTTTGCGATCGTTTTAAACCGATAGCGCCCTCAATTACTTAATTTAATTATTATGTTTAATAGACGACTTTTTTTTCTCATTTTTTTGTCAATAATTTTTTACAAGTCAATGTTACAAAATAAGCCGAATTTAATAACAAAGGAAGAAGAAAGATGAGATTAATAAAAAGAACGAAATTTTCAAAAGGCTATTCAAAAATTAATACCGACAGAAGGGTGAATGTGTTAATATGCGGCGCGATCATCAATAAATATATAAAAATAAACAAAAGTAACCTTCGGAATGTGATCGTTGTGCGACTTTATTTAAATAAACGATGTATATTTTCAGACCGAAAATAATATAAAACTTCTATTAAGAACATAAAAAATTTTTTAGGTTAGCATGAAAGCCAATTTAGGGTATCGGCTAAAAAATTTACAATAGATAAAGAGAAAATAAAGTTGTAGTCGACTGCAATATAAAGTTGGAATAAGAGTTTTTCGTCTTTGTAGGTTTTCCGAGACGTAAAGTAATAATTCGCTGTTTAAGCCAAAATAGAGTCGTTTATATTTAAACTAAATCATCCCAATGTTTAACATTTTTTTTATTGCTTGTAATTTAAAAATTCTAATTCTAATAAATCTTATCAGAAGATGTACTACGGTGTTACAATTCGTATAAGACGATTGGAATTATATTTCAATATAATATTTGAAAATAATGTAAATCTGGCCAACTGACTGAACGTCAAAGTCAAAATTAATGAAAAAAAGTAGTATTATTATTTTATTATTTATTACCCTATCGATTTTCTTATTTTTTATTAAAATATTGTGTAATAAATTACAATCAGCGTTTCTTTTAATTAAAACAATAAGTAAGTCGTGGTAATTTATATGTTATGCAGAGACCCGGATTAAAAATCTCCTTGCTCCCCGCGAATAATTTAATTAATATCCGTTTCTCTACTTTTACTTTTTAATAATTCAATTCATTCACATTTAAATCAATATTATTTAATTTTTATTAAATCGAACAATTGAAATCTTGACAATTTTATAAAAATATATATACTTTTTTTTTTAAATAAAATTCAATTTTCCATTTGTCATTTAAAATGGCAACCCGCTATTTTTTTTCTATATTTTGAAAGCTTCTTTTAGTACTAAATGATGGCATAAAAATTTGACACCTTACATAAGAAATTCTTTGGGTAAAAATCAATTGAAATTGATGAGAAAATCATAAACTTTATTATTATGAGAACTTATAGGTGGGATATAAAAAAAATACACACAATTACACTAAAATTACAAAAGGTAACAATAAAGAAAATTCTTAGCCGTTATTCTGTGAATATTAAAAGCCCGCTTTTAACTCAAAGCTACCATTTAATAAAAAAATTTGATAAAATCAAAAAGAAAAAAATAAGGAGTTGACATTTAAGAATAGTGGAAAAACCAACGCCTGCCTGTGGAAAAATGAACTTGATATAAAAATGTGTATTTTTACAAAATAAAATCTTATGTGAGTCGCCGAGCATTATTTTCCAAAGAAAATTATTTTTCATTTTATTGAATTATTTCTTACTCTGTATAATAAAATACAAAAAAAATATTTAATAAAAAGAGAGCACGAAATGGAATCAAACCTAAATGTTTTAAAATTAAGTGATCACGCTTGGAAGCATTTAGTAGTGTGCGCGCACCATTATTTCGACTTTACTTTAACAGGCTGCATATTTTAATTGAAAATTCTTAAAGTAAAAATTATGTAGAATAACCAAATGTTCCTGACCAATATCAACAACCACGTAAATTTATATGAGCTTAAAATAGACGCGCTTTTTAAACGCTTTTATTTAACTTGCCTTGTATGTTTGTTTTGTAATCGATTTTTTAATCACTTCCAGATGAGCAATAGCTCTGAAATCTGACATATTTGTGTTTTCCCGATGAAAATATAATCATTAGTCGTTTTTTATCGTAAAATATGTATGTATTGTACGTCACATTATCTTGTTTCTGCATTTCTTGAAATAATTTATTCGGCAAAATTGTATAAATCCGATAGAGGGTGCTACCTACACACATATCATTTTCAATTTTTACAAATCGTACAGATACATAAGTGTATCGTCTACTTTCAGCAGGTTTTCGTAAATTTACTCCTGTACCCTAATCAATTCCCAGCTCAATAAACTGTTACGAACTAAATTACTTGTAGAAGAAAGATCTGTTTTAAAATCTATTACATAATATTGCTAACGCGAATTCGTAAGGTGTACTCGTGTACTTTGCAGATCACTACTCTCAACAAACAAGGAGGTGCAAGGGATGCGGATTCGAAAACCTCGCTGTGCTTAAGTAAATAATTGTAGCATTGCGGGAAAAACAAGCCTGACCACTAACTTTGATTGCATAGTATCAGATACTAGATATTTGCATGTATGTATGTGTATTCGATGGCAAGATGTTATACATGCTTTTTAGTATTGAATTGTTTGAATTTGTACCAAATACATTATTTGGTTTGTATCGATAAACAGTATACTGACCTATCAAATACGTTTGGCGTTCATCGACTAAATAACTGGTTTGTTCAATTTAGGCAAATAATTTTTTCTTAAATATTTGTTGGAAAATCGATTTATATCAAACATTGATATTTGACCAAATTTTGTATGGTAAATATTTGATCAACGAACAAATAGTAAAGGTACTGTTAGCATCTGCCAAAATTACAGCCTACAAAACCGAAATGGACCTTGAGAACTAAACATCGACGATTTAATTTTGCCATTATTATTTTATAGTATAAATTAATCAACAAAATGTAATCTTCACGTATGCGTGCAGTACTACTACAGGAAAGCTGCACATCGAAAAGAGGATATAATTCATTCAATTGTTAACAAAACAGTGTATCAAGATAAATAAACCGAGAGAGCAAACCGACGCTTTCAAAAAGTCTTGAGACTATTTCTGTCCAAAAGAACTGGCATAACCGAGGATAGATCGGCAAAAGCTTTTTCGTACAAAAATTTTTTCTTTCTAAAAATGAATTATGGCAGATTATGTTCTTCCGTTTAACTTTTTGTTTTTCGGTCTCATTTCGCCTAACATTGCATTAACATTTGAGCAGATTGTTTAACTACGCCGACAAACTTTAAACTTTACACAAATTATTCAAAACTTTGTGGTACTCCCCAAGGCTTAAATTTTTCAAAACCATTAACGACGAAGGAAGATTTGCCTTGACAACTTGACACATTTGTTTAATTATTCTAGAGATGAGGTCCAACGCAATAGTTTACAAGAAACATTACAATATCCACTTAATTTTGAAACTGACATAACTCGAGAAGTTTCCGTAAGAACTTTTGAATATATTAAAACAGTTTTTAAAAATTGAATTTCAAATGGGGGGTTCGAGTAATTTTAAAACAATTGAAAAAGTTATCAAAACTCGACTTTAAAATAATCAACTAGTAAGAAGGATAATCAATAAGTGTGCCTAAAGTTTTATAAGTTGCTATAAAAACTTTTATCAACTTTTCGAAAATACAAAACTTTCTATGGTAGGTAGGTAGGTACACAAAATTGTTAGTCGTTTTAAACTATTTTCATGTTATTCGTTAAAATATTTTTAAAATATCAATAAGAGAACGAAAGGCATTCGTGACATAGGAATAAACCTTGGCGACGACGACCTAATAAAAAAAAGTTAAAAATGTAAATTATTCCCGATTGCAAAAACGGATTTGGTTAAAAATATATGCGTGCATGCAAATCCGTTTTTGAAAGGTCTTAAATGCATCGTGAGTTATGCCCCCAGTGCGAATGAATATAGGATACAGTAAAATTTCATTTGTTAGACCACAAAATCGTAAAAAGCAATATCTAAAAAAATTTTGTAACCAAAAGAAAGTTTTCTCATATTGGGGATGTAGTCATAAATCATCCCTCGCTGAGAAGGCGAGTGGAAAATATCTTTTGTATAAATACAATGTCCAATACCTTATTTCATATGATGGTTAAATGTTTATGCAAAGTTCTGAATATAAATTTTGTTTATATTTAGAACAAACGCCACCTTAGATAACATAAATTGAATCAAGCTTAATTAAATGTCTTCCTTTGAGGAAGCACTTACACGACAAGTGTTTTTGCTACAAAGCTCGTTATTTTTTACAATTCTCCCATATCTAAGACATTGTCATACAAAAACCTTTTAGCTGGTATCAGCTAAAATTAGCCAAGCTTCGATAATTTAATTTTTTCGCTTTTTCTCTTTGACTACGTGAGCGATAAAAGACGCGCCTTTCTAATTATTCTTTTAATTGTTCGATAATTATCGGAAAGCCCTTCTTCTTGGGGTTTGCAAATATCGGCGCATTATTTTCGTTCGAGCAGATGCATTTTCACAATCACGAAGTGGATCTTTATATTCGCCAAGCTTCATGTAACATTTGGTACGTCGTAAAAGAGCTTTCAGATAGCTCTCGTCAAGCTTTAATATTTCGTTACAATCGCTGACAGTTTCCTTGAATTCAACGTGATAAGACTATAGCACGATTGCAATGCAGCCTTTATTTTGTTTCGTGCAACTCGCGTTATGCTTTTCAAACCGCTCGCTCGGTTTGCAAGTTTTCCATTTAAATTAGGAAACTCTCGAGAAACCTTATTAATAAATGCTTACTTACGTCGCATCTAATTCGACTCGGAAAACGGTTTTTCCGACTATCGAATTGGCCAATCGATTATATTAATGCGAGAAACTACAATTTCCCCTTTTTGAAAAAATGAATCTTCGTCGAGTAAAGAGAAGGTCAGTTCTTCAAACATATTTTCTTAAAAAATAAGAACCGACCTTCCTTTTCCTAATCCGACGAAAGAATGCTTTCTTTAACTCTTAATTCCTGTCGGTCTTAAAGTTTGCGAGATACGTTTTTCCAATCCAATGATCAAACGTAGTATAACTGTCCTATTTTCGGGTATAAATTATAACTGATTTTATTTCATATACAGAAGGGCACAATGGAGCTACGGTATGACAATTACAATTTTGCTTGTCACTTTGGAGCTTTCGTTACAAACGTCACGACTTTCGCTTTTATAAAGTTCATCTTTCAAATATTCTGCTAAAATCATAAACGAAAAGGAATACAGCTTTAAGCCGGAAGAATTTGAACGTAATTAATGAAATACAAAACTAAGACAAATAAGGGATGTAACATTTGCTCAAAATAACGGATCTAGAAGTATAGCATTACAGTAAAATTATTGTAACCCGAAACGTTTTCATAATTGTGTATCTTTAAAGTGAAGCGGCTGAATTAAATTTTAGCTCAAATTTAATGACCGATATCAAATTTTCTTATTAAATTTTTTCATATAATAATAATTATACCGTAACAGGATATTAATTTAAATATAAATATCACAGCAGTAAATGTCATGATTTCTTCCTTTATTGATAGTTAATGCAAGTTTATTACCATCTCGTTAGTAAAATTATGAGGTCGTCGTAAAGTACTGTCTATCCTATCGCGAGTACCTACATAATGTACATTATATGGTATACTCACTATACATAATAAAATATCATTTTATTAAATATATTTGTACGTTGCCCTATGCATAGCAATAACCAAACCTATTAATTTGGTTAATTTAATGCATGAATTTGTAATGCACTATCTATCTTTTGATTTCAGTCTAAATGCGTTTTGTTTCGGTTTGTTATCGCCCAATATTCTCTGATTGATGAAAATCTGATTGATTGCTTCGATAATTGTAATGTTCTATTTTCATTTGTGAAATTATTACAAAAAAGTTTTCCAATAATGTCTGTTATTTTTTATTATATTCTTATCTATATTTCATTTTATCGTAAAGAAGACAGTGCTTAATATATTACTGTTTTCACTCCTTGAGGTATTTTCGTAAAATTTAACAAACAACTATTAGTATTCTTATAGTATGTAATAATTATTACCTAAAGAAATGCGTAACGTTGATCATCAATTTAAGCAAAGCAAATATTATTTAAATTCTTACAGGTTTCGTATAATATATCGAAGTGTTTTCTTCCTTAATTTGGGAGTAGTTTACTTTTTAAGAAATATTTGGGTGAACTTAGCAACCTTCACATAATATATAAGCTCGATAACCATTTTCTCGAAAATTTTAGAACAACAAAATTGAAATAGCAAAGAGCTAACAACTACATATTATGTAATCTTTATTCTCTTTATAATCTTTGACATTGTGATGTCTATGTCGAATTACACGAAATCTTAACAATAAATTATTTTGTTTAATTTGTTTCTGGCTCGTCTAAAAAAGCAAACGGCTGGAAAACCCTTTTTTAAAATTACGTAGGGTTTACTTGGAAGAAAGTCGATTTCTTAACTTTTACGTATCGGCTACGTTATGACTTCATAAATAGATTGTAAAACTTTATTGGGGTCGCCAATATTATTAACTTCAATTATTAAATGGTATTAGCGAAAGAAGGTATAAATAGCAATAAATAAATAAAGTGTAATGGAAATAAAATGAGGACAATGGCACAATGTGTCTACTATTGTAAGTGTGCTTAATTTTATGTTGGAGCCATCAATTGTAATTTCTCCAATTAAAAGTTACTCGTCGTTTACAAAGTTCTAGCCTTGCACAAAGTTAACTTGTGGTAGATCATAAAATATGCAAGTAAGCATTATTCGGTGGTTTAAATTAGAATTTGTTATAATGAAATTTAAACTTTTATATATTTTGAAAATTAAGGATTAAATTTGCACATTTAACTTGCTTTTATAAATCTTATTTACCCAACAAGCTTTTCTGTAAAATATACTACAGTGCCTTTGTTATTTATTTTTGAATTATTAAGAGAGATTATTATTTGAAGAATTGTAAATTGTGCTACTTAATAAAATGAATCATTGGCCTTTATTGAATCACTTGAAATTTTTCATAGGGTGGATTACTCTTACTCCTTATGTTATGTACCTTCCCATATCATTTAGTATTATTAACAATCTCCTCCTATATCAGCCAGCCGAAATCTTCTTAACTTACAAATTAAATTTCTTATAAGAAAGTTCGTAATGGCATATTATATTATTTGTGTTTAATAGTCTTCAATTTTTTTTTAATATTAAAAAACATAAAAAAGTGAAGGTAATCATATTAATTAGAAGAACCAGTAAGTATCTATTAGTAACTAATTTCGGTTTCCATGTAAGCAATGTATAAATAAATTCTAATGAAAGCGATAACCTTCGCTGAAATCTTAAACATTAAATATTATTGATGTTTAATTAACTTATTCAATTCAAAAACTTTTTAATTTTAAACATCTATTGGTAGAACTTGGCGGTATTTGCAAATTAATTAATATCCTACACTAAATTTAAGATCGAATAATTTTTAATAATAGTTTTAAAATTCTTATAGCTAATTCCGGGATTTATAAATAAATGATTTTTTTTGTTAACAAAACTTTCTAAATAAATAAATATTTTAAGCGATTTTAAATATTTGTTGCATCTGAATTCTTACGGTTGGCTTCCTGTCAGCTTGATTTCTTCGAATAAAAGTATTGTCGGGCTTTTAGATTAGTCTTGATATTTGGTTAAATGATGATAAATGATGAAACAAAGTAATCTAGTTTTTAAGTACTGCTTTGTATTCAAGCAAGAATGATAAGCTCACAATAAAAGCTGTTCTTCTATATAATTAATTAGATATCTTAATTGGTGCAGATCGAAGATGTTGAAGGAAAATCAATCAAAAATAAACGAGACCTTAAAAGACAAATTAGGTTATCGATTTTTTCAATGAAGACTAGTGAATGAAGAAATAGGGTTTTGATGTGTTACGCAGCCATTGGTGTTGTCCGATTTCACTTGTAAGGAAACCCGAATAAATGTGAAATTTGTCCAATTTCTAGTGTTAAGGTAGAACTTTGGTAATAAGTTTGATTTAATTGGATTCTTAAAGAAAATAAAGCGGTGCACCCACGAAGCGACGAAGAAACAGGGCATTTGAATTGCGCCGTCACCTCTCTGCTATAATATCATATTTGGAACTTTTGATCTTGGATAATCATTTGGGTACTGTGATTTAGATGGAGTTCTTGCCTCGAAATTGAAGCAAATTTTGTAATAAAATCATGAGATAATGGAATTATATCGATGTTAGAAACTAATAAATTGGATAGCCAAAAAAGTGTAGTTTTTGAGTTAGATTACGTTGAAACAAATTACTCCTTTTACTTTGTAACGATGCTTATCAAGAAAATTGCGTGCGGTTAGTCAAGAGTTACGTTTTTCTACAAATCTGTTTCTTCAAAGGTCACGCAAAAGTTCGAAGTACCTACATTCATTCTGTACACATTATTAAATGATATCTCAATAGCACTAAAATTTTTCCATTCAACAAATACCGCTTTTATTTAACTTGCAATAACAATCTCTTTTATGTAAACAAAAGTCGAGATTTACGTTTATATACCAACGTAATTTTGTAACGACCCATACTTTTTGTCATACAAAAGTAACTACCATCAAAGTAACAAAAAAATTTCCCGCTACTGTTATAAAAGTGTACTGCTTTCGTACATAAAAAGTAAAATTCCCACGTACACAATAAAAACCACAGCAAACTTGCAGGGTGATTTACCGAAACGATGCTAGCAGAATTACAGCCAAAACAGGTCAAATAGAAACCTGAAGTCAACAATAAAGCAGTCCAAAAAAGACGTAAACTCAAAGCTAAATTAACTATTGATAGAAAATTTAAAATGACACTACATGGAATATTAAGTGCAAGAGCTTCCGTTGCGATGGTGACGTCAAAATCAATTTCCACGTTCAAAGGGAGTAAGTGTTTCGCTTAAATGGTACCGGGTATCGCGTTATAATAAGTCTAAGGGAACATCCGCAATAAGATCCGTATGGGCAAACAAGTCGCGCGACCAACGCGAAGCATAATAAGTATTTTCGTAATTTTCCTTCTTTTAAATACATATTATATTTTGATTAAATTTCTTTTGTATTTAATTAAAGGCGGTTTTATTTTTAACGCTTCGTTTATACACTGATTGTATAAATTAATGGAGGTTTATCCGAGATTTTAATTTAATAATCTGGTATTAAGTGCTATACCGTAAAGCCATAGCATAATGTTTTTAGTGCACCATGCTCTAGATTTAATCGATATTATGATATAACTAGTAAGTTTACTGTTTAGTAGAACCATACTCAATTATAACCTACTTATTACCAATTAATATCGTGCAGTAATAAACTCAAGTTGAGGTTTTGTTTCAAACTTGTTACTACAACAAAGTTCAATATTCATATTAGAATCGGTTTACATATTTTATATAGTTATCAATGGAAGGCTGCGACAAGGATAATCGATTTTTTTTTATACAAAGACTATAACAGATAATTACAGAAACATGAAAGAGGTCTTCTGATTATAAAATAAGGGTCAGTAAGCTCACGTGCACTTAGATCGCTTAAACGAGCCCATTGTACAACGTCCGTTCCAGTTGAACAGCCCTCCCGGTGCTATCATTTCTTAACTCATTCCAACTTGAAGATAAACTTAAGAATTTTTGTAAATAAAGTACTAGTAATGTTGGATACGAGGATATGTTAAGGCCATAAGCTCCTGCACGTGCAGCGACTCATTAATGTTAGAGCTGAACGATGACAAAGCACATGCTCAGCAGTAGGTAGTCAGAAGCAAACGACTGCTAAAGATTTGATGGAAAACAGCAAGACTTCTGTGTTGTAGAAAATATTTGAAATAAAATTTGTCGTGATAGAATTTTGGCTGGTTATGTAAAAAAAATAAAAATTATTGCGGTGGATGTGATTTGTTAAATATAGATACTTCTTTGACAATACATATCCAAAACTTTTCAGTTTTGCAGGCATTTTAGGTATGCAGCGTTAATTAAATGTGAAATATAATATGCAATCGACGGCTGCTATCCAATTCTGCACATTGATTAATTAAAGTTCTATTATTATATTACAAATTACGCTGTGAATTAATTAATGAATTAATAAACTATTATTATTATTATCGACGATATCGGATCATGCAATTAGACCACCCTAAAATAATTTCTGAAGGAAATTAGGTTTTAATAATTTTTGTAAACTTCGGGCACCATCATCATCAGTTCTAGTAAGTAAAAACCATTTCGTTAATCAAATTAATTAATTGTTATAAATGTTCATTTAACTTGAAGAATTTATATCCACGTAAGTGGTAGTAAGCAAGGAAGCATATGTCAAAAACCACTAATTTAATTCCGATATATTAAACCATCCAAGGTGGAAATTATTAGCTTCAGCTTAACTAGGTTAGCGCGTTATAAATCAAAGGTTTACCATTATCAAAGATATTTTCCGTTGCTTATTTTGTTATTAGAAACGAAACGAGGTGCGCGGTTCAGTTAATAGCACTCTACGTATATATGTTCACTTCAATGAGTTTAATATAATAAGAACAATAGAAAACCCAAAAACACAAAGATGAGACAGCTCATGAGCTTAAGTAAATCTATCTTAAAAGCCATTAGCTGTTTGTTTGCCGAAAAGCACTTAATTTAATTTAAAGTACGACCTCTGCACTAAACACTAACGTATTTCAATTTGACAAAAACTACATAAATTATTTTGACTTAAATCGTATTAACTGTTATAATATTTCAAGTTGTACAAAGAACGAATCGAACAAATCTCATAAATAAAGCAAATACATTTTAGCGAATCCCCCCCCCCCCCGGCCAAATTAACGTGGCTATTCAAATTATCAGGTCTACAAAAAAGATTGAGATAACCAGCAGTGTATCACAAAGGTACTGAAATCGCACGAAATTCTTAAGATACTAATGCAGATGAACATAAGATAATTGTGGCGTCGACAAAAACAGAATAGCAACTGCTGGGCCCACCTAATATTTTATCTGGCAAATATGGCAAAAATTTGAGAAAAATCTTTAAACTGGCACCGCAATAGGGGGAGTCAGTCGGAAAGTATGAGATTCCATCTAGGGAAAAGGTTAAAATGAGTAAAATTTACAGACTACTACTCCAGACGGGCTGGTGTATTTTAAAAATTTACCTCTTCTTTGAGGTAAATCATACGTGGTTTGTACCATATTATAGTTTGATTCAATTTCCATCTATTAAATAATTAATCGAATTTAATATTCGATAAGATCGCAATGTTATATATCTTTATGCTATGTGCATAAAATCTTTAAAATACAAGAACCCATTATTGATGATGGTTTTGGTGGTGAAAATTTAAATTAGAAGGTTTTGTAGTTTTCAAAATTAAATTACACGAGTTTGTTTATAAGGTCATTACGTGCTGAAAAACAAAACTATAAAATGTGAAGAGTTTTACGAGCCAGTGTTTATGAACAAAGAGAAGAAAAACGGGCCACATATTAATGTTTTACATAAAATACAACAATGTGTTATGTTAGGAGAACTAACATTGCTACTGAAACATGCATAAATAGCCGTAAGTGGTCATCGAGGTTAAAGAGTAAAGATTAAATGTTTCCGGATAAATATGGCAGTGAGAAATAAGTTGCAGTAATAAACAGGAATAAAATTATATTATATAGAAACGGTAAAAGTCAATAAAAAAACACAAAAATCAAAATAATCATTTTGACCTATCTGAGAGCACTATGACATACATATTAAAGCAAAGGACAGTGACAACATAAATATAGTATAATAAAGAAATTTTTTATTCCGATTTTATACGCAAAATAATTTTCTGCGCATTCGCAATGTTTTAGTAGAAGTTCTTGTTTTTCATTATTATTAATTTACTCTCGATTCTCCATTAGATGGAACGGCGACATTAACTTGGTTAATTGTTAAATAATGGATTATTTTATCTTAATCAAAACCTATAAAATTAATTGTCAGTCTGTTTCAATTCAAAAGTCTGCTAAAAATTTCGACCTTTTCTTACGGTATCTTCTAAAACCTGAAACTTTCTCTCCTGTCTATATCGATCGAGGTTTAATTGCTGCCAAAGCATTACAGAGATAAAACCGTTGGTAAAACTAAATTTTCACTTAAAAATAATGATTCTATTTTTAACAAACTCAACAAAATATGACGCAGTTCCAACTGTAAATAAGCCATAGAAAGGAAACGTAAACCATTTTAATTAAAAGATAATTTAAACATAAGGAACTGAATATCTTAATTAAGAAGTAATAAACAAATACGTTAACTCGAAACTTTTCCGTTAATCTGGAAGTCAAATTTGAAATGTAAAAATAATCAACTTGAAACATCGACTTGGCCACACAATAAAATTGCATGGCAATACTCTATTTATATTTAGAAAAAAAAAAAAAAAGAAAAATCGTTATGGGTTAAACAACCCCTTTGTTGTAGGTCTGGAAACCAACTACGCGAGAGAATTGTTTTCAAGTACTACCTGTTTGTCTCTTCGTTCCAAAAAAAAGTTTAAGCTTTACTTGTTCGTTTTTCACATATAAAATCCACATCCATAATTTTTAATTATCCACCCTTGATGATCTTCGGGTCACGTTTAGTACTTTCGTTTCCAGACCAACCGACGTGTCTAATAACACTAAATTTAGCCACGTCTAGTTTTTGGCTTCCTTACTTACATCGCTTTGTTTTATTTTGTAGCCTTTGTTGTATACCTCCCGCCATAAAGTTACAAGATATAAGGTGTAACAAACTGTCTTCCATTTCGATTATATGTAGTCGTTTTACGATTCCTCTCGGAGACATGACAATATAATTTACGCGATACTTCTTCGATTTCAATGATCAAAATCCAATAAAATGAAAAATTCTCGCATTACTCTCTCTTTCCTGCTTTTTATTTAACTAAATTTTCGGCTAAGTGTTTTTCGAAACTGGAGTAAATTTCAAGTGGCAATACAATGGAGTTTGTCGATCAAGGTTATACGCGACGACGTATAACCATCTTTCTTTTAGTAAATTCAATATTAGAAAGAAGTAGTCCATATTCAAAAATTAAAAGAAAACCTAATTTTGCAATAAACTTCAGAACCGCACACCACTGTAGTAATTCTGCTCCGGTAATTTCCGCACAGGTTTATAAAAATAGGAAAGTGGGGGAAAAAGAAATATGTCAAGTTACAGCCTGCACATCGCAGCGAAAGAAAATTGCATCTAAAATTTTTTAATTCGTCTAAAAGGGCAATAATTAAGTCAAAATTGATACTAAAATAGAAATGAAGTCTAAATTGAAGCGTAAATTTACAAAAGAAATTAATTCTAACAAAATAAGAAAAACGTGACGGCCTTCCACGAGTTGAGAATATTATTCTCAAAATCACTTTACAAGAACAAATGAAAGTTGAAGTTTTGCAATTCACGACCTACTGCGACTTTGCAGCACATTTATACACTCGTTTGAGCATTTGTGCAAACAAAGTTCCAGTTGTTCCGGCATAACAATTGAAGAATTTTGAAACGTTTTCGGTATAATTTAATTTTTTCTCATGCCGGATAATGCGAGTGAGTGTTACACTAAACGTTTATATTCAATATACGAATTCGCAAGTTGGAAAAGGAACAAATGTATTTACAAACTTTTTGGGTTAAACTTAGAACGACACAATTTGTACTTTTAGTTTGCACAAACGTAGTTGTGCTACAATGTGATCACAAGTTTTAAACTTTTCAATTTGCCGAGCATTACATTTTTGAAATTTAAATTAAATTTACTACGACGATATTGAAAAATAATAAAAGATATCGGGTAGATTTGTAAAATTGTTCGCGTGATCGTGATCTCGAAATGCTCGGAACATGTTGTCGAAATCCTTCGTCTTGCTTTATTTCGACATTCGACATGATAACTACTATATTATGTGCATGTATAGAGAGAAAATAAAAGACGGGGGTGGCTATAGCAACGCTCCTTTTCAATAATAGATTGGAAAAGCGGTGGCTCACCTGTTTTTCTTAATAAAACTTCAATTTTAATAAATTTCAAAACTTTCCGCAAACCATGATCCGTTTTTAACGTCCACTCAGAACGGCACAACTCTGCTGCGATGGTTCGGAACTTGGCAACGAAAGATCAATTGTAACTGCTGTGTATGTACGAAGTGGTCTCGGAAGACTTTAAAGATCATGAAAAGACTTTTTGGACTTGATGCGTTTCCGAACCAATAATTTGCGGCTATCGTAACATCTGCATTGTTATCACGTCGAGTCGATGGCACAATTTTGTGCTAGTAGATTAACCGACAATAACTCTCTCAATAATTTGAACGAAAAAAAAGAAAGCTACGTGCAATAAAAATAGAGAAAAAAATTCATTTTCCTTTCCTTTAAAAAAACATAAATTGTAAAACATGAAGAAAACTTGATGATTTATAATCAAAACTTTAGCCTCTCTTTACTCAAAGTTATGAAATATAAGGAAAACTATTGCCGTAAAAGATAAATAATGCGTTGTGACGCTTTTCATCCTCTTGATTTCTAAACGGTAATGACTGTTATCAAAAACCTTTCATGGCGGTCTTTTCTTTTTAGCGTTGACAAGATGTAACTTTGTGTCACTTCACCATTTCTTAAATGTTCTGTCCCGCAGCGTTGGTTTCTTATTGTGTTAGCTTTTCTTATGGATACATTCACTTTTTCAATAAACTAGAATTAAGTTGGCGGAAAACATTATGTACGTCGGGAAAGTACAACATCAACAACTATTGGAAATAAAAGTAAATTGTATTATTGAAACCTTTCCGAGCAAAACATTAATATACCTACCAATTCAAATTTTTGTATTTTTTTAAGTAAAATACTTTTACTTGCTTCGATGTACTGTATCAATTTCCGCATTTGCGATAACACAGTTGAATAAGTTCGTAACATTATGGCGCTCCCAGACGATGCCTATATTCGTTTTCCACTTCAAACTTGGCGACCTTTATTTTTCAATATGACAGGAAACCTCAATTTTAACCTTTAGATGCTCACCGTTTGTAAATCTCCAATCTCTTGCACTTGGCATCAAAATTTGCGAGGTGCCAAAATATTTAGCAAACGTAGCGAACGCTAACGTCAGGTCTGAGACCGGCATTACAATCAATTTTCTCGCAGTTATTGTCGATTATGATAAGCATAGCAGAGTCAATGATTCTTGTTTATTTAATTGGAATTTCTATCTAATTAACGTTAAATAACTTTGCATTATTCATTATATTCCATTGCATTCTCTTGCATGTTTCATCGCCGCGTTAAACATTTCATTTTCGCAGATTATTTGCTTTAATTATTACGAAAATTTAAACGTAATTTAATAATAACATTAGTTGGTAGCTCTACCGTTAATAAAAATTAAAATTGAAAATTATTAATCAAATCAAAACAGGTTTGAAGATATTAAATGCACAGATTTAATAAAAATTTAATTCAAAAAAATTTCAACAAATTGTTGTTAAAAATTATCGTTGAAAAATTTCAACAAAGAAATCATCAACGGCCGAGCAATTCTTTCTAATAATCTTACTTATAGATAAAATAGCGCTATATTACATTTCAAACCGTCCGACTTAAGGCAGAAGTACTTGATTAATATTTGCCAAATATTCCCATTTCCAAAGTATCGCATCATGGACTTATCAAAAAAGAGGTAAAATAAAATTAAAAAAAATAATTAAAACAGCAAGATATAAAATTTAAAATAATAAACTAGATTTGAATAAGCCGCATAATTAGCACACGGGAAAAAATGTAAAATTGTAAATTAAAATCAGAATACACATTCGTAAAATGAAGTTTCGTTCCATTTTAATGTTCATCTTTTGGTATAGAAAATATAATTAGTTTTTCAAAATAGTATGTGCCATCCGCAGCACGTGAATGCTAATGAGGTTAAAAAAAGTTTTCATTTGGGTGGCTCGAGTCGAAACTGTTATTAATAACCAAAGCGAATACGTGAACTTAATTAGAAATAATATTTTTTTTATATAATAGCAGGTAGGTAGATAATAACTTCGTTAATATACAGAAAAGCAAAAGTCAACAGGTAGCTGCTATATCCACGAGCGCTTCATTTTATTCAATCCAAAAATAGTCGACAAAAACAAATAATTAAAAAAACTTTTACAATTGTTAAAAAATTATATACAATACAACCACTGTTTCGTTTGGTAAAAATGTTATTTTTGCCGAAAATAAAAGTAACAATCCAAATAGCAATTAATCATCCTCATCTAACCGAAGATTAAAAATAACATTTATTTTAGCCGTATAAATCGCTAAAATCTTTGTTCTACTTATTTTTTAAATTTAATACCAAATTAAGTTACGTTTTTAGCAGATGATCCCGCAAAATTCCTCAATTTTTTGTATTTAGTTTTAAGAGGACACGTACACATCTGAGACAATTTAATCACGCCGGCGCTGCGCCTTCCGTTGGCTTAAATTTATTCAAAATGATCCGAAAACTTTAAATTAACAAATAAGCAACTGCGTAAATACTAAATGTCAGGGTATATTATTGATATTAGGTTAGGTACATTAAAATTCATTTAATTTTCAAAGATCTGCAGTAGTATCTGCTATCTATATTCTCAAATTTTGTTTTAGTAATTTAAACGTAATTTGTATGGTTTTTCACTTCTAGAATTAATGAATATTATTAAAATTGTATAATATGAAAAATTCCATCTTATTTACAATTACTTAGAGTTAGTCACTTTGAATGGGCATTTAAATTTTAAAATATTTATTGAACGAACTAGTGGCAAACGAATTATAATTGTAAAACAATCAAAATCCGTAATTTTGGATAGTTGAGGTTTTGTAAACTTTTGTTGTCGTTTAAGTCACGTTTATAACGTTTAATAAACTCAAGTTAGTGTTCAATAAAGTGTTACGAAGACCTTACTTACGAACGACATCAAGATTTGGTATATTTTGAATTAGTAGACCGGAAGTACCAACTATTGATGGAAAAAGGATTGTAAATTAAATAAATTTAAAAAAAAAAGATTAAAATTAAAATATCTGTGAATTAAAAGTATTCGTAGTTATGATTATCAAAAAAATATAATACAATAATGGACAGGTGTTCAACACAATTGGTGATTATACACTCGACGTGATTCTTGATAATAAAACTCAAGATATCTGCTATACAAAAGTACACTGATTAATATATTGCAAAAGTTGAAATAAATTATTTTTTTGATATGCTAAGTGAAACGCAACTTATGCATAACCGTTAATCGGGAGTTATACAGATAAATCATATGATAAACGCAGTGGCGCAGCCAGGATTTTGTTATGGGGGGGGGGGCTAAAAGATGCGAGCTGTGCCGAAGGCGAGCGCCGCAGACAAAAATTTTTTGAAAAAAGGGGCGTGGTCATTTTATTTTCGAGTATAATTATTGTGTTACCACTATTACCTACCTTAAATTAAAGTGAGAATTAAAGTACGGCATTTCCGAGATAACTCAGGGCGAAAGATTTATCATTGATTTTTGTTGCCAATCTTTTTATTGTAATATACCTATCCTTATTGGAACGAAGTTCCTTATGGGAGGATGCGAAGGGGGTACCCTAATCGGAAAAAAACGTCCGTAACGAAAATGCGTAAGATTTTTATATCGTTCGATAATTACACCATCTGGTGGTCAAAAGTAAAACATCTGCTCAGCATTAGTACATATTCCGAAACCACGAGTCATAGGTTTGCAAATTTCTCTAGAAAAAAAGTTGCCTTCACCGGGATTCGATCCCTCGGCTAAAATGTGTAGGCAGAGCCCTTTGCTCTACGCCACAATGGGTATCGTTAAAATTTTGATTTGATTTTTTGATTTTTATCGATAAAAAAAATCATAATAAAATATTTATATCCGAATAATTATTTATTTTTTACCTCGACTAGAACTTGAAATTAATATTTATGTAATAAGGTACTTCGTTCCTATCTGGTGTCCCACGACACCACATTTTATATATTTTTTCAATAAATAGCAGCCTTAAAGTTAAGAATTGAAACTGATTACTAATTATCCATAGTAAAGTTATTTTGTATTTGAAATTTCCGTACACACTAAAAATCTGTTGACCACGCCCCTACCTGCGGGCCCCCTCTCTTTGCGCCGGTCCACCCTTGTTAGCTCTTAAGTATAACAGTGGCAACATCTCAAAGTAGTGCCCATAGGCGACAATTTGATAAATCCGCCCTTGGGGGCCCGATGATGCCAGACTTAAATTAACTGGCTTGACTTTTTGGGTTTTTTTTTCATTGCACCGGTAAAACAGCGGCTATGGTAATTTAAAAAAAAAGAGCTGCGCCACTGAATAAACGTATTGTTTACTGATAACTTATAATAATCCTTCATAATTTTTGTGTCATTTTTGGTTACATTATGTTATTCAAAAATACTAAGTTACATTTTTTTTGTAATTCGGTATTAAAATGAATATTCTAAACAATTTATTTATGAACATATTTTACTTTAACACGAACATTATTAACGAAATCGATACGTGTAATTAAAAGGAAGTTTGTGAACTATTTCAGTTAATTATTTGATGAAACTGTTATGAAAGTTATTAGTACACATATAGCTTCGTTGCCGTAATTTAAGTTTTACTGTTTTTATAAATTTAAAAAAACCTTTAGTTGGGGTAAACACCCCATTTTCCCATGAATCTGTCCTTGTCAAAAGTAGAATAATAATATCCCAAGTCAATGTTTACAAAATGACTCAAGTTATGTCAATAAAAAAACCTTCGTTATTAACATAAAATAAAAAATTTGTGATATATTTTATAATTTATATATTCCACAGGCGTGGCTTGGTGTGATCTCTGGTCGAGTTAATGCGGAGTGAAAATTCTGAATTAAACCTAGAACTTGACAAAATTTCCTAGTTCGGCCCTTTCTAGGTCTAGTCGGAAACGAAAATAATATTTGTTTATAAATTATAGGTATAATGTGTCGATACTTTATATAATTATTTAACTAATAACATAATTAGGTACGAATACTTCATAGACTGCTTTTTGATTACAGGAATCGATTTCGTGAGTAATATTCGTGTCAATATAAGATTAATCCATCACAGTTAAAAATCGTTTACAAATAAATTATCGGGTATTATTTTTTAAACATTTATTGAGATAATATCATTAAGCAGCCAACCTCTTGCGGAAATGCCGAGTTGTAGGGTAAAGTTTTTGGCGAAAAAAAAAGAAAGATTTTAAAATTTTGTTTGCACGGATAGATTTTGGAATTTTATTACTCCGGGGTTGTCGATGAATTCGATTGCGATTTTGTTTTACTCCTTCGGAGTAATTCAATTATTTGTTTGGTTTGTTAAGGTTAAAAGTTTCATTTTAACTGTGGACTTCTAACGGATTTATGCTTAATTGGGGAATTTCAAAAATTTGTTTTGGATGCCTGCTGAACAAAATTCGATCAAAATTTCACTTTTAGATTTTCTGTAGAATTTCAATACTTGCCCTTTAGGTAACATACTCATGATAATATTTAAGCATAAAAATTAGCTTGCTAATATCGGCAGTATCTTACAAAGAGGGCACGGTTAACATACTATAGCAAGGAAAAAGTGTAGCTGATGAAAATTTTATAACGGTCGAATTAAAATTTAAATCAAGTTGATTTTATTTAGCATGCATAAAGGGTTCTAGAGAACGCTTTTATAATACCTACAAGAATAAAAATAAAAAGTTAAAATATTTAAAGAGAAAACTAGAACATTATACCTAATAATATATATCATAATAATATCTTGAACAATTAAATTGTTTTTGTGACATTTAGTGATATTTACTACATCGATTTAATTTAAATTTTAACAGTGTTTTCTACTTTGCGTTTTAAATTTGTAATACAATATGAAAATTTAGTGTGTCTTTGTTGTATTTCGCTTTTATTTATGACGTTGAGTTCTGTGAACATGCTTTAGAATTAATTAAAATTCAGTAGCGCACATGAAATATTCAAAGTATCCAGAAAAGAAAATTTTCGCAATTGTCTATAGTTGAAAGAGGCTTTGCTGCGATATAAACAGTTGACGTTACGGGGAGTTTGTTTCTTGGCGTAGAGTTTTAAAAGAAATAATATGCGAGAGAGCCTCACAATGACACCCTTTTTTTCTCGCAAATAGTCAAAGTCGCACACATAATAATCTCTTCAGAACGATTCCGTAGTAGGTTAACTGTACGACGGGATACAGGTGTTGTATATGTGATAGACCCTTATCCAAATATCGACAATTGTGAAATACGCGCACGAGTCGTCAAGCTGCGAGTGGAACTATCGATCCCGAGGAAGCGTTGCAATAGTGGTATCCCTATCTTCCTCGTTTTCCCAATTATCCCGTATTTCTCTTCCGAACATATGATCTAAGTTAAATCGTTCAAGGCATAAACAAACTGACTACTTATCTCTTTTGACATGCATACCTTGTAACTTATGCAATTTGTTTGCATTTCGTTTTCAACGATACCCACTTTTCCGGCATTAGGTGCCGAACATATTTGGAAACAACTTTAGAAACCGTACAGAGAACTTAAGGCATTCTTTTATGGTTATTTAAACTTGCACGTATGAGTTACTGCGATAGGAAAACACTCTCCGAATACCAATTCGCACCGTTTATTTTTCACGTTTATTTTTCAAAAGAAAATATTTAATAAAAACGCTTAATTTTTATTTGTTCGTCCAGCAAATTTACACGGAATGACCAACGTCGTGCAATACAACATTTTCCAAATGCTAAATGTTGGCAAGCTGTTTAAAACGGTTAAAAGCATTAAAATTTACAATGGAAACTGTAGAAAGAAAAATGACTCTGGAACTTAACGACGTATAGAAAAACCGAGAAAACTATTACTTTCAGCCACTCCAAATTTAATAAACTTAAAAGAAAAACTATTGCGGCTGCGGCGCTTTTAAGAAATTACAAATCTTCAAAAAATAATCAATCGCACATTTTTTATCAGATTAATACTTCCACCCAACGTACATAGATTAGATAATCTTTACTTAATCTCAATCGATTAAGTAATTTTTTCCTTCATGTAAAAATTCGTCTCTCGAAAGGTAGAGAACTTTTAATTGTTAATTAAATAAAATATGGTTGATAATTTCTTGCATAATATTGAGCCCAGTTGAAAAGTATAATTAAATAAGGAATTCTTAAAATAAGAGAAATAGAAAACTGCCCCACGTTAGGTGCCATATTTAATTATATCACGTAAATCTCTTTTTCGGATTGTTTTTTTTTTGTTTAATCGGTTAAAAATTATTTAATAAAAACAACTACTATGCAGTATTTATACTAGCTTCTTTATATAGTATAGTTTTATTCTGATTTGTGAATTAAAAATATAATCTGTTTTTTCTTCGCAATTAATGCGTTCGTCTACTTAAAGAAATAAAATTCCTTTAAAATTTCTAAAAAATTACATTATGTATTACATCCCCCACATTCAAAAATAAATGATCGTAATCGTATTAAGATTGCTAGTTAAACGCAGCAGTGGATTATTCTAATCGCTGGTTGAGTTACTGATTGTCTGAGTTCAAATCGCGAATTTTATAGAATTCCTTAGTTTGGTCTCCCGAACTACTAAACTCAAAAAATTGGTTTTATATTTACGTACATATTTTATATTGTGGATGATTTTATAAGATTGTTGTTTTTGATTTCTTCGAGAAAAACCTCCATTTAAAAAATATTAAGCTAATTTTCCATCTTGGACTCGTACACCAAAATTTACCAGAAATTCCTGAGTGCACGAAAAGTTTATTTTGAAATATGTAGTAAGGCACAATTATTTTTAGATTCTAATTGAGCAGTTAATGAGCTACGACTAGTCATAATTCATGATCGCAAAAAAATCGCCCACGGGACTGCTTATGAGATAAACGACAGATGTTTTAAAAAATTTAAATTCTGCAATGTTCTACATTGTGTCGAGTTTTAGATATTATTTTTATTTTAAATATTCTTAAAAACAGCAATATTATTATTCCTATAACACACAAAATACCGAAAGTAAATATTCTTGCATTAAGGTCTAGAAGAAACTTAAAACAACAAATTTAATATCGTACTTGAACGTCACACACTGTGAAACTTGAGAGCATCGTGCCAGAAAGTTAACATAATCTTTATTGGCTTAAAAAAATTGTTAAGAGTTTTAGAGTCTTGTAAGAAGTTTGAAAGTTTAATTTCGTATAGTCAGTCGCCAAATACTTAAAAACGCTTTTAAGTTTCAAAATGTCTGTAAAACGTAAGCTCGGAGCATGAATTCTCGAGTTTAATCGTCTTCACTTCACAATTGCGTCCAAGCATGCACAAGTATGATTTGTACGGCCTACAATCCGCTCGACTTAAAGGTAAAGTGTAAAATTTATCCTTTATTTGAATGTCAAAACCTGAAAATTTCTCTGAAACTGTCATGTTTTGACTTTTTGAATATTTTCATCTCGAAATAAAATTTTATTTTTGAAATGTTAAATGTTGTGGTTTGCGGTGTTGGATCGGGGTTATCGCCAATTATTAATAAAATTAATTAACTTTAATATTTCTTCGATGTAAATTGTAGCCCATAACTTTTAGCCACAAAATTACCATCGAGAAAATCTCTAGTGGAATATCGATTTTGTATTTAAATAATAGAGAATTTACTTTTATCGAATATCTATCAATGATTCCAAATAAATTTTTGTATCGATTTGCCACTTATTCCATATAAATTTGTTTACGAAACCTAATATTACAATTCAATATACTACTATACCTATATAAAAAAAATTACAATTTAAAATATATTGAAAACATGGATACACAATGCTGAAAGCTTTCCCGAAAGAAATATATTTTTAACTTCTAAAATATTTTTTCACAAATGAAATAAATAATGTGATTTATTGAGTAGGTACCTACACGTAAAAGGATTTTTTTTTATCACATATCCCTTAACAAACACCAGTAATTCGTTTTAAATAAATATACACAAAGATCCAAAAGGAAAATTTGGAAATATAAGCGCAAGTTAAATGAAAATTTAGAATAAATGTAATGTGAAAGATAATTTTATAATATAAATATTTGATTTTCAAATTACTGGGTGAAGTGGCTTTATCGACGACGACGAGAAGGTTCTAAATTTTATATTTAAGTTTGAATAGAAGCGCCGAATGCTCGTGAAAAATTAAATCGCATTGTCACATCTCTTTATAACGAGAACCTCAAGATATCGGGTTTGGACACCGATATTTCCAGAGAACTCGACCGAATATAATTTATAATAACGGATAAACAAAAATCGTTAATTAAATTGGGAATTAAAACTTCCAATTAACAACACGAAACTGTTTTCCAAAATTAATAACATTTTAATAACAGTTTCAAATTAAAATAAATAATCTCGCGTAAATAATAATTAATAATCGAGCAAAATTATTATTTCCCAAATAATAAAGGCACACCATTTTGCATAAATTTTGACGGAATGATATTGAACAGGCTAATTAAATTGTGTTCATATACATAGAGGCGGTAAAATTTTCGATAAAATATTAAACGAAAATTACGGGAAAATGAATTAAATTATTTTCTTGTACAATTTCCTGTTCATTTTTTGCTACCTGCATGCAAAGGTGCGTGTATTTTAAAATAATTATTTTAAACAATAATAAAAATTTGAATCACGAAAAGATGCAGAAGATTGTTCATATAAAAATTTTTAAATCGCATTACGTAGATCTATTGCCTATAAATCTTCGTTTCTTTCTTTTCTGTACTTGACAGCAAATCCTTCGACTGTCACGCTTTATTGTATCAACTTTGCTTGTTTGTTATACCATTATTATTTGACACACAACTATGTACAAATATTTTTTTAATTTCTAGTTACATAAATATTGGACTACGTTTAGGCAAAAATTAGAAACGTAAGCGAAAAATTGGAGACGCAGAGAAAAATTAGAAAATTAACTCTCTAAATGCTGTAGATACGTGCAGGGCGACCGAAGACCGCCTGACCAAGTAATCATAATATAACGCAGAAACCTCTATATTTTTCTTCGCTAGCTTATTAGACATGGATCGTTTGAGAGATTGCGCTCTAGAGTCGGGAAATTCTACAGAAAACCGTTAAATCACGTCAAAGTTATTTATAATAATATCATATTGAAACTAATGAAGCTTTTGCTTCATTAGTTTCAAAGTATACGCCGCGCCGGTAAAAAGTAAAAACTGACAATAAAGAAATATAGAAGCGCTGTGTAATTGTATTTGATAATTATAGTACCTTCTAAATGCCATTGAAATAGATGTTATGTTTATGCTATGTCGAATGTTTCTAATTCAAATAGTAAGCTCAAAAATTAATTTTCAAAGACACTATGACGTCGGTACTTACAAAAACAAAAAGTGACAACGCCAAAAATGAAATAAATTAGATTTACAGTTTGTTGCAGTAAGGCAGTTAAATTACAGCACAGCAAATTTAAATTTTGGAAATTGATAGTAAGTATAACATCCAACAAAGCAATACAATTTCGAATTTTTTATTTATATTTAATAATATAGTTTCCAAAATATCAATATCAATATCACTTATATATACCGTGTTATATAAGTACCGCGTTATGGAAGGATGCCAAAATATATTAAACGTGTTAGAGCTTCGCAAAGTCCAGAATATGTATGTGTGTACATTTTTACAATCAATATTTATTTAAATTTCAGAGGTAATTGATATTCAAATTAACTTAAAACTCGCTAGGAATGTATGCTTATTTTGGCGTAAATAATCTAATTTTAAACTCAAATTGAACCTGTGAGTCCAGAGTTTTCAAACTTTGCAAACGCGTCGAATAAGTAATCTAATGATTTGAACCGATTTGTGTAGTGAAGTAAAAATATATTATATGTATTTTATATTATTTGCAACAATGGTAAATACCCAGCAAAAAATATAATAAATTAGCCAATTTTTTTAAACTGTGCTCGTACATACAATTTCAGCTACGTTCATATTATTTGTACATGTATAAGTCGTGATCAATCTATCACAGTAATCCATGTTCTATATTTAGAAAAACTTTATTTTAAATTTAAATAATTTATATCTAAAAGTTGCATTTAGTTTAAAAGCTTTACCATGTTATTTCAATTTAAAAGGTCAAGACAATTATTGATTTACTTTACAAATTCTATTAATGCGTTCTCAATACAATTCTGTTACTCAACTTGGTGCTTTTTGGCTTAATTATTATTCATGTGCTGTATTAAATTATTTAGCATTTGTTAAATTTAAGTATATTTCTTACCAGTACAAGCATTAGAAAATTTTAGTATACGTATAATGGGGCAGGTACTCACCTGAAAAGAAAAAAATATATTAATAACTTTTTCGTTAAATCACACAGAAGTTTAAAAAAATATATATAAAAGCGATTTTCTGCACAATAAAAATTCGAACCTCAGATATTCAGACCATATTATAAAAGCGTACGTATATCGCTTCCTTTATAATCCTAAGGACATCTCGACCTTAGAATTTATTCCTACGACGATACATGTTTTCGATAAATTCCAAAAATGAAATGAAGATTAAAAATATTAGTTTTGTCAAATTTAACTCACCATTAGGTGATATTGTAAGTTACTAAATGTAGGGACATTTGCTTGATCAAAACATGTCATTAAATCAAGAATCTCTCCCTTTAGGGTAACCCTTGTCAATTTAGTCGCTCTTTCAAACATAACCGGAACGGTTAAAGCAGTTTCTCAAAATAAATTACATGTTCAACAGAATCACCAACTTTGTGTTTAGTTTTAAATTTACTTTACAGACACTAAATGTATGTATATTTTCATTATACATAGTAATAAGGTATATTTTCTATCTACTGGGAAGCCGTCAGAATAATTGCGACAGGAATATATAATTATTTTTCTCCCAAACCACGTTCAAGTCCCTAACTAATATTACCTTATGTTACGGAATATTGTATTCGTTGCAAAACTTCAATCGATATCCTGATGAAGTCGTAACCCACATATTAAGTGAAAAACAGACGCTCAAAGTTAGCTATCTTCGAAGTTACAAAAAATGCTATACCAATGTTAACTCTTGAGATGTTTAAAATTAATTCCGAGCAATTAAACTCATTTGCACTTAATCCTAGTCTGTAGACACCCGCCCAGTTTTCCTCTACATTAATTCAGTTTATACCACTCCCTTTCTGTCTTTAAATTCAATTAAAGTATTAAAAGGTTTCTAGGTATTTGTACTTAGACCAATTTTATTGAACAGACGTACAACTTTAGTGATTGCTCGATTGTCATTGATTGGTAGCTCGACACGATGCCATTACATCCCTTAACTCTCCATCTACTCTACGACAATTTATAAGGAATAAGGAAGTTTAAGTTTATAAACTTATTTTCCATTGCGCTCTTCCTACTATATAATTTAATGCATTAAATTATCTAGCCAATAGTTTATCTACGCATTGAATTAATAAAAAATTGTACGGTAGATCCACGCACCATCGCTAAATTGGTGACTCCGACTTATCTTGTTCTCAAGATAGCCGAACAAGTCGAAGAAATTTTTTGGAAAATTCTTCCTTTCCTCTCTAAGAAGTTTTCATTTTTACAAGTTAAATTAATAAATTTAATTATCACATATTAATAATTTAATAAAAAAATACTTATAGATATATAAAGAAGATAAAAGAAAGTTGATGTAGGGAAAGTTATAAGCAGTACAGAAGAATTAATAAAAAAGTCGTAGGGTTTAATACAAAATATTTAGTAATTAAAACTGAAGAAGTAAAATTAATATTACAAAAACCAAATTTAACATTAACATTAGATTTGCAAACCGCATGCAAGGGTACGGTATATAGCAAAGGCTCCATTGTAATAAATTAAATGTGTACGTTAAAATTTAACTTCAGTATAAATTATAATAATAATGAAGTTAAATTAATACCAAGAAAATATGAATTTTTAAAATTTAACGTTGAATAAAATATTTTAGTGAAAGAGTTTGTTTTATGAGTTTATAAATAATTTAGCAAAATCTTGATTACGAGATCAAATGAAAATAATTATTATAAAATAATAAAAGTTTAATAGGAAAATTTTCTTCAAGATCTTAGCAATTCTCATATCGACCCGGGGTTTCGGTAATCCATATGACATGTCTGCCCCTTTCTAATAATATATTGCAATTAATTAAAGTGTGCATTTTTAGTTGATGTGTAACCAATGTTGTATTTGTAGCTTTTTCGCCTCAAAAGTTTGTGGAAGTACACATTACTTGATTTGGGTTAAGTGCATTATTGATGTACAATTTCAGTAGATAGTAAGAATACTGTAATTCTTTTGTTGACGTTTACTGGTTACTTCTGAAGTCCTAAAGCAAGTTAAATTTATGTAGTCTAGAGCTGGTTGTCAATTGTACAAGTGACTTATAGGGGAATATCAACGACATTCTCGATGCAAAAGTTCTATGGACATTTGACTTAACGATTATATAAAAATTAATAAATTGAAATGAAAGATGGATTGAGGGTTGTCAGGGGAAGAGCGATTTTAGAATTAGCAACAAATATTGCTTAAAAAGTAATATGCAAAACTTGACGTCAAATGTGAAACCGAGAGTAGGTCGATTCTATTATAAAGTAATGGATAGGTAAAGAGATGTAGGAATGGATAATGCATGTTACGTATCAGAAGCTAAAGGATAATGTTGTTATATTAATGAGATCGCTAAACTATGCATGGGTATACTAATAGTTATATGTAGAGCACTAAACATACCAAGTCTGTCAATTGAAATAAGTCAATATAGGGTACCTACTACTATATAACACATACATAATACTTGTGTATGCAAAATGGATTTTGCGCCCTTAGGATGTGGATAGGGTAGGGTAGGGTATGGTATCTGCTCAATAGAGGAAAATTGTTAAATTAGAGAATTGATTCAGTCACAAATACCTTTATCATAATAAATTAATAATTACGTGAATAAATAGTCTCCCGTGTATGAACGTCGTGTGATCATTATTTATTTTGGTCGCGTACACGCCAAACTAATCAAATTGAAAGAGAGTAAATAATCTTTGTTATACGTAATTATGTTTTGATACCATATTAATTAAACTATTAAATTTATGTAAACTAATTTAAAAATTCATAAACATTTCATATAAATTTTAATCAAGCTCCGAGTGTATTTAATTAATAAAGCTATGAAAGCGAAATAACGGATATCGTATTGAGTTCTCCTAGTGGTACATTTAAATTATCAAAATCTTGCTTTCGCTATAGAATAACTAGCGAGCCTATGGGAATTGCGTAAAAAATCATACCAAAGAGACCATTAAAATATAAAAAATGTACTAAAATCCCACCCAAAACACTTATTCTTAAAAGCAACACAATGTTATTTAAAATTTTACTATTATCTCTTATCGCAGACCATAAAAATATTTAAAATGTACTGTATTAATTGCTCATTCCTAATGTAAATGTTTACTTTTCCTGAATTTATAAAACATGCGAGAAAATAAAGTTTCCAACTAAATTTATAACAAATGTGATTTTTTTTGCAATTTAAATAACAGAGCCACAAGAATAAAGACACTTTTTGATTAAAATGTTTTAAAAACGCTTTCGTTTTTCGAATAAAAAAGTTTATTAATAAAAATTGTAAATTATGAATAAATTTTTGTCAAGTGCAAACATATAAAATTGCAGTTTAAGATGTAATTCGTCATAAACATCTTAACAATTTATGGTTTTCGAATGGTAAAAAAAATACATTTCGTACAAAAATTATTTGTAATTATTATTTTATTGTTATACAAAAACTAAATGGTATTTAGAAGCACGAAAAGAAAAGTATAAAAATAATTAAGAGGATTTTTAAGAAAGTATAAGAAAACAAGAAGAAAACATTATAGTGGCTTATACAAAAAAATGTTAAAACAAAAGAATTAAGGAAATTGGGAATAAAATAATAAATTACTTCTCTGAAAAAAGTATTTATAGCTTACATAGCTAAATTAGCTATTCTAGAAATGTAGCAGAAATTTATAAGTTATATTCTATATGCTAAACAAATCTTGGTAGTATTGAGATGAGACCTAAGTGAATAATTAAACTTAACAAAATGTTAAAATAATAAAATTTTAAACTATTAAATAAAATAATACATACTACGAAGAAAACATAATATTTGGTCATTTGGTAACCGCAATATTTATTTTAAAGTTTGGTTAATTTCTTGATTTTCTAAATTTTAAATTTTTTCAATTTTGTTTGGTGTATTTGCTTTCACTTGTTATTTTTACCGTTAAACATGACTGATGATCTAGATATAATAATCGTGAAATAGAGGCCTTTATATTATGTTACAAGTTTTTTGTCTTTTGTTTTTTATTTTTAAGTAATTTTGACCACTTCTATAGCGTAATTTTTTCAGAATTCTATTTTCTTGTTTATATAAATATTCTTAGTTCAACCTTTTTTTCTACTGAGACCTAAGTGTTATTAGAAACTCTTTGTTACGAATCTTCAAAGTTTTTCCACACTCTATAAAACAGTATTTTAAATAACCAAAAGCTAGCTAACGTCGATAACATAGTGCTGAAAGTCACTTTTGAAACAATTAAGAGTAGCATATTTACATTCTCATTTAAATTTTTACTTTAAAATAACAAAATTATTGATTTTTAGTATTAATTATTAAAATCTTTTTAAATAAAACAAAGTTACTATACGAAAATAGTAGGTTAAAGTTGTTTACTGGATGGAATCAATAATTTTTAAGCTATAGCCTAGTACCAGGTTAATTAAAACATTTAATGGCAGTTAAAACTGACCAATAAGTTTTATTCGCGTGTTACTCTTATTAGACATTTCGTATTGGATACTTAAGTTTACTACCGCATTTTAAGTTAAGTTATAATACTGTTTAAAAAATTCAAAATTTTATTTTTATGTTTTCTTTCAAACCTCGCATTTGTGAAATATAAAACATTTTACGATAAAATAGGAAAATAGAATAAAACTGTCTGGTTTTCTAATAGCAAATTTATCTAGACAGAACTTGAGTAAAGTTTTTCGAAAAGCCCAATCCATTTTGCAGAAAATTTAAAATTATATGAAAACCGAGCTTTTAAATTAACGGTTTTTCATATCAATATCACGCTAGCTCAACAATAATTTTAATAGATCTAAACAGGAAGTCGACTAAATGATTATTTTATCAAGATATATAAAAAGATATTAAACAATTTTCTATCACCAATGCCCGATTTCTTCACCTCAAAATATCTCTGAAACACGAATCTATTAGATAAATAAACCAAACGACTAATTTGAATTTTTGATTTGTTACCGTGAATTTGAATTGCTGCATTCTAGTTGGTTAAATTATTGGTAAATTAGTACCCTAAAGATATCTCAAGGTGAAGAAATCAGGCATAAGTCGTTTAGAAAAAAATCAACTGGTATGTTCAATCTCCCCATTCCCATTGTGGTAATTGACAATTAACACAATTAGGTGATCCACAACCGTCTACCTATTTAACGTATTGTCGTGTTTCTTTTATGTACAAGGGGAGGAGATGAGTAAATTAAGTGAATTTCTATTAATAAGAAAATCTTTATTTTGATTAATTTTGAAAATTTTATTTTAATTGTAAATATTGCAATGGTATTTTAGCAAAAAGCTATGTTTCCAGCATTCCAAAGTGCTCCAGGCTTGCTCTTGAAGGCGGGAGTAAAGATGGTCGTATCTCAGTGTGGATTCTAATACTTTTAAACAAATAACCTCTTCCTTAGCATTGTCAAATAATTGTCGTTGAAAATCAGTTGCAAAATATCTGTTAATAAATTTGCAATTATATAACTCCGCATGGAAAATTTGGTGTAGAAAGTGTAAATTAACGATGATGAGGTGTGCTGTTAATGAAAAGGCAAATAGTAGCAAGCTCCATCTCGTTATCTTTAATTAAGTGTGAAAATGTGTTGTCTTTATGATATTACAAATTGTAAAATAAAAATTAATTTTTGTTTAAAATAAAATGAAGTATTTACAGTTGTGTTTTCCTTATTAAACGAGACGCCACTGATTAAGTTTGTTCGCGGTGTGAATCTGTGTAAAGATTAGTTTCTTTTCTTACCACTTGGTTGTTTGCCTCCGAATATACCGCATCTGCTAGCTTCCAAATTTGTGAGGTTTTCCAAATTTTATCGTGTTGCACCAATTTTCCTTCTGTGAATTTTTCATAAGCGTTTGCATCCAACACGATGTGTAGTTAAATAATATTCGAACGTAAGTAATATGTTCATAAAATATCCAAAACTTCTTGGTTCTCAACGTGGATTTCTTATATAAAAATGCCCCAAAAATGACCGCTCTTTCTAACTTTTGTCGTTTTCAGATGCTGACAAAATTGAATTACACTACTACAATCAACGTTTTCGATCTTCTTTCTACCTTTTAAATTCGATTGGTAATCGATTTCACTAAATCGATCGTACGCCAACCTTCCAAAAAACTCAAGGACGCTAACCTTGAAAAGAATACGCACAAAAATTAAACTTCGACCGGATGTCTCAATGGTCGGACGCACTCTGTCGAAAGTGTTAACTTTTGAGATTGTTAATAACTAAAACGCTCGTTTTTACACTTCCGGTGACGCAAAATTCAAATTTAAACAGAATATAAAATTTTTGTGTAAAGTACGTGTTTAAGTGACGTTTTCTATTTAGTTTATCTTGCAACCTTTTAATATTATTACTCATTTAAAATTTCATTCCTTATTTTCAAATTTATCATGCCTACAGGGTAACTGCAAATTTTAATGATTTCTTTAAATTTATCCAGAAATCGCTCGTCGCTCTCCCGTGTTTGAATCTTCACAATTTATTAGAGAGCTTTTTGCAAAAAATGGCAGACAAAAATAGGACCTATGTATAATTTGGTTGTCCGGGAAATTTAGGGTGTATGTTTATAATTTTCGAAATGTATAAAATGTTTGATTTAAATTTGCTACTGAACAATATAATCGATAATAATTAACAAAAGTTATTCGGATAAGGAAGAAGTTGATTTGGAGATTGGGAAGATTACAGAAGATGGGTGTGAAATAAAATTATCATTAACTACTAAATTGAAGAAGTGATTCGTTTACAATGATGATTTATGTAATGTGTTAATTGGAAATTTATTGAAAGAATTACGAAAATTATCAATAGACGAGCACCTGGGTGCAGGTATCAAATTTAATTCCTTTTTTCCATTTTTGTAATTTTGTTTAAGTGAATTTTAAATAAATACCAAAAAACATAACAACATATTCGGCTGTTTTTAAACAAAATTACTCAAGACTATCACAACCATCACAGTCAAAAAGCATCTTATTCGTAATTCCAGTGGCGTAACATATGCATGTTACGAAGTGTTTCAACAAAGCATAAAATTTCTCGCGGAGCAAAATAAAAAGTCAATTTAATAGTATATTAAACAACAAGTTTAGAAAAGTTAAGTTTTACTAAACGAATATAGCTTTTAAGTATGAGCGAGCACAGCGAGCGAGTAACTTAAAAGCTATATGAGTTTAGTAAAACTACTTTTCTTACGAGGTTTGTTTATACAATTTTTTCGTATTTTGAGAAAATCTAATATAAAATATTAATTTAGACGTTTATGAGTAAATTTTTTTTGCGCGCGATCGGTCTAAATTTTTTCGTATGCCTTCCTACCGATAATTCACGGGGGGTGAGTACGAGGCGAGGGGGGCGAATTTTTTACTCAGTTTTTCGATATCTAGCGCCGTTCTTGAGTTATTACTAATTCAAAAAGTTTCTAAATAGATATTTGTGTAAAATTTTCGTAATCTAGTAACCAGACACGGCTTTATTTATTTACATAACAACAGTTAATTTTTATTTTTTGATTCGAATTTTTTTGTAAGTTATATAATAATAATTATAAAAGTGAGATTGTTAAGTTTTCTAGTTTAAATAATAATTTTGTACTTTTAATATACATAAATGTATAAGAATAATTCCGATATTTAAATAAACAATCTTCTATCCAATAGTTTTTTATTGACAGTGACATTACTATACAATAAAGTGACATATCTATGTGCTAAAGTGCCACTTTATTAAATGATTTTGAATTTAATAAAACAGCACATTATTAGTCAAAATGCGAAAAAAACAATTACGATACAATGTAGTACCAGCCTCCTATGGTGTCCGGAACATCCTGTATATGTTGTGAGCCGATAAGAAATCTCCCTACAGCTTAAAAGTTATTAACTATAATAATATTATAATATGCACTATTAAAGTTTTAACGCTATTTTAGGAAAAAACAATAGAAGCAAAATATTATCGTGATAAACTTTGCAGAATAAACAATTTTGGTGGGGAATTATTCATATGGCTGAAATATTAATTCAGTTGAACGAATAAACGCTTTAATAAGTAAACTTCCCTTGAACTACATAATAAATTTTGCATTATAAAATTTCTAATGTGTTAAATGGCACACTATAAGTTGGAAAGATTACAGCGATTTACAAAATTTATAACGAAGACAAATACTTTTACACATTACTATGATGATTTTATTGATATATTATTATCACATAATTTTTATTGTGAAATTGACGTAGAGGTAATAAATGGTGCAATGACATCCAATAAATATATTACAATATAAAGAATAATTTATATTTTATTCATAAATCAATTCTCGCTTCCAAATTACTATACCCTTTCATATGTATATCGAAAAAATATATAAAAACTGTTTTGCATAATTTTAAACAATACGATAAATTATCATCGTTTCCTTGAAGACGGCGACGGCACGTTCTAAAAGCAAGTTTAGCCTTTGTAAATGGCAAAACTCACACTAAACCTGTTATCCGATTATCGCATCAATCGGCGAGTCGTAGGTTCGATTCCCAGTTGTTATCAAATAATTTAAGTGATGCTGCTCACTAAATTCCAAGCCTCTATTATAAAATAATTCAATCGCTTATTTCAGAAACAAGCTAAGTTACATTTTGGCAGTTTTCAGAAGGTGAATTAAAACGTTTGATAAGTTTATCTAAACATTTTCAAAAAAACTCGAGCTTGAGGTCAAAGGTTTACCACTAAAGTAAGAGTTTATCATAAACAAATAGATATTGTCGATACAAGTTAGGAAAACTAAGATTTTTCCATTCAAGGCGGAGGTTGACGATTGAGGCCGAAGGCCGAGATTGTAAACCGAAGCCGAGAATGGAAAGATAGTTTTCCACGAGTATCGAACAATATTTTTTCTAATTATGCTTCAAAAAGAGCCAATAAAAACTCAAGAAAAAAGATAGTAGGCGTTTATACTATAAAATTTTTGTATTTTGCGGTTGGTAGCCCATTATAGACAGTAGGTAGGTCATAGATAGTAGCCATTACAACGCGAACAGGTAAGTGACCACGTTTTTTTATGGTTATACAATTTGTGTTTTTAGAATACTAGCAAATATGTCAGATATGTCGGAGGCGGCGCAGTTAACACTTTTAATAATTGTTCTAATGTAACCGTTAATGTATATTATAAATAAAGTAGATTAGAACTTTTTCTTTCTTTCCCGCACACTTTCACAAGTGTGCAGAAAAGTATTAGTTTTCCGCACTAGGACGGAAAAGTAGTACTTTTCCGAACACTTTTGAGTGTTGACACTTGAGTGACACTTTTTGAAACATAATTAGAAAAATTAAATTATGTGTTATCCCCTAAAAATACATAATGGTTTAACAAACTCAAAATTATCAAAATGTGACTTAGGTTGTTTCTGAAATAAGCGATTCAATTATTAAAACAATAGATACTATTAATGTAACGAAAACGAAGATTCCTTACTTTCTTAAACTAATAATACGAATTATTTTTATCTCGCCAAAAATAAGTAACTATGCTACGATATAATTAAAAAATGACAGGTACATACATAAGAAAATTAAAAACCGAAATGCATTTCAAGAAATCTGATATGGAATTAATGTTGCAGATAAAATGGTGGCCAAGACATCGCCCGTTCGCTCGTTAATCAATAAACATTACTGTAGAGGATATAAAGGGCGATTTAAAAATTAAAAATTTTGTAAAATAGGTTGACCTAGATTCTATATAAATTGTAATTAAAATTTATATTTATGTGAAAAATCACAAAATATCTATAAAATATGTGACGCATACCTACGGATGTGCTGCTTTTACAAAGTTATCAAATTTATTGTATACATGTTTATACGTGATGATTAAAAATAAATATTTGTTGTGAAATTAATAAATCAATGCTCACAATTTCAAATGTTTCCAGTTCAATCATTTTTTATTTTCCAAAGTCACCTCTTGCAATTTCAAAGCTGACAAAGATTTCTTTCTCTCATTGTCACTTTAATTAAATTTTTACTTTGTCTTCGACCGTTTGTAAGATTTTGTATTTCCTAAAGTTCTTGTGTTATAAATTTAGGTTGTGTGATTTTCGCAAATTAAATTAGAGCATTTAGCTCTATTATAATATAATTATTATTGATATACATTTTAGTACCTACTTTATTATTTTCAATTATTATGCAAGGTTATTTTTTAGATTTTAATTGATTCTGTTAAGATATTTAAAAAAAGTTTTATCTACGGACAGCTATACTATTGTATAATGTTGGCGATACACAACTCTCTCTGGTATTGTTTTATCTAATCTGTTTCTAATGTATTCATGGTTTCAAACCATTAAATTATCTAGAATTGATGAGGAACACAAAATTGATAATTAGGATTCGAGTTAGTTATCTGGCAGAAATTTGTGGCTGCTCTCAGAAGTGCTTTATGGGACAAATAGAATTTAGAACTAAAAAGTTCTAAACTCACATTTTGATTTTGAAATAAATTTTTTGTATACATAAAACAGTGCCAAGTTTCAAATGGTGAGGTTATATAGCCAAAACATAATGCATCGGCGAAGTTGGCTTCAAATTAGAATGGGAGATTCGCATTTTTGCAGAAGCTCAAATAAAGAATAAAATTATGTAACTTGCAACTTATTGCAATTCCCTTTATGAATGTACGGAACTTTAGGAATGTACGGTTTCGGTTAAATTAATAAATATTTCGGTATAACAATCATCAACTTCTGTGTCTTCTGTGACAAAAGATTGGAATCTTGTGTGGAATACAATGCAAGTAAGAAATTTGTTACATAAATAGGCATCCAGCTCCAGCTGACTGATAAAGTGATAAGTGAGAAGAAAAGAACGAATACATATAAAAGCAAAGAAAACGAAGATGCAATATTATACTAAACATACATACATACATAAACTAAACTTTATTATTTAAACTCTCAAAGAAGAAAATTGATGTAAACAGATGATGCGAAGAAGTGGGAAAAAATTTCCCAAAATGAACTTAAAATTGTTGCTACAAATTATATTGTCTTAATTTGTATTTGTATAGTGGTCGAGTAAAGAAAAATGTAGAAATTGTCATTTATTTTTTCTTTATTATTTGCTTGTGCAACTCCGACGTCCAAGAGAACAATTAACTAAAAACACCTTATTGACATTGTAGACATGAAACTCGCTTTCTATAATTTTTTTAGTAAAAGTAACCTTACACCAATAAGTTGACCTAATTACTAGAATTATAACAGAGGATTGAAAAAAAACTTACAAATTTTGCAATTCCATGTTCCTTATTGTAGGTACATACTATTAATGACACACACTCACTATAATAGCAAATCGTCTTAGTTTTTCGTAACGCGTAATACTACCATGTGACATCTAATAATTTATTAAAAACCGCACGATATAATTATATGGTTGGACAAACAATATTTTTTTTGGAATGAGTAATCATCACAAAGAAAACGTAAACTGTGTTGGTTCACAACAAAATGTGTGTCATAGAAAAATGATATGAATAGATACCGCGTGTTTAGTTGGTGAGTTTATTATTAGACCAGACAACTTGTTGGAGTACTTTAAATCCAGATAATAAATATTTGATGTGGTATTTAAGAGAAGATCGCGAAATTTTGATAAGGTAGATGATTTTTACAGTTTTGAATAGACTTCTTTGCTATGCGTTTTGTAAACTACAAGCACGAAAATTTATGAATTTATATTATACTGGTTCGTGTGTAATATCTCGGAAAGTTTGTTTACAATATTGAGATTATAGGTATGTTCGTAATCTTCCCACTCCAAACACACAGGTGGGTAGACAGTGGCGTTACTCGCAGTTTTTATTTGAGCTATAAAATTTTGTTCAAATGGTATGATTACCGTCTATATGAAGTTTTAGCAAAATATTAAAAGGTTAACAGATTTTTTATTAAATTTTCTTCTTTTGAATTAGTAGATCCAAAAATAAAAATATTTTTTTCTATCTATTTAAAATAATTATTATGATACATGGCAATATTAGTTCAGAAATAATTAAGGATGCTGCGGAACAAATAAGGGATCTCTATTTTATTCTATTAGAACAAAATAAGAAAGAATGCTGCCACGATACCAGGTGGTAATGAAGATAAAATTGAAAAACAGATTCTAAACTAAAACTGAGCAGCTTTTTAACATAATAATAATATTTTTTGAGCTAATTTAACTAGTAATATAAGGTAAGCCAATTACCATTACCTATACAAAAATAAAATAATCCGGGAAGCAAGAAATCACAGAAGTACGATTTTGCATGTTAAATCTGGGACCTCACTGTATGTGCAAGCAATACAAACAAATTTTCTACAGATTTTGATGTATAAATGAAAAACAAGTGCACACAATCTATACTCGATGCGCTTTTTCTTTATTACTCAGATTAAGATTAAATTTTGAAATTATTAACCTGCTGGCGGGTGATAATTTTTGTAATAACAGAGCATCCTAATCACTAAATTCTACGACTTGACTAGACCAACAAGGCGGTTTTCCTTTGATGGCCATCTAAATCCGCGTTAAGATTTGCGTATTAGCTTAAATTTTGACCAGGAATTAAAATAATTATATTTTAATATATAAATTATTAACCAGTGAAATATTTTAAATTAAAAAGGTTTCAAATTGAACAATTTAATTAAACCTTAATAATATTTAATATTTTTATTAAGGTTTCGGCGAACGCGAAGCTTTCATTAGAATTTATTTATACTTTATATATTTATTTATTTATAATCTGTTTAATTAACTTGTTCAATTTAAAATAATATTAGGATATAAGGCGAAAAATTTTAAAACCTTTAATTACAATATTACATTAATTAGGGGAATATTTATTTTCTATTGACTAAGGGAGTTTATTTTTGCTCGGTTAAATATTAGTGGATCGGTATGATCGCTGATTGAGTTACAGAGCGAAAATTCTGAGTTTAAATTTCAGACTTGACGAAATTTCTTAGTTCGGCCTTCCGGTGTGCATCAATAAACTGAATCCAAGTTGGATTAAATTATGCGTAACAGTTCCCAAAAATACATATGCTGATACATAACAAGCACAATTACCGGATCGCAGATCTACACACAGAGTTAAATCGAACAAAATTTGAAATTTTCCAAGGGATTTAATTCACCAATTTGATTGATATATTTATTCGCCACCTTATTAATTAGTTGAAATGAGTTAAATAATTTGATTCTCTTCAAAGACTTCAATTAATAATCACACTTCCTCTCATAATCCATAAAAATACACCCCGGAAAAGGTGTAGGACTAAAAAAGGACAGTGGAATTAAAACTGTAGTCTAAATCAGACTCAACAATATAAGTGCACTGTTTTCAGCTACAATGTTACATAATTAAATAAATTTATCTTCCTTGTATAATATTATATAATAATTTTTACTCGTATGAATTAATTTCAAATAATTTATAATAATTTTAAAGCCAGTTTTAAAATTACACCATCAGAAACCCACACGAGCGAAATAAAATATGAAAAGATATATTATGGAAAAAATCTCCCGAAAATCAAACAAACTAACCACAATAATCTACTACCGCATTAAGGTAGAAAATTAAGGAAGAATTGCAAGTTAAATGATTAAGTTTTCATATCGAAAACACCCTGTAATTTTTAGGATGTTGAGCAGAAAACAATTCCGTAAATTGGACAGCTATAACGTCCTTTTTAATTTTGTAAACTTTACGAGCGCAATTGATGACATTATCAGTACATATTTGCTTTTGCATGATTACATTTTAATAACGGTTTATTAGCCATTTATCCAAACAACGAAGCCATAATCAAACCGTTTATTTCATTTTAGTCAACTTGCATTTTGTTATGAAGGTAACAAATAATTTTATACTATATATTTCTATTGAGAAATAATAAATCGTTTATACAAAGGGCGCAAAATGTAATAATTGAGTTCATATTAATATCGTCAAAATATCACACTGAAGTAATTGCAATCGACAAATTTCTTGAACCTCGATCAGTAAAGACATCATCCAGTGCTAATAAGAGAAGAAGCACAACAAAGTAAAAAAAAAGAAGATTGAAAGAAAAACATCTCTTTGTGAATCGTATAATATTTTTTTTAAAAGAGGATCTTGAATTTTTTAGATTTCAGTTTTTGAAAATAATAAAACAAAATTGAAACGAAACTTGAAACATTCTCTCGACTGTCCACCCTATACGAGACACCAGTATTATGATCGGAAGGTTAAAGTGTATTGTATTGGTATATTTTTTATCTGTATAAAAGTGTCAGGTGAATAATTGTAACTGAATTTTTTAGTAAAATAACATCATGCCCAAATTTGTCTTTTTCTTGTGAAAAATTGGTAACGAGAGACACAAATAACATACATGTGGGTTTCAAGCTGATTCACTTTATACAATTCTTATTCCGTGGGTTTCCAGATGACTCTACTATCCATTATTCCATTCTATTTTGGTATAAATAAGAATAAGGTAATTTAGAAACAAAATACTGTAGTAATACTCAAAAATATTTTAATAAACAAGTGCTATGTATGTAGATAATCAATTTTGTCCAATAAAAAAATTTTGTTTTTTTAATTCGGTGCTAACTGTGTATCAGTGTCATCGAAGTTGTGTAACAATTTAAATTTTATTAGTGCGAATCCTATTATCAACATAGCAACATTAGTATAACCAGGTCCTAAACCCATCAGGCACCATTAAACACTTTGTGTTTTTTTGTAATCCGCTTTAAGCTTTAAAGTTTTATTTGTGCTACCCTATAAATTTTATATCCTCTAAAACTGAATAGTGAAATTAACATTTTGGCGTACATGATATCATCTTATAAGCTTATAACAAAAGACCAATAAAAGACAAAAATATGCTCAGGTTTTTTGAAGTTAAGTTACTTAAATTACTCGCCTTGAATTAAAATTTTCTTTTTAATTTTGTGGGAGTTGTAAGTTCATAGAATTATGGATCCATTGGTCACGAGTTCAATTTTTTATTGCTGCTCAGATTGCACATCAATTAATTTCGGAAGATATTATTATTTAATATTGAGAAGTCATAGTGGTTCCTGCCCCAATTCTTTGGCAATATTAGTGCAAAATATCAATTTCCACTTTAGTAGATAAGCAAAGAGTTGTAAATATATGTCGTTAAAACAATAAATCTCATTATTCCATCCAGTATAGCCATCCCTGACGTACACCTGGGGTACATTAGTTTATTGCAATTAATTTACCAAGTAAAGAAATTTATCGATGATAAAATATTCAAATTTCTTGAAATTAATCAATTACTATATGAAAATGTGTTGTCATCAGATTTTCCTCATTATTAGGATTAGCATTTTCCGAACGTCTCATCAAAATATAAAAATAGAATTTTTGTTGGGTTTTTAAAATAAATAAGTAATTTCTCATTTAGTATACTCATGAAATATTAAATTATTTTCTTATGCATTTTATTATTTCATCTGCTTACAGTTTTCAACAAACTTCGTTGTAGCAGGTAAAACAAAACTTTCCGATTGATGTTCAAAGTTATTGTATAAAAAAATTTATAATTTTTTCTATAAATTATTTATCCACATTGAATTATTTGTATAAATTTAGCATAACAGAAAATGATTTAAATAAAATTATTTTAGCAGCGGTTACGTTAGAATTAATACCGAAAATCCTTTTCAGTCAAGTTCTTGCAAATTACAGTAATCCTTTTAACTTTTACAGTTCTCCCATTTTAATAAGGTACTTCTTAAAAAGATAAATAAGCAATCATTTTGCGATGTAAAACGTTAGAAATAAAAATTTAATTTAAATTTTAATAATTATAAAATTAAAAAGTTTCCCTACTAATAAAACTTTTCAGCAGATAAAAGTTTAATTAAAGTCATTCTAATTACTACTTGATGACACCGAAATTAAAAATTAAATTGCAACTGATACAGCATTATTTCTTTTATTGTTATCAATTTTTACTTATAAATACATATTTTTAGTTGAACTTAATAATCATGTTTACAGTTTATGTAAAGGTTTCCAATTAGTATTTAAAGAAAAGCACTCTGTTAACCTGTATATAAAATAGCTCGTGAAAAGCTGAAAATACGTTTTTAAATTATAAAAGTTAATTTTGAAAGTAACTGTAGCCCCTACAAAAATTTACGTAAATGCTGAAATTCCTCGAGTAGGTATAGCATATTTGCTTTAATATATTTTTTTAAATTATTTTATTTAGTTGTAATAGGATTATAGCGTTATTTATGCTTTAATAAAAAGTCTCCGAATAGAAATTTAAAAGCATTTAAAAATGTAATTTTACCCAACAAAACATCGCTCGAAGATTTTGATTGCTACGTTCAACTGCTTGAGATATTTGGTTCAATCCCGAGCGAAGTAATCGTTTTTTTCTGGCATATCCTCTCCCAAGAAAACTGTTTTTTAAGTATTTCGTTTGATTAATATTAATTAATTTAATAATTATTTAATCGATAGTACATTTTCTTTACAACTTACAAATTTAAGCAAACAAATTAATAAATTGTACAAAGTGAAAATTTAAAATTTAAGTTTAGAAAAGCATTGGAAAGTAAAGATTTGAATTTTAAAGGGAGTGGTGTGTTAGAAATTATTATTATAAAACATTATAAGGGATTTCAGGAGACCTAGATGTTCACAAATTTAAAAATTATTTAATATTTAAATTTCATTAATTGTTTACTTTAAATTTTATTGAATATCTGTGTACGTTCAATATTTATCGTTATCAAAGTTTGTAAGCGTTTATAACGGAAATTAAATTAATTTAATGGATCTATTTATAAAAAATTTGATAACCTTTCAATTTGAATGTTTTTTAAATTGTAATTGTTGTTTATGAACGAGACATAAAAGGGATTTAGCTATTGTAATAATATCATTAGTAGTTTTATTTTTGCATAATTTTGTACTCATGATTTGAAATCAAAATTTCATGGCTTGTTTATTTTACTTCGTAGGGAGCAATCGCCAAATGGGGGTTGTTAAATTCATTTTTATTTTAAATCGGCAAAAAATTAGTATTTTTCTGTGTTTTATTCATTACGCCAAGCATCAATGATCGTAATTTATAGATAGATTTTTTTCTGAATTTGTATCCTTTTTTGTGTACAATATTAAATTTTGTATGGAAACAAAAGGAAGATCTTCGTTATGTTTGTATCCAATCTGATTGGATCATTAAAAGTTTGAATTTATTTCTTCCTGTTTGAACCTTCTTTATTTTGAAATGCGATTTGTAACGGAAGATATATGATTTTATATAATATAATGTGTTGATATGTTTTTTTAATATATTGCAACGGTTCGAAGTAGAACTTGGTACTTTTCTTCTTTCTTTATACTTTTTGCTCAGGCCTGAACTATGTTGCCTGTAACTTTTTTTTAATGTTTAGGCATTAAGATTACAACTGAGCGTATAAGTAGGTGGGTATAAAAATTAAGCACTATGAAAATTTATCCTTTACAGAATTCTAATAATATAATATAAATAATAATTGTTATGTATCTGGGCAACTTTAAACTAACTTTTAAAAAATGTTAATATTAATATATGATATTAACAATTAACTGTTAAACCATCATATAAATAATAAAGGTTATGTAGATTCTGTTGCTAATTTGATTTACACTATTATTTGCACACCTCTTGCCATTACGAGAGAAACAATTAATTATTAAAAGTTAATTATAAATATAACAAGATAAAATCTTAAATTCCTTAAATTGTGTAGGAGAAAGAAGAAGAAGGTTCAAATTCGACCGATATATTAATTATAATAATAACTTGGTTGGTCGCAACGACGATAACTTAATAATTAAGGTAAAACCACAAAACTATTTGTAGATTGAAAATTTTGGCATAATAAGAACAAAATTGTACTTTGTTAACTATGAACTTTCGCATACGTTAAATTAAATTGCTTTAGCATGACACGTATAAGTGTAAACTATGTATTGCAGTAGTTGAGGATTAAATTGAAACTGGTTTAGTTGTTGTAACTCTAACGATTGACTGCATTTGATTGCATGAAATGCTAATTTATTTACGGCCATTGTAAAATATCGTTTGTTATAATTCATTATTGTTTTCTGTTTGGATTAAACGATTTAATGTATAAATCTTGCTTTTCATCTCTCAGTTCAGCTAACCTTTTTTCATCCCTAACACATTAATTAAAGACAAAATTGATCAGCTAATTTGTTTACCGCAGAAAGTAAATTTTATCAGGAAAAGAACCGCATGGGGTGGAGAAACTCTTATACGTCTCTCATTTATGTACATTACTGGGCTACTGCTGCGGATAAACGATGCTTTCTGTTCTTTTAGAATTAAGAACATGAATCTAATCACTTTTATTTTCTACTATAACAAAATTTTTCCAATTTAAACAACTCGGTAGAGTAGTTTCTTTTCCTTTTATATAGGATAAAAACCTTTTTTAAACCGAAAGGCCACTTCCTCGTATTGTTGTTCTTCTCGTACTGAAGTCCTTTCGGGACTACGTTTAGGCTCTCAAAGAAAGGTCTTTCTGCGGTTTTTCTCTCCACTCACTAAATTGTCATCCCTTGGGGATAGTTTGTTGGAGATATTCCGAGTTTGTTATGTTTATATACACTATTACAAATTTAATTACAGTAATTGGTAACAGAATTTCTGTAATTTCAGCTATACTACACTTTTACCGTTATCCATTCTAATGTCTTCCTATACTTTTTCACTCTTTTTGCCGTCCAAACGTATAGTTTATTTCTCGACAACGAAACCTTTCTACCGGTCCAGCATTTTATTAACTTTTCAATAGCTTTATTTAATATTGCGTTCTGGTCTAAAACCTGAAGCCTGCAAAAATTTTACATTATAAACATAGTACTTTTGAAAATTTTCGAAACTTGCCTATGGCGGCATTGCTCGTGGATAAATGACATCGCTTTGAACAAAAGCAATATTTTTTTAGTTTTTTTACGATGTTTAAATTTTTAGAGATAATCAAAAATTGATTTTATTGTAAAAGGTAGTACAAAAACCAACTTTGTACTTTCGTAAAATATGTTTAACTTTCAGAATGTTTTATTTATTATCTTATCTTATTTTTTGCAATTTTCAAGAATAACATACGTACAATGAATAACATGTTTTAATTTTCAAATTAAGATTGGAAAGACAATATTGAGGATCATGTCAAATTTATCCGCATCAATACCGATGCCAAACCGCCATCTCTTCCTAGTGAACTTATGCGTTAGAAAAATGTAGGTCTAGAACGCTTACAGCTATTTTGTTATAAACCTCTCAACAACAAATCCAACACGAGGCAAGTAATGATAAATTCATAAACTACTGCTTGTTTTCAGTCGGGGATTAAACGCGGCAATTTGGGACTGTTTAGAAAAAAACTCATTCATATTTGATAAAGCCATTTTAGTCATATCCAATTGTCCAGAAAGATTTGTCGAGCGATAATAAATGTAATTATTCCAAAGAATTACATGGCACCAGCAGCCAGCGAGTGTCGTAATACATTCGAAGGAATAATCACTTTTTTGCATGAAATTTAGTAGGAAAAATTCACAAAATTGATAAGCATAATTAAGTTGTAGCTCAAGTATTTACATATATTACAAATAAACATGATTGACACTATTCTTGCTCCAAATGTTTATAAATCTATATTAACTTTCAGTTATTTGAAGTTAATTTGGTCGATTTAAACTTTTAGAGCCATTAACTATTTTTGTTAAGTAGCACATAGTATATCTACATACCAAAATTTATTTTAGATTATATCTTGATTTAAATTCTATTTAAAGTAAGCCGATCGATAAAGAGTTCAAATTGTTTAAAAATATAGTAATTTTATTCGTTTAAAAATTATTGGTAAAATTCTAATAGATTTTAATAATCTGAGCTATTAATCTAATTTTTTTTTAAATTGCTCCCATGTGAACGCATCTAGATAAGCATACATCAAAAAGTCAAGGTAGTTGGGTAATTAGTAAGTAAACAAGGTATGATAAAAAGTTATTAATTATGGCCTGAGATTGCCTTTGTACATTTTCACAACTGTGCACGATATACTAAATTTAAAAGTTTGCAACCGCCATTTTTGTTTTGTGTGGTGTAGCTTCTGGTCTGGTGGCCCTATTTTTGTAGAATTTACAGCACTGTAATTTTTGAGCCGTTTAGTTCTCGTTCAAATGTTTTCGATAGTAAATCTTCAATCTTCGTGTCATCACGGTACAGTCATGCACGGTACTCGCGTCCATGGTCTTGAATAATTGATGATGCTAATTGAATTAATAAAACGCCGAAGTAATAAATAATATAAGCAATAACCAAAGATTACAAAAATTGCTCGAAAACTATGTGGATCGTTCGGTAGTCTTACACCGTTAGCTTCTTTCACATTGCATAAATTTTAGTACTAACATGCAAAAATAAAACCTTTAATTTCCGATTAATGCCGTTTCCCGACCTAAAGTGTTTATTATTCAATTTGAATTTGAAAAGACAGCTTTCTGTGAACTCCATCCTAATATCTCCGGCAGGTTTACTTTAATTAATAAGAAAGTTAGATAATATACCTATAACTCATCTCAGATGGAAACGGGAAAATGTGTTACTTAACGGTGTTTTTTATTTATTTATTTAACACATTCAAATGTGGTATAAAGTTTATAAAAGGTTTTGTTTCAACTTTTCCCAACCGCCAAGTTTTATACGTTACAATTTATAATCTCTAAATCTCTTAGGATAATAATAAATTCTGTTAAATTTAAGCTCACAAAGCAAACCTGAAACTACTTTTAGTTTAATTTTGCCAATTAAAGTGCTCGGTCTTAATTTATCTTTTTAAGACATCCCAATTGTACCTTTAAAATTGTGTTTAAGAGTATCAAGTTTTACAATTCCACGCTGCACCAAACCGAGTTGGCGTAACGGATCGTAAAACGAGACCGAAATATTTTGAGGCTGCCAAAAGCACATCGTAAGTAACTATAATGTAATATAATATGTGGATTTGAAAATTAATTAACTAAAAGTAGATAACAATAATAAAGTTTTTAATTGCTCCATGTCTAGAAAACTAAAATTACGCGAAACTACAATTTATTCGAATTACTTTAGGTGAAAATTGCAGCAAAACTAATTAACGCAACGTCGTGTCCAATTATATTCCAATAATTAAATTAATTAAATTTTTGTTAATCGTAATTGTCATTCAATATTGAGAAGTGGAGCTTTATTTTATCAAATGTTTGCAGCTTGGCATCACGAACAAACGCGGATTAACTAACTAAATAAGGGGTATGGATAACAGCGGTGTACCTACACAAATGTCGAGGGGCTTCGAAGGAATTAAATGTTTTCGCAAACGACAACGTAGACAGTCCTTGGTTTTGTGGTTTGTTTACTTCATTTATTTAAACCTCTTTTTTAACAAAACTCGGAACTAATTTATAAACTTAGCATGCAGTCCGATATACGTAAACATGTAAAATATCTATTTCTTTTTTTAAAAGTTTTAAAGCCAAACGTCGAGTTTTAAAATAAATTTTATTCCACTGACGATAACGTGAAAGCTCGAAATGCGTGCCGATTTGTAATTGTATTTTATTGTATTATTCTTTCGCTTCTCGTATATACGACCAGTATTTGTATTACATATATCAAAACGTTGCTAATGAAAGTCGACCAAATAATATTGGTCGAAGCTTTAAGTTATAAGAGCTCTCCACGGAGAATAATAAGTTAGAGTTAGATATTTTGTTTGGTAGACCGGAAAGTACTTCATTGATAAACAGTTCGACGGTCGGATTAATTGTGAAAATTGTCAATCGAAATCACCAGACCTTAATCTCTGATAGATTACAAGTTAAGAAGGTTAATCCTTAAAGCCACATCGACTAGTTTGTCTAAAAGCTCATCGGACTTACTTTACTCGGACTAATTAAATGGATGATTCGTTTCGTGCGTTAAAAAAAGTGAAATATTGAAATTGGAAAATATTTTACTCTAAATAAATTCATCGAATTTTGATTAACCACAATCATATCGCAAAACCGTTCGACGGTATTAGAGATTGGTACGCAATTCGAACCAATCATTTACGCCAGACTTATTTCAAAATGCAATTCAACCGAATTAAGTCCAGAATGGCGTGCCGAGATAAGCTTTTATTCTAGACAATTGCGATTGTTAAAAATATAAAAATATTTAATTTTCACATTTATGTGATATTTTTAAAACGTTTTAAAAAAAATTTAACGTTTCGGCGCATCGGCAACTAAGCCCGTAGCGAAATTTAAAATGAAATTAGTCAGGTGTGATTGAAAACTGGATCGACTGCTAGGGAAACGATAATAATATGCGTTCTTATCCACTAATTTAATAAAATCCATCAAGTTAAAATGTTTAAATAAATTTTGTGTTTATTTTTCCCATCTAAATAAATTATATCGAATCGTATTTAGATTCCGCTAGATGCGCACATAGTTACTAAAAATAATAATAATAATAATTAGCACTCACCAAACAGATAGCGTATTTTGAGATCTTCGAACACAACATTGGTCGGAACAAATTGAACCGTCTGCCGATCCAATACTGCCTCGAGGTGGAGGAGTAGCACACACGTGCCTGCCTCCCGATTGTCCAACGTATTCCACACTAGGACTAGCACAAATTCCATGTCTACACTGAACTTTGCCGGTTCTTAAATTAGGAGAAACGTATCCGGCACACGCTACATCCTTTTTCTCGATTCGCGCGACAATTTGAAACCCGGTGCACTGTACTTCTTTGTTATTAAAATTACCGCATTGTATTGCCTTTTCTTGTTGAAAACCGCTTATATTTTGGCACTGCACTTCCTGTACGTTGCTATTGCTAGCCACCTCTTTTTGTATTTCTTTTCCCTGACTAGTCACCGAACTGCTCGAACTAGAACAAGGACTACTTTTGCACAATTGATAACACTCTTGATATTGACAACACTTAGTTCGACTCGGTGTTCCCATATACCGTATTCGTTGATAAGGGTTTTGTTGAAAAGGAACGGTCACACGAAATTGATTATAAGATAAATCCCGTCGCATGTAGGGATCCCCATTATTAGCACTGGGAGGATTATATTTGGGATAACGTTCGTATTGATAATAAGGTTCCTGTTGTTGAGGAGTGTATCTTTCGACCGGGGTGTGAGGATTTGGCGGAACCGTCGTACGATCACCGTTCGCAAACCTTTCTTGAACATTTATATAACGTTCGGGCAGAGTATTGTACGAAGTTTGCGTTTGGTGAGGAGCCGGATAGCGTTCGTTAGAAGTGTAATATTGATTCCTATCCTTAATTCTTTCCTGCTGGTACGAGACGTACCTATCGTTTGGGTTCGGTGACGTAGCGTATCGTTCAGAATACATTTCTCTTTGTTTCTTAGGTGAAAATGTTTCCGTTGGTGAAGGCGATAATGGTGGAGGAGGAACAAAACGTTCTGGAGGTACCGAATTAGTTGGCGATGGAAAGGTATTAGAAGCGTAACAATCCGGACTTGGTGTATTTGTTGGCGATAAGGGAGGAGGAGGAATAAAACGATCACTAGTAGGTGCCGGAGATGGTGGTGCCATATAAGGTACTTGGGTGAAAGAAATTTTTTCTGGTCGTTCGTTCCTTTCTTGCGTCGCAAAGCGTTCGGGGCAGGGTATCGGAGGAAACCTATCCGATGGAAATCGTTCGGGAATTTCGTACCTATAATTTTCGGTGTGCTGTTGAAAAGTGTTATCGATCGACTTTCTCTCCGACGATCTTGATCTATCTCTTCTTTTGTACATATCGCTAGTGGGCGCATTTTGAGAGGCGAAATATTGTTCTCTCTCGTTGTGGCTTCTCCGTGGTCTTTCGGTCGGCGTGTGCCTGCCCAAAGTATTAACGTTCTGCGCGGAATGTCTATCGTTGGAATTAAAGGATTCGTTAGTGGAATACTTTTCGATAGGCGTGTACCTATCGTTGCTGCTGCTACATCTTTCCTTATCAGTATATATAGTGTTATAACGATCAGTCGGAGTACTTGTTCTAGAACACCTATCGAGTGTAGCATGATTGTGATATCTATCCAATGATCCGATATTCTGAATTGGTGTGAATCTATCGGGATACTTTTGGTTTCTATCTGTGTACATGTAGCGTTCCGGTTGGAATGTTTGACGCTCACCATTATTGCCTTGACAGTGAGTTGTCGGTTGAACGAGTCGTTCGCTCGAAACTGCCGTTTGCAACCTATCGCCAAGAGGATAACGTTCCGAAACGCCTTGGTATCTCTCTCCAGATGGTAGTCGATCCGAATTGCTTCTTTCAGACACGAAACGCTCCGAATTAGACTGAAAGCGTTCTGGAGGCTCGAGCCTCTCCACCAGTTGACCTGCCCCTTTGTCATTTGGAGCGGCAAGTCTTTCTTGTGAAAAGCGGTTTGCCGGAGAGGTCGTCTGAAAACGATCACCAGATGCAGCAGAAGCCGGAGAAGCAGCGGAAATTTGAAGTATACTATGTCTTCGTACATAGTCTTCGTCCGCAGGCATTCTGGAGGCCCTGGGCCCGCTGTCAGGACATCTGCAAATAAAAAAGAAAAAGGCTTAAAACTTTGTTTGCGTATAATGTAACGGGGAGCGGCAGATAAACCTAACGCTCTTTGGTTCTACCGCACCTCGCAATAAAAAACGTGTTTACTTGGTATTAATCGATTCGTTCAAAGGTAAGAAGTTTAAAGCGCCGATGTTTACAAACTGCTCTTGGTAAATGAACCTCGCGCGTTGCGTTGTTCTAAAACTGTCATAACCATTAATTGAACACTAAAGCTTTATATGAACCTCCGAACAGCAATCGTAGAGAAGTGAGTTTGACATAAATAAGCAACCCGCGGTGCACACTATTGTGCCAATTTTACTCAAAATTACAAACTAAAAGCTTTAAGCTCAAACTAAATCACCTACGTAATATTAAACTCCGTATACTTAGCATGCCTTACATGTTAAAAACGAATAAGTCACGTTTAGCTAAATTTTAAAATAAAGTGTGAAAAAATGCTATGTACGTACATATTTTTAAATTCAATTTACATCCCTAATTTCCTATTTTAAATTTAACGAAGTAGGTTAAACATTTGTTGTTAATTAAAAATAAGCTTATGGAAATCTCTCTGACGTGGAGTAGATGTATGTTTTTTACTCGTTTTTAAAAATTTGATATCAATTAGCCTAAAAGCATGATAAATTAATATTTATAATTTAAGGTTCAAATTGCACGTCAAAATTTTTTAGGATTAACGAATTACCTGCAAAGTAATAAAAGTTTCCCAGATAAAAAGCATTTCCTTAAAATTTTAGGCGAGTCACGACATTTTTTTAATTAGATATTTTTGAATGTTCTCATTATTTTGAGATCGTAGCATCGATTTGATGCGATCTCTGGTCGAGTAGCAGGATGGAAATTCCACATTTCAATAGCGGCTGTCATCAAAAAAAAAAAAAAAATTGGAATTAGAATTATAGATGGTACACCAGACCGAACATGCGTATTGGCAAGCAGTAGCAGATAATATCATTTTTGATATTTATTATTCGTAAGTCTAAAGTAATCGGAAGAGCAAAATAGCCAACAAAGATTAAAAATGAATTTTTTATGAAAACTTAAAATTTGTGTTTGATTGAACCGACCTGGAAAAATTAATAAAATATCAAAATAAAGTTTTCTATGTTGAAAGAAACTACACAAAAAATGTATTCTTACAACTAAAGCGTACAAATAATACTATAAAGCTTATTTTAGACGCACTAAGCGTCCATGAAACTCGGTATCAAGAAGATAAGACTTTTATAGATGTTTCAATATCACATAAGCAACGAATTGTCTAAGAAAAAGTCCATAAAACGTTTTCTCTACGTCTTTTTGCAATTCTTCAATAATTAGATTAATTTCTTACACCCATAAAATTTCTGAGTAGCAAAATCTTTAGTAAATTTTATGGGTTTTTATTTTAAAAAAATATATAAAATATTTAATTGGTGAATCAGACAAAATTTTAAAAAACAATAATTTATTGATTTCGTATCTTATTATGTATAAGTTGGGTAAAAGTTTTTTATAAATGTATTCGTGTATCCTCAAAATAATCATCCTTCATATTAAATGATAAATATTTTAACAATCTGTTATAAAAAATTTTAAATGATTTAATTTTTTTAGGTTATTTAGTTTAAACTAAAAACTGACTTGGGATTGTTTTAAATTTTAACATCATTTTTGTTCTAGGAATAATTCATTTTTCAAATAATTTTAATATTTATAATAATTATTTTAATTACTTTCTAGTTGGTACATTTAGAAACAATTTTTTTTTATAGTTCTATTAACATTTAAAGGATTCTAAGGATAAAAAAAATTCAGATATGCAAAACATTTGATATCCAGTTATGGAAGTTGGGTTTTTCAGTTCTCTTGGCGATTTTTGTTAAGCCACAAAAGCACTGCAAGTTTGTAAAGTATACTGGAGAGGGTTAGTAAAGATCAATTAGTTCAAAGATTTCTTGAAATATTCATGTGCATAGACCTATATTTTTACTGATCGTCCAATAGCAATTTTAGCAATCTTAGCATAAGGGAGCATCTCTAGAGTGTTTTGTCTATATTTGCAAGTGATGTAGATATTCAATCATTGTAATACGTTACTCTTTCAATAAATAAATCAATTTGATTGAATCAATTACGTTTTACAATGCGTATTAATAATAAACTATATGAAATACCTTTTTGTTGCGTTCTTTTGTCAACACGCACAATGAACAGGTTAAGATATTTAAAAATAATAGACAACACCTGAAACGGTAAAATACCCTAAACAAAAAATTCCCAGACGATTCCATGTAACGCATTAGAAGGACATTTATGACAATTATGAAAGGTCTAAACCGATTGTGAACTTCTAGATTTTCTGTATGGTGTTAGTTTAGATATGCGAATTAAAAATTATTCTATGATATCACCCAGAACGTAAGCTAACACATAAGCGTAAAATAGAATAGACAACTACAATAATTAAATTTGGAGCTACGTACATTGTAGACACTACAGTCCTAAACCAGCACTGTATACAACTGAAAGATGGTTTTGTTAAAGTTTTAAGTGGCAATACTAATTATTTTGGTATTTACTGTTGTTATATTTTTATGGTCACGCTGTATATTATTTTCTCCAACCAAGCTTCTAATCATTCCGTGTTTCTTACGTTTAGCTTTATTCTATAATACGTATAAAAGTTAATATATTGCAGTGCTTTTCTTCTAAATTAAGTATTTTTAATTTAAAAAAATATTTAAATCTTTTTCTGTTCAGTTGAATTGATTTCATTTTTTCTATTAATAGCAAATTTTATTATATTATATAAATTGTATACGCTAGTTTTCTCTATTTCTTTCTATCTTCTGAAATTATTCAGGTTATTCCCTACCGCCTCCGGTCTCCAATCATCTTTCTCTTCTTCCTCTCATTCTTTCTTCGGCAGACTTCTTCTGTCAGGTCTCATTTTGTAAGTCTACAAAAAGGTTTAAAAATCCATAGAATATGATATGTAGCTATTGTATCTTCCATTGCAAGGATCAACTATTTCAATACTTTGTAATTCTTCATATTCGGGCAGTTCCCGTTATTCTTATCGGTAGATTATAAGATAGCTTATGTTTCAGACAATCTTATCTTTTGAAGTCCATTAACAGTCGGAAACTTTCAAGATATGAAATTGATATGTTGGTATTTGGATGAATTTGACTTAAAAATATTATAATGTAATAAAATGTAATAAAATTGTGAATCATAACAAATTCATTGCGCATATAAATTAATGAATAAATCGCATGAAATTATTATTCCAGTGGAGATTTTGACGCAACGAGGCTTTCTTAAAACCAATATAATTGAATGGGGTAATTTAATATTCAATTTAGTCAAATTCCTCGATAATAGAGATTTGTCCCAAATACTAAATTATTAACAACAATTTGATTTGAATTGGTGAACGGTTTCGGTTCTATTGTGTGTAAGGAAACATGAAGGATTAAACTAGGTAAATGTATGAATTACGGATGTTAATTTAGAAAATGTCTTTTATATCCTTCAAGTATTGTACTTTGTACAATGTACGTAACGTGTATTTATTAGAAAAATGTAACTAGAAAATTTTTATGCTTTTTGTATGCAATAACAACCGCAGTATGCAATTTATAAGGATTAAGTGTTTTTATTTTCTTTACAACCTTATAGGATTATACTTATAAAATAAAAACAGTTCACAGCACCTAATGCAATATTAATCCCGGTATTATTAAAATAATTAACATTAAAAATATCCGCGTTTGTATAACAAACCCGTTTTAAGCAACAAAATGGATTTGTAACAATGGAAATACCACATTCAGATATACCAACAGTTTTAATTGTAGCCTAAATTTATATATCAGATAACTTGAAAATATAGTTTTTAATCAACGCATGTTGCTCGGCCGCAGATAGGAAAAGGTTCTAAACCTGAAATGTCATACTACTAATTAAAAATTGCCGAGTTTGTTTTATAACTTACAAACTTTTTTGTTTGAAGTATATCTAACGATAAAATAATGTAATTTCAACTTTAAATAGCTTCCAATTAAAAATAATCAAAAGATTAAAAAATATATTAATATGATTTGTAAATCGATCAGAAATTTTTAATTAATTTTCATTAATACTCTACTTGGATAATAACCATCGGTAAGTTATTGCACGGAAACGCTATCTACCATTAAACTAATAAGGCACCCTTATATTAAGTATCGATATTATCTCTCTAATAACCCATCAAACAAATTCGAGATGAACTAAGTTGAATGACTGACCTTTGCAGCTCTATAAAAAAAAGTTAAACGAAAAATAATTTTTACGCTTAATTAACATGAAATAACTTTGGGAGTCCACTAAGGATCAAGTTTTCCTAAGGGCGGATTAGAATGTTAAAGGGGAACATATTAGAATGTTTTCCAACCTTTTGTAATTATATTAGCAATAAAACAAATTTAACTTAGGCTACTTAACCGTCCAATTAAAACTAATGACACAAAGAAAAAAATTGGGTAAATGCTTATCCATATTGGAGAAAGTACCAAAAATAAACGTACATAATATTTCCTATAGTAAAATGTTAAGCACTGCTTCCATTGATTCGTATCCGAATGTTAAATTTGCAAAGGCCATATAATAAAAAGATTTTTATTCTTTTCTTGATAAGCACGACACAGCTTAACTCGACAGTAAAATTGATAAGCTTAAATTGTTCCTTTAAAATATCCGTCGAGTGTCATATGCAGTTCAATGTTCAATATAAAACTGTTACACGATCACTGCACAATTTATTGCTTAAAGAAAACTTCTTTTTGATGATTGATCGTTTATGAATGACCCTTTTGAAGTTTTTAGGTTAACTTTGTTAAGTTTTTTGTATACGACTGCTGGACGTTTTTCAAAATACGTTATTTATTGCAAGTTTTAATTTAGACCGCGCCAGAAGATTTTGCCGCCATAGTCCAAAGAAAATAAAAAAAAAAACGAATCTGCATTATCGCTATTTCTGTATTATAATTTTTCTATAATTTCACGAATACTTCTGGACCGCTCAGCGGTGCTCAGGGGTTGGACACGACAAGTGGAAAATTTAATTTATCGCGAGCCAAAATTTATAAGCCCTGAACTGTCTTGAGAACCAAATTTATGCTACCGATCTATGTACATTTTTCACCAAAATTGTTTAATCTACCTGATGATATTGTAGTAGGGTAGGGGTGTGTAGGAGTGCGCATTTTCACGATTTGATGTTATAGAAATAAAGTAAAACACATCAAGTTAAAGTTATTATCATATATTAACTTCTTAGGTATCTGGCTACAGAAAAACTATTAAAAAAATTAACGAATAATAGACGGTAGAGAAATAAATTAAAAAAATTTCAAGGCATTCGTTTGCGCACTCTTGTACTATGTAGTGGACAAGAATGCGCATGCAGGTGTGCAAGAATGCGCAGTAAGCGTCACTTACAATGATCACATTTAGGGCCAGTTCTACAATGGAAGTATAAAGTCCCGAATAAGTATACTCCGTATAACTTATTCCATGATTTTTTCCAGCTATAAAAGTCATCGCGTTCTGCAATGCTCATATACGATTAGCATTACTATTCCTGAAAAGTAGTTCCTGCGCACCTCTTTTAGGTCGTTTGACATATTTATTTCCATCATTCGACATTAATTTAACCTTAAATTGAAATTGTTTTCGAAAAACACAAAATTAGTTTGCTATGCCGGTAAAAAAAATTTAATTTAAATTTGTATAGTTGATTATTCCGATCTCCAAATTATTGTATTCAACATAATTGAAGATGTCGACGTAACAAAACATCTTCAACAATTTCGTCGTCTTGCTCCGAGTCGAAAACATTCTAATTTAGTAAATACATTATATTATTATTAAATATTCGCAGTATAGCTTATACTATCTCTATACTTCCATTGCAAAACTGGCCTTTAAAGTGTCCAAGGCCTAAATAGGATGTGCAATTTTCATGCCACCAATTTTGACATAAAATGCACTGGATCCAGTCTTCTACTAAAGGCTTTATGTATTCTTCAGATAAAACACTGTGCAAGAGTGCGCGCGTATTCTTGTCCGCATTGGTATTGAGCACTCTTGCACGTATTGGTCTAATTATTTTTCTGTGATTATCACGCTATTTATGTGAAGCGTCGGACAAATGCGTAAGTTGGCAAGTATTTCGAAGACTACCTAAATGACTTGAGAAATCACAAATAAGCCTTATCTTAACAAATTTTTTTGCAATCGACGGTTGAAAATCTTCAGAAAATACATCAGAGTAAGGCAAAACAGATTTTGTTGAATAAATCTTTCAAAATTCAATAAAAACTTAAATGTTTTGGTAGCCACATATGAAACTTGCTTTAGATCAGTAGACAATTAAAGACGGACGCGGATGTCTGTCCTCTGATCGGTTAATGCCATTGCGCACTCTTGTACGCTGCGCACTCTTACACACCCCTACCCTATAGCAAAAAATTTAGCGAAATTATATTTAAATTTGAAAGTATCATAAGTATATGCATATTTTATAATTTTAAAATACAGATTTACAGAAATTCAGAAATTTTTGGGGGAAATTCTTTTTTTCGGTTATCTGTTTAATATTTTACAAATAACTCAACTACAAGCCTTGTACAAGTACTATGTAGATACAAACTAGAGTCAAACCTTCGACAACTTGAAATGGGCCAACATCTTTAGAGGCTCCTTCTCTAATTATTTTGACAATAACTTGGCTCCTCCAGTTCGGGTTGAAGCAATGAGAAATTATTTTCATTGATGCTCGAATGACACTCAAACTATTTAAACTAACTTCAGTGAAAAATTCGACTTGGAACTGCTGCTCCCCTACCCTCTAAAGTTTTATCAAATAACTTCGCGATTGTTGACGTTTTAATAAAAAAATTTGTTTTGGGGAAGGGATAGAGAAATGCACCTTGCACAAATAACCGCATCAACTTCAGTAAAATTTATATTTCCATATAAACCGATCCTTAATTCAACAAACCTTTCTTTGTTATCGATAAATTAAATTAAACTGTTAATAGAATTACCATTAATTAAAGTTACAGTTTAAATTAAATTCAAATTAGTAAAAGTTTATAAGAAGTTGAGGTTTTTCAAGTAGGAAGTTAATTTAAACGGATTATTTAAACTTATGCAAAGAGTCTTATTAGGTTAAATCTTTCGACATTTAAGAAAATGAATTATTTATGTAAGCCATTTTTATCCAATAGTGTTTCCAAGCATTGATCGCTTCGATATTGAAAAAGTACAATTTTGGCTCCCTTTTTTAAATAAATTTTAACCTAACTTTATAAATAACGTATTAATTATATTCGACATCCGTTTGGTGGGTTGATTAAAACAGTGCGGTGCCTACATGAAATTGTATCGCAATAGAGAATATGGTTTCCTCGTGTTGCACAAATAATAAACGTCGGAGTAGTTTGAACTATAAATTAAACATTTCAATATGTGGTTTAATATAAAAACAAAGTTGTGCCAAGTTAGCAGTGTAACATTTGTAACATGAAACCAATACGCGGTAGCAAAATGCATGGTCAAACCTGTATATTTTCTTAATGTTTGTTGCTTTAAGCTTTTGCTCTCGGAAAGTCCTTTTAGCCACAGTTAAAGGCTTAAAGGCAAACAGAGCAACTACTAAGCAATAAAATGCATTCGTGTCATTCAAACTCAAAATTTCGTGCCATTGCCTTGTAATTAGTTTAATTAGTACTACTCGTTGGTAAACTAATTCAGCGTGGCATGCATGCATTTTGCTACTGGTAAGTATTTTGTTAAAAAGTTAAATAACGAGTATGATTTGCAGTACCTACTACGACTAAATTAATTAAAATTAATTACCGTTTTAAAATTGCGTTGCCTTTAAATTAAGATGCAAATTGAAACTGTTAGGAGAAAATTTAAGCTCGAGTCGAAATGTTAGGTGTAGGTATTTTGTACAAACTTTTGTGAAATGAGTTCATTTAAGTTTTCAGAATAAATAGTTATTTGTGTCCCAATTACTATTTAGTTTGTTGAAAATTATAATTTATAATGCTTAGATTATACAATTACACGTGGCAGTTAATAACCAGATAGTAATCAATGTTTCAGACTTCAACAACTAACGAAACTTATTTCTACAGTAGCGTGTCAATCCTACATTTCATTTTTAATCATAAATTTGCGTACGTAATCGTTTCGAGTACAACTCTCAAAATTTCATTTTATTAATTTAAAGAAGGATTTTCCAGGATTTACCGACTGTTATTTGGACGGCATCAAGATGGAGGAATTGGACGATATATTCAACTTTCGTTAAATTTCAATTTTCCTCCTATAGAGATTTTTTACATTTCAATATATAGAAAATTTTCAAACACAATGCATTTGCACTGTTGACTTGCCAGTGCCGGCAGAAAAGTGATTTTTTCTTTGGACCTTCAGTCGTCGTGGCAAATTTTTTACTTTTTATTTGTTTCAAATTGTATGTTTTACGACAGTATGGACACAAATTTAAATCTAAAAATGTACAATTTATAATTAATCGACGAATAATTTAAAATTTAAAATCATAACATCAGATTATACAAGTGTGTTAGTTACATCAATTCAAATTCTAGTAAACTTTTATTTCATACGTCACACAAGGTATTTTTCAGGGTATCACTGAATAATTTAATAGGCACCCACAAAGAGTATATTTTTTCAGGAGGAAATTAACGTATGCTGTGAAACCCGGCGAGAAAGCTTTTGCGGATTGCACAGCGATATATTATTTAATTTGTAAAGAAATGTTTCCGTTTTCTAATATCGAATTAAAGATTCATAGTGCAATTGCTTTTGTGCAGCATTCGGTTTGTTTTATGCTTAGCTCACTTTGAAGTTCTAACGATTACATTTTAATCGTTCAGTTTGAAGCTTTTTAATGCTTGCACAATTTTAACTTGGCCCAGTTTTGAAACTTGCAACTTTTTTTCTATTTATGTAGTACAGCAGAAGCTTGGTGGCAAAATTGAAAACCATTTGCATTTAAAATTAAGCTTTGTTGCTTTCTATAGATTTTCTAACATAATTAGCAACTAAATAGCGTATGTACAATCAAATGGGAAATAACTTAAAAAAGTTTTTAGAATTTCTTAAGTATTTATGTGGTATTTAGTAGTATGTGATGTTAAAATAATAAATTTTAACTATTAAGTAAATAATTACATACTACAAATAAACATAATATTTAAAGAAACCAAAATAACAATAATTCACATTGAACAGGGTTGAACTTAGAAATATTTGAATAAACAAGAAATTAAAATCTGAAAAAATTATACTATAGAAAATGATAAAAATTACTAAAAATTAAAAAAACCTGTAACATAATATAAAAGCTTTTATTTCACGATTATTTGCGATCATCGGTTATGTATAACAGTAAAAATAAAAAGAAGTAAGAGCAAAAATATACCAAACAAAATTGAAAAAAATTTTCTATAGTATAATTTTTTCAGATTTTAATTTCTTGTTTATTCAAATATTTCTAAGTTCAACTCTGTTCAATGTGAATTATTGTTATTTTGGTATGTACAATCGTTTACTACATATTATGTAGGTATATAATACAACACATAGTATTATATAAATATTCGTTGAATTTGTTGAATAAGTAATAATGCAACAAATATCAAATGCACTCGACTTTGTTATAATATGGTGAAATTACTTAAATAAACAACGAATACTGATAAATAATCTTATAATTAGTATGTTAATATAATTAAAATTATGTGGTTAATTTTGAAAATTTGTTGAAAATGTGCAGTGGAATTTTTGAGAAAATTTGGATAAGAAAGTATAATGATGGTTATTGGAAATACATTAGAACAATGCTTTTATTTAATTATTGATAAAGTAATGACGAAATTTAATTCTTAACAGGTAAATTTATGTGTTTGAGAATATTTGACAAATTAATTTTATATCGACGACAAAAATTTACTTAGAAGATAAAGGTATCAAACTGAAGTAAAATTTTACTAATATTGGATTAGTATTGTTTAAAAAATGAAATTTAAAATATCGGAATATTGCAGTCTGCAGTCTGGAATTTTTATTAAATATCACAGAAATATATTTATAGTTATAAACACAAAATTTAGCGAATGTATTTTCTTAATACCGTTTGAAGAAAACAAGCTTTAAAATTGAATATCTGAAATAAATCTGGCCACTAAAGCTTTTCAAATTAGTTATTCGTATGGAACAGTAAATATGGCAAAAAATTATTTACAAAAACGTCAAGTTGGAAAGATTTTGATTATAAATTTAAAAGTGAGTTCTAATAATTTATGACAAATTGACGTTTGAAAATGCGCCAAATTTTTCGATGAAATTAGAGTGAATTAAGTTTTTTTTAACATTCGAATTGGCATATTTGCATGGATGCAAAGTAATATATCTAAATTGAATTGAAAATACGTTTTTGAGTAAGTTGATCACATCAGAGCTATTGATTGGCCATTATCAGAATGATGTAATTAAGTTTACATCGACAGGTGTACACTAACTTGAACGTGAACATACAAAGCATATGCAAATTTCTCTTGGCTAGCTTGTTCAAAGCAATCGATATCGAGGTTATTACATTTGCCCTATCTTTGATGGAGCTTGTATGTAAAATAGCTTTTTCTTATATTTTTTTGTTTATTGGAATATCTCGAAATTATGGATCGGTTGCTTTTCCGTTTTATGCGCATCAATTCGGTATTGTTCAATTTAGTTTTAATAATACACTGTCTGGTTAAAATTTCACAATATCGGGTCATAACGATACCGTCATTGTCATGTGATTCGGGTTTTGTACGAAACGGAAATTTAAAATTGCAACGCAAACGAAAATGTTCACTACTGCGCCAAACGATTTCTGGAAAGAGTTTTATCGACAATATTTTATGGATAAATTTGATATCGTGTTAGGAAAATGTTCAAGGTTCACAATAACATGACAGTGTGGCGGACTAGCCGAAATATAAAATTACTACACAAAATAATAATTGGGTATCGGACAATCGAATTTTTTCCCTGATACCACACGAATGCAAGCCCGTGGCATACATATTTAGAACACTTGGGCTTATTATGCAGATCACATAACAGACTTTATCTTGCATCAAGACAGGATGCGAGATGACATCTGCGCGTGTGACAGAACTAATAAAGATTCAAATGGCTTTGTGGATCTAGTCCTATGCAAATAGCGTTTTCACACCTGCCTTCAAAGCTTCCAGCTTTCCCTGTGTAAAGCTCGAAAGTGTTTCTACAATTTACTTATACGATCGTTTCGATCTTAAGAATTTACTTTTAAACTTTCACGCAATTTTGCTAAACCAAAATTCACGTTACGGTATTGAAAGTACATAGAAGGAAAAAAACATTGGCGTACTCGGAGTAAAGAAGCTAGTGGGTTTAGCTCATCCCTCCGGAATACTTCGTGGCTTTTTCAAAGCTTTGTGTTGTTAAAATCTCAACACTATTTCAGTTTTTAGGAACGTTTACTACACTGATAAAACTCCATATTATTTTATTCGCTCCTGACTGATAAGTACGTATTTTACTTTCACCGGAAGACAGGCATAAGTGACGATTTAATTATCACGATAACATATTATTACAATTCTCTCGAGGTAACTTAAAATGTCCACGCCAAAACACTTGATATCTGCATTCTCATTTATTTTGCACGTCAGGTCCTAGCTGGTATACATTGCATTTTTTATTTAATCTTTTCCTCAAACTCGTTTAATTTGATCAATTAGATCAATATTATGCATTATTAGAACGTAGGCTTATCAATCACTCGTGTGGATGGATAATAGGCTGTTTTACTTGTACTCAGAAGAGAAGAAGCAAGGAAAAAACTGGGTAGGTTTCATGGTGAGAAACAAAGAGAAGAGTACCGTAATACCAGCCAGTAAACGAAAGAATAGCGTATATGAAAATAAGGATGAAACATACAAATGAGCAGACAGAAAAAGAAAAATTGAAACAAAAAAATTACATAATCTCAAATTTTAAAAGAATATTATTTATTTATCTTCAAAAGTTTAGACGAGAGAAAAATAGTAAGAATGTATAAACAAGCAAAAAAATTGATCTGGGTTACATAACAGAAAAAACTGTATATATTACTCATAAATGACTAACAAAATTAGGAATAAAAATAGATTCCATATAACATAAGCAACAAAAGGAAAACAACTGCCTAGTTGCGAGAGATCAATCTAAAATAAAAAGTCTTAGTTATATATAGGCAAAAAATATTTCACTGAGCTTATAAGTAGATATAAATTGAAATGGCGCAAACTGTGCTAAATACTATAGCGGCCGCAAAACTAGAACTGGTAAACAGGAAAAAGACTATTCTGACATTTAGCAATCTGACATGTGGAGAGAGGAAAATGCAATTGAAAATTAGAGAAAAGACAGAAGAATTGAAGAAAAATGGAATGAGAGTAAATATAAGATATTAGAAGATGATATCCAGACAATGGATTGTTAGAGTGCTTTACAATTTATTGCGGACAAAACGGTATTGTAAGAATGAGAAGAGCAGCAAGAAGAATGTTTCTAAAAATTCTATTACATAGCTGGATAGTAGAACTAGAAAATCCGCAATAAATGATTATGCTTGAGACATTATATTGGGTGAGAATACATAATAAAAGTATGCCTGTTATAAAAGAGATCGACGTACCTTTGCTAACAAGAAACACGGAGAAGAAAAATTAAATATAAGTAATTTCTAACCAAGAAAAATCGAAATTTTTGTGATTTTGAAAAATTATTTTTATCGTTACTAGTGAAAAAGTTTATTTGGGCTAATTACTCCACAAATTTTCTGTTTTTATTAGTGTTCAATATCGATAATGACACCAAAGATGCCATAATGGTTTTAATCTTAACGTAGTTCGGATGGACTTGGTGAAGTTTTGCGGAAACTTATCGGATGTGGATTAAAGAGCAAACTTAATTAAGATAACTTAATTCAAAATGATGTAAAATTAGGATAAAACTTTTTTTTTATCAAAACGTCGTTGTCGCCATCGTTGAAAGTGCTATATATTAATGTCTAAAAAAGAGCAATACATAAACTGGAAGAGTGGTACAGTAATGAATAATGCTGTAATTGATTCTAGATGATAAAATAATGAAATATTCAATATTTATTTTTTATATTTATATATATCACATCATATCAATATTATTATAATATATAATTTTCATATATTTTTAAATATGTTAACTGTTATTAAAATTATAATTATAATTTAATTTGCAGTACTTTATAATTAAATTATTCGATAATATGAATTGAAAAAAGTTTATGTTCAATAATAGACAAAATAAAATCAAATAATAGTAAAAAAAACGAATACTACACGCGGCTGCTTAAACCGGATTGGGAAATGTGCAGTCGTGTGACTCTGTTTTATAGAAAAAGCATGTAAAAGTGCGGAGAGAGTTAGTATAAGGAGGTATTAATTGAGGAAGTTTATTACTTTTAAATCTTTTAATAAATGAACCAGAAATGTATGTTTACTTAAACATAAATAAACGGATGTTGTTTATTTATAGCAATTATGTGTTTGTATTCGCTTTTGTAAATCGTTCTTTTGGCGATGGTGGCGACAAAATCTAGTTTTAGAATAAAATTAACTAAAAGATATATCTTGAAGAAAATTTAACGATTAAAGGTTTTAGAAAAATACTGTTCATTATTTATAAAGAACAATTGGTTTATAATAAGCTGGAATGTAGAAAATCTAAAACAACGAACAAATTATATTGTCTACAACAATCGGTCTTTTATAACTTTGAAAGTGGTGAAAGAATCAACACAAAAGATTTTCTCTAACGTCCGATATTTTTTAACGAAACTAAACAAAAAGCTTACACTAACTAAAAAACAAATTGAAGCCAACGTTTGAAGCAGGGCGCACGTTTTAAATTATCCCCTTTTGAAATTACCGCACAAAACTTGAGAAACAAGAGACTTTAATTTAAATAGCATCGGGTGGTTAATTTGGTTATAAATAATGCATTGATTAAGTATAATATATAAATTAAATTATCGTGGTCAAATTGCCCTATTTGCGACTAAAACCAAATTGTATTGATCGAAATTATGGTATGAATGAAGAGACAATATTAATAACGATGACTTATTCGTATATTGATTTTAATACACACGAAATTATTCCTTTGTGCCTTTAAAGTTTTAAATATAGGTTTTCGTTAAATTGTATGGTTATTTCAATTCTGCGGGTCAGACAGATAGGACGTACGTCATATTTTTATCTGCAGCAAGCCCCATAAAACTTGAAATCTGAGTAACTAATGGAGCTATTTTCATTGGGGTTAAAAGTTAAATAGACGTTTAAAATTAACGTAATATACGTGTGCTAGGTTAGGTGCACGTTAATTTTAACGTCGGAGTTAACGTGTTAAGTTTCAAATTATAGATTTTACAATGAATCGGAATTTTTATTGAAACTCTGGTAAAATAGTTGTTTCGTGTAAATTTTTGTGATATACTCGTAGAAAACATAAAATTGGTCCTCGTTCCAACAAAAGAGTTTTCCAATGTCGAAATAAATAAATTTGACTATACAAAATTTTGCAATATTTTCTGCACGTACGTTTCCTAACAAACGAAAAAGGTAAAGGTATACAAATATGTTATACTTTATTAAATAAGGACTTTTCATTTCCTGTCAAAAGTTTTTGATACGAAGATGTCAGGTTTGTACATAAAATACAATTTTCACTTTAAAAAGTGATTTGCTTGATCGATCTCTAAATTTATGAAATCTTTGTAGCTTATATTATGTGATGGCTACTTTGAAAAGAATGTTGTTTCTGTGATTCAACAGTTTTGCATTTTACTTTTAAATTTCTATGAAGTCTTTTCCGAAGAAAATAGAAAAAAGCTACATTAAACGTGACTAATCTAGATTTTCCTATTAAAGTAGTAAAGCGCAGTGGGAATAAAGCAATACTTTTGGAATACTAAACTACTCGGTTAAATTGCGATTAAAATCTAATTTGCGTTGAGCTTTTTTTGTTCAAGTTTCATTTTAACTAAAACAAAGTACGCGATTTCTGTATGTTTCTAAAATAAGGAGGTTTCTTATTTGCTTTAAATTACGTCAATATACACAACGTGGAATTCATAGTCGCTACGAAGCACACCCCCGACACAAGTGAGCTTAATTTTTGTGCTTTGCGTATTTAAGTTTTGCAAAATGCAAACCTAGTGAATATTTTTTTGTAATATCGAATAATGTAAATACCTTAACGCTAGCATGCAAAATTACAAGCATAAATAATAAAAATTGTAATATTTACCTGTGTCGGTCGCCGTGGTGACCCGTTGTGGCGGCGCCAGGTCTAAAAGGGGGTGAACCCCCCTTACCCCGCCTACCACATTGGACCTCTTAAACTTCCTGAAACAAGAAAATTAAAATAAATAAAATCATTTATATACAATCGAAACGTTTAGAAGTAATTTGATTTATTTAATACCCTGATACATAGTAATTCCTGAAAATTATTTATTAAAATAATGTTCAAGTTTAAACCAAGTCCAATTTAAAGAAACACAAAACGAAAAATAAATCAAGTTTTCTCTACACCTGAACCGCATTAAAATATTTATGTATTTAATTTATTTAAGAATAAGAAAAGTTTCCCTTAGGTGAAGTAGAAATTGCATTCGAATTTATTGATGCTCCAAGCCGTATTTCAGAATTTCATAAAATAATTTTTGCAACTTAAAAACATGGTTAGCCAAATATTTATATTTTTACACAACGTAATATTTTTAATATTTTTATATTATATTAAATTCGCCAACAATGCGATATTTGATTTAGAAACTCCAAGTGCTTTTCATATAAAAAAATAAAATTGTAATTGCTCGACTTAGAAACTTTCCTAACGATTTTTTAAACAAACTTTTATGATTAACTACATTTTTGCGTGAAGTTGACTTTTCCCCATCAATGGCAACACTGTGTGCCTATGCAAATAGATTGTGAAACTACTAACTCAACGTCATAATTTTTCAAATCTTTATTTATTACTTTAATGGTTACATTAAGTACTGTCAATATAAATCATGGGGGAGAGAAGACCATAATTAAAAATTGCAACGACATTATGACCTACAGTTTGCGTTGTGAATTTGACACGAACTACCTGTCTTGAGAAATTAATTGTACACAACCGAACAAAGAAGATTTTAAATTTTCAAAATACAATGTAAATTTTATACAATAAAATCCAACTCAACCGCTTATCCCCACAGCTGTAGTTTATACTTATACTAATCCATAAAAATTTTAGTTAATACTGAAAAGTTTTATCGCAATAGTTGATTTTCTTGTTTCTATTCTTCTCTTATACTTTTTTGCTTTTCAAATTCTGTTTCACTTCTAAATTTGATCACACTTTATATTTATATCTTCTTAAAATTTTATTTATCTTTTCATCATTAATTAAATATCATTTGAACAAGTCAAGACCACTTTCCACTTCCTACCCCTTTATTATCATTTGTTTTGTTTTATATGTTGGCATGTTTTATTTTATGAACCGGCCTCTGATAATTAGAGTGACTACTTATCCAATTATTGGATAAGTAGTCACTCCAATTATTGGATAAGTAGTGAGTACCTAAGCTTTATACAATTGGCCATAAGTCGATATTTTAAACCTTAAACTTTATTTTCGTATTCTTATATAGAGTACAAACATGGAACTAAACAAAACTAAAGGCCCTACGTCCGTATGTTTCAATTTGAGCCATAAAAAGGTAATTATTTACCGTGACTGTGACCACTGTATTTAGAAAATCACCACACCAAACGATCACTCAGATTGGATACATTGATTGTTCTTTTACCACATATGGATTTTCATCTCTGTAGATTTGAAAACTTTGTTTATTGGCATAGCCACTGGCGCCGAGTCGAAAATTATCATAAAAACCTCTTGTTTGGCCACCCAAATAAAAATTAGTATTTCAACAGCTAACCGAAAAAAAAATTCAAGTTTTAAGTTCGTTAAACAAAAAATTGCTATTATCTGAAATAGTAAATTATAAATCTATTTTTCCTATCAGGTAACGAACTTAGCTTCGTTTACAGTTGATTATCGCAAAGTTAAGTTTGGATTTAAGCTTTGACGATTGCAGAAAACTTGAGCTAACTTGCGTGACAGTTTCAACTAAACCCTGGGGCAATTTTTCACGTAAAGATAAATTAAGAAATAAAATTACGTCTCTTAATTTTTACAAAATTAATATTGTTCACATTTTTTATTTATTAAATAATGAGTCGCTTTGTCAAACGCCCTAAGACATCGTAATAATAATTAAGCAAACGTAGTATAAAATTTTAAAATTTGAAACCATTGTATTATATTAAAAAATGTGCGTAATTAAAATTTTCTAGTGATGATACTACAATGAGTAAATTTAACTGATAATAATTATTACTGCTTTTTTTTTTTAATTCAGTAGAAATTTAAAATTCATATTTACATATTTAGATATTAGTCACCCTTGATTGGGTTCAAAAGAAATGAAACGAAAATGCTAAAAAGTTATAAAACATGTCAAAACAAGTAGGTTGAGAGAAAACTAAGTTTTAGTTTGATACAAAAAAATGTCAATAAATGAATTGTGTATTAAATCTTACTTTTTTCAGTTATTGTGTATCGATTGTTCACAAACTTTTCAAAGTTTTTGTCGTTATATTCTATTGTCACTTTTTGTGATATAAAGAATTACGTTTGTTTTATTTACTAAATTAAAGATTTTATTTTTTACCAACAAAGAAATATTTGTGATTTATAACTTTTTATTGCCATCATTAATTTGGTATAATCACGATGTAAAAGATTATGGGAAGAAGTACGACGAAAATTTTGTGTCGTTCCACTTCCATCTTATTAACATGCTTATAACCGACTACGTCAGATTATTAAAATAAATGTACCAACATCGGGGGTTTATTATTTAGTTCAGTAATAACACATCGTGTAAATAGTTTGAAAATTATCGACCAATAAGCTAACAGATTTCGGGTATGGAGACAATGTCGACAATTCATTTTCTCAAAAATGCTGTTTAGAAGAAAGGTAATTTCGAATTAAATTAACTTTATTTTGTAGGTAGCGTTATATCTTTTAATTAAATATATGAATGCCCGTAATAAAACCACAAATTACACAACCAATAAAGAATTCCCCATTGAATAACAATACGAGCAGTCGAATTGTTCGAATACATTTGTTATGTGTCAATTAAGTTTTTTATTAGGTTTATAATTTGCTAACGCAAAACATGAGAAAAGTCGGATAAAAAACAAGCATTTTTATATTTCAAATAAAATAAACATTGACGATATAAGCATAAAGTAATTTTTTAATTTTTCATTCCATTCCATTATTTTAAAATTTGCAAATCTCCCAACAAAACAATGCTTTTTGTTCCACTAATACTTGTAAAAGCCTTTGTCAATTTAGTAGTTTTTATTAATTAATACAATTGCTAGTCATTGCAAGCGCAAATGTAAAAACAACACTTTTTTACCTTCTGTAACATGTAATATTATTAATATACATTTATAATTGCCACGCGAACTATTACCTAAGTTATAAAGCTAGAATATATTAGATATTACTATGTCCATAGCACTTGACCATAGTTTCTTAAACGTCAGCTTAAGAAGTCATTTTCGATAGTTATCTAGTATATTCAACAAGGCGAAAGGGTTGAGCCTTATATAAACATAGCAGCCTATAAACTAAAATAGAGTCAATAACTAGAAATAATGTTCTCTTAAGAGAACTTAATGTATGTTATTACCAGCAATAAATTTTATGCGTATTTTAAAAGCTTTAGAAATAATTCTCAACTTGTCTAATATTTATAATAATGTTACATTAAAGTCAGTAATCAGACATGTTCACATGATTCAATATAAATGAATAATCGCTATCGCATGGTTCAATATTATGTATATTTGATTTTCATGGTGCTTGAGTTTTGTAAAATCGGCGCGCGTGATTCAAATTTAAAATTGAATATTACAATATCAAAAACAGTGAATATTAGCTTTAAATTTTTAACTTGTTTAGTTCAAAAATAAAAAAGCTAACCAAGTTTTGGAAATCACCATACATAAATATTCAATAATTTTTGTAAACAAATGCGCAAAGGAAGAAAACAACTTTCTTTAAGTATAATTTAAGTGTTAAAATAAAAAAAAATTACAACCGCTAAACAAATAGACGAAAGATACACAGCAATATATACAAATGCAGTCTCTGCAGTTGGTACATGGTTTTCAAAAACTTCACTATTTAAAATTATTTTGAAATTTATAATTTATATAATTTATATACGTTATATATTCTATAAGCACAGTGTAGTTTCTTATTTTTATTTTGAAGATTTATAATCTCGAGATAATAAATGTTTTATTTAAAATAAAGTAATATATTTAAATAGTTAACAACAGTTGTAAATAATTTATTATTGTACAAAATTTATTTCGTACAAAAATCTTTTCGCCTTGGTATATACTATGTAATATTTATTTACAATAGGCGCTTGAAGCCACAGTGGATTTTGACTGACCACTTCATTTTATGAAAGATTTTCAAGACAAATTACCTCAGTGGTTTGCCATTGCCCGCCGAGGGAGAACGGTTAGAATCAAGTTTTCGTTCAACTCGAGCTGGAAGAAGGAATCTTCGCTTAGTAGTCGAAGCACTTAAGCATCAAACCGTAACTAAATAAATATATTTTTGCGACTCCAAAAAGAATAATAAAATAAATAAATTTGGGTTTTTACTTAGGGTAATATTAATTTTCACCAAGCGTCTCAAAAATGTGCTTAATACCATTTTATTTATTAACAATCTGTAGTTAAAACAAACGATAAACATTTATTTCGTGCTCTGCTATCTGAGAATGCTTTTATCTTCATTACATTTTCACAAATTGTTTTTCTAGAATATTGAAGTTATTTTATTTTGTAAAGTAAACCTCAATCTCTGTGTAAATTATGTAAGAAAACACTTTTGGTTGATAAACTACCTGGTAATTTTTTGGGGGAATAATTTCCACACTCGAAAATTTAAATAAATGCCTTGACGCGATGTCGTTGTCAGGCTTCTTACATTTTTACAACCTCAATATTCTTATTTTAGAAAATCGATGGGTATTTTAAAATTTCCTCTTAATAATTTACATTACAAATTTAATAAATTCGCTTTTGTAGTAAATAAAATTAAATTGAATATAAGTAGAGCAAAATCGCATTACTTTGATATTGAATTTTATAGATGTAATTAGTTTTCCAGTTTTCGTGGAAAGAAGTTCGCTAGTATAACTTTTATTTTTAGTTCCATTTATTTTTGAATTATCTAAGACTATGTTTTGTAATTCGTTATTACTTGAAAATTTACGTTTCATTTTAGATGCCACCAGAATTCACATTACATTTGACGCCCGTCCAGGGACTATTTTAGAAAGTGCGTAAGGAACGAATCAACGCCGTACTTAAAAAGAGCCTTAAACTCAGACAAGTGATATTAATATCAAAATAAAAATAAATAAATTCTTAAAAAAAACTTGTTTATTTCTTCAAGCACTTTTATTATAATGAAATTTTCTTTAATGCTTACTTGGTTATTAACTTAAATGAGGTCTATAATATTATACAAACAACTTATTATTTTCTTAAATTTTCTATCAAATTAAAATTTTAATATTAAAAGCTAAGAAATTGAATTGAATTTAATTAATTGAGAATTATAATAAACAAATAATTAATAATTGTTTAAGCCAGTTTTATACTGTGTTAAAGATAATATAAATTTTAATTAACTAATTAACGAAATTGTAATCAAATAAAATAGGAGAAACCGGGGCACATAAGTCAGATGAATTTTTTATAAGCCTTTTCATTTTGAGATAAACGACAGAACGACACATAACAAAATCACATAGCATTGCTAAATACTTAACAGATATTTGTTGAGTAAAAAGCCACTTTATAAGAGACGAATAAAAACGTGTCAAACAAAATGACAAAATTTGTAAGATCGTATGTTATTTTCATTAATAAATTTTAATTAAATGGTATTTTTTTACGTACACCTACATATTTGTAGATTTTCAGAAACACTTACAATATATCTTAATATATCTTTCCCTATACTTATCCACCACCAAGGTTTCTTGGTAAACAATATCTTTTTCCAATATATGACTGTTAGTTCTCCGCCTTAAGTGCTTTTAAGGATACTTTTTATGTAAGCACGAGTTTTTCTATGATGTATTTGGAACGTAAAATGGCATTAGCAAATATATCGTATCCACCATGTTTGTAACATAAATCGTATTTACATTATTTGTTGGCTTAGAAATGGTAATAAGATTTAGAAAGTTAAGTTATAGGAGTTATACAATATTCAAAAAACAGAAAAAGCTTTCCAAGTTTTCCTCCTTTTTACAAGAGAAAAAATAATTATAATTACTAATTATAACGACGATAAGTTTCGAAATGTCTTCTTTAGATTAAAACTATTAAATTTTTTAAATTAATGCAAAGTTTCGCATCTAAATTATGCCGTTGCTGCTGCGTATACGGAAATATTTTTCGCATATTAACAAGATTTAAAATTTTAAAAAGTTTTTACTTCGAAATATTTAATTATTAATTTAGTAAAGTTTAAAAAGGTATAAACAAGTTTTAATTAAATTTTTTCGAACGTTACTCTCGACTTTACAAATTGGGATCGTAATACATTTAATACTGGCGAAATTGACAGAAACTGAGAGATATATATGCTAATCAATTTTTCAATACCCATTTGGAAACTGAAATATTTCGTCCATAAGTCACACGTCGGTTTGACCCAACACACATTTTTTTTATCTTCTGCAATTATATAAGATGTCAAAGTTGAATTTTCTAAGCAATATTTTAAATTGCTTGTATTATAAATTTTTAAAATATGCACCAAAAAGTAAAAGTAATGATGAGGCAATTTATTATTTAATGTTAACAAAATTTTTTACCCTCAAAAGGTCAAAATCATATAAAAACTGCAATTTATTTTATATACATGGCATGGATCAATAACAACGGTCACCCCATTACTTACTAACATAAAATGTTAAGAATTTTAATTCAAATATTTATTCATTTTTTATTAATCATTGTTCAATTGTGTATTTATAGACATTCAGATATTATACAAGATTCGGTCAAACATTTAAAAGACAAAGATCCAATATGACAATTTAGATTGTCGTATTTGTATAATATGAGAAAAAGAAAGGAGTGGAAATATTCCTGTAAACGAATAAAATTTTATATCTGTTTAATCTTATGTAAAATACAACACATAAATATTTATGTAGTACAATAATTCGACTAAACATACCGAGGTTGCTATATGTACATACTACGTATAAAAAAAAACTTTAAAAAGTTAAACAAAGTTTAAATTTAAATTCAAATTAGTATGCAATTTTTCCACCACAGCATCAAACTAAATGAAAAGCGTTTCAAACTAGTATATAAGTAGGCGGAGTTAATTTTTTACAAGCACTGAAAAGCTTCAAACCGAACGGTCAAAATTTGATCGTAAGCACTTAAAAGCAATTTGAGCGCCAGACCGAATGCGATCTTTGAATATGGAAAATAAACTTTTGACATCGGAATTCGACTTTTAGTATATCTTCAAATACTTTAATATTTAAAAATTATGGTCCTACTTTTAAATTCTAAATAAAATTGAAGTATAAATAATTTTAAACGTCTACATAATTTATTGTAATTTAAGATTAGAAAAGGAAACCTCAAATCGGACACTTCGCGTTGAGGTGTCAAAGATATTTATTATTTCCAAGTAAAACAAACACGCTACATTATTGACCTCTATATACAGGGTGTTTCATTGTTAATAAAATTCTTCATTTCGAATTTCTAAAGATTACTCAATACATTATTATTAGACAACCCGGAGCGTTCGAAGCTTCTACTCGAACACACCCTGTACATAAGTGCAGAATAAGTTATTACTTGACAGATAAAGGTAATTTACACCAAGATTCCTTCTATTCCCACTAAAAGATCACCCTGTATAACTCGCGTTGTACAAAATGTGTTTAGCAAATGATAAACACAAAAAATTTATATTTTCAGTTTAAAAATTTAAATTTAAGTTGATGGTTCAATAAAAAAATGTTGAAAAGGTAATTTTGCGAACGTAAAAAGATATAGCTGATGTTGAAGTTCTACAAGTGCGTGTTTAAGCATTTTACGTGTGTTTGAAGAATGTCGAACAATATTGACGAATTTTTTGGTCCTTATAAGAGTTTTTCAACTTGCATTATATTATAGGTGTATAATATATAGTATATCTATATATATGTGTTTCTTTGAAAAATACAAAAAGTCATTCCCAATCGATTTATTGGACAGTTTCCCGTAACAATTTAAAGCAAGTTTAAAATTTCCTACAATCGTTATTTCCAAATGCTTATTAATTTAATTAACTTAATGTAATAACTTTGACCAATTTAAGTCAAAATTGTGTGTACTTAGTCTAACAACACACAAATTTACCAATAAGGTAAATATTTAAGGATTCATATTATTTAGCTAAATTAATCTACTATTAACACTACAAAATTTAATTAATTATTATTATAATAGCATAAGTTTACACGAAAACCCACAACAGTTAAAAACATAATTAGTCTGAAATTAAGTTTAAACGAAAACTAAATATTTAATTAAATAATTTTGTAAAGCATTCTTTGATTTTTGATCGTTTAAGAAATTTTTATAACTTTTATAGGAATTCATATCATTTTACGATTAATAATTAATAAAATTCAATTGTTTGAAAATAAACAGAACTAATAGAACAAGAAGCTAATAATTTAGGTATAGTATGTATTTTAATTATTATATTTTCTTTTAAAAACTTCAAAAGTAGAAAAGATATAAAAGATCTAATTAATTTTTGATTATAATTTTTATAATCTATATAATTATATATCTAATAATTATCTATATTATTATATAATTTAATACATTCAAAAATGTATTGCTATGAAAAATGTCAAATATTTTTCAATAACTAGTATACCTCGGGTTAACCCTGGATTGTGGACACCTGGATAATTTTAGGGCAAAGGGTTCTAAGCGTCTTCAAAAAAATAATTAAATAAAAAAATTCGTCTTGTTTTAAAAATAAATAAATCGTAATCCAAAAAAATATTTCCAAAAATAAATGTAATTCAATTTCAAATATAACATCAAATTATTTCCTTAAAGAGATCGAAGTTTCGATTTTCGTTTAATCAAATCGACGAGTTATCAATATCTCGCACGTTCTTTCCTATGAATGCAAATTTAATTTTCCAATTTTAAACATTGCAAATCAAAATTATAATTCAAACCACTCTTTCTCCAAATCATTCAAATCAATCGCCTTACCACCGCTCGGTAGCGAATTTTGAAAAATATCCAAATTATCCAAAATATCAAAAAATACACAGTAATGCAAATGCATAAAATCACTTTATTTAAATCAAAAAAATATCACTCACAAGTTCTAATCAAAAAATCTTAATAATTGCCTCGAACCAAAATTGCACAACAGGCTCGAGCGGCTACTATCGACTAAAAGCCTCGTATCTCCGTCGATTCGCCCCCCCCCCCTACCTCTCTAATTTCACAATCTTACAAAATTACAACTATTTAAAACAAATTTTCTTAAAAATGTACAGGGTGGGTGCGAATCCATTTGAAACACCACAGTATATCAAATTAAAAAAAATTATGACGATAAATATGCAATTTACTATTGGTATCATTGCTGAAGCAATCAGTGTGTAAACCACTGATTATTCTAAATAATTTGGTGTAAACTTAACCCAACGATTAAAATTAACAATTTAATTTAAATTCATCTCATCTGATGTGATAACATTTTTAATTAAAACAGGTTAATATTAAAAACCATGTCTACTTAACTTATTATTAAAAACATTTATATTTTACATAATATAGTTAAGTTATTCATCGTGAGTACCAGGATTATCACCATTATTAAAATTACATTTATACCAATCTTGTTGCAACCCTGAAGGTATAATTACAGTCCTAGATCCTTCATTAACACCAAACTTTCAAAAAATATTGAAGTTTATAATTAATTATTATAAAAACAAGTTATTTATATAATAATATTTTTAGCATTTTAGCATTTATTGCGTTTTCATTCTTCAGATGCATATAAAGTTATTAATTTTTGTACCAATTCCAAAAGGTTATCCCAATAACCATATAAACTACAGGTGATTTTGAGGGGCACCCTCAACCACGGAGGCTCCCCAAGTTGTAATTGATATAAGTCCTTTTTTTTTAATATTCATGCGGTGCTCTTGTCAAATATACCGTATGACAGATTTATCTTCAAACAATATTATAACTTAATCTTACACGTGTGCTAGTTTTTGTTCAAATACGTTCATAAGTGGATTAAGCTTTCCTTTGAAGTTTTTAAAAAAATATGTAATTAATTAAAATATTATGTAGGTACCTACATTAGTAGCTTTTGAAAATTTCAAACATACATTTGCGAAATTAATTAATTATCTCTAAAATAAAATCTAAAACAAATTCTTTGCCGTTCCAAAATATCATTTATATATTATCCTTAATAAAATTTAATTTTGATGTTATATTGCGACTAAATAAGTTTTTTAAATTCCTCTTTATCAATTAATAGATGGGGAAGTTCGTACCTACAAAATAATAGGTACCTTGGATAAGTATACTACATAGAAACGCTTCGACCGAAAAAGGTAAAACTTGTATAAAATGTTCGATATGACCACAGAAAAGTCGCTTATCCGACCCTAATTTCATTAGCTATTTGGAAAATTGTAACTAATTGAATTGTAAATTATTAAAGAAGCAATGAATGTCGTTATTATGATTTATTAGTTATTAACAATTTAATAAAGCAAATTGTTTTTTAATTTAAAGTAACTTTTAATACCATAATGAACGACATGAAAACTTTGCACTCATATTATGATCTTCTTGTTAACAAATAAAATCCAGGAACGTTAGTTTATAAACTGTAAATTCAACACCACTTAAGAAAATTAAAAATTTTAAAAACAGTATAATATTACGTAAGTATCCACCAGTGTATACTAACAATTTTAATGATTTTCTAATTTATGAAGTTATTCCCGTTTTTTAAACAAGGATATTAAATTTTCTTGCTCGTAATGCCTGTTTAGTCGCTTTGTGAAAATATGTTTTTCATAAAGATTAATACCAATAATTAAACAAATTTTTCATTAAAAATATTATTTTTGATTCTATACAGTATGTAGATACAGTAAAACTCAATTGATTCAGTTAAAAATTAATTTAACAATCACAGCGTGATTACGCAATTCTAATATTTATTATTTAGTTATACAGGATTTATTCCCTAAGTCTGCTAAGAACTTAGTCTTGAATTCGAATTACATATTATTAATCCGTAATGCGATAATATGTTAAATAAAAGTTATAATAACTTAGAAAAGACGATATAATTTTAACACAACAACTCTTAGCACTGGTGTTTATTTTATAATTTTCAAAATTAGTATGGCATTCAATTAGCATATTAAAAAATTTTTCTCTTTGAAGTTACGCAAACAATTTTATAATCTTTCTTTTGTAGATACTTAACTCTTTTCATTTAGAAAATAATATATTTTTTGGTATATCTACTAACGAGAAAAATTAATTTACAAATTACATTATTTATTATAGAAATTATCTTTCATACTATAAATAACGAAAAATAAGGCTATTTAAAAATTAAATAAAAGAAAATCAAAAATTTCAAAATTTTTGCAAGTGAATCAGACAATGTTAGTATATTAGCAAAACTGGTTACCCAAAATTAAATTAAATAAAAAATAAGAACCATAAACCAACGTGTATTTAATATTTTAAATTGATTTTAAATATTATTATATAGAACCAGTGGTAACGAACAAGTACATAAGAAAGAAAATTAACACATCAGCACACAATGACTAAGTGATTATTACAAGTCTAGATAAATAATTTCATATAATGCAATTAATTTTGAGTATTTACAAGAAGTATAGTAAAACAATAACAACAAATAACAATTTTAGTTAAAGCAATAGAGCTTCGTATATTAAATTATGTACAAAGCTTTGAAATATTTACCATCGTACAGTGCACTTCAGTTATTGATCAAATTTTATGCTTTGTTAGCAGACCTCGTGTATTTAATTTAACTGACTCTGCACTATTTTAGTTTCGAAACAATTAAATTTCAAATACGTTTTTGGTTTCATTAAATCTTTTTGTAGTGATCAATTAATTATTTACGATAGAATCTTTCCTTTTAAGAAAAATTAAATCGTAGCATCGAAAAGTGAGTAAAACGGAAAGTTTTTATCCTGGTTTGAGCGCTGGTGTAGCCAATCGTATACTATTAGCAACCGAATGTTACATAATTTCTAAAATTAAATTTCGTCGTTAGCTTTTTATTTTAAATAATGCTCGACATTTTTTAGAAAAACTTTTGAAACGAAAAATAATGTGACCCGGATAAGAAAGTATAAAAACCAAGTTTGCATAAAAATAAGGAATATCATGGCTTGGTGATTAATAGCCATAAGAAAATTGCTTATCATTTCGTAAGATAATTTTCTATGAAGAAGAATATCTTTAATACACAATGTATATAGTGAAGTACGTCATTTCGAGATAAGAAAATTGTGATACAACAAAGAGCTTCACAAGAAAAATTTCATTATTGTTAAATTTGTACACATTTATATTAATTTCACCTCGCGTTTTATTTTTTGAGAAACTACTTGATTAGATTTAATTGTATATAATAAATCTTTTCATTTTATTTTCATTACTTGTTATTTTTATTACAATCTATAGTTAGTGTATATACTGGTAAATATCTTTCACAATTTACTTGATGAAAAAAAATTGAACATTTTTGCGTTATTGAAAATATCTCGAAGGACGACTAAAAAAGTTATTAGTAGGTATGCTTTTATGTTAATTACGTCAAAAACTATATATAAACAATTATTTTTGTATGTATTAATAGAGCAATTTTATTATTATTACACTTGAAACAAATATTTACCAAGTAGATAGGTAGGTACAACAAAACTGTTTACTGAAGTAAATGTAATACGAAAAATGAAGAATAGATTTGCTGGGAACAAATAATAATAAACGTGCGTGACGTTCAGTTTCATTTTTTGCTCTTTACTTATTTAAAAGGATTATTAGAAAATTTAGGTTTAACGTATACGTCAAAGAGAAATGAAAGCAATCGTAACAGAATGGTTAAAAAAAAAATTCGCGTAAATCACACATGTAAAGTAGTGGGTTTTTGAAGTTCCAGCAAGTCGTTTTTCAGCACAATAAATTCGATTTAGACCTGATTATTTTTTAATTAAAAAAAATTGATAAGTATCGATTGCTCTCTTTTTAATTGTTCAGTATAACCATTAACGAAAATTTGTTTTTATTAACAATTTTATTGGTGTATAATTTGTCTTGAAGTAATTATTCATCGATTTCGTTCTTCTATTAATCATGGTCATCATGATTTATTACAATACAACCCCGACCTTACTAATTGTATAAACACATTTTTAAATGAAATTGATGCCCAATTGTAACGAACACAATGGATCAAACTTTTATTAATTGAAAATTAATTTTTCATAAAAATGTACAACGTAAATAGGCAAACAATATAGACGTAGTAACAAAATAATCTAATAACCTGATATTTTCATAATATATTGACCAAAGTTTGTTTTGTTTTGTTGTTTTGAAAAGCAAAACCAAATACAGTGTGTTCAGGATAAGAATTCGGTAGCATGTCACGAGAATATAGACAAAATCAAAAATAAGCTATAAAATTTACTTTATATAATTTATATAAAAATAAAGAAAATTAATCTCACTGAGAGAAAATTAAAAATAAACAAGCAAAGACTGGCTAAAAAGTGGCAAATACCCGATGCCTCAAATAGTCAAAATAAAACTGTCGGTAAGAAAATCGGGAATTTCTCAAGCCAATTTCTGCAACCGTGAGTGACTGACCTTGAACTTTACTGATTTCTTTATATTAGAAAAACAAATTATTCGACATAAGTGTAGAGAGGCTAATAAGAAAAATGAGAGAAGATACCAGAAAAGGTACAATTAATAAGAAGAAATGCGCAATTTAAAATAAAGAAATCCAGAAAAACTCGCATGAAGATGAGATATTTAAGGGTCCGTTTAACCACAAAAGAATTAAAAGAATTAGAGACAAAAAAATTCATTAAAAATGCAGTGTAATCAAAGACAAAAATTATTGCTATAACAAAATTGACAAAAAAAATTGATTAAAAAAAAACTATTTCATAATTTATTATTTACAGCAAAACTAAAAGCCAAATAATTGAATACACCGAATACCGGCTAGGAAATGAAGGTTTTTTAGAAAACGAAAGATCTTTAATCAAATAGTCGATTTTCACTTTTAAAAGGTTTTGATATATCCAATTTTAAGCCATTAAACTTTTTCGAATTTCCTGAATTTTTCTCACAACTATTTGATTTTTAAGATTTAAACTATTTGTATCAACTATCGCATCGCAAATTGGTTTTCTATTTCTATTTTTAGACAATGTACATTCTGAGTGTCCTTTACAACCTAACGATTCAATTTTGACTATTTTGATACATATGAGTTTTAAAAAATGTACGGTGAAGCTTAAAATATGTGCAACATAAAATCGAATATGCCTGTTATAACTGTGATGTGAAAAGTATGCATGTGTGGGTAGTTTTAAGCTGTCGTGTTTGAAAAGGGTTTGTATTTTTTGTAAAGAAAAAGGTATACGTATCATCATGTTATATAGTCTGTCGATTAACAGAAAAATTAATCGAGTATTTTGTATTCTCTTTCTAAACATTCCAATTTTATTTCATAAGATACAAACATTTTCTTTAAAAGTTTGAGGTCCTGGATCAAAGAATTGAGGTTGTTTCAAAATGTTTTAAGTTATAGAAAGAAATTCATTATTTGATGGAATGACAAAATCGATGGCTAATTGAACGGGTGTGGTCTGCAAACAAATTCCAAATTAATAACTCGAATCAGTGATTGCATTATGCAGTTAAATTGCTTTAGTATTTTCTTTGAATTACAAAAGTAAATAAGGAAAGGTATTTGATGTGCAAGTTTGGAAGAGAAGAATTTTAATGAGTTTCTCCCTTTTTGGATTGGAAGTAACAAAAATTATGGTTCATGTTGGATTAGAGAAAACCTTTAATTTAGATGTTACATGAGATAATGACTTAGAAAAAATTACAGCGACGCGATTTAGGAGTTGTTCCAAAATATAGAAATTATTATGGGATCCAAAAACATTGACAAAGTGATTTTTAATTATTTTATAAAATTTTCTCACTGAAATGGATAATCGCCAAAACTCAATTATCATAGCAGCACATAAGTGCTTACGTAACAATATTAACAATACACTAAAGCTTGCTGATTCCTTTATCTCGCGGCACCTACTAAATCCCTTCTTACTATTAAAGATAATCTAAACTGCAAATACACCTCTGCTGTGGGGGTGCATAACAATAAATTCTCTCATAATTAAACTAAACAACAAAACTCGACGTTTTGTTATTAAATTTAGAGATTTAGATGAACAACTAAGCAGGCCCGTCACAAAGAGACTTAACGTTTCCAAGTTGTTATTGTTATTAAAAATAAAGTTAAATTTAATTTTATTTTAGTTTAACAAGGGCAGGGTTAGGTAAATATGTGATCCCTCTTATCTGTTCCCGATATTGTATTGACCGTACATTATCGCCCTCGATATCGACGAGGGTAAAGTAAATTTATATTTCCAATTTTATAACATACGAGTCAGTTTTTGTATCAACCAAGAATGAAAAAGCCAAAACTAAGTAAAAGCCTAAATAAAACATTATCACCATCATTCATTCTTGTCATCAAAAAATATTTATGGAATAAAGATCACAAAATTTTTCTTCTGTTATACCTTCAGATATACAATCATAAATAATCAAAAACAAAAACTAACCTAGTATGAAAAAGCACAATTCTAAACATACGGTAAAATTACTAAAATTTGGTTATGCAAAAGGTATTTTTCAGCCAATATTAATGATAAGTCAGAAATTAGTATTTTTGTGACGTCATAAAGGGAAAATTTCTATATAACGTCCTTGACTTTGCGATTGGAGGGAAAATAAATTTTAAATTCAAATAGCTTTTTTGAAGTGTCTTACCAGCTTCATGAGTAGCGTCCATATTTTTTTAAGGTGTGGTTTTTGCTTTGTAGTATATAATATGCATATAACCTTTATGATAATGAACTTCACAGTTGACATTGTGGTTTTAAATTTTGAATTTTATAGTTGATATTTAAAATTTTATATTATGTATTTACATATCTCTTTAGAGATTCATTTTGTTTTATTTTTTTATCATTGAAAATGTTAAATTCGTTGCTTTGATTGGTATGTAAACATTGTTTAATTTCTGCTAGCTTTGTATAATGTATTGTTAGCCATTGCAAATTCTAAGGAAAAAGAAAAAAATCAACCAATTAAAAAAAAAGAAGAAATAAAAACTTTTAAAGAACTGTGTGTTATTTGATGGTTCGTTTTTCCTACAAATTCGTTTTTATTTGGTATCCTATCAAATCATCTATCGCCTATATATATATATATATATCATAAGGCCTTCATGTTGAACGTAAACTTACAAGGTTTACAGTCCTATTAGTCCATAGGTTAGGGTGGGTCTGATAAGAACACTATCGTAATGCATTAATCGGTGCCAATATTACCATTTTGGAAATGGGCCGGATATTTTCTTTAATTAGAAATAATTTTACATGATGTTCCAAAGATTGATTTTAATTTTTAATTATTAAAGTACCTAAAATATTATATTGTACGATTTGAAATGTGCAATAAATAATAAAACATTGTATTGAAATATAATAATATTATTTGTTTGATTTATAAACTTTTCTCTTGAAACAAGCAAAAACAATTTAGAGCTATTATTTTGGAACAGTAATATAATATTAAATAATAATAACGTATACTTCCATCTCTCTCTCTCTCTCTTTGCCTTCTGATACATTAATGTTAGTTAATAATTTAGTTTAATATTTTTGTTTTGTAAAGTGGAAATAAAATTTAGACATTAAAATAGAAAAAACTTAAAAGAATTATTCATTTTAGTGTGAATATAAGTAATTGGAATTTAAATGCGATAATAATAATTATTGTGCGCCAGTGTATGTCCACTGTGATAAAAGCTGTTCTTTTAAATTCAATAACTACGTTACTGGGAGGTATTTTATATATAATATGCCTTTCGGTTTCCGAAACGGAAGGTTTGTATGTATGAACACGTCTGGTGATGGATTTTATTAAATAGAAGCTTTTCACTCCAGACAGAGCGGGAAGCTGTAGGTATGAAATAACCTCCAATGCCCTCTTTGGTATATGAAAATTAAAATAAATGAGTTTTAATTAATTTTACTTTTAATAAACAATACATAGACCCCACACAGAATCCGAATTTAAACCATTCTTATCTAAAAAATATCGTACAATTAATATAAATATAGGTAAAATTACACGTTTACCTCAACGTCTCTAGTCGTCGCCCCCTATTATTATAGCAAAATATAAGTCGTATGTACCTATTACTGTTAAGTAATACGTTTATTACAGTTGAATTTCTTATAACGTAATGATAGTTTTTAATCATGGTATGGAGAAGCAATTTATTACTGTGTAACATTACATAATAAGACTGCGATTTCGCCAACAAAGAAAGACATAATATTATCATAGAGCAATAGTGAGAGAGAACTAAAAAGGTTACAAGTTCACCATGTTAACAAAAAGTGTTATAAATTCAAGAGTTACTGAAGCAAAAATTTAAATATAAGGTTAAATCTTTCAATAACGAAATAATATATGATTGCACTCTACTCGATTGTAAAAATTATATTGTATACCGGTTTTGGTTTCAAACAGCCATCATCGTACTGAGTTAATCTTATTTTATTTTATTATTTAAAGAATATGTCGTTATTTTCTCTCTTAATAATAAAATTTATTCAAATCTAACATCTAAAATCAATTTAAATGGTAAATTTTATGTTAAAAATGCCTACTCTTTCCTATGAATAACTTGTACTTGTGTCGCAAAAATATTTTTCTAAGTAATCACTTTGTTTATCCGCTCTTTGAATGGTGTACTATTATCTTTCATTTCCATAACTTTTTATTCTATAAATGTAATAATCTTTTATACAGTAAAATAACTTGAAAACACCTCTTGACGTGGTATGTGGGCACTTCAAAGCAGCTTCAATAAAAGAAATATGTAAAAACGTATAAAGCAGCTTACAAAAATATAGGTTAGTAGGTAAATATTATGTAGGTATGCTTTTTTTAAATAATTTATTGAATAAGAGGATTTCTACGCTATAAATACCTATAAATACACACCACTGTAGACCGTAGCCAGTCGATTCTCGCATTAAATTCTTTAAATCTTGCAGTTTTTCTCTATTTATCGTTTTTCTGATATCTTCATAGACATCTTCCCTCAATTGAATTTTTTTATTATCGTCTACAAAATTTTTTTAAGCCGCAATTTTCTAGGTATAGTTGAAATATTTGTGAAAGTGTTGTGGTAAGAAATTAATTAATTTGGAAATCGCATCAGCTCGTTTAATAAAACAAACGCAGATTGATTATTTCCAGTAAGGAACCAAGTAAGAAAAGAGTAATTGCCGAATCGTGAGAATAGTGACCGCTGAATCTTAGCGAATCGGAATTTCAAAGAAACCTTTAATATTTCCTTTTGAATTGATTTATTTATCAATATTTACGGAGTAGTTAAAATTCGATGTGCGATTCGTTCTTTTTATTTAGATTGAATTATCTACATCAAACATTAATGACTGTATTTTTTTATTTGTCCAATCCACGCTTTAGAAAGCTTTCGGTTTTGTTTTAACTGGCGTCCGAAACAACATTGTATTTATCTTATTGAAAAATTTGTCTAAAATTGTTTAAAATCGAAAGCTTTTAAAATTATTCGATTAATTTTTGGTATTAACCTAATCAATTTATTTTTAATTAATTTGCATAATTTAAAAAAGTTTTAATGTTAAATAAATTCTATACTTTCTTCTTTTTTCGTTTTTCGATTATGCAAGATATTATGATACATAATAATCATTGAGCTTCTCAAAATTGGAACGCTTAATTGTCATTTTCATATTTAAAGCTATTTTATGAGTCCACACTATCGATCAACACTGCATATTGACTATTGAGAACGAACGGCTGTACTTATTGATTTAATCGATAAAATAAATTGAAAAAGGAAGATGTGCAACGTGATACATAAGGAAAACACCTAAAAAGATGTAAAAGAACAATTTCACGTTTTGAAATATAACAAGAAAAAATTAATCTAGAATCTGCACACCTTTTAGCGAAAGTTCTCTACAAAGACAGTGAAACATTGCTTTGATCATAAAGTGAATATTTCAAGAAACAAAATAGCTTGAGTTATAGCCTTATTAACAATCAGCTCGCACCCAATTTATTTATATATTTTTGATCAAACGATGATTCTAAATGAATTTGTACAAATTAATGAACCTGCTATTTCTATATCTACCATTTCCTTAGAATTGATTTTGTGGTCAAAAACTTAAAATCAAAAAATACTTGGAGCAAATCTCGACTGCATACTTAAAAAAATGTGCTAACGTTAATTAAATTTTTTACCGATCCCAATTATTGAGAGAACCTAACTTTAATTTATATTTTACTTTGGTTTTCTTGTAAATAATAAAAAAAATTATATTGAAAGGCAAAAGAATTTTGTTAACATCTGACTTGTGTCAAAAGCTTTGCCTTATTTACTCATGACATACATCTTGTAATTTGCATAATTATTTAACATTTATATCTCGAGAAACATCGATTAAATGTAAATAAGACTGTAGGAACGTCTCATAAATACGGTTAAAAATTTTAAAATGTAATGATAAAAAATTGAAGAAAAAACATTACCTTTGTTCAAACGTGTTATTAGATAATCCATTTTAGAAAAACTTAATTTTTGGATGATCGATATTAGAAAAAACACCCACTAGATGCGTGAGTTTTAACACCACTAAATTTAAATTCACTAATCAATCTTTCAACAATTGCAAAATATTAAAAAAATAATTTTATTCACAAATTGCCGAAATTATTTCAATCACACCAAAATATTCACCACACGTATCATGTATATAACAAAATTTTAACGTTTAACAGTTTTGAAGTTATTTAAAAAATATGTTCTCCAATTGGTAGGTGGCTATTTAAAATTTTCGATTCCTAATTTATTGTTACTACTACTTCCTTACTAACCTAAATTGTGCAAAGAAAAAATGTATCAGCATTCACAATGTTTAGCTCAAAAATGTGACTTGAAATTTCGAGAAAGGTTAAAATTGACCGACGACTAAATAAAAAATAATTCACTTATCGAAACGACAAAGGGGTTAAAATAAAAGAAAATTCGCTCATTTTCACCGAACAGTTATGATATTAACACACTGTAAACGTATACGCCTAAACGACTACAGCAAAATGGCGAAAGCTGCGCTGCCACCAAAAAAGCTCTACAAAACGCAAAATAAACCTCCGAAGCTACTTTTCACGCGATTCAAATAAAATAAACAATCTAGTTTACTAATTTCTGATCAAATTTTGAAAAGGAGTTGAGAGAAAACTAAAAAATATATCCCATCATCTACCACCTTCCGTATTTTTCACAAACGCACGAATTTCCACGGTTTTATTAACCATTAACGGGGCACATCGCCGCTAATAACTTTCATCTACACATATTTTATTATAAACAGGTCCTAAAATTTTATTAAATCCAATTTTTTAGTCAAAACATAAACATAATTGTATAAATACCCGAACTAGTATGCCTACTGAACGACATACATAAGTCCGACTGAATGTAGAATCGACGGGCGTCGGTTTTTCAAAACCGTGGTGGGGAGTTCATTGACCATTTTCTTATTTTTATAATAATAATTATAAGATTCAAATCAATCTTTTAGATTTAAACAGGAAATGAATCGTGGCATATAAAAAAAAATATTATTTCGGGAAATTGCGAAAATTTTTCAAAAGAATTCTAACTTTCCTAACGGTTTACGCTTTGAAAGTTTCTTAAAGCTACGGTTTTTATTGGTTCGAAGTCAATTGCGAACAAACGGTTTATTTTGTCTCACCCTATATATTATAGCAATAAAAATATTCGGTACGAATATGTTAAACAATTTATTTTTCGAATGATGGTATAACGCACGTTAAAAATAAGATGAAACGAACATGTGCAGTTGGATACGATAAGCGTCGCGATGCAAACGTCGGGCGGTACAACGACGCTCTCTAGCGGACGTCGTTTCAAGCACACACAAAAGCAGCGCGCGTTTCTAGCGTCAATATGAAATGCGATTGCGCTTTCGTATTTTATGGACTTGGATGGAGGCGATCGCACAAAATACAAAACTATGTTTTTTAAACTTCAAAACATGAAATAAAAATATTATTATATTATAATATGTGAATTTAAGAAAGCCAGAAATGCGAACATGTTGTATAATGAAACTTAGAAACGTTATGCTCGAATTTTAGTTTTCATAAAACATTCACTTTGATGTGTTACATTTCATAGGCTAAATGTTTATAAATATTTTTATTTCAATGTAAATTTTTAAAATACTTTATGACGGAATTTAATTATTAAACTTTGTCCTAGAAATACATTATTGTTAAAGTTTATGGAATTCTTCATTTGGCAGGCAATTTAAAGTTGTTCAAAATTGCAAAAATTCTCGTATGTTAAACAGGCGTTTCTGGTAATTTGTAAATCGATATCGTTCAAACAAAGCTACATAATATTTAATTATCATTATATTTTGTTGAGCTCTGTATGCTGCGGCGGCGGTTTGTTTTGCTTGTTATAACTTATTTTGTTATTATAACTTTCCTTTTTGTTCCGCATATGTTGCGTCTGGAAAGCAAGCTGAATGTTGATACCGAATAAAGAGAAAAGGGAAAATATGTACCTATTTGAAACTTCACAAAAGAAGCTGTTACATGATATTTTCTAAATATAAACCTAATAAAAGTTATTTCGTATTAAATTAGTAGTTTTTCGTGTGGATCTGTTCTAACTTTGTTCACCATACGTCACGTCTGGGGAGCAAGTTTAATGTTGATCAAGATTAAAGAACGAAAAGAATTATACCCAACACCGGGGGAGCTCGGCCCTTTATTTTATACTCGTATAAAATAAATTATATGATATTACAAACCTAATACAAAGTTAAAAATATAATATTAAATTTTAACTGTTAACAGAATGTGGAAATAACCTTATCGTACAATCAAAAATATTTTCCAGTCCGGCCCTCCCAAAAATTGCTAAATAAAATTATTACTGGCTATTTATGTAACCAGTTATAAAATGTCACATTTTGTTCAATGAATATGATTCATAAGTCATGATGATAAAAATATAATTATATTATAATATACTACTTCGACATGAATAATAAAATTTTAATTTATTTTTCCCTCTTCGCAGAAAACAATTCTCAAAATTAAACCCATTCGACTACTTAACATAATTACACTTAATTAAATTAAAATTTATTCTGGATCGAGTTACTAGATCTCGATTAATTTGATCAAAATATTGTCACATCCAAATCATAACTTGACGATAATTCGATGAATTAATATGCTGAATAAATTCATTTGGTGAATTATTGATTGCTCAAATTATTGTTGATGAATTAAACTCGTTGCACAACAATAAACGTAGTTAATTCATTTGTTTACAATTTAACATCAATTTTTAGCTTGATTTTATCTAATGATATTTCTTAATTAGTTAATCGTTTTGAAACTTATATTTTACTAACTTATAGTACTATAATCGATCTGTATTGTTACTTTATATAATTACTGTTTCTCTTTCCTAACTTTTTCCTAAAATGTATCTCAAAATTAGATAATCAAGAATCTTCCCCTCACTTTCAAGGGATTTTCGTAAAATTCTAAAATTATTCTTTTATTTTGGACTTTCAGAAATTAATTTAAAACCTGAACATGAGAAAAAAAATAGTATGTGTAATTCTAGATTTAAAAATCAAAAAATGTAACATGACGATTAAAGTGATTTGAAGTTATGTAGTGATAAAATAATAATATAATTTGCAAGTATTTATTTTTTATGTAGTTGGCCAATTTTAAAAATGTCCAAAAAATTGACTTTTAAATACAAAAAATTAAAAAAATTTGATACATTTTTAGAAAAGAAATATTTGTCGATCAAAAAAAGCCTAAATGCAAAACTAGTCACCAATTATAGTATATTATGTACGTGGCAGATATGAGATGCATTACTTGCGAAGGATTTGAAAGCCAGAGAGCCGTAGGCCCAAGGGCTTTTGAATTCTCCGCCGGTAATGCATTGTTATCTCACAAGTTTGATATACTATTTTATCTACTTCCTTGCTTAAATAACATTTAATAATCAATAATAATTAAAATAATTTGCACTTTACAAATGGAAACATAAAAAGCTGATTATCTCGAAAATGAGACAAGATATCGAAGAAATAACGCAAAAATGCCCCCCCCCAGCCTGTACACCCCCCCCCCCCGCCGGGGGTAGAGTTCCCGCTACCAGATGCACTAATTAGCGCGCACTAACTCCAAGAAATATGAATAAAAATTCGGTTAAAACAAATGAAGTAATAAAAGTTATAAGAAATCTAGTGATTGAAAAATAAAACAAATGAGTAATTTGTCAAAAAAAATTGTGTAATTTCATTAACATGGGTGATACTTTTGATGTTGATGAAGCCGTGGCAAAGCTTGTAGAACAACTATTGCCGACGAAATCAAAAAAGAAATATGAAATACAGTATTTTATTTTATTTTATTCATGTTTATGTGCTTGTCGTGTAGTTATTGTAGTTAGTGCCGGTATTACATATATGTCAATATATTGAGGTGTAATATTGTAAATCTATTTATTTTTATTCCAATTACTTCCAATCAAAAATATTTTTCTTCAAAGTAATTCGTGAAACTTCAATTTAATAATTTATAAAAATGGGAATGCAAAATGCATCGATACCGTATCGCATCGCCCGCTTATCAAACAAATTTTGTAGTTCCTTCAATAAATTTTTAAAATAATAATGTAAAATTTTTATTTACCAAACTTTTAATCATAATTTCCAAATTCTGTTTATCTTTATTACCATCTGCACTCATTCGACCATAGCTTCTGTTTTATTCTCTTTTTCAAAATCATCCAAAATATCTTTCTTCAAACTCAATTCAATCAATTCAATCAATAACTTCAATAAAACACATTATCTTCAAAACCTTTACTTGTATTCTAAAATTATAAACTTCTTTAAAAATTACTCGGACATGAATTTTACACGTCCATCATGTCGACCATTTTTTTGGCAAAAGGCCTAAAAATCACTTATATTTTAAAAACTACAAATCTTTTCAAAAATTATTTAGACTAATAAATTAACACGGCCATCATGTCGACCATTTTTTTGGCAAAAGGCCTGGAAAAATCACTTATATTTTGAAAACTACAAATCTTTTCAAAAATTATCCAGACTAATAAATTAATACGGCCATCACGTCGACCATTTTTTGACAAAAGGCCTTGAATTTCCGGTGATTCGTCCCCACCTTGCTAATTTTACAATCTTACAACATAAAATCAATTTAAACATAACTTAAATAAATAAATGAATTTTTACCAAAATGTATAGGGTGGGTCCGAATCACTTTTGAAACACGACAATATAAACGTCAGATAATATTACCTCCCTTGGGAATTTTACAAATATTAATCAATGCAGCAAGTAGTCGCCGTCATATCCACGCCATTTGATGGAGATAAGTACGCATTTATTTATCGGAAGTAGATAAAAGTAAAAAGTCGAAAGACTTTCTAATTTTCTTATTATTTAATTTAAAACATTAAATTTATCCTGTTTCCAATAATACGAAGTAATAATAATAATTATAGATAATTTATAGAGTATTAGATATTAATAAATATTCTATTAAATTGCTATTTATTTTTTAAATATTTGTCTCTCTGAAAACATTTAGTATAGAGTTTTACATCGACCATAAAAATAATAAAGCATAATGGGTAATAATATGATAAGTAATTGCAATATTGTAATTACAAATAGTGTTTGCTTATCTTTTTACCGATCATGCTGTACTTTATATTCCTTGACTTATTTTTATGTTATAAATAATAACTTGTTTTAACATAAAACAATTTTTATTGCTTTTCTTAAAACTAACTTCGTTGGATCTGAGAGATTTCTCAAATATAGTGATTCACATGATAAATTTGAAATCGTAAATACAAATAGTTACATTTAAAAACATTAGAATTAGAAATTTTTATTAATTTTATGTTTAATTTAGTTTTAAAGTTACAGGTTTTAAAAACTCATTCTGTGCTTAAATAAATGTAATTCTTTTTTTGTAGTTAGTAACTTTTGTTTTAATTTAACTTAATAAGTTTATTTTGTTTGTATGCGATCTTTGATCTAATTTAGTTTTTAAGCAACGTATACTTAAAACTTTTATTGAAGTAAACTTTTATTAAACTTAAATAAAACTTGAAAAGATGAAATTTTTCCATTTTCTATTTTTATATTAAATGTTTTATGTTTGTTCTATATTTTGAAATTTAAAAATATGCGTCACCCCTCGCTTTGTTTTCTATTACTTCTTGTGTACAATTTCTTTCGTCTTCTTATGTTTTATTAGTTTTACCTAGCGCCTGTATTCTATCTAAGTCAGTAGCGCAGCCAAGGGGGGAGCTAGGGGGCTATAGCCCCCCCCCCCAGACACTCTTTCTTTTTTTAATGACCATAGCCGCTTTTTTACCGGTGCAAAGAAAAAAAACAAAAAAATTATTGTGTTCGACTGTTCGATAAGATTGTAGTTAGGTACTGTTTTTAGTGTAGCACTTGTTGCTTGTTGGTAGCTAATCGGCCAAGCCAGTTAATTTAGGTCTGGCATCCTTGGGCCCCCAAGGGCGGATTTACCAAATTGTCGCTTATGGGCACTACTTTGAGATGCCGTCTCTCTTATACTTAAGAGCTAACAGGGGAGGTTCGGCGCAAAAGGGGGGGCGTAGGGGCGTGGTCAACGGATTTTCAGTGTTTACTGAAATTTCAAATACAAAATAGCAATCAGTTTCAATTCTCAATCTTTATGATGACTGCTATTTATTGAAAATAAGGATATGTATATTACAATAAAAAGATTGGCAACAAAAATCAATGATAAATCTTTATTTCGGAAATGCCGTACTTAAATTCTTACTTTAATTTAAGGTAGATAACAGTGGTAACACAATAATTATACTCGAAAATAAGATGACTTTTCGCCTGCGGCGCTGGCCTTTGGCACAGCTCGCTTTGCTTGCATCTTTTAGCCCCCCCCCCCATAACAAAATCCTGGCTGCGCCACTGATCTAAGTGATAGTACCTACTGAGAAAAGATTTGAACCATATTGAAGGATCTATATTTATGCTTTAGAGTTTATATTTTTATTTTTATATCGTTGGATGTTCCCCCGCATGCTTCGGTTCCCCTAATATTTAGTCACGCGAACCAAAAGTTAAGTTAAAGTACAAATAAATAATATTAAAGTATTTTCCACTCGCGCTCTTGCAGTAGTATATCGTTTTGGTCGATGGGATCCTTAAATGTTTACATTATTATCATTGAAATATTGATTTACTTGAATATTTGCACTACGGAGAGAATTGCGCCATTATGTACATACATACATTGTATACATACAGATGTATACAAATATGTAGATTAGTAAATAACGGTTAAGAATAATATTATCGCCAGTTCTACTTCACTAAAGCATAAAGTTATAAACTGCAATAATTTTGAACTTAGTTTAGACCTGACATCATTTACAATTATGCAATTCATCGCTGCAGGGCTTCGAATAAATAGAAGATTATCATATAACTTGGCAATTTGACAAAAACCTTTTCCTAAATAAATGTTAATTCACTCCCAAGTTCCTCAAAGAAAACTAACAAATAATTAACTCGAGTAGCTAATTAAGAACTTGACGAGAGATTTTTGCTTTAGACAATGTTTCTGTACTTTTGTTACTCCATTTTGATCGAATTTTTGCATAATGGATCTGCAGTATTGGATAATTTTTAGAACCATGCCATTATTGTTAAAATATTCGTAAATAATGACGTAAATTTAAATAGAGTTTTACAAGAAATAACGAGTTTTAAAAATATAATGGCTTAGAAAGAAACCAAAAAACACGAAAAACTCGAAAGGGTTGAATTAGGTCAGTTCATCCAATTCATGTACAAAGTATGTATATACGACATACTTTTTTTCTTCACATACAGGAAATACTTAAATTTTTATAAAGTTTTCAAGAGCGGCTCGTTGGTCTAGGGGTATGATTCTCGCTTTGGGTGCGAGAGGTCCCGGGTTCAAATCCCGGACGAGCCCAAATTTTTGAGTTTTAAAAATTTTTTAATATAACAATTATTTTTATGCTATATGATTAAAATATATTACATTAATGGGTCAATTTATTGCAAAATACTTTATTATCAAAAATTTTCAATATGAAATTTTACACATTTTTACGATCTTTTTTTTATATCGATGACCTTATTTGTAGCACTGTGTATATAATTCTCAAGAGACCTCACAATGTAGCCAAATATAGTTAACTGCGGCTCGTTGGTCTAGGGGTATGATTCTCGCTTTGGGTGCGAGAGGTCCCGGGTTCAAATCCCGGACGAGCCCAACTTTTTACTTAATTTAAATCGACATAACTCGATATTTTTTGATCAAATTAAATTGTTATTTTTAAAGAAAATTTGAAGAAACAGTTCAAAACTAGTTACATAAATAATATAATAATTGACACGCGAAGGAATACAAGAGCAAACAAATTACTCTGTTGTGTAGCATTTGCGTTGCGTCGATACCTAAATCATAATAGAGCCCCAGAAACTCAAATAGGGTAACTTATACATTAATACAAGGAAATTAACATGTCATGTTGTGAGCAACATAAGGGCTCATTTCAGAATTTATAGCATCCGACAACAATACGCTACACAATTTTCAAAACAATAAATACAAAAATTTATTTATGTAGGTATCTATCTGCAAGAAATTTTAATTAAATAGAAAGAATTCATTTGTTGCAACACAATGCGTTATAATCGTTTTTAAAAAATGTGCAATCCTTTAAAAATGGGGCAAATGAAACCAGGACAGTGCTTTCAAAACATTTTGTCCTGCAAAATATTTTATATAATTAACAAAGTACTGGGTCATTATAAATTAATTTGGATGTAAACTGAATTTTATAAATTAAAGTTCACATAAGCCGGGTCCGGATAAATTAACAAAGGTCACGAATCCCATGAATATGGTAAATCGTCGTGCAAGTTGAGAACTGCTGTTTTGCCAAACAAAGTCAACAATAATTATTAAATCTATATTATTTTTTATTATCGTTTCGAACTTACTTGAAAGTTAAATTTAATTTGCAATATTTAATTAATTTAGCGGAAGTTGAATAAAATTTAATTAAACATGAGATTATTGTTGCTCAAAATTTGTGTCGGTGCCATGTATTTTATAATTGGTTGTTCCCAAATACAAGTGAGTGGAGAATATCTACAACCAAAACAATTAATAAAAGTAAAACAAGAAAATTTAATTCGTCCTGGATATTACTCTTATGAAATTTCGAAAAATGAAAAAAATAAGTGGGAAAATAATGCTAGAAGTCAAGTTGATATTTTTCCAAAAAAATATAACGATTTACTAAAATCTCCAGAAAATATTTTCAAAATCTTGCATAAACTCGTAAGTAAATCTGAAAGTCTTGAGGGAAAACAAGGTTTAAACTTGTCACGGGAAAGTCGAAAAATGATTAATAAAGAAGATCGCAAAAATAAAGAAGTTATTAAGGGTAATTATAGACGATTTCTCTTAAACTCGGCTAATTTAAATAAACAAGAAATCAATAAAAATTTTAATAATGGAAAAGTAATCGGTTTCGGTAATTATTTGGTAAGTAAAGAGTAGGATCTATTTAATTCGAATATTGTTTTTGCAGAAAATATAATCATAAAAACTATAACTCTTATTCGTTAATTAATTTTATAAATTAATAAAATAACATTATAATATTCCCAATAATTAGTAATTTTAATTTATATTAGTAACTAGTAAAAAAATATAAATTAAAATTACACACAGCTGTCCCTACTCTCCTTAAAGGATTTTTTAATTTATTTTTATTTTTTTAAACTTTTTAAAATTAAACATTAATAACATAATACTATTATAAATAAATTCTGATAAAAGCGATAACCTTCGCTGACTAAATTCAATAGCCTTTTTTCACAATTAGTATGGAATGCTATCCAGACTATCCCGATTTCAAAACCCAAATGGTTATGTGCATGATCTAAGATCGACATTAATAAATAGGAATGAATCAAAATAAATGCATCTCTCTATGATCTTAGTAATGCGCACGTAATTGGTAATTGTATATGCAAATACTCTTTATGGTATGAAGATTAAAATTTCAATGTTTAAATATAAAATTTAAATTATTATTTTTATTTTTCAATATAATATGTAATGGCGTTTCAAAAAAACCCTTTTGGAGTAACCCCTTTTTACATCGTTGTTTTAACTAACATAAATATTGTTTAATTTAATGTTTTTTAGGAAAGAATAATCCAACATTCGGCAAAATCTAAGGCAACATGCTTTCCCAAATTTAATTTATATAATCAAACTAAAGAAATACACGAAATTCCAAAAATTAGGAAAGTTCGAGACATCTTTCCACCTCTCGTGAACTTTAAAGGTCTTCAGAACGCCATTAAAGCTTCTGCTTACTTTTCGATCTACAAAGATGGTAATCTCAGCAGTTTCGAACATTTTGATTTTCACACTAATACGCACAATTTTTCCACCGTAAACAACGCTTCACAAGAAACACCACGTCTTATACGATCCATTGCCGAGGAAGAAAAATTAATCAAGAAAAAAAGCGCAGTTAGCAAATTTTTGCTAGAACTTCAAGACACTCTGGAAACAGTAAAATTTTTAACGGATGGCATGTTTTATCCGCGAGTGAAAGACAGCGATGAAATTTATGACTCGACCGCTAATGATACATCGAAAGATGAGAAAGTTACTCGCAAAATTAGACAATTAAACAACGAAATTGATTCATCAGCATCATTTCGAAAAAAACTTATCGAGATGAACAAACTAACAGAAAGCATTACAAAAAGCAGATGCAATTGCTTAGTTAACAAAAGTTGCGATTTAGAACGAAAAACCCAGGAAACGGAACATGAAAACTGCAAAAACTACGAAGAGATTTTAAAAATTATGAAAAACCTGAATTCGTTGCTTCGCGATTTTGTCAATATTTCGGTCGGTGATCTTAGAAAAAAGAAAAATTTCAACGATGCTTTAATGAAATTAAGTGACATTAAATTGAAAAAATTTTGGAGTGCGCTCCAAAAATTAAGGAAACAATTAAGTAATAATATCGCATAACGCTAAGTTTATATTAACATTTTCATTAAATATAAATAAATAAAGATTTAGCACTAACCTGGTGATTATGTAGAAATATACTAATCCTGTTCCTGTTCTCGATTTCCAAAAAATACAACCTCGTTCCCCTGAATTACGAATATGTAGTGCCACAAAGGTGAGTAGAAATATTTACCATGCCCAAGCTAAATGAAAAGTTTACTTTTAGAAATCTTCAGATCTTATATCTGATTTTAATTTATTAGCAATTTTAATAACAAAAACTGTAAGAACCAATGGTTAAGGAAGAAGAAAATATAATAATTATTCTGTTTATTTAAAAAAAAAAAAAAAAACGATTATATTTTAAACTGATTCCTTTAAACAACGTTGCAGTGGCTACAACTAAAAATGTTATCTAAAAATACTCTTCTAGTCCAGCCCTAAGGTCTCATGTTAAATCTTGTCAGCCCCATGAGTTGCAATTGCATTTTTAATTATATTTTATAATTCTTTATAAATAAAGAAAAGCAGCACACCAAAATAAACTACAAAACTTAATCAGCAGCTGAAAAATTGCTTTCCTCGACAATTTTTCCGAAATTCCATTTCCTCTTCGTATTTTAACATTATTTTTTAAAAACAAAATTTATCTGCTTCTCAATAATTAAAGATGTAGTTAAAAAAACTGTAGATCTCTAATCCCAGAAAACATTTTATGATATTGCAAACATACTATTGAAAAACCTTTAACTTGAGTTTCATCAATTATTAAAGTTTTTAATATTTACTGCTGATTGCAAACTGTTCTATAGACATTATTAAAATACCATGCAGGAAATCATTATACTCCAAAAACATTTCAAAATGGATTTTTAAAACTATACAATAGGATAATTATTGATGAATTATGTGCTTCGATTGGCATTTTATTATAACTTAATGACAGTTAAGACGTAAATTAGAACATATTTAAGGCTACATTATATTGTTTTTCTGTTCCCATGAACTCTTAGTCTGTAAACACAAGTGTAGCTGGGATTACCATAATTTGTTAAAAAGTGAAATTCGACAAATTTGTAAGTATTTGGCACTATATTATTATTGAGTATTGGAAAAGTCTGTAGGGGTTTATTCTTATAAATTCTGTAAGTGAAACAACCCAATTCGTCTTTCACCTCTCCATTTTCGCCGTTTAGGCCCTAAAATAATACTTAAATTAAATTTAAATTTAAGACCCTTAAATGTATCTAATCCTCCCACAATAAATTATTAAAATTAATTTTGTAGTTGTATGCTTTTTAGTTTTTTCATTTCTTTAGAAATGCAGTTAGATTAAATATTGTCGTCGTAGAAGTCATGTATCTAGATTAAATACACAACCGATCCATTCTTTCATTTTTTTGTTGCATTGAAATGAAAACTCAACTTACATAAAATACAAAATCCTTCGGCGCGCTATTGATACCTTCCACCAAATATGAAGATGTGTGCTCAATTGTGATTGCAGTAATGTCGATTAACTGACTCAGTCCAATCTGTATTCGACCACAATGTCCTTTAAAAGCAAAGCACTCGCCAGGAAGAGTACCTGACTGAATAACAAGCTTAGGATCCGAATCTTTATTTACTGTTCCCATAAACTGTATTATACTCATAAAATCATAAGAAACTATGTTAGAATATCCATATGTCTCTGGTGTAGAAATTATGTATCCTCCGGCCGACTCCAGGGCATAATCTATCGAATAAAAATTTAAATCGATAATTTATGTCAAGTCCAATGAGCCTACCAAAAATTCCTACTTTATCTGCGTCATGTAAAATTAATGCTTCTTCGATTTTTGAATTTATAGCCATTTTCAAATTTCCAATTTTTGTTTCGATATTGTGCCTAGTAAGCAAGTTTTAAGTTAGATGAGGAAAATGTAAACTTGTGTTTACGTGCTCACGTTTGTTTCTGCATATCAAGTTGAACACGATATAAAGCTTCCAATTTTTGAGTCACAAACTTTAAATTTTTGTTAACGTGAGCCAAACGTGCATGCTGATTGACATAACTATAGCAATAAGCTAAATCAAAATTGGTTTTTTTATGTGAACTCACTTCTACAGAATTATTTTTTGATAAAAAATTTGGGTATTCTAAAAAATAATGATGCTTTCATTGCAGTGATTATTTCATCTAATTAATTTTAGTCAAATTATAATCCAAGCTTCTCAAAAATTAGTTTGATACAGATATTATATTTCAGATCCTTTGTACTTTAGTACCGAGGCCCGGACATCGTTTCACACAAAATTTTCACAGAAACTAATTTTTGAAAAGTAAAATTTTGACTATGTTATTCTGTACGAACCATAAATAATACATATTCGATACTTTCCGTGCTTACCTGGCTTAATAAAAAGTACGATAATAGATGCACAAGTAACCGAAACTATTAAAAACAGAAGTTTTGCACCTGCAAATAATCAAAGGTTATATTTAAGTGTTAATAAAAGAAAATGAAAAACTTACAGTGTCGACGAGGAGCGTTTATAGTTAAATTTATAGGTTGATAAATAAGATTTTCATCTTGGAAGTTTGGTAAAAATTCCCTGGGATCGATATTATCCTCTATTCTTCTGTTACTAGTCGACGGCATATTTCCATCACCTTCGCCAATCATTTCGAGTAGTCCAGAAGAATTCCTCGAACAGCACCTATGCGAATGATCGCAAAACCGACAAACAGGACTTGAAGTCTCATTAATGATTCTGTCTCTGATGCGTAAACTTCTACGCATTTTAATTAACAAATTAATTCAAAAAACTTTGACAAGTGAAACTAAAAACAATCAAAACGTCGAAATTACCTTTCTTGAGGGTTAATAATAATTATTGACGTTTTATTTATCGGTTTTAAGTTATACAACCAAATTGTCAGCAGTCACAAACAAAGTTTTCTTATTTCTAAACAGTTTGCATAAAACTTTTAACTAGAAAATTAACTTAAAAAGTAAAATTAAAAATCGTGTTTAAAAATTTAGAGCGCGCAAACGCTAAAAGCAAAGCGCACAAATTTGTTCTTTTTAAATGTCCTACATACTATTTGTTCTAAAATTCAGTTGTTCTAAAATCACAATACGAAATAATTATATTATGTACAAGGTAAGTCAACTAAACAAATACCTCGTTGATAAGTACAAAATCAATCAGTTTATTATGCCAATAAGCACCTCAAACATTAATAGAATAAATTAAGAAAAAAAATTTATTACAATGTAAATTGTCAAATACATTAAAATAAAACATTTTAATTCCAATTTTCTTGAGTTCCTCCCCAATTGGGTTGAGCTGGTTGAGAAGCTATGGCATTTACATCCCAATCATTGGCAACTTGCGTTGCCCAATCGTTTGCAGCAGGTGCTACATATGGAACAGGGTCGTTTAAAGTATTACTAGTATCCAATACAACTGCAGCAACGAGGGGTTCTGAATTCCACTGTTCTTGCTCAGGCACGGACCAATCTTCTATAGCAGGTTCTAAAATTGGATGAGTCTCTGCTTTAATAGGGAGCAGTTCTTTAGCAGCTAACTCTTCCTTTTCTGCTTCTTCAGGTTCTCTATAGAAATAAAGATCAACGACAACGTCCCACTTAACATCTCTTTTAATTAGTCCACGAAGACGTAACACCTCACGTGCAAGAAACCACCACATCAAACCAATACTGTGAGGAGATTTATTATTGCAAGGAATTGCAATGTCGACATAACGTTTAGGAGAGTCTACGTTGCAAAAAGCAATAACCGGAATGTTAACATAGGATGCTTCCGTGATGGGTTGATGATCGAAAAGTGGATCGGTTACAATTAGGAGACGTGGTTCACGAAAAGCGCTTTGAATTTGATTGGTGAACGCACCTAAAACATAATTTTATTAACACAGTTACCTAAATAATGATTTTTATTACTCACCTGGTGTAAAACGACCTGCAATTGGAGTTGCACCAGTATGGGCAGCATATTTTAAAACTGCACGTTGACCATACGTACGACTTGAAATCGCAAAAACCTCACCTGGGTTTTCGATGGCGACAATTGCTCGTGCAGCTAATAAAAGTTTCTCCCACGTACGACGAACATGAATGATATTAACTCCATCCGAACGTCTCTTATAAACATACCTGTACCATTTAAATGTTTAATAAATAAAAGGGATTAAAGAAAAGAAAAACTAACTTACTCTTTCATTTGATGGTTTGCATTGTTGGCACCCAAATGGATACATGCAGCAAGCATTTTGGTGACATCGTCTTCTTTAAGACTGAGCGCTTCTAAACCTCCAGACATCTTTACGTTTCTTCAAAATTACGATAAACCTAAATAATTTAGTCGAATAAATACTTTCCTGTTACATTTAAACTTAAAATACGAAGAAAACTTACGTTTGAACGCCACAAGGAGATAGGCACAAAGATAGAAACCAGATTGAGGTTAAAATTTCTAAAGGTCCGATTACATGTGCATACTTTTTTTGAATTTTTATATCAGAAAATTTAAATTAAAAGTACTTTATCTGAATGTCCGATATTATACTTTGTTTCCCTTATGCGTATTAAAATTTGTAAAATAAGCCGTATCGTCTAGATTTTAAAACATATTTAAATGAAAAATTTAAATTTTCACTTGCAGTGGCGGCGCGTCTCCCCACAATATTTTGTAAAAATTTGATGTTTTAATTTTCAGTCCTTTCCGCTCCAAAAGATTGTGGGAATATTGCTCGTTTGGTACCACCACATCGTTGACACAGGACACGATTATGTGATGAAGTGTGGTACTTAATAAACTGGAAGATATAAAAATATATTGAAATAAATTTCAACAAACGATGTCGATGGTCTCTTTTTATTGTTTCTTTATATAGTTAACAACTTTTATGTGTGTGTAAAATATTGGTAATTTATTATTTTACGTCTTGTTGATTTGTTTTATTTTGGTCAGGTTTTCCAATCAGCATAACTGATTGTTACTCCAATTTCTCTTCTTCTTTAGAATACCGTGATCATCATTAGTCTTGAACTGCTCTACAATAAGAAGCTGTACTCTATGATCAAAGATGTGTGGATCAACCTTTTAATTCTATTAAGTTAAACAAAGAAAGTTGGAAGTGGTGAGAACGAGCTCTTGTTGGAAGCAAAAAGCTAAATTTCTTGTTGGAAAGGAAAAATAATTGAAAGACTGAAATTATTTTATAATAACATATATTTTACTAAATAATTTGCACTTAAATGATAATAGATACATAAATCTATGTTAGTATTTACATAATTAAAATATTTTAAGCAGGATAAAAAATAATGCCAAAATATAATAATTACAATTTTGGAATAAAATGCACAGCAAAGTGCAAATTTAACAAATCAATTAAATAAAAAACATAAACCAATTTATTTATACTTATATACAGGTCCAACACTAATTCCACTAAATATTCTTGTACAAATTTAAGTTTTTGTTAAATTTGCAGCTTTGGTGTGTAATTAAAATTACAAATAAAATAAAAGATCGTATAACAATGATAAAACATTTTTTTAAACAAAAAAAATAAAAAGGAAGATGAATAAACACGTACAACTAAAATGGCATCGGTCGATAGATTTGTGCAAGAATCTAGATGAAGTTTTGGAAAGTAAAATTTCTTGTAATTTTCGGCAAATGAGCGGCACAAAAAACAAGGTTTTCGTTGTTAATTTACATTATTGCTTTATCATTGATAATAGCATACAGAATGAAACCTTATTAAATAATCATACAAAAATATCATTAAATTTTTTTTTCTAAGTTACAATTACGCCTTTTAATATAATGAATCTAATTTTTACGTTCCTTTTCTCCAAAAAAATTGTAAAAGCACAATTAACTGAAACGGTAAGAACAGTTGAAAAAATAAAAAATTTAGGGTACATGTTTTTGTTTATCGTTACAAGAACAAATATTTTCAAATTTAATTTCTTCAAATAGTTTTATTTATAAAAACTGTCCTTACAATAATATCGTAAAGTATTACCGCTAAAATAAGATTTTATATACATGGTTACAAATAAAAGAATTGTTTCAAAACCGAAAATTCACATTAGCACAAAACTGAGAAGCATCTTACCATATAAATAGATTAAATGTAAATGAGAATTGTTCCTCCTATTCACTTAAAAATGCCTTTTTTCTGAATTAAAAAAATTATGGTCACGCTTGCCCCACAAAAAAACAAGCATTCAAGTTATTTATAAATTAAATTGCATATTTTCTAAATAATATCACTCAAAATAACTGTATGCAACTCCTCTCTCCCACCCTTGCAGCACCTTAACTAAAATTAGCACAACAGTCGTCAAAAATTTGAATATTAAGTAAATTTAAACAAAAATTAAGCCAAAATTTAGGTACACACTGTAGGTATACGATGAAAAACACCCTGTACATTACTAAACTGCTATTGTTTTGATAAATATCACACACAAATTTTGATTATCATAAAAACCAAACAAATGTGAACAAATAAAAATGTGCATCTTAATTTTGGCAAGACACTTAAAAAAAAAGTTCTTTAAAAAATCTAATTTGTGCTCGCAATCAAAGACTATTCTACCTAAGTATGATAGGCTGTGACGTAGGTTGCAGGGAAGAGACCACGACGATGACCAATTTCGCCATGCCACCAGTGTTGGTCACTTCTGTCAGTCACTGTTATCACGTCGCCTCTTTTGAAGTCTAATTCACCAGGCTCTTGTGGCGTGAAATCGTATAACGCCTGCACTAGACACTGAAACAATAAGCCATATTAGTAGGTGCCACGAAGAATGCGTTCAAGTTAAAAAAAAATTAAGGTGGGCACTGAAAGTTAATAGCTTCTCTACGAATAGACAAATAAACGCAAAATAATAAATTGTGGGTTGTTAATTTTTTTTATTGATCCAGATAATTTTTTAATTTTTCTTCGCTAATAAATCATAGTTAGCAAGTGGGATTGTTTGCAACAAAAACTTCAACTTGTTCAGAACCCCTCGAGAAAGCTCTATTGCATTCTTTGTCCATAAAATTGCAGTTTTAAATATAAATATGTAAACAGAGCCGTGTGGTGCTATGAGGCGGTCGCCTCAGGCGGCACAGAAATATGGCATTTTTGATTTTTTGTAAAACGCTTGGTAAAAACAAAATTTGGTTGTACCACTTTCAATGTTGATAAAACTGATTAAGGAATATTACAGTAAATATTTCAGTAAGTGCAAAAATAACAAAAAATGGTAACAAAATATTAAAAAGGATTAGTGCGGTTTAAATTTATTTTCGTAAGTGTTACAGAAAACAACCCCAATATAAACTTCTTAAAATATTAGAATAATATCTACTTATTTCGTGTTATGAGTGAATATCCCTCTAATTTGACAATTTTTTACGAAATTTTATTACTAGTAGGTAATAAATTTTTATTAGGTGTCCGAACTTCTATAAGCGGTAGTCCATGTACTTAATTCAATTAATAGTGTGTACAAATTCAAACTTTTGCACGGTACTGTAATATTAAAAGTGAACTAAACAAGAGAGTAATATTTAAATATTTTAAATAACTTTTTTTTGCTGAAGCGTAAGAGAACGTTATAAATTTTACTTTTAAAACTAGTCGAGTCGCGAAATAGTGAAAACAAAAATTTTAACATTGAGTGTATATGGGACTCCTATATAAAGAACAGCGATAACCTTGATACAGCAAACTGTGTACTAAATCGTGCAGTTTGAATGACATCTTTTATAGAGACTTCCCCCCAAAACTGAGAATTTACATTAGGTATCATATTTACACTTCATTTTACTCGTAAAGTTAGCATAGAACGCAATTTTTATATGTTAAAAATTTTATGTTTTATATTTTTATAGTCTACATTGGCATAGTAAATGGGTTAGTTGCTTGTACCTGTAACTTGCAAGACAGCTACTAATGCAATGTAAACCGATAGGACAGGACCCGTTTGTTTGAATTTGCCTTGTGCACAGGAAAGTTGACTAGCTAGGCTACTACTGGTACATGTAACGGGTACAAGTAACTTAACCACAGTAAACTAGCTATTATACTTTCAATAAATCAAAGCTTTCATTTTCAAAATGTGATTTTATTGTAAATTTTGTTAATACCGAAATAGTGAACAACCCCGAAAAAGTGAAAAGTCTTTGCCATATTTAATTCACTATTTCGCGACTCGACTGTAATTTAAAACATTATAATAGTAGCTTGTCTTATAATGGACCGAAAAAGAAAAAGTTATCAGGAAGTCAATATAAACATAAACGAATACAAAAACCAGCTAAAAATCAAAAAATGGGCAATTATTTACAAAACTTTTTAAAGCCTCCGACGTCTGAAGTACTTGAAACTCCTGTAACATTTGAAAATGATACCGCGATACCTACAGAAATTGATCTTCCAGATGATATTAGTATTTCCACCAATGAAGAAAAACCTATCAAGGAATATAATCAACAGAACTTAGAAATCACATCTCAATCTCAGTCATATGAAAAAAAAATAATATTAGAAATTCCTACATATCCTGCTTTGTGGAAAAATATCATGAACAATAAATTTCGACAATATTACTTGTTGAAAAAGAGCCAGTACAAGTTAAAAAATACGACTTCCATTAAATAAAGACAAACGTCGATTAAAATGTTGATATAATTTAAATTATACTAAATTAATACACGAGTTTACCGAAAAAGAAGAGTAAAACTGTAAATTTGTTTTTAGATATAATAAAAGTATAATAATATATTATATTAAATTTAATAAAACTTGATATATTAGTTAATAAATATCCCTGTTAAAAAGCGGCATTTTAAAGATTTACCTCACTCAAATTCCACCACACGGCTCTGTATGTAATAGCTTTTTAACCCTAGTGCCCGGCTACTGTTTTGACTTTTAAATAGCATATAACTTTTTTCTATCGTAATATCGTAAACATGACATCTCTATAACTGCGATCGTATGGGTAAAAAAAAGTGATTTAGAAAAAAATTATTCGAAACCTTTCTGTAGCTATTATTCGAAAAAATTCTGTAATTTGTACGTAACTATTGTAAATTAACCCTAAGGATTAAAAAGGCGTTATAGTTATAATTCACAATTTTTCCAAAAATGACAACTTTCAAAACTATCTCTGAGATTTAAATTTTATTTCATTAATAATGACGGTTTTTCCTACAAAATTCTACAAAGAACAATAGAGAAGTTGTCCCTGTATGTCTTAATATTTTTTATATAAGAATATCTAGTTAACTACGTTGGGATGGGGTATGCAGTAAAATATAGATATTGTTTTACGTCTGATCAAACAGAATCCACAAATTCTGTAATTCTTTTGACACAACACATTTATTTACTGACACAGTATTTATTCAGTTTTTGATTACATAAAAGGAGTCAGGCAACTACACGGCAAAATTGCCAAGTATTTTTTTTAAATTATTACCTTTAATGTCATGTACCATCACCCCAATCCATTTCTAAAGTAACCTCTTTTTTTATATTAATTATTGTAATTTCTATCGGCAGAAAAATCAAATATGAAGTAATTTTATAATTATTAACTCATGATGCACACAGAAAGAAAGCTCTCTTATAAAAGGTCTCAGGTGCCTAGTAAACTTGACAAAACAGCAATCGTCCAATAATTTCACCAATGTGCCATACTACCCTAAAAAAACTAACTTTTGATATACAAATTCTAATCTAAATTAAGCATATCAACTACATAATTATGTAATAAACCGGAAATTTCTTCAATTGCCAAACATAATGTTAGTCAACGGGCAAGACGAAGCAAAATGATTTGCATTAAGAAAACACAGAATGAACAGAAAAACTGACATTGATGGTTTAAATGAAAAATTCACGCGTAAGCACACATCCGAATTCTAGCAATAACATTTGGCACACATACCACAAACAAAGGATAAAATAGTACATCAAAGCAACAGTATACCAGACATTAATTGGAAGAAGAAATTAAAAATATTCAATCATACCTATTTTTGAAAAGTAACAAAGCAACTGCCCAACTTCAGTGTTATAATGTTAAACCAAAATTAGTACTTATATAACTAAATATATTATGTAAAGCAGATTTTAATAAAATTTACTAAAAATGTCCAATTCTAATAATGATTGATTTTCTAGTTGCTACTTGCTAGTGAGAGTAAAAAAAAAGTAATACACATCTTTTCGAAAATGGGCTTTAGTTATATCGAGAACCTATAAGGGATCCACTATACATTATATACTAAAATTAGGTCATTGGAATGGTGAAATAATTTTGTGTAAAGAGTTGAATCAACTTAATTCCTTTTAAATCTGTAATAAATAAACAATAATTATTATCCTAAATAATAATATCGCAGATCATGAACGTCGGTATTTCTAAGGTGCACATAACATATTGTGTCGGTAAATAAATATGTGTCGTCTAGAAAAGTTGTATTCTGTTTTAACAATAATAAATTATATCCTAGCCTACTTTAATTTCAATTTTCAAAAATAAAAGCCGAGATGTGAACAAAAAATAGCTTAAAAGCTACATTCTTTACACTGCAAAAGGTAGCTGAAGGAAAAATATAAAAAGTGGCTAGCTCATCTCGTTGTGTGTTTACCTCCAGCAAAAGCTCTTGGATGCTTTGTTTGACTAAATGTATTGATAAAAAATTATAAAATCACTTTGATACCCAATTCTTAATTCCATTTCCAAAGATTCCTCTCGTAGTTTTCATATTAAAAATGACTTTATTTAGATGTTTCTCGATATTTACACCCAAAGGTGGAACTTGAATAAAAAATTCTTTGAACTAATTAACTTATACTCACTTCCTCTGCAACCATATCTCTTAATTTGACATCTTGAGATCGCGAAACGGAAGCTGTGCGATGGTACTCGACTAATTCGTTAAGGGAATTAAATTTAACTACCCATAAAAAAAATTTTCCTTGTGCATCACGTAGAACTTTAAAATGCTGTACACCGTCGGAACATCTGCAAATTAAAGATAGTTAACGTGCGTCGATTTTTTGTGCAGATGGAGAAAACCTTACTTTACAGATAAAGAGAAATCGCCAGGCGAAGATTCACTAATACGAATTAAAAAGGCCCCTTCGTGTTTGTTCATTAATAACTTCTCGGCATCGGCTCTAGTTATCCTACCATAATACCAACTAAAATAGGAAAGATGAAAATTAAGAGGCAGTCGACATAACCTTAAAAAACTAACTTGTGATTTTTCATTTCGATGTAATTACTAGGTATGAGTCCCTCCTTGCCGTCCAGTTCAGCCCTGTACCAATTCATGTCATCTTCCATATTTAAAATCTAGAAAGATAAGGAATTTTAGATAAGAGTGCTGGAGGAAACAAAAATAGCCACCTTGAGAACTTGAGCCCTTTTAAAACTTAATTCGTCGTCTGCTGTGGCATTGAATTCGTGTTTGGCTACGGCCTCCATTCCGGAATCGTTTTGCACAACACTCTCGATACACAAAAATAAAAAAGTAATTCAGCAGCAGCACTTTGCACAACACACAAAATTCACAACACAAAAGACGTCAACAATTTAGCATTTCTATCACAGCACCTTTTTACGTATAAAAATAAAGCCCAACTTTGTTTCCTCGATAATTAAAATTGCGACGATATTTTTAGCACAATCGTGCGATAAAATTGGGTATTTTTAATAATAAATTTTTACCCTCTTATCCGATGTCCACTCCCACTATCCACCATTAAGGTTGAAAACTTGACGCGTAGGACAGTGTCGAAAATTTTCACGCTCGACACAAAACGCAAATCGTATTTTTAATGCGGTCACACGAAAATAATAGAAAACGACGAATCAAAAATAAACCGATTGGCGACCGCCCGCACAATTACGAGCAAATTATTTAAATATCCAAATTAAACTGTCGACTGCTTTATGTTCACTACGCCGCTGTGTTGCCATGTGTGTGCGCTCGCAGAATGTGACATTTCAAATTTGGCAGCTCCATTATTTTACTTTATTTTTTAACTCATCCTAGCGACCTTAAATTTTCAAAAATGGTAAGAAATCATGTCGGTCGTAATCGACGTTAATGGGCGGTTTCGATTCGTTAAATTTTGTATTATTGAAAATTTTCTAGGTTAAAATGTCGATGTTGCCATTTAAACAAATTATAACATTTTATTTTGTTTTGTCGTTTGTGTGTTTTGGAATCCCCACATCAGGGCCGTCGTGAGTCACCTTCAGGAACATCCGACTTTTTTTATGCTGGAAATATGTCCCCCGAAATAATTTTGTAAATGTAATCCTCACGACCTATTAAACAATATAATCAAATTTAATATTCACTTTTATTTTTTGTACTTTGATCTCATTTTTATTTGTTAGGTAATTATGACAAATCACGACAAATTACCACATTTAGGATAGGTGAAAATTTTTTTTAATGATATACGAAAGTTACTCGACGCTATGGTCCATTGCAATTTGAATAGCAAAATATTTTAAACAACCACAAGGACTTAAGATGTCCGAAAGTGCGGCCAAGGAGCAAATAAAAGTCGTGCGAGTTAGTTATGTGGATACCCTGTGGGTTTCTTACATTGTTGCTGTTTTGGCAGCATGGGTTGCAGAATTCGGTGAGTTACCTTTTTTGTTTACATATTTTGTTTTCTAATTAACAATACATGTGGTTACTATGGCAGTGTATCGGTGGTTTTTTTTCTAAAAGTCAGCTGATTTTGACAGTACTACCAGTTCAAATTTATTTCAAACAAAGCAAATTTTCCCGAAATGAATATTTAAGCTACCACAGAGTGGTATTCGCACAAATTGCCCAAGAATCAAGTAAACCCCCCGTAATCGAATTTTATTTTCTTTTGTTTCTTTTGTTTTCGACTATTCAAAAAAATTTTAGTCGACTTGGAATTCATTGTTTTTTTTCTACCCTAATTAACCAAAAATAAGTTTATTATTAATGGTATATTAGATAACAAGGTTCAAAATAGAATACTAATCGCGAGTGTCAATATTAGCTGTATTCTTTTTACCTATTTTATTTCCATCTCAGTTGCACAACTGAGATGAACTGAGTCAAAGTGAGAAAAAAATAAGGTAAAAAGAACAACGAAAATTTACTACTAAGTGATTTTTGAATTTAATTATTTTGAAGTTTGGTAATGCTAACCAAATTGTTTTTTGTATTATTGTATAATGTCAACATAAACTTCAAAAAGACAAATTAAAAATTTAAGGTGCAGTAGATATTAAAATGATTGCAATAAGTGACAAGTTTAATTCAAATCAACCAATCCGAGCCATTTCCCATTTTGTCTCAGTTGTAACACTTCAAAACAGCAAGATCAGTTTGGGTATGGAAGGGGATAATTTTGTCACGTAAAACTCAGTTCGGCACGACACAGTACTTATGTCAAAACGGTAAAAAAAACAACTTTTCAACTAAGTAACTGAGTATCTCAGTACAATCTCACTTAAAATAGGTAAAAAGAATACAGCTATAGTACCTAATTAAATGGGAACGAGTATGGGATATTCCTCGGGATTTGAAAATTAAAATTATTGTAATATTTACGTACTCACCCGATAAGCATTTTTTAATGTAAACGTCAAAGTCCGACTCATTTATGAGCCGAGAAAGGAGATAGTATAAAGTGCATGTTGTACATTATGATATAATGAATAAAAGTTTGTAAATATTTAATACTGAAGTATAATAATATTATAACACAATTTTAGATATTATTTACATTTTATTTAATTTAAATTTTAAATTATTTACGAAGCCCATTGCGAAAGCATTAGGATTTGTTGTACGTGGACTACATATTTTGTATTTTATTTTCAAAAATAAACAACGAATAAACAAAAAGGAGCCGATAAATCTAAAAGAAAACGTTGAAATCTGTTTTGTGTCGACAGATGGATTGCGTTTGTAACTTGTGGATTTTGTAGTTACGTGCTGAAGATGACGCAAGTCGAAACCGGTACATAAACTAACCGAACTAAAATTTTAGGAAAATGTTTTATTATTGATTTGCGATTACAAGTAACCTCGAGGGAAATTTCTGATATAATAAATAATATTGTGGTGGATTTTCAGAGTTAATTTAAATAGCAAAGAAAAGAAAACGAAAAGTAATTCGCCGTTGTTACTAGCAAATGTCCATCATTTAATCTTAATTTATTATGTGTGCACGTTTTGAGAGTTTTTTCTTTTCGAATAATTTAATTCTTTTGTTGTTTTTGTAATTTTATTGTCTGCTTGAGTAAAAATATTTGCTATAATATATTAATCACAATTCAAATAATTACTTAAGTGATGATGATGCGCTATTTGTGTTATTTTATGATTAGAGATGATGACCAGTGATTATTTAAACTGTAAAATTATTATTAGCTTAATAGTTCTTTTATTACGGTCATTTGAAATATGGCTGAACTATAGTGCCTCGATAATGGCAGTAATTACCGACCTGCATGTGTGTAGTACTAAAATTTTTAATTTCCCGGTTCTTTTTTGATTTTGGGATATACCTACCTAATAAATTTGAATTTTATTAGTATTACAAATACGTAATAATTATATTTTCGACAAATTCTTTACTTGATTAGAAATACCAACTACAACTGTGGTTACATTTTTGATAAGAACAGGAAATTTATTTCCTGATTTGCTTTCAAATTAAATGGGAATAATTTTTGTTATTTACAAAATTGGTTTTCTTATCGGTTCACACATTGTTTTAAAATGTTGTTAATTATACAAGAATTATTTAATTCCACAAACACGAGCATTCGTCACCTTACGTAAATTCTATTTTAATATTTTATTTTTAGCTTGATTGTTGTATTTTACATAAATAATGGCAAATATTTTACTTTATTTTAGATTTTTATTATTTTGTGCTTCACTTATCTTGATTTAACGAGTTTTATCAAGACTCTCGAAATTTTTAATTAAATTATTTCTCAATGACGTCTTTCTATTATCCATCGTAAAATTGTTGATTAGCAGAACTCTTGAGGTATCCAAAATTGCCTCCTGTTGGAAGAGGCTTTCTCTTTTCTTTCCCACTTTATTATTATTTCGAGTTAATATTTTAACTAAAATTATAAATTTAAGTAAACATATACCAGACAACAAACATAATATACTGATATAATACGAAATAAGTAAGCAGAAGAAAATGTTCGTAATCAAGAAAAAAACTATCGTTCATAGACTTGCAAAAAGCATACCCAATATGAAATTGTACTTTTCAGAAAATTCAGGAAAACTTTTGTTGTTTGACCGTCACTGGTTTCTGCGAGAAAGCGGATGCAATTTAAAGAAATTAAAATGAAATCAAGTTTGAAAGAAATAAAAATGTAATCGTCAGTAGTTGAAATTAAATAAAATAAGAAAAAATTTAAAGTGGATAAATAAGTGAAAGAAGAAAATTAAAGAAAAAAGATTTTAAATTGACGAAGATAATTAGAATGATAAGTGAAAGTTACAAGTTGTAAAATTAGAAGAAAAAAAATGAAGACTGCAAATTAGAGCAGTTGCAAGTGCTAAAGTTTACATAATAGTTTTGAATTTTGTGCCATATAATAGTATATTATGTTGTACCGGAGAACGCAACGGTTGTCTAGAAAGTGAAAGTTTTTGTCCTACATTAGCTTAACTTCGGCGGTGAGCGAGAGTTTTGAGTTCACCCAAGATGAATGAAAAAAAAAATTCTTAAATTACAACTCGATTTATGGAATACCTTCCAGGTTTATATATAATTAAAACATCAAATTGATTTAATTTATAAAAACATACAAATAAATATATTATACAAGATTATAAAGTAAAAAGTTGCTTCAAACAACTTTTACAATTTTACTTGCACTCGTAATTATAGTTTTGATAGTAAAATTCGGCCAAATCTTCTTCAAATTGGTTTTGCGAGCACCGTTTCTCTTGATTTCGAGGCACGACACATACGGGATTCTCGTAACAACGATCATCTAAAATTTTAATGGAATTACCTTCTACCCATTTCAATATTTTTTCATAGCAGCCGCACTGCCAAGGATTAGAATGTATGCTGATGGTATCTAATGCATTGAGATCGTTTAGATTTTTATCAAATATAAAAGTAAAATTATTATTGTTTAAAGTTAATTCGTTAATAATTGCAAAAGATTGGAATAACTCTTCGTTCAACCTTGTAAGTCTGTTTTTGTCTAAATTTAAGGAAAGGATATTAACATTTTCCTTGAAAGCATCGAAATGGATGTATTTAATACGATTATTGCTCAAGTTGAGGAATATTAAATTTGGATACTTTCGAAACGTATTTCTGTAAATCGACCGTAAGTAATTGTTTTGTATTTCAATCCACTCCAATATTTTATTTTGGCCAAACCATTCTGGCTCAAATACTTCCAGTTCATTTTCGCTCAACGCGATATTGATTAATTTGGTTAGAGATGAAAAAATTTGGGGTTCCAAAAATGCTATTCTATTGTTGCTTAAATCCAACGTCGTTATGGCACTAACATTTTCGAATGCGTTTTCACTTATAGTGCTTATCAGGTTATTGCTCAAAGACAACATTTCAACTTTTGGCAAATTCACAAAAGCTCTAGTTTTCACTTCTCTTATTTTGCAATTTTTGAATTTGATCGTTTGGAGGTCTGCCAAATTTGATATAGCATATTGGTTAAAAATGGGCACGGTCTGATCGTAACCTAAGATTTCGATGATGGTTTTATTGTCCCCTCGTCTCGAAAAAGATTCTCCAGTTATCTGCCCTGTTATGTATATACTGTTGAAGTTTCGCACATTTTTAACTTTGTATGATATTAAAGCCTCAACAAACGTCATAGCATCAGCAGTTTTGGTCGTACACATTTTTGGAACCACGCAAAACCACAACCAAGTATTTAAATAAAACAAAAGCATTTTTAAAATTCAACTTCTATACTGAAATTTTTTATTTTTAAACTCGCGATAGTTTGTGCTCTCTGACCTCATAATCATAGTTATTATCACTGACGAATTAATAATTGGCAATGGAAGAAAAGTTGAACTGTAGAAAATATATTTTATTTCTTCCTACCGCATATTATATTCATAGGTAGGAAACGTCGAATGGTTTTACATTTATTTATGAACAGCGCCGCAGGTGATTTTTGAAAATAAGTAAATAACAATTTTATGGAAATAATAATATGACTGTCGTTTTATCAACACGTAAAATTATATTGCCTATAGTATGCATCGTCTAAATCCTCATATCTGTCTTCCAGACACATTTTTTTGTGGTCACGTGGAACAATGCAGACCGGATTATTGGTGCTGAGACACGTAGCATACTTATGTATAATTTGAATGGAATTACTAGCGGCCCAATCCACTATTTTTTCGTAACAACTGCACTGCCATGGATTCGAATGTATGGAGATGGTTTTAAGATAATTAACGTCGTTAAGATTTTTATCGAACATAAAAGTTAAATTATTATTGTTTATGATTAATTCCTCGATAACCCTGAAGGATTGGAATAGGTTCTTGCTTAACTTTTTAAGTTTGTTGTTGTCTAAACTCAAAGTTAAAATATTGGAATTGTTTTTGAAAGCGTCTGGGTGAATGTGCTGGATTTTATTCCTTCCCAGTTCGAGGAACTTTAAATTATGGTAACGCACAAACGTCCCTCGTTGTATGGATCTCACAAAATTGCCCTCTAGGTCGATCCACTCTAAATTTATGTTTTCGCCGAACCACTCCGGTTCGAAGGTTTCCAGTTCGTTGTCGCTCAAAATTATGTATTTCAAGTTTGTCAATGAAGAAAAAACTTCCGGTTCCAAAAACGGTATCTTATTCTTGTTTAATTCCAAGGATTCGATGAAAACATTTACGAATGCGTTACCGTCTATCGTGGTTATGAGATTGTCTTGCAAATCCAAAATGTTGAGTTTCGGCAAATTAACGAAAGCGTTGGTTTTTATGTGTCTTATTTTGCACTTGCTAAATTTGATCGTCACGAGGTCTTCCAAATTTGAAATTGCGTATTCGTTGAAAACCGGAATTTCTTGATCCTCTCCAGAAATTGTGACGAGAGATTTGTTTCCTATTTGCTTTGAGAAAACCTCCAGTGTTATTCTTCCTGTAAGCAACACACTTTTTACGCTCTTCGAATCACCAACTTTGTATGAAATCAAACTTTCCACAAAAGTCACTTCATCGGTACAATATATTAGACCGACAAAAAGGCACATCAAAATTATTGTTAAACGTAAACAATTTTTTAAACTCATTTTTTGTTAAACACAACTTATTTAAGCACGACGTCAATAAAATTCGGAATTTAAGATAATTTTTGCCCCGCTGACCTTGTTATAAGCGAATAAAATAATTAAACGTATTTATTAATTTAAGTTGCACTTTACACAGATTTGTTATGTTACTAAGCATATGCCTACTTCTGATTGTTAACTGATGTAGCTTCAGTTGATGGCCTTGACTCTTAACATTTCTGCATGTACGTTGATTCTCTCAAAATGTGTATTAATGTAGAAAAACTCCATTTAACATTTCTGAAAGGAATAATAGAACGCAAGTTTGATCCTTCTTAGATTTTGCGTTCCTTAGGCTCAGGTGTCTCTTGGTTACCAATACAACTCGGACTTTGCCCTCGCATAAACCTAAGCACTTGTATATTGCAACTTAAGTAGGTCACCTTCTATCGGTGGATGACGCAAATAAAATGCATTAAACCACTTTTTTCCAGGAAAGTAAAACTAAAAAATTGTTGTTCTTTTAAATTATTACATAAATCCAAAAGTATTTAACACATTGGCTGTCGCGCTAGAAACAATAATGAATATAACGTAACAGATTAAATACTAATTCGAAATGATAACTCATTCTCTTCAGATTGGTCGGAGTCTCTTTTTGTTTTGGAGGAATTTTTTAATCGATATGTATCGATATCGATACATTCAATAAGAGTCGCTTACGGATTAGGGAAATAAACTGCCTTGTGTTTTAAATATTCTATAAAAATATATGACCTTCTTGCAAGGTGAAATGGTATTACACAAATTTTCTTCTTCTTTTAGTTACATATCCGCTAGACTTAACCAAAACGAGGTTACAAATACAAGGTGAAGTAGCAAATAAAGCAAATGCAGGGACCAAATCTGTAAGTGGTTTGCTGTCTAAAGGAAAATCGAAATAAAGAACTGCTTACAACTTTTAGGTGCCCTACAGGGGCATGTTTAAAACTGCATTGGGAATAGTAAAAGAAGAAGGTGTACATAAATTATGGCAAGGAATGAGCGCCGGTCTTTTACGACACGTCGTATATTCCGGTACCAGGATGGTAGCGTTCCAATGTCTCAGAGATGACGTATTTAAAAAACAACCCGAAGCACATTTTGCCTTATGGAAATCCGCGTGTTGTAAGTCTTGCGAAATTCTTTAAGTTTAACTTTGCTGATTATTTGTGTGATTTAATGCGGAATTACTGCCGGTGCTTTTGCACAATACATTTCTAGTCCAGCCGATCTCTTGAAAGTGCAGCTGCAAATGGAAGGGAAAAGACGAACCATGGGGTTGCCTCCCAGAGTTCACGGATTATCCGATGCTTTTTGCAAAGTTTGGAAAAGTTCGGGTGTCAAAGGACTGTGGAAAGGTAGGACCTACCTTTTGTTTAGATCTGTTACGTTTTCCAACGATGCATTCTTTTAGGTTCCGTGCCTAACATGCAACGAGCAGCTTTAGTTAATTTAGGCGATCTCACCACCTACGATTATTGCAAACGATTTATTTTAATGAACACCACTTTTAAGGATGGTCACTTGGTACATGTGGTGTCGAGTTTTTGTGCAGGATTCATGGCAGCTGGAATGGGAACTCCTGCTGACGTTATCAAAACTCGAGTCATGAATCAGCCAATCGATAAGGATGGCAGGTAAGATTATTGTTATTGTTATATATTATTGTTAAAGCCTTACGGATTATGAATTTTAGGGGGTTACTGTACAAATCGTCGATTGACTGCTTAATAAAAACAACGAGATCCGAAGGTTTCTCGGCTCTATATAAGGGTTTTTTCCCTATTTGGTTGCGTATGGCGCCGTGGTCTTTAACATTTTGGCTTTCTTACGAAGAAGTCATGTTTACGATGAGAACCAATAGCCTCTAAGACAAAAATGACTTGGACATTTTCGTTTGTATTTGTAATAAGTTTGCATTTGGGTTTAGCAAAAATGTTTTTCCGTTTCCGGTTTTCCACTAGATACTACTTTAGAGAAAATTTATTTTAACGTTTTTACAAGTGCAAATTTGTTACCATATATTTTACGAAACCTCTAGTAATGATAGATAGATTGATATAGTCGATGTAGCGTAAGTATTTAAGACTGTTGTAGATATGATATTAGTGAGTAAAATACGTGTCAAATAGAAAAGTTGCACAGGAAATTGGTACAAAAATTGTATATAGTGTTGCCGAAAGGAAAATTTCTACGTCAAACCAAGTTTGACTTTGAAAATGTGCAATAGTGAAAAACTACCCTCCGTTTTCAATTTTATAAAAACGATCTCCATCACACACACGCAAAATATCACTTATTTAAAATAATATTTATTATATTATTTCAACTCTTCTTTTTTTATCGCTGCATTGTTTGGATTTTTGCCATGTTTAATTATAACAATTATAATTAAATCAATTTCGAGCCAATAAATCGTAATTGTGTGCAGTCGTAATTAAGCATAAATTTTCCATTATGTTTTATATTCCATTGTTGTGCCATATTTAATATTTATTAAAAACATAAACTTGTAGTCGGTTCTTCCACAAGGAATAATATTCTTTATTCGTTTAAAATTAAAGTACTTCCCCTAATTCACCCTTGCCTTACACTAAACTATTTATCCCATTATTGATGATGATGATAATGACAATATTACAATCGGATATTTAGATGAAGCTAAATTGAATCATAAATGGACATTTAAAATTTTATATGGTTTGGGAACGTAAACCTTAAATATTATGTAAATATACTATAAATATATTATACTGCATTCTTCTTTGATAAAAATATTATGTACCCAACATTTAATATATTCCAAAGTTGTTTTTTTTAAATTTCATATCAAAAGTGTAATTCGTGGTTATTTTACGATGAAAAATAATTTGTTTGTAATTTTATACAATTGTTAAGAAAATGCTCAAAAGTATTTCTAGTCGACTAGCTTGACATCTTTTGTAACATTTTTACTAATAGTGATAAAAAGAGGTACAAAATTACTTATTTGTAAATTGAAGGCATCCAATTATTTACAAAATTAAACATCTTAGATGTTTCACAATGACTTTTGTTGTGTAGTGTAACTTTTAATTTTTATTTGACTCAGAATAAAAAATTGTTTTTGAAATTGTTTATTTTATTTTTCCATACATTCATACTATGAATGTCTGCGCGTGTGAATGTGTGTCAGTAGTAGCTATTAAGTAGGTAAAAAGGATAAGAATATAATTATAATTTACAAATATTGATTAAAAATATGTAATATAAATTATATTGCAAAATGTAATATAAATATTAATATTTTTTATTATATTGTATTGAAAAATTTGTAATAAGTTTAATGTTCCATTTCTATATAACGTTTATTAATATTCTATATGGCGTTTATTAATTTAACTTTTTTAGTTTAAACACGATTTTAGCAAAAACTCACCGATATTTTGACCAAATTATAATACAAAAGCAAACATTTTTTTCACAAAATATTATAGCACCTTTCAACTGTCTTTGAATTAACGGAAAATTTTACTGATCCATCTTAATATTTTCTAGTAAAAAACCTGTACCTACCTATCTCATTAATCTAATATTGATACTGAAAAGGTGACGTCGGTTTACATTCACAATAACAAAACTTATTTTTTGTACTATCTTTGTAACCAATGAAAAAATATTTTTAAATTTGTTACTAAATTGAAAATTTTCAGTAGAGGTACAATGTATTGTTCCTAACGCACTTTGTTTACTTACGTAGGTAAATATGACGATTTGTTGATTTGGAATTTTTATTATTAAAGGTCATCAACACTACAGGTACATTTTATTTTTGAGTGCTTACATCCAAGGACAGTATTTTGCAACATACATATTTGGAGCAATGAGAATCATTTCACTGGCTGACAAAAATAATTAATTTTATATAGGTACCAAGAAAGGAATTACTGATGAGATTCAATCAAGAATTAAAGGATTTTGGGAGATATGTTGTTTGTGACATTGTTATTATGTGAAAAAATGCAAATAGGATTTTCTACTCCCAGAGACTTGACAGTTAGGCAATATAGTTTAAATGTTTCATCGGGACTTATAACTGTCATCGTATTCCTTTGTAGTAAATTTAGGTGTCGAATTTTGTAATACTTGCTCTTCCGCCATTAAGACTGAAATATTTTTTAGTTGACGAAATTTCTTTTGTACTTTATTAAATAATAGTAGTAGTTTTTTTTTATTGAAAAGTTTAATGTTCCATTTAAAATTTAATCGTAATTGAAAATTTTTGACTTGTTTTACGTGTTACTGCTAGTGTGTTTGATATTTTGCTACTTATTGTTAAATGTTTATATTTTATGACAGCTTATTGCTTATATTTTATATTTAGTACTCTGTTCATTCTCTGTATGTTAAGAAAATTATCGCTTTATACTCTATTGATTGTTATACCGTTGGCCCATGTCGATTGGCTGTCCTCTGTAGCCACCTCACATGTAACCAAACTTTTTATATCTTTTTGCGTTTTGGTGAGTACAGCTTAATTGTTTGTTGAGGTTTGCCAATGTAACCATTTGTTTCTCCCCATTTCAGCCCTGATGATGGGGGAATAAATCCCTCGAAACGTTGGCTTAACGTAAGTTTTTGTTTGATTTCATCATCCTGACAACCCGAGATTATCCTTTTCATTCACGTGTACTGGAGGAGAATTATTCGTTTATTAATCGTAATTATCAATAGCTGCGACTTCGGGGGTACCAATTAAACTGCAGACTCAAGCTTAAACCTCTTTGTAGTGAATGGCAATTCAAGATGAAATAATTAACAAATTTTGAGTCGTGAAACTATGACGAACCAAACGTAAAGTAATAATATCAGTTTTTTCATAAATTTAAAAATTTTCTATATTTAACTCCCGGCACAAAAGCGAAGGATGTCTTTGGCATCATAGCTGATTAAATTCTAATGCGATCTTTTTAACAATAGAGTAGTTAATAAATTCTTTAATAAAAGACGGTTCCTAACTTATCACGTACTTACAGATCTCTCTTTTTAAGAGAAATATGAATAAATTTTCAGACCTGAAACCTCACATTTACCTCTCATTGGAGCCTTGCGACTTCTTTCTACCTAGAGATAAAAAAATAAATTTCAAAAAATTTGTTTCTTTATAAAAAATAAATTTCTAACGTAAAACGTTTGAAATAATCGACCCAGTTTATTTTGATTAGCTTACTCTCGAGATATTTTTCAATTCATTAAGCTGGAAGTTTTCTAGATTGCCCAACACTAATAAATTATAAAATTGATTCTTGTTTACCTACATACATACATCTTAGAGCACATTAACTATTAAGCAAACAATTAAAATTTTAATGATAAATTGATAAACATAAGATAAGTTAATTCAAAATTTGAATTATTTTATTTACAGTTCGTTTTAAAAAAAATACAAGTGCGTTAGCCATCATAAATTAGGTTTACGTTATGTATTTACTTATGTCTGTGATTGTATATTAATGGAAGTTGAAAAAAAAACTACTTTATATAAGCCCAGCCATTGTTATAGTGATACCAAAAATTATCAAAAATAAAATTTGTGATTTTTCTATTCTTATTACAATCCAATGAATTGTAAGTAAAATTTAAATTTAAGTTTTTGTGAATAGGGGGGTGAGAGCTGGGGGTGCTCGGTGTTCGCGAGTCTGCATCGCCATACTTAAGGTGGCGATATGTCTAAGAGAGAAGGAATGCGTAGCGTAAGAGTTTGGCTCTTCAAACTCTTACTTTTAAAAACGGAATTTTTCGACCATTAGAAAGAGGTTAAGGATAAAAAGAACTACTTTAGTTGAAATTTATATTTTATCTGATAAAGTAACAATCAGTCACAACATACATTCTAATTTTAGATTAACTAGGTGATCAGCTAATTACTATCATAAGGTTTTTGGGTTACTTGGGTTTTTCCGTCAAATGTTATCTAATTTTTTTCGTGTTCTATAAACTAAAAATCGGTTTTTGATAAAAACCGAAAGACAGAGCACACAGAGAAATGTAATAAAATTAATTTTAGCTAGATACAACAAGTTATCAAAAAAACTTTCTTCAAAATGCAATCCAAAAGCGATGCTGTACCAACGCATCAACATCCTCAATTGGTTGCCTCTGTACTCAAAATTTTATGCAGTATCAGATATAGTTGCTGGAATAACCGTAGGCCTAACCATGATGCCACAATCGATGGCATACGCATCTTTAGCCAATCTACCGGCCCATTATGGATTGTATTCCTCGTTTATGGGTGCCTTTATTTATTTGTTCTTCGGAACCATTAAGGAGGTATCGATTGGACCAACCAGCCTTATGGCTCTATTAACCCTGTCTTACACGTACAACTTACCCATGGATTACATAATATTGTTATGCTTCCTATGCGGGTGGGTCGAACTACTTATGGGCGTTTTTAAGCTAGGTAAGCACCACAATAAGCAAAAGAACTATCTAATTTTTTTTTTTTCAAATTTAGGTTTCATGGTCGATTTTATTTCTGCCCCGGCAATATCTGGGTTTACTTCGGCAACGTCGGTAATTATTATTATGTCGCAGTTGAAAGGGTTGGTCGGTATAAAATTTAAAAGCAATAATCTTTTCCATTATTTTGAAAAGTTTGCCTCTCATTGGTCGGATATTAATGGAGGCGACACATTATTAGGTGTCGGCTGCATTATCGCACTTCTTATTATAAGGGTAAGAATTTCGAAAGCGCCTTATCGGTTGAAATTATTTTTTTCTCCTGCAGAGTTTTAAGGATATTAAAACCAAAAATAATACGTTGAAGAAAACCTTGTGGTTTCTATCGATTGGCAGAAACGCTCTCGTCGTTGTGGTTGGATCTTTAATTGCCTATTACTACGAGAGTAACTATGGAAAAGCTCCGTTCGTACTATCTGGTGAGTGTTGAATCGCAAAAGAGACATAACACAATTATTTCCTAACAGGAACCGTTAATGCCGGAATTCCAAACTTCCGTTTACCTAACTTTAGTACCAAAATTGGAAACGATACCGTATCGTTCACCGAGATGGTCCATACGCTTGGTTCCGGAATTATTGTTATTCCAATTGTTGCCGTATTGGCGAATGTTGCCATAGCCAAAGCTTTCGGTATTTTTATTATTTTTTTGACGCTTCATACCGTATAAATTAATGTGGTATATTTTTAGCAAGTGGGAAAACCGTCGACGCCACCCAAGAGATGATCACTTTGGGATTGTGCAACATATTTGGTTCCTTTGTCCAATCCATGCCAACGTGTGGAGCTTTCACGCGATCTGCAGTAGCCAATAGCAGTGGAATTAGAACTCCGTTTGCCGGAATTTACGCAGGTAAATAAACTTCATCTTTTTATTTATTTTTTTTTCTAAAATCTCTAATTTTAGGTACCATAATTTTGTTGGCATTAACGTTTTTGACTCCGTATTTTTATTACGTGCCCAAAGCAACTTTATCTGCTGTTCTAATAAGTGCGGTGATTTTTATGATCGATTACGAAATCGTTCCAAAATTGTGGAAAAACAACAGTGAGTATTGATTGATCGATTGATGAAAAAAAAACTAAAACAGACTTCCAGAGTTTGATTTGGCTGTCACGGTTATCACTTTTATCGGAAGTTTGGCTTACAGTGTCGAGCATGGATTACTAGCCGGAGTTCTCTTCAATTTATTTCCTCTGATCAAAATTTGGACGAGACCGAACATCGATCACTGCGTTTGTTCGGTTTGTGTATTTTGGTTAATTTGTTCGACAAAACTTTATACTTTCGTTTCTTTTTAGAAAAGAAAAAATTTTGAGTATATTCTTGTGAAGCCGGAATTGGGGTTATACTTTTCTGCTGTTGATTATTTACTTCAAGAAGTTAATAAGATTGCAAGCGATATCAAAAGCATCCCCATTGTAATCGATTGTGTCAATATCATAGAATTAGATTACACGGCTACGCAGGTAAATATTTCCTCCCGTTAAACTCTTGCGAGCAGAGAATTAAGCTTGGATTTGTTTCAGTTACTCAATAATATGATCGGTGATATGAAGAAAAAACATCGTCACATTATATTTTTAAATTTAAAAATGAACGTATCGATCAAGTTACAAGCGATAGTGGATAAGCACGGCGTTGCTTGTTGCAGTAACGAAGACGAAATTTACCAACACTTGAAAGAAGTTTACTCTAATAAGGACGAAGTTGAAATGGTCCTGATTGCTCCCAAATAAAAACTGTGATATTACTTTAGATTTAAGGTGAAATTAAGTTTGCATATTTATTATTATATTATTTTTTGTATTAAATTAAAATTTAAAACTTAACAAGCTATTCAAATAAATACAATAAATTACAAATCAATTCATAATTTTTTAGTATTTAATTAGAGTTTAAGGTTCTTCAAGAGCTTTCCAATTATGACTTACAATAATTATAAGTTTGCTAAAAGAGTTTAAATTCGATAATCCGTTCATTTAATGGTTCATTTCGAAATAGCTGTAAACAAGTAAACAAATACTATTTCAATTGTTTTATCGGTAGATGTTCTAGAGAAAACTTACTCCGCTTCTTAATTAAGATGAGGTGGAAAAACAGATGCAAAACAAAAAATTGTCTTGGTTACATCAATCTATTCGTTCGTTTGTTTGATGGTTCATTTGTTTGTTTGTTACATGTGACGTTAAATAACTTGATTTATCGATAAAAAGCTGTTGGTGATCAATAATTCTCACAAGATGACGTTACCTTGCTTTCTGCTTAATAAAACTATATAAATATTAAAATTAAATTGTTAAAATAAACCTCACTCTGTTTTTGTTTTCATTGATATATATTTTCTATTAGAATCTCCAATAGGTGCGGGATATCGATCATTTTTGCAGTAAAAGTTTTTGAATATTACCTAAAAAAAAGAATTTAAAAAATCAATTTTAATTTAGAAAAAATACTTCAAAGTTATTAGAAAGTACCACAATTAACTATTTTTCTTAAACAGTCTTTTGTTTTCTGTAAATTATCTAGGCATACTGTATATAAAAACAATAAGCGCAGTATTTCGGACGCCATCTGTTCGAATAAGTAGAAATGATTTTCATGTTATCAAAAATAATCTAAAATAAATTAAAAACCGAATTAAATGTCTTAATTATCGACATTACAAGAAATGGTGAATTGTGGTTAACTTTTAAGAAATAATCGTGTCTCAGCATGTGCCCAATTATTTAATAGTTTATTTTTAATATTTTTATAGTTATCAATAATTTAAGGTGCCCCCCCAAATAAAGGTAATAAAAAAATGGTCGAACTTGCTAACATCAATAAAGAGAAGGAAACGGCCGAAGACAGAGAATTGCCTCTTAGTTTTATAGAAAAAAGACACACGCAAGAAGTGGAAGGAATACCTTTACCGATTCTACCGTGGCGTTTTAAAGATAGAGTACTGTCTGGTCTATCGACCGTATTGTTTCTATTTCAATTTTTGTTTATTTTAGATGAAGACTGTTAGTGTCGCTCTAGTTTTATGTCTAAATGTAGGGGTCGACCCACCGGACGTTGTTAAAACGCAGCCTTGTGCTCGGTTAGAATGTTGGATAGGTGAGAACGAAACCGTTGTCCTTTTGATTTTTACATTTCAAATGTTTTAGATCCTTCTACTTTATCCCCCGCCAAAGCTTTAGACGCAATTGCAGGTAGTTTACAAAAGCAATATGAGCGTTGGCAACCTAGAGCGAGGTATAAACAAGCGTTGGATCCCACCAGCGATGATGTTAAAAAATTATGTACTTCTTTAAGAAGAAATGCGAAGGAAGAAAGGGTTCTGTTTCATTATAACGGGCATGGTGTGCCTAAACCTACAACGAATGGAGAGATCTGGGTCTTTAATAGGGTATGTGAATTTTAACCTAAAAATTTTCTTATCACAGTTGTTCTTTTAATTCAGACTTACACACAATACATTCCACTTTCAATTTATGACTTGCAATCGTGGATGGGTTCCCCTTCGATTTATGTGTATGACTGTTCACATGCAGGTTTAATAATCGAGTCCTTTCAATCGTTTGCTCTCCAACACCAAAACGAACACAGGCAAACTCAAACGCAAGCTTCGGCGCAGGGCCGAATTACGCCAATACAGGAGCCGCCCAACTATCAAAATTGCATTCATTTGGCAGCATGCTCGACCACTCAAATGTTACCGATGAATCCCGACCTGCCAGCCGATTTATTTACTGCATGTCTCACGACGCCCATCAAAGTTGCAGTACGTTGGTTTATCACAAGGCACACTGCCAGATTAGTGCCCGAACTAACATTAGAATTAGTAGAAAAGTAAGGATTAAAGAGCCTCACAACTTCTTTTTGACCACGGCATCTTTTTCAGGATACCCGGACTGTTAACCGACCGAAAGACAATGTTAGGAGAACTGAATTGGATTTTGACAGCAATAACTGATACAATTGCTTGGAATACACTTCCAAGAGGTAAGTTTTTATTTATTTTCCTTCTAGTTCAATTGTTATGTACTTTTGCATGCAAATAAATTTGAAATGAATTTTTTCTTAACATAATCTCTTTAGTTGGGTTTTGAAGCTACAGGACAAAAATTAGTTTCCTTATTTTTAGTAGAGCTTTATTTAGTTAACAGGAAATTGCAGAGTGTTCGGTGAGGTGGTTTTTGACAAATTTTTCCTTTTTAATTCAAATCTGATGTAGAGAATGTATCTTCTTTCTAATGTCAAACTAATAAGTTTTCATGTAAATTCGTTTATCATGATTTGATGACTGAGCTAGTCGTTACTGTTTAAATGTCAAATGTGACAAAATGTCAAGGAACAAATGTGAAGACGATCCCTACATATTATGTATTAAAGCAGTGAAGTGGATACCAGTTTTGTTTGTATTGTTGATGTTGGCGTGGTCGTATTATGCCTATGTAGTGGAACTTTGCATTATAACCGTGGAATCCCCAATACAAAAAGCAGTGTTCTTGGTTGTGTACCATTTTACGTTTATGATGTTTGTTTGGGCGTATTGCCAGACCACATTTGCTTCAACTGCTAGTATTCCTGATGAGTTTTATTTATCTGAAAGCGAATACGATCGTTTAATGCACGCTTCTACCGAAGAAATGCAACATCACATTTTATCGGTGTTTGCTAAAAATTTACCTGTTAAAAATCGTACTCTGAGTGGGGCAATTCGGTACTGTGAGAAGTGTAAGTGCGTTAAACCCGATCGTTCCCATCATTGTTCGGTTTGTGGGGAGTGTATTTTGAAAATGGATCATCATTGTCCTTGGATAAACAACTGTGTGTGTTTTACAAACTACAAATATTTTCTTTTATTTCTTGGATATTCCATTATTCATTGCATTTTTATTACATGCACTTCTACTCAATATTTTATCGAGTATTGGAAAGGTAATATAGATGGGATGGTTAAGTTTCACGTTTTGCTATTATTTTTTGTTGCTTTACTGTTTTTTGTAAGTTTGATGTCGTTATTTAGTTATCACTGCTATTTGGTGTTTAACAATCGCACCACTTTGGAGGGCTTCAGGCCTGCGGTATTTCGAATTGGACCTGATAAAAATGGCTACGATTTGGGCGCATCCGATAATTTTGAGCAAGTTTTTGGGGAAGATCCAGTGTTATGGTTCTTTCCGGTTTGGACTAGTCTGGGTGATGGTGTGAACTTTGCAGTTCAACCTCAACATTGGAGTAATTCCTCGTACCACTCCATTAACACTGTTTAATTTTATGCAATTTAATAAAAAATAAACCTTTTAATTTTAATAGTTTTAGACTGTTTGAAGATATTACTTTGTTTAAATAATACCTCATTAAATAAAATATAATAATTTTTAATTTTATAATAATCAAATTTGAAAAAATTATTAAATCATTTTTTGGACCACGAAAATATTATTTGGCTATAACACAAGATTCCTAATATTTTCTATAAACAATAAATTCAATATTCGTCCAATAATTGTCAATTTACATATAATTAGATACATTCTGCGATAAAATATAGTTCTAGAGAAACTTTAAAGAACAACGTGGTTACAAAATTTTATTTTTTGAGACGTCATGAAAGACTTTCTATTATTTCTAATTTCACCTAGAACTTTTTCGATATTTTTGTATAAAACAAAAGTATCGATACTAAATTTTACAACTAAATGTCCAATTTTTTGTAAGAAGATTAATTATTTACAAAATTGTTTATATCTACTATAAACCTATTTTAATGTTTTTTTTTTGCATATTTAATGTAACTTTTGTTGAGTATTTAACAAATGAGCCAGGTGCGTCGAAGTTTAAAATTGATTGATCTATAATTTTTGCAGATTTGTTTCAAAAATTGTTCCGTCAAGATCTTCTTGTGGCGAGCTTGTTTAGAAATTTTCTATTAGCCGAACGAATTTTGCGTTCTTACGATTGCACGCCCATCAGTTTTCCTATATTACCGCAAACGCATCAACACCCCATGTGGAAAGCATGGGATTATGCGCTCGATTTAAGTTTAAAGCAACTGCCAGATATACTAAATAAAGAAAAACCGAAACCATATCAGCAGCTGACGTTTTTTGAGGACCAACTCACTGCATTTGAGGTTTGGTTAAAATTGGGTAAACTTTTACATATTTGATTAAAATGAAATTGTCTGTAATTGTTCTTTTTTTAGGATCACAAGATCGAGAACCACCGATGCAGTTACCCATTGTGCTACAGGTTCTGTTGAGTAACATTCACAGATTGCGTGCTTTAGAACTTTTAGCGAAATTTTTAGACTTAGGTACTTGGGCCATTCATTTAGGTTTATCGGTGGGAATATTTCCTTACGTTTTGAAATTGCTGCAAAGTGTTGCCCAAGAGTTACGACCTCTGCTGGTTTTTATATGGGCCAAAATTTTAGCATTAGACAACGTGAGTTGTTTAATAGTTTATTTTAGTTTGAATAATTTTAAATGTGGTCAATTTATAGGATTGCCAAAAAGACTTGGTTAGAGATAAGGCTCACACTTATTTTATTAACGTTTTGAGAGATTCTACCATCGATGTAAGTTCACTCTGGTTTTCTCTTTAATTTTTTTGAAACATTAATTTTTAGATTAAAAGTCGTACCTTGGCAGCTTTCAGTTTGTCCTGCATAGTTAATAATTATCGTGAGGGACAAGAAGTGGCTTTACAAGGTTCTCTGGTTAGTGATTGCTTGTTTTTGTTGGACCATCCTAATTCCCAACTGAAAAAATGGGTGACTATTTGTTTGGCGAGATTGTGGGATCATTATGATGAGGCTCGTTGGACGGGAGTTCGAGATACTGGTCATGTTAAGTTGTACACTTTACTACTAGATCCTTGTCCTGAGGTAAATAAATACATTTTTATGGAAACTTAAATTCTAAAAATTTGTTACTTGTGTAGGTCAGAGCTGCTGCCGTCTATGCTTTGGGGACCTTTATAAATTCGGTGTCAAATCGGTCAGAACAAGCCAATAATATAGATCATTCAATTGCAATTACATTGTATAATACAGTACATAGTGATATTAGCAGCTTAGTGCGTCGGGAGTTGGTTGCAGCTTTACAGTGGATTGTGTTGGCTTTCGAGCACGCTTTCGTTAATGTGGCAATGCATGAAAACACCATAAGTTTTAGTCAAGATGGTAGTGCAACACCAACTTTAAAGAGAGTCGGAAGCAGGTACAGGCTTTGTTTTAATATCAGCACCGCGCTGATCCATCAATCAATCCTTTACCGTTCCAGATAAATTCCCATCTAGGTATTTATCCATTTTTGCTTTAAATTTATTTTTATATACATATTTAATTAAAGCAGTTAGTTTTGATAAAATTGAAATTCGGGCTGACCGATATAATATACAGGGCTAATTTATTAATAGTGTCAACTCGCTATTTTCTTTAAAAAGTGTTTTTTTGAAAATCCAACTCTTGAAAAAAGATAGAATTAATTTCTGAGAGATTTGCTATACAAAAAGTAATTCAATTTACTTATTTAAAATATTCTTAGGAACAAATGAGTTTAAAATTATTAAACAGTTATCCGATTAAAAAAAGATTTTTGTGCGTTAAATAAAATAAATTAGAAATAACATAGTAGTATTATAAAAATATACTCTATTAATTGCTTATACTTTCTCTCGTTTTTTAAATTATTGTTTACACTCAATTATTGTCTGACTTGAGCTATGAAACTAGCCTATTATATGGACATAATAATATATGAGAATTTAAAATTTTAAATTTTTGATATTTTGAATAGGAGAGAGGGTTATAAAAGAAATCCACACTAGCGATTTGCTCTGTATACAGAACTAGACAATTTTTTTCATTTAGTTTTTCCAGAAATTTAACCTTTATTTCACAATCCTGTTTTTTCTTTTTTTATTGATTTGATTTAAGTTAAACTTGATAACAAAACAATATCGTAAAATTTTACTCTACTGGATTGTTATCAAAATTGCAATATCTTGAGAATGTCTGAGCCGCTAAAATATAAGTTTTTTTTACTATTTAGGTCATTTATGTCGCCTGTTTCTTCGTCCCATGACAGTTCGGATTTAAATGAGCGACTGAAGAGGGTTGCATCTAGTTCGTCAATAAGTACATTAAGTCATACCTTACTCTCACATCACGGAAGCCTGGGCGCCCTTTCAAATGTGTCCTTTGCTTCAGTTTACTCAAAAATATGGATTGGTTTGTGTAATCTCGAAAAGGATCCTCACCCCGAGGTTGCAGAATTGTGTTCATTTATTACGGGTTATATAAGAAATAAAGTTAAGGTATAAATAACCAAAACACTTAAAACATAATTATAGAGTGTACTAAAAAAAATTTTAGGAAACAGTAGCACTTACTAAAGAACAAGTAGATAGAATGTCGGCGAGTATGAGCTTGCCTCCTAGTCCTAATCGTAGTAGTAATTTTTTATCAGGTGACAGTCCGCCTTCGTTGAACCTCAACACCGATTTACATCGATATGCGGCTAAGTGAGTTGTTTCTTTCTTAAATCTTGTTTGCTTTATTACGTCTATTATTTTTAGAACCTCACTGGCCAGTCGAAATCGAAAAATATATCAGAATACAATAAACGAAGAAGGTAAAGGCTTTTTAGTAAGAGATCCTTTAGTAACAACAAAATTTGTGCCTTGGTCTTGTAAATATTTTGCCGAACAATTAATTAAATCGAACGAAGTTGATGTTGAATCAGCCACTTTTTATGAAAAGGAATGGAGACTTGAAAGGTTGGTGGATGTTGCAATAAGTTCCTGTATTAAATTATTTATTTAGGAATGCTATGGTGCGACGGGACGCTCAAGAGGAACACAAACGAGCTGCCAGTAGTAAATTAGACTCTCAGATATTTAGTACTCGTTCTGCTGCACCCCCTTCCGTACTTCAGTTTCATCCCTACGATCAACAAATTGCTGTTGCAAGTTTAGACAGTTTTGGGTGAGTTTCCGGTTTTTTATTTTTTCTTCTCTAGTAAAACATTTTGTAGAATATGGGATTGGGGTCGTGGTGCAAAAATCTGCAACTCTCAAAATAAATCGGTAAGGTATCAAAATACTAGTAAAATTACTGCTTTGGAATGGGTAAATTCTCACGATATTGCACTATTGATGGTTGCATCGGACGATGGAAGTGTGAAATTGTGGCATCCAAATAAGAATTCCAATCGAGAATCAGTGCTGGTGTCTGCTTGGCAAGCTTACAACGACATGACGCCTATAAAAGTATCAAATTGTGAGTATAAGTAAAAATATTTATCTGGATACTGAGGTTTGATTTTTCAGCTTCTGGATTATTGTTAAGCTGGGAGCAATGGAGCCAAACTGTGATAACGGCGGGCGATAGTAGATTTATACGTTTTTGGGACGTGGCACAAGAGTTACGTGCTTTCGAAATACCTTCCGGTACCGACGCTGCAATAACTTGTATCGATTCATCATTTTCAAATTTACAATGTGCACAGACCGATTGTAACATGGAAGACTTTGATAGCACCGACACAGGAATTAATATGTGCATGGATGATGAAATTTCAATGGCCGGTAGACAAAAACAAGGTTTGGTTGTGGCCGGTTGTACTGACGGTTCAGTCAGGTTATTCGATAGAAGATGTCCACCTCTGGATATGCGCGTAAAGACGTGGATGGAACATGGTTCGTGGGTCTTTGGAGTACAATTACGTGATAATAAAATTATTAGTGGATGGTAAGTTGATTATTTTATAATTGAAATACGTTCAAAACCCCTTACCTCTTGTTAAGAGGTTAAAATGTTAAAATAACTAAAAAATTGAAACTAAATGAAGAATATAAATTTCTTATGAATTGGCACTGGCATACGCATGTTTATAAAATTTTTTGTATGTTTTAGTATTGGTGGGGATGTGAGAACCTATGATATTAGGAAAAACGATTCAATTTACGTCAATTATGTAGCACAGCCCAATGATATGTCTGCATTTGCAGTTCACCCTACATCAGATATTTATGCATGGTAAAGATTCAAGTTTTCTGTGTTACCCTTTAAGTTTTAGTTTTTTTTTTTGCAGTGGTTTAGTGAACCATAATATAAGTGTTCACAATATAGCGGGTCGAAATTTGAACGTAATTCGTTTCTATGAAGGTTTTATGAGTCACAAAATGGGTCCTGTTAGTTCACTAGCATTTCATCCTCACAAGATTGCTTTGGCAGCTGGAAATGTAGATTGTACTGTCACGGTCTATGCTATGGACCACAGAAGATGACATGGGTCGTTCTCCTAGGTTTATTCCATTTGGGGACTGTTAGAAAAATGTTAGTAGAATTTTAAGTCTCCAAGTTATATTAATTTTAAAAAATGCAAGACTGGCTTACAATAGCAATTAAGATAATTTTTAATTATTAGTTAGTACTAAATTTTTAATTTCCTTCGCTATAAGCTATAACGACTTCGCCGTTCTAAAGGTTTTAGTTATTTCATTTTAAATTACGTTTTTCCACTTGTCTAATTTTATCATGGAAGGATACTGTTACAAAAATTTTAAATCTTTATACAAATTATTAATTGCATTTAATGTGCACCAAAAATTGTTAAATCATTATAGACCCAAATAAGAGTTTTGCTTGGCTTATTTTAATAAATTTCACTGTAATTTTACAATACGTAAAATTTAAGAGAATTAAGTTTAAAGCAAAGCTTGGAATTTTTCTAATTGTAATTATTTAATGTACCCTAACCAAAGCTCTAATTATACATAATAGTTGAACATTTATAATTTTTTAGTCTCTGAAGAAGTTTTAATTTTAAACAAATGCCTATGGTTGTTATAATTGTTTTATTTTTTTATTTTAAATCGTAGAATTAATAATTATGTGGTTTCTCACAGAGGGGATGCGGATGTAGGCCCACATGAAGCTTTAATTATGATTGGCAACTAAAAGGTAGTAGCAACCGCATCTGCTCCGTACGAAAAGATTTCTAATCTGGTAGTGTGGAGTCCTTTTAAATTGTATGGAATATTATATAAATTGTCGGATATTGAGTTGAACATTTTGTATGATTTTATTAATCCATTATTTACCTGTAGTTTCCTGTTTTGGTGCTAATTAGTAATAATAATGATAATTAAATACCTGTACATGGATAAGCACAAGAAAATACTTTAAGCTTTTTTAGGCTTAGCAGTAACTTAGATGTGATGAAAACTTTTTAAATGTTGTTAAGAAATTATGTAAATAACTTTTAAGTTTAAGTTTGTTGATTTTCACGTACTAGGTTGTAAAATGTTTTGTTATGTGCATGGTCAACGTGTTACTTATTAAGTTTATGATGTGAGAACAAATTTTAAAATTAATTTCAGTGTGTATATAATATTTTAACTTTGTATGATAACGATGCCTTCTACTTTTACGAAAATGCATTAATTTGTAAAAACAATTTGATTAGAAAATCGAAATTTAATTATATACCTATTTGACTTTTATTTCAAAATAATATTTTTGTGCCATTTATTGATTATTAAAGGAAAAGTTGGAGCAATTACCCCTTGAGTTTTTTTTAATCTTATGTTTAATTAATTAGGAAAAGCAGGGTTCGAAGTAAAAATCGCATATGATTTTAATTCGAGTGGTTTATTACATCTGTGTTTGTCTCGAACACATTTTTTGATTCTATGATGACAGAAGAATTAATCATTTCTAAGATGATCCGCCACTGCACCAATAATTAATTGATACAGATTTAAAAAAATTATGACTTTGACCCTCTTTGTGAAATATACCATAACATATCGCTAGATGTCGCAACCATTTGTTCTTCTGAAAGATTATTTGTAACCTAATTTTCGAAAAAAAATTTAACAAAATCATAAATAGCGACTGTAAAATTTTAAGTGCACCAAAAATAAACATGTTATTTAAAAGATTGCTAAAATGTGGTACGCCGCCCTCGTCAGATTCATAAGGCGTAGAATCGTACTTGGAATCATCTTCACCTTCTCCCTAGTCTACTGCATCGTTAGTTTCGTACACAAGGTAATTTTTTGCTTCATCTCGACGTGAATTTAATCCAACAAATCTTTTCAGAGCGAATACTTAAACAATGATTTGCCACCTCCGATTCGTCGAACGAAACCCTTCATTTGGAGGACCTTGCAGGAACATAATGTTAGCAGCGATAGCAATATCGTTTGCAGGAACTCGGTGCAAGGAAAGGTATTAATAGTCGACGACAGAGGTTATGTTTGTGCACGACACGATATTCTACCCAACGGCTGTTGCAACGACGCCTCTTTGTCGGCATATCAGTACTCTTGCGAAACTTGTCAAGTTAATCATTGCTGTGCTATATACGAATACTGCATTTCTTGCTGCTTGCATCCCGATAAGGTAAGCTTTTACATTTCATCAAAATTCACTTTCAAATTTGGCCACTTAATTTATTCAGAAAGACATGCTGGAGAATGTTTTGGATAAGGCAATAGAAGACAATAACGTTTTGTTTGCTTCGGTGAGTGATCATTTTGAACTGTGCTTAGCAAAGTGTCGCACCAATTCACAAAGTGTTCAACACGAAAATTCTTATAAAGATCCCAAAACTAAACATTGCTATGGTGCCACCGCTCCCGGTGGTAGTAGTATTAGTAACGAAAACTAAATTTTTAGACTAATTTTGCATAAGTATAATGTGAAATAAATAATTTTAGATTAATAAAGAATTATTTTATGATAACAAATATATTGCTCCTTCTGAATCTCGATCATTAAAACTCAAAAAACTATTCCTGTCTGTCCAGATGTTCCAGAATTCAACGGTGACATTTTTGAAAGTAACTATGGCTACCAACGGATAAGCGTATCCAGGTGAAAATATTCTACAAGATGGTCTAGTGGAGCAAACTTTAAAACACGTTTTGTTCAAATTATACGATTTTCAAAAATGAACATATAAACTGCCGTAAACATGGCAATGCCATGTGTCATAATTATACCTTCCATACTTATATTACTCTAATAATCTTTTAAGTAACTAATGGATATCCAAAACAAAAATTATGGACAAAAGGCATTTCGATGTTAACGTTTAGTGAACAAAATGCGTTATGAAAGTCCGATGAAACTTTACACAGTATTTACAATGAGATTTAAAACCCATTAGCGACCACGAGTAGCATTAGATGCATCAAATTTTGATATTGCGCCAAAAATAAACTAATCTACTTTTTTCCAATTTTGTACTTGATTTGGAAAGAATAGACATTCTTTTATATAATGAACACAAAATATTTACTTTATTATGCTTAGATGGGGTTCTAGCAACCCTTTCTCTACTTCATTTTGCAAATGTGCCGGTCTATCGACAAACTTCAATAAATCAAGGGGTAATTCTAAATCCATTTTGCTATAATTTTCAATTTTTTCTTTCATAGAACGCTTTTGTATTATGTCTAGTTTATGCACTCAAAAATTTATTTAAAAATACATACATTTACCTATATAAAATGGACACTAAAGTTCAGTCTCAACTAAAAATGCTCGTGGGCACTTGGAACACTAATTGATTTGTTCTTTTATAAATTTTGCAATTTTGGTAAACCCATACGGCTTAGATGTACATAATTGTTTATAAACGAAAATCAATAAATTTCAATTAAAAATATTCAAGAGTTTTTAGTTAATTATCAATTAGCCTGACTCCGTGTCACAAGTGCCCATGAGCAGCTTAAGATGCATGCCGATTGTACGGACCTTGGTGACCTGGGATTTTTTTAATTATTTTTCCTATCATTGATTATAGCCTAAGAATGGAAAAAAAGTTAAAAAAAATAAATCTGTCGATTGGGCTTTAATGGGTTAAGCCATTTAGATTATCAAACTATAAGGAAAAAAGATGGAGTTTTTAAATAAGCTGCACAATGCCAACTCTATCTAAAAATTTAAAGATTTGGACAAAACGCGTTTTGAAAGTCTGCTCCTCAGATAATCTAGTGGTATAATTTCTAACAGAGAGCCTACATAAAACTACAGTTCGTATTTAAAAATGTACTCTGTTACTGCTATATTTTCAATTCACCAGGTAAGGATAATTATTTCTTAAGGTAAGATTAAGTCCAAGATGTATGTAAAATTAGACTCTCAAGAGTACGTTTGATTAGATTCAATGCTACGCTTGAAAAAAATGATAGAGAGCTGTACGTCAGTTGCCAGATTTACTAGTAACTGTCGAGTTGATTTGTGACAATTTATATACAAACAATAACATTTAAAAAATTTAAGCTGTATTCAAAAATAATTCTAAATTACATCGTTTCAAGAAACTCGAGTTTCACTTTTTATAGTTGTAAAATCCTTCGCCAGATTTGACGCCCAATTTTCCTTCATCAATTAATTTTTTAACAGATTTATTAGGCTCAAACAGTGGATTATCGGGGAACTTCTTATGCCAACCTTCCATAATAAAGTGTGAAGTATCGTGACCCACATAATCAGATAATTCTATAGGACCCATGGGATGCCCGGCTCCTAGTTTCATGGCAATGTCGATATCTTTTGCCGATGCATCACCTTGAAAAAAAATTGTCACTACTAATTTAATAAAAATTTAAAAAATACACACTGCAGGAGACTGGGAAACAATGTAGGAGGAAGGATTCGTGGATGGTTGGGTTACTTGTCTACAACTCCAAACACTTGCGATTATTACCTCTCTCGTACATCCTAATAGCTTCAGCAACGAACGGCACAAGTAAACGATTAACGACAAATCCAGGGGTGTCCTTGCATGTTATGCACACTTTGCCCATAGCTTTTCCCCATTCTAAAATAGCCTTATAGGTCTCGTCAGATGTATCGCTAGTCCTAACCACTTCCAACAATTTCATGACAGGAACGGGATTAAAAAAGTGCAATCCACCAAACCGATCCTTACGGTTGGTTACGGACGCGATTTCGGTGATACTCAACGAACTGGTATTAGAAGCAAAGATAGTGTTTGGTGGAGCAACCCCATCTAAAGCTTTAAACAGTTTATGCTTAACATCTATATTTTCAACAATAGCTTCGATCACTAAATCGGCATCTTTGACAGATTGATTTGTATCGGTCGATGTTTTAATACGACTCTTACTATCGTTGATGAATTTATCGGCCTCCGCTGGATTATCCTTGTACAATTTCTTTGCAACGCGACCCAAACTTGTTATAATGCTCTTCTCAGACTTATCCAAGATTTCGGATTTCACGTCTACTAGGGTTACGTTGTGACCAGTTTGGGCGGCAACCTGCACACAAAAATACGATTATTTTACTTTTTCGACTTTTCGTTAATTAAAATTTTATTCGATTCGGTCCTGTGCTTTTTTAAACTGCTAATTTGTCTTTTTTTGCAAAATGTGTTATCTAATCTGATCGCTGACTTCAGAGAAAAAATCCTCGACACAAGAAAGATTATTCTTATGTGGGAACATAACTTTGGTATCCGTCGAGTTTTACCTATAATTTGAGTTCGTATTTTAAAATTTATTTATAATTAAATCTTCAAATATAGATAACTTGCATGATGTAAGGATATTATGGTGTGCTACGTAGGAAACCAATTTATGGCCACTTCGCGCAATACGTCACGTTAGGAACACAATCGGAACTACCATGAAATCCTTATGGAATTCTTTATGGTTTAGTCCGATCTAGAACGAATTATACAACTTAAATTAAATAAAAGATATTATTTTTTTAAATTGTAAATGTAGGTTAAAGAAGGAATGTCAGATTTTATTATATTATACTTATTAAATAATAGGTAGATATTTTTATAAATTGTACGCTGGTGGTTCCTATAATAAATTAACTTTATTGTTTTTATTTTTTCTAAAATAATACATTTCAATAGAACATGGTTTATAAATTTTTTTATTTAAAATGTTTCTACTGTGCTTGAAGTGCACTATCGATGCTTATTTTGTTGAATTGCAAGAAATCTTTCATACGATAACAGTAAAATGTTTAGTACTATGCAGATTTTTTTGTTCTTAATTTACAATTAATATTTTTGCTTATTTACTGGTCGGTGTTCATTCTTTGTGCAATCCTGCCTTTAAATTAGAATTATTTTGTGATTTATGTTGGATTTCTTGTTTTTTAAACTTCAATGCACGATGGGTGCAATATTTTTACATTTCATATTTATTTATATATTTTTTATTTTAATTTAACCCTACAGTGCGTAATGACGCATATATGCATCAACCAATTTTTTCGATAAAATCTTTGTAAAATAATTGTTAAATTTAGTAAACTTCACGTGCAGTGATGCATTTATGCAAATATGCATCATATGATTTTAATCAATAAAATATAAAAATTTCAGTATAAATTTTTTTTAAATAATTTACCCACACTTCTAAGCATGTTTATGAGTTATTTCCATTTTCTAACTTTAAGAAAAAGTTGCTAACTGTAGGATTAATATTTAGTAACTTTGTTTATGGCTTGTTTGGCTTTGTTTATATAGATGAGTATTTAATACACTAATAGGGTATAATAAAAATATAAAATGTTTATCATCGCTTTTTGTTTTATATAAAAGAAATGCAGAAAATTTTAACACTTTTATAGTTTGATAGTTGGTTATCGCCGAGCACTCCAAAATGTTTATAGTTAAAAAGTGTTGATGATCTATAATTAATTCATAATGCGAAAAGTTAACGAGTGGATAAGAGATCATCCAGAATTAAAATATGAAAACAATCGATTGATTTGCAAACATGTGAAAGATGATAAGTTGTCATTTTTAGTAATATTGCTTATTTAGTAGTAAGTATACTATATTTTAGAATATTTACTTATATTGAATTTACACAATAATAAAAAATAATAATAATAATAGAAAGTTATAGAAATTTAAGTTAAAAAAATTAAACATTTTGTAAAGTTACTTTCGTTCATAAGTTCTTGACATGTTTTTTTTATTGTGTTACTAAACAAAAATTTTAAAAATATTTCTTTAATGTTTATTAATTATTATATATTTAAGCTTAATGCAAATTTTTATGCATACAATGGCAATTTTTTGAGCTATTTTAAGCGATATTTTCTCGATTTTGTATGCTTAGAAGTGCATTCGTTCCGAAGTGTGTTCCTAAACTGACGTCACACGGTGGGAGAGAGAATGACTTATCTCACTTACTCGCTGCGCGGTAGCACACCATACTCTTCTTACACCATGGATAACTTGCAAAATAAATTCTATTTGCGAACATAACATACCACTCAGCATTTCTTTTAATCAGAAAGCCTTGAAGATAAGACTGCATGGTTAGCATGCAGGTGCAGGGAGGATAATAGGCGGGAATAAGCGAGAAAAACCTTGGTTGAGGGGGGACACGTGACCAATGCAGGGTGGTTTACGGGGAAGGAAACACGGAAAAACATCCATTATTATCTTGGTAACTTTGAACGAATGAATTTGAGCTGCAAAAAAAACGGTAACGGGGTCCAAATAATTCGTAATACCAGTGATGGAATAATGGAAATAATTAGAATTCGAAATCGATTACATCGGAGCACTACTTTTAAACCGTGTTAAATTTTCGAAAATGAAGATTTTTTTGAAAAATTGTTCAAAAAAGTGTCCAGTGTCGGGATCATTCGAGACATTAAAATTAACGGATATTGGAGTGTTTCAATTATCAAGTGTATTAATTTGCCAGAAATTTGTTCATCGATAGTATATTATTTAACTAGTGCTTTAAATGGTTTATTAATCGTGAGGTAGAGTGTAGTATATCATGAGACCATTAGACGCGAATCGCCCCGGGGGCAATAAAAATTGTGAACATCAAGATATGTTCCAAAAGGTAAATAAGATAATACTTTTTATGTAGCTATTTTATGCTATTTATTCCTGGATCCAAAGGTCGAACTAAATTTGGATTAATATACTACAAAAATAAATTATTTTAATACTATAATTTTTGTTTGATACAGGGACGAACTGGCAATTTGAAGAATACGGACAATTCGGTATGGGTCGGTCATCTTGAACGCTGTTTGAATATTATGTTTCTTTAATTTTAATGTTAATGGTCAAACAATCGTAATTGGTTGATTTTTTTTTTTATTGTCGATTGATTAGTTACTGCCCTAATTTCTACAATTCAACCTACTTCGAAGCCCCATTGATACGCCTATGAATGCGATAAATCATAACCCACCTTTTTAATTTAAAAATTGAAAATCAAGTTTGACACAAACGGCAATAACATTTTATCGATTTTTATGTTATACGGCCAACAAACATGATTTGGTTTATCTTATCTTTACTAGGTTAGCAACTAAATTAATTTTACCTGTGCGATCCCCGACCCCATCAGGCCACCGCCAATTACGGTAACATTTTTAATTGCATTCCTCGCAGTCGATGTGGACAACGATCTTTTGATTAAAGAAAATGAGGATGCCATTATTACGATAGATTCCAATGCACGGTTCAAAGCAAACTGGACGACAGATTTCTGTTCGACGTTTTTTCTCCGCACACACTTGACAAGTTCAAAGTCCAAGAGGCTCAAAGTCCAATTTTTTTCATTAAAATTTAAACTAAACGAAATGGTTTTCGAACAATGAACAAAACAAACCTCTCAAAATTTCCTATCGTAAATAACGTAGAACTTAGGTTAGGGGAACAAAAACTTTTAGTCGCCATCTTGAATCTCTAATCGTAATCACTCCGCCGGCTATCTGACAGAAAAGGAAACAAACATTTGTGTGTATTTTGCTTTATTGAGATTACAACGAAAAATTAAATTACAATAATTTTTAATAAAAAATATTTCAGTCTTAACCCAAATCAAAACGGATTCATTTCCTCATTCGAATGAAACTTCGTTTTAAACAGGAAAATTTGTCACGAACACTACAATTATGTCACAAGTAACTTTTTTTAAAAATTCAAAAAATAAACAAATTCTGTGGGGCGATATATTCGAATCGTCGCGGTTTACTTGGAACTTGTGTACTTGGTTACGGCCTTGGTGCCTTCGCTAACTGCGTGTTTTGCCAATTCGCCAGGTAATAAGAGCCGCACGGCCGTTTGGATTTCCCTGCTGGTGATGGTGGATCTTTTGTTGTAATGAGCTAGACGCGAAGCTTCCGCGGCGATGCGCTCGAATATGTCGTTTACGAAGCTGTTCATAATGGACATTGCTTTACTCGAAATACCGGTATCGGGATGCACTTGCTTCAATACCTTGTAAATATAAATCGCATAACTCTCCTTCCTCCTGCGCTTCTTCTTTTTGTCGGTCTTTGAAATGTTCTTTTGGGCTTTTCCAGCTTTCTTCGCCGCTTTTCCGCTGCTCTTTGGCAAAGGCATGTTCGAAACACTCGACGATTATTTGTCAATTACGATAATTGCTATCTTACTTATGTCAGACACAATTGAATAATGACGTCAGCACCCCGCGAGAATCTTATTTTATAACTTTCGCGTCGTACGCGTAGTCTCCGCCCACCGCGAATTTACGATCTCATTGGACAACGCGATTTTATATATAAACGCATTTTGAACTGGACCCCAGTTTATTGACGTCTGTAACTTGGTGACGATTGCGTCGTGTTATTTTATTGACTTATATTTTTTGTAAATTGATTGAAAATGTCCGGTCGCGGTAAAGGTGGCAAAGTTAAAGGCAAGGCAAAGTCGCGCTCTAGCCGTGCGGGCCTCCAATTTCCCGTTGGCAGAATTCATCGTTTATTGAGAAAAGGCAATTACGCCGAACGCGTCGGTGCGGGAGCCCCCGTATACCTGGCCGCCGTCATGGAGTACCTGGCCGCCGAAGTGCTCGAGTTGGCCGGAAACGCCGCTCGAGACAACAAAAAGACCCGCATCATACCACGGCATTTGCAGTTGGCCATTCGCAACGACGAGGAATTAAATAAACTTCTTTCGGGAGTGACAATCGCCCAAGGTGGCGTCTTGCCCAACATTCAAGCCGTTCTGTTACCAAAGAAAACTGAAAAGAAAGCCTAAAAACCTTTTGACTGGGTCCATTTTCGGGCCGAACGATTGGAAAGTTAATGTTCTTTAATTTATTGGTGTATTTTATAAATTGCCTTGTAAATAATTTCGAGTTTTGTGTGTTAGATAAGATAATTATTTGTTAAACTTTTTTCATAATAAAACTTTGTATTCAAATTTTATTTTATTTTTGCATTTTGTACTTGAACAAATAAAAAATCTTGGAAATTAAAACTGTTTATTTTGCTACAAATACGGTAAATAAATACATTCAATTACAAATTAAAAATGGTAGTAATGTTTGACATTGACAGTTCATAAAATAGAACTCTATAATCGAATACATTTTGGGGTTCTGAAAAGAACCGTTTTTTTTTACTTGAAGCAGATGTTCGTCTTCAAAGGCAACCAAATCGGGGTCCTCGAGAGGGCGATTAACCGCCGAATCCGTACAAAGTACGTCCTTGACGTTTCAGAGCATAAACGACGTCCATGGCGGTGACGGTTTTTCGTTTTGCGTGTTCGGTGTAAGTTACGGCATCACGAATTACGTTTTCCAAAAATACCTTCAAGACACCGCGCGTCTCTTCGTAGATCAAACCGGAAATACGTTTGACACCGCCGCGTCTAGCTAAACGACGAATTGCTGGCTTCGTGATGCCCTGGATGTTGTCGCGCAAAACTTTGCGATGACGTTTCGCGCCTCCTTTTCCCAATCCTTTACCTCCCTTGCCGCGACCGGTCATTTTACCGCTTCAAAAATCAACTAACGGAACGATACGTACACTAAGACGAATGAGAGAGTTGTGCTGCTAAAAATTTTTAGCGCTTCTATTTTATAAGACTTCGCGACGGGCGGAGCCAATGACATCGCGCGAACCAATCCACGCTCCGGAACTCACAAAACACGAATTCGCGATCCGCATTGGCCGCGAGTAAAAATCAATGCGTTGCGTTGGTACAGTTTGCAAACAAGAACTTTTCGAAAATTTTAGCGGTTCTAAAAAGAACCTTTTTTTAAATTAAAGTTTTTGAAATGTCTCTCACGCGGAAGTAGATCGCTCTTAAATCGCAATCGAAAATATTTACTTCTTCTTGGGCGACGCTTTCTTTCCTCGTTTTTCGGCCACCTTTTTGGGCTTCGGAGATTTTTTTGCCGCGATAGGTTTTGCCACCTTCTTGCCTCGAGCCGGCGACGGCGCCTTGGCTTTGGCGACTGGCGCTTTCTTGACGGGAGTCGAAGAAACGGGCGCAGCTTTTTTTGCTTTGCCGACCTTCTTCTTGCTGGCCGCCGGTTTCTTGGTGGACTTGGGCACCGGAGCTTTAGTTTTAACGATGCTGGTGCGTTTTGCGGGCACCTTCTTCTTCGAAGCTGGCGTTTTCTTGGCGGAAGGTTTTGTCGTTACACTCGAAGCCAATTTAAACGAACCGGATGCGCCCTTACCTTTGGTTTGAACTAATTCGCCGGAAGTAACCGCAGATTTGACGTATTTCTTGATGTAAGCCGGAAACTTTTCGGGATCGACTTTGTAGTTGGTGCAGATGTACTTCTTTATGGCTTGAAGAGACGAACCGCCGCGTTCTTTCAGTGCTGAAATTGCTGCCGCAACCATTTCGGAAGTTCGAGGATGAGTAGGTTTGGATTTCGACGCCGCCGACTTGGCCTTCTTCGGCGTGGCTTTTTTAGGAGTTGCCGTCGTAGAAGCGGGCGCTTCGTCGCTTGGCGTTGCTACTACCGCGTCGACCATTTTTAATAAATTTTACAAGATAGTTTAAAACTTTGTCACGAATAATGCGAACTTTAACACACGACGTATCAGATACGAATGCGGTTTCGGAATCCGACCGGTTTAATGACATTCGGCGTACACGTACCGGCAACAGAAAACTTGCAATCGTTAATGGCACGTCGATCAGGTCATAGCTTTCGTGTTCGTCTTTTAAGATTTAAATTGCGTTGGACAATTTTGCGACTTATTTATTCGCCATTTCTTTATTTAAACTTAATCTAGACACTTCAGTTTACGTTTTTCTCACACATTTTTAGTAAACCATGAAACGTTTAGGTCAAAATTAAATCAAACTTTACGCCGTAACCAAACGAGTCTCGCAGATGAAGCTCTTCGGGGGCTTACCATTTTACAACCCCGGCGAAAAAAAATGTTAAAAATACAAATTTACGTTAAGACAAGTCTAAGGAACGGGATACCAAACAATTTCGACACTGCGGAATTTTCGTTTGCCCGAAATAAAATAAATAAAAAGGAAGTGTGTCGACGAGCGGCTGTATCTCTCGTGCATTGCGTTGGCAATTTTAGAACAATTTTGATCAACCAGGTTCAAAATTTAATTCAATTTTTAAAAAGTCGATTTTGCTGATTACGGTTGGACGTTATTTGCATTTAGAAGTGCTTTTAGATTTCATGGTAACCTCCATTTGGAGGAAATTTCAAAACGGAGCCAATTATTAAGGAAAGCTCACAATTCACATGGCATACGTGAAATTATTTGTCTTTTAAAAATTTTCGGGTTATCTTTCAAAATAATTTTGCGTGTGTTTGAATAACGAGGGGATTGTCGAGGGTCCGATGTAAGAAAATGCCAATTTATTAGAAAAATTGCAGGCCACACGTAACGGTTTAATTTATCAGGTCACCGATTTAGAGATCTCCATTATTTAAAGATGCTGATTTGGATTACATTTTTTTCACTGCAAACTTTTTTAATGTGTCGACATTAAAATGGAAAAGGCCTTAAATGCAAATTTCCGATAAAAAATTCTTCGCTTGGTGAGTAAGCAAATTCGACGAGATTATAGATGAAGCTGCTCGCGGCATTAAACTTATCAGGATTTTGTGTGCATAGCAAATGGTTTCCAGACCAAATCTCTTAAAAATGTTTCAGCTTTTTTCAACTAATTTTTGTCAAAACAAAGTGCACCACCAGGGTCTTGCCTGAAATTTGCGTTGGACGAGAATTTCAATGACGTCACGGAAGAAAACCCAGCGGAAAAAATTAAAATGGCTGATCAATCTTCTTGAGAATTATTTAATTTCTAATTTTTGTCCATATAATAGCCTATTTTTTTCACTTCGTTCAATATTTGAAAGACTCCGTCTTGCTCGCGGCTTTAAATTATCTGTGCGTAAAAAACTTGCCTCATCGGGAACATAAGCGAGAGATGGTTTACATCTACGAGGTTTAGTCAGAAAGTTTTATCATTTATCGTTTGATTTAAGCATTATAGGCAAGGAAAATTAAAAAAACCTTCGGTTTTGTCTGAAATAGAAATGCAAATGAAGAACCTTAAATTGAACGTTTGAAATTTAAAGAATCGTGAGCTTAAAACCCAACTTTTTCAGGTTTTAAAACGAATGTTGGTATATCTTTATTAAAGCTCGTATGACACTGCGAATTTTAGGATCTTAACCAAAAAGAAAACACCCATGTTAAGGTATTTCGATTTAAAACTTCAAAAGTAGAAATGATTAATCTACCAGAATTGTCCACGACGCCTTTAGCCAGGCGCGGACTGGCAGTATTTTTTCAGGGGTGCTAATATTTGTAGGGGCCCGCTGCAATGACAAATTTGAAAGCACTTACTCCTACATCAACAGCTTTTTTCGAGCTGTTGTGAACTTCTGCCGAATTGATCTATTATGACGTCGACCGAAGGTGTTAAATCCGATTCTGTGGATATCATGTGGCACCCAGCACCCCTGGTCAGTCCGCCCCTGCTTTTAGCATCAGGTACAAAACAATCCCAGCGCCAGCCTAAATATACTATAGCTCTTATAGATTCCATAGACTAACGCTATACCGCGGAAGTAAATGTAACGCTGGATCACAAAGTATGTGAAGGGATTTATACCCTGATGTGGATCAGGGTATAATTCATCCATATTGGGGGAGCTCTGGCCTAATATGGGACATGCGGCCCTCTAAAATTCTTGAGTTCATCCTAAGGTTGGGATGGCTTGGGAAGTAGGGGGCTGGCTTCCCTAAATGAAGGTAGCATAATGGGCCAATTGTGGCCTGAGTGCGCATATATATGAGTACGGAGTACACATATGAGTAAGGGGCTGTCCTTCACCAGAAATCCAGAATCCACCCTGATGTGATATCCCGTTGAATTCTATTAAAAAAATAATTATTTGCCATTTGAAAATTCGGCTGCTAATTTTTAAAAATTTCTATTTAAATTACGAAGTATACGTCGATCGTTTTAAGATATCTGGCACCCGTGGATTACTACCCGATTCGAATAAAATGGCCTATAGCCATTTAGCCCCGTGGAGAGGGTGACCCCGACTCTACCCTCATTAATATTGAATGAAGTGGCTTGGCAAAGTGGAGTTCCACGGCGAAATCCGTATATCTCCCTCAACGGGTGTAGGCGGCGGGCGTTGGAATTTTGTGAGGTGTTTTTTCCTCTTGTTTTTATCGCGAAACTGGAACTGTGGTGGAATGAAGTGGAGTTGCACCTTTTTAAGACTGCAAAAGTAAATGGTAATAAATTGATCATCTCTGAAGACAATTTCATAAAATTTATCGGTGGTATACACTTGATAAAATTATTTTAATCTTAATATAAATAGCTTGTTTCCACAAGAAAATTCAAAAAGATGGGAGTCCTCTAGTAACGGCACTGTTGCGAGGCGCCCCCAATAGGTGATTAGGAGAATAATTAAATTTAAAATATTCTGTGTAATATTTAAATATTTTAGTTGGAATAAAGTCGTTAACGAGAGCAAAATATAAATAGTTTACTGAATACCTCGACGAAAACATCCTATATATAAATTTTTTCGACAACTACGCAGAATCGCTAACTTTGACGTGAAAACATAACCTCCAACATGGTAAATGTTATGAAAGGAATTCTAGTTAAATGGTAAGTTTTTATTTACTAATTAGAAATTATTCAATTAATCCAAACAAATTTACGCGATATAATCGAAATCACTGGGAATTCCAAATTGTTTGTCCAACATTTCATCCTCGTAACAGAACTTTTTCTTACACCAAGATTTGACTGAAAAAATGTTGTCTGTCCAACGATTTGCTGCATTTTTGATCTCCTGAACTAAAATAATTAGAAACAAAACCTAAATGTTAAGCATCGCCATTACCTTTGTCGTCTTTTCAATTTTACGCAAAACATCCGGATCGTTTTCTTCGTACTTCTTCAGTTCCTGGCTCAATTCGTCTCTTTCGATTTGAAGTTCAACCACCTCGTCGAGAAGTTTATTCCTTTCTGCATTATCTTCTCGACCTTTCTACAACGAATTTTGTTAAATAAAATTTCCAACTTTTTGCGTCTCGATTCACCTTTAATTCCGCAATGTTCTCGGTTACAACTTTTAGTTGTTTAGAACTTCGTTCGACGTTTTCGGTCAACTCTTGCCGTTTCCGTTTTCTAGATTCCAATGCCTTACTAAAACGAACAAAATTTTGATATTACGAAAAAAGTTACCAGCAATAAAATTTAAAAACCTTGGAAAAGCCCAAAAATAGACAGATGTTCCAATTTTGTCCGTGTCGATTAAACCATCGTCGACCAAATTTTGTACAACCTCTTTCACCGAATTGACGATGATTCCTTTTTCTTTTGGGGCAATTTTCTCCAAGTCTTTTAATTGAAAAAATTCTTTTCTTTCGTAAAACAACTCCAACATCCTGGTCCTTTTTTCTTCGGCACTGACTCCCTTACGTTTCGACATGTTGACGCTTAAAATGAATTTTTGATTTCAGTGATCCGGCTATGAAACAATTTTTGTTACACTTGGACGAAACACTTCAATTGGGACGGAAATTCATTATTCAAGATCTCGACGAAACTCACTTGTTTATTTCTGCCGACATTTTAAACGATTTACAAGCCAAGATTGACGATTTAATGGATCAAAATAATTTTGTTCCATAAGTAAGAAAAATGTCAAACACAAGATCGTCGTTGCGCGGATCGGCCCGCCTCAAGGAGGGGGATAAGCGACGCATAGTAGATGAAACGACACGTAAACGAAGACACAGGAAGGCGTTGGAAAATTTGGAGGTGGATAACTTTCACGAGGATCCTCATGCCGATTTGGTAATGAGCAAAAAGGTGCCGAAATTTGATGATAATTTGGAAACTCGTACACGTAACAGAAAGAAAGAGAAAAGTGCAGAATATTATCAGACCAAATTTCGTAAATACAATTTTTTGCAATTATTGGAAGAGGATCGGGTGGAAGCCGAAACCTCGGGAAGGTACTCCTACACCGATATTACAGCGGGGGATACTAAAATACCGCATAGACATTTTTGTGCAGTTTGTGGATTTTTTAGTAATTATGTATGTTTGACGTGTGGGGTTAGGTATTGTGGAATTAGGTGCATGGAGACTCATATGGACACCCGTTGCCTGAAGTGGGCTGCTTAAGTTCTTAATTTTTGTAATTGATATGTGTTAGTAATAAAAAAAATGTATTTTAAATTTGTTTTATGTTTAACTAAAAATATTGACAATTTGAGAGAAAAAATCATAGTAGATTTTAGGTATGGAGCTCCAATTAACTTTATAACGTAGTAATTTTAAAGAATAGTAAGTCAACTACTTACGTTTTCGTGTTACAAATTATACTTTCAAATTACACCAATATAACGACAAATGAAAATATAGTAAAAACAATTTCAAAATTGTGAGGTTATAATGTTGACATTTACTGATATGCAACAAGTGGTTTTTATTGGTACAACGCGTAGAGCGGTAACTTTAAACTCGATAATCTTATTTGGTATTTGTCCTTATAACAATGAATCAAACTTTTATTTAACTTTACTTGGATGTTTGTCGTATATTCCTAATGAAAATACAATAAAGCGTACTTTTTTAATTATTTGTTTTACATTCATAAAACAATATAAAAACTTCAAAAGAACAAATACGAGAACCCAGAGATTGATTGCGTCATAAGCCATCATCTTAGGAAGTCGGATTTTGGGGGGTGGTCGAGTCCAACCTCTTATCGTTCTTAATTTAATATCATTGAATTCTTTATGCTTTTAGTAATTTGGAGATATTTTATGTAAATAAATTCAAAGTTGTTAAGTAAAATTTTATATTATTTTATTTATACCATAAAACTTATCAAACATAATTTTATATAACTCAATGTACTTAGACATAATAATAAAAAACACATAATTGGTTTGTTTGTAAATGTTCCTATTGTTAACCTTTCCTTTAGTTACGGATATTAATAAAAGCACCTCGTGTTACTTAAACCTCTATTGCAGAAATAAACGTGTTTTAGGGTACCTGTTTTAATTTTAAAACCTATGCGGAAGAAAAATTGTGTTTAAAATCATAAAAAAATATTCCTTTATTTTTATCTCAAATAAACTTGCAGTTGTAATGCGCATTGTATTAGAACTTTAAGTCCAGGCATAAAACTAGCAATTTGCGCAAAATCTGGACCAGAAACTAACTGTGTATGCAAACTTAGGCAACTTGTGTAATCTCCTGCTTGCATTAATTCTACCAATTGTTGCATAGCTCCCGTCGTGTTTGCCGATAACTGCAAAACAAAAATTGTTAAAAATCATGACGGTAAAGGTAAACTTTTTATTTACCTTTTGTTCTCGCAACAAATCGTACAACAATTCTAGCTTCTTAGCAACATCGTCCAATTTTCTTTTCGTTTGCTACAAATTTAAAATTAAAACAATAAATAACTAAAAAAATAAAAACTTACCGGATTGTTGGCAGAAAACGAACACCGACTTCGTAACTCTTCTAAGACGGATTGAATTCCTTTGTATTCGTCTGGAATAGGACCTTTCTGTATTGGTTGCGGTTTTTCCACGGGAACTGGTGAAGCCCTGTGTTGTGGCTGTTGAGGCGGTGATTGATTATGAAAGTTTTGATTGCTAAAATTTGGCTGCAATATTTGCTGATTATTAGGTGGTAAATTTTGATACGATGGAAGAGGTGGTGCAAAGATTTGTTGTTGTGATTGGTCCACAAAACCATTACTCGTAGGCATGTTTTGCACTGGAGCTGATCCGTAAAGTGGATGAGTTATGGGTTCGGGTTGATGATAATCTGGTTTTGGCTAAAAATGACACAAAAATTCTTCATCAGTTACGTACATTTTTATAAGAAATTAAAAAAAAATTAGTAAAGCACGGGGAATCAAATTTTTTATAACTTTTGTAAGTACACACCAAAAACTTCAATAATTTTTGAAAAATATATTCAGAAGTCAAATATCTGAATTACAACGCAAAAACTCTTAATTATTAGGTAAAGTTATACCTCATGATGACCAATATAATTTTTCCAAAATCTTGTGCCACAATGGACAGCCGACATATTTTGTTCTAAGCTCTATAGAACACAAATTTAATTAAACTTTTGTATGGAATGGAAAGAAAACGTGGAAAATGTAGAGAGTTGTTACCTACCGGATATCTAGCAGATGTCCTTGTCAACGATGGAGGATCGTTCCACCCGGGAGCCACAGGTGATGCAGCAATGTAACTTTGTAATCTAGCAGAAGGCGAAAAAGCAGGTTCCGCATGTTCTAATGGCATATTAGGTGCACTATGGAAAGGCGATTGACTTGGCTGTGGCAAAGTTGGTATTAAAGGTACCGGATTAGGTGGCTGATTGTTGGGTATATAAGGACTAGCTGGAAAAGCGGGTTGTTGTGGTTGCATCATCGGAGCTGGGTTGTATTGATTTCTGGTGCCGTACGGTCCACCGGACTGCACAGATGGATCCACCACATATTTCGCTCTCGAAGTTATGCCTCCTGTAATTTTGAAATAATTTTTTCAACAATTGCTTTATTTTGGCCACAAATTAATAATAAAACCCTCAATGCAATCTCAAGTTTATTGCATTGTTCTTCATCCTTTTTCACTTCTAATAAAATTTGCAGTTTACATTAAATCTTATCAGTTGCCGCTTGCGCTATCAACGAATGCCATATTTTTAAAATTTAATTTTGGCAAACTCACCGTGTGTAGAACCGACACTTGGAGGTCGATTTGGATGTACCAGTGGTGGAGAAAATGTTTTGGGTGGTAATGCTTGATTAAAATTTGGAGCTTGTTGTTGCCAGGGTTGAACGATTGGTGGTGTAGGTAATCCAGGGTTAAATTGATTGTAAGTCGGATTTGGTTGATTTAAAGAAGCAAATTGACTGTTTGGGTTAGTTTGAGCAGGTGTATTCGAAAACGAATGTCTGGAACTGTAACGGCTTCTCGGTTGCATAGTTCCATATGATGGTTTATGACCTAAACTGACACATAATCGATCCCGCAAGGCAGTCACTTGTTCATTTTGTGAACTTCCTAAATAGGTTAATGCCGCATTAAGATTTCCTTGCGACGCTAAAATTGATGCATAATCTGACAATAAGTCCGCTAAACTTCCAGTTATCTACAAAACATCAACTTTTGCTACGTAAAATTAAATTAAAAGAAATTTACCTCCACGGAGCGACCTTGCCTCTCAACAGCCTTTTGCAAAAACGTTACAAGTTCAATTAACTCTTGTAACTCGCTTGAGGATAATTTGACTGAATTGCTCCAAGAATCAACCAGTTTATCGAAACTTCCTGCACATATGTAACAAAGCTGTGCATCTAAAGTTAATTTTGGGTTATTTAGACCTTCTTCTTCAAGACGATTGCCTAGCAATTCTGTAAACCAAATTTTATTGGTTGCTTAGAAAAAAATAAAGAGTTGACATCATACCACACAATTTTGGCAAATCTTCGTTAGTGGAATGGGTTAAGGTGGCCACTAGAGCCTCCTTCCAGCTATTGATATCACAGTTATTTATTACAGTACTCCAGTCTTCCGTGACCAAAGCAGAAATTAAGGAAGAAATGCTATTTTCATTTTTCTGTATATATTTATACTGAGTTTTCGCTAATAATTCTGGACCACCTAAAATTATACAAAAATTTAAGCAATAAATCAAAAAATGTCATATTATATAATTTACTCACCACTCATGGCTATTATAATAGCATCGGCGTACCTTTCAGCTTTAAGACATAATTCTACGGCAACTTCAATATTTCCAAGTAACAGAGCTTGGGTGATGTAACCTTCGGTGTCTAAAAATTAAAATATGCTTAAAAGTAGTCAAAACTTATTATCGGGTCCTAACCGTTTGTTGTTTTAATTTTAAACAGCTGTTTCGGTTTCGCACTTGGAGAAGTGGCCGAAACTTGATTTATCGACAGATTTTCGTAACTTGCAGGCTGAAATGAAAAGCTTTTTAGTATTTCTTCAATTTAAATTATTATAGAGATGATTTGAAAAGAAAGAGAATTGTTGAAGATTAAAGACAGTTTTTGAAAATTGAAAACCCACACTAACCAATTACAAGTTTGCCCTTTTTACGTCAAGCTACACGTGCACGTAGGTACATAATAGGATCTACAAGATAGAATTAGAACAAGAAATTTGGGAATTAAATTTTGTATTTTAGTGAAGTAGTTTTATTAAAATCTGTTAATTATTTTTGTCCTAAATGTTGCATTTCATTATTAAAAAAGCTCACAGAATCTCATTTAGTAAATTAAGTATCGATTATTATTTATTATTATGTACGATTTTGATGAATCGTAACAAAATTTTCACGAGTAAAAGTTCTTTATTTGATTTATTGCTTTTTTTACTGTCGCACCATTGTTGCAAATATTTCTCTCCTTGAAATAAGTAGCCTTCTTAAGAGAATTAATTGTTTTGCTCATTTAATTTTAAAAATTTATAATTTATTGTTATAATTATTTTAAAACGAATACTTTATGTGATCAGTGGATAAAGTAAGTCATTATCGTGCGCGTGTGATACTTGCAAAACAAGACTTTGTCTGAATTTTACAATCACACAAATACGATAATAAGACACCAAATCATTTTCTGTAATAGTGTGTGAAAGTGGCTCAATATGTAACTTAAATATGTGTAAAAAGTGAGTTATTACGTAACGGTAGTTAATTAAATATTTAAGAGCAAAACTTTTCTTTCTGTCTTATGATGAGCATTCATTTTCAAAAACTAACATAAAATTTCAATTTACTTTCAATAAAACTTCCTTTAAAATATTACAACACCGACTACATTTCTCTTCATGCAGTTGACAAATAAACATGACAAATGCCACAACAGTCTAGAAACACTAACTGTTTGTTTACACACAGAACAATTATTTCTTCAACTACAATATTCATAATAATATCACAAGCATAGTGCTTACCGATACATCGGAACTGCACTTTGACGAGCAGTTATTTTCATCGTCAGAATAATTGTACTAAAGAAAAATTTAACTTACAAAACCGTTTTAAAAATTCTTCAAAAGTGAAATAGAAAGAAAAGTTCTAGCAAATAGACTACAAAACGTTACATGAAAAACTTACTTTAATAAGATTTGAAAATTGATCGTTCAAATTATTATCATTATTTTCCGACTCTTGTCCTACCACCTCGTCCAATTTACTTTTCACATCTTCAATTTTGTATCCTAATAAATTTAATAATTCTGCTCGTGGATTTTCCTCAAAATTTGCTTTCAAAAAATACCAAATATTTCGTTTATGCTGATCGTTTAAAGTATCGGCTTTATTTGCACAGTATTCTGTAAAAGAAATATGTATTTAATATTCTCACAAAATCAAATTTCAAATAGTACCAACCTGTGAAATTTCCGTATTCTATAGCTTGTTCCAATTGGGCCGATTGGTTAACAAGTTCCTGTTCTGTGATCACTTGACTAATAAAGACTGTTCTCGTAGCAGGGACTGGTGCTTGATCGGTCGGTGTAGTTTGAGGAGTTTCGTTTATAAAACTTATCAGTTTTCCACCAAACTAAAACAGTGTAAAATTAAAACAAATTACCCTTCTCATTTTAAAAGCTTTTATTCAACTTGGCGTGACCATTGTGTGTTTGCATGAATTCTGTAAATTCTTCAAATAACTTTTCCAACCTTACAAAGCTGACAATTTGTAAGAAATTAATTTTTTTCTGTCTTTGGAGGCATTCAAAGTAGTAGATTTTAAGTTTTTACAATAATTTTTATTTATATAAAGGTTTGTAGGAATGCATTTATTTTAAACTTCACAAAGAAGAGAATTCCGAAAAAATCCGTACAGTTCTAACTTTAAACGGGCTAAGATCTTGCACTATAACGAAGTGCAGAAGTTGGTAGGTACTTAAAAATTTTTATGGAATCATGTCTTAGTATAAATAAAAGCTTTTACCTCAAAAACAAAGTTGTCTTAATGACTTACAGCAAAGCTGGTCCTGATGGGTCGTTTAAGCCACTTGGGTGCTTTGCTTAAATCCACACTAACCGGTGCAGTATTTTGCTGCGGAACTGGAGCTTCTACGTACCCATCCATTCCAGGAAAACTGTCAGCTATTTTAGCAGTCGTTTGAACCTGATGCGTTTTACCACCCATAACAGAATAAACGGAAATGTGGCCATCAAAACTTGGACACGCAATGAGAGCAGGATTTTTGGGACACCAAGCAATGTCGAAATTCCACTGATTAGTTTTGGCTATTTCTGACAAGACTTCGCCACCCTGGTTGTTAGAATTTGGATTCCAACAAACAATTCTGTTGTCTTTACCACAACTCACTAACAGATTCGAATCTTGTGCACACCAGGCCATCGATAAAACTCCTCTTTGATGATTTTCTAAAGTTTTTAATGGTGATGTGGCAAATCTTAAATCCCACAGTTGGATCACGGGAGCTTGATCCTCCTCTACAACATATTTTGGTTATACAAAAACAACACAATAAAAAATTAGGTACCCGAAGCTAAACACAACTGAGTTGCTACTTCCGGATGCCAAGCGACAACTTTCCATCGAATTCTCGAAACAGTGTCAGTCAACTTTATGATTGGTTCGTTTTTACGCAAATCCCACACTACGCATTTTGATGAAAATGTAGAAGCTAAAATGTGTTGGACTTGACGATTCCATGCTATGCACATGACATCTTCAAACGGTTGCGATTTGGCACCTACAATTTTAAAATTGAAAGAATTTGAATTGACAAGAGATTTCTTACAAACATTACCAGGTGTCATAGGCGCAGTTGTGTTATTTAAATCCCAAATGTAAATTTCGGATTCGGCAGCACCGGTAGCCAACAAGTTGGACTGAAATGGATTAAAATCTAAGGCATGTACTGCACCGGTGTGTTTAGTTGATTGCGCAACCAAACCCTTCTCGCCCTTCAACAAATTAGAGGCATTATAAATTTGCACCACACCACCATCACAACCGCCGACGATGGTACCATTACTCGCATCTTTTCCATAAGATCCCCATATAACTTTTTGAAAACGTTGGTCAGCGGGAACAGATGTGGTTAATTTCATATCCAATCCCGGTTCGGATAAGTTTAACGAGTAAATCTCCAAAGTGGCATTTGTGTTAAAAGAGGCATCTAATTGCTGGGCAGCAGTTCCCGCAGCGAGATAAATGGGGTGTTGATTGGAAGGCGACCAGGCAATATTCGCCGTTCGTTCTATATCTTTTACCTTCATGTTTGCTTAACTTTTTAATCCTAAAAACTAAATTAAGTTAGCAACTAAATGATAAGACAGTTTTATGTATTCTTTTGAAATTACAACTAACCAAAATAAGGTGAACGAAATATAAAATAGTTCTATTCGTACCTTATAAAAACATAAATTATTTTAAGAAATTAATTAATTATAACAAAATAACAACCGGCCACCGACTTTGACAAGTCGACACTTCCAACGTGGCTCTCGCAATGTGTCAAATATGTCAAACACAAAAATAAAAGAAACGTCATCTATTATAAATTTCAGTAACTGAAGTTAATTTTTTCGAAAAATATTTATGGATCTACCCAGATCTACCAGAAAACCCAGAAATTGAGATTTATCATAGAGAAAGAAGAAATCGGCACTAGCACGTTATGCCGTCATCACTTTGGATATAATTTTTTATCATTTTTTTCCAAAATGCTACTCAAAGCATTCTACTTTTTTGATAGAAATGACTTATTTTTAACTCTGATGACATTTTGACTATTTTTGGAAAACGTTTGCATGTTGCATGAAGGAAATGGTGGGTTTATTTGAAGCGATGGATAAAACAATCCATGTTAATTTCGCAACGCAATGAAATAGGACAAAAAATTCTTGTTTTCTTGAAACCCCCAAATCTCATCTGCGAAGTCCTAATTTAAACGTTAAAAGAAAGCAACGATGAAAAATACATTGAACCAAAAGAAAAAGGCTGATGGTGCTGTTGCGAAGCAATTTTAGGCAAATGGTATAATCTTGCTGATAGAAAGTCAAGTGACAGTTTGCTTAACCTCACAAATATAACTAAGATCAAATTAAAAATATTGTATATTTATTTCATACTTTTTGAGTGATAATGTACAAATTTTATAAATTATTTCATAATTGTTGCAAATTATTAATAAAGGAACCGTTTTTTTTCCACCGGAGAAGTTTCCTACTGGCACCACAATTTTCAAATTTAGACAAATTGGCTAAAGGGCACAGTAAATTAAAATTTCAACGTTTTATTCAAAGCGACAGTCTCAAATGTTGGAACTGTAACGTAATCAGGCAATCCACAGTGAGCCTTCTCTGTGGTAATTGTAATGTTCTTCAACGTCCCCACAACGAATCCAACTATTTCAAACTCTTGGATATTAATGAAAGTTATGAAGTAGACAAAAAGAAATTAAACGCGAGATATAAACAATTACAGACTATATTGCACCCCGATAAATATGGAAACAGGTAAGTTAAACCCAATTCTGTTTTCTATTTCTTTTATTTTGACATTACAGAAGTGAAAAAGAGAAAGCCATTTCTCTCGAGTACTCTTCCCTTGTAAATAAAGCCTACAACACTTTACTTTTTCCTTTAAATCGAGCAATTCATATGTTACACTTGAACGGTGAACAAATCGACGAAGGATTAAAAGCGACCGATTCTTCACTTTTAATGGAGATGATGGAACTTAACGAAGAGGTTTGTAGAAATTAATTTTAATTTAAGGGTTAAAAAACTGTGTTATAGGTGGAGGAGGCTAAGACGCCAGAAAAATTGCGAGAATTGGACCAAAAAAATAAGGTTGCTTTAAAAGAAATCGAGAACGAGATTTTGTTACATTTTAATCAACGACATATAGAGAAGGCTAAAAATGCAGTGATAAAAATGAAATATTACAACAGCGTTAAGTTGCGTCTCCACGATTTAATGAGGGAGCAGGGAATAGTTGATTAAAGCCTTTTGTTTATTTTATTCTAAAATTGGTAATAAAAGATCGTAAAGTTTGAAGTCTTTCGTTATTTATCATATTCTTGCACCACAAGTTGAGAACTTCTGGTAAAGGCTGCTTCTTTCAGAAAAGAAAAGAGGTACTATTTTTAATGTTTTATTTATTCACAAAATTAAATCTATATTTTGCCCATTAAGCTGTGCATTTAACATTTTTCTTTCAGTCTCGTTAATTCAATCAAACCTCCGTTTCTGTTAATTTAGAACCTCTCTGTCTCTTCTTAACATAGGGCCACCAAAAGTTAACAGTCAACCGGGGTTGGCTACAACTTGAAGCACAGTCAACTGAAAAGAAATAACCAGAATAGAATAAATTATTTGCAAGCTATTTTATTGGTCTAAAGTGAACACCAACCTCTAAGATGTGGTAGTGCCCATTTTTGTTTGAACCTGTTGCAAAATATCTTCAACTCTATTTAACCAATGGGTCGCATCAGTGTATACGTGCCTTTTTATTAGAGAAATTACCATATTTAAACTTCTATTCACCGAAACAAGAACAGGATCTTTCGGGTTGATTTCATCATCCAAAGCGGTTTGCCCTAGTTCAACCGAAATATCCACAACTTTGTTGATTGGTTCCGTTTCGCTGTACCACTTCTCGATAGCAGTGTAATTGTTATGTGCTTTTAGTAACCTATCCATCATGGTTTTCTTGTTTGGTGCCAACTGTGCATACAACTCCATAACTTGACCATTTCTTGGAGAAATCGAATTAATGCGTCCAAACAAGGTACAAGTTTTCTTGAACAACTTTTCGTATTGATCCTTTTCGAGGTCCTGATCCCCAAACAAAAAACGAATTAATGCTGCCAACACTTCCACGGACACGTAATCGCCTTTTAAGTCTAAAAGCCGATTGTAGGACAAAATTACGTCGTCGAAATTTTTGGTATCGGAACTAACGGCCAGTAAGTTATCCCACACCTTCCAATTTTCGTAGTTACATTTTACCGCCTCTTTCAGTGCTCTGTGGGCTGCATGCAAATTGTTAACTTTAATTTGGGCTTTCGCTAAATTGTTCCAAACTTGGAAGTTGTCCATCTCTAAACTGGTGTACAGCTTGTAAACCTTCACGGCAGTTTGCCAGTTTTCAGTTTCCAATGCTGCAAAACCATACCGAAGCAAAATAGTTTCTTGCAAACAATTTATATCGGTAGATATTTTAAAATGAGGCATGCATTCTCCGTACTGTTTACGGAAGTAATAATAGTTACCCCAGTGTCGTTGGGCACGACTACTGGTTTCGTTGGACAATTTCCAAGCCTTTTCGTAGCAATTCTCATCGTCGGTGGCGTCGCCCAATAAACACCACAACTTTACGGTTGGATTCTTTTCCAATTGTTCTCTAATAACTTCTGCAGCCCTACCACGAAGTTGTAGCAAATTGTAACAAACCACCGCCTCTTCCCATAGCTGCAAACGTAAGAAAACGTCCAGACTTGCCTTCACTAACCCCATTTTCAACATCGTGTTGGCCCACTCTGCCTCCACTTTCCAAATCGGTTTTAAATTAACAGAAAACATCCCAATTAACCGATACAAAGCATTCGGAGAGTCGCTTTTGGTGCTCTTAATAATCTCTTCGTATTGTGACAAACTTCGTTGGTTCGAATGCGAATTTCCAAATTCCAATTTGCTACGAATAAGAAGAACGACATTCCTTAGCGCCCAGCAGTTATTTTGTAAAAGTAACTCGTCTAAAATCGGTCGGATCTCTTCCATATATAAATTTTGTTGTGGTCGTGATATTAAAGTGTGATTTACAAATGCAAGTAAAAACTTTTGCTCTAGATCAAATATGAGTTCATTTTGATGTACCCCGTCGTATTGCACATTATTCAAACGCACGTCGTCATCCAGGTCAACATTGTGCGTTACTTCAAGTTTAGGTACTTGAACATTACGAGCCTCATTTTTAGTCACGGTAACTTCAAGTGCTAACTGCGAGACGGAATCCTGTTGATGTTTCGTTCGTTTACCCATTTTACCAATTAGTTGAAACTCAAATTCGAGACATTCTTTAGCTTTATTCATATGAAAGTCAGATTTTTGAATGTTTCTGAACAAATGGTATAAACAAGCCATTTCGATATGTTCTTCTGCTAATTTACCCTCATCTACCGTCTTACTTTTTAGATGTTCTGCAATTACTTCGACTTCTTTTAACAAATCGTAGCACGTCTCTTCCAAAACTTGCTGGTGAACCATAATGGAACGTAATTGCCACCTCGAATCGAAGTCACAAAACTTAAACAGACGCTTCGACACATATAACAGCACCGGATACTTGGTGCAATAATTAATTTCTTCCGAATTAACAACCAATAAATGCTTAAAGTCGCCTTTAAATAAATCGCCTTCCAAAAACTGCCTCAAAGAATCCGATAAATTTGGACCAGTGAAATTAGCCTGACAGAAAGTGAGAAAACAATCTACAGCAAATTCTAAATAATCTTTCTTTTCCTGTTCTTCCAGGGAAGACAGTAACGAGTTAAATTCATCCTCATTCCAAATAACGTTCAAAATTATAGTCCAAAATTGCTCGTTTAATATGGCACTTTGATATGTACCTTTAGAATTTATAAAATTTTCTATATTTTCGTACCCTTTTACATCGAACAACGCAAGATCGCTTAGTTTATCCATTTGTGATTCGAAGTATTGCACAAAACACGTTTTTAACTTTTATAACCAACAAATACTTTACATGTGCGTAAACGTCAAAACAAATTGGTGCGTTCAATAAAAGTGGTTGCTTTGACCAGCGGCGTCGATGGAGGGTTTAGCAGGATATTTTCGGAATTTTTTATGCGAATTATTATCTTTTCATGTAGTTAGGTCTAATCGTCATAGCGAGCTAATATTTCCGCATTTTCATAAAATGCGCCCGTGCCTTTAAATGCCTGCAAAATAGTTATATATGACAATTTTTTACAGAGACATCTTTTATTTGCAATTTAATTTAAACTAAACGTCAAAATTTGCGGTTATTGTTTAGATTTTTAGGTGATGTTTAACAATTTTATAGAATGGTAGAAGACACTTCAAATTCAAGTGGAAAACCCAAAGTAAGAACTAATTTTTTTGTCGTTTAAGATGTGATTTGTGAACTTTCAGGTGAGGTCGGTATTTTCTTGGACTGTTACCGATGTTCAAAAATGGCTAAGACGCCACTGTAGCGATTATTATCAACAATATGGAAATTTATTCACAGTTAATGATATCACCGGAAGGGCTTTATTGAGACTTAACGATAATTCTCTCCTTCGATTGGGTATTGTCGACACAACGCACAGGGACGCAATTTGGAGAGAGATTTTGAAGCTACGATTAAAGACGGATATTATGGAAATCCGAGACATTCAAAGAAAATTATAAGGAAGATTATTGCATTTCTTAGTGTTAATATCAAAATTATAACCAAACGAAACATTATTTATTCTATTCTAGCGTTTTTATAAATATTTATAAATTATTTGTACATACAAGTAGGTAGTAACACATAAAAAAATAAATTAGTTTAGTGGTGTAATTGGAATGTAAGGCGTTTTCGGACAGAAAATTAAACAACCCAAAATTCATCACTTATTGTAGGTACGTAAGGCTATTTACGCCACTAAACTTATTTTAAAAGAAACAATACTGAATTGTAAAATCACAATTTTTAGAAACGAGTTAAAAATTTCCGCTAAGAAATAAATAAAACCTATTTACTGCTCGAATTGCTGTTCTCTTCATTTTGATTTTCATTTTCTTCATTATCTGTATCTTTTTCTTCCTCTAAATCACCCATCATGTACTTTCTGATTCCTTGCTCTAAAACTGTTCTCAAAATTTTGCTATCTTTTAAAATATCAATTTCTTCTGAACCTTTTCTTTTTTGACCTTTTAAGATTTCTTCGCTCTTAGATGAGTTTTCTTCCGCCGTTGCCAACGCTAAACGTTGCAAAATTCCGCCTACCATAGGAACAATTGTTAATAATTGCGAACCCACTAATCTATCAAATTCCAATTTTTGTTTGGCTATTTCTAACTTTTGCTTTTCGATATTTAAATTTTCTTTTTGTACTTCCAAGAGTTCCTTCAGGACGTTGCTCAAATCTGCAATAGACAAATTTTTACTTTAAATTTAAAAAACTCGTATTCGCACTCGAATTACCAGTTTGAATTTTATCACTGGAATTTATGACATTTCCCATTGCAGCTCCCTTTTTCTCTTGTCCTAATTGAGGTTGCAAACTGTTGAATATCAGTAAAGGTAAAGGAATGGAAGGCACACTTGCTGATTTAACGCCACTTGTGCTGACTGCGTTTTGGGTGGGAATGGTAAAACTGGGAATCATCGTCGTCATTGGTTTATTTTGCGTGGTAGTTTCTGTGCTGGGTTTTGTCGTCGGCGCCGGTCTTAGGACGGGTAATTGCGGCGACGTTTCCTCGCTAGCTTCGGATCTAGAACAGCACATTTTAGAAAATTAAAGTTGTCAAAACGACTGTCAGTCAAAATTTTGCAAAATTGAATCAACAAGATGAGCAATTACCGCCAAAATCGCAACTTTTTCAAATTCGCATTTTGCTAGATATTTTTTTTTTAATATTCTACAACCGAAAAATATTCATTTCTTTATTCAACAAAAACGAGTTCCGACGTGACGAAACGGCGCCATCATTTTCCATTTGTTTTGTTTTTTTGATTTGTTTATCGATTATGGCATGGTTTTGAGCGAAAATTTTTTTTCAAAATCGCTGCCGCTAATTTAGATACCTTTGTACCACCCACCTATAATGACGTTGCTTAAGGGCGATTTAAAAATTTTGGCGGGTAATAGATTTTTTTTTATAAATTCACGTACACGGAGAAAACTGCTTTGGATTAAAATAAAATCGCGAAGCAGTGGCGTAACACGAAGAAAATAAGGTGGTACTTACTCTAGACTGTCATTAGTTGCCCACGATTCCATATCGTCGTTAATGTCGATGTCAACTTCTTGTTTGATGTCTTCACATCTCGGCCCTTCGAGTATGTTCTCGTCGATTCGATTCCGCTTCTGCCCCTCTTTGCTTAAGATTGCGTCCATGGCTTTAAAGTGTGGCCAATCCGGATCGACGATTCCCACACCTGCTCCGCTGGTCGTAGTTCGTTTAATGCGATGATATAAACACTTCAAATTGCGGATTCGAGTCTTAATTTCATCTGGTGTCCTATAAAAACCACGTTGCTGCATGTTCGCTGCTAAAATGCGCATAACCGGAGCTTTTCTATGAGTTAGGTAGAGTTTGTTTTGGATAAAAGGACTGCCCCAAAGTTGAATCAATAATTTTGTTTCATCTTCGCGAAAATTTGAAGTGCGTTTCTTTTGAAGAGTTCTAATATACTGTGATTCCATCTCTAGATAAAATGGACAAACACTTTGAAATGTTTGCTCAGTATTTGAGTTATTATCGTTTTGATTTAATTCGTCCAAACGTTGTGGGTTTGTTTTTATCAAATGTTTTCTATTGTTTGCTGTATTTACATAAAATATTCAACTATGAACTTTTAGTTTAATTCGGTAAATTATATATTTACAACATAAATAAAACTACATTTTTATGCATTCATTTAACGCGCAAGTGTGCATTATCAAATTTAGTTTGCTTTGACATCGCTAATGAAGTTTTTCCCGAAATATTTCAAAGTGTGCAAGGTTTTACGAGCCATCTAAGCGTTTAATAAATTACTTATTCGCGGGTACATCTACAGCTCGTTCGAAATGACGTTCTTTATTTTTATCTACAAGCCCACTTTACTTCTCGAGATAAGACGTACATTGACGTGTTTTATTTATGAGTCGGCCATAGGCTGTGCAAATTAAAAGTAATAATAATAATAATTAAAATAGTGCGATGATTGTCGACCTTCCATAATTAAATATTGGGAAAATGGTCGAGAATTGCGGTCAAACGAAACAATTTAATTGTCCGACGTTTCGGAATCTTTAATGTCCCATTTTGAAGGCTATATATAAACAAACAATCAAAATGAAATTAAAATACAGAGAAGAGTTGTACAAAAAACAAAAACATAAAAATAGGCATAAATAACAATGACAAAACCAAAATGAAGGAATAAAGAAGAAAAATAATAATTACATAAACAAATGAAAAACGAAAAAATCGAAAATAAAAGTAAAAGAAAATATTGAAAAAATTTGAAGAAAGAATACTAACCCAAGAGGAGAAAAATAGAGTCACCATTTTCCAGCGTAGTGCCGTCCTTAGCCAAACCTCAGCAATACCACGTGGCGATTTAAATTGAAATGAAACAAAATTCAATCCAATTCAACCCCTTCCCATCCCTTCCCATGGTACTATTGCCAGTAACAGCACCAAGCTGAGGGAAAAATTGGAAAATACGAACTTTCACGACGGGAATTTTTTTGTCAAAACTTCTGACGGCGAAGCCGAGGAAAGTTAAAAAAATTTTTCTAGGGATAAAAGGGATGTCGAATACTTTGACGGGGGCTACAAACGTATCTTTGATATGCTGAATTCGGCATAATTTTTTGGGTCTGCTAGAGAACAGGCCGGTTCTGTGCGTTTTGACTAACCTTTTCAATTGCCACGAGGTTTTTTCAAATTAAATATTTTGGGTACATAGGTACCAACCTAGTTTACACTAAGCATAACCTGGGAAGGGACATGGTCATGGCATGTACTATAAAAACAGCCCCATACCGACGGAAAATTTTAGAAATAACTTTTCTTAGAAAAATTTTTTTAACTTCAAAAACACACAGAACCGGCCTTAGGTTAGTATTCCCTCTCAGACCCAAAAAATTATGCCGAATTCAGCATATCAAGGATACGTTTGTAGACATCTTCTTGTCTATCCTCTCCCGGTTTAAATTTAATAAATAGGTCTTAATTTATCTACATATGCCGATAGCAGTTAAAAATGTGGATCGAATTCTGGTCATATAATTCTCGTTGGAGATTATGGAATATTTGGAACTTTGGAATATTTAAAAGCCTAGTTCAACTAAAATAGTTATGGTGTCTTTTACTAGCTCCTTAAGATTTCATCGTTCAACAAGGTTTTTAAATTATTACCTATTACAAAGTGCCCCGTATTTTCCCTTAGATTGATATTTAAGATTAAAAATTGTTTAAACTAAAGTCTTCGTTCACTAAGTTACCATCGAAATCTTTTTTTAAATGTACCTTATAATTGAATAATTATATTCTATTACATAATAATGTATGTTTAATGATATAATTATTTACCTTTTGTGTTTTGGTTATGGAAGATAAATAGTAACGTTTAAAACACAACTTCCTGGTCAGAACTGAAATTTTTGTAATATAACCCATAACCCTAGGAGTTGATATCCTTAAGCCAGGGCCGTTCCAGGGCTAGTTGGTGTCCGGCTACCAGTCCATCGGCTTTATTTTGTCACACACATACACTGTGTTTCGTAAATTAACAAACATTTTCAGGGACCCTAAGCTGCTCAGACTTTAATTTCAGATATAATTAATAAAACTTCAAACCATAACATAAGTAAACTACTTAACCGCTAACTGTTTCTTATATCGAAACAGAGATGTCAGAAGATCAGCGGCGTAGCCAAGGGGGTGCCTGGCTCCCCACGCGAAATTATTAATTCGTAATTTTACAATGACTTCAAACCATGTATAAATTTCGAATTGAAGACGAATGGCTGATTTCGCATTAGAAATGAAAAAACCACGAAGGAGAGCTTCCAAAATATACAATGGAAGCTCGTAATCAGTTAATATTGATGTTTCCGAATATATATATTATTTTAGGAACATTAGCGGATACTACAGCCTCTGCAGAAAGAACATTTTCTAGCTTAAAACGAATAAAGCCAAATTTGAGAAATAATACGGGCGAGAATAGGTTAAGCGGTTTAGCTTTACTAGCAGTTCACAGAAATGTGCCTATATTAATGTAGAAGAGGTTATAAATACTTTTGGAATAAAAAAAGACGCAATAATTATATTATAATAATAATAATTTCTATAACTTAATTTTTAGTGTTTATCTATGAAGTTGGAAACTATTATTATTGTCGTTAACGTAAAAAATGTCTGACAAAACCCTATTTTCGGAGAAATTATTTTTTATTGTAATTTTTTAACTTTCTATTGAGCGCATGACTTTGAAAATTTAAAAAAAATTTTGCCTGCAGCGCTATTAAATAACGGTTCGCTGCGCTCGCAGGTTCCCCCGAACCAAATTCCCAACTACGCCACTGCAGAAGATGATTCATATTTTGATGCAACGACAATTTCTTCTGCAGTTTTTATAATAGATGGTAATGTCTCCGGTCAAAATTAAAATTTAAAAATTAACAAGGTAATCTTCTTGTTTTCTTCAGATGAAAAACAATTTAAAAAACGGTTCATGTTTTCGCACGGCAGATTTGACTCAAGGTCGTTTTGGTACAAAGACTTATAACCAATCATAAATTTTACGTTGGCGTTTTAACGATTGGTATTTTGAGTGACACAAAACGACATATCGTCTGTATTATATTGACACTTGACGAATTAGACATCTTAGCAAACTGATTGTCGATGTCTACATTGTCTAAAATATTTCTATGTAAATTATTTTCTCATTTATTTTTATCCGAATTTTTACCACCAAAAATGAGCTCGGGAAACTCACCCCTTATATTGTAAATGGTAAATCCTCCTATTTAAAAAATTTAAGTATACTTAAACCTGACAGAAGACAGCTGGTCGTCAAATACAATAGAAATTCGTTGTGCTATAGCTGCCCAAGGAATAATAACGTATAAATTTTCTTTTAGTTTTTATACGTTTCAAAAATTTTAATCAATCTAATCATTATTTCTAAGTTATCGATCTGATAGTTGTCATTTATCTTGCACTTGAAGGATTACTAGAATAATTTGGCAGCTTGAAATAACCTTGGCATTAGAACTTCATTAGCGAGTCAAAAATGATCGGGATTAATATAATTAAACGGTTTGCACACTGCGAAAAGAGCATAAACGGTTTCCTGGTTAGAAATGATTAAAAAATTATGAAAAAAAAAATATATATAAAATCAAAATAAGCAAAAGATTTGTTTGATAGTCCGCCTTTGTCTTGAAATATAGTTAATTTAATTTAAAAAAAAAGGTAATCAAAAAATATTCGTGGTCTTTCGACGTGAAACGAAAAACAAATTATTTTAAGTCTTCCTTCCTAATTGTTAAATTTTATTACAACACAAACGTTGTAATAAAAGTGTTTTAAGTAAAGAAAAAATAAGCGTTTGAAACGTTTGAAACTCTACTTTTTATTCACACAATTCAACTGCTCTGAAGTTGCTGCGACTTAATTCTTACGGCTGGTTTCCGTTGCGTTGCAGATATACGCTTGGAAAGGCAATTTATTATTCAATTCATTTACCTATTTAACTCGAAATTAAATAAATAATAATTTTTAACTAATGAATAAAATAGTGAATTTCGTAGTTTGTACGAATGTTTAAGCGAAGAATGCAGTTAAAGAGATCCGTACACAATGGAGTCTTCGCTACAGTGCGACTTAAATATAATATAAACAATATCGCGTGTTTATCTTGAGGAACAACACTTTGCTGTAATGAAATCGCAATTGAAATGTTAAAACATACAAGTAACCCTTTTTTTAAATAAAACTTAATATTGAATTGAATTAGGTTAATTTACATAATTCAAATCAAAAATGCGCGTTATGCGGTATATCAGTGCGCATGTGTTGTTACGACCGAACTTAGGAACAAGTCAAGTTACTTTATTGATTTTCTTTTCTAGTTTTTCCGATTTTGAAGAAAATACGTATGCATAAATAAGGAATATTGGTCAAATTTACCAAACGTAATCAAAGAAAGTTTGTTTCGAAGCTTTTGCATAATTAAAAAAAAAATTGTTTTATTTCAGGAAAAAGTAATATTGCGCATAGCGGGACTATTTCTGTGCATAAATAGAATTCAATAAATTTAATATACTTGCGACTTGTCAATACTTAACAAAAAACAAGTTAATAAAGGCAAAGCAAACCATCGCAATTTGCTGTTAACCTGATGAAAATGATCGAAATAAGTTTTCACAATACTAATTATTAAAAGGAAAATTTGTAAATAAGTAATTGAAACGTTGTTAAACCAAAAGTTCACTTCAGAACAGCCCTTACAAAACAAACATAGCAAAAACTACTAACGCAATGAATTTAATTCGCAAAAGTCTAATCGTTTACACAACAACTAATCAATGGATTTATAAACTACAAGAACTTACCCCTAAATTATTATAAAAAGGTTGCGTCGTACAAAACTTATTTGACTAGAACGTATCACCAAAATATTTTGAAAATTTGTTAATTAAAAAATTTCACATTCAAATCTTAAGTGAGCTTTTTGTACGAAAGCTCATACTCATGTTAAGCTAAAGTGACGTAAGCAACGGCATCGAGCGAAAAGCTGAGCCCTCGTGAAAGGGGTTCGCAGTTTGCAACCACCCTACTGAAATAGGATCGATAGGAAAAACGCAAGCGTACATAGCCAGACACTTAAGTCTATAACAAGGGTATTGGTTCGCAAGGAGCTTACTGACCACGTTTATTCTCTTTTATTCCTTTGAATAAGCTATCAGGGGTTGTACTTTATCTAGAAGGGGGATGAACGTAGCAGAAAAATACGAATTTATGCGGCGTTAACATTATAGTTTCCAATTGTTTGTTCCATTAATACAATTTTATTAATAATTCATTCGACTAACGTAACATTTGAAAATTTATCTTGATAGAAAATATTTATCGTTTTGCGATACAATTTTATTGAACATCAATTTTGTGGTACTGAATTAAAATTTTGTATTTTAAAAATATATTAAAACTACAAAGTTTAGTTGGGTTTTAGGCTACCATTGTTAAAAGAAGACCTTACCTTTAAGTAGGTAGAGTCAGTAGAGTATATTCTAATCAGCACTAAGTAATAAACAAACCGGTTATATGGTTTAGGGTGCTTTTCGTGAGAGAAAACTTTGCTAAAAATTATTTTGATAATAATATTGATGAATAATACAACAATAGGCATATAAAATTACATTTTATTATTGTCATCTTATTTTTCCTATAATTTTTTCCCAATCTTTAATTTTCTGCAAAGCTTCTTTGGCCCCGCAATACATCAAATATTCGTAGGAACCTTCGGGTTCGTGCTTCAAAATTTCTGCAGACATACGCAAATATTGATATATTCTTTTTAGACGTTGACGCAGCTCCACCTTATTTATTTTTTTTTCTTCAAACCCTTTTGTCGTCAGAACCATTATTGGCGCGTGCAATTCATATAACGTAACTCCTAAAAAAAATAATTTTTTAATTTCATATTAATTCCTCGACAGAGTTGGGCAAAGGCTTACTTACTCTTTTCGATCTGGCGAGAAAATATTTATTATTTTTACTTTTATTTAGAATATATTAGTATATATCAAATTTTTTAGAATAAACCAAAAAATGCACAAACACTTTTTAGAACTAAAATGTTTAAGTTAACACAATATAAATACACCGTATGTATTGTCGTGTTTCGAAATGCAAAAACATTAATTTTGTTGTTTTGTAAAGTTACTTTAAAATTTGAATTTTGTTTCATTATTATTTATAACATTATAAACACACTGTACAAAGTTTGTAAAATTTGTTGTGTAAATAAAAGGTGAGAGAAGACTAGAGGGAGAACGGCGAGTAGGTCGATGAGGCGAAGGCCGTGGTGCCTGGCGGAAGTCGCCGTACCCGATAATTGCTTTATTTTTATAAATAAATTAAGTTAAATTGATTTGAGTTTTTGTTTATTTTAATTAATCTGAATAAAGTGCAGTGCAAAATTTGAAAAAGGTGAAGAATTTGTGACAATTTGGTCGATGCAAAAATTACGACGCAACAAAATTTGGCCAGGCGTAATTAAGCCAGCTGCATAACACCACATGCGTGGAGCGCACGTGAATCCAATACCACAACGCAAACCAACAAAAGTAAGCATTATAATTTTACAAATTTTAAAAATAATTTGAAGAGTCTCTTGCTAAAACAAAAAAAATGGATGCCCAGTTGTTAATTAATCAATTTATGGTTTAGCAAAAATTTTAAAAGTTTTGAATTATATCGGTACATCTCAGTATATTATCGCAAACGTTTTCACCATACTATGCCATCATCAGGCGATGAACTAGAAAGAGAAACAAAAAAATTCCGTATTTTTCGACAAAATTGCAAGAGAAAGGGGAGAGGGTAAGAGGGGGGGGGGTAATTTTTTGTGAATTTACTAGAGGGTAGGAATATATTTAATATAAAAAAGAAATAATGTAAACATTTTAAACATTTTAGTTCTGAAAAGTGTTTGTGCATTTTTTGGTTTATTCTAAAAAATTTGATATGATTAATATCGAGTTACACTACCTAAACCACTTATCTATTGATTAATATTATTATATATTATAATATACATTAAATTATTATTAATCCGCACAATAATATTAATTTTAATTTTTAAAAATTAACAGATTAAATGAACAATAAAATAATAAATTATTTAACAAAACTTTCAGCAATTTTTGTTTTATTTTCAGTTTTGACATTGTTTTGTTTTTGATTATTTTGTTGTTTTTTATGAAATACTGCATTCGGCTAGAGTACTTCTCAAAAAAATAAGTTCGACTTATTTCGACTGTTATAAGTTCGACTGTTTGACTGAAAATTCATTGGAAGCGTTCTATAGTAGACATTCGCACTGTATCATTCGGTGATCATAATTATGACTTTTATATTAGAGGACAACCTGTTATTTTGATAGTTTTATTGTTAACATAGTTTCTTCAGTATATTTTTTTTAGATTTTTTGTTATCAAATTTTTAATCCACGAATAAGCAATCAAACTTAAATTTTGAGTATCTGCACTGTAGGTTAGTTAATAGTTTTCAGTATATATTACTACCTACCTCTTATGCGAGTGTAACCAGGTTCGATTATGTCTAAAATATGTAGCACTTCCTCGCATATATCCTGCTTTCTCTTTAGAATCTCTTCCGATAAATTGTTAATTATATAGCCTTGGATCTTTCCGTATAATTGACTCAAGGATATTTTGACATTGAAAAATAAATAATGCGTTGGATGCAAAACGTTTCTGTACTTTTGCAAAAAGTTTTCTCTGGCTTTAATATCGTTCGATTCGAACGATTCTGCCTCCTCTGAAATCCTAACTAAAAGTGACTTTCCGGATTGGATCAAACCGAAAGAAGCTTACCTGTCGATTAATCTTCTAACGACTTGAGCGTAAATTTTATATCCTTGGCATAGAGTGGTGTTGTTGTTGCACATCCAATCCGAGTTTAAATTTAGGGGGTTTTCCGGCAAAACAAACCCTATCTTGCATTTTGGACACAACAAGGCTCCCATATACGTTTTCAGTTCTGTGGGATCACTACATCTTTTGCAAACGCACTCAAAATATTTGTTATCCAACAATTCTTCTCGTCTTCTGGCCGTGCTCTAAAAATATTGCTGTTTAAGGTTCGACAACGAAATGGTGTGTACCAAATTTACTTGGAGAGGATTCACGTAATTAACTGTAACAAGCTGATTTGTTTGGATTTCGATGGCAGCCCGAACTGTAAGTTTAAAGTTGATTTTTTCGTCCACGTGATTTGTGTTCGCAACGCAATCGTGAGCCATTAAACAAGCGGTTGGGTATATACCCCTAAGGACAATGCCATCGTGACCTATTTCAAAAGCATTTACCTGTTTTTAGAAATCGTTAATGTTTACTTTCGAATTTAAAATTTTTAAATTACCCCGAGTATTCCACACATGTCGTGTATTTCGTCTTCTCTGTAGCACTTCAAGTTCCAATCGTTTCTTATTCGGTTTGCCGTAATTTGACTGTCCTGCCAAATATCTGGAATGCTGTTTCTGATCACTTTATGGGATTCCATCATCATCAACGCTTCGTAAGCGGGGATGTTAACTTTTTTTAGAAGAAGACATCGTAGTGGCATTATGGAGTGAAATTGAAGACGAAGTTGCGAAAAATCGTGGTACGGTAAAAAATTCCGGGACGTGCATTCGGCTAACGTCGAACATTCGATTTCCGTGTGACCGTACGGTTGATTTAAACCCTCACAATTAGAATCGCATAGCAGCCATCCGCACTTCTTGCACCTGTTTAAATAATGTACATTACTACTACTAGTTTACAATAATTATAATTTTTATGACACCTACTTGACATATCGATCGGTCTCATTTAAAATCTGATAACATCCCAAACACATGACTTCGCATCCAAAACATGGACCAACTGCTAAAGGACATTCGCTCAATATTACTTCTCCGGGCTTAACGACCCGATTCGTCACCATGTATCTGAAAATAATACAATATAAAATATTTTAAAATTGTATCGTCCTTTATAGAAATAACTTGAAAAATAGCACGCGTACAGGTGAAGGTCGCGAATTGAAATAATAGTAAATATTTTACAAAAGATCGATTTTTGTTTATTGGGTAATTTAAATATACTAAGACTATGTAAACATAAAAATAGTTAATCAATTTGATTTACTTAAGTTTATATAGAATTGGCTGTCATCCAGAATAAAATATTTTTAAGTGGTAAATTTATTGTGAATTTTTAAAACAATATATTTTATTTGTTTTTATTGTTTTTGCGAAGACATAGAAATTTACCTTCCCATTATGTTGGACTTTCTGACGCTAAACGCACTGTTCGGGGGTAATTTTGGGTATTTTTTGGCTTTACATTTTTCAGAACCCGAACTAGAGTCGTGCCTTGCATCTTCATCGCTCGAATGGGGTAGCAAAAGCTGTGCAATATTTTTGGATACTTTCTGCGACCCGTCGATGTCAACGAAATTGTCCAAACAATCGTCTAAATTTATATCCAATTTTGAATCCTAAAAATAGAGCGCGCATTATTTATTACAACTTTTGAATCTCAATACAAAATGTTTATTTTTGAATTACCATACCTTCCATGTGCAACATTTATGATTGCTGGCAAAAATTCAAACTCTCAAAGAGAAAATTACACTTGACTTTCTGTTTGTTTATTAATAAGGTTATTATAGCATTTTGATGCACGTTAATTGATGTTTATTTAAAATATTTAATTTTACTGATTAGTCAAGTCGTAAAAGTTTAGCTTTATCTCTTTCTTAGCTTTATCCTTTTAACCGACCGAAGAGTTATAGAAAAAATGTAGTACTTATTGGCGAAATTAACAAATAAACGAAAACATTTGAAAAAATAAAGCGACTTAAAATAACTTCACATTAATTTCGGTTATTGTTAATAATTTGACCAATTTATTTTCTATTCACTCGAAACGTTATAAATTTTTGTGTTGAAAATAGACGAGCAGGAAAAAGTAAAAAAAGATACGAAGAACTTTGTTAGTCCTACCGAAATATTTTAAAATTAAAAACGAACCCTGGTGGTTTGATGTCGGACACTGGCAACTGCTTTACCCTTATCCATTCTTCGCCACTCGAGAATTTCTCCAACACGAGAACCGAAGACAAGGCCGCGGTTAAGGAACACTGATGAAATAATTTGTATTTTCTGCAAGTGTCATTCCTTGGCAAGATATATTATGTGTATTTGCAAAATGTTTATTTGCAGATTGAAGTCGAAGCTGGTCCCTTCCACTAAATATATCGCGGGGGAGTCGAAAACAGTAAGAGATATCTTACGTGCTTCTGCTGCTATGTTCAATTATAGAGGTGCATAGTTTGGCATAATCTTCTAACGATTGTTCGTTAATTACAAACTTTTTATTTTTAGCATTTCTCTTGCACAAACTTTAACTAAAAAACTTTCTTTTTGATGTCGATTTATTTTTTTTAAATCGATTAAGCAACCAAAAAAGTCGACGACTTAAAAATTAAGAATTTTTAAAATAAGATCGTTGCTTAATAAGTAAGTCCTAAATTAAGAGAAAGAAGAAGAACGAATTGCATGGCAAGGACTATAGATGCTAAATTCTAAATACGGAAGACCTAATTGCATTATTATCAAAACATATACACACTATTAATATACATATAATATGGAAATTCCTAATTAGTTAAAAAAAATATATCGTTTGACCTGGGAATCCAATTCTTATCTATTGATAATTTTTAGTATAAAGAGCCCTGCATTGTCTCAAGAAAAATATAAATTTAAAAGACAACGATGTATAAATACATTTTTTTATTGTCAGCTTTAACGATCTGCGGTTTTTCATATGGTGAGATAATTTTGAAATTATTCTTAGCTAATATTTTGTTGGTCTGCGTTGTTGTTATTATTTTTCAATATTTTTGGCATACATTTTCTTAGTTTTTACCGAAATTTAAAATTAGTTTTAGTCGTCGTACACACATGATCAAATTTGTATTTTTTTTCAGAACTGGATTGTTTAACAGGAACGGCAATAGAGCAATGCATAAATTGTATATGCTACGCAAAAACTGGAACATGGGATATCCACTTGTGTGGTCGTCGATTGATAACCCTTGCTTATTGGAGAACTTCGGGATCCCTCTCAACATCTTCGAGTTGGAGACCTCTAGTTGCTTGGAAAAGTTGTAGAGAAGACGCAAACTGCATTTTAAATTCCATCAAACGATTTACCGAACAATTTGGAAATATGGTAAGAAATAATAAACTTTTATACTGAAAATATTAAATTTTTTATCTTAGGATTGCAATTTGGATGGAGAATTCAACTGTCAAGATAGATTCGGCATTCAGATTCATAGAAGACTATGCGTAAATCGTCGAGTTTCTCCGGTTATCTTCAATCGATTCCATTCCTGTCTACCAAACGTAGAAACATATGAAAACAGAGAAAGAAATAACTACAATGGATTTGGATTAGGTGGAAATAACTACAATGGATTAGGATCAGGTGGAAATAACTACAATGGATTAGGATCAGGTGGAAATAACCAAGATGCATTAGGATCAGGTGGAAATAACCACGACGCATTAGGATCAGGTGGAAATAATCACGACGCATTAGGATCAGGTGGAAATAACCACGACGCATTAGGATCAGGTGGAAATAGCCACGACGCATTAGGATCAGGTGGAAATAACCACGATGGATTAGGATTAATTACTAACAATAAACAAGACGTAGAAGTCATAGTTGAACAAGATGTGAATGGACTCACAAATAAAGCAGAACAAGACGTAGAAGTTAAAGCTACTCAAAATTCAGGAGGCAGTGCCAATCAAGAAGTAAAAGTGGTAGTCGAACAGAAAGCGTAGTGATTTAATTGAATGTCAATAAAATTCAGTTTAGTAAAATAAAAAAAAAATATATAAAATTATTTACAAAATATCCAGTCTTTTTTTGAATTTGTAATACTATAAAATTAGGGTCAATATTAAAAAAAAGCCTTTAAAAACACCAAGCTAAAATCTGATACATTTCTTAAGGAGAATATAGTCGATTTACCGTGAAAAATCTAAGTGTCGACTTAAAATATGCCGTACGTGTTTATTTGATACATTCTGTATATTTTCCTATGTAAATTGGTGCACAAAATCGATTGGTGCAAGCAGAATTTTAGTAGGTTCATTATTTAAGTTTTTACTCGAGTATTAAAGAAAATATAGTAGATTTACCGTAAAAAATCTAAGTGTCGACTTAAAATATACCGTACGTGTTTATTTGATACATTCTGTATATTTTCCTATGTAAATTGGTGCACAAAATCGATTGGTGCAAGCAGAATTTTAGTAGGTACATTATTTAAGTTTTTATTCGAGTATTAACCCAGTTTAAGCAATGGATAAGAAAGGGTGAAAAAGGGTGTACCATTTTTTAGTCACCAAATGTCCACCTGCTCGACCCAGGTAGCTCTATAAAAATAGCCTAAATTAGTTTGAAATTCAGTTGTAAAAATTATCTATTTTGTGATTTAGAATTTCCGTCAAGCTGTAGGTTCTCCTTTAGTTTTTTATATATTTTCAATACGGAATATAATGGAGAGGAAAGTCAAAATAGATTATCTTTATTAGTAATTTTCAAGTAAGCAACTGTCCATGAGAAAAACAAGAATTTTTCAAATTGATTTCCTGCGTTGGAAAAGTTTTTCACTTTTTAATAAGTGAAAAATAAATATTTTTCGATAAATCCTGCAAATGTTCATTTATCGGATTTTGTAGCTTTCTTAAGTTATTCTTTTTTGGTACTACGCAATTAGTATTTGGCCGCAAGAGCAGGAAAACCATTTATAATCAAATTTATCAACCGTGATAACATTTTTCCTGATAGATATATTATCGTGCAGTATAAAACTGAAAATTTATGTTAACTAAAATGTAGTTAGCAGTTTCGCTATTTTTTGCCAATTTTCATACACAAAATGAAACTAAAATGTATTTTAATATTTTGTCTGACTTCTTTATGTTATTTTTCCAACGGCTTTTCCGGTTTAGGTAAAAATGAAACATTGATCGTAAAAAAAGTAACAGAAAGTGGTAAGTACTTGATTTCGATATTTTACTTAATCCAAGTAAAACTGATTATATTTTTATTCAAGAATTGGAAGAACTCATTGGAACACCATGGCAAAAATGTGGAACTTGTCTATGTTACGCTACAACTCTTTGTGACAACATAACAACTTGCTTTGGTACCGCCGCAAATTGTGGCGATTCGATTACACTTGATTATTGGAGAGAAGCTGGATCGCCTGCAATTTTTAATAACATGGGCGAAGAGGCGGCTTACAAAGCTTGTATGAGGAACGAAAATTGTATTTTAAATACCGTCAAAAGGTTTACGAATTCTTTTGGGAAAATTGTAAGTGCACATTTTTACCTACAAAATTTATTTTTGAATAGCTTGAATATTATTTTTGTTTAGGATTGCAACGGCGATCAAAAATATGATTGCAGAGATAAATTTTATATTCATCTTAATGGAGAAGATTGCAAAAATAAGATTTCACGTAGCAATAATTTTCTATTAAGTAGATGTTTCAACAGGGTTGGAATTGAGCCTTTACCTGATGAAGAAGACGTTAATAACCAATAAAAGAACAGCAAAACAGCATTTAATCCAATGTAAATTTGAATATGTTATTTAACTTTTATTAGCGTAATGTCGTATACTAATTAAAGAATTAATACTATTTAGAATTTAATTATGATTTAGCATTCCTTTGGGTGGACGACATCCCATCGCTCTCCCCATACCAGTCGCCACTAGTTTTATTATGCTAGTCTTTTAACGTCAATTTAATCCACAAAAAAGAACTATTGACTTCACTTTTAAATTAAATAATTTATGTATTTCTATTTATATACGGAAGAAGATGTTGAATATATAATAATGGAAAAACCATAAATTGGCAGATAAGCTATAAACAATTTTTTGTAAATTTCACAATATTGCATCGATCATTTTAATATTAGCCAATTTAATGAAACTTTGATTTTAAAGTTTCGAGACGTTTTAATTTTTTGTGGGGCATCAAATTTTTACTTAAGATCATCACTCGAAATGTTAAATTTTCAAACAATTTATTTAAACTGTTACAGATCAGGGGGGTGGGGCTTGAGCACGCCCTGGAATACCCACAGATATTCGTCAACCCTGTAGACTGTAGAAAATATCGTTTACAGTAAAAAGTAATAATCAATTTTGTAGTAATATTAAGTTACAGCTTTTTGCGACATCTTTGAAACATTTAAAAGCTCATTCGATAGTCGACTGCCGCAACGTTCTAAATTATCCCGATAGATGGCTTCAGCGCAACTGCCAGAATATTATATTTTTTATTTTAATAAAAAATGCAATTGTTCCTTTTGGGTTGTTTAAAAAGAATTAAACGGATTTAAAATTTACTTTGCTTATTAAACTCGAAAACTGTTGCAGAATATGGAGATGTCCTTTCGGTACTTTAGAATTGCAAATTTTGCCCATATGTTATAATTTGCATAGTCTGCTGTGTATTAATAATGCAATAATAATGCAGCAAAATGTAAATATTGCTACCGAATCTTCCGCATACCTTACTTACAGTATCACCCACATTACTGAATATATTAAAGTATACTTAAGTTCTAATTTTGTTTTTATAATTCGTAAAACATAGGTTTCAAATTGTCGCGGCCTTTAAAAGCAAATATGATAGGTAGGTAAAGTAATCTGTTACATTATTGAGAGCGGAGAATAAATTGTGTTAATATTATTAATTTGCATTTTATTTTACCGCAACTTTACAATATTCACATCACATAGGTACTTTTATATATATTTTTTAGGCAGATATAGGAAAAAAATAAAAATAAATAAAATATATGGTTAATATGATTTAATTTCACCGAAAAAGAATCAATAGATTTAAAAAATTTAGTCAAATGTGTCTTCTTTATAATTTAATATGTACATGTCTGAATAGAAACACGAACATCGTGTTCATCGATTAAAAAAAGTAATTAATGTAAAATTGAACTAATTCTTTTGGTATTTGCTACAAATAATAAATGGTATTTCATAAAGTTTTCAGTTTCTTTTAGCGACACAATCAGCTATTGAGATCAAATTGAGAGCAATTCAATATATCTAATCTTCCACTGTCAGTTCCCATTGTTACTACTATACATTTTCAAATAATATTTTTGTTTCGAAAGAAATATTCGAGTTGGATTTTCTATAATAGAAAATATCCTTTCGTGTAAAATATACAGTAGTTTAGTATGTATAGATGGCGACGTTTGATGGCGCCCGAGGAGGTTCGACGGTTACCTTCAGATTGAGCTCGGAGAGTTAAAAATTAATCAAAGTTCAAGTTAATTAAAATTTTAAGATAAAAACTGTTTTATCGATTTATTGAAAACATCAAGAGAATTTTAATATCGTTCGGTTATGAAAGGATTCGATTAAAGAGCTTAAGTTAGGTTTATCGTTAATTTCGAGCATATCAAGTAATTTTAATTAACTATCCTTGTAAGGATTTTATTATTTATCTTGATTTTCATTTGGAAATATTGTACGCTTATCAGGAAGTATCTAAAATTTTAGCAAGCGTTGAAATGAATTTAACACGTAGCCCCATTATGTTCTTAGACCGCTTTTGCTGAACGTTCGCAGCTAGGGACGCTTTATATGGGGTATCATAACATCTAAGAATTTAAACGCTTAGTGTTAAATTATGCAAAGCGTAATAATGAGAGCAATTACCGCATTTTACAACCCTTGTACGTATGTATTACTTCGATATATCACTCTTATGCTGCTTAATCGTCAAGTAACCTTCGTGTTCGGAGCCAATGCATCAGGGGATTAAAGTATTAATTTCGGCATCAGAAAAGTTTGTTTCCCAAAACTGAAACTTTTAATTTTGACTAATATACTTTTAAACTCACGCATTTCCACTTAATTGTAGTTGTAAATTACATGTAACCGTAATATTTTTCATTTCCACCCTAATGTACTTACGTATGCTATACCGTCACCCGTGTCATAATTTTTAATTTTGTCTACGACATTCAGATTTCGTCCCGAATTTGCGTACAATTTTAGTACGGTAAAAGAAAGCCCAGACGAGACCATCCTGTTTGTTACACAGCAAGTATTATCTTTGCAAATATAACAAAATTTATTGAATATTTTAATTATTCATATTTTTTTGTTTGAAAAATATGTTGAATTATGAAAACGTGCGCATATAAATCCGTGTTTGGATGTGAAACGCAAACACACATTTTTGTTAATTTTAGTTTAATTTATAACTTGAAATTTAATTAGTTGAAATAATAGTAACCAAGATAAATATGTACGTCAAGTTAGCAAGTATTGTTTATTTAATTTTCCTAGAAGGACAATTAAAAGGACGTTATTGCAAATAACGAAATTAACCCTGTAAGACTGTTCACAATTAAATACAAATACTAAGGGCTCTAAATGAGCTGAATTGGTCACGGTAAAAGCAAAATAACGAGTAAGAAGGCATTATACGAAAACCAACAACAATTTTCACTAAATTTGTGACATTTTCGCTATTGTAACTACGAGGAATATCAAAGTAGTTTTCCCCAACAACATCAATTAACACAACATAATAATTTCGTGTATTCAAAGTACCCATAAAATTTTAATTAACTACGTAATTTCGTGACGATAATTAAATTGTAATAAAAAATTTGATACGTACAAGTCGCATTAAGTTTGTATATAATAATAAACTAACATAATATTTAATCAAAAATTTAAAAATCCGATGGCCTGAAACTACGAAGACATCGAGATTCATTTATTATTGAATGATGCAGCACTTGCGCCCCCCCCCCCCCCCGAGATCAATAAATACAATAATACAATAAATATTCAAAATTTAAGTAATAATAATTTATTTTATAAAATACACAAAAACCAATTCCTCTTTTACTTTCGATAACAGATTTAATTCTCCTTGGAAGATTGTCAATAAGCTCTTGCAGAATTTTATACAATTTTTCGGTTAAAACTGCAAATAATTCCTGTTTATTTGCAGTCAAACATTCTCGATGGGATTCATATCCGAATATTGTCTTGATCACAGTAAATATTAATTCTTTCTTTGGCTTTCCAAGTTGCAACTTTTTTGCTATGTGGCATGGGGCCCCGTCTTCCATGAAAATGAATTCGGATTCTTTAAGACCTTGATCAAAAAAAGGTATGAGTTCGTGCTTTAATATTTAAATGTATTTATCTTCATTGGTATTACCATCGCAAAATATCAGTTTTGATCGATTCCCCTCCAGATGCCGGCCTTCAAGTTTGTTTGAAGAACAACACAGTCTTTCACTATCACTGAATTGAAAATATCTGAAAAAATTACTTTCGACCAGAAATTGTCATGCGATTTGCTATATCTTTAACCCATTGTAACCTTCGTGCTTTTTTAAATTGTTTCAAAAAAAATTTTTTTTTTCTGTGAAGATACCTTTGAACAGTTCTTTCAGACAATTTCGATGTTTCAGCTACTTTTTCTAACGTTTTCTCGAGATCCTTGACGCGCTAACGACCGTATTAATCTTTTTGATGGTCCTGGTCGTCCAGATCTATCATTTGTCGCCCCTTACCTTTATTGTGTGTAAATTCACTTATGACTCATAAAGATTATTATTTATCACATGCCGAGTAATGTTTTACTTGAAATTTGCCGGAATAGAACTAATTTTACTAATACGAAAAGAAAACATAAAATATTTATGGTGTCTATTCTATTCTGTCATCATAGCTAGTCAAGTGGGTATTTTAGAATAATTTTGCTACTCTTGTAATCCAGCGAATAAGTTTTTTTTTGGAAATTAAGCTGTCGCTATCGGCACTTGACTCGCTGTCTTCTTTCTGTCTGTCTTTTTTTAACTTTTGTTCTTTTATATGCATTAAGTGATTATTGTTTAAATTAAAATTTTTCTTCTTTGCTTAAATTGTTCCAAATAATCGTTCCTTGTTTGTATACTGCAGTAATGCGTAACCCTTTATGCTCTTCCCGAAATTCTCTAAGGAAATTCAGGAAGGAATTGCGCTTGCGAAGTTTTACTTAAAACTGGTGCTTCTTCTTCGAACCTGAGCGATTTATTATTATCAGATTTACTCGATTGATTGTCTTCTGATGGTGACTCATCCATCATTATGATTGTCTTCAACTGAACATAAATTGATAAAATCGTAAATATTGAAACACAAATTATAAAAAAATTGATAGATCTAACAAAAAAAATTATAAATAATTTTCCATAGTTTATACATCAATTTTTTTTATAAACGGCCATCTCAACTGTAGAAAAATTCCTGTCGAACCGAACCTTATTGGCTAAACTTTTTGGCCTCAGCAATTTTCAAAATATAAATCTTTTGTAGAATCTTGGGATTCTCTTTGTTTTAAGTATTTGTAAATCGAAAAAAACGACCACTGCGAAAAACTAGATAACGAATTTTTCAACATTAATGTAATTTTTAATCGACATAATGTAAAAAAAATGTAAAATTAACAATTTATAGAACTAAAAATTTTGACAAGACTTATCGAATTATGGGAATTTAAAAAAATTCAAAATTTATTGACGTCATCGATCCTGTTTTGCCTTGCAATAATTCATCGTTGGAGTTGTTATGTCGACGTCCATAATCTCGACGCTTTTTCTGTGGTTTCTTTCTAGTCGAGCGAGTACTTTTTACAATTTTTGATGTTCTTGTAGTTCGGCGAAAACGTTTTCTTCTCGGAACGTAGCTGCTGGCATCGGTGTCGGTGTCACTTGACTCACTGGAAGAAGAAACGCTGCGGCTTTGATGCTGTCTTTTTTTCACTTTTGTTTTTTTAGGGGCATTAATCGATTGCAGTTTAAATTTAGCTTTTTCTTTTTCGCTCAATTTTTTCCAAATAATCGCTCCTTGCTTGTATACTTCAGAACTACGTAACTCTTTGTGTTCTTCCCGAAATTCTCTAAGGAAATTCAGGAAGGGATTGCGATATAACTTGATTGGCTGGACGGGCTGTGGAGTTTTACCTTTAACTGGTACCACTTCTTTTTCGGGCTTTACAGATTTATTATCACCAGATTTACTGGATGGAATATCAGATTTACTCGATGGATTGTCAGATTTACTCGATTGATTGTCAGACTTACTCGACTGATTATCTTCTGATGATGACTCATCCATCATTATGATTTTTTTTGAGTGAGCACATAAATTAAAAACATAAATTAAAAGAACGTAAATATTGAAACACAAATTACAAAAAAATTGATAGATCTAACAAAACAAATTATAAATAATTTTCCATGGCTACATAAATATTTTTCTAAACGGCCCTCTCATTTAATTAATGGAAAACGATGAAAGTCGGCCACAACGGAAAGACATGGAGAAACAACACCACTGCCAGTATTTTATATCGAAAGATTATTACATCCAGAGTAACTTAATGTGATGTACGGGCTTACGGAATAACAAGTTAAAGCTGTGGTATCAGAAACCTTTATAACCCATTTTACTTGAACTGACGTTTGTAGGAAACAATTAAATCTAATTTTTGGAAGCAAGCGAGTGAAAGTATTAAAAATTTTGCAATCCTGCAGGATGTTGAGTGAAAATTTAAAATTTCGAATATAATATCTTCTATTCTCGGTCGGCGGCATTCTGAAACTTTAATTTTGTGTTCGAATTAACTTTTACTTAATGCTAAAGTATTTCAACAAATACTAAAGAGATTGCTGCTAATATTATAAATGCAAGCTTTATCGATAAATAAGTTTGAAAATCCATTTATTTTGCTTTAATCATTTATTCAACTAAAAGGAAATTAATGAAGTTTCTTACTCAAAGGTTACGTTCATTAGGTTAAAGTAACAAGTTTCCAAGTTAAAAGCCTTATCTTACTAATTCTTTAATAACAATAATTTTATTTGCCAACAAATATAAAGCGTAAGCACTAACAAAAAATAATTTAAACAAAATAGGAAAGCATAATTTAACTTAGTTTTCATATAGCAGAGTTTACTGTGTCGCTTTCGTTCATTATAAACTCTGACGCACCTATTTAGCTTCACCATATCCCTTTTGTAATTAAACAGATAAACAAGAGGGGTCAAAATTTTAACGCTTAGGTATATTAAACCATTAGTTTTCTGGTAAACGCTTTAAACTATAAGAAATGGCAATCCGTACTAGTAAATTGCGAAAAAATAAATCTAAGGTAATTTATAATTTTTAATTAGTCAGGCTAATTTTCTATAAGCCCCCATAATAAGCAAACGTACTAAAAATTTCAAAAATTATAAAAAATAAATTTAACTTTGTAAGGAAAATTATAAAAAAAGTATTGTACGCACATGAAGTGATTGGTTGCATCGAATAAAAATACAAGTTAAAATTTTGTGACATCTCCAATTTATAGAGATTGATCGCATCAATATATTGCAATGTTTCGCTCTCTCAACTTGGAAACTTCTTAAAGTTGAAAAAAATTATCATAAATTCAGAACTAATCAAATATTTTACAAAAATAAACTTTTTAAAATTTATTACTAACCTACCAACAAATGAAATATATGTAGGTACTACTATAATTTATTGCATAAATTGCCGATTAATTAATTTATAATATTTTAAAATATAATTTACTTTCTCTAAAGCAATGACTTTTTGTAACGTAAAAAACTGTTTAGAATAAATTTTATAAATAAAATAAAAATAGGTAGGCACTAGATGCTATAAAATATTTCATATTATTATATTAACTTATTTTTTGAATAAGTATAATTTGAAACTGAAAATAATATTATGAAATTTAAAGTTTAAAGAGATGAGATTAGAGAACTAAGGAACGAGATAAATGAGATTAAGAAGGAGGGTAAGAGGAGAGAAAACATTTGGAATAACGAAAGACAGAGGCTTACCAGCAGAATAAAGGAACTGGAGAACGCTTTCGAAAAACAGGAAAAGTCAAGAAGGAGAAATAACATAATAATTAAAGGACTTCAGGTAGAGAATGTAACATAATTGAATGAGAAAGTACGGACCTTCCTAAAGAAAGAGTTAGATGTAGACATAGAGATACAGGAAGTTTACGAAATTGGAAAAACAGCGGAAAAGAAAGCAATAGTAGCTAAACTACGGAATTGGGAGGAAAAGCAACAGATAATGAGAAACAAGGGTAAGTTGAGAGGAAAGAGAGTATGAATGAGTTAGGAATACAAAATAAAATAAGAGAAATGGCGAGAAGAGAAATCGAAAAAGGGAATACTATACGAATTGGATATCAAAAGCTGACCATTAACAACAAGGTGTATGAATGGGCAGAATTGCAGAAGACCATCAATTTAAAAAACTAGCAAGCATACATCATAACTGTCAAGATATGCCGACCCCTGCAATTCCCATGGAACTCGAAACTGGTAATGGAAGATGTAACCGAATGAAACATAATCATAGACGAAAAAAGAAAAATAAACAAGAACAAAGAATAGCTACCTGGCATATTAGAACGATGCTGATGCCTAGAAGAATTGATGAGGTGATAGATGATATTAAGAGACACAAAATAGATATAGCAGCGATACAGGAGATGAGATGGAAGGAGAGCGGTGAAATAAAGAAGAATGAATATACAATGCTATACTCAGGTGAAAGTAAGCAGGGAAGAAATGGAGTAGCATTCATAGTGGAAAGAAGTCATACAAATAACATAATGAAGTTTGAACGAATAAGCGGAAGACTGGCATACATTAGAATAAGAGGTAAATACACAAACTTGTCAGTGGTAAACGCATATGCCCCAACAGAAGACGCAGCCGAAGAGGAAAAGACGAAAATGTATGAGGAGATAGAGAAATTATACGAAAAAATTCCAAGAGGAGACGATCTGGTGATTCTGGGAGATTTTAACGCGCAGTTTGGTAAAGAGGATTATGTGGTAGATGTGGCTGGGAAACATACTATACATCAGAGAACCAACGAAAATGGAGAGAGATTGTGTAATCTGGCAATGATGTGTAATTTAAGAATAGTAACTACAGACTTTATGCACAAGAATTTACACAAGGAGATCTGGATGAAACCATCAGGAACTACACGAGGAAACCAGATAGACCACATATTAGTAGCGAAGAGAAAAACATTCAAGGTGAGAGATGCAAGATTGTATATAGGATACAGCGTGGACACCGATCACAATATGGTAATTATGAAAGTGGAAATGGATAAGATTGAGGTGGATGCGAAAAGAAAGAAAACAGTGAACAACAGAAAAACTGGAATGCGAGAAGACTAAGAGAAAATACACTCAAATGCTACAAGAAGAAATGTCAAAAAAGCAGCAAAACCAGAATATAGAAGAAGAATGGTCTAATATAAAGAGTAGAGTATTCTTCCAACATATGAAGAATTCTGTGAAGTGTTAGCAACAATGAAAAATAGAAAAACACCGGAGATGGATAACATAAATTTTGAATTAGTAAAATTGGGAGAAGAAACATTGTTGGAGAGACTGTACCAACTGATGTTAAAAATATAGAGAGAGGAAAAGATGCCAGCAGAATGGAATGTAGCAGAAATCATCCCAATCAACGAGAAAGGAGACTTAAAGGAGTGTTCTAATTATAGAGGAATATCTCTACTGAACAATAGTTATAAGGCGCTAATCAAAATGATCCACAAGAGATTACAAGACCATGTAAATAGCGAAATAGGAGACTATCAACAAGGTTTTCGACCTGGTAGATCAACAGTGGATGCGATGTTTGTAGTGTCACAGGTAATGGAAGGACATTCGGCTGGAGATGTTATTCGTGGATTTCAGGCAGGCCTTTGATGGAGTTAAAAGGGGACACCTGATGGAGGAAATGGAAAAATTGAAAGTACCTGCAAAAATTATACGATTGATCCAGATGACAATTAAGAACACAACAGCGATAGTAAAAACAACGAAAAGATTGACCAAAGAATTCAGCACAAGCACAGGAGTAAGACAAGGCGATGCGTTGTCGGCCGACCTGTTCAATATTGTGTTGAAAGGTGTAATGAGAAGAACAAAATTTACCGGGACAATAATAAATAAAGAGGTGCAAATAGTAGCATTCACTGATGACCTCGCAATAATAGCAAGAACGCACAGAGCACTAGTTGAGACGTTTGCAAAGTTGGCAGAGAAAGCACAAAGGACAGGCCTTGAGGTAAACGAATCAAAGACGAAATTTATGAAATGCTATAGAGGGAAAAGAAAAACAAAAAAAGCAATCAAGATCCAAGAATATAACTTTGAAGAGGTGAGAACTTTTAAATACCTGGGAGTGCAAATAAACGATAATAACGAAAAAGAAGAGATAGTGAGAGATCTTATAATGGCAGGAAACAGGGCATACTACATAAACAAGAAGCTGTTAGAGAGTAAAAACATACGGAAAGAGGCAAAAATAAAAATATATAAGACTCTAATAAAACCTGTAGTAACATACGGGATGGAGATATTGTGCCTGACAAAAAATGAGAAGAACAAGTTGCATGTTTTCGAGAGAAAAATAATGAGAAAGATTATGGAAATCAGAAGAATAAATGATGTACAGATAGAATAAGAACAAATCACGAAATAAAACACGAATTGAAAAACAGAAACATTGTCCGACACATTAAGGCGATGAGACTGGTATGGTTGGGTCATGTGATAAGAGCGGAAAATGATAGAGCAATTGGAGTTATGATGAGATGGAAAACAGATGTTGGGCGTCCGAGGGGAAGACCAAGGATGAGGTGGTTGGACGAGGTTGAAAAGGATCCTGGAGCGATGCAGCTGAAGGACTGGAGAACAAAGACTATAGATAGACGGTTGTGGAAAAGAGTCGTGGAAGAGGCAAAATCACACGAAGAGCTGTAAGGAGAAAAAGGATGTAACGGGTAAATCACACAGCAACAAATAGGGATTAATCCACCCTGAAAAATGGATTCGAAAGCGTCCGACGATGCGACGATATTTCTTATGAGATGGAATGCCGATTATTATTATTATAATTTAAAGTTTTCATTTGTTTATTATATTTCCAATATATATATTTTCTCTTAACCCAAAATTTCACAACTTACAAAATTTAACACTAAACGTTTTATTTTATAATTAATTACTGTAATTTTTTTTAATGTGGCTGAAACTTACCTACCTATTTTGTTTTGTGTGAATAATATTTATGTTTTATTAATTTAAATTTTGATTCATGAATTAATAAATTATAAATAAACACACAGTTTGCACAGAAGATTTGTTAAATTTGCAAAAACTAGACTCGACTCAAAAAACGGGATTGAGATTTATTTTTGTGATCATTTTTTGGGTTATTTGTTACAGCTTCATTGTTCGATATTTTCAAACGTTTATCTAATAAATGTTTTTTTCGGACGAACATTTATTTAATTATTTACTTTATAAATTATTATTGTTTTATTAGTTTGCTCTTCATTATTATTTAATATTTAGAATACATATTACATCTTTGAACCAAAAAGGTAACGTAAATAAATCTACCAATTTAATAATAAGTACTTCTATTTAGTTTTACTACAACTGTTAGTTTTTGTACTATTATTAATTTATCCAAAATAAAAAAAACTAAAAACTAGCTTTAATTTACTTTTAGAAAAGTTCTCAAAAATTAAAAGTTTTCTAGTATGGATTCCACATCACAGTATCCTTAATTGGAAAGTAATTTAAGTCTTAACGTTTAAATTAATTAATTAAATCAAGTAATTATCTCTTATTAAAATTTTTAATCGTTTATTAAAAAATATAAAAAGCACATTAAAATGGTGCTGTTTTTCGTACAAATCTGAAGCTGTTGTTGTAAAGGGCCGTCCTAAAGTTTTTCGCACGAAAGTTTGAATGCCATTCCGTCTCTGCATGGAAGCGGCAGCGTAGGTTAACATTTCTAATTGAATTGTTCCTTCATATAATAACTTTCCAAAAATAAAATAAAAATCAAAAGACTTGGAATGAAATACTGGAAGGTATGATATATTACTTGAGAACTTAGATCCCGAATAGTTTTCGAGTCGAACAAGCTCTGTGAGAACCAAACTTATGCTGAAATTTATAGACTTTACCTTAGAAGACACTATCGCTTGATTATTACCGTTTTATGTAAAGCATTTGTGTTCAAATTTGAAAAATGGAAATTTGCAGGAAGGAAAAAATCTAAGCGGGTGGTCATATGGTTAAACTAAAAGTTCGGATCAAAAATTTTATGTCGCAAAGCATTTTCAATTTTATATGTTCGAAAGAAGTTAAAAAATAAATGAAATTTTAAAATTTTAAAGCGTCGAGATACCTATCTAATAAAAATTGAGCATAAATTGATCACATTTTTTACGTTTTAATTAAATTTATGGTTCACTTTTGAATTCGACGTAAAAAATGAGGCTTTACGTGACTAATATTTTTATGACCATAGTATTGGGAAAGCTGATCTTGTAAGTGATTGCATTTTTCGATTACACATTATACGCAATATAATTTCTTAATTTTGTTAAATTTATTATAGTTAATATTGGAACTGTTCGACTTAAATAAAATGGCATTGGGTGTTCGTTTCACTTCATAATTGAAAAAAAAGTTCTACTGGTCAAGATAATCAGAGTATAAAAATAAATAAGTAAATCGTAAACTTTTTTCTTTCTTATTTGGTAAAAAACAGCTTAAATAAGTTAACAAAACAAAAAACGCATTTTTGTCATCCCGTACCCTACCTTGTCCCTGTATTATAATATTTTATAATAATTATATTGTATCTATTCTTTTAGAATATAATCTTTTGTAAGGCCAACAGTGTGACCTCTTTCCTTTCAAACAACCACGTAATTTTTAATATTGTTCTTGAGAAAAAACTGAACTTCACGTACTTTTTTTTATTATATTTAAGATATTTCCATGCAGATGCGTGCTAATTGCAGATATCATTTATGTTTGATGCAATTTTAATATATTGGAGGTTGTCCTGCAGCCAACCGTGAAAAAATAGTGGCGTTGATGAGCGCCAAGTACAGCTAACAAAACAAAAATATTGTTTATAAACAAAATAATAAGGGGAAGGAAAAAGTTGGTGTTGTCAAAAAATACTTACAGATTACACTATAATTTGAAAATATTTCATATTTTCATTTGTAGCTTTTCAAAACATAACCAAATTCTTCGGTCGACAGATTACTGGAAAGTACTCTAACTAAAACCGAAGCTGTCAAGCGTAACAACTTAATTTTTGAAACTGAACACACCGAGCGAGTTAAAAAGATTTTACAAATGTAGAATTTGTATAACTACGACGATTTAGTATGTTACTATTATGTGGAATTAAGAGGAAGAGAAAACTTAAATAAAGCTGAAAGCTTGAAATCAAAGGAAATCCTTAATGCATTTTTGACCGTCGGATAGACTTTTTAATTAAAGAGATTATCGGGGCTTGTATGGCCTTGTCGACTGGTTTGACTGACGGTAGTTTCCTAATGCCACGTGTGTTTAAATTGCAGACAAATTCGCATATGTAGGCTTCCCTGTTAGGGAAAATGCAGGGGGAAATCGCCCCATTTTCCTAATAAAATCACTCGGGCTAAAAACAAGTGCGATTCAAATCGATAATTTGCGATGGAATGTAAAAAACAGAAGGACGAAGGGTACAATTTTGCTTCTCAAACCACAATTATAAAATTAAATAATGAACTTCTAGCCGGGATGGGTTATAATGGAATAACGATCGTGGATGAACTAAATCGACATGGCTGTTAATTGTTTCGTTTGAAAATGGAAACATTAATCGGGTCTTTAAGAACATATTAGTAAATAGATTATCCAACAAGAATATTTCCTGCGGTATATATCAAGGATTAAATGATATGTCGGTGTGCGATTTGAACCGAGCACGCCGAAAACGAACGAAGTTTCACAGTGTTATTGTTGATATTCAAGACAGAAATGTTAGTTTCACAAGCGTCGTTGCATTGGCGCTCGAAGCGTCTCGACGACGGCGTCTATAACACCACGTTCGTACAAGTGGCATGCGCGCGGTATTTAATTTACTCAAATTTTGTTGAAAATCAACGTTGCTTGGTTACTTGACCTAAAAGCACAGACTTTAAATTTTTTTGGTGATCGGTGTACTCTGCAAGTCAACATCAGGTGTAATTAACAATTTCTAATACAAGGTAAGCAACAGTTCTAGTCATTTTTTTATTCTTAGGTGTGTTTTAAACATTTTACATCTGAGTTAATTTATTTGAATTGCTTTAAAATGATGAGTAGTAGATAATTTTTAATTAGTAGTTAAGGAAGCAATCACTTTTTCCAAAACCTTTTTTATTATTCGCAATTAAATCGTTCGTAAATTATCAAGTTTATTTATAAACACATTAAATTGTTAACGTTAACTACATTTTTATTATGTAAATATTTATGACTAATTGAATTTGAAATCGACTCAACTTTTAATTGAAGTTTAAAAATTACAGCATTAATCAACCTTTGGAAATTTATTATCGGTAAAAAGTTACCTTCTACAAGGTTTTTCGAAAATTTGTTACAATTTCATTTTAATCGTCTCGCAAAAAATAGGTAATATCAACAATCTTAAAACAATTAAATTGTGTCCAGCGAGCGTGTAACGCAATGAAACTTTTTTAGCTCGATTGTGTGGTAATCTTTGTGTTTAAATTATTTCGACACTTTTAATTTCCTTATTTAAAATTAATTTAATGCTGTGATAAGACAGGAGCGAACTCGTTCTTTAAACTCGTGCATTGATCCTAAATAATAACGGAACTATCGAGTTCACTCACTTTCGCATTCGTAATTTTACAATTTTATTTTTTTGTACCTCCCATTAAGTAGATAATTGAAAAACTTGACTTCGGAAGTTCCTTTTGGATGAGAGCAAACTTATATTATAATAAGACGAACTTCTATGAAGAGACCGTATTTTAGGAACAACCTACGAAATTTGCTTTAATTACACCGAAAAGTGTAAGTTTTGAACTAAATAAAGACAAAAAAAGTAAACGAAAACGTCTGCAATGTTGTACTTCCTAGCAAGTTGCTAGCCTTGCCAAGAACAGGAATTCATGGTGATGTACATCGTTACTACTTTACTATTAAGTTATTACATACAGTTTTAACAAATGTTAAGATAAGAGGTCGCAATTTTATTACAGGAAAACTAAAAATCAAAACAAAATCAACTATCGATAATTACATATAATTATATAATAATTATAAACTTAGAGATTGGACAATCTCTAACAAAAGGTGCTATGTAAGTTTAGGTGTCGAGGAATATCTACTAGATACATAGTACGTATGTTTAAGTTAACAAGTATTACAGCTGTTGACATAACTTTTTCGTAAAAAATTGCATAAATATTCCATGAGTGACGTTGAAGTTTGTACCTACAATTTTCCGTTAAAAAAGAAACACTCGAGTAGTGCTGAAAATATTCCATTGTTTCTGAAACAGGAATAATTTCATTTAGTTGTGCTTTAATAATAGTGCAGCCAGTACATTTGTAAATGTTTAAAACTATACTAAAACCTTCGCTCATGAACATACATATTTATATACACATAGATCTTCCTTATGTTTGAGCGAACAAAATTTGGTAATATTCAACCTTAAATTTAAAATCGCGTTACAAACGAATACGTTCACAAATGTATGATTCAAGAATCAACATTATGCTATATTGGATTGAAGGCAAAGTTATATTGGTATTTTCATTTTTTTTATTATATCGTGTAACATAGTTTCCTCAGATTGGAATAGGTCATATTGACTGTGGTATATTTTTAATAACTAGATAAATACATTGTCTTGTCACGAATATTGTCACGAAATATATTGTCAAGGTCAATCATTGTCTAGTCGGCTAATGATGACAAAAAACGAATGCCCAATCCAATTTTCATAAATACGTAGCTAACCGAAAACATAGTAATCATACCGAAACATGGTAATCTGCAAAAATGCAATTCAAGTAAATAATAATTTTTGAATTATTTTGATAATTTCCTTCTAAACTAGCTTTGTTTTTGCAGCAGTTTGAAACGTTCTCAAACTAACTATAAAATTGTATACAGTACTTTGAAGATCTATCAGCAAATATTTACCATGAAAACCTTTTTGCCGAGCAAACTTACTACTTACGAGTATTAAAATAGTCGCGTTGACCTGGATATTCCTAACAGAACGTTCGGTGATTTTTTTTAACCGAATGATCACAAAGTAAATTCAAATAGCAAGATAAGCTAAACAAATATTAATTTATTTATGTAAAAATCCAATTCGAAAAATAATAAAAAACATAATGTGCATATGCCAGATAGAAACAAACAAATTTCGAGTTTTATAAAATTGATTATACTATTTAAATATAAATTTTAGTATATTTTTAAGTAATCAAAACATTACATTAAAATATGACGTAAAATGTTTTTATTTAAGAATTTGTGCAAATAGAATATTATATTTTAGTAAAAAGATATAAATATATAATTATTATGTTTATCAAATAAAATGTTATATTATGAAGTCTTAAATTGAAGGATTTACGGTACGTTGAATCCTTGATTCAGAAATATCCCAAAAGCTATTTACATTTTTAAAATTTTATAAAAAACGCCTATAAAATATGGTTATATTTTTAATAAATATTTTTAAAATACACTGCTATTATTTATAATTTTCTTTGCGATTTATAATTTAATCAAAAAAAAAAAAACTAAGAAAACCATAAAAATTCATAAAAACATAATAGGTATTCACTTTATAAAAATTATTAATATATTATGCATGCATTTTTTTATTTATGATTTTCTTTTTAATTTTATTTATCTTTAAAAAACTAATATTTTTGGTTTTACCCGGGAGCTTATAAATCTTGGGCAGTTTTGAATAATTAAACATTACCTGATACGCAATATAATAAGTAAATTTAGTATAAATTTTTTGTATACTGATTTTCTTTCACGAGATTCTTGAGAGATTTCTTTTGATTTACCTATAGATTGCCTTAAGATTTCTTTTCGAAAATGCAGAAAAAAATACGCATCTATATTCCTAAACTTTCCTAAGATTTCCTATTTTTTAAGATTTTCTGAATTTTCTTTCAGATGTCTTCAGCGATCCCCTCTTTTATTGTCATATTACTATATGGCAATATAAATATTTTGTTGACTTTAATTAATTATTTTTTGTAATGTTCATATTCAAGGTCATATTCAACACGAAGTACATCTTCATTGAACGTCATGATAGTAGTAAGCGATAATTACAATTCAACATTATGTTACAAGAAAATATTATTAGTGTTTAATAAAAAAATGATAAAACATGCAATATTGTTTGTTTATTGACGTCCGTGAAGTTATTTAAATAATAGATATAGGCATTTTATTTTGAAATGACTTCATAATATATGTAGGTAATAATGTAATGCTATTTTATGAGTATATCGAATCGTATAAAGTCTAATTTAGAATTCAATAAAATATTGTTTTTTAGCTACCATAAAAATAATTTAAAGCATTGATAGTTTTTTTATATAATATATGTTATTTTTTTGATTAAATAACTATATTGCCTGTATTCCCATTATTATATGGTGATCAGTTTTTCTTCTTTCTAAATTTAGCTTCGATACATATTTAATAGAAATTTTTTCTATAATATGATAATTATATGGTTAACATAAAAATTGAGCCGATACACGACACAGATATACATTTGATGACGTCTATTAATTATTACCACAACATAAAAGTTAAATTTCAAATTTTCACATAATAAGCGAAATAATTAATAAGTTTGTTTATGTCAATCTTAATTTACAATGTTACAGCACTACAGTGTAGTACTCGTATTTTTGTGAAAAATTAAACAGCTTGAAAATTATTTTTTCAACGCTGTTCGCATAGGACGTCATAAATGCTTATGACGTGTATTGCTAAAAGTTTTATCTAAACAATAGCTGTGTGAAGAAACATATTATTATTTAAAAATATTTTTTTTAAATGCAGATAAAAATAATATATAATAAAGTATTATAGTATAGTACAGTACAAAAATATGCTGTAGTTTGGTACAAAAAAATTTAATTTTGAATCAAAATTAAAACATAAAAAAGATATAATATAATTTTAATATTTAGTAATGATTAAAACAGTACATCTAATATTAGTATGTGCTACATATTTGATTTTTATTAGACCTTTTTGTGAAATATACACGTAGATTCTTTTAATACTGATGCAGAATAAGATATTTAGTTATAAAATAATAATATTATGTAATACTAATGAAGACAGCAAAAATTTTTAAAATTAAATATTAAGTATTTGTTTCTGAAAGTTGGCATTTTAGTTCAATTTGTTAAATTTTTCTATATTATAGTCTCCTAAAACGTCTTTATAATATTACATGTTTTTGTCAAAAGGATCCACGAAATCGTTAAAAAGATATAAAATATTTTCAAGCAATATTATATTTTCACGCAAAGGTAACGATGAATTACATTTTCGTATGCGATTTTATTATCATTTTTTTTGATAAAGCATTTTATCAACGCATACAAAAAAATTACAATAAAAACCTAACAGTTTTCAGTGAGATTATCGGTAGTGGGCATCGTTGTCCTGGATTACCAGATAATACAAGCGATAATAACTTAGAAAAAAATTAAATTTAATATTATATGTAAATATCGTTTCGATGATAATTTTAACACCGATTTCCGAATCGGCTTTGGAGTGATTTTTAGGTGCAGAAATTGGTTTATTTTGCTATTTATTTATTTATTTTAATAACTCCATTTACTGGCTTTAAAGATTAATTTAAACTTTAATTTCATTACTTAAACAAATTAACTTGAAAGGATAACTTGGAGAAGTTTATGTGAATTGCCGTGCATTATACTATTGAGTGTGTACAATGAACTATTTCAGCGTACTCGAGATAAGCAAGCTTTATTGAAAGTTGAAAATTATATTTTATTGTTATTTGCTTCAGCATTTTACGTGGATAAAATCCGGAATTTTGGGCATTAACGCTTCAGTTTGGGTACATTAAAAATGACGATAATACCAACTAATTAACTTCGTTAAACATGACACTTGACCATTATATTGAAATATTAGAATTACCTAATACGTATAGTACGCGAATTGTAAATTTTTAGTTTTTTTTTTTGGTTTGAATAACAAAAATTTGGTTATTTAAAAAACGTAGTCGAGAAATATTTAAACACGTAAAACTAGTTAGGTGTTTTAATTTATTTTAAGATCATCAACTTGAAAAAGTAAATGTTATTGCCATTTAAAATATTCCTGTTTATAATTTAATGAAACTACGTTTGAAAATATATTGTTAATTTATCAAAGAAAGAAACGACAAAAAAGGAATTTTTTGAAGAATCCGCAGAAAAAGTCGATGAATTTGAAAATTGTAACCGGATTCGTGAGCTTTTCAATTTTTCAATATTTTTGGTTATTTAAAAAGGCTCAAACTCGCCGAATAACGAGCTTTGCGAATTATAATTTACTCCAAACCGCAAAATCGATACAATATTATTTTATAAGTAGTAAATTTCAAAATAAAACACGCAATCCTGATTATGTTTTCGAGAAGTAATTTTTGGGGGTCATCTGAGCGTAGAACACATGCTACAAAATAATTTAATAAAAATTAAATCGACGTTTTATAAACTTGAGACGCATTTCATTCGACCGAGAAACATTTTTACTTGCTTAAATGAAATTTTGTAATTTTTAAAACTTACCGAGACTCGCTAAACGTTGGCTTTATTTAATCGTACGCCCTTGTGTTTAATTATTGCAGTTAGAACAATGCAGAATGTAGATGTAAAGACTAACGAGAAAAACCTTGAATTATTAAAATTAAGAAAAGAAAGAGATTATATTGAGCAATTCCTAACTTTTTATTGTCACTTAAACTGGCAATATCAATGAAACATTAAATAATCGTCTACTTGTCCTTCAAATTGATTTCAAAAAAGTAAAATATAAAAATAATAACAAATTACGGTTCAATAATTATTTTATCGTAACAATTTATAATATTACTTTTTAATTTATACAAAAAGCTACTATATACACTGCTGTATTTCTGAGCAAAGACAAAGACTCTCTAAAATATGTGTATTTTACACTTAAAATAATTATTATTAATATTTTGTGATATAGGTACAGAGAATACACCGGTAGGATAGGGGGCGGTAAGTGGCGGTTCTAAACTTCAAAATCGATCAGAGAACTATGGCAAGACAACGAAGATTCATCAATTTATAAGAATTGCGTAATAAGTCATCTTGAGTTCGGTAAAGTATCACTCTAAAAAGTGGAATGTGATATTAACAACTCGAAAATGATTTTGAAAATGTTTAAATTCAATAAACTACATCGCAATATAATTTGATTTATTGGTTGATGTATCATTTTAACGGCAAAAAAACTGATAGTTTTATTTTTATTTCAATATCAGTAACCTAATAATATACATTGTATTTATTTGTAATTTTTTCATTTTAAGGGTTCTATCATGATTATAATAGGTGAACTGAAAATTTAATAATAAATAATATACTTGAAAGACTCGGCAGTGCCTCGCCAATTTGTCGAGCGATACCTTTGAACTTAGCGTTCAGATTTACACAAAAGCTTTTGTTAAAATTTTTTCTTAGAAAACTTGTATTCTGCCCACTTATATTTTGGGAACACTCTGTGCGTAATAGAAGTTTTTGCTACCGTAAGCAGGTTTTCTATTGCTCCGCAATTTATATTACGGGCATATTAAAATTTATTATATGTTAATGCTTGCGAATTTACAGTATAAAGTAAACACCACATGAAAGTTAATACAAATTTTGCTAGTTTTGAATTGCGGATAGTGTTTTCTTATAAATATTTAAATTATGCATGGATTACACAAATTTTATCAAATTACAGAATTTTAATGCTCCGCTCAAGTTTGGCAAAAGCTCTAGGTAATAGAATACCGCTTTGGGAAAACAATGGTTGGTTCATTAGAGTTGCAATATTTTTACTTTTCGATGTTTGTAATATTTTATTCGGTGGCTTTTATTTATTTTTTGAACAAACACTAAATAAACTAAAAATATACACTTATTCGCCTTGGGCAAACACGTAAACTGAGCGTTACACTTAAAAATTGATAAAAAATATTGACTATACTTGGAAGGTTTCAATGAAAGGTGTTTAATTTTTGAAATTTTATTTAGCTCTGAATTGCCGATAAAATTGGTAACACGCAACCTAACAAATACTATTTTTGGAAACTAATTTGATAACGGGGAAAGCAGTTTTCCACATGCATAATGTAACATTCTTCCATTCAACGTTTATCTAATTATTCTCTTCTATAGATAAAAAGAATAACTTTTAAATTTTCTTATCAGAGCACTAAATTGTGTAAACTTTTCCAGTTAATAAACTTGGAATATGTGTCTTGGGCACTATTCCTTTATTTTTTTTAATTTGAACGAGTTCTTGTTTTTAAATCTCAATTTTGTAGTCATAAAAGTAACTCCGGGATCAAAAATTTAATTTTAACTATCGAAAACTAATTATAACTTTAGAAAAAATTTTGCGATATAAAATTACTTAATTCTAACAATTTTAAACTCCAAAAAAAGACAAGCTGATGGATTTCCTTAATCGATGATTGGTATGCAAATTTTAAGAGTGACTTTATTTTTAAAAAGATTAATTTTGCGGGTTTGCAATCCAGAAGCACAAATTTCAGAAATGCTTTTAATTTTTCAGATTAGACTTTCATCTTTATTTTTAAACGTCGCGATAATTTTATTACGTTACTGTTTTTGATAATGAAAACACACAAAATACTTGTTTGCGCTCTTCAAGAGCACCAGTGCATCTCGAATATATTATCCGTGAAAATAATTGTCGAAGAAAACCAGAAGCGATATTAAAAATAATTAACACCGACTTTAAAACAATTAATAATGCAATTAACAGGTTCTAAAACAACAGTTAGCAGTTCAGTTACGAAAAAAAGAATCGCAACCGAGTAATTTACGAATTAACAAGAAAGATTTTTATATCTTCATAAAGTTTACTAAATAAAAATTAACTTCCCAGCGCGATAAACCTGGCCTTAAATAATTGTGGCAAAATTTTTTGGATTTAACGAAGAACGTTTCATTCAATCAAAAAAGTGAAAATGTTTTATGCGGCATTATTTCTCTACGTCTTCTTTAGTTCCGATAAAATTAATTCCCCTGTCAGAATAAGTATGTGACGGTTAAGTGAGTTAAGAATGGCAATAAATAATTCAGGACTAAAACCGCACACCTAAGTATGCAGACACATTATTTAATTAATTTTATTCTGCGGTAGTGCAAATTTTTGATTAAAATTGAACAAATTTGTTAACGTAATCGAGACGCCGAAGAAATTAAATGTAACTTGTCGATAGCAACATTAAGAGACATTTGGGACTCCGTGCTTCGTTTACCGAAAGTTGCACCGGATTGCGTCAAGCTTTGTAAGATTATTTCTCTTCCTCCCCCTTTTGGGTCGTCGAAAATTTGTAAGTAATAATTTTTAGAATCTTATTAAATTAAGAAAAAAGAGTAAGCGCTTAAAACAAATAGCGTTTTAATTAAAAATTCTTTTACGGAGGACCTTTTTAGGACTTGGATAAGTAGGTATATTTTTAGAAATTAATTAAATGAGTGGGTACTTTTTATGAAGCAATTTCGATAGAGTTTAAATTAAGATGTCATCAAACGCTCACTTCTGAAGAATTGGATTCCGTAAGCTTGATAAATAGCTTTATTTAAATGCTGTTTTTTTCGAAAAAATGCGATCGAACGGTTCAAGTTTTCCATTAATAATTATTGTATTAAATAAAACGTTAAACGGGGGATCGCGCTGCTAAATAGGGGTTATAAATCTGAAAATCAGAAGAAATAACAGTTGATATGATTTTTATACTTTAATCTATGCTATTACTTTGTGGCCTCAATTATTCAGCTGACAGAACAGACATTTGTTCCAGATGGTTAAATTTGAATGAAATTAAAGAATTAATCACTTTTGTAATACCAGTGCCAACAATTTATCTCTTCGTTTAGGGTTGCATATTTTAGGGATCACAAGCTGATGCCACAAATAGTCTTGAGCGAAATGCAATTGTTAAAAATTACAAATTCGACCGTAAATTTTAAAATTGTTAAAAAACACTCGATCGAATTTATTTGTTTATTATTAATCTTATCCTGACGAGTATAATAATTATTTAACATAGCTCTTGTTTTCTCAATCGATGCGTGTTTTAGAACAACCTTGTGATTGGTATCCTTGAAATTGACATTGTAAGTTCTCGGGATTCCAATAATAAATTAATAATATGTATTAGTGCAATAAAAGATGCCATAATAGTTTAATTTCCATTTCAAATTGTACGTACTCACCAAGAATGTCGAGTGTGGTAATCCGCACTTAACCAACAGTTAATTATTCATTCCAAAGTGACCACTCACAAGACTATTAATTACACGTAATAATGCACAGTCCATATAATAAAATCGAAAGAAAAAAATACTACAAATACCGCATCCTATCGGAATTGAAAAATAAAAATCCTGCAATTTACATAAAACAAAATTTGAGAACCTAAGCTTTCTTATAGTCAATGCATAAAATTATTTCGTAATTAATTAAGAATTAATTAACAAAGGTTCTAGAAAATGAATTTTAAAAGTGTCCGTAATTTATAAAAAAATTAATTATAATTGAATAAATTTGCATATTTTATTTTGTTACAGATGGATAATTTAAGTCGAGGTTTCGCGATATTGTTAATGACGGTATATTTATTAACGTTAATATTGGACGTCCATGTTTTCTCCAAACGCTCCTTCTCGATTCTAGATGTGCTTTATTGAACCAAAACCAGTTAGTTGTATAATTTTCGTTGCATCCTGTGCCAGTAAATTAAATTTGGCTGCAATTAAACTGAAAATTGCATCCTTGCAACAAACCTTGTACACAAAGGTATGGCAGTTTTGCGCTCCTCATCAACTCTATTTGCCAACCTGAAATCCTAATAAACGAATGTCGTAGTTTTCGCAATCATCTTGTGTATACTATGCAGTTATCAATTTAGCTGATAGTGGGACAAGTTCAACGCCAAATTAACTGATAAAATTTGTGCCCTTGAATAACATAAAGTGAACAATAACCTTTTTATCACTTCTTAATTATATTTGCGTTTCGAATGATAATTTTTGAATGCAATGAAAAATTTAAATATTCTGTCGATATTATATCCAGTAAATCAGGTTTTTCTCTATTTCACATAGATACCTTTCTTCGATAATAAATTATTACATACCCATCGCTAGATAATTACTGTAAAATGTAATCTTTTCAATAAATCGAAGCACCTACTTTAGATACTTTTTAGTGTCCCATAAACTTTTTTTATTACGGGTTATAAACTGCGAAATGCCTCTTATTACGTAATAATAATTATATGTCGAAAAGAGAACTAAAATATCAAAAATATGCAAATAATTTTTTTAAACTTTATAAAAAATGTAATATAATAAAGTAGGTTGGATAGAACAAAAAATAATAACAAAAACAAAGTTATATAAGAAGCGAAGGTTGCGGAATAATTGATAAATCTTGAAGATATTGAATTAATTAAGTAGTTAGTACCTACATACAGCGGTGACAAAGATGAGTGAAAAACGGGACACCTGCACCTGCTAATTAATTAACAAATATTTAAATATTTATCGGACGTGGTATATTTATCGCTTACGATAATTACCTATCGCAAATATTAATTACGTTTTGTTTATTTAAAAAGCAATCACGCATAAATAGTGATTACTCGATTCTTCTTTTTTTTTATTTTCTTATGAATTTCTATTTTGAAAAGCAATAAAATTCGTAAACACTAGAGTTTAATTAAATTTTAAATTTAGAGATACAAAAGTCAGTATTAAAGGCTTATCGCTCCTTGAAGATCTTCTTTTCAAGTTGTAATATATTTAAGTGCTTACTAACGATAAATTTTTCTTCAATGTGAAGAAAACTTATTCGTTTCGTCTAACACAGTTTTCCGCTTTATAATTTGTTTTTATTAATTTCGGTGCACATTTGCTTTACCTTCCCGAACTAGTCGCATACCTACAGGCAGTTCGGTAAGTCAACAACGTGGGTTTTACAAGAAAGTGAGGTTAGATTAAATTTGAAGCCACTTTTAATAAGCATTCATTTTCCGGAAAACGTATAAATTTCTTTTAATTAAATTCAAATGATCGTCGGTTTTCTGTTTAATTTCCTAGGAGCTTAATAAATTTCTCTTTAGTTGAGAATAAGAATTGTCTATTAGTTGAAATAACATTAATGTTAACATAGAGGATACCTGCCTTGAAAAATAATTACCTTAGTCGAGCTTTCAAAAACAAGTATGCTATTATTCATGTAAATTTAAGTGCTAACGCTTGATGTTACTGAAGAAAATTTAAATTAACGTACGTAAGTTAAATTATTGTTACAATGGGAAAGCAAATTAATTAATTATTAATTGTCAGCGCATTGCTCGATAATTTTTTATTTTAATGTAGATGAGACAGACAAGGAGGAAGCACGAATTTATTGTACTTTAATAACATGGTTATTATTATGAGAATATCTACCTCCTAACGAGCGTCGAGCTGAAAGTAGTCATTTTTAATTTCAATTATTTCGTTATATTTCTTTATTATTGTGTATTGGAGTTATTTTATTCTTTTAAGTTTAAAAATAAAAATTTAATAACGCTTTATTGATTGCAATATTGAAGTCAGTTGAGAGAGTAATAGTGAGGTAACTTAAGCTAATATAAAGTTGGCAATATTAGAGAGCTTACATTTTCATAAAGACATAAAGTCTCGTTAAATTTTCTAATGAAATATTTATTAATTTTGTTCTGTAGTATCAACTCACGAGAACGCTTATATTACTATTTATTAATGTGATTTATTAACGAGTTCAAGTCGCTAGATACGATGGAAACAAACAAATAATATATTTTGTATACCACATACAGGATGTTGCATCTCGACCATTGCATGTTGTCATAATATCAGTTTTACTATGTCCGATAATATTATTAGTTCCAATATATAAATATATCCTATTTAGCAAATAAAAATAGATTTATATATTATAGTATATTTTTAAGAGTTCTATTTTAAAATACAATCAAATACTTTATATCATATACTAAATTATAAAAGTTTAATTTCGAATCGCAACGATCTTGACAATATAAAAGATTAATCAAAAAACGATTTTACTGTGAAATTATTTATACATGATATTACCATTGCAAGCATTAGAATTATATTATACCTAGGAATAATGTTATCTCGATACTAAATATTTTATGATCACAATTTTTATTTCATAATATAAGTTTTTCATGAAAAAGTAATACAAAATATAATATTTGATATTGTGCGGATCACCGGTAATAATTCTGCGGGCCTCAGGGTTGACGAACCTCTGCGTTACTATTACAATACACAATAATAATAATAATAATAAATTATTAATGGGAAATGGCAATAAAGATATTTAAATTTTTATGTAGGGTACATATTTAGAATAACCATCAAAGAAATATTTTTGATGTTGAAAATACATCGAGTGCTTTATACATTTGGCTTATCAAGAGGTTTTGAATAAGAAGCACGAAAAAACGATCATGCAATGCATATTTGTATAACATTGAATAACAAAATAGGTTTCTATTTTCAAATTAAAATATTTAAGTAATGATAACACCTTGATTAAGCATAAGAATGTTGTCGTTTCAGATTTCCATTTTGTGCTCGAGTGGGTAATTGCACAATTCGACCTTAGTAATGGTAACAAAATCACTTTTTTTTTAGAAAAAAATACATTTAAATCCGATAGACGTGTTTCCGTGGACTAGGTTTAATCGGAAAGTCAAAAGAACAATAGAAATTGTTTCAAATTTTTAGCTGGCCGATGAAATACTGCAATAACCTGCCGTAATGAAACTGAATTTTTAATGCAAAAAATCTTTTAAGACGACGGAATCCTATTTTACATTTAAATAAATTTTAAGCTCACAAAGCCAGCTAGCATATTTAATGCAACGTTGCACACAAGCTTTGGCTTAAAACATTTCTTATCTTAAATGCATCACTTAGATTATTCTAATATTTTAGTACACATCTGTATAAGTTACTGGAACTTTAGAAATAAAGTATCATAAGTTGGCTAATATCTGCAACAAAGCTTCTAACTTTAGCATTTTATTTAAAAAAATCTAACTCTCAAGACAGATCATTTTTTTTTTGAAACAAGAATTGTGTAATTTTATAGTTCGAATTTCCTGTGCTCTTAAATGTAGGAGATGCACCGTTGGAAATATTGCCGGTACTTTCCTGAAACCTGCTGAATGATTTGACTGTTCAAGTAGGAAATATTGAATAGAAAATGGAGCAAAAATTGTTAAGTTAGTGTATTATATTTATCATTCGAACGTGTTTCTAAATCTGAAAGTTTCCAATTTAATGTACAGGATGATACCTCCCATCATTTATTTTATTTTATAGTCGGATGCGGTTTTTGCAGTTTGATTTTAGATAAGATATTGAAGCCGTGATTTAAATTCCACGTTTTGGCAGAAATTTAAGAAATCATTTATTGTAATTCTTCATCTTCGTATAAATCTTGTTTTTTATTATTTCGTAGTGTTTTTTAAAAGATGTCGAGGATTGTGGATTATTGTTGGGTAAATTATTGACTATACGTTTTCCATTTATATTCATATTTTTGTAACAACGTTGCTACATTTCCAAACCATTCGAGTTTTATTTTTATTAACTTTACTCCTTCAAAGCCATCCAATCGTAAACAATTAATTTATGTTTAATATTTTGGGTGTCATAGTAAAACAGGTGCCGGGAGCATTTCTTTTGGTAGCTAGCCGAATTTGAACATCAAAGGGTCTTCGTCTAAGGATTGTCGCTAAACTATCGATTCACACGTGAGTCCCGTGCAATTTATTCGTAGACTTATATAAATTTAAAAGAAAGTTGAAATATTAAATTTGAATGCTTAATTCGTGCAAGCGAATAAAATTATTTTATTGCGTAACCGATTTTCTACGTTATTGGTGTACTAAAAGCAACAATGTTTATTTAAAGTTAATCGACAAGCGAAACATGATTTCCTTTTTAACGAAATCTTTTTTAAACAAATAAAAATATAGGTTAAAGTAATTAGTGTGACTCTGTTGAATTCAAAATGAGATATGTTGTTTTAGGTGACTAACTTTAATTGCATTGTTCAAGAAAAACAATAGATCCATACTATTTTTATTTATTTTTGAAAATTAGCCTTTTCTTCATTTAAAATATGTAACGTAAGCGGCAAAGTTAATGTAGTTTGTGTGCGTATAATTGTGTAAAGTGCCAAGCCTATTAACCTATTGCAACAGTTTTATTCATAGTTTTGGTTTTGAAGAAACAAAGAAATCGAGATGCTCGCATTGCTGCTCGAAAAGGTGCGGCCAATTTAAATTTTAGTTTCCTTTACAATATTATCCACTATCGAGTTGATCCATTTTTTCTTCACAATACGTGATTAATTTCGATCGAGTTTTCGTTTTACCTTGGTCGTGACTTTGTTGAAAAAATAAATGATCAATCTTCTAAATGTCACAATTTCTTTTTGTTATGATAACGTTTTATTAAGATATTCCTGCGAGTTAATTAACTTTTCAAAATTTTCTGATATTGCAGTTTCTTTGTAACATTGCCGGATTTTATGTACACTTGGAATGCATAGATGATTTCACTAATTTGTAATAAATTCCTTCTCATTTATTTCTTAGTGTTATTGATGAAAGCTTTAGGTAAATGAAGTTCCCAACTTATTTTAACGACATTGAAAGATGCCCATTCCTCTGCGCCGATCTTTAATCAAAAATATTTCGTTGCTTTCTAAATAAAAATTTCCTACAAGTGACATTTTTATAATATTCAAAATTTAATTATTTTTCTTATTTCCTAAAATTTTAAATTATAATACGCTGGGGGATGTTCTTTTAATTAACCAAGTTCTAATTAGTCACTAAGTATGGTAAATGGTTAAATAACTCGGTGTAATATCAAAAACACAAAACTGTCGTAACTTAAAGAAAATTTAAAATTATATTTGAACGTAAATTTGAATGGCTTAAAATTATAAGTTTGACGTATCCTTATCCAGTATTTCGCTCCAAAAACTTCTTCGCAGTTTTAAGTCTTTAATTAATTTAACACCTCTTCTATTAGCACTCGAGCTTGATAAAGTGGAGCGTATCTTCGTTATATTAAGAAGTTAAATATAAAGTGCAATTGCAATAAAAACACGATAAACGATATCATTTAAATTTATGGACAAGCGCAAAACGGGAGGGTTTTCAAAAAATTATTCCTGATTATTTTTCGTCATTTTTCAAGTTTACAACTATTCTCATATGGAGGAGCACTCTTTCCTCGAGAAAAGAGGAGAAATACAAAAATATATAAAAAAGTTTACTTCGTTCTTTCGAAACTTTAACGCGCATAGAAATGTGACATTTTATTAAAAAATGACTTTATTTTATATATTACATATAATATGCATGTAAAACTTTTTAATTAAACTTTATATATATAACAATTTCTATTGTACGTTACGTAATAATACCAAATTACAGGTGGTTCTTAAATATTACTAATTATTATTTACTTATCAGATGTAGTAATTGTTTTCGTTTTAATAGCGGCTTACGATGGTGCACCCCCTCAATCAGGACGAAGCAAAAATACCCAAATTTCCAACTGTAATTGTAGTATTTATCTTTTCAGTAAATCATTTAGGTCCACCCATTCGTATGCATAGCAACCGATCAGTTTGTCCTATAAACCCCATGAACTGCATTGTTCGGTTTGAAGTTTTGTCGAGCTGCTTCGTCTAAATCAATTCAAAGATTGTAACACAACTATGTCGTTAGCATTGCCATTGTATAATAGTATTTGAAGGAAATATGTCGAGATATTCGATAAGTATAGAATATCGTCTCCAAGTTATCTCATGATAATTCCGATATGGTTGAATAATAGACATCGTAACTAACATTAATAATTGAAAATCGCTTATATCAAACATTAAATAGTTTTCAAATTGGATTACATTCTGGCAGTCGTTATACTGCTGAACGTTTTAAAAAAAAGTCCTAGGCGATTTTTTTAAATTTTCAAATAATTACATAAAATGTATAATATAATAATATAATACACATATTTACAAGGTCGCAAACTAAAAGTGATGTAAACAAGACAAAGTCATATTCGGATGACTCAGTAATTATTTGCATACCGAGCTTATGATAATCAATAAAATTTTTAAATATTGTCAAAAGATCGGTATCGTGATTTATCACTCCCATATCTTCACTCACCTTGAACTGTATTGATATGGTTTGTTTATTCCAATCTATCTATTAGCATAATAATAAAGACAAGTTTTTCAATAATCATTATTTAAATTTTTACATCATCATTAGGTATAACTATTGTTATAAATGATACAAACAAAACGATTAATATGTAAAAATTTGAAAACTGAAAAATCCATAATACTTTTTTTTAAGTTGAGAAGTTCAATGTATTACGGAGTCCTTGCAAGAAATGTGTGAAAGATCCGACGTCCTTCGGGTCAGTTATTTTCACCGAAAGATTGACTAGCAATTAATTTATTGTCATCATGATGAACATATTGTTGTCAACAGTGCACGACCGTGTGTAGGTACCTTAACTTGCATAATTTTACACATTTTGAACTGCAACAGATGGTTAATCGGTAGTTTCGAAATAAATATAACCGAAGGCTATACGAATAACAATTTGGGATTTTTTTATTGCGGATTATCCTAGCTAGTTCCTAATTTTTTAGGCGTTATTAAGCTATCTGAAAGCTAAGGATTGTCAATAAAGGATGATATGCAACTTTATATGCAGCTCACGGTGGTCGTGTGGTCGTCGCGGACCTCCAGTACTTGGCAGGATTACGCTTCTGCAAATTTTTGATATTCTTTCGGTATTGTTCATGATTTTATTTATTCCACGATGCTCTCATTGCTCTTTTTTAAAAATTGTCCTTTTTGGATAATTTTCAATTTTGAATATTTAATATTTTTGTAGCAGTAATAGCTTTTAGTTCCCATATGTTTCGTATATGCAGTTTTTTTTAGCAAGCGACATTTAAAAATGTGTTTTCGTTTATATAATTAGTTCGCACTTGTTAGAGCAATAACCTGAAATTGCTCTACAAATTTAATTCGAAATAGTACATTCCAAAATTTAATGCTCTTCCTGACATTGCCATTAAAGGATAGCTTACAAGTATATAAATTGAGCAACTAGTTTTGTTAATATTTAACAAGTTGTTGAGTAAAATTGACAATACAATGTCTTGTAGTGCATTAATCTGTTATACGAGCAGCAGGATGAACAATTTAAGGTTGGTTTAATTTATTTTTAAAATAAAAGTGATCGTAAAGTATTTATAATATTTTCTAAATTAGTATACAGCTAATTTAAAGTTATTTTCGTAAATTTAAAAAGTATCTAAGTTGGAGATGATAATGAAAAAAAAATCGTTGGAGATGTTATTAAAAGATTCCTTAGATACTCTTGAGAGTTTTAATTAAATTTTTCATTTTTAAACCCAGTTCTTAAATTTATGGCAAGCTTATAAAAAGTGAAGATTATGACGTTTCTTAATTTTATTGTTTGAAATAATTACATCAATAAATGCAATTAAATTGTTTTTAGCGAAATGGAAAAATACGATTATACAATGTAATTAGCTATGGCCGATTACTTTATACATGAACAAGTTTACACCTTCGGGCAATATTCTTCATGTATTTTATTATACAGTTTCCGTGTTGCGTGTCAAGGTCGTTTTTCCAGTTTTTTTATTTATTTTATTTTTAAATCTGAATACATTTTTTAAAGAATGCGTAAAAAAGTGGTCAGGACGCTCAAGATATTCCTTGTTGCGGCCAACAAGTTCCTAAAAATACATCGTTAAAAATACAGAAATGATGCTATCTTTGCAGTTATGAAACCTTTGAAAATTTCAAGAGGACTTAACAAGGAAGGAGCGCATATTGTCTTCCTTAGATATATTGATAATAGAATAGATTTTTTGGCACAGGAGTAAGTAATTAAATGCTATTTGATTAAAAAATTACTAGTAAATTAGAGTATACATTTCCTTCCTCTTTCGTATTATTTCAAGTTTATATCAAAACTTTCAGTTTTCCATTAGAGGTAGAGGTTTTTAATTATTAAGTAGTTTTCTTTTTCACGAAGTTTGTGATGTTCCCTGGCCTTAAAAAATAAAATAGATTAAAAAAAAATTAGGAAAGTGTATCCAAATAGCACAATGAACTTTAAATGCACCTCTGGCTTTTATACGAGGTTGGATTTTTTTAATTGATCACTTTAAAGTGGTTTAAAATTTTCCACTAATTTTCTAAAAGCTTTTAGGACTTTTACCTTTAGAAGATCGCAATTTAACTTAATTGAAATTACGTTTAGTGGTGGTTATCATGCGTTAACTTGCACATGAATCAAATAAATTTAGCGTCCATTATGATTAATTTATTGGCTTAATAATCTAATTGTATAAAATTGCAGTGTTGGGATCTTGAATTTAAAAATATGATATTAACTGTGCAGGAAAAAAATCTTTCGGGTTTTCTTTAACTGCTTTTGACACCTTCGTGAAACTTTTAAGATTTTGTAAGTTAAAAAACCATTTAAAATTCCGACTGTTTTACACCTGGTAGTCAAATAAGAGCATAAAACTTTAAGACACCCTGAAACATCGTTAGGTGTTTTTATAACTCGAAAGACTATTTCGCCCGATATACTTAAAACCAAACTTTTTCAAATAATATTAAAGTCCGTATTTCGAATTAAGATTTTACTTTTTTAATTTTCATTTGTGTGTGCATCTTAATTTGCCTTCTTAATTTTCTTTAAAAACAAACTTAATGCAGAACAATAAAGAAGACAATTAGTGGGATTTAGTCGTATGTCTAAAAGTTAAACAAGTTTTTAAAGCAAACCCCTATTTTTGCTTTTAGAGCTTTATTTCACTAACTTTGAGGCGCTATTTCTACAAGTGTTTCCAACTGCTTTAAAAATTTTCATCGTGTCTTAGAAGCTTAAAATTATTTAGTTTTTAAAACTTGAGACATGCTTTCGTAACTCACTTTAGAACGCCAAAGCAGCACACAATTTGATTTTGCAGTCTTGCCAAGCAAACTACGAAGTAATTCGTTTACCATTAGTAATTATAAAAATAATAATAATCGGAGTTTACGTCAGCATTTCTTTTTAATGATTATTTATATGCACATCAAAGTTATTCCTTTAGGATGTGCTTTGAAAATATTAAAATTTCAGAAAAAAATAATCTAAACTTGAAAACTTGATACCAACTTTGAAATTAAATTACTGTAACTTCTGAAATTCAATTTAATATTTGTGAAGAATTGAAAACAGCTCAAGTTATTTTAAGATAGCCGGTTTCGGTCTATATTATTTTTTTTAGTCGTAATAATTTACTTATTTTAATTAATCGGCTTGTCAAATTAATCTCGAATTTAAAAAAATTTGCAGTCGTTAGAGAAAGATTTAAAATTACCTTAATTAATCGTTTAAAATTTTGTTTTTCTACATTTCATTTCCAAGTTTCATCTTTTGCATATTTTAAATACTAATTACGTTAATTAAGCTTTTGCTTAGTGTAGTAATATCTAATTAACCAATTTTTAAGTTCGTTGGATGATAAAAATGCTTCATTAACCTTCTCGTTTGAAGTTGTGTTAATTTGTAAAATTTAAATTTTTCACGGCGATAAGGAGCTTTTACGACTGTAAATACACGGTGCTCGCAAATTCGAAAACATTATACAAATTCGAAAGTATTTCAACCACCGACAGACTGTCAGATTTATTTATAACATCGGGCCAGCAATTAGCATTTTTACAGACAGACATCCTGCAGGAATCTCTTTGAAATCTCACCTCGAATGCATTTTAATCCTTTGGCAATTTTTTAATATGCGCGAGGATGCACATTTATCTTAATTACATCTGATATACTTTACATAATTTCAAGATCACTGCGCACCATTGTAAAGCGAAATAATTATAATAATTGGGTGTGGATTATATTATAATTATATTTTTGTTAAAGTTTTAAGGTCATCTGGTCTTTGTCGATAAATTTATCGCAAAGGTGTAGGCAATAAAATGTTCGTGTATCGGGCATAATTATTTTTTCTTTTTTGGTTGCATGACAGACAAATTAATCATTTTCGATAGTGTTTATGCCATTTAATTGTTTTCGATATTATTTATTAAATGTTGAAATGCACGGAGAAACATTTAATAATAAAATAGAAAATAACTTAAAAATGTTTTTAGAATTTTTTAAGTATTTTTGTGGTATTTAGTAGTATGTGATTTTAAAATAATAAATTTTAACTGTTAAGTAAATAATTACATAGGTACTGCAAAGAAACATAACATTTAAAGAAACTAAAATGACAGCAATTCACATTTAACAGGGTTGAACTTTTATATTGAATATTTGAATAAACAAGAAAATAGAAATCTGAAAAAATTACGCTATGGAAATGATAAAAATTACTTAAAATTAAAAAACTCTGTAACATAATATAAAGGTCTTTATTTCACGATTATTTCCGATCATCAGTCATGTATAACAGTAAAAATAACAAGAAGAGCAAATATACCAACAAAATTGAAAACATTTTTTTTAAAATTAAAAAATCAAGAAATTAACTTAACTTTAAATGTTGCGCTTACCAAATAACCAAACTAAACCACGCCATGTGTCTAAATGAAACTTTAGGTTAAGTAAATGAAATGAATAAATGAATACTTTTTGTTATTTTTACTGTTGACTGATGATCTAAAATAATCGTGAAATAAAAGCCTTTATATTATGTTACAAAGTTTTTTAATTTTAAGTAATTTTTATCATTTTTTCAGATTTCAACCCTGTTAAATGTGAATTATTGTCATTTTAGTTTCTTTAAATATTATGTTTCTTTGTAGTTTGTAATTATTTACTTAACAGTTAAAATTTATTATTTTAACATTATGTTAGGTTTTATTAATTTAATAATAAATTCGTAAGATTCTTTTTGAAAATTCAGAATACCAAAGTATTTTTGTATTCGAAGTACAGAGAGGTGCAATATGTAAGTAAAAGATGTTAAATTTTTTTAGTAACGATAGTTTGTACATAAATTTGCGACTTAATTACTGCTCACGAAAATAATCCAATATTAACTGTTAACATTTTTATGAAACCTCTTGTGATAACATAATTTATTACTTTTTTGCTACCGATTCATTTGACGTAACTGTAAATGAATGATGTTTTTATATTAGAAAGCCATTTCCTTAATTCATCATAGCAGATTTTTTCGTTTTGCGAAAATATGGTAATCGTTATAAACATTTAAGAGGAAATTAAAAAGCATTTCTTCTGTAGTAATATAATGTTAACGTCAATTTTTCAATACGTTCGATATGTTTACATTAAAGAACAACATAAAAAATGATTTAACATGGAAAATACAAAAGAATATTTCGAGCTTACACAACATAGGCGTACAAATCAATTAAGATACAATAGCGAGCTAAACTATTATATAATGTAGAAAACAAAGGTGCTTCGTGTATTTTATATAATTTTAGGAGATTATCCTAAACTAACATAAAGTAAAGTAGTTACTCTTTGTATAATTCAAAATTAAGTCGAGACATAATTTCCTTTGTGGGTGACATTTTAGAAGAGAGTTCTATTTTATTTGTTATAATAACGAAATTTATATTTTATTACCGGAGAAGCTTTAAGTTTAAAAGTTCTCTAAGGACATTGTACATCCTTGACAGGCCTGCACCGCCAGGCCTAAATTGAAGCATGTCGTTGGTGGAAACGTTTTCCACGATTAGACAAAATTTCATTAATTTAACCTCGAAAGGAACTGCATTTTCCATAAAAATACGATTTATAACGATTACGATTCTGTAACCTTTTAGTTTGGAATAAACTAATTTATAATTATTTTCGTTTCAGTTATTGGTCCGGCAGTCGGAAACTAAGGTACGTTTAAAATTTATATTTTTTATGTTTATGCAACCCCGAAGATAAATTAATTTTTTCAATAAAAGAGAACTGTGAACCGAAATTAAACAATAATTTATCATCAAAGCAGTTAATTTTTACGATTATAAGGTAATTGAGATCACATATGTAGAAAATAATTGTTGTTACCATATTGTGCACGCAATGGTTTGTTTAAATGAAACAATTTCATCATGACCTAGAGAGTTTATGTCATGGTCGTTAAAACTATAGTAGATTTAATGAAGGAGAGAGATACTTGTTACGAAATGCATTAATGATTTAAATTGCAAGTCGGCAAATGCATTTTTAATTATTTTCTTTCTTTACCCTTTTCTTCGTAATCAAAGGTAAATTACGATCGAATGCAAATTGCAGAATTAAATATTTTTAAAATCGTCGAGGATGCCATCGACGAGAAAACGCACCGATGAATTTTTTAATCTCTCGATCCAATTATAAATTTTTGGAACGGAAAAAGGAAAGAAATAAATGTTTATGCTAGATAATAATATTTTGAAATCAAATACAGCCGTTCGGAGATGTACAGCGGTTTAATCTAATAATTAAAGAAGCTTCATAAATAAATTAACATATCTTTGTATTTCCTCGATAATAGTTTATTGGATATCATGAAGAAGATTTTCTTTACCAAGATGAAAATGTATTCAAAGCGAATATGTAAAATAAATTGAATTGTGCAGTCGTTTCGCTGTTTTCACATTGCAATTCTATAAGATATCCAAATCCAATAATATATTTTTCGCTACTGAATTTTTGTATTAACCACCATTTTAACGAATTTATTTTTTACATCACTTGATCTGTTTTTCGGTTTCAGTATTAACTTCTTATAAATTATTCAATTCGGAATGTCTGTTCATAATTTTAGATTTAAATACAAAATTGTTTGCATGTGTATGAAAGAGGACTTGCGAGTTCTTTGTATATTTAAATTTATAATTATTTGGGCAAACAAAACTCTTAATTAATACTGTTTTCGGTTTAAGCGACCATTAAACATTTTTTATTTTAAATTAAGAAAACGTTTTCTCCTCTCGAGGTTCGATATCGCCAATCAATTTCTTTTCAATTTTTATCGCAGCTTTTGTATTTACAAGCTCTTTAAATTGTATGACATTATGACATTTAAAAACTCACAATACTCGACAAAATCGCAAATATTTAGAAAATTTTTGCATAATAATATCACACCTTGACATAAATGGAACATTATTATTTTGCTCATCAATGCAAATATTTTATTTGAATGTTAAAATTAATTAAATGCTTCATATTTATTGACGCCTTTGAAAAACAAATATGTACCTTACTATTTAAATTATTATAGTCGATCTGGTATTGACTCAGTGGTATGATGTAATCTGGCACAGTTTTTTTTTTGTATTGATGCTCTTTGTTAATTATTTCAAGGTGAAAATAAAAATTACGTGTAGTACCGTGTTAAGTTACGATTGCATTAGTTTTCACTTAAAAAAATTCAATTGTGCTGAGCATAGCACCTGAAAGGTTCTGTCAAAGAACACAAGATTTAATTATATTCTATGTGGTTAGCTTTGAAAGAAAGACGAATAAATCGAATAAAATATAAAGCACAATATAGTTGGCGAGATAAACGAATTAGGAACTTCTAAGGGTTTAATAATGATGATTAAGATTTTTTCGAATTCTTTCTTCAACCATAACATCCTCAAGTATAATAACTTAAAGTTAAAGTGAAATTATTCGAGTTGTACATAATAATAATAATAACGATTCTAATTTATTAGTAACATACATAATATTCTCGTTTAAATTATTCTAAGTATTAAAATAAATTCATTCAACCGTCCACATAAAACTAGGTAGAAATTAACTTCCTTTGTTGTTCAATCGAAGTCAATTAATCGGTGGTTCTATATGCATCGGTAAAGCACAATAAAATAAAAATAATAATTTTTGTTTTGAAAGTTTTTAGTATTTTTAATTATACTTTAATTTATTGTTTACGAGTATCTATCTATCTATCTATTTTAAATTCAGTAACTTTTCTTTAAATTTGGCTAATAAACGTTTTCGTACTAATTTTTTTTTAATATTCACAAACACAACGAAAACAAGGAATAACGAAACCACGATTCAAAATCGTAACAAAATCTAGACCATAATTAAATTTAAAAATAATTTAGCTGTTCAGATTTGTTCTGGGTATTTAACCTTAATTTTTATCGACTCAACTCTCTGTTGAATTATTCGCCAACAAAGAATAGTACATAGTGGACTTCTCCTTCACGTGCTTAACAAAGTCATTGCGTTCACAGAAACTTTCTTAAATCAAAAAATTGAAATTTAAAATTTGTTGTTAATGCGCAAACACGAAACTTTTTGAGCAAAGGTGGAGCTTTTGCAATCCCAAAGGACAATTTAATTGGGGTAATCAAGATTTAAATTTATGAAACGTTCTATACTTTTTATAGCTCCTGGACCATTACACCGGGAGTGGTCAATAAGCAACGGATGTTTTATAATTTCGAAAAAAATATTAATATTTGGTTTGTATGCTTACAACATCAAAAGATTGCTCGATGACGTAGTTAGCATTCTCAGCAATTTTTCGTTAAAGGGCAGGGAAGCAAATTGAGCATTACAATTAAATTCTGAACCGATTACCGTAAACAGCGACTTAAAATGAAATTCTACACAATGAGTGGAACAATATTTCTAAGTCGAAATCTGTGTTTCTGCCAAGTAACTTCGAACAATATCTCTGTAGTAAGTAAGCCCTAAACTATTACGTTCTAAGTGCACTTACCTAGATGTAAACACTTAATATGGTGTTTGCGTTTAGAATGTATTATTATTACCCTCAACATTTGGAGTATGAAACATATCTATTATAGATTAAACTTAAGGGTCTCGGGTCAAGGATTATAATTAAGATGCTTCATTTAAGAAATAATTAAATTTTCGAGCGATTATTTTCGATGTAAAATATTTTTTGGAAAAAATGTTTCACAAGCAAAGCTAAGAAGAATTTGTACTCTCGGCCATAAAAACAAATCATTATTAAGTTACCAAGTTTGCGGTGTGGATAGTGAAATATTTTATCGTCACATGTTACCACAAAAACTAGTTCGGGTGCATAAATTTTCCATTTTATTGAAAGAATATGATTTTTCTTGTGCTTGCAGACATTTTCAGAAAGGCAAATTTCAACACAACCGCGTTTCTTTTTCTCATTTAAAATCGTATTTGTTGTGAACGCACCCTTTTTAGTTTAACTCTTGGAAATATTTTCTATAAAGAAAAGAAGCGAATTGAAAAATAAATATAGTAAAGAATGGAAAACTTAGTTTTGATGTTTCCAATTTCACGGCTTACTTCCCCATTATAGCTATGAGATTTTAGCCCATTTCATGATAGTGCTTTGGTTTAACGAATAAAGCTTATTGGTAAAAGCTTCACAATAAACTGTGAAATACAAAAATAAAATATGATAAATGAAACCTACAAATTAACTTATTTTTATTTTCAAGTGGGCTATAAAAATATGCAATGAAGCAAACGAATTATAAGAGTAAATCACTCGAGCTTGTTTAATTTTGTCCTACAACCTACGTTACTCGTACATTTGCAAGTATTCTCGACAGAAAGGGAAACATTTTTGTAGGAATATAAATTTCTTTAATGTTTATTGTTTAACAACCATGTATTTTATTTACTGCATTTTAAAATATTTTACTAGCAAAGTCAATTTGTCATTGGTTCACTTTTAAAAAATTGAAATGGAAGAACGAGGTGGTCAATTACAATATTTCCACACAGAAAGTTATCGGTATTAGGCCGATAATGTAAGGTAAGAGAATTACAATACAGTTTTCTATGTATAGGTGATTTAAAAAGCTTCTACAGTGCTTTACTTTGTTCAAGTCTGTATGCATAAATGGGAACTCCCGAAACTGGTTAAGCAATGAGATAATCACAGCTTTCTTTTAAGCCTTGCATATGTAATTATGAAAGAAGTATCTGTCTCTGATACATCATATTGCTGGTAACCGATGTTTAAGTATAATAATTCCGGAATGTAAACAAAATTTTTTCACTTGCTTCTTCTTAATAAATTAGACGAATATTGGGTGTAAAGGGGAAGCAAATCAATATTTATATTCTATAAAATCAGTTAGGGATTCGCACCCACCCTATACATTTTAAAGAAAATTTTGTTTTAGTAATTTTAAGTTGTAGGATTGAAAAATTAGCAAGGTGGGGGCAAATCGACGGAGAGACGAAGCTTTTTGCCACGAGTCGTCGCAAGAGTAAGCGGTGCGACTTTTGGCTCGTTAATTTTGACTTTGTAAAATTTATTTTTGAAATTGTGAGTAGTTTTTGATTAAATAAAGAGATTTTTGTGCGATTATTTTTGAAATTTGAAATTATTTTGGATATTTTTTGATGAGTTGCTACCGAGCGGTAGTGTTATTGATTTGGAAAAACAATAGTTAGATTAATAAACTTTGAAATTTGAATTATTTAAAATTGGAAAATTTAAATTGCATTCGTAGGAACGAATGGTGCTGTTGATAAGCGGGCGATTTGGATAAGGTTAGAATCAAAACTTCGATCCCTTTGAAGAAAGTTAAAATTTACATTTATTTAAATTTGGATATTTAATTTTTGAAGAAGATTTATTTTTTTTATTTGCATTAGAAAAATTTTATTTTTATTTTTGAGAACGATAGAAACCAACCTGAGATACGACCGTCTCATCTCCCGCATTTAAGAGCAGGCTTGGAGCACTTATAGTGCATGTGAAAACTACCTTTTTTGAAAGGATCACTGCAATATAGTCCGAAACGTTGGCCAGCAGTTAATTTGTTTGATTTGCTTCCCCTTTACACCCAATATTCGTCTAATTTATAATAATTCTGTTAATATAAACTACAAAATAATTTTTTAAAGTTGTTAGTGATACACTCAGTATATTTAATTTTCATAAGAACTGCGTTATGAGATAAGTATGAATAACTGAATAGAACAAATCTGAGGTTTAATCGTAAATTCTATCTGTCTGGCGACAGAAAATTAAAATTTTTATTTTATTTTAAAAAAAATATGTTAAATTGATATGTAATCATATTTTACATTTATAGAATAATTGTACATACTGTTATGTTTTGAAACACTAAAAAACCATTGATTCGTTTATTTTGTAAAATAATTTTAGAGTTTGGATTTTGTTTATTTATTTATAATCACATTGTATAAAGTTGTTAAGTTTTGCTATAAGAAAGAAAGAGGGGAGATAGGAGTGGGGCCAGTAGGTTGATGCAAGAGGACTTGAGCCACGGCCTTGGCGTCGAATGATCAAGCGGATGAAACACCATACCCGCAATTTTAATTGAAATTAAAATTGATTGAAAATAAAATAAGTTAATTTGAGTTGTTGTTTTTTTTTTAATTTAATAATTAAAGTGAGGTGGCAAGATTAGAAATTGGAAAAATTGTGAAAATTAAGTCAATGTGCAAGATTGCAACGCAATAAATTTGTTAGGCCAGCTGGGATGCCATATGCGCTCCAATACAACATCAAAGTAACGAAAGTGAGCATTTTAAATTTTAATTTACAAAATTTTGAACAATTTGAAGAGTCTCTTGCTACAAAAAAAGCTTTAGATTAAAATTTATGGATTAAGCAAATTTATAAGATTTGCATAGCTCGGGTCATTTCAATACATACATAAAGTATATTATTTTTGTATTTGTAAATTTCAGTTAACTGGCAAAAAACAGACAAATTTACTCATTTAAAGATATAATACTAACAGTATTTTACTTTTGCAAAATCTATTATATTATTTGATATAAGGTATATAAATAAACCTTACATATTATAATAGTTCTAAATTACACAGAGATAATTTCAAAAATTTTATGAAGTATTTATAATACAGGAATATTTAAACATAGTTTGAGAATTTAAAATTTTACTATTGGGGTTTTCGGTAAAGTTATCCATATTATATTATGTTACCGAGTTTAGAAAAATAAAAGACATTGGAGGTAATAAAAAAGACTATTTTAAAAATTATATTACTGAAATCAAACCAAATAAAAAGTATTTCAGTAGTGCTTGAGGATCGCATTAGTATTTCCCGATAGGAGACGGGAACAATCGGCGAAAATTTTTATTTTGCAGGATTTTTCCGTCCCCTAAGTTGCACTTAAAGATGTTTAAAATGTTTTTTTTTAATTAATTAAAAATTAATTCGTTGTTTTGAGTTCTTTGTGGCCTATAATTTGGAAATTTCTGGATTAAATCATCACGATTCGTTTCAAGGTAACATTAATAATTATACAATATAGAATATTTAATTATCGACGCAAACGTATTTACCAATTTTTTGCAAATAATCATTTGTAAGCGTAATAGAACAAAAAATATACAATATATAATATCGCAAATGTTATTTTTCTATCCTCGATAAATATAGCAAACAAAACATACATAATATTATCCTTTTAAATTTTTTGAAACCAATAACTCTGGAAATTCTGTAGAATATTTATGTGACAAATATTTATTTTTAAAGGTTCGGAGTGAAGTATTGTATTAATTTATTAAATAGCTATAAAACTCTGGTGTATACAAGCAAGAATGATAATATTTTTGTTTTATTATTAATTCCAGTTATCCTTGACGAGGGTCAAACATTTATTTATTAATATATGTGTGAAATTTATTTTTATTAAAAATGGAAATGGAATTTTTTAAGAGGAAATTTTTTCAACAGTTTCCAGAATAACAACATTTTAAAGGGTGGACCACGGCTGTAAGTTGCAGTAGGTACACATACCTATATATCCTTAATGGTTTAACTTTTACAAATATCCTAAAGCGAAGTTAAACAATATAAACTCCCATAAACAATTAATTGTAGATTTAAGTAATTAACACAGCAGTTGTTGTAAGGGATTTATTAAATTGTTGTACAAAATTAATTTTATCAAATTTTGCGAAAATGTTTCTCTTTGAAGTTGCGCATTAAGATAAATTAAGCTTCTGTCGGTTAAAAACGGATCAATTTTATATTCCTATAAAGTTTTTTTATTAACATAATTCTATTTCGCCACTTTTGTGGCTGTCGAATAATTTTCTAGTTTGAGACATTTTCTTGAAAAATTTGATTATGCAGCTTTGCTTGAATTTCAATTAGGTTGTTATTGAAGATTGAAAGCTCAACATTAAACAATAGAAACGGCTTTAGATTTGCATGGGTGTAGTTAAAGGACAAAATTTATTTTTGTTTTGGAAGTGTTAAACCGCAAACTTTCGGAAAAACAAATTGACGGCGGTGTTTCTGTCATTTGATTTGAAGTAGATATCGATTTTGTATGTTAATCCTCTTGGGGTGCGAAAATAAAACACGGACTTTTTAGATAATACATCTCGAGATGGGTGTTGCGTTTTCTTTATTGCTTCGCATTATAAAATTGTTTCCACGTGAAAATTAAGACATTTTTCGCTAAATATTAGTCACGGCTGTTGTTAACTTGATTTTAATTGGACGTTTGTCTGCTGTTTCGCTTAATTACAAGTTATTTTAGTTCGTTTCGTCTTTGTGCTTGATCGAAAAATAGTTGATCCGATTGTGTAATAACATTTAATCTGAATTGCACTATTCCACTTGAACTTATGTCATCCATTAACGTTAAGTTAAAAAAGTTAATCTCGATTTCACATGCTAAGAGCATAACTTTTCTTGCTCGTCTCTCTGATCTAACGTATAGAGTAAAATTAATTCGGTATACATAACACAAAGATATTTTAAATTTGTTTGTAAGTATAATATAATCAACTATACAGCCCTAAAACAATAAACGTTATATATTTACTGTTGCCAACTTCTAATAAACTAACTTTGAAAGTTATTCCCTTATATAGTGTTAATAGAATTTCAGTAGCCATTTTAATTGTACTACAAGATATTATGAAACCATGCATATTATAAGAAAGATTAACCTTTAAAGTTTGTCGTATAAAATTAGTTTCAAGTTTAAATTCATGCGGGCAGAAGCTTCTGTTGCAAGAAGATAATTATTCTACAAGTTTTATACCAAATTAACGACATATTAAATATATTACCAGAAAATAATCTTATTTTTTGAGTTTCCCTCGTAGTTTCCATATTCGCTTGTTTCAATTATAATTAAGAGGATTTATAATAATAAGTCTCGATTTTAAAAATCGCAAGTGAAATTTTTTCCACAATAGCTGTTGCTCCGGGGAAAATTATTAGGGATGAACAACCTTGTAGCACCGTCATTATTTACACTTCACTTATCAATTGATTGATAAAAGAAAACAGAATTGAAACGAACAATGTGTTTCAATGTCATTTGGTAGCAAATAAGTACGAGCGACGCGACGCAATAAAAGTATCTGCATAAACGATGCGTGTCCGATATATAATTTAATTAAGTATACGTTTTGATAATTAGATTGTTGGCTGGATTATTTAAAAATATGAAAATATCATTTCGGAACCCGCAATCTGCGAAACCGATTAGATTATTATACGTTTTGATTACTTTATGGCAAGTTAATAATTGCAATAATTTTAACAGCACGTTTCTAATTACAAATTCTGAAGAATTAATTCGCAGTGTTCTGCAAGCGCGGTAAGCCTAATCCAGGAAAATTAAAAAGCATTTTAATGGTTATTTACATCTATCGATTCGCAAAGAATATAATTATTAAAATTTTCCACCGCGCGATACTCCAAGATTAAATCAAATATTTATTTTATGGTATTTATCTCAAATTTTTCAAAATTTATTATTTTACTACTCGTAAAAAATTTTCAAATTTGAAACAAAGTATCCCTTGAGGATGAAATACTACCAACTTAGAAGCTATATATTTGTCAGTGGGGAATAATAGAAAGGGGAAAAATGAACACAATATGCTGGAAAATTCGCCACGTAACTATGTGTTATTGAAAATTATTGTAAAATAATGCATATACAATTGCAGACGTTTCGAAAAATCACAAATTCAAATTTAAATTTCTCGACTAGATTTAAAATATCAATTATTGAATTTTAACAAGTCGGTCGTAAGAATTAAGTCGTAGCGACTTAATAAGTTATTAGTGTAATTTATATTAAAAAACTCCATCCAAACATTATAAACAGTTTAAATAAAATAAATAACCGTAATTTAGAAAATCATGAAAAGGTAAATTGCGTGGAAAATTACGCAAACGTATTCTAAAATATTGAAATCGTTCAAATGCATCGAAAAAAGTATAAAAATACAGATTAAGTAAGACGTTTTATTTTGAAATTTTATCTCCAACTGCCAACTCTTAGGCTAGCATGAATTATTGAAATCCTCTTTCTTTTCTTCGGTTAAAACACGATAAATAAACAAGCACCTCGTCGAAAGTTATCATCATAATTGATACTTTTGGAATATTAACAGATTTGGCGATTCACACGCCCGGCATTATTTAGCTACTCGTTTTGTTATTTTTAAAATCAATCTTTCAAATAATAATTGTATTCTTAATAACGCTGATTTAGCCCTAGTCACGTTCATCCTTTCAAAATAAAATTTGCTGCCTTTAAATTATATATTTAGGGTGCTGCTTGAATGCGATAAGGTGCGTTCTCTTTGCGCTCACGTTTTCATTATTAAACGAATTAATTTAACAGGTAGGCACTGTTCGTAAGGAGAAGAACGTCAAATTTCTTGTTTTGATTTTTTGACATGATAAATTAGCGTTCTATCTGGAGTGGAAGCCATAAAAATTGTATTAAAAATAATTACCTATCTACGCGATCCCAAAGTTTTATTAAAAGAAAACAAACAATTTCTTTCATCAATTGGAATTGTTGAGAATGGCTGAATTGGGATTTCGGGGACTCTTAACCACATATAAGGTTGCTTGAAGACTCGAAAGAAATCAATGGAGCAAGAACAGATGCAAAATGAAACTAGAATGGCTCCAAGCGGATTCTTAAAATTGATGTTCTTGAAATGGAAAAGCAAAATTAAATTTCGGACAATAAATATCCTGCATTTTTTACTTATTTTTCCTAAATACTTTAAATTATTCTAACGGCATTAAGTAAAATGGAACATTTGTAAAAGTTTACTCGTTTATTATCCCAAAGTTAAAAATGTAATTGTCTTCTCCAGAAACTTTTGGGCAAACTTATTCGGAGATATGTATTGCATTAGAATAAAAGATTTAAAAAAAGCGCATAGAAATAAAAATAATACGAGCGGTTCTCTTATGGGACTTTAAAGCAATAACGCTAAACATGCGAACTTATACAATAAAGTACCCATCAGCACGGTGTAGTTTTATAGTAGTTATTATCCGAATCCGGCGTGCAATAGAAATTTAAAAAATAAAATTAATTACAAATTTACGTCTCGCTTAATTGGTTCGATATAATATGTATGCTTGGGTAATTTAATCGAAATTCTATCATCTAAATTCACGTCGAGTACAATTTTGATTGTGAACACAATCTCGATTGTGTTCCATTACTACAATTTAATTTTCCCTACTTTAAGAAGTAATCAAAATAAGTTTTATAGTACATAATTATAATTACTTCACCTCGAAATAAGTAATTATCTTTTCTTTCGCGCTACAAGTTTTCTTTGAAATTACCAAAAGATTGTCGAGTGTTATCAAAAAAATTTAATTTTTACAAAATAAATTAAACGACTTAAAAACTCTCGGGACTTAATTTTCTCGAGCACCATTTGAAAATGAGAAAACATACCGTTTTAGTTTTCCTCGCTGTTTACCATCAAGATGCAGTCTTTCGTGAAAATAAGTCGCGAAGTAAACCATAAATATAAATATTAATGCCACATTAATAGTTTTAACTCAAACAGAACAAATGCATATAGAAATTTCCCCGAGGCTTTAATAAGGTCTTTTATGCAAAGATGATATGTACACAGACACGGTGCTGGATTATCCCCAGATACGCTAAAATATATTCCAAAACAAACTCGTGAATTATTATTATTATTATTATTATACACACAGAAACTTTTACAATTCAACCGATGAAAATGTCGAAAACTTTCGACTACTTCTTTAGGTTAACATCGAAAAGAAATTAAATTTAATTTTTCGTTATCTTCCAAGTTCCGACTGTTAGGCAAGGCTGTAAAAATTACCGATAGATGGCAGCGCGAAAGTCGAGAGGTTAAATCAGCTCCTTGAAGGTGATTTGCAATGTAAATTAGTATATTCACGTCACGTGGCATTAGTGCTTACGGTGTAATGAATAATATCGTTATTCATAAACGGAGCAAACGTATTTTCTCTTTTATAAATCGTTAGCACGTGCCGACACTGTACAGATTCAAATTATCACTGAAACGTTTTATTAGACAAGCATAAGATGATGATGGGAAATGAAACTATCAAGTGCGTGACACAAGCAGAATTTATCTTTTCAGAAGTTTTTGAATCAAAATTTAATGTAGCAGAATGAAATTATTAAAAAATTATGCTAATAAAGTATAGCAATATTAGGTTATCTCTCATTGCAATTGATCCGTCTGACGATAACACGATCAGGTCTGGGTTTCGTTACCGAGGAAAAAAAATGATTTGTTTATTTTTCTACCCGCATGTACTTTGAATTCTCTCCAAATCCACTATTCACGCACCGGAAAATTGAATCTAAGCTTGTTTCAATTGATAAAATTTTCAAGACGAGTTTAGTTTTCCAGATATCATGCAAAAATGGGTAAAGGTCATTGAATTTTTGAACTAAACTCTTTATCCGCGTAGAGTGACAATTGTCTGTCGGTTTTTATAAACTCAAGTGTTAATTAAATTTTTCCCTGCTCGTCTCATTCAATTTGCCATCTTCTTATATTATGCAAGCAAATGTGGACGTGCAAATGCATAATAGCAGAAAGTATTTTCTTTCAATTTATTTTTTTTCGATTTGAAATATGTATCTACATATATTGAAAGTTTTAATTGGAATATTATTTTCTAACAAGCAAACCTTATTAAATTACTTACAACTGTAACTTTTAATAATATCGTTTTTTATTGGCAGCTTATAATGGAAATGCCAATTAAAACTTTTCATTTATTTATCTGGGTTTTTGAATTTCTACCAATATCCCCTTTGATGTCTGGGCAATACACATCATTTCGAGACTCTCTCTCTTTTGCCAGTTTAGATTTTTTAATACTCAAACTTTTGGCTTAGCGTTATGAGTGTATGAAATATATTATTACATGTTACGAAAAAGATTATTCGAATTTCATAAATTGGTATCCATTTTAGAATGGAACAGATCGTTATATCTTTCTCTACAAATTATGTAAGTACTAATCATGTTTTACGTATCAGCGAATATTTTCGAACTAACAGTAGTTGATGAACGAATCAAAAGTATAGAGGTAAAGCTGTAATTTTAGCGCTAAATAAGCTTAAACGGTTTAGCTAATTGATTTGATCGAAGTATGCTTAACTCTCCAACCGGTATACTTAGTGGAAAGCGTATGGAATAACTTTTTTATGCAAAGTTAATCTTTTAAATTTTGATGAAAAACTGACCCCTTTTAAAGTTATTGGTAAAGCAAAATCCCTGTTACATTAGGTCCGTTTCGATCGTTTCAGATCAGATCCGATCCGATCGAACGAGTGTCATTCGAATTTTAGTTAGATCGCTTTAAATTTAAAATAATCAAACCTAAGTAAAAACATAATTATTAAAGAAACTAAAATGACAATAATTCACATTTAACAGGGTTGAATAAACAAGAAAATAGAATTCTGAAAAAATTACGCTATAGAAATGATAAAAATTACTTAAAAATAAAAAACAAAAAACCTGTAACATAATATAAAGGCCTTTATTTCACGATTATTTCCGATCATCAGTCATGTATAACAGTAAAAATAACAAGAAGTAAGAGAAATACCACAAAAATACTTTAAACTTATTTTCTATTCGTTTTAAATTTATTTCAAAGTAGTTAATTAATAAATTCCCAGTGCTAGTTGATATTATGCTGAATATTGTGGGATGGAGTATTACATTCTTGGAAAATCAAATAAATATAAACGTAATTGGTAATAAATGCGACTGAATTGCGAATCACTTTTCGCTTTATCTTGATCACAATAATGAAATTTATATGCTGCTAATTAGGACACAGCATACGCTTTGTGTCTACCGTTTTCCGATATCAATTCAACAATCAAGATACAGTGCCAATAGAAATGCAAAGTAGAAATCATAATTGTTAATAGTAGATTCTGATTAATTGTAATTTACGTAACGAGCACTAAAAGAACGAATTATTGAACAAAGAGACAGCAATCTATTATCACAAGTTGTGTACAACGTTTTATCTAATTTTGCATGGAAACTTTGTCATTACAGCAATTAAAAATAAAGACGAGAGTTCATTCAAGTTGTCAAATTATATAACACAATAATTATTAATAAATTACTGCTTCTCTGACAAAGAGTCAGGTTACAAGTGAAATGCCAAATATGCATCTGGGATTGCCGTCTGCATTTGTTAAATGTGAGGGTTGGTTGTTCATCTATGCATGTGCTAATGAATTTAACTTATTATTAGTTATCAGTCATAATACAAATAAAGAACTTTTTGAAATTGATTAAACAAGTGTATTATATCCCATTGCAATATTTATTTATGCATTATAATTTATTCAACGCTGTTCAAGGCTTTTACATTATTTTTTCCCCGATTTCTCAACTCAATACCCCTAATACACTGTAGTTTTCAAAATCAAGATTTTTGTGCTTTATATGTTTACTAGTAGAAGATCAGACGGCCTCGGGTCGCCCTGACCTCGCAGTGGAGCACTTGGAAGATTAATTTTAAAATTTTTGTACTTACGTTTTTTTTGTTTTTATAGACGTCGAAAAGATCTGTGGAATTACAAAATTCCACACATTTGTACAATAAAATTTCACAGTGAATTACTTCTCAGTGACAATATACTGCTTGATATTATATTGGTTATAGGATGACGGCGGTTTCGAACTCTCCCACAATTGTTTATTTGACGCATTATATTTTGTCAAAGCAATCCTATTCATTTGATAAAGATTTAAGACTTTTATAATATTTTATGTATTAATTTTAATTAATTTAGTAATTTAATTTTCAGTTTATGAAACACCACACCCCTGAAAAAATTGAAATACATAATTTAAAAGGTAAGAGTTATTTATTATTTTAAAATCTTTTTGTCTTCACGCATCATCGGTGAGGCATATTAGTTATTGACATTACAATACAGTTCGTTGAATTCGATGCTATTTGATTTTATAATAAATATCGATTTGTTTTTCGGTTCCACTTTGATGTAAAGCTACATGCAAGTGCATTTATGCATTAATTTAATTTGTTCGCTTACAAATTAACAAAAATTTGCATGTTGCAGATTTTTCATCTCTTTTGCTGTAGTTTACTTTTCTCCTACTAATGAAACTATTGACGTATTATACAAGCAGGATAATGGCTAGATACACTGCAATTAAAACGCTAGACTTTGAAGGAGAGTTCAGTTCGTTCGACCAAAAACAAATTTGATCTGTTAATACATTTTCGGTTGACACCGGTTTAAAAGTACGTTAGGATGGTATAGCAAATTTGGGTCGACTTAAATTTTGAAAATTTTAATTTCACACTTATGGAAAACTGGTGGAAATTGTTAGGTTTCCTCCAGGGGAAGTTAAAGTATTTTCCGTCTTTACCTGATCCACCAGGTATGTTAAAAACAAAGCGACACCTAGTACCAATTCATTTAAATGTTAGTCTAAAGTAGGATACGACCTGCCACATAATGAATGACTTATGTGTCATATGGACAAAACAAATGAAGCCCTACTTAAATTATGTATTCAAGTCTCCAACACAAATATTAAACGTTGTGCCTGTGGGAGCTCATGAAGTAGAACGTTAAAGGATAACTGGAGAAATTGGCTGCAGCGAGCTTTAGATGATTAACAATTTGTTCTTGAAAATGTAACTCTATTTAAAGTTTACACAAGAACTACAAATAATAATAACGCAGCTCGGGCTGGGATAACCTTTTGTATTCGCAAACAAATTTGAAACTTTTTAAAACTTCATCACCGCTTTAATTTTTTCCAAATTGAGTATTTCTAATTTCGAAAGTTTTAATCTGCATTTTTGCTTAAAACATTTTATTGGATTTTATAATAAAACCAAAATTTCAAAATTAAATTTACATCCGAGCGACCTGATCCTAACGTATATTTCGTTATCTGACTCCATAATTTAAGGTGAAACCGAAGAGTCATCAACTAGAGATCGCTGAAATAATTTGGTCTCTTGCCTGTCGTTAAACTTACATGTGGAAAATAAATCCAAATTTTATTTTTTCTTCTTTAAAACGGAAAAATTGCACCACATATAAAGGAAACTCATTATTTTTTACGACTATATTGATATCGGGCTGAAGAGGAATTCATTCATAATCAATTTTTATTGTTATTTGTTTCTCAATAAAAATAATGAACAATAAAATTGAATTTTCAGCGGAAAAAAATTTAAAAATGCAAACAATTTTAGACGCTCGTGTAATGCGACGCCAAATTATAGTTGGCTTAAAAATAACAACTAAGCAAAAAACTTTATCCAGAGTTTAGTAGTACAATTAATATGTGATGGAAAAGCAAGTTTTACCATTTCGTCTTAATTATTTCGCTCGTTAGTATATTAGGAAAATTTAATTGGGTATACATTACAGTGTTTGAATAACCTCTTAATTGATTAATCCGATAGTTTTCTGTATTGGCTCTTTTTTAAATTATTTTACATATCATAGTTTCAATTGTACGTATGGAAATATTATGTCAATGGAATTTCTAATTAACGATAGAAATTATATAAGAAGGGTAGGTTATTGTATAAAATATTTACAAAATTAGTCACTTTTGTGTTAGCGACGTTTTCCGGTGAAACAAGTCTTTCAATTTTAGGTAACAATAACAGCCAGAGACGTGCAAAATAGCAGTTGTTAAAATTATGCGAGAGTTATATTTTGCAAAGTTTAGAGAAATGCCAGTGAACACAGCTTTATTTGCATTCAAAATTTCTCAACTTACACCACACACTCAATTACAACGTTTCACAGTTTGTCCCTGTCATCGCAGTTCTGTACGATTTCCTTCGGTTTAAAAATTCAACTTAATTTTTGAAATTTAATTAAACTAATGCGGTTAGAAGTTTCTTTAATTTGAAATGCTAATAAAGTTATTGAGCTTTTACCAAGATAAACATCGCTGTACAGTGATATTCAACTTTTAGATTGGATTATATTTACTTACCTATTTTGTAACTTAATTTAACTTGCTTGAACCTCTTCTTTGAAACTTCCAAGTACCACTCTAACTGATATATTATAGACACTCAAGTTTATATGATTTTTAATTTTATAATTAATTTACTTTTAATATCTTGTGTTACTGCGTACAACGGCCAAAGAGGTCGATCTGACCGCGAATTAAACAGTTTTAAAAATACACGAAATTCAACTTTAATACTTAAATACTGCTAATTTACTCCATCACAATTATTCCACCGTCGCTGCCATTTTCATGTAAATCTCTTGCAGGTACATTCGTTCGTTTAATTTTAACCGTCGCGTCGTCTGTTTATCGCTTTTTTCTTTGCCTTTTTTATCGGTTATAAATTGTTTAGTTTTTATGCCTTATACGGAAATTCACTGCAATAAAAGCCACAAATTATTGAAATCAACAATTGTGTAACAGTTCATTCTTCCTTTCAACAGGACGAGTTGGTGTGTTAATTCCAGTATATGAAACGCCATTTAAAGATTGAAGTTACCATTTCAAACAACATCTTGGTTCTTAATTTTAAATAAAAAAAGAAAAACTGTGCGGAAAAAGGATAATTTAATATAATTTATTTTTCATTGTGCGTAAACGGTTTTTTTTGTTTAGTTTAGTTAAATATAAAATAATCTAGCCCGAGAAATATTTCAATTCCGAATTGAAAGTTATCGAATCCTCTTTGTACAGAATAACCATCGGTTGTCTAAGGTTGACAAAGCGGAATAAATTGTAATTTTTTAAAAATTAAACAAAAGCTTAAAGGTTTCCAATATATTATTTAGCTTTTAGCCTTATTCTATAGGAAGTAATAAGAATGAAATTGTAGGAATTTACATTACTGCATCTGAGTATTATCATAAAGCACCTTAAAATTTAATAAGCCTGATGTGTTCGCTATTGTTTAGAACAACCAAATAGCTTTAAACTAAAATTGTCTTTGCAAAGAAGAATCTTGAATAAAATTTCGGTTTTTGTAATAACATCCAAAAGATAAAATTATTTCGATGCTTTGTAGGTAATAAACGTAAATTTATTTTTAATATTAAAAAAGCAATAAAATTGTTTTCTTTTTTTCTTTTGCTCGGAACGTAGAGGATTGCTTTCAAATATTTTGATAAATGACTTTTGGTTCATTGAAAGAGAAGTATTGTTAAAGCAAGCGAACACAGAAGCTATCAAACAGATACACACATATTTTGATATTTTTGAACGCATTTATCACCTCGGCAAATTTGGCACGCCACAAATGTTCAAATTAATTTAACAGCTCGCCATGCCATCGTCGTCGCGAAAAGCCGACATATTGTTAAGAAGATGTAAAGTAATAATAATAATTATTGGAGGAGCTTAAAACAAATTTAGAAAATTTCAAAAACGAAATTGTAAAATAATTATAATTTGCTCGGATTGGTCCGTACAATGAATGATATGGTTAAAGTAGATGGTTAATCGCCTGAAAATTAAAAGCTCTAGCTAAGAACCAATATTGCTAAGCGAGCGGTCGTGCTTACTTAATAATGTTTCTGTAGCATTCAGTCTAAAATCACTTAAGTGAAGATAAAGAAGAAGCTCTTTGTATCTCTTTCACACAACTCTGAGCATTGTCTAAAGAAATTTTCATTCTTTGGTAATAACGTTACCGATTGAAACAGGCTACTTCACATTATTTTCACGTAGTTGAACACCTTCGCTAATTTAACATACAGCCCAAGTTGGCACAACATAATGAGATACTTTTATCTAACACTTTAATCGTTTGTTATCTTAATTAACATGTAAAAATGAAAAGGAAAGCTTTTAAAAAGATTCTGCTCGAGCTATAAAAAGTTGAATAGTTTGACAAGAAGTATTTTTTGATCCATACACTTAAATTCGACCTCTTTACAAGTTCTTTGTTCACAAATCCATGCTCATCACTTCTCTTAACCTATTGTTAGCTTCCATCACAAAATGAGGATTTCTATCATGACCGGAAAATTTTTATTGTGTGCACGGATTTTCTGCCAAAATACTTCCAACTAACTAAAACGAGTTTTATAATTAGGCTTCCTTATTGTATTAGAAAAATAATTTTATGCGAAAAACTTTCCAACCGAGTTCAGATTTTCTTCTTTTTTTTTTCTTGTTTTTATTATAAAAGCTCGGCGCTTTGTTTCTCAATCTATAAAATAATGTTCAAAGGTTCCGATCCTTGTTAATTAAAGAATACAGTTAATACGCCTTTCTATTCAATAAAAATATTGATATTTCAATTTTTTCAAAAAACAAGCACCAAACATTCAATGACGTGGAGAATAATAATTATTTTACAAAATTAATTTAAAATAACAGTCGACTGTTTAAAAACTTATAAGGCACTGCGGGAGAGTTTAGAAATGTGGTAGTTCGTTAAAAATGTCTGGATTAAATTTATTATACGTGCGCGGTAAAAGTTTCAACGTTACAAGAAAACATCGAGAAAAACTATATTTTGACGAAATAATCAAACCTTTATCAGGCTTTTTAAATAACAACACATATATTGTTTAATTTAAGTATTTAATAGTATATCATGTACTGAGGGTGAAAAATGCTTTATCGTTACAACGAACGGTGCGCTAGTTGACTGAACAATTTTTTATTGATAATCTTTCAGCATCTCTTTAAAAAAATTGAATTTTTAAGATGAAGTAATATTTTTAAAATAAATAAATAAATAGAAAAATAAAAATATAAATAAAACAAAAAAATTAAAATTTGAAAAATTTTGTAATATATTACAGGAAGGGCCTAAAGTAATAAATAAATTGAATACAACAATAATAGTTATTTTTATCATTAGGCTGGAAACTAAATTTTTCCGAGTACGAGTTTTTTACAGCCCGAAGCGGATTAGCCGAGGCCTGTCTGGATTCTAGATTCTGGATTCTGGATTTCTGGTGAAGGACAGCCCCTTACGGAGTTATGCGAACTCAGGCCACAATTGGCCCATTGTGCTACCTTCATTTAGGGAGGCCAGCCTCCTACTCCCCAAGACATCCCAACCTTAGGATGAACTCAAGAATTTTTGAGGGCCGCATGTCCCTAATACTGTCCATATTAGGCCAGAGCTCCCCCAATATGGATCCTCTATTTGACGCCAGGGCAGGGCACCTGCATAGCAGATGTTCCGCCGTTTCATCTGCTGCTCCGCAACCACGACAGACGGGACTTTCTACAAGACCCATCGTGTGTAGATGCTTGTTCAGCTTGCAGTGCCCCGTCAGAAACCCCGCACATGCTACCACATTCTACAACATTCTCCCATATTCTACCATGTAGTTTGTGAGTCTGCTCTCTTATGAGGGTGTTGATCGTGCTGACCGCCGGCGTGACAAAAGGCTCAGGCTCATAAGGTGGGTGACCCGCGCCCATTCTCGCCAGCATATCGGCTCTCACATTACCCTCATTATCTTGATGTCCTTTCACCCAACTGAGTGTAAGGTTGTTGAAGGTTGATATTTCATTCAGTGTCCGATAACATTGCAGTATCAGCCCCGAGTTGACCCTGTGGCGGATTAGTGCCACAAAAGCCGCTCTACTGTCTGTAAATATCTGTATTTTTTTGTCTCGGATGTTTCTGTCCTTGATTGCTCTCGCGCCGTGTAGTATGCCAATTAGCTTCGTTTGGAACGCCGAGGCATATTTGCCCAGCGATATAGGTATGTTTAGCTGCAGTTCATGGGAAAAAATTCCAGCCGAGGCCTGTATTTACGAGTACTCGGAAAACAGTTTCCTGCTTCATAATAAACGTAATTTTTTACGCCGACTTCTATAATTAATTATATAAAATTTAATTATTTTTTGAAATATTTGGTATTAGGAATTTTTGGGAACTGTCAGAATTTCCTCATCACGAATTTCAAAATTTTAACTGCGCCATAGGAAAGAGGGCACTTTTCTAAGCATATTAGAACAAAAATTTTCAAGGATGATGCAAAAGTTTTCGAAAAAATTCGATTTTAAAAATGTAAAATTTACGTGTATTTTAGATACACCTTTTAACACGGCTGCATGATTAGCTGATTTTGTGTAAGACAAAAAAATTTAAAAATATCCCTGAAAAATGACAGAACTCGCCAAGAGTGGAACTCGAAGCCATAGAACTCGTCTGGGTGTCGACCGCAATTGACAACATTAAGAGTATATCAAAGCACACGTACCGTCAACAAAATGAAGAGCAGGGAAATCAACGTGAGACCGATCGTCACGCATCGGGGTATATCATATTACATCTCCGTGCTTTTCGTAATTCTGACAGTAACCGAATTTTTTTGTAGTTGTTGGTAGTAAAATATTTTAATCCTAATTTTGACGTTTAAATTTAACTAACCTAAAAAATATAGGTATTTATTACATTTATTTTTTATAAAATTATCTAATGAAAATATAGTATATCTACTTACATATAATTATAAAATAAGTTGGCTGTATTATAATTGCATTAAAAAATTGCTTTTAATCACAAAAATTTGTAATATCTATTTAATTTAATTCAATTTGACGTACAAAATATTACCAAGAATACCAACATTTTTTAAAATAATCACTGTTTTTTTCAAACGCTAGGCGAGAAAACCAGCTTTTCAAGCCGCATTTGAAATATGCAATTGAACGCTTGCCTGATGGAGGCGTAAAAATATTATTTTATAAAAATTTACATTTTTATACAGCATTCATAACAATTTTCACACCGTCAATTGTTTTCCAATACTTTACATAAAAAAATATTTATGGGAAAAACAATTGAAATTGATTAGAAAATCTGAATTTTTTTTATTATAACTATATTATATTTTATTGGATTTGACTGTGACGTGGCTGAAATTCCACGTTACTTATTTGTAGATTTCAGTTGTATAGCACTATTTATTCTCTTATCGAGTTTAACCTGTTGAACAATAACTATTGTTTCGCTAGGTGAAAATAAGTAAATAAAAAAGAAACAAAAGCATTGTTAAAATATTAAAGCATTTCAGTCGTAAATAATTCAACTACATTCAAGCTGAATTACCTTGCTGTACCTTCATTTAAGTGCCTTATTGGATCTCCTCAACGCTGGTGATCAACTCGGCCGAAACCAGGATGATTTACTAGAGAAATTTAATTGCTAGAGTGGTTTTCTGTTGCCTTCCTGACAGCTCTCCGATTGGCGTTGGACTTTAGATCAAATCAGCATTATTTAATAGGCACGATCAGAAATTATATCGCGGTGTCTCATTGTTAGTTATTCGATGCATGTTTTAACTATTATGATGTGCGGCCACTGTCGCTAAAAGAGCGATTTGCATACAAACGTTAATATATCGACATCGAAAAGTTTAATGGTTTTATCAATAAATTATTTCAAACCGTCAATTTTGTAAATTATTATACCGGCATAATTGTGAATTTGTACTACAAATAAAAGACTATAGGAACAAATATTGGCAAGTATTTAATTTATACTACATTAAAATTTTCAATATTTTTTCATTTTATTCCCTATAAAATAATCTTCTCATTATTGATATCCAATTTGCTATATTTTCGCTTGATGAAATTTGATATACATAAAATTTAATGTAAAGTTTGACTAAGTTAATCAAATAATATGATACAGAAAGCTTTTAAAAACAATGATGGATATTTGTTATGATACCAAATTAAAAAATGCAACGAAAAAAATATTGCGCTAGCTTACATCTAATTTTTTTTATAAAATAGTCCATATCATATTTTATTTTTTATAAAATTTTACATAAACTAAACTGAATTTCTCTTTGCTTTAAATTCATTTAAGCACGTGACATCGTTTAGATTAGTTATGTGGTTTATTTTGTATTAATTTTTAACATTTACTAATAGAATATTTTTTAATTTCTTTTGAATATATTTTCTTGTTTCTTATTATTTTTCGTTATTTCAATATTCTAAGTTTTAACCTGTATTCTTAACTTTACTCTTTATTTTTCTTAACTTTAATCTACTAAAAATTTATTTTTAAGTTCATATCTGTTATATATTTTAGTTCAGACTTGGAAAGATACTCAAAGTTAATAAATTTTATAATTAGCACTTGATAAGTAGTTGAGCAAAAATTAAGATAGAAGACATAAGAATCGTAGTTTTGTAAATTTTGTACCCCATTGCGTATCAGCATTTTATTATTTTTTGTACTTTGATTAAGCAAACGTTGATCAAAAACAGATTAAACAGTCGCAGACAGACAAACATTTGCCCTTTTAATTTTTTTATTTGCTATGAAATGTTGTTATAAAAAAATATCACTTGGGTTTATTTTAATTATCCGTTTGAAGATTTTCAAATACTACTTATCAATAATTCTTTTGTAAAATTGTTAAAATTATCAGTAGAATATCATAATTCATAAGAATATTATATCTTATATTAATTTAAAACAGATTTAACAGCATAATATTGAATTCATCATTTTTATAATTTTTGTTGAACTTGGTTAATCGGTGCTGTCTATTAAAAATAACATGATTCTGAACGCTGTCTGCAAATATTAAATTAATTATTTATTCAATATTTTAAAAAGAGTTCACGTGCAAAAAAGATTTTATAATAATTGCCCAATAAACAATAAAAAAGTTTGTTTTAAAAAAACATTTACGTTATTAAAATTGAAGAATATTTTTTAATAACTTTCTTTTTAAATTACTGTTTGTAGTTAAATATTAAATTTTGTTACAATTTAGCAGATAATATGATATTGCGTGCAATAAATCACTGTCAGAATAAAACAGAAAAGAGAAGCTCGGTACATTTTCTGATTATGAAAAACACATTAGTCTCAAAACGTCTGGAGGCATCGACGTCTTGTTACATGTATTCTATGATGAAAATATAAAGCTTATTTATCGAGTTTTCGTTTACCAATTTTCAAGATATTGCCCGTCAACTCCTTAGAGAAAATATGCCCTAAAGCCTTTCCCTGATGCTTTACGGTTGGAAAAACAAGTACTCCATAAAAAAGCCTCAACACAAAAAAGTAAATACGCTTTAAAGGTAAACCTCCTTCGCCACTTAAAGTTCAACCGCTCGAATTGTTTAAAATAAATTTAAATTTTATTATTTAAAAAAATTGGCATCCGTAACGATAGTCAAATGTAAAGAGATGTAAACATGGGAAACAAGCACCTTGATGATATGTACACTTAAGAAATACGAAGACGTTAGGAGAATAAAGGTTTAAATTGCTTGGGGGCGTAAAAATAACAAGTGTTTGTTTAAAGATTCTCCGCGTTTCAAAATCCGAGATCTGAATTGAAGATTCGCCGTGCGTTTTTTTATCTTCTATAACTTCAACTTTAACCTAATTGCTTTATTTCACTATTATTTTAACTCTGCAATGCAGTAACTTGCCGGTTAAGTTCGTTCATTACCATTGCTCTAGCTTCCGTGTTGTTCGGGGACGACACGACAAAACTTTTCCTGATACCACGTTGATTTTCGAAATGTCACTTCTAGGTGTGCACCATTTAGAAGTTAACTTTCCTAATCAATTTCTCACCAAATTCGATCTCCCCTGTTTCTTCTATATACATATATTTGTACGTGACAGAACTAGCGAAACGACGAGCCATGACTAGCAATATTATATGGGACTTGGGTAAAAAATGCGGACCTAATTGCAGTCTTTCAGAACTCGTTGAAAAATTCCAATTTCTATGCAAGACAAACACGAAAAATCTAAAATCATTTGATATTCAAACTCGAGATCACTTCGCCTAAGAAACAATGAAAAATCCTATGCCGGCGAGCGCAATTTTTGCATCCTAGTTAAAATGTCTGTCTATTTTTAACTTAAGAAGTAGGTATCCATCTACTTTTCAAGTACTTACTTTTATATCTTGACGTATACGACATTCGTATTTCGAAAATGCGCTGTCGACCTCAAGTATTTCCAAGTGGAGAAGTAGCAGCAGTACAACATTGCTACTTGAACACAGCTCACATACTATCGTCTACTTCCTGGCAAACAGTACACTAATAATAATAATAATATTGCAGAAAAATTTATCAAATCATCAACTTTTTCGATATTTTCGCGACAAAAATTTCATTTTTATGGTCCGCTTTAAAATGTTTGCTAAAGAATGCGTTAACATAACATTATAAAATATTAAAATTGTTTTTGCGAGTTTGGTCGGGGTAGTCAATTTATTTATTTCAGGATGTAGATGTCACTCTTAGCAGGTATCGGTGTAAAAAATGGTATCCATTTCTCAAAGACTTTGCAAGTGCATTTGTCTTATTTAAAGCTCTATGTTCGCAGTAGATATCTCCAACAAATTCATTTGGATGCTTCTTCTATCTTTACACTGATACTGTAATTTATATTATCTCCAGAGCAGACATCTTATATTGAAAACTTCTAGAGTAATTTGGAAATAGAATTTTACGGTTCGTGGTTTAAGCTTGACGTGATCGAAGCATTATTCACTTGAACTCGATCTTATTTTATTTTAATGGCTGCAACATACGCAGTTCTTCGGCGATCGACAAAAATTTTAGAAAAATTCACGTAATTACTATGTCGAAAACCGCAGACATTGTCGCTATTAATTGAGCAAAATATAAAATATATTCGTTTTATTTTTATTTTCTACAAACGCAATTGCATGCGTTTAACTTTGTCAATACTGTTTTTAAAAGTGCATCAAGCAATTTGACGTTTTTTATTTATTTATTTTATATTTTAGATACAATCTTGTGCTAGCGCAGAAGAGATTAATTCGATTTATATTCAACACTTTATAAAGTTTAAAACTCATTACAACAATTGTCTCAAAGGGAACAGTCGATAAGAAAGGGCGATGACATGATATATAATAGAAAAACCTGATAAGAAAAGCTTGTTCTTGATAAAGCCGTAATGACTTTTTTCGAGTTTCTTGTTTATTAAGTTTTCCAAGTTGTAAAAACTTTCAGAAATCAAAATAGTTACAAAAATTTTATATTTTGCTATTGCTTCAATAATTAGTACATTTCTCTTCTTGAAGTTTCTCTAGCCGCACTAAATTGTTTGGTAGTTCAACGATAAAACTGCACTCGCAACCTTAACATTACGTACTAAAATTAACTTTTCCAATTATCCTAAGTTAACCAATACAGGATATAGCTAAAAAAAATGAAAATCAACTGAAAGACGACTAGTTGATGTTGGTTTCTGGTTAACCAATGCAGTCAGAAGCTTACACACAGTTAATTAATTTAATTATGTCGTGATACTACTTGGGAATCATTAAGAAATATGCTTTATAAAAAACGTATTTTTTAATGTTTAATTTTCATTAATTAATTTAAATGCACGATTAATTATTTTTTTATTGTTTTTATCAGCGAAAAAATAATATCAGATTAAATGTTTTTGTTTTTATGACGGATTTTTACAAAAATAATAAAATTGGTGGTATAGCTTTTGAGTAATTTAAGTTTTTAAGGTTTTAATCTTAGATCGTTATAATACCAATGCAGTTGAAATAAAATAATTATGAGTAATTAAATTTGTAATTTGTTACATTAAATTACCATCTTCGGGTTTTTGTGGTTCTGGCGAATTCCTAGGTTTACATTCCTACATCTCAGAGTGGTTTGTGCGGTGACAAATGTTTTTATACAAGTTTAGCTATTTTTGCTGAAGGCATCTTGTCAATTTGAAATATCGAAGCTATATTGTGAGCTCTAGGCAGAAAAACAAAGAACGAAAGTTTGAAAAGCACAGGAACATAAAAAAGCACTTCTTTCAGCAATATTACCATTTACTAACTAATGTAGTTAATTGATCAAATAAAAAAAATTACCGGACGTATTCAAAACAATGCAAATAACATAGTGACGGTAATAAACATAAACATGCTGTTACCTCAGTATTGTTTATTCGCGGGCGTTCGTGCCTCGTGAGTAATTACAATAAGTCACTACAAGCAGCACACTAATTTTAAGGAAAAATTTATAAATATGTTGCTTTTTCGTGTTTACTTTTAACTCGAAGAATTTTTATTCGACACTATTAAACTACCTATTTTTAAATTTATTATTACATTTTTTTTACAATGCAAATCTGATGTTTTTTTTACATTTCATTTCAATTAATCAACGAATTAAATTATCTCATTATTATCCTTGATACTACTACACAATGTTCGTCTACTCCTGAAAACCTGCCACAATTGAAATAAAATTGTTTTAAATAAATAACCCAACCTAGCCCCACGTTGGGGGCTGTCTATTTTTATTTCGGAGATATTTCAATTCAACAAAATTTAAAATGTAAAAAAAAACACTATCGCTTGAATGTAGAAAAGAAGATCAATACTTTTCTGTGTGTCGTATTTCTCATTAATCCGAGTGTTACTTCATGTTCCGCGTAATTAGTATCTCATGTAGTTTTTTTATTTGCACTTGTATAGCTACCGTTGGTGTTATTCTCTTCTAATCGCAGCAAGTTCTTCGACATTACGCTATGCAAATTAAATTATTTGTACAGGGATTTGCAATATTAAAATCGTTTTATATTCCTGCCATAAAATAAAACTTTTTAATAAAGTTGATGAATATTATAAGCGTCACTGATGGATATACAAGCATTCATTGAAATAAAACAAACAGCACTTTATTTATCAAATAAGGAAATAGTAAACAGTTTGACTTATTCAAATTGAAATTTTAATTAAAACTGGAATTAATAACACATTTCGTCAGCTCTAATCAACTTCTTGCGAATTAGTTAATACACTAATATGCAGATGCAATAAAAAAGAAAATGTTTTCAGTTTATTCAAGTTTAAAAGATAGTTTTTTATTTCTAATCTGGATACGCTCACAAATTGTGCGAAAATGTTAGGCCATATATTTTTCTTTGTGCAAAAACTCCCGTTGAGAATATTTCCGCATTCCATTCGCACTTTAAAAACAAGAAAGATAAATTTATGTCAAAATAATATTTTTCAAAGCAGATATGCAATTTAGTTTTATATTTTAAACATTTTTTTCGAAAACAAAATACAATCTTAAAAAATGTTTTTCCGAACAGATTATGTCACACTTTAACTTATGGAGAACATTTTCCTTTGATAACATAAATTTGCATTCCATAAATTGCGCCGTCAAAACAGACGTAAGCTGCAGTGACTTTGCACGGGGGATTCCCAAACTGCAACAAACAAGTTCGTTTAAAATTCCTCGGTAAGATCGATCCGCAATCAATTTAGGGTGATTGAAACCCGCGGTTTGTTGTGTAGTCTTATCTGAATGTTTTGTCTCTCCCCTATACTAGTATATTGTTTAAATACAATTCCAATTAAATCCTGCTCTTAATTCCTTCAGTAATTAGTGGTTTTAATTACTCCATTCGTGTCATCTTTAACGCCTGTATCAGTAAATTGAATTCGACTCGACTAATGCTTATAGAATTAAATATGTTTACTATCAGTGCCATAAGCGTTACGTAAATCCAATTAACCATGTAGCTAATTAAATTAACTAAACGAATTACTTCGCACCTCGCAGCAATTTATTATATTCCGTTCATTTCTTATAGAAATTATTTATTGGCCGATGCTATTTTATGGAATCTCGTTCCGTTATCGACGGTTCCTTTTTAGAGCTTAATCAAGATGTGAAAATTTTTATTATCGTAAGACACTTCCGACTTTTCTTCTGTCGATTGTAAACTCCAGAAGGAGATTTATGACGGAAATCGTACTAATAATAAAAAAGAAATAAGTGAAACAGTAAACGTAATAAAAAATAATTTGCCGAATACCATGAAAGATGGGTTAATTATTGTCAGAAAATTGGCGATTTGGTTACTGTTTCGGTTCGCAATTTGAGATAAAACTGGGATCAGAAATGTTTAAGATGTCGCATATTTTAGGACTTTCGTCTACTACAAATAGTAACGACTTTCGATCCAATCATGGTTTTGCCGACTTGATTGAGTGGTGCTACACTGTCATCAAGTGCGTGCATTGCTTTGATAGGTATTTTTTCCATTCCTTCGCATTTTAAGAGCTTTCTCCTAAAGGAAATTTGTTCAAATTTAAACAAATTACGCGGCGAAAAAATAAAACAAAGAAAGAATTTTCGAATTCAATTACTCCTCGTTTTACAGTACTGTACTTTAAAAAACTTAAAAATTAAAGCTCAAAGTCCGTTAAAAAATTTAGACCAAGTTTTGCTTCTGCTCTGTTGAATGTTTTATAAAAATGATTCTGGCTCACCGCTTATTTCACGCTGACAATTAGCGTGGCAGAATTTCAACTTAAATCAGTTAACCGTCATATAAACTCCCGTAATTGAATAACAAAATTTAAATAAACTTGAACTTGAAGTTTTAATATAATTAAGTTTTTCTAGTGTTTTAAAGTCAAAATTTACGGTAACGATTTTTCTCGCAATGGCAGATTATCGTGCAGAGTTCACGATTAAAATTTTACGCTGTTAAAATCTGCTTCATTTTAAATTTTTATTTCTAACAACTCGAAAATAACTTCATAATAAAACAGGGTAATTTATATAATTCAGGACCCTGATAAGGACTAAATTAGGTATTTTTATACATTCCTACCCCAAATACTAAAAGATTTTATCATTAGAACGCACGAACATCTTTTTATGAAGTAATTCTCTGATATAATTGGAATTAATTTACCTTTCGCGAAAATTTTAGAATTTCACAATTTGTATAAATTCTCAACATAAAGAAATAAAAATCTCGCAACATCTGATAGAAATATCAGATTGCCTATTCAAAATGCCAGTTTTTTAGGTAAAAATTTAAGCTTGGAAATTAAATATCTTGAAGAAATTTTGTGACGCTCCGGCAAGGTTGACATATTAAATATCCAACCTGTATTTATTTTTTAAATTTCCTTGCCGAATAATTTGATTCCCGTGTAGCTTAGAAAAGGTGAAATATTTTTACTAATATAAATATTTGTAATGATCAGGTAAACGTTGTTTCTACCGCACGAAGCATATATTGCTTCAATTAAGCAAGGGCGTTGAATTTTTGTATTAATTCCTTATCTAACATTTGGTCATTTAAACAGCAGGTCGTCGATACTTAAGAAGGGAGGAAACGCATGTAGCAGAAGAAGCAGAATTTAGGGCAACAATCTTACAAAAAACCTGAACCGCGATCGTTTCAAGTCTACACTAAACGCTTTATCAAACTTTTTACAAATTTTATTTGTTACAAATGTTGCCTTTTTCTCAGGTGAATAATAAATAAATAAGTGGATAAATTGTCACGTTTCTATTCAAAACTTAGTTTGAGGAAACGCTATAGGATTTATTGGGGTTGTTTAAAAAAACATTAATTTTAGTCCTCAAACTTAGAGTGTTAAACTTTTCAAAAACTTAATATTTAGTTTTCATATTTTAATATTCAGTTGAGAATAATTTCTGATAAAATTGAAAACACCTAGATTCTGTATTACTCGCTTTTCAGCAATGCATGTCTCTGCCTCCAGCTAGTAACTTAAATATGAGGCACACACCATAAACCATAGTTTTAATCATGTACTTATAAATACAGATGCGTACTTTGACATCGATCTTCCTTAATTCATAAATAAGGGTATGTTAGTACGTACATGCCTGTTTCAAAAGGTCAAGGGAATCACTCGAAATTTTAAAAATAATCTGAACGCAATTTAACCAGAGAGTTGTTTTATTAAGTATTACAAAATAATTAACGAAAAGCAGTAAAGTAAATTAATACTTTTAATACAAAACATAAATACAAAAAATACATAAATACATAAATACAAAATACAAAAATATGTAATGCTGAAAATTCAAATTTGAAACGTTGCAATTTTGTATTTCTTTCATTACCATGTTGAGCAGGGCCGTATTTAAGGGGGTGGTTTTAGAGGTTGCAACCCCCCCCCCTCTAAAATTATTTATCAATTAATAAAGTACTGGAAGTTCGACTGCAATCGTAAAAAAATCAAAAAAAAACAAAAACAATTTTTACAACAATGTATCAAAAACATTAAACTAGAAGTGTTTAAATAAAAATTAAAACTAAAGAGATATTTCCCTAAATATTTAAAGTACTGTGTAAAAGTCTGCGACCACTTAATTAATTGTTAGTTATTACTCCTATTAATTAATTTTAGATTTTCTGAAAAATAATTATATTGAAATGAATGAAATAGGTATTTGATCTTAATTCTTACTATTATGATTGTTTGAACCAAAAATTTTAAAGAGAACATAAATTTTATGACCATCATGGGCAGCATAATAGATTAAAATAACACTTCCGCAATAAATTAGAATGGGCATTGTAAACCCATAAATTGTTTTATATTTTGTACATTTTTGTACTTAAGTGTATTGTAATGGTATTTTCGTAGAAAATTTCCACACACTTATATTTGCTCGGGTAACTCTGGATTGCGGGATCACTTGATAATTTTGTAGGGATCGAGGGTTCTTGCGTTTTCAAAAATCAACTAAAAACAATTTCTTTCTAATGCAAAACATAATTAAATACTCCAAAATAAATCTTCTTCAAAAATTAACTATCCAAATTTAAATTATATCCAATGCAAAATTTTATTAGGTTCGTACTTTTAAATTTATCCTTATCCAAAACGTCGGCTTATCTATCTGGCCACACGCTCGCACTTACAAATAATTTTAATTTCCAATTTTATAACGCAAATTCAAATTTACAATTTGAATCTCTTCTTTTCCGAATTAATCACATCAATCAATCAACTACCGCTCGGTAGCCACGCATCAAAAACTATCCAAATTAATTCCAAAATATCAAAAATTATAATCCAAAAAAAAGGCGCAATAATGCATTTGCATCAAAATTATTTATTTAAATTAAAATCAAAATTATTACTCACAAATTTAAACTTATATCAAAAACTCAGCGGGCATACACAATCTCGGACCCGCTGTCGGCTATAGTTGGCACAAAAAGCCATTATATCTATCTTTTCTCCCCACTCTGTATTTTTCCAATTTCAACGTTTAAAAATCAAATTAACAAATTTTTACAATTTAGCACAGGATGCGTCGAAATATTTTGTTTCACGACAGTATATTTGCTTAAGATTTGTGAAATTTTCTTTCAATCTGATTTAGTTCTTCGTTTTGACATTATTTTACTATCGCCATCGGTAAAATAAGAATTTAGTTTGTGATTTTTATTCAAATATTAAAATTAAAAAATTTTATTTAAGAACGGTTTTTTACATGAGAGTTTAAAATTAAAATATGAATAAGTTTAAACTTATAAAAAATATCGTAGTAAACAAAACTTTTAAAATTATATAAACAAAATTTTATCCGCGATAACGCTTCCCCCCCCCCCCCCCCCAGAAGTCAACCTGTAATCAAAATTTGTCGCTCCTTCGACAAATTATTTTCAACCATTAAATAGAGTTCATAAAAATCGAAATTTTCTCTGAATATTGAACTCAAATAAAGAAAAAAAAGCGCAAAAACATAATTATTTTAATTAAATAAAAACAATTTTTTCACAAAATTTAAATTTTTTTTGCGGTAACTTTCGATAAAATACTTTCAAGCAAAATTTTCTGATAACAATACTCAAAAATAAAATCTTAATTGCAAAAATACTTGCACAAAATTATACTCAAAAAATCAGCGGAGCAAAATATAGGCCTCTTGCCCAGCCTCTGCCGTTTCCGCCATCTTGGCAAAAAAAACCTTCCTTTAGTCACTTTTCTCCAAACATTACATTTCAAAAATTAATATAACAAAATTTAAATTTAGAAAAACTTCTTTTGTATTTTAATAAATTAGCTATTTATTTTGCAATTTTTTAAACTCCCCCCCCCCCCAAATTTAATCTAAATACGGCTCTGATGTTGAGTTATTACTTTAGAAACAGAAAATATTTCATAATTACTTGGTTAAGGTTAAGTCTATTATCCTTGCATAATCTGGATTGTTGTGTTCGATTTTTTTTATTTTATTAATAAGTGAAATTCTCGCTAAAGAATCCAGTTTAAAATTAAAATTTTATCTGAAACAAATAATGTAATAGATTGGAGTACTTATTCTTTTAAGACTCTACTTTGGTCGATAATTTATTTCGTTAGCCAAACCCAATTTTTGATTTAGGGCATTTGCTTAATTTGCAACCTTTATTGGTAAGTCATCGATTGGCACATTTGGCGTGCAGATCAAAATTTAATCAATCCATTGCGGAGAATTTTAAACATCCAGCATTAGCATAATTTTGTAATGAAAGTTTGTAAGTTTAAAATTTTGATAGCGAAAACTTTAGACGATCATTGCAGTAGCATTTTTGTGCATGCAATAAGATAAAACGGCGAATTTTTACATAAGATTTTCCCGGCTTGGCATTTAAATGTTCCCGTGTAAAATTTGATTTTAAGTTGTAAATTTTTTACAAAATACAAATTAAAAGTATCTTTTATTGCGTTAGAGTAGTCATTACGTAATTGTGATAAGGTTTCAGTTAATGGTTTTTAATGAAAGTTAATTAAAAATTTAATCAGCGAATTTTTATTCGTCACTTTTTACGATCACACTTGATGCAGATTTTCATTTAATTCTAAAATCGTCTCTTCAGTTGAAACTTTTATAAATTTTATTGCATTTTCTCTGATCTTTCACTTGCCCTTAATGCATCTTTTATTAACTTTATCTGCAAACCTTATCGCGTGCATGTAATATCTACCTCATTCTGGCTGCAATTTATATGCAAAATTACTTTTAACATACGAGGTGATTTTGTATCTACATTTTAAAAATCGTAAAAACCAAAGAGCGGTGTGCCGGTTATTGTCCCTTGCGGTATTCCTTCACCGGTAAGTTTATATTTTGTTTTATCGAATCTTTCAACTTTGGTCAAGTTTTCTCTTAAACCAAGCAACTTTTTTCTACAATACATATTTCTGTAACGATCGATCAATTAATTATTTGGCGGAAAGGTGAATTTTTAAAATAAAATCTTAAGTTTTCCGATTACAAAAGAAAGTTTTATACATTACACCTAATAAACACATCAAAAGAAATGTTATTTAAATAGACTACCCCATAAAAGCGATTTTACATGCAAATTGTGGTTTTAAAATACAGATAAAATGAAAGTACAAATAGATAACTTCCCATTTTTAAGGGATTTATAGTGTGGCGTTTTGAACGTTCGGGTATTTCATTTTTGAAAATTCAAGACGTATTACCTATACATAAGGGCTGTTAAAATATCCGACGGTGCATAAATGCAATCGGAAAGGAAGCAGTGATTTAGAAAATATTGAAAAGTATTTGTTTCACAAATGCTTTATGTCGTTTGTTGGTGTGTTATGTCTTTTACGCCAACAAATCAATAAACACCTTATGTCTATAACATTTCACTTTAGCGAATTCAGCAGAAAAACGACTCGTAACAAGTAAGGTGTAGTAGGTATGTTTTTTTTATATTCCTATTTTTCCGAAACGTGTTACATGTAGACACTGGTAATTTATTTTATATACGAAAGTAAGGTCGCATTGTTATCGTAAATATGAAGCAGTTCCGAAAATTTGCAGTGTAAGGATAATTTAGCAGGATAGACGCGGATGTTAAAAATTAGCTTCCCGAAAACCGCACGATAATCAATATCGTCTCGTGTAAAACCTATTTAAATATTGGATTTTCTATTTCATGTAATGTAATTTTGATAAATGCCTTAGTGGTGGATTTTACAAGGCTACATTTTCTATTATTTATTCATAGCACCTTCTTCGTCACATTGTGGTTGTTTTCACGCGTTCGTAATATATTTCAGCCAGCTTTTCAGTGTCAGAAAGAGGATTGCAATAATTTGTGGCAAGCTTACATAGAATTTTGGTAATGGAAATGCATGTTAAATTAAAAGTCTGGCACGTATTTAACGTTCCAACGCAGATTACCTCTTTTAAACGGGCTTGTTAATTTATATTTTACCAAAATGTCATCTCAAGCTACAAAAGCACTTTCTCGCAATATTTTGCTTATTTTATGTAAAAATCAAAAAAAAAAACTTCCGCAGACATTTATTGAAAGGAAAACTCATTTACAAAAGCACTCGGCTTGAGTGTTGCCTATAGTTTTGTGTGAAATGGAGGTTTTGTTATATGTAATTGCAAAATTTACGTTTTGCAATTTGGATTGCATCTAAAAAATGTTTAGCAGAGAAACAGGTAACATAATAATACATCGGGACCGTAATTTGTTCCTAAATAATGACAAGGTAAAGTTGTTTATTTTATCTTGAGCCCAGCCTATTTACCTATATTTTCTTAAACAGAGCTAACGTGTGATGTATTACGCACCAGTATATTATTACAATTTGGATTATTATTTTAACAGTTGGAACTTAATTAATTCTATTCGACCCACACTTCCCGTGCACAAAAACTTGGCAAACCAAAAAATGCACAAACACTTTTTAGAAACTAAAATTTTTAATTCTAAAAATACTTCTTTGCTCGGTGTACATTCATTATTTTATAGCTATGAGCTCTTGTAGTTTAAGTTAAAATTGTAAATTAAAAATGCTCAAGTTTGTTACCTTTCATATGGCATTGTAATCGCACGTGCACGCTCCGCATGTGCTATTGCAGCTGGTCTAACAAATTTGTTGCGACGCATTTCAACAAATAACCAAGTATTATCCAAAATTCTTCAACTTTTCCAATTTATTTAACAATTTGCACTTTACTTTATGAATAAAACAAAAACATCAACTCAACTTAATAAGCGAAATTCTCACCCCCAGGAATAATAAGAGAAAATCTTCTTGGGTAATGGGGCGTACTCAATAAAAAACAATTACATTAAATCGACATGTTTCGGTCAGTTAAGTTAACACTTAATTGATAACAACAAAGATAACACGTAATTGTGTTTTATTGAGTACGCCCCATTACCCAAGAAGATTTTCTCTTATTATTCCATGGGTTTCTACCATCAATTTGGGGTGGAGTATGGGTTGGATGCGGTCGACGCTGTGAAGAGAATACGAAAGATTTTGATTGCGCTGGTCAAGGCGAAGAACAGAAGAGTCTTTTTGTTGCGATGTAGATCGGAAGGGGTGTACCCGTCGTTTATCAAGAGGAATGTGTCGTGTGTGGCGAGGAAGCTCATCCCAGATCGGGGGATATTACAGGAAGCAGAGAGATTGTTACATAGGTTCTGGTTTGGCATTTTGGGACTCCATATTCGTATGGTATGCACGGAAATAAGAACTCTCAAAGATAATTTGTAACAGTATAGACAGGTACTCACTACATTGGTACCTACCCCCTCGGTGAATAGTATCATCAGAAGTAACACCCAGTCCCTGGAGCTCTTATTCAATCGAATTAGAGGTAATAACCACAGGAAATTTGATGATTTGTATAAGGCTAAAGACAATGACACCTTGGGGGATGCTTCTTGGGTTCTTAACCACTCTGGAGTCCATATACCTGAGGTGGTGGCTAGAACGTTTTCATTGGGTCCTTAATTTAGCATTGTCTCTTCATTAAGTGAGTTTCCTATGCACACTTTCCTATCTGAGGTTAACTACATTATCAATAGTTTAAAAACTACGGAAAAAGAAAGAAACGAACTTCCGAGTAGAATTCTTAATGTTACTCTGAATTTTTGCAACAAGGGAGACAACAAAAGGAAATCTAACATCACTAGACAGATCCTTACCACAAAGAAGTTTCTTAGGGATAACCCGGAGGTTTGTGTGCTGAGAGCTGATAAGGGTAACACCACTGTTATCTTAAGTAGGCTTGACTACAAGAGGAAAATGCTCGAACTTCTTGAGGACACCGTTACTTATAAAAAGTTGGATGTAGATCCTACCACTTCCATCCAGAGAAAATTTAATAATATGGCTAAGAAGTTGTTTAGCATGAGATGTATCGACGAACTTACTAGGAAAAAATTAACCATTTATAATGCTCGACCCTCTCGAGCTTACGGTCTACCTAAGGCCCACAAGCCTGGTATCCCTCTAAGACCGGTTGTGAGTTGTTTGCAGTCTCCGTCAGTCCCGTTGGCCAGGCTCCTCCACTCCATCTTAAATAATGTGACGCCATGCTTTCCTTACAATGTTAATGCTATGGAAATTGTAAGCCGTTCTACTCTGCCTGATGGTTACGTCCTGGTTTCATTTGACGCTACGTCACTCTTTACCAATGTGTCCAAGGAGTCTGTGGTTGCTTCTCTTACTAATAATTGAGATCTGATTGCAGATTTTACCGATATACCTATGGATACCTTTATGAAAGTTGTAGAAACTATCTTCGATAATAGCTACTTTCAATTTGATGGTAGCTTCTACTCTCAACAGATTGTGACGGCAATGGGGGATTCTGCGAGTCCTGTTTTTGCCAATTTTGTCATGCAAGACCTCCTAATGAATTTTATGAGTAGTATTGACTTTCGGATTCCATTCCTGATGTTATATGTAGACGACATCTTGACTGCCGTCCCTCTTGGCAAGGTTCAGAGATGTTTGGATGTCCACAATGAGTTTGATGACCGATTGAGCTTTACACACGAGATGGAAGTTGAGGGAGCTGTCCCATTCTTGGATATGTTGGTGTGCAGGAGATCAGATCACACCCCTTCAACCAAAAGATGGGTGTTATCAGCACCTTACTCCTACAAATAGACACTGTGGTGAGTCCGGACATGAGGACCTCTCGTGTGTTACAACTTAGAGACCAACTTATAAAAAACTCATACCCACATAGATTAGTCCACATGATGTTGTTTTGCCCTAAGAGTAGAAAGGTGACCCAGATTAGTGTGTCGGTTGATTCTGACGAGATGAAACCACGTTACCATAAGATGACTTTTCACCCGTCGTTATCTGAGAAAATCAAAGACATCTTGAAAGAATTTATCCATGGTGGTCAGATCTGTCTGGCCTTCTACAATAAGTGTACTCTAACGTCAAAGATCATCTCCCAATAAAATACAAAAGTAACGTGGTTTACAAAATTGACTGTGAATGTGGGTCGTCCTACATTGGACAAACCAGACAGCTGCTATCAGAAAGACTGAATCAACACAGATACGATGCAAGGGTGGGTTCTAACAAGACAGGTATATCGGAGCATCTTAACCGTAGTAGCCATGTCTTTGATATGAACGACGTTGAAGTCCTGGCGGTGGAACATAGTTACCCTAAGCGACTATTTCTTGAATCCTCTTATGTGATTACCACCGAAAATAACGTGAATAAAATTACTGATTTTGAACAGATGAACAGTACGTTCAAGTCTTTACTGTATATTTACCACAACAGGATCAAACGAGATTGATTGACCTAGTCTTCCGCTTTGTTATTGGCGTACGTTTTTTTTATTTTTTTTTTGTTCTTTTGTTTGTTATCTAAATTTTTTGTGACTCCCGGTCAACTCTCGGTTGATTTTAGTGAATTTTAGTTTTACAACAATCTAATTTCACAGTTGGTTGTTGATAATGTTTTATCTATGTATGCCATTTGACGGTGTTATTCTTACATGGTTTTAACAATTTTGTTCGTAATTTTGTATAATTTTTTAATGTTTAACCACTACCTGCATGCCGTCCTTATCTAGATTTCACCCAATTGTCGAGTATTGTATGTACTGTATATACACGCATAACATCTAAATTAAGAGGTAATTACGTAATTTGTATGTCGACTTGTAACTAGCTCATATTGTATTCCTTATTGTAGTCCTGAAGATGGTCAGAAATCCTGATCGAAATATGTCGATTTAATGTAATTGTGTTTTATTGAGTGCGCCCCATTACCCAAGAAGATTTTCTCTTATCAACTCAACTTTTATTAAATTAAATTCACTTTAATTATCGTCAATTGCAGGAATAACGAACACCCGTTCGTCTATTCGACGCGAAGGCTTCAGCCCAAGTCTCTTATACAACCTTCAAGTCCCACTCTCTTCACTTTATCTTTTTCGTTCTTCCCACCTTATTTACATGCGGCAAATAATTTAACAAACATTTTTATACACAATATGATAAATAAATAAATAATAAAACAAAATTAAACTTTAAAATAATTTACAAAATAAATGAATTAATGTTGTTATGGTTTTCGAAACACGACAGTACATACATTATCGCAAACGTTTTCACTATACTATGGCATCATCAAAATTGCAAGAGAAAAGGGAGAGGGTAAGAGGGGAGTAATTTAAAAAAATTGTATAATTTTGTGTGAATTTACTAGAGGGTAGGGATATATTTAATATAAAAGAGAAATAACGTAAGTAGATGTGAGGTAAGTTAGAAGGGGGGGGGGGAGGTATTATTTATTAAAAATGTTTAGCAGGGGTGAGTTATCAGATTGAATATTTAGTAATGAAGATGAATATTTTAATTTATTGCGATAATATACATACGGTGTATTTTTATATATTATGTTAACTTAAACATTTTAGTTTCTAAAAACTGTATGTACATTTTTTAGTTTATTCTAAAAAATTTGATATGATTAATATCGAGTTACGCTACCTAAACCACTTATCTATTGATTATTTTAGGATTATAATAATTACAAAATTAAAAATGGAAAACTTGGGCAATTCTTACCAATCGCAAACTAATATATTCACAACCTTTTGCAGAAAAACATTATAGAAACAAAAAAATAAATTTGGTTTAATCCATAGCAGTGCATTGGATTGGCAGCGGAAATTCTAGATTTAAATAAATAATAGAACGAACACAAATTCGAATAATGGTTTATTATGTTTTTTCGCTCAATTTAATTTTCGGAATGTTTTAAATTAATATTGCATTTTTATAACTTCTTAACATTTCGTTCGCCTTCCATGAGAATCTGAAGTCGAGTTTATTAAATTTCTTTAAGTGTAGGGTTTATTAAAATTTATTTGTTAGTCAAAATTTTTTATTTTTCTTTGAATTGAAAATGTTTTCATTAAAGCATACACCGATTGAATTTTAAAATTTCAGTTAAAATATTCGATTATTTTAGTAGATGTGAATCAATTACTTAAAGTTTCGTTGCATGCCGATAACACAATAAATAGTTTAGGGGCATGGATGTTGTGTATGGGTATAAATAGATAGTCAAATTGGAAAAAATCAAAATTTAAATATAAATGCGATACTCGACGTACGTGATATCCACAATATGCAATCAAATTATTATGGCTTCAGGTAGTTTCAGACAATGCAATTGCGACAATTGTCGAAATCAGCTACTACATTTAATCTAGCGACACAAAATGCATACAAATAGCAAACTGAAATATTGTTCATTTCGTTTTGCTGTATTCAAAATTATGTTATTTCCTTGACAGGGTATAAAATTTTTTATTGTTAAATATTCCTTCATTTATTGTTAAAGGGGCATTAACTTGGTTAGTTTTTGTTCGACGTCGACATTATCAGGAAAACTCGGTCGATCGTAAACTTTAAGTATTTCCGTTCATTTAAATAATTTAAATGTAAAATTTTTGCTATATGAGGAATTTGTTTATACGCATCTACCACATACAAAATAGTAAATTTTCTCAACTTGCCTGTTAACACGCTTTTGCACATTAGCAAGAAACGTCGAAGTGAAGGAGCCGTCATGTCACCCAGAAAGGCTTATTAAATAGGGGTTGGCATAAGCCGGAGGACTTGTTTTAATAATTTTCAACCTTTCCACGTACCTAACAAAATACGAAATCTAATTGAGTAGCGTGTAGCTAGGATTTATTTAAAAAGGTAAAAGTTTCTTTTTATGTTTAAAACAGTGCGTTAACTTTTATGGTGGAAGCTTTTAAAGACGACATCGGAGGCAGCTGTTTCTATTCTGGTGAGCTTTTATCATGAATTGTACCAAGTCATAGATGTTAGAGTAAAAGCTTCGTTGTCATTTCAAGAAATGTATCTCATACAATAACAGTTTAACAGTACATTGCTTTCTCTACCGATTCAACTAATGCTTCCATTCGCATAATCGTGCATGACGTATTTTGTTTGATAAACCAAAAACCGTAAAACAATAGAACTTTGTGTTTAAACGACATAGTTTTCTATTCAGATAGTTTGATGCCAATACTGCATTGTTGAGCACGCTCAATGCGCGAATTATATTATCGTTACGTTTATTATCGTCTGACAACACAAATAACTAAATCCTTTGTCGAAATGAGCGCCAAACACGAAACCAAAAAAATAAATTATTATTTATCGTAATATCCAAAGTGGAAACGACGCGGCGCGACGCCGCGCGCTCCTGCAAATAATTAAATAAGAAATCAACAAGTGCGTTCGTCTAAATTCTCTTGCAATTTAATTTGCACTTATCGAGCAATTCGGCTTTATTAGCAGACATGCATACGAGATTGATTTGTTTTTAATTCACTTTGAATTAAAATTTAAAAGCAATTTTTATTTCATTACTTCATTTACTATATAAAGTACAAGTAAATTATTTTGTAAAAAACTACATCCGAATACGACTAATGATTTATAAAATCCATATCAAACCTTTTTTCTGTAAATTAGCTTTTGCGGAAAATTCAATAGAACCAGTCATTCGTAATTTTCCTGCATTCTATTTCGAAATTGAAGTAGAAAACATTTAAGATAACGGATTGAAACCAGACAAAATAATTTCGAAAAAGATTGACATCGATTTAAATTTATTTTCTAGATTTTATATTTGCGATAAAATTTGTTGCAATTCTCTTAACAATGTTTCCAGCATATTCACAGACAAAAGAATTTACAAATCGACACATTTAAATTTCAGTTGCAAAAATAAATAAACCAAGTGCCCACAAATTAAAAGAAAAGCCTCGTATTTATTAAAGTAATAATATTATATAGCAGAAGAAAAATTAATTGATTAAAACATCCAAGTATAATCTCAGTCAAGCACATTCATCGAGTTTCCCTTGCAATATATTGCAATGATTTTTCCATCTCAAATGGGGTTGTTATTCAATTTTTATCAAAATCTTAGTTTTTTTTATTCTCCTTTAAATGTAAAGTTGCTTGCATTGCAAATATGGGTTAAAAATAAAAATTCTATCAAATGAGATTTTTCACATTTGAAAATATACTAAACGCTTGAGATTTGCTCTTGAATGATTGATTTTTAAGAAATATGTAGGTACGTTTTACCTCGGAAAATAATTTAATTTGTTTGTCTTATTTTATTCGTATTTATTATCGTTAGGTTAAATAAATAAAATAATAGAGAATTTAAAATAAATATAGTAGCGTGTAGACATTTTCGTTTATTACATTAAACATTAAGGATATTATTAATACAATTGTTTTGGCCTGTATAAATTATGAAAACTCTTTAAAAGAGAACAACCATGAGATTTGACCGTAGAGATTTAAAGTTAGAAAATTTCTAAAGTTGACAGTGTATAAACTTAAAGGATAAAGTCGAAAATTCCCTCATAATTACACGAAGGGGAGTGAAAATACCGACATGTTCGTATCACATAATCTAAACCTTTTTTCCTTCATAAAACCCTCTATTGTGCCTACTTCATAGATATCCCATATCCACCAGCGGAAACTATTGCTTAATATTTTAAAATAATAATAAACGGAAAAGTGTTTTCTAACGCACAATAATAAATTTTGCAAAGTAAATGACGCACATTTTTTAAATAATTTATTCATTTTTTTGTGTTACATTAATATTTATAGCGATAAATTTATCCTTTATCAATGTCAGAGGCATTTTCTGCTTGGTTTCAATTTTTAATATATTCGAAAATAAATTTGTATATTTAAAAAAGTAAACAGCAATTATTTTGTTAAAATCACACACATTTTGGTAGTGTGTGCGAAAGATAAACCTCGAGCGCCACTCGCACTACAACGTGATTATGACGTAATTCCGGCGCCGGCGATTAGTTAAATTGAAATTTGACTCTATTCATTTCTGCTCGAATTTATGATTTTAATTTGTAAGATTTCTAATCGCACAAAGCGAAATTCTTCCAAAGTCGTCGACTGTAATATTAGTGCGAATTTATGTAGAGCAAGTGTTAGGAACGGTGTTCGTAAAGGTTCTCTGAAATATTCATAACTTTGCAGGTAAAACATTTCAAGGTGGAGAAATTAATTTTAAAATGAAAATTGATAACACAAAATTGTGAAAATGTTTAAATGCGCAATTTCCTTTGTGCTTGTCCCGGAGATGAAGTAATATCCATACTTCATTTATTATGCTCTGACAATTTCATATCACTCCTTTCATTATTTATAACTGCATCAGCCATAAAATGGATAGATAAGCTTAATGTGTGTGTATAGAAATTTATCTTAAAGGAAAGCAAGGGATGACAAGATATCGCGCTAAACAACATTAAGACGACGAATCAAATTATTTACTGTTCTTTCGCAACGTATCGTTCGTTTCTTTCGACTCAAATTTAAAAATTATGTTAATCGTCTCTTCTTAAATTCTCCAGTTAACAAGAACCCTGGGGAGTCGTGGAAAAACCAAATTTAAAGTAAATTATTGCTTTAAAACGTAAATCGTCAACACGTCGCGCGTCGTCGTGGACAGAAGAATATTTTACTTGCAGTTATATCTTTTGACACTTCTGACACCACGACGACGTGTCTAGTGTATGATGATGGTGGCCAATCAAGTCAATAAAGCTAAGAGAAATAGATTTTCTAAGATATGTCGACCGGAGTTTTAAATTGTTGCATAATGCAATAACCATATATCTTATAAAACTGAATAATTTATATTATGTAATATATTTTCTTTTATTTTCAGGCAATACTCTTCGATAATAATCCGGGACAATGCAATTTCAAGTTTTAATTGTAATTGCATTTACGAAGTTAAGTGTAATATTAGGTAAGTGATTAGACGCTAATTTATTTTTATTACTCTACATTCATGTAATATTAAACACAATGGCTGTATTAGAGCACCACACGACTACGCCGGCGGCCAAATCGAATAATACTTTCTTATATAATTTTAATATTTAAACGTTAGAAGCACTAAAACTTGTCGTAATTTGTTTAGAAAACTTGAAAAGTTATTCATAAACTTTGAAAATATGGGCAATATAATTCGCTTACTAAATTATATATCCTTACTACATAGTACACCTTAAACCTTACATTGCGGTTTAGAAGTTTATAACTTTATGGTTTATTTTAAATTTTTGGTGTATAAAAGGAAATTGTGCCATAATAATAACAAGTTTAAGAGCAACACTAAAAGTTGATTGAAAGAGAAAGACTAAAATAATTGAATACTTCCCTTTTGATATCCTAGGCACTTGTATATACTTGCACCTTTGTTTTGAATTTCAAAATAGAAGAATAAATAGAATACCAAAATAACACTGAGATGGTTTCACTTAGCTTTGTTATAAAAATTTTACAATTTTCCTATTTTATTTTTAACATATATACATAAAACAAACAATGACTTCTCAACGAGGTTACAGTAGATACAAGGGTCCTTTGAATAAAAAACAATAAGCTTTCTGCGTTTAAAAATCCACGACACAAAACGTACGAATAAAATTATATAAAAATTACATTTTACCTTTTGCACGAAGCTCCAATAAATTGCTCTAATTTAATCTAGGATCAAATTGTTAAACGAAATACCTGCTCGGTATTTCGTACATTATTGTACGAAAGTATTTTATACATTTTTGATCTATTTAATATTAATATTTAAAGAAACACTCTGAATTATACTGTATCAAATGAGACTTTATTTAATTTCTGACCTTAAATTGTAAATAAGTTGGAGTTCAGTGTCAAACGTATGTTTGAAAATTTGATATTCAGGACAATTAAAATATAGATATCTTTCAAACCGCTACGAATAATTACAAATTTATTGATATAAAAAAGTAGCCAACTTTAAATGAATCAATGTGATTTAAAATATTATTCGATTTGAACATAATGTTAATATTGAAATAAGGTAAATTTAAATTTAAATCTTACGCAATTGATTCCCCCTGTATAAGGTAGCGCGCTTATTGAATAAAATTTCTAATATAAGAAATTCTGGGTTAAAGCGAAATTACAAAATACCCTCGTAACTAAATTTGTCCGGACACAGCTTGTGTAACTTAATTTTGGCGATTTGGGCGAACCTTATAAATATTGCAAAAAAAAGGATATCATATTCAACGTATTTTTGAATGTTTTTCTAAAAATTTTAGCCAAAAAATATGTCTGGTTGCAGCTACAATAGTTATCTCAATTGAATTGGGGTGAACCGTCCCTACTTTCTTTATAGTCCTGATTTATCACTTCTTGATTTACAGAATTTTATGATGCTAGAGAAACACTTACTTAGCTGAAAAAAAATGTAGCGTGTTTACAGGAAGAGGGTTCGCCCTAGTAAAATTCTGCGTTTTCTTTTACTTCGGCTTCATTAAAATAGTTGGAGTTGGTAAAGCAGCAATAAATTATTTATTTAGGAGGCTAAAATTCCGAAAGTCAATTATTTCACCCCTGTAGTAAGTACAAAGTGCATATTTTAGGCGGAGCAATTTAAAAAAAATCTAATTTCCGTTTTATACGTCTCAAGTGGTTTTTCAGTACTTTATTTTATGAATTTATTGCACTAAGTAGTGAAATGAAAAAAGGTATAACAGAAATTTACTAAATTATTGTTTTGGGCAACTTTAGGTGTGAAGAATTATTATCTAACATGGTTTTACAATACGTAAACTCTTAATTTTGGTATTTTTCATCAAAAGTAAATTTTAAGAGAAAAAATGAGTTATTTTTGTTGTTGCAATACTTTTCTTTCAACTAATGACTTTGACATGAAATAAAATACCTTTCTAAAACATGGGTTCATTTATCAAATAAAGTTTTTTATGTTTCAACCCGTACATTGATTAAATGAATATGGGAAGTACAAGTTTGGAGAGTGATGTTTGTATTGCGAACTTTACCATTATATTTCTGTATATTTTAACATCCAGTTTCCGACACTTGAATAGCATTAATCGAAACTAATGCACTATCACTTGAAGTACGCTGGGCATGGTTGATATAATGCAACAACTACTTTATCGTTTCTGTACTATAGGTAGTTACCAACTCAAACAGATATGTATAGCTAACTAGTCAACAGATTATATGAATAATAATCACCAACTTTATAATATAATGTAGCATGTTACATTAACCGTAATTGAAAACTCAAATGTGAAGAAACAATGTCGAGCACTAGTTATAAAGCGATATAATCACCAAAACATAGGATAACTTTTCAAAAGCGCAGTAGCAAATAATAGAACGCACAAAGCTCTCATAATAAATGCTAGTATGTAGTTTTCAACCACAATTTATTGATATCACATTGTAATTTAATTTGTTTTCAAATGTAAAAAATATTATTTTAACCCCAATTTTAGAAGGGAAAACACTGCAATATACAAATAATAGTTTTGTAATTTACGAAGACATAACTGATGGTTTCAAAAAATCAGTATTTTAAATGTTCAGTATTAGTAGGTATTTAAATGGAAATCGGAAGCACCGCACCGATCATAGTTACTAATAACTCCTATTATTATACAGAATATTAATATCGAATAACAATAATCGCACTAAAATCCAGCAATATTACACAATATTGTCCTGAGTACATGAGTGTTTTTTCATACATGAGTATTTTTCTAGGTACATAAATTTTATGCCAGAAATGTTTTGTCGTCTAACTTTAATAAAAATCACCAATTGAAATCTAATTTTATAAATCCTGTTTTTATCATCAAAATTTGCAGTCTTCGATAGTTTTTAACTTTTAACATATTAGAAAATGTTACCGTTTAATTAATTTTCAATTATGATTTTTCTTCTTCTTTATCCTATTCTAGAATCCTTTCTATCTATTCAATAACCATTTATGAATAGCTTCCGTTTCAATATTATTTTTAAAATTATTCAACCATTTTTCAAATCACCAAATCCAATTATAAATTTCAATCAAACAAATTTGTTGTATCACAAAGACTTTTTATTTTAAATTTTATAAACTTTCTAATTAATTTTAATGGATTAATAATTAATAGGTCTGGTTTTTCCCACATGTTGGCACAAAAAGATCCATTCAGATCCAAATAACATAAATGCAGAAATTATAAATATTTACCTACAAATGAAATAAAAATTATAAAATGAATTTTATTCTTCCTTCCCCCCCCCCCCTTAATATCTAAAATACCACGACAATATATATTTTTGCTTATACCACAAAAAAAATTTAAACTAGCAATTTCAAAACTTGAACAATTATTTGAGCTTCCAGCCGAGGATATAGCTTTCGTCAGAAATATATTTGTTTTTATTAAAAATCTTTGCTGAAAGCTCAAATATTATTGAATTGGTTTTTATGTTATTTTAATGTTACGTGGGTCCAGCAGGTAGACATTAAATTTGAGAAATGAAAAATTCTATTACGAATAAGCTGTGCGAGTCGAAGGCGTGAATCTTGGCACGAAAATTTAATGTCGTGCTAACCACTGAGCCATTCAGTCACCTAATTAATAATGCTTTTGATTTATGACGTTCTAAAATGTTCTTCCAATCGAATTTTTACGTTTCAAAATAAATTAAATTATGTTCATAAATAAGCTAATTTTGCTAATGAAGCCACGCACGAAGAATCTAATATAACGACATCTGGAATACAACGACGTTCGTTGTCGGAAAATGATTTATAATTTTTTAAATTATTTTTATAAAGAGAATTTATGAAAAACGACAAATAAACTCAGAATTTAGAAAAATTGGCCACAAGAAAAATTGTTAAATAATTTGCAAGTGGCTGCGAAACTCTTGGCTTCCTGACTTCGAACAGAGAGATCCATGCAAGACGGATAGCGTCTTGAAACTCAATAACGATTTGTAAATAGCCTCAATTATTTTTAAGTACGAATTTTTTTATTAGGCGTAATTTAAACAAAGAACGAAATTTGAACAGCTTAAACAGTAAAAATAATATTATAGCACATTATGCACAAAATTAATTATGCCGTTACGTCCGGATGCAAATTTATTTACCACATTAATTTTATCATTGTGTGCGTGCATTGATTAAATAGTTTGGTGCATAAATTTGTCACAAATAATTTAGGTATAATTGTTGCAATATTACATAAGCTTTCAAAATACAATTTTTTGTTACGAGCAATATTGGGGCTATTGTTGGGTTTTGTGTTTACATAATTAACATTTATGAATCAAATCCATTACTTTTATTGTTATTTCTATTTTACAAAAAGTAGTCACTGATTTTTATTTCGAAATGAAAAACCGTTGTGTGCTTGCTTTACAAATTTACATTAGTACTCTTTCGGAGTCAATGTTTGTGAATTAACAGTGTGTCTTTTATGTCATAACTGGAATTACGTTCAATTATTTAATAAAATAAAAACAGTAATATTTGAGCAGCTTTTATGTTTTCAGAATAAAAGAAGAACAAGCAACTCCAAAATGCTTTCAGAAGTTTATAGCAGCTTTTAATTTTTTTTATAAATATAAATTGATAATAAAAGTTTTGAAATCGATTTAATTATTAAAATAAAAAGAGTGCTTTTCAAAAGTTTCCAATCGAGACGATGGCATTAATTGCTCCAAAAATATTACCATCCAATGTTTGTTCGAATTAATTCGTTAGTTTACAAAATTAGGCTTATATGGCGCTAATGTCCTTTCAGTTGTGGTAATCTGTCTTAGTGTCAAGTTTGTGGTCAGCTGTCAGTCGTGAGTAATTTTCGTAACCAAAAGTTGATTCAAAGTTGAGTGTAGACCTACATAAAGATGAACTAAACTACTTAGAATTTTCATTGTAACCTAACTACTTTACATAAACCCTACTAATCATAACCAATGATAAAGTGGTTTTCATAGTTTACAAACTTGTACGTTAATTTTGCGATTACATCGATTTTTAATTAACGTGCAAGCAGCAGTAGTTATATTTGTCTTCTCCAAATTTAATAGTTAAATTTTACCTTGTTAGCTTCCTAATTTTGTCATTCAAATTAGTTGATTAATTGGTGTGTGAAACGTTATACGTTGTGCGGTTTCTTATTTATCGTCAAATAAAATCAATTTTAAAATAATATATTATGTGGTCCTACTAGTAACGAAATTAATTCGAGCGGCCTGCGGTCCGAGAGCCGCAATATAATTAGTTATTAAATTGCCATTTTTGCTGGTGCACGAAATAAATCGATGTAAAAATAAATAGTTTAGAATGCATACGAAATAAGTCAAACATTCGTTAATAATGTAATTTGTTTGTTAAAGTTTAACTTGGCAGAATTGCAAAACTTTGGCAGCGATATCAACATCCCCTTGTAAATTATAACAACTGTGCCATTATCTCCAACAAACTATATAAAAGGCATCTTGATAACCCCCTTTTCCGCTTTGTAACGGCAGATTTAGTCTACAATAATTTTATATTTTTTTCCGCAAAATGTTGTTAATTTTGCGCTATTCCTAAATGCGCTAAATCTCCATCCAGCTCCATCGTACCTGCGAGATTTTTCAATTGGTAAATAAACCGATGATAGTATTAGTTCTCAAAAAATTGTACTTTTTCGTTTCGCCTCGTATAAACCAAGGGTAATTACTTAAAATCGTCCAACATATAATTTACACCCTTCATTAATTGATGAATCGATTTAAATAATGAGAGTTTAGGATTGGGCAAATACAACAATGTAACAAATCAAAAGCACGTAGGTGGTATATCGAAACATGTAACGCAAATTAAATTAAGGAATTGAAGCAAAATAATTTATCATATCACATTAAGGCAGTTAAACCCATGTTTATGTAAAATTTAAGTTTGTTTTCGGTAATTGAATAACTAAAATGTTATTTTATTTATCCAAGCGCACTCACGTCTATTTCTTTAAGACGAATGGAAATATGTCGAACCGTCACGCTTCGAGCACTTTGCAGGACTAACAACTACATCCATAGAAATCAACGTCCGGAAAAATTCAAATATATTCATACACCTTTTTGCTTTTACACCACTGCTGCTCTATGAATGGGAATTGTGATATAGTACTTACTTCTTATTTCTGTAGGTTTCAAACTAATCCTCGATTAAAACTAAATAAAATAAGCCAAACAGTTGTCCATGACATGGTCGGACATAGAAATAAGTAGATCCAAATCTTTCTATCCCGATAGGTTTGCAACCCAGTCCAAATTAGTAATTTTAATTTTTTAAATTAATTTTTAATTAATACTAATATAGTATAAATAATTTCATAAAGTTTAGAATAATTAAATTTACATAATATTTCTGTATATTATTATATAACATATTATCTCCACAAACAATGAAGTAGGCCTTCGGCCTAATTTTGTATGTTTTACTCATCTGCAAATAAACATTTTTTGATTTCAATCTTGATTTTTTTCACACATCTCGTGCCGTTCCTTATAATAAGATTTAATCATCTCAGCAATCCCGAATTCCAATTGACTGTAGTTAATTTTTAGATTAGGTTTTTTGTAAACAAAATTTTTGCATACTAGGTCAGTGATTAGACATAATGCGAAAAACGAAATGCATAAAAACATTAATTTTATTATTTTGTGGATTATTTTAAAATTTGAGTTTTATTTCATTATTATTTATAACATTATAATCACATTGTATGGAGTTGTTGAGTTTAAAATGTAAATAAAGGTAGGGGAAGTAAAAGTGGGAGTACGGCGAGGAGGTCGATGCAAGGAGAATGAGGCGAGGGCCGTTGTGCCTGGTGGAATAATTGCTTTATTTTATAAATAAAATAAGTTAATTTGAGTTTTTGTTTTATTTTAATTATTTTAATTAAAGTGAAGTGCGATAGTGGATTGGTAAAATGGAAGAATTTGTGAAAACATTTGTGACCATTTGAGACCAAAATTTGAGACCAGCTGGGAGCCCAGGTGGACTCCAACAATACAACAAACTAACAAAAGTGAGCATTACAATTTATAAATTTTCAAATTTTAAACACTGAAGAGTCTCTTGCTACAAAAAAATGAATGCCCAATAATTTGAATTAATTAATTTGCAAAAACAAATTTTATAAGATTTGCGGAGCTCGGGGCATCTCATTAAATGGCGCTGACAACGTGAGGCACGAAAATTTGAACTCGCAATTTTGACCCTGAGATTATAAATAATAATTGAGTCGTAAAGGAAATTATAAACAAAAACAAAAACGTATAAAAATGGCGGATGACCGATTGATGCAATTTCTGCAACAGATGAGCAAAAAAATAGATAAAAATAGCGCAGACATGAAAGCAGAACTCGATGAATTTAAAGCGGACATAAAGGCAGATATAAAAGCATTTAGGGCCGAAGTCGCCACACAACACCAGGAAAACAGACAAAATTTTGAAAAATTAAACAGGAACCTGTGTATTAGTAACGAAAAATTAAAACCGGAACTTAATGTGGTTAATAAAATAATAAAATTGGATTCAGTAATGGAGGGTGGAAAAAGCAAAAATAATAAAAAAGTTTTGAAATAGAAGAACAGGGTTAATAAATTGAAAATTAATAAAATGATTAATAAAGGAAGGGTTAAAAAAAAATTGAAATTATTGGAATGTTTGCTCCACTGAAAGTATTGAAAATGAGGAAAGTTTTAAAACGTTGCATTGAGAACGGAAACGAAATCAAGAAAATAAAAGGAAAGATTTGGAAATTAAAAGTTCAAAGGTTGGCGGTTACAACAAGAAAAACGAAAAATGAAAAATTTGGATTTAAAACAAACAAAAATGAAAATGTTGAAATAAAAGAAAATATAAAAATTGAAGAACCAACCAAAAAGAAGATTTTAACAGGATCAAAGAGGACAAACAAAAATGGATCGGAGAGAGGTTTGAAGATTTGGAAAATAAGGGGGTGGTTAAAGCTGGAGCCGGAGATGTTGATTCCAAGGAAGAGATTTATGCTATGGAAATACCGGAGAAGAAAACAAGAACGACAAAAACTCGGATAAATGGTATTAAAAATTTATAATGATTTTTTTATTTATAAAAAAGTAGGAGTACGGCAAGGAGGTCGATGCAAGGAGAATGGGCGAGGGCCGTGGTGCCAGGCGGTTGAAACACCATCCCGCCATAATTGAAATTATAATTGTTTGTAGCAAATAAATTGAGTTGATTTGAGTTTTGTTTATTTTTATTTAATTAATAATTAAAGTGAAGTGCCAGAAAACATAAATAAAAATTGGAAGAAGTTGTGACAATTTGGTCGATGCAAAGGTGCATTACAACGCAGCAAAATTTGTGTTACCAGGCGTGATTAAGCCAGCTGCATAACACCACATCCCAGGTGCCCTCCAAATACAACGTATCCGCAAACAAAAGTAAGCATTATAATTTACAAATTTTAATTTTGAAGAGCTCATCGCTACAACACAAAATAATGGATGCCCAGTTGTTAATTAATTAATTAGCAAAGAAAATTTTTATAAGTTATGAATATATCGGGACATCTCAATACTTATGTTTTTACGTCCCACTACAAAGCTTTCCATCGACAAGTCGCCCGCGACGAGTTGGGTTTGCGGCGAAGTGCAGACTTTATAAATACGTTATAAATGTATAACAGATAAACAGTGTGGTGGGTCGATAATCTGAATAAAAAAATTGCAACAAAATTGTTTTAATTGAGCAGTTTTCTAATCGGGGTTTCACTGGTAATTTTGAATTTGTAATTAACATTTAAAAGTGTACTTAAATAGTGAATAATCGATAACCTCGCTAATAGGCTGGGTTGCTTTTATAAATTGTTTCAAATAATGTTGCAATCAATATAAAATTTTAATTAAAAATACGGGGACACGGCTTTGACGATACTGTCTGTCAATTGCATCGAATAATGTTTGACGAAGTAAAATTGTATTTTAAAATACAGTTTATAGGAAATTTAATTTAATTAGAATTATTTCAACTATTCCAACTCTAAAATAGCGGGGCTAAACAGATTGTCAATACAATTAGATCCTATTCACATTCCACTTTACATACTAAGGCGGTACGCATAAATTTTTGACAGGATGACGTACTACATCTGTGCCTCTAATCTACTACAATATATCGTATATACCACATACTTCCTCCTTTGACTAGATTTAGGAACATTTGCGTTGTTCATCATTCATTGTCTTCTTAATTGACGTCTTTATAATAGTCTTAAGGATTACTATCTTGGCAAGCTTCCTAGTGATGTGATTTAATCCTTTTTCACGAAATCTGATATACAAGAAAAAAGGAAACTGACTTGTACACTGCGATCTACTGTGCCGAAATTTATCAAAATTTACCTTCATTCTGTCTCATAAGTTGTATTTTAATCTTAGAAATGCAATATTCCGTAATATAAATCTCTCTGACACGAATAGGATTTTTATTCATAATTCGGGATTTTATTAGTTTTCCTTTTGCTCGTATTAATCTTGGACGTAATATTTTTTATATGTACAGGATACATCGCAAAAAGGTAAAACGAAATTAATGTGAGATTTTGAAGGTTCCGAAGCGGCTTTTTACCGCGTGGGACGATCCGATCGAGGGTATGCGTAGGTGTGTAGCTACCTTTGAGTAAAGAAATTCTTCGACTAACCCCGTTATTTCTATAAAATTGGCAATTTTTTGCCGTAAATAGAGTATAAAAAAATAAACGAATTAAGTGAGTGACGGAAATTGTGTGCAAGTTGTAAGGGTGGTTGCGTGACAACCAATTAGTGTACAATACTGGTGCAGTCAAAGGTTTTCTTTTATTCTCAAGTTCTCGTCGAGTTTTCCTTGTTTCCTGACGTGTGCTATATACTAACGTAATAAAGACAGAAGGCCAAAGGTACACAAAAGTAAAATAAAAAAACACCTCTTCAAGTTGGCTAAAACCCAAAAGCCTTAATTTGCGCGTGAAACTTGAACTTTTTCCTGACGGATTTTAAACTGTAAGCTCATAACAACGTCACGTATACCTTACGCTCTTCGTTTAATGCAATAACATCAGATAGCAGTAATTATGTAAATTATTTGTTTCAATGTATCAACTTTTCCGCCGCTTTTATGCCACTTCGCTCTACACAAAGTTGTATTTTATGACTCTTCACTTTTTGTTAATACGGAAAAACTTTTAAACAAATTAGAGGGCGAATTAAATGAAATTGGTAGATATGTCGGATTTAAATGCAAGTGAAAGCGCTTAAGTATAGAATTTCGGTTCGTTTAAGAAATTTTCAGGTGGTTTAAAAGTTAATAAATTAAATTTAATTTTGTTAGATATTCTTTCCATTAATTATGAACTTAAAGTAAAAACTTTTGTAAAAGTTGCTCGAATTGAAGTTACTCAAAAAGTAGAAAGTTGTTAAATTATTAAAAATTGAAATTCATATCAATTCAAATTTTTGTATTATTAAGAGTGACATTTTGTACGAAATTGTAGATTTTTATATTTATAAATTCATGAATATTTTTTTAAATTTTGCTTAAAGGTAATTTACGCAATGGACCAATCAATTTTTAATTTTAATGGAACCAATTAAAAAATATGTATAATATGTAAATAATATATCAACTCTCAACTAATTGATTTTATTTTAAATTACAATTTTTTTATTTGTGTTCACTCGTTGAGCTTCAAATAAAGCGAAACGTATAGAAAACAACACCATTTTCAATTATAGATGAGTTGTTATCTGATTTCTTATGATCATTGCAGATACCTTTAAAAAAAATTTTTTTTTTAAATCGTCCAGATAAATATAAAATTTATCTATAAAATCTTCATTTTGCACCGACAAAGTATTAATTGCTAATGATGTGAAATATAAAGTGCTATGATTTTAATTTTATTTTTAAATTTAATCAGAAAAAAGCTTTTTAAATCGTCTACTTTAAAATTGCTTCATTATGTGATTCTCTTTTTATTCTAATGCCTTCAATTCTTAATTGGGCTTTGTCAAAACTACGGCTAGTATATCAACAATTGATTATCAAATTGTCGTCGAGGTTGGTTGGCACATAAAAATTTTCATTTTGTTTCAATCTTTGGGCTTCAATAATAAAGTGCAAAGCAATAAAGCGATTATTTTGATTTTCCTATTTTATTTATGTTTTGTTTTATTGCATTGTGTTAAATATTTATTGCTTTTTACAACCTTTGAGGCTCGAGGGCACGCCTTAGTAGTATTTTGCACTCGATTTTACTTAGTTAAACCAAATTGTAAAGCTTTTGAATCGGTTAAATTAAGGGTATAAATTTTAAGTAATTGCAACGGAGCTTCACAACTAACAGCGGCCTCCAACTTGACAACAAAATTAATGCAGATAACAATGATCGATGGCGAATTTTTTTCTACACCGAAACTTTCAATAACGCCGTTAAATAATAAATAATAATAAATTTTATTGAACATATAAGTTAGTGGACGAATAACAGTGTTTGTATTATCGATAATTCAAGATCGCCGTCGTAACGGACAACGGTTGGACCTAGAGCTTTCATTAGAAATGAATGCAAAACCGTAGTTAATGATTTTGTACATTACAGGATGGAATTTTACAGTCCCTTACATTTCAAATTATTCATAGCATAAATATTTTGAATTCTCATATTATTTAATTTTCTTAACGCAACTGGTATTTACTTACTTCTTCCTGAATTTCAAATTTTCTCTCATAAATTAGATCTTTGTTAAAAGCGCTATAATTCATAATTTCTTTTGTTTCTTTTTTTCAATTTTGATATACGAATAAGTAAAATGCAAAATTACCGCATGGTACCTCATAAAATTTTAATTTTCGCAAACACCGGAATATATATTTCGTGTTTATAATTTGTAAAGTTTCAAAATTGAAATTTAATGTCAATCAATCAACGTCGAGAAGGAAACATCGTTGTTTATGTTTTATTTTTTAACTAAATGTCAACTTTTATTTTCACAAATAGGAAACATAATAAAACTTAAATCATCTTTCATAAAGTTTTGCGATTTAAGCGAGCGGAACACCAAAGACGTAGGGAAAACAAGTTTGGTGTGCGATTCGCTTCAAGAGTAAAATATATTTTTGAGTTGGACATTTAGTAAATTCTAAAACGTCGAAATGAATTTTAGATGTTTGAATAATTTCTGAAATTTTCCCGAATTATATTTCTAGTTCTCTCCGTTCATGCGAATTAATTAACTTGGACTTGTAAATTCTAGAATCTGAAGAATTTTGTCTAAAATTGTAATGCTTTATGCAATCAAATATTCAATAAATTGTTTCTGCGATTCTTACATTAGGGGTATACTGTAACGAGGACTAATTTGTTACTGCCAGGATACAAGAAGTAACTGCCAGCAAACATTACGGTGGAACGCTAAAACGCTTCCCCAAAACAATGTAGCGTTATAAGGAATTACTAACAGGTAACTTGGTTTTCTTCTGATTAATCTTACATCCAATTAAAGTAAAGTGTAATTATCAACAATATTTCATTTTTAATTGTCTCACATAGATAAATTTATATACTACTTGGGGTTCGGGGTAACAACAGCGCGCAACATAAAGAAGACTTTTTGCTTTAAAACTTTTTTACATCTTTAAACGAATATTTAATAATGAAGAAGTCGACTTTCCCGTATCAGTTTATGACAACATAGGTTGGATGATAGATTGTCTTCGTTTTTTAAAGAATTATTAATTTTTTGCAACCCTAAAAAATTGGGTCATATTTAAAATGGCCGAATGCGAACCAAGTAACTTTAGGTGAGAATATCGACAAAATTATTTCATTGTCGCTATAGATTTTAATTCAAAATTTTGAAAACGTGTGTGGGGTAATTACTTACGGTATTAGAACGTTTACTTCTTGTAATTTGCTGGCAAGATACTATTTCATGCTAAGGTGTACAGTGTTACATAATTACGCAAATTATACCTTTGGGAAACAGGGAAGAGCATAATATTGATTAATTTTCCAGAGATTCAATAATTTTGTGTCGAGGTAAAATTTACTCACCGCTGTTTATCTTAATAATGTCTCATATCGATTAAAGATAATCGCGGGATCCACGACCGATCGCCTTCGACATTTTAATTATTTTCTCGTAACTGACAAAACGTTTCGAATATTTAATTTTCAAAATCGTTTTGCTAGTGATATTTGTGCCATTCATGTGGTTATATTAAAAAATAAATTATCCATCAACGTGAAAATTTATTTCTATTTCAGAGGAATATGAAAGATTTCGTTTTATAATATAAGATGTAGAAGCAAAGAAAATGTGTTGCAGGAAAAGTGTAAGGTGTTGGTTTTTCGTTAAAGAAAATGGGTATCTTACTTTGATTAATCTTAAATATTCAGAATATCTACCATTCAGGATATTGTATAGGTGAGATAATCCTGTATTATGCCCTACTCGCTCGTTGTAGCACCGAGGATTCGTTACGGGATCACCGACAATTGCGTTATAAATATGAAACGCTTAAATACTTAATTTCCATTTCGTTTCCTAACCAACTTCAATTCAAAATTGTGTTAAAGATTAGGAGATTATGAAGTTTAACTAAAAATTGTGAAACGTAAATTTTCAAAATTAAAAAAAAAAATTTCATCCTTGAAAGCTTCGCCGAGCGCTCATTTTACAAATTATCGAAACAAATCGATTATCAAAAATTATTGACTCCCAGTAGATTAAAATAAAGCAAATTTGGCACTTTTAAAAAACTCCAATTCTTCTGAATCCAATTAAGCTCCCTTTTGTGGTTTCTGACCATCGAGGGTGAGCTTAATGCGATCCCTTGAAAAGTAAATCTGCTTTCTAAAAAACCAAAACAAATTTAGTAGCTCTGAGGTATAAACAAACGTAAGGTATTCTTATTTCGCAAAATTTCAATCCAAAACATAAACAAAACTGCACACAAATTTAAGTTAAAAATTACTAAGGGTAGGTTTTGCCAACCATGAAAAACTTACAGCTGCGGTTGTTTAGCGAACAGATTCGAACGACTTTTTTGTGAAAAATGTTCGTACCGTTTCATTAAAATTAGTTTCAGCAATTTTTCTAATATTATTTCCTTTAAAAATTAATTAAAGCTATCGAGGTAGCGCCAAGCGCCTACGGTGAGCTTAACGGTATATCTCGCAAACGAAAGCAAATTTTTAAACCGTTTTATCAAATTTTCATATTATCGAAGTCGATGTTTATATTTTCAAAATTTTTTGTAAAAAAAACAAACCCGAAAGTAAGAAAAAGTTTTCGTTTCGAAATTTTTTGCTTAAAAATTACTAGAACGAACAGTTACCAATTAACTGAAACTAAAGTTATAACAACCAATTCAAAGTTTTTGAATTTTAAACTCATTATCTCAAGTATTCAACTCAAAACGTGCATGAACGTAATTTAAGAAGATTTAACCTTTTTTTTGAAATTTAAACGTTTTTTAATTGATCGAAATTATTTTATTGTGCCTATTTTTAGACTGTTCTTTGTGTAAAAATTTCGAGAAATTACTTTTAACAAGAACACAATAAGGTCTGGACAACAATGTATGAAGGTGATAATTTTTTTACAATGAATTGCATGAATAATTTAAAATATGAGATACTCAAAATATCAGCTTTAATAAATTAATTTTTACTTTATCATACGAAGTCTGAGAAAGTATTGTAATCGTGCAAAAAAAAACTTGAGATTTTGATGAATTTAGACATTTTGGGGTCCCAGAAGCGGAAAATCGTCATTTCCAAAAAATGTCTGTATGTATGTTATGTGTGTATGTGTGTATGGATGTATGTATGTATGTGTGCGCTCTACCTCAAAAAGTAATAGAGATTTTTTAACAAAATTTTGTATTTAGTACATAAATATTGAGACTTAGAGCTGATTAGATTTTGGTTAAAATCGGTATACAAAAACGCAAAAAAAATAAATAATATAAAAAAAATAAAATTATTTTTAAAATTTTATTTTTTAATATATTCTCCTCCAAAATAATATTTTTTTTAAATTCTTTTAAATTTATTATTATTTAAAAGTATGATAAAGTTATGGGCATGGCCACATCCGATTTTTTTGATACATCTAATGGGGTTACTAGAATCTTGACGTTGGAAGAATTTCAATATTCTTGTTCAGCTGTTGTTTCGGCATTTTTTGCATATTATTGCAGTAACTTTATTTCAATCTAAATTTGTGGTAAAATGTTGAACATTTTTGATGAACATTTCCGTATAATTAAGTTATTGATTGCGAAAAACAGATTATATACATTTTGATATTTTCCCTCTTTCGCTCGAATTTAACGTTTTATCGTCGATTGGGAATATTTTGAAAGAATATCTGACCGCTGCTTATTATTTTTTTAACCTATTCCATAAACAACATTAGGTCTTTCGGAACGTAGTTTATATGCAAAAAATGTATATAGCACGAAACTATCTTCAAAATAAGTTATAATCATTTATTGTGTAGAATCAACAGTTTTTCACTAATAATAAAGCTTAATAAAATGTTAAAACTTGGAGATTTTTTTTGTCTTTTTCCAAACCCTCTTTGAAATAATACGTTTTAAAAATACATACGTAGTAAAGATTTTACTAGCACTGATAGTAAATTTAAACGGCTACAACTTTAGCCTAGTAAACTAAACTAAAAAGTTTTTCGTAAACTAAACTAAACTAGTAACAGCCTCAACCCAGTTTGCATAAAAACACAATATCATTAGCAAGGTTCGATAACGGCTTCTATATCACGACCTAAAATCTTTGCACGGTAACATACACCCTGTATAATTATATATAAACAAATAACGCACTCTGGCAATATGAGGAAAATCAAAATTGTCAAGAATTTTGAACAATTGTGTGTTATATAATATAAATTTTATTTTATTAAAAGCAGAAATCTTGGAAAAATCAAAGAGTATATAAATGGTCAAAATTAAAAAACTTCTGTCTACATTTAAGACGAGTGAGCGTTAGCGAATGAAGTCTTTTCACTCTTATAGATTTTTGTAAATGAATCTACGCAAAAATAAGATGTAGAAAATCAATCAAATCGAATATATTACGATTAGTTTTGATGTACGATAAAGTCACGAAGGCTCTTAACTATAAAATAAAATAAAAAAAAACTTACTTAATTTGATATTGTTTCTAATCCTGTTTTTATGTTCATTTTCAATTAATTTATAATTTGAAAACTTGTGCGTTTTCTATATTACATTGCGTTTTGTTTTTATTAACAATGATGGATTCATTAAAATCTAAACGATTCAAACATTTACATGTTTAGAGAAAATTCAAAGTCCGTAATACGAGTATAGCGTAAAAGATAGAATTACTTTAACTCATCAGGAACCAAAAAACTCAAATGGCAGATTTATCAAATACATTTACATAATTCGGCTCTCAAGTTAACCGTTGATGCGTAATCGTTTGAATTTTATTATATTTAAAGGTATAGGAGTACCTAGTAGTATATAAATATTAAAATTAATTATTTAAATCTTATTTATGCTTTAAAAGGGATTTGCCGGTGCTCACGTTGTGCTGTTGCGTCAATTGAGTTTCAAAAGATATTTCGATTTGTTTGGGTGTAGTGAAAGAAAATCGTAGATTTTAGCTTGAGCAATTTAAAATATTTCAAGCTACACGAGAACGTCATTATTTGCTAATAGAAAAAAAAAGTAAAAATAATGCTGTAATAACCGTGTATCTGTAATGTTGATTTATATGCGATTGTATGTGGATAATCAATTTTACCTTTTGTTGTCGCTCAACTTGAACCTTTACATAGAGTGAAAAACCATGTTAAAATTAATCAGGTTTTGTTTTTTCACGTGAGAGAGAATGGGTGGCAAACACTTTGTAATAAATATGGTGGAAATGTAATGCATTCGCGTACAAATAAACGAAAATAACTAACGGAAGGAATAAACCGTAAAGCAGAAAAGCTTATAGAGTTATAGAGACTAGTGTAGCCTCTTAGTACGATTGGATTTAAGGAATTATCTAGATTAATCTATTCAAAAAGAAGCAGCTTATCGAGATTTGCGGGCTCGACTAACGAGGCCCAGAATTCGATGCTTTCCGGCTTTTTAAGCTCTCATTTTATTTACATTTACTAAACATTTGTGGTTCCAAAGAGATGAGTGTACGTCGCAACATATTTTTTAAATAAATTCACACAATCCGAGAGGGTGGACGGACACGCTTATATTTTACAAAAGCATACACACACGCGCGCGGGCGACAACTAAAAAATGCTACGATTAATTAAACGGCGTAATTAATTTGATAATATCTCAACTTGTTTTGGCTATTTGAGCAAACTTTTGTTCTTAAAATTGAGAAATAAAAAAGTTGTGCAAACTTTTGTACTTACAGAATAATAAAAAAATATTAAGAATTTCATTATTAGCGCTTTTTCTCTGTTTGTTTTAGTAATTTATCTCGCTATTATGCAAATCTTAAGGGTAAAAATAAGAGCGAAAATTTTTAACACTCGGGCTAGTAAAATCTTCGTATTCTCTCAAATTATTAAATTATTGAACTGTTGCAGTCAGATAATGGAATTTTAAAATTTATATTCTTTGCATGTAAATTCGACGGCATATTAAAATACAATCTCTTTCTCTTGCTGTATAAACAAACCATAAACAAATATTAATATTGAAATGTTACACAATATCAATGAAATTGCTTGACCAACCCCTGCAGACCTCCAGGATAGAACGTCGACCAATAAACTGTATTTGTGGCAATTTTCCTTTAAAAGGAAAATGTGTTTATTTGTCCAAGACGAGTTTCACAATTTTTCAAAATTCAATTTTACAAAATAAATTAATCTCCGCCTAATATTGTACAATAATAATTACTCCGCAGTATGTTTTAAATTGTTGGTGCACTAAATTTATTATTAACACAAACCGCATATGAAAATTGTTAATCACATTCATAGAGCAGTTTGAAAATCAGAAAATTAATAGAGAGCTTGCATTTATAATCCAATGTTACTGCAATTTGTGCACACACAAAGATAATATGCCACATTATTACAACTTCCAATAATTTATTTGACATAATAATTCGCACAGTTCTAATTAAATTGGGTAATTAATAATTACTAATATTTGTGAAGACCGAGTTATTTAATTAACGTTTAAATAATTTATAGCCTTCGTCCGGTGGTTATCACTTATTTTGGAAAATTATAATTTTTGCTTTATTTTAATTAACAGTTTTATTATTAAGCAGAATGTAATATACTTAATCGTAATTACTCAATTTTAAATCTAATTTTAACCTAATTATTTTGTTTCGATGACGGTCCAACATTATATAAACAATCAAAATTTTAATTACTCGATAATGTACCACACCGCTTTTCGAAATTTCGAATTAGTTAAAAATTGGTTAATTACATCCCAACACGCTAATAATTATAACGGTTGAAAATGCTAATCAATTAGATTACTCTCAAATCGACTCGTTACTGATCAAAATTATTTATAATTGCAATTCAAAACTTTCGGGGCAAATTAAAGACAAACCTTCGCTATGTTAAACTTCTATAAAGGAATAGACAAGTCTGCATGTAATTAATTGATTACAAAATCCATTACGAGTTTTTGAAAACCGTTTCAATAAAGAGTGAATACTTTGGTGTTTATTATTTAAATAAATTGCCGTTCCTGATGCGGTTTAAAGTCGGAATGGAACATAGTTTGGATTCTTTTGATTCTATTCACCGGGCAGAAGAGAGTACATTTTCTGGTTACTATTAGTTAATTCATCTTTGAATTAATCATCTTTTTTGCTAGCTTATCAGCAAATAGCTGTTGTGTATTATTTATTTGAGCGCCTATAAAAACATCAATCGCTGATTACAATCTAAAATTGATAAACTCTTTGACGATTACAGAACAATTTTCTTTGGTAATATAGTTGTTGAATAATTATTTTATAACGCCTATAATAATTCATGTTAGTTGTAATAAATATAATTTCGAAATTTTAAGGAAATCTATTCGGTCGTTGTTTAGTACGCCTCGAGCGCGGCGCGTAAAATCCTACCCTTAAACTTAAACCAAATTTTCAGATCCGGTTGACTTTAATGTAATAGTTAATTTTTTCGATTCGTACTTGTAACGCTAATTTATTATAATTTGCAATTGTGTGTACAGAATTTATTTAAAAAAGATTAATTCTAATTCTAAAGCAAAACTTTCCAGTTTTGTAACAGCTTTGTCTTTGATTATCTGTAATTTGCCTAGAAATTACAGAAAGACGAAGTTAAATCTGCCAGAGCACACCGCTGTTGCCAATATAATGATAATTAAAGCGATCTTATTCAACAAAGCAGCTTCTTTAATCTCGTGCTGCGGTTTAAGGAAAACTACGAGCTTCGATCACTTTTTATTAAAATTTAAGAATTAACGCAAAAAAAGTCGGCACCGATCGCAATTAAAATTTATTCATAAAATTTGAGCTCGTTTGTTTTAATTTTCCGACCAGGATTAGATAACTTCAAGTCGAAACACCTGGATTCAATTTACAATGCAATTTATTGTATTATAATTTTGGTGCATCGACTGCATTTCGAGCTTAAAAGTAAGTAAGCCGGGTTTAATTATTCGTTTAAAATTTTAAATCGTGGCTAATTGATATTCTATTTAAAACTGATTTTAACTGCAAAACACAATTTAAATTGAATACCGGCCTAACTTTTTAATAATTTACTATGCCACTATCTCCCCCGGTATCCAATTTAATTATTGTTCATAAGTAAAAGGAATCTCTAATTCGAAACGACATTAGAAAAAAGATGCAATTTCGGGTGGATTTGCACAGGTTAATTAGTTTCAGGTTAGGATAAGTAAATGCGTCGGGACGAATGATAATAATCATTCTGATGGACTTGTCTAACAAATTAAATTAGGTTTAGTGCGTAATTACATCGGAATAACACGCAAGTAAATTGTCTAAAAATACCACAAGGTAAATTAATTGGTTTCATAGCTTTAACTACCAATCGAAAACAAAGAAATACGCGAATAAAAGAAAATGGGAAACCTCAAGTTGTTTGAAATTTGGAAGTGATATTAAATTTTCGCCACGTGCTTAAAGCTTTACATGGAAAGTGGAGAGAGGCAGACGATGCTTTACGGTGATTAAAAACTAAACCACCGAACTTCCCATTTCGTTTAGATCAAAGGGAAACAAAATTAAAAAAGATCGGATTCGCCGATTGTGAACTGTAATTTTATTTGCAAAATAGTTTCGATTCTGTATCGTATGAACGAATTTCAGATTTTTGAAATATCACCTCGGAGCATAAAATTAAAATGGGAAGTTTTTTCTAACAAAAAGTTTGGAAAACTTTTATATAGTGCTTGATATGCTTTACAAGCTACATTCGTTTTCCCCCGGGCCACGAATTTAATAAAACCCAGTATACTTTTTATTCGTTAGTGTCTCCGCGAAGTGCATTCTGTTCTCAGATTCCTTAGATTGTCAACTGAGTTGTAGTAGTACGAGCGATGTGAGACTAATATCACTGAGCAAAACCAAGATTTACGACATATAAGACGTCAAAACAAGTTATAAATTTTCGCATACGTATATAATTTAGATTAGATTCGGAATTGCAGTTTCTCTTATAAATCTTGGCTATACGTTTTCGTTCCAATCCTGAATAAATTGTTTTCCTAATTAAATCTTTTCCGATGTTGGCCTGACGATTGAAAGCGTAATTTCTAACTTCAACATGAGTAAGTTAATAAATAAACGAGCAAAGTGCACTTGCGATAAGTCGGGCAGGTGTCAGTTTGGTCGACATGGCTGCGCATTATCTCATTCTATTTCACATCGTTAATAATTTACCTTACATAAATATTTGTTTTAGCGTCAGAAAGTGCATCATTAAAAGTTAACGCTATTGATCGTCACTTGAGTTCGAAACTATCGGCAAACGTTAATAGTGAAGGTATTGTAGTTGGTGACAACGTTCATTAGCACAGTTCTCCGTTGAGGATAACAGATCTGCCAACTTCGGCACTTGACCACTCTCGTTGCTACAAATTAACTTACCTCCCAAGATCCATCTAAAAAGTTTTAAATTCTTTATGTTTAATTTATGACGTTCAAACATTGAAAAAATTAACGAATAAGTTAAATGTTATACGTTTAATAATAATAATTTTAACGGTTTAAACGGAATAAGTTTAACGGTTAAGTTAAATGAAACATTAGGATGATTACTTGCTCCGTAAGCAGAACAAACGCTATATTAATGGTTCTGGTATAAGAAAAACTTCTGTACACTGCGCGTGAGGAATGGCTTACTTCTTCGGTTTTAAATTTGAATGTTTTTTATTAAATGGAAAAAAGTCGCAATTGTGGCTAAGCATACCGATGAATTGACGTTCAATTAATCGTCCTGCCTAGAGGGTATTCCATACCCCCCAGACCCCCCGGTCTGAGAGCAGCCATAATATATTGTGATGATATTTTTTTGCAATGCGTGGCAAACTGCAAATAACCACTAATCTCTACGGCTTTACAAGTCGGAGAGCTAAGACTTCTCATGGGCGAATTCAAAGTTCCAAAAAAAATTACCAATTAACAAAATCCAATTTAAAATAAAATGCTGACCAATCCAAAAATTTTATAAATTCTCCAAAATAAATCTTCTTCAAAAATAAATTAATAAATCGTAAATCCAATGTAAAAATTGGATTGGAACACAGTTTTTGTCTTGTCTTATCCAAATCGCCCGCTTATCAATAGCACCATTCGTTCCTACGAATGCAAATTTTAAACTTTCCAATTTTAAATAATTCAGATCCAATTTTTAATTTCAATTGCTCATATTCTAATTTATCAACCAAATCCAATCTAAACCATCAAATCAACTACCGCTCGGTAGCAATGTATCAAAAAAAACATCTAAATTATCCAAATATCAAAATAATCATCCAAAAATTACGCAATAATGCATTCGCATCAAAAATTCACTTTATTCAAATCAAAAATTACTCACAAATTTAAACTTATCTCAAAAAATTTCAATAATTGCCTCGAGCCAACATAGCACAACAGGCTCGGGTAGTTGCTATCGGCGAAAAAGCTAATATCCTCCTCGATTCGCCCCCACCTGTCTAATTCTACAATCTTACAACTTAAAATTATTTAAATAAAAATTTCATCAAATGTACAGGGTAGGTGCGAATCCCCTTTTTCACCACAATATACAACATTAATCTGTCCGTCTGCAAAAATGCAGTCTTCCAATGGGCTTAATTCAAAATAATACTATATCACAAAATTCCTGACCAGGAGTCTGAGGGGTCCGAAAAGTATCAAAATTATTAAAAAGTAAACCAAATATTATGATCACGAAATGGTTTTTTCCACAATATGATTCTTCGGGGACATTAAATTATTCAACTACATAAGACAATATGTTTAAAAACTCTTGATGTCTGTTGGATTGTTAAATGACGTTGCTGCAATCGATCCTTAATTAAGTTTATCTTGAATGTTGGAAATTAAGAGCGTGCATTTGGAAATTAAATTAAAATTGATGGTTAATAAAAGCAATCAGTTTTAAAATATCCTAAGGGATGGTATAAGGTCAAGTGTTCTTATAACGTATTACCAAAATTATATTACCAACCACCTTCGTAACATAATCTACCCTTGCTTAAGTTAACGGTCGCCTTCGAGCATTAACCTTTGTCATCTCATGCAGCTTGATGAAAATGAGAAAAGGATACAATTTATTTCGCCATTTATTGTAAGAAAATATTTTGACCTTAAAAACTTATTTTTAAACGAAAAGCGTTGACCATAGGAAAGCGTGGTATTCAAAGAATTTATTGGAAGTTTTTCCTTTAATTTGTTATTTGACCTGTCGCTCACTTGGCCCTGCAATTCTAAACTTGACCGTATTCGAGCCGCCCAATTCTTGAATTTCAGTACGGTAAAAATCTATGATTTTAAATTAATATCGCATTTTTAGGACAGAGGAAAAGCTAGGTATTTGTTTGGATTATATTTATTTTCAAATAAACAGATTCGTTATTTTTTGGGCAACTGCAATAAAATTAAAGTAGCTGGTTGGGTCTTATTAAAAAATTGCTATTTCGGCTTATCTTCGAATCTATCAATTTTAGCGAAGGCGGACAATCGATTAAGCGACGATGTATACAATAAATCTATTTGTTACTGATTGACAGTGAAATATAGAACACTATACGTAATTGTAGTTTCTAAAGCAGCAACGACATTTTTATACGATTAATTGGAACCTCGAAAACATACAGGGTGCTTTATTTAAAACTTTAGTTTGGAAAATAACATCGTCGTGCCACTCTATTTAATTTTTAACGATTTTGAAAAAGCTTCAAAAGTTTAGCACGTTTCGCGACATTTCACTATATTATTGTGTCATCCTTAATTTTTGTATTGAAAATGCTTTCGCAATAAACGTCAAATACTATAAAAGTAACAATTTTTACAATTTACAAAGAACTAGCAGTATATTTGTTTTGTATTCAACAAGTATAAAGTTTTAAAAATTTAATTTTCCAATCTGTTACTTTTTTTAAAGAAAAAACTGTCACAAAGTTATTGATCAAATTTATCACACTAAATTTTTAGAGTTTTGATTAAGTTAGAACAAACCTAACGAGTACTAACCATGAATGTACAAGATGAATAGTTTGCGTTAGAACGTAATTTAGGACGTTACCAACATAACGCGACTAATAAATTTCCCGTGAACTGGTATTTAATACTAGCGCCGCAATGGTATAGCGCCGCGACGTTTTGCAACCTTTGATTAAAATTAAAAAAAGATAACTAAGTACTACTTAAATTATTATCGTGAAGAAATTTTTACGCTGCGAGTGCTAAAAATTTAAAAAACGAGGAATTAAATCTTGGGAGTGTGATTAAATAATGGACCGGCGCCTTCCAGTGTTCCAGAGCGGTCAGTTTAGTTTGCACAATTTGCCAAATACTATTACTCTTTCCTTTTATAGACTCGGTTGTTGGAGGTGATATAATTTATTGTACTTTAGGAAAAGTGACAGTATACAAAAATAAATACATAAAACCCTATTTTCATTTGTCTTTTTCTTTTGGAGCAAAAGTGTATCAGCTAGCACAAAGCCTTAAAGATCGCTTTAGTGTCTACTAGGATTAATGATTAGACGTGAAGGGATGTTCAAACCAGATAAGTTAGTTCTGTCACGTCTGCTGCTGATGATTCTAGTTACCTGTCATTTTGGTGCTTCTTAATTCTAAGACATTTTTTTTAATTTTAAATTAAATTTTGCATTTTGTTTCAGCTTTTCCTTCCATGAGAGACAGTATCACAAATCCAATTCATGTATATGAAGGAGAAGATACTCTTATCACCTGCATCGTCAACGATATAGGTGAAAACTCTGTGTTATGGAAGAAGGAAGATCGGGAGCGTCACAGCAAGCGGGTACTTACGGCGGGCTCAGAAAGAGTTACCGCCGATAAGAGGTTCGCTGTATTGCACGATGTTGGTAAGAATAAACTTAAAATGTTTACATTTCGTTTAACTTTGCAGTGACAAACAAATTTCAAATTGTAGGTCATTTTTAAAGATACGTAAATAAATTTTAAAAAATCCAAACCACCAAGTTGTAATCAGTCCGAGAAGCTTTCTCAAAATAAGCACGTCTTGTCGATCTTGGTGTATAATATGCTATTATCTCGTTTTTCGTAATGGTACTGACAGAAATAAACTTAATGCTACATATTATATTTAGAAGATCATCTGAATATTATATAAGGAATTATTGATTTTAACAAAAGGTTCAAGTATTGACCATTATTTAGCAATGCTATCATTATACAACGACATCAAAGAACCAAGTTCTCAAATTTAGTCATTAGATCTCTTAGAAGTTTATTTGGACCTAATTGCAATTATCTATAATATTAATTATTTCGTATTTATGCGTTGTAACGGGAACATCAATGCAATTATTTATTTTTTAAAATAATTAATAAAAATTTATCTGCGGTTTTATTTTTGCCCAGTTAATTCAAAATAATTACAACTTAACATAGACAAATTGAAAGAATTTTTTAAGGACGCGCGCCATTAGTCTTCTTTAACTTAAATATTATTTAATTGGGTTCATTTTTTAAAGCGTGGTAACTTATTGATAAAATTAATAAAGCCTTATTTTGGTCTTTCAATTTATAAAGACGTTTAAATTTATTATTTGAAATTAAGATTGGAGCACGAAAAAATTAATTTTGTACGACTTCGGATTATGTTTTGTAAAAATTAAGATGGCCGATGAAGTTGTTGATTTTGCAAATGAAAAGATAACAAATTTTTCATTATTCAAACAAATAATATTTAGTGAGACGAAGGAGCACGAGAAAATCGGGCGTCCTTTTATGTTTTCCGTTCGACGCATGTAGGACACACAAGGAGCGAACTTTTTTTTATTAAAAATTTTACAACAAAAAAATTAGCGCTTGTCCTGACTCCAAAATCGAGGATATTCGAAAAGTTTATGTAATATGAGCGCAGTTCATAAGCTTATAAATTCCTCTCTCTGGAATTTATATTGAAATCGATTAAGATTTCAATGTTTCGCGAAATAAAAAATTTAGTTTAAAAAGTGTAATTTTGCTAAAGTCTGAAGAATCGAAATTGTTTTTAAGTTTGCTATAAATTTTACACGCAAATTGCAAGTTGTGCAATGCCGGAATATTTTCAATATAAAATTAGAATTGGAAATAAGAAAAACTTATTTGATTTTGAGCAAAATTCGTTTCGATTTCAAGAGGTAAAACCATTGGCTTATAAATTGTTGCCAACACTTTATTGCAAGAAATCTATCGATGTTAAATTATCGCATTCCATTGTAATTTAACCATTACTAAATTGTTTATAAATAATGCACAAATGTATATAATTGTTTATTTAGTATTTCCTTAATTAATATTGTATACTCTATTGTTACAGAAACATCCGGAGAGGAACCTAAAGTTCCGCAGGGCGGGGATGTTTGGGTCCTAGTCATAAGAAATTCAAAGCCATCAGACTCCGGAATATACGTTTGTGAAGTAAACAGTAACCCAATTGTAAGAAGTTTCCATAAACTAAGCGGTAATAATTTAATTTTGTAAACAAATCATCGTTTGTATTTTTACCACAATATTACGACATTTTTCAATTATTAGTAGGTCCGCGTTTCAAGAAGTTGAACAAGTGCATTAGGGAGGAAGTAATGAATTTAATAAGAACTTTACAAAGAAAATTATGTTGGAAAGTAAAAGGAACGTAGAGGCATTTTATTTCAAATTCTGTTATTAAATAAACTACTACGAGAAAAAAAATTTACAAAGTAGAAAGTTGAAAATATATCAAAAACTTTTGCCAACGGTGAAAACTACAAAAATTAATTTAAACTTTACATATATCCATTACCACCCAATTTTTCATTCCCGAGTAGCCGATCTCGAACCCCCAATAAGTGACAAAAATACCTCGGCTCTTCCCGCGTTAAATTATTGTGTCAAAAAAACGATTGGTAAAATTTGATAAAATGCACACCATATGACGGCAGTCATTCATCAGTCACTTACAGACGATCCGCAAAATATAAAGATTTACGAAACCAATAACAAAGTTAACCAATGTCTTATGATATGATGACTAAAAACAATAAAATATATCATAACTTATTTTCTCAATAAATTATAATTAAATAAAACAAAATACTTTAATACTAAAATAGAGTCTACTAATAATTATTATAAAAATATTTTGAAAAATTATACAAAATGTATAAAATTAATGAAATATCATAAAGAGATAAACTCGGTGTTTTTAAAATGACCTTTGAATTAATAATTTTCTTAAATGTTCTTAACCGTTAGAATTCAAAGATGTTTTTGTTAGGGTTTTTGTTTAAATTTTTAAATCAACAAAGACCAAGGTAGTTTGGTCTAGTAAATGTCTAGACAAACGATATATTGATATTATATCCTCAATAACCTCAATATCGACAACACATTTCACCAAACAAAATTATTACATTTAATAATTTAAATACCGTTCACGATTTAATTTGTTCTCTCTATTGATCCGTTAATTATAAATTACTACATTGTGTGTTTGTTCTTCTTCTATGACATCTCTCGAAGCTTTCTATTCTAGACTTTCATTTTGGTTTCAGTCTTCATTCGTCCCGTCGTCGATGTCAAATTCATTACCCATGATTGCTTTCTTAGTCTATCACTTGCATAAAAGAATCTCACAAATGAAAAAAGAATAATAATAATCGAAATCGTTGGCACTTAATTATCCTTTAAAACTTGGGTTAAATTAGATAACCTTTTCTTCTGCGAGCTAACTATATAACTAATCTTCCATATAATTCATCCGAAAGGTAATCATCCTCATCGGCAGGATATCGTTAAAAAAAGAAAAGCTACTTGATGCTACTTCGGATACTCAACAGATGCTCGACAATTTGCCGTTACAAAGATTTATCTAAGGAAAGCAAAATGCCTCGTTGTATTGCAATTGTTAAAAATAATATCCACTGAACAATTTTTGATTATAAATACGAGAGTGCATCTATGCATTCTCTCGTTCGTGCCAACTTTTAGTGATTACATTATTTAAAAAAAAGCGGTCAACGATATATTAAATGTTATAAATTTTGCAGTTTTAACGAAGGATCTCCAACCACCGAATAATTCAACATCGGAAGTTATGGTAACTACGTACGAAGGGCAACGGGAAGTCTTCAGTAGTGGAAACCATAATTACACGGAGTGTTGCGTTGCTAACAACGTTTCACTGGGATGCATCGGATTCTGTAACATACAAAGCATATTAGAAGGTGCGTTTACTAATTTCGTTGCCGTGTTAAATACTAAGGATAATTTATCGCAGGAAATACGGGTCAAGATCCAGAAAATTGCGAAAGCGACTTTCCCGCGATCGTACGTTGCATGGCCGATGGAAGAAATCACGTGCCGTGCTGCATCCAAGAACGAGTTCCAGATATTTGTCAGGACGTTTGCAGAGGAGAATACACCGCAATTACGGATAATATAAAAACGCATTTTTCATGTTCAGCCTACACGGAACAAACCTTGGCGTGCATAGTGGAAGGAATAGGTTGGTAAAATTTGCTTTGAAATTAGAAATTGATCGTTCTCTTTTTAGAACTCTTACCCAGTCCACCGCAGAACTTGGAAGTTGAAGCTTTGACGGAGAAATCTTTGAGAGTTACGTGGTCGGCGCCAGAATCAAACGGGGAATCGATCGAAAACTACGTAGTCAATATTACCACTCTGAGAACCTTCGACGACCATTTAATCGATCCCAACGAAATGTCGCCCGCAAAATCATCACCTTTGAAAATTGACACAATCGCAATTAGAGTTCCCAGCTCTCAGAATCAAACAATAGTCAACAATCTAACACCGTTCACTATGTTCGAAGTTACCGTCGCAGCTCACAATGTTCACGGCGGAAGTTTGCCGTCTTACAGTGTAAGAACTTTAACATTAACTCCAGGAAAGCTGAAACCCACTACTGTTGTGGGGTCGCCACATCTTCCAGACGTAAAAGCTTGCTGTATAAATAAGGGAGTCGCTCAGAAATCCTGCGTCGACAAATTATGCGATCCCTTGATGGCCGATACAGCCGAGATCACCGATTTAATGATTTGCGCTCCTTGGGCTGGTGACACATTTTCGTGCCTCGTAAATGGAATGGACCACACTCCCTGCTGTAAAGCGAGAGGTTTGCCAGAAATATGTCAACAGTTGTGCACCGGAAACGTTACCACCATCGATTTCAACTTTTTCAAGTGAGTTGTTATTTTTTCTTATTAATAAATAATAATATATAAAGCCACAAAAAACTTTATTATAACTTGGGTAAATTGTTTGATGAGTTAGTTTACATAGTTAGCGATAATTTAGCAATTGTGCGGGAAGGGTTAAAATTATCTCGTAACTCATTAGAGTTTATAAATTTAATTAACCACGCTTTGGCTTATAGTAATTAAACCGCCTCAATTATTAAACATTTTGCGGCTAATATTAAATTATTTAGCAATTTAAGTATTGTAAGGATTGCAAAAAGTTGTCTCGTACGTCGTCTGTGAGAGTTTCATTACCGAAACACCGATTACCCAGCCTAACGCACACAGCCGATTCGCCATTACCGAAAAACACTGTATCGCACTCGGATTGTTTAATATTTCTCAGATCAAAATAAGCTATAATTTCCCTGAGGCATGAACACTCCCATGGATTACCGCCAATAGACATTTCTTTAAGACGAGCAAGTTTTTCTCCGAGCTTTAAATCTAAAGAAATTAAATAATTACGCTGCAAATTCACAATTTCGATCTGATTATTGCTTCCGAACAAATTCGGCGAAAAAAATGTCAAATTGTTGTAAGCCAAATTTAAAATTCGCAGTTCGAAATACGACTTGAAAGCGTCCGCTTCGATTCCCTCAATTTTGTTATTAGATAGATCCAAAATTTCCAAACCCTCCAGAGTGTACGAATTTGGCACAAATCTGATACCGTTATAAGATAAAATTAACTCTTTTAAATTTCGAAGTGGTTCGAGGACTCCCTTTTGGATTTCCACCAATTTATTGTTACGCAAACTTAAAACTTCTAAATCTTCGTGAAAGCAGCCGGGAGTTAACCACGAAATGTCGTTATCGGCGAGCGATAATTTTTTTAAAGCCGACATCGACAGCATATCGACTTGAATGTTGGTCAATTTATTTTTTGAAAAATCAATCGAATCGATAGTAGAATTTTCGAATAATCCGTGCACTAAATTTTCGATACCATTTTGGGTCAAATCTAATTTGGAAAGCTGATTAATATTTGAAAACGCGCCCCGCTTGAGCACTTTTAAGTTATTTTGATAAAACTTTAGAGAAATCAATTTATTCAGATTTTCAAACGCCAGGGGTTGAATGTCCGTTAGTTTTTTCACGATGTACAATTCTTCTACGTCGGGGATGTTGATAAATGCTTCTGCTGTTAATATTTCATCCGGAACTGATGAAGATTTCTTATTGGCTATAATTAAATTTTGCCACGTTTGCCGTCCGTAACGAGAAACATCCGAAATTTTTTCGCAAGTCGTTATAAATGATGTTGTGCACCTACACCTTGTTTCCTTCGTGAATAAGCACAAAACATAAAACCACAAAACACTAACGAGAGGCTTCATCTTTTGTGTACTCGCTTACGCACGTCAACTTAAAACTAAAATGTATGAACGCAGCTCGCTCGTTGGAAACCGGTTCATTTTGAAATTTTTATCTCATGCAATAACCTTTACCATTCTTTTATTGAATAACAACAACATAATTTTGATATCGACAAATGATGACCTGGGGAGACCGGGGCCGATTGGAACATTTATTAGTTTTTATCCAAGAACCATTAATCAAACTCCCATATTAAAAAAATAGCCTCAAATTCCACGACAGCTCACACGAAATAATAACGGTTAGCTAAAAATTCCTCGTAGGTCTTTGAAAAACATCCAAAGTTCAAAAAGTAAGTAAAACCATTAACCATTTATTTAAAACACACGTGCAATCAATATTGGTAATATATAGACATAGACATAGACCTTATAGGGAACGCTCAATTATATTTATTCCTGTGCCCAACTAACCCCGCTCTACCCTACTCGATAAACTGGATAATGGTGGAAAACAAAAATATCAGTCTGAACTCTTTGAATAAAAATATAATTTTGAAATACCAAAATAGCAAGTAAAACAATGACTTAGTCTTTTTGCTTTTTCAGATGTTTGCGGTATATGGGCGAATATACCAACTGCCTCCTCCAAGGCTACGGCGTGCTTCCTAGTGCACCTCTTCAAGTTCACGTGACAAACATAGAAACGGAATTTGCAATCTTACACTGGTCGGCTCCAAAAACTTTAGGAGACACCGTCACCCATTACAATGTGCACTACAGAATGTTCACCACGTACGATAACGAATACAAGTCGATTGCAAAAGTTCACAGTCCTTACATTCTCGAAAATCTCGAGAGCGATACAGATTACGAATTTTATATAGAAGCTGCAAACTCACACGGCGTTGGAGGACCAAGTAGTAGAATCACCTTTAGAACAGAAAGCCAGGTAACCAAAGTTTATTTTTGCTTCGGAAGTGTGCGTTTTATCCATCTGTTAGGATCGCCAGTCATAACCCAAAATTTGTACACGATCGTGTGATTGTACGTCTCTCCGGGATGCAACACCGGTTTGGGAAATTTTTTGTGATATGTGGCATTTGGATAATTTTCAGACTGAAAACAAAGTGCACCCTGTTTCTTGTAAATTGCATCGTTTTTTCCGTGTAATCTTCCGTCCGTGTAAAACGAAGGAACTTTGACGCCAAATCGGAAAGATTCTTTTTTGGTAACTTTCTTCTCGCTACTTCCTTTGCTTTCTTTACTATCCCTTTGTTTTATTTTTCCAGAACTAGTTAAAGATCTCGCTATGGATTCTCTGGAAGGCATTTCTAAATCATCTTTAAGTGTCGCCGAGTCCAAAATGATTCTTAATATTTCTCTTATTTCGGTATAGCTGGTAACGCTATCGCGTTTTTCCGTCATTTCGTGCATAGCTTGGAGATATTTGGTTTGAATTGGATTGAGTACAAGCTTATCCGTGTTACCTTCCTCCAGAAGGTCTATGTCGTCCGGTACCGGCAATTCTTCTTCTAAACACTCCTCGGGATCGAGTACCCCTTCTGGAGGAATGTTCGTCTTTTTTAACTTATATATGAGATCCTTCAACTCGGAATAATTGGTTTTACTATCTATGCTTAAAATTTCGGCCACGTACCCATGGAGTTTTTCTATTATTTCTAATAATCTACAACTTATTTTCGATTCTGTGGTATGCACCGATGGTTCCTGTGGAATATCCACCAAACCATTTCCAAAATTATCGGCAGTAGAAAAGCGAACACCGCACTGATTGCTGTACAATTCTAAAATTCTGCCAGATGGAGGATGAAACGCACGCGCAACAAAAGAAACGTCGCTATTAATTCCTCTATTGATACAAAAATGCACGTCGAATCCGTCATCTAGCTCCGAGGGAATCTTATCTTTCATTACTTTCGGTATTTGAAAATCGTTTCGCGTATACAAAACGTTTTGTATTTCCCCAGTAGGTAATCCATTGTCTTGCATCAGGAGCGAACAATTTGCGTTGATCGAGACCGTGTGTCTTAAAATTTCTTCTGGCCCTGCGTGGTGTCCGCCTAGATTAAAATAGAGCAAATTTGAAAGGTTTACGATCGTCGTTTTCGAAGTTCTCGCTTCCATTACAACTTTAAATTCGTTTTTAGGAGTTAATTGGTAAGTAATTTGTAGAAATAAATCCCCTGGATAGCCTTCTTCCAAGTCATGGGAAATGTGAGTTAACGAAACACTGGTGTCGGTTACGAATGGAATCCAAACCGCTTTGTCGAAACCTTTAAACCCACCGTTGGCATGATTTTTATCGTCATTTTCGCTAAACCAATATTGCTTTTCATCGATTACACAAGTTGCATTTTCAATTTTATCCGTTACGCGTCCGATAGTAGCACCAAAGAAAAATTTGTCGTAGTACAAATACCCGGCCAAATCATCAAATCCTAAAACGATGTCATCCGCCACTCCTTTTCGATTGGGAACTTTTAAGGAAATTATTCTAGCTCCATAAGTAATCACTTGCACTTGAATGAAATTGTGATTTCGCCAAGTGAATCGCTTTATATAGTGTCTTCCATCCAAGTCATCGACGTAACCAAATGAGTCTTCCAACAACTGAATGTTTTTATTACTTGCGTGAACTATTGGTGGCGGCGGCGGTGGTTCTGGGGGTGGGACATTCTTTTGAGATGAACTTTTGCGAGATCCTTGACTTCCTCTTTTGGAACCAGGGTTATCGACGTTTTGAAGTTTTGACGAAGTATGAACTGGTAAATCGGTCATAATTTTAAAACTGAAATTTTGATTACCCAAAGTACATAAGTAGTGTTGACACTGACAATTTTAGTTTAGGTTTGTTTTTCGTTTGTTTTAGATATGGTAATGTAGATTTTACTGTAACTTTTAGGTAATGGAAGAAGAGATTAAAGAAGCTTCTGCTTACAACGTTACGGCGTGTTGTGTAGATGTTGAACTGAGCAACGTATGCCTGCCTTTATGTTCTTACGATGCAAGCATGACCGATATTAAAACTCTTGCCGCTTTTTGTGGCGCCGAATTTCACAAGTTACTTCGTTGTGGAGCTGGTGGTCGAAACCACGCAACTTGCTGTTCACGTCGAGGTGTTCCACCAAACTGCCTTTCGCTTTGTTCTGGTGTGATGGTGGAATCGTTGGCAGTTACAGCAACCACCTGTGTTCCGTTCATCGGAAATATTGCCCAGTGCTTTGCCGAAGGTAAGAATTACAACAAACTTTTTCCGTAACGACTAAATTTTTGAGATAGGCACCGGACTGCTTCCTGAACCGATTTCTGAACTCCAAGCCAGTGTTATTAACGAAACCAGCGTTAGCTTAGAATGGGAAGGCCCACTTATCGAAAAGAATGGTACAACGTATGTTGTTCATTACGAGCAAGTCGATAACACTTCGATGCATGAAAGTATATCAAAACTTGAAAATGTAAGATGTTCATTTTATTACATTTAATATAATATTCGAATATTATGATTTCAGCAAATCCAAGTAAACGATACCACGGCATTAATTACAAATTTGGAAAGCAGAGCTTTGTATAAAATTTTTGTGGTTTCTAAAAATCAACACGGTACCTCGCTACCTTCGTCGATCGTCATCATTCTTATCGATAGAACAAGTACGATTTTATAACTAAGTTTTTCATTTTTGACCTTTCAAATTTTAGATTCAAAGGTAAAGGGCGTGACTTCACCTCCACACTCGTTGGTAGTTTCAAGTCACAGTGCTACGTGGGTCACGATTTCGTGGCAACCACCAGAATTTAGCCTTCCATCAGAACAAATTAAATACAAATTGTATCACAAATCCACATCAGATGAAAACTTCCAAATTATAAATACGACAGTCACGTCTCACATGATTCAAAATCTTAGTCCCAACACCCAATACATTGTTTACTTGGTGGCGATTTCTAAAAATGGACTAAGCATACCTTCGGAAACGTTAATCGCCTGGACGGATCCTGCTTATCCGGCATTTGTAGAGGTAACCGAAATCAATTGTAAAGTTTTGTAAGTAAAACGCTAGGTTTTAGCCGCCAACCGTTCATCCTATTAATTTGGTTATGGAAGGAAGCAGTATGACGATTTTATGTATTGCGATGGGCACACCCATGCCGACAATTTCTCTGTACATTTCGGGACGTCTAGTCAGGCAAGAAATTACTAGACACATGGTGACGGTAATCCATAACGTCACTAGAGACATGGACCAAATTTCCTGCTATGCAGATAACGGATACGGAACTCCAATGCAAGCTTCTCGTAAAATATCTATTAGTCGTAAGTGACGTAAAACGACAGCACGGTTTCCGGTTTAATAGTTTTCTTTTAGATGGTCCGCATATTCAAGCAAGTGGAATTACCATGGCCGTGTTAGGTGATGCCGTCAAACTGGAATGCAAAGTGGACGCTCATCCGGAACCGAAAATGATGTTTTGGAGGAATCACGAAGAGCGAACACCTGTCATTCAAGGTGGACAGTACGATATTTCGGTTGGCCCTGTAAAAGACGAAGAAGACAGGTATATCATGCATCTTACAATTAACAAAATTACGGATATGGACGTGGGTGACTACTTTTGCCACGCAGAAAATGCATTTGGAAGTGCCACTCAACCGGTTTCGGTTAGAATTAGAAACGTTGCAGCCACAAACAATGTAACGCAATGCTGTATGGAACAAAACGTTACGTCACCTTGTATGGTTGCGTGTTCGTTTTATCTCGATATCGATGCTGTGATAGATAAGCCAGAGTGCATTAACGATTTCGATAAACTAATGAAATGTGCGGCCGATGGATCCGATCATAGAAGTTGCTGTTCGCAATGGGGTGTTCCCCGACGTTGTTTGGATTGGTGCAGAGGAGAGCCGCTATTTAATAATAAATTGTGCGTTTTATCCTACACGAAACAAATCATGAGTTGCTTCCACGAAGGACGCGATAAACTGCCAGGACCTCCTCAAAATATTAGGATCGAACACATCGATTCGAATACTGTTAACGTGTTGTGGGATCCTCCGGTTAAAAACCCACACACAGTTGAAATGTACCGAGTGTTTTGGAAGTCCTCAGATTCCAACACCTTGGCACCTCAGCGTACGGATACCAAGAGTACGCAATTTAAAATTACAGGGTTAACGGAAGGTGTGATGTACGAATGTGTGATAAAAGCGGGAAATTCTAAAGGAACGTCCACGCTGAGCGAAACCATTAAGTTCACTGCGGGCGATAAATATATCACTTCCGCTGCGAGTCACAGTGATTCGTCGCACGCTGGAGTTGCCGTGGCCGTGGTGTCTGCCATAATTATCGTAGCCGCCATTGTTATTGCTGCCGTTTGGTTCATCAGAACACGGAAGCTTCTAGGCGGAAAAAATTCTGGAGGAGTGGCGTTCGAAAACCCGAGTTACCTTCGCGAGGTAAACATGGATCACATCCAGGTAATTTTTTTCTATTGTTTTACTTACAAACCAAACTTGTTTCTTTTAGATACCCCAAGGACAATCGGAAACCACGATTTCGAATGGAACGGCGAACGGAATTGCAATTTCCACGTCGTCTGGAGGCCAAGGGTGGAAAGAAGAACGACTTCACGTTCCGGCGTCGACAGAAGTCAACCCAACTTTGTACGAAGAATTAAAATTAGGACAAGATGGGGCGGGATTTAAAAGGTTAAAACCATAGTATGAGGTGAACACTGATCGGGGTGACGAATCGAGATTTTAAACGCGAGTGAATATCATGAAGTGTGTAAATAATAAATATATTTAAAAAAAAAAGTAGAATAATTTAGATAGGATGGTCGAGAATTGTGATTATTAGATAAATAAAAAAAAACACTCAGCACTTACCCAATAGCTTAGACATTTTGATAAATATTATGCACTGTGTTAAATCAAACAGGGCATATAAATATTACTACAAAAAAAGATCTGTAGAGTGTTTATAAAAAAATTTCTAGAGAAAACTTGTTTTTATAAAAAAAATATATAGAAAAAGTGAGAAAGAATCGCGAATGTGATTTATAAATAAGTGAGAGTGGGTTATGACTATAAAATTCATGTTTATTGTATTATTTTGTTATTATTAATCCTAGATTAGTATTGTTACAGTTTCACTTAAGCAACAAATTCCCCAACTTTTAATCTCACGATTGGATTTTAAAAATTTTTAAGTAGAGATTTCAATTTTAGTATCTTGGTGCAATCAGGTGATTGAAAGTATCTTCCCAAAAATTGCATAGGTAAAAACGGTAAATGTAACTTTTACATTTCCATTTCTAGTCGTTAATATTTAATGACCTATTAATAATATAAAATGTCCACTTTAATTTACTACTCTCCTAAAGATAAGCTTTGTTGCAATATTTGCAATTAATGTAAAAGGATTTGTTAGAATACGAAGAATGTAACTGCAATTTGTACGTTTACTTTCTGAAAAAGAAAAACCCACGTAGATAATATTACACTAAATTGTATTTTAAAAGGAATTCATGTATGTTACATACATGTGTCTGTGCCTTTTCTATCGTCTGACTTTATCTTAAAAAGTATTAATTTTAATTTGTACATAATTATGTACGTGTTTAAAAATTGTAAAATAAACAAATAAAATAATAAATACCATTTTATTTTTATAGCACAATATAATATGTAGTATGTATGTTGGAAATTGGATGCAAGTGGCTCAGGATAGGAGAAATTGGAGAACAAGAGTGGAGGCCTATGTCCAACAGTGGACGCAACTGGCTGGTTGATGATGATGATGATGATGATGTATAATAATATAAGAAAAGGAGGGACGAATTTCAATAATTCATCTGCATTTGACTGTCATAAAAAGAAAAACCATTTAAATACCACAATCTTATTAATTTACCAGTAGGATCGCTTAGGCGAGTTGTATAAAGCTCCGTTAAAAGTTAACCTGGAGTTAACTTTAGTTAATGAAAGTTAATCAAGGTGGTCAAATCTCTGGGTTAACTCTGATACGAGGACAATCTTATGTTATACAACTGATCTTTAAAGACATACATACACTCAGTATACACAGTGTATACATATACTCAGGTAGGATAGATTAATCGCAAAATCCAAAATGATACCACAACCAAGAATTAAATTTCAAATTTGAACCCTTTAATTGGATCGAGAAATTCACTTTTCAAATCTGATAATATGCATATTGATTTAAAATCTTCTAGCACATTATAGAGAGATGCAAAATAAAATTACAACTTCAAATTAATTTTTAATGTATAGAAAATATTTTAATAACTAATAATATTACTGCAATAAACGAATTACTCTCCATATTCTTTCATTTCATAAGAAAGCAATATTTTGTTAAACTGTTATACTAATGCCATAGTCATGAGTTTGATCGCCAAATATAAAATTTTTCCGAAGGTCCTGATAACATATTTTGGCTTCTAATTATTCTTACTCACTTATCACTTTTTAAAATTTGCCAGGAAGCAATTCAAAAGACCAAATCAACTGGCTTCAAAAAATGTTTTTTTGGTATGGCTTATGGCAGAACAATGGAAAGAGTCTGTTCGAATTTATTGCTAGATCGATGATTTTAAAAGATAAATTGAAAATTATTTGGAAAATCGTATTACAAACAAACTAGCAACCAACTGTGGCAGCCTCGAACTATTAAATTTGGAAAATTTAGCTGCAATCGCCAACAACGTTTACGAAACAATATTCCGAAGTACATTATATCCCATCAATGATAAATCTCGCATCCTCTTCGGCAATACCACCGTTGAATTCTCATTAGATTTCCAAGAAAAAATTACCATGGCTTCGACGATACAAATCAGCATTCCTATTGCTTGCAAAATCTGTTTTACTTTAAATTTTAATACGATCTCACAAACTTGAATATGCTTTTAAAAAAATCTAATCTAAAAGTTAAAAGTTAGATCCATGAGGACAAACTGGAGAAGGTATTGATCTTAAAACATAACATCTAATCACTTACCACAGAAATGGAATCACAATAATTATTGTCCTTAATGTGATTGAAAACTTCGTTAAAAGAACTCATGTCTTCCAGAAAAGTCTATGGCCTTTCATTTGCTCTTTCCTTTATGAAGAAAGAGTTTTTGTTATATTATATCACCCTAACAAAATGTGAGTTGATGGAGAACAGCAACACAAAGTGCTTTTGAATTGATTATTATTAATGCAGTATCTCAATCCTTCATATAATATCTTGAGAACCTGTATTTCGTTAGCTGTATTCCCTACACAGCTGTGATCTAAAGTCTAAGTTTGATTTATGTGATATACATCTAGAAAGTGCTTCTTTGATTATTCCAATTCTCAGACAACCTTGAGCACCAAGTATAAACTAGGTTGGTACATTAATAGAAATAACAGAACAAAATTCCATAAACTGAGAGAAAGAGAAATACAAACAAAATATATTTGTAAAAAATATCGAAAGAAATACAAAACAATTCTTCGTGACAGTTAAGTCAGATTGGTGATGGTTGATTTATGAACGGACGAACCATGGAGCAATGCTTTTGTCCAGCCAAAAGCAGATAATATGCAAAAATATAAAATCTTCCCTTAGTCCAGTGAATGTATAGTTTTAGTTTACAAAAATCAAAAAAGTTTTTATTTTTGGAAGTATCGCTACCAACAAGCCTGGATTTTTTCTTTCAAGCGTTTAGTGGATGGCTTTAATAAATAGTTATAACGCTGTTCTCCAGATGATCAAAAAAAGATGTCAGGGTAGGTCTTTGTAATCGCAAATACAACGTTAAATTTTCAAATTTGATTGGTTAAAGACTACAAATACATTTTCTCAAAAATTTAAATAGTTGACATTAAACAGTTATAAATTATGATTTGGTATTTAAAAACGTAAAAATAATATACACAATGACTTTACTTTCTCGGATAAGAATCAATTTTTAAACGTTCCGGATATTTCTCTAAAATTCCAATGTAAATTTAAAAAATTAGCATTTATCATTTAAATAAAGTGCAGTTACTGTCACCATCCATTTTTTTATACAACCAATATTTTACCTTACATTTTGCAAATTCAACGGTATCTGAAAATTAGGTAAATTAGTAATATTAAAATATTAATTATTTTACGCAAAAAAGTTAAATTTCTTTTTAAAAAATTGTTTTAAAACAACTCGTTAAACTTCTGTTATGAGAAATTTAAAATAATTAAAATGCTTATTGCAGTTATTTGATGCAAATAGCATCATAGACAATGACATTTAACTAAAAATTAGAATTTAAAATTATGACCTATTACAGCTTAAATAAAAAAATTCTGTAAATTTACTGTATTTTGAGCTCATCTCTTGTAATTTTATAAATTTATCTACAGGAAGCTAAAAGTTGTGACCTCAGAACAACTAATTCACAACGCAACGTTAAATTGAAATGATTTAAAAATATAAATAGATAAACCCCAATTTGAAATATCTTTCAGCAAACTATTATAGTTTGAAAACTTATATTTATTTGTTGCTCGAGTTAATTAATTTCCTTGATAATTTTTAATGGTTTGTAAATATGTTACTATTTTTATACTCTAAACTTTCAAAACCATTATGACTTTTAACTACTTTCAATGAAAACGATATTTTCAAATGTTAAATTAAACATTATAATAATGTTATTAATGTTCAAAGTCTGTGGAATGCTTTCAAGAACTTCCACAGTTCAGTGTTCCTCAATTAAATTACAAGTTTCCTCTATGAATTTTTTTTTAAATTTTGGGTGATATCCAAAACCAATAAATTTTAATATTGAAGAAGCAAATTCTGACAATCGCCATTAAATTTTCAAGAAAATGTGAAGAACTGACGTTGCCATTATTAATAAAAAAACAATTTCTTGTAGCAAATTTATTCATCATCTGTTCATAAATTTGTGCAAATCGCACTTGCTTTATTCAATTTATTGACAAATTTATTAAGTAACAAGATTTATAGTATGTTTTAGACAACTAAAATTTATTACTTTCCTGTTTTATTTTTACCTTCACGCGTCCACTAAATTACTAGAGGTAATAAATTGATAAATATTTTAGATCGTAATTTTTGGTTTTGTGCAGTGATTTTGATTTAGAAAATTTTGTTTTAAACAAAAACTTATGCTCTCGAAAAGTAGCGTATCAAATTTCATATTAAATGACATATTTAATTAAAACGTAATGAAAAATTTAAAAAATAATTTTTGAATATTAAGCAGAATACATCGAAAATTAAAATCATCACTTTAGTTTAAAACAAAATTTTGGCAGTATAATTTCACTTCGAGTCTCTGCGTTTACACTTTTGTTTCTTTTAGCAAGAAATGTAATTTTCAAATCAAAAATAACGAGATGTGTCGGAAATATATTATATCTACTCAAAAATACAGAAAATAAACAAAAAATTATGGCAAATGCTCAAATGGTATTTTCTGCTACTTTCGTTTCTTTCGTTTCTTTAAATAATCGCGATCTGATTTAAAAATTACATCAAAAGTCTTTAGCATCCCCAATGTTGTTAAATACTAATAAACCTAATACATCAAACTGCGTTGCATTTTTAGAATACAAGTTATACGTCTAATTTTCGACTAGGTCCACTTTTAAGTCTTCAACGACTGAGCAGTCGTCACCAATGGCTTATAACTTTTTAACTTATAATTAAATATTTTTATACCATCCGTTTTAAATTTTTTATATTTATTTTTGTTAATTAAAAGTTCTTCTATAAATTATTTAATATACCAAGAGCCCTCGTTAGATTTCACCCTACTTGTCTTGCGCCAAAACTTTAGTGTGAGCACTTCTGTTGACTAGAAATTGAAACAACCGCTTCAGACATGGAAAAGGAAAGGTAAAAAGCCACATATAATATGTAAGTTTCGATCGAGAAATTCGAAAACGAATATGCTTTTCACATCCATCCATGCTATTTAAATCCATCCAAACGACGTCTTCATTAAATATCGTCAGTTTCTTTGTTTACGTTTAGGGACGTGCTTAGCATGGTTAGTACCAGTGCAAGTTGGAAAAGTGCGCATTTCCTGATCGCGAAGTCTTGAAAAAGTGGAAGTCCGTAATATTACCAATTTGGTTTTTCTATTAGTAACCGTTGTTCAAATAACATCTAACATTATTAGAAAAAAAAATTTCTGATCGACTTAGCGTGTAACACGAAGAAGTGAAGTGCGACAGCCAGCGAATGTATTCGAGAAAGAACGGAGGAACAGTTGGTTTGCCTGACAGGCAAACTTCCTAGTACAATGTGTTAGTGTTACGGTAGAATTTGAGAAACACCTGCTTCAGGTGTCTTCGCGAGCTTCCTCACACGTGCGTTAAGCTTTCTGAAGTTGTTGTTTATGTAAAATCGTTTTGTGATTGGTTCTTTTAAGGAATAAAAATATGCGACGAAATAGTTGGGTAAGGAATATATTTTATGTTTTCTTTCGTTTTATTTTTCAAAATTGCGTTTGTATTTTTTTAAATTTCAAATGCGAATGTTTTCGTGCAAACAAACACAAAAGGGAATTGCGCGCTATGATAAACGATTTCATGTATCGCTTTGATTTATAGTTGGGAATTGCACTATCAATTTATCATTAATAACGATATCGATCGAGATATCAATATAGGTACGTACAATTTATTGGACTAACTTGTTTCTGATTCATCGAGGTCGATATCCGTAATATAAAATAATAGATATCATTTTTATTGGCAATTTTAAAATTATGTTCGAGATAGCAGTGGTATGTGGTTAAGTCAATGGAAATTATCAAAATTTCAAGATTAACTGTTTTTTCCTCTCGAATGGTCAGAGTTTTTAAAAAGCATTTAAATTTACGACACGAGTGAGCTTTTGAGCTTAATAGCGTTGATATAATTTTAAATAAATATCAATTTGGAAAAATTATTGCAAACAAAATACAAAACTTTCAGAGAATGGAATTGATTTCGCATAAAATATGTAGATTTTATAAAATGTTTTAAGCTTGCAGAAAAAAGCTCGTCCACTTAGATGCTTAAAAGTTTTTTATGGATCGTACATTTCATACAAATTTTGCCAAGTTTTTCCTAGTAAAATTTACTGAAACTTTTCGATTTTACCAATTTTTTTACGATACAGTTCTGTAATTATTAAAAATTGAGAAATGAATAAAATTGGTATGGTAAAAACGACAGGAAGGTCGATTAATTTTTTTTTAAAAGAAAACAAGACCGCAAACCGTATTGTTTACTATTCAAGAAAGATCCATTCACGCAAAACGTTGGATGCTGCATTGCTGCCTAAATAAAACCAGAAATGAGTGAGTCTTCGGGCTACAATAGAAAAAAATTTAAAAGAAATCACTTTTATATTATTAATGTTGATAAAGCATTTCTTTTCATATTGGGTACGCCGCAGGTCGCAAAAAGAAAACGAAAGGGCTTTATACCGGTATATTGATCATCGTTGATCTAAACTTAACTGCTTTGTTGCGAGAATGCAAAAAATTTGACGAGATTTTATTTGAAATATTAAAATTTTTTGTAACAATTGAAGAGCGATAATTAAAACTATTGTTTAAAAAATTTTGAAAAAGTTTGAAAAAGCACAACTAGGAAAATTTTGAATTTATCAAGATCGGATGTGGATGATTTTTGAGACCTAATTGGCAGATAGACAAAAGAAAATCTGGATTTTGTCAAAAACAAGCTGATGCCGCAATTCTCGATTATAGAATTTAAATATATTGCTATGCTCCCAGCATTTTATTTTTAATTAATTTTCAAAATCAAACTTTTTTCCTAAATATGTCTTTAAATTTGTATTTGAATATTATTTTAAAAATGGTAAAGTTAAATTGTACGATACCCGTATCGCAGCTGTCTTCTTATCAAATGCAATTTTCAAATCCTTGAATAAATTTTTAATACTAAATAGAAAACTATCTTAATTATTTTAATTGTAATTGTTGATTCCATCCATTTCCACCTTTTATCCTTTTATCTTTAATTAACTTCTGTTTAAATTTTATTTTCCAAACTACTCACAAATTTTTCAAAATTGATACATCCAATTATAAATATCAAATAAAAAACACTTTCATAAAAAAAAACTTATTATATTTACTATATACTTATTTAATTAATTTTTCGGACTAACAAATCACACGTACATCATGTCGATCATTTTTGGCAAAAGGCCTCGATAAAAACTCCACTTTTACCAACTTTAATTTTCAAAGTTTTACTTCTCAAAATTCAAATTCACATATTTCACAAAATTAAAAATCAAAATTAATAACAAGTTAACAGGGTAGGTAAAACTTTGACAATATGTAAAATTGCTCTCTAATTTCTTACTTTTAGGCAAAAAAAACCTTTAAATATAATTTTTAAGGTATAAAATTGCGCATATTTTAATTATTTTTTATTTCGCGCATTCAGCATAGATTATCCATGCAGATGTTAGTCAAAAACATGGATAACGTATTTTATCGATTGTTTCAAAATCACTGGGAAGAGATTTTCCATCATCAGCAGTGGCGCAGCCAAGAGGGGGGCTAGGGAGCTATAGCCCCCCCCCCCAGACACTCTTTCTTTTTTTAATGGCTATAGCCGCTTTTTTACCGGTGCAAAAAAAAATAACAAAAAAATGATTGAGTTCAACTGTTCGATGTGATTGTAGTTAGGTACTGTTTTTAGTGTAGCACTTGTTGCTTGTTGGTAGCTAATCAGCCAAGTCAGTTAATTTAGGTCTGGCATCTTCGGGCCCCCAAGGGCAGATTTACCAAATTGTTGCCTATGGGCACTACTTTGAGATGCCGCCCTTGTTATACTTAAGGGCTAACAGGAGTAGTTCGGCGCAAAAGGGGAGAGTGCAGGTAGGAGCGTGGTCAACGCATTTTTAGTGTTTACTGAAATTTCAAATACAAAATAACTTTAGTATGGATAATTAACAATCAGTTTTAATTCTTAATCTTAATGACTGCTATTTATTGAAAATAAGGATAGGTATTGCAATGGTATTTTAGCAAAAAGCTATGTTCCCAAGCATTCCTAAGTGATCCAAGCTTGCTCTTGAAGGCGGGAGTAGAGACGGTCGCATCTCAGGTTGGGTTCTTTCGTTGATTTGAATTACTCTTGTCCAAATTAAATGAATTTGTTTACCAATAAACCGTATTTCAACAAAATATTTCCAATAAAAAAATGCTTCTTCATAAATAATTATCAATCCAAAAGCCAATGCAAAGCAAATGTTAACTAAAATTTCAATAATCTTCGAAGGGAACGAAGTTTCGTTATTAGCGTTATCTAAATCGCCTGCTTATCAATAGCACCATTCGTTCCTACAAATGCAATAATTTTTAATTTTCCAATTTTTAATAATTCAAACTCAGAAAAACGGTAGTTCTCACCCAGTATAATATATAGTAAAGGAGTCTCGGGTTGTACAGGGAGGCAAATCAAACAATGTATTTATTCGTCGACGTTTCGGAGGATCTATACCTCCATTTTTTTCTCAAAACTCAATTTTGAATTTTTTAGTTTCACTGTTCTCTTTCCAATTTCATCAAACCAATCAAATCAACTATTGTTCAGTATCCACTCATAAAAATATTGCTTACAAATTCAAAAATCACAAATCTCAAAAATAAATCACAGAGCCAAAATCATCGACCAGCTCGGTCGGTCATCTTGGCAAAAAAGCCCTTCTCGTCCTCTCTTGTTTCCCCACCTTGCACTCTTTCAAAACTACCAAATCATAATTTACAAAATTTTACCAAAAGAGTACAGGATGGGTCCAAATATTTGGTAACACGACAGTATATTACAATAAAAAGATTGGCAACAAAAATCAAGGATAAATCTTTCGCACTGAGTTATTTCGGAAATGCCGTACTTTAATTCTCACTTTAATTTAAGGTAGGTAACAGTGGTAACACAATAATTATACTCGAAAATAAGATGACCACGCCCCTTTTTCCGAAAAAATTTTGCCTGTGGCGCATGCCTTCGGCACAGCTCGCTTCGCTTGCATCTTTTAGCCCCCCCCCCCATAACAAAATCCTGGCTGCGCCACTGATCATCAGATATTCGTTTATCTGCGATATCCTTGTGAGGATATGAATATATTTTGTTATTAGAGATTCCAGAGAAACCTCTAAAAAGTGATTGCTTTTTTGCCTTAATTGACCAGCATCACATGGCGTCATACCATCAGACATTCTGCATGTATAGTGGCTATACAGATTTAAAACTTATTAAACTATGGAGGGAGGTAAGTAATCTTGTATGCAGTCAGATTGCAATCATGATCATCGAAGTCATCCTAACTTCGGGATATTTGGGCATTGGAATTTGATTGAGGAAATTACACTTTCTCTTTACAATTAATACTTCAGCCAACTCCACATTGAATAAACTTTGCTGTCGAATTGGTAAATACAGTATAGTATGCCGTTAATTTGTAATATTTATACAAGCTCAATGCACCGTATTCTCTAGCAATTACTCCTTCGAATGGTAATAATATTAATAATTGTTATTTAATTAGAATTTGTCTCCTAATAACGCGTGGCAGTGGTTTATATTATTAGCAATTTCCTAACTTGTTTTAGGTATAATTAAGGAATTAAAGTGTTAATGGGTAAAGTAAATGGTATAATTCGTTACGGATATTTAAGTAATTTCCTAAATTGGCAATAAATTAAAATTAATATCACGAGTTAATTTTTGTGAAAAATATTTATTTGATCATTAATTTTCAGATCCTCACGAAGACGTCACTTGCGTCAGACGAAACACGTTAGAGTAGGTCACGTTCAACATACAAATTTTCGTCAAATCTAAAAACATACATACATTCGTGCAATGAACTGGCTAGGAAATTGTTGAACATTTTTTTAAGATGTTATTATTTACCGTTACGGCACTTGTTATATTATCATCCAAGAACATTATTAAATACAATAATAATAATCAGACAAATAAGTGCATCGGAACAGCGAAGACGCGTGGTAATTAAAAAAATATCTTTTTGTTACTGTAAACGGCACTAATTCTCAACGAAAAAAACTACAGTTAGATTAAAATAAATAATACCAAGCGGAGCACAGCAGCCATTGGCCTTGAACAGACGACTACCGTAAAAAAAAGAGTATAGAAATCACTCACAATACTTGCATTCTTCGAATTAAATTGAAAATTCTTAGAGTGAAAATTATAGTAATGGCCTAACTGGAATCTGCAAATTAAGTGTGACTATTCGCCATTATAAGGTAGTTTATTGCCTCGCGATAAACGTTGATTAAGTTAAAAATGTTCAAAGTCAGTCGAATGCAAAAAGTGTAATCAATCAAAATGCCTCAAACTGTAATTCGAGGACTCGGGAATCATCTTCATCATAACAATCTCTCCAATGGACATGTCGCCAATGGGCACATCCATCACGCCGTGCCTAATGGACACATAAATCACGGTGCCAATGGACACAACCACCACAGTGTTCCCAACGGACACATAAATCACGGTTCCAATGGACAAATCCACCATAATGGAACTATTCATCATAATGGCCACCACAGTGGTCATTACGTGCAAAATGGACACAAAAGTAACGGACACGCAAGTGAGTACCACTTTCAATTATTATTTCCCAAAAACCTCTGGTTTCTTGTAGCATGGACCACCCAATATCATCGCGCTTAATGACACTCCATATACTGTTAAAAAAAGTTTTAATTTGATGTAACTTAATTATTTTTGTAATTTACAAGATTAAATCATCAGCTCGAAACGTCGAGCTACAAAGAACTCGTTGAAAAACTCTATGATATAATATAGTAGGTGTAGAAAGCCCACGTGCAAAATTCGCTCGTGTATTCCACACGTATGTTCACCTTATTTTCTTCTAAAGATGATAAAACCCAATGACGTGTTGTTTTTTAATTCAGGTATTTTTTTGAAGTGCCGACATGATATCGTTATTTATTGTGGCTTAAGGGAATTACTTTGTTGTTCGCAGATACACTAAACAAACTCGCCTAGACTTCTCTTCACTATTTTTTCAAGTTCGTGGCACGTTTTTCTTTTTTTTTAATATCTAATAAATTTTATTTATTGTGTGTTAATGCCCAACACCGAGAATTAACACTTTTTGATTTTGATTTATTTTATTTTTTATTTTTAATATATCTTTTTAATTTTAATTCGCTCTATATACATAAATGTATAATATACTAAATCTACATAGTATCTCCAGGTGAAAACCTTTTGAACTTTGGGTTTATTTTGTGTATAATCGTTCGAGTACAGTTATGATTACCGCATCAAATTTTGGCATAAATTTTGAAATCATATTTGCAAATTTTTAAAATTATTCGCGATATAACTATAAGGTCAATAGTTAATTGGCAGTTTGCCAAGTATTATAAAATGTACCGTTAGCGATGTAGGCGCTTGTTTGAATGAAAGAAAGTAAACATTACCTAAATTGAACGATATAGCAAGAAAAATAATAAAAACTAAGAGTAGATAATTAAGAGTTAATTAATTATTTTATATATTATGTTTAATGTAGAATTAAATGAGATTCGTAACTGTAAGTGAAGCAGTTTTACTTCTTATGGTAACCAAATAAAAATATTTTTCACTTTTAAAATTATATTCAATCTTCGTTTCTATTACTATATCATCACTCGTTTACTTCAATATCAGAATTATTATTAACTTTCCGTTAAATCAAATCAAGCCAGCCGTTACATAACGTTTTCGTGAATATCATAACGACTCCTTCCTTAAATCACATCATTTCCATTAAAATAACACCAAGTGGAAGATAATTTCGTAATATATAAGATTTATAAAATAATGACCATAATTTGTTACCGAAAGCATAAGAATTGAGTCTTAAAGCAATCGATTATATTTTATTACAGTAAAAGCTCTAAAACTGTGGTATATATCAAAAAGAACAGTGTTACCAACCCTCTAAGTCATTTTTACCGTCCAGATTGAACAAGCAAAAATACAAAAAATACAAAAGAAAATTCTCATTGTCTTTATAATTATCTGATTTTGATTGACGGTTAAAAACCACCCGGTAACCTCAACAGCAATTAAGAAAAAAGCGAACATATGCATCAGGTCGACCTACCATATAATTTGTTTGATTTCGTGTAGACTACTTTGTCTACCAGTTCTGCAGGATATTTTTTTCTAAACCACTTTTTTGGATCTTTATTTAAGAATTTTATTATTCGTATTTTTTTACCAAGCGCAAAATTTGTTTGATCTCAAAATAGATTTCGCTAAAATGCATTGGCCTACATAGCCAACAATTTAAATACTGTTACACATACTGCAATTTTCCATTAAGTAAATTTGTTTTACAATTTAGTTACAACATAGTACACGAATGAAGAAATCGTATAATACACATTTCCGTTTGTGATGATGAGTATGCAAATATAGGAAGTGATAGTTTGAGGAACAATGGATGGTTTTCGAATTATATATTTTTGCTTTCTTCTCTGCCTGGAAGAAGTCGCATTAGCGTAAAGAGAATTCCTCCAGCCATTCTTCTACCAAACTTTCTACTAACCCAAATTTATATTATTTAATCCAAATTAACGGACCTTTTGTTGGAAGCTTACTAAGAGCTTAAATCATAACCTATCGCATTAGAAGTTGCTTGAGTACGAAGGCCGCACGTAATATTTTCATTTTTTATTTCTTTTATCCGATACCACTGGTAAGTAACTCTTGAAAACTAGTTTGTATTGTTCGATGAGTCATATTTCCCGTGTCGGGCCAAATTTTGAATTTCAATTATAAAATTTTATATTGTCACGTAATTCGCCGTATTGTGAATTTTGATGTCGTTCTTTTCTTGATTTATCGCAATTCATTGTTTATTCTTATTTTGCAAATAATGAACTGGAATCTAATCGACGAGATCTAGGAATGCAATACAAGTAATAACATTTTCTTGCAGATCTCGTATAAGCTCATAAGATCAACTTTATACCGGATAAAATCATGTTATACATAAAATCTGACAGACGTTGCCTTTCTATTGTAATTTGCCGAGACCTGAAAAGTGTATTCATTGCTCGATTAATATGGAAAAAATTCAGATTTAATAAAACATTAATGTGCAGCTCTATAATACAATTTGCCTAATGCTAATATTGTTGACGTTTAACTATAGGCGTCGCCCACATTTTGATTTATATTTAACAGATGTAATGCTAATCGAAACAAATCGGCAATGATGGAGAAAGAGATGAAGCAATTAAAATAAATAAAATAAAACTGCATGTTATACTGGCAATAGAAATAATAATATGCTTTATTGAAAATATTCTGATTATGCCTATCCTTAAACTTTTAATACGTGAAAATGAGCAACTTAAAATAAACAGGATGTGAGACGTCCTCTCGGTGAGAGCTTGCACACTAACAATTATTATGGTATGTATTCTAAAAAAAAAAAAATGTTAGGTTATATTCGACGTAATTACGTGATATCAGTTTAAATTTTATCACAAAACTATCATTATTATTGAGCTCTAATGATTTTAATTGCGGTGTAATTAAAACCAGACTTGCAATTGTAATAAAAAAAAGTAATGGCAACATTAAAATTCTTATTAAGCATTGCCGGTGCATCTCTGCATGCAAACCTTTTCAGTATTTTCAGATAATAAAATGCGATTCTTCTTATAAAAATATCGAACAAAGCTGTAGATCCGAAACGGCATCGGTGTCGAAGATATTAGATTTGAAAAGACGAGGAACTGAATTTATTTTTTAATTAATAATTTAGTTAGAGCTGCAAACCTACGGTAAAGGATTATTTAATGTATGGGAAAATCAGATCCACAGGTTGCCTCTGAAAATGAGATATTAATTGCTAGTTTATCTTTTTATCTACATTACTGTGGGTGTTGATTAGACACAGCCATGGGTATCTAATTATAGTAAACCACACCAGAACGTTACAGGTTATAGATTTCAACGCCGCTTTATCTTAAAATTATTAGAAGGGTATTTTTGAATTAGCATAAAAATGTAACGGTTAAACGTTACAAAGAGGTGAACGAGCCGTTTGCAAAATTTTAGACAACCTATAAATATTCATTATTTTTTAAAGTTCCCGGCGCCTAATTTTTTTTTCGGCAACGACGACGACGACGTTGAAGAAAACATCACAATGAATTGAATCGACCGGTTTGTCGTGTTAATTTTTGATTGCCATCCTTGTGGTTTTACATAGTACAAACCATTGCAATAAAAGTAGAGTAAAATTACTCAACTGTCTTGCTATTATTCGTTTAAAAATTCTAGTTGTATTATTGCTCAAGAAGATATACATTTCACTTCCGTTTATGTATAAATAACATTCGTTTCAAACCATAAAGTTACTGTAAATAATAAATTACTGTTTGATAAAATATCGGTAGTATGCAATGACGTATCTTCCAGAAAAGCTTTCTGCACGCCATTATTATTGTCATAACAATAATATTTTGATTTCGCGTTGTGGTCAAGGTAGCCGATTCCATTAAAATGGTTTTTCTTATTTTTTATAATTTAAGCTCGTCAGATAGATATAATTTTTAAATTATTATAAAATGTTATATATTATAATAATAAATATAAAATTGAAACAATTAAACGAAGATAATAAATTACAGTAAGGTTTCAACATTGCTTTATAAATTATGTTTTATTATTGTATATTTTAACATAGCAATAATGTTAAAATGTTAAACAATTAAAATGTGGGTGGTGAACTTTTTTTAATACGGTACATATGTATTATAAAATTTAAATTTTTAATTTCGGTAGATTAAGATAAATTTAATATTTTAAGATAAAATATATAATTGAAATGTTAAAACTTTTAACTATAAGTTGAAATGCATATCAATTTTATTTAAAATAATACTATTCAAGACTTTCTAAAGTATGAATATTTAAATTTAAAAATTGATAAAATTTAAATTAAAGGTGAGGGTGACAATCGGCAACTCTACACTGCAATATTTATGTATCTTGAAAGCCTTTTTGATATTGAAGGTTCTTTTGCTCGAGTGTTTATCCTTCAACTTATCTGATAAAATAACAGGCAATTGATAATTCAATAAATCGATCAAGAAAATTAAAAAGTTTATTTTATAAAAAATCACCACTAGGAAAGTTGAAACTAAACTAATCCTTCTTTCCATTTACCAACTAGAAATTCAAGCACGGAAGTGTAGTAGGGTGATGGTAATTTGAAACAACACAAAAGAAGTGAAAAATAACGAATTTGCCTGCAAAATTACTTAAATGTTTTAAAATTTTCGTCAGGAAAGGAATCAAAACATTAAAATAGAAAATAAAAAAATAGTGCAAATTTTGTGAACGTAGCAGAGAAAATACAGAAATAAGCTTTTTTTCGCCAACGACTCTAAAAATCTTTCATAGCAAGCAATAAAAGTTTATTTCCTGTCAATTTCTCTTAGAATAATGCAAGTTTTGATCTTCCAACATTTGACATGAAAATAAAAATTAAAAAGCTTCCTGACATACATGGTTGTGTTTTATGTAATGGTGTCACTCAACCCATGTTAGGATGTTCTATCAAATAAAAATGACTCTTGCTTTTTAATTTTTTAAATGCAGATCACGCGGTACTTTTAAATTTGTCACATCGTGAAAACTGTCGGAAGATTTCAAAAGTATATTTGAAGTTTACGAAAAAATTTAAAACGCATTAGGAAGTGAAAGAAAATTACTAGGGAATTTAAAATTGTGCAACTTGAATATAAATAATGATAAATGGCAACATGCATAAACGCATTAGTTAAATGATGAATGAAATAGTAAATTGCAGTAGTAATAAATAGCAATGGAATCGTTACAAAATGAACAATAAAATGAAATCGACCGTATCAACTACAAATAACTTTATAATAACGCAACTGATAATTTACTGCTTTCTTAGGATTAATAAATACAGCTCTATAAGGAATCCACTTATTTCAAAAATACTATTAGTACTAAAGTAAAAGTTTTCTTATGAAATGTTAAATTAGAGGCCAAGTTTGATATTTTCACAAACTTTTTGCTTTTACTATTATGTTCTTCTATTTTATGTTTTTCTTTCTTCTCTGTTAGTTTCCATTCGTTTAGTTTTTGCACCTGCCATGGTTATTTTGTTTTAGCTCTTCTAGGACCACCGCAATCTTATTTTCCAGTAGAAACTTTTAATTAAGAAACCGCCAAGTTAAAAAGAAAAACCGACCGGTTCACTGTTTAGTACCATTAGAAAACTTAGCTTAGATATGCTAAATTTTAATATCAACATTTTTATTTTATGTGAAAAACCTTTCACATAACCCAGCATTTTTATTGTTATTTTATGTATTTTTTTATATTCATTAAATTTTTTATTCGTATTATTGTTTGGCTTTCTTCGACTGTTGCAAATGCATTTGTGTGAATAATTATTTCGTTTATGCCGTATGAAAATTGTGCCTGTTTGTTAACAAGTGTGCAACGGTATGACTATAGTTTATTCGAATTGTTTCTGTCAGTCAAAGTTACGGGAGTGGTTTGTTGCAAAATGCAAAGTATTTTATGTAAATAAATTGCATTGTTTTTCGATTTGAAAAAATGTATTTTTCGAAATTCTTAATGATGCATTAATTTATCGACCTCTTATGTTTTACTAAAATAATAAATTGTTCTAAGCTCGGTTAACGATCTCGATTTAAATTAAATTACTATCATCATCATTAATTACGTAATGGTAGTGACTTTCCGCGTGTAACATTGGATTGGCTTGTAGTGTTCATCTGCAACCGTTAAAGTGCATTTTTCTAGTCTCCCATGAATTGCTCCAATTCCTTTAAGGGTCATGTGTAAATGCAAATTCAGCAGTTTGTAACATAAAAATTCGAAAAGCATCTGGTTTTCGTCGTCCGGTTCGTTTCAATTGTACAATTATTTTAATTAATGATAATTTATGCATACGAGGTGGGTTCATGCAAAAATGACAACAGTACTGCTAAATATTTATGTTCAAATAAAAAAACCCTTATTACAAATATGGTGGTGCAATCCAAAGGTGACTGTTTCCCTTAACATCTCTAAGAAAAGACGGCGGTAGGATAAATTTTAATTTTTTTAGAAGGGCGCTAGAGCAGAACAATAAACCCATTTTTCATTTTACTAAAAATTCGTGGTCGAGAACTCCCGACTGAAGAAAAGTTGAACATTCAAAATTTATCCCAATTCAGACGGTTAGAATAAACCCAACGCAATGTTCTTTGATAAGTAAGAACATAATTTCGCTTAACAATTAATACTAATTAAGAATAGATAATCTTAAATTACAAGTTATAAAATATTATTATGACTATTATTTTCTTGTTTAATTAAATAAGGGTAACCATAAAGTTGGTAATGAAAAGTAATTATGTTGTGCATGGGTGGAGTTTGTTTATTAAGGCAAGTCGACATTTCCATAACTCTCCTACCATTAGGCTTTAACTCAGTGACGACAGGTACAGATAGGGTACAACTAACCTTAACTCACCTCCATTAATCCAATAACTAATTTCATTCATATCTTAAAGATACTGCGAGCTTTTTCCGACTTTTGTTTCTTATTGCTTGAAAGCTCGAGTTATTTCAAGCACGAAATGAAATATACCAGTTATTGCATCGCAAGTAAAACGAACTAAAGTAATTAGGGAAACTAATTCGGAAAACTGTTTAGTTTTACTGCAAAAGCTCATACACTTTTCTCTTCTTTAAGTTTACTTTTATTTGCCAAGTTGTAAAATAAGTGTTTATTAGTTCTTCCAACTGAAACTCTGCTGTTTGAAAAATTGTTGCAAATTTCGACAACGGAATTTAATTTAACGATAACCGTTAAATTAGACAGTTCACACACATTTTTCAATTAACGTGTTATCTCGACGATGAAGCTGTGTGCGTCTATTGTTTTTGGTGAGCTCTATGAGAGTTCTCAAAATGCAATAATTTTTCTCTCCAACCTTACTTAATGAGTCTAAAGTTTTCTTGTTTTTTTTCATCTCGCTGTTTTACGATAATAAATGAATGCAAAAGCGGATAACGAGTTAAAAATTTTCAGTAAGGTTTTCTTATGTTCCAGTGGTACTTTATGTGCGACTTCCAGAAGCTTGTTATCATAATAAAAGCGCGTATCTTGATCTAACGCGTATCATAAATTTTGAAAAACCATACAATGTTCCTGTAATTCACAGGTGAACTGCGTTTGAAATGTTTTGTTGTTGCATGCTGAATAATAAATAATTCGCACTGATTTATTTTTATTTAACGGTTTCGCGAAGTTATATTATATGAGAGCGTAATGTGGTTATTGTGTACTCTAATTGGTGTGTATTAAATTTTCAAAACTTTTTAGATCCGCAGCAGATAATTTGAAAATTTATTATGATGTCCATAACGAATTTACAGTTATTAGTGATTTGTGACTGCAAAAACAAATACATATTAAAATTTATTGCCGAAATTGTAATAACTGTTCGAAAGGATCATCTTGATCCGCAATAGTCGAGACATGCAATAAGAAAATTAATAGCGTTATGCTATTAACAATGTCTTCCTCTCTGTGGGGTTATTTCAGCAGGTTACTCTTGAATATTAACAATTTATTAATTCTCCAAAGCGTAAAGTAAAAATTTCTCAGAAACTCTTCGTCGTAAAATTAGAAACCACTAAAAGCAATTTTTAATTAGTACTTGTGAAAATACAACGTGCCATTAAAAGAAGTAATGTGAGAAGACGATAATGCAAACTATAAGCTAAAAATATTATGTGGTTTAAAAATTATTTATTTGTTTTCACACGCCGAATGCTTAAATTGTTTTGTATTTTAAATCTGTCATTGATAGTAACGGTAGTTCTTTTAGTAAGATGAGATAATGCTAATTATCGCGTGTAACAGCAGTATTCGCAAATTTAAATATTTTCTTTTCTTTATAATATAATTCAATGCTTTCTTCTCCTTTATTAAGTTTTTATGATAATTTCTTAATTTTTGAGAAAAAAGACAGAAAAGGTAAATGCCGTCAACATCTGAAAGTTTAATTTCTTTGTTTGCAGTTGCGAAAATTTCAAACAAAACATAGCAGTAGTTAAAATTTACATGCTCCTATTTGTAATTCCCCGACTGTGCTGTTAACCTGTATGCGGAAATGTATACGAAAATATTTGTATGGAAAGTTACTTTGATATTTAAAATGTATTCCATTTTACATTGAAGAAAGTAAACCCCAATTTATAAGAACGAGACATTGTAAAATTAGGTATATTTTTAGATATGTATGTTGTGTTGTCATGTTTTCTTTGCCCAGCTTATTCTAGTCTGATAGAAATACTTTAATTATTATTGTTTTAATTACAAAATGTGTTGGGTTATTTTGAAGATTTAAAAAAGTAAGATTGAACGGAGATAATGGTTTAATGAGATAAAGATTAAAATCAGAAGTTAAGGAAGTAATAAAAGGAGGTGAATGGTTTTAATTATTAATAAGAATGAAGATTATTCATCAGGCGTTTATAAAAAGAACTGATAAATAAATTTTAATAATAATTTGAGTCGATATAAAATAGAACAATAATCAAACCTAAACAATTGTTAAAATAATAAAATTTTTTTAACTGTTAAGTAAAGAATACATACTACACAGAAAACATAATATTTAAAGAACACTAAAATGACAATAATTCACATTTAACAAGGTTGAACTTAGAATATTTGAATAAACAAGAAATAGAATTCTGAAAAAATTACGCTATAGAAATGATAAAAATTACTTTAAAAATAAAAAATAAAAACTCGAAAACATAATATAAGGCTCTTATTTCACGATTAATTTCGATCATCAGTCATGTATAACAGTAAAAATAACAAGAAGTGAGAGCAAATATATCAAACAAAATTGAAAAAATTTAAATTTAAAAAAAATTAAAAAATTAACCAAACTTTAAAATAAATGTTGTGCTTACCAAATAATCAAACTAAACGACGTCACGTGACTAATTTTGCCACATAAATACTTAAAATATTCTAAAACTTTTTAAAGTTATTTTTTATTTAAAATAGAACAGTATACAGCATTCAGACGAACATTAATTCCTTTTTAAGGAAGTTTAAAAAATTAAATTATAAAAAGAGCACAGCAATATAGAGTTTTTATAATTAAAAATATTTAAGGAAGATCCCACAATTTGAAGTTATCTTACTGTTCACAGTACCTATTGGATTTTAATCAACCAGTTCTAGATTCATAGCATCGCAGATATCAGTTGAATGATCAAATGATCTTCAAGTTTTAAAATTTTTGAATATTAAATAGTATATATCAAATGAAGCATGACTATATACCAAACGCTTAAATCGTGTTGTCCTTCCGACAGCTACACCTGTGTGTAATCAAATCTGAACCTAACTCACTATGTTACTTATACTTATAACTACTTAAATTTTTAGTCGAGATGATTTTATAAACTTTTAATACCAATTTTTGAAACTTTTCTATACAAATGCGGATGGTGAGAGAACAATTTAAAATATTTTTTAATTATGTGAAAATATATGGATAAATATACCTTGCGGTGCTTGTGGGTTGAAATTGTTTACTTTATAATAAATTACACAACGCTTATTAAATACTAATTAAATTGTTTGTTAAATCAGATCCTGTCTCAAACGGAAGACCTTGGATGAATGGCCATATACATAAAACGGATGATAGACAATCGACATTGTCAAGGTAAGAAATTATATAATTTAAGTCAATTTTAGCTGAAATTGTTCACCGAGTTCCACTTCGGTGCAGTTTAAAATTGTATATATTTGTATAAATCGTTTGCAAACCGACGGTTTTATTGTTTTTGTATTAAATTTTAATTTAACGCTTAAAACACAATGAACATCAACAATGAAGACTTGTAAACGTAATTTTACTGTAATTAGCGCAGTCGAACAGCTACAGATACCACGAGCTGATTTCCAAGTTAATTTTAGCTCCTCGACAACATTTTATATTATAAGTTACAAAATTATAACAAATACCGATTTATAAATAAAATAACAAACTTTATTGTGGTTTTAGCACTCTGATTTAGTAACTGCGCCAGAGTTTGTTTACTGAAAAAGAAAATTTTATAAACTTCAAACCTACATTCTCGCTAAACTTCCGGAAATAGGTTCTTGCGCTTTGGGATCTTCGAACTGATTTTTTTTGACAAACTGTCGCTTTATTCCGTCAGATATTGAATTTTTAGATCCCGATCCTCGAAGACTCGTACTGCTGGACACGTTACTACTAGTCATGGAGGTTTTAGAAGATTTCATCGAAACTGCTATGGATGTTCCACTTTTCACGGCATCCAACAAACTTTTATAGTACAATTGGTTTTTTCTCATTTCGTCTTCAAGCTCGGTTCGTTTTATCCTAAAATCGTCGATTTGTAACTGCAAGTCTTCGCAATCATCCTCGGTCTTTTTTATCTCTTCTTTTAATTTATTATAATACTTTTTTACTTGAACTTGAGTTATATTCAACTTTTCTATACTGTGCTTGGCGTCGTCCACTTTGGTTTTAGACGTTTCAATCTCGGTAACTTTTTCTTTCAATCTGTTTTCGAGCACTTCCAAGTGAGCTTCCAAGTCTTCTTTGCTATCGACAACATTTCCGTTTGCCGTCACTAACGGAAGTTTCGGAAAAATAGTCTTGAAGCAAAATTTATGCTTAAAATTCAACATATCTCCAGACGACATTAACAAAAATGCGGTAATGCCAAGCGCCGTGGTAAAAACGACCGAAATAAATAACATCAGCATAATATCAAAATTTTATTTTGAACTGTTGGTTTTGGTAATTTTGTATCGAAGTTTAGAATTGTGGCAGTCTTCCACTAAAATTTTAGTATATTTGACAGAAACTTGAAAGCCCGATGGGATCAAATGTTTTTTTTTCATTTTGGAAAATCTAGGTCTCCATTATTTCGGGGTTTAAAGTAATGGCTTGTTTAAAAATGTGCGGTAATTTAAAATTAGCTTAAAAAGTAACAAAATAAGTCGGAAATTTCTCACAGCCCTGACCTAGTACTGGTCTTCGTTAAGAAAGCGATTACGTTCTCGTAATTGACGAAGCGTAAATCAAGTTAAGTCAAACAATGAGTAATTATAAGCAGGTTTTGTTGTTAACGAGGAAGACATTTAATGCAATAAAATTTGAAATTTTAGCGAGAACATATCGATTTGCCCAAACCGAGGTTAATAGTTGATACTGTATGGAGAAAAATCGTGATCCATTGTTTAAAATTTCAACTTTAAGGTAGTAGGTAGGTAGTAGGTACCTCGTTGATACTTCATAAAATAGTAGAGGTCAAAAAGACGTTGCTTATATGTCTAAGACGTGTGAGAGCATGACACGAAAATGACCCAGCTGTTTCCGCATGCACTCGGTTATTAAATGAAAGTTCGAAGGTGAGCACTTTCGGGTTATTCAAACAATCTATTATTATTCAATTATTACCGTTTACAAAGTTTTAAATCCATTTGGTACGAAGTACCTGTCAGCGTATATATCTGAAAAGTCTTCCTCTATGTTCCATGGAGATGGAGCAAATAGAATTGAAAAGAGCTTTAGTTACACAACTCGGTAGGTCTGTCGGTATTATAACAGGCATTTAATCGTTTTGATTTATTGCATCGTGGCGGTAGGTCTTCCACCCTTGTAATTAAATAAAACGGTTTATTGTTGTTCTCGAGTGATAAAATTCTAATACCCGCAGACATTTTTTTTCCGAATTACGGAAGTAAATGTTTTCACGTGCTAATCTAAACGTGATTCGTGCACAAAATGAGACAACGTTTCTGTATTTAATATACCTAGGTTCACACACGAATCTATTTTATTCCGATCGTAGAAATGTACATTAATGGAAATGGAATTGATTTAATGTGCGAATGCATGTTCCATTGCAGTTAATACTAAATTGCTTAAATTAGTCTGATAGTTGCTTATTATTTCTGCCAAGTGCACTCAACATTCAATTATTTGTGCTGCAGCTACAGTATTTATGATATTATTGCAGTACCCTGTTGTGGTTTGCTTCTTCTTCTTTTAATTGACAATTACACCAAGAAATTGCCTCGACAATTTTTCTATAGTGCTGTTTAACCTTGTACTTCATTACACGTTACGATTTCAAACAACCTCGTAATTAAACCAAAAAAATTATTATTTAAAATTAGCAATCAACATAACAAAAACATTTCTTTTCACTGCTAGGAGACACTATATTTACCCAGTCTTTTCTACATTCCATCTTCTTTAGATCACTTATTATAAATTGATTGAAAAAGAAAGAATCAAGGTGGTACTCTATGGGTTTCACCTTTCCAATGCAATGAATATCCCGTTAACTAGCTTTGCAATCTAACTCACAGTTCTCGAGAGCGTAGGTTGAAAAGAGTCTTATCTCAGCTAAAGGAGCAAAAATACTATGATGAAAATCTGGATTCTGGATTCTGGATTGAGAGTGGAGGGCAGGCCAAAGCCTGCATGCACTCAGGCCACATATCGAGCCCATTATGCTTTCTCCGGCTGTTCAGCGGCCCACCTTCCCTTCTAGTCCCCGAGCCATCCCAAACTTAGAACAAACTCGAGTATTTTTGAGGGCGGTGCGTCACTAATACTGGCCATGCTAGGCCAGAAGTTCCCTAACATGGATCCTCTTTTTGATGCTAACGACGGGCAGTTGCAGAGCACATGTTCCATCGTTTCGTCTGCTTCGTTACATTCACGACAGATTGGACTATCAACCAGTCCCATTGTGTGTAAATGTTTGTTTAGCTTGCAGTGTCCCGTGAGAAACCCAGCAATAGTACGCAGATTATCCCGAGACAGCTGCAGGTAATATTTTGCATGTTTTTCAGAGGGAGAACGCATTGTCGCCCGCGCCTGTCGGCATCCAATTACATTTGCCCACCTTTCCAAATGCAATTTTTGTGTTTCTTTCTTTATGATGACATCTAAGGTTCTGACCGCCAGCGCGATAAAAGGCTCGGGACTACAGGGCAGGTTACCCGAACCCAATCTCGCCAACTTGTCAGCCCTTTCGTTGCCCTCATTTCCTATGTGCCCTTTTACCCAGCTAAGAGTTAGGGTATTGTGTGTTGATATCACATTCAGTGCCCGGATACATTGTAGTACCAGGCCCGAGATAATCTTATGGCGACCAAGTGCCAAAAGAGCAGCTCTACTGTTTGTGATTATCTGAATTGTCTTGCCCTGGATATCCTTTTCCTGGACTATTTGTGCACAGTGTAGTATGCCCATGAGCTCCGTTTGGAGAACGGAGGCATATCTACCCAGCGTTAGGTTTATATCTAGCTGCAGTTCAGAAGAGAACACTTCCGCACCTGAGCCAGTATTGCTTTTAGAACCATCCGTATACAGATGTATGTCTGATTCGTCGATTCTTGTTGCGTTTAGTAGGATGTTAAACTTCCTATCAAACACATATTTAGGAGAAATTCTGTCGGCATCTAGACCCAGAAGAGGTACTCTTTTAGAGCAGTCCTCAAGGATCCTCGCATGCCCACAGGCTCCCTGTCTATGAGTCCAAAGGCCCCATGACCGCATCCTAAGAGCAGCCCTTATCGCCTGCTCCTCCACATAAAGATCTAGCGGAGGAAGGCATAGAAGAGTCTCCAATGCCACAGCGGGTGCTGTTCGCATCACTTCTGTCACAGCCAAGCAGACTGATCTTTGCAGCCGATATAGAGAGGACGCTGTTGTTGCTAGTTTGGTCCTGGGCCACCAAACAAGTGCTCCATAGCATAGCATAGGCCTTATTATGGCAGTGTAGAGCCAGAGGGCGATCTTCGGAGAGAAGCCCCACGATCTTCCCATTGCCCTTCGACACTGCCAGAAGGCCATGCCAGCCCTGGTGATTTTTGCAGTAATATGGTTGCCCCAATTTAGTTTCCTGTCAAATCGTGATAATGATTTTCCTCGAGAACATGATTATCAGTATTAAATTTTAGCATAATTTGCTTATATAAAAATAAAAATATTAGGAAAAGACCGCTGACTGCTGTCAAAAGCTTACGTTTACATGCATTGTTCATTTTTTAAACATGAAATTGTTAAGAAGTTTTAAAAAAATTTAATTAAAACTGTTTCCAATCGATATTTCTTCATTTCTAAGATGTGAATCAGTTAACATAAATTCAGATGTAAAATTTAATTCACAAAGAGTTAAAAAGAACTGAGAAACTCATTTAAACTAAAAAGAAGCCAACTTTGTGCTATTGTAAATACATTTCTTTTTTCATAATAAAAGTTCTAGTTCTCTCTTTGCAGCCAATTAAAATGCCACCCAGGAAAGACAATTTGATAAGATGACTATTTCATACGAATGTTTAATACAGATAGGTAAATGCAAAAATGAAAGTTGTTCTATAAAAAATCATAACAAAAATTGTTAATAAATTTTCTTAATTATATATTAATGAGTATAATAAAGTTGAATATAAGCTAACCGTGGGCGTCCAACACAGCTTTTAGCTTCCAACTCAACTGCTTATTAAAGTAATAAATTTATACGATAGAAATACAAAATATTGCATAGGTAAAATTATTTCGAATTGGTTACGCATTTTGAAGGTGCGATGAAAACAATATAAAAAAATTTCGTTCCTTTAATGAAACTGCCGTCAGGTATTTCCGAGTACCGGCCCAGGCATATTTTTTTTAATCTAGCCTAGGTTGAAAAAGTTTTTTTAAATTCTTATCCCGTGTGGGGTAAAGAACCGTAGTCCACGTTCGTAAGCGTATAAAGTATTCGTATAAGGATTAAAGTTGGAAATGTTCTCATAACCTTCCTATTCTTAAATATATTACAGATTCCGTGTCTTTATAGTATTTAGCACATAACAATTTTACTTTACAACTCCCTTAGGGTAATTTTAACAACCAGTCTTGGTTTTATGGTTTCATCATTATTTAATATGTAGTTTTGCGCACATTTTTAAAATTATAATTTTATTATAGGTACATTTTTTTAATGTTTAACCTTTATATGGCGTTCTGGACCATTACTTGTAATTAAATTAATTATTATGAGGTCGATTCCCGCACACGTTAATTTCATCCGACTCAGATTGTTTATCCATGTTTTATTTGCAGGTACTGCACGACAGAACGTCAAAAGATTCAAACGAATTACCAAGGCATCAAACGAACCTGCCGAGATCGAGGGATCCTTTTTGAAGATCCCGATTTCCCAGCCGGGCCGAGAGCGTTGTACCATAACAAAAAACCACCTTACCATCCAATAATTTGGATGAGACCTCATGTAAGTTATAACTTTTCTAAACGATTGAAATCAATACCATAAAATACTTCTTCGACGACGCTAATGAATGTTGAGGTGTTAAAATAATTTCCGCAACGATGCACTGTAATTGATTTTATCTTTAAAGTGATGATAAAAATCTGTCAAGTTTATGGAAGGAAGGATCGTTAAATATATCTCGAGGAAAATACAAGGCTTTAACAGCTTGGTATGGAGATGTGATGTAATATGAGCCATGTTTTTACGTTTAACCATGAATTTATTTGCAATTTGCAAAGCTACTAAATAATTTTATTTATTAATGCGTGGGAACTCAAAGGAAAATCGTTTCTAATGCAAGTCAAAATGAAATTTTATATTGTAATAATTTAACAAGTTGAAAATTTCTACTAATTGGCGAATAATAAAAGCAAGAAAAGCCATGAGTTTTCTCGGTGGGATATCTGAAGAATATAGAACCATAGTCGGTTTTTCGGAAAATCTTCCTTTGAGCTCTCGATCGATAATAATTGAGTCGTTGTGGTAACAAAGTAATGTAGAAATAAATTTTGAATTGTTTATGTAACACACAATTCAGAGTAAACGTTCGTTGGAGCAGATCTCAGCTCAATTTTACAATATTATAATCACCTAAACCGCCTCCAGTGTTACTATTACTTTCACTCCATCATTCATTCATACGTAGTAATTTATGATAGCGCTTTGAGCTTTTAAGAGCAATTCGATTTTACATTTTACACTTAAACGCATAAAATATAACTACATTTAAATTTTGGAATTATTTATTAATTGATTTAGTTCGCAGTGACAAGTAAATAATCGCTGCCTTCTTAGTCTTCCGTTGTGTTACCAACTCTCTGATTAAGGAAATTTGTTTATTGTTGATAAATGAATAATTATTTTATAATAAAAATTTTACAACAAAATTATTTTCAACAGAAGACTATAATCCCTAATTATAAATGACCGTAAGAAAAGTGGCCGGGCGCCACATAAAATTAAGTAAACAAATGACTAGAAAAAAGTTACAACTCAGCAGATAATGAGAGGTGCCAAATTTACGTTATTTGAAGAAATAAGCTAGATACTATCATAATGGCTGATAATGGCATAATTATCTCGCTCTTAGTAAGCATGCATTATTTGCATATTATAAATATTTTCCTCGAGTTAAGAATAATTAAACTTATAAGATAAATTACAACGACCGAATCCTAAATCAATTAATATTAATAATTTATCTGTACAATTGCAATTTATTCTTAACGAGTTAAATTTGAATTACAAATTTGAAATTTATTTTTGTTGATATTTATGTATTTTGATATTCAAGTTTAACATTGTGTTATAATTCAAATGGTGAGTTATTTTTGAAAGTGGTTATGCTGAAGGCCGGCAACACTGATAAGCACATCTACACATTTTGTACTCGGAAAAATTATTTATTTTTTGCACACGCTGCCTTAACCTTATACAGAGCCCTCTTGCTCTAATGATCAGGACCTTGTTAGTTATAAAACAGAAATGATAAATAAATAATAAATAATATGCAAGGTAAATATCTCGGCACAGTCCGAATACTGCCAGATACAATTTTCGGATAAGCCAGGTAACTCCCCGAGTTTTTTTTTAACTCTTTTCATTTTTTTATTTATTATTATTATTTTAACGAAATTATTGTGTTTCTTTTGATACCTTTTTTTTAACTTGATTTATTCTTTAATAAATCGACTATTTAATCCGTAATATTCAGAATTGTTTTTAATAACTTTTTGATTTTTTTATATAAAAAGAAAAAATAATAATAAAAATAAGATAAATACTAAGAATAATAATAAGATAATAGTAATAATAAGATATTTTTTATATCAGAAAATTTACTTCTTTTAATGTTTTTATCTTTTAAAAGCCCAAGGTTTTGCTTTTTAATTTTTAAATATTAATCAGTTTGTATTGGGTATTATATGGTAACTTAAAGGAATCTCTACTATTAAAATATTTAGTCTGTCAAAAACTTTCGTTCGATTTTCTAAGCTTCTTACCGATAGGGTTAACAAATAAACAAATAATTTAGCGTTTCACTTATCGAACTATAATTTATAGAATACATTAAAATATTGATGTATGTAATTGGTTTCCTTTCACTTTAATTTGCCCAATTATTTTTGGCGTGAGTTTCCAAAGCAATTACCTTAGCTATTTTCGCAAACTGTAACCTCGCAGGATAAATTTACAAATTATTTCGTTATCGTAGTAATTTTTGCGCTAAACTCACAATAAATTTCAAGTTGAGAAATCGGGAATGATTTGCTTTGTTTGGCTGTGCGATTTGGGTTCTCCTGGGTCAACCGCTTTTCACTACAGAATTTTTTGAAAAATTCAAAAATTGCAAGTTGTGTTGCACTTGATTACGAAACTGGACAGGTGTAAATTTAATCATTTAAATTAAAGTGTTAAATGAATGAGTCATGTACTGTTATATTTACGTTTTAACTGTAACGCATCAATTAAATATACCATTAGATTAAAGAAAAAAGCTAACGACCTGACGCTATTTGAATTATAATTATAGTGCTGCGACGTATTAAGAGGAAAAATCGTTCCAATCATGTCGAATTCGAAAATTTTTCCATGCACCGACACGCCAGATTGCATTCGCAGCTATAGCATTTGCAATGCTGATAACATTGATGTTGAAAGGCAGATAAAACAGGTCCAAGAAATTTTCCCTGCGGTATGTTAGACATCAGTTTTTCATTTTGAAAAAATAATGACTTGGATATCAATACATCTTTGAAATCTTTTGGTTTCTCTTACGAACGATAACATCTCGAGTATTGCACACCAAACGTAATATGAAAATTTGGAAAGAATATGGTGACATTTGAATACAATGAATCTTTGCTGCAATAACCACGCTTAATTTAAGTTTAATTACAGTGAATTAAGTTAAGTCTTTACTATAATTCAAAAAAATTTCAGTAACCATTGGGTTAACCAGTAGACTACCACTAGGTCAATGTTTTTATGTGGTGTTTACCGTTTGTTTATACTTGAAAAAATTATTTTTTCCTAAGTATAGAAAGTGTGTGAAAATAAGGTAATTGTTTACAGGAAATGTGCCAACGACCACGATTTATCAACGATAATAATGGCGATACTTGTAGATTTGCTGTAGAAGCTGGAGAACTGGGAGATCAATGGTTAATGGCTGCAGTCGCGTCGTTAGCTCTAACTCCCAGATTTTTAGATCGAGTGGTTCCTCACGATCAGGGATTTGATAATTCTAACGCTTATTGCGGCGTCTTTAGGTAAGAAAATTTATTTTTTTAAATCTTTCGTTGTTGTGATTTATTAACAATTTCCTTCGTCATTAACTTCTTCGGTTACGGAGCGTTGTATTGTATTATATTATTTATAGTATTATGCTGATTTTTATAAAAAGTAAGTATAATATTAAAAAAGAATAAAATATTTTTATATTTTAAAAAGTTATCGTCGGATTGCGATCGCCTTGTTTGGTTGGCATTAGTAAATTTCATAAATATTAATTACTTACAATCTTAATGTCTTATCTTGAATTAATTGCAATCGTCAAGTTATACTGCACCATAAAGTAAGATGTTAAAGCCATTTTGATCTTCTAGGAAAACTATTCATGTTGAGACCGCCGAGACATCCATGTCATGCATTCTTGCATTTAATAAAGATTTAACCAGCAGTTGGAGAATAAATCTCATTACATCGCTGTGCACTATCGATGGAACAGAATCCTTTCTAGGTAGTTTACAATGGAACTGGTAGTTTGCTCATAGAATTCAGATGATGCAGCCATAAAAATTATGAAATATCTGCCATTGTGTATCTATGATGAAAGTAAAGAAACTGAATCGTCCATTTCCTTGTCAATACAAAAATCGAATCCAATTATTTATCGAAACCAAGAGATTCGATTTCTTTTATCTGGTTTTATTTAAACAATCAATTGATGTTTAATGAGTGACAAAAATCACGTATACATCGATGTCTTTGCTATTACTGATTTGCACGTCTCATAATTTCCTGTTGCTCAGGATGCGAATGAATTTTAATCATATTTTTTGTTGTAGTATTTATTAAGGACGCATAATTTAAATGTTTACAAAACAATGCACATTACTTACTTTACCTTGGACTTTCAAATGCTTCTAAGAGCACTAAAGATTCGAACAAGTTGCAGTATTATAGCTTGAAAAAAAATTAGAATTGCGTTTTTGTCAATATCTCATTTTACGTTAAAATGAGAAATAACCAATATTAATCAGAATTAAATTTTATATAAAAATGCATCGAAACACTTTTTTGTACAATGGATAGTTTAGAAGTTATATTCACGAGAAGAGCTATATTTCATTTTTACCTCGCATATAATTGATATATCTTTTTCACGCCCTTACACCTGGCCTAAACATTAACTCACGATTTCTATTGTCTATTAGTGCTAATGTTCGAGTAAAGTTTTTGTACAACCGGGCATTAATCCTTTTTATTGCGTTTTTCGACTTTGTTCTTCAATTTTTACGGCGTAACAGTAAATCAGATGCTATATAGCACTTGCAGCGTTGTTAATATTAAAATGAATAAACACTTTGTTTTATGGCTTGTAAAGCTCTGGACATTTATTGAAATTTTAACGCAAATTTCTACTTTGAAGAGTTAACTGCGTCCGGTGGTGTAGTTGCAATTAAACTTTGTACGTTAAATTATGTTCATATGTCTCAGTCCTACAGATAACATCGAGATACCGACCCTTATTTAAACTAAATTGACACGACTCGCATAAACACGGCTTTAGCTTTGAAAGTTAAAAACCAGCTAAACACAACCTGAACAGTAAATCTTGAAGTTAAAACCAGAAAAATGTTTTCACGATTGTTATTTTCGTTCCACTTGAAAATGTGCAAGGTTTAACTGTAAGTAACTGAAACATATCAAATTTTAAACCGCATACTTTTAAGTTTAAAGCTCTGTTTTGAAAGTATACACATTCTTAAGGGCGAAAGAAAAAGACTTATTCTAAATTAATTTTCTTATAATATAATTTAAAATTTTAAAATTACGAGGGGCCACTGCTTACTTTCCAACTTTGCTGTCGATAGGCACATTTTCAAAAATATTATTAAATTTTTTATTAGGTCGGAGCAAAGCATACCTCCAAATTTCTTGGTCAAAAATTGAAAAACTTGAAGAGAATCTGAGAATCTTAAATTTTGTTGAAAAATATAATTTTTTGGAAATAGATTGAGTTCTTGGGATTGTGAACAAACAAATAAAACTACAATGTTGTGCTAGTCGACGTTTCGGATCATTTATTGATTCATCTTCAGGACATACGCAAACAGGTGATAATCAGTTTTATCGTAATTGGGAACACTAATGTATGCGGAAAACAGTTGTCATTAACACAGTCAACACTTAAAATAAATAGTAAAATATGTAAAAACATTTAACAATGTTTAATTGAGAGACCGCCATTATATGCAACGAAAATCGTTCATGAAAATTACGATTTTTTAACATCACAGTTCTTATACCAAAAAACGTGGATTATATTGATATATATTGCTATGCCCCCAACTTTTCAAATTTATGCATTTTTGCTGAGGTAACACAGATTATTTTATTTAGCTAGATCTTCAAATTATTTTTTAAATCGTAAATTAAAATGGTCAAATTTGTTACCTTTCATGTGGTATTGGACTTTGGCTTCACGTGCGCGCTTGCTCCGCATGTGGTATTTCAGCTGGTCTAACAAATTTGCTGCAACGTATTTCAACAAATAACAAATATTATCCCAAATTCTTCCACTTTTTAATTTTATTCACTTGCATTAATTAATTATGGAATAAAACAATCACCAATCCAAATTTAATCACTTTTAATGATTAATAATCAAAATTAAACTTATCATTTCGGGAATGACGAACATCCGTTCGTCCACTCGACGCGAAGGCGTCAGCCCAAGTCTCTTGTACAACCTTCAAGTGCCACTCTTTTCTCTTTTTCGTTCTTCCCACCTTATTACTAAAATTTTTATATACAATATTATAAATAAATAAATAATAACACAAAATTAAACTTTAAAATAATTTACAAAATAATAAAATTATGATTTTTATAGTTTCGAAACACGGCAATATATAATTGAGTACTTACATATTTTTCTTATGGACTAGAAAGCAATAACAACCACACCACTAATAGTGAGTTGAGTAACTTATAATAATTTCTATTCTATTAAAATATTCCGTTTATATAGCAAAATTCGTATATATTGAGATGACCCCAGCTATACAAATCTTCTAAATTTGCTTAATTCCAAAAATTACACTTTTTAGCTGGGTTTCATCCATTAATTTTAACAATGAGACTTCTTTAATTGCTTAAAAATTGTAAGTTAAATTAAAAATGCTCACTTTTGTTACTTTTAATGTGGTCTTGAAGCGCACATGGTATCCTGCAGCTGGCCTAACAAATTTGTTGCTATGCAACAATATGCTATGCTATACTTTTATTATTTTATTTTCACTTCACTTTATTTATAAAAAAAAAAAAACAACAATTCAAATTAACTTAATTTATTTTCAATCAATTTTAATTTCAATTAGAATTGCGGGTATGGTGTTTCATCCGCTTGACTATTCGACGTCAAGGTTGTAGCCTAACTGTCCTACAACCTACAAGCCGTACTTCCTCTAGTCTTACTTCTCCCACCTTTATTTACATCTAACATCCAACTAACACTTCTTTGTACATTTAAAAATAATTAATAATAAAATTGAATTTTAAAAATTATTTACAAAATAAATTAAATTGTGGTTTTATAGCATTTCGAAACACGACAATATACAATAAAAATATTTCCAGATTTAATTTACTCCATCGAACCAACAGGTGACGCTGCAAGACATTCTCATATTCTCATAGCGATTGATATAAATTCGAGTATCCCGTTTATATCGCAAAATTCGTATATTATTATTATTGTTTTATACAATAAAAATATTTCCAGATTTAGTTCATTCAGATGGCGCTACAAGACATTCTCAGCGAATACAATACCATAGTATGTATTTGCAGGATACAGAATAAGGAATACAATATTATATAATACGACATTTTTATATCATATTACATCATCTAGCTACATAATATTGTCAATATTTTTTACTATTAAAATAGCAATATAAACATTATTATTATTATGTATTGATGTTTTAGGAATCATTAAACCGAAAATAAAAATCAAGGTTAAAACTATTTAATTATTTTACCTATTGATGATGATAAAAATTGAAAATCTGATTATATTTCTAATAGCTACTGAATATTCAATTAAATCCGTCTATTTCTAGTTTTACACATGTAAGGAATTATTCAATGATAATTATTTACACCAAAAACAATTCCAGGATAATTATTATCGCTTATATCATTAAGTTTTATTTTATGTCCTGCTTTTTTGTTTCTTTAACCTTTCATAGAATTGACGATTGTTATTTTGTCTATTACTTCTTTCTATTTCTTCAATAATTTTCTTTATCCATAGGTATTTTTACTTTTATATGTTTTATTAGCGTTTTTTTTGATTTTTCTGTAACTTTCCAAGTCTTCGTTTTTTCCCGTTGCTACCCATTTCATTCTTGTTTCTCTCTTTACGTCACACAATCTTCTACACTCATCGTCAAACCATTTCCTATCTGATCTTTTCTCTGTGTAGCTTATTACTTGTTCTGCACTTCTTCTTAAGATGTTTGTGATGTTTTCACACTCTTGTTCCATATCATTGCTTCTTTTTTTATATGTTATTAGTTTCTTTACCGCATCCTCGTAGCGTTTTTTTATTTCGTCGTTACAAAATCTGTCTGTTGCTAGTTTTCTATTCGTATTCCTTTTTTTTTTGCTCCATATGTTTTCTTTTGTTTAACTTCCGCCACTACTAGATAATGGTCGGTATCAGCATTGGCGCCTTTATATGTTCTTAAAAAACAGGACATAAAATAAAAACGAGAGGAATGAGGAACAGTGAAGGAAAATTGGAAGATGACATAGAGAAAGTAAAACAAATATGGATGGAACATTTTCGGAGGCTGCTAACTAGAGAAGAGGAAGGCGAACAATGTGAAAGAATAGATGCAGAAGAACAGCAAGTGGATGAACCAACTTATGAAGAAGTAGAGGAAATAATAAACAAACTCAAAAATGAAAAGTCTCCGGGTAAAGATGGTATAAATGCGGAATTGCTTAAGTATGGAGGTGAAATGTTACACGAGAGATTATTTAAAAGGATCAAACAAGTATGGCTAGAAGAAAAAATGCCCAATCAATGGAAAGAAAGCGTAATAGTGACCATAAGGAAGAAGGGAGATGTGGAGAAATGCGAGAATTATAGAGGAATCACTCTGCTGAACTCCGCGTATAAGGTGTTATCAATGTTGGTAAACAAAAGATTAAAGGAATAATTGGGGAGTATCAATGCGGTTTTACGGAGGGAAGATCGACAGTGGACGCAATATACGTACTGAAACAAATAATAGAAAAGAGCTATGAATACAACATCAACACGTACATGATGTTCATTGATTTCAAACAGGCATTTGACAAGATAAAAAGAAATAAATTGATAGAAACCATGCACGAGTTTAATATCCCGAACAAACTAGTAAGAATGACACAAATAACTCTGAAGGAAACCACAGCCTGCATAAAAACTTTTAGCGGTGAAACCAATAACTTCGCAGTAAACAGCGGGGTGAGGCAGGGAGATGCAATGTCGTCAACATTGTTTAATCTGATTCTCGAGAAGATCATCAGAGAACTCGAGACCAGAGGAACAATAATAAACAGAGAAGTGCAGGTAATAGCATACGCAGATGATGTAGTGGTTGTATCAAGAACTAAGAGAAAATTAATTGAAACCTGCAAAAAAATAGAAGAAGTTGCAAGACTTATGGGATTACTAATTAACAAAGATAAGACCAAATATATGAAGTGTCCGAGAGAAAATACAAAAAAATGGATTACAGATAGACAACCACATGTATGAGGAGGTGGATGATTTTAACTACCTAGGTACACAAGTGAATAACAAAAACGAAAGACAGAAGGAAATTAAAGGAAGAATACAGCTGGGTAACAAAGCATATTATGCTAACAAGCAATTGCTTGGTGACAAAAGCTTATCAAAGGGAACCAAGATCAAAATATATAAAACGTTAATAAGACTAACACGCGACAGAAACTCTATGTGTAGCTAGGAAGGAAGAAGAAGAACTACGAGTTTTCGAAAAAAAAGTATTGAGAAGGATATTGGGACCAAAGAAGATAAACGAATAGGAAAACAGACCCATGATGAATTTCGAGATTCTGCGAGAAATTGGAAATGAGGATATCGTGAGAATAATGAAATCTATGAGAATGAAATGGCTCGGACACGTAATGAGAAGCAACAAGGAGACAATTACGAGAAGGATCACAGAATGAAGGCCAATGGAGGACCGTACAAGAGAAAGACCTAAGGTTCGGCGGTGGGACCAAGTAATGAAGGACATAAGAACGATGAGGGACAAGAATTACAAATGAAATGAAATCAGATGTTAGAATTTGAAACGAAATGTAAAGTGAATGGGGACTGAACCATCCCAATAAATGGTTTTGTAAAAATCTCCGCGAAGATAGCTAATATTCCGACAGGAATGATATGCTGTATTATTATTATATCATTAAGAAGTTACTGCAATGAGTAATCATGTAGATAATAAAAACATTGATGGGTCATAACTTAATAATCATTGCTTCAATCTAATACCTTTTATCTCTTCCTATGAAATCCATCGTTCTCGCACAAAAAAAAAATATTTATGTAGATCAAGCACAAATGCATCGTTGCTCTTTCGTGTCGCCTATATGGCAAGAAGCAATTCTGGTATTATTTATTTAAGAAAATCGATAGTGATCTTTATTAGTTGCATGCTAAACTTGACTAAAAATCTGTAGATACGTGAGGTTAATTTTTGTAAACTAAATAAATAAAGTTTAATTAAGTACCCACCATCGCATCGGTTGAACCTGGCATGCTAAGTTTCTTAGAAGAAAATCATAAAATACCATAATCGATGGTGGCATTTGTTAAACAAGATCGTTACTGCAATTTTTTTCCGTAGGTAAATTCAAGGAGTCTTCCATGCCTGAATAATTCATAAAATTTTTTATCACCAATATCTGATTAGACGAAGCCAGTGCGCGCAACAATAGAAGAATAATTAAGTTGCTTAAATATAAAATTCTCATTTGCGCTGCACGATCAGCATTACCGCACCGATAAATCAAACAATCAATCACAATACCAAACTCAAGTTAATTTATAATAAATTCTTATTATAACTAATAGGCAGTAAAAACACAAAAGCCGTGAGAACAAACCATTAAAGTTCAGCCAACAACACGGCTTGGACAAATAAGATTAAGATTGTCTCGGGTACAATCAGTTTTCACGACATAAATCCGGCGCATGTATCAGATTAAAGATTTGAGATTTGACTGCTTTTGCTTCATTATTTTGTGTCTAATGAGTCATCGATTATGTTCTTAATTAATATTCAAGTATGCGGTATTACTTACTTCGTAAGGCGGCATTAGAAAAAAAGATCTTCTCGAGATTATGCCTGTGTGTGTATGTGTGCAAGGCACTACATACAAACATTTTTATTGCTTTTGGCGAACATTAGAAAAATTAATTATTGCTTGTACATTTCCATATTTGAATAAGTGCAGAGACCATAATATCGCCAAAGGTAAGACCATCGCGGCGACAAACTTTTAATATTTTTTAACCGACAAATACAATGGTTAGGCTTGTCGCCTTTACCTTTTATTATACACTGAACGTATATTCAAGAACAATAATCAAAGATGGAAGCGTATAATTCAATCGAGTTACCTTATTAGACTTCCAATAGAGTCGGCAGACGCAATAACTAGCCTCCTAATTATACCCGTGCAGAGAGCTAAGTACATATTATATTCTCAGTTTAAGTTCCAAGCTTGTTATAGAAATCCCTAAGTATAAAAGTCTCAACACTGATTTGTAACTCTGCTACTTCAAATCTATGAGCAAACTTTCATCGATAAAAAAATCTTCCCGTCCCTTCCCGTGTGAAATATATTATTACTTCAATTCAAAATTATGTGCTCTAATATTATAAAACACTTAGTATATAATTTGTTCCGCTTGCTAAACAATGGGCCTATTAGAGTCACCGAAGTCATATACGCGAGTTAATATTCTTTGGTCGGTTAATTTCGATTCATTTTATTTTTAGGTTCCGATTTTGGCATTTCGGGGAATGGAAGGACATAGTTATCGACGATCGACTGCCAACCTTCAAAGGACGATTGATTTACCTGCACTGCACGAACGCAACCGAATTTTGGGCAGCCCTTCTAGAAAAAGCTTATGCTAAGTAAGTAATTCCAAGCAATTTTTAAATCATCATCATTTACTCACTTAAAGTAATATTCTGTATAACGAGACAATTTTCATAATTTTTCAATTAGCGACATTGTAATCCTGATATTAATCGCTTCCTTGACAAAATTAATTAGTTAATTACATTGATCGCTTCGCACAGTCCACAAAACAACACAATCGAAGGTTGACGGTTGTCGATAATTTTTAAAGAAAACCTTAGTTTGCCAAACGGAAAGGTCTGAAGAGCGATTGTGTGAAAATTCATCAAATAGTGATCCACATTGTAGCGTCCCTAAATTTGAAACATTATTGCGCTGTTTAAAATTTTAGCTACGATTTTTACCGCTCGCAAAGGGCAAACTCCTGGAGCTAATCCGACGACTCTTTCCAAGTCGTAAATAAATTGACGAAGATATCTGTGCATGGATTTGCAAGCATATTTCTCCCGTATCTCAAACAAAGGAAAATATGTTTTATTATCGATCGAGTCTTCAATTTTGACTATCGCCTAAAACGTTCCGAATCAAAATTTTAAATATTTTTGCATGGCAATTATTGTACCCCATATTTTTCGTCCATCTCGAAAGGTAAATATAATTTTGCATACAAATACTGACGATTTAGTTCTCCAACGATGCTTCCATTCAATTTAATTACTTCGTCCGATTCGCACAGCTCTAGCTTCGTTATCAAAAAGTTTGTTCGAGAGAAGCAGGTTATCGTCTGTAAGCGTTATAATTTTTTAATTAGAAGGTATTTCATTCCAAATCTTTAGTTACTTACAGAAATTTGAATCGCAAATATTACTATGGGTGACATCTCCGATAGCACTGAAATTGGTTATCAAAATGGATGGCTTTATACCGAATATACTCGCTAAATGAAAAATTTCCAATTTTAATGGTTTTTTAATTGCTTACTTTATAGTCCATAACATTTTACATTTAGAACAGGAAACATACTATGGCATCTATTACTTGATCGGTACAGTTAACTCGCTTTTTAAAGGACACTTCAACCTTCAATTGAGTGAAGGTTCCCCCCTCTCTTTTTTTATAACAATGGCATTAATCCTTTGTTTGGCAATGCACATATATTCAGTCTATTTTGTCTTTGATGCCAGAACGGTTACGAAAATATTTTAGGAATATTTGACTTAAAATAAAGTTTCGAGTTCGATACTAAAATATTTTAATAATAATCGTAGTAGGTGATATCGATTTCTTATTTTTCTATAACAATCAAAGAACATAATTAAATCGAATGATTTATTACCTTGTCAGATTTTAATTTGACATAATTACATTATATTTTTAGGTTACAATGCACTATCTCTGATTCATTTAATACAGTGGTTCCCAAACTTTTTTGTTTCGTAGACCCCTTGCTATGTTTTTCGGTTTTGGGCAGACCTTTGTTCACAAATTTTCAATATTTGGCATCAATTTAGTTAGGTTTAATCTCAAACCTAAAGAGATAGGATAGGAGATTGGCAACCGCGCTGAAACCCCTTTCCACTAGGCATGAGGAGAGGAGGTTAATTTAAATTTAATCCAGGAGCGTATCAGGTACTATAATAGTTTTATATATTATTAGGTAACTACTATTATGAGATCCACTATTGTTGACTCCCATTTACAGCTCATGGACCCCCAATATATTTTTTCGCTAGCATAGACCCCTTGCAGTCCGTCTTCGACCCCTGGGGATCGATATAGACCACTTTGGGAACCACTGGTTTAATACCAAACTAACGAGCCAATGCTATCTGATAACTGTTCTTCTTGCAGGTATTACGGATGTTACGAAAACTTGTACCAAGGATCGACCACGAGAGCGTTACAAGATCTCACCGGTGGAATAGTACAAAGTTTTAGTTTAACTCATCAAGACAAATATTTAACTTTTCAAGTTCTAAATAGTGCAGTTCCACGTTCTAGTCTCTTAATAGGAACCGTAGCTCAGGTAAAGGGTAAAGATTGTTTGTACGAAGCGCGGCAAGAAGAAATGAATTAAATTTTGTATTCCATTTGACCGTAACAATTTTGCTTTCAAAGTACATACAATTATTTGTCAATCTCTTGATCTAATGTAAATAAATTATACAAAGCGTGGCAGACATCAGATGACTCGATTATTATGATGGGTTGTAGAAACTCGACCGTGGGTCACCACGTGCTGATTGCGGTCGATAATTATTAACGGTGTTGTGGTCTGTCGTGAAAAACGCATCTACATTAATCACGACGTATGATTAAACCTGTTTACTGTAGTAAGACGAGTTTTATAATACTTATAATTTTATTTGTTGCATTTAGGATAAAGACAGTAAGCGTCAATTAAGGTTACGAAATGGGCTGATTACCCACCACGCATACAGTGTGACCGGTTTGGCCAGGGTCAGAAGCGCAAATGGAGAAACCCCTTTGGTGAGATTGAGAAATCCTTGGGCTCGAGGGGAATGGACGGGAGCTTGGAGCGAACGGTCGTGGGAATGGGACGGACTTCCAGCAAAAGATAAAGAACTCTTGAGTATTCGTGTAACAAACGACGGAGAGTTTTGGATGTCGTTTGAAGATTTTTCGAAGCACTTTACGCAATTAGATTTAGTTCACGTGGGACCTGACGATTGGATGCTTGAATCGGCCATTCATTCCAAACAACCGTGGAGAGCTGTACTGGCCAGACGAAGATGGAGAGGTGGCCATAACGCAGGTGGAGGTCCGGGCTTTGTTGGTACTTTGCTTAATAAAAAAAATTGTTTGTCAAGTAATTTCGTACATTTTAAGACACAACATCGATGAATCCCCAGTTTCATATTCAAATTCCCAGAACGTCGAGTAACAAATGCCATGTCGTCGTCTCCGTAACGCAATTCTACGAAACATTTTCTCCCGAAACAAAAAAGAAAAAACATTTGTTTGCAATTGGATTCGCAGTTTATGAGGTTCCTCATTCCATGACAAGATTAACTCCACACTTTGTTGCCGAGCAAGTAAAGAAAGACGGTAACAAACTTGAGTAATTGCTAAGAAAATCATCTTGTTTTAGAAACCATTAGATGTAACGAATCATTCGGTTGCAAGAGAAGTGGTAACATTTTTTACACTTCCACCAGGTGATTACATAGTTGTGCCTCAAACTAACATTCCAAATTTGGACGGAAAATTTTTGCTGAGAATCTTAACGGACGAGCACAGTAATATATGGTACGTACACACTTTTCGCTTTTCTTTGCAGCTTTACGTTCAAATTTTAGGGAAGTCAACGAAGACAATATGATAGTCCGAAATATCTCTTCGGAATTTTTGGAAGACGGTTCCTCCGTTTTGGTAAGATAATAGAATCAGTTTTGTATCGACTTTTTCATTGCTTTTTGTTTGTAGTCCGATAACAGATTTATATTAAACAAGTTATTTTTAAAATATCCCCCCGAAGTCGATGCTAGTCAATTGCAAAAAATTTTGAAAAATTATTGGAAGACGTGTTTGTCAGAAAAACCGAGTTTGGAGCTGTGCAAAAGTCTTATTATGTTGCGGGATATAAACATTAGTGGGAAAATTACAACTTTAGATATTCCAATCTTGATATCCATGTTACAATTTTGGAGAGTAAGATATTATGATGCAAGTGTCATCGTCAATGCTTTAATGTTCTTTCTTCTAGTTGGCTTTTCAAAAATTTGAAAGAGGACACCACAATGGTAAAACTTCAAGTTACAACCTACGTTCGTTGCTTTGGGAAGCGGGTTGTACTGTCAGCAATAAAGTATTAGAGTGCCTCGTGCTGAGGTTTGCCAAAAATAGAGTTTTAACGACGGAAAATTATGTTATGATTATGGTTAGGATACACCTTGCTCACGGTAATGTTGGACGATTACTTTTTATAATTTAAAAAACTATTTTGTTTTAGAACGACACCATAGCATCGACACCAAAATCAAAAGCAATCCTTTATCGTTGGAAGAGGTAAGCGACAAACAAAGAAATCGACATTTTGATTAATCCTTGCTGTTGCAGATGATCTTAATGACGATCTACTCTTAGTCGTCGATGTGAAAATTTAAATTGTTATACCAAAGAAATGAAAATTAAAATAATCAAGTTACATAATATATTATACACACTGCAATAACCTAAAACTCTTATTCGACATAATTTGATTTACTAGAGAAAGAGCTCTTTAGTTCGGTACTGCTAATTTTTGGGATAACAGCTCCAATATCGCTGAAAACTGTAGAAGACGTATAGATTATTGATAAAATTGTTTTCTTTACATTATTATATTTTTGTAAATAATCCCATTATTTATTGTTTTATTTTATCGACAAGCAATTTTATTTTTTAGCAGCTTTTTAAATGTTGTAAATTTTTAAACAACTCTTTTAATGTACGACGTATGATAATTATTGATATAATTATTTTGTTTATGCATTTTTTAAAATAAATTTTAATTTTAAATATTGTTGTTTATTTTTTTCAGCTTGACCAGTGGACAAGGCCAAGATTACTGGACTGAAACCATCGTCTTAGTTTACTTTACTTTGGAAGAATAATTGTTGTATAATTTTTTATTTTGAAATTTCACGTGAAATTTTCCATACCAATCGATGATCTTCTAGCACTAAAGTTGTAGGGTTCATACAGTTTTAGGAATCAATTATACAAAAATATTTAATTTAAAAATTATTTAATAACTTGAAGATATTATCAGCATACATTATTACTTGATTGAGGTCTGTTAGGTTAGGTTCGGTCAGGTTTTTAATAAAACAATCTTTAGAAATATTTTTACAATTTCAGGGTTTCTGTTCAGAGAATGAAGAAATGTTTCCTTAAATTTAAATTAACTTAAATATAGAAAAATAAAAACAAAAAAAATAATTTATTTTAATTAATAATAAATAATTTATTTATGCAAGAAAAATGCATTTAATCTTTTTCTGCATGTGTTATTATAAATTATTTATAAATTTTTGTTAGATTAAAGTCGAAAGATTTATCTAAAGTGCTCAAAAATTTTGAGATTTATTTACAGTTCTTGTAGAAATAATTAAAGGTACAGTGATTCAGGTTTATAAATTATATTGTTTTTATAGTGTATTTACGTATAAATAGTAAATAATACAGAAAAGATAGCATATTAAAGAGCATAATAACAAACAATATAAATAACATAAATTAATAATAAATAACACGGTAATAAATTGATATACGCAACTACTCAAAATTCTCACTGCAATAATTTTTTTTATTTTACAGCAGAAAAATTTTTAATTTTCTTCCTTTTTTAAATAATTGTCACAAATACGTACAACTAAATAAGTCTAAAGAGAAAACTTTAGAGGGTCATGTGTGAAAATTGCATGGTCTTTGATTGTATTTATAATAATGCTATCGAAAAGAAACTAAAAGGATTTACTCACCTCTTAAAGTTCAAGATGAATATAATAATATCAATAAAAAATAATAACATTTTGCAATTTGCAACCAGCGCACATCCCACTTTACCGTCTTCATTATTCTTAAATACTAATTTATTACTAATTTCTATAATAATTAAGAGTTTACTAATTCGGGAAGACCCCCCCCCCTGTTATTTAAACATGCGTATATCTAAAATCGTTTTAACTGTATCCAATATTCGGACGTTTTAGAAGATAATAGAAAAATGAAGAAACGTTTTCACATCAATCAACTGAAGTACATTCCTTGATTTTACGAAATGGTCATAATAATTAATAACTGAAAAAAAACATCAATTAAAATAACATCTAACAATGTTAATAAAATTTGATACTAAAATAAATAAAAGTAAACGAAAACAGAAATAATAAATTACATAAAATTTACTTATGTTTAATTTACATATTAAAAATTTCGATTGATTCGCTAATTGAAAGTTTCAGAAATTGAATATTATATTTATCACGATCGGATCTGGTCAGGTGTCCTTGAAGCATCAGATGTCTTCCATCAGATGATTAAATAATAGTAAGTTGGGTGGTGTGTAGAAAATCTAGTCTTTTTATTATGCGACCTTACCAAATCAAGCCGATTCGAAGTAAATATTAAATTTTTACCCAAATCTTGTATTTATTTTTTAATTAGTATCTAACACAGTGGCGTAGCCAAGAGGGTAGCCTGACCCCCCCCCCCCCGAAATTATTAATTTGTAATTTTACAATGACTTCAAACCATGTATAGATTTCTATATAAATGATTTTCAAAACACTAATACTATATTTGAAGGCAAATGACTGATTTTGCATCAGAAATGAAAAAACCATGAAAAAGCAGCTTCTAAAATATACAATGGAAGCTCTTAATCAGTTTAATATTGATGTTTCCGAATATATACTATATTATTTTAGGAATATTAGCGGTTACTACAACCTCCGTAGAAAGAACATTTTTCATCTTAAAACGAATAAAGCCAAATTTGAGAAATAGTACGGGCGAGAATAAGTTAAGCGGTTTAGCTTTATTAGCAGTTCACAGGAATGTGCCTATATTAATGTAGAAGAGGTTATAAATACTTTTGGAATAAAGAAAAACGCAATGATTTTACAATAATTATAATAAATTACATTAGAATAATAATAATTTCTATGACTTAATTTATAGTGTTTATTTAGTGTTTTAGTGTTTATTATTATTGTCGTTAACGTTAAAATGTCTGACGAAACTCTTTTTTTGGAGAAATTATTTTTTATTGTAATTTTTTAACTTTCTATTGAACACATGACCTTGAAAATTTGAAAAAAATTGCCTGCGGCGCTATTGAAAGCGGTTCGCTGCGCTCGCAAGCCCCCCCCCCCCCCGAACCAAATTCCTAGCTACGTCACTGATCTAACAATAAGGCTAATACTATTCCAACTATTTGATAATAATTAAACAAAACGAAAAGTATTATTATGTATATTTTAAGAAAATCAGATGACCAATCAGTCGAATAAAGAGAATGCGGTTGGGTACTGTGGTAATTCGACGCTATCTGATCAGGTCAAACCGTGTGTAGGTAACATACCCGACATAGTAGCTCCTGATTTTTATGAACTTTTTTGTATTTAATAAAACTTATCTTTTTCAGTAACTTTGAACGAGTGTAAATAAAAATACTTTATTCCGTATTGTTTCAGTAATCAATCAATTTAATTATAGATATTAAAAAAAACCTAATTCATTTTAATATTTTAAATTTGAATTTTAAAATTTCAACTAAATTAATATACTACGTCAAATAAATTAAATTTGATATAGGTACCACTAACGTAATTTAAGTTAAATAATGTTACAAACATAAATTATTAACTATTGTAAAATTTAAACGCTTTGTCATTCACAGGTCCGGATTCAGGGCAAAATTTTAATTAACTTATCTGAAACTTAAGGTATTTATTTGTTTTTGAAAAATTAACGGTGTAACAAAAGTTAATTCGAAAATTCGAACAAACTGAAAAAATAAGAAATTACAAGATCTTAGTCCAATTTGGAAAGTTTTATGGCTACCACACAAATCGAACGATCTTGTCGCTTCGACATCGGCGGTGAAAATTGGAGCAGAACTCATCTTTTTCTTTCACTTCGATTGCATCTTACACTTTAATTTTTGGCGCTTAATTAAAAATGCAAATGTTAAGCGTAATTAACGTGATGATGTAATTGCACCTAACAACGTAAAACTAAATTGTTTGAGAGTAAAGAGCAGTTCAAGTGCTAAGTTCATACTTTGGTTTTTGCTGTAGAGCAAATAACATGTCTGGCATTGAAACTTAAAATAATTGTCTTGCTGTCAGTAGGTACGAATCTGACGTCTATCCAGTGACAATCATGACAAATTCTAAATAATATTTTATTATACATGCTGAATTGTCCGCATATATGCTTCAAATTTTAACTTAAGGACTATTTTCCCATGGATTGTGCAGTAAACTTTAATTTTTTATTGCTTCCATAGTGAACCTCGAAGCGGAACGTTTGAGTTGCCATAAAAATGCTTTTCATTTTTCTTAGAAAAATTATTAAATTAGCAAAACATGTTGTTTAATTTTATATTTTATACTAAAATTTCAGTCTTCAACATTTGTTTGGTTTTAAAGTTCTAAAACTAAAATATTTACAATAATTCAAATGTTTAATAATTAAATTATGTAACACACATTAGATCAGTACCTGCGATACATCGTTAAATTATAAGTTATATAAACAACCAATCACATCACTTATTGCTGATGATATTCATCTCCAATGAACGGCTCATACACACGAATCATATTTTGGCGGAGTTAGAATATTTCTAAGCTTATCCCAAAAAACCTTCTGCTTCTTTGGGTCAGGATTCCATTCCAAATAGATCCGAGTCTTCAATAAATACTTCAAAGTCGGCGTCATGTGCACATCCGATACGGCCCCTAATTTGATCATAATTAACGAATCGTCCGAATAATGGCCCGAATCGTCGCTAAAAAATAATCGATGATGCTCTGCAATTTGAACCTCCCATCTGCACCATTGCGAACGAGCATACGAATCGCTGATGATTAGTACGGTCTTTCGGCTTTGAGCAACACTCTCCAGAACCGATTCGGATATAACGGAACCAATTTTAAAATCTCTCTCGTAGACGCACAATTTTAGAAACGGTTCGAAATTTTCCAACATGGCAACCAAACGTACCACAAAATTGCAATCTTCGTTGCTATACGAAACGAAAGCGTCGTACTGATAATTCACGTACGACTTAAAATTTTTTGTGTTCTTTATTTTACTAAATTGAAAAACATTAATTCGAAGCAAAAATACCCAGTAACGAATTTTCCAACGATAAATATAAACTAAAGCGATGGTACCCAACAACACAATCGCGAAAGTTACCAACGGTAAAACATACAACAAAATGAGATGAGAGGTGTAAGGAGAGCTACAATCTCTGGTGTGGTTTTGGATCGATTCAAAAAATTGAACCACAGTTTCGTCTCCAGTTTGGTCAGGGTAAACACAGAAGCTAGGATTGTCGTCAACCAATCTTAAAATTTTATCACTGTTTCCTTCGCGAATCCATTCGTCCAGAGGCAGAAACGTCATGCAGTCGCACGTGAAAGGATTATAAGAAATATCCAAACGTGACAAATTTGCAAAATCTTCCAGCATTGCTTTACTAAAGTAGGAAAACTTGTTGTGTTGTGCATAAACGATAGATAAATTCGTATTGTTGTTGAAAATTGTTTCCTGCCACGGCGATAATAAATTTTTAGAAATATCGATACTGACCAAATTTACTAGCGAATCGAAGATGTCACCCGGAAGTGTAAGAAGTAAGTTTCGTTCCAAGCCCAAGTGCGATAATTTGGGTAGGTTTCTGAAAATATCCGACGAATTCGAAATTCCATATATTAAACAGCCTCCCAAGAGTAAGACTTCCAGATTTTCGAGGCCTCTAAACAGTGAACCAGGTATGGGAGCGTTTCTGGCAAAATTATTATTCTCCAAACTTAGAAATACTAAACTCTTTAGAGAACTAAAAGCTCCTTCGTCGATGTGATAAATGGTCGCGTTACGAAGACCCAGAATGTTTAAATTTGATAAGCCGTTAAAAGTTTCGTTAAATAGTATGTTGATTTGGTTGAACGATAAATTCAAATATTTGAGTTTCTTCATTTTTACAAACTTGTTTTTACCCAAGCAAAAATAAGACGGAAGGTAAACGTTGCCAGAATTTAGCGATAAATCCAGATAGGTCAATCGAGGCAGAAGTACACCGTCTGGAACACTTGAAAGTTTGTTGCCACTGAGGAGGAGAGTGTTGAGATTTGGAATTCCCGTAAAGGCGTTTACTGTTATGTTCAAAGTTAGACCTTCTCTTAGGTCTAAAAATTGGAGTTTTGGCATTAGAATAAAGGTTTCGTTCGATATAACTTCGAATTGATTTTTTGCCATACACAGGTGAGTAATATTTGAATTTGAAATTACTTCCAGAAGAGATTTTGGAGGCGATTTTCTAAAACCGACGTCGTACAGATTTAAAACTCTTAGGGGAATGTCCAACTTGATGCTGCTTGCAATTAAATTGGAAATAACGGAATCGTTGAATTGATTTTCGCCTAACCTAAGAACTGAAAGATTTCTTAAAGGCGAAAGCGTCTCCGGATGGATGTGTTCGATTTGGCAGAGCACCAAATTAAGTTCGATTAAGCTGCTTCTGTTCATTGTTGCGAAGTCGTTCTGGTTAATATAACGGAATGTATTCTCACTTAGGCTTAATTTTATAATATTGGGTAAATAGCGTGGGGCAAGAGCTACGGAAACATCGACGATTTTATCAAAACCATTTTTGATTAAGAAAAGGTCTTTTAAGTTTACCAATCCATCGAAGGTGCGTGGTTCGAGAACTTTTAAATTGGTATTATACGAGATGGACATGTTGGAGAGTTGCGACATATTCTCAAAAGTTCCTTCTTCAATTTTAACTAAATAATAATTGGCTTCGATGTCTAACGTGTACAAATGACCAATTTGATCGAGATCTCCTTTGTAGATGACATTTATTTTTGTGCTTTTTATTCGCAGAATGGTCGAATTAATCTCGATGGATTTAGGAAACCGTCTGCAAGAATCTCTTCCGAAGCATACAGATAGTGCGTGGTAGACTTGCCTGCACATGCAACCGCTACTTTCGTCTTTCACTATTGGAGCTTTATCGATTTCGCGCACTTCGATGCTATAGGAATTATAACTAGGCCATGTTGGTGGAGAGAAATCGTCATCGTCCGAATTTAAGAACATTGTAGCTATTTGTAAACGAAGTAGTAGCACCACAACCAAAGCTTTCATTATTGTACCATAACTTAGACATGTCTAACAATCTGAAATGGAAATACAAAAAATTAGATGTAAAAATTTCTTTAAATTAACGGAGTTTAAATCTACCGGTGCGGCTAATGTGTAAGAAGTTAAGTTATAAATCGCAGTACTACCCCCCCCCCCATTTTCCTATATTTTTCGTCGCTTATAAGATTAATTTAATCTAATATAATAAAAAAATTCAAGCAATTTAAATTAAAAATTTCGGAAATGCGTAGCTAATTCTAGAGCAATCACAATTTTGAAAACTTTGTTATGAAGATGTATGTAAATAATTATAAATTTTCTTATCATGTGTAGTTAATCTGTTATCTTTAAAAATTGTTAGACAAATCTAAAAAAACAAAAAATGTATTTTTCGATCTTAAAACTTGTTTTTTTTTATTTAGATAATTAATTTATATTGTATTTCATCATTCTCTGATTTTATATTTTGCAACTGGCTAAAAAACTCCGTGGAAAATTGAGAGGAGAAAGCGGTCCTCCAAAATAATCCTACCAACGGATTAATATAAATGAGCATAGAGTTATCTTCCATTTGAAGACCAGAGATATTAAAGCAATTTAAATTTATTACGCACGAAAAAGGTATTTTTGAAAAACTTACCCAAATTATCGTTTTAGTGTTTACCACTTTAATTATTTAAAGTTACGAACCATTAAAATAATTCACGTTTATGTAACATCAGTTACAGCCCACTCAAGTAAATACCTACATACCTAAGTAATGCAAAAGTTATAACTAAAACCAAATAACTTTGTGGGCATAATTTTAAAATTTTAAATGATTATTTTACTTCAAGCCATGGTGACGTAATTTAATTCTTATACAAATAATACATCATATTTTAACGCTAATATTTGTATTTCCATAAAAGTTTTGCTATGCTACACAAGGTTTTATAATTTTAAATTTATAAAAAAAAAATTAGTCTTTCTATAAAAAATTTTTGAAACTAAAAATAAACTAGCAATAACCGGGAAACGAGCAGGAGTTTCTCGGTTAGTAGCCAGCAATAAATTTGGCGAAAACCTACCTTTTGTCAAACTGGTCATTGTTTTTGAGAAAAAAATTCATACAGGTTAAATGAAACTTATTAAGAACGCGCACAAAACTGTACACCAACAGGATAACAAAACGCTTGGTTACTAAACAGAAATCATTGATGAGAGTAGGAGCAGGAAAAAGTCGGATTTTTAAAATAAATTCACGTGAACAGAATTACAATTAGAATTTTGCTCATATATTAGCGTAAGGACAGGTGAGTGACTAAATTCAGGGTCATAGCTACTTGGTGTTTGTATTTTAACTATGAAAACAAACTTTAAATATTAAATTTTCAACTTCCATATTTTGCAAAACAAATATTTGCATAAAAACACCACAAGGATCCATTCGTCAGTTTCAATTCAAACTTTGAACCAAAAACACCTTTCTGTATGATAAGGATCTTGTAGCTTATTTAAAATAACAAATAAATGTTTCTAATTTGTGAGCAAGTAATTACTTATTATGTATTAATTTGTTTATATATATAAATAATTTATTTACATTTTATTTGTATTATTTATTATTATATTTAAAAAAAAAACAGTAAAACAATTCTTTTTTTTTCAAATGTGTTTTGGTGACCTATTTTTAGGTAAATGTTAATATGGGGGCATTTCTACAACCTCGTTCTCATCTAACTCATTTGCATGATACATTTAAATTTTGCCAAATATTTTTATGTGTTCTACACAATGGGAATTCACATGATTTTTTTGGATTTTTATCATTATATAAAAATTATATTAGTAAAAAAATATATATTTCTTTTCGTCTTAAAACATACTAAATTTTTTCAATGTTTTTTTTTATTGTCTTTTTTTTGTCACTCCTGACTATAACAATGTCTTATTGCTATGTTGTTTATTTAGCAAGTTAAGTTTAGTTAGCAAGTTAAGAACCGAAGTTTAAGCCGCTCTTTGTATATAACATTTTTAAAGGAAAGGTTTTCAAACGGACTAAAAACTTGTACCGTCACAATGAATTGCTAGATGTCGCTACCACCGTTACGTCAAAATACAGAAGTTGTATTTATTACGATTATTACTCAGTTTTCCAAGATATGTTTTAAATGGCTACTAGTAGTAATGAGCACGTGATAAATATATTTTAATTTTCCAATGTTAATTAATGTTATTTACATTTTCGGGTATATAAGATCGCTTTTAGAAGGTGTTTAGTTGATAATAGTTTATGTGTAAAGGAACCACTTAACCAAGTGAATCTATCATATTAGTTGGCTGTGATTACAAAAATGGATAAATTAACTTCGACAAGTGAAGGTGCTACTAATAGAACAACAAATATCAGTGACAATTGTAACGATGTTAACAATTACAAACACGTGGACACACCAACGTCTAACACACATAGTGCCCAGCACACGACAATAAGCGATAGCGAAACTGATGAGACAAATAATATCGCAAATAAGACTGATGGAGTTGTTGCTGCAAGTCTTACGTCCCGTCTTGCACCCTCCGATACCGAAATGCAGGGCTGCCATGGCACGACACAGGATCAAGGTCATTGCAATAAGAAGAATGAGAATGCAGATCAATCACCATCTGCTGGAGTAATTAACGATTCGTATTCTCTATTGCTAGCTAATTACAATAGCGCATCCGATTCGGATTCTGATTCTTCCGAATCGGACGATTTCTGTAATATATCCAAGAATGCCACAGATAGTTCCAACAATGCTACTTCCATCTCCACCCAAAGCAACGGTGGTGAGTAGATTTCTTATAAATTATTTTGCTTTTGTTCATTTTTTTTTTCTCGTAGATATGGACGACGATTCCAACGTGATTAATCCTTTTACTGGTGAAAGCGGATCCAATAGAAATTACAGAAACAATATCCATTTATCTAGCGATTCTTCCGATTCGGAATGTGAAAGGTGAGATTGCATTGTTTCAATTTTATTTATCACAATGATTAGCAAGTATTGATAAGTCTCGAACCGCATACAACAAAGTTAGTATGCCCAAAATTATAGTAACGAGGTCGTCCAAGGTTAAAGTGACCTTTGAATCAATATTAAATTTACTGTTTTGAAGTTTTGTATTATTAGTACAGTAAATGTAAACAAGCCGTATATGGGCAAGTCGGACATTTTTTTATAACATACACATTTTAACTTTTAACCATAACTCTATAGGAGGCGAGGCATTAGTAAAAGATAATCCTCTGAAATCACATCAGCAAAGTAGTTTTTCAATGTTGAGCTTAAATATTTATAAAAAAAACTAATAACTTTTGGTTTATCAAGTATTTTTGCACGAACGGAGCAATATTCTAGCTTGGCATGGTATATCTGGCCTGAGATACAGTACTATTGATGAAGCAAGATAGATACTACTTATGTCTCATCATTTACTTCTCGTTTTTGATATCAGCTTCTTACAATCACAGAAATAATTAACAAAATTGGTAAAACACATCACACTAAGATCCACAAAAAACAGTAAGAAAATAAAAACGAAGGTAAAAGGCTTAAAAGGAAAATTGAATATTTAAATTTAATGACTTTAATTATTTTCCTGCAAGACAACGGCCACTGAGTAATTTATGAATTAACAAGAAACATTTTGAAATCATCAATTTATATCTCTTTTACTAGATAATGTTACTTGCTGTCATAAAGGCATACGGGGCTCTATGAAAGTCCTAATTACAGCAGTGTTAGATTAGCAGAATTAAACATAATTATTATGTCTTGGTTTCAGCAAAAAAATACCTTTACGTTGCATTTTTAGCTATAAAAAGTGTATGTATAGGAAAAACATGGCAACCACTGCAATATGTTGTAATAATCAATTTCTAGCTCTTTTTGCTCTAACGAACTGCAAAATCAAAACAATTTGTTACTATTATTATTGTAGCCGTAATTAGATCACTTGTTTTGTTTATATTCTATAAATTATACACCTGTTCATCGTAGATATCAAAAATATTCTGTAATTTGTTCATCACTTTATTGTTAAATATAGGTTGATTGATGTGATAATATACAAAATTTACTAATCAATAAAACTGATTAAATTTACTATATAATTTTTTGTCTATTAAATTAAAATATATTTTTAAAATGAAGAACCGCAAAAATTCAGTTATTAATTTTTCAAATGCTACAATCGTAATTTTGGTAGATTTTTTGTACACGGTATCTACACCTAGGCATTTAATTTAAATTAATAATTTATTACATACATGTAGACATTGTTAGGTTAAAAGTTGAAGAGGGTAAGTTCTAGAAATTTGTCTTTGTATAGATATATTAATATGTGAACCCTTTCTAGTGGTTAATTGAATGCTTTATTTTAGTTCATCCGAAGATGAGGGTGCAAAATGCAACATAGAAATAATTAAAGAACCAGTCAAAGAAACGCCCCTTTCAAAAGAACTCCAACTGGATCGGTTACCTCCCGTCAGTGATTTGTCCAAGTTAAGATTGAATGTCAAAAAGGAAGATTGTATCCAAATGGGTAAAGTTAGTTCCATCATCGAAAAGTTAGTTGTTATTGACAGCTTACCTGAAGTACCTGCTTATAATTTGGATACGGTGTTGTTTTTGAATGAAGGCAACGACATCTTGGGTCAAGTTTACGATGTAATCGGAAACGTAAATAATCCCACTTATGTTGTTCGCTTTAATTCTGAATCAGAGATTCGAGATAAAGGAATCGCCAAAGGTCTGCCCGTGTATTCGGCTCCTAAGAGTCAACACTGTAAATACGTCTTTGTGCAAGAGCTAATGAAGTTAGTACTATTCACCAAACTTTATTTTGAAACTTAAAAATTATTTGTTGCAGAAACAAGGGAACCGATGCATCTTGGGTTGACGATCAAGAATGTCCTGACGAGTTTCTGGACCTATCCGATGACGAAAAGGAAAAGCAGTTGAAGTCGAAAAAAACGGAATCGAAGAAGCGAAAGCACAGCAATATGAACAAGCACAAAATTTTTGAAGCAACGATGAATTTCAAAAATAAACTAGATACGGCGCGTCACAAGATACGTGATCCTATTGTAAATACTTCAAAACAAAGCAATCAACCCAATAGTCAACCTACAGCTTACTATTACAATATGCCGCCCACACCCGTGAATCCTCAAACTGCCAGACAAGCATGTACTACCGGTTATGCACCGTTTCCTCCCAGCTTTGCTACACCTCCTCCACCCTTCAATTATGTTGGTATTCATCCAGCAATGATGAATTTTGCACCTTTTCCAAATCAATTTGGACCTAGAATGGCACCGTTTCCGGGAAATTTTCAGCAATATCCACCTCCAAACTTTTGCCCACCCAACATTCCACCTATGCCACCGATGACACCTCATCACATGGTACCACAATCTACTCCGTTGCAACCATACACTCAACAATCGGTAACTCCTCAACATATGCTCCCATTGAATACATCTAAACAGTCCACAAACGTTCCGAAGTCTCCTCCAAAACCTTCAAACGGTAATCAACACGGAGGCGTGGTACCCAAAACTTGTAAAAGCAGACCACGGTCATACAATTCGGCACCACAGCCATCTTATCCACCCAACATAGGTCTTCCAAACTCCAGCATGCCTCCATTTGGAACTTTACCCCCTGGAATTCCCCCACCTTTTGGTCCACCGATTCCTGCATGGGGCTACAATATTCCAAACCAACTACCTCCTCCCAATCAGCCTCCTCCTAACCAAGCGGCTTCTACTCATCTTCATCCCAACTTTCAATATGGAATTCCATACCAAAAGCATTAATTTATTTATTTTAGGTTTTAGTTGTTTTTGTTGTTACTGTATATTTTTTTTATGTGCGATATTTTTACGTTTTTTTGCACTTGTGCATGTTAATCAGTATTAAGTTTTGCTTGATAAAAAAATATTGTATTTTTCAGTACCTTTTCTGTAGTGTTGTTTTTTGTTGAAATTTAAAAAAGAAAATAGTAAATATCGTATGAACTTTTATGTAATTGTATCGAAGTGAAAGTGTTATAAATGCTTACGAGATCGGCACATGTTACACTGTTAGAATTTTCTTAAATTTCTTGATGTTTAGGAATTGCAAAATCTTTAGAATAACGTAATGTATACATACACTTAACTACGTTTTCTGTTTTGAGGTATAACACAAATAATGGTTTCTTTTGTTTAATCTAACTCGTGTAATTGAATTGTTGATATTAAAATGCAGTTATTGATTTGTAAGAATTATAATCGGACTGATTTTATCTTTGTCTTTGCTAATTAAAAATGTTTCATCTAAAATTATTGGATATTTAATTTGATTCTGATTGCACTTTAAGTAGAATTAACATTAAGATTCGCGTTGAGAAAGTTTTATAATTTTTTTCGAAGCAAAATAACTGTTTAATGTTTATAATTTAATTATTAGCAGTGCAATGCATTTTACAAAATATACATAATATAATATATAGAAAGAGATATATAACCATGTTCCTTTTCATACTATTAATATTTTTATTAATGTGTAACTTCAATAAATATTTTTATTAAGCTTAATTTGTTTTATTAATTTTCACTAACTCTATTTTGCTGGTAACTTGTCAATCTTGTACCTACAATAATATCTGCATGCCGAATTGGTGATGGTAGAAAGTATTTTATTTAGTCCTCTCGATGGTGAAATGGAATTCATATGGAAATTTGTTGTATTTCAAGAACTAATTGAATTATAAGTAACTTGAGTTTATTTTAGCAAGTCATCTGAAATGTTAGTTTTGATAGTAATAGTAACAGATTGAAGTAGACATGTCGTTCGAGTAATATAATTCACAAACTTATGATTCGAGAAGCCAATACCTCAATGACAAAGCTGTGTGTTCTTTACTGCAAATATATTATTAGCTCAAGAAAATTTATTAGTATGTCATTTTAAGCAAGGAAAATCTGACTTTTTTCAATTAAAAAATTTACACATATGATAGCTATCGCAGAATCGGACTTTTCAGAGGGAATAATTTTTTTAACATTTAGATATTCTAAGGTGAGCTTGAGCTTCAATATTACTGGGGAAATTATAATTTTTATTAGTATGTCCTTTAGCTATTCTTGTTGAAGAACTTTTATTTTCCCAACGTGTTTAATAGATTGACTCTATGACGAGAAGTAAGAGATCGAAAAGAGAACAAAAAGATGAAAGTCATCCTGGCTTCGGCCGTGTTGATCGCCTACACGCTACATATAGGATGGACCAGTTTGCTCTTCCAGATTGTTTAGATACACTAGTAATTTTTTAATTGGATAATTAATTGCACTATTTATAAAATAAAATGTAAAACGAGAAAACATAAATTTGAATAGAGAAACGAAAAAATTGATTAGCGAAATAAATTAAATTGCAAATTAAAGTACGGCAACGTTTAAATGTAAATTAGGTGGAAATGAAATTTGTTTGACAAACTTGGAATTGATAAATTATTAAAATGCTGCCGAGTTTTGTTCCCATTTGGAACTTAGAAAATTAGAATTTTTTGCTTGGTAAAAAACCTGGTAAGGAACACAATTGAATAAAGAGAAATGTGAAATGGAACGGACGTGCTGGGGCGCTTCCTGCTGCAAAAATTTGTCGTAATTCCACCTTCGATAGCAATACCGTTAATACTCGCACTCCTGCTGAATACGATCTATCGTCGCAGCAGGAATATAAAACTGCCAATCGCTAGCGCCAGCAGATTCCACTCGGTAAGCAACTGTGTCTTACCTCGTTCGTTATGCGAAATGCTCCGATTTTATGTTTAAATCATTTGCGGAAGTTAACACGTATTCCACACCAAATTTATTTGTTTAACAATTCCTCGTTATCGAATAGGCACATTTATTAATTATTCAAATTTATCGCGTTTCTGTGGTTAATTTTACGTTTTCCTCACGTGTTTATCACGTGGATTTTTTTTGGTAAGTGCTATTATTTGATAAAAACTTTTCATTAACAAATTTTTGTTTATTTATTCCTGAGCAAATATCAACAGGTTTACTTTTTATTGCTCGTGCGTTTTGACGTAAAATCAATTTTGTGGAAAAACACAATAATAACGTTCGACAGTTTTTGTTTTCGAGAAAATTACATGCTACTTTATTGTTTTGTTTTTTAATAAAAAGCTAAAACCTAAGTGGATTAGTAAACCGTTTAAACAATAAAAACCGATAGGGTCAAGGTTTATTGCATACAAAATCCACCTAACATTTAAATTGCTTACATCAAACCAATTAATTACATATTTCGATTGAGCGATTTTGGCGCCAAATTTTTTCACTTAAATTGCTGGTTTCCTCATAATTATGTCATGTCACATTAAAGCGTTAACATTTTTTATACAATAATTGAATTTAGCAATTAATCGCCTGGCCGACTCGGACGTTACTGTCCGGCCATTTCTAACGAAAGGCGTCGCGCCGTAGGCGCTTTTTCATTTTTCGCCCCATCCCGGAGTCCGCCACTGCTTCCACTCGAATTTTTTTTTACACTTTTAGCTGAATTATTAAACTACTTCGATAATGCGTTTTTTGGTAGACAGTTAAAAGTAGATATTTACGATCGAGCTTAATTACGTTTTTAATTAAATTTTCGTAACATTTGGGTCGTAAAATATTTAATGCGTTTATTAATTACTTTTCTTTTGGTTTCAATTTTGTTGGTCTGTTGGAGACGTTTAAAATTGAAGTTTTATTGATAAATTGTTGAGCAATTTTTTCAAACCTTTGTTGTTCCTTTAAGCAACTCCTCGAAGGTTAAAATTACACGTGCCAACATTAAACGTTAATATGTTCTTATTACGACATAATCATAAAGTACCTGTGTGTACCTGTAGTTTATTGCTACAATAATAGATAAGAGAAAGAGGTCCTCGTTTCGATTTCCAAAAGGAATTCGCGTTGCGGCATTGTAAAAATATAAATCATCTACACGTTGGATTCGGGACTTGCGAAAATAATAATAAAAAAGTTATATTAAATCGAAAGCCCGATAAATAGGAAGCCCCGTGTGGAAGAAATATAAAAGAATTCAATTTCTATATTTTAAATTAAATTTCTTTTAATTATTTGCATTCTTTTTGTTTGCATCTACACAATGAAGAACCTCAAAGCGTCTGAGTCTGAGATTTTTAATAAATGAAATACAGTCGGAAAACTTGGAGAATTCGATAGTCGAGATTTAATTGCATCCGCAAAATATTTACTATTTACACTTAACGCAATTTGACTACTTCCTCCGTAAGATCAGAAGGCATTATGAATGAACATTGCATGTGTAACGATTAGGAATGATTGTGCTAATTCCTGTTCATTGAGAAATCTTCGGCGATTACGAAATATTTTCGAAATATCGCGCGAAGTTAGAGGCAATTCTGTATAGTTTCTAAATGCGAGTGGCAATATATGGGTCAATCAGGTAGGTTTTAAATTCAGGTTCGTTAAACTTGTTTGTGATTTAAATCGTTTATCGTTTAATGAAGAGTAATTAAATTAAACAAAATAATCTTACACGTTGTTAAATTTTTATGCGGTTATGAAAGTATGCAAAGTTATAATCATCAACAAGTCGAACATTTATTTAAAATTCAGTCTGAATATTTCCACCAAAATGACTAACCCTATCCTCATCAATATTAATAATTCCTAAAGAAAGAATAATTTGAATTTTATGGGCCAACGCGGTGTTATTTTAATAAAAAGTAGGTACAAAAAGTTTATTTATTAACGTCTAGTTTGAAGAAAAAGGTTAGTATTTAGCATAAAATCTTTTGTCATGTTATGTAATCGGCATTTGCATAAATCGAAATTCAACTAATTTTCGATGCTTTTCGAGTGCACAGGATTTTCCCCAAAGTTCGAATTACGAAGGTTGCACTGTAGCGAATTCAAATGTATACAATATAATATTAGCTGCTACAATCGCATTTAAAATTTTGCCCGTGTTGTTCCTCACAAGAAATTAAATTACAAATTTACATAATGGCCTTATTGTTCAAAAGTTTAAATTGTCGGTTGGAATTAAATTTTGTGCATAATCAAGCGACACACTTCAAATTTTATATTTTATGTAATTAGAATCATGAATAACGACGACCTTCAAGTTCTTTTACGATTAATATTAAAATGCTTAAATAATAATTCTCGCTTCATTGAGCGTCTAAGATCGACTGATAAATTTAATTACATTTTCCGATAAGTACATTTAAATATTTTCAAGATCGGGCTTAAATTACTCCGGTAGCCCCCAAAACTAACAATCAAAATTATTGACGATTAATCCGGCGCTAATTAATTTTATATAGAATTGAATTTCAGTTTTTGAATTATTTTATTTTACTAAATTTGTATGCATTTGATCGCTAATTATTTAAACAAATGACTTACATCCGGAAGCAAAACCCTACAAAAACCGGAAGGCTAAAACATAGCAGAAACCGGAAACTATGTAGATGTATGTTTTTATTTGTTTAATTGTTTCGTGAACAACATGAAAGCTACCCAACAACGGTGAAACAAAAATAATGGTAAACGAAGACTCTGACTCTCCAAAAGACAACTTAAAATTTAATAGATCAAATAAGAAAGTAAAACACCAAACTGTTGAAGATTATCTGAAACTGCTTGTGGATGTTGGACATCCCAGTCTAAAATATTCGTGATGGTGTAAGAAATCTCAAAATCCAACAAGAAGTTTAAAGTTCTATAAAATAAATAAATTAAAAAAACTAAGAAATTCTGTAGAATTCTCAAATCCTAACCGCAAACTACCAGTAGGTTTACCCCGTATAAAATTTCTGATTATTGACTGTGTAATTATGTCAAGAGCAGATATGACCATAAATAAAACGTTTTGATGTAACCTTAATTACCTACATCTTATGAATAACGAGCATTTATATTAATTAAATGTATGTGCGTCCGTTTATATTTTCATCGCTTAATAAATTACACGCGCGCGCTTCTATTCAAATTCAAGTCGTGGAATAATCTTTACGTAAAAGGTGTGGGTGTAATTTAGAAAAAAAAATTAACATAAATTATTACTTTCTCTCGAATTTCTAATACGAAAATGTAACTCGAACGAAGGAAATTAATAAAATTGCGCTCTTCTTTTTCATTTCCAAATTGCAAGATCCGAAGTTCTTTTTTTCTGCCGACTTTCTCTTTAGGTTTTTATTTGTGTAAGGATTATAAAAATGAAAATTTTATTTCAAATTAATCCAACTCCCAACAAATCAGATTGTTATTCGCCATGCTGGAGTCGGAAGCGCTAGAAAACATTTGCACAATCACTTCGTCAATTATGTATGTACATCAAACGGCGCAAAAAAAATTAGTACAACAGAGCCCGGGGCATCACCTGTCCTCTCACGTGCCTGATGATCGTGAAGTGCTCATTATTAGGTAAATGTAATGTTTTGGTATACTATTTACGATAGCTCGAGACTTTCGAAAGATTTCAGTCCCATACCTCTTTATTAAAAAATTATGTCAACGAAAATTGTGCCAACCACACAAAAAGCCTAAAAATAGCTTTATTATGTCGATTTATTGAATAGTTTCATTTAAGGAAATCCACTTGTTTAAATTTAGCCCTTCCCTTGTGTAAGAGGTCACGAACCCTATTCTGCACGAACGTAAAAATTGGAAGCTTCTATTTTTGGATACGTTTTATCGTGGATAAGATCGAAACCAGGAACGATAAAACTAGAAATATCCATTCTTTTGTGATTAAGTGGATAATTTTTGAAGTATAAATTCGATTATAGCTTTCCACCCACGTTCCAACGCTCAAAGTGATAAATTCATTCCAACTAGTTATCATTTACCCATTCACAATTTTTAATTCATTCTTTCGACTAATTTCTGACATGATTTGCATACTCTTGACGTGTGCATTTTCTGGGAGTTCCATTTTTTTAAATTTCAATGCAAATGCAACGAATGGAAACAAATCCTAGGTGCAATTACTGTGTTCATTTGCGTCATTCCTCTTTGTGACGTAAACGATGTAAATTAATGAAATTATGTCACCAAATCAGACGTGTATTAATAATAAACTAGGGGTAAATTTCATAGTCACTTACCGAAATAATAGAGTCAAATAATTAAAAACTTCGTTCAACCTGAAAAGTTTACAATTCTTGTTTTAGGACCCCTACACACACACTCCTATAAATTTAATAATTATTAAGAGAGACAAAAGCAGCATTATTTCGTGACGTGTACCTTTTTTTACAGCCTTGGTACACAAATAACTATTTTTTATTTTATCTCATAATCGGTTAAACAAAAGCCTTTTTAATTTTAGAATCAATGGAAATAAACGTAAAAAGTAGGAATTTTAAATAAATTGTGTAGTATTCCACAGGACCACCCTAACCACAGGACTAAATGGGCTATAGCCCGGGGCGCAACCTTTTGGGGGACGGCAATTTTTATTTTGATTTTTTTTGACCCTAAAAAAGATAAAAAATTATTTAAATGATAGCAGTATTTTATATTAATCAGTTTACTCTAAAGTTTGTTTCTGTTTATACAGGGTGTCCCGGATACACTTTACATAACTTAGTTGGTGATAGAGGACACTTTTCTAAGAAACATTTTTAATAAAATGTTTTTTCTAAATTCAAGCCTTCGAGAGTTAGGCCTCTTTAAAGCATTTTTTTAAATTTCCATTTTTGCGTAGCCATCATCGCCCAGAAAATATTAATTTTTTAGTAAAAATGGATTAGTGCTTTTTTAAAGGACCTGAAGTACAGTAAATTCTGTATCTTTTAAACGAAACATTTAAAAAAATTCTGACGCTCCATTTCGGATAAAAAATTTAACGGACTACAACTTTTGTCAAGTAAAAATTTTTGAAAAACCAATCCATTTCACCGAAAATCGGAAGGCAGCTACAAAACAAAAAATTAAATTAACAATTATAAATGTTATTTTATTAATTAAGGTTAAACTGCATTATTTAAGTAAATTTTCAAATCTTCAATCTTCGTGATTGTTTTAAAAGATGTATTAATTAATAAAATAGTTTTTCAATAAAATTAATAAATTTAATTTTTTGTTTTGTAGCTGCCTTGTTTACTATTTTCTAATTTTCCGTGAAAGGAATTGGTTTTTCAAAAAATTTTACTAGACAGAAGTTGTAGTCCGTTAAATTTCCTATCCGGAATGGAATGTCAGAATTTTTGTAATATAAAATGTTACGTTTAAACGATACAAGAGTTTTGAAAAAAAACAAAATAAAAAATTACCTACTTTTATTCATAACTCGAAAGCCGTTGATTTTAGACAATAAATGGGTTAATCTAGTTTGTAGATTATTTCACGCTCTTTAAAAAAGTACTAATCCATTTTTACTAAAAAATTAATATTTTCCGGGCGATGGCCACGTAAAAGTGGAAATTAAAAAAAATGCTTTAAAGAGACCTAACTCTCGAAGGCTTGAATTTAGAAAAAAAAATTTATTGGAAATGTTTCTTAGAAAAGTGTCCTCTATCAATTTCATGTTTTCGTTTAGGGTAATAGTAATAAATTGACATTTTGTATTTGTGTTTTCTTTTGAAGGGGGGCGCAATAATTTTAGTAGCTCAGGGGCGTCGTATATCTTAGGACGGCTCTGGTATTCCATACAAATTTAACAAAACCAAAGAGAACTTTAAAATAATAGAATTTTAACCGTAAAGTGAAAGAATATTAGAGAAAATTAGGTTAGTACTAAGAATATTTGAAAAAGATAAAAGAATTTTTAAAATATAAAAAATAATAAAATACAAAAGAAAAAGAAAAAGAAAACGCAGCTTATTTCGCAATATTAAATTTTAATTTTAGAGTTTCTCGTGCGTTTTGCCACATTCCCTTGCGAAATTTGGACATATTCTCTTCGTTATGATTAATGGGCTATAATTTAATTCAATAAGTTTTCGTTTTGATTTGGAATTTATTCGAGTTCGGCTTATATTTTAAAGCAAAATTTTTATATAAAACTGGAGCAATTGTTATGCATCGAGGTTCGATATTTAAATAAGATAGACTTATGTGTAAAAGCCGAAGCTATAATATTTTTCTTTTGAAATACATCAAATTTTATTCATTCAACCTAGTTCTTGGCGACATTTTGTATGTTGGAACGGAAATTGAGAAAAATGTTATCGTGCAATATGAGTCGATTTTGAAATGTACCCATAAATAATAACATGGTGTGTCTCCTATTTGTTTATTCGAGAGGAAAGAAATATTATTATAATTAAATTGAGTTATATTTTTTGTTAAAAAGAATTCAGCGATACCGAACTTATTGTTTTAGAGAAACGTATTTTCAAGCTTATAACTTTTGTGCAGTTCGTTGTCCTTAGTAGAAAACTTTTATTACGTCAAAGAACTTTCAATAATGTAATATTGATTTTTGTTTAGATGGTGTGAGTCAAAGATCCAATAACGTTAGGATTTTCTGATGCTTTTCACATGTGTGTACGTAGTTAAATATCGATGAGCTCCCATTTGTTCCACCATTCAAAACTACAGACCAAGTTTTTCCACAAGCAAAACTATATTATCCAAGATTCTCCAAAATAATCAGGTTTCACCGTTATTATCCTTTATTCCATCCTAAATATATTTTAATAAGTAAAATTAAGTTTAGCCGAGTTTGTTATACAACATGACGGAAACGGCATTAAAAGTTGTTAACAAGATTTCGTGTGCTCAAAGTGTTAATTAGCAAGAGAGGTAAACTAACAAGAAAGCCAGTTAACCGTAATTATGTCATTTTGTCTAACAAAAATTGTTTAGTAGTTCTCCTGCGCTCTTTACACCTATCCGAATTACGTGATTAACCAAATTGTCCTACCATTTTACTTTACATCGGGGTTTCTCCCCATTGCAGGCGGACTTTTTACAAAGACTGAAATATGAGAAAGAAGAAACCGATATTTAAAACAATAATTACGAGCATAAGAGCACAATAGATACATTAAAAATATAAATTTTTTATATGCGCATCGTTATGAAAAGTGTAAGAGTAAAAGAGACAAAAAAAATTATAACAGTATCGAAAATCTTCATCTGGAAACACGCAAAAAGAAAAACGTCTGACAATTTAATAAATATAATTAAATATACGGGTTTAAATTGACCCATTAATACACAACAATTTATATAATTTTCATACTAAATATGTAAATAAGCAATTGAAATTTACATTTGAATAATCGGTAAACTTGAAACTGCATTTTCAATAGAGTAATTTACTTTAATGATCGACAATAATAACTAGATTAGATAATTATCAATAAATTCTTAACAATCAATAAGATATTTAACAATAATTTGTAATATGACATAATTCGAAGTGACCATATACGGGATGATTGTAAAATAATATTATCTTCTATTTTTTTTATGATTAATTAAGTTCTCTCGTGTAGATTAGAAGGACAAAAATGTTTATTTTGAAATTCTAAATGGTATTGTTATAATTTGTAAATATTAGTATTGCGTGTACTTCGTAATATGAAGTTAAAACTAATACGAGTTTATGAGGTGGCCAATTAGAAATAATTTTTATTGATAAGTAAAACAAACAATTACGTGTTGGAATTACATCAAATATTGAGAATATTACGTGTTGCATTGAATCGGTGACCTACACTTGCGGTTCGAATACATAAAAGGCCCATTTTCAAATTTGGATTTGTAATTTTATCTATAGGTGTTTACGATTAGGTTAAGAGAGAAGGTGATATTTTATCGATACCCCCGACACCAGGCACCAAGTGTTTGCTTAGTGATCGCGCATCGCTCTGCTGATGTTTGAAAATTAATTAGCAATGTAATTTGTTAATTTAACGGGTATATTTCTGTGTATTAAGTAAACGCTTTATTGAAACTGGATTATGCGATCAGGTTCCTTTGCCGTTTGCCAAATAAGGAAACTTAACAATTTTACACTGGAAATAGTTTTGATAATTACTTATAGTAGATGAACTTATCGCAACTGAGGTCAGTTGTACAGGACAATTAATGTAAACATTTTACTCTGAAATTAATTTTATTTTTACATTTTTTCAATTTTTCTCGTCCTTTTACCCTTCAGGTTGAAATTTGATTGAAATGCGTTTTTGATTTAGATCAGTATTCGGTTGAATTTTAAGAACTGTTATCTGTGAATCATTGCCGAAAGAAATCAGTGCGGAGAACCTTCACGTCCTGAATAATAAGAATCATTGGTGGTTTCCTATTATTTTATGTAGATTTCCTACACTAATCAAAACTGAAAATGTCTTAATAATACATATAGGTAATATTCAACAAAAATAATTTGTAAAAATTGTTCGTGTTTAGGAAACATTATTTTATGTGAATTTATTACACCCAAGGATATATAGGCAAATAAATCTTCTTAACGGCATATTCATATACATACGTATTAGATAGGTACTGTTTTGCGTAACATACAATAAGAGGCAATAAAACCTGACCTTTCCATATTAATTGTTTACGTTTTTGTTCATTAAACGTAAACAAATTACATTTAAATTCTCTTAATGGAGTCTCGGTTGTCCAATAATTCATTTTTTACCACAAAAATCGCGAGGTTTGCATGGTACGCAAGGACGGATGTAAAACCAGTAGAAATTTTAATTCAACTTTCCTTTGTCTTTTAAATTCGTCATGCAAGTAAAAAATAGCATTAAAATTATTGTTATCATTTTTTTGTGGAAAGAACAAAAGTTTAGTGGTAATATAACGAGGCTTATTTGAATTGGTAATTTAATTCTTTAAAAAATTGAGGTATTGTTGCTCGGCAATGCACAAAGGCTTTACCTCGAGTGCCAGTAATACATATTATATTAAAGTTCGATTCGGAGCAAACTAAAGAATTTATTTTACATACATTTGCCGGGTGTCCTGTACGGAGACAGAAGAAAGGAATCTCGGGAAATCTTACAAACACCTATAAATCCTGGGCTGGAGGGTGGAGGCCCTCTAAGGACGCAAAGTTTTTCATTATAGAAAACTTCTGACTGGAGAATTTTATTTTTATTTTTGAAAATATGTACAGATTACAAGTAAAACCACTGTTGCAATAATTCCATTTTGTTTTGAAGGTATGGAAGGATAATTAAATATTTCAAAAATATTTAGTACCTACTAAAAATCGAACATAAACTGTATTGGTATAAAATTAATTCAATGCGAAAATTATGAAATTTATGTTCGCATAAACCTACTTTAACAATCTTGGAAATTCTAAGATTTTTAATTTAGAATGTAATGTCTCCGTATCTATAAAAAAATTATTTCGACATGCACTAATCACAATCGGCATTGTTCATTATACTCACGATCCACGAAAATCGATTGACGCGTTTTACACAATAATGAAAATTTAAAACCAACAACATAAAAACATTTTGTTGGCTCTGATTCGTTAGTTTACAATTTCACCAAAACCAAAAATACTTCAAAATTGTGGTGGGTGTGTTGAAGTAGTGCATTTTACTGGGAAGCGATAACTGTAGTATTTGACGAGCTCTTAATATCGATGTTTTTCTGTAAAGCTGTTTAATAATGCTAATGACAAAAGCATTAATTCTGTACTTATCTTGTATCGATAAAATTTTGTGAATTTACCATAGATAATTGTTGAACATGCAGGTAGTGTTTGAAAATTGAGCACGATGGTGTGTTGAAAAGGGGACCTTTTAAATATCATTGTTGGTGGGCATAATTAGTTCGAATGTTGGAAGAATTTTTAATTAATTTAGTGAAGTGAAACACACGAAGGATTTCTTAATCATGAAACGTAAGACGACGCTACCCCCGTTGATACTATCCGATGGTGAGCTTTTTTGTTTTTCATAAAATAGAATAAAAAATTTGTTATTTTTCGAGATTTCAATAGGGCGAGGTTTGAACCACCCTCTAGGGGTAGGTGTACTTTGTCTAACACAATTTGACTTTTCTTTCAAATAAGCTTTTCAAAATAAATTAGGTGTATTGCAAGAATTTTTATTTTATTTATTAAAATTGCTTTCCACAAATAGAGCAGAGTTATTGGATAACGATTTTATAGTGATTTGAAGAATAAATTTTTAAATTTTTAATATATAAATTACGCACTTTTTTGTTTCGAGTACGAATAATCATTCGTCTCTCCCTAAGGGGTGAGTGATAATTCTGTTTTTTTATGTCGTGCCTGGAAAATTTAATTTTAAGTGCACTCGTGGTAAATAAACTGCTTTAATGTCGTCGCAAAGTAAATACCAAAGATAGTAATTGTCCAAAGGTGAATATTGATATTAAACCTAATACAATATGTTGGATAAAATTGATTGGTAACGAAGTGGTCACTAATAATTATTCAGAGTGTCGTCGTTGTCATGGTGATCAGGAAGCGACGAACTCGGTCTCTTAATATAATTTGGAGACTAATGTTGTTCATGACTATCGGAATAATTAAAATTCTCTCGAGACGACAACGTCTTTTAATGTGAAATATGTTATTCTGAACAGAGAAAATAAAGGAGATAGTGAAAGCCGCTTGAAAGCCTTCATGCACACAATGATGATCGATAAATTTCAAATGTTCATTGTGTTTCTTGTTAAATTTGTTACCTTCAAGGTACGAGAAGCAACAAGTACAGCCTAAATTGATATTATTAAAAAAAACCTATTCATCGTTAAACATAAAAGGAAAATATAAAATACCACAATAAAATACGATGTACAGGGTGTCTAGGGAAGATATACCCACCATCACAACAAACAAGAAAGTTTTTATGAATATATAGGTCAAAAACTGTCTTTTATTTAATATTAGCTTATCTTTTGTACCTATCTCTGTTTAAAATTACACTTGCTTTAAAGTCTTTTGAATAAAGTGAAAAAATATTAATTTTGGCGGTAAAAATAGAAATTTGACTTACTTGGTCTAAAGCAATAAACTCGCCAAGTCGTGTATCTTGAAGTGTTGCGATATGAATCAATATCATAATTTTCTAATTATATATAATTGGTTTTTGGTTATAAGATAACCAAGTCGTCATCATAAATCCAGGGCCACCCTAACCACAGGGCTAAATGAGCTATAGCCCCGGGGCGCAAGCCTTTTGGAGGCGATTTTGATCTTAATCAGTTCTAAAAAGAATAAAAACTTATTTACGATCTTCTTTAGGATAGAGCAAATTAAACTATAAGAGTATTTATACCGGGTGTTTCCGTGACCGTGGAAAACCTTTGAGGAAACTTTCTGTTTTTTTACCTACACTTTGTTCATTATTTTCAGAATTTCTGTGAAAATGCTTGGTTTCCTAACAAAATTTATTTGACCAAAGTTTTAGCCCGTTAAATTCCCCATCGCGCTTAGGTCGTCAATTTTTTTCTAAGACGTTTGGTTTAGGAGATACAGGATTTGAAAGAAAAGTAACTTTTTGTAACATTTTTTCCCTTAATTTAACTTATAACTCGAAATATGTTTATTCTAGACAAAAAGGGGTTATAACTTAGTTTGTAGATAAGAGAATGATCTTTAAAAAAATTCTAATCCATTAAGCGTAAAAAATCAATAATATCGGAGCTATGGCCGTTTGAAATCAGAAATTCCAAAAATTTATTTAAAAGGAAGTACCTCCCAAGGGTTTGGACTTGGACAAAAATTTTATTTGAAAATTTGTCCTTTATTATCACCTCAAAGGTTCTTCACGGTTACGGATACACCCTGTATAAAGAGAATAACTTATTTAACAACTTTTGTTTACTCTTAAGTTGGTTTCTGTTTATATAACGTTTTTAATTTTGTATGAATTTAATGTTTTGTTTAGTGTAATAGTAATAAATTGACTTTTACTATTTTGTATTTGTGTGTTTTCTTATGAAGAGGAGTGCATTAATTTTAGCAGCCCAGGGGCGTCGTATATCTTAAGACGGCCCTGGATAAATCACAACTATATAATATGCTGCTATTTTTATGGTTATTGAATTTCTCAAGCATATTTTGATCGTCATATTTTTAAATTTTAAAATAATCAAAGTAACGAGAGCGTTCTACAGGATGACCAGATGATTTAAATGACATTGGGAAATTCTGTAGCGCCAGCAGATCGTGCGGTTTCTATTGCTCATATTATGTTCTTGCATAAATCAAAATAATGTAAACACAAAGGATACAGAAGCAAATGCCAATGCATAAACTACATTAGAGCAAAATTGAAAATTCAGCATAACGGGACACTAAATGTACTGTACGGATGCAGAGCCGGCTTTAGGTGGATGCGAAGGATGCAAGACATCGGGACGCTTCTTGTAGTGGGCGCATCACAAGGGGCTTTGTCTTTTTTTTCTACTTTAATTTTATTTAGTACATTTTGTGTACGTGCTGATAACTGTCTTAAGCTGTCTTAAGAATTAAAAAATTCAGTTTGTCCTAGAACCGGCCCTAATCAAACGCTCGATATAGTACCCTATTAATGTTCAGAGATTGATCGAATAGGTCAGTCAATCGTTACTAACGAAGACTAGAAACCCACAATCCTTCCAGCCGAATCTACAATACAACATAAAAAAAATGAAAATAATTCATAAAACAAACTGCATTGTTTTATGTGAATTTTGAATAAACGAATTGGCAAACCAATTGCTGATATTTGTATATTAATTATTAGTATAATTTTATTTTATTATACATAAGTAAAGTATGTATAGCTACTTAAATTGGATCAATCCCAAAACTAGATTTATTTGGGATCGAGTCAGGTCTGTTCCATTTATTATTTAAATTAACTATTTTTCATACCTGATCATTTTGATTGTTCATTTAACCTGCATATTTTTAAACAAAACTTACAATTAATATAATAGATAATCGATATTTAATTAATTACGTGGACATGTATAGGAAGAAATGTCAACTTGACCTGCATGCGTCACCTGTCAAGAGATGATGAAGTACTAACAGCATCAACCAACCCTATATTAATTTTAGATGTTAATTGACTATTTACAAGTTCATTAAAATTAATTGATTTTCTCAGCCAATAAGAAAGTTCCTATTCTTTCTTTAAGCCAAAAACTTGCCAGAAAATTGCAATTATAGACTTTTCGTATTTTTTTAGAAATTAAGGCGGTACTATCTTTGAAATAATAGTTTAATAGAATTAATTATGTAAGACAAGGAATATAAGTCAATTAGTTTCACCACGACAAGGGTAAATTAAGTTGTATTTCAGTAATAGTCACCATCATCGTCATAATCGTCTCTTGCATTATACTGTCTAAGTATTTAATAATAATAATAATTACATATTAAATTATTTAAATTAGCTTAGTGAAAAAATAGAATTTTTGTACCGTCGTCAAGAGATACATTTTAAAAATCTCTATATTCCGGTAGAATGAAAACTAAAGATAAATTTGTCAAAAATTTCATTTAATAATAACATATAAAATCGATTATTGGATATTTGGTAGAAAGTTTTACCCTTATCGGATTAAAAGTAAAATCAACCTCAATATTGGCTTTGAGTGATCGCTAGCTGGGTTTACACAACGAAAATTTTGCGTTTGAATTGCGAAGTTTGCAGAATTTTCTTCAGTAAAAGCCCAAAATATTTGCATAAGCCTGATGATATTCGGGGTATACAAGAGTATAAATATTATAAAAACCCGAAATTATTCGTACTTTTTTATAAATTAAAACAATATCTTCAGAACCGCAGAGGCACTACTTATGAGCATTTGGCATAAATAATTTAAAAATAATAAATTGTTTACCGTCAAGAAAATTAGATGATATTTTATACAAAATTTTATTAAAATTAATGAAGCACCTAATTTTTGAATTTATTTTACTTAGATGAGTAGCAAATAATGTTTTTGTGGTTTGTAATTTCCATCATTGTTGAATTCCTCAATTTATTCATAGTCTTGTCTTGCTGATGTTGTGCGAGCACTACATTTTCATTTTACAGAAATTATTGTGTTTCCGCATTGTTAAAGAAGTTCATAAATTAGTTCACATCTCATAAAAAATTTCTGGTTAATATTACGAGATATTAAATTTTTTTGGTTTTATTGCCAATTTATTACGACAAAAATTCATGCTTGAGAGTTTACCTACTTTCAGTTTTTCTTTTTCGCCATACTATATTTTATCTAAACTTATTTTTTCTGACCTCAATATCAAATTTAATGTTATTAATAAATTTTTTTTATCCGTTTAATACGAAACCACTGAGCAGTATTATTTGCTTGTTTTTATAGCACGGATTGTACATTTTTTTAAAAGTCCAGTACTTTTATGATTTGACCTAGACATAATTTTGTAAATCTGGAAATTGGACAACATGCTAAAACCCTCAAGACCTCGATGCCCGGCCGCATTGATTTCTGATAGCAATAAGGGCGTGAGTATTTAACTTTTAATAACATACAGCAAAATTTCAGTTAGTATTAGTTCAGATATAAATGCTTCTAACGCTAAATTTCAATGTTTATCCAATTCAGTCAAAAATTGACCGACCGAGATAATATGATTTTATAAGCAACTGTAAAACTCTTGAAAAGTCAGACGGTAATTAAGAATCTCACAAAAAAAGTACTATTATACAAAGTTGAAAACTTATTTACTTCTTCGTAATATTCTTTTTTTTCACCCCCTAAAATCGAAATATAATACAAAACTCTTGGGCCAAATATTTAATCCAACTGTTAAAGAAGCAATTTTTTAATTAATCATACACAGTAAGAGAATGCAGATCGATGTTAAAGCCTAATATAAAATATGCACTTAAAAAAAAAGTTTTTTTCACATTTTTAACAATGCTAGGGTGCTAGGAACCTAGGAAAATTAAAAATAAATCAAAGCAATAGCAATTGGTGCGTTTCAGATGTAACTAAGCGAATTTTAAATTAAATTAAAGAAGAAAATTAGAAATGGAATTTCCTTGAAGCGGCACTGCCTCTTTGTAAGGTAATTTTTATTTTCATGTGGGTTTCCATTACATGAATTATACATATTAATGACATCTATTTCAAATTTTATAGATGTTTAAAATTTTATGAATTCGAATTATATTACGCCTTAAAAATTGATTTACTCTTTTTATTATAAGTATATGTATATTATAAAAATAAGGCATAATTTTTTGACTAAATTAAAAAGTGTGTTTTTAATAGTAGATATTATAAATTTTCGTAAATTGTTAATTATTATTAAATTTTCCCTTAGAAAGAAGGTTAGTCCTACAAATAAATTAAAAAATACGGTTAATTGGTAGGATTTAAGGCAGTATTCTAGTCTAGAAAGTTGAAAAAATCGAAAATTTTTGTTTTCATATTTCGATAGTTTAGATATTCAAGAATATCTTCTTAAAAGGATTTTTTGAAATTCGAATTATTTTAAAAATTATTGCCATTTAAGTGTCGTGGCAACTCGACCGGTTTAGATGGAAGAAAAGTATTAAAAAATACTTTTTATTGTTTTTCTGTGTTTTTTAAAATTTACTTATTTAAATATACAATTTGAGATAAAAGAAGCCCCGATATATGGAGCCGGAATCGTTGATTGAAGAAATGTAAGTAATATGTATTGTTCTATCAGTTAGACTGCCTGAAACTTAACTTACATTTTTAATCGTGTTTTTCTCGAAACTACGTTTTTCGAATCGGTTGACATAAAATCTTAAGTTCTAATTGACCGATTTTCTTTAAATTTGGCTTGAATTCTTTTTATATATCCCTTTATGGTAGGAACCAACAAAAAATCATAATTTTCAATGTTTACTATTTTTTAAAAATTTGGAAAGTTAAAAAATAACTGAAAAAAACAACTTTTTTTCTGAGTAGCTTCTTTTTCGCGAGAAAATTTGTTTTTCTTTTATTTTTCCTGGTTCCAACCAAAATGACATTTGTACTGATTAAGAATCTATTTTTCTTTTTTTTTTCAGACGGTTAGAAAGGTTGGAATCGTGTCAACCATGAACACGCTCCTTTTTTTTCCTCTCTACTTCAACAGCGTGTAACTTTGTGAAATTTATATATTTTTTATTAAAATTGTTTTGGGGAATTCCTAAAATATGTATAAATCGATGACAAAAAAATGTATAGTCAAAATATTAATTTTTATTTTTTTTATCGACCGTCAAAAAATGTCTGAAATTCGGGCTTCTAGACTAGAATACTGCCTTAAGCTAAATTGAGCAAAACACAATATTTAATTAGATAATCACAATCGTAAATTTTATATTTTTTATAAGATATTCTACGGGGTAGTAAAACAGTTTCTAATGTATCCTAATAAATAATTAAAGACAAGGGAAGAATATCTCTTATTATTGTTTTTTAACTTGAAGGTTCTTACCAAATTTGAATTTCTTATAAAGAAAATTGAACGAGAAAAATAAGAACGAATTTACAGGATTCTTAGTTTTTTAATAGAAAAAATTGGCGACGTTCTTTTGAAACCAAGATACTGAAAACTGTTATTTTTACAGGTAAATCAATAAGTTCTCTCGTTGAATGTAGAGAATCTTATCGAAAGCTCGCTACACATTAATGCGTTTAAGGATGTGCAGATGGCGGTTGTAGCTGAATTTTGAAGTCTTGTTTTATAAATTTATTATTAATTTTACAAAAACATAAATAAAAAATTTAAATATTTACTGTTTTCAGAAGAATTTTGTCGCTTCGCTCTCATTTTATCATTATGGCGCTTAAATTGTTATTCAACAATAAAATTGTGCAGTAATTATTATTTTTAATGTTTAGTTTCGAAAATTGAATTTCGAAAAATTTAATTTTCAGGGGTCAACTATTTTCGAAATATAAAACAAAGATAGAAAATCCAAGTCGTTGCGAGTTTAATCTCCAAGAGCATCCAAATGTTATCTGCTCTTTTTTTTCGTGTCGTAGGCCATCGCAATGTTATGATTTTTTAAAACATGTGTCGCACTTTAGTTTCGGGTTTTATTTAAAAAATTTTGGTTGTATAATTTTAACAATTACGTTAATGGATTTTTTATGTTTAGTTAATTAACTGGTGTGATGTTTTAAACAATAAACATGCTTTTATATTGGTGAGCATTTTGTTGAGGTTATGTTTGCATTATTTATGTAATCCTATTAATAATTCCCTTCTTTTTTTCTATCTTGCTTTTTTCTATTTCCGTTTTCATTTTATTCTTTTCATTGAGGTAAAAAATCTGGCATTCAGCGTATATTTGATTTTAAAAAATGGCCTGAAATGTTTCATTAAATTACACATCTGTTACGTTTATTTGTTATTATATTTTGTTTTTTATGCTATTTCAAGCAATGGTAAATTTTTTTCGGTGCGAACGCGATATAAGAAGTTTATAAGTTGAAGGTAGGGGATATTTTGTTGAGGATTGAGGTCGACGAAAACATACACCGTATACACCCACCCCTTTTAAGGTTTATTTTCGAGAATTTTGGTTATCTATTATTTACAATTTCCTAATAAATTTATAAAACATAGTACTCGGGGATAAGTACGAAATGCAGAAGTTACTATAATATAATTCTCTTTGGTATACCGTAGACGACAATAGACCGCTTTTTGGCTCGACTGCGGCTTAAAATCTAAACAACAGACCACTCACACTCAAGAATATAAAGCATTTATTGTTATATTATTATGTTAAATGGTGCATTCGGTCATAGTTAGTATCTATACTTGTTTTTTTAAAGAACGGCGCGAAAAATATAAACAAAAATTCGAATCTGGTTGTTCCGAACCGTGAGTGGCATTATTAATTTGTTCAATAATTATTATACATATTGACAGAACCGGTAGACGCAATCAACTTATTTGTAAATTGATATGAGTTTTGATTTTGTTATCTTTTAATTATAATACACGATATCATTTTTGTATTATTGCCATTTTCATTATCGCGACGATTAAATATTAAATTTTTTTAATGGCATTGCGTATCACACAAACTTAAATTAAATTGTGTAAGGACTAAACGAGAAGTCAAAATTATACTGTAGGATTATTTATCCCAAGGGAAACAAAGACATTATAATATGGGCAACTCAAGTCTTTAGCACGCTAAATTAATTTGTTTTCATATACAAGAGGATCTGCAATTAAATTACAAAAGTCATTCTCTTTGATTAAACATTATATTGCTGTGCTGCACTTATACGTTTAACTTAAATTCTCTTTGAGAAATAATTTTACATATAAATTAAGCTTCGGTAGCAGCTTTCGAGAGGAAGGAGAGACGAATATTGGAAAGCGTACTTTACTTGGAGGAGTCGGAACAAAATGTTTTACCGACCCTCCGGTTCTTGGGTCAGGAGTAAAGAAAATATTTGCAAATGAAAATTTTAAGATTTCGCTTCGACAATTTTATTCTTAACTAAGTACGTGGGTAGCTTATTGTGATTGAATTGATAACGGATCAGGGTATTATCGTAATCGTACGAAACAATATTGAAGTGTAGGTTAAACAATACAGGCTGATAAAATTTATTAATTCCGGTGGTATGCGATATTATTGATGTGGCGTCAGCGAGTCAGTCGTTTATTTCATCTTCAGGGCACAGTATTTCTTCCCGGTGGCTAATTAAATAAGTTATGTAAAAACCGAAACTTGTCAAATTGTGCGACGACGTGAACTTGGTTTTTCGGGGTAGTTTTGAAGAAAAAGTTATTCTATATGAAATATGACGATGATTAGCTCTCCCCAACCGAAAGAGCGCTCGTGAGTATCTATCCTAATTTTTTTTAAACAAAATTTTAGCTTTTAAATTTGTCATCCAATAAACAAGACGCCCAATCGATCATCTGGTTGATTTATCACAGTTATAAATAATTTGACAATCCCACGGTACATGAGTTATTTAAATTTTTATTAAAGATTTATCGTTCATATAAATCAGAAAATAAAAAACTTTGAAGACCAACTTAGTGCGACTTTAGTGAATTGTAATATAGTGCGAGATATTTTTATGTAGTCTTACTTGGAAATAAAATGGAAATTCGCCCTTTGTCAAAATAATATATGATTTCTTTTGAGATTTTCTCATTTATCCATGAATACGAGAACTATTTACTGGATCTTCTTCTTCGGTAGAGTTAAGATAATCTCACAGGAGCCGGTCTACAAATAAACTTTGTGGGGACGTACAGTTTAACGTGGAACCCAATCAAAATTTTACAATTTTGGAGTGAAAACCAATGCTTTTAGTAAAAATCGATAGTCTTGTTTGTTTATAGTTAAAATCGTTTGAACAATTCATTACTTTTATTATGTGGAAAGTTCGCCTAATCAAATTCCTGGGTATTAAACTCAACCTTGTATATCGTCTTGCCTTTACAAGTAAATCGTTCGCACGCGCACGTAGTTTTTCCAACTTGGGAAGATTTAATTTTTAATCGAAAAAACCTAATTCCATTCTTCGACTCGACATCCAAGTGAGGGAAATTATCATTCTCGTTTAATTTGCACCTGTTGTGACATTTTCACGTTTTATTTGTTTTAACTTTTTATGGTTGCACTAACAATTCTAGTTTTCTGTTTTCAATTTTAAATTTTAAAATTATGGCAAGAAATAATGCAAACGACATTATTGTGCCTCGGTTCTCTCGCGGTTTATTGGAATTTAAAATTCCCTAATTGTGTGTAGAATTTTCAATTAATTTTAAGTACTTGTACTTAATTAGATGCAAGATTAAAGACCGAGTCGACATAGAGCACGGATTTCAATTTAAAATGAAAAAAAAGCTACATATTATTATACGTAGGTAACTATAGCACGTATAATATTATGAGAGCTAGAAGTGAAACATCGATCGCAACTTTTTTTTATCAGCAACGTAAACATAGAAAAAACTTGGAACGGGCAGAAATATTATTAGTCATTTCGTCCACCAAAGGATTTAATATTATAGCAAAAATAAATTAAATTTATTTTCGTCGGATATCTATTTTTATAACTCTGAGCCATCACAATAACTTGGCAAGACTTTTTTAGTTGCATCGTTCTATATTTTATCCATCCGAAGCGTCGTGTCTTCCTACTAAAGAGTGCGGAAAATATTTTTTGAAATTAAAAAAAAATGTTCGCGCAACTTGCTCGGAGCACATAAAATTTTAATATTTCTAATTTGTATAATAAAAACGTAAGTTTTATTGCGGCACCAATTAAAACTCTTTGACGGTTCTTCAAGATTTAAATTAACGAGTGACTTTATTAACGTCAATGAATTGATTAGTTTATTTAATTAGGTATGGAGACATTTCATTTTACACTTTCATGATTTGATTATATCTTGTAAATCCCAACATGCAGCGCATTTTTAAATTAGGTTAATTGAAACACAAGCTGCATCTGATTACTTGGGATAAAACTTTTTAACTTAAATGCTTACCGCAACTTTTATGTTTATCTAAATATCGTGCGCTGCAAGGTTAAATATATTTTTTGGGGGATGCTCAACATAACGAGGTCTTTAGGTATTTTTAGATATAATCTTAATTTTCAAGAAGCGTCTTTTCGAAAAGCTCTTAGTACGAGGATTATTTTCAAAACTCTTTCTTTCCGATTTGGAAGTGCTCTTCCGCTTGGGAACTTCCATAATGTCTTTCGAAATTATTCGTCGCGAAAGGATTGATCTCTTCGTCGCGACACGAGCTTTCCTTATTGTTGATTAAAATAGCAAATTGTGGCATTTCATGGATTCAATCAACTTATTTATAGTGGGGTTGCTAACCTACAGGACGTGCGAAATGTAAAACGCCAATAAATATTCCATCCCGAACGAAAAGTGGATTCTTCAAACATCACGTAAAATCTCCAACTCCAAACAATGTAGTTTGTAGTACCATTTATCTTTCTTTCTTTTATAGTAGTCTCAACATTTTCTTCAAGTTTCAGTTATTTGCACTCATGCTTTTCTGTTCAATTACTTGTAGTCTTACGACGCTCTTCGAAAATGAGCAGACGCTCCTATCATCTGTAGTTATTTTTAAATTAGAGCGGGCGTTGCGATGTGAAACGCAGACGGTAGTTCGTCATGTTCGTCTACCTACTTCTTTAATACATATACACATCAATTTATTATTTTCAAAATTACTCTTTAAATCGAATATTAGTTTTGTGTTCAGTTTAAAATGCTCCAATTTGTTAGTGTAAGTTTACCAACTTTTGCGTAATATTATTTGGTTGTCTGGAAACTTTGTTTCGATTTTTTTTCTTCAATGCTGATAAAGTTTGTCGTACCACTGCACCATCATCAAATTCATGTTAGTATGTGGAAGTGTGATCGAATAATATACTGTATTGCTGCTTGACGGAACATATTTGCATATCGAGTGAATTCAGTCAAATTGAAACATTTCTAATTACGTTAACATTGTGCAGTAATAATAGCTGCTGCTACATTTAGCGATGCAGAAGCGAAGGAACAAAATGGTTTTCTATTTTTTTTATGTTGACAAAGCAATCAATTAAAACTAATGCATTAAAAATTAAGAATCAATTGCCAAATTATTTTCTAATAAAACATTGCCTAACAATATCGGTTAGATTTTTTTTTTTTGGAAGGCTGTAGTCTTCAATTCCAGCTTCGAGAATGCAGGAAAAATGGCTTATTATATCACCAAGATTACGCTGTTTTAAATTCCGATATTTAAGCTAGAAACCAAATTTGGTACACATCCACGTCTAAATTAATAATTTACCATTTTAGTATTTCGCGATCAAAATCTTACAATCAATTGTAGATTAGTTTGGATTTTTAAGAAAGAAGATGCAGAAGGTATAATAGATTTTAATACATTGCTTCATAATTAAAAGAAAACAATAATCGATAAATTTAGAAATTGATTATATTGATCAAATGTTCTGGCTGAAAGAACAATAATTATGTACTATTAAATAGTAAATCTTTAATTTGATTATCTAATAATTATGTATTATGACTTAAGACGAACACGCCCTTCTGAAACCTTCTATTTATCTTTTAAATTGCATTAACGCACGACATAAAATTTAAAAACTCGAAGAACTTGATTATTATTTTATATATTTTGTTATATCCAATGTAATTTTTAGGGATATTAATTATTATTCACATCGGCGCTACATTAAACGTCAAGAAGAAAATTAGATTATTCAGTTTTTCAAAATGTTACAGTAGCAAGCAAAGTTGTAAAGTATTACAATTTTTCTATGGATTCCTAAAAAAATCCTATTTTCACTGATCAGATCGCAGCAGCAAGATTGTTTTCTACGGATAGAAGCTTAAATAATAATAGGTTATGTGCCCAGGTTGTTAAAACTTTTAAAATTCGTTTCAGCTTCAGTTCAGGTGAACTTAGCTTAAATTCCAAAATGGCCAGTGGCATAATATTGTCAATATGTTTGTGTTACCCTACATAAATTATATTTTTATTTACACCGACAGGCTTGGGAGCAGAAAACTGCGGTTTTATTCCTGATCCCGCCAACTCTCCTTGGAAACTTCTGAATTATTTTGACTAAGTTTCAAATTTCGTTCTTTTGGTGTGGTTTGGAACTTTTCTTCAGTTTTTTTCCATATTCCATGAAGAAAACTCAAGTCATTTATAGATATTTTATGTAGAGCCAAGACGCTACTGGTTTTTGGTTACCAGTCGCATATTTTTTGTATTTCGACATCAATTTATAGAAATGTCACGTCATCTGCTCTTAAAATTTGGAATAAAAGCATTGTGTTATTATTATTATTATTTGTAAACGTGGATTTCGCCGTTTTTCAGTGTTTTATGCAAATAAAAAGCGCGTTGTAATCTTATATAGAATTTTATAGATTAGCCGGCACGATCGACCTTGAGCCGTCTAAACACAAATTGACCCTTGGTCTTACCAGTACAGCTTGACCTTACACGAGCCTTATTAGTATTTATCTACCACAGGGCTTAACTACACTTAAGCTTGCATGGCTTTTTGTGATCGCCATCAATCCTCTACTTGAAATCAAATCCAGAATGTAATTGACGAATGTTTTCGGGAATTTTTATAGTCTCACAAATTTTGACTTTAACGTAAAATATGCAATAATTTATAAAAATGGTTTCCCCCTACCCCAATTTTAATAGTGTCGGATAAACACTTATTTTCTTCTTGTGCAAGACTGCAGGTTGATTTTGTTTGGGCATTGCCTGACTTTCGTGGGATTATAGTTAATTGTCCCAAAATTTGAACTCAGTCTAACCTCTCTTTAGTATACAACATTCTAAGCTAACCCACTGCGTTAACTCAAAGATTGCTATGCACAATAAATTTAAATTTCGAATCACGAATTGTGTGGAGTTAATTTTAACTTTTGTGTATTACTTACTAATCGAAATGGAATGAGACAAAAAGCAAAATATTAATATTTTGAATATCGGAAATTATTGATTTTTTTTGCAAATATTCAAATTATGTGTCGAAATGTTTTGTAAACATTGTCTTTGTGTGGCCAAATATAAGTTTATGAATGAAATTTTTATACAAAGTGTTTATGCAAGTAATCATATGCAATTATCGGGCACGTACTTGTGCTTCGTTAAATTAACAATCGAAAATTGTTTAAACTAGAAAATAGGTTGTTTCCACGTGCTAATTTATGTTATCGCAAGACTTCGTGTTTGCCCGCATATACACATAGAGAGACACTTCTACGTTATTGTATCATTGTACTTAACATGATTACATAAATTTTGATTAGAATGAAGGTTAGTGACCGAAATCTATAACAATTTCTGCGAATAACCGTAGTTGCTTAAACCACTGTTAAAATTAATTGCACTTACAAGGAATTTTCAACTCCGGGCATAGCGTGACTAAAATTTATATGTCCGGATTTCAAATCTATTGTAGATTGCTAAAATTATATGTTGAAATATTATATCATGTTCGAAATAGTACACAGTTAAAATTACTAAGCAACTTTTGTTACCAAAGGCATCCTCGCCAAACTAACCTAAATTTTGTTTCAATCATCAAACGTAAATTAATTAATAAAATCGATTTTATGATTTTTATTCTGACAAGAACAATCTCAAAGAGAAATATGCATTTTAATTGCTTAATAGTATATAATATAAAGTATATGTATATACAATAATTGGAGTCACAGACCTCAAATGTTTGCTTCGTTTGTTACACATTTATACATAATATTAAGTATAATTCAAAATTAAAATTAATACTACAAATTGGTACAAAATAGAAAACTGAGCTATATTAGATATAATAAACCTTATTGTACTTTCATTATCTAAAACATATCCACCGTAAGGATCCGAGCAGTGCTTCTCGAGGCTCAACTGATCCAACACTTTTTTTTCATCAAATTTCATCGATCTTATTCAAATGCAAAGAACAATTTCTCTAAAAATATTCTTTGTTTTCTCCAAAGGAAATCGATCAAAACTTTTACAAGTTTAATATTTTATCAGAAGCAAATGTGCGTAAATTTGTCTCAAATTGGGTAGTTTTTCTTTTTTTTTTTCGATGAATAAACCATGAGAAAAAATTTAAGTCGTTGAACTTTATTTGTATTAAGGAAAATCTATTCCAGCTACCTTATATCGTTAATTAATTTTACACCGAGTCAAGTAAAATGATTATAAATTCGTTCAAAGTAAGTATTGCCGGTTTGATTTGTTTGTTCGGCGCCACCATTTTATGTCAATTTTAGTCGAGCGTCGTTAATAGCTTTCAGAAACTGTAATTTGTTATTGAGACATACAATTACTTTCAAATTAACTCAATTACTATTTACTGCTTTTTGCATTATAATTATTTAGTTTGTTTTCAATATTAAACGAGAATAAATTATATCGAATAATTAGTAATCTACGATTAAATTAAAAATTAATTTCAATTTGGATACTTTATTAATTACAACAGCTTTGTTGTTAATTAAGTACATAGAAACGGCGCTATAATATAAAATAAAAAAGGACTTTTTAATTAAGCGTACTTTTTGTTCCCTAAATGAAACGGCAAAAGTTTACAGCATAAAAATTTAATTGTCGCGTAAATAAATAAATTGTAATATTTTTTACAGGAAACAAAACATTTATTACATAACGGAAGCAGCGAGAAACGGAAATAATGTTATCAAAAAATTATAATTCTACGATTACATTTCATAAAGGTAGATTGATATTCAATTTTATTTGATGACAATGGAAATTTACTTTTTCTAAATTTACTTAAATTTATGCATTAGAATATATTATGTTGTCGCACTTTTAAGATGGTCTGTAAAAATATAGGCGTCATATTATTATTACCACCCCGCATTGATGTATCGAACTGTAATCTGCAGCAAATTTAAAATTTCATAAGCAAATAGAAAGCTCCAGGGAGTTGAATGTTTTCGAATCTCTCGAAGGTGAATTTTTCATTAAAAGTGGCAAATCCTTTTATATTAAAAACTCAAACTTGAAACTATAATATGTAGGTACCTATTTTAACGAAGAGATTTTATGTTTCCTTCTTGATGAACCGTTGTTGTTTAACATTACATGAACCACAGCACGAGTTTGTTATACAACAATGTAAGGTACCTCATGACAAAATAAAAAATGTAAGTTCAATTAAAATTGCAGGTAAATTACATCATCGTGCTCATTTCGTCCAATTATGCATTTCCATGTGATTAAATTCACGATTATATTATTTTATAATTATTCATAAATTATTATTGTAATGTCGAATGTGATTCATCTAAAATCAACTAAAACTGTATTGAAATTCGCTGATTATTGTCATAAATTTAAATAGTAATGTTCTGGTTGGTATTTATAAATTTTAAAAGTGCTTATCCATCTGGGGGATTAATATCGGGATGATGACCAAAAGTAATGCCGATTTCGTATTTAAATATGAAGAACAAATTAAAAAAAAAAAAAGTTGGCGCTATATTAGTAAATTACCACAGAAAGAGGTCTACCGTCTGAATTAACCAGATAAAATGGGTTGTCCATTTTGCATTAAAGATGTCGATTAAAAATTATAGTCAACTGTAATATTCTGCTATCGTATGGCAAAATAATGATTTTAATAATAAATAAATAAATTAAAAAACCCAAGAAATGCAACATGCAGACATTAATTTATTAATCTTTACAATATTTAGCACAATTTTGTTTGTTTTTTAAAAAGTATAAATTTATTGTCAATAATTCAAAAAAAAGTTGTAAAATTATAGTGTTATTTATTAAATTTGGAATATATAATTCTCTTCAAATAAGTACGTTTAGTTTTTTTTAGTTTTTGTAAACGATTTTTAATAACTTGCGACAAAATTAATCTATCTTTAAGTTTAAATCTGACAACAATTTATTGCCTTTTACTTTTTATCATAGCAAATAATTACGATAAAAATATTAAAAAGGCGGGCGTTTTATCAATACAAACAAACACCTTATCTTCCGCCGCAGCTAAAATAATTTTTGAATATCAAAATATGAAACGAATGTTTCTAGTTTAACTTTCATTGCTCTTGGAATTGCTTGTGTCTATTATAAAGTTTCGATAGTAGTTTGAAATATCATAAAAATTTGGAAGAACGATTTGTCGAGGGATTATTTCGAAATACCAGACGTAAATGTGCATTTTGAATTTTTAATTTATTGCTAACTGTCTAACGCTTGAAAAATATTTTTCAATATAAATATAAAAATTTAATAACTTTCGAAATACCCTGTGCAGGACAGCTTACGTGACTTTCATTATTATTTTAGTGTATTTTTCTGCGAAAACTGGAGCAAAACATATCTGTAACATAAAGCAATTTTAATTATTAGAATGGACTTGGATCCGAGTAAATAATAGAATTTCTTAAGCACACGGGAACATAAAACTATTGTGCCCTAATTTTCGATCAAATCCATTACCCTACTTATTTCTTAAACGTCGACATTAAAAATCCAAACAATGGACACTAAATATCAGAACCGAGTGGCATTAAATCAAACTTTTTTATTTTGCTTTGAAACGAAACCACCTTCGAGTACTCTCACCACGACTAAAGTAAACTTGAGAGCACTCAAAATGTTAACATCGCTTTTGGGATAATTAACTGTGGTAATACAGCGAATCGCTTTAATATTTCAAACGTACCTACGTATTTAAAATTAAAATTGTTAATTAAGAAACTTGTAATGAAATGAAATCGATAAATTAATTATTTTTTTCAGAACGTGAAACTGTGGTCAAACTGGCAACTCCAATTGGAAACGCATCCCCTCCGGTTTTGTGGTCTTCTCGCCGCAAAACAGGTAAGATTAAGATAACAAAATAAGTAATTAGAAATTATTTTTGCTTTTATTTGATTATTTTCCAACTTTACTTTATTGCTAATAAAATTAAGATTAAATTATTTATTAATGGTGGTAATCGCACGGTTGCTATAAGTGCATGCCGATTTAATTGGATCTTCGCCGCACGTAGAGCGAAGATGTTTTTGATTTTTCGTAATAATTACATATTTTCAAAATCAATAGTTACAAAATTAGCTGTAGTGAAATTTGTTTTGCAATGTGAAATCCTAAGCTAACAAATACAAAATCGACTACACAATCACATTCCGAATTGACCCTGAGAAGGGTCTACAGAATGTAGGTTGTCGAAATAGGGTTCTTGATCTGCTCGGGCTCGAACCGGGGATCTCGGCATACAGTCAAGGCACTGCAACCGATTTACTTCAAAGTAAATACATAATTTATTGAAAACAGTTATGTGGGGGAGGTTACCGTTTTAAGTTGGGTCAAATGTCTGCATTTACTAATTAACGGAAGGAATTTCTAGATTATTGCAGTATTCGTGGTTATTAAATAGTAGATGCTCTAACATCCTGCATCCCGTTTAAAACAGACTTCGGATTTATTTATTTCCAGTAAAAACGAAGTGCAATGCTCGTAAGCTCTTAGCTGGTACATGTATTTCCCACGACTTCGGCGGCACGCCTGTCGACCCGGAAGCTGCCTACGACATCCGTCGAACCATCTGATCACTATATGACCCGCGACTTAGTGTTGCTTGAGATTTTTATTACAAATGTGATCCTCTCCGAGATTAAAACGCTCATAACTGTTCGCTTTTATTAGTGACCACTTACGATTTTCTGCTTATCTTAAATAAAGAAATGGCACATTACAATTGCAATAGGGCCCGACATGCATGTCAGTGGCGGCTCGTGAAAAATATTTTTGGGTGTTCTGCATTATAAAAATAGTAAGATATCAGTAAAATGGCAATCTCAAAAAATAAACTTACTTATTGCACATTTTTAAATATTAAACGTACAACACTAATCTAGAATGTAGTACTTTATATCATTTTACATTTTTACAATAAATTGCAATCCTAATTTTCGAAAAAATTTTATTAAGTACCGCTTATGAGAGAAGTTGTGTTAAAAATATTAGTAATATTTCATTTTATTTTTTCTTCATTTAATTCATAAGCATTTATTTTATGTACTAGTAGGTATAAGATACTTTCTTCGATATTCATAATTTCAATTAAAGTTCATAACGCAAGATGTGTTTAAAATAAAATCGTATATGTTCGTAAAACCAGAACTGCAATATGAGCAGAACGGTTGTACGTACCATGGTGGGTTCTTCCTATATCTTGTAATCTGCGAGTTTAATAATAAACATTATTGTAGAAAAAACCTACATAATTTTAATTTTACTGATATTAATAATTAAGCGTAATTTGATTTCGAGTTTCTAATATAGGATCTACCAAGAAATAATTTTACTACTATTTTGATAATAGTATTTATAAGAGACTTGGTAAAATTAAAATTTGTACTAAATTTTCAAATTACACTATATTACGAGTATTAAACTATTGCATTTTATTGTTTAACCATGTTGTTGAACAATCAATGAACAAAAATTAACTTACTAGTTGTTTTCATAAGTCAAATTTTAAATTATATTACAAAAATACGGCATGTATTTCTGCATAAGATGCAGCTCAATTTGTAGTGTATACCGTGGTGTTAGGATTGTCCTAACACCACGATGTAAACTGGTATGGATACGATTCCACCCGATAGCTCGCGTCATTTCATGTTCAGAATCATTTCCAGCACATCGAAGTTAAACAGTGATTTCGAAAGCGTAACGGACTTGTATTAATTATTACAGTACTTATTTGACTGACTCAAGGCAACATAAGAAGCGCTCTTTGAAACCAAAATTGATTATTCAATTATTGAAATAATTTGAAATATGGTGATTATACTAATAAGTAATAATTAATTTGGTACACTTCGTTCTTATTTTTGGCGGTTCTGCAGCTCTGCAGTTCCTATGGTAGAACCGCCCCTGATGCATGTACATGTATGCAAATAGAGTCGTAAACATAAAACCTCTTTGAAAACTGTAAAGGAACGTCGTCGCTGGTTTTAATGATACTTATAATAATAAAAGTTCTTTTCACGGCGTTCCATATTCGTAGCATTTTAGTAGTACCTATGATAAATTTCACAACAATCGTTGCACTAATTATTTTAAACAACGACAACAATAATTTATTGCGGTAATTGTATTTCGGTACACACATATACTTGGTGATTTATGTTATGTGCCCTAACAAAACCGACCGTAATGGCGATCGATTGCCTACTAAATTTTGAAATCAATTAGCCGAACCGATGATTAAACTATGTGCACTTTATTTGCTATGCAAATAACTGTGATTTAACGGTTTGCATTATAAAAAAATAACCACCTACAACGGTCTATAAGTTAAACCCACATCACATTTTATGAATGGATGTTGTGCCATTGATGAATGAACACGGCCATCTTTTGAACGTTTTCAATTTGCATTATGCATGTCGGCTTTCTTATTATGTATATTCACAAATATAGAGACTATTAACGTGGGGTTTTAAAAGCAAGGAACCAAGGACCTTCGTAAAAATGTATGTATTTGCTGTTAAAAAACGGGTCGTCATTTCGAAAATGTCGCTTTTTCCGATTTTGTTCGTTTCCTGCATATCGTGGGCAGATGAAAGGCAAACCGAAAAATTGGACAAAATAAAAATTCGTTTACAGATTCATCTATTAACTCATAAATTATTTATTGCTGCTATGTTTACATTTCAAGTCTCCAAGGTTACTTTAACATTATTGTTAGTACATCTACGTACCAAATTATTATTTATAGGTCAATGTATTAAATGTTTACTTTATTCGTGCAGTCATCTACATTTTGGGATTTTTCTTTATCGTACATAATTGTATTACCGAACGAACCTCGAATTTGTTGTTTGGGAAACCTTTTCGAAATTTGATAGCTTAAGTATGCGTCTGGACTGGAAGAAGTATTTTTAACTAAATCATCGCATCCTCTTTCCTTATTACGGTAGTTAAGTTTACTTTTAATTCTTTTAGTTCTTACTAATCTATTAACAAGAATGAGCTGCAGTCCTACGCATGTTTACGAAATCGTTGTGGTCGTTTAAAATGGAAGGAAGCGTTTACATTGCAGTTACAATGAATGGATGACAACATTTTCGAGGAAGAAAACAATAATTGAAACCAAAAAGTGATCGTGTCTATTGTATTTCAAATCGTAGAATTTGGTTTTCATTTACTTACCGAAACAATCAACCGTCTAGACGAGAAATATAATGCCCATGTTAGCATTAGCGAAAAGACCTTGCAGGTTATTTTTTGCCTTTCTTTATAAGCTTTAAGCTTTCGTAAATAGCGTTAGTGTTTTTTTTTTTAATTTAATAAGAATTTAACGTTGACAGCTTCCGTGTCAAGGAAAGGCTTTCATTACGTTGTAATGGCTCCTTATTATCATTAGCGGTGCTTATTTTATTAATTTTACCTACATTAAATTTCTATTAGTGCATTTTCCCAAGGCGTTTCACTAGCGAATTCGTCATCTTAGTTGCCACGAAGCGTACACAAGTATTCTACGTTATAATTTAGCAGCCATTTATGACAAGCAAAAATAGGGTTTTAACTCTCTAAATTCATTATAATTCGCATAAAATGAAAGATTCCTTTAGATATAAGGTGTCACTCGTGGGTCAACGTGAACTATGGCATCCGTTTCGTAGTGGAAATAACACCCAAAATTGTTGACAAAATTCTTTGGAGAAAATAAATCGAAAACGGAACAGATTAACCATGAATTCGTGTCAAGAGTTTTCAGAAAACCTCACTTAAGTGTCTCAAGGAAGTAAATTATCAATTCTGTGGGTGTATCGTTGCATTCGGAATGCATAATTTATTCTTGCAGCGTCTGAACGTAAAATTTCAGTTATTCTTTTCAATCCTGGATGTATCTTCGTCTGGCATAGAATAATTTCACGACGTTTGACAATAGGGATACATAATAATGTACCTAGTTAAATTTTTCGATCGACCTTCTGCTGGAAACTAATTTAAAATAATAATTATTGCGCTAAACAGTGAAATTACTAATAATAGGCAGAAGGGTTGCGTTTTTAAACAGATAACGCCAATACAAATAATATACCCAATTAAAACAGCAATTGGAGTTTAATTATGGGGTGTATTTTTAGTATGAATTTTGAAACTGAATAAACCTGCACTATTTTTGTGTCGGAAACCGCATTGGATAGTAAGAACAGAACAAAAGTGTATCCAAATAAGCGCTCATATCTAATAAGCAGTTTAAAAATTTTAAATTTTTTTTTCGAGTGAGTTCGGTTGTGAAACTGCTGTATAGGTGATATGTGAGTAGCATCGATATTTACATAATCGAAAGTCACTTAACTTAAAAGAGAAACCTTTCACGGCACACTGAAAAGATAGGAAAATTTACTATGTAGATATACATGTAGTATTATGTGCGGCAGAGATGCTGTTTCCTTTAAAAATTTAAATTTCAGTACCTAAGCCGAAGCAGTTTTCTTGTTTGGAATAGCCGCCAAATTGTTTTATGTGAGATCTGAACTTTTAAAATTTTCATTTAATTAGAAAGTATTTTTTGTGAAAATTTTTCAGGTACAAGTTTTTAAATTTTTCCTTGTAATAAAGTCATTTTTTCACAAACTTTCAAGCTCTCTAAAAGTAAATGCTTTGTTAATATTTTATGTAATAAATAGGGGTGAACTTACTAACTTTATTATTGTCCTATAAGAACTTGAACTTAACCAACAACTTTTTTGTTTAGTGTTGTTATAATACAGAGGAACAGCCGAGCGGAAAATTTTTATTTTCAATTTTTTTTGCGCGCATTTTGTTATCGAAGAATTAAAATGCGAACTGCTTTATAAATTTATATAAATTTTTTATTTTCGAGCTTGATCACTAATTATATTTATTTTTTTGTTTCAGGTAACTATAAATTTCGTATACGTATCTACTCAACTAGTAACTTGAATGGATCAATTAGTAAAAATTGAAGGGTATGGATTACTGCTAGAAGTTTTGGAACGTAGTAAGTGTTTTCGTTTTTTGATCATTTTAACCTAACTCTAACCTAAACTTAACCACTGCTAAGCGTAGTAGTGTGGAATTCTTTCTCATTAAAACTCTGTAATTAAAACTCTTTAACTCTGTTGAAAATATTAAGTGCGATGTATAAAATGCGTGGAAGTGTAGTTGTTCCTCAGATCGTTACAAGTTGGATGTAATTTTTCCAAATATAAATCAACACTTTTTATTAAGATGGTAAGCTTTTTTATAATGCAAATTTTAATTATGGATATAGGAAAATGAGATAAGAAGATAAACTGAAACCTAAAACCAAATTAGTGGCCGCTGCTTATCTACCATCTTATAAAGAATATTCGTCTCACATTTTAGATCCATGCAATTATTCCTTGTTGAGTTGTAGTGTAAATTATGTAAAAATTCATTTACAAAAGATTATGTAAAAATGTGGGCTATACATTAATATTTCAATCCATGTACGTAGGAATTACAATGCCAATAAATAAGCTTTTTTCACACAATGCGTCACAACATTGTTTTTTTTAATTTTGTCCTAATTTTCCATTCTCCAACGACCCTTTAATTAATTAATTAACTTACAGATTTCAAATTTGGCACAACTATCCGTTATACCATACTGCTTGCCATAAAAAGTATAACAGACATAATATTATAGTGGTTCATTATTAATTTAATTAATTTTTTTTCGAATACTAATTAACTGAGAGATTTCAAATTATAGCAAACGCTCATCCTAGCATATGCATTTGATGACACATTTGACGTCTTCGTAGGCGTCGTGATATGGGTTAAAATGTATTAATATGATTATATAAAAGGTTCTGGTAACCTTGTCTGCGTTTGGAGACACTTAACCAGTTTTTCAAACTGTTTTGTTCCTACATACCTACGCCTAAAATTTCTATTCCATGTTAAGCAGTAAATTTTATGCCCTCCTCATATAAATGTTTTTTGGAATAATCGTATTCCAGTTTCTCCATTCGGTTTAACTTATATTCCAAACTGCAAGAAGTGCCATACACTTCATTTTAAGAAGGTTTCTCTTGGAAAATTTTTCTTTTTGCAAGTTCTTATTTTGCCGATGCAAACCGCAAAAGTTTGAAACGCAAGGTTTGGCGACTAAATAGTTCCCAAATACGGAGCTACATTTTGGATTTTTCTTCATCGTCGTTTAAACCAAATTAATAATAAGAACGAAAGTTTTGTACAAATCTGTGGTGTGTGGGCACTAATAGGTTCTATTAAGAGTAGGTTTTTTCATAACTCATTTTGTCACTTAAAAGTGAAGATATTTCCTATGACGCAAGTGACACCATCAAGTTGCCATCGGAAGTTTAATTACGAAAGCGTGGTAATAGATTTAATTTTGATTCGGATCCTGAGGTGGTACGAAATTAGGACAATTTAGTAAATTTCCAAAAAGCTTTTGTCGGCGCACTAACTTGTTTCGTTGCGAACGTTTTGCAGATTATTTTTGTTGCAATTCGAAAAATATCGCGTATAACTTTTATTGTTGCTGCATTATCGTTGAAATTATTACTCAATTAGTGCAACACAAAAAGCAGTGTTTACCGTAAATTTCGACTTGGGAAAACTTTTGAAATGTGTGATTAGACGAAGCACAATCATTGCAAATTGCAGGTCTTGCAGTTCTTTGATTGAACACCGAGAAAGTTGTTGATTGCACTAGCGTTTTACGTTTTTATATGAGTTGAAAATCTTCAAGTGTTTAAATTTATCGTCGGCCATACGCGCGCCATGCTAAATTTAAATGTCAAGCCGCAGTTCTTTGACTCGAAAACTTGACGAGAACGTTTGTTTGCTCCGGTATATATTATAAGAGTAAATAAATTAAAAAAACGAAAAGTATGGATTATTAATGAGTTATATAGTATATCTAGTTCGAGTATCGCCGGCCTAAGGCAAGGTCAGTTGCGTGGCGCCAGCAAAGACAGCTAAACCAGTATTACACTACAACAAAATAATAATTATTGTTATTGAACTTCTTATAGGGATGTTACGTAATTTCCCGTATATTCTGAATTTATTATTCTAATGAACATAAAAACTTAAACGTGCAATTAAATGTTTCGATGAAGACATCTTTCGTTTAGTAAATCAGGTAATTAATTTTTTAGATTTTAAAATTGATAAAAAAAACATCTACTATACGTAGTAATAAAATAAACTTAAGACTTCTTTTTGGAGTTTGTTTGATTTAAAATATTGACCACAGCTACTTTTTCAAAACAAATCTTTTCCAACGTAAAAGTGCACTCTGCAGTTTAAACTAAATTAATGATTATTTGACTGAAATGCACCTGGAAGCGAAGGAAATATTGCTGAGATCGCCATATTGAAAATACTTTCCTCTATATAATATTATGTATATTTTGTATTTTTCTTATTTATCGGCACCGATATAAAATGCTAGCAATACTAAAGCACCTGTCAAATGGAAATAGAACCGTCAATCAGTTAAAAAAATGCAAAACTAAAACAGTTTTGCATTTTGAAAATGACTTTTGAAAAGTCATTGAAAGTCATTGAAAATGACTTTTCTTTAACAATAATTGAAGATTCTATCTCTACTTGGGACTTTCATTTTTGCACACTGCATAGATAATCGTAAATGTTAAAATTATTTTGTGGGAAATCGAAATAAATTTTTTTTACCTGCAAATTCAAACTCTGCCGCTTTTACGATGAAACAAAAACTTGTATAAAATTAAGAAAATGAACGTTAACATCAGCAATGAAATGCTCTAAGCGCCAAGTGGATTATGTAAACACAAGAAATATTATTCGGATAAGAAAATTAGTATATATTAATTTTATTTCGGCGCCCGAGGAGGGATCGCAATATCGAAAATTTGAGTGGTTAAATTACCATATTGGCAAGTAAAATTAAAACAAAGGAATTTAATAAATAATAATCCATCTTTGTAATCGATTCTGTATTGTATGCGCAAAAACGCAATTAACGACAGATTAATTTAGTTTCGAACATAAATATTACAACAAAGTAACATACCCTACTATAATTATTTACTGCTACATACATCCTACAATTAATAGGTAATGGTAGAGACTTGTTCGTAATTTGTTTCGTATAGTTGAACAGTTTCAAATTTTCATCAATTCCACAATTCATAGTTGAGTTCATTTCCTTGTCGTTTTAATCGAGCTTTAGTTTTTTTTTAGTATGTTATTACTTAAAATTACATTTTTTTAAATGTTGAAACTGTGGTCTTAAAATTGAGTTTCTTAACTGAAAATTTTCAGTATTATTACAGTATCATATTATAATAAATTTGTTTTCACTGTTTCGTTGTACCAATTATTGTTGCAAAAAATTTCATTTTCTCTTGTTTTTCGCTTGGAGGACGAATGTTGGAAACGAAAAATTAATTTCTAATATAGTTAAAGCTCAATTGGCTCTTAATTTTGACTGAAATCAACTGAACATTATCGCTGATGAAAATTACATATTACTCGGCAATTTTTTTATTGGTATAATAATTAAAATTCGATTGTATTTTTTTCACGTTTTTCATATTTGCTAATAGAAAAATTTGATCTACACTAAACCGAAGTCGATTTCTCATTTTTTTTAATTCAAGGAAAAGCAAGGGTAGTAGGCCGATGATACAGCATTATTACTCATAAAGCCTTAAGTGACATTATTAGGTTTTCCACTTACAACTTTGGTATTACAATTAATTGTTTAGACTTTTATTGCAAATAAAAGTTTTTCTAGGGATGTTTAAAATGATCTTCTCTTGAGTGCTATTAAAACTTGAGTAGATGAGATTCTTGATATTCTCGACTGGTCAAAAGTTTTCGTTGGACGCCTTATCGGAACTTCATCTATTCACCAACCAGGAAATATGATTCTGGATTATAAGTGGGGGGGGGGGTTCTAAATTTAGATTTCTACTTTTGTTTTTTAAAAACGCAATAGTATTAAATCATGATACATTTTTAAATATAAAGTTATGGAAGCAACGATAAGGCTAAGGCAGTTTTGGCCATTCAACCATAGTCAGTAGTCAGGATAACTACTGAATTATGGGGTTATCCTCCTATCTTATCAGAATTTTTAAACAAAATAAAAAAGCGTCTGGAAAATCGAAGCTTTCTATTAAATTCACAATGAAAAATCGATCGATGTTATACATGGTTTAGCAAAGGAATATGTTTTTTGCAATTAATAATAAAAATCGTTCGTATACTTACGTGCGTGGACGTATCAAAGCTGTATCAAAAAGTAATATAGGAAGTATTATCAAAATAGTGATCGTCAAGAGTGATTTTGATGAATGCGCGTCGATTTTTACGTAGGTGTTAAGAAGAGGAGCTAAATTAATCAAAAGTTAAGTGTACGTTTAGTCATAATTATGATTACACTTTGTTTTTGTTATTTTTATAAGAATCGTTATTGTAAATTTATGTATGAATCAACATTGTTTAAGCTCTTCTCTGTGTTGTTTCCGGTTTCCTTAAAATTATGATGCGGAGCATTAATTTAGATGATGTGTTACATGTTTACAAATTTGCTTTCTCATTTATCTTTATGTATGCGCTATTACTAATCAATAGTAAATTAAGAGCATACGCTAGGTATTACGTATGATTAATACGAATTTTTCGTCTTATCTTGCGTGGGTGACTATTTTAAAATTTAAATTACTTGCATATTTTGCGTAGGAAGAGTTATTGTTTCGAATTTGAAGCATCTTCAAATTATAGAATAAGAATATTTTTTGGTTTTTGAAAAATTACCCAAAAAGCATTAAGCAACTTCATTTTTTTATGTACGGAAAATAATTGTTACACGGTGAGTCATTTATTCGCAATTAACGTTCAAGAATGCAAAGTTATTGTTAAACGATAGCATTTACGTTTGCTTGCATCACGAATTTTCCCATATCGAAATGCTTTTGAATTCTAATTTAATTTTATAAATAATAAAAGGAGCACGGTTTGGTGGTCGTGGGTTCGGACCTCGATCAAGTACACCAGAGTTTTCCAACTGTGTGCTCTGACTAGGTAAATTGCATATTATGAGAGTCCACTTGAATGTCTCTTGTATATAATTTTCTTTGCAATTGAACTAACTGTATACACGTCCCGCGGTGTGGGATATAATCCATCAATTTTTAATTGATAGGTGTAACGATCCCTTAAACTAAGATTTCCGACCTGGAAATTTAGTATAATGATTTTACCGATAGCTCTGGATACTCGACATTCTACAAGAAAAGCAATGAAATTAACAGACGTCGTGGCTACAGAGTTATCGAAAAATAGTCAAGTCTGAAGGAATGCAATTGAATTGCGGCCATATTTTTTCTTTATTGTTTGTTGTTTGGAGGATTAACACACGTTTACGATCCGGAGATATCGCCGAATTGTGGTTGGCTCCTGGGAAGTATCTTTCGTCATACTTCCTAACAAATCCCAACGTACTGAAACGTCCCTGACCCAAAATAATTTTGCTGCTCGAATTGGGATTCTTTGCTTTGGATCTCTGTGAGCGTTCAAGTGCTAAGCACGCGTTACGTGTCGACTGGTGGTGATTACTGGATTTGTAATTTATGGTCGATTATGTCTGACCTCAATAAATTAATGACGATTAAAAACAAATTAAAATTTCGTGTCGTTAGAATGGTCGAACGGAGGATGGAGTCGTGCGAAAGAAAGATAGAAAAATGGAGGAAACGGCTGTCGTCGATATAGTACGAAGTGTAAATGAAACGTATCAATGACCCCAATAAAATAGCATTTCCACGAAAATTCGAAATTTAAACACGTTCGTTTTGATTTGAAGTAAATGTAGACTTCTGACCGTTCCGCTTATTGGTGGGGCCGAAGGTTTTCTATTGCATTTGAACTTTTTCTTCGACGAGGAGACACCTACTACATGAACCATCTCTGAACTCGACTGTGCCCATGTCTAGACCCACACATCCTCCTAGTGTCGCAATCGTTTTTCATTGTTTGTTATTACACGGAAAGCTAACGATGATGTGTCTTGTTTCGGGTAATTCATTTTAATAGAGTTACCGTTTTATTCTTTCGTCTCGATGGCGAAATTTGATGATTACATTATTGGGCATATTTGTAACGAAATCCACTCTCGGTTTACATTGCAATACGAAACTTCGTACCAACAGATTTATCAAACAATCGAGATATTGTTATTATATCAACTGGTTAGTCAGTCGGTGTAGGAGTTTATCTGAAACGTACGATTTTAGCTTGCGTGAACTTCACACGAAGTGTTGATTCGAAAATTGTTCGGCGTCGCTTTCGGAAGCGTCGTAGTCAGCAGTGACTGGTCTGTCTCTCGTTTCGTCAGTTGTAATCTTTCCTATGGTGGTGACCGGTTGTGCATTAGAGCGGACCTCGCGCGTGCGTTCTTTTCGTAAAATTTAATCGTTGAAGTTTTTTTAATTATCGAAATTTGGTTTTATTTTTAAAAGATGTGATTTATTTTAATTGCGTGGTGTTTTTTGTTATTATTTTATTGTGTGTGCGTTTTAGTTGCTTAACTTTGTAGACCCAGCATAGTCTAAAGGAATTTTATTGTTGACAATGCTAATGGTTTGTTTTTCTTTCGGTAATTTCTTTTCACAATATTGATTCATATTTATATACGCCAACCAGATATAATTTTTTAAAATTACCATCAGAAATTAAAAACGTAATTAAATGTCGAGCATTTTCTTCTCTTCTGAGGTTAATAAGAGATGGAAGGAATTTTTCTAGAGCCGTGTATTCAATTCGTGAGCACGTTCTTTGGCTTTTTTCTTTTTATTAGAATTTTTAAAAAATAAATGTCACAAAGCTCCCAAGTCTGTTGGGAAATTTTTCGAATGATCGCTAAAAGTCGATGGAAAAAGAAGTTCAAGGTCAGGTATGGTTTAATAAGTTTCTAACTTTTTGATATACGATTATCTTCAAATTTATGGTAATTCTTGTGTTTCTCCCTGAAATATTGCGTTGTGTGCTAGTTTCAACGTACAATACTTGGAATTGTTGTCTACGATCTTGCATAAGGTTTTTGCTTCAAGGTTGTAGGTTATTGCTTCCAACATTCCTATACAGGCTTGGTGTTGTGACCTCTGGTGCATTCAAAATTCTTCCAAATTTCGTACCTACATTATTGTTAGATACCCTGGCCAACAGCAGGATGTTCCAGTCCCACATCGCCACCGCTCCAATCTGTAATTATTGCATTTTACAAATTTACTTTTTTTCTTTCTACTTTCAAATTGTCACTTTCTATTTTCGCGATGCAAAAAACTGACTGACTAATATCCTTTGTTGTATTCTCGACGATAATCTTTTCGGGTTGCTTTTTAAAAGTTAACGATGGCAATAATTCAAACGATAGCGTAATTTTGTCCCTCTATCGCGTCACTCGCTCCCTTTCCTTCACTGTCTCTAATGTCCTTTCCAACATCGTTTATCCAGCCCATATCAATTAATTATAGATCTTCGACTAACTTCAAAACCACTTTACTTATTAATAAGCCGACAGTTAAATAGTTTACTTTCTAATTATACAAATTGATTATATAAACTTTATGTTTAGTGTCGACCATCACGATAATTGTTTCCAATGATTCATTTTCCGGTTACAATTTGACTTATCTGAAACCAGAAGTGGTCGAGATGTTAAATCCGCCAATATAAGTTTGAGAAAACTTTTGGTGGTTTAATGCGAAATTCCATTACCAAACATAAATACCATCGCCATGATTTTACCAAAAGTCTTTTGTTTCTTTTTTTTTCATCTCGGTGAATTTTTCCTCTTAGGTGAAGAAAATAATCCAACTTCACAAGGAATCCCTATATCTTATACAAAGAGTACAATTTTGTACTCTTTGAGATCCGTATACTTCGTGTACTTCACTAAACTGTGGGCTGGTGTACACTAGTGCAACATATCAAACACATCTAAAGATAGGTCGGAGTTGTCATTCGCTTGAACAGTTCTTTTTAATCCGAAAAATAATATATAATTTTAGAAGTAAACGTAACGGATACGAAATCGACCAACATAAAATAAAGTAAAGAACACTTTAATTCGAGAGCGAAGAAACAAGAGAGCAGTTTTGTTTAGACCTGATACATAATAATAATTATTAGTAATACCAAAGTACTTCAGTGTGCTCAAATTTATTGGCCTATTCTAATAATTCCTAAAATAAGTTTATCGATTACGTTTAAATAAAAACAATCGCGAACGATTTTTAATATTTATCTTTTCCTTGAACAATAAAAAATGTTGAAACTTGGCAAACAATATACTGTCTAGGTTACTAGGAACTATCGAAAGTGTGAAAATCACCGTTTGAAGTGTTCGAAGGGGATTTTCCAATATTGTTATTCGGTGAATTATTAACGTATAAAAATTGTGAGATCCAGGAATTTTTTATTTAATGAAAATTTAGAAATCGATCGTTCATTCAAGGTTAAATAAATTATTTGTAAGTTATCTACACCGCGAGGATCGAGTAGATTATGGACCTCATGATTGATCAGTCATGTGTCGATGGTGAACAGACTTGCTTTTCGTTGACAATATCTACAGGTAAATTTGCGTTTCTCAAGATTAAAAAAGTGCCCAAAACTGATCAAATCTATTGCAGAAATTGCGAAATACTACAACTTGTGTAGTGTTTTCTAAAATGTTTTGGAGTACCTGATAGTCTAATCTACTCACATGAAAAGTGATTTTAAAATTTTCGTATCTTAATTCTAAAATCCAAATTTATTCGGTTTAATGTGGTTCTAGATTTAGTTTGAGGCAGGGATTTCTTATCTGACAAATCGGAAAGGCATCTTATAAAAAAATGGCTAAAGCTCGAAGGAACTACATACATGCGATCAAAGCCCCTGGATAAAAGTTGGTGTTTCGTTTCATTTCTCTTTTATATGCCGTTTATATTAAGGGTATATTTTTGTCACGTAGGAAAGTCAACGGGGAATTGTCAAACTTTTACTTCCCTTCTCCCAGCAGATGTTTTAATTTTTTATATTTCAAGTTTCGGGAGGCTGCGTCTGCTCCCAATTTTATGGCAGGAAACGTTTTTGTTCGCGGTTGATTCCGATTCCTCGACGGATCGAGAAAGTTGTCTTGCGGAAATGTCAATTTATTGGTACAAACATGAAAACCCGTGCATATTTAAGATAATACGAAGGTCGAATTCCTAAATTTTGGTGAAATCTTGCATGATAATTTGGTTATCCGAAACCGTGTGGAAATTCTATATTTTTGTTTACCATCCACGAAAACTTTTCACGTTGCAATCTCGAGTTCGTCTGTGATGGCACTAAAGATAATTTTGGGTTAAAAGTATTTGTTTTGTATCGTTTCGTAGTCGGTTTTGCCTTTCAATTTGACTTATTTTGATAGGCTCAAAATTGGCTTAGCCGAAGCATTTGTTCAATAAATTCCAAGAATCTTGATAAATTCTATTTGTTTTACCTTATTCCAACAAATTAAAGAAGCGTGTACAAAGTCTCCGTTTTAGTTTTGTTAAATAATATCAATGTAATCTTTTTATGATTGTATGGCGCCGTTTATCTTTTACGCAATATAAATTAATTTGTTTTATCGAATTGTGAAAATTAGTATCGAGGCTATGCCGCTATGCAAATTGCTTCTGGACAAAAGTAACAATTGTGCAGTAATTTCACGTTTTAGAAAATGTGGTTTCGCGAATAATATCATGTGTTTTCAAATGTGATATTCAGGGTTAAAGTGATTTTTATCACTTGAAAAGAGAAATGATGTTATTTAGTCTTGGATAAATGAAAGCAGCAGCGTACGTGGTAATAATCATGAATGGGGTCACCGATTGTTATGATTTTGATAACATCGTGAACATATATTAACTCTCCAAAACGTTAAGAAATAATATTTGGTTGCAATGCAATCTAAGGCGACGACGATTTTCTTCTCGTCGAAACGAGTTTCGAATTTTTCTATTAATTTTTTTCAATTTGTTATTAATATAATAATATTATCTTGCATTATCTAGAGAGAGGCTCGTCCATTATACCTACTCGAGATTAACCACATGTCGGCTCTTAAATTTTATTATTACACTTTCTTGATAGAAATCTATATGGAATTTACAGTAAATTAGATTACAGCTGGTTAGGTACATATTTGTAGTTACATAATTTAGAAACCTTGATAAAGCATATCATCCGCCTCACTTGAGCAGCAGATATTTTGCAGTGATTCTCGTGACGCCCCGATCTCAACTTTTATTTCGAAAACAATTTTTGCTCTTTTTCAAAACAACCTGGATTCGCGCTCCGTGTTCCGACTTTTATCTCTAGAAAACTAGTTTCGGTTCAGATCGGGTCGATAGTCAATTCTTATTTAAACTAAAGCAGGATAGGACTCGAAATGGCGCCCGCCAGTAAAGATATATACAAATCCGGACTCGCCTTATTAGCTTAAACGAAAATTGATGAGTTGGAAATCTTTCGAGAAAAATTATATTTATGGTGAGATTTTCTGGCCGTCCGAATGAGACGATCCAAAATTTATCCTAATTCCATGTACACACATACAGACAGACGACTATGTTATCCGTGTTTATAATCCCAAACCTATGGACCAAACGCCAACGAAAGGACCAAATTCTTAATATTTACAATTTAAAATGAAACAATAACAACAGTAAATTGTGTTTGCCATTACAAGTTTAAAATATGAATATTTATGTCGTTACGGTTTAAGAACCGACCTTTGGGCGCAAATGACTTAATTTATGCAATACTTTCTAAGTTAAATAATTTTTAAGCGTATTGCGTAAGCGCGTGGTTACAAAACGGTTTTTATTTTTTGTTTAAATAGACCAGAAATTGGCATTAATTTTTAATTTAAATATCCGACGAGTATGTTTGAATAATATAGATTTGCTTATTTTTCGATGGAAATTTACGATGGCATTGATCCTAAAGATTGGACGATATTTGGAGGCGTTCATTAGTTTATAGAGCTTTTCTAAAATTAATAGAAGAGCGTCAGACGGGTCAGATGACCGAATGGGATTTTGAAATATTAAGGTGAAGGTTTTTAGATCTGCTCTGCGAACGTTGTTGCAAAATACGTACACCAATTTGTTGTCATGTTGGTGCGGGTGAACGTTGCATCATTGCATTGTTTCTAGTTGAAAAAAATTAAAATATCACCGTAAAGGGTGCGCCATAATAGGAGTCGCCAGGCTTCGTTCAATTCTGGGATTGACCGAACATCGTGAAAAATAGAAGGAAACGCGTAAAATAACCAATTTGGATTTATTGAATTTTTATAATTACTGACGTTTGGATGCGAGTTCATGGGATACGTCGAGTTCATAGCTAACGAATTTTATGATCTGTAATTATTGCTGTTTGTACGTTATCAATGACGGTTTACATTATTTACTATCAGTGTTGACGTAGGTCCAATTTTGTACATTTTTCCACGTAATTCAATTGAAATTGAAAAGAAAATTGATGAATGGCGACGTATCGGATTGTAAATATTTTTAGTTTGTCACTTGTTGTAGCAACAAGCATACGTCATTTCCTAATATTGTAAAACTGTGATAATAAAAACGAGAATTTGATAAAATATTTAACGAGATCTCATTTCAGTTCAAGTTTACATAATATTAGAATCTTTCCGTTTTAAAACGCTTCTTCTGTGGTCTTTTTCGCCAGGCGAGGGAGGGAAAAACTGAAGCCCTATTTCCACTCGCCGCTCAGTTGTTCAGCATGGATCACATTAGTCCCATTGCATGACCGGTTTCGGTGTTACCCTAAGGGATTCGCCATATTCGGATTCCACATCTTCTATTGGGCATAGAATACTAGGTAGCAATTCTTTTGTTTTACAATAGAAGTGTTTTGTTTTCAGCGACACTATCCCCTAACCGGGTGTATAGGTCTTCTGTAGAATCGAGACTGACAAAGAGGTCAACGTTCGAAATTAGCTCTGATAAGTCGATGACTGATTCCTAATTTTTCTAAATTGAATTTAAAGATCGAACTCGCTCTTATTTCCGCAGTTCTGTTTGCGGAAACCAAATTTTACATATATGTAACGTTTTACAAATAAATTATGTTGACGTCAAATTGACAAAAACTTACAATAAATCAATTTGTTCACCAAGACCTTTCGACATGAGCGAAATAAGTTGAATATTCATCAGACTCGATTTCAAACATTACACAACTGAGTAATCGTGACAAGTTTTTAACATTACCTGTGACAAATTGTCACGATTATTAAATTTTTTGTGCGCAATTTTTGTCGATTTTGTTTTTTGTAATATAATTTTCACGATTCTGGCGAAACTCTTAAATTTATTGCACGGAAACTTTGATCGCCTCCGGCTCATCGATACTTGATTGAAATTTTGTTCCATTTCTCCATTATTTATAGTATTATGTTTGATTACTGCGAATAATTATTATCGCTTTTATTTATTAATTATTGCTAATCTTAACAACTAACAAAACACAATATTGTTATACTTCACTTTTTTTGCACGATATGGATGTGTTTACACAATATTTTGAAACAATAAACAAACAAAGAAATACATTATCTTAGAATTGTTTAAGGTAGAACGCGGGTTTTGCCAGTAAAAATTTTAAAAAATCTACAAAAATCTTTTTCGTCATAATTTATTACGATTATGATCTGATTTGTGCCAAGACATCGATGGTTTGCACTTTTTTATTAAAATTATTCAGTTTAGTGCACAAAACTGTTGGTAACTTTTTTACCATTAATATTATAAAAAATAGAAATCTTCAAATTTTTAGTGGCAGATGACAATCCCTGCTCAACAGGACAATTTTAGTTTTTTTTGCGAATAATTTTGTAAAAAATCTATTTTTTTTAATACTGCTATGGATAAAAGCAGAAAATGCCCATGTAATGTACGTACCACATATGGTATTTACATAATATGTTTTATGTCTGGGAATTTGTTTATATCAAGGTTTTTTTTATATAAATTAGTATATTAAAATGGAAAAATTTTACATCATACAAAATAATATATTAAAATGGTGTGGGTAACGCAATTTCGAGTTCGAATCTCGAAAAAGTATTTATATATTTCCACGTCGTTTTAACCATGCGAATATACGAATGCTAATGACTAACTTACTAATCAACACATTTTTTATACGAAAGCCGCAAATTAATTTAAAAAATATCTCGCGAACAGAATTTCGAAAGGAAAATTAATTAGTGTTGTCCCAGTATTCATTTTCAATAAAAAAATTCATTAACCGGAACTTCATTTGAATTTGATTTGTGTAATAAATGTAGAATTGCTCGACAGCTTTAATTTTGTCTACATTCTGTTTTTCGGAAGTTGATCTTAAAAATTAATGTTGAATTATAGTTTTTTTTTTAGTGTTCATAAATTTTTTTTATGTAAAAGTTACGGTCTTAACATACAATTTACTCATATTTTTATGCATAATTTACGTTCCATTGCTTCCTAAATTTTAATTTTTAACGCAAGGCTTTGCTGTTTTGAATGTGATTCGAATTTATTAAAATTGAATTAATTATGATTTGCCAGCGGCTAGGGAAATTCATCCGTGTTTTTTTAGCCTGTTCTATGTGTGGAATATTTGTACATCAACGTACTAACCATGGCGCTGTTTTTCCTATTATTTTGTTATTTTATTTGACGTGTGGAGGTTTTCCTACTTTTAATTTGTCATTTGGAATTTTACAATCCCATCGACCAACCCAACTTGAATTTGTAAAAAATGTTATTGGGGAACTTCTTGAATATAAAAAAATAGTAGTTGCGTTTACATTTCACGTTTATTACATCACTTGATCATATAATTTTAGCTCAGATGACTAAATCACATCTGTTTTTACCAATATTTTGTACGCACTAAACGGTGCGTACGGTAGCTTGAACACGTAGGTTGAAGAATAGATCAATTCATGGTGTAAGGGTAGCCAGGAAGGAAGGGCTCGCGTAATCGTGGCATTTAATATTTTTCTACTTAATGAAAAATAGGAAATAGATATCTTGTTATTTATTTGTGAGCTATTATTTTGACGAGTCGATTGAATTTCAAGTTTTTGCGAAACAAACTGTTTTGTATCAATTTCGACTGGCGATTAGAGGGGCATACTTTTTAGCTCATTAATTTTATCATACATTTTTTATCGCTAACGACGAGTGATAAAATATTTATTTATTGTCAACTGAAACCCACAATACTGGAATACAACGTAATTACAACCTTGCAGCTGAATTTATTTAATAGTATTGTAGTTTTTCTGCATTTTTCAATCCGACATAAGCTTATATAGACAAAAAGTTTTCCATAGAGCATGTACGTTTTATTTTATTATTACTTTAGTTTTTTACATCCAATTCTATGCAGCCATCAAACCTTCATGAACGAATTACTTAATAAAGAGTTGAATGTCAAATGGCAAAGAATATCCGACGAATTTTGCATTTTCTCTTAATCTGTATTAAATATTAATGAAATGCTTTTTTTTATTGAGGAAAACCTTGTTAAATTTCATTGGTTGTAGATATTTCACTTCCGAGCATATAAAATACAAACATTTAATTTTATAATAATTATTAATTTAAAAAGATGAAACGAAAGAAATAAAGCAATAAGATAGTGCTTGTAGTCTGATGAAATCATAAAGCAATGTAATACAAAAATAACATTAAAGAAATGAAACAGATACAGAGTTTTGAAAGCGGCCGAAGTTTATGAAAAATTAATGTAATTGTTGGAATCTCTGCTTGAGTCGCTTATTCTTTCAGATTACTACGTAAAAGTTCATATTTGTTGTTTCCGGCGCTAGTGCTATTTCAAATTTTGAAATTTTAAGAAATATTTTCAAAAAATTAAGCACATTTCTTAAGTTTGGCATTATTATTTTTTAGTGTGAAATTATATTGTAAGACCGAAAACTTATCTAGCTATGTTAGCACCCTACTAAAAGTATTATCTAAGTGCTGATGGACCATATGATACCTTACATAATTATTAACTGATATGCCCGGGCACAGGGTTTATCTAATACTAAGTAACCCATTTTCAGCTACTTGGTGTATTCAATTTATATTTTAATGGAATAAACATGACGAGCACGCCAAGACAATAAATTATTTAAAGGTGTGTAATACATATTATATAATAGCGAATTGAGATCACAAATTATAGCTGAAGCTTTAATTGAACGTGCTAAGTGAAACCGTTGTGAATGAGGCTTTACAATGCGTAATTAGGGTAGTTAGCTTACGCACTAGTGTTTTTATTTTTATTTAAACAATTCGATGTTACACAATAACGATTTTGTCCTAATTAAATGTTATCGTTGTCCTATGGCAAATAAAATTATTTATTTGTACAAAATTAGCGTTGTATAAAAAAGACAATTTAATGCTTAAAATTTGAAATGTAACTCTAGGACTGAGCTTATCATTTAAAAAATTTAATTGGTTCTCTTTTTATTACTTTTTTATTAATTACAGGAGCGATAAAAGAGAAATATTATAGTAACCGAAGCATAATTTTATTTTATAGTTTCCTCCTAACGTAGTTAACTGCGTTAACGAAGCACTTTTTCATTTTTGAGTCTTCTCGTACAGAGTGATCGCGATGGATTTGTTGATATCGGCCGTATGTAAAAATTGGTTGGCGTATTTAAAATTGCATCGCAACGACAATTTTGATTTATTATTTTTTCATTATTAACCACGTGACATTTTGCAGAAAATTTAATTACGAAATTCTTTCGCATCAAGAATAACAAGGAAGTTAGTACGTATTGTATAGAGCACAATTTAATATAACACCCACTTAACAAACTATGAAACAAAGTCTGAAAGCTTTGACGAGCATAGAGAAACTATTGAATCTTCACAGACAATACATACAATTGAGAACACGCAAACAGCGACTAAAGCAGCGTAAAGTGTAAAGAAACAAAAGAAGTAACTATCTGGTAACAAATAGAACGGAAGATCGAACGTGTACGTACTTCCCGAAAGCCAAAATTTGATATTAAAATCGACCGAGTGTATTAAAATCAAATAAAAACGGCTCCCTTAAGCAATTCTAACAAAATTACCACAATTCCCTTGAGAAGGAATAATCAACTTTCTCAAAGACAGGATAAAAGTGTTAATAAGGAAACCGAGGGTAGCATTAAATCGGAAAAATTTGTCGACCTCACTTCAAAAATTTCACCGAAAATTAAAAATACAGTGCAGAGTAATCGTGCTTTAGGGACGGCGTTACGAAGAACGGGCGTTAAAGTTTCCAGTGTAGCAGTGACTCTTAAGCAGTGGTGGCGGGATGTGGGGCTATGTCCCCGGGCATCCCGTGCCCCCATAGCCCCAGTAGTGCCCATTAAACATCGTTGTTGTCGTAGGCCCCGACTCATGGGCCATTCGCTCAGTATGTGCAAGCTACAACAGTGTCGTCACAAAAAAAGTAAGTAATAGTCTGTAAGATAGAAATATATACTTAATTTAGAGTTCCATAGAGTTTTATATGTACTAGCTGTAGTCTGAAAATTAAGTATAATTAATTATACCGTCAAAATATTGATTATCTTCAATAGATTTGGGGGTGCAGCTTGCAAGTTACGTCTAAATTTAGTATTACCTACGTTGTAGGTACATCTAGACGCTTATAAAATCAGTGGTATGGGGCGATTTACTGTTCTAAGTTGATTTTAAAGAAAAATTGGAATATTACACTTAAGAATATTGGAGGAACTTATAAAAAATACCTTTACCCTAAATTTTTCCTATATTTAACTCGATATTCGATTCAGCTATTTCGGCGAATCTATTTTAAGCTTTCCATACATTTCAGAGAGAAATCCTTGTAAGTTGATAATATAAATTGGAAAACTATAGACACAACCCCGAAAGTTAGATCTTTTTACTACATCAACTTAAAGTTTACGTAAATATTGAGACCTTGTTCTTGTTGTGGGAGAAATTAATTTATTCTATTTTGGAACTATTACTTATCGATCTATTTCTAAAGCAAATTTTGAATAAATCACCAATTAGTTTAATCGGAAAGTTGTTTTCTTACATTATTCTAACATTTTGTATAAATCCCGACAAACTACCGGGACGGTTCGGTTTAGAAGAAAACCTAATTACGCCACTGACTGCGATATTTATTTTAGGTGGAAAGTGAAAATATACATCGCTACTACCCAATTTTCAAAATTGAAGCGACAAATTTAAGTTGGCTTCTTCTGAAATAAGCTAATTGGTTATTTTAAGTGTTATTCTCTATATTTGGAAATTGGTTAATCTAATTTTATGTAACTGGGACAAGCTATTACATTAATTTTAATAACGAATTTGCCATCTCTTCGAATTATCTCAGGAAGTCGACTTAAACTACTTTACTTGGAGTGATAAAAAGTAATAAAAACTGTTACATTTCTGAAGAACAATAAAAGTATTAGAAACCGGTCAACGTAATTAAACTTTCTTCTTCAATGCTGGCAATTTTTTGGGACAGTTCTAAATGTCTTCTCGTGTTTCATTCGAGACAAACCTTCTCCACGGTTATCGTTTAATCTGTTACAATAATTTGCCATATAAATTCCTGTGTACGAACGGGCAATTTATCGTCTTTGGTTATTTATCCTTTAATGCCTTGTAGTGGCATGGAAATTATTTTATGCATTAAAGAAATTAATAACAATATTATCGTCGTTACACCTATCCCCCACTGTGACTGGGAACGTACGTAATATACAGACGACGAAGCAAAAAGCATTTCCCACAGAAGATTAAAATTGGAACGCTTTTTAATAAGAAAACTATTCCGTATTATGCGAATCCATATATATTATAAGGAGTCTTGCTGCAAATTTAATTGCAATGTTTTATATGGAATCGAAAGAACAACAAATTTCTCAAATTTTTCCATATCATCAGCTTTAAAATATTCACGTCGTTATCATAAGTTATTGTTCGAGAAATACGGAATTCAGTTGGAAAACTGAAAAAAATGTTAAATTATGAAACTAATTTTGTATCTTATTTATTTTGAATAGTAAATGCTACGTTGGTGCACGATAATATTGGAGCAAGTCCAACCGGAATTCTGATTTATTCTATATTAAAATGAAACCTTTGCAACCTGATAAAAAGCAGGGACAGATAGGACGGACACGTGGAGAATAAGATTCATATAAATTATTGGCAATTTTTGAACCCAGAAAGAAATTGATCACCGCAACAAAAATTTATTAACAGCAACTAATTATTTTAGTAACTACAGTCTCAGTTAAATTTTTATCTATTACAAGTAATCGGTATTAGTTGAATATAATTATATTTATATATTGTGTGAAATATCATAAACATGCGAATTTTTACTGCAACATGAAAAATTGCTAACAAATCATATAAAATTTGTTGTGTTAAACAATATGACGTGTAAAAAATGTTGAAATAAAATGTAACTAATTAATTAAAAAAATTAATATGACTTCTATGTAGAACTAATTTTTTTATTTGTATTTTTTGAACATTGTACTTCTCAGTGGTAATTGAGATTTGCTAATATAATTTTGTGCCTTGATACAACATTTAGGTAATTCGAATTTTTGGATACCTTGAGCTATCTTCATTTAATCGCCTAATATTGTACTATAAAAAGTCCTGCCCTAGGACAAATTGAATGGATGCAATGCAGATTGTACAACATACCCAAAATTGGAGTTACCTACAGTTCTTAAATTATGGGAACAGTTCGTTAAATAATATTATAAGTAGTAAATTTATAAACAATACAATCATCCTTATTTCACACAATGAATTTCCATTATTTGCCAATGCGAATTCAAAAGAAAATTTAGCCAAACAACTAAATATTTCTCTCAGAGTGAGAAATATTTTTGAGGAAGAAAAGGCTCAGAGAATTATGCGTTGATTACTCTTTTGCTGATGAGGAAATTGAGGAAATAAAATGTGCTAGAGCAGTGGTTCCCAAACTTTTTTGTTTCGTAGACCCTTTGCCATGTTTTTTGGTTTTGGGCAGACCCCCTACTAACGTGGTATTGAAAATTAAAATATACTAAATTAAAATTTATTATCTGTTATCTGTCAGCAAAAAAATTAATGTTTTAGTGGGAGGGATGAACCTGATACTTTGTTAACCAATTTTTAATATTTGACATCAATTTAGTTAGGTTTAATCTCAAACCTAAAAAGATAGAATAAGAGAAGAGGAAAGATGGTTAATTTAAATTTAACCCAGGGGCGTATCAGGTATACTATAATGGTTTCTGCAATAGTGCCTAACTTCCAATTAGGTAACTACTACTACTAAGGCTCAGTTGTAAGTTAAACCAGAAAATTTGGATTAACCAATGAAATACGTTGAAAAGCTGTTTTTAAGTAATATTATTGGTTAATCTAAATTTTTTGGTTTAACCTGTAACTGAACAACTGGACCTAAATGAGATCCACTATTGTTGACCCCCATTTACATCTCATGGATCCCCAATATTATTTTTCGCTGAGATAGACCCCTTGCAGGTCGTCGTCGACACTTTGGGAACCACTGTGCTAGAGTGATCAACTGTGGTGAGCTTTAATGGACGACTTTCACTAGTCACAGATAACATATGAACCTAAAATTTTGATCAAAATGATATATATTTGTATAATTGGTTGGTCTCAAAACTCACCCTAAGATTTAAAAAAAAATTTTGAAATTTGAAAAAGTATTTAAACTGAGCGCCATGATTGACCAATGAAAATTAAGCCAAGTCATTTTGATGGTTGGTAAATGTTTATTTTCTGTTATATAAACGTTTGACAGTTGTTTCAAATTCAATTTATATTAACTAATTTGAAATAGAAAATATGCAAAAATGTATTTATTATAAATAAAAATTATTACAATTTTATTAATTTATCAAAAATATTGTGCTGAGATTGGTATCTACCTTACCAACTTTTAACCCGGCAGCAGAGCTACTTTTATTGGCTTCTAAAGCCCGGCAATTTTTTAAAAAACCGGACGAGTGACGTCACTCTGCCGGTCGTCAATAATTATTTTCTCACCTTAGATGTACTCAAAAAAATTCTGAAAAAAATTGTGAAGGCTCAATTTGACCTCTACTTTCAAATAAAAAATTTCATCGACTTCATTTTTTTCAAAAAACCACAAATTCTTAGTGGTTTCTCGTAGGTTTCATTAATTTTTATCGATAAATTATCTATTATTCGTGAACAGTAAATATGTGAAATCTGTCATAAAACTATGGAACAGAAGTTATTGGATAACAAAATATTTACATTTACAAACGCCATTAAAGAAAGATAAGAGAAATAATTTCCAGAATGCAAGGAAATGACAGTTGAACGTTAAGATTTCCCATTTTATGTGTAGCAATATTTCATTCCTAACAAGCTATATTGTATAATTAACCATTTTAATTAAAGATTTGTTGGGTTTTCCTCATTTTAATTATCTTCGGTATATTTTAGACTTATCTTTAGGAAGTTGCAGAAGCTATATCGAATTTTCACTGCTTAACTCTCACAGTTATCTCATCTTACGCTAATGCTGCTGCAGTTTGTATTGACACAATCATCTCCTATAGGATCGCTAGCATATTAATGTTTATTTAGTTGGTAAAACGTTGGCGCTCCAACCAGTGTCTTAAAACACATAACAGATCCTTCTGTTAGTTTATCATTTAATTTACCTTTGTTAAAACTTCTATCTGCGGTGGGAGGTTATTTCAGTGAGCAATATTTAAATAAAATATATTGAGATGTATTTAAAAAAGGGGTAAAAAAAAGAGAGAGCGTGAAAAAAAGAGGGTAGTGAGGGTAGAATAATAAACCAGGTTCCAGGTAAATTTTGAAGAGAAATTGATCTCTCAAAATTTAATTAAATCAAAAACAAAGATAAAGAAAAGAACGATTAATTTCGAGAAGGATTTGGCTCTCGAAGCTATAAATTTGTAAAAAATAAAATTGTTGGAGAGATAAAGTTTGGAAAGATTAGAGAAGAAGAAATAACTGTGGCGGAGCAAAAAGGCGACGGCAATAAAAGAGAAAGGAAAGAAAATAGTGCGACAAAAAAAAAAGGTATTCCGTTAACGGTATATTTCAAGTTTAATTTTATTAGTTTAAGTTTCTGTTTCTGTTTCTGTTTATGTTTATATTTTATGTTTATAGAAAATAAAGGTACGGTGATTAACCATTCAGTTTTATTTTCAAAATTAAAAAAAAACGTTTAGATTGGTGACCAAAACTCCAAATACCACCAGGGAATTTATCTGGTTGAAGTAAAAAAAAAAAAACACGACAACCAATAAATTTAAATTGGCGCCCAATACGTGGAACTCGAAACCACGACATCACTGAAATTAATCAAAAATCATTCACCAGAACGACCCAAAAATTAAATAGAATATTAATTTAATAAAATATTGACATATGATATTGACATTAAAAAGTTTGACAGATTGCTAAATACGTCAACATTATAAACAATTAGATTACATTATAAGTGTGTTATTAATTTACAATTGCAGGAAAATTTAATATTTTACATTATTTTTAATCTTTGAAATTAATTTGTATTTAAAACCATCAAAATGAATGACATAAGAGTTACAAGAAGTATAGCAAGAGCAGAAGTTGAACAGAACGACAAGATTCAAGAAAGCACAGAAATAATAGAAGACCAAAGCACGAGCGAAGTATTGCGAGATATAGAAGAAAACGTAACGGTATTAACAATCGAAGAAAAGATTACGGAAAAACAGGGTACGATGGAAGACAAAGTAGGAATAGAAAAAAAAACAATGCAACAAATGATGGAACAAATCATGCAGAAAATGGACGAAAATTTGCAGAAAATGGACGAAAATTCGCAGAAAATGGACAAAATTTCGCAAAAAATGGACGAAAATTTACAGGAAATAAAAGACATAATTAGGCACGCAGAAGAAAAATCAAACCAAGACATCAATGAATTGAAATCACCACAACGAACTGCGGAAAAGGATATTAACAACAGAATGAATGAAAAGATAAAAATAATCAAGGAAACAACGGTAAAGAACGATGATACTATAATAGACAAAACCATTGATGAACTACCATACATTTTTATAAAAATTAACAATATTCAGTTGACGACAATAGTAGACACGGGTGCGGAAATTTCGCTATTGAATGAAAAGATTAATAACCTAAATTTTGAATATTTTAAGAAACAAGTTATAGAAACCCTTCCAGTAAAATTAATATCTCCAAACAACAAATCATTTACAAGGATTAATAAAAACTTAAATACAAACATAACTATTGGGAGAACTACAAAAAATTGTGGAATTATGATGATACAAGACATGAAAATAGATTATAATATAATAAGAATTGATCTATTAAAAAAATTTAAGATCAAAAAGAAGAAAATATTATTCAGAAGACAATGGTTGATAAATGATGAAAATATGGATTATCAACAAACTTTATTAAGAGTACGGGAAAAGCTAAATCGAAGGAGATTACGATATTTACAAAAAGTGAATGGAAAAATCAAAAAGAAAACTACATTTTCTATAGGAGATATAGTGGTAGTCAAAAGCTTGAGAATAGGTTTACGGTCTGCAAACCAATGTGCCAAGTTACATTTACCCTACGAAGGTCCGTACATAATAAACAGGAGGATATCAGAGAATACATACGAATTATACAACGAAATAACAGAACGCATTCGAGGTCAGTTCCACCTCCAAGATTTGTATGAATGGAAAGAAGAAACGAGGGACAATGAAATGGAAAACGAAGATGACGATTTAAATGTGCGCGAATGCCATAAAGCAGTTTAATACAGCATTGTAAGCGCTAAAAGAAATATTTTAGAGTAGCAAAAAAAAGGGGGGGACGGAACTTTTTAACTTCATTAGACACTGATGATAGTTAATATTAATTGTAAAGAACAGGCATGTTTAAATGTAATTTAATATTATTAATTCAATTTCAAATTATCAAAAATGTATCAATTGTCAATATTTAAATCCATTCATTTTAATAGATTTTCACAATATTCCAACAAATTGTCATAAATATTCTGAAAATATCGGGTGCGTTGAGATGTATTTAAAAAAGGGGTAAAAAAAAGAGAGAGCGTGAAAAAAAGAGGGTAGTGAGGGTAGAATAATAAACCAGGTTCCAGGTAAATTTTGAAGAGAAATTGATCTCTCAAAATTTAATTAAATCAAAAACAAAGATAAAGAAAAGAACGATTAATTTCGAGAAGGATTGGGCTCTCGAAGCTATAAATTTGTAAAAAATAAAATTGTTGGAGAGATAAAGTTTGGAAAGATTAGAGAAGAAGAAATAACTGTGGCGGAGCAAAAAGGCGACGGCAATAAAAGAGAAAGGAAAGAAAATAGTGCGACAAAAAAAAAAGGTATTCCGTTAACGGTATATTTCAAGTTTAATTTTATTAGTTTAAGTTTCTGTTTCTGTTTCTGTTTATGTTTATATTTTATGTTTATAGAAAATAAAGGTACGGTGATTAACCATTCAGTTTTATTTTCAAAATTAAAAAAAAACGTTTAGATTGGTGACCAAAACTCCAAATACCACCAGGGAATTTATCTGGTTGAAGTAAAAAAAAAAAAACACGACAATATATCCTCTATTTGCTCATAAATTATCAACATTTTTTTAAACACACTTTTAAAAATTTTTGTTTCGACAATAAATTCGAATTCGGCGGATTCACTCGAGGGATTCACCATAAGCGACAAAAATGGTATCGTCAAACAATGTGGTATTTTTTTGTTTTAATAAACAAATTTTAAAGTTACATCAGGATTGGCTGCCTTTAGGGAAATTGTCCTCATACCGTGAAAACTTGGATTGCTTTTATTGGAATATCGAATAGCCGTAAAGCTCCTTTGTCTCCGGTGGTGTGGTTTCTAATATTTCAGTGTACTGCATGGTCGAATATTTTTGTTGTTTTTTATTTATCTCTTTATGTAGTTCGATAGCAATCTCAGTTTTAATTATTTTTATATTATTGTCGCGAATATCTGTTCTTGGGAATTAACACTAGTATTGCGACGCTAGTGTCGCACCTATACAGCTTCATACAATATGTATATACCGTTTATTTACTACATTATTTTCCGAGTTTCGTTTGTAATTTTTCTATTTGTTTACGTTGTGCTCAAAACTTGGCTCTATAACATAAGATGTCAACATTGCCGCTAGAGGTCGTGTGAAACGGAACCTTACACTTGAAACGGTAGCTTTTGCAAAGGCATCTTAAAGAAACAATTATACTTGTGTCTTTATTATGAGAAAATATCAGAATAATCACCGAAAAGCTGACCTAGTTTCGAGAATACTTGAAGTTCTTCTTGTAATATAAAATTGTATATTTTCATTCAGACATTCTATAGAAATGTAGATACAACCCGAAATACATATTTTGTTTGTCCATCTAACTGGAGTATTGCCAAAATATTTTGAATGTGTTTGTATAAATTTTTTCGAAACATCTTTGATGGATGAAAGATCCGTAATAGAATTTTCGTTATAACAAATGTTTGCGGTCTTCATCAGGGAAAGTGGAAAACACACACAGACAATTGTCACTTCCACAGTTGTTTGTATAAATTGACATAGTTTCTGAGTGTAAAACTTTTAAACTGTTGGTATAAACTAATTTTTAAAATACAAATTGTGTTACAACCGATGCATTCTTCATTTATTTGTACACTTTTTTGAATCTAGATGCGGAACAGCGGACAGACACTTAATTCGGCATATTTTTAGAAACGACGTTTCTGTGCAAGATCAAACCGAAAAGAGATAAATAGAATTAATTTTCATCCAAAATATTCATTTCGATTGCCAGAGAAGTCGAATCGAAATATATTCATCACAATATAATATTATCAGATTTATTTGCACGAACGATAAGGGAAATAACTGAAAATTTTGCCCTTCGACCTTCAAATTTATGTTAACTAATAATAATTTCTCTGAGTGTGAATTTTTATTTCATTCGTTTTTCTATAAATTTTCCATATTGATGGAAAGGTCGTCTAGAAATATATTCAAAAATAGATGTGCTAATTATTACTCAGTTAACAAAATTGTGTTATTTCTTAAAATAGTCCTGTTAATACACGCGGGTTTATTTAAACAAACCTTTTACTGAAAACTATTTACATGTGCAATTTGGATCCTGCTAAATTTTTAAACAGCGAACAAAAGATGAAAATGTGTGCAATGGTTGTAATCACGATTGCATTTTTCAGTTTTGTGATTATAAATCACCGATCATTTGACCTTTGTACGTTGATTCGGATACTTTGTACCCTTCACACACAAATTCTTTAATATGATAGATTTTTATTTTCTTCGTGCTGTTATCATTTTTGATTATGTTCTTAAATGTGATAAGACACCTAGTTGGAAAACAAAGACATTTTTGTGAAGTAATTTGACGATGTATTTTATATTTATGCAGTATTTTAGGTAGTTTTAAAAGTTTTGGGTATTTTAAAATATAAAAATTTGTAAATTCTAAATATAAATATTAGAGACCCCGATAAGTGGGTGATTAGTCTTTTAATTCACTTTCGGAGATGGGAATCAGTAAATTTCATTATTTGGGTGCGTTTTGTTGGGCGCCACGTGAAATTACGCCCCATAGGAGGGCTGACTTCGCTCCTGGTGACCGGTCCCTCGCTTTCTTCCATTTTCTTGTAAAACTACCTTACTCAACAAAAATTACCTCGTCTTGGCCGAATTGTAAGTACAGCGACAAGAAGAAGAAAACCAAATTTATGACCGTCTATAGAGCAGATGTACTATAAAACAAGTAGAATGCAATTTTCTCTACTAATTTATTCTGCAATACTTGAACAAATATTAAATATTCATTAGCAAGTAAATTTTTATTAAATGTTGCATATTTACATAATATAAACTAGAAATGGTATCGTACACTATCGGATTCTTTTCCCTTGGGTAAAAGAAAATTCAACTTTTTGCCATCGGTTTAATTGTACTTTTATTGTGACGTTCAAGTGTGATTAATTATAATTTTTATTTACTTGTTTCAGGCTTGCACCTGAGGAATAACGAGGAAACTCGGATGCCGTGTGAAGGTGTGGGAGGAGAGTCGGGTTTACACCGACTGCATCGCCACTGTTATGACCCGGAGTATGCACGGATGGAAGCTTGGCTCGACGAGCATCCGGATTTTGTACAAGACTATTTTTTAAGGTTTGTTTGCAAGTACTATCTATGCATATATTTAGAAAATATTTTGGGAAGCAGATGGAAGAAGTGGGTTTCGAATAACAAAAACATCCGAGAAGGATACTTAACTTGCAACCGATCGTCCGTCTATATTTATTATGACGGAGTAATCGTTAAGAACATGCGTGGTTGCTTTGTGTATTTACCCTAAGATTATAGGAAAACCATTTACTTTTTAAGTAGAGTTTCCAAGAAAATTAAATTCGACTTGGACAACCTTGATTTTCAAATAACGGTTTCGTATTTGCAGCGTAATGGCCATCGTAAATTACACAATTTAGATGAAAATTTGTTTGATAAGATACTTGATAACGGTTTTAGGTTTATTAGAGTTTGATGTGTAGGAGATAAAATTAACGAGAATTTTTGCACCTAAAGTACCAGCCTTGGTACATTTAATGGCACCGCATTAGTGTTTCGGTTATTTTCAGACGGTAAAATATTTGCTCCATTACAAGTCACATTTTTGTATACGAAAATGTATGTTTTTAACGTTTTTGAAATGATTTAAATTTTTACAAAAGCAACTCGTGGAATTAGTTTCTTTTATCTTTTAAATTGGACGTCTGCTAAATGGAAACAATTTTTGGTTTGCTGCTTACTACTCTTTGATAAAAGAAAACAAATTATCATATTGTTTTTTGCTCTGACAGCTGTCGTTTTCAGGCAAACAATAAATTGATTACGGACTTCCAAACAGAAATTGGTAACCGAAGTAGTAGTTAAAAATTTAATATCTCGCGTTAATGTCACTTAAAATCAATGTCTTACTTTTTTTCATTATCTTCTCTTGGCGACCATAATTGTTTACAAATTACATTTTCGTCTTCTCGTACAACACAGTTTTAGTCGATGATTTTTCTAACAGTAAGCCCTTCGGGTTCGATTTCTCTTTATCGGGGTATTTTCAAGAATTTTCCACCCAAGTTCAAATGAGCTTCTTGGCAAATTATATTTTAAATGACCTTTGAAATGTAAACCGGAAAATAACTGCAAACTTAAAGTTTTCGTATAACAATGCTTTCAGAAGCTCTTCTGTCTTATCGATTTACTCTAGTGTTTCATTCAATTACTACTCGGGGCAATCCAAAAGAAATACATCTGTTGATTTTACGCCAAGTTGGCTTTATCCCGAAGGGTGTGTGTATGCCATTTTTGGACTTAATATTCACTGTCTGAAAAGTGTGACTTACAATTTTTATTATTTTCGAAATCTTAACCTTTAAATTTTATTAAGGAAATGTTGAGTTTTATTTAGAGTGGGAGTGTCGAGAATGCTGTGAATAATCTCTGTTCTATGCGATTAATGCAGCTTCCGAATTGACAGACAATAAAATTTAAATACATTTTTTTTTAAATAAAACCGTTTTTTCAGTTTTGCTGAAAAACCTAGTTTCTTTCTTTTAACGGATTCTAATAGGAAATGCCTAGGTGTCAGTCTCGAATCATAATTAATCCAGGTTTTATCTCGATGTTAGGTTTACCACAGGAAGGTTCGATCAAAACGAAAATACATCTAAATAAATTTTTCTTTCGTGTTAAAGTAAGTTTTGTTACTCTAACCCTTATAAAATAAAAGATTGCGCGTATGAGGTTCAAAAATTTATACTGGCGAGAAACCATTTTAACGCCTGGTTATGATAATTCAAGCAGAATACAGCACCGAGTCTACCGTTCATAATTTATTTTTGGGTGTTAAATAACTTCTTGGTTCGATAATTTTGCAAAGTACTAAATAAAAGATTAACTCGACATTCGGGTTGTTTAATTTAAGCTCGGGTTAAGAATTTTGGTCTTCCGGGATGGAAGACAAGTGGAATATAATTTATAACGGTTGTAAAACTTCTTTTGTTGCAAACTCGATTTAAAATTTTATAATAACGTCATTTGTTATTATTTTAAATTGAAACTTTTTGATGTTGTTCGGGTGGAAAGTTTCGCCGAAGCTCACGTTATGCGTTTCTCGAGTTGTTTGTCTTGTATAATATTTAGAATTTTCTAAATTATTACGGTAATTACTTCGTTGTGATATAAAACAAATTGAATCTTTTCTATATGGAAGCTCGTCCATTAATTCAACGGTTATTGCTCTATTAACAATAAGTTACCGTTTTCGTTTTGGGTTGTTTTGCGTTTTAAGTAACGATAATGGTCGATATTTTTATTCACCTTTTTAAATTACGTGCAATAATTCTTGTCTTAATGCTTTTGAATGCTGTTCGTGTTTATACGAAATTTTTGATTAAAAATATTTATAGCGACCGAGTCTGGGGCGCCTTAATTTTCTTCTTAAAAGATATCTTAAACCAAAAATGTAGCATCTCCGAGATCAAACAGGATAAGGTTTATCGTCTCGATTTGAAATTGTTGATGCGATACAATCACGCAAAGTGGACACTTTTAATATTAATTCGAAAAGTTTGTTAAATACAGCTTTACTTTGTATGTCGGAGGAATAAGGGTATCTGAAAATGTAATCGTGTTACTTTAATTATAATTGAACACGTTAAAGCTCCATTTCAGAATGGTTTTAACATTAGAAGTTATTATGTAATTTGTAAAAGTTGAAAGTAGATACGAGTCGGAGTTACTTTAAGTTTATTTAGGAGCTTTTGTGGAGACAATATTGTCATTAGTAACGAAACTTTGCAATTAAATTTGTTTCCGCAGTCGGTTTAGTTATACAAATTCACCCACGAGTTAGTTTTCGACTGTCTTCTCGTGACAATCGAATTACCATATTTGTTACCTATTTTTCTTTTTAATTTCAGGAAAGCGACGCGTCATGCGGTAGATTCGTGGTTAGTGTCTCACGCGACGCCGTCTTCCAGCGTCGAATTATCGTCTCCGACCCACAACCAGTCCAGGGGTGGATCGGGAGCAACCACTCCGGTTAGAAAGATATCGGCGCACGAGTTCGAACGAGGAGGACTTTTGAAACCAATTATCAGCACCATAGATGGAACGCCGACGTTTCTTACCAGTTCCGCAGAAGATCAAACGCAAACGACGGGTCACAGTCCAACTCCTGTTAGAAGACAAAGACGATCCAGACACGAACTGAGACAACTGGACGAAAAGGAGTTGATTTTTGAATTAGTAAGTTGTTTTGGTATCGCTTATCACGTCGGTCGGTAGCTAATTAAGAAAGATAGCCCAAAACGTGTTCCAACTTTTTATAAACACATTTTTAATTGGACATCGTCGACCACACCTAAAAAAATTAACTGTCTTTCACGACAACTGGCAAAATTTATTCCAAGCTTCCGCATATTTACGGTGGGCGTTACATCATAACAAATTTGGTTTATTTTTCAAAGCGTTTGTTTGGCGTATTTTGTTCGCACGGCATGCGAAAATAGTTTTTTTTTTTGTCCAATTGTTATTCTCGTGGTAACTAAAACGTATAATAGTTGATGCGAAAGCGTGTATAATCGCACTTACGCATTCTTCAGACCGAGCTAATGCAGCTGGATCGATTTTTAGCTTTAAGTGCTTTTAGTTAAGTGCAAATTTCTTCCTTTTTTGTATTTCGAACGAATGTATCTGTGTGTTATGGTGATCTTGACCTTAAATAGGTCAGGATTAATGGTTAGCAAAACGTACTCATAAAAACGCTCGAGAAGGTCGTGTAAATATTGACTACTTTAAGTTTTTCATTGGCAACAGTGTTTGTACTTGCTTTATTAGATTTGCATAGCTAAAATGCACTTGATTTTATTTCAAGGAAGCTGAAAGCAGTACATAGCACAAGAAAATTGAATTTTCATAATGGCGTTCGAATTATCGCGGTTTCACTGTAACAATCGTTCGGTGTATGCTTTCATTCGCTTTTGCATAAATGAATGATTAGAAAACATAAGTTTTGTCGTAAAAACTAATGAAAGCAGCAATTAAAGTTTTCACTAGTTACTTAAAATTATCGCAGTTTAAAACACTTGTGTAGGTCAGTCATTACGATAACGAATCCGATGAACATCGAAATAATTTTAAAACACCAATTAGTTAGTTACTTTTTTCAAAATGTAATTAGTTTGCATACATAACGTATAAATTAGGTCATTAATCTTGCTGCTTTCTTAAAAGATGAATGATATTGGAAGCCATGCATCATATTCGGACAGAACTTTTGATGTATCAATTTCTGATTAGAATTTTTCAAAAAATTCCTAATTTATACACCAAGCTGCTCGAATTTTGAGATTTCTTCACTCTCGATACCATTAACTTTTTCGTGATAAATCGATGTGCTTTTAAGAAGTTTGCTGGAAGCATCAAGTTATCGGCGCGCCGTTAGACCGCCATGTAGTCTTCCAGACTGATGTTTCCTAAAAATAAAAGTTTCTCTTAAAATTCGGCGTTTTTGTCAATTTTTTTTTAAATTGAAATTTAAGAGTTTCTATATAAATATGCCGGAATTATTTATTTAAAATTACAATTATTCTCAAAGCCTTTAAAAGAACTTTGAAATTTGAAAATTGCGGTTAGGCTTCGTAATGTATTATACGTTTAAATTGAATTTGAATGTTTGATGCGTCTCGAAAGTTTTAATTTAAAACATTATTTATTTTTATAAGCTATAAAAAATTTACGAACTTACGATGAGTTGATACATACAGGGTGTCCCGTTTATTTCGCCCCGTTACACCTACAAGCAGCAAATTTTATAAATGGCGTCTAGATCAGTGGTTCCCAAAGTGGTCTATATCAACCCCCCAGGGGTCGACGACGACCTGCAAGGGGTCTATGTAAGCGAAAAAAAAATATTGGGGGTCAATAATAGTGAATCTCATTTAGGTCCAGTTGTTCAGTTACAGTTAAACCAAAAAATTTAGATTAACAAATAATATTACTTAAAAACAACTTTTCAACGTATTTCATTGGTTAATTCAAATTTTCTAGTTTAACTTACAACTGAGCCTTAGGGCCAGTTGTACAATGTGAGTTTAAACCAGAAAATTTAGATTAACCAATAATATTTCTTAAATTAAAAAAATAAAATAATTAAAATCAAATAAAAAAATTATTGTGAAAAAAATGCACTAAAAAGTAAAAAATAATTACGTTATTTAGTTACTTCAACTAGCTAGCATAGGCGGTCAATGAGTTCAGATCATAGTTGATATAAATGTATTTACTATTTACCTTATACTTAACGTACTACTTAGAAGATTAATAGCAGTAGGGTACTTAAGAAAAGATTCTGACCCACCGGGCAAGAACAGGTAATATAAAATAGGTACCGGTACTCAGTACTTAATGCGTTATTAAGCCGATTTTGAGTAGAGTTGAGGAGAAGTTCGACGGTTTTTCCGGTTCATCTTCGAAGTTCAAGATCTAAAATAAAATTTTAATGGGACCAACTTGGAACTATACTTGATTAAACGCCGAAAGAGTTTTAAAAATCGGTTCATAAATGACGGAGTTCTGAGGAAACAAACATAAAAAAAATACAACCGAATACAACAGCTTTTCGACGTATTTTATTGGTTAACCCAAATTTGCTTGTTTAAACTTATAGGCACTATTGCAGAAACCATTATAGTACCTGATACGCCCCTAGGTTAAATTTAAGTTAACCTTCTTTCCTCATGCCTAGTGGAAAGGGATTTCAGCGCGGTTGGTAATCTCCTATCCTATCTCTTTAGGTTTGAGATTAAACCTAACTAAATTAATGTCAAATATTAAAAATTGGTTCATCCCTCTCACTGAAAATATTAATTTTTTGCTAACAGATAATAAATTTTAATTTTCAATACCACGTAAGTAGGGTGTCTGCCCAAAACCGAAAAACATGGCAAGGGGTCTACGAGGCAAAAAAGTTTGGGAACCACTGGTCTAGATAGAGGGAAAATTAATTAGTGAAGAATAAGGAAGCCTAGTAATCTGTTCGAATCAAATTAAAATCGTAATATGATACGAAAATATCGCAAATGGCAATTGCCCAAGTTTTATCACAACTGTGTGAAATAGTAGATGATATTAAAAACGATAGCTAGCTTGGAGATCTAACTATCAGTCCCGAGAGCTTACGTCGAAGCTCTATTCTTAAAATTTTGAATTTTCAAGAGAAACTCACTAACTTAAACTTAGGTTATTGATTGTTTTCAAAAAAGGAATTACTATAGCAGTTACTTTTTAAATTTAAAAATTAAAAAATTCATTTTTGCTTTCTTTTGGGTGCTTTTCGAGGCGTAAAAATGGCATATTTCCATCAATATTTTTAAAGTAGTGCAAACAAAGCATAAAAATAAAGTTTACGAAAACATTCGATAAGAATTAGCAACGAATCGCTTATATCTATCGGAGAAACATTTCGTTGATATTTTTTTCTTGTAAAGAAAAGTTGGAAAGTTTTTGTGTATCGGTTGTTGAAAAATTGTTGCTATTATTTGCTCCTACTACCAAAACAAAAAACCGTTTTAGCTGCTAAGCTCGAGTTCAAAGGTCCGAAATATCAACCAACAACTTCTGAATAAAACCCTATCCCGTTCTGTTACAGACAAGAATTTCTTATCTACAAAATATTATTTTTATATTCTGTTTATGATTCCGACGAAAATATTTCTAATTATACGCCGAAAAAGATTGTAATAATTGTAAAAGAAACGCAGTTTTTTAGTCTTTGTTTATTATTTCAACCTCAAGAAAATTAATTTAAATTCTTACATACTTTTGTATAATCTTTTGCCAACATTCTCTTTGAAAGTAATCTTATCCTTTGGGGATTAGTTTTACCTTTCAGAATATTAGATTTCAAAAGTTCTCGGGTTATAGGAATACACGTTCCGATATTTGATTAAAATATCATTATACAATTTATATTATTCTCTTGCGAATTAACGATAATTAAACACTAATTTTATTTTTTGTTGCAGGTTAAAGACATTTGTAACGAATTGGAGGTGCGTTCGTTATGCCACAAAATTCTTCAAAACGTTTCGATGCTGTTACACGCCGATCGCGGTTCCTTATTTCTCGTGCAAGGTGAGAAAGGAGGCGGTTGTACTCCTTTACCACCAGGTCAGACCCCGAGGGGTAGATGTCTAGTCTCCAAACTATTCGATGTTTGTTCAAAAAGTACATTAGTTGAGATGGAGAAGAAAGAAGAAATTAGGATTCCTTGGGGCACCGGAATTGTCGGCTACGTTGCTGAAAGTGGCGAGCCCGTTAATATTCCCGATGCGTACGAGGTAGGTCAATAGTAACATTTAATTTAATCAATGTTGGTTTAGCGTTAATTTCAAACTTGTTTTTGTTATAAGCTCCGTACCTACCAATTAACAAACGCCCGAATTTTCCTAATTTCTAAAACTCTGCAATAATTCCCGGCCTCGGCTTTGTGGTTACAAGTTCAGCGAGCAATAAAAAAAGTAGGTCGTTGAATACATTTTTCCAAATTTATCTCTTCAGTTTATCTAAGTTTATGTGGGACTTACAAACGTTGAAAATGGCACTTAAATTTCTGTTTTAACTTATACCGGATTTTCACGTTATTATTTATTATTTGTGTCGAAATTCAATTTTTAAATTGCTCATTATTGCAAAATTTCGTAATGGATTAATTGATTTACTTCTCCGACGATTTATGATTTTTAATTAATTTAACATTTAACTACGTAATTTTGTCTTTTTAATTATTTTGTGTTGAATAATCGTTTCACGAATTTTGTGATTTAATCATGGTAATATTTCATATTTTTCTGAAATAATTACATCGCTATTGTTACCGATAATTTCGGGATTCCTTTCCCAAACTTTCACTTTATTTGGTGATATGACAATTTTTAGATGCGGACTCGGGATAATTATAAAGCATCCGTTTTATGGCCAACTGCAATTACAAAATTAACGATGTATCAACCGCGTAGTGGCCTAATAAACCGCTAATCGATTGAAACTAATTACAATTTCACATTGTTTTGCGCATAAAGCTGCATTCACAATCTCTAAATTAAGGGCTGAAAGATCGCAGAGCGCAAAAGAAGTTTTAAAATTTTTATAATAATTTAGCATTTAAAATTGTGACATGGATAATTAAAAGTTGAACCATCTGGCTTAATTAATCAGATGGCAATGGACGAATTTTAACGCCGTGTACTTGAAACCTCAATTCGTAAGGGTGGGACATCGCAATATATAATTAATTGGGGCATAGCATTAAGTTTTTGACATCGCATCTTATTGTATTTTGGATGTATTTATTGAAAACCTCTGTCACTTACTGTTATCAATTTACTGTTGTTTTATTGTCACTTATTGCGACATGATGTCAGTTATAGTCGAAAACTGCGTTGTTGCTTACCCCCAGAGAGGTTTGCTTACTTTCTATCGAAATGGCTTGCGAAACACAAAACTCAGTGTCATTTACCGATGCCAAATTGTTTTATTAGTCATGGATTTTTTCTTTACTTGTAAACTTTTATTATGATTTTTTTAACTAACCAGAAGGTCGGTGGCATTTAAATCGATAGTCTTTAAATTTAAATCCCGATTCTGCGTATTTTTATTTACTCTGTTGGACATTTTCCAACTTTTAATAATTTAATAATTTTACAACACTGTAGAGGTTTTTCTATAAATTTGCTAATTCTACTATAGTCTGCTGTGTAATAATTAATTATTAACTGTGCTAAGATGACATTTCTAATTTATATATGGATATGGTTTAGAGTTTTGGTGAATAATTTACTATTGCAGTGCTCCCAAGTATTTTATATGCAATTTGAAGAATAAACTCACGTTTTGTAAATTTATTTTCTCATGGAAATAATGTACGTTACATAAGTTGTAGGTACGTTTAACCGACGAATTTTTTTATTGTTAAAAAAATATTCCAATGGATTTGAATATTTTAAAATAAGGATAGACACTGTCGTTATAAAATAATATTTTTAAATGCAGTATTCATGAGATTTTTATTTGCAACCTATCTGCTTGCCGTGAATTTCCTATAAATGGAAACTTGGTTTTTCAACAGTTACACCCAATGTTGAAGAGCATTATCCATCACGTTGAGTCGTTCTGACAATTTTAACTCGGCGTCGTACTTATTATTCTGATTGTGACATGTCACATTTACGTCGGCTGCATATTAATTATTGTAAGTTAAACTTTTCTGTTTCGGTATTGCACAAGCAAAATGTAATTGTTAATTTTGTATTCTTTTTTTAATTTTACGGTACCTCGAGTCGATAATCGCTTAACTCAGATTTGCACTTGCCCACTTTTACCTTATAGTATGACGCAGTGGCGGCTCGTGGGGAAAAATTTTGGGTAGGCCAGCAATATTTTATAAATAGATAAAATCTGCGGAAGATGTGAATATTTTCTTGAGTTATAATAATATGCTCTATTAAGTCATTTTATTTAAATAATAGAATTACTTACAGTTACTCGAAAAAGTATTCGGATGCTTCTATGTTAGCAATGTAAATTGTACTTTTTGAAAACTGTTTTCAGCATATAAAAATCGGTTTTACAAAAATACTTTTCAGACATTTTTTGTAGATAATTTCATTCCCTTCATTTTTGTTTTCAAACATTTTTTTATTCGTTGACTCGTTTCCGACCGAGAGTGACTTAAAGCAGCCTCGGTAAAAATTCCATGGGAATCCCTCGAGAAAACTATTGTGCATTTTTAACTTTATTAAAAATGTTTACCGAGTCTGCTTTAAGTCACTCTCGGTCGAAAACGAAGCGACAAAATAAAAAAGTGTATAGGAACAAAAATGAAGACAATGAAATTTGGGACAAAAAATGTCTAATAAATATTGCTGTAAAAACAATTTTTATATAATAAAAACAGTGTCCAAAAGGAGCAATTAACATTGCTAACACAGGAACGTCCGAATACTTTTTCGAGTAACTGTACATTATGTTATTTTTATTTATTTATTTAGTACGTAAGTAATTTAGTAATACAGATATAATTATTTACATTATAAAGAAATTATTGATAATATAATAACAAAAAAAAAAAAAAATTTGACAAGATGTGAATTATCAAACATACAACCTACGTTACTAAAAAGGGTTGAGCTCAGATTGGCCGGTAAACCTAGCCATCTGGTCTGTCGCTCACCCAAACCACTATGAACAACCGCACCGGACCAGCAACGGCTGGATCTATCAGCACGCCACCACACGAGACCCAGCAATCAGTCATACCAACACATTTAAAAACATAAAAATCCTGTCTGTCCGCTCACTAGAATGCCACCCCCCCCCCTCATCAGTAGCGCTTTGAACTTTCTTTTAAATGTAATTAGTGACTTTAATTTAATATCAAGGGGAATAACATTATAAACATGTGAAACCTGGTAGGAAAAGGACCCCTCTTAAAGACTTCCAGTTTATGTTTAGGAATTGTTAGCGCATCTTTTCTCCTTACATTAATGTTATGAACATCGGTCCTATATCTAATTTTATTGTATAGATACTGCGGTGACTTCGTTGTAATAATCCTATTGTAACTGCATGCAACATGCAGTCTACGCCGATCTATCATAGATAGCCAACCAGTAGACCCGATTAGATGTGAAACCCCAATTCGTCTATTCGCACCATAAATAAACCGCAAACAGGAATTCTGTACTCTTTGGATTCTAGCAATATCCAGTGAATCAAGGCAAGAGTGGTAAACAACATCACAGTAGTTAAAGTGAAATAGTACTAGTGCCTCACAGAGCAGAACCCTCAGTCTCCCATTAAGTACGTTCCTATTGACATAAATCAGTTTCAGAGCAGAGTAAGCCTTCATCACCAGCCCATTAACGTGCAACTTAAACCTAAGATTTGAATCCAGTATGAGCCCCAAATTCCTCACCGAAATCACAACCGGAAGCGGCAAGTCATTAATGCAAATTTTCAGGTCAGAAGCTGTCTTTTCACGTGCCCGCTTACCTCCAAACAGCATTACCGAACACTTATTAGGGTTAATATATAGTTCATGTTTAACAGATACTGAGACAAGACGGTTCAGATCATCGTTAATAAGACGGATATTATCTTGCAAAGAGTCAACCCCGAATGCTCGGTATACTTGTGTATCATCAGCGTATGCATGATACCCGCAGTGTCTCAGGCAATTATACAAGGCAGATGTGTATATGATATACAAAACGGGCGAAAGTATGGAACCCTGCGGCACTCTGGAGGTGACAGAATCAAATTCAGAAGATGAATCCGGCAGAACGACTCGCTGACACCTACCACAAATATAAGATTGAAACAGTGCAACAGGATTTGTTCCGAGGCCGATAAAATGTAGTATTGAAAGAAGAAGTGAATGATTAATCGTATCGAAAGCTTTGGAATAGTCCAGCAAGATCAGTGCTACAATTTTATTGTTATCTATTGCACGCAGAATATTATCAATCACATCCAGAAGCGCCAAATGGCACCCATAACCCGGACGGAAGCCAGATTGCATTGGTGGCAGTATATCGAATTATGGAATTATAGTATTTATAAGCAATAATTGATTCTCTTATTTTTGCTCTTCGCAAATCTGTCTATGACATTGTCGTGAAATGTGTCCTTTTTAATAATTCATCAAGAATGTCTTTTTGTATTGATAACAGTGCAAGTGAAGATAGGCGACAATACCTACCGCTTAAACTATTTTGCAATAATAAAAATACACTACAAAGTGCAAAATACCGCTTATTTTATTTAATTTGAGATAAATATTCTTTTTTGTCATCTAAAAAGCTTTAAAATCCCGCTTGCATGTGTCCAATAAGAAAAACTGTTTATGGCGAGGTATCATATAAGTAAAGTATCTGGTAGGCACGGGCCTAAGCGCTGGCTATTGAAGCTATAGTATTGCTGTATCTGGCGTCATGATCCTACTGTTACATTGCGCTATATGGACCAAGCTAGGCCAGTGCCTACGCTATAATACTTTGAAGCAAATACAAATAAAAATATAAAACACGCTAATTTTTGCAGCTGTTAATAATATTAAATAGCCATAATATTAAAATATTAATAATATTGTACATAAAGAAAATGCTATTTATGTACATTAAATTTTGGGTAGGCCGGGCCTACCTTGCCTGTTCTTTAAAACCGCCACTGGTATGACGATACTATTTAATACATTCATCTTCTTGCTTCAGTTTAAATTATCGACATACTCGGTTTGGAATTATCGATTGTGCTCGGGTGGGATGGTCCTGTAAGTCATTTATCTATTTTTTGTATTCCAGCATTAACTACGTCAAATAAGATAAATTCCTCTTTTAAATTTGATACACCGCGCATTTAGTATTAAAAAGTCTGAAAAATAAAATAAATCATCCCGAAAATAAATAGACATAAAATGTTGCGATTTAAAGGAATTACCGTATATGTTACAAAATAGAAAATTGGTTTAAAATATTTAAATGGAACGGAAGCGATGCGAAACAGGAACGTTGGTATTATTGGAAAATATTTCCATTAAGTGTTCGTTTCGTCGTAGAACAAACAATTCTCCAGATCTTTCACGTATGCGAAAGTAAATAAAAGAGAAGTTAACAAATTTTTATACATAAGTCGTAACAAAAATGAATTTAGGTACCAAGTGATAAGAAAATCTAACAAGGCCGAAAATAATGGAAAAACTTTAACTAAAGTTTTTCGTGCAGAAAAAAGGAGTACCGGATACCGCGATAAAACATTATAAATTGTCAAAAATCTTTCGAAAATAAATCACTGGGATTATGTAATTTTTCATTTATACATACTATTATAATGTCAGAAGTGGGATAAACTTGACATCGGTCTGCTGTAGTCTGTTTACCAAAGGGGTTGACGATTCCATATTGTAATACTAAAAGGTTTTTTCAAACCAATTTTCGACATTAATTTTGTTATGTAATTGAGAGAACTTGCATCAAAATTTCGAGGGAGGTTGAACGACTCGAATATGAGCTTCTTTGAAGAAAATAATGAGAAAATAAATTGCTTCATAAATAGATTTGTAACAATTTTTTATGTTTAATTCCAAAACGTGATGTAATTTGGCTGCATTAATTAAAATTGGATAAATAATTAACACGAAAAATATAATTACTTTTTTAATCATCACTTTTGATGGTGGCCTTATCTTGTCATAATTTTTTTACCCCCGCAAGATTTTTTAAATTAAAAGTGCGGAATTTTTCGATTATTAAATTTTATAACGGTAGAATTTCGAATTCGAATTATTTGAAAGCTCCTAGGGGCAACTCCAAGTGATTGATTTGCTTTGGGACGGTTCGAATTTTGTATGATTTTATTAATCCTCTGGAGGGAATGTTTATGTTAACCAACTTATTTTAATATCTTTGCGATTAAGGCAATCTGACGTGACGAGTTAATTATTTGTTGTAAAACTTGAATCGGTTAAGGGGGAATCGGATTACTACAAATATTATGGATTCGAGAAATTATTAGCGGTGCATACCAAGTGGTACGGAGTAACAAACAATTCCGTGTAAGGAATAACAATAACAATTTAATTTTTAGTCGATTTACCTACCAGAATGTTATGCCATAACCGCTCTTCGTGGTTTTATTAGTCGTACATGTCGCGGTGTGTGGTCCCTTATTTTCGCTATTTTATTCAATTTTTTTGACTGCACATTCAATAAAACTTATTTTTATCGTCTCTCAATTACTCGCATGTATTGTGTGGCTCTTGAATTGTGGTTTACATGGCTGTATTAGCATTTATGTCAATTTCAATGAATATATAGACAGATTGATTGATTATGCTCGTGCTTTCATCGATGCAGGAAACTTTCTAAAATTATGAATTTGTTTTCGTGTGCTTCTATACAACCACAATGCTATTGTCCGTCGCTGCAACATGGTTTACATTCCATAAGTGAAATTTAATTGTTAGGATAATGCACCAGGACGAATTGGTCGAGTGAGAGTCGGCACCGCTAGACAAAACGAGGTTACTCGTGTTCAAATTTAAAAATTGACGAGGAAGACGTGAAAAAATTCGAGACACCCATACAGCGAGTACATAATGGAAAAATTGCAGTTTATTTTATAAAATTGCATTCTTGAAAATAAGTTTTATTATGCATCGCATCGCGACTTTCGAATATTAATGATCGGCGATCAGGGCCGTATTTTGATAAGCCTATTAACCATGAAATAGTTTTGCCATTTCTGACTTGGACGAAAATGTCGTTAGTCGTACACTGCGGCTGCTCGTAATCAAATACTTCCTTGAGATAACCGACTCTTTCAATTAAGGGCCTATTACATTATATCCTTTCTGATAAATGTTTCTTCTTGTTGCAGGATGACAGATTTAACCACGACATCGATGTTCTGACGGGGTATAAGACGCATTCGTTATTGTGCATGCCAATCAAGGATATCAACGGCGACGTTATTGGCGTTGCTCAGGTAAATTCAATTTATACAACATTTTTGTTAGAAAATAAGAAGAATTGCAAAGCCTTTTTATCGATGGTCCCTCGTACGTCATCAGCTGTTTTGCTCATATTAATAAATCCTTGGGTTTACAATTCCAAAACTATTTTGTTTTCATGGTCGTTTCTCATATTTGCACAAAAATTAGAATTTGAAAGCGTCCAATAAATTTGCCTTGAAAATAAGAAATTTCCTTAGCTTTCTGTATTAATATTTACTATCCTTGGCTTTTTTTAACTACCATCGAGATTAGTTTTTTATGTCAATATCGTTTCAATTATATTATTTTCTATAAGATAAAATTATGACTTTTTTACGATTATGACTTTCGTAGTTACCTCGGTGGAAACATTTTTGTGAATTATACGCACGTAAACATTTTTTTTAATATCGTACAATATAAAACCGTCACATATTATTATCATATTTTTATAAAGCGGTAGCCTTTTAAGACATTGAAGTGATAAAGTAGGTTTCACAAAAGTAAATACATTCAATAAATCTTGCAGCCATTCTTTCTGTGTAACTCATTCTATTCTTTCTCGCTAGGTTATAAATAAAATCGGAGATAGTCCATTTACCCAACAAGACGAGCAAATATTTTCTAGTTATCTTCAGTTCTGTGGGATTGGTCTCCGAAATGCGCATCTTTACGAAAAATCGCAACTAGAAGTTAAGAGAAATCAAGTCTTACTCGATCTCGCCCGGATGATATTTGAAGAACAAAGTACCATCGAACACGTCGTTTATAGGATACTAACTCACACGCAGAGTCTGATTCAGTGTCAAAGGGTTCAGGTGAGTTTCGCATTTTTTACCTCAGTGCTAAGGTTGAGTTTTACAAAACTTGCATTATTATGCATTTTAACTACATATAATTGTATAAATTCGTCGTTTCGTTGCTGCTCAGTTTTTTTAGATTTATATTCTAGTCGTCCACTGCTTCTATAGCTTTACTTAATTAAAGTAGGTAACCAAATGTCTGGATTATCCCGAAATATTGTTCCGATATTCGGAACAATCTGGAGAAACAAAACAAAGTAACGGAAAGCAAATGTGTTGAAGAGTTTAACATTTCAATTTGACCTAAATAAATAATTGTAATTTTCTTTTACTCCAAGTGCGTGGGTTGAAATCAGACTGCCGGATCTTACTATCAAATAATATAAGCAGCGTCTACAGTACATCCTGTTTAAAAGAATTTAGTAAAATTTCTATTTCTTTAGAAAAGTTTGCAAGCACCACTGAAGTGTAATTTGTTATTAGATAATACAGACGTCCACGACCGTTACAATTTACAAATCAGAAAAATAAGTGGATTTTCCACTCGAATAGTTTTGAAAATTATATGTATATTATACCTTGCAGGAAAAGATATTTCAGAAAATTTAAGCGCGGTTTCGTATTTTTTAAATTAATAAATTAAATTTATTTCTTCACCGAATTCATTTCAAATCATGCAGCATGCTAAAAATCGTATAAAGTCGAGACATCTTAAGATATCGAAATATAGAATTTTATTCTCAAAAATTGGGTGTATAGCGTAAGAAAAGTCGCTGCTTATTCGGTAATTTTGTACCTTTTGGGTAGGTTTTCTTCCTTTCACTTTGTAATATTTGGTTCTTTAATTTGAATTACCGCCTTCTCAAATCAAAGTTACAAACCAAACCAAAGCTGTGATCTCCCCTCGTAATAACACTTACAAGTCCTTTTAACTTAGGTTTTAACTTAGGTTTTAACTTAGGTTTGCTTAGGTTTAACACAGGATTCGGTTTAACGATGAATATATTGAAATGATGTGAAATTTAAAAAAATATTAATTTCACCACAAACCAAAAAAATTACCACGGCTAGCTTTTTCAGTCGTCGAGCAAGTATCGTCAGGGGTGAGTTCACCTGTTCGCTCTCATTAACGACGGAAGAAAAATGCTCCTCCAAAAATAACCAATTCACAATGTAAAATACAATTTAAGTTCAATGTAATGCAAATATTAAATTGTTATTGGGCTCGCACTTTTAATTTTTAACGTTTATCTAAATCGCCTGCTTATCACTATCGACATTCGTTCCTACGAATGCAAATTTAATTTTTCAATTTCAAGTATCCAAATCAAATTTACTATTCGAAATATTCTTTTTTCCAAAATTTAATCATCCAAATCAAGCCAAGTCGATACACTACCGTTCGGTAGCAAACCATCAAATAATCCAAATTAACTTCAAATCTCAAAATTATACTTCCAAAATAACAACGAAATAATGCACACGCATCAAATCCACTTTATTCAAATCAAATCAAAATAAAATATTACTCACAAATATCAAAATTATCAAAACTCAGCGGGCATACAAAGTCACGCACCCGCTGTCGGCCATAGTTGGCCAAAGAAGCCCCTAATTTCCTGTCATTGGCCCCCACCTAACAAATTCCACAATGTTACAACTTAATTATTATAGCCAATATTTCACCAAAATGCACAGGGTGAGTCGCAATCATTTTGAAACACCACATCAAACCCCCGATGCTAATTGCTGTTTTGAGCGCAGCTCTAAACAAAATTCGCAAAAATCCGTGCGTGTTTCAAAAATAAATCTAAAAAAATAAGATATTATCTACAACATTACAATATTTAAGCAAAATAAATCCAAATTCAAAAATCAAATAAAATAAAAAAGGCTTATCTCTTCAAAAACAATTTTTCATTCATCATTATCTACTATCTCCTTCTGTTTTGTTCACTTTTCTTTTATTTTTTTTTTCGAATCTTCCAAAGATTGATCCTGGTTTGGGGCGTCCACTTCACTGGTGTCTTCTTTCTTCTCCTCCTCCGACTCATCCAAAACTTCCAAGTTTTCTCATTTTTTTTCATAGCTTTCCGCTTTGTAGCTTCTTGCCTTCCAAATTTTAATTTTTCAGTTTCTACTTTTACCACTTTTAAATTTTCAGCTTCTTGTCTTATAATTTTTAGTTTTATCGCTTGTAATCTTACAGTTTCACGTTTTTCTGCTTCTAGTTTTACCATTTCTAATCTTTTATCTTCTTGTTGTGCTGCTTCTAATTTTTCAATTTCCAATTTTATGGCTTCTTGTTTTGTTGCTTCTAATTTTTCAGCTTCTAGTCTTGTAACTTCCCGTCTTTCAGCTTCTTGTTTTGTTGCTTCCAGTTTTAGAATTACTAATCTTTCAGCTTCTTGTTTTTCCACTTTCAACATTCTTTCCTCTACAGTTTCTCTTTGCAATTTCGCATCCATACATTTTATCAATTCCATTAGTTCACCCGTTTGCTGGTTAAGTGCTTGCATTATTTGTGCTTTAGTAACTTTCGGTAGTTGTTCCATTTTTTGTTTGTTATTTTCCAAAATAGATGAAATTGAATCTAATCGAGCCCCACAGTATGGACGACAATTTATCTGTAATGATCAAATTGGTAAATCGAGATGGTTCAAGCCCCACACGTTGCTGCGCCAGTTGAAATGATGTATTTCCAATATAATTCTAATCCAATATAGTCCAACTCCAGTTCCAATCCAACGTAATAAACTGTTGTCCAAAAATAGTTACCAAATATAATTAAAAATACAATTTATGTTCTTCCAAAATTAATTAATTCACAATTTAATATACAATTTAAGTTCAATGTTAAATAAAATTTTAATTTTTACTTGAAGGAAACGAAGTTTGATTTCCCTTATCTAAATCGACGAGTTATCAACATCTCGCACATTCGCTCGCACAAATATAATTTAATTTTCCACTTTTATGTGCAAAACGAATTTATTATTCGAAATATTGTCTTTCCAAATTACTTTAAATCGATCAAATGACTACTGCTCGCGCTCGGCAGCGACTGATCAAAATATCCAAATTATCAAAATATTAAAATAATCATCCAAAAAAGCGCAATAATGCATTCGCATCAAATCCACTTTATTCAAATTAAATCAAAATAAAATATTACTTACAAATATCAAAATTATCAAAACTCAGCGGGCATACAAAGTCACGCACCCGCTGTCGGCCATAGTTGGCTCAAAAAGCCACTAATTTCCTGTCATTGGTCCCCACCCAACAAATTCTACAATGTTACAACTTCATTACCATAGCCAATATTTCACCAAAATGCACAGGGTGAGTCGCAATCATTTTGAAACACCACAATATATTTAACCGAAAAGAAAAAGGTAGTCCGACAACCAATTTACCAGCAAAGTTAATCTCCTTGATATCATGTAATTCAGAATACTTTAGTTTGAAATTTGATTTAATAACTGTTCGATAGTTAATCCCTCTGATCGTAATGTTTTCTAATCGATTATTCATATTTAATGACCAGCCTCAATCTTTCTAGGAATTTGTAAGAAGCTCATGTATGTATATATTTCGATGTTCAACTCAATTGGTTTTTTTTTTTTTTGTAAGATCTTAAATAATAAACCCTTATATTCTAAATTATCCGCTCTTATAATTATTACCTCGTCAACTTAAAAAACTAAGATTGTCACCTTATTAATATATCGTCACCTTAAATTAAGATTGTCACCCTTATTGCTAATTGGTCATTTCCTTAAATGTAAATAAATCGTTTGTACTTAACTAAATAAATTTCCCATACCTAAACTAGCAAATAATCACGAAGAACTTTGTTAAAACAGTTCTTTAATATCGTTTTTCAATTGGTATTACCTTATATGTGGTTAATTGTTATTATCGTATATGTATTCAATTGTTATTATCTTAGATGTATTCAATTGTTATTATCTTATATGTGGTCGCAAATAATCATAAGGAACATTATTAAAATTATCAATAACTGTCTTGAAATATCATAATTTTGTAGTACATCATTTAGACATTTTAAAAAAGAAAAGTGAGATGCAAACTGGTAATTGAAGACGAAATTGTGGAACAGGTAATGGAGATTAACTATTTAGGAACAAAACTAACATGTGATGGGCAGATAGAAAAAGAGACAAATGAACAAAACATGAAAGCTAGTAGAGTGTCTGGATGCACGAAAGACTTAATTTGGAACAACAAACACTTACAGAGAGACGCAAAAGTAAGAATTTACAAGAGCGTAATACGACCGATCCTCACCTACGCAGCCGAGACCAGAACAGACACTGCATCAACGAAAAGACAAACTGAAGTTGCAGAGATGAAGACACTAAGAAGAATATTCGGGAAAACTAGAAGAGACAGAATACCAAACACAAATAATATAAGAGAAACCTGCAATGTCACAAACATCTCGGATTGGATAACCGACAGACGAAGGCTATGGAATGAGCATATAACAAGAATGCATGAAACCCGATTGGTAAAGAAGGCAAGAGACAACCGTCCAAGAGGAAGAAGAAGAATAGGGCGTCCCAAGAAAAGATGGCGCGAGAGCTTATAAAGTAAAAATCGATTATAAATGTTGGTTAATAACAGGAAAATAATCCTAAATAAAGAGAAGAAGAAGAAAAAAGAAAAGGAGAAACATCACAGCATTTGCTTTGTCACTTCCGGTTTTATAAAAGTTCACCTTTTCAGTGACAAGCCATTACTGGAATATTGTCACGGCCATCTTATGATTTTAAGCGTCCATTCAACTTGTTGCGCAATTCATCTAAATTAAATTATCCCACGATAAATATATTTTCCACTTCAAACACCCGCCTTTATTAAATTACCATCAACAACTTCTCTTACGTCTTAACCAAACCAACCACCGCAATGGTACGCCATTGGTAACACATTATATGAATAATCAATCTCTTCCATTACATAATCCCACTCCCGTTTCCCAATCTCGAACAGTAATTAAACATTAAAACTGAAGATGAAGTAAATGAAAACTTAGATTCAAACTCGTATGTAAAAATTATCTAACCGCGTGGCTGTAAAATTATTACTTGAAATTTTAACGTAATCCTGTATTAAATTCGTTTAGAAAAATAAATCAAATATTTAAACTTACGTATTTTAATTCTGTTGCTAACTAAAATATATATGAAATAATTTTAAATTCAATTATTGAATATTCTAAAAAATTCCAAGTACCAAATCACCCACAACCTCCTGTCTCGGCGTACAAAAATATAAAGGCCCTTTGTTCTACTCCTACTTCCAGCGTTTTTAAACCCCGCTGTTGCCAAATCGTTGTATTTTAAAGTAACCAAAATGAACTAAACTTAAAATTTCGCGCCCATTATATTCAAATTTACAATATTACAACTTGTTTTTTAAAACTATTTAGAATTTTTAATGAAATTGCTTAAGATTTTGTAGTTCAAAGTAATGTTATTGGTCAATAGTTCATGATGTTAAAACTAATTAATCAACCTAATTAAAATTAATTATTTGAGTAGGTAGGTGCGTACCTAATGTACATCTGTTAACATTTAGTTCTTCGTGTCTCTCACAGTTTTTCTAATAATTTCAAGAATATTCAATTATTTAAATGTTATTTAAGTAACAAATTTTATAATCTTGAACTTAATAAAATAATACAATAATTATTAAATTAATATTGAAAAAAAAATCGAGGAACATGACGATTTTAACCATAACAGATGTTAACCAAATAATTTCAGGTTGGCTAATTAATTTTAACATCGTGAATTATTGACCATTAGCATATAGTTAAAATCTTGGGCAATTTTAGTCTAAATAATTTTTCATCACTTTTATATGAGATTTATCGTAGCGAATACATCAGCTACATAATTATAAAATACAAAACGATTTGCAATTAATAGTTTTGGTTTTTTTCAAAAGTAAAGCTGCAAACGTACCGAATTGGCAATGATTTTTCTTACACTGTGAAAAAGAATTTGTTGTCTTCAACAGAGTTTTTTGCTGCTATAACACTTTTTTATTTGAACAGAAAAAAATTTGTTAGGGCGACAAATCTTTTTATTATTAAAATTATTTATTTCGAAATCTTAAAATGCTGCTATGGGGTGGGGTGAAAAAGTCAGTTTCCTCAATTTGTGTAAACAACAACATATTTCAGCGAAAAAAAATTTTGGAACGTGAGCCCCGCCAGCCTGCACGATTTGAAATGGATTTAGTCCGTTTATTTTTGAATCGAACTTCCTGATTGAGATCAACCTCATTATGACACGCAAATGGAAATGTTTGAAGTGTGTTCTATTTTCGAAAAAATAATATTGGATTTGCACCGGTAATTTCGTTTCATTCGACTACATTAAAATTGTAAAAGAGTTCGTAAACTTGTCGGTAACTAATGACTTACACAATGCATACCTGAGTTTTAATGGAAGCTTGGAAGAGAAGTCAATCTGTGAAAGCAATCTCAATGGAAGTTTACCGACGATCCTATTTTAGTAATGCGAAATTCCCTATGCTGCAGGGATACTTAAGTGTAACTACATTACTATTACATTAGATAATAAATATACAACTCGGAAAGTGTATTAGAATACACACGTTGGTTGCTTTGATAGTTAATTAAACGCATAGGGGAAAATTCGGTACATAATTAATATTGACCCAAGTTAGCTTTATTGTTGCTAACAAATTTAGTGCGGCTTTTGGGAGTCGCAATTTGCTTATCGAGAGCACTCGACGAAAGCGGTATTTTTAATTTTTTTTCGACTTGATATAAAATTTCACACGAAATGTTTACTGCCGTAAAATTTCTTCTTTGTACTTGGGCTAGGATAAAAATGTCTGGCCGTTCTTCAGTTCAAACTCGATTTGCATTTAAATTAATTGAACAAAAATAATGTTGCGAGTAGTGTAAGGTTCGATTCCATTATTCAATTTAAATGCAAAATTGCTATATCAATAGTGTTTGTATTGCGTGTATTTTACTAATATTATGGCATGGCTCGTAATTGCGTGTAAAGGTGTATTTGCATACATTACTTGCGAACAAGTAGTTAGAATTGCAATAATCTCATAAAATGCTGTAATTTGCAAAGTTGCTCTTAAATGATTAAATATTAGAGGAGAATAAATTTGAAACTTAATTACACATAAAGGTGTCTATTAATTTAAATAATGGCGAGATCTTGGTGTAATTTTTTTCAATTATTAATTAACATATTAATTACAAGAAAAACCACTGTTTAATTTCTAAGAAATGTCACTTTTTAATCGTTATCGGTTTTAATGCAACAGTCTATAGGATACTGATTATAGATTATAGGAAATCTCTTGACTGGAAAAATGGCTGCCTTCTTTGACTTTTTTTTCAAATTTTATTTTATCCATTTAATTATCTACCTGTCAATGAGTTGCGATGGAAAAGCGTTACCATGTCACATAAGATTTGCAGTTTTGCAAAAATTTGCGCGAAAGTAGAAACAATTTTGTAGCAATGGAAAACGGAAAGAAAACTTTTGTTTTTTAAAATCGACTGAAAACTAGCCAAGTCAATCGAAGAAACTGAAAATAAAAGTTCAACTTTCTACTCAATTAAAAAAGTTTGAAATAAAATATCTTATGTAAAGTTTTATCCTTCGGAAACTTCTTTCCTACTTCGTTATCGCGTAAACTGAAAATCGCTTGAAAAGCGAAAAGCGGTTTCTAGCGAATTTTTAAAATAAAAAAAGGTTTCCACAATAATACAATTATTAAGAGATATTCAACCGGGATTCCCCGACGCTTTGGAAAGGGTAAACTCTGGACCTTTGTAACTCGACTAATCGATCACGATTTATTTTTCTTAACGCCAGTTTCTGCGAGAGTTTTATCGCAACACTATAAAATTTCATCAAAAATATTTTTTATTGCGTCCACAACGGCTGAACATGAATAATGTTGTCTACATGTGTTGAAACTGATTTTATGTGTACGCGAAAGGGCCGCGTAAAAAGAAAAGAACACCGCCCATTCGCAATAGACGCGAATGCCCCCTTAGGGACACTATCGAACAGAATTTGGTGATCATACCCTCGAGACTAACCCGTAAACGAAAATGATACTAATGGAAATTTTCGGTTGGTTCAATGGGCGGACTTGGACTAATTAAAAGAGCACTTAGGAATGATTCAATTTAATCATTCCATTATAAAGAATTTAATCGAATGGGCCGAGCCAATCCTGCACACTCGAACAAATTAATTACTTTTAAATATTTAAAGATAAAATGTGTTTGCTTTTTCATATTATTTAAAAAATTTATTAACATGTGATGGATAATAATAAATTAATTAAATCTGGTTTCACCGCGGAAACAATGAAAACGTTGAATTTAAAACGGAAAACTAACGATGACAAATAAAATATTATTGGTAAATTGCAGTCCTACACGAGTCCTTGTGAATAATTTATTGTTTAGACGTTTTTATTTTATTGATAATACTGTAATTTAAATTTTATTAGCAATTATAGCAACTTTTATTCTATCGATTACTCCGCAAATCTGCTCTTAAATTTTATAATTAATTATTAATCTAAATACCGAGTTTTAAGTTCCTAAATTTATAATTATACGAGATTAATCATTGCTCTTTCTTCTTCAAGTCGCAAATCTGTAAGATTGATTAGGGAATTACTTCCAACGTATGTCCATTAAGGGGAATTAATGCTTATCATTACGATTTCTTTTCATAAATTTCAAGTTTGTTGCTTCGATAACTAAATTTTGTTGTTCAGTATCAGAAGTTTCTGGTAAAAATTATTATTGTTTAAACTTTCCTATTCAAAAACATTAAATTAAATTTTTGTTGTAGGTACTTTTGGTTCACGAAGTTTCCAAGGGCAGTTTTTCGCGTGTATTCGATTTCGAAGCAAATGATCTCAATGGGGAGGACGGTGAATCGAGGACCAGGTATTTTAAATTTTACAAAACCTTTTAAGCAGTATCATAACTTTTTTTTTTTTTTTAGTCCTTTCGAAAGTCGCTTTCCAATTAATATAGGAGTAACCGGTCACGTGGCAACAACCGGCGAAGTAAATACAAAAATATAAAATATTTTTTGATTATTAATTTTAAAATGTTTAAGGTTGTAAATATTATAAACGCATACGAAGACACTCGTTTTGACGCACAAGTGGACGAAGGGTCTTGTTTTCAGCACAAGGGCATTTTATGTATGCCAATTAAAAATTCTTCTGCTCAAATAGTGGGAGTTATTCAACTTATTAATAAATTTAATGATTTACCTTTTACCAAAAATGATGAAAATTTTGTGGAAGCTTTTGCGATATTTTGTGGTATGGGAATTCACAATACGCACATGTACGAGAGGGCTGTCGTTGCTATAGCAAAACAAAGCGTCACTCTCGAAGTTTTATCTTACCATGCCACTGCTAGTGCGGAGGATGCGGAGAGAATTGGGGTAAGCAATATTTTCTCTTGTTTTAAGGAAGAAAATTAACACCTTTTTGTTTGTTGCAGAAGCTGAGAGTACCTTCGGCGGCTTTTATTGGATTACACGAGTTTTCATTCGATGATATTCATCTGGATGATGACGAAACAATCACTGTGAGTCCCTTCTTTTTTTTGTTCTAAATAAACTCTTCTAAAACTGTAATTTTAGGCCTGCGTCAGAATGTTCCTCGATTTAGATTTTGTCGAACGATTCCACATGGACTACGAAGTTTTATGTCGGTGGCTTTTGTCGGTTAAAAAAAATTATAGAAACGTTACCTACCACAACTGGAGGCACGCTTTCAACGTGGCTCAAATGATGTTCGGAATTTTAACCGTAAGTTGCGCCAAAATTAACAGTAAAGCAACACTAACCGGTCTGAAAATTTTAGACGACTCAATGGTGGAAAATATTCGGCGAAATCGAATGTCTGGCATTAATAATCGCATGTCTTTGTCACGATTTGGATCATCGAGGCACAAACAACTCCTTCCAAATCAAGTGAGTGTAGTAGGTTATGTGTTGGACTTTCCTCAAGGGTTTATGGTACTAAATTTTTCTAATATTCATTCAAGTTAATTCAAAGTATTTTCACTACTTATTGTCAGCTTTCCATTCAAAAATTAAGTTTGATTTTATTTTTAGAGCTTCTTCTCCTTTGGCACAGTTGTATTCTACTTCGACTATGGAACACCATCATTTCGATCAATGCATTATGATTTTGAATTCGCCAGGAAATCAATTACTGTCCAACGTTTCGCCTGACGAATACACAAAAGTTATTAAGGTTTTGGAAGAAGCCATCCTCTCCACCGACTTGGCTGTCTATTTCAGGTTAGTTGGTTTAATTTTGCTGAATTTGGAAATGGTCAGCATTTACAATTCAGTTTTTAAAAATTTACTATGAATTAATTTAGATTAGACCACATTAAAGGCAATTTTCGCCTGGTGCAAATAAAATTCACATTTTTATTAAATTTAACATATAAAATTCTTAAATTTTGATTTCTCATATAAATTTTTTTTATAATTTGAAGCGGACCAAGTGTTCATCACTCAGCATATGTCTTACCTCTGGTGTGTCAGTAACCTTTCCTTCGATTTTATTTCAACATAAAAGTATTTTTATTTTCTTAGTTAATACATAATTAAGTGCAATTTCCTTACCTTTCTTCTCTTTACAATATTTAAACAACAAATTATTATCGCCTAATCTTAATAGCAGTAATAAAATTTATTATTATTGGTTAATAATAAATTTATTTCTTAATTAACTAATTGAAAAACTATAGACATGTAGCTCTAACCAAGGAACATTTTTATTTTGATTATACCGCAAACCTCTCCAATAGGCTGTGTGATCTACCATGGAAAGTTTAATAGGGAACGTTACATTTTCTTACTGTTAAGGAAATGTAAACTTTTATTTGTGTTGCTAAAAGTTTCATCTTCCAATGCCACTCATTTAATCTTGGTATTTTTTTAATTATCTTATTCTCAAACTGCACAAATTTTTTAAATATTTCTTGAAATTGTGATTTTTAAATATAAAGTACCGACGAGGATCAATTCTCATATATTATAAAAATTGTCAAGTTTTATGGACCTATGTATAGAAAATCTAATCTTGAAATATCAAAATTCACGTTGCTTACCATTTCAAATTCCGTTTGGCTAAAATGATTTGCTAACAATTTTAATTTTTAGAAAACGGGGTGCTTTCTTCAATATAGTTCACGAAGGAGCTCACTGGGCATTGGACGAAAATAGAGAATTGTTGAGGGCGATGCTGATGACGGTGTGTGACTTAGCTGCTATTACGAAACCCTGGGACGTCGAGAAACGTGTAGCAGAATTAGTGTCTTCAGAATTCTTCGAACAAGGTGACATGGAAAGGGAAGAATTAAAAATTACTCCAATAGTAAGTAATTTTACAAAATGAAAGCGACTCGAATGTAAATGTTTTAATAATTTGTAGGATATAATGAATCGAGAAAAAGAGGACCAATTACCGTTAATGCAAGTAGGATTTATAGATTCGATTTGTTTACCAATTTACGAGGTAATTTGTCAAATTTGATTGTAAGAACTCGAGTTAACTATAGTGTGATTTTTAATTTCAGTCTTTTGCACAATTATCGGATAAGTTAGAAGTTTTAGTGGAAGGTGTAAGACAAAATAAAAAGCATTGGTTAGACATAGCGGAACAACACAAATTGTTACCTACAAACGACGAAAAAGACTCAAACGATAACGTTACTGTGACCAAGTCAAACAACGTAGAACACACGGCGATACAAAATTGTCGTTTGACAAGTTCAATAAATGAATCAACAAATTAGTAAAATAGTTAATAGCGTAATTAATTACCTAATATTTTATTTATTACTAAATTTAATTGAAAGACTTAAATTTTATTAAGATAGCAGAGTAGAAGAAAGAAAAATTGTAGTCAACGTTCGCCAGTACATTATACTGATTTATTTATTTGTAGTTTATAGTTAAAATTTTCAAATCTATGTAAAAATAAGTGATTGACCAAAATTTCATTATTACATGTTAAAGGGAATGTCTTACACGATTTAAAGTAATTAAAAATTTCCGCCCTCTTTAAATGCCTTAAAATTTTTGTTTTAATTAGTCAACACAAAATCTCACAACAATATTGTTTTGGAAAAAGTATTTTAAGGATAATTTTGCTCTCTTTATTTTTATTTTAATTTTTTTGTGATATTTAGTTGCTCAAATAAGATTGTTGGAAAATGTTGCGTGCGAGCGATAACGTTTTCGAATTGATCTTTTCGAGTATTGTATTTTTAGCGCGGTATTAAAGCAAACTACTGTAACCAAAGTATATAATGTGAAACATAATGATGCAATGTTTATTTGCAACATTTGTAATTAGTTTTAATTTATTTTAGCAACAAAAGTGTGATGTCTAATTTTAGTACCTAATTATTTCAATTTTTTATTAATTGAAAAGAAATATTTTGTAATTGTTGTACAGTTATGTAAAAATGACCATAGTAATATATTCTTGAAATATTTAACACTTCATAAAATCGATGTTAGCAGTAACATCGTGCATGATTCCAAACCTTTTCAAATCTTGAAATTTAAATATTTAACTTGAATACAATTTTTAAATTCAAGTAAAGAGTGTCCTAAAATTCACGCAAGAAGTAATTTTGATAGAAAACAGGTTTATAATTAAAAATTGTTAACTTTTTATTGATTCGTACAGCATGCAGTATAGGTTTATGTATGGAATAGCCTATCGGGTATTAAATGCTTTTCTTTTGTTGAAATTTTTCATGGCTGTTTTGCATAAATGTGGCCGAATTTTGTTGATTTACTCTTTCAAGGCGTGGGTGGTTGTGGGCTTGTTGGCATAAACCTTGGACTTTAAAAATCCAAAGCATAACGTCTAACAGCGTTAAATTGCATAATCTGGACATAAATTCAGATCACCAAAACGGAAAATTATATGACCAGGAAATAACTAATACAGTTATTGAATTGTTTCTCGGGCTGTATAGCATGTGGCACCATCTTGTAATTTAGCTGGATTATCATGTTGCGATAGTGAGCACTATTAACTGTTATTACCTGACCAGCCGCATTTTCAAAGAAAAATGGTTTGACGATGCCTTCAGTTCAAAATCTGCACCAAAAAGTGAGACGTTGTGGATGCATTTGTTCTTAATAATCACCTGTGGATTTTATGAACCCTAATTTACCAAGCCATCATGATGACGCTGTACTTCATTGCTGAAGATAATTTTGATAAAAAAATCAGCATGCATATCTACTTATTGTTTCATAATCCGTTCAACGAATTCTTTTTGCTGTCTGGTGCATCAAAAATTGCTTATATGATGTATATCAACAAGTATATTTTAATCTAAGTGCTATTAAAGAGTCAATTTAATTTTTGAAGAGGTGGTTGTTTCAACACCGTTGATACTGTTTTATTCAAAAAATCAGCTTATGTGGGTATTCAAATAGTTCTTTAAAAAAGGAGAATACAACGAGACACCAAGCTTTACATCACAAATCTGTAGAAATTTACGTGGTGTGCCAGTATTATCTTGACCCAATAAAATAGGTGCTTGATTTGTTGATCCCAAATACGTATTTCAAGAGTAAGACTTGTAAACTTTTAAAGCAAACAATATTTCTTCTCCAGAAAAGGCTAAAAAGCCAAAACTCTTAGTTAAGCCGACAATGACTACATTTTTGTATCATAGATTGTCAGCCAGAGAATTTATCAAACACGAAGCAGTACTTGAATTATTAAAAGTTATTTCAGAGGCAACTTTTTTGTAAGAAATTGTGGTTGAATTCTAATAACTTTAATTTAAGATGATCTCGAAATAGTCGAACATCTGAAAACAACAAAAGAAATTATTGAATGCTGCAAGAACATCAAAGTTTTAGGTAGTAAGGATATTAAATTGTTGCTTGCGTAGTAGAAGGCATTTGCACACTGATCTCAACAAAGTTGAGATCTAAAAGTGGCGAGGTCCACCGCCACATGGTTTGAATTGTTTGGAATGGTCAAAATAGTTTGAAACAAATTTTTAAGTTGATTAATCAAAATTCTGACGTTCTTGTCGTCCTGAAAAGGAAGAAACTGTCATTCCCAGCAAGAAAATTGAAAGGTACGGCAAGGATAAAACTCACAGGTTCAGCTTGAGGCTATGCTTTGGAATTAGAAATGGAAAGCGATGTTGAAGACGGCGACGTGAAAACCTGAAAATAAACTGAGTAAGAGTAACTTGGCACAATGATGATTAAAAGTAAAAAAAAGCAAAGTGCGATGTGGTTAATGTCGTATGAAACTAGCACTTGTCTAATTGGTTTATCGAAGATGAAAAGAAACTCAACGAAGGAACTTCCTGTTCCAGCTGATTTGATTGGAGATTACAAGACAGAACTGCAGGATATCAACGTAAAATCAATAAAAAAAAGTTGTGTAGACTAAACGACATAAGCAGCGCCGGACTCATGAAAAGTTAAAAAAGGCAAAGAATAAAGTTGAATCCATAATGGACAATCAAAATGATTCTGAGAGAGAAAAAGAGATGCAGGTTAAACAGTAAATTTATTGTATTTTAATTTTTCTGGGTAGTTTTTTTATAAATTAGAAACCACCAGGTTATTAATAATTCAACTTACTAATAAAAAATTTCAGAAGTTTAATAGTTATTAATTAGTTTGGAAAAACTATTTTTTGAAGTCGGGATAAATTTTATTTAAGAAATTTGTTATGAAAACTGTAATGTAATTGAATTTGAATTTTTTTAGGGCATATAAAAAGGCGGACCAAAAAGAGAAGAAAGATTTGCGTGATCAACAGAAAGTTGCAAAGAAGAATTTGAAATCAAAAACACCCACGTAAAACGAACTAAAAAAATTGTATATTCTATTCTAATAATTTATAAATTTTGTTGTAACAATATTTAAAAACAATTAAAAAACGGCTGAATGGATTTTCTTCAAATTTGGAAATTATATTTATGAGAAATTAAGGATTGCCAAGACATAATTTTTTTCTTGCAAAATTTTGTAATTTAGAATTTAATTTGTTTAAATGCATAATTGTACATTTTTTTAGAAAAGTTACAGTAGGGGAAATAATTACTAAGGAAAAGAATTGATTCAATCGATCGATCGATCATGTGAAAAATTAAATTGCATCTGCGAGAACATTTTAAAAACGGATTTTGATTTGAAATTTTGAGATATTTGTAACATTAAGGGTACGACTACACAAAAAAATAAATATACCCATAAGATTATTATTTATTATTAATATTCCTTTTCAGAAAAATTTGAAAATGAGAATCCTTAACACTAAAACTATAGTGAGAAACTTTATTTTCTGTGTATAGGTTACGGTTTTGATGTGGTTGGCTTTCTTGTGGGTAACGGTGAAAACGGCTTTTTATCTGAAAGTTAAAATTTATTGTAATGTGACCAAAAATCTAAAACAAACAAAATTATCTATTAAAGAATCGAATAAATCCTCAGAACTTGTTTCTACTCTTTTTGTTGCCATATCTACGTCGTTTTCGGAATCCATTTTAAGCACCTACTCATTTGGCTCATCTTCTTGCTGAATTATAAGTTTTAAATTTAATGGTACATAAGTAAAAACTTCCATTTGAGTGTCTTCGCTATCGGAAGATACAAAAGAATCTTTGCTATCTGACCATAGTATTTTCCTAGGTTCCGTAATAGAATACAAATTTGAAAAAAAGAGCAGCTTACCTCAGCAAAATTTTTTTTATGATTTTTACTGTAACTGTTTTTTAGATTTTATTTTTTATATTTTTGGAAATTACATGCACACGCCAATCTATTGGGGACGGCATGACTTCTTCGTGTAGAATTTCACTTTTAAGTGCAGTTTTTTCTTTTCCTTTGTTTGTTTACCTCAAATTCAACTTGTCTTTTTTTTTCTTCGAGTTTATTCAATTTGACTTTTTGAAGTTCTTCTTTGTCAAAATAAACACAAGTTAAACCATAAACACCCCCGTTACATTATTTCATGCTATATGTCATTTGTTACCTCAAGAATGTTACAAAATTTCTGGTGTTCGCTTAAGAATCTCAAACTCAATTTTTTATTTTTCACAATCGTCTAATAAATCGACGACATAAAACACTCTTCTGTCATTTCCCTCGATCACTCTCGTGTTATAAAATTAAATATATACCTCGAGGCTTAAACAAATTACCACCCTTTTTGAGATCGTCTTCTTCTTACTATTCTTGAGAATTATTTTCTTTATTTTCGCTATCAACATTGTAAGATTACAATATCCAAATTGTAAGCTTGTTGTGTTGCGTATATCTTATTTTATAGTTCGGACCGGTTCGATACTTTCCGGGAGTTTTAATCGTAAAGTAGATAGGGGGGACAGGTTTTGCTCGTTTTAACAAAATAGAACGGTTTTAAAATTCAAACGAGGTAGTCGTGATTCTTGGTTAATAGTTTAAAACAACTTTTGGGTAAGAAGTTTCCAATAAAACATAATATTGATATTAATTGTATTTGTGTACATGTCGGATCTAAATTAGGTGAATTTTGGTAATTAATTTTGTTCTTTAGTTTCAATTATTTAAAACAGGGGCACTATTGCGTATTACGTTATCAAGGGTTGAGTTGGTTATATTTAAACAATTGAAGTAAAATGTTTTAATTATTAGATGGGTTATTGAAGTAATTTTATATTAACGGTATAATCCCATTATTAAAAGTTGATTGCAGTATAATTAAAATAGGTGTTATTGGGTAATTTTGTTGATAATTATTTAAACATATTAATTGTTAGTGGTATTTTGAATTAAATTGAACGTGATTGTAATTTCTATTTAAAAGATTTGTCTATTACTCTCGAAGAATTCTAGAAGAAAATTCATAAATCCCTCCGACTCTCCTTGAAATATTAAAGTAGATTATCTAGAAGAATGCCCAAATTCCACGTAGACGAGAGCCGAAAAGCTTTTAGTCAAAATTCATCTTTAACCCCCCCCCTTTTGAGATTTAAAATCTAAATTACGATCTCTGTTTGGTTTAATTGAGTCACATTTGCAGGTGTAATTTTAACTAAAATGGACTTATAGTTTCGGCAGACAATAATATAATTATGTACAAAATATAATCTTGACCCAACCGTGCAAAATTAAATTATATAAAATATAAACTTTTGACCCTTAAGAATGCAATTTTACATTACTGCAGTTACACGGGGGTAATTATCAGGGTTAATAAAATACAGGGTGTTTGGAAATTAATAATGATTTTATCATTGCTTCAGACTTGAACCTCGAACCCAGATTTAAACAGGAAATAAAAGATTTGACATAATCCAAATATATGTAGTTTTATTTGTGTTGTGCGTTTATGATCGTCTCTCGTTTTTGGAGCGGTCATCTGTATTGTTTCAGCTATGTTAACAATTTTGTTTTGTACAACAGAAGAAAGAACTGGTTACTAGATGGCGTGCGGTAGGTAATTACACAACGTGGTGGTCCATGGCTATTTTTCCTTGTCATCGATGAGTAGGTGTTGGCGCTAAATTCAATTTTAGAAGTCGCATCTTACAACATTAAATTTTAATTTCCACTCACAATAGTATCTGGATCATATTTTCTTTTAATTAATTTATCGACAATTGTTTTTCTTTTTTTATATTCTACAGTTACGGATTCTTTCTGGCTTCAACTTCCAACATACCTTGTAAGTAATCCTTGCGTTTTTGATCCTTTTTTAAGCGGAGGGTGCAGAATTCTTGTAATACTGCACACAGCATTCAACATTGTTAGATCCAATCTTTCCAACACCTGGTTACAGCAGGGAAGCATTTTATTTTACAAGTAGAGAAATTTACCAACAAACCACAATCAAAATAGATATAATGTATTAGTTTATGTACAACATAAGAAAATTTATAAAAAGAATAGAATATTTAATTTTTTGTGGGTGTTTTTGATTTTAAATTCTTTGCAGTTTTCTTTTGACTAACCAAATCTTTCTTCATTCTAGAATAAACGGCGAGCTTTGATCCCACAAAATTATGATGCCCATTTTATTAGATAAAACGACGAACTGCATTGCATAGAGCTGGAAAAACACGCCGGGGATCAGCGTAAACGTTTCGGGATTTTTTAAAATCGAAGAATAAATCGGTCATTGAAAATCCATTTTTTTCTTTAAATCTTGCCGTATATCACTTTAAGCTACGAATTTTATAACGTAAACTACGATGAGCTCTATTTTTGCGAAATATTATAAAAAAAATAGTACCAATAATAATTATTATTTTGTTCCAGAGTAAGTTTGAAATAAAACGAAACCACCAAATTACCCTATTTTTTATTATACGAATTCAATTTAATAAAAAATATATTGTTTTAAAGATGGACTACTCGTAAAAGTATGTTAATTCATAAGTTTTTCATATTTAAATTATTATGTTATGATCTAAAATGTGTTGGTCCAATAGTTACAGCATTTCAGACAAACTGTAGCAGAGTTGAGTTGGTAAGGATTTGTCTTAATTAATTAAAGGCCAATTTAATTGCTTTTAATAACATTCCTTTAGCGTAAAGTTTATTAAATGTATAAACTTGCAATTATTATTTAATCAGATTATAGAACGTTAACTAAAAGGATTTATAGTTTCTATTTGTTTATATATAGAATAAATACAAAATATGGAGAATACTAATTGATACCTCTCTCTCATGGTGATTTTAATTTGTATATCGATTTAAATTTATATTTCAATATTTATTTTATTGTAAAGATTAATCAAAAATAATTCCGAAAAATATGGCTCGGAAAACTAACAGTAAAAAGACTACACTCGCCGGCGTTCACACGTCTTAATCAATTAAACTCTACGATACAAAGGCAATATTACGTCACCAAACGTGAATCTTGGTGTTTTATTGTTTATAATATAGTAATTTTAAATGGAAGTATCGACAGTTTTTCTTAACAATGTTGGAACATTTTGCTTATAATATAATTTATTATAAAGAATCACTTTTACTTATTGTAATCCTTAAGAAAATAACAAAATAAAAATTTTTTTCAATTATTTTTAATTTGCTCCGAGTACATCCATAATAATATTATTATAAATATGTATTTTTAAACTTATATAAAGTTATAATAAAATACCTTATTAAATTTTTTAATAAGAAATAATTTTCTTATTCTGTAGGCATTTTCCTTTGCTTTGTAGCGTATTATTGATTTCAATACTCACCTTCGTAAATTTAAAATAATGCTTACATTCATTTTTAACTTTGAATTTTAAATAAAGTAAAGCTTATGAAATGCTTATTTGAATTGCGCTCTTTTCAGTAACATAGTTGCACTAAATAAAAGTTTCTCTTTTCGCGTCATAGTTTTATCTTATTTTTAGAATTACATAAATTTAATAAATATAAACTGTATTTTATTAGTAATAAATTTTATTTTATTGTTATTGTGTAAAATCAATATAATATTTTATAGAAATATACACAACAATAATATTTAATATTGGGTAGGAATTTAGACCGAAGCCTTGATTGCGGCCTGAACGCCGCAACAACCTATTTATAAAACACACATTATTTTACTTATAGATTTTTTTTAATTATAATTTTAACAACGGGATTGGAATTTAAAAAAAAAGTGTAATGAAGAACTCTTGTAAATTCCCGTGAGCCTATTGCAACGAACTAAAATTTTTGTAATACATACATTTCTATACAAACTTTATATAAACTAATTTTTTATATAAACTAAAATTATGTGTTAACTGAAAAAGAAAACTTAAATTAAAATTTCATTAAAAATTATATCATAAATGTCATTTTAATTCTTTTCCAAATCGCAACTATTTTTTATTCCTTAATTCATTAATTCCTCTATTTATCTGCGTTGTCTTTCTTTATTAGTTTTAATGTTCTTACTAAAAAGTTCTTCAGTTCGTTGTAAATCGAGCATTGTTAGAAATATTTTGAAACCAGGATTCGAAAGATACATACAGACTTTAAATGCAATTCTTGAGTTTTCAGAAAAAAAATTATATTCGTTACCGTAAATAGGAGCCTAAAATATGATTTTGATTAAAATTTCTTAGGCCAAAATAATTTAACAGGCGCAAGCGCATCGGAAATGAGAAAAAGGTTACTTCCCGTTTGTAATTCCCGTTCCGCAAACGCACCTGTAGCGTCTGTTGCGTTGCATGCATAGTCGTGAGTCCTGCAAATTATCACGTCGACTCCTTGTTGCGGGTATATCGAACAGCTTTAAAAATCAAAAGTTTTCGTCGAAGTTTATTAATTTTTTATTATTATAATTTTCAGTAATCACGTTATTTTTTACATAATACTCATCGATTAAAAAAATCACGTGTTTGTGCCATAAAATTTTACTTAAAAAGTTGAAGTAATAGCTATTAACTATTTTGTTTGATTTTTAAAAATATAAAAGTTTAAAATGATTAAAAGTTACTTTATATTTTTACTGCTGACTGCCGGAATATTTTTTGAAACCACTACCAATTGCGGTAAGTATAAAAAAGTTGCCTGATTGTAGGTACCTAATTAGTGTGAGCGAACAAAATTAAAACTTAATAATGATTTGTCTAAAAAAAAATTACAGTAAAACCGATTTTCCGCAATTTAAAAGTGCGCACCAGCGCGGTGTGCTTTTTCAATCATTTGATTGAGAGTCAACCTGCGATAAACATTGCATTTTATTTTCTACTCGTATTTTCGCCATTCAAACAGATCGCAAGAAAAAAAATTACCCTATACGTTAGGATAACACTTGAGATTTAATTTTCTCAAGAAACCCTTTCTGGAAAACTTATTAAAAATGCTTCAGGTTTTTTGTGACGAAAATAACCAATCATAACTGCGTTACGGTGTAGGAAAATTTCCCAAGATCAACAAGTTATAAAATTAAATAAACGGTTTGTAAAAGAAGTCTTTTTATATTTGCTTGATTTTCGATAGAAAATATTATACAACTTTTCATTTGTAATATTAAATTTTGGTTCTTTTTTTAAATAAATTATAAATTTCTGCCACAAAAGAAAAATTAATTTTTGTGGTTACTAAAATATTAGTAAGTGCGGTGAACGCAATTTTAGTTAAATTAGCATCAGCAAAGAGAATTAATTCCAGTTGCTAACATGGTTTAGTTCTTTAATAATTCAAATTAATTTTCTTTATTATTTTAGTTAAAACGGCTACATTATTACTTTATCTAGCAAACAAAATTTATTGGTAGTAAGTATTTCGGCGAAAGAGAATAATTTAGTTAGTGTCGTATGATTGTTGGAAATTTTGAATTCGAATCAATGAATTCCCAATGTCCAAATAATTAATTTGCTGCTATATTATTAACATGACGATCAAAATAGAAACCAATTGTAGAACTAAGTATATTTCTTATTCACCGAACTTGAATTCTACAAAAAGTTCAATATCGATTCGGGTGTTACATATACTATTTTTCCTACTATCATCTAAACAATAAAATACTCGATTAATAATAATTGCTCTATGATTTTATTATGTATAAAAATAAACAAGGTGGAACTTGTATAGAAGTATCTGCTGTTTCGACAAATATAATGGGAACATAACAATTGATAAATTTGAATTTAAAGGCTTCTTCCAATACTGCAACGAAGCCTAAAATGACAGTAAATTAAAAATAAACTGTTACGTAAGCTGTGTCTTTTTGAGTTTCTTTCATACGTGGTAGAATATTTTTTGCTTTCGAATAATTCTATGGTTAAAAAAAATTAAATTGGCAAACTTTTATTCAAACATCTTTCAACGATTTTTACTCACTATTGTGAGTAATATTTATTTAATTTTATTTATTTATTTTATATAATTTAATATTAATTAATATTGTGGCGAAAAAGGGGATTCGCACCTACCCTGTACATTTTGATGAAAGTTTTATTTTGTTTTAAATAATTTTAAGTTGTAAGATTGTAGAATTGGACAGGTGGGGGCGAACCGACGAGGATATTGGCTATTGATATTGATATAATTTTGAATCCGCCCCTGAGAAGTCTTAGCTCTCCGACTTGTAAAGCCATAGAGATTGGTGATATTTTGCAGTTTGCCACGCATTGCAAAAAAATATCATTACAATATATTGGAAACGTGACACGTCACCAGGCCCGGACTGGGACCTAAAACCGGCCCGGGCATTTTAGAGACTATCGGCCCCCTACTTTCCATAAAAACGTTACATGTGCTCTTAACATATTTATTTTTTCCAAAATTCGTGAAAAAAACATAGTTATTTTGTTTGACTTTTGTTTTTTAGTTTTTTAGTTCTAATAGTGAAAGACATTTTTCATTAGTATTATTTTTTGACTTTGCCATTTTACAATACATCAAAATGAAAAGAATTACATACTAACATGAAAATAAAATTATAATGTTATCACGACTTTGTATTTTGTCGACAATTGAGCGACTTTATTATCATTATGTAGATATGCATTTTTTCTTTTATTGATTCTATTGTTATAAGAGGGGGGAGACTAAAGGATGCGAGCGAAGCGAGCTGTGTCAAAAGTGCGCGCCGCAGGCAAAAATCTTTCGGAAAAAGGGGCGTGGTCATCTTATTTTCGATAATATTATTGTGGTACTACTGTTACCTACCTTAAATTGAAGTGAGAATTACAAAAAGAGTGTCTGGGGGGGGGGGGGGGGGGGCTATAGCCCCCTCCTTGGCTGCGCACAAGTGATAAGAAGTGCCTGGTAGACATCATTATATTACGTTATTCAGTGTAATAATGTTTACGTTACCGAGTAGCTATAGAAAACAACGGGAAAGATCTTCATAAATTCGAATGTTTACTTTATCGAGCTATATATTGTCGTGTTTCAAAAGTAATTCGAACTCACCCTATACATTTTTGTGAAAATTCATTTTGTTATTTAAGTTGCGTTTACATTGATTTTAAGTTGTAAGATTGTAAAATTATCTAGGTGGGGACGAATCACCGGAAATTCATGGCCTTTTTGCCAAAAATGGTTGACGTGATGGCCGTATTAATTTATTAGTCTGAATAATTTTTGAAAAGATTTGCTGTTTTTGAAATATAAGTGATTTTTAGGCCTTTTGCCAAAAATGGTCGACGTGATGGACGTGAATTTGTTAATCCGAATAATTTTTGAGAAGTTTTATAGTTTTTGAAATATAAGTGATTTATTTAATTGAATATTGTTTTATTGATATTTTTTATAATTGGATGTATCAATTTTGGATGATTTTTGAGTAGTTTTGAAAATAATATTTAAACAGAAGAAATTAAAGATAGAGAAGATTGAAAAAGGTGGAATTGGATGGCAATTACAATTACAATTGAAAATATAATTAAAAATTTGGTAAATAAAAATTTTATATTGTTATATTAAAAATTTATTGAAGGAACTATAAAATTTGTTTGATAAGCGGGCTGATGCGATACGGCTATCGTAGCATTTTGCATTCCCATTTTGGATATTTTATTTTAACGAAAATTAAAATTTAACGCATATTATTAATTAGAAGATATTACTGAAAAAAAATTTAAAATCAAATAATTTGAATAAATTACATCTTAATATATATATATAGCGAATGTTTTACAGGCGTATCCGTTTCTCGCATCTCACTCTCCAGGCCTGCCTGTCGGTCCAATCATCCTCTTGAAGTCCTCTATCCTTCATTGCCTTTATCGAGCTTTGACTGCACCGGCCCATCGGGCATTTGCCCGATCTGCCCTATGGCCAGTCCGGGCCTGCACGTCACAGTGTTACTTTTATTAGTATACAAACCAAGCGCATAATAATAATGTTATTATGTAACTAATTTTTTAATTTGGAAACTGAAACAATTTTCGATTACTAATAGTTACGTTTAAAAGGTTTATTTATCTTCAAATTTAATATTAAAATATATATAGATTTTAGCGAGATCGTAAAACACAATATTGCAATCATAATATCACATAAATTAGACTAAAGCACGATCGCGATAAACAAGTGTAAATTTCAATAGTAATTGAAGTTTAATCGATAAAATGTATTTTTAGAGAAGGAAATCAAAATTAACTACATATTCCAACGACGAAAATCTACTGCATACAATTATAAATATTAAATAGTTCGGATTATTTTTTTAAAAATTATTTAAAACAATTATTCCTGTAAAAAATCTATGTTTTTCAAAGTTCTCAAAAATTACAAGTTTTCAAGATATTATTGAAAATGATTGAAGGGAGGAGGATGGAAGTTAAAAATTAATAAAAAGTTGAGAAATTTGCAACTCATATTTATTTTTCAGCCAATGGTAAGCCAGAGATTCAAGTCACAAATGAAAATTTATTTTACAAATGGGATCGTATGACAGATATTCTTGACTTAGCATTGCCTGAAAAACACTTACCAGTTTTGATGCCATTATCATTATTATGTTTTTATTTATTCATTAATTCGTTTTATTTATTTATTATGAAGGAATACTTTCTTTATTTTGTTTATTTTAATCTAATTTTTTAATCGTAGTTTGTTCAGATACGAAAAGCTTTCTATTAGAAAAAAGTACTTTCTAAGTCCAAAAGATATTATTTTAAAATTTCCAGGGATTTTTAAAAATTTGAATATAGGTTCTTATCATATTTAATAACTAAATGCAAGAAGGTTTTTGTTGCTTATCGCGAAAAAGTAAGTGGATTTATTGTACATCAACTTAACCTTGTTATACTTCACAACAACTTTTTTTGTAACCGTTACCAAATTTTTACTGCAAACACGGTGTTGATGGAATAGCAAATTCATTTTTTTAAGTGTTAAGGTGTTTTGGTGAATTTCTTCGCCATCTAATATTACGTGTTGTTACGAGAATGCATAATTAATGCATTCGGCTAAATTTCCATTTCGGCACCTCGGAAGTTAACTGTACCCGGTATATACTACTATAAATGTTTTGGTGTTGGCTGAGTTATGTCGATAGCAATGTTTTCATTAAAATTTGAGATATATAAATTAAATGTGCTGTTGTGCCCAACAAAGAGTTAATTAAATTTAAAACTTGAATTGTTGTTATTTGGACTGGAGTTAATTGACATTGACAATGTTTCACTAAGCGCTCAGTCAAAATTCAATTAACTAATACATTATGCTGTTATAAATAATTTATCTTAATCAAATTAGATTAACTAGTAATAATAATTCCTTTTGCATATCGCCATTCGGTAAATAATATTACATAAATAACGCTTGTAAATTTATTTTAAATACCAGCGAGTATTGATCAAAAGAGCAATTACTAGCCATATTATAAAATTAATAGCTTATTTATTTTTCAAAATATTTCATTATTACTTATGTGTATTTACAGAAATTTACAATGGGCAAAGAAAAATGAAAAATTACATTTCTTCGTCTGAAACCGTAAACAAATTTTTATTGGTTTTGAAAAAAAAACTGAAAGCTGACTTTGCAAAATCAATTGCGAATATTTCATGGTAGCCGAAATATCGTTTAAATTTTCAGATTGTTCTATGCTGCTGAAGTTTGATGCTATAAAAAGAAGGAATATAAAAATGCATACATTTCTAAATTTTTGAAAAGATAAAAAATGACAGATTATAAGAGACAAAATCGAATGGTGCGAGGTTTCTCGAATGCTACCCTGCCAATGACTTGTATCAGTGGTATTGATTGGTTAAATGGTTTTTGTTCTTTACAATGCGGTATACATTAGCATAGTATTAGAAGGGATGATAACGAAATGCTTTATATCGAGTATTTATTATTATAATACAAATTTTACCTTAGCATCGTTAGCTAAATAAACTTTGTGTTTATATTTTTATACCTAAATTTAAAAAAAATGCCTGCAGCAGTTTTACACCTTAAAGTTAAAAGGACATTCGATACTAAGATAAAATTTATTTTTTAACCAATGGAGATTTATTGAGCTAAACGAAAATAACTTTTCGGAAATTACTCTTGAGGCACCTGAAGGTTTCGATACACGATAGTGGTGCCATCCTGATTGAAAAGAAATTTTACCATCGAACCGCTATCCTCTCTTCTTCTATTTTATTTTATCGAATCTAGCTTTAATATCACAGCGGTAGGTAGGTACTAGAGAAAAGTTTCGGAATCTTTGTTGTTTAAAATATAACATCTCTCTTATATCTTATTCGGCTCAACATCATAATATTCAAAGCGATGCTACAATAATTTTCCATCGGTATTCCCACTTGATAGAAATTTAAATCAATGTTACATTATTTGCTTCTCTTGATATAAACAATCGAGCGCAGATAATTTCTCGTACGAATGATAAATTCTAACGGAAAAGACAGAATTTGTTTTGAGATTTACTTTTGCAAAATTAAAAAATTTTCAATATCCTTTTGCTCTCTAATATTGGTGGTTAGAACCGGATTACATACACCGATGGATAAAAGTAATGAAAAGTTGGAAATTGCTTTTCTTTTATAACAACAGAAAAATTTGTTTTAAACAGAATTTTGTGATATTACTTAAATCAAACAAATACTTTTAGGAAAGAAACTTGGCTAAAATCAAAATTCACTCAAGTCGCTGCTGAACCGTCGCTAATACGTTTCTACCACTAATGCATGCAGCTTCAAAATGTTTTGTAATCATCGTTAAATATAAAACTTGAACTTAGATTTTTTGATATATCTTGAATATATTAGGGTCAAATTTTTGAATCGAAGTGAGCAGAGCTTTTATTTTCGATCGAAACATGTCTATTTACAATTATTAGTATGTTCGTTGATCGATTTTGTTAATTATTATTAGTGAGAAGTCAAAAAAACGTTGTTAGTTTTATTATAATTGTAATAAAAGCTTTTTACGATATTACATCACAAATCACAAAAATCCACTTGAATCTAAAAGATAATATAACTAAATTTTGTGTCATACAATTCGCGTAAACGCGTTAATTTACTAATTAGAATAACCCACGTTTATAAATATTTAATTTCTTACTTGAATTGGTAAAACTAAAAAATCCCGCTGTTTTTGTTTCAATACGTTATCTTCTCGTTTGACAGTATCGGTGGCATTACTATTAGTATTCTAGCGAAGTTAACTTAAGGCAAAGCTTATTAACATAATTTTAATTTAAATTAAGTTGTAAACATGCATACAATCTTTCGGTATCCGAAGACGAGATGACTGGGGAGATGAAATATACCCTCGATATATTATCTATATTTTCGATTAATAACCCATTTGCGGCCTTAGTATTTAGTATACTATTAATTAATTAAATTGAACTTTTATTGTAAAGCCAATAAGCTTTTTTGGCTTACTTTAAAAAGAAACCAATCATTTGGCTTTATTTTTTTCCTAATTGAAAATTGAGAAAATTACCATTAGGTGATATTGTAACAGCTAAATAATATCTATTTATTTAACCTTAAAAAAATTTGTTTGGTATAATGTATAATTGTGAAATAGGGGCCTTTATATCGTATTACAAAGTTTTTATAACGTAAATTTTTTAAAAATTCATTTTCTTGTTTATTGAAATATTCTAAGTCCTGACCTGTTAAATGTGAATTATTGTCGTTTTTATTGTTTTTTAAATAAATTTCACTCGACGAGAAGAGTGAAATTTTTTTTCTTTATATTTAGTTGTCACATTTTAATTTTCTTTGTGCAAACAAAAAGAGAACAAATGAAGAGAGCAATAAAGAAAAAGTAAAGAATACAATATTGCTATAGTTCAGTAGTTGTTGAACCTTAAAAAAATCCATTTGGTAACCTTACCCACCCTAATGTTCGGTACTGCCTGAAGATGATATTGTGAAGACACTCGGAAATTCAAACCTTTCAATGCAGATAAATGTTTCTTCTAGCGATGAAAAAACTGCGGTTGGCGAAAGAATTTTATTTGGAGGATGGGTTTTATGTGTGTAATAGACAACATGTTTTGTAAAAATGTATGTTTACCGTGAGCTTTTGATAATGACAAAAGAATACATATTTGAGTTGTTTGCTGTTCGTAACGTTTAAATTATAATATTTAAATAGCTTGTGACTTTTTTATTTTTTGTTCAATAGGATCATTAATTTTATTATAATAATAGGAAATACAAATATTTTGCAAAAAATCTCTACCTTGTAAAGAACTAAAATAAATTATGAACTAGTAATGGAATAAACTAACCGCGAATATTCGATTACATTGCCATCATATGCTTTTCAATATAATTGATCAAAGTACGATAATTAATTGGTGTTTATAGTAACGGACCGGATATTTACATTAGTACATTTCATAGATTTAAAAAATTGAAAGGATTTTGTTTTGTTTATTATGCTAATTGAATTATTCTGCAAATTAATGCTACAAATATTTTTCCAGAGCCACAAAAAATACTTTTGCGGAATATCGAGCTTGGATATCAAATTTAATATATGAATGCAAATTCATCCTTTTTGGGTAGTCCTTGCTAATGTAGCTTTATATTATATGAAATTATAATAATAATTGAAGCGAAATAGGAAAATAGATGGCTCGAAGGGCTTTATCGACAACGGAATTGGTAACGAACAAAGCAAAATATGCACAAGATAAAAAAATTAAGTTAATGTATTCAATTCCGCTAATATAATATAATGTATTATAATATAAAATGAGAGATTCTAGTGATGCACAAAATTAACCACTATAACCACATCAAGTCGGAGGTCGCATGAAATTAATCAGACCAAGTGTAATGCACGCACGCACGCACACACAAACAAAAATATTTTTTAATTAAAACGCTTAATTAATTAAAATGATCCGATTTTTAAAAATTAGCATTGGTTCACAAAAAATATCTGAAATCAGCTTCGTTTAATTAAGTCTGCGAAAGAATTCGTTTTAATTGGAATTATTGATCAACTGGCTTAATTTTCCATTCAAAGGACTAATTTTGAAAGAAAATTTTTACATTAAATATTTAAATCATAATGCTACCAAAATGTAAGATTTCTAAACTTTGAGTGCGACACGCATTAAATGACAAAACGAATAGGTAACGAATTAAGCAAATCTTTAAACTGTAAAGCTTTGAAAATGCTACCATAAAAGTTAATTTAAACGATGCTCGTTTATGTAAAATTAAGGCCAAAAATACGTGGGCCTAGTACTGAATTCTAATAAACATAAATGGAACCCAAGGGATATAAAGCAGCTGCTCTCAACGAGATACAAATTAAAATCTTACCTAACGTGTATCAGTAAATAAATCACGAATACTTTAAATAATTAATACAGGAAACCCGAAATTTTTCAAAATTTTAATTTTTAACATCTTTTGCAGAGCGCCGCGCCGCTTACCTTCTCGGTAATGGTTCCTTGATTGATTAAAATGCTTATGAAATTTTGGGGCTGCTTTCGCTAAAGAAACTTGGCTGCAAAGTTCTTTGACACCAAACTTTATTATTAACCACGAAATTCTTCTATAAATTAATAAAAAATAATAAAATCTTCAGAGTCGACATGTGCGACGAAAACCTTTTAGTAAAGCATAATCCCAGATACACGGACACGCCCAGGGACGGACTACTGGTCATTTAGAAAATGTTGAAGTTTGTCGGTTTTTTAAAGGATAACTAAAATTAATTTACTCACTTTAAAACCACATAAAATATTAAATATCATATCTACGTGAAATTTTCTCGTAATCCTGCGTAAGAAAACGTGAAAAATTCTGCTTACTTAAAATTTGTCATTTTTGAGTTCAAATAGTAGCAAAAGGTCATTTAGAAAATGTTGAAGTATGTCGGTTTTTTAAAGGATAACTAAAATTAATTTACTCACTTTAAAACCACATAAAATATTAAATATCATTTCTACGTGAAATTTTCTCGTAATCCTGCGTAAGAAAACGTGAAAAAATCTGCTTACTTAAAATTTGTCATTTTTGAGTTCAAATAGTAGCCAAAGGTCCTTTAGAAAATGTTGAAGTTTGTCGGTTTTTTAAAGGATAACTAAAATTAATTTACTCACTTTAAAACCACATAAAATATTAAATATCATATCTACGTGAAATTTTCTCGTAATCCTGCGTAAGAAAATGTAAAAAAATCTGCTTACTTAAAATTTGTCATTTTTGAGTTCAAATAGTAGCAAAAGGCTTAATCGACGTAACCTATTAGCAAGGCCGCGCCGACCACCGGCAGCGCCTGTGTGCAAAACCTATTTAGCGCCTCTTTTTTTGTCGTCGTGTTTCAGTCATTTGACTGAAATATGTTTTGCAGTTTTATATAGCATTTTCCTAAATAGGTAAAAGCGGTGCGCTTTCGCTTCCGCTTGGTAATTACTGCGAAAAATAAAACGCGAATTAAACTTTTACATGCTTTATTTGAGATATTAATTGTATAGATGAAATACGTGAAATACGTATTGTATACGTGACGTATACGTGAAAAATTCAGTGTGCACTACTCAAAAGCAAACTTTTGTGTAAAACAAAATTTATGCTCAAAATAAATCCAAATTATAATAAAATGTCCAGATGTTTATTTTTTCCAGTGAAATTGGTTTTTCTAAAAAAATATATATATTTCTACGGGCCGACAGAGTAAGAAATAAGTAGATTTAAGGGTAGTTTTATTGCTTTATTACCATAGTTTACTATGCCTCTGCTATTTGGTTTACTTAATAACTGAAATATTTTCATATACGTGCATTGTGAAAAATTTTAAGCATAGAAAATAAAACAAAAGATTTTAATTATTGAGTGATTCAAATCAGGGACGTAGCAACAGGTGGTGCGACCAGAGCCCGGGCCCCGCTAAGGCCCGGCCGCTCTTTACCACAATATCAAATTCATTCAATCTACAGAGTAGAAACTAGAAAAAAAAAATAAAAGAAGAGAACGGGAGAACACAAACATCCCAAGTAACATTTTTCACTGGTGAAATTAAAATTTATCTGTTAGGGTCTATGCTAACTATGCCAACAGGGTTTCTTTTGACAGATCTCTCACAGAGACTTAAATATCTGCGGTAGGTCTCTACTAGACACTCTGTTGCAGGTTATTTGTAAATCTCTAAAAAAATTTGTGAGAGAACTCTACGGGTACTTTTGTAGGTTATTTACAAAGACCTAAAAAACCTGTGGGGGGCCCTTATTAAGTACCATTTTGCAGGTTCGTGGTCTTCATAAAAGTTAGCACTTTTACCATTTTTCAATATTATACTTATTGATATTTATTTGCAACGGGAACTGCCAGTTAATCCACCCCACGATTTGAACTTTTTCCTATGCACTGTTGGAAAGAGCAAAAATTTCGAAGAAATATCCATTAGTTTTCAAAACATCGAATTTAAATTTTCGAACTCGTTTTTACATGGATGTGTGATTTTCCGTTGTTGAGTTTGTCGAAATAGATCCTCTCAACGCCTTCGGCGCTCTCAGGCCTGTTATTTGAGAAGCACATAACGAATTTGATAGAATCTCTGTAGAATGATAGAACTCCCCATAGGTGTAAGTAGAAGACACAGAACTCGTCCGTGTGTCGACCCGCATCTGACAGCAAACAGTAAGAGTAGTTGATCAACAAAAAATAGAGCGGGACGCTTAACGTGCGAGTTCCCGTGGCGCAACACGTGGCATTGCTATGTCACGTTTTACAAGTCCTGCTTTTTCAAAATTTAAAATTCCGTTTCTTCGAAATCTAATGGATATTCCTTTGAAATTTTTGTTTTAATATGCTCAGAAAATTGTCCTCTTTCCTATAGTACATAGAAAAAAGTTTAAATCGTGTGGTGGATTAACTGACAGTAATCTGTAAAACAAAATAATACTTATTATAATTTTAACAAATCAGAATCAAGAATTTTGTTAACGTTGAAATTTTTCTTTATTCTGTTTTTATTTACTTCTATTCGTCAATTTTTTCAAACCAAGTAATTAAAATCGACTTTAAAGTTAAATACGATATTTTTTTTATGTAATAAAATTGTAATTCTAAATTAAAGCTTTTTGTGAAATGATGAAGGGAGCCCGTGTGGTCTGCTTGTACCAGGGCCCGGCTTTGACTTGCTACGTCCCTGATTCAAATCGTATTTTAATCTCGCTGCTTATGCCGCCTGATGCGGCCGCATCTTTGGGGGTATCAAGGGGGGTACCTTGTACCCGCACTCTCGACAAAACATTTGTTCAATTGTTTTGCGTTGCGTCCCGCTCGCTTGCGTTGCGTTTATAAACTCACCAACGGCTTCTGTAATAAAATAGTCGGCTTTTGATTTTGATTTTAACGCAGAACTCGTAATTAATGTAAACTAAAACCCGAAACATAAGCATTGGGTCAATTCAAATAGTGTAAAAATAATTCGGTAAAAATAATGATTGGCGCTGGTATTTCATACGGCCTTTAGCGGCCGGCGCCCCTATTGCCTTGGCGCCTGTGTGCGCCGTACACTTCGCCCTGCCTATTAGAATGTAGAAATTCGAAAAATTTCTACATTATACATTTATATGTACAATAATAAATGTACGAACTAAATGTATTTCTTCACAATTATTTATTGTATATTTTTATATAATATTTTTGCGACATTGCAGCGATCGCGTGACATAAATATGAATGTGTATATAAATCCAATAAACGTGCAAAATTTTAATAAAACCAAAAAATTAATATCGATTAGCCTATCCAAACTGCTCGTATTCTGATGTAACTTGATGGACATAGACAAAATAAATCTTGCAGCTTAACTTAAAAGCTCAGCTTACTTAGCAACCTGTATCCGCTGGCTTAAACTCTTAAATTTTCCGCAGAACGATGCAGTTTTATAACGGGAACTTTTACAGATGTAATATATAATTCATTATTTTTATTTCATATTTTCATTTGCAATTATTCGCTCTTTTATAATTGGTTAAAATGCATCAAGATCGCGATTGGTAATGCAATCTGTTCTATGGAAGCTTTCGGATGATGCATGAATGCTACTCGTGTAAATCTTGATAGCTTTTCTGGATTTGTACTGCTCTATTTTATGTTTCTAAACGATTATAACAAGTAGGTACTTTGCTTGTAGACGGCAGTAAATTCCTTGCTAGCACTTGGAACAAATCTAAAACTTCAATTAAAATAGTAACTATAACAATAGCTTTAGCCAATCCAACGTCAATTTTCCGACTAAACCTCTTGACCAAGTTTAAATCGTTTTACTCTTTATTTTACTTACTATTAAGCCGCCGATTGACCGTTGACTGAAAATGTACAACTTACATGGCAAAACTTTATTATACAGTGTTAATTTTGATTTAGACTCTAACAGCCAATATATTTTTCTGAGTTTAATCTGGAGCTGTTTTCGCTTCTCGACACGTAAGACGTAAATTGATGCAAAAGTTAAATTTGATTAACTTGGTTTAAAGCAGAAATTGTAGTTGTGATTTATGATTTTATTTTTTAATTTGATTCCTCGTTTCGCGTCTATTTAAAATGATTATAATATTCAAATAAGTAGAATTACTACGATAAAATTAAATATTCGTGGACATGTTTCGAAAAAAAAAAATTAATTTTAAAATTAGTCTGACGTTTGTCATTTTTCACACTCGCTACGAATTAAATTAAATGAAAAAAACACGTAAGTTCACTTTAACTTGCAAAAGCTTTGAAAATTAATTTAATATACACTCTATATTAGATTCAGGTTTATGTTGTAACAATGGGCTTCAAATGGCGAAGGTGAAAAATAACAACTGTTTTTCCTATTTTATATGATTTTCAGAAAATAACTTAGTTTTTATTTCGCTTAATAGAAGGACCTGCTATCCATGCTAGAGGAAGTAAAAGTAACGTTACTTGTTAGCCTCAACGGTAAAGATTGTATTCGAACAAAAATATAATATTTAAGGTTGAGAAAATGGAGAAAGTAACAATAAATTGTGCAGGAATAATTCGAACGATGAAGGATTTTGTAGGTGGTAGATATTTTACAAAGAAAAACAATAAATTGGCAATACTTTTTCCCAAAAGATTTAAAAACAATCTTTTTTTAGAAACGTGGCGAGAAATGTAAGAAAATAATTTTCTATACCGATAGCGAAAGAAAATCGTTTAACCAGGCATAGCAGTTAGTAGTACAGATCCAGCGTAATTTATGAATCGATTTGAACATTAATGAAATTCCGCTGTTCATAATATAACTGAAATTTATTTTCTATAATTAATGGCAAAACGGAGTTGGACAATCCTCAAGCTTCGGTCTTTTGCTAAAGTAACGTTGGCTGCACTAATTATTTCTCTTCGAAAATGGATAATACGTTTAATGCTTGGTAACAAAGCTCTTTTGTTTCATTCTGTTCCAGCAATTATATTGATTTTATAACAAAAATAATCTTTTCTAATTTTTTTTTTTTTATAATAAATCGCCCTTCCATATTTCTTTTAGCTGGAAAGTTAATTACGACACTTTTTTTTAGAATAAAACTATTTTTTATAAAATTTTAATTTAAAATGCCGACTTCGATGTTTCGATATTAATGTATGGAACGTAGCTGAAAAATTCAGGTTTATTTTTATTATTAGCTTTTTATGTTTCCATTATTGAGTTTTATAATAAAATTTCAGTTACAGAAGCATCGATATTATTTTTCTCACAAACTTTATAGTTCTTTTTATTGTACCTGCATAATAACTCGTAAGATTTTTACGGCAAACGCTCCTTTTCATTCACACTTTTATGTTTATGTTTTTCAAATAAATATTTTTAAATTTGCAACTTTGCCCACGTCGATTTAAAAAATAAAAAAATTTAAATGGTTTAGCTACAAAAAACAGTCACGTTCTGAATCATCACGAGCATTTTGATAGTTGCAAAATGCGCTAAATTATATTATATTTGATCGTTAACTTTTACGTTGTACGTTTTAGTTTGATAAACGCAATTCTACCCACTACTTCAATTTTTAGGCAATTCATAAATTACGGTAATAAATTAATAAAATTTTTTTGAAATTAGTCTCGGCTGGGTGTGTTCATAAATCAACGCTCGAATCAGCAAACAGAAATATAACAATACAAACCATTTTTTGTTACATCTGTGCAGTTACTAGGTTTTCTCATACTGAAAGTTTTGCCAACTTTTCTACTGAACACGACGGTTATTGTATTTATTTTATGTTTTTATTTTCATTTCCTTGGCAAGCGTTATTCACCCAAATGGTTTAAAAGCATCTAATATTATGAAAAATATTAAAGTTTTCATCAAAAAGAATCAAATTTTTTATTGACTATTTAAATAATTGACTTTTATGCTTCATTCGAGTCGGTTTGATTGGGTCGTAAACTATATAGTACATACATAGGATTTACAGTTTAAGTGTGGTCCAAAGTTTAGACAATAAAATTATACTCGTAAAGTTTTTTACAAAATTTCATTGCACCAATCTTTAACCTATCAGAACCAATTGTAAGTAAATAATAGGTGATTTTTTTCAGATCGTATAATATATTGATTTACATTTTTATATTTAAATTTTAGCTTAATCCCATCGATGTAACTGTAGCCGGATGAAACTTCTTTTGAATTTAAATGAATATAAAACTGTGGTAAATTTTAATGTGGTAGCTAATAATACAATACAATGTACAAAATCTATAATAACATTTTTAGATTTATAAAAATCGGTTATTTTCGGGGTTCAGAATTCAGGTTACACTGTGGGTTTCTTATGTCTAGGAGACCCTTTCCTAATTGGTATCTCAATGAAATTAAAACCTTGAGTTACTTACTAGTGGTAAGAAGATGAAATAATAAGAAAAAAGAAATTACGTGATATAAACTAACAATGGCAACAAAATGAATTATAGTACGAACCATTTTGTATAATATAAAATAACCTTCTTTCGTTACTATGCTCGTAGTAAGTGGAGAAAATATTTAAATTATGGTATCGGCGAGCAGAATCACTTTTAAATTTGATTCTGAAGTTCATGCATTCAAAAACTTGCATTGCCAATATAAATTTGAAAAATGCTCTTATTAATAAATTTTAAACTTATACAAATTTTATCTAAACGGAAAATATTCACTTGTGGGATGGAAACATCCAGGCCCGGACTGGCCATAGGGCAGATAAGATAAGATAAGATAAATTTATTAAGCAATATAAATACAGTATAAAAATTAAAATTGCCTAAAAGGGTGTAGGGTCAGCAAAGCTGTTTTCCACCTAGACCCCCAGTGATAGTTTTTCTACCATCTTCTTCTTAAACAATTCTTTGTTCTTGGACGTCTGGAAGAGGACAAGAAACTTATTGTAGATACTGGACGCAATATATTGAAACGATCCCTTGAATTTGGAACTGTGATGCTGTGGAATAGAGAGATGCTCGTTCGAGCGTAAATTTAGCCCATGGCAGTCTGACCTCTTGCTTAAGAAATCATTAAGGTAGTTCGGATATCCCGACTTTAGTACATTAAATAGCATCACTGCAAAGAACAGTTCGAAGCGGGTATCCAATTTCATTATCTTTAGTGTAGTATAGTATGGAGTAACATGTTCTCTATGGCCAATGTCATAGGCAAAGCGAAGGTAAACATTCTGCAATACTTGAAGTTTGTTCTTCAGTTGATCTGTGAGGCATCCATAATACACGGTGATGCAATAGTCAATGTGGCATAGCACCAGACTTTCAATAAGTCTCCATTTAACCTGAGATGGCAAGATGTTCTTGTATCGGTAAAGTGTCTTGAGTTTAAAGTAACAAGTGCTGGTGATCTTATTGATATGAGCGGCAAAGGACAAATGGTTATCCCAAATTACTCCGAGATTCTTTACTTTGGTGCACCATTCGACTATACAACCGTTAACACAAACATCGATACGTTTATTTTCCGCTGCTATGGAGCAGTGCTGAGGATTGCCCATACACATTGATAAAGTTTTGGTGGGATTTAGAAGTAACCCGTTACAGAGGGACCAGCGTTGTACAAGTGCCAAGACATTGTTCATGTTATTGATAACTGAATTTATATCAAGTGGTAGGCCTGGTATGTAAATCGTCGTAAATGTCGTCGGCATACATGTGGAAGATGCATGAAGTGGGTAAGATTTTTGGAAGATCCGCAGTAAAAATTATAAATAACAGAGATCCAAGGAGGCTACCTTGAGGAACTCCACGCTTGATTTTCAGTTCGTTGGAGACTTTATCATTCAGCTTAACTTTTTGGGTACGGTCAGTAAGGTAATCCGATAGTAGTCTTAGTGCCGAGTTGCTACAGCCGTAGTACTTCAGCTTGGCCTTAAGCAGGTCATGGTTGATGACATCGAAAGCTTTGCTATAGTCCAAAAAGGTAGTCAGCGTTATTTTAGAAGAATCCATGTTAGCAAGAACATCTCCAGACACTTTGGATAGTGCAGTTGAAGTGCTAAATCTTGACCGAAAACCAGATTGCGAGTTAGGTATCACATAATTTGATTCAATATGAGCAAGAAGTTGTTTACGAATAAAGTATTCCAGTACTTTTGATAGTGCTGGAAGAATACTTATGGGCCGCAGCTCTCCAAAATTTCTGGCAGGGCTAGATTTTGGAATTGGTAAAATAATTTATTTTTTCCATAAATCAGGTACTGTCGAATTCGCCAAGCAAGCATTGATTAGGTCGGTGAAACTACCCAAGCAGTAAGGCAGAGTAAGCTTCAACATTCTGGAATTAATTCCATCAACACCAGTAGCATTCGACTTAAGCCTACAAATAGCGTTAGCTACATCTTCCCAGTTTACAGGGCAGAATACCAATGTCTCAGTTTTTAAAGGGTGGTTGCCATGCAAGAAGTCGTCTAAAGTATTAGCATCGGTAGTTGTGTTTGGGACAGCATTAATAAAAAATCGTTCAAAGCATTAGCATCGTCTTCTTCAAGAATAACTTCTTTCTTAGGTTTAGAGTGAATGTTGGTACGATCGAAAAATTTCCAAAGTTTCTGTGGATTATGTATGTTCGCTTCCACTTCGTATTTAAAATATGCTTTTTTTTCATTCTTGATAGCTTGTGTCACCAAGTTTCGGAGTTTCTTGAAGTAGTTAAAATCCTCATTTAATTTTATTTTAGAATATTTTTTGTATGCTTTCTCACGGAGTTTTATCATACTGTCAATAGTTTCGGTTAGCCATCCAGGTTTCTGTGTACCGATTTTAATTGTATGAAACGGAGAGTGAAAATCAAACAATTGAGTAATCTTAGAGTTTATAAACTCAAGTTTCTCGTTTATGTCTGCGATACCCTCTGAGAAAGACCAGTCTAAGGTACTAGCATCTTTGTCAAATTCTTCCAAGTTAATTTTGTTAAAATTTCTAAACGTTATAGATTTGCATCGGACAAACGTCCGATGGGCCGGTGCAGTCAAAGGGCCGTCTAACCAGTGGCTGATTATATCGCGAAAAAATTATGCTATTTTTTATAGGTAACATAACAAAGTATCAAAATGGTTAACAAAACTTAAAATTTCAGCACAATAAATTTATAAATAACAAAAATCTTTCAAATACAAGTTTCTATAGTAGAATCTCGATAAAGTGAACATTATTATACTCGATAACGTAATTTGATATGGTGTTTCAAAGTGATTGAGACCCACTCTATGGATTTTGGTGAAATTTTGGCATTAATAATTAAGTTGTAACTTTGTAGGATTTCCTAGGTGGGGACCAATCACACGAAATGCGAGGCTTTTTGCCAAGGATGGCTGCATAAGCGGTTGTGCGATTTTTGGCTTTGACCTTTGAGTGAATTGTTCTTGAAGACATTAATTTGAGAATAAAATTATTATTTTTGGTGAGCTGTGTTTTTTTTATGAATTATTTTTGGATTTTGGAAGCTATTAGTTTAATTATATGGAAAGTGAATGAAAATTAAAATTTAAAAGACCGGCAAGTGCATTTTGCTTTATGATAGGAAATCGCAAGTTCGATCCTTTAAAGAATTATTAAATTTTTACATTTAATTTTTGAATTCAAATTATATGCGATTGGAAATATTAATTTGAATAATTATTTTTTGAAGATAATTTATTTAATTTTGAGATTAACAATTTAATTTTTTTTTTTTGAGACAAAAAGTTTTTTTTGTAATTATTTTACGAACGCTCGAACCCTCGACCCTAGAAATATTCCAACTGCTCCTGCACACCAAGGTTACCCGAGAAGAAAACAAGTTTGAGGTATTTTTTTGATAAAATATCATAGCAATATTGATGTCTCCCAGTCACTTCTTATCACTTGTGCACAGTGGCGCAGCCATGTGGGGAGCTAGCCCCCCCCCCAGCACTTTTTTTAATAACCATAGTGCTATAAAAAAAATTTTAAAACAAAAAAATGATTGTGTTCGGCTGTTCGATGTGATTGTAGTTAGATACTGTTTTTAGTGTAGGCACTTTTTGCTTGTTGATAGCTAATCACCCAAGCCAGTTAATTTAGGTCTGACATCCATGGGCCCCCCAGGGACGGATTTACCAAATTGTCGCCTTTGGGCACTACTTTGAGATGCTGCCCTCGTTATACTTAAGGGCTAACAGAGGTGGTCCGGCGCAAGGGGAAGGACGCAGGTAAAGGCGTGGTCAACGGATTTTTAGAGTTTACCTACATTTTAAATAAAAAATAACTTCCCTATGGATAATTAGCAATCAGTTTGAATTCTTAATCTTAATGACTGCTATTTATTGAAAATAAGGGAAAGTATATTATAATAAGAAGATTGGCAACAAAAATCAATGATATATCTTTCGCCCTGAGTTTTTTCCGAAAAATTTTCGCTTACGGCGCGTACCTTCAGAACAGTTCGCTTCGCTCGCATTCTTTACTCCCCCCCCCCTCTATAACAACATCCTGACTGCGCCACTGCTTATGCGTGATTAAATATTATATAAAAACTGTTTAAAAGAAAGAAATGTCAAAAAATAATACTAATAATAAGTCAAATAATAAGTAAATAAAAAGTCAAAAATTAATACTAATAAAAAATGTCTTTCACTATTAGAACTAAAAAGCTAAAAACCAAAAGCCAAACAAAATAACTATGTTTTTTCATGAATTTTTGACATTATACGTTTTATAAAAAATAAAATAGCGTTTTTGTGGGAAGTAGGGGGCCGACAGTCTATAAAATGTCCGGGCCGGTTTTAGGTTCCAGTCCGGGCCTGGAAACATCTTCATTATTCGCCGCATTTAAACAAAGTTACTTTTTAACTAAAAATTAATAATAATGTTTACATGGTTGTAGTAAATAAAGGTTTATTAATTGTTTTAAAATTATTATTAGCGGAAAAAATTCACGACAAAAATCTCATAGTCACTTATCATATGATAAGTACTTGTTTATTCTTATTTGTTTGGTAAATGAAACTTTTCGGTTTATCATCTCTAAGTTGTAGCGATAAAAACGGGGGCGTTCTTTCTTTGGCAATTGTAAGTTGCATTGAGTATTCAGTCCTAATAAAATTACCGGCTGCAATTGCTCTCTTCGAGCGTAACGATAGTGCCGCTTTTAAGGGCTCTCTTAGAAAATATCTTATGCATATTATATTTCAGAAGATACGTCACCTTTTAGAATACATAATTACGTTTGCATACCGGCTCGAGATACTTAGAAGGAAAAATTGGGATATTGATTGGTGCGTAATAATTAAAGCACCGCTATATTAAAATGTTATTTTAACGAGTGCAGATTTTAAAGGTTTGGTTAAATGCGTATCTAAATGATTATGTTAGCAGGTTTTGGTTGTAATTGCTTATGCGGACATTAATCAACACATTTAACTTTACAGTAGAAGATAAAGTCGCTCGTATATTATTATAAATCGTTGCAAAAGTTTTCACATCATTTAATATAGGTAATGGCATATCTCACAAAGTTATTTAAATTAAACGCGTTTCCAAATAATTGCCATGAATAATAGTCGGAATCGATCTCTTACCAAAACTAACTATAGCATTTTATTATGGAGCCTCTCCGTTAAGTATCGATACGATTATTGGTAGGAACCACCGGGTCTACCGATAATTTTACAGATAAGTGGAGTCGAAAGGAAATAAAAAACATTTACTTTTGGCGCCCGAGCGGGAAACTTTATAAATAAATTATTTCGCCAACATTAAAGGCATTAAATAGCTTTAAATAAATGTTAAAATAAAGGTCGAACAATTTTTGAAATATTTAATCCGTACCGATTCAAGTAATCCTGGCGTCCGTATTATCCGTTAAATTAAATTCGAAAGGTTACTGGAGCAACTGTTAACCTTTAAGTTACGAAATGCTAGAGTTAAAAGATGAACAATACCGAAAGTTGGAAATAATTTTTGACATTTCAAATTTATGCTTTTAAACTTTTGATATTAATCTTTGACATTTGCACAATAGAGCAAAAAGTATTGCACTTTTTACCGGAACAAAAATATAAATTATGATTAATGAACTTTCTTGATAAACTATTTACAATCGCTTCCTTTGCGAAAATTTCGGCAGGAATTTTGACCTTGTTTAGCAAAAACGACCGACCGGCTTTCTTTTAAGAAAATAAAAATATCGTCTCGAAATTTAATGCAATTTTTGGAAAATATTTTTTGTTCGGTTGCGAACGATCCGCCCGAGCAATTTTGCGCATAAACTAAATTTATGTCGTAAGATTTGATGTTCGCAAATTGCATTGCGTGTGAAGTACATTATTTCCTGCTGGAATTTTCACTTGACAAGTTTGTTAGCAAAATATACTCGGAATAATACACCGTTTTAACCCAAACGAATAACCGACAATTAAGGTAATTAAATTGAATTTCGTTGTTGGCATTAATTCGGCGCCAAAGGTGCTGTGTATGAAAATGTAATTCGATTACGGAAAATGAGCTTCCTAAACACTATAACTATATTCTTGGGTCTCAATAAAGATTAGATAAAATGTAATTAATTTGTTGCTAATCTAACCGAAATGCGCCGAAACAGCCAAATGGAAATTAGTGATAATAAATAATAATTTTCAACTGCTGTTTGCTTTCAATAGTTTTCCCACAACTTCTTCTGACCCCTTCGGGCAGCGAAATGCTCGACATTGTTTCAAAATTATAATATTGCAAAACTTTATAACAAAATTAAATTGAGGTTTACGTTATATGAAATAAATCCAACAATAACATTTCAGATTTTCAGCGAGATGTCTTTGGGATAACTTTTCCGATTAAACATGTTATTTTATCAGACAGATAACTATTTTTAACCGGTAGCGCGCTTATAATTAAGAAGGCATTTATATATTTATATAATTAATTAAGGGCTTGATCGTGATAAATTGCAAGAATTTTCTTGTCATTTTCCTTTTAATATAAATGATATCTTAACTCTACATAAGCCGTAATGTAATTTCTTAATAAACCAAATTAATAACGCAATTTTGATAAAACTAACGTTTTAGGTTTTGATTTAAAATAAATAAGTCGGAACAAGATCTTTCCATCGGAAAATAAAATCGTTAGGGGAATAACCAAAATAATTAATTATTTTTAAGCGGATTTAAATTGAATTAAATGGAATCCTTAAATTTATTTCGAGACGTTTGCCGAAAATTTATAACTTCCAGCTATATTTGTTAGCGTTTCTAAGAGTGGCCGCAATCCAACAACAAAAATTATGGCAACCACATTGTATGGACAGAAAAACATATTTAGTTGATTTTGACTTGATTTAGGTAGCCAACGGAGCGTCGTTTGCATTAATTTGTCATGTGCTTTTGTAAAAGCGATCCATACACGCAGGGCCGTATTTAGACTAAATTTTCGGGTGGGGTTTTAAAAAAATTACAAAATAAATAGCTAATTTATTAAAATACAAAAGAAGTTTTTCTAAATTTAAATTTTGTTATTAATTTTTAAAATGTAATGTTTGGAGAAAAGTGACTAGAGGGAGGTATTTTGCTCCGCTGATTTTTTGAGTATAATTTTGTGCAAGTATTTTTGCAATTAAGATTTTATTTTTGAGTATTGTTATTAGAAAATTTTGTTTGAAAGTATTTTGTCGAAAGTTACCGCAAAAAAAATTGAAATTTTGTGAAAAAATTGTTTTTATTTAATTAAAATAATTATGTTTTCGCGCGATTTTGTACAAAAATGTACAAAATATAAAACAATTTATGGGTTTACAATGCTCATTCTAATTTATTGCGGAAGTGTTATTTTAAGCTATTATGCTGCCCATGATGGTCATACAATTTATGTTCCCTTTAAAATTTTTGGATCAAACAATTTATTGCAATTTAAAATTTTTACCATAATAGTAAGAATTAAGATCAAATACCTATTTCATTCATTTCAATATAATTATTTTTAAAAAAATCGAAAATTAATTAATAGGAGTAATAACTAGCAATTAATTAAGTGGTTGCAGACTTTTACACAGTACTGTAAATATTTAAAGCATTTTTATATTCTTCATCTTCGGTTTTTATATTTTTGCAATTTATTAGTAGGTCCAGTATCGCCAATCGCCGGATTATAATACGAATTTCTGATTTTTTAATTTGGGATTTAATTTATTGGAAATATCTCTTTAGTTTTAATTTTTATTTAAACACTTCAAGTTTAATGTTTTTGTTATAGTTGTAAAAATATTTAGGGGTTGTAACCCCTAAACCCACCCCCTTAAATACGGCCCTGATTACACGGGCGTCACATTGTAAACCTAATTTTTGGTTGCGTCAAGATATATTTTTTAACTTTGATTCTTCTTGAAATGTTAACTGGGATTATCTACTTTTTAGTCAGCCGGTGTAGGTTTAAAGTTCTACTGATGATATTTTCTTTACCAAGAATACCCAAGCTTGATAGAAAAGTGAAACTTGAATTGATACCCAAAATTTTGAACAAAAAATTCGCTAATAAGAAATTTAGAAAATGTTATGTAGTAATTGAATAATTATCTTAATTAATTTTTTGTATTGTTTAACTTTTATAGGGTTGCAGAGCCGTATTTAGACTAGATTTGGGGGGGTTAACAATATTAAAAAATAAATACCTAATTTATTAAAATACAAAGGAAACTAAAATTCAAAACAAAAAATAAAAGTATAAAGGACAACATATTTAAAAAATAAAAAAAAAACTACAATAAAAAACAAATATAAAATAAAAAATAGAAGGAACTCGATAAATAAATAAATACCTAAATATAAAAATGTAAGTCCCAACTTAAACCGTCAGTCATGCTAAAATCGGCAAAATAAGTGCAATTTTGGTAATTTTTTTAAATTTAAATTTTGTTATATAAATTTTTGAAATGTAATGTTTGCAGAAAAATGAGTAGAGAGAGGTTTTTTTGCCAAGATGGCGGAAACGACGAAGGCCTAGATTTTGCTCCGCTGATTTTTTGAGTATAATTTTGTGCAAGTATTTTTGCAATTAATATTTTATTTTTGAGTATTGTTATTGGAAAATTTTGTAATAAAAGTAATTATTTTTTTGAGCGATTTTTTACTTTATCATACGAAGTCTGAGAAAGTATTGTAATCGTGCAGAAAAAAAACTTGAGATTTTGATGAATTTAGACATTTTGGGGTCCCAGAAGCGGAAAATCGTCATTTCCAAAAAATGTCTGTATGTATGTATGTGGTTAAATTTTGTGTGCGCTCTACCTCAAAAAGTAATAGAAATTTTTTAACAAAATTTTGTATTTAGTACATAAATATTGAGACTTAGAGCTGATTAGATTTTGGTTAAAATCGGTACACGGAAAAGCAAAATAAAACAGTATTTAGTAAATTAAAAAAATTTTTTTTTTTATTTTTAAAATTTTATTTTTTAATCATATTCTCCTCTAAAATAATAATAAAAAAGTATTAATCAATAATCGTGTAAATATTCTATTTTTGTTTATATAGCTTTTACAAATTAAAATAAAATTTATTTTTTTAATTTAAGTATTAATTTAAATTTAAAAGTTAAAAATTGAAAATTAATGTTATCAATTTAATACCAATTTAACAAAGAAAAAAATACAAACGATTTGTACAAAAACATCTTAAAATCGAATAAATAATATAAAAAAAAATAATAAAAGAAAATTTTGCAAATAATTTTTTTCTTATTTTTAAAATTTTAACTTTTTAATATATTCTCCTCCAAAATAATATTTTTTTAAATTTATTAATTATTTAAAAGTATGATAAAGTTATGGGCATAGCCACATCCAATTTTTTTTAATAAGTTTAAACTTATTCATATTTTAATTTTAAACTCCTTTGTAAAAAACCATCTTTAAATAAAATTTTTTAATTTAATAAAAATCACAAACTAAATTCTTATTTTACGGATGGTAAATAATGTTGTCAAAACGAAGAACTAAATTACACCAAAATATAAGACAATTTATGAGTTTGCAATGCCCTATCTAATTTATTGCGGAAGTGTTATTTTTTTGAGCGATATTTTTTTATTTAAGTTCGATATTCAAAGAAAATTTTGATTTTTGTGAACTTTATTTAATGATTGAAAATAAAGCTGCCGATGATGGTCATAAAATTTATTTTTCTTTTAAAATTTTTGGTTCAAACAATTTATAGCAATTTAAAATTTTTACCGTAATAGTAAGAATAAAGATAAAATATCTATTTCATTTATTTCAATATTACTGTAAATATATAGGGCTTTTTTATATTCTTCATCGTCAGTTTTTATATTTTTGCAATTTAGTAGTAGGTGTATTCAATTCAGTGTCGCCAATCGCCGGATATTAATATGAATTTCCGGTTTTTTAATTTAGGATTTAGTTTATTAGAAATATCTTTAGTTTAAATTTTTGTTTAATACTTCAAGTTTAATGTTTTTGTTCTTAGTTGTAAAGATTGTTTTTGTTTTTTCTGATTTTTTTACGATTGCAGGCGGACTTCTAGTACTTGATAAATAATTTCGGGGGGGGGGGGGGCCGGAAATACGGCCCTGCAGGTTTGTGTATAGATAACTCAACCGCAAGGGTGTGGTAGTAAAAGTGGTAGAATCGACGATTATCTTAATATTTTCAAATGGTAAAAAACACAATAATGTATAATATCAGCGCGAGATGAAAAAAATAATCTCTCGCAACGAAAACAAAGCAATCTTTCTGCAGAAGATGAAATATGTAATAACCAAATACTTGGAAACGATAGCAATTGCAAATAATTAATGAATGCATTTATTATGAGAACAAGAGCGTCGAGAGTTGACAGAGAACTCTTACCGACAGTCCCCTCGTAGTATTTGGATGAAATTTGAATGGAATGTATTGTCATATTGTGGTATTGTGTGTTATGTGTGGAATTATTCAGATTACGAGAGCTACAATTATTTCAAAAAGCTAAATAATTAAATCAATACAAAACGACACAAAATTAACATTTAACTGAATGGCCAGCATCACGTTGCCACCGCAAGCACTTAAAAAAATTAACTCTGAATTTAAAAAATAAAATACGAAGATAATTTATTGTACAACGCAAATAAAATCAAATAAATTTGCGTAGTTGCTCTTTTCGAGAGCACTCGTGATTTTCGGCTGCAAATTAATTAATTAGTTTATTTACCAACTTAGCAGTTAGAGTGGTAGGCAATTTTAATTAATAAAATTTTTGCTAGGTGCTTAATTTGTGATAAATAGCGTGAGATTTAAGCAACACCCGCTTTGTATCGCAAGCCGGCATTCGCATTTCCCGCTCCACATTTTCTTCCCGAGAAATTAGATGAAAATCTACGAAAACCTATTTTTTTAATAGTCACTCATATATGTGCAGCCATAGTGTTAGATTATTTTGGCTTATGCAAAAATGCTTCCACCAATCGATAGTTGCAAAATCTGCTCATGTAGTAAAATTAATCATGTTAAATTTACAGCAGCACTAGGTAGGTAAGTTCCATAATACCAACATTTTCTTAATTAAGAAAACGTGAAGTATTAGTGGATGTCGTAAGGAGACGTCTTACATTTTATTAAAAACTATATTTCACTTCGTGCATACTGCTGTTCTATAATTTTGAAACATAATTGTCGAAATTTAGCAAAAGTGTTCATTACTTGTCGTATAAAATTCTCCAGTCATTAATATAACTGAAAGTGCTCACCTACATATAACAATTATCTGTAGGTAACGTATAAATAATGAAGAGCAGATAGTAAAGTGCAATCGATGAATGGCGTGTTTGCTGAACCGATGGCTTCTAATATACGGCTGCCACTTCAATATCCGGTCAATGCTGATAACACTTAATGTGATGTAAGCTCTTGAACAGACCTTCGACATTCAATCGACTTTCCGCTTGTACTTCTTGTCACTCACCTATGAGAGCTTTTCCATATTACACATCAAAGTTTCGTATTTGTTTAGATTTTTTTAAATTTACACTTTTTCTGCACGAAAAGAACCACGATAAGATTTGAAATATCATGAAATATATAAAAATAATCAATTGTTAAAATTTTCTTTACTGCCGGCGACAAACGGCAGTAAAGTATTTTTCTACTTTTCCTCTGCGATTAATACCTTTTAAAATTGCAATGTTTCTCGGATAAAAATTGCAAATAAAATTTTTAATGCTAATGTGGGTAACGAACTGCTGCCGATGGCAATTTTTTATTCTGAATTTCAGATCAAATTTCGCATGCACAGATTTACGTATATGCCGAAATCGTTCGGAGATTTAAATTTTTATAGTGTGTTATTACTTATTAGCAATTGCTCTCGTGCTTCTTAATTCTTTCGTTAGGCTTTCTCTGAGATCAGGAATGAATTTGAATTTGGTTTGGTTTGGTTTTAAACAGTCTGGTTTGGGACAACGAAGATCTATGCCAGTAATAAATTATTTATGTCGTGGATCTTATTGCACGTTAAAATGCTAGTCTCATTATCTGTAAATACAATCAATCAGTAAAAACCGCCAGATTGTAATTCGCAGGGTTTATACGAAATTGTAAAACGATTTATCCCCAATCGATTTAATGATTATGAAAATTTAAATATCTAGTAAATGGAAAAATTGAAAATTAATGTATAACTTTTCAATAAAATGACAAAAAGTGTTTCCTATCAAGCAGCAAAAATTACGTTGGTTAAAATAAATTGATATAAATAAGGCTATCAAACACACTCACACATTTTCTTGGTTATAGGAGCTTCCTTATTTTTTAAATTAAAAAAGATTTGCAAAGCCATAAAGTTTCATTTCATTGTAAAACTAACGTCAAGTTTTTATTGAGATAAAATAGAAATAGCAAAACGTTCATTAATACTCGAAGAAAGCTCGAACAGCTTTATCCTCAATATTTAGAGGTATATTTTTGCAGGTAATAAGCGTAAGAAGCTTTTCTTCTTTTTTTTACCGTTGCGAGATTACCCGCGATTACTTGGTGTTTCTCACTTTTTAAAATTCACACAAAGTTATTAAATTATCTTGCATCTTTATTAAAACGTATTTTCAAAAGTTTTTCTTTTTGATTCTGCTTTATTATTCTTTCGAAAAACCAAACGCGTTTACATCAAAGACGGTTTTCAACAACATCATAGTTAATTAAAATTATGTGTTACATAGAGGCACGCAATCTGGCTTTGAATTCATCATTCGGGCTGGAAGATTATGATGCACGAAAATATGTTTTTTTTACGCAGACCCTCTTCGTGAGGTGATTTTATCAGCTATTTTGAAATTTAATGAGATAATCGTTAAAAGTATTCGGAGGATGTAAGTTAAATGTAACATAAAATAAATACTTGCTTCCATAAATTATTACCTCATTTATCTGCTTTACATAGTCAACATGTTACCTACGCTCACCCTCATTTAAATCCAACGAGTGGTAAATTGTAAATGCTAATGTAATTATTAATTTTGTCTAAAAATGTTACAGGAGTTTGTTTAAAGTACGAAGGATTTATTATAATTCTGACCCACCGTAACAGCCTGGAAAAGAGTGCACGGGCAGAAGGTCGTTAAAATGTTCATTTTCCACCAACAACATAACTTTAATTTTTAAATTAGTATACCATACCTACTTGTGCTAGTACATCTAAATTCAATACCATTTTAATGCCATTTAAAGAAACATAAATTTTATGACGGTAATCTTTAAATCGGATTTTATAAATCCAAGTGAGATAAAATTTAATGGAATTGAAATACTATAAGACACAACTTCCACCTGCGCGTCATGTGGCATTGCATATTACACGTATTATTATCATTCTTCCGCAGGAGATTATTCGATCTTATTTTGATTAAAGTCGATCGGGCGAAAATAAAATACATTTTTAAACGACCGCGATAAAATAGTAAGAAGTTCTATTTGTTCGCACAATACAAATATAAATTTTGTTAATTAAGAGTAGAGACTGTTGTAATTCGATCGGATTTACAATCGCACTTGTTTAATTAAAAACGTTAAATATTTAATTAAGTATGAAGAAGATTTTAGGAAATAAAAGATTGAGATAACGAGGCTACCAAAATTTTATTTCCTTCGTTTTGCTAAATAACTTCTGCCTATTATCTAAAAAAGTGTACTCGAGAATTCGTCGTATACCAGGTGTTCGTTTTAAAGTTTCCAAATTAAATTATTGCATTCTGTTACTTACTTAAAAAGTTTTCGCTCTTCATAATTTTAAAAACCAAACGAACAACTGCGAGCAACGGTCAACCGGACTACCCCAAACTTTAACAACTTCACAGTCAAGGATAATATGAAAGAGCACAACTTAAAATTGTTCGAATCCTTTTTAAATTAACATGTGATTGTTTTGAAATTGTAACGAATTATAACATATTTCATGCGGTAAGTTTTAAGTAAAAACATTTTTTTTTAGAAATCGGTAATGAAATTATTTCGAAACACAAGGTTTCTTTTCATGTCGATACTATGCCGTGCAACACTTAGTGGAATCTTATTAACAAAGATAATTAGTTTTGTTTTACTTTTTAATTAAATTTTATTACGCTAGTTCGAATTCGCGGCCAATATTTTCTTTTTTTTACGTTTCCTATAATTTTCGCATTAACATAAAAAACAACCGGCCCTGTCTTTTGTAATTTCTATGTTCGTTAAATTGGTCGTATTGAAGTCGATTTTAAATGCTCTTATGTGAAACAACAGGAGACTCTAAAGGATAAGATTGCAAAGTTTTTTCAAGATGACTTGGATGCTGAGGTAAAGATAATAACTGCGTATAAAGTGGGAAGCGAAAGAAGCGTAATCGAGCTGGGAAGTTTTGAAGAGAAAATGGAAGTAATGAAAAATAAATTTAAGTTAGCCAAGTTACCTGGAAAGAAAATATTCATCGATGATGACTTGACATACATGGAAAGAAGAATTCAAACGGAAATAAGAAAGCACGCCGAAGAACTGAGGAAAATGGGAAAAAAGTAAGGATAGGCTATCAGAAGTTAATGTATGAAGATAAGGTATTAAAGTGGCGCCAAGAAAAGGGTGAACTGCAAGAGGTAGAGAAACCTCCTCCGGTGCCAAAAAACTGAAGAGCACAAACAACGATGAAACGAGAAAAGGATAACGAGATGAGACGATACAACACAATAAGTAAAATAAAGGAAAGACTGATGATAGCAAGCTGGAATGTTAGAGGTACATACAAGGAGGGAGCGCTAAAAAGTTTGGAAGAGGAAGTAAAAAGATACAATCTGGATATTATAGCGTTACAAGAGACCAAACAAAAGGACAACGAGGTTATGAAGGTGGGAGAGTATTTGCTATACCATAGCGGCGGTGCAAACAGAAGATTGCAAACAAGAAATGGAGGCATTCGGTAATAAATTTCGAACCGATAACGGATAGATTGTGCAGTATAAGACTTCGAGGACGATTCCAAAGGATAACTATAATAAACATACATGCACCATCGGAGGAGAAGGCAATTAAAGAAAAAGAAGCATATTATGACAGAGTAAGAGAGGTTTACCAAAAAATCCCGAGATATGATCTAAAAATTATCATTGGAGACTGCAACGTAAAAGTAGGAAGAGAGGAAGAATATGGATCGACAATAGGAAAATATAGCAAGCATGTCGAAAGTAATGAGAATGGACAACTGTTAATTGGCTTTGCAACCGAGAGAAGTTTGAAAATTGTTAGTACTGACTACCAACGAAAAGATATATATAAGGGAACGTGGACATCACCCGATGGTAAAAAGGTGAATCAAATTGATCATATGTTAATAGAAGAGAAACATAGAAAAATGATAACTAACGTCAGAAGTTGTAGAGGAGCAGATGCCAACTCAGATCACTACCTGGTGGAAATAATGGTTAGACAGCTAGTACCAGAACCATATCAAGAAACCCAAGAAAGAATGGAAAGATATGATATCGAGAAACTAAAGAATGAAAACAATAGAGATAAATATGCAAAAGAGATAGAAAGACATTTACAGACAGGAGAAAAGGAAATAGAAGAAAGGTGGGAAATAATGAAGAATGCTATAAAGAAATTATCAGATCAAATTTTGAGAGGCAAAGGAAAAGATTGGTACAACGATGAATGCAAGATAGCAGTAGCAGAAAGAAAGCGAGCAAGAATAGAAATGATAAGTAAAGGAACAGAAAAAGCAAAAGCAGAACTTAGAAATAAAAGAAGTAGGGCTAAACGCGTATGTAGAATAGCAAAGAGAAGGGCAGAAGAAGAGGAAATAAAGAAGTTGGAGGAGAGCTATAGAGCAAAGGAAATAAGAAGGTTTTACCAACAAATAAGGACGAAAAAACAAGGCCAACAATTAAAAGAGGTGTTTTGTAGAAGTAAAGATGGAAACTTGTGCCTGGATGAATATAGAAGTCTCGAGAGATGGGCAGAATATTTTGAGGACATACTGAACGAGCGGGAAGAAGCCAATTACGGACTAGAATTGGAGGTCACTTCTGCAATGAACGATGAAGAAACGTAGAAAATAACACTGCCAACAGAGAAAGAAATAGAAAACATAATAAAAAAGATGAAGAATAACAAAAGCCCAGGTGAGGAGGGTATCCAGGCGGAAATGATTAAATATGGAGGTGAACAGATTAAAAAGGAGATAATATGGAATGATGAAAAGATGCCAAAAGAATGGTCGCAAGCGATGATCTGCCCCATTTTTAAAAAAGAACATAGAACAAGATGTGAGAACTACCGAGGCATAGCCCTGTTAAATGTGGTCTACAAGGTATTGGCAAACCTCATAAAGGAAAGGATGCAAAAGTACATAGAGGAAATTGTAGGAGAGTACCAATGTAGTTTTAGACCTAATCGATCGGTGATTGACCAGATATTCACTCTTAGGCAGGTGCAGGAGAAGTGTTATGAACATAACATAGTGATACATGCGGCATTTGTCGATTTCAAGCAGGCTTACGACTCCATTGATAGAGAAAAATTGTATGGAGTGATAGAAGAATTGAGAATATCTAGAAAGTTGATAAGATTGATCAAAATGACTCTTGCAGATACAGAGAATAAGGTTGCGGTAAATGCTAAATTATCAAAGAAATTCAAAGTGAGTAAAGGGCTGCGACAGGGGGATCCCTTATCAGCAATGCTTTTCATAGTTGCAGTGGAGGGGATAATAAGACGAGCCGGGATCCTACGCGATGAAACGCTATACAATAGAGGACATCAAGTGATAGAGTATGCAGATGACATAACGGTACTGGCGAGATCTAACAGGGGCTTAAAGGATGTTATGTTACATTTAGAAGCAATGGCTAAAGTACTGGGCTTGAAAATCAACGAAAATAAGACCAAGTACATGAGAATGGGAGAAAAAGGTGAAGTCGAGCTGGGAACTTGTTTTAGAATGGAAACAGAGAATGGGGAGCAATACAGTTTTGAAGAAGTAGACAAGTTTTGTTTCCTGAGGACGGTTATGACACGAAATAATGATTCAAGTAAAGAGATTAACACTAGGATAGCAGCTGGAAACAGAAGCTTAGGTTCTCTGATGTCCGTAATAAGAAACAAAAGCGTATCACGAAAAAGTAAAGTGAGGATATATAAAACAGTTATCCGACCGGTGGTAACTTATGCTAGTGAGATATGGACAATGAGTGGAAGAGATAGAGAAAACTTGGAGATGTGGGAACGAAAGGTTCTAAGAATTATTTACGGAGGTAAGAAAGTGGAAAAGGAATGGAAAAGAAGAACCAACGCAGAAATCTATGAGTTGTTTGATGAACCTCAAATAACGGATGTTGCCCGATCCCAAAGAATTCTATGGTTAGAACACGTACTCTGACTTCAAGAAACTAGAAGCACAAGAGAGGCAATGGAAGGAAGACTTTTGAACACAAGAAAGAGAGGACGACCAAAGAACAGATGGCAGGATGCGGTGGAATCGGACTTGCGACTGATGGGAGTTAATGGATGGAAAAAGAAGGCACAAAGTAGACAACAATGGAGAAGAGTGGTGCAACAAGCCTGGGGCCTTCATGGCCTGTCAAGCTAATTTATATATATATTAAAGCATACGGATGTTTTGTGGTTACTTCAATTTCATTGACTTTCTTCAAGTTTTGTATATTTTAGCTCGCTTAAACTTAGAATCACCGATTATCACTTACCCTATTTGACGAAATAGCATTAAATTTTATTATTATCCAATGAAAAACTATTGTTTAATTTTCGGCTTTTAAAGTCGATAAAAGTCTTTTTTAGTCCCGTGATACATAATATACAATTATACATATTGAAACATTCATATTGAGCACAATAAAAATATTATATATAAACTAAAACAGTTCTAAAAATTTAACTGAAACGCAACATGGAATTATAACAAGAAAAAAGGAAATATGGAAACAATAAAAGATGTAAACGAAAATTGCAAATAATTAAAAATTTGTATAGACAAAAACTAAAATTCAATTATGTAATAGCAGCATGACGTCATAAATTTAACAGTTTTGTTGAAAATATATCAAACAATTACAAAAATTTATTAAACCGAATACTTTCAGGAGGCTACACTCGGTTATGTATTATTAACACGACGACTTTTATTATTTTTAAAACTTTGTTTGATATGTATTTCATAATTTTGATGTTTTAAACAGAAACATTTTTAACGCAAGTCAAAAAAATCAGAAAATATCAAATAAAAGAGTGGGTTAACAAAAAAGCTATAACTAATATTTGCGGAAATTCTAAGTAATTCCGCCTTGTTTTAATTAGGTAATGCAAAATTAGATTAGATTAAAAATTCATATTTTCCATTAAATCAATTACAAATGTAGAAATAAAATATGAAAGCTCTAGCGAGATTTACTGGCGCTATTGTATTCGGATATTCGCAATGATCCATCAGACTTGAATGTTTACACATAGGCCAATGCTGTTGTTCTCATGACGGAAATTACGCGGTTTAGTTAGATTGATATTACCGAAACCACAATATAACTTATATCAATAATTGAAAACAGAATAATAAAACTTCCATTAGAGCTAATTGCTTTTACCTCTTCCGTTATGAGCCACTAAAAGCTGTGCTTATTGCAAAAATGTTTTTAGTTAATTTTAATTAAATTCGAGTCAATTTTCGATTAACTTTAATTGTCACTCAAACTCGAAGATATCCGCTTAATATAGGTATGGGAAAATATATCCCAAAGGAAACTTGACTTCCTGTGGGAGTTATCTTATTTCTCTGGCTAACCGAACCAGTAATGTAACTGGATGTATACCTACTACACAATATTGGTAATTTACTGTGACCTTTTGGTTACCAAAACTATCATCGTTTTTCACATAAAATGCTAAAATTTTCGTATTAAAATGAATAATGGTATTCGACGACGAAGACTGATCTACACTCTAAAAACGCGAGATTTGCTGCCGAAATAGCTATCACATTCGTAATTTATTTTGCAGAAAATTCATTTAAAAAAGTTCTGAATTATTTAAAAAATAATTTCCCACAAAGACATACCTAAAAACTTTTTCGTTTTACATGCAATTTTGATGTAAAATTTTTCTTTTATGCAGATTACTCTCACGTAAACGTGACATAATTTTGGTGAGCAGCAATTGCATCTGACATTTTTGTGACTTGTAGAAATTAGAGTGCATTAATTCTTTTTTAATTGCGAGTAAAGTGGTGCCTTAATGCTTCTAATTAATAAAACATAATGTAGGAATTTAATTGTTATTAAAAAATATTACATCGTTCGAGCACAAATGCGGGGACGGACGGCTCTTCCGTATTTATTATAGAATATCGCTTAAACCGAATTTCACCGTATCGAAACTTTTGTTTTTGTTTTTAATTAAATTTTTAAAACGTAAAGTATAGTTCGAACTTTTAAATGTCGAGATTTTAGAAGTTTTCTCTTAATAAATCCTTCGACTTCATAAAGCGTTAATAATTAAGTCGGGCACTCAGGCACATACTTTTAATAAAAATTTTATTAAGTAAAACCATTAAAGAGTTTTAAAAAGTTCAAATTAAAATATTTAAAACGAAATCTCATTGTTTGTGTTGCCTTTTCTGCGCTATTCATTTTCACGGAAATATTATAGAAATAAAATAAAATAAAATTTTTATATTTTATTTTTAATAAAAAAAATTCTCTAATCAGTATTCCGCCCCTGTATTGCCGTTTATACTTTGCGTCAGACCATTCAACAATTCAGAATGATTTGTGAGCCTGCGACATACCCCCAAATGCTGCCTATATTTGGCTAATGGCACTCACTAGTTGATGCTCTTTGATATTCACCACCGACTTCTGTTATGTACTCAAAATACGTTTTTTCAATAGAAAAGCATAAGTGCATATTTTTAAAACGTAAAGCACCAAATAATCAAATTTTTTAAAATAGAATATTAATTAATGTGCACAAAACTCATTGCGGCCATGGTATAATAATTAATAGCTTCAAAAAAAAGATTTACAAGGAACAAACCTGCCACTATCCCACTATAAAGTTAGTTAGATGGATTTATCGATTATTTAAGGTAGCAAAAGCTTTTAAAATTTAAAGAACAAGTTAAATTAAGTAAAACATTTACGAGGAGGAACGAGAAAAACAAACTTTTAACTTTATAAGACGATCGTGAGATTGATGTGACATAACTACGCTTTCCCGGCTTTGTGCAGCATCAAACATGCGAGAACCTACTTAAACTCTTCCCTCGTTTTCGTTGCGTTAAAATTTATGTTCAAATTTTTTTCTAAATAACCAACTTCAAACGGGACGCATAATAAAATTAATAACAGTAAAAGGAAGCATTAAATTAAATTATTGGAATTTTGTTACTTCCACCACATTCTTAATGTCTAAAAATGTAGTTTTTCCGCCGAGGATGCGAACTTCAGCTCAAGTAATTGCTACTAATGTCACCAATAAGCGTTAATGGTAGGTAGGAATCATAATTAAATTTAACTTGGCGTAAAAGTTTGTAGTCTTTAATAACAATTAATTGATTATAATGTGCTAAGACATCTAGGCAAATTTTACGATAATTAAGTTTGACATAAGATTCAGCTATAAACGTTCTATTTAATTATATTAGCCAGCTTTTGACGTTCTTGCGACAGCATTCGGGTATATTTACAATGTACATTCATTAGTTCTAAATATATCATATACGGGGTGGAAACACCAATAATTTTATTAAATCAGGAAAATTTTTTTAAGACCCCGAAGAGACATTGCTTGATCTATTTCAGTTCGTCAGTTTGTAACGTTTTTTTAATGAATGAAAAATAAGAGATATTATTATTATTATCAGTGAGTAATTTAAAATTTAAAAAACCTGAACAAATAAGTAAAATTTATTCAGGAAACACGAAAAACAAATTGAAATAAAACCGATTTTGGTTAGAACTACTATACTATTTGGAAAAACCTCCAGCGCGTTTACAGCATCAAGAAGAGTTAAGATAAAAATCAATAAAAAAAAATTAAAATTGCACAGAACAAATTAATATTAAAACATTTTAAACAAATGAGATAAAAGTTAAAACACTTATAAAATTTTCAAAATTTTCATTTTGAAATTTTTTATGTTTATTGATTTTATCTTTCTCGGTTTGAAAGTTACAACCAGGCCCGGACTGGCCATAGGGCAGATCGGGCAAACGTCCGATGGGCCGGTGCAGTCAAAGGGCCGTCTAACCGGTGGCTGATTATATCGCGAAAAAATTATGCTATTTTATATAGGTAACATAACAAAGTATCAAAATGGTTAACAAAACTTAAAATTTCAGCACAATAAATTTATAAATAACAAAAACCTTTCAAATACAAGTTTCTATAGTAGAATCTCGATAAAGTGAACATTATTATTCTCGATAACGTAATTTGATGTGGTGTTTCAAAGTGATTGAGACCCACTCTATGCATTTTGGTGAAATTTTGGCATTAATAATTAAGTTGTAACTTTGTAGGATTTGCTAGGTGGGGACCAATCACACGAAATTCGAGGCTTTTTTGCCAAAGATGGCCGCATAAGCGGTTGTGCGATTTTTGGCTCTGACTTTTGAGTGTAGTTTTTTTTTAAGTTAATTGCAAATAGTTTTGCAATTAATTATTTTGAATTGTTCTTGAAGACATTAATTTGAGAATAAAATTATTATTTTTGGTGAGCTGTGTTTTTTTTATGAATTATTTTTAGATTTTGGAAGCTATTAATTTAATTATATGGAAAGTGAATGAAAATTAAAATTTAAAAGACCGGCAAGTGCATTTTGCTTTATGATAGGAAATCGCAAGTTCGATCCTTTAAAGAATGATTAAATTTTTACATTTAATTTTTGAATTCAAATTATATGCGATTGGAAATATTAATTTGAATAATTATTTTTTAAAGACAATTTATTTGATTTTGAGATTAACAATTTAATTTTTTTTTTTGAGACAAGAAGTTTTTTTTTGTAAATTATTTTACGAACGCTCGAATCCTCGACCCTAGAAATATTCTAACTGCTCCTGCACACCAGGGTTACCCGAGAAGAAAACAAGTTCGTGGTATTTTTTTGATAAAATATCATAGCAATATTGATGTCTCCCAGCCACTTCTTATCACTTGTGCACAGTGGCGCAGCCAGAGGGCTGGCCTCCCCCCCGGCACTTTTTTTAATAACCATAGTGCAATGAAAAAATTTTTAAAACAAAAAAATGATTGTGTTCGGCTGTTCGATGTGATTGTAGTTAGATACTGTTTTTAGTGTAGGTACTTGTTGCTTGTTGATAGCTAATCACCTAAGTCAGTTAATTTAGATCTGACATCCATGGGCCCCCCAGGGACGGCGGTCCGGCGCAAGGGGAAGGACGCAGGTAAGGGCGTGGTCAACGGATTTTTAGAGTTTACCGACATTTCAAATACAAAATAACTTCCCTATGGATAATTATCAATCGGTTTGAATTCTTAATCTTAATGACTGCTATTTATTGAAAATAAGGGAAAGTATATTATAATAAGAAGATTGGCAACAAAAATCAATGATATATCTTTCGCCCTGAGTTTTTTCCGAAAAATGTTCAGAACCTTCAGAACAGCTCGCTTCGCTCGCATCCTTTACCCCCCCCCTCCCCTCTATAACAAAATCCTGGCTGCGCCACTGCTTATGCGTGATTAAATATAAAATAAAAACTGTTTAAAAGAAAGAAATGCATATCTACATAATGATAATAAAGTCGCCCAATTGTTGACAAAATACAAAGTGATGATGACATTTTGCATGCAATTCAGATCAGTATTTTTGTGAGTGCATTTGTTTTTCATTTTGTTAGATGTATTGTAAAATAGCAAAGTCAAAAAATAATACTAATAAAAAATGTCTTTCACTATTAGAACTAAAACGCTAAAAACCAAAAGCCAAACAAAATAACTGTTTTTTTCATGAATTTTTGACATTATACGTTTTATAAAAAATAAAATAGCGTTTTTGTGGGAAGTAGAGGGCCGGTTTTAGGTTCCAGTCCGGACCTGGTTACAACTGCTTGTAAATTTTTTAAATTCTAAATTTATTTACATTTTAACCAAAATGCTATGCTATGCTATGTAGTATGTCATCCGCAGCGACTCAAATCGTTTTTTATCTAATTTGATTGGTTCAAATTATTTCTTTTTCAATGCAGACACATTATTTTATTTTGTTTTACTTAAAAGTAATAGAAAGAATGTATGACCGTCTATCAATGGACGAACCTGTGATCGAATACGCCATCAATTTTTGTGGTGTCAGCGCCAAATGGCTTATTAGAGCAAACATTTGATTTACACCATTAAAGAACACGCTATTGACCCAATTTTTGAAATACCAGTTTCATAGGGGCGTATAAAAGATCCTCATCTTTATAGAAATGCTCGAGAGTGTTGGGTGGTGAGAGCCAATTATAGACCGATACTCAAGTCAAGATTTTTTAAATTATGCTCCACTCGAGTACGAATTGTTACTAATACTTGATTTTGGTGAACGGTGCTTCAGTTTATGGAAAATAGGCCAAAAATTTTATTACAGCTTGTGGGAAACTCGCAGTCATGTATTTTTCAAAATATAAATTTAATTACGGAACAAGAATCTTTATTACTTCATTAAAAAAATATTGAAAAGGGTTTTCATCTAGGGCGAGACGACGAATCGATAGCCGATATCGAGTTCTATTTAACAATCAGTAAAAAAATCTTTTTGAAAAAGCGAAAACGGCATGTTAATACGATTTTCTTTACAGCTAAAACATATCGTACAATAGAAGTAATCTCTGATAAGCCAGTTTGGTAGGTTGTCGTCTCATGACAATGTGATGCAGGAAGCAATTCGTACAATCCGCTTAAATTGCACTAAAACTCGTGATTATCTCTGTCTGCTAGAATGCGATACACCATCACTATCTACTCGCCATTATAACATATAAACTAAAGTACGAAAATTCAATAACACAAAAGCTTTTTGTTTTGATATTAAATTTTGGGGTAGGCATTCGTTTATCTCTATTACACTGTGTCTCGTAATCTACTCCTCTCTATAATTTTTAAAATCGATACCTTCGCTTTGTAAATATTTTACAAAATGTAAAAAACTGTAGAAGACGGTCTTAGCCCATTGTTAGCGTTGCAGGTTCGATTTCGAGCGAAGTAAGAATTAAATACCGACCGTTGATCAAAACAATTAATTTGAATTTACAAGAGTTTTTACTTAGTCGCTTTGTTGTCGGCAGGCACAGGAGTTACGTAAATAATAAAAATTATCATTTCAAAACTGTGCCACGTTAATAATAACAAATTTATTGAAGAATAGCAATTTCTATCGATCAAACATATTATAATGGTATTTAAGGTAAATTTTATTCTTAAAATAAATATAAATTATGTTTAATGTAAATAAAAAAAAATAATTTGAGCATTTATTTCAATGGTGGCTCATAGCATTGTGCCGCCGTGCTTGGCACTTATTATTTTTATTTATATGGTTTGTTTAAGTTTTAAACCCAGAAAAAAAGACAGTTTTTGTATCTTGACTAAAAGCAACCCTCACGAAAATCGGTCCATGTAAGTTTTACCATATTTTGCACCGTTAATAAGTTTGAATCGAGTTTTTATTTTAATTAAAAATATGAAACCTTTTGCCAATGCAGACTTTTTTAAATATTCCTGCTGGGAACATTTTCGATTGTGCCTGAATTTTGGCGGGAAAGTATTCGCTTACGATCTCGCGACCTAGTAGCCCTGTCATGCAATTTATCATTTTTTAATACGAATACATTTTTGGCATCGGTAAATACACGGCCGGTTTTGATATCCATCCCGGTATTTGTGTTTACATTTTATCATGTTTTCTCTTATCTGACTCGTCAGCATATACAAATAAAAATCTGTTCCTGTAGCAAATGGTGAAAAACAATAATACTTTTTTTTTCTATAAAATAAACCAGAGCACGATTTTATAAATTGCCATAGAATAAGACTTGAATTGCTCATGACGCCAAATAACTTTTGATTGATCACTAAAGTTTACCTTTGTTTTGCAAAAAGGATATATGATAAATGGACATTATAAATAATATAACTGACGTCGTACATGCATACGTGTAGATTTAAAAAAAATATTTTATTTATTTAAATAATACAATAATCTAATGCGGCATTCGCATTTCTAAAATGTAGTATGTAAAGTTTTGAGGAAGCATCGTAAATAATCGTCATCCTAGTTTGTCATTCTAAGGACCAAACTTTGAAGTAATTTGTGAATAGGACAAACCAAGACTAAGTCGTGTTTACGTCTAAATCAACCCTTTCTGCAGAGACCTGATTGCCGCAATTAAGGAAATTAAAGGTTTTTGGTTTAGTTTGCTGCATTTTGTGTTTTAAAAAGCGATAATAATTTTGCAAACATAAAATCTCGGGTGCGGCTCTAACGTGGAACGTATAACGCGGCTTAAGGCCGAAAACCTTGTTTATTATTTTTGACAAAAATACGGAAACACTTGGGTCAACTTTCGCAAGAAACTAAGTTAATTTAAGTAATTTTCCGCTGTTTTCCAACAAACTACAACGTTCTTTGAACAATTTTAATCTTCGTAAAAGTAATACCACCACAAAACACGTTAATCTTTGTAAGAAGATTACAAGTGCATTACTTTCGGCGTCTAAATTTAATTTTCGAGATGAAAAATTGGTTCGTCAAACATTATTTTTCTAAAGGTGTTTTATTCCAATTAATATACAATGTAGAATGTGGAAGACAAAGGTTCGCGTTTTATTAATAAATAAACTTACAAATTACAAAAAATGCTATCGCGCAATAATTAATAAATCACTTAGATAATGTGGACTTGGAAGCGGCGGTGAGACCTATACATAATTGAACCAATATTTTAGTATTTAATTTAATTTCAAAAATGTTTTACGAACCAGTCCAATCAAAGATTCCGTCATCCAAATATCCTCTCCTTTCGAACAAGTCTTTAAATAATTTTCTCAAGTATTCGTAATCGGGCCCCTCGAAAAACTCTAATCTTCTTACGTATCTTAGATAAGTTGCCATTTCTTCGGGATGTCCTTCGCACAAAATTTCAATAGGGGTCGTACGTTTGGTGTCGCCAATTTTTTGATACCTCTCCTTTAGCGTGTCCGCTTTAAGCCCTTGCCACGGTAACGATCCTCGCAAAAAGTACATGAACATATGTCCCAGCGCTTCCAAATCGTCTCTTCTTGATTGTTCCCTGCCTAAATGGGTGTTAATGCTCATGTAACGCGCAGTTCCGGTGAGAGATTTGTGCTCGCGATACGGAATATGTTTGTTCGTTTCGGCGTCTATATACTCTTTGGCTAAGCCAAAATCAATGATGTGTATGCATTTGTCTTTTTTAGTTCTCTGTCGGCCGATCAAAAAATTCTCGGGCTTAACGTCTCGAAAGATGAGTCGTTTGCTGTGAACATATTCCATGCGATTTAAAAGTTGATCCGCAATTAGCAAAACCGTTTTTAAACGGAAGCGGCGATTACACAGCGTAAATAAGTCCTCTAAGCTGGGACCTAAAAGTTCCAATACCATCGCGTTGTACCTGCCTCCGCAAGTTCCCAAATGAAATACTTTCGGTATCCCTGAAAATTAGAAAAACATCGTTTTACGCGTAGTTTAGTTAAAAATGTCCATCAAAACTTCCCACATTCATACTTTTCGACAACGTGCAACCAAGCGAAAATTTTATTTAACCGATAAGAAATGATTGGCTGGGTTAGGTCGACCACAGCAGGTGATTGATAACGAGTAGCGATGCATTTGAAAGCTTTGCTGACCTAGCAGTCGAAAACTGCAAATTAAAAGTGAAATACGAGGTTAGAACCTTTCTTTTTCGTCGTCGTAGTCGCCGTCGCCGTCGTGCAAAAAATTTGAAAGAAAGCGAAGCGCATTGAAAATTAAGAAAATAATAAAATCGAAATAAGCAAACTTATACCTTCTTGTTGACCTAGAATTTTATAAAATCTGTATTCTAAGTGCAGCTGAGGAGCTTTAGTTTTTATCGGTTCCATTTTGATCGCTACATGTTCGTTATTATACAAGTTTTTTCCTAGACGCAATTCTCCAAAGTTCCCACTTCCAATTTTTTTCCCTACGCGATAATTGGGGCCGACCATTAAAACACCAGAACTGGAAGATTGTCGCGAGTTTACGGTACTCATTTTTACCGTTTTATCGTTTACAGTATAATCGGACGACGGATTCTTATTTTTCTAAAATTTAAAAATATGGATCGTTTGTTTCAGTAATTTACCGCAAATGTATACCTTGCGGTGCTTATCTTGGTAAGGCGATAATGTCACTGTGTGATTTTGATTCGTTGTCAGTTTCCACTTCCAAATTGTCATTTTACGTGGTCATTTAAGTAAATTAACAATCCTAAATAAATAAAAGTCATTTTCAGTTCAACGTTAAAAACGCTATTTACCTTGCCGGATTGTCGAGAATTCGCTTTTCGAAAAAAATTGAAATCTATATTGCACAAAAAAAACATCCTTTAAAAATCTCTAAAAGGCATATCAATAAAAAAATTTCGTAATAACGTCTTACTCTATCGCCACTCTAACTTAAAATGAACACAAAAATTTTTGATTTTTTTTTGACACAACTGACAGTCGATGTAAAGTTTTCCAAATATTTTATATAATATTTGAAGTAAAGTAATGGAAACGAGCGAATTTGAATTTTAACATTTATGTAATTAAAATCTTTATTTACCGAAATTATTCGAAAAGTATCGCAAATTTTTCCTTGTTTGCTGGCTGGTAAAATTATGTTCACAATAACGAAAAATAATTTGTAAATAATTTCGTTAAATTTTTAAATAATCCAAAATAGTTGAATTACTAAATTTAATTTTTTACACAGCTCTGGCTTTTAAACCGTGTTGAATAGTTTTAGCAACACGCATTTCAGTTTTGTTCTATTTATTATTATTTTTAACTTCTGAAGTTTTTATTGTAACACATTAATAGAAGATAAAACCCAAATTCATTTTTGCAATTAATTTTGTATAATTTTTTTATAAAGCTTTGTAAATAAAAATTATAAATTGCTATTATGCAGAAGAGATCGGGAAGCTCCAGGCGAAGTCAAAGACCGAACCATTTATTCGATTGATTATAAATAAAAATCAAATTTGTTGAATAACTAATACTTAGAATAAAAACCTACACATTAAAAATGATATTTAAAATTTTTGATGTATTTTATTTTTTTAATATATTTTAAGCAAATTTGGCAATATAATTCGGAAAAAGCTTTTATATTATAAAAAGATTAGTCCACTAAGAGTAGTTGGTATTAGAAATATGCCATGGATCTCGTTTTCCGCCGTTCAGTATTTGAAGTAAATTCTCAAATATGAAATACCTTGCATAGTCCCTTTAAGCTCTAAGAGATAATAACATCCTAAATACCTTCAGCGTATACCTTTTGAAATTTACGTTTAAGTGTACAATGTTTTTTTTATAATTATTAATCTCTATTTAGTACTTACTATAAAATGCAAATCGAAAAAAAAAGTTAATTGGTCAGAAGATGCATCATAATATACCGGGCGAATACTTGAAACTTGTTTGATTTCTAACTATAACGTAGCTACTTTAATCGACTTGCTAAATAAATATAAAATAAATAACATTATTTCGGCGTTCTCGGGTCGCTGAAGTAAACAAACGTATAACAAGTACGAAACAAAAGTAAATCTTGTTTAAATACTTTACATTGCCTTTTTACAACCGTACTAAAGCAAAAAATCAGCGTAATATTTTTACCACGGTACGTCTACTTATACTTATCGTGTTTTTAAAAAATAAAAGTTGTTACTTGTATAAATAAATAGTTAGGCTTAAAGTCAGATTCCATCAGTGGCATAGTGCCACCGTGCCTGGCACGATAAGAATAAAGCTTCAATAAGTTTTTCTTTAAATTACAAAAATAATATTTTGTAATATTGAAAATTTGAATTTGAATATAATGGGCGCGAAATTTTAAATTTAGTTTATTTTGGTTACTTTAAAAATACAACGATTTGGCAACAACGGGTTGTAAAACAAGTAGTGGGAGTTTTCCGTTGAATTTGACCGTTAGATGGTAACAAAGGCCTTACATTTTTGTAATGGCTGGTCACTAAAAAGGCGAACTGTAATGGAACCGGAAGTGACATAGCAAATGCTGTGATGTCGCTCCTTTCTTTTTTTTCAATGTCTAAATGATGTACTACAAAATTATGATATTTCAGGACAGTTATTGATAATTTTAACAATGTTCCTTATGATTATTTGCGACCACTTATAAAATAGTAACAATCGAATACATTTAACTTAATAAAAATTGAATATAATTAAAATAACAATGATTGACCTAATAAAAGGTAATACCAATTAAAAACAATATTAAAGAACTGCGTTAACAAAGTTCTTCATGATTATTATTTGCGGCTATAATTATTTGCTAGTTTAAGTATGGGGAATTTATTTAGTTAAGTACAAACGATTTATTTACATTTAAGAAACTGACCAATTAGCAATAAGAGGGATGTACTAGTTTTAAGCTGACGATCTTAGTTTAAGTGACGAGGTAATAATTATAAGAACGGATAATTTAGAATATTTGGGTTATTATTTAAGGTCTTACGGAATATAAAACCAATTGAATTGAACATCGGAATGAATACATGAACTTCTTACAAATTACTATAGGTTGTGGTTGGTAATATAAATATGAATAATCAATTAGAAAACATTACGATCAGAGGGATTAACTATCGAACAGTTATATTAAATCAAGTTTCAAACTAAAGTATTCTGAATTACATGATATCAAGGAGATTAACTTTGCTGGTAAATTGGTTGTCGGACTACCTTTTTTTTTTTCGGTAAAAATATATTCATCGTTAAACCGAATCCTGTGTTTTATTTAATTTGTGTGTACTAATTATTCCTTCAGTGGTTAGGCCACTGGACATATGTGTTTAAGTTTAAGGTTAGTAAGCAAGGTAACTACGTTAGCATTCAAAGAGCCATCCGCAAATTTAAAAGGACCTGTAAGTGTTATTACGAGGGGAGATCACAACGTGCGAGGTTTGTTTGACGATCACAGCTTTGGTTTGGTTTGTAACTTTGATTTGAGAAGGCGGTAATTCAAATTGAAGAACCAAATATTACAACTTTCATATATTTTTCTCATTTAAACTTAATCGTGATCGTCAAAGGAGAGAGTTAATTTTGAAATTAATTGGTGAGATATTTTAGAAATATGTGAAAGCCAGGAACTTATTAAAATATAGCAAAGAAGAACATAAATTAGTTTGATTTCTTATAACAAAGAAAGTAGTCGTGGTTGATATACGATAAAAAAAATTTACAATCCAAGCGTTGACATAAAGAACTGCTTGGCCCTCGTCCAAACCGCAAAGTGCAGACGGAAACTTGTACAAAACTTTATCTCACACTTTATACAAATAAAATTTATACTCGTAACGGCTGCTGCGTTAAAATTTGGTTTGGTTACTTCATTTACGCAGGTGTTGTGTGTAAACTTGATTATACGCAAAACTTTGTTTAACCAAGTATTAGATTGGATTTCTCCTGTATCGTTAATAAATTGTTTTTACTTTAATAAGATTAGCTTAGCTTTTTGCAGGAGATGGGTGCGCTTTTTGTACTCGGATTATCCTACCCCCTAAAATTATAAATTGCCACTTTTTATTCGCTTTGTTAATTTTTTATATTAAGTTTGCAAGTAAAAGCAAATTTGTCAAGGTAACTAATCTAACGTGATTTAATTCTAAGGGCGACAAGTTTCTTATTATGAACTTCCATTTTCAAACGTGCTGTTCCCGAACTTTTTTTCACTAGTAAATATGCATTTATTTTGTAATGGAAAACATAATTTGTTTAAAAGAAAGTTCGCTTGAAATAAAACAAACGAAAGCAAATACGGAAATTGTCTTTACCTCACACGTTATTGATTACACGGACTAAAGGCTGACAGTTACGAGACACGGCGACAATTTATTTAAAAAATGTAGAAATTACATTTTTCATGAAAATTTATGTAATGTTTCTTGCTTGTCTTCGACTAAATTGTAATGCGAAAAACAGTATTAATAATAAAATAAAGCGAGTTTTTTTTCAAGCGTTAGTTTTTTCGTCAAATTGCTTTTCTATGTGTACCGAAATTATTTCGTGTCGCTGTAAGTACTTTTCGCTCCCGAACCCAACCAACTGAGCCGTACTGGCACCGCAATGCCGGCTACTGCGGGAAAAACGCTTCCAACGTTCCGGATGGACCATAGGGAAATGCAATTCTAATCTGTTACTAAAATCCAGTAGTGTGCTGTAAATTATGCGTCCGTGTGATAATTTTGCAGAGAAAATAACAAACGTAGGTAAATTCAAAGTACAAGCATAATTATTTGTCTCTGCCGTAATTGCTTTTCTAGTTTACAGTAAGTCGACACTAAATAATACTTAGGTCTATCTTATACACAACTATTCTATTAGATAATCAAACTTCGTTATTTAGATAGCACAAACTTAGACTAAATTGAAAATTGAAATTGACTCACCTTTTAATTAAAAAAAATATATAAAATCGCAGATCTACCTATGTACCTCTGAGCAGGTAAATTTATACAAGTTGTAGCAATCGAGTCGACAAATATTTACATCTTAAATTAGAATCATCCAAAATTGAGTAATTGCGGTTTAAATTAAACTTTTTTTAACCGAGATTTATAAATTATATACCAACTTCCCAAGGCGTAATAGCTCTTAACCGATCGCATCGACGGCGTAGAATCGACGGTATCGGTTCCGTGACGTTTTATACACGGTGGGTTCGTCGGTTAAATTTTTAATGCAAAATTAATTCAATTATTTTAAACTTTTTCCGATAATATTTTCAAGTTTATCAACCTAAAAAGTTTTCAACTCATTGAATGGAACACCGAGCACGGGGTGTATTTTAGATGTTTTTGTTCCTTTGAAGGTTTATGTTTAATAGTTGGAGAATTTATTCATCTTGTCCAGCAAGTTAAATTCACGTCCCTGCTCCAAAGTTTAGCATTTAACTTAGTCAATATTCTGTTGAAACTCATACACTAAAACAAAGATTACTAACATTTATCGACCTAGCAAACAACTGTCAACGCAGGACGGGAATGAATATAAATTCAATTTTTCATTCCAAAGAAGCTTTCAAAATGGATGCAGAAAAAAACTTTCAAACTATGACGCCGTAAAAATATTCATGGGTGCTGTGTATGATAATTTCGGACACGCCAAAATCTCGGGTCTTATGTTTCACACTTTATTGTTAAATAAATTCCGACAATTGTTTCGGGTTTACATTTTTAACCAGTTTATACGCCTTTATATGGCAGTAAATTGGAAAATAAAATCAAAACAACTCCGAGCAATATCCCAGCTAAAATTGTTCATTCTTTGTATTTTATTTTTCAGTGCCCCTAAATGAACGAAGCGAGAGTTCAGACTTAGAAGAAGCTTTAGAAGAAGACGATTTGACCACACACACCTTCGACAGACTGAGTTCGGCAGCGACGTGCTTAGTGGCAGGGGTGGAATACACCCACGGACAACAGGTTGATAAGTACATTTATTTATCTTTGAAATTGAATTGTTGATTAAATTTTTAATGCATTTGTGCCCATTTATCATTTCGTTTTAATTATATATGACGTTGGTAAATTATATAGTAGACTAAATATCAATCAATTTTGTGCCAGTGTGCCATGCTTCTGTCAGCTAACTTTTTTCGATACATTTTTCTTATTATAATAAGTTGTTGAATTTATACAAACTTACGCGTTTAATGAATAATTTTGTATAAAATTCGTGGGCATCCATAATAAAAAATTATCAAGTTTTAATTATGTCAGGATTTTAAAATCAATGAGAAAATATAAAATTAATTAGTTGACCAAACTTATTAAAGTGTAGACCCGGGGCGAAATTTTCAACTAAGTGGATATTTTTCTTTTGAAATTTTTAATCCAAATTAGATATTAAAAATATACGAAGTGATTAGTTGGATAAAATTTTGCAAGATTATATTGTAATATAGTTTTTCGTTTCAGCTTTTCAAAGAAATCACTTACCTTCATTTGTTTTCAATGTTAAATTTTATTAATGCGACATGCAATTTACATGATGTGATTGTTTATTTCCTAATATGATGCAATAGTTTAATTTTTCTATAACATTTTAAATATAAATTATAAATATTTTCCATCTAAAGCAAATAGTAGGGCAATGTACTTTTGATTATTTGAGTATTTTTGTGGAATACTATGTCTTATTCAAAACCTATTACAGAATATACTATTTTATATTATTTTATTCAACCCTAACCAAATTTTTAACTTTTTTATTCAAATTTTATATTGTTTGAACGTTGAATTAAATTTAAAAAAAAGCTAGAACAAAAAAGAACCGTTATTTTTATAATATGGTATGTATAGCAATATTGCATGTTATCAATATTTGTGTTTGCTAGTATATTAAAAAGGTTTACTAGTGGAAACCGTTTTTTATATGTCAGCTTTTTACAATGTCCGAAAGTTATATTATATAATCTATGTTACTTTATATTACGCTATTTATTTTTATTAAAGAAAAATTTGATGATTTAAAGGAAATAATCAACATATTATCAGCCGCACACCGCACTATAAAAATGCATATTAACATTAAATATTAATACACAAAAATATTGAAATTAATGTTATAAGGTTGATTTTTAATTTATGAGCAAGATCACATCAAGTGGACCCCCCATTTTCCACTTGATCATCGAATTTTGATATTAGTATTTTTTTATGAAGTTGTCACTATCAACAATTAATCCCCAAAACAGTTTTTAAAAGTTTTCATTTTAACAACAAATTTTTTGTTAATGAAAATTTTTATGACTTTTATTTAAAAAATCGATAATTAAAAAACTATTAGAGATATTTCAATGAAACTTTCAGAATTTATAGTTCAATACTTGTATTTTAATGAAATATTTAAGAATTCAAATTATTTATATATTTTCATATTATAATGGTTTTTATTTTATTATCACCAAATTTAGCTATTTATCTTAAATTGTCAGAGCAAGATTTTATGCATTTTTTTTTTATTCTAGAAAATATGCCCAAATATGCATGGTCAGTACATTTCAGTCGAAATATGCAATATCCTAAAGAAATGCATATAATCCGGTCTCTAATTATAAGGAACCAGTGCGACCTTTAGGCTGCACAATTTGGTTCATTAAGTACCACATCAATTAATTTCGACTAAATTCGCATATGTTATAGTATTGTCGTGTTTTGAAAACCATAACAACATTAATTTAATTTTATTTTTTTAAATAATTTTAAAGTTTGAATTTGTTTTATTATTTATTTATTTATAATATTGTATAAAATAGTTAAATTATTTGCTGTATAAATAAAGGTGGGAAAAAAATGAAAGAAAAGAGAGTGGGACTGGAAAGTAAGAAGTACATCGAACATCATTCTCGCAATGAAAATTAAATTGTTAATTGTTTAAAATCAATATAATAACTTAGGTTGATTTAATGTTTTTATTTAAAATGATAAAGTGCAGTGCAAATTGTTAAATAAATTGAAAAAGGTGAAGAAGTAGTGATAATTTTGGTCGATGCATTAAAGTTGCGTCGCAGTAGATTTATTTGACCAGACGCCAGCTGGAATACCATGTGCGCTTGCAAGGCCACAGATTACATAGAAAAGTGGAGCATTTTAATTTTAATTTACGAATTTTTTAAGCACTGAAGAGTCTCATGTTAAATAATGGATACCCAGCTAGAGTAATTTTTGGAATCAGCAAATTTTATAGATTTGAATAGCTCGGGTCATCTCAGTATATTAAGTTAGAGTGAATTGTATAAAGCTTGGATTAAAATTAAATCTAACCCAACTCAGTGGTTATAAAATTACAACGCCAAAGGCTGAGTTAGATTAATTTTAATCTGAGCTTTACACAGCTGACCCTTACTTAACTTTTATCCTGACGTAATATTATATAAAATATGCAAATATGGTCGAACATAATTGGTTGGCAATGCAATGCACCAAGTTGTGCGGCCTGAAGGCCGCACTGATTCGGAACAACCTTCCAATTTTTATAGGTTTTTAACTTAAAATGAATCAATCGAAGGTACGTTACAAATAGAAAAACAAAGTTTCTTATATATTTTACGATTTAAAAAAATAATTATAAAAAATTAAGTAGTACCTACTAATATAAACATTAAATTTTATGGATACTTTTAAATTTCGGGTAAACATCAGTTTTAATTTTTTGATTGTCTGTTTCCATTCCATCCAAGATTAGCCCCACCTATGGCGTGTTTTTTTGGGTTTAAATTACACTAGATAATGGCAGATCTAGAAAAACGCATACTTTTGAGACAATATATTGCTATGTTCTCTATGTTAAATTTTTATAATTATTACGCAATGCAAATTTCTTTATTTTTATAATCATATATCTTATCGGCTACTTTCACTTCAGCAAAACAACTTTTGTGTTCTCAAATTTACCATTATTATTTTAATATTTCAATTGTCCTTTTTTTTCCTCTGTCCCCCCAAAACAAAATTTCCCTGCTCGCAGAGCCGCGCTGCACCAGTGATGGCGCGCAAAAATAATATTCAAATTTAATTATACTCTACAAATTCGTATTGCCTACAAAAATCACAGCAATATATTACTCGAGTGGAAACTTTTTTCCAAAGATGTTACAATTATTATAAATAAAGTATTTAAATAAAAATATAATTTCATTTAAAAAATAAAGTATTGTTTTTTATTTGTAATTACTGAGTGGATCTAAAAGTAAGTCGATCTGTACCGACAGCGCTCACCGCCCGTCATAAATAATTTTTTTTTGCTTAATCTAATCACGAGCAGTCAAATTTTTTCGTGGATCTCGTTACTTAAATGTTTAATGCAAAATACCGAAAAAAAAATAATTTGTTTTTTGAGGGAGAAGCCATTTAAATTTTCATTTGTTAACTTATAAGTTAATTAACAATATGAAAATATATAAACAATTTGAACTCTTACATATTTCATTAAAATACAAGTATTGAACTATAAATTCTGAAAGTGTCATTGAAATATCTCTAATAGTTTTTTAATTATCGATTTTTTAACTAAAAGTCATAAAAATTTTCATTAACAAAAAAATTGTTGTTAAAATGAAAACTTTTAAAAACTGTTTTGGCGATTAATTGTTGATAGTGACTACTTTATAAAAAAATACTAATATCCAAATTCGATATCAAGTCGAAAATGAGGGGTCCACTTGATGTGATCTTGCTCTTATACAAGAGAGGGGGGGGGGTAATAGACAAGAAACTTGTAGAAGCCGGTGAACAAAAAGGATTCCGGTTCATTTCAAGGCTCAACAGCACGAAAGTTAGGACCGGTGTCAAGGATAAGCAATACAACATTTTTCACAGCATCATGCATATTAATTCTGTAACAATTAAATTGAGGAGAGGGGAAAGTCATTGCAGAAATTTGGTGTATGAATAGATACAAGTTTTAGAAAATCTGATGAAATCCGATGAAATGTTAGGAAATAGGAAATCCTATAAAATTTAGGAAAAACTATAGGTTTTCAAGAAGAAAAATCTTAGAATCAAATTACTAAAATATATTGTCGTGTTTCGAAAACCATAAAAACGTTAATTTTATTGTTTTGTAAAATAATTTTGAAGTTTGGTTTTAATATTTATCAACATGCTGTAAATAAGGATTTTAATTTATTTTAAAGAAGAAGGGGAGAGTGAAGAGAGTTGTTTGAAGGTTGTCCAAGACACTTGGGCTGACGCCTTCGCGCCGAATAGACGAACAGATGATCGTTATTCCCGCAATTGATGATATTGATTTTGTAAATGATTAAAAATTAAAAAGTGACATTTTTTTAATGAAGTGCTGATAAATAATAAAATTGAAGAAATTGGATGATTACGTCGCAGAAAATTTGTTTGACCAGGCGTGGCCAGCTGCAAAATACACGTGCAAGTTATAACAAGTTATAACTATAAGCAACAAAATTTCGTGACAATTTTATTTAAAAATATTTGAACAAGAGTCTCATCATGCTTTTTATAATAATGGATGTATCCTGACGAGAAAATTTTGGATTGAGCAAATTTTTATAAATTTGTACAGCTAGGGTCATCGCAATATATAATTTTTGTTTTTCTTCATTTTTAAATTTACCAAGATAATTTTTTAGCCTAAAATTTTACGATCGTCTTCGTGTTTCGATGATAATTGCTCGACACTGTCGAAAAAGATGCTGTGTGTTCAGCAGTGGATAATAAAATATTTGGGAAGAAGAAAGATGGAATTAAAGATAGATTGAACTCAAATAGTTGATGCTTATATAACTGAGCGGTTAAAAGATTGGTTTTATCAACAAAAATTGTAAAAACCTGGAAAGAATTGGAGAAAAATATGAAAAACGTGTTGGATCGATGCCCGCTTGCATTTAATAATTATAGGGACGACGCGACGCTTTGACAACGCCATTCATTAAATCGCATATACAATTTATGTTTAGTTTTTCTTTTCTAAAGAACTCAAAAACACTTTAAATTAATTGCTTCTATTATAAATAAACAGTGATTATTTTTTGTAATTCTATTAAAAGTAGAACAAAGCAGTTTAGAAGTTTATTGTTGGCTAGTATTTTTGGCCCGATGCAGTATTTGAACAAATTAATTAAATTACGGCTTAGCTTGCTTATTTCTTGTTAATTTAACTTGGATCTGAGATTATAATTAATGTAATTAGGCTTTTGATACAATTAAATAAATGCTGATATAATATACTATGGACGACGAACAAGGCAAAGAAAGAGAAGCTTTTAGCTTTAGAGCCAAGTACGTTTTCTTTATACTTACATATAAAATTTCAAGCATCTACTACTACACTACTACTACACGGATAGTCCTGCAATTTGACGCAGTTCGCTTTAATTACAGTAATGAGCTGTGTGGGCTCAAAGCTATTATACAGAAATTTTTCATTAATTCGGCTTTAAACCTTTAGAAAATACTTACATGTCTACAATGTAGCTTTTAAGTAATTTTATTCTTTTTAATTGATTAATTTCACGTGTGCCGTCGCCCGCCGCCGCCGTCTCCGCCTGCCGAATTTATTGCTCCAGACGACTTTGCAAGTGTAATTATTGAGGAATCTTATATATTTTGGCGCTACAAAATTAATTTAACCACGTCAAACTATGCTTTACTCTAATCATCATTAATATACATGAAGCATATGCTATGTGGATTATTATTCTCGCCTAAATCTGATTTAACTTGGAATTAGCAGATTGCAAACTGAACACGTACTATTGAATGTTATAACAGTGGAACCTATTACTAATAGTTAGAAAGTACAAACTCATCTTATCTCCGAAAGGTAATTGCCAACTAATAATTGCTACCATACGTGTGTTAGAATAATTTCAGCATAATTTACGATAATTTTGATCGGCCAATGCTGGATACCGCAATCCGAAACAAAAAGTCCGCTTCTTGCAACAAAACCACACATCCATCATTTTTCCTATGATAAATGGAAATATTTTAGTGCACAATTTGCTAGCGTTTCTGATTTTCGTTACTACGTATAGGGTACAAGGAATACGAACGCAAATCAACCAGACGAAATTACAAAGCATCGCGATATTGATATTTCCACATATTGCTTCGACCTTTTCCGATTATGTGCATGAATAAGATATTCGGAATGTGCGTATGAAACAGCATCGTTTAAAGATTAAAACTAGAAAGCATCAAGTACGGACAAGAAAAACTCGAAAGTTATAAAATAAAGCGCAAATATCGCAAAAGATAATAATATGTTCGATTCCGATGTGCAAAATCGAACCGCAACCTTCCAATCTCATAATCAGATGTCTCGAACTTCTGATGTCGTTTTTTTTCTATCTTAGCTCTTACGCTCCCCTTCCTTAAATTTTACTTTTTAATTATAAAATTGATAAAAAATAATTTAAGGCGGAATTGAAGCACAAAATAAATTTAATTAGAACCAAACCAGAACTGAAATTCAGCAGAGAGCATGATGAGTTTTTTAATTCAGCAATTTTATAATATATTAATTACTCTGTCGTAATTAACTATTTTAACGTCGAATGTAGACTGGGTACATAAATCGCGACTTCTATACGGAAATAATACATAATATAAATAAAATACCTATCTGTGCGATATCCTTTCCATTTGGCTGTAATTGCACAAAATTTTGATTAAACTCTTAGATTTTTTTATATTATCTAAAACTCTACAGTAAGCAAGAGTCGTATATAGTGTCGTGTTTCGAAACATTAAAAACCATTGATTCATTAATTTGGTAAAATAATTTTGGAGTTTGGATTTTGTTTATTTATTTATAATCACATTGTAAGTTGTTAAGTTTTGCGATAAGAAAGAAAGAGGGGAGAGTAGGAGTGGGACCAGGAGGTCGATGCAAGTAGGTTGTGAGACTTGGGCTACGGCTTGGCGTCGAATGGTCAAGCGGATGAAACACCATACCCGCAATTCTAATTGAAATTAAAATTTCAATGCCAAGTGCAAGTTGCCAAGTGCAACTTGGCCAAGTTTGCCAAGTTTTAGGGAGTGAAGAATTTGTGAAAGTTTGGTCGATGCAAAATTGCAACGCAACAAATTTGTTAGGCCAGCTGGGATGCCATGTGCGCTCCAAGACAACATCAAAAACAGAACTGAGCATTTTTAATTTTACAAAATTTTGAACAATTTGAAGAGTCTCCTGCTACAAAAAGAAATGAATGCTCAGCTTTAAATTAAATTTTTGAAAGATTTGCATAGCTAGGGTCATCTCAATAGATACCAAATCAAGATGAAGCAGGTACTAATCGATATTCCGAATCAGTTGAAATTAAAAAAACTAAAATATCGTCTAATATTATATTATTATAATTATTGCATCCTAATAATTTAGTTTCAGCTTTGTAACTTAATTTATAAAATTTATCTTTCACATTTTTAATCAAAACAGATGATCAAATTAGGCAATTAGTTAACTATAATTTTTATAGTCTTGTAAACAATTTGGAATCGCTTTAACGATGCAATGTTTTGAAAGTAACAAAATTTTTTTTTATTCGTTCACAATCTATAAACTATAAAGCCTGTTTATGCAAAATCAATAATTGACTGCATGTGTAACTGAGATACATCGAAAATCTGGAACAATGTTGATTAAACTGCGAAACACTGAGCAAAGTTCTTTTCAACTTATAAGGAATATGCTATAATTTAGTTAAAATCTGAAATGTTGAAGTTTTTGTTTATCTTCAACAAAATTATTTAATTCGCCGAGATGATATTATTTTGAAGTTAATTATGTGTAAATATTAACTCAGAAACTATTTACAGTAAAACTTCGAAAAGTCGAAATAGTCGATCGTTTCACAAGAACAAAAAATCATTTTTCTGTCTTAATTTTATAGCAGCGCAATGATTAATTTAGTATCCGCAATGCTTCCTTGAGCGGTTTTGCTGGCACCATTGGAATTTTTGTAAATACCTCAATTTTAGGCTAAAATCATTTTGAATAATTCAAATTTTAATTACTTTTGTACTAAAAACCCTCTTTAAATTAAAAATTAACAACATTTCGAATTAACACGTTTAAATTCACGTTGAAATCTTTCCTTAGAACTGACTGGTTATATTGTATTTATTTCTTAATTAAGCAATTAATTTGAAAAAATATTTGGTCAAAAAAACGACACTCCATTTCATTCTCACAAATTAATGTAGTAAAACAGACGTTTAGCAGCAGTCCTTAACGATCCGTTTGGTTTTTGTGCAAGACGTTTTAAAACGCCCGTCATATTATTTTATAGGCTTAAATTAATCGCTTTCTTCAAATATTATTTTAGTTTCGTAAATTTAAACCGTAATTTCGGCAAAGCGCTTTCTAAAAATTTACCTTTATTTTGCGTGGTCATTTCCACGTACACAATACTTATATATCACGCCGACAGAGGAAGTTATGTGCTGTTCAAGTTTTAAAGGAAAATAGTCGGTCGGTTAAAATATTAATAATTTATTATTAATTTTTTTTATCTAGGCGTAGGAAATTTAGTACAATGTCTTTTTAGAAAAAAATCGAAATATTGAAGACTTTTGTAGTTCTCAAGCATTTATTTTGTTAGATCACCAATAATTAGGTTTTGGTTGCGGTCAAATTTATTGGAAACTGTGTTGGTGATTGACTGACGACTGACATACTTAGACGTTGTCGTCGTGTTTTAGATTGACAAACGATTGTAGGCAGGGCCGGCGCTAGGCACTAGGCAAACTAGGCGACTGCCTAGGGCGTAAACGATAAAGGGGCGCAAATCACATCAAGGTGCAAAAATTAATTGCAGTGGGCAATATAAAACGAAATATTATACTATAGTAAAACAAACAGTAAAACAAATCGCAAAAAACGCCATATTTGATGACGTGGCACCTCACATCTGAGTACCGGAAGATACAAAGATATTCTTCTCATTCTTATTAGTTCTTGGCACTACATAAGGGTGACCACTTCTTCTTCAGAAAGGTTTTCTTGGCAAGATACCTCGGTAGTTCGCCTTTGCTTTCCGAGGAAAGACGGCCAGAATAAAGTTTTTACTCCGCTCGGGTTCGAACCGAGGATCTCGGTTAAGCAGTCGACGCACATAAGCATCAGGCCGTGACCATCTTCACAATAAAGATATTAATTACATATAAAAGAAATATAGAATTTATTTCTATAGAACAGAAAGAATACCCAACTTGTAACAACTTTTGCTGGAAAAAAGCCGGAAAAATTAAAATTTTATTATTTTCTTAGTTTTATTTTTGTTGAAAAGGTATTTTTTTTAAATAAAAATATGTAAATGTAAGTATTTTTTTAAATATCGCGGATTTTCACCCCCTAGCTCAGTACCGCTATATATTATAATTGGGGGGGGGGGGGGCAATGATAGATTTTTGTCTAGCGCGTCAAATATTCTATCGCCGGCACTGATTGTAGGTTACAGAAATCAGAGTTTTGTGCATAAGATTTTTTTTATTGTATATTAATTTATAATTAGGCCAAAATATTATCCAAATATGCACCTGATTTGCACACAATGCATTTATTACTCTTCGTAAACGGTGGTATTACGTAATAGAATTTTACCACTTCCATTAATTTATTTCTGTATTAACGTTTAAAACTTTGGTTTAAAAAAAGTTGAAAATAAAATTCAATCAAAATATTGTTGTTGTAATCCTGAAATGCTGGAACTGAATTTTGTATTTAGTAATGCAGAGTATGGCATAGTTTGTTAAAAATCTGTAAATGAATTCTGTTATAAATAATACATATTTATATGCTAGTATTTTCTAAAATATTCACCATTCTGACAATTTCATTGGTAAATTAATTATTAATTAATTTACATGAATTCCATCTAAAAGTTTTTTATCTGTAAAAGTTTGTTTGTTTGTTTTCGTTATTTTCTATTGGAACTTCAACTGTTGACGATATTTCCCTATCTACAAATGAGTTTCTATCTTAAAAGTGAGCTTCTGTAATAAGTTGGGTACTTTGGGTTAAAAAAATTTGGCTTTGAAATTCACCTCTCTTTTTACATCATCCAAATCTCTTCACAAGCGGATTTTGGTGATATCTTTTCGTAAATAAATGTATTTGGTGATTGTTATGGATATCTTCACTTAATAATTTGCGTGCATCTTCAACTTAATTTTCAACTGTGCTATTTTGAGTGAAGTAACATTTGTGTAAGCTTCTTTATAATATAGTATATTATGACGATGTCATCGAAATGTCACAAATGAGTTAAGTGTAAGCCATCAATTTCGATGCTTTTATTCTCCCGAAGAAGCTTTTCGAAAGGGTTTTATATACCTCGGGGGAATAATTTTGAAGATATTTTGTATTTTCGTCAAACTCCAATTTTTATGGCTATTTTACTCGTCTTTATATTCTCTGCCACTCGTTCGCTAATTTTTAATATTCCTAATGAAATTGGATTTTTCCAGGACATTTTCAATTGAAAGTTTTTTGGGGTTCGATTTTCTTTAAAACGAAAAATTTACTTTAAATTTATTTAGCCGTTGGGGGCGAATCGAAAAACTTTTTTGTGTTTTACGTTTTAATTAAGGAATATTCAAAATTCATCTTTTATTACAGAAATAAAGCATTAAACAATATATTTCGTTATTCTCTTTTACAAAGTTTCAATGTGATGGCAAGTAGATAAGACTTTTATTAGATTTACTATAAACATCAAATTTTTATTAGCTACAGACTCAATTTTAACGAACCGTAAGATATTGCATCGACGTTTTCTTTATTCTACGCTTTTTTCTTGTTTCTGTAAACACATCAAAGATCAAATGTTTGCTTAATACAAATTTAAAAAAATGGTAATCCTTAAGTTTGTTCCACCAATATAAATTGCAAATATTCTGTTGAACATTTAATTAATATTGATTTAATGGTCTCGAGGAAAGCAGACGATAAAAATTTTATCTTATTGGGGTAGTGTTATAGCACCAACCCGGAGCTGTATGCAAACACCTTTCGCAATAATAAAAATCGCAGCTGGTGTATGCTAATATTTTTATTCGGGTACAAGAGTTAAGTAAAACCAACAGTCATTAACCGGGTTTTGTTTCATACTGCACAATAATCCTTTGTCTTTTATACAAGTGTAGCTGACTGGAAGAACCTCCCGTTTGTTCGACAGATATATTTGCCAACAATAAGTGTTGCTGAAATGGGTTAAAGGTAATTAGTATACGCTTGTCTTGTTTCTAACCGCTAGTCGACATCAGCCTGTAATGTTCGCACGAATTAGTTTTGGGAAGGATATAGACGGCGTAATCAAAAGATAGACAATCGGTTCCATTGTCGATTTCAATAGCAATCACACCTCAATTAGAAAGGCATTATTCTTCCTCTACTACTACTACCTCTTTAACAACTCATTTTTGCTCTAATTACGCCTCGCTTATGTTCGGCGCCGCTTTTAAAAATATCCCAAACAATTTTCACTTTTGTTGTGCAAATACAAATTAGAAGACCAACACAAGAAGGAAATTCCAGCTGTGACCGAAGGGAGTGCAAAATAAAGCAACTTTACATGCCAGCCATCTGCTGCAATAATAAGCAATTTGCGTGAAAAAACTTTGTCGTTTCCGCATACACTTGTAGATTCTGAACACTAAAAAGGACAAAAATTTGTCTAACGATAATGAATTTTAAATTGCGACAAGAATGATGATTTAAATTTTACATCGAGCGAAAATACTACGACTTCGGAAGGTACTTAACATTTATTATATTTCGTACAATTTTGCACTGCGACTTAATTTGTTCGAAGGGTTTGGGCCTACAAAATATTTATTCGTAATTATACAACTGCCGGTAAATTTTTCTTGATCAAAGGCATACTTACTTTTAGTTTGTTAATATGATACTTGAAATTTTGTAGAAAATGTTTGTATTTATTCAGCCAGGCTTACTTCCAGTTCAACTGCTATACGATACTGTTTTATTTCATTTTTTCAAAGTTCATTAGTTCGTTCAAAAGCCATTACGGATCTTTTTTTAAAAAGTTTTTTGTCGTGACAAAGTCAGCTATTCGTATAAATAATTATTTTCTGAAAATGATTATACCGAAAATTTTCCCTTTTAAGTTAAAATTAACATGGCTTGAGTTAGGTTTTACCTTATAATAATAATTACTATGGATATTATTTTATCCATGTTGACTTCGTTTTTTGAACACTGTGTTTGTTCGTGGTTTTAGAATTAATATATCTAATAAATATTCAAGTTTTACGCAACATAAACAATGATCTTCTCGGTAGCGAATAAATTTAGAGCGCGTATGGTTCGAACCCAAATCGAGCAACATATATTCGGCTGCATTACTCGCCCTTATAAAATATGCAAAAGTTGATTTTTTAAAATAATTAAAATGGAATAATTCTACTGTGTCTCCACTAAAACCACGCAGTCACGCAGACTTTACTGCGCGATTTTTAATTACTGCAATTTTGTGACGTCAAATTATATCCAAACAACTCACATGTTCAAGTTTGATTGAATATAGATTCTTGTCTTGCCACGTATTAGTTACTATTTGCTAATCTAGCCGATTCATTAAAATCGACCACGGTTACCTTGCTACTGTTAATAAATTTGCAACCGACGTGGTTGCTATGGCAAGGGTGATGTGGATATCCTAGAATTATAATAACGGAGAAAATGTAATACCTATTATATTACATGATTATAAACTTAATAAAGTTTCAGTTATTTTTTATGGTTTTCCGGGCAAGAATGGTAAACGAGAGTAGTAATTCATTTGAGAGAGAATCAAATTATAATATACAAAATTAAATCTATTTATTGCGCCTTTTTTTTTTTTAGTGAGATAAACTTAAATTTAAGTTCTTTTAACAAAAATTACAAATAATTGAATAATTATACACGTAGGTACTGAATTCGAAAAATTATTACAAAGTAGACATTAAAATAACAATTTAATAAACGAAATGTTACTAATTAGATTATACTATATTACAAGAATAATGTAAAAGTTGAAAAAAGCTTAACTGCACTTGGTTGTTTTTAATTTGTTATACTTCTTGAGAAGTCTAACTTTAATGTAAAAGTTAAAAATGTAATTTAAAACTTTGGCCGAGGAAAACTATTAATTAATGTAATTCATCTAAATCCAATATTGTAGAGGATTTGTGTCTTAATTAAACGAACATTGTTTGCGAGGCTTTTGAATTAATAAAATTCTCGAAAACAATCGCTCACCAGACCGAAGACGGCGGCGGGCGTCGTCTTCGAAGGCAAAAATTTTAGCGAGAGTCGAGTTTCGTAATCCGATTCTTCTGGTACGAAAACACTCAAAGTTAGATTATTCCGCCCGAAATACCTTAAAAAATAATTTATTAAACCTAGCATCGATAAACCGAGCCTTAAAATAACTTATAGTGGAAACTTTACAAACACTCGCACTTAATAAATTTGATTAAATTCTGTAAATTATTTTTTATCTGCTCTTACTTAATGCTGCAGAAAGTAGATAATGGTTCTTTTATTGTTAAAATTATTTGTGTAAAAGAATTATTTAGGCCATTAAGGGTAATCGATGGCGCTACAATACAGTTCATTAAACACACAAGTTTTTGAATGAAATTCTTATTACATCGCGTTAGATTGTAATCTTCATTATGAACGCTGCATTTTAATTATAAATTTTATGAAAAACAAATTGAGCAGACACAATTTTTTCAACAAAGCGCCCAGCCACTTTATTTAACAAAATATTTTTAATTAAAGTCGCAGTTTTTATAATTATTTTTATAATCAAAACCAAACCAAGTTGGATGCATTTGCAATAATTGTAAAAACCATTTTATGTCACAATTTTCATCATAGTATTTTAAATTTAATAACGCTAATAAGGATTATTTTTCTTGCAGATTTACAGAAATGATCCATGCGAATTCTGCCTTTGCCTGGACGGAGAAATGTTCTGTTGGTGGCAAGACTGTCCACCTACATTTGAGGGTCCTTGCAGAGATCGCTTGCCTTTCAGTCCCTGCGGTAATAGCTTTTAAATTTTTTCAATAGGATGAAAATAATTCAACTTTTCAATGGCGTGTCTATTTTTAGCTCTTGCATCTCAATTTTCAAATAAATTTAAACCGTTTACAGCTAATGGACCAAAAAGTACAATAGAATCAAAAACGTCACTAACGACAAACTTATCGTCTTCCAAAACTACGGACGTAGAAACTACGTCTAATAAAATGGAGTCTTCCTCGTCAGAAACCACCGAACCAGAACCACAATCAGAAATATCGACTACCGTAAATGTTTCAGAGACACCAAGTTTATGTGTAGTGATGGGTAGGTTTTTCGACAATAACTCCCATTGCAAAAATAAGCCAACGTATTATTCTGTTTTCTGTTCGGCAGGAAAAACATATCAAATAGGAGCAAGTTTACCGCACACCACGGGAAATTGCGTCGAATGTATTTGCGGACCTGGAGCCCAAGTCACGTGTTCGCCCCATCAGTGTGCACCTCCCGGAGACGACGTTAGCGATTATCGTCCACCGGGTCCACGACCACCTCTTCCTGATACCTTTTAATACAACATTTACGTTTGATTTTAAAACCATTTTTATCTATGTACTTCGCCTACAATTTCACATTTCTTTCATATCGTACGTAATTTCCCTCCCCCAATATCTAATCATATCACAACCGGGATGTGAGAAAAGTTTTAACAATTTAATAAGGCGTAAAAAATTCAGTATTATTTTAATTTTCAAGTTTATATAGTATTAAATTTGTTCGGCTAAATTATTTTTATTTCATGGAAGTTTGGTTTGATTTGTTTTGTTTGTGTTATCAATCAAATATATATCGAATCAAAAAAACCTAAGAAACGTAAGTAGATAAAATACCACTCGATCAAGAGAAAATTGATATAAACGGTGACTGAATGTAGCTGTACAATTTTCTTTAACCAGAATTGAAAAACTTCAACGAGTTTTTAATATCGAGGTTATCAATCATTTTAAATACAGTTAGGTACAAATACATATTATATTGTAAATACAAACGCTTATTTCAAGTTAAATGTTAATTTTAAGAATAAAAATTGCGATAAATTTAAATTCTTTTAAGTTTTTTCGATAAAGGAAGTACGAAAATGAAATTAGAAACTCCGATTTTCCTATCTTAAATGTGACAATATGCAATTTTTGTGAAATGAATAGGAAATTGACTGATTTGGTTTTAGATTTTGTGATAAGGTGATATAGAGCTTGAAAATTCTTCTATGCAGCTGGGTGAGAGTTGCGAGAAACATTTAGTAGCATTGATCAGAGAGCGCTCGCGAGTGTACGCAATCCACTAATGTACTTACGATTAGGGTGGCAGAGACAACACTAGAAATAATAATAATTATAATGGTTGTAAAACAATTATTATATTATATTGGCAAAGTAAGAGAGATGCTATGGCGAGAAGTTCTGGAAATATGCCTTATGGTGCTCTGACGTAACCTCTTTAGTGTGAAGATTAAGTGCAAGAAAAATATTTCTAAATATTGATTCGAACCCTGCGCCACCAGTACCCAGCTGCGCTACCAAAGCGGTTGCTTATTTGCTTATATGTTGCTCGAATATTTTAAATTAAGGAAAATCCTCAAATTTTACAATCGAATAATCAATCAATCCAGTATCGTTACTTAATTTTCGTATTGGGTACGATCGTTTGTACTCGCGAGCGCTCTTCGAGCATCCAGATTTTGACATCTGCATTTTAACATTTTATTCGCTTAGTGAGCAATTGCAAACCAGAATGCTTCTAAAGTAAAGTGCACTTATGGCGCATTCTTCCACAACATAATATTATAAAATAATACTTGGTATTGAAAAATCATTTTTTCGTTTATTATGAATTCAAAATAATGCAAAAATAAAATTGATTTTGTAACACTGTGTATAGGCATAATAATTTTTGATTATTGCGAATATTGTAAGTTAAAAACGACGAGACGTATAACGTTTGATTTTCACTTACACATTATTTCAAAGTTTAATTTTAGTAAACTAAACTTTACGGCCCATGACGATCGTTGCGCTGACGATTTAGCTAACTATTTTAACAAATATTGTAAATTACATACATAAATACTTAAAAACAACACGGAGGAATTAGCCACGAGTGGACCACCTTGTATAATACAATGGAGATAATATAACATTTTACGATAAACAATCGAGTATTTATTATGTTAAAATAAATAACATATCCATACCATCGATATCCCTAATATCAAAATTTGTACTAAAATATTTTGTATGTAAAATTTAAAATGCTAACGAATCTATCCTAATTAAAGTTAACAGAATGGCTAAATTAAGTTGCCTAATCTTCTAGTATAACGTTAATTTAGTCGACGGTTAGTTAACGTTCAACTTGAATTAGAATAGATCCGCAAAAAGATTATATTCGATGTTATGTGTTTAATATCGCAGTATTAAATTTAAGAGCTATCATTTGAATTCCGTTTCTGAAGAATAGCGGGAATAGTGTACCAAATATTAATAATAATAATAAAAAATATATACCTAATTAATGCAAAATTAAAAAAAAAATTGTAATATACATTTCAAAAATAAAACTTTTATAATTATTTTATACAGGATGTATTGTAGTTAGCACACCAAAATAATAATGTACGACCAAAAATCAATTTTAAAGTGAATTATATAGAGACGTTAGCAAATTTATCTTATTAATAGTGTTTGATGTTAAAATTAATAAACTAATTTATTCATAGTAAATTTGAATTTCTCGTGATTTTTATCAGAATCTACATCTACACTAAAGCGAGTATTTTTAATACCAAAAACTTTTGATAAATATTTTTTGCGACGCACTCTGTATAATTATGTAGATATTTATAATACCTATTAGTAATAATATGTATTTATTTTACTGTGGTACTATTTAATAAGTTTCTATATAATTAATAGTAATAAGACTTATAAAAGAAATAATAGACATAAGGAAATTGAGGTGTAGAATTTACAAAAACAAATAATTATAAAAATTAGTATTTAAAATATGATAATAAATATTAGATTGTTAGTGTACCTTTGTATATCTTAATAAACCATTGCAGTTTAGTGCCATTAAAAAATATAAAAGTCGCAAGCGTCACTAAATATCTACATTTTGCCTTTTTTTTCGATCATAAATTTATCTATCATATACAAAATGCAATACATAAAAGAAAATGGTTAAATAACTACATAAGTAATAGTATACGTCGATACACTAAATCCTACCCGTTTTTCAAATACTCCCGAGACATGTCCCAAATACAAAGCTTCCTTTTTATAAAATTTACGTTCCGTAATGCAATTCCCCACAAAAAGTATTTTTTCAATAAGCTCAGACAATACTGGATTTTACAAGAATTTAGGTATCTGTTACCTGAAAATTTTGTGCTTATACACCAAATTGAAAAAGAATAAGTTATTAATGCTTCTAATTTATAATGTATTCTACCTATATATATCTGTTCGACGATTTTACTACGGTATACAAATCTAATCCATAGACCAATCTACAAATTTAATTTATTTGCTTTTTTATAAATTTATATAAAAATAATTTTGAGTCTTATGAAAATAAATTAATGGCAAAAGAATTATTTCCTTATATTTCATAGGTTTCAATTAACTAATAAATTAACACCGATCTAAAAACCGGGGGGGGGTCCCCCCCCCCCCAGAATAAAGTACTAAAAGTTCGACTGCAATCGTAAAAAAATCAGAAAAAACTAAAACAATTTTTACAACTATAACAAAAACATTAAACTTGAAGTGTTTAAATAAAAATTAAAACTAAAGAGATATTTCTAATAAATTAAATCCCAAATTCGTATTATAATCCGGCGATTGACGACACTGGATTGAATACACCTACTACTAAATTGCAAAAATATAAAAACCGAAGATGAAGAATATAAAAATGCCCTAAATATTTACAGTACTGTGTAAAAGTCTGCGACCACTTAATTAATTGTTAGTTATTACTCCTATTCATTAATTTTCGATTTTTTTAAAAATAATTATATTAAAAAAAACTTATTAAAAATATCGTAGTAAACAAAACTTTTAAAATGGTACAAACAAAATTTTATCCGCGATAACGCCCCCCCCCCCCCCCCCCCCCCAGAAGTCAACCTGTAATCAAAATTTGTCGCTCCTTAGACAAATTATTTTCAACCATTAAATACAGTTTACAAAAATCGATATTTTCTCTGAATATCGAACTCAAATAAAGAAAAATCGCGCAAAAAAATAATTATTTTAATTAAATAAAAACAATTTTTGCACAAAATTTCAATTTTTTTGCGGTAACTTTCGACCAAAATACTTTGAAACAAAATTTTCTAATAACAATACTCAAAAATAAAATTTTAATTGCAAAAATACTTGCACAAAATTATACTCAAAAAATCAGCGGAGCAAAATATAGGCCTCTGTCCAGTGGCGTAACAAACAGTTGAGCGGCCCGTGTGCGAGGTTGGGGGCCGGGGCCATTGTTTTTGTAACAAGATAAAGACAAACAGAAATGAAAAACGTAAATTAGACAAAATTTGAAAATAGACAAAAAAATTATATTAATAGAATAAAAAATACAGAAATTATCAACATTTTAAAGAAATAATTATTAATCAAAATCTTTTCTTCTTGCTATTATATTTATATATATATTATATTATTTAATGAGATGACCCGAGCTATAAAAATCTTCTATATTTTCTTAATCTCAAAAATTATTCTTATAGCTGGGCATTCATTTTTTGTGAACAAGAGACTCTTCTTCGTTTTTTTAAATTGTTAATAAAAATTAAAAATGCTCACTTTTGTTACTTTGCTGTGGTATTGAAGCGCACGTGTAATTTTGTAGTTGGCTTAAGTACACCTGGTTACACAAATTTTGCTGCGTCGTAATTTTTGCACACTGACTTAAATTTTCCTAATTTCCAATCTTATTTGCACTTCACTTTAATATTAAAATAAACAAAAACTCAACTTAATTTATTTATTTTCAATCAATTTTATTTAAAAAAAATAGCAATTAACAATCAAAACCATTATTGCGGGTATGGCTTGTTATCCGCTCGACGCCAAAGCGTCCACCTGAGTCTTCTTACATCGACCTCCCTAGTCTTACTTCTCCCACCTTTATTTATACAGCAAATTTAACTAACTTTATACAATGTGATTATAAATAAATAAACAAAATCCAAACTTTAAAATTATTTTACAAAATAAATAAATTATGGTTTCGAATCACGACAATATAATATAATATATTATATTTTCAATAATATTAATTTTTATTTAAAGATTAAGTAGTCACAGCAGAACCGGAGGCCCGCGTGCGTGGCACCCACCGCACCCCGGTAGTTTCGCCCCTGCCTCTGTCGTTTCCGCCATCTTGGCAAAAAAAACCTCCTTCTACTCACTTTTCTTCAAACATTACATTTCAAAAATTAATATAACAAAATTTAAATTTAGAAAAACTTCTTTTGTATTTTAATAAATTAGCTATTTATTTTGTAATTTTTTAACCCCCCCCCCCCGAAACTTTAGTGTAAATACGGCCCTGTTTGATAGTAAGTAGAAGTTAATCGCAAAGAGTTAAAAACACCTCGGAAGCAGTTTAATCGCTGTACAATATTTTTGTAATCATTTTAAAAAGTCTTCTGTTTTATCGCCAAATTCGCCTGAAGTACCGGAAGCATGTCGATCTTGGGTTTGTTGTGGCTTTTGTTCCCCATAATGATTTTATTTCGACTACGGAATTATTCCCTTGCAGTCAGCCTAAAGGTTTTTAAATCTTGTTTTAGGAATGTAACTTTTTTCAGTTTGATTTTAATAATTTTCATGTTTTTTTAACATTCAGAAATGTAGATATTTTTGAATTTTTTCTAAATCTAGCCAGTAGATAACCTATGCGTCAAATTAAAAATGTGAATTTATGTTTTTATTTTAAATTACCTTTTTGATCTTTCAACATTTACATCATTGCAAAATTTCAAATAATTTGATATCTGTAAATTCCTTTATGATTTACTTGTATGCAGTTAATGGAAAATAACAGCTCTTTGAAATATCCTAAATTAAAAACAAATTTATTTGCTCGCCATGGAATTGAAAGAAAATTAAAAGAAAGCTTTCTAACTCCTTTGAAATTGCCCTTCGAAGGTTCCTATTGTAAATTTGGTGTTAAAAAAGTGAGCACTTGCGATAAGTGCTTGCAAACGGAGCTGTTTAATCCGGTTAATTTGGAAAATGTAGTTTCTAGAACGACAAATGGAGAGGAATTGAATGTCGACGTACAACTAGTTATCTCTTTAACAGATGCGAGTGGCAAAACACTTATACTTTCTCCTTTAATTGAATACAAATTCTATAACACCAACTCACATTTTGATAACGTTTTAGATAAAACTAAAAATTACATGGATTTGGAAAACGCTTGGTGCGATACGAGTAAGAGGACCAATCAAGTTGTCAATTACGAATTAAAACTCGATTGTCAGTCGTTATTAACTTACATGAAAAATATTAACCAAAAGTGTGCGGCAAATTTGGATCCAGAACATAAAAGTAGTTATCCCGGAAAAGAATTGTATCCGGTAATTCGCAATAGTTCTTCAAGAGAATTAAAATGCGACATTCAGGAAAGTAGCAATTTCGAAACCTTCAACAAAATTTCGAAAGACAAATTCAACAAGGAATTAAAAATAACTAATAACTGGGATCTTTGTAATGCGACTGCTAGATTGCCTATCGGAATGGATAGAAATTTATCCTCAAAATATTTATCGAACAACATCGAACAATTGTTGCTAACAAATTGCCATCGCATTGCTGCGGTGGATCCTGACGTTTCTAGTTTTGCCAAATCATTGCTGTCCTGTTTGGATATTCAACCGAAGAAAAACAGCATTCGGAATAACACCGAATATAAAACGATTACAGATTTTAACGAAACGGAAACTAACGATAACGTCGGTGACGTGAAAGCAAAAATAGAAGAAATAAAACAGCAACTGCCGTTAAATTCTCCAATCGACGCCCTCTTGGAAATTTGTGGACCCAACTCGCACATCACCGATATGATACTCAATAAAAGTTATAGAAAGAAAATAGTGCAAAAGAAAAACGATTCACGATTTAGAACGATTAGAAAAATAAGTAACACCGATGCACTGTCGCAGACCAATTCGAACTCGGATGACGAATGTTTGAAACTAGATTTCAGAAACATCGATACTCCCAGTAGTTCAAAACAATCGGTAAGAAGTAATTCTGGACCGAATCCCCCCTATTTGGAAATTGAGAATTTTTACGTCCCGAACAATTCTTTGAATTATTTAAAAAATGAGATTCACTTGTCGTTAAAATCAAACGTTAGCGTAATCGACACGCTTTACAACCTTCACGATAACGTTTTGAACATGGAAAATAATCTAATTCTCTTCCACCAATACATTTGTTCTATAAAATCAGAAATCGGTCATTTAATTTTTAAACACACCTGCAAACAAACACGAATCGAAGAGTTGGTAAAACATATTGAAAATGAATCTAAAAAGAACAACTGGAGTTCTACTAAATGTAACGAATTATGCGAAAAATATTGTGAATTGGATGATTCGTCTTCAAATAATACAAATAAATCGACAACTCTAAATTCGAATCAAATCTGCTTTCCTCTTAAATTTCAAGTGGCACTATCCGTAATTTTTGTAATTGGATTTATATGTGGTGATTTTGTGAAGTAATAAAATGAGCTTGTAAGTGCAATAAATTGTAATTTGTTAGTCGTTGTTGAAATAAAAATTCTGATAGAACAATGAAACTCCCGTTTACCATTCATGCGTGTCACTATTTGTATCAATAAGGTAAGGTTATGCTTTTTTTCATTGGTTTGGTGCCTGGGCTTGGTCAAATAAGCATATATAAAATATTAGTATATCCTGCGAATAAGTGAGATATTTTTCCACAAAAAAAAGGTAAATTGGTTGCCCGATCATGCGTACCAAAAAACAGTTGTGAATATCATTGGGAAAAAGTAGGAATAAATGTTATCGTTATTTAGATCTCTAATTATTATATAATAATTTTAAAATTGCGTGTGAAAGGGGGAGATTTAAAGTTTATTAATTTTATTTTTCGATATTTATTTCAAGTGTCAAGATTTCAAAAATTTGAATTATTATACTCAGTCTTACGTTATAATTTATGCAAGACCAGCTTGCTTGAAGAAAATTTATAATTTACAATTATATATTCTGTACCTATCTGAAACTAATCTATTTATCTGGGAGATCATTAATTATTAAGTTTAATGTAAAACATTACATTTACATCTAAAATTGATTAATTCACTACTATTTAGACTCGATTAATAAATAATACAAATGTTGAGAAAGATTGCATTTATTTTTCAAAATACAAAACTAAATAAATCCGTAAAAAATATTTCTTAAAATGAGTCAACTTGATTTCACTAAATGGCTTGAAAATTCAATTTTCACAGCTGAAATTTTTCTTAAAACATTAATTATATTATTCTGGACTCATTGCCTTCTTTCAAGGCAAATAATAAAATCATCTTTTCATCAAACACAAACTACTTTAAATTTTTACTCACAAATTAATTTATGACCGCTTGATGGAAACACACGATGAATACAAAATTAAAAAATATCTTTAATAGAAATCTTTTCGTCCAGTCTACTTGGATTTTTTAAATTTCTTGGTTTCTTTTTTTGATATTTTTCTCTTGCGTTTTAGTTGTAATTCAGTGTGATTGACCTTAGGACAATCACGTTTCTTATGGCCAGCTTCTTTACAGTGAAAGCACGACTAAAAGTTTTTGATTACGTCAACTTTCGATTATCATAATTTGAATATTTACCTGATTGAAAACTAAATCTTGACATGTATGGGTCTTGGTTGCACATCTATTACATTTATCGCAGTGGGTCCATGTTGGTTTCACACAACGATTACAAATTTTGCAATGCACGTAGGTACTTCCATCTTTCGAAGTGCATGCTTTACATTCCAGACAATGTTTATTTTCGGAAGCAACCCATCTATTACATTTCTTGCAGTGTTTATATCCCTCATCAGCCGGTAACTCAAAACAACTATCACAAAAGTATTAATAACAACCAAAACAATAACAAAAAGTGAAACAAACCTGGCATCAATGTTTGTAAAAATTCGAACTGGGGATCCTAATTTTCTCCCGTGGGGTCCTCTTTGAAACAAGGGATGATTTTCATAGTCCACCTTGTAGTCCAACATTGTAAAATTTGGTAAACTGTTGAAAACTTGAGGTTCCATAAAATATGGAAAGAATAACAGCACTGGCAAATCCTCGCTCGTGTTATTCAATGATTTATACAATTTGTTAACTAAATTTAAATTGTGTGCCAAAAGTTCGACACGACAGCCGAAAGGTGGATCAATCACCAAAACTATTTTTCCTTCACTAAAATACACCAATTATACATTTCCAAGTGGGTCGTTTTATGTAAAACTCTTATCTACCTTTTGCTTTGTAAAAAATCCTTGAAAACTTCTTGGGAATCTGGCAGGAAGAAATAATTATTGAACATGTTGTACCAACAAAACTGAAGTGGACCAAAAAAGGCAAGGTAACGACGATCGAGGTCCAATAAAATGCTAGTCATATCCTCCTGTTCACTTTGAATATGTTCGTGTATTCGTGGTGCACCCATACAAATTGTATTCCTACAAAACTGCCAATTTTTGAATACCCAAAAATATTTCAAAATAAAGGACACTTACCTAAAACCCATTTGTTTAAACAGATCCATGAGAACTCGAACACAATGTTTCGAAAACAAAAATTGAGCTTCCAATTTTGGATTGTCAAGAGGAGGTAAAAATTCGGATGGGTGATTCATTGAATAATCGTCTAAACTTTCTTTTATGGTGTGATCCTCGTGATTTTTTTCATATTTAGAGAGAATAAACAAGTTACAAGTTTGGCAATATCTTCTCAAATTTGCTGCTTTCTGTTGCATCTACAATAAATTATTTATTTTGTTTAGATCTATTTTACATAATTTCTTTTTACACGACAAACACACTACACTTTCGTACTTACTTTATTAAATGTTACAAAACTATTCCGATGATTGACTCCACGAACAAATTGCTTTTTATTTTCTAACCATTTTTTCCTTTTAGCATCGTTTACAGCTGCCAAATCATCAAATGCAAAGTAAAACGGGCAGGTTTTACGATCTCGACTTGCAGAACAGGCGAAATATTTCTTTGAGTTTTGACAAAATAAAACTGTTGGACCATGAGGACAGTTGGGATTTTTTGATAAATTTTCGAGAATTAACTCCACTCCAGACATGTCTTTCGGTAATTCAATTAAAACTAAAGTCGTTAAATTATAAAATTAGCTTACTTTTAAAACTATTTAGCAATCCAGCGTGAAACGATTACTCATAACCTAACATTCATTAAAACGTCACAAGCGGAATATATTTGAACTGCCAGGACTTGGTTGAACTTCGATGTAAATGAACTAATATGCATACAGGGTCGGGTTAACCTTACGATTTTTTCCTACATTGAAAATATTTATGTCCTCTTTTTATTGCAAATCTCGCCTAATTGTAATGAGTAGTACTCGAAAACACATCTGGGTCTGGCGGAAAGATGTAAAAAAGGAAAAACATGCGAAAGCAGCAGTTCCTGGCGCAAACACTTTAATCCGTCCCAAAATGCGAAGTAAGGGAACGTCATATTGGCATAGCATTGCTTCACTTTAAAGCCGGATAAAATTTAAAATATCATACTTACGAGGAATCTGCGTGCGCCAATCGAATTTTCTGCTCAAAATATACAAGAAAATGTCGAAAAAGTATCCGATTTGAGACTTTCACTTTTTGGGGTCAAAAAGTTTCAAAGGGGTTAACCTTTGAATTTTTTCAAAAATCGTGAAAAATTTCACTTGTCTTTTTAGTGCATAAATCGACTAATTTCGATGCGTAGAGTTCGAAAAACGCGCCGGATCCTGGCGCAAACACTTTAATCCGTCGCAAAATGCGATGTAAGGGAAGGCAAATTGGCATCGAATTGCTTCACTTTAAAGCCGGATAGAATTTAAAATATCATACTTACGAGGAATCTGCGTGCGCCAATCTAATTTTCTGCTCAAAATATACAAGAAAATATCGAAAAAGTATCCGATTTGAGACTTTCACTTTTTGGGGTCAAAAAGTTTCAAAGGGGTTAACCTTTGAATTTTTTCAAAAATCGTGAAAAATTTCACTTGTCTTTTTAGTGCATAAATCGACTAATTTCGATGCGTAGAGTTCGAAAAACGCGCCGGATCCTGGCGCAAACACTTTAATCCGTCGTAAAATGCGATGTAAGGGAAGGCAAATTGGCATCGAATTGCTTCACTTTAAAGCCGGATAAAATTTAAAATATCATACTTACGAGGAATCTGCGTGCGCCAATCGAATTTTCTGCTCAAAATATACAAGAAAATATCGAAAAAGTATCCGATTTGAGACTTTCACATTTTGGGGTCAAAAAGTTTCAAAGGGGTTAACCTTTGAATTTTTTCAAAAATCGTGAAAAATTTCACTTTGTCTTTTTAGTGCATAAATCGACTAATTTCGATGCGTAGAGTTCGAAAAACGCGCCGGATCCTGGCGCAAACACTTTAATCCGTCGGAAAATGCGATGTAAGGGAAGGCAAATTGGCATCGAATTGCTTCACTTTAAAGCCGGATAAAATTTAAAATATCATACTTACGAGGAATCTGCGTGCGCCAATCGAATTTTCTGCTCAAAATATAAAAGAAAATATCGAAAAAGTATCCGATTTGAGACTTTCACTTTTTGGGGTCAAAAAGTTTCAAAGGGGTTAACCTTTGAATTTTTTCAAAAATCGTGAAAAATTTCACTTGTCTTTTTAGTGCATAAATCGACTAATTTCGATGCGTAGAGTTCGAAAAACGCGCCGGATCCTGGCGCAAACACTTTAATCCGTCGCAACATGCGATGTAAGGGAAGGCAAATTGGCATCGAAGTGCTTCACTTTAAAGCCGGATAAAATTTAAAATATCATACTTACGATGAATCTGCGTGCGCCAATCGAATTTTCTGCTCAAAATATACAAGAAAATATCGAAAAAGTATCCGATTTGAGACTTTCACTTTTTGGGGTAAAAAAGTTTCAAAGGGGTTAACCTTTGAATTTTTTCAAAAATCGTGAAAAATTTCACTTGTCTTTTTAGTGCATAAATCGACTAATTTCGATGCGTAGAGATCGAAAAACGCGCCGGATCCTGGCGCAAACACTTTAATCCGTCGCAAAATGCGATGTAAGGGAAGGCAAATTGGCATCGAATTGCTTCACTTTAAAGCCGGATAAAATTTAAAATATCATACTTACGAGGAATCTGCGTGCGCCAATCGAATTTTCTGCTCAAAATATACAAGAAAATATCGAAAAAGTATCCGATTTGAGACTTTCACTTTTTGGGGTCAAAATGTTTCAAAGTTTTCAAAAAAAAAACCTTTGAATTTTTTCAAAAATCGTGAAAAATTTCACTTGTCTTTTTAGTGCATAAATCGACTAATTTCGATGCGTAGAGTTCGAAAAACGCGCCGGATCCTGGCGCAAACACTTTAATCCGTCGCAAAATGCGATGTAAGGGAAGGCAAATTGGCATCGAATTGCTTCACTTTAAAGCCGGATAAAATTTAAAATATCATACTTACGAGGAATCTGCGTGTGCCAATCGAATTTTCTGCTCAAAATATACAAGAAAATATCGAAAAAGTATCCGATTTGAGACTTTCACTTTTTGGGGTCAAAAAGTTTCAAAGGGGTTAACCTTTGAATTTTTTCAAAAATCGTGAAAAATTTCACTTGTCTTTTTAGTGCATAAATCGACTAATTTCGATGCGTAGAGTTCGAAAAACGCGCCGGATCCTGGCGCAAACACTTTAATCCGTCGCAAAATGCGATGTAAGGGAAGGCAAATTGGCATCGAATTGCTTCACTTTAAAGCCGGATAAAATTTAAAATATCATACTTACGAGGAATCTGCGTGCGCCAATCGAATTTTCTGCTCAAAATATACAAGAAAATATCGAAAAAGTATCCGATTTGAGACTTTCACTTTTTGGGGTCAAAAAGTTTCAAAGGGGTTAACCTTTGAATTTTTTCAAAAATCGTGAAAAATTTCACTTGTCTTTTTAGTGCATAAATCGACTAATTTCGATGCGTAGAGTTCGAAAAACGCGCCGGATCCTGGCGCAAACACTTTAATCCGTCGCAACATGCGATGTAAGGGAAGGCAAATTGGCATCGAAGTGCTTCACTTTAAAGCCGGATAAAATTTAAAATATCATACTTACGATGAATCTGCGTGCGCCAATCGAATTTTCTGCTCAAAATATACAAGAAAATATCGAAAAAGTATCCGATTTGAGACTTTCACTTTTTGGGGTAAAAAAGTTTCAAAGGGGTTAACCTTTGAATTTTTTCAAAAATCGTGAAAAATTTCACTTGTCTTTTTAGTGCATAAATCGACTAATTTCGATGCGTAGAGTTCGAAAAACGCGCCGGATCCTGGCGCAAACACTTTAATCCGTCGCAAAATTGCGATGTAAGGGAAGGCAAATTGGCATCGAATTGCTTCACTTTAAAGCCGGATAAAATTTAAAATATCATACTTACGAGGAATCTGCGTGTGCCAATCGAATTTTCTGCTCAAAATATACAAGAAAATATCGAAAAAGTATCCGATTTGAGACTTTCACTTTTTGGGGTCAAAAAGTTTCAAAGGGGTTAACCTTTGAATTTTTTCAAAAATCGTGAAAAATTTCACTTGTCTTTTTAGTGCATAAATCGACTAATTTCGATGCGTAGAGTTCGAAAAACGCGCCGGATCCTGGCGCAAACACTTTAATCCGTCGCAAAATGCGATGTAAGGGAAGGCAAATTGGCATCGAATTGCTTCACTTTAAAGCCGGATAAAATTTAAAATATCATACTTACGAGGAATCTGCGTGCGCCAATCGAATTTTCTGCTCAAAATATACAAGAAAATATCGAAAAAGTATCCGATTTGAGACTTTCACATTTTGGGGTCAAAAAGTTTCAAAGGGGTTAACCTTTGAATTTTTTCAAAAATCGTGAAAAATTTCACTTTGTCTTTTTAGTGCATAAATCGACTAATTTCGATGCGTAGAGTTCGAAAAACGCGCCGGATCCTGGCGCAAACACTTTAATCCGTCGCAACATGCGATGTAAGGGAAGGCAAATTGGCATCGAAGTGCTTCACTTTAAAGCCGGATAAAATTTAAAATATCATACTTACGATGAATCTGCGTGCGCCAATCGAATTTTCTGCTCAAAATATACAAGAAAATATCGAAAAAGTATCCGATTTGAGACTTTCACTTTTTGGGGTAAAAAAGTTTCAAAGGGGTTAACCTTTGAATTTTTTCAAAAATCGTGAAAAATTTCACTTGTCTTTTTAGTGCATAAATCGACTAATTTCGATGCGTAGAGTTCGAAAAACGCGCCGGATCCTGGCGCAAACACTTTAATCCGTCGCAAAATGCGATGTAAGGGAAGGCAAATTGGCATCGAATTGCTTCACTTTAAAGCCGGATAAAATTTAAAATATCATACTTACGAGGAATCTGCGTGCGCCAATCGAATTTTCTGCTCAAAATATACAAGAAAATATCGAAAAAGTATCCGATTTGAGACTTTCACTTTTTGGGGTCAAAAAGTTTCAAAGGGGTTAACCTTTGAATTTTTTCAAAAATCGTGAAAAATTTCACTTGTCTTTTTAGTGCATAAATCGACTAATTTCGATGCGTAGAGTTCGAAAAACGCGCCGGATCCTGGCGCAAACACTTTAATCCGTCGCAACATGCGATGTAAGGGAAGGCAAATTGGCATCGAAGTGCTTCACTTTAAAGCCGGATAAAATTTAAAATATCATACTTACGATGAATCTGCGTGCGCCAATCGAATTTTCTGCTCAAAATATACAAGAAAATATCGAAAAAGTATCCGATTTGAGACTTTCACTTTTTGGGGTAAAAAAGTTTCAAAGGGGTTAACCTTTGAATTTTTTCAAAAATCGTGAAAAATTTCACTTGTCTTTTTAGTGCATAAATCGACTAATTTCGATGCGTAGAGATCGAAAAACGCGCCGGATCCTGGCGCAAACACTTTAATCCGTCGCAAAATGCGATGTAAGGGAAGGCAAATTGGCATCGAATTGCTTCACTTTAAAGCCGGATAAAATTTAAAATATCATACTTACGAGGAATCTGCGTGCGCCAATCGAATTTTCTGCTCAAAATATACAAGAAAATATCGAAAAAGTATCCGATTTGAGACTTTCACTTTTTGGGGTAAAAAAGTTTCAAAGGGGTTAACCTTTGAATTTTTTCAAAAATCGTGAAAAATTTCACTTGTCTTTTTAGTGCATAAATCGACTAATTTCGATGCGTAGAGTTCGAAAAACGCGCCGGATCCTGGCGCAAACACTTTAATCCGTCGCAAAATGCGATGTAAGGGAAGGCAAATTGGCATCGAATTGCTTCACTTTAAAGCCGGATAAAATTTAAAATATCATACTTACGAGGAATCTGCGTGTGCCAATCGAATTTTCTGCTCAAAATATACAAGAAAATATCGAAAAAGTATCCGATTTGAGACTTTCACTTTTTGGGGTCAAAAAGTTTCAAAGGGGTTAACCTTTGAATTTTTTCAAAAATCGTGAAAAATTTCACTTGTCTTTTTAGTGCATAAATCGACTAATTTCGATGCGTAGAGTTCGAAAAACGCGCCGGATCCTGGCGCAAACACTTTAATCCGTCGCAAAATGCGATGTAAGGGAAGGCAAATTGGCATCGAATTGCTTCACTTTAAAGCCGGATAAAATTTAAAATATCATACTTACGAGGAATCTGCGTGCGCCAATCGAATTTTCTGCTCAAAATATACAAGAAAATATCGAAAAAGTATCCGATTTGAGACTTTCACTTTTTGGGGTCAAAAAGTTTCAAAGGGGTTAACCTTTGAATTTTTTCAAAAATCGTGAAAAATTTCACTTGTCTTTTTAGTGCATAAATCGACTAATTTCGATGCGTAGAGTTCGAAAAACGCGCCGGATCCTGGCGCAAACACTTTAATCCGTCGCAAAATGCGATGTAAGGGAAGGCAAATTGGCATCGAATTGCTTCACTTTAAAGCCGGATAAAATTTAAAATATCATACTTACGAGGAATCTGCGTGCGCCAATCGAATTTTCTGCTCAAAATATACAAGAAAATATCGAAAAAGTATCCGATTTGAGACTTTCACATTTTGGGGTCAAAAAGTTTCAAAGGGGTTAACCTTTGAATTTTTTCAAAAATCGTGAAAAATTTCACTTTGTCTTTTTAGTGCATAAATCGACTAATTTCGATGCGTAGAGTTCGAAAAACGCGCCGGATCCTGGCGCAAACACTTTAATCCGTCGGAAAATGCGATGTAAGGGAAGGCAAATTGGCATCGAATTGCTTCACTTTAAAGCCGGATAAAATTTAAAATATCATACTTACGAGGAATCTGCGTGCGCCAATCGAATTTTCTGCTCAAAATATAAAAGAAAATATCGAAAAAGTATCCGATTTGAGACTTTCACTTTTTGGGGTCAAAAAGTTTCAAAGGGGTTAACCTTTGAATTTTTTCAAAAATCGTGAAAAATTTCACTTGTCTTTTTAGTGCATAAATCGACTAATTTCGATGCGTAGAGTTCGAAAAACGCGCCGGATCCTGGCGCAAACACTTTAATCCGTCGCAACATGCGATGTAAGGGAAGGCAAATTGGCATCGAAGTGCTTCACTTTAAAGCCGGATAAAATTTAAAATATCATACTTACGATGAATCTGCGTGCGCCAATCGAATTTTCTGCTCAAAATATACAAGAAAATATCGAAAAAGTATCCGATTTGAGACTTTCACTTTTTGGGGTAAAAAAGTTTCAAAGGGGTTAACCTTTGAATTTTTTCAAAAATCGTGAAAAATTTCACTTGTCTTTTTAGTGCATAAATCGACTAATTTCGATGCGTAGAGATCGAAAAACGCGCCGGATCCTGGCGCAAACACTTTAATCCGTCGCAAAATGCGATGTAAGGGAAGGCAAATTGGCATCGAATTGCTTCACTTTAAAGCCGGATAAAATTTAAAATATCATACTTACGAGGAATCTGCGTGCGCCAATCGAATTTTCTGCTCAAAATATACAAGAAAATATCGAAAAAGTATCCGATTTGAGACTTTCACTTTTTGGGGTCAAAAAGTTTCAAAGGGGTTAACCTTTGAATTTTTTCAAAAATCGTGAAAAATTTCACTTGTCTTTTTAGTGCATAAATCGACTAATTTCGATGCGTAGAGTTCGAAAAACGCGCCGGATCCTGGCGCAAACACTTTAATCCGTCGCAAAATGCGATGTAAGGGAAGGCAAATTGGCATAGAATTGCTTCACTTTAAAGCCGGATAAAATTTAAAATATCATACTTACGAGGAATCTGCGTGCGCCAATCGAATTTTCTGCTCAAAATATACAAGAAAATATCGAAAAAGTATCCGATTTGAGACTTTCACTTTTTGGGGTCAAAAAGTTTCAAAGGGGTTAACCTTTGAATTTTTTCAAAAATCGTGAAAAATTTCACTTGTCTTTTTAGTGCATAAATCGACTAATTTCGATGCGTAGAGTTCGAAAAACGCGCCGGATCCTGGCGCAAACACTTTAATCCGTCGCAAAATGCGATGTAAGGGAAGGCAAATTGGCATCGAATTGCTTCACTTTAAAGCCGGATAAAATTTAAAATATCATACTTACGAGGAATCTGCGTGCGCCAATCGAATTTTCTGCTCAAAATATACAAGAAAATATCGAAAAAGTATCCGATTTGAGACTTTCACTTTTTGGGGTCAAAAAGTTTCAAAGGGGTTAACCTTTGAATTTTTTCAAAAATCGTGAAAAATTTCACTTTGTCTTTTTAGTGCATAAATCGACTAATTTCGATGCGTAGAGTTCGAAAAACGCGCCGGATCCTGGCGCAAACACTTTAATCCGTCGCAAAATGCGATGTAAGGGAAGGCAAATTGGCATCGAATTGCTTCACTTTAAAGCCGGATAAAATTTAAAATATCATACTTACGAGGAATCTGCGTGCGCCAATCGAATTTTCTGCTCAAAATATAAAAGAAAATATCGAAAAAGTATCCGATTTGAGACTTTCACTTTTTGGGGTCAAAAAGTTTCAAAGGGGTTAACCTTTGAATTTTTTCAAAAATCGTGAAAAATTTCACTTGTCTTTTTAGTGCATAAATCGACTAATTTCGATGCGTAGAGTTCGAAAAACGCGCCGGATCCTGGCGCAAACACTTTAATCCGTCGCAACATGCGATGTAAGGGAAGGCAAATTGGCATCGAAGTGCTTCACTTTAAAGCCGGATAAAATTTAAAATATCATACTTACGATGAATCTGCGTGCGCCAATCGAATTTTCTGCTCAAAATATACAAGAAAATATCGAAAAAGTATCCGATTTGAGACTTTCACTTTTTGGGGTAAAAAAGTTTCAAAGGGGTTAACCTTTGAATTTTTTCAAAAATCGTGAAAAATTTCACTTGTCTTTTTAGTGCATAAATCGACTAATTTCGATGCGTAGAGTTCGAAAAACGCGCCGGATCCTGGCGCAAACACTTTAATCCGTCGCAAAATGCGATGTAAGGGAAGGCAAATTGGCATCGAATTGCTTCACTTTAAAGCCGGATAAAATTTAAAATATCATACTTACGAGGAATCTGCGTGTGCCAATCGAATTTTCTGCTCAAAATATACAAGAAAATATCGAAAAAGTATCCGATTTGAGACTTTCACTTTTTGGGGTCAAAAAGTTTCAAAGGGGTTAACCTTTGAATTTTTTCAAAAATCGTGAAAAATTTCACTTGTCTTTTTAGTGCATAAATCGACTAATTTCGATGCGTAGAGTTCGAAAAACGCGCCGGATCCTGGCGCAAACACTTTAATCCGTCGCAAAATGCGATGTAAGGGAAGGCAAATTGGCATCGAATTGCTTCACTTTAAAGCCGGATAAAATTTAAAATATCATACTTACGAGGAATCTGCGTGCGCCAATCGAATTTTCTGCTCAAAATATACAAGAAAATATCGAAAAAGTATCCGATTTGAGACTTTCACTTTTTGGGGTCAAAAAGTTTCAAAGGGGTTAACCTTTGAATTTTTTCAAAAATCGTGAAAAATTTCACTTGTCTTTTTAGTGCATAAATCGACTAATTTCGATGCGTAGAGTTCGAAAAACGCGCCGGATCCTGGCGCAAACACTTTAATCCGTCGCAAAATGCGATGTAAGGGAAGGCAAATTGGCATCGAATTGCTTCACTTTAAAGCCGGATAAAATTTAAAATATCATACTTACGAGGAATCTGCGTGTGCCAATCGAATTTTCTGCTCAAAATATACAAGAAAATATCGAAAAAGTATCCGATTTGAGACTTTCACTTTTTGGGGTCAAAAAGTTTCAAAGGGGTTAACCTTTGAATTTTTTCAAAAATCGTGAAAAATTTCACTTGTCTTTTTAGTGCATAAATCGACTAATTTCGATGCGTAGAGTTCGAAAAACGCGCCGGATCCTGGCGCAAACACTTTAATCCGTCGCAAAATGCGATGTAAGGGAAGGCAAATTGGCATCGAATTGCTTCACTTTAAAGCCGGATAAAATTTAAAATATCATACTTACGAGGAATCTGCGTGCGCCAATCGAATTTTCTGCTCAAAATATACAAGAAAATATCGAAAAAGTATCCGATTTGAGACTTTCACTTTTTGGGGTCAAAAAGTTTCAAAGGGGTTAACCTTTGAATTTTTTCAAAAATCGTGAAAAATTTCACTTGTCTTTTTAGTGCATAAATCGACTAATTTCGATGCGTAGAGTTCGAAAAACGCGCCGGATCCTGGCGCAAACACTTTAATCCGTCGCAAAATGCGATGTAAGGGAAGGCAAATTGGCATCGAATTGCTTCACTTTAAAGCCGGATAAAATTTAAAATATCATACTTACGAGGAATCTGCGTGTGCCAATCGAATTTTCTGCTCAAAATATACAAGAAAATATCGAAAAAGTATCCGATTTGAGACTTTCACTTTTTGGGGTCAAAAAGTTTCAAAGGGGTTAACCTTTGAATTTTTTCAAAAATCGTGAAAAATTTCACTTGTCTTTTTAGTGCATAAATCGACTAATTTCGATGCGTAGAGTTCGAAAAACGCGCCGGATCCTGGCGCAAACACTTTAATCCGTCGCAAAATGCGATGTAAGGGAAGGCAAATTGGCATCGAATTGCTTCACTTTAAAGCCGGATAAAATTTAAAATATCATACTTACGAGGAATCTGCGTGCGCCAATCGAATTTTCTGCTCAAAATATACAAGAAAATATCGAAAAAGTATCCGATTTGAGACTTTCACTTTTTGGGGTCAAAAAGTTTCAAAGGGGTTAACCTTTGAATTTTTTCAAAAATCGTGAAAAATTTCACTTGTCTTTTTAGTGCATAAATCGACTAATTTCGATGCGTAGAGTTCGAAAAACGCGCCGGATCCTGGCGCAAACACTTTAATCCGTCGCAAAATGCGATGTAAGGGAAGGCAAATTGGCATCGAATTGCTTCACTTTAAAGCCGGATAAAATTTAAAATATCATACTTACGAGGAATCTGCGTGCGCCAATCGAATTTTCTGCTCAAAATATACAAGAAAATATCGAAAAAGTATCCGATTTGAGACTTTCACTTTTTGGGGTCAAAAAGTTTCAAAGGGGTTAACCTTTGAATTTTTTCAAAAATCGTGAAAAATTTCACTTGTCTTTTTAGTGCATAAATCGACTAATTTCGATGCGTAGAGTTCGAAAAACGCGCCGGATCCTGGCGCAAACACTTTAATCCGTCGGAAAATGCGATGTAAGGGAAGGCAAATTGGCATCGAATTGCTTCACTTTAAAGCCGGATAAAATTTAAAATATCATACTTACGAGGAATCTGCGTGCGCCAATCGAATTTTCTGCTCAAAATATAAAAGAAAATATCGAAAAAGTATCCGATTTGAGACTTTCACTTTTTGGGGTCAAAAAGTTTCAAAGGGGTTAACCTTTGAATTTTTTCAAAAATCGTGAAAAATTTCACTTGTCTTTTTAGTGCATAAATCGACTAATTTCGATGCGTAGAGTTCGAAAAACGCGCCGGATCCTGGCGCAAACACTTTAATCCGTCGCAACATGCGATGTAAGGGAAGGCAAATTGGCATCGAAGTGCTTCACTTTAAAGCCGGATAAAATTTAAAATATCATACTTACGAGGAATCTGCGTGCGCCAATCGAATTTTCTGCTCAAAATATACAAGAAAATATCGAAAAAGTATCCGATTTGAGACTTTCACTTTTTGGGGTCAAAAAGTTTCAAAGGGGTTAACCTTTGAATTTTTTCAAAAATCGTGAAAAATTTCACTTGTCTTTTTAGTGCATAAATCGACTAATTTCGATGCGTAGAGTTCGAAAAACGCGCCGGATCCTGGCGCAAACACTTTAATCCGTCGCAAAATGCGATGTAAGGGAAGGCAAATTGGCATCGAATTGCTTCACTTTAAAGCCGGATAAAATTTAAAATATCATACTTACGAGGAATCTGCGTGTGCCAATCGAATTTTCTGCTCAAAATATACAAGAAAATATCGAAAAAGTATCCGATTTGAGACTTTCACTTTTTGGGGTCAAAAAGTTTCAAAGGGGTTAACCTTTGAATTTTTTCAAAAATCGTGAAAAATTTCACTTGTCTTTTTAGTGCATAAATCGACTAATTTCGATGCGTAGAGTTCGAAAAACGCGCCCGATCCTGGCGCAAACACTTTAATCCGTCGCAAAATGCGATGTAAGGGAAGGCAAATTGGCATCGAATTGCTTCACTTTAAAGCCGGATAAAATTTAAAATATCATACTTACGAGGAATCTGCGTGCGCCAATCGAATTTTCTGCTCAAAATATACAAGAAAATATCGAAAAAGTATCCGATTTGAGACTTTCACTTTTTGGGGTCAAAAAGTTTCAAAGGGGTTAACCTTTGAATTTTTTCAAAAATCGTGAAAAATTTCACTTGTCTTTTTAGTGCATAAATCGACTAATTTCGATGCGTAGAGTTCGAAAAACGCGCCGGATCCTGGCGCAAACACTTTAATCCGTCGCAAAATGCGATGTAAGGGAAGGCAAATTGGCATCGAATTGCTTCACTTTAAAGCCGGATAAAATTTAAAATATCATACTTACGAGCAATCTGCGTGCGCCAATCGAATTTTCTGCTCAAAATATACAAGAAAATATCGAAAAAGTATCCGATTTGAGACTTTCACTTTTTGGGGTCAAAAAGTTTCAAAGGGGTTAACCTTTGAATTTTTTCAAAAATCGTGAAAAATTTCACTTGTCTTTTTAGTGCATAAATCGACTAATTTCGATGCGTAGAGTTCGAAAAACGCGCCGGATCCTGGCGCAAACACTTTAATCCGTCGCAAAATGCGATGTAAGGGAAGGCAAATTGGAATCGAATTGCTTCACTTTAAAGCCGGATAAAATTTAAAATATCATACTTACGAGGAATCTGCGTGCGCCAATCGAATTTTCTGCTCAAAATATACAAGAAAATATCGAAAAAGTATCCGATTTGAGACTTTCACTTTTTGGGGTCAAAAAGTTTCAAAGGGGTTAACCTTTGAATTTTTTCAAAAATCGTGAAAAATTTCACTTGTCTTTTTAGTGCATAAATCGACTAATTTCGATGCGTAGAGTTCGAAAAACGCGCCGGATCCTGGCGCAAACACTTTAATCCGTCGCAAAATGCGATGTAAAGGAAGGCAAATTGGCATCGAATTGCTTCACTTTAAAGCCGGATAAAATTTAAAATATCACACTTACGAGGAATCTGCGTGCGCCAATCGAATTTTCTGCTCAAAATATACAAGAAAATATCGAAAAAGTATCCGATTTGAGACTTTCACTTTTTGGGGTCAAAAAGTTTCAAAGGGGTTAACCTTTGAATTTTTTCAAAAATCGTGAAAAATTTCACTTGTCTTTTTAGTGCATAAATCGACTAATTTCGATGCGTAGAGTTCGAAAAACGCGCCGGATCCTGGCGCAAACACTTTAATCCGTCGCAACATGCGATGTAAGGGAAGGCAAATTGGCATCGAAGTGCTTCACTTTAAAGCCGGATAAAATTTAAAATATCATACTTACGAGGAATCTGCGTGCGCCAATCGAATTTTCTGCTCAAAATATACAAGAAAATATCGAAAAAGTATCCGATTTGAGACTTTCACTTTTTGGGGTCAAAAAGTTTCAAAGGGGTTAACCTTTGAATTTTTTCAAAAATCGTGAAAAATTTCACTTGTCTTTTTAGTGCATAAATCGACTAATTTCGATGCGTAGAGTTCGAAAAACGCGCCGGATCCTGGCGCAAACACTTTAATCCGTCGCAAAATGCGATGTAAGGGAAGGCAAATTGGCATCGAATTGCTTCACTTTAAAGCCGGATAAAATTTAAAATATCATACTTTCGAGGAATCTGCGTGCGCCAATCGAATTTTCTGCTCAAAATATACAAGAAAATATCGAAAAAGTATCCGATTTGAGACTTTCACTTTTTGGGGTCAAAAAGTTTCAAAGGGGTTAACCTTTGAATTTTTTCAAAAATCGTGAAAAATTTCACTTGTCTTTTTAGTGCATAAATCGACTAATTTCGATGCGTAGAGTTCGAAAAACGCGCCGGATCCTGGCGCAAACACTTTAATCCGTCGCAAAATGCGATGTAAGGGAAGGCAAATTGGCATCGAATTGCTTCACTTTAAAGCCGGATAAAATTTAAAATATCATACTTACGAGGAATCTGCGTGCGCCAATCGAATTTTCTGCTCAAAATATACAAGAAAATATCGAAAAAGTATCCGATTTGAGACTTTCACTTTTTGGGGTCAAAAAGTTTCAAAGGGGTTAACCTTTGAATTTTTTCAAAAATCGTGAAAAATTTCACTTGTCTTTTTAGTGCATAAATCGACTAATTTCGATGCGTAGAGTTCGAAAAACGCGCCGGATCCTGGCGCAAACACTTTAATCCGTCGCAACATGCGATGTAAGGGAAGGCAAATTGGCATCGAATTGCTTCACTTTAAAGCCGGATAAAATTTAAAATATCATACTTACGAGGAATCTGCGTGCGCCAATCGAATTTTCTGCTCAAAATATACAAGAAAATATCGAAAAAGTATCCGATTTGAGACTTTCACTTTTTGGGGTCAAAAAGTTTCAAAGGGGTTAACCTTTGAATTTTTTCAAAAATCGTGAAAAATTTCACTTGTCTTTTTAGTGCATAAATCGACTAATTTCGATGCGTAGAGTTCGAAAAACGCGCCGGATCCTGGCGCAAACACTTTAATCCGTCGCAAAATGCGATGTAAGGGAAGGCAAATTGGCATCGAATTGCTTCACTTTAAAGCCGGATAAAATTTAAAATATCATACTTACGAGGAATCTGCGTGCGCCAATCGAATTTTCTGCTCAAAATATACAAGAAAATATCGAAAAAGTATCCGATTTAAGACTTTCACTTTTTGGGGTCAAAAAGTTTCAAAGGGGTTAACCTTTGAATTTTTTCAAAAATCGTGAAAAATTTCACTTGTCTTTTTAGTGCATAAATCGACTAATTTCGATGCGTAGAGTTCGAAAAACGCGCCGGATCCTCGCGCAAACACTTTAATCCGTCGCAAAATAAGATGTAAGCGAAGGCAAATTGGCATCGAATTGCTTCACTTTAAAGCCGGATAAAATTTAAAATATCATACTTACGAGGAATCTGCGTGCGCCAATCGAATTTTCTGCTCAAAATATACAAGAAAATATCGAAAAAGTATCCGATTTGGGACTTTCACTTTTTGGGGTCAAAAAGTTTCAAAGGGGTTAACCTTTGAATTTTTTCAAAAATCGTGAAAAATTTCACTTGTCTTTTTAGTGCATAAATCGACTAATTTCGATGCGTAGAGTTCGAAAAACGCGCCGGATCCTGGCGCAAACACTTTAATCCGTCGCAAAATGCGATGTAAGGGAAGGCAAATTGGCATCGAATTGCTTCACTTTAAAGCCGGATAAAATTTAAAATATCATACTTACGAGGAATCTGCGTGCGCCAATCGAATTTTCTGCTCAAAATATACAAGAAAATATCGAAAAAGTATCCGATTTGAGACTTTCACTTTTTGGGGTCAAAAAGTTTCAAAGGGGTTAACCTTTGAATTTTTTCAAAAATCGTGAAAAATTTCACTTGTCTTTTTAGTGCATAAATCGACTAATTTCGATGCGTAGAGTTCGAAAAACGCGCCGGATCCTGGCGCAAACACTTTAATCCGTCGCAAAATGCGATGTAAGGGAAGGCAAATTGGCATCGAATTGCTTCACTTTAAAGCCGGATAAAATTTAAAATATCATACTTACGAGCAATCTGCGTGCGCCAATCGAATTTTCTGCTCAAAATATACAAGAAAATATCGAAAAAGTATCCGATTTGAGACTTTCACTTTTTGGGGTCAAAAAGTTTCAAAGGGGTTAACCTTTGAATTTTTTCAAAAATCGTGAAAAATTTCACTTGTCTTTTTAGTGCATAAATCGACTAATTTCGATGCGTAGAGTTCGAAAAACGCGCCGGATCCTGGCGCAAACACTTTAATCCGTCGCAAAATGCGATGTAAGGGAAGGCAAATTGGCATCGAATTGCTTCACTTTAAAGCCGGATAAAATTTAAAATATCATACTTACGAGGAATCTGCGTGCGCCAATCGAATTTTCTGCTCAAAATATACAAGAAAATATCGAAAAAGTATCCGATTTGAGACTTTCACTTTTTGGGGTCAAAAAGTTTCAAAGGGGTTAACCTTTGAATTTTTTCAAAAATCGTGAAAAATTTCACTTGTCTTTTTAGTGCATAAATCGACTAATTTCGATGCGTAGAGTTCGAAAAACGCGCCGGATCCTGGCGCAAACACTTTAATCCGTCGCAAAATGCGATGTAAGGGAAGGCAAATTGGCATCGAATTGCTTCACTTTAAAGCCGGATAAAATTTAAAATATCATACTTACGAGGAATCTGCGTGCGCCAATCGAATTTTCTGCTCAAAATATACAAGAAAATATCGAAAAAGTATCCGATTTGAGACTTTTACTTTTTGGGGTCAAAAAGTTTCAAAGGGGTTAACCTTTGAATTTTTTCAAAAATCGTGAAAAATTTCACTTGTCTTTTTAGTGCATAAATCGACTAATTTCGATGCGTAGAGTTCGAAAAACGCGCCGGATCCTGGCGCAAACACTTTAATCCGTCGCAAAATGCGATGTAAGGGAAGGCAAATTGGCATCGAATTGCTTCACTTTAAAGCCGGATAAAATTTAAAATATCATACTTACGAGGAATCTGCGTGCGCCAATCGAATTTTCTGCTCAAAATATACAAGAAAATATCGAAAAAGTATCCGATTTGAGACTTTTACTTTTTGGGGTCAAAAAGTTTCAAAGGGGTTAACCTTTGAATTTTTTCAAAAATCGTGAAAAATTTCACTTGTCTTTTTAGTGCATAAATCGACTAATTTCGATGCGTAGAGTTCGAAAAACGCGCCGGATCCTGGCGCAAACACTTTAATCCGTCGCAAAATGCGATGTAAGGGAAGGCAAATTGGCATCGAATTGCTTCACTTTAAAGCCGGATAAAATTTAAAATATCATACTTACGAGGAATCTGCGTGCGCCAATCGAATTTTCTGCTCAAAATATACAAGAAAATATCGAAAAAGTATCCGATTTGAGACTTTCACTTTTTGGGGTCAAAAAGTTTCAAAGGGGTTAACCTTTGAATTTTTTCAAAAATCGTGAAAAATTTCACTTGTCTTTTTAGTGCATAAATCGACTAATTTCGATGCGTAGAGTTCGAAAAACGCGCCGGATCCTGGCGCAAACACTTTAATCCGTCGCAAAATAAGATGTAAGCGAAGGCAAATTGGCATCGAATTGCTTCACTTTAAAGCCGGATAAAATTTAAAATATCATACTTACGAGGAATCTGCGTGTGCCAATCGAATTTTCTGCTCAAAATATACAAGAAAATATCGAAAAAGTATCCGATTTGAGACTTTCACTTTTTGGGGTCAAAAAGTTTCAAAGGGGTTAACCTTTGAATTTTTTCAAAAATCGTGAAAAATTTCACTTGTCTTTTTAGTGCATAAATCGACTAATTTCGATGCGTAGAGTTCGAAAAACGCGCCGGATCCTGGCGCAAACACTTTAATCCGTCGCAAAATGCGATGTAAGGGAAGGCAAATTGGCATCGAATTGCTTCACTTTAAAGCCGGATAAAATTTAAAATATCATACTTACGAGGAATCTGCGTGCGCCAATCGAATTTTCTGCTCAAAATATACAAGAAAATATCGAAAAAGTATCCGATTTGAGACTTTCACTTTTTGGGGTCAAAAAGTTTCAAAGGGGTTAACCTTTGAATTTTTTCAAAAATCGTGAAAAATTTCACTTGTCTTTTTAGTGCATAAATCGACTAATTTCGATGCGTAGAGTTCGAAAAACGCGCCGGATCCTGGCGCAAACACTTTAATCCGTCGCAAAATGCGATGTAAGGGAAGGCAAATTGGCATCGAATTGCTTCACTTTAAAGCCGGATAAAATTTAAAATATCATACTTACGAGCAATCTGCGTGCGCCAATCGAATTTTCTGCTCAAAATATACAAGAAAATATCGAAAAAGTATCCGATTTGAGACTTTCACTTTTTGGGGTCAAAAAGTTTCAAAGGGGTTAACCTTTGAATTTTTTCAAAAATCGTGAAAAATTTCACTTGTCTTTTTAGTGCATAAATCGACTAATTTCGATGCGTAGAGTTCGAAAAACGCGCCGGATCCTGGCGCAAACACTTTAATCCGTCGCAAAATGCGATGTATGGGAAGGCAAATTGGCATCGAATTGCTTCACTTTAAAGCCGGATAAAATTTAAAATATCATACTTACGAGGAATCTGCGTGCGCCAATCGAATTTTCTGCTCAAAATATACAAGAAAATATCGAAAAAGTATCCGATTTGAGACTTTCACTTTTTGGGGTCAAAAAGTTTCAAAGGGGTTAACCTTTGAATTTTTTCAAAAATCGTGAAAAATTTCACTTGTCTTTTTAGTGCATAAATCGACTAATTTCGATGCGTAGAGTTCGAAAAACGCGCCGGATCCTGGCGCAAACACTTTAATCCGTCGCAAAATGCGATGTAAGGGAAGGCAAATTGGCATCGAATTGCTTCACTTTAAAGCCGGATAAAATTTAAAATATCATACTTACGAGCAATCTGCGTACGCCAATCGAATTTTCTGCTCAAAATATACAAGAAAATATCGAAAAAGTATCCGATTTGAGACTTTCACTTTTTGGGGTCAAAAAGTTTCAAAGGGGTTAACCTTTGAATTTTTTCAAAAATCGTGAAAAATTTCACTTGTCTTTTTAGTGCATAAATCGACTAATTTCGATGCGTAGAGTTCGAAAAACGCGCCGGATCCTGGCGCAAACACTTTAATCCGTCGCAAAATGCGATGTAAGGGAAGGCAAATTGGCATCGAATTGCTTCACTTTAAAGCCGGATAAAATTTAAAATATCATACTTACGAGGAATCTGCGTGCGCCAATCGAATTTTCTGCTCAAAATATACAAGAAAATATATAAAAAGTATCCGATTTGAGACTTTCACTTTTTGGGGTCAAAAAGTTTCAAAGGGGTTAACCTTTGAATTTTTTCAAAAATCGTGAAAAATTTCACTTGTCTTTTTAGTGCATAAATCGACTAATTTCGATGCGTAGTGTTCGAAAAACGCGCCGGATCCTGGCGCAAACACTTTAATCCGTCGCAAAATGCGATGTAAGGGAAGGCAAATTGGCATCGAATTGCTTCACTTTAAAGCCGGATAAAATTTAAAATATCATACTTACGAGGAATCTGCGTGCGCCAATCGAATTTTCTGCTCAAAATATACAAGAAAATATCGAAAAAGTATCCGATTTGAGACTTTCACTTTTTGGGGTCAAAAAGTTTCAAAGGGGTTAACCTTTGAATTTTTTCAAAAATCGTGAAAAATTTCACTTGTCTTTTTAGTGCATAAATCGACTAATTTCGATGCGTAGAGTTCGAAAAACGCGCCGGATCCTGGCGCAAACACTTTAATCCGTCGCAAAATGCGATGTAAGGGAAGGCAAATTGGCATCGAATTGCTTCACTTTAAAGCCGGATAAAATTTAAAATATCATACTTACGAGGAATCTGCGTGCGCCAATCGAATTTTCTGCTCAAAATATACAAGAAAATATCGAAAAAGTATCCGATTTGAGACTTTCACTTTTTGGGATCAAAAAGTTTCAAAGGGGTTAACCTTTGAATTTTTTCAAAAATCGTGAAAAATTTCACTTGTCTTTTTAGTGCATAAATCGACTAATTTCGATGCGTAGAGTTCGAAAAACGCGCCGGATCCTGGCGCAAACACTTTAATCCGTCGCAAAATGCGATGTAAGGGAAGGCAAATTGGCATCGAATTGCTTCACTTTAAAGCCGGATAAAATTTAAAATATCATACTTACGAGGAATCTGCGTGCGCCAATCGAATTTTCTGCTCAAAATATACAAGAAAATATCGAAAAAGTATCCGATTTGAGACTTTCACTTTTTGGGGTCAAAAAGTTTCAAAGGGGTTAACCTTTGAATTTTTTCAAAAATCGTGAAAAATTTCACTTGTCTTTTTAGTGCATAAATCGACTAATTTCGATGCGTAGAGTTCGAAAAACGCGCCGGATCCTGGCGCAAACACTTTAATCCGTCGCAAAATGCGATGTAAGGGAAGGCAAATTGGCATCGAATTGCTTCACTTTAAAGCCGGATAAAATTTAAAATATCATACTTACGAGGAATCTGCGTGCGCCAATCGAATTTTCTGCTCAAAATATACAAGAAAATATCGAAAAAGTATCCGATTTGAGACTTTCACTTTTTGGGGTCAAAAAGTTTCAAAGGGGTTAACCTTTGAATTTTTTCAAAAATCGTGAAAAATTTCACTTGTCTTTTTAGTGCATAAATCGACTAATTTCGATGCGTAGAGTTCGAAAAACGCGCCGGATCCTGGCGCAAACACTTTAATCCGTCGCAACATGCGATGTAAGGGAAGGCAAATTGGCATCGAATTGCTTCACTTTAAAGCAGGATAAAATTTAAAATATCATACTTACGAGGAATCTGCGTGCGCCAATCGAATTTTCTGCTCAAAATATACAAGAAAATATCGAAAAAGTATCCGATTTGAGACTTTCACTATTTGGGGTCAAAAAGTTTCAAAGGGGTTAACCTTTGAATTTTTTCAAAAATCGTGAAAAATTTCACTTGTCTTTTTAGTGCATAAATCGACTAATTTCGATGCGTAGAGTTCGAAAAACGCGCCGGATCCTGGCGCAAACACTTTAATCCGTCGCAACATGCGATGTAAGGGAAGGCAAATTGGCATCGAATTGCTTCACTTTAAAGCCGGATAAAATTTAAAATATCATACTTACGAGGAATCTGCGTGCGCCAATCGAATTTTCTGCTCAAAATATACAAGAAAATATCGAAAAAGTATCCGATTTGAGACTTTCACTTTTTGGGGTCAAAAAGTTTCAAAGGGGTTAACCTTTGAATTTTTTCAAAAATCGTGAAAAATTTCACTTGTCTTTTTAGTGCATAAATCGACTAATTTCGATGCGTAGAGTTCGAAAAACGCGCCGGATCCTGGCGCAAACACTTTAATCCGTCGCAAAATGCGATGTAAGGGAAGGCAAATTGGCATCGAATTGCTTCACTTTAAAGCCGGATAAAATTTAAAATATCATACTTACGAGGAATCTGCGTGCGCCAATCGAATTTTCTGCTCAAAATATACAAGAAAATATCGAAAAAGTATCCGATTTGAGACTTTCACTTTTTGGGGTCAAAAAGTTTCAAAGGGGTTAACCTTTGAATTTTTTCAAAAATCGTGAAAAATTTCACTTGTCTTTTTAGTGCATAAATCGACTAATTTCGATGCGTAGAGTTCGAAAAACGCGCCGGATCCTGGCGCAAACACTTTAATCCGTCGCAAAATGCGATGTAAGGGAAGGCAAATTGGCATCGAATTGCTTCACTTTAAAGCCGGATAAAATTTAAAATATCATACTTACGAGGAATCTGCGTGCGCCAATCGAATTTTCTGCTCAAAATATACAAGAAAATATCGAAAAAGTATCCGATTTGAGACTTTCACTTTTTGGGGTCAAAAAGTTTCAAAGGGGTTAACCTTTGAATTTTTTCAAAAATCGTGAAAAATTTCACTTGTCTTTTTAGTGCATAAATCGACTAATTTCGATGCGTAGAGTTCGAAAAACGCGCCGGATCCTGGCGCAAACACTTTAATCCGTCGCAAAATGCGATGTAAGGGAAGGCAAATTGGCATCGAATTGCTTCACTTTAAAGCCGGATAAAATTTAAAATATCATACTTACGAGCAATCTGCGTGCGCCAATCGAATTTTCTGCTCAAAATATACAAGAAAATATCGAAAAAGTATCCGATTTGAGACTTTCACTTTTTGGGGTCAAAAAGTTTCAAAGGGGTTAACCTTTGAATTTTTTCAAAAATCGTGAAAAATTTCACTTGTCTTTTTAGTGCATAAATCGACTAATTTCGATGCGTAGAGTTCGAAAAACGCGCCGGATCCTGGCGCAAACACTTTAATCCGTCGCAAAATGCGATGTAAGGGAAGGCAAATTGGCATCGAATTGCTTCACTTTAAAGCCGGATAAAATTTAAAATATCATACTTACGAGGAATCTGCGTGCGCCAATCGAATTTTCTGCTTAAAATATACAAGAAAATATATAAAAAGTATCCGATTTGAGACTTTCACTTTTTGGGGTCAAAAAGTTTCAAAGGGGTTAACCTTTGAATTTTTTCAAAAATCGTGAAAAATTTCACTTGTCTTTTTAGTGCATAAATCGACTAATTTCGATGCGTAGTGTTCGAAAAACGCGCCGGATCCTGGCGCAAACACTTTAATCCGTCGCAAAATGCGATGGAAGGGAAGGCAAATTGGCATCGAATTGCTTCACTTTAAAGCCGGATAAAATTTAAAATATCATACTTACGAGGAATCTGCGTGCGCCAATCGAATTTTCTGCTCAAAATATACAAGAAAATATCGAAAAAGTATCCGATTTGAGACTTTCACTTTTTGGGGTCAAAAAGTTTCAAAGGGGTTAACCTTTGAATTTTTTCAAAAATCGTGAAAAATTTCACTTGTCTTTTTAGTGCATAAATCGACTAATTTCGATGCGTAGAGTTCGAAAAACGCGCCGGATCCTGGCGCAAACACTTTAATCCGTCGCAAAATGCGATGTAAGGGAAGGCAAATTGGCATCGAATTGCTTCACTTTAAAGCCGGGTAAAATTTAAAATATCATACTTACGAGGAATCTGCGTGCGCCAATCGAATTTTCTGCTCAAAATATACAAGAAAATATCGAAAAAGTATCCGATTTGAGACTTTCACTTTTTGGGGTCAAAAAGTTTCAAAGGGGTTAACCTTTGAATTTTTTCAAAAATCGTGAAAAATTTCACTTGTCTTTTTAGTGCATAAATCGACTAATTTCGATGCGTAGAGTTCGAAAAACGCGCCGGATCCTGGCGCAAACACTTTAATCCGTCGCAAAATGCGATGTAAGGGAAGGCAAATTGGCATCGAATTGCTTCACTTTAAAGCCGGATAAAATTTAAAATATCATACTTACGAGGAATCTGCGTGCGCCAATCGAATTTTCTGCTCAAAATATACAAGAAAATATCGAAAAAGTATCCGATTTGAGACTTTCACTTTTTGGGGTCAAAAAGTTTCAAAGGGGTTAACCTTTGAATTTTTTCAAAAATCGTGAAAAATTTCACTTGTCTTTTTAGTGCATAAATCGACTAATTTCGATGCGTAGAGTTCGAAAAACGCGCCGGATCCTGGCGCAAATACTTTAATCCGTCGCAAAATGCGATGTAAGGGAAAGCAAATTGGCATCGAATTGCTTCACTTTAAAGCCGGATAAAATTTAAAATATCATACTTACGAGGAATCTGCGTGCGCCAATCGAATTTTCTGCTCAAAATATACAAGAAAATATCGAAAAAGTATCCGATTTGAGACTTTCACTTTTTGGGGTCAAAAAGTTTCAAAGGGGTTAACCTTTGAATTTTTTCAAAAATCGTGAAAAATTTCACTTGTCTTTTTAGTGCATAAATCGACTAATTTCGATGCGTAGAGTTCGAAAAACGCGCCGGATCCTGGCGCAAACACTTTAATCCGTCGCAACATGCGATGTAAGGAAAGGCAAATTGGCATCGAATTGCTTCACTTTAAAGCCGGATAAAATTTAAAATATCATACTTACGAGGAATCTGCGTGCGCCAATCGAATTTTCTGCTCAAAATATACAAGAAAATATCGAAAAAGTATCCGATTTGAGACTTTCACTTTTTGGGGTCAAAAAGTTTCAAAGGGGTTAACCTTTGAATTTTTTCAAAAATCGTGAAAAATTTCACTTGTCTTTTTAGTGCATAAATCGACTAATTTCGATGCGTAGTGTTCGAAAAACGCGCCGGATCCTGGCGCAAACACTTTAATCCGTCGCAAAATGCGATGTAAGGGAAGGCAAATTGGCATCGAATTGCTTCACTTTAAAGCCGGATAAAATTTAAAATATCATACTTACGAGCAATCTGCGTGCGCCAATCGAATTTTCTGCTCAAAATATACAAGAAAATATCGAAAAAGTATCCGATTTGAGACTTTCACTTTTTGGGGTCAAAAAGTTTCAAAGGGGTTAACCTTTAAATTTTTTCAAAAATCGTGAAAAATTTCACTTGTCTTTTTAGTGCATAAATCGACTAATTTCGATGCGTAGAGTTCGAAAAACGCGCCGGATCCTGGCGCAAACACTTTAATCCGTCGCAAAATGCGATGTAAGGGAAGGCAAATTGGCATCGAATTGCTTCACTTTAAAGCCGGATAAAATTTAAAATATCATACTTACGAGGAATCTGCGTGCGCCAATCGAATTTTCTGCTCAAAATATACAAGAAAATATCGAAAAAGTATCCGATTTGAGACTTTCACTTTTTGGGGTCAAAAAGTTTCAAAGGGTAACCTTTGAATTTTTTCAAAAATCGTGAAAAATTTCACTTGTCTTTTTAGTGCATAAATCGACTAATTTCGATGCGTAGAGTTCGAAAAACGCGCCGGATCCTGGCGCAAACACTTTAATCCGTCGCAAAATGCGATGTAAGGGAAGGCAAATTGGCATCGAATTGCTTCACTTTAAAGCCGGATAAAATTTAAAATATCATACTTACGAGGAATCTGCGTGCGCCAATCGAATTTTCTGCTCAAAATATACAAGAAAATATCGAAAAAGTATCCGATTTGAGACTTTCACTTTTTGGGGTCAAAAAGTTTCAAAGGGGTTAACCTTTGAATTTTTTTCAAAAATCGTGAAAAATTTCACTTGTCTTTTTAGTGCATAAATCGACTAATTTCGATGCGTAGAGTTCGAAAAACGCGCCGGATCCTGGCGCAAACACTTTAATCCGTCGCAAAATAAGATGTAAGGGAAGGCAAATTGGCATCGAATTGCTTCACTTTAAAGCCGGATAAAATTTAAAATATCATACTTACGAGGAATCTGCGTACGCCAATCGAATTTTCTGCTCAAAATATACAAGAAAATATCGAAAAAGTATCCGATTTGAGACTTTCACTTTTTGGGGTCAAAAAGTTTCAAAGGGGTTAACCTTTGAATTTTTTCAAAAATCGTGAAAAATTTCACTTGTCTTTTTAGTGCATAAATCGACTAATTTCGATGCGTAGAGTTCGAAAAACGCGCCGGATCCTGGCGCAAACACTTTAATCCGTCGCAAAATGCGATGTAAGGGAAGGCAAATTGGCATCGAATTGCTTCACTTTAAAGCCGGATAAAATTTAAAATATCATACTTACGAGGAATCTGCGTGCGCCAATCGAATTTTCTGCTCAAAATATACAAGAAAATATCGAAAAAGTATCCGATTTGAGACTTTCACTTTTTGGGGTCAAAAAGTTTCAAAGGGGTTAACCTTTAAATTTTTTCAAAAATCGTGAAAAATTTCACTTGTCTTTTTAGTGCATAAATCGACTAATTTCGATGCGTAGAGTTCGAAAAACGCGCCGGATCCTGGCGCAAACACTTTAATCCGTCGCAAAATGCGATGTAAGGGAAGGCAAATTGGCATCGAATTGCTTCACTTTAAAGCCGGATAAAATTTAAAATATCATACTTACGAGGAATCTGCGTGCGCCAATCGAATTTTCTGCTCAAAATATACAAGAAAATATCGAAAAAGTATCCGATTTGAGACTTTCACTTTTTGGGGTCAAAAAGTTTCAAAGGGGTTAACCTTTGAATTTTTTCAAAAATCGTGAAAAATTTCACTTGTCTTTTTAGTGCATAAATCGACTAATTTCGATGCGTAGAGTTCGAAAAACGCGCCGGATCCTGGCGCAAACACTTTAATCAGTCGCAAAATGCGATGTAAGGGAAGGCAAATTGGCATCGAATTGCTTCACTTTAAAGCCGGATAAAATTTAAAATATCATACTTACGAGGAATCTGCGTGCGCCAATCGAATTTTCTGCTCAAAATATACAAGAAAATATCGAAAAAGTATCCGATTTGAGACTTTCACTTTTTGGGGTCAAAAAGTTTCAAAGGGGTTAACCTTTGAATTTTTTCAAAAATCGTGAAAAATTTCACTTGTCTTTCTAGTGCATAAATCGACTAATTTCGATGCGTAGAGTTCGAAAAACGCGCCGGATCCTGGCGCAAACACTTTAATCCGTCGCAAAATGCGATGTAAGGGAAGGCAAATTGGCATCGAATTGCTTCACTTTAAAGCCGGGTAAAATTTAAAATATCATACTTACGAGGAATCTGCGTGCGCCAATCGAATTTTCTGCTCAAAATATACAAGAAAATATCGAAAAAGTATCCGATTTGAGACTTTCACTTTTTGGGGTCAAAAAGTTTCAAAGGGGTTAACCTTTAAATTTTTTCAAAAATCGTGAAAAATTTCACTTGTCTTTTTAGTGCATAAATCGACTAATTTCGATGCGTAGAGTTCGAAAAACGCGCCGGATCCTGGCGCAAACACTTTAATCCGTCGCAAAATGCGATGTAAGGGAAGGCAAATTGGCATCGAATTGCTTCACTTTAAAGCCGGATAAAATTTAAAATATCATACTTACGAGGAATCTGCGTGCGCCAATCGAATTTTCTGCTCAAAATATACAAGAAAATATCGAAAAAGTATCCGATTTGAGACTTTCACTTTTTGGGGTCAAAAAGTTTCAAAGGGGTTAACCTTTGAATTTTTTCAAAAATCGTGAAAAATTTCACTTGTCTTTTTAGTGCATAAATCGACTAATTTCGATGCGTAGTGTTCGAAAAACGCGCCGGATCCTGGCGCAAACACTTTAATCCGTCGCAAAATGCGATGTAAGGGAAGGCAAATTGGCATCGAATTGCTTCACTTTAAAGCCGGATAAAATTTAAAATATCATACTTACGAGGAATCTGCGTGCGCCAATCGAATTTTCTGCTCAAAATATACAAGAAAATATCGAAAAAGTATCCGATTTGAGACTTTCACTTTTTGGGGTCAAAAAGTTTCAAAGGGGTTAACCTTTGAATTTTTTCAAAAATCGTGAAAAATTTCACTTGTCTTTTTAGTGCATAAATCGACTAATTTCGATGCGTAGAGTTCGAAAAACGCGCCGGATCCTGGCGCAAATACTTTAATCCGTCGCAAAATGCGATGTAAGGGAAAGCAAATTGGCATCGAATTGCTTCACTTTAAAGCCGGATAAAATTTAAAATATCATACTTACGAGGAATCTGCGTGCGCCAATCGAATTTTCTGCTCAAAATATACAAGAAAATATCGAAAAAGTATCCGATTTGAGACTTTCACTTTTTGGGGTCAAAAAGTTTCAAAGGGGTTAACCTTTGAATTTTTTCAAAAATCTTGAAAAATTTCACTTGTCTTTTTAGTGCATAAATCGACTAATTTCGATGCGTAGAGTTCGAAAAACGCGCCGGATCCTGGCGCAAACACTTTAATCCGTCGCAACATGCGATGTAAGGAAAGGCAAATTGGCATCGAATTGCTTCACTTTAAAGCCGGATAAAATTTAAAATATCATACTTACGAGGAATCTGCGTGCGCCAATCGAATTTTCTGCTCAAAATATACAAGAAAATATCGAAAAAGTATCCGATTTGAGACTTTCACTTTTTGGGGTCAAAAAGTTTCAAAGGGGTTAACCTTTGAATTTTTTCAAAAATCGTGAAAAATTTTACTTGTCTTTTTAGTGCATAAATCGACTAATTTCGATGCGTAGTGTTCGAAAAACGCGCCGGATCCTGGCGCAAACACTTTAATCCGTCGCAAAATGCGATGTAAGGGAAGGCAAATTGGCATCGAATTGCTTCACTTTAAAGCCGGATAAAATTTAAAATATCATACTTACGAGGAATCTGCGTGCGCCAATCGAATTTTCTGCTCAAAATATACAAGAAAATATCGAAAAAGTATCCGATTTGAGACTTTCACTTTTTGGGGTCAAAAAGTTTCAAAGGGGTTAACCTTTAAATTTTTTCAAAAATCGTGAAAAATTTCACTTGTCTTTTTAGTGCATAAATCGACTAATTTCGATGCGTAGAGTTCGAAAAACGCGCCGGATCCTGGCGCAAACACTTTAATCCGTCGCAAAATGCGATGTAAGGGAAGGCAAATTGGCATCGAATTGCTTCACTTTAAAGCCGGATAAAATTTAAAATATCATACTTACGAGGAATCTGCGTGCGCCAATCGAATTTTCTGCTCAAAATATACAAGAAAATATCGAAAAAGTATCCGATTTGAGACTTTCACTTTTTGGGGTCAAAAAGTTTCAAAGGGGTTAACCTTTGAATTTTTTCAAAAATTGTGAAAAATTTCACTTGTCTTTTTAGTGCATAAATCGACTAATTTCGATGCGTAGAGTTCGAAAAACGCGCCGGATCCTTGCGCAAACACTTTAATCCGTCGCAAAATGCGATGTAAGGGAAGGCAAATTGGCATCGAATTGCTTCACTTTAAAGCCGGATAAAATTTAAAATATCATACTTACGAGGAATCTGCGTGCGCCAATCGAATTTTCTGCTCAAAATATACAAGAAAATATCGAAAAAGTATCCGATTTGAGACTTTCACTTTTTGGGGTCAAAAAGTTTCAAAGGGGTTAACCTTTGAATTTTTTCAAAAATCGTGAAAAATTTCACTTGTCTTTTTAGTGCATAAATCGACTAATTTCGATGCGTAGAGTTCGAAAAACGCGCCGGATCCTGGCGCAAACACTTTAATCCGTCGCAACATGCGATGTAAGGAAAGGCAAATTGGCATCGAATTGCTTCACTTTAAAGCCGGATAAAATTTAAAATATCATACTTACGAGGAATCTGCGTGCGCCAATCGAATTTTCTGCTCAAAATATACAAGAAAATATCGACAAAGTATCCAATTTGAGACTTCCACTTTTTGGGGTCAAAAAGTTTCATAGGGGTTAACCTTTGAATTTTTTCAAAAATCGTGAAAAATTTCACTTGTCTTTTTAGTGCATAAATCGACTAATTTCGATGCGTAGAGTTCGAAAAACGCGCCGGATCCTGGCGCAAACACTTTAATCCGTCGCAAAATGCGATGTAAGGGAAAGCAAATTGGCATCGAATTGCTTCACTTTAAAGCCGGATAAAATTTAAAATATCATACTTACGAGGAATCTGCGTGCGCCAATCGAATTTTCTGCTCAAAATATACAAGAAAATATCGAAAAAGTATCCGATTTGAGACTTTCACTTTTTGGGGTCAAAAAGTTTCAAAGGGGTTAACCTTTGAATTTTTTCAAAAATCGTGAAAAATTTCACTTGTCTTTTTAGTGCATAAATCGACTAATTTCGATGCGTAGAGTTCGAAAAACGCGCCGGATCCTGGCGCAAACACTTTAATCCGTCGCAAAATGCGATGTAAGGGAAGACAAATTGGCATAGAATTGCTTCACTTTAAAGCCGGATAAAATTTAAAATATCATACTTACGAGGAATCTGCGTGCGCCAATCGAATTTTCTGCTCAAAATATACAAGAAAATATCGAAAAAGTATCCGATTTGAGACTTTCACTTTTTGGGGTCAAAAAGTTTCAAAGGGGTTAACCTTTGAATTTTTTCAAAAATCGTGAAAAATTTCACTTGTCTTTTTAGTGCATAAATCGACTAATTTCGATGCGTAGAGTTCGAAAAACGCGCCGGATCCTGGCGCAAACACTTTAATCCGTCGCAACATGCGATGTAAGGGAAGGCAAATTGGCATCGAATTGCTTCACTTTAAAGCCGGATAAAATTTAAAATATCATACTTACGAGGAATCTGCGTGCGCCAATCGAATTTTCTGCTCAAAATATACAAGAAAATATCGAAAAAGTATCCGATTTGAGACTTTCACTTTTTGGGGTCAAAAAGTTTCAAAGGGGTTAACCTTTGAATTTTTTCAAAAATCGTGAAAAATTTCACTTGTCTTTTTAGTGCATAAATCGACTAATTTCGATGCGTAGAGTTCGAAAAACGCGCCGGATCCTGGCGCAAACACTTTAATCCGTCGCAAAATGCGATGTAAGGGAAGGCAAATTGGCATAGAATTGCTTCACTTTAAAGCCGGATAAAATTTAAAATATCATACTTACGAGGAATCTGCGTGCGCCAATCGAATTTTCTGCTCAAAATATACAAGAAAATATCGAAAAAGTATCCGATTTGAGACTTTCACTTTTTGGGGTCAAAAAGTTTCAAAGGGGTTAACCTTTGAATTTTTTCAAAAATCGTGAAAAATTTCACTTGTCTTTTTAGTGCATAAATCGACTAATTTCGATGCGTAGAGTTCGAAAAACGCGCCGGATCCTGGCGCAAACACTTTAATCCGTCGCAACATGCGATGTAAGGTAAGGCAAATTGGCATCGAATTGCTTCACTTTAAAGCCGGATAAAATTTAAAATATCATACTTACGAGGAATCTGCGTGCGCCAATCGAATTTTCTGCTCAAAATATACAAGAAAATATCGAAAAAGTATCCGATTTGAGACTTTCACTTTTTGGGGTCAAAAAGTTTTAAAGGGGTTAACCTTTGAATTTTTTCAAAAATCGTGAAAAATTTCACTTGTCTTTTTAGTGCATAAATCGACTAATTTCGATGCGTAGAGTTCGAAAAACGCGCCGGATCCTGGCGCAAACACTTTAATCCGTCGCAAAATGCGATGTAAGGGAAGGCAAATTGGCATCGAATTGCTTCACTTTAAAGCCGGATAAAATTTAAAATATCATACTTACGAGGAATCTGCGTGCGCCAATCGAATTTTCTGCTCAAAGTATACAAGAAAATATCGAAAAAGCATCCGATTTGAGACTTTCACTTTTTGGGGTCAAAAAAATTCAAAGGGGTTAACCTTAGGTTTTTTTCAAAAACCGTGAAAATATTCAGTGGTGTTTTTATCGACGAAATCGACTAATTTCGATGCGTAGAGTTCGAAAAACGCGCTGGATCCTGGCGCAAACACTTTAATCCGTCTCAAAATGCGAAGTAACGGAGGCTCAGATTTGCATCGCATTTGCTTACTTTCAAGCCAGATAAAATTTAAAATATCATACTTACGATGAATCTGTCTGCGCCAATCGAATTTTCTGCTCAAAGTATACAAGAAAATATCGAAAAAGCATCCGATTTGAGACTTTCACTTTTTGGGGTCAAAAAGTTTCAAAGGGGTTAACCTTTGAATTTTTTCAAAAATCGTGAAAAATTTCACTTGTCTTTTTAGTGCATAAATCGACTAATTTCGATGCGTAGAGTTCGAAAAACGCGCCGGATCCTGGCGCAAACACTTTAATCCGTCGCAAAATGCGATGTAAGGGAAGGCAAATTGGCATCGAATTGCTTCACTTTAAAGCCGGATAAAATTTAAAATATCATACTTACGAGGAATCTGCGTGCGCCAATCGAATTTTCTGCTCAAAATATACAAGAAAATATCGAAAAAGTATCCGATTTGAGACTTTCACTTTTTGGGGTCAAAAAGTTTCAAAGGGGTTAACCTTTAAATTTTTTCAAAAATCGTGAAAAATTTCACTTGTCTTTTTAGTGCATAAATCGACTAATTTCGATGCGTAGAGTTCGAAAAACGCGCCGGATCCTGGCGCAAACACTTTAATCCGTCGCAAAATGCGATGTAAGGGAAGGCAAATTGGCATCGAATTGCTTCACTTTAAAGCCGGATAAAATTTAAAATATCATACTTACGAGGAATCTGCGTGCGCCAATCGAATTTTCTGCTCAAAATATACAAGAAAATATCGAAAAAGTATCCGATTTGAGACTTTCACTTTTTGGGGTCAAAAAGTTTCAAAGGGGTTAACCTTTGAATTTTTTCAAAAATCGTGAAAAATTTCACTTGTCTTTTTAGTGCATAAATCGACTAATTTCGATGCGTAGAGTTCGAAAAACGCGCCGGATCCTGGCGCAAACACTTTAATCCGTCGCAAAATGCGATGTAAGGGAAGGCAAATTGGCATCGAATTGCTTCACTTTAAAGCCGGATAAAATTTAAAATATCATACTTACGAGGAATCTGCGTGCGCCAATCGAATTTTCTGCTCAAAATATACAAGAAAATATCGAAAAAGTATCCGATTTGAGACTTTCACTTTTTGGGGTCAAAAAGTTTCAAAGGGGTTAACCTTTAAATTTTTTCAAAAATCGTGAAAAATTTCACTTGTCTTTTTAGTGCATAAATCGACTAATTTCGATGCGTAGAGTTCGAAAAACGCGCCGGATCCTGGCGCAAACACTTTAATCCGTCGCAAAATGCGATGTAAGGGAAGGCAAATTGGCATCGAATTGCTTCACTTTAAAGCCGGATAAAATTTAAAATATCATACTTACGAGGAATCTGCGTGCGCCAATCGAATTTTCTGCTCAAAATATACAAGAAAATATCGAAAAAGTATCCGATTTGAGACTTTCACTTTTTGGGGTCAAAAAATTTCAAAGGGGTTAACCTTTGAATTTTTTCAAAAATCGTGAAAAATTTCACTTGTCTTTTTAGTGCATAAATCGACTAATTTCGATGCGTAGAGTTCGAAAAACGCGCCGGATCCTGGCGCAAATACTTTAATCCGTCGCAAAATGCGATGTAAGGGAAAGCAAATTGGCATCGAATTGCTTCACTTTAAAGCCGGATAAAATTTAAAATATCATACTTACGAGGAATCTGCGTGCGCCAATCGAATTTTCTGCTCAAAATATACAAGAAAATATCGAAAAAGTATCCGATTTGAGACTTTCACTTTTTGGGGTCAAAAAGTTTCAAAGGGGTTAACCTTTGAATTTTTTCAAAAATCGTGAAAAATTTCACTTGTCTTTTTAGTGCATAAATCGACTAATTTCGATGCGTAGTGTTCGAAAAACGCGCCGGATCCTGGCGCAAACACTTTAATCCGTCGCAAAATGCGATGTAAGGGAAGGCAAATTGGCATCGAATTGCTTCACTTTAAAGCCGGATAAAATTTAAAATATCATACTTACGAGGAATCTGCGTGCGCCAATCGAATTTTCTGCTCAAAATATACAAGAAAATATCGAAAAAGTATCCGATTTGAGACTTTCACTTTTTGGGGTCAAAAAGTTTCAAAGGGGTTAACCTTTAAATTTTTTCAAAAATCGTGAAAAATTTCACTTGTCTTTTTAGTGCATAAATCGACTAATTTCGATGCGTAGAGTTCGAAAAACGCGCCGGATCCTGGCGCAAACACTTTAATCAGTCGCAAAATGCGATGTAAGGGAAGGCAAATTGGCATCGAATTGCTTCACTTTAAAGCCGGATAAAATTTAAAATATCATACTTACGAGGAATCTGCGTGCGCCAATCGAATTTTCTGCTCAAAATATACAAGAAAATATCGAAAAAGTATCCGATTTGAGACTTTCACTTTTTGGGGTCAAAAAGTTTCAAAGGGGTTAACCTTTGAATTTTTTCAAAAATCGTGAAAAATTTCACTTGTCTTTTTAGTGCATAAATCGACTAATTTCGATGCGTAGAGTTCGAAAAACGCGCCGGATCCTGGCGCAAACACTTTAATCCGTCGCAAAATGCGATGTAAGGGAAGGCAAATTGGCATCGAATTGCTTCACTTTAAAGCCGGATAAAATTTAAAATATCATACTTACGAGGAATCTGCGTGCGCCAATCGAATTTTCTGCTCAAAATATACAAGAAAATATCGAAAAAGTATCCGATTTGAGACTTTCACTTTTTGGGGTCAAAAAGTTTCAAAGGGGTTAACCTTTAAATTTTTTCAAAAATCGTGAAAAATTTCACTTGTCTTTTTAGTGCATAAATCGACTAATTTCGATGCGTAGAGTTCGAAAAACGCGCCGGATCCTGGCGCAAACACTTTAATCCGTCGCAAAATGCGATGTAAGGGAAGGCAAATTGGCATCGAATTGCTTCACTTTAAAGCCGGATAAAATTTAAAATATCATACTTACGAGGAATCTGCGTGCGCCAATCGAATTTTCTGCTCAAAATATACAAGAAAATATCGAAAAAGTATCCGATTTGAGACTTTCACTTTTTGGGGTCAAAAAGTTTCAAAGGGGTTAACCTTTGAATTTTTTCAAAAATCGTGAAAAATTTCACTTGTCTTTTTAGTGCATAAATCGACTAATTTCGATGCGTAGTGTTCGAAAAACGCGCCGGATCCTGGCGCAAACACTTTAATCCGTCGCAAAATGCGATGTAAGGGAAGGCAAATTGGCATCGAATTGCTTCACTTTAAAGCCGGATAAAATTTAAAATATCATACTTACGAGGAATCTGCGTGCGCCAATCGAATTTTCTGCTCAAAATATACAAGAAAATATCGAAAAAGTATCCGATTTGAGACTTTCACTTTTTGGGGTCAAAAAGTTTCAAAGGGGTTAACCTTTGAATTTTTTCAAAAATCGTGAAAAATTTCACTTGTCTTTTTAGTGCATAAATCGACTAATTTCGATGCGTAGAGTTCGAAAAACGCGCCGGATCCTGGCGCAAATACTTTAATCCGTCGCAAAATGCGATGTAAGGGAAAGCAAATTGGCATCGAATTGCTTCACTTTAAAGCCGGATAAAAGTTAAAATATCATACTTACGAGGAATCTGCGTGCGCCAATCGAATTTTCTGCTCAAAATATACAAGAAAATATCGAAAAAGTATCCGATTTGAGACTTTCACTTTTTGGGGTCAAAAAGTTTCAAAGGGGTTAACCTTTGAATTTTTTCAAAAATCTTGAAAAATTTCACTTGTCTTTTTAGTGCATAAATCGACTAATTTCGATGCGTAGAGTTCGAAAAACGCGCCGGATCCTGGCGCAAACACTTTAATCCGTCGCAACATGCGATGTAAGGAAAGGCAAATTGGCATCGAATTGCTTCACTTTAAAGCCGGATAAAATTTAAAATATCATACTTACGAGGAATCTGCGTGCGCCAATCGAATTTTCTGCTCAAAATATACAAGAAAATATCGAAAAAGTATCCGATTTGAGACTTTCACTTTTTGGGGTCAAAAAGTTTCAAAGGGGTTAACCTTTGAATTTTTTCAAAAATCGTGAAAAATTTTACTTGTCTTTTTAGTGCATAAATCGACTAATTTCGATGCGTAGTGTTCGAAAAACGCGCCGGATCCTGGCGCAAACACTTTAATCCGTCGCAAAATGCGATGTAAGGGAAGGCAAATTGGCATCGAATTGCTTCACTTTAAAGCCGGATAAAATTTAAAATATCATACTTACGAGGAATCTGCGTGCGCCAATCGAATTTTCTGCTCAAAATATACAAGAAAATATCGAAAAAGTATCCGATTTGAGACTTTCACTTTTTGGGGTCAAAAAGTTTCAAAGGGGTTAACCTTTAAATTTTTTCAAAAATCGTGAAAAATTTCACTTGTCTTTTTAGTGCATAAATCGACTAATTTCGATGCGTAGAGTTCGAAAAACGCGCCGGATCCTGGCGCAAACACTTTAATCCGTCGCAAAATGCGATGTAAGGGAAGGCAAATTGGCATCGAATTGCTTCACTTTAAAGCCGGATAAAATTTAAAATATCATACTTACGAGGAATCTGCGTGCGCCAATCGAATTTTCTGCTCAAAATATACAAGAAAATATCGAAAAAGTATCCGATTTGAGACTTTCACTTTTTGGGGTCAAAAAGTTTCAAAGGGGTTAACCTTTGAATTTTTTCAAAAATTGTGAAAAATTTCACTTGTCTTTTTAGTGCATAAATCGACTAATTTCGATATGTAGAGTTCGAAAAACGCGCCGGATCCTGGCGCAAACACTTTAATCCGTCGCAAAATGCGATGTAAGGGAAGGCAAATTGGCATCGAATTGCTTCACTTTAAAGCCGGATAAAATTTAAAATATCATACTTACGAGGAATCTGCGTGCGCCAATCGAATTTTCTGCTCAAAATATACAAGAAAATATCGAAAAAGTATCCGATTTGAGACTTTCACTTTTTGGGGTCAAAAAGTTTCAAAGGGGTTAACCTTTAAATTTTTTCAAAAATCGTGAAAAATTTCACTTGTCTTTTTAGTGCATAAATCGACTAATTTCGATGCGTAGAGTTCGAAAAACGCGCCGGATCCTGGCGCAAACACTTTAATCCGTCGCAAAATGCGATGTAAGGGAAGGCAAATTGGCATCGAATTGCTTCACTTTAAAGCCGGATAAAATTTAAAATATCATACTTACGAGGAATCTGCGTGCGCCAATCGAATTTTCTGCTCAAAATATACAAGAAAATATCGAAAAAGTATCCGATTTGAGACTTTCACTTTTTGGGGTCAAAAAGTTTCAAAGGGGTTAACCTTTGAATTTTTTCAAAAATCGTGAAAAATTTCACTTGTCTTTTTAGTGCATAAATCGACTAATTTCGATGCGTAGTGTTCGAAAAACGCGCCGGATCCTGGCGCAAACACTTTAATCCGTCGCAAAATGCGATGTAAGGGAAGGCAAATTGGCATCGAATTGCTTCACTTTAAAGCCGGATAAAATTTAAAATATCATACTTACGAGGAATCTGCGTGCGCCAATCGAATTTTCTGCTCAAAATATACAAGAAAATATCGAAAAAGTATCCGATTTGAGACTTTCACTTTTTGGGGTCAAAAAGTTTCAAAGGGGTTAACCTTTGAATTTTTTCAAAAATCGTGAAACATTTCACTTGTCTTTTTAGTGCATAAATCGACTAATTTCGATGCGTAGAGTTCGAAAAACGCGCCGGATCCTGGCGCAAATACTTTAATCCGTCGCAAAATGCGATGTAAGGGAAAGCAAATTGGCATCGAATTGCTTCACTTTAAAGCCGGATAAAATTTAAAATATCATACTTACGAGGAATCTGCGTGCGCCAATCGAATTTTCTGCTCAAAATATACAAGAAAATATCGAAAAAGTATCCGATTTGAGACTTTCACTTTTTGGGGTCAAAAAGTTTCAAAGGGGTTAACCTTTGAATTTTTTCAAAAATCGTGAAAAATTTTACTTGTCTTTTTAGTGCATAAATCGACTAATTTCGATGCGTAGTGTTCGAAAAACGCGCCGGATCCTGGCGCAAACACTTTAATCCGTCGCAAAATGCGATGTAAGGGAAGGCAAATTGGCATCGAATTGCTTCACTTTAAAGCCGGATAAAATTTAAAATATCATACTTACGAGGAATCTGCGTGCGCCAATCGAATTTTCTGCTCAAAATATACAAGAAAATATCGAAAAAGTATCCGATTTGAGACTTTCACTTTTTGGGGTCAAAAAGTTTCAAAGGGGTTAACCTTTAAATTTTTTCAAAAATCGTGAAAAATTTCACTTGTCTTTTTAGTGCATAAATCGACTAATTTCGATGCGTAGAGTTCGAAAAACGCGCCGGATCCTGGCGCAAACACTTTAATCCGTCGCAAAATGCGATGTAAGGGAAGGCAAATTGGCATCGAATTGCTTCACTTTAAAGCCGGATAAAATTTAAAATATCATACTTACGAGGAATCTGCGTGCGCCAATCGAATTTTCTGCTCAAAATATACAAGAAAATATCGAAAAAGTATCCGATTTGAGACTTTCACTTTTTGGGGTCAAAAAGTTTCAAAGGGGTTAACCTTTGAATTTTTTCAAAAATTGTGAAAAATTTCACTTGTCTTTTTAGTGCATAAATCGACTAATTTCGATATGTAGAGTTCGAAAAACGCGCCGGATCCTGGCGCAAACACTTTAATCCGTCGCAAAATGCGATGTAAGGGAAGGCAAATTGGCATCGAATTGCTTCACTTTAAAGCCGGATAAAATTTAAAATATCATACTTACGAGGAATCTGCGTGCGCCAATCGAATTTTCTGCTCAAAATATACAAGAAAATATCGAAAAAGTATCCGATTTGAGACTTTCACTTTTTGGGGTCAAAAAGTTTCAAAGGGGTTAACCTTTGAATTTTTTCAAAAATCGTGAAAAATTTCACTTGTCTTTTTAGTGCATAAATCGACTAATTTCGATGCGTAGAGTTCGAAAAACGCGCCGGATCCTGGCGCAAACACTTTAATCCGTCGCAACATGCGATGTAAGGGAAGGCAAATTGGCATCGAATTGCTTCACTTTAAAGCCGGATAAAATTTAAAATATCATACTTACGAGGAATCTGCGTGCGCCAATCGAATTTTCTGCTCAAAATATACAAGAAAATATCGACAAAGTATCCAATTTGAGACTTCCACTTTTTGGGGTCAAAAAGTTTCATAGGGGTTAACCTTTGAATTTTTTCAAAAATCGTGAAAAATTTCACTTGTCTTTTTAGTGCATAAATCGACTAATTTCGATGCGTAGAGTTCGAAAAACGCGCCGGATCCTGGCGCAAACACTTTAATCCGTCGCAAAATGCGATGTAAGGGAAAGCAAATTGGCATCGAATTGCTTCACTTTAAAGCCGGATAAAATTTAAAATATCATACTTACGAGGAATCTGCGTGCGCCAATCGAATTTTCTGCTCAAAATATACAAGAAAATATCGAAAAAGTATCCGATTTGAGACTTTCACTTTTTGGGGTCAAAAAGTTTCAAAGGGGTTAACCTTTGAATTTTTTCAAAAATCGTGAAAAATTTCACTTGTCTTTTTAGTGCATAAATCGACTAATTTCGATGCGTAGAGTTCGAAAAACGCGCCGGATCCTGGCGCAAACACTTTAATCCGTCGCAAAATGCGATGTAAGGGAAGACAAATTGGCATAGAATTGCTTCACTTTAAAGCCGGATAAAATTTAAAATATCATACTTACGAGGAATCTGCGTGCGCCAATCGAATTTTCTGCTCAAAATATACAAGAAAATATCGAAAAAGTATCCGATTTGAGACTTTCACTTTTTGGGGTCAAAAAGTTTCAAAGGGGTTAACCTTTGAATTTTTTCAAAAATCGTGAAAAATTTCACTTGTCTTTTTAGTGCATAAATCGACTAATTTCGATGCGTAGAGTTCGAAAAACGCGCCGGATCCTGGCGCAAACACTTTAATCCGTCGCAACATGCGATGTAAGGGAAGGCAAATTGGCATCGAATTGCTTCACTTTAAAGCCGGATAAAATTTAAAATATCATACTTACGAGGAATCTGCGTGCGCCAATCGAATTTTCTGCTCAAAATATACAAGAAAATATCGACAAAGTATCCAATTTGAGACTTCCACTTTTTGGGGTCAAAAAGTTTCATAGGGGTTAACCTTTGAATTTTTTCAAAAATCGTGAAAAATTTCACTTGTCTTTTTAGTGCATAAATCGACTAATTTCGATGCGTAGAGTTCGAAAAACGCGCCGGATCCTGGCGCAAACACTTTAATCCGTCGCAAAATGCGATGTAAGGGAAAGCAAATTGGCATCGAATTGCTTCACTTTAAAGCCGGATAAAATTTAAAATATCATACTTACGAGGAATCTGCGTGCGCCAATCGAATTTTCTGCTCAAAATATACAAGAAAATATCGAAAAAGTATCCGATTTGAGACTTTCACTTTTTGGGGTCAAAAAGTTTCAAAGGGGTTAACCTTTGAATTTTTTCAAAAATCGTGAAAAATTTCACTTGTCTTTTTAGTGCATAAATCGACTAATTTCGATGCGTAGAGTTCGAAAAACGCGCCGGATCCTGGCGCAAACACTTTAATCCGTCGCAAAATGCGATGTAAGGGAAGACAAATTGGCATAGAATTGCTTCACTTTAAAGCCGGATAAAATTTAAAATATCATACTTACGAGGAATCTGCGTGCGCCAATCGAATTTTCTGCTCAAAATATACAAGAAAATATCGAAAAAGTATCCGATTTGAGACTTTCACTTTTTGGGGTCAAAAAGTTTCAAAGGGGTTAACCTTTGAATTTTTTCAAAAATCGTGAAAAATTTCACTTGTCTTTTTAGTGCATAAATCGACTAATTTCGATGCGTAGAGTTCGAAAAACGCGCCGGATCCTGGCGCAAACACTTTAATCCGTCGCAACATGCGATGTAAGGGAAGGCAAATTGGCATCGAAGTGCTTCACTTTAAAGCCGGATAAAATTTAAAATATCATACTTACGAGGAATCTGCGTGCGCCAATCGAATTTTCTGCTCAAAATATACAAGAAAATATCGACAAAGTATCCAATTTGAGACTTCCACTTTTTGGGGTCAAAAAGTTTCATAGGGGTTAACCTTTGAATTTTTTCAAAAATCGTGAAAAATTTCACTTGTCTTTTTAGTGCATAAATCGACTAATTTCGATGCGTAGAGTTCGAAAAACGCGCCGGATCCTGGCGCAAACACTTTAATCCGTCGCAAAATGCGATGTAAGGGAAAGCAAATTGGCATCGAATTGCTTCACTTTAAAGCCGGATAAAATTTAAAATATCATACTTACGAGGAATCTGCGTGCGCCAATCGAATTTTCTGCTCAAAATATACAAGAAAATATCGAAAAAGTATCCGATTTGAGACTTTCACTTTTTGGGGTCAAAAAGTTTCAAAGGGGTTAACCTTTGAATTTTTTCAAAAATCGTGAAAAATTTCACTTGTCTTTTTAGTGCATAAATCGACTAATTTCGATGCGTAGAGTTCGAAAAACGCGCCGGATCCTGGCGCAAACACTTTAATCCGTCGCAAAATGCGATGTAAGGGAAGGCAAATTGGCATAGAATTGCTTCACTTTAAAGCCGGATAAAATTTAAAATATCATACTTACGAGGAATCTGCGTGCGCCAATCGAATTTTCTGCTCAAAATATACAAGAAAATATCGAAAAAGTATCCGATTTGAGACTTTCACTTTTTGGGGTCAAAAAGTTTCAAAGGGGTTAACCTTTGAATTTTTTCAAAAATCGTGAAAAATTTCACTTGTCTTTTTAGTGCATAAATCGACTAATTTCGATGCGTAGAGTTCGAAAAACGCGCCGGATCCTGGCGCAAACACTTTAATCCGTCGCAACATGCGATGTAAGGGAAGGCAAATTGGCATCGAATTGCTTCACTTTAAAGCCGGATAAAATTTAAAATATCATACTTACGAGGAATCTGCGTGCGCCAATCGAATTTTCTGTTCAAAATATACAAGAAAATATCGAAAAAGTATCCGATTTGAGACTTTCACTTTTTGGGGTCAAAAAGTTTCAAAGGGGTTAACCTTTGAATTTTTTCAAAAATCGTGAAAAATTTCACTTGTCTTTTTAGTGCATAAATCGACTAATTTCGATGCGTAGAGTTCGAAAAACGTGCCGGATCCTGGCGCAAACACTTTAATCCGTCGCAAAATGCGATGTAAGGGAAGGCAAATTGGCATCGAATTGCTTCACTTTAAAGCCGGATAAAATTTAAAATATCATACTTACGAGGAATCTGCGTGCGCCAATCGAATTTTCTGCTCAAAGTATACAAGAAAATATCGAAAAAGCATCCGATTTGAGACTTTCACTTTTTGGGGTCAAAAAAATTCAAAGGGGTTAACCTTAGGTTTTTTTCAAAAACCGTGAAAATATTCAGTGGTGTTTTTATCGACGAAATCGACTAATTTCGATGCGTAGAGTTCGAAAAACGCGCTGGATCCTGGCGCAAACACTTTAATCCGTCTCAAAATGCGAAGTAACGGAGGCTCAGATTTGCATCGCATTTGCTTACTTTCAAGCCAGATAAAATTTAAAATATCATACTTACGATGAATCTGTCTGCGCCAATCGAATTTTCTGCTCAAAGTATACAAGAAAATATCGAAAAAGCATCCGATTTGAGACTTTCACTTTTTGGGGTCAAAAAAATTCAAACGGGTTAACCTTAGGTGTTTTTCAATAACCGTGAAAATATTCAGTGGTGTTTTTATCGACGAAATCGACTAATTTCGATGCGTAGAGTTCGAAAAACGCGCTGGATCCTGGCGCAAACACATTAATCCGTCTCAAAATGCGAAGTAAAGGAGGCTCAGATTTGCATCGCATTTGCTTACTTTCAAGCCAGATAAAATTTAAAATATCATACTTACGATGAATCTGTCTGCGCCAATCGAATTTTCTGCTCAAAGTATACAAGAAAATATCGAAAAAGCATCCGATTTGAGACTTTCACTTTTTGGGGTCAAAAAAATTCAAAGGGGTTAACCTTAGGTTTTTTTCAAAAACCGTGAAAATATTCAGTGGTGTTTTTATCGACGAAATCGACTAATTTCGATGCGTAGAGTTCGAAAAACGCGCTGGATCCTGGCGCAAACACTTTAATCCGTCTCAAAATGCGAAGTAAAGGAGGCTCAGATTTGCATCGCATTTCTTACTTTCAAGCCAGATAAAATTTAAAATATCATACTTACGATGAATCTGTCTGCGCCAATCGAATTTTCTGCTCAAAGTATACAAGAAAATATCGAAAAAGCATCCGATTTGAGACTTTCACTTTTTGGGGTCAAAAAAATTCAAAGGGGTTAACCTTAGGTTTTTTTCAAAAACCGTGAAAATATTCAGTGGTGTTTTTATCGACGAAATCGACTAATTTCGATGCGTAGAGTTCGAAAAACGCGCTGGATCCTGGCGCAAACACTTTAATCCGTCTCAAAATGCGAAGTAAAGGAGGCTCAGATTTGCATCGCATTTCTTACTTTCAAGCCAGATAAAATTTAAAATATCATACTTACGATGAATCTGTCTGCGCCAATCGAATTTTCTGCTCAAAGTATACAAGAAAATATCGAAAAAGCATCCGATTTGAGACTTTCACTTTTTGGGGTCAAAAAAATTCAAAGGGGTTAACCTTAGGTTTTTTTCAAAAACCGTGAAAATATTCAGTGGTGTTTTTATCGACGAAATCGACTAATTTCGATGCGTAGAGTTCGAAAAACGCGCTGGATCCTGGCGCAAACACTTTAATCCGTCTCAAAATGCGACGTAAAGGAGGTTTAGATTTGCATCGCATTTGCTTACTTTCAAGCCAGATAAAATTTAAAATATCATACTTACGATGAATCTGTCTGCGCCAATCGAATTTTCTGCTCAAAGTATACAAGAAAATATCGAAAAAGCATCCGATTTGAGACTTTCACTTTTTGGGGTCAAAAAAATTCAAAGGGGTTAACCTTAGGTTTTTTTCAAAAACCGTGAAAATATTCAGTGGTGTTTTTATCGACGAAATCGACTAATTTCGATGCGTAGAGTTCGAAAAACGCGCTGGATCCTGGCGCAAAACACTTTAATCCGTCTCAAAATGCGATGTAAAGGAGGTTCAGATTTGCATCGCATTTGCTTACTTTCAAGCCAGATAAAATTTAAAATATCATACTTACGATGAATCTGCCTGCGCCAATCGAATTTTCTGCTCAAAGTATACAAGAAAATATCGAAAAAGCATCCGATTTGAGACTTTCACTTTTTGGGGTCAAAAAAATTCAAAGGGGTTAACCTTAGGTTTTTTTCAAAAACCGTGAAAATATTCAGTGGTGTTTTTATCGACGAAATCGACTAATTTCGATGCGTAGAGTTCGAAAAACGCGCTGGATCCTGGCGCAAACACTTTAATCCGTCTCAAAATGCGAAGTAAAGGAGGCTCAGATTTGCATCGCATTTCTTACTTTCAAGCCAGATAAAATTTAAAATATCATACTTACGATGAATCTGTCTGCGCCAATCGAATTTTCTGCTCAAAGTATACAAGAAAATATCGAAAAAGCATCCGATTTGAGACTTTCACTTTTTGGGGTCAAAAAAATTCAAAGGGGTTAACCTTAGGTTTTTTTCAAAAACCGTGAAAATATTCAGTGGTGTTTTTATCGACGAAATCGACTAATTTCGATGCGTAGAGTTCGAAAAACGCGCTGGATCCTGGCGCAAACACTTTAATCCGTCTCAAAATGCGACGTAAAGGAGGTTTAGATTTGCATCGCATTTGCTTACTTTCAAGCCAGATAAAATTTAAAATATCATACTTACGATGAATCTGTCTGCGCCAATCGAATTTTCTGCTCAAAGTATACAAGAAAATATCGAAAAAGCATCCGATTTGAGACTTTCACTTTTTGGGGTCAAAAAAATTCAAAGGGGTTAACCTTAGGTTTTTTTCAAAAACCGTGAAAATATTCAGTGGTGTTTTTATCGACGAAATCGACTAATTTCGATGCGTAGAGTTCGAAAAACGCGCTGGATCCTGGCGCAAAACACTTTAATCCGTCTCAAAATGCGATGTAAAGGAGGTTCAGATTTGCATCGCATTTGCTTACTTTCAAGCCAGATAAAATTTAAAATATCATACTTACGATGAATCTGTCTGCGCCAATCGAATTTTCTGCTCAAAGTATACAAGAAAATATCGAAAAAGCATCCGATTTGAGACTTTCACTTTTTGGGGTCAAAAAAATTCAAAGGGGTTAACCTTAGGTTTTTTTCAAAAACCGTGAAAATATTCAGTGGTGTTTTTATCGACGAAATCGACTAATTTCGATGCGTAGAGTTCGAAAAACGCGCTGGATCCTGGCGTAAACACTTTAATCCGTCTCAAAATGCGAAGTAACGGAGGCTCAGATTTGCATCGCATTTGCTTACTTTCAAGCCAGATAAAATTTAAAATATCATACTTACGATGAATCTGTCTGCGCCAATCGAATTTTCTGCTCAAAGTATACAAGAAAATATCGAAAAAGCATCCGATTTGAGACTTTCACTTTTTGGGGTCAAAAAAATTCAAAGGGGTTAACCTTAGGTTTTTTTCAAAAACCGTGAAAATATTCACTGGTGTTTTTATCGACGAAATCGACTAATTTCGATGCGTAGAGTTCGAAAAACGCGCTGGATCCTGGCGCAAACACTTTAATCCGTCTCAAAATGCGACGTAAAGGAGGTTTAGATTTGCATCGCATTTGCTTACTTTCAAGCCAGATAAAATTTAAAATATCATACTTACGATGAATCTGTCTGCGCCAATCGAATTTTCTGCTCAAAGTATACAAGAAAATATCGAAAAAGCATCCGATTTGAGACTTTCACTTTTTGGGGTCAAAAAAATTCAAAGGGGTTAACCTTAGGTTTTTTTCAAAAACCGTGAAAATATTCAGTGGTGTTTTTTATCGACGAAATCGACTAATTTCGATGCGTAGAGTTCGAAAAACGCGCTGGATCCTGGCGCAAACACTTTAATCCGTCTCAAAATGCGAAGTAAAGGAGGCTCAGATTTGCATCGCATTTGCTTACTTTCAAGCCAGATAAAATTTAAAATATCATACTTACGATGAATCTGTCTGCGCCAATCGAATTTTCTGCTCAAAGTATACAAGAAAATATCGAAAAAGCATCCGATTTGAGACTTTCACTTTTTGGGGTCAAAAAAATTCAAAGGGGTTAACCTTAGGTTTTTTTCAAAAACCGTGAAAATATTCAGTGGTGTTTTTATCGACGAAATCGACTAATTTCGATGCGTAGAGTTCGAAAAACGCGCTGGATCCTGGCGTAAACACTTTAATCCGTCTCAAAATGCGAAGTAAAGGAGGCTCAGATTTGCATCGCATTTGCTTACTTTCAAGCCAGATAAAATTTAAAATATCATACTTACGATGAATCTGTCTGCGCCAATCGAATTTTCTGCTCAAAGTATACAAGAAAATATCGAAAAAGCATCCGATTTGAGACTTTCACTTTTTGGGGTCAAAAAAATTCAAAGGGGTTAACCTTAGGTTTTTTTCAAAAACCGTGAAAATATTCAGTGGTGTTTTTATCGACGAAATCGACTAATTTCGATGCGTAGAGTTCGAAAAACGCGCTGGATCCTGGCGCAAACACTTTAATCCGTCTCAAAATGCGAAGTAAAGGAGGCTCAGATTTGCATCGCATTTGCTTACTTTCAAGCCAGATAAAATTTAAAATATCATACTTACGATGAATCTGTCTGCGCCAATCGAATTTTCTGCTCAAAGTATACAAGAAAATATCGAAAAAGCATCCGATTTGAGACTTTCACTTTTTGGGGTCAAAAAAATTCAAAGGGGTTAACCTTAGGTTTTTTTCAAAAACCGTGAAAATATTCAGTGGTGTTTTTATCGACGAAATCGACTAATTTCGATGCGTAGAGTTCGAAAAACGCGCTGGATCCTGGCGCAAACACTTTAATCCGTCTCAAAATGCGAAGTAAAGGAGGCTCAGATTTGCATCGCATTTGCTTACTTTCAAGCCAGATAAAATTTAAAATATCATACTTACGATGAATCTGTCTGCGCCAATCGAATTTTCTGCTCAAAGTATACAAGAAAATATCGAAAAAGCATCCGATTTGAGACTTTCACTTTTTGGGGTCAAAAAAATTCAAAGGGGTTAACCTTAGGTTTTTTTCAAAAACCGTGAAAATATTCAGTGGTGTTTTTATCGACGAAATCGACTAATTTCGATGCGTAGAGTTCGAAAAACGCGCTGGATCCTGGCGCAAACACTTTAATCCGTCTCAAAATGCGACGTAAAGGAGGTTTAGATTTGCATCGCATTTGCTTACTTTCAAGCCAGATAAAATTTAAAATATCATACTTACGATGAATCTGTCTGCGCCAATCGAATTTTCTGCTCAAAGTATACAAGAAAATATCGAAAAAGCATCCGATTTGAGACTTTCACTTTTTGGGGTCAAAAAAATTCAAAGGGGTTAACCTTAGGTTTTTTTCAAAAACCGTGAAAATATTCAGTGGTGTTTTTATCGACGAAATCGACTAATTTCGATGCGTAGAGTTCGAAAAACGCGCTGGATCCTGGCGCAAACACTTTAATCCGTCTCAAAATGCGAAGTAAAGGAGGCTCAGATTTGCATCGCATTTGCTTACTTTCAAGCCAGATAAAATTTAAAATATCATACTTACGATGAATCTGTCTGCGCCAATCGAATTTTCTGCTCAAAGTATACAAGAAAATATCGAAAAAGCATCCGATTTGAGACTTTCACTTTTTGGGGTCAAAAAAATTCAAAGGGGCTAACCTTAGGTTTTTTTCAAAAACCGTGAAAATATTCAGTGGTGTTTTTATCGACGAAATCGACTAATTTCGATGCGTAGAGTTCGAAAAACGCGCTGGATCCTGGCGCAAACACTTTAATCCGTCTCAAAATGCGAAGTAAAGGAGGCTCAGATTTGCATCGCATTTGCTTACTTTCAAGCCAGATAAAATTTAAAATATCATACTTACGATGAATCTGTCTGCGCAAATCGAATTTTCTGCTCAAAGTATACAAGAAAATATCGAAAAAGCATCCGATTTGAGACTTTCACTTTTTGGGGTCAAAAAAATTCAAAGGGGTTAACCTTAGGTTTTTTTCAAAAACCGTGAAAATATTCAGTGGTGTTTTTGTCGACGAAATCGACTAATTTCGATGCGTAGAGTTCGAAAAACGCGCTGGATCCTGGCGCAAACACTTTAATCCGTCTCAAAATGCGAAGTAAAGGAGGCTCAGATTTGCATCGCATTTGCTTACTTTCAAGCCAGATAAAATTTAAAATATCATACTTACGATGAATCTGTCTGCGCCAATCGAATTTTCTGCTCAAAGTATACAAGAAAATATCGAAAAAGCATCCGATTTGAGACTTTCACTTTTTGGGGTCAAAAAAATTCAAAGGGGTTAACCTTAGGTTTTTTTCAAAAACCGTGAAAATATTCAGTGGTGTTTTTATCGACGAAATCGACTAATTTCGATGCGTAGAGATCGAAAAACGCGCTGGATCCTGGCGCAAACACTTTAATCCGTCTCAAAATGCGACGTAAAGGAGGTTCAGATTTGCATCGCATTTGCTTACTTTCAAGCCAGATAAAATTTAAAATATCATACTTACGATGAATCTGTCTGCGCCAATCGAATTTTCTGCTCAAAGTATACAAGAAAATATCGAAAAAGCATCCGATTTGAGACTTTCACTTTTTGGGGTCAAAAAAATTCAAACGGGTTAACCTTAGGTTTTTTTCAATAACCGTGAAAATATTCAGTGGTGTTTTTATCGACGAAATCGACTAATTTCGATGCGTAGAGTTCGAAAAACGCGCTGGATCCTGGTGCAAACACTTTAATCCGTCTCAAAATGCGAAGTAACGGAGGCTCAGATTTGCATCGCATTTGCTTACTTTCAAGCCAGATAAAATTTAAAATATCATACTTACGATGAATCTGTCTGCGCCAATCGAATTTTCTGCTCAAAGTATACAAGAAAATATCGAAAAAGCATCCGATTTGAGACTTTCACTTTTTGGGGTCAAAAAAATTCAAAGGGGTTAACCTTAGGTTTTTTTCAAAAACCGTGAAAATATTCAGTGGTGTTTTTATCGACGAAATCGACTAATTTCGATGCGTAGAGTTCGAAAAACGCGCTGGATCCTGGCGCAAACACTTTAATCCGTCTCAAAATGCGAAGTAAAGGAGGCTCAGATTTGCATCGCATTTGCTTACTTTCAAGCCAGATAAAATTTAAAATATCATACTTGCGATGAATCTGTCTGCGCCAATCGAATTTTCTGCTCAAAGTATACAAGAAAATATCGAAAAAGCATCCGATTTGAGACTTTCACTTTTTGGGGTCAAAAAAATTCAAACGGGTTAACCTTAGGTTTTTTTCAATAACCGTGAAAATATTCAGTGGTGTTTTTATCGACGAAATCGACTAATTTCGATGCGTAGAGTTCGAAAAACGCGCTGGATCCTGGCGCAAACACATTAATCCGTCTCAAAATGCGAAGTAAAGGAGGCTCAGATTTGCATCGCATTTGCTTACTTTCAAGCCAGATAAAATTTAAAATATCATACTTACGATGAATCTGTCTGCGCCAATCGAATTTTCTGCTCAAAGTATACAAGAAAATATCGAAAAAGCATCCGATTTGAGACTTTCACTTTTTGGGGTCACTTTTTTTTCAAAAACTGTTAAAATATTCAGTGGTGTTTTTATCGACGAAATCGACTAATTTCGATGCGTAGAGTTCGAAAAACGCGCTGGATCCTGGCGCAAACACTTTAATCCGTCTCAAAATGCGAAGTAAAGGAGGCTCAGATTTGCATCGCATTTGCTTACTTTCAAGCCAGATAAAATTTAAAATATCATACTTACGATGAATCTGTCTGCGCCAATCGAATTTTCTGCTCAAAGTATACAAGAAAATATCGAAAAAGCATCCGATTTGAGACTTTCACTTTTTGGGGTCAAAAAAATTCAAAGGGGTTAACCTTAGGTTTTTTTCAAAAACCGTGAAAATATTCAGTGGTGTTTTTATCGACGAAATCGACTAATTTCGATGCGTAGAGTTCGAAAAACGCGCTGGATCCTGGCGCAAACACTTTAATCCGTCTCAAAATGCGACGTAAAGGAGGTTCAGATTTGCATCGCATTTGCTTACTTTCAAGCCAGATAAAATTTAAAATATCATACTTACGATGAATCTGTCTGCGCCAATCGAATTTTCTGCTCAAAGTATACAAGAAAATATCGAAAAAGCATCCGATTTGAGACTTTCACTTTTTGGGGTCAAAAAAATTCAAAGAGGTTAACCTTAGGTTTTTTTCAAAAACCGTGAAAATATTCAGTGGTGTTTTTATCGACGAAATCTACTAATTTCGATGCGTAGAGTTCGAAAAACGCGCTGGATCCTGGCGCAAACACTTTAATCCGTCTCAAAATGCGAAGTAAAGGAGGCTCAGATTTGCATCGCATTTGCTTACTTTCAAGCCAGATAAAATTTAAAATATCATACTTACGATGAATCTGTCTGCGCCAATCGAATTTTCTGCTCAAAGTATACAAGAAAATATCGAAAAAGCATCCGATTTGAGACTTTCACTTTTTGGGGTCAAAAAAGTTCAAAGGGGTTAACCTTAGGTTTTTTTCAAAAACCGTGAAAATATTCAGTGGTGTTTTTATCGACGAAATCGACTAATTTCGATGCGTAGAGTTCGAAAAACGCGCTGGATCCTGGCGCAAACACTTTAATCCGTTTCAAAATGCGAAGTAAAGGAGGCTCAGATTTGCATCGTATTTGCTTACTTTCAAGCCAGGTAAAATTTAAAATATCATACTTACGATGAATCTGTCTGCGCTAATCGAATTTTCTGCTCAAAGTATACAAGAAAATATCGAAAAAGCATCCGATTTGAGACTTTCACTTTTTGGGGTCAAAAAAATTCAAAGGGGTTAACCTTAGGTTTTTTTCAAAAACCGTGAAAATATTCAGTGGTGTTTTTATCGACGAAATCGACTAATTTCGATGCGTAGAGTTCGAAAAACGCGCTGGATCCTGGCGCAAACACTTTAATCCGTCTCAAAATGCGACGTAAAGGAGGCTCAGATTTGCATCGCATTTGCTTACTTTCAAGCCAGATAAAATTTAAAATATCATACTTACGATGAATCTGTCTGCGCCAATCGAATTTTCTGCTCAAAGTATACAAGAAAATATCGAAAAAGCATCCGATTTGAGACTTTCACTTTTTGGGGTCAAAAAAATTCAAAGGGGTTAACCTTAGGTTTTTTTCTAAAACCGTGAAAATATTCAGTGGTGTTTTTATCGACGAAATCGACTAATTTCGATGCGTAGAGTTCGAAAAACGCGCTGGATCCTGGCGCAAACACTTTAATCCGTCTCAAAATGCGAAGTAAAGGAGGCTCAGATTTGCATCGCATTTGCTTACTTTCAAGCCAGATAAAATTTAAAATATCATACTTACAATGAATCTGTCTGCCCCAATCGAATTTTCTGCTCAAAGTATACAAGAAAATATCGAAAAAGCATCCGTTTTGAGACTTTCACTTTTTGGGGTCAAAAAAATTCAAAGGGGTTAACCTTAGGTTTTTTTCAAAAACCGTGAAAATATTCAGTGGTGTTTTTATCGACGAAATCGACTAATTTCGATGCGTAGAGTTCGAAAAACGCGCTGGATCCTGGCGCAAACACTTTAATCCGTCTTAAAATGCGAAGTAAAGGAGGCTCAGATTTGCATCGCATTTGCTTACTTTCAAGCCAGTTAAAATTTAAAATATCATACTTACGATGAATCTGTCTGCGCCAATCGAATTTTCTGCTCAAAGTATACAAGAAAATATCGAAAAAGCATCCGATTTGAGACTTTCACTTTTTGGGGTCAAAAAAATTCAAAGGGGTTAACCTTAGGTTTTTTTCAAAAACCGTGAAAATATTCAGTGGTGTTTTCATCGACGAAATCGACTAATTTCGATGCGTAGAGTTCGAAAAACGCGCTGGATCCTGGCGCAAACACTTTAATCCGTCTCAAAATGCGAAGTAAAGGAGGCTCAGATTTGCATCGCATTTGCTTACTTTCAAGCCATATAAAATTTAAAATATCATACTTACGATGAATCTGTCTGCGCCAATCGAATTTTCTGCTCAAAGTATACAAGAAAATATCGAAAAAGCATCCGATTTGAGACTTTCACTTTTTGGGGTCAAAAAAATTCAAAGGGGTTAACCTTAGGTTTTTTTCAAAAACCGTGAAAATATTCAGTGGTGTTTTCATCGACGAAATCGACTAATTTCGATGCGTAGAGTTCGAAAAACGCGCTGGATCCTGGCGCAAACACTTTAATCCGTCTCAAAATGCGAAGTAAAGGAGGCTCAGATTTGCATCGCATTTGCTTACTTTCAAGCCAGATAAAATTTAAAATATCATACTTACGATGAATCTGTCTGCGCCAATCGAATTTTCTGCTCAAAGTATACAAGAAAATATCGAAAAAGCATCCGATTTGAGACTTTCACTTTTTGGGGTCAAAAAAATTCAAAGGGGTTAACCTTAGGTTTTTTTCAAAAACCGTGAAAATATTCAATGGTGTTTTTATCGACGAAATCGACTAATTTCGATGCGTAGAGTTCGAAAAACGCGCTGGATCCTGGCGCATACACTTTAATCCGTCTCAAAATGCGAAGTAAAGGAGGCTCAAATTTGCATCGCATTTGCTTACATTCAAGCCAGATAAAATTTAAAATATCATACTTACGATGAATCTGTCTGCGCCTATCGAATTTTCTGCTCAAAGTATACAAGAAAATATCGAAAAAGCATCCGATTTGAGACTTTCACTTTTTGGGGTCAAAAAAATTCAAAGGGGTTAACCTTAGGTTTTTTTCAAAAACCGTGAAAATATTCAATGGTGTTTTCATCGACGAAATCGACTAATTTCGATGCGTAGAGTTCGAAAAACGCGCTGGATCCTGGCGCAAACACTTTAATCCGTCTCAAAATGCGAAGTAAAGGAGGCTCAGATTTGCATCGCATTTGCTTACTTTCAAGCCAGATAAAATTTAAAATATCATACTTACGATGAATCTGTCTGCGCCAATCGAATTTTCTGCTCAAAGTATACAAGAAAATATCGAAAAAGCATCCGATTTGAGACTTTCACTTTTTGGGGCAAAAAAATTCAAAGGGGTTAACCTTAGGTTTTTTTCAAAAACCGTGAAAATATTCAATGGTGTTTTTATCGACGAAATCGACTAATTTCGATGCGTAGAGTTCGAAAAACGCGCTGGATCCTGGCGCAAACACTTTAATCCGTCTCAAAAGGCGAAGTAAAGCAGGCTCAAATTTGCATCGCATTTGCTTACATTCAAGCCAGATAAAATTTAAAATATCATACTTACGATGAATCTGTCTGCGCCAATCGAATTTTCTGCTCAAAGTATACAAGAAAATATCGAAAAAGCATCCGATTTGAGACTTTCACTTTTTGGGGTCAAAAAAATTCAAAGGGGTTAACCTTAGGTTTTTTTCAAAAACCGTGAAAATATTCAGTGGTGTTTTTATCGACGAAAGCGACTAATTTCGATGCGTAGAGTTCGAAAAACGCGCTGGATCCTGACGCAAACACTTTAATCCGTCTCAAAATGCGAAGTAAAGGAGGCTCAGATTTGCATCGCATTTGCTTACTTTCAAGCCAGATAAAATTTAAAATATCATACTTACGATGAATCTGTCTGCGCCAATCGAATTTTCTGCTCAAAGTATACAAGAAAATATCGAAAAAGCATCCGATTTGAGACTTTCACTTTTTGGGGTCAAAAAAATTCAAAGGGGTTAACCTTAGGTTTTTTTCAAAAACCGTGAAAATATTCAGTGGTGTTTTTATCGACGAAATCGACTAATTTCGATGCGTAGAGTTCAAAAAACGCGCTGGATCCTGGCGCAAACACTTTAATCCGTCTCAAAATGCGAAGTAAAGGTCGCTCAGATTTGCATCGCATTTGCTTACTTTCAAGCCAGATAAAATTTAAAATATCATACTTACGATGAATCTGTCTGCGCCAATCGAATTTTCTGCTCAAAGTATACAAGAAAATATCGAAAAAGCATCCGATTTGAGACTTTCACTTTTTGGGGTCAAAAAAATTCAAAGGGGTTAACCTTAGGTTTTTTTCTAAAACCGTGAAAATATTCAGTGGTGTTTTTATCGACGAAATCGACTAATTTCGATGCGTAGAGTTCGAAAAACGCGCTGGATCCTGGCGCAAACACTTTAATCCGTCTCAAAATGCGAAGTAAAGGAGGCTCAGATTTGCATCGCATTTGCTTACTTTCAAGCCAGATAAAATTTAAAATATCATACTTACGATGAATCTGTCTGCGCCAAACGAATTTTCTGCTCAAAGTATACAAGAAAATATCGAAAAAGCATCCGATTTCAGACTTTCACTTTTTGGGGTCAAAAAAATTCAAAGGGGTTGACCTTAGGTTTTTTTCAAAAACCGTGAAAATATTCAGTGGTGTTTTTATCGACGAAATCGACTAATTTCGATGCGTAGAGTTCGAAAAACTCGCTGGATGCTTTCAATCGAATTTTCTGCTCAAAGTATACAAGAAAATATCGAAAAAGCATCCGATTTGAGACTTTCACTTTTTGGGGTCAAAAAAGTTCAAAGGGGTTAACCTTAGGTTTTTTTCAAAAACCGTGAAAATATTCAGTGGTGTTTTTATCGACGAAATCGACTAATTTCGATGCGTAGAGTTCGAAAAACGCGCTGGATCCTGGCGCAAACACTTTAATCCGTTTCAAAATGCGAAGTAAAGGAGGCTCAGATTTGCATCGTATTTGCTTACTTTCAAGCCAGGTAAAATTTAAAATATCATACTTACGATGAATCTGTCTGCGCTAATCGAATTTTCTGCTCAAAGTATACAAGAAAATATCGAAAAAGCATCCGATTTGAGACTTTCACTTTTTGGGGTCAAAAAAATTCAAAGGGGTTAACCTTAGGTTTTTTTCAAAAACCGTGAAAATATTCAGTGGTGTTTTTATCGACGAAATCGACTAATTTCGATGCGTAGAGTTCGAAAAACGCGCTGGATCCTGGCGCAAACACTTTAATCCGTCTCAAAATGCGACGTAAAGGAGGCTCAGATTTGCATCGCATTTGCTTACTTTCAAGCCAGATAAAATTTAAAATATCATACTTACGATGAATCTGTCTGCGCCAATCGAATTTTCTGCTCAAAGTATACAAGAAAATATCGAAAAAGCATCCGATTTGAGACTTTCACTTTTTGGGGTCAAAAAAATTCAAAGGGGTTAACCTTAGGTTTTTTTCTAAAACCGTGAAAATATTCAGTGGTGTTTTTATCGACGAAATCGACTAATTTCGATGCGTAGAGTTCGAAAAACGCGCTGGATCCTGGCGCAAACACTTTAATCCGTCTCAAAATGCGAAGTAAAGGAGGCTCAGATTTGCATCGCATTTGCTTACTTTCAAGCCAGATAAAATTTAAAATATCATACTTACAATGAATCTGTCTGCCCCAATCGAATTTTCTGCTCAAAGTATACAAGAAAATATCGAAAAAGCATCCGTTTTGAGACTTTCACTTTTTGGGGTCAAAAAAATTCAAAGGGGTTAACCTTAGGTTTTTTTCAAAAACCGTGAAAATATTCAGTGGTGTTTTTATCGACGAAAGCGACTAATTTCGATGCGTAGAGTTCGAAAAACGCGCTGGATCCTGACGCAAACACTTTAATCCGTCTCAAAATGCGAAGTAAAGGAGGCTCAGATTTGCATCGCATTTGCTTACTTTCAAGCCAGATAAAATTTAAAATATCATACTTACGATGAATCTGTCTGCGCCAATCGAATTTTCTGCTCAAAGTATACAAGAAAATATCGAAAAAGCATCCGATTTGAGACTTTCACTTTTTGGGGTCAAAAAAATTCAAAGGGGTTAACCTTAGGTTTTTTTCAAAAACCGTGAAAATATTCAGTGGTGTTTTTATCGACGAAATCGACTAATTTCGATGCGTAGAGTTCAAAAAACGCGCTGGATCCTGGCGCAAACACTTTAATCCGTCTCAAAATGCGAAGTAAAGGTCGCTCAGATTTGCATCGCATTTGCTTACTTTCAAGCCAGATAAAATTTAAAATATCATACTTACGATGAATCTGTCTGCGCCAATCGAATTTTCTGCTCAAAGTATACAAGAAAATATCGAAAAAGCATCCGATTTGAGACTTTCACTTTTTGGGGTCAAAAAAATTCAAAGGGGTTAACCTTAGGTTTTTTTCTAAAACCGTGAAAATATTCAGTGGTGTTTTTATCGACGAAATCGACTAATTTCGATGCGTAGAGTTCGAAAAACGCGCTGGATCCTGGCGCAAACACTTTAATCCGTCTCAAAATGCGAAGTAAAGGAGGCTCAGATTTGCATCGCATTTGCTTACTTTCAAGCCAGATAAAATTTAAAATATCATACTTACGATGAATCTGTCTGCGCCAAACGAATTTTCTGCTCAAAGTATACAAGAAAATATCGAAAAAGCATCCGATTTCAGACTTTCACTTTTTGGGGTCAAAAAAATTCAAAGGGGTTGACCTTAGGTTTTTTTCAAAAACCGTGAAAATATTCAGTGGTGTTTTTATCGACGAAATCGACTAATTTCGATGCGTAGAGTTCGAAAAACTCGCTGGATGCTTTCAATCGAATTTTCTGCTCAAAGTATACAAGAAAATATCGAAAAAGCATCCGATTTGAGACTTTCACTTTTTGGGGTCAAAAAAGTTCAAAGGGGTTAACCTTAGGTTTTTTTCAAAAACCGTGAAAATATTCAGTGGTGTTTTTATCGACGAAATCGACTAATTTCGATGCGTAGAGTTCGAAAAACGCGCTGGATCCTGGCGCAAACACTTTAATCCGTTTCAAAATGCGAAGTAAAGGAGGCTCAGATTTGCATCGTATTTGCTTACTTTCAAGCCAGGTAAAATTTAAAATATCATACTTACGATGAATCTGTCTGCGCTAATCGAATTTTCTGCTCAAAGTATACAAGAAAATATCGAAAAAGCATCCGATTTGAGACTTTCACTTTTTGGGGTCAAAAAAATTCAAAGGGGTTAACCTTAGGTTTTTTTCAAAAACCGTGAAAATATTCAGTGGTGTTTTTATCGACGAAAACGACTAATTTCGATGCGTAGAGTTCGAAAAACGCGCTGGATCCTGGCGCAAACACTTTAATCCGTCTCAAAATGCGACGTAAAGGAGGCTCAGATTTGCATCGCATTTGCTTACTTTCAAGCCAGATAAAATTTAAAATATCATACTTACGATGAATCTGTCTGCGCCAATCGAATTTTCTGCTCAAAGTATACAAGAAAATATCGAAAAAGCATCCGATTTGAGACTTTCACTTTTTGGGGTCAAAAAAATTCAAAGGGGTTAACCTTAGGTTTTTTTCTAAAACCGTGAAAATATTCAGTGGTGTTTTTATCGACGAAATCGACTAATTTCGATGCGTAGAGTTCGAAAAACGCGCTGGATCCTGGCGCAAACACTTTAATCCGTCTCAAAATGCGAAGTAAAGGAGGCTCAGATTTGCATCGCATTTGCTTACTTTCAAGCCAGATAAAATTTAAAATATCATACTTACAATGAATCTGTCTGCCCCAATCGAATTTTCTGCTCAAAGTATACAAGAAAATATCGAAAAAGCATCCGTTTTGAGACTTTCACTTTTTGGGGTCAAAAAAATTCAAAGGGGTTAACCTTAGGTTTTTTTCAAAAACCGTGAAAATATTCAGTGGTGTTTTTATCGACGAAATCGACTAATTTCGATGCGTAGAGTTCGAAAAACGCGCTGGATCCTGGCGCAAACACTTTAATCCGTCTTAAAATGCGAAGTAAAGGAGGCTCAGAATTGCATTGCATTTGCTTACTTTCAAGCCAGTTAAAATTTAAAATATCATACTTACGATGAATCTGTCTGCGCCAATCGAATTTTCTGCTCAAAGTATACAAGAAAATATCGAAAAAGCATCCGATTTGAGACTTTCACTTTTTGGGGTCAAAAAAATTCAAAGGGGTTAACCTTAGGTTTTTTTCAAAAACCGTGAAAATATTCAGTGGTGTTTTCATCGACGAAATCGACTAATTTCGATGCGTAGAGTTCGAAAAACGCGCTGGATCCTGGCGCAAACACTTTAATCCGTCTCAAAATGCGAAGTAAAGGAGGCTCAGATTTGCATCGCATTTGCTTACTTTCAAGCCATATAAAATTTAAAATATCATACTTACGATGAATCTGTCTGCGCCAATCGAATTTTCTGCTCAAAGTATACAAGAAAATATCGAAAAAGCATCCGATTTGAGACTTTCACTTTTTGGGGTCAAAAAAATTCAAAGGGGTTAACCTTAGGTTTTTTTCAAAAACCGTGAAAATATTCAGTGGTGTTTTCATCGACGAAATCGACTAATTTCGATGCGTAGAGTTCGAAAAACGCGCTGGATCCTGGCGCAAACACTTTAATCCGTCTCAAAATGCGAAGTAAAGGAGGCTCAGATTTGCATCGCATTTGCTTACTTTCAAGCCAGATAAAATTTAAAATATCATACTTACGATGAATCTGTCTGCGCCAATCGAATTTTCTGCTCAAAGTATACAAGAAAATATCGAAAAAGCATCCGATTTGAGACTTTCACTTTTTGGGGTCAAAAAAATTCAAAGGGGTTAACCTTAGGTTTTTTTCAAAAACCGTGAAAATATTCAATGGTGTTTTTATCGACGAAATCGACTAATTTCGATGCGTAGAGTTCGAAAAACGCGCTGGATCCTGGCGCAAACACTTTAATCCGTCTCAAAATGCGAAGTAAAGGAGGCTCAAATTTGCATCGCATTTGCTTACATTCAAGCCAGATAAAATTTAAAATATCATACTTACGATGAATCTGTCTGCGCCTATCGAATTTTCTGCTCAAAGTATACAAGAAAATATCGAAAAAGCATCCGATTTGAGACTTTCACTTTTTGGGGTCAAAAAAATTCAAAGGGGTTAACCTTAGGTTTTTTTCAAAAACCGTGAAAATATTCAGTGGTGTTTTCATCGACGAAATCGACTAATTTCGATGCGTAGAGTTCGAAAAACGCGCTGGATCCTGGCGCAAACACTTTAATCCGTCTCAAAATGCGAAGTAAAGGAGGCTCAGATTTGCATCGCATTTGCTTACTTTCAAGCCAGATAAAATTTAAAATATCATACTTACGATGAATCTGTCTGCGCCAATCGAATTTTCTGCTCAAAGTATACAAGAAAATATCGAAAAAGCATCCGATTTGAGACTTTCACTTTTTGGGGCCAAAAAATTCAAAGGGGTTAACCTTAGGTTTTTTTCAAAAACCGTGAAAATATTCAATGGTGTTTTTATCGACGAAATCGACTAATTTCGATGCGTAGAGTTCGAAAAACGCGCTGGATCCTGGCGCAAACACTTTAATCCGTCTCAAAAGGCGAAGTAAAGCAGGCTCAAACTTGCATCGCATTTGCTTACATTCAAGCCAGATAAAATTTAAAATATCATACTTACGATGAATCTGTCTGCGCCAATCGAATTTTCTGCTCAAAGTATACAAGAAAATATCGAAAAAGCATCCGATTTGAGACTTTCACTTTTTGGGGTCAAAAAAATTCAAAGGGGTTAACCTTAGGTTTTTTTCAAAAACCGTGAAAATATTCAGTGGTGTTTTCATCGACGAAATCGACTAATTTCGATGCGTAGAGTTCGAAAAACGCGCTGGATCCTGACGCAAACACTTTAATCCGTCTCAAAATGCGAAGTAAAGGAGGCTCAGATTTGCATCGCATTTGCTTACTTTCAAGCCAGATAAAATTTAAAATATCATACTTACGATGAATCTGTCTGCGCCAATCGAATTTTCTGCTCAAAGTATACAAGAAAATATCGAAAAAGCATCCGATTTGAGACTTTCACTTTTTGGGGTCAAAAAAATTCAAAGGGGTTAACCTTAGGTTTTTTTCAAAAACCGTGAAAATATTCAGTGGTGTTTTTATCGACGAAATCGACTAATTTCGATGCGTAGAGTTCAAAAAACGCGCTGGATCCTGGCGCAAACACTTTAATCCGTCTCAAAATGCGAAGTAAAGGTCGCTCAGATTTGCATCGCATTTGCTTACTTTCAAGCCAGATAAAATTTAAAATATCATACTTACGATGAATCTGTCTGCGCCAATCGAATTTTCTGCTCAAAGTATACAAGAAAATATCGAAAAAGCATCCGATTTGAGACTTTCACTTTTTGGGGTCAAAAAAATTCAAAGGGGTTAACCTTAGGTTTTTTTCTAAAACCGTGAAAATATTCAGTGGTGTTTTTATCGACGAAATCGACTAATTTCGATGCGTAGAGTTCGAAAAACGCGCTGGATCCTGGCGCAAACACTTTAATCCGTCTCAAAATGCGAAGTAAAGGAGGCTCAGATTTGCATCGCATTTGCTTACTTTCAAGCCAGATAAAATTTAAAATATCATACTTACGATGAATCTGTCTGCGCCAAACGAATTTTCTGCTCAAAGTATACAAGAAAATATCGAAAAAGCATCCGATTTCAGACTTTCACTTTTTGGGGTCAAAAAAATTCAAAGGGGTTGACCTTAGGTTTTTTTCAAAAACCGTGAAAATATTCAGTGGTGTTTTTATCGACGAAATCGACTAATTTCGATGCGTAGAGTTCGAAAAACTCGCTGGATGCTTTCAATCGAATTTTCTGCTCAAAGTATACAAGAAAATATCGAAAAAGCATCCGATTTGAGACTTTCACTTTTTGGGGTCAAAAAAGTTCAAAGGGGTTAACCTTAGGTTTTTTTCAAAAACCGTGAAAATATTCAGTGGTGTTTTTATCGACGAAATCGACTAATTTCGATGCGTAGAGTTCGAAAAACGCGCTGGATCCTGGCGCAAACACTTTAATCCGTCTCAAAATGCGAAGTAAAGGAGGCTCAGATTTGCATCGCATTTGCTTACTTTCAAGCCAGATAAAATTTAAAATATCATACTTACGATGAATCTGTCTGCGCCAATCGAATTTTCTGCTCAAAGTATACAAGAAAATATCGAAAAAGCATCCGATTTGAGACTTTCACTTTTTGGGGTCAAAAAAATTCAAAGGGGTTAACCTTAGGTTTTTTTCAAAAACCGTGAAAATATTCAGTGGTGTTTTTATCGACGAAATCGACTAATTTCGATGCGTAGATTTCGAAAAACGCGCTGGATCCTGGCGCAAACACTTTAATCCGTCTCAAAATGCGAAGTAAAGGAGGCTCAGATTTGCATCGCATTTGCTTACTTTCAAGACAGATAAAATTTAAAATATCATACTTACGATGAATCTGTCTGCGCCAATCGAATTTTCTGCTCAAAGTATACAAGAAAATATCGAAAAAGCATCCGATTTGAGACTTTCACTTTTTGGGGTCAAAAAAATTCAAAGGGGTTAACCTTAGGTTTTTTTCAAAAACCGTGAAAATATTCAGTGGTGTTTTTATCGACGAAATCGACTAATTTCGATGCGTAGAGTTCAAAAAACGCGCTGGATCCTGGCGCAAACACTTTAATCCGTCTCAAAATGCGAAGTAAAGGTCGCTCAGATTTGCATCGCATTTGCTTACTTTCAAGCCAGATAAAATTTAAAATATCATACTTACGATGAATCTGTCTGCGCCAATCGAATTTTCTGCTCAAAGTATACAAGAAAATATCGAAAAAGCATCCGATTTGAGACTTTCACTTTTTGGGGTCAAAAAAATTCAAAGGGGTTAACCTTAGGTTTTTTTCTAAAACCGTGAAAATATTCAGTGGTGTTTTTATCGACGAAATCGACTAATTTCGATGCGTAGAGTTCGAAAAACGCGCTGGATCCTGGCGCAAACACTTTAATCCGTCTCAAAATGCGAAGTAAAGGAGGCTCAGATTTGCATCGCATTTGCTTACTTTCAAGCCAGATAAAATTTAAAATATCATACTTACGATGAATCTGTCTGCGCCAAACGAATTTTCTGCTCAAAGTATACAAGAAAATATCGAAAAAGCATCCGATTTCAGACTTTCACTTTTTGGGGTCAAAAAAATTCAAAGGGGTTGACCTTAGGTTTTTTTCAAAAACCGTGAAAATATTCAGTGGTGTTTTTATCGACGAAATCGACTAATTTCGATGCGTAGAGTTCGAAAAACTCGCTGGATGCTTTCAATCGAATTTTCTGCTCAAAGTATACAAGAAAATATCGAAAAGCATCCGATTTGAGACTTTCACTTTTTGGGGTCAAAAAAGTTCAAAGGGGTTAACCTTAGGTTTTTTTCAAAAACCGTGAAAATATTCAGTGGTGTTTTTATCGACGAAATCGACTAATTTCGATGCGTAGAGTTCGAAAAACGCGCTGGATCCTGGCGCAAACACTTTAATCCGTCTCAAAATGCGAAGTAAAGGAGGCTCAGATTTGCATCGCATTTGCTTACTTTCAAGCCAGATAAAATTTAAAATATCATACTTACGATGAATCTGTCTGCGCCAATCGAATTTTCTGCTCAAAGTATACAAGAAAATATCGAAAAAGCATCCGATTTGAGACTTTCACTTTTTGGGGTCAAAAAAGTTCAAAGGGGTTAACCTTAGGTTTTTTTCAAAAACCGTGAAAATATTCAGTGGTGTTTTTATCGACGAAATCGACTAATTTCGATGCGTAGAGTTCGAAAAACGCGCTGGATCCTGGCGCAAACACTTTAATCCGTCTCAAAATGCGAAGTAAAGGAGGCTCAGATTTGCATCGTATTTGCTTACTTTCAAGCCAGGTAAAATTTAAAATATCATACTTACGATGAATCTGTCTGCGCCAATCGAATTTTCTGCTCAAAGTATACAAGAAAATATCGAAAAAGCATCCGATTTGAGACTTTCACTTTTTGGGGTCAAAAAAATTCAAAGGGGTTAACCTTAGGTTTTTTTCAAAAACCGTGAAAATATTCAGTGGTGTTTTTATCGACGAAATCGACTAATTTCGATGCGTAGATTTCGAAAAACGCGCTGGATCCTGGCGCAAACACTTTAATCCGTCTCAAAATGCGAAGTAAAGGAGGCTCAGATTTGCATCGCATTTGCTTACTTTCAAGACAGATAAAATTTAAAATATCATACTTACGATGAATCTGTCTGCGCCAATCGAATTTTCTGCTCAAAGTATACAAGAAAATATCGAAAAAGCATCCGATTTGAGACTTTCACTTTTTGGGGTCAAAAAAATTCAAAGGGGTTAACCTTAGGTTTTTTTCAAAAACCGTGAAAATATTCAGTGGTGTTTTTATCGACGAAATCGACTAATTTCGATGCGTAGAGTTCGAAAAACGCGCTGGATCCTGGCGCAAACACTTTAATCCGTCTCAAAATGCGAAGTAAAGGAGGCTCAGATTTGCATCGCATTTGCTTACTTTCAAGCCAGATAAAATTTAAAATATCATACTTACGATGAATCTGTCTGCGCCAATCGAATTTTCTGCTCAAAGTATACAAGAAAATATCGAAAAAGCATCCGATTTGAGACTTTCACTTTTTGGGGTCAAAAAAATTCAAAGGGGTTAACCTTAGGTTTTTTTCAAAAACCGTGAAAATATTCAGTGGTGTTTTCATCGACGAAATCGACTAATTTCGATGCGTAGAGTTCGAAAAACGCGCTGGATCCTGGCGCAAACACTTTAATCCGTCTCAAAATGCGAAGTAAAGGAGGCTCAGATTTGCATCGCATTTGCTTACTTTCAAGCCAGATAAAATTTAAAATATCATACTTACGATGAATCTGTCTGCGCCAATCGAATTTTCTGCTCAAAGTATACAAGAAAATATCGAAAAAGCATCCGATTTGAGACTTTCACTTTTTGGGGTCAAAAAAATTCAAAGGGGTTAACCTTAGGTTTTTTTCAAAAACCGTGAAAATATTCAGTGGTGTTTTCATCGACGAAATCGACTAATTTCGATGCGTAGAGTTCGAAAAACGCGCTGAATCCTGGCGCAAACACTTTAATCCGTCTCAAAATGCGAAGTAAAGGAGGCTCAGATTTGCATCGCATTTGCTTACTTTCAAGCCAGATAAAATTTAAAATATCATACTTACGATGAATCTGTCTGCGCCAATCGAATTTTCTGTTCAAAGTATACAAGAAAATATCGAAAAAGCATCCGATTTGAGACTTTCACTTTTTGGGGTCAAAAAAATTCAAAGGGGTTAACCTTAGGTTTTTTTCAAAAACCGTGAAAATATTCAGTGGTGTTTTTATCGACGAAATCGACTAATTTCGATGCGTAGAGTTCAAAAAACGCGCTGGATCCTGGCGCAAACACTTTAATCCGTCTCAAAATGCGAAGTAAAGGAGGCTCAGATTTGCAACGCATTTGCTTACTTTCAAGCCAGATAAAATTTAAAATATCATACTTACGATGAATCTGTCTGCGCCAATCGAATTTTCTGCTCAAAGTATACAAGAAAATATCGAAAAAGCATCCGATTTGAGACTTTCACTTTTTGGGGTCAAAAAAATTCAAAGGGGTTAACCTTAGGTTTTTTTCAAAAACCGTGAAAATATTCAGTGGTGTTTTTATCGACGAAATCGACTAATTTCGATGCGTAGAGTTCGAAAAACGCGCTGGATCCTGGCGCAAACACTTTAATCCGTCTCAAAATGCGAAGTAAAGGAGGCTCAGATTTGCATCGCATTTGCTTACTTTCAAGCCAGATAAAATTTAAAATATCATACTTACGATGAATCTGTCTGCGCCAATCGAATTTTCTGCTCAAAGTATACAAGAAAATATCGAAAAAGCATCCGATTTGAGACTTTCACTTTTTGGGGTCAAAAAAATTCAAAGGGGTTAACCTTAGGTTTTTTTCAAAAACCGTGAAAATATTCAGTGGTGTTTTTATCGACGAAATCGACTAATTTCGATGCGTAGAGTTCGAAAAACGCGCTGGATCCTGGCGCAAACACTTTAATCCGTCTCAAAATGCGAAGTAAAGGATGCTCAGATTTGCATCGCATTTGCTTACTTTCAAGCCAGATAAAATTTAAAATATCATACTTACGATGAATCTGTCTGCGCCAATCGAATTTTCTGCTCAAAGTATACAAGAAAATATCGAAAAAGCATCCGATTTGAGACTTTCACTTTTTGGGGTCAAAAAAATTCAAAGGGGTTAACCTTAGGTTTTTTTCAAAAACCGTGAAAATATTCAATGGTGTTTTTATCGACGAAATCGACTAATTTTGATGCGTAGAGTTCGAAAAACGCGCTGGATCCTGGCGCAAACACTTTAATCCGTCTCAAAATGCGAAGTAAAGGAGGCTCAAATTTGCATCGCATTTGCTTACATTCAAGCCAGATAAAATTTAAAATATCATACTTACGATGAATCTGTCTGCGCCAATCGAATTTTCTGCTCAAAGTATACAAGAAAATATCGAAAAAGCATCCGATTTGAGACTTTCACTTTTTGGGGTCAAAAAAATTCAAAGAGGTTAACCTTAGGTTTTTTTCAAAAACCGTGAAAATATTCAGTGGTGTTTTCATCGACGAAATCGACTAATTTCGATGCGTAGAGTTCGAAAAACGCGCTGGATCCTGGCGCAAACACTTTAATCCGTCTCAAAATGCGAAGTAAAGGAGGCTCAGATTTGCATCGCATTTGCTTACTTTCAAGCCAGATAAAATTTAAAATATCATACTTACGATGAATCTGTCTGCGCCAATCGAATTTTCTGCTCAAAGTATACAAGAAAATATCGAAAAAGCATCCGATTTGAGACTTTCACTTTTTGGGGTCAAAAAAATTCAAAGGGGTTAACCTTAGGTTTTTTTCAAAAACCGTGAAAATATTCAATGGTGTTTTTATCGACGAAATCGACTAATTTCGATGCGTAGAGTTCGAAAAACGCGCTGGATCCTGGCGCAAACACTTTAATCCGTCTCAAAATGCGAAGTAAAGGAGGCTCAAATTTGCATCGCATTTGCTTATATTCAAGCCAGATAAAATTTAAAATATCATACTTACGATGAATCTGTCTGCGCCAATCGAATTTTCTGCTCAAAGTATACAAGAAAATATCGAAAAAGCATCCGATTTCAGACTTTCACTTTTTGGGGTCAAAAAAATTCAAAGGGGTTGACCTTAGGTTTTTTTCAAAAACCGTGAAAATATTCAGTGGTGTTTTTATCGACGAAATCGACTAATTTCGATGCGTAGAGTTCGAAAAACTCGCTGGATGCTTTCAATCGAGTTTTCTGCTCAAAGTATACAAGAAAATATCGAAAAAGCATCCGATTTGAGACTTTCACTTTTTGGGGTCAAAAAAGTTCAAAGGGGTTAACCTTAGGTTTTTTTCAAAAACCGTGAAAATATTCAGTGGTGTTTTTATCGACGAAATCGACTAATTTCGATGCGTAGAGTTCGAAAAACGCGCTGGATCCTGGCGCAAACACTTTAATCCGTCTCAAAATGCGAAGTAAAGGAGGCTCAGATTTGCATCGCATTTGCTTACTTTCAAGCCATATAAAATTTAAAATATCATACTTACGATGAATCTGTCTGCGCCAATCGAATTTTCTGCTCAAAGTATACAAGAAAATATCGAAAAAGCATCCGATTTGAGACTTTCACTTTTTGGGGTCAAAAAAATTCAAAGGGGTTAACCTTAGGTTTTTTTCAAAAACCGTGAAAATATTCAGTGGTGTTTTCATCGACGAAATCGACTAATTTCGATGCGTAGAGTTCGAAAAACGCGCTGGATCCTGGCGCAAACACTTTAATCCGTCTCAAAATGCGAAGTAAAGGAGGCTCAGATTTGCATCGCATTTGCTTACTTTCAAGCCAGATAAAATTTAAAATATCATACTTACGATGAATCTGTCTGCGCCAATCGAATTTTCTGCTCAAAGTATACAAGAAAATATCGAAAAAGCATCCGATTTGAGACTTTCACTTTTTGGGGTCAAAAAAATTCAAAGGGGTTAACCTTAGGTTTTTTTCAAAAACCGTGAAAATATTCAGTGGTGTTTTTATCGACGAAATCGACTAATTTCGATGCGTAGAGTTCAAAAAACGCGCTGGATCCTGGCGCAAACACTTTAATCCGTCTCAAAATGCGAAGTAAAGGAGGTTCAGATTTGCATCGCATTTGCTTACTTTCAAGCCAGATAAAATTTAAAATATCATACTTACGATGAATCTGTCTGCGCCAATCGAATTTTCTGCTCAAAGTATACAAGAAAATATCGAAAAAGCATCCGATTTGAGACTTTCACTTTTTGGGGTCAAAAAAATTCAAAGGGGTTAACCTTAGGTTTTTTTCTAAAACCGTGAAAATATTCAGTGGTGTTTTTATCGACGAAATCGACTAATTTCGATGCGTAGAGTTCGAAAAACGCGCTGGATCCTGGCGCAAACACTTTAATCCGTCTCAAAATGCGAAGTAAAGGAGGCTCAGATTTGCATCGCATTTGCTTACTTTCAAGCCAGATAAAATTTAAAATATCATACTTACGATGAATCTGTCTGCGCCAAACGAATTTTCTGCTCAAAGTATACAAGAAAATATCGAAAAAGCATCCGATTTGAGACTTTCACTTTTTGGGGTCAAAAAAATTCAAAGGGGTTAACCTTAGGTTTTTTTCAAAAACCGTGAAAATATTCAGTGGTGTTTTTATCGACGAAATCGACTAATTTCGATGCGTAGAGTTCGAAAAACGCGCTGGATCCTGGCGCAAACACTTTAATCCGTCTCAAAATGCGAAGTAAAGCAGGCTCAAATTTGCATCGCATTTGCTTACATTCAAGCCAGATAAAATTTAAAATATCATACTTACGATGAATCTGTCTGCGCCAATCGAATTTTCTGCTCAAAGTATACAAGAAAATATCGAAAAAGCATCCGATTTGAGACTTTCACTTTTTGGGGTCAAAAAAATTCAAAGAGGTTAACCTTAGGTTTTTTTCAAAAACCGTGAAAATATTCAGTGGTGTTTTCATCGACGAAATCGACTAATTTCGATGCGTAGAGTTCGAAAAACGCGCTGGATCCTGGCGCAAACACTTTAATCCGTCTCAAAATGCGAAGTAAAGGAGGCTCAGATTTGCATCGCATTTGCTTACTTTCAAGCCAGATAAAATTTAAAATATCATACTTACGATGAATCTGTCTGCGCCAATCGAATTTTCTGCTCAAAGTATACAAGAAAATATCGAAAAAGCATCCGATTTGAGACTTTCACTTTTTGGGGTCAAAAAAATTCAAAGGGGTTAACCTTAGGTTTTTTTCAAAAACCGTGAAAATATTCAATGGTGTTTTTATCGACGAAATCGACTAATTTCGATGCGTAGAGTTCGAAAAACGCGCTGGATCCTGGCGCAAACACTTTAATCCGTCTCAAAATGCGAAGTAAAGGAGGCTCAAATTTGCATCGCATTTGCTTACATTCAAGCCAGATAAAATTTAAAATATCATACTTACGATGAATCTGTCTGCGCCAATCGAATTTTCTGCTCAAAGTATACAAGAAAATATCGAAAAAGCATCCGATTTCAGACTTTCACTTTTTGGGGTCAAAAAAATTCAAAGGGGTTGACCTTAGGTTTTTTTCAAAAACCGTGAAAATATTCAGTGGTGTTTTTATCGACGAAATCGACTAATTTCGATGCGTAGAGTTCGAAAAACTCGCTGGATGCTTTCAATCGAATTTTCTGCTCAAAGTATACAAGAAAATATCGAAAAAGCATCCGATTTGAGACTTTCACTTTTTGGGGTCAAAAAAGTTCAAAGGGGTTAACCTTAGGTTTTTTTCAAAAACCGTGAAAATATTCAGTGGTGTTTTTATCGACGAAATCGACTAATTTCAATGCGTAGAGTTCGAAAAACGCGCTGGATCCTGGCGCAAACACTTTAATCCGTCTCAAAATGCGAAGTAAAGGAGGCTCAGATTTGCATCGCATTTGCTTACTTTCAAGCCATATAAACTTTAAAATATCATACTTACAATGAATCTGTCTGCGCCAATCGAATTTTCTGCTCAAAGTATACAAGAAAATATCGAAAAAGCATCCGATTTGAGACTTTCACTTTTTGGGGTCAAAAAAATTCAAAGGGGTTAACCTTAGGTTTTTTTCAAAAACCGTGAAAATATTCAGTGGTGTTTTTATCGACGAAATCGACTAATTTCGATGCGTAGAGTTCGAAAAACGCGCTGGATCCTGGCGCAAACACTTTAATCCGTCTCAAAATGCGAAGTAAAGGAGGCTCAGATTTGCATCGTATTTGCTTACTTTCAAGCCAGGTAAAATTTAAAATATCATACTTACGATGAATCTGTCTGCGTCAATCGAATTTTCTGCTCAAAGTATACAAGAAAATATCGAAAAAGCATCCGATTTGAGACTTTCACTTTTTGGGGTCAAAAAAATTCAAAGGGGTTAACCTTAGGTTTTTTTCAAAAACTGTGAAAATATTCAGTGGTGTTTTTATCGACGAAATCGACTAATTTCGATGCGTAGATTTCGAAAAACGCGCTGGATCCTGGCGCAAACACTTTAATCCGTCTCAAAATGCGAAGTAAAGGAGGCTCAGATTTGCATCGCATTTGCTTACTTTCAAGACAGATAAAATTTAAAATATCATACTTACGATGAATCTGTCTGCGCCAATCGAATTTTCTGCTCAAAGTATACAAGAAAATATCGAAAAAGCATCCGATTTGAGACTTTCACTTTTTGGGGTCAAAAAAATTCAAAGGGGTTAACCTTAGGTTTTTTTCAAAAACCGTGAAAATATTCAGTGGTGTTTTTATCGACGAAATCGACTAATTTCGATGCGTAGAGTTCGAAAAACGCGCTGGATCCTGGCGCAAACACTTTAATCCGTCTCAAAATGCGAAGTAAAGGAGGCTCAGATTTGCATCGCATTTGCTTACTTTCAAGCCAGATAAAATTTAAAATATCATACTTACGATGAATCTGTCTGCGCCAATCGAATTTTCTGCTCAAAGTATACAAGAAAATATCGAAAAAGCATCCGATTTGAGACTTTCACTTTTTGGGGTCAAAAAAATTCAAAGGGGTTAACCTTAGGTTTTTTTCTAAAACCGTGAAAATATTCAGTGGTGTTTTTATCGACGAAATCGACTAATTTCGATGCGTAGAGTTCGAAAAACGCGCTGGATCCTGGCGCAAACACTTTAATCCGTCTCAAAATGCGAAGTAAAGGAGGCTCAGATTTGCATCGCATTTGCTTACTTTCAAGCCAGATAAAATTTAAAATATCATACTTACGATGAATCTGTCTGCCCCAATCGAATTTTCTGCTCAAAGTATACAAGAAAATATCGAAAAAGCATCCGTTTTGAGACTTTCACTTTTTGGGGTCAAAAAAATTCAAAGGGGTTAACCTTAGGTTTTTTTCAAAAACCGTGAAAATATTCAGTGGTGTTTTTATCGACGAAATCGACTAATTTCGATGCGTAGAGTTCGAAAAACGCGCTGGATCCTGGCGCAAACATTTTAATCCGTCTCAAAATGCGAAGTAAAGGAGGCTCAGATTTGCATCGCATTTGCTTACTTTCAAGCCAGATAAAATTTAAAATATCATACTTACGATGAATCTGTCTGCGCCAATCGAATTTTCTGCTCAAAGTATACAAGAAAATATCGAAAAAGCATCCGATTTGAGACTTTCACTTTTTGGGATCAAAAAAATTCAAAGGGGTTAACCTTAGGTTTTTTTCAAAAACCGTGAAAATATTCAGTGGTGTTTTCATCGACGAAATCGACTAATTTCGATGCGTAGAATTCGAAAAACGCGCTGGATCCTGGCGCAAACACTTTAATCCGTCTCAAAATGCGAAGTAAAGGAGGCTCAGATTTGCATCGCATTTGCTTACTTTCAAGCCAGATAAAATTTAAAATATCATACTTACGATGAATCTGTCTGCGCCAATCGAATTTTCTGCTCAAAGTATACAAGAAAATATCGCAAAAGCATCCGATTTGAGACTTTCACTTTTTGGGGTCAAAAAAATTCAAAGGGATTAACCTTAGGTTTTTTTCAAAAACCGTGAAAATATTCAGTGGTGTTGTTATCGACGAAATCGACTAATTTCGATGCGTAGAGTTCGAAAAACGCGCTGGATCCTGGCGCAAACACTTTAATCCGTCTTAAAATGCGAAATAAAGGAGGCTCAGATTTGCATCGCATTTGCTTACTTTCAAGCCAGATAAAATTTAAAATATCATACTTACGATGAATCTGTCTGCGCCAATCGAATTTTCTGCTCAAAGTATACAAGAAAATATCTAAAAAGCATCCGATTTGAGACTTTCACTTTTGGGGTCAAAAAAATTCAAAGGGGTTAACCTTAGGTTTTTTTCAAAAACCGTGAAAATATTCAGTGGTGTTTTCATCGACGAAATCGACTAATTTCGATGCGTAGAGTTCGAAAAACGCGCTGGATCCTGGCGCAAACACTTTAATCCGTCTCAAAATGCGAAGTAAAGGAGGCTCAGATTTGCATCGCATTTGCTTACTTTCAAGCCATATAAAATTTAAAATATCATACTTACGATGAATCTGTCTGCGCCAATCGAATTTTCTGCTCAAAGTATACAAGAAAATATCTAAAAAGCATCCGATTTGAGACTTTCACTTTTGGGGTCAAAAAAATTCAAAGGGGTTAACCTTAGGTTTTTTTCAAAAACCGTGAAAATATTCAGTGGTGTTTTCATCGACGAAATCGACTAATTTCGATGCGTAGAGTTCGAAAAACGCGCTGGATCCTGGCGCAAACACTTTAATCCGTCTCAAAATGCGAAGTAAAGGTGGCTCAAATTTGCATCGCTTTTGCTTACTTTCAAGCCATATAAAATTTAAAATATCATACTTACGATGAATCTGTCTGCGCCAATCGAATTTTCTGCTCAAAGTATACAAGAAAATATCGAAAAAGCATCCGATTTGAGACTTTCACTTTTTGGGGTCAAAAAAATTCAAAGGGGTTAACCTTAGGTTTTTTTCAAAAACCGTGAAAATATTCAGTGGTGTTTTTATCGACGAAATCGACTAATTTCGATGCGTAGAGTTCGAAAAACGCGCTGGATCCTGGCGCAAACACTTTAATCCGTCTCAAAATGCGAAGTAAAGGAGGCTCAGATTTGCATCGCATTTGCTTACTTTCAAGCCAGATAAAATTTAAAATATCATACTTACGATGAATCTGTCTGCGCCAATCGAATTTTCTGCTCAAAGTATACAAGAAAATATCGAAAAAGCATCCGATTTGAGACTTTCACTTTTTGGGGTCAAAAAAATTCAAAGGGGTTAACCTTAGGTTTTTTTCAAAAACCGTGAAAATATTCAGTGGTGTTTTTATCGACGAAATCGACTAATTCCGATGAGTAGAGTTCGAAAAACGCGCTGGATCCTGGCGCAAACACTGTAATCCGTCTCAAAATGCGAAGTAAAGGAGGCTCAGATTTGCATCGCATTTGCTTACTTTCAAGCCAGATAAAATTTAAAATATCATACTTACGATGAATCTGTCTGCGCCAATCGAATTTTCTGCTCAAAGTATACAAGAAAATATCGAAAAAGCATCCGATTTGAGACTTTCACTTTTTGGGGTCAAAAAAATTCAAAGGGGTTAACCTTAGGTTTTTTTCTAAAACCGTGAAAATATTCAGTGGTGTTTTTATCGACGAAATCGACTAATTTCGATGCGTAGAGTTCGAAAAACGCGCTGGATCCTGGCGCAAACACTTTAATCCGTCTCAAAATGCGAAGTAAAGGAGGCTCAGATTTGCATCGCATTTGCTTACTTTCAAGCCAGATAAAATTTAAAATATCATACTTACGATGAATCTGTCTGCGCCAAACGAATTTTCTGCTCAAAGTATACAAGAAAATATCGAAAAAGCATCCGATTTGAGACTTTCACTTTTTGGGGTCAAAAAAATTCAAAGGGGTTAACCTTAGGTTTTTTTCAAAAACCGTGAAAATATTCAGTGGTGTTTTTATCGACGAAATCGACTAATTTCGATGCGTAGAGTTCGAAAAACGCGCTGGATCCTGGCGCAAACACTTTAATCCGTCTCAAAATGCGAAGTAAAGGAGGCTCAGATTTGCATCGCATTTGCTTACTTTCAAGCCAGATAAAATTTAAAATATCATACTTACGATGAATCTGTCTGCGCCAATCGAATTTTCTGCTCAAAGTATACAAGAAAATATCGAAAAAGCATCCGATTTGAGACTTTCACTTTTTGGGGTCAAAAAAATTCAAAGGGGTTAACCTTAGGTTTTTTTCTAAAACCGTGAAAATATTCAGTGGTGTTTTTATCGACGAAATCGACTAATTTCGATGCGTAGAGTTCGAAAAACGCGCTGGATCCTGGCGCAAACACTTTAATCCGTCTCAAAATGCGAAGTAAAGGAGGCTCAGATTTGCATCGCATTTGCTTACTTTCAAGCCAGATAAAATTTAAAATATCATACTTACGATGAATCTGTCTGCCCCAATCGAATTTTCTGCTCAAAGTATACAAGAAAATATCGAAAAAGCATCCGTTTTGAGACTTTCACTTTTTGGGGTCAAAAAAATTCAAAGGGGTTAACTTTAGGTTTTTTTCAAAAACCGTGAAAATATTCAGTGGTGTTTTTATCGACGAAATCGACTAATTTCGATGCGTAGAGTTCGAAAAACGCGCTGGATCCTGGCGCAAACATTTTAATCCGTCTCAAAATGCGAAGTAAAGGAGGCTCAGATTTGCATCGCATTTGCTTACTTTCAAGCCAGATAAAATTTAAAATATCATACTTACGATGAATCTGTCTGCGCCAATCGAATTTTCTGCTCAAAGTATACAAGAAAATATCGAAAAAGCATCCGATTTGAGACTTTCACTTTTTGGGGTCAAAAAAATTCAAAGGGGTTAACCTTAGGTTTTTTTCAAAAACCGTGAAAATATTCAGTGGTGTTTTCATCGACGAAATCGACTAATTTCGATGCGTAGAATTCGAAAAACGCGCTGGATCCTGGCGCAAACACTTTAATCCGTCTCAAAATGCGAAGTAAAGGAGGCTCAGATTTGCATCGCATTTGCTTACTTTCAAGCCATATAAAATTTAAAATATCATACTTACGATGAATCTGTCTGCGCCAATCGAATTTTCTGCTCAAAGTATACAAGAAAATATCGCAAAAGCATCCGATTTGAGACTTTCACTTTTTGGGGTCAAAAAAATTCAAAGGGATTAACCTTAGGTTTTTTTCAAAAACCGTGAAAATATTCAGTGGTGTTGTTATCGACGAAATCGACTAATTTCGATGCGTAGAGTTCGAAAAACGCGCTGGATCCTGGCGCAAACACTTTAATCCGTCTCAAAATGCGAAATAAAGGAGGCTCAGATTTGCATCGCATTTGCTTACTTTCAAGCCAGATAAAATTTAAAATATCATACTTACGATGAATCTGTCTGCGCCAATCGAATTTTCTGCTCAAAGTATACAAGAAAATATCTAAAAAGCATCCGATTTGAGACTTTCACTTTTGGGGTCAAAAAAATTCAAAGGGGTTAACCTTAGGTTTTTTTCAAAAACCGTGAAAATATTCAGTGGTGTTTTCATCGACGAAATCGACTAATTTCGATGCGTAGAGTTCGAAAAACGCGCTGGATCCTGGCGCAAACACTTTAATCCGTCTCAAAATGCGAAGTAAAGGAGGCTCAGATTTGCATCGCATTTGCTTACTTTCAAGCCATATAAAATTTAAAATATCATACTTACGATGAATCTGTCTGCGCCAATCGAATTTTCTGCTCAAAGTATACAAGAAAATATCTAAAAAGCATCCGATTTGAGACTTTCACTTTTGGGGTCAAAAAAATTCAAAGGGGTTAACCTTAGGTTTTTTTCAAAAACCGTGAAAATATTCAGTGGTGTTTTCATCGACGAAATCGACTAATTTCGATGCGTAGAGTTCGAAAAACGCGCTGGATCCTGGCGCAAACACTTTAATCCGTCTCAAAATGCGAAGTAAAGGTGGCTCAAATTTGCATCGCTTTTGCTTACTTTCAAGCCATATAAAATTTAAAATATCATACTTACGATGAATCTGTCTGCGCCAATCGAATTTTCTGCTCAAAGTATACAAGAAAATATCGAAAAAGCATCCGATTTGAGACTTTCACTTTTTGGGGTCAAAAAAATTCAAAGGGGTTAACCTTAGGTTTTTTTCAAAAACCGTGAAAATATTCAGTGGTGTTTTTATCGACGAAATCGACTAATTTCGATGCGTAGAGTTCGAAAAACGCGCTGGATCCTGGCGCAAACACTTTAATCCGTCTCAAAATGCGAAGTAAAGGAGGCTCAGATTTGCATCGCATTTGCTTACTTTCAAGCCAGATAAAATTTAAAATATCATACTTACGATGAATCTGTCTGCGCCAATCGAATTTTCTGCTCAAAGTATACAAGAAAATATCGAAAAAGCATCCGATTTGAGACTTTCACTTTTTGGGGTCAAAAAAATTCAAAGGGGTTAACCTTAGGTTTTTTTCAAAAACCGTGAAAATATTCAGTGGTGTTTTCATCGACGAAATCGACTAATTTCGATGCGTAGAATTCGAAAAACGCGCTGGATCCTGGCGCAAACACTTTAATCCGTCTCAAAATGCGAAGTAAAGGAGGCTCAGATTTGCATCGCATTTGCTTACTTTCAAGCCATATAAAATTTAAAATATCATACTTACGATGAATCTGTCTGCGCCAATCGAATTTTCTGCTCAAAGTATACAAGAAAATATCGCAAAAGCATCCGATTTGAGACTTTCACTTTTTGGGGTCAAAAAAATTCAAAGGGATTAACCTTAGGTTTTTTTCAAAAACCGTGAAAATATTCAGTGGTGTTGTTATCGACGAAATCGACTAATTTCGATGCGTAGAGTTCGAAAAACGCGCTGGATCCTGGCGCAAACACTTTAATCCGTCTCAAAATGCGAAATAAAGGAGGCTCAGATTTGCATCGCATTTGCTTACTTTCAAGCCAGATAAAATTTAAAATATCATACTTACGATGAATCTGTCTGCGCCAATCGAATTTTCTGCTCAAAGTATACAAGAAAATATCTAAAAAGCATCCGATTTGAGACTTTCACTTTTGGGGTCAAAAAAATTCAAAGGGGTTAACCTTAGGTTTTTTTCAAAAAACGTGAAAATATTCAGTGGTGTTTTCATCGACGAAATCGACTAATTTCGATGCGTAGAGTTCGAAAAACGCGCTGGATCCTGGCGCAAACACTTTAATCCGTCTCAAAATGCGAAGTAAAGGAGGCTCAGATTTGCATCGCATTTGCTTACTTTCAAGCCATATAAAATTTAAAATATCATACTTACGATGAATCTGTCTGCGCCAATCGAATTTTCTGCTCAAAGTATACAAGAAAATATCTAAAAAGCATCCGATTTGAGACTTTCACTTTTGGGGTCAAAAAAATTCAAAGGGGTTAACCTTAGGTTTTTTTCAAAAACCGTGAAAATATTCAGTGGTGTTTTCATCGACGAAATCGACTAATTTCGATGCGTAGAGTTCGAAAAACGCGCTGGATCCTGGCGCAAACACTTTAATCCGTCTCAAAATGCGAAGTAAAGGTGGCTCAAATTTGCATCGCTTTTGCTTACTTTCAAGCCATATAAAATTTAAAATATCATACTTACGATGAATCTGTCTGCGCCAATCGAATTTTCTGCTCAAAGTATACAAGAAAATATCGAAAAAGCATCCGATTTGAGACTTTCACTTTTTGGGGTCAAAAAAATTCAAAGGGGTTAACCTTAGGTTTTTTTCAAAAACCGTGAAAATATTCAGTGGTGTTTTTATCGACGAAATCGACTAATTTCGATGCGTAGAGTTCGAAAAACGCGCTGGATCCTGGCGCAAACACTTTAATCCGTCTCAAAATGCGAAGTAAAGGAGGCTCAGATTTGCATCGCATTTGCTTACTTTCAAGCCAGATAAAATTTAAAATATCATACTTACGATGAATCTGTCTGCGCCAATCGAATTTTCTGCTCAAAGTATACAAGAAAATATCGAAAAAGCATCCGATTTGAGACTTTCACTTTTTGGGGTCAAAAAAATTCAAAGGGGTTAACCTTAGGTTTTTTTCAAAAACCGTGAAAATATTCAGTGGTGTTTTTATCGACGAAATCGACTAATTCCGATGAGTAGAGTTCGAAAAACGCGCTGGATCCTGGCGCAAACACTGTAATCCGTCTCAAAATGCGAAGTAAAGGAGGCTCAGATTTGCATCGCATTTGCTTACTTTCAAGCCAGATAAAATTTAAAATATCATACTTACGATGAATCTGTCTGCGCTAATCGAATTTTCTGCTCAAAGTATACAAGAAAATATCGAAAAAGCATCCGATTTGAGACTTTCACTTTTTGGGGTCAAAAAAATTCAAAGGGGTTAACCTTAGGTTTTTTTCTAAAACCGTGAAAATATTCAGTGGTGTTTTTATCGACGAAATCGACTAATTTCGATGCGTAGAGTTCGAAAAACGCGCTGGATCCTGGCGCAAACACTTTAATCCGTCTCAAAATGCGAAGTAAAGGAGGCTCAGATTTGCATCGCATTTGCTTACTTTCAAGCCAGATAAAATTTAAAATATCATACTTACGATGAATCTGTCTGCGCCAAACGAATTTTCTGCTCAAAGTATACAAGAAAATATCGAAAAAGCATCCGATTTGAGACTTTCACTTTTTGGGGTCAAAAAAATTCAAAGGGGTTAACCTTAGGTTTTTTTCAAAAACCGTGAAAATATTCAGTGGTGTTTTTATCGACGAAATCGACTAATTTCAATGCGTAGAGCTCGAAAAACGCGCTGGATCCTGGCGCAAACACTTTAATCCGTCTCAAAATGCGAAGTAAAGGAGGCTCAGATTTGCATCGCATTTGCTTACTTTCAAGCCAGATAAAATTTAAAATATCATACTTACGATGAATCTGTCTGCGCCAATCGAATTTTCTGCTCAAAGTATACAAGAAAATATCGAAAAAGCATCCGATTTGAGACTTTCACTTTTTGGGGTCAAAAAAATTCAAAGGGGTTAACCTTAGGTTTTTTTCAAAAACCGTGAAAATATTCAGTGGTGTTTTTATCGACGAAATCGACTAATTTCGATGCGTAGAGTTCGAAAAACGCGCTGGATCCTGGCGCAAACACTTTAATCCGTCTCAAAATGCGAAGTAAAGGAGGCTCAGATTTGCATCGCATTTGCTTACTTTCAAGCCAGATAAAATTTAAAATATCATACTTACGATGAATCTGTCTGCGCCAATCAAATTTTCTGCTCAAAGTATACAAGAAAATATCGAAAAAGCATCCGATTTGAGACTTTCACTTTTTGGGGTCAAAAAAATTCAAAGGGGTTAACCTTAGGTTTTTTTCAAAAACCGTGAAAATATTCATTGGTGTTTTTATCGACGAAATCGACTAATTTCGATGCGTAGAGTTCGAAAAACGCGCTGGATCCTGGCGCAAACACTTTAATCCGTCTCAAAATGCGAAGTAAAGGAGGCTCAAATTTGCATCGCATTTGCTTACATTCAAGCCAGATAAAATTTAAAATATCATACTTACGATGAATCTGTCTGCGCCAATCGAATTTTCTGCTCAAAGTATACAAGAAAATATCGAAAAAGCATCCGATTTGAGACTTTTACTTTTTGGGGTCAAAAAAATTCAAAGGGGTTAACCTTAGGTTTTTTTCAAAAACCGTGAAAATATTCAGTGGTGTTTTTATCGACGAAATCGACTAATTTCGATGCGTAGAGTTCGAAAAACGCGCTGGATCCTGGCGCAAACACTTTAATCCGTCTCAAAATGCGAAGTAAAAAAGGCTCAGATTTGCATCGCATTTGCTTACTTTCAAGCCAGATAAAATTTAAAATATCATACTTACGATGAATCTGTCTGCGCCAATCGAATTTTCTGCTCAAAGTATACAAGAAAATATCGAAAAAGCATCCGATTTGAGACTTTCACTTTTTGGGCCAAAAAAATTCAAAGGAGCTAACCTTAGGTTTTTTTCAAAAACCGTGAAAATATTCAGTGGTGTTTTTATCGACGAAATCGACTAATTTCGATGCGTAGAGTTCGAAAAACTCGCTGGATCCTGGCGCAAACACTTTAATCCGTCTCAAAATGCGAAGTAAAGGAGGCTCAGATTTGCATCGCATTTGCTTACTTTCAAGCCAGATAAAATTTAAAATATCATACTTACGATGAATCTGTCTGCGCCAATCGAATTTTCTGCTCAAAGTATACAAGAAAATATCGAAAAAGCATCCGATTTGAGACTTTCACTTTTTGGGGTCAAAAAAATTCAAATGGGTTAACCTTAGGTTTTTTCAAAAACCGTGAAAATATTCAGTGGTGTTTTTATCGACGAAAGCGACTAATTTCGATGCGTAGAATTCGAAAAACGCGCTGGATCCTGGCGCAAACACTTTAATCCGTCTCAAAATGCGAAGTAAAGGAGGCTCAGATTTGCATCGCATTTGCTTACTTTCAAGCCAGATAAAATTTAAAATATCATACTTACGATGAATCTGTCTGCGCCAATCGAATTTTCTGCTCAAAGTATACAAGAAAATATCGAAAAAGCATCCGATTTGAGACTTTCACTTTTTGGGGTCAAAAAAATTCAAAGGGGCTAACCTTAGGTTTTTTTCAAAAACCGTGAAAATATTCAGTGGTGTTTTTATCGACGAAATCGACTAATTTCGATGCGTAGAGTTCGAAAAACTCGCTGGATCCTGGCGCAAACACTTTAATCCGTCTCAAAATGCAAAGTAAAGGAGGCTCAGATTTGCATCGCATTTGCTTACTTTCAAGCCAGATAAAATTTAAAATATCATACTTACGATGAATCTGTCTGCGCCAATCGAATTTTCTGCTCAAAGTATACAAGAAAAGATCGAAAAAGCATCCGATTTGAGACTTTCACTTTTTGGGGTCAAAAAAATTCAAAGGGGTTAACCTTAGGTTTTTTTCAAAAACCGTGAAAATATTCAGTGGTGTTTTTATCGACGAAATCGACTAATTTCGATGCGTAGAGTTCGAAAAACTCGCTGGATCCTGGCGCAAACACTTTAATCCGTCTCAAAATGCGAAGTAAAGGAGGCTCAGATTTGCATCGCATTTGCTTACTTTCAAGCCAGATAAAATTTAAAATATCATACTTACGATGAATCTGTCTGCGCCAATCGAATTTTCTGCTCAAAGTATACAAGAAAATATCGAAAAAGCATCCGATTTGAGACTTTCACTTTTTGGGGTCAAAAAAATTCAAATGGGTTAACCTTAGGTTTTTTCAAAAACCGTGAAAATATTCAGTGGTGTTTTTATCGACGAAAGCGACTAATTTCGATGCGTAGAATTCGAAAAACGCGCTGGATCCTGGCGCAAACACTTTAATCCGTCTCAAAATGCGAAGTAAAGGAGGCTCAGATTTGCATCGCATTTGCTTACTTTCAAGCCAGATAAAATTTAAAATATCATACTTACGATGAATCTGTCTGCGCCAATCGAATTTTCTGCTCAAAGTATACAAGAAAATATCGAAAAAGCATCCGATTTGAGACTTTCACTTTTTGGGGTCAAAAAAATTCAAAGGGGCTAACCTTAGGTTTTTTTCAAAAACCGTGAAAATATTCAGTGGTGTTTTTATCGACGAAATCGACTAATTTCGATGCGTAGAGTTCGAAAAACTCGCTGGATCCTGGCGCAAACACTTTAATCCGTCTCAAAATGCGAAGTAAAGAAGGCTCAGATTTGCATCGCATTTGCTTACTTTCAAGCCAGATAAAATTTAAAATATCATACTTACGATGAATCTGTCTGCGCCAATCGAATTTTCTGCTCAAAGTATACAAGAAAAGATCGAAAAAGCATCCGATTTGAGACTTTCACTTTTTGGGGTCAAAAAAATTCAAAGGGGTTAACCTTAGGTTTTTTTCAAAAACCGTGAAAATATTCAGTGGTGTTTTTATCGACGAAATCGACTAATTTCGATGCGTAGAGTTCGAAAAACGCGCTGGATCCTGGCGCAAACACTTTAATCCGTCTCAAAATGCGAAGTAAAGGAGGCTCAGATTTGCATCGCATTTGCTTACTTTCAAGCCAGATAAAATTTAAAATATCATACTTACGATGAATCTGTCTGCGCCAATCGACTTTTCTGCTCAAAGTATACAAGAAAATATCGAAAAAGCATCCGATTTGAGACTTTCACTTTTTGGGGTCAAAAAAATTCAAATGGGTTAACCTTAGGTTTTTTTCAAAAACCGTGAAAATATTCAGTGGTGTTTTTATCGACGAAATCGACTAATTTCGATGCGTAGAGTTCGAAAAACGCGCTGGATCCTGGCGCAAACACTTATATCCGTCTCAAAATGCGAAGTAATGGGGGCTCAGATTTGCATCGCATTTGCTTACTTTCAAGCCAGTTAAAATTTAAAATATCATACTTACGATGAATCTCTCTGCGCCAATCGAATTTTCTGCTCAAAGTATACAAGAAAATATCGAAAAAGCATCCGATTTGAGACTTTCACTTTTTGGGGTCAATAAAATTCAAAGGAGCTAACCTTAGGTTTTTTTCAAAAACCGTGAAAATATTCAGTGGTGTTTTTATCGACGAAATCGACTAATTTCGATGCGTAGAGTTCGAAAAACTCGCTGGATCCTGGCGCAAACACTTTAATCCGTCTCAAAATGCGAAGTAAAGGAGGCTCAGATTTGCATCGCATTTGCTTACTTTCAAGCCAGATAAAATTTAAAATATCATACTTACGATGAATCTGTCTGCGCCAATCGAATTTTCTGCTCAAAGTATACAAGAAAATATCGAAAAAGCATCCGATTTGAGACTTTCACTTTTTGGGGTCAAAAAAATTCAAAGGGGCTAACCTTAGGTTTTTTTCAAAAACCGTGAAAATATTCAGTGGTGTTTTTATCGACGAAATCGACTAATTTCGATGCGTAGAGTTCGAAAAACTCGCTGGATCCTGGCGCAAACACTTTAATCCGTCTCAAAATGCGAAGTAAAGGAGGCTCAGATTTGCATCGCATTTGCTTACTTTCAAGCCAGATAAAATTTAAAATATCATACTTACGATGAATCTGTCTGCGCCAATCGAATTTTCTGCTCAAAGTATACAAGAAAAGATCGAAAAAGCATCCGATTTGAGACTTTCACTTTTTGGGGTTAAAAAAATTCAAAGGGGTTAACCTTAGGTTTTTTTCAAAAACCGTGAAAATATTCAGTGGTGTTTTTATCGACGAAATCGACTAATTTCGATGCGTAGAGTTCGAAAAACGCGCTGGATCCTGGCGCAAACACTTTAATCCGTCTCAAAATGCGAAGTAAAGGAGGCTCAGATTTGCATCGCATTTGTTTACTTTCAAGCCAGATAAAATTTAAAATATCATACTTACGATGAATCTGTCTGCGCCAATCGACTTTTCTGCTCAAAGTATACAAGAAAATATCGAAAAAGCATCCGATTTGAGACTTTCACTTTTTGGGGTCAAAAAAATTCAAATGGGTTAACCTTAGGTTTTTTTCAAAAACCGTGAAAATAGTCAGTGGTGTTTTTATCGACGAAATCGACTAATTTCGATGCGTAGAGTTCGAAAAACGCGCTGGATCCTGACGCAAACACTTAATTCCGTCTCAAAATGCGAAGTAATGGGGGCTCAGATTTGCATCGCATTTGCTTACTTTCAAGCCAGTTAAAATTTAAAATATCATACTTACGATGAATCTGTCTGCGCCAATCGAATTTTCTGCTCAAAGTATACAAGAAAATATCGAAAAAGCATCCGATTTGAGACTTTCACTTTTTGGGGTGAAAAAAAATTCAAAGGGGTTAACCTTAGGTTTTTTTCAAAAACCGTGAAAATATTCAGTGGTGTTTTTATCGACGAAATCGACTAATTTCGATGCGTAGAGTTCGAAAAACGCGCTGGATCCTGGCGCAAACACTTTAATCCGTCTCAAAATGCGAAGTAAAGGAGGCTCAGATTTGCATCGCATTTGCTTACTTTCAAGCCAGATAAAATTTAAAATATCATACTTACGATGAATCTGTCTACGCCAATCGAATTTTCTGCTCAAAGTATACAAGAAAATATCGAAAAAGCATCCGATTTGAGACTTTCACTTTTTGGGGTCAAAAAAATTCAAATGGGTTAACCTTAGGTTTTTTCAAAAACCGTGAAAATATTCAGTGGTGTTTTTATCGACGAAAGCGACTAATTTCGATGCGTAGAATTCGAAAAACGCTCTGGATCCTGGCGCAAACACTTTAATCCGTCTCAAAATGCGAAGTAAAGGAGGCTCAGATTTGCATCGCATTTGCTTACTTTCAAGCCAGATAAAATTTAAAATATCATACTTACGATGAATCTGTCTGCGCCAATCGAATTTTCTGCTCAAAGTAAACAAGAAAATATCGAAAAAGCATCCGATTTGAGACTTTCACTTTTTGGGGTCAAAAAAATTCAAAGGGGCTAACCTTAGGTTTTTTTCAAAAACCGTGAAAATATTCAGTGCTGTTTTTATCGACGAAATCGACTAATTTCGATGCGTAGAGTTCGAAAAACTCGCTGGATCCTGGCGCAAACACTTTAATCCGTCTCAAAATGCGAAGTAAAGGAGGCTCAGATTTGCATCGCATTTGCTTATTTTCAAGCCAGATAAAATTTAAAATATCATACTTACGATGAATCTGTCTGCGCCAATCGAATTTTCTGCTCAAAGTATACAAGTAAATTTTAAAAAAGCATCCGATTTGAGACTTTCACTGTTTGGGGTCAAAAAAATTCAAAGGGGTTAACCTTAGGTTTTTTTCAAAAACCGTGAAAATATTCAGTGGTGTTTTTATCGACGAAATCGACTAATTTCGATGCGTAGAGTTCGAAAAACGCGCTGGATCCTGGCGCAAACACTTTAATCCGTCTCAAAATGCGAAGTAAAGGAGGCTCAGATTTGCATCGCATTTGCTTACTTTCAAGCCAGATAAAATTTAAAATATCATACTTACGATGAATCTGTCTGCGCCAATCGACTTTTCTGCTCAAAGTATACAAGAAAATATCGAAAAAGCATCCGATTTGAGACTTTCACTTTTTGGGGTCAAAAAAATTCAAATGGGTTAACCTTAGGTTTTTTTCAAAAACCGTGAAAATATTCAGTGGTGTTTTTATCGACGAAATCGACTAATTTCGATGCGTAGAGTTCGAAAAACGCGCTGGATCCTGGCGCAAACACTTAATTCCGTCTCAAAATGCGAAGTAAAGGAGGCTCAGATTTGCATCGCATTTGCTTACTTTCAAGCCAGATAAAATTTAAAATATCATACTTACGATGAATCTGTCTGCGCCAATCGACTTTTCTGCTCAAAGTATACAAGAAAATATCGAAAAAGCATCCGATTTGAGACTTTCACTTTTTGGGGTCAAAAAAATTCATATGGGTTAACCTTAGGTTTTTTTCAAAAACCGTGAAAATATTCAGTGGTGTTTTTATCGACGAAATCGACTAATTTCGATGCGTAGAGTTCGAAAAACGCGCTGGATCCTGGCGCAAACACTTCAATCCGTCTCAAAATGCGAAGTAAAGGAGGCTCAGATTTGCATCGCATTTGCTTACTTTCAAGCCAGATAAAATTTAAAATATCATACTTACGATGAATCTGTCTGCGCCAATCGACTTTTCTGCTCAAAGTATACAAGAAAATATCGAAAAAGCATCCGATTTGAGACCCTCACTTTTTGGGGTCAAAAAAATTCAAAGGGGTTAACCTTAGGTTTTTTTCAAAAACCGTGAAAATATTCAGTGGTGTTTTTATCGACGAAATCGACTAATTTCGATGCGTAGAGATCGAAAAACGCGCTGGATCCTGGCGCAAACACTTTAATCCGTCTCAAAATGCGAAGTAAAGGAGGCTCAGATTTGCATCGCATTTGCTTACTTTCAGGCCAGATAAAATTTAAAATATCATACTTACGATGAATCTGTCTGCGCCAATCGAATTTTCTGCTCAAAGTATACAAGTAAATTTTAAGAAAGCATCCGATTTGAGACTTTCACTGTTTGGGGTCAAAAAAATTCAAAGGGGTTAACCTTAGGTTTTTTTCAAAAACCGTGAAAATATTCAGTGGTGTTTTTATCGACGAAATCGACTAATTTCGATGCGTAGAGTTCGAAAAACGCGCTGGATCCTGGCGCAAACACTTTAATCCGTCTCAAAATGCGAGGTAAAGGGGGCTCAGATTTGCATCGCATTTGCTTACTTTCAAGCCAGATAAAATTTAAAATATCATACTTACGATGAATCTGTCTGCGCCAATCGACTTTTCTGCTCAAAGTATACAAGAAAATATCGAAAAAGCATCCGATTTGAGACTTTCACTTTTTGGGGTCAAAAAAATTCAAATGGGTTAACCTTAGGTTTTTTTCAAAAACCGTGAAAATATTCAGTGGTGTTTTTATCGACGAAATCGACTAATTTCGATGCGTAGAGTTCGAAAAACGCGCTGGATCCTGGCGCAAACACTTTAATCCGTCTCAAAATGCGAAGTAAAGGAGGCTCAGATTTGCATCGCATTTGCTTACTTTCAAGCCAGATAAAATTTAAAATATCATACTTACGATGAATCTGTCTGCGCCAATCGACTTTTCTGCTCAAAGTATACAAGAAAATATCGAAAAAGCATCCGATTTGAGACTTTCACTTTTTGGGGTCAAAAAAATTCAAATGGGTTAACCTTAGGTTTTTTTCAAAAACCGTGAAAATATTCAGTGGTGTTTTTATCGACGAAATCGACTAATTTCGATGCGTAGAGTTCGAAAAACGCGCTGGATCCTGGCGCAAACACTTAATTCCGTCTCAAAATGCGAAGTAATGGGGGCTCAGATTTGCATCGCATTTGCTTACTTTCAAGCCAGATAAAATTTAAAATATCATACTTACGATGAATCTGTCTGCGCCAATCGACTTTTCTGCTCAAAGTATACAAGAAAATATCGAAAAAGCATCCGATTTGAGACTTTCACTTTTTGGGGTCAAAAAAATTCAAAGGGGCTAACCTTAGGTTTTTTTCAAAAACCGTGAAAATATTCAGTGCTGTTTTTATCGACGAAATCGACTAATTTCGATGCGTAGAGTTCGAAAAACTCGCTGGATTCTGGCGCAAACACTTTAATCCGTCTCAAAATGCGAAGTAAAGGAGGCTCAGATTTGCATCGCATTTGCTTACTTTCAAGCCAGATAAAATTTAAAATATCATACTTACGATGAATCTGTCTGCGCCAATCGAATTTTCTGCTCAAAGTATACAAGAAAATATCGAAAAGGCATCCGATTTGAGACTTTCACTTTTTGGGGTCAAAAAAATTCAAAGGGGTTAACCTTAGGTTTTTTCAAAAACCGTGAAAATATTCAGTGGTGTTTTTATCGACGAAATCGACTAATTTCGATGCGTAGAGTTCGAAAAACGCGCTGGATCCTGGCGCAAACACTTTAATCCGTCTCAAAATGCGAAGTAAAGGAGGCTCAGATTTGCATCGCATTTGCTTACTTTCAAGCCAGATAAAATTTAAAATATCATACTTTACGATGAATCTGTCTGCGCCAATCGAATTTTCTGCTCAAAGTATACAAGAAAATATCGAAAAAGCATCCGATTTGAGACTTTCACTTTTTGGGGTCAAAAAAATTCAAAGGGGTTAAACCTTAGGTTTTTTTCAAAAACCGTGAAAATATTCAGTGGTGTTTTTATCGACGAAATCGACTAATTTCGATGCGTAGAGTTTGAAAAACGCGCTGGATCCTGGCGCAAACACTTTAATCCGTCTCAAAATGCGAAGTAAAGGAAGCTCAGATTTGCATCGCATTTGCTTACTTTCAAGCCAGATAAAATTTAAAATATCATACTTACGATGAATCTGTCTGCGCCAATCGAATTTTATGCTCAAAGTATACAAGAAAATATCGAAAAAGCATCCGATTTGAGACTTTCACTTTTTGGGGTCAAAAAAATTCAAAGGGGTTAACCTTAGGTTTTTTTCAAAAACCGTGAAAATATTCAGTGGTGTTTTTATCGACGAAATCGACTAATTTCGATGCGTAGAGTTCGAAAAACGCGCTGGATCCTGGCGCAAACCCTTTAATCCGTCTCAAAATGCGAAGTAAAGGAGGCTCAGATTTGCATCGCATTTGCTTACTTTCAAGCCAGATAAAATTTAAAATATCATACTTACGATGAATCTGTCTGCGCCAATCGAATTTTCTGCTCAAAGTATACAAGAAAATATCGAAAAAGCATCCGATTTGAGACTTTCACTTTTTGGGGTCAAAAAAATTCAAATGGGTTAACCTTAGGTTTTTTCAAAAACCGTGAAAATATTCAGTGGTGTTTTTATCGACGAAAGCGACTAATTTCGATGCGTAGAATTCGAAAAACGCTCTGGATCCTGGCGCAAACACTTTAATCCGTCTCAAAATGCGAAGTAAAGGAGGCTCAGATTTGCATCGCATTTGCTTACTTTCAAGCCAGATAAAATTTAAAATATCATACTTACGATGAATCTGTCTGCGCCAATCGAATTTTCTGCTCAAAGTAAACAAGAAAATATCGAAAAAGCATCCGATTTGAGACTTTCACTTTTTGGGGTCAAAAAAATTCAAAGGGGCTAACCTTAGGTTTTTTTCAAAAACCGTGAAAATATTCAGTGCTGTTTTTATCGACGAAATCGACTAATTTCGATGCGTAGAGTTCGAAAAACTCGCTGGATCCTGGCGCAAACACTTTAATCCGTCTCAAAATGCGAAGTAAAGGAGGCTCAGATTTGCATCGCATTTGCTTATTTTCAAGCCAGATAAAATTTAAAATATCATACTTACGATGAATCTGTCTGCGCCAATCGAATTTTCTGCTCAAAGTATACAAGTAAATTTTAAAAAAGCATCCGATTTGAGACTTTCACTGTTTGGGGTCAAAAAAATTCAAAGGGGTTAACCTTAGGTTTTTTTCAAAAACCGTGAAAATATTCAGTGGTGTTTTTATCGACGAAATCGACTAATTTCGATGCGTAGAGTTCGAAAAACGCGCTGGATCCTGGCGCAAACACTTTAATCCGTCTCAAAATGCGAAGTAAAGGAGGCTCAGATTTGCATCGCATTTGCTTACTTTCAAGCCAGATAAAATTTAAAATATCATACTTACGATGAATCTGTCTGCGCCAATCGACTTTTCTGCTCAAAGTATACAAGAAAATATCGAAAAAGCATCCGATTTGAGACTTTCACTTTTTGGGGTCAAAAAAATTCAAATGGGTTAACCTTAGGTTTTTTTCAAAAACCGTGAAAATATTCAGTGGTGTTTTTATCGACGAAATCGACTAATTTCGATGCGTAGAGTTCGAAAAACGCGCTGGATTCTGGCGCAAACACTTAATTCCGTCTCAAAATGCGAAGTAAAGGAGGCTCAGATTTGCATCGCATTTGCTTACTTTCAAGCCAGATAAAATTTAAAATATCATACTTACGATGAATCTGTCTGCGCCAATCGACTTTTCTGCTCAAAGTATACAAGAAAATATCGAAAAAGCATCCGATTTGAGACTTTCACTTTTTGGGGTCAAAAAAATTCATATGGGTTAACCTTAGGTTTTTTTCAAAAACCGTGAAAATATTCAGTGGTGTTTTTATCGACGAAATCGACTAATTTCGATGCGTAGAGTTCGAAAAACGCGCTGGATCCTGGCGCAAACACTTCAATCCGTCTCAAAATGCGAAGTAAAGGAGGCTCAGATTTGCATCGCATTTGCTTACTTTCAAGCCAGATAAAATTTAAAATATCATACTTACGATGAATCTGTCTGCGCCAATCGACTTTTCTGCTCAAAGTATACAAGAAAATATCGAAAAAGCATCCGATTTGAGACCCTCACTTTTTGGGGTCAAAAAAATTCAAAGGGGCTAACCTTAGGTTTTTTTCAAAAACCGTGAAAATATTCAGTGGTGTTTTTATCGACGAAATCGACTAATTTCGATGCGTAGAGTTCGAAAAACTCGCTGGATCCTGGCGCAAACACTTTAATCCGTCTCAAAATGCGAAGTAAAGAAGGCTCAGATTTGCATCGCATTTGCTTACTTTCAAGCCAGATAAAATTTAAAATATCATACTTACGATGAATCTGTCTGCGCCAATCGAATTTTCTGCTCAAAGTATACAAGAAAATATCGAAAAAGCATCCGATTTGAGACTTTCACTTTTTGGGGTCAAAAAAATTCAAAGGGGTTAACCTTAGGTTTTTTTCAAAAACCGTGAAAATATTCAGTGGTGTTTTTATCGACGAAATCGACTAATTTCGATGCGTAGAGTTCGAAAAACGCGTTGGATCCTGGCGCAAACACTTTAATCCGTCTCAAAATGCGAAGTAAAGGAGGCTCAGATTTGCATCGCATTTGCTTACTTTCAAGCCAGATAAAATTTAAAATATCATACTTACGATGAATCTGTCTGCGCCAATCGAATTTTCTGCTCAAAGTATACAAGAAAATATCGAAAAAGCATCCGATTTGAGACTTTCCCTTTTTGGGGTCAAAAAAATTCAAAGGGGTTAACCTTAGGTTTTTTTCAAAAACCGTGAAAATATTCAGTGGTGTTTTTATCGACGAAATCGACTAATTTCGATGCGTAGAGTTCGAAAAACGCGCTGGATCCTGGCTCAAACACTTTAATCCGTCTCAAAATGCGAAGTAAAGGAGGCTCAGATTTGCATCGCATTTGCTTACTTTCAAGCCAGATAAAATTTAGAATATCATACTTACGATGAATCTGTTTGCGCCAATCGAATTTTCTGCTCAAAGTATACAAGATAATTTCAAAAAAGCATCCGATTTGAGACTTTCACTTTTTGGGGTCAAAAAAATTCAAAGGGGTTAACCTTAGGTTTTTTTCAAAAACCGTGAAAATATTCAGTGGTGTTTTTATCGACGAAATCGACTAATTTCGATGCGTAGAGTTCGAAAAACGCGCTGGATCCTGGCGCAAACACTTTAATCCGTCTCAAAATGCGAAGTAAAGGAGGCTCAGATTTGCATCGCATTTGCTTACTTTCAAGCCAGATAAAATTTAAAATATCATACTTACGATGAATCTGTCTGCGCCAATCGAATTTTCTGCTCAAAGTATATAAGAAAATATCGCAAAAGCATCCGATTTGAGACTTTCACTTTTTGGGGTCAAAAAAATGCAAAGGGGTTAACCTTAGGTTTTTTTCAAAAACCGTGAAAATATTCAGTGGTGTTTTTATCGACGAAATCGACTAATTTCGATGCGTAGAGTTCGAAAAACGCGCTGGATCCTGGCGCAAACACTTTAATCCGTCTCAAAATGCGAAGTAAAGGAAGCTCAGATTTGCATCGCATTTGCTTACTTTCAAGCCAGATAAAATTTAAAATATCATACTTACGATGAATCTGTCTGCGCCAATCGAATTTTCTGCTCAAAGTATACAAGAAAATATCGAAAAAACATCCGATTTGAGACTTTCACTTTTTGGGGTCAAAAAAATGCAAAGGGGTTAACCTTAGGTTTATTTCAAAAACCGTGAAAATATTCAGTGGTGTTTTTATCGACGAAATCGACAAATTTCGATGCGTAGAGTTCGAAAAACGCGGTGGATTCTGGCGCAAACACTTTAATCCGTCTCAAAATGCGAAGTAAAGGAGGCTCAGATTTGCATCGCATTTGCTTACTTTCAAGCCAGATAAAATTTAAAATATCATACTTACGATGAATCTGTCTGCGCCAATCGAATTTTCTGCTCAAAGTATACAAGAAAATATCGAAAAAGCATCCGATTTGAGACTTTCACTTTTTGGGGTCAAAAAAATTCAAAGGGGTTAACCTTAGATTTTTTTCAAAAACCGTGAAAATATTCAGTGGTGTTTTTATCGACGAAATCGACTAATTTCGATGCGTAGAGTTCGAAAAACGCGCTGGATCCTGGCGCAAACCCTTTAATCCGTCTCAAAATGCGAAGTAAAGGAGGCTCAGATTTGCATCGCATTTGCTTACTTTCAAGCCAGATAAAATTTAAAATATCATACTTACGATGAATCTGTCTGCGCCAATCGAATTTTCTGCTCAAAGTATACAAGAAAATATCGAAAAAGCATACGATTTGAGACTTTCACTTTTTGGGGTCAAAAAAATTCAAAGGGGTTAACCTTAAATTTTTTTCAAAAACCGTGAAAATATTCAGTGGTGTTTTTATGGCCGAAATCGACTAATTTCGATGCGTAAGGTTCGAAAAATGCGCTGGATCCTGGCGCAAACACTTTAATCCGTCTCAAAATGCGAAGTAAAGGAAGCTCAGATTTGCATCGCATTTGCTTACTTTCAAGCCAGATAAAATTTAAAATATCATACTTACGATGAATCTGTCTGCGCCAATCGAATTTTCTGCTCAAAGTATACAAGAAAATATCGAAAAAGCATCCGATTTGAGACTTTCACTTTTTGGGGTCAAAAAAATTCAAAGGGGTTAACCTTAGGTTTTTTTCAAAAACCGTGAAAATATTCAGTGGTGTTTTTATCGACGAAATCGACTAATTTCGATGCGTAGAGTTCGAAAAACTTGCTGGATCCTGGCGCAAACACTTTAATCCGTCTCAAAATGCGAAGTAAAGGAGGCTCAGATTTGCATCGCATTTGCTTACTTTCAAGCCAGATAAAATTTAAAATATCATACTTACGATGAATCTGTCTGCGCCAATCGAATTTTCTGCTCAAAGTATACAAGAAAATATCGAAAAAGCATCCGATTTGAGACTTTCACTTTTTGGGGTCAAAAAAATTCAAAGGGGTTAACCTTAGGTTTTTTTCAAAAACCGTGAAAATATTCAGTGGTGGTGTTATCGACGAAATCGACTAATTTCGATGCGTAGAGTTCGAAAAACGCGCTGGATCCTGGCGCAAACACTTTAATCCGTCTCAAAATGCGAAGTAAAGGAGGCTCAGATTTGCATCGCATTTGCTTACTTTCAAGCCAGATAAAATTTAAAATATCATACTTACGATGAATCTGTCTGCGCCAATCGAATTTTCTGCTCAAAGTATACAAGAAAATATCGAAAAAGCATCCGATTTGAGACTTTCACTTTTTGGGGTCAAAAAAATTCAAAGGGGTTAACCTTAGGTTTTTTTCAAAAACCGTGAAAATATTCAGTGGTGTTTTTATCGACGAAATCGACTAATTTCGATGCGTAGAGTTCGAAAAACTCGCTGGATCCTGGCGCAAACACTTTAATCCGTCTCAAAATGCGAAGTAAAGGAGGCTCAGATTTGCATCGCATTTGCTTACTTTCAAGCCAGATAAAATTTAAAATATCATACTTACGATGAATCTGTCTGCGCCAATCGAATTTTCTGCTCAAAGTATACAAGAAAATATCGAAAAAGCATCCGATTTGAGACTTTCACTTTTTGGGGTCAAAAAAATTCAAAGGGGTTAACCTTATTTTTTTTTCAAAAACCGTGAAAATATTCAGTGGTGTTTTTATCGACGAAATCGACTAATTTCGATGCGTAGAGTTCGAAAAACGCGCTGGATCCTGGCGCAAACCCTTTAATCCGTGTCAAAATGCGAAGTAAAGGAGGCTCAGATTTGCATCGCATTTGCTTACTTTCAACCCAGATAAAATTTAAAATATCATACTTACGATGAATCTGTCTGCGCCAATCGAATTTTCTGCTCAAAGTATACAAGAAAATATCGAAAAAGCATACGATTTGAGACTTTCACTTTTTGGGGTCAAAAAAATTCAAAGGGGTTAACCTTAGGTTTTTTTCAAAAACCGTGAAAATATTCAGTGGTGTTTTTATCGACGAGATCGACTAATTTCGATGCGTAGAGTTCGAAAAACGCGCTGGATCCTGGCGCAAACCCTTTAATCCGTCTCAAAATGCGAAGTAAAGGAGGCTCAGATTTGCATCGCATTTGCTTACTTTCAAGCCAGATAAAATTTAAAATATCATACTTACGATGAATCTGTCTGCGCCAATCGAAGTTTCTGCTCAAAGTATACAAGAAAATATCGAAAAAGCATACGATTTGAGACTTTCACTTTTTGGGGTCAAAAAAATTCAAAGGGGTTAACCTTAGGTTTTTTTCAAAAACCGTGAAAATATTCAGTGGTGTTTTTATCGACGAAATCGACTAATTCGATGCGTAGAGTTCGAAAAACGCGCTGGATCCTGGCGCAAACACTTTAATCCGTCTCAAAATGCGAAGTAAAGGAGGCTCAGATTTGCATCGCATTTGCTTACTTTCAAGCCAGATAAAATTTAAAATATCATACTTACGATGAATCTGTCTGCGCCAATCGAATTTTCTGCTCAAAGTATACAAGAAAATATCGAAAAAGCATCCGATTTGAGACTTTCACTTTTTGGAGTCAAAAAAATTCAAAGGGGTTAACCTTAGGTTTTTTTCAAAAACCGTGAAAATATTCAGTGGTGTTTTTATCGACGAAATCGACTAATTTCGATGCGTAGAGTTCGAAAAACGCGCTGGATCCTGGCGCAAACACTTTAATCCGTCTCAAAATGCGAAGTAAAGGAGGCTCAGATTTGCATCGCATTTGCTTATTTTCAAGCCAGATAAAATTTAAAATATCATACTTACGATGAATCTGTCTGCGCCAATCGACTTTTCTGCTCAAAGTATACAAGAAAATATCGAAAAAGCATCTGATTTGAGACTTTCACTTTTTGGGGTCAAAAAAATTCAAAGGGGTTAACCTTAGGTTTTTTTCAAAAACCGTGAAAATATTCAGTGGTGTTTTTATCGACGAAATCGACTAATTTCGATGCGTTGAGTTCGAAAAACGCGCTGGATCCTGGCGCAAACACTTTAATCCGTCTCAAAATGCGAAGTAAAGGAGGCTCAGATTTGCATCGCATTTGCTTACTTTCAAGCCAGATAAAATTTAAAATATCATACTTACGATGAATCTGTCTGCGCCAATCGAATTTTCTGCTCAAAGTATACAAGAAAATATCGAAAAAGCATCCGATTTGAGACTTTCACTTTTTGGGGTCACTTTTTTTTCAAAAACCGTTAAAATATTCAGTGGTGTTTTTATCGACGAAATCGACTAATTTCGATGCGTAGATTTCGAAAAACGCGCTGGATCCTGGCGCAAACACTTTAATCCGTCTCAAAATGCGAAGTAAAGGAGGCTCAGATTTGCATCGCATTTGCTTACTTTCAAGCCAGATAAAATTTAAAATATCATACTTACGATGAATCTGTCTGCGCCAATCGAATTTTCTGCTCAAAGTATACAAGAAAATATCGAAAAAGCATCCGATTTGAGACTTTCACTTTTTGGGGTCAAAAAAATTCAAAGGGGTTAACCTTAGGTTTTTTTCAAAAACCGTGAAAATATTCAGTGGTGTTTTTATCGACGAAATCGACTAATTTCGATGCGTAGAGTTCGAAAAACGCGCTGGATCCTGGCGCAAACACTTTAATCCGTCTCAAAATGCGAAGTAAAGGAGGCTCAGATTTGCATCGCATTTGCTTACTTTCAAGCCAGATAAAATTTAAAATATCATACTTACGATGAATCTGTCTGCGCCAATCGAATTTTCTGCTCAAAGTATACAAGAAAATATCGAAAAAGCATCCGATTTGAGACTTTCACTTTTTGGGGTCAAAAAAATTCAAAGGGGTTAACCTTAGGTTTTTTTCAAAAACCGTGAAAATATTCAGTGGTGTTTTTATCGACGAAATCGACTAATTTCGATGCGTAGAGTTCGAAAAACGCGCTGGATCCTGGCGCAAACACTTTAATCTGTCTCAAAATGCGAAGTAAAGGAGGCTCAGATTTGCATCGCATTTGCTTACTTTCAAGCCAGATAAAATTTAAAATATCATACTTACGATGAATCTGTACGCGCCAATCGAATTTTCTGCTCAAAGTATACAAGAAAATATCGAAAAAGCATCCGATTTGAGACTTTCACTTTTTGGGGTCAAAAAAATTCAAAGGGGTTAAACTTAGGTTTTTTTCAAAAACCGTGAAAATATTCAGTGGTGTTTTTATCGACGAAATCGACTAATTTCGATGCGTAGAGTTCGAAAAACGCGCTGGATCCTGGCGCAAACACTTTAATCCGTCTCAAAATGCGAAGTAAAGGAGGCTCAGATTTGCATCGCATTTGCTTACTTTCAAGCCAGATAAAATTTAAAATATCATACTTACGATGAATCTGTCTGCGCCAATCGAATTTTCTGCTCAAAGTATACAAGAAAATATCGAAAAAGCATCCGATTTGAGACTTTCACTTTTTGGGGTCAAAAAAATTCAAAGGGGTTAACCTTAGGTTTTTTTCAAAAACCGTGAAAATATTCAGTGGTGTTTTTATCGACGAAATCGACTAATTTCGATGCGTAGAGTTCGAAAAACGCTCTGGATCCTGACGCAAACACTTTAATCCGTCTCAAAATGCGAAGTAAAGGAGGCTCAGATTTGCATCGCATTTGCTTACTTTCAAGCCAGATAAAATTTAAAATATCATACTTACGATGAATCTGTCTGCGCCAATCGAATTTTCTGCTCAAAGTATACAAGAAAATATCGAAAAAGCATCCGATTTGAGACTTTCACTTTTTGGGGTCACTTTTTTTTCAAAAACCGTTAAAATATTCAGTGGTGTTTTTATCGACGAAATCGACTAATTTCGATGCGTAGATTTCGAAAAACGCGCTGGATCCTGGCGCAAACACTTTAATCCGTCTCAAAATGCGAAGTAAAGAAGGCTCAGATTTGCATCGCATTTGCTTACTTTCAAGCCAGATAAAATTTAAAATATCATACTTACGATGAATCTGTCTGCGCCAATCGAATTTTCTGCTCAAAGTATACAAGAAAATATCGAAAAAGCATCCGATTTGAGACTTTCACTTTTTGGGGTCAAAAAAATTCAAAGGGGTTAACCTTAGGTTTTTTTCAAAAACCGTGAAAATATTCAGTGGTGTTTTTATCGACGAAATCGACTAATTTCGATGCGTAGAGTTCGAAAAACGCGCTGGATCCTGGCGCAAACACTTTAATCCGTCTCAAAATGCGAAGTAAAGGAGGCTCAGATTTGCATCGCATTTGCTTACTTTCAAGCCAGATAAAATTTAAAATATCATACTTACGATGAATCTGTCTGCGCCAATCGAATTTTCTGCTCAAAGTATACAAGAAAATATCGAAAAAGCATCCGATTTGAGACTTTCACTTTTTGGGGTCAAAAAAATTCAAAGGGGTTAACCTTAGGTTTTTTTCAAAAACCGTGAAAATATTCAGTGCTGTTTTTATCGACGAAATCGACTAATTTCGATGCGTAGAGTTCGAAAAACGCGCTGGATCCTGGCGCAAACACTTTAATCCGTCTCAAAATGCGAAGTAAAGGAGGCTCAGATTTGCATCGTATTTGCTTACTTTCAAGCCAGGTAAAATTTAAAATATCATACTTACGATGAATCTATCTGCGCCAATCGAATTTTCTGCTCAAAGTATACAAGAAAATATCGAAAAAGCATCCGATTTGAGACTTTCACTTTTTGGGGTCAAAAAAATTCAAAGGGGTTAACCTTAGGTTTTTTTCAAAAACCGTGAAAATATTCAGTGGTGTTTTTATCGACAAAATCGACTAATTTCGATGCGTAGAGTTCGAAAAACGCGCTGGATCCTGGCGCAACCACTTTAATCCGACTCAAAATGCGAAGTAAAGGAGGCTCAGATTTGCATCGCATTTGCTTACTATCAAGCCATATAAAATTTAAAATATCATACTTACGATGAATCTGTCTGCGCCAATCGAATTTTCTGCTCAAACTATACAAGAAAATATCGAAAAAGCATCCGATTTGAGACTTTCACTTTTTGGGGTCAAAAAAATTCAAAGGGGTTAACCTTAGGTTTTTTTCAAAAACCGTGAAAATATTCAGTGGTGTTTTTATCGACGAAATCGACTAATTTCGATGCGTAGAGTTCGAAAAACGCGCTGGATCCTGGCGCAAACACTTTAATCCGTCTCAAAATGCGAAGTAAAGGAGGCTCAGATTTGCATCGTATTTGCTTACTTTCAAGCCAGATAAAATTTAAAATATCATACTTACGATGAATCTGTCTGCGCCAATCGAATTTTCTGCTCAAAGTATACAAGAAAATATCGAAAAAGCATCCGATTTGAGACTTTCACTTTTTGGGGTCAAAAAAGTTCAAAGGGGTTAACCTTAGGTTTTTTTCAAAAACCGTGAAAATATTCAGTGGTGTTTTTATCGACGAAATCGACTAATTTCGATGCGTAGAGTTCGAAAAACGCGCTGGATCCTGGCGCAAACACTTTAATCCGTCTCAAAATGCGAAGTAAAGGAGGCTCAGATTTGCATCGCATTTGCTTACTTTCAAGCCATATAAAATTTAAAATATCATACTTACGATGAATCTGTCTGCGCCAATCGAATTTTCTGCTCAAAGTATACAAGAAAATATCGAAAAAGCATCCGATTTGATACTTTCACTTCTTGGGGTCAAAAAAATTCAAAGGGGTTAACCTTAGGTTTTTTTCAAAAACCGTGAAAATATTCAGTGGTGTTTTTATCGACGAAATCGACTAATTTCGATGCGTAGAGTTCGAAAAACGCGCTGGATCCTGGCGCAAACACTTTAATCCGTCTCAAAATGCGAAGTAAAGGAGGCTCAGATTTGCATCGCATTTGCTTACTTTCAAGCCAGATAAAATTTAAAATATCATACTTACGATGAATCTGTCTGCGCCAATCGAATTTTCTGCTCAAAGTATACAAGAAAATATCGAAAAAGCATCCGATTTGAGACTTTCACTTTTTGGGGTCAAAAAAATTTAAAGGGGTTAACCTTAGGTTTTTTTCAAAAACCGTGAAAATATTCAGTGGTGTTTTTATCGACGAAATCGACTAATTTCGATGCGTAGAGTTCGAAAAACGCGCTGGATCCTGGCGCAAACACTTTAATCCGTCTCAAAATGCGAAGTAAAGGAGGCTCAGATTTGCATCGCATTTGCTTACTTTCAAGCCAGATAAAATTTAAAATATCATACTTACGATGAATCTGTCTGCGCCAATCGAATTTTCTGCTCAAAGTATACAAGAAAATATCGAAAAAGCATCCGATTTGAGACTTTCACTTTTTGGGGTCAAAAAAATTCAAAGGGGTTAACCTTAGGTTTTTTTCAAAAACCGTGAAAATATTCAGTGGTGTTTTTATCGACGAAATCGACTAATTTCGATGCGTAGAGTTCGAAAAACGCGCTGGATCCTGGCGCAAACACTTTAATCCGTCTCAAAATGCGAAGTAAAGGAGGCTCAGATTTGCATCGTATTTGCTTACTTTCAAGCCAGATAAAATTTAAAATATCATACTTACGATGAATCTGTCTGCGCCAATCGAATTTTCTGCTCAAAGTATACAAGAAAATATCGAAAAAGCATCCGATTTGAGACTTTCACTTTTTGGGGTCAAAAAAGTTCAAAGGGGTTAACCTTAGGTTTTTTTCAAAAACCGTGAAAATATTCAGTGGTGTTTTTATCGACGAAATCGACTAATTTCGATGCGTAGAGTTCGAAAAACGCGCTGGATCCTGGCGCAAACACTTTAATCCGTCTCAAAATGCGAAGTAAAGGAGGCTCAGATTTGCATCGCATTTGCTTACTTTCAAGCCAGATAAAATTTAAAATATCATACTTACGATGAATCTGTCTGCGCCAATCGAATTTTCTGCTCAAAGTATACAAGAAAATATCGAAAAAGCATCCGATTTGATACTTTCACTTCTTGGGGTCAAAAAAATTCAAAGGGGTTAACCTTAGGTTTTTTTCAAAAACCGTGAAAATATTCAGTGGTGTTTTTATCGACGAAATCGACTAATTTCGATGCGTAGAGTTCGAAAAACGCGCTGGATCCTGGCGCAAACACTTTAATCCGTCTCAAAATGCGAAGTAAAGGAGGCTCAGATTTGCATCGCATTTGCTTACTTTCAAGCCAGATAAAATTTAAAATATCATACTTACGATGAATCTGTCTGCGCCAATCGAATTTTCTGCTCAAAGTATACAAGAAAATATCGAAAAAGCATCCGATTTGAGACTTTCACTTTTTGGGGTCAAAAAAATTTAAAGGGGTTAACCTTAGGTTTTTTTCAAAAACCGTGAAAATATTCAGTGGTGTTTTTATCGACGAAATCGACTAATTTCGATGCGTAGAGTTCGAAAAACGCGCTGGATCCTGGCGCAAACACTTTAATCCGTCTCAAAATGCGAAGTAAAGGAGGCTCAGATTTGCATCGCATTTGCTTACTTTCAAGCCAGATAAAATTTAAAATATCATACTTACGATGAATCTGTCTGCGCCAATCGAATTTTCTGCTCAAAGTATACAAGAAAATATCGAAAAAGCATCCGATTTGAGACTTTCACTTTTTGGGGTCAAAAAAATTCAAAGGGGTTAACCTTAGGTTTTTTTCAAAAACCGTGAAAATATTCAGTGGTGTTTTTATCGACGAAATCGACTAATTTCGATGCGTAGCGTTCGAAAAACGCGCTGGATCCTGGCGCAAACACTTTAATCCGTCTCAAAATGCGAAGTAAAGGAGGCTCAGATTTGCATGGCATTTGCTTACTTTCAAGCCAGATAAAATTTAAAATATCATACTTACGATGAATCTGTCTGCGCCAATCGAATTTTCTGCTCAAAGTATACAAGAAAATATCGAAAAAGCATCCGATTTGAGACTTTCACTTTTTGGGGTCAAAAAAATTCAAAGGGGTTAACCTTAGGTTTTTTTCAAAAACCGTGAAAATATTCAGTGGTGTTTTTATCGACGAAATCGACTAATTTCGATGCGTAGAGTTCGAAAAACGCGCTGGATCCTGGCGCAAACACTTTAATCCGTCTCAAAATGCGAAGGAAAGGAGGCTCAAATTTGCATCGCATTTGCTTACATTCAAGCCAGATAAAATTTAAAATATCATACTTACGATGAATCTGTCTGCGCCAATCGAATTTTCTGCTCAAAGTATACAAGAAAATATCGAAAAAGCATCCGATTTGAGACTTTTACTTTTTGGGGTCAAAAAAATTCAAAGGGGTTAACCTTAGGTTTTTTTCAAAAACCGTGAAAATATTCAGTGGTGTTTTTATCGACGAAATCGACTAATTTCGATGCGTAGAGTTTGAAAAACGCGCTGGATCCTGGCGCAAACACTTTAATCCGTCTCAAAATGCGAAGTAAAGGAGGCTCAGATTTGCATCGCATTTGCTTACTTTCAAGCCAGATAAAATTTAAAATATCATACTTACGATGAATCTGTCTGCCCCAATCGAATTTTCTGCTCAAAGTATACAAGAAAATATCGAAAAAGCATCCGATTTGAGACTTTCACTTTTTGGGGTCAAAAAAATTCAAAGGGGTTAACCTTAGGTTTTTTTCAAAAACCGTGAAAATATTCAGTGGTGTTTTTATCGACGAAATCGACTAATTTCGATGCGTAGAGTTCGAAAAACGCGCTGGATCCTGGCGCAAACACTTTAATCCGTCTCAAAATGCGAAGTAAAGGATGCTCAGATTTGCATCGCATTTGCTTACTTTCAAGCCAGATAAAATTTAAAATATCATACTTACGATGAATCTGTCTGCGCCAATCAAATTTTCTGCTCAAAGTATACAAGAAAATATCGAAAAAGCATCCGATTTGAGACTTTCACTTTTTGGGGTCAAAAAAATTCAAAGGGGTTAACCTTAGGTTTTTTTCAAAAACCGTGAAAATATTCAGTGGTGTTTTTATCGACGAAATCGACTAATTTCGATGCGTAAAGTTCGAAAAACGCGCTGGATCCTGGCGCAAACACTTTAATCCGTCTCAAAATGCGAAGTAAAGGAGGCTCAGATTTGCATGGCATTTTCTTACTTTCAAGCCAGATAAAATTTAAAATATCATACTTACGATGAATCTGTCTGCGCCAATCGAATTTTCTGCTCAAAGTATACAAGAAAATATCGAAAAAGCATCCGATTTGAGACTTTCACTTTTTGGGGTCAAAAAAATTCAAAGGGGTTAACCTTAGGTTTTTTTCAAAAACCGTGAAAATATTCAGTGGTGTTTTTATCGACGAAATCGACTAATTTCGATGCGTAGAGTTCGAAAAACGCGCTGGATCCTGGCGCAAACACTTTAATCCGTCTCAAAATGCGAAGTAAAGTAGGCTCAAATTTGCATCGCATTTGCTTACATTCAAGCCAGATAAAATTTAAAATATCATACTTACGATGAATCTGTCTGCGCCAATCGAATTTTCTGCTCAAAGTATACAAGAAAATATCGAAAAAGCATCCGATTTGAGACTTTTACTCTTTGGGGTCAAAAAAATTCAAAGGGGTTAACCTTAGGTTTTTTTCAAAAACCGTGAAAATATTCAGTGGTGTTTTTATCGACGAAATCGACTAATTTCGATGCGTAGAGTTTGAAAAACGCGCTGGATCCTGGCGCAAACACTTTAATCCGTCTCAAAATGCGAAGTAAAGGAGGCTCAGATTTGCATCGCATTTGCTTACTTTCAAGCCAGATAAAATTTAAAATATCATACTTACGATGAATCTGTCTGCCCCAATCGAATTTTCTGCTCAAAGTATACAAGAAAATATCGAAAAAGCATCCGATTTGAGACTTTCACTTTTTGGGGTCAAAAAAATTCAAAGGGGTTAACCTTAGGTTTTTTTCAAAAAACGTTAAAATATTCAGTGGTGTTTTTATCGACGAAATCGACTAATTTCGATGCGTAGAGTTCGAAAAACGCACTGGATCCTGGCGCAAACACTTTAATCCGTCTCAAAATGCGAAGTAAAGGAGGCTCAGATTTGCATCGCATCTCCTTACTTTCAATCCAGATAAAATTTAAAATATCATACTTACGATGAATCTGTCTGCGCCAATCGAATTTTCTGCTCAAAGTATACAAGAAAATATCGAAAAAGCATCCGATTTGAGACTTTCACTTTTTGGGGTCAAAAAAATTCAAAGGGGTTAACCTTAGGTTTTTTTCAAAAACCGTGAAAATATTCAGTGGTGTTTTTATCGACGAAATCGACTAATTTCGATGCGTAGAGTTCGAAAAACGCGCTGGATCCTGGCGCAAACACTTTAATCCGTCTCAAAATGCGAAGTAAAGGAGGCTCAGATTTGCATCGCATTTGCTTACTTTCAAGCCAGATAAAATTTAAAATATCATACTTACGATAAATCTGTCTGCGCCAATCGAATTTTCTGCTCAAAGTATACAAGAAAATATCGAAAAAGCATCCGATTTGAGACTTTCACATTTTGGGGTCAAAAAAATTCAAAGGGGTTAACCTTAGGTTTTCTTCAAAAACCGTGAAAATATTCAGTGGTGTTTTTATCGACGAAATCGACTAAAATCGATGCGTAGAGTTCGAAAAACGCGCTGGATCCTGGCGCAAACACTTTAATCCGTCTCAAGATGCGAAGTAAAGGAGGCTCAGATTTGCATCGCATTTGCTTACTTTCAAGCCAGATAAAATTTAAAATATCATACTTACGATGAATCTGTCTGCGCCAATCGAATTTTCTGCTCAAAGTATACAAGAAAATATCGAAAAAGCATCCGATTTGAGACTTTCACTTTTTGGGGTCAAAAAAATTCAAAGGGGTTAACCTTAGGTTTTTTTCAAAAACCGTGAAAATATTCAGTGGTGTCTTTATCGACGAAATCGACTAATTTCGATGCGTAGAGTTCGAAAAACGCGCTGGATCTTGGCGCAAACACTTGAATCCGTCTCAAAATGAGAGGTAAAGGAGGCTCAGATTTGCATCGCATTTGCTTACTTTCAAGCCAGATAAAATTTAAAATATCATACTTACGATGAATCTGTCTGCGCCAATCGAATTTTCTGCTCAAAGTATACAAGAAAATATCGAAAAAGCATCCGATTTGAGTCTTTCACTTTTTGGGGTCAAAAAAATTCAAAGGGGTTAACCTTAGGTTTTTTTCAAAAACCTTGAAAATATACAGTGGTGTTTTTATCGACGAAATCGACTAATTTCGATGCGTAGAGTTCGAAAAACGAGCTGGATCCTGGCGCAAACACTTTAATCCGTCTCAAAATGCGAAGTAAAGGAGGCTCAGATTTGCATCGCATTTGCTTACTTTCAAGCCAGATAAAATTTAAAATATCATACTTACGATGAATCTGTCTGCGCCAATCGAATTTTCTGCTCAAAGTATACAAGAAAATATCGAAAAAGCATCCGATTTGAGACTTTCACTTTTTGGGGTCAAAAAAATTCAAAGGGGTTAACCTTAGGTTTTTTTCAAAAACCGTGAAAATATTCAGTGGTGTTTTTATCGACGAAATCGACTAATTTCGATGCGTAGAGTTCGAAAAACGCGCTGGATCCTAGCGCAAACACTTTAATCCGTCTCAAAATGCGAAGTAAAGGAAGTTCAGATTTGCATCGCATTTGCTTACTTTCAAGCCAGATAAAATTTAGAATATCATACTTACGATGAATCTGTCTGCGCCAATCGAATTTTCTGCTCAAAGTATACAAGAAAATATCGAAAAAGCATCCGATTTGAGACTTTCACTTTTTGGGGTCAAAAAAATTCAAAGGGGTTAACCTTAGGTTTTTTTCAAAAACCGTGAAAATATTCAGTGGTGTTTTTATCGACGAAATTGACTAATTTCGATGCGTAGAGTTCGAAAAACGCGCTGGATCCTGGTGCAAACACTTTAATCCGTATCAAAATGCGAAGTAAAGAGGCTCAGATTTGCATCGCATTTGCTTACTTTCAAGCCAGATAAAATTTAAAATATCATACTTACGATGAATCTGTCTGCGCCAATCGAATTTTCTGCTCAAAGTATACAAGAAAATATCGAAAAAGCATCCGATTTGAGACTTTCACTTTTTGGGGTCAAAAAAATTCAAAGGGGTTAACCTTAGGTTTTTTTCAAAAACCGTGAAAATATTCAGTGGTGTTTTTATCGACGAAATCGACTAATTTCGATGCGTAGAGTTCGAAAAACGCGCTGGATCCTGGCGCAAACACTTTAATCCGTCTCAAAATGCGAAGTAAAGGAGGCTCAGATTTGCATCGCATTTGCTTACTTTCAAGCCAGATAAAATTTAGAATATCATACTTACGAAGAATCTGTCTGCGCCAATCGAATTTTCTGCTCAAAGTATACAAGAAAATATCGAAAAAGCATCCGATTTGAGACTTTCACTTTTTGGGGTCAAAAAAATTCAAAGGGGTTAACCTTAGGTTTTCTTCAAAAACCGTGAAAATATTCAGTGGTGTTTTTATCGACGAAATCGACTAATTTCGATGCGTAGAGTTCGAAAAACGCGCTGGATCCTAGCGCAAACACTTTAATTCGTCTCAAAATGCGTAGTAAAGGAGGCTCAGATTTGCATCGCATTTGCTTACTTTCAAGCCAGATAAAATTTAGAATATCATACTTACGATGAATCTGTCTGCGCCAATCGAATTTTCTGCTCAAAGTATACAAGAAAATATCGAAAAAGCATCCGATTTGAAACTTTCACTTTTTGGGGTCAAAAAAATTCAAAGGGGTTAACCTAAGGTTTTTTTCAAAAACCGTGAAAATATTCAGTGGTGTTTTTATCGACGTAATCGACTAATTTCGATGCGTAGAGTTCGAAAAACGCGCTGGATCCTGGCGCAAACACTTTAATCCGTCTCAAAATGCGAAGTAAAGAAGGCTCAGATTTGCATCGCATTTGCTTACTTTCAAGCCAGATAAAATTTAAAATATCATACTTACGATGAATCTGTCTGCGCCAATCGAATTTTCTGCTCAAAGTATACAAGAAAATATCGAAAAAGCATCCGATTTGAGACTTTCACTTTTTGGGGTCAAAAAAATTCAAAGGGGTTAACCTTAGGTTTTTTTCAAAAACCGTGAAAATAGTCAGTGGTGTTTTTATCGACGAAATCGACTAATTTCGATGCGTAGAGTTCGAAAAACGCGCTGGATCCTGGCGCAAACACTTTAATCCGTCTCAAAATGCGAAGTAAAGGAGGCTCAGATTTGCATCGCATGTGCTTACTTTCAAGCCAGATAAAATTTAAAATATCATACTTACGATGAATCTGTCTGCGCCAATCGAATTTTCTGCTCAAAGTATACAAGAAAATATCGAAAAAGCATCCGATTTGAGACTTTCACTTTTTGGGGTCAAAAAAATTCAAAGGGGTTAACCTTAGGTTTTTTTCAAAAACCGTGAAAATATTCAGTGGTGTTTTTATCGACGAAATCGACTAATTTCGATGCGTAGAGTTCGAAAAACGCGCTGGATCCTGGCGCAACACTTTAATCCGTCTCAAAATGCGAAGTAAAGGAGGCTCAGATTTGCATCGCATTTGCTTACTTTCAAGCCAGATAAAATTTAAAATATCATACTTACGATGAATCTGTCTGCGCCACTCGAATTTTCTGCTCAAAGTATACAAGAAAATATCGAAAAAGCATCCGATTTGAGACTTTCACTTTTTGGGGTCAAAATAATTCAAAGGGGTTAACCTTAGGTTTTTTTCAAGAACCGTGAAAATATTCAGTGGTGTTTTTATCGACGAAATCGACTAATTTCGATGCGTAGAGTTCGAAAAACGCGCTGGATCCTGGCGCAAACACTTTAATCCGTCTCAAAAGCCGAAGTAATGGAGGCTCAGATTTGCATCGCATTTGCTTACTTTCAAGCCAGATAAAATTTAAAATATCATACTTACGATGAATCTGTCTGCGCCAATCGAATTTTCTGCTCAAAGTATACAAGAAAATATCGAAAAAGCATCCGATTAGAGACTTTCACTTTTTGGGGTCAAAAAAATTCAAAAGGGTTAACCTTAGGTTTTTTTCAAAAACCGTGAAAATATTCAGTGGTGTTTTTATCGACGAAATCGACTAATTTCGATGCGTAGAGTTCGATAAAACGCGCTGGATCCTGGCGCAAACACTTTAATCCGTCTCAAAATGCGAAGTAAAGGACGCTCAGATTTGCATCGCATTTGCTTACTTTCAAGCCAGATAAAATTTAAAATATCATACTTACGATGAATCTGTCTGCGCCAATCAAATTTTCTGCTCAAAGTATACAAGAAAATATCGAAAAAGCATCCGATTTGAGACTTTCACTTTTTGGGGTCAAAAAAATTCAAAGGGGTTAACCTTAGGTTTTTTTCAAAAACCGTGAAAATATTCAGTGGTGTTTTTATCGACGAAATCGACTAATTTCGATGCGTAGAGTTCGAAAAACGCGCTGGATCCTGGCGCAACACTTTAATCCGTCTCAAAATGCGAAGTAAAGGAAGCTCAGATTTGCATCGCATTTGCTTACTTTCAAGCCAGATAAAATTTAAAATATCATACTTACGATGAATCTGTCTGCGCCAATCGAATTTTCTGCTCAAAGTATACAAGAAAATATCGAAAAAGCATCCGATTTAAGACTTTCACTTTTTGGGGTCAAAAAAATTCAAAGGGGTTAACCTTAGGTTTTTTTCAAAAACCGTGAAAATATTCAGTGGTGTTTTTATCGACGAAATCGACTAATTTCGATGCGTAGAGTTCGAAAAACGCGCTGGATCCTGGCGCAACACTTTAATCCGTCTCAAAATGCGAAGTAAAGGAGGCTCAGATTTGCATCGCATTTGCTTACTTTCAAGCCAGATAAAATTTAACATATCATACTTACGATGAATCTGTCTGCGCCAATCGAATTTTCTGCTCAAAGTATACAGAAAATATCGAAAAAGCATCCGATTTGAGACTTTCACTTTTTGGGGTCAAAAAAATTCAAAGGGGTTAACCTTAGGTTTTTTTCAAAAACCGTGAAAATATTCAGTGGTGTTTTTATCGACGAAATCGACTAATTTCGATGCGTAGAGTTCGCAAAACGCGCTGGATCCTGGCGCAAACACTTTAATCCGTCTCAAAATGCGAAGTAAAGGAGGCTCCGATTTGCATCGCATTTGCTTACTTTCAAGCCAGATAAAATTTAAAATATCATACTTACGATGAATCTGTCTGCGCCAATCGAATTTTCTGCTCAAAGTATACAAGAAAATATCGAAAAAGCATCCGATTTGAGACTTTACCTTTTTGGGGTCAAAAAAATTCAAAGGGGTTAACCTTAGGTTTTTTTCAAAAACCGTGAAAATATTCAGTGGTGTTTTTATCGACGAAATCGACTAATTTCGATGCGTAGAGTTCAAAAAACGCGCAGGATCCTGGCGCAATCACTTTAATCCGTCTCAAAATGCGAAGTAAAGAAGGCTCAGATTTGCATCGCATTTGCTTACTTTCAAGCCAGATAAAATTTAAAATATCATACTTACGCTGAATCTGTCTGCGCCAATCGAATTTTATGCTCAAAGTATACAAGAAAATATCAAAAAAGCATCCGATTTGAGACTTTCACTTTTTGGGGTCAAAAAAATTCAAAGGGGTTAACCTTAGGTTTTTTTCAAAAACCGTGAAAATATTCAGTGGTGTTTTTATCGACGAAATCGACTAATTTCGATGCGTAGAGTTCGAAAAACGCGCTGGATCCTGGCGCAAACACTTTAATCCGTCTCAAAATGCGAAGTAAAGGAGGCTCAGATTTGCATCGCATTTGCTTACTTTCAAGCCAGATAAAATTTAAAATATCATACTTACGATGAATCTGTCTGCGCCAATCGAATTTTCTGCTTAAAGTATACAAGAAAATATCGAAAAAGCATCCGATTTGAGACTTTCACTTTTTGGGGTCAAAAAAATTCAAAGGGGTTAACCTTAGGTTTTTTTCAAAAACCGTGAAAATATTCAGTGGAGTTTTTATCGACGAAATCGACTAACTTCGATGCGTAGAGTTCGAAAAACGCGCTGTATCCTGGCGCAAACACTTTAATCCGTATCAAAATCCAGCCAGATAAAATTTAAAATATCATACTTACGATGAATCTGTCTGCGCCAATCGAATTTTCTGCTCAAAGTATACAAGAAAATATCGAAAAAGCATCCGATTTGAGACTTTCACTTTTTGGGGTCAAAAAAATTCAAAGGGGTTAACCTTAGGTTTTTTTCAAAAACCGTGAAAATATTCAGTGGTGTTTTTATCGACGAAATCGACTAATTTCGATGCGTAGAGTTCGAATAACGCGCTGGATCCTGGCGCAAACACTTTAATCCGTCTCAAAATGCGAAGTAAAGGAGGCTCAGATTTGCATCGCATTTGCTTACTTTCAAGTCAGATAAAATTTAAAATATCATACTTACGATGAATCTGTCTGCGCCAATCGAATTTTCTGCTCAAAGTATACAAGAAAATATCGAAAAAGCATCCGATTTGAGACTTTCACTTTTTGGGGTCAAAAAAATTCAAAGGGGTTAACCTTAGGTTTTTTTCAAAAACCGTGAAAATATTCAGTGGTGTTTTTATCGACGAAATCGACTAATTTCGATGCGTAGAGTTCGAAAAACGCGCAGGATCCTGGCGCAATCACTTTAATCCGTCTCAAAATGCGAAGTATAGGAGGCTCAGATTTGCATCGCATTTGCTTACTTTCAAGCCAGATAAAATTTAGAATATCATACTTACGATGAATCTGTCTGCGCCAATCGAATTTTCTGCTCAAAGTATACAAGAAAATATCGAAAAAGCATCCGATTTGAGACTTTCACCTTTTGGGGTCAAAAAAATTCAAAGGGGTTAACCTTAGGTTTTTTTCAAAAACCGTGAAAATATTCAGTGGTGTTTTTATCGACGAAATCGACTAATTTCGATGCGTAGAGTTCGAAAAACGCGCTGGATCCTGGCGCAAACACTTTAATCCGTCTCAAAATGCGAAGTAAATAAGGCTCAGATTTGCATCGCATTTGCTTACTTTCAAGCCAGATAAAATTTAGAATATCATACTTACGATGAATCTGTCTGCGCCAATCGAATTTTCTGCTCAAAGTATACAAGAAAATATTGAAAAAGCATCCGATTTGAGACTTTCACTTTTTGGGGTCATAAAAATTCAAAGGGGTTAACCTTAGGTTTTTTTCAAAAACCGTGAAAATATTCAGTGGTGTTTTTATCGACGAAATCGACTAATTTCGATGCGTAGAGTTCGAAAAACGCGCTGGATCCTGGCGCAAACACTTTAATCCGTCTCAAAATGCGAAGTAAAGGAGGCTCAGATTTGCATCGCATTTGCTTACTTTCAAGCCAGATAAAATTTAAAATATCATACTTACGATGAATCTGTCTGCGCCAATCGAATTTTCTGCTCAAAGTATACAAGAAAATATCGAAAAAGCATCCGATTTGAGACTTTCACTTTTTGGGGTCAAAAAAATTCAAAGGGGTTAACCTTAGGTTTTTTTCAAAAACCGTGAAAATATTCAGTGGTGTTTTTATCGACGAAATCGACTAATTTCGATGCGTAGAGTTCGAAAAACGCGCTGGATCCTGGCGCAAACACTTTAATCCGTCTCAAAATGCGAAGTAAAGGAGGCTCAGATTTGCATCGCATTTGCTTACTTTCAAGCCAGATAAAATTTAAAACATCATACTTACGATGAATCTGTCTGCGCCAATCGAATTTTCTGCTCAAAGTATACAAGAAAATATCGAAAAAGCATCCGATTTGAGACTTTCACTTTTTGGGGTCAAAAAAATTCAAAGGGGTTAACCTTAGGTTTTTTTCAAAAACCGTGAAAATATTCAGTGGTGTTTTTATCGACGAAATCGACTAATTTCGATGCGTAGAGTTCGAAAAACGCGCTGGATCCTGGCGTAAACACTTTAATCCGTCTCAAAATGCGAAGTAAAGGAGGCTCAGATTTGCATCGCATTTGCTTACTTTCAAGCCAGATAAAATTTAAAATATCATACTTACGATGAATCTGTCTGCGCCAATCGAATTTTCTGCTCAAAGTATACAAGAAAATATCGAAAAAGCATCCGATTTGAGACTTTCACTTTTTGGGGTCAAAAAAATTCAAAGGGGTTAACCTTAGGTTTTTTTCAAAAACCGTGAAAATATTCAGTGGTGTTTTTATCGACGAAATCGACTAATTTCGATGCGTAGAGTTCGAAAAACGCGCTGGATCCTGGCGCAAACACTTTAATCCGTCTCAAAATGCGAAGTAAAGGAGGCTCAGATTTGCATCGCATTTGCTTACTTTCAAGTCAGATAAAATTTAAAATATCATACTTACGATGAATCTGTCTGCGCCAATCGAATATTCTGCTCAAAGTATACAAGAAAATATCGAAAAAGCATCCGATTTGAAAATTTTTAATTTTTTGGGTCAAAAAAATTCAAAGGGGTTAACCTTAGGTTTTTTTCAAAAACCGTGAAAATATTCAGTGGTGTTTTTATCGACGAAATCGACTAATTTCGATGCGTAGAGTTCGAAAAACGCGCTGGATCCTGGCGCAAACACTTTAATCCGTCTCAAAATGCGAAGTAAAGGAGGCTCAGATTTGCATCGCATTTGCTTACTTTCAAGCCAGATAAAATTTAAAATATCAAACTTACGATGAATCTGTCTGCGCCAATCGAATTTTCTGCTCAAAGTATACAAGAAAATATCGAAAAAGCATCCGATTTGAGACTTTCACTTTTTGGGGTCAAAAAAATTCAAAGGGGTTAACCTTAGGTTTTTTTCAAAAACCGTGAAAATATTCAGTGGTGTTTTTATCGACGAAATCGACTAATTTCGATGCGTAGAGTTCGAAAAACGCGCTGGATCCTGGCGCAAACACTTTAATCCGTCTCAAAATGCGAAGTAAAGGAGGCTCAGATTTGCATCGCATTTGCTTACTTTCAAGCCAGATAAAATTTAAAATATCATACTTACGATGAATCTGTCTGCGCCAATCGAATTTTCTGCTCAAAGTATACAAGAAAATATCGAAAAAGCATCCGATTTGAGACTTTCACTTTTTGGGGTCAAAAAAATTCAAAGGGTTAACCTTGGGTTTTTTCAAAAACCGTGAAAATATTCAGTGGTGTTTTTATCGACGAAATCGACTAATTTCGATGCGTAGAGTTCGAAAAATGCGCTGGATCCTGGCGCAAACACTTTAATCCGTCTCAAAATGCGAAGTAAAGGAGGCTCAGATTTGCATCGCATTTGCTTACTTTCAAGCCAGATAAAATTTAAAATATCATACTTACGATGAATCTGTCTGCGCCAATCGAATTTTCTGCTCAAAGTATACAAGAAAATATCGAAAAAGCAACCGATTTGAGACTTTCACTTTTTGGGGTCAAAAAAATTCAAAGGGGTTAACCTTAGGTTTTTTTCAAAAACCGTGAAAATATTCAGTGGTGTTTTTATCGACGAAATCGACTAATTTCGATGCCTAGAGTTCGAAAAACGCGCTGGATCCTGGCGCAAACACTTTAATCCGTCTCAAAATGCGAAGTAAAGGAGGCTCAGATTTGCATCGCATTTGCTTACTTTCAAGCCAGATAAAATTTAAAATATCGTACTTACGATGAATCTGTCTGCGCCAATCGAATTTTCTGCTCAAAGTATACAAGAAAATATCGAAAAAGCATCCGATTTGAGACTTTCACTTTTTGGGGTCAAAAAAATTCAAAGGGGTTAACCTTAGGTTTTTTTCAAAAACCGTGAAAATATTCAGTGGTGTTTTTATCGACGAAATCGACTAATTTCGATGCGTAGAGTTCGAAAGACGCGCTGGATCCTGGCGCAAACACTTTAATCCGTCTCAAAATGCGAAGTAAAGGAGGCTCAGATTTGCATCGCATTTGCTTACTTTCAAGCCAGATAAAATTTAAAATATCGTACTTACGATGAATCTGTCTGCGCCAATCGAATTTTCTGCTCAAAGTATACAAGAAAATATCGAAAAAGCATCCGATTTGAGACTTTCACTTTTTGGGGTCAAAAAAATTCAAAGGGGTTAACCTTAGGTTTTTTTCAAAAACCATGAAAATATTCAGTGGTGTTTTTATCGACGAAATCGACTAATTTCGATGCGTAGAGTTCGAAAAACGCGCTGGATCCTGGCGCAAACACTTTAATCCGTCTCAAAATGCGAAGTAAAGGAGGTTCAGATTTGCATCGCATTTGCTTACTTTCAAGCCAGATAAAATTTAAAATATCATACTTACGATGAATCTGTCTGCGCCAATCGAATTTTCTGCTCAAAGTATACAAGAAAATATCGAAAAAGCATCCGATTTGAGACTTTCACTTTTTGGGGTCAAAAAAATTCAAAGGGGTTAACCTTAGGTTTTTTTCAAAAACCGTGAAAATATTCAGTGGTGTTTTTATCGACGAAATCGACTAATTTCGATGCGTAGAGTTCGAAAAACGCGCTGGATCCTGGCGCAAACACTTTAATCCGTCTCAAAATGCGAAGTAAAGGAGGCTCAGACTTGCATCGCATTTGCTTACTTTCAAGCCAGATAAAATTTAAAATATCATACTTACGTTGAATCTGTCTGCGCCAATCGAATTTTCTGCTCAAAGTATACAAGAAAATATCGAAAAAGCATCCGATTTGAGACTTTCACTTTTTGGGGTCAAAATAATTCAAAGGGGTTAACCTTAGGTTTTTTTCAAAAACCGTGAAAATATTCAGTGGTGTTTTTATCGACGAAATCGACTAATTTCGATGCGTAGAGTTCGAAAAACGCGCTGGATCCTGGCGCAAACACTTTAATCCGTCTCAAAATGCGAAGTAAAGGAGGCTCAGATTTCCATCGCATTTGCTTACTTTCAAGCCATAAAAATTTTAAAATATCATACTTACGATGAATCTGTCTGCGCCAATCGAATTTTCTGCTCAAAGTATACAAAAAAATATCGAAAAAGCATCCGATTTGAGACCTTCACTTTTTGGGGTCAAAAAAATTCAAAGGAGTTAATCTTAGGTTTTTTTCAAAAACCGTGAAAATATTCAGTGGTATTTTTATCCACGAAATCGACTAATTTCGATGCGTAGAATTCGAAAAACGCGCTGGATCCTGGCGCAAACACTTTAATCCGTCTCAAAATGCGAAGTAAAGGAGGCTCAGATTTGCATCGCATTTGCTTACTTTCAAGCCAGATAAAATTTAAAATATCATACTTACGATGAATCTGTTTGCGCCAATCGAATTTTCTGCTCAAAGTATACAAGAAAATATCGAAAAAGCATCCGATTTGAGACTTTCACTTTTTGGGGTCAAAAAAATTCAAAGGGGTTAACCTTAGGTTTTTTTCAAAAACCGTGAAAATATTCAGTGGTGTTTTTATCGACGAAATCGACTAATTTCGATGCGTAGAGTTCGAAAAACGCGCTGGATCCTGGCGCAACACTTTAATCCGTCTCAAAATGCGAAGTAAAGGAGGCTCAGATTTGCATCGCATTTGCTTACTTTCAAGCCAGATAAAATTTAAAATATCATACTTACGATGAATCTGTCTGCGCCAATCGAATTTTCTGCTCAAAGTATACAAGAAAATATCGAAAAAGCATCCGATTTGAGACTTTCACTTTTTGGGGTCAAAAAAATTCAAAGGGGTTAACCTTAGGTTTTTTTCAAAAACCGTGAAAATATTCAGTGGTGTTTTTATCGACGAAATCGACTAATTTCGATGCGTAGAGTTCGAAAAACGCGCTGGATCCTGGCGCAACACTTTAATCCGTCTCAAAATGCGAAGTAAAGGAGGCTCAGATTTGCATCGCATTTGCTTACTTTCAAGCCAGATAAAATTTAAAATATCATACTTACGATGAATCTGTCTGCGCCAATCGAATTTTCTGCTCAAAGTATACAAGAAAATATCGAAAAAGCATCCGATTTGAGACTTTCACTTTTTGGGGTCAAAAAAATTCAAAGGGGTTAACCTTAGGTTTTTTCCAAAAACCGTGAAAATATTCAGTGGTGTTTTTATCGACGAAATCGACTAATTTCGATGCGTAGAGTTCGAAAAACGCGCTGGATCCTGGCGTAAACACTTTAATCCGTCTCAAAATGCGAAGTAAAGGAGGTTCAGATTTGCATCGCATTAGCTTACTTTCAAGCCAGATAAAATTTAAAATATCATACTTTACGATGAATCTGTCTGCGCCAATCGAATTTTCTGCTCAAAGTATACAAGAAAATATCGAAAAAGCATCCGATTTAAGACTTTCACTTTTTGGGGTCAAAAAAATTCAAAGGGGTTAACCTTAGGTTTTTTTCAAAAACCGTGAAAATATTCAGTGGTGTTTTTATCGACGAAATAGACTAATTTCGATGCGTAGAGTTCGAAAAACGCGCTGGATCCTGGCGCAAACACTTTAATCCGTCTCAAAATGCGAAGAAAAGGAGGCTCAGATTTGCATCGCATTTGCTTACTTTCAAGCCAGATAAAATTTAAAATATCATACTTACGATGAATCTGTCTGCGCCAATCGAATTTTCTGCTCAAAGTATACAAGAAAATATCGAAAAAGCATCCGATTTGAGACTTTCACTTTTTGGGGTCAAAAAAATTCAAAGGGGTTAACCTTAGGTTTTTTTCAAAAACCGTGAAAATATTCAGTGGTGTTTTTATCGACGAAATCGACTAATTTCGATGCGTAGAGTTCGAAAAACGCGCTGGATCCTGGCGCAAACACTTTAATCCGTCTCAAAATGCGAAGTAAAGGAGGCTCAGATTTGCATCGCATTTGCTTACGTTCAATCCAGATAAAATTTAAAATATCATACTTACGATGAATCTCTCTGCGCCAATCGAATTTTCTGCTCAAAGTATACAAGAAAATATCGTAAAAGCATCCGATTTGAGACTTTCACTTTTTGGGGTCAAAAAAATTCAAAGGGGTTAACCTTAGGTTTTTTTCAAAAACCGTGAAAATATTCAGTGGTGTTTTTATCGACGAAATCGACTAGATTCGATGCGTAGAGTTCGAAAAACGCGCTGGATCCTGGCGCAAACACTTTAATCCGTCTCAAAATGCGAAGTAAAGGAGGCTCAGATTTGCATCGCATTTGCTTACTTTCAAGCCAGATAAAATTTAAAATATCATACTTACGATGATTCTGTCTGCGCCAATCGAATTTTCTGCTCAAAGTATACAAGAAAATATCGAAAAAGCATCCGATTTGAGACTTTCACTTTTTGGGGTCAAAAAAATTCAAAGGGGTTAACCTTAGGTTTTTTTCAAAAACCTTGAAAATATTCAGTGGTGTTTTTATCGACGAAATCGACTAATTTCGATGCGTAGAGTTCGAAAAACGCGCTGGATCCTGGCGCAAACACTTTAATCCGTCTCAAAATGCGAAGTAAAGGAGGCTCAGATTTGCATCGCATTTGCTTACTTTCAAGCCAGATAAAATTTAAAATATCATACTTACGATGAATCTGTCTGCGCCAGTCGAATTTTCTGCTCAAAGTATACAAGAAAATATCGAAAAAGCATCCGATTTGAGACTTTCACTTTTTGGGGTCAAAAAAATTCAAAGGGGTTAACCTTAGGTTTTTTTCAAAAACCGTGAAAATATTCAGTGGTGTTTTTATTCTGGCGCAAACACTTTAATCCGTCTCAAAATGCGAAGTAAAGGAGGCTCAGATTTGCATCGCATTTGCTTACTTTCAAGCCAGATAAAATTTAAAATATCATACTTACGATGAATCTGTCTGCGCCAATCGAAATTACTGCTCAAAGTATACAAGAAAATATCGAAAAAGCATCCGATTTGAGACTTTCACTTTTTGGGGTCAAAAAAATTCAAAGGGGTTAACCTTAGGTTTTTTTCAGAAACCTTGAAATTATTCAGTGGTGTTTTTATCGACGAAATCGACTAATTTCGATGCGTAGAGTTCGAAAAACGCGCTGGATCCTGGCGCAAACACTTTAATCCGTATCAAAATGCGAAGTAAAGAGGCTCAGATTTGCATCGCATTTGCTTACTTTCAAGCCAGATAAAATTTAAAATATCATACTTACGATGAATCTGTCTACGCCAATCGAATTTTCTGCTCAAAGTATACAAGAAAATATCGAAAAAGCATCCGATTTGAGACTTTCACTTTTTGGGGTCAAAAAAATTCAAAGGGGTTAACCTCAGGTTTTTTTTAAAAACCGTGAAAATATTCAGTGGTGTTTTTATCGACGAAATCGACTAATTTCGATGCGTAGAGTTCGAAAAACGCGCTGGATCCTGGCGCAAACACTTTAATCCGTCTCAAAATGCGAAGTAAAAGAGGCTCAGATTTGCATCGCATTTGCTTACTTTCAAGCCAGATAAAATTTAAAATATCATACTTACGATGAATCTGTCTGCGCCAATCGAATTTTCAGCTCAAAGTATACAAGAAAATATCGAAAAAGCATCCGATTTGAGACTTTCACTTTTTGGGGTCAAAAAAATTCAAAGGGGTTAACCTTAGGTTTTTTTCAAAAACCGTGAAAATATTCAGTGGTGTTTTTATCGACGAAATCGACTAATTTCGATGCGTAGAGTTCGAAAAACGCGCTGGATCCTGGCGCAAACACTTTAATCCGTCTCAAAATGCGAAGTAAAGGAGGCTCAGATTTGCATCGCATTTGCTTACTTTCAAGCCAGATAAAATTTAAAATATCATACTTACGATGAATCTGTCTGCGCCAATCGAATTTTCTGCTCAAAGTATACAAGAAAATATCGAAAAAGCATCCGATTTGAGACTTTCACTTTTTGGGGTCAAAAAAATTCAAAGGGGTTAACCTTAGGTTTTTTTCAAAAACCGTGAAAATATTCAGTGGTGTTTTTATCGACGAAATCGACTAATTTCGATGCGTAGAGTTCGAAAAACGCGCTGGATCCTGGCGCAAACACTTTAATCCGTCTCAAAATGCGAAGTAAAGGAGGCTCAGATTTGCATCGCATTTGCTTACTTTCAAGCCAGATAAAATTTAAAATATCATACTTACGATGAATCTGTCTGCGCCAATCGAATTTTCTGCTCAAAGTATACAAGAAAATATCGAAAAAGCATCCGATTTGAGACTTTCACTTTTTGGGGTCAAAAAAATTCAAAGGGGTTAACCTTAGGTTTTTTCGAAAACCGTGAAAATATTCAGTGGTGTTTTTATCGACGAAATCGATTAATTTCGATGCGTAGAGTTCGAAAAACTCGCTGGATCCTGGCGCAAACACTTTAATCCGTCTCAAAATGCGAAGTAAAGGAGGCTCAGATTTGCATCGCATTTGCTTACTTTCAAGCCAGATAAAATTTAAAATATCATACTTACGATGAATCTGTCTGCGCCAATCGAATTTTCTGCTCAAAGTATACAAGAAAATATCGAACAAGCATCCGATTTGGGACTTTCACTTCTTGGGGTCAAAAAAATTCAAATGGGTTAACCTTAGGTTTTTTTCAAAAACCGTGAAAATATTCAGTGGTGTTTTTATCGACGAAATCGACTAATTTCGATGCGTAGAGTTCGAAAAACGCGCTGGATCCTGGCGCAAACACTTTAATCCGTCTCAAAATGCGAAGTAATGGGGGCTCAGATTTGCATCGCATTTGCTTACTTTCAAGCCAGATAAAATTTAAAATATCATACTTACGATGAATCTGTTTGCGCCAATCAAATTTTCTGCTCAAAGTATACAAGAAAATATCGAAAAAGCATCCGATTTGATACTTTCACTTTTTGGGGTCAAAAAAATTCAAAGGGGTTAAAATTAGGTTTTTTTCAAAAACCGTGACAATATTCAGTGGTGTTTTTATCGACGAAATCGACTAATTTCGATGCGTAGAGTTCGAAAAACGCGCTGGAACCTGGCGCAAACACTTTAATCCGTCTCAAAATGCGAAGTAAAGGAGGCTCAGATTTGCATCGCATTTGCTTACTTGCAAGCCAGATAAAATTTAAAATATCATACTTACGATGAATCTGTCTGCGCCAATCGAATTTTCTGCTCAAAGTATACAAGAAAATATCGAAAAAGCATCCGATTTGAGACTTTCACTTTTTGGGGTCAAAAAAATTCAAAGGAGTTAACCTTAGGTTTTTTCGAAAACCGTGAAAATATTCAGTGGTGTTTTTATCGACGTAATCGATTAATTTCGATGCGTAGAGTTCGAAAAACTCGCTGGATCCTGGCGCAAACACATTAATCCGTCTCAAAATTCGAAGTAAAGGAGGCTCAGATTTGCATCGCATTTGCTTACTTTCAAGCCAGATAAAATTTAAAATATCATACTTACGATGAATCTGTCTGCGCCAATCGAATTTTCTGCTCAAAGTATACAAGAAAATATCGAAAAAGCATCCGATTTGAAACTTTCACTTTTTGGGGTCAAAAAAATTCAAAGGGGTTAACCTTAGGTTTTTTTCAAAAACCGTGAAAATATTCAGTGGTGTTTTTATCGACGAAATCGACTAATTTCGATGCGTAGAGTTCGAAAAACGCGCTGGATCCTGGCGCAAACACTTTAATACGTCTCAAAATGCGAAGTAAAGGAGGCTCAGATTTGCATCGCATTTGCTTACTTTCAAGCCAGATAAAATTTAAAATATCATACTAAGATTAATATGTCTGCGCCAATCGAATTTTCTGCTCAAAGTATACAAGAAAATATCGAAAAAGCATCCGATTTGAAATTTTCACTTTTTGGGGTCAAAAAAATTCAAAGGGGTTAACCTTAGGTTTTTTTCAAAAACAGTGAAAATATTCAGTGGTGTTTTTATCGACGAAATCGACTAATTTCGATGCGTAGAGTTCGAAAAACTCGCTGTATCCTGGCGCAAACACTTTAATCCGTCTCAAAATGCGAAGTAAAGGAGGCTCAGATTTGCATCGCATTTGCTTACTTTCAAGCCAGATAAAATTTAAAATATCATACTTACGATGAATCTGTCTGCGCCAATCGAATTTTCAGTTCAAAGTATACAAGAAAATATCGAAAAAGCATCCGATTTGAGACTTTCACTTTTTGGGGTCAAAAAAATTCAAAGGGGTTAACCTTAGGTTTTTTTCAAAAACCGTGAAAATATTCAGTGGTGTTTTTATCGACGAAATCGACTAATTTCGATGCGTAGAGTTCGAAAAACGCGCTGGATCCTGGCGCAAACACTTTAATCCGTCTCAAAATGCGAAGTAAAGGAGGCTCAAATTTGCATCGCATTTGCTTACTTTCAAGCCAGATAAAATTTAAAATATCATACTTACGATGAATCTGTCTGCGCCAATCGAATTTTCTGCTCAAAGTATACAAAAAAATATCGAAAGAGCATCCGATTTGAGACTTTCACTTTTTGGGGTCAAAAAAATTCAAAGGGGTTAACCTTAGGTTTTTTTCAAAAACCGTAAAAATATTCAGTGGTGTTTTTATCAACGAAATCGACTAATTTCGATGCGTAGAGTTCGAAAAACGCGCTGGATCCTGGCGCAAACACTTTAATCCGTCTCAAAATGCGAAGTAAAGGAGGCTCAGATTAGCATCGCATTTGCTTACTTTCAAGCTAGATAAAATTTAAAATATCATACTTACGATGAATCTGTCTGCGCCAATCGAATTATCTGCTCAAAGGATACAAGAAAATATCGAAAAAGCATCCGATTTGAGACTTTCACTTTTTGGGGTCAAAAAAATTCAAAGGGGTTAACCTTAGGTTTTTTTCAAAAACCGTGAAAATATTCAGTGGTGTTTTTATCGACGAAATCGACTAATTTCGATGCGTAGAGTTCGAAAAACGCGCTGGATCTTGGCGCAAACACTTTAATCCGTCTCAAAATGCGAAGTAAAGGAGGCTCAGATTTGCATCGCATTTGCTTACTTTCAAGCCAGATAAAATTTAAAATATCATACTTACGATGAATCTGTCTGCGCCAATCGAATTTTCTGCTCAAAGTATACAAGAAAATATCGAAAAAGCATCCGATTTGAAACTTTCACTTTTTGGGGTCAAAAAAATTCAAAGGGGTTAACCTTAGGTTTTTTTCAAAAACCGTGAAAATATTCAGTGGTGTTTTTATCGACGAAATCGACTAATTTCGATGCGTAGATTTCGAAAAACTCGCTGTATCCTGGCGCAAACACTTTAATCCGTCTCAAAATGCGAAGTAAAGGAGGCTCAGATTTGCATCGCATTTGCTTACTTTTAAGCCAGATAAAATTTAAAATATCATACTTACGATGAATCTGTCTGCGCCTATCGAATTTTCTGCTCAAAGTATACAAGAAAATATCGAAAAAGCATCCGATTTGAGATTTTCACTTTTTGGGGTCAAAAAAATTCAAAGGGGTTAACCTTAGGTTTTTTTCAAAAACCGTGAAAATATTCAGTGGTGTTTTTATCGACGAAATCGACTAATTTCGATGCGTAGAGTTCGAAAAACTCGCTGGATCCTGGCGCAAACACTTTAATCCGTCTCAAAATGCGAAGTAAAGGAGGCTCAGATTTGCATCGCATTTGCTTACTTTCAAGCCAGATAAAATTTAAAATTTCATACTTACGATGAATCTGTCTGCGCCAATCGAATTTTCTGCTCAAAGTATACAAGAAAATATCGAAAAAGCATCCGATTTGAAATTTTCACATTTTGGGGTCAAAAAAATTCAAAGGGGTTAACCTTAGGTTTTTTTCAAAAACAGTGAAAATATTCAGTGGTGTTTTTATCGACGAAATCGACTAATTTCGATGCGTAGAGTTCGAAAAACGCGCTGGATCCTGGCGCAAACACTTTAATCCGTCTCAAAATGCGAAGTAAAGGAGGCTCAGATTTGCATCGCATTTGCTTACTTTCAAGCCAGATAAAATTTAAAATATCATACTTACGATGAATCTGTCTGCGCCAATCGAATTTTCTGCTCAAAGTATACAAGAAAATATCAAAAAAGCATCCGATTTGAGATTTTCACTTTTTGGGGTTAAAAAAATTCAAAGGGGTTAACCTTAGGTTTTTTTCAAAAACCGTGAAAATATTCAGTGGTGTTTTTATCGACGAAATCGACTAATTTCGATGCGTAGAGTTCGAAAAACTCGCTGGATCCTGGCGCAAACACTTTAATCCGTCTCAAAATGCGAAGTAAAGGAGGCTCAGATTTGCATCGCATTTGCTTACTTTCAAGCCAGATAAAATTTAAAATTTCATACTTACGATGAATCTGTCTGCGCCAATCGAATTTTCTGCTCAAAGTATACAAGAAAATATCGAAAAAGCATCCGATTTGAAATTTTCACATTTTGGGGTCAAAAAAATTCAAAGGGGTTAACCTTAGGTTTTTTTCAAAAACAGTGAAAATATTCAGTGGTGTTTTTATCGACGAAATCGACTAATTTCGATGCGTAGAGTTCGAAAAACGCGCTGGATCCTGGCGCAAACACTTTAATCCGTCTCAAAATGCGAAGTAAAGGAGGCTCAGATTTGCATCGCATTTGCTTACTTTCAAGCCAGATAAAATTTAAAATATCATACTTACGATGAATCTGTCTGCGCCAATCGAATTTTCTGCTCAAAGTATACAAGAAAATATCGAAAAAGCATCCGATTTGAGACTTTCACTTTTTGGGGTCAAAAAAATTCAAAGGGGTTAACCTTAGGTTTTTTTCAAAAACCGTGAAAATATTCAGTGGTGTTTTTATCGACGAAATCGACTAATTTCGATGCGTAGAGTTCGAAAAACGCGCTGGATCCTGGCGCAAACACTTTAATCCGTCTAAAATGAGAAGTAAAGGAGGCTCAGATTTGCATCGCATTTGCTTACTTTCAAGCCAGATAAAATTTAAAATATCATACTTACGATGAATCTGTCTGCGCCAATCGAATTTTCTGCTCAAAGTATACAAAAAAATATCGAAAAAGCATCCGATTTGAGACTTTCACTTTTTGGGGTCAAAAAAATTCAAAGGGGTTAACCTTAGGTTTTTTCAAAAACCGTGAAAATATTCAGTGGTGTTTTTATCGACGAAATCGACTAATTTCGATGCGTAGAGTTCGAAAAACGCGCTGGATCCTGGCGCAAACACTTTAATCCGTCTCAAAATGCGAAGTAATGGAGGCTCAGATTTGCATCGCATTTGCTTACTTTCAAGCCAGATAAAATTTAAGATATCATACTTACGACGAATCTGTCTGCGCCAATCGAATTTTCTGCTCAAAGTATACAAGAAAATATCGACAAAGCATCCGATTTGAAACTTTCCCTTTTTGGGGTCAAAAAAATTCAAAGGGGTTAACCTTAGGTTTTTTTCAAAAACCGTGAAAATATTCAGTGGTGTTTTTATCGACGAAATCGACTAATTTCGATGCGTAGAGTTCGAAAAACGCGCTGGATCCTGGCGCAAACACTTTAATCCGTCTCAAAATGCGAAGTAAAGGAGGCTCAGATTTGCATCGCATTTGCTTACTTTCAAGCCAGATAAAATTTAAAATATCATACTTATGATGAATATGTCTGCGCCAATCGAATTTTCTGCTCAAAGTATACAAGAAAATATCGAAAAAGCATCCGATTTGAGACTTTCACTTTTTGGGGTCAAAAAAATTCAAAGGGGTTAACCTTAGGTTTTTTTCAAAAACCGTGAAAATATTCAGTGGTGTTTTTATCGACGAAATCGACTAATTTCGATGCGTAGAGTTCGAAAAACGCGCTGGATCCTGGCGCAAACACTTTAATCCGTCTCAAAATGCGAAGTAAAAGAGGCTCAGATTTGCATCGCATTTGCTTACTTTCAAGCCAGATAAAATTTAAAATATCATACTTATGATGAATATGTCTGCGCCAATCGAATTTTCTGCTCAAAGTATACAAGAAAATATCGAAAAAGCATCCGATTTGAGACTTTCACTTTTTGGGGTCAAAAAAATTCAAAGGGGTTAACCTTAGGTTTTTTTCAAAAACCGTGAAAATATTCAGTGGTGTTTTTATCGACGAAATCGACTAATTTCGATGCGTAGAGTTCGAAAAACGCGCTGGATCCTGGCGCAAACACTTTAATCCGTCTCAAAATGCGAAGTAAAGGAGGCTCAGATTTGCATCGCATTTGCTTACTTTCAAGCCAGATAAAATTTAAAATATCATACTTACGACAAATCTGTCTGCGCCAATCGAATTTTCTGCTCAAAGTATACAAGAAAATATCGAAAAAGCATCCGATTTGAAACTTTCCCTTTTTGGGGTCAAAAAAATTCAAAGGGGTTAACCTTAGGTTTTTTTCAAAAACCGTGAAAATATTCAGTGGTGTTTTTATCGACGAAATCGACTAATTTCGATGCGTAGAGTTCGAAAAACTCGCTGTATCCTGGCGCAAACACATTAATCCGTATCAAAATGCGAAGTAAAGGAGGCTCAGATTTGCATCGCATTTGCTTACTTTCAAGCCAGATAAAATTTAAAATATCATACTTACGATGAATCTGTCTGCGCCAATCGAATTTTCTGCTCAAAGTATACAAGAAAATATCGAAAAAGCATCCGATTTGAGATTTTCACTTTTTGGGGTCAAAAAAATTCAAAGGGGTTAACCTTAGGTTTATTTCAAAAACCGTGAAAATATTCAGTGGTGTTTTTATCGACGAAATGGACTAATTTCGATGCGTAGAGTTCGAAAAACGCGCTGGATCCTGGCGCAAATACTTTAATCCGTCTCAAAATGCGAAGTAAAGGAGGCTCAGATTTGCATCGCATTTGCTTACTTTCAAGCCAGATAAAATTTAAAATATCATACTTATGATGAATATGTCTGCGCCAATCGAATTTTCTGCTCAAAGTATACAAGAAAATATCGAAAAAGCATCCGATTTGAGACTTTCACTTTTTGGGGTCAAAAAAATTCAAAGGGGTTAACCTTAGGTTTATTTCAAAAACCGTGAAAATATTCAGTGGTGTTTTTATCGACGAAATCGACTAATTTCGATGCGTAGAGTTCGAAAAACGCGCTGGATCCTGGCGCAAACACTTTAATCCGTCTCAAAATGCGAAGTAAAGGAGGCTCAGATTTGCATCGCATTTGCTTACTTTCAAGCCAGATAAAATTTAAAATATCATACTTATGATGAATATGTCTGCGCCAATCGAATTTTCTGCTCAAAGTATACAAGAAAATATCGAAAAAGCATCCGATTTGAGACTTTCACTTTTTGGGGTCAAAAAAATTCAAAGGGGTTAACCTTAGGTTTTTTTCAAAAACCGTGAAAATATTCAGTGGTGTTTTTATCGACGAAATCGACTAATTTCGATGCGTAGAGTTCGAAAAACGCGCTGGATCCTGGCGCAAATACTTTAATCCGTCTCAAATAGCGAAGTAAAGGAGGCTCAGATTTGCATCGCATTTGCTTACTTTCAAGCCAGATAAAATTTAAAATATCATACTTATGATGAATATGTCTGCGCCAATCGAATTTTCTGCTCAAAGTATACAAGAAAATATCGAAAAAGCATCCGATTTGAGACTTTCACTTTTTGGGGTCAAAAAAATTCAAAGGGGTTAACCTTAGGTTTTTTTCAAAAACCGTGAAAATATTCAGTGGTGTTTTTATCGACGAAATCGACTAATTTCGATGCGTAGAGTTCGAAAAACGCGCTGGATCCTGGCGCAAACACTTTAATCCGTCTCAAAATGCGAAGTAAAGGAGGCTCAGATTTGCATCGCATTTGCTTACTTTCAAGCCAGATAAAATTTAAAATATCATACTTACGACGAATCTGTCTGCGCCAATCGAATTTTCTGCTCAAAGTATACAAGAAAATATCGAAAAAGCATCCGATTTGAAACTTTCTCTTTTTGGGGTCAAAAAAATTCAAAGGGGTTAACCTTAGGTTTTTTTCAAAAACCGTGAAAATATTCAGTGGTGTTTTTATCGACGAAATCGACTAATTTCGATGCGTAGAGTTCGAAAAACTCGCTGGATCCTGGCGCAAACACTTTAATCCGTCTCAAAATGCGAAGTAAAGGAGGCTCAGATTTGCATCGCATTTGCTTACTTTCAAGCCAGATAAAATTTAAAATATCATACTTACGATGAATCTGTCTGCGCCAATCGAATTTTCTGCTCAAAGTAAACAAGAAAATATCGAAAAAGCATCCGATTTGAGACTTTCACTTTTTGGGGTCAAAAAAATTCAAAGGGGTTAACCTTAGGTTTTTTTCAAAAACCGTGAAAATATGCAGTGGTGTTTTTATCGACGAAATCGACTAATTTCGATGCGTAGAGTTCGAAAAACGCGCTGGATCCTGGCGCAAACACTTTAATCCGTCTCAAAATGCGAAGTAAAGGAGGCTCAGATTTGCATCGCATTTGCTTACTTTCAAGCCAGATAAAATTTAAAATATCATACTTACGATGAATCTGTCTGCGCCAATCGAATTTTCTGCTCAAAGTATACAAGAAAATATCGAAAAAGCATCCGATTTGAGACTTTCACTTTTTGGGGTCAAAAAAATTCAAAGGGGTTAACCTTAGGTTTTTTTCAAAAACCGTGAAAATATTCAACGGTGTTTTTATCGACGAAATCGACTAATTTCGATGCGTAGAATTCGAAAAACGCGCTGGATCCTGGCGCAAACACTTTAATCCGTCTCAAAATGCGACGTAAAGGAGGCTCAGATTTGCATCGCATTTGCTTACTTTCAAGCCAGATAAAATTTAAAATATCATACTTACGATGAATCTGTCTGCGCCAATCGAATTTTCTGCTCAAAGTATACAAGAAAATATCGAAAAAGCATCCGATTTGAGACTTTCACTTTTTGGGGTCAAAAAAATTCAAAGGGGTTAACCTTAGGTTTTTTTCAAAAACCGTGAAAATATTCAGTGGTGTTTTTATCGACGAAATCGACTAATTTCGATGCGTAGAGTTCGAAAAACGCGCTGGATCCTGGCGCAAACACTTTAATCCGTCTCAAAATGCGAAGTAAAGGAGGCTCAGATTTGCATCGCATTTGCTTACTTTCAAGCCAGATAAAATTTAAAATATCATACTTACGATGAATCTGTCTGCGCCATACGAATTTTCTGCTCAAAGTATACAAGAAAATATCGAAAAAGCATCCGATTTGAGACTTTCACTTTTTGGGGTCAAAAAAATTCAAAGGGGTTAACCTTAGGTTTTTTTTCAAAAACCGTGAAAATATTCAGTGGTGTTTTTATCGACGAAATCGACTAATTTCGATGCGTAGAGTTCGAAAAACGCGCCGGATCCTGGCGCAAACACTTTAATCCGTCGCAAAATGCGATGTAAGGGAAGGCAAATTGGCATCGAATTGCTTCACTTTAAAGCCGGATAAAATTTAAAATATCATACTTACGAGGAATCTGCGTGCGCCAATCGAATTTTCTGCTCAAAATATACAAGAAAATATCGAAAAAGTATCCGATTTGAGACTTTCACTTTTTGGGGTCAAAAAATTTCAAAGGGGTTAACCTTTGAATTTTTTCAAAAATCGTGAAAAATTTCACTTGTCTTTTTAGTGCATAAATCGACTAATTTCGATGCGTAGAGTTCGAAAAACGCGCCGGATCCTGGCGCAAATACTTTAATCCGTCGCAAAATGCGATGTAAGGGAAAGCAAATTGGCATCGAATTGCTTCACTTTAAAGCCGGATAAAATTTAAAATATCATACTTACGAGGAATCTGCGTGCGCCAATCGAATTTTCTGCTCAAAATATACAAGAAAATATCGAAAAAGTATCCGATTTGAGACTTTCACTTTTTGGGGTCAAAAAGTTTCAAAGGGGTTAACCTTTGAATTTTTTCAAAAATCGTGAAAAATTTCACTTGTCTTTTTAGTGCATAAATCGACTAATTTCGATGCGTAGTGTTCGAAAAACGCGCCGGATCCTGGCGCAAACACTTTAATCCGTCGCAAAATGCGATGTAAGGGAAGGCAAATTGGCATCGAATTGCTTCACTTTAAAGCCGGATAAAATTTAAAATATCATACTTACGAGGAATCTGCGTGCGCCAATCGAATTTTCTGCTCAAAATATACAAGAAAATATCGAAAAAGTATCCGATTTGAGACTTTCACTTTTTGGGGTCAAAAAGTTTCAAAGGGGTTAACCTTTAAATTTTTTCAAAAATCGTGAAAAATTTCACTTGTCTTTTTAGTGCATAAATCGACTAATTTCGATGCGTAGAGTTCGAAAAACGCGCCGGATCCTGGCGCAAACACTTTAATCAGTCGCAAAATGCGATGTAAGGGAAGGCAAATTGGCATCGAATTGCTTCACTTTAAAGCCGGATAAAATTTAAAATATCATACTTACGAGGAATCTGCGTGCGCCAATCGAATTTTCTGCTCAAAATATACAAGAAAATATCGAAAAAGTATCCGATTTGAGACTTTCACTTTTTGGGGTCAAAAAGTTTCAAAGGGGTTAACCTTTGAATTTTTTCAAAAATCGTGAAAAATTTCACTTGTCTTTTTAGTGCATAAATCGACTAATTTCGATGCGTAGAGTTCGAAAAACGCGCCGGATCCTGGCGCAAACACTTTAATCCGTCGCAAAATGCGATGTAAGGGAAGGCAAATTGGCATCGAATTGCTTCACTTTAAAGCCGGATAAAATTTAAAATATCATACTTACGAGGAATCTGCGTGCGCCAATCGAATTTTCTGCTCAAAATATACAAGAAAATATCGAAAAAGTATCCGATTTGAGACTTTCACTTTTTGGGGTCAAAAAGTTTCAAAGGGGTTAACCTTTAAATTTTTTCAAAAATCGTGAAAAATTTCACTTGTCTTTTTAGTGCATAAATCGACTAATTTCGATGCGTAGAGTTCGAAAAACGCGCCGGATCCTGGCGCAAACACTTTAATCCGTCGCAAAATGCGATGTAAGGGAAGGCAAATTGGCATCGAATTGCTTCACTTTAAAGCCGGATAAAATTTAAAATATCATACTTACGAGGAATCTGCGTGCGCCAATCGAATTTTCTGCTCAAAATATACAAGAAAATATCGAAAAAGTATCCGATTTGAGACTTTCACTTTTTGGGGTCAAAAAGTTTCAAAGGGGTTAACCTTTGAATTTTTTCAAAAATCGTGAAAAATTTCACTTGTCTTTTTAGTGCATAAATCGACTAATTTCGATGCGTAGTGTTCGAAAAACGCGCCGGATCCTGGCGCAAACACTTTAATCCGTCGCAAAATGCGATGTAAGGGAAGGCAAATTGGCATCGAATTGCTTCACTTTAAAGCCGGATAAAATTTAAAATATCATACTTACGAGGAATCTGCGTGCGCCAATCGAATTTTCTGCTCAAAATATACAAGAAAATATCGAAAAAGTATCCGATTTGAGACTTTCACTTTTTGGGGTCAAAAAGTTTCAAAGGGGTTAACCTTTGAATTTTTTCAAAAATCGTGAAAAATTTCACTTGTCTTTTTAGTGCATAAATCGACTAATTTCGATGCGTAGAGTTCGAAAAACGCGCCGGATCCTGGCGCAAATACTTTAATCCGTCGCAAAATGCGATGTAAGGGAAAGCAAATTGGCATCGAATTGCTTCACTTTAAAGCCGGATAAAAGTTAAAATATCATACTTACGAGGAATCTGCGTGCGCCAATCGAATTTTCTGCTCAAAATATACAAGAAAATATCGAAAAAGTATCCGATTTGAGACTTTCACTTTTTGGGGTCAAAAAGTTTCAAAGGGGTTAACCTTTGAATTTTTTCAAAAATCTTGAAAAATTTCACTTGTCTTTTTAGTGCATAAATCGACTAATTTCGATGCGTAGAGTTCGAAAAACGCGCCGGATCCTGGCGCAAACACTTTAATCCGTCGCAACATGCGATGTAAGGAAAGGCAAATTGGCATCGAATTGCTTCACTTTAAAGCCGGATAAAATTTAAAATATCATACTTACGAGGAATCTGCGTGCGCCAATCGAATTTTCTGCTCAAAATATACAAGAAAATATCGAAAAAGTATCCGATTTGAGACTTTCACTTTTTGGGGTCAAAAAGTTTCAAAGGGGTTAACCTTTGAATTTTTTCAAAAATCGTGAAAAATTTTACTTGTCTTTTTAGTGCATAAATCGACTAATTTCGATGCGTAGTGTTCGAAAAACGCGCCGGATCCTGGCGCAAACACTTTAATCCGTCGCAAAATGCGATGTAAGGGAAGGCAAATTGGCATCGAATTGCTTCACTTTAAAGCCGGATAAAATTTAAAATATCATACTTACGAGGAATCTGCGTGCGCCAATCGAATTTTCTGCTCAAAATATACAAGAAAATATCGAAAAAGTATCCGATTTGAGACTTTCACTTTTTGGGGTCAAAAAGTTTCAAAGGGGTTAACCTTTAAATTTTTTCAAAAATCGTGAAAAATTTCACTTGTCTTTTTAGTGCATAAATCGACTAATTTCGATGCGTAGAGTTCGAAAAACGCGCCGGATCCTGGCGCAAACACTTTAATCCGTCGCAAAATGCGATGTAAGGGAAGGCAAATTGGCATCGAATTGCTTCACTTTAAAGCCGGATAAAATTTAAAATATCATACTTACGAGGAATCTGCGTGCGCCAATCGAATTTTCTGCTCAAAATATACAAGAAAATATCGAAAAAGTATCCGATTTGAGACTTTCACTTTTTGGGGTCAAAAAGTTTCAAAGGGGTTAACCTTTGAATTTTTTCAAAAATTGTGAAAAATTTCACTTGTCTTTTTAGTGCATAAATCGACTAATTTCGATATGTAGAGTTCGAAAAACGCGCCGGATCCTGGCGCAAACACTTTAATCCGTCGCAAAATGCGATGTAAGGGAAGGCAAATTGGCATCGAATTGCTTCACTTTAAAGCCGGATAAAATTTAAAATATCATACTTACGAGGAATCTGCGTGCGCCAATCGAATTTTCTGCTCAAAATATACAAGAAAATATCGAAAAAGTATCCGATTTGAGACTTTCACTTTTTGGGGTCAAAAAGTTTCAAAGGGGTTAACCTTTAAATTTTTTCAAAAATCGTGAAAAATTTCACTTGTCTTTTTAGTGCATAAATCGACTAATTTCGATGCGTAGAGTTCGAAAAACGCGCCGGATCCTGGCGCAAACACTTTAATCCGTCGCAAAATGCGATGTAAGGGAAGGCAAATTGGCATCGAATTGCTTCACTTTAAAGCCGGATAAAATTTAAAATATCATACTTACGAGGAATCTGCGTGCGCCAATCGAATTTTCTGCTCAAAATATACAAGAAAATATCGAAAAAGTATCCGATTTGAGACTTTCACTTTTTGGGGTCAAAAAGTTTCAAAGGGGTTAACCTTTGAATTTTTTCAAAAATCGTGAAAAATTTCACTTGTCTTTTTAGTGCATAAATCGACTAATTTCGATGCGTAGTGTTCGAAAAACGCGCCGGATCCTGGCGCAAACACTTTAATCCGTCGCAAAATGCGATGTAAGGGAAGGCAAATTGGCATCGAATTGCTTCACTTTAAAGCCGGATAAAATTTAAAATATCATACTTACGAGGAATCTGCGTGCGCCAATCGAATTTTCTGCTCAAAATATACAAGAAAATATCGAAAAAGTATCCGATTTGAGACTTTCACTTTTTGGGGTCAAAAAGTTTCAAAGGGGTTAACCTTTGAATTTTTTCAAAAATCGTGAAAAATTTCACTTGTCTTTTTAGTGCATAAATCGACTAATTTCGATGCGTAGAGTTCGAAAAACGCGCCGGATCCTGGCGCAAATACTTTAATCCGTCGCAAAATGCGATGTAAGGGAAAGCAAATTGGCATCGAATTGCTTCACTTTAAAGCCGGATAAAATTTAAAATATCATACTTACGAGGAATCTGCGTGCGCCAATCGAATTTTCTGCTCAAAATATACAAGAAAATATCGAAAAAGTATACGATTTGAGACTTTCACTTTTTGGGGTCAAAAAGTTTCAAAGGGGTTAACCTTTGAATTTTTTCAAAAATCGTGAAAAATTTTACTTGTCTTTTTAGTGCATAAATCGACTAATTTCGATGCGTAGTGTTCGAAAAACGCGCCGGATCCTGGCGCAAACACTTTAATCCGTCGCAAAATGCGATGTAAGGGAAGGCAAATTGGCATCGAATTGCTTCACTTTAAAGCCGGATAAAATTTAAAATATCATACTTACGAGGAATCTGCGTGCGCCAATCGAATTTTCTGCTCAAAATATACAAGAAAATATCGAAAAAGTATCCGATTTGAGACTTTCACTTTTTGGGGTCAAAAAGTTTCAAAGGGGTTAACCTTTAAATTTTTTCAAAAATCGTGAAAAATTTCACTTGTCTTTTTAGTGCATAAATCGACTAATTTCGATGCGTAGAGTTCGAAAAACGCGCCGGATCCTGGCGCAAACACTTTAATCCGTCGCAAAATGCGATGTAAGGGAAGGCAAATTGGCATCGAATTGCTTCACTTTAAAGCCGGATAAAATTTAAAATATCATACTTACGAGGAATCTGCGTGCGCCAATCGAATTTTCTGCTCAAAATATACAAGAAAATATCGAAAAAGTATCCGATTTGAGACTTTCACTTTTTGGGGTCAAAAAGTTTCAAAGGGGTTAACCTTTGAATTTTTTCAAAAATTGTGAAAAATTTCACTTGTCTTTTTAGTGCATAAATCGACTAATTTCGATATGTAGAGTTCGAAAAACGCGCCGGATCCTGGCGCAAACACTTTAATCCGTCGCAAAATGCGATGTAAGGGAAGGCAAATTGGCATCGAATTGCTTCACTTTAAAGCCGGATAAAATTTAAAATATCATACTTACGAGGAATCTGCGTGCGCCAATCGAATTTTCTGCTCAAAATATACAAGAAAATATCGAAAAAGTATCCGATTTGAGACTTTCACTTTTTGGGGTCAAAAAGTTTCAAAGGGGTTAACCTTTGAATTTTTTCAAAAATCGTGAAAAATTTCACTTGTCTTTTTAGTGCATAAATCGACTAATTTCGATGCGTAGAGTTCGAAAAACGCGCCGGATCCTGGCGCAAACACTTTAATCCGTCGCAACATGCGATGTAAGGGAAGGCAAATTGGCATCGAATTGCTTCACTTTAAAGCCGGATAAAATTTAAAATATCATACTTACGAGGAATCTGCGTGCGCCAATCGAATTTTCTGCTCAAAATATACAAGAAAATATCGACAAAGTATCCAATTTGAGACTTCCACTTTTTGGGGTCAAAAAGTTTCATAGGGGTTAACCTTTGAATTTTTTCAAAAATCGTGAAAAATTTCACTTGTCTTTTTAGTGCATAAATCGACTAATTTCGATGCGTAGAGTTCGAAAAACGCGCCGGATCCTGGCGCAAACACTTTAATCCGTCGCAAAATGCGATGTAAGGGAAAGCAAATTGGCATCGAATTGCTTCACTTTAAAGCCGGATAAAATTTAAAATATCATACTTACGAGGAATCTGCGTGCGCCAATCGAATTTTCTGCTCAAAATATACAAGAAAATATCGAAAAAGTATCCGATTTGAGACTTTCACTTTTTGGGGTCAAAAAGTTTCAAAGGGGTTAACCTTTGAATTTTTTCAAAAATCGTGAAAAATTTCACTTGTCTTTTTAGTGCATAAATCGACTAATTTCGATGCGTAGAGTTCGAAAAACCCGCCGGATCCTGGCGCAAACACTTTAATCCGTCGCAAAATGCGATGTAAGGGAAGACAAATTGGCATAGAATTGCTTCACTTTAAAGCCGGATAAAATTTAAAATATCATACTTACGAGGAATCTGCGTGCGCCAATCGAATTTTCTGCTCAAAATATACAAGAAAATATTGAAAAAGTATCCGATTTGAGACTTTCACTTTTTGGGGTCAAAAAGTTTCAAAGGGGTTAACCTTTGAATTTTTTCAAAAATCGTGAAAAATTTCACTTGTCTTTTTAGTGCATAAATCGACTAATTTCGATGCGTAGAGTTCGAAAAACGCGCCGGATCCTGGCGCAAACACTTTAATCCGTCGCAACATGCGATGTAAGGGAAGGCAAATTGGCATCGAATTGCTTCACTTTAAAGCCGGATAAAATTTAAAATATCATACTTACGAGGAATCTGCGTGCGCCAATCGAATTTTCTGCTCAAAATATACAAGAAAATATCGACAAAGTATCCAATTTGAGACTTCCACTTTTTGGGGTCAAAAAGTTTCATAGGGGTTAACCTTTGAATTTTTTCAAAAATCGTGAAAAATTTCACTTGTCTTTTTAGTGCATAAATCGACTAATTTCGATGCGTAGAGTTCGAAAAACGCGCCGGATCCTGGCGCAAACACTTTAATCCGTCGCAAAATGCGATGTAAGGGAAAGCAAATTGGCATCGAATTGCTTCACTTTAAAGCCGGATAAAATTTAAAATATCATACTTACGAGGAATCTGCGTGCGCCAATCGAATTTTCTGCTCAAAATATACAAGAAAATATCGAAAAAGTATCCGATTTGAGACTTTCACTTTTTGGGGTCAAAAAGTTTCAAAGGGGTTAACCTTTGAATTTTTTCAAAAATCGTGAAAAATTTCACTTGTCTTTTTAGTGCATAAATCGACTAATTTCGATGCGTAGAGTTCGAAAAACGCGCCGGATCCTGGCGCAAACACTTTAATCCGTCGCAAAATGCGATGTAAGGGAAGACAAATTGGCATAGAATTGCTTCACTTTAAAGCCGGATAAAATTTAAAATATCATACTTACGAGGAATCTGCGTGCGCCAATCGAATTTTCTGCTCAAAATATACAAGAAAATATCGAAAAAGTATCCGATTTGAGACTTTCACTTTTTGGGGTCAAAAAGTTTCAAAGGGGTTAACCTTTGAATTTTTTCAAAAATCGTGAAAAATTTCACTTGTCTTTTTAGTGCATAAATCGACTAATTTCGATGCGTAGAGTTCGAAAAACGCGCCGGATCCTGGCGCAAACACTTTAATCCGTCGCAACATGCGATGTAAGGGAAGGCAAATTGGCATCGAATTGCTTCACTTTAAAGCCGGATAAAATTTAAAATATCATACTTACGAGGAATCTGCGTGCGCCAATCGAATTTTCTGCTCAAAATATACAAGAAAATATCGACAAAGTATCCAATTTGAGACTTCCACTTTTTGGGGTCAAAAAGTTTCATAGGGGTTAACCTTTGAATTTTTTCAAAAATCGTGAAAAATTTCACTTGACTTTTTAGTGCATAAATCGACTAATTTCGATGCGTAGAGTTCGAAAAACGCGCCGGATCCTGGCGCAAACACTTTAATCCGTCGCAAAATGCGATGTAAGGGAAAGCAAATTGGCATCGAATTGCTTCACTTTAAAGCCGGATAAAATTTAAAATATCATACTTACGAGGAATCTGCGTGCGCCAATCGAATTTTCTGCTCAAAATATACAAGAAAATATCGAAAAAGTATCCGACTTGAGACTTTCACTTTTTGGGGTCAAAAAGTTTCAAAGGGGTTAACCTTTGAATTTTTTCAAAAATCGTGAAAAATTTCACTTGTCTTTTTAGTGCATAAATCGACTAATTTCGATGCGTAGAGTTCGAAAAACGCGCCGGATCCTGGCGCAAACACTTTAATCCGTCGCAAAATGCGATGTAAGGGAAGGCAAATTGGCATAGAATTGCTTCACTTTAAAGCCGGATAAAATTTAAAATATCATACTTACGAGGAATCTGCGTGCGCCAATCGAATTTTCTGCTCAAAATATACAAGAAAATATCGAAAAAGTATCCGATTTGAGACTTTCACTTTTTGGGGTCAAAAAGTTTCAAAGGGGTTAACCTTTGAATTTTTTCAAAAATCGTGAAAAATTTCACTTGTCTTTTTAGTGCATAAATCGACTAATTTCGATGCGTAGAGTTCGAAAAACGCGCCGGATCCTGGCGCAAACACTTTAATCCGTCGCAACATGCGATGTAAGGGAAGGCAAATTGGCATCGAATTGCTTCACTTTAAAGCCGGATAAAATTTAAAATATCATACTTACGAGGAATCTGCGTGCGCCAATCGAATTTTCTGTTCAAAATATACAAGAAAATATCGAAAAAGTATCCGATTTGAGACTTTCACTTTTTGGGGTCAAAAAGTTTCAAAGGGGTTAACCTTTGAATTTTTTCAAAAATCGTGAAAAATTTCACTTGTCTTTTTAGTGCATAAATCGACTAATTTCGATGCGTAGAGTTCGAAAAACGCGCCGGATCCTGGCGCAAACACTTTAATCCGTCGCAAAATGCGATGTAAGGGAAGGCAAATTGGCATCGAATTGCTTCACTTTAAAGCCGGATAAAATTTAAAATATCATACTTACGAGGAATCTGCGTGCGCCAATCGAATTTTCTGCTCAAAGTATACAAGAAAATATCGAAAAAGCATCCGATTTGAGACTTTCACTTTTTGGGGTCAAAAAAATTCAAAGGGGTTAACCTTAGGTTTTTTTCAAAAACCGTGAAAATATTCAGTGGTGTTTTTATCGACGAAATCGACTAATTTCGATGCGTAGAGTTCGAAAAACGCGCTGGATCCTGGCGCAAACACTTTAATCCGTCTCAAAATGCGAAGTAACGGAGGCTCAGATTTGCATCGCATTTGCTTACTTTCAAGCCAGATAAAATTTAAAATATCATACTTACGATGAATCTGTCTACGCCAATCGAATTTTCTGCTCAAAGTATACAAGAAAATATCGAAAAAGCATCCGATTTGAGACTTTCACTTTTTGGGGTCAAAAAAATTCAAACGGGTTAACCTTAGGTGTTTTTCAATAACCGTGAAAATATTCAGTGGTGTTTTTATCGACGAAATCGACTAATTTCGATGCGTAGAGTTCGAAAAACGCGCTGGATCCTGGCGCAAACACATTAATCCGTCTCAAAATGCGAAGTAAAGGAGGCTCAGATTTGCATCGCATTTGCTTACTTTCAAGCCAGATAAAATTTAAAATATCATACTTACGATGAATCTGTCTGCGCCAATCGAATTTTCTGCTCAAAGTATACAAGAAAATATCGAAAAAGCATCCGATTTGAGACTTTCACTTTTTGGGGTCAAAAAAATTCAAACGGGTTAACCTTAGGTGTTTTTCAATAACCGTGAAAATATTCAGTGGTGTTTTTATCGACGAAATCGACTAATTTCGATGCGTAGAGTTCGAAAAACGCGCTGGATCCTGGCGCAAACACATTAATCCGTCTCAAAATGCGAAGTAAAGGAGGCTCAGATTTGCATCGCATTTGCTTACTTTCAAGCCAGATAAAATTTAAAATATCATACTTACGATGAATCTGTCTGCGCCAATCGAATTTTCTGCTCAAAGTATACAAGAAAATATCGAAAAAGCATCCGATTTGAGACTTTCACTTTTTGGGGTCAAAAAAATTCAAAGGGGTTAACCTTAGGTTTTTTTCAAAAACCGTGAAAATATTCAGTGGTGTTTTTATCGACGAAATCGACTAATTTCGATGCGTAGAGTTCGAAAAACGCGCTGGATCCTGGCGCAAACACTTTAATCCGTCTCAAAATGCGAAGTAAAGGAGGCTCAGATTTGCATCGCATTTCTTACTTTCAAGCCAGATAAAATTTAAAATATCATACTTACGATGAATCTGTCTGCGCCAATCGAATTTTCTGCTCAAAGTATACAAGAAAATATCGAAAAAGCATCCGATTTGAGACTTTCACTTTTTGGGGTCAAAAAAATTCAAAGGGGTTAACCTTAGGTTTTTTTCAAAAACCGTGAAAATATTCAGTGGTGTTTTTATCGACGAAATCGACTAATTTCGATGCGTAGAGTTCGAAAAACGCGCTGGATCCTGGCGCAAACACTTTAATCCGTCTCAAAATGCGAAGTAAAGGAGGCTCAGATTTGCATCGCATTTCTTACTTTCAAGCCAGATAAAATTTAAAATATCATACTTACGATGAATCTGTCTGCGCCAATCGAATTTTCTGCTCAAAGTATACAAGAAAATATCGAAAAAGCATCCGATTTGAGACTTTCACTTTTTGGGGTCAAAAAAATTCAAAGGGGTTAACCTTAGGTTTTTTTCAAAAACCGTGAAAATATTCAGTGGTGTTTTTATCGACGAAATCGACTAATTTCGATGCGTAGAGTTCGAAAAACGCGCTGGATCCTGGCGCAAACACTTTAATCCGTCTCAAAATGCGACGTAAAGGAGGTTTAGATTTGCATCGCATTTGCTTACTTTCAAGCCAGATAAAATTTAAAATATCATACTTACGATGAATCTGTCTGCGCCAATCGAATTTTCTGCTCAAAGTATACAAGAAAATATCGAAAAAGCATCCGATTTGAGACTTTCACTTTTTGGGGTCAAAAAAATTCAAAGGGGTTAACCTTAGGTTTTTTTCAAAAACCGTGAAAATATTCAGTGGTGTTTTTATCGACGAAATCGACTAATTTCGATGCGTAGAGTTCGAAAAGCGCGCTGGATCCTGGCGCAAAACACTTTAATCCGTCTCAAAATGCGATGTAAAGGAGGTTCAGATTTGCATCGCATTTGCTTACTTTCAAGCCAGATAAAATTTAAAATATCATACTTACGATGAATCTGTCTGCGCCAATCGAATTTTCTGCTCAAAGTATACAAGAAAATATCGAAAAAGCATCCGATTTGAGACTTTCACTTTTTGGGGTCAAAAAAATTCAAAGGGGTTAACCTTAGGTTTTTTTCAAAAACCGTGAAAATATTCAGTGGTGTTTTTATCGACGAAATCGACTAATTTCGATGCGTAGAGTTCGAAAAACGCGCTGGATCCTGGCGCAAACACTTTAATCCGTCTCAAAATGCGAAGTAAAGGAGGCTCAGATTTGCATCGCATTTCTTACTTTCAAGCCAGATAAAATTTAAAATATCATACTTACGATGAATCTGTCTGCGCCAATCGAATTTTCTGCTCAAAGTATACAAGAAAATATCGAAAAAGCATCCGATTTGAGACTTTCACTTTTTGGGGTCAAAAAAATTCAAAGGGGTTAACCTTAGGTTTTTTTCAAAAACCGTGAAAATATTCAGTGGTGTTTTTATCGACGAAATCGACTAATTTCGATGCGTAGAGTTCGAAAAACGCGCTGGATCCTGGCGCAAACACTTTAATCCGTCTCAAAATGCGACGTAAAGGAGGTTTAGATTTGCATCGCATTTGCTTACTTTCAAGCCAGATAAAATTTAAAATATCATACTTACGATGAATCTGTCTGCGCCAATCGAATTTTCTGCTCAAAGTATACAAGAAAATATCGAAAAAGCATCCGATTTGAGACTTTCACTTTTTGGGGTCAAAAAAATTCAAAGGGGTTAACCTTAGGTTTTTTTCAAAAACCGTGAAAATATTCAGTGGTGTTTTTATCGACGAAATCGACTAATTTCGATGCGTAAAGTTCGAAAAACGCGCTGGATCCTGGCGCAAAACACTTTAATCCGTCTCAAAATGCGATGTAAAGGAGGTTCAGATTTGCATCGCATTTGCTTACTTTCAAGCCAGATAAAATTTAAAATATCATACTTACGATGAATCTGTCTGCGCCAATCGAATTTTCTGCTCAAAGTATACAAGAAAATATCGAAAAAGCATCCGATTTGAGACTTTCACTTTTTGGGGTCAAAAAAATTCAAAGGGGTTAACCTTAGGTTTTTTTCAAAAACCGTGAAAATATTCAGTGGTGTTTTTATCGACGAAATCGACTAATTTCGATGCGTAGAGTTCGAAAAACGCGCTGGATCCTGGCGTAAACACTTTAATCCGTCTCAAAATGCGAAGTAACGGAGGCTCAGATTTGCATCGCATTTGCTTACTTTCAAGCCAGATAAAATTTAAAATATCATACTTACGATGAATCTGTCTGCGCCAATCGAATTTTCTGCTCAAAGTATATAAGAAAATATCGAAAAAGCATCCGATTTGAGACTTTCACTTTTTGGGGTCAAAAAAATTCAAAGGGGTTAACCTTAGGTTTTTTTCAAAAACCGTGAAAATATTCACTGGTGTTTTTATCGACGAAATCGACTAATTTCGATGCGTAGAGTTCGAAAAACGCGCTGGATCCTGGCGCAAACACTTTAATCCGTCTCAAAATGCGACGTAAAGGAGGTTTAGATTTGCATCGCATTTGCTTACTTTCAAGCCAGATAAAATTTAAAATATCATACTTACGATGAATCTGTCTGCGCCAATCGAATTTTCTGCTCAAAGTATACAAGAAAATATCGAAAAAGCATCCGATTTGAGACTTTCACTTTTTGGGGTCAAAAAAATTCAAAGGGGTTAACCTTAGGTTTTTTTCAAAAACCGTGAAAATATTCAGTGGTGTTTTTTATCGACGAAATCGACTAATTTCGATGCGTAGAGTTCGAAAAACGCGCTGGATCCTGGCGCAAACACTTTAATCCGTCTCAAAATGCGAAGTAAAGGAGGCTCAGATTTGCATCGCATTTGCTTACTTTCAAGCCAGATAAAATTTAAAATATCATACTTACGATGAATCTGTCTGCGCCAATCGAATTTTCTGCTCAAAGTATACAAGAAAATATCGAAAAAGCATCCGATTTGAGACTTTCACTTTTTGGGGTCAAAAAAATTCAAAGGGGTTAACCTTAGGTTTTTTTCAAAACCCGTGAAAATATTCAGTGGTGTTTTTATCGACGAAATCGACTAATTTCGATGCGTAGAGTTCGAAAAACGCGCTGGATCCTGGCGTAAACACTTTAATCCGTCTCAAAATGCGAAGTAAAGGAGGCTCAGATTTGCATCGCATTTGCTTACTTTCAAGCCAGATAAAATTTAAAATATCATACTTACGATGAATCTGTCTGCGCCAATCGAATTTTCTGCTCAAAGTATACAAGAAAATATCGAAAAAGCATCCGATTTGAGACTTTCACTTTTTGGGGTCAAAAAAATTCAAAGGGGTTAACCTTAGGTTTTTTTCAAAAACCGTGAAAATATTCAGTGGTGTTTTTATCGACGAAATCGACTAATTTCGATGCGTAGAGTTCGAAAAACGCGCTGGATCCTGGCGCAAACACTTTAATCCGTCTCAAAATGCGAAGTAAAGGAGGCTCAGATTTGCATCGCATTTGCTTACTTTCAAGCCAGATAAAATTTAAAATATCATACTTACGATGAATCTGTCTGCGCCAATCGAATTTTCTGCTCAAAGTATACAAGAAAATATCGAAAAAGCATCCGATTTGAGACTTTCACTTTTTGGGGTCAAAAAAATTCAAAGGGGTTAACCTTAGGTTTTTTTCAAAAACCGTGAAAATATTCAGTGGTGTTTTTATCGACGAAATCGACTAATTTCGATGCGTAGAGTTCGAAAAACGCGCTGGATCCTGGCGCAAACACTTTAATCCGTCTCAAAATGCGAAGTAACGGAGGCTCAGATTTGCATCGCATTTGCTTACTTTCAAGCCAGATAAAATTTAAAATATCATACTTACGATGAATCTGTCTGCGCCAATCGAATTTTCTGCTCAAAGTATACAAGAAAATATCGAAAAAGCATCCGATTTGAGACTTTCACTTTTTGGGGTCAAAAAAATTCAAAGGGGTTAACCTTAGGTTTTTTTCAAAAACCGTGAAAATATTCAGTGGTGTTTTTATCGACGAAATCGACTAATTTCGATGCGTAGAGTTCGAAAAACGCGCTGGATCCTGGCGCAAACACTTTAATCCGTCTCAAAATGCGACGTAAAGGAGGTTTAGATTTGCATCGCATTTGCTTACTTTCAAGCCAGATAAAATTTAAAATATCATACTTACGATGAATCTGTCTGCGCCAATCGAATTTTCTGCTCAAAGTATACAAGAAAATATCGAAAAAGCATCCGATTTGAGACTTTCACTTTTTGGGGTCAAAAAAATTCAAAGGGGTTAACCTTAGGTTTTTTTCAAAAACCGTGAAAATATTCAGTGGTGTTTTTATCGACGAAATCGACTAATTTCGATGCGTAGAGTTCGAAAAACGCGCTGGATCCTGGCGCAAACACTTTAATCCGTCTCAAAATGCGAAGTAAAGGAGGCTCAGATTTGCATCGCATTTGCTTACTTTCAAGCCAGATAAAATTTAAAATATCATACTTACGATGAATCTGTCTGCGCCAATCGAATTTTCTGCTCAAAGTATACAAGAAAATATCGAAAAAGCATCCGATTTGAGACTTTCACTTTTTGGGGTCAAAAAAATTCAAAGGGGCTAACCTTAGGTTTTTTTCAAAAACCGTGAAAATATTCAGTGGTGTTTTTATCGACGAAATCGACTAATTTCGATGCGTAGAGTTCGAAAAACGCGCTGGATCCTGGCGCAAACACTTTAATCCGTCTCAAAATGCGAAGTAAAGGAGGCTCAGATTTGCATCGCATTTGCTTACTTTCAAGCCAGATAAAATTTAAAATATCATACTTACGATGAATCTGTCTGCGCCAATCGAATTTTCTGCTCAAAGTATACAAGAAAATATCGAAAAAGCATCCGATTTGAGACTTTCACTTTTTGGGGTCAAAAAAATTCAAAGGGGTTAACCTTAGGTTTTTTTCAAAAACCGTGAAAATATTCAGTGGTGTTTTTATCGACGAAATCGACTAATTTCGATGCGTAGAGTTCGAAAAACGCGCTGGATCCTGGCGCAAACACTTTAATCCGTCTCAAAATGCGACGTAAAGGAGGTTCAGATTTGCATCGCATTTGCTTACTTTCAAGCCAGATAAAATTTAAAATATCATACTTACGATGAATCTGTCTGCGCCAATCGAATTTTCTGCTCAAAGTATACAAGAAAATATCGAAAAAGCATCCGATTTGAGACTTTCACTTTTTGGGGTCAAAAAAATTCAAAGGGGTTAACCTTAGGTTTTTTTCAAAAACCGTGAAAATATTCAGTGGTGTTTTTGTCGACGAAATCGACTAATTTCGATGCGTAGAGTTCGAAAAACGCGCTGGATCCTGGCGCAAACACTTTAATCCGTCTCAAAATGCGAAGTAAAGGAGGCTCAGATTTGCATCGCATTTGCTTACTTTCAAGCCAGATAAAATTTAAAATATCATACTTACGATGAATCTGTCTGCGCCAATCGAATTTTCTGCTCAAAGTATACAAGAAAATATCGAAAAAGCATCCGATTTGAGACTTTCACTTTTTGGGGTCAAAAAAATTCAAAGGGGTTAACCTTAGGTTTTTTTCAAAAACCGTGAAAATATTCAGTGGTGTTTTTATCGACGAAATCGACTAATTTCGATGCGTAGAGATCGAAAAACGCGCTGGATCCTGGCGCAAACACTTTAATCCGTCTCAAAATGCGACGTAAAGGAGGTTCAGATTTGCATCGCATTTGCTTACTTTCAAGCCAGATAAAATTTAAAATATCATACTTACGATGAATCTGTCTGCGCCAATCGAATTTTCTGCTCAAAGTATACAAGAAAATATCGAAAAAGAATCCGATTTGAGACTTTCACTTTTTGGGGTCAAAAAAATTCAAACGGGTTAACCTTAGGTTTTTTTCAATAACCGTGAAAATATTCAGTGGTGTTTTTATCGACGAAATCGACTAATTTCGATGCGTAGAGTTCGAAAAACGCGCTGGATCCTGGTGCAAACACTTTAATCCGTCTCAAAATGCGAAGTAACGGAGGCTCAGATTTGCATCGCATTTGCTTACTTTCAAGCCAGATAAAATTTAAAATATCATACTTACGATGAATCTGTCTGCGCCAATCGAATTTTCTGCTCAAAGTATACAAGAAAATATCGAAAAAGCATCCGATTTGAGACTTTCACTTTTTGGGGTCAAAAAAATTCAAAGGGGTTAACCTTAGGTTTTTTTCAAAAACCGTGAAAATATTCAGTGGTGTTTTTATCGACGAAATCGACTAATTTCGATGCGTAGAGTTCGAAAAACGCGCTGGATCCTGGCGCAAACACTTTAATCCGTCTCAAAATGCGAAGTAAAGGAGGCTCAGATTTGCATCGCATTTGCTTACTTTCAAGCCAGATAAAATTTAAAATATCATACTTGCGATGAATCTGTCTGCGCCAATCGAATTTTCTGCTCAAAGTATACAAGAAAATATCGAAAAAGCATCCGATTTGAGACTTTCACTTTTTGGGGTCAAAAAAATTCAAACGGGTTAACCTTAGGTTTTTTTCAATAACCGTGAAAATATTCAGTGGTGTTTTTATCGACGAAATCGACTAATTTCGATGCGTAGAGTTCGAAAAACGCGCTGGATCCTGGCGCAAACACATTAATCCGTCTCAAAATGCGAAGTAAAGGAGGCTCAGATTTGCATCGCATTTGCTTACTTTCAAGCCAGATAAAATTTAAAATATCATACTTACGATGAATCTGTCTGCGCCAATCGAATTTTCTGCTCAAAGTATACAAGAAAATATCGAAAAAGCATCCGATTTGAGACTTTCACTTTTTGGGGTCACTTTTTTTTCAAAAACTGTTAAAATATTCAGTGGTGTTTTTATCGACGAAATCGACTAATTTCGATGCGTAGAGTTCGAAAAACGCGCTGGATCCTGGCGCAAACACTTTAATCCGTCTCAAAATGCGAAGTAAAGGAGGCTCAGATTTGCATCGCATTTGCTTACTTTCAAGCCAGATAAAATTTAAAATATCATACTTACGATGAATCTGTCTGCGCCAATCGAATTTTCTGCTCAAAGTATACAAGAAAATATCGAAAAAGCATCCGATTTGAGACTTTCACTTTTTGGGGTCAAAAAAATTCAAAGGGGTTAACCTTAGGTTTTTTTCAAAAACCGTGAAAATATTCAGTGGTGTTTTTATCGACGAAATCGACTAATTTCGATGCGTAGAGTTCGAAAAACGCGCTGGATCCTGGCGCAAACACTTTAATCCGTCTCAAAATGCGACGTAAAGGAGGTTCAGATTTGCATCGCATTTGCTTACTTTCAAGCCAGATAAAATTTAAAATATCATACTTACGATGAATCTGTCTGCGCCAATCGAATTTTCTGCTCAAAGTATACAAGAAAATATCGAAAAAGCATCCGATTTGAGACTTTCACTTTTTGGGGTCAAAAAAATTCAAAGAGGTTAACCTTAGGTTTTTTTCAAAAACCGTGAAAATATTCAGTGGTGTTTTTATCGACGAAATCTACTAATTTCGATGCGTAGAGTTCGAAAAACGCGCTGGATCCTGGCGCAAACACTTTAATCCGTCTCAAAATGCGAAGTAAAGGAGGCTCAGATTTGCATCGCATTTGCTTACTTTCAAGCCAGATAAAATTTAAAATATCATACTTACGATGAATCTGTCTGCGCCAATCGAATTTTCTGCTCAAAGTATACAAGAAAATATCGAAAAAGCATCCGATTTGAGACTTTCACTTTTTGGGGTCAAAAAAGTTCAAAGGGGTTAACCTTAGGTTTTTTTCAAAAACCGTGAAAATATTCAGTGGTGTTTTTATCGACGAAATCGACTAATTTCGATGCGTAGAGTTCGAAAAACGCGCTGGATCCTGGCGCAAACACTTTAATCCGTTTCAAAATGCGAAGTAAAGGAGGCTCAGATTTGCATCGTATTTGCTTACTTTCAAGCCAGGTAAAATTTAAAATATCATACTTACGATGAATCTGTCTGCGCTAATCGAATTTTCTGCTCAAAGTATACAAGAAAATATCGAAAAAGCATCCGATTTGAGACTTTCACTTTTTGGGGTCAAAAAAATTCAAAGGGGTTAACCTTAGGTTTTTTTCAAAAACCGTGAAAATATTCAGTGGTGTTTTTATCGACGAAATCGACTAATTTCGATGCGTAGAGTTCGAAAAACGCGCTGGATCCTGGCGCAAACACTTTAATCCGTCTCAAAATGCGACGTAAAGGAGGCTCAGATTTGCATCGCATTTGCTTACTTTCAAGCCAGATAAAATTTAAAATATCATACTTACGATGAATCTGTCTGCGCCAATCGAATTTTCTGCTCAAAGTATACAAGAAAATATCGAAAAAGCATCCGATTTGAGACTTTCACTTTTTGGGGTCAAAAAAATTCAAAGGGGTTAACCTTAGGTTTTTTTCTAAAACCGTGAAAATATTCAGTGGTGTTTTTATCGACGAAATCGACTAATTTCGATGCGTAGAGTTCGAAAAACGCGCTGGATCCTGGCGCAAACACTTTAATCCGTCTCAAAATGCGAAGTAAAGGAGGCTCAGATTTGCATCGCATTTGCTTACTTTCAAGCCAGATAAAATTTAAAATATCATACTTACAATGAATCTGTCTGCCCCAATCGAATTTTCTGCTCAAAGTATACAAGAAAATATCGAAAAAGCATCCGTTTTGAGACTTTCACTTTTTGGGGTCAAAAAAATTCAAAGGGGTTAACCTTAGGTTTTTTTCAAAAACCGTGAAAATATTCAGTGGTGTTTTTATCGACGAAATCGACTAATTTCGATGCGTAGAGTTCGAAAAACGCGCTGGATCCTGGCGCAAACACTTTAATCCGTCTTAAAATGCGAAGTAAAGGAGGCTCAGATTTGCATCGCATTTGCTTACTTTCAAGCCAGTTAAAATTTAAAATATCATACTTACGATGAATCTGTCTGCGCCAATCGAATTTTCTGCTCAAAGTATACAAGAAAATATCGAAAAAGCATCCGATTTGAGACTTTCACTTTTTGGGGTCAAAAAAATTCAAAGGGGTTAACCTTAGGTTTTTTTCAAAAACCGTGAAAATATTCAGTGGTGTTTTCATCGACGAAATCGACTAATTTCGATGCGTAGAGTTCGAAAAACGCGCTGGATCCTGGCGCAAACACTTTAATCCGTCTCAAAATGCGAAGTAAAGGAGGCTCAGATTTGCATCGCATTTGCTTACTTTCAAGCCAGATAAAATTTAAAATATCATACTTACGATGAATCTGTCTGCGCCAATCGAATTTTCTGCTCAAAGTATACAAGAAAATATCGAAAAAGCATCCGATTTGAGACTTTCACTTTTTGGGGTCAAAAAAATTCAAAGGGGTTAACCTTAGGTTTTTTTCAAAAACCGTGAAAATATTCAATGGTGTTTTTATCGACGAAATCGACTAATTTCGATGCGTAGAGTTCGAAAAACGCGCTGGATCCTGGCGCAAACACTTTAATCCGTCTCAAAATGCGAAGTAAAGGAGGCTCAAATTTGCATCGCATTTGCTTACATTCAAGCCAGATAAAATTTAAAATATCATACTTACGATGAATCTGTCTGCGCCTATCGAATTTTCTGCTCAAAGTATACAAGAAAATATCGAAAAAGCATCCGATTTGAGACTTTCACTTTTTGGGGTCAAAAAAATTCAAAGGGGTTAACCTTAGGTTTTTTTCAAAAACCGTGAAAATATTCAGTGGTGTTTTCATCGACGAAATCGACTAATTTCGATGCGTAGAGTTCGAAAAACGCGCTGGATCCTGGCGCAAACACTTTAATCCGTCTCAAAATGCGAAGTAAAGGAGGCTCAGATTTGCATCGCATTTGCTTACTTTCAAGCCAGATAAAATTTAAAATATCATACTTACGATGAATCTGTCTGCGCCAATCGAATTTTCTGCTCAAAGTATACAAGAAAATATCGAAAAAGCATCCGATTTGAGACTTTCACTTTTTGGGGCAAAAAAATTCAAAGGGGTTAACCTTAGGTTTTTTTCAAAAACCGTGAAAATATTCAATGGTGTTTTTATCGACGAAATCGACTAATTTCGATGCGTAGAGTTCGAAAAACGCGCTGGATCCTGGCGCAAACACTTTAATCCGTCTCAAAAGGCGAAGTAAAGCAGGCTCAAATTTGCATCGCATTTGCTTACATTCAAGCCAGATAAAATTTAAAATATCATACTTACGATGAATCTGTCTGCGCCAATCGAATTTTCTGCTCAAAGTATACAAGAAAATATCGAAAAAGCATCCGATTTGAAACTTTCACTTTTTGGGGTCAAAAAAATTCAAAGGGGTTAACCTTAGGTTTTTTTCAAAAACCGTGAAAATATTCAGTGGTGTTTTTATCGACGAAAGCGACTAATTTCGATGCGTAGAGTTCGAAAAACGCGCTGGATCCTGACGCAAACACTTTAATCCGTCTCAAAATGCGAAGTAAAGGAGGCTCAGATTTGCATCGCATTTGCTTACTTTCAAGCCAGATAAAATTTAAAATATCATACTTACGATGAATCTGTCTGCGCCAATCGAATTTTCTGCTCAAAGTATACAAGAAAATATCGAAAAAGCATCCGATTTGAGACTTTCACTTTTTGGGGTCAAAAAAATTCAAAGGGGTTAACCTTAGGTTTTTTTCAAAAACCGTGAAAATATTCAGTGGTGTTTTTATCGACGAAATCGACTAATTTCGATGCGTAGAGTTCAAAAAACGCGCTGGATCCTGGCGCAAACACTTTAATCCGTCTCAAAATGCGAAGTAAAGGTCGCTCAGATTTGCATCGCATTTGCTTACTTTCAAGCCAGATAAAATTTAAAATATCATACTTACGATGAATCTGTCTGCGCCAATCGAATTTTCTGCTCAAAGTATACAAGAAAATATCGAAAAAGCATCCGATTTGAGACTTTCACTTTTTGGGGTCAAAAAAATTCAAAGGGGTTAACCTTAGGTTTTTTTCTAAAACCGTGAAAATATTCAGTGGTGTTTTTATCGACGAAATCGACTAATTTCGATGCGTAGAGTTCGAAAAACGCGCTGGATCCTGGCGCAAACACTTTAATCCGTCTCAAAATGCGAAGTAAAGGAGGCTCAGATTTGCATCGCATTTGCTTACTTTCAAGCCAGATAAAATTTAAAATATCATACTTACGATGAATCTGTCTGCGCCAAACGAATTTTCTGCTCAAAGTATACAAGAAAATATCGAAAAAGCATCCGATTTCAGACTTTCACTTTTTGGGGTCAAAAAAATTCAAAGGGGTTGACCTTAGGTTTTTTTCAAAAACCGTGAAAATATTCAGTGGTGTTTTTATCGACGAAATCGACTAATTTCGATGCGTAGAGTTCGAAAAACTCGCTGGATGCTTTCAATCGAATTTTCTGCTCAAAGTATACAAGAAAATATCGAAAAAGCATCCGATTTGAGACTTTCACTTTTTGGGGTCAAAAAAGTTCAAAGGGGTTAACCTTAGGTTTTTTTCAAAAACCGTGAAAATATTCAGTGGTGTTTTTATCGACGAAATCGACTAATTTCGATGCGTAGAGTTCGAAAAACGCGCTGGATCCTGGCGCAAACACTTTAATCCGTTTCAAAATGCGAAGTAAAGGAGGCTCAGATTTGCATCGTATTTGCTTACTTTCAAGCCAGGTAAAATTTAAAATATCATACTTACGATGAATCTGTCTGCGCTAATCGAATTTTCTGCTCAAAGTATACAAGAAAATATCGAAAAAGCATCCGATTTGAGACTTTCACTTTTTGGGGTCAAAAAAATTCAAAGGGGTTAACCTTAGGTTTTTTTCAAAAACCGTGAAAATATTCAGTGGTGTTTTTATCGACGAAATCGACTAATTTCGATGCGTAGAGTTCGAACAACGCGCTGGATCCTGGCGCAAACACTTTAATCCGTCTCAAAATGCGACGTAAAGGAGGCTCAGATTTGCATCGCATTTGCTTACTTTCAAGCCAGATAAAATTTAAAATATCATACTTACGATGAATCTGTCTGCGCCAATCGAATTTTCTGCTCAAAGTATACAAGAAAATATCGAAAAAGCATCCGATTTGAGACTTTCACTTTTTGGGGTCAAAAAAATTCAAAGGGGTTAACCTTAGGTTTTTTTCTAAAACCGTGAAAATATTCAGTGGTGTTTTTATCGACGAAATCGACTAATTTCGATGCGTAGAGTTCGAAAAACGCGCTGGATCCTGGCGCAAACACTTTAATCCGTCTCAAAATGCGAAGTAAAGGAGGCTCAGATTTGCATCGCATTTGCTTACTTTCAAGCCAGATAAAATTTAAAATATCATACTTACAATGAATCTGTCTGCCCCAATCGAATTTTCTGCTCAAAGTATACAAGAAAATATCGAAAAAGCATCCGTTTTGAGACTTTCACTTTTTGGGGTCAAAAAAATTCAAAGGGGTTAACCTTAGGTTTTTTTCAAAAACCGTGAAAATATTCAGTGGTGTTTTTATCGACGAAAGCGACTAATTTCGATGCGTAGAGTTCGAAAAACGCGCTGGATCCTGACGCAAACACTTTAATCCGTCTCAAAATGCGAAGTAAAGGAGGCTCAGATTTGCATCGCATTTGCTTACTTTCAAGCCAGATAAAATTTAAAATATCATACTTACGATGAATCTGTCTGCGCCAATCGAATTTTCTGCTCAAAGTATACAAGAAAATATCGAAAAAGCATCCGATTTGAGACTTTCACTTTTTGGGGTCAAAAAAATTCAAAGGGGTTAACCTTAGGTTTTTTTCAAAAACCGTGAAAATATTCAGTGGTGTTTTTATCGACGAAATCGACTAATTTCGATGCGTAGAGTTCAAAAAACGCGCTGGATCCTGGCGCAAACACTTTAATCCGTCTCAAAATGCGAAGTAAAGGTCGCTCAGATTTGCATCGCATTTGCTTACTTTCAAGCCAGATAAAATTTAAAATATCATACTTACGATGAATCTGTCTGCGCCAATCGAATTTTCTGCTCAAAGTATACAAGAAAATATCGAAAAAGCATCCGATTTGAGACTTTCACTTTTTGGGGTCAAAAAAATTCAAAGGGGTTAACCTTAGGTTTTTTTCTAAAACCGTGAAAATATTCAGTGGTGTTTTTATCGACGAAATCGACTAATTTCGATGCGTAGAGTTCGAAAAACGCGCTGGATCCTGGCGCAAACACTTTAATCCGTCTCAAAATGCGAAGTAAAGGAGGCTCAGATTTGCATCGCATTTGCTTACTTTCAAGCCAGATAAAATTTAAAATATCATACTTACGATGAATCTGTCTGCGCCAAACGAATTTTCTGCTCAAAGTATACAAGAAAATATCGAAAAAGCATCCGATTTCAGACTTTCACTTTTTGGGGTCAAAAAAATTCAAAGGGGTTAACCTTAGGTTTTTTTCAAAAACCGTGAAAATATTCAGTGGTGTTTTTATCGACGAAATCGACTAATTTCGATGCGTAGAGTTCGAAAAACTCGCTGGATCCTATACAAGAAAATATCGAAAAAGCATCCGATTTGAGACTTTCACTTTTTGGGGTCAAAAAAGTTCAAAGGGGTTAACCTTAGGTTTTTTTCAAAAACCGTGAAAATATTCAGTGGTGTTTTTATCGACGAAATCGACTAATTTCGATGCGTAGAGTTCGAAAAACGCGCTGGATCCTGGCGCAAACACTTTAATCCGTTTCAAAATGCGAAGTAAAGGAGGCTCAGATTTGCATCGTATTTGCTTACTTTCAAGCCAGGTAAAATTTAAAATATCATACTTACGATGAATCTGTCTGCGCTAATCGAATTTTCTGCTCAAAGTATACAAGAAAATATCGAAAAAGCATCCGATTTGAGACTTTCACTTTTTGGGGTCAAAAAAATTCAAAGGGGTTAACCTTAGGTTTTTTTCAAAAACCGTGAAAATATTCAGTGGTGTTTTTATCGACGAAATCGACTAATTTCGATGCGTAGAGTTCGAAAAACGCGCTGGATCCTGGCGCAAACACTTTAATCCGTCTCAAAATGCGACGTAAAGGAGGCTCAGATTTGCATCGCATTTGCTTACTTTCAAGCCAGATAAAATTTAAAATATCATACTTACGATGAATCTGTCTGCGCCAATCGAATTTTCTGCTCAAAGTATACAAGAAAATATCGAAAAAGCATCCGATTTGAGACTTTCACTTTTTGGGGTCAAAAAAATTCAAAGGGGTTAACCTTAGGTTTTTTTCTAAAACCGTGAAAATATTCAGTGGTGTTTTTATCGACGAAATCGACTAATTTCGATGCGTAGAGTTCGAAAAACGCGCTGGATCCTGGCGCAAACACTTTAATCCGTCTCAAAATGCGAAGTAAAGGAGGCTCAGATTTGCATCGCATTTGCTTACTTTCAAGCCAGATAAAATTTAAAATATCATACTTACAATGAATCTGTCTGCCCCAATCGAATTTTCTGCTCAAAGTATACAAGAAAATATCGAAAAAGCATCCGTTTTGAGACTTTCACTTTTTGGGGTCAAAAAAATTCAAAGGGGTTAACCTTAGGTTTTTTTCAAAAACCGTGAAAATATTCAGTGGTGTTTTTATCGACGAAATCGACTAATTTCGATGCGTAGAGTTCGAAAAACGCGCTGGATCCTGGCGCAAACACTTTAATCCGTCTTAAAATGCGAAGTAAAGGAGGCTCAGAATTGCATTGCATTTGCTTACTTTCAAGCCAGTTAAAATTTAAAATATCATACTTACGATGAATCTGTCTGCGCCAATCGAATTTTCTGCTCAAAGTATACAAGAAAATATCGAAAAAGCATCCGATTTGAGACTTTCACTTTTTGGGGTCAAAAAAATTCAAAGGGGTTAACCTTAGGTTTTTTTCAAAAACCGTGAAAATATTCAGTGGTGTTTTCATCGACGAAATCGACTAATTTCGATGCGTAGAGTTCGAAAAACGCGCTGGATCCTGGCGCAAACACTTTAATCCGTCTCAAAATGCGAAGTAAAGGAGGCTCAGATTTGCATCGCATTTGCTTACTTTCAAGCCATATAAAATTTAAAATATCATACTTACGATGAATCTGTCTGCGCCAATCGAATTTTCTGCTCAAAGTATACAAGAAAATATCGAAAAAGCATCCGATTTGAGACTTTCACTTTTTGGGGTCAAAAAAATTCAAAGGGGTTAACCTTAGGTTTTTTTCAAAAACCGTGAAAATATTCAGTGGTGTTTTCATCGACGAAATCGACTAATTTCGATGCGTAGAGTTCGAAAAACGCGCTGGATCCTGGCGCAAACACTTTAATCCGTCTCAAAATGCGAAGTAAAGGAGGCTCAGATTTGCATCGCATTTGCTTACTTTCAAGCCAGATAAAATTTAAAATATCATACTTACGATGAATCTGTCTGCGCCAATCGAATTTTCTGCTCAAAGTATACAAGAAAATATCGAAAAAGCATCCGATTTGAGACTTTCACTTTTTGGGGTCAAAAAAATTCAAAGGGGTTAACCTTAGGTTTTTTTCAAAAACCGTGAAAATATTCAATGGTGTTTTTATCGACGAAATCGACTAATTTCGATGCGTAGAGTTCGAAAAACGCGCTGGATCCTGGCGCAAACACTTTAATCCGTCTCAAAATGCGAAGTAAAGGAGGCTCAAATTTGCATCGCATTTGCTTACATTCAAGCCAGATAAAATTTAAAATATCATACTTACGATGAATCTGTCTGCGCCTATCGAATTTTCTGCTCAAAGTATACAAGAAAATATCGAAAAAGCATCCGATTTGAGACTTTCACTTTTTGGGGTCAAAAAAATTCAAAGGGGTTAACCTTAGGTTTTTTTCAAAAACCGTGAAAATATTCAGTGGTGTTTTCATCGACGAAATCGACTAATTTCGATGCGTAGAGTTCGAAAAACGCGCTGGATCCTGGCGCAAACACTTTAATCCGTCTCAAAATGCGAAGTAAAGGAGGCTCAGATTTGCATCGCATTTGCTTACTTTCAAGCCAGATAAAATTTAAAATATCATACTTACGATGAATCTGTCTGCGCCAATCGAATTTTCTGCTCAAAGTATACAAGAAAATATCGAAAAAGCATCCGATTTGAGACTTTCACTTTTTGGGGCAAAAAAATTCAAAGGGGTTAACCTTAGGTTTTTTTCAAAAACCGTGAAAATATTCAATGGTGTTTTTATCGACGAAATCGACTAATTTCGATGCGTAGAGTTCGAAAAACGCGCTGGATCCTGGCGCAAACACTTTAATCCGTCTCAAAAGGCGAAGTAAAGCAGGCTCAAACTTGCATCGCATTTGCTTACATTCAAGCCAGATAAAATTTAAAATATCATACTTACGATGAATCTGTCTGCGCCAATCGAATTTTCTGCTCAAAGTATACAAGAAAATATCGAAAAAGCATCCGATTTGAGACTTTCACTTTTTGGGGTCAAAAAAATTCAAAGGGGTTAACCTTAGGTTTTTTTCAAAAACCGTGAAAATATTCAGTGGTGTTTTCATCGACGAAATCGACTAATTTCGATGCGTAGAGTTCGAAAAACGCGCTGGATCCTGACGCAAACACTTTAATCCGTCTCAAAATGCGAAGTAAAGGAGGCTCAGATTTGCATCGCATTTGCTTACTTTCAAGCCAGATAAAATTTAAAATATCATACTTACGATGAATCTGTCTGCGCCAATCGAATTTTCTGCTCAAAGTATACAAGAAAATATCGAAAAAGCATCCGATTTGAGACTTTCACTTTTTGGGGTCAAAAAAATTCAAAGGGGTTAACCTTAGGTTTTTTTCAAAAACCGTGAAAATATTCAGTGGTGTTTTTATCGACGAAATCGACTAATTTCGATGCGTAGAGTTCAAAAAACGCGCTGGATCCTGGCGCAAACACTTTAATCCGTCTCAAAATGCGAAGTAAAGGTCGCTCAGATTTGCATCGCATTTGCTTACTTTCAAGCCAGATAAAATTTAAAATATCATACTTACGATGAATCTGTCTGCGCCAATCGAATTTTCTGCTCAAAGTATACAAGAAAATATCGAAAAAGCATCCGATTTGAGACTTTCACTTTTTGGGGTCAAAAAAATTCAAAGGGGTTAACCTTAGGTTTTTTTCAAAAACCGTGAAAATATTCAGTGGTGTTTTTATCGACGAAATCGACTAATTTCGATGCGTAGAGTTCGAAAAACGCGCTGGATCCTGGCGCAAACACTTTAATCCGTCTCAAAATGCGAAGTAAAGGAGGCTCAGATTTGCATCGCATTTGCTTACTTTCAAGCCAGATAAAATTTAAAATATCATACTTACGATGAATCTGTCTGCGCCAAACGAATTTTCTGCTCAAAGTATACAAGAAAATATCGAAAAAGCATCCGATTTCAGACTTTCACTTTTTGGGGTCAAAAAAATTCAAAGGGGTTGACCTTAGGTTTTTTTCAAAAACCGTGAAAATATTCAGTGGTGTTTTTATCGACGAAATCGACTAATTTCGATGCGTAGAGTTCGAAAAACTCGCTGGATGCTTTCAATCGAATTTTCTGCTCAAAGTATACAAGAAAATATCGAAAAAGCATCCGATTTGAGACTTTCACTTTTTGGGGTCAAAAAAGTTCAAAGGGGTTAACCTTAGGTTTTTTTCAAAAACCGTGAAAATATTCAGTGGTGTTTTTATCGACGAAATCGACTAATTTCGATGCGTAGAGTTCGAAAAACGCGCTGGATCCTGGCGCAAACACTTTAATCCGTCTCAAAATGCGAAGTAAAGGAGGCTCAGATTTGCATCGCATTTGCTTACTTTCAAGCCAGATAAAATTTAAAATATCATACTTACGATGAATCTGTCTGCGCCAATCGAATTTTCTGCTCAAAGTATACAAGAAAATATCGAAAAAGCATCCGATTTGAGACTTTCACTTTTTGGGGTCAAAAAAGTTCAAAGGGGTTAACCTTAGGTTTTTTTCAAAAACCGTGAAAATATTCAGTGGTGTTTTTATCGACGAAATCGACTAATTTCGATGCGTAGAGTTCGAAAAACGCGCTGGATCCTGGCGCAAACACTTTAATCCGTCTCAAAATGCGAAGTAAAGGAGGCTCAGATTTGCATCGTATTTGCTTACTTTCAAGCCAGGTAAAATTTAAAATATCATACTTACGATGAATCTGTCTGCGCCAATCGAATTTTCTGCTCAAAGTATACAAGAAAATATCGAAAAAGCATCCGATTTGAGACTTTCACTTTTTGGGGTCAAAAAAATTCAAAGGGGTTAACCTTAGGTTTTTTTCAAAAACCGTGAAAATATTCAGTGGTGTTTTTATCGACGAAATCGACTAATTTCGATGCGTAGATTTCGAAAAACGCGCTGGATCCTGGCGCAAACACTTTAATCCGTCTCAAAATGCGAAGTAAAGGAGGCTCAGATTTGCATCGCATTTGCTTACTTTCAAGACAGATAAAATTTAAAATATCATACTTACGATGAATCTGTCTGCGCCAATCGAATTTTCTGCTCAAAGTATACAAGAAAATATCGAAAAAGCATCCGATTTGAGACTTTCACTTTTTGGGGTCAAAAAAATTCAAAGGGGTTAACCTTAGGTTTTTTTCAAAAACCGTGAAAATATTCAGTGGTGTTTTTATCGACGAAATCGACTAATTTCGATGCGTAGAGTTCAAAAAACGCGCTGGATCCTGGCGCAAACACTTTAATCCGTCTCAAAATGCGAAGTAAAGGTCGCTCAGATTTGCATCGCATTTGCTTACTTTCAAGCCAGATAAAATTTAAAATATCATACTTACGATGAATCTGTCTGCGCCAATCGAATTTTCTGCTCAAAGTATACAAGAAAATATCGAAAAAGCATCCGATTTGAGACTTTCACTTTTTGGGGTCAAAAAAATTCAAAGGGGTTAACCTTAGGTTTTTTTCAAAAACCGTGAAAATATTCAGTGGTGTTTTTATCGACGAAATCGACTAATTTCGATGCGTAGAGTTCGAAAAACGCGCTGGATCCTGGCGCAAACACTTTAATCCGTCTCAAAATGCGAAGTAAAGGAGGCTCAGATTTGCATCGCATTTGCTTACTTTCAAGCCAGATAAAATTTAAAATATCATACTTACGATGAATCTGTCTGCGCCAAACGAATTTTCTGCTCAAAGTATACAAGAAAATATCGAAAAAGCATCCGATTTCAGACTTTCACTTTTTGGGGTCAAAAAAATTCAAAGGGGTTGACCTTAGGTTTTTTTCAAAAACCGTGAAAATATTCAGTGGTGTTTTTATCGACGAAATCGACTAATTTCGATGCGTAGAGTTCGAAAAACTCGCTGGATGCTTTCAATCGAATTTTCTGCTCAAAGTATACAAGAAAATATCGAAAAGCATCCGATTTGAGACTTTCACTTTTTGGGGTCAAAAAAGTTCAAAGGGGTTAACCTTAGGTTTTTTTCAAAAACCGTGAAAATATTCAGTGGTGTTTTTATCGACGAAATCGACTAATTTCGATGCGTAGAGTTCGAAAAACGCGCTGGATCCTGGCGCAAACACTTTAATCCGTCTCAAAATGCGAAGTAAAGGAGGCTCAGATTTGCATCGCATTTGCTTACTTTCAAGCCAGATAAAATTTAAAATATCATACTTACGATGAATCTGTCTGCGCCAATCGAATTTTCTGCTCAAAGTATACAAGAAAATATCGAAAAAGCATCCGATTTGAGACTTTCACTTTTTGGGGTCAAAAAAGTTCAAAGGGGTTAACCTTAGGTTTTTTTCAAAAACCGTGAAAATATTCAGTGGTGTTTTTATCGACGAAATCGACTAATTTCGATGCGTAGAGTTCGAAAAACGCGCTGGATCCTGGCGCAAACACTTTAATCCGTCTCAAAATGCGAAGTAAAGGAGGCTCAGATTTGCATCGTATTTGCTTACTTTCAAGCCAGGTAAAATTTAAAATATCATACTTACGATGAATCTGTCTGCGCCAATCGAATTTTCTGCTCAAAGTATACAAGAAAATATCGAAAAAGCATCCGATTTGAGACTTTCACTTTTTGGGGTCAAAAAAATTCAAAGGGGTTAACCTTAGGTTTTTTTCAAAAACCGTGAAAATATTCAGTGGTGTTTTTATCGACGAAATCGACTAATTTCGATGCGTAGAGTTCGAAAAACGCGCTGGATCCTGGCGCAAACACTTTAATCCGTCTCAAAATGCGAAGTAAAGGAGGCTCAGATTTGCATCGCATTTGCTTACTTTCAAGACAGATAAAATTTAAAATATCATACTTACGATGAATCTGTCTGCGCCAATCGAATTTTCTGCTCAAAGTATACAAGAAAATATCGAAAAAGCATCCGATTTGAGACTTTCACTTTTTGGGGTCAAAAAAATTCAAAGGGGTTAACCTTAGGTTTTTTTCAAAAACCGTGAAAATATTCAGTGGTGTTTTTATCGACGAAATCGACTAATTTCGATGCGTAGAGTTCGAAAAACGCGCTGGATCCTGGCGCAAACACTTTAATCCGTCTCAAAATGCGAAGTAAAGGAGGCTCAGATTTGCATCGCATTTGCTTACTTTCAAGCCAGATAAAATTTAAAATATCATACTTACGATGAATCTGTCTGCGCCAATCGAATTTTCTGCTCAAAGTATACAAGAAAATATCGAAAAAGCATCCGATTTGAGACTTTCACTTTTTGGGGTCAAAAAAATTCAAAGGGGTTAACCTTAGGTTTTTTTCAAAAACCGTGAAAATATTCAGTGGTGTTTTCATCGACGAAATCGACTAATTTCGATGCGTAGAGTTCGAAAAACGCGCTGGATCCTGGCGCAAACACTTTAATCCGTCTCAAAATGCGAAGTAAAGGAGGCTCAGATTTGCATCGCATTTGCTTACTTTCAAGCCAGATAAAATTTAAAATATCATACTTACGATGAATCTGTCTGCGCCAATCGAATTTTCTGCTCAAAGTATACAAGAAAATATCGAAAAAGCATCCGATTTGAGACTTTCACTTTTTGGGGTCAAAAAAATTCAAAGGGGTTAACCTTAGGTTTTTTTCAAAAACCGTGAAAATATTCAGTGGTGTTTTCATCGACGAAATCGACTAATTTCGATGCGTAGAGTTCGAAAAACGCGCTGAATCCTGGCGCAAACACTTTAATCCGTCTCAAAATGCGAAGTAAAGGAGGCTCAGATTTGCATCGCATTTGCTTACTTTCAAGCCAGATAAAATTTAAAATATCATACTTACGATGAATCTGTCTGCGCCAATCGAATTTTCTGTTCAAAGTATACAAGAAAATATCGAAAAAGCATCCGATTTGAGACTTTCACTTTTTGGGGTCAAAAAAATTCAAAGGGGTTAACCTTAGGTTTTTTTCAAAAACCGTGAAAATATTCAGTGGTGTTTTTATCGACGAAATCGACTAATTTCGATGCGTAGAGTTCAAAAAACGCGCTGGATCCTGGCGCAAACACTTTAATCCGTCTCAAAATGCGAAGTAAAGGAGGCTCAGATTTGCAACGCATTTGCTTACTTTCAAGCCAGATAAAATTTAAAATATCATACTTACGATGAATCTGTCTGCGCCAATCGAATTTTCTGCTCAAAGTATACAAGAAAATATCGAAAAAGCATCCGATTTGAGACTTTCACTTTTTGGGGTCAAAAAAATTCAAAGGGGTTAACCTTAGGTTTTTTTCTAAAACCGTGAAAATATTCAGTGGTGTTTTTATCGACGAAATCGACTAATTTCGATGCGTAGAGTTCGAAAAACGCGCTGGATCCTGGCGCAAACACTTTAATCCGTCTCAAAATGCGAAGTAAAGGAGGCTCAGATTTGCATCGCATTTGCTTACTTTCAAGCCAGATAAAATTTAAAATATCATACTTACGATGAATCTGTCTGCGCCAAACGAATTTTCTGCTCAAAGTATACAAGAAAATATCGAAAAAGCATCCGATTTGAGACTTTCACTTTTTGGGGTCAAAAAAATTCAAAGGGGTTAACCTTAGGTTTTTTTCAAAAACCGTGAAAATATTCAGTGGTGTTTTTATCGACGAAATCGACTAATTTCGATGCGTAGAGTTCGAAAAACGCGCTGGATCCTGGCGCAAACACTTTAATCCGTCTCAAAATGCGAAGTAAAGGAGGCTCAGATTTGCATCGCATTTGCTTACTTTCAAGCCAGATAAAATTTAAAATATCATACTTACGATGAATCTGTCTGCGCCAATCGAATTTTCTGCTCAAAGTATACAAGAAAATATCGAAAAAGCATCCGATTTGAGACTTTCACTTTTTGGGGTCAAAAAAATTCAAAGGGGTTAACCTTAGGTTTTTTTCAAAAACCGTGAAAATATTCAGTGGTGTTTTTATCGACGAAATCGACTAATTTCGATGCGTAGAGTTCGAAAAACGCGCTGGATCCTGGCGCAAACACTTTAATCCGTCTCAAAATGCGAAGTAAAGGATGCTCAGATTTGCATCGCATTTGCTTACTTTCAAGCCAGATAAAATTTAAAATATCATACTTACGATGAATCTGTCTGCGCCAATCGAATTTTCTGCTCAAAGTATACAAGAAAATATCGAAAAAGCATCCGATTTGAGACTTTCACTTTTTGGGGTCAAAAAAATTCAAAGGGGTTAACCTTAGGTTTTTTTCAAAAACCGTGAAAATATTCAATGGTGTTTTTATCGACGAAATCGACTAATTTTGATGCGTAGAGTTCGAAAAACGCGCTGGATCCTGGCGCAAACACTTTAATCCGTCTCAAAATGCGAAGTAAAGGAGGCTCAAATTTGCATCGCATTTGCTTACATTCAAGCCAGATAAAATTTAAAATATCATACTTACGATGAATCTGTCTGCGCCAATCGAATTTTCTGCTCAAAGTATACAAGAAAATATCGAAAAAGCATCCGATTTGAGACTTTCACTTTTTGGGGTCAAAAAAATTCAAAGAGGTTAACCTTAGGTTTTTTTCAAAAACCGTGAAAATATTCAGTGGTGTTTTCATCGACGAAATCGACTAATTTCGATGCGTAGAGTTCGAAAAACGCGCTGGATCCTGGCGCAAACACTTTAATCCGTCTCAAAATGCGAAGTAAAGGAGGCTCAGATTTGCATCGCATTTGCTTACTTTCAAGCCAGATAAAATTTAAAATATCATACTTACGATGAATCTGTCTGCGCCAATCGAATTTTCTGCTCAAAGTATACAAGAAAATATCGAAAAAGCATCCGATTTGAGACTTTCACTTTTTGGGGTCAAAAAAATTCAAAGGGGTTAACCTTAGGTTTTTTTCAAAAACCGTGAAAATATTCAATGGTGTTTTTATCGACGAAATCGACTAATTTCGATGCGTAGAGTTCGAAAAACGCGCTGGATCCTGGCGCTAACACTTTAATCCGTCTCAAAATGCGAAGTAAAGGAGGCTCAAATTTGCATCGCATTTGCTTATATTCAAGCCAGATAAAATTTAAAATATCATACTTACGATGAATCTGTCTGCGCCAATCGAATTTTCTGCTCAAAGTATACAAGAAAATATCGAAAAAGCATCCGATTTCAGACTTTCACTTTTTGGGGTCAAAAAAATTCAAAGGGGTTGACCTTAGGTTTTTTTCAAAAACCGTGAAAATATTCAGTGGTGTTTTTATCGACGAAATCGACTAATTTCGATGCGTAGAGTTCGAAAAACTCGCTGGATGCTTTCAATCGAATTTTCTGCTCAAAGTATACAAGAAAATATCGAAAAAGCATCCGATTTGAGACTTTCACTTTTTGGGGTCAAAAAAGTTCAAAGGGGTTAACCTTAGGTTTTTTTCAAAAACCGTGAAAATATTCAGTGGTGTTTTTATCGACGAAATCGACTAATTTCGATGCGTAGAGTTCGAAAAACGCGCTGGATCCTGGCGCAAACACTTTAATCCGTCTCAAAATGCGAAGTAAAGGAGGCTCAGATTTGCATCGCATTTGCTTACTTTCAAGCCATATAAAATTTAAAATATCATACTTACGATGAATCTGTCTGCGCCAATCGAATTTTCTGCTCAAAGTATACAAGAAAATATCGAAAAAGCATCCGATTTGAGACTTTCACTTTTTGGGGTCAAAAAAATTCAAAGGGGTTAACCTTAGGTTTTTTTCAAAAACCGTGAAAATATTCAGTGGTGTTTTCATCGACGAAATCGACTAATTTCGATGCGTAGAGTTCGAAAAACGCGCTGGATCCTGGCGCAAACACTTTAATCCGTCTCAAAATGCGAAGTAAAGGAGGCTCAGATTTGCATCGCATTTGCTTACTTTCAAGCCAGATAAAATTTAAAATATCATACTTACGATGAATCTGTCTGCGCCAATCGAATTTTCTGCTCAAAGTATACAAGAAAATATCGAAAAAGCATCCGATTTGAGACTTTCACTTTTTGGGGTCAAAAAAATTCAAAGGGGTTAACCTTAGGTTTTTTTCAAAAACCGTGAAAATATTCAGTGGTGTTTTTATCGACGAAATCGACTAATTTCGATGCGTAGAGTTCAAAAAACGCGCTGGATCCTGGCGCAAACACTTTAATCCGTCTCAAAATGCGAAGTAAAGGAGGTTCAGATTTGCATCGCATTTGCTTACTTTCAAGCCAGATAAAATTTAAAATATCATACTTACGATGAATCTGTCTGCGCCAATCGAATTTTCTGCTCAAAGTATACAAGAAAATATCGAAAAAGCATCCGATTTGAGACTTTCACTTTTTGGGGTCAAAAAAATTCAAAGGGGTTAACCTTAGGTTTTTTTCTAAAACCGTGAAAATATTCAGTGGTGTTTTTATCGACGAAATCGACTAATTTCGATGCGTAGAGTTCGAAAAACGCGCTGGATCCTGGCGCAAACACTTTAATCCGTCTCAAAATGCGAAGTAAAGGAGGCTCAGATTTGCATCGCATTTGCTTACTTTCAAGCCAGATAAAATTTAAAATATCATACTTACGATGAATCTGTCTGCGCCAAACGAATTTTCTGCTCAAAGTATACAAGAAAATATCGAAAAAGCATCCGATTTGAGACTTTCACTTTTTGGGGTCAAAAAAATTCAAAGGGGTTAACCTTAGGTTTTTTTCAAAAACCGTGAAAATATTCAGTGGTGTTTTTATCGACGAAATCGACTAATTTCGATGCGTAGAGTTCGAAAAACGCGCTGGATCCTGGCGCAAACACTTTAATCCGTCTCAAAATGCGAAGTAAAGGAGGCTCAGATTTGCATCGCATTTGCTTACTTTCAAGCCAGATAAAATTTAAAATATCATACTTACGATGAATCTGTCTGCGCCAATCGAATTTTCTGCTCAAAGTATACAAGAAAATATCGAAAAAGCATCCGATTTGAGACTTTCACTTTTTGGGGTCAAAAAAATTCAAAGGGGTTAACCTTAGGTTTTTTTCAAAAACCGTGAAAATATTCAGTGGTGCTTTTATCGACGAAATCGACTAATTTCGATGCGTAGAGTTCGAAAAACGCGCTGGATCCTGGCGCAAACACTTTAATCCGTCTCAAAATGCGAAGTAAAGGATGCTCAGATTTGCATCGCATTTGCTTACTTTCAAGCCAGATAAAATTTAAAATATCATACTTACGATGAATCTGTCTGCGCCAATCGAATTTTCTGCTCAAAGTATACAAGAAAATATCGAAAAAGCATCCGATTTGAGACTTTCACTTTTTGGGGTCAAAAAAATTCAAAGGGGTTCACCTTAGGTTTTTTTCAAAAACCGTGAAAATATTCAATGGTGTTTTTATCGACGAAATCGACTAATTTCGATGCGTAGAGTTCGAAAAACGCGCTGGATCCTGGCGCAAACACTTTAATCCGTCTCAAAATGCGAAGTAAAGCAGGCTCAAATTTGCATCGCATTTGCTTACATTCAAGCCAGATAAAATTTAAAATATCATACTTACGATGAATCTGTCTGCGCCAATCGAATTTTCTGCTCAAAGTATACAAGAAAATATCGAAAAAGCATCCGATTTGAGACTTTCACTTTTTGGGGTCAAAAAAATTCAAAGAGGTTAACCTTAGGTTTTTTTCAAAAACCGTGAAAATATTCAGTGGTGTTTTCATCGACGAAATCGACTAATTTCGATGCGTAGAGTTCGAAAAACGCGCTGGATCCTGGCGCAAACACTTTAATCCGTCTCAAAATGCGAAGTAAAGGAGGCTCAGATTTGCATCGCATTTGCTTACTTTCAAGCCAGATAAAATTTAAAATATCATACTTACGATGAATCTGTCTGCGCCAATCGAATTTTCTGCTCAAAGTATACAAGAAAATATCGAAAAAGCATCCGATTTGAGACTTTCACTTTTTGGGGTCAAAAAAATTCAAAGGGGTTAACCTTAGGTTTTTTTCAAAAACCGTGAAAATATTCAATGGTGTTTTTATCGACGAAATCGACTAATTTCGATGCGTAGAGTTCGAAAAACGCGCTGGATCCTGGCGCAAACACTTTAATCCGTCTCAAAATGCGAAGTAAAGGAGGCTCAAATTTGCATCGCATTTGCTTACATTCAAGCCAGATAAAATTTAAAATATCATACTTACGATGAATCTGTCTGCGCCAATCGAATTTTCTGCTCAAAGTATACAAGAAAATATCGAAAAAGCATCCGATTTCAGACTTTCACTTTTTGGGGTCAAAAAAATTCAAAGGGGTTGACCTTAGGTTTTTTTCAAAAACCGTGAAAATATTCAGTGGTGTTTTTATCGACGAAATCGACTAATTTCGATGCGTAGAGTTCGAAAAACTCGCTGGATGCTTTCAATCGAATTTTCTGCTCAAAGTATACAAGAAAATATCGAAAAAGCATCCGATTTGAGACTTTCACTTTTTGGGGTCAAAAAAGTTCAAAGGGGTTAACCTTAGGTTTTTTTCAAAAACCGTGAAAATATTCAGTGGTGTTTTTATCGACGAAATCGACTAATTTCAATGCGTAGAGTTCGAAAAACGCGCTGGATCCTGGCGCAAACACTTTAATCCGTCTCAAAATGCGAAGTAAAGGAGGCTCAGATTTGCATCGCATTTGCTTACTTTCAAGCCATATAAACTTTAAAATATCATACTTACAATGAATCTGTCTGCGCCAATCGAATTTTCTGCTCAAAGTATACAAGAAAATATCGAAAAAGCATCCGATTTGAGACTTTCACTTTTTGGGGTCAAAAAAATTCAAAGGGGTTAACCTTAGGTTTTTTTCAAAAACCGTGAAAATATTCAGTGGTGTTTTTATCGACGAAATCGACTAATTTCGATGCGTAGAGTTCGAAAAACGCGCTGGATCCTGGCGCAAACACTTTAATACGTCTCAAAATGCGAAGTAAAGGAGGCTCAGATTTGCATCGTATTTGCTTACTTTCAAGCCAGGTAAAATTTAAAATATCATACTTACGATGAATCTGTCTGCGTCAATCGAATTTTCTGCTCAAAGTATACAAGAAAATATCGAAAAAGCATCCGATTTGAGACTTTCACTTTTTGGGGTCAAAAAAATTCAAAGGGGTTAACCTTAGGTTTTTTTCAAAAACTGTGAAAATATTCAGTGGTGTTTTTATCGACGAAATCGACTAATTTCGATGCGTAGATTTCGAAAAACGCGCTGGATCCTGGCGCAAACACTTTAATCCGTCTCAAAATGCGAAGTAAAGGAGGCTCAGATTTGCATCGCATTTGCTTACTTTCAAGCCAGATAAAATTTAAAATATCATACTTACGATGAATCTGTCTGCGCCAATCGAATTTTCTGCTCAAAGTATACAAGAAAATATCGAAAAAGCATCCGATTTGAGACTTTCACTTTTTGGGGTCAAAAAAATTCAAAGGGGTTAACCTTAGGTTTTTTTCAAAAACCGTGAAAATATTCAGTGGTGTTTTTATCGACGAAATCGACTAATTTCGATGCGTAGAGTTCGAAAAACGCGCTGGATCCTGGCGCAAACACTTTAATCCGTCTCAAAATGCGAAGTAAAGGAGGCTCAGATTTGCATCGCATTTGCTTACTTTCAAGCCAGATAAAATTTAAAATATCATACTTACGATGAATCTGTCTGCGCCAATCGAATTTTCTGCTCAAAGTATACAAGAAAATATCGAAAAAGCATCCGATTTGAGACTTTCACTTTTTGGGGTCAAAAAAATTCAAAGGGGTTAACCTTAGGTTTTTTTCTAAAACCGTGAAAATATTCAGTGGTGTTTTTATCGACGAAATCGACTAATTTCGATGCGTAGAGTTCGAAAAACGCGCTGGATCCTGGCGCAAACACTTTAATCCGTCTCAAAATGCGAAGTAAAGGAGGCTCAGATTTGCATCGCATTTGCTTACTTTCAAGCCAGATAAAATTTAAAATATCATACTTACGATGAATCTGTCTGCCCCAATCGAATTTTCTGCTCAAAGTATACAAGAAAATATCGAAAAAGCATCCGTTTTGAGACTTTCACTTTTTGGGGTCAAAAAAATTCAAAGGGGTTAACATTAGGTTTTTTTCAAAAACCGTGAAAATATTCAGTGGTGTTTTTATCGACGAAATCGACTAATTTCGATGCGTAGAGTTCGAAAAACGCGCTGGATCCTGGCGCAAACATTTTAATCCGTCTCAAAATGCGAAGTAAAGGAGGCTCAGATTTGCATCGCATTTGCTTACTTTCAAGCCAGATAAAATTTAAAATATCATACTTACGATGAATCTGTCTGCGCCAATCGAATTTTCTGCTCAAAGTATACAAGAAAATATCGAAAAAGCATCCGATTTGAGACTTTCACTTTTTGGGATCAAAAAAATTCAAAGGGGTTAACCTTAGGTTTTTTTCAAAAACCGTGAAAATATTCAGTGGTGTTTTCATCGACGAAATCGACTAATTTCGATGCGTAGAATTCGAAAAACGCGCTGGATCCTGGCGCAAACACTTTAATCCGTCTCAAAATGCGAAGTAAAGGAGGCTCAGATTTGCATCGCATTTGCTTACTTTCAAGCCAGATAAAATTTAAAATATCATACTTACGATGAATCTGTCTGCGCCAATCGAATTTTCTGCTCAAAGTATACAAGAAAATATCGCAAAAGCATCCGATTTGAGACTTTCACTTTTTGGGGTCAAAAAAATTCAAAGGGATTAACCTTAGGTTTTTTTCAAAAACCGTGAAAATATTCAGTGGTGTTGTTATCGACGAAATCGACTAATTTCGATGCGTAGAGTTCGAAAAACGCGCTGGATCCTGGCGCAAACACTTTAATCCGTCTTAAAATGCGAAATAAAGGAGGCTCAGATTTGCATCGCATTTGCTTACTTTCAAGCCAGATAAAATTTAAAATATCATACTTACGATGAATCTGTCTGCGCCAATCGAATTTTCTGCTCAAAGTATACAAGAAAATATCTAAAAAGCATCCGATTTGAGACTTTCACTTTTGGGGTCAAAAAAATTCAAAGGGGTTAACCTTAGGTTTTTTTCAAAAACCGTGAAAATATTCAGTGGTGTTTTCATCGACGAAATCGACTAATTTCGATGCGTAGAGTTCGAAAAACGCGCTGGATCCTGGCGCAAACACTTTAATCCGTCTCAAAATGCGAAGTAAAGGAGGCTCAGATTTGCATCGCATTTGCTTACTTTCAAGCTATATAAAATTTAAAATATCATACTTACGATGAATCTGTCTGCGCCAATCGAATTTTCTGCTCAAAGTATACAAGAAAATATCTAAAAAGCATCCGATTTGAGACTTTCACTTTTGGGGTCAAAAAAATTCAAAGGGGTTAACCTTAGGTTTTTTTCAAAAACCGTGAAAATATTCAGTGGTGTTTTCATCGACGAAATCGACTAATTTCGATGCGTAGAGTTCGAAAAACGCGCTGGATCCTGGCGCAAACACTTTAATCCGTCTCAAAATGCGAAGTAAAGGTGGCTCAAATTTGCATCGCTTTTGCTTACTTTCAAGCCATATAAAATTTAAAATATCATACTTACGATGAATCTGTCTGCGCCAATCGAATTTTCTGCTCAAAGTATACAAGAAAATATCGAAAAAGCATCCGATTTGAGACTTTCACTTTTTGGGGTCAAAAAAATTCAAAGGGGTTAACCTTAGGTTTTTTTCAAAAACCGTGAAAATATTCAGTGGTGTTTTTATCGACGAAATCGACTAATTTCGATGCGTAGAGTTCGAATAACGCGCTGGATCCTGGCGCAAACACTTTAATCCGTCTCAAAATGCGAAGTAAAGGAGGCTCAGATTTGCATCGCATTTGCTTACTTTCAAGCCAGATAAAATTTAAAATATCATACTTACGATGAATCTGTCTGCGCCAATCGAATTTTCTGCTCAAAGTATACAAGAAAATATCGAAAAAGCATCCGATTTGAGACTTTCACTTTTTGGGGTCAAAAAAATTCAAAGGGGTTAACCTTAGGTTTTTTTCAAAAACCGTGAAAATATTCAGTGGTGTTTTTATCGACGAAATCGACTAATTCCGATGAGTAGAGTTCGAAAAACGCGCTGGATCCTGGCGCAAACACTGTAATCCGTCTCAAAATGCGAAGTAAAGGAGGCTCAGATTTGCATCGCATTTGCTTACTTTCAAGCCAGATAAAATTTAAAATATCATACTTACGATGAATCTGTCTGCGCCAATCGAATTTTCTGCTCAAAGTATACAAGAAAATATCGAAAAAGCATCCGATTTGAGACTTTCACTTTTTGGGGTCAAAAAAATTCAAAGGGGTTAACCTTAGGTTTTTTTCTAAAACCGTGAAAATATTCAGTGGTGTTTTTATCGACGAAATCGACTAATTTCGATGCGTAGAGTTCGAAAAACGCGCTGGATCCTGGCGCAAACACTTTAATCCGTCTCAAAATGCGAAGTAAAGGAGGCTCAGATTTGCATCGCATTTGCTTACTTTCAAGCCAGATAAAATTTAAAATATCATACTTACGATGAATCTGTCTGCGCCAAACGAATTTTCTGCTCAAAGTATACAAGAAAATATCGAAAAAGCATCCGATTTGAGACTTTCACTTTTTGGGGTCAAAAAAATTCAAAGGGGTTAACCTTAGGTTTTTTTCAAAAACCGTGAAAATATTCAGTGGTGTTTTTATCGACGAAATCGACTAATTTCGATGCGTAGAGTTCGAAAAACGCGCTGGATCCTGGCGCAAACACTTTAATCCGTCTCAAAATGCGAAGTAAAGGAGGCTCAGATTTGCATCGCATTTGCTTACTTTCAAGCCAGATAAAATTTAAAATATCATACTTACGATGAATCTGTCTGCGCCAATCGAATTTTCTGCTCAAAGTATACAAGAAAATATCGAAAAAGCATCCGATTTGAGACTTTCACTTTTTGGGGTCAAAAAAATTCAAAGGGGTTAACCTTAGGTTTTTTTCAAAAACCGTGAAAATATTCAGTGGTGTTTTTATCGACGAAATCGACTAATTTCGATGCGTAGAGTTCGAAAAACGCGCTGGATCCTGGCGCAAACACTTTAATCCGTCTCAAAATGCGAAGTAAAGGAGGCTCAGATTTGCATCGCATTTGCTTACTTTCAAGCCAGATAAAATTTAAAATATCATACTTACGATGAATCTGTCTGCCCCAATCGAATTTTCTGCTCAAAGTATACAAGAAAATATCGAAAAAGCATCCGTTTTGAGACTTTCACTTTTTGGGGTCAAAAAAATTCAAAGGGGTTAACCTTAGGTTTTTTTCAAAAACCGTGAAAATATTCAGTGGTGTTTTTATCGACGAAATCGACTAATTTCGATGCGTAGAGTTCGAAAAACGCGCTGGATCCTGGCGCAAACATTTTAATCCGTCTCAAAATGCGAAGTAAAGGAGGCTCAGATTTGCATCGCATTTGCTTACTTTCAAGCCAGATAAAATTTAAAATATCATACTTACGATGAATCTGTCTGCGCCAATCGAATTTTCTGCTCAAAGTATACAAGAAAATATCGAAAAAGCATCCGATTTGAGACTTTCACTTTTTGGGGTCAAAAAAATTCAAAGGGGTTAACCTTAGGTTTTTTTCAAAAACCGTGAAAATATTCAGTGGTGTTTTCATCGACGAAATCGACTAATTTCGATGCGTAGAATTCGAAAAACGCGCTGGATCCTGGCGCAAACACTTTAATCCGTCTCAAAATGCGAAGTAAAGGAGGCTCAGATTTGCATCGCATTTGCTTACTTTCAAGCCATATAAAATTTAAAATATCATACTTACGATGAATCTGTCTGCGCCAATCGAATTTTCTGCTCAAAGTATACAAGAAAATATCGCAAAAGCATCCGATTTGAGACTTTCACTTTTTGGGGTCAAAAAAATTCAAAGGGATTAACCTTAGGTTTTTTTCAAAAACCGTGAAAATATTCAGTGGTGTTGTTATCGACGAAATCGACTAATTTCGATGCGTAGAGTTCGAAAAACGCGCTGGATCCTGGCGCAAACACTTTAATCCGTCTCAAAATGCGAAATAAAGGAGGCTCAGATTTGCATCGCATTTGCTTACTTTCAAGCCAGATAAAATTTAAAATATCATACTTACGATGAATCTGTCTGCGCCAATCGAATTTTCTGCTCAAAGTATACAAGAAAATATCTAAAAAGCATCCGATTTGAGACTTTCACTTTTGGGGTCAAAAAAATTCAAAGGGGTTAACCTTAGGTTTTTTTCAAAAACCGTGAAAATATTCAGTGGTGTTTTCATCGACGAAATCGACTAATTTCGATGCGTAGAGTTCGAAAAACGCGCTGGATCCTGGCGCAAACACTTTAATCCGTCTCAAAATGCGAAGTAAAGGAGGCTCAGATTTGCATCGCATTTGCTTACTTTCAAGCCATATAAAATTTAAAATATCATACTTACGATGAATCTGTCTGCGCCAATCGAATTTTCTGCTCAAAGTATACAAGAAAATATCTAAAAAGCATCCGATTTGAGACTTTCACTTTTGGGGTCAAAAAAATTCAAAGGGGTTAACCTTAGGTTTTTTTCAAAAACCGTGAAAATATTCAGTGGTGTTTTCATCGACGAAATCGACTAATTTCGATGCGTAGAGTTCGAAAAACGCGCTGGATCCTGGCGCAAACACTTTAATCCGTCTCAAAATGCGAAGTAAAGGTGGCTCAAATTTGCATCGCTTTTGCTTACTTTCAAGCCATATAAAATTTAAAATATCATACTTACGATGAATCTGTCTGCGCCAATCGAATTTTCTGCTCAAAGTATACAAGAAAATATCGAAAAAGCATCCGATTTGAGACTTTCACTTTTTGGGGTCAAAAAAATTCAAAGGGGTTAACCTTAGGTTTTTTTCAAAAACCGTGAAAATATTCAGTGGTGTTTTTATCGACGAAATCGACTAATTTCGATGCGTAGAGTTCGAAAAACGCGCTGGATCCTGGCGCAAACACTTTAATCCGTCTCAAAATGCGAAGTAAAGGAGGCTCAGATTTGCATCGCATTTGCTTACTTTCAAGCCAGATAAAATTTAAAATATCATACTTACGATGAATCTGTCTGCGCCAATCGAATTTTCTGCTCAAAGTATACAAGAAAATATCGAAAAAGCATCCGATTTGAGACTTTCACTTTTTGGGGTCAAAAAAATTCAAAGGGGTTAACCTTAGGTTTTTTTCAAAAACCGTGAAAATATTCAGTGGTGTTTTCATCGACGAAATCGACTAATTTCGATGCGTAGAATTCGAAAAACGCGCTGGATCCTGGCGCAAACACTTTAATCCGTCTCAAAATGCGAAGTAAAGGAGGCTCAGATTTGCATCGCATTTGCTTACTTTCAAGCCATATAAAATTTAAAATATCATACTTACGATGAATCTGTCTGCGCCAATCGAATTTTCTGCTCAAAGTATACAAGAAAATATCGCAAAAGCATCCGATTTGAGACTTTCACTTTTTGGGGTCAAAAAAATTCAAAGGGATTAACCTTAGGTTTTTTTCAAAAACCGTGAAAATATTCAGTGGTGTTGTTATCGACGAAATCGACTAATTTCGATGCGTAGAGTTCGAAAAACGCGCTGGATCCTGGCGCAAACACTTTAATCCGTCTCAAAATGCGAAATAAAGGAGGCTCAGATTTGCATCGCATTTGCTTACTTTCAAGCCAGATAAAATTTAAAATATCATACTTACGATGAATCTGTCTGCGCCAATCGAATTTTCTGCTCAAAGTATACAAGAAAATATCTAAAAAGCATCCGATTTGAGACTTTCACTTTTGGGGTCAAAAAAATTCAAAGGGGTTAACCTTAGGTTTTTTTCAAAAACCGTGAAAATATTCAGTGGTGTTTTCATCGACGAAATCGACTAATTTCGATGCGTAGAGTTCGAAAAACGCGCTGGATCCTGGCGCAAACACTTTAATCCGTCTCAAAATGCGAAGTAAAGGAGGCTCAGATTTGCATCGCATTTGCTTACTTTCAAGCCATATAAAATTTAAAATATCATACTTACGATGAATCTGTCTGCGCCAATCGAATTTTCTGCTCAAAGTATACAAGAAAATATCTAAAAAGCATCCGATTTGAGACTTTCACTTTTGGGGTCAAAAAAATTCAAAGGGGTTAACCTTAGGTTTTTTTCAAAAACCGTGAAAATATTCAGTGGTGTTTTCATCGACGAAATCGACTAATTTCGATGCGTAGAGTTCGAAAAACGCGCTGGATCCTGGCGCAAACACTTTAATCCGTCTCAAAATGCGAAGTAAAGGTGGCTCAAATTTGCATCGCTTTTGCTTACTTTCAAGCCATATAAAATTTAAAATATCATACTTACGATGAATCTGTCTGCGCCAATCGAATTTTCTGCTCAAAGTATACAAGAAAATATCGAAAAAGCATCCGATTTGAGACTTTCACTTTTTGGGGTCAAAAAAATTCAAAGGGGTTAACCTTAGGTTTTTTTCAAAAACCGTGAAAATATTCAGTGGTGTTTTTATCGACGAAATCGACTAATTTCGATGCGTAGAGTTCGAAAAACGCGCTGGATCCTGGCGCAAACACTTTAATCCGTCTCAAAATGCGAAGTAAAGGAGGCTCAGATTTGCATCGCATTTGCTTACTTTCAAGCCAGATAAAATTTAAAATATCATACTTACGATGAATCTGTCTGCGCCAATCGAATTTTCTGCTCAAAGTATACAAGAAAATATCGAAAAAGCATCCGATTTGAGACTTTCACTTTTTGGGGTCAAAAAAATTCAAAGGGGTTAACCTTAGGTTTTTTTCAAAAACCGTGAAAATATTCAGTGGTGTTTTTATCGACGAAATCGACTAATTCCGATGAGTAGAGTTCGAAAAACGCGCTGGATCCTGGCGCAAACACTGTAATCCGTCTCAAAATGCGAAGTAAAGGAGGCTCAGATTTGCATCGCATTTGCTTACTTTCAAGCCAGATAAAATTTAAAATATCATACTTACGATGAATCTGTCTGCGCTAATCGAATTTTCTGCTCAAAGTATACAAGAAAATATCGAAAAAGCATCCGATTTGAGACTTTCACTTTTTGGGGTCAAAAAAATTCAAAGGGGTTAACCTTAGGTTTTTTTCTAAAACCGTGAAAATATTCAGTGGTGTTTTTATCGACGAAATCGACTAATTTCGATGCGTAGAGTTCGAAAAACGCGCTGGATCCTGGCGCAAACACTTTAATCCGTCTCAAAATGCGAAGTAAAGGAGGCTCAGATTTGCATCGCATTTGCTTACTTTCAAGCCAGATAAAATTTAAAATATCATACTTACGATGAATCTGTCTGCGCCAAACGAATTTTCTGCTCAAAGTATACAAGAAAATATCGAAAAAGCATCCGATTTGAGACTTTCACTTTTTGGGGTCAAAAAAATTCAAAGGGGTTAACCTTAGGTTTTTTTCAAAAACCGTGAAAATATTCAGTGGTGTTTTTATCGACGAAATCGACTAATTTCAATGCGTAGAGCTCGAAAAACGCGCTGGATCCTGGCGCAAACACTTTAATCCGTCTCAAAATGCGAAGTAAAGGAGGCTCAGATTTGCATCGCATTTGCTTACTTTCAAGCCAGATAAAATTTAAAATATCATACTTACGATGAATCTGTCTGCGCCAATCGAATTTTCTGCTCAAAGTATACAAGAAAATATCGAAAAAGCATCCGATTTGAGACTTTCACTTTTTGGGGTCAAAAAAATTCAAAGGGGTTAACCTTAGGTTTTTTTCAAAAACCGTGAAAATATTCAGTGGTGTTTTTATCGACGAAATCGACTAATTTCGATGCGTAGAGTTCGAAAAACGCGCTGGATCCTGGCGCAAACACTTTAATCCGTCTCAAAATGCGAAGTAAAGGAGGCTCAGATTTGCATCGCATTTGCTTACTTTCAAGCCAGATAAAATTTAAAATATCATACTTACGATGAATCTGTCTGCGCCAATCAAATTTTCTGCTCAAAGTATACAAGAAAATATCGAAAAAGCATCCGATTTGAGACTTTCACTTTTTGGGGTCAAAAAAATTCAAAGGGGTTAACCTTAGGTTTTTTTCAAAAACCGTGAAAATATTCATTGGTGTTTTTATCGACGAAATCGACTAATTTCGATGCGTAGAGTTCGAAAAACGCGCTGGATCCTGGCGCAAACACTTTAATCCGTCTCAAAATGCGAAGTAAAGGAGGCTCAAATTTGCATCGCATTTGCTTACATTCAAGCCAGATAAAATTTAAAATATCATACTTACGATGAATCTGTCTGCGCCAATCGAATTTTCTGCTCAAAGTATACAAGAAAATATCGAAAAAGCATCCGATTTGAGACTTTTACTTTTTGGGGTCAAAAAAATTCAAAGGGGTTAACCTTAGGTTTTTTTCAAAAACCGTGAAAATATTCAGTGGTGTTTTTATCGACGAAATCGACTAATTTCGATGCGTAGAGTTCGAAAAACGCGCTGGATCCTGGCGCAAACACTTTAATCCGTCTCAAAATGCGAAGTAAAAAAGGCTCAGATTTGCATCGCATTTGCTTACTTTCAAGCCAGATAAAATTTAAAATATCATACTTACGATGAATCTGTCTGCGCCAATCGAATTTTCTGCTCAAAGTATACAAGAAAATATCGAAAAAGCATCCGATTTCAGACTTTCACTTTTTGGGGTCAAAAAAATTCAAAGGGTTTAACCTTAGGTTTTTTTCAAAAACCGTGAAAATATTCAGTGGTGTTTTTATCGACGAAATCGACTAATTTCGATGCGTAGAGTTCGAAAAACTCGCTGGATCCTGGCGCAAACACTTTAATCCGTCTCAAAATGCGAAGTAAAGGAGGCTCAGATTTGCATCGCATTTGCTTACTTTCAAGCCAGATAAAATTTAAAATATCATACTTACGATGAATCTGTCTGCGCCAATCGAATTTTCTGCTCAAAGTATACAAGAAAATATCGAAAAAGCATCCGATTTGAGACTTTCACTTTTTGGGGTCAAAAAAATTCAAAGGGGTTAACCTTAGGTTTTTTTCAAAAACCGTGAAAATATTCAGTGGTGTTTTTATCGACGAAATCGACTAATTTCGATGCGTAGAGTTCGAAAAACGCGCTGGATCCTGGCGCAAACACTTTAATCCGTCTCAAAATGCGAAGTAAAGGAGGCTCAGATTTGCATCGCATTTGCTTACTTTCAAGCCAGATAAAATTTAAAATATCATACTTACGATGAATCTGTCTGCGCCAATCGAATTTTATGCTCAAAGTATACAAGAAAATATCGAAAAAGCATCCGATTTGAGACTTTCACTTTTTGGGGTCAAAAAAATTCAAAGGGGTTAACCTTAGGTTTTTTTCAAAAACCGTGAAAATATTCAGTGGTGTTTTTATCGACGAAATCGACTAATTTCGATGCGTAGAGTTCGAAAAACGCGCTGGATCCTGGCGCAAACACTTTAATCCGTCTCAAAATGCGAAGTAAAGGAGGCTCAGATTTGCATCGCATTTCCTTACTTTCAAGCCAGATAAAATTTAAAAATCATACTTACGATGAATCTGTCTGCGCCAATCGAATTTTCTGCTCAAAGTATACAAGAAAATATCGAAAAAGCATCCGATTTGAGACTTTCACTTTTTGGGGTCAAAAAAATTCAAAGGGGTTAACCTTAGGTTTTTTTCAAAAACCGTGAAAATATTCAGTGGTGTTTTTATCGACGAAATCGACTAATTTCGATGCGTAGAGTTCGAAAAACGCGCTGGATCCTGGCGCAAACACTTTAATCCGTCTCAAAATGCGAAGTAAAGGAGGCTCAGATTTGCATCGCATTTGCTTACTTTCAAGCCAGATAAAATTTAAAATATCATACTTACGATAAATCTGTCTGCGCCAATCGAATTTTCTGCTCAAAGTATTCAAGAAAATATCGATAAAGCATCCGATTTGAGACTTTCACATTTTGGGGTCAAAAAGATTCAAAGGGGTTAACCTTAGGTTTTCTTCAAAAACCGTGAAAATATTCAGTGGTGTTTTTATCGACGAAATCGAATAATTTCGATGCGTAGAGTTCGAAAAACGCGCTGGATCCTGGCGCAAACACTTTAATCCGTCTCAAAATGCGAAGTAAAGGAGGCTCAGTTTGCATCGCATTTGCTTACTTTCAAGCCAGATAAAATTTAAAATATCATACTTACGATGAATCTGTCTGCGCCAATCGAATTTTCTGCTCAAAGTATACAAGAAAATATCGAAAAAGCATCCGATTTGAGTCTTTCACTTTTTGGGGTCAAAAAAATTCAAAGGGGTTAACCTTAGGTTTTCTTCAAAAACCGTGAAAATATTCAGTGGTGTTTTTATCGACGAAATCGAATAATTTCGATGCGTAGAGTTCGAAAAACGCGCTGGATCCTGGCGCAAACACTTTAATCCGTCTCAAAATGCGAAGTAAAGGAGTCTCAGATTTGCATCGCATTTGCTTACTTTCAAGCCAGATAAAATTTAAAATATCATACTTACGATGAATCTGCCGGCGCCAATCGAATTTTCTGCTCAAAGTATACAAGAAAATATCGAAAAAGCATCCGATTTGAGTCTTTCACTTTTTGGGGTCAAAAAAATTCAAAGGGGTTAACCTTAGGTTTTTTTCAAAAACCGTGAAAATATTCAGTGGTGTTTTTATCGACGAAATCGACTAATTTCGATGCGTAGAGTTCGAAAAACGCGCTGGATCTTGGCGCAAACACTTGCATCCGTCTCAAAATAAGAGGTAAAGGAGGCTCAGATTTGCATCGCATTTGCTTACTTTCATGCCAGATAAAATTTAAAATATCATACTTACGATGAATCTGTCTGCGCCAATCGAATTTTCTGCTCAAAGTATACAAGAAAATATCGAAAAAGCATCCGATTTAAGACTTTCACTTTTTGGGGTCAAAAAAATTCAAAGGGGTTAACCTTAGGTTTTTTTCAAAAACCGTGAAAATATTCAGTGGTGTTTTTATCGACGAAATCGACTAACTTCGTTGCGTAGAGTTCGAAAAACGCGCTGGATCCTGGCGCAAACACTTTAATCCGTATCAAAATGCGAAGTAAAGGAGGCTCAGATTTGCATCGCATTTGCTTACTTTCAAGCCAGATAAAATTTAAAATATCATACTTACGATGAATCTGTCTGCGCCAATCGAATTTTCTGCTCAAAGTATACAAGAAAATATCGAAAAAGCATCCGATTTGAGACTTTCACTTTTTGGGGTGAAAAAAAATTCAAATGGGTTAACCTTAGGTTTTTTCAAAAACCGTGAAAATATTCAGTGGTGTTTTTATAGACGAAAGCGACTAATTTCGATGCGTAGAATTCGAAAAACGCGATGGATCCTGGCGCAAACACTTTAATCCGTCTCAAAGTGCGAAGTAAAGGAGGCTCAGATTTGCATCGCATTTGCTTACTTTCAAGCCAGATAAAATTTAAAATATCATACTTACGATGAATCTGTCTGCGCTAATCGAATTTTCTGCTCAAAGTATACAAGAAAATACCGAAAAAGCATCCGATTTGAGACTTTCCCTTTTTGGGGTCAAAAAAATTCAAAGGGGTTAACCTTAGGTTTTTTTCAAAAACCGTGAAAATATTCAGTGGTGTTTTTATCGACGAAATCGACTAATTTCGATGCGTAGAGTTCGAAAAACGCGCGGGATCCTGGCGCAAACACTTTAATCCGTCTCAAAATGCGAAGTAAAGGAGGCTCAGATTTGCATCGCATTTGCTTACTTTCAAGCCAGCTAAAATTTAAAATATCATACTTACGATGAATCTGTCTGCGCCAATCGAATTTTCTGCTCAAAGTATACAAGAAAAGATCGAAAAAGCATCCGATTTGAGACTTTCACTTTTTGGGGTCAAAAAAATTCAAAGGGGTTAACCTTAGGTTTTTTTCAAAAACCGTGAAAATATTCAGTGGTGTTTTTATCGACGAAATCGACTAATTTCGATGCGTAGAGTTCGAAAAACGCGCTGGATCTTGGCGCAAACACTTGCATCCGTCTCAAAATAAGAGGTAAAGGAGGCTCAGATTTGCATCGCATTTGCTTACTTTCATGCCAGATAAAATTTAAAATATCATACTTACGATGAATCTGTCTGCGCCAATCGAATTTTCTGCTCAAAGTATACAAGAAAATATCGAAAAAGCATCCGATTTAAGACTTTCACTTTTTGGGGTCAAAAAAATTCAAAGGGGTTAACCTTAGGTTTTTTTCAAAAACCGTGAAAATATTCAGTGGTGTTTTTATCGACGAAATCGACTAACTTCGTTGCGTAGAGTTCGAAAAACGCGCTGGATCCTGGCGCAAACACTTTAATCCGTATCAAAATGCGAAGTAAAGGAGGCTCAGATTTGCATCGCATTTGCTTACTTTCAAGCCAGATAAAATTTAAAATATCATACTTACGATGAATCTGTCTGCGCCAATCGAATTTTCTGCTCAAAGTATACAAGAAAATATCGAAAAAGCATCCGATTTGAGTCTTTCACTTTTTGGGGTCAAAAAAATTCAAAGGGGTTAACCTTAGGTTTTTTTCAAAAACCTTGAAAATATACAGTGGTGTTTTTATCGACGAAATCGACTAATTTCGATGCGTAGAGTTCGAAAAACGAGCTGGATCCTGGCGCAAACACTTTAATCCGTCTCAAAATGCGAAGTAAAGGAGGCTCAGATTTGCATCGCATTTGCTTACTTTCAAGCCAGATAAAATTTAAAATATCATACTTACGATGAATCTGTCTGCGCCAATCGAATTTTCTGCTCAAAGTATACAAGAAAATATCGAAAAAGCATCCGATTTGAGACTTTCACTTTTTGGGGTCAAAAAAATTCAAAGGGGTTAACCTTAGGTTTTTTTCAAAAACCGTGAAAATATTCAGTGGTGTTTTTATCGACGAAATCGACTAATTTCGATGCGTAGAGTTCGAAAAACGCGCTGGATCTTGGCGCAAACACTTGCATCCGTCTCAAAATAAGAGGTAAAGGAGGCTCAGATTTGCATCGCATTTGCTTACTTTCATGCCAGATAAAATTTAAAATATCATACTTACGATGAATCTGTCTGCGCCAATCGAATTTTCTGCTCAAAGTATACAAGAAAATATCGAAAAAGCATCCGATTTAAGACTTTCACTTTTTGGGGTCAAAAAAATTCAAAGGGGTTAACCTTAGGTTTTTTTCAAAAACCGTGAAAATATTCAGTGGTGTTTTTATCGACGAAATCGACTAACTTCGTTGCGTAGAGTTCGAAAAACGCGCTGGATCCTGGCGCAAACACTTTAATCCGTATCAAAATGCGAAGTAAAGGAGGCTCAGATTTGCATCGCATTTGCTTACTTTCAAGCCAGATAAAATTTAAAATATCATACTTACGATGAATCTGTCTGCGCCAATCGAATTTTCTGCTCAAAGTATACAAGAAAATATCGAAAAAGCATCCGATTTGAGACTTTCACTTTTTGGGGTGAAAAAAAATTCAAATGGGTTAACCTTAGGTTTTTTCAAAAACCGTGAAAATATTCAGTGGTGTTTTTATCGACGAAAGCGACTAATTTCGATGCGTAGAATTCGAAAAACGCGCTGGATCCTGGCGCAAACACTTTAATCCGTCTCAAAGTGCGAAGTAAAGGAGGCTCAGATTTGCATCGCATTTGCTTCCTTTCAAGCCAGATAAAATTTAAAATATCATACTTACGATGAATCTGTCTGCGCTAATCGAATTTTCTGCTCAAAGTATACAAGAAAATACCGAAAAAGCATCCGATTTGAGACTTTCCCTTTTTGGGGTCAAAAAAATTCAAAGGGGTTAACCTTAGGTTTTTTTCAAAAACCGTGAAAATATTCAGTGGTGTTTTTATCGACGAAATCGACTAATTTCGATACGTAGAGTTCGAAAAACGCGCGGGATCCTGGCGCAAACACTTTAATCCGTCTCAAAATGCGAAGTAAAGGAGGCTCAGATTTGCATCGCATTTGCTTACTTTCTAGCCAGATAAAATTTAAAATATCATACTTACGATGAATCTGTCTGCGCCAATCGAATTTTCTGCTCAAAGTATACAAGAAAAGATCGAAAAAGCATCCGATTTGAGACTTTCACTTTTTGGGGTCAAAAAAATTCAAAGGGGTTAACCTTAGGTTTTTTTCAAAAACCGTGAAAATATTCAGTGGTGTTTTTATCGACGAAATCGACTAATTTCGATGCGTAGAGTTCGAAAAACGCGCTGGATCCTGGCGCAAACACTTTAATCCGTCTCAAAATGCGAAGTAAAGGAGGCTCAGATTTGCATCGCATTTGCTTACTTTCAAGCCAGATAAAATTTAAAATATCATACTTACGATGAATCTGTCTGCGCCAATCGACTTTTCTGCTCAAAGTATACAAGAAAATATCGAAAAAGCATCCGATTTGAGACTTTCACTTTTTGGGGTCAAAAAAATTCAAATGGGTTAACCTTAGGTTTTTTTCAAAAACCGTGAAAATATTCAGTGGTGTTTTTATCGACGAAATCGACTAATTTCGATGCGTAGAGTTCGAAAAACGCGCTGGATCCTGGCGCAAACACTTAATTCCGTCTCAAAATGCGAAGTAATGGGGGCTCAGATTTGCATCGCATTTGCTTACTTTCAAGCCAGATAAAATTTAAAATATCATACTTACGATGAATCTGTTTGCGCCAATCGAATTTTCTGCTCAAAGTATACAAGAAAATATCGAAAAAGCATCCGATTTGAGACTTTCACTTTTTGGGGTCAAAAAAATTCAAATGGGTTAACCTTAGGTTTTTTCAAAAACCGTGAAAATATTCAGTGGTGTTTTTATCGACGAAAGCGACTAATTTCGATGCGTAGAATTCGAAAAACGCGCTGGATCCTGGCGCAAACACTTTAATCCGTCTCAAAATGCGAAGTAAAGGAGGCTCAGATTTGCATCGCATTTGCTTACTTTCAAGCCAGATAAAATTTAAAATATCATACTTACGATGAATCTGTCTGCGCCAATCGAATTTTCTGCTCAAAGTATACAAGAAAATATCGAAAAAGCATCCGATTTGAGACTTTCACTTTTTGGGCCAAAAAAATTCAAAGGAGCTAACCTTAGGTTTTTTTCAAAAACCGTGAAAATATTCAGTGGTGTTTTTATCGACGAAATCGACTAATTTCGATGCGTAGAGTTCGAAAAACTCGCTGGATCCTGGCGCAAACACTTTAATCCGTCTCAAAATGCGAAGTAAAGGAGGCTCAGATTTGCATCGCATTTGCTTACTTTCAAGCCAGATAAAATTTAAAATATCATACTTACGATGAAACTTTCTGCGCCAATCGAATTTTCTGCTCAAAGTATACAAGAAAATATCGAAAAAGCATCCGATTTGAGACTTTCACTTTTTGGGGTCAAAAAAATTCAAATGGGTTAACCTTAGGTTTTTTCAAAAACCGTGAAAATATTCAGTGGTGTTTTTATCGACGAAAGCGACTAATTTCGATGCGTAGAATTCGAAAAACGCGCTGGATCCTGGCGCAAACACTTTAATCCGTCTCAAAATGCGAAGTAAAGGAGGCTCAGATTTGCATCGCATTTGCTTACTTTCAAGCCAGATAAAATTTAAAATATCATACTTACGATGAATCTGTCTGCGCCAATCGAATTTTCTGCTCAAAGTATACAAGAAAATATCGAAAAAGCATCCGATTTGAGACTTTCACTTTTTGGGGTCAAAAAAATTCAAAGGGGCTAACCTTAGGTTTTTTTCAAAAACCGTGAAAATATTCAGTGGTGTTTTTATCGACGAAATCGACTAATTTCGATGCGTAGAGTTCGAAAAACTCGCTGGATCCTGGCGCAAACACTTTAATCCGTCTCAAAATGCGAAGTAAAGGAGGCTCAGATTTGCATCGCATTTGCTTACTTTCAAGCCAGATAAAATTTAAAATATCATACTTACGATGAATCTGTCTGCGCCAATCGAATTTTCTGCTCAAAGTATACAAGAAAAGATCGAAAAAGCATCCGATTTGAGACTTTCACTTTTTGGGGTCAAAAAAATTCAAAGGGGTTAACCTTAGGTTTTTTTCAAAAACCGTGAAAATATTCAGTGGTGTTTTTATCGACGAAATCGACTAATTTCGATGCGTAGAGTTCGAAAAACTCGCTGGATCCTGGCGCAAACACTTTAATCCGTCTCAAAATGCGAAGTAAAGGAGGCTCAGATTTGCATCGCATTTGCTTACTTTCAAGCCAGATAAAATTTAAAATATCATACTTACGATGAATCTGTCTGCGCCAATCGAATTTTCTGCTCAAAGTATACAAGAAAATATCGAAAAAGCATCCGATTTGAGACTTTCACTTTTTGGGGTCAAAAAAATTCAAATGGGTTAACCTTAGGTTTTTTCAAAAACCGTGAAAATATTCAGTGGTGTTTTTATCGACGAAAGCGACTAATTTCGATGCGTAGAATTCGAAAAACGCGCTGGATCCTGGCGCAAACACTTTAATCCGTCTCAAAATGCGAAGTAAAGGAGGCTCAGATTTGCATCGCATTTGCTTACTTTCAAGCCAGATAAAATTTAAAATATCATACTTACGATGAATCTGTCTGCGCCAATCGAATTTTCTGCTCAAAGTATACAAGAAAATATCGAAAAAGCATCCGATTTGAGACTTTCACTTTTTGGGGTCAAAAAAATTCAAAGGGGCTAACCTTAGGTTTTTTTCAAAAACCGTGAAAATATTCAGTGGTGTTTTTATCGACGAAATCGACTAATTTCGATGCGTAGAGTTCGAAAAACTCGCTGGATCCTGGCGCAAACACTTTAATCCGTCTCAAAATGCGAAGTAAAGAAGGCTCAGATTTGCATCGCATTTGCTTACTTTCAAGCCAGATAAAATTTAAAATATCATACTTACGATGAATCTGTCTGCGCCAATCGAATTTTCTGCTCAAAGTATACAAGAAAAGATCGAAAAAGCATCCGATTTGAGACTTTCACTTTTTGGGGTCAAAAAAATTCAAAGGGGTTAACCTTAGGTTTTTTTCAAAAACCGTGAAAATATTCAGTGGTGTTTTTATCGACGAAATCGACTAATTTCGATGCGTAGAGTTCGAAAAACGCGCTGGATCCTGGCGCAAACACTTTAATCCGTCTCAAAATGCGAAGTAAAGGAGGCTCAGATTTGCATCGCATTTGCTTACTTTCAAGCCAGATAAAATTTAAAATATCATACTTACGATGAATCTGTCTGCGCCAATCGACTTTTCTGCTCAAAGTATACAAGAAAATATCGAAAAAGCATCCGATTTGAGACTTTCACTTTTTGGGGTCAAAAAAATTCAAATGGGTTAACCTTAGGTTTTTTTCAAAAACCGTGAAAATATTCAGTGGTGTTTTTATCGACGAAATCGACTAATTTCGATGCGTAGAGTTCGAAAAACGCGCTGGATCCTGGCGCAAACACTTATATCCGTCTCAAAATGCGAAGTAATGGGGGCTCAGATTTGCATCGCATTTGCTTACTTTCAAGCCAGTTAAAATTTAAAATATCATACTTACGATGAATCTCTCTGCGCCAATCGAATTTTCTGCTCAAAGTATACAAGAAAATATCGAAAAAGCATCCGATTTGAGACTTTCACTTTTTGGGGTCAATAAAATTCAAAGGAGCTAACCTTAGGTTTTTTTCAAAAACCGTGAAAATATTCAGTGGTGTTTTTATCGACGAAATCGACTAATTTCGATGCGTAGAGTTCGAAAAACTCGCTGGATCCTGGCGCAAACACTTTAATCCGTCTCAAAATGCGAAGTAAAGGAGGCTCAGATTTGCATCGCATTTGCTTACTTTCAAGCCAGATAAAATTTAAAATATCATACTTACGATGAATCTGTCTGCGCCAATCGAATTTTCTGCTCAAAGTATACAAGAAAATATCGAAAAAGCATCCGATTTGAGACTTTCACTTTTTGGGGTCAAAAAAATTCAAAGGGGCTAACCTTAGGTTTTTTTCAAAAACCGTGAAAATATTCAGTGGTGTTTTTATCGACGAAATCGACTAATTTCGATGCGTAGAGTTCGAAAAACTCGCTGGATCCTGGCGCAAACACTTTAATCCGTCTCAAAATGCGAAGTAAAGGAGGCTCAGATTTGCATCGCATTTGCTTACTTTCAAGCCAGATAAAATTTAAAATATCATACTTACGATGAATCTGTCTGCGCCAATCGAATTTTCTGCTCAAAGTATACAAGAAAAGATCGAAAAAGCATCCGATTTGAGACTTTCACTTTTTGGGGTTAAAAAAATTCAAAGGGGTTAACCTTAGGTTTTTTTCAAAAACCGTGAAAATATTCAGTGGTGTTTTTATCGACGAAATCGACTAATTTCGATGCGTAGAGTTCGAAAAACGCGCTGGATCCTGGCGCAAACACTTTAATCCGTCTCAAAATGCGAAGTAAAGGAGGCTCAGATTTGCATCGCATTTGTTTACTTTCAAGCCAGATAAAATTTAAAATATCATACTTACGATGAATCTGTCTGCGCCAATCGACTTTTCTGCTCAAAGTATACAAGAAAATATCGAAAAAGCATCCGATTTGAGACTTTCACTTTTTGGGGTCAAAAAAATTCAAATGGGTTAACCTTAGGTTTTTTTCAAAAACCGTGAAAATAGTCAGTGGTGTTTTTATCGACGAAATCGACTAATTTCGATGCGTAGAGTTCGAAAAACGCGCTGGATCCTGACGCAAACACTTAATTCCGTCTCAAAATGCGAAGTAATGGGGGCTCAGATTTGCATCGCATTTGCTTACTTTCAAGCCAGTTAAAATTTAAAATATCATACTTACGATGAATCTGTCTGCGCCAATCGAATTTTCTGCTCAAAGTATACAAGAAAATATCGAAAAAGCATCCGATTTGAGACTTTCACTTTTTGGGGTGAAAAAAAATTCAAAGGGGTTAACCTTAGGTTTTTTTCAAAAACCGTGAAAATATTCAGTGGTGTTTTTATCGACGAAATCGACTAATTTCGATGCGTAGAGTTCGAAAAACGCGCTGGATCCTGGCGCAAACACTTTAATCCGTCTCAAAATGCGAAGTAAAGGAGGCTCAGATTTGCATCGCATTTGCTTACTTTCAAGCCAGATAAAATTTAAAATATCATACTTACGATGAATCTGTCTACGCCAATCGAATTTTCTGCTCAAAGTATACAAGAAAATATCGAAAAAGCATCCGATTTGAGACTTTCACTTTTTGGGGTCAAAAAAATTCAAATGGGTTAACCTTAGGTTTTTTCAAAAACCGTGAAAATATTCAGTGGTGTTTTTATCGACGAAAGCGACTAATTTCGATGCGTAGAATTCGAAAAACGCTCTGGATCCTGGCGCAAACACTTTAATCCGTCTCAAAATGCGAAGTAAAGGAGGCTCAGATTTGCATCGCATTTGCTTACTTTCAAGCCAGATAAAATTTAAAATATCATACTTACGATGAATCTGTCTGCGCCAATCGAATTTTCTGCTCAAAGTAAACAAGAAAATATCGAAAAAGCATCCGATTTGAGACTTTCACTTTTTGGGGTCAAAAAAATTCAAAGGGGCTAACCTTAGGTTTTTTTCAAAAACCGTGAAAATATTCAGTGCTGTTTTTATCGACGAAATCGACTAATTTCGATGCGTAGAGTTCGAAAAACTCGCTGGATCCTGGCGCAAACACTTTAATCCGTCTCAAAATGCGAAGTAAAGGAGGCTCAGATTTGCATCGCATTTGCTTATTTTCAAGCCAGATAAAATTTAAAATATCATACTTACGATGAATCTGTCTGCGCCAATCGAATTTTCTGCTCAAAGTATACAAGTAAATTTTAAAAAAGCATCCGATTTGAGACTTTCACTGTTTGGGGTCAAAAAAATTCAAAGGGGTTAACCTTAGGTTTTTTTCAAAAACCGTGAAAATATTCAGTGGTGTTTTTATCGACGAAATCGACTAATTTCGATGCGTAGAGTTCGAAAAACGCGCTGGATCCTGGCGCAAACACTTTAATCCGTCTCAAAATGCGAAGTAAAGGAGGCTCAGATTTGCATCGCATTTGCTTACTTTCAAGCCAGATAAAATTTAAAATATCATACTTACGATGAATCTGTCTGCGCCAATCGACTTTTCTGCTCAAAGTATACAAGAAAATATCGAAAAAGCATCCGATTTGAGACTTTCACTTTTTGGGGTCAAAAAAATTCAAATGGGTTAACCTTAGGTTTTTTTCAAAAACCGTGAAAATATTCAGTGGTGTTTTTATCGACGAAATCGACTAATTTCGATGCGTAGAGTTCGAAAAACGCGCTGGATCCTGGCGCAAACACTTAATTCCGTCTCAAAATGCGAAGTAAAGGAGGCTCAGATTTGCATCGCATTTGCTTACTTTCAAGCCAGATAAAATTTAAAATATCATACTTACGATGAATCTGTCTGCGCCAATCGACTTTTCTGCTCAAAGTATACAAGAAAATATCGAAAAAGCATCCGATTTGAGACTTTCACTTTTTGGGGTCAAAAAAATTCATATGGGTTAACCTTAGGTTTTTTTCAAAAACCGTGAAAATATTCAGTGGTGTTTTTATCGACGAAATCGACTAATTTCGATGCGTAGAGTTCGAAAAACGCGCTGGATCCTGGCGCAAACACTTCAATCCGTCTCAAAATGCGAAGTAAAGGAGGCTCAGATTTGCATCGCATTTGCTTACTTTCAAGCCAGATAAAATTTAAAATATCATACTTACGATGAATCTGTCTGCGCCAATCGACTTTTCTGCTCAAAGTATACAAGAAAATATCGAAAAAGCATCCGATTTGAGACCCTCACTTTTTGGGGTCAAAAAAATTCAAAGGGGTTAACCTTAGGTTTTTTTCAAAAACCGTGAAAATATTCAGTGGTGTTTTTATCGACGAAATCGACTAATTTCGATGCGTAGAGATCGAAAAACGCGCTGGATCCTGGCGCAAACACTTTAATCCGTCTCAAAATGCGAAGTAAAGGAGGCTCAGATTTGCATCGCATTTGCTTACTTTCAGGCCAGATAAAATTTAAAATATCATACTTACGATGAATCTGTCTGCGCCAATCGAATTTTCTGCTCAAAGTATACAAGTAAATTTTAAGAAAGCATCCGATTTGAGACTTTCACTGTTTGGGGTCAAAAAAATTCAAAGGGGTTAACCTTAGGTTTTTTTCAAAAACCGTGAAAATATTCAGTGGTGTTTTTATCGACGAAATCGACTAATTTCGATGCGTAGAGTTCGAAAAACGCGCTGGATCCTGGCGCAAACACTTTAATCCGTCTCAAAATGCGAGGTAAAGGGGGCTCAGATTTGCATCGCATTTGCTTACTTTCAAGCCAGATAAAATTTAAAATATCATACTTACGATGAATCTGTCTGCGCCAATCGACTTTTCTGCTCAAAGTATACAAGAAAATATCGAAAAAGCATCCGATTTGAGACTTTCACTTTTTGGGGTCAAAAAAATTCAAATGGGTTAACCTTAGGTTTTTTTCAAAAACCGTGAAAATATTCAGTGGTGTTTTTATCGACGAAATCGACTAATTTCGATGCGTAGAGTTCGAAAAACGCGCTGGATCCTGGCGCAAACACTTTAATCCGTCTCAAAATGCGAAGTAAAGGAGGCTCAGATTTGCATCGCATTTGCTTACTTTCAAGCCAGATAAAATTTAAAATATCATACTTACGATGAATCTGTCTGCGCCAATCGACTTTTCTGCTCAAAGTATACAAGAAAATATCGAAAAAGCATCCGATTTGAGACTTTCACTTTTTGGGGTCAAAAAAATTCAAATGGGTTAACCTTAGGTTTTTTTCAAAAACCGTGAAAATATTCAGTGGTGTTTTTATCGACGAAATCGACTAATTTCGATGCGTAGAGTTCGAAAAACGCGCTGGATCCTGGCGCAAACACTTAATTCCGTCTCAAAATGCGAAGTAATGGGGGCTCAGATTTGCATCGCATTTGCTTACTTTCAAGCCAGATAAAATTTAAAATATCATACTTACGATGAATCTGTCTGCGCCAATCGACTTTTCTGCTCAAAGTATACAAGAAAATATCGAAAAAGCATCCGATTTGAGACTTTCACTTTTTGGGGTCAAAAAAATTCAAAGGGGCTAACCTTAGGTTTTTTTCAAAAACCGTGAAAATATTCAGTGCTGTTTTTATCGACGAAATCGACTAATTTCGATGCGTAGAGTTCGAAAAACTCGCTGGATTCTGGCGCAAACACTTTAATCCGTCTCAAAATGCGAAGTAAAGGAGGCTCAGATTTGCATCGCATTTGCTTACTTTCAAGCCAGATAAAATTTAAAATATCATACTTACGATGAATCTGTCTGCGCCAATCGAATTTTCTGCTCAAAGTATACAAGAAAATATCGAAAAGGCATCCGATTTGAGACTTTCACTTTTTGGGGTCAAAAAAATTCAAAGGGGTTAACCTTAGGTTTTTTCAAAAACCGTGAAAATATTCAGTGGTGTTTTTATCGACGAAATCGACAAATTTCGATGCGTAGAGTTTGAAAAACGCGCTGGATCCTGGCGCAAACACTTTAATCCGTCTCAAAATGCGAAGTAAAGGAAGCTCAGATTTGCATCGCATTTGCTTACTTTCAAGCCAGATAAAATTTAAAATATCATACTTACGATGAATCTGTCTGCGCCAATCGAATTTTATGCTCAAAGTATACAAGAAAATATCGAAAAAGCATCCGATTTGAGACTTTCACTTTTTGGGGTCAAAAAAATTCAAAGGGGTTAACCTTAGGTTTTTTTCAAAAACCGTGAAAATATTCAGTGGTGTTTTTATCGACGAAATCGACTAATTTCGATGCGTAGAGTTCGAAAAACGCGCTGGATCCTGGCGCAAACACTTTAATCCGTCTCAAAATGCGAAGTAAAGGAGGCTCAGATTTGCATCGCATTTGCTTACTTTCAAGCCAGATAAAATTTAAAATATCATACTTACGATGAATCTGTCTGCGCCAATCGAATTTTCTGCTCAAAGTATACAAGAAAATATCGAAAAAGCATCCGATTTGAGACTTTCACTTTTTGGGGTCAAAAAAATTCAAATGGGTTAACCTTAGGTTTTTTCAAAAACCGTGAAAATATTCAGTGGTGTTTTTATCGACGAAAGCGACTAATTTCGATGCGTAGAATTCGAAAAACGCTCTGGATCCTGGCGCAAACACTTTAATCCGTCTCAAAATGCGAAGTAAAGGAGGCTCAGATTTGCATCGCATTTGCTTACTTTCAAGCCAGATAAAATTTAAAATATCATACTTACGATGAATCTGTCTGCGCCAATCGAATTTTCTGCTCAAAGTAAACAAGAAAATATCGAAAAAGCATCCGATTTGAGACTTTCACTTTTTGGGGTCAAAAAAATTCAAAGGGGCTAACCTTAGGTTTTTTTCAAAAACCGTGAAAATATTCAGTGCTGTTTTTATCGACGAAATCGACTAATTTCGATGCGTAGAGTTCGAAAAACTCGCTGGATCCTGGCGCAAACACTTTAATCCGTCTCAAAATGCGAAGTAAAGGAGGCTCAGATTTGCATCGCATTTGCTTATTTTCAAGCCAGATAAAATTTAAAATATCATACTTACGATGAATCTGTCTGCGCCAATCGAATTTTCTGCTCAAAGTATACAAGTAAATTTTAAAAAAGCATCCGATTTGAGACTTTCACTGTTTGGGGTCAAAAAAATTCAAAGGGGTTAACCTTAGGTTTTTTTCAAAAACCGTGAAAATATTCAGTGGTGTTTTTATCGACGAAATCGACTAATTTCGATGCGTAGAGTTCGAAAAACGCGCTGGATCCTGGCGCAAACACTTTAATCCGTCTCAAAATGCGAAGTAAAGGAGGCTCAGATTTGCATCGCATTTGCTTACTTTCAAGCCAGATAAAATTTAAAATATCATACTTACGATGAATCTGTCTGCGCCAATCGACTTTTCTGCTCAAAGTATACAAGAAAATATCGAAAAAGCATCCGATTTGAGACTTTCACTTTTTGGGGTCAAAAAAATTCAAATGGGTTAACCTTAGGTTTTTTTCAAAAACCGTGAAAATATTCAGTGGTGTTTTTATCGACGAAATCGACTAATTTCGATGCGTAGAGTTCGAAAAACGCGCTGGATTCTGGCGCAAACACTTAATTCCGTCTCAAAATGCGAAGTAAAGGAGGCTCAGATTTGCATCGCATTTGCTTACTTTCAAGCCAGATAAAATTTAAAATATCATACTTACGATGAATCTGTCTGCGCCAATCGACTTTTCTGCTCAAAGTATACAAGAAAATATCGAAAAAGCATCCGATTTGAGACTTTCACTTTTTGGGGTCAAAAAAATTCATATGGGTTAACCTTAGGTTTTTTTCAAAAACCGTGAAAATATTCAGTGGTGTTTTTATCGCCGAAATCGACTAATTTCGATGCGTAGAGTTCGAAAAACGCGCTGGATCCTGGCGCAAACACTTCAATCCGTCTCAAAATGCGAAGTAAAGGAGGCTCAGATTTGCATCGCATTTGCTTACTTTCAAGCCAGATAAAATTTAAAATATCATACTTACGATGAATCTGTCTGCGCCAATCGACTTTTCTGCTCAAAGTATACAAGAAAATATCGAAAAAGCATCCGATTTGAGACCCTCACTTTTTGGGGTCAAAAAAATTCAAAGGGGTTAACCTTAGGTTTTTTTCAAAAACCGTGAAAATATTCAGTGGTGTTTTTATCGACGAAATCGACTAATTTCGATGCGTAGAGATCGAAAAACGCGCTGGATCCTGGCGCAAACACTTTAATCCGTCTCAAAATGCGAAGTAAAGGAGGCTCAGATTTGCATCGCATTTGCTTACTTTCAGGCCAGATAAAATTTAAAATATCATACTTACGATGAATCTGTCTGCGCCAATCGAATTTTCTGCTCAAAGTATACAAGAAAATATCGAAAAAGCATCCGATTTGAGACTTTCACTTTTTGGGGTCAAAAAAATTCAAAGGGGTTAACCTTAGGTTTTTTTCAAAAACCGTGAAAATATTCAGTGGTGTTTTTATCGACGAAATCGACTAATTTCGATGCGTAGAGTTCGAAAAAGTCGCTGGATCCTGGCGCAAACACTTTAATCCGTCTCAAAATGCGAAGTAAAGGAGGCTCAGATTTGCATCGCATTTGCTTACTTTCAAGCCAGATAAAATTTAAAATATCATACTTACGATGAATCTGTCTGCGTCAATCGAATTTTCTGCTCAAAGTATACAAGAAAATATCGAAAAAGCATCCGATTTGAGACTTTCACTTTTTGGGGTCAAAAAAATTCAAAGGGGTTAACTTTAGGTTTTTTTCAAAAACCGTGAAAATATTCAGTGGTGTTTTTATCGACGAAATCGACTAATTTCGATGCGTAGAGTTCGAAAAACGCGCTGGATCCTGGCGCAAACACTTTAATCCGTCTCAAAATGCGAAGTAAAGGAGGCTCAGATTTGCATCGCATTTGCTTACTTTCAAGCCAGATAAAATTTAAAATATCATACTTACGATGAATCTGTCTGCGCCAATCGAATTTTCTGCTCAAAGTATACAAGAAAATATCGAAAAAGCATCCGATTTGAGACTTTCACTTTTTGGGGTCAAAAAAATGCAAAGGGGTTAACCTTAGGTTTTTTTCAAAAACCGTGAAAATATTCAGTGGTGTTTTTATCGACGAAATCGACAAATTTCGATGCGTAGAGTTCGAAAAACGCGGTGGATCCTGGCGCAAACACTTTAATCCGTCTTAAAATGCGAAGTAAAGGAGGCTCAGATTTGCATCGCATTTGCTTACTTTCAAGCCAGATAAAATTTAAAATATCATACTTACGATGAATCTGTCTGCGCCAATCGAATTTTCTGCTCAAAGTATACAAGAAAATATCGAAAAAGCATCCGATTTGAGACTTTCACTTTTTGGGGTCAAAAAAATTCAAAGGGGTTAACCTTAGGTTTTTTTCAAAAACCGTGAAAATATTCAGTGGTGTTTTTATCGACGAAATCGACTAATTTCGATGCGTAGAGTTCGAAAAACGCGTTGGATCCTGGCGCAAACACTTTAATCCGTCTCAAAATGCGAAGTAAAGGAGGCTCAGATTTGCATCGCATTTGCTTACTTTCAAGCCAGATAAAATTTAAAATATCATACTTACGATGAATCTGTCTGCGCCAATCGAATTTTCTGCTCAAAGTATACAAGAAAATATCGAAAAAGCATCCGATTTGAGACTTTCACTTTTTGGGGTCAAAAAAATTCAAAGGGGTTAACCTTAGGTTTTTTTCAAAAACCGTGAAAATATTCAGTGGTGTTTTTATCGACGAAATCGACTAATTTCGATGCGTAGAGTTCGAAAAACGCGTTGGATCCTGGCGCAAACACTTTAATCCGTCTCAAAATGCGAAGTAAAGGAGGCTCAGATTTGCATCGCATTTGCTTACTTTCAAGCCAGATAAAATTTAAAATATCATACTTACGATGAATCTGTCTGCGCCAATCGAATTTTCTGCTCAAAGTATACAAGAAAATATCGAAAAAGCATCCGATTTGAGACTTTCCCTTTTTGGGGTCAAAAAAATTCAAAGGGGTTAACCTTAGGTTTTTTTCAAAAACCGTGAAAATATTCAGTGGTGTTTTTATCGACGAAATCGACTAATTTCGATGCGTAGAGTTCGAAAAACGCGCTGGATCCTGGCTCAAACACTTTAATCCGTCTCAAAATGCGAAGTAAAGGAGGCTCAGATTTGCATCGCATTTGCTTACTTTCAAGCCAGATAAAATTTAGAATATCATACTTACGATGAATCTGTTTGCGCCAATCGAATTTTCTGCTCAAAGTATACAAGATAATTTCAAAAAAGCATCCGATTTGAGACTTTCACTTTTTGGGGTCAAAAAAATTCAAAGGGGTTAACCTTAGGTTTTTTTCAAAAACCGTGAAAATATTCAGTGGTGTTTTTATCGACGAAATCGACTAATTTCGATGCGTAGAGTTCGAAAAACGCGCTGGATCCTGGCGCAAACACTTTAATCCGTCTCAAAATGCGAAGTAAAGGAGGCTCAGATTTGCATCGCATTTGCTTACTTTCAAGCCAGATAAAATTTAAAATATCATACTTACGATGAATCTGTCTGCGCCAATCGAATTTTCTGCTCAAAGTATATAAGAAAATATCGCAAAAGCATCCGATTTGAGACTTTCACTTTTTGGGGTCAAAAAAATGCAAAGGGGTTAACCTTAGGTTTTTTTCAAAAACCGTGAAAATATTCAGTGGTGTTTTTATCGACGAAATCGACTAATTTCGATGCGTAGAGTTCGAAAAACGCGCTGGATCCTGGCGCAAACACTTTAATCCGTCTCAAAATGCGAAGTAAAGGAAGCTCAGATTTGCATCGCATTTGCTTACTTTCAAGCCAGATAAAATTTAAAATATCATACTTACGATGAATCTGTCTGCGCCAATCGAATTTTCTGCTCAAAGTATACAAGAAAATATCGAAAAAACATCCGATTTGAGACTTTCACTTTTTGGGGTCAAAAAAATGCAAAGGGGTTAACCTTAGGTTTATTTCAAAAACCGTGAAAATATTCAGTGGTGTTTTTATCGACGAAATCGACAAATTTCGATGCGTAGAGTTCGAAAAACGCGGTGGATCTTGGCGCATACACTTTAATCCGTCTCAAAATGCGAAGTAAAGGAGGCTCAGATTTGCATCGCATTTGCTTACTTTCAAGCCAGATAAAATTTAAAATATCATACTTACGATGAATCTGTCTGCGCCAATCGAATTTTCTGCTCAAAGTATACAAGAAAATATCGAAAAAGCATCCGATTTGAGACTTTCACTTTTTGGGGTCAAAAAAATTCAAAGGGGTTAACCTTAGATTTTTTTCAAAAACCGTGAAAATATTCAGTGGTGTTTTTATCGACGAAATCGACTAATTTCGATGCGTAGAGTTCGAAAAACGCGCTGGATCCTGGCGCAAACCCTTTAATCCGTCTCAAAATGCGAAGTAAAGGAGGCTCAGATTTGCATCGCATTTGCTTACTTTCAAGCCAGATAAAATTTAAAATATCATACTTACGATGAATCTGTCTGCGCCAATCGAATTTTCTGCTCAAAGTATACAAGAAAATATCGAAAAAGCATACGATTTGAGACTTTCACTTTTTGGGGTCAAAAAAATTCAAAGGGGTTAACCTTAAATTTTTTTCAAAAACCGTGAAAATATTCAGTGGTGTTTTTATGGCCGAAATCGACTAATTTCGATGCGTAAGGTTCGAAAAATGCGCTGGATCCTGGCGCAAACACTTTAATCCGTCTCAAAATGCGAAGTAAAGGAAGCTCAGATTTGCATCGCATTTGCTTACTTTCAAGCCAGATAAAATTTAAAATATCATACTTACGATGAATCTGTCTGCGCCAATCGAATTTTCTGCTCAAAGTATACAAGAAAATATCGAAAAAGCATCCGATTTGAGACTTTCACTTTTTGGGGTCAAAAAAATTCAAAGGGGTTAACCTTAGGTTTTTTTCAAAAACCGTGAAAATATTCAGTGGTGTTTTTATCGACGAAATCGACTAATTTCGATGCGTAGAGTTCGAAAAACTCGCTGGATCCTGGCGCAAACACTTTAATCCGTCTCAAAATGCGAAGTAAAGGAGGCTCAGATTTGCATCGCATTTGCTTACTTTCAAGCCAGATAAAATTTAAAATATCATACTTACGATGAATCTGTCTGCGCCAATCGAATTTTCTGCTCAAAGTATACAAGAAAATATCGAAAAAGCATCCGATTTGAGACTTTCACTTTTTGGGGTCAAAAAAATTCAAAGGGGTTAACCTTAGGTTTTTTTCAAAAACCGTGAAAATATTCAGTGGTGGTGTTATCGACGAAATCGACTAATTTCGATGCGTAGAGTTCGAAAAACGCGCTGGATCCTGGCGCAAACACTTTAATCCGTCTCAAAATGCGAAGTAAAGGAGGCTCAGATTTGCATCGCATTTGCTTACTTTCAAGCCAGATAAAATTTAAAATATCATACTTACGATGAATCTGTCTGCGCCAATCGAATTTTCTGCTCAAAGTATACAAGAAAATATCGAAAAAGCATCCGATTTGAGACTTTCACTTTTTGGGGTCAAAAAAATTCAAAGGGGTTAACCTTAGGTTTTTTTCAAAAACCGTGAAAATATTCAGTGGTGTTTTTATCGACGAAATCGACTAATTTCGATGCGTAGAGTTCGAAAAACGCGCTGGATCCTGGCGCAAACACTTTAATCCGTCTCAAAATGCGAAGTAAAGGAGGCTCAGATTTGCATCGCATTTGCTTACTTTCAAGCCAGATAAAATTTAAAATATCATACTTACGATGAATCTGTCTGCGCCAATCGAATTTTCTGCTCAAAGTATACAAGAAAATATCGAAAAAGCATCCGATTTGAGACTTTCACTTTTTGGGGTCAAAAAAATTCAAAGGGGTTAACCTTATTTTTTTTTCAAAAACCGTGAAAATATTCAGTGGTGTTTTTATCGACGAAATCGACTAATTTCGATGCGTAGAGTTCGAAAAACGCGCTGGATCCTGGCGCAAACCCTTTAATCCGTGTCAAAATGCGAAGTAAAGGAGGCTCAGATTTGCATCGCATTTGCTTACTTTCAACCCAGATAAAATTTAAAATATCATACTTACGATGAATCTGTCTGCGCCAATCGAATTTTCTGCTCAAAGTATACAAGAAAATATCGAAAAAGCATACGATTTGAGACTTTCACTTTTTGGGGTCAAAAAAATTCAAAGGGGTTAACCTTAGGTTTTTTTCAAAAACCGTGAAAATATTCAGTGGTGTTTTTATCGACGAGATCGACTAATTTCGATGCGTAGAGTTCGAAAAACGCGCTGGATCCTGGCGCAAACCCTTTAATCCGTCTCAAAATGCGAAGTAAAGGAGGCTCAGATTTGCATCGCATTTGCTTACTTTCAAGCCAGATAAAATTTAAAATATCATACTTACGATGAATCTGTCTGCGCCAATCGAATTTTCTGCTCAAAGTATACAAGAAAATATCGAAAAAGCATACGATTTGAGACTTTCACTTTTTGGGGTCAAAAAAATTCAAAGGGGTTAACCTTAGGTTTTTTTCAAAAACCGTGAAAATATTCAGTGGTGTTTTTATCGACGAAATCGACTAATTCGATGCGTAGAGTTCGAAAAACGCGCTGGATCCTGGCGCAAACACTTTAATCCGTCTCAAAATGCGAAGTAAAGGAGGCTCAGATTTGCATCGCATTTGCTTACTTTCAAGCCAGATAAAATTTAAAATATCATACTTACGATGAATCTGTCTGCGCCAATCGAATTTTCTGCTCAAAGTATACAAGAAAATATCGAAAAAGCATCCGATTTGAGACTTTCACTTTTTGGAGTCAAAAAAATTCAAAGGGGTTAACCTTAGGTTTTTTTCAAAAACCGTGAAAATATTCAGTGGTGTTTTTATCGACGAAATCGACTAATTTCGATGCGTAGAGTTCGAAAAACGCGCTGGATCCTGGCGCAAACACTTTAATCCGTCTCAAAATGCGAAGTAAAGGAGGCTCAGATTTGCATCGCATTTGCTTATTTTCAAGCCAGATAAAATTTAAAATATCATACTTACGATGAATCTGTCTGCGCCAATCGACTTTTCTGCTCAAAGTATACAAGAAAATATCGAAAAAGCATCTGATTTGAGACTTTCACTTTTTGGGGTCAAAAAAATTCAAAGGGGTTAACCTTAGGTTTTTTTCAAAAACCGTGAAAATATTCAGTGGTGTTTTTATCGACGAAATCGACTAATTTCGATGCGTAGAGTTCGAAAAACGCGCTGGATCCTGGCGCAAACACTTTAATCCGTCTCAAAATGCGAAGTAAAGGAGGCTCAGATTTGCATCGCATTTGCTTACTTTCAAGCCAGATAAAATTTAAAATATCATACTTACGATGAATCTGTCTGCGCCAATCGAATTTTCTGCTCAAAGTATACAAGAAAATATCGAAAAAGCATCCGATTTGAGACTTTCACTTTTTGGGGTCACTTTTTTTTCAAAAACCGTTAAAATATTCAGTGGTGTTTTTATCGACGAAATCGACTAATTTCGATGCGTAGATTTCGAAAAACGCGCTGGATCCTGGCGCAAACACTTTAATCCGTCTCAAAATGCGAAGTAAAGGAGGCTCAGATTTGCATCGCATTTGCTTACTTTCAAGCCAGATAAAATTTAAAATATCATACTTACGATGAATCTGTCTGCGCCAATCGAATTTTCTGCTCAAAGTATACAAGAAAATATCGAAAAAGCATCCGATTTGAGACTTTCACTTTTTGGGGTCAAAAAAATTCAAAGGGGTTAACCTTAGGTTTTTTTCAAAAACCGTGAAAATATTCAGTGGTGTTTTTATCGACGAAATCGACTAATTTCGATGCGTAGAGTTCGAAAAACGCGCTGGATCCTGGCGCAAACACTTTAATCCGTCTCAAAATGCGAAGTAAAGGAGGCTCAGATTTGCATCGCATTTGCTTACTTTCAAGCCAGATAAAATTTAAAATATCATACTTACGATGAATCTGTCTGCGCCAATCGAATTTTCTGCTCAAAGTATACAAGAAAATATCGAAAAAGCATCCGATTTGAGACTTTCACTTTTTGGGGTCAAAAAAATTCAAAGGGGTTAACCTTAGGTTTTTTTCAAAAACCGTGAAAATATTCAGTGGTGTTTTTATCGACGAAATCGACTAATTTCGATGCGTAGAGTTCGAAAAACGCGCTGGATCCTGGCGCAAACACTTTAATCTGTCTCAAAATGCGAAGTAAAGGAGGCTCAGATTTGCATCGCATTTGCTTACTTTCAAGCCAGATAAAATTTAAAATATCATACTTACGATGAATCTGTACGCGCCAATCGAATTTTCTGCTCAAAGTATACAAGAAAATATCGAAAAAGCATCCGATTTGAGACTTTCACTTTTTGGGGTCAAAAAAATTCAAAGGGGTTAAACTTAGGTTTTTTTCAAAAACCGTGAAAATATTCAGTGGTGTTTTTATCGACGAAATCGACTAATTTCGATGCGTAGAGTTCGAAAAACGCGCTGGATCCTGGCGCAAACACTTTAATCCGTCTCAAAATGCGAAGTAAAGGAGGCTCAGATTTGCATCGCATTTGCTTACTTTCAAGCCAGATAAAATTTAAAATATCATACTTACGATGAATCTGTCTGCGCCAATCGAATTTTCTGCTCAAAGTATACAAGAAAATATCGAAAAAGCATCCGATTTGAGACTTTCACTTTTTGGGGTCAAAAAAATTCAAAGGGGTTAACCTTAGGTTTTTTTCAAAAACCGTGAAAATATTCAGTGGTGTTTTTATCGACGAAATCGACTAATTTCGATGCGTAGAGTTCGAAAAACGCTCTGGATCCTGACGCAAACACTTTAATCCGTCTCAAAATGCGAAGTAAAGGAGGCTCAGATTTGCATCGCATTTGCTTACTTTCAAGCCAGATAAAATTTAAAATATCATACTTACGATGAATCTGTCTGCGCCAATCGAATTTTCTGCTCAAAGTATACAAGAAAATATCGAAAAAGCATCCGATTTGAGACTTTCACTTTTTGGGGTCACTTTTTTTTCAAAAACCGTTAAAATATTCAGTGGTGTTTTTATCGACGAAATCGACTAATTTCGATGCGTAGATTTCGAAAAACGCGCTGGATCCTGGCGCAAACACTTTAATCCGTCTCAAAATGCGAAGTAAAGAAGGCTCAGATTTGCATCGCATTTGCTTACTTTCAAGCCAGATAAAATTTAAAATATCATACTTACGATGAATCTGTCTGCGCCAATCGAATTTTCTGCTCAAAGTATACAAGAAAATATCGAAAAAGCATCCGATTTGAGACTTTCACTTTTTGGGGTCAAAAAAATTCAAAGGGGTTAACCTTAGGTTTTTTTCAAAAACCGTGAAAATATTCAGTGGTGTTTTTATCGACGAAATCGACTAATTTCGATGCGTAGAGTTCGAAAAACGCGCTGGATCCTGGCGCAAACACTTTAATCCGTCTCAAAATGCGAAGTAAAGGAGGCTCAGATTTGCATCGCATTTGCTTACTTTCAAGCCAGATAAAATTTAAAATATCATACTTACGATGAATCTGTCTGCGCCAATCGAATTTTCTGCTCAAAGTATACAAGAAAATATCGAAAAAGCATCCGATTTGAGACTTTCACTTTTTGGGGTCAAAAAAATTTAAAGGGGTTAACCTTAGGTTTTTTTCAAAAACCGTGAAAATATTCAGTGCTGTTTTTATCGACGAAATCGACTAATTTCGATGCGTAGAGTTCGAAAAACGCGCTGGATCCTGGCGCAAACACTTTAATCCGTCTCAAAATGCGAAGTAAAGGAGGCTCAGATTTGCATCGTATTTGCTTACTTTCAAGCCAGGTAAAATTTAAAATATCATACTTACGATGAATCTATCTGCGCCAATCGAATTTTCTGCTCAAAGTATACAAGAAAATATCGAAAAAGCATCCGATTTGAGACTTTCACTTTTTGGGGTCAAAAAAATTCAAAGGGGTTAACCTTAGGTTTTTTTCAAAAACCGTGAAAATATTCAGTGGTGTTTTTATCGACAAAATCGACTAATTTCGATGCGTAGAGTTCGAAAAACGCGCTGGATCCTGGCGCAACCACTTTAATCCGACTCAAAATGCGAAGTAAAGGAGGCTCAGATTTGCATCGCATTTGCTTACTTTCAAGCCATATAAAATTTAAAATATCATACTTACGATGAATCTGTCTGCGCCAATCGAATTTTCTGCTCAAACTATACAAGAAAATATCGAAAAAGCATCCGATTTGAGACTTTCACTTTTTGGGGTCAAAAAAATTCAAAGGGGTTAACCTTAGGTTTTTTTCAAAAACCGTGAAAATATTCAGTGGTGTTTTTATCGACGAAATCGACTAATTTCGATGCGTAGTGTTCGAAAAACGCGCTGGATCCTGGCGCAAACACTTTAATCCGTCTCAAAATGCGAAGTAAAGGAGGCTCAGATTTGCATCGTATTTGCTTACTTTCAAGCCAGATAAAATTTAAAATATCATACTTACGATGAATCTGTCTGCGCCAATCGAATTTTCTGCTCAAAGTATACAAGAAAATATCGAAAAAGCATCCGATTTGAGACTTTCACTTTTTGGGGTCAAAAAAATTCAAAGGGGTTAACCTTAGGTTTTTTTCAAAAACCGTGAAAATATTCAGTGGTGTTTTTATCGACGAAATCGACTAATTTCGATGCGTAGAGTTCGAAAAACGCGCTGGATCCTGGCGCAAACACTTTAATCCGTCTCAAAATGCGAAGTAAAGGAGGCTCAGATTTGCATCGCATTTGCTTACTTTCAAGCCATATAAAATTTAAAATATCATACTTACGATGAATCTGTCTGCGCCAATCGAATTTTCTGCTCAAAGTATACAAGAAAATATCGAAAAAGCATCCGATTTGATACTTTCACTTCTTGGGGTCAAAAAAATTCAAAGGGGTTAACCTTAGGTTTTTTTCAAAAACCGTGAAAATATTCAGTGGTGTTTTTATCGACGAAATCGACTAATTTCGATGCGTAGAGTTCGAAAAACGCGCTGGATCCTGGCGCAAACACTTTAATCCGTCTCAAAATGCGAAGTAAAGGAGGCTCAGATTTGCATCGCATTTGCTTACTTTCAAGCCAGATAAAATTTAGAATATCATACTTACGATGAATCTGTCTGCGCCAATCGAATTTTCTGCTCAAAGTATACAAGAAAATATCGAAAAAGCATCCGATTTGAAACTTTCACTTTTTGGGGTCAAAAAAATTCAAAGGGGTTAACCTTAGGTTTTTTTCAAAAACCGTGAAAATATTCAGTGGTGTTTTTATCGACGTAATCGACTAATTTCGATGCGTAGAGTTCGAAAAACGCGCTGGATCCTGGCGCAAACACTTTAATCCGTCTCAAAATGCGAAGTAAAGAAGGCTCAGATTTGCATCGCATTTGCTTACTTTCAAGCCAGATAAAATTTAAAATATCATACTTACGATGAATCTGTCTGCGCCAATCGAATTTTCTGCTCAAAGTATACAAGAAAATATCGAAAAAGCATCCGATTTGAGACTTTCACTTTTTGGGGTCAAAAAAATTCAAAGGGGTTAACCTTAGGTTTTTTTCAAAAACCGTGAAAATATTCAGTGGTGTTTTTATCGACGAAATCGACTAATTTCGATGCGTAGAGTTCGAAAAACGCGCTGGATCCTGGCGCAAACACTTTAATCCGTCTCAAAATGCGAAGTAAAGGAGGCTCAGATTTGCATCGCATGTGCTTACTTTCAAGCCAGATAAAATTTAAAATATCATACTTACGATGAATCTGTCTGCGCCAATCGAATTTTCTGCTCAAAGTATACAAGAAAATATCGAAAAAGCATCCGATTTGAGACTTTCACTTTTTGGGGTCAAAAAAATTCAAAGGGGTTAACCTTAGGTTTTTTTCAAAAACCGTGAAAATATTCAGTGGTGTTTTTATCGACGAAATCGACTAATTTCGATGCGTAGAGTTCGAAAAACGCGCTGGATCCTGGCGCAACACTTTAATCCGTCTCAAAATGCGAAGTAAAGGAGGCTCAGATTTGCATCGCATTTGCTTACTTTCAAGCCAGATAAAATTTAAAATATCATACTTACGATGAATCTGTCTGCGCCACTCGAATTTTCTGCTCAAAGTATACAAGAAAATATCGAAAAAGCATCCGATTTGAGACTTTCACTTTTTGGGGTCAAAATAATTCAAAGGGGTTAACCTTAGGTTTTTTTCAAAAACCGTGAAAATATTCAGTGGTGTTTTTATCGACGAAATCGACTAATTTCGATGCGTAGAGTTCGAAAAACGCGCTGGATCCTGGCGCAAACACTTTAATCCGTCTCAAAAGCCGAAGTAATGGAGGCTCAGATTTGCATCGCATTTGCTTACTTTCAAGCCAGATAAAATTTAAAATATCATACTTACGATGAATCTGTCTGCGCCAATCGAATTTTCTGCTCAAAGTATACAAGAAAATATCGAAAAAGCATCCGATTAGAGACTTTCACTTTTTGGGGTCAAAAAAATTCAAAAGGGTTAACCTTAGGTTTTTTTCAAAAACCGTGAAAATATTCAGTGGTGTTTTTATCGACGAAATCGACTAATTTCGATGCGTAGAGTTCGATAAAACGCGCTGGATCCTGGCGCAAACACTTTAATCCGTCTCAAAATGCGAAGTAAAGGACGCTCAGATTTGCATCGCATTTGCTTACTTTCAAGCCAGATAAAATTTAAAATATCATACTTACGATGAATCTGTCTGCGCCAATCAAATTTTCTGCTCAAAGTATACAAGAAAATATCGAAAAAGCATCCGATTTGAGACTTTCACTTTTTGGGGTCAAAAAAATTCAAAGGGGTTAACCTTAGGTTTTTTTCAAAAACCGTGAAAATATTCAGTGGTGTTTTTATCGACGAAATCGACTAATTTCGATGCGTAGAGTTCGAAAAACGCGCTGGATCCTGGCGCAACACTTTAATCCGTCTCAAAATGCGAAGTAAAGGAAGCTCAGATTTGCATCGCATTTGCTTACTTTCAAGCCAGATAAAATTTAAAATATCATACTTACGATGAATCTGTCTGCGCCAATCGAATTTTCTGCTCAAAGTATACAAGAAAATATCGAAAAAGCATCCGATTTAAGACTTTCACTTTTTGGGGTCAAAAAAATTCAAAGGGGTTAACCTTAGGTTTTTTTCAAAAACCGTGAAAATATTCAGTGGTGTTTTTATCGACGAAATCGACTAATTTCGATGCGTAGAGTTCGAAAAACGCGCTGGATCCTGGCGCAACACTTTAATCCGTCTCAAAATGCGAAGTAAAGGAGGCTCAGATTTGCATCGCATTTGCTTACTTTCAAGCCAGATAAAATTTAACATATCATACTTACGATGAATCTGTCTGCGCCAATCGAATTTTCTGCTCAAAGTATACAGAAAATATCGAAAAAGCATCCGATTTGAGACTTTCACTTTTTGGGGTCAAAAAAATTCAAAGGGGTTAACCTTAGGTTTTTTTCAAAAACCGTGAAAATATTCAGTGGTGTTTTTATCGACGAAATCGACTAATTTCGATGCGTAGAGTTCGAAAAACGCGCTGGATCCTGGCGCAAACACTTTAATCCGTCTCAAAATGCGAAGTAAAGGAGGCTCAGATTTGCATCGCATTTGCTTACTTTCAAGCCAGATAAAATTTAAAATATCATACGTACGATGAATCTGTCTGCGCCAATCGAATTTTGCTCAAAGTATACAAGAAAATATCGAAAAAGCATCCGATTTGAGACTTTCACTTTTTGGGGTCAAAAAAATTCTAAGGGGTTAACCTTAGGTTTTTTTCAAAAACCGTGAAAATATTCAGTGGTGTTTTTATCGACGAAATCGACTAATTTCGATGCGTAGAGTTCGAAAAACGCGCTGGATCCTGGCGCAAACACTTTAATCCGTCTCAAAATGCGAAGTAAAGGAGGCTCAGATTTGCATCGCAGTTGCTTACTTTCAAGCCAGATAAAATTTAAAATATCATACTTACGATGAATCTGTCTGCGCCAATCGAATTTTCTGCTCAAAGTATACAAGAAAATATCGAAAAAGCATCCGATTTGAGTCTTTCACTTTTTGGGGTCAAAAAAATTCAAAGGGGTTAACCTTAGGTTTTTTTCAAAAACCTTGAAAATATACAGTGGTGTTTTTATCGACGAAATCGACTAATTTCGATGCGTAGAGTTCGAAAAACGCGCTGGATCCTGGCGCAAACACTTTAATCCGTCTCAAAATGCGAAGTAAAGGAGGCTCAGATTTGCATCGCAGTTGCTTACTTTCAAGCCAGATAAAATTTAAAATATCATACTTACGATGAATCTGTCTGCGCCAATCGAATTTTCTGCTCAAAGTATACAAGAAAATATCGAAAAAGCATCCGATTTGAGTCTTTCACTTTTTGGGGTCAAAAAAATTCAAAGGGGTTAACCTTAGGTTTTTTTCAAAAACCTTGAAAATATACAGTGGTGTTTTTATCGACGAAATCGACTAATTTCGATGCGTAGAGTTCGCAAAACGCGCTGGATCCTGGCGCAAACACTTTAATCCGTCTCAAAATGCGAAGTAAAGGAGGCTCCGATTTGCATCGCATTTGCTTACTTTCAAGCCAGATAAAATTTAAAATATCATACTTACGATGAATCTGTCTGCGCCAATCGAATTTTCTGCTCAAAGTATACAAGAAAATATCGAAAAAGCATCCGATTTGAGACTTTACCTTTTTGGGGTCAAAAAAATTCAAAGGGGTTAACCTTAGGTTTTTTTCAAAAACCGTGAAAATATTCAGTGGTGTTTTTATCGACGAAATCGACTAATTTCGATGCGTAGAGTTCAAAAAACGCGCAGGATCCTGGCGCAATCACTTTAATCCGTCTCAAAATGCGAAGTAAAGAAGGCTCAGATTTGCATCGCATTTGCTTACTTTCAAGCCAGATAAAATTTAAAATATCATACTTACGCTGAATCTGTCTGCGCCAATCGAATTTTATGCTCAAAGTATACAAGAAAATATCAAAAAAGCATCCGATTTGAGACTTTCACTTTTTGGGGTCAAAAAAATTCAAAGGGGTTAACCTTAGGTTTTTTTCAAAAACCGTGAAAATATTCAGTGGAGTTTTTATCGACGAAATCGACTAACTTCGATGCGTAGAGTTCGAAAAACGCGCTGTATCCTGGCGCAAACACTTTAATCCGTATCAAAATCCAGCCAGATAAAATTTAAAATATCATACTTACGATGAATCTGTCTGCGCCAATCGAATTTTCTGCTCAAAGTATACAAGAAAATATCGAAAAAGCATCCGATTTGAGACTTTCACTTTTTGGGGTCAAAAAAATTCAAAGGGGTTAACCTTAGGTTTTTTTCAAAAACCGTGAAAATATTCAGTGGTGTTTTTATCGACGAAATCGACTAATTTCGATGCGTAGAGTTCGAATAACGCGCTGGATCCTGGCGCAAACACTTTAATCCGTCTCAAAATGCGAAGTAAAGGAGGCTCAGATTTGCATCGCATTTGCTTACTTTCAAGTCAGATAAAATTTAAAATATCATACTTACGATGAATCTGTCTGCGCCAATCGAATTTTCTGCTCAAAGTATACAAGAAAATATCGAAAAAGCATCCGATTTGAGACTTTCACTTTTTGGGGTCAAAAAAATTCAAAGGGGTTAACCTTAGGTTTTTTTCAAAAACCGTGAAAATATTCAGTGGTGTTTTTATCGACGAAATCGACTAATTTCGATGCGTAGAGTTCGAAAAACGCGCAGGATCCTGGCGCAATCACTTTAATCCGTCTCAAAATGCGAAGTATAGGAGGCTCAGATTTGCATCGCATTTGCTTACTTTCAAGCCAGATAAAATTTAGAATATCATACTTACGATGAATCTGTCTGCGCCAATCGAATTTTCTGCTCAAAGTATACAAGAAAATATCGAAAAAGCATCCGATTTGAGACTTTCACCTTTTGGGGTCAAAAAAATTCAAAGGGGTTAACCTTAGGTTTTTTTCAAAAACCGTGAAAATATTCAGTGGTGTTTTTATCGACGAAATCGACTAATTTCGATGCGTAGAGTTCGAAAAACGCGCTGGATCCTGGCGCAAACACTTTAATCCGTCTCAAAATGCGAAGTAAATAAGGCTCAGATTTGCATCGCATTTGCTTACTTTCAAGCCAGATAAAATTTAGAATATCATACTTACGATGAATCTGTCTGCGCCAATCGAATTTTCTGCTCAAAGTATACAAGAAAATATTGAAAAAGCATCCGATTTGAGACTTTCACTTTTTGGGGTCATAAAAATTCAAAGGGGTTAACCTTAGGTTTTTTTCAAAAACCGTGAAAATATTCAGTGGTGTTTTTATCGACGAAATCGACTAATTTCGATGCGTAGAGTTCGAAAAACGCGCTGGATCCTGGCGCAAACACTTTAATCCGTCTCAAAATGCGAAGTAAAGGAGGCTCAGATTTGCATCGCATTTGCTTACTTTCAAGCCAGATAAAATTTAAAATATCATACTTACGATGAATCTGTCTGCGCCAATCGAATTTTCTGCTCAAAGTATACAAGAAAATATCGAAAAAGCATCCGATTTGAGACTTTCACTTTTTGGGGTCAAAAAAATTCAAAGGGGTTAACCTTAGGTTTTTTTCAAAAACCGTGAAAATATTCAGTGGTGTTTTTATCGACGAAATCGACTAATTTCGATGCGTAGAGTTCGAAAAACGCGCTGGATCCTGGCGCAAACACTTTAATCCGTCTCAAAATGCGAAGTAAAGGAGGCTCAGATTTGCATCGCATTTGCTTACTTTCAAGCCAGATAAAATTTAAAACATCATACTTACGATGAATCTGTCTGCGCCAATCGAATTTTCTGCTCAAAGTATACAAGAAAATATCGAAAAAGCATCCGATTTGAGACTTTCACTTTTTGGGGTCAAAAAAATTCAAAGGGGTTAACCTTAGGTTTTTTTCAAAAACCGTGAAAATATTCAGTGGTGTTTTTATCGACGAAATCGACTAATTTCGATGCGTAGAGTTCGAAAAACGCGCTGGATCCTGGCGTAAACACTTTAATCCGTCTCAAAATGCGAAGTAAAGGAGGCTCAGATTTGCATCGCATTTGCTTACTTTCAAGCCAGATAAAATTTAAAATATCATACTTACGATGAATCTGTCTGCGCCAATCGAATTTTCTGCTCAAAGTATACAAGAAAATATCGAAAAAGCATCCGATTTGAGACTTTCACTTTTTGGGGTCAAAAAAATTCAAAGGGGTTAACCTTAGGTTTTTTTCAAAAACCGTGAAAATATTCAGTGGTGTTTTTATCGACGAAATCGACTAATTTCGATGCGTAGAGTTCGAAAAACGCGCTGGATCCTGGCGCAAACACTTTAATCCGTCTCAAAATGCGAAGTAAAGGAGGCTCAGATTTGCATCGCATTTGCTTACTTTCAAGTCAGATAAAATTTAAAATATCATACTTACGATGAATCTGTCTGCGCCAATCGAATTTTCTGCTCAAAGTATACAAGAAAATATCGAAAAAGCATCCGATTTGAAAATTTTTAATTTTTTGGGTCAAAAAAATTCAAAGGGGTTAACCTTAGGTTTTTTTCAAAAACCGTGAAAATATTCAGTGGTGTTTTTATCGACGAAATCGACTAATTTCGATGCGTAGAGTTCGAAAAACGCGCTGGATCCTGGCGCAAACACTTTAATCCGTCTCAAAATGCGAAGTAAAGGAGGCTCAGATTTGCATCGCATTTGCTTACTTTCAAGCCAGATAAAATTTAAAATATCATACTTACGATGAATCTGTCTGCGCCAATCGAATTTTCTGCTCAAAGTATACAAGAAAATATCGAAAAAGCATCCGATTTGAGACTTTCACTTTTTGGGGTCAAAAAAATTCAAAGGGGTTAACCTTAGGTTTTTTTCAAAAACCGTGAAAATATTCAGTGGTGTTTTTATCGACGAAATCGACTAATTTCGATGCGTAGAGTTCGAAAAACGCGCTGGATCCTGGCGCAAACACTTTAATCCGTCTCAAAATGCGAAGTAAAGGAGGTTCAGATTTGCATCGCATTTGCTTACTTTCAAGCCAGATAAAATTTAAAATATCATACTTACGATGAATCTGTCTGCGCCAATCGAATTTTCTGCTCAAAGTATACAAGAAAATATCGAAAAAGCATCCGATTTGAGACTTTCACTTTTTGGGGTCAAAAAAATTCAAAGGGGTTAACCTTAGGTTTTTTTCAAAAACCGTGAAAATATTCAGTGGTGTTTTTATCGACGAAATCGACTAATTTCGATGCGTAGAGTTCGAAAAACGCGCTGGATCCTGGCGCAAACACTTTAATCCGTCTCAAAATGCGAAGTAAAGGAGGCTCAGACTTGCATCGCATTTGCTTACTTTCAAGCCAGATAAAATTTAAAATATCATACTTACGTTGAATCTGTCTGCGCCAATCGAATTTTCTGCTCAAAGTATACAAGAAAATATCGAAAAAGCATCCGATTTGAGACTTTCACTTTTTGGGGTCAAAATAATTCAAAGGGGTTAACCTTAGGTTTTTTTCAAAAACCGTGAAAATATTCAGTGGTGTTTTTATCGACGAAATCGACTAATTTCGATGCGTAGAGTTCGAAAAACGCGCTGGATCCTGGCGCAAACACTTTAATCCGTCTCAAAATGCGAAGTAAAGGAGGCTCAGATTTCCATCGCATTTGCTTACTTTCAAGCCATAAAAATTTTAAAATATCATACTTACGATGAATCTGTCTGCGCCAATCGAATTTTCTGCTCAAAGTATACAAAAAAATATCGAAAAAGCATCCGATTTGAGACCTTCACTTTTTGGGGTCAAAAAAATTCAAAGGGGTTAATCTTAGGTTTTTTTCAAAAACCGTGAATATATTCAGTGGTATTTTTATCCACGAAATCGACTAATTTCGATGCGTAGAATTCGAAAAACGCGCTGGATCCTGGCGCAAACACTTTAATCCGTCTCAAAATGCGAAGTAAAGGAGGCTCAGATTTGCATCGCATTTGCTTACTTTCAAGCCAGATAAAATTTAAAATATCATACTTACGATGAATCTGTCTGCGCCAATCGAATTTTCTGCTCAAAGTATACAAGAAAATATCGAAAAAGCATCCGATTTGAGACTTTCACTTTTTGGGGTCAAAAAAATTCAAAGGGTTAACCTTGGGTTTTTTCAAAAACCGTGAAAATATTCAGTGGTGTTTTTATCGACGAAATCGACTAATTTCGATGCGTAGAGTTCGAAAAACGCGCTGGATCCTGGCGCAAACACTTTAATCCGTCTCAAAATGCGAAGTAAAGGAGGCTCAGATTTGCATCGCATTTGCTTACTTTCAAGCCAGATAAAATTTAAAATATCATACTTACGATGAATCTGTCTGCGCCAATCGAATTTTCTGCTCAAAGTATACAAGAAAATATCGAAAAAGCAACCGATTTGAGACTTTCACTTTTTGGGGTCAAAAAAATTCAAAGGGGTTAACCTTAGGTTTTTTTCAAAAACCGTGAAAATATTCAGTGGTGTTTTTATCGACGAAATCGACTAATTTCGATGCCTAGAGTTCGAAAAACGCGCTGGATCCTGGCGCAAACACTTTAATCCGTCTCAAAATGCGAAGTAAAGGAGGCTCAGATTTGCATCGCATTTGCTTACTTTCAAGCCAGATAAAATTTAAAATATCGTACTTACGATGAATCTGTCTGCGCCAATCGAATTTTCTGCTCAAAGTATACAAGAAAATATCGAAAAAGCATCCGATTTGAGACTTTCACTTTTTGGGGTCAAAAAAATTCAAAGGGGTTAACCTTAGGTTTTTTTCAAAAACCGTGAAAATATTCAGTGGTGTTTTTATCGACGAAATCGACTAATTTCGATGCGTAGAGTTCGAAAGACGCGCTGGATCCTGGCGCAAACACTTTAATCCGTCTCAAAAAGCGAAGTAAAGGAGGCTCAGATTTGCATCGCATTTGCTTACTTTCAAGCCAGATAAAATTTAAAATATCGTACTTACGATGAATCTGTCTGCGCCAATCGAATTTTCTGCTCAAAGTATACAAGAAAATATCGAAAAAGCATCCGATTTGAGACTTTCACTTTTTGGGGTCAAAAAAATTCAAAGGGGTTAACCTTAGGTTTTTTTCAAAAACCATGAAAATATTCAGTGGTGTTTTTATCGACGAAATCGACTAATTTCGATGCGTAGAGTTCGAAAAACGCGCTGGATCCTGGCGCAAACACTTTAATCCGTCTCAAAATGCGAAGTAAAGGAGGTTCAGATTTGCATCGCATTTGCTTACTTTCAAGCCAGATAAAATTTAAAATATCATACTTACGATGAATCTGTCTGCGCCAATCGAATTTTCTGCTCAAAGTATACAAGAAAATATCGAAAAAGCATCCGATTTGAGACTTTCACTTTTTGGGGTCAAAAAAATTCAAAGGGGTTAACCTTAGGTTTTTTTCAAAAACCGTGAAAATATTCAGTGGTGTTTTTATCGACGAAATCGACTAATTTCGATGCGTAGAGTTCGAAAAACGCGCTGGATCCTGGCGCAAACACTTTAATCCGTCTCAAAATGCGAAGTAAAGGAGGCTCAGACTTGCATCGCATTTGCTTACTTTCAAGCCAGATAAAATTTAAAATATCATACTTACGTTGAATCTGTCTGCGCCAATCGAATTTTCTGCTCAAAGTATACAAGAAAATATCGAAAAAGCATCCGATTTGAGACTTTCACTTTTTGGGGTCAAAATAATTCAAAGGGGTTAACCTTAGGTTTTTTTCAAAAACCGTGAAAATATTCAGTGGTGTTTTTATCGACGAAATCGACTAATTTCGATGCGTAGAGTTCGAAAAACGCGCTGGATCCTGGCGCAAACACTTTAATCCGTCTCAAAATGCGAAGTAAAGGAGGCTCAGATTTCCATCGCATTTGCTTACTTTCAAGCCATAAAAATTTTAAAATATCATACTTACGATGAATCTGTCTGCGCCAATCGAATTTTCTGCTCAAAGTATACAAAAAAATATCGAAAAAGCATCCGATTTGAGACCTTCACTTTTTGGGGTCAAAAAAATTCAAAGGGGTTAATCTTAGGTTTTTTTCAAAAACCGTGAATATATTCAGTGGTATTTTTATCCACGAAATCGACTAATTTCGATGCGTAGAATTCGAAAAACGCGCTGGATCCTGGCGCAAACACTTTAATCCGTCTCAAAATGCGAAGTAAAGGAGGCTCAGATTTGCATCGCATTTGCTTACTTTCAAGCCAGATAAAATTTAAAATATCATACTTACGATGAATCTGTTTGCGCCAATCGAATTTTCTGCTCAAAGTATACAAGAAAATATCGAAAAAGCATCCGATTTGAGACTTTCACTTTTTGGGGTCAAAAAAATTCAAAGGGGTTAACCTTAGGTTTTTTTCAAAAACCGTGAAAATATTCAGTGGTGTTTTTATCGACGAAATCGACTAATTTCGATGCGTAGAGTTCGAAAAACGCGCTGGATCCTGGCGCAAACACTTTAATCCGTCTCAAAATGCGAAGTAAAGGAGGCTCAGATTTGCATCGCATTTGCTTACTTTCAAGCCAGATAAAATTTAAAATATCATACTTACGATGAATCTGTCTGCGCCAATCGAATTTTGTGCTCAAAGTATACAAGAAAATATCGAAAAAGCATCCGATTTGAGACTTTCACTTTTTGGGGTCAAAAAAATTCAAAGGGGTTAACCTTAGGTTTTTTTCAAAAACCGTGAAAATATTCAGTGGTGTTTTTATCGACGAAATCGACTAATTTCGATGCGTAGAGTTCGAAAAACGCGCTGGATCCTGGCGCAACACTTTAATCCGTCTCAAAATGCGAAGTAAAGGAGGCTCAGATTTGCATCGCATTTGCTTACTTTCAAGCCAGATAAAATTTAAAATATCATACTTACGATGAATCTGTCTGCGCCAATCGAATTTTCTGCTCAAAGTATACAAGAAAATATCGAAAAAGCATCCGATTTGAGACTTTCACTTTTTGGGGTCAAAAAAATTCAAAGGGGTTAACCTTAGGTTTTTTCCAAAAACCGTGAAAATATTCAGTGGTGTTTTTATCGACGAAATCGACTAATTTCGATGCGTAGAGTTCGAAAAACGCGCTGGATCCTGGCGTAAACACTTTAATCCGTCTCAAAATGCGAAGTAAAGGAGGTTCAGATTTGCATCGCATTAGCTTACTTTCAAGCCAGATAAAATTTAAAATATCATACTTTACGATGAATCTGTCTGCGCCAATCGAATTTTCTGCTCAAAGTATACAAGAAAATATCGAAAAAGCATCCGATTTAAGACTTTCACTTTTTGGGGTCAAAAAAATTCAAAGGGGTTAACCTTAGGTTTTTTTCAAAAACCGTGAAAATATTCAGTGGTGTTTTTATCGACGAAATAGACTAATTTCGATGCGTAGAGTTCGAAAAACGCGCTGGATCCTGGCGCAAACACTTTAATCCGTCTCAAAATGCGAAGAAAAGGAGGCTCAGATTTGCATCGCATTTGCTTACTTTCAAGCCAGATAAAATTTAAAATATCATACTTACGATGAATCTGTCTGCGCCAATCGAATTTTCTGCTCAAAGTATACAAGAAAATATCGAAAAAGCATCCGATTTGAGACTTTCACTTTTTGGGGTCAAAAAAATTCAAAGGGGTTAACCTTAGGTTTTTTTCAAAAACCGTGAAAATATTCAGTGGTGTTTTTATCGACGAAATCGACTAATTTCGATGCGTAGAGTTCGAAAAACGCGCTGGATCCTGGCGCAAACACTTTAATCCGTCTCAAAATGCGAAGTAAAGGAGGCTCAGATTTGCATCGCATTTGCTTACGTTCAATCCAGATAAAATTTAAAATATCATACTTACGATGAATCTCTCTGCGCCAATCGAATTTTCTGCTCAAAGTATACAAGAAAATATCGTAAAAGCATCCGATTTGAGACTTTCACTTTTTGGGGTCAAAAAAATTCAAAGGGGTTAACCTTAGGTTTTTTTCAAAAACCGTGAAAATATTCAGTGGTGTTTTTATCGACGAAATCGACTAGATTCGATGCGTAGAGTTCGAAAAACGCGCTGGATCCTGGCGGAAACACTTTAATCCGTCTCAAAATGCGAAGTAAAGGAGGCTCAGATTTGCATCGCATTTGCTTACTTTCAAGCCAGATAAAATTTAAAATATCATACTTACGATGATTCTGTCTGCGCCAATCGAATTTTCTGCTCAAAGTATACAAGAAAATATCGAAAAAGCATCCGATTTGAGACTTTCACTTTTTGGGGTCAAAAAAATTCAAAGGGGTTAACCTTAGGTTTTTTTCAAAAACCTTGAAAATATTCAGTGGTGTTTTTATCGACGAAATCGACTAATTTCGATGCGTAGAGTTCGAAAAACGCGCTGGATCCTGGCGCAAACACTTTAATCCGTCTCAAAATGCGAAGTAAAGGAGGCTCAGATTTGCATCGCATTTGCTTACTTTCAAGCCAGATAAAATTTAAAATATCATACTTACGATGAATCTGTCTGCGCCAGTCGAATTTTCTGCTCAAAGTATACAAGAAAATATCGAAAAAGCATCCGATTTGAGACTTTCACTTTTTGGGGTCAAAAAAATTCAAAGGGGTTAACCTTAGGTTTTTTTCAAAAACCGTGAAAATATTCAGTGGTGTTTTTATTCTGGCGCAAACACTTTAATCCGTCTCAAAATGCGAAGTAAAGGAGGCTCAGATTTGCATCGCATTTGCTTACTTTCAAGCCAGATAAAATTTAAAATATCATACTTACGATGAATCTGTCTGCGCCAATCGAAATTACTGCTCAAAGTATACAAGAAAATATCGAAAAAGCATCCGATTTGAGACTTTCACTTTTTGGGGTCAAAAAAATTCAAAGGGGTTAACCTTAGGTTTTTTTCAGAAACCTTGAAATTATTCAGTGGTGTTTTTATCGACGAAATCGACTAATTTCGATGCGTAGAGTTCGAAAAACGCGCTGGATCCTGGCGCAAACACTTTAATCCGTATCAAAATGCGAAGTAAAGAGGCTCAGATTTGCATCGCATTTGCTTACTTTCAAGCCAGATAAAATTTAAAATATCATACTTACGATGAATCTGTCTACGCCAATCGAATTTTCTGCTCAAAGTATACAAGAAAATATCGAAAAAGCATCCGATTTGAGACTTTCACTTTTTGGGGTCAAAAATATTCAAAGGGGTTAACCTCAGGTTTTTTTTAAAAACCGTGAAAATATTCAGTGGTGTTTTTATCGACGAAATCGACTAATTTCGATGCGTAGAGTTCGAAAAACGCGCTGGATCCTGGCGCAAACACTTTAATCCGTCTCAAAATGCGAAGTAAAAGAGGCTCAGATTTGCATCGCATTTGCTTACTTTCAAGCCAGATAAAATTTAAAATATCATACTTACGATGAATCTGTCTGCGCCAATCGAATTTTCAGCTCAAAGTATACAAGAAAATATCGAAAAAGCATCCGATTTGAGACTTTCACTTTTTGGGGTCAAAAAAATTCAAAGGGGTTAACCTTAGGTTTTTTTCAAAAACCGTGAAAATATTCAGTGGTGTTTTTATCGACGAAATCGACTAATTTCGATGCGTAGAGTTCGAAAAACGCGCTGGATCCTGGCGCAAACACTTTAATCCGTCTCAAAATGCGAAGTAAAGGAGGCTCAGATTTGCATCGCATTTGCTTACTTTCAAGCCAGATAAAATTTAAAATATCATACTTACGATGAATCTGTCTGCGCCAATCGAATTTTCTGCTCAAAGTATACAAGAAAATATCGAAAAAGCATCCGATTTGAGACTTTCACTTTTTGGGGTCAAAAAAATTCAAAGGGGTTAACCTTAGGTTTTTTTCAAAAACCGTGAAAATATTCAGTGGTGTTTTTATCGACGAAATCGACTAATTTCGATGCGTAGAGTTCGAAAAACGCGCTGGATCCTGGCGCAAACACTTTAATCCGTCTCAAAATGCGAAGTAAAGGAGGCTCAGATTTGCATCGCATTTGCTTACTTTCAAGCCAGATAAAATTTAAAATATCATACTTACGATGAATCTGTCTGCGCCAATCGAATTTTCTGCTCAAAGTATACAAGAAAATATCGAAAAAGCATCCGATTTGAGACTTTCACTTTTTGGGGTCAAAAAAATTCAAAGGGGTTAACCTTAGGTTTTTTCGAAAACCGTGAAAATATTCAGTGGTGTTTTTATCGACGAAATCGATTAATTTCGATGCGTAGAGTTCGAAAAACTCGCTGGATCCTGGCGCAAACACTTTAATCCGTCTCAAAATGCGAAGTAAAGGAGGCTCAGATTTGCATCGCATTTGCTTACTTTCAAGCCAGATAAAATTTAAAATATCATACTTACGATGAATCTGTCTGCGCCAATCGAATTTTCTGCTCAAAGTATACAAGAAAATATCGAACAAGCATCCGATTTGGGACTTTCACTTCTTGGGGTCAAAAAAATTCAAATGGGTTAACCTTAGGTTTTTTTCAAAAACCGTGAAAATATTCAGTGGTGTTTTTATCGACGAAATCGACTAATTTCGATGCGTAGAGTTCGAAAAACGCGCTGGATCCTGGCGCAAACACTTTAATCCGTCTCAAAATGCGAAGTAATGGGGGCTCAGATTTGCATCGCATTTGCTTACTTTCAAGCCAGATAAAATTTAAAATATCATACTTACGATGAATCTGTTTGCGCCAATCAAATTTTCTGCTCAAAGTATACAAGAAAATATCGAAAAAGCATCCGATTTGATACTTTCACTTTTTGGGGTCAAAAAAATTCAAAGGGGTTAAAATTAGGTTTTTTTCAAAAACCGTGACAATATTCAGTGGTGTTTTTATCGACGAAATCGACTAATTTCGATGCGTAGAGTTCGAAAAACGCGCTGGAACCTGGCGCAAACACTTTAATCCGTCTCAAAATGCGAAGTAAAGGAGGCTCAGATTTGCATCGCATTTGCTTACTTGCAAGCCAGATAAAATTTAAAATATCATACTTACGATGAATCTGTCTGCGCCAATCGAATTTTCTGCTCAAAGTATACAAGAAAATATCGAAAAAGCATCCGATTTGAGACTTTCACTTTTTGGGGTCAAAAAAATTCAAAGGAGTTAACCTTAGGTTTTTTCGAAAACCGTGAAAATATTCAGTGGTGTTTTTATCGACGTAATCGATTAATTTCGATGCGTAGAGTTCGAAAAACTCGCTGGATCCTGGCGCAAACACATTAATCCGTCTCAAAATTCGAAGTAAAGGAGGCTCAGATTTGCATCGCATTTGCTTACTTTCAAGCCAGATAAAATTTAAAATATCATACTTACGATGAATCTGTCTGCGCCAATCGAATTTTCTGCTCAAAGTATACAAGAAAATATCGAAAAAGCATCCGATTTGAAACTTTCACTTTTTGGGGTCAAAAAAATTCAAAGGGGTTAACCTTAGGTTTTTTTCAAAAACCGTGAAAATATTCAGTGGTGTTTTTATCGACGAAATCGACTAATTTCGATGCGTAGAGTTCGAAAAACGCGCTGGATCCTGGCGCAAACACTTTAATACGTCTCAAAATGCGAAGTAAAGGAGGCTCAGATTTGCATCGCATTTGCTTACTTTCAAGCCAGATAAAATTTAAAATATCATACTAAGATTAATATGTCTGCGCCAATCGAATTTTCTGCTCAAAGTATACAAGAAAATATCGAAAAAGCATCCGATTTGAAATTTTCACTTTTTGGGGTCAAAAAAATTCAAAGGGGTTAACCTTAGGTTTTTTTCAAAAACAGTGAAAATATTCAGTGGTGTTTTTATCGACGAAATCGACTAATTTCGATGCGTAGAGTTCGAAAAACTCGCTGTATCCTGGCGCAAACACTTTAATCCGTCTCAAAATGCGAAGTAAAGGAGGCTCAGATTTGCATCGCATTTGCTTACTTTCAAGCCAGATAAAATTTAAAATATCATACTTACGATGAATCTGTCTGCGCCAATCGAATTTTCAGTTCAAAGTATACAAGAAAATATCGAAAAAGCATCCGATTTGAGACTTTCACTTTTTGGGGTCAAAAAAATTCAAAGGGGTTAACCTTAGGTTTTTTTCAAAAACCGTGAAAATATTCAGTGGTGTTTTTATCGACGAAATCGACTAATTTCGATGCGTAGAGTTCGAAAAACGCGCTGGATCCTGGCGCAAACACTTTAATCCGTCTCAAAATGCGAAGTAAAGGAGGCTCAAATTTGCATCGCATTTGCTTACTTTCAAGCCAGATAAAATTTAAAATATCATACTTACGATGAATCTGTCTGCGCCAATCGAATTTTCTGCTCAAAGTATACAAAAAAATATCGAAAGAGCATCCGATTTGAGACTTTCACTTTTTGGGGTCAAAAAAATTCAAAGGGGTTAACCTTAGGTTTTTTTCAAAAACCGTAAAAATATTCAGTGGTGTTTTTATCAACGAAATCGACTAATTTCGATGCGTAGAGTTCGAAAAACGCGCTGGATCCTGGCGCAAACACTTTAATCCGTCTCAAAATGCGAAGTAAAGGAGGCTCAGATTAGCATCGCATTTGCTTACTTTCAAGCTAGATAAAATTTAAAATATCATACTTACGATGAATCTGTCTGCGCCAATCGAATTATCTGCTCAAAGGATACAAGAAAATATCGAAAAAGCATCCGATTTGAGACTTTCACTTTTTGGGGTCAAAAAAATTCAAAGGGGTTAACCTTAGGTTTTTTTCAAAAACCGTGAAAATATTCAGTGGTGTTTTTATCGACGAAATCGACTAATTTCGATGCGTAGAGTTCGAAAAACGCGCTGGATCTTGGCGCAAACACTTTAATCCGTCTCAAAATGCGAAGTAAAGGAGGCTCAGATTTGCATCGCATTTGCTTACTTTCAAGCCAGATAAAATTTAAAATATCATACTTACGATGAATCTGTCTGCGCCAATCGAATTTTCTGCTCAAAGTATACAAGAAAATATCGAAAAAGCATCCGATTTGAAACTTTCACTTTTTGGGGTCAAAAAAATTCAAAGGGGTTAACCTTAGGTTTTTTTCAAAAACCGTGAAAATATTCAGTGGTGTTTTTATCGACGAAATCGACTAATTTCGATGCGTAGATTTCGAAAAACTCGCTGTATCCTGGCGCAAACACTTTAATCCGTCTCAAAATGCGAAGTAAAGGAGGCTCAGATTTGCATCGCATTTGCTTACTTTTAAGCCAGATAAAATTTAAAATATCATACTTACGATGAATCTGTCTGCGCCTATCGAATTTTCTGCTCAAAGTATACAAGAAAATATCGAAAAAGCATCCGATTTGAGATTTTCACTTTTTGGGGTCAAAAAAATTCAAAGGGGTTAACCTTAGGTTTTTTTCAAAAACCGTGAAAATATTCAGTGGTGTTTTTATCGACGAAATCGACTAATTTCGATGCGTAGAGTTCGAAAAACTCGCTGGATCCTGGCGCAAACACTTTAATCCGTCTCAAAATGCGAAGTAAAGGAGGCTCAGATTTGCATCGCATTTGCTTACTTTCAAGCCAGATAAAATTTAAAATTTCATACTTACGATGAATCTGTCTGCGCCAATCGAATTTTCTGCTCAAAGTATACAAGAAAATATCGAAAAAGCATCCGATTTGAAATTTTCACATTTTGGGGTCAAAAAAATTCAAAGGGGTTAACCTTAGGTTTTTTTCAAAAACCGTGAAAATATTCAGTGGTGTTTTTATCGACGAAATCGACTAATTTCGATGCGTAGAGTTCGAAAAACGCGCTGGATCCTGGCGCAAACACTTTAATCCGTCTCAAAATGCGAAGTAAAGGAGGCTCAGATTTGCATCGCATTTGCTTACTTTCAAGCCAGATAAAATTTAAAATATCATACTTACGATGAATCTGTCTGCGCCAATCGAATTTTCTGCTCAAAGTATACAAGAAAATATCAAAAAAGCATCCGATTTGAGATTTTCACTTTTTGGGGTCAAAAAAATTCAAAGGGGTTAACCTTAGGTTTTTTTCAAAAACCGTGAAAATATTCAGTGGTGTTTTTATCGACGAAATCGACTAATTTCGATGCGTAGAGTTCGAAAAACTCGCTGGATCCTGGCGCAAACACTTTAATCCGTCTCAAAATGCGAAGTAAAGGAGGCTCAGATTTGCATCGCATTTGCTTACTTTCAAGCCAGATAAAATTTAAAATTTCATACTTACGATGAATCTGTCTGCGCCAATCGAATTTTCTGCTCAAAGTATACAAGAAAATATCGAAAAAGCATCCGATTTGAAATTTTCACATTTTGGGGTCAAAAAAATTCAAAGGGGTTAACCTTAGGTTTTTTTCAAAAACAGTGAAAATATTCAGTGGTGTTTTTATCGACGAAATCGACTAATTTCGATGCGTAGAGTTCGAAAAACGCGCTGGATCCTGGCGCAAACACTTTAATCCGTCTCAAAATGCGAAGTAAAGGAGGCTCAGATTTGCATCGCATTTGCTTACTTTCAAGCCAGATAAAATTTAAAATATCATACTTACGATGAATCTGTCTGCGCCAATCGAATTTTCTGCTCAAAGTATACAAGAAAATATCGAAAAAGCATCCGATTTGAGACTTTCACTTTTTGGGGTCAAAAAAATTCAAAGGGGTTAACCTTAGGTTTTTTTCAAAAACCGTGAAAATATTCAGTGGTGTTTTTATCGACGAAATCGACTAATTTCGATGCGTAGAGTTCGAAAAACGCGCTGGATCCTGGCGCAAACACTTTAATCCGTCTCAAAATGCGAAGTAATGGAGGCTCAGATTTGCATCGCATTTGCTTACTTTCAAGCCAGATAAAATTTAAGATATCATACTTACGACGAATCTGTCTGCGCCATTCGAATTTTCTGCTCAAAGTATACAAGAAAATATCGACAAAGCATCCGATTTGAAACTTTCCCTTTTTGGGGTCAAAAAAATTCAAAGGGGTTAACCTTAGGTTTTTTTCAAAAACCGTGAAAATATTCAGTGGTGTTTTTATCGACGAATTCGACTAATTTCGATGCGTAGAGTTCGAAAAACGCGCTGGATCCTGGCGCAAACACTTTAATCCGTCTCAAAATGCGAAGTAAAGGAGGCTCAGATTTGCATCGCATTTGCTTACTTTCAAGCCAGATAAAATTTAAAATATCATACTTATGATGAATATGTCTGCGCCAATCGAATTTTCTGCTCAAAGTATACAAGAAAATATCGAAAAAGCATCCGATTTGAGACTTTCACTTTTTGGGGTCAAAAAAATTCAAAGGGGTTAACCTTAGGTTTATTTCAAAAACCGTGAAAATATTCAGTGGTGTTTTTATCGACGAAATCGACTAATTTCGATGCGTAGAGTTCGAAAAACGCGCTGGATCCTGGCGCAAACACTTTAATCCGTCTCAAAATGCGAAGTAAAAGAGGCTCAGATTTGCATCGCATTTGCTTACTTTCAAGCCAGATAAAATTTAAAATATCATACTTATGATGAATATGTCTGCGCCAATCGAATTTTCTGCTCAAAGTATACAAGAAAATATCGAAAAAGCATCCGATTTGAGACTTTCACTTTTTGGGGTCAAAAAAATTCAAAGGGGTTAACCTTAGGTTTTTTTCAAAAACCGTGAAAATATTCAGTGGTGTTTTTATCGACGAAATCGACTAATTTCGATGCGTAGAGTTCGAAAAACGCGCTGGATCCTGGCGCAAACACTTTAATCCGTCTCAAAACGCGAAGTAAAGGAGGCTCAGATTTGCATCGCATTTGCTTACTTTCAAGCCAGATAAAATTTAAAATATCATACTTACGACGAATCTGTCTGCGCCAATCGAATTTTCTGCTCAAAGTATACAAGAAAATATCGAAAAAGCATCCGATTTGAAACTTTCCCTTTTTGGGGTCAAAAAAATTCAAAGGGGTTAACCTTAGGTTTTTTTCAAAAACCGTGAAAATATTCAGTGGTGTTTTTATCGACGAAATCGACTAATTTCGATGCGTAGAGTTCGAAAAACTCGCTGTATCCTGGCGCAAACACATTAATCCGTATCAAAATGCGAAGTAAAGGAGGCTCAGATTTGCATCGCATTTGCTTACTTTCAAGCCAGATAAAATTTAAAATATCATACTTACGATGAATCTGTCTGCGCCAATCGAATTTTCTGCTCAAAGTATACAAGAAAATATCGAAAAAGCATCCGATTTGAGATTTTCACTTTTTGGGGTCAAAAAAATTCAAAGGGGTTAACCTTAGGTTTATTTCAAAAACCGTGAAAATATTCAGTGGTGTTTTTATCGACGAAATGGACTAATTTCGATGCGTAGAGTTCGAAAAACGCGCTGGATCCTGGCGCAAATACTTTAATCCGTCTCAAAATGCGAAGTAAAGGAGGCTCAGATTTGCATCGCATTTGCTTACTTTCAAGCCAGATAAAATTTAAAATATCATACTTATGATGAATATGTCTGCGCCAATCGAATTTTCTGCTCAAAGTATACAAGAAAATATCGAAAAAGCATCCGATTTGAGACTTTCACTTTTTGGGGTCAAAAAAATTCAAAGGGGTTAACCTTAGGTTTATTTCAAAAACCGTGAAAATATTCAGTGGTGTTTTTATCGACGAAATCGACTAATTTCGATGCGTAGAGTTCGAAAAACGCGCTGGATCCTGGCGCAAACACTTTAATCCGTCTCAAAATGCGAAGTAAAGGAGGCTCAGATTTGCATCGCATTTGCTTACTTTCAAGCCAGATAAAATTTAAAATATCATACTTATGATGAATATGTCTGCGCCAATCGAATTTTCTGCTCAAAGTATACAAGAAAATATCGAAAAAGCATCCGATTTGAGACTTTCACTTTTTGGGGTCAAAAAAATTCAAAGGGGTTAACCTTAGGTTTTTTTCAAAAACCGTGAAAATATTCAGTGGTGTTTTTATCGACGAAATCGACTAATTTCGATGCGTAGAGTTCGAAAAACGCGCTGGATCCTGGCGCAAATACTTTAATCCGTCTCAAATAGCGAAGTAAAGGAGGCTCAGATTTGCATCGCATTTGCTTACTTTCAAGCCAGATAAAATTTAAAATATCATACTTATGATGAATATGTCTGCGCCAATCGAATTTTCTGCTCAAAGTATACAAGAAAATATCGAAAAAGCATCCGATTTGAGACTTTCACTTTTTGGGGTCAAAAAAATTCAAAGGGGTTAACCTTAGGTTTTTTTCAAAAACCGTGAAAATATTCAGTGGTGTTTTTATCGACGAAATCGACTAATTTCGATGCGTAGAGTTCGAAAAACGCGCTGGATCCTGGCGCAAACACTTTAATCCGTCTCAAAATGCGAAGTAAAGGAGGCTCAGATTTGCATCGCATTTGCTTACTTTCAAGCCAGATAAAATTTAAAATATCATACTTACGATGAATCTGTCTGCGCCAATCGAATTTTCTGCTCAAAGTAAACAAGAAAATATCGAAAAAGCATCCGATTTGAGACTTTCACTTTTTGGGGTCAAAAAAATTCAAAGGGGTTAACCTTAGGTTTTTTTCAAAAACCGTGAAAATATGCAGTGGTGTTTTTATCGACGAAATCGACTAATTTCGATGCGTAGAGTTCGAAAAACGCGCTGGATCCTGGCGCAAACACTTTAATCCGTCTCAAAATGCGAAGTAAAGGAGGCTCAGATTTGCATCGCATTTGCTTACTTTCAAGCCAGATAAAATTTAAAATATCATACTTACGATGAATCTGTCTGCGCCAATCGAATTTTCTGCTCAAAGTATACAAGAAAATATCGAAAAAGCATCCGATTTGAGACTTTCACTTTTTGGGGTCAAAAAAATTCAAAGGGGTTAACCTTAGGTTTTTTTCAAAAACCGTGAAAATATTCAACGGTGTTTTTATCGACGAAATCGACTAATTTCGATGCGTAGAATTCGAAAAACGCGCTGGATCCTGGCGCAAACACTTTAATCCGTCTCAAAATGCGACGTAAAGGAGGCTCAGATTTGCATCGCATTTGCTTACTTTCAAGCCAGATAAAATTTAAAATATCATACTTACGATGAATCTGTCTGCGCCAATCGAATTTTCTGCTCAAAGTATACAAGAAAATATCGAAAAAGCATCCGATTTGAGACTTTCACTTTTTGGGGTCAAAAAAATTCAAAGGGGTTAACCTTAGGTTTTTTTCAAAAACCGTGAAAATATTCAGTGGTGTTTTTATCGACGAAATCGACTAATTTCGATGCGTAGAGTTCGAAAAACGCGCTGGATCCTGGCGCAAACACTTTAATCCGTCTCAAAATGCGAAGTAAAGGAGGCTCAGATTTGCATCGCATTTGCTTACTTTCAAGCCAGATAAAATTTAAAATATCATACTTACGATGAATCTGTCTGCGCCATACGAATTTTCTGCTCAAAGTATACAAGAAAATATCGAAAAAGCATCCGATTTGAGACTTTCACTTTTTGGGGTCAAAAAAATTCAAAGGGGTTAACCTTAGGTTTTTTTTCAAAAACCGTGAAAATATTCAGTGGTGTTTTTATCGACGAAATCGACTACTTTCGATGCGTAGAGTTCGAAAAACTCGCTGTATCCTGGCGCAAACACTTTAATCCGTCTCAAAGTGCGAAGTAAAGGAGGCTCAGATTTGAATCGCATTTGCTTACTTTCAAGCCAGATAAAATTTAAAATATCATACTTACGATGAATCTGTCTGCGCCAATCGAATTTTCTGCTCAAAGTATACAAGAAAATATCGAAAAAGCATCCGATTTGAGACTTTCACTTTTTGGGGTCAAAAAAATTCAAAGGGGTTAACCTTAGGTTTTTTTCAAAAACCGTGAAAATATTCAGTGGTGTTTTTATCGACGAAATCGACTAATTTCGATGCGTAGAGTTCGAAAAACGCGCTGGATCCTGGCGCAAACACTTTAATCCGTCTCAAAATGCGAAGTAAAGGAGGCTCAGATTTGCATCGCATTTGCGTACTTTCAAGCCAGATAAAATTTAAAATATCATACTTACGATGAATCTGTCTGCGCCAATCGAATTTTCTGCTCAAAGTATACAAGAAAATATCGAAAAAGCATCCGATTTGAAACTTTCATTTTTTGGGGTCAAAAAAATTCAAAGGGGTTAACCTTAGGTTTTTTTTCAAAAACCGTGAAAATATTCAGTGGTGTTTTTATCGACGAAATCGACTACTTTCGATGCGTAGAGTTCGAAAAACTCGCTGGATCCTGGCGCAAACACTTTAATCCGTCTCAAAATGCGAAGTAAAGGAGGCTCAGATTTGCATCGCATTTGCTTACTTTCAAGCCAGATAAACTTTAAAATATCATACTTACGATGAATCTGTCTGCGCCAATCGAATTTTCTGCTCAAAGTATACAAGAAAATATCGAAAAAGCATCCGATTTGAAACTTTCACTTTTTGGGGTCAAAAAAATTCAAAGGGGTTAACCTTAGGTTTTTTTTCAAAAACCGTGAAAATATTCAGTGGTGTTTTTATCGACGAAATCGACTACTTTCGATGCGTAGAGTTCGAAAAACTCGCTGTATCCTGGCGCAAACACTTTAATCCGTCTCAAAGTGCGAAGTAAAGGAGGCTCAGATTTGAATCGCATTTGCTTAATTTCAAGCCAGATAAAATTTAAAATATCATACTTACGATGAATCTGTCTGCGCCAATCGAATTTTCTGCTCAAAGTATACAAGAAAATATCGAAAAAGCATCCGATTTGAGACTTTCACTTTTTGGGGTCAAAAAAATTCAAAGGGGTTAACCTTAGGTTTTTTTCAAAAACCGTGAAAATATTCAGTGGTGTTTTTATCGACGAAATCGACTAATTTCGATGCGTAGAGTTCGAAAAACTCGCTGGATCCTGGCGCAAACACTTTAATCCGTCTCAAAATGCGAAGTAAAGGAGGCTCAGATTTGCATCGCATTTGCTTACTTTCAAGCCAGATAAAATTTAAAATATCATACTTACGATGAATCTGTCTGCGCCAATCGAATTTTCTGCTCAAAGGAAACAAGAAAATATCGAAAAAGCATCCGATTTGAGACTTTCACTTTTTGGGGTCAAAAAAATTCAAAGGGGTTAACCTTAGGTTTTTTTCAAAAACCGTGAAAATATGCAGTGGTGTTTTTATCGACGAAATCGACTAATTTCGATGCGTAGAGTTCGAAAAACGCGCTGGATCCTGGCGCAAACACTTTAATCCGTCTCAAAATGCGAAGTAAAGGAGGCTCAGATTTGCATCGCATTTGCTTACTTTCAAGCCAGATAAAATTTAAAATATCATACTTACGATGAATCTGTCTGCGCCAATCGAATTTTCTGCTCAAAGTATACAAGAAAATATCGAAAAAGCATCCGATTTGAGACTTTCACTTTTTGGGGTCAAAAAAATTCAAAGGGGTTAACCTTAGGTTTTTTTCAAAAACCGTGAAAATATTCAACGGTGTTTTTATCGACGAAATCGACTAATTTCGATGCGTAGAATTCGAAAAACGCGCTGGATCCTGGCGCAAACACTTTAATCCGTCTCAAAATGCGACGTAAAGGAGGCTCAGATTTGCATCGCATTTGCTTACTTTCAAGCCAGATAAAATTTAAAATATCATACTTACGATGAATCTGTCTGCGCCAATCGAATTTTCTGCTCAAAGTATACAAGAAAATATCGAAAAAGCATCCGATTTGAGACTTTCACTTTTTGGGGTCAAAAAAATTCAAAGGGGTTAACCTTAGGTTTTTTTCAAAAACCGTGAAAATATTCAGTGGTGTTTTTATCGACGAAATCGACTAATTTCGATGCGTAGAGTTCGAAAAACGCGCTGGATCCTGGCGCAAACACTTTAATCCGTCTCAAAATGCGAAGTAAAGGAGGCTCAGATTTGCATCGCATTTGCTTACTTTCAAGCCAGATAAAATTTAAAATATCATACTTACGATGAATCTGTCTGCGCCATACGAATTTTCTGCTCAAAGTATACAAGAAAATATCGAAAAAGCATCCGATTTGAGACTTTCACTTTTTGGGGTCAAAAAAATTCAAAGGGGTTAACCTTAGGTTTTTTTTCAAAAACCGTGAAAATATTCAGTGGTGTTTTTATCGACGAAATCGACTACTTTCGATGCGTAGAGTTCGAAAAACTCGCTGTATCCTGGCGCAAACACTTTAATCCGTCTCAAAGTGCGAAGTAAAGGAGGCTCAGATTTGAATCGCATTTGCTTACTTTCAAGCCAGATAAAATTTAAAATATCATACTTACGATGAATCTGTCTGCGCCAATCGAATTTTCTGCTCAAAGTATACAAGAAAATATCGAAAAAGCATCCGATTTGAGACTTTCACTTTTTGGGGTCAAAAAAATTCAAAGGGGTTAACCTTAGGTTTTTTTCAAAAACCGTGAAAATATTCAGTGGTGTTTTTATCGACGAAATCGACTAATTTCGATGCGTAGAGTTCGAAAAACGCGCTGGATCCTGGCGCAAACACTTTAATCCGTCTCAAAATGCGAAGTAAAGGAGGCTCAGATTTGCATCGCATTTGCGTACTTTCAAGCCAGATAAAATTTAAAATATCATTCTTACGATGAATCTGTCTGCGCCAATCGAATTTTCTGCTCAAAGTATACAAGAAAATATCGAAAAAGCATCCGATTTGAAACTTTCATTTTTTGGGGTCAAAAAAATTCAAAGGGGTTAACCTTAGGTTTTTTTTCAAAAACCGTGAAAATATTCAGTGGTGTTTTTATCGACGAAATCGACTACTTTCGATGCGTAGAGTTCGAAAAACTCGCTGGATCCTGGCGCAAACACTTTAATCCGTCTCAAAATGCGAAGTAAAGGAGGCTCAGATTTGCATCGCATTTGCTTACTTTCAAGCCAGATAAACTTTAAAATATCATACTTACGATGAATCTGTCTGCGCCAATCGAATTTTCTGCTCAAAGTATACAAGAAAATATCGAAAAAGCATCCGATTTGAAACTTTCACTTTTTGGGGTCAAAAAAATTCAAAGGGGTTAACCTTAGGTTTTTTTTCAAAAACCGTGAAAATATTCAGTGGTGTTTTTATCGACGAAATCGACTACTTTCGATGCGTAGAGTTCGAAAAACTCGCTGTATCCTGGCGCAAACACTTTAATCCGTCTCAAAGTGCGAAGTAAAGGAGGCTCAGATTTGAATCGCATTTGCTTAATTTCAAGCCAGATAAAATTTAAAATATCATACTTACGATGAATCTGTCTGCGCCAATCGAATTTTCTGCTCAAAGTATACAAGAAAATATCGAAAAAGCATCCGATTTGAGACTTTCACTTTTTGGGGTCAAAAAAATTCAAAGGGGTTAACCTTAGGTTTTTTTCAAAAACCGTGAAAATATTCAGTGGTGTTTTTATCGACGAAATCGACTAATTTCGATGCGTAGAGTTCGAAAAACGCGCTGGATCCTGGCGCAAACACTTTAATCCGTCTCAAAATGCGAAGTAAAGGAGGCTCAGATTTGCATCGCATTTGCGTACTTTCAAGCCAGATAAAATTTAAAATATCATTCTTACGATGAATCTGTCTGCGCCAATCGAATTTTCTGCTCAAAGTATACAAGAAAATATAGAAAAAGCATCCGATTTGAGACTTTCACTTTTTGGGGTCAAAAAAATTCAAGGGGGTTAAACCTTAGGTTTTTTTCAAAAACCGTGAAAATATTCAGTGGTGTTTTTATCGACGAAATCGACTAATTTCGATGCGTAGAGTTCGAAAAACGCGCTGGATCCTGGTGCAAACACTTTAATCCGTCTCAAAATGCGAAGTAAAGGAGGCTCAGATTTGCATCGCATTTGCTTATTTTCAAGCCAGATAAAATTTAAAATATCATACTTACGATTAATCTGTCTGCGCCAATCGAATTTTCTGCTCAAAGTATACAACAAAATATCGAAAAAGCATCCGATTTGAGACTTTCACTTTTTGGGGTCAAAAAAATTCAAAGGGGTTAACCTTAGGTTTTTTTCAAAAACCGTGAAAATATTCAGTGGTGTTTTTATCGACGAAATCGACTAATTTCGATGCGTAGAGTTCGAAAAACGCGCTGGATCCTGGCGCAAATACTTTAATCCGTCTCAAAATGCGAAGTAAAGGAGGCTCAGATTTGCATCGCATTTGCTTACTTTCAAGCCAGATAAAATTTAAAATATCATACTTATGATGAATATGTCTGCGCCAATCGAATTTTCTGCTCAAAGTATACAAGAAAATATCGAAAAAGCATCCGATTTGAGACTTTCACTTTTTGGGGTCAAAAAAATTCAAAGGGGTTAACCTTAGGTTTTTTTCAAAAACCGTGAAAATATTCAGTGGTGTTTTTATCGACGAAATCGACTAATTTCGATGCGTAGAGTTCGAAAAACGCGCTGGATCCTGGCGCAAACACTTTAATCCGTCTCAAAATGCGAAGTAAAGGAGGCTCAGATTTGCATCGCATTTGCTTACTTTCAAGCCAGATAAAATTTAAAATATCATACTTACGACGAATCTGTCTGCGCCAATCGAATTTTCTGCTCAAAGTATACAAGAAAATATCGAAAAAGCATCCGATTTGAAACTTTCTCTTTTTGGGGTCAAAAAAATTCAAAGGGGTTAACCTTAGGTTTTTTTCAAAAACCGTGAAAATATTCAGTGGTGTTTTTATCGACGAAATCGACTAATTTCGATGCGTAGAGTTCGAAAAACTCGCTGGATCCTGGCGCAAACACTTTAATCCGTCTCAAAATGCGAAGTAAAGGAGGCTCAGATTTGCATCGCATTTGCTTACTTTCAAGCCAGATAAAATTTAAAATATCATACTTACGATGAATCTGTCTGCGCCAATCGAATTTTCTGCTCAAAGTAAACAAGAAAATATCGAAAAAGCATCCGATTTGAGACTTTCACTTTTTGGGGTCAAAAAAATTCAAAGGGGTTAACCTTAGGTTTTTTTCAAAAACCGTGAAAATATGCAGTGGTGTTTTTATCGACGAAATCGACTAATTTCGATGCGTAGAGTTCGAAAAACGCGCTGGATCCTGGCGCAAACACTTTAATCCGTCTCAAAATGCGAAGTAAAGGAGGCTCAGATTTGCATCGCATTTGCTTACTTTCAAGCCAGATAAAATTTAAAATATCATACTTACGATGAATCTGTCTGCGCCAATCGAATTTTCTGCTCAAAGTATACAAGAAAATATCGAAAAAGCATCCGATTTGAGACTTTCACTTTTTGGGGTCAAAAAAATTCAAAGGGGTTAACCTTAGGTTTTTTTCAAAAACCGTGAAAATATTCAACGGTGTTTTTATCGACGAAATCGACTAATTTCGATGCGTAGAATTCGAAAAACGCGCTGGATCCTGGCGCAAACACTTTAATCCGTCTCAAAATGCGACGTAAAGGAGGCTCAGATTTGCATCGCATTTGCTTACTTTCAAGCCAGATAAAATTTAAAATATCATACTTACGATGACTCTGTCTGCGCCAATCGAATTTTCTGCTCAAAGTATACAAGAAAATATCGAAAAAGCATCCGATTTGAGACTTTCACTTTTTGGGGTCAAAAAAATTCAAAGGGGTTAACCTTAGGTTTTTTTCAAAAACCGTGAAAATATTCAGTGGTGTTTTTATCGACGAAATCGACTAATTTCGATGCGTAGAGTTCGAAAAACGCGCTGGATCCTGGCGCAAACACTTTAATCCGTCTCAAAATGCGAAGTAAAGGAGGCTCAGATTTGCATCGCATTTGCTTACTTTCAAGCCAGATAAAATTTAAAATATCATACTTACGATGAATCTGTCTGCGCCAATCGAATTTTCTGCTCAAAGTATACAAGAAAATATCGAAAAAGCATCCGATTTGAGACTTTCACTTTTTGGGGTCAAAAAAATTCAAAGGGGTTAACCTTAGGTTTTTTTTCAAAAACCGTGAAAATATTCAGTGGTGTTTTTATCGACGAAATCGACTACTTTCGATGCGTAGAGTTCGAAAAACTCGCTGTATCCTGGCGCAAACACTTTAATCCGTCTCAAAGTGCGAAGTAAAGGAGGCTCAGATTTGAATCGCATTTGCTTACTTTCAAGCCAGATAAAATTTAAAATATCATACTTACGATGAATCTGTCTGCGCCAATCGAATTTTCTGCTCAAAGTATACAAGAAAATATCGAAAAAGCATCCGATTTGAGACTTTCACTTTTTGGGGTCAAAAAAATTCAAAGGGGTTAACCTTAGGTTTTTTTCAAAAACCGTGAAAATATTCAGTGGTGTTTTTATCGACGAAATCGACTAATTTCGATGCGTAGAGTTCGAAAAACGCGCTGGATCCTGGCGCAAACACTTTAATCCGTCTCAAAATGCGAAGTAAAGGAGGCTCAGATTTGCATCGCATTTGCGTACTTTCAAGCCAGATAAAATTTAAAATATCATTCTTACGATGAATCTGTCTGCGCCAATCGAATTTTCTGCTCAAAGTATACAAGAAAATATCGAAAAAGCATCCGATTTGAGACTTTCATTTTTTGGGGTCAAAAAAATTCAAAGGGGTTAACCTTAGGTTTTTTTTCAAAAACCGTGAAAATATTCAGTGGTGTTTTTATCGACGAAATCGACTACTTTCGATGCGTAGAGTTCGAAAAACTCGCTGTATCCTGGCGCAAACACTTTAATCCGTCTCAAAATGCGAAGTAAAGGAGGCTCAGATTTGCATCGCATTTGCTTACTTTCAAGCCAGATAAACTTTAAAATATCATACTTACGATGAATCTGTCTGCGCCAATCGAATTTTCTGCTCAAAGTATACAAGAAAATATCGAAAAAGCATCCGATTTGAAACTTTCACTTTTTGGGGTCAAAAAAATTCAAAGGGGTTAACCTTAGGTTTTTTTTCAAAAACCGTGAAAATATTCAGTGGTGTTTTTATCGACGAAATCGACTACTTTCGATGCGTGGAGTTCGAAAAACTCGCTGTATCCTGGCGCAAACACTTTAATCCGTCTCAAAGTGCGAAGTAAAGGAGGCTCAGATTTGAATCGCATTTGCTTAATTTCAAGCCAGATAAAATTTAAAATATCATACTTACGATGAATCTGTCTGCGCCAATCGAATTTTCTGCTCAAAGTATACAAGAAAATATCGAAAAAGCATCCGATTTGAGACTTTCACTTTTTGGGGTCAAAAAAATTCAAAGGGGTTAACCTTAGGTTTTTTTCAAAAACCGTGAAAATATTCAGTGGTGTTTTTATCGACGAAATCGACTAATTTCGATGCGTAGAGTTCGAAAAACGCGCTGGATCCTGGCGCAAACACTTTAATCCGTCTCAAAATGCGAAGTAAAGGAGGCTCAGATTTGCATCGCATTTGCGTACTTTCAAGCCAGATAAAATTTAAAATATCATTCTTACGATGAATCTGTCTGCGCCAATCGAATTTTCTGCTCAAAGTATACAAGAAAATATAGAAAAAGCATCCGATTTGAGACTTTCACTTTTTGGGGTCAAAAAAATTCAAGGGGGTTAAACCTTAGGTTTTTTTCAAAAACCGTGAAAATATTCAGTGGTGTTTTTATCGACGAAATCGACTAATTTCGATGCGTAGAGTTCGAAAAACGCGCTGGATCCTGGTGCAAACACTTTAATCCGTCTCAAAATGCGAAGTAAAGGAGGCTCAGATTTGCATCGCATTTGCTTATTTTCAAGCCAGATAAAATTTAAAATATCATACTTACGATTAATCTGTCTGCGCCAATCGAATTTTCTGCTCAAAGTATACAACAAAATATCGAAAAAGCATCCGATTTGAGACTTTCACTTTTTGGGGTCAAAAAAATTCAAAGGGGTTAACCTTAGGTTTTTTTCAAAAACCGTGAAAATATTCAGTGGTGTTTTTATCGACGAAATGGACTAATTTCGATGCGTAGAGTTCGAAAAACGCGCTAGATCCTGGCGCAAACACTTTAATCCGTCTCAAAATGCGAAGTAAAGGAGGCTCAGATTTGCATCGCATTTGCTTACTTTCAAGCCAGATAAAATTTAAAATATCATACTTACGATGAATCTGTCTGCGCCAATCGAATTTTCTGCTCAAAGTATAGAAGAAAATATCGAAAAAGCATCCGATTTGAGACTTTCACTTTTTGGGGTCAAAAAAATTCAAAGGGGTTAACCTTAGGTTTTTTTCAAAAACCGTGAAAATATTCAGTGGTGTTTTTATCGACGAAATCGACTAATTTCGATGCGTAGAGTTCGAAAAACGCGCTGGATCCTGGCGCAAACACATTAATCCGTCTCAAAATGCGAAGTAAAGGAGGCTCAGATTTGCATCGCATTTGCTTACTTTCAAGCCAGATAAAATTTAAAATATCATACTTACGATGAATCTGTCTGCGCCAATCGAATTTTCTGCTCAAAGTATACAAGAAAATATCGAAAAAGCATCCGATTTGAGACTTTCACTTTTTGGGGTCAAAAAAATTCAAAGGGGTTAACCTTAGGTTTTTTTCAAAAACCGTGAAAATATTCAGTGGTGTTTTTATCGACGAAATCGACTAATTTCGATGCGTAGAGTTCGAAAAACGCGCTGGATCCTGGCGCAAACACTTTAATCCGTCTCAAAATGCGAAGTAAAGGAGGCTCAGATTTGAATCGCATTTGCTTACTTTCAAGCCAGATAAAATTTAAAATATCATACTTACGATGAATCTGTCTGCGCCAATCGAATTTTCTGCTCAAAGTATACAAGAAAATATCGAAAAAGTATCCGATTTGAGACTTTCACTTTTTGGGGTCAAAAAAATTCAAAGGGGTTAACCTTAGGTTTTTTTCAAAAACCGTGAAAATATTCAGTGGTGTTTTTATCGACGAAATCGACTAATTTCGATGCGTAGAGTTCGAAAAACGCGCTGGATCCTGGCGCAAACACTTTAATCCGTCTCAAAATGCGAAGTAAAGGAGGCTCAGATTTGCATCGCATTTGCGTACTTTCAAGCCAGATAAAATTTAAAATATCATTCTTACGATGAATCTGTCTGCGCCAATCGAATTTTCTGCTCAAAGTATACAAGAAAATATCGAAAAAGCATCCGATTTGAGACTTTCATTTTTTGGGGTCAAAAAAATTCAAAGGGGTTAACCTTAGGTTTTTTTTCAAAAACCGTGAAAATATTCAGTGGTGTTTTTATCGACGAAATCGACTACTTTCGATGCGTAGAGTTCGAAAAACTCGCTGTATCCTGGCGCAAACACTTTAATCCGTCTCAAAATGCGAAGTAAAGGAGGCTCAGATTTGCATCGCATTTGCTTACTTTCAAGCCAGATAAACTTTAAAATATCATACTTACGATGAATCTGTCTGCGCCAATCGAATTTTCTGCTCAAAGTATACAAGAAAATATCGAAAAAGCATCCGATTTGAAACTTTCACTTTTTGGGGTCAAAAAAATTCAAAGGGGTTAACCTTAGGTTTTTTTTCAAAAACCGTGAAAATATTCAGTGGTGTTTTTATCGACGAAATCGACTACTTTCGATGCGTAGAGTTCGAAAAACTCGCTGTATCCTGGCGCAAACACTTTAATCCGTCTCAAAGTGCGAAGTAAAGGAGGCTCAGATTTGAATCGCATTTGCTTAATTTCAAGCCAGATAAAATTTAAAATATCATACTTACGATGAATCTGTCTGCGCCAATCGAATTTTCTGCTCAAAGTATACAAGAAAATATCGAAAAAGCATCCGATTTGAGACTTTCACTTTTTGGGGTCAAAAAAATTCAAAGGGGTTAACCTTAGGTTTTTTTCAAAAACCGTGAAAATATTCAGTGGTGTTTTTATCGACGAAATCGACTAATTTCGATGCGTAGAGTTCGAAAAACGCGCTGGATCCTGGCGCAAACACTTTAATCCGTCTCAAAATGCGAAGTAAAGGAGGCTCAGATTTGCATCGCATTTGCGTACTTTCAAGCCAGATAAAATTTAAAATATCATTCTTACGATGAATCTGTCTGCGCCAATCGAATTTTCTGCTCAAAGTATACAAGAAAATATAGAAAAAGCATCCGATTTGAGACTTTCACTTTTTGGGGTCAAAAAAATTCAAGGGGGTTAAACCTTAGGTTTTTTTCAAAAACCGTGAAAATATTCAGTGGTGTTTTTATCGACGAAATCGACTAATTTCGATGCGTAGAGTTTGAAAAACGCGCTGGATCCTGGTGCAAACACTTTAATCCGTCTCAAAATGCGAAGTAAAGGAGGCTCAGATTTGCATCGCATTTGCTTATTTTCAAGCCAGATAAAATTTAAAATATCATACTTACGATTAATCTGTCTGCGCCAATCGAATTTTCTGCTCAAAGTATACAACAAAATATCGAAAAAGCATCCGATTTGAGACTTTCACTTTTTGGGGTCAAAAAAATTCAAAGGGGTTAACCTTAGGTTTTTTTCAAAAACCGTGAAAATATTCAGTGGTGTTTTTATCGACGAAATGGACTAATTTCGATGCGTAGAGTTCGAAAAACGCGCTAGATCCTGGCGCAAACACTTTAATCCGTCTCAAAATGCGAAGTAAAGGAGGCTCAGATTTGCATCGCATTTGCTTACTTTCAAGCCAGATAAAATTTAAAATATCATACTTACGATGAATCTGTCTGCGCCAATCGAATTTTCTGCTCAAAGTATAGAAGAAAATATCGAAAAAGCATCCGATTTGAGACTTTCACTTTTTGGGGTCAAAAAAATTCAAAGGGGTTAACCTTAGGTTTTTTTCAAAAACCGTGAAAATATTCAGTGGTGTTTTTATCGACGAAATCGACTAATTTCGATGCGTAGAGTTCGAAAAACGCGCTGGATCCTGGCGCAAACACATTAATCCGTCTCAAAATGCGAAGTAAAGGAGGCACAGATTTGCATCGCATTTGCTTACTTTCAAGCCAGATAAAATTTAAAATATCATACTTACGATGAATCTGTCTGCGCCAATCGAATTTTCTGCTCAAAGTATACAAGAAAATATCGAAAAAGCATCCGATTTGAGACTTTCACTTTTTGGGGTCAAAAAAATTCAAAGGGGTTAACCTTAGGTTTTTTTCAAAAACCGTGAAAATATTCAGTGGTGTTTTTATCGACGAAATCGACTAATTTCGATGCGTAGAGTTCGAAAAACGCGCTGGATCCTGGCGCAAACACTTTAATCCGTCTCAAAATGCGAAGTAAAGGAGGCTCAGATTTGCATCGCATTTGCTTACTTTCAAGCCAGATAAAATTTAAAATATCATACTTACGATGAATCTGTCTGCGCCAATCGAATTTTCTGCTCAAAGTATACAAGAAAATATCGAAAAAGCATCCGATTTGAGACTTTCACTTTTTGGGGTCAAAAAAATTCAAAGGGGTTGACCTTAGGTTTTTTTCAAAAACCGTGAAAATATTCAGTGGTGTTTTTATCGACGAAATCGACTAATTTCGATGCGTAGAGTTCGAAAAACGCGCTGGATCCTGGTGCAAACACTTTAATCCGTCTCAAAATGCGAAGTAAAGGAGGCTCAGATTTGCATCGCATGTGCTTACTTTCAAGCCAGATAAAATTTAAAATATCATACTTACGATGAATCTGTCTGCGCCAATCGAATTTTCTGCTCAAAGTATACAAGAAAATATCGAAAAAGCATCCGATTTGAGACTTTCACTTTTTGGGGTCAAAAAAATTCAAAGGGGTTAACCTTAGGTTTTTTTCAAAAACCGTGAAAATATTCAGTGGTGTTTTTATCGACGAAATCGACTAATTTCGATGCGTAGAGTTCGAAAAACGCGCTGGATCCTGGCGCAAACACTTTAATCCATCTCAAAATGCGAAGTAAAGGAGGCTCAGATTTGCATCGCATTTGCGTACTTTCAAGCCAGATAAAATTTAAAATATCATACTAACGATGAATCTGTCTGCGCCATACGAATTTTCTGCTCAAAGTATACAAGAAAATATCGAAAAAGCATCCGATTTGAGACTTTCACTTTTTGGGGTCAAAAAAATTCAAAGGGGTTAACCTTAGGTTTTTTTCAAAAACCGTGAAAATATTCAGTGGTGTTTTTATCGACGAAATCGACTAATTTCGATGCGTAGAGTTCGAAAAACGCGCTGGATCCTGGCGCAAACACTTTAATCCGTCTCAAAAAGCGAAGTAAAGGAGGCTCAGATTTGCATCGCATTTGCTTACTTTCAAGCCAGATAAAATTTAAAATATCATACTTACGATGAATCTGTCTGCGCCAATCGAATTTTCTGCTCAAAGTATACAAGAAAATATCGAAAAAGCATCCGATTTGAGACTTTTACTTTTTGGGGTCAAAAAAATTCAAAGGGGTTAACCTTAGGTTTTTTTCAAAAACCGTGAAAATATTCAGTGGTGTTTTTATCGACGAAATCGACTAATTTCGATGCGTAGAGTTCGAAAAACGCGCTGGATCCTGGCGCAAACACTTTAATCCGTCTCAAAATGCGAAGTAAAGGAGGCTCAGATTTGCATCGCATGTGCTTACTTTCAAGCCAGATAAAATTTAAAATATCATACTTACGATGAATCTGTCTGCGCCAATCGAATTTTCTGCTCAAAGTATACAAGAAAATATCGAAAAAGCATCCGATTTGAAACTTTCACTTTTTGGGGTCAAAAAAATTCAAAGGGGTTAACCTTAGGTTTTTTTTCAAAAACCGTGAAAATATTCAGTGGTGTTTTTATCGACGAAATCGACTAATTTCGATGCGTAGAGTTCGAAAAATTCGCTGTATCCTGGCGCAAACACTTTAATCCGTCTCAAAGTGCGAAGTAAAGGAGGCTCAGATTTGAATCGCATTTGCTTACTTTCAAGCCAGATAAAATTTAAAATATCATACTTACGATGAATCTGTCTGCGCCAATCGAATTTTCTGCTCAAAGTATGCAAGAAAATATCGAAAAAGCATCCGATTTGAGACTTTCACTTTTTGGGGTCAAAAAAATTCAAAGGGGTTAACCTTAGGTTTTTTTCAAAAACCGTGAAAATATTCAGTGGTGTTTTTATCGACGAAATCGACTAATTTCGATGCGTAGAGTTCGAAAAACGCGCTGGATCCTGGCGCAAACACTTTAATCCGTCTCAAAATGCGAAGTAAAGGAGGCTCAGATTTGCATCGCATTTGCTTACTTTCAAGCCAGATAAAATTTAAAATATCATACTTACGATGAATCTGTCTGCGCCAATCGAATTTTCTGCTCAAAGTATACAAGAAAATATCGAAAAAGCATCCGATTTGAGACTTTCACTTTTTGGGGTCAAAAAAATTCAAAGGGGTTAACCTTAGGTTTTTTTCAAAAACCGTGAAAATATTCAGTGGTGTTTTTATCGACGAAATCGACTAATTTCGATGCGTAGAGTTCGAAAAACGCGCTGGATCCTGGCGCAAACACTTTAATCCGTCTCAAAATGCGAAGTAAAGGAGGCTCAGATTTGCATCGCATTTGCTTACTTTCAAGCCAGATAAAATTTAAAATATCATACTTACGATGAATCTGTCTGCGCCAATCGAATTTTCTGCTCAAAGTATACAAGAAAATATCGAAAAAGCATCCGATTTGGGACTTTCACTTTTTGGGGTCAAAAAAATTCAAAGGGGTTAACCTTAGGTTTTTTTCAAAAACCGTGAAAATATTCAGTGGTGTTTTTATCGACGAAATTGACTAATTTCGATGCGTAGAGTTCGAAAAACGCGCTGGATCCTGGCGCAAACACTTTAATCCGTCTCAAAATGCGAAGTAAAGGAGACTCAGATTTCCATCGGATTTGCTTACTTTCAAGCCAGATAAAATTTAAAATATCATACTTACGATGAATCTGTCTGCGCCAATCGAATTTTCTGCTCAAAGTATACAAGAAAATATCGAAAAAGCATCCGATTTGGGACTTTCACTTTTTGGGGTCAAAAAAATTCAAAGGGGTTAACCTTAGGTTTTTTTCAAAAACCGTGAAAATATTCAGTGGTGTTTTTATCGACGAAATTGACTAATTTCGATGCGTAGAGTTCGAAAAACGCGCTGGATCCTGGCGCAAACACTTTAATCCGTCTCAAAATGCGAAGTAAAGGAGGCTCAGATTTGCATCGCATTTGCTTACTTTCAAGCCAGATAAAATTTAAAATATCATACTTACGATGAATCTGTCTGCGCCAATCGAATTTTCTGCTCAAAGTATACAAGAAAATATCGAAAAAGCATCCGATTTGAGACTTTCACTTTTTGGGGTCAAAAAAATTCAAAGGGGTTGACCTTAGGTTTTTTTCAAAAACCGTGAAAATATTCAGTGGTGTTTTTATCGACGAAATCGACTAATTTCGATGCGTAGAGTTCGAAAAACGCGCTGGATCCTGGTGCAAACACTTTAATCCGTCTCAAAATGCGAAGTAAAGGAGGCTCAGATTTGCATCGCATGTGCTTACTTTCAAGCCAGATAAAATTTAAAATATCATACTTACGATGAATCTGTCTGCGCCAATCGAATTTTCTGCTCAAAGTATACAAGAAAATATCGAAAAAGCATCCGATTTGAGACTTTCACTTTTTGGGGTCAAAAAAATTCAAATGGGTTAACCTTAGGTTTTTTTCAAAAACCGTGAAAATATTCAGTGGTGTTTTTATCGACGAAATCGACTAATTTCGATGCGTAGAGTTCGAAAAACGCGCTGGATCCTGGCGCAAACACTTTAATCCATCTCAAAATGCGAAGTAAAGGAGGCTCAGATTTGCATCGCATTTGCGTACTTTCAAGCCAGATAAAATTTAAAATATCATACTAACGATGAATCTGTCTGCGCCATACGAATTTTCTGCTCAAAGTATACAAGAAAATATCGAAAAAGCATCCGATTTGAGACTTTCACTTTTTGGGGTCAAAAAAATTCAAAGGGGTTAACCTTAGGTTTTTTTCAAAAACCGTGAAAATATTCAGTGGTGTTTTTATCGACGAAATCGACTAATTTCGATGCGTAGAGTTCGAAAAACGCGCTGGATCCTGGCGCAAACACTTTAATCCGTCTCAAAAAGCGAAGTAAAGGAGGCTCAGATTTGCATCGCATTTGCTTACTTTCAAGCCAGATAAAATTTAAAATATCATACTTACGATGAATCTGTCTGCGCCAATCGAATTTTCTGCTCAAAGTATACAAGAAAATATCGAAAAAGCATCCGATTTGAGACTTTCACTTTTTGGGGTCAAAAAAATTCAAAGGGGTTAACCTTAGGTTTTTTTCAAAAACCGTGAAAATATTCAGTGGTGTTTTTATCGACGAAATCGACTAATTTCGATGCGTAAAGTTCGAAAAACGCGCTGGATCCTGGCGCAAACACTTTAATCCGTCTCAAAATGCGAAGTAAAGGAGGCTCAGATTTGCATCGCATGTGCTTACTTTCAAGCCAGATAAAATTTAAAATATCATACTTACGATGAATCTGTCTGCGCCAATCGAATTTTCTGCTCAAAGTATACAAGAAAATATCGAAAAAGCATCCGATTTGAAACTTTCACTTTTTGGGGTCAAAAAAATTCAAAGGGGATAACCTTAGGTTTTTTTTCAAAAACCGTGAAAATATTCAGTGGTGTTTTTATCGACGAAATCGACTACTTTCGATGCGTAGAGTTTGAAAAATTCGATGTATCCTGGCGCAAACACTTTAATCCGTCTCAAAGTGCGAAGTAAAGGAGGCTCAGATTTGAATCGCATTTGCTTACTTTCAAGCCAGATAAAATTTAAAATATCATACTTACGATGAATCTGTCTGCGCCAATCGAATTTTCTGCTCAAAGTATGCAAGAAAATATCGAAAAAGCATCCGATTTGGGACTTTCACTTTTTGGGGTCAAAAAAATTCAAAGGGGTTAACCTTAGGTTTTTTTCAAAAACCGTGAAAATATTCAGTGGTGTTTTTATCGACGAAATTGACTAATTTCGATGCGTAGAGTTCGAAAAACGCGCTGGATCCTGGCGCAAACACTTTAATCCGTCTCAAAATGCGAAGTAAAGGAGGCTCAGATTTGCATCGCATTTGCTTACTTTCAAGCCAGATAAAATTTAAAATATCATACTTACGATGAATCTGTCTGCGCCAATCGAATTTTCTGCTCAAAGTATACAAGAAAATATTGAAAAAGCATCCGATTTGAGACTTTCACTTTTTGGGGTCAAAAAAATTCAAAGGGGTTAACCTTAGGTTTTTTTCAAAAACCGTGAAAATATTCAGTGGTGTTTTTATCGACGAAATCGTCTAATTTCGATGCGTAGAGTTCGAAAAACGCGCTGGATCCTGGCGCAAACACTTTAATCCGTCTCAAAATGCGAAGTAAAGGAGGCTCAGATTTGCATAGCATTTGCTTACTTTCAAGCCAGATAAAATTTAAAATATCATACTTACGATGAATCTGTCTGCGCCAATCGAATTTTCTGCTCAAAGTATACAAGAAAATATCGAAAAAGCATCCGAATTGAGACTTTCACTTTTTGGGGTCAAAAAAATTCAAAGGGGTTAACCTTAGGTTTTTTTCAAAAACCGTGAAAATATTCAGTGGTGTTTTTATCGACGAAATCGTCTAATTTCGATGCGTAGAGTTCGAAAAACGCGCTGGATCCTGGCGCAAACACTTTAATCCGTCTCAAAATGCGAAGTAAAGGAGGCTCAGATTTGCATCGCATTTGCTTACTTTCAAGCCAGATAAAATTTAAAATATCATACTTACGATGAATCTGTCTGCGCCAATCGAATTTTCTGCTCAAAGTATACAAGAAAATATCGAAAAAGCATCCGATTTGGGACTTTCACTTTTTGGGGTCAAAAAAATTCAAAGGGGTTAACCTTAGGTTTTTTTCAAAAACCGTGAAAATATTCAGTGGTGTTTTTATCGACGAAATCGACTAATTTCGATGCGTAGAGTTCGAAAAACGCGCTGGATCCTGGCGCAAACACTTTAGGCCGTCTCAAAATGCGAAGTAAAGGAGGCTCAGATTTGCATCGCATGTGCTTACTTTCAAGCCAGATAAAATTTAAAATATCATACTTACGATGAATCTGTCTGCGCCAATCGAATTTTCTGCTCAAAGTATACAAGAAAATATCGAAAAAGCATCCGATTTGAGACTTTCACTTTTTGGGGTCAAAAAAATTCAAAGGGGTTAACCTTAGGTTTTTTTCAAAAACCGTGAAAATATTCAGTGGTGTTTTTATCGACGAAATCGACTAATTTCGATGCGTAGAGTTCGAAAAACGCGCTGGATCCTGGCGCAAACACTTTAATCCGTCTCAAAATGCGTAGTAAAGGAGGCTCAGATTTGCATCGCATTTGCTTACTTTCAAGCCAGATAAAATTTAAAATATCATACTTACGATGAATCTGTCTGCGCCAATCGAATTTTCTGCTCAAAGTATACAACAAAATATCGAAAAAGCATCCGATTTGAGACTTTCACTTTTTGGGGTCAAAAAAATTCAAAGGGGTTAACCTTAGGTTTTTTTCAAAAACCGTGAAAATATTCAGTGGTGTTTTTATCGACGAAATCGACTAATTTCGATGCGTAGAGTTCGAAAAACGCGCTGGATCCTGGCGCAAACACTTTAATCCGTCTCAAAATGCGAAGTAAAGGAGGCTCAGATTTGCATCGCATTTGCTTACTTTCAAGCCAGATAAAATTTAAAATATCATACTTACGATGAATCTGTCTGCGCCAAACGAATTTTCTGCTCAAAGTATACAAGAAAATATCGAAAAAGCATCCGATTTGAGACTTTCACTTTTTGGGGTCAAAAAAGCTCAAAGGGGTTAACCTTAGGTTTTTTTCAAAAACCGTGAAAATATTCAGTGGTGTTTTTATCGACGAAATCGACTAATTTCGATGCGTAGAGTTCGAAAAACGCGCTGGATCCTGGCGCAAACACTTTAATCCGTCTCAAAATGCGAAGTAAAGGAGGCTCAGAATTGCATCGCATTTGCTTACTTTCAAGCCAGATAACATTTAAAATATCATACTTACGATGAATCTGTCTGCGCCAATCGAATTTTCTGCTCAAAGTATACAAGAAAATATCGAAAAAGCATCCGATTTGAGACTTTCACTTTTTGGGGTCAAAAAAATTCAAAGGGGTTAACCTTAGGTTTTTTTCAAAAACCGTGAAAATATTCAGTGGTGTTTTTATCGACGAAATCGACTAATTTCGATGCGTAGAGTTCGAAAAACGCGCTGGATCCTGGCGCAAACACTTTAATCCGTCTCAAAATGCGAAGTAAAGGAGGCTCAGATTTGCATCGCATTTGCTTACTTTCAAGCCAGATAAAATTTAAAATATCATACTTACGATGAATCTGTCTGCGCCAAACGATTTTTCTGCTCAAAGTATACAAGAAAATATCGAAAAAGCATCCGATTTGAGACTTTCACTTTTTGGGGTCAAAAAAATTCAAAGGGGTTAACCTTAGGTTTTTTTCAAAAACCGTGAAAATATTCAGTGGTGTTTTTATCGACGAAATCGACTAATTTCGATGCGTAGAGTTCGAAAAACGCGCTGGATCCTGGCGCAAACACATTAATCCGTCTCAAAATGCGAAGTAAAGGAGGCTCAGATTTGCATCACATTTGCTTACTTTCAAGCCAGATAAAATTTAAAATATCATACTTACGATGAATCTGTCTGCGCCAATCGAATTTTCTGCTCAAAGTATACAAGAAAATATCGAAAAAGCATCCGATTTGAGACTTTCACTTTTTGGGGTCAAAAAAATTCAAAGGGGTTAACCTTAGGTTTTTTTCAAAAACCGTGAAAATATTCAGTGGTGTTTTTATCGACGAAATCGACTAATTTCGATGCGTAGAGTTCGAAAAACGCGCTGGATCCTGGCGCAAACACTTTAATCCGTCTCAAAATGCGAAGTAATGGAGGCTCAGATTTGCATCGCATTTGCGTACTTTCAAGCCAGATAAAATTTAAAATATCATACTAACGATGAATCTGTCTGCGCCATACGAATTTTCTGCTCAAAGTATACAAGAAAATATCGAAAAAGCATCCGATTTGAGACTTTCACTTTTTGGGGTCAAAAAAATTCAAAGGGGTTAACCTTAGGTTTTTTTCAAAAACCGTGAAAATATTCAGTGGTGTTTTTATCGACGAAATGGACTAATTTCGATGCGTAGAGTTCGAAAAACGCGCTAGATCCTGGCGCAAACACTTTAATCCGTCTCAAAATGCGAAGTAAAGGAGGCTCAGATTTGCATCGCATTTGCGTACTTTCAAGCCAGATAAAATTTAAAATATCATTCTTACGATGAATCTGTCTGCGCCAATCGAATTTTCTGCTCAAAGTATACAAGAAAATATAGAAAAAGCATCCGATTTGAGACTTTCACTTTTTGGGGTCAAAAAAATTCAAAGGGGTTAACCTTAGGTTTTTTTCAAAAACCGTGAAAATATTCAGTGGTGTTTTTATCGACGAAATCGACTAATTTCGATGCGTAGAGTTCGAAAAACGCGCTGGATCCTGGCGCAAACACTTTAATCCGTCTCAAAATGCGAAGTAAAGGAGGCTCAGATTTGCATCGCATTTGCTTACTTTCAAGCCAGATAAAATTTAAAATATCATACTTACGATGAATCTGTCTGCGCCAAACGAATTTTCTGCTCAAAGTATACAAGAAAATATCGAAAAAGCATCCGATTTGAGACTTTCACTTTTTGGGGTCAAAAAAATTCAAAGGGGTTAACCTTAGGTTTTTTTCAAAAACCGTGAAAATATTCAGTGGTGTTTTTATCGACGAAATCGACTAATTTCGATGCGTAGAGTTCGAAAAACGCGCTGGATCCTGGCGCAAACACATTAATCCGTCTCAAAATGCGAAGTAAAGGAGGCTCAGATTTGCATCGCATTTGCTTACTTTCAAGCCAGATAAAATTTAAAATATCATACTTACGATGAATCTGTCTGCGCCAATCGAATTTTCTGCTCAAAGTATACAAGAAAATATCGAAAAAGCATCCGATTTGAGACTTTCACTTTTTGGGGTCAAAAAAATTCAAAGGGGTTAACCTTAGGTTTTTTTCAAAAACCGTGAAAATATTCAGTGGTGTTTTTATCGACGAAATCGACTAATTTCGATGCGTAGAGTTCGAAAAACGCGCTGGATCCTGGCGCAAACACTTTAATCCGTCTCAAAATGCGAAGTAAAGGAGGCTCAGATTTGCATCGCATTTGCGTACTTTCAAGCCAGATAAAATTTAAAATATCATTCTTACGATGAATCTGTCTGCGCCAATCGAATTTTCTGCTCAAAGTATACAAGAAAATATAGAAAAAGCATCCGATTTGAGACTTTCACTTTTTGGGGTCAAAAAAATTCAAAGGGGTTAACCTTAGGTTTTTTTCAAAAACCGTGAAAATATTCAGTGGTGTTTTTATCGACGAAATCGACTAATTTCGATGCGTAGAGTTCGAAAAACGCGCTGGATCCTGGCGCAAACACTTTAATCCGTCTCAAAATGCGAAGTAAAGGAGGCTCAGATTTGCATCGCATTTGCTTACTTTCAAGCCAGATAAAATTTAAAATATCATACTTACGATGAATCTGTCTGCGCCAAACGAATTTTCTGCTCAAAGTATACAAGAAAATATCGAAAAAGCATCCGATTTGAGACTTTCACTTTTTGGGGTCAAAAAAATTCAAAGGGGTTAACCTTAGGTTTTTTTCAAAAACCGTGAAAATATTCAGTGGTGTTTTTATCGACGAAATCGACTAATTTCGATGCGTAGAGTTCGAAAAACGCGCTGGATCCTGGCGCAAACACATTAATCCGTCTCAAAATGCGAAGTAAAGGAGGCTCAGATTTGCATCGCATTTGCTTACTTTCAAGCCAGATAAAATTTAAAATATCATACTTACGATGAATCTGTCTGCGCCAATCGAATTTTCTGCTCAAAGTATACAAGAAAATATCGAAAAAGCATCCGATTTGAGACTTTCACTTTTTGGGGTCAAAAAAATTCAAAGGGGTTAACCTTAGGTTTTTTTCAAAAACCGTGAAAATATTCAGTGGTGTTTTTATCGACGAAATCGACTAATTTCGATGCGTAGAGTTCGAAAAACGCGCTGGATCCTGGCGCAAACACTTTAATCCGTCTCAAAATGCGAAGTAAAGGAGGCTCAGATTTGCATCGCATTTGCGTACTTTCAAGCCAGATAAAATTTAAAATATCATTCTTACGATGAATCTGTCTGCGCCAATCGAATTTTCTGCTCAAAGTATACAAGAAAATATAGAAAAAGCATCCGATTTGAGACTTTCACTTTTTGGGGTCAAAAAAATTCAAAGGGGTTAACCTTAGGTTTTTTTCAAAAACCGTGAAAATATTCAGTGGTGTTTTTATCGACGAAATCGACTAATTTCGATGCGTAGAGTTCGAAAAACGCGCTGGATCCTGGCGCAAACACTTTAATCCGTCTCAAAATGCGAAGTAAAGGAGGCTCAGATTTGCATCGCATTTGCTTACTTTCAAGCCAGATAAAATTTAAAATATCATACTTACGATGAATCTGTCTGCGCCAAACGAATTTTCTGCTCAAAGTATACAAGAAAATATCGAAAAAGCATCCGATTTGAGACTTTCACTTTTTGGGGTCAAAAAAATTCAAAGGGGTTAACCTTAGGTTTTTTTCAAAAACCGTGAAAATATTCAGTGGTGTTTTTATCGACGAAATCGACTAATTTCGATGCGTAGAGTTCGAAAAACGCGCTGGATCCTGGCGCAAACACATTAATCCGTCTCAAAATGCGAAGTAAAGGAGGCTCAGATTTGCATCGCATTTGCTTACTTTCAAGCCAGATAAAATTTAAAATATCATACTTACGATGAATCTGTCTGCGCCAATCGAATTTTCTGCTCAAAGTATACAAGAAAATATCGAAAAAGCATCCGATTTGAGACTTTCACTTTTTGGGGTCAAAAAAATTCAAAGGGGTTAACCTTAGGTTTTTTTCAAAAACCGTGAAAATATTCAGTGGTGTTTTTATCGACGAAATGGACTAATTTCGATGCGTAGAGTTCGAAAAACGCGCTAGATCCTGGCGCAAACACTTTAATCCGTCTCAAAATGCGAAGTAAAGGAGGCTCAGATTTGCATCGCATTTGCGTACTTTCAAGCCAGATAAAATTTAAAATATCATTCTTACGATGAATCTGTCTGCGCCAATCGAATTTTCTGCTCAAAGTATACAAGAAAATATCGAAAAAGCATCCGATTTGAGACTTTCACTTTTTGGGGTCAAAAAAATTCAAAGGGGTTAACCTTAGGTTTTTTTCAAAAACCGTGAAAATATTCAGTGGTGTTTTTATCGACGAAATCGACTAATTTCGATGCGTAGAGTTCGAAAAACGCGCTAGATCCTGGCGCAAACACTTTAATCCGTCTCAAAATGCGAAGTAAAGGAGGCTCAGATTTGAATCGCATTTGCTTACTTTCAAGCCAGATAAAATTTAAAATATCATACTTACGATGAATCTGTCTGCGCCAATCGAATTTTCTGCTCAAAGTATGCAAGAAAATATCGAAAAAGCATCCGATTTGAGACTTTCACTTTTTGGGGTCAAAAAAATTCAAAGGGGTTAACCTTAGGTTTTTTTCAAAAACCGTGAAAATATTCAGTGGTGTTTTTATCGACGAAATCGACTAATTTCGATGCGTAGAGTTCGAAAAACGCGCTGGATCCTGGCGCAAACACTTTAATCCGTCTCCATATGCGAAGTAAAGGAGGCTCAGATTTGCATCGCATTTGCTTACTTTCAAGCCAGATAAAATTTAAAATATCATACTTACGATGAATCTGTCTGCGCCAATCGAATTTTCTGCTCAAAGTATACAAGAAAATATCGAAAAAGCATCCGATTTGAAACTTTCACTTTTTGGGGTCAAAAAAATTCAAAGGGGTTAACCTTAGGTTTTTTTTCAAAAACCGTGAAAATATTCAGTGGTGTTTTTATCGACGAAATCGACTACTTTCGATGCGTAGAGTTCGAAAAATTCGCTGTATCCTGGCGCAAACACTTTAATCCGTCTCAAAGTGCGAAGTAAAGGAGGCTCAGATTTGAATCGCATTTGCTTACTTTCAAGCCAGATAAAATTTAAAATATCATACTTACGATGAATCTGTCTGCGCCAATCGAATTTTCTGCTCAAAGTATGCAAGAAAATATCGAAAAAGCATCCGATTTGAGACTTTCACTTTTTGGGGTCAAAAAAATTCAAAGGGGTTAACCTTAGGTTTTTTTCAAAAACCGTGAAAATATTCAGTGGTGTTTTTATCGACGAAATCGACTAATTTCGATGCGTAGAGTTCGAAACACGCGCTGGATCCTGGCGCAAACACTTTAATCCGTCTCAAAATGCGAAGTAAAGGAGGCTCAGATTTGCATCGCATTTGCTTACTTTCAAGCCAGATAAAATTTAAAATATCATACTTACGATGAATCTGTCTGCGCCAATCGAATTTTGTGCTCAAAGTATACAAGAAAATATCGAAAAAGCATCCGATTTGAGACTTTCACTTTTTGGGGTCAAAAAAATTCAAAGGGGTTAACCTTAGGTTTTTTTCAAAAACCGTGAAAATATTCAGTGGTGTTTTTATCGACGAAATCGTCTAATTTCGATGCGTAGAGTTCGAAAAACGCGCTGGATCCTGGCGCAAACACTTTAATCCGTCTCAAAATGCGAAGTAAAGGAGGCTCAGATTTGCATAGCATTTGCTTACTTTCAAGCCAGATAAAATTTAAAATATCATACTTACGATGAATCTGTCTGCGCCAATCGAATTTTCTGCTCAAAGTATACAAGAAAATATCGAAAAAGCATCCGAATTGAGACTTTCACTTTTTGGGGTCAAAAAAATTCAAAGGGGTTAACCTTAGGTTTTTTTCAAAAACCGTGAAAATATTCAGTGGTGTTTTTATCGACGAAATCGACTAATTTCGATGCGTAGAGTTCGAAAAACGCGCTGGATCCTGGCGCAAACACTTTAATCCGTCTCAAAATGCGAAGTAAAGGAGGCTCAGATTTGCATCGCATTTGCTTACTTTCAAGCCAGATAAAATTTAAAATATCATACTTACGATGAATCTGTCTGCGCCAATCGAATTTTCTGCTCAAAGTATACAAGAAAATATCGAAAAAGCATCCGATTTGAGACTTTCACTTTTTGGGGTCAAAAAAATTCAAAGGGGTTAACCTTAGGTTTTTTTCAAAAACCGTGAAAATATTCAGTGGTGTTTTTATCGACGAAATCGACTAATTTCGATGCGTAGAGTTCGAAAAACGCGCTGGATCCTGGCGCAAACACTTTAATCCGTCTCAAAATGCGAAGTAAAGGAGGCTCAGATTTGCATCGCATTTGCTTACTTTCAAGCCAGATAAAATTTAAAATATCATACTTACGATGAATCTGTCTGCGCCAAACGAATTTTCTGCTCAAAGTATACAAGAAAATATCGAAAAAGCATCCGATTTGAGACTTTCACTTTTTGGGGTCAAAAAAATTCAAAGGGGTTAACCTTAGGTTTTTTTCAAAAACCGTGAAAATATTCAGTGGTGTTTTTATCGACGAAATCGACTAATTTCGATGCGTAGAGTTCGAAAAACGCGCTGGATCCTGGCGCAAACACATTAATCCGTCTCAAAATGCGAAGTAAAGGAGGCTCAGATTTGCATCGCATTTGCTTACTTTCAAGCCAGATAAAATTTAAAATATCATACTTACGATGAATCTGTCTGCGCCAATCGAATTTTCTGCTCAAAGTATACAAGAAAATATCGAAAAAGCATCCGATTTGAGACTTTCACTTTTTGGGGTCAAAAAAATTCAAAGGGGTTAACCTTAGGTTTTTTTCAAAAACCGTGAAAATATTCAGTGGTGTTTTTATCGACGAAATCGACTAATTTCGATGCGTAGAGTTCGAAAAACGCGCTGGATCCTGGCGCAAACACTTTAATCCGTCTCAAAATGCGAAGTAATGGAGGCTCAGATTTGCATCGCATTTGCGTACTTTCAAGCCAGATAAAATTTAAAATATCATACTAACGATGAATCTGTCTGCGCCATACGAATTTTCTGTTCAAAGTATACAAGAAAATATCGAAAAAGCATCCGATTTGAGACTTTCACTTTTTGGGGTCAAAAAAATTCAAAGGGGTTAACCTTAGGTTTTTTTCAAAAACCGTGAAAATATTCAGTGGTGTTTTTATCGACGAAATGGACTAATTTCGATGCGTAGAGTTCGAAAAACGCGCTAGATCCTGGCGCAAACACTTTAATCCGTCTCAAAATGCGAAGTAAAGGAGGCTCAGATTTGCATCGCATTTGCGTACTTTCAAGCCAAATAAAATTTAAAATATCATTCTTACGATGAATCTGTCTGCGCCAATCGAATTTTCTGCTCAAAGTATACAAGAAAATATCGAAAAAGCATCCGATTTGAGACTTTCACTTTTTGGGGTCAAAAAAATTCAAAGGGGTTAACCTTAGGTTTTTTTCAAAAACCGTGAAAATATTCAGTGGTGTTTTTATCGACGAAATCGACTAATTTCGATGCGTAGAGTTCGAAAAACGCGCTGGATCCTGGCGCAAACACTTTAATCCGTCTCAAAATGCGAAGTAAAGGAGGCTCAGATTTGCATCGCATTTGCTTACTTTCAAGCCAGATAAAATTTAAAATATCATACTTACGATGAATCTGTCTGCGCCAAACGAATTTTCTGCTCAAAGTATACAAGAAAATATCGAAAAAGCATCCGATTTGAGACTTTTACTTTTTGGGGTCAAAAAAATTCAAAGGGGTTAACCTTAGGTTTTTTTCAAAAACCGTGAAAATATTCAGTGGTGTTTTTATCGACGAAATCGACTAATTTCGATGCGTAGAGTTCGAAAAACGCGCTGGATCCTGGCGCAAACACATTAATCCGTCTCAAAATGCGAAGTAAAGGAGGCTCAGATTTGCATCGCATTTGCTTACTTTCAAGCCAGATAAAATTTAAAATATCATACTTACGATGAATCTGTCTGCGCCAATCGAATTTTCTGCTCAAAGTATACAAGAAAATATCGAAAAAGCATCCGATTTGAGACTTTCACTTTTTGGGGTCAAAAAAATTCAAAGGGGTTAACCTTAGGTTTTTTTCAAAAACCGTGAAAATATTCAGTGGTGTTTTTATCGACGAAATGGACTAATTTCGATGCGTAGAGTTCGAAAAACGCGCTAGATCCTGGCGCAAACACTTTAATCCGTCTCAAAATGCGAAGTAAAGGAGGCTCAGATTTGCATCGCATTTGCGTACTTTCAAGCCAGATAAAATTTAAAATATCATTCTTACGATGAATCTGTCTGCGCCAATCGAATTTTCTGCTCAAAGTATACAAGAAAATATAGAAAAAGCATCCGATTTGAGACTTTCACTTTTTGGGGTCAAAAAAATTCAAAGGGGTTAACCTTAGGTTTTTTTCAAAAACCGTGAAAATATTCAGTGGTGTTTTTATCGACGAAATCGACTAATTTCGATGCGTAGAGTTCGAAAAACGCGCTGGATCCTGGCGCAAACACATTAATCCGTCTCAAAATGCGAAGTAAAGGAGGCTCAGATTTGCATCGCATTTGCGTACTTTCAAGCCAGATAAAATTTAAAATATCATACTAACGATGAATCTGTCTGCGCCATACGAATTTTCTGCTCAAAGTATACAAGAAAATATCGAAAAAGCATCCGATTTGAGACTTTCACTTTTTGGGGTCAAAAAAATTCAAAGGGGTTAACCTTAGGTTTTTTTCAAAAACCGTGAAAATATTCAGTGGTGTTTTTATCGACGAAATGGACTAATTTCGATGCGTAGAGTTCGAAAAACGCGCTAGATCCTGGCGCAAACACTTTAATCCGTCTCAAAATGCGAAGTAAACGAGGCTCAGATTTGCATCGCATTTGCGTACTTTCAAGCCAGATAAAATTTAAAATATCATACTTACGATGAATCTGTCTGCGCCAATCGAATTTTCTGCTCAAAGTATACAAGAAAATATCGAAAAAGCATCCGATTTGAGACTTTCACTTTTTGGGGTCAAAAAAATTCAAAGGGGTTAACCTTAGGTTTTTTTCAAAAACCGTGAAAATATTCAGTGGTGTTTTTATCGACGAAATCGACTAATTTCGATGCGTAGAGTTCGAAAAACGCGCTAGATCCTGGCGCAAACACTTTAATCCGTCTCAAAATGCGAAGTAAAGGAGGCTCAGATTTGCATCGCATTTGCTTACTTTCACGCCAGATAAAATTTAAAATATCATACTTACGATGAATCTGTCTGCGCCAATCGAATTTTCTGCTCAAAGTATACAAGAAAATATCGAAAAAGCATCCGATTTGAAACTTTCACTTTTTGGGGTCAAAAAAATTCAAAGGGGTTAACCTTAGGTTTTTTTTCAAAAACCGTGAAAATATTCAGTGGTGTTTTTATCGACGAAATCGACTACTTTCGATGCGTAGAGTTCGAAAAATTCGCTGTATCCTGGCGCAAACACTTTAATCCGTCTCAAAGTGCGAAGTAAAGGAGGCTCAGATTTGAATCGCATTTGCTTACTTTCAAGCCAGATAAAATTTAAAATATCATACTTACGATGAATCTGTCTGCGCCAATCGAATTTTCTGCTCAAAGTATGCAAGAAAATATCGAAAAAGCATCCGATTTGAGACTTTCACTTTTTGGGGTCAAAAAAATTCAAAGGGGTTAACCTTAGGTTTTTTTCAAAAACCGTGAAAATATTCAGTGGTGTTTTTATCGACGAAATCGACTAATTTCGATGCGTAGAGTTCGAAAAACGCGCTGGATCCTGGCGCAAACACTTTAATCCGTCTCAAAATGCGAAGTAAAGGAGGCTCAGATTTGCATCGCATTTGCTTACTTTCAAGCCAGATAAAATTTAAAATATCATACTTACGATGAATCTGTCTGCGCCAATCGAATTTTCTGCTCAAAGTATACAAGAAAATATCGAAAAAGCATCCGATTTGAAACTTTCACTTTTTGGGGTCAAAAAAATTCAAAGGGGTTAACCTTAGGTTTTTTTCAAAAACCGTGAAAATATTCAGTGGTGTTTTTATCGACGAAATCGACTAATTTCGATGCGTAGAGTTCGAAAAACGCGCTGGATCCTGGCGCAAACACATTAATCCGTCTCAAAATGCGAAGTAAAGGAGGCTCAGATTTGCATCGCATTTGCGTACTTTCAAGCCAGATAAAATTTAAAATATCATTCTTACGATGAATCTGTCTGCGCCAATCGAATTTTCTGCTCAAAGTATACAAGAAAATATAGAAAAAGCATCCGATTTGAGACTTTCACTTTTTGGGGTCAAAAAAATTCAAAGGGGTTAACCTTAGGTTTTTTTCAAAAACCGTGAAAATATTCAGTGGTGTTTTTATCGACGAAATCGACTAATTTCGATGCGTAGAGTTCGAAAAACGCGCTGGATCCTGGCGCAAACACTTTAATCCGTCTCAAAATGCGAAGTAAAGGAGGCTCAGATTTGCATCGCATTTGCTTACTTTCAAGCCAGATAAAATTTAAAATATCATTCTTACGATGAATCTGTCTGCGCCAATCGAATTTTCTGCTCAAAGTATACAAGAAAATATAGAAAAAGCATCCGATTTGAGACTTTCACTTTTTGGGGTCAAAAAAATTCAAAGGGGTTAACCTTAGGTTTTTTTCAAAAACCGTGAAAATATTCAGTGGTGTTTTTATCGACGAAATCGACTAATTTCGATGCGTAGAGTTCGAAAAACGCGCTGGATCCTGGCGCAAACACTTTAATCCGTCTCAAAATGCGAAGTAAAGGAGGCTCAGATTTGCATCGCATTTGCTTACTTTCAAGCCAGATAAAATTTAAAATATCATACTTACGATGAATCTGTCTGCGCCAAACGAATTTTCTGCTCAAAGTATACAAGAAAATATCGAAAAAGCATCCGATTTGAGACTTTCACTTTTTGGGGTCAAAAAAATTCAAAGGGGTTAACCTTAGGTTTTTTTCAAAAACCGTGAAAATATTCAGTGGTGTTTTTATCGACGAAATCGACTAATTTCGATGCGTAGAGTTCGAAAAACGCGCTGGATCCTGGCGCAAACACATTAATCCGTCTCAAAATGCGAAGTAAAGGAGGCTCAGATTTGCATCGCATTTGCGTACTTTCAAGCCAGATAAAATTTAAAATATCATACTAACGATGAATCTGTCTGCGCCATACGAATTTTCTGCTCAAAGTATACAAGAAAATATCGAAAAAGCATCCGATTTGAGACTTTCACTTTTTGGGGTCAAAAAAATTCAAAGGGGTTAACCTTAGGTTTTTTTCAAAAACCGTGAAAATAATCAGTGGTGTTTTTATCGACGAAATCGACTAATTTCGATGCGTAGAGTTCGAAAAACGCGCTAGATCCTGGCGCAAACACTTTAATCCGTCTCAAAATGCGAAGTAAAGGAGGCTCAGATTTGCATCGCATTTGCTTACTTTCACGCCAGATAAAATTTAAAATATCATACTTACGATGAATCTGTCTGCGCCAATCGAATTTTCTGCTCAAAGTATACAAGAAAATATCGAAAAAGCATCCGATTTGAAACTTTCACTTTTTGGGGTCAAAAAAATTCAAAGGGGTTAACCTTAGGTTTTTTTTCAAAAACCGTGAAAATATTCAGTGGTGTTTTTATCGACGAAATCGACTACTTTCGATGCGTAGAGTTCGAAAAATTCGCTGTATCCTGGCGCAAACACTTTAATCCGTCTCAAAGTGCGAAGTAAAGGAGGCTCAGATTTGAATCGCATTTGCTTACTTTCAAGCCAGATAAAATTTAAAATATCATACTTACGATGAATCTGTCTGCGCCAATCGAATTTTCTGCTCAAAGTATGCAAGAAAATATCGAAAAAGCATCCGATTTGAGACTTTCACTTTTTGGGGTCAAAAAAATTCAAAGGGGTTACCCTTAGGTTTTTTTCAAAAACCGTGAAAATATTCAGTGGTGTTTTTATCGACGAAATCGACTAATTTCGATGCGTAGAGTTCGAAAAACGCGCTGGATCCTGGCGCAAACACTTTAATCCGTCTCAAAATGCGAAGTAAAGGAGGCTCAGATTTGCATCGCATTTGCTTACTTTCAAGCCAGATAAAATTTAAAATATCATACTTACGATGAATCTGTCTGCGCCAATCGAATTTTCTGCTCAAAGTATACAAGAAAATATCGAAAAAGCATCCGATTTGAAACTTTCACTTTTTGGGGTCAAAAAAATTCAAAGGGGTTAACCTTAGGTTTTTTTCAAAAACCGTGAAAATATTCAGTGGTGTTTTTATCGACGAAATCGACTAATTTCGATGCGTAGAGTTCGAAAAACGCGCTGGATCCTGGCGCAAACACATTAATCCGTCTCAAAATGCGAAGTAAAGGAGGCTCAGATTTGCATCGCATTTGCGTACTTTCAAGCCAGATAAAATTTAAAATATCATTCTTACGATGAATCTGTTTGCGCCAATCGAATTTTCTGCTCAAAGTATACAAGAAAATATAGAAAAAGCATCCGATTTGAGACTTTCACTTTTTGGGGTCAAAAAAATTCAAAGGGGTTAACCTTAGGTTTTTTTCAAAAACCGTGAAAATATTCAGTGGTGTTTTTATCGACGAAATCGACTAATTTCGATGCGTAGAGTTCGAAAAACGCGCTGGATCCTGGCGCAAACACTTTAATCCGTCTCAAAATGCGAAGTAAAGGAGGCTCAGATTTGCATCGCATTTGCTTACTTTCAAGCCAGATAAAATTTAAAATATCATACTTACGATGAATCTGTCTGCGCCAATCGAATTTTCTGCTCAAAGTATACAAGAAAATATCGAAAAAGCATCTGAATTGAGACTTTCACTTTTTGGGGTCAAAAAAATTCAAAGGGGTTAACCTTAGGTTTTTTTCAAAAACCGTGAAAATATTCAGTGGTGTTTTTTTCGACGAAATCGACTAATTTCGATGCGTAGAGTTCGAAAAACGCGCTGGATCCTGGCGCAAACACTTTAATCCGTCTCAAAATGCGAAGTAAAGGAGGCTCAGATTTGCATCGCATTTGCTTACTTTCAAGCCAGATAAAATTTAAAATATCATACTTACGATGAATCTGTCTGCGCCAATCGAATTTTCTGCTCAAAGTATACAAGAAAATATCGAAAAAGCATCCGATTTGAGACTTTCACTTTTTGGGGTCAAAAAAATTCAAAGGGGTTAACCTTAGGTTTTTTTCAAAAACCGTGAAAATATTCAGTGGTGTTTTTATCGACGAAATCGACTAATTTCGATGCGTAGAGTTCGAAAAACGCGCTGGATCCTGGTGCAAACACTTTAATCCGTCTCAAAATGCGAAGTAAAGGAGGCTCAGATTTGCATCGCATTTGCTTACTTTCAAGCCAGATAAAATTTAAAATATCATACTTACGATGAATCTGTCTGCGCCAATCGAATTTTCTGCTCAAAGTATACAAGAAAATATCGAAAAAGCATCCGATTTGAGACTTTCACTTTTTGGGGTCAAAAAAATTCAAAGGGGTTAACCTTAGGTTTTTTTCAAAAACCGTGAAAATATTCAGTGGTGTTTTTATCGACGAAATCGACTAATTTCGATGCGTAGAGTTCGAAAAACGCGCTGGATCCTGACGCAAACACTTTAATCCGTCTCAAAATGCGAAGTAAAGGAGGCTCAGATTTGCATCGCATTTGCTTACTTTCAAGCCAGATAAAATTTAAAATATCATACTTACGATGAATCTGTCTGCGCCAAACGAATTTTCTGCTCAAAGTATACAAGAAAATATCGAAAAAGCATTCGATTTGAGACTTTCACTTTTTGGGGTCAAAAAAATTCAAAGGGGTTAACCTTAGGTTTTTTTCAAAAACCGTGAAAATATTCAGTGGTGTTTTTATCGACGAAATCGACTAATTTCGATGCGTAGAATACGAAAAACGCGCTGGATCCTGGCGCAAACACTTTAATCCGTCTCAAAATGCGAAGTAAAGGAGGCTCAGATTTGCATCGCATGTGCTTACTTTCAAGCCAGATAAAATTTAAAATATCATACTTACGATGAATCTGTCTGCGCCAATCGAATTTTCTGCTCAAAGTATACAAGAAAATATCGAAAAAGCATCCGATTTGAGCCTTTCACTTTTTGGGGTCAAAAAAATTCAAAGGGGTTAACCTTAGGTTTTTTTCAAAAACCGTGAAAATATTCAGTGGTGTTTTTATCGACGAAATCGACTAATTTCGATGCGTAGAGTTCGAAAAACGCGCTGGATCCTGGCGCAAACACTTTAATCCGTCTCAAAATGCGAAGTAAAGGAGGCTCAGATTTGCATCGCATTTGCTTACTTTCAAGCCAGATAAAATTTAAAATATCATACTTACGATGAATCTGTCTGCGCCAATCAAATTTTCTGCTCAAAGTATACAAGAAAATATCGAAAAAGCATCCGATTTGAGACTTTCACTTTTTGGGGTCAAAAAAATTCAAAGGGGTTAACCTTAGGTTTTTTTCAAAAACCGTGAAAATATTCAGTGGTGTTTTTATCGACGAAATCGACTAATTTCGATGCGTAGAGTTCGAAAAACGCGCTGGATCCTGGCGCAAACACTTTAATCCGTCTCAAAATGCGAAGTAAAGGAGGCTCAGATTTGCATCCCATTTGCTTACTTTCAAGCCAGATAAAATTTAAAATATCATACTTACGATGAATCTGTCTGCGCCAAACGAATTTTCTGCTCAAAGTATACAAGAAAATATCGAAAAAGCATCCGATTTGAGACTTTCACTTTTTGGGGTCAAAAAAATTCAAAGGGGTTAACCTTAGGTTTTTTTCAAAAACCGTGAAAATATTCAGTGGTGTTTTTATCGACGAAATCGACTAATTTCGATGCGTAGAGTTCGAAAAACGCGCTGGATCCTGGCGCAAACACAATAATCCGTCTCAAAATGCGAAGTAAAGGAGGCTCAGATTTGCATCGCATTTGCTTACTTTCAAGCCAGATAAAATTTAAAATATCATACTTACGATGAATCTGTCTGCGCCAATCGAATTTTCTGCTCAAAGTATACAAGAAAATATCGAAAAAGCATCCGATTTGAGACTTTCACTTTTTGGGGTCAAAAAAATTCAAAGGGGTTAACCTTAGGTTTTTTTCAAAAACCGTGAAAATATTCAGTGGTGTTTTTATCGACGAAATGGACTAATTTCGATGCGTAGAGTTCGAAAAACGCGCTAGATCCTGGCGCAAACACTTTAATCCGTCTCAAAATGCGAAGTAAAGGAGGCTCAGATTTGCATCGCATTTGCGTACTTTCAAGCCAGATAAAATTTAAAATATCATTCTTACGATGAATCTGACTGCGCCAATCGAATTTTCTGCTCAAAGTATACAAGAAAATATAGAAAAAGCATCCGATTTGAGACTTTCACTTTTTGGGGTCAAAAAAATTCAAAGGGGTTAACCTTAGGTTTTTTTCAAAAACCGTGAAAATATTCAGTGGTGTTTTTATCGACGAAATCGACTAATTTCGATGCGTAGAGTTCGAAAAACGCGCTGGATCCTGGCGCAAACACTTTAATCCGTCTCAAAATGCGAAGTAAAGGAGGCTCAGATTTGAATCGCATTTGCTTACTTTCAAGCCAGATAAAATTTAAAATATCATACTTACGATGAATCTGTCTGCGCCAAACGAATTTTCTGCTCAAAGTATACAAGAAAATATCGAAAAAGCATCCGATTTGAGACTTTCACTTTTTGGGGTCAAAAAAATTCAAAGGGGTTAACCTTAGGTTTTTTTCAAAAACCGTGAAAATATTCAGTGGTGTTTTTATCGACGAAATCGACTAATTTCGATGCGTAGAGTTCGAAAAACGCGCTGGATCCTGGCGCAAACACTTTAATCCGTCTCAAAATGCGAAGTAAAGGAGGCTCAGATTTGCATCGCATTTGCTTACTTTCAAGCCAGATAAAATTTAAAATATCATACTTACGATGAATCTGTCTGCGCCAATCGAATTTTCTGCTCAAAGTATACAAGAAAATATCGAAAAAGCATCCGATTTGAGACTTTCACTTTTTGGGGTCAAAAAAATTCAAAGGGGTTAACCTTAGGTTTTTTTCAAAAACCGTGAAAATATTCAGTGGTGTTTTTATCGACGAAATCGACTAATTTCGATGCGTAGAGTTCGAAAAACGCCCTGGATCCTGGCGCAAACACTTTAATCCGTCTCAAAATGCGAAGTAAAGGAGGCTCAGATTTGCATCGCATTTGCGTACTTTCAAGCCAGATAAAATTTAAAATATCATACTAACGATGAATCTGTCTGCGCCATACGAATTTTCTGCTCAAAGTATACAAGAAAATATCGAAAAAGCATCCGATTTGAGACTTTCACTTTTTGGGGTCAAAAAAATTCAAAGGGGTTAACCTTAGGTTTTTTTTAAAAACCGTGAAAATATTCAGTGGTGTTTTTATCGACGAAATGGACTAATTTCGATGCGTAGAGTTCGAAAAACGCGCTAGATCCTGGCGCAAACACTTTAATCCGTCTCAAAATGCGAAGTAAAGGAGGCTCAGATTTGCATCGCATTTGCGTACTTTCAAGCCAGATAAAATTTAAAATATCATTCTTACGATGAATCTGTCTGCGCCAATCGAATTTTCTGCTCAAAGTATACAAGAAAATATAGAAAAAGCATCCGATTTGAGACTTTCACTTTTTGGGGTCAAAAAAATTCAAAGGGGTTAACCTTAGGTTTTTTTCAAAAACCGTGAAAATATTCAGTGGTGTTTTTATCGACGAAATCGACTAATTTCGATGCGTAGAGTTCGAAAAACGCGCTGGATCCTGGCGCAAACACTTTAATCCGTCTCAAAATGCGAAGTAAAGGAGGCTCAGATTTGCATCGCATTTGCTTACTTTCAAGCCAGATAAAATTTAAAATATCATACTTACGATGAATCTGTCTGCGCCAAACGAATTTTCTGCTCAAAGTATACAAGAAAATATCGAAAAAGCATTCGATTTGAGACTTTCACTTTTTGGGGTCAAAAAAATTCAAAGGGGTTAACCTTAGGTTTTTTTCAAAAACCGTGAAAATATTCAGTGGTGTTTTTATCGACGAAATCGACTAATTTCGATGCGTAGAGTTCGAAAAACGCGCTGGATCCTGGCGCAAACACTTTAATCCGTCTCAAAATGCGAAGTAAAGGAGGCTCAGATTTGCATCGCATGTGCTTACTTTCAAGCCAGATAAAATTTAAAATATCATACTTACGATGAATCTGTATGCGCCAATCGAATTTTCTGCTCAAAGTATACAAGAAAATATCGAAAAAGCATCCGATTTGAGACTTTCACTTTTTGGGGTCAAAAAAATTCAAAGGGGTTAACCTTAGGTTTTTTTCAAAAACCGTGAAAATATTCAGTGGTGTTTTTATCGACGAAATCGACTAATTTCGATGCGTAGAGTTCGAAAAACGCGCTGGATCCTGGCGCAAACACTTTAATCCGTCTCAAAATGCGAAGTAAAGGAGGCTCAGATTTGCATCGCATTTGCTTACTTTCAAGCCAGATAAAATTTAAAATATCATACTTACGATGAATCTGTCTGCGCCAATCGAATTTTCTGCTCAAAGTATACAAGAAAATATCGAAAAAGCATCCGATTTGAGACTTTCACTTTTTGGGGTCAAAAAAATTCAAAGGGGTTAACCTTAGGTTTTTTTCAAAAACCGTGAAAATATTCAGTGGTGTTTTTATCGACGAAATCGACTAATTTCGATGCGTAGAGTTCGAAAAACGCCCTGGATCCTGGCGCAAACACTTTAATCCGTCTCAAAATGCGAAGTAAAGGAGGCTCAGATTTGCATCGCATTTGCGTACTTTCAAGCCAGATAAAATTTAAAATATCATACTAACGATGAATCTGTCTGCGCCATACGAATTTTCTGCTCAAAGTATACAAGAAAATATCGAAAAAGCATCCGATTTGAGACTTTCACTTTTTGGGGTCAAAAAAATTCAAAGGGGTTAACCTTAGGTTTTTTTCAAAAACCGTGAAAATATTCAGTGGTGTTTTTATCGACGAAATGGACTAATTTCGATGCGTAGAGTTCGAAAAACGCGCTAGATCCTGGCGCAAACACTTTAATCCGTCTCAAAATGCGAAGTAAAGGAGGCTCAGATTTGCATCGCATTTGCGTACTTTCAAGCCAGATAAAATTTAAAATATCATTCTTACGATGAATCTGTCTGCGCCAATCGAATTTTCTGCTCAAAGTATACAAGAAAATATAGAAAAAGCATCCGATTTGAGACTTTCACTTTTTGGGGTCAAAAAAATTCAAAGGGGTTAACCTTAGGTTTTTTTCAAAAACCGTGAAAATATTCAGTGGTGTTTTTATCGACGAAATCGACTAATTTCGATGCGTAGAGTTCGAAAAACGCGCTGGATCCTGGCGCAAACACTTTAATCCGTCTCAAAATGCGAAGTAAAGGAGGCTCAGATTTGCATCGCATTTGCTTACTTTCAAGCCAGATAAAATTTAAAATATCATACTTACGATGAATCTGTCTGCGCCAAACGAATTTTCTGCTCAAAGTATACAAGAAAATATCGAAAAAGCATCCGATTTGAGACTTTCACTTTTTGGGGTCAAAAAAATTCAAAGGGGTTAACCTTAGGTTTTTTTCAAAAACCGTGAAAATATTCAGTGGTGTTTTTATCGACGAAATCGACTAATTTCGATGCGTAGAGTTCGAAAAACGCGCTGGATCCTGGCGCAAACACAATAATCCGTCTCAAAATGCGAAGTAAAGGAGGCTCAGATTTGCATCGCATTTGCTTACTTTCAAGCCAGATAAAATTTAAAATATCATACTTACGATGAATCTGTCTGCGCCAATCGAATTTTCTGCTCAAAGTATACAAGAAAATATCGAAAAAGCATCCGATTTGAGACTTTCACTTTTTGGGGTCAAAAAAATTCAAAGGGGTTAACCTTAGGTTTTTTTCAAAAACCGTGAAAATATTCAGTGGTGTTTTTATCGACGAAATGGACTAATTTCGATGCGTAGAGTTCGAAAAACGCGCTAGATCCTGGCGCAAACACTTTAATCCGTCTCAAAATGCGAAGTAAAGGAGGCTCAGATTTGCATCGCATTTGCTTACTTTCAAGCCAGATAAAATTTAAAATATCATACTTACGATGAATCTGTCTGCGCCAATCGAATTTTCTGCTCAAAGTATACAAGAAAATATCGAAAAAGCATCCGATTTGAAACTTTCACTTTTTGGGGTCAAAAAAATTCAAAGGGGTTAACCTTAGGTTTTTTTTCAAAAACCGTGAAAATATTCAGTGGTGTTTTTATCGACGAAATCGACTACTTTCGATGCGTAGAGTTCGAAAAATTCGCTGTATCCTGGCGCAAACACTTTAATCCGTCTCAAAGTGCGAAGTAAAGGAGGCTCAGATTTGAATCGCATTTGCTTACTTTCAAGCCAGATAAAATTTAAAATATCATACTTACGATGAATCTGTCTGCGCCAATCGAATTTTCTGCTCAAAGTATGCAAGAAAATATCGAAAAAGCATCCGATTTGAGACTTTCACTGTTTGGGGTCAAAAAAATTCAAAGGGGTTAACCTTAGGTTTTTTTCAAAAACCGTGAAAATATTCAGTGGTGTTTTTATCGACGAAATCGACTAATTTCGATGCGTAGAGTTCGAAAAACGCGCTGGATCCTGGCGCAAACACTTTAATCCGTCTCAAAATGCGAAGTAAAGGAGGCTCAGATTTGCATCGCATTTGCTTACTTTCAAGCCAGATAAAATTTAAAATATCATACTTACGATGAATCTGTCTGCGCCAATCGAAGTTTCTGCTCAAAGTATACAAGAAAATATCGAAAAAGCATCCGATTTGAGACTTTCACTTTTTGGGGTCAAAAAAATTCAAAGGGGTTAACCTTAGGTTTTTTTCAAAAACCGTGAAAATATTCAGTGGTGTTTTTATCGACGAAATCGACTAATTTCGATGCGTAGAGTTCGAAAAACGCGCTGGATCCTGGCGCAAACACTTTAATCCGTCTCAAAATGCGAAGTAAAGGAGGCTCAGATTTGCATAGCATTTGCTTACTTTCAAGCGAGATAAAATTTAAAATATCATACTTACGATGAATCTGTCTGCGCCAATCGAATTTTCTGCTCAAAGTATACAAGAAAATATCGAAAAAGCATCCGAATTGAGACTTTCACTTTTTGGGGTCAAAAAAATTCAAAGGGGTTAACCTTAGGTTTTTTTCAAAAACCGTGAAAATATTCAGTGGTGTTTTTATCGACGAAATCGACTAATTTCGATGCGTAGAGTCCGAAAAACGCGCTGGATCCTGACGCAAACACTTTAATCCGTCTCAAAATGCGAAGTAAAGGAGGCTCAGATTTGCATCGCATTTGCTTACTTTCAAGCCAGATAAAATTTAAAATATCATACTTACGATGAATCTGTCTGCGCCAAACGAATTTTCTGCTCAAAGTATGCCAGAAAATATCGAAAAAGCATTCGATTTGAGACTTTCACTTTTTGGGGTCAAAAAAATTCAAAGGGGTTAACCTTAGGTTTTTTTCAAAAACCGTGAAAATATTCAGTGGTGTTTTTATCGACGAAATCGACTAATTTCGATGCGTAGAGTTCGAAAAACGCGCTGGATCCTGGCGCAAACACTTTAATCCGTCTCAAAATGCGAAGTAAAGGAGGCTCAGATTTGCATCGCATGTGCTTACTTTCAAGCCAGATAAAATTTAAAATATCATACTTACGATGAATCTGTCTGCGCCAATCGAATTTTCTGCTCAAAGTATACAAGAAAATATCGAAAAAGCATCCGATTTGAGACTTTCACTTTTTGGGGTCAAAAAAATTCAAAGGGGTTAACCTTAGGTTTTTTTCAAAAACCGTGAAAATATTCAGTGGTGTTTTTATCGACGAAATTGACTAATTTCGATGCGTAGAGTTCGAAAAACGCGCTGGATCCTGGCGCAAACACTTTAATCCGTCTCAAAATGCGAAGTAAAGGAGGCTCAGATTTGCATCGGATTTGCTTACTTTCAAGCCAGATAAAATTTAAAATATCATACTTACGATGAATCTGTCTGCGCCAATCGAATTTTCTGCTCAAAGTATACAAGAAAATATTGAAAAAGCATCCGATTTGAGCCTTTCACTTTTTGGGGTCAAAAAAATTCAAAGGGGTTAACCTTAGGTTTTTTTCAAAAACCGTGAAAATATTCAGTGGTGTTTTTATCGACGAAATCGACTAATTTCGATGCGTAGAGTTCGAAAAACGCGCTGGATCCTGGCGCAAACACTTTAATCCGTCTCAAAATGCGAAGTAAAGGAGGCTCAGATTTGCATCGCATTTGCTTACTTTCAAGCCAGATAAAATTTAAAATATCATACTTACGATGAATCTGTCTGCGCCAATCGAATTTTCTGCTCAAAGTATACAAGAAAATATCGAAAAAGCATCCGATTTGAGCCTTTCACTTTTTGGGGTCAAAAAAATTCAAAGGGGTTAACCTTAGGTTTTTTTCAAAAACCGTGAAAATATTCAGTGGTGTTTTTATCGACGAAATCGACTAATTTCGATGCGTAGAGTTCGAAAAACGCGCTGGATCCTGGCGCAAACACTTTAATCCGTCTCAAAATGCGAAGTAAAGGAGGCTCAGATTTGCATCGCATTTGCTTACTTTCAAGCCAGATAAAATTTAAAATATCATACTTACGATGAATCTGTCTGCGCCAAACGAATTTTCTGCTCAAAGTATACAAGAAAATATCGAAAAAGCATCCGATTTGAGACTTTCACTTTTTGGGGTCAAAAAAATTCAAAGGGGTTAACCTTAGGTTTTTTTCAAAAACCGTGAAAATATTCAGTGGTGTTTTTATCGACGAAATCGACTAATTTCGATGCGTAGAGTTCGAAAAACGCGCTGGATCCTGGCGCAAACACTTTAATCCGTCTCAAAATGCGAAGTAAAGGAGGCTCAGAATTGCATCGCATTTGCTTACTTTCAAGCCAGATAAAATTTAAAATATCATACTTACGATGAATCTGTCTGCGCCAATCAAATTTTCTGCTCAAAGTATACAAGAAAATATCGAAAAAGCATCCGATTTGAGACTTTCACTTTTTGGGGTCAAAAAAATTCAAAGGGGTTAACCTTAGGTTTTTTTCAAAAACCGTGAAAATATTCAGTGGTGTTTTTATCGACGAAATCGACTAATTTCGATGCGTAGAGTTCGAAAAACGCGCTGGATCCTGGCGCAAACACTTTAATCCGTCTCAAAATGCGAAGTAAAGGAGGCTCAGATTTGCATCGCATTTGCTTACTTTCAAGCCAGATAAAATTTAAAATATCATACTTACGATGAATCTGTCTGCGCCAATCGAATTTTCTGCTCAAAGTATACAAGAAAATATCGAAAAAGCATCCGATTTGAGACTTTCACTTTTTGGGGTCAAAAAAATTCAAAGGGGTTAACCTTAGGTTTTTTTCAAAAACCGTGAAAATATTCAGTGGTGTTTTTATCGACGAAATCGACTAATTTCGATGCGTAGAGTTCGAAAAACGCGCTGGATCCTGGCGCAAACACTTTAATCCGTCTCAAAATGCGAAGTAAAGGAGGCTCAGATTTGCATCGCATTTGCGTACTTTCAAGCCAGATAAAATTTAAAATATCATACTAACGATGAATCTGTCTGCGCCATACGAATTTTCTGCTCAAAGTATACAAGAAAATATCGAAAAAGCATCCGATTTGAGACTTTCACTTTTTGGGGTCAAAAAAATTCAAAGGGGTTAACCTTAGGTTTTTTTCAAAAACCGTGAAAATATTCAGTGGTGTTTTTATCGACGAAATGGACTAATTTCGATGCGTAGAGTTCGAAAAACGCGCTAGATCCTGGCGCAAACACTTTAATCCGTCTCAAAATGCGAAGTAAAGGAGGCTCAGATTTGCATCGCATTTGCGTACTTTCAAGCCAGATAAAATTTAAAATATCATTCTTACGATGAATCTGTCTGCGCCAAACGAATTTTCTGCTCAAAGTATACAAGAAAATATAGAAAAAGCATCCGATTTGAGACTTTCACTTTTTGGGGTCAAAAAAATTCAAAGGGGTTAACCTTAGGTTTTTTTCAAAAACCGTGAAAATATTCAGTGGTGTTTTTATCGACGAAATCGACTAATTTCGATGCGTAGAGTTCGAAAAACGCGCTGGATCCTGGCGCAAACACTTTAATCCGTCTCAAAATGCGAAGTAAAGGAGGCTCAGATTTGCATCGCATGTGCTTACTTTCAAGCCAGATAAAATTTAAAATATCATACTTACGATGAATCTGTCTGCGCCAATCGAATTTTCTGCTCAAAGTATACAAGAAAATATCGAAAAAGCATCCGATTTGAGACTTTCACTTTTTGGGGTCAAAAAAATTCAAAGGGGTTAACCTTAGGTTCTTTTCAAAAACCGTGAAAATATTCAGTGGTGTTTTTATCGACGAAATCGACTAATTTCGATGCGTAGAGTTCGAAAAACGCGCTGGATCCTGGCGCAAACACTTTAATCCGTCTCAAAATGCGAAGTAAAGGAGGCTCAGATTTGCATCGCATTTGCTTACTTTCAAGCCAGATAAAATTTAAAATATCATACTTACGATGAATCTGTCTGCGCCAAACGAATTTTCTGCTCAAAGTATACAAGAAAATATCGAAAAAGCATCCGATTTGAGACTTTCACTTTTTGGGGTCAAAAAAATTCAAAGGGGTTAACCTTAGGTTTTTTTCAAAAACCGTGAAAATATTCAGTGGTGTTTTTATCGACGAAATCGACTAATTTCGATGCGTAGAGTTCGAAAAACGCGCTGGATCCTGGCGCAAACAAATTAATCCGTCTCAAAATGCGAAGTAAAGGAGGCTCAGATTTGCATCGCATTTGCTTACTTTCAAGCCAGATAAAATTTAAAATATCATACTTACGATGAATCTGTCTGCGCCAATCGAATTTTCTGCTCAAAGTATACAAGAAAATATCGAAAAAGCATCCGATTTGAGACTTTCACTTTTTGGGGTCAAAAAAATTCAAAGGGGTTAACCTTAGGTTTTTTTCAAAAACCGTGAAAATATTCAGTGGTGTTTTTATCGACGAAATCGACTAATTTCGATGCGTAGAGTTCGAAAAACGCGCTGGATCCTGGCGCAAACACTTTAATCCGTCTCAAAATGCGAAGTAAAGGAGGCTCAGATTTGCATCGCATTTGCGTACTTTCAAGCCAGATAAAATTTAAAATATCATACTAACGATGAATCTGTCTGCGCCATACGAATTTTCTGCTCAAAGTATACAAGAAAATATCGAAAAAGCATCCGATTTGAGACTTTCACTTTTTGGGGTCAAAAAAATTCAAAGGGGTTAACCTTAGGTTTTTTTCAAAAACCGTGAAAATATTCAGTGGTGTTTTTATCGACGAAATGGACTAATTTCGATGCGTAGAGTTCGAAAAACGCGCTAGATCCTGGCGCAAACACTTTAATCCGTCTCAAAATGCGAAGTAAAGGAGGCTCAGATTTGCATCGCATTTGCGTACTTTCAAGCCAGATAAAATTTAAAATATCATTCTTACGATGAATCTGTCTGCGCCAATCGAATTTTCTGCTCAAAGTATACAAGAAAATATAGAAAAAGCATCCGATTTGAGACTTTCACTTTTTGGGGTTAAAAAAATTCAAAGGGGTTAACCTTAGGTTTTTTTCAAAAACCGTGAAAATATTCAGTGGTGTTTTTATCGACGAAATCGACTAATTTCGATGCGTAGAGTTCGAAAAACGCGCTGGATCCTGGCGCAAACACTTTAATCCGTCTCAAAATGCGAAGTAAAGGAGGCTCAGATTTGCATCGCATTTGCTTACTTTCAAGCCAGATAAAATTTAAAATATCATACTTACGATGAATCTGTCTGCGCCAAACGAATTTTCTGCTCAAAGTATACAAGAAAATATCGAAAAAGCATCCGATTTGAGACTTTCACTTTTTGGGGTCAAAAAAATTCAAAGGGGTTAACCTTAGGTTTTTTTCAAAAACCGTGAAAATATTCAGTGGTGTTTTTATCGACGAAATCGACTAATTTCGATGCGTAGAGTTCGAAAAACGCGCTGGATCCTGGCGCAAACACTTTAATCCGTCTCAAAATGCGAAGTAAAGGAGGCTCAGATTTGCATCGCATTTGCGTACTTTCAAGCCAGATAAAATTTAAAATATCATACTAACGATGAATCTGTCTGCGCCATACGAATTTTCTGCTCAAAGTATACAAGAAAATATCGAAAAAGCATCCGATTTGAGACTTTCACTTTTTGGGGTCAAAAAAATTCAAAGGGGTTAACCTTAGGTTTTTTTCAAAAACCGTGAAAATATTCAGTGGTGTTTTTATCGACGAAATGGACTAATTTCGATGCGTAGAGTTCGAAAAACGCGCTAGATCCTGGCGCAAACACTTTAATCCGTCTCAAAATGCGAAGTAAAGGAGGCTCAGATTTGCATCGCGTTTGCGTACTTTCAAGCCAGATAAAATTTAAAATATCATTCTTACGATGAATCTGTCTGCGCCAATCGAATTTTCTGCTCAAAGTATACAAGAAAATATAGAAAAAGCATCCGATTTGAGACTTTCACTTTTTGGGGTCAAAAAAATTCAAAGGGGTTAACCTTAGGTTTTTTTCAAAAACCGTGAAAATATTCCGTGGTGTTTTTATCAACGAAATGGACTAATTTCGATGCGTAGAGTTCGAAAACGAAAAACGTTCGAAAAAACCTTAGGTTTTTTTCAAAAACCGTGAAAATATTCCGTGGTGTTTTTATCAACGAAATGGACTAATTTCGATGCGTAGAGTTCGAAAAACGCGCTGGATCCTGGCGCAAACACTTTAATCCGTCTCAAAATGCGAAGTAAAGGAGGCTCAGATTTGCATCGCAATTGCTTACTTTCAAGCCAGATAAAATTTAAAATATCATACTTACGATGAATCTGTCTGCGCCAATCGAATTTTCTGCTCAAAGTATACAAGAAAATATCGAAAAAGCATCCGATTTGAGACTTTCACTTTTTGGGGTCAAAAAAATTCTAAGGGGTTAACCTTAGGTTTTTTTCAAAAACCGTGAAAATATTCAGTGGTGTTTTTATCGACGAAATCGTCTAATTTCGATGCGTAGAGTTCAAAAAACGCGCTGGATCCTGGCGCAAACACTTTAATCCGTCTCAAAATGCGAAGTAAAGGAGGCTCAGATTTGCATAGCATTTGCTTACTTTCAAGCCAGATAAAATTTAAAATATCATACTTACGATGAATCTGTCTGCGCCAATCGAATTTTCTGCTCAAAGTATACAAGAAAATATCGAAAAAGCATCCGATTTGAGACTTTCACTTCTTGGGGTCAAAAAAATTCAAAGGGGTTAACCTTAGGTTTTTTTCAAAAACCGTGAAAATATTCAGTGGTGTTTTTATCGACGAAATCGACTAATTTCGATGCGTAGAGTTCGAAAAACGCGCTGGATCCTGGCGCAAACACTTTAATCCGTCTCAAAATGCGAAGTAAAGGAGGCTCAGATTTGCATCGCATGTGCTTACTTTCAAGCCAGATAAAATTTAAAATATCATACTTACGATGAATCTGTCTGCGCCAATCGAATTTTCTGCTCAAAGTATACAAGAAAATATCGAAAAAGCATCCGATTTGAGACTTTCACTTTTTGGGGTCAAAAAAATTCAAAGGGGTTAACCTTAGGTTTTTTTCAAAAACCGTGAAAATATTCAGTGGTGTTTTTATCGACGAAATTGACTAATTTCGATGCGTAGAGTTCGAAAAACGCGCTGGATCCTGGCGCAAACACTTTAATCCGTCTCAAAATGCGAAGTAAAGGAGGCTCAGATTTGCATCGCATTTGCTTACTTTCAAGCCAGATAAAATTTAAAATATCATACTTACGATGAATCTGTCTGCGCCAAACGAATTTTCTGCTCAAAGTATACAAGAAAATATCGAAAAAGCATCCGATTTGAGACTTTCACTTTTTGGGGTCAAAAAAATTCAAAGGGGTTAACCTTAGGTTTTTTTCAAAAACCGTGAAAATATTCAGTGGTGTTTTTATCGACGAAATCGACTAATTTCGATGCGTAGAGTTCGAAAAACGCGCTGGATCCTGGCGCAAACACTTTAATCCGTCTCAAAATGCGAAGTAAAGGAGGCTCAGAATTGCATCGCATTTGCTTACTTTCAAGCCAGATAAAATTTAAAATATCATACTTACGATGAATCTGTCTGCGCCAATCGAATTTTCTGCTCAAAGTATACAAGAAAATATCGAAAAAGCATCCGATTTGAGACTTTCACTTTTTGGGGTCAAAAAAATTCAAAGGGGTTAACCTTAGGTTTTTTTCAAAAACCGTGAAAATATTCAGTGGTGTTTTTATCGACGAAATCGACTAATTTCGATGCGTAGAGTTCGAAAAACGCGCTGGATCCTGGCGCAAACACTTTAATCCGTCTCAAAATGCGAAGTAAAGGAGGCTCAGAATTGCATCGCATTTGCTTACTTTCAAGCCAGATAAAATTTAAAATATCATACTTACGATGAATCTGTCTGCGCCAATCGAATTTTCTGCTCAAAGTATACAAGAAAATATCGAAAAAGCATCCGATTTGAGACTTTCACTTTTTGGGGTCAAAAAAATTCAAAGGGGTTAACCTTAGGTTTTTTTCAAAAACCGTGAAAATATTCAGTGGTGTTTTTATCGACGAAATCGACTAATTTCGATGCGTAGAGTTCGAAAAACGCGCTGGATCCTGGCGCAAACACTTTAATCCGTCTCAAAATGCGAAGTAAAGGAGGCTCAGAATTGCATCGCATTTGCTTACTTTCAAGCCAGATAAAATTTAAAATATCATACTTACGATGAATCTGTCTGCGCCAATCGAATTTTCTGCTCAAAGTATACAAGAAAATATCGAAAAAGCATCCGATTTGAGACTTTCACTTTTTGGGGTCAAAAAAATTAACCTTAGGTTTTTTTCAAAAACCGTGAAAATATTCAGTGGTGTTTTTATCGACGAAATCGACTAATTTCGATGCGTAGAGTTCGAAAAACGCGCTGGATCCTGGCGCAAACACTTTAATCCGTCTCAAAATGCGAAGTAAAGGAGGCTCAGATATGCATCGCATGTGCTTACTTTCAAGCCAGATAAAATTTAAAATATCATACTTACGATGAATCTGTCTGCGCCAAACTAATTTTCTGCTCAAAGTATACAAGAAAATATCGAAAAAGCATCCGATTTGAGACTTTCACTTTTTGGGGTCAAAAAAATTCAAAGGGGTTAACCTTAGGTTTTTTTCAAAAACCGTGAAAATATTCAGTGGTGTTTTTATCGACGAAATCGACTAATTTCGATGCGTAGAGTTCGAAAAACGCGCTGGATCCTGGCGCAAACACTTTAATCCGTCTCAAAATGCGAAGTAAAGGAGGCTCAGATTTGCATCGCATGTGCTTACTTTCAAGCCAGATAAAATTTAAAATATCATACTTACGATGAATCTGTCTGCGCCAATCGAATTTTCTGCTCAAAGTATACAAGAAAATATCGAAAAAGCATCCGATTTGAGACTTTCACTTTTTGGGGTCAAAAAAATTCAAAGGGGTTAACCTTAGGTTTTTTTCAAAAACCGTGAAAATATTCAGTGGTGTTTTTATCGACGAAATTGACTAATTTCGATGCGTAGAGTTCGAAAAACGCGCTGGATCCTGGCGCAAACACTTTAATCCGTCTCAAAATGCGAAGTAAAGGAGGCTCAGATTTGCATCGGATTTGCTTACTTTCAAGCCAGATAAAATTTAAAATATCATACTTACGATGAATCTGTCTGCGCCAATCGAATTTTCTGCTCAAAGTATACAAGAAAATATCGAAAAAGCATCCGATTTGAGCCTTTCACTTTTTGGGGTCAAAAAAATTCAAAGGGGTTAACCTTAGGTTTTTTTCAAAAACCGTGAAAATATTCAGTGGTGTTTTTATCGACGAAATCGACTAATTTCGATGCGTAGAGTTCGAAAAACGCGCTGGATCCTGGCGCAAACACTTTAATCCGTCTCAAAATGCGAAGTAAAGGAGGCTCAGAATTGCATCGCATTTGCTTACTTTCAAGCCAGATAAAATTTAAAATATCATACTTACGATGAATCTGTCTGCGCCAATCGAATTTTCTGCTCAAAGTATACAAGAAAATATCGAAAAAGCATCCGATTTGAGACTTTCACTTTTTGGGGTCAAAAAAATTCAAAGGGGTTAACCTTAGGTTTTTTTCAAAAACCGTGAAAATATTCAGTGGTGTTTTTATCGACGAAATCGACTAATTTCGATGCGTAGAGTTCGAAAAACGCGCTGGATCCTGGCGCAAACACTTTAATCCGTCTCAAAATGCGAAGTAAAGGAGGCTCAGATTTGCATCGCATTTGCTTACTTTCAAGCCAGATAAAATTTAAAATATCATACTTACGATGAATCTGTCTGCGCCAATCGAATTTTCTGCTCAAAGTATACAAGAAAATATCGAAAAAGCATCCGATTTGAGACTTTCACTTTTTGGGGTCAAAAAAATTCAAAGGGGTTAACCTTAGGTTTTTTTCAAAAACCGTGAAAATATTCAGTGGTGTTTTTATCGACGAAATCGACTAATTTCGATGCGTAGAGTTCGAAAAACGCGCTGGATCCTGGCGCAAACACTTTAATCCGTCTCAAAAGGCGAAGTAAAGGAGGCTCAGATTTGCATCGCATTTGCGTACTTTCAAGCCAGATAAAATTTAAAATATCATACTTACGATGAATCTGTCTGCGCCAATCGAATTTTCTGCTCAAAGTATACAAGAAAATATCGAAAAAGCATCCGATTTGAGACTTTCACTTTTTGGGGTCAAAAAAATTCAAAGGGGTTAACCTTAGGTTTTTTTCAAAAACCGTGAAAATATTCAGTGGTGTTTTTATCGACGAAATCGACTAATTTCGATGCGTAGAGTTCGAAAAACGCGCTGGATCCTGGCGCAAACACTTTAATCCGTCTCAAAATGCGAAGTAAAGGAGGCTCAGATTTGCATCGCATTTGCTTACTTTCAAGCCAGATAAAATTTAAAATATCATACTTACGATGAATCTGTCTGCGCCAATCGAATTTTCTGCTCAAAGTATACAAGAAAATATCGAAAAAGCATCCGATTTGAGACTTTCACTTTTTGGGGTCAAAAAAATTCAAAGGGGCTAACCTTAGTTTTTTTTCAAAAACCGTGAAAATATTCAGTGGTGTTTTTATCGACGAAATCGACTAATTTCGATGCGTAGAGTTCGAAAAACTCGCTGGATCCTGGCGCAAACACTTTAATCCGTCTCAAAATGCGAAGTAAAGTAGGCTCAGATTTGCATCGCATTTGCTTACTTTCAAGCCAGATAAAATTTAAAATATCATACTTAGGATGAATCTGTCTGCGCCAATCGAATTTTCTGCTCAAAGTATACAAGAAAAAATCGAAAAAGCATCCGATTTGAGACTTTCACATTTTGGGGTCAAAAAAATTCATATGGGTTAACCTTAGGTTTTTTTCAAAAACCGTGAAAATATTCAGTGGTGTTTTTATCGACGAAATGGACTAATTTCGATGCGTAGAGTTCGAAAACGCGCTAGATCCTGGCGCAAACACTTTAATCCGTCTCAAAATGCGAAGTAAAGGAGGCTCAGATTTGCATCGCATTTGCGTACTTGCAAGCCAGATAAAATTTAAAATATCATTCTTACGATGAGTCTGTCTGCGCCAATCGAATTTTCTGCTCAAAGTATACAAGAAAATATAGAAAAAGCATCCGATTTGAGACTTTCACTTTTTGGGGTCAAAAAAATTCAAAGGGGTTAACCTTAGGTTTTTTTCATAAACCGTGAAAATATTCAGTGGTGTTTTTATCGACGAAATCGACTAATTTCGATGCGTAGAGTTCGAAAAACGCGCTGGATCCTGGCGCAAACACTTTAATCCGTCTCAAAATGCGAAGTAAAGGAGGCTCAGATTTGCATCGCATTTGCTTACTTTCAAGCCAGATAAAATTTAAAATATCATACTTACGATGAATCTGTCTGCGCCAAACGAATTTTCTGCTCAAAGTATACAAGAAAATATCGAAAAAGCATTCGATTTGAGACTTTCACTTTTTGGGGTCAAAAAAATTCAAAGGGGTTAACCTTAGGTTTTTTTCAAAAACCGTGAAAATATTCAGTGGTGTTTTTATCGACGAAATCGTCTAATTTCGATGCGTAGAGTTCGAAAAACGCGCTGGATCCTGGCGCAAACACTTTAATCCGTCTCAAAATGCGAAGTAAAGGAGGCTCAGATTTGCATAGCATTTGCTTACTTTCAAGCCAGATAAAATTTAAAATATCATACTTACGATGAATCTGTCTGCGCCAATCGAATTTTCTGCTCAAAGTATACAAGAAAATATCGAAAAAGCATCCGATTTGAGACTTTCACTTTTTGGGGTCAAAAAAATTCAAAGGGGTTAACCTTAGGTTTTTTTCAAAAACCGTGAAAATATTCAGTGGTGTTTTTATCGACGAAATCGACTAATTTCGATGCGTAGAGTTCGAAAAACGCGCTGGATCCTGGCGCAAACACATTAATCCGTCTCAAAATGCGAAGTAAAGGAGGCTCAGATTTGCATCGCATTTGCTTACTTTCAAGCCAGATAAAATTTAAAATATCATACTTACGATGAATCTGTCTGCGCCAATCGAATTTTCTGCTCAAAGTATACAAGAAAATATCGAAAAAGCATCCGATTTGAGACTTTCACTTTTTGGGGTCAAAAAAATTCAAAGGGGTTAACCTTAGGTTTTTTTCAAAAACCGTGAAAATATTCAGTGGTGTTTTTATCGACGTAATCGACTAATTTCGATGCGTAGAGTTCGAAAAACGCGCTGGATCCTGGCGCAAACACTTTAATCCGTCTCAAAATGCGAAGTAAAGGAGGCTCAGATTTGCATCGCATTTGCTTACTTTCAAGCCAGATAAAATTTAAAATATCATACTTACGATGAATCTGTCTGCGCCAATCGAATTTTCTGCTCAAAGTATACAAGAAAATATCGAAAAAGCATCCGATTTGAGACTTTCACTTTTTGGGGTCAAAAAAATTCAAAGGGGTTAACCTTAGGTTTTTTTCAAAAACCGTGAAATAATTCAGTGGTGTTTTTATCGACGAAATCGACTAATTTCGATGCGTAGAGTTCGAAAAACGCGCTGGATCCTGGCGCAAACACTTTAATCCGTCTCAAAATGCGAAGTAAAGGAGGCTCAGATTTGCATCGCATGTGCTTACTTTCAAGCCAGATAAAATTTAAAATATCATACTTACGATGAATCTGTTTGCGCCAATCGAATTTTCTGCTCAAAGTATACAAGAAAATATCGAAAAAGCATCCGATTTGAGACTTTCACTTTTTGGGGTCAAAAAAATTCAAAGGGGTTAACCTTAGGTTTTTTTCAAAAACCGTGAAAATATTCAGTGGTGTTTTTATCGACGAAATTGACTAATTTCGATGCGTAGAGTTCGAAAAACGCGCTGGATCCTGGCGCAAACACTTTAATCCGTCTCAAAATGCGAAGTAAAGGAGGCTCAGATTTGCATCGGATTTGCTTACTTTCAAGCCAGATAAAATTTAAAATATCATACTTACGATGAATCTGTCTGCGCCAATCGAATTTTCTGCTCAAAGTATACAAGAAAATATCGAAAAAGCATCCGATTTGAGCCTTTCACTTTTTGGGGTCAAAAAAATTCAAAGGGGTTAACCTTAGGTTTTTTTCAAAAACCGTGAAAATATTCAGTGGTGTTTTTATCGACGAAATCGACTACTTTCGATGCGTAGAGTTCGAAAAACGCGCTGGATCCTGGCGCAAACACTTTAATCCATCTCAAAATGCGAAGTAAAGGAGGCTCAGATTTGCATCGCATTTGCTTACTTTCAAGCCAGATAAAATTTAAAATATCATACTTACGATGAATCTGTCTGCGCCAAACGAATTTTCTGCTCAAAGTATACAAGAATATATCGAAAAAGCATCCGATTTGAGACTTTCACTTTTTGGGGTCAAAAAAATTCAAAGGGGTTAACCTTAGGTTTTTTTCAAAAACCGTGAAAATATTCAGTGGTGTTTTTATCGACGAAATCGACTAATTTCTATGCGTAGAGTTCGAGAAACGCGCTGGATCCTGGCGCAAACACTTTAATCCGTCTCAAAATGCGAAGTAAAGGAGGCTCAGAATTGCATCGCATTTGCTTACTTTCAAGCCAGATAAAATTTAAAATATCATACTTACGATGAATCTGTCTGCGCCAATCGAATTTTCTGCTCAAAGTATACAAGAAAATATCGAAAAAGCATCCGATTTGAGACTTTCACTTTTTGGGGTCAAAAAAATTCAAAGGGGTTAACCTTAGGTTTTTTTCAAAAACCGTGAAAATATTCAGTGGTGTTTTTATCGACGAAATCGACTAATTTCGATGCGTAGAGTTCGAAAAACGCGCTGGATCCTGGCGCAAACACTTTAATCCGTCTCAAAATGCGAAGTAAAGGAGGCTCAGATTTGCATCGCATTTGCTTACTTTCAAGCCAGATAAAATTTAAAATATCATACTTACGATGAATCTGTCTGCGCCAAACGAATTTTCTGCTCAAAGTATACAAGAAAATATCGAAAAAGCATCCGATTTGAGACTTTCACTTTTTGGGGTCAAAAAAATTCAAAGGGGTTAACCTTAGGTTTTTTTCAAAAACCGTGAAAATATTCAGTGGTGTTTTTATCGACGAAATCGACTAATTTCGATGCGTAGAGTTCGAAAAACGCGCTGGATCCTGGCGCAAACACTTTAATCCGTCTCAAAATGCGAAGTAAAGGAGGCTCAGATTTGCATCGCATGTGCTTACCTTCAAGCCAGATAAAATTTAAAATATCATACTTACGATGAATCTGTCTGCGCCAATCGAATTTTCTGCTCAAAGTATACAAGAAAATATCGAAAAAGCATCCGATTTGAGACTTTCACTTTTTGGGGTCAAAAAAATTCAAAGGGGTTAACCTTAGGTTTATTTCAAAAACCGTGAAAATATTCAGTGGTGTTTTTATCGACGAAATGGACTAATTTCGATGCGTAGAGTTCGAAAAACGCGCTGGATCCTGGCGCAAACACTTTAATCCGTCTCAAAATGCGAAGTAAAGGAGGCTCAGATTTGCATCGTATTTGCTTACTTTCAAGCCAGATAAAATTTAAAATATCATACTTACGATGAATCTGTCTGCGCCAATCGAATTTTCTGCTCAAAGTATACAAGAAAATATCGAAAAAGCATCCGATGTGAGACTTTCACTTTTTGGGGTCAAAAAAATTCAAAGGGGTTAACCTTAGGTTTTTTTCAAAAACCGTGAAAATATTCAGTGGTGTTTTTATCGACGAAATCGACTAATTTCGATGCGTAGAGTTCGAAAAACGCGCTGGATCCTGGCGCAAACACTTTAATCCGTCTCAAAATGCGAAGTAAAGGAGGCTCAGATTTGCATCGCATTTGCGTACTTTCAAGCCAGATAAAATTTAAAATATCATACTAACGATGAATCTGTCTGCGCCATACGAATTTTCTGCTCAAAGTATACAAGAAAATATCGAAAAAGCATCCGATTTGAGACTTTCACTTTTTGGGGTCAAAAAAATTCAAAGGGGTTAACCTTAGGTTTTTTTCAAAAACCGTGAAAATATTCAGTGGTGTTTTTATCGACGAAGTCGACTAATTTCGATGCGTAGAGTTCGAAAAACGCGCTGGATCCTGGCGCAAACACTTTAATCCGTCTCAAAATGCGAAGTAAAGGAGGCTCAGATTTGCATCGCATTTGCTTACTTTCAAGCCAGATAAAATTTAAAATATCATACTTACGATGAATCTGTCTGCGCCAATCGAATTTTCTGCTCAAAGTATACAAGAAAATATCGAAAGAGCATCCGATTTGAGACTTTCACTTTTTGGGGTCAAAAAAATTCAAAGGGGTTAACCTTAGGTTTTTTTCAAAAACCGTGAAAATATTCAGTGGTGTTTTTATCGACGAAATCGACTAATTTCGATGCGTAGAGTTCGAAAAACGCGCTGGATCCTGGCGCAAACACTTTAATCCGTCTCAAAATGCGAAGTAAAGGAGGCTCAGATTTGCATCGCATGTGCTTACTTTCAAGCCAGATAAAATTTAAAATATCATACTTACGATGAATCTGTCTGCGCCAATCGAATTTTCTGCTCAAAGTATATAAGAAAATATCGAAAAAGCATCCGATTTGAGACTTTCACTTTTTGGGGTCAAAAAAATTCAAAGGGGTTAACCTTAGGTTTTTTTCAAAAACCGTGAAAATATTCAGTGGTGTTTTTATCGACGAAATGGACTAATTTCGATGCGTAGAGTTCGAAAAACGCGCTGGATCCTGGCGCAAACACTTTAATCCGTCTCAAAATGCGAAGTAAAGGAGGCTCAGATTTGCATCGTATTTGCTTACTTTCAAGCCAGATAAAATTTAAAATATCATACTTACGATGAATCTGTCTGCGCCAATCGAATTTTCTGCTCAAAGTATACAAGAAAATATCGAAAAAGCATCCGATGTGAGACTTTCACTTTTTGGGGTCAAAAAAATTCAAAGGGGTTAACCTTAGGTTTTTTTCAAAAACCGTGAAAATATTCAGTGGTGTTTTTATCGTCGAAATCGACTAATTTCGATGCGTAGAGTTTGAAAAACTCGCTGGATCCTGGCGCAAACACTTTAATCCGTCTCAAAATGCGAAGTAAAGGAGGCTCAGATTTGCATCGCATTTGCTTACTTTCAAGCCAGATAAAATTTAAAATATCATACTTACGATGAATCTGTCTGCGCCAATCGAATTTTCTGCTCAAAGTATACAAGACAATTTTAAAAAAGCATCCGATTTGAGACTTTCACTGTTTGGGGTCAAAAAAATTCAAAGGGGTTAACCTTAGGTTTTTTTCAAAAACCGTGAAAATATTCAGTGGTGTTTTTATCGACGAAATCGACTAATTTCGATGCGTAGAGTTCGAAAAACGCGCTGGATCCTGGCGCAAACACTTTAATCCGTCTCAAAATGCGAAGTAAAGGCGGCTCAGATTTGCATCGCATTTGCTTACTTTCAAGCCAGATAAAATTTAAAATATCATACTTACGATGAATCTGTCTGCGCCAAACGAATTTTCTGCTCAAAGTATACAAGAAAATATCGAAAAAGCATCCGATTTGAGACTTTCACTTTTTGGGGTCAAAAAAATTCAAAGGGGTTAACCTTAGGTTTTTTTCAAAAACCGTGAAAATATTCAGTGGTGTTTTTATCGACGAAATCGACTAATTTCGATGCGTAGAGTTCGAAAAACGCGCTGGATCCTGGCGCAAACACTTTAATCCGTCTCAAAATGCGAAGTAAAGGAGGCTCAGATTTGCATCGTATTTGCTTACTTTCAAGCCAGATAAAATTTAAAATATCATACTTACGATGAATCTGTCTGCGCCAATCGAATTTTCTGCTCAAAGTATACAAGAAAATATCGAAAAAGCATCCGATGTGAGACTTTCACTTTTTGGGGTCAAAAAAATTCAAAGGGGTTAACCTTAGGTTTTTTTCAAAAACCGTGAAAATATTCAGTGGTGTTTTTATCGACGAAATCGACTAATTTCGATGCGTAGAGTTCGAAAAACGCGCTGGATCCTGGCGCAAACACTTTAATCCGTCTCAAAATGCGAAGTAAAGGAGGCTCAGATTTGCATCGCATTTGCGTACTTTCAAGCCAGATAAAATTTAAAATATCATACTAACGATGAATCTGTCTGCGCCATACGAATTTTCTGCTCAAAGTATACAAGAAAATATCGAAAAAGCATCCGATTTGAGACTTTCACTTTTTGGGGTCAAAAAAATTCAAAGGGGTTAACCTTAGGTTTTTTTCAAAAACCGTGAAAATATTCAGTGGTGTTTTTATCGACGAAATCGACTAATTTCGATGCGTAGAGTTCGAAAAACGCGCTGGATCCTGGCGCAAACAATTTAATCCGTCTCAAAATGCGAAGTAAAGGAGGCTCAGATTTGCATCGCATTTGCTTACTTTCAAGCCAGATAAAATTTAAAATATCATACTTACGATGAATCTGTCTGCGCCAATCGAATTTTCTGCTCAAAGTATACAAGAAAATATCGAAAAAGCATCCGATTTGAGACTTTCACTTTTTGGGGTCAAAAAAATTCAAAGGGGTTAACCTTAGGTTTTTTTCAAAAACCGTGAAAATATTCAGTGGTGTTTTTATCGACGAAATCGACTAATTTCGATGCGTAGAGTTCGAAAAACGCGCTGGATCCTGGCGCAAACACTTTAATCCGTCTCAAAATGCGAAGTAAAGGAGGCTCAGATTTGCATCGCATGTGCTTACTTTCAAGCCAGATAAAATTTAAAATATCATACTTACGATGAATCTGTCTGCGCCAATCGAATTTTCTGCTCAAAGTATACAAGAAAATATCGAAAAAGCATCCGATTTGAGACTTTCACTTTTTGGGGTCAAAAAAATTCAAAGGGGTTAACCTTAGGTTTTTTTCAAAAACCGTGAAAATATTCAGTGGTGTTTTTATCGACGAAATGGACTAATTTCGATGCGTAGAGTTCGAAAAACGCGCTGGATCCTGGCGCAAACACTTTAATCCGTCTCAAAATGCGAAGTAAAGGAGGCCCAGATTTGCATCGTATTTGCTTACTTTCAAGCCAGATATAATTTAAAATATCATACTTACGATGAATCTGTCTGCGCCAATCGAATTTTCTGCTCAAAGTATACAAGAAAATATCGAAAAAGCATCCGATGTGAGACTTTCACTTTTTGGGGTCAAAAAAATTCAAAGGGGTTAACCTTAGGTTTTTTTCAAAAACCGTGAAAATATTCAGTGGTGTTTTTATCGACGAAATCGACTAATTTCGATGCGTAGAGTTTGAAAATCTCGCTGGATCCTGGCGCAAACACTTTAATCCGTCTCAAAATGCGAAGTAAAGGAGGCTCAGATTTGCATCGCATTTGCTTACTTTTAAGCCAGATAAAATTTAAAATATCATACTTACGATGAATCTGTCTGCGCCAATCGAATTTTCTGCTCAAAGTATACAAGACAATTTTAAAAAAGCATCCGATTTGAGACTTTCACTTTTTGGGGTCAAAAAAATTCAAAGGGGTTAACCTTAGGTTTTTTTCAAAAACCGTGAAAATATTCAGTGGTGTTTTTATCGACGAAATCGACTAATTTCGATGCGTAGAGTTCGAAAAACGCGCTGGATCCTGGCGCAAACACTTTAATCCGTCTCAAAATGCGAAGTAAAGGCGGCTCAGATTTGCATCGCATTTGCTTACTTTCAAGCCAGATAAAATTTAAAATATCATACTTACGATGAATCTGTCTCCGCCAAACGAATTTTCTGCTCAAAGTATACAAGAAAATATCGAAAAAGCATCCGATTTGAGACTTTCACTTTTTGGGGTCAAAAAAATTCAAAGGGGTTAACCTTAGGTTTTTTTCAAAAACCGTGAAAATATTCAGTGGTGTTTTTATCGACGAAATCGACTAATTTCGATGCGTAGAGTTCGAAAAACGCGCTGGATCCTGGCGCAAACACTTTAATCCGTCTCAAAATGCGAAGTAAAGGAGGCTCAGATTTGCATCGCATTTGCTTACTTTCAAGCCAGATAAAATTTAAAATATCATACTTACAATGAATCTGTCTGCGCCAATCGAATTTTCTGCTCAAAGTATACAAGAAAATATCGAAAAAGCATCCGATTTGAGACTTTCACTTTTTGGGGTCAAAAAAATTCAAAGGGGTTAACCTTAGGTTTTTTTCAAAAACCGTGAAAATATTCAGTGGTGTTTTTATCGACGAAATCGACTAATTTCGATGCGTAGAGTTCGAAAAACGCGCTGGATCCTGGCGCAAACACTTTAATCCGTCTCAAAATGCGAAGTAAAGGAGGCTCAGATTTGCATCGCATGTGCTTACTTTCAAGCCAGATAAAATTTAAAATATCATACTTACGATGAATCTGTCTGCGCCAATCGAATTTTCTGCTCAAAGTATACAAGAAAATATCGAAAAAGCATCCGATTTGAGACTTTCACTTTTTGGGGTCAAAAAAATTCAAAGGGGTTAACCTTAGGTTTTTTTCAAAAACCGTGAAAATATTCAGTGGTGTTTTTATCGACGAAATGGACTAATTTCGATGCGTAGAGTTCGAAAAACGCGCTGGATCCTGGCGCAAACACTTTAATCCGTCTCAAAATGCGAAGTAAAGGAGGCTCAGATTTGCATCGTATTTGCTTACTTTCAAGCCAGATAAAATTTAAAATATCATACTTACGATGAATCTGTCTGCGCCAATCGAATTTTCTGCTCAAAGTATACAAGAAAATATCGAAAAAGCATCCGATGTGAGACTTTCACTTTTTGGGGTCAAAAAAATTCAAAGGGGTTAACCTTAGGTTTTTTTCAAAAACCGTGAAAATATTCAGTGGTGTTTTTATCGACGAAATCGACTAATTTCGATGCGTAGAGTTCGAAAAACGCGCTGAATCCTGGCGCAAACACTTTAATCCGTCTCAAAATGCGAAGTAAAGGAGGCTCAGATTTGCATCGCATTCGCGTACTTTCAAGCCAGATAAAATTTAAAATATCATACTAACGATGAATCTGTCTGCGCCATACGAATTTTCTGCTCAAAGTATACAAGAAAATATCGAAAAAGCATCCGATTTGAGACTTTCACTTTTTGGGGTCAAAAAAATTCAAAGGGGTTAACCTTAGGTTTTTTTCAAAAACCGTGAAAATATTCAGTGGTGTTTTTATCGACGAAATCGACTAATTTCGATGCGTAGAGTTCGAAAAACGCGCTGGATCCTGGCGCAAACACTTTAATCCGTCTCAAAATGCGAAGTAAAGGAGGCTCAGATTTGCATCGCATTTGCTTACTTTCAAGCCAGATAAAATTTAAAATATCATACTTACGATGAATCTGTCTGCGCCAATCGAATTTTCTGCTCAAAGTATACAAGAAAATATCGAAAAAGCATCCGATTTGAGACTTTCACTTTTTGGGGTCAAAAAAATTCAAAGGGGTTAACCTTAGGTTTTTTTCAAAAACCGTGAAAATATTCAGTGGTGTTTTTATCGACGAAATGGACTAATTTCGATGCGTAGAGTTCGAAAAACGCGCTGGATCCTGGCGCAAACACTTTAATCCGTCTCAAAATGCGACGTAAAGGAGGCTCAGATTTGCATCGTATTTGCTTACTTTCAAGCCAGATAAAATTTAAAATATCATACTTACGATGAATCTGTCTGCGCCAATCGAATTTTCTGCTCAAAGTATACAAGAAAATATCGAAAAAGCATCCGATGTGAGACTTTCACTTTTTGGGGTCAAAAAAATTCAAAGGGGTTAACCTTAGGTTTTTTTCAAAAACCGTGAAAATATTCAGTGGTGTTTTTATCGACGAAATCGACTAATTTCGATGCGTAGAGTTCGAAAAACTCGCTGGATCCTGGCGCAAACACTTTAATCCGTCTCAAAATGCGAAGTAAAGGAGGCTCAGATTTGCATCGCATTTGCTTACTTTCAAGCCAGATAAAATTTAAAATATCATACTTACGATGAATCTGTCTGCGCCAATCGAATTTTCTGCTCAAAGTATACAAGACAATTTTAAAAAAGCATCCGATTTGAGACTTTCACTGTTTGGGGTCAAAAAAATTCAAAGGGGTTAACCTTAGGTTTTTTTCAAAAACCGTGAAAATATTCAGTGGTGTTTTTATCGACGAAATCGACTAATTTCGATGCGTAGAGTTCGAAAAACGCGCTGGATCCTGGCGCAAACACTTTAATCCGTCTCAAAATGCGAAGTAAAGGAGGCTCAGATTTGCATCGTATTTGCTTACTTTCAAGCCAGATAAAATTTAAAATATCATACTTACGATGAATCTGTCTGCGCCAATCGAATTTTCTGCTCAAAGTATACAAGAAAATATCGAAAAAGCATCCGATGTGAGACTTTCACTTTTTGGGGTCAAAAAAATTCAAAGGGGTTAACCTTAGGTTTTTTTCAAAAACCGTGAAAATATTCAGTGGTGTTTTTATCGACGAAATCGACTAATTTCGATGCGTAGAGTTTGAAAAACTCGCTGGATCCTGGCGCAAACACTTTAATCCGTCTCAAAATGCGAAGTAAAGGAGGCTCAGATTTGCATCGCATTTGCTTACTTTCAAGCCAGATAAAATTTAAAATATCATACTTACGATGAATCTGTCTGCGCCAATCGAATTTTCTGCTCAAAGTATACAAGACAATTTTAAAAAAGCATCCGATTTGAGACTTTCACTGTTTGGGGTCAAAAAAATTCAAAGGGGTTAACCTTAGGTTTGTTTCAAAAACCGTGAAAATATTCAGTGGTGTTTTTATCGACGAAATCGACTAATTTCGATGCGTAGAGTTCGAAAAACGCGCTGGATCCTGGCGCAAACACTTTAATCCGTCTCAAAATGCGAAGTAAAGGAGGCTCAGATTTGCATCGCATTTGCTTACTTTCAAGCCAGATAAAATTTAAAATATCATACTTACGATGAATCTGTCTGCGCCAATCGCATTTTCTGCTCAAAGTATACAAGAAAATATCGAAAAAGCATCCGATTTGAGACTTTCACTTTTTGGGGTCAAAAAAATTCAAAGGGGCTAACCTTAGGTTTTTTTCAAAAACCGTGAAAATATTCAGTGGTGTTTTTATCGACGAAATCGACTAATTTCGATGCGTAGAGTTCGAAAAACGCGCTGGATCCTGGCGCAAACACTTTAATCCGTCTCAAAATGCGAAGTAAAGGAGGCTCAGATTTGCATCGCATTTGCTTACTTTCAGGCCAGATAAAATTTAAAATATCATACTTACGATGAATCTGTCTGCGCCAATCGAATTTTCTGCTCAAAGTATAGAAGAAAATTTTAAAAAAGCATCCGATTTGAGACTTTCACTGTTTGGGGTCAAAAAAAGTCAAAGGGGTTAACCTTAGGTTTTTTTCAAAAACCGTGAAAATATTCAGTGGTGTTTTTATCGACGAAATCGACTAATTTCGATGCGTAGAGTTCGAAAAACGCGCTGGATCCTGGCGCAAACACTTTAATCCGTCTCAAAATGCGAAGTAAAGGAGGCTCAGATTTGCATCGCATTTGCTTACTTTCAAGCCAGATAAAATTTAAAATATCATACTTACGATGAATCTGTCTGCGCCAATCGAATTTTCTGCTCAAAGTATACAAGAAAATATCGATAAGGCATCCGATTTGAGACTTTCACTTTTTGGGGTCAAAAAAATTCAAAGGGGTTAACCTTAGGTTTTTCAAAAACCGTGAAAATATTCAGTGGTGTCTTTATCGACGAAATCGACTAATTTCGATGCGTAGAGTTCGAAAAACGTGCTGGATCCTGGCGCAAACACTTTAATCCGTCTCAAAATGCGAAGTAAAGGAAGCTCAGATTTGCATCGCATTTGCTTACTTTCAAGCCAGATAAAATTTAAAATATCATACTTACGATGAATCTGTCTGCGCCAATCGAATTTTCTGCTCAAAGTATACAAGAAAATATCGAAAAAGCATCCGATTTGAGACTTTCACTTTTTGGGGTCAAAAAAATTCAAAGGGGTTAACCTTAGGTTTTTTTCAAAAACCGTGAAAATATTCAGTGGTGTTTTTATCGACGAAATCAACTAATTTCGATGCGTAGAGTTCGAAAAACGCGCTAGATCCTGGCGCAAACACTTTAATCCGTCTCAAAATGCGAAGTAAAGGAGGCTCAGATTTGCATCGCATTTGCTTACTTTCAAGCCAGATAAAATTTAAAATATCATACTTACGATGAATCTGTCTGCGCAAATCGAATTTTCTGCTCAAAGTATACAAGAAAATATCGAAAAAGCAACCGATTTGAGACTTTCACTTTTTGGGGTCAAAAAAATTCAAAGGGGTTAACCTTAGGTTTTTTTCAAAAACCGTGAAAATATTCAGTGGTGTTTTTATCGACGAAATCGACTAATTTCGATGCGTAGAGTTCGAAAAACGCGCTGGATCCTGGCTCAAACACTTTAATCCGTCTCAAAATGCGAAGTAAAGGAGGCTCAGATTTGCATCGCATTTGCTTACTTTCAAGCCAGATAAAATTTAGAATATCATACTTACGATGAATCTGTTTGCGCCAATCGAATTTTCTGCTCAAAGTATACAAGATAATTTCAAAAAAGCATCCGATTTGAGACGTTCACTTTTTGGGGTCAAAAAAATTCAAAGGGGTTAACCTTAGGTTTTTTTCAAAAACCGTGAAAATATTCAGTGGTGTTTTTATCGACGAAATCGACTAATTTCGATGCGTAGAGTTCGAAAAACGCGCTGGATCTTGGCGCAAACACTTTAATCCGTCTCAAAATGCGAAGTAAAGGAGGCTCAGATTTGCATCGCATTTGCTTACTTTCAAGCCAGATAAAATTTAAAATATCATACTTACGATGAATCTGTCTGCGCCAATCGAATTTTCTGCTCAAAGTATACAAGAAAATATCGAAAAAGCATCCGATTTGAGACTTTCACTTTTTGGGGTCAAAAAAATTCAAAAGGGTTAACCTTAGGTTTTTTTCAAAAACCGTGAAAATATTCAGTGGTGTTTTTATCGACGAAATCGACTAATTTCGATGCGTAGAGTTCGAAACACGCGCTGGATCCTGGCACAAACACTTTAATCCGTCTCAAAATGCGAAGTAAAGGAGGCTCAGATTTGCATCGCATTTGCTTACTTTCAAGCCAGATAAAATTTAAAATATCATACTTACGATGAATCTGTCTGCGCCAACCGAATTTTCTGCTCAAAGTATACAAGAATATATCGAAAAAGCATCCGATTTGAGACTTTCACTTTTTGGGGTCAAAAAAATTCAAAGGGGTTAACCTTAGGTTTTTTTCAAAAACCGTGAAAATATTCAGTGGTGTTTTTATCGACGAAATCGACTAATTTCGATGCGTAGAGTTCGAAAAACGCGCTGGATCCTGGCTCAAACACTTTAATCCGTCTCAAAATGCGAAGTAAAGGAGGCTCAGATTTGCATCGCATTTGCTTACTTTCAAGCCAGATAAAATTTAGAATATCATACTTACGATGAATCTGTTTGCGCCAATCGAATTTTCTGCTCAAAGTATACAAGATAATTTCAAAAAAGCATCCGATTTGAGACGTTCACTTTTTGGGGTCAAAAAAATTCAAAGGGGTTAACCTTAGGTTTTTTTCAAAAACCGTGAAAATATTCAGTGGTGTTTTTATCGACGAAATCGACTAATTTCGATGCGTAGAGTTCGAAAAACGCGCTGGATCTTGGCGCAAACACTTTAATCCGTCTCAAAATGCGAAGTAAAGGAGGCTCAGATTTGCATCGCATTTGCTTACTTTCAAGCCAGATAAAATTTAAAATATCATACTTACGATGAATCTGTCTGCGCCAATCGAATTTTCTGCTCAAAGTATACAAGAAAATATCGAAAAAGCATCCGATTTGAGACTTTCACTTTTTGGGGTCAAAAAAATTCAAAAGGGTTAACCTTAGGTTTTTTTCAAAAACCGTGAAAATATTCAGTGGTGTTTTTATCGACGAAATCGACTAATTTCGATGCGTAGAGTTCGAAACACGCGCTGGATCCTGGCACAAACACTTTAATCCGTCTCAAAATGCGAAGTAAAGGAGGCTCAGATTTGCATCGCATTTGCTTACTTTCAAGCCAGATAAAATTTAAAATATCATACTTACGATGAATCTGTCTGCGCCAACCGAATTTTCTGCTCAAAGTATACAAGAATATATCGAAAAAGCATCCGATTTGAGACTTTCACTTTTTGGGGTCAAAAAAATTCAAAACCTTAGGTTTTTTTCAAAAACCGTGAAAATATTCAGTGGTGTTTTTATCGACGAAATCGACTAATTTCGATGCGTAGAGTTCGAAAAACGCGCTGGATCCTGGCGCAAACACTTTAATCCGTCTCAAAATGCGAAGTAAAGGAGGCTCAGATTTGCATCGCATTTGCTTACTTTCAAGCCAGCTAAAATTTAAAATATCATACTTACGATGAACCTGTCTGCGCCAATCGAATTTTCTGCTCAAAGTATACAAGAACATATCGAAAAAGCATCCGATTTGAAACTTTCACTTTTTGGGGTCAAAAAAATTCAAAACCTTAGGTTTTTTTCAAAAACCGTGAAAATCTTCAGTGGTGTTTTTATCGACGAAATCGACTACTTTCGATGCGTAGAGTTCGAAAAACGCGCTGGATCCTGGCGCAAACACTTTAATCCGTCTCAAAATGCGAAGTAAAGGAGGCTCAGATTTGCATCGCATTTGCTTACTTTCAAGCCAGATAAAATTTAAAATATCATACTTACGATGAATCTGTCTGCGCCAATCGAATATTCTGCTCAAAGTATACAAGAAAATATCGAAAAAGCATCCGATTTGAGACTTTCACTTTTTGGGGTCAAAAAAATTCAAAGGGGTTAACCTTAGGTTTTTTTCAAAAACAGTGAAAATATTCAGTGGTGTTTTTATCGACGAAATCGACTAATTTCGATGCGTAGAGTTCGAAAAACGCGCTGGATCCTGGCGCAAACACTTTAATCCGTCTCAAAATGCGAAGTAAAGAGGCTCAGATTTGCATCGCATTTGCTTACTTTCAAGCCAGATAAAATTTAAAATATCATACTTACGATGAATCTGTGTGCGCCAACGAATTTCCTGCTCAAAGTATACAAGAAAATATCGAAAAAGCATCCGATTTGAGACTTTCACTTTTTGGGGTCAAAAAAATTCAAAGGGGTTAACCTTAGGTTTTTTTCAAAAACCGTGAAAATATTCAGTGGTGTTTTTATCGACGACATCGACTAATTTCGATGCGTAGAGTTCGAAAACCGCGCTGGATCCTGGCGCAAACACTTTAATCCGTCTCAAAATGCGAAGTAAAGGAGGCTCAGATTTGCATCGCATTTACTTACTTTCAAGCTAGATAAAATTTAAAATATCATACTTACGATGAATCTGTCTGCGCCAATCGATTTTTCTGCTCAAAGTATACAAGAAAATATCGAAAAAGCAACCGATTTGAGACTTTCACTTTTTGGGGTCAAAAAAATTCAAAGGGGTTAACCTTAGGTTTTTTTCAAAAACCGTGAAAATATTCAGTGGTGTTTTTATCGACGAAATCGACTAATTTCGATGCGTAGAGTTCGAAAAACGCGCTGGATCCTGGCGCAAACACTTTAATCCGTCTCAAAATGCGAAGTAAAGGAGGCTCAGATTTGCATCGCATTTACTTACTTTCAAGCTAGATAAAATTTAAAATATCATACTTACGATGAATCTGTCTGCGCCAATCGATTTTTCTGCTCAAAGTATACAAGAAAATATCGAAAAAGCAACCGATTTGAGACTTTCACTTTTTGGGGTCAAAAAAATTCAAAGGGGTTAACCTTAGGTTTTTTTCAAAAACCGTGAAAATATTCAGTGGTGTTTTTATCGACGAAATCGACTAATTTCGATGCGTAGAGTTCGAAAAACGCGCTGGATCCTGGCTCAAACACTTTAATCCGTCTCAAAATGCGAAGTAAAGGAGGCTCAGATTTGCATCGCATTTGCTTACTTTCAAGCCAGATAAAATTTAGAATATCATACTTACGATGAATCTGTTTGCGCCAATCGAATTTTCTGCTCAAAGTATACAAGATAATTTCAAAAAAGGATCCGATTTGAGACGTTCACTTTTTGGGGTCAAAAAAATTCAAAGGGGTTAACCTTAGGTTTTTTTCAAAAACCGTGAAAATATTCAGTGGTGTTTTTATCGACGAAATCGACTAATTTCGATGCGTAGAGTTCGAAAAACGCGCTGGATCCTGGCTCAAACACTTTAATCCGTCTCAAAATGCGAAGTAAAGGAGGCTCAGATTTGCATCGCATTTGCTTACTTTCAAGCCAGATAAAATTTAGAATATCATACTTACGATGAATCTGTTTGCGCCAATCGAATTTTCTGCTCAAAGTATACAAGATAATTTCAAAAAAGCATCCGATTTGAGACGTTCCCTTTTTGGGGTCAAAAAAATTCAAAGGGGTTAACCTTAGGTTTTTTTCAAAAACCGTGAAAATATTCAGTGGTGTTTTTATCGACGAAATCGACTAATTTCGATGCGTAGAGTTCGAAAAACGCGCTGGATCTTGGCGCAAACACTTTAATCCGTCTCAAAATGCGAAGTAAAGGAGGCTCAGATTTGCATCGCATTTGCTTACTTTCAAGCCAGATAAAATTTAAAATATCATACTTACGATGAATCTGTCTGCGCCAATCGAATTTTCTGCTCAAAGTATACAAGAAAATATCGAAAAAGCATCCGATTTGAGACTTTCACTTTTTGGGGTCAAAAAAATTCAAAAGGGTTAACCTTAGGTTTTTTTCAAAAACCGTGAAAATATTCAGTGGTGTTTTTATCGACGAAATCGACTAATTTCGATGCGTAGAGTTCGAAACACGCGCTGGATCCTGGCACAAACACTTTAATCCGTCTCAAAATGCGAAGTAAAGGAGGCTCAGATTTGCATCGCATTTGCTTACTTTCAAGCCAGATAAAATTTAAAATATCATACTTACGATGAATCTGTCTGCGCCAACCGAATTTTCTGCTCAAAGTATACAAGAATATATCGAAAAAGCATCCGATTTGAGACTTTCACTTTTTGGGGTCAAAAAAATTCAAAGGGGTTAACCTTAGGTTTTTTTCAAAAACCGTGAAAATATTCAGTGGTGTCTTTATCGACGAAATCGACTAATTTCGATGCGTAGAGTTCGAAAAACGCGCTGGATCTTGGCGCAAACACTTTAATCCGTCTCAAAATGCGAAGTAAAGGAGGCTCAGATTTGCATCGCATTTGCTTACTTTCAAGCCAGATAAAATTTAAAATATCATACTTACGATGAATCTGTCTGCGCCAATCGAATTTTCTGCTCAAAGTATACAAGAAAATATCGAAAAAGCATCCGATTTGAGACTTTCACTTTTTGGGGTCAAAAAAATTCAAAAGGGTTAACCTTAGGTTTTTTTCAAAAACCGTGAAAATATTCAGTGGTGTTTTTATCGACGAAATCGACTAATTTCGATGCGTAGAGTTCGAAAAACGCGCTGGATCCTGGCGCAAACACTTTAATCCGTCTCAAAATGCGAAGTAAAGGAGGCTCAGATTTGCATCGCATTTGCGTACTTTCAAGCCAGATAAAATTTAAAATATCATACTAACGATGAATCTGTCTGCGCCATACGAATTTTCTGCTCAAAGTATACAAGAAAATATCGAAAAAGCATCCGATTTGAGACTTTCACTTTTTGGGGTCAAAAAAATTCAAAGGGGTTAACCTTAGGTTTTTTTCAAAAACCGTGAAAATATTCAGTGGTGTTTTTATCGACGAAATCGACTAATTTCGATGCGTAGAGTTCGAAAAACGCGCTGGATCCTGGCGCAAACACTTTAATCCGTCTCAAAATGCGAAGTAAAGGAGGCTCAGATTTGCATCGCATTTGCTTACTTTCAAGCCAGATAAAATTTAAAATATCATACTTACGATGAATCTGTCTGCGCCAATCGAATTTTCTGCTCAAAGTATACAAGAAAATATCGAAAAAGCATCCGATTTGAGACTTTCACTTTTTGGGGTCAAAAAAATTCAAAGGGGTTAACCTTAGGTTTTTTTCAAAAACCGTGAAAATATTCAGTGGTGTTTTTATCGACGAAATCGACTAATTTCGATGCGTAGAGTTCGAAAAACGCGCTGGATCCTGGCGCAAACACTTTAATCCGTCTCAAAATGCGAAGTAAAGGAGGCTCAGATTTGCATCGCATGTGCTTACTTTCAAGCCAGATAAAATTTAAAATATCATACTTACGATGAATCTGTCTGCGCCAATCGAATTTTCTGCTCAAAGTATACAAGAAAATATCGAAAAAGCATCCGATTTGAGACTTTCACTTTTTGGGGTCAAAAAAATTCAAAGGGGTTAACCTTAGGTTTTTTTCAAAAACCGTGAAAATATTCAGTGGTGTTTTTATCGACGAAATGGACTAATTTCGATGCGTAGAGTTCGAAAAACGCGCTGGATCCTGGCGCAAACACTTTAATCCGTCTCAAAATGCGAAGTAAAGGAGGCTCAGATTTGCATCGTATTTGCTTACTTTCAAGCCAGATATAATTTAAAATATCATACTTACGATGAATCTGTCTGCGCCAATCGAATTTTCTGCTCAAAGTATACAAGAAAATATCGAAAAAGCATCCGATGTGAGACTTTCACTTTTTGGGGTCAAAAAAATTCAAAGGGGTTAACCTTAGGTTTTTTTCAAAAACCGTGAAAATATTCAGTGGTGTTTTTATCGACGAAATCGACTAATTTCGATGCGTAGAGTTTGAAAAACTCGCTGGATCCTGGCGCAAACACTTTAATCCGTCTCAAAATGCGAAGTAAAGGAGGCTCAGATTTGCATCGCATTTGCTTACTTTTAAGCCAGATAAAATTTAAAATATCATACTTACGATGAATCTGTCTGCGCCAATCGAATTTTCTGCTCAAAGTATACAAGACAATTTTAAAAAAGCATCCGATTTGAGACTTTCACTGTTTGGGGTCAAAAAAATTCAAAGGGGTTAACCTTAGGTTTTTTTCAAAAACCGTGAAAATATTCAGTGGTGTTTTTATCGACGAAATCGACTAATTTCGATGCGTAGAGTTCGAAAAACGCGCTGGATCCTGGCGCAAACACTTTAATCCGTCTCAAAATGCGAAGTAAAGGCGGCTCAGATTTGCATCGCATTTGCTTACTTTCAAGCCAGATAAAATTTAAAATATCATACTTACGATGAATCTGTCTGCGCCAAACGAATTTTCTGCTCAAAGTATACAAGAAAATATCGAAAAAGCATCCGATTTGAGACTTTCACTTTTTGGGGTCAAAAAAATTCAAAGGGGTTAACCTTAGGTTTTTTTCAAAAACCGTGAAAATATTCAGTGGTGTTTTTATCGACGAAATCGACTAATTTCGATGCGTAGAGTTCGAAAAACGCGCTGGATCCTGGCGCAAACACTTTAATCCGTCTCAAAATGCGAAGTAAAGGAGGCTCAGATTTGCATCGCATTTGCTTACTTTCAAGCCAGATAAAATTTAAAATATCATACTTACGATGAATCTGTCTGCGCCAATCGAATTTTCTGCTCAAAGTATACAAGAAAATATCGAAAAAGCATCCGATTTGAGACTTTCACTTTTTGGGGTCAAAAAAATTCAAAGGGGTTAACCTTAGGTTTTTTTCAAAAACCGTGAAAATATTCAGTGGTGTTTTTATCGACGAAATCGACTAATTTCGATGCGTAGAGTTCGAAAAACGCGCTGGATCCTGGCGCAAACACTTTAATCCGTCTCAAAATGCGAAGTAAAGGAGGCTCAGATTTGCATCGCATGTGCTTACTTTCAAGCCAGATAAAATTTAAAATATCATACTTACGATGAATCTGTCTGCGCCAATCGAATTTTCTGCTCAAAGTATACAAGAAAATATCGAAAAAGCATCCGATTTGAGACTTTCACTTTTTGGGGTCAAAAAAATTCAAAGGGGTTAACCTTAGGTTTTTTTCAAAAACCGTGAAAATATTCAGTGGTGTTTTTATCGACGAAATGGACTAATTTCGATGCGTAGAGTTGGAAAAACGCGCTGGATCCTGGCGCAAACACTTTAATCCGTCTCAAAATGCGAAGTAAAGGAGGCTCAGATTTGCATCGTATTTGCTTACTTTCAAGCCAGATAAAATTTAAAATATCATACTTACGATGAATCTGTCTGCGCCAATCGAATTTTCTGCTCAAAGTATACAAGAAAATATCGAAAAAGCATCCGATGTGAGACTTTCACTTTTTGGGGTCAAAAAAATTCAAAGGGGTTAACCTTAGGTTTTTTTCAAAAACCGTGAAAATATTCAGTGGTGTTTTTATCGACGAAATCGACTAATTTCGATGCGTAGAGTTCGAAAAACGCGCTGAATCCTGGCGCAAACACTTTAATCCGTCTCAAAATGCGAAGTAAAGGAGGCTCAGATTTGCATCGCATTTGCGTACTTTCAAGCCAGATAAAATTTAAAATATCATACTAACGATGAATCTGTCTGCGCCATACGAATTTTCTGCTCAAAGTATACAAGAAAATATCGAAAAAGCATCCGATTTGAGACTTTCACTTTTTGGGGTCAAAAAAATTCAAAGGGGTTAACCTTAGGTTTTTTTCAAAAACCGTGAAAATATTCAGTGGTGTTTTTATCGACGAAATCGACTAATTTCGATGCGTAGAGTTCGAAAAACGCGCTGGATCCTGGCGCAAACACTTTAATCCGTCTCAAAATGCGAAGTAAAGGAGGCTCAGATTTGCATCGCATTTGCTTACTTTCAAGCCAGATAAAATTTAAAATATCATACTTACGATGAATCTGTCTGCGCCAATCGAATTTTCTGCTCAAAGTATACAAGAAAATATCGAAAAAGCATCCGATTTGAGACTTTCACTTTTTGGGGTCAAAAAAATTCAAAGGGGTTAACCTTAGGTTTTTTTCAAAAACCGTGAAAATATTCAGTGGTGTTTTTATCGACGAAATCGACTAATTTCGATGCGTAGAGTTCGAAAAACGCGCTGGATCCTGGCTCAAACACTTTAATCCGTCTCAAAATGCGAAGTAAAGGAGGCTCAGATTTGCATCGCATTTGCTTACTTTCAAGCCAGATAAAATTTAGAATATCATACTTACGATGAATCTGTTTGCGCCAATCGAATTTTCTGCTCAAAGTATACAAGATAATTTCAAAAAAGCATCCGATTTGAGACGTTCACTTTTTGGGGTCAAAAAAATTCAAAGGGGTTAACCTTAGGTTTTTTTCAAAAACCGTGAAAATATTCAGTGGTGTTTTTATCGACGAAATCGACTAATTTCGATGCGTAGAGTTCGAAAAACGCGCTGGATCTTGGCGCAAACACTTTAATCCGTCTCAAAATGCGAAGTAAAGGAGGCTCAGATTTGCATCGCATTTGCTTACTTTCAAGCCAGATAAAATTTAAAATATCATACTTACGATGAATCTGTCTGCGCCAATCGAATTTTCTGCTCAAAGTATACAAGAAAATATCGAAAAAGCATCCGATTTGAGACTTTCACTTTTTGGGGTCAAAAAAATTCAAAAGGGTTAACCTTAGGTTTTTTTCAAAAACCGTGAAAATATTCAGTGGTGTTTTTATCGACGAAATCGACTAATTTCGATGCGTAGAGTTCGAAACACGCGCTGGATCCTGGCACAAACACTTTAATCCGTCTCAAAATGCGAAGTAAAGGAGGCTCAGATTTGCATCGCATTTGCTTACTTTCAAGCCAGATAAAATTTAAAATATCATACTTACGATGAATCTGTCTGCGCCAACCGAATTTTCTGCTCAAAGTATACAAGAATATATCGAAAAAGCATCCGATTTGAGACTTTCACTTTTTGGGGTCAAAAAAATTCAAAGGGGTTAACCTTAGGTTTTTTTCAAAAACCGTGAAAATATTCAGTGGTGTTTTTATCGACGAAATCGACTAATTTCGATGCGTAGAGTTCGAAAAACGCGCTGGATCCTGGCGCAAACACTTTAATCCGTCTCAAAATGCGAAGTAAAGGAGGCTCAGATTTGCATCGCATTTGCTTACTTTCAAGCCAGCTAAAATTTAAAATATCATACTTACGATGAACCTGTCTGCGCCAATCGAATTTTCTGCTCAAAGTATACAAGAACATATCGAAAAAGCATCCGATTTGAAACTTTCACTTTTTGGGGTCAAAAAAATTCAAAACCTTAGGTTTTTTTCAAAAACCGTGAAAATCTTCAGTGGTGTTTTTATCGACGAAATCGACTACTTTCGATGCGTAGAGTTCGAAAAACGCGCTGGATCCTGGCGCAAACACTTTAATCCGTCTCAAAATGCGAAGTAAAGGAGGCTCAGATTTGCATCGCATTTGCTTACTTTCAAGCCAGATAAAATTTAAAATATCATACTTACGATGAATCTGTCTGCGCCAATCGAATATTCTGCTCAAAGTATACAAGAAAATATCGAAAAAGCATCCGATTTGAGACTTTCACTTTTTGGGGTCAAAAAAATTCAAAGGGGTTAACCTTAGGTTTTTTTCAAAAACAGTGAAAATATTCAGTGGTGTTTTTATCGACGAAATCGACTAATTTCGATGCGTAGAGTTCGAAAAACGCGCTGGATCCTGGCGCAAACACTTTAATCCGTCTCAAAATGCGAAGTAAAGGAGGCTCAGATTTGCATCGCATTTGCTTACTTTCAAGCCAGATAAAATTTAAAATATCATACTTACGATGAATCTGTGTGCGCCAACGAATTTCCTGCTCAAAGTATACAAGAAAATATCGAAAAAGCATCCGATTTGAGACTTTCACTTTTTGGGGTCAAAAAAATTCAAAGGGGTTAACCTTAGGTTTTTTTCAAAAACCGTGAAAATATTCAGTGGTGTTTTTATCGACGAAATCGACTAATTTCGATGCGTAGAGTTCGAAAACCGCGCAGGATCCTGGCGCAAACACTTTAATCCGTCTCAAAATGCGAAGTAAAGGAGGCTCAGATTTGCATCGCATTTACTTACTTTCAAGCTAGATAAAATTTAAAATATCATACTTACGATGAATCTGTCTGCGCCAATCGATTTTTCTGCTCAAAGTATACAAGAAAATATCGAAAAAGCAACCGATTTGAGACTTTCACTTTTTGGGGTCAAAAAAATTCAAAGGGGTTAACCTTAGGTTTTTTTCAAAAACCGTGAAAATATTCAGTGGTGTTTTTATCGACGAAATCGACTAATTTCGATGCGTAGAGTTCGAAAAACGCGCTGGATCCTGGCTCAAACACTTTAATCCGTCTCAAAATGCGAAGTAAAGGAGGCTCAGATTTGCATCGCATTTGCTTACTTTCAAGCCAGATAAAATTTAGAATATCATACTTACGATGAATCTGTTTGCGCCAATCGAATTTTCTGCTCAAAGTATACAAGATAATTTCAAAAAAGGATCCGATTTGAGACGTTCACTTTTTGGGGTCAAAAAAATTCAAAGGGGTTAACCTTAGGTTTTTTTCAAAAACCGTGAAAATATTCAGTGGTGTTTTTATCGACGAAATCGACTAATTTCGATGCGTAGAGTTCGAAAAACGCGCTGGATCCTGGCTCAAACACTTTAATCCGTCTCAAAATGCGAAGTAAAGGAGGCTCAGATTTGCATCGCATTTGCTTACTTTCAAGCCAGATAAAATTTAGAATATCATACTTACGATGAATCTGTTTGCGCCAATCGAATTTTCTGCTCAAAGTATACAAGATAATTTCAAAAAAGCATCCGATTTGAGACGTTCACTTTTTGGGGTCAAAAAAATTCAAAGGGGTTAACCTTAGGTTTTTTTCAAAAACCGTGAAAATATTCAGTGGTGTTTTTATCGACGAAATCGACTAATTTCGATGCGTAGAGTTCGAAAAACGTTCTGGATCTTGGCGCAAACACTTTAATCCGTCTCAAAATGCGAAGTAAAGGAGGCTCAGATTTGCATCGCATTTGCTTACTTTCAAGCCAGATAAAATTTAAAATATCATACTTACGATGAATCTGTCTGCGCCAATCGAATTTTCTGCTCAAAGTATACAAGAAAATATCGAAAAAGCATCCGATTTGAGACTTTCACTTTTTGGGGTCAAAAAAATTCAAAGGGGTTAACCTTAGGTTTTTTTCAAAAACCGTGAAAATATTCAGTGGTGTTTTTATCGACGAAATCGACTAATTTCGATGCGTAGAGTTCGAAAAACTCGCTGGATCCTGGCGCAAACACTTTAATCCGTCTCAAAATGCGAAGTAAAGGAGGCTCAGATTTGCATCGCATTTGCTTACTTTCAAGCCAGATAAAATTTAAAATATCATACTTACGATGAATCTGTCTGCGCCAATCGAATTTTCTGCTCAAAGTATACAAGAAAATATCGAAAAAGCATCCGATTTGAGACTTTCACTTTTTGGGGTCAAAAAAATTCAAAAGGGTTAACCTTAGGTTTTTTTCAAAAACCGTGAAAATATTCAGTGGTGTTTTTATCGACGAAATCGACTAATTTCGATGCGTAGAGTTCGAAACATGCGCTGGATCCTGGCACAAACACTTTAATCCGTCTCAAAATGCGAAGTAAAGGAGGCTCAGATTTGCATCGCATTTGCTTACTTTCAAGCCAGATAAAATTTAAAATATCATACTTACGATGAATCTGTCTGCGCCAACCGAATTTTCTGCTCAAAGTATACAAGAATATATCGAAAAAGCATCCGATTTGAGACTTTCACTTTTTGGGGTCAAAAAAATTCAAAGGGGTTAACCTTAGGTTTTTTTCAAAAACCGTGAAAATATTCAGTGGTGTCTTTATCGACGAAATCGACTAATTTCGATGCGTAGAGTTCGAAAAACGCGCTGGATCTTGGCGCAAACACTTTAATCCGTCTCAAAATGCGAAGTAAAGGAGGCTCAGATTTGCATCGCATTTGCTTACTTTCAAGCCAGATAAAATTTAAAATATCATACTTACGATGAATCTGTCTGCGCCAATCGAATTTTCTGCTCAAAGTATACAAGAAAATATCGAAAAAGCATCCGATTTGAGACTTTCACTTTTTGGGGTCAAAAAAATTCAAAAGGGTTAACCTTAGGTTTTTTTCAAAAACCGTGAAAATATTCAGTGGTGTTTTTATCGACGAAATCGACTAATTTCGATGCGTAGAGTTCGAAACACGCGCTGGATCCTGGCACAAACACTTTAATCCGTCTCAAAATGCGAAGTAAAGGAGGCTCAGATTTGCATCGCATTTGCTTACTTTCAAGCCAGATAAAATTTAAAATATCATACTTACGATGAATCTGTCTGCGCCAACCGAATTTTCTGCTCAAAGTATACAAGAATATATCGAAAAAGCATCCGATTTGAGACTTTCACTTTTTGGGGTCAAAAAAATTCAAAACCTTAGGTTTTTTTCAAAAACCGTGAAAATCTTCAGTGGTGTTTTTATCGACGAAATCGACTACTTTCGATGCGTAGAGTTCGAAAAACGCGCTGGATCCTGGCGCAAACACTTTAATCCGTCTCAAAATGCGAAGTAAAGGAGGCTCAGATTTGCATCGCATTTGCTTACTTTCAAGCCAGATAAAATTTAAAATATCATACTTACGATGAATCTGTCTGCGCCAATCGAATTTTCTGCTCAAAGTATACAAGAAAATATCGAAAAAGCATCCGATTTGAGACTTTCACTTTTTGGGGTCGAAAAAATTCAAAGGGGTTAACCTTAGGTTTTTTTCAAAAACAGTGAAAATATTCAGTGGTGTTTTTATCGACGAAATCGACTAATTTCGATGCGTAGAGTTCGAAAAACGCGCTGGATCCTGGCGCAAACACTTTAATCCGTCTCAAAATGCGAAGTAAAGGAGGCTCAGATTTGCATCGCATTTGCTTACTTTCAAGCCAGATAAAATTTAAAATATCATACTTACGATGAATCTGTGTGCGCCAACGAATTTCCTGCTCAAAGTATACAAGAAAATATCGAAAAAGCATCCGATTTGAGACTTTCACTTTTTGGGGTCAAAAAAATTCAAAGGGGTTAACCTTAGGTTTTTTTCAAAAACCGTGAAAATATTCAGTGGTGTTTTTATCGACGAAATCGACTAATTTCGATGCGTAGAGTTCGAAAAACGCGCTGGATCCTGGCGCAAACACTTTAATCCGTCTCAAAATGCGAAGTAAAGGAGGCTCAGATTTGCATCGCATTTACTTACTTTCAAGCTAGATAAAATTTAAAATATCATACTTACGATGAATCTGTCTGCGCCAATCGATTTTTCTGCTCAAAGTATACAAGAAAATATCGAAAAAGCAACCGATTTGAGACTTTCACTTTTTGGGGTCAAAAAAATTCAAAGGGGTTAACCTTAGGTTTTTTTCAAAAACCGTGAAAATATTCAGTGGTGTTTTTATCGACGAAATCGACTAATTTCGATGCGTAGAGTTCGAAAAACGCGCTGGATCCTGGCGCAAACACTTTAATCCGTCTCAAAATGCGAAGTAAAGGAGGCTCAGATTTGCATCGCATTTACTTACTTTCAAGCTAGATAAAATTTAAAATATCATACTTACGATGAATCTGTCTGCGCCAATCGATTTTTCTGCTCAAAGTATACAAGAAAATATCGAAAAAGCAACCGATTTGAGACTTTCACTTTTTGGGGTCAAAAAAATTCAAAGGGGTTAACCTTAGGTTTTTTTCAAAAACCGTGAAAATATTCAGTGGTGTTTTTATCGACGAAATCGACTAATTTCGATGCGTAGAGTTCGAAAAACGCGCTGGATCCTGGCTCAAACACTTTAATCCGTCTCAAAATGCGAAGTAAAGGAGGCTCAGATTTGCATCGCATTTGCTTACTTTCAAGCCAGATAAAATTTAGAATATCATACTTACGATGAATCTGTTTGCGCCAATCGAATTTTCTGCTCAAAGTATACAAGATAATTTCAAAAAAGGATCCGATTTGAGACGTTCACTTTTTGGGGTCAAAAAAATTCAAAGGGGTTAACCTTAGGTTTTTTTCAAAAACCGTGAAAATATTCAGTGGTGTTTTTATCGACGAAATCGACTAATTTCGATGCGTAGAGTTCGAAAAACGCGCTGGATCTTGGCGCAAACACTTTAATCCGTCTCAAAATGCGAAGTAAAGGAGGCTCAGATTTGCATCGCATTTGCTTACTTTCAAGCCAGATAAAATTTAAAATATCATACTTACGATGAATCTGTCTGCGCCAATCGAATTTTCTGCTCAAAGTATACAAGAAAATATCGAAAAAGCATCCGATTTGAGACTTTCACTTTTTGGGGTCAAAAAAATTCAAAGGGGTTAACCTTAGGTTTTTTTCAAAAACCGTGAAAATATTCAGTGGTGTTTTTATCGACGAAATCGACTAATTTCGATGCGTAGAGTTCGAAAAACTCGCTGGATCCTGGCGCAAACACTTTAATCCGTCTCAAAATGCGAAGTAAAGGAGGCTCAGATTTGCATCGCATTTGCTTACTTTCAAGCCAGATAAAATTTAAAATATCATACTTACGATGAATCTGTCTGCGCCAATCGAATTTTCTGCTCAAAGTATACAAGAAAATATCGAAAAAGCATCCGATTTGAGACTTTCACTTTTTGGGGTCAAAAAAATTCAAAAGGGTTAACCTTAGGTTTTTTTCAAAAACCGTGAAAATATTCAGTGGTGTTTTTATCGACGAAATCGACTAATTTCGATGCGTAGAGTTCGAAACACGCGCTGGATCCTGGCGCAAACACTTTAATCCGTCTCAAAATGCGAAGTAAAGGAGGCTCAGATTTGCATCGCATTTGCTTACTTTCAAGCCAGATAAAATTTAAAATATCATACTTACGATGAATCTGTCTGCGCCAACCGAATTTTCTGCTCAAAGTATACAAGAATATATCGAAAAAGCATCCGATTTGAGACTTTCACTTTTTGGGGTCAAAAAAATTCAAAGGGGTTAACCTTAGGTTTTTTTCAAAAACCGTGAAAATATTCAGTGGTGTTTTTATCGACGAAATCGACTAATTTCGATGCGTAGAGTTCGAAAAACGCGCTGGATCTTGGCGCAAACACTTTAATCCGTCTCAAAATGCGAAGTAAAGGAGGCTCAGATTTGCATCGCATTTGCTTACTTTCAAGCCAGATAAAATTTAAAATATCATACTTACGATGAATCTGTCTGCGCCAATCGAATTTTCTGCTCAAAGTATACAAGAAAATATCGAAAAAGCATCCGATTTGAGACTTTCACTTTTTGGGGTCAAAAAAATTCAAAAGGGTTAACCTTAGGTTTTTTTCAAAAACCGTGAAAATATTCAGTGGTGTTTTTATCGACGAAATCGACTAATTTCGATGCGTAGAGTTCGAAACACGCGCTGGATCCTGGCGTAACACTTTAATCCGTCTCGAAATGCGAAGTAAAGGAGGCTCAGATTTGCATCGCATTTGCTTACTTTCAAGCCAGATAAAATTTAAAATATCATACTTACGATGAATCTGTCTGCGCCAATCGAATTTTCTGCTCAAAGTATACAAGAAAATATCGAAAAAGCATCCGATTTGAGACTTTCACTTTTTGGGGTCAAAAAAATTCAAAGGGGTTAACCTTAGGTTTTTTCAAAAACCGTGAAAATATTCAGTGGTGTTTTTATCGACGAAATCGACTAATTTCGATGCGTAGAGTTCGAAAAACGCGCTGGATCCTGGCGCAAACACTTTAATCGGTCTCAAAATGCGAAGTAAAGGAGGCTCAAATTTGCATCGCATTTGCTTACTTTCAAGCCAGATAAAATTTAAAATATCCTACTTACGATGAAACTGTCTGCGCCAATCGAATTTTCTGCTCAAAGTATACAAGAAAATATCGAAAAAGCATCCGATTTGAGACTTTCAATTTTTGGGGTCAAAAAAATTCAAAGGGGTTAACCTTAGGTTTTTTTCAAAAACCGTGAAAATATTCAGTGGTGTTTTTATCGACGAAATCGACTAATTTCGATGCGTAGAGTTCGAAAAACGCGGTGGATCCTGGCGCAAACACTTTAATCCGTCTCAAAATGCGAAGTAAAGGAGGCTCAGATTTGCATCGCATTTGCTTACTTTCAAGCCAGATAAAATTTAAAATATCATACTTACGATGAATCTGTCTGCGCCAATCGAATTTTCTGCTCAAAGTATACAAGAAAATATCGAAAAAGCATCCGATTTGAGACTTTCACTTTTTGGGGTCAAAAAAATTCAAAAGGGTTAACCTTAGGTTTTTTTCAAAAACCGTGAAAATATTCAGTGGTGTTTTTATCGACGAAATCGACTAATTTCGATGCGTAGAGTTCGAAACACGCGCTGGATCCTGGCGTAACACTTTAATCCGTCTCGAAATGCGAAGTAAAGGAGGCTCAGATTTGCATCGCATTTGCTTACTTTCAAGCCAGATAAAATTTAAAATATCATACTTACGATGAATCTGTCTGCGCCAATCGAATTTTCTGCTCAAAGTATACAAGAAAATATCGAAAAAGCATCCGATTTGAGACTTTCACTTTTTGGGGTCAAAAAAATTCAAAGGGGTTAACCTTAGGTTTTTTCAAAAACCGTGAAAATATTCAGTGGTGTTTTTATCGACGAAATCGACTAATTTCGATGCGTAGAGTTCGAAAAACGCGCTGGATCCTGGCGCAAACACTTTAATCGGTCTCAAAATGCGAAGTAAAGGAGGCTCAAATTTGCATCGCATTTGCTTACTTTCAAGCCAGATAAAATTTAAAATATCCTACTTACGATGAAACTGTCTGCGCCAATCGAATTTTCTGCTCAAAGTATACAAGAAAATATCGAAAAAGCATCCGATTTGAGACTTTCAATTTTTGGGGTCAAAAAAATTCAAAGGGGTTAACCTTAGGTTTTTTTCAAAAACCGTGAAAATATTCAGTGGTGTTTTTATCGACGAAATCGACTAATTTCGATGCGTAGAGTTCGAAAAACGCGGTGGATCCTGGCGCAAACACTTTAATCCGTCTCAAAATGCGAAGTAAAGGAGGCTCAGATTTGCATCGCATTTGCTTACTTTCAAGCCAGATAAAATTTAAAATATCATACTTACGATGAATCTGTCTGCGCCAATCGAATTTTCTGCTCAAAGTATACAAGAAAATATCGAAAAAGCATCCGATTTGAGACTTTCACTTTTTGGGGTCAAAAAAATTCAAAGGGGTTAACCTTAGGTTTTTTTCAAAAACCGTGAAAATATTCAGTGGTGTTTTTATCGACGAAATCGACTAATTTCGATGCGTAGAGTTCGAAAAACGCGCTGGATCCTGGCGCAAACACTTTAATCCGTCTCAAAATGCGAAGTAAAGGAGGCTCAGATTTGCATCGCATTTGCTTACTTTCAAGCCAGATAAAATTTAAAATATCATACTTACGATGAATCTGTCTGCGCCAATCGAATTTTCTGCTCAAAGTATACAAGAACATATCGAAAAAGCATCCGATTTGAAACTTTCACTTTTTGGGGTCAAAAAAATTCAAAACCTTAGGTTTTTTTCAAAAACCGTGAAAATCTTCAGTGGTGTTTTTATCGACGAAATCGACTACTTTCGATGCGTAGAGTTCGAAAAACGCGCTGGATCCTGGCGCAAACACTTTAATCCGTCTCAAAATGCGAAGCAAAGGAGGCTCAGATTTGCATCGCATTTGCTTACTTTCAAGCCAGATAAAATTTAAAATATCATACTTACGATGAATCTGTCTGCGCCAATCGAATTTTCTGCTCAAAGTATACAAGAAAATATCGAAAAGCATCCGATTTGAGACTTTCACTTTTTGGGGTCAAAAAAATTCAAAGGGGTTAACCTTAGGTTTTTTTCAAAAACAGTGAAAATATTCAGTGGTGTTTTTATCGACGAAATCGACTAATTTCGATGCGTAGAGTTCGAAAAACGCGCTGGATCCTGGCGCAAACACTTTAATCCGTCTCAAAATGCGAAGTAAAGGAGGCTCAGATTTGCATCGCATTTGCTTACTTTCAAGCCAGATAAAATTTAAAATATCATACTTACGATGAATCTGTGTGCGCCAACGAATTTCCTGCTCAAAGTATACAAGAAAATATCGAAAAAGCATCCGATTTGAGACTTTCACTTTTTGGGGTCAAAAAAATTCAAAGGGGTTAACCTTAGGTTTTTTTCAAAAACCGTGAAAATATTCAGTGGTGTTTTTATCGACGAAATCGACTAATTTCGATGCATAGAGTTTGAAAAACGCGCTGGATCCTTGCGCAAACACTTTAATCCGTCTCAAAATGCGAAGTAAAGGAGGCTCAGATTTGCATCGCATTTGCTTACTTTCAAGCCAGATAAAATTTAAAATATCATACTTACGATGAATCTGTCTGCGCCAATCGAATTTTCTGCTCAAAGTATACAAGAAAATATCGAAAAAGCATCCGATTTGAGACTTTCACTTTTTGGGGTCAAAAAAATTCAAAGGGGTTAACCTTAGGTTTTTTTCAAAAACCGTGAAAATATTCAGTGGTGTTTTTATCGACGAAATCGACTAATTTCGATGCGTAGAGTTGGAAAAACGCGCTGGATCCTGGCGTAACACTTTAATCCGTCTCGAAATGCGAAGTAAAGGAGGCTCAGATTTGCATCGCATTTGCTTACTTTCAAGCCAGATAAAATTTAAAATATCATACTTACGATGAATCTGTCTGCGCCAATCGAATTTTCTGCTCAAAGTATACAAGAAAATATCGAAAAAGCATCTGATTTGAGACTTTCACTTTTTGGGGTCAAAAAAATTCAAAGGGGTTAACCTTAGGTTTTTTCAAAAACCGTGAAAATATTCAGTGGTGTTTTTATCGACGAAATCGACTAATTTCGATGCGTAGAGTTCGAAAAACGCGCTGGATCCTGGCGCAAACACTTTAATCGGTCTCAAAATGCGAAGTAAAGGAGGCTCAAATTTGCATCGCATTTGCTTACTTTCAAGCCAGATAAAATTTAAAATATCCTACTTACGATGAAACTGTCTGCGCCAATCGAATTTTCTGCTCAAAGTATACAAGAAAATATCGAAAAAGCATCCGATTTGAGACTTTCAATTTTTGGGGTCAAAAAAATTCAAAGGGGTTAACCTTAGGTTTTTTTCAAAAACCGTGAAAATATTCAGTGGTGTTTTTATCGACGAAATCGACTAATTTCGATGCGTAGAGTTCGAAACACGCGCTGGATCCTGGCGTAACACTTTAATCCGTCTCGAAATGCGAAGTAAAGGAGGCTCAGATTTGCATCGCATTTGCTTACTTTCAAGCCAGATAAAATTTAAAATATCATACTTACGATGAATCTGTCTGCGCCAATCGAATTTTCTGCTCAAAGTATACAAGAAAATATCGAAAAAGCATCCGATTTGAGACTTTCACTTTTTGGGGTCAAAAAAATTCAAAGGGGTTAACCTTAGGTTTTTTCAAAAACCGTGAAAATATTCAGTGGTGTTTTTATCGACGAAATCGACTAATTTCGATGCGTAGAGTTCGAAAAACGCGCTGGATCCTGGCGCAAACACTTTAATCGGTCTCAAAATGCGAAGTAAAGGAGGCTCAAATTTGCATCGCATTTGCTTACTTTCAAGCCAGATAAAATTTAAAATATCCTACTTACGATGAAACTGTCTGCGCCAATCGAATTTTCTGCTCAAAGTATACAAGAAAATATCGAAAAAGCATCCGATTTGAGACTTTCAATTTTTGGGGTCAAAAAAATTCAAAGGGGTTAACCTTAGGTTTTTTTCAAAAACCGTGAAAATATTCAGTGGTGTTTTTATCGACGAAATCGACTAATTTCGATGCGTAGAGTTCGAAAAACGCGGTGGATCCTGGCGCAAACACTTTAATCCGTCTCAAAATGCGAAGTAAAGGAGGCTCAGATTTGCATCGCATTTGCTTACTTTCAAGCCAGATAAAATTTAAAATATCATACTTACGATGAATCTGTCTGCGCCAATCGAATTTTCTGCTCAAAGTATACAAGAAAATATCGAAAAAGCATCCGATTTGAGACTTTCACTTTTTGGGGTCAAAAAAATTCAAAAGGGTTAACCTTAGGTTTTTTTCAAAAACCGTGAAAATATTCAGTGGTGTTTTTATCGACGAAATCGACTAATTTCGATGCGTAGAGTTCGAAACACGCGCTGGATCCTGGCGTAACACTTTAATCCGTCTCGAAATGCGAAGTAAAGGAGGCTCAGATTTGCATCGCATTTGCTTACTTTCAAGCCAGATAAAATTTAAAATATCATACTTACGATGAATCTGTCTGCGCCAATCGAATTTTCTGCTCAAAGTATACAAGAAAATATCGAAAAAGCATCCGATTTGAGACTTTCACTTTTTGGGGTCAAAAAAATTCAAAGGGGTTAACCTTAGGTTTTTTTCAAAAACCGTGAAAATATTCAGTGGTGTTTTTATCGACGAAATCGACTAATTTCGATGCGTAGAGTTCGAAAAACGCGCTGGATCCTGGCGCAAACACTTTAATCCGTCTCAAAATGCGAAGTAAAGGAGGCTCAGATTTGCATCGCATTTGCTTACTTTCAAGCCAGATAAAATTTAAAATATCATACTTACGATGAATCTGTCTGCGCCAATCGAATTTTCTGCTCAAAGTATACAAGAACATATCGAAAAAGCATCCGATTTGAAACTTTCACTTTTTGGGGTCAAAAAAATTCAAAACCTTAGGTTTTTTTCAAAAACCGTGAAAATCTTCAGTGGTGTTTTTATCGACGAAATCGACTACTTTCGATGCGTAGAGTTCGAAAAACGCGCTGGATCCTGGCGCAAACACTTTAATCCGTCTCAAAATGCGAAGCAAAGGAGGCTCAGATTTGCATCGCATTTGCTTACTTTCAAGCCAGATAAAATTTAAAATATCATACTTACGATGAATCTGTCTGCGCCAATCGAATTTTCTGCTCAAAGTATACAAGAAAATATCGAAAAGCATCCGATTTGAGACTTTCACTTTTTGGGGTCAAAAAAATTCAAAGGGGTTAACCTTAGGTTTTTTTCAAAAACAGTGAAAATATTCAGTGGTGTTTTTATCGACGAAATCGACTAATTTCGATGCGTAGAGTTCGAAAAACGCGCTGGATCCTGGCGCAAACACTTTAATCCGTCTCAAAATGCGAAGTAAAGGAGGCTCAGATTTGCATCGCATTTGCTTACTTTCAAGCCAGATAAAATTTAAAATATCATACTTACGATGAATCTGTGTGCGCCAACGAATTTCCTGCTCAAAGTATACAAGAAAATATCGAAAAAGCATCCGATTTGAGACTTTCACTTTTTGGGGTCAAAAAAATTCAAAGGGGTTAACCTTAGGTTTTTTTCAAAAACCGTGAAAATATTCAGTGGTGTTTTTATCGACGAAATCGACTAATTTCGATGCATAGAGTTTGAAAAACGCGCTGGATCCTGGCGCAAACACTTTAATCGGTCTCAAAATGCGAAGTAAAGGAGGCTCAAATTTGCATCGCATTTGCTTACTTTCAAGCCAGATAAAATTTAAAATATCCTACTTACGATGAAACTGTCTGCGCCAATCGAATTTTCTGCTCAAAGTATACAAGAAAATATCGAAAAAGCATCCGATTTGAGACTTTCAATTTTTGGGGTCAAAAAAATTCAAAGGGGTTAACCTTAGGTTTTTTTCAAAAACCGTGAAAATATTCAGTGGTGTTTTTATCGACGAAATCGACTAATTTCGATGCGTAGAGTTCGAAACACGCGCTGGATCCTGGCGTAACACTTTAATCCGTCTCGAAATGCGAAGTAAAGGAGGCTCAGATTTGCATCGCATTTGCTTACTTTCAAGCCAGATAAAATTTAAAATATCATACTTACGATGAATCTGTCTGCGCCAATCGAATTTTCTGCTCAAAGTATACAAGAAAATATCGAAAAAGCATCCGATTTGAGACTTTCACTTTTTGGGGTCAAAAAAATTCAAAGGGGTTAACCTTAGGTTTTTTCAAAAACCGTGAAAATATTCAGTGGTGTTTTTATCGACGAAATCGACTAATTTCGATGCGTAGAGTTCGAAAAACGCGCTGGATCCTGGCGCAAACACTTTAATCGGTCTCAAAATGCGAAGTAAAGGAGGCTCAAATTTGCATCGCATTTGCTTACTTTCAAGCCAGATAAAATTTAAAATATCCTACTTACGATGAAACTGTCTGCGCCAATCGAATTTTCTGCTCAAAGTATACAAGAAAATATCGAAAAAGCATCCGATTTGAGACTTTCACTTTTTGGGGTCAAAAAAATTCAAAGGGGTTAACCTTAGGTTTTTTTCAAAAACCGTGAAAATATTCAGTGGTGTTTTTATCGACGAAATCGACTAATTTCGATGCGTAGAGTTCGAAAAACGCGGTGGATCCTGGCGCAAACACTTTAATCCGTCTCAAAATGCGAAGTAAAGGAGGCTCAGATTTGCATCGCATTTGCTTACTTTCAAGCCAGATAAAATTTAAAATATCATACTTACGATGAATCTGTCTGCGCCAATCGAATTTTCTGCTCAAAGTATACAAGAAAATATCGAAAAAGCATCCGATTTGAGACTTTCACTTTTTGGGGTCAAAAAAATTCAAAAGGGTTAACCTTAGGTTTTTTTCAAAAACCGTGAAAATATTCAGTGGTGTTTTTATCGACGAAATCGACTAATTTCGATGCGTAGAGTTCGAAACACGCGCTGGATCCTGGCGTAACACTTTAATCCGTCTCGAAATGCGAAGTAAAGGAGGCTCAGATTTGCATCGCATTTGCTTACTTTCAAGCCAGATAAAATTTAAAATATCATACTTACGATGAATCTGTCTGCGCCAATCGAATTTTCTGCTCAAAGTATACAAGAAAATATCGAAAAAGCATCCGATTTGAGACTTTCACTTTTTGGGGTCAAAAAAATTCAAAGGGGTTAACCTTAGGTTTTTTTCAAAAACCGTGAAAATATTCAGTGGTGTTTTTATCGACGAAATCGACTAATTTCGATGCGTAGAGTTCGAAAAACGCGCTGGATCCTGGCGCAAACACTTTAATCCGTCTCAAAATGCGAAGTAAAGGAGGCTCAGATTTGCATCGCATTTGCTTACTTTCAAGCCAGATAAAATTTAAAATATCATACTTACGATGAATCTGTCTGCGCCAATCGAATTTTCTGCTCAAAGTATACAAGAACATATCGAAAAAGCATCCGATTTGAAACTTTCACTTTTTGGGGTCAAAAAAATTCAAAACCTTAGGTTTTTTTCAAAAACCGTGAAAATCTTCAGTGGTGTTTTTATCGACGAAATCGACTACTTTCGATGCGTAGAGTTCGAAAAACGCGCTGGATCCTGGCGCAAACACTTTAATCCGTCTCAAAATGCGAAGCAAAGGAGGCTCAGATTTGCATCGCATTTGCTTACTTTCAAGCCAGATAAAATTTAAAATATCATACTTACGATGAATCTGTCTGCGCCAATCGAATTTTCTGCTCAAAGTATACAAGAAAATATCGAAAAGCATCCGATTTGAGACTTTCACTTTTTGGGGTCAAAAAAATTCAAAGGGGTTAACCTTAGGTTTTTTTCAAAAACAGTGAAAATATTCAGTGGTGTTTTTATCGACGAAATCGACTAATTTCGATGCGTAGAGTTCGAAAACCGCGCTGGATCCTGGCGCAAACACTTTAATCCGTCTCAAAATGCGAAGTAAAGGAGGCTCAGATTTGCATCGCATTTGCTTACTTTCAAGCCAGATAAAATTTAAAATATCATACTTACGATGAATCTGTGTGCGCCAACGAATTTCCTGCTCAAAGTATACAAGAAAATATCGAAAAAGCATCCGATTTGAGACTTTCACTTTTTGGGGTCAAAAAAATTCAAAGGGGTTAACCTTAGGTTTTTTTCAAAAACCGTGAAAATATTCAGTGGTGTTTTTATCGACGAAATCGACTAATTTCGATGCATAGAGTTTGAAAAACGCGCTGGATCCTTGCGCAAACACTTTAATCCGTCTCAAAATGCGAAGTAAAGGAGGCTCAGATTTGCATCGCATTTGCTTACTTTCAAGCCAGATAAAATTTAAAATATCATACTTACGATGAATCTGTCTGCGCCAATCGAATTTTCTGCTCAAAGTATACAAGAAAATATCGAAAAAGCATCCGATTTGAGACTTTCACTTTTTGGGGTCAAAAAAATTCAAAGGGGTTAACCTTAGGTTTTTTTCAAAAACCGTGAAAATATTCAGTGGTGTTTTTATCGACGAAATCGACTAATTTCGATGCGTAGAGTTGGAAAAACGCGCTGGATCCTGGCGTAACACTTTAATCCGTCTCGAAATGCGAAGTAAAGGAGGCTCAGATTTGCATCGCATTTGCTTACTTTCAAGCCAGATAAAATTTAAAATATCATACTTACGATGAATCTGTCTGCGCCAATCGAATTTTCTGCTCAAAGTATACAAGAAAATATCGAAAAAGCATCTGATTTGAGACTTTCACTTTTTGGGGTCAAAAAAATTCAAAGGGGTTAACCTTAGGTTTTTTCAAAAACCGTGAAAATATTCAGTGGTGTTTTTATCGACGAAATCGACTAATTTCGATGCGTAGAGTTCGAAAAACGCGCTGGATCCTGGCGCAAACACTTTAATCGGTCTCAAAATGCGAAGTAAAGGAGGCTCAAATTTGCATCGCATTTGCTTACTTTCAAGCCAGATAAAATTTAAAATATCCTACTTACGATGAAACTGTCTGCGCCAATCGAATTTTCTGCTCAAAGTATACAAGAAAATATCGAAAAAGCATCCGATTTGAGACTTTCAATTTTTGGGGTCAAAAAAATTCAAAGGGGTTAACCTTAGGTTTTTTTCAAAAACCGTGAAAATATTCAGTGGTGTTTTTATCGACGAAATCGACTAATTTCGATGCGTAGAGTTCGAAAAACGCGGTGGATCCTGGCGCAAACACTTTAATCCGTCTCAAAATGCGAAGTAAAGGAGGCTCAGATTTGCATCGCATTTGCTTACTTTCAAGCCAGATAAAATTTAAAATATCATACTTACGATGAATCTGTCTGCGCCAATCGAATTTTCTGCTCAAAGTATACAAGAAAATATCGAAAAAGCATCCGATTTGAGACTTTCACTTTTTGGGGTCAAAAAAATTCAAAGGGGTTAACCTTAGGTTTTTTTCAAAAACCGTGAAAATATTCAGTGGTGTTTTTATCGACGAAATCGACTAATTTCGATGCGTAGAGTTCGAAAAACGCGCTGGATCCTGGCGCAAACACTTTAATCCGTCTCAAAATGCGAAGTAAAGGAGGCTCAGATTTGCATCGCATTTGCTTACTTTCAAGCCAGATAAAATTTAAAATATCATACTTACGATGAATCTGTCTGCGCCAATCGAATTTTCTGCTCAAAGTATACAAGAAAATATCGAAAAAGCATCCGATTTGAGACTTTCACTTTTTGGGGTCAAAAAAATTCAAAAGGGTTAACCTTAGGTTTTTTTCAAAAACCGTGAAAATATTCAGTGGTGTTTTTATCGACGAAATCGACTAATTTCGATGCGTAGAGTTCGAAAAACGCGCTGGATCCTGGCGCAAACACTTTAATCCGTCTCAAAATGCGAAGTAAAGGAGGCTCAGATTTGCATCGCATTTGCTTACTTTCAAGCCAGATAAAATTTAAAATATCATACTTACGATGAATCTGTCTGCGCCAATCGAATTTTCTGCTCAAAGTATACAAGAAAATATCGAAAAAGCATCCGATTTGAGACTTTCACTTTTTGGGGTCAAAAAAATTCAAAGGGGTTAACCTTAGGTTTTTTTCAAAAACCGTGAAAATATTCAGTGGTGTTTTTATCGACGAAATCGACTAATTTCGATGCGTAGAGTTCGAAAAACTCGCTGGATCCTGGCGCAAACACTTTAATCCGTCTCAAAATGCGAAGTAAAGGAGGCTCAGATTTGCATCGCATTTGCTTACTTTCAAGCCAGATAAAATTTAAAATATCATACTTACGATGAATCTGTCTGCGCCAATCGAATTTTCTGCTCAAAGTATACAAGAAAATATCGAAAAAGCATCCGATTTGAGACTTTCACTTTTTGGGGTCAAAAAAATTCAAAGGGGTTAACCTTAGGTTTTTTTCAAAAACCGTGAAAATATTCAGTGGTGTTTTTATCGACGAAATCGACTAATTTCGATGCGTAGAGTTCGAAAAACGCGCTGGATCCTGGCGCAAACACTTTAATCCGTCTCAAAATGCGAAGTAAAGGAGGCTCAGATTTGCATCGCATTTGCTTACTTTCAAGCGTGCTAAAATTTAAAATATCATACTTACGATGAATCTGTCTGCGCCAATCGAATTTTCTGCTCAAAGTATACAAGAAAATATCGAAAAAGCATCCGATTTGAAACTTTCACTTTTTGGGGTGAAAAAAATTCAAAACCTTAGGTTTTTTTCAAAAACCGTGAAAATCTTCAGTGGTGTTTTTATCGACGAAATCGACTAATTTCGATGCGTAGAGTTTGAAAAACGCGCTGGATCCTGGCGCAAACACTTTAATCCGTCTCAAAATGCGAAGTAAAGGAGGCTCAGATTTGCATCGCATTTGCTTACTTTCAAGCCAGATAAAATTTAAAATATCATACTTACGATGAATCTGTCTGCGCCAATCGAATTTTCTGCTCAAAGTATACAAGAAAATATCGAAAAAGCATCCGATTTGAGACTTTCACTTTTTGGGGTCAAAAAAATTCAAAGGGGTTAACCTTAGGTTTTTTTCAAAAACCGTGAAAATATTCAGTGTTGTTTTTATCGACGAAATCGACTAATTTCGATGCGTAGAGTTCGAAAAACGCGTTGGATCCTGGCGCAAACACTTTAAGCCGTCTCAAAATGCGAAGTAAAGGAGGCTCAGATTTGCATCGCATTTGCTTACTTTCAAGCCAGATAAAATTTAAAATATCATATTTACGATGAATATGTCTGCGCCAATCGAATTTTCTGCTCAAAGTTTACAAGCAAATATCAAGAAAGCATCCGATTTGAGACTTTCACTTTTTGGGGTCAAAAAAATTCAAAGGGGTTGACCTTAGGTTTTTTTCAAAAACAGTGAAAATATTCAGTGGTGTTTTTATCGACGAAATCGACTAATTTCGATGCGTAGAGTTCGAAAAACGCGCTGGATCCTGGCGCAAACACTTTAATCCGTCTCAAAATGCGAAGTAAAGGAGGCTCAGATTTGCATCGCATTTGCTTACTTTCAAGCCAGATAAAATTTAAAATATCATACTTACGATGAATCTGTGTGCGCCAACGAATTTCCTGCTCAAAGTATACAAGAAAATATCGAAAAAGCATCCGATTTGAGACTTTCACCTTTTGGGGTCAAAAAAATTCAAAGGGGTTAACCTTAGGTTTTTTTCAAAAACCGTGAAAATATTCAGTGGTGTTTTTATCGACGAAATCGACTAATTTCGATGCGTAGAGTTCGAAAAACGCGCTGGATCCTGGCGCAAACCCTTTAATCCGTCTCAAAATGCGAAGTAAAGGAGGCTCAGATTTGCATCGCATTTGCTTACTTTCAAGCCAGATAAAATTTAAAATATCATACTTACGATGAATCTGTCTGCGCCAATCGAATTTTCTGCTCAAAGTATACAAGAAAATATCGAAAATGCATCCGATTTGAGACTTTCACTTTTTGGGGTCAAAAAAATTCAAAGGGGTTAACCTTAGGTTTTTTTCAAAAACCGTGAAAATATTCAGTGGTGTTTTTATCGACGAAATCGACTAATTTCGATGCGTAGAGTTCGAAAAACGCGCTGGATCCTGGCGCAAACACTTTAATCCGTCTCAAAATGCGAAGTAAAGGAGGCTCAGATTTGCATCGCATTTGCTTACTTTCAAGTCAGATAAAATTTAAAATATCATACTTACGATGAATCTGTCTGCGCCAATCGAATTTTCTGCTCAAAGTATACATGAAAATATCGAAAAAGCATCCGATTTGAGACTTTCACTTTTTGGGGTCAAAAAAATTCAAAGGGGTTAATCTTAGGTTTTTTTCAAAAACCGTGAAAATATTCAGTGGTGTTTTTATCGACGAAATCGACTAATTTCGATGCGTAGAGTTCGAAAAACGCGCTGGATCCTGGCGCAAACACTTTAATCCGTCTCAAAATGCGAAGTAAAGGAGGCTCAGATTTGCATCGCATTTGCTTACTTTCAAGCCAGATAAAATTTAAAATATCATACTTACGATGAATCTGTCTGCGCCAATCGAATTTCCTGCTCAAAGTATACAAGAAAATATCGAAAAAGCATCCGATTTGAGACTTTCACTTTTTGGGGTCAAAAAAATTCAAAGGGGTTAACCTTAGGTTTTTTTCAAAAACCGTGAAAATATTCAGTGGTGTTTTTATCGACGAAATCGACTAATTTCGATGCGTAGAGTTTGAAAAACGCGCTGGATCCTGGCGCAAACACTTTAATCCGTCTCAAAATGCGAAGTAAAGGAGGCTCAGATTTGCATCGCATTTGCTTACTTTCAAGCCAGATAAAATTTAAAATATCATACTTACGATGAATCTGTCTGCGCCAATCGAATTTTCTGCTCAAAGTATACAAGAAAATATCGAAAATGCATCCGATTTGAGACTTTCACTTTTTGGGGTCAAAAAAATTCAAAGGGGTTAACCTTAGGTTTTTTCAAAAACCGTGAAAATATTCAGTGGTGTTTTTATCGACGAAATCGACTAATTTCGATGCGTAGAGTTCGAAAACCGCGCTGGATCCTGGCGCAAACACTTTAATCGGTCTCAAAATGCGAAGTAAAAGAGGCTCAAATTTGCATCGCATTTGCTTACTTTCAAGCCAGATAAAATTTAAAATATCCTACTTACGATGAATCTGTCTGCGCCAATCGAATTTTCTGCTCAAAGTATACAAGAAAATATCGAAAAAGCATCCGATTTGAGACTTTCACTTTTTGGGGTCAAAAAAATTCAAAAGGGTTAACCTTAGGTTTTTTTCAAAAACCGTGAAAATATTCAGTGGTGTTTTTATCGACGAAATCGACTAATTTCGATGCTTAGAGTTCGAAAAACGCGCTGGATCCTGGCGCAAACACTTTAATCCGTCTCAAAATGCGAAGTAAAGGAGGCTCAGATTTGCATCGCATTTGCTTACTTTCAAGCCAGATAAAATTTAAAACATTACTTACGATGAATCTGTCTGCGCCAATCGAATTTTCTGCTCAAAGTATACAAGAAAATATCGAAAAAGCATCCGATTTGAGACTTTCACTTTTTGGGGTCAAAAAAATTCAAAGGGGTTAACCTTAGGTTTTTTTCAAAAACCGTGAAAATATTCAGTGGTGTTTTTATCGACGAAATCGACTAATTTCGATGCGTAGAGTTCGAAAAACGCGCTGGATCCTGGCGCAAACACTTTAATCCGTCTCAAAATGCGAAGTAAAGGAGGCTCAGATTTGCATCGCATTTGCTTACTTTCAAGCCAGATAAAATTTAAAATATCATACTTACGATGAATCTGTCTGCGCCAATCGAATTTTCTGCTCAAAGTATACAAGAAAATATCGAAAAAGCATCCGATTTGAGACTTTCACTTTTTGGGGTCAAAAAAATTCAAAGGGGTTAACCTTAGGTTTTTTTCAAAAACCGTGAAAATATTCAGTGGTGTTTTTATCGACGAAATCGACTAATTTCGATGCGTAGAGTTCGAAAAACGCGCTGGATCCTGGCGCAAACACTTTAATCCGTCTCAAAATGCGAAGTAAAGGAGGCTCAGATTTGCATCGCATTTGCTTACTTTCAAGCCAGATAAAATTTAAAATATCATACTTACGATGAATCTGTCTGCGCCAATCGAATTTTCTGCTCAAAGTATACAAGAAAATATCGAAAAAGCATCCGATTTGAGACTTTCACTTTTTGGGGTCAAAAAAATTCAAAGGGGTTAACCTTAGGTTTTTTTCAAAAACCGTGAAAATATTCAGTGGTGTTTTTATCGACGAAATCGACTAATTTCGATGCGTAGAGTTCGAAAAACGCGCTGGATCCTGGCGCAAACACTTTAATCCGTCTCAAAATGCGAAGTAAAGGAGGCTCAGATTTGCATCGCATTTGCTTACTTTCAAGCCAGATAAAATTTAAAATATCATACTTACGATGAATCTGTCTGCGCCAATCGAATTTTCTGCTCAAAGTATACAAGAAAATATCGAAAAAGCATCCGATTTGAGACTTTCACTTTTTGGGGTCAAAAAAATTCAAAGGGGTTAACCTTAGGTTTTTTTCAAAAACCGTGAAAATATTCAGTGGTGTTTTTATCGACGAAATCGACTAATTTCGATGCGTAGAGTTGGAAAAACGCGCTGGATCCTGGCGTAACACTTTAATCTGTCTCAAAATGCGAAGTAAAGGAGGCTCAGATTTGCATCGCATTTGCTTACTTTCAAGCCAGATAAAATTTAAAATATCATACTTACGATGAATCTGTCTGCGCCAATCAAATTTTCTGCTCAAAGTATACAAGAAAATATCGAAAAAGCATCCGATTTGAGACTTTCACTTTTTGGGGTCAAAAAAATTCAAAGGGGTTAACCTTAGGTTTTTTCAAAAACCGTGAAAATATTCAGTGGTGTTTTTATCGACGAAATCGACTAATTTCGATGCGTAGAGTTCGAAAAACGCGCTGGATCCTGGCGCAAACACTTTAATCGGTCTCAAAATGCGAAGTAAAGGAGGCTCAAATTTGCATCGCATTTGCTTACTTTCAAGCCAGATAAAATTTAAAATATCCTACTTACGATGAAACTGTCTGCGCCAATCGAATTTTCTGCTCAAAGTATACAAGAAAATATCGAAAAAGCATCCGATTTGAGACTTTCAATTTTTGGGGTCAAAAAAATTCAAAGGGGTTAACCTTAGGTTTTTTTCAAAAACCGTGAAAATATTCAGTGGTGTTTTTATCGACGAAATCGACTAATTTCGATGCGTAGAGTTCGAAAAACGCGGTGGATCCTGGCGCAAACACTTTAATCCGTCTCAAAATGCGAAGTAAAGGAGGCTCAGATTTGCATCGCATTTGCTTACTTTCAAGCCAGATAAAATTTAAAATATCATACTTACGATGAATCTGTGTGCGCCAATCGAATTTTCTGCTCAAAGTATACAAGAAAATATCGAAAAAGCATCCGATTTGAGACTTTCACTTTTTGGGGTCAAAAAAATTCAAAGGGGTTAACCTTAGGTTTTTTTCAAAAACCGTGAAAATATTCAGTGGTGTTTTTATCGACGAAATCGACTAATTTCGATGCGTAGAGTTCGAAAAACGCGCTGGATCCTGGCGCAAACACATTAATCCGTCTCAAAATGCGAAGTAAAGGAGGCTCAGATTTGCATCGCATTTGCTTACTTTCAAGCCAGATAAAATTTAAAATATCATACTTACGATGAATCTGTCTGCGCCAATCGAATTTTCTGCTCAAAGTATACAAGAAAATATCGAAAAAGCATCCGATTTGAGACTTTCACTTTTTGGGGTCACTTTTTTTTCAAAAACCGTGAAAATATTCAGTGGTGTTTTTATCGACGAAATCGACTAATTTCGATGCGTAGAGTTCGAAAAACGCGCTGGATCCTGGCGCAAACACTTTAATCCGTCTCAAAATGCGAAGTAAAGGAAGCTCAGATTTGCATCGCATTTGCTTACTTTCAAGCCAGATAAAATTTAAAATATCATACTTACGATGAATCTGTCTGCGCCAATCGAATTTTCTGCTCAAAGTATACAAGAAAATATCGAAAAAGCATCAGATTTGAGACTTTCACTTTTTGGGGTCAAAAAAATTCAAAGGGGTTAACCTTAGGTTTTTTTCAAAAACCGTGAAAATATTCAGTGGTGTTTTTATCGACGAAATCGACTAATTTCGATGCGTAGAGTTCGAAAAACGCGCTGGATCCTGGCGCAAACACTTTAATCCGTCTCAAAATGCGAAGTAAAGGAGGCTCAGATTTGCATCGCATTTGCTTACTTTCAAGCCAGATAAAATTTAAAATATCATACTTACGATGAATCTGTCTGCGCCAATCGAATTTTCTGCTCAAAGTATACAAGAAAATATCGAAAAAGCATCCGATTTGAGACTTTCACTTTTTGGGGTCAAAAAAATTCAAAGGGGTTAACCTTAGGTTTTTTTCAAAAACCGTGAAAATATTCAGTGGTGTTTTTATCGACGAAATCGACTTATTTCGATGCGTAGAGTTCGAAAAACGCGCTGGATCCTGGCGCAAACACTTTAAGCCGTCTCAAAATGCGAAGTAAAGGAGGCTCAGATTTGCATCGCATTTGCTTACTTTCAAGCCAGATAAAATTTAAAATATCATACTTACGATGAATCTGTCTGCGCCAATCGAATTTTCTGCTCAAAGTATACAAGAAAATATCGAAAAAGCATCCGATTTGAGACTTTCACTTTTTGGGGTCAAAAAAATTCAAAGAGGTTAACCTTAGGTTTTTTTCAAAAACCGTGAAAATATTCAGTGGTGTTTTTATCGACGAAATCTACTAATTTCGATGCGTAGAGTTCGAAAAACGCGCTGGATCCTGGCGCAAACACTTTAATCCGTCTCAAAATGCGAAGTAAAGGAGGCTCAGATTTGCATCGCATTTGCTTACTTTCAAGCCAGATAAAATTTAAAATATCATACTTACGATGAATCTGTCTGCGCCAATCGAATTTTCTGCTCAAAGTATACAAGAAAATATCGAAAAAGCATCCGATTTGAGACTTTCACTTTTTGGGGTCAAAAAAATTCAAAGGGGTTAACCTTAGGTTTTTTTCTAAAACCGTGAAAATATTCAGTGGTGTTTTTATCGACAAAATCGACTAATTTCGATGCGTAGAGTTCGAAAAACGCGCTGGATCCTGGCGCAAACACTTTAATCCGTCTCAAAATGCGAAGTAAAGGTGGCTTAGATTTGCATCGTATTTGCTTACTTTCAATCCAGATAAAATTTAAAATATCATACTTACGATGAATCTGTCTGCGCCAATCGAATTTTCTGCTCAAAGTATACAAGAAAATATCGAAAAAGCATCCGATTTGAGGCTTTCACTTTTTGGGGTCAAAAAAATTCAAAGCGGTTACCTTAGGTTTTTTTCAAAAACCGTGAAAATATTCAGTGGTGTTTTTATCGACGAAATCGACTAATTTCGATGCGTAGAGTTCGAAAAACGCGCTGGATCCTGGCGCAAACACTTTAATCCGTCTCAAAATGCGAAGTAAAGGAAGCTCAGATTTGCATCGCATTTGCTTACTTTCAAGCCAGATAAAATTTAAAATATCATACTTACGATGAATCTGTCTGCGCCAATCGAATTTTCTGCTCAAAGTATACAAGAAAATATCGAAAAAGCAACCGATTTGAGACTTTCACTTTTTGGGGTCAAAAAAATTCAAAGGGGTTAACCTTAGGTTTTTTTCAAAAACCGTGAAAATATTCAGTGGTGTTTTTATCGACGAAATCGACTAATTTCGATGCGTAGAGTTCGAAAAACGCGCTGGATCCTGGCGCAAACACTTTAATCCGTCTCAAAATGCGAAGTAAAGGAGGCTCAGATTTGCATCGTATTTGCTTACTTTCAAGCCAGGTAAAATTTAAAATATCATACTTACGATGAATCTGTCTGCGCCAATCGAATTTTCTGCTCAAAGTATACAAGAAAATATCGAAAAAGCATCCGATTTGAGACTTTCACTTTTTGGGGTCAAAAAAATTCAAAGGGGTTAACCTTAGGTTTTTTTCTAAAACCGTGAAAATATTCAGTGGTGTTTTTATCGACAAAATCGACTAATTTCGATGCGTAGAGTTCGAAAAACGCGCTGGATCCTGGCGCAAACACTTTAATCCGTGTCAAAATGCGAAGTAAAGGAGGCTCAGATTTGCATCGCATTTGCTTACTTTCAAGCCAGATAAAATTTAAAATATCATACTTACGATGCATCTGTCTGCGCCAATCGAATTTTCTGCTTAAAGTATACAAGAAAATATCGAAAAAGCATCCGATTTGAGACTTTCACTTTTTGGGGTCAAAAAAATTCAAAGGGGTTAACCTTAGGTTTTTTTCAAAAACCGTGAAAATATTCAGTGGTGTTTTCATCGACGAAATCGACTAATTTCGATGCGTAGAGTTCGAAAAACGCGCTGGATCCTGGCGCAAACACTTTAATCCGTCTCAAAATGCGAAGTAAAGGAGGCTCAGATTTGCATCGCATTTGCTTACTTTCAACCCATTTAAAATTTAAAATATCATACTTACGATGAATCTGTCTGCGCCAATCGAATTTTCTGCTCAAAGTATACAAGAAAATATCGAAAAAGCATCCGATTTGAGACTTTCACTTTTTAGGGTCAAAAAAATTCAAAGGGGTTAACCTTAGGTTTTTTTCAAAAACCGTGAAAATATTCAGTGGTGTTTTTATCGACGAAATCGACTAATTTCGATGCGTAGAGTTCGAAAAACGCGCTGGATCCTGTCGCAAACACTTTAATCCGTCTCAAAATGCGAAGTAAAGGAGGCTCAGATTTGCATCGCATTTGCTTACTTTCAAGCCAGATAAAATTTAAAATATCATACTTACGATGAATCTGTCTGCGCCAATCGAATTTTCTGCTCAAAGTATACAAGAAAATATCGAAAAAGCATCCGATTTCAGACTTTCACTTTTTGGGGTCAAAAAAATTCAAAGGGGTTAACCTTAGGTTTTTTTCAAAATCCGTGAAAATATTCAGTGGTGTTTTTATCGACGAAATCGACTAATTTCGATGCGTAGAGTTCGAAAAACGCGCTGGATCCTGGCGCAAACACTTTAATCCGTCTCAAAATGCGAAGTAAAGGAGGCTCAGATTTGCATCGCATTTGCTTACTTTCAAGCCAGATAAAATTTAAAATATCATACTTACGATGAATCTGTCTGCGCCAATCGAATTTTCTGCTCAAAGTATACAAGAAAATATCGAAAAAGCATCCGATTTGAGACTTTCACTTTTTGGGGTCAAAAAAATTCAAAGAGGTTAACCTTAGGTTTTTTTCAAAAACCGTGAAAATATTCAGTAGTGTTTTTATCGACGAAATCTACTAATTTCGATGCGTAGAGTTCGAAAAACGCGCTGGATCCTGGCGCAAACACTTTAATCCGTCTCAAAATGCGAAGTAAAGGAAGCTCAGATTTGCATCGCATTTGCTTACTTTCAAGCCAGATAAAATTTAAAATATCATACTTACGATGAATCTGTCTGCGCCAATCGAATTTTCTGCTCAAAGTATACAAGAAAATATCGAAAAAGCATCCGATTTGAGACTTTCACTTTTTGGGGTCAAGAAAATTCAAAGGGGTTAACCTTAGGTTTTTTTCTAAAACCGTGAAAATATTCAGTGGTTTTTTTATCGACAAAATCGACTAATTTCGATGCGTAGAGTTCGAAAAACGCGCTGGATCCTGGCGCAAACACTTTAATCCGTCTCAAAATGCGAAGTAAAGGAGGCTTAGATTTGCATCGTATTTGCTTACTTTCAATCCAGATAAAATTTAAAATATCATACTTACGATGAATCTGTCTGCGCCAATCGAATTTTCTGCTCAAAGTATACAAGAAAATATCGAAAAAGCATCCGATTTGAGACTTTCACTTTATGGGGTCAAAAAAATTCAAAGCGGTTACCTTAGGTTTTTTTCAAAAACCGTGAAAATATTCAGTGGTGTTTTTATCGACGAAATCGACTAATTTCGATGCGTAGAGTTCGAAAAACGCGCTGGATCCTGGCGCAAACACTTTAATCCGTCTAAAAATGCGAAGTAAAGGAGGCTCAGATTTGCATCGCATTTGCTTACTTTCAAGCCATATAAAATTTAAAATATCATACTTACGATGAATCTGTCTGCGCCAATCGAATTTTCTGCTCAAAGTATACAAGAAAATATCGAAAAAGCATCCGATTTGAGACTTTCACTTTTTGGGGTCAAAAAAATTCAAAGGGGTTAACCTTAGGTTTTTTTCAAAAACCGTGAAAATATTCAGTGGTGTTTTTATCGACGAAATCGACTAATTTCGATGCGTAGAGTTCGAAAAACGCGCTGGATCCTGGCGCAAACACTTTAATCCGTCTCAAAATGCGAAGTAAAGGAGGCTCAGATTTGCATCGTATTTGCTTACTTTCAAGCCAGGTAAAATTTAAAATATCATACTTACGATGAATCTGTCTGCGCCAATCGAATTTTCTGCTCAAAGTATACAAGAAAATATCGAAAAAGCATCCGATTTGAGACTTTCACTTTTTGGGGTCAAAAAAATTCAAATTGGTTAACCTTAGGTTTTTTTCTAAAACCGTGAAAATATTCAGTCGTTTTTTTATCGACAAAATCGACTAATTTCGATGCGTAGAGTTCGAAAAACGCGCTGGATCCTGGCGCAAACACTTTAATCCGTCTCAAAATGCGAAGTAAAGGAGGCTTAGATTTGCATCGTATTTGCTTACTTTCAATCCAGATAAAATTTAAAATATCATACTTACGATGAATCTGTCTGCGCCAATCGAATTTTCTGCTCAAAGTATACAAGAAAATATCGAAAAAGCATCCGATTTGAGACATTCACTTTATGGGGTCAAAAAAATTCAAAGCGGTTACCTTAGGTTTTTTTCAAAAACCGTGAAAATATTCAGTGGTGTTTTTATCGACGAAATCGACTAATTTCGATGCGTAGAGTTCGAAAAACGCGCTGGATCCTGGCGCAAACACTTTAATCCGTCTCAAAATGCGAAGTAAAGGAGGCTCAGATTTGCATCGCATTTGCTTACTTTCAAGCCATATAAAATTTAAAATATCATACTTACGATGAATCTGTCTGCGCCAATCGAAAGTTCTGCTCAAAGTATACAAGAAAATATCGAAAAAGCATCCGATTTGAGACTTTCACTTTTTGGGGTCAAAAAAATTCAAAGGGGTTAACCTTAGGTTTTTTTCAAAAACCGTGAAAATATTCAGTGGTGTTTTTATCGACGAAATCGACTAATTTCGATGCGTAGAGTTCGAAAAACGCGCTGGATCCTGGCGCAAACACTTTAATCCGTCTCAAAATGCGAAGTAAAGGAGGCTCAGATTTGCATCGTATTTGCTTACTTTCAAGCCAGGTAAAATTTAAAATATCATACTTACGATGAATCTGTCTGCGCCAATCGAATTTTCTGCTCAAAGTATACAAGAAAATATCGAAAAAGCATCCGATTTGAGACTTTCACTTTTTGGGGTCAAAAAAATTCAAAGGGGTTAACCTTAGGTTTTTTTCTAAAACCGTGAAAATATTCAGTGGTGTTTTTATCGACAAAATCGACTAATTTCGATGCGTAGAGTTCGAAAAACGCGCTGGATCCTGGCGCAAACACTTTAATCCGGCTCAAAATGCGAAGTAAAGGAGGCTCAGATTTGCATCGCATTTGCTTACTTTCAACCCATATAAAATTTAAAATATCATACTTACGATGAATCTGTCTGCGCCAATCGAATTTTCTGCTCAAAGTATACAAGAAAATATCGAAAAAGCATCCGATTTGAGACTTTCACTTTTTAGGGTCAAAAAAATTCAAAGGGGTTAACCTTAGGTTTTTTTCAAAAACCGTGAAAATATTCAGTGGTGTTTTTATCGACGAAATCGACTAATTTCGATGCGTAGAGTTCGAAAAACGCGCTGGATCCTGTCGCAAACACTTTAATCCGTCTCAAAATGCGAAGTAAAGGAGGCTCAGATTTGCATCGCATTTGCTTACTTTCAAGCCAGATAAAATTTAAAATATCATACTTACGATGAATCTGTCTGCGCCAATCGAATTTTCTGCTCAAAGTATACAAGAAAATATCGAAAAAGCATCCGATTTCAGACTTTCACTTTTTGGGGTCAAAAAAATTCAAAGGGGTTAACCTTAGGTTTTTTTCAAAATCCGTGAAAATATTCAGTGGTGTTTTTATCGACGAAATCGACTAATTTCGATGCGTAGAGTTCGAAAAACGCGCTGGATCCTGGCGCAAACACTTTAATCCGTCTCAAAATGCGAAGTAAAGGAGGCTCAGATTTGCATCGCATTTGCTTACTTTCAAGCCAGATAAAATTTAAAATATCACACTTACGATGAATCTGTCTGCACCAATCGAATTTTCTGCTCAAAGTATACAAGAAAATATCGAAAAAGCATCCGATTTGAGACTTTCACTTTTTGGGGTCAAAAAAGTTCAAAGGGGTTAACCTTAGGTTTTTTTCAAAAACCGTGAAAATATTCAGTGGTGTTTTTATCGACGAAATCGACTAATTTCGATGCGTAGAGTTCGAAAAACGCGCTGGATCCTGGCGCAAACACTTTAATCCGTCTCAAAATGCGAAGTAAAGGAGGCTCAGATTTGCATCGTATTTGCTTACTTTCAAGCCAGGTAAAATTTAAAATATCATACTTACGATGAATCTGTCTGCGCCAATCGAATTTTCTGTTCAAAGTATACAAGAAAATATCGAAAAAGCATCCGATTTGAGACTTTCACTTTTTGGGGTCAAAAAAATTCAAAGGGGTTAACCTTAGGTTTTTTTCAAAAACCGTGAAAATATTCAGTGGTGTTTTTATCGACGAAATCGACTAATTTCGATGCGTAGAGTTCGAAAAACGCGCTGGATCCTGGCGCAAACACTTTAATCCGGCTCAAAATGCGAAGTAAAGGAGGCTCAGATTTGCATCGCATTTGCTTACTTTCAACCCATATAAAATTTAAAATATCATACTTACGATGAATCTGTCTGCGCCAATCGAATTTTCTGCTCAAAGTATACAAGAAAATATCGAAAAAGCATCCGATTTGAGACTTTCACTTTTTAGGGTCAAAAAAATTCAAAGGGGTTAACCTTAGGTTTTTTTCAAAAACCGTGAAAATATTCAGTGGTGTTTTTATCGACGAAATCGACTAATTTCGATGCGTAGAGTTCGAAAAACGCGCTGGATCCTGTCGCAAACACTTTAATCCGTCTCAAAATGCGAAGTAAAGGAGGCTCAGATTTGCATCGCATTTGCTTACTTTCAAGCCAGATAAAATTTAAAATATCATACTTACGATGAATCTGTCTGCGCCAATCGAATTTTCTGCTCAAAGTATACAAGAAAATATCGAAAAAGCATCCGATTTCAGACTTTCACTTTTTGGGGTCAAAAAAATTCAAAGGGGTTAACCTTAGGTTTTTTTCAAAATCCGTGAAAATATTCAGTGGTGTTTTTATCGACGAAATCGACTAATTTCGATGCGTAGAGTTCGAGAAACGCGCTGGATCCTGGCGCAAACACTTTAATCCGTCTCAAAATGCGAAGTAAAGGAGGCTCAGATTTGCATCGCATTTGCTTACTTTCAAGCCAGATAAAATTTAAAATATCACACTTACGATGAATCTGTCTGCACCAATCGAATTTTCTGCTCAAAGTATACAAGAAAATATCGAAAAAGCATCCGATTTGAGACTTTCACTTTTTGGGGTCAAAAAAGTTCAAAGGGGTTAACCTTAGGTTTTTTTCAAAAACCGTGAAAATATTCAGTGGTGTTTTTATCGACGAAATCGACTAATTTCGATGCGTAGAGTTCGAAAAACGCGCTGGATCCTGGCGCAAACACTTTAATCCGTCTCAAAATGCGAAGTAAAGGAGGCTCAGATTTGCATCGTATTTGCTTACTTTCAAGCCAGGTAAAATTTAAAATATCATACTTACGATGAATCTGTCTGCGCCAATCGAATTTTCTGTTCAAAGTATACAAGAAAATATCGAAAAAGCATCCGATTTGAGACTTTCACTTTTTGGGGTCAAAAAAATTCAAAGGGGTTAACCTTAGGTTTTTTTCAAAAACCGTGAAAATATTCAGTGGTATTTTTATCGACGAAATCGACTAATTTCGATGCGTAGAGTTCGAAAAACGCGCTGGATCCTGGCGTAAACACTTTAATCCGTCTCAAAATGCGAAGTAAAGGAGGCTCAGATTTGCATCGCATTTGCTTACTTTCAAGCCAGATAAAATTTAAAATATCATACTTACGATGAATCTGTCTGCGCCAATCGAAATTTCTGCTCAAAGTATACAAGAAAATATCGAAAAAGCATCCGATTTGAGACTTTCACTTTTTGGGGTCAAAAAAATTCAAAGGGGTTAACCTTAGGTTTTTTTCAAAAACCGTGAAAATATTCAGTGGTGTTTTTATCGACGAAATCGACTAATTTCGATGCGTAGAGTTCGAAAAACGCGCTGGATCCTGGCGCAAACACTTTAATCCGTCTCAAAATGCGAAGTAAAGGAGGCTCAGATTTGCATCGCATTTGCTTACTTTCAAGCCAGATAAAATTTAAAATATCATACTTACGATGAATCTGTCTGCGCCAATCGAATTTTCTGCTCAAAGTATACAAGAAAATATCGAAAAAGCATCCGATTTGAGACTTTCACTTTTTGGGGTCAAAAAAATTCAAAGGGGTTAACCTTGGGTTTTTTTCTAAAACCGTGAAAATATTCAGTGGTGTTTTTATCGACGAAATCGACTAATTTCGATGCGTAGAGTTCGAAAAACGCGCTGGATCCTGGCGCAAACACTTTAATCCGTCTCAAAATGCGAAGTAAAGGAGGCTCAGATTTGCATCGCATTTGCTTACTTTCAAGCCAGATAAAATTTAAAATATCATACTTACGATGAATCTGTCTGCGCCAATCGAATTTTCTGCTCAAAGTATACAAGAAAATATCGAAAAAGCATCCGATTTGAGACTTTCACTTTTTGGGGTCAAAAAAATTCAAAGGGGTTAACCTTAGGTTTTTTTCAAAAACCGTGAAAATATTCAGTGGTGTTTTTATCGACGAAATCGACTAATTTCGATGCGTAGAGTTCGAAAAACGCGCTGGATCCTGGCGCAAACACTTTAATCCGTCTCAAAATGCGAAGTAAAGGAGGCTCAGATTTGCATCGCATTTGCTTACTTTCAAGCCATATAAAATTTAAAATATCATACTTACGATGAATCTGTCTGCGCCAATCGAATTTTCTGCTCAAAGTATACAAGAAAATATCGAAAAAGCATCCGATTTGAGACTTTCACTTTTTGGGGTCAAAAAAATTCAAAGGGGTTAACCTTAGGTTTTTTTCAAAAACCGTGAGAATATTCAGTGGTGTTTTTATCGACGAAATCGACTCATTTCGATGCGTAGAGTTCGAAAAACGCGCTGGATCCTGGCGCAAACACTTTAATCCGTCTCAAAATGCGAAGTAAAGGAGGCTCAGATTTGCATCGCATTTGCTTACTTTCAAGCCAGATAAAATTTAAAATATCATACTTACGATGAATCTGTCTGCGCCAATCGAATTTTCTGCTCAAAGTATACAAGAAAATATCGAAAAAGCATCCGATTTGAGACTTTCACTTTTTGGGGTCAAAAAAATTCAAAGGGATTAACCTTAGGTTTTTTTCAAAAACCGTGAAAATATTCAGTGGTGTTGTTATCGACGAAATCGACTAATTTCGATGCGTAGAGTTCGAAAAACGCGCTGGATCCTGGCGCAAACACTTTAATCCGTCTCAAAATGCGAAGTAAAGGAGGCTCAGATTTGCATCGCATTTGCTTACTTTCAAGCCAGATAAAATTTAAAATATCATACTTACGATGAATCTGTCTGCGCCAATCGAATTTTCTGCTCAAAGTATACAAGAAAATATCGAAAAAGCATCCGATTTGAGACTTTCACTTTTTGGGGTCAAAAAAATTCTAAGGGGTTAACCTTAGGTTTTTTTCAAAAACCGTGAAAATATTCAGTGGTGTTTTTATCGACGAAATCGACTAATTTCGATGCGTAGAGTTCGAAAAACGCGCTGGATCCTGGCGCAAACACTTTAATCCGTCTCAAAATGCGAAGTAAAGGAGGCTCAGATTTGCATCGCATTTGCTTACTTTCAAGCCAGATAAAATTTAAAATATCATACTTACGATGAATCTGTCTGCGCCAATCGAATTTTCTGCTCAAAGTATACAAGAAAATATCGAAAAAGCATCCGATTTGAGACTTTCACTTTTTGGGGTCAAAAAAATTCAAAGGGGTTAACCTTAGGTTTTTTTCAAAAACCGTGAAAATATTCAGTGGTGTTTTTATCGACGAAATCGACTAATTTCGATGCGTAGAGTTCGAAAAACGCGCTGGATCCTGGCGCAACACTTTAATCCGTCTCAAAATGCGAAGTAAAGGAGGCTCAGATTTGCATCGCATTTGCTTACTTTCAAGCCAGATAAAATTTAAAATATCATACTTACGATGAATCTGTCTGCGCCAATCGAATTTTCTGCTCAAAGTATACAAGAAAATATCGAAAAAGCATCCGATTTGAGACTTTCACTTTTTGGGGTCAAAAAAATTCAAAGGGGTTAACCTTAGGTTTTTTTCAAAAACCGTGAAAATATTCAGTGGTGTTTTCATCGACGAAATCGACTAATTTCGATGCGTAGAGTTCGAAAAACGCGCTGGATCCTGGCGCAAACACTTTAATCCGTCTCAAAATGCGAAGTAAAGGAGGCTCAGATTTGCATCGCATTTGCTTACTTTCAAGCCATATAAAATTTAAAATATCATACTTACGATGAATCTGTCTGCGCCAATCGAATTTTCTGCTCAAAGTATACAAGAAAATATCGAAAAAGCATCCGATTTGAGACTTTCACTTTTTGGGGTCAAAAAAATTCAAAGGGATTAACCTTAGGTTTTTTTCAAAAACCGTGAAAATATTCAGTGGTGTTGTTATCGACGAAATCGACTAATTTCGATGCGTAGAGTTCGAAAAACGCGCTGGATCTTTGCGCAAACACTTTAATCCGTCTCAAAATGCGAAGTAAAGGAGGCTCAGATTTGCATCGCATTTGCTTACTTTCAAGCCAGATAAAATTTAAAATATCATACTTACGATGAATCTGTCTGCGCCAATCGAATTTTCTGCTCAAAGTATACAAGAAAATATCGAAAAAGCATCCGATTTGAGACTTTCACTTTTTGAGGTCAAAAAAATTCAAAGGGGTTAACCTTAGGTTTTTTTCAAAAACCGTGAAAATATTCAGTGGTGTTTTTATCGACGAAATCGACTAATTTCGATGCGTAGAGTTCGAAAAACGCGCTGGATCCTGGCGCAAACACTTTAATCCGTCTTAAAATGCGAAGTAATGGAGGCTCAGATTTGCATCGCATTTGCTTACTTTCAAGCCAGATAAAATTTAAAATATCATACTTACGATGAATCTGTCTGCGCCAATCGAATTTTCTGCTCAAAGTATACAAGAAAATATCGAAAAAGCATCCGATTTGAGACTTTCACTTTTTGGGGTCAAAAAAATTCAAAATGGTTAACCTTAGGTTTTTTTCAAAAACCGTGAAAATATTCAGTGGTGTTTTCATCGACGAAATCGACTAATTTCGATGCGTAGAGTTCGAAAAACGCGCTGGATCCTGGCGCAAACACTTTAATCCGTCTCAAAATGCGAAGTAAAGGAGGCTCAGATTTGCATCGCATTTGCTTACTTTCAAGCCATATAAAATTTAAAATATCATACTTACGATGAATCTGTCTGCGCCAATCGAATTTTCTGCTCAAAGTATACAAGAAAATATCGAAAAAGCATCCGATTTGAGACTTTCACTTTTTGGGGTCAAAAAAATTCAAAGGGATTAACCTTAGGTTTTTTTCAAAAACCGTGAAAATATTCAGTGGTGTTGTTATCGACGAAATCGACTAATTTCGATGCGTAGAGTTCGAAAAACGCGCTGGATCCTGGCGCAAACACTTTAATCCGTCTCAAAATGCGAAGTAAAGGAGGCTCAGATTTGCATCGCATTTGCTTACTTTCAAGCCAGATAAAATTTAAAATATCATACTTACGATGAATCTGTCTGCGCCAATTGAATTTTCTGCTCAAAGTATACAAGAAAATATCGAAAAAGCATCCGATTTGAGACTTTCACTTTTTGGGGTCAAAAAAATTCAAAGGGGCTAACCTTAGGTTTTTTTCAAAAACCGTGAAAATATTCAGTGGTGTTTTTATCGACGAAATCGACTAATTTCGATGCGTAGAGTTCGAAAAACGCGCTGGATCCTGGCGCAAACACTTTAATCCGTCTCAAAATGCGAAGTAAAGGAGGCTCAGATTTGCATCGCATTTGCTTACTTTCAAGCCAGATAAAATTTAAAATATCATACTTACGATGAATCTGTCTGCGCCAATCGAATTTTCTGCTCAAAGTATACAAGAAAATATCGAAAAAGCATCCGATTTGAGACTTTCACTTTTTGGGGTCAAAAAAATTCAAAGGGGTTAACCTTAGGTTTTTTTCAAAAACCGTGAAAATATTCAGTGGTGTTTTTATCGACGAAATCGACTAATTTCGATGCGTAGAGTTCGAAAAACGCGCTGGATCCTGGCGCAAACACTTTAATCCGTCTCAAAATGCGAAGTAAAGGAGGCTCAGATTTGCATCGCATTTGCTTACTTTCAAGCCAGATAAAATTTAAAATATCATACTTACGATGAATCTGTCTGCGCCAATCGAATTTTCTGCTCAAAGTATACAAGAAAATATCGAAAAAGCATCCGATTTGAGACTTTCACTTTTTGGGGTCAAAAAAATTCAAAGGGGTTAACCTTAGGTTTTTTTCAAAAACCGTGAAAATATTCAGTGGTGTTTTCATCGACGAAATCGACTAATTTCGATGCGTAGAGTTCGAAAAACGCGCTGGATCCTGGCGCAAACACTTTAATCCGACTCAAAATGCGAAGTAAAGGAGGCTCAGATTTGCATCGCATTTGCTTACTTTCAAGCCATATAAAATTTAAAATATCATACTTACGATGAATCTGTCTGCGCCAATCGAATTTTCTGCTCAAAGTATACAAGAAAATATCGAAAAAGCATCCGATTTGAGACTTTCACTTTTTGGGGTCAAAAAAATTCAAAGGGATTAACCTTAGGTTTTTTTCAAAAACCGTGAAAATATTCAGTGGTGTTGTTATCGACGAAATCGACTAATTTCGATGCGTAGAGTTCGAAAAACGCGCTGGATCCTTGCGCAAACACTTTAATCCGTCTCAAAATGCGAAGTAAAGGAGGCTCAGATTTGCATCGCATTTGCTTACTTTCAAGCCAGATAAAATTTAAAATATCATACTTACGATGAATCTGTCTGCGCCAATCGAATTTTCTGCTCAAAGTATACAAGAAAATATCGAAAAAGCATCCGATTTGAGACTTTCACTTTTTGGGGTCAAAAAAATTCAAAGGGGTTAACCTTAGGTTTTTTTCAAAAACCGTGAAAATATTCAGTGGTGTTTTTATCGACGAAATCGACTAATTTCGATGCGTAGAGTTCGAAAAACGCGCTGGATCCTGGCGCAAACACTTTAATCCGTCTCAAAATGCGAAGTAAAGGAGGCTCAGATTTGCATCGCATTTGCTTACTTTCAAGCCAGATAAAATTTAAAATATCATACTTACGATTAATCTGTCTGCGCCAATCGAATTTTCTGCTCAAAGTATACAAGAAAATATCGAAAAAGCATCCGATTTGAGACTTTCACTTTTTGGGGTCAAAAAAATTCAAAGGGGTTAACCTTAGGTTTTTTTCAAAAACCGTGAAAATATTCAGTGGTGTTTTTATCGACGAAATCGACTAATTTCGATGCGTAGAGTTCGAAAAACTCGCTGGATCCTGGCGCAAACACTTTAATCCGTCTCAAAATGCGAAGTAAAGGAGGCTCAGATTTGCATCGCATTTGCTTACTTTCAAGCCAGATAAAATTTAAAATATCATACTTACGATGAATCTGTCTGCGCCAATCGAATTTTCTGCTCAAAGTATACAAGAAAATATCGAAAAAGCATCCGATTTGAAACTTTCACTTTTTGGGGTCAAAAAAATTCAAAGGGGTTAACCTTAGGTTTTTTTCAAAAACCGTGAAAATATTCAGTGGTGTTTTTATCGACGAAATCGACTAATTTCGATGCGTAGAGTTCGAAAAACGCGCTGGATCCTGGCGCAAACACTTTAATCCGTCTCAAAATGCGAAGTAAAGGAGGCTCAGATTTGCATCGCATTTGCTTACTTTCAAGCCAGATAAAATTTAAAATATCATACTTACGATGAATCTGTCTGCGCCAATCGAATTTTCTGCTCAAAGTATACAAGAAAATATCGAAAAAGCATCCGATTTGAGACTTTCACTTGTTGGGGTCAAAAAAATTCAAAGGGGTTAACCATAGGTTTTTTTCAAAAACCGTGAAAATATTCAGTGGTGTTTTTATCGACGAAATCGACTAATTTCGATGCGTAGAGTTCGAAAAACGCGCTGGATCCTGGCGCAACACTTTAATCCGTCTCAAAATGCGAAGTAAAGGAGGCTCAGATTTGCATCGCATTTGCTTATTTTCAAGCCAGATAAAATTTAAAATATCATACTTACGATGAATCTGTCTGCGCCAATCGAATTTTCTGCTCAAAGTATACAAGAAAATATCGAAAAAGCATCCGATTTGAGACTTTCACTTTTTGGGGTCAAAAAAATTCAAAGGGGTTAACCTTAGGTTTTTTTCAAAAACCGTGAAAATATTCAGTGGTGTTTTCATCGACGAAATCGACTAATTTCGATGCGTAGAGTTCGAAAAACGCGCTGGATCCTGGCGCAAACACTTTAATCCGTCTCAAAATGCGAAGTAAAGGAGGCTCAGATTTGCATCGCATTTGCTTACTTTCAAGCCATATAAAATTTAAAATATCATACTTACGATGAATCTGTCTGCGCCAATCGAATTTTCTGCTCAAAGTATACAAGAAAATATCGAAAAAGCATCCGATTTGAGACTTTCACTTTTTGGGGTCAAAAAAATTCAAAGGGATTATTAACCTTAGGTTTTTTTCAAAAACCGTGAAAATATTCAGTGGTGTTGTTATCGACGAAATCGACTAATTTCGATGCGTAGAGTTCGAAAAACGCGCTGGATCCTGGCGCAAACACTTTAATCCGTCTCAAAATGCGAAGTAAAGGAGGCTCAGATTTGCATCGCATTTGCTTACTTTCAAGCCAGATAAAATTTAAAATATCATACTTACGATGAATCTGTCTGCGCCAATCGAATTTTCTGCTCAAAGTATACAAGAAAATATCGAAAAAGCATCCGATTTGAGACTTTCACTTTTTGGGGTCAAAAAAATTCAAAGGGGTTAACCTTAGGTTTTTTTCAAAAACCGTGAAAATTTTCAGTGGTGTTTTTATCGACGAAATCGACTAATTTCGATGCGTAGAGTTCGAAAAACTCGCTGGATCTTGGCGCAAACACTTTAATCCGTCTCAAAGTGCGAAGTAAAGGAGGCTCAGATTTGCATCGCATTTGCTTACTTTCAAGCCAGATAAAATTTAAAATATCATACTTACGATGAATCTGTCTGCGCCAATCGAATTTTCTGCTCAAAGTATACAAGAAAATATCGAAAAAGCATCCGATTTGAGACTTTCACTTTTTGGGGTCAAAAAAATTCAAAGGGGTTAACCTTAGGTTTTTTTCAAAAACCGTGAAAATATTCAGTGGTGTTTTTATCGACGAAATCGACTAATTTCGATGCGTAGAGTTCGAAAAACGCGCTGGATCCTGGCACAACACTTTAATCCGTCTCAAAATGCGAAGTAAAGGAGGCTCAGATTTGCATCGCATTTGCTTACTTTCAAGCCAGATAAAATTTAAAATATCATACTTACGATGTATCTGTCTGCGCCAATCGAATTTTCTGCTCAAAGTATACAAGAAAATATCGAAAAAGCATCCGATTTGAGACTTTCACTTTTTGGGGTCAAAAAAATTCAAAGGGGTTAACCTTAGGTTTTTTTCAAAAACCGTGAAAATATTCAGTGGTGTTTTTATCGACGAAATCGACTAATTTCGATGCGTAGAGTTCGAAAAACGCGCTGGATCCTGGCGCAAACACTTTAATCCGTCTCAAAATGCGAAGTAAAGGAGGCTCAGATTTGCATCGCATTTGCTTACTTTCAAGCCAGATAAAATTTAAAATATCATACTTACGATGAATCTGTCTGCGCCAATCGAATTTTCTGCTCAAAGTATACAAGAAAATATCGAAAAAGCATCCGATTTGAGACTTTCACTTTTTGGGGTCAAAAAAATTCAAAGGGGTTAACCTTAGGTTTTTTTCAAAAACCGTGAAAATATTCAGTGGTGTTTTTATCGACGAAATCGACTAATTTCGATGCGTAGAGTTCGAAAAACTCGCTGGATCCTGGCGCAAACACTTTAATCCGTCTCAAAATGCGAAGTAAAGGAGGCTCAGATTTGCATCGCATTTGCTTACTTTCAAGCCAGATAAAATTTAAAATATCATACTTACGATGAATCTGTCTGCGCCAATCGAATTTTCTGCTCAAAGTATACAAGAAAATATCGAAAAAGCATCCGATTTGAGACTTTCACTTTTTGGGGTCAAAAAAATTCAAAGGGGTTAACCATAGGTTTTTTTCAAAAACCGTGAAAATATTCAGTGGTGTTTTTATCGACGAAATCGACTAATTTCGATGCGTAGAGTTCGAAAAACGCGCTGGATCCTGGCGCAACACTTTAATCCGTCTCAAAATGCGAAGTAAAGGAGGCTCAGATTTGCATCGCATTTGCTTACTTTCAAGCCAGATAAAATTTAAAATATCATACTTACGATGAATCTGTCTGCGCCAATCGAATTTTCTGCTCAAAGTATACAAGAAAATATCGAAAAAGCATCCGATTTGAGACTTTCACTTTTTGGGGTCAAAAAAATTCAAAGGGGTTAACCTTAGGTTTTTTTCAAAAACCGTGAAAATATTCAGTGGTGTTTTTATCGACGAAATCGACTAATTTCGATGCGTAGAGTTCGAAAAACTCGCTGGATCCTGGCGCAAACACTTTAATCCGTCTCAAAATGCGAAGTAAAGGAGGCTCAGATTTGCATCGCATTTGCTTACTTTCAAGCCAGATAAAATTTAAAATATCATACTTACGATGAATCTGTCTGCGCCAATCGAATTTTCTGCTCAAAGTATACAAGAAAATATCGAAAAAGCATCCGATTTGAGACTTTCACTTTTTGGGGTCAAAAAAATTCAAAGGGGTTAACCATAGGTTTTTTTCAAAAACCGTGAAAATATTCAGTGGTGTTTTTATCGACGAAATCGACTAATTTCGATGCGTAGAGTTCGAAAAACGCGCTGGATCCTGGCGCAACACTTTAATCCGTCTCAAAATGCGAAGTAAAGGAGGCTCAGATTTGCATCGCATTTGCTTACTTTCAAGCCAGATAAAATTTAAAATATCATACTTACGATGAATCTGTCTGCGCCAATCGAATTTTCTGCTCAAAGTATACAAGAAAATATCGAAAAAGCATCCGATTTGAGACTTTCACTTTTTGGGGTCAAAAAAATTCAAAGGGATTAACCTTAGGTTTTTTTCAAAAACCGTGAAAATATTCAGTGGTGTTGTTATCGACGAAATCGACTAATTTCGATGCGTAGAGTTTGAAAAACGCGCTGGATCCTGGCGCAAACACTTTAATCCGTCTCAAAATGCGAAGTAAAGGAGGCTCAGATTTGCATCGCATTTGCTTACTTTCAAGCCAGATAAAATTTAAAATATCATACTTACGATGAATCTGTCTGCGCCAATCGAATTTTCTGCTCAAAGTATACAAGAAAATATCGAAAAAGCATCCGATTTGAGACTTTCACTTTTTGGGGTCAAAAAAATTCAAAGGGGTTAACCTTAGGTTTTTTTCAAAAACCGTGAAAATATTCAGTGGTGTTTTTATCGACGAAATCGACTAATTTCGATGCGTAGAGTTCGAAAAACGCGCTGGATCCTGGCGCAAACACTTTAATCCGTCTCAAAATGCGAAGTAAAGGAGGCTCAGATTTGCATCGCATTTGCTTACTTTCAAGCCAGATAAAATTTAAAATATCATACTTACGATGAATCTGTCTGCGCCAATCGAATTTTCTGCTCAAAGTATACAAGAAAATATCGAAAAAGCATCCGATTTGAGACTTTCACTTTTTGGGGTCAAAAAAATTCAAAGGGGTTAACCTTAGGTTTTTTTCAAAAACCGTGAAAATATTCAGTGGTGTTTTTATCGACGAAATCGACTAATTTCGATGCGTAGAGTTCGAAAAACGCGCTGGATCCTGGCGCAACACTTTAATCCGTCTCAAAATGCGAAGTAAAGGAGGCTCAGATTTGCATCGCATTTGCTTACTTTCAAGCCAGATAAAATTTAAAATATCATACTTACGATGAATCTGTCTGCGCCAATCGAATTTTCTGCTCAAAGTATACAAGAAAATATCGAAAAAGCATCCGATTTGAGACTTTCACTTTTTGGGGTCAAAAAAATTCAAAGGGGTTAACCTTAGGTTTTTTTCAAAAACCGTGAAAATATTCAGTGGTGTTTTTATCGACGTAATCGACTAATTTCGATGCGTAGAGTTCGAAAAACGCGCTGGATCCTGGCGCAAACACTTTAATCCGTCTCAAAATGCGAAGTAAAGAAGGCTCAGATTTGCATCGCATTTGCTTACTTTCAAGCCAGATAAAATTTAAAATATCATACTTACGATGAATCTGTCTGCGCCAATCGAATTTTATGCTCAAAGTATACAAGAAAATATCGAAAAAGCATCCGATTTGAGACTTTCACTTTTTGGGGTCAAAAAAATTCAAAGGGGTTAACCTTAGGTTTTTTTCAAAAACCGTGAAAATATTCAGTGGTGTTTTTATCGACGAAATCGACTAATTTCGATGCGTAGAGTTCCAAAAACGCGCTGGATCCTGGCGCAAACACTTTAATCCGTCTCAAAATGCGAAGTAAAGGAGGCTCAGATTTGCATCGCATTTGCTTACTTTCAAGCCAGATAAAATTTAGAATATCATACTTACGATGAATCTCTCTGCGCCAATCGAATTTTCTGCTCAAAGTATACAAGAAAATATCGAAAAAGCATCCGATTTGAGACTTTCATTTTTTGGGGTCAAAAAAATTCAAAGGGGTTAACCTTAGGTTTTTCTCAAAAACCGTGAAAATATTCAGTGGTGTTTTTATCGACGAAATTGACTAATTTCGATGCGTAGAGTTCGAAAAACGCGCTGGATCCTGGCGCAAACACTTTAATCCGTCTCAAAATGCGAAGTAAAGGAGGCTCAGATTTGCATCGCATTTGCTTACTTTCAAGCCAGATAAAATTTAGAATATCATACTTACGAAGAATCTGTCTGCGCCAATCGAATTGTCTGCTCAAAGTATACAAGAAAATATCGAAAAAGCATCCGATTTGAAACTTTCACTTTTTGGGGTCATAAAAATTCAAAGGGGTTAACCTTAGATTTTTTTCAAAAACCGTGAAAATATTCAGTGGTGTTTTTATCGACGAAATCGACTAATTTCGATGCGTAGAGTTCGAAAAACGCGCTGGATCCTAGCGCAAACACTTTAATCCGTCTCAAAATGCGAAGTAAAGGAGGCTCAGATTTGCATCGCATTTGCTTACTTTCAAGCCAGATAAAATTTAGAATATCATACTTACGATGAATCTGTCTGCGTCAATCGAATTTTCTGCTCAAAGTATACAAGAAAATATCGAAAAAGCATCCGATTTGAGACTTTCACTTTTTGGGGTCAAAAAAATTCAAAGGGGTTAACCTTAGGTTTTTTTCAAAAACCGTGAAAATATTCAGTGGTGTTTTTATCGACGAAATCGACTAATTTCGATGCGTAGAGTTCGAAAAACGCGCTGGATCCTGGCGCAAACACTTTAATCCGTCTTAAAATGCGAAGTAAAGGAGGCTCAGATTTGCATCGCATTTGCTTACTTTCAAGCCAGATAAAATTTAAAATATCATACTTACGATGAATCTGTCTGCGCCAATCGAATTTTATGCTCAAAGTATACAAGAAAATATCGAAAAAGCATCCGATTTGAGACTTTCACTTTTTGGGGTCAAAAAAATTCAAAGGGGTTAACCTTAGGTTTTTTTCAAAAACCGTGAAAATATTCAGTGGTGTTTTTATCGACGAACTCGACTAATTTCGATGCGTAGAGTTCGAAAAACGCGCTGTATCCGGGCGCAAGCACTTTAATCCGTCTCAAAATGCGAAGTAAAGAAGGCTCAGATTTGCATCGCATTTGCTTACTTTCAAGCCAGATAAAATTTAGAATATCATACTTACGATGAATCTGTCTGCGCCAATCGAATTTTCTGCTCAAAGTATACAAGAAAATATCGAAAAAGCATCCGATTTGAGACTTTCACTTTTTGGAGTCAAAAAAATTCAAAGGGGTTAACCTTAGGTTTTTTTCAAAAACCGTGAAAATATTCAGTGGTGTTTTTATCGACGAAATCGACTAATTTCGATGCGTAGAGTTCGAAAAACGCGCTGGATCCTGGCGCAAACACTTTAATCCGTCTCAAAATGCGAAGTAAAAGAGGCTCAGATTTGCATCGCATTTGCTTACTTTCAAGCCAGATAAAATTTAAAATATCATACTTACGATGAATCTGTCTGCGCCAATCGAATTTTCTGCTCAAAGTATACAAGAAAATATCGAAAAAGCATCCGATTTGAGACTTTCACTTTTTGGGGTCAAAAAAATTCAAAGGGGTTAACCTTAGGTTTTTTTCAAAAACCGTGAAAATATTCAGTGGTGTTTTTATCGACGAAATCGACTAATTTCGATGCGTAGAGTTCGAACAACGCGCTGGATCCTGGCGCAAACACTTTAATCCGTCTCAAAATGCGAAGTAAAGGCGGCTCAGATTTGCATCGCATTTGCTTACTTTCAAGCCAGATAAAATTTAAAATATCATACTTACGATGAATCTGTCTGCGCCAATCGAATTTTCTGCTCAAAGTATACAAGAAAATATCGAAAAAGCATCCGATTTGAGACTTTCACTTTTTGGGGTCAAAAAAATTCAAAGGGGTTAACCTTAGGTTTTTTTCAAAAACCGTGAAAATATTCAGTGGTGTTTTTATCGACGAAATCGACTAATTTCGATGCGTAGAGTTCGAAAAACGCGCTGGATCCTGGCGCAAACACTTTAATCCGTCTCAAAATGCGAAGTAAAGAAGGCTCAGATTTGCATCGCATTTGCTTACTTTCAAGCCAGATAAAATTTAGAATATCATACTTACGATGAATCTGTCTGCGCCGATCGAATTTTCTGCTCAAAGTATACAAGAAAATATCGAAAAAGCATCCGATTTGAGACTTTCACTTTTTGGGGTTAAAAAAATTCAAAGGGGTTAACCTTAGGTTTTTCTCAAAAACCGTGAAAATATTCAGTGGTGTTTTTATCGACGAAATCGACTAATTTCGATGCGTAGAGTTCGAAAAACGCGCTGGATCCTGGCGCAAACACTTTAATCCGTCTCAAAATGCGAAGTAAAGAAGGCTCAGATTTGCATCGCATTTGCTTACTTTCAAGCCAGATAAAATTTAAAATATCATACTTACGATGAATCTGTTTGCGCCAATCGAATTTTCTGCTCAAAGTATACAAGAAAATATCGAAAAAGCATCCGATTTGAGACTTTCACTTTTTGGGGTCAAAAAAATTCAAAGGGGTTAACCTTAGGTTTTTTTCAAAAACCGTGAAAATATTCAGTGGTGTTTTTATCGACGAAATCGACTAATTTCGATGCGTAGAGTTCGAAAAACGCGCTGGATCCTGGCGCAAACACTTTAATCCGTCTCAAAATGCGAAGTAAAGGAGGCTCAGATTTGCATCGCATTTGCTTACTTTCAAGCCAGATAAAATTTAAAATATCATACTTACGATGAATCTGTCTGCGCCAATCGAATTTTCTGCTCAAAGTATACAAGAAAATATCGAAAAAGCATCCGATTTGAGACTTTCACTTTTTGGGGTCAAAAAAATTCAAAGGGGTTAACCTTAGGTTTTTTTCAAAAACCGTGAAAATATTCAGTGGTGTTTTTATCGACGAAATCGACTAATTTCGATGCGTAGAGTTCGAAAAACGCGCTGGATCCTGGCGCAAACACTTTAATCCGTCTCAAAATGCGAAGTAAAGGAGGTTCAGATTTGCATCGCATTTGCTTACTTTCAAGCCAGATAAAATTTAAAATATCATACTTACGATGAATCTGTCTGCGCCAATCGAATTTTCTGCTCAAAGTATACAAGAAAATATCGAAAAAGCATCCGATTTGAGACTTTCACTTTTTGGGGTCAAAAAAATTCAAAGGGGTTAACCTTAGGTTTTTTTCAAAAACCGTGAAAATATTCAGTGGTGTTTTTATCGACGAAATCGACTAATTTCGATGCGTAGAGTTCGAAAAACGCGCTGGATCCTGGCGCAAACACTTTAATCCGTCTCAAAATTCGAAGTAAAGGAGGCTCAGATTTGCATCGCATTTGCTTACCTTCAAGCCAGATAAAATTTAAAATATCATACTTACGATGAATCTGTCTGCGCCAATCGAATTTTCTGTTCAAAGTATACAAGAAAATATCGAAAAAGCATCCGATTTGAGACTTTCACTTTTTGGGGTCAAAAAAATTCAAAGGGGTTAACCTTAGGTTTTTTTCAAAAACCGTGAAAATATTCAGTGGTGTTTTTATCGACGAAATCTACTAATTTCGATTCGTAGAGTTCAAAAAACGCGCTGGATCCTGGCGCAAACACTTTAATCCGTCTCAAAATGCGAAGTAAAGGAGGCTCAGATTTGCATCGCATTTGCTTACTTTCAAGCCAGACAAAATTTAAAATATCATACTTACGATGAATCTGTCTGCGCCAATCGAATTTTCTGCTCAAAGTATACAAGAAAATATCGAAAAAGCATCCGATTTGAGACTTTCACTTTTTGGGGTCAAAAAAATTCAAAGGGGTTAACCTTAGGTTTTTTTCAAAAACCGTGAAAATAGTCAGTGGTGTTTTTATCGACGAAATCGACTAATTTCGATGCGTAGAGTTCGAAAAACGCGCTGGATCCTGGCGCAAACACTTTAATCCGTCTCAAAATGCGAAGTAAAGGAGGTTCAGATTTGCATCGCATTTGCTTACTTTCAAGCCAGATAAAATTTAAAATATCATACTTACGATGAATCTGTCTGCGCCAATCGAATTTTCTGCTCAAAGTATACAAGAAAATATCGAAAAAGCATCCGCTTTCAGACTTTCACTTTTTGGGGTCAAAAAAATTCAAAGAGGTTAACCTTAGGTTTTTTTCAAAAACCGTGAAAATATTCAGTGGTGTTTTTATCGACGAAATCGACTAATTTCGATGCGTAGAGTTCGAAAAACGCGCTGGATCCTGGCGCAAACACTTTAATCCGTCTCAAAATGCGAAGTAAAGGAGGCTCAGATTTGCATCGCATTTGCTTACTTTCAAGCCAAATAAAATTTAAAATATCATACTTACGATGAATCTGTCTGCGCCAATCGAATTTTCTGCTCAAAGTATACAAGAAAATATCAAGAAAGCATCCGATTTGAGACTTTCACTTTTTGGGGTCAAAAAAATTCAAAGGGGTTAACCTTAGGTTTTTTTCAAAAACCGTGAAAATATTCAGTGGATTTTTATCGACGAAATCGACTAATTTCGATGCGTAGAGTTCGAAAAACGCGCTGGATCCTGGCGCAAACACTTTAATCCGTCTCAAAATGCGAAGTAAAGGAGGCTCAGATTTGCATCGCATTTGCTTACTTTCAAGCCAGATAAAATTTAAAATATCATACTTACGATGAATCTGTCTGCGCCAATCGAATTTTCTGCTCAAAGTATACAAGAAATATCGAAAAAGCATCCGATTTGAGACTTTCACTTTTTGGGGTCAAAAAAATTCAAAGGGGTTAACCTTAGGTTTTTTTCAAAAACCGTGAAAATATTCAGTGGTGTTTTTATCGACGAAATCGACTAATTTCGATGCGTAGAGTTCGAAAAACGCACTGGATCCTGGCGCAAACACTTTAATCCGTCTCAAAATGCGAAGTAAAGGAGGCTCAGATTTGCATCGCATTTGCTTACTTTCAAGCCAGATAAAATTTAAAATATCATACTTACGATGAATCTGTCTGCGCCAATCGAATTTTCTGCTCAAAGTATACAAGAAAATATCGAAAAAGCATCCGATTTGAGACTTTCACTTTTTGGGGTCAAAAAAATTCAAAGGGGTTAACCTTAGGTTTTTTTCAAAAACCGTGAGAATATTCAGTGGTGTTTTTATCGACGAAATCGACTCATTTCGATGCGTAGAGTTCGAAAAACGCGCTGGATCCTGGCGCAAACACTTTAATCCGTCTCAAAATGCAAAGTAAAGGAGGCTCAGATTTGCATCGCATTTGCTTACTTTCAAGCCAGATAAAATTTAAAATATCATCCTTACGATGAATCTGTCTGCGCCAATCGAATTTTCTGCTCAAAGTATACAAGAAAATATCGAAAAAGCATCCGATTTGAGACTTTCACTTTTTGGGGTCAAAAAAATTCAAAGGGGTTAACCTTAGGTTTTTTTCAAAAACCGTGAAAATATTCAGTGTTGTTTTTATCGACGAAATCGACTCATTTCGATGCGTAGAGTTCGAAAAACGCGCTGGATCCTGGCGCAAACACTTTAATCCGTCTCAAAATGCGAAGTAAAGGAGGCTCAGATTTGCATCGCATTTGCTTACTTTCAAGCCAGATAAAATTTAAAATATCATACTTACGATGAATCTGTCTGCGCCAATCGAATTTTCTGCTCAAAGTATACAAGAAAATATCGAGAAAGCATCCGATTTGAGACTTTCACTTTTTGGTGTCAAAAAAATTCAAAGGGGTTAACCTTAGGTTTTTTTCAAAAACCGTGAAAATATTCAGTGGGTTTTTATCGACGAAACCACTAATTTCGATGCGTAGAGTTCGAAAAACGCGCTGGATCCTGGCGCAAACACTTTAATCCGTCTCAAAATGCGAAGTAAAGGAGGTTCAGATTTGCATCGCATTTGCTTACTTTCAAGCCAGATAAAATTTAAAATATCATACTTACGATGAATCTGTCTGCGCCAATCGAATTTTCTGCTCAAAGTATACAAGAAAATATCGAAAAAGCATCCGATTTGAGACTTTCACTTTTTGGGGTCAAAAAAATTCAAAGGGGTTAACCTTAGGTTTTTTTCAAAAACCGTGAAAATATTCAGTGGTGTTTTTATCGACGAAATCTACTAATTTCGATGCGTAGAGTTCGAAAAACGCGCTGGATCCTGGCGCAAACACTTTAATCCGTCTCAAAATGCAAAGTAAAGGAGGCTCAGATTTGCATCGCATTTGCGTACTTTCAAGCCAGATAAAATTTAAAATATCATACTTACGATGAATCTGTCTGCGCCAATCGAATTTTCTGCTCAAAGTACACAAGAAAATATCGAAAAAGCATCCGATTTGAGACTTTCACTTTTTGGGGTCAAAAAAATTCAAAGGGGTTAACCTTAGGTTTTTTTCAAAAACCGTGAAAATATTCAGTGGTGTTTTTATCGACGAAATCGACTAATTTCGATGCGTAGAGTTCGAAAAACGCACTGGATCCTGGCGCAAACACTTTAATCCGTCTCAAAATGCGAAGTAAAGGAGGCTCAGATTTGCATCGCATTTGCTTACTTTCAAGCCAGATAAAATTTAAAATATCATACTTACGATGAATCTGTCTGCGCCAATCGAATTTTCTGCTCAAAGTATACAAGAAAATATCGAAAAAGCATCCGATTTGAGACTTTCACTTTTTGGGTCAAAAAAATTCAAAGGGGTTAAACCTTAGGTTTTTTTCAAAAACCGTGAAAATATTCAGTGGTGTTTTTAGCGACGAAATCGACTAATTTCGATGCGTAGAGTTCGAAAAACTCGCTGGATCCTGGCGCAAACACTTTAATCCGTCTCAAAATGCGAAGTAAAGGAGGCTCAGATTTGCATCGCATTTGCTTACTTTCAAGCCAGATAAAATTTAAAATATCATACTTACGATGAATCTGTCTGCGCCAATCGAATTTTCTGCTCAAAGTATACAAGAAAATATCGAGAAAGCATCCGATTTGAGACTTTCACTTTTTGGTGTCAAAAAAATTCAAAGGGCTTAACCTTAGGTTTTTTTCAAAAACCGTGAAAATATTCAGTGGGTTTTTATCGACGAAATCGACTAATTTCGATGCGTAGAGTTCGAAAAACGCGCTGGATCCTGGCGCAAACACTTTAATCCGTCTCAAAATGCGAAGTAAAGGAGGCTCAGATTTGCATCGCATTTGCTTACTTTCAAGCCAGATAAAATTTAAAATATCATACTTACGATGAATCTGTCTGCGCCAATCGAATTTTCTGCTCAAAGTATACAAGAAATATCGAAAAAGCATCCGATTTGAGACTTTCACTTTTTGGGGTCAAAAGAATTCAAGGGGTTAACCTTAGGTTTTTTTCAAAAACCGTGAAAATATTCAGTGGTGTTTTTATCGACGAAATCGACTAATTTCGATGCGTAGAGTTCGAAAAACGCGCTGGATCCTGGCGCAAACACTTTAATCCGTCTCAAAATGCGAAGTAAAGGAGGCTCAGATTTGCATCGCATTTGCTTACTTTCAAGCCAGATAAAATTTAAAATATCATACTTACGATGAATCTGTCTGCGCCAATCGAATTTTCTGCTCAAAGTACACAAGAAAATATCGAAAAAGCATCCGATTTAAGACTTTCACTTTTTGGGGTCAAAAAAATTCAAAGGGGTTAACCTTAGGATTTTTTCAAAAACCGTGAAAATACTCAGTGGTGTTTTTATCGACGAAATCGACTAATTTCGATGCGTAGAGTTCGAAAAACGCGCTGGATCCTGGCGCAAACACTTTAATCCGTCTCAAAATGCGAAGTAAAGGAGGTTCAGATTTGTATCGCATTTGCTTACTTTCAAGCCAGATAAAATTTAAAATATCATACTTACGATGAATCTGTCTGCGCCAATCGAATTTTCTGCTCAAGGTATACAAGAAAATTTCAAAAAAGCATCCGATTTGAGACTTTCACTTTTTGGGGTCAAAAAAATTCAAAGGGGTTAACCTTAGGTTTTTTTCAAAAACCGTGAAAATATTCAGTGGTGTTTTTATCGACGAAATCGACTAATTTCGATGCGTAGAGTTCGAAAAACGCGCTGGATCCTGGCGCAAACACTTTAATCCGTCTCAAAATGCGAAGTAAAGGAGGCTCAGATTTGCATCGCATTTGCTTACTTTCAAGCCAGACAAAATTTTAAAATATCATACTTACGATGAATCTGTCTGCGCCAATCGAATTTTCTGCTCAAAGTATACAAGAAAATATCGAAAAAGCATCCGATTTGAGACTTTCACTTTTTGGGGTCAAAAAAATTCAAAGGGGTTAACCTTAGGTTTTTTTCAAAAACCGTGAAAATACTCAGTGGTGTTTTTATCGACGAAATCGACTAATTTCGATGCGTAGAGTTCGAAAAACGCGCTGGATCCTGGCGCAAACACTTTAATCCGTCTCAAAATGCGAAGTAAAGGAGGTTCAGATTTGCATCGCATTTGCTTACTTTCAAGCTAGATAAAATTTAAAATATCATACTTACGATGAATCTGTCTGCGCCAATCGAATTTTCTGCTCAAAGTATACAAGAAAATATCGAAAAAGCATCCGATTTGAGACTTTCACTTTTTGGGGTCAAAAAAATTCAAAGGGGTTAACCTTAGGTTTTTTTCAAAAACCGTGAAAATATTCAGTGGTGTTTTTATCGACGAAATCGACTAATTTCGATGCGTAGAGTTCGAAAAACGCGCTGGATCCTGGCGCAAACACTTTAATCCGTCTCAAAATGCGAAGTAAAGGAGGCTCAGATTTGCATCGCATTTGCTTACTTTCAAGCCAGATAAAATTTAAAATATCATACTTACGATGAATCTGTCTGCGCCAATCGAATTTTCTGCTCAAAGTATACAAGAAAATATCGAAAAAGCATCCGATTTGAGACTTTCACTTTTTGGGGTCAAAAAAATTCAAAGGGGTTAACCTTAGGTTTTTTCCAAAAACCGTGAAAATATTCAGTGGTGTTTTTATCGACGAAATCTACTAATTTCGATGCGTAGAGTTCGAAAAACGCGCTGGATCCTGGCGCAAACACTTTAATCCGTCTCAAAATGCAAAGTAAAGGAGGCTCAGATTTGCATCGCATTTGCGTACTTTCAAGCCAGACAAAATTTAAAATATCATACTTACGATGAATCTGTCTGCGCCAATCGAATTTTCTGCTCAAAGTATACAAGAAAATATCGAAAAAGCATCCGATTTGAGACTTTCACTTTTTGGGGTCAAAAAAGTTCAAAGTGGTTAACCTTAGGTTTTTTTCAAATACCGTGAAAATATTCAGTGGTGTTTTTATCGACGAAATCGACTAATTTCGATGCGTAGAGTTCGAAAAACGCGCTGGATCCTGGCGCAAACACTTTAATCCGTCTCAAAATGCGAAGTAAAGGAGGCTCAGATTTGCATCGCATTTGCTTACTTTCAAGCCAGATAAAATTTAAAATATCATACTTACGATGAATCTGTCTGCGCCAATCGAATTTTCTGCTCAAAGTACACAAGAAAATATCGAAAAAGCATCCGATTTGAGACTTTCACTTTTTGGGGTCAAAAAAATTCAAAGGGGTTAACCTTAGGTTTTTTTCAAAAACCGTGAAAATATTCAGTGGTGTTTTTATCGACGAAATCGACTAATTTCGATGCGTAGAGTTCGAAAAACGCACTGGATCCTGGCGCAAACACTTTAATCCGTCTCAAAATGCGAAGTAAAGGAGGCTCAGATTTGCATCGCATTTGCTTACTTTCAAGCCAGATAAAATTTAAAATATCATACTTACGATGAATCTGTCTGCGCCAATCGAATTTTCTGCTCAAAGTATACAAGAAAATATCGAAAAAGCATCCGATTTGAGACTTTCACTTTTTGGGTCAAAAAAATTCAAAGGGGTGAAACCTTAGGTTTTTTTCAAAAACCGTGAAAATATTCAGTGGTGTTTTTAGCGACGAAATCGACTAATTTCGATGCGTAGAGTTCGAAAAACTCGCTGGATCCTGGCGCAAACACTTTAATCCGTCTCAAAATGCGAAGTAAAGGAGGCTCAGATTTGCATCGCATTTGCTTACTTTCAAGCCAGATAAAATTTAAAATATCATACTTACGATGAATCTGTCTGCGCCAATCGAATTTTCTGCTCAAAGTATACAAGAAATATCGAAAAAGCATCCGATTTGAGACTTTCACTTTTTGGGGTCAAAAGAATTCAAGGGGTTAACCTTAGGTTTTTTTCAAAAACCGTGAAAATATTCAGTGGTGTTTTTATCGACGAAATCGACTAATTTCGATGCGTAGAGTTCGAAAAACGCGCTGGATCCTGGCGCAAACACTTTAATCCGTCTCAAAATGCGAAGTAAAGGAGGCTCAGATTTGCATCGCATTTGCTTACTTTCAAGCCAGATAAAATTTAAAATATCATACTTACGATGAATCTGTCTGCGCCAATCGAATTTTCTGCTCAAAGTATACAAGAAAATATCGAAAAAGCATCCGATTTGAGACTTTCACTTTTTGGGGTCAAAAAAATTCAAAGGGGTTAACCTTAGGTTTTTTTCAAAAACCGTGAAAATATTCAGTGGTGTTTTTATCGACGAAATCGACTAATTTCGATGCGTAGAGTTCGAAAAACGCGCTGGATCCTGGCGCAAACACTTTAATCCGTCTCAAAATGCGAAGTAAAGGAGGCTCAGATTTGCATCGCATTTGCTTACTTTCAAGCCAGATAAAATTTAAAATATCATACTTACGATGAATCTGTCTGCGCCAATCGAATTTTCTGCTCAAAGTACACAAGAAAATATCGAAAAAGCATCCGATTTAAGACTTTCACTTTTTGGGGTCAAAAAAATTCAAAGGGGTTAACCTTAGGTTTTTTTCAAAAACCGTGAAAATATTCAGTGGTGTTTTTATCGACAAAATCGACTAATTTCGATGCGTAGAGTTCGAAAAACGCGCTGGATCCTGGCGCAAACACTTTAATCCGTCTCAAAATGCGAAGTAAAGGAGGCTCAGATTTGCATCGCATTTGCTTACTTTCAAGCCAGATAAAATTTAAAATATCATACTTACGATGAATCCGTCTGCGCCAATCGAATTTTCTGCTCTAAGTATACAAGTAAATATCGAAAAAGCATCCGATTTGAGACTTTCACTTTTTGGGGTCAAAAAAATTCAAAGGGGTTAACCTTAGGTTTTTTTCAAAAACCGTGAAAATATTCAGTGGTGTCTTTATCGACGAAATCGACTAATTTCGATGCGTAGAGTTCGAAAAACGCCCTGGATCCTGGCGCAAACACTTTAATCCGTCTCAAAATGCGAAGTAAAGCAGGCTCAGATTTGCATCGCATTTGCTTACTTTCAAGCCAGATAAAATTTAAAATATCATACTTACGATGAATCTGTCTGCGCCAATCGAATTTTCTGCTCAAAGTATACAAGAAAATATCGAAAAAGCATCCGATTTGAGACTTTCACTTTTTGGGGTCAAAAAAATTCAAAGGGGTTAACCTTAGGTTTTTTTCAAAAACCGTGAAAATATTCAGTGGTGTTTTTATCGACGAAATCGACTAATTTCGATGCGTAGAGTTCGAAAAACGCGCTGGATCCTGGCGCAAACACTTTAATCCGTCTCAAAATGCGAAGTAAAGGAGGCTCAGATTTGCATCGCATTTGCTTACTTTCAAGCCAGATAAAATTTAAAATATCATACTTACGATGAATCTGTCTGCGCCAATCGAATTTTCTGCTCAAAGTATACAAGAAAATATCGAAAAAGCATCCGATTTGAGACTTTCACTTTTTGGGGTCAAAAAAATTCAAAGGGGTTAACCTTAGGTTTTTTTCAAAAACCGTGAAAATATTCAGTGGTGTTTTTATCGACGAAATCGACTAATTTCGATGCGTAGAGTTCGAAAAACGCGCTGGATCCTGGCGCAAACACTTTAATCCGTCTCAAAATGCGAAGTAAAGGAGGTTCAGATTTGCATCGCATTTGCTTACTTTCAAGCCAGATAAAATTTAAAATATCATACTTACGATGAATCTGTCTGCGCCAATCGAATTTTCTGCTCAAAGTATACAAGAAAATATCGAAAAAGCATCCGATTTGAGACTTTCACTTTTTGGGGTCAAAAAAATTCAAAGGGGTTAACCTTAGGTTTTTTTCAAAAACCGTGAAAATATTCAGTGGTGTTTTTATCGACGAAATCGACTAATTTCGATGCGTAGAGTTCGAAAAACGCGCTGGATCCTGGCGCAAACACTTTAATCCGTCCCAAAATGCGAAGTAAAGGAGGCTCAGATTTGCATCGCATTTGCTTACTTTCAAGCCAGATAAAATTTAAAATATCATACTTACGATGAATCTGTCTGCGCCAATCGAATTTTCTGCTCAAAGTATACAAGAAAATATCGAAAAAGCATCCGATTTGAGACTTTCACTTTTTGGGGTCAAAAAAATTCAAAGGGGTTAACCTTAGGTTTTTTTCAAACACCGTGAAAATATTCAGTGGTGTTTTTATCGACGAAATCGACTAATTTCGATGCGTAGAATTCGAAAAACGCACTGGATCCTGGCGCAAACACTTTAATCCGTCTCAAAATGCGAAGTAAAGGAGGCTCAGATTTGCATCGCATTTGCTTACTTTCAAGCCAGATAAAATTTAAAATATCATACTTACGATGAATCTGTCAGCGCCAATCGAATTTTCTGCTCAAAGTATACAAGAAAATATCGAAAAAGCATCCGATTTGAGACTTTCACTTTTTGGGGTCAAAAAAATTCAAAGGGGTTAACCTTAGGTTTTTTTCAAAAACCGTGAAAATATTCAGTGGTGTTATTATCGACAAAATCGACTAATTTCGATGCGTAGAGTTCGAAAAACGCGCTGGATTCTGGCGCAAACACTTTAATCCGTCTCAAAATGCGAAGTAAAGGAGGCTCAGATTTGCATCGCATTTGCTTACTTTCAAGCCAGATAAAATTTAAAATATCATACTTACGATGAATCTGTCTGCGCCAATCGAATTTTCTGCTCAAAGTTACAAGAAAATATCGAAAAAGCATCCGATTTGAGACTTTCACTTTTTGGGGTCAAAAAAATTCAAAGGGGTTAACCTTAGGTTTTTTTCAAAAACCGTGAAAATATTCCGTGGTGTTTTTATCGACGAAATCGACTAATTTCGATGCGTAGAGTTCGAAAAACGCGCTGGATCCTGGCGCAAACACTTTAATCCGTCTCAAAATGCGAAGTAAAGGAGGCTCAGATTTGCATCGCATTTGCTTACTTTCAAGCCAGATAAAATTTAAAATATCATACTTACGATGAATCTGTCTGCGCCAATCGAATTTTCTGCTCAAGGTATACAAGAAAATTTCAAAAAAACATCCGATTTGAGACTTTCACTTTTTGGGGTCAAAAAAATTTAAAGGGGTTAACCTTAGGTTTTTTTCAAAAACCGTGAAAATATTCAGTGGTGTTTTTATCGACGAAATCGACTAATTTCGATGCGTAGAGTTCGAAAAACGCGCTGGATCCTGGCGCAAACACTTTAATCCGTCTCAAAATGCGAAGTAAAGGAGGCTCAGATTTGCATCGCATTTGCTTACTTTCAAGCCAGATAAAATTTAAAATATCATACTTACGATGAATCTGTCTGCGCCAATCGAATTTTCTGCTCAAAGTATACAAGAAAATATCGAAAAAGCATCCGATTTGAGACTTTCACTTTTTGGGGTCAAAAAAATTCAAAGGGGTTAACCTTAGGTTTTTTTCAAAAACCGTGAAAATATTCAGTGGTGTTTTTATCGACGAAATCGACTAATTTCGATGCGTAGAGTTCGAAAAACGCGCTGGATCCTGGCGCAAACACTTTAATCCGTCTCAAAATGCGAAGTAACGGAGGCTCAGATTTGCATCGCATTTGCTTACTTTCAAGCCAGATAAAATTTAAAATATCATACTTACGATGAATCTGACTGCGCCAATCGAATTTTCTGCTCAAAGTATACAAGAAAATATCGAAAAAGCATCCGATTTGAGACTTTCACTTTTTGGGGTCAAAAAAATTCAAAGGGGTTAAACTTAGGTTTTTTTCAAAAACCGTGAAAATATTCAGTGGTGTTTTTATCGACGAAATCGACTATTTTCGATGCGTAGAGTTCGAAAAACGCGCGGGATCCTGGCGCAAACACTTTAATCCGTCTCAAAATGCGAAGTAAAGGAGGCTCAGATTTGCATCGCATTTGCTTACTTTCAAGCCAGATAAAATTTAAAATATCATACTTACGATGAATCTGTCTGCGCCAATCGAATTTTCTGCTCAAAGTATACAAGAAAATATCGAAAAAGCATCCGATTTGAGACTTTCACTTTTTGGGGTCAAAAAAATTCAAAGGGGTTAACCTTAGGTTTTTCTCAAAAACCGTGAAAATATTCAGTGGTGTTTTTATCGACGAAATCGACTAATTTCGATGCGCAGAGTTCGAAAAACGCGCTGGATCCTGGCGCAAACACTTTAATCCGTCTCAAAATGCGAAGTAAAGGAGGCTCAGATTTGCATCGCATTTGCTTACTTTCAAGCCAGATAAAATTTAAAATATCATACTTACGATGAATCTTTCTGCGCCAATCGAATTTTCTGCTCAAAGTATACAAGAAAATATCGAAAAAGCATCCGATTTGAGACTTTCACTTTTTGGGGTCAAAAAAATTCAAAGGGGTTAACCTTAGGTTTTTTTCAAAAACCGTGAAAATATTCAGTGGTGTTTTTATCGACGAAATCGACTAATTTCGATACGTAGAGTTCGAAAAACGCGCTGGATCCTGGCGCAAACACTTTAATCCGTCTCAAAATGCGAAGTAAAGGAGGCTCAGATTTGCATCGCATTTGCTTACTTTCAAGCCAGATAAAATTCAAAATATCATACTTACGATGAATCTGTCTGCGCCAATCGAATTTTCTGCTCAAAGTATACAAGAAAATATCGAAAAAGCATCCGATTTGAGACTTTCACTTTTTGGGGTCAAAAAAATTCAAAGGGGTTAACCTTAGGTTTTTTTCAAAAACCGTGAAAATATTCAGTGGTGTTTTTATCGACGAAATCGACTAATTTCGATGCGTAGAGTTCGAAAAACGCGCTGGATCCTGGCGCAAACACTTTAATCCGTCTCAAAATGCGAAGTAAAGGAGGCTCAGATTTGCATCGCATTTGCTTACTTTCAAGCCAGATAAAATTTAAAATATCATACTTACGATGAATCTGTCTGCGCCAATCGAATTTTCTGCTCAAGGTATACAAGAAAATTTCAAAAAAGCATCCGATTTGAGACTTTCACTTTTTGGGGTCAAAAAAATTCAAAGGGGTTAACCTTAGGTTTTTTTCAAAAACCGTGAAAATATTCAGTGGTGTTTTTATCGACGAAATCGACTAATTTCGATGCGTAGAGTTCGAAAAACGCGCTGGATCCTGGCGCAAACACTTTAATCCGTCTCAAAATGCGAAGTAAAGAGGCTCAGATTTGCATCGCATTTGCTTACTTTCAAGCTAGATAAAATTTAAAATATCATACTTACGATGAATCTGTCTGCGCCAATCGATTTTTCTGCTCAAAGTATACAAGAAAATATCGAAAAAGCATCCGATTTGAGACTTTCACTTTTTGGGGTCAAAAAAATTCAAAGGGGTTAACCTTAGGTTTTTTTCAAAAACCGTGAAAATATTCAGTGGTGTTTTTATCGACGAAATCGACTAACTTCGATGCGTAGAGTTCGAAAAACGCGCTGAATCCTGGCGCAAACACTTTAATCCGTCTCAAAATGCGAAGTAAAGGAGGCTCAGATTTGCATCGCATTTGCTTACTTTCAAGCCAGATAAAATTTAAAATATCATACTTACGATGAATCTGTCTGCGCCAATCGAATTTTCTGCTCAAAGTATACAAGAAAATATCGAAAAAGCATCCGATTTGAGACTTTCACTTTTTGGGGTCAAAAAAATTCAAAGGGGTTAACCTTAGGTTTTTTTCAAAAACCGTGAAAATATTCAGTGGTGTTTTTATCGACGAAATCGACTAATTTCGATGCGTAGAGTTCGAAAAACGCGCTGGATCCTGGCGCAAACACTTTAATCCGTCTCAAAATGCGAAGTAAAGGAGGCTCAGATTTGCATCGCATTTGCTTACTTTCAAGCCAGATAAAATTTAAAATATCATACTTACGATGAATCTGTCTGCGCCAATCGAATTTTCTGCTCAAAGTATACAAGAAAATATCGAAAAAGCATCCGATTTGAGACTTTCACTTTTTAGGGTCAAAAAAATTCAAAGAGGTTAACCTTAGGTTTTTTTCAAAAACCGTGAAAATATTCAGTGGTGTTTCTATCGACGAAATCGACTAATTTCGATGCGTAGAGTTCGAAAAACGCGCTGGATCCTGGCGCAAACACTTTAATCCGTCTCAAAATGCGAAGTAAAGGAGGCTCAGATTTGCATCGCATTTGCTTACTTTCAAGCCAGATAAAATTTAAAATATCATACTTACGATGAATCTGTCTGCGCCAATCGAATTTTCTGCTCAAAGTATACAAGAAAATATCGAAATAGCATCCGATTTGAGACTTTTACTTTTTGGGGTCCAAAAAATTCAAAGGGGTTAACCTTAGGTTTTTTTCAAAAACCGTGAAAATATTCATTGGTGTTTTTATCGACGAAATCGACTAATTTCGATGAGTAGAGTTCGAAAAACGCGCTGGATCCTGGCGCAAACACTTTAATCCGTCTCAAAATGTGAAATAAAGGAGGCTCAGATTTGCATCGCATTTGCTTACTTTCAAGCCAGATAAAATTTAAAATATCATACTTACGATGAATCTGTCTGCGCCAATCGAATTTTCTGCTCAAAGTATACAAGAAAATATCGAAAAAGCATCCGATTTGAGACTTTTACTTTTTGGGGTCAAAAAAATTCAAAGGGGTTAACCTTAGGTTTTTTCAAAAACCGTGAAAATATTCAGTGGTGTTTTTATCGACGAAATCGACTAATTTCGATGCGTAGAGTTCGAAAAACGCGCTAGATCCTGGCGCAAACACTTTAATCCGTCTCAAAATGCGAAGTAAAGGAGGCTCAGATTTGCATCGCAATTGCTTACTTTCAAGCCAGATAAAATTTAAAATATCATACTTACGATGAATCTGTCTGCGCCAATCGAATTTTCTGCTCAAAATATACAAGAAAATATCGAAAAAGCATCCGATTTGAGACTTTCACCTTTTGGGGTCAAAAAAATTCAAAGGGGTTAACCTTAGGTTTTTTTCAAAAACCGTGAAAATATTCAGTGGTGTTTTTATCGACGAAATCGACTAATTTCGATGCGTAGAGTTCGAAAAACGCGCTGGATCCTGGCGCAAACACTTTAATCCGTCTCAAAATGCGAAGTAAAGGAGGCTCAGATTTGCATCGCATTTGCTTACTTTCAAGCTAGATAAAATTTAAAATATCATACTTACGATGAATCTGTCTGCGCCAATCGATTTTTCTGCTCAAAGTATACAAGAAAATATCGAAAAAGCATCCGATTTGAGACTTTCACTTTTTGGGGTCAAAAAAATTCAAAGGGGTTAACCTTAGGTTTTTTTCAAAAACCGTGAAAAAATTCAGTGGTGTTTTTATCGACGAAATCGACTAACTTCGATGCGTAGAGTTCGAAAAACGCGCTGGATCCTGGCGCAAACACTTTAATCCGTCTCAAAATGCGAAGTAAAGGAGGCTCAGATTTGCATCGCATTTGCTTACTTTCAAGCCAGATAAAATTTAAAATATCATACTTACGATGAATCTGTCTGCGCCAATCGAATTTTCTGCTCAAAGTATACAAGAAAATATCGAAAAAGCATCCGATTTGAGACTTTCACTTTTTGGGGTCAAAAAAATTCAAAGGGGTTAACCTTAGGTTTTTTTCAAAAACCGTGAAAATATTCAGTGGTGTTTTTATCGACGAAATCGACTAATTTCGATGCGTAGAGTTCGAAAAACGCGCTGGATCCTGGCGCAAACACTTTAATCCGTCTCAAAATGCGAAGTAAAGGAGGCTCAGATTTGCATCGCATTTGCTTACTTTCAAGCCAGATAAAATTTAAAATATCATACTTACGATGAATCTGACTGCGCCAATCGAATTTTCTGCTCAAAGTATACAAGAAATATCGAAAAAGCATCCGATTTGAGACTTTCACTTTTTGGGGTCAAAAAAATTCAAAGGGGTTAAACTTAGGTTTTTTTCAAAAACCGTGAAAATATTCAGTGGTGTTTTTATCGACGAAATCGACTAATTTCGATGCGTAGAGTTCGAAAAACGCGCTGGATCCTGGCGCAAACACTTTAATCCGTCTCAAAATGCGAAGTAAAGGAGGCTCAGATTTGCATCGCATTTGCTTACTTTCAAGCCAGATAAAATTTAAAATATCATACTTACGATGAATCTGTCTGCGCCAATCGAATTTTCTGCTCAAAGTACACAAGAAAATATCGAAAAAGCATCCGATTTAAGACTTTCACTTTTTGGGGTCAAAAAAATTCAAAGGGGTTAACCTTAGGTTTTTTTCAAAAACCGTGAAAATATTCAGTGGTGTTTTTATCGACAAAATCGACTAATTTCGATGCGTAGAGTTCGAAAAACGCGCTGGATCCTGGCGCAAACACTTTAATCCGTCTCAAAATGCGAAGTAAAGGAGGCTCAGATTTGCATCGCATTTGCTTACTTTCAAGCCAGATAAAATTTAAAATATCATACTTACGATGAATCCGTCTGCGCCAATCGAATTTTCTGCTCTAAGTATACAAGTAAATATCGAAAAAGCATCCGATTTGAGACTTTCACTTTTTGGGGTCAAAAAAATTCAAAGGGGTTAACCTTAGGTTTTTTTCAAAAACCGTGAAAATATTCAGTGGTGTCTTTATCGACGAAATCGACTAATTTCGATGCGTAGAGTTCGAAAAACGCCCTGGATCCTGGCGCAAACACTTTAATCCGTCTCAAAATGCGAAGTAAAGGAGGCTCAGATTTGCATCGCATTTGCTTACTTTCAAGCCAGATAAAATTTAAAATATCATACTTACGATGAATCTGTCTGCGCCAATCGAATTTTCTGCTCAAAGTATACAAGAAAATATCGAAAAAGCATCCGATTTGAGACTTTCACTTTTTGGGGTCAAAAAAATTCAAAGGGGTTAACCTTAGGTTTTTTTCAAAAACCGTGAAAATATTCAGTGGTGTTTTTATCGACGAAATCGACTAATTTCGATGCGTAGAGTTCGAAAAACGCGCTGGATCCTGGCGCAAACACTTTAATCCGTCTCAAAATGCGAAGTAAAGGAGGCTCAGATTTGCATCGCATTTGCTTACTTTCAAGCCAGATAAAATTTAAAATATCATACTTACGATGAATCTGTCTGCGCCAATCGAATTTTCTGCTCAAAGTATACAAGAAAATATCGAAAAAGCATCCGATTTGAGACTTTCACTTTTTGGGGTCAAAAAAATTCAAAGGGGTTAACCTTAGGTTTTTTTCAAAAACCGTGAAAATATTCAGTGGTGTTTTTATCGACGAAATCGACTAATTTCGATGCGTAGAGTTCGAAAAACGCGCTGGATCCTGGCGCAAACACTTTAATCCGTCTCAAAATGCGAAGTAAAGGAGGTTCAGATTTGCATCGCATTTGCTTACTTTCAAGCCAGATAAAATTTAAAATATCATACTTACGATGAATCTGTCTGCGCCAATCGAATTTTCTGCTCAAAGTATACAAGAAAATATCGAAAAAGCATCCGATTTGAGACTTTCACTTTTTGGGGTCAAAAAAATTCAAAGGGGTTAACCTTAGGTTTTTTTCAAAAACCGTGAAAATATTCAGTGGTGTTTTTATCGACGAAATCGACTAATTTCGATGCGTAGAGTTCGAAAAACGCGCTGGATCCTGGCGCAAACACTTTAATCCGTCCCAAAATGCGAAGTAAAGGAGGTTCAGATTTGCATCGCATTTGCTTACTTTCAAGCCAGATAAAATTTAAAATATCATACTTACGATGAATCTGTCTGCGCCAATCGAATTTTCTGCTCAAAGTATACAAGAAAATATCGAAAAAGCATCCGATTTGAGACTTTCACTTTTTGGGGTCAAAAAAATTCAAAGGGGTTAACCTTAGGTTTTTTTCAAACACCGTGAAAATATTCAGTGGTGTTTTTATCGACGAAATCGACTAATTTCGATGCGTAGAATTCGAAAAACGCACTGGATCCTGGCGCAAACACTTTAATCCGTCTCAAAATGCGAAGTAAAGGAGGCTCAGATTTGCATCGCATTTGCTTACTTTCAAGCCAGATAAAATTTAAAATATCATACTTACGATGAATCTGTCAGCGCCAATCGAATTTTCTGCTCAAAGTATACAAGAAAATATCGAAAAAGCATCCGATTTGAGACTTTCACTTTTTGGGGTCAAAAAAATTCAAAGGGGTTAACCTTAGGTTTTTTTCAAAAACCGTGAAAATATTCAGTGGTGTTATTATCGACAAAATCGACTAATTTCGATGCGTAGAGTTCGAAAAACGCGCTGGATTCTGGCGCAAACACTTTAATCCGTCTCAAAATGCGAAGTAAAGGAGGCTCAGATTTGCATCGCATTTGCTTACTTTCAAGCCAGATAAAATTTAAAATATCATACTTACGATGAATCTGTCTGCGCCAATCGAATTTTCTGCTCAAAGTTACAAGAAAATATCGAAAAAGCATCCGATTTGAGACTTTCACTTTTTGGGGTCAAAAAAATTCAAAGGGGTTAACCTTAGGTTTTTTTCAAAAACCGTGAAAATATTCCGTGGTGTTTTTATCGACGAAATCGACTAATTTCGATGCGTAGAGTTCGAAAAACGCGCTGGATCCTGGCGCAAACACTTTAATCCGTCTCAAAATGCGAAGTAAAGGAGGCTCAGATTTGCATCGCATTTGCTTACTTTCAAGCCAGATAAAATTTAAAATATCATACTTACGATGAATCTGTCTGCGCCAATCGAATTTTCTGCTCAAGGTATACAAGAAAATTTCAAAAAAACATCCGATTTGAGACTTTCACTTTTTGGGGTCAAAAAAATTTAAAGGGGTTAACCTTAGGTTTTTTTCAAAAACCGTGAAAATATTCAGTGGTGTTTTTATCGACGAAATCGACTAATTTCGATGCGTAGAGTTCGAAAAACGCGCTGGATCCTGGCGCAAACACTTTAATCCGTCTCAAAATGCGAAGTAAAGGAGGCTCAGATTTGCATCGCATTTGCTTACTTTCAAGCCAGATAAAATTTAAAATATCATACTTACGATGAATCTGTCTGCGCCAATCGAATTTTCTGCTCAAAGTATACAAGAAAATATCGAAAAAGCATCCGATTTGAGACTTTCACTTTTTGGGGTCAAAAAAATTCAAAGGGGTTAACCTTAGGTTTTTTTCAAAAACCGTGAAAATATTCAGTGGTGTTTTTATCGACGAAATCGACTAATTTCGATGCGTAGAGTTCGAAAAACGCGCTGGATCCTGGCGCAAACACTTTAATCCGTCTCAAAATGCGAAGTAACGGAGGCTCAGATTTGCATCGCATTTGCTTACTTTCAAGCCAGATAAAATTTAAAATATCATACTTACGATGAATCTGACTGCGCCAATCGAATTTTCTGCTCAAAGTATACAAGAAAATATCGAAAAAGCATCCGATTTGAGACTTTCACTTTTTGGGGTCAAAAAAATTCAAAGGGGTTAAACTTAGGTTTTTTTCAAAAACCGTGAAAATATTCAGTGGTGTTTTTATCGACGAAATCGACTATTTTCGATGCGTAGAGTTCGAAAAACGCGCGGGATCCTGGCGCAAACACTTTAATTCGTCTCAAAATGCGAAGTAAAGGAGGCTCAGATTTGCATCGCATTTGCTTACTTTCAAGCCAGATAAAATTTAAAATATCATACTTACGATGAATCTGTCTGCGCCAATCGAATTTTCTGCTCAAAGTATACAAGAAAATATCGAAAAAGCATCCGATTTGAGACTTTCACTTTTTGGGGTCAAAAAATTCAAAGGGGTTAACCTTAGGTTTTTCTCAAAAACCGTGAAAATATTCAGTGGTGTTTTTATCGACGAAATCGACTAATTTCGATGCGCAGAGTTCGAAAAACGCACTGGATCCTGGCGCAAACACTTTAATCCGTCTCAAAATGCGAAGTAAAGGAGGCTCAGATTTGCATCGCATTTGCTTACTTTCAAGCCAGATAAAATTTAAAATATCATACTTACGATGAATCTTTCTGCGCCAATCGAATTTTCTGCTCAAAGTATACAAGAAAATATCGAAAAAGCATCCGATTTGAGACTTTCACTTTTTGGGGTCAAAAAAATTCAAAGGGGTTAACCTTAGGTTTTTTTCAAAAACCGTGAAAATATTCAGTGGTGTTTTTATCGACGAAATCGACTAATTTCGATGCGTAGAATTCGAAAAACGCACTGGATCCTGGCGCAAACACTTTAATCCGTCTCAAAATGCGAAGTAAAGGAGGCTCAGATTTGCATCGCATTTGCTTACTTTCAAGCCAGATAAAATTTAAAATATCATACTTACGATGAATCTGTCAGCGCCAATCGAATTTTCTGCTCAAAGTATACAAGAAAATATCGAAAAAGCATCCGATTTGAGACTTTCACTTTTTGGGGTCAAAAAAATTCAAAGGGGTTAACCTTAGGTTTTTTTCAAAAACCGTGAAAATATTCAGTGGTGTTATTATCGACAAAATCGACTAATTTCGATGCGTAGAGTTCGAAAAACGCGCTGGATTCTGGCGCAAACACTTTAATCCGTCTCAAAATGCGAAGTAAAGGAGGCTCAGATTTGCATCGCATTTGCTTACTTTCAAGCCAGATAAAATTTAAAATATCATACTTACGATGAATCTGTCTGCGCCAATCGAATTTTCTGCTCAAAGTTACAAGAAAATATCGAAAAAGCATCCGATTTGAGACTTTCACTTTTTGGGGTCAAAAAAATTCAAAGGGGTTAACCTTAGGTTTTTTTCAAAAACCGTGAAAATATTACGTGGTGTTTTTATCGACGAAATCGACTAATTTCGATGCGTAGAGTTCGAAAAACGCGCTGGATCCTGGCGCAAACACTTTAATCCGTCTCAAAATGCGAAGTAAAGGAGGCTCAGATTTGCATCGCATTTGCTTACTTTCAAGCCAGATAAAATTTAAAATATCATACTTACGATGAATCTGTCTGCGCCAATCGAATTTTCTGCTCAAGGTATACAAGAAAATTTCAAAAAAACATCCGATTTGAGACTTTCACTTTTTGGGGTCAAAAAAATTTAAAGGGGTTAACCTTAGGTTTTTTTCAAAAACCGTGAAAATATTCAGTGGTGTTTTTATCGACGAAATCGACTAATTTCGATGCGTAGAGTTCGAAAAACGCGCTGGATCCTGGCGCAAACACTTTAATCCGTCTCAAAATGCGAAGTAAAGGAGGCTCAGATTTGCATCGCATTTGCTTACTTTCAAGCCAGATAAAATTTAAAATATCATACTTACGATGAATCTGTCTGCGCCAATCGAATTTTCTGCTCAAAGTATACAAGAAAATATCGAAAAAGCATCCGATTTGAGACTTTCACTTTTTGGGGTCAAAAAAATTCAAAGGGGTTAACCTTAGGTTTTTTTCAAAAACCGTGAAAATATTCAGTGGTGTTTTTATCGACGAAATCGACTAATTTCGATGCGTAGAGTTCGAAAAACGCGCTGGATCCTGGCGCAAACACTTTAATCCGTCTCAAAATGCGAAGTAACGGAGGCTCAGATTTGCATCGCATTTGCTTACTTTCAAGCCAGATAAAATTTAAAATATCATACTTACGATGAATCTGACTGCGCCAATCGAATTTTCTGCTCAAAGTATACAAGAAAATATCGAAAAAGCATCCGATTTGAGACTTTCACTTTTTGGGGTCAAAAAAATTCAAAGGGGTTAAACTTAGGTTTTTTTCAAAAACCGTGAAAATATTCAGTGGTGTTTTTATCGACGAAATCGACTATTTTCGATGCGTAGAGTTCGAAAAACGCGCGGGATCCTGGCGCAAACACTTTAATTCGTCTCAAAATGCGAAGTAAAGGAGGCTCAGATTTGCATCGCATTTGCTTACTTTCAAGCCAGATAAAATTTAAAATATCATACTTACGATGAATCTGTCTGCGCCAATCGAATTTTCTGCTCAAAGTATACAAGAAAATATCGAAAAAGCATCCGATTTGAGACTTTCACTTTTTGGGGTCAAAAAATTCAAAGGGGTTAACCTTAGGTTTTTCTCAAAAACCGTGAAAATATTCAGTGGTGTTTTTATCGACGAAATCGACTAATTTCGATGCGCAGAGTTCGAAAAACGCGCTGGATCCTGGCGCAAACACTTTAATCCGTCTCAAAATGCGAAGTAAAGGAGGCTCAGATTTGCATCGCATTTGCTTACTTTCAAGCCAGATAAAATTTAAAATATCATACTTACGATGAATCTTTCTGCGCCAATCGAATTTTCTGCTCAAAGTATACAAGAAAATATCGAAAAAGCATCCGATTTGAGACTTTCACTTTTTGGGGTCAAAAAAATTCAAAGGGGTTAACCTTAGGTTTTTTTCAAAAACCGTGAAAATATTCAGTGGTGTTTTTATCGACGAAATCGACTAATTTCGATACGTAGAGTTCGAAAAACGCGCTGGATCCTGGCGCAAACACTTTAATCCGTCTCAAAATGCGAAGTAAAGGAGGCTCAGATTTGCATCGCATTTGCTTACTTTCAAGCCAGATAAAATTCAAAATATCATACTTACGATGAATCTGTCTGCGCCAATCGAATTTTCTGCTCAAAGTATACAAGAAAATATCGAAAAAGCATCCGATTTGAGACTTTCACTTTTTGGGGTCAAAAAAATTCAAAGGGGTTAACCTTAGGTTTTTTTCAAAAACCGTGAAAATATTCAGTGGTGTTTTTATCGACGAAATCGACTAATTTCGATGCGTAGAGTTCGAAAAACGCGCTGGATCCTGGCGCAAACACTTTAATCCGTCTCAAAATGCGAAGTAAAGGAGGCTCAGATTTGCATCGCATTTGCTTACTTTCAAGCCAGATAAAATTTAAAATATCATACTTACGATGAATCTGTCTGCGCCAATCGAATTTTCTGCTCAAGGTATACAAGAAAATTTCAAAAAAGCATCCGATTTGAGACTTTCACTTTTTGGGGTCAAAAAAATTCAAAGGGGTTAACCTTAGGTTTTTTTCAAAAACCGTGAAAATATTCAGTGGTGTTTTTATCGACGAAATCGACTAATTTCGATGCGTAGAGTTCGAAAAACGCGCTGGATCCTGGCGCAAACACTTTAATCCGTCTCAAAATGCGAAGTAAAGGAGGCTCAGATTTGCATCGCATTTGCTTACTTTCAAGCTAGATAAAATTTAAAATATCATACTTACGATGAATCTGTCTGCGCCAATCGATTTTTCTGCTCAAAGTATACAAGAAAATATCGAAAAAGCATCCGATTTGAGACTTTCACTTATTGGGGTCAAAAAAATTCAAAGGGGTTAACCTTAGGTTTTTTTCAAAAACCGTGAAAATATTCAGTGGTGTTTTTATCGACGAAATCGACTAACTTCGATGCGTAGAGTTCGAAAAACGCGCTGAATCCTGGCGCAAACACTTTAATCCGTCTCAAAATGCGAAGTAAAGGAGGCTCAGATTTGCATCGCATTTGCTTACTTTCAAGCCAGATAAAATTTAAAATATCATACTTACGATGAATCTGTCTGCGCCAATCGAATTTTCTGCTCAAAGTATACAAGAAAATATCGAAAAAGCATCCGATTTGAGACTTTCACTTTTTGGGGTCAAAAAAATTCAAAGGGGTTAACCTTAGGTTTTTTTCAAAAACCGTGAAAATATTCAGTGGTGTTTTTATCGACGAAATCGACTAATTTCGATGCGTAGAGTTCGAAAAACGCGCTGGATCCTGGCGCAAACACTTTAATCCGTCTCAAAATGCGAAGTAAAGGAGGCTCAGATTTGCATCGCATTTGCTTACTTTCAAGCCAGATAAAATTTAAAATATCATACTTACGATGAATCTGACTGCGCCAATCGAATTTTCTGCTCAAAGTATACAAGAAAATATCGAAAAAGCATCCGATTTGAGACTTTCACTTTTTGGGGTCAAAAAAATTCAAAGGGGTTAAACTTAGGTTTTTTTCAAAAACCGTGAAAATATTCAGTGGTGTTTTTATCGACGAAATCGACTAATTTCGATGCGTAGAGTTCGAAAAACGCGCGGGATCCTGGCGCAAACACTTTAATCCGTCTCAAAATGCGAAGTAAAGGAGGCTCAGATTTGCATCGCATTTGCTTACTTTCAAGCCAGATGAAATTTAAAATATCATACTTACGATGAATCTGTCTGCGCCAATCGAATTTTCTGCTCAAAGTATACAAGAAAATATCGAAAAAGCATCCGATTTGAGACTTTCACTTTTTGGGGTCAAAAAAATTCAAAGGGGTTAACCTTAGGTTTTTTTCAAAAACCGTGAAAATATTCAGTGGTGTTTTTATCGACGAAATCGACTAATTTCGATGCGTAGAGTTCGAAAAACGCGCTGGATCCTGGCGCAAACACTTTAATCCGTCTCAAAATGCGAAGTAAAGCAGGCTCAGATTTGCATCGCATTTGCTTACTTTCAAGCCAGATAAAATTTAAAATATCATACTTACGATGAATCTGTCTGCGCCAATCGAATTTTCTGCTCAAAGTATACAAGAAAATATCGAAAAAGCATCCGATTTGAGACTTTCACTTTTTGGGGTCAAAAAAATTCAAAGGGGTTAACCTTAGGATTTTTTCAAAAACCGTGAAAATATTCAGTGGTGTTTTTATCGACGAAATCGACTAATTTCGATGCGTAGAGTTCGAAAAACGCGCTGGATCCTGGCGCAAACACTTTAATCCGTCTCAAAATGCGAAGTAAAGCAGGCTCAGATTTGCATCGCATTTGCTTACTTTCAAGCCAGATAAAATTTAAAATATCATACTTACGATGAATCTGTCTGCGCCAATCGAATTTTCTGCTCAAAGTATACAAGAAAATATCGAAAAAGCATCCGATTTGAGACTTTCACTTTTTGGGGTCAAAAAAATTCAAAGGGGTTAACCTTAGGTTTTTTTCAAAAACCGTGAAAATATTCAGTGGTGTTTTTACCGACGAAATCGACTAATTTCGATGCGTAGAGTTCGAAAAACGCGCTGGATCCTGGCGCAAACACTTTAATCCGTCTCAAAATGCGAAGTAAAGCAGGCTCAGATTTGCATCGCATTTGCTTACTTTCAAGCCAGATAAAATTTAAAATATCATACTTACGATGAATCTGTCTGCGCCAATCGAATTTTCTGCTCAAAGTATACAAGAAAATATCGAAAAAGCATCCGATTTGAGACTTTCACTTTTTGGGGTCAAAAAAATTCAAAGGGGTTAACCTTAGGTTTTTTTCAAAAACCGTGAAAATATTCAGTGGTGTTTTTATCGACGAAATCGACTAATTTCGATGCGTAGAGTTCGAAAAACGCGCTGGATCCTGGCGCAAACACTTTAATCCGTCTCAAAATGCGAAGTAAAGCAGGCTCAGATTTGCATCGCATTTGCTTACTTTCAAGCCAGATAAAATTTAAAATATCATACTTACGATGAATCTGTCTGCGCCAATCGAATTTTCTGCTCAAAGTATACAAGAAAATATCGAAAAAGCATCCGATTTGAGACTTTCACTTTTTGGGGTCAAAAAAATTCAAAGGGTTATTAAATTCAAAAACCTTAGGTTTTTTTCAAAAACCGTGAAAATATTCAGTGGTGTTTTTATCGACGAAATCGACTAATTTCGATGCGTAGAGTTCGAAAAACTCGATGTATCCTGGCGCAAACACTTTAATCCGTCTCAAAATGCGAAGTAAAGGAGGCTCAGATTTGCATCGCATTTGCTTACTTTCAAGCCAGATAAAATTTAAAATATCATACTTACGATGAATCTGTCTGCGGCAATCGAATTTTCTGCTCAAAGTATACAAGAAAATATCGAAAAAGCATCCGATTTGAGACTTTCACTTTTTGGGGTCAAAAAAATTCAAAGGGGTTAACCTTAGGTTTTTTTCAAAAACCGTGAAAATATTCAGTGGTGTTTTTATCGACGAAATCGACTAATTTCGATGCGTAGAGTTCGAAAAACGCGCTGGATCCTGGCGCAAACACTTTAATCCGTCTCAAAATGCGAAGTAAAGGAGGCTCAGATTTGCATCGCATTTGCTTACTTTCAAGCCAGATAAAATTTAAAATATCATACTTACGATGAATCTGTCTGCGCCAATCGAATTTTCTGCTCAAAGTATACAAGAAAATATCGAAAAAGCATCCGATTTGAGACTTTCACTTTTTGGGGTCAAAAAAATTCAAAGGGGTTAACCTTAGGTTTTTTTCAAAAACCGTGAAAATATTCAGTGGTGTTTTTATCGACGAAATCGACTAATTTCGATGCGTAGAGTTCGAAAAACGCACAGGATCCTGGCGCAATCACTTTAATCCGTCTCAAAATGCGAAGTAAAGAAGGCTCAGATTTGCATCGCATTTGCTTACTTTCAAGCCAGATAAAATTTAAAATATCATACTTACGCTGAATCTGTCTGCGCCAATCGAATTTTATGCTCAAAGTATACAAGAAAATATCGAAAAAGCATCCGATTTGAGACTTTCACTTTTTGGGGTCAAAAAAATTCAAAGGGGTTAACCTTAGGTTTTTTTCAAAAACCGTGAAAATATTCAGTGGTGTTTTTATCGACGAAATCGACTAATTTCGATGCGTAGAGTTCGAAAAACGCGCTGGATCCTGGCGCAAACATTTTAATCCGTCTCAAAATGCGAAGTAAAGGAAGCTCAGATTTGCATCGCAATTGCTTACTTTCAAGCCAGATAAAATTTAAAATATCATACTTACGATGAATCTGTCTGCGCCAATCGAATTTTCTGCTCAAAGTATACAAGAAAATATCGAAAAAGCATCCGATTTGAGACTTTCACTTTTTGGGGTCAAAAAAATTCAAAGGGGTTAACCTTAGGTTTTTTTCAAAAACCGTGAAAATATTCAGTGGAGTTTTTATCGACGAAATCGACTAACTTCGATGCGTAGAGTTCGAAAAACGCGCTGTATCCTGGCGCAAACACTTTAATCCGTATCAAAATGCGAAGTAAAGGAGGCTCAGATTTGCATCGCATTTGCTTACTTTCAAGCCAGATAAAATTTAAAATATCATACTTACGATGAATCTGTCTGCGCAAATCGAATTTTCTGCTCAAAGTATACAAGTAAATATCGAAAAAGCATCCGATTTGAGACTTTCACTTTTTGGGGTCAAAAAAATTCAAAGGGGTTAACCTAAGGTTTTTTTCAAAAACCGTGAAAATATTCAGTGGTGTTTTTATCGACGAAATCGACTAATTTCGATGCGTAGAGTTCGAAAAACGCGCTGGATCCTGGCGCAAACACTTTAATCCGTCTCAAAATGCGAAGTAAAGGAGGCTCAGATTTGCATCGCATTTGCTTACTTTCAAGCCAGATAAAATTTAAAATATCATACTTACGATGAATCTGACTGCGCCAATCGAATTTTCTGCTCAAAGTATACAAGAAAATATCGAAAAAGCATCCGATTTGAGACTTTCACTTTTTGGGGTCAAAAAAATTCAAAGGGGTTAAACTTAGGTTTTTTTCAAAAACCGTGAAAATATTCAGTGGTGTTTTTATCGACGAAATCGACTAATTTCGATGCGTAGAGTTCGAAAAACGCGCTGGATCCTGGCGCAAACACTTTAATCCGTCTCAAAATGCGAAGTAAAGGAGGCTCAGATTTGCATCGCATTTGCTTACTTTCAAGCCAGATAAAATTTAAAATATCATACTTACGATGAATCTGTCTGCGCCAATCGAATTTTCTGCTCAAAGTATACAAGAAAATATCGAAATAGCATCCGATTTGAGACTTTTACTTTTTGGGGTCCAAAAAATTCAAAGGGCTTAACCTTAGGTTTTTTTCAAAAACCGTGAAAATATTCATTGGTGTTTTTATCGACGAAATCCACTAATTTCGATGAGTAGAGTTCGAAAAACGCGCTGGATCCTGGCGCAAACACTTTAATCCGTCTCAAAATGCGAAATAAAGGAGGCTCAGATTTGCATCGCATTTGCTTACTTTCAAGCCAGATAAAATTTAAAATATCATACTTACGATGAATCTGTCTGCGCCAATCGAATTTTCTGCTCAAAGTATACAAGAAAATATCGAAAAAGCATCCGATTTGAGACTTTTACTTTTTGGGGTCAAAAAAATTCAAAGGGGTTAACCTTAGGTTTTTTCAAAAACCGTGAAAATATTCAGTGGTGTTTTTATCGACGAAATCGACTAATTTCGATGCGTAGAGTTCGAAAAACGCGCTAGATCCTGGCGCAAACACTTTAATCCGTCTCAAAATGCGAAGTAAAGGAGGCTCAGATTTGCATCGCATTTGCTTACTTTCAAGCCAGATAAAATTTAAAATATCATACTTACGATGAATCTGTCTGCGCCAATCGAATTTTCTGCTCAAAATATACAAGAAAATATCGAAAAAGCATCCGATTTGAGACTTTCACCTTTTGGGGTCAAAAAAATTCAAAGGGGTTAACCTTAGCTTTTTTTCAAAAACCGTGAAAATATTCAGTGGTGTTTTTATCGACGAAATCGACTAATTTCGATGCGTAGAGTTCGAAAAACGCGCTGGATCCTGGCGCAAACACTTTAATCCGTCTCAAAATGCGAAGTAAAGGAGGCTCAGAATTGCATCGCATTTGCTTACTTTCAAGCCAGATAAAATTTAGAATATCATACTTACGATGAATCTGTCTGCGCCAATCGAATTTTCTGCTCAAAGTATACAAAAAAATATCGAAAAAGCATCCGATTTGAGACTTTCACTTTTTGGGGTCAAAAAAATTCAAAGGGGTTAACCTTAGGTTTTTTTCAAAAACCGTGAAAATATTCAGTGGTGTTTTTATCGACGAAATCGACTAATTTCGATGCGTAGAGTTCGAAAAACGCGCCGGATCCTGGCGCAAACACTTTAATCCGTCGCAAAATGCGAAGTAAAGGAGGCTCAAATTGGCGTCGCATTTGCTTACTTTAAAGCCAGATAAAATTTAAAATATCGTACTTACGAGGAATCTGTCTGCGCCAGTCGAATTTTCTGCTCAAAATATACAAGAAAATATCGAAAAAGTATCCGATTTGAAACTTTCACTTTTTGGGGTAAAAAAGTTTCAAAGGGGTTAACCTTTGAATTTTTTCGAAAATCGTCAAAAATTTCACTGGTCTTTTTAGTGCATAAATCGACTAATTTCGATGCGTAGAGTTCGAAAAACGCGCCGGATCCTGGCGCAAACACTTTAATCCGTCGCAAAATGCGAAGTAAAGGAGGCTCAAATTGGCGTCGCATTTGCTTACTTTAAAGCCAGATAAAATTTAAAATATCGTACTTACGAGGAATCTGTCTGCGCCAGTCGAATTTTCTGCTCAAAATATACAAGAAAATATCGAAAAAGTATCCGATTTGAGACTTTTACTTTTTGGGGTAAAAAAGTTTCAAAGGGGTTAACCTTTGAATTTTTTCGAAAATCGTCAAAAATTTCACTGGTCTTTTTAGTGCATAAATCGACTAATTTCGATGCGTAGAGTTCGAAAAACGCGCCGGATCCTGGCGCAAACACTTTAATCCGTCGCAAAATGCGAAGTAAAGGAGGCTCAAATTGGCGTCGCATTTGCTTACTTTAAAGCCAGATAAAATTTAAAATATCGTACTTACGAGGAATCTGTCTGCGCCAATCGAATTTTCTGCTCAAAATATACAAGAAAATATCGAAAAAGTATCCGATTTGAGACTTTCACTTTTTGGGATAAAAAAGTTTGAATTTTTTCGAAAATCGTCAAAAATTTCACTGGTCTTTTTAGTGCATAAATCGACTAATTTCGATGCGTAGAGTTCGTAAAACGCGCCGGAACCTGGCGCAAACACTTTAATCCGTCGCAAAATGCGAAGTAAAGGAGGCTCAAATTGGCGTCGCATTTCCTTACTTTAAAGCCAGATAAAATTTAAAATATCGTACTTACGAGGAATCTGTCTGCGCCAGTCGAATTTTCTGCTCAAAATATACAAGAAAATATCGAAAAAGTATCCGATTTGAGACTTTCACTTTTTGGGGTAAAAAAGTTTCAAAGGGGTTAACCTTTGAATTTTTTCGAAAATCGTCAAAAATTTCACTGGTCTTTTTAGTGCATAAATCGACTAATTTCGATGCGTAGAGTTCGAAAAACGCGCCGGATCCTGGCGCAAACACTTTAATCCGTCGCAAAATGCGAAGTAAAGGAGGCTCAAATTGGCGTCGCATTTGCTTACTTTAAAGCCAGATAAAATTTAAAATATCGTACTTACGAGGAATCTGTCTGCGCCAGTCGAATTTTCTGCTCAAAATATACAAGAAAATATCGAAAAAGTATCCGATTTGAGACTTTCACTTTTTGGGGTAAAAAAGTTTCAAAGTGGTTAACCTTTGAATTTTTTCGAAAATCGTCAAAAATTTCACTGGTCTTTTTAGTGCATAAATCGACTAATTTCGATGCGTAGAGTTCGAAAAACGCGCCGGATCCTGGCGCAAACACTTTAATCCTTCGCAAAATGCGAAGTAAATGAGGCTCAAATTGGCGTCGCATTTGCTTACTTTAAAGCCAGATAAAATTTAAAATATCGTACTTACGAGGAATCTGTCTGCGCCAGTCGAATTTTCTGCTCAAAATATACAAGAAAATATCGAAAAAGTATCCGATTTGAGACTTTCACTTTTTGGGGTCAAAAAAATTCAAAGGGGTTCACCTTAGGTTTTTTTCAAAAACCGTGAAAATATTCAGTGGTGTTTTTACCGACGAAATCGACTAATTTCGATGCGTAGAGTTCGAAAAACGCGCTGGATCCTGGCGCAAACACTTTAATCCGTCTCAAAATGCGAAGTAAAGAAGGCTCAGATTTGCATCGCAATTGCTTACTTTCAAGCCAGATAAAATTTAAAATATCATACTTACGCTGAATCTGTCTGCGCCAATCGAATTTTATGCTCAAAGTATACAAGAAAATATCGAAAAAGCATCCGATTTGAGACTTTCACTTTTTGGGGTCAAAAAAATTCAAAGGGGTTAACCTTAGGTTTTTTTCAAAAACCGTGAAAATATTCAGTGGTGTTTTTATCGACGAAATCGACTAATTTCGATGCGTAGAGTTCGAAAAACGCGCTGGATCCTGGCGCAAACATTTTAATCCGTCTCAAAATGCGAAGTAAAGGAGGCTCAGATTTGCATCGCAATTGCTTACTTTCAAGCCAGATAAAATTTAAAATATCATACTTACGATGAATCTGTCTGCGCCAATCGAATTTTCTGCTCAAAGTATACAAGAAAATATCGAAAAAGCATCCGATTTGAGACTTTCACTTTTTGGGGTCAAAAAAATTCAAAGGGTTATTAAATTCAAAAACCTTAGGTTTTTTTCAAAAACCGTGAAAATATTCAGTGGTGTTTTTATCGACGAAATCGACTAATTTCGATGCGTAGAGTTCGAAAAACGCGCTGGATCCTGGCGCAAACACTTTAATCCGTCTCAAAATGCGATGTAAAGGAGGCTCAGATTTGCATCGCATTTGCTTACTTTCAAGCCAGATAAAATTTAAAATATCATACTTACGATGAATCTGTCTGCGCCAATCCAATTTTCTGCTCAAAGTATACAACAAAATATCGAAAAAGCATCCGATTTGAGACTTTCACTTTTTGGGGTCAAAAAAATTCAAAGGGGTTAACCTTAGGTTTTTTTCAAAAACCGTGAAAATATTCAGTGGTGTTTTTATCGACGAAATCGACTAATTTCGATGCGTAGAGTTCGAAAAACGCGCAGGATCCTGGCGCAATCACTTTAATCCGTCTCAAAATGCGAAGTATAGGAGGCTCAGATTTGCATCGCATTTGCTTACTTTCAAGCCAGATAAAATTTAGAATATCATACTTACGATGAATCTGTCTGCGCCAATCGAATTTTCTGCTCAAAGTATACAAGAAAATATCGAAAAAGCATCCGATTTGAGACTTTCACCTTTTGGGGTCAAAAAAATTCAAAGGGGTTAACCTTAGGTTTTTTTCAAAAACCGTGAAAATATTCAGTGGTGTTTTTATCGACGAAATCGACTAATTTCAATGCGTAGAGTTCGAAAAACGCGCTGGATCCTGGCGCAAACACTTTAATCCGTCTCAAAATGCGAAGTAAAGGATGCTCAGATTTGCATCGCATTTGCTTACTTTCAAGCCAGATAAAATTTAGAATATCATACTTACGATGAATCTGTCTGCGCCAATCGAATTTTCTGCTCAAAGTATACAAGAAAATATCGAAAAAGCATCCGATTTGAGACTTTCACTTTTTGGGGTCAAAAAAATTCAAAGGGGTTAACCTTAGGTTTTTTTCAAAAACCGTGAAAATATTCAGTGGTGTTTTTATCGACGAAATCGACTAATTTCGATGCGTAGAGTTCGAAAAACGCGCTGGATCCTGGCGCAAACACTTTAATCCGTCTCAAAATGCGAAGTAAAGGAGGCTCAGATTTGCTTCGCATTTGCTTACTTTCAAGCCAGATAAAATTTAAAATATCATACTTACGATGAATCTGTCTGCGCCAATCGAATTTTCTGCTCAAAGTATACAAGAAAATATCGAAAGGCATCCGATTTGAGACTTTCACTTTTGGGGTCAAAAAAATTCAAAGAGGTTAACCTTAGGTTTTTTTCAAAAACCGTGAAAATATTCAGTGGTGTTTTTATCGACGAAATCGACTAATTTCGATGCGTAGAGTTCGAAAAACGCGCTGGATCCTTGCGCAAACACTTTAATCCGTCTCAAAATGCGAAGTAAAGGAGGCTCAGATTTGCATCGCATTTGCTTACTTTCAAGCCGGATAAAATTTAAAATATCATACTTACGATGAATCTGTCTGCGCCAATCGAATTTTCTGCTCAAAGTATACAAGAAAATATCGAAAAAGCATCCGATTTGAGACTTTCACTTTTTGGGGTCAAAAAAATTCAAAGGGGTTAACCTGAGGTTTTTTTCAAAAACCGTGAAAATATTCAGTGGTGTTTTTATCGACGAAATCGACTAATTTCGATGCGTAGAGTTCAAAAAACGCGCTGGATCCTGGCGTAAACACTTTAATCCGTCTCAAAATGCGAAGTAAAGGAGGCTCAGATTTGCATCGCATTTGCTTACTTTCAAGCCAGATAAAATTTAAAATATCATACTTACGATGAATCTGTCTGCGCCAATCGAATTTTCTGCTCGAAGTATACAAGAAAATATCGAAAAAGCATCCGATTTGAGACTTTCACTTTTTGGGGTCAAAAAAATTCAAAGGGGTTAACCTTAGGTTTTTATCAAAAACCGTGAAAATATTCAGTGGTGTTTTTATCGACGAAATCGACTAATTTCGATGCGTAGAGTTCGAAAAACGCGCTGGATCCTGGCGCAAACACTTTAATCCGTCTCAAAATGCGAAGTAAAGGAGGCTCAGATTTGCATCGCATTTGCTTACTTTCAAGCCAGATAAAATTTAAAATATCATACTTTACGATGAATCTGTCTGCGCCAATCGAATTTTCTGCTCAAAGTATACAAGAAAATATCGAAAAAGCATCCGATTTGAGACTTTCACTTTTTGGGGTCAAAAAAATTCAAAGGGGTTAACCTTAGGTTTTTTTCAAAAACCGTGAAAATATTCAGTGGTGTTTTTATCGACGAAATCGACTAATTTCGATGCGTAGAGTTCGAAAAACGCGCTGGATCCTGGCGCAAACACTTTAATCCGTCTCAAAATGCGAAGTAAAGGAGGCTCAGATTTGCATCGCATTTGCTTACTTTCAAGCCAGATAAAATTTAAAATATCATACTTACGATGAATCTGTCTGCGCCAATCGAATTTTCTGCTCAAAGTATACAAGAAAATATCGAAAAAGCATCCGATTTGAAACTTTCACTTTTTGGGGTCAAAAAAATTCAAAAGGGTTAACCTTAGGTTTTTTTCAAAAACCGTGAAAATATTCAGTGGTGTTTTTATCGACCAAATCGACTAATTTCGATGCGTAGAGTTCGAAAAACGCGCTGGATCCTGGCGCAAACACTTTAATCCGTCTCAAAATGCGAAGTAAAGGAGGCTCAGATTTGCATCGCATTTGCTTACTTTCAAGCCAGATAAAATTTAAAATATCATACTTACGATGAATCTGTCTGCGCCAATCGAATTTTTGCTCAAAGTATACAAGAAAATATCGAAAAAGCATCCGATTTGAGACTTTCACTTTTTAGGGTCAAAAAAATTCAAAGGGGTTAACCTTAGGTTTTTTTCAAAAACCGTGAAAATATTCAGTGGTGTTTTTATCGACGAAATCGACTAATTTCGATGCGTAGAGTTCGAAAAACGCGCTGGATCCTGGCGCAAACACTTTAATCCGTCTCAAAATGCGACGTAAAGGAGGCTCAGATTTGCATCGTTTTTGCTTACTTTCAAGCCAGATAAAATTTAAAATATCATACTTTACGATGAATCTGTCTGCGCCAATCGATTTTTCTGCTCAAAGTATACAAGAAAATATCGAAAAAGCATCCGATTTGAGACTTTCACTTTTTGGGGTCAAAAAAATTCAAAGGGGTTAACCTTAGGTTTTTTTCAAAAACCGTGAAAATATTCAGTGGTGTTTTTATCGACGAAATCGACTAATTTCGATGCGTAGAGTTCGAAAAACGCGCTGGATCCTGGCGCAAACACTTTAATCCGTCTCAAAATGCGAAGTAAAGGAGGCTCAGATTTGCATCGCATTTGCTTACTTTCAAGCCAGATAAAATTTAAAATATCATACTTACGATGAATCTGTCTGCGCCAATCGAATTTTCTGCTCAAAGTATACAAGAAAATATCGAAAAAGCATCCGATTTGAGACTTTCACTTTTTGGGGTCAAAAAAATTCAAAGGGGTTAACCTTAGGTTTTTTTCAAAAACCTTGAAAATATTCAGTGGTGTTTTTATCGACGAAATCGACTAATTTCGATGCGTAGAGTTCGAAAAACGCGCTGGATCCTGGCGCAAACACTTTAATCCGTCTCAAAATGCGAAGTAAAGGAGGCTCAGATTTGCATCGCATTTGCTTACTTTCAAGCCAGATAAAATTTAAAATATCATACTTACGATGAATCTGTCTGCGCAAATCGAATTTTCTGCTCAAAGTATACAAGAAAATATCGAAAAAGCATCCGATTTGAGACTTTCACTTTTTGGGGTCAAAAAAATTCAAAGGGGTTAACCTTAAATTTTTTTAAAAAACCGTGAAAATATTAAGTGGTGTTTTGATCGACGAAATCGACTAATTTCGATGCGTAGAGTTCGAAAAACGCGCTGGATCCTGGCGCAAACACTTTAATCCGTCTCAAAATGCGAAGTAAAGGAGGCTCAGATTTGCAACGCATTTGCTTACTTTCAAGCCAGATAAAATTTAAAATATCATACTTACGATGAATCTGTCTGCGCCAATCGAATTTTCTCCTCAAAGTATACAAGAAAATATCGAAAAAGCATCCGATTTGAGACTTTCACTTTTTGGGGTCAAAAAAATTCAAAGGGGTTAACCTTAGGTTTTTTTCAAAAACCGTGAAAATAATCAGTGGTGTTTTTATCGACGAAATCGACTAATTTCGATGCGTAGAGTTCGAAAAACGCGCTGGATCCTGGCGCAAACACTTTAATCCGTATCAAAATGCGAAGTAAAGAGGCTCAGATTTGCATCGCATTTGCTTACTTTCAAGCCAGATAAAATTTAAAATATCATACTTACGATGAATCTGTCTGCGCCAATCGAATTTTCTGCTCAAAGTATACAAGAAAATATCGAAAAAGCATCCGATTTCAGACTTTCACTTTTTGGGGTCAAAAAAATTCAAAGGGGTTAACCTTAGGTTTTTTTCAAAAACCGTGAAAATATTCAGTGGTGTTTTTATCGACGAAATCGACTAATTTCGATGCGTAGAGTTCGAAAAACGCGCTGGATCCTGGCGCAAACACTTTAATCCGTCTCAAAATGCGAAGTAAAGGAGGCTCAGATTTGCATCCCATTTGCTTACTTTCAAGCCAGATAAAATTTAAAATATCATACTTACGATGAATCTGTCTGCGCCAATCGAATTTTCTGCTCAAAGTATACAAGAAAATATCGAAAAAGCATCCGATTTGAGACTTTCACTTTTTGGGGTCAAAAAAATTCAAAGGGGTTAACCTTAGGTTTTTTTCAAAAACCGTGAAGATATTCAGTGGTGTTTTTATCGACGAAATCGACTAACTTCGATGCGTAGAGTTCGAAAAACGCGCTGGATCCAGGCGCAAACACTTTAATCCGTCTCAAAATGCGAAGTAAAGGAGGCTCAGATTTGCATCGCATTTGCTTACTTTCAAGCCAGATAAAATTTAAAATATCATACTTACGATGAATCTGTCTGCGCCAATCGAATTTTCTGCTCAAAGTATACAAGAAAATATCGAAAAAGCATCCGATTTGAGACTTTCACTTTTTGGGGTCAAAAAAATTCAAATGGGTTAACCTTAGGTTTTTTTCAAAAACCGTGAAAATATTCAGTGGTGTTTTTATCGACGAAATCGACTAATTTCGATGCGTAGAGTTCGAAAAACGCGCTGGATCCTGGCGCAAACACTTTAATCCGTCTCAAAATGCGAAGTAATGGAGGCTCAGATTTGCATCGCATTTGCTTACTTTCAAGCCAGATAAAATTTAAAATATCATACTTACGATGAATCTGTCTGCGCCAATCGAATTTTCTGCTCAAAGTATACAAGAATATATCGAAAAAACATCCGATTTGAGACTTTCACTTTTTGGGGTCAAAAAAATTCAAAGGGGTTAACCTTAGGTTTTTTTCAAAAACCGTGAAAATATTCAGTGGTGTTTTTATCGACGAAATCGACTAATTTCGATGCGTAGAGTTCGAAAAACGCGCTGGATCCTGGCGCAAACACTTTAATCCGTCTCAAAATGCGAAATAAAGGAGGCTCAGATTTGCATCGCATTTGCTTACTTTCAAGCCAGATGAAATTTAAAATATCATACTTACGATGAATCTGTCTGCGCCAATCGAATTTTCTGCTCAAAGTATACAAGAAAATATCAAAAAGCATCCGATTTGAGACTTTCACTTTTTGGGCTCAAAAAAATTCAAAGGGGTTAACCTTAGGTTTTTTTCAAAAACCGTGAAAATATTCAGTGGTGTTTTTATCGACGAAATCGACTAATTTCGATGCGTAGTGTTCGAAAAACGCGCTGGATCCTGGCGCAAACACTTTCATCCGTCTCAAAATGCGAAGTAAAGGAGGCTCAGATTTGCATCGCCGTTGCTTACTTTCAAGCCAGATAAAATTTAAAATATCATACTTACGATGAATCTGTCTGCGCCAATCGAATTTTCTGCTCAAAGTATACAAGAAAATATCGAAAAAGCATCCGATTTGAGACTTTCACTTTTTGGGGTCAAAAAAATTCAAAGGGGTTAACCTTAGGTTTTTTTCAAAAACCGTGAAAATATTCAGTGGTGTTTCTATCGACGAAATCGATTAATTTCGATGCGTAGAGTTCGAAAAACGCGCTGGATCCTGGCGCAAACACTTTAATCCGTCTCAAAATGCGAAGTAAAGGAGGCTCAGATTTGCATCGCATTTGCTTACTTTCAAGCCAGATAAAATTTAAAATATCATACTTACGATAAATCTGCCCGGCCAATCGAATTTTCTGCTCAAAGTATACAAGAAAATATCGAAAAAGCATCCGATTTGAGACTTTCACTTTTTGGGGTCAAGAAAATTCAAAGGGGTTAACCTTAGGTTTTTTTCAAAAACCGTGAAAATATTCAGTGGTGTTTTTATCGACGAAATCGACTAATTTCGATGTGTAGAGTTCGAAAAACTCGCTGGATCCTGGCGCAAACACTTTAATCCGTTTCAAAATGCGAAGTAAAGGAGGCTCAGATTTGCATCGCATTTGCTTACTTTCAAGCCAGATAAAATTTAGAATAACATACTTACGATGAATCTGTCTGCGCCATCCGAATTTTCTGCTCAAAGTATACAAGAAAATATCGAAAAAGCATCCGATTTGAGACTTTCACTTTTTGGGGTCAAAACAATTCAAAGGGGTTAACCTTAGGTTTTTTTCAAAAACCGTGAAAATATTCAGTGGTGTTTTTATCGACAAAATCGACTAATTTCGATGCGTAGAGTTCGAAAAACGCGCTGGATCCTGGCGCAAACACTTTAATCCGTCTCAAAATGCGAAGTAAAAGAGGCTCAGATTTGCATCGCATTTGCTTACTTTCAAGCCAGATAAAATTTAAAATATCATACTTACGATGAATCTGTCTGCGCCAATCGAATTTTCTGCTCAAAGTATACAAGAAAATATCAAAAAAGCATCCAATTTGAGACTTTCACTTTTTGGGGTCAAAAAAATTCAAAGGGGTTAACTTTAGGTTTTTTTCAAAAACCGTGAAAATATTCAGTGGTGTTTTTATCGACGAGATCGACTAATTTCGATGCGTAGAGTTCGAAAAACGCGCTGGATCCTGGCGCAAACACTTTAATCCGTCTCAAAATGCGAAGTAATGGAGGCTCAGATTTGCATCGCATTTGCTTACTTTCAAGCCAGATAAAATTTAAAATATCATACTTACGATGAATCTGTCTGCGCCAATCCAATTTTCTGCTCAAAGTATACAAGAAAATATCGAAAAAGCATCCGATTTAAGACTTTCACTTTTTGGGGTCAAAAAAATTCAAAGGGGTTAACCTTAGATTTTTTTCAAAAACCGTGAAAATATTCAGTGGTGTTTTTATCGACGAAATCGACTAATTTCGATGCGTAGAGTTCGAAAATCCCGCTGGATCCTGGCGCAAACACTTTAATCCATCTCAAAGTACGAAGTAAAGGAGGCTCAGATTTGCATCGCATTTGCTTACTTTCAAGCCAGATAAAATTTAAAATATCATACTTACGATGAATCTGTCTGCGCCAATCGAATTTTCTGCTCAAAGTATACAAGAAAATATCGAAAAAGCATCCGATTTGAGACTTTCACTTTTTGGGGTCAAAAAAATTCAAAGGGGTTAACCTTAGGTTTTTTTCAAAAACCGTGAAAATATTCGGTGGTGTTTTTATCGACGAAATCGACTAATTTCGATGCGTAGAGATCGAAAAACGCGCTGGATCCTGGCGCAAACACTTTAATCCGTCTCAAAATGCGAAGTAAAAGAGGCTCAGATTTGCATCGCATTTGCTTACTTTCAAGCCAGATAAAATTTAAAATATCATACTTACGATGAATCTGTCTGCGCCAATCGAATTTTCTGCTCAAAGTATACAAGAAAATATCGAAAAAGCATCCGATTAGAGACTTTCACTTTTTGGGGTCAAAAAAATTCAAAGGGGTTAACCTTAGGTTTTTTTCAAAAACCGTGAAAATATTAGGTGGTGTTTTTATCGACGAAATCGACTAATTTCGATGCGTAGAGATCGAAAAACGCGCTGGATCCTGGCGCAAACACTTTAATCCGTCTCAAAATGCGAAGTAAAGGAGGCTCAGATTTGCATCGCATTTGCTTACTTTCAAGCCAGATAAAATTTAAAATATCATACTTACGATGAATCTGTCTGCGCCAATCGAATTTTCTGCTCAAAGTATACAAGAAAATATCGAAAAAGCATCCGATTTGAGACTTTCACTTTTTGGGGTCAAAAAAATTCAAAGGGGTTAACCTTAGGTTTTTTGCAAAAACCGTGAAAATATTCAGTGGTGTTTTTATCGACGAAATCGACTAATTTCGATGCGTAGAGTTCGAAAAACGCGCTGGATCCTGGCGCAAACACTTTAATCCGTCTCAAAATGCGAAGTAAAGGAGGCTCAGATTTGCATCGCATTTGCTTATTTTCAAGCCAGATAAAATTTAAAATATCATACTTACGATGAATCTCTCTGCGCCAATCGAATTTTCTGCTCAAAGTATACAAGAAAATATCGAAAAAGCATCCGATTTGAGACTTTCACTTTCTGGGGTCAAAAAAATTCAAAGGGGTTAACCTTAGGTTTTTTTCAGAAACCGTGAAAATATTCAGTGGTGTTTTTATCGACGAAATCGACTAATTTCGATGCGTAGAGTTCGAAAAACGCGCTGGATCCTGGCGCAAACACTTTAATCCGTCTCAAAATGCGAAGTAAAGGAGGCTCAGATTTGCATCGCATTTGCTTACTTTCAAGCCAGATAAAATTTAAAATATCATACTTACGATGAATCTGTCTACGCCAATCGAATTTTCTGCTCAAAGTATACAAGAAAATATCCAAAAAGCATCCGATTTGAGACTTTCACTTTTTGGGGTCAAAAAGATTCAAAGGGGTTAACCTTAGGTTTTTTTCAAAAACCGTGAAAATATTCAGTGGTGTTTTTATCGACAAAATCGACTAATTTCGATGAGTAGAGTTCGAAAAACGCGCTGGATCCTGGCGCAAACACTTTAATCCGTCTCAAAATGCGAAGTAAAGGAGGCTCAGATTTGCATCGCATTTGCTTACTTTCAAGCCAGATAAAATTTAAAATATCATACTTACGATGAATCTGTCTGCGCCAATCGAATTTTCTGCTCAAAGTATACAAGAAAATATCGAAAAAGCATCCAATTTGAGACTTTCACTTTTTGGGGTCAAAAAAATTCAAAGGGGTTAACCTTAGGTTTTTTTCAAAAACCGTGAAAATATTCAGTGGTGTTTTTATCGACGAGATCGACTAATTTCGATGCGTAGAGTTCGAAAAACGCGCTGGATCCTGGCGCAAACACTTTAATCCGTCTCAAAATGCGAAGTAATGGAGGCTCAGATTTGCATCGCATTTGCTTACTTTCAAGCCAGATAAAATTTAAAATATCATACTTACGATGAATCTGTCTGCGCCAATCCAATTTTCTGCTCAAAGTATACAAGAAAATATCGAAAAAGCATCCGATTTGAGACTTTCACTTTTTGGGGTCAAAAAAATTCAAAGGGGTCAACCTTAGGTTTTTTTCAAAAACCGTGAAATAATTCAGTGGTGTTTTTATCGACGAAATCGACTAATTTCGATGCGTAGAGTTCGAAAAACGCGCTGGATCCTGGCGCAAACACTTTAATCCGTCTCAAAATGCGAAGTAAAGGAGGCCCAGATTTGCATCGCATTTGCTTACTTTCAAGCCAGATAAAATTTAAAATATCATACTTACGATGAATCTGTCTGCGCCAATCGAATTTTCTGCTCAAAGTATACAAGAAAATATCGAAAAAGCATCCGATTTAAGACTTACACTTTTTGGGGTCAAAAAAATTCAAAAGGGTTAACCTTAGGTTTTTTTCAAAAACCGTGAAAATATTCAGTGGTGTTTTTATCGACGAAATCGACTAATTTCGATGCGTAGAATTCGAAAACCGCGCTGGATCCTGGCGCAAACACTTTAATCCGTCTCAAAATGCGAAGTAAAGGAGGCTCAGATTTGCATCGCATTTGCTTACTTTCAAGCCAGATAAAATTTAAAATATCATACTTACGATGAATCTGTCTGCGCCAATCGAATTTTCTGCTCAAAGTATACAAGAAAATATCGAAAAAGCATCCGATTTGAGACTTTCAATTTTGGGGGTCAAAAAAATTCAAAGGCGTTAACCTTAGGTTTTTTTCAAAAACCGTGAAAATATTCAGTGGTGTTTTTATCGACGAAATCGACTAATTTCGATGCGTAGAGTTCGAAAATCGCGCTGGATCCTGGCGCAAACACTTTAATCCGTCTCAAAATGCGAAGTAAAGGAGGCTCAGATTTGCATCGCATTTGCTTACTTTCAAGCCAGATAAAATTTAAAATATCATACTTACGATGAATCTGTCTGCGCCAATCGAATTTTCTGCTCAAAGTATACAAGAAAATATCGAAAAAGCATCCGATTTAAGACTTTCACTTTTTGGGGTCAAAAAAATTCAAAGGGGTTAACCTTAGATTTTTTTCAAAAACCGTGAAAATATTCAGTGGTGTTTTTATCGACGAAATCGACAAATTTCGATGCGTAGAGTTCGAAAAACCCGCTGGATCCTGGCGCAATCACTTTAATCCATCTCAAAGTACGAAGTAAAGGAGGCTCAGATTTGCATCGCATTTGCTTACTTTCAAGCCAGATAAAATTTAAAATATCATACTTACGATGAATCTGTCTGCGCCAATCGACATTTCAGCTCAAAGTATACAAGAAAATATCGAAAAAGCATCCGATTTGAGACTTTCACTTTTTGGGGTCAAAAAAATTCAAAGGGGTTAACCTTAGGTTTTTTTCAAAAACCGTGAAAATATTCGGTGGTGTTTTTATCGACGAAATCGACTAATTTCGATGCGTAGAGATCGAAAAACGCGCTGGATCCTGGCGCAAACACTTTAATCCGTCTCAAAATGCGAAGTAAAGGAGGCTCAGATTTGCATCGCATTAGCTTACTTTCAAGCCAGATAAAATTTAAAATATCATACTTACGATGAATCTGTCTGCGCCAATCGAATTTTCTGCTCAAAGTATACAAGAAAATATCGAAAAAAGCATCCGATTAGAGACTTTCACTTTTTGGGGTCAAAAAAATTCAAAGGGGTTAACCTTAGGTTTTTTTCAAAAACCGTGAAAATATTCGGTGGTGTTTTTATCGACGAAATCGACTAATTTCGATGCGTAGAGATCGAAAAACGCGCTGGATCCTGGCGCAAACACTTTAATCCGTCTCAAAATGCGAAGTAAAGGAGGCTCAGATTTGCATCGCATTTGCTTACTTTCAAGCCAGATAAAATTTAAAATATCATACTTACGATGAATCTCTCTGCGCCAATCGAATTTTCTGCTCAAAGTATACAAGAAAATATCGAAAAAGCATCCGATTTGAGACTTTCACTTTTTGGGGTCAAAAAAATTCAAAGGGGTTAACCTTAGGTTTTTTGCAAAAACCGTGAAAATATTCAGTGGTGTTTTTATCGACGAAATCGACTAATTTCGATGCGTAGAGTTCGAAAAACTCGCTGGATCCTGGCGCAAACACTTTAATCCGTCTCAAAATGCGAAGTAAAGGAGGCTCAGATTTGCATCGCATTTGCTTACTTTCAAGCCAGATAAAATTTAAAATATCATACTTACGATGAATCTGTGTGCGCCAATCGAATTTTCTGCTCAAAGTATACAAGAAAATATCGAAAAAGCATCCGATTTGAGACTTTCACTTTTTGGGGTCAAAATAATTCAAAGGGGTTAACCTTAGGTTTTTTTCAAAAACCGTGAAAATATTCAGTGGTGTTTTTATCGACGAAATCGACTAATTTCGATGCGTAGAGTTCGAAAAACGCGCTGGATCCTGGCGCAAACACTTTAATCCGTCTCAAAATGCGAAGTAAAGGAGGCTCAGATTTGCATCGCATTTGCTTACTTTCAAGCCAGATAAAATTTAAAATATCATACTTACGATGAATCTGTCTGCGCCAATCGAATTTTCTGCACAAAGTATACAAGAAAATATCGAAAAAGCATCCGACTTGAGACTTTCACTTTTTGGGGTCAAAAAAATTTAAATTTAAAAAAATAAAAACCTTAGGTTTTTTTCAAAAACCGTGAAAATATTCAGTGGTGTTTTTATCGACGAAATCGACTAATTTCGATGCGTAGAGTTCGAAAAACTGGCTGGATCCTGGCGCAAACACTTTAATCCGTCTCAAAATGCGAAGTAAAGGAGGCTCAGATTTGCATCGCATTTGCTTACTTTCAAGCCATATAAAATTTAAAATATCATTCTTACGATGAATCTGTCTGCGCCAATCGAATTTTCTGCTCAAAGTATACAAGAAAATATCGAAAAAGCATCCGATTTGAGACTTTCACTTTTTGGGGTCAATAAAATTCAAAGGGGTTAACCTTAGGTTTTTTTCAAAAACCGTGAAAATATTCAGTGGTGTTTTTATCGACGAAATCGACTAATTTCGATGCGTAGAGTTCGAAAAACGCGCTGGATCCTGGCGCAAACACTTTAATCCGTCTCAAAATGCGAAGTAAAGGAGGCTCAGATTTGCATCGCATTTGCTTACTTTCAAGCCAGATAAAATTTAAAATATCATACTTACGATGAATCTGTCTGCGTCAATCGAATTTTCTGCTCAAAGTATACAAGAAAATATCGAAAAAGCATCCGATTTGAGACTTTCACTTTTTGGGGTCAAAAAAATTCAAAGGGGTTAACCTTAGGTTTTTTTCAAAAACCGTGAAAATATTCAGTGGTGTTTTTATCGACGAAATCGACTAATTTCGATGCGTAGAGTTTGAAAAACTCGCTGGATCCTGGCGCAAACACTTTAATCCGTCTCAAAATGCGAAGTAAAGGAGGCTCAGATTTGCATCGCATTTGCTTACTTTCAAGCCAGATAAAATTTAAAATATCATACTTACGATGAATCTGTCTGCGCCAATCGAATTTTCTGCTCAAAGTATACAAGAAAATATCGAAAAAGCATCCGATTTGAGACTTTCACTTTTTGGGGTCAAAAAAATTCAAAGGGGTTAACCTTAGGTTTTTTTCAAAAACCGTGAAATATTCAGTGGTGTTTTTATCGACGAAATCGACTAATTTCGATGCGTAAAGTTCGAAAAACGCGCTGGATCCTGGCGCAAACACTTTAATCCGTCTCAAAATGCGAAGTAAAGGAGGCTCAGATTTGCATCGCATTAGCTTACTTTCAAGCCAGATAAAATTTAAAATATCATACTTACGATGAATCTGTCTGCGCCAATCGAATTTTCTGCTCAAAGTATACAAGAAAATATCGAAAAAGCATCCGATTTGAGACTTTCACTTTTTGGGGTCAAAAAAATTCAAAGGTTTTTTTCTTAGGTTTTCTTCAAAAACCGTGAAAATATTCAGTGGCGTTTTTATCGACGAAATCGACTAATTTGGATGCGTAGAGTTCGAAAAACTCGCTGGATCCTGGCGCAAACACTTTAATCCGTCTCAAAATGCGAAGTAAAGGAGGCTCAGATTTGCATCGCATTTGCTTACTTTCAAGCCAGATAAAATTTAAAATATCATACTTACGATGAATCTGTCTGCGCCAATCGAATTTTCTGCTCAAAGTATACAAGAAAATATCGAAAAAGCATCCGATTTGAGACTTTCACTTTTTGGGGTCAAAAAAATTCAAAGGGGTTAACCTTAGGTTTTTTTCAAAAACCGTGAAATATTCAGTGGTGTTTTTATCGACGAAATCGACTAATTTCGATGCGTAAAGTTCGAAAAACGCGCTGGATCCTGGCGCAAACACTTTAATCCGTCTCAAAATGCGAAGTAAAGGAGGCTCAGATTTGCATCGCATTAGCTTACTTTCAAGCCAGATAAAATTTAAAATATCATACTTACGATGAATCTGTCTGCGCCAATCGAATTTTCTGCTCAAAGTATACAAGAAAATATCGAAAAAGCATCCGATTTGAGACTTTCACTTTTTGGGGTCAAAAAAATTCAAAGGTTTTTTTCTTAGGTTTTCTTCAAAAACCGTGAAAATATTCAGTGGCGTTTTTATCGACGAAATCGACTAATTTGGATGCGTAGAGTTCGAAAAACTCGCTGGATCCTGGCGCAAACACTTTAATCCGTCTCAAAATGCGAAGTAAAGGAGGCTCAGATTTGCATCGCATTTGCTTACTTTCAAGCCAGATAAAATTTAAAATATCATACTTACGATGAATCTGTCTGCGCCAATCGAATTTTCTGCTCAAAGTATACAAGAAAATATCGAAAAAGCATCCGATTTGAGACTTTCACTTTTTGGGGTGAAAAAAATTCAAAGGGGTTAACCTTAGGTTTTTTTCAAAAACCGTGAAAATATTCAGTGGTTTTTTATCGACGAAATCGACTAATTTCGATGCGTAGAGTTCGAAAAACGCGCTGGATCCTGGCGCAAACACTTTAATCCGTCTCAAAATGCGAAGTAAAGGAGGCTCAGTTTTGCATCGCATTTGCTTACTTTCAAGCCAGATAAAATTTAAAATATCATACTTACGATGAATCTGTCTGCGCCAATCGAATTTTCTGCTCAAAGTATACAAGAAAATATCGAAAAAGCATCCGATTTGAGACTTTCACTTTTTGGGGTCAAAAAAATTCAAAGGGGTTAACCTTAGGTTTTTTTCAAAAACCGTGAAAATATTCAGTGGTGTTTTTATCGACAAAATCGACTAATTTCGATGAGTAGAGTTCGAAAAACGCGCTGGATCCTGGCGCAAACACTTTAATCCGTCTCAAAATGCGAAGTAAAGGAGGCTCAGATTTGCATCGCATTTGCTTACTTTCAAGCCAGATAAAATTTAAAATATCATACTTACGATGAATCTGTCTGCGCCAATCGAATTTTCTGCTCAAAGTATACAAGAAAATATCGAAAAAGCATCCGATTTAAGACTTTCACTTTTTGGGGTCAAAAAAATTCAAAGGGGTTAACCTTATTTTTTTTTCAAAAACCGTGAAAATATTCAGTGGTGTTTTTATCGACGAAATCGACTAATTTCGATGCGTAGAGTTCGAAAAACGCGCTGGATCCTGGCGCAAACACTTTAATCCGTCTCAAAATGCGAAGTAAAGGAGGCTCAGATTTGCATCGCATTTGCTTACTTTCAAGCCAGATAAAATTTAAAATATCATACTTACGATGAATCTGTCTGCGCCAATCGAATTTTCTGCTCAAAGTATACAAGAAAATATCGAAAAAGCATCCGATTTAAGACTTTCACTTTTTGGGGTCAAAAAAATTCAAAGGGGTTAACCTTAGGTTTTTTTCAAAAACCGTGAAAATATTCAGTGGTGTTTTTATCGACGAAATCGACTAATTTCGATGCGTAGAGTTCGAAAAACGCGCTGGATCCTGGCGCAAACACTTTAATCGGTCTCAAATTGCGAAGTAAAGGAGGCTCAGATTTGCATCAAATTTGCTTACTTTCAAGCCAGATAAAATTTAAAATATCATACTTACGATGAATCTCTCTGCGCCAATCGAATTTTCTACTCAAAGTATACAAGAAAATATCGAAAAAGCATCCGATTTGAGACTTTCACTTTTTGGGGTCAAAAAAATTCAAAGGGGTTAACCTTAGGTTTTTTTCAAAAACCGTGAAAATATTCAGTGATGTTTTTATCGACGAAATCGACTAATTCCGATGCGTAGAGTTCGAAAAACGCGCTGGATCCTGGCGCAAACACTTTAATCCGTCTCAAAATGCGAAGTAAAGGAGGCTCAGATTTGCATCGCATTTGCTTACTTTCAAGCCAGATAAAATTTAGAATATCATACTTACGATGAATCTGTCTGCGCCAATCGCATTTTCTGCTCAAAGTATACAAGAAATATCGAAAAAGCATCCGATTTGAGACTTTCACATTTTGGGGTCAAAAAAATTCAAAGGGGTTAACCTTAGGTTTTTTTCAAAAACCGTGAAAATATTCAGTGGTGTTTTTATCGACGAAATCGACTAATTTCGATGCGTAGAGTTCGAAAAACGCGCTGGATCCTGGCGCAAACACTTTAATCGGTCTCAAATTGCGAAGTAAAGGAGGCTCAGATTTGCATCAAATTTGCTTACTTTCAAGCCAGATAAAATTTAAAATATCATACTTACGATGAATCTGTCTGCGCCAATCGAATTTTCTGCTCAAAGTATACAAGAAAATATCGAAAAAGCATCCGATTTGAGACTTTCACTTTTTGGGGTCAAAAAAATTCAAAGGGGTTAACCTTAGGTTTTTTTCAAAAACCGTGAAAATATTCAGTGGTGTTTTTATCGACGAAATCGACTAATTTCGATGCGTAGAGTTCGAAAAACTCGCTGGATCCTGGCGCAAACACTTTAATCCGTCTCAAAATGCGAAGTAAAGGAGGCTCAGATTTGCATCGCATTTGCTTACTTTCAAGCCAGATAAAATTTAGAATATCATACTTACGATGAATCTGTCTGCGCCAATCGAATTTTCTGCTCAAAGTATACAAGAAAATATCGAAAAAGCATCCGATTTGAGACTTTCACTTTTTGGGGTCAAAAAAATTCAAAAGGGTTAACCATAGGTTTTTTTCAAAAACCGTGAAAATATTCAGTGGTGTTTTTATCGACGAAATCGACTAATTTCGATGCGTAGAGTTCGAAAAACTCGCTGGATCCTGGCGCAAACACTTTAATCCGTCTCAAAATGCGAAGTAAAGGAGGCTCAGATTTGCATCGCATTTGCTTACTTTCAAGCCAGATAAAATTTAAAATATCATACTTACGATGAATCTGTCTGCGCCAATCGAGTTTTCTGCTCAAAGTATACAAGAAAATATCGAAAAAGCATCCGATTTGAAACTTTCACTTTTTGGGGTCAAAAAAATTCAAAGGGGTTAACCTTAGGTTTTTTTCAAAAACCGTGAAAATATTCAGAGGTGCTTTTATCGACGAAATCGACTAATTTCGATGCGTAGAGTTCGAAAAACGCGCTGGATCCTGGCGCAAACACTTTAATCCGTCTCAAAATGCGAAGTAAAGGAGGCTCAGATTTGCATCGCATTTGCTTACTTTCAAGCCAGATAAAATTTAAAATATCATACTTACGATGAATCTGTCTGCGCCAATCGAATTTTCTGCACAAAGTATACAAGAAAATATCGAAAAAGCATCCGACTTGAGACTTTCACTTTTTGGGGTCAAAAAAATTTAAATTTAAAAAAATAAAAACCTTAGGTTTTTTTCAAAAACCGTGAAAATATTCAGTGGTGTTTTTATCGACGAAATCGACTAATTTCGATGCGTAGAGTTCGAAAAACTGGCTGGATCCTGGCGCAAACATTTTAATCCGTCTCAAAATGCGAAGTAAAGGAGGCTCAGATTTGCATCGCATTTGCTTACTTTCAAGCCAGATAAAATTTAAAATATCATACTTACGATGAATCTGTCTGCGCCAATCGAGTTTTCTGCTCAAAGTATACAAGAAAATATCGAAAAAGCATCCGATTTGAAACTTTCACTTTTTGGGGTCAAAAAAATTCAAAGGGGTTAACCTTAGGTTTTTTTCAAAAACCGTGAAAATATTCAGAGGTGCTTTTATCGACGAAATCGACTAATTTCGATGCGTAGAGTTCGAAAAACGCGCTGGATCCTGGCGCAAACACTTTTTTCCGTCTCAAAATGCGAAGTAAAGGAGGCTCAGATTTGCATCGCATTTGCTTACTTTCAAGCCAGATAAAATTTAAAATATCATACTTACGATGAATCTGTCTGCGCCAATCGAATTTTCTGCACAAAGTATACAAGAAAATATCGAAAAAGCATCCGACTTGAGACTTTCACTTTTTGGGGTCAAAAAAATTTAAATTTAAAAAAATAAAAACCTTAGGTTTTTTTCAAAAACCGTGAAAATATTCAGTGGTGTTTTTATCGACGAAATCGACTAATTTCGATGCGTAGAGTTCGAAAAACTGGCTGGATCCTGGCGCAAACACTTTAATCCGTCTCAAAATGCGAAGTAAAGGAGGCTCAGATTTGCATCGCATTTGCTTACTTTCAAGCCATATAAAATTTAAAATATCATTCTTACGATGAATCTGTCTGCGCCAATCGAATTTTCTGCTCAAAGTATACAAGAAAATATCGAAAAAGCATCCGATTTGAGACTTTCACTTTTTGGGGTCAATAAAATTCAAAGGGGTTAACCTTAGGTTTTTTTCAAAAACCGTGAAAATATTCAGTGGTGTTTTTATCGACGAAATCGACTAATTTCGATGCGTAGAGTTCGAAAAACGCGCTGGATCCTGGCGCAAACACTTTAATCCGTCTCAAAATGCGAAGTAAAGGAGGCTCAGATTTGCATCGCATTTGCTTACTTTCAAGCCAGATAAAATTTAAAATATCATACTTACGATGAATCTGTCTGCGTCAATCGAATTTTCTGCTCAAAGTATACAAGAAAATATCGAAAAAGCATCCGATTTGAGACTTTCACTTTTTGGGGTCAAAAAAATTCAAAGGGGTTAACCTTAGGTTTTTTTCAAAAACCGTGAAAATATTCAGTGGTGTTTTTATCGACGAAATCGACTAATTTCGATGCGTAGAGTTTCAAAAACTCGCTGGATCCTGGCGCAAACACTTTAATCCGTCTCAAAATGCGAAGTAAAGGAGGCTCAGATTTGCATCGCATTTGCTTACTTTCAAGCCAGATAAAATTTAAAATATCATACTTACGATGAATCTGTCTGCGCCAATCGAATTTTCTGCTCAAAGTATACAAGAAAATATCGAAAAAGCATCCGATTTGAGACTTTCACTTTTTGGGGTCAAAAAAATTCAAAGGGGTTAACCTTAGGTTTTTTTCAAAAACCGTGAAAATATTCAGTGGTGTTTTTATCGACGAAATCGACTAATTTCGATGCGTAAAGTTCGAAAAACGCGCTGGATCCTGGCGCAAACACTTTAATCCGTCTCAAAATGCGAAGTAAAGGAGGCTCAGATTTGCATCGCATTAGCTTACTTTCAAGCCAGATAAAATTTAAAATATCATACTTACGATGAATCTGTCTGCGCCAATCGAATTTTCTGCTCAAAGTATACAAGAAAATATCGAAAAAGCATCCGATTTGAGACTTTCACTTTTTGGGGTCAAAAAAATTCAAAGGTTTTTTTCTTAGGTTTTCTTCAAAAACCGTGAAAATATTCAGTGGCGTTTTTATCGACGAAATCGACTAATTTGGATGCGTAGAGTTCGAAAAACTCGCTGGATCCTGGCGCAAACACTTTAATCCGTCTCAAAATGCGAAGTAAAGGAGGCTCAGATTTGCATCGCATTTGCTTACTTTCAAGCCAGATAAAATTTAAAATATCATACTTACGATGAATCTGTCTGCGCCAATCGAGTTTTCTGCTCAAAGTATACAAGAAAATATCGAAAAAGCATCCGATTTGAAACTTTCACTTTTTGGGGTCAAAAAAATTCAAAGGGGTTAACCTTAGGTTTTTTTCAAAAACCGTGAAAATATTCAGAGGTGCTTTTATCGACGAAATCGACTAATTTCAATGCGTAGAGTTCGAAATACGCGCTGGATCCTGGCGCAAACACTTTAATCCGTCTCAAAATGCGAAGTAAAGGAGGCTCAGATTTGCATCGCATTTGCTTACTTTCAAGCCAGATAAAATTTAAAATATCATACTTACGATGAATCTGTCTGCGCCAATCGAATTTTCTGCTCAAAGTATACAAGAAAATATCGAAAAAGCATCCGATTTGAGACTTTCACTTTTTGGGGTGAAAAAAATTCAAAGGGGTTAACCTTAGGTTTTTTTCAAAAACCGTGAAAATATTCAGTGGTTTTTTATCGACGAAATCGACTAATTTCGATGCGTAGAGTTCGAAAAACGCGCTGGATCCTGGCGCAAACACTTTAATCCGTCTCAAAATGCGAAGTAAAGGAGGCTCAGATTTGCATCGCATTTGCTTACTTTCAAGCCAGATAAAATTTAAAATATCATACTTACGATGAATCTGTCTGCGCCAATCGAATTTTCTGCTCAAAGTATACAAGAAAATATCGAAAAAGCATCCGATTTAAGACTTTCACTTTTTGGGGTCAAAAAAATTCAAAGGGGTTAACCTTAGGTTTTTTTCAAAAACCGTGAAAATATTCAGTGATGTTTTTATCGACGAAATCGACTAATTCCGATGCGTAGAGTTCGAAAAACGCGCTGGATCCTGGCGCAAACACTTTAATCCGTCTCAAAATGCGAAGTAAAGGAGGCTCAGATTTGCATCGCATTTGCTTACTTTCAAGCCAGATAAAATTTAGAATATCATACTTACGATGAATCTGTCTGCGCCAATCGCATTTTCTGCTCAAAGTATACAAGAAATATCGAAAAAGCATCCGATTTGAGACTTTCACATTTTGGGGTCAAAAAAATTCAAAGGGGTTAACCTTAGGTTTTTTTCAAAAACCGTGAAAATATTCAGTGGTGTTTTTATCGACGAAATCGACTAATTTCGATGCGTAGAGTTCGAAAAACGCGCTGGATCCTGGCGCAAACACTTTAATCGGTCTCAAATTGCGAAGTAAAGGAGGCTCAGATTTGCATCAAATTTGCTTACTTTCAAGCCAGATAAAATTTAAAATATCATACTTACGATGAATCTCTCTGCGCCAATCGAATTTTCTGCTCAAAGTATACAAGAAAATATCGAAAAAGCATCCGATTTGAGACTTTCACTTTTTGGGGTCAAAAAAATTCAAAGGGGTTAACCTTAGGTTTTTTTCAAAAACCGTGAAAATATTCAGTGGTGTTTTTATCGACGAAATCGACTAGTTTCGATGCGTAGAGTTCGAAAAACTCGCTGGATCCTGGCGCAAACACTTTAATCCGTCTCAAAATGCGAAGTAAAGGAGGCTCAGATTTGCATCGCATTTGCTTACTTTCAAGCCAGATAAAATTTAGAATATCATACTTACGATGAATCTGTCTGCGCCAATCGAATTTTCTGCTCAAAGTATACAAGAAAATATCGAAAAAGCATCCGATTTGAGACTTTCACTTTTTGGGGTCAAAAAAATTCAAAAGGGTTAACCATAGGTTTTTTTCAAAAACCGTGAAAATATTCAGTGGTGTTTTTATCGACGAAATCGACTAATTTCGATGCGTAGAGTTCGAAAAACTCGCTGGATCCTGGCGCAAACACTTTAATCCGTCTCAAAATGCGAAGTAAAGGAGGCTCAGATTTGCATCGCATTTGCTTACTTTCAAGCCAAATAAAATTTAAAATATCATACTTACGATGAATCTGTCTGCGCCAATCGAATTTTCTGCTCAAAGTATACAAGAAAATATCGAAAAAGCATCCGATTTGAGACTTTCACTTTTTGGGGTCAAAAAAATTCAAAGGGGTTAACCTTAGGTTTTTTTCAAAAACCGTGAAAATATTCAGTGGTGTTTTTATCGACGAAATCGACTAATTTCGATGCGTAGAGTTCGAAAAACTGGCTGGATCCTGGCGCAAACACTTTAATCCGTCTCAAAATGCGAAGTAAAGGAGGCTCAGATTTGCATCGCATTTGCTTACTTTCAAGCCAGATAAAATTTAAAATATCATACTTACGATGAATCTGTCTGCGCCAATCGAGTTTTCTGCTCAAAGTATACAAGAAAATATCGAAAAAGCATCCGATTTGAAACTTTCACTTTTTGGGGTCAAAAAAATTCAAAGGGGTTAACCTTAGGTTTTTTTCAAAAACCGTGAAAATATTCAGAGGTGCTTTTATCGACGAAATCGACTAATTTCGATGCGTAGAGTTCGAAAAACGCGCTGGATCCTGGCGCAAACACTTTAATCCGTCTCAAAATGCGAAGTAAAGGAGGCTCAGATATGCATCGCATTTGCTTACTTTCAAGCCAGATAAAATTTAAAATATCATACTTACGATGAATCTGTCTGCGCCAATCGAATTTTCTGCACAAAGTATACAAGAAAATATCGAAAAAGCATCCGACTTGAGACTTTCACTTTTTGGGGTCAAAAAAATTTAAATTTAAAAAAATAAAAACCTTAGGTTTTTTTCAAAAACCGTGAAAATATTCAGTGGTGTTTTTATCGACGAAATCGACTAATTTCGATGCGTAGAGTTCGAAAAACTGGCTGGATCCTGGCGCAAACACTTTAATCCGTCTCAAAATGCGAAGTAAAGGAGGCTCAGATTTGCATCGCATTTGCTTACTTTCAAGCCATATAAAATTTAAAATATCATTCTTACGATGAATCTGTCTGCGCCAATCGAATTTTCTGCTCAAAGTATACAAGAAAATATCGAAAAAGCATCCGACTTGAGACTTTCACTTTTTGGGGTCAAAAAAATTTAAATTTAAAAAAATAAAAACCTTAGGTTTTTTTCAAAAACCGTGAAAATATTCAGTGGTGTTTTTATCGACGAAATCGACTAATTTCGATGCGTAGAGTTCGAAAAACGCGCTGGATCCTGGCGCAAACACTTTAATCCGTCTCAAAATGCGAAGTAAAGGAGGCTCAGATTTGCATCGCATTTGCTTACTTTCAAGCCATATAAAATTTAAAATATCATACTTACGATGAATCTGTCTGCGTCAATCGAATTTTCTGCTCAAAGTATACAAGAAAATATCGAAAAAGCATTCGATTTGAGACTTTCACTTTTTGGGGTCAAAAAAATTCAAAGGGGTTAACCTTAGGTTTTTTTCAAAAACCGTGAAAATATTCAGTGGTGTTTTTATCGACGAAATCGACTAATTTCGATGCGTAGAGTTTGAAAAACTCGCTGGATCCTGGCGCAAACACTTTAATCCGTCTCAAAATGCGAAGTAAAGGAGGCTCAGATTTGCATCGCATTTGCTTACTTTCAAGCCAGATAAAATTTAAAATATCATACTTACGATGAATCTGTCTGCGCCAATCGAATTTTCTGCTCAAAGTATACAAGAAAATATCGAAAAAGCATCCGATTTGAGACTTTCACTTTTTGGGGTCAAAAAAATTCAAAGGGGTTAACCTTAGGTTTTTTTCAAAAACCGTGAAAATATTCAGTGGTGTTTTTATCGACGAAATCGACTAATTTCGATGCGTAAAGTTCGAAAAACGCGCTGGATCCTGGCGCAAACACTTTAATCCGTCTCAAAATGCGAAGTAAAGGAGGCTCAGATTTGCATCGCATTAGCTTACTTTCAAGCCAGATAAAATTTAAAATATCATACTTACGATGAATCTGTCTGCGCCAATCGAATTTTCTGCTCAAAGTATACAAGAAAATATCGAAAAAGCATCCGATTTGAGACTTTCACTTTTTGGGGTCAAAAAAATTCAAAGGTTTTTTTCTTAGGTTTTCTTCAAAAACCGTGAAAATATTCAGTGGCGTTTTTATCGACGAAATCGACTAATTTGGATGCGTAGAGTTCGAAAAACTCGCTGGATCCTGGCGCAAACACTTTAATCCGTCTCAAAATGCGAAGTAAAGGAGGCTCAGATTTGCATCGCATTTGCTTACTTTCAAGCCAGATAAAATTTAAAATATCATACTTACGATGAATCTGTCTGCGCCAATCGAGTTTTCTGCTCAAAGTATACAAGAAAATATCGAAAAAGCATCCGATTTGAAACTTTTACTTTTTGGGGTCAAAAAAATTCAAAGGGGTTAACCTTAGGTTTTTTTCAAAAACCGTGAAAATATTCAGAGGTGCTTTTATCGACGAAATCGACTAATTTCGATGCGTAGAGTTCGAAATACGCGCTGGATCCTGACGCAAACACTTTAATCCGTCTCAAAATGCGAAGTAAAGGAGGCTCAGATTTGCATCGCATTTGCTTACTTTCAAGCCAGATAAAATTTAAAATATCATACTTACGATGAATCTGTCTGCGCCAATCGAATTTTCTGCTCAAAGTATACAAGAAAATATCGAAAAAGCATCCGATTTGAGACTTTCACTTTTTGGGGTGAAAAAAATTCAAAGGGGTTAACCTTAGGTTTTTTTCAAAAACCGTGAAAATATTCAGTGGTTTTTTATCGACGAAATCGACTAATTTCGATGCGTAGAGTTCGAAAAACGCGCTGGATCCTGGCGCAAACACTTTAATCCGTCTCAAAATGCGAAGTAAAGGAGGCTCAGATTTGCATCGCATTTGCTTACTTTCAAGCCAGATAAAATTTAAAATATCATACTTACGATGAATCTGTCTGCGCCAATCGAATTTTCTGCTCAAAGTATACAAGAAAATATCGAAAAAGCATCCGATTTGAGACTTTCACTTTTTGGGGTCAAAAAAATTCAAAGGGGTTAACCTTAGGTTTTTTTCAAAAACCGTGAAAATATTCAGTGGTGTTTTTATCGACAAAATCGACTAATTTCGATGAGTAGAGTTCGAAAAACGCGCTGGATCCTGGCGCAAACACTTTAATCCGTCTCAAAATGCGAAGTAAAGGAGGCTCAGATTTGCATCGCATTTGCTTACTTTCAAGCCAGATAAAATTTAGAATATCATACTTACGATGAATCTGTCTGCGCCAATCGCATTTTCTGCTCAAAGTATACAAGAAATATCGAAAAAGCATCCGATTTGAGACTTTCACATTTTGGGGTCAAAAAAATTCAAAGGGGTTAACCTTAGGTTTTTTTCAAAAACCGTGAAAATATTCAGTGGTGTTTTTATCGACGAAATCGACTAATTTCGATGCGTAGAGTTCGAAAAACGCGCTGGATCCTGGCGCAAACACTTTAATCGGTCTCAAATTGCGAAGTAAAGGAGGCTCAGATTTGCATCAAATTTGCTTACTTTCAAGCCAGATAAAATTTAAAATATCATACTTACGATGAATCTCTCTGCGCCAATCGAATTTTCTGCTCAAAGTATACAAGAAAATATCGAAAAAGCATCCGATTTGAGACTTTCACTTTTTGGGGTCAAAAAAATTCAAAGGGGTTAACCTTAGGTTTTTTTCAAAAACCGTGAAAATATTCAGTGGTGTTTTTATCGACGAAATCGACTAATTTCGATGCGTAGAGTTCGAAAAACTCGCTGGATCCTGGCGCAAACACTTTAATCCGTCTCAAAATGCGAAGTAAAGGAGGCTCAGATTTGCATCGCATTTGCTTACTTTCAAGCCAGATAAAATTTAGAATATCATACTTACGATGAATCTGTCTGCGCCAATCGAATTTTCTGCTCAAAGTATACAAGAAAATATCGAAAAAGCATCCGATTTGAGACTTTCACTTTTTGGGGTCAAAAAAATTCAAAAGGGTTAACCATAGGTTTTTTTCAAAAACCGTGAAAATATTCAGTGGTGTTTTTATCGACGAAATCGACTAATTTCGATGCGTAGAGTTCGAAAAACTCGCTGGATCCTGGCGCAAACACTTTAATCCGTCTCAAAATGCGAAGTAAAGGAGGCTCAGATTTGCATCGCATTTGCTTACTTTCAAGCCAGATAAAATTTAAAATATCATACTTACGATGAATCTGTCTGCGCCAATCGAGTTTTCTGCTCAAAGTATACAAGAAAATATCGAAAAAGCATCCGATTTGAAACTTTCACTTTTTGGGGTCAAAAAAATTCAAAGGGGTTAACCTTAGGTTTTTTTCAAAAACCGTGAAAATATTCAGAGGTGCTTTTATCGACGAAATCGACTAATTTCGATGCGTAGAGTTCGAAAAACGCGCTGGATCCTGGCGCAAACACTTTAATCCGTCTCAAAATGCGAAGTAAAGGAGGCTCAGATTTGCATCGCATTTGCTTACTTTCAAGCCAGATAAAATTTAAAATATCATACTTACGATGAATCTGTCTGCGCCAATCGAATTTTCTGCACAAAGTATACAAGAAAATATCGAAAAAGCATCCGACTTGAGACTTTCACTTTTTGGGGTCAAAAAAATTTAAATTTAAAAAAATAAAAACCTTAGGTTTTTTTCAAAAACCGTGAAAATATTCAGTGGTGTTTTTATCGACGAAATCGACTAATTTCGATGCGTAGAGTTCGAAAAACTGGCTGGATCCTGGCGCAAACATTTTAATCCGTCTCAAAATGCGAAGTAAAGGAGGCTCAGATTTGCATCGCATTTGCTTACTTTCAAGCCAGATAAAATTTAAAATATCATACTTACGATGAATCTGTCTGCGCCAATCGAGTTTTCTGCTCAAAGTATACAAGAAAATATCGAAAAAGCATCCGATTTGAAACTTTCACTTTTTGGGGTCAAAAAAATTCAAAGGGGTTAACCTTAGGTTTTTTTCAAAAACCGTGAAAATATTCAGAGGTGCTTTTATCGACGAAATCGACTAATTTCGATGCGTAGAGTTCGAAAAACGCGCTGGATCCTGGCGCAAACACTTTTTTCCGTCTCAAAATGCGAAGTAAAGGAGGCTCAGATTTGCATCGCATTTGCTTACTTTCAAGCCAGATAAAATTTAAAATATCATACTTACGATGAATCTGTCTGCGCCAATCGAATTTTCTGCACAAAGTATACAAGAAAATATCGAAAAAGCATCCGACTTGAGACTTTCACTTTTTGGGGTCAAAAAAATTTAAATTTAAAAAAATAAAAACCTTAGGTTTTTTTCAAAAACCGTGAAAATATTCAGTGGTGTTTTTATCGACGAAATCGACTAATTTCGATGCGTAGAGTTCGAAAAACTGGCTGGATCCTGGCGCAAACACTTTAATCCGTCTCAAAATGCGAAGTAAAGGAGGCTCAGATTTGCATCGCATTTGCTTACTTTCAAGCCATATAAAATTTAAAATATCATTCTTACGATGAATCTGTCTGCGCCAATCGAATTTTCTGCTCAAAGTATACAAGAAAATATCGAAAAAGCATCCGATTTGAGACTTTCACTTTTTGGGGTCAATAAAATTCAAAGGGGTTAACCTTAGGTTTTTTTCAAAAACCGTGAAAATATTCAGTGGTGTTTTTATCGACGAAATCGACTAATTTCGATGCGTAGAGTTCGAAAAACGCGCTGGATCCTGGCGCAAACACTTTAATCCGTCTCAAAATGCGAAGTAAAGGAGGCTCAGATTTGCATCGCATTTGCTTACTTTCAAGCCAGATAAAATTTAAAATATCATACTTACGATGAATCTGTCTGCGTCAATCGAATTTTCTGCTCAAAGTATACAAGAAAATATCGAAAAAGCATCCGATTTGAGACTTTCACTTTTTGGGGTCAAAAAAATTCAAAGGGGTTAACCTTAGGTTTTTTTCAAAAACCGTGAAAATATTCAGTGGTGTTTTTATCGACGAAATCGACTAATTTCGATGCGTAGAGTTTCAAAAACTCGCTGGATCCTGGCGCAAACACTTTAATCCGTCTCAAAATGCGAAGTAAAGGAGGCTCAGATTTGCATCGCATTTGCTTACTTTCAAGCCAGATAAAATTTAAAATATCATACTTACGATGAATCTGTCTGCGCCAATCGAATTTTCTGCTCAAAGTATACAAGAAAATATCGAAAAAGCATCCGATTTGAGACTTTCACTTTTTGGGGTCAAAAAAATTCAAAGGGGTTAACCTTAGGTTTTTTTCAAAAACCGTGAAAATATTCAGTGGTGTTTTTATCGACGAAATCGACTAATTTCGATGCGTAAAGTTCGAAAAACGCGCTGGATCCTGGCGCAAACACTTTAATCCGTCTCAAAATGCGAAGTAAAGGAGGCTCAGATTTGCATCGCATTAGCTTACTTTCAAGCCAGATAAAATTTAAAATATCATACTTACGATGAATCTGTCTGCGCCAATCGAATTTTCTGCTCAAAGTATACAAGAAAATATCGAAAAAGCATCCGATTTGAGACTTTCACTTTTTGGGGTCAAAAAAATTCAAAGGTTTTTTTCTTAGGTTTTCTTCAAAAACCGTGAAAATATTCAGTGGCGTTTTTATCGACGAAATCGACTAATTTGGATGCGTAGAGTTCGAAAAACTCGCTGGATCCTGGCGCAAACACTTTAATCCGTCTCAAAATGCGAAGTAAAGGAGGCTCAGATTTGCATCGCATTTGCTTACTTTCAAGCCAGATAAAATTTAAAATATCATACTTACGATGAATCTGTCTGCGCCAATCGAGTTTTCTGCTCAAAGTATACAAGAAAATATCGAAAAAGCATCCGATTTGAAACTTTCACTTTTTGGGGTCAAAAAAATTCAAAGGGGTTAACCTTAGGTTTTTTTCAAAAACCGTGAAAATATTCAGAGGTGCTTTTATCGACGAAATCGACTAATTTCAATGCGTAGAGTTCGAAATACGCGCTGGATCCTGGCGCAAACACTTTAATCCGTCTCAAAATGCGAAGTAAAGGAGGCTCAGATTTGCATCGCATTTGCTTACTTTCAAGCCAGATAAAATTTAAAATATCATACTTACGATGAATCTGTCTGCGCCAATCGAATTTTCTGCTCAAAGTATACAAGAAAATATCGAAAAAGCATCCGATTTGAGACTTTCACTTTTTGGGGTGAAAAAAATTCAAAGGGGTTAACCTTAGGTTTTTTTCAAAAACCGTGAAAATATTCAGTGGTTTTTTATCGACGAAATCGACTAATTTCGATGCGTAGAGTTCGAAAAACGCGCTGGATCCTGGCGCAAACACTTTAATCCGTCTCAAAATGCGAAGTAAAGGAGGCTCAGATTTGCATCGCATTTGCTTACTTTCAAGCCAGATAAAATTTAAAATATCATACTTACGATGAATCTGTCTGCGCCAATCGAATTTTCTGCTCAAAGTATACAAGAAAATATCGAAAAAGCATCCGATTTAAGACTTTCACTTTTTGGGGTCAAAAAAATTCAAAGGGGTTAACCTTAGGTTTTTTTCAAAAACCGTGAAAATATTCAGTGATGTTTTTATCGACGAAATCGACTAATTCCGATGCGTAGAGTTCGAAAAACGCGCTGGATCCTGGCGCAAACACTTTAATCCGTCTCAAAATGCGAAGTAAAGGAGGCTCAGATTTGCATCGCATTTGCTTACTTTCAAGCCAGATAAAATTTAGAATATCATACTTACGATGAATCTGTCTGCGCCAATCGCATTTTCTGCTCAAAGTATACAAGAAATATCGAAAAAGCATCCGATTTGAGACTTTCACATTTTGGGGTCAAAAAAATTCAAAGGGGTTAACCTTAGGTTTTTTTCAAAAACCGTGAAAATATTCAGTGGTGTTTTTATCGACGAAATCGACTAATTTCGATGCGTAGAGTTCGAAAAACGCGCTGGATCCTGGCGCAAACACTTTAATCGGTCTCAAATTGCGAAGTAAAGGAGGCTCAGATTTGCATCAAATTTGCTTACTTTCAAGCCAGATAAAATTTAAAATATCATACTTACGATGAATCTCTCTGCGCCAATCGAATTTTCTGCTCAAAGTATACAAGAAAATATCGAAAAAGCATCCGATTTGAGACTTTCACTTTTTGGGGTCAAAAAAATTCAAAGGGGTTAACCTTAGGTTTTTTTCAAAAACCGTGAAAATATTCAGTGGTGTTTTTATCGACGAAATCGACTAGTTTCGATGCGTAGAGTTCGAAAAACTCGCTGGATCCTGGCGCAAACACTTTAATCCGTCTCAAAATGCGAAGTAAAGGAGGCTCAGATTTGCATCGCATTTGCTTACTTTCAAGCCAGATAAAATTTAGAATATCATACTTACGATGAATCTGTCTGCGCCAATCGAATTTTCTGCTCAAAGTATACAAGAAAATATCGAAAAAGCATCCGATTTGAGACTTTCACTTTTTGGGGTCAAAAAAATTCAAAAGGGTTAACCATAGGTTTTTTTCAAAAACCGTGAAAATATTCAGTGGTGTTTTTATCGACGAAATCGACTAATTTCGATGCGTAGAGTTCGAAAAACTCGCTGGATCCTGGCGCAAACACTTTAATCCGTCTCAAAATGCGAAGTAAAGGAGGCTCAGATTTGCATCGCATTTGCTTACTTTCAAGCCAAATAAAATTTAAAATATCATACTTACGATGAATCTGTCTGCGCCAATCGAATTTTCTGCTCAAAGTATACAAGAAAATATCGAAAAAGCATCCGATTTGAGACTTTCACTTTTTGGGGTCAAAAAAATTCAAAGGGGTTAACCTTAGGTTTTTTTCAAAAACCGTGAAAATATTCAGTGGTGTTTTTATCGACGAAATCGACTAATTTCGATGCGTAGAGTTCGAAAAACTGGCTGGATCCTGGCGCAAACACTTTAATCCGTCTCAAAATGCGAAGTAAAGGAGGCTCAGATTTGCATCGCATTTGCTTACTTTCAAGCCAGATAAAATTTAAAATATCATACTTACGATGAATCTGTCTGCGCCAATCGAGTTTTCTGCTCAAAGTATACAAGAAAATATCGAAAAAGCATCCGATTTGAAACTTTCACTTTTTGGGGTCAAAAAAATTCAAAGGGGTTAACCTTAGGTTTTTTTCAAAAACCGTGAAAATATTCAGAGGTGCTTTTATCGACGAAATCGACTAATTTCGATGCGTAGAGTTCGAAAAACGCGCTGGATCCTGGCGCAAACACTTTAATCCGTCTCAAAATGCGAAGTAAAGGAGGCTCAGATATGCATCGCATTTGCTTACTTTCAAGCCAGATAAAATTTAAAATATCATACTTACGATGAATCTGTCTGCGCCAATCGAATTTTCTGCACAAAGTATACAAGAAAATATCGAAAAAGCATCCGACTTGAGACTTTCACTTTTTGGGGTCAAAAAAATTTAAATTTAAAAAAATAAAAACCTTAGGTTTTTTTCAAAAACCGTGAAAATATTCAGTGGTGTTTTTATCGACGAAATCGACTAATTTCGATGCGTAGAGTTCGAAAAACTGGCTGGATCCTGGCGCAAACACTTTAATCCGTCTCAAAATGCGAAGTAAAGGAGGCTCAGATTTGCATCGCATTTGCTTACTTTCAAGCCATATAAAATTTAAAATATCATTCTTACGATGAATCTGTCTGCGCCAATCGAATTTTCTGCTCAAAGTATACAAGAAAATATCGAAAAAGCATCCGACTTGAGACTTTCACTTTTTGGGGTCAAAAAAATTTAAATTTAAAAAAATAAAAACCTTAGGTTTTTTTCAAAAACCGTGAAAATATTCAGTGGTGTTTTTATCGACGAAATCGACTAATTTCGATGCGTAGAGTTCGAAAAACGCGCTGGATCCTGGCGCAAACACTTTAATCCGTCTCAAAATGCGAAGTAAAGGAGGCTCAGATTTGCATCGCATTTGCTTACTTTCAAGCCAGATAAAATTTAAAATATCATACTTACGATGAATCTGTCTGCGTCAATCGAATTTTCTGCTCAAAGTATACAAGAAAATATCGAAAAAGCATTCGATTTGAGACTTTCACTTTTTGGGGTCAAAAAAATTCAAAGGGGTTAACCTTAGGTTTTTTTCAAAAACCGTGAAAATATTCAGTGGTGTTTTTATCGACGAAATCGACTAATTTCGATGCGTAGAGTTTGAAAAACTCGCTGGATCCTGGCGCAAACACTTTAATCCGTCTCAAAATGCGAAGTAAAGGAGGCTCAGATTTGCATCGCATTTGCTTACTTTCAAGCCAGATAAAATTTAAAATATCATACTTACGATGAATCTGTCTGCGCCAATCGAATTTTCTGCTCAAAGTATACAAGAAAATATCGAAAAAGCATCCGATTTGAGACTTTCACTTTTTGGGGTCAAAAAAATTCAAAGGGGTTAACCTTAGGTTTTTTTCAAAAACCGTGAAAATATTCAGTGGTGTTTTTATCGACGAAATCGACTAATTTCGATGCGTAAAGTTCGAAAAACGCGCTGGATCCTGGCGCAAACACTTTAATCCGTCTCAAAATGCGAAGTAAAGGAGGCTCAGATTTGCATCGCATTAGCTTACTTTCAAGCCAGATAAAATTTAAAATATCATACTTACGATGAATCTGTCTGCGCCAATCGAATTTTCTGCTCAAAGTATACAAGAAAATATCGAAAAAGCATCCGATTTGAGACTTTCACTTTTTGGGGTCAAAAAAATTCAAAGGTTTTTTTCTTAGGTTTTCTTCAAAAACCGTGAAAATATTCAGTGGCGTTTTTATCGACGAAATCGACTAATTTGGATGCGTAGAGTTCGAAAAACTCGCTGGATCCTGGCGCAAACACTTTAATCCGTCTCAAAATGCGAAGTAAAGGAGGCTCAGATTTGCATCGCATTTGCTTACTTTCAAGCCAGATAAAATTTAAAATATCATACTTACGATGAATCTGTCTGCGCCAATCGAGTTTTCTGCTCAAAGTATACAAGAAAATATCGAAAAAGCATCCGATTTGAAACTTTTACTTTTTGGGGTCAAAAAAATTCAAAGGGGTTAACCTTAGGTTTTTTTCAAAAACCGTGAAAATATTCAGAGGTGCTTTTATCGACGAAATCGACTAATTTCGATGCGTAGAGTTCGAAATACGCGCTGGATCCTGACGCAAACACTTTAATCCGTCTCAAAATGCGAAGTAAAGGAGGCTCAGATTTGCATCGCATTTGCTTACTTTCAAGCCAGATAAAATTTAAAATATCCTACTTACGATGAATCTGTCTGCGCCAATCGAATTTTCTGCTCAAAGTATACAAGAAAATATCGAAAAAGCATCCGATTTGAGACTTTCACTTTTTGGGGTCAAAAAAATTCAAAGGGGTTAACCTTAGGTTTTTTTCAAAAACCGTGAAAATATTCAGTGGTTTTTTATCGACGAAATCGACTAATTTCGATGCGTAGAGTTCGAAAAACGCGCTGGATCCTGGCGCAAACACTTTAATCCGTCTCAAAATGCGAAGTAAAGGAGGCTCAGATTTGCATCGCATTTGCTTACTTTCAAGCCAGATAAAATTTAAAATATCATACTTACGATGAATCTGTCTGCGCCAATCGAATTTTCTGCTCAAAGTATACAAGAAAATATCGAAAAAGCATCCGATTTGAGACTTTCACTTTTTGGGGTCAAAAAAATTCAAAGGGGTTAACCTTAGGTTTTTTTCAAAAACCGTGAAAATATTCAGTGGTGTTTTTATCGACAAAATCGACTAATTTCGATGAGTAGAGTTCGAAAAACGCGCTGGATCCTGGCGCAAACACTTTAATCCGTCTCAAAATGCGAAGTAAAGGAGGCTCAGATTTGCATCGCATTTGCTTACTTTCAAGCCAGATAAAATTTAAAATATCATACTTACGATGAATCTGTCTGCGCCAATCGAATTTTCTGCTCAAAGTATACAAGAAAATATCGAAAAAGCATCCGATTTAAGACTTTCACTTTTAGGGGTCAAAAAAATTCAAAGGGGTTAACCTTAGGTTTTTTTCAAAAACCGTGAAAATATTCAGTGGTGTTTTTATCGACGAAATCGACTAATTTCGATGCGTAGAGTTCGAAAAACGCGCTGGATCCTGGCGCAAACACTTTAATCGGTCTCAAATTGCGAAGTAAAGGAGGCTCAGATTTGCATCAAATTTGCTTACTTTCAAGCCAGATAAATATTAAAATATCATACTTACGATGAATCTCTCTGCGCCAATCGAATTTTCTACTCAAAGTATACAAGAAAATATCGAAAAAGCATCCGATTTGAGACTTTCACTTTTTGGGGTCAAAAAAATTCAAAGGGGTTAACCTTAGGTTTTTTTCAAAAACCGTGAAAATATTCAGTGATGTTTTTATCGACGAAATCGACTAATTCCGATGCGTAGAGTTCGAAAAACGCGCTGGATCCTGGCGCAAACACTTTAATCCGTCTCAAAATGCGAAGTAAAGGAGGCTCAGATTTGCATCGCATTTGCTTACTTTCAAGCCAGATAAAATTTAGAATATCATACTTACGATGAATCTGTCTGCGCCAATCGCATTTTCTGCTCAAAGTATACAAGAAAATATCGAAAAAGCATCCGATTTGAGACTTTCACATTTTGGGGTCAAAAAAATTCAAAGGGGTTAACCTTAGGTTTTTTTCAAAAACCGTGAAAATATTCAGTGGTGTTTTTATCGACGAAATCGACTAATTTCGATGCGTAGAGTTCGAAAAACGCGCTGGATCCTGGCGCAAACACTTTAATCGGTCTCAAATTGCGAAGTAAAGGAGGCTCAGATTTGCATCAAATTTGCTTACTTTCAAGCCAGATAAAATTTAAAATATCATACTTACGATGAATCTCTCTGCGCCAATCGAATTTTCTGCTCAAAGTATACAAGAAAATATCGAAAAAGCATCCGATTTGAGACTTTCACTTTTTGGGGTCAAAAAAATTCAAAGGGGTTAACCTTAGGTTTTTTTCAAAAACCGTGAAAATATTCAGTGGTGTTTTTATCGACGAAATCGACTAATTTCGATGCGTAGAGTTCGAAAAACTCGCTGGATCCTGGCGCAAACACTTTAATCCGTCTCAAAATGCGAAGTAAAGGAGGCTCAGATTTGCATCGCATTTGCTTACTTTCAAGCCATATAAAATTTAAAATATCATTCTTACGATGAATCTGTCTGCGCCAATCGAATTTTCTGCTCAAAGTATACAAGAAAATATCGAAAAAGCATCCGATTTGAGACTTTCACTTTTTGGGGTCAATAAAATTCAAAGGGGTTAACCTTAGGTTTTTTTCAAAAACCGTGAAAATATTCAGTGGTGTTTTTATCGACGAAATCGACTAATTTCGATGCGTAAAGTTCGAAAAACGCGCTGGATCCTGGCGCAAACACTTTAATCCGTCTCAAAATGCGAAGTAAAGGAGGCTCAGATTTGCATCGCATTTGATTACTTTCAAGCCAGATAAAATTTAAAATATCATACTTACGATGAATCTGTCTGCGCCAATCGAATTTTCTGCTCAAAGTAAACAAGAAAATATCGAAAAAGCATCCGATTTGAGACTTTCACTTTTTGGGGTCAAAAAAATTCAAAGGGGTTAACCTTAGGTTTTTTTCAAAAACCGTGAAAATATTCAGTGGTGTTTTTATCGACGAAATCGACTAATTTCAATGCGTAGAGTTTGAAAAACTCGCTGAATCCTGGCGCAAACACTTTAATCCGTCTCAAAATGCGAAGTAAAGGAGGCTCAGATTTGCATCGCATTTGCTTACTTTCAAGCCAGATAAAATTTAAAATATCATACTTACGATGAATCTGTCTGCGCCAATCGAATTTTCTGCTCAAAGTATACAAGAAAATATCGAAAAAGCATCCGATTTGAGACTTTCACTTTTTGGGGTCAAAAAAATTCAAAGGTTTTTTTCTTAGGTTTTCTTCAAAAACCGTGAAAATATTCAGTGGTGTTTTTATCGACGAAATCGACTAATTTGGATGCGTAGAGTTCGAAAAACTCGCTGGATCCTGGCGCAAACACTTTAATCCGTCTCAAAATGCGAAGTAAAGGAGGCTCAGATTTGCATCGCATTTGCTTACTTTCAAGCCAGATAAAATTTAAAATATCATACTTACGATGAATCTGTCTGCCCCAATCGAGTTTTCTGCTCAAAGTATACAAGAAAATATCGAAAAAGCATCCGATTTGAAACTTTCACTTTTTGGGGTCAAAAAAATTCAAAGGGGTTAACCTTAGGTTTTTTTCAAAAACCGTGAAAATATTCAGAGGTGCTTTTATCGACGAAATCGACTAATTTCGATGCGTAGAGTTCGAAAAACGCGCTGGATCCTGGCGCAAACACTTTAATCCGTCTCAAAATGCGAAGTAAAGGAGGCTCAGATTTGCATCGCATTTGCTTACTTTCAAGCCAGATAAAATTTAAAATATCATACTTACGATGAATCTGTCTGCGCCAATCGAATTTTCTGCACAAAGTATACAAGAAAATATCGAAAAAGCATCCGACTTGAGACTTTCACTTTTTGGGGTCAAAAAAATTTAAATTTAAAAAAATAAAAACCTTAGGTTTTTTTCAAAAACCGTGAAAATATTCAGTGGTGTTTTTATCGACGAAATCGACTAATTTCGATGCGTAGAGTTCGAAAAACTGGCTGGATCCTGGCGCAAACACTTTAATCCGTCTCAAAATGCGAAGTAAAGGAGGCTCAGATTTGCATCGCATTTGCTTACTTTCAAGCCAGATAAAATTTAAAATATCATACTTACGATGAATCTGTCTGCGCCAATCGAATTTTCTGCTCAAAGTATACAAGAAAATATCGAAAAAGCATCCGATTTGAGACTTTCACTTTTTGGGGTCAATAAAATTCAAAGGGGTTAACCTTAGGTTTTTTTCAAAAACCGTGAAAATATTCAGTGGTGTTTTTATCGACGAAATCGACTAATTTCGATGCGTAGAGTTCGAAAAACGCGCTGGATCCTGGCGCAAACACTTTAATCCGTCTCAAAATGCGAAGTAAAGGAGGCTCAGATTTGCAACGCATTTGCTTACTTTCAAGCCAGATAAAATTTAAAATATCATACTTACGATGAATCTGTCTGCGTCAATCGAATTTTCTGCTCAAAGTATACAAGAAAATATCGAAAAAGCATCCGATTTGAGACTTTCACTTTTTGGGGTCAAAAAATTCAAAGGGGTTAACCTTAGGTTTTTTTCAAAAACCGTGAAAATATTCAGTGGTGTTTTTATCGACGAAATCGACTAATTTCGATGCGTAGAGTTTGAAAAACTCGCTGGATCCTGGCGCAAACACTTTAATCCGTCTCAAAATGCGAAGTAAAGGAGGCTCAGATTTGCATCGCATTTGCTTACTTTCAAGCCAGATAAAATTTAAAATATCATACTTACGATGAATCTGTCTGCGCCAATCGAATTTTCTGCTCAAAGTATACAAGAAAATATCGAAAAAGCATCCGATTTGAGACTTTCACTTTTTGGGGTCAAAAAAATTCAAAGGTTTTTTTCTTAGGTTTTCTTCAAAAACCGTGAAAATATTCAGTGGCGTTTTTATCGACGAAATCGACTAATTTGGATGCGTAGGGTTCGAAAAACTCGCTGGATCCTGGCGCAAACACTTTAATCCGTCTCAAAATGCGAAGTAAAGGAGGCTCAGATTTGCATCGCATTTGCTTACTTTCAAGCCAGATAAAATTTAAAATATCATACTTACGATGAATCTGTCTGCGCCAATCGAGTTTTCTGCTCAAAGTATACAAGAAAATATCGAAAAAGCATCCGATTTGAAACTTTCACTTTTTGGGGTCAAAAAAATTCAAAGGGGTTAACCTTAGGTTTTTTTCAAAAACCGTGAAAATATTCAGAGGTGCTTTTATCGACGAAATCGACTAATTTCGATGCGTAGAGTTCGAAATACGCGCTGGATCCTGGCGCAAACACTTTAATCCGTCTCAAAATGCGAAGTAAAGGAGGCACAGATTTGCATCGCATTTGCTTACTTTCAAGCCAGATAAAATTTAAAATATCATACTTACGATGAATCTGTCTGGGCCAATCGAATTTTCTGCTCAAAGTATACAAGAAAATATCGAAAAAGCATCCGATTTGAGACTTTCACTTTTTGGGGTCAAAAAAATTCAAAGGGGTTAACCTTAGGTTTTTTTCAAAAACCGTGAAAGTATTCAGTGGTGTTTTTATCGACGAAATCGACTAATTTCGAAGCGTAGAGTTCGAAAAACGCGCTGGATCCTGGCGCAAACACTTTAATCCGTCTCAAAATGCGAAGTAAAGGAGGCTCAGATTTGCATCGCATTTGTTTACTTTCAAGCCAGATAAAATTTAAAATATCATACTTACGATGAATCTGTCTGCGCCAATCGAATTTTCTGCTCAAAGTATACAAGAAAATATCGAAAAAGCATCCGATTTGAGACTTTCACTTTTTGGGGTCAAAAAAATTCAAAGGGGTTAACCTTAGGTTTTTTTCAAAAACCGTGAAAATATTCAGTGGTGTTTTTATCGACGAAATCGACTAATTTCGATGCGTAGAGTTCGAAAAACGCGCTGGATCCTGGCGCAAACACTTTAATCCGTCTCAAAATGCGAAGTAAAGGAGGCTCAGATTTGCATCGCATTTGCTTACTTTCAAGCCAGATAAAATTTAAAATATCATACTTACGATGAATCTGTCTGCGCCAATCGAATTTTCTGCTCAAAGTATACAAGAAAATATCGAAAAAGCATCCGATTTGAGACTTTCACTTTTTGGGGTCAAAAAAATTCAAAGGGGTTAACCTTAGGTTTTTTTCAAAAACCGTGAAAATATTCAGTGGTGCTTTTATCGACAAAATCGACTAATTTCGATGCGTAGAGTTCGAAAAACTCGCTGGATCTTGGCGCAAACACTTTAATCCGTCTCAAAATGCGAAGTAAAGGAGGCCCAGATTTACATCGCATTTGCTTACTTTCAAGCCAGATAAAATTTAAAATATCATACTTACGATGAATATGTCTGCGCCAATCGAATTTTCTGCTCAAAGTATACAAGAAAATATCGAAAAAGCATCCGATTTGAGACTTTCACTTTTTGGGGTCAAAAAAATTCAAAGGGGTTAACCTTAGGTTTTTTTCAAAAACCGTGAAAATATTCAGTGGTGTTTTTATCAACGAAATCGACTAATTTCGATGCGTAGAGTTCGAAAAACGCGCTGGATCCTGGCGCAAACACTTTAATCCGTCTCAAAATGCGAAGTAAAGGAGGCTCAGATTTGCATCGCATTTGCTTACTTTCAAGCCAGATAAAATTTAAAATATCATACTTACGATGAATCTGTCTGCGCCAATCGAATTTTCTGCTCAAAGTATACAAGAAAATATCGAAAAAGCATCCGATTTGAGACTTTCACTTTTTGGGGTCAAAAAAATTCAAAGGGGTTAACCTTAGGTTTTTTTCAAAAACCGTGAAAATATTCAGTGGTGTTTTTATCGACGAAATCGACTAATTTCGATGCGTAAAGTTCGAAAAACGCGCTGGATCCTGGCGCAAACACTTTAATCCGTCTCAAAATGCGAAGTAAAGGAGGCTCAGATTTGCATCACATTTGTTTACTTTCAAGCCAGATAAAATTTATAATATCATACTTACGATGAATCTGTCTGCGCCAATCGAATTTTCTGCTCAAAGTATACAAGAAAATATCGAAAAAGCATCCGATTTGTGACTTTCACTTTTTGGGGTCAAAAAAATTCAAAGGGGTTAACCTCAGGTTTTTTTCAAAAACCGTGAAAATATTCAGTGGTGCTTTTATCGACGAAATCGACTAATTTCGATGAGTAGAGTTCGAAAAACGCGCTGGATCCTGGCGCAAACACTTTAATCCGTCTCAAAATGCAAAGTAAAGGAAGCTCAGATTTGCATCGCATTAGCTTACTTTCAAGCCAGATAAAATTTAAAATATCATACTTACGATGAATCTGTCTGCGCCAATCGAATTTTCTGCTCAAAGTATACAAGAAGATATCGAAAAAGCATCCGATTTGAGACTTTCACTTTTTGGGGTCAAAAAAATTCAAAGGTTTTTTTCTTAGGTTTTCTTCAAAAACCGTGAAAATATTCAGTGGTGTTTTTATCGACGAAATCGACTAATTTGGATGCGTAGAGTTCGAAAAACTCGCTGGATCCTGGCGCAAACACTTTAATCCGTCTCAAAATGCGAAGTAAAGGAGGCTCAGATTTGCATCGCATTTGCTTACTTTCAAGCCAGATAAAATTTAAAATATCATACTTGCGATGAATCTGTCTGCGCCAATCGAATTTTCTGCTCAAAGTATACAAGAAAATATCGAAAAAACATCCGATTTGAGACTTTCACTTTTTGGGGTCAAAAAAATTCAAAGGGGTTAACCTTAGGTTTTTTTCAAAAACCGTGAAAATATTCAGAGGTGCTTTTATCGACGAAATCGACTAATTTCGATGCGTAGAGTTCGAAAAGCGCGCTGGATCCTGGCGCAAACACTTTAATCCGTCTCAAAATGCGAAGTAAAGGAGGCTCAGATTTGCATCGCATTTGCTTACTTTCAAGCCAGATAAAATTTAAAATATCATACTTACGATGAATCTGTCTGCGCCAATCGAATTTTCTGCTCAAAGTATACAAGAAAATATCGAAAAAGCATCCGATTTGAGACTTTCACTTTTTGGGGTCAAAAAAATTCAAAGGGGTTAACCTTAGGTTTTTTTCAAAAACCGTGAAAATATTCAGTGGTGTTTTTATCGACGAAATCGACTAATTTCGATGCGTAAAGTTCGAAAAACGCGCTGGATCCTGGCGCAAACACTTTAATCCGTCTCAAAATGCGAAGTAAAGGAGGCTCAGATTTGCATCACATTTGTTTACTTTCAAGCCAGATAAAATTTATAATATCATACTTACGATGAATCTGTCTGCGCCAATCGAATTTTCTGCTCAAAGTATACAAGAAAATATCGAAAAAGCATCCGATTTGTGACTTTCACTTTTTGGGGTCAAAAAAATTCAAAGGGGTTAACCTCAGGTTTTTTTCAAAAACCGTGAAAATATTCAGTGGTGCTTTTATCGACGAAATCGACTAATTTCGATGCGTAGAGTTCGAAAAACTCGCTGGATCCTGGCGCAAACACTTTAATCCGTCTCAAAATGCGAAGTAAAGGAGGCTCAGATTTGCATCGCATTTGCTTACTTTCAAGCCAGATAAAATTTATAATATCATACTTACGATGAATCTGTCTGCGCCAATCGAATTTTCTGCTCAAAGTATACAAGAAAATATCGAAAAAGCATCCGATTTGTGACTTTCACTTTTTGGGGTCAAAAAAATTCAAAGGGGTTAACCTTAGGTTTTTTTCAAAAACCGTGAAAATATTCAGTGGTGCTTTTATCGACGAAATCGACTAATTTCGATGCGTAGAGTTCGAAAAACTCGCTGGATCCTGGCGCAAACACTTTAATCCGTCTCAAAATGCGAAGTAAAGGAGGCTCAGATTTGCATCGCATTTGCTTACTTTCAAGCCAGATAAAATTTAAAATATCATACTTGCGATGAATCTGTCTGCGCCAATCGAATTTTCTGCTCAAAGTATACAAGAAAATATCGAAAAAACATCCGATTTGAGACTTTCACTTTTTGGGGTCAAAAAAATTCAAAGGGGTTAACCTTAGGTTTTTTTCAAAAACCGTGAAAATATTCAGTAGTGTTTTTATCGACGAAATCGACTAATTTCGATGCGTAGAGTTCGAAAAACGCGCTGGATCCTGGCGCAAACACTTTAATCCGTCTCAAAATGCGAAGTAAAGGAGGCTCAGATTTGCATCGCATTTGCTTACTTTCAAGCCAGATAAAATTTAGAATATCATACTTACGATGAATCTGTCTGCGCCAATCGAATTTTCTGCTCAAAGTATACAAGAAAATATCGAAAAAGCATCCGATTTGAGACTTTCACTTTTTGGGGTCAAAAAAATTCAAAAGGGTTAACCATAGGTTTTTTTCAAAAACCGTGAAAATATTCAGTGGTGTTTTTATCGACGAAATCGACTAATTTCGATGCGTAGAGTTCGAAAAACGCGCTGGATCCTGGCGCAAACACTTTAATCCGTCTCAAATTGCGAAGTAAAGGATGCTCAGATTTGCATCGAATTTGCTTACTTTCAAGCCAGATAAAATTTAAAATATCATACTTACGATGAATCTCTCTGCGCCAATCGAATTTTCTGCTCAAAGTATACAAGAAAATATCGAAAAAGCATCCGATTTGAGACTTTCACTTTTTGGGGTCAAAAAAATTCAAAGGGGTTAACCTTAGGTTTTTTTCAAAAACCGTGAAAATATTCAGTGGTGTTTTTATCGACGAAATCGACTAATTTCGATGCGTAGAGTTCGAAAAACTTGCTGGATCCTGGCGCAAATACTTCAATCCGTCTCAAAATGCGAAGTAAAGGAGGCTCAGATTTGCATCGCATTTGCTTACTTTCAAGCCAGATAAAATTTAAAATATCATACTTACGATGAATCTGTCTGCGCCAATCGAATTTTCTGCTCAAAGTATACAAGAAAATATCGAAAAAGCATCCGATTTGAGACTTTCACTTTTTGGGGTCAAAAAAATTCAAAGGGGTTAACGTTAGGTTTTTTTCAAAAACCGTGAAAATATTCAGTGGTGTTTTTATCGACGAAATCGACTAATTTGGATGCGTAGAGTTCGAAAAACTCGCTGGATCCTGGCGCAAACACTTTAATCCGTCTCAAAATGCGAAGTAAAGGAGGCTCAGATTTGCATCGCATTTGCTTACTTTCAAGCCAGATAAAATTTAAAATATCATACTTACGATGAATCTGTCTGCGCCAATCGAGTTTTCTGCTCAAAGTATACAAGAAAATATCGAAAAAGCATCCGATTTGAAACTTTCACTTTTTGGGGTCAAAAAAATTCAAAGGGGTTAACCTTAGGTTTTTTTCAAAAACCGTGAAAATATTCAGAGGTGCTTTTATCGACGAAATCGACTAATTTCGATGCGTAGAGTTCGAAAAACGCGCTGGATCCTGGCGCAAACACTTTAATCCGTCTCAAAATGCGAAGTAAAGGAGGCTCAGATTTGCATCGCATTTGCTTACTTTCAAGCCAGATAAAATTTAAAATATCATACTTACGATGAATCTGTCTGCGCCAATCGAATTTTCTGCTCAAAGTATACAAGAAAATATCGAAAAAGCATCCGATTTGAGACTTTCACTTTTTGGGGTCAAAAAAATTCAAAGGGGTTAACCTTAGGTTTTTTTCAAAAACCGTGAAAATATTCAGTGGTGTTTTTATCGACGAAATCGACTAATTTCGATGCGTAAAGTTCGAAAAACGCGCTGGATCCTGGCGCAAACACTTTAATCCGTCTCAAAATGCGAAGTAAAGGAGGCTCAGATTTGCATCGCATTAGCTTACTTTCAAGCCAGATAAAATTTAAAATATCACACTTACGATGAATCTGTCTGCGCCAATCGAATTTTCTGCTCAAAGTATACAAGAAAATATCGAAAAAGCATCCGATTTGAGACTTTCACTTTTTGGGGTCAAAAAAATTCAAAGGGGTTAACCTTAGGTTTTTTTCAAAAACTGTGAAAATATTCAGTGGTGTTTTTATCGACGAAATCGACTAATTTCGATGCGTAAAGTTCGAAAAACGCGCTGGATCCTGGCGCAAACACTTTAATCCGTCTCAAAATGCGAAGTAAAGGAGGCTCAGATTTGCATCGCATTTGTTTACTTTCAAGCCAGATAAAATTTATAATATCATACTTACGATGAATCTGTCTGCGCCAATCGAATTTTCTGCTCAAAGTATACAAGAAAATATCGAAAAAGCATCCGATTTGTGACTTTCACTTTTTGGGGTCAAAAAAATTCAAAGGGGTTAACCTTAGGTTTTTTTCAAAAACCGTGAAAATATTCAGTGGTGCTTTTATCGACGAAATCGACTAATTTCGATGCGTAGAGTTCGAAAAACTCGCTGGATCCTGGCGCAAACACTTTAATCCGTCTCAAAATGCGAAGTAAAGGAGGCTCAGATTTGCATCGCATTTGCTTACTTTCAAGCCAGATAAAATTTAAAATATCATACTTGCGATGAATCTGTCTGCGCCAATCGAATTTTCTGCTCAAAGTATACAAGAACATATCGAAAAAACATCCGATTTGAGACTTTCACTTTTTGGGGTCAAAAAAATTCAAAGGGGTTAACCTTAGGTTTTTTTCAAAAACCGTGAAAATATTCAGTAGTGTTTTTATCGACGAAATCGACTAATTTCGATGCGTAGAGTTCGAAAAACGCGCTGGATCCTGGCGCAAACACTTTAATCCGTCTCAAAATGCGAAGTAAAGGAGGCTCAGATTTGCATCGCATTTGCTTACTTTCAAGCCAGATAAAATTTAGAATATCATACTTACGATGAATCTGTCTGCGCCAATCGAATTTTCTGCTCAAAGTATACAAGAAAATATCGAAAAAGCATCCGATTTGAGACTTTCACTTTTTGGGGTCAAAAAAATTCAAAAGGGTTAACCATAGGTTTTTTTCAAAAACCGTGAAAATATTCAGTGGTGATTTTATCGACGAAATCGACTAATTTCGATGCGTAGAGTTCGAAAAACTCGCTGGATCCTGGCGCAGACACTTTAATCCGTCTCAAAATGCGAAGTAAAGGAGGCTCAGATTTGCATCGCATTTGCTTACTTTCAAGCCAAATAAAATTTAAAATATCATACTTACGATGAATCTGTCTGCGCCAATCGAATTTTCTGCTCAAAGTATACAAGAAAATATCGAAAAAGCATCCGATTTGAGACTTTCACTTTTTGGGGTCAAAAAAATTCAAAGGGGTTAACCTTAGGTTTTTTTCAAAAACCGTGAAAATATTCAGTGGTGTTTTTATCGACGAAATCGACTAATTTCGATGCGTAGAGTTCGAAAAACTCGCTGGATCCTGGCGCAAACACTTTAATCCGTCTCAAAATGCGAAGTAAAGGAAGCTCAGATTTGCATCGCATTTGCTTACTTTCGAGCCAGATAAAATTTAGAATATCATACTTACGATGAATCTGTCTGCGCCAATCGAATTTTCTGCTCAAAGTATACAAGAAAATATCGAAAAAGCATCCGACTTGAGACTTTCACTTTTTGGGGTCAAAAAAATTTAAATTTAAAAAAATAAAAACCTTAGGTTTTTTTCAAAAACCGTGAAAATATTCAGTGGTGTTTTTATCGACGAAATCGACTAATTTCGATGCGTAGAGTTCGAAAAACGCCCTGGATCCTGGCGCAAACACTTCAATCCGTCTCAAAATGCGAAGTAAAGGAGGCTCAGATTTGCATCGCATTTGCTTACTTTCAAGCCAGATAAAATTTAAAATATCATACTTACGATGAATCTGTCTGCGCCAATCGAATTTTCAGCTCAAAGTATACAAGAAAATATCGAAAAAGCATCCGATTTGAGACTTTCATTTTTTGGGGTCAAAAAAATTCAAAGGGGTTAACCTTAGGTTTTTTTCAAAAACCGTGAAAATATTCAGTGGTGTTTTTATCGACGAAATCGACTAATTTCGATGCGTAGAGTTCGAAAAACGCGCTGGATCCTGGCGCAAACACTTTAATCCGTCTCAAAATGCGAAGTAAAGGAGGCTCAGATTTGCATCGCATTTGCTTACTTTCAAGCCATATAAAATTTAAAATATCATACTTACGATGAATCTGTCTGCGCCAATCGAATTTTCTGCTCAAAGTATACAAGAAAATATCGAAAAAGCATCCGATTTGAGACTTTCACTTTTTGGGGTCAAAAAAATTCAAAAGGGTTAACCTTAGGTTTTTTCAAAAACCTTGAAAATATTCAGTGGTGTTTTTATCGACGAAATCGACTAATTTCGATGCGTAGAGTTCGAAAAACGCGCTGGATCCTGGCGCAAACACTTTAATCCGTCTCAAAATGCGAAGTAAAGGAGGCTCAGATTTGCATCGCATTTGCTTACTTTCAAGCCAGATAAAATTTAAAATATCATACTTACGATGAATCTGTCTGCGCCAATCGAATTTTCTGCTCAAAGTATACAAGAAAATATCGAAAAAGCATCCGATTTGAGACTTTCACTTTTTGGGGTCAAAAAAATTCAAAGGGGTTAACCTTAGGTTTTTTTCAAAAACCGTGAAAATATTCAGTGGTGTTTTTATCGACGAAATCGACTAATTTCGATGCGTAAAGTTCGAAAAACGCGCTGGATCCTGACGCAAACACTTTAATCCGTCTCAAAATGCGAAGTAAAGGAGGCTCAGATTTGCATCGCATTTGTTTACTTTCAAGCCAGATAAAATTTATAATATCATACTTACGATGAATCTGTCTGCGCCAATCGAATTTTCTGCTCAAAGTATACAAGAAAATATCGAAAAAGCATCCGATTTGTGACTTTCACTTTTTGGGGTCAAAAAAATTCAAAGGGGTTAACCTTAGGTTTTTTTCAAAAACCGTGAAAATATTCAGTGGTGCTTTTATCGACGAAATCGACTAATTTCGATGCGTAGAGTTCGAAAAACTCGCTGGATCCTGGCGCAAACACTTTAATCCGTCTCAAAATGCGAAGTAAAGGAGGCTCAGATTTGCATCGCATTTGCTTACTTTCAAGCCAGATAAAATTTAAAATATCATACTTGCGATGAATCTGTCTGCGCCAATCGGATTTTCTGCTCAAAGTATACAAGAAAATATCGAAAAAACATCCGATTTGAGACTTTCACTTTTTGGGGTCAAAAAAATTCAAAGGGGTTAACCTTAGGTTTTTTTCAAAAACCGTGAAAATATTCAGTAGTGTTTTTATCGACGAAATCGACTAATTTCGATGCGTAGAGTTCGAAAAACGCGCTGGATCCTGGCGCAAACACTTTAATCCGTCTCAAAATGCGAAGTAAAGGAGGCTCAGATTTGCATCGCATTTGCTTACTTTCAAGCCAGATAAAATTTAGAATATCATACTTACGATGAATCTGTCTGCGCCAATCGAATTTTCTGCTCAAAGTATACAAGAAAATATCGAAAAAGCATCCGATTTGAGACTTTCACTTTTTGGGGTCAAAAAAATTCAAAGGGGTTAACCTTAGGTTTTTTTCAAAAACCGTGAAAATATTCAGTGGTGTTTTTATCGACGAAATCGACTAATTTCGATGCGTAGAGTTCGAAAAACTCGCTGGATCCTGGCGCAAACACTTTAATCCGTCTCAAAATGCGAAGTAAAGGAAGCTCAGATTTGCATCGCATTTGCTTACTTTCAAGCCAGATAAAATTTAGAATATCATACTTACGATGAATCTGTCTGCGCCAATCGAATTTTCTGCTCAAAGTATACAAGAAAATATCGAAAAAGCATCCGACTTGAGACTTTCACTTTTTGGGGTCAAAAAAATTTAAATTTAAAAAAATAAAAACCTTAGGTTTTTTTCAAAAACCGTGAAAATATTCAGTGGTGTTTTTATCGACGAAATCGACTAATTTCGATGTGTAGAGTTCGAAAAACGCCCTGGATCCTGGCGCAAACACTTCAATCCGTCTCAAAATGCGAAGTAAAGGGGGCTCAGATTTGCATCGCATTTGCTTACTTTCAAGCCAGATAAAATTTAGAATATCATACTTACGATGAATCTGTCTGCGCCAATCGAATTTTCTGCTCAAAGTATACAAGAAAATATCGAAAAAGCATCCAATTTGAGACTTTCACTTTTTGGGGTCAAAAAAATTCAAAGGGGTTAACCTTAGGTTTTTTTCAAAAACCGTGAAAATATTCAGTGGAGTTTTTATCGACGAAATCGACTAATTTCGATGCGTAGAGTTCGAAAAACGCGCTGGATCCTGGCGCAAACACTTTAATCCGTCTCAAAATGCGAAGTAAAGGAGGCTCAGATTTGCATCGCATTTGCTTACTTTCAAGCCAGATAAAATTTAAAATATCATACTTACGATGAATCTGTCTGCGCCAATCGAATTTTCTGCTCAAAGTATACAAGAAAATATCGAAAAAGCATCCAATTTGAGACTTTCACTTTTTGGGGTCAAAAAAATTCAAAGGGGTTAACCTTAGGTTTTTTTCAAAAACCGTGAAAATATTCAGTGGTGTTTTTATCGACGAAATCGACTAATTTCGATGCGTAGAGTTCGAAAAACGCGCTGGATCCTGGCGCAAACACTTTAATCGGTCTCAAATTGCGAAGTAAAGGAGGCTCAGATTTGCATCGAATTTGCTTACTTTCAAGCCAGATAAAATTTAAAATATCATACTTACGATGAATCTGTCTGCGCCAATCGAATTTTCTGCTCAAAGTATACAAGAAAATATCGAAAAAGCATCCGATTTGAGACTTTCACTTTTTGGGGTCAAAAAAATTCAAAGGGGTTAACCTTAGGTATTTTTCAAAAACCGTGAAAATATTCAGTGGTGTTTTTATCGACGAAATCGACTAATTTCGATGCGTAGAGTTCGAAAAACTCGCTGGATCCTGGCGCAAACACTTTAATCCGTCTCAAAATGCGAAGTAAAGGAGGCTAAGATTTGCATCGCATTTGCTTACTTTCAAGCCAGATAAAATTTAAAATATCATACTTACGATGAATCTGTCTGCGCCAATCGAATTTTCAGCTCAAAGTATACAAGAAAATATCGAAAAAGCATCCGATTTGAGACTTTCATTTTTTGGGGTCAAAAAAATTCAAAGGGGTTAACCTTAGGTTTTTTTCAAAAACCGTGAAAATATTCAGTGGTGTTTTTATCGACGAAATCGACTAATTTCGATGCGTAGAGTTCGAAAAACGCGCTGGATCCTGGCGCAAACACTTTAATCGGTCTCAAATTGCGAAGTAAAGGATGCTCAGATTTGCATCGAATTTGCTTACTTTCAAGCCAGATAAAATTTAAAATATCATACTTACGATGAATCTCTCTGCGCCAATCGAATTTTCTGCTCAAAGTATACAAGAAAATATCGAAAAAGCATCCGATTTGAGACTTTCACTTTTTGGGGTCAAAAAAATTCAAAGGGGTTAACCTTAGGTTTTTTTCAAAAACCGTGAAAATATTCAGTGGTGTTTTTATCGACGAAATCGACTAATTTCGATGCGTAGAGTTCGAAAAACTTGCTGGATCCTGGCGCAAACACTTCAATCCGTCTCAAAATGCGAAGTAAAGGAGGCTCAGATTTGCATCGCATTTGCTTACTTTCAAGCCAGATAAAATTTAAAATATCATACTTACGATGAATCTGTCTGCGCCAATCGAATTTTCTGCTCAAAGTATACAAGAAAATATCGAAAAAGCATCCGATTTGAGACTTTCACTTTTTGGGGTCAAAAAAATTCAAAGGGGTTAACGTTAGGTTTTTTTCAAAAACCGTGAAAATATTCAGTGGTGTTTTTATCGACGAAATCGACTAATTTCGATGCGTAGAGTTCGAAAAACGCGCTGGATCCTGGCGCAAACACTTTAATCGGTCTCAAATTGCGAAGTAAAGGAGGCTCAGATTTGCATCGAATTTGCTTACTTTCAAGCCAGATAAAATTTAAAATATCATACTTACGATGAATCTCTCTGCGCCAATCGAATTTTCTGCTCAAAGTATACAAGAAAATATCGAAAAAGCATCCGATTTGAGACTTTCACTTTTTGGGGTCAAAAAAATTCAAAGGGGTTAACCTTAGGTTTTTTTCAAAAACCGTGAAAATATTCAGTGCTGTTTTTATCGACGAAATCGACTAATTTCGATGCGTAGAGTTCGAAAAACTCGCTGGATCCTGACGCAAACACTTTAATCCGTCTCAAAATGCGAAGTAAAGGAGGCTCAGATTTGCATCGCATTTGCTTACTTTCAAGCCAGATAAAATTTAAAATATCATACTTACGATGAATCTGTCTGCGCCAATCGAATTTTCTGCTCACAGTATACAAGAAAATATCGAAAAAGCATCCGATTTGTGACTTTCACTTTTTGGGGTCAAAAAAATTCAAAGGGGTTAACCTTAGGTTTTTTTCAAAAACCGTGAAAATATTCAGTGGTGTTTTTATCGACGAAATCGACTAATTTCGATGCGTAGAGTTCGAAAAACTCGCTGGATCCTGGCGCAAACACTTTAATCCGTCTCAAAATGCGAAGTAAAGGAGGCTCAGATTTGCATCGCATTTGCTTACTTTCAAGCCAGATAAAATTTAAAATATCATACTTACGATGAATCTGTCTGCGCCAATCGAATTTTCTGCTCAAAGTATACAAGAAAATGTCGAAAAAGCATCCGATTTGAGACTTTCACTTTTTGGGGTCAAAAAAATTCAAAGGGGTTAACCTTAGGTTTTTTTCAAAAACCGTGAAAATATTCAGTGGTGTTTTTATCGACGAAATCGACTAATTTCGATGCGTAGAGTTCGAAAAACGCGCTGGATCCTGGCGCAAACACTTTAATCCGTCTCAAAATGCGAAGTAAAGGAGGCTCAGATTTGCATCGCATTTGCTTACTTTCAAGCCATATAAAATTTAGAATATCATACTTACGATGAATCTGTCTGCGCCAATCGAATTTTCTGCTCAAAGTATACAAGAAAATATCGAAAAAGCATCCGATTTGAGACTTTCACTTTTTGGGGTCAAAAAAATTCAAAGGGGTTAACCTTAGGTTTTTTTCAAAAACCGTGAAAATATTCAGTGGTGTTTTTATCGACGAAATCGACTAATTTCGATGCGTAGAGTTCGAAAAACTCGCTGGATCCTGGCGCAAACACTTTAATCCGTCTCAAAATGCGAAGTAAAGGAGGCTCAGATTTGCAACGCATTTGCTTACTTTCAAGCCAGATAAAATTTAAAATATCATACTTACGATGAATCTGTCTGCGCCAATCGAATTTTCTGCTCAAAGTATACAAGAAAATATCGAAAAAGCATCCGATTTGAGACTTTCACTTTTTGGGGTCAAAAAAATTCAAAGGGGTTAACCTTAGGTTTTTTTTCAAAAACCGTGAAAATATTCAGAGGTGCTTTTATCGACGAAATCGACTAATTTCGATGCGTAGAGTTCGAAAAACTTGCTGGATCCTGGCGCAAACACTTTAATCCGTCTCAAAATGCGAAGTAAAGGAGGCTCAGATTTGCATCGCATTTGCTTACTTTCAAGCCAAATAAAATTTAAAATATCATACTTACGATGAATCTGTCTGCGCCAATCGAATTTTCTGCTCAAAGTATACAAGAAAATATAGAAAAAGCATCCGATTTGAGACTTTCACTTTTTGGGGTCAAAAAAATTCAAAGGGGTTAACCTTAGGTTTTTTTCAAAAACCGTGAAAATATTCAGTGGTGTTTTTATCGACGAAATCGACTAATTTCGATGCGTAGAGTTCGAAAAACGCGCTGGATCCTGGCGCAAACACTTCAATCCGTCTCAAAATGCGAAGTAAAGGAGGCTCAGATTTGCATCGCATTTGCTTACTTTCAAGCCAGATAAAATTTAGAATATCATACTTACGATGAATCTGTCTGCGCCAATCGAATTTTCTGCTCAAAGTATACAAGAAAATATCGAAAAAGCATCCGATTTGAGCCTTTCACTTTTTGGGGTCAAAAAAATTCAAAGGGGTTAACCTTAGGTATTTTTCAAAAACCGTGAAAATATTCAGTGGTGTTTTTATCGACGAAATCGACTAATTTCGATGCGTAGAGTTCGAAAAACTCGCTGGATCCTGGCGCAAACACTTTAATCCGTCTCAAAATGCGAAGTAAAGGAGGCTCAGATTTGCATCGCATTTGCTTACTTTCAAGCCAGATAAAATTTAAAATATCATACTTACGATGAATCTGTCTGCGCCAATCGAATTTTCTGCTCAAAGTATACAAGAAAATATCGAAAAAACATCCGATTTGAGACTTTCACTTTTTGGGGTCAAAAAAATTCAAAGGGGTTGTTAACCTTAGGTTTTTTTCAAAAACCGTGAAAATATTCAGTGGTGTTTTTATCGACGAAATCGACAAATTTCGATGCGTAGAGTTCGAAAAACGCGCTGGATCCTGGCGCAAACACTTTAATCCGTCTCAAAATGCGAAGTAAAGGAGGCTCAGATTTGCATCGCATTTGCTTACTTTCAAGCCAGATAAAATTTAAAATATCATACTTACGATGAATCTGTCTGCGCCAATCGAATTTTCTGCTCAAAGTATACAAGAAAATATCGAAAAAGCATCCGATTTGAGACTTTCACTTTTTGGGGTCAAAAAAATTCAAAGGGGTTAACCTTAGGTTTTTTTCAAAAACCGTGAAAATATTCAGTGGTGTTTTTATCGACGAAATCGACTAATTTCGATGCGTAGAGTTGGAAAAACGCGCTGGATCCTGGCGCAAACACTTTAATCCGTCTCAAAATGCGAAGTAAAGGAGGCTCAGATTTGCATCGCATTTGCTTACTTTCAAGCCAGATAAAATTTAGAATATCATACTTACGATGAATCTGTCTGCGCCAATCGAATTTTCTGCTCAAAGTATACAAGAAAATATCAAAAAAGCATCCGATTTGAGACTTTCACTTTTTGGGGTCAAAAAAATTCAAAGGGGTTAACCTTAGGTTTTTTTCAAAAACCGTGAAAATATACAGTGGTGTTTTTATCGACGAAATCGACTAATTTCGATGCGTAGAGTTCGAAAAACGCGCTGGATCCTGGCGCAAACACTTTAATCCGTCTCAAAATGCGAAGTAAAGGAGGCTCAGATTTGCATCGCATTTGCTTACTTTCAAGCCAGATAAAATTTAAAATATCATACTTACGATGAATCTGTCTGCGCCAATCGAATTTTCTGCTCAAAGTATACAAGAAAATATCGAAAAAGCATCCGATTTGAGACTTTCACTTTTTGGGGTCAAAAACATTCAAAGGGGTTAACCTTAGGTTTTTTTCAAAAACCGTGAAAATATACAGTGGTGTTTTTATCGACGAAATCGACTAATTTCGATGCGTAGAGTTCGAAAAACGCGCTGGATCCTGGCGCAAACACTTTAATCCGTCTCAAAATGCGAAGTAAAGGAGGCTCAGATTTGCATCGCATTTGCTTACTTTCAAGCCAGATAAAATTTAAAATATCATACTTACGATGAATCTGTCTGCGCCAATCGAATTTTCTGCTCAAAGTATACAAGAAAATATCGAAAAAGCATCCGATTTTAGACTTTCACTTTTTGGGGTCAAAAAAATTCAAAGGGGTTAACCTTAGGTTTTTTTCAAAAACCGTGAAAATATTCAGTGGTGTTTTTATCGACGAGATCGACTAATTTCGATGCGTAGAGTTCGAAAGACGCGCTGGATCCTGGCGCAAACACTTTAATCCGTCTCAAAATGCGAAGTAATGGAGGCTCAGATTTGCATCGCATTTGCTTACTTTCAAGCCAGATAAAATTTAAAATATCATACTTACGATGAATCTGTCTGCGCCAATCGAATTTTCTGCTCAAAGTATACAAGAAAATGTCGAAAAAGCATCCGATTTGAGACTTTCACTTTTTGGGGTCAAAAAAATTCAAAGGGGTTAACCTTAGGTTTTTTTCAAAAACCGTGAAAATATTCAGTGGTGTTTTTATCGACGAAATCGACTAATTTCGATGCGTAGAGTTCGAAAAACGCGCTGGATCCTGGCGCAAACACTTTAATCCGTCTCAAAATGCGAAGTAAAGGAGGCTCAGATTTGCATCGCATTTGCTTACTTTCAAGCCATATAAAATTTAGAATATCATACTTACGATGAATCTGTCTGCGCCAATCGAATTTTCTGCTCAAAGTATACAAGAAAATATCGAAAAAGCATCCGATTTGAGACTTTCACTTTTTGGGGTCAAAAAAATTCAAAGGGGTTAACCTTAGGTTTTTTTCAAAAACCGTGAAAATATTCAGTGGTGTTTTTATCGACGAAATCGACTAATTTCGATGCGTAGAGTTCGAAAAACTCGCTGGATCCTGGCGCAAACACTTTAATCCGTCTCAAAGTGCGAAGTAAAGGAGGCTCAGATTTGCAACGCATTTGCTTACTTTCAAGCCAGATAAAATTTAAAATATCATACTTACGATGAATCTGTCTGCGCCAATCGAATTTTCTGCTCAAAGTATACAAGAAAATATCGAAAAAGCATCCGATTTGAGACTTTCACTTTTTGGGGTCAAAAAAATTCAAAGGGGTTAACCTTAGGTTTTTTTCAAAAACCGTGAAAATATTCAGAGGTGCTTTTATCGACGAAATCGACTAATTTCGATGCGTAGAGTTCGAAAAACTTGCTGGATCCTGGCGCAAACACTTTAATCCGTCTCAAAATGCGAAGTAAAGGAGGCTCAGATTTGCATCGCATTTGCTTACTTTCAAGCCAAATAAAATTTAAAATATCATACTTACGATGAATCTGTCTGCGCCAATCGAATTTTCTGCTCAAAGTATACAAGAAAATATCGAAAAAGCATCCGATTTGAGACTTTCACTTTTTGGGGTCAAAAAAATTCAAAGGGGTTAACCTTAGGTTTTTTTCAAAAACCGTGAAAATATTCAGTGGTGTTTTTATCGACGAAATCGACTAATTTCGATGCGTAGAGTTCGAAAAACGCGCTGGATCCTGGCGCAAACACTTTAATCCGTCTCAAAATGCGAAGTAAAGGAGGCTCAGATTTGCATCGCATTTGCTTACTTTCAAGCCAGATAAAATTTAGAATATCATACTTACGATGAATCTGTCTGCGCCAATCGAATTTTCTGCTCAAAGTATACAAGAAAATATCGAAAAAGCATCCGATTTGAGCCTTTCACTTTTTGGGGTCAAAAAAATTCAAAGGGGTTAACCTTAGGTATTTTTCAAAAACCGTGAAAATATTCAGTGGTGTTTTTATCGACGAAATCGACTAATTTCGATGCGTAGAGTTCGAAAAACTCGCTGGATCCTGGCGCAAACACTTTAATCCGTCTCAAAATGCGAAGTAAAGGAGGCTCAGATTTGCATCGCATTTGCTTACTTTCAAGCCAGATAAAATTTAAAATATCATACTTACGATGAATCTGTCTGCGCCAATCGAATTTTCTGCTCAAAGTATACAAGAAAATATCGAAAAAACATCCGATTTGAGACTTTCACTTTTTGGGGTCAAAAAAATTCAAAGGGGTTGTTAACCTTAGGTTTTTTTCAAAAACCGTGAAAATATTCAGTGGTGTTTTTATCGACGAAATCGACAAATTTCGATGCGTAGAGTTCGAAAAACGCGCTGGATCCTGGCGCAAACACTTTAATCCGTCTCAAAATGCGAAGTAAAGGAGGCTCAGATTTGCATCGCATTTGCTTACTTTCAAGCCAGATAAAATTTAGAATATCATACTTACGATGAATCTGTCTGCGCCAATCGAATTTTCTGCTCAAAGTATACAAGAAAATATCGAAAAAGCATCCGATTTGAGACTTTCACTTTTTGGGGTCAAAAAAATTCAAAGGGGTTAACCTTAGGTTTTTTTCAAAAACCGTGAAAATATTCAGTGGTGTTTTTATCGACGAAATCGACTAATTTCGATGCGTAGAGTTGGAAAAACGCGCTGGATCCTGGCGCAAACACTTTAATCCGTCTCAAAATGCGAAGTAAAGGAGGCTCAGATTTGCATCGCATTTGCTTACTTTCAAGCCAGATAAAATTTAGAATATCATACTTACGATGAATCTGTCTGCGCCAATCGAATTTTCTGCTCAAAGTATACAAGAAAATATCAAAAAAGCATCCGATTTGAGACTTTCACTTTTTGGGGTCAAAAAAATTCAAAGGGGTTAACCTTAGGTTTTTTTCAAAAACCGTGAAAATATACAGTGGTGTTTTTATCGACGAAATCGACTAATTTCGATGCGTAGAGTTCGAAAAACGCGCTGGATCCTGGCGCAAACACTTTAATCCGTCTCAAAATGCGAAGTAAAGGAGGCTCAGATTTGCATCGCATTTGCTTACTTTCAAGCCAGATAAAATTTAAAATATCATACTTACGATGAATCTGTCTGCGCCAATCGAATTTTCTGCTCAAAGTATACAAGAAAATATCGAAAAAGCATCCGATTTGAGACTTTCACTTTTTGGGGTCAAAAACATTCAAAGGGGTTAACCTTAGGTTTTTTTCAAAAACCGTGAAAATATACAGTGGTGTTTTTATCGACGAAATCGACTAATTTCGATGCGTAGAGTTCGAAAAACGCGCTGGATCCTGGCGCAAACACTTTAATCCGTCTCAAAATGCGAAGTAAAGGAGGCTCAGATTTGCATCGCATTTGCTTACTTTCAAGCCAGATAAAATTTAAAATATCATACTTACGATGAATCTGTCTGCGCCAATCGAATTTTCTGCTCAAAGTATACAAGAAAATATCGAAAAAGCATCCGATTTTAGACTTTCACTTTTTGGGGTCAAAAAAATTCAAAGGGGTTAACCTTAGGTTTTTTTCAAAAACCGTGAAAATATTCAGTGGTGTTTTTATCGACGAGATCGACTAATTTCGATGCGTAGAGTTCGAAAGACGCGCTGGATCCTGGCGCAAACACTTTAATCCGTCTCAAAATGCGAAGTAATGGAGGCTCAGATTTGCATCGCATTTGCTTACTTTCAAGCCAGATAAAATTTAAAATATCATACTTACGATGAATCTGTCTGCGCCAATCGAATTTTCTGCTCAAAGTATACAAGAAAATATCGAAAAAGCATCCGATTTGAGACTTTCACTTTTTGGGGTCAAAAAAATTCAAAGGGGTTAACCTTAGGTTTTTTTCAAAAACCGTGAAAATATTCAGTGGTGTTTTTATCGACGAAATCGACTAATTTCGATGCGTAGAGTTCAAAAAACTCGCTGGATCCTGGCGCAAACACTTTAATCCGTCTCAAAATGCGAAGTAAAGGAGGCTCAGATTTGCATCGCATTTGCTTACTTTCAAGCCAGATAAAATTTAAAATATCATACTTACGATGAATCTGTCTGCGCCAATCGAATTTTCTGCTCAAAGTATACAAGAAAATATCGAAAAAGCATCCGATTTGAGACTTTCACATTTTGGGGTCAAAAAAATTCAAAGGGGTTAACCTTAGGTTTCTTTCAAAAACCGTGAAAATATTCAGTGGTGTTTTTATCGACGAAATCGACTAATTTCGATGCGTAGAGTTCGAAAAACGCGCTGGATCCTGGCGCAAACACTTTAATCCGTCTCAAAATGCGAAGTAAAGGAGGCTCAGATTTGCATCGCATTTGCTTACTTTCAAGCCAGATAAAATTTAAAATATCATACTTACGATGAATCTGTCTGCGCCAATCGAATTTTCTGCTCAAAGTATACAAGAAAATATCGAAAAAGCATCCGATTTGAGACTTTCACATTTTGGGGTCAAAAAAATTCAAAGGGGTTAACCTTAGGTTTTTTTCAAAAACCGTGAAAATATTCAGTGGTGTTTTTATCGACGAAATCGACTAATTTCGATGCGAAGAGTTCGAAAAACGCGCTGGATCCTGGCGCAAACACTTTAATCCGTCTCAAAATGCGAAGTAAAGGAGGCTCAGATTTGCATCGCATTTGCTTACTTTCAAGCCAGATAAAATTTAAAATATCATACTTACGATGAATCTGTCTGCGCCAATCGAATCTTCTGCTCAAAGTATACAAGAAAATATCGAAAAAGCATCCGATTTGAGACTTTCACTTTTTGGGGTCAAAAAAATTCAAAGGGGTTAACCTTAGGTTTTTTTCAAAAACCGTGAAAATATTCAGAGGTGCTTTTATCGACGAAATCGACTAATTTCGATGCGTAGAGTTCGAAAAACTTGCTGGATCCTGGCACAAACACTTTAATCCGTCTCAAAATGCGAAGTAAAGGAGGCTCAGATTTGCGTCGCATTTGCTTACTTTCAAGCCAAATAAAATTTAAAATATCATACTTACGATGAATCTGTCTGCGCCAATCGAATTTTCTGCTCAAAGTATACAAGAAAATATCGAAAAAGCATACGATTTGAGCCTTTCACTTTTTGGGGTCAAAAAAATTCAAAGGGGTTAACCTTAGGTATTTTTCAAAAACCGTGAAAATATTCAGTGGTGTTTTTATCGACGAAATCGACTAATTTCGATGCGTAGAGTTCGAAAAACTCGCTGGATCCTGGCGCAAACACTTTAATCCGTCTCAAAATGCGAAGTAAAGGAGGCTCAGATTTGCATCGCATTTGCTTACTTTCAAGCCAGATAAAATTTAAAATATCATACTTACGATGAATCTGTCTGCGCCAATCGAATTTTCTGCTCAAAGTATACAAGAAAATATCGAAAAAACATCCGATTTGAGACTTTCACTTTTTGGGGTCAAAAAAATTCAAAGGGGTTGTTAACCTTAGGTTTTTTTCAAAAACCGTGAAAATATTCAGTGGTGTTTTTATCGACGAAATCGACTAATTTCGATGCGTAGAGTTCGAAAACCGTGCTGGATCCTGGCGCAAACACTTTAATCCGTCTCAAAATGCGAAGTAAAGGAGGCTCAGATTTGCATCGCTTTTGCTTACTTTCAAGCCAGATAAAATTTAAAATATCATACTTACGATGAATCTGTCTGCGCCAATCGAATTTTCTGCTCAAAGTATACAAGAAAATATCGAAAAAGCATCCGATTTGAGTCTTTCACTTTTTGGGGTCAAAAAAATTCAAAGGGGTTAACCTTAGGTTTTTTTCAAAAACCTTGAAAATATTCAGTGGTATTTTTATCGACGAAATCGACTAGTTTCGATGCGTAGAGTTCGAAAAACTTGCTGGATCCTGGCGCAAACACTTTAATCCGTCTCAAAATGCGAAGTTAAGGAGGCTCAGATTTGCATCGCATTTGCTTATTTTCAAGCCAGATAAAATTTAAAATATCATACTTACGATGAATCTGTCTGCGCCAATCGAATTTTCTGCTCACAGTATACAAGAAAATATCGAAAAAGCATCCGATTTGAGACTTTAACTTTTTGGGGTCAAAAAAATTCAAAGGGGTTAACCTTAGGTTTTTTTCAAAAACCGTGAAAATATTCAGTGGTGTTTTCAATCGACGAAATCAACTAATTTCGATGCGTAGAGTTCGAAAAACGCGCTGGATCCTGGCGCAAACACTTTAATCCGTCTCAAAATGCGAAGTAAAGGAGGCTCAGATTTGCATCGCATTTGCTTACTTTCAAGCCAGATAAAATTTAGAATATCATACTTACGATGAATCTGTCTGCGCCAATCGAATTTTCTGCTCAAAGTATACAAGAAAATATCGAAAAAGCATCCGATTTGAGACTTTCACTTTTTGGGGTCAAAAAAATTCAAAGGGGTTAACCTTAGGTTTTTTTCAAAAACCGTGAAAATATTCAGTGGTGTTTTTATCGACGAAATCGACTAATTTCGATGCGTAGAGTTTGAAAAACTCGCTGGATCCTGGCGCAAACACTTTAATCCGTCTCAAAATGCGAAGTAAAGGAGGCTCAGATTTGCAACGCATTTGCTTACTTTCAAGCCAGATAAAATTTAAAATATCATACTTACGATGAATCTGTCTGCGTCAATCGAATTTTCTGCTCAAAGTATACAAGAAAATATCGAAAAAGCATCCGATTTGAGACTTTCACTTTTTGGGGTCAAAAAAATTCAAAGGGGTTAACCTTAGGTTTTTTTCAAAAACCGTGAAAAAATTCAGAGGTGCTTTTATCGACGAAATCGACTAATTTCGATGCGTAGAGTTCGAAAAACGCGCTGGATCCTGGCGCAAACACTTTAATCCGTCTCAAAATGCGAAGTAAAGGAGGCTCAGATTTGCATCGCTTTTGCTTACTTTCAAGCCAGATAAAATTTAAAATATCATACTTACGATGAATCTGTCTGCGCCAATCGAATTTTCTGCTCAAAGTATACAAGAAAATATCGAAAAAGCATCCGATTTGAGACTTTCACTTTTTGGGGTCAAAAACATTCAAAGGGGTTAACCTTAGGTTTTTTTCAAAAACCGTGAAAATATTCAGTGGTGTTTTTATCGACGAGATCGACTAATTTCGATGCGTAGAGTTCGAAAGACGCGCTGGATCCTGGCGCAAACACTTTAATCCGTCTCAAAATTCGAAGTAATGGAGGCTCAGATTTGCATCGCATTTGCTTACTTTCAAGCCAGATAAAATTTAAAATATCATACTTACGATGAATCTGTCTGCGCCAATCGAATTTTCTGCTCAAAGTATACAAGAAAATATCGAAAAAGCATCCGATTTGAGACTTTCACTTTTTGGGGTCAAAAAAATTCAAAGGGGTTAACCTTAGGTTTTTTTCAAAAACCGTGAAAATATTCAGTGGTGTTTTTATCGACGAAATCGACTAATTTCGATGCGTAGAGTTCGAAAAACGCGCTGGATCCTGGCGCAAACACTTTAATCCGTCTCAAAATGCGAAGTAAAGGAAGCTCAGATTTGCATCGCATTTGCTTACTTTCAAGCCAGATAAAATTTAGAATATCATACTTACGATGAATCTGTTTGCGCCAATCGAATTTTCTGCTCAAAGTATACAAGAAAATATCGAAAAAGCATCCGATTTGAGACTTTCACTTTTTGGGGTCAAAAAAATTCAAAGGGGTTAACCTTAGGTTTTTTTCAAAAACCGTGAAAATATTCAGTGGTGTTTTTATCGACGAAATCGACTAATTTCGATGCGTAGAGTTCGAAAAACGCGCTGGATCCTGGCGCAAACACTTTAATCCGTCTCAAAATGCGAAGTAAAGGATGCTCAGATTTGCATCGCATTTGCTTACTTTCAAGCCAGATAAAATTTAAAATATCATACTTACGATGAATCTGTCTGCGCCAATCGAATTTTCTGTTCAAAGTATACAAGAAAATATCGAAAAAGCATCCGATTTGAGACTTTCACTTTTTGGGGTCAAAAAAGTTCAAAGGGGTTAACCTTAGGTTTTTTTCAAAAACCGTGAAAATATTCAGTGGTGTTTTTATCGACGAAATCGACTAATTTCGATGCGTAGAGTTCGAAAAACGCGCTGGATCCTGGCGCAAACACTTTAATCCGTCTCAAAATGCGAAGTAAAGGAGGCTTAGATTTGAATCGCATTTGCTTCCTTTCAAGCCAGATAAAATTTAAAATATCATACTTACGATGAATCTGTCTGCGCCAATCGAATTTTCTGCTCAAAGTATACAAGAAAATATCGAAAAAGCATCCGATTTGAGACTTTCACTTTTTGGGGTCAAAAAAATTCAAAGGGGTTAACCTTAGGTTTTTTTCAAAAACCGTGAAAATATTCAGTGGTGTTTTTATCGACGAAATCGACTAATTTCGATGCGTAGAGTTCGAAAAACAAGCTGGATCCTGGCGCAAACACTTTAATCCGTCTCAAAATGCGAAGTAAAGGAAGCTCAGATTTGCATCGCATTTGCCTACTTTCAAGCCAGATAAAATTCAGAATATCATACTTACGATGAATCTGTCTGCGCCAATCGAATTTTCTGTTCAAAGTATATAAGAAAATATCGAATAAGCATCCGATTTGAGACTTTCACTTGTTGAGGTCAAAAAAATTCAAAGGGGTTAACCTTAAGTTTTTTTCAAAAACCGTGAAAATATTCAGTGGTGTTTTTATCGACGAAATCGACTAATTTCGATGCGTAGAGTTCGAAAAACGCGCTAGATCCTGGCGCAAACACTTTAATCCGTCTCAAAATGCGAAGTAAAGGAGGCTCAGATTTGCATCGCATTTGCTTACTTTCAAGCCAGATAAAATTTAAAATATCATACTTACGATGAATCTGTCTGCGCCAATCGAATTTTCTGCTCAAAGTATACAAGAAAATATCGAAAAAGCATCCGATTTGAGACTTTCATTTTTTGGGGTCAAAAAAATTCAAAGGGGTTAACCTTAGGTTTTTTTCAAAAACCGTGAAAATATTCAGTGGTGTTTTTATCGACGAAATCGACTAATTTCGATGCGTAGAGTTCGAAAAACGCGCTGGATCCTGGCGCAAACACTTTAATCCGTCTCAAAATGCGAAGTAAAGGAGGCTCAGATTTGCATCGCATTTCCTTATTTTCAAGCCAGATAAAATTTAAAATATCATACTTACGATGAATCTGTCTGAGCCAATCGTATTTTCTGCTCAAAGTATACAAGAAAATATCGAAAAAGCATCCGATTTGAGACTTTCACTTTTTGGGGTCAAAAAAATTCAAAGGGGTTAACCTTAGGTTTTTTTCAAAAACCGTGAAAATATTCAGTGGTGTTTTTATCGTCGAAATCGACTAATTTAGATGCGTAGAGTTCGAAAAACGCGCTGGATCCTGGCGCAAACATTTTAATCCGTCTCAAAATGCGAAGTAAAGGAGGCTCAGATTTGCATCGCATTTGCTTACTTTCAAGCCAGATACAATTTAAAATATCATACTTACGATGAATCTGTCTGCGCCAATCGAATTTTCTGCTCAAAGTATACAACAAAATATCGAAAAAGCATCCGATTTGAGACTTTCACTTTTTGGGGTCAAAAAAATTCAAAGGGGTTAACCTTAGGTTTTTTTCAAAAACCGTGAAAATATTCAGTGGTGTTTTTATCGACGAAATCGACTAATTTCGATGCGTAGAGTTCGAAAAACGCGCTGGATCCTGCCACAAACACTTTAATCCGTCTCAAAATGCGAAGTAAAGGAGGCTCAGATTTGCTTCGCATTTGCTTACTTTCAAGCGAGATAAAATTTAAAATATCATACTTACGATAAATCTGTCTGCGCCAATCGAATTTTCTGCTCAAAGTATACATGAAAATATCGAAAAAGCATCCGATTTGAGACTTTCACTTTTTGGGGTCAAAAAAATTCAAAGGGGTTAACCTTAGGTTTTTTTCAAAAACCGTGAAAATATTCATTGGTGTTTTTATCGACGAAATCGACTAATTTCGATACGTAGAATTCGAAAAACTCGCTGGATCCTGGTGCAAACACTTTAATCCGTCTCAAAATGCGAAGTAAAAGTGGCTCAGATTTGCATCGCATTTGCTTACTTTCAAGCGAGATAAAATTTAAAATATCATACTTACGATAAATCTGTCTGCGCCAATCGAATTTTCTGCTCAAAGTATACATGAAAATATCGAAAAAGCATCCGATTTGAGACTTTCACTTTTTGGGGTCAAAAAAATTCAAAGGGGTTAACCTTAGGTTTTTTTCAAAAACCGTGAAAATATTCAGTGGTGTTTTTATCGTCGAAATCGACTAATTTAGATGCGTAGAGTTCGAAAAACGCGCTGGATCCTGGCGCAAACATTTTAATCCGTCTCAAAATGCGAAGTAAAGGAGGCTCAGATTTGCATCGCATTTGCTTACTTTCAAGCCAGATAAAATTTAAAATATCATACTTACGATGAATCTGTCTGCGCCAATCGAATTTTCTGCTCAAAGTATACAAGAAAATATCGAAAAAGCATCCGATTAGAGACTTTCACTTTTTGGGGTCAAAAAAATTCAAAGGGGTTAACCTTAGGTTTTTTTCAAAAACCGTGAAAATATTCAGTGGTGTTTTTATCGACGAAATCGGCTAATTTCGATGCGTAGAGTTCGAAAAACTCGCTGGATCCTGGCGCAAACACTTTAATCCGTCTCAAAATGCGAAGTAAAGGAGGCTCAGATTTGCATCGCATTTGCTTACTTTCAAGGCAGATAAAATTTAGAATATCATACTTACGATGAATCTGTCTGCGCCAATCGAATTTTCTGCTCAAAGTATACAAGAAAATATCGAAAAAGCATCCGATTTGAGACTTTCACTTTTTGGGGTCAAAAAAATTCAAAGGGGTTAACCTTAGGTTTTTTTCAAAAACCGTGAAAATATTCAGTGGTGTTTTTATCGACGAAATCGACTAATTTCGATGCGTAGAGTTCGAAAAACGCGCTGGATCCTGGCGCAAACACTTTAATCCGTCTCAAAATGCGAAATAAAGGAGGCTCAGATTTGCATCGCATTTGCTTACTTTCAAGCCAGATAAAATTTAGAATATCATACTTACGATGAATCTGTCTGCGCCAATCGAATTTTCTGTTCAAAGTATACAAGAAAATATCGAAAAAGCATCCGATTTGAGACTTTCACTTTTTGGGGTCAAAAAAATTCAAAGGGGTTAACCTTAGGTTTTTTTCAAAAACCGTGAAAATATTCAGTGGTGTTTTTATCGACGAAATCGACTAATTTCGATGCGTAGAGTTCGAAAAACGCGCTGGATCCTGGCGCAAACACTTTAATCCGTCTCAAAATGCGAAGTAAAGTAGGCTCAGATTTGCATCGCATTTGCTTACTTTCAAGCCAGATAAAATTTAAAATATCATACTTACGATGAATCTGTCTGCGCCAATCGTATTTTCTGCTCAAAGTATACAAGAAAATATCGAAAAAGCATCCGATTTGAGACTTTCACTTTTTGGGGTCAAAAAAATTCAAAGGGGTTACCCTTAGGTTTTTTTCAAAAACCGTGAAAATATTCAGTGGTGTTTTTATCGTCGAAATCGACTAATTTAGATGCGTAGAGTTCGAAAAACGCGCTGGATCCTGGCGCAAACATTTTAATCCGTCTCAAAATGCGAAGTAAAGGAGGCTCAGATTTGCATCGCATTTGCTTACTTTCAAGCCAGATACAATTTAAAATATCATACTTACGATGAATCTGTCTGCGCCAATCGAATTTTCTGCTCAAAGTATACAACAAAATATCGAAAAAGCATCCGATTTGAGACTTTCACTTTTTGGGGTCAAAAAAATTCAAAGGGGTTAACCTTAGGTTTTTTTCAAAAACCGTGAAAATATTCAGTGGTGTTTTTATCGACGAAATCGACTAATTTCGATACGTAGAATTCGAAAAACTCGCTGGATCCTGGTGCAAACACTTTAATCCGTCTCAAAATGCGAAGTAAAAGTGGCTCAGATTTGCATCGCATTTGCTTACTTTCAAGCGAGATAAAATTTAAAATATCATACTTACGATAAATCTGTCTGCGCCAATCGAATTTTCTGCTCAAAGTATACATGAAAATATCGAAAAAGCATCCGATTTGAGACTTTCACTTTTTGGGGTCAAAAAAATTCAAAGGGGTTAACCTTAGGTTTTTTTCAAAAACCGTGAAAATATTCAGTGGTGTTTTTATCGTCGAAATCGACTAATTTAGATGCGTAGAGTTCGAAAAACGCGCTGGATCCTGGCGCAAACATTTTAATCCGTCTCAAAATGCGAAGTAAAGGAGGCTCAGATTTGCATCGCATTTGCTTACTTTCAAGCCAGATAAAATTTAAAATATCATACTTACGATGAATCTGTCTGCGCCAATCGAATTTTCTGCTCAAAGTATACAAGAAAATATCGAAAAAGCATCCGATTTGAGACTTTCACTTTTTGGGGTCAAAAAAATTCAAAGGGGTTAACCTTAGGTTTTTTTCAAAAACCGTGAAAATATTCAGTGGTGTTTTTATCGACGAAATCGGCTAATTTCGATGCGTAGAGTTCGAAAAACTCGCTGGATCCTGGCGCAAACACTTTAATCCGTCTCAAAATGCGAAGTAAAGGAGGCTCAGATTTGCATCGCATTTGCTTACTTTCAAGCCAGATAAAATTTAGAATATCATACTTACGATGAATCTGTCTGCGCCAATCGAATTTTCTGCTCAAAGTATACAAGAAAATATCGAAAAAGCATCCGATTTGAGACTTTCACTTTTTGGGGTCAAAAAAATTCAAAGGGGTTAACCTTAGGTTTTTTCAAAAACCGTGAAAATATTCAGTGGTGTTTTTATCGACGAAATCGACTAATTTCGATGCGTAGAGTTCGAAAAACGCGCTGGATCCTGGCGCAAACACTTTAATCCGTCTCAAAATGCGAAATAAAGGAGGCTCAGATTTGCATCGCATTTGCTTACTTTCAAGCCAGATAAAATTTAGAATATCATACTTACGATGAATCTGTCTGCGCCAATCGAATTTTCTGTTCAAAGTATACAAGAAAATATCGAAAAAGCATCCGATTTGAGACTTTCACTTTTTGGGGTCAAAAAAATTCAAAGGGGTTAACCTTAGGTTTTTTTCAAAAACCGTGAAAATATTCAGTGGTGTTTTTATCGACGAAATCGACTAATTTCGATGCGTAGAGTTCGAAAAACGCGCTGGATCCTGGCGCAAACACTTTAATCCGTCTCAAAATGCGAAGTAAAGTAGGCTCAGATTTGCATCGCATTTGCTTACTTTCAAGCCAGATAAAATTTAAAATATCATACTTACGATGAATCTGTCTGCGCCAATCGAATTTTCTGCTCAAAGTATACAAGAAAATATCGAAAAAGCATCCGATTTGAGACTTTCACTTTTTGGGGTCAAAAAAATTCAAAGGGGTTAACCTTAGGTTTTTTTCAAAAACCGTGAAAATATTCAGTGGTGTTTTTATCAACGAAATCGACTAATTTCGATGCGTAGAGTTCGAAAAACGCGCTGGATCCTGGCACAAACACTTTAATCCGTCTCAAAATGCGAAGTAAAGGAGGCTCAGATTTGCATCGCATTTGCTTACTTTCAAGCCAGATAAAATTTAAAATATCATACTTACGATGAATCTGTCTGCGCCAATCGAATTTTCTGCTCAAAGTATACAAGAACATATCGAAAAAGCATCCGATTTGAGACTTTCACTTTTTGGGGTCAAAAAAATTCAAAGGGGTTAACCTTAGGTTTTTTTCAAAAACCGTGAAAATATTCAGTGGTGTTTTTATCGACGAAATCGACTAATTTCGATGCGTAGAGTTCGAAAAACGCACTGGATCCGGGCGCAAACACTTTAATCCGTCTCAAAATGCGAAGTAAAGAAGGCTCAGATTTGCATCGCATTTGCTTACTTTCAAGCCAGATAAAATTTAAAATATCATACTTACGATGAATCTGTCTGCGCCAATCGAATTTTCTGCTGAAAGTATACAAGAAAATATCGAAAAAGCATCCGATTTGAGACTTTCACTTTTTGGGGTCAAAAAAATTCAAAGGGGTTAACCTTAGGTTTTTTTCAAAAACCGAGAAAATATTCAGTGGTGTTTTTATCGAGGAAATCGACTAATTTCGATGCGTAGAGTTCGAAAAACGTGCTGGTTCCTGGCGCAAACACTTTAATCCGTCTGAAAATGCGAAGTAAAAAAGGCTCAGATTTGCATCGCATTTGCTTACTTTCAAGCCAGATAAAATTTAAAATATCATACTTACGATGAATCTGTCTGCGCCAATCGAATTTTCTGCTCAAAGTATACAAGAAAATATCGAAAAAGCATCCGATTTGAGACTTTCACTTTTTGGGGTCAAAAAAATTCAAAGGGGTTAACCTTAGGTTTTTTTCAAAAACCGTGAAAATATTCAGTGGTGTTTTTATCGACGAAATCGACTAATTTCGATGCGTAGAGATCGAAAAACGCGCTGGATCCTGGCGCAAACACTTTAATCCGTCTCAAAATGCGAAATAAAGGAGGCTCAGATTTGCATCGCATTTGCTTACTTTCAAGCCAGATAAAATTTAAAATATCATACTTACGATGAATCTGTCTGCGCCAATCGAATTTTCTGCTCAAAGTATACAAGAAAATATCGAAAAAGCATCCGATTTGAGACTTTCACTTTTTGGGGTCAAAAAAATTCAAAGGGGTTAACCTTAGGTTTTTTTCAAAAACCGTGAAAATATTCAGTGGTGTTTTTATCGACGAAATCGACTAATTTCGATGCGTAGAGTTCGAAAAACGCGCTGGATCCTGGCGCAAACACTTTAATCCGTCTCAAAATGCGAAGTAAAGGAGGCTCAGATTTGCATCGCATTTGTTTACTTTCAAGCCAGATAAAATTTAACCCAGGTAGCACAAAATATTGCGCAATATTGGCGCAATATTGTACCAATATTGAGAAATGGTGCAATATTGGCAATGTCCAGTCAATATTGGTGCAATATTGTACAACATTTATGCGGCAATATTGTGTACCAATATTGGTACAATATTGCTTACCCACGTTGGGCAATATTGTATATTCATGTTGGTGCAATAATGGTTAAAAAAAGCTTTAATATCTAAACAATACTGAATATATTCTCCCAAATAACTTCTAACTTATATTATCAGTGATTAGTATCAGTGGAAAATGCATAAGCTAACGAGTAGCTAACATATTCATATTTTATTGGTATTCAATATTGGGTCATGATTGCGTACCAATATTGCGCAATGATTGCGAAACTATATTGGTACAATATTGTCTTGCAATATTGGTGCAATATTGATAAACATTTATGCGGCAATATTGTATAACAATATTGGTACAATATTGCATACCCACGTTGGGCAATATTGTATATTCATTTTGGTGCAATAATGGTTAAAAAATGCATTAATATCTAAACAATACTGAATATATTCTCCCAAATAACTTCTAACTTATATTATCAGTGATTTGTATCATTGGAAAATGCATTTGCTAACAAGTAGTTAACATATTCATATTTTATTGATATTCAATATTGGGTCATGATTGCGTACCAATATTGCGCAATGATTGCGAAACTATATTGGTACAATATTGTTTCGCAATATTGGTGCAATATTGATCAACATTTATGCGGCAATATTGTATAACAATATTGGTACAATATTGCTTACCCACGTTGGGCAATATTGTATATTCGTGTTGGTGCAATAATGGTTAAAAAATGCATTAATATCTAAACAATACTGAATATATTCTCCCAAATAACTTCTAACTTATATTATCAGTGATTTGTATCATTGGAAAATCCATTTGCTAACAAGTAGCTAACATATTCATATTTTATTGATATTCAATATTGGGCCATGATTGCGTACCAATATTGCGCAATTATTGCGAAACTATATTGGTACAATATTGCCTTGCAATATTGGTGCAATATTGATGAACATTTATGCGGCAATATTGTATAACAATATTGGTACAATATTGCATACCCACGTTGGGCAATATTGTATATTCATGTTGGTGCAATAATGGTTAAAAAAAGCATTAATATCTAAACAATACTGAATATATTCTCCCAAATAACTTCTAAGTTATATTATCAGTGATTAGTATCATTGGAAAATGCATTTGCTAACAAGTAGCTAACATATTTATATTTTATTGATATTCAATATTGGGCCATGATTGCGTACCAATATTGCGCAATTATTGCGAAACTATATTGGTACAATATTTTCTTGCAATATTGGTGCAATATTGATCAACATTTATGCGGCAATATTGTATAACAATATTGGTACAATATTGCATACCCACGTTGGGCAATATTGTATATTCATGTTGGTGCAATAATGGTTACAAAAAGCAGTAATATCTAAACAATACTGAATATATTCTCCCAAATAACTTCTAAGTTATATTATCAGTGATTTGTATCATTGGAAAATCCATTTGCTAACAAGTAGCTAACATATTCATATTTTATTGATATTCAATATTGGGCCATGATTGCGTACCAATATTGCGCAATTATTGCGAAACTATATTGGTACAATATTGTCTTGCAATATTGGTGCAATATTGATCAACATTTATGCGGCAATATTGTATAACAATATTGGTACAATATTGCATACCCACGTTGGGCAATATTGTATATTCATGTTGGTGCAATAATGGTTAAAAAAAGCATTAATATCTAAACAATACTGAATATATTCTCCCAAATAACTTCTAAGTTATATTATCAGTGATTAGTATCATTGGAAAATGCATTTGCTAACAAGTAGCTAACATATTTATATTTTATTGATATTCAATATTGGGCCATGATTGCGTACCAATATTGCGCAATTATTGCGTACCAATATTGCGCAATTATTGCGAAACTATATTGGTACAATATTTTCTTGCAATATTGGTGCAATATTGATCAACATTTATGCGGCAATATTGTATAACAATATTGGTACAATATTGCATACTCACCTTGGGCAATATTGTATATTCATGTTGGTGCAATAATGGTTAAAAACAGCATTAATATCTAAGCAATACTGAATATATTCTCCCAAATAACTTCTAAGTTATATTATCAGTGATTTGTATCATTATAAATTGCATTGCTAACATGTAGCTAACAAATTCATATTTGATAGATATTCAATATTGGGCCATGATTGCGTATCAATATTGCACAATTATTGCGAAGCTATATTGGTAGAATAATGTCTAGCAATATTGATGCAATATTGATTAACATTTATGCGGCAATATTGTATATCAATATTGGTACAATATTGCGTACCCACATTGGGCAATAATGTTTTTTTATGTGAGGGCAAGAATGGTTAAAAACTGCATTAATATCTAAGCAATACTGAATATATTCTTCCAAATAACTTCCAAGTTATATTATTAGTGATTTGTATCATTGCATTGCTAACATGTAGCTAACATATTCATATTTTATTGATATTCAATATTGGGCCATGATTGCGTATCAATATTGCGCAATTATTGCGAAGCTATATTGGTACAATATAGTCTAGCAATAATGTATAGCAATATTAGCTGACATTATTGGTGCAATATTGCTTACCCATATTGGGCAATATGTATATCCATGTTGGCACAATAATGATTAAAAACTGCATTAATATCTAAACAATACTGAATATATTTTCCTAAATATCTTCTAAGTTATATTATTTGTGAGTTTGTATCATTGCAAAATGCATTGCTAACATGCAGCTAACTAATTCATATTTTATTGGTATTCAATATTGAACCATGATGGCGTATCATGGTATCATGGTTAGCTCCAGTGCTAATTTATAAATATAATTTTGTATATATAATTTTTTGTAAATAATTTTAATCTAGAAATTGAATTTCTACAAGAAGGCCTCGTGGCGTAAGCTGTAGAGCGGTAGGGTTTCAAATCCAATAGATCGGTCGGTTCAGGTTCGAATCCCAGGTAGGTTAAAAAAAATTTAATTTATATTTCAGTTAATTTTCAGGACTAGATACTGATGATATCCAAAATCCAAAAGAAATAAGTAAGCCCAATATAAATAATAAAATATAAATAAATAAATAATAACAATAAGCCCAATAAACACATAAATAATAAAATTAATTAAGTAAATTTGACAATTAAAATAATATATACTTTAAATAAATAATAATTATAAAAAGAATTTTTTTATTTGCCATCATGGTAAAATATTGGAAGCGATATTGAGCAATATTGCTTTTAATATTGTGCAACATTGCAAATTGTTCTCATTACTATATTGCGCTATATTGACGTCAATATTGTGCGATATTGACTGCAATATTGTGCAACATTGCAAATTGTTCTCATTACTATATTGCGCTATATTTACATCAATATTGTGCGATATTGACTGCAATATTGTGCAACATTGCAAATTGTTCTCATTACTATATTGCGCTATATTGACATCAATATTGCACCAATATTGGACACAATATAGCCCCAACATTGAAGACTATATTGCTTCAATATTGCTATCAATATTGTGCGATATTGACTGCAATATTGTGCAACATTGCAAATTGTTCTCATTAGTATATTGTGCTATATTGACCGCAATATTGCGCCAATATTTACAGTATGAAGGACCAATATTGCCACAATATTGCGTGCTACCTGGGAAAATATCATACTTACGATGAATCTGTCTGCGCCAATCGAATTTTCTGCTCAAAGTATACAAGAAAATATCGAAAAAGCATCCGATTTGAGACTTTCACTTTTTGGGGTCAAAAAAATTCAAAGGGGTTAACCTTAGGTTTTTTTCAAAAACCGTGAAAATATTCAGTGGTGTTTTTATCGACGAAATCGACTAATTTCGATGCGTAGAGTTCGAAAAACGCGCTCGATCCGGGCGCAAACACTTTAATCCGTCTCAAAATGCGAAGTAAAGAAGGCTCAGATTTGCATCGCATTTGCTTACTTTCAAGCCAGATAAAATTTAAAATATCATACTTACGATGAATCTGTCTGCGCCAATCGAATTTTATGCTCAAAGTATACAAGAAAATATCGAAAAAGCATCCGATTTGAGACTTTCACTTTTTGGGGTCAAAAAAATTCAAAGGGGTTAACCTTAGGTTTTTTCAAAAACCGTGAAAATATTCAGTGGTGTTTTTATCGACGAAATCGACTAATTTCGATGCGTAGAGTTCGAAAAACGCGCTGGATCCTGGCGCAAACACTTTAATCCGTCTCAAAATGCGAAGTAAAGGAGGCTCAGATTTGCATCGCATTTGCTTACTTTCAAGCCAGATAAAATTTAAAATATCATACTTACGATGAATCTGTCTGCGCCAATCGAATTTTCTGCTCAAAGTATACAAGAAAATATCGAAAAAGCATCCGATTTGAGACTTTCACTTTTTGGGGTCAAAAAAATTCAAAGGGATTAACCTTAGGTTTTTTTCAAAAACCGTGAAAATATTCAGTGGTATTTTTATCGACGAAATCGACTAATTTCGATGCGTAGAGTTCGAAAAACTCGCTGGATCCTGGCGCAAACACTTTAATCCGTCTCAAAATGCGAAGTAAAGGAGGCTCAGATTTGCATCGCATTTGCTTACTTTCAAGCCAGATAAAATTTAAAATATCATACTTACGATGAATCTGTCTGCGCCAATCGAATTTTCTGCTCAAAGTATACAAGAAAATGTCGAAAAAGCATCCGATTTGAGACTTTCACTTTTTGGGGTCAAAAAAATTCAAAGGGGTTAACCTTAGGTTTTTTTCAAAAACCGTGAAAATATTCAGTGGTGTTTTTATCGACGAAATCGACTAATTTCGATGCGTAGAGTTCGAACAACGCGCTGGATCCTGGCGCAAACACTTTAATCCGTCTCAAAATGCGAAGTAAAGGAGGCTCAGATTTGCATCGCATTTGCTTACTTTCAAGCCAGATAAAATTTAAAATATCATACTTACGATGAATCTGTCTGCGCCAATCGAATTTTCTGCTCAAAGTATACAAGAAAATATCGAAAAAGCATCCGATTTGAGACTTTCACTTTTTGGGGTCAAAAAAATTCAAAGGGGTTAACCTTAGGTTTTTTTCAAAAACCGTGAAAATATTCAGTGGTGTTTTTATCGACGAAATCGACTAATTTCGATGCGTAGAGTTCGAAAAACGCGCTGGATCCTGGCGCAAACACTTTAATCCGTCTCAAAATGCGAAGTAAAGGAGGCTCAGATTTGCATCGCATTTGCTTACTTTCAAGCCAGATAAAATTTAAAATATCATACTTACGATGAAACTGTCTGCGCCAATCGAATTTTCTGCTCAAAGTATACAAGAAAATATCGAAAAAGCATCCGGTTTGAGTCTTTCACTTTTTGGGGTCAAAAAAATTCAAAGGGGTTAACCTTAGGTTTTTTTCAAAAACCGTGAAAATATTCAGTGGTGTTTTTATCGACGAAATCGACTAATTTCGATGCGTAGAGTTCGAACAACGCGCTGGATCCTGGCGCAAACACTTTAATCCGTCTCAAAATGCGAAGTAAAGGAGGCTCAGATTTGCATCGCATTTGCTTACTTTCAAGCCAGATAAAATTTAAAATATCATACTTACGATGAATCTGTCTGCGCCAATCGAATTTTCTGCTCAAAGTATACAAGAAAATGTCGAAAAAGCATCCGATTTGAGACTTTCACTTTTTGGGGTCAAAAAAATTCAAAGGGGTTAACCTTAGGTTTTTTTCAAAAACCGTGAAAATATTCAGTGGTGTTTTTATCGACGAAATCGACTAATTTCGATGCGTAGAGTTCGAAAAACGCGCTGGATCCTGGCGCAAACACTTTAATCCGTCTCAAAATGCGAAGTAAAGGAGGCTCAGATTTGCATCGCATTTGTTTACTTTCAAGCCAGATAAAATTTAAAATATCATACTTACGATGAATCTGTCTGCGCCAATCGAATTTTCTGCTCAAAGTATACAAGAAAATATCGAAAAAGCATCCGATTTGAGACTTTCACTTTTTGGGGTCAAAAAAATTCAAAGGGGTTAACCTTAGGTTTTTTTCAAAAACCGTGAAAATATTCAGTGGTGTTCTTATCGACGAAATCGACTAATTTCGATGCGTAGAGTTCGAAAAACGCGCTGGATCCTGGCGCAAACACTTTAATCCGTCTCAAAATGCGAAGTAAAGGAGGCTCAGATTTGCATCGCATTTGCTTACTTTCAAGCCAGATAAAATTTAAAATATCATACTTACGATGAATCTGTCTGCGCCAATCGAATTTTCTGCTCAAAGTATACAAGAAAATATCGAAAAAGCATCCGATTTGAGACTTTCACTTTTTGGGGTCAAAAAAATTCAAAGGGGTTAACCTCAGATTTTTTTCAAAAACCGTGAAAATATTCAGTGGTGTTTTTATCGACGAAATCGACTAATTTCGATGCGTAGAATTCGAAAAACTAGCTGGATCCTGGTGCAAACACTTTAATCCGTCTCAAAATGCGAAGTAAGGAGGCTCAGATTTGCATCGCATTTGCTTACTTTCAAGCCAGATAAAATTTAAAATATCATACTTACGATGAAACTGTCTGCGCCAATCGAATTTTCTGCTCAAAGTATACAAGAAAATATCGAAAAAGCATCCGATTTGAGACTTTCACTTTTTGGGGTCAAAAAAATTCAAAGGGGTTAACCTTAGGTTTTTTTCAAAAACCGTGAAAATATTCAGTGGTGTTTTTATCGACGAAATCGACTAATTTCGATGTGTAGAGTTCGAAAAACGCGCTGGATCCTGGCGCAAACACTTTAATCCGTCTCAAAATGCGAAGTAAAGAAGGCTCAGATTTGCATCGCATTTGCTTACTTTCAAGGCAGATAAAATTTAAAATATCATACTTACGATGAATCTGTCTGCGCCAATCGAATTTTCTGCTCAAAGTATACAAGAAAATATCGAAAAAGCATCCGATTTGAGACTTTCACTTTTTGGGGTCAAAAAAATTCAAAGGGGTTAACCTTAGGTTTTTTCAAAAACCGTGAAAATATTCAGTGGTGTTTTTATCGACGAGATCGACTAATTTCGATGCGTAGAGTTCGAAAAACGCGCTGGATCCTGGCGCACATACTTTAATCCGTCTCAAAATGCGAAGTAAAGGAGGCTCAGATTTGCATCGCATTTGCTTACTTTCAAGCCAGATAAAATTTAAAATATCATACTTACGATGAAACTGTCTGCGCCAATCGAATTTTCTGCTCAAAGTATACAAGAAAATATCGAAAAAGCATCCGATTTGAGACTTTCACTTTTTGGGGTCAAAAAAATTCAAAGGGGTTAACCTTAGGTTTTTTTCAAAAACCGTGAAAATATTCAATGGTGTTTTTATCGACGAAATCGACTAATTTCGATGCGTAGAGTTCGAAAAACGCGCTGGATCCTGGCGCAAACACTTTAATCCGTCTCAAAATGCGAAGTAAAGGAGGCTCAGATTTGCATCGCATTTGCTTACTTTCAAGCCAGATAAAATTTAAAATATCATACTTACGATGAATCTGTCTGCGCCAATCGAATTTTCTGCTCAAAGTATACAAGAAAATATCGAAAAAGCATCCGATTTGAGACTTTCACTTTTTGGGGTCAAAAAAATTCAAAGGGATTAACCTTAGGTTTTTTTCAAAAACCGTGAAAATATTCAGTGGTGTTTTTATCGACGAAATCGACTAAATTTCGATGCGTAGAGTTCGAAAAACTCGCTGGATCCTGGCGCAAACACTTTAATCCGTCTTAAAATGCGAAGTAAAGGAGGCTCAGATTTGCATCGCATTTGCTTACTTTCAAGCCAGATAAAATTTAGAATATCGTACTTACGATGAATCTGTCTGCGCCAATCGAATTTTCTGCTCAAAGTATACAAGAAAATATCGAAAAAGCATCCGATTTGATACTTTCACTTTTTGGGGTCAAAAAAATTCAAAGGGGTTAACCTTAGGTTTTTTTCAAAAACCGTGAAAATATTCAGTGGTGTTTTTATCGACGAAATCGACTAATTTCGATGCGTAGAGTTCGAAAAAGGCGCTGGATCCTGGCGCAAACACTTTAATCCGTCTCAAAATGCGAAGTAAAGGAGGCTCAGATTTGCATCGCATTTGCTTACTTTCAAGCCAGATAAAATTTAAAATATCATACTTACGATGAATCTGTCTGCGCCAATCGAATTTTCTGCTCAAAGTATACAAGAAAATATCGAAAAAGCATCCAATTTGAGACTTTCACTTTTTGGGGTCAAAAAAATTCAAAGGGGTTAACCTTAGGTTTTTTTCAAAAACCGTGAAAATATTCAGTGGTGTTTTTATCGACGAAATCGACTAATTTCGATGCGTAGAGTTCGAACAACGCGCTGGATCCTGGCGCAAACACTTTAATCCGTCTCAAAATGCGAAGTAAAGGAGGCTCAGATTTGCATCGCATTTGCTTACTTTCAAGCCAGATAAAATTTAAAATATCATACTTACGATGAATCTGTCTGCGCCAATCGAATTTTCTGCTCAAAGTATACAAGAAAATATCGAAAAAGCATCCGATTTGAGACTTTCACTTTTTGGGGTCAAAAAAATTCAAAGGGGTTAACCTTAGGTTTTTTTCAAAAACCGTGAAAATATTCAGTGGTGTTTTTATCGACGAAATCGACTAATTTCGATGCGTAGAGTTCGAAAAACGCGCTGGATCCTGGCGCAAACACTTTAATCCGTTTCAAAATGCAAAGTAATGGAGGCTCAGATTTGCATCGCATTTGCTTACTTTCAAGCCAGATAAAATTTAAAATATCATACTTACGATGAATCTGTCTGCGCCAATCGAATTTTCTGCTCAAAGTATACAAGAAAATATCAAAAAAGCATCCGATTTGAGACTTTCACTTTTTGGGGTCAAAAAAATTCAAAGGAGTTAACCTTAGGTTTTTTTCAAAAACCGTGAAAATATTCAGTGGTGTTTTTATCGACGAAATCGACTAATTTCGATGCGTAGAATTCGAAAAACTCGCTGGATCCTGGTGCAAACACTTTAATCCGTCTCAAAATGCGAAGTAAGGAGGCTCAGATTTGCATCGCATTTGCTTACTTTCAAGCCAGATAAAATTTAAAATATCATACTTACGATGAATCTGTCTGCGCCAATCGAATTTTCTGCTCAAAGTATACAAGAAAATATCGAAAAAGCATCCGATTTGAGACTTTCACTTTTTGGGGTCAAAAAAATTCAAAGGGGTTAACCTTAGGTTTTTTTCAAAAACCGTGAAAATATTCAGTGGTGTTCTTATCGACGAAATCGACTAATTTCGATGCGTAGAGTTCGAAAAACGCGCTGGATCCTGGCGCAAACACTTTAATCCGTCTCAAAATGCGAAGTAAAGGAGGCTCAGATTTGCATCGCATTTGCTTACTTTCAAGCCAGATAAAATTTAAAATATCATACTTACGATGAATCTGTCTGCGCCAATCGAATTTTCTGCTCAAAGTATACATGAAAATATCGAAAAAGCATCCGATTTGAGACTTTCACTTTTTGGGGTCAAAAAAATTCAAAGGGATTAACCTTAGGTTTTTTTCAAAAACCGTGAAAATATTCAGTGGTGTTTTTATCGACGAAATCGACTAATTTCGATGCGTAGAGTTCGAAAAACGCGCTGGATCCTAGCGCAAACACTTTAATCCGTCTCAAAATGCGAAGTAAAGGAGGCTCAGATTTGCATCGCATTTGCTTACTTTCAAGCCAGATAAAATTTAGAATATCATACTTACGATGAATCTGTCTGCGCCAATCGAATTTTCTGCTCAAAGTATACAAGAAAATATCGAAAAAGCATCCGATTTGAGACTTTCACTTTTTGGGGTCAAAAAAATTCAAAGGGGTTAACCTTAGGTTTTTTTCAAAAACCGTGAAAATATTCAGTGATGTTTTTATCGACGAAATCGACTAATTTCGATGCGTAGAGTTCGAAAAACGCGCTGGATCCTGGCGCAAACACTTTAATCCGTCTCAAAATGCGAAGTAATGGAGGCTCAGATTTGCATCGCATTTGCTTACTTTCAAGCCAGATAAAATTTAAAATATCATACTTACGATGAATCTGTCTGCGCCAATCGAATTTTCTGCTCAAAGTATACAAGAAAATATCGAAAAAGCATCCGATTTGAGACTTTCACTTTTTGGGGTCTAAAAATTCAAAGGGGTTAACCTTAGGTTTTTTTCAAAAACCGTGAAAATATTCAGTGGTGTTTTTATCGACGAAATCGACTAATTTCGATGCGTAGAGTTCGAAAAACGCGCTGGATCCTGGCGCAAACACTTTAATCCGTCTCAAAATGCGAAGTAAAGGAGGCTCAGATTTGCATCGCATTTGCTTACTTTCAAGCCAGATAAAATTTAAAATATCATACTTACGATGAATCTGTCTGCGCCAATCGAATTTTCTGCTCAAAGTATACATGAAAATATCGAAAAAGCATCCGATTTGAGACTTTCACTTTTTGGGGTCAAAAAAATTCAAAGGGGCTAACCTTAGGTTTTTTTCAAAAACCGTGAAAATATTCAGTGGTGTTTTTATCGACGAAATCGACTAATTTCGATGCGTAGAGTTCGAAAAACGCGCTGGATCCTAGCGCAAACACTTTAATCCGTCTCAAAATGCGAAGTAAAGGAGGCTCAGATTTGCATCGCATTTGCTTACTTTCAAGCCAGATAAAATTTAGAATATCATACTTACGATGAATCTGACTGCGCCAATCGAATTTTCTGCTCAAAGTATACAAGAAAATATCGAAAAAGCATCCGATTTGAGACTTTCACTTTTTGGGGTCAAAAAAATTCAAAGGGTTTCTTAGGTTTTTTTCAAAAACCGTGAAAATATTCAGTGGTGTTTTTATCGACGAAATCGACTAATTTCGATGCGTAGAGTTCGAAAAACGCGCTGGATCCGGGCGCAAACACTTTAATCCGTCTCAAAATGCGAAGTAAAGAAGGCTCAGATTTGCATCGCATTTGCTTACTTTCAAACCAGATAAAATTTAAAATATCATACTTACGATGAATCTGTCTGCGCCAATCGAATTTTATGCTCAAAGTATACAAGAAAATATCGAAAAAGCATCCGATTTGAGACTTTCATTTTTTGGGGTCAAAAAAATTCAAAGGGGTTAACCTTAGGTTTTTTTCAAAAACCGTGAAAATATTCAGTGGTGTTTTTATCGACGAAATCGACTAATTTCGATGCGTAGAGTTCGAAAAACGCGCTGGATCCTGGCGCAAACTCTTTAATCCGTCTCAAAATGCGAAGTAAAGGAGGCTCAGATTTGCATCGCATTTGCTTACTTTCAAGCCAGATAAAATTTAAAATATCATACTTACGATGAATCTGTCTGCGCCAATCGAATTTTCTGCTCAAAGTATACAAGAAAATATCGAAAAAGCATCCGATTTGAGACTTTCACTTTTTGGGGTCAAAAAAATTCAAAGGGGTTAACCTTAGGTTTTTTTCAAAAACCGTGAAAATATTCAGTGGTGTTTTTATCGACGAAATCGACTAATTTCGATGCGTAGAGTTCGAAAAACGTGCTGGATCCTGGCGCAAACACTTTAATCCGTCTCAAAATGCGAAGTAAAGGAGGCTCAGATTTGCATCGCATTTGCTTACTTTCAAGCCAGATAAAATTTAAAATATCATACTTACGATGAATCTGTCTGCGCCAATCGAATTTTCTGCTCAAAGTATACAAGAAAATATCGAAAAAGCATCCGATTTGAGACTTTCACTTTTTGGGGTCCAAAAAATTCAAAGGGGTTAACCTTAGGTTTTTTTCAAAAACCGTGAAAATATTCAGTGGTGTTTTTATCGACGAAATCGACTAATTTCGATGCGTAGAGTTCGAACAACGCGCTCGATCCTGGCGCAAACACTTTAATCCGTCTCAAAATGCGCAGTAAAGGCGGCTCAGATTTGCATCGCATTTGCTTACTTTCAAGCCAGATAAAATTTAAAATATCATACTTACGATGAATCTGTCTGCGCCAATCGAATTTTCTGCTCAAAGTATACAAGAAAATATCGAAAAAGCATCCGATTTGAGACTTTCACTTTTTGGGATCAAAAAAATTCAAAGGGGTTAACCTTAGGTTTTTTTCAAAAACCGTGAAAATATTCAGTGGTGTTTTTATCGACGAAATCGACTAATTTCGATGCGTAGAGTTCGAAAAACGCGCTGGATCCTGGCGCAAACACTTTAATCCGTCTCAAAATGCGAAGTAAAGGAGGCTCAGATTTGCATCGCATTTGCTTACTTTCAAGCCAGATAAAATTTAAAATATCATACTTACGATGAATCTGTTTGCGCCAATCGAATTTTCTGCTCAAAGTATACAAGAAAATATCGAAAAAGCATCCGATTTGAGACTTTCACTTTTTGGGGTCAAAAAAATTCAAAGGGGTTAACCTTAGGTTTTTTTCAAAAACCGTGAAAATATTCAGTGGTGTTTTTATCGACGAAATCTACTAATTTCGATTCGTAAAGTTCGAAAAACGCGCTGGATCCTGGCGCAAACACTTTAATCCGTCTCAAAATGCGAAGTAAAGGAGGCTCAGATTTGCATCGCATTTGCTTACTTTCAAGCCAGACAAAATTTAAAATATCATACTTACGATGAATCTGTCTGCGCCAATCGAATTTTCTGCTCAAAGTATACAAGAAAATATCGAAAAAGCATCCGATTTCAGACTTTCACTTTTTGGGGTCAAAAAAATTCAAAGAGTTTAACCTTAGGTTTTTTTCAAAAACCGTGAAAATATTCAGTGGTGTTTTTATCGACGAAATCGACTAATTTCGATGCGTAGAGTTCGAAAAACGCGCTGGATCCTGGCGCAAACACTTTAATCCGTCTCAAAATGCGAAGTAAAGGAGGCTCAGATTTGCATCGCATTTGCTTACTTTCAAGCCAGATAAAATTTAAAATATCATACTTACGATGAATCTGTCTGCGCCAATCGAATTTTCTGCTCAAAGTATACAAGAAATATCGAAAAAGCATCCGATTTGAGACTTTCACTTTTTGGGGTCAAAAAAATTCAAGGGGTTAACCTTAGGTTTTTTTCAAAAACCGTGAAAATATTCAGTGGTGTTTTTATCGACGAAATCGACTAATTTCGATGCGTAGAGTTCGAAAAACGAGCTGGATCCTGGCGCAAACACTTTAATCCGTCTCAAAATGCGAAGTAAAGGAGGCTCAGATTTGCATCGCATTTGCTTACTTTCAAGCCAGATAAAATTTAAAATATCATACTTACGATGAATCTGTCTGCGCCAATCGAATTTTCTGCTCAAAGTATACAAGAAAATATCGAAAAAGCATCCGATTTCAGACTTTCACTTTTTGGGGTCAAAAAAATTCAAAGAGTTTAACCTTAGGTTTTTTTCAAAAACCGTGAAAATATTCAGTGGTGTTTTTATCGACAAAATCGACTAATTTCGATGCGTAGAGTTCGAAAAACGCGCTGGATCCTGGCGCAAACACTTTAATCCGTCTCAAAATGCGAAGTAAAGGAGGCTCAGATTTGCATCGCATTTGCTTACTTTCAAGCCAGATAAAATTTAAAATATCATACTTACGATGAATCTGTCTGCGCCAATCGAATTTTCTGCTCAAAGTATACAAGAAAATATCGAAAAAGCATCCGATTTGAGACTTTCACTATTTGGGGTCAAAAAAATTCAAAGGGGTTAACCTTAGGTTTTTTTCAAAAACCGTGAAAATATTCAGTGGTGTTTTTATCGACGAAATCGACTAATTTCGATGCGTAGAGTTCGAACAACGCGCTGGATCCTGGCGCAAACACTTTAATCCGTCTCAAAATGCGCAGTAAAGGCGGCTCAGATTTGCATCGCATTTGCTTACTTTCAAGCCAGATAAAATTTAAAATATCATACTTACGATGAATCTGTCTGCGCCAATCGAATTTTCTGCTCAAAGTATACAAGAAAATATCGAAAAAGCATCCGATTTGAGACTTTCACTTTTTGGGATCAAAAAAATTCAAAGGGGTTAACCTTAGGTTTTTTTCAAAAACCGTGAAAATATTCAGTGGTGTTTTTATCGACGAAATCGACTAATTTCGATGCGTAGAGTTCGAAAAACGCGCTGGATCCTGGCGCAAACACTTTAATCCGTCTCAAAATGCGAAGTAAAGGAGGCTCAGATTTGCATCGCATTTGCTTACTTTCAAGCCAGATAAAATTTAAAATATCATACTTACGATGAATCTGTTTGCGCCAATCGAATTTTCTGCTCAAAGTATACAAGAAAATATCGAAAAAGCATCCGATTTGAGACTTTCACTTTTTGGGGTCAAAAAAATTCAAAGGGGTTAACCTTAGGTTTTTTTCAAAAACCGTGAAAATATTCAGTGGTGTTTTTATCGACGAAATCTACTAATTTCGATTCGTAGAGTTCGAAAAACGCGCTGGATCCTGGCGCAAACACTTTAATCCGTCTCAAAATGCGAAGTAAAGGAGGCTCAGATTTGCATCGCATTTGCTTACTTTCAAGCCAGACAAAATTTAAAATATCATACTTACGATGAATCTGTCTGCGCCAATCGAATTTTCTGCTCAAAGTATACAAGAAAATATCGAAAAAGCATCCGATTTCAGACTTTCACATTTGGGGTCAAAAAAATTCAAAGAGTTTAACCTTAGGTTTTTTTCAAAAACCGTGAAAATATTCAGTGGTGTTTTTATCGACGAAATCGACTAATTTCGATGCGTAGAGTTCGAAAAACGCGCTGGATCCTGGCGCAAACACTTTAATCCGTCTCAAAATGCGAAGTAAAGGAGGCTCAGATTTGCATCGCATTTGCTTACTTTCAAGCCAGATAAAATTTAAAATATCATACTTACGATGAATCTGTCTGCGCCAATCGAATTTTCTGCTCAAAGTATACAAGAAATATCGAAAAAGCATCCGATTTGAGACTTTCACTTTTTGGGGTCAAAAAAATTCAAGGGGTTAACCTTAGGTTTTTTTCAAAAACCGTTAAAATATTCAGTGGTGTTTTTATCGACGAAATCGACTAATTTCGATGCGTAGAGTTCGAAAAACGAGCTGGATCCTGGCGCAAACACTTTAATCCGTCTCAAAATGCGAAGTAAAGGAGGCTCAGATTTGCATCGCATTTGCTTACTTTCAAGCCAGATAAAATTTAAAATATCATACTTACGATGAATCTGTCTGCGCCAATCGATTTTTCTGCTCAAAGTACACAAGAAAATATCGAAAAAGCATCCGATTTGAGACTTTCACTTTTTGGGGTCAAAAAAATTCAAAGGGGTTAACCTTAGGTTTTTTTCAAAAACCGTGAAAATATTCAGTGGTGTTTTTATCGACGAAATCGACTAATTTCGATGCGTAGAGTTCGAACAACGCGCTGGATCCTGGCGCAAACACTTTAATCCGTCTCAAAATGCGCAGTAAAGGCGGCTCAGATTTGCATCGCATTTGCTTACTTTCAAGCCAGATAAAATTTAAAATATCATACTTACGATGAATCTGTCTGCGCCAATCGAATTTTCTGCTCAAAGTATACAAGAAAATATCGAAAAAGCATCCGATTTGAGACTTTCACTTTTTGGGATCAAAAATATTCAAAGGGGTTAACCTTAGGTTTTTTTCAAAAACCGTGAAAATATTCAGTGGTGTTTTTATCGACGAAATCGACTAATTTCGATGCGTAGAGTTCGAAAAACGCGCTGGATCCTGGCGCAAACACTTTAATCCGTCTCAAAATGCGAAGTAAAGGAGGCTCTGATTTGCATCGCATTTGCTTACTTTCAAGCCAGATAAAATTTAAAATATCATACTTACGATGAATCTGTTTGCGCCAATCGAATTTTCTGCTCAAAGTATACAAGAAAATATCGAAAAAGCATCCGATTTGAGACTTTCACTTTTTGGGGTCAAAAAAATTCAAAGGGGTTAACCTTAGGTTTTTTTCAAAAACCGTGAAAATATTCAGTGGTGTTTTTATCGACGAAATCTACTAATTTCGATTCGTAGAGTTCGAAAAACGCGCTGGATCCTGGCGCAAACACTTTAATCCGTCTCAAAATGCGAAGTAAAGGAGGCTCAGATTTGCATCGCATTTGCTTACTTTCAAGCCAGACAAAATTTAAAATATCATACTTACGATGAATCTGTCTGCGCCAATCGAATTTTCTGCTCAAAGTATACAAGAAAATATCGAAAAAGCATCCGATTTCAGACTTTCACTTTTTGGGGTCAAAAAAATTCAAAGAGTTTAACCTTAGGTTTTTTTCAAAAACCGTGAAAATATTCAGTGGTGTTTTTATCGACGAAATCGACTAATTTCGATGCGTAGAGTTCGAAAAACGCGCTGGATCCTGGCGCAAACACTTTAATCCGTCTCAAAATGCGAAGTAAAGGAGGCTCAGATTTGCATCGCATTTGCTTACTTTCAAGCCAGATAAAATTTAAAATATCATACTTACGATGAATCTGTCTGCGCCAATCGAATTTTCTGCTCAAAGTATACAAGAAATATCGAAAAAGCATCCGATTTGAGACTTTCACTTTTTGGGGTCAAAAAAATTCAAGGGGTTAACCTTAGGTTTTTTTCAAAAACCGTGAAAATATTCAGTGGTGTTTTTATCGACGAAATCGACTAATTTCGATGCGTAGAGTTCGAAAAACGAGCTGGATCCTGGCGCAAACACTTTAATCCGTCTCAAAATGCGAAGTAAAGGAGGCTCAGATTTGCATCGCATTTGCTTACTTTCAAGCCAGATAAAATTTAAAATATCATACTTACGATGAATCTGTCTGCGCCAATCGATTTTTCTGCTCAAAGTACACAAGAAAATATCGAAAAAGCATCCGATTTGAGACTTTCACTTTTTGGGGTCAAAAAAATTCAAAGGGGTTAACCTTAGATTTTTTTCAAAAACCGTGAAAATATTCAGTGGTGTTTTTATCGACGAAATCGACTAATTTCGATGCGTAGAGTTCGAAAAACGCACTGGATCCTGGCGCAAACACTTTAATCCGTCTCAAAATGCGAAGTAAAGGAGGCTCAGATTTGCATCGCATTTGCTTACTTTCAAGCCAGATAAAATTTAAAATATCATACTTACGATGAATCTGTTTGCGCCAATCGAATTTTCTGCTCAAAGTATACAAGAAAATATAGAAAAAGCATCCGATTTGAGACTTTCACTTTTTGGGGTCAAAAAAATTCAAAGGGGTTAACCTTAGGTTTTTTTCAAAAACCGTGAAAATATTCAGTGGTGTTTTTATCGACGAAATCGACTCATTTCGATGCGTAGAGTTCGAAAAACGCGCTGGATCCTGGCGCAAACACTTTAATCCGTCTCAAAATGCGAAGTAAAGGAGGCTCAGATTTGCATCGCATTTGCTTACTTTCAAGCCAGATAAAATTTAAAATATCATACTTACGATGAATCTGTCTGCGCCAATCGAATTTTCTGCTCAAAGTATACAAGAAAATATCGAAAAAGCATCCGATTTGAGACTTTCACTTTTTGGGGTCAAAAAAATTCAAAGGGGTTAACCTTAGGTTTTTTTCAAAAACCGTGAAAATATTCAGTGGTGTTTTTATCGACGAAATCGACTCATTTCGATGCGTAGAGTTCGAAAAACGCGCTGGATCCTGGCGCAAAAACTTTAATCCGTCTCAAAATGCGAAGTAAAGGAGGCTCAGATTTGCATCGCATTTGCTTACTTTCAAGCCAGATAAAATTTAAAATATCATACTTACGATGAATCTGTCTGCGCCAATCGAATTTTCTGCTCAAAGTACACAAGAAAATATCGAAAAAGCATCCGATTTAAGACTTTCACTTTTTGGGGTCAAAAAAATTCAAAGGGGTTAACCTTAGGTTTTTTTCAAAAACCGTGAAAATACTCAGTGGTGTTTTTATCGACGAAATCGACTAATTTCGATGCGTAGAGTTCGAAAAACGCGCTGGATCCTGGCGCAAACACTTTAATCCCTCTCAAAATGAGAAGTAAAGGAGGCTCAGATTTGCATCGCATTTGCTTACTTTCAAGCCAGACAAAATTTTAAAATATCATACTTACGATGAATCTGTCTGCGCCAATCGAATTTTCTGCTCAAAGTATACAAGAAAATATCGAAAAAGCATCCGATTTGAGACTTTCACTTTTTGGGGTCAAAAAAATTCAAAGGGGTTAACCTTAGGTTTTTTTCTAAAACCGTGAAAATATTCAGTGGTGTTTTTATCGACGAAATCGACTAATTTCGATGCGTAGAGTTCGAAAAACGCGCTGGATCCTGGCGCAAACACTTTAATCCGTCTCAAAATGCGAAGTAAAGGAGGCTCAGATTTGCATCGCATTTGCTTACTTTCAAGCCAGATAAAATTTAAAATATCATACTTACGAAGAATCTGTCTGCGCCAATCGAATTTTCTGCTCAAAGTATACAAGAAAATATCGAAAAAGCATCCGATTTGAGACTTTCACTTTTTGGGGTCAAAAAAGTTCAAAGGGGTTAACCTTAGGTTTTTTTCAAAAACCGTGAAAATATTCAGTGGTGTTTTTATCGACGAAATCGACTAATTTCGATGCGTAGAGTTCGAAAAACGCGCTGGATCCTGGCGCAAACACTTTAATCCGTCTCAAAATGCGAAGTAAAGGAGGCTCAGATTTGCATCGCATTTGCTTACTTTCAAGCCAGATAAAATTTAAAATATCATACTTACGATGAATCTGTCTGCGCCAATCGAATTTTCTGCTCAAAGTATACAAGAAAATATCGAAAAAGCATCCGATTTCAGACTTTCACTTTTTGGGGTCAAAAAAATTCAAAGGGGTTAACCTTAGGTTTTTTTCAAAAACCGTGAAAATATTCAGTGGTGTTTTTATCGACGAAATCGACTAATTTCGATGCGTAGAGTTCGAAAAACGCCCTGGATCCTGGCGCAAACACTTTAATCCGTCTGAAAATGCGAAGTAAAAGAGGATCAGATTTGCATCGCATTTGCTTACTTTCAAGCCAGATAAAATTTAAAATATCATAATTACGATGAATCTGTCTGCGCCAATCGAATTTTCTGCTCAAAGTATACAAGTAAATATCGAAAAAGCATCCGATTTGAGACTTTCACTTTTTGGGGTGAAAAAAAATTCAAATGGGTTAACCTTAGGTTTTTTTCAAAAACCGTGAAAATATTCAGTGGTGTTTTTATCGACGAAATCGACTAATTTCGGTGCGTAGAGTTCGAAAACGCGCTGGATCCTGGCGCGAACACTTTAATCCGTCTCAAAATGCGAAGTAAAGGAGGCTCAGATTTGCATCGCATTTGCTTACTTTCAAGCCAGATAAAATTTAAAATATCATACTTACGATGAATCTGTCTGCGCCAATCGAATTTTCTGCTCAAGGTATACAAGAAAATTTCAAAAAAGCATCCGATTTGAGACTTTCACTTTTTGGGGTCAAAAAAATTTAAAGGGGTTAACCTTAGGTTTTTTTCAAAAACCGTGAAAATATTCAGTGGTGTTTTTATCGACGAAATCGACTAATTTCGATGCGTAGAGTTCGAAAAACGCGCTGGATCCTGGCGCAAACACTTTAATCCGTCTCAAAATGCGAAGTAAAGGAGGCTCAGATTTGCATCGCATTTGCTTACTTTCAAGCCAGATAAAATTTAAAATATCATACTTACGATGAATCTGTCTGCGCCAATCGAATTTTCTGCTCAAAGTATACAAGAAAATATCGAAAAAGCATCCGATTTGAGACTTTCACTTTTTGGGGTCAAAAAAATTCAAAGGGGTTAACCTTAGGTTTTTTTCAAAAACCGTGAAAATATTCAGTGGTGTTTTTATCGACGAAATCGACTAATTTCGATGCGTAGAGTTCGAAAAACGCGCTGGATCCTGGCGCAAACACTTTAATCCGTCTCAAAATGCGAAGTAAAGGAAGCTCAGATTTGCATCGCATTTGCTTACTTTCAAGCCAGATAAAATTTAAAATATCATACTTACGATGAATCTGTCTGCGCCAATCGAATTTTCTGCTCAAGGTATACAAGAAAATATCGAAAAAGCATCCGATTTGAGACTTTTACTTTTTGGGGTCCAAAAAATTCAAAGGGGTTAACCTTAGGTTTTTTTCAAAAACCGTGAAAATATTCATTGGTGTTTTTATCGACGAAATCGACTAATTTCGATGAGTAGAGTTCGAAAAACGCGCTGGATCCTGGCGCAAACACTTTAATCCGTCTCAAAATGCGAAATAAAGGAGGCTCAGATTTGCATCGCATTTCCTTACTTTCAAGCCAGATAAAATTTAAAATATCATACTTACGATGAATCTGTCTGCGCCAATCGAATTTTCTGCTCAAAGTATACAAGAAAATATCGAAAAAGCATCCGATTTGAGACTTTTACTTTTTGGGGTCCAAAAAATTCAAAGGGGTTAACCTTAGGTTTTTTTCAAAAACCGTGAAAATATTCATTGGTGTTTTTATCGACGAAATCGACTAATTTCGATGAGTAGAGTTCGAAAAACGCGCTGGATCCTGGCGCAAACACTTTAATCCGTCTCAAAATGCGAAATAAAGGAGGCTCAGATTTGCATCGCATTTCCTTACTTTCAAGCCAGATAAAATTTAAAATATCATACTTACGATGAATCTGTCTGCGGCAATCGAATTTTCTGCTCAAAGTATACAAGAAAATATCGAAAAAGCATCCGATTTGAGACTTTCACTTTTTGGGGTCAAAAAAATTCAAAGGGGTTAACCTTAGGTTTTTTTCAAAAACCGTGAAAATATTCAGTGGTGTTTTTATCGACGAAATCGACTAATTTCGATGCGTAGAGTTCGAAAAACGCGCAGGATCCTGGCGCAATCACTTTAATCCGTCTCAAAATGCGAAGTAAAGGAGGCTCAGATTTGCATCGCATTTGCTTACTTTCAAGCCAGATAAAATTTAGAATATCATACTTACGATGAATCTGTCTGCGCCAATCGAATTTTCTGCTCAAAGTATACAAGAAAATATCGAAAAAGCATCCGATTTGAGACTTTCACTTTTTGGGGTCAAAAAAATTCAAAGGGGTTAACCTTAGGTTTTTTTCTAAAACCGTGAAAATATTCAGTGGTGTTTTTATCGACGAAATCGACTAATTTCGATGCGTAGAGTTCGAAAAACGCGCTGGATCCTGGCGCAAACACTTTAATCCGTCTCAAAATGCGAAGTAAAGGAGGCTCAGATTTGCATCGCATTTGCTTACTTTCAAGCCAGATAAAATTTAAAATATCATACTTACGATGAATCTGTCTGCGCCAATCGAATTTTCTGCTCAAAGTATACAAGAAAATATCGAAAAAGCATCCGATTTGAGACTTTCACTTTTTGGGGTCAAAAAAATTCAAAGGGGTTAACCTTAGGTTTTTTTCAAAAACCGTGAAAATATTCAGTGGTGTTTTTATCGACGAAATCTACTAATTTCGATGCGTAGAGTTCGAAAAACGCGCTGGATCCTGGCGCAAACACTTTAATCCGTCTCAAAATGCGAAGTAAAGGAGGCTCAGATTTGCATCGCATTTGCTTACTTTCAAGCCAGACAAAATTTAAAATATCATACTTACGATGAATCTGTCTGCGCCAATCGAATTTTCTGCTCAAAGTATACAAGAAAATATCGAAAAAGCATCCGATTTGAGACTTTCACTTTTTGGGGTCAAAAAAGTTCAAAGGGGTTAACCTTAGGTTTTTTTCAAAAACCGTGAAAATATTCAGTGGTGTTTTTATCGACGAAATCGACTAATTTCGATGCGTAGAGTTCGAAAAACGCGCTGGATCCTGGCGCAAACACTTTAATCCGTCTCAAAATGCGAAGTAAAGGAGGCTCAGATTTGCATCGCATTTGCTTACTTTCAAGCCAGATAAAATTTAAAATATCATACTTACGATGAATCTGTCTGCGCCAATCGAATTTTCTGCTCAAAGTATACAAGAAAATATCGAAAAAGCATCCGATTTCAGACTTTCACTTTTTGGGGTCAAAAAAATTCAAAGGGGTTAACCTTAGGTTTTTTTCAAAAACCGTGAAAATATTCAGTGGTGTTTTTATCGACAAAATCGACTAATTTCGATGCGTAGAGTTCGAAAAACGCCCTGGATCCTGGCGCAAACACTTTAATCCGTCTGAAAATGCGAAGTAAAAGAGGATCAGATTTGCATCGCATTTGCTTACTTTCAAGCCAGATAAAATTTAAAATATCATAATTACGATGAATCTGTCTGCGCCAATCGAATTTTCTGCTCAAAGTATACAAGTAAATATCGAAAAAGCATCCGATTTGAGACTTTCACTTTTTGGGGTGAAAAAAAATTCAAATGGGTTAACCTTAGGTTTTTTTCAAAAACCGTGAAAATATTCAGTGGTGTTTTTATTGACGAAATCGACTAATTTCGGTGCGTAGAGTTCGAAAACGCGCTGGATCCTGGCGCGAACACTTTAATCCGTCTCAAAATGCGAAGTAAAGGAGGCTCAGATTTGCATCGCATTTGCTTACTTTCAAGCCAGATAAAATTTAAAATATCATACTTACGATGAATCTGTCTGCGCCAATCGAATTTTCTGCTCAAGGTATACAAGAAAATTTCAAAAAAGCATCCGATTTGAGACTTTCACTTTTTGGGGTCAAAAAAATTTAAAGGGGTTAACCTTAGGTTTTTTTCAAAAACCGTGAAAATATTCAGTGGTGTTTTTATCGACGAAATCGACTAATTTCGATGCGTAGAGTTCGAAAAACGCGCTGGATCCTGGCGCAAACACTTTAATCCGTCTCAAAATGCGAAGTAAAGGAGGCTCAGATTTGCATCGCATTTGCTTACTTTCAAGCCAGATAAAATTTAAAATATCATACTTACGATGAATCTGTCTGCGCCAATCGAATTTTCTGCTCAAAGTATACAAGAAAATATCGAAAAAGCATCCGATTTGAGACTTTCACTTTTTGGGGTCAAAAAAATTCAAAGGGGTTAACCTTAGGTTTATTTCAAAAACCGTGAAAATATTCAGTGGTGTTTTTATCGACGAAATCGACTAATTTCGATGCGTAGAGTTCGAAAAACGCGCTGGATCCTGGCGCAAACACTTTAATCCGTCTCAAAATGCGAAGTAAAGGAGGCTCAGATTTGCATCGCATTTGCTTACTTTCAAGCTAGATAAAATTTAAAATATCATACTTACGATGAATCTGTCTGCGCCAATCGATTTTTCTGCTCAAAGTATACAAGAAAATATCGAAAAAGCACCCATTTCGAGACTTTCACTTTTTGGGGTCAAAAAAATTCAAAGGGGTTAACCTTAGGTTTTTTTCAAAAACCGTGAAAATATTCAGTGGTGTTTTTATCGACGAAATCGACTAACTTCGATGCGTAGAGTTCGAAAAACGCGCTGGATCCTGGCGCAAACACTTTAATCCGTCTCAAAATGCGAAGTAAAGGAGGCTCAGATTTGCATCGCATTTGCTTACTTTCAAGCCAGATAAAATTTAAAATATCATACTTACGATGAATCTGTCTGCGCCAATCGAATTTTCTGCTCAAAGTATACAAGAAAATATCGAAAAAGCCTCCGATTTGAGACTTTTACTTTTTGGGGTCCAAAAAATTCAAAGGGGTTAACCTTAGGTTTTTTTCAAAAACCGTGAAAATATTCATTGGTGTTTTTATCGACGAAATCGACTAATTTCGATGAGTAGAGTTCGAAAAACGCGCTGGATCCTGGCGCAAACACTTTAATCCGTCTCAAAATGCGAAATAAAGGAGGCTCAGATTTGCATCGCATTTCCTTACTTTCAAGCCAGATAAAATTTAAAATATCATACTTACGATGAATCTGTCTGCGCCAATCGAATTTTCTGCTCAAAGTATACAAGAAAATATCGAAAAAGCATCCGATTTGAGACTTTTACTTTTTGGGGTCCAAAAAATTCAAAGGGGTTAACCTTAGGTTTTTTTCAAAAACCGTGAAAATATTCATTGGTGTTTTTATCGACGAAATCGACTAATTTCGATGAGTAGAGTTCGAAAAACGCGCTGGATCCTGGCGCAAACACTTTAATCCGTCTCAAAATGCGAAATAAAGGAGGCTCAGATTTGCATCGCATTTCCTTACTTTCAAGCCAGATAAAATTTAAAATATCATACTTACGATGAATCTGTCTGCGGCAATCGAATTTTCTGCTCAAAGTATACAAGAAAATATCGAAAAAGCATCCGATTTGAGACTTTCACTTTTTGGGGTCAAAAAAATTCAAAGGGGTTAACCTTAGGTTTTTTTCAAAAACCGTGAAAATATTCAGTGGTGTTTTTATCGACGAAATCGACTAATTTCGATGCGTAGAGTTCGAAAAACGCGCTGGATCCTGGCGCAAACACTTTAATCCGTCTCAAAATGCGAAGTAAAGGAGGCTCAGATTTGCATCGCATTTGCTTACTTTCAAGTCAGATAAAATTTAAAATATCCTACTTACGATGAATCTGTCTGCGCCAATCGAATTTTCTGCTCAAAGTATACAAGAAAATATCGAAAAAGCATCCGATTTGAGACTTTCACTTTTTGGGGTCAAAAAAATTCAAAGGGGTTAACCTTAGGTTTTTTTCAAAAACCGTGAAAATATTCAGTGGTGTTTTTATCGACGAAATCGACTAATTTCGATGCGTAGAGTTCGAAAAACGCGCAGGATCCTGGCGCAATCACTTTAATCCGTCTCAAAATGCGAAGTAAAGGAGGCTCAGATTTGCATCGCATTTGCTTACTTTCAAGCCAGATAAAATTTAGAATATCATACTTACGATGAATCTGTCTGCGCCAATCGAATTTTCTGCTCAAAGTATACAAGAAAATATCGAAAAAGCATCCGATTTGAGACTTTCACTTTTTGGGGTCAAAAAAATTCAAAGGGGTTAACCTTAGGTTTTTTTCAAAAACCGTGAAAATATTCAGTGGTGTTTTTATCGACGAAATCGACTAATTTCGATGCGTAGAGTTCGAAAAACGCGCAGGATCCTGGCGCAATCACTTTAATCCGTCTCAAAATGCGAAGTAAAGAAGGCTCAGATTTGCATCGCATTTGCTTACTTTCAAGCCAGATAAAATTTAAAATATTATACTTACGCTGAATCTGTCTGCGCCAATCGAATTTTATGCTCAAAGTATACAGGAAAATATCGAAAAAGCATCCGATTTGAGACTTTCACTTTTTGGGGTCAAAAAAATTCAAAGGGGTTAACCTTAGGTTTTTTTCAAAAACCGTGAAAATATTCAGTGGTGTTTTTATCGACGAAATCGACTAATTTCGATGCGTAGAGTTCGAAAAACGCGCTGGATCCTGGCGCAAACACTTTAATCCGTCTCAAAATGCGAAGTAAAGGAGGCTCAGATTTGCATCGCATTTGCTTACTTTCAAGCCAGATAAAATTTAAAATATCATACTTACGATGAATCTGTCTGCGCCAATCGAATTTTCTGCTCAAAGTATACAAGAAAATATCGAAAAAGCATCCGATTTGAGACTTTCACTTTTTGGGGTCAAAAAAATTCAAAGGGGTTAACCTTAGGTTTTTTTCAAAAACCGTGAAAATATTCAGTGGAGTTTTTATCGACGAAATCGACTAACTTCGATGCGTAGAGTTCGAAAACGCGCTGTATCCTGGCGCAAACACTTTAATCCGTATCAAAATGCGAAGTAAAGGAGGCTCAGATTTGCATCGCATTTGCTTACTTTCAAGCCAGATAAAATTTAATATATCATACTTACGATGAATCTGTCTGCGCAAATCGAATTTTCTGCTCAAAGTATACAAGAAAATATCGAAAAAGCAACCGATTTGAGACTTTCACTTTTTGGGGTCAAAAAAATTCAAAGGGGTTAACCTTAGGTTTTTTTCAAAAACCGTGAAAATATTCAGTGGTGTTTTTATCGACGAAATCGACTAATTTCGATGCGTAGAGTTCGAAAAACGCGCTGGATCCTGGCGCAAACACTTTAATCCGTCTCAAAATGCGACGTAAAGGAGGCTCAGATTTGCATCGCATTTGCTTACTTTCAAGCCAGATCAAATTTAAAATATCATACTTACGATGAATCTGTCTGCGCCAATCGAATTTTCTGCTCAAAGTATACAAGAAAATATCGAAAAAGCATCCGATTTGAGACTTTCACTTTTTGGGGTCCAAAAAATTCAAAGGGGTTAACCTTAGGTTTTTTTCAAAAACCGTGAAAATATTCAGTGGTGTTTTTATCGACGAAATCGACTAATTTCGATGCGTAGAGTTCGAAAAACGCGCAGGATCCTGGCGCAATCACTTTAATCCGTCTCAAAATGCGAAGTAAAGAAGGCTCAGATTTGCATCGCATTTGCTTACTTTCAAGCCAGATAAAATTTAAAATATCATACTTACGCTGAATCTGTCTGCGCCAATCGAATTTTCTGCTCAAAGTATACAAGAAAATATCGAAAAAGCATCCGATTTGAGACTTTCACTTTTTGGGGTCAAAAAAATTCAAAGGGGTTAACCTTAGGTTTTTTTCAAAAACCGTGAAAATATTCAGTGGTGTTTTTATCGACGAAATCGACTAATTTCGATGCGTAGAGTTCGAAAAACGCGCAGGATCCTGGCGCAATCACTTTAATCCGTCTCAAAATGCGAAGTAAAGGAGGCTCAGATTTGCATCGCATTTGCTTACTTTCAAGCCAGATAAAATTTAAAATATCATACTTACGATGAATCTGTCTGCGCCAATCGAATTTTCTGCTCAAAGTATACAAGAAAATATCGAAATAGCATCCGATTTGAGACTTTTACTTTTTGGGGTCCAAAAAATTCAAAAGGGTTAACCTTAGGTTTTTTTCAAAAACCGTGAAAATATTCATTGGTGTTTTTATCGACGAAATCGACTAATTTCGATGCGTAGAGTTCGAAAAACGCGCTGGATCCTGGCGCAAACACTTTAATCCGTCTCAAAATGCGAAGTAAAGGAGGCTCAGATTTGCATCGCATTTGCTTAACCTTAGGTTTTTTTCAAAAACCGTGAAAATATTCAGTGGTGTTTTTATCGACGAAATCGACTAATTTCGATGCGTAGAGTTCGAAAAACGCGCTGGATCCTGGCGCAAACACTTTAATCCGTCTCAAAATGCGAAATAAAGGAGGCTCAGATTTGCATCGCATTTGCTTACTTTCAAGCCAGATAAAATTTAAAATATCATACTTACGATGAATCTGTCTGCGCCAATCGAATTTTCTGCTCAAAGTATACAAGAAAATATCGAAAAAGCATCCGATTTGAGACTTTTACTTTTTGGGGTCAAAAAAATTCAAAGGGGTTAACCTTAGGTTTTTTCAAAAACCGTGAAAATATTCAGTGGTGTTTTTATCGACGAAATCGACTAATTTCGATGCGTAGAGTTCGAAAAACGCGCTGGATCCTGGCGCAAACACTTTAATCCGTCTCAAAATGCGAAGTAAAGGAGGCTCAGATTTGCATCGCATTTGCTTACTTTCCAGCCAGATGAAATTTAAAATATCATACTTACGATGAATCTGTCTGCGCCAATCGAATTTTCTGCTCAAAATATACAAGAAAATATCGAAAAAGCATCCGATTTGAGACTTTCACCTTTTGGGGTCAAAAAAATTCAAAGGGGTTAACCTTAGGTTTTTTTCAAAAACCGTGAAAATATTCAGTGGTGTTTTTATCGACGAAATCGACTAATTTCGATGCGTAGAGTTTGAAAAACTCGCTGTATCCTGGCGCAAACACTTTAATCCGTCTCAAAATGCGAAGTAAAGGAGGCTCAGATTTGCATCGCATTTGCTTACTTTCAAGCCAGATAAAATTTAAAATATCATACTTACGATGAATCTATATGCGGCAATCGAATTTTCTGCTCAAAGTATACAAGAAAATATCGAAAAAGCATCCGATTTGAGACTTTCACTTTTTGGGGTCAAAAAAATTCAAAGGGGTTAACCTTAGGATTTTTTCAAAAACCGTGAAAATATTCAGTGGTGTTTTTATCGACAAAATCGACTAATTTCGATGCGTAGAGTTCGAAAAACGCGCTGGATCCTGGCGCAAACACTTTAATCCGTCTCAAAATGCGAAGTAAAGCAGGCTCAGATTTGCATCGCATTTGCTTACTTTCAACCCAGATAAAATTTAAAATATCATACTTACGATGAATCTGTCTGCGCCAATCGAATTTTCTGCTCAAAGTATACAAGAAAATATCGAAAAAGCATCCGATTTGAGACTTTCACTTTTTGGGGTCAAAAAAATTCAAAGGGGTTAACCTTAGGTTTTTTTCAAAAACCGTGAAAATATTCAGTGGTGTTTTTATCGACGAAATCGACTAATTTCGATGCGTAGAGTTCGAAAAACTGGATGTATCCTGGCGCAAACACTTTAATCCGTCTCAAAATGCGAAGTAAAGGAGGCTCAGATTTGCATCGCATTTGCTTACTTTCAAGCCAGATAAAATTTAAAATATCATAACTTACGATGAATCTGTCTGCGGCAATCGAATTTTCTGCTCAAAGTATACAAGAAAATATCGCAAAAGCATCCGATTTGAGACTTTCACTTTTTGGGGTCAAAAAAATTCAAAGGGGTTAACCTTAGGTTTTTTTCAAAAACCGTGAAAATATTCAGTGGTGTTTTTATCGACGAAATCGACTAATTTCGATGCGTAGAGTTAGAAAAACGCGCTGGATCCTGGCGCAAACACTTTAATCCGTCTCAAAATGCGAAGTAAAAGAGGCTCAGATTTGCATCGCATTTGCTTACTTTCAAGCCAGATAAAATTTAAAATATTATACTTACGATGAATCTGTCTGCGCCAATCGAATTTTCTGCTCAAAGTATACAAGAAAATATCGAAAAAGCATCCGATTTGAGACTTTCACTTTTTGGGGTCAAAAAAATTCAAAGGGGTTAACCTTAGGTTTTTTTCAAAAACCGTGAAAATATTCAGTGGTGTTTTTATCGACGAAATCGACTAATTTCGATGCGTAGAGTTTGAAAAACTCGCTGTATCCTGGCGCAAACACTTTAATCCGTCTCAAAATGCGAAGTAAAGGAGGCTCAGATTTGCATCGCATTTGCTTACTTTCAAGCCAGATAAAATTTAAAATATCATACTTACGATGAATCTATATGCGGCAATCGAATTTTCTGCTCAAAGTATACAAGAAAATATCGAAAAAGCATCCGATTTGAGACTTTCACTTTTTGGGGTCAAAAAAATTCAAAGGGGTTAACCTTAGGATTTTTTCAAAAACCGTGAAAATATTCAGTGGTGTTTTTATCGACAAAATCGACTAATTTCGATGCGTAGAGTTCGAAAAACGCGCTGGATCCTGGCGCAAACACTTTAATCCGTCTCAAAATGCGAAGTAAAGCAGGCTCAGATTTGCATCGCATTTGCTTACTTTCAAGCCAGATAAAATTTAAAATATCATACTTACGATGAATCTGTCTGCGCCAATCGAATTTTCTGCTCAAAGTATACAAGAAAATATCGAAAAAGCATCCGATTTGAGACTTTCACTTTTTGGGGTCAAAAAAATTCAAAGGGGTTAACCTTAGGTTTTTTCAAAAACCGTGAAAATATTCAGTGGTGTTTTTATCGACGAAATCGACTAATTTCGATGCGTAGAGTTCGAAAAACTGGATGTATCCTGGCGCAAACACTTTAATCCGTCTCAAAATGCGAAGTAAAGGAGGCTCAGATTTGCATCGCATTTGCTTACTTTCAAGCCAGATAAAATTTAAAATATCATAACTTACGATGAATCTGTCTGCGGCAATCGAATTTTCTGCTCAAAGTATACAAGAAAATATCGCAAAAGCATCCGATTTGAGACTTTCACTTTTTGGGGTCAAAAAAATTCAAATGGGTTAACCTTAGGTTTTTTTCAAAAACCGTGAAAATATTCAGTGGTGTTTTTATCGACGAAATCGACTAATTTCGTTGCGTAGAGTTTGAAAAACTCGCTGTATCCTGGCGCAAACACTTTAATCCGTCTCAAAATGCGAAGTAAAGGAGGCTCAGATTTGCATCGCATTTGCTTACTTTCAAGCCAGATAAAATTTAAAATATCATACTTACGATGAATCTGTCTGCGCCAATCGAATTTTCTGCTCAAAGTATACAAAAAAATATCGAAATAGCATCCGATTTGAGACTTTTACTTTTTGGGGTCCAAAAAATTCAAAGGAGTTAACCTTAGGTTTTTTTCAAAAACCGTGAAAATATTCATTGGTGTTTTTATCGACGAAATCGACTAATTTCGATGCGTAGAGTTCGAAAAACGCGCTGGATCCTGGCGCAAACACTTTAATCCGTCTCAAAATGCGAAGTAAAGGAGGCTCAGATTTGCATCGCATTTGCTTAACCTTAGGTTTTTTTCAAAAACCGTGAAAATATTCAGTGGTGTTTTTATCGATGAAATCGACTAATTTCGATGCGTAGAGTTCGAAAAACGCGCTGGATCCTGGCGCAAACACTTTAATCCGTCTCAAAATGCGAAATAAAGGAGGCTCAGATTTGCATCGCATTTGCTTACTTTCAAGCCAGATAAAATTTAAAATATCATACTTACGATGAATCTGTCTGCGCCAATCGAATTTTCTGCTCAAAGTATACAAGAAAATATCGAAAAAGCATCCGATTTGAGACTTTTACTTTTTGGGGTCAAAAAAATTCAAAGGGGTTAACCTTAGGTTTTTTCAAAAACCGTGAAAATATTCAGTGGTGTTTTTATCGACGAAATCGACTAATTTCGATGCGTAGTGTTCGAAAAACGCGCTGGATCCTGGCGCAAACACTTTAATCCGTCTCAAAATGCGAAGTAAAGCAGGCTCAGATTTGCATCGCATTTGCTTACTTTCAAGCCAGATAAAATTTAAAATATCATACTTACGATGAATCTGTCTGCGCCAATCGAATTTTCTGCTCAAAGTATACAAAAAAATATCGAAAAAGCATGCGATTTGAGACTTTCACTTTTTGGGGTCAAAAAAATTCAAAGGGGTTAACCTTAGGTTTTTTTCAAAAACCGTGAAAATATTCAGTGGTGTTTTTATCGACGAAATCGACTAATTTCGATGCGTAGAGTTTGAAAAACTCGCTGTATCCTGGCGCAAACACTTTAATCCGTCTCAAAATGCGAAGTAAAGGAGGCTCAGATTTGCATCGCATTTGCTTACTTTCAAGCCAGATAAAATTTAAAATATCATACTTACGATGAATCTATATGCGGCAATCGAATTTTCTGCTCAAAGTATACAAGAAAATATCGAAAAAGCATCCGATTTGAGACTTTCACTTTTTGGGGTCAAAAAAATTCAAAGGGGTTAACCTTAGGATTTTTTCAAAAACCGTGAAAATATTCAGTGGTGTTTTTATCGACAAAATCGACTAATTTCGATGCGTAGAGTTCGAAAAACTGGATGTATCCTGGCGCAAACACTTTAATCCGTCTCAAAATGCGAAGTAAAGGAGGCTCAGATTTGCATCGCATTTGCTTACTTTCAAGCCAGATAAAATTTAAAATATCATAACTTACGATGAATCTGTCTGCGGCAATCGAATTTTCTGCTCAAAGTATACAAGAAAATATCGCAAAAGCATCCGATTTGAGACTTTCACTTTTTGGGGTCAAAAAAATTCAAAGGGGTTAACCTTAGGTTTTTTTCAAAAACCGTGAAAATATTCAGTGGTGTTTTTATCGACGAAATCGACTAATTTCGATGCGTAGAGTTAGAAAAACGCGCTGGATCCTGGCGCAAACACTTTAATCCGTCTCAAAATGCGAAGTAAAGGAGGCTCAGATTTGCATCGCATTTGCTTACTTTCAAGCCAGATAAAATTTAAAATATCATACTTACGATGAATCTGTCTGCGCCAATCGAATTTTCTGCTCAAAGTATACAAGAAAATATCGAAATAGCATCCGATTTGAGACTTTTACTTTTTGGGGTCCAAAAAATTCAAAGGGGTTAACCTTAGGTTTTTTTCAAAAACCGTGAAAATATTCATTGGTGTTTTTATCGACGAAATCGACTAATTTCGATGAGTAGAGTTCGAAAAACGCGCTGGATCCTGGCGCAAACACTTTAATCCGTCTCAAAATGCGAAATAAAGGAGGCTCAGATTTGCATCGCATTTGCTTACTTTCAAGCCAGATAAAATTTAAAATATCATACTTACGATGAATCTGTCTGCGCCAATCGAATTTTCTGCTCAAAGTATACAAGAAAATATCGAAAAAGCATCCGATTTGAGACTTTTACTTTTTGGGGTCAAAAAAATTCAAAGGGGTTAACCTTAGGTTTTTTCAAAAACCGTGAAAATATTCAGTGGTGTCTTTATCGACGAAATCGACTAATTTCGATGCGTAGAGTTCGAAAAACGCGCTGGATCCTGGCGCAAACACTTTAATCTGTCTCAAAATGCGAAGTAAAAGAGGCTCAGATTTGCATCGCATTTGCTTACTTTCAAGCCAGATAAAATTTAAAATATCATACTTACGATGAATCTGTCTGCGCCAATCGAATTTTCTGCTCAAAATATACAAGAAAATATCGAAAAAGCATCCGATTTGAGACTTTCACCTTTTGGGGTCAAAAAAATTCAAAGGGGTTAACCTTAGGTTTTTTTCAAAAACCGTGAAAATATTCAGTGGTGTTTTTATCGACGAAATCGACTAATTTCGATGCGTAGAGTTCGAAAAACGCGCTGGATCCTGGCGCAAACACTTTAATCCGTCTCAAAATGCGAAGTAAAGGAGGCTCAGAATTGCATCGCATTTGCTTACTTTCAAGCCAGATAAAATTTAGAATATCATACTTACGATGAATCTGTCTGCGCCAATCGAATTTTCTGCTCAAAGTATACAAGAAAATATCGAAAAAGCATCCGATTTGAGACTTTCACTTTTTGGGGTCAAAAAAATTCAAAGGGGTTAACCTTAGGTTTTTTTCAAAAACCGTGAAAATATTCAGTGGTGTTTTTATCGACGAAATCGACTAATTTCGATGCGTAGAGTTCGAAAAACGCGCTGGATCCTGGCGCAAACACTTTAATCCGTCTCAAAATGCGAAGTAAAGGAGGCTCAGATTTGCATCGCATTTGCTTACTTTCAATCCAGATAAAATTTAAAATATCATACTTACGATGAATCTGTCTGCGCCAATCAAATTTTCTGCTCAAAGTATACAAGAAAATATCGAAAAAGCATCCGATTTGAGACTTTCACTTTTTGGGGTCAAAAAAATTCAAAGGGGTTAACCTTAGGATTTTTTCAAAAACCGTGAAAATATTCAGTGGTGTTTTTATCGACGAAATCGACTAATTTCGATGCGTAGAGTTCGAAAAACGCGCTGGATCCTGGCGCAAACACTTTAATCCGTCTCAAAATGCGAAGTAAAGGAGGCTCAGATTTGCATCGCATTTGCTTACTTTCAAGCCAGATAAAATTTAAAATATCATACTTACGATGAATCTGTCTGCGCCAATCGAATTTTCTGCTCAAAGTATACAAGAAAATATCGAAAAAGCATCCGATTTGAGACTTTCACTTTTTGGGGTCAAAAAAATTCAAAGGGGTTAACCTTAGGGTTTTTTCAAAAACCGTGAAAATATTCAGTGGTGTTTTTATCGACGAAATCGACTAATTTCGATGCGTAGAGTTCGAAAAACGCGCTGGATCCTGGCGCAAACACTTTAATCCGTCTCAAAATGCGAAGTAAAGGAGGCTCAGATTTGCATCGCATTTGCTTACTTTCAAGCCAGATAAAATTTAAAATATCATACTTACGATGAATCTGTCTGCGCCAATCGAATTTTCTGCTCAAAGTATACAAGAAAATATCGAAAAAGCATCCGATTTGAGACTTTCACTTTTTGGGGTCAAAAAAATTCAAAGGGTTATTAAATTCAAAAACCTTAGGTTTTTTTCAAAAACCGTGAAAATATTCAGTGGTGTTTTTATCGACGAAATCGACTAATTTCGATGCGTAGAGTTCGAAAAACTCGATGTATCCTGGCGCAAACACTTTAATCCGTCTCAAAATGCGAAGTAAAGGAGGCTCAGTTTTGCATCGCATTTGCTTACTTTCAAGCCAGATAAAATTTAAAATATCATACTTACGATGAATCTGTCTGCGGCAATCGAATTTTCTGCTCAAAGTATACAAGAAAATATCGAAAAAGCATCCGATTTGAGACTTTCACTTTTTGGGGTCAAAAAAATTCAAAGGGGTTAACGTTAGGATTTTTTCAAAAACCGTGAAAATATTCAGTGGTGTTTTTATCGACGAAATCGACTAATTTCGATGCGTAGAGTTCGAAAAACGCGCTGGATCCTGGCGCAAACACTTTAATCCGTCTCAAAATGCGAAGTAAAGCAGGCTCAGATTTGCATCGCATTTGCTTACTTTCAAGCCAGATAAAATTTAAAATATCATACTTACGATGAATCTGTCTGCGCCAATCGAATTTTCTGCTCAAAGTATACAAGAAAATATCGAAAAAGCATCCGATTTGAAACTTTCACTTTTTGGGGTCAAAAAAATTCAAAGGGGTTAACCTTAGGTTTTTTTCAAAAACCGTGAAAATATTCAGTGGTGTTTTTATTGACGAAATCGACTAATTTCGATGCGTAGAGTTCGAAAAACGCGCTGGATCCTGGCGCAAACACTTTAATCCGTCTCAAAATGCGAAGTAAAGCAGGCTCAGATTTGCATCGCATTTGCTTACTTTCAAGCCAGATAAAATTTAAAATATCATACTTACGATGAATCTGTCTGCGCCAATCGAATTTTCTGCTCAAAGTATACAAGAAAATATCGAAAAAGCATCCGATTTGAGATTTTCACTTTTTGGGGTCAAAAAAATTCAAAGGGGTTAACCTTAGGTTTTTTTCAAAAACCGTGAAAATATTCAGTGGTGTTTTTATCGACGAAATCGACTAATTTCGATGCGTAGAGTTCGAAAAACGCGCTGGATCCTGGCGCAAACACTTTAATCCGTCTCAAAATGCGAAGTAAAGGAGGCTCAGAATTGCATCGCATTTGCTTACTTTCAAGCCAGATAAAATTTAAAATATCATACTTACGATGAATCTGTCTGCGCCAATCGAATTTTCTGCTCAAAGTATACAAGAAAATATCGAAAAAGCATCCGATTTGAGACTTTCACTTTTTGGGGTCAAAAAAATTCAAAGGGGTTAACGTTAGGATTTTTTCAAAAACCGTGAAAATATTCAGTGGTGTTTTTATCGACGAAATCGACTAATTTCGATGCGTAGAGTTCGAAAAACGCGCTGGATCCTGGCGCAAACACTTTAATCCGTCTCAAAATGCGAAGTAAAGCAGGCTCAGATTTGCATCGCATTTGCTTACTTTCAAGCCAGATAAAATTTAAAATATCATACTTACGATGAATCTGTCTGCGCCAATCGAATTTTCTGCTCAAAGTATACAAGAAAATATCGAAAAAGCATCCGATTTGAGACTTTCACTTTTTGGGGTCAAAAAAATTCAAAGGGGTTAACCCTAGGTTTTTTTTCAAAAACCGTGAAAATATTCAGTGGTGTTTTTATCGACGAAATCGACTAATTTCGATGCGTAGAGTTCGAAAAACGCGCTGGATCCTGGCGCAAACACTTTAATCCGTCTCAAAATGCGAAGTAAAGCAGGCTCAGATTTGCATCGCATTTGCTTACTTTCAAGCCAGATAAAATTTAAAATATCATACTTACGATGAATCTGTCTGCGCCAATCGAATTTTCTGCTCAAAGTATACAAGAAAATATCGAAAAAGCATCCGATTTGAGATTTTCACTTTTTGGGGTCAAAAAAATTCAAAGGGGTTAACCTTAGGTTTTTTTCAAAAACCGTGAAAATATTCAGTGGTGTTTTTATCGACGAAATCGACTAATTTCGATGCGTAGAGTTCGAAAAACGCGCTGGATCCTGGCGCAAACACTTTAATCCGTCTCAAAATGCGAAGTAAAGCAGGCTCAGATTTGCATCGCATTTGCTTACTTTCAAGCCAGATAAAATTTAAAATATCATACTTACGATGAATCTGTCTGCGCAAATCGAATTTTCTGCTCAAAGTATACAAGAAAATAACGAAAAAGCATCCGATTTGAGACTTTCACTTTTTGGGGTCAAAAAAATTCAAAGGGGTTAACCTTAGGTTTTTTTCAAAAACCGTGAAAATATTCAGTGGTGTTTTTATCGACGAAATCGACTAATTTGGATGCGTAGAGTTCGAAAAACGCGCTGGATCCTGGCGCAAACACTTTAATCCGTCTCAAAATGCGAAGTAAAGGAGGCTCAGATTTGCATCGCATTTGCTTACTTTCAAGCCAGATAAAATTTAAAATATCATACTTACGATGAATCTGTCTGCGCCAATCGACTTTTCTGCTCAAAGTATACAAGAAAATATCGAAAAAGCATCCGATTTGAGACTTTCACTTTTTGGGGTCAAAAAAATTCAAAGGGGTTAACCTTAGGTTTTTTTCAAAAACCGTGAAAATATTCAGTGGTGTTTTTATCGACGAAATCGACTAATTTCGATGCGTAGAGTTCGAAAAACGCGCTGGATCCTGGCGCAAACACTTTAATCCGTCTCAAAATGCGAAGTAAAGGAGGCTCAGATTTGCATCGCATTTGCTTACTTTCAAGTCAGATAAAATTTAAAATATCATACTTACGATGAATCTGTCTGCGCCAATCGAATTTTCTGCTCAAAGTATACAAGAAAATATCGAAAAAGCATCCGATTTGAGACTTTCACTTTTTGGGGTCAAAAAAATTCAAAGGGGTTAACCTTAGGTTTTTTTCAAAAACCGTGAAAATATTCAGTGGTGTTTTTATCGACGAAATCGACTAATTTCGATGCGTAGAGTTCGAAAAACGCGCAGGATCTTGGCGCAATCACTTTAATCCGTCTCAAAATGCGAAGTATAGGAGGCTCAGATTTGCATCGCATTTGCTTACTTTCAAGCCAGATAAAATTTAGAATATGATACTTACGATGAATCTGTCTGCGCCAATCGAATTTTCTGCTCAAAGTATACAAGAAAATATCGAAAAAGCATCCGATTTGAGACTTTCACCTTTTGGGGTCGAAAAAATTCAAAGGGGTTAACCTTAGGTTTTTTTCAAAAACCGTGAAAATATTCAGTGGTGTTTTTATCGACGAAATCGACTAATTTCAATGCGTAGAGTTCGAAAAACGCGCTGGATCCTGGCGCAAACACTTTAATCCGTCTCAAAATTCGAAGTAAAGGAGGCTCAGATTTGCATCGCATTTGCTTACTTTCAAGCCAGATAAAATTTAGAATATCATCCTTACGATGAATCTGTCTGCGCCAATCGAATTTTCTGCTCAAAGTATACAAGAAAATATCGAAAAAGCATCCGATTTGAGACTTTCACTTTTTGGGGTCAACAAAATTCAAAGGGGTTAACCTTAGGTTTTTTTCAAAAACCGTGAAAATATTCAGTGGTGTTTTTATCGACGAAATCGACTAATTTCGATGCGTAGAGTTCGAAAAACGCGCTGGTTCCTGGCGCAAACACTTTAATCCGTCTCAAAATGCGAAGTAAAGGAGGCTCAGATTTGCATCGCATTTGCTTACTTTCAAGCCAGATAAAATTTAAAATATCATACTTACGATGAATCTGTCTGCGCCAATCGAATTTTCTGCTCAAAGTATACAAGAAAATATCGAAAAAGCATCCGATTTGAGACTTTCACTTTTTGGGGTCAAAAAAATTCTATGGGGTTAACCTTAGGTTTTTTTCAAAAACCGTGAAAATTTTCAGTGATGTTTTTATCGACGAAATCGACTAATTTCGATGCGTAGAGTTCGAAAAACGCGCTGGATCCTGGCGCAAACACTTTAATCTGTCTCAAAATGCGAAGTAAAGGAGGCTCAGATTTGCATCGCATTTGCTTACTTTCAAGCCAGATAAAATTTAGAATATTATACTTACGATGAATCTGTTTGCGCCAATCGAATTTTCTGCTCAAAGTATACAAGAAAATATCGAAAAAGCATCCGATTTGAGACTTTCACTTTTTGGGGTCAAAAAAATTCAAAGGGGTTAACCTTAGGTTTTTTTCAAAAACCGTGAAAATATTCAGTGGTGTTTTTATCGACGAAATCGACTAATTTCGATGCGTAGAGTTCGAAAAACGCGCTGGATCCTGGCGCAAACACTTTAATCCGTCTCAAAATGCGAAGTAAAGAAGGCTCAGATTTGCATCGCATTTGCTTACTTTCAAGCCAGATAAAATTTAAAATATCATACTTACGATGAATCTGTCTGCGCCAATCGAATTTTCTGCTCAAAGTATACAAGAAAATATCGCAAAAGCATCCGATTTGAGACTTTCACTTTTTGGGGTCAAAAAAATTCAAAGGGGTTAACCTTAGGTTTTTTTCAAAAACCGTGAAAATATTCAGTGGTGTTTTTATCGACGAAATCGACTAATTTCGATGCGTAGAGTTCGAAAAACGCGCTGGATCCTGGCGCAAACACTTTAATCCGTCTCAAAATGCGAAGTAAAGGACGCTCAGATTTGCATCGCATTTGCTTACTTTCATGCCAGATAAAATTTAAAATATCATACTTACGATGAATCTGTCTGCGCCAATCGAATTTTCTGCTCAAAGTATACAAGAAAATATCGAAAAAGCATCCGATTTGAAACTTTCACTTTTTGGGGTCAAAAAACATCAAATGGGTTAACCTTAGGTTTTTTTCAAAAACCGTGAAAATATTCAGTGGTGTTTTTATCGACGAAATCGACTAATTTCGATGCGTAGAGTTCGAAAAACGCGCTGGATCCTGGCGCAAACACTTTAATCCGTCTCAAAATGCGAAGTAATGGAGGCTCAGATTTGCATCGCATTTGCTTACTTTCAAGCCAGATAAAATTTAAAATATCATACTTACGATGAATCTGTCTGCGCCAATCGAATTTTCTGCTCAAAGTATACAAGAATATATCGAAAAAGCATCCGATTTGAGACTTTCACTTTTTGGGGTCAAAAAAATTCAAAGGGGTTAACCTTAGGTTTTTTTCAAAAACCGTGAAAATATTCAGTGGTGTTTTTATCGACGAAATCGACTAATTGCGATGCGTAGAATTCGAAAAACTCGTTGGATCCTGGTGCAAACACTTTAATCCGTCTCAAAATGCGAAGTAAAGGAGGCTCAGATTTGCATCGCATTTGCTTACTTTCAAGCCAGATAAAATTTAAAATATCATACTTACGATGAATCTGTCTGCGCCAATCGAATTTTCTGCTCAAAGTATACAAGAAAATATCGAAAAAGCATCCGATTTGAGACTTTCACTTTTTGGGGTCAAAAAACATCAAATGGGTTAACCTTAGGTTTTTTTCAAAAACCGTGAAAATATTCAGTGGTGTTTTTATCGACGAAATCGACTAATTTCGATGCGTAGAGTTCGAAAAACGCGCTGGATCCTGGCGCAAACACTTTAATCCGTCTCAAAATGCGAAGTAATGGAGGCTCAGATTTGCATCGCATTTGCTTACTTTCAAGCCAGATAAAATTTAAAATATCATACTTACGATGAATCTGTCTGCGCCAATCGAATTTTCTGCTCAAAGTATACAAGAATATATCGAAAAAGCATCCGTTTTGAGACTTTCACTTTTTGGGGTCAAAAAAATTCAAAGGGGTTAACCTCAGGTTTTTTTCAAAAACCGTGAAAATATTCAGTGGTGTTTTTATCGACGAAATCGACTAATTTCGTTGCGTAGAGTTCGAAAAACGCGCTGGATCCTGGCGCAAACACTTTAATCCGTCTCAAAATGCGAAGTAAAGGAGGCTCAGATTTGCATCGCATTTGCTTACTTTCAAGCCAGATAAAATTTCAAATATCATACTTACGATGAATCTGTCTGCGCCAATCGAATTTTCTGCTCAAAGTATACAAGAAAATATCGAAAAAGCATCCGATTTGAGACTTTCACTTTTTGGGGTCAAAAAAATTCAAAGGGGTTAACCTTAGGTTTTTTTCAAAAACCGTGAAAATATTCAGTGGTGTTTTTATCGACGAAATCGACTAATTTCGATGCGTAGAATTCGAAAACGCGCTGGATCCTGGCGCAAACACGTTAATCCGTCTCAAAATGCGAAGTAAAGGAGGCTCAGATTTGCATCGCATTTGCTTACTTTCAAGCCAGATAAAATTTAAAATATCATACTTACGATGAATCTGTCTGCGCCAATCGAATTTTCTGCTCAAAGTATACAAGAAAATATCGAAAAAGCATCCGATTTGAGACTTTCACTTTTTGGGGTCAAAAAAATTCAAAGGGGTTAACCTTAGGTTTTTTTTCAAAAACCGTGAAAATATTCAGTGGTGTTTTTATCGACGAAATCGACTAATTTCGATGCGTAGAGTTCGAAAAACGCGCTGGATCCTGGCGCAAACACTTTAATCCGTCTCAAAATGCGAAGTAAAGGAGGCTCAGATTTGCTTCGCATTTGCTTACTTTCAAGCCAGATAAAATTTAAAATATCATACTTACGATGAATCTGTCTGCGCCAATCGAATTTTCTGCTCAAAGTATACAAGAAAATATCGAAAGGCATCCGATTTGAGACTTTCACTTTTGGGGTCAAAAAAATTCAAAGGGGTTAACCTTAGGTTTTTTTCAAAAACCGTGAAAATATTCAGTGGTGTTTTTATCGACGAAATCGACTAATTTCGATGCGTAGAGTTCGAAAAACGCGCTGGATCCTTGCGCAAACACTTTAATCCGTCTCAAAATGCGAAGTAAAGGAGGCTCAGATTTGCATCGCATTTGCTTACTTTCAAGCCGGATAAAATTTAAAATATCATACTTACGATGAATCTGTCTGCGCCAATCGAATTTTCTGCTCAAAGTATACAAGAAAATATCGAAAAAGCATCCGATTTGAGACTTTCACTTTTTGGAGTCAAAAAAATTCAAAGGGGTTAACCTTAGGTTTTTTTCAAAAACCGTGAAAATATTCAGTGGTGTTTTTATCGACGAAATCGACTAATTTCGATGCGTAGAGTTCGAAACACGCGCTGGATCCTGGCACAAACATTTTAATCCGTCTCAAAATGCGAAGTAAAGGAGGCTCAGATTTGCATCGCATTTGCTTACTTTCAAGCCAGATAAAATTTAAAATATCATACTTACGATGAATCTGTCTGCGCCAATCGAATTTTCTGCTCAAAGTATACAAGAAAATATCGAAAAAGCATCCGATTTGAAACTTTCACTTTTTGGGGTCAAAAAAATTCAAAGGGGTTAACCTTAGGTTTTTTTCAAAAACCGTGAAAATATTCAGTGGTGTTTTTATCGACGAAATCGACTAATTTCGATGCGTAGAGTTCGAAAAACGCGCTGGATCCTGGCGCAAACACTTTAATCCGTCTCAAAATGCGAAGTAAAGGAGGCTCAGATTTGCATCGCATTTGCTTACTTTCAAGCCAGATGAAATTTAAAATATCATACTTACGATGAATCTGTCTGCGCCAATCGAATTTTCTGCTCAAAGTATACAAGAAAATATCGAAAAAGCATCCGATTTGAGACTTTCACTTTTTGGGGTCAAAAAAATTCAAAGGGGTTAACCTTAGGTTTTTTTCAAAAACCGTGAAAATATTCAGTGGTGTTTTTATCGACGAAATCGACTAATTTCGATGCGTAGAGTTCGAAAAACGCGCTGGATCCTGGCGCAAACACTTTAATCCGTCTCAAAATGCGAAGTAAAGGAGGCTCAGATTTGCATCGCATTTGCTTACTTTCAAGCCAGATAAAATTTAAAATATCATACTTACGATGAATCTGTCTGCGCCAATCGAATTTTCTGCTCAAAGTATACAAGAAAATATCGAAAAAGCATCCGATTTGAGACTTTCACTTTTTGGGGTCAAAAAAATTCAAAGGGGTTAACCTTAGGTTTTTTTCAAAAACCGTGAAAATATTCAGTGGAGTTTTTATCGACGAAATCGACTAATTTCGATGCATAGAGTTTGAAAAACGTGCTGGATCCTGGCGCAAACACTTTAATCCGTCTCAAAATGCGAAGTAAAGGAGGCTCAGATTTGCTTCGCATTTGCTTACTTTCAAGCCAGATAAAATTTAAAATATCATACTTACGATGAATCTGTCTGCGCCAATCGAATTTTCTGCTCAAAGTATACAAGAAAATATCGAAAGGCATCCGATTTGAGACTTTCACTTTTGGGGTCAAAAAAATTCAAAGGGGTTAACCTTAGGTTTTTTTCAAAAACCGTGAAAATATTCAGTGGTGTTTTTATCGACGAAATCGACTAATTTCGATGCGTAGAGTTCGAAAAACGCGCTGGATCCTTGCGCAAACACTTTAATCCGTCTCAAAATGCGAAGTAAAGGAGGCTCAGATTTGCATCGCATTTGCTTACTTTCAAGCCGGATAAAATTTAAAATATCATACTTACGATGAATCTGTCTGCGCCAATCGAATTTTCTGCTCAAAGTATACAAGAAAATATCGAAAAAGCATCCGATTTGAGACTTTCACTTTTTGGAGTCAAAAAAATTCAAAGGGGTTAACCTTAGGTTTTTTTCAAAAACCGTGAAAATATTCAGTGGTGTTTTTATCGACGAAATCGACTAATTTCGATGCGTAGAGTTCGAAACACGCGCTGGATCCTGGCACAAACATTTTAATCCGTCTCAAAATGCGAAGTAAAGGAGGCTCAGATTTGCATCGCATTTGCTTACTTTCAAGCCAGATAAAATTTAAAATATCATACTTACGATGAATCTGTCTGCGCCAATCGAATTTTCTGCTCAAAGTATACAAGAAAATATCGAAAAAGCATCCGATTTGAAACTTTCACTTTTTGGGGTCAAAAAAATTCAAAGGGGTTAACCTTAGGTTTTTTTCAAAAACCGTGAAAATATTCAGTGGTGTTTTTATCGACGAAATCGACTAATTTCGATGCGTAGAGTTCGAAAAACGCGCTGGATCCTGGCGCAAACACTTTAATCCGTCTCAAAATGCGAAGTAAAGGAGGCTCAGATTTGCATCGCATTTGCTTACTTTCAAGCCAGATGAAATTTAAAATATCATACTTACGATGAATCTGTCTGCGCCAATCGAATTTTCTGCTCAAAGTATACAAGAAAATATCGAAAAAGCATCCGATTTGAGACTTTCACTTTTTGGGGTCAAAAAAATTCAAAGGGGTTAACCTTAGGTTTTTTTCAAAAACCGTGAAAATATTCAGTGGTGTTTTTATCGACGAAATCGACTAATTTCGATGCGTAGAGTTCGAAAAACGCGCTGGATCCTGGCGCAAACACTTTAATCCGTCTCAAAATGCGAAGTAAAGGAGGCTCAGATTTGCATCGCATTTGCTTACTTTCAAGCCAGATAAAATTTAAAATATCATACTTACGATGAATCTGTCTGCGCCAATCGAATTTTCTGCTCAAAGTATACAAGAAAATATCGAAAAAGCATCCGATTTGAGACTTTCACTTTTTGGGGTCAAAAAAATTCAAAGGGGTTAACCTTAGGTTTTTTTCAAAAACCGTGAAAATATTCAGTGGAGTTTTTATCGACGAAATCGACTAATTTCGATGCATAGAGTTTGAAAAACGTGCTGGATCCTGGCGCAAACACTTTAATCCGTCTCAAAATGCGAAGTAAAGGAGGCTCAGATTTGCATCGCATTTGCTTACTTTCAAGCCAGCTAAAATTTAGAATATCATACTTACGATGAATCGGTCTGCGCCAATCGAATTTTCTGCTCAAAGTATACAATAAAATATCGAAAAAGCATCCGACTTGAGACTTTCACTTTTTGGGGTCAAAAAAATTCAAAGGGGTTAACCTTAGGTTTTTTTCAAAAACCGTGAAAATATTCAGTGGTGTTTTTATCGACGAAATCGACTAATTTCGATGCGTAGAGTTCTAAAAACGCGCTGGATCCTGGCGCAAACACTTTAATCCGTCTCAAAATGCGAAGTAAAGGAGGCTCAGATTTGAATAGCATTTGCTTACTTTCAAGCCAGATAAAATTTAAAATATCATACTTACGATGTATCTGTCTGCGCCAATCGAATTTTCTGCTCAAAGTATACAAAAAAATATCGAAAAAGCATCCGATTTGAGACTTTCACTTTTTGGGGTCAAAAAAATTCAAAGGGGTTAACCTTAGGATTTTTTCAAAAACCGTGAAAATATTCAGTGGTGTTTTTATCGACGAAATCGACTAATTTCGATGCGTAGAGTTCGAAAAACGCGCTGGATCCTGGCGCAAACACTTTAATCCGTCTCAAAATGCGAAGTAAAGGAGGCTCAGATTTGCATCGCCTTTGCTTACTTTCAAGCCAGATAAAATTTAAAATATCATACTTACGATGAATCTGTCTGCGCCAATCGAATTTTCTGCTCAAAGTATACAAGAAAATATCGAAAAATCATCCGATTTGAGACTTTCACTTTTTGGGGTCAAAAAAATTCAAAGGGGTTAACCTTAGGTTTTTTTCAAAATCCTTGAAATTATTCAGTGGTGTTTTTATCGACGAAATCGACTAATTTCGATGCGTAAAGTTCGAAAAACGCGCTGGATCCTGGCGCAAACACTTTAATCCGTCTCAAAATGCGAAGTAAAGGAGGCTCAGATTTGCATCGCATTTGCTTACTTTCAAGCCAGATAAAATTTAAAATATCATACTTACGATGAATCTGTCTGCGCCAATCGAATTTTCTGCTCAAAGTATACAAGAAAACATCGAAAAAGCATCCGATTTGAGACTTTCACTTTTTGGGGTCAAAAAAATTCAAAGGGGTTAACCTTAGGTTTTTTTCAAAAACCGTGAAAATATTCAGTGGTGTTTTTATCGACGAAATCGACTAACTTCGATGCGTAGAGTTCGAAAAACGCGCTGGATCCTGGCGCAAACACTTTAATCCGTCTCAAAATGCGAAGTAAAGGAGGCTCAGATTTGCATCGCATTTGCTTACTTTCAAGCCAGATAAAATTTAAAATATCATACTTACGACGAATCTGTCTGCGCCAATCGAATTTTCTGCTCAAAGTATACAAGAAAATATCGAAAAAGCATCCGATTTGAGACTTTCACTTTTTGGGGTCAAAAAAATTCAAAGGGGTTAACCTTAGGTTTTTTTCAAAAACCGTGAAAATATTCAGTGGTGTTTTTATCGACGAAATCGACTATTTTCGATGCGTAGAGTTCGAAAAACGCGCTGGATCTTGGCGCAAACACTTTAATCCGTCTCAAAATGCGAAGTAAAAGAGGCTCAGATTTGCATCGCATTTGTTTACTTTCAAGAGAGATAAAATTTAAAATATCATACTTACGATGAATCTGTCTGCGCCAATCGAATTTTCTGCTCAAAGTATACAAGAAAATATCGAAAGAGCATCCGATTTGAGACTTTCACTTTTTGGGGTCAAAAAAATTCAAAGGGGTTAACCTTAGGTTTTTTTCAAAAACCGTGAAAATATTCAGTGGTGTTTTTATCGACGAAATCGACTAATTTCGATGCGTAGAGTTCGAAAAACGCGCTGGATCCTGGCGCAAACACTTTAATCCGTCTCAAAATGCGAAGTAAAGGAGGCTCAGATTTGCATCGCATTTGCTTACTTTCAAGCCAGATAAAATTTAAAATATCATACTTACGAAGAATCTGTCTGCGCCAATCGAATTTTCTGCTCAAAGTATACAAGAAAATATCGAAAAAGCATCCGATTTGAGACTTTCACTTTTTGGGGTCAAAAAAATTCAAAGGGGTTAACCTTAGGTTTTTTTCAAAAACCGTGAAAATATTCAGTGGTGTTTTTATCGACGAGATCGACTAATTTCGATGCGTAGAGTTCGAAAAACGCGCTGGATCCTGGCGCAAACACTTTAATCCGTCTCAAAATGCGAAGTAATGGAGGCTCAGATTTGCATCGCATTTGCTTACTTTCAAGCCAGATAAAATTTAAAATATCATACTTACGATGAATCTGTCTGCGCCAATCGAATTTTCTGCTCAAAGTATACAAGAAAATATCGAAAAAGCATCCGATTTGAGACTTTCACTTTTTGGGGTCAAAAAACATCAAATGGGTTAACCTTAGGTTTTTTTCAAAAACCGTGAAAATATTCAGTGGTGTTTTTATCGACGAAATCGACTAATTTCGATGCGTAGAGTTCGAAAAACGCGCTGGATCCTGGCGCAAACACTTTAATCCGTCTCAAAATGCGAAGTAATGGAGGCTCAGATTTGCATCGCATTTGCTTACTTTCAAGCCAGATAAAATTTAAAATATCATACTTACGATGAATCTGTCTGCGCCAATCGAATTTTCTGCTCAAAGTATACAAGAATATATCGAAAAAGCATCCGTTTTGAGACTTTCACTTTTTGGGGTCAAAAAAATTCAAAGGGGTTAACCTCAGGTTTTTTTCAAAAACCGTGAAAATATTCAGTGGTGTTTTTATCGACGAAATCGACTAATTTCGTTGCGTAGAGTTCGAAAAACGCGCTGGATCCTGGCGCAAACACTTTAATCCGTCTCAAAATGCGAAGTAAAGGAGGCTCAGATTTGCATCGCATTTGCTTACTTTCAAGCCAGATAAAATTTAAAATATCATACTTACGATGAATCTGTCTGCGCCAATCGAATTTTCTGCTCAAAGTATACAAGAAAATATCGAAAAAGCATCCGATTTAAGACTTTCACTTTTTGGGGTCAAAAAAATTCAAAGGGGTTAACCTTAGGTTTTTTTCAAAAACCGTGAAAATATTCAGTGGTGTTTTTATCGACGAAATCGACTAATTTCGATGCGTAGAGTTCGAAAAACGCGCTGGATCCTGGCGCAAACACTTTAATCCGTCTCAAAATGCGAAGTAAAGGAGGCTCAGATTTGCATCGCATTTGCTTACTTTCAAGCCAGATAAAATTTAGAATATCATACTTACGATGAATCTGTCTGCGCCAATCGAATTTTCTGCTCAAAGTATACAAGAAAATATCGAAAAAGCATCCGATTTGAGACTTTCACTTTTTGGGGTCAAAAAAATTCAAATGGGTTAACCTTAGGTTTTTTTCAAAAACCGTGAAAATATTCAGTGGTGTTTTTATCGACGAAATCGACTAATTTCGATGCGTAGAGTTCGAAAAACGCGCTGGATCCTGGCGCAAACACTTTAATCCGTCTCCAAATGCGAAGTAAAAGAGGCTCAGATTTGCATCGCATTTGCTTACTTTCAAGCCAGATAAAATTTAAAATATCATACTTACGATGAATCTGTCTGCGCCAATCGAATTTTCTGCTCAAAGTATACAAGAAAATATCGAAAAAGCATCCGATTTGAGACTTTCACTTTTTGGGGTCAAAAAAATTCAAATGGGTTAACCTTAGGTTTTTTTCAAAAACCGTGAAAATATTCAGTGGTGTTTTTATCGACGAAATCGACTAATTTCGATGCGTAGAGTTCGAAAAACGCGCTGGATCCTGGCGCAAACACTTTAATCCGTCTCAAAATGCGAAGTAAAGGAGGCTCAGATTTGCATCGCATTTGCTTACTTTCAAGCCAGATAAAATTTAAAATATCATACTTACGATGAATCTGTCTGCGCCAATCGAATTTTCTGCTCAAAGTATACAAGAAAATATCGAAAAAGCATCCGATTTGAGACTTTCACTTTTTGGGGTCAAAAAAATTCAAAGGGGTTAACCTCAGGTTTTTTTCAAATACCGTGAAAATATTCAGTGGTGTTTTTATCGACGAAATCGACTAATTTCGATGCGTAGAGTTCGAAAAACGCGCTGGATCCTGGCGCAAACACTTTAATCCGTCTCAAAATGCGAAGTAAAAGAGGCTCAGATTTGCATCGCATTTGCTTACTTTCAAGCCAGATAAAATTTAAAATTTCATACTTACGATGAATCTGTCTGCGCCAATCGAATTTTCTGCTCAAAGTATACAAGAAAATATCGAAAAAGCATCCGATTTGAGACTTTCACTTTTTGGGGTCAAAAAAATTCAAAGGGGTTAACCTTAGGTTTTTTTCAAAAACCGTGAAAATATTCAGTGGTGTTTTTATCGACGAAATCGACTAATTTCGATGCGTAGAGTTCGAAAAACGCGCTGGATCCTGGCGCAAACACTTTAATCCGTCTCAAAATGCGAAGTAAAAGAGGCTCAGATTTGCATCGCATTTGCTTACTTTCAAGCCAGATAAAATTTAAAATATCATACTTACGATGAATCTGTCTGCGCCAATCGAATTTTCTGCTCAAAGTATACAAGAAAATATCGAAAAATCATCCGATTTGAGACTTTCACTTTTTGGGGTCAAAAAAATTCAAAGGGGTTAACCTTAGGTTTTTTTCAAAATCCTTGAAATTATTCAGTGGTGTTTTTATCGACGAAATCGACTAATTTCGATGCGTAAAGTTCGAAAGACGCGCTGGATCCTGGCGCAAACACTTTAATCCGTCTCAAAATGCGAAGTAAAGGAGGCTCAGATTTGCATCGCATTTGCTTACTTTCAAGCCAGATAAAATTTAAAATATCATACTTACGACGAATCTGTCTGCGCCAATCGAATTTTCTGCTCAAAGTATACAAGAAAATATCGAAAAAGCATCCGATTTGAGACTTTCACTTTTTGGGGTCAAAAAAATTCAAAGGGGTTAACCTTAGGTTTTTTTCAAAAACCGTGAAAATATTCAGTGGTGTTTTTATCGACGAAATCGACTATTTTCGATGCGTAGAGTTCGAAAAACGCGCTGGATCCTGGCGCAAACACTTTAATCCGTCTCAAAATGCGAAGTAAAGGAGGCTCAGATTTGCATCGCATTTGCTTACTTTCAAGCCAGATAAAATTTAAAATATCATACTTACGACGAATCTGTCTGCGCCAATCGAATTTTCTGCTCAAAGTATACGAGAAAATATCGAAAAAGCATCCGATTTGAGACTTTCACTTTTTGGGGTCAAAAAAATTCAAAGGGGTTAACCTTAGGTTTTTTTCAAAAACCGTGAAAATATTCAGTGGTGTTTTCATCGACGCAATCGACTAATTTCGATGCGTAGAGTTCGAAAAACGCGCTGGATCCTGGCGCAAACACTTTAATCCGTCTCAAAATGCGAAGTAAAAGAGGCTCAGATTTGCATCGCATTTGTTTACTTTCAAGAGAGATAAAATTTAAAATATCATACTTACGATGAATCTGTCTGCGCCAATCGAATTTTCTGCTCAAAGTATACAAGAAAATATCGAAAGAGCATCCGATTTGAGACTTTCACTTTTTGGGGTCAAAAAAATTCAAAGGGGTTAACCTTAGGTTTTTTTCAAAAACCGTGAAAATATTCAGTGGTGTTTTTATCGACGAAATCGACTAATTTCGATGCGTAGAGTTCGAAAAACGCGCTGGATCCTGGCGCAAACACTTTAATCCGTCTCAAAATGCGAAGTAAAGGAGGCTCAGATTTGCATCGCATTTGCTTACTTTCAAGCCAGATAAAATTTAAAATATCATACTTACGAAGAATCTGTCTGCGCCAATCGAATTTTCTGCTCAAAGTATGCAAGAAAATATCGAAAAAGCATCCGATTTGAGACTTTCACTTTTTGGGGTCAAAAAAATTCAAAGGGGTTAACCTTAGGTTTTTTTCAAAAACCGTGAAAATATTCAGTGGTGTTTTTATCGACGAGATCGACTAATTTCGATGCGTAGAGTTCGAAAAACGCGCTGGATCCTGGCGCAAACACTTTAATCCGTCTCAAAATGCGAAGTAATGGAGGCTCAGATTTGCATCGCATTTGGTTACTTTCAAGCCAGATAAAATTTAAAATATCATACTTACGATGAATCTGTCTGCGCCAATCGAATTTTCTGCTCAAAGTATACAAGAAAATATCGAAAAAGCATCCGATTTGAGACTTTCACTTTTTGGGGTCAAAAAAATTCAAAGGGGTTAACCTTAGGTTTTTTTCAAAAACCGTGAAAATATTCAGTGGTGTTTTTATCGACGAAATCGACTAATTTCGATGCGTAGAGTTCGAAAAACGCGCTGGATCCTGGCGCAAACACTTTAATCCGTCTCAAAATGCGAAGTAAAGGAGGCTCAGATTTGCATCGCATTTGCTTACTTTCAAGCCAGATAAAATTTAGAATATCATACTTACGATGAATCTGTCTGCGCCAATCGAATTTTCTGCTCAAAGTATACAAGAAAATATCGAAAAAGCATCCGATTTGAGACTTTCACTTTTTGGGGTCAAAAAAATTCAAATGGGTTAACCTTAGGTTTTTTTCAAAAACCGTGAAAATATTCAGTGGTGTTTTTATCGACGAAATCGACTAATTTCGATGCGTAGAGTTCGAAAAACGCGCTGGATCCTGGCGCAAACACTTTAATCCGTCTCAAAATGCGAAGTAAAGGAGGCTCAGATTTGCATCGCATTTGCTTACTTTCAAGCCAGATAAAATTTAAAATATCATACTTACGATGAATCTGTCTGCGCCAATCGAATTTTCTGCTCAAAGTATACAAGAAAATATCGAAAAAGCATCCGATTTGAGACTTTCACTTTTTGGGGTCAAAAAAATTCAAATGGGTTAACCTTAGGTTTTTTTCAAAAACCGTGAAAATATTCAGTGGTGTTTTTATCGACGAAATCGACTAATTTCGATGCGTAGAGTTCGAAAAACGCGCTGGATCCTGGCGCAAACACTTTAATCCGTCTCAAAATGCGAAGTAAAGGAGGCTCAGATTTGCATCGCATTTGCTTACTTTCAAGCCAGATAAAATTTAAAATATCATACTTACGATGAATCAGTCTGCGCCAATCGAATTTTCTGCTCAAAGTATACAAGAAAATATCGAAAAAGCATCCGATTTGAGACTTTCACTTTTTGGGGTCAAAAAAATTCAAAGGGGTTAACCTTAGGTTTTTTTCAAAAACCGTGAAAATATTCAGTGGTGTTTTTATCGACGAAATCGACTAATTTCGATGCGTAGAGTTCGAAAAACGCGCTGGATCCTGGCGCAAACACTTTAATCCGTCTCAAAATGCGAAGTAAAGGAGGCTCAGATTTGCATCGCATTTGCTTACTTTCAAGCCAGATAAAATTTAAAATATCATACTTACGATGAATCTGTCTGCGCCAATCGAATTTTCTGCTCAAAGTATACAAGAAAATATCGAAAAAGCATCCGATTTGAGGCTTTCACTTTTTGGGGTCAAAAAAATTCAAAGGGGTTAACCTTAGGTTTTTTTCAAAAACCGTGAAAATATTCAGTGGTGTTTTTATTGACGAAATCGACTAATTTCGATGCGTAGAGTTCGAAAAACGCGCTGGATTCTGGCGCAAACACTTTAATCCGTCTCAAAATGCGAAGTAAAGGAGGCTCAGATTTGCATCGCATTTGCTTACTTTCAAGCCAGATAAAATTTAAAATATCATACTTACGATGAATCTGTCTGCGCCAATCGAATTTTCTGCTCAAAGTATACAAGAAAATATCGAAAAAGCATCCGATTTGAGGCTTTCACTTTTTGGGGTCAAAAAAATTCAAAGGGGTTAACCTTAGGTTTTTTTCAAAAACCGTGAAAATATTCAGTGGTGTTTTTATCGACGAGATCGACTAATTTCGATGCGTAGAGTTCGAAAAACGCGCTGGATCCTGGCGCAAACACTTTAATCCGTCTCAAAATGCGAAGTAATGGAGGCTCAGATTTGCATCGCATTTGCTTACTTTCAAGCCAGATAAAATTTAAAATATCATACTTACGATGAATCTGTCTGCGCCAATCGAATTTTCTGCTCAAAGTATACAAGAAAATATCGAAAAAGCATCCGATTTGAGACTTTCACTTTTTGGGGTCTAAAAATTCAAAGGGGTTAACCTTAGGTTTTTTTCAAAAACCGTGAAAATATTCAGTGGTGTTTTTATCGACGAAATCGACTAATTTCGATGCGTAGAGTTCGAAAAACGCGCTGGATCCTGGCGCAAACACTTTAATCCGTCTCAAAATGCGAAGTAAAGGAGGCTTAGATTTGCATCGCATTTGCTTACTTTCAAGCCAGATAAAATTTAAAATATCATACTTACGATGAATCTGTCTGCGCCAATCGAATTTTCTGCTCAAAGTATACAAGAAAATATCGAAAAAGCATCCGATTTGAGGCTTTCACTTTTTGGGGTCAAAAAAATTCAAAGGGGTTAACCTTAGGTTTTTTTCAAAAACCGTGAAAATATTCAGTGGTGTTTTTATTGACGAAATCGACTAATTTCGATGCGTAGAGTTCGAAAAACGCGCTGGATTCTGGCGCAAACACTTTAATCCGTCTCAAAATGCGAAGTAAAGGAGGCTCAGATTTGCATCGCATTTGCTTACTTTCAAGCCAGATAAAATTTAAAATATCATACTTACGATGAATCTGTCTGCGCCAATCGAATTTTCTGCTCAAAGTATACAAGAAAATATCGAAAAAGCATCCGATTTGAGACTTTCACTTTTTGGGGTCAAAAAAATTCAAAGGGGTTAACCTTAGGTTTTTTTCAAAAACCGTGAAAATATTCAGTGGTGTTTTTATCGACGAAATCGACTAATTTCGATGCGTAAAGTTCGAAAAACGCGCTGGATCCTGACGCAAACACTTTAATCCGTCTCAAAATGCGAAGTAAAGGAGGCTCAGATTTGCATCGCATTTGCTTACTTTCAAGCCAGATAAAATTTAAAATATCATACTTACGATGAATCTGTCTGCGCCAATCGAATTTTCTGCTCAAAGTATACAAGAAAATATCGAAAAAGCATCCGATTTGAGACTTTCACTTTTTGGGGTCAAAAAAATTCAAAGGGGTTAACCTTAGGTTTTTTTCAAAAACCGTGAAAATATTCAGTGGTGTTTTTATCGACGAAATCGACTAATTTCGATGCGTAGAGTTCGAAAAACGCGCTGGATCCTGGCGCAAACACTTTAATCCGTCTCAAAATGCGAAGTAAAGGAGGCTCAGATTTGCATCGCATTTGCTTACTTTCAAGCCAGATAAAATTTAGAATATCATACTTACGATGAATCTGTCTGCGCCAATCGAATTTTCTGCTCAAAGTATACAAGAAAATATCGAAAAAGCATCCGATTTGAGACTTTCACTTTTTGGGGTCAAAAAAATTCAAATGGGTTAACCTTAGGTTTTTTTCAAAAACCGTGAAAATATTCAGTGGTGTTTTTATCGACGAAATCGACTAATTTCGATGCGTAGAGTTCGAAAAACGCGCTGGATCCTGGCGCAAACACTTTAATCCGTCTCAAAATGCGAAGTAAAGGAGGCTCAGATTTGCATCGCATTTGCTTACTTTCAAGCCAGATAAAATTTAAAATATCATACTTACGATGAATCTGTCTGCGCCAATCGAATTTTCTGCTCAAAGTATACAAGAAAATATCGAAAAAGCATCCGATTTGAGACTTTCACTTTTTGGGGTCAAAAAAATTCAAATGGGTTAACCTTAGGTTTTTTTCAAAAACCGTGAAAATATTCAGTGGTGTTTTTATCGACGAAATCGACTAATTTCGATGCGTAGAGTTCGAAAAACGCGCTGGATCCTGGCGCAAACACTTTAATCCGTCTCAAAATGCGAAGTAAAGGAGGCTCAGATTTGCATCGCATTTGCTTACTTTCAAGCCAGATAAAATTTAAAATATCATACTTACGATGAATCTGTCTGCGCCAATCGAATTTTCTGCTCAAAGTATACAAGAAAATATCGAAAAAGCATCCGATTTGAGACTTTCACTTTTTGGGGTCAAAAAAATTCAAAGGGGTTAACCTTAGGTTTTTTTCAAAAACCGTGAAAATATTCAGTGGTGTTTTTATCGACGAAATCGACTAATTTCGATGCGTAGAGTTCGAAAAACGCGCTGGATCCTGGCGCAAACACTTTAATCCGTCTCAAAATGCGAAGTAAAGGAGGCTCAGATTTGCATCGCATTTGCTTACTTTCAAGCCAGATAAAATTTAAAATATCATACTTACGATGAATCTGTCTGCGCCAATCGAATTTTCTGCTCAAAGTATACAAGAAAATATCGAAAAAGCGTCCGATTTGAGGCTTTCACTTTTTGGGGTCAAAAAAATTCAAAGGGGTTAACCTTAGGTTTTTTTCAAAAACCGTGAAAATATTCAGTGGTGTTTTTATTGACGAAATCGACTAATTTCGATGCGTAGAGTTCGAAAAACGCGCTGGATTCTGGCGCAAACACTTTAATCCGTCTCAAAATGCGAAGTAAAGGAGGCTCAGATTTGCATCGCATTTGCTTACTTTCAAGCCAGATAAAATTTAAAATATCATACTTACGATGAATCTGTCTGCGCCAATCGAATTTTCTGCTCAAAGTATACAAGAAAATATCGAAAAAGCATCCGATTTGAGGCTTTCACTTTTTGGGGTCAAAAAAATTCAAAGGGGTTAACCTTAGGTTTTTTTCAAAAACCGTGAAAATATTCAGTGGTGTTTTTATCGACGAGATCGACTAATTTCGATGCGTAGAGTTCGAAAAACGCGCTGGATCCTGGCGCAAACACTTTAATCCGTCTCAAAATGCGAAGTAATGGAGGCTCAGATTTGCATCGCATTTGCTTACTTTCAAGCCAGATAAAATTTAAAATATCATACTTACGATGAATCTGTCTGCGCCAATCGAATTTTCTGCTCAAAGTATACAAGAAAATATCGAAAAAGCATCCGATTTGAGACTTTCACTTTTTGGGGTCTAAAAATTCAAAGGGGTTAACCTTAGGTTTTTTTCAAAAACCGTGAAAATATTCAGTGGTGTTTTTATCGACGAAATCGACTAATTTCGATGCGTAGAGTTCGAAAAACGCGCTGGATCCTGGCGCAAACACTTTAATCCGTCTCAAAATGCGAAGTAAAGGAGGCTCAGATTTGCATCGCATTTGCTTACTTTCAAGCCAGATAAAATTTAAAATATCATACTTACGATGAATCAGTCTGCGCCAATCGAATTTTCTGCTCAAAGTATACAAGAAAATATCGAAAAAGCATCCGATTTGAGACTTTCACTTTTTGGGGTCAAAAAAATTCAAAGGGGTTAACCTTAGGTTTTTTTCAAAAACCGTGAAAATATTCAGTGGTGTTTTTATCGACGAAATCGACTAATTTCGATGCGTAGAGTTCGAAAAACGCGCTGGATCCTGGCGCAAACACTTTAATCCGTCTCAAAATGCGAAGTAAAGGAGGCTCAGATTTGCATCGCATTTGCTTACTTTCAAGCCAGATAAAATTTAAAATATCATACTTACGATGAATCTGTCTGCGCCAATCGAATTTTCTGCTCAAAGTATACAAGAAAATATCGAAAAAGCATCCGATTTGAGGCTTTCACTTTTTGGGGTCAAAAAAATTCAAAGGGGTTAACCTTAGGTTTTTTTCAAAAACCGTGAAAATATTCAGTGGTGTTTTTATTGACGAAATCGACTAATTTCGATGCGTAGAGTTCGAAAAACGCGCTGGATTCTGGCGCAAACACTTTAATCCGTCTCAAAATGCGAAGTAAAGGAGGCTCAGATTTGCATCGCATTTGCTTACTTTCAAGCCAGATAAAATTTAAAATATCATACTTACGATGAATCTGTCTGCGCCAATCGAATTTTCTGCTCAAAGTATACAAGAAAATATCGAAAAAGCATCCGATTTGAGGCTTTCACTTTTTGGGGTCAAAAAAATTCAAAGGGGTTAACCTTAGGTTTTTTTCAAAAACCGTGAAAATATTCAGTGGTGTTTTTATCGACGAGATCGACTAATTTCGATGCGTAGAGTTCGAAAAACGCGCTGGATCCTGGCGCAAACACTTTAATCCGTCTCAAAATGCGAAGTAATGGAGGCTCAGATTTGCATCGCATTTGCTTACTTTCAAGCCAGATAAAATTTAAAATATCATACTTACGATGAATCTGTCTGCGCCAATCGAATTTTCTGCTCAAAGTATACAAGAAAATATCGAAAAAGCATCCGATTTGAGACTTTCACTTTTTGGGGTCTAAAAATTCAAAGGGGTTAACCTTAGGTTTTTTTCAAAAACCGTGAAAATATTCAGTGGTGTTTTTATCGACGAAATCGACTAATTTCGATGCGTAGAGTTCGAAAAACGCGCTGGATCCTGGCGCAAACACTTTAATCCGTCTCAAAATGCGAAGTAAAGGAGGCTTAGATTTGCATCGCATTTGCTTACTTTCAAGCCAGATAAAATTTAAAATATCATACTTACGATGAATCTGTCTGCGCCAATCGAATTTTCTGCTCAAAGTATACAAGAAAATATCGAAAAAGCATCCGATTTGAGGCTTTCACTTTTTGGGGTCAAAAAAATTCAAAGGGGTTAACCTTAGGTTTTTTTCAAAAACCGTGAAAATATTCAGTGGTGTTTTTATTGACGAAATCGACTAATTTCGATGCGTAGAGTTCGAAAAACGCGCTGGATTCTGGCGCAAACACTTTAATCCGTCTCAAAATGCGAAGTAAAGGAGGCTCAGATTTGCATCGCATTTGCTTACTTTCAAGCCAGATAAAATTTAAAATATCATACTTACGATGAATCTGTCTGCGCCAATCGAATTTTCTGCTCAAAGTATACAAGAAAATATCGAAAAAGCATCCGATTTGAGACTTTCACTTTTTGGGGTCAAAAAAATTCAAAGGGGTTAACCTTAGGTTTTTTTCAAAAACCGTGAAAATATTCAGTGGTGTTTTTATCGACGAAATCGACTAATTTCGATGCGTAAAGTTCGAAAAACGCGCTGGATCCTGACGCAAACACTTTAATCCGTCTCAAAATGCGAAGTAAAGGAGGCTCAGATTTGCATCGCATTTGCTTACTTTCAAGCCAGATAAAATTTAAAATATCATACTTACGATGAATCTGTCTGCGCCAATCGAATTTTCTGCTCAAAGTATACAAGAAAATATCGAAAAAGCATCCGATTTGAGACTTTCACTTTTTGGGGTCAAAAAAATTCAAAGGGGTTAACCTTAGGTTTTTTTCAAAAACCGTGAAAATATTCAGTGGTGTTTTTATCGACGAAATCGACTAATTTCGATGCGTAGAGTTCGAAAAACGCGCTGGATCCTGGCGCAAACACTTTAATCCGTCTCAAAATGCGAAGTAAAGGAGGCTCAGATTTGCATCGCATTTGCTTACTTTCAAGCCAGATAAAATTTAGAATATCATACTTACGATGAATCTGTCTGCGCCAATCGAATTTTCTGCTCAAAGTATACAAGAAAATATCGAAAAAGCATCCGATTTGAGACTTTCACTTTTTGGGGTCAAAAAAATTCAAATGGGTTAACCTTAGGTTTTTTTCAAAAACCGTGAAAATATTCAGTGGTGTTTTTATCGACGAAATCGACTAATTTCGATGCGTAGAGTTCGAAAAACGCGCTGGATCCTGGCGCAAACACTTTAATCCGTCTCAAAATGCGAAGTAAAGGAGGCTCAGATTTGCATCGCATTTGCTTACTTTCAAGCCAGATAAAATTTAAAATATCATACTTACGATGAATCTGTCTGCGCCAATCGAATTTTCTGCTCAAAGTATACAAGAAAATATCGAAAAAGCATCCGATTTGAGACTTTCACTTTTTGGGGTCAAAAAAATTCAAATGGGTTAACCTTAGGTTTTTTTCAAAAACCGTGAAAATATTCAGTGGTGTTTTTATCGACGAAATCGACTAATTTCGATGCGTAGAGTTCGAAAAACGCGCTGGATCCTGGCGCAAACACTTTAATCCGTCTCAAAATGCGAAGTAAAGGAGGCTCAGATTTGCATCGCATTTGCTTACTTTCAAGCCAGATAAAATTTAAAATATCATACTTACGATGAATCTGTCTGCGCCAATCGAATTTTCTGCTCAAAGTATACAAGAAAATATCGAAAAAGCATCCGATTTGAGACTTTCACTTTTTGGGGTCAAAAAAATTCAAAGGGGTTAACCTTAGGTTTTTTTCAAAAACCGTGAAAATATTCAGTGGTGTTTTTATCGACGAAATCGACTAATTTCGATGCGTAGAGTTCGAAAAACGCGCTGGATCCTGGCGCAAACACTTTAATCCGTCTCAAAATGCGAAGTAAAGGAGGCTCAGATTTGCATCGCATTTGCTTACTTTCAAGCCAGATAAAATTTAAAATATCATACTTACGATGAATCTGTCTGCGCCAATCGAATTTTCTGCTCAAAGTATACAAGAAAATATCGAAAAAGCGTCCGATTTGAGGCTTTCACTTTTTGGGGTCAAAAAAATTCAAAGGGGTTAACCTTAGGTTTTTTTCAAAAACCGTGAAAATATTCAGTGGTGTTTTTATTGACGAAATCGACTAATTTCGATGCGTAGAGTTCGAAAAACGCGCTGGATTCTGGCGCAAACACTTTAATCCGTCTCAAAATGCGAAGTAAAGGAGGCTCAGATTTGCATCGCATTTGCTTACTTTCAAGCCAGATAAAATTTAAAATATCATACTTACGATGAATCTGTCTGCGCCAATCGAATTTTCTGCTCAAAGTATACAAGAAAATATCGAAAAAGCATCCGATTTGAGGCTTTCACTTTTTGGGGTCAAAAAAATTCAAAGGGGTTAACCTTAGGTTTTTTTCAAAAACCGTGAAAATATTCAGTGGTGTTTTTATCGACGAGATCGACTAATTTCGATGCGTAGAGTTCGAAAAACGCGCTGGATCCTGGCGCAAACACTTTAATCCGTCTCAAAATGCGAAGTAATGGAGGCTCAGATTTGCATCGCATTTGCTTACTTTCAAGCCAGATAAAATTTAAAATATCATACTTACGATGAATCTGTCTGCGCCAATCGAATTTTCTGCTCAAAGTATACAAGAAAATATCGAAAAAGCATCCGATTTGAGACTTTCACTTTTTGGGGTCTAAAAATTCAAAGGGGTTAACCTTAGGTTTTTTTCAAAAACCGTGAAAATATTCAGTGGTGTTTTTATCGACGAAATCGACTAATTTCGATGCGTAGAGTTCGAAAAACGCGCTGGATCCTGGCGCAAACACTTTAATCCGTCTCAAAATGCGAAGTAAAGGAGGCTTAGATTTGCATCGCATTTGCTTACTTTCAAGCCAGATAAAATTTAAAATATCATACTTACGATGAATCTGTCTGCGCCAATCGAATTTTCTGCTCAAAGTATACAAGAAAATATCGAAAAAGCATCCGATTTGAGGCTTTCACTTTTTGGGGTCAAAAAAATTCAAAGGGGTTAACCTTAGGTTTTTTTCAAAAACCGTGAAAATATTCAGTGGTGTTTTTATTGACGAAATCGACTAATTTCGATGCGTAGAGTTCGAAAAACGCGCTGGATTCTGGCGCAAACACTTTAATCCGTCTCAAAATGCGAAGTAAAGGAGGCTCAGATTTGCATCGCATTTGCTTACTTTCAAGCCAGATAAAATTTAAAATATCATACTTACGATGAATCTGTCTGCGCCAATCGAATTTTCTGCTCAAAGTATACAAGAAAATATCGAAAAAGCATCCGATTTGAGACTTTCACTTTTTGGGGTCAAAAAAATTCAAAGGGGTTAACCTTAGGTTTTTTTCAAAAACCGTGAAAATATTCAGTGATGTTTTTATCGACGAAATCGACTAATTTCGATGCGTAGAGTTCGAAAAACGCGCTGGATCCTGGCGCAAACACTTTAATCCGTCTCAAAATGCGAAGTAATGGAGGCTCAGATTTGCATCGCATTTGCTTACTTTCAAGCCAGATAAAATTTAAAATATCATACTTACGATGAATCTGTCTGCGCCAATCGAATTTTCTGCTCAAAGTATACAAGAAAATATCGAAAAAGCATCCGATTTGAGACTTTCACTTTTTGGGGTCTAAAAATTCAAAGGGGTTAACCTTAGGTTTTTTTCAAAAACCGTGAAAATATTCAGTGGTGTTTTTATCGACGAAATCGACTAATTTCGATGCGTAGAGTTCGAAAAACGCGCTGGATCCTGGCGCAAACACTTTAATCCGTCTCAAAATGCGAAGTAAAGGAGGCTTAGATTTGCATCGCATTTGCTTACTTTCAAGCCAGATAAAATTTAAAATATCATACTTACGATGAATCTGTCTGCGCCAATCGAATTTTCTGCTCAAAGTATACAAGAAAATATCGAAAAAGCATCCGATTTGAGGCTTTCACTTTTTGGGGTCAAAAAAATTCAAAGGGGTTAACCTTAGGTTTTTTTCAAAAACCGTGAAAATATTCAGTGGTGTTTTTATTGACGAAATCGACTAATTTCGATGCGTAGAGTTCGAAAAACGCGCTGGATTCTGGCGCAAACACTTTAATCCGTCTCAAAATGCGAAGTAAAGGAGGCTCAGATTTGCATCGCATTTGCTTACTTTCAAGCCAGATAAAATTTAAAATATCATACTTACGATGAATCTGTCTGCGCCAATCGAATTTTCTGCTCAAAGTATACAAGAAAATATCGAAAAAGCATCCGATTTGAGACTTTCACTTTTTGGGGTCAAAAAAATTCAAAGGGGTTAACCTTAGGTTTTTTTCAAAAACCGTGAAAATATTCAGTGATGTTTTTATCGACGAAATCGACTAATTTCGATGCGTAGAGTTCGAAAAACGCGCTGGATCCTGGCGCAAACACTTTAATCCGTCTCAAAATGCGAAGTAATGGAGGCTCAGATTTGCATCGCATTTGCTTACTTTCAAGCCAGATAAAATTTAAAATATCATACTTACGATGAATCTGTCTGCGCCAATCGAATTTTCTGCTCAAAGTATACAAGAAAATATCGAAAAAGCATCCGATTTGAGACTTTCACTTTTTGGGGTCTAAAAATTCAAAGGGGTTAACCTTAGGTTTTTTTCAAAAACCGTGAAAATATTCAGTGGTGTTTTTATCGACGAAATCGACTAATTTCGATGCGTAGAGTTCGAAAAACGCGCTGGATCCTGGCGCAAACACTTTAATCCGTCTCAAAATGCGAAGTAAAGGAGGCTTAGATTTGCATCGCATTTGCTTACTTTCAAGCCAGATAAAATTTAAAATATCATACTTACGATGAATCTGTCTGCGCCAATCGAATTTTCTGCTCAAAGTATACAAGAAAATATCGAAAAAGCATCCGATTTGAGGCTTTCACTTTTTGGGGTCAAAAAAATTCAAAGGGGTTAACCTTAGGTTTTTTTCAAAAACCGTGAAAATATTCAGTGGTGTTTTTATTGACGAAATCGACTAATTTCGATGCGTAGAGTTCGAAAAACGCGCTGGATTCTGGCGCAAACACTTTAATCCGTCTCAAAATGCGAAGTAAAGGAGGCTCAGATTTGCATCGCATTTGCTTACTTTCAAGCCAGATAAAATTTAAAATATCATACTTACGATGAATCTGTCTGCGCCAATCGAATTTTCTGCTCAAAGTATACAAGAAAATATCGAAAAAGCATCCGATTTGAGACTTTCACTTTTTGGGGTCAAAAAAATTCAAAGGGGTTAACCTTAGGTTTTTTTCAAAAACCGTGAAAATATTCAGTGATGTTTTTATCGACGAAATCGACTAATTTCGATGCGTAGTTTTCGAAAAACGCGCTGGATCCTGGCGCAAACACTTTAATCCGTATCAAAATGCGAAGTAAAGAAGGCTTAGATTTGCATCGCATTTGCTTACTTTCAAGCCAGATAAAATTTAAAATATCATACTTACGACGAATCTGTCTGCGCCAATCGAATTTTCTGCTCAAAGTATACGAGAAAATATCGAAAAAGCATCCGATTTGAGACTTTCACTTTTTGGGGTTAAAAAAATTCAAAGGGGTTAACCTTAGGTTTTTTTCAAAAACCGTGAAAATATTCAGTGGTGTTTTTATCGACGAAATCGACTAATTTCGATGCGTAGAGTTCGAAAAACGCGCTGGATCCTGGCGCAAACACTTTAATCCGTCTCAAAATGCGAAGTAAAGGAGGCTCAGATTTGCATCGCATTTGCTTACTTTCAAGCCAGATAAAATTTAGAATATCATACTTACGATGAATCTGTCTGCGCCAATCGAATTTTCTGCTCAAAGTATACAAGAAAATATCGAAAAAGCATCCGATTTGAGACTTTCACTTTTTGGGGTCAAAAAAATTCAAAGGGGTTAACCTTAGGTTTTTTTCAAAAACCGTGAAAATATTCAGTGGTGTTTTTATCGACGAAATCGACTAATTTCGATGCGTAGAGTTCGAAAAACACGCTGGTCCTGGCGCAAACACTTTAATCCGTCTCAAAATGCGAAGTAAAGGAGGCTCAGATTTGCATCGCATTTGCTTACTTTCAAGCCAGATAAAATTTAGAATATCATACTTACGATGAATCTGTCTGCGCCAATCGAATTTTCTGCTCAAAGTATACAAGAAAATATCGAAAAAGCATCCGATTTGAGACTTTCACTTTTTGGGGTCAAAAAAATTCAAAGGGGTGAACCTTAGGTTTTTTTCAAAAACCGTGAAAATATTCAGTGGTGTTTTTATCGACGAAATCGACTAATTTCGATGCGTAGAGTTCGAAAAACTCGCTGGATCCTGGCCCAAACACTTTAATCCGTCTCAAAATGCGAAGTAAAGGAGGCTCAGATTTGCATCGCATTTGCTTACTTTCAAGCCAGATAAAATTTAGAATATCATACTTACGATGAATCTGTCTGCGCCAATCGAATTTTCTGCTCAAAGTATACAAGAAAATATCGAAACAGCATCCGATTTGAGACTTTCACTTTTTGGGGTCAAAAAAATTCAAAGGGGTTAACCTTAGGTTTTTTTCAAAAACCGTGAAAATATTCAGTGGTGTTTTTATCGACGAAATCGACTAATTTCGATGCGTAGAGTTCGAAAAACGCGCTGGATCCTGGCGCAACACTTTAATCCGTCTCAAAATGCGAAGTAAAGGAGGCTCAGATTTGCATCGCATTTGCTTACTTTCTAGCCAGATAAAATTTAAAATATCATACTTACGATGAATCTGTCTGCGCCAATCGAATTTTCTGCTCAAAGTATACAAGAAAATATCGAAAAAGCATCCGATTTGAGACTTTCACTTTTTGGGGTCAAAAAAATTCAAAGGGGTTAACCTTAGGTTTTTTTCAAAAACCGTGAAAATATTCAGTGGTGTTTTTATCGACGAAATCGACTAATTTCGATGCGTAGAGTTCGAAAAACGCGCTGGATCCTGGCGCAAACACTTTAATCCGTCTCAAAATGCGAAGTAAAGGAGGCTCAGATTTGCATCGCATTTGCTTACTTTCAAGCCAGATAAAATTTAAAATATCATACTTACGATGAATCTGTCTGCGCCAATCCTATTTTCTGCTCAAAGTATACAAGAAAATATCGAAAAAGCATCCGATTTGAGACTTTCACTTTTTGGGGTCAAAAAAATTCAAAGGGGTTAACCTTAGGTTTTTTTCAAAAACCGTGAAAATATTCAGTGGTGTTTTTATCGACGAAATCGACTAATTTCGATGCGTAGAGTTCGAAAAACGCGCTGGATCCTGGCGCAAACACTTTAATCCGTCTCAAAATGCGAAGTAAGGGAGGCTCAGATTTGCATCGCATTTGCTTACTTTCAATACAGATAAAATTTAAAATATCATACTTACGATGAATCTGTGTGCGCCAATCGAATTTTCTGCTCAAAGTATAAAAGAAAATTTCGAAAAAGCATCCGATTTGAGACTTTCACTTTTTGGGGTCAAAAAAATTCAAAGGGGTTAACCTTAGGTTTTTTTCAAAAACCGTGAAAATATTCAGTGGTGTTTTTATCGACGAAATCGACTAATTTCGATGCGTAGAGTTCGAAAAACGCGCTGGATCCTGGCGCAAACACTTTAATCCGTCTCAAAATGCGAAGTAAAGGAGGCTCAGATTTGCATCGCATTTGCTTACTTTCAAGCCAAATAAAATTTAAAATATCATACATACGATGAATCTGTCTGCGCCAATCGAATTTTCTGCTCAAAGTATACAAGAAAATATCGAAAAAGCATCCGATTTGAGACTTTCACTTTTTGGGGTCAAAAAAATTCAAAGGGGTTAACCTTAGGTTTTTTTCAAAAACCGTGAAAATATTCAGTGGTGTTTTTATCGACGAAATCGACTAATTTCGATGCGTAGAGTTCGAAAAACGCGCTGGATCCTGGCGCAAACACTTTAATCCGTCTCAAAATGCGAAGTAAAGGAGGCTCAGATTTGCATCGCATTTGCTTACTTTCAAGCCAGATAAAATTTAAAATATCATACTTACGATGAATCTGTCTGCGCCAATCGAATTTTCTGCTCAAAGTATACAAGAAAATATCGAAAAAGCATCCGATTTGAGACTTTCACTTTTTGGGGTCAAAAAAATTCAAAGGGGTTAACCTTAGGTTTTTTTCAAAAACCGTGAAAATATTCAGTGGTGTTTTTATCGATAAAATCGACTAATTTCGATGCGTAGAGTTCGAAAAACGCGCTGGATCCTGGCGCAAACACTTTAATCCGTCTCAAAATGCGAAGTAAAGGAGGCTCAGATTTGCATCGCATTTGCTTACTTTCAAGCCAGATAAAATTTAAAATATCATACTTACGATGAATCTGTCTGCGCCAATCGAATTTTCTGCTCAAAGTATACAAGAAAATATCGAAAAAGCATCCGATTTGAGACTTTCACTTTTTGGGGTCAAAAAAATTCAAATGGGTTAACCTTAGGTTTTTTTCAAAAACCGTGAAAATATTCAGTGGTGTTTTTATCGACGAAATCGACTAATTTCGATGCGTAGAGTTCGAAAAACGCGCTGGATCCTGGCGCAAACACTTTAATCCGTCTCAAAATGCGAAGTAAAGGAGGCTTAGATTTGCATCGCATTTGCTTACTTTCAAGCCAGATAAAATTTAAAATATCATACTTACGATGAATCTGTCTGCGCCAATCGAATTTTCTGCTCAAAGTATACAAGAAAATATCGAAAAAGCATCCGATTTGAGGCTTTCACTTTTTGGGGTCAAAAAAATTCAAAGGGGTTAACCTTAGGTTTTTTTCAAAAACCGTGAAAATATTCAGTGGTGTTTTTATTGACGAAATCGACTAATTTCGATGCGTAGAGTTCGAAATACGCGCTGGATTCTGGCGCAAACACTTTAATCCGTCTCAAAATGCGAAGTAAAGGAGGCTCAGATTTGCATCGCATTTGCTTACTTTCAAGCCAGATAAAATTTAAAATATCATACTTACGATGAATCTGTCTGCGCCAATCGAATTTTCTGCTCAAAGTATACAAGAAAATATCGAAAAAGCATCCGATTTGAGACTTTCACTTTTTGGGGTCAAAAAAATTCAAAGGGGTTAACCTTAGGTTTTTTTCAAAAACCGTGAAAATATTCAGTGATGTTTTTATCGACGAAATCGACTAATTTCGATGCGTAGTTTTCGAAAAACGCGCTGGATCCTGGCGCAAACACTTTAATCCGTCTCAAAATGCGAAGTAAAGAAGGCTTAGATTTGCATCGCATTTGCTTACTTTCAAGCCAGATAAAATTTAAAATATCATACTTACGACGAATCTGTCTGCGCCAATCGAATTTTCTGCTCAAAGTATACGAGAAAATATCGAAAAAGCATCCGATTTGAGACTTTCACTTTTTGGGGTTAAAAAAATTCAAAGGGGTTAACCTTAGGTTTTTTTCAAAAACCGTGAAAATATTCAGTGGTGTTTTTATCGACGAAATCGACTAATTTCGATGCGTAGAGTTCGAAAAACGCGCTGGATCCTGGCGCAAACACTTTAATCCGTCTCAAAATGCGAAGTAAAGGAGGCTCAGATTTGCATCGCATTTGCTTACTTTCAAGCCAGATAAAATTTAGAATATCATACTTACGATGAATCTGTCTGCGCCAATCGAATTTTCTGCTCAAAGTATACAAGAAAATATCGAAAAAGCATCCGATTTGAGACTTTCACTTTTTGGGGTCAAAAAAATTCAAAGGGGTTAACCTTAGGTTTTTTTCAAAAACCGTGAAAATATTCAGTGGTGTTTTTATCGACGAAATCGACTAATTTCGATGCGTAGAGTTCGAAAAACACGCTGGTCCTGGCGCAAACACTTTAATCCGTCTCAAAATGCGAAGTAAAGGAGGCTCAGATTTGCATCGCATTTGCTTACTTTCAAGCCAGATAAAATTTAGAATATCATACTTACGATGAATCTGTCTGCGCCAATCGAATTTTCTGCTCAAAGTATACAAGAAAATATCGAAAAAGCATCCGATTTGAGACTTTCACTTTTTGGGGTCAAAAAAATTCAAAGGGGTGAACCTTAGGTTTTTTTCAAAAACCGTGAAAATATTCAGTGGTGTTTTTATCGACGAAATCGACTAATTTCGATGCGTAGAGTTCGAAAAACTCGCTGGATCCTGGCCCAAACACTTTAATCCGCCTCAAAATGCGAAGTAAAGGAGGCTCAGATTTGCATCGCATTTGCTTACTTTCAAGCCAGATAAAATTTAGAATATCATACTTACGATGAATCTGTCTGCGCCAATCGAATTTTCTGCTCAAAGTATACAAGAAAATATCGAAACAGCATCCGATTTGAGACTTTCACTTTTTGGGGTCAAAAAAATTCAAAGGGGTTAACCTTAGGTTTTTTTCAAAAACCGTGAAAATATTCAGTGGTGTTTTTATCGACGAAATCGACTAATTTCGATGCGTAGAGTTCGAAAAACGCGCTGGATCCTGGCGCAACACTTTAATCCGTCTCAAAATGCGAAGTAAAGGAGGCTCAGATTTGCATCGCATTTGCTTACTTTCTAGCCAGATAAAATTTAAAATATCATACTTACGATGAATCTGTCTGCGCCAATCGAATTTTCTGCTCAAAGTATACAAGAAAATATCGAAAAAGCATCCGATTTGAGACTTTCACTTTTTGGGGTCAAAAAAATTCAAAGGGGTTAACCTTAGGTTTTTTTCAAAAACCGTGAAAATATTCAGTGGTGTTTTTATCGACGAAATCGACTAATTTCGATGCGTAGAGTTCGAAAAACGCGCTGGATCCTGGCGCAAACACTTTAATCCGTCTCAAAATGCGAAGTAAAGGAGGCTCAGATTTGCATCGCATTTGCTTACTTTCAAGCCAGATAAAATTTAAAATATCATACTTACGATGAATCTGTCTGCGCCAATCCTATTTTCTGCTCAAAGTATACAAGAAAATATCGAAAAAGCATCCGATTTGAGACTTTCACTTTTTGGGGTCAAAAAAATTCAAAGGGGTTAACCTTAGGTTTTTTTCAAAAACCGTGAAAATATTCAGTGGTGTTTTTATCGACGAAATCGACTAATTTCGATGCGTAGAGTTCGAAAAACGCGCTGGATCCTGGCGCAAACACTTTAATCCGTCTCAAAATGCGAAGTAAGGGAGGCTCAGATTTGCATCGCATTTGCTTACTTTCAATACAGATAAAATTTAAAATATCATACTTACGATGAATCTGTGTGCGCCAATCGAATTTTCTGCTCAAAGTATAAAAGAAAATTTCGAAAAAGCATCCGATTTGAGACTTTCACTTTTTGGGGTCAAAAAAATTCAAAGGGGTTAACCTTAGGTTTTTTTCAAAAACCGTGAAAATATTCAGTGGTGTTTTTATCGACGAAATCGACTAATTTCGATGCGTAGAGTTCGAAAAACGCGCTGGATCCTGGCGCAAACACTTTAATCCGTCTCAAAATGCGAAGTAAAGGAGGCTCAGATTTGCATCGCATTTGCTTACTTTCAAGCCAAATAAAATTTAAAATATCATACATACGATGAATCTGTCTGCGCCAATCGAATTTTCTGCTCAAAGTATACAAGAAAATATCGAAAAAACATCCGATTTGAGACTTTCACTTTTTGGGGTCAAAAAAATTCAAAGGGGTTAACCTTAGGTTTTTTTCAAAAACCGTGAAAATATTCAGTGGTGTTTTTATCGACGAAATCGATTAATTTCGATGCGTAGAGTTCGAAAAACGCGCTGGATCCTGGCGCAAACACTTTAATCCGTCTCAAAATGCGAAGTAAAGGAGGCTCAGATTTGCATCGCATTTGCTTACTTTCAAGCCAGATAAAATTTAAAATATCATACTTACGATGAATCTGTCTGCGCCAATCGAATTTTCTGCTCAAAGTATACAAGAAAATATCGAAAAAGCATCCGATTTGAGACTTTCACTTTTTGGGGTCAAAAAAATTCAAAGGGGTTAACCTTAGGTTTTTTTCAAAAACCGTGAAAATATTCGGTGGTGTTTTTATCGATAAAATCGACTAATTTCGATGCGTAGAGTTCGAAAAACGCGCTGGATCCTGGCGCAAACACTTTAATCCGTCTCAAAATGCGAAGTAAAGGAGGCTCAGATTTGCATCGCATTTGCTTACTTTCAAGCCAGATAAAATTTAAAATATCATACTTACGATGAATCTGTCTGCGCCAATCGAATTTTCTGCTCAAAGTATACAAGAAAATATCGAAAAAGCATCCGATTTGAGACTTTCACTTTTTGGGGTCAAAAAAATTCAAATGGGTTAACCTTAGGTTTTTTTCAAAAACCGTGAAAATATTCAGTGGTGTTTTTATCGACGAAATCGACTAATTTCGATGCGTAGAGTTCGAAAAACGCGCTGGATCCTGGCGCAAACACTTTAATCCGTCTCAAAATGCGAAGTAATGGAGGCTCAGATTTGCATCGCATTTGCTTACTTTCAAGCCAGATAAAATTTAAAATATCATACTTACGATGAATCTGTCTGCGCCAATCGAATTTTCTGCTCAAAGTATACAAGAAAATATCGAAAAAGCATCCGATTTGAGACTTTCACTTTTTGGGGTCTAAAAATTCAAAGGGGTTAACCTTAGGTTTTTTTCAAAAACCGTGAAAATATTCAGTGGTGTTTTTATCGACGAAATCGACTAATTTCGATGCGTAGAGTTCGAAAAACGCGCTGGATCCTGGCGCAAACACTTTAATCCGTCTCAAAATGCGAAGTAAAGGAGGCTTAGATTTGCATCGCATTTGCTTACTTTCAAGCCAGATAAAATTTAAAATATCATACTTACGATGAATCTGTCTGCGCCAATCGAATTTTCTGCTCAAAGTATACAAGAAAATATCGAAAAAGCATCCGATTTGAGGCTTTCACTTTTTGGGGTCAAAAAAATTCAAAGGGGTTAACCTTAGGTTTTTTTCAAAAACCGTGAAAATATTCAGTGGTGTTTTTATTGACGAAATCGACTAATTTCGATGCGTAGAGTTCGAAAAACGCGCTGGATTCTGGCGCAAACACTTTAATCCGTCTCAAAATGCGAAGTAAAGGAGGCTCAGATTTGCATCGCATTTGCTTACTTTCAAGCCAGATAAAATTTAAAATATCATACTTACGATGAATCTGTCTGCGCCAATCGAATTTTCTGCTCAAAGTATACAAGAAAATATCGAAAAAGCATCCGATTTGAGACTTTCACTTTTTGGGGTCAAAAAAATTCAAAGGGGTTAACCTTAGGTTTTTTTCAAAAACCGTGAAAATATTCAGTGGTGTTTTTATCGACGAAATCGACTAATTTCGATGCGTAGAGTTCGAAAAACGCGCTGGATCCTGACGCAAACACTTTAATCCGTCTCAAAATGCGAAGTAAAGGAGGCTCAGATTTGCATCGCATTTGCTTACTTTCAAGCCAGATAAAATTTAAAATATCATACTTACGATGAATCTGTCTGCGCCAATCGAATTTTCTGCTCAAAGTATACAAGAAAATATCGAAAAAGCATCCGATTTGAGACTTTCACTTTTTGGGGTCAAAAAAATTCAAAGGGGTTAACCTTAGGTTTTTTTCAAAAACCGTGAAAATATTCAGTGATGTTTTTATCGACGAAATCGACTAATTTCGATGCGTAGAGTTCGAAAAACGCGCTGGATCCTGGCGCAAACACTTTAATCCGTCTCAAAATGCGATGTAAAGAAGGCTTAGATTTGCATCGCATTTGCTTACTTTCAAGCCAGATAAAATTTAAAATATCATACTTACGACGAATCTGTCTGCGCCAATCGAATTTTCTGCTCAAAGTATACGAGAAAATATCGAAAAAGCATCCGATTTGAGACTTTCACTTTTTGGGGTTAAAAAAATTCAAAGGGGTTAACCTTAGGTTTTTTTCAAAAACCGTGAAAATATTCAGTGGTGTTTTTATCGACGAAATCGACTAATTTCGATGCGTAGAGTTCGAAAAACGCGCTGGATCCTGGCGCAAACACTTTAATCCGTCTCAAAATGCGAAGTAAAGGAGGCTCAGATTTGCATCGCATTTGCTTACTTTCAAGCCAGATAAAATTTAGAATATCATACTTACGATGAATCTGTCTGCGCCAATCGAATTTTCTGCTCAAAGTATACAAGAAAATATCGAAAAAGCATCCGATTTGAGACTTTCACTTTTTGGGGTCAAAAAAATTCAAAAGGGTTAACCTTAGGTTTTTTTCAAGAACCGTGAAAATATTCAGTGGTGTTTTTATCGACGAAATCGACTAATTTCGATGCGTAGAGTTCGAAAAACGCGCTGGATCCTGACGCAAACACTTTAATCCGTCTCAAAATGCGAAGTAAAGGAGGCTCAGATTTGCATCGCATTTGATTACTTTCAAGCCAGATAAAATTTAAAATATCATACTTACGATGAATCTGTCTGCGCCAATCGAATTTTATGCTCAAAGTATACAAGAAAATATCGAAAAAGCATCCGATTTGAGACTTTCACTTTTTGGGATCAAAAAAATTCAAAGGGGTTAACCTTAGGTTTTTTTCAAAAACCGTGAAAATATTCAGTGGTGTTTTTATCGACGAAATCGACTAATTTCGATGCGTAGAGTTCGAAAAACACGCTGGTCCTGGCGCAAACACTTTAATCCGTCTCAAAATGCGAAGTAAAGGAGGCTCAGATTTGCATCGCATTTGCTTACTTTCAAGCCAGATAAAATTTAGAATATCATACTTACGATGAATCTGTCTGCGCCAATCGAATTTTCTGCTCAAAGTATACAAGAAAATATCGAAAAAGCATCCGATTTGAGACTTTCACTTTTTGGGGTCAAAAAAATTCAAAGGGGTGAACCTTAGGTTTTTTTCAAAAACCGTGAAAATATTCAGTGGTGTTTTTATCGACGAAATCGACTAATTTCGATGCGTAGAGTTCGAAAAACTCGCTGGATCCTGGCCCAAACACTTTAATCCGTCTCAAAATGCGAAGTAAAGGAGGCTCAGATTTGCATCGCATTTGCTTACTTTCAAGCCAGATAAAATTTAGAATATCATACTTACGATGAATCTGTCTGCGCCAATCGAATTTTCTGCTCAAAGTATACAAGAAAATATCAAAACAGCATCCGATTTGAGACTTTCACTTTTTGGGGTCAAAAAAATTCAAAGGGGTTAACCTTAGGTTTTTTTCAAAAACCGTGAAAATATTCAGTGGTGTTTTTATCGACGAAATCGACTAATTTCGATGCGTAGAGTTCGAAAAACGCGCTGGATCCTGGCGCAACACTTTAATCCGTCTCAAAATGCGAAGTAAAGGAGGCTCAGATTTGCATCGCATTTGCTTACTTTCTAGCCAGATAAAATTTAAAATATCATACTTACGATGAATCTGTCTGCGCCAATCGAATTTTCTGCTCAAAGTATACAAGAAAATATCGAAAAAGCATCCGATTTGAGACTTTCACTTTTTGGGGTCAAAAAAATTCAAAGGGGTTAACCTTAGGTTTTTTTCAAAAACCGTGAAAATATTCAGTGGTGTTTTTATCGACGAAATCGACTAATTTCGATGCGTAGAGTTCGAAAAACGCGCTGGATCCTGGCGCAAACACTTTAATCCGTCTCAAAATGCGAAGTAAAGGAGGCTCAGATTTGCATCGCATTTGCTTACTTTCAAGCCAGATAAAATTTAAAATATCATACTTACGATGAATCTGTCTGCGCCAATCCTATTTTCTGCTCAAAGTATACAAGAAAATATCGAAAAAGCATCCGATTTGAGACTTTCACTTTTTGGGGTCAAAAAAATTCAAAGGGGTTAACCTTAGGTTTTTTTCAAAAACCGTGAAAATATTCAGTGGTGTTTTTATCGACGAAATCGACTAATTTCGATGCGTAGAGTTCGAAAAACGCGCTGGATCCTGGCGCAAACACTTTAATCCGTCTCAAAATGCGAAGTAAGGGAGGCTCAGATTTGCATCGCATTTGCTTACTTTCAATACAGATAAAATTTAAAATATCATACTTACGATGAATCTGTGTGCGCCAATCGAATTTTCTGCTCAAAGTATAAAAGAAAATTTCGAAAAAGCATCCGATTTGAGACTTTCACTTTTTGGGGTCAAAAAAATTCAAAGGGGTTAACCTTAGGTTTTTTTCAAAAACCGTGAAAATATTCAGTGGTGTTTTTATCGACGAAATCGACTAATTTCGATGCGTAGAGTTCGAAAAACGCGCTGGATCCTGGCGCAAACACTTTAATCCGTCTCAAAATGCGAAGTAAAGGAGGCTCAGATTTGCATCGCATTTGCTTACTTTCAAGCCAAATAAAATTTAAAATATCATACATACGATGAATCTGTCTGCGCCAATCGAATTTTCTGCTCAAAGTATACAAGAAAATATCGAAAAAGCATCCGATTTGAGACTTTCACTTTTTGGGGTCAAAAAAATTCAAAGGGGTTAACCTTAGGTTTTTTTCAAAAACCGTGAAAATATTCAGTGGTGTTTTTATCGACGAAATCGATTAATTTCGATGCGTAGAGTTCGAAAAACGCGCTGGATCCTGGCGCAAACACTTTAATCCGTCTCAAAATGCGAAGTAAAGGAGGCTCAGATTTGCATCGCATTTGCTTACTTTCAAGCCAGATAAAATTTAAAATATCATACTTACGATGAATCTGTCTGCGCCAATCGAATTTTCTGCTCAAAGTATACAAGAAAATATCGAAAAAGCATCCGATTTGAGACTTTCACTTTTTGGGGTCAAAAAAATTCAAAGGGGTTAACCTTAGGTTTTTTTCAAAAACCGTGAAAATATTCAGTGGTGTTTTTATCGATAAAATCGACTAATTTCGATGCGTAGAGTTCGAAAAACGCGCTGGATCCTGGCGCAAACACTTTAATCCGTCTCAAAATGCGAACTAAAGGAGGCTCAGATTTGCATCGCATTTGCTTGCTTTCAAGCCAGATAAACTTTAAAATATCATACTTACGATGAATCTGTCTGCGCCATCCGAATTTTCTGCTCAAAGTATACAAGAAAATATCGAAAAAGCATCCAATTTGAGACTTTCACTTTTTGGGGTCAAAAAAATTCAAAGGGGTTAACCTTAGGTTTTTTTCAAAAACCGTGAAAATATTCAGTGGTGTTTTTATCGACGAGATCGACTAATTTCGATGCGTAGAGTTCGAAAAACGCGCTGGATCCTGGCGCAAACACTTTAATCCGTCTCAAAATGCGAAGTAAAGCAGGCTCAGATTTGCATCGCATTTGCTTACTTTCAAGCCAGATAAAATTTAAAATATCATACTTACGATGAATCTGTCTGCGCCAATCGAATTTTCTGCTCAAAGTATACAAGAAAATATCGAAAAAGCATCCGATTTGAGACTTTCACTTTTTGGGGTCAAAAAAATTCAAAGGGTTATTAAATTCAAAAACCTTAGGTTTTTTTCAAAAACCGTGAAAATATTCAGTGGTGTTTTTATCGACGAAATCGACTAATTTCGATGCGTAGAGTTCGAAAAACTCGATGTATCCTGGCGCAAACACTTTAATCCGTCTCAAAATGCGAAGTAAAGGAGGCTCAGATTTGCATCGCATTTGCTTACTTTCAAGCCAGATAAAATTTAAAATATCATACTTACGATGAATCTGTCTGCGCCAATCCTATTTTCTGCTCAAAGTATACAAGAAAATATCGAAAAAGCATCCGATTTGAGACTTTCACTTTTTGGGGTCAAAAAAATTCAAAGGGGTTAACCTTAGGTTTTTTTCAAAAACCGTGAAAATATTCAGTGGTGTTTTTATCGACGAAATCGACTAATTTCGATGCGTAGAGTTCGAAAAACGCGCTGGATCCTGGCGCAAACACTTTAATCCGTCTCAAAATGCGAAGTAAGGGAGGCTCAGATTTGCATCGCATTTGCTTACTTTCAATACAGATAAAATTTAAAATATCATACTTACGATGAATCTGTGTGCGCCAATCGAATTTTCTGCTCAAAGTATAAAAGAAAATTTCGAAAAAGCATCCGATTTGAGACTTTCACTTTTTGGGGTCAAAAAAATTCAAAGGGGTTAACCTTAGGTTTTTTTCAAAAACCGTGAAAATATTCAGTGGTGTTTTTATCGACGAAATCGACTAATTTCGATGCGTAGAGTTCGAAAAACGCGCTGGATCCTGGCGCAAACACTTTAATCCGTCTCAAAATGCGAAGTAAAGGAGGCTCAGATTTGCATCGCATTTGCTTACTTTCAAGCCAAATAAAATTTAAAATATCATACATACGATGAATCTGTCTGCGCCAATCGAATTTTCTGCTCAAAGTATACAAGAAAATATCGAAAAAGCATCCGATTTGAGACTTTCACTTTTTGGGGTCAAAAAAATTCAAAGGGGTTAACCTTAGGTTTTTTTCAAAAACCGTGAAAATATTCAGTGGTGTTTTTATCGACGAAATCGATTAATTTCGATGCGTAGAGTTCGAAAAACGCGCTGGATCCTGGCGCAAACACTTTAATCCGTCTCAAAATGCGAAGTAAAGGAGGCTCAGATTTGCATCGCATTTGCTTACTTTCAAGCCAGATAAAATTTAAAATATCATACTTACGATGAATCTGTCTGCGCCAATCGAATTTTCTGCTCAAAGTATACAAGAAAATATCGAAAAAGCATCCGATTTGAGACTTTCACTTTTTGGGGTCAAAAAAATTCAAAGGGTTATTAAATTCAAAAACCTTAGGTTTTTTTCAAAAACCGTGAAAATATTCAGTGGTGTTTTTATCGACGAAATCGACTAATTTCGATGCGTAGAGTTCGAAAAACTCGATGTATCCTGGCGCAAACACTTTAATCCGTCTCAAAATGCGAAGTAAAGGAGGCTCAGTTTTGCATCGCATTTGCTTACTTTCAAGCCAGATAAAATTTAAAATATCATACTTACGATGAATCTGTCTGCGGCAATCGAATTTTCTGCTCAAAGTATACAAGAAAATATCGAAAAAGCATCCGATTTGAGACTTTCACTTTTTGGGGTCAAAAAAATTCAAAGGGGTTAACCTTAGGTTTTTTTCAAAAACCGTGAAAATATTCAGTGGTGTTTTTATCGACGAAATCGACTAATTTCGATGCGTAGAGTTCGAAAAACGCGCTGGATCCTGGCGCAAACACTTTAATCCGTCTCAAAATGCGAAGTAAAGGAGGCTCAGATTTGCATCGCATTTGCTTACTTTCAAGCCAGATAAAATTTAAAATATCATACTTACGATGAATCTGTCTGCGCCAATCGAATTTTCTGCACAAAGTATACAAGAAAATATCGAAAAAGCATCCGATTTGAAACTTTCACTTTTTGGGGTCAAAAAAATTCAAAGGGGTTAACCTTAGGTTTTTTTCAAAAACCGTGAAAATCTTCAGTGGTGTTTTTATCGACGAAATCGACTAATTTCGATGCGTAGAGTTCGAAAAACGCGCTGGATCCTGGCGCAAACACTTTAATCCGTCTCAAAATGCGAAGTAAAGCAGGCTCAGATTTGCATCGCATTTGCTTACTTTCAAGCCAGATAAAATTTAAAATATCATACTTACGATGAATCTGTCTGCGCCAATCGAATTTTCTGCTCAAAGTATACAAGAAAATATCGAAAAAGCATCCGATTTGAGATTTTCACTTTTTGGGGTCAAAAAAATTCAAAGGGGTTAACCTTAGGTTTTTTTCAAAAACCGTGAAAATATTCAGTGGTGTTTTTATCGACGAAATCGACTAATTTCGATGCGTAGAGTTCGAAAAACGCGCTGGATCCTGGCGCAAACACTTTAATCCGTCTCAAAATGCGAAGTAAAGGAAGCTCAGAATTGCATCGCATTTGCTTACTTTCAAGCCAGATAAAATTTAGAATATCATACTTACGATGAATCTGTCTGCGCCAATCGAATTTTCTGCTCAAAGTATACAAGAAAATATCGAAAAAGCATCCGATTTGAGACTTTCACTTTTTGGGGTCAAAAAAATTCAAAGGGGTTAACGTTAGGATTTTTTCAAAAACCGTGAAAATATTCAGTGGTGTTTTTATCGACGAAATCGACTAATTTCGATGCGTAGAGTTCGAAAAACGCGCTGGATCCTGGCGCAAACACTTTAATCCGTCTCAAAATGCGAAGTAAAGCAGGCTCAGATTTGCATCGCATTTGCTTACTTTCAAGCCAGATAAAATTTAAAATATCATACTTACGATGAATCTGTCTGCGCCAATCGAATTTTCTGCTCAAAGTATACAAGAAAATATCGAAAAAGCATCCGATTTGAGACTTTCACTTTTTGGGGTCAAAAAAATTCAAAGGGGTTAAGCTTAGGTTTTTTTCAAAAACCGTGAAAATATTTAGTGGTGTTTTTATCGACGAAATCGACTAATTTCGATGCGTAGAGTTCGAAAAACGCGCTGGATCCTGGCGCAAACACTTTAATCCGTCTCAAAATGCGAAGTAAAGCAGGCTCAGATTTGCATCGCATTTGCTTACTTTCAAGCCAGATAAAATTTAAAATATCATACTTACGATGAATCTGTCTGCGCCAATCGAATTTTCTGCTCAAAGTATACAAGAAAATATCGAAAAAGCATCCGATTTGAGATTTTCACTTTTTGGGGTCAAAAAAATTCAAAGGGGTTAACCTTAGGTTTTTTTCAAAAACCGTGAAAATATTCAGTGGTGTTTTTATCGACGAAATCGACTAATTTCGATGCGTAAAGTTCGAAAAACGCGCTGGATCCTGGCGCAAACACTTTAATCCGTCTCAAAATGCGAAGTAAAGCAGGCTCAGATTTGCATCGCATTTGCTTACTTTCAAGCCAGATAAAATTTAAAATATCATACTTACGATGAATCTGTCTGCGCAAATCGAATTTTCTGCTCAAAGTATACAAGAAAATATCGAAAAAGCATCCGATTTGAGACTTTCACTTTTTGGGGTCAAAAAAATTCAAAGGGGTTAACCTTAGGTTTTTTTCAAAAACCGTGAAAATATTCAGTGGTGTTTTTATCGACGAAATCGACTAATTTCGATGCGTAGAGTTGGAAAAACGCGCTGGATCCTGGCGCTAACACTTTTATCCGTCTCAAAATGCGAAGTAAAGGAGGCTCAGATTTGCATCGCATTTGCTTACTTTCAAGCCAGATCAAATTTAAAATATCATACTTACGATGAATCTGTCTGCGCAAATCGAATTTTCTGCTCAAAGTATACAAGAAAATATCGAAAAAGCATCCGATTTGAGACTTTCACTTTTTGGGGTCAAAAAAATTCAAAGGGGTTCCCCTTAGGTTTTTTTCAAAAACCGTGAAAATATTCAGTGGTGTTTTTATCGACGAAATCGACTAATTTCGATGCGTAGAGTTCGAAAAACGCGCTGGATCCTGGCGCAAACACTTTAATCCGTCTCAAAATGCGAAGTAAAGGAGGCTCAGATTTGCATCGCATTTGCTTACTTTCAAGCCAGATAAAATTTAAAATATAATACTTACGATGAATCTGTCTGCGCCAATCGAATTTTCTGCTCAAAGTATACAAGAAAATATCGAAAAAGCATCCGATTTGAGACTTTCACTTTTTGGGGTCAAAAAAATTCAAAGGGGTTAACCTTAGGTTTTTTTCAAAAACCGTGAAAATATTCAGTGGTGTTTTTATCGACGAAATCGACTAATTTCGATGCGTAGAGTTCGAAAAACGCGCTGGTTCCTGGCGCAAACACTTTAATCCGTCTCAAAATGCGAAGTAAAGGAGGCTCAGATTTGCATCGCATTTGCTTACTTTCAAGCCAGATAAAATTTAAAATATCATACTTACGATGAATCTGTCTGCGCCAATCGAATTTTCTGCTCAAAGTATACAACAAAATATCGAAAAAGCATCCGATTTGAGACTTTCACTTTTTGGGGTCAAAAAAATTCAAAGGGGTTAACCTTAGGGTTTTTTCAAAAACCGTGAAAATATTCAGTGGTGTTTTTATCGACGAAATCGACTAATTTCGATGCGTAGAGTTCGAAAAACGCGCAGGATCTTGGCGCAATCACTTTAATCCGTCTCAAAATGCGAAGTATAGGAGGCTCAGATTTGCATCGCATTTGCTTACTTTCAAGCCAGATAAAATTTAGAATATCATACTTACGATGAATCTGTCTGCGCCAATCGAATTTTCTGCTCAAAGTATACAAGAAAATATCGAAAAAGCATCCGATTTGAGACTTTCACCTTTTGGGGTCAAAAAAATTCAAAGGGGTTAACCTTAGGTTTTTTTCAAAAACCGTGAAAATATTCAGTGGTGTTTTTATCGACGAAATCGACTAATTTCAATGCGTAGAGTTCGAAAAACGCGCTGGATCCTGGCGCAAACACTTTAATCCGTCTCAAAATGCGAAGTAAAGGAGGCTCAGATTTGCATCGCATTTGCTTACTTTCAAGCCAGATAAAATTTAGAATATCATCCTTACGATGAATCTGTCTGCGCCAATCGAATTTTCTGCTCAAAGTATACAAGAAAATATCGAAAAAGCATCCGATTTGAGACTTTCACTTTTTGGGGTCAAAAAAATTCAAAGGGGTTAACCTTAGGTTTTTTTCAAAAACCGTGAAAATATTCAGTGGTGTTTTTATCGACGAAATCGACTAATTTCGATGCGTAGAGTTCGAAAAACGCGCTGGTTCCTGGCGCAAACACTTTAATCCGTCTCAAAATGCGAAGTAAAGGAGGCTCAGATTTGCATCGCATTTGCTTACTTTCAAGCCAGATAAAATTTAAAATATCATACTTACGATGAATCTGTCTGCGCCAATCGAATTTTCTGCTCAAAGTATACAAGAAAATATCGAAAAAGCATCCGATTTGAGACTTTCACTTTTTGGGGTCAAAAAAATTCAAAGGGGTTAACCTTAGGTTTCTTTCAAAAACCGTGAAAATATTCAGTGGTGTTTTTATCGACGAAATCGACTAATTTCGATGCGTAAAGTTCGAAAAACTCGCTGGATCCTGGCGCAAACACTTTAATTCGTCTCTAAATGCGAAGTAAAGGAGGCTCAGATTTGCATCGCATTTGCTTACTTTCAAACCAGATAAAATTTAGAATATCATACTTACGATGAATCTGTCTGCGCCAATCGAATTTTCTGTTCAAAGTATACAATAAAATATCGAAAAAGCATCCGATTTGAGACTTTCACTTTTTGGGGTCAAAAAAATTCAAAGGGGTTAACCTTAGGTTTTTTTCAAAAACCGTGAAAATATTCAGTGGTGTTTTTATCGACGAAATCGACTAATTTCGATGCGTAGAGTTCGAAACACGCGCTGGATCCTGGCACAAACATTTTAATCCGTCTCAAAATGCGAAGTAAAGGAGGCTCAGATTTGCATCGCATTTGCTTACTTTCAAGCCAGATAAAATTTAAAATATCATACTTACGATGAATCTGTCTGCGCCAATCGAATTTTCTGCTCAAAGTATACAAGAAAATATCGAAAAAGCATCCGATTTGAGACTTTCACTTTTTGGGGTCAAAAAAATTCAAAGGGGTTAACCTTAGGTTTTTTTCAAAAACCGTGAAAATATTCAGTGGTGTTTTTATCGACGAAATCGACTAATTTCGATGCGTAGAGTTCGAAAAACGCGCTGGATCCTGGCGCAAACACTTTAATCCGTCTCAAAATGCGAAGTAAAGGAGGCTCAGATTTGCATCGCATTTGCTTACTTTCAAGCCAGATGAAATTTAAAATATCATACTTACGATGAATCTGTCTGCGCCAATCGAATTTTCTGCTCAAAGTATACAAGAAAATATCGAAAAAGCATCCGATTTGAGACTTTCACTTTTTGGGGTCAAAAAAATTCAAAGGGGTTAACCTTAGGTTTTTTTCAAAAACCGTGAAAATATTCAGTGGTGTTTTTATCGACGAAATCGACTAATTTCGATGCGTAGAGTTCGAAAAACGCGCTGGATCCTGGCGCAAACACTTTAATCCGTCTCAAAATGCGAAGTAAAGGAGGCTCAGATTTGCATCGCATTTGCTTACTTTCAAGCCAGATAAAATTTAAAATATCATACTTACGATGAATCTGTCTGCGCCAATCGAATTTTCTGCTCAAAGTATACAAGAAAATATCGAAAAAGCATCTGATTTGAGACTTTCACTTTTTGGGGTCAAAAAAATTCAAAGGGGGTTAACCTTAGGTTTTTTTCAAAAACCGTGAAAATATTCAGTGGTGTTTTTATCGACGAAATCGACTAATTTCGATGCGTAGAGTTTGAAAAACGTGCTGGATCCTGGCGCAAACACTTTAATCCGTCTCAAAATGCGAAGTAAAGGAGGCTCAGATTTGCATCGCATTTGCTTACTTTCAAGCCAGCTAAAATTTAGAATATCATACTTACGATGAATCGGTCTGCGCCAATCGAATTTTCTGCTCAAAGTATACAATAAAATATCGAAAAAGCATCCGACTTGAGACTTTCACTTTTTGGGGTCAAAAAAATTCAAAGGGGTTAACCTTAGGTTTTTTTCAAAAACCGTGAAAATATTCAGTGGTGTTTTTATCGACGAAATCGACTAATTTCGATGCGTAGAGTTCTAAAAACGCGCTGGATCCTGGCGCAAACACTTTAATCCGTCTCAAAATGCGAAGTAAAGGAGGCTCAGATTTGAATAGCATTTGCTTACTTTCAAGCCAGATAAAATTTAAAATATCATACTTACGATGTATCTGTCTCCGCCAATCGAATTTTCTGCTCAAAGTATACAAAAAAATATCGAAAAAGCATCCGATTTGAGACTTTCACTTTTTGGGGTCAAAAAAATTCAAAGGGGTTAACCTTAGGATTTTTTCAAAAACCGTGAAAATATTCAGTGGTGTTTTTATCGACGAAATCGACTAATTTCGATGCGTAGAGTTCGAAAAACGCGCTGGATCCTGGCGCAAACACTTTAATCCGTCTCAAAATGCGAAGTAAAGGAGGCTCAGATTTGCATCGCCTTTGCTTACTTTCAAGCCAGATAAAATTTAAAATATCATACTTACGATGAATCTGTCTGCGCCAATCGAATTTTCTGCTCAAAGTATACAGGAAAATATCGAAAAAGCATCCGATTTGAGATTTTCACGTTTTGGGGTCAAAAAAATTCAAAAGGGTTAACCTTAGGTTTTTTTCAAAAACCGTGAAAATATTCAGTGGTGTTTTTATCGACGAAATCGACTAATTTCGATGCGTAGAGTTCTAAAAACGCGCTGGATCCTGGCGCAAACACTTTAATCCGTCTCAAAATGCGAAGTAAAGGAGGCTCAGATTTGAATAGCATTTGCTTACTTTCAAGCCAGATAAAATTTAAAATATCATACTTACGATGTATCTGTCTCCGCCAATCGAATTTTCTGCTCAAAGTATACAAAAAAATATCGAAAAAGCATCCGATTTGAGACTTTCACTTTTTGGGGTCAAAAAAATTCAAAGGGGTTAACCTTAGGATTTTTTCAAAAACCGTGAAAATATTCAGTGGTGTTTTTATCGACGAAATCGACTAATTTCGATGCGTAGAGTTCGAAAAACGCGCTGGATCCTGGCGCAAACACTTTAATCCGTCTCAAAATGCGAAGTAAAGGAGGCTCAGATTTGCATCGCATTTGCTTACTTTCAAGCCAGATAAAATTTAAAATATCATACTTACGATGAATCTGTCTGCGCCAATCGAATTTTCTGCTCAAAGTATACAGGAAAATATCGAAAAAGCATCCGATTTGAGATTTTCACGTTTTGGGGTCAAAAAAATTCAAAAGGGTTAACCTTAGGTTTTTTTCAAAAACCGTGAAAATATTCAGTGGTGTTTTTATCGACGAAATCGACTAATTTCGATGCGTAGAGTTCGAAAAACGCGCTGGATCCTGGCGCAAACACTTTAATCCGTCTCAAAATGCGAAGTAAAGGAGGCTCAGATTTGCATCGCATTTGCTTACTTTCAAGCCAGATAAAATTTAAAATATCATACTTACGATGAATCTGTCTGCGCCAATCGAATTTTCTGCTCAAAGTATACAAGAAAATATCGAAAAAGCATCCGATTTGAGACTTTCACTTTTTGGGGTCAAAAAAATTCAAAGGGGTTAACCTGAGGTTTTTTTCAAAAACCGTGAAAATATTCAGTGGTGTTTTTATCGACGAAATCGACTAATTTCGATGCGTAGAGTTCGAAAAACGCGCTGGTTCCTGGCGCAAACACTTTAATCCGTTTCAAAATGCGAAGTAAAGGAGGCTCAGATTTGCATCGCATTTGCTTACTTTCAAGCCAGATAAAATTTAAAATATCATACTTTCGATGAATCTGTCTGCGCCAATCGAATTTTCTGCTCAAAGTATACAAGAAAATATCGAAAAAGCATCCGATTTGAGACTTTCACTTTTTGGGGTCAAAAAAATTCAAAGGGGTTAACCTTAGGTTTTTTTCAAAAACCGTGAAAATATTCAGTGGTGTTTTTATCGACGAAATCGACTAATTTCGATGCGTAGAGTTCGAAAAACGCGCTGGATCCTGGCGCAAACACTTTAATCCGTCTCAAAATGCGAAGTAAAGGAGGCTCAGATTTGCATCGCATTTGCTTACTTTCAAGCCAGATAAAATTTAAAATATCATACTTACGATGAATCTGTCTGCGCCAATCGAATTTTCTGCTCAAAGTATACAAAAAAATATCGAAAAAGCATCCGATTTGAGACTTTCACTTTTTGGGGTCAAAAAAATTCAAAGGGGTTAACCTTAGGTTTTTTTCAAAAACCGTGAAAATATTCAGTGGTGTTTTTATCCACGAAATCGACTAATTTCGATGCGTAGAGGTCGAAAAACGCGCTGGATCCTGGCGCAAACACTTTAATCCGTCTCAAAATGCGAAGTAAAGGAGGCTCAGATTTGCATCGCATTTGCTTACTTTCAAGCCAGATAAAATTTAAAATATCATACTTACGATGAATCTGTTTGCGCCAATCGAATTTTCTGCTCAAAGTATACAAGAAAATATCGAAAAAGCATCCGATTTGAGACTTTCACTTTTTGGGGTCAAAAAAATTCAAAGGGGTTAACCTTAGGTTTTTTTCAAAAACCTTGAAAACATTCAGTGGTGTTTTTATTGACGAAATCGACTAATTTCGATGCGTAGAATTCGAAAAACGCGCTGGATCCTGGCGCAACACTTTAATCCGTCTCAAAATGCGAAGTAAAGGAAGCTCAGATTTGCATCGCATTTGCTTACTTTCAAGCCAGATAAAATTTAAAATATCATACTTACGATGAATCTGTCTGCGCCAATCGAATTTTCTGCTCAAAGTATACAAGAAAATATCGAAAAAGCATCCGATTTGAGACTTTCACATTTTGGGGTCAAAAAAATTCAAAGGGGTTAACCTTAGGTTTTTTTCAAAAACCGTGAAAATATTCAGTGGTGTTTTTATCGACGAAATCGACTAATTTCGATGCGTAGAGTTCGAAAAACGCGCTGGATCCTGGCGCAAACACTTTAATCCGTCTCAAATGCGAAGTAAAGGAGGCTCAGATTTGCATCGCATTTGCTTACTTTCAAGCCAGATAAAATTTAAAATATCATACTTACGATGAATCTGTCTGCGCCAATCGAATTTTCTGCTCAAAGTATACAAGAAAATATCGAAAAAGCATCCGATTTGAAACTTTCACTTTTTGGGGTCAAAAAAATTCAAAAGGGTTAACCTTAGGTTTTTTTCAAAAACCGTGAAAATATTCAGTGGTGTTTTTATCGACCAAATCGACTAATTTCGATGCGTAGAGTTCGAAAAACGCGCTGGATCCTGGCGCAAACACTTTAATCCGTCTCAAAATGCGAAGTAAAGGAGGCTCAGATTTGCATCGCATTTGCTTACTTTCAAGCCAGATAAAATTTAAAATATCATACTTACGATGAATCTGTCTGCGCCAATCGAATTTTTGCTCAAAGTATACAAGAAAATATCGAAAAAGCATCCGATTTGAGACTTTCACTTTTTAGGGTCAAAAAAATTCAAAGGGGTTAACCTTAGGTTTTTTTCAAAAACCTTGAAAATATTCAGTGGTGTTTTTATCGACGAAATCGACTAATTTCGATGCGTAGAGTTCGAAAAACGCGCTGGATCCTGGCGCAAACACTTTAATCCGTCTCAAAATGCGAAGTAAAGGAGGCTCAGATTTGCATCGCATTTGCTTACTTTCAAGCCAGATAAAATTTAAAATATCATACTTACGATGAATCTGTCTGCGCCAATCGAATTTTCTGCTCAAAGTATACAAGAAAATATCAAAAAAGCATCCGATTTGAGACTTTCACTTTTTGGGGTCAAAAAAATTCAAAGGGGTTAACCTTAGGTTTTTTTCAAAAACCTTGAAAATATTCAGTGGTGTTTTTATCGACGAAATCGACTAATTTCGATGCGTAGAGTTCGAAAAACGCGCTGGATCCTGGCGCAAACACTTTAATCCGTCTCAAAATGCGAAGTAAAGGAGGCTCAGATTTGCATCGCATTTGCTTACTTTCAAGCCAGATAAAATTTAAAATATCATACTTACGATGAATCTGTCTGCGCCAATCGCATTTTCTGCTCAAAGTATACAAGAAAATATCAAAAAAGCATCCGATTTGAGACTTTCACTTTTTGGGGTCAAAAAAATTCAATGGGGTTAACCTTAGGTTTTTTTCAAAAACCTTGAAAATATTCAGTGGTGTTTTTATCGACGAAATCGACTAATTTCGATGCGTAGAGTTCGAAAAACGCGCTGGATCCTGGCGCAAACACTTTAATCCGTCTCAAAATGCGAAGTAAAGGAGGCTCAGATTTGCATCGCATTTGCTTACTTTCAAGCCAGATAAAATTTAAAATATCATACTTACGATGAATCTGTCTGCGCCAATCGAATTTTCTGCTCAAAGTATACAAGAAAATATCGAAAAAGCATCCGATTTGAGACTTTCACTTTTTGGGGTCAAAAAAATTCAAAGGGGTTAACCTTAGGTTTTTTTCAAAAACCGTGAAAATATTCAGTGTTGTTTTTATCGACGAAATCGACTAACTTCGATGCGTAGAGTTCGAAAAACGCGCTGGATCCTGGCGCAAACACTTTAATCCGTCTCAAAATGCGAAGTAAAGGAGGCTCAGATTTGCATCGCATTTGCTTACTTTCAAGCCAGATAAAATTTAAAATATCATACTTACGATGAATCTGTCTGCGCCAATCGAATTTTCTGCTCAAAGTATACAAGAAAATATCGAAAAAGCATCCGATTTGTGACTTTCACTTTTTGGGGTCAAAAAAATTCAAAGGGGTTAACCTTAGGTTTTTTTCAAAATCCTTGAAATTATTCAGTGGTGTTTTTATCGACGAAATCGACTAATTTCGATGCGTAGAGTTCGAAAAACGCGCTGGATCCTGGCGCAAACACTTTAATCCGTCTCAAAATGCGAAGTAAACGAGGCTCAGATTTGCATCGCATTTGCTTACTTTCAAGCCAGATAAAATTTAAAATATCATACTTACGATGAATCTGTCTGCGCCAATCGAATTTTCTGCTCAAAGTATACAAGAAAATATCGAAAAACCATCCGATTTGAGACTTTCACTTTTTGGGGTCAAAAAAATTCAAAGGGGTTAACCTCAGGTTTTTTTCAAATACCGTGAAAATATTCAGTGGTGTTTTTATCGACGAAATCGACTAATTTCGATGCGTAGAGTTCGAAAAACGCGCTGGATCCTGGCGCAAACACTTTAATCCGTCTCAAAATGCGAAGTAAAAGAGGCTCAGATTTGCATCGCATTTGCTTACTTTCAAGCCAGATAAAATTTAAAATATCATACTTACGATGAATCTGTCTGCGCCAATCAAATTTTCTGCTCAAAGTATACAAGAAAATATCGAAAAAGCATCCGATTTGAGACTTTCACTTTTTGGGGTCAAAAAAATTCAAAGGGGTTAACCTTAGGTTTTTTTCAAAAACCGTGAAAATATTCAGTGGTGTTTTTATCGACGAAATCGACTAACTTCGATGCGTAGAGTTCGAAAAACGCGCTGGATCCTGGCGCAAACACTTTAATCCGTCTCAAAATGCGAAGTAAAAGAGGCTCAGATTTGCATCGCATTTGCTTACTTTCAAGCCAGATAAAATTTAAAATTTCATACTTACGATGAATCTGTCTGCGCCAATCGAATTTTCTGCTCAAAGTATACAAGAAAATATCGAAAAAGCATCCGATTTGAGACTTTCACTTTTTGGGGTCAAAAAAATTCAAAGGGGTTTACCTTAGGTTTTTTTCAAAAACCGTGAAAATATTCAGTGGTGTTTTTATCGACGAAATCGACTAATTTCGATGCGTAGAGTTCGAAAAACGCGCTGGATCCTGGCGCAAACACTTTAATCCGTCTCAAAATGCGAAGTAAAGGAGGCTCAGATTTGCATCGCATTTGCTTACTTTCAAGCCAGATAAAATTTAAAATATCATTCTTACGATGAATCTGTCTGCGCCAATCGAATTTTCTGCTCAAAGTATACAAGAAAATATCGAAAAAGCATCCGATTTGAGACTTTCACTTTTTGGGGTCAAAAAAATTCAAAGGGGTTAACCTTAGGTTTTTTTCAAAAACCGTGAAAATATTCAGTGGTGTTTTTATCGACGAAATCGACTAACTTCGATGCGTAGAGTTCGAAAAACGCGCTGGATCCTGGCGCAAACACTTTAATCCGTCTCAAAATACGAAGTAAAGGACGCTCAGATTTGCATCGCATTTGCTTACTTTCAAGCCAGATAAAATTTAAAATATCATACTTACGATGAATCTGTCTGCGCCAATCGAATTTTCTGCTCAAAGTATACAAGAAAATATCGAAAAAGCATCCGATTTGAGACTTTCACTTTTTGGGGTCAAAAAAATTCAAAGGGGTTAACCTTAGGTTTTTTTCAAAAACCGTGAAAATATTCAGTGGTGTTTTTATCGACGAAATCGACTAACTTCGATGCGTAGAGTTCGAAAAACGCGCTGGATCCTGGCGCAAACACTTTAATCCGTATCAAAATGCGAAGTAAAGGGGCTCAGATTTGCATCGCATTTGCTTACTTTCAAGCCAGATAAAATTTAAAATATCATACTTACGATGAATCTGTCTGCGCCAATCGAATTTTCTGCTCAAAGTATACAAGAAAATATCGAAAAAGCATCCGATTTGAGACTTTCACTTTTTGGGGTCAAAAAAATTCAAAGGGGTTAACCTTAGGTTTTTTTCAAAAACCGTGAAAATATTCAGTGGTGTTTTTATCGACGAAATCGACTAACTTCGATGCGTAGAGTTCGAAAAACGCGCTGGATCCTGGCGCAAACACTTTAATCCGTCTCAAAATGCGAAGTAAAGGACGCTCAGATTTGCATCGCATTTGCTTACTTTCAAGCCAGATAAAATTTAAAATATCATACTTACGATGAATCTGTCTGCGCCAATCGAATTTTCTGCTCAAAGTATACAAGAAAATATCGAAAAAGCATCCGATTTGAGACTTTCACTTTTTGGGGTCAAAAAAATTCAAAGGGGTTAACCTTAGGTTTTTTTCAAAAACCGTGAAAATATTCAGTGGTGTTTTTATCGACGAAATTGACTAATTTCGATGCGTAGAGTTCGAAAAACGCGCTGGATCCTGGCGCAAACACTTTAATCCGTCTCAAAATGCGAAGTAAAGGAGGCTCAGATTTGCATCGCATTTGCTTACTTTCAAGCCAGATAAAATTTAAAATATCATACTTACGAAGAATCTGTCTGCGCCAATCGAATTTTCTGCTCAAAGTATACAAGAAAATATCGAAAAAGCATCCGATTTGAGACTTTCACTTTTTGGGGTCAAAAAAATTCAAAGGGGTTAACCTTAGGTTTTTTTCAAAAACCGTGAAAATATTCAGTGGTGTTTTTATCGACGAGATCGACTAATTTCGATGCGTAGAGTTCGAAAAACGCGCTGGATCCTGGCGCAAACACTTTAATCCGTCTCAAAATGCGAAGTAATGGAGGCTCAGATTTGCATCGCATTTGCTTACTTTCAAGCCAGATAAAATTTAAAATATCATACTTACGATGAATCTGTCTGCGCCAATCGAATTTTCTGCTCAAAGTATACAAGAAAATATCGAAAAATCATCCGATTTGAGACTTTCACTTTTTGGGGTCAAAAAAATTCAAAGGGGTTAACCTTAGGTTTTTTTCAAAATCCTTGAAATTATTCAGTGGTGTTTTTATCGACGAAATCGACTAATTTCGATGCGTAAAGTTCGAAAAACGCGCTGGATCCTGGCGCAAACACTTTAATCCGTCTCAAAATGCGAAGTAAAGGAGGCTCAGATTTGCATCGCATTTGCTTACTTTCAAGCCAGATAAAATTTAAAATATCATACTTACGATGAATCTGTCTGCGCCAATCGAATTTTCTGCTCAAAGTATACAAGAAAACATCGAAAAAGCATCCGATTTGAGACTATCACTTTTTGGGGTCAAAAAAATTCAAAGGGGTTAACCTTAGGTTTTTTTCAAAAACCGTGAAAATATTCAGTGGTGTTTTTATCGACGAAATCGACTAACTTCGATGCGTAGAGTTCGAAAAACGCGCTGGATCCTGGCGCAAACACTTTAATCCGTCTCAAAATGCGAAGTAAAGGAGGCTCAGATTTGCATCGCATTTGCTTACTTTCAAGCCAGATAAAATTTAAAATATCATACTTACGATGAATCTGTCTGCGCCAATCGAATTTTCTGCTCAAAGTATACAAGAAAATATCAAAAAAGCATCCGATTTGAGACTTTCACTTTTTGGGGTCAAAAAAATTCAAAGGGGTTAACCTTAGGTTTTTTTCAAAAACCTTGAAAATATTCAGTGGTGTTTTTATCGACGAAATCGACTAATTTCGATGCGTAGAGTTCGAAAAACGCGCTGGATCCTGGCGCAAACACTTTAATCCGTCTCAAAATGCGAAGTAAAGGAGGCTCAGATTTGCATCGCATTTGCTTACTTTCAAGCCAGATAAAATTTAAAATATCATACTTACGATGAATCTGTCTGCGCCAATCGAATTTTCTGCTCAAAGTATACAAGAAAATATCGAAAAAGCATCCGATTTGAGACTTTCACTTTTTGGGGTCAAAAAAATTCAAAGGGGTTAACCTTAGGTTTTTTTCAAAAACCGTGAAAATATTCAGTGTTGTTTTTATCGACGAAATCGACTAACTTCGATGCGTAGAGTTCGAAAAACGCGCTGGATCCTGGCGCAAACACTTTAATCCGTCTCAAAATGCGAAGTAAAGGAGGCTCAGATTTGCATCGCTTTTGCTTACTTTCAAGCCAGATAAAATTTAAAATATCATACTTACGATGAATCTGTCTGCGCCAATCGAATTTTCTGCTCAAAGTATACAAGAAAATATCGAAAAAGCATCCGATTTGAGACTTTCACTTTTTGGGGTCAAAAAAATTCAAAGGGGTTAACCTTAGGTTTTTTTCAAAATCCTTGAAATTATTCAGTGGTGTTTTTATCGACGAAATCGACTAATTTCGATGCGTAGAGTTCGAAAAACGCGCTGGATCCTGGCGCAAACACTTTAATCCGTCTCAAAATGCGAAGTAAAGGAGGCTCAGATTTGCATCGCATTTGCTTACTTTCAAGCCAGATAAAATTTAAAATATCATACTTACGATGAATCTGTCTGCGCCAATCGAATTTTCTGCTCAAAGTATACAAGAAAATATCGAAAAAGCATCCGATTTGAGACTTTCACTTTTTGGGGTCAAAAAAATTCAAAGGGGTTAACCTTAGGTTTTTTTCAAAAACCGTGAAAATATTCAGTGGTGTTTTTATCGACGAAATCGACTAACTTCGATGCGTAGAGTTCGAAAAACGCGCTGGATCCTGGCGCAAACACTTTAATCCGTATCAAAATGCGAAGTAAAGGGGCTCAGATTTGCATCGCATTTGCTTACTTTCAAGCCAGATAAAATTTAAAATATCATACTTACGATGAATCTGTCTGCGCCAATCGAATTTTCTGCTCAAAGTATACAAGAAAATATCGAAAAAGCATCCGATTTGAGACTTTCACTTTTTGGGGTCAAAAAAATTCAAAGGGGTTAACCTCAGGTTTTTTTCAAATACCGTGAAAATATTCAGTGGTGTTTTTATGGACGAAATAGACTAATTTCGATGCGTAGAGTTCGAAAAACGCGCTGGATCCTGGCGCAAACACTTTAATCCGTCTCAAAATGCGAAGTAAAAGAGGCTCAGATTTGCATCGCATTTGCTTACTTTCAAGCCAGATAAAATTTAAAATTTCATACTTACGATGAATCTGTCTGCGCCAATCGAATTTTCTGCTCAAAGTATACAAGAAAATATCGAAAAAGCATCCGATTTGAGACTTTCACTTTTTGGGGTCAAAAAAATTCAAAGGGGTTAACCTTAGGTTTTTTTCAAAAACCGTGAAAATATTCAGTGGTGTTTTTATCGACGAAATCGACTAATTTCGATGCGTAGAGTTCGAAAAACGCGCTGGATCCTGGCGCAAACACTTTAATCCGTCTCAAAATGCGAAGTAAAGGAGGCTCAGATTTGCATCGCATTTGCTTACTTTCAAGCCAGATAAAATTTAAAATATCATTCTTACGATGAATCTGTCTGCGCCAATCGAATTTCCTGCTCAAAGTATACAAGAAAATATCGAAAAAGCATCCGATTTGAGACTTTCACTTTTTGGGGTCAAAAAAATTCAAAGGGGTTAACCTTAGGTTTTTTTCAAAAACCGTGAAAATATTCAGTGGTGTTTTTATCGACGAAATCGACTAACTTCGATGCGTAGAGTTCGAAAAACGCGCTGGATCCTGGCGCAAACACTTTAATCCGTCTCAAAATGCGAAGTAAAGGACGCTCAGATTTGCATCGCATTTGCTTACTTTCAAGCCAGATAAAATTTAAAATATCATACTTACGATGAATCTGTCTGCGCCAATCGAATTTTCTGCTCAAAGTATACAAGAAAATATCGAAAAAGCATCCGATTTGAGACTTTCACTTTTTGGGGTCAAAAAATTCAAAGGGGTTAACCTTAGGTTTTTTTCAAAAACCGTGAAAATATTCAGTGGTGTTTTTATCGACGAAATCGACTAACTTCGATGCGTAGAGTTCGAAAAACGCGCTGGATCCTGGCGCAAACACTTTAATCCGTCTCAAAATGCGAAGTAAAGGACGCTCAGATTTGCATCGCATTTGCTTACTTTCAAGCCAGATAAAATTTAAAATATCATACTTACGATGAATCTGTCTGCGCCAATCGAATTTTCTGCTCAAAGTATACAAGAAAATATCGAAAAAGCATCCGATTTGAGACTTTCACTTTTTGGGGTCAAAAAAATTCAAAGGGGTTAACCTCAGGTTTTTTTCAAATACCGTGAAAATATTCAGTGGTGTTTTTATCGACGAAATCGACTAATTTCGATGCGTAGAGTTCGAAAAACGCGCTAGATCCTGGCGCAAACACTTTAATCCGTCTCAAAATGCGAAGTAAAAGAGGCTCAGATTTGCATCGCATTTGCTTACTTTCAAGCCAGATAAAATTTAAAATTTCATACTTACGATGAATCTGTCTGCGCCAATCGAATTTTCTGCTCAAAGTATACAAGAAAATATCGAAAATGCATCCGATTTGAGACTTTCACTTTTTGGGGTCAAAAAAATTCAAAGGGGTTAACCTTAGGTTTTTTTCAAAAACCGTGAAAATATTCAGTGGTGTTTTTATCGACGAAATCGACTAACTTCGATGCGTAGAGTTCGAAAAACGCGCTGGATCCTGGCGCAAACACTTTAATCCGTCTCAAAATGCGAAGTAAAGGACGCTCAGATTTGCATCGCATTTGCTTACTTTCAAGCCAGATAAAATTTAAAATATCATACTTACGATGAATCTGTCTGCGCCAATCGAATTTTCTGCTCAAAGTATACAAGAAAATATCGAAAAAGCATCCGATTTGAGACTTTCACTTTTTGGGGTCAAAAAAATTCAAAGGGGTTAACCTTAGGTTTTTTTCAAAATCCTTGAAATTATTCAGTGGTGTTTTTATCGACGAAATCGACTAATTTCGATGCGTAAAGTTCGAAAAACGCGCTGGATCCTGGCGCAAACACTTTAATCCGTCTCAAAATGCGAAGTAAAGGAGGCTCAGATTTGCATCGCATTTGCTTACTTTCAAGCCAGATAAAATTTAAAATATCATACTTACGATGAATCTGTCTGCGCCAATCGAATTTTCTGCTCAAAGTATACAAGAAAATATCGAAAAAGCATCCGATTTGAGACTTTCACTTTTTGGGGTCAAAAAAATTCAAAGGGGTTAACCTTAGGTTTTTTTCAAAAACCGTGAAAATATTCAGTGGTGTTTTTATCGACGAAAACGACTATTTTCGATGCGTAGAGTTCGAAAAACGCGCTGGATCCTGGCGCAAACACTTTAATCCGTCTCAAAATGCGAAGTAAAGGAGGCTCAGATTTGCATCGCATTTGCTTACTTTCAAGCCAGATAAAATTTAAAATATCATACTTACGACGAATCTGTCTGCGCCAATCGAATTTTCTGCTCAAAGTATACGAGAAAATATCGAAAAAGCATCCGATTTGAGACCTTCACTTTTTGGGGTCAAAAAAATTCAAAGGGGTTAACCTTAGGTTTTTTTCAAAAACCGTGAAAATATTCAGTGGTGTTTTCATCGACGCAATCGACTAATTTCGATGCGTAGAGTTCGAAAAACGCGCTGGATCCTGGCGCAAACACTTTAATCCGTCTCAAAATGCGAAGTAAAAGAGGCTCAGATTTGCATCGCATTTGTTTACTTTCAAGAGAGATAAAATTTAAAATATCATACTTACGATGAATCTGTCTGCGCCAATCGAATTTTCTGCTCAAAGTATACAAAAAAATATCGAAAGAGCATCCGATTTGAGACTTTCACTTTTTGGGGTCAAAAAAATTCAAAGGGGTTAACCTTAGGTTTTTTTCAAAAACCGTGAAAATATTCAGTGGTGTTTTTATCGACGAAATCGACTAATTTCGATGCGTAGAGTTCGAAAAACGCGCTGGATCCTGGCGCAAACACTTTAATCCGTCTCAAAATGCGAAGTAAAGGAGGCTCAGATTTGCATCGCATTTGCTTACTTTCAAGCCAGATAAAATTTAAAATATCATACTTACGAAGAATCTGTCTGCGCCAATCGAATTTTCTGCTCAAAGTATACAAGAAAATATCGAAAAAGCATCCGATTTGAGACTTTCACTTTTTGGGGTCAAAAAAATTCAAAGGGGTTAACCTTAGGTTTTTTTCAAAAACCGTGAAAATATTCAGTGGTGTTTTTATCGACGAGATCGACTAATTTCGATGCGTAGAGTTCGAAAAACGCGCTGGATCCTGGCGCAAACACTTTAATCCGTCTCAAAATGCGAAGTAATGGAGGCTCAGATTTGCATCGCATTTGCTTACTTTCAAGCCAGATAAAATTTAAAATATCATACTTACGATGAATCTGTCTGCGCCAATCGAATTTTCTGCTCAAAGTATACAAGAAAATATCGAAAAAGCATCCGATTTGAGACTTTCACTTTTTGGGGTCAAAAAAATTCAAAGGGGTTAACCTCAGGTTTTTTTCAAAAACCGTGAAAATATTCAGTGGTGTTTTTATCGACGAAATCGACTAATTTCGTTGCGTAGAGTTCGAAAAACGCGCTGGATCCTGGCGCAAACACTTTAATCCGTCTCAAAATGCGAAGTAAAGGAGGCTCAGATTTGCATCGCATTTGCTTACTTTCAAGCCAGATAAAATTTAAAATATCATACTTACGATGAATCTGTCTGCGCCAATCGAATTTTCTGCTCAAAGTATACAAGAAAATATCGAAAAAGCATCCGATTTGAGACTTTCACTTTTTGGGGTCAAAAAAATTCAAAGGGGTTAACCTTAGGTTTTTTTCAAAAACCGTGAAAATATTCAGTGGTGTTTTTATCGACGAAATCGACTAATTTCGATGCGTAGAGTTAGAAAAACGCGCTGGATCCTGGCGCAAACACTTTAATCCGTCTCAAAATGCGAAGTAAAGGAGGCTCAGATTTGCATCGCATTTGCTTACTTTCAAGCCAGATAAAATTTAAAATATCATACTTACGATGAATCTGTCTGCGCCAATCGAATTTTCTGCTCAAAGTATACAAGAAAATATCGAAAAAGCATCCGATTTGAGACTTTCACTTTTTGGGGTCAAAAAAATTCAAATGGGTTAACCTTAGGTTTTTTTCAAAAACCGTGAAAATATTCAGTGGTGTTTTTATCGACGAAATCGACTAATTTCGATGCGTAGAGTTCGAAAAACGCGCTGGATCCTGGCGCAAACACTTTAATCCGTCTCAAAATGCGAAGTAAAGGAGGCTCAGATTTGCATCGCAATTGCTTACTTTCAAGCCAGATAAAATTTAAAATATCATACTTACGATGAATCAGTCTGCGCCAATCGAATTTTCTGCTCAAAGTATACAAGAAAATATCGAAAAAGCATCCGATTTGAGACTTTCACTTTTTGGGGTCAAAAAAATTCAAAGGGGTTAACCTTAGGTTTTTTTCAAAAACCGTGAAAATATTCAGTGGTGTTTTTATCGACGAAATCGACTAATTTCGATGCGTAGAGTTCGAAAAACGCGCTGGATCCTGGCGCAAACACTTTAATCCGTCTCAAAATGCGAAGTAAAGGAGGCTCAGATTTGCATCGCATTTGCTTACTTTCAAGCCAGATAAAATTTAAAATATCATACTTACGATGAATCTGTCTGCGCCAATCGAATTTTCTGCTCAAAGTATACAAGAAAATATCGAAAAAGCATCCGATTTGAGGCTTTCACTTTTTGGGGTCAAAAAAATTCAAAGGGGTTAACCTTAGGTTTTTTTCAAAAACCGTGAAAATATTCAGTGGTGTTTTTATTGACGAAATCGACTAATTTCGATGCGTAGAGTTCGAAAAACGCGCTGGATTCTGGCGCAAACACTTTAATCCGTCTCAAAATGCGAAGTAAAGGAGGCTCAGATTTGCATCGCATTTGCTTACTTTCAAGCCAGATAAAATTTAAAATATCATACTTACGATGAATCTGTCTGCGCCAATCGAATTTTCTGCTCAAAGTATACAAGAAAATATCGAAAAAGCATCCGATTTGAGACTTTCACTTTTTGGGGTCTAAAAATTCAAAGGGGTTAACCTTAGGTTTTTTTCAAAAACCGTGAAAATATTCAGTGGTGTTTTTATCGACGAAATCGACTAATTTCGATGCGTAGAGTTCGAAAAACGCGCTGGATCCTGGCGCAAACACTTTAATCCGTCTCAAAATGCGAAGTAAAGGAGGCTTAGATTTGCATCGCATTTGCTTACTTTCAAGCCAGATAAAATTTAAAATATCATACTTACGATGAATCTGTCTGCGCCAATCGAATTTTCTGCTCAAAGTATACAAGAAAATATCGAAAAAGCATCCGATTTGAAGCTTTCACTTTTTGGGGTCAAAAAAATTCAAAGGGGTTAACCTTAGGTTTTTTTCAAAAACCGTGAAAATATTCAGTGGTGTTTTTATTGACGAAATCGACTAATTTCGATGCGTAGAGTTCGAAAAACGCGCTGGATTCTGGCGCAAACACTTTAATCCGTCTCAAAATGCGAAGTAAAGGAGGCTCAGATTTGCATCGCATTTGCTTACTTTCAAGCCAGATAAAATTTAAAATATCATACTTACGATGAATCTGTCTGCGCCAATCGAATTTTCTGCTCAAAGTATACAAGAAAATATCGAAAAAGCATCCGATTTGAGACTTTCACTTTTTGGGGTCAAAAAAATTCAAAGGGGTTAACCTTAGGTTTTTTTCAAAAACCGTGAAAATATTCAGTGGTGTTTTTATCGACGAGATCGACTAATCTCGATGCGTAGAGTTCGAAAAACGCGCTGGATCCTGGCGCAAACACTTTAATCCGTCTCAAAATGCGAAGTAATGGAGGCTCAGATTTGCATCGCATTTGCTTACTTTCAAGTCAGATAAAATTTAAAATATAATACTTACGATGAATCTGTCTGCGCCAATCGAATTTTCTGCTCAAAGTATACAAGAAAATATCGAAAAAGCATCCGATTTGAGACTTTCACTTTTTGGGGTCAAAAAAATTCAAAGGGGTTAACCTTAGGTTTTTTTCAAAAACCGTGAAAATATTCAGTGGTGTTTTTATCGACGAAATCGACTAATTTCGATGCGTAGAGTTCGAAAAACGCGCTGGATCCTGGCGCAAACACTTTAATCCGTCTCAAAATGCGAAGTAAAGGAGGATCAGATTTGCATCGCATTTGCTTACTTTCAAGCCAGATAAAATTTAAAATATCATACTTACGATGAATCTGTCTGCGCCAATCGAATTTTCTGCTCAAAGTATACAAGAAAATATCGAAACAGCATCCGATTTGAGACTTTCACTTTTTGGGGTCAAAAAAATTCAAAGGGGTTAACCTTAGGTTTTTTTCAAAAACCGTGAAAATATTCAGTGGTGTTTTTATCGACGAAATCGACTAATTTCGATGCGTAGAGTTCGAAAAACGCGCTGGATCCTGGCGCAAACACTTTAATCCGTCTCAAAATGCGAAGTAAAGGAGGCTCAGATTTGCATCGCATTTGCTTACTTTCAAGCCAGATAAAATTTAAAATATCATACTTACGATGAATCTGTCTGCGCCAATCGAATTTTCTGCTCAAAGTATACATGAAAATATCGAAAAAGCATCCGATTTAAGACTTTCACTTTTTGGGGTCAAAAAAATTCAAAGGGGTTAACCTTAGGTTTTTTTCAAAAACCGTGAAAATATTCAGTGGTGTTTTTATCGTCGAAATCGACTAATTTAGATGCGTAGAGTTCGAAAAACGCGCTGGATCCTGGCGCAAACATTTTAATCCGTCTCAAAATGCGAAGTAAAGGAGGCTCAGATTTGCATCGCATTTGCTTACTTTCAAGCCAGATAAAATTTAAAATATCATACTTACGATGAATCTGTCTGCGCCAATCGAATTTTCTGCTCAAAGTATACAAGAAAATATCGAAAAAGCATCCGATTTGAGACTTTCACTTTTTGGGGTCAAAAAAATTCAAAGGGGTTAACCTTAGGTTTTTTTCAAAAACCGTGAAAATATTCAGTGGTGTTTTTATCGACGAAATCGACTAATTTCGATGCGTAGAGTTCGAAAAACTCGCTGGATCCTGGCGCAAACACTTTAATCCGTCTCAAAATGCGAAGTAAAGGAGGCTCAGATTTGCATCGCATTTGCTTACTTTCAAGCCAGATAAAATTTAGAATATCATACTTACGATGAATCTGTCTGCGCCAATCAAATTTTCTGCTCAAAGTATACAAGAAAATATCGAAAAAGCATCCGATTTGAGACTTTCACTTTTTGGGGTCAAAAAAATTCAAAGGGGTTAACCTTAGGTTTTTTTCAAAAACCGTGAAAATATTCAGTGGTGTTTTTATCGACGAAATCGACTAATTTCGATGGGTAGAGTTCGAAAAACTCGCTGGATCCTGGCGCAAACACTTTAATCCGTTTCAAAATGCGAAGTAAAGGAGGCTCAGTTTTGCATCGCATTTGCTTACTTTCAAGCCAGATAATATTTAGAATATCATACTTACGATGAATCTGTCTGCGCCAATCGAATTTTCTGCTCAAAGTATACAAGAAAATATCGAAAAAGCATCCGATTTGAGACTTTCACTTTTTGGGGTCAAAAAAATTCAAAGGGGTTAACCTTAGGTTTTTTTCAAAAACCGTGAAAATATTCAGTGGTGTTTTTATCGACGAAATCGACTAATTTCGATGCGTAGAGTTTGAAAAACGCGCTGGATCCTGGCGCAAACACTTTAATCCGTCTCAAAATGCGAAGTAAAGGAGGCTCAGTTTTGCATCGCATTTGCTTACTTTCAAGCCAGATAAAATTTAAAATATCATACTTACGATGAATCTGTCTGCGCCAATCGATTTTTCTGCTCAAAGTATACAAGAAAATATCGAAGAAGCATCCGATTTGAGACTTTCACTTTTTGGGGTCAAAAAAATTCAAAGGAGTTAACCTTAGGGTTTTTTCAAAAACCTTGAAAATATTCAGTGGTGTTTTTATCGACGAAATCGACTAATTTCGATGCGTAGAGTTCGAAAAACGCGCTGGATCCTGGCGCCAACAGTTTAATCCGTCTCAAAATGCGAAGTAAAGGAGGCTCAGATTTACATCGCATTTGCTTACTTTCAGCCAGATAAAAGTTAAAATATCATACTTACGATGAATCTGTCTGCGCCAATCGAATTTTCTGCTCAAAGTATACAAGAAAATATCGAAAAAGCATCCGATTTGAGACTTTCACTTTTTGGGGTCAAAAAAATTCAAAGGGGTTAACCTTAGGTTTTTTTCAAAAACCGTGAAATAATTCAGTGGTGTTTTTATCGACGAAATCGACTAATTTCGATGCGTAGAGTTCGAAAAACGCGCTGGATCCTGGCGCAAACACTTTAATCCGTCTCAAAATGCGAAGTAAAGGAGGCTCAGATTTGCATCGCATTTGCTTACTTTCAAGCCAGATAAAATTTAAAATATCATACTTACGATGAATCTGTCTGCGCCAATCGAATTTTCTGCTCAAAGTATACAAGAAAATATCGAAAAAGCATCCGATTTAAGACTTACACTTTTTGGGGTCAAAAAAATTCAAAGGGGTTAACATTAGGTTTTTTTCAAAAACCGTGAAAATATTCAGTGGTGTTTTTATCGACGAAATCGACTAATTTCGATGCGTAGAATTCGAAAACCGCGCTGGATCCTGGCGCAAACACTTTAATCCGTCTCAAAATGCGAAGTAAAGGAGGCTCAGATTTGCATCGCATTTGCTTACTTTCAAGCCAGATAAAATTTAAAATATCATACTTACGATGAATCTGTCTGCGCCAATCGAATTTTCTGCTCAAAGTATACAAGAAAATATCGAAAAAGCATCCGATTTGAGACTTTCACTTTTTGGGGTCAAAAAAATTCAAAGGGGTTAACCTTAGGTTTTTTGCAAAAACCGTGAAAATATTCAGTGATGTTTTTATCGACGAAATCGACTAATTTCGATGCGTAGAGGTCGAAAAACGCGCTGGATCCTGGCGCAAACACTTTAATCCGTCTCAAAATGCGAAGTAAAGGAGGCTCAGATTTGCATCGCATTTGCTTACTTTCAAGCCAGATAAAATGTAAAATATCATACTTACGATGAATCTCTCTGCGCCAATCGAATTTTCTGCTCAAAGTATACAAGAAAATATCGAAAAAGCATCCGATTTGAGACTTTCACTTTCTGGGGTCAAAAAAATTCAAAGGGGTTAACCTTAGGTTTTTTTCAGAAACCGTGAAAATATTCAGTGGTGTTTTTATCGATAAAATCGACTAATTTCGATGCGTAGAGTTCGAAAAACGCGCTGGATCCTGGCGCAAACACTTTAATCCGTCTCAAAATGCGAACTAAAGGAGGCTCAGATTTGCATCGCATTTGCTTGCTTTCAAGCCAGATAAAATTTAAAATATCATACTTACGATGAATCTGTCTGCGCCATCCGAATTTTCTGCTCAAAGTATACAAGAAAATATCGAAAAAGCATCCAATTTGAGACTTTCACTTTTTGGGGTCAAAAAAATTCAAAGGGGTTAACCTTAGGTTTTTTTCAAAAACCGTGAAAATATTCAGTGGTGTTTTTATCGACGAGATCGACTAATTTCGATGCGTAGAGTTCGAAAAACGCGCTGGATCCTGGCGCAAACACTTTAATCCGTCTCAAAATGCGAAGTAATGGAGGCTCAGATTTGCATCGCATTTGCTTACTTTCAAGTCAGATAAAATTTAAAATATAATACTTACGATGAATCTGTCTGCGCCAATCGAATTTTCTGCTCAAAGTATACAAGAAAATATCGAAAAAGCATCCGATTTGAGACTTTCACTTTTTGGGGTCAAAAAAATTCAAAGGGGTTAACCTTAGGTTTTTTTCAAAAACCGTGAAAATATTCAGTGGTGTTTTTATCGACGAAATCGACTAATTTCGATGGGTAGAGTTCGAAAAACTCGCTGGATCCTGGCGCAAACACTTTAATCCGTCTCAAAATGCGAAGTAAAGGAGGCTCAGATTTGCATCGCATTTGCTTACTTTCAAGCCAGATAAAATTTAGAATATCATACTTACGATGAATCTGTCTGCGCCAATCAAATTTTCTGCTCAAAGTATACAAGAAAATATCGAAAAAGCATCCGATTTGAGACTTTCACTTTTTGGGGTCAAAAAAATTCAAAGGGGTTAACCTTAGGTTTTTTTCAAAAACCGTGAAAATATTCAGTGGTGTTTTTATCGACGAAATCGACTAATTTCGATGGGTAGAGTTCGAAAAACTCGCTGGATCCTGGCGCAAACACTTTAATCCATTTCAAAATGCGAAGTAAAGGAGGCTCAGATTTGCATCGCATTTGCTTACTTTCAAGCCAGATAATATTTAGAATATCATACTTACGATGAATCTGTCTGCGCCAATCGAATTTTCTGCTCAAAGTATACAAGAAAATATCGAAAAAGCATCCGATTTGAGACTTTCACTTTTTGGGGTCAAAAAAATTCAAAGGGGTTAACCTTAGGTTTTTTTCAAAAACCGTGAAAATATTCAGTGGTGTTTTTATCGACGAAATCGACTAATTTCGATGCGTAGAGTTTGAAAAACGCGCTGGATCCTGGCGCAAACACTTTAATCCGTCTCAAAATGCGAAGTAAAGGAGGCTCAGATTTGCATCGCATTTGCTTACTTTCAAGCCAGATAAAATTTAAAATATCATACTTACGATGAATCTGTCTGCGCCAATCGATTTTTCTGCTCAAAGTATACAAGAAAATATCGAAGAAGCATCCGATTTGAGACTTTCACTTTTTGGGGTCAAAAAAATTCAAAGGAGTTAACCTTAGGGTTTTTTCAAAAACCTTGAAAATATTCAGTGGTGTTTTTATCGACGAAATCGACTAATTTCGATGCGTAGAGTTCGAAAAACGCGCTGGATCCTGGCGCCAACAGTTTAATCCGTCTCAAAATGCGAAGTAAAGGAGGCTCAGATTTACATCGCATTTGCTTACTTTCAGCCAGATAAAAGTTAAAATATCATACTTACGATGAATCTGTCTGCGCCAATCGAATTTTCTGCTCAAAGTATACAAGAAAATATCGAAAAAGCATCCGATTTGAGACTTTCACTTTTTGGGGTCAAAAAAATTCAAAGGGGTTAACCTTAGGTTTTTTTCAAAAACCGTGAAATAATTCAGTGGTGTTTTTATCGACGAAATCGACTAATTTCGATGCGTAGAGTTCGAAAAACGCGCTGGATCCTGGCGCAAACACTTTAATCCGTCTCAAAATGCGAAGTAAAGGAGGCTCAGATTTGCATCGCATTTGCTTACTTTCAAGCCAGATAAAATTTAAAATATCATACTTACGATGAATCTGTCTGCGCCAATCGAATTTTCTGCTCAAAGTATACAAGAAAATATCGAAAAAGCATCCGATTTAAGACTTACACTTTTTGGGGTCAAAAAAATTCAAAGGGGTTAACCTTAGGTTTTTTTCAAAAACCGTGAAAATATTCAGTGGTGTTTTTATCGACGAAATCGACTAATTTCGATGCGTAGAATTCGAAAACCGCGCTGGATCCTGGCGCAAACACTTTAATCCGTCTCAAAATGCGAAGTAAAGGAGGCTCAGATTTGCATCGCATTTGCTTACTTTCAAGCCAGATAAAATTTAAAATATCATACTTACGATGAATCTGTCTGCGCCAATCGAATTTTCTGCTCAAAGTATACAAGAAAATATCGAAAAAGCATCCGATTTGAGACTTTCACTTTTTGGGGTCAAAAAAATTCAAAGGGGTTAACCTTAGGTTTTTTGCAAAAACCGTGAAAATATTCAGTGATGTTTTTATCGACGAAATCGACTAATTTCGATGCGTAGAGGTCGAAAAACGCGCTGGATCCTGGCGCAAACACTTTAATCCGTCTCAAAATGCGAAGTAAAGGAGGCTCAGATTTGCATCGCATTTGCTTACTTTCAAGCCAGATAAAATGTAAAATATCATACTTACGATGAATCTCTCTGCGCCAATCGAATTTTCTGCTCAAAGTATACAAGAAAATATCGAAAAAGCATCCGATTTGAGACTTTCACTTTCTGGGGTCAAAAAAATTCAAAGGGGTTAACCTTAGGTTTTTTTCAGAAACCGTGAAAATATTCAGTGGTGTTTTTATCGACGAAATCGACTAATTTCGATGCGTAGAGTTCGAAAAACTCGCTGGATCCTGGCGCAAACACTTTAATCCGTCTCAAAATGCGAAGTAAAGGAGGCTCAGATTTGCATCGCATTTGCTTACTTTCAAGCCAGATAAAATTTAAAATATCATACTTACGATGAATCTGTCTGCGCCAATCGAATTTTCTGCTCAAAGTATACAAGAAAATATCGAAAAAGCATCCGATTTGAGACTTTTACTTTTTGGGGTCAAAAAAATTCAAAGGGGTTAACCTTAGGTTTTTTTCAAAAACCGTGAAAATATTCAGTGGTGTTTTTATCGACGAAATCGACTAATTTCGATGCGTAGAGTTCGAAAAACGCGCTGGATCCTGGCGCAAACACTTTAATCCGTCTCAAAATGCGAAGTATAGGAGGCTCAGATTTGCATCGCATTTGCTTACTTTCAAGCCAGATAAAATTTAAAATATCATACTTACGATGAATCTCTCTGCGCCAATCGAATTTTCTGCTCAAAGTAAACAAGAAAATATCGAAAAAGCATCCGATTTGAGACTTTCACTTTTTGGGGTCAAAAAAATTCAAAGGGGTTAACCTTGGGTTTTTTTCAAAAACCGTGAAAATATTCAGTGGTGTTTTTATCGACGAAATCGACTAATTTCGATGCGTAGAGTTCGAAAAACGCGCTGGATCCTGGCGCAAACACTTTAATCCGTCTCAAAATGCGAAGTAAAGGAGGCTCAGATTTGCATCGCATTTGCTTACTTTCAAGCCAGATAAAATTTAAAATATCATACTTACGATGAATCTGTCTACGCCAATCGAATTTTCTGCTCAAAGTATACAAGAAAATATCCAAAAAGCATCCGATTTGAGACTTTCACTTTTTGGGGTCAAAAAGATTCAAAAGGGTTAACCTTAGGTTTTTTTCAAAAACCGTGAAAATATTCAGTGGTGTTTTTATCGACAAAATCGACTAATTTCGATGAGTAGAGTTCGAAAAACGCGCTGGATCCTGGCGCAAACACTTTAATCCGTCTCAAAATGCGAAGTAAAGGAGGCTCAGATTTGCATCGCATTTGCTTACTTTCAAGCCAGATAAAATTTAAAATATCATACTTACGATGAATCTGTCTGCGCCAATCGAATTTTCTGCTCAAAGTATACAAGAAAATATCGAAAAAGCATCCGATTTGAGACTTTCACTTTTTGGGGTCAAAAAAACTCAAAGGGGTTAACCTTAGGTTTTTTTCAAAAACCGTGAAAATATTCAGTGGTGTTTTTATCGACGAAATCGACTAATTTCGATGCGTAGAGTTCGAAAAACGCGCTGGATCCTGGCGCAAACACTTTAATCCGTCTCAAAATGCGAAGTAAAGGAGGCTCAGATTTGCATCGCATTTGCTTACTTTCAAGCCAGATAAAATTTAAAATATCATACTTACGATGAATCTGTCTGCGTCAATCGAATTTTCTGCTCAAAGTATACAAGAAAATATCGAAAAAGCATCCGATTTGAGACTTTCACTTTTTGGGGTCAAAACAATTCAAAGGGGTTAACCTTAGGTTTTTTTCAAAAACCGTAAAAATATTCAGTGGTGTTTTTATCGACGAAATCGACTAATTTCGAAGCGTAGAGTTCGAAAAACGCGCTGGATCCTGGCGCAAACACTTTAATCCGTCTCAAAATGCGAAGTAAAGGAGGCTCAGATTTGCATCGCATTTGTTTACTTTCAAGCCAGATAAAATTTAAAATATCATACTTACGATGAATCTGTCTGCGCCAATCGAATTTTCTGCTCAAAGTATACAAGAAAATATCGAAAAAGCATCCGATTTGAGACTTTCACTTTTTGGGGTCAAAAAAATTCAAAGGGGTTAACCTTAGGTTTTTTTCAAAAACCGTGAAAATATTCAGTGGTGTTTTTATCGACGAAATCCACTTTATTTCGATGAGTAGAGTTCGAAAAACGCGCTGGATCCTGGCGCAAACACTTTAATCCGTCTCAAAATGCGAAGTAAAGGAGGCTCAGATTTGCATCGCATTTGCTTACTTTCAAGCCAGATAAAATTTAAAATATCATACTTACGATGAATCTGTCTGCGCCAATTGAATTTTCTGCTCAAATTATACAAGAAAATATCGAAAAAGCATCCGATTTAAGACTTTCACTTTTTGGGGTCAAAAAAATTCAAAGGGGTTAACCTTAGGTTTTTTTCAAAACGCGTGAAAATATTAAGTGGTGTTTTTATCGACGAAATCGACTAATTTCGATGCGTAGAGTTCGATAAACGCGCTGGATCCTGGCGCAAACACTTTAATCCGTCTCAAAATGCGAAGTAAAGGAAGCTCAGATTTGCATCGCATTTGCTTACTTTCAAGCCAGATAAAATTTAAAATATCATACTTACGATGAATCTGTCTGGGCCAATCGAATTTTCTGCTCAAAGTATACAAGAAAATATCGAAAAAGCATCCGATTTGAGACTTTCACTTTTTGGGGTCAAAATAATTCAAAGGGGTTAACCTTAGGTTTTTTTCAAAAACCGTGAAAGTATTCAGTGGTGTTTTTATCGACGAAATCGACTAATTTCGATGCGTAGAGTTCGAAAAACGCGCTGGATCCTGGCGCAAACACTTTAATCCGTTTCAAAATGCGAAGTAAAGGAGGCTCAGATTTGCATCGCATTTGTTTACTTTCAAGCCAGATAAAATTTAAAATATCATACTTACGATGAATCTGTCTGCGTCAATCGAATTTTCTGCTCAAAGTATACAAGAAAATATCGAAAAAGCATCCGATTTGAGACTTTCACTTTTTGGGGTCAAAAAAATTCAAAGGGGTTAACCTTAGGTTTTTTTCAAAAACCGTGAAAATATTCAGTGGTGTATTTATCGACTAAATCGACTAATTTCGATGCGTAGGGTTCGAAAAACGCGCTGGATCCTGGCGCAAACACTTTAAGCCGTCTCAAAATGCGAAGTAAAAGAGGCTCAGATTTGCATCGCATTTGCTTACTTTCAAGGCAGATAAAATTTAAATTTCATACTTACGATGAATCTGTCTGGGCCAATCGAATTTTCTGCTCAAAGTATACAAGAAAATTTCGAAAAAGCATCCGATTTGAGACTTTCACTTTTTGGGGTCAAAACAATTCAAAGGGGTTAACCTTAGGTTTTTTTCAAAAACCGTAAAAATATTCAGTGGTGTTTTTATCGACGAAATCGACTAATTTCGAAGCGTAGAGTTCGAAAAACGCGCTGGATCCTGGCGCAAACACTTTAATCCGTCTCAAAATGCGAAGTAAAGGAGGCTCAGATTTGCATCGCATTTGTTTACTTTCAAGCCAGATAAAATTTAAAATATCATACTTACGATGAATCTGTCTGCGCCAATCGAATTTTCTGCTCAAAGTATACAAGAAAATATCGAAAAAGCATCCGATTTGAGACTTTCACTTTTTGGGGTCAAAAAAATTCAAAGGGGTTAACCTTAGGTTTTTTTCAAAAACCGTGAAAATATTCAGTGGTGTTTTTATCGACGAAATCCACTTTATTTCGATGAGTAGAGTTCGAAAAACGCGCTGGATCCTGGCGCAAACACTTTAATCCGTCTCAAAATGCGAAGTAAAGGAGGCTCAGATTTGCATCGCATTTGCTTACTTTCAAGCCAGATAAAATTTAAAATATCATTCTTACGATGAATCTGTCTGCGCCAATCGAATTTTCTGCTCAAAGTATACAAGAAAATATCGAAAAAGCATCCGATTTGAGACTTTCACTTTTTGGGGTCAAAAAAATTCAAAGGGGTTAACCTTAGGTTTTTTTCAAAAACCGTGAAAATATTCAGTGGTGTTTTTATCGACGAAATCGACTAATTTCGATGCGTAGAGTTCGAAAAACGCGCTGGATCCTGGCGCAAACACTTTAATCCGTCTCAAAATGCGAAGTAAAGGAGGCCCAGATTTGCATCGCATTTGCTTACTTTCAAGCCAGATAAAATTTAAAATAACATACTTACGATGAATATGTCTGCGCCATTCTAATTTTCTGCTCAAAGTATACAAGAAAATATCGAAAAAGCATCCGATTTGATGCTTTCACTTTTTGTGGTCAAAAAAATTCAAAGGGGTTAACCTTAGGTTTTTTTCAAAAACCGTGAAAATATTCAGTGGTGTTTTTATCGACGAAATCGACTAATTTCGATGCGTAGAGTTCGAAAAACGCGCTGGATCCTGGCGTAAACACTTTAATCCATCTCAAAATGCGAAGTAAAGGAGGCTCAGATTTGCATCGCATTTGCTTACTTTCAAGCCAGATAAAATTTAAAATATCATACTTACGATGAATCTGTCTGCGCCAATCGAATTTTCTGCTCAAAGTATACAAGAAAATATCGAAAAAGCATCCGATTTGAGACTTTCACTTTTTGGAATCAAAAAAATTCAAAGGGGTTAACCTTAGGTTTTTTTCAAAAACCGTGAAAATATTCAGTGGTGTTTTTATCGACAAAATCGACTAATTTCGATGAGTAGAGTTCGAAAAACGCGCTGGATCCTGGCGCAAACACTTTAATCCGTCTCAAAATGCGAAGTAAAGGAGGCTCAGATTTGCATCGCATTTGCTTACTTTCAAGCCAGATAAAATTTAAAATATCATACTTACGATGAATCTGTCTGCGCCAATTGAATTTTCTGCTCAAAGTATACAAGAAAATATCGAAAAAGCATCCGATTTAAGACTTTCACTTTTTGGGGTCAAAAAAATTCAAAGGGGTTAACCTTAGGTTTTTTTCAAAACGCGTGAAAGTATTCAGTGGTGTTTTTATCGACGAAATCGACTAATTTCGATGCGTAGAGTTCGAAAAACGCGCTGGATCCTGGCGCAAACACTTTAATCCGTTTCAAAATGCGAAGTAAAGGAGGCTCAGATTTGCATCGCATTTGTTTACTTTCAAGCCAGATAAAATTTAAAATATCATACTTACGATGAATCTGTCTGCGTCAATCGAATTTTCTGCTCAAAGTATACAAGAAAATATCGAAAAAGCATCCGATTTGAGACTTTCACTTTTTGGGGTCAAAAAAATTCAAAGGGGTTAACCTTAGGTTTTTTTCAAAAACCGTGAAAATATTCAGTGGTGTATTTATCGACTAAATCGACTAATTTCGATGCGTAGGGTTCGAAAAACGCGCTGGATCCTGGCGCAAACACTTTAATCCATCTCAAAATGCGAAGTAAAGGAGGCTCAGATTTGCATCGCATTTGCTTACTTTCAAGCCAGATAAAATTTAAAATATCATACTTACGATGAATCTGTCTGCGCCAATCGAATTTTCTGCTCAAAGTATACAAGAAAATATCGAAAAAGCATCCGATTTGAGACTTTCACTTTTTGGGGTCAAAAAAATTCAAAGGGGTTAACCTTAGGTTTTTTTCAAAAACCGTGAAAATATTCAGTGGTGTTTTTATCGACGAAATCGACTAATTTCGATGGGTAGAGTTCGAAAAACTCGCTGGATCCTGGCGCAAACACTTTAATCCATTTCAAAATGCGAAGTAAAGGAGGCTCAGATTTGCATCGCATTTGCTTACTTTCAAGCCAGATAATATTTAGAATATCATACTTACGATGAATCTGTCTGCGCCAATCGAATTTTCTGCTCAAAGTATACAAGAAAATATCGAAAAAGCATCCGATTTGAGACTTTCACTTTTTGGGGTCAAAAAAATTCAAAGGGGTTAACCTTAGGTTTTTTTCAAAAACCGTGAAAATATTCAGTGGTGTTTTTATCGACGAAATCGACTAATTTCGATGCGTAGAGTTTGAAAAACGCGCTGGATCCTGGCGCAAACACTTTAATCCGTCTCAAAATGCGAAGTAAAGGAGGCTCAGATTTGCATCGCATTTGCTTACTTTCAAGCCAGATAAAATTTAAAATATCATACTTACGATGAATCTGTCTGCGCCAATCGATTTTTCTGCTCAAAGTATACAAGAAAATATCGAAAAAGCATCCGATTTGAGACTTTCACTTTTTGGGGTCAAAAAAATTCAAAGGAGTTAACCTTAGGGTTTTTTCAAAAACCTTGAAAATATTCAGTGGTGTTTTTATCGACGAAATCGACTAATTTCGATGCGTAGAGTTCGAAAAACGCGCTGGATCCTGGCGCCAACAGTTTAATCCGTCTCAAAATGCGAAGTAAAGGAGGCTCAGATTTACATCGCATTTGCTTACTTTCAGCCAGATAAAAGTTAAAATATCATACTTACGATGAATCTGTCTGCGCCAATCGAATTTTCTGCTCAAAGTATACAAGAAAATATCGAAAAAGCATCCGATTTGAGACTTTCACTTTTTGGGGTCAAAAAAATTCAAAGGGGTTAACCTTAGGTTTTTTTCAAAAACCGTGAAATAATTCAGTGGTGTTTTTATCGACGAAATCGACTAATTTCGATGCGTAGAGTTCGAAAAACGCGCTGGATCCTGGCGCAAACACTTTAATCCGTCTCAAAATGCGAAGTAAAGGAGGCTCAGATTTGCATCGCATTTGCTTACTTTCAAGCCAGATAAAATTTAAAATATCATACTTACGATGAATCTGTCTGGGCCAATCGAATTTTCTGCTCAAAGTATACAAGAAAATATCGAAAAAGCATCCGATTTGAGACTTTCACTTTTTGGGGTCAAAATAATTCAAAGGGGTTAACCTTAGGTTTTTTTCAAAAACCGTGAAAGTATTCAGTGGTGTTTTTATCGACGAAATCGACTAATTTCGATGCGTAGAGTTCGAAAAACGCGCTGGATCCTGGCGCAAACACTTTAATCCGTTTCAAAATGCGAAGTAAAGGAGGCTCAGATTTGCATCGCATTTGTTTACTTTCAAGCCAGATAAAATTTAAAATATCATACTTACGATGAATCTGTCTGCGTCAATCGAATTTTCTGCTCAAAGTATACAAGAAAATATCGAAAAAGCATCCGATTTGAGACTTTCACTTTTTGGGGTCAAAAAAATTCAAAGGGGTTAACCTTAGGTTTTTTTCAAAAACCGTGAAAATATTCAGTGGTGTATTTATCGACTAAATCGACTAATTTCGATGCGTAGGGTTCGAAAAACGCGCTGGATCCTGGCGCAAACACTTTAAGCCGTCTCAAAATGCGAAGTAAAAGAGGCTCAGATTTGCATCGCATTTGCTTACTTTCAAGGCAGATAAAATCTAAAATATCATACTTACGATGAATCTGTCTGGGCCAATCGAATTTTCTGCTCAAAGTATACAAGAAAATTTCGAAAAAGCATCCGATTTGAGACTTTCACTTTTTGGGGTCAAAACAATTCAAAGGGGTTAACCTTAGGTTTTTTTCAAAAACCGTAAAAATATTCAGTGGTGTTTTTATCGACGAAATCGACTAATTTCGAAGCGTAGAGTTCGAAAAACGCGCTGGATCCTGGCGCAAACACTTTAATCCGTCTCAAAATGCGAAGTAAAGGAGGCTCAGATTTGCATCGCATTTGTTTACTTTCAAGCCAGATAAAATTTAAAATATCATACTTACGATGAATCTGTCTGCGCCAATCGAATTTTCTGCTCAAAGTATACAAGAAAATATCGAAAAAGCATCCGATTTGAGACTTTCACTTTTTGGGGTCAAAAAAATTCAAAGGGGTTAACCTTAGGTTTTTTTCAAAAACCGTGAAAATATTCAGTGGTGTTTTTATCGACGAAATCCACTTTATTTCGATGAGTAGAGTTCGAAAAACGCGCTGGATCCTGGCGCAAACACTTTAATCCGTCTCAAAATGCGAAGTAAAGGAGGCTCAGATTTGCATCGCATTTGCTTACTTTCAAGCCAGATAAAATTTAAAATATCATTCTTACGATGAATCTGTCTGCGCCAATCGAATTTTCTGCTCAAAGTATACAAGAAAATATCGAAAAAGCATCCGATTTGAGACTTTCACTTTTTGGGGTCAAAAAAATTCAAAGGGGTTAACCTTAGGTTTTTTTCAAAAACCGTGAAAATATTCAGTGGTGTTTTTATCGACGAAATCGACTAATTTCGATGCGTAGAGTTCGAAAAACGCGCTGGATCCTGGCGCAAACACTTTAATCCGTCTCAAAATGCGAAGTAAAGGAGGCCCAGATTTGCATCGCATTTGCTTACTTTCAAGCCAGATAAAATTTAAAATAACATACTTACGATGAATATGTCTGCGCCATTCTAATTTTCTGCTCAAAGTATACAAGAAAATATCGAAAAAGCATCCGATTTGATGCTTTCACTTTTTGTGGTCAAAAAAATTCAAAGGGGTTAACCTTAGGTTTTTTTCAAAAACCGTGAAAATATTCAGTGGTGTTTTTATCGACGAAATCGACTAATTTCGATGCGTAGAGTTCGAAAAACGCGCTGGATCCTGGCGTAAACACTTTAATCCATCTCAAAATGCGAAGTAAAGGAGGCTCAGATTTGCATCGCATTTGCTTACTTTCAAGCCAGATAAAATTTAAAATATCATACTTACGATGAATCTGTCTGCGCCAATCGAATTTTCTGCTCAAAGTATACAAGAAAATATCGAAAAAGCATCCGATTTGAGACTTTCACTTTTTGGAATCAAAAAAATTCAAAGGGGTTAACCTTAGGTTTTTTTCAAAAACCGTGAAAATATTCAGTGGTGTTTTTATCGACAAAATCGACTAATTTCGATGAGTAGAGTTCGAAAAACGCGCTGGATCCTGGCGCAAACACTTTAATCCGTCTCAAAATGCGAAGTAAAGGAGGCTCAGATTTGCATCGCATTTGCTTACTTTCAAGCCAGATAAAATTTAAAATATCATACTTACGATGAATCTGTCTGCGCCAATTGAATTTTCTGCTCAAAGTATACAAGAAAATATCGAAAAAGCATCCGATTTAAGACTTTCACTTTTTGGGGTCAAAAAAATTCAAAGGGGTTAACCTTAGGTTTTTTTCAAAACGCGTGAAAGTATTCAGTGGTGTTTTTATCGACGAAATCGACTAATTTCGATGCGTAGAGTTCGAAAAACGCGCTGGATCCTGGCGCAAACACTTTAATCCGTTTCAAAATGCGAAGTAAAGGAGGCTCAGATTTGCATCGCATTTGTTTACTTTCAAGCCAGATAAAATTTAAAATATCATACTTACGATGAATCTGTCTGCGTCAATCGAATTTTCTGCTCAAAGTATACAAGAAAATATCGAAAAAGCATCCGATTTGAGACTTTCACTTTTTGGGGTCAAAAAAATTCAAAGGGGTTAACCTTAGGTTTTTTTCAAAAACCGTGAAAATATTCAGTGGTGTATTTATCGACTAAATCGACTAATTTCGATGCGTAGGGTTCGAAAAACGCGCTGGATCCTGGCGCAAACACTTTAATCCATCTCAAAATGCGAAGTAAAGGAGGCTCAGATTTGCATCGCATTTGCTTACTTTCAAGCCAGATAAAATTTAAAATATCATACTTACGATGAATCTGTCTGCGCCAATCGAATTTTCTGCTCAAAGTATACAAGAAAATATCGAAAAAGCATCCGATTTGAGACTTTCACTTTTTGGGGTCAAAAAAATTCAAAGGGGTTAACCTTAGGTTTTTTTCAAAAACCGTGAAAATATTCAGTGGTGTTTTTATCGACGAAATCGACTAATTTCGATGGGTAGAGTTCGAAAAACTCGCTGGATCCTGGCGCAAACACTTTAATCCATTTCAAAATGCGAAGTAAAGGAGGCTCAGATTTGCATCGCATTTGCTTACTTTCAAGCCAGATAATATTTAGAATATCATACTTACGATGAATCTGTCTGCGCCAATCGAATTTTCTGCTCAAAGTATACAAGAAAATATCGAAAAAGCATCCGATTTGAGACTTTCACTTTTTGGGGTCAAAAAAATTCAAAGGGGTTAACCTTAGGTTTTTTTCAAAAACCGTGAAAATATTCAGTGGTGTTTTTATCGACGAAATCGACTAATTTCGATGCGTAGAGTTTGAAAAACGCGCTGGATCCTGGCGCAAACACTTTAATCCGTCTCAAAATGCGAAGTAAAGGAGGCTCAGATTTGCATCGCATTTGCTTACTTTCAAGCCAGATAAAATTTAAAATATCATACTTACGATGAATCTGTCTGCGCCAATCGATTTTTCTGCTCAAAGTATACAAGAAAATATCGAAAAAGCATCCGATTTGAGACTTTCACTTTTTGGGGTCAAAAAAATTCAAAGGAGTTAACCTTAGGGTTTTTTCAAAAACCTTGAAAATATTCAGTGGTGTTTTTATCGACGAAATCGACTAATTTCGATGCGTAGAGTTCGAAAAACGCGCTGGATCCTGGCGCCAACAGTTTAATCCGTCTCAAAATGCGAAGTAAAGGAGGCTCAGATTTACATCGCATTTGCTTACTTTCAGCCAGATAAAAGTTAAAATATCATACTTACGATGAATCTGTCTGCGCCAATCGAATTTTCTGCTCAAAGTATACAAGAAAATATCGAAAAAGCATCCGATTTGAGACTTTCACTTTTTGGGGTCAAAAAAATTCAAAGGGGTTAACCTTAGGTTTTTTTCAAAAACCGTGAAATAATTCAGTGGTGTTTTTATCGACGAAATCGACTAATTTCGATGCGTAGAGTTCGAAAAACGCGCTGGATCCTGGCGCAAACACTTTAATCCGTCTCAAAATGCGAAGTAAAGGAGGCTCAGATTTGCATCGCATTTGCTTACTTTCAAGCCAGATAAAATTTAAAATATCATACTTACGATGAATCTGTCTGCGCCAATCGAATTTTCTGCTCAAAGTATACAAGAAAATATCGAAAAAGCATCCGATTAGAGACTTTCACTTTTTGGGGTCAAAAAAATTCAAAGGGGTTAACCTTAGGTTTTTTTCAAAAACCGTGAAAATATTCGGTGGTGTTTTTATCGACGAAATCGACTAATTTCGATGCGTAGAGATCGAAAAACGCGCTGGATCCTGGCGCAAACACTTTAATCCGTCTCAAAATGCGAAGTAAAGGAAGCTCAGATTTGCATCGCATTTGCTTACTTTCAAGCCAGATAAAATTTAAAATATCATACTTACGATGAATCTGTCTGCGCCAATCGAATTTTCTGCTCAAAGTATACAAGAAAATATCGAAAAAGCATCCGATTTGAGACTTTCACTTTTTGAGGTCAAAAAAATTCAAAGGGGTTAACCTTAGGTTTTTTGCAAAAACCGTGAAAATATTCAGTGATGTTTTTATCGACGAAATCGACTAATTTCGATGCGTAGAGTTCGAAAAACGCGCTGGATCCTGGCGCAAACACTTTAATCCGTCTCAAAATGCGAAGTAAAGGAGGCTCAGATTTGCATCGCATTTGCTTACTTTCAAGTCAGATAAAATGTAAAATATCATACTTACGATGAATCTCTCTGCGCCAATCGAATTTTCTGCTCAAAGTATACAAGAAAATATCGAAAAAAGCATCCGATTTGAGACTTTCACTTTCTGGGGTCAAAAAAATTCAAAGGGGTTAACCTTAGGTTTTTTTCAGAAACCGTGAAAATATTCAGTGGTGTTTTTATCGACGAAATCGACTAATTTCGATGCGTAGAGTTCGAAAAACGCGCTGGATCATGGCGCAAACACTTTAATCCGTCTCAAAATGCGAAGTAAAGGAGGCTCAGATTTGCATCGCATTTGCTTACTTTCAAGCCAGATAAAATTTAAAATATCATACTTACGATGAATCTGTCTGCGCCAATCGAATTTTCTGCTCAAAGTATACAAGAAAATATCGAAAAAGCATCCGATTTGAGACTTTCACTTTTTGGGGTCAAAAAAATTCAAAGGGGTTAACCTTAGGTTTTTTTCAAAAACCGTGAAAATATTCAGTGGTGTTTTTATCGACAAAATCGACTAATTTCGATGAGTAGAGTTCGAAAAACGCGCTGGATCCTGGCGCAAACACTTTAATCCGTCTCAAAATGCGAAGTAAAGGAGGCTCAGATTTGCATCGCATTTGCTTACTTTCAAGCCAGATAAAATTTAAAATATCATACTTACGATGAATCTGTCTGCGCCAATCGAATTTTCTGCTCAAAGTAAACAAGAAAATATCGAAAAAGCATCCGATTTGAGACTTTCACTTTCTGGGGTCAAAAAAATTCAAAGGGGTTAACCTTAGGTTTTTTTCAAAAACCGTGAAAATATTCAGTGGTGTTTTTATCGACGAAATCGACTAATTTCGATGCGTAGAGTTCGAAAAACGCGCTGGATCCTAGCGCAAACACTTTAATCCGTCTCAAAATGCGAAGTAAAGGAGGCTCAGATTTGCATCGCATTTGCTTACTTTCAAGCAAGATAAAATTTAAAATATCATACTTACGATGAATCTGTCTGCGCCAATCGAGTTTTCTGCTCAAAGTATACAAGAAAATATCGAAAAAGCATCCGATTTGAAACTTTCACTTTTTGGGGTCAAAAAAATTCAAAGGGGTTAACCTTAGGTTTTTTTCAAAAACCGTGAAAATATTCAGAGGTGCTTTTATCGACGAAATCGACTAATTTCGATGCGTAGAGTTCGAAAAACGCGCTGGATCCTGGCGCAAACACTTTAATCCGTCTCAAAATGCGAAGTAAAGGAGGCTCAGATTTGCATCGCATTTGCTTACTTTCAAGCCAGATAAAATTTAAAATATCATACTTACGATGAATCTGTCTGGGCCAATCGAATTTTCTGCTCAAAGTATACAAGAAAATATCGAAAAAGCATCCGATTTGAGACTTTCACTTTTTGGGGTCAAAAAAATTCAAAGGGGTTAACCTTAGGTTTTTTTCAAAAACCGTGAAAGTATTCAGTGGTGTTTTTATCGACGAAATCGACTAATTTCGAAGCGTAGAGTTCGAAAAACGCGCTGGATCCTGGCGCAAACACTTTAATCCGTCTCAAAATGCGAAGTAAAGGAGGCTCAGATTTGCATCGCATTTGTTTACTTTCAAGCCAGATAAAATTTAAAATATCATACTTACGATGAATCTGTCTGCGCCAATCGAATTTTCTGCTCAAAGTATACAAGAAAATATCGAAAAAGCATCCGATTTGAGACTTTCACTTTTTGGGGTCAAAAAAATTCAAAGGGGTTAACCTTAGGTTTTTTTCAAAAACCGTGAAAATATTCAGTGGTGTTTTTATCGACGAAATCGACTTTATTTCGATGAGTAGAGTTCGAAAAACGCGCTGGATCCTGGCGCAAACACTTTAATCCGTCTCAAAATGCGAAGTAAAGGAGGCTCAGATTTGCATCGCATTTGCTTACTTTCAAGCCAGATAAAATTTAAAATATCATACTTACGATGAATCTGTCTGCGCCAATCGAATTTTCTGCTCAAAGTATACAAGAAAATATCGAAAAAGCATCCGATTTGAGACTTTCACTTTTTGGGGTCAAAAAAATTCAAAGGGGTTAACCTTAGGTTTTCTTCAAAAACCGTGAAAATATTCAGTGGTGTTTTTATCGACGAAATCGACTAATTTCGATGCGTAGAGTTCGAAAAACGCGCTGGATCCTGGCGCAAACACTTTAATCCGTCTCAAAATGCGAAGTAAAGGAGGCCCAGATTTGCATCGCATTTGCTTACTTTCAAGCCAGATAAAATTTAAAATAACATACTTACGATGAATATGTCTGCGCCATTCTAATTTTCTGCTCAAAGTATACAAGAAAATATCGAAAAAGCATCCGATTTGATGCTTTCACTTTTTGGGGTCAAAAAAATTCAAAGGGGTTAACCTTAGGTTTTTTTCAAAAACCGTGAAAATATTCAGTGGTGTTTTTATCGACGAAATCGACTAATTTCGATGCGTAGAGTTCGAAAAACGCGCTGGATCCTGGCGTAATCACTTTAATCCATCTCAAAATGCGAAGTAAAGGAAGCTCAGATTTGCATCGCATTTGCTTACTTTCAAGCCAGATAAAATTTAAAATATCATACTTACGATGAATCTGTCTGCGCCAATCGAATTTTCTGCTCAAAGTATACAAGAAAATATCGAAAAAGCATCCGATTTGAGACTTTCACTTTTTGGGGTCAAAAAAATTCAAAGGGGTTAACCTTAGGTTTTTTTCAAAAACCGTGAAAATATTCAGTGGTGTTTTTATCGACGAGATCGACTAATTTCGATGCGTAGAGTTCGAAAAACGCGCTGGATACTGGCGCAAACACTTTAATCCGTCTCAAAATGCGAAGTAAAGGAGGCTCAGATTTGCATCGCATTTGCTTACTTTCAAGCCAGATAAAATTTAAAATATCATACTTACGTTGAATCTCTCTGCGCCAATCGAATTTTCTGCTCAAAGTATACAAGAAAATATCCAAAAAGCATCCGATTTGAGACTTTCACTTTTTGGGGTCAAAAAGATTCAAAGGGGTTAACCTTAGGTTTTTTTCAAAAACCGTGAAAATATTCAGTGGTGTATTTATCGACTAAATCGACTAATTTCGATGCGTAGGGTTCGAAAAACGCGCTGGATCCTGGCGCAAACACTTTAATCCGTCTGAAAATGCGAAGTAAAAGAGGCTCAGATTTGCATCGCATTTGCTTACTTTCAAGCCAGATAAAATTTAAAATATCATACTTACGATGAATCAGTCTGCGACAATCGAATTTTCTGCTCAAAGTATACAAGAAAATATCGAAAAAGCATCCGATTTGAGACTTTCACTTTTTGGGGTCAAAAAAATTCAAAGGGGTTAACCTTAAGTTTTTTTCAAAAACCGTGAAAATATTCAGTGGTGTTTTTATCGACGAAATCGACTAATTTCGATGCGTAGAGTTCGAAAAACTCGCTGGATCCTGGCGCAAACACTTTAATCCGTCTCAAAATGCGAAGTAAAGGTGGCTCAGATTTGCATCGCATTTGCTTACTTTCAAGCCAGATAAAATTTAAAATATCATACTTACGATGAATCTGTCTGCGCCAATCGAATTTTCTGCTCAAAGTATACAAGAAAATATCGAAAAAGCATCCGATTTGAGACTTTCACTTTTTGGGGTCAAAAAAATTCAAAGGGGTTAACCTTAGGTTTTTTTCAAAAACCGTGAAAATATTCAGTGGTGTTTTTATCGACGAAATCGACTAATTTCGATGCGTAGAGTTCGAAAAACGCGCTGGATCCTGGCGCAAACACTTTAATCCGTCTCAAAATGCGAAGTAAAGGAGGCTCAGATTTGCATCGCATTTGCTTACTTTCAAGCCAGATAAAATTTAAAATATCATACTTACGATGAATCTGTCTGCGCCAATCGAATTTTCTGCTCAAAGTATACAAGAAAATATCGAAAAAGCATCCGATTTGAGACTTTCACTTTTTGGGGTCAAAAAAATTCAAAGGGGTTAACCTTAGGTTTTTTTCAAAAACCGTGAAAATATTCAGTGGTGTTTTTATCGACGAAATCGACTAATTTCGATGCGTAGAGTTCGAAAAACGCGCTGGATCCTGGCGCAAACACTTTAATCCGTCTCAAAATGCGAAGTAAAGGAGGCTCAGATTTGCATCGCATTTGCTTACTTTCAAGCCAGATAAAATTTAAAATATCATACTTACGATGAATCTGTCTGCGCCAATCGAATTTTCTGCTCAAAGTATACAAGAAAATATCGAAAAAGCATCCGATTTGAGCCTTTCACTTTTTGGGGTCAAAAAAATTCAAAGGGGTTAACCTTAGGTTTTTTTCAAAAACCGTGAAAATATTCAGTGGTGTTTTTATCGACGAAATCGACTAATTTCGATGCGTAGAGTTCGAAAAACGCGTTGGTTCCTGGCGCAAACACTTTAATCCGTCTCAAAATGCGAAGTAAAAGAGGCTCAGATTTGCATCGCATTTGCTTACTTTCAAGCCAGATAAAATTTAAAATATCATACTTACGATGAATCAGTCTGCGACAATCGAATTTTCTGCTCAAAGTATACAAGAAAATATCGAAAAAGCATCCGATTTGAGACTTTCACTTTTTGGGGTCAAAAAAATTCAAAGGGGTTAACCTTAGGTTTTTTTCAAAAACCGTGAAAATATTCAGTGGTGTTTTTATCGACGAAATCGACTAATTTCGATGCGTAGAGTTCGAAAAACGCGCTGGATCCTGGCGCAAACACTTTAATCCGTCTCAAAATGCGAAGTAAAGGAGGCTCAGATTTGCATCGCATTTGCTTACTTTCAAGCCAGATAAAATTTAAAATATCATACTTACGATGAATCTGTCTGCGCCAAACGAATTTTCTGCTCAAAGTATACAAGAAAATATCGAAAAAGCATCCGATTTGAGACTTTCACTTTTTGGGGTCAAAAAAATTCAAAGGGGTTAACCTTAGGTTTTTTTCAAAAACCGTGAAAATATTCAGTGGTGTTTTTATCGACGAAATTGACTAATTTCGATGCGTAGAGTTCGAAAAAACGCGCTGGATCCTGGCGCAAACACTTTAATCCGTCTCAAAATGCGAAGTAAAGGAGGCTCAGATTTGCATCGTATTTGCTTACTTTCAAGCCAGATAAAATTTAAAATATCATACTTACGATGAATCTGTCTGCGCCAATCGAATTTTCTGCTCAAAGTATACAAGAAAATATCGAAAAAGCATCCGATTTGAGACTTTCACTTTTTGGGGTCAAAAAAATTCAAAGGGGTTAACCTTAGGTTTTTTTCAAAAACCGTGAAAATATTCAGTGGTGTTTTTATCGACGAAATCGACTAATTTCGATGCGTAGAGTTCGAAAAACGCGCTGGATCCTGGCGCAAACACTTTAATCCGTCTCAAAATGCGAAGTAAAGGAGGCTCAGAATTGCATCGCATTTGCTTACTTTCAAGCCAGATAACATTTAAAATATCATACTTACGATGAATCTGTCTGCGCCAATCGAATTTTCTGCTCAAAGTATACAAGAAAATATCGGAAAAGCATCCGATTTGAGACTTTCACTTTTTGGGGTCAAAAAAATTCAAAGGGGTTAACCTTAGGTTTTTTTCAAAAACCGTGAAAATATTCAGTGGTGTTTTTATCGACGAAATCGACTAATTTCGATGCGTAGAGTTCGAAAAACGCGCTGGATCCTGGCGCAAACACTTTAATCCGTCTCAAAATGCGAAGTAAAGGAGGCTCAGATTTGCATCGCATTTGCTTACTTTCAAGCCAGATAAAATTTAAAATATCATACTTACGATGAATCTGTCTGCGCCAAACGAATTTTCTGCTCAAAGTATACAAGAAAATATCGAAAAAGCATCCGATTTGAGACTTTCACTTTTTGGGGTCAAAAAAATTCAAAGGGGTTAACCTTAGGTTTTTTTCAAAAACCGTGAAAATATTCAGTGGTGTTTTTATCGACGAAATCGACTAATTTCGATGCGTAGAGTTCGAAAAACGCGCTGGATCCTGGCGCAAACACATTAATCCGTCTCAAAATGCGAAGTAAAGGAGGCTCAGATTTGCATCGCATTTGCTTACTTTCAAGCCAGATAAAATTTAAAATATCATACTTACGATGAATCTGTCTGCGCCAATCGAATTTTCTGCTCAAAGTATACAAGAAAATATCGAAAAAGCATCCGATTTGAGACTTTCACTTTTTGGGGTCAAAAAAATTCAAAGGGGTTAACCTTAGGTTTTTTTCAAAAACCGTGAAAATATTCAGTGGTGTTTTTATCGACGAAATCGACTAATTTCGATGCGTAGAGTTCGAAAAACGCGCTGGATCCTGGCGCAAACACTTTAATCCGTCTCAAAATGCGAAGTAATGGAGGCTCAGATTTGCATCGCATTTGCGTACTTTCAAGCCAGATAAAATTTAAAATATCATACTAACGATGAATCTGTCTGCGCCATACGAATTTTCTGCTCAAAGTATACAAGAAAATATCGAAAAAGCATCCGATTTGAGACTTTCACTTTTTGGGGTCAAAAAAATTCAAAGGGGTTAACCTTAGGTTTTTTTCAAAAACCGTGAAAATATTCAGTGGTGTTTTTATCGACGAAATGGACTAATTTCGATGCGTAGAGTTCGAAAAACGCGCTAGATCCTGGCGCAAACACTTTAATCCGTCTCAAAATGCGAAGTAAAGGAGGCTCAGATTTGCATCGCATTTGCGTACTTTCAAGCCAGATAAAATTTAAAATTTCATTCTTACGATGAATCTGTCTGCGCCAATCGAATTTTCTGCTCAAAGTATACAAGAAAATATAGAAAAAGCATCCGATTTGAGACTTTCACTTTTTGGGGTCAAAAAAATTCAAAGGGGTTAACCTTAGGTTTTTTTCAAAAACCGTGAAAATGTTCAGTGGTGTTTTTATCGACGAAATCGACTAATTTCGATGCGTAGAGTTCGAAAAACGCGCTGGATCCTGGCGCAAACACTTTAATCCGTCTCAAAATGCGAAGTAAAGGAGGCTCAGATTTGCATCGCATTTGCTTACTTTCAAGCCAGATAAAATTTAAAATATCATACTTACGATGAATCTGTCTGCGCCAAACGAATTTTCTGCTCAAAGTATACAAGAAAATATCGAAAAAGCATCCGATTTGAGACTTTCACTTTTTGGGGTCAAAAAAATTCAAAGGGGTTAACCTTAGGTTTTTTTCAAAAACCGTGAAAATATTCAGTGGTGTTTTTATCGACGAAATCGACTAATTTCGATGCGTAGAGTTCGAAAAACGCGCTGGATCCTGGCGCAAACACATTAATCCGTCTCAAAATGCGAAGTAAAGGAGGCTCAGATTTGCATCGCATTTGCTTACTTTCAAGCCAGATAAAATTTAAAATATCATACTTACGATGAATCTGTCTGCGCCAATCGAATTTTCTGCTCAAAGTATACAAGAAAATATCGAAAAAGCATCCGATTTGAGACTTTCACTTTTTGGGGTCAAAAAAATTCAAAGGGGTTAACCTTAGGTTTTTTTCAAAAACCGTGAAAATATTCAGTGGTGTTTTTATCGACGAAATCGACTAATTTCGATGCGTAGAGTTCGAAAAACGCGCTGGATCCTGGCGCAAACACTTTAATCCGTCTCAAAATGCGAAGTAATGGAGGCTCAGATTTGCATCGCATTTGCTTACTTTCAAGCCAGATAAAACTTAAAATATCATACTTACGATGAATCTGTCTGCGCCAATCGAATTTTCTGCTCAAAGTATACAAGAAAATATCGAAAAAGCATCCGATTTGAAACTTTCACTTTTTGGGGTCAAAAAAATTCAAAGGGGTTAACCTTAGGTTTTTTTTCAAAAACCGTGAAAATATTCAGTGGTGTTTTTATCGACGAAATCGACTACTTTCGATGCGTAGAGTTCGAAAAATTCGCTGTATCCTGGCGCAAACACTTTAATCCGTCTCAAAGTGCGAAGTAAAGGAGGCTCAGATTTGAATCGCATTTGCTTACTTTCAAGCCAGATAAAATTTAAAATATCATACTTACGATGAATCTGTCTGCGCCAATCGAATTTTCTGCTCAAAGTATGCAAGAAAATATCGAAAAAGCATCCGATTTGAGACTTTCACTTTTTGGGGTCAAAAAAATTCAAAGGGGTTAACCTTAGGTTTTTTTCAAAAACCGTGAAAATATTCAGTGGTGTTTTTATCGACGAAATCGACTAATTTCGATGCGTAGAGTTCGAAAAACGCGCTGGATCCTGGCGCAAACACTTTAATCCGTCTCAAAATGCGAAGTAAAGGAGGCTCAGATTTGCATCGCATTTGCTTACTTTCAAGCCAGATAAAATTTAAAATATCATACTTACGATGAATCTGTCTGCGCCAATCGAATTTTCTGCTCAAAGTATACAAGAAAATATCGAAAAAGCATCCGATTTGAAACTTTCACTTTTTGGGGTCAAAAAAATTCAAAGGGGTTAACCTTAGGTTTTTTTTCAAAAACCGTGAAAATATTCAGTGGTGTTTTTATTGACGAAATCGACTACTTTCGATGCGTAGAGTTCGAAAAATTCGCTGTATCCTGCCGCAAACACTTTAATCCGTCTCAAAGTGCGAAGTAAAGGAGGCTCAGATTTGAATCGCATTTGCTTACTTTCAAGCCAGATAAAATTTAAAATATCATACTTACGATGAATCTGTCTGCGCCAATCGAATTTTCTGCTCAAAGTATGCAAGAAAATATCGAAAAAGCATCCGATTTGAGACTTTCACTTTTTGGGGTCAAAAAAATTCAAAGGGGTTAACCTTAGGTTTTTTTCAAAAACCGTGAAAATATTCAGTGGTGTTTTTATCGACGAAATCGACTAATTTCGATGCGTAGAGTTCGAAAAACGCGCTGGATCCTGGCGCAAACACTTTAATCCGTCTCAAAATGCGAAGTAAAGGAGGCTCAGATTTGCATCGCATTTGCTTACTTTCAAGCCAGATAAAATTTAAAATATCATACTTACGATGAATCTGTCTGCGCCAATCGAATTTTCTGCTCAAAGTATACAAGAAAATATCGAAAAAGCATCCGATTTGAGACTTTCACTTTTTGGGGTCAAAAAAATTCAAAGGGATTAACCTTAGGTTTTTTTCAAAAACCGTGAAAATAATCAGTGGTGTTTTTATCGACGAAATCGTCTAATTTCGATGCGTAGAGTTCGAAAAACGCGCTGGATCCTGGCGCAAACACTTTAATCCGTCTCAAAATGCGAAGTAAAGGAGGCTCAGATTTGCATAGCATTTGCTTACTTTCAAGCCAGATAAAATTTAAAATATCATACTTACGATGAATCTGTCTGCGCCAATCGAATTTTCTGCTCAAAGTATACAAGAAAATATCGAAAAAGCATCCGAATTGAGACTTTCACTTTTTGGGGTCAAAAAAATTCAAAGGGGTTAACCTTAGGTTTTTTTCAAAAACCGTGAAAATATTCAGTGGTGTTTTTATCGAGGAAATCGACTAATTTCGATGCGTAGAGTTCGAAAAACGCGCTGGATCCTGGCGCAAACACTTTAATCCGTCTCAAAATGCGAAGTAAAGGAGGCTCAGATTTGCATCGCATTTGCTTACTTTCAAGCCAGATAAAATTTAAAATATCATACTTACGATGAATCTGTCTGCGCCAATCGAATTTTCTGCTCAAAGTATACAAGAAAATATCGAAAAAGCATCCGATTTGAGACTTTCACTTTTTGGGGTCAAAAAAATTCAAAGGGATTAACCTTAGGTTTTTTTCAAAAACCGTGAAAATAATCAGTGGTGTTTTTATCGACGAAATCGTCTAATTTCGATGCGTAGAGTTCGAAAAACGCGCTGGATCCTGGCGCAAACACTTTAATCCGTCTCAAAATGCGAAGTAAAGGAGGCTCAGATTTGCATCGCATGTGCTTACTTTCAAGCCAGATAAAATTTAAAATATCATACTTACGATGAATCTGTCTGCGCCAATCGAATTTTCTGCTCAAAGTATACAAGAAAATATCGAAAAAGCATCCGATTTGAGACTTTCACTTTTTGGGGTCAAAAAAATTCAAAGGGGTTAACCTTAGGTTTTTTTCAAAAACCGTGAAAATATTCAGTGGTGTTTTTATCGACGAAATCGACTAATTTCGATGCGTAGAGTTCGAAAAACGCGCTGGATCCTGGTGCAAACACTTTAATCCGTCTCAAAATGCGAAGTAAAGGAGGCTCAGATTTGCATCGCATTTGCTTACTTTCAAGCCAGATAAAATTTAAAATATCATACTTACGATGAATCTGTCTGCGCCAATCGAATTTTCTGCTCAAAGTATACAACAAAATATCGAAAAAGCATCCGATTTGAGACTTTCACTTTTTGGGGTCAAAAAAATTCAAAGGGGTTAACCTTAGGTTTTTTTCAAAAACCGTGAAAATATTCAGTGGTGTTTTTATCGACGAAATCGACTAATTTCGATGCGTAGAGTTCGAAAAACGCGCTGGATCCTGACGCAAACACTTTAATCCGTCTCAAAATGCGAAGTAAAGGAGGCTCAGATTTGCATCGCATTTGCTTACTTTCAAGCCAGATAAAATTTAAAATATCATACTTACGATGAATCTGTCTGCGCCAAACGAATTTTCTGCTCAAAGTATACAAGAAAATATCGAAAAAGCATTCGATTTGATACTTTCACTTTTTGGGGTCAAAAAAATTCAAAGGGGTTAACCTTAGGTTTTTTTCAAAAACCGTGAAAATATTCAGTGGTGTTTTTATCGACGAAATCGACTAATTTCGATGCGTAGAGTTCGAAAAACGCGCTGGATCCTGGCGCAAACACTTTAATCCGTCTCAAAATGCGAAGTAAAGGAGGCTCAGATTTGCATCGCATGTGCTTACTTTCAAGCCAGATAAAATTTAAAATATCATACTTACGATGAATCTGTCTGCGCCAATCGAATTTTCTGCTCAAAGTATACAAGAAAATATCGAAAAAGCATCCGATTTGAGCCTTTCACTTTTTGGGGTCAAAAAAATTCAAAGGGGTTAACCTTAGGTTTTTTTCAAAAACCGTGAAAATATTCAGTGGTGTTTTTATCGACGAAATCGACTAATTTCGATGCGTAGAGTTCGAAAAACGCGCTGGATCCTGGCGCAAACACTTTAATCCGTCTCAAAATGCGAAGTAAAGGAGGCTCAGATTTGCATCGCATTTGCTTATTTTCAAGCCAGATAAAATTTAAAATATCATACTTACGATGAATCTGTCTGCGCCAAACGAATTTTCTGCTCAAAGTATACAAGAAAATATCGAAAAAGCATCCGATTTGAGACTTTCACTTTTTGGGGTCAAAAAAATTCAAAGGGGTTAACCTTAGGTTTTTTTCAAAAACCGTGAAAATATTCAGTGGTGTTTTTATCGACGAAATCGACTAATTTCGATGCGTAGAGTTCGAAAAACGCGCTGGATCCTGGCGCAAACACTTTAATCCGTCTCAAAATGCGAAGTAAAGGAGGCTCAGAATTGCATCGCATTTGCTTACTTTCAAGCCAGATAACATTTAAAATATCATACTTACGATGAATCTGTCTGCGCCAATCGAATTTTCTGCTCAAAGTATACAAGAAAATATCGAAAAAGCATCCGATTTGAGACTTTCACTTTTTGGGGTCAAAAAAATTCAAAGGGGTTAACCTTAGGTTTTTTTCAAAAACCGTGAAAATATTCAGTGGTGTTTTTATCGACGAAATCGACTAATTTCGATGCGTAGAGTTCGAAAAACGCGCTGGATCCTGGCGCAAACACTTTAATCCGTCTCAAAATGCGAAGTAAAGGAGGCTCAGATTTGCATCGCATTTGCGTACTTTCAAGCCAGATAAAATTTAAAATATCATACTAACGATGAATCTGTCTGCGCCATACGAATTTTCTGCTCAAAGTATACAAGAAAATATCGAAAAAGCATCCGATTTGAGACTTTCACTTTTTGGGGTCAAAAAAATTCAAAGGGGTTAACCTTAGGTTTTTTTCAAAAACCGTGAAAATATTCAGTGGTGTTTTTATCGACGAAATGGACTAATTTCGATGCGTAGAGTTCGAAAAACGCGCTAGATCCTGGCGCAAACACTTTAATCCGTCTCAAAATGCGAAGTAAAGGAGGCTCAGATTTGCATCGCATTTGCGTACTTTCAAGCCAGATAAAATTTAAAATATCATTCTTACGATGAATCTGTCTGCGCCAATCGAATTTTCTGCTCAAAGTATACAAGAAAATATAGAAAAAGCATCCGATTTGAGACTTTCACTTTTTGGGGTCAAAAAAATTCAAAGGGGTTAACCTTAGGTTTTTTTCAAAAACCGTGAAAATATTCAGTGGTGTTTTTATCGACGAAATCGACTAATTTCGATGCGTAGAGTTCGAAAAACGCGCTGGATCCTGGCGCAAACACTTTAATCCGTCTCAAAATGCGAAGTAAAGGAGGCTCAGATTTGCATCGCATTTGCTTACTTTCAAGCCAGATAAAATTTAAAATATCATACTTACGATGAATCTGTCTGCGCCAAACGAATTTTCTGCTCAAAGTATACAAGAAAATATCGAAAAAGCATCCGATTTGAGACTTTCACTTTTTGGGGTCAAAAAAATTCAAAGGGGTTAACCTTAGGTTTTTTTCAAAAACCGTGAAAATATTCAGTGGTGTTTTTATCGACGAAATCGACTAATTTCGATGCGTAGAGTTCGAAAAACGCGCTGGATCCTGGCGCAAACACATTAATCCGTCTCAAAATGCGAAGTAAAGGAGGCTCAGATTTGCATCGCATTTGCTTACTTTCAAGCCAGATAAAATTTAAAATATCATACTTACGATGAATCTGTCTGCGCCAATCGAATTTTCTGCTCAAAGTATACAAGAAAATATCGAAAAAGCATCCGATTTGAGACTTTCACTTTTTGGGGTCAAAAAAATTCAAAGGGGTTAACCTTAGGTTTTTTTCAAAAACCGTGAAAATATTCAGTGGTTTTTTATCGACGAAATGGACTAATTTCGATGCGTAGAGTTCGAAAAACGCGCTGGATCCTGGCGCAAACACTTTAATCCGTCTCAAAATGCGAAGTAAAGGAGGCTCAGATTTGCATCGCATTTGCGTACTTTCAAGCCAGATAAAATTTAAAATATCATACTAACGATGAATCTGTCTGCGCCATACGAATTTTCTGCTCAAAGTATACAAGAAAATATCGAAAAAGCATCCGATTTGAGACTTTCACTTTTTGGGGTCAAAAAAATTCAAAGGGGTTAACCTTAGGTTTTTTTCAAAAACCGTGAAAATATTCAGTGGTGTTTTTATCGACGAAATGGACTAATTTCGATGCGTAGAGTTCGAAAAACGCGCTAGATCCTGGCGCAAACACTTTAATCCGTCTCAAAATGCGAAGTAAAGGAGGCTCAGATTTGCATCGCATTTGCGTACTTTCAAGCCAGATAAAATTTAAAATATCATTCTTACGATGAATCTGTCTGCGCCAATCGAATTTTCTGCTCAAAGTATACAAGAAAATATAGAAAAAGCATCCGATTTGAGACTTTCACTTTTTGGGGTCAAAAAAATTCAAAGGGGTTAACCTTAGGTTTTTTTCAAAAACCGTGAAAATATTCAGTGGTGTTTTTATCGACGAAATCGACTAATTTCGATGCGTAGAGTTCGAAAAACGCGCTGGATCCTGGCGCAAACACTTTAATCCGTCTCAAAATGCGAAGTAAAGGAGGCTCAGATTTGCATCGCATTTGCTTACTTTCAAGCCAGATAAAATTTAAAATATCATACTTACGATGAATCTGTCTGCGCCAATCGAATTTTCTGCTCAAAGTATACAAGAAAATATCGAAAAAGCATCCGATTTGAAACTTTCACTTTGTGGGGTCAAAAAAATTCAAAGGGGTTAACCTTAGGTTTTTTTTCAAAAACCGTGAAAATATTCAGTGGTGTTTTTATCGACGAAATCGACTACTTTCGATGCGTAGAGTTCGAAAAATTCGCTGTATCCTGGCGCAAACACTTTAATCCGTCTCAAAGTGCGAAGTAAAGGAGGCTCAGATTTGAATCGCATTTGCTTACTTTCAAGCCAGATAAAATTTAAAATATCATACTTACCATGAATCTGTCTGCGCCAATCGAATTTTCTGCTCAAAGTATGCAAGAAAATATCGAAAAAGCATCCGATTTGAGACTTTCACTTTTTGGGGTCAAAAAAATTCAAAGGGGTTAACCTTAGGTTTTTTTCAAAAACCGTGAAAATATTCAGTGGTGTTTTTATCGACGAAATCGACTAATTTCGATGCGTAGAGTTCGAAAAACGCGCTGGATCCTGGCGCAAACACTTTAATCCGTCTCAAAATGCGAAGTAAAGGAGGCTCAGATTTGCATCGCATGTGCTTACTTTCAAGCCAGATAAAATTTAAAATATCATACTTACGATGAATCTGTCTGCGCCAATCGAATTTTCTGCTCAAAGTATACAAGAAAATATCGAAAAAGCATCCGATTTGAAACTTTCACTTTTTGGGGTCAAAAAAATTCAAAGGGGTTAACCTTAGGTTTTTTTCAAAAACCGTGAAAATATTCAGTGGTGTTTTTATCGACGAAATTGACTAATTTCGATGCGTAGAGTTCGAAAAACGCGCTGGATCCTGGCGCAAACACTTTAATCCGTCTCAAAATGCGAAGTAAAGGAGGCTCAGATTTGCATCGTATTTGCTTACTTTCAAGCCAGATAAAATTTAAAATATCATACTTACGATGAATCTGTCTGCGCCAATCGAATTTTCTGCTCAAAGTATACAAGAAAATATCGAAAAAGCATCCGATTTGAGACTTTCACTTTTTGGGGTCAAAAAAATTCAAAGGGGTTAACCTTAGGTTTTTTTCAAAAACCGTGAAAATATTCAGTGGTGTTTTTATCGACGAAATCGACTAATTTCGATGCGTAGAGTTCGAAAAACGCGCTGGATCCTGGCGCAAACATTTTAATCCGTCTCAAAATGCGAAGTAAAGGAGGCTCAGATTTGCATCGCATGTGCTTACTTTCAAGCCAGATAAAATTTAAAATATCATACTTACGATGAATCTGTCTGCGCCAATCGAATTTTCTGCTCAAAGTATACAAGAAAATATCGAAAAAGCATCCGATTTGAGACTTTCACTTTTTGGGGTCAAAAAAATTCAAAGGGGTTAACCTTAGGTTTTTTTCAAAAACCGTGAAAATATTCAGTGGTGTTTTTATCGACGAAATCGACTAATTTCGATGCGTAGAGTTCGAAAAACGCGCTGGATCCTGGCGCAAACACTTTAATCCGTCTCAAAATGCGAAGTAAAGGAGGCTCAGATTTGCATCGCATTTGCGTACTTTCAAGCCAGATAAAATTTAAAATATCATACTAACGATGAATCTGTCTGCGCCATACGAATTTTCTGCTCAAAGTATACAAGAAAATATCGAAAAAGCATCCGATTTGAGACTTTCACTTTTTGGGGTCAAAAAAATTCAAAGGGGTTAACCTTAGGTTTTTTTCAAAAACCGTGAAAATATTCAGTGGTGTTTTTATCGACGAAATGGACTAATTTCGATGCGTAGAGTTCGAAAAACGCGCTAGATCCTGGCGCAAACACTTTAATCCGTCTCAAAATGCGAAGTAAAGGAGGCTCAGATTTGCATCGCATTTGCGTACTTTCAAGCCAGATAAAATTTAAAATATCATTCTTACGATGAATCTGTCTGCGCCAATCGAATTTTCTGCTCAAAGTATACAAGAAAATATAGAAAAAGCATCCGATTTGAGACTTTCACTTTTTGGGGTCAAAAAAATTCAAAGGGGTTAACCTTAGGTTTTTTTCAAAAACCGTGAAAATATTCAGTGGTGTTTTTATCGACGAAATCGACTAATTTCGATGCGTAGAGTTCGAAAAACGCGCTGGATCCTGGCGCAAACACTTTAATCCGTCTCAAAATGCGAAGTAAAGGAGGCTCAGATTTGCATCGCATTTGCTTACTTTCAAGCCAGATAAAATTTAAAATATCATACTTACGATGAATCTGTCTGCGCCAAACGAATTTTCTGCTCAAAGTATACAAGAAAATATCGAAAAAGCATCCGATTTGAGACTTTCACTTTTTGGGGTCAAAAAAATTCAAAGGGGTTAACCTTAGGTTTTTTTCAAAAACCGTGAAAATATTCAGTGGTGTTTTTATCGACGAAATCGACTAATTTCGATGCGTAGAGTTCGAAAAACGCGCTGGATCCTGGCGCAAACACATTAATCCGTCTCAAAATGCGAAGTAAAGGAGGCTCAGATTTGCATCGCATTTGCTTACTTTCAAGCCAGATAAAATTTAAAATATCATACTTACGATGAATCTGTCTGCGCCAATCGAATTTTCTGCTCAAAGTATACAAGATAATATCGAAAAAGCATCCGATTTGAGACTTTCACTTTTTGGGGTCAAAAAAATTCAAAGGGGTTAACCTTAGGTTTTTTTCAAAAACCGTGAAAATATTCAGTGGTGTTTTTATCGACGAAATCGACTAATTTCGATGCGTAGAGTTCGAAAAACGCGCTGGATCCTGGCGCAAACACTTTAATCCGTCTCAAAATGCGAAGTAAAGGAGGCTCAGATTTGCATCGCATTTGCGTACTTTCAAGCCAGATAAAATTTAAAATATCATACTTACGATGAATCTGTCTGCGCCAATCGAATTTTCTGCTCAAAGTATACAAGAAAATATCGAAAAAGCATCCGATTTGAGACTTTCACTTTTTGGGGTCAAAAAAATTCAAAGGGGTTAACCTTAGGTTTTTTTCAAAAACCGTGAAAATATTCAGTGGTGTTTTTATCGACGAAATCGACTAATTTCGATGCGTAGAGTTCGAAAAACGCGCTGGATCCTGGCGCAAACACTTTAATCCGTCTCAAAATGCGAAGTAAAGGAGGCTCAGATTTGCATCGCATTTGCTTACTTTCAAGCCAGATAAAATTTAAAATATCATACTTACGATGAATCTGTCTGCGCCAAACGAATTTTCTGCTCAAAGTATACAAGAAAATATCGAAAAAGCATCCGATTTGAGACTTTCACTTTTTGGGGTCAAAAAAATTCAAAGGGGTTAACCTTAGGTTTTTTTCAAAAACCGTGAAAATATTCAGTGGTGTTTTTATCGACGAAATCGACTAATTTCGATGCGTAGAGTTCGAAAAACGCGCTGGATCCTGGCGCAAACACATTAATCCGTCTCAAAATGCGAAGTAAAGGAGGCTCAGATTTGCATCGCATTTGCTTACTTTCAAGCCAGATAAAATTTAAAATATCATACTTACGATGAATCTGTCTGCGCCAATCGAATTTTCTGCTCAAAGTATACAAGAAAATATCGAAAAAGCATCCGATTTGAGACTTTCACTTTTTGGGGTCAAAAAAATTCAAAGGGGTTAACCTTAGGTTTTTTTCAAAAACCGTGAAAATATTCAGTGGTGTTTTTATCGACGAAATCGACTAATTTCGATGCGTAGAGTTCGAAAAACGCGCTGGATCCTGTCGCAAACACTTTAATCCGTCTCAAAATGCGAAGTAAAGGAGGCTCAGATTTGCATCGCAATTTGCGTACTTTCAAGCCAGATAAAATTTAAAATATCATACTAACGATGAATCTGTCTGCGCCATACGAATTTTCTGCTCAAAGTATACAAGAAAATATCGAAAAAGCATCCGATTTGAGACTTTCACTTTTTGGGGTCAAAAAAATTCAAAGGGGTTAACCTTAGGTTTTTTTCAAAAACCGTGAAAATATTCAGTGGTGTTTTTATCGACGAAATGGACTAATTTCGATGCGTAGAGTTCGAAAAACGCGCTAGATCCTGGCGCAAACACTTTAATCCGTCTCAAAATGCGAAGTAAAGGAGGCTCAGATTTGCATCGCATTTGCGTACTTTCAAGCCAGATAAAATTTAAAATATCATTCTTACGATGAATCTGTCTGCGCCAATCGAATTTTCTGCTCAAAGTATACAAGAAAATATAGAAAAAGCATCCGATTTGAGACTTTCACTTTTTGGGGTCAAAAAAATTCAAAGGGGTTAACCTTAGGTTTTTTTCAAAAACCGTGAAAATATTCAGTGGTGTTTTTATCGACGAAATCGACTAATTTCGATGCGTAGAGTTCGAAAAACGCGCTGGATCCTGGCGCAAACACTTTAATCCGTCTCAAAATGCGAAGTAAAGGAGGCTCAGATTTGCATCGCATTTGCGTACTTTCAAGCCAGATAAAATTTAAAATATCATACTAACGATGAATCTGTCTGCGCCATACGAATTTTCTGCTCAAAGTATACAAGAAAATATCGAAAAAGCATCCGATTTGAGACTTTCACTTTTTGGGGTCAAAAAAATTCAAAGGGGTTAACCTTAGGTTTTTTTCAAAAACCGTGAAAATATTCAGTGGTGTTTTTATCGACGAAATGGACTAATTTCGATGCGTAGAGTTCGAAAAACGCGCTAGATCCTGGCGCAAACACTTTAATCCGTCTCAAAATGCGAAGTAAAGGAGGCTCAGATTTGCATCGCATTTGCGTACTTTCAAGCCAGATAAAATTTAAAATATCATTCTTACGATGAATCTGTCTGCGCCAATCGAATTTTCTGCTCAAAGTATACAAGAAAATATCGAAAAAGCATCTGATTTGAGACTTTCACTTTCTGGGGTCAAAAAAATTCAAAGGGGTTAACCTTAGGTTTTTTTCAAAAACCGTGAAAATATTCAGTGGTGTTTTTATCGACGAAATCGACTTATTTCGATGCGTAGAGTTCGAAAAACGCGCTGGATCCTGGCGCAAACACTTTAATCCGTCTCAAAATGCGAAGTAAAGGAGGCTCAGATTTGCATCGCATTTGCGTACTTTCAAGCCAGATAAAATTTAAAATATCATACTAACGATGAATCTGTCTGCGCCATACGAATTTTCTGCTCAAAGTATACAAGAAAATATCGAAAAAGCATCCGATTTGAGACTTTCACTTTTGGGGGTCAAAAAAATTCAAAGGGGTTAACCTTAGGTTTTTTTCAAAAACCGTGAAAATATTCAGTGGTGTTTTTATCGACGAAATCGACTAATTTCGATGCGTAGAGTTCGAAAAACGCGCTGGATCCTGGCGCAAACACTTTAATCCGTCTCAAAATGCAAAGTAAAGGAGGCTTAGATTTGCATCGCATTTGCTTACTTTCAAGCCAGATAAAATTTAAAATATCATACTTACGATGAATCTGTCTGCGCCAAACGAATTTCTACTCAAAGTATACAAGAAAATATCGAAAAAGCATTCGATTTGAGACTTTCACTTTTTGGGGTCAAAAAAATTCAAAGGGGTTAACCTTAGGTTTTTTTCAAAAACCGTGAAAATATTCAGTGGTGTTTTTATCGACGAAATCGACTAATTTCGATGCGTAGAGTTCGAAAAACGCGCTGTATCCTGGCGCAAACACTTTAATCCGTCTCAAAATGCGAAGTAAAGGAGGCTCAGATTTGCATCGCATTTGCTTACTTTCAAGCCAGATAAAATTTAAAATATCATACTTACGATGAATCTGTCTGCGCCAAACGAATTTTCTGCTCAAAGTATACAAGAAAATATCGAAAAAGCATCCGATTTGAGACTTTCACTTTTTGGGGTCAAAAAAATTCAAAGGGGTTAACCTTAGGTTTTTTTCAAAAACCGTGAAAATATTCAGTGGTGTTTTTATCGACGAAATCGACTAATTTCGATGCGTAGAGTTCGAAAAACGCGCTGGATCCTGGCGCAAACACTTTAATCCGTCTCAAAATGCGAAGTAAAGGAGGCTCAGATTTGCATCGCATTTGCTTACTTTCAAGCCAGATAAAATTTAAAATATCAAACTTACGATGAATCTGTCTGCGCCAAACGAATTTTCTGCTCAAAGTATACAAGAAAATATCGAAAAAGCATCCGATTTGAGACTTTCACTTTTTGGGGTCAAAAAAATTCAAAGGGGTTAACCTTAGGTTTTTTTCAAAAACCGTGAAAATATTCAGTGGTGTTTTTATCGACGAAATCGACTAATTTCGATGCGTAGAGTTCGAAAACGCGCTGGATCCTGGCGCAAACACATTAATCCGTCTCAAAATGCGAAGTAAAGGAGGCTCAGATTTGCATCGCATTTGCTTACTTTCAAGCCAGATAAAATTTAAAATATCATACTTACGATGAATCTGTCTGCGCCAATCGAATTTTCTGCTCAAAGTATACAAGAAAATATCGAAAAAGCATCCGATTTGAGACTTTCACTTTTTGGGGTCAAAAAAATTCAAAGGGGTTAACCTTAGGTTTTTTTCAAAAACCGTGAAAATATTCAGTGGTGTTTTTATCGACGAAATCGACTAATTTCGATGCGTAGAGTTCGAAAAACGCGCTGGATCCTGGCGCAAACACTTTAATCCGTCTCAAAATGCGAAGTAAAGGAGGCTCAGATTTGCATCGCATTTGCGTACTTTCAAGCCAGATAAAATTTAAAATATCATACTAACGATGAATCTGTCTGCGCCATACGAATTTTCTGCTCAAAGTATACAAGAAAATATCGAAAAAGCATCCGATTTGAGACTTTCACTTTTTGGGGTCAAAAAAATTCAAAGGGGTTAACCTTAGGTTTTTTTCAAAAACCGTGAAAATATTCAGTGGTGTTTTTATCGACGAAATGGACTAATTTCGATGCGTAGAGTTCGAAAAACGCGCTAGATCCTGGCGCAAACACTTTAATCCGTCTCAAAATGCGAAGTAAAGGAGGCTCAGATTTGCATCGCATTTGCGTACTTTCAAGCCAGATAAAATTTAAAATATCATTCTTACGATGAATCTGTCTGCGCCAATCGAATTTTCTGCTCAAAGTATACAAGAAAATATAGAAAAAGCATCCGATTTGAGACTTTCACTTTTTGGGGTCAAAAAAATTCAAAGGGGTTAACCTTAGGTTTTTTTCAAAAACCGTGAAAATATTCAGTGGTGTTTTTATCGACGAAATCGACTAATTTCGATGCGTAGAGTTCGAAAAACGCGCTGGATCCTGGCGCAAACACTTTAATCCGTCTCAAAATGCGAAGTAAAGGAGGCTCAGATTTGCATCGCATTTGCTTACTTTCAAGCCAGATAAAATTTAAAATATCATACTTACGATGAATCTGTCTGCGCCAATCGAATTTTCTGCTCAAAGTATACAAGAAAATATCGAAAAAGCATCCGATTTGAGACTTTCACTTTTTGGGGTCAAAAAAATTCAAAGGGGTTAACCTTAGGTTTTTTTCAAAAACCGTGAAAATATTCAGTGGTGTTTTTATCGACGAAATCGTCTAATTTCGATGCGTAGAGTTCAAAAAACGCGCTGGATCCTGGCGCAAACACTTTAATCCGTCTCAAAATGCGAAGTAAAGGAGGCTCAGATTTGCATAGCATTTGCTTACTTTCAAGCCAGATAAAATTTAAAATATCATACTTACGATGAATCTGTCTGCGCCAATCGAATTTTCTGCTCAAAGTATACAAGAAAATATCGAAAAAGCATCCGATTTGAGACTTTCACTTTTTGGGGTCAAAAAAATTCAAAGGGGTTAACCTTAGGTTTTTTTCAAAAACCGTGAAAATATTCAGTGGTGTTTTTATCGACGAAATCGACTAATTTCGATGCGTAGAGTTCGAAAAACGCGCTGGATCCTGGCGCAAACACATTAATCCGTCTCAAAATGCGAAGTAAAGGAGGCTCAGATTTGCATCGCATTTGCTTACTTTCAAGCCAGATAAAATTTAAAATATCATACTTACGATGAATCTGTCTGCGCCAATCGAATTTTCTGCTCAAAGTATACAAGAAAATATCGAAAAAGCATCCGATTTGAGACTTTCACTTTTTGGGGTCAAAAAAATTCAAAGGGGTTAACCTTAGGTTTTTTTCAAAAACCGTGAAAATATTCAGTGGTGTTTTTATCGACGAAATCGACTAATTTCGATGCGTAGAGTTCGAAAAACGCGCTGGATCCTGGCGCAAACACTTTAATCCGTCTCAAAATGCGAAGTAAAGGAGGCTCAGATTTGCATCGCATTTGCTTACTTTCAAGCCAGATAAAATTTAAAATATCATACTTACGATGAATCTGTCTGCGCCAATCGAATTTTCTGCTCAAAGTATACAAGAAAATATCGAAAAAGCATCCGATTTGAGACTTTCACTTTTTGGGGTCAAAAAAATTCAAAGGGGTTAACCTTAGGTTTTTTTCAAAAACCGTGAAAATATTCAGTGGTGTTTTTATCGACGAAATCGACTAATTTCGATGCGTAGAGTTCGAAAAACGCGCTGGATCCTGGCGCAAACACTTTAATCCGTCTCAAAATGCGAAGTAAAGGAGGCTCAGATTTGCATCGGATTTGCTTACTTTCAAGCCAGATAAAATTTAAAATATCATACTTACGATGAATCTGTCTGCGCCAATCGAATTTTCTGCTCAAAGTATACAAGAAAATATCGAAAAAGCATCCGATTTGAGCCTTTCACTTTTTGGGGTCAAAAAAATTCAAAGGGGTTAACCTTAGGTTTTTTTCAAAAACCGTGAAAATATTCAGTGGTGTTTTTATCGACGAAATCGACTAATTTCGATGCGTAGAGTTCGAAAAACGCGCTGGATCCTGGCGCAAACACTTTAATCCGTCTCAAAATGCGAAGTAAAGGAGGCTCAGATTTGCATCGCATTTGCTTACTTTCAAGCCAGATAAAATTTAAAATATCATACTTACGATGAATCTGTCTGCGCCAATCGAATTTTCTGCTCAAAGTATACAAGAAAATATCGAAAAAGCATCCGATTTGAGACTTTCACTTTTTGGGGTCAAAAAAATTCAAAGGGGTTAACCTTAGGTTTTTTTCAAAAACCGTGAAAATATTCAGTGGTGTTTTTATCGACGAAATCGACTAATTTCGATGCGTAGAGTTCGAAAAACGCGCTGGATCCTGGCGCAAACACTTTAATCCGTCTCAAAATGCGAAGTAAAGGAGGCTCAGATTTGCATCGCATGTGCTTACTTTCAAGCCAGATAAAATTTAAAATATCATACTTACGATGAATCTGTCTGCGCCAATCGAATTTTCTGCTCAAAGTATACAAGAAAATATCGAAAAAGCATCCGATTTGAGACTTTCACTTTTTGGGGTCAAAAAAATTCAAAGGGGTTAACCTTAGGTTTTTTTCAAAAACCGTGAAAATATTCAGTGGTGTTTTTATCGACGAAATTGACTAATTTCGATGCGTAGAGTTCGAAAAACGCGCTGGATCCTGGCGCAAACACTTTAATCCGTCTCAAAATGCGAAGTAAAGGAGGCTCAGATTTGCATCGGATTTGCTTACTTTCAAGCCAGATAAAATTTAAAATATCATACTTACGATGAATCTGTCTGCGCCAATCGAATTTTCTGCTCAAAGTATACAAGAAAATATCGAAAAAGCATCCGATTTGAGCCTTTCACTTTTTGGTGTCAAAAAAATTCAAAGGGGTTAACCTTAGGTTTTTTTCAAAAACCGTGAAAATATTCAGTGGTGTTTTTATCGACGAAATCGACTAATTTCGATGCGTAGAGTTCGAAAAACGCGCTGGATCCTGGCGCAAACACTTTAATCCGTCTCAAAATGCGAAGTAAAGGAGGCTCAGATTTGCATCGGATTTGCTTACTTTCAAGCCAGATAAAATTTAAAATATCATACTTACGATGAATCTGTCTGCGCCAAACGAATTTTCTGCTCAAAGTGTACAAGAAAATATCGAAAAAGCATCCGATTTGAGACTTTCACTTTTTGGGGTCAAAAAAATTCAAAGGGGTTAACCTTAGGTTTTTTTCAAAAACCGTGAAAATATTCAGTGGTGTTTTTATCGACGAAATCGACTAATTTCGATGCGTAGAGTTCGAAAAACGCGCTGGATCCTGGCGCAAACACTTTAATCCGTCTCAAAATGCGAAGTAAAGGAGGCTCAGAATTGCATCGCATTTGCTTACTTTCAAGCCAGATAAAATTTAAAATATCATACTTACGATGAATCTGTCTGCGCCAATCGAATTTTCTGCTCAAAGTATACAAGAAAATATCGAAAAAGCATCCGATTTGAGACTTTCACTTTTTGGGGTCAAAAAAATTCAAAGGGGTTAACCTTAGGTTTTTTTCAAAAACCGTGAAAATATTCAGTGGTGTTTTTATCGACGAAATCGACTAATTTCGATGCGTAGAGTTCGAAAAACGCGCTGGATCCTGGCGCAAACACTTTAATCCGTCTCAAAATGCGAAGTAAAGGAGGCTCAGAATTGCATCGCATTTGCTTACTTTCAAGCCAGATAAAATTTAAAATATCATACTTACGATGAATCTGTCTGCGCCAATCGAATTTTCTGCTCAAAGTATACAAGAAAATATCGAAAAAGCATCCGATTTGAGACTTTCACTTTTTGGGGTCAAAAAAATTCAAAGGGGTTAACCTTAGGTTTTTTTCAAAAACCGTGAAAATATTCAGTGGTGTTTTTATCGACGAAATCGACTAATTTCGATGCGTAGAGTTCGAAAAACGCGCTGGATCCTGGCGCAAACACTTTAATCCGTCTCAAAATGCGAAGTAAAGGAGGCTCAGAATTGCATCGCATTTGCTTACTTTCAAGCCAGATAAAATTTAAAATATCATACTTACGATGAATCTGTCTGCGCCAATCGAATTTTCTGCTCAAAGTATACAAGAAAATATCGAAAAAGCATCCGATTTGAGACTTTCACTTTTTGGGGTCAAAAAAATTCAAAGGGGTTAACCTTAGGTTTTTTTCAAAAACCGTGAAAATATTCAGTGGTGTTTTTATCGACGAAATCGACTAATTTCGATGCGTAGAGTTCGAAAAACGCGCTGGATCCTGGCGCAAACACTTTAATCCGTCTCAAAATGCGAAGTAAAGGAGGCTCAGAATTGCATCGCATTTGCTTACTTTCAAGCCAGATAAAATTTAAAATATCATACTTACGATGAATCTGTCTGCGCCAATCGAATTTTCTGCTCAAAGTATACAAGAAAATATCGAAAAAGCATCCGATTTGAGACTTTCACTTTTTGGGGTCAAAAAAATTCAAAGGGGTTAACCTTAGGTTTTTTTCAAAAACCGTGAAAATATTCAGTGGTGTTTTTATCGACGAAATCGACTAATTTCGATGCGTAGAGTTCGAAAAACGCGCTGGATCCTGGCGCAAACACTTTAATCCGTCTCAAAATGCGAAGTAAAGGAGGCTCAGATATGCATCGCATGTGCTTACTTTCAAGCCAGATAAAATTTAAAATATCATACTTACGATGAATCTGTCTGCGCCAATCGAATTTTCTGCTCAAAGTATACAAGAAAATATCGAAAAAGCATCCGATTTGAGCCTTTCACTTTTTGGGGTCAAAAAAATTCAAAGGGGTTAACCTTAGGTTTTTTTCAAAAACCGTGAAAATATTCAGTGGTGTTTTTATCGACGAAATCGACTAATTTCGATGCGTAGAGTTCGAAAAACGCGCTGGATCCTGGCGCAAACACTTTAATCCGTCTCAAAATGCGAAGTAAAGGAGGCTCAGATTTGCATCGCATTTGCTTACTTTCAAGCCAGATAAAATTTAAAATATCATACTTACGATGAATCTGTCTGCGCCAATCGAATTTTCTGCTCAAAGTATACAAGAAAATATCGAAAAAGCATCCGATTTGAGACTTTCACTTTTTGGGGTCAAAAAAATTCAAAGGGGTTAACCTTAGGTTTTTTTCAAAAACCGTGAAAATATTCAGTGGTGTTTTTATCGACGAAATCGACTAATTTCGATGCGTAGAGTTCGAAAAACGCGCTGGATCCTGGCGCAAACACTTTAATCCGTCTCAAAATGCGAAGTAAAGGAGGCTCAGATATGCATCGCATGTGCTTACTTTCAAGCCAGATAAAATTTAAAATATCATACTTACGATGAATCTGTCTGCGCCAATCGAATTTTCTGCTCAAAGTATACAAGAAAATATCGAAAAAGCATCCGATTTGAGCCTTTCACTTTTTGGGGTCAAAAAAATTCAAAGGGGTTAACCTTAGGTTTTTTTCAAAAACCGTGAAAATATTCAGTGGTGTTTTTATCGACGAAATCGACTAATTTCGATGCGTAGAGTTCGAAAAACGCGCTGGATCCTGGCGCAAACACTTTAATCCGTCTCAAAATGCGAAGTAAAGGAGGCTCAGATTTGCATCGCATTTGCTTACTTTCAAGCCAGATAAAATTTAAAATATCATACTTACGATGAATCTGTCTGCGCCAATCGAATTTTCTGCTCAAAGTATACAAGAAAATATCGAAAAAGCATCCGATTTGAGACTTTCACTTTTTGGGGTCAAAAAAATTCAAAGGGGTTAACCTTAGGTTTTTTTAAAAAACCGTGAAAATATTCAGTGGTGTTTTTATCGACGAAATCGACTAATTTCGATGCGTAGAGTTCGAAAAACGCGCTGGATCCTGGCGCAAACACTTTAATCCGTCTCAAAATGCGAAGTAAAGGAGGCTCAGATTTGCATCGCATTTGCTTACTTTCAAGCCAGATAAAATTTAAAATATCATACTTACGATGAATCTGTCTGCGCCAAACGAATTTTCTGCTCAAAGTGTACAAGAAAATATCGAAAAAGCATCCGATTTGAGACTTTCACTTTTTGGGGTCAAAAAAATTCAAAGGGGTTAACCTTAGGTTTTTTTCAAAAACCGTGAAAATATTCAGTGGTGTTTTTATCGACGAAATCGACTAATTTCGATGCGTAGAGTTCGAAAAACGCGCTGGATCCTGGCGCAAACACTTTAATCCGTCTCAAAATGCGAAGTAAAGGAGGCTCAGAATTGCATCGCATTTGCTTACTTTCAAGCCAGATAAAATTTAAAATATCATACTTACGATGAATCTGTCTGCGCCAATCGAATTTTCTGCTCAAAGTATACAAGAAAATATCGAAAAAGCATCCGATTTGAGACTTTCACTTTTTGGGGTCAAAAAAATTCAAAGGGGTTAACCTTAGGTTTTTTTCAAAAACCGTGAAAATATTCAGTGGTGTTTTTATCGACGAAATCGACTAATTTCGATGCGTAGAGTTCGAAAAACGCGCTGGATCCTGGCGCAAACACTTTAATCCGTCTCAAAATGCGAAGTAAAGGAGGCTCAGATTTGCATCGCATTTGCTTACTTTCAAGCCAGATAAAATTTAAAATATCATACTTACGATGAATCTGTCTGCGCCAAACGAATTTTCTGCTCAAAGTATACAAGAAAATATCGAAAAAGCATCCGATTTGAGACTTTCACTTTTTGGGGTCAAAAAAATTCAAAGGGGTTAACCTTAGGTTTTTTTCAAAAACCGTGTAAATATTCAGTGGTGTTTTTATCGACGAAATCGACTAATTTCGATGCGTAGAGTTCGAAAAACGCGCTGGATCCTGGCGCAAACACATTAATCCGTCTCAAAATGCGAAGTAAAGGAGGCTCAGATTTGCATCGCATTTGCTTACTTTCAAGCCAGATAAAATTTAAAATATCATACTTACGATGAATCTGTCTGCGCCAATCGAATTTTCTGCTCAAAGTATACAAGAAAATATCGAAAAAGCATCCGATTTGAGACTTTCACTTTTTGGGGTCAAAAAAATTCAAAGGGGTTAACCTTAGGTTTTTTTCAAAAACCGTGAAAATATTCAGTGGTGTTTTTATCGACGAAATTGACTAATTTCGATGCGTAGAGTTCGAAAAACGCGCTGGATCCTGGCGTAAACACTTTAATCCGTCTCAAAATGCGAAGTAAAGGAGGCTCAGATTTGCATCGGATTTGCTTACTTTCAAGCCAGATAAAATTTAAAATATCATACTTACGATGAATCTGTTTGCGCCAATCGAATTTTCTGCTCAAAGTATACAAGAAAATATCGAAAAAGCATCCGATTTGAGCCTTTCACTTTTTGGGGTCAAAAAAATTCAAAGGGGTTAACCTTAGGTTTTTTTCAAAAACCGTGAAAATATTCAGTGGTGTTTTTATCGACGAAATCGACTAATTTCGATGCGTAGAGTTCGAAAAACGCGCTGGATCCTGGCGCAAACACTTTAATCCGTCTCAAAATGCGAAGTAAAGGAGGCTCAGATTTGCATCGCATTTGCTTACTTTCAAGCCAGATAAAATTTAAAATATCATACTTACGATGAATCTGTCTGCGCCAAACGAATTTTCTGCTCAAAGTATACAAGAAAATATCGAAAAAGCATCCGATTTGAGACTTTCACTTTTTGGGGTCAAAAAAATTCAAAGGGGTTAACCTTAGGTTTTTTTAAAAAACCGTGAAAATATTCAGTGGTGTTTTTATCGACGAAATCGACTAATTTCGATGCGTAGAGTTCGAAAAACGCGCTGGATCCTGGCGCAAACACTTTAATCCGTCTCAAAATGCGAAGTAAAGGAGGCTCAGATTTGCATCGCATTTGCTTACTTTCAAGCCAGATAAAATTTAAAATATCATACTTACGATGAATCTGTCTGTGCCAATCGAATTTTCTGCTCAAAGTATACAAGAAAATATCGAAAAAGCATCCGATTTGAGACTTTCACTTTTTGGGGTCAAAAAAATTCAAAGGGGTTAACCTTAGGTTTTTTTCAAAAACCGTGAAAATATTCAGTGGTGTTTTTATCGACGAAATCGACTAATTTCGATGCGTAGAGTTCGAAAAACGCGCTGGATCCTGGCGCAAACACTTTAATCCGTCTCAAAATGCGAAGTAAAGGAGGCTCAGATTTGCATCGCATGTGCTTACTTTCAAGCCAGATAAAATTTAAAATATCATACTTACGATGAATCTGTCTGCGCCAATCGAATTTTCTGCTCAAAGTATACAAGAAAATATCGAAAAAGCATCCGATTTGAAACTTTCACTTTTTGGGGTCAAAAAAATTCAAAGGGGTTAACCTTAGGTTTTTTTCAAAAACCGTGAAAATATTCAGTGGTGTTTTTATCGACGAAATTGACTAATTTCGATGCGTAGAGTTCGAAAAACGCGCTGGATCCTGGCGCAAACACTTTAATCCGTCTCAAAATGCGAAGTAAAGGAGGCTCAGATTTGCATCGGATTTGCTTACTTTCAAGCCAGATAAAATTTAAAATATCATACTTACGATGAATCTGTCTGCGCCAATCGAATTTTCTGCTCAAAGTATACAAGAAAATATCGAAAAAGCATCCGATTTGAGCCTTTCACTTTTTGGGGTCAAAAAAATTCAAAGGGGTTAACCTTAGGTTTTTTTCAAAAACCGTGAAAATATTCAGTGGTGTTTTTATCGACGAAATCGACTAATTTCGATGCGTAGAGTTCGAAAAACGCGCTGGATCCTGGCGCAAACACTTTAATCCGTCTCAAAATGCGAAGTAAAGGAGGCTCAGATTTGCATCGCATTTGCTTACTTTCAAGCCAGATAAAATTTAAAATATCATACTTACGATGAATCTGTCTGCGCCAAACGAATTTTCTGCTCAAAGTGTACAAGAAAATATCGAAAAAGCATCCGATTTGAGACTTTCACTTTTTGGGGTCAAAAAAATTCAAAGGGGTTAACCTTAGGTTTTTTTCAAAAACCATGAAAATATTCAGTGGTGTTTTTATCGACGAAATCGACTAATTTCGATGCGTAGAGTTCGAAAAACGCGCTGGATCCTGGCGCAAACACTTTAATCCGTCTCAAAATGCGAAGTAAAGGAGGCTCAGAATTGCATCGCATTTGCTTACTTTCAAGCCAGATAAAATTTAAAATATCATACTTACGATGAATCTGTCTGCGCCAATCGAATTTTCTGCTCAAAGTATACAAGAAAATATCGAAAAAGCATCCGATTTGAGACTTTCACTTTTTGGGGTCAAAAAAATTCAAAGGGGTTAACCTTAGGTTTTTTTCAAAAACCGTGAAAATATTCAGTGGTGTTTTTATCGACGAAATCGACTAATTTCGATGCGTAGAGTTCGAAAAACGCGCTGGATCCTGGCGCAAACACTTTAATCCGTCTCAAAATGCGAAGTAAAGGAGGCTCAGATTTGCATCGCATTTGCTTACTTTCAAGCCAGATAAAATTTAAAATATCATACTTACGATGAATCTGTCTGCGCCAAACGAATTTTCTGCTCAAAGTATACAAGAAAATATCGAAAAAGCATCCGATTTGAGACTTTCACTTTTTGGGGTCAAAAAAATTCAAAGGGGTTAACCTTAGGTTTTTTTCAAAAACCGTGTAAATATTCAGTGGTGTTTTTATCGACGAAATCGACTAATTTCGATGCGTAGAGTTCGAAAAACGCGCTGGATCCTGGCGCAAACACATTAATCCGTCTCAAAATGCGAAGTAAAGGAGGCTCAGATTTGCATCGCATTTGCTTACTTTCAAGCCAGATAAAATTTAAAATATCATACTTACGATGAATCTGTCTGCGCCAATCGAATTTTCTGCTCAAAGTATACAAGAAAATATCGAAAAAGCATCCGATTTGAGACTTTCACTTTTTGGGGTCAAAAAAATTCAAAGGGGTTAACCTTAGGTTTTTTTCAAAAACCGTGAAAATATTCAGTGGTGTTTTTATCGACGAAATCGACTAATTTCGATGCGTAGAGTTCGAAAAACGCGCTGGATCCTGGCGCAAACACTTTAATCCGTCTCAAAATGCGAAGTAAAGGAGGCTCAGATTTGCATCGCATGTGCTTACTTTCAAGCCAGATAAAATTTAAAATATCATACTTACGATGAATCTGTCTGCGCCAATCGAATTTTCTGCTCAAAGTATACAAGAAAATATCGATAAGGCATCCGATTTGAGACTTTCACTTTTTGGGGTCAAAAAAATTCAAAGGGGTTAACCTTAGGTTTTTCAAAAACCGTGAAAATATTCAGTGGTGTCTTTATCGACGAAATCGACTAATTTCGATGCGTAGAGTTCGAAAAACGCGCTGGATCCTGGCGCAAGCACTTTAATCCGTCTCAAAATGCGAAGTAAAGGAAGCTCAGATTTGCATCGCATTTGCTTACTTTCAAGCCAGATAAAATTTAAAATATCATACTTACGATGAATCTGTCTGCGCCAATCGAATTTTCTGCTCAAAGTATACAAGAAAATATCGAAAAAGCATCCGATTTGAGACTTTCACTGTTTGGGGTCAAAAAAATTCAAAGGGGTTAACCTTAGGTTTTTTTCAAAAACCGTGAAAATATTCAGTGGTGTTTTTATCGACGAAATCGACTAATTTCGATGCGTAGAGTTCGAAAAACGCGCTGGATCCTGGCGCAAACACTTTAATCCGTCTCAAAATGCGAAATAAAGGAGGCTCAGATTCGCATCGCATTTGCTTACTTTCAAGCCAGATAAAATTTAAAATATCATACTTACGATGAATCTGTCTGCGCAAATCGAATTTTCTGCTCAAAGTATACAAGAAAATATCGAAAAAGCATCCGATTTGAAACTTTCACTTTTTGGGGTCAAAAAAATTCAAAGGGGTTAACCTTAGGTTTTTTTCAAAAACCGTGAAAATATTCAGTGGTGTTTTTATCGACGAAATTTACTAATTTCGATGCGTAGAGTTCGAAAAACGCGCTGGATCCTGGCGCAAACACTTTAATCCGTCTCAAAATGCGAAGTAAAGGAGGCTCAGATTTGCATCGGATTTGCTTACTTTCAAGCCAGATAAAATTTAAAATATCATACTTACGATGAATCTGTCTGCGCCAATCGAATTTTCTGCTCAAAGTATACAAGAAAATATCGAAAAAGCATCCGATGTGAGACTTTCACTTTTTGGGGTCAAAAAAATTCAAAGGGACCTTAGGTTTTTTTCAAAAACCGTGAAAATATTCAGTGGTGTTTTTATCGACGAAATCGACTAATTTCGATGCGTAGAGTTCGAAAAACGCGCTGGATCCTGGCGCAAACACTTTAATCCGTCTCAAAATGCGAAGTAAAGGAGGCTCAGATTTGCATCGCATTTGCGTACTTTCAAGCCAGATAAAATTTAAAATATCATACTAACGATGAATCTGTCTGCGCCATACGAATTTTCTGCTCAAAGTATACAAGAAAATATCGAAAAAGCATCCGATTTGAGACTTTCACTTTTTGGGGTCAAAAAAATTCAAAGGGGTTAACCTTAGGTTTTTTTCAAAAACCGTGAAAATATTCAGTGGTGTTTTTATCGACGAAATCGACTAATTTCGATGCGTAGAGTTCGAAAAACGCGCTGGATCCTGGCGCAAACACTTTAATCCGTCTCAAAATGCGAAGTAAAGGAGGCTCAGATTTGCATCGCATTTGCTTACTTTCAAGCCAGATAAAATTTAAAATATCATACTTACGATGAATCTGTCTGCGCCAATCGAATTTTCTGCTCAAAGTATACAAGAAAATATCGAAAAAGCATCCGATTTGAGACTTTCACTTTTTGGGGTCAAAAAAATTCAAAGGGGTTAACCTTAGGTTTTTTTCAAAAACCGTGAAAATATTCAGTGGTGTTTTTATCGACGAAATGGACTAATTTCGATGCGTAGAGTTCGAAAAACGCGCTGGATCCTGGCGCAAACACTTTAATCCGTCTCAAAATGCGAAGTAAAGGAGGCTCAGATTTGCATCGTATTTGCTTACTTTCAAGCCAGATAAAATTTAAAATATCATACTTACGATGAATCTGTCTGCGCCAATCGAATTTTCTGCTCAAAGTATACAAGAAAATATCGAAAAAGCATCCGATGTGATACTTTCACTTTTTGGGGTCAAAAAAATTCAAAGGGGTTAACCTTAGGTTTTTTTCAAAAACCGTGAAAATATTCAGTGGTGTTTTTATCGACGAAATCGACTAATTTCGATGCGTAGAGTTCGAAAAACTCGCTGGATCCTGGCGCAAACACTTTAATCCGTCTCAAAATGCGAAGTAAAGGAGGCTCAGATTTGCATCGCATTTGCTTACTTTCAAGCCAGATAAAATTTAAAATATCATACTTACGATGAATCTGTCTGCGCCAATCGAATTTTCTGCTCAAAGTATACAAGACAATTTTAAAAAAGCATCCGATTTGAGACTTTCACTGTTTGGGGTCAAAAAAATTCAAAGGGGTTAACCTTAGGTTTTTTTCAAAAACCGTGAAAATATTCAGTGGTGTTTTTATCGACGAAATCGACTAATTTCGATGCGTAGAGTTCGAAAAACGCGCTGGATCCTGGCGCAAACACTTTAATCCGTCTCAAAATGCGAAGTAAAGGAGGCTCAGATTTGCATCGTATTTGCTTACTTTCAAGCCAGATAAAATTTAAAATATCATACTTACGATGAATCTGTCTGCGCCAATCGAATTTTCTGCTCAAAGTATACAAGAAAATATCGAAAAAGCATCCGATGTGAGACTTTCACTTTTTGGGGTCAAAAAAATTCAAAGGGGTTAACCTTAGGTTTTTTTCAAAAACCGTGAAAATATTCAGTGGTGTTTTTATCGACGAAATCGACTAATTTCGATGCGTAGAGTTTGAAAAACTCGCTGGATCCTGGCGCAAACACTTTAATCCGTCTCAAAATGCGAAGTAAAGGAGGCTCAGATTTGCATCGCATTTGCTTACTTTCAAGCCAGATAAAATTTAAAATATCATACTTACGATGAATCTGTCTGCGCCAATCGAATTTTCTGCTCAAAGTATACAAGACAATTTTAAAAAAGCATCCGATTTGAGACTTTCACTGTTTGGGGTCAAAAAAATTCAAAGGGGTTAACCTTAGGTTTTTTTCAAAAACCGTGAAAATATTCAGTGGTGTTTTTATCGACGAAATCGACTAATTTCGATGCGTAGAGTTCGAAAAACGCGCTGGATCCTGACGCAAACACTTTAATCCGTCTCAAAATGCGAAATAAAGGAGGCTCAGATTTGCATCGCATTTGCTTACTTTCAAGCCAGATAAAATTTAAAATATCATACTTACGATGAATCTGTCTGCGCCAATCGAATTTTCTGCTCAAAGTATACAAGACAATTTTAAAAAAGCATCCGATTTGAGACTTTCACTGTTTGGGGTCAAAAAAATTCAAAGGGGTTAACCTTAGGTTTTTTTCAAAAACCGTGAAAATATTCAGTGGTGTTTTTATCGACGAAATCGACTAATTTCGATGCGTAGAGTTCGAAAAACGCGCTGGATCCTGGCGCAAACACTTTAATCCGTCTCAAAATGCGAAGTAAAAGAGGCTCAGATTTGCATCGCATTTGCTTACTTTCAAGCCAGATAAAATTTAAAATATCATACTTACGATGAATCTGTCTGCGCCAATCGAATTTTCTGCTCAAAGTATACAAGAAAATATCGAAAAAGCATCCGATTTGAGACTTTCACTTTTTGGGGTCAAAAAAATTCAAAGGGGCTAACCTTAGGTTTTTTTCAAAAACCGTGAAAATATTCAGTGGTGTTTTTATCGACGAAATCGACTAATTTCGATGCGTAGAGTTCGAAAAACGCGCTGGATCCTGGCGCAAACACTTTAATCCGTCTCAAAATGCGAAGTAAAGGAGGCTCAGATTTGCATCGCATTTGCTTACTTTCAGGCCAGATAAAATTTAAAATATCATACTTACGATGAATCTGTCTGCGCCAATCGAATTTTCTGCTCAAAGTATACAAGAAAATTTTAAAAAAGCATCCGATTTGAGACTTTCACTGTTTGGGGTCAAAAAAATTCAAAGGGGTTAACCTTAGGTTTTTTTCAAAAACCGTGAAAATATTCAGTGGTGTTTTTATCGACGAAATCGACTAATTTCGATGCGTAGAGTTCGAAAAACGCGCTGGATCCTGGCGCAAACACTTTAATCCGTCTCAAAATGCGAAGTAAAGGAGGCTCAGATTTGCATCGCATTTGCTTACTTTCAAGCCAGATAAAATTTAAAATATCATACTTACGATGAATCTGTCTGCGCCAATCGAATTTTCTGCTCAAAGTATACAAGAAAATATCGATAAGGCATCCGATTTGAGACTTTCACTTTTTGGGGTCAAAAAAATTCAAAGGGGTTAACCTTAGGTTTTTCAAAAACCGTGAAAATATTCAGTGGTGTCTTTATCGACGAAATCGACTAATTTCGATGCGTAGAGTTCGAAAAACGCGCTGGATCCTGGCGCAAGCACTTTAATCCGTCTCAAAATGCGAAGTAAAGGAAGCTCAGATTTGCATCGCATTTGCTTACTTTCAAGCCAGATAAAATTTAAAATATCATACTTACGATGAATCTGTCTGCGCCAATCGAATTTTCTGCTCAAAGTATACAAGAAAATATCGAAAAAGCATCCGATTTGAGACTTTCACTGTTTGGGGTCAAAAAAATTCAAAGGGGTTAACCTTAGGTTTTTTTCAAAAACCGTGAAAATATTCAGTGGTGTTTTTATCGACGAAATCGACTAATTTCGATGCGTAGAGTTCGAAAAACGCGCTGGATCCTGGCGCAAACACTTTAATCCGTCTCAAAATGCGAAATAAAGGAGGCTCAGATTCGCATCGCATTTGCTTACTTTCAAGCCAGATAAAATTTAAAATATCATACTTACGATGAATCTGTCTGCGCAAATCGAATTTTCTGCTCAAAGTATACAAGAAAATATCGAAAAAGCATCCGATTTGAAACTTTCACTTTTTGGGGTCAAAAAAATTCAAAGGGGTTAACCTTAGGTTATTTTCAAAAACCGTGAAAATATTCAGTGGTGTTTTTATCGACGAAATCGACTAATTTCGATGCGTAGAGTTCGAAAAACGCGCTAGATCCTGGCGCAAACACTTTAATCCGTCTCAAAATGCGAAGTAAAGGAGGCTCAGATTTGCATCGCATTTGCTTACTTTCAAGCCAGATAAAATTTAAAATATCATACTTACGATGAATCTGTCTGCGCCAATCGAATTTTCTGCTCAAAGTATACAAGAAGATATCGAAAAAGCATCCGATTTGAGACTTTCACTTTTTGGGGTCAAAAAAATTCAAGGGGTTAACCTAAGGTTTTTTTCAAAAACCGTGAAAATATTCAGTGGTGTTTTTATCGACGAAATCGACTAATTTCGATGCGTAGAGTTCGAAAAACGCGTTGGATCCTGGCGCAAACACTTTAATCCGTCTCAAAATGCGAAGTAAAGGAGGCTCAGATTTGCATCGCATTTGCTTACATTCAAGCCAGATAAAATTTAAAATATCATACTTACGATGAATCTGTCTGCGCCAATCGAATTTTCTGCTCAAAGTATACAAGAAAATATCGAAAAAGCATCCGATTTGAGACTTTCACTTTTTGGGGTCAAAAAAATTCAAAGGGGTTAACCTTAGGTTTTTTTCAAAAACCGTGAAAATATTCAGTGGTGTTTTTATCGACGAAATCGACTAATTTCGATGCGTAGAGTTCGAAAAACGCGCTGGATCCTGGCGCAAACACTTTAATCCGTCTCAAAATGCGAAATAAAGGAGGCTCAGATTTGCATCGCATTTGCTTACTTTCAAGCCAGATAAAATTTAAAATATCATACTTACGATGAATCTGTCTGCGGCAATCGAATTTTCTGCTCAAAGTATACAAGAAAATATCGAAAAAGCATCCGATTTGAGACTTTCACTTTTTGGGGTCAAAAAAATTCAAAGGGGTTAACCTTAGGTTTTTTTCAAAAACCGTGAAAATATTCAGTGGTGTTTTTATCGACGAAATCGACTAATTTCGATGCGTAGAGTTCGAAAAACGCGCTGGATCCTGGCGCAAACACTTTAATCCGTCTCAAAATGCGAAGTAAAGGAGGCTCAGATTTGCATCGCATTTACTTACTTTCAAGCTAGATAAAATTTAAAATATCATACTTACGATGAATCTGTCTGCGCCAATCGATTTTTCTGCTCAAAGTATACAAGAAAATATCGAAAAAGCAACCGATTTGAGACTTTCACTTTTTGGGGTCAAAAAAATTCAAAGGGGTTAACCTTAGGTTTTTTTCAAAAACCGTGAAAATATTCAGTGGTGTTTTTATCGACGAAATCGACTAATTTCGATGCGTAGAGTTCGAAAAACGCGCTGGATCCTGGCTCAAACACTTTAATCCGTCTCAAAATGCGAAGTAAAGGAGGCTCAGATTTGCATCGCATTTGCTTACTTTCAAGCCAGATAAGATTTAGAATATCATACTTACGATGAATCTGTTTGCGCCAATCGAATTTTCTGCTCAAAGTATACAAGATAATTTCAAAAAAGCATCCGATTTGAGACGTTCACTTTTTGGGGTCAAAAAAATTCAAAGGGGTTAACCTTAGGTTTTTTTCAAAAACCGTGAAAATATTCAGTGGTGTTTTTATCGACGAAATCGACTAATTTCGATGCGTAGAATTCGAAAAACGCGCTGGATCTTGGCGCAAACACTTTAATCCGTCTCAAAATGCGAAGTAAAGGAGGCTCAGATTTGCATCGCATTTGCTTACTTTCAAGCCAGATAAAATTTAAAATATCATACTTACGATGAATCTGTCTGCGCCAATCGAATTTTCTGCTCAAAGTATACAAGAAAATATCGAAAAAGCATCCGATTTGAGACTTTCACTTTTTGGGGTCAAAAAAATTCAAAGGGGTTAACCTTAGGTTTTTTCAAAAACCGTGAAAATATTCAGTGGTGTTTTTATCGACGAAATCGACTAATTTCGATGCGTAGAGTTCGAAAAACTCGCTGGATCCTGGCGCAAACACTTTAATCCGTCTCAAAATGCGAAGTAAAGGAGGCTCAGATTTGCATCGCATTTGCTTACTTTCAAGCCAGATAAAATTTAAAATATCATACTTACGATGAATCTGTCTGCGCCAATCGAATTTTCTGCTCAAAGTATACAAGAAAATATCGAAAAAGCATCCGATTTGAGACTTTCACTTTTTGGGGTCAAAAAAATTCAAAAGGGTTAACCTTAGGTTTTTTTCAAAAACCGTGAAAATATTCAGTGGTGTTTTTATCGACGAAATCGACTAATTTCGATGCGTAGAGTTCGAAACACGCGCTGGATCCTGGCACAAACACTTTAATCCGTCTCAAAATGCGAAGTAAAGGAGGCTCAGATTTGCATCGCATTTGCTTACTTTCAAGCCAGATAAAATTTAAAATATCATACTTACGATGAATCTGTCTGCGCCAATCGAATTTTCTGCTCAAAGTATACAAGAATATATCGAAAAAGCATCCGATTTGAGACTTTCACTTTTTGGGGTCAAAAAAATTCAAAGGGGTTAACCTTAGGTTTTTTTCAAAAACCGTGAAAATATTCAGTGGTGTTTTTATCGACGAAATCGACTAATTTCGATGCGTAGAGTTCGAAAAACGCGCTGGATCCTGGCGCAAACACTTTAATCCGTCTCAAAATGCGAAGTAAAGGAGGCTCAGATTTGCATCGCATTTGCTTACTTTCAAGCCAGCTAAAATTTAAAATATCATACTTACGATGAATCTGTCTGCGCCAATCGAATTTTCTGCTCAAAGTATACAAGAACATATCGAAAAAGCATCCGATTTGAAACTTTCACTTTTTGGGGTCAAAAAAATTCAAAACCTTAGGTTTTTTTCAAAAACCGTGAAAATCTTCAGTGGTGTTTTTATCGACGAAATCGACTACTTTCGATGCGTAGAGTTCGAAAAACGCGCTGGATCCTGGCGCAAACACTTTAATCCGTCTCAAAATGCGAAGTAAAGGAGGCTCAGATTTGCATCGCATTTGCTTACTTTCAAGCCAGATAAAATTTAAAATATCATACTTACGATGAATCTGTCTGCGCCAATCGAATTTTCTGCTCAAAGTATACAAGAAAATATCGAAAAAGCATCCGATTTGAGACTTTCACTTTTTGGGGTCAAAAAAATTCAAAGGGGTTAACCTTAGGTTTTTTTCAAAAACAGTGAAAATATTCAGTGGTGTTTTTATCGACGAAATCGACTAATTTCGATGCGTAGAGTTCGAAAAACGCGCTGGATCCTGGCGCAAACACTTTAATCCGTCTCAAAATGCGAAGTAAAGGAGGCTCAGATTTGCATCGCATTTGCTTACTTTCAAGCCAGATAAAATTTAAAATATCATACTTACGATGAATCTGTGTGCGCCAACGAATTTCCTGCTCAAAGTATACAAGAAAATATCGAAAAAGCATCCGATTTGAGACTTTCACTTTTTGGGGTCAAAAAAATTCAAAGGGGTTAACCTTAGGTTTTATTCAAAAACCGTGAAAATATTCAGTGGTGTTTTTATCGACGAAATCGACTAATTTCGATGCGTAGAGTTCGAAAAACGCGCTGGATCCTGGCGCAAACACTTTAATCCGTCTCAAAATGCGAAGTAAAGGAGGCTCAGATTTGCATCGCATTTACTTACTTTCAAGCTAGATAAAATTTAAAATATCATACTTACGATGAATCTGTCTGCGCCAATCGATTTTTCTGCTCAAAGTATACAAGAAAATATCGAAAAAGCAACCGATTTGAGACTTTCACTTTTTGGGGTCAAAAAAATTCAAAGGGGTTAACCTTAGGTTTTTTTCAAAAACAGTGAAAATATTCAGTGGTGTTTTTATCGACGAAATCGACTAATTTCGATGCGTAGAGTTCGAAAAACGCGCTGGATCCTGGCGCAAACACTTTAATCCGTCTCAAAATGCGAAGTAAAGGAGGCTCAGATTTGCATCGCATTTGCTTACTTTCAAGCCAGATAAAATTTAAAATATCATACTTACGATGAATCTGTGTGCGCCAACGAATTTCCTGCTCAAAGTATACAAGAAAATATCGAAAAAGCATCCGATTTGAGACTTTCACTTTTTGGGGTCAAAAAAATTCAAAGGGGTTAACCTTAGGTTTTTTTCAAAAACCGTGAAAATATTCAGTGGTGTTTTTATCGACGAAATCGACTAATTTCGATGCATAGAGTTTGAAAAACGCGCTGGATCCTGGCGCAAACACTTTAATCCGTCTCAAAATGCGAAGTAAAGGAGGCTCAGATTTGCATCGCATTTGCTTACTTTCAAGCCAGATAAAATTTAAAATATCATACTTACGATGAATCTGTCTGCGCCAATCGAATTTTCTGCTCAAAGTATACAAGAAAATATCGAAAAAGCATCCGATTTGAGACTTTCACTTTTTGGGGTCAAAAAAATTCAAAGGGGTTAACCTTAGGTTTTTTCAAAAACCGTGAAAATATTCAGTGGTGTTTTTATCGACGAAATCGACTAATTTCGATGCGTAGAGTTCGAAAAACGCGCTGGATCCTGGCGCAAACACTTTAATCGGTCTCAAAATGCGAAGTAAAGGAGGCTCAAATTTGCATCGCATTTGCTTACTTTCAAGCCAGATAAAATTTAAAATATCCTACTTACGATGAAACTGTCTGCGCCAATCGAATTTTCTGCTCAAAGTATACAAGAAAATATCGAAAAAGCATCCGATTTGAAACTTTCACTTTTTGGGGTCAAAAAAATTCAAAACCTTAGGTTTTTTTCAAAAACCGTGAAAATCTTCAGTGGTGTTTTTATCGACGAAATCGACTACTTTCGATACGTAGAGTTCGAAAAACGCGCTGGATCCTGGCGCAAACACTTTAATCCGTCTCAAAATGCGAAGTAAAGGAGGCTCAGATTTGCATCGCATTTGCTTACTTTCAAGCCAGATAAAATTTAAAATATCATACTTACGATGAATCTGTCTGCGCCAATCGAATTTTCTGCTCAAAGTATACAAGAAAATATCGAAAAAGCATCCGATTTGAGACTTTCACTTTTTGGGGTCAAAAAAATTCAAAGGGGTTAACCTTAGGTTTTTTTCAAAAACCGTGAAAATAATCAGTGTTGTTTTTATCGACGAAATCGACTAATTTCGATGCGTAGAGTTCGAAAAACGCGTTGGATCCTGGCGCAAACACTTTAAGCCGTCTCAAAATGCGAAGTAAAGGAGGCTCAGATTTGCATCGCATTTGCTTACTTTCAAGCCAGATAAAATTTAAAATATCATATTTACGATGAATATGTCTGCGCCAATCGAATTTTCTGCTCAAAGTTTACAAGCAAATATCAAGAAAGCATCCGATTTGAGACTTTCACTTTTTGGGGTCAAAAAAATTCAAAGGGGTTGACCTTAGGTTTTTTTCAAAAACAGTGAAAATATTCAGTGGTGTTTTTATCGACGAAATCGACTAATTTCGATGCGTAGAGTGCGAAAAACGCGCTGGATCCTGGCGCAAACACTTTAATCCGTCTCAAAATGCGAAGTAAAGGAGGCTCAGATTTGCATCGCATTTGCTTACTTTCAAGCCAGATAAAATTTAAAATATCATACTTACGATGAATCTGTGTGCGCCAACGAATTTCCTGCTCAAAGTATACAAGAAAATATCGAAAAAGCATCCGATTTGAGACTTTCACCTTTTGGGGTCAAAAAAATTCAAAGGGGTTAACCTTAGGTTTTTTTCAAAAACCGTGAAAATATTCAGTGGTGTTTTTATCGACGAAATCGACTAATTTCGATGCGTAGAGTTCGAAAAACGCGCTGGATCCTGGCGCAACACTTTAATCCGTCTCAAAATGCGAAGTAAAGGAGGCTCAGATTTGCATCGCATTTGCTTACTTTCAATCCAGATAAAATTTAAAATATCATACTTACGATGAATCTGTCTGCGCCAATCGAATTTTCTGCTCAAAGTATACAAGAAAATATCGAAAAAGCATCCGATTTGAGACTTTCACTTTTTGGGGTCAAAAAAATTCAAAGGGGTTAACCTTAGGTTTTTTTCAAAAACCGTGAAAATATTCAGTGGTGTTTTTATCGACGAAATCGACTAATTTCGATGCGTAGAGTTCGAAAAACGCGCTGGATCCTGGCGCAAACCCTTTATACCGTCTCAAAATGCGAAGTAAAGGAGGCTCAGATTTGCATCGCATTTGCTTACTTTCAAGCCAGATAAAATTTAAAATATCATACTTACGATGAATCTGTCTGCGCCAATCGAATTTTCTGCTCAAAGTATACATGAAAATATCGAAAAAGCATCCGATTTGAGACTTTCACTTTTTGGGGTCAAAAAAATTCAAAGGGGTTAACCTTAGGTTTTTTTCAAAAACCGTGAAAATATTCAGTGGTGTTTTTATCGACGAAATCGACTAATTTCGATGCGTAGAGTTCGAAAAACGCGCTGGATCCTGGCGCAAACACTTTAATCCGTCTCAAAATGCGAAGTAAAGGAGGCTCAGATTTGCATCGCATTTGCTTACTTTCAAGCCAGATAAAATTTAAAATATCATACTTACGATGAATCTGTCTGCGCCAATCGAATTTTCTGCTCAAAGTATACAAGAAAATATCGAAAAAGCATCCGATTTGAGACTTTCACTTTTTGGGGTCAAAAAAATTCAAAGGGGTTAACCTTAGGTTTTTTTCAAAAACCGTGAAAATATTCAGTGGTGTTTTTATCGACGAAATCGACTAATTTCGATGCGTAGAGTTTGAAAAACGCGCTGGATCCTGGCGCAAACACTTTAATCCGTCTCAAAATGCGAAGTAAAGGAGGCTCAGATTTGCATCGCATTTGCTTACTTTCAAGCCAGATAAAATTTAAAATATCATACTTACGATGAATCTGTCTGCGCCAATCGCATTTTCTGCTCAAAGTATACAAGAAAATATCGAAAATGCATCCGATTTGAGACTTTCACTTTTTGGGGTCAAAAAAATTCAAAGGGGTTAACCTTAGGTTTTTTCAAAAACCGTGAAAATATTCAGTGGTGTTTTTATCGACGAAATCGACTAATTTCGATGCGTAGAGTTCGAAAACCGCGCTGGATCCTGGCGCAAACACTTTAATCGGTCTCAAAATGCGAAGTAAAAGAGGCTCAAATTTGCATCGCATTTGCGTACTTTCAAGCCAGATAAAATTTAAAATATCCTACTTACGATGAATCTGTCTGCGCCAATCGAATTTTCTGCTCAAAGTATACAAGAAAATATCGAAAAAGCATCCGATTTGAGACTTTCACTTTTTGGGGTCAAAAAAATTCAAAGGGGTTAACCTTAGGTTTTTTTCAAAAACCGTGAAAATATTCAGTGGTGTTTTTATCGACGAAATCGACTAATTTCGGTGCGTAGAGTTCGAAAAACGCGCAGGATCCTGGCGCAATCACTTTAATCCGTCTCAAAATGCGAAGTATAGGAGGCTCAGATTTGCATCGCATTTGCTTACTTTCAAGCCAGATAAAATTTAAAATATCCTACTTACGATGAATCTGTCTGCGCCAATCGAATTTTCTGCTCAAAGTATACAAGAAAATATCGAAAAAGCATCCGATTTGAGACTTTCACCTTTTGGGGTCAAAAAAATTCAAAGGGGTTACCCTTAGGTTTTTTTCAAAAACCGTGAAAATATTCAGTGGTGTTTTTATCGACGAAATCGACTAATTTCAATGCGTAGAGTTCGAAAAACGCGCTGGATCCTGGCGCAAACACTTTAATCCGTCTTAAAATGCGAAGTAAAGGAGGCTCAGATTTGCATCGCATTTGCTTACTTTCAAGCCAGATAAAATTTAGAATATCATACTTACGATGAATCTGTCTGCGCCAATCGAATTTTCTGCTCAAAGTATACAAGAAAATATTGAAAAAGCATCCGATTTGAGACTTTCACCTTTTGGGGTCAAAAAAATTCAAAGGGGTTAACCTTAGGTTTTTTTCAAAAACCGTGAAAATATTCAGTGGTGTTTTTATCGACGAAATCGACTAATTTCGATGCGTAGAGTTGGAAAAACGCGCTGGATCCTGGCGCAAACACTTTAATCCGTCTCAAAATGCGAAGTAAAGGAGGCTCAGATTTGCATCGCATTTGCTTACTTTCAAGCCAGATAAAATTTAAAACATTACTTACGATGAATCTGTCTGCGCCAATCAAATTTTCTGCTCAAAGTATACAAGAAAATATCGAAAAAGCATCCGATTTGAGACTTTCACTTTTTGGGGTCAAAAAAATTCAAAGGGGTTAACCTTAGGTTTTTTTCAAAAACCGTGAAAATATTCAGTGGTGTTTTTATCGACGAAATCGACTAATTTCGATGCGTAGAGTTCGAAAAACGCGCTGGATCCTGGCGCAAACACTTTAATCCGTCACAAAATGCGAAGTAAAGGAGGCTCAGATTTGCATCGCATTTGCTTACTTTCAAGCCAGATAAAATTTAAAATATCATACTTACGATGAATCTGTCTGCGCCAATCGAATTTTCTGCTCAAAGTATACAAGAAAATATCGAAAAAGCATCCGATTTGAGACTTTCACTTTTTGGGGTCAAAAAAATTCAAAGGGGTTAACCTTAGGTTTTTTTCAAAAACCGTGAAAATATTCAGTGGTGTTTTTATCGACGAAATCGACTAATTTCGATGCATAGAGTTTGAAAAACGCGCTGGATCCTGGCGCAAACACTTTAATCCGTCTCAAAATGCGAAGTAAAGGAGGCTCAGATTTGCATCGCATTTGCTTACTTTCAAGCCAGATAAAATTTAAAATATCATACTTACGATGAATCTGTCTGCGCCAATCGAATTTTCTGCTCAAAGTATACAAGAAAATATCGAAAAAGCATCCGATTTGAGACTTTCACTTTTTGGGGTCAAAAAAATTCAAAGGGGTTAACCTTAGGTTTTTTTCAAAAACCGTGAAAATATTCAGTGGTGTTTTTATCGACGAAATCGACTAATTTCGATGCGTAGAGTTGGAAAAACGCGCTGGATCCTGGCGTAACACTTTAATCCGTCTCGAAATGCGAAGTAAAGGAGGCTCAGATTTGCATCGCATTTGCTTACTTTCAAGCCAGATAAAATTTAAAATATCATACTTACGATGAATCTGTCTGCGCCAATCGAATTTTCTGCTCAAAGTATACAAGAAAATATCGAAAAAGCATCCGATTTGAGACTTTCACTTTTTGGGGTCAAAAAAATTCAAAGGGGTTAACCTTAGGTTTTTTCAAAAACCGTGAAAATATTCAGTGGTGTTTTTATCGACGAAATCGACTAATTTCGATGCGTAGAGTTCGAAAAACGCGCTGGATCCTGGCGCAAACACTTTAATCGGTCTCAAAATGCGAAGTAAAGGAGGCTCAAATTTGCATCGCATTTGCTTACTTTCAAGCCAGATAAAATTTAAAATATCCTACTTACGATGAAACTGTCTGCGCCAATCGAATTTTCTGCTCAAAGTATACAAGAAAATATCGAAAAAGCATCCGATTTGAGACTTTCAATTTTTGGGGTCAAAAAAATTCAAAGGGGTTAACCTTAGGTTTTTTTCAAAAACCGTGAAAATATTCAGTGGTGTTTTTATCGACGAAATCGACTAATTTCGATGCGTAGAGTTCGAAAAACGCGCTGGATCCTGGCGCAAACACTTTAATCCGTCTCAAAATGCGAAGTAAAGGAGGCTCAGATTTGCATCGCATTTGCTTACTTTCAAGTCAGATAAAATTTAAAATATCATACTTACGATGAATCTGTCTGCGCCAATCGAATTTTCTGCTCAAAGTATACAAGAAAATATCGAAAAAGCATCCGATTTGAGACTTTCACTTTTTGGGGTCAAAAAAATTCAAAGGGGTTAACCTTAGGTTTTTTTCAAAAACCGTGAAAATATTCAGTGGTGTTTTTATCGACGAAATCGACTAATTTCGGTGCGTAGAGTTCGAAAAACGCGCAGGATCCTGGCGCAATCACTTTAATCCGTCTCAAAATGCGAAGTAAAGGAGGCTCAGATTTGCATCGCATTTGCTTACTTTCAAGCCAGATAAAATTTAGAATATCATACTTACGATGAATCTGTCTGCGCCAATCGAATTTTCTGCTCAAAGTATACAAGAAAATATCGAAAAAGCATCCGATTTGAGACTTTCACCTTTTGGGGTCAAAAAAATTCAAAGGGGTTAACCTTAGGTTTTTTTCAAAAACCGTGAAAATATTCAGTGGTGTTTTTATCGACGAAATCGACTAATTTCGATGCGTAGAGTTGGAAAAACGCGCTGGATCCTGGCGTAACACTTTAATCCGTCTCGAAATGCGAACTAAAGGAGGCTCAGATTTGCATCGCATTTGCTTACTTTCAAGCCAGATAAAATTTAAAATATCATACTTACGATGAATCTGTCTGCGCCAATCGAATTTTCTGCTCAAAGTATACAAGAAAATATCGAAAAAGCATCCGATTTGAGACTTTCACTTTTTGGGGTCAAAAAAATTCAAAGGGGATTAACCTTAGGTTTTTTTCAAAAACCGTGAAAATATTCAGTGGTGTTTTTATCGACGAAATCGACTAATTTCGATGCGTAGAGTTCGAAAAACGCGCTGGATCCTGGCGTAACACTTTAATCCGTCTCGAAATGCGAAGTAAAGGAGGCTCAGATTTGCATCGCATTTGCTTACTTTCAAGCCAGATAAAATTTAAAATATCATACTTACGATGAATCTGTCTGCGCCAATCGAATTTTCTGCTCAAAGTATACAAGAAAATATCGAAAAAGCATCCGATTTGAGACTTTCACTTTTTGGGGTCAAAAAAATTCAAAGGGGTTAACCTTAGGTTTTTTCAAAAACCGTGAAAATATTCAGTGGTGTTTTTATCGACGAAATCGACTAATTTCGATGCGTAGAGTTCGAAAAACGCGCTGGATCCTGGCGCAAACACTTTAATCGGTCTCAAAATGCGAAGTAAAGGAGGCTCAAATTTGCATCGCATTTGCTTACTTTCAAGCCAGATAAAATTTAAAATATCCTACTTACGATGAAACTGTCTGCGCCAATCGAATTTTCTGCTCAAAGTATACAAGAAAATATCGAAAAAGCATCCGATTTGAGACTTTCAATTTTTGGGGTCAAAAAAATTCAAAGGGGTTAACCTTAGGTTTTTTTCAAAAACCGTTAAAATATTCAGTGGTGTTTTTATCGACGAAATCGACTAATTTCGATGCGTAGAGTTCGAAAAACGCGCTGGATCCTGGCGCAAACACTTTAATCCGTCTCAAAATGCGAAGTAAAGGAGGCTCAGATTTGCATCGCATTTGCTTACTTTCAAGCCAGATAAAATTTAAAATATCATACTTACGATGAATCTGTCTGCGCCAATCGAATTTTCTGCTCAAAGTATACAAGAAAATATCGAAAAAGCATCCGATTTGAGACTTTCACTTTTTGGGGTCAAAAAAATTCAAAAGGGTTAACCTTAGGTTTTTTTCAAAAACCGTGAAAATATTCAGTGGTGTTTTTATCGACGAAATCGACTAATTTCGATGCGTAGAGTTCGAAAAACGCGCTGGATCCTGGCGCAAACACTTTAATCCGTCTCAAAATGCGAAGTAAAGGAGGCTCAGATTTGCATCGCATTTGCTTACTTTCAAGCCAGATAAAATTTAAAATATCATACTTACGATGAATCTGTCTGCGCCAATCGAATTTTCTGCTCAAAGTATACAAGAAAATATCGAAAAAGCATCCGATTTGAGACTTTCACTTTTTGGGGTCAAAAAAATTCAAAAGGGTTAACCTTAGGTTTTTTTCAAAAACCGTGAAAATATTCAGTGGTGTTTTTATCGACGAAATCGACTAATTTCGATGCGTAGAGTTCGAAAAACGCGCTGGATCCTGGCGCAAACACTTTAATCCGTCTCAAAATGCGAAGTAAAGGAGGCTCAGATTTGCATCGCATTTGCTTACTTTCAAGCCAGATAAAATTTAAAATATCATACTTACGATGAATCTGTCTGCGCCAATCGAATTTTCTGCTCAAAGTATACAAGAAAATATCGAAAAAGCATCCGATTTGAGACTTTCACTTTTTGGGGTCAAAAAAATTCAAAGGGGTTAACCTTAGGTTTTTTTCAAAAACCGTGAAAATATTCAGTGGTGTTTTTATCGACGAAATCGACTAATTTCGATGCGTAGAGTTCGAAAAACGCGCAGGATCCTGGCGCAATCACTTTAATCCGTCTCAAAATGCGAAGTATAGGAGGCTCAGATTTGCATCGCATTTGCTTACTTTCAAGCCAGATAAAATTTAGAATATCATACTTACGATGAATCTGTCTGCGCCAATCGAATTTTCTGCTCAAAGTATACATGAAAATATCGAAAAAGCATCCGATTTGAGACTTTCACTTTTTGGGGTCAAAAAAATTCAAAGGGGTTAACCTTAGGTTTTTTTCAAAAACCGTGAAAATATTCAGTGGTGTTTTTATCGACGAAATCGACTAATTTCAATGCGTAGAGTTCGAAAAACGCGCTGGATCCTGGCGCAAACACTTTAATCCGTCTCAAAATGCGAAGTAAAGGAGGCTCACATTTGCATCGCATTTGCTTACTTTCAAGCCAGATAAAATTTAAAATATCATACTTACGATGAATCTGTCTGCGCCAATCGAATTTTCTGCTCAAAGTATACATGAAAATATCGAAAAAGCATCCGATTTGAGACTTTCACTTTTTGGGGTCAAAAAAATTCAAAGGGGTTAACCTTAGGTTTTTTTCAAAAACCGTGAAAATATTCAGTGGTGTTTTTATCGACGAAATCGACTAATTTCGATGCGTAGAGTTCGAAAAACGCGCTGGATCCTGGCGCAAACACTTTAATCCGTCTCCAAATGCGAAGTAAAGGAGGCTCAGATTTGCATCGCATTTGCTTACTTTCAAGCCAGATAAAATTTAAAATATCATACTTACGATGAATCTGTCTGCGCCAATCGAATTTTCTGCTCAAAGTATACAAGAAAATATCGAAAATGCATCCGATTTGAGACTTTCACTTTTTGGGGTCAAAAAAATTCAAAGGGGTTAACCTTAGGTTTTTTTCAAAAACCGTGAAAATATTCAGTGGTGTTTTTATCGACGAAATCGACTAATTTCGATGCGTAGAGTTGGAAAAACGCGCTGGATCCTGGCGTAACACTTTAATCCGTCTCGAAATGCGAACTAAAGGAGGCTCAGATTTGCATCGCATTTGCTTACTTTCAAGCCAGATAAAATTTAGAATATCATACTTACGATGAATCTGTCTGCGCCAATCGAATTTTCTGCTCAAAGTATACAAGAAAATATCGAAAAAGCATCCGATTTGAGACTTTCACCTTTTGGGGTCAAAAAAATTCAAAGGGGTTAACCTTAGGTTTTTTTCAAAAACCGTGAAAATATTCAGTGGTGTTTTTATCGACGAAATCGACTAATTTCAATGCGTAGAGTTCGAAAAACGCGCTGGATCCTGGCGCAAACACTTTAATCCGTCTCAAAATGCGAAGTAAAGGAGGCTCAGATTTGCATCGCATTTGCTTACTTTCAAGCCAGATAAAATTTAGAATTTCATACTTACGATGAATCTGTCTGCGCCAATCGAATTTTCTGCTCAAAGTATACAAGAAAATATCGAAAAAGCATCCGATTTGAGACTTTCACCTTTTGGGGTCAAAAAAATTCAAAGGGGTTAACCTTAGGTTTTTTTCAAAAACCGTGAAAATATTCAGTGGTGTTTTTATCGACGAAATCGACTAATTTCGATGCGTAGAGTTGGAAAAACGCGCTGGATCCTGGCGTAACACTTTAATCCGTCTCGAAATGCGAACTAAAGGAGGCTCAGATTTGCATCGCATTTGCTTACTTTCAAGCCAGATAAAATTTAAAATATCATACTTACGATGAATCTGTCTGCGCCAATCGAATTTTCTGCTCAAAGTATACAAGAAAATATCGAAAAAGCATCCGATTTGAGACTTTCACTTTTTGGGGTCAAAAAAATTCAAAGGGGTTAACCTTAGGTTTTTTCAAAAACCGTGAAAATATTCAGTGGTGTTTTTATCGACGAAATCGACTAATTTCGATGCGTAGAGTTCAAAAAACGCGCTGGATCCTGGCGCAAACACTTTAATCGGTCTCAAAATGCGAAGTAAAAGAGGCTCAAATTTGCATCGCATTTGCTTACTTTCAAGCCAGATAAAATTTAAAATATCCTACTTACGATGAATCTGTCTGCGCCAATCGAATTTTCTGCTCAAAGTATACAAGAAAATATCGAAAAAGCATCCGATTTGAGACTTTCACTTTTTGGGGTCAAAAAAATTCAAAGGGGTTAACCTTAGGTTTTTTTCAAAAACCGTGAAAATATTCAGTGGTGTTTTTATCGACGAAATCGACTAATTTCGATTTCAAAAACCGTGAAAATATTCAGTGGTGTTTTTATCGACGAAATCGACTAATTTCGATGCGTAGAGTTCGAAAACCGCGCTGGATCCTGGCGCAAACACTTTAATCGGTCTCAAAATGCGAAGTAAAAGAGGCTCAAATTTGCATCGCATTTGCTTACTTTCAAGCCAGATAAAATTTAAAATATCCTACTTACGATGAATCTGTCTGCGCCAATCGAATTTTCTGCTCAAAGTATACAAGAAAATATCGAAAAAGCATCCGATTTGAGACTTTCACTTTTTGGGGTCAAAAAAATTCAAAGGGGTTAACCTTAGGTTTTTTTCAAAAACCGTGAAAATATTCAGTGGTGTTTTTATCGACGAAATCGACTAATTTCGATGCGTAGAGTTCGAAAAACGCGCTGGATCCTGGCGCAAACCCTTTAATCCGTCTCAAAATGCGAAGTAAAGGAGGCTCAGATTTGCATCGCATTTGCTTACTTTCAAGCCAGATAAAATTTAAAATATCATACTTACGATGAATCTGTCTGCGCCAATCGAATTTTCTGCTCAAAGTATACATGAAAATATCGAAAAAGCATCCGATTTGAGACTTTCACTTTTTGGGGTCAAAAAAATTCAAAGGGGTTAACCTTAGGTTTTTTTCAAAAACCGTGAAAATATTCAGTGGTGTTTTTATCGACGAAATCGACTAATTTCGATTTCAAAAACCGTGAAAATATTCAGTGGTGTTTTTATCGACGAAATCGACTAATTTCGATGCGTAGAGTTCGAAAACCGCGCTGGATCCTGGCGCAAACACTTTAATCGGTCTCAAAATGCGAAGTAAAAGAGGCTCAAATTTGCATCGCATTTGCTTACTTTCAAGCCAGATAAAATTTAAAATATCCTACTTACGATGAATCTGTCTGCGCCAATCGAATTTTCTGCTCAAAGTATACAAGAAAATATCGAAAAAGCATCCGATTTGAGACTTTCACTTTTTGGGGTCAAAAAAATTCAAAGGGGTTAACCTTAGGTTTTTTTCAAAAACCGTGAAAATATTCAGTGGTGTTTTTATCGACGAAATCGACTAATTTCGATGCGTAGAGTTCGAAAAACGCGCTGGATCCTGGCGCAAACCCTTTAATCCGTCTCAAAATGCGAAGTAAAGGAGGCTCAGATTTGCATCGCATTTGCTTACTTTCAAGCCAGATAAAATTTAAAATATCATACTTACGATGAATCTGTCTGCGCCAATCGAATTTTCTGCTCAAAGTATACATGAAAATATCGAAAAAGCATCCGATTTGAGACTTTCACTTTTTGGGGTCAAAAAAATTCAAAGGGGTTAACCTTAGGTTTTTTTCAAAAACCGTGAAAATATTCAGTGGTGTTTTTATCGACGAAATCGACTAATTTCGATGCGTAGAGTTTGAAAAACGCGCTGGATCCTGGCGCAAACACTTTAATCCGTCTCAAAATGCGAAGTAAAGGAGGCTCAGATTTGCATCGCATTTGCTTACTTTCAAGCCAGATAAAATTTAAAATATCATACTTACGATGAATCTGTCTGCGCCAATCGAATTTTCTGCTCAAAGTATACAAGAAAATATCGAAAATGCATCCGATTTGAGACTTTCACTTTTTGGGGTCAAAAAAATTCAAAGGGGTTAACCTTAGGTTTTTTTCAAAAACCGTGAAAATATTCAGTGGTGTTTTTATCGACGAAATCGACTAATTTCGATGCGTAGAGTTGGAAAAACGCGCTGGATCCTGGCGTAACACTTTAATCCGTCTCGAAATGCGAACTAAAGGAGGCTCAGATTTGCATCGCATTTGCTTACTTTCAAGCCAGATAAAATTTAGAATATCATACTTACGATGAATCTGTCTGCGCCAATCGAATTTTCTGCTCAAAGTATACAAGAAAATATCGAAAAAGCATCCGATTTGAGACTTTCACCTTTTGGGGTCAAAAAAATTCAAAGGGGTTAACCTTAGGTTTTTTTCAAAAACCGTGAAAATATTCAGTGGTGTTTTTATCGACGAAATCGACTAATTTCAATGCGTAGAGTTCGAAAAACGCGCTGGATCCTGGCGCAAACACTTTAATCCGTCTCAAAATGCGAAGTAAAGGAGGCTCAGATTTGCATCGCATTTGCTTACTTTCAAGCCAGATAAAATTTAGAATTTCATACTTACGATGAATCTGTCTGCGCCAATCGAATTTTCTGCTCAAAGTATACAAGAAAATATCGAAAAAGCATCCGATTTGAGACTTTCACCTTTTGGGGTCAAAAAAATTCAAAGGGGTTAACCTTAGGTTTTTTTCAAAAACCGTGAAAATATTCAGTGGTGTTTTTATCGACGAAATCGACTAATTTCGATGCGTAGAGTTGGAAAAACGCGCTGGATCCTGGCGTAACACTTTAATCCGTCTCGAAATGCGAACTAAAGGAGGCTCAGATTTGCATCGCATTTGCTTACTTTCAAGCCAGATAAAATTTAAAATATCATACTTACGATGAATCTGTCTGCGCCAATCGAATTTTCTGCTCAAAGTATACAAGAAAATATCGAAAAAGCATCCGATTTGAGACTTTCACTTTTTGGGGTCAAAAAAATTCAAAGGGGTTAACCTTAGGTTTTTTCAAAAACCGTGAAAATATTCAGTGGTGTTTTTATCGACGAAATCGACTAATTTCGATGCGTAGAGTTCGAAAAACGCGCTGGATCCTGGCGCAAACACTTTAATCGGTCTCAAAATGCGAAGTAAAAGAGGCTCAAATTTGCATCGCATTTGCTTACTTTCAAGCCAGATAAAATTTAAAATATCCTACTTACGATGAATCTGTCTGCGCCAATCGAATTTTCTGCTCAAAGTATACAAGAAAATATCGAAAAAGCATCCGATTTGAGACTTTCACTTTTTGGGGTCAAAAAAATTCAAAGGGGTTAACCTTAGGTTTTTTTCAAAAACCGTGAAAATATTCAGTGGTGTTTTTATCGACGAAATCGACTAATTTCGATTTCAAAAACCGTGAAAATATTCAGTGGTGTTTTTATCGACGAAATCGACTAATTTCGATGCGTAGAGTTCGAAAACCGCGCTGGATCCTGGCGCAAACACTTTAATCGGTCTCAAAATGCGAAGTAAAAGAGGCTCAAATTTGCATCGCATTTGCTTACTTTCAAGCCAGATAAAATTTAAAATATCCTACTTACGATGAATCTGTCTGCGCCAATCGAATTTTCTGCTCAAAGTATACAAGAAAATATCGAAAAAGCATCCGATTTGAGACTTTCACTTTTTGGGGTCAAAAAAATTCAAAGGGGTTAACCTTAGGTTTTTTTCAAAAACCGTGAAAATATGCAGTGGTGTTTTTATCGACGAAATCGACTAATTTCGATATGTAGAGTTCGAAAAACGCGCTGGATCCTGGCGCAAACACTTTAATCCGTCTCAAAATGCGAAGTAAAGGAGGCTCAGATTTGCATCGCATTTGCTTACTTTCAAGTCAGATAAAATTTAAAATATCATACTTACGATGAATCTGTCTGCGCCAATCGAATTTTCTGCTCAAAGTATACAAGAAAATATCGAAAAAGCATCCGATTTGAGACTTTCACTTTTTGGGGTCAAAAAAATTCAAAGGGGTTAACCTTAGGTTTTTTTCAAAAACCGTGAAAATATTCAGTGGTGTTTTTATCGACGAAATCGACTAATTTCGATGCGTAGAGTTGGAAAAACGCGCTGGATCCTGGCGTAACACTTTAATCCGTCTCGAAATGCGAACTAAAGGAGGCTCAGATTTGCATCGCATTTGCTTACTTTCAAGCCAGATAAAATTTAGAATATCATACTTACGATGAATCTGTCTGCGCCAATCGAATTTTCTGCTCAAAGTATACAAGAAAATATCGAAAAAGCATCCGATTTGAGACTTTCACCTTTTGGGGTCAAAAAAATTCAAAGGGGTTAACCTTAGGTTTTTTTCAAAAACCGTGAAAATATTCAGTGGTGTTTTTATCGACGAAATCGACTAATTTCAATGCGTAGAGTTCGAAAAACGCGCTGGATCCTGGCGCAAACACTTTAATCCGTCTCAAAATGCGAAGTAAAGGAGGCTCAGATTTGCATCGCATTTGCTTACTTTCAAGCCAGATAAAATTTAGAATTTCATACTTACGATGAATCTGTCTGCGCCAATCGAATTTTCTGCTCAAAGTATACAAGAAAATATCGAAAAAGCATCCGATTTGAGACTTTCACTTTTTGGGGTCAAAAAAATTCAAAGGGGTTAACCTTAGGTTTTTTTCAAAAACCGTGAAAATATTCAGTGGTGTTTTTATCGACGAAATCGACTAATTTCGATGCGTAGAGTTTGAAAAACGCGCTGGATCCTGGCGTAACACTTTAATCCGTCTCGAAATGCGAACTAAAGGAGGCTCAGATTTGCATCGCATTTGCTTACTTTCAAGCCAGATAAAATTTAAAATATCATACTTACGATGAATCTGTCTGCACCAATCGAATTTTCTGCTCAAAGTATACAAGAAAATATCGAAAAAGCATCCGATTTGAGACTTTCACTTTTTGGGGTCAAAAAAATTCAAAGGGGTTAACCTTAGGTTTTTTCAAAAACCGTGAAAATATTCAGTGGTGTTTTTATCGACGAAATCGACTAATTTCGATGCGTAGAGTTCGAAAAACGCGCTGGATCCTGGCGCAAACACTTTAATCGGTCTCAAAATGCGAAGTAAAAGAGGCTCAAATTTGCATCGCATTTGCTTACTTTCAAGCCAGATAAAATTTAAAATATCCTACTTACGATGAATCTGTCTGCGCCAATCGAATTTTCTGCTCAAAGTATACAAGAAAATATCGAAAAAGCATCCGATTTGAGACTTTCACCTTTTGGGGTCAAAAAAATTCAAAGGGGTTAACCTTAGGTTTTTTTCAAAAACCGTGAAAACATTCAGTGGTGTTTTTATCGACGAAATCGACTAATTTCGATGCGTAGAGTTGGAAAAACGCGCTGGATCCTGGCGTAACACTTTAATCCGTCTCGAAATGCGAACTAAAGGAGGCTCAGATTTGCATCGCATTTGCTTACTTTCAAGCCAGATAAAATTTAAAATATCATACTTACGATGAATCTGTCTGCGCCAATCGAATTTTCTGCTCAAAGTATACAAGAAAATATCGAAAAAGCATCCGATTTGAGACTTTCACTTTTTGGGGTCAAAAAAATTCAAAGGGGTTAACCTTAGGTTTTTTCAAAAACCGTGAAAATATTCAGTGGTGTTTTTATCGACGAAATCGACTAATTTCGATGCGTAGAGTTCGAAAAACGCGCTGGATCCTGGCGCAAACACTTTAATCGGTCTCAAAATGCGAAGTAAAAGAGGCTCAAATTTGCATCGCATTTGCTTACTTTCAAGCCAGATAAAATTTAAAATATCCTACTTACGATGAATCTGTCTGCGCCAATCGAATTTTCTGCTCAAAGTATACAAGAAAATATCGAAAAAGCATCCGATTTGAAACTTTCACTTTTTGGGGTCAAAAAAATTCAAAGGGGTTAACCTTAGGTTTTTTTCAAAAACCGTGAAAATATTCAGTGGTGTTTTTATCGACGAAATCGACTAATTTCGATTTCAAAAACCGTGAAAATATTCAGTGGTGTTTTTATCGACGAAATCGACTAATTTCGATGCGTAGAGTTCGAAAACCGCGCTGGATCCTGGCGCAAACACTTTAATCGGTCTCAAAATGCGAAGTAAAAGAGGCTCAAATTTGCATCGCATTTGCTTACTTTCAAGCCAGATAAAATTTAAAATATCCTACTTACGATGAATCTGTCTGCGCCAATCGAATTTTCTGCTCAAAGTATACAAGAAAATATCGAAAAAGCATCCGATTTGAGACTTTCACTTTTTGGGGTCAAAAAAATTCAAAGGGGTTAACCTTAGGTTTTTTTCAAAAACCGTGAAAATATTCAGTGGTGTTTTTATCGACGAAATCGACTAATTTCGATATGTAGAGTTCGAAAAACGCGCTGGATCCTGGCGCAAACACTTTAATCCGTCTCAAAATGCGAAGTAAAGGAGGCTCAGATTTGCATCGCATTTGCATACTTTCAAGCCAGATAAAATTTAAAATATCATACTTACGATGAATCTGTCTGCGCCAATCGAATTTTCTGCTCAAAGTATACAAGAAAATATCGAAAAAGCATCCGATTTGAGACTTTCACTTTTTGGGGTCAAAAAAATTCAAAGGGGTTAACCTTAGGTTTTTTTCAAAAACCGTGAAAATATTCAGTGGTGTTTTTATCGACGAAATCGACTAATTTCGGTGCGTAGAGTTCGAAAAACGCGCAGGATCCTGGCGCAATCACTTTAATCCGTCTCAAAATGCGAAGTATAGGAGGCTCTGATTTGCATCGCATTTGCTTACTTTCAAGCCAGATAAAATTTAGAATATCATACTTACGATGAATCTGTCTGCGCCAATCGAATTTTCTGCTCAAAGTATACAAGAAAATATCGAAAAAGCATCCGATTTGAGACTTTCACCTTTTGGGGTCAAAAAAATTCAAAGGGGTTAACCTTAGGTTTTTTTCAAAAACCGTGAAAATATTCAGTGGTGTTTTTATCGACGAAATCGACTAATTTCAATGCGTAGAGTTCGAAAAACGCGCTGGATCCTGGCGCAAACACTTTATTCCGTCTCAAAATGCGAAGTAAAGGAGGCTCAGATTTGCATCGCATTTGCTTACTTTCAAGCCAGATAAAATTTAAAATATCATACTTACGATGAATCTGTCTGCGCCAATCGAATTTTCTGCTCAAAGTATACAAGAAAATATCGAAAAAGCATCCGATTTGAGACTTTCACTTTTTGGGGTCAAAAAAATTCAAAGGGGTTAACCTTAGGTTTTTTTCAAAAACCGTGAAAATATTCAGTGGTGTTTTTATCGACGAAATCGACTAATTTCGATGCGTAGAGTTCGAAAATCGCGCTGGATCCTGGCGCAAACACTTTAATCCGTCTCAAAATGCGAAGTAACGGAGGCTCAGATTTGCATCGCATTTGCTTATTTTCAAGCCAGATAAAATTTAAAATATCATACTTACGATGAATCTGTCTGCGCCAATCGAATTTTCTGCTCAAAGTATACAAGAAAATATCGAAAAAGCATCCGATTTGAGACTTTCACTTTTTGGGGTCAAAAAAATTCAAAGGGGTTAACCTTAGGTTTTTTTCAAAAACCGTGAAAATATTCAGTGGTGTTTTTATCGACGAAATCGACTAATTTCGATGCGTAGAGTTCGAAAAACGCGCTGGATCCTGGCGCAAACACTTTAATCCGTCTCAAAATGCGAAGTAAAGGAGGCTCAGATTTGCATCGCATTTGCTTACTTTCAAGCCAGATAAAATTTAAAATATCATACTTACGATGAATCTGTCTGCGCCAATCGAATTTTCTGCTCAAAGTATACAAGAAAATATCGAAAAAGCATCCGATTTGAGACTTTCACTTTTTGGGGTCAAAAAAATTCAAAGGGGTTAACCTTAGGTTTTTTTCAAAAACCGTGAAAATATTCAGTGGTGTTTTTATCGACGAAATCGACTAATTTCGATGCGTAGAGTTCGAAAAACTCGCTGGATCCTGGCGCAAACACTTTAATCCGTCTCAAAATGCGAAGTAAAGGAGGCTCAGATTTGCATCGCATTTGCTTACTTTCAAGCCAGATAAAATTTAAAATATCATACTTACGATGAATCTGTCTGCGCCAATCGAATTTTCTGCTCAAAGTATACAAGAAAATATCGAAAAAGCATCCGATTTGAGACTTTCACTTTTTGGGGTCAAAAAAATTCAAAGGGGTTAACCTTAGGTTTTTTTCAAAAACCGTGAAAATATTCAGTGGTGTTTTTATCGACGAAATCGACCAATTTCGTTGCGTAGAGTTCGAAAAATGCGCTGGATCCTGGCGCAAACACTTTAATCCGTCTCAAAATGCGAAGTAAAGGAGGCTCAGATTTGCATCGCATTTGCTTACTTTCAAGCCAGATAAAATTTAAAATATCATACTTACGATGAATCTGTCTGCGCCAATCGAATTTTCTGCTCAAAGTATACAAGAAAATATCGAAAAAGCATCCGATTTGAGACTTTCACTTTTTGGGGTCAAAAAAATTCAAAGGGGTTAACCTTAGGTTTTTTTCAAAAACCGTGAAAATATTCAGTGGTGTTTTTATCGACGAAATCGACCAATTTCGTTGCGTAGAGTTCGAAAAACGCGCTGGATCCTGGCGCAAACACTTTAATCCGTCTCAAAATGCGAAGTAAAGGAGGCTCAGATTTGCATCGCATTTGCTTACTTTCAAGCCAGATAAAATTTAAAATATCATACTTACGAAGAATCTGTCTGCGCCAATCGAATTTTCTGCTCAAAGTATACATGAAAATATCGAAAAAGCATCCGATTTGAGACTTTCACTTTTTGGGGTCAAAAAAATTCAAAGGGGTTAACCTTAGGTTTTTTTCAAAAACCGTGAAAATATTCAGTGGTGTTTTTATCGACGAAATCGACTAATATCGATGCGTAAAGTTCGAAAAACGCGCTGGATCCTGGCGCAAACACTTTAATCCGTCTCAAAATGCGAAGTAAAGGAGGCTCAGATTTGCATCGCATTTGCTTACTTTCAAGCCAGTTAAAATTTAAAATATCATACTTACGATGAATCTGTCTGCGCCAATCGAATTTTCTGCTCAAAGTATACATGAAAATATCGAAAAAGCATCCGATTTGAGACTTTCACTTTTTGGGGTCAAAAAAATTCAAAGGGGTTAACCTTAGGTTTTTTTCAAAAACCGTGAAAATATTCAGTGGTGTTTTTATCGACGAAATCGACTAATTTCGATGCGTAGAGTTCGAAAATCGCGCTGGATCCTGGCGCAAACACTTTAATCCGTCTCAAAATGCGAAGTAACGGAGGCTCAGATTTGCATCGCATTTGCTTATTTTCAAGCCAGATAAAATTTAAAATATCATACTTACGATGAATCTGTCTGCGCCAACCGAATTTTCTGCTCAAAGTATACAAGAAAATATCGAAAAAGCATCCGATTTGAGACTTTCACTTTTTGGGGTCAAAAAAATTCAAAGGGGTTAACCTTAGGTTTTTTTCAAAAACCGTGAAAATATTCAGTGGTGTTTTTATCGACGAAATCGACTAATTTCGATGCGTAGAGTTCGAAAAACGCGGTGGATCCTGGCGCAAACACTTTAATCCGTCTCAAAATGCGAAGTAAAGGAGGCTCAGATTTGCATCGCATTTGCTTACTTTCAAGCCAGATAAAATTTAAAATATCATACTTACGATGAATCTGTCTGCGCCAATCGAATTTTCTGCTCAAAGTATACAAGAAAATATCGAAAAAGCATCCGATTTGAGACTTTCACTTTTTGGGGTCAAAAAAATTCAAAGGGGTTAACCTTAGGTTTTTTTCAAAAACCGTGAAAATATTCAGTGGTGTTTATATCGACGAAATCGACTAATTTCGATGCGTAGAGTTCGAAAAACTCGCTGGATCCTGGCGCAAACACTTTAATCCGTCTCAAAATGCGAAGTAAAGGAGGCTCAGATTTGCATCGCATTTGCTTACTTTCAAGCCAGATAAAATTTAAAATATCATACTTACGATGAATCTGTCTGCGCCAATCGAATTTTCTGCTCAAAGTATACAAGAAAATATCGAAAAAGCATCCGATTTGAGACTTTCACTTTTTGGGGTCAAAAAAATTCAAAGGGGTTAACCTTAGGTTTTTTTCAAAAACCGTGAAAATATTCAGTGGTGTTTTTATCGACGAAATCGACCAATTTCGTTGCGTAGAGTTCGAAAAACGCGCTGGATCCTGGCGCAAACACTTTAATCCGTCTCAAAATGCGAAGTAAAGGAGGCTCAGATTTGCATCGCATTTGCTTACTTTCAAGCCAGATAAAATTTAAAATATCATACTTACGATGAATCTGTCTGCGCCAATCGAATTTTCTGCTCAAAGTATACAAGAAAATATCGAAAAAGCATCCGATTTGAGACTTTCACTTTTTGGGGTCAAAAAAATTCAAAGGGGTTAACCTTAGGTTTTTTTCAAAAACCGTGAAAATATTCAGTGGTGTTTATATCGACGAAATCGACTAATTTCGATGCGTAAAGTTCGAAAAACGCGGTGGATCCTGGCGCAAACACTTTAATCCGTCTCAAAATGCGAAGTAAAGGAGGCTCAGATTTGCATCGCATTTGCTTACTTTCAAGCCAGATAAAATTTAAAATATCATACTTACGATGAATCTGTCTGCGCCAATCGAATTTTCTGCTCAAAGTATACAAGAAAATATCGAAAAAGCATCCGATTTGAGACTTTCACTTTTTGGGGTCAAAAAAATTCAAAGGGGTTAACCTTAGGTTTTTTTCAAAAACCGTGAAAATATTCAGTGGTGTTTTTATCGACGAAATCGACCAATTTCGTTGCGTAGAGTTCGAAAAACGCGCTGGATCCTGGCGCAAACACTTTAATCCGTCTCAAAATGCGAAGTAAAGGAGGCTCAGATTTGCATCGCATTTGCTTACTTTCAAGCCAGATAAAATTTAAAATATCATACTTACGATGAATCTGTCTGCGCCAATCGAATTTTCTGCTCAAAGTATACAAGAAAATATCGAAAAAGCATCCGATTTGAGACTTTCACTTTTTGGGGTCAAAAAAATTCAAAGGGGTTAACCTTAGGTTTTTTTCAAAAACCGTGAAAATATTCAGTGGTGTTTTTATCGACGAAATCGACTAATTTCGATGCGTAAAGTTCGAAAAACGCGGTGGATCCTGGCGCAAACACTTTAATCCGTCTCAAAATGCGAAGTAAAGGAGGCTCAGATTTGCATCGCATTTGCTTACTTTCAAGCCAGATAAAATTTAAAATATCATACTTACGAAGAATCTGTCTGCGCCAATCGAATTTTCTGCTCAAAGTATACATGAAAATATCGAAAAAGCATCCGATTTGAGACTTTCACTTTTTGGGGTCAAAAAAATTCAAAGGGGTTAACCTTAGGTTTTTTTCAAAAACCGTGAAAATATTCAGTGGTGTTTTTATCGACGAAATCGACTAATATCGATGCGTAGAGTTCGAAAAACGCGCTGGATCCTGGCGCAAACACTTTAATCCGTCTCAAAATGCGAAGTAAAGGAGGCTCAGATTTGCATCGCATTTGCTTACTTTCAAGCCAGATAAAATTTAAAATATCATACTTACGATGAATCTGTCTGCGCCAATCGAATTTTCTGCTCAAAGTATACATGAAAATATCGAAAAAGCATCCGATTTGAGACTTTCACTTTTTGGGGTCAAAAAAATTCAAAGGGGTTAACCTTAGGTTTTTTTCAAAAACCGTGAAAATATTCAGTGGTGTTTTTATCGACGAAATCGACTAATTTCGATGCGTAGAGTTCGAAAAACTCGCTGGATCCTGGCGCAAACACTTTAATCCGTCTCAAAATGCGAAGTAAAGGAGGCTCAGATTTGCATCGCATTTGCTTACTTTCAAGCCAGATAAAATTTAAAATATCATACTTACGATGAATCTGTCTGCGCCAATCGAATTTTCTGCTCAAAGTATACAAGAAAATATCGAAAAAGCATCCGATTTGAGACTTTCACTTTTTGGGGTCAAAAAAATTCAAAGGGGTTAACCTTAGGTTTTTTTCAAAAACCGTGAAAATATTCAGTGGTGTTTTTATCGACCAAATCGACCAATTTCGTTGCGTAGAGTTCGAAAAACGCGCTGGATCCTGGCGCAAACACTTTAATCCGTCTCAAAATGCGAAGTAAAGGAGGCTCAGATTTGCATCGCATTTGCTTACTTTCAAGCCAGATAAAATTTAAAATATCATACTTACGATGAATCTGTCTGCGCCAATCGAATTTTCTGCTCAAAGTATACAAGAAAATATCGAAAAAGCATCCGATTTGAGACTTTCACTTTTTGGGGTCAAAAAAATTCAAAGGGGTTAACCTTAGGTTTTTTTCAAAAACCGTGAAAATATTCAGTGGTGTTTTTATCGACGAAATCGACTAATTTCGATGCGTAAAGTTCGAAAAACGCGGTGGATCCTGGCGCAAACACTTTAATCCGTCTCAAAATGCGAAGTAAAGGAGGCTCAGATTTGCATCGCATTTGCTTACTTTCAAGCCAGATAAAATTTAAAATATCATACTTACGATGAATCTGTCTGCGCCAATCGAATTTTCTGCTCAAAGTATACATGAAAATATCGAAAAAGCATCCGATTTGAAACTTTCACTTTTTGGGGTCAAAAAAATTCAAAGGGGTTAACCTTAGGTTTTTTTCAAAAACCGTGAAAATATTCAGTGGTGTTTTTATCGACGAAATCGACTAATATCGATGCGTAGAGTTCGAAAAACGCGCTGGATCCTGGCGCAAACACTTTAATCCGTCTCAAAATGCGAAGTAAAGGAGGCTCAGATTTGCATCGCATTTGCTTACTTTCAAGCCAGATAAAATTTAAAATATCATACTTACGATGAATCTGTCTGCGCCAATCGAATTTTCTGCTCAAAGTATACAAGAAAATATCGAAAAAGCATCCGATTTGAGACTTTCACTTTTTGGGGTCAAAAAAATTCAAAGGGGTTAACCTTAGGTTTTTTTCAAAAACCGTGAAATTATTCAGTGGTGTTTTTATCGACGAAATCGACTAATTTCGATGCGTAGAGTTCAAAAACGCGCTGGATCCTGGCGCAAACACTTTAATCCGTCTCAAAATGCGAAGTAAAGGAGGCTCAGATTTGCATCGCATTTGCTTACTTTCAAGCCAGATAAAATTTAAAATATCATACTTACGATGAATCTGTCTGCGCCAATCGAATTTTCTGCTCAAAGTATACAAGAAAATATCGAAAAAGCATCCGATTTGAGACTTTCACTTTTTGGGGTCAAAAAAATTCAAAGGGGTTAACCTTAGGTTTTTTTCAAAAACCGTGAAAATATTCAGTGGTGTTTTTATCGACGAAATCGACTAATTTCGATGCGTAGAGTTCGAAAAACGCGCTGGATCCTGGCGCAAACACTTTAATCCGTCTCAAAATGCGAAGTAAAGGAGGCTCAGATTTGCATCGCATTTGCTTACTTTCAAGCCAGATAAAATTTAAAATATCATACTTACGATGAATCTGTCTGCGCCAATCGAATTTTCTGCTCAAAGTATACAAGAAAATATCGAAAAAGCATCCGATTTGAGACTTTCACTTTTTGGGGGCAAAAAAATTCAAAAGGGTTAACCTTAGGTTTTTTTCAAAAACCGTGAAAATATTCAGTGGTGTTTTTATCGACGAAATCGACTAATTTCGATGCGTAGAGTTCGAAAAACGCGCTGGATCCTGGCGCAAACACTTTAATCCGTCTCAAAATGCGAAGTAAAGGAGGCTCAGATTTGCATCGCATTTGCTTACTTTCAAGCCAGATAAAATTTAAAATATCATACTTACGATGAATCTGTCTGCGCCAATCGAATTTTCTGCTCAAAGTATACAAGAAAATATCGAAAAAGCATCCGATTTGAGACTTTCACTTTTTGGGGTCAAAAAAATTCAAAGGGGTTAACCTTAGGTTTTTTTCAAAAACCGTGAAAATATTCATTGGTGTTTTTATCGACGAAATCGACTAATTTCGATGCGTAGAGTTCGAAAAACGCGCTGGATCCTGGCGCAAACACTTTAATCCGTCTCAAAATGCGAAGTAAAGGAGGCTCAGATTTGCATCGCATTTGCTTACTTTCAAGCCAGATAAAATTTAAAACATTACTTACGATGAATCTGTCTGCGCCAATCGAATTTTCTGCTCAAAGTATACAAGAAAATATCGAAAAAGCATCCGATCTGAGACTTTCACTTTTTGGGGTCAAAAAAATTCAAAGGGGTTAACCTTAGGTTTTTTTCAAAAACCGTGAAAATATTCAGTGGTGTTTTTATCGACGAAATCGACTAATTTCGATGCGTAGAGTTCGAAAAACTCGCTGGATCCTGGCGCAAACACTTTAATCCGTCTCAAAATGCGAAGTAAAGGAGGCTCAGATTTGCATCGCATTTGCTTACTTTCAAGCCAGATAAAATTTAAAATATCATACTTACGATGAATCTGTCTGCGCCAATCGAATTTTCTGCTCAAAGTATACAAGAAAATATCGAAAAAGCATCCGATTTGAGACTTTCACTTTTTGGGGTCAAAAAAATTCAAAGGGGTTAACCTTAGGTTTTTTTCAAAAACCGTGAAAATATTCAGTGGTGTTTTTATCGACGAAATCGACTAATTTCGATGCGTAGAGTTCGAAAAACGCGCTGGATCCTGGCGCAAACACTTTAATCTGTCTCAAAATGCGAAGTAAAGGAGGCTCAGATTTGCATCGCATTTGCTTACTTTCAAGCCAGATAAAATTTAAAATATCATACTTACGATGAATCTGTCTGCGCCAATCGAATTTTCTGCTCAAAGTATACAAGAAAATATCGAAAAAGCATCCGATTTGAGACTTTCACTTTTTGGGGTCAAAAAAATTCAAAGGGGTTAACCTTAGGTTTTTTTCAAAAACCGTGAAAATATTCAGTGGTGTTTTTATCGACGAAATCGACTAATTTCGATGCGTAGAGTTCGAAAATCGCGCTGGATCCTGGCGCAAACACATTAATCCGTCTCAAAATGCGAAGTAAAGGAGGCTCAGATTTGCATCGCATTTGCTTACTTTCAAGCCAGATAAAATTTAAAATATCATACTTACGATGAATCTGTCTGCGCCAATCGAATTTTCTGCTCAAAGTATACAAGAAAATATCGAAAAAGCATCCGATTTGAGACTTTCACTTTTTGGGGTCACTTTTTTTTCAAAAACCGTTAAAATATTCAGTGGTGTTTTTATCGACGAAATCGACTAATTTCGATGCGTAGAGTTCGAAAAACGCGCTGGATCCTGGCGCAAACACTTTAATCCGTCTCAAAATGCGAAGTAAATGAGGCTCAGATTTGCATCGCATTTGCTTACTTTCAAGCCAGATAAAATTTAAAATATCATACTTACGATGAATCTGTCTGCGCCAATCGAATTTTCTGCTCAAAGTTTACAAGAAAATATCGAAAAAGCATCCGATTTGAGACTTTCACTTTTTGGGGTCAAAAAAATTCAAAGGGGTTAACCTTAGGTTTTTTTCAAAAACCGTGAAAATATTCAGTGGTGTTTTTATCGACGAAATCGACTAATTTCGATACGTAGAGTTCGAAAAACGCGCTGGATCCTGGCGCAAACACTTTAATCCGTCTCAAAATGCGAAGTAAAGGAAGCTCAGATTTGCATCGCATTTGCTTACTTTCAAGCCAGATAAAATTTAAAATATCATACTTACGATGAATCTGTCTGCGCCAATCGAATTTTCTGCTCAAAGTATACAAGAAAATATCGAAAAAGCATCCGATTTGAGACTTTCACTTTTTGGGGTCAAAAAAATTCAAAGGGGTTAACCTTAGGTTTTTTTCTAAAACCGTGAAAATATTCAGTGGTGTTTTTATCGACAAAATCGACTAATTTCGATGCGTAGAGTTCGAAAAACGCGCTGGATCCTGGCGCAAACACTTTAATCCGTCTCAAAATGCGAAGTAAAGGAGGCTTAGATTTGCATCGTATTTGCTTACTTTCAATCCAGATAAAATTTAAAATATCATACTTACGATGAATCTGTCTGCGCCAATCGAATTTTCTGCTCAAAGTATACAAGAAAATATCGAAAAAGCATCCGATTTGAGGCTTTCACTTTTTGGGGTCAAAAAAATTCAAAGCGGTTACCTTAGGTTTTTTTCAAAAACCGTGAAAATATTCAGTGGTGTTTTTATCGACGAAATCGACTAATTTCGATGCGTAGAGTTCGAAAAACGCGCTGGATCCTGGCGCAAACACTTTAATCCGTCTCAAAATGCGAAGTAAAGGAGGCTCAGATTTGCATCGCATTTGCTTACTTTCAAGCCAGATAAAATTTAAAACATTACTTACGATGAATCTGTCTGCGCCAATCGAATTTTCTGCTCAAAGTATACAAGAAAATATCGAAAAAGCATCCGATCTGAGACTTTCACTTTTTGGGGTCAAAAAAATTCAAAGGGGTTAACCTTAGGTTTTTTTCAAAAACCGTGAAAATATTCAGTGGTGTTTTTATCGACGAAATCGACTAATTTCGATGCGTAGAGTTCGAAAAACTCGCTGGATCCTGGCGCAAACACTTTAATCCGTCTCAAAATGCGAAGTAAAGGAGGCTCAGATTTGCATCGCATTTGCTTACTTTCAAGCCAGATAAAATTTAAAATATCATACTTACGATGAATCTGTCTGCGCCAATCGAATTTTCTGCTCAAAGTATACAAGAAAATATCGAAAAAGCATCCGATTTGAGACTTTCACTTTTTGGGGTCAAAAAAATTCAAAGGGGTTAACCTTAGGTTTTTTTCAAAAACCGTGAAAATATTCAGTGGTGTTTTTATCGACGAAATCGACTAATTTCGATGCGTAGAGTTCGAAAAACGCGCTGGATCCTGGCGCAAACACTTTAATCTGTCTCAAAATGCGAAGTAAAGGAGGCTCAGATTTGCATCGCATTTGCTTACTTTCAAGCCAGATAAAATTTAAAATATCATACTTACGATGAATCTGTCTGCGCCAATCGAATTTTCTGCTCAAAGTATACAAGAAAATATCGAAAAAGCATCCGATTTGAGACTTTCACTTTTTGGGGTCAAAAAAATTCAAAGGGGTTAACCTTAGGTTTTTTTCAAAAACCGTGAAAATATTCAGTGGTGTTTTTATCGACGAAATCGACTAATTTCGATGCGTAGAGTTCGAAAATCGCGCTGGATCCTGGCGCAAACACATTAATCCGTCTCAAAATGCGAAGTAAAGGAGGCTCAGATTTGCATCGCATTTGCTTACTTTCAAGCCAGATAAAATTTAAAATATCATACTTACGATGAATCTGTCTGCGCCAATCGAATTTTCTGCTCAAAGTATACAAGAAAATATCGAAAAAGCATCCGATTTGAGACTTTCACTTTTTGGGGTCACTTTTTTTTCAAAAACCGTTAAAATATTCAGTGGTGTTTTTATCGACGAAATCGACTAATTTCGATGCGTAGAGTTCGAAAAACGCGCTGGATCCTGGCGCAAACACTTTAATCCGTCTCAAAATGCGAAGTAAAGGAGGCTCAGATTTGCATCGCATTTGCTTACTTTCAAGCCAGATAAAATTTAAAATATCATACTTACGATGAATCTGTCTGCGCCAATCGAATTTTCTGCTCAAAGTTTACAAGAAAATATCGAAAAAGCATCCGATTTGAGACTTTCACTTTTTGGGGTCAAAAAAATTCAAAGGGGTTAACCTTAGGTTTTTTTCAAAAACCGTGAAAATATTCAGTGGTGTTTTTATCGACGAAATCGACTAATTTCGATACGTAGAGTTCGAAAAACGCGCTGGATCCTGGCGCAAACACTTTAATCCGTCTCAAAATGCGAAGTAAAGGAAGCTCAGATTTGCATCGCATTTGCTTACTTTCAAGCCAGATAAAATTTAAAATATCATACTTACGATGAATCTGTCTGCGCCAATCGAATTTTCTGCTCAAAGTATACAAGAAAATATCGAAAAAGCATCCGATTTGAGACTTTCACTTTTTGGGGTCAAAAAAATTCAAAGGGGTTAACCTTAGGTTTTTTTCTAAAACCGTGAAAATATTCAGTGGTGTTTTTATCGACAAAATCGACTAATTTCGATGCGTAGAGTTCGAAAAACGCGCTGGATCCTGGCGCAAACACTTTAATCCGTCTCAAAATGCGAAGTAAAGGAGGCTTAGATTTGCATCGTATTTGCTTACTTTCAATCCAGATAAAATTTAAAATATCATACTTACGATGAATCTGTCTGCGCCAATCGAATTTTCTGCTCAAAGTATACAAGAAAATATCGAAAAAGCATCCGATTTGAGGCTTTCACTTTTTGGGGTCAAAAAAATTCAAAGCGGTTACCTTAGGTTTTTTTCAAAAACCGTGAAAACATTCAGTGGTGTTTTTATCGACGAAATCGACTAATTTCGATGCGTAGAGTTCGAAAAACGCGCTGGATCCTGGCGCAAACACTTTAATCCGTCTCAAAATGCGAAGTAAAGGAGGCTCAGATTTGCATCGCATTTGCTTACTTTCAAGCCATATAAAATTTAAAATATCATACTTACGATGAATCTGTCTGCGCCAATCGAATTTTCTGCTCAAAGTATACAAGAAAATATCGAAAAAGCATCCGATTTGAGACTTTCACTTTTTGGGGTCAAAAAAATTCAAAGGGGTTAACCTTAGGTTTTTTTCAAAAACCGTGAAAATATTCAGTGGTGTTTTTATCGACGAAATCGACTAATTTCGATGCGTAGAGTTCGAAAAACGCGGTGGATCCTGGCGCAAACACTTTAATCCGTCTCAAAATGCGAAGTAAAGGAGGCTCAGATTTGCATCGTATTTGCTTACTTTCAAGCCAGGTAAAATTTAAAATATCATACTTACGATGAATCTGTCTGCGCCAATCGAATTTTCTGCTCAAAGTATACAAGAAAATATCGAAAAAGCATCCGATTTGAGACTTTCACTTTTTGGGGTCAAAAAAATTCAAAGGGGTTAACCTTAGGTTTTTTTCTAAAACCGTGAAAATATTCAGTGGTGTTTTTATCGACAAAATCGACTAATTTCGATGCGTAGAGTTCGAAAAACGCGCTGGATCCTGGCGCAAACACTTTAATCCGTGTCAAAATGCGAAGTAAAGGAGGCTCAGATTTGCATCGCATTTGCTTACTTTCAAGCCAGATAAAATTTAAAATATCATACTTACGATGAATCTGTCTGCGCCAATCGAATTTTCTGCTTAAAGTATACAAGAAAATATCGAAAAAGCATCCGATTTGAGACTTTCACTTTTTGGGGTCAAAAAAATTCAAAGGGGTTAACCTTAGGTTTTTTTCAAAAACCGTGAAAATATTCAGTGGTGTTTTCATCGACGAAATCGACTAATTTCGATGCGTAGAGTTCGAAAAACGCGCTGGATCCTGGCGCAAACACATTAATCCGTCTCAAAATGCGAAGTAAAGGAGGCTCAGATTTGCATCGCATTTGCTTACTTTCAAGCCAGATAAAATTTAAAATATCATACTTACGATGAATCTGTCTGCGCCAATCGAATTTTCTGCTCAAAGTATACAAGAAAATATCGAAAAAGCATCAGATTTGAGACTTTCACTTTTTGGGGTCAAAAAAATTCAAAGGGGTTAACCTTAGGTTTTTTTCAAAAACCGTGAAAATATTCAGTGGTGTTTTTATCGACGAAATCGACTTATTTCGATGCGTAGAGTTCGAAAAACGCGCTGGATCCTGGCGCAAACACTTTAAGCCGTCTCAAAATGCGAAGTAAAGGAGGCTCAGATTTGCATCGCATTTGCTTACTTTCAAGCCAGATAAAATTTAAAATATCATACTTACGATGAATCTGTCTGCGCCAATCGAATTTTCTGCTCAAAGTATACAAGAAAATATCGAAAAAGCATCCGATTTCAGACTTTCACTTTTTGGGGTCAAAAAAATTCAAAGAGGTTAACCTTAGGTTTTTTTCAAAAACCGTGAAAATATTCAGTGGTGTTTTTATCGACGAAATCTACTAATTTCGATGCGTAGAGTTCGAAAAACGCGCTGGATCCTGGCGCAAACACTTTAATCCGTCTCAAAATGCGAAGTAAAGGAGGCTCAGATTTGCATCGCATTTGCTTACTTTCAAGCCAGATAAAATTTAAAATATCATACTTACGATGAATCTGTCTGCGCCAATCGAATTTTCTGCTCAAAGTATACAAGAAAATATCGAAAAAGCATCCGATTTGAGACTTTCACTTTTTGGGGTCAAAAAAATTCAAAGGGGTTAACCTTAGGTTTTTTTCTAAAACCGTGAAAATATTCAGTGGTGTTTTTATCGACAAAATCGACTAATTTCGATGCGTAGAGTTCGAAAAACGCGCTGGATCCTGGCGCAAACACTTTAATCCGTCTCAAAATGCGAAGTAAAGGAGGCTCAGATTTGCATCGCATTTGCTTACTTTCAAGCCATATAAAATTTAAAATATCATACTTACGATGAATCTGTCTGCGCCAATCGAATTTTCTGCTCAAAGTATACAAGAAAATATCGAAAAAGCATCCGATTTGAGACTTTCACTTTTTGGGGTCAAAAAAATTCAAAGGGGTTAACCTTAGGTTTTTTTCAAAAACCGTGAAAATATTCAGTGGTGTTTTTATCGACGAAATCGACTAATTTCGATGCGTAGAGTTCGAAAAACGCGCTGGATCCTGGCGCAAACACTTTAATCCGTCTCAAAATGCGAAGTAAAGGAGGCTCAGATTTGCATCGTATTTGCTTACTTTCAAGCCAGGTAAAATTTAAAATATCATACTTACGATGAATCTGTCTGCGCCAATCGAATTTTCTGCTCAAAGTATACAAGAAAATATCGAAAAAGCATCCGATTTGAGACTTTCACTTTTTGGGGTCAAAAAAATTCAAAGGGGTTAACCTTAGGTTTTTTTCTAAAACCGTGAAAATATTCAGTGGTGTTTTTATCGACAAAATCGACTAATTTCGATGCGTAGAGTTCGAAAAACGCGCTGGATCCTGGCGCAAACACTTTAATCCGTGTCAAAATGCGAAGTAAAGGAGGCTCAGATTTGCATCGCATTTGCTTACTTTCAAGCCAGATAAAATTTAAAATATCATACTTACGATGAATCTGTCTGCGCCAATCGAATTTTCTGCTTAAAGTATACAAGAAAATATCGAAAAAGCATCCGATTTGAGACTTTCACTTTTTGGGGTCAAAAAAATTCAAACGGGTTAACCTTAGGTTTTTTTCAAAAACCGTGAAAATATTCAGTGGTGTTTTCATCGACGAAATCGACTAATTTCGATGCGTAGAGTTCGAAAAACGCGCTGGATCCTGGCGCAAACACTTTAATCCGTCTCAAAATGCGAAGTAAAGGAGGCTCAGATTTGCATCGCATTTGCTTACTTTCAACCCATTTAAAATTTAAAATATCATACTTACGATGAATCTGTCTGCGCCAATCGAATTTTCTGCTCAAAGTATACAAGAAAATATCGAAAAAGCATCCGATTTGAGACTTTCACTTTTTAGGGTCAAAAAAATTCAAAGGGGTTAACCTTAGGTTTTTTTCAAAAACCGTGAAAATATTCAGTGGTGTTTTTATCGACGAAATCGACTAATTTCGATGCGTAGAGTTCGAAAAACGCGCTGGATCCTGTCGCAAACACTTTAATCCGTCTCAAAATGCGAAGTAAAGGAGGCTCAGATTTGCATCGCATTTGCTTACTTTCAAGCCAGATAAAATTGAAAATATCATACTTACGATGAATCTGTCTGCGCCAATCGAATTTTCTGCTCAAAGTATACAAGAAAATATCGAAAAAGCATCCGATTTCAGACTTTCACTTTTTGGGGTCAAAAAAATTCAAAGGGGTTAACCTTAGGTTTTTTTCAAAATCCGTGAAAATATTCAGTGGTGTTTTTATCGACGAAATCGACTAATTTCGATGCGTAGAGTTCGAAAAACGCGCTGGATCCTGGCGCAAACACTTTAATCCGTCTCAAAATGCGAAGTAAAGGAGGCTCAGATTTGCATCGCATTTGCTTACTTTCAAGCCAGATAAAATTTAAAATATCATACTTACGATGAATCTGTCTGCGCCAATCGAATTTTCTGCTCAAAGTATACAAGAAAATATCGAAAAAGCATCCGATTTGAGACTTTCACTTTTTGGGGTCAAAAAAATTCAAAGAGGTTAACCTTAGGTTTTTTTCAAAAACCGTGAAAATATTCAGTGGTGTTTTTATCGACGAAATCTACTAATTTCGATGCGTAGAGTTCAAAAAACGCGCTGGATCCTGGCGCAAACACTTTAATCCGTCTCAAAATGCGAAGTAAAGGAAGCTCAGATTTGCATCGCATTTGCTTACTTTCAAGCCAGATAAAATTTAAAATATCATACTTACGATGAATCTGTCTGCGCCAATCGAATTTTCTGCTCAAAGTATACAAGAAAATATCGAAAAAGCATCCGATTTGAGACTTTCACTTTTTGGGGTCAAAAAAATTCAAAGGGGTTAACCTTAGGTTTTTTTCTAAAACCGTGAAAATATTCAGTGGTTTTTTTATCGACAAAATCGACTAATTTCGATGCGTAGAGTTCGAAAAACGCGCTGGATCCTGGCGCAAACACTTTAATCCGTCTCAAAATGCGAAGTAAAGGAGGCTTAGATTTGCATCGTATTTGCTTACTTTCAATCCAGATAAAATTTAAAATATCATACTTACGATGAATCTGTCTGCGCCAATCGAATTTTCTGCTCAAAGTATACAAGAAAATATCGAAAAAGCATCCGATTTGAGACTTTCACTTTATGGGGTCAAAAAAATTCAAAGCGGTTACCTTAGGTTTTTTTCAAAAACCGTGAAAATATTCAGTGGTGTTTTTATCGACGAAATCGACTAATTTCGATGCGTAGAGTTCGAAAAACGCGCTGGATCCTGGCGCAAACACTTTAATCCGTCTCAAAATGCGAAGTAAAGGAGGCTCAGATTTGCATCGCATTTGCTTACTTTCAAGCCATATAAAATTTAAAATATCATACTTACGATGAATCTGTCTGCGCCAATCGAATTTTCTGCTCAAAGTATACAAGAAAATATCGAAAAAGCATCCGATTTGAGACTTTCACTTTTTGGGGTCAAAAAAATTCAAAGGGGTTGTTAACCTTAGGTTTTTTTCAAAAACCGTGAAAATATTCAGTGGTGTTTTTATCGACGAAATCGACTAATTTCGATGCGTAGAGTTCGAAAAACGCGCTGGATCCTGGCGCAAACACTTTAATCCGTCTCAAAATGCGAAGTAAAGGAGGCTCAGATTTGCATCGTATTTGCTTACTTTCAAGCCAGGTAAAATTTAAAATATCATACTTACGATGAATCTGTCTGCGCCAATCGAATTTTCTGCTCAAAGTATACAAGAAAATATCGAAAAAGCATCCGATTTGAGACTTTCACTTTTTGGGGTCAAAAAAATTCAAATTGGTTAACCTTAGGTTTTTTTCTAAAACCGTGAAAATATTCAGTGGTTTTTTTATCGACAAAATCGACTAATTTCGATGCGTAGAGTTCGAAAAACGCGCTGGATCCTGGCGCAAACACTTTAATCCGTCTCAAAATGCGAAGTAAAGGAGGCTTAGATTTGCATCGTATTTGCTTACTTTCAATCCAGATAAAATTTAAAATATCATACTTACGATGAATCTGTCTGCGCCAATCGAATTTTCTGCTCAAAGTATACAAGAAAATATCGAAAAAGCATCCGTTTTGAGACATTCACTTTATGGGGTCAAAAAAATTCAAAGCGGTTACCTTAGGTTTTTTTCAAAAACCGTGAAAATATTCAGTGGTGTTTTTATCGACGAAATCGACTAATTTCGATGCGTAGAGTTCGAAAAACGCGCTGGATCCTGGCGCAAACACTTTAATCCGTCTCAAAATGCGAAGTAATGGAGGCTCAGATTTGCATCGCATTTGCTTACTTTCAAGCCATATAAAATTTAAAATATCATACTTACGATGAATCTGTCTGCGCCAATCGAATTTTCTGCTCAAAGTATACAAGAAAATATCGAAAAAGCATCCGATTTGAGACTTTCACTTTTTGGGGTCAAAAAAATTCAAAGGGGTTAACCTTAGGTTTTTTTCAAAAACCGTGAAAATATTCAGTGGTGTTTTTATCGACGAAATCGACTAATTTCGATGCGTAGAGTTCGAAAAACGCGCTGGATCCTGGCGCAAACACTTTAATCCGTCTCAAAATGCGAAGTAAAGGAGGCTCAGATTTGCATCGTATTTGCTTACTTTCAAGCCAGGTAAAATTTAAAATATCATACTTACGATGAATCTGTCTGCGCCAATCGAATTTTCTGCTCAAAGTATACAAGAAAATATCGAAAAAGCATCCGATTTGAGACTTTCACTTTTTGGGGTCAAAAAAATTCAAAGGGGTTAACCTTAGGTTTTTTTCTAAAACCGTGAAAATATTCAGTGGTGTTTTTATCGACAAAATCGACTAATTTCGATGCGTAGAGTTCGAAAAACGCGCTGGATCCTGGCGCAAACACTTTAATCCGGCTCAAAATGCGAAGTAAAGGAGGCTCAGATTTGCATCGCATTTGCTTACTTTCAACCCATATAAAATTTAAAATATCATACTTACGATGAATCTGTCTGCGCCAATCGAATTTTCTGCTCAAAGTATACAAGAAAATATCGAAAAAGCATCCGATTTGAGACTTTCACTTTTTAGGGTCAAAAAAATTCAAAGGGGTTAACCTTAGGTTTTTTTCAAAAACCGTGAAAATATTCAGTGGTGTTTTTATCGACAAAATCGACTAATTTCGATGCGTAGAGTTCGAAAAACGCGCTGGATCCTGTCGCAAACACTTTAATCCGTCTCAAAATGCGAAGTAAAGGAGGCTCAGATTTGCATCGCATTTGCTTACTTTCAAGCCAGATAAAATTTAAAATATCATACTTACGATGAATCTGTCTGCGCCAATCGAATTTTCTGCTCAAAGTATACAAGAAAATATCGAAAAAGCATCCGATTTGAGACTTTCACTTTTTGGGGTCAAAAAAATTCAAAGGGGTTAACCTTAGGTTTTTTTCAAAATCCGTGAAAATATTCAGTGGTGTTTTTATCGACGAAATCGACTAATTTCGATGCGTAGAGTTCGAAAAACGCGCTGGATCCTGGCGCAAACACTTTAATCCGTCTCAAAATGCGAAGTAAAGGAGGCTCAGATTTGCATCGCATTTGCTTACTTTCAAGCCAGGTAAAATTTAAAATATCATACTTACGATGAATCTGTCTGCGCCAATCGAATTTTCTGTTCAAAGTATACAAGAAAATAACGAAAAAGCATCCGATTTGAGACTTTCACTTTTTGGGGTCAAAAAAATTCAAAGGGGTTAACCTTAGGTTTTTTTCAAAAACCGTGAAAATATTCAGTGGTGTTTTTATCGACGAAATCGACTAATCTCGATGCGTAGAGTTCGAAAAACGCGCTGGATCCTGGCGCAAACACTTTAATCCGGCTCAAAATGCGAAGTAAAGGAGGCTCAGATTTGCATCGCATTTGCTTACTTTCAACCCATATAAAATTTAAAATATCATACTTACGATGAATCTGTCTGCGCCAATCGAATTTTCTGCTCAAAGTATACAAGAAAATATCGAAAAAGCATCCGATTTGAGACTTTCACTTTTTAGGGTCAAAAAAATTCAAAGGGGTTAACCTTAGGTTTTTTTCAAAAACCGTGAAAATATTCAGTGGTGTTTTTATCGACGAAATCGACTAATTTCGATGCGTAGAGTTCGAAAAACGCGCTGGATCCTGTCGCAAACACTTTAATCCGTCTCAAAATGCGAAGTAAAGGAGGCTCAGATTTGCATCGCATTTGCTTACTTTCAAGCCAGATAAAATTTAAAATATCATACTTACGATGAATCTGTCTGCGCCAATCGAATTTTCTGCTCAAAGTATACAAGAAAATATCGAAAAAGCATCCGATTTCAGACTTTCACTTTTTGGGGTCAAAAAAATTCAAAGGGGTTAACCTTAGGTTTTTTTCAAAATCCGTGAAAATATTCAGTGGTGTTTTCATCGACGAAATCGACTAATTTCGATGCGTAGAGTTCGAAAAACGCGCTGGATCCTGGCGCAAACACTTTAATCCGTCTCAAAATGCGAAGTAAAGGAGGCTCAGATTTGCATCGCATTTGCTTACTTTCAAGCCAGATAAAATTTAAAATATCACACTTACGATGAATCTGTCTGCACCAATCGAATTTTCTGCTCAAAGTATACAAGAAAATATCGAAAAAGCATCCGATTTGAGACTTTCACTTTTTGGGGTCAAAAAAGTTCAAAGGGGTTAACCTTAGGTTTTTTTCAAAAACCGTGAAAATATTCAGTGGTGTTTTTATCGACGAAATCGACTAATTTCGATGCGTAGAGTTCGAAAAACGCGCTGGATCCTGGCGCAAACACTTTAATCCGTCTCAAAATGCGAAGTAAAGGAGGCTCAGATTTGCATCGTATTTGCTTACTTTCAAGCCAGGTAAAATTTAAAATATCATACTTACGATGAATCTGTCTGCGCCAATCGAATTTTCTGTTCAAAGTATACAAGAAAATATCGAAAAAGCATCCGATTTGAGACTTTCACTTTTTGGGGTCAAAAAAATTCAAAGGGGTTAACCTTAGGTTTTTTTCAAAAACCGTGAAAATATTCAGTGGTGTTTTTATCGACGAAATCGACTAATTTCGATGCGTAGAGTTCGAAAAACGCGCTGGATCCTGGCGTAAACACTTTAATCCGTCTCAAAATGCGAAGTAAAGGAGGCTCAGATTTGCATCGCATTTGCTTACTTTCAAGCCAGATAAAATTTAAAATATCATACTTACGATGAATCTGTCTGCGCCAATCGAAATTTCTGCTCAAAGTATACAAGAAAATATCGAAAAAGCATCCGATTTGAGACTTTCACTTTTTGGGGTCAAAAAAATTCAAAGGGGTTAACCTTAGGTTTTTTTCAAAAACCGTGAAAATATTCAGTGGTGTTTTTATCGACGAAATCGACTAATTTCGATGCGTAGAGTTCGAAAAACGCGCTGGATCCTGGCGCAAACACTTTAATCCGTCTCAAAATGCGAAGTAAAGGAGGCTCAGATTTGCATCGCATTTGCTTACTTTCAAGCCAGATAAAATTTAAAATATCACACTTACGATGAATCTGTCTGCACCAATCGAATTTTCTGCTCAAAGTATACAAGAAAATATCGAAAAAGCATCCGATTTGAGACTTTCACTTTTTGGGGTCAAAAAAGTTCAAAGGGGTTAACCTTAGGTTTTTTTCAAAAACCGTGAAAATATTCAGTGGTGTTTTTATCGACGAAATCGACTAATTTCGATGCGTAGAGTTCGAAAAACGCGCTGGATCCTGGCGCAAACACTTTAATCCGTCTCAAAATGCGAAGTAAAGGAGGCTCAGATTTGCATCGTATTTGCTTACTTTCAAGCCAGGTAAAATTTAAAATATCATACTTACGATGAATCTGTCTGCGCCAATCGAATTTTCTGTTCAAAGTATACAAGAAAATATCGAAAAAGCATCCGATTTGAGACTTTCACTTTTTGGGGTCAAAAAAATTCAAAGGGGTTAACCTTAGGTTTTTTTCAAAAACCGTGAAAATATTCAGTGGTGTTTTTATCGACGAAATCGACTAATTTCGATGCGTAGAGTTCGAAAAACGCGCTGGATCCTGGCGCAAACACTTTAATCCGTCTCAAAATGCGAAGTAAAGGAGGCTCAGATTTGCATCGCATTTGCTTACTTTCAAGCCAGATAAAATTTAAAATATCATACTTACGATGAATCTGTCTGCGCCAATCGAAATTTCTGCTCAAAGAATACAAGAAAATATCGAAAAAGCATCCGATTTGAGACTTTCACTTTTTGGGGTCAAAAAAATTCAAAGGGGTTAACCTTAGGTTTTTTTCAAAAACCGTGAAAATATTCAGTGGTGTTTTTATCGACGAAATCGACTAATTTCGATGCGTAGAGTTCGAAAAACGCGCTGGATCCTGGCGCAAACACTTTAATCCGTCTCAAAATGCGAAGTAAAGGAGGCTCAGATTTGCATCGCATTTGCTTACTTTCAAGCCAGATAAAATTTAAAATATCATACTTACGATGAATCTGTCTGCGCCAATCGAATTTTCTGCTCAAAGTATACAAGAAAATATCGAAAAAGCATCCGATTTGAGACTTTCACTTTTTGGGGTCAAAAAAATTCAAAGGGGTTAACCTTGGGTTTTTTTCTAAAACCGTGAAAATATTCAGTGGTGTTTTTATCGACGAAATCGACTAATTTCGATGCGTAGAGTTCGAAAAACGCGCTGGATCCTGGCGCAAACACTTTAATCCGTCTCAAAATGCGAAGTAAAGGAGGCTCAGATTTGCATCGCATTTGCTTACTTTCAAGCCAGATAAAATTTAAAATATCATACTTACGATGAATCTGTCTGCGCCAATCGAATTTTCTGCTCAAAGTATACAAGAAAATATCGAAAAAGCATCCGATTTGAGACTTTCACTTTTTGGGGTCAAAAAAATTCAAAGGGGTTAACCTTAGGTTTTTTTCAAAAACCGTGAAAATATTCAGTGGTGTTTTTATCGACGAAATCGACTAATTTCGATGCGTAGAGTTCGAAAAACGCGCTGGATCCTGGCGCAAACACTTTAATCCGTCTTAAAATGCGAAGTAAAGGAGGCTCAGATTTGCATCGCATTTGCTTACTTTCAAGCCATATAAAATTTAAAATATCATACTTACGATGAATCTGTCTGCGCCAATCGAATTTTCTGCTCAAAGTATACAAGAAAATATCGAAAAAGCATCCGATTTGAGACTTTCACTTTTTGGGGTCAAAAAAATTCAAAGGGATTAACCTTAGGTTTTTTTCAAAAACCGTGAAAATATTCAGTGGTGTTGTTATCGACGAAATCGACTAATTTCGATGCGTAGAGTTCGAAAAACGCGCTGGATCCTGGCGCAAACACTTTAATCCGTCTCAAAATGCGAAGTAAAGGAGGCTCAGTTTTGCATCGCATTTGCTTACTTTCAAGCCAGATAAAATTTAAAATATCATACTTACGATGAATCTGTCTGCGCCAATCGAATTTTCTGCTCAAAGTATACAAGAAAATATCGAAAAAGCATCCGATTTGAGACTTTCACTTTTTGGGGTCAAAAAAATTCAAAGGGGTTAACCTTAGGTTTTTTTCAAAAACCGTGAAAATATTCAGTGGTGTTTTTATCGACGAAATCGACTAATTTCGATGCGTAGAGTTCGAAAAACGCGCTGGATCCTGGCGCAAACACTTTAATCCGTCTCAAAATGCGAAGTAAAGGAGGCTCAGATTTGCATCGCATTTGCTTACTTTCAAGCCAGATAAAATTTAAAATATCATACTTACGATGAATCTGTCTGCGCCAATCGAATTTTCTGCTCAAAGTATACAAGAAAATATCGAAAAAGCATCCGATTTGAGACTTTCACTTTTTGGGGTCAAAAAAATTCAAAGGGGTTAACCTTAGGTTTTTTTCAAAAACCGTGAAAATATTCAGTGGTGTTTTTATCGACGAAATCGACTAATTTCGATGCGTAGAGTTCGAAAAACGCGCTGGATCCTGGCGCAACACTTTAATCCGTCTCAAAATGCGAAGTAAAGGAGGCTCAGATTTGCATCGCATTTGCTTACTTTCAAGCCAGATAAAATTTAAAATATCATACTTACGATGAATCTGTCTGCGCCAATCGAATTTTCTGCTCAAAGTATACAAGAAAATATCGAAAAAGCATCCGATTTGAGACTTTCACTTTTTGGGGTCAAAAAAATTCAAAGGGGTTAACCTTAGGTTTTTTTCAAAAACCGTGAAAATATTCAGTGGTGTTTTCATCGACGAAATCGACTAATTTCGATGCGTAGAGTTCGAAAAACGCGCTGGATCCTGGCGCAAACACTTTAATCCGTCTCAAAATGCGAAGTAAAGGAGGCTCAGATTTGCATCGCATTTGCTTACTTTCAAGCCATATAAAATTTAAAATATCATACTTACGATGAATCTGTCTGCGCCAATCGAATTTTCTGCTCAAAGTATACAAGAAAATATCGAAAAAGCATCCGATTTGAGACTTTCACTTTTTGGGGTCAAAAAAATTCAAAGGGATTAACCTTAGGTTTTTTTCAAAAACCGTGAAAATATTCAGTGGTGTTGTTATCGACGAAATCGACTAATTTCGATGCGTAGAGTTCGAAAAACGCGCTGGATCCTTGCGCAAACACTTTAATCCGTTTCAAAATGCGAAGTAAAGGAGGCTCAGATTTGCATCGCATTTGCTTACTTTCAAGCCAGATAAAATTTAAAATATCATACTTACGATGAATCTGTCTGCGCCAATCGAATTTTCTGCTCAAAGTATACAAGAAAATATCGAAAAAGCATCCGATTTGAGACTTTCACTTTTTGGGGTCAAAAAAATTCAAAGGGGTTAACCTTAGGTTTTTTTCAAAAACCGTGAAAATATTCAGTGGTGTTTTTATCGACGAAATCGACTAATTTCGATGCGTAGAGTTCGAAAAACGCGCTGGATCCTGGCGCAAACACTTTAATCCGTCTCAAAATGCGAAGTAAAGGAGGATCAGATTTGCATCGCATTTGCTTACTTTCAAGCCAGATAAAATTTAAAATATCATACTTACGATGAATCTGTCTGCGCCAATCGAATTTTCTGCTCAAAGTATACAAGAAAATATCGAAAAAGCATCCGATTTGAGACTTTCACTTTTTGGGGTCAAAAAAATTCAAAGGGGTTAACCTTGGGTTTTTTTCTAAAACCGTGAAAATATTCAGTGGTGTTTTTATCGACGAAATCGACTAATTTCGATGCGTAGAGTTCGAAAAACGCGCTGGATCCTGGCGCAAACACTTTAATCCGTCTCAAAATGCGAAGTAAAGGAGGCTCAGATTTGCATCGCATTTGCTTAATTTCAAGCCAGATAAAATTTAAAATATCATACTTACGATGAATCTGTCTGCGCCAATCGAATTTTCTGCTCAAAGTATACAAGAAAATATCGAAAAAGCATCCGATTTGAGACTTTCACTTTTTGGGGTCAAAAAAATTCAAAATGGTTAACCTTAGGTTTTTTTCAAAAACCGTGAAAATATTCAGTGGTGTTTTCATCGACGAAATCGACTAATTTCGATGCGTAGAGTTCGAAAAACGCGCTGGATCCTGGCGCAAACACTTTAATCCGTCTCAAAATGCGAAGTAAAGGAGGCTCAGATTTGCATCGCATTTGCTTACTTTCAAGCCATATAAAATTTAAAATATCATACTTACGATGAATCTGTCTGCGCCAATCGAATTTTCTGCTCAAAGTATACAAGAAAATATCGAAAAAGCATCCGATTTGAGACTTTCACTTTTTGGGGTCAAAAAAATTCAAAGGGATTAACCTTAGGTTTTTTTCAAAAACCGTGAAAATATTCAGTGGTGTTGTTATCGACGAAATCGACTAATTTCAATGCGTAGAGTTCGAAAAACGCGCTGGATCCTGGCGCAAACACTTTAATCCGTCTCAAAATGCGAAGTAAAGGAGGCTCAGTTTTGCATCGCATTTGCTTACTTTCAAGCCAGATAAAATTTAAAATATCATACTTACGATGAATCTGTCTGCGCCAATCGAATTTTCTGCTCAAAGTATACAAGAAAATATCGAAAAAGCATCCGATTTGAGACTTTCACTTTTTGGGGTCAAAAAAATTCAAAGGGGTTAACCTTAGGTTTTTTTCAAAAACCGTGAAAATATTCAGTGGTGTTTTTATCGACGAAATCGACTAATTTCGATGCGTAGAGTTCGAAAAACGCGCTGGATCCTGGCGCAAACACTTTAATCCGTCTCAAAATGCGAAGTAAAGGAGGCTCAGATTTGCATCGCATTTGCTTATTTTCAAGCCAGATAAAATTTAAAATATCATACTTACGATGAATCTGTCTGCGCCAATCGAATTTTCTGCTCAAAGTATACAAGAAAATATCGAAAAAGCATCCGATTTGAGACTTTCACTTTTTGGGGTCAAAAAAATTCAAAGGGGTTAACCTTAGGTTTTTTTCAAAAACCGTGAAAATATTCAGTGGTGTTTTTATCGACGAAATCGACTAATTTCGATGCGTAGAGTTCGAAAAACGCGCTGGATCCTGGCGCAACACTTTAATCCGTCTCAAAATGCGAAGTAAAGGAGGCTCAGATTTGCATCGCATTTGCTTACTTTCAAGCCAGATAAAATTTAAAATATCATACTTACGATGAATCTGTCTGCGCCAATCGAATTTTCTGCTCAAAGTATACAAGAAAATATCGAAAAAGCATCCGATTTGAGACTTTCACTTTTTGGGGTCAAAAAAATTCAAAGGGGTTAACCTTAGGTTTTTTTCAAAAACCGTGAAAATATTCAGTGGTGTTTTCATCGACGAAATCGACTAATTTCGATGCGTAGAGTTCGAAAAACGCGCTGGATCCTGGCGCAAACACTTTAATCCGCCTCAAAATGCGAAGTAAAGGAGGCTCAGATTTGCATCGCATTTGCTTACTTTCAAGCCATATAAAATTTAAAATATCATACTTACGATGAATCTGTCTGCGCCAATCGAATTTTCTGCTCAAAGTATACAAGAAAATATCGAAAAAGCATCCGATTTGAGACTTTCACTTTTTGGGGTCAAAAAAATTCAAAGGGATTAACCTTAGGTTTTTTTCAAAAACCGTGAAAATATTCAGTGGTGTTGTTATCGACGAAATCGACTAATTTCGATGCGTAGAGTTCGAAAAACGCGCTGGATCCTTGCGCAAACACTTTAATCCGTCTCAAAATGCGAAGTAAAGGAGGCTCAGATTTGCATCGCATTTGCTTACTTTCAAGCCAGATAAAATTTAAAATATCATACTTACGATGAATCTGTCTGCGCCAATCGAATTTTCTGCTCAAAGTATACAAGAAAATATCGAAAAAGCATCCGATTTGAGACTTTCACTTTTTGGGGTCAAAAAAATTCAAAGGGGTTAACCTTAGGTTTTTTTCAAAAACCGTGAAAATATTCAGTGGTGTTTTTATCGACGAAATCGACTAATTTCGATGCGTAGAGTTCGAAAAACGCGCTGGATCCTGGCGCAAACACTTTAATCCGTCTCAAAATGCGAAGTAAAGGAGGATCAGATTTGCATCGCATTTGCTTACTTTCAAGCCAGATAAAATTTAAAATATCATACTTACCATGAATCTGTCTGCGCCAATCGAATTTTCTGCTCAAAGTATACAAGAAAATATCGAAAAAGCATCCGATTTGAGACTTTCACTTTTTGGGGTCAAAAAAATTCAAAGGGGTTAACCTTGGGTTTTTTTCAAAAACCGTGAAAATATTCAGTGGTGTTTTTATCGACGAAATCGACTAATTTCGATGCGTAGAGTTCGAAAAACGCGCTGGATCCTGGCGCAAACACTTTAATCCGTCTTAAAATGCGAAGTAAAGGAGGCTCAGATTTGCATCGCATTTGCTTACTTTCAAGCCAGATAAAATTTAAAATATCATACTTACGATGAATCTGTCTGCGCCAATCGAATTTTCTGCTCAAAGTATACAAGAAAATATCGAAAAAGCATCCGATTTGAGACTTTCACTTTTTGGGGTCAAAAAAATTCAAAATGGTTAACCTTAGGTTTTTTTCAAAAACCGTGAAAATATTCAGTGGTGTTTTCATCGACGAAATCGACTAATTTCGATGCGTAGAGTTCGAAAAACGCGCTGGATCCTGGCGCAAACACTTTAATCCGTCTCAAAATGCGAAGTAAAGGAGGCTCAGATTTGCATCGCATTTGCTTACTTTCAAGCCATATAAAATTTAAAATATCATACTTACGATGAATCTGTCTGCGCCAATCGAATTTTCTGCTCAAAGTATACAAGAAAATATCGAAAAAGCATCCGATTTGAGACTTTCACTTTTTGGGGTCAAAAAAATTCAAAGGGATTAACCTTAGGTTTTTTTCAAAAACCGTGAAAATATTCAGTGGTGTTGTTATCGACGAAATCGACTAATTTCGATGCATAGAGTTCGAAAAACGCGCTGGATCCTGGCGCAAACACTTTAATCCGTCTCAAAATGCGAAGTAAAGGAGGCTCAGATTTGCATCGCATTTGCTTACTTTCAAGCCAGATAAAATTTAAAATATCATACTTACGATGAATCTGTCTGCGCCAATCGAATTTTCTGCTCAAAGTATACAAGAAAATATCGAAAAAGCATCCGATTTGAGACTTTCACTTTTTGGGGTCAAAAAAATTCAAAGGGGTTAACCTTAGGTTTTTTTCAAAAACCGTGAAAATATTCAGTGGTGTTTTTATCGACGAAATCGACTAATTTCGATGCGTAGAGTTCGAAAAACTCGCTGGATCTTGGCGCAAACACTTTAATCCGTCTCAAAATGCGAAGTAAAGGAGGCTCAGATTTGCATCGCATTTGCTTACTTTCAAGCCAGATAAAATTTAAAATATCATACTTACGATGAATCTGTCTGCGCCAATCGAATTTTCTGCTCAAAGTATACAAGAAAATATCGAAAAAGCATCCGATTTGAGACTTTCACTTTTTGGGGTCAAAAAAATTCAAAGGGGTTAACCTTAGGTTTTTTTCAAAAACCGTGAAAATATTCAGTGGTGTTTTTATCGACGAAATCGACTAATTTCGATGCGTAGAGTTCGAAAAACGCGCTGGATCCTGGCCCAACACTTTAATCCGTCTCAAAATGCGAAGTAAAGGAGGCTCAGATTTGCATCGCATTTGCTTACTTTCAAGCCAGATAAAATTTAAAATATCATACTTACGATGAATCTGTCTGCGCCAATCGAATTTTCTGCTCAAAGTATACAAGAAAATATCGAAAAAGCATCCGATTTGAGACTTTCACTTTTTGGGGTCAAAAAAATTCAAAGGGGTTAACCTTAGGTTTTTTTCAAAAACCGTGAAAATATTCAGTGGTGTTTTTATCGACGAAATCGACTAATTTCGATGCGTAGAGTTCGAAAAACGCGCTGGATCCTGGCGCAAACACTTTAATCCGTCTCAAAATGCGAAGTAAAGGAGGCTCAGATTTGCATCGCATTTGCTTACTTTCAAGCCAGATAAAATTTAAAATATCATACTTACGATGAATCTGTCTGCGCCAATCGAATTTTCTGCTCAAAGTATACAAGAAAATATCGAAAAAGCATCCGATTTGAGACTTTCACTTTTTGGGGTCAAAAAAATTCAAAGGGGTTAACCTTAGGTTTTTTTCAAAAACCGTGAAAATATTCAGTGGTGTTTTTATCGACGAAATCGACTAATTTCGATGCGTAGAGTTCGAAAAACTCGCTGGATCCTGGCGCAAACACTTTAATCCGTCTCAAAATGCGAAGTAAAGGAGGCTCAGATTTGCATCGCATTTGCTTACTTTCAAGCCAGATAAAATTTAAAATATCATACTTACGATGAATCTGTCTGCGCCAATCGAATTTTCTGCTCAAAGTATACAAGAAAATATCGAAAAAGCATCCGATTTGAGACTTTCACTTTTTGGGGTCAAAAAAATTCAAAGGGGTTAACCATAGGTTTTTTTCAAAAACCGTGAAAATATTCAGTGGTGTTTTTATCGACGAAATCGACTAATTTCGATGCGTAGAGTTCGAAAAACGCGCTGGATCCTGGCGCAACACTTTAATCCGTCTCAAAATGCGAAGTAAAGGAGGCTCAGATTTGCATCGCATTTGCTTACTTTCAAGCCAGATAAAATTTAAAATATCATACTTACGATGAATCTGTCTGCGCCAATCGAATTTTCTGCTCAAAGTATACAAGAAAATATCGAAAAAGCATCCGATTTGAGACTTTCACTTTTTGGGGTCAAAAAAATTCAAAGGGGTTAACCTTAGGTTTTTTTCAAAAACCGTGAAAATATTCAGTGGTGTTTTCATCGACGAAATCGACTAATTTCGATGCGTAGAGTTCGAAAAACGCGCTGGATCCTGGCGCAAACACTTTAATCCGTCTCAAAATGCGAAGTAAAGGAGGCTCAGATTTGCATCGCATTTGCTTACTTTCAAGCCAGATAAAATTTAAAATATCATACTTACGATGAATCTGTCTGCGCCAATCGAATTTTCTGCTCAAAGTATACAAGAAAATATCGAAAAAGCATCCGATTTGATACTTTCACTTTTTGGGGTCAAAAAAAGTCAAAGGGGTTAACCTTAGGTTTTTTTCAAAAACCGTGAAAATATTCAGTGGTGTTTTTATCGACGAAATCGACTAATTTCGATGCGTAGAGTTCGAAAAACTCGCTGGATCCTGGCGCAAACACTTTAATCCGTCTCAAAATGCGAAGTAAAGGAGGCTCAGATTTGCATCGCATTTGCTTACTTTCAAGCCAGATAAAATTTAAAATATCATACTTACGATGAATCTGTCTGCGCCAATCGAATTTTCTGCTCAAAGTATACAAGAAAATATCGAAAAAGCATCCGATTTGAGATTTTCACTTTTTGGGGTCAAAAAAATTCAAAGGGCTTAACCTTAGGTTTTTTTCAAAAACCGTGAAAATATTCAGTGGTGTTTTTATCGACGAAATCGACTAATTTCGATGCGTAGAGTTCGAAAAACGCGCTGGATCCTGGCGCAAACACTTTAATCCGTCTCAAAATGCGAAGTAAAGGAGGCTCAGATTTGCATCGCATTTGCTTACTTTCAAGCCAGATAAAATTTAAAATATCATACTTACGATGAATCTGTCTGCGCCAATCGAATTTTCTGCTCAAAGTATACAAGAAAATATCGAAAAAGCATCCGATTTGAGACTTTCACTTTTTGGGGTCAAAAAAATTCAAAGGGGTTAACCTTAGGTTTTTTTCAAAAACCGTGAAAATATTCAGTGGTGTTTTTATCGACGAAATCGACTAATTTCGATGCGTAGAGTTCGAAAAACGCGCTGGATCCTGGCGCAACACTTTAATCCGTCTCAAAATGCGAAGTAAAGGAGGCTCAGATTTGCATCGCAATTGCTTACTTTCAAGCCAGATAAAATTTAAAATATCATACTTACGATGAATCTGTCTGCGCCAATCGAATTTTCTGCTAAAAGTATACAAGAAAATATCGAAAAAGCATCCGATTTGAGACTTTCACTTTTTGGGGTCAAAAAAATTGAAAGGGGTTAACCTTAGGTTTTTTTCAAAAACCGTGAAAATATTCAGTGGTGTTTTCATCGACGAAATCGACTAATTTCGATGCGTAGAGTTCGAAAAACGCGCTGGATCCTGGCGCAAACACTTTAATCCGTCTCAAAATGCGAAGTAAAGGAGGCTCAGATTTGCATCGCATTTGCTTACTTTCAAGCCATATAAAATTTAAAATATCATACTTACGATGAATCTGTCTGCGCCAATCGAATTTTCTGCTCAAAGTATACAAGAAAATATCGAAAAAGCATCCGATTTGAGACTTTCACTTTTTGGGGTCAAAAAAATTCAAAGGGATTAACCTTAGGTTTTTTTCAAAAACCGTGAAAATATTCAGTGGTGTTGTTATCGACGAAATCGACTAATTTCGATGCGTAGAGTTCGAAAAACGCGCTGGATCCTGGCGCAAACACTTTAATCCGTCTCAAAATGCGAAGTAAAGGAGGCTCAGATTTGCATCGCATTTGCTTACTTTCAAGCCAGATAAAATTTAAAATATCATACTTACGATGAATCTGTCTGCGCCAATCGAATTTTCTGCTCAAAGTATACAAGAAAATATCGAAAAAGCATCCGATTTGAGACTTTCACTTTTTGGGGTCAAAAAAATTCAAAGGGGTTAACCTTAGGTTTTTTTCAAAAACCGTGAAAATATTCAGTGGTGTTTTTATCGACGAAATCGACTAATTTCGATGCGTAGAGTTCGAAAAACTCGCTGGATCTTGGCGCAAACACTTTAATCCGTCTCAAAATGCGAAGTAAAGGAGGCTCAGATTTGCATCGCATTTGCTTACTTTCAAGCCAGATAAAATTTAAAATATCATACTTACGATGAATCTGTCTGCGCCAATCGAATTTTCTGCTCAAAGTATACAAGAAAATATCGAAAAAGCATCCGATTTGAGACATTCACTTTTTGGGGTCAAAAAAATTCAAAAGGGTTAACCTTAGGTTTTTTTCAAAAACCGTGAAAATATTCAGTGGTGTTTTTATCGACGAAATTGACTAATTTCGATGCGTAGAGTTCGAAAAACGCGCTGGATCCTGGCGCAAACACTTTAATCCGTCTCAAAATGCGAAGTAAAGGAGGCTCAGATTTGCATCGCATTTGCTTACTTTCAAGCCAGATAAAATTTAGAATATCATACTTACGAAGAATCTGTCTGCGCAAATCGAATTTTCTGCTCAAAGTATACAAGAAAATATCAAAAAAGCATCCGATTTGAGACTTTCACTTTTTGGGGTCAAAAAAATTCAAAGGGGTTAACCTTAGGTTTTTTTCAAAAACCGTGAAAATATTCAGTGGTGTTTTTATCGACGAAATCGACTAATTTCGATGCGTAGAGTTCGAAAAACGCGCTGGATCCTGGCGCAAACACTTTAATCCGTCTCAAAATGCAAAGTAAAGGAGGCTCAGATTTGCATCGCATTTGCTTACTTTCAAGCCAGATAAAATTTAAAATATCATACTTACGATGAATCTGTCTGCGCCAATCGAATTTTCTGCTCAAAGTATACAAGAAAATATCGAAAAAGCATCCGATTTGAGACTTTCACTTTTTGGGGTCAAAAAAATTCAAAGGGGTTAATCTTAGGTTTTTTTCAAAAACCGTGAAAATATTCAGTGGTGTTTTTATCGACGAAATCGACTCATTTCGATGCGTAGAGTTCGAAAAACGCGCTGGATCCTGGCGCAAAAACTTTAATCCGTCTCAAAATGCGAAGTAAAGGAGGCTCAGATTTGCATCGCATTTGCTTACTTTCAAGCCAGATAAAATTTAAAATATCATACTTACGATGAATCTGTCTGCGCCAATCGAATTTTCTGCTCAAAGTATACAAGAAAATATCGAAAAAGCATCCGATTTGAGACTTTCACTTTTTGGGGTCAAAAAAATTCAAAGGGGTTAACCTTAGGTTTTTTTCAAAAACCGTGAAAATATTCAGTGGTGTTTTTATCGACGAAATCGACTAATTTCGATGCGTAGAGTTTGAAAAACGCGCTGGATCCTGGCGCAAACACTTTAATCCATCTCAAAATGCGAAGTAAAGGAGGCTCAGATTTGCATCGCATTTGCTTACTTTCAAGCCAGATAAAATTTAAAATATCATACTTACGATGAATCTGTCTGCGCCAAACGAATTTTCTGCTCAAAGTATACAAGAAAATATCGAAAAAGCATCCGATTTGAGAATTTCACTTTTTGGGGTCAAAAAAATTCAAAGGGGTTAACCTTAGGTTTTTTTCAAAAACCGTGAAAATATTCAGTGGTGTTTTTATCGACGAAATCGACTAATTTCGATGCGTAGAGTTCGAAAAACGCGCTGGATCCTGGCGCAAACACATTAATCCGTCTCAAAATGGGAAGTAAAGGAGGCTCAGATTTGCATCGCATTTGCTTACTTTCAAGCCAGATAAAATTTAAAATATCATACTTACGATGAATCTGTCTGCGCCAATCGAATTTTCTGCTCAAAGTATACAAGAAAATATCGAAAAAGCATCCGATTTGAGACTTTCACTTTTTGGGGTCAAAAAAATTCAAAGGGGTTAACCTTAGGTTTTTTTCAAAAACCGTGAAAATATTCAGTGGTGTTTTTATCGACGAAATCGACTAATTTCGATGCGTAGAGTTCGAAAAACGCGCTGGATCCTGGCGCAAACACTTTAATCCGTCTCAAAATGCGAAGTAAAGGAGGCTCAGATTTGCATCGCATTTGCTTACTTTCAAGCCAGATAAAATTTAAAATATCATACTTACGATGAATCTGTCTGCGCCAAACGAATTTTCTGCTCAAAGTATACAAGAAAATATCGAAAAAGCATCCGATTTGAGACTTTCACTTTTTGGGGTCAAAAAAATTCAAAGGGGTTAACCTTAGGTTTTTTTCAAAAACCGTGAAAATATTCAGTGGTGTTTTTATCGACGAAATCGACTAATTTCGATGCGTAGAGTTCGAAAAACGCGCTGGATCCTGGCGCAAACACATTAATCCGTCTCAAAATGCGAAGTAAAGGAGGCTCAGATTTGCATCGCATTTGCTTACTTTCAAGCCAGATAAAATTTAAAATATCATACTTACGATGAATCTGTCTGCGCCAATCGAATTTTCTGCTCAAAGTATACAAGAAAATATCGAGAAAGCATCCGATTTGAGACTTTCACTTTTTGGTGTCAAAAAAATTCAAAGGGGTTAACCTTAGGTTTTTTTCAAAAACCGTGAAAATATTCAGTGGGTTTTTATCGACGAAATCGACTAATTTCGATGCGTAGAGTTCGAAAAACGCGCTGGATCCTGGCGCAAACACTTTAATCCGTCTCAAAATGCGAAGTAAAGGAGGCTCAGATTTGCATCGCATTTGCTTACTTTCAAGCCAGATAAAATTTAAAATATCATACTTACGATGAATCTGTCTGCGCCAATCGAATTTTCTGCTCAAAGTATACAAGAAATATCGAAAAAGCATCCGATTTGAGACTTTCACTTTTTGGGGTCAAAAAAATTCAAGGGGTTAACCTTAGGTTTTTTTCAAAAACCGTGAAAATATTCAGTGGTGTTTTTATCGACGAAATCGACTAATTTCGATGCGTAGAGTTCGAAAAACGCGCTGGATCCTGGCGCAAACACTTTAATCCGTCTCAAAATGCGAAGTAAAGGAGGCTCAGATTTGCATCGCATTTGCTTACTTTCAAGCCAGATAAAATTTAAAATATCATACTTACGATGAATCTGTCTGCGCCAATCGAATTTTCTGCTCAAAGTACACAAGAAAATATCGAAAAAGCATCCGATTTGAGACTTTCACTTTTTGGGGTCAAAAAAATTCAAAGGGTTTAACCTTCGGTTTTTTTCAAAAACCGTGAAAATATTCAGTGGTGTTTTTATCGACGAAATCGACTAATTTCGATGCGTAGAGTTCGAAAAACGCGCTGGATCCTGGCGCAAACACTTTAATCCGTCTCAAAATGCGAAGTAAAGGAGGCTCAGATTTGCATCGCATTTGCTTACTTTCAAGCCAGATAAAATTTAAAATATCATACTTACGATGAATCTGTCTGCGCCAATCGAATTTTCTGCTCAAAGTACACAAGAAAATATCGAAAAAGCATCCGATTTAAGACTTTCACTTTTTGGGGTCAAAAAAATTCAAAGGGGTTAACCTTAGGATTTTTTCAAAAACCGTGAAAATACTCAGTGGTGTTTTTATCGACGAAATCGACTAATTTCGATGCGTAGAGTTCGAAAAACGCGCTGGATCCTGGCGCAAACACTTTAATCCGTCTCAAAATGCGAAGTAAAGGAGGTTCAGATTTGTATCGCATTTGCTTACTTTCAAGCCAGATAAAATTTAAAATATCATACTTACGATGAATCTGTCTGCGCCAATCGAATTTTCTGCTCAAAGTATACAAGAAAATATCGAAAAAGCATCCGATTTGAGACTTTCACTTTTTGGGGTCAAAAAAATTCAAAGGGGTTAACCTTAGGTTTTTTTCAAAAACCGTGAAAATATTCAGTGGTGTTTTTACCGACGAAATCGACTAATTTCGATGCGTAGAGTTCGAAAAACGCGCTGGATCCTGGCGCAAACACTTTAATCCGTCTCAAAATGCGAAGTAAAGGAGGCTCAGATTTGCATCGCATTTGCTTACTTTCAAGCCAGACAAAATTTTAAAATATCATACTTACGATGAATCTGTCTGCGCCAATCGAATTTTCTGCTCAAAGTATACAAGAAAATATCGAAAAAGCATCCGATTTGAGACTTTCACTTTTTGGGGTCAAAAAAGTTCAAAGTGGTTAACCTTAGGTTTTTTTCAAAAACCGTGAAAATATTCAGTGGTGTTTTTATCGACGAAATCGACTAATTTCGATGCGTAGAGTTCGAAAAACGCGCTGGATCCTGGCGCAAACACTTTAATCCGTCTCAAAATGCGAAGTAAAGGAGGCTCAGATTTGCATCGCATTTGCTTACTTTCAAGCCAGATAAAATTTAAAATATCATACTTACGATGAATCTGTCTGCGCCAATCGAATTTTCTGCTTAAAGTACACAAGAAAATATCGAAAAAGCATCCGATTTGAGACTTTCACTTTTTGGGGTCAAAAAAATTCAAAGGGGTTAACCTTAGGTTTTTTTCAAAAACCGTGAAAATATTCAGTGGTGTTTTTATCGACGAAATCGACTAATTTCGATGCGTAGAGTTCGAAAAACGAACTGGATCCTGGCGCAAACACTTTAATCCGTCTCAAAATGCGAAGTAAAGGAGGCTCAGATTTGCATCGCATTTGCTTACTTTCAAGCCAGATAAAATTTAAAATATCATACTTACGATGAATCTGTCTGCGCCAATCGAATTTTCTGCTCAAAGTATACAAGAAAATATCGAAAAAGCATCCGATTTGAGACTTTCACTTTTTGGGGTCAAAAAAATTCAAAGGGATTAACCTTAGGTTTTTTTCAAAAACCGTGAAAATATTCAGTGGTGTTGTTATCGACGAAATCGACTAATTTCGATGCGTAGAGTTCGAAAAACGCGCTGGATCCTTGCGCAAACACTTTAATCCGTCTCAAAATGCGAAGTAAAGGAGGCTCAGATTTGCATCGCATTTGCTTACTTTCAAGCCAGATAAAATTTAAAATATCATACTTACGATGAATCTGTCTGCGCCAATCGAATTTTCTGCTCAAAGTATACAAGAAAATATCGAAAAAGCATCCGATTTGAGACTTTCACTTTTTGGGGTCAAAAAAATTCAAAGGGGTTAACCTTAGGTTTTTTTCAAAAACCGTGAAAATATTCAGTGGTGTTTTTATCGACGAAATCGACTAATTTCGATGCGTAGAGTTCGAAAAACGCGCTGGATCCTGGCGCAAACACTTTAATCCGTCTCAAAATGCGAAGTAAAGGAGGCTCAGATTTGCATCGCATTTGCTTACTTTCAAGCCAGATAAAATTTAAAATATCATACTTACCATGAATCTGTCTGCGCCAATCGAATTTTCTGCTCAAAGTATACAAGAAAATATCGAAAAAGCATCCGATTTGAGACTTTCACTTTTTGGGGTCAAAAAAATTCAAAGGGGTTATCCTTGGGTTTTTTTCAAAAACCGTGAAAATATTCAGTGGTGTTTTTATCGACGAAATCGACTAATTTCGATGCGTAGAGTTCGAAAAACGCGCTGGATCCTGGCGCAAACACTTTAATCCGTCTTAAAATGCGAAGTAAAGGAGGCTCAGATTTGCATCGCATTTGCTTACTTTCAAGCCAGATAAAATTTAAAATATCATACTTACGATGAATCTGTCTGCGCCAATCGAATTTTCTGCTCAAAGTATACAAGAAAATATCGAAAAAGCATCCGATTTGAGACTTTCACTTTTTGGGGTCAAAAAAATTCAAAATGGTTAACCTTAGGTTTTTTTCAAAAACCGTGAAAATATTCAGTGGTGTTTTCATCGACGAAATCGACTAATTTCGATGCGTAGAGTTCGAAAAACGCGCTGGATCCTGGCGCAAACACTTTAATCCGTCTCAAAATGCGAAGTAAAGGAGGCTCAGATTTGCATCGCATTTGCTTACTTTCAAGCCATATAAAATTTAAAATATCATACTTACGATGAATCTGTCTGCGCCAATCGAATTTTCTGCTCAAAGTATACAAGAAAATATCGAAAAAGCATCCGATTTGAGACTTTCACTTTTTGGGGTCAAAAAAATTCAAAGGGATTAACCTTAGGTTTTTTTCAAAAACCGTGAAAATATTCAGTGGTGTTGTTATCGACGAAATCGACTAATTTCGATGCATAGAGTTCGAAAAACGCGCTGGATCCTGGCGCAAACACTTTAATCCGTCTCAAAATGCGAAGTAAAGGAGGCTCAGATTTGCATCGCATTTGCTTACTTTCAAGCCAGATAAAATTTAAAATATCATACTTACGATGAATCTGTCTGCGCCAATCGAATTTTCTGCTCAAAGTATACAAGAAAATATCGAAAAAGCATCCGATTTGAGACTTTCACTTTTTGGGGTCAAAAAAATTCAAAGGGGTTAACCTTAGGTTTTTTTCAAAAACCGTGAAAATATTCAGTGGTGTTTTTATCGACGAAATCGACTAATTTCGATGCGTAGAGTTCGAAAAACTCGCTGGATCTTGGCGCAAACACTTTAATCCGTCTCAAAATGCGAAGTAAAGGAGGCTCAGATTTGCATCGCATTTGCTTACTTTCAAGCCAGATAAAATTTAAAATATCATACTTACGATGAATCTGTCTGCGCCAATCGAATTTTCTGCTCAAAGTATACAAGAAAATATCGAAAAAGCATCCGATTTGAGACTTTCACTTTTTGGGGTCAAAAAAATTCAAAGGGGTTAACCTTAGGTTTTTTTCAAAAACCGTGAAAATATTCAGTGGTGTTTTTATCGACGAAATCGACTAATTTCGATGCGTAGAGTTCGAAAAACGCGCTGGATCCTGGCCCAACACTTTAATCCGTCTCAAAATGCGAAGTAAAGGAGGCTCAGATTTGCATCGCATTTGCTTACTTTCAAGCCAGATAAAATTTAAAATATCATACTTACGATGAATCTGTCTGCGCCAATCGAATTTTCTGCTCAAAGTATACAAGAAAATATCGAAAAAGCATCCGATTTGAGACTTTCACTTTTTGGGGTCAAAAAAATTCAAAGGGGTTAACCTTAGGTTTTTTTCAAAAACCGTGAAAATATTCAGTGGTGTTTTTATCGACGAAATCGACTAATTTCGATGCGTAGAGTTCGAAAAACGCGCTGGATCCTGGCGCAAACACTTTAATCCGTCTCAAAATGCGAAGTAAAGGAGGCTCAGATTTGCATCGCATTTGCTTACTTTCAAGCCAGATAAAATTTAAAATATCATACTTACGATGAATCTGTCTGCGCCAATCGAATTTTCTGCTCAAAGTATACAAGAAAATATCGAAAAAGCATCCGATTTGAGACTTTCACTTTTTGGGGTCAAAAAAATTCAAAGGGGTTAACCTTAGGTTTTTTTCAAAAACCGTGAAAATATTCAGTGGTGTTTTTATCGACGAAATCGACTAATTTCGATGCGTAGAGTTCGAAAAACTCGCTGGATCCTGGCGCAAACACTTTAATCCGTCTCAAAATGCGAAGTAAAGGAGGCTCAGATTTGCATCGCATTTGCTTACTTTCAAGCCAGATAAAATTTAAAATATCATACTTACGATGAATCTGTCTGCGCCAATCGAATTTTCTGCTCAAAGTATACAAGAAAATATCGAAAAAGCATCCGATTTGAGACTTTCACTTTTTGGGGTCAAAAAAATTCAAAGGGGTTAACCATAGGTTTTTTTCAAAAACCGTGAAAATATTCAGTGGTGTTTTTATCGACGAAATCGACTAATTTCGATGCGTAGAGTTCGAAAAACGCGCTGGATCCTGGCGCAACACTTTAATCCGTCTCAAAATGCGAAGTAAAGGAGGCTCAGATTTGCATCGCATTTGCTTACTTTCAAGCCAGATAAAATTTAAAATATCATACTTACGATGAATCTGTCTGCGCCAATCGAATTTTCTGCTCAAAGTATACAAGAAAATATCGAAAAAGCATCCGATTTGAGACTTTCACTTTTTGGGGTCAAAAAAATTCAAAGGGGTTAACCTTAGGTTTTTTTCAAAAACCGTGAAAATATTCAGTGGTGTTTTTATCGACGAAATCGACTAATTTCGATGCGTAGAGTTCGAAAAACGCGCTGGATCCTGGCGCAAACACTTTAATCCGTCTCAAAATGCGAAGTAAAGGAGGCTCAGATTTGCATCGCATTTGCTTACTTTCAAGCCAGATAAAATTTAAAATATCATACTTACGATGAATCTGTCTGCGCCAATCGAATTTTCTGCTCAAAGTATACAAGAAAATATCGAAAAAGCATCCGATTTGATACTTTCACTTTTTGGGGTCAAAAAAATTCAAAGGGGTTAACCTTAGGTTTTTTTCAAAAACCGTGAAAATATTCAGTGGTGTTTTTATCGACGAAATCGACTAATTTCGATGCGTAGAGTTCGAAAAACTCGCTGGATCCTGGCGCAAACACTTTAATCCGTCTCAAAATGCGAAGTAAAGGAGGCTCAGATTTGCATCGCATTTGCTTACTTTCAAGCCAGATAAAATTTAAAATATCATACTTACGATGAATCTGTCTGCGCCAATCGAATTTTCTGCTCAAAGTATACAAGAAAATATCGAAAAAGCATCCGATTTGAGATTTTCACTTTTTGGGGTCAAAAAAATTCAAAGGGCTTAACCTTAGGTTTTTTTCAAAAACCGTGAAAATATTCAGTGGTGTTTTTATCGACGAAATCGACTAATTTCGATGCGTAGAGTTCGAAAAACGCGCTGGATCCTGGCGCAAACACTTTAATCCGTCTCAAAATGCGAAGTAAAGGAGGCTCAGATTTGCATCGCATTTGCTTACTTTCAAGCCAGATAAAATTTAAAATATCATACTTACGATGAATCTGTCTGCGCCAATCGAATTTTCTGCTCAAAGTATACAAGAAAATATCGAAAAAGCATCCGATTTGAGACTTTCACTTTTTGGGGTCAAAAAAATTCAAAGGGGTTAACCTTAGGTTTTTTTCAAAAACCGTGAAAATATTCAGTGGTGTTTTTATCGACGAAATCGACTAATTTCGATGCGTAGAGTTCGAAAAACGCGCTGGATCCTGGCGCAACACTTTAATCCGTCTCAAAATGCGAAGTAAAGGAGGCTCAGATTTGCATCGCAATTGCTTACTTTCAAGCCAGATAAAATTTAAAATATCATACTTACGATGAATCTGTCTGCGCCAATCGAATTTTCTGCTAAAAGTATACAAGAAAATATCGAAAAAGCATCCGATTTGAGACTTTCACTTTTTGGGGTCAAAAAAATTGAAAGGGGTTAACCTTAGGTTTTTTTCAAAAACCGTGAAAATATTCAGTGGTGTTTTCATCGACGAAATCGACTAATTTCGATGCGTAGAGTTCGAAAAACGCGCTGGATCCTGGCGCAAACACTTTAATCCGTCTCAAAATGCGAAGTAAAGGAGGCTCAGATTTGCATCGCATTTGCTTACTTTCAAGCCATATAAAATTTAAAATATCATACTTACGATGAATCTGTCTGCGCCAATCGAATTTTCTGCTCAAAGTATACAAGAAAATATCGAAAAAGCATCCGATTTGAGACTTTCACTTTTTGGGGTCAAAAAAATTCAAAGGGATTAACCTTAGGTTTTTTTCAAAAACCGTGAAAATATTCAGTGGTGTTGTTATCGACGAAATCGACTAATTTCGATGCGTAGAGTTCGAAAAACGCGCTGGATCCTGGCGCAAACACTTTAATCCGTCTCAAAATGCGAAGTAAAGGAGGCTCAGATTTGCATCGCATTTGCTTACTTTCAAGCCAGATAAAATTTAAAATATCATACTTACGATGAATCTGTCTGCGCCAATCGAATTTTCTGCTCAAAGTATACAAGAAAATATCGAAAAAGCATCCGATTTGAGACTTTCACTTTTTGGGGTCAAAAAAATTCAAAGGGGTTAACCTTAGGTTTTTTTCAAAAACCGTGAAAATATTCAGTGGTGTTTTTATCGACGAAATCGACTAATTTCGATGCGTAGAGTTCGAAAAACTCGCTGGATCTTGGCGCAAACACTTTAATCCGTCTCAAAATGCGAAGTAAAGGAGGCTCAGATTTGCATCGCATTTGCTTACTTTCAAGCCAGATAAAATTTAAAATATCATACTTACGATGAATCTGTCTGCGCCAATCGAATTTTCTGCTCAAAGTATACAAGAAAATATCGAAAAAGCATCCGATTTGAGACATTCACTTTTTGGGGTCAAAAAAATTCAAAAGGGTTAACCTTAGGTTTTTTTCAAAAACCGTGAAAATATTCAGTGGTGTTTTTATCGACGAAATTGACTAATTTCGATGCGTAAAGTTCGAAAAACGCGCTGGATCCTGGCGCAAACACTTTAATCCGTCTCAAAATGCGAAGTAAAGGAGGCTCAGATTTGCATCGCATTTGCTTACTTTCAAGCCAGATAAAATTTAGAATATCATACTTACGAAGAATCTGTCTGCGCAAATCGAATTTTCTGCTCAAAGTATACAAGAAAATATCAAAAAAGCATCCGATTTGAGACTTTCACTTTTTGGGGTCAAAAAAATTCAAAGGGGTTAACCTTAGGTTTTTTTCAAAAACCGTGAAAATATTCAGTGGTGTTTTTATCGACGAAATCGACTAATTTCGATGCGTAGAGTTCGAAAAACGCGCTGGATCCTGGCGCAAACACTTTAATCCGTCTCAAAATGCAAAGTAAAGGAGGCTCAGATTTGCATCGCATTTGCTTACTTTCAAGCCAGATAAAATTTAAAATATCATACTTACGATGAATCTGTCTGCGCCAATCGAATTTTCTGCTCAAAGTATACAAGAAAATATCGAAAAAGCATCCGATTTGAGACTTTCACTTTTTGGGGTCAAAAAAATTCAAAGGGGTTAATCTTAGGTTTTTTTCAAAAACCGTGAAAATATTCAGTGGTGTTTTTATCGACGAAATCGACTCATTTCGATGCGTAGAGTTCGAAAAACGCGCTGGATCCTGGCGCAAAAACTTTAATCCGTCTCAAAATGCGAAGTAAAGGAGGCTCAGATTTGCATCGCATTTGCTTACTTTCAAGCCAGATAAAATTTAAAATATCATACTTACGATGAATCTGTCTGCGCCAATCGAATTTTCTGCTCAAAGTATACAAGAAAATATCGAAAAAGCATCCGATTTGAGACTTTCACTTTTTGGGGTCAAAAAAATTCAAAGGGGTTAACCTTAGGTTTTTTTCAAAAACCGTGAAAATATTCAGTGGTGTTTTTATCGACGAAATCGACTAATTTCGATGCGTAGAGTTTGAAAAACGCGCTGGATCCTGGCGCAAACACTTTAATCCATCTCAAAATGCGAAGTAAAGGAGGCTCAGATTTGCATCGCATTTGCTTACTTTCAAGCCAGATAAAATTTAAAATATCATACTTACGATGAATCTGTCTGCGCCAAACGAATTTTCTGCTCAAAGTATACAAGAAAATATCGAAAAAGCATCCGATTTGAGACTTTCACTTTTTGGGGTCAAAAAAATTCAAAGGGGTTAACCTTAGGTTTTTTTCAAAAACCGTGAAAATATTCAGTGGTGTTTTTATCGACGAAATCGACTAATTTCGATGCGTAGAGTTCGAAAAACGCGCTGGATCCTGGCGCAAACACATTAATCCGTCTCAAAATGGGAAGTAAAGGAGGCTCAGATTTGCATCGCATTTGCTTACTTTCAAGCCAGATAAAATTTAAAATATCATACTTACGATGAATCTGTCTGCGCCAATCGAATTTTCTGCTCAAAGTATACAAGAAAATATCGAAAAAGCATCCGATTTGAGACTTTCACTTTTTGGGGTCAAAAAAATTCAAAGGGGTTAACCTTAGGTTTTTTTCAAAAACCGTGAAAATATTCAGTGGTGTTTTTATCGACGAAATCGACTAATTTCGATGCGTAGAGTTCGAAAAACGCGCTGGATCCTGGCGCAAACACTTTAATCCGTCTCAAAATGCGAAGTAAAGGAGGCTCAGATTTGCATCGCATTTGCTTACTTTCAAGCCAGATAAAATTTAAAATATCATACTTACGATGAATCTGGCTGCGCCAATCGAATTTTCTGCTCAAAGTATACAAGAAATATCGAAAAAGCATCCGATTTGAGACTTTCACTTTTTGGGGTCAAAAAAATTCAAGGGGTTAACCTTAGGTTTTTTTCAAAAACCGTGAAAATATTCAGTGGTGTTTTTATCGACGAAATCGACTAATTTCGATGCGTAGAGTTCGAAAAACGCGCTGGATCCTGGCGCAAACACTTTAATCCGTCTCAAAATGCGAAGTAAAGGAGGCTCAGATTTGCATCGCATTTGCTTACTTTCAAGCCAGATAAAATTTAAAATATCATACTTACGATGAATCTGTCTGCGCCAATCGAATTTTCTGCTCAAAGTACACAAGAAAATATCGAAAAAGCATCCGATTTGAGACTTTCACTTTTTGGGGTCAAAAAAATTCAAAGGGGTTAACCTTCGGTTTTTTTCAAAAACCGTGAAAATATTCAGTGGTGTTTTTATCGACGAAATCGACTAATTTCGATGCGTAGAGTTCGAAAAACGCGCTGGATCCTGGCGCAAACACTTTAATCCGTCTCAAAATGCGAAGTAAAGGAGGCTCAGATTTGCATCGCATTTGCTTACTTTCAAGCCAGATAAAATTTAAAATATCATACTTACGATGAATCTGTCTGCGCCAATCGAATTTTCTGCTCAAAGTACACAAGAAAATATCGAAAAAGCATCCGATTTAAGACTTTCACTTTTTGGGGTCAAAAAAATTCAAAGGGGTTAACCTTAGGATTTTTTCAAAAACCGTGAAAATACTCAGTGGTGTTTTTATCGACGAAATCGACTAATTTCGATGCGTAGAGTTCGAAAAACGCGCTGGATCCTGGCGCAAACACTTTAATCCGTCTCAAAATGCGAAGTAAAGGAGGTTCAGATTTGTATCGCATTTGCTTACTTTCAAGCCAGATAAAATTTAAAATATCATACTTACGATGAATCTGTCTGCGCCAATCGAATTTTCTGCTCAAAGTATACAAGAAAATATCGAAAAAGCATCCGATTTGAGACTTTCACTTTTTGGGGTCAAAAAAATTCAAAGGGGTTAACCTTAGGTTTTTTTCAAAAACCGTGAAAATATTCAGTGGTGTTTTTACCGACGAAATCGACTAATTTCGATGCGTAGAGTTCGAAAAACGCGCTGGATCCTGGCGCAAACACTTTAATCCGTCTCAAAATGCGAAGTAAAGGAGGCTCAGATTTGCATCGCATTTGCTTACTTTCAAGCCAGACAAAATTTTAAAATATCATACTTACGATGAATCTGTCTGCGCCAATCGAATTTTCTGCTCAAAGTATACAAGAAAATATCGAAAAAGCATCCGATTTGAGACTTTCACTTTTTGGGGTCAAAAAAGTTCAAAGTGGTTAACCTTAGGTTTTTTTCAAAAACCGTGAAAATATTCAGTGGTGTTTTTATCGACGAAATCGACTAATTTCGATGCGTAGAGTTCGAAAAACGCGCTGGATCCTGGCGCAAACACTTTAATCCGTCTCAAAATGCGAAGTAAAGGAGGCTCAGATTTGCATCGCATTTGCTTACTTTCAAGCCAGATAAAATTTAAAATATCATACTTACGATGAATCTGTCTGCGCCAATCGAATTTTCTGCTTAAAGTACACAAGAAAATATCGAAAAAGCATCCGATTTGAGACTTTCACTTTTTGGGGTCAAAAAAATTCAAAGGGGTTAACCTTAGGTTTTTTTCAAAAACCGTGAAAATATTCAGTGGTGTTTTTATCGACGAAATCGACTAATTTCGATGCGTAGAGTTCGAAAAACGAACTGGATCCTGGCGCAAACACTTTAATCCGTCTCAAAATGCGAAGTAAAGGAGGCTCAGATTTGCATCGCATTTGCTTACTTTCAAGCCAGATAAAATTTAAAATATCATACTTACGATGAATCTGTCTGCGCCAATCGAATTTTCTGCTCAAAGTATACAAGAAAATATCGAGAAAGCATCCGATTTGAGACTTTCACTTTTTGGTGTCAAAAAAATTCAAAGGGGTTAACCTTAGGTTTTTTTCAAAAACCGTGAAAATATTCAGTGGGTTTTTATCGACGAAATCGACTAATTTCGATGCGTAGAGTTCGAAAAACGCGCTGGATCCTGGCGCAAACACTTTAATCCGTCTCAAAATGCGAAGTAAAGGAGGCTCAGATTTGCATCGCATTTGCTTACTTTCAAGCCAGATAAAATTTAAAATATCATACTTACGATGAATCTGTCTGCGCCAATCGAATTTTCTGCTCAAAGTATACAAGAAATATCGAAAAAGCATCCGATTTGAGACTTTCACTTTTTGGGGTCAAAAGAATTCAAGGGGTTAACCTTAGGTTTTTTTCAAAAACCGTGAAAATATTCAGTGGTGTTTTTATCGACGAAATCGACTAATTTCGATGCGTAGAGTTCGAAAAACGCGCTGGATCCTGGCGCAAACACTTTAATCCGTCTCAAAATGCGAAGTAAAGGAGGCTCAGATTTGCATCGCATTTGCTTACTTTCAAGCCAGATAAAATTTAAAATATCATACTTACGATGAATCTGTCTGCGCCAATCGAATTTTCTGCTCAAAGTACACAAGAAAATATCGAAAAAGCATCCGATTTGAGACTTTCACTTTTTGGGGTCAAAAAAATTCAAAGGGGTTAACCTTAGGTTTTTTTCAAAAACCGTGAAAATATTCAGTGGTGTTTTTATCGACGAAATCGACTAATTTCGATGCGTAGAGTTCGAAAAACGCGCTGGATCCTGGCGCAAACACTTTAATCCGTCTCAAAATGCGAAGTAAAGGAGGCTCAGATTTGCATCGCATTTGCTTACTTTCAAGCCAGATAAAATTTAAAATATCATACTTACGATGAATCTGTCTGCGCCAATCGAATTTTCTGCTCAAAGTACACAAGAAAATATCGAAAAAGCATCCGATTTAAGACTTTCACTTTTTGGGGTCAAAAAAATTCAAAGGGGTTAACCTTAGGTTTTTTTCAAAAACCGTGAAAATATTCAGTGGTGTTTTTATCGACAAAATCGACTAATTTCGATGCGTAGAGTTCGAAAAACGCGCTGGATCCTGGCGCAAACACTTTAATCCGTCTCAAAATGCGAAGTAAAGGAGGCTCAGATTTGCATCGCATTTGCTTACTTTCAAGCCAGATAAAATTTAAAATATCATACTTACGATGAATCCGTCTGCGCCAATCGAATTTTCTGCTCTAAGTATACAAGTAAATATCGAAAAAGCATCCGATTTGAGACTTTCACTTTTTGGGGTCAAAAAAATTCAAAGGGGTTAACCTTAGGTTTTTTTCAAAAACCGTGAAAATATTCAGTGGTGTCTTTATCGACGAAATCGACTAATTTCGATGCGTATAGTTCGAAAAACGCCCTGGATCCTGGCGCAAACACTTTAATCCGTCTCAAAATGCGAAGTAAAGGAGGCTCAGATTTGCATCGCATTTGCTTACTTTCAAGCCAGATAAAATTTAAAATATCATACTTACGATGAATCTGTCTGCGCCAATCGAATTTTCTGCTCAAAGTATACAAGAAAATATCGAAAAAGCATCCGATTTGAGACTTTCACTTTTTGGGGTCAAAAAAATTCAAAGGGGTTAACCTTAGGTTTTTTTCAAAAACCGTGAAAATATTCAGTGGTGTTTTTATCGACGAAATCGACTAATTTCGATGCGTAGAGTTCGAAAAACGCGCTGGATCCTGGCGCAAACACTTTAATCCGTCTCAAAATGCGAAGTAAAGGAGGTTCAGATTTGCATCGCATTTGCTTACTTTCAAGCCAGATAAAATTTAAAATATCATACTTACGATGAATCTGTCTGCGCCAATCGAATTTTCTGCTCAAAGTATACAAGAAAATATCGAAAAAGCATCCGATTTGAGACTTTCACTTTTTGGGGTCAAAAAAATTCAAAGGGGTTAACCTTAGGTTTTTTTCAAAAACCGTGAAAATATTCAGTGGTGTTTTTATCGACGAAATCGACTAATTTCGATGCGTAGAGTTCGAAAAACGCGCTGGATCCTGGCGCAAACACTTTAATCCGTCCCAAAATGCGAAGTAAAGGAGGCTCAGATTTGCATCGCATTTGCTTACTTTCAAGCCAGATAAAATTTAAAATATCATACTTACGATGAATCTGTCTGCGCCAATCGAATTTTCTGCTCAAAGTATACAAGAAAATATCGAAAAAGCATCCGATTTGAGACTTTCACTTTTTGGGGTCAAAAAAATTCAAAGGGGTTAACCTTAGGTTTTTTTCAAAAACCGTGAAAATATTCAGTGGTGTTTTTATCGACGAAATCGACTAATTTCGATGCGTAGAATTCGAAAAACGCACTGGATCCTGGCGCAAACACTTTAATCCGTCTCAAAATGCGAAGTAAAGGAGGCTCAGATTTGCATCGCATTTGCTTACTTTCAAGCAAGATAAAATTTAAAATATCATACTTACGATGAATCTGTCAGCGCCAATCGAATTTTCTGCTCAAAGTATACAAGAAAATATCGAAAAAGCATCCGATTTGAGACTTTCACTTTTTGGGGTCAAAAAAATTCAAAGGGGTTAACCTTAGGTTTTTTTCAAAAACCGTGAAAATATTCAGTGGTGTTATTATCGACAAAATCGACTAATTTCGATGCGTAGAGTTCGAAAAACGCGCTGGATTCTGGCGCAAACACTTTAATCCGTCTCAAAATGCGAAGTAAAGGAGGCTCAGATTTGCATCGCATTTGCTTACTTTCAAGCCAGATAAAATTTAAAATATCATACTTACGATGAATCTGTCTGCGCCAATCGAATTTTCTGCTCAAAGTTACAAGAAAATATCGAAAAAGCATCCGATTTGAGACTTTCACTTTTTGGGGTCAAAAAAATTCAAAGGGGTTAACCTTAGGTTTTTTTCAAAAACCGTGAAAATATTCAGTGGTGTTTTTATCGACGAAATCGACTAATTTCGATGCGTAGAGTTCGAAAAACGCGCTGGATCCTGGCGCAAACACTTTAATCCGTCTCAAAATGCGAAGTAAAGGAGGCTCAGATTTGCATCGCATTTGCTTACTTTCAAGCCAGATAAAATTTAAAATATCATACTTACGATGAATCTGTCTGCGCCAATCGAATTTTCTGCTCAAGGTATACAAGAAAATTTCAAAAAAACATCCGATTTGAGACTTTCACTTTTTGGGGTCAAAAAAATTTAAAGGGGTTAACCTTAGGTTTTTTTCAAAAACCGTGAAAATATTCAGTGGTGTTTTTATCGACGAAATCGACTAATTTCCATGCGTAGAGTTCGAAAAACGCGCTGGATCCTGGCGCAAACACTTTAATCCGTCTCAAAATGCGAAGTAAAGGAGGCTCAGATTTGCATCGCATTTGCTTACTTTCAAGCCAGATAAAATTTAAAATATCATACTTACGATGAATCTGTCTGCGCCAATCGAATTTTCTGCTCAAAGTATACAAGAAAATATCGAAAAAGCATCCGATTTGAGACTTTCACTTTTTGGGGTCAAAAAAATTCAAAGGGGTTAACCTTAGGTTTTTTTCAAAAACCGTGAAAATATTCAGTGGTGTTTTTATCGACGAAATCGACTAATTTCGATGCGTAGAGTTCGAAAAACGCGCTGGATCCTGGCGCAAACACTTTAATCCGTCTCAAAATGCGAAGTAAAGGAGGCTCAGATTTGCATCGCATTTGCTTACTTTCAAGCCAGATAAAATTTAAAATATCATACTTACGATGAATCTGACTGCGCCAATCGAATTTTCTGCTCAAAGTATACAAGAAAATATCGAAAAAGCATCCGATTTGAGACTTTCACTTTTTGGGGTCAAAAAAATTCAAAGGGGTTAAACTTAGGTTTTTTTCAAAAACCGTGAAAATATTCAGTGGTGTTTTTATCGACGAAATCGACTAATTTCGATGCGTAGAGTTCGAAAAACGCGCTGGATCCTGGCGCAAACACTTTAATCCGTCTCAAAATGCGAAGTAAAGGAGGCTCAGATTTGCATCGCATTTGCTTACTTTCAAGCCAGATAAAATTTAAAATATCATACTTACGATGAATCTGTCTGCGCCAATCGAATTTTCTGCTCAAAGTATACAAGAAAATATCGAAAAAGCATCCGATTTGAGACTTTCACTTTTTGGGGTCAAAAAAATTCAAAGGGGTTAACCTTAGGTTTTTTTCAAAAACCGTGAAAATATTCAGTGGTGTTTTTATCGACGAAATCGACTAATTTCGATGCGTAGAATTCGAAAAACGCACTGGATCCTGGCGCAAACACTTTAATCCGTCTCAAAATGCGAAGTAAAGGAGGCTCAGATTTGCATCGCATTTGCTTACTTTCAAGCCAGATAAAATTTAAAATATCATACTTACGATGAATCTATCAGCGCCAATCGAATTTTCTGCTCAAAGTATACAAGAAAATATCGAAAAAGCATCCGATTTGAGACTTTCACTTTTTGGGGTCAAAAAAATTCAAAGGGGTTAACCTTAGGTTTTTTTCAAAAACCGTGAAAATATTCAGTGGTGTTATTATCGACAAAATCGACTAATTTCCATGCGTAGAGTTCGAAAAACGCGCTGGATTCTGGCGCAAACACTTTAATACGTCTCAAAATGCGAAGTAAAGGAGGCTCAGATTTGCATCGCATTTGCTTACTTTCAAGCCAGATAAAATTTAAAATATCATACTTACGATGAATCTGTCTGCGCCAATCGAATTTTCTGCTCAAGGTATACAAGAAAATTTCAAAAAAACATCCGATTTGAGACTTTCACTTTTTAGGGTCAAAAAAATTTAAAAGGGTTAACCTTAGGTTTTTTTCAAAAACCGTGAAAATATTCAGTGGTGTTTTTATCGACGAAATCGACTAATTTCGATGCGTAGAGTTCGAAAAACGCGCTGGATCCTGGCGCAAACACTTTAATCCGTCTCAAAATGCGAAGTAAAGGAGGCTCAGATTTGCATCGCATTTGCTTACTTTCAAGCCAGATAAAATTTAAAATATCATACTTACGATGAATCTGTCTGCGCCAATCGAATTTTCTGCTCAAAGTATACAAGAAAATATCGAAAAAGCATCCGATTTGAGACTTTCACTTTTTGGGGTCAAAAAAATTCAAAGGGGTTAACCTTAGGTTTTTTTCAAAAACCGTGAAAATATTCAGTGGTGTTTTTATCGACGAAATCGACTAATTTCGATGCGTAGAGTTCGAAAAACGCGCTGGATCCTGGCGCAAACACTTTAATCCGTCTCAAAATGCGAAGTAAAGGAGGCTCAGATTTGCATCGCATTTGCTTACTTTCAAGCCAGATAAAATTTAAAATATCATACTTACGATGAATCTGACTGCGCCAATCGAATTTTCTGCTCAAAGTATACAAGAAAATATCGAAAAAGCATCCGATTTGAGACTTTCACTTTTTGGGGTCAAAAAAATTCAAAGGGGTTAAACTTAGGTTTTTTTCAAAAACCGTGAAAATATTCAGTGGTGTTTTAATCGACGAAATCGACTATTTTCGATGCGTAGAGTTCGAAAAACGCGCGGGATCCTGGCGCAAACACTTTAATCCGTCTCAAAATGCGAAGTAAAGGAGGCTCAGATTTGCATCGCATTTGCTTACTTTCAAGCCAGATAAAATTTAAAATATCATACTTACGATGAATCTGTCTGCGCCAATCGAATTTTCTGCTCAAAGTATACAAGAAAATATCGAAAAAGCATCCGATTTGAGACTTTCACTTTTTGGGTTCAAAAAAATTCATAGGGCTTAACCTTAGGTTTTTCTCAAAAACCGTGAAAATATTCAGTGGTGTTTTTATCGACGAAATCGACTAATTTCGATGCGCAGAGTTCGAAAAACGCGCTGGATCCTGGCGCAAACACTTTAATCCGTCTCAAAATGCGAAGTAAAGGAGGTTCAGATTTGCATCGCATTTGCTTACTTTCAAGCCAGATAAAATTTAAAATATCATACTTACGATGAATCTTTCTGCGCCAATCGAATTTTCTGCTCAAAGTATACAAGTATATATCGAAAAAGCATCCGATTTGAGACTTTCACTTTTTGGGGTCAAAAAAATTCAAAGGGGTTAACCTTAGGTTTTTTTCAAAAACCGTGAAAATATTCAGTGGTGTTTTTATCGACGAAATCGACTAATTTCGATACGTAGAGTTCGAAAAACGCGCTGGATCCTGGCGCAAACACTTTAATCCGTCTCAAAATGCGAAGTAAAGGAGGCTCAGATTTGCATCGCATTTGCTTACTTTCAAGCCAGATAAAATTCAAAATATCATACTTACGATGAATCTGTCTGCGCCAATCGAATTTTCTGCTCAAAGTATACAAGAAAATATCGAAAAAGCATCCGATTTGAGACTTTCACTTTTTGGGGTCAAAAAAATTCAAAGGGGTTAACCTTAGGTTTTTTTCAAAAACCGTGAAAATATTCAGTGGTGTTTTTATCGACGAAATCGACTAATTTCGATGCGTAGAGTTCGAAAAACGCGCTGGATCCTGGCGCAAACACTTTAATCCGTCTCAAAATGCGAAGTAAAGGAGGCTCAGATTTGCATCGCATTTGCTTACTTTCAAGCCAGATAAAATTTAAAATATCATACTTACGATGAATCTGTCTGCGCCAATCGAATTTTCTGCTCAAGGTATACAAGAAAATTTCAAAAAAGCATCCGATTTGAGACTTTCACTTTTTGGGGTCAAAAAAATTCAAAGGGGTTAACCTTAGGTTTTTTTCAAAAACCGTGAAAATATTCAGTGGTGTTTTTATCGACGAAATCGACTAATTTCGATGCGTAGAGTTCGAAAAACGCGCTGGATCCTGGCGCAAACACTTTAATCCGTCTCAAAATGCGAAGTAAAGGAGGCTCAGATTTGCATCGCATTTGCTTACTTTCAAGCTAGATAAAATTTAAAATATCATACTTACGATGAATCTGTCTGCGCCAATCGATTTTTCTGCTCAAAGTATACAAGAAAATATCGAAAAAGCATCCGATTTGAGACTTTCACTTTTTGGGGTCAAAAAAATTCAAAGGGGTTAACCTTAGGTTTTTTTCAAAAACCGTGAAAATATTCAGTGGTGTTTTTATCGACGAAATCGACTAACTTCGATGCGTAGAGTTCGAAAAACGCGCTGGATCCTGGCGCAAACACTTTAATCCGTCTCAAAATGCGAAGTAAAGGAGGCTCAGATTTGCATCGCATTTGCTTACTTTCAAGCCAGATAAAATTTAAAATATCATACTTACGATGAATCTGTCTGCGCCAATCGAATTTTCTGCTCAAAGTATACAAGAAAATATCGAAAAAGCATCCGATTTGAGACTTTCACTTTTTGGGGTCAAAAAAATTCAAAGGGGTTAACCTTAGGTTTTTTTCAAAAACCGTGAAAATATTCAGTGGTGTTTTTATCGACGAAATCGACTAATTTCGATGCGTAGAGTTCGAAAAACGCGCTGGATCCTGGCGCAAACACTTTAATCCGTCTCAAAATGCGAAGTAAAGGAGGCTCAGATTTGCATCGCATTTGCTTACTTTCAAGCCAGATAAAATTTAAAATATCATACTTACGATGAATCTGACTGCGCCAATCGAATTTTCTGCTCAAAGTATACAAGAAAATATCGAAAAAGCATCCGATTTGAGACTTTCACTTTTTGGGGTCAAAAAAATTCAAAGGGGTTAAACTTAGGTTTTTTTCAAAAACCGTGAAAATATTCAGTGGGTTTTTATCGACGAAATCGACTAATTTCGATGCGTAGAGTTCGAAAAACGCGCTGGATCCTGGCGCAAACACTTTAATCCGTCTCAAAATGCGAAGTAAAGGAGGCTCAGATTTGCATCGCATGTGCTTACTTTCAAGCCAGATAAAATTTAAAATATCATACTTACGATGAATCTGTCTGCGCCAATCGAATTTTCTGCTCAAAGTACACAAGAAAATATCGAAAAAGCATCCGATTTGAGACTTTCACTTTTTGGGGTCAAAAAAATTCAAAGGGGTTAACCTTAGGTTTTTTTCAAAAACCGTGAAAATATTCAGTGGTGTTTTTATCGACGAAATCGACTAATTTCGATGCGTAGAGTTCGAAAAACGCGCTGGATCCTGGCGCAAACACTTTAATCCGTCTCAAAATGCGAAGTAAAGGAGGCTCAGATTTGCATCGCATTTGCTTACTTTCAAGCCAGATAAAATTTAAAATATCATACTTACGATGAATCTGTCTGCGCCAATCGAATTTTCTGCTCAAAGTACACAAGAAAATATCGAAAAAGCATCCGATTTAAGACTTTCACTTTTTGGGGTCAAAAAAATTCAAAGGGGTTAACCTTAGGTTTTTTTCAAAAACCGTGAAAATATTCAGTGGTGTTTTTATCGACAAAATCGACTAATTTCGATGCGTAGAGTTCGAAAAACGCGCTGGATCCTGGCGCAAACACTTTAATCCGTCTCAAAATGCGAAGTAAAGGAGGCTCAGATTTGCATCGCATTTGCTTACTTTCAAGCCAGATAAAATTTAAAATATCATACTTACGATGAATCCGTCTGCGCCAATCGAATTTTCTGCTCTAAGTATACAAGTAAATATCGAAAAAGCATCCGATTTGAGACTTTCACTTTTTGGGGTCAAAAAAATTCAAAGGGGTTAACCTTAGGTTTTTTTCAAAAACCGTGAAAATATTCAGTGGTGTTTTTATCGACGAAATCGACTAATTTCGATGCGTAGAGTTCGAAAAACGCGCTGGATCCTGGCGCAAACACTTTAATCCGTCTCAAAATGCGAAGTAAAGGAGGCTCAGATTTGCATCGCATTTGCTTACTTTCAAGCCAGATAAAATTTAAAATATCATACTTACGATGAATCTGTCTGCGCCAATCGAATTTTCTGCTCAAGGTATACAAGAAAATTTCAAAAAAGCATCCGATTTGAGACTTTCACTTTTTGGGGTCAAAAAAATTCAAAGGGGTTAACCTTAGGTTTTTTTCAAAAACCGTGAAAATATTCAGTGGTGTTTTTATCGACGAAATCGACTAATTTCGATGCGTAGAGTTCGAAAAACGCGCTGGATCCTGGCGCAAACACTTTAATCCGTCTCAAAATGCGAAGTAAAGGAGGCTCAGATTTGCATCGCATTTGCTTACTTTCAAGCTAGATAAAATTTAAAATATCATACTTACGATGAATCTGTCTGCGCCAATCGATTTTTCTGCTCAAAGTATACAAGAAAATATCGAAAAAGCATCCGATTTGAGACTTTCACTTTTTGGGGTCAAAAAAATTCAAAGGGGTTAACCTTAGGTTTTTTTCAAAAACCGTGAAAATATTCAGTGGTGTTTTTATCGACGAAATCGACTAACTTCGATGCGTAGAGTTCGAAAAACGCGCTGGATCCTGGCGCAAACACTTTAATCCGTCTCAAAATGCGAAGTAAAGGAGGCTCAGATTTGCATCGCATTTGCTTACTTTCAAGCCAGATAAAATTTAAAATATCATACTTACGATGAATCTGACTGCGCCAATCGAATTTTCTGCTCAAAGTATACAAGAAAATATCGAAAAAGCATCCGATTTGAGACTTTCACTTTTTGGGGTCAAAAAAATTCAAAGGGGTTAAACTTAGGTTTTTTTCAAAAACCGTGAAAATATTCAGTGGTGTTTTTATCGACGAAATCGACTAATTTCGATGCGTAGAGTTCGAAAAACGCGCTGGATCCTGGCGCAAACACTTTAATCCGTCTCAAAATGCGAAGTAAAGGAGGCTCAGATTTGCATCGCATTTGCTTACTTTCAAGCCAGATAAAATTTAAAATATCATACTTACGATGAATCTGTCTGCGCCAATCGAATTTTCTGCTCAAAGTATACAAGAAAATATCGAAAAAGCATCCGATTTGAGACTTTCACTTTTTGGGGTCAAAAAAATTCAAAGGGGTTAACCTTAGGTTTTTTTCAAAAACCGTGAAAATATTCAGTGGTGTTTTTATCGACGAAATCGACTAATTTCGATGCGTAGAATTCGAAAAACGCACTGGAACCTGGCGCAAACACTTTAATCCGTCTCAAAATGCGAAGTAAAGGAGGCTCAGATTTGCATCGCATTTGCTTACTTTCAAGCCAGATAAAATTTAAAATATCATACTTACGATGAATCTATCAGCGCCAATCGAATTTTCTGCTCAAAGTATACAAGAAAATATCGAAAAAGCATCCGATTTGAGACTTTCACTTTTTGGGGTCAAAAAAATTCAAAGGGGTTAACCTTAGGTTTTTTTCAAAAACCGTGAAAATATTCAGTGGTGTTATTATCGACAAAATCGACTAATTTCCATGCGTAGAGTTCGAAAAACGCGCTGGATTCTGGCGCAAACACTTTAATACGTCTCAAAATGCGAAGTAAAGGAGGCTCAGATTTGCATCGCATTTGCTTACTTTCAAGCCAGATAAAATTTAAAATATCATACTTACGATGAATCTGTCTGCGCCAATCGAATTTTCTGCTCAAGGTATACAAGAAAATTTCAAAAAAACATCCGATTTGAGACTTTCACTTTTTAGGGTCAAAAAAATTTAAAAGGGTTAACCTTAGGTTTTTTTCAAAAACCGTGAAAATATTCAGTGGTGTTTTTATCGACGAAATCGACTAATTTCGATGCGTAGAGTTCGAAAAACGCGCTGGATCCTGGCGCAAACACTTTAATCCGTCTCAAAATGCGAAGTAAAGGAGGCTCAGATTTGCATCGCATTTGCTTACTTTCAAGCCAGATAAAATTTAAAATATCATACTTACGATGAATCTGTCTGCGCCAATCGAATTTTCTGCTCAAAGTATACAAGAAAATATCGAAAAAGCATCCGATTTGAGACTTTCACTTTTTGGGGTCAAAAAAATTCAAAGGGGTTAACCTTAGGTTTTTTTCAAAAACCGTGAAAATATTCAGTGGTGTTTTTATCGACGAAATCGACTAATTTCGATGCGTAGAGTTCGAAAAACGCGCTGGATCCTGGCGCAAACACTTTAATCCGTCTCAAAATGCGAAGTAAAGGAGGCTCAGATTTGCATCGCATTTGCTTACTTTCAAGCCAGATAAAATTTAAAATATCATACTTACGATGAATCTGACTGCGCCAATCGAATTTTCTGCTCAAAGTATACAAGAAAATATCGAAAAAGCATCCGATTTGAGACTTTCACTTTTTGGGGTCAAAAAAATTCAAAGGGGTTAAACTTAGGTTTTTTTCAAAAACCGTGAAAATATTCAGTGGTGTTTTAATCGACGAAATCGACTATTTTCGATGCGTAGAGTTCGAAAAACGCGCGGGATCCTGGCGCAAACACTTTAATCCGTCTCAAAATGCGAAGTAAAGGAGGCTCAGATTTGCATCGCATTTGCTTACTTTCAAGCCAGATAAAATTTAAAATATCATACTTACGATGAATCTGTCTGCGCCAATCGAATTTTCTGCTCAAAGTATACAAGAAAATATCGAAAAAGCATCCGATTTGAGACTTTCACTTTTTGGGTTCAAAAAAATTCAAAGGGGTTAACCTTAGGTTTTTCTCAAAAACCGTGAAAATATTCAGTGGTGTTTTTATCGACGAAATCGACTAATTTCGATGCGCAGAGTTCGAAAAACGCGCTGGATCCTGGCGCAAACACTTTAATCCGTCTCAAAATGCGAAGTAAAGGAGGTTCAGATTTGCATCGCATTTGCTTACTTTCAAGCCAGATAAAATTTAAAATATCATACTTACGATGAATCTTTCTGCGCCAATCGAATTTTCTGCTCAAAGTATACAAGTATATATCGAAAAAGCATCCGATTTGAGACTTTCACTTTTTGGGGTCAAAAAAATTCAAAGGGGTTAACCTTAGGTTTTTTTCAAAAACCGTGAAAATATTCAGTGGTGTTTTTATCGACGAAATCGACTAATTTCGATGCGTAGAGTTCGAAAAACGCGCTGGATCCTGGCGCAAACACTTTAATCCGTCTCAAAATGCGAAGTAAAGGAGGCTCAGATTTGCATCGCATTTGCTTACTTTCAAGCCAGATAAAATTCAAAATATCATACTTACGATGAATCTGTCTGCGCCAATCGAATTTTCTGCTCAAAGTATACAAGAAAATATCGAAAAAGCATCCGATTTGAGACTTTCACTTTTTGGGGTCAAAAAAATTCAAAGGGGTTAACCTTAGGTTTTTTTCAAAAACCGTGAAAATATTCAGTGGTGTTTTTATCGACGAAATCGACTAATTTCGATGCGTAGAGTTCGAAAAACGCGCTGGATCCTGGCGCAAACACTTTAATCCGTCTCAAAATGCGAAGTAAAGGAGGCTCAGATTTGCATCGCATTTGCTTACTTTCAAGCCAGATAAAATTTAAAATATCATACTTACGATGAATCTGTCTGCGCCAATCGAATTTTCTGCTCAAGGTATACAAGAAAATTTCAAAAAAGCATCCGATTTGAGACTTTCACTTTTTGGGGTCAAAAAAATTCAAAGGGGTTAACCTTAGGTTTTTTTCAAAAACCGTGAAAATATTCAGTGGTGTTTTTATCGACGAAATCGACTAATTTCGATGCGTAGAGTTCGAAAAACGCGCTGGATCCTGGCGCAAACACTTTAATCCGTCTCAAAATGCGAAGTAAAGGAGGCTCAGATTTGCATCGCATTTGCTTACTTTCAAGCTAGATAAAATTTAAAATATCATACTTACGATGAATCTGTCTGCGCCAATCGATTTTTCTGCTCAAAGTATACAAGAAAATATCGAAAAAGCATCCGATTTGAGACTTTCACTTTTTGGGGTCAAAAAAATTCAAAGGGGTTAACCTTAGGTTTTTTTCAAAAACCGTGAAAATATTCAGTGGTGTTTTTATCGACGAAATCGACTAACTTCGATGCGTAGAGTTCGAAAAACGCGCTGGATCCTGGCGCAAACACTTTAATCCGTCTCAAAATGCGAAGTAAAGGAGGCTCAGATTTGCATCGCATTTGCTTACTTTCAAGCCAGATAAAATTTAAAATATCATACTTACGATGAATCTGTCTGCGCCAATCGAATTTTCTGCTCAAAGTATACAAGAAAATATCGAAAAAGCATCCGATTTGAGACTTTCACTTTTTGGGGTCAAAAAAATTCAAAGGGGTTAACCTTAGGTTTTTTTCAAAAACCGTGAAAATATTCAGTGGTGTTTTTATCGACGAAATCGACTAATTTCGATGCGTAGAGTTCGAAAAACGCGCTGGATCCTGGCGCAAACACTTTAATCCGTCTCAAAATGCGAAGTAAAGGAGGCTCAGATTTGCATCGCATTTGCTTACTTTCAAGCCAGATAAAATTTAAAATATCATACTTACGATGAATCTGACTGCGCCAATCGAATTTTCTGCTCAAAGTATACAAGAAAATATCGAAAAAGCATCCGATTTGAGACTTTCACTTTTTGGGGTCAAAAAAATTCAAAGGGGTTAAACTTAGGTTTTTTTCAAAAACCGTGAAAATATTCAGTGGGTTTTTATCGACGAAATCGACTAATTTCGATGCGTAGAGTTCGAAAAACGCGCTGGATCCTGGCGCAAACACTTTAATCCGTCTCAAAATGCGAAGTAAAGGAGGCTCAGATTTGCATCGCATGTGCTTACTTTCAAGCCAGCTAAAATTTAAAATATCATACTTACGATGAATCTGTCTGCGCCAATCGAATTTTCTGCTCAAAGTATACAAGAAAATATCGAAAAAGCATCCGATTTGAGACTTTCACTTTTTGGGGTCAAAAAAATTCAAAGGGGTTAACCTTAGGTTTTTTTCAAAAACCGTGAAAATATTCAGTGGTGTTTTTATCGACGAAATCGACTAATTTCGATGCGTAGAGTTCGAAAAACGCGCTGGATCCTGGCGCAAACACTTTAATCCGTCTCAAAATGCGAAGTAAAGGAGGCTCAGATTTGCATCGCATTTGCTTACTTTCAAGCCAGATAAAATTTAAAATATCATACTTACGATGAATCTGTCTGCGCCAATCGAATTTTCTGCTCAAAGTACACAAGAAAATATCGAAAAAGCATCCGATTTAAGACTTTCACTTTTTGGGGTCAAAAAAATTCAAAGGGGTTAACCTTAGGTTTTTTTCAAAAACCGTGAAAATATTCAGTGGTGTTTTTATCGACAAAATCGACTAATTTCGATGCGTAGAGTTCGAAAAACGCGCTGGATCCTGGCGCAAACACTTTAATCCGTCTCAAAATGCGAAGTAAAGGAGGCTCAGATTTGCATCGCATTTGCTTACTTTCAAGCCAGATAAAATTTAAAATATCATACTTACGATGAATCCGTCTGCGCCAATCGAATTTTCTGCTCTAAGTATACAAGTAAATATCGAAAAAGCATCCGATTTGAGACTTTCACTTTTTGGGGTCAAAAAAATTCAAAGGGGTTAACCTTAGGTTTTTTTCAAAAACCGTGAAAATATTCAGTGGTGTTTTTATCGACGAAATCGACTAATTTCGATGCGTAGAGTTCGAAAAACGCGCTGGATCCTGGCGCAAACACTTTAATCCGTCTCAAAATGCGAAGTAAAGGAGGCTCAGATTTGCATCGCATTTGCTTACTTTCAAGCCAGATAAAATTTAAAATATCATACTTACGATGAATCTGTCTGCGCCAATCGAATTTTCTGCTCAAGGTATACAAGAAAATTTCAAAAAAGCATCCGATTTGAGACTTTCACTTTTTGGGGTCAAAAAAATTCAAAGGGGTTAACCTTAGGTTTTTTTCAAAAACCGTGAAAATATTCAGTGGTGTTTTTATCGACGAAATCGACTAATTTCGATGCGTAGAGTTCGAAAAACGCGCTGGATCCTGGCGCAAACACTTTAATCCGTCTCAAAATGCGAAGTAAAGGAGGCTCAGATTTGCATCGCATTTGCTTACTTTCAAGCTAGATAAAATTTAAAATATCATACTTACGATGAATCTGTCTGCGCCAATCGATTTTTCTGCTCAAAGTATACAAGAAAATATCGAAAAAGCATCCGATTTGAGACTTTCACTTTTTGGGGTCAAAAAAATTCAAAGGGGTTAACCTTAGGTTTTTTTCAAAAACCGTGAAAATATTCAGTGGTGTTTTTATCGACGAAATCGACTAATTTCGATGCGTAGAGTTCGAAAAACGCGCTGGATCCTGGCGCAAACACTTTAATCCGTCTCAAAATGCGAAGTAAAGGAGGCTCAGATTTGCATCGCATTTGCTTACTTTCAAGCCAGATAAAATTTAAAATATCATACTTACGATGAATCTGTCTGCGCCAATCGAATTTTCTGCTCAAAGTATACAAGAAAATATCGAAAAAGCATCCGATTTGAGACTTTCACTTTTTGGGGTCAAAAAAATTCAAAGGGGTTAACCTTAGGTTTTTTTCAAAAACCGTGAAAATATTCAGTGGTGTTTTTATCGACGAAATCGACTAATTTCGATGCGTAGAGTTCGAAAAACGCGCTGGATCCTGGCGCAAACACTTTAATCCGTCTCAAAATGCGAAGTAAAGGAGGCTCAGATTTGCATCGCATTTGCTTACTTTCAAGCCAGATAAAATTTAAAATATCATACTTACGATGAATCTGACTGCGCCAATCGAATTTTCTGCTCAAAGTATACAAGAAAATATCGAAAAAGCATCCGATTTGAGACTTTCACTTTTTGGGGTCAAAAAAATTCAAAGGGGTTAAACTTAGGTTTTTTTCAAAAACCGTGAAAATATTCAGTGGGTTTTTATCGACGAAATCGACTAATTTCGATGCGTAGAGTTCGAAAAACGCGCTGGATCCTGGCGCAAACACTTTAATCCGTCTCAAAATGCGAAGTAAAGCAGGCTCAGATTTGCATCGCATGTGCTTACTTTCAAGCCAGATAAAATTTAAAATATCATACTTACGATGAATCTGTCTGCGCCAATCGAATTTTCTGCTCAAAGTACACAAGAAAATATCGAAAAAGCATCCGATTTGAGACTTTCACTTTTTGGGGTCAAAAAAATTCAAAGGGGTTAACCTTAGGTTTTTTTCAAAAACCGTGAAAATATTCAGTGGTGTTTTTATCGACGAAATCGACTAATTTCGATGCGTAGAGTTCGAAAATCGCGCTGGATCCTGGCGCAAACACTTTAATCCGTCTCAAAATGCGAAGTAAAGGAGGCTCAGATTTGCATCGCATTTGCTTACTTTCAAGCCAGATAAAATTTAAAATATCATACTTACGATGAATCCGTCTGCGCCAATCGAATTTTCTGCTCTAAGTATACAAGTAAATATCGAAAAAGCATCCGATTTGAGACTTTCACTTTTTGGGGTCAAAAAAATTCAAAGGGGTTAACCTTAGGTTTTTTTCAAAAACCGTGAAAATATTCAGTGGTGTCTTTATCGACGAAATCGACTAATTTCGATGCGTAGAGTTCGAAAAACGCCCTGGATCCTGGCGCAAACACTTTAATCCGTCTCAAAATGCGAAGTAAAGGAGGCTCAGATTTGCATCGCATTTGCTTACTTTCAAGCCAGATAAAATTTAAAATATCATACTTACGATGAATCTGTCTGCGCCAATCGAATTTTCTGCTCAAAGTATACAAGAAAATATCGAAAAAGCATCCGATTTGAGACTTTCACTTTTTGGGGTCAAAAAAATTCAAAGGGGTTAACCTTAGGTTTTTTTCAAAAACCGTGAAAATATTCAGTGGTGTTTTTATCGACGAAATCGACTAATTTCGATGCGTAGAGTTCGAAAAACGCGCTGGATCCTGGCGCAAACACTTTAATCCGTCTCAAAATGCGAAGTAAAGGAGGCTCAGATTTGCATCGCATTTGCTTACTTTCAAGCCAGATAAAATTTAAAATATCATACTTACGATGAATCTGTCTGCGCCAATCGAATTTTCTGCTCAAAGTATACAAGAAAATATCGAAAAAGCATCCGATTTGAGACTTTCACTTTTTGGGGTCAAAAAAATTCAAAGGGGTTAACCTTAGGTTTTTTTCAAAAACCGTGAAAATATTCAGTGGTGTTTTTATCGACGAAATCGACTAATTTCGATGCGTAGAGTTCGAAAAACGCGCTGGATCCTGGCGCAAACACTTTAATCCGTCTCAAAATGCGAAGTAAAGGAGGTTCAGATTTGCATCGCATTTGCTTACTTTCAAGCCAGATAAAATTTAAAATATCATACTTACGATGAATCTGTCTGCGCCAATCGAATTTTCTGCTCAAAGTATACAAGAAAATATCGAAAAAGCATCCGATTTGAGACTTTCACTTTTTGGGGTCAAAAAAATTCAAAGGGGTTAACCTTAGGTTTTTTTCAAAAACCGTGAAAATATTCAGTGGTGTTTTTATCGACGAAATCGACTAATTTCGATGCGTAGAGTTCGAAAAACCGCGCTAGATCCTGGCGCAAACACTTTAATCCGTCCCAAAATGCGAAGTAAAGGAGGCTCAGATTTGCATCGCATTTTCTTACTTTCAAGCCAGATAAAATTTAAAATATCATACTTACGATGAATCTGTCTGCGCCAATCGAATTTTCTGCTCAAAGTATACAAGAAAATATCGAAAAAGCATCCGATTTGACACTTTCACTTTTTGGGGTCAAAAAAATTCAAAGGGGTTAACCTTAGGTTTTTTTCAAAAACCGTGAAAATATTCAGTGGTGTTTTTATCGACGAAATCGACTAATTTCGATGCGTAGAATTCGAAAAACGCACTGGATCCTGGCGCAAACACTTTAATCCGTCTCAAAATGCGAAGTAAAGGAGGCTCAGATTTGCATCGCATTTGCTTACTTTCAAGCCAGATAAAATTTAAAATATCATACTTACGATGAATCTGTCAGCGCCAATCGAATTTTCTGCTCAAAGTATACAAGAAAATATCGAAAAAGCATCCGATTTGAGACTTTCACTTTTTGGGGTCAAAAAAATTCAAAGGGGTTAACCTTAGGTTTTTTTCAAAAACCGTGAAAATATTCAGTGGTGTTTTTATCGACGAAATCGACTAATTTCGATGCGTAGAGTTCGAAAAACGCGCTGGATCCTGGCGCAAACACTTTAATCCGTCTCAAAATGCGAAGTAAAGGAGGCTCAGATTTGCATCGCATTTGCTTACTTTCAAGCCAGATAAAATTTAAAATATCATACTTACGATGAATCTGTCTGCGCCAATCGAATTTTCTGCTCAAGGTATACAAGAAAATTTCAAAAAAACATCCGATTTGAGACTTTCACTTTTTGGGGTCAAAAAAATTTAAAGGGGTTAACCTTAGGTTTTTTTCAAAAACCGTGAAAATATTCAGTGGTGTTTTTATCGACGAAATCGACTAATTTCGATGCGTAGAGTTCGAAAAACGCGCTGGATCCTGGCGCAAACACTTTAATCCGTCTCAAAATGCGAAGTAAAGGAGGCTCAGATTTGCATCGCATTTGCTTACTTTCAAGCCAGATAAAATTTAAAATATCATACTTACGATGAATCTGTCTGCGCCAATCGAATTTTCTGCTCAAAGTATACAAGAAAATATCGAAAAAGCATCCGATTTGAGACTTTCACTTTTTGGGGTCAAAAAAATTCAAAGGGGTTAACCTTAGGTTTTTTTCAAAAACCGTGAAAATATTCAGTGGTGTTTTTATCGACGAAATCGACTAATTTCGATGCGTAGAGTTCGAAAAACGCGCTGGATCCTGGCGCAAACACTTTAATCCGTCTCAAAATGCGAAGTAAAGGAGGCTCAGATTTGCATCGCATTTGCTTACTTTCAAGCCAGATAAAATTTAAAATATCATACTTACGATGAATCTTTCTGCGCCAATCGAATTTTCTGCTCAAAGTATACAAGAAAATATCGAAAAAGCATCCGATTTGAGACTTTCACTTTTTGGGGTCAAAAAAATTCAAAGGGGTTAACCTTAGGTTTTTTTCAAAAACCGTGAAAATATTCAGTGGTGTTTTTATCGACGAAATCGACTAATTTCGATGCGTAGAGTTCGAAAAACGCGCTGGATCCTGGCGCAAACACTTTAATCCGTCTCAAAATGCGAAGTAAAGGAGGCTCAGATTTGCATCGCATTTGCTTACTTTCAAGCTAGATAAAATTTAAAATATCATACTTACGATGAATCTGTCTGCGCCAATCGATTTTTCTGCTCAAAGTATACAAGAAAATATCGAAAAAGCATCCGATTTGAGACTTTCACTTTTTGGGGTCAAAAAAATTCAAAGGGGTTAACCTTAGGTTTTTTTCAAAAACCGTGAAAATATTCAGTGGTGTTTTTATCGACGAAATCGACTAACTTCGATGCGTAGAGTTCGAAAAACGCGCTGGATCCTGGCGCAAACACTTTAATCCGTCTCAAAATGCGAAGTAAAGGAGGCTCAGATTTGCATCGCATTTGCTTACTTTCAAGCCAGATAAAATTTAAAATATCATACTTACGATGAATCTGTCTGCGCCAATCGAATTTTCTGCTCAAAGTATACAAGAAAATATCGAAAAAGCATCCGATTTGAGACTTTCACTTTTTGGGGTCAAAAAAATTCAAAGGGGTTAACCTTAGGTTTTTTTCAAAAACCGTGAAAATATTCAGTGGTGTTTTTATCGACGAAATCGACTAATTTCGATGCGTAGAGTTCGAAAAACGCGCTGGATCCTGGCGCAAACACTTTAATCCGTCTCAAAATGCGAAGTAAAGGAGGCTCAGATTTGCATCGCATTTGCTTACTTTCAAGCCAGATAAAATTTAAAATATCATACTTACGATGAATCTGACTGCGCCAATCGAATTTTCTGCTCAAAGTATACAAGAAAATATCGAAAAAGCATCCGATTTGAGACTTTCACTTTTTGGGGTCAAAAAAATTCAAAGGGGTTAAACTTAGGTTTTTTTCAAAAACCGTGAAAATATTCAGTGGTGTTTTTATCGACGAAATCGACTAATTTCGATGCGTAGAGTTCGAAAAACGCGCGGGATCCTGGCGCAAACACTTTAATCCGTCTCAAAATGCGAAGTAAAGGAGGCTCAGATTTGCATCGCATTTGCTTACTTTCAAGCCAGATAAAATTTAAAATATCATACTTACGATGAATCTGTCTGCGCCAATCGAATTTTCTGCTCAAAGTATACAAGAAAATATCGAAAAAGCATCCGATTTGAGACTTTCACTTTTTGGGGTCAAAAAAATTCAAAGGGGTTAACCTTAGGTTTTTTTCAAAAACCGTGAAAATATTCAGTGGTGTTTTTATCGACGAAATCGACTAATTTCGATGCGTAGAGTTCGAAAAACGCGCTGGATCCTGGCGCAAACACTTTAATCCGTCTCAAAATGCGAAGTAAAGGAAGCTCAGATTTGCATCGCATTTGCTTACTTTCAAGCCAGATAAAATTTAAAATATCATACTTACGATGAATCTGACTGCGCCAATCGAATTTTCTGCTCAAAGTATACAAGAAAATATCGAAAAAGCATCTGATTTGAGACTTTCACTTTTTGGGGTCAAAAAAATTCAAAGGGGTTAAACTTAGGTTTTTTTCAAAAACCGTGAAAATATTCAGTGGTGTTTTTATCGACGAAATCGACTAATTTCGATGCGTAGAGTTCGAAAAACGCGCGGGATCCTGGCGCAAACACTTTAATCCGTCTCAAAATGCGAAGTAAAGGAGGCTCAGATTTGCATCGCATTTGCTTACTTTCAAGCCAGATAAAATTTAAAATATCATACTTACGATGAATCTGTCTGCGCCAATCGAATTTTCTGCTCAAAGTATACAAGAAAATATCGAAAAAGCATCCGATTTGAGACTTTCACTTTTTGGGGTCAAAAAAATTAAAAGGGGTTAACCTTAGGTTTTTTTCAAAAACCGTGAAAATATTCAGTGGTGTTTTTATCGACGAAATCGACTAATTTCGATGCGTAGAGTTCGAAAAACGCGCTGGATCCTGGCGCAAACACTTTAATCCGTCTCAAAATGCGAAGTAAAGCAGGCTCAGATTTGCATCGCATTTGCTTACTTTCAAGCCAGATAAAATTTAAAATATCATACTTACGATGAATCTGTCTGCGCCAATCGAATTTTCTGCTCAAAGTATACAAGAAAATATCGAAAAAGCATCCGATTTGAGACTTTCACTTTTTGGGGTCAAAAAAATTCAAAGGGGTTAACCTTAGGTTTTTTTCAAAAACCGTGAAAATATTCAGTGGTGTTTTTATCGACGAAATCGACTAATTTCGATGCGTAGAGTTCGAAAAACGCGCTGGATCCTGGCGCAAACACTTTAATCCGTCTCAAAATGCGAAGTAAAAGAGGCTCAGATTTGCATAGCATTTGCTTACTTTCAAGCCAGATAAAATTTAAAATATCATACTTACGATGAATCTGTCTGCGCCAATCGAATTTTCTGCTCAAAGTATACAAGAAAATATCGAAAAAGCATCCGATTTGAGACTTTCACTTTTTAGGGTCAAAAAAATTCAAAGAGGTTAACCTTAGGTTTTTTTCAAAAACCGTGAAAATATTCAGTGGTGTTTCTATCCACGAAATCGACTAATTTCGATGCGTAGAGTTCGAAAAACGCGCTGGATCCTGGCGCAAACACTTTAATCCGTCTCAAAATGCGAAGTAAAGGAGGCTCAGATTTGCATCGCATTTGCTTACTTTCAAGCCAGATAAAATTTAAAATATCATACTTACGATGAATCTGTCTGCGCCAATCGAATTTTCTGCTCAAAGTATACAAGAAAATATCGAAATAGCATCCGATTTGAGACTTTTACTTTTTGGGGTCCAAAAAATTCAAAGGGGTTAACCTTAGGTTTTTTTCAAAAACCGTGAAAATATTCATTGGTGTTTTTATCGACGAAATCGACTAATTTCGATGAGTAGAGTTCGAAAAACGCGCTGGATCCTGGCGCAAACACTTTAATCCGTCTCAAAATGCGAAATAAAGGAGGCTCAGATTTGCATCGCATTTGCTTACTTTCAAGCCAGATAAAATTTAAAATATCATACTTACGATGAATCTGTCTGCGCAAATCGAATTTTCTGCTCAAAGTATACAAGAAAATATCGAAAAAGCATCCGATTTGAGACTTTTACTTTTTGGGGTCAAAAAAATTCAAAGGGGTTAACCTTAGGTTTTTTCAAAAACCGTGAAAATATTCAGTGGTGTTTTTATCGACGAAATCGACTAATTTCGATGCGTAGAGTTCGAAAAACGCGCTAGATCCTGGCGCAAACACTTTAATCCGTCTCAAAATGCGAAGTAAAGGAGGCTCAGATTTGCATCGCATTTGCTTACTTTCAAGCCAGATAAAATTTAAAATATCATACTTACGATGAATCTGTCTGCGCCAATCGAATTTTCTGCTCAAAATATACAAGAAAATATCGAAAAAGCATCCGATTTGAGACTTTCACCTTTTGGGGTCAAAAAAATTCAAAGGGGTTAACCTTAGGTTTTTTTCAAAAACCGTGAAAATATTCAGTGGTGTTTTTATCGACGAAATCGACTAATTTCGATGCGTAGAGTTCGAAAAACGCGCTGGATCCTGGCGCAAACACTTTAATCCGTCTCAAAATGCGAAGTAAAGCAGGCTCAGATTTGCATCGCATTTGCTTACTTTCAAGCCAGATAAAATTTAAAATATCATACTTACGATGAATCTGTCTGCGCCAATCGAATTTTCTGCTCAAAGTATACAAGAAAATATCGAAAAAGCATCCGATTTGAGACTTTCACTTTTTGGGGTCAAAAAAATTCAAAGAGGTTAACCTTAGGATTTTTTCAAAAACCGTGAAAATATTCAGTGGTGTTTTTATCGACGAAATCGACTAATTTCGATGCGTAGAGTTCGAAAAACGCGCTGGATCCTGGCGCAAACACTTTAATCCGTCTCAAAATGCGAAGTAAAGCAGGCTCAGATTTGCATCGCATTTGCTTACTTTCAAGCCAGATAAAATTTAAAATATCATACTTACGATGAATCTGTCTGCGCCAATCGAATTTTCTGCTCAAAGTATACAAGAAAATATCGAAAAAGCATCCGATTTGAGACTTTCACTTTTTGGGGTCAAAAAAATTCAAAGGGGTTAACCTTAGGTTTTTTTCAAAAACCGTGAAAATATTCAGTGGTGTTTTTACCGACGAAATCGACTAATTTCGATGCGTAGAGTTCGAAAAACGCGCTGGATCCTGGCGCAAACACTTTAATCCGTCTCAAAATGCGAAGTAAAGCAGGCTCAGATTTGCATCGCATTTGCTTACTTTCAAGCCAGATAAAATTTAAAATATCATACTTACGATGAATCTGTCTGCGGCAATCGAATTTTCTGCTCAAAGTATACAAGAAAATATCGAAAAAGCATCCGATTTGAGACTTTCACTTTTTGGGGTCAAAAAAATTCAAAGGGGTTAACCTTAGGTTTTTTTCAAAAACCGTGAAAATATTCAGTGGTGTTTTTATCGACGAAATCGACTAATTTCGATGCGTAGAGTTCGAAAAACGCGCTGGATCCTGGCGCAAACACTTTAATCCGTCTCAAAATGCGAAGTAAAGCAGGCTCAGATTTGCATCGCATTTGCTTACTTTCAAGCCAGATAAAATTTAAAATATCATACTTACGATGAATCTGTCTGCGCCAATCGAATTTTCTGCTCAAAGTATACAAGAAAATATCGAAAAAGCATCCGATTTGAGACTTTCACTTTTTGGGGTCAAAAAAATTCAAAGGGGTTAACCTTAGGTTTTTTTCAAAAACCGTGAAAATATTCAGTGGTGTTTTTACCGACGAAATCGACTAATTTCGATGCGTAGAGTTCGAAAAACGCGCTGGATCCTGGCGCAAACACTTTAATCCGTCTCAAAATGCGAAGTAAAGCAGGCTCAGATTTGCATCGCATTTGCTTACTTTCAAGCCAGATAAAATTTAAAATATCATACTTACGATGAATCTGTCTGCGCCAATCGAATTTTCTGCTCAAAGTATACAAGAAAATATCGAAAAAGCATCCGATTTGAGACTTTCACTTTTTGGGGTCAAAAAAATTCAAAGGGGTTAACCTTAGGTTTTTTTCAAAAACCGTGAAAATATTCAGTGGTGTTTTTATCGACGAAATCGACTAATTTCGATGCGTAGAGTTCGAAAAACGCGCTGGATCCTGGCGCAAACACTTTAATCCGTCTCAAAATGCAAAGTAAAGCAGGCTCAGATTTGCATCGCATTTGCTTACTTTCAAGCCAGATAAAATTTAAAATATCATACTTACGATGAATCTGTCTGCGCCAATCGAATTTTCTGCTCAAAGTATACAAGAAAATATCGAAAAAGCATCCGATTTGAGACTTTCACTTTTTGGGGTCAAAAAAATTCAAAGGGTTATTAAATTCAAAAACCTTAGGTTTTTTTCAAAAACCGTGAAAATATTCAGTGGTGTTTTTATCGACGAAATCGACTAATTTCGATGCGTAGAGTTCGAAAAACTCGATGTATCCTGGCGCAAACACTTTAATCCGTCTCAAAATGCGAAGTAAAGGAGGCTCAGATTTGCATCGCATTTGCTTACTTTCAAGCCAGATAAAATTTAAAATATCATACTTACGATGAATCTGTCTGCGGCAATCGAATTTTCTGCTCAAAGTATACAAGAAAATATCGAAAAAGCATCCGATTTGAGACTTTCACTTTTTGGGGTCAAAAAAATTCAAAGGGGTTAACCTTAGGTTTTTTTCAAAAACCGTGAAAATATTCAGTGGTGTTTTTATCGACGAAATCGACTAATTTCGATGCGTAGAGTTCGAAAAACGCGCTGGATCCTGGCGCAAACACTTTAATCCGTCTCAAAATGCGAAGTAAAGGAGGCTCAGATTTGCATCGCATTTGCTTACTTTCAAGCCAGATAAAATTTAAAATATCATACTTACGATGAATCTGTCTGCGCCAATCGAATTTTCTGCTCAAAGTATACAAGAAAATATCGAAAAAGCATCCGATTTGAGACTTTCACTTTTTGGGGTCAAAAAAATTCAAAGGGGTTAACCTTAGGTTTTTTTCAAAAACCGTGAAAATATTCAGTGGTGTTTTTATCGACGAAATCGACTAATTTCGATGCGTAGAGTTCGAAAAACGCGCAGGATCCTGGCGCAATCACTTTAATCCGTCTCAAAATGCGAAGTAAAGGAGGCTCAGATTTGCATCGCATTTGCTTACTTTCAAGCCAGATAAAATTTAGAATATCATACTTACGATGAATCTGTCTGCGCCAATCGAATTTTCTGCTCAAAGTATACAAGAAAATATCGAAAAAGCATCCGATTTGAGACTTTCACTTTTTGGGGTCAAAAAAATTCAAAGGGGTTAACCTTAGGTTTTTTTCAAAAACCGTGAAAATATTCAGTGGAGTTTTTATCGACGAAATCGACTAACTTCGATGCGTAGAGTTCGAAAAACGCGCTGTATCCTGGCGCAAACAATTTAATCCGTATCAAAATGCGAAGTAAAGGAGGCTCAGATTTGCATCGCATTTGCTTACTTTCAAGCCAGATAAAATTTAAAATATCATACTTACGATGAATCTGTCTGCGCAAATCGAATTTTCTGCTCAAAGTATACAAGAAAATATCGAAAAAGCATCCGATTTGAGACTTTCACTTTTTGGGGTCAAAAAAATTCAAAGGGGTTAACCTTAGGTTTTTTTCAAAAACCGTGAAAATATTCAGTGGTGTTTTTATCGACGAAATCGACTAATTTCGATGCGTAGAGTTCGAAAAACGCGCGGGATCCTGGCGCAAACACTTTAATCCGTCTCAAAATGCGAAGTAAAGGAGGCTCAGATTTGCATCGCATTTGCTTACTTTCAAGCCAGATGAAATTTAAAATATCATACTTACGATGAATCTGTCTGCGCCAATCGAATTTTCTGCTCAAAGTATACAAGAAAATATCGAAAAAGCATCCGATTTGAGACTTTCACTTTTTGGGGTCAAAAAAATTCAAAGGGTTATTAAATTCAAAAACCTTAGGTTTTTTTCAAAAACCGTGAAAATATTCAGTGGTGTTTTTATCGACGAAATCGACTAATTTCGATGCGTAGAGTTCGAAAAACTCGATGTATCCTGGCGCAAACACTTTAATCCGTCTCAAAATGCGAAGTAAAGGAGGCTCAGATTTGCATCGCATTTGCTTACTTTCAAGCCAGATAAAATTTAAAATATCATACTTACGATGAATCTGTCTGCGGCAATCGAATTTTCTGCTCAAAGTATACAAGAAAATATCGAAAAAGCATCCGATTTGAGACTTTCACTTTTTGGGGTCAAAAAAATTCAAAGGGGTTAACCTTAGGTTTTTTTCAAAAACCGTGAAAATATTCAGTGGTGTTTTTATCGACGAAATCGACTAATTTCGATGCGTAGAGTTCGAAAAACGCGCTGGATCCTGGCGCAAACACTTTAATCCGTCTCAAAATGCGAAGTAAAGGAGGCTCAGATTTGCATCGCATTTGCTTACTTTCAAGCCAGATAAAATTTAAAATATCATACTTACGATGAATCTGTCTGCGCCAATCGAATTTTCTGCTCAAAGTATACAAGAAAATATCGAAAAAGCATCCGATTTGAGACTTTCACTTTTTGGGGTCAAAAAAATTCAAAGGGGTTAACCTTAGGTTTTTTTCAAAAACCGTGAAAATATTCAGTGGTGTTTTTATCGACGAAATCGACTAATTTCGATGCGTAGAGTTCGAAAAACGCACAGGATCCTGGCGCAATCACTTTAATCCGTCTCAAAATGCGAAGTAAAGAAGGCTCAGATTTGCATCGCATTTGCTTACTTTCAAGCCAGATAAAATTTAAAATATCATACTTACGCTGAATCTGTCTGCGCCAATCGAATTTTATGCTCAAAGTATACAAGAAAATATCGAAAAAGCATCCGATTTGAGACTTTCACTTTTTGGGGTCAAAAAAATTCAAAGGGGTTAACCTTAGGTTTTTTTCAAAAACCGTGAAAATATTCAGTGGTGTTTTTATCGACGAAATCGACTAATTTCGATGCGTAGAGTTCGAAAAACGCGCTGGATCCTGGCGCAAACATTTTAATCCGTCTCAAAATGCGAAGTAAAGGAGGCTCAGATTTGCATCGCATTTGCTTACTTTCAAGCCAGATAAAATTTAAAATATCATACTTACGATGAATCTGTCTGCGCCAATCGAATTTTCTGCTCAAAGTATACAAGAAAATATCGAAAAAGCATCCGATTTGAGACTTTCACTTTTTGGGGTCAAAAAAATTCAAAGGGGTTAACCTTAGGTTTTTTTCAAAAACCGTGAAAATATTCAGTGGAGTTTTTATCGACGAAATCGACTAATTTCGATGCGTAGAGTTCGAAAAACGCGCTGTATCCTGGCGCAAACAATTTAATCCGTATCAAAATGCGAAGTAAAGGAGGCTCAGATTTGCATCGCATTTGCTTACTTTCAAGCCAGATAAAATTTAAAATATCATACTTACGATGAATCTGTCTGCGCAAATCGAATTTTCTGCTCAAAGTATACAAGAAAATATCGAAAAAGCATCCGATTTGAGACTTTCACTTTTTGGGGTCAAAAAAATTCAAAGGGGTTAACCTTAGGTTTTTTTCAAAAACCGTGAAAATATTCAGTGGTGTTTTTATCGACGAAATCGACTAATTTCGATGCGTAGAGTTCGAAAAACGCGCGGGATCCTGGCGCAAACACTTTAATCCGTCTCAAAATGCGAAGTAAAGGAGGCTCAGATTTGCATCGCATTTGCTTACTTTCAAGCCAGATGAAATTTAAAATATCATACTTACGATGAATCTGTCTGCGCAAATCGAATTTTCTGCTCAAAGTATACAAGAAAATATCGAAAAAGCATCCGATTTGAGACTTTCACTTTTTGGGGTCAAAAAAATTCAAAGGGGTTAACCTTAGGTTTTTTTCAAAAACCGTGAAAATATTCAGTGGTGTTTTTATCGACGAAATCGACTAATTTCGATGCGTAGAGTTCGAAAAACGCGCTGGATCCTGGCGCAAACACTTTAATCCGTCTCAAAATGCGAAGTAAAGCAGGCTCAGATTTGCATCGCATTTGCTTACTTTCAAGCCAGATAAAATTTAAAATATCATACTTACGATGAATCTGTCTGCGCCAATCGAATTTTCTGCTCAAAGTATACAAGAAAATATCGAAAAAGCATCCGATTTGAGACTTTCACTTTTTGGGGTCAAAAAAATTCAAAGGGGTTAACCTTAGGTTTTTTTCAAAAACCGTGAAAATATTCAGTGGTGTTTTTATCGACGAAATCGACTAATTTCGATGCGTAGAGTTCGAAAAACGCGCTGGATCCTGGCGCAAACACTTTAATCCGTCTCAAAATGCGAAGTAAAAGAGGCTCAGATTTGCATAGCATTTGCTTACTTTCAAGCCAGATAAAATTTAAAATATCATACTTACGATGAATCTGTCTGCGCCAATCGAATTTTCTGCTCAAAGTATACAAGAAAATATCGAAAAAGCATCCGATTTGAGACTTTCACTTTTTAGGGTCAAAAAAATTCAAAGAGGTTAACCTTAGGTTTTTTTCAAAAACCGTGAAAATATTCAGTGGTGTTTCTATCGACGAAATCGACTAATTTCGATGCGTAGAGTTCGAAAAACGCGCTGGATCCTGGCGCAAACACTTTAATCCGTCTCAAAATGCGAAGTAAAGGAGGCTCAGATTTGCATCGCATTTGCTTACTTTCAAGCCAGATAAAATTTAAAATATCATACTTACGATGAATCTGTCTGCGCCAATCGAATTTTCTGCTCAAAGTATACAAGAAAATATCGAAATAGCATCCGATTTGAGACTTTTACTTTTTGGGGTCCAAAAAATTCAAAGGGGTTAACCTTAGGTTTTTTTCAAAAACCGTGAAAATATTCATTGGTGTTTTTATCGACGAAATCGACTAATTTCGATGAGTAGAGTTCGAAAAACGCGCTGGATCCTGGCGCAAACACTTTAATCCGTCTCAAAATGCGAAATAAAGGAGGCTCAGATTTGCATCGCATTTGCTTACTTTCAAGCCAGATAAAATTTAAAATATCATACTTACGATGAATCTGTCTGCGCCAATCGAATTTTCTGCTCAAAGTATACAAGAAAATATCGAAAAAGCATCCGATTTGAGACTTTTACTTTTTGGGGTCAAAAAAATTCAAAGGGGTTAACCTTAGGTTTTTTCAAAAACCGTGAAAATATTCAGTGGTGTTTTTATCGACGAAATCGACTAATTTCGATGCGTAGAGTTCGAAAAACGCGCTAGATCCTGGCGCAAACACTTTAATCCGTCTCAAAATGCGAAGTAAAGGAGGCTCAGATTTGCATCGCATTTGCTTACTTTCAAGCCAGATAAAATTTAAAATATCATACTTACGATGAATCTGTCTGCGCCAATCGAATTTTCTGCTCAAAATATACAAGAAAATATCGAAAAAGCATCCGATTTGAGACTTTCACCTTTTGGGGTCAAAAAAATTCAAAGGGGTTAACCTTAGGTTTTTTTCAAAAACCGTGAAAATATTCAGTGGTGTTTTTATCGACGAAATCGACTAATTTCGATGCGTAGAGTTCGAAAAACGCGCTGGATCCTGGCGCAAACACTTTAATCCGTCTCAAAATGCGAAGTAAAGGAGGCTCAGAATTGCATCGCATTTGCTTACTTTCAAGCCAGATAAAATTTAAAATATCATACTTACGATGAATCTGTCTGCGCCAATCGAATTTTCTGCTCAAAGTATACAAGAAAATATCGAAAAAGCATCCGATTTGAGACTTTCACTTTTTGGGGTCAAAAAAATTCAAAGGGGTTAACCTTAGGTTTTTTTCAAAAACCGTGAAAATATTCAGTGGTGTTTTTATCGACGAAATCGACTAATTTCGATGCGTAGAGTTCGAAAAACGCGCCGGATCCTGGCGCAAACACTTTAATCCGTCGCAAAATGCGAAGTAAAGGAGGCTCAAATTGGCGTCGCATTTGCTTACTTTAAAGCCAGATAAAATTTAAAATATCGTACTTACGAGGAATCTGTCTGCGCCAGTCAAATTTTCTGCTCAAAATATACAAGAAAATATCGAAAAAGTATCCGATTTGAAACTTTCACTTTTTGGGGTAAAAAAGTTTCAAAGGGGTTAACCTTTGAATTTTTTCGAAAATCGTCAAAAATTTCACTGGTCTTTTTAGTGCATAAATCGACTAATTTCGATGCGTAGAGTTCGAAAAACGCGCCGGATCCTGGCGCAAACACTTTAATCCGTCGCAAAATGCGAAGTAAAGGAGGCTCAAATTGGCGTCGCATTTGCTTACTTTAAAGCCAGATAAAATTTAAAATATCGTACTTACGAGGAATCTGTCTGCGCCAATCGAATTTTCTGCTCAAAATATACAAGAAAATATCGAAAAAGTATCCGATTTGAGACTTTCACTTTTTGGGATAAAAAAGTTTGAATTTTTTCGAAAATCGTCAAAAATTTCACTGGTCTTTTTAGTGCATAAATCGACTAATTTCGATGCGTAGAGTTCGTAAAACGCGCCGGAACCTGGCGCAAACACTTTAATCCGTCGCAAAATGCGAAGTAAAGGAGGCTCAAATTGGCGTCGCATTTCCTTACTTTAAAGCCAGATAAAATTTAAAATATCGTACTTACGAGGAATCTGTCTGCGCCAGTCGAATTTTCTGCTCAAAATATACAAGAAAATATCGAAAAAGTATCCGATTTGAGACTTTCACTTTTTGGGGTAAAAAAGTTTCAAAGGGGTTAACCTTTGAATTTTTTCGAAAATCGTCAAAAATTTCACTGGTCTTTTTAGTGCATAAATCGACTAATTTCGATGCGTAGAGTTCGAAAAACGCGCCGGATCCTGGCGCAAACACTTTAATCCGTCGCAAAATGCGAAGTAAAGGAGGCTCAAATTGGCGTCGCATTTGCTTACTTTAAAGCCAGATAAAATTTAAAATATCGTACTTACGAGGAATCTGTCTGCGCCAGTCGAATTTTCTGCTCAAAATATACAAGAAAATATCGAAAAAGTATCCGATTTGAGACTTTCACTTCTTGGGGTAAAAAAGTTTCAAAGTGGTTAACCTTTGAATTTTTTCGAAAATCGTCAAAAATTTCACTGGTCTTTTTAGTGCATAAATCGACTAATTTCGATGCGTAGAGTTCGAAAAACGCGCCGGATCCTGGCGCAAACACTTTAATCCGTCGCAAAATGCGAAGTAAAGGAGGCTCAAATTGGCGTCGCATTTGCTTACTTTAAAGCCAGATAAAATTTAAAATATCGTACTTACGAGGAATCTGTCTGGGCCAGTCGAATTTTCTGCTCAAAATATACAAGAAAATATCGAAAAAGTATCCGATTTAAGACTTTCACTTTTTGGGGTCAAAAAAATTCAAAGGGGTTAACCTTAGGTTTTTTTCAAAAACCGTGAAAATATTCAGTGGTGTTTTTACCGACGAAATCGACTAATTTCGATGCGTAGAGTTCGAAAAACGCGCTGGATCCTGGCGCAAACACTTTAATCCGTCTCAAAATGCGAAGTAAAGCAGGCTCAGATTTGCATCGCATTTGCTTACTTTCAAGCCAGATAAAATTTAAAATATCATACTTACGATGAATCTGTCTGCGCCAATCGAATTTTCTGCTCAAAGTATACAAGAAAATATCGAAAAAGCATCCGATTTGAGACTTTCACTTTTTGGGGTCAAAAAAATTCAAAGGGGTTAACCTTAGGTTTTTTTCAAAAACCGTGAAAATATTCAGTGGTGTTTTTATCGACGAAATCGACTAATTTCGATGCGTAGAGTTCGAAAAACGCGCTGGATCCTGGCGCAAACACTTTAATCCGTCTCAAAATGCGAAGTAAAGCAGGCTCAGATTTGCATCGCATTTGCTTACTTTCAAGCCAGATAAAATTTAAAATATCATACTTACGATGAATCTGTCTGCGCCAATCGAATTTTCTGCTCAAAGTATACAAGAAAATATCGAAAAAGCATCCGATTTGAGACTTTCACTTTTTGGGGTCAAAAAAATTCAAAGGGTTATTAAATTCAAAAACCTTAGGTTTTTTTCAAAAACCGTGAAAATATTCAGTGGTGTTTTTATCGACGAAATCGACTAATTTCGATGCGTAGAGTTCGAAAAACTCGATGTATCCTGGCGCAAACACTTTAATCCGTCTCAAAATGCGAAGTAAAGGAGGCTCAGATTTGCATCGCATTTGCTTACTTTCAAGCCAGATAAAATTTAAAATATCATACTTACGATGAATCTGTCTGCGGCAATCGAATTTTCTGCTCAAAGTATACAAGAAAATATCGAAAAAGCATCCGATTTGAGACTTTCACTTTTTGGGGTCAAAAAAATTCAAAGGGGTTAACCTTAGGTTTTTTTCAAAAACCGTGAAAATATTCAGTGGTGTTTTTATCGACGAAATCGACTAATTTCGATGCGTAGAGTTCGAAAAACGCGCTGGATCCTGGCGCAAACACTTTAATCCGTCTCAAAATGCGAAGTAAAGGAGGCTCAGATTTGCATCGCATTTGCTTACTTTCAAGCCAGATAAAATTTAAAATATCATACTTACGATGAATCTGTCTGCGCCAATCGAATTTTCTGCTCAAAGTATACAAGAAAATATCGAAAAAGCATCCGATTTGAGACTTTCACTTTTTGGGGTCAAAAAAATTCAAAGGGGTTAACCTTAGGTTTTTTTCAAAAACCGTGAAAATATTCAGTGGTGTTTTTATCGACGAAATCGACTAATTTCGATGCGTAGAGTTCGAAAAACGCACAGGATCCTGGCGCAATCACTTTAATCCGTCTCAAAATGCGAAGTAAAGCAGGCTCAGATTTGCATCGCATTTGCTTACTTTCAAGCCAGATAAAATTTAAAATATCATACTTACGATGAATCTGTCTGCGCCAATCGAATTTTCTGCTCAAAGTATACAAGAAAATATCGAAAAAGCATCCGATTTGAGACTTTCACTTTTTGGGGTCAAAAAAATTCAAAGGGTTATTAAATTCAAAAACCTTAGGTTTTTTTCAAAAACCGTGAAAATATTCAGTGGTGTTTTTATCGACGAAATCGACTAATTTCGATGCGTAGAGTTCGAAAAACTCGATGTATCCTGGCGCAAACACTTTAATCCGTCTCAAAATGCGAAGTAAAGGAGGCTCAGATTTGCATCGCATTTGCTTACTTTCAAGCCAGATAAAATTTAAAATATCATACTTACGATGAATCTGTCTGCGGCAATCGAATTTTCTGCTCAAAGTATACAAGAAAATATCGAAAAAGCATCCGATTTGAGACTTTCACTTTTTGGGGTCAAAAAAATTCAAAGGGGTTAACCTTAGGCTTTTTTCAAAAACCGTGAAAATATTCAGTGGTGTTTTTATCGACGAAATCGACTAATTTCGATGCGTAGAGTTCGAAAAACGCGCTGGATCCTGGCGCAAACACTTTAATCCGTCTCAAAATGCGAAGTAAAGGAGGCTCAGATTTGCATCGCATTTGCTTACTTTCAAGCCAGATAAAATTTAAAATATCATACTTACGATGAATCTGTCTGCGCCAATCGAATTTTCTGCTCAAAGTATACAAGAAAATATCGAAAAAGCATCCGATTTGAGACTTTCACTTTTTGGGGTCAAAAAAATTCAAAGGGGTTAACCTTAGGTTTTTTTCAAAAACCGTGAAAATATTCAGTGGTGTTTTTATCGACAAAATCGACTAATTTCGATGCGTAGAGTTCGAAAAACGCACAGGATCCTGGCGCAATCACTTTAATCCGTCTCAAAATGCGAAGTAAAGAAGGCTCAGATTTGCATCGCATTTGCTTACTTTCAAGCCAGATAAAATTTAAAATATCATACTTACGCTGAATCTGTCTGCGCCAATCGAATTTTATGCTCAAAGTATACAAGAAAATATCGAAAAAGCATCCGATTTGAGACTTTCACTTTTTGGGGTCAAAAAAATTCAAAGGGGTTAACCTTAGGTTTTTTTCAAAAACCGTGAAAATATTCAGTGGTGTTTTTATCGACGAAATCGACTAATTTCGATGCGTAGAGTTCGAAAAACGCGCTGGATCCTGGCGCAAACATTTTAATCCGTCTCAAAATGCGAAGTAAAGGAGGCTCAGATTTGCATCGCATTTGCTTACTTTCAAGCCAGATAAAATTTAAAATATCATACTTACGATGAATCTGTCTGCGCCAATCGAATTTTCTGCTCAAAGTATACAAGAAAATATCGAAAAAGCATCCGATTTGAGACTTTCACTTTTTGGGGTCAAAAAAATTCAAAGGGGTTAACCTTAGGTTTTTTTCAAAAACCGTGAAAATATTCAGTGGAGTTTTTATCGACGAAATCGACTAACTTCGATGCGTAGAGTTCGAAAAACGCGCTGTATCCTGGCGCAAACACTTTAATCCGTATCAAAATGCGAAGTAAAGGAGGCTCAGATTTGCATCGCATTTGCTTACTTTCAAGCCAGATAAAATTTAAAATATCATACTTACGATGAATCTGTCTGCGCAAATCGAATTTTCTGCTCAAAGTATACAAGAAAATATCGAAAAAGCATCCGATTTGAGACTTTCACTTTTTGGGGTCAAAAAAATTCAAAGGGGTTAACCTAAGGTTTTTTTCAAAAACCGTGAAAATATTCAGTGGTGTTTTTATCGACGAAATCGACTAATTTCGATGCGTAGAGTTCGAAAAACGCGCTGGATCCTGGCGCAAACACTTTAATCCGTCTCAAAATGCGAAGTAAAGGAGGCTCAGATTTGCATCGCATTTGCTTACTTTCAAGCCAGATAAAATTTAAAATATCATACTTACGATGAATCTGTCTGCGCCAATCGAATTTTCTGCTCAAAGTATACAAGAAAATATCGAAAAAGCATCCGATTTGAGACTTTCACTTTTTGGGGTCAAAAAAATTCAAAGGGGTTAACCTTAGGTTTTTTTCAAAAACCGTGAAAATATTCAGTGGAGTTTTTATCGACGAAATCGACTAACTTCGATGCGTAGAGTTCGAAAAACGCGCTGTATCCTGGCGCAAACACTTTAATCCATATCAAAATGCGAAGTAAAGGAGGCTCAGATTTGCATCGCATTTGCTTACTTTTAAGCCAGATAAAATTTAAAATATCATACTTACGATGAATCTGTCTGCGCAAATCGAATTTTCTGCTCAAAGTATACAAGAAAATATCGAAAAAGCATCCGATTTGAGACTTTCACTTTTTGGGGTCAAAAAAATTCAAAGGGGTTAACCTAAGGTTTTTTTCAAAAACCGTGAAAATATTCAGTGGTGTTTTTATCGACGAAATCGACTAATTTCGATGCGTAGAGTTCGAAAAACGCGCTGGATCCTGGCGCAAACACTTTTATCCGTCTCAAAATGCGAAGTAAAGGAGGCTCAGATTTGCATCGCATTTGCTTACTTTCAAGCCAGATCAAATTTAAAATATCATACTTACGATGAATCTGTCTGTGCCAATCGAATTTTCTGCTCAAAGTATACAAGAAAATATCGAAAAAGCATCCGATTTGAGACTTTCACTTTTTGGGGTCAAAAAAATTCAAAGGGGTTCCCCTTAGGTTTTTTTCAAAAACCGTGAAAATATTCAGTGGTGTTTTTATCGACGAAATCGACTAATTTCGATGCGTAGAGTTCGAAAAACGCGCTGGTTCCTGGCGCAAACACTTTAATCCGTCTCAAAATGCGAAGTAAAGGAGGCTCAGATTTGCATCGCATTTGCTTACTTTCAAGCCAGATAAAATTTAAAATATCATACTTACGATGAATCTGTCTGCGCCAATCGAATTTTCTGCTCAAAGTATACAACAAAATATCGAAAAAGCATCCGATTTGAGACTTTCACTTTTTGGGGTCAAAAAAATTCAAAGGGGTTAACCTTAGGTTTTTTTCAAAAACCGTGAAAATATTCAGTGGTGTTTTTATCGACGAAATCGACTAATTTTGATGCGTAGAGTTCGAAAAACGCGCTGGATCCTGGCGCAAACACTTTAATCCGTCTCAAAATGCGAAGTAAAGGAGGCTCAGATTTGCATCGCATTTGCTTACTTTCAAGCCAGATAAAATTTAAAATATCATACTTACGATGAATCTGTCTGCGCCAATCGAATTTTCTGCTCAAAGTATACAAGAAAATATCGAAAAAGCATCCGATTTGAGACTTTCACTTTTTGGGGTCAAAAAAATTCAAAGGGGTTAACCTTAGGTTTTTTTCAAAAACCGTGAAAATATTCAGTGGTGTTTTTATCGACGAAATCGACTAATTTCGATGCGTAGAGTTCGAAAAACGCGCTGGATCCTGGCGCAAACACTTTAATCCGTCTCAAAATGCGAAGTAAAGGAGGCTCAGATTTGCATCGCATTTGCTTACTTTCAAGTCAGATAAAATTTAAAATATCATACTTACGATGAATCTGTCTGCGCCAATCGAATTTTCTGCTCAAAGTATACAAGAAAATATCGAAAAAGCATCCGATTTGAGACTTTCACTTTTTGGGGTCAAAAAAATTCAAAGGGGTTAACCTTAGGTTTTTTTCAAAAACCGTGAAAATATTCAGTGGTGTTTTTATCGACGAAATCGACTAATTTCGATGCGTAGAGTTCGAAAAACGCGCAGGATCCTGGCGCAATCACTTTAATCCGTCTCAAAATGCGTAGTATAGGAGGCTCAGATTTGCATCGCATTTGCTTACTTTCAAGCCAGATAAAATTTAGAATATCATACTTACGATGAATCTGTCTGCGCCAATCGAATTTTCTGCTCAAAGTATACAAGAAAATATCGAAAAAGCATCCGATTTGAGACTTTCACCTTTTGGGGTCAAAAAAATTCAAAGGGGTTAACCTTAGGTTTTTTTCAAAAACCGTGAAAATATTCAGTGGTGTTTTTATCGACGAAATCGACTAATTTCAATGCGTAGAGTTCGAAAAACGCGCTGGATCCTGGCGCAAACACTTTAATCCGTCTCAAAATGCGAAGTAAAGGAGGCTCAGATTTGCATCGCATTTGCTTACTTTCAAGCCAGATAAAATTTAGAATATCATACTTACGATGAATCTGTCTGCGCCAATCGAATTTTCTGCTCAAAGTATACAAGAAAATATCGAAAAAGCATCCGATTTGAGACTTTCACTTTTTGGGGTCAAAAAAATTCAAAGGGGTTAACCTTAGGTTTTTTTCAAAAACCGTGAAAATATTCAGTGGTGTTTTTATCGACGAAATCGACTAATTTCGATGCGTAGAGTTCGAAAAACGCGCTGGATCCTGGCGCAACACTTTAATCCGTGTCAAAATGCGAAGTAAAGGAGGCTCAGATTTGCATCGCATTTGCTTACTTTCAAGCCAGATAAAATTTAAAATATCATACTTACGATGAATCTGTCTGCGCCAATCGAATTTTCTGCTAAAAGTATACAAGAAAATATCGAAAAAGCATCCGATTTGAGACTTTCACTTTTTGGGGTCAAAAAAATTCAAAGGGGTTAACCTTAGGTTTTTTTCAAAAACCGTGAAAATATTCAGTGGTGTTTTTATCGACGAAATCGACTAATTTCGATGCGTAGAGTTCGAAAAACGCGCTGGATCCTGGCGCAAACACTTTAATCCGTCTCAAAATGCGAAGTAAAGGAGGCTCAGATTTGCTTCGCATTTGCTTACTTTCAAGCCAGATAAAATTTAAAATATCATACTTACGATGAATCTGTCTGCGCCAATCGAATTTTCTGCTCAAAGTATACAAGAAAATATCGAAAGGCATCCGATTTGAGACTTTCACTTTTGGGGTCAAAAAAATTCAAAGAGGTTAACCTTAGGTTTTTTTCAAAAACCGTGAAAATATTCAGTGGTGTTTTTATCGACGAAATCGACTAATTTCGATGCGTAGAGTTCGAAAAACGCGCTGGATCCTTGCGCAAACACTTTAATCCGTCTCAAAATGCGAAGTAAAGGAGGCTCAGATTTGCATCGCATTTGCTTACTTTCAAGCCGGATAAAATTTAAAATATCATACTTACGATGAATCTGTCTGCGCCAATCGAATTTTCTGCTCAAAGTATACAAGAAAATATCGAAAAAGCATCCGATTTGAGACTTTCACTTTTTGGGGTCAAAAAAATTCAAAGGGGTTAACCTGAGGTTTTTTTCAAAAACCGTGAAAATATTCAGTGGTGTTTTTATCGACGAAATCGACTAATTTCGATGCGTAGAGTTCGAAAAACGCGCTGGTTCCTGGCGCAAACACTTTAATCCGTTTCAAAATTCGAAGTAAAGGAGGCTCAGATTTGCATCGCATTTGCTTACTTTCAAGCCAGATAAAATTTAAAATATCATACTTACGATGAATCTGTCTGCGCCAATCGAATTTTCTGCTCAAAGTATACAAGAAAATATCGAAAAAGCATCCGATTTGAGACTTTCACTTTTTGGGGTCAAAAAAATTCAAAGGGGTTAACCTTAGGTTTTTTTCAAAAACCGTGAAAATATTCAGTGGTGTTTTTATCGACGAAATCGACTAATTTCGATGCGTAGAGTTCAAAAAACGCGCTGGATCCTGGCGTAAACACTTTAATCCGTCTCAAAATGCGAAGTAAAGGAGGCTCAGATTTGCATCGCATTTGCTTACTTTCAAGCCAGATAAAATTTAAAATATCATACTTACGATGAATCTGTCTGCGCCAATCGAATTTTCTGCTCGAAGTATACAAGACAATATCGAAAAAGCATCCGATTTGAGACTTTCACTTTTTGGGGTCAAAAAAATTCAAAGGGGTTAACCTTAGGTTTTTTTCAAAAACCGTGAAAATATTCAGTGGTGTTTTTATCGACGAAATCGACTAATTTCGATGCGTAGAGTTCGAAAAACGCGCTGGATCCTGGCGCAAACACTTTAATCCGTCTCAAAATGCGAAGTAAAGGAGGCTCAGATTTGCATCGCATTTGCTTACTTTCAAGCCAGATAAAATTTAAAATATCATACTTTACGATGAATCTGTCTGCGCCAATCGAATTTTCTGCTCAAAGTATACAAGAAAATATCGAAAAAGCATCCGATTTGAGACTTTCACTTTTTGGGGTCAAAAAAATTCAAAGGGGTTAACCTTAGGTTTTTTTCAAAAACCGTGAAAATATTCAGTGGTGTTTTTATCGACGAAATCGACTAATTTCGATGCGTAGAGTTCGAAAAACGCGCTGGATCCTGGCGCAAACACTTTAATCCGTCTCAAAATGCGAAGTAAAGGAGGCTCAGATTTGCATCGCATTTGCTTACTTTCAAGCTAGATAAAATTTAAAATATCATACTTACGATGAATCTGTCTGCGCCAATCGAATTTTCTGCTCAAAGTATACAAGAAAATATCGAAAAAGCATCCGATTTGAGACTTTCACTTTTTGGGGTCAAAAAAATTCAAAGGGGTTAACCTTAGGTTTTTTTCAAAAACCGTGAAAATATTCAGTGGTGTTTTTATCGACGAAATCGACTAATTTCGATGCGTAGAGTTCGAAAAACGCGCTGGATCCTGGCGCAAACACTTTAATCCGTCTCAAAATGCGAAGTAAAGGAGGCTCAGATTTGCATCGCATTTGCTTACTTTCAAGCCAGATAAAATTTAAAATATCATACTTACGATGAATCTGTCTGCGCCAATCGAATTTTCTGCTCAAAGTATACAAGAAAATATTGAAAAAGCATCCGATTTGAGACTTTCACTTTTTGGGGTCAAAAAAATTCAAAGGGGTTAACCTGAGGTTTTTTTCAAAAACCGTGAAAATATTCAGTGGTGTTTTTATCGACGAAATCGACTAATTTCGATGCGTAGAGTTCGAAAAACGCGCTGGTTCCTGGCGCAAACACTTTAATCCGTTTCCAAATTCGAAGTAAAGGAGGCTCAGATTTGCATCGCATTTGCTTACTTTCAAGCCAGATAAAATTTAAAATATCATACTTACGATGAATCTGTCTGCGCCAATCGAATTTTCTGCTCAAAGTATACAAGAAAATATCGAAAAAGCATCCGATTTGAGACTTTCACTTTTTGGGGTCAAAAAAATTCAAAGGGGTTAACCTTAGGTTTTTTTCAAAAACCGTGAAAATATTCAGTAGTGTTTTTATCGACGAAATCGACTAATTTCGATGCGTAGAGTTCGAAAAACGCGCTGGATCCTGGCGCAAACACTTTAATCCGTCTCAAAATGCGACGTAAAGGAGGCTCAGATTTGCATCGTTTTTGCTTACTTTCAAGCCAGATAAAATTTAAAATATCATACTTTACGATGAATCTGTCTGCGCCAATCGAATTTTCTGCTCAAAGTATACAAGAAAATATCGAAAAAGCATCCGATTTGAGACTTTCACTTTTTGGGGTCAAAAAAATTCAAAGGGGTTAACCTTAGGTTTTTTTCAAAAACCGTGAAAATATTCAGTGGTGTTTTTATCGACGAAATCGACTAATTTCGATGCGTAGAGTTCGAAAAACGCGCTGGATCCTGGCGCAAACACTTTAATCCGTCTCAAAATGCGAAGTAAAGGAGGCTCAGATTTGCATCGCATTTGCTTACTTTCAAGCCAGATAAAATTTAAAATATCATACTTACGATGAATCTGTCTGCGCCAATCGAATTTTCTGCTCAAAGTATACAAGAAAATATCGAAAAAGCATCCGATTTGAGACTTTCACTTTTTGGGGTCAAAAAAATTCAAAGGGGTTAACCTTAAATTTTTTTAAAAAACCGTGAAAATATTCAGTGGTGTTTTGATCGACGAAATCGACTAATTTCGATGCGTAGAGTTCGAAAAACGCGCTGGATCCTGGCGCAAACACTTTAATCCGTCTCAAAATGCGAAGTAAAGGAGGCTCAGATTTGCAACGCATTTGCTTACTTTCAAGCCAGATAAAATTTAAAATATCATACTTACGATGAATCTGTCTGCGCCAATCGAATTTTCTCCTCAAAGTATACAAGAAAATATCGAAAAAGCATCCGATTTGAGACTTTCACTTTTTGGGGTCAAAAAAATTCAAAGGGGTTAACCTTAGGTTTTTTTCAAAAACCGTGAAAATAATCAGTGGTGTTTTTATCGACGAAATCGACTAATTTCGATGCGTAGAGTTCGAAAAACGCGCTGGATCCTGGCGCAAACACTTTAATTCGTCTCAAAATGCGAAGTAAAGGAGGCTCAGATTTGCATCGCATTTGCTTACTTTCAAGCCAGATAAAATTTAAAATATCATACTTACGATGAATCTGTCTGCGCCAATCTAATTTTCTGCTCAAAGTATACAAGAAAATATCGAAAAAGCATCCGATTTGAGACTTTCACTTTTTGGGGTCAAAAAAATTCAAAGGGGTTAACCTTAGGTTTTTTTCAGAAACCTTGAAATTATTCAGTGGTGTTTTTATCGACGAAATCGACTAATTTCGATGCGTAGAGTTCGAAAAACGCGCTGGATCCTGGCGCAAACACTTTAATCCGTATCAAAATGCGAAGTAAAGAGGCTCAGATTTGCATCGCATTTGCTTACTTTCAAGCCAGATAAAATTTAAAATATCATACTTACGATGTATCTGTCTGCGCCAATCGAATTTTCTGCTCAAAGTATACAAGAAAATATCGAAAAAGCATCCGATTTGAGACTTTCACTTTTTGGGGTCAAAAAAATTCAAATGGGTTAACCTTAGGTTTTTTTCAAAAACCGTGAAAATATTCAGTGGTGTTTTTATCGACGAAATCGACTAATTTCGATGCGTAGAGTTCGAAAAACGCGCTGGATCCTGGCGCAAACACTTTAATCCGTCTCAAAATGCGAAGTAATGGAGGCTCAGATTTGCATCGCATTTGCTTACTTTCAAGCCAGATAAAATTTAAAATATCATACTTACGATGAATCTGTCTGCGCCAATCGAATTTTCTGCTCAAAGTATACAAGAATATATCGAAAAAGCATCCGATTTGAGACTTTCACTTTTTGGGGTCAAAAAAATTCAAAGGGGTTAACCTTAGGTTTTTTTCAAAAACCGTGAAAATATTCAGTGGTGTTTTTATCGACGAAATCGACTAATTTCGATGCGTTGAGTTCGAAAAACGCGCTGGATCCTGGCGCAAACACTTTAATCCGTCTCAAAATGCAAAGTAAAGGAGGCTCAGATTTGCATCGCATTTGCTTACTTTCAAGCCAGATAAAAATTAAAATATCATACTTACGATGAATCTGTCTGCGCCAATCGAATTTTCTGCTCAAAGTATACAAGAAAATATCGAAAAAGCATCCGATTTGAGACTTTCACTTTTTGGGGTCAAAAAAATTCAAAGGGGTTAACCTCAGGTTTTTTTCAAAAACCGTGAAAATATTCAGTGGTGTTTTTATCGACGAAATCGACTAATTTCGATGCGTAGAGTTCGAAAAACGCGCTGGATCCTATCGCAAACACTTTAATCCGTCTCAAAATGCGAAGTAAAGGAGGCTCAGATTTGCATCGCATTTGCTTACTTTCAAGCCAGATAAAATTTAAAATATCATACTTACGATGAATCTGTCTGCGCCAATCGAATTTTCTGCTCAAAGTATACAAGAAAATATCGAAAAAGCATCCGATTTGAGACTTTCACTTTTTGGGGTCAAAAAAATTCAAAGGGGTTAACCTTAGGTTTTTTTCAAAAACCGTGAAAATATTCAGTGGTGTTTTTATCGACGAAATCGACTAATTTCGATGCGTAGAGTTCGAAAAACGCGCTGGATCCAGGCGCAAACACTTTAATCCGTCTCAAAATGCGAAGTAAAGGAGGCTCAGATTTGCATCGCATTTGCTTACTTTCAAGCCAGATAAAATTTAAAATATCATACTTACGATGAATCTATCTGCGCCAATCGAATTTTCTGCTCAAAGTATACAAGAAAATATCGAAAAAGCATCCGATTTGAGACTTTCACTTTTTGGGGTCAAAAAAATTCAAATGGGTTAACCTTAGGTTTTTTTCAAAAACCGTGAAAATATTCAGTGGTGTTTTTTCGACGAAATCGACTAATTTCGATGCGTAGAGTTCGAAAAACGCGCTGGATCCTGGCGCAAACACTTTAATCCGTCTCAAAATGCGAAGTAAAGGAGGCTCAGATTTGCATCGCATTTGCTTACTTTCAAGCCAGATAAAATTTAAAATATCATACTTACGATGAATCTGTCTGCGCCAATCGAATTTTCTGCTCAAAGTATACAAGAAAATATCGAAAAAGCATCCGATTTGAGACTTTCACTTTTTGGGGTCAAAAAAATTCAAAGGGGTTAACCTTAGGTTTTTTTCAAAAACCGTGAAAATATTCAGTGGTGTTTTTATCGACGAAATCGACTAATTTCGATGCGTAGAGTTCGAAAAACGCGCTGGATCCTGGCGCAAACACTTTAATCCGTCTCAAAATGCGAAGTAAAGGAGGCTCAGATTTGCATCGCATTTGCTTACTTTCAAGCCAGATAAAATTTAAAATATCATACTTACGATGAATCTGTCTGCGCCAATCGAATTTTCTGCTCAAAGTATACAAGAAAATATCGAAAAAGCATCCGATTTGAGACTTTCACTTTTTGGGGTCAAAAAAATTCAAAGGGGTTAACCTCAGGTTTTTTTCAAAAACCGTGAAAATATTCAGTGGTGTTTTTATCGACGAAATCGACTAAGTTCGATGCGTAGAGTTCGAAAAACGCGCTGGATCCTGGCGCAAACACTTTAATCCGTCTCAAAATGCGAAGTAAAGGAGGCTCAGATTTGCATCGCATTTGCTTACTTTCAAGCCAGATAAAATTTAAAATATCATACTTACGATGAATCTGTCTGCGCCAATCGAATTTTCTGCTCAAAGTATACAAGAAAATATCGAAAAAGCATCCGATTTGAGACTTTCACTTTTTGGGGTCAAAAAAATTCAAAGGAGTTAACCTTAAGTTTTTTTCAAAAACCGTGAAAATATTCAGTGGTGCTTTTATCGACGAAATCGACTAATTTCCATGCGTAGAGTTCAAAAAACGCGCTGGATCCTGGCGCAAACACTTTAATCCGTCTCAAAATGCGAAGTAAAGGAGGCTCAGATTTGCATCGCATTTGCTTACTTTCAAGCCAGATAAAATTTAAAATATCATACTTACGATGAATCTGTCTGCGCCAATCGAATTTTCTGCTCAAAGTATACAAGAAAATATCGAAAAAGCATCCGATTTGAGGCTTTCACTTTTTGGGGTCAAAAAAATTCAAAGGGGTTAACCTTAGGTTTTTTTCAAAAACCGTGAAAATATTCAGTGGTGTTTTTATCGACGAGATCGACTAATTTCGATGCGTAGAGTTCGAAAAACGCGCTGGATCCTGGCGCAAACACTTTAATCCGTCTCAAAATGCGAAGTAATGGAGGCTCAGATTTGCATCGCATTTGCTTACTTTCAAGCCAGATAAAATTTAAAATATCATACTTACGATGAATCTGTCTGCGCCAATCGAATTTTCTGCTCAAAGTATACAAGAAAATATCGAAAAAACATCCGATTTGAGACTTTCACTTTTTGGGGTCTAAAAATTCAAAGGGGTTAACCTTAGGTTTTTTTCAAAAACTGTGAAAATATTCAGTGGTGTTTTTATCGACGAAATCGACTAATTTCGATGCGTAGAGTTCGAAAAACGCGCTGGATCCTGGCGCAAACACTTTAATCCGTCTCAAAATGCGAAGTAAAGGAGGCTTAGATTTGCATCGCATTTGCTTACTTTCAAGCCAGATAAAATTTAAAATATCATACTTACGATGAATCTGTCTGCGCCAATCGAATTTTCTGCTCAAAGTATACAAGAAAATATCGAAAAAGCATCCGATTTGAGGCTTTCACTTTTTGGGGTCAAAAAAATTCAAAGGGATTAACCTTAGGTTTTTTTCAAAAACCGTGAAAATATTCAGTGGTGTTTTTATCGACGAAATCGACTAATTTCGATGCGTAGAGTTCGAAAAACGCGCTGGATTCTGGCGCAAACACTTTAATCCGTCTCAAAATGCGAAGTAAAGGAGGCTCAGATTTGCATCGCATTTGCTTACTTTCAAGCCAGATAAAACTTAAAATATCATACTTACGATGAATCTGTCTGCGCCAATCGAATTTTCTGCTCAAAGTATACAAGAAAATATCGAAAAAGCATCCGATTTGAGACTTTCACTTTTTGGGGTCAAAAAAATTCAAAGGGGTTAACCTTAGGTTTTTTTCAAAAACCGTGAAAATATTCAGTGATGTTTTTATCGACGAAATCGACTAATTTCGATGCGTAGAGTTCGAAAAACGCGCTGGATCCTGGCGCAAACACTTTAATCCGTCTCAAAATGCGAAGTAAAGGAGGCTTAGATTTGCATCGCATTTGCTTACTTTCAAGCCAGATAAAATTTAAAATATCATACTTACGACGAATCTGTCTGCGCCAATCGAATTTTCTGCTCAAAGTATACGAGAAAATATCGAAAAAGCATCCGATTTGAGACTTTCACTTTTTGGGGTTAAAAAAATTCAAAGGGGTTAACCTTAGGTTTTTTTCAAAAACCGTGAAAATATTCAGTGGTGTTTTTATCGACGAAATCGACTAATTTCGATGCGTAGAGTTCGAAAAACGCGCTGGATTCTGGCGCAAACACTTTAATCCGTCTCAAAATGCGAAGTAAAGGAGGCTCAGATTTGCATCGCATTTGCTTACTTTCAAGCCAGATAAAATTTAAAATATCATACTTACGATGAATCTGTCTGCGCCAATCGAATTTTCTGCTCAAAGTATACAAGAAAATATCGAAAAAGCATCCGATTTGAGACTTTCACTTTTTGGGGTCAAAAAAATTCAAAGGGGTTAACCTTAGGTTTTTTTCAGAAACCTTGAAATTATTCAGTGGTGTTTTTATCGACGAAATCGACTAATTTCGATGCGTAGAGTTCGAAAAACGCGCTGGATCCTGGCGCAAACACTTTAATCCGTATCAAAATGCGAAGTAAAGAGGCTCAGATTTGCATCGCATTTGCTTACTTTCAAGCCAGATAAAATTTAAAATATCATACTTACGATGAATCTGTCTGCGCCAATCGAATTTTCTGCTCAAAGTATACAAGAAAATATCGAAAAAGCATCCGATTTGAGACTTTCACTTTTTGGGGTCAAAAAAATTCAAAGGGGTTAACCTTAGGTTTTTTTCAAAAACCGTGAAAATATTCAGTGGTGTTTTTATCGACGAAATCGACTAATTTCGATGCGTAGAGTTCGAAAAACGCGCTGGATCCTGGCGCAAACACTTTAATCCGTCTCAAAATGCGAAGTAAAGGAGGCTCAGCTTTGCATCCCATTTGCTTACTTTCAAGCCAGATAAAATTTAAAATATCATACTTACGATGAATCTGTCTGCGCCAATCGAATTTTCTGCTCAAAGTATACAAGAAAATATCGAAAAAGCATCCGATTTGAGACTTTCACTTTTTGGGGTCAAAAAAATTCAAAGGGGTTAACCTTAGGTTTTTTTCAAAAACCGTGAAGATATTCAGTGGTGTTTTTATCGACGAAATCGACTAACTTCGATGCGTAGAGTTCGAAAAACGCGCTGGATCCAGGCGCAAACACTTTAATCCGTCTCAAAATGCGAAGTAAAGGAGGCTCAGATTTGCATCGCATTTGCTTACTTTCAAGCCAGATAAAATTTAAAATATCATACTTACGATGTATCTGTCTGCGCCAATCGAATTTTCTGCTCAAAGTATACAAGAAAATATCGAAAAAGCATCCGATTTGAGACTTTCACTTTTTGGGGTCAAAAAAATTCAAATGGGTTAACCTTAGGTTTTTTTCAAAAACCGTGAAAATATTCAGTGGTGTTTTTATCGACGAAATCGACTAATTTCGATGCGTAGAGTTCGAAAAACGCGCTGGATCCTGGCGCAAACACTTTAATCCGTCTCAAAATGCGAAGTAATGGAGGCTCAGATTTGCATCGCATTTGCTTACTTTCAAGCCAGATAAAATTTAAAATATCATACTTACGATGAATCTGTCTGCGCCAATCGAATTTTCTGCTCAAAGTATACAAGAATATATCGAAAAAACATCCGATTTGAGACTTTCACTTTTTGGGGTCAAAAAAATTCAAAGGGGTTAACCTTAGGTTTTTTTCAAAAACCGTGAAAATATTCAGTGGTGTTTTTATCGACGAAATCGACTAATTTCGATGCGTTGAGTTCGAAAAACGCGCTGGATCCTGGCGCAAACACTTTAATCCGTCTCAAAATGCGAAGTAAAGGAGGCTCAGATTTGCATCGCATTTGCTTACTTTCAAGCCAGATAAAAATTAAAATATCATACTTACGATGAATCTGTCTGCGCCAATCGAATTTTCTGCTCAAAGTATACAAGAAAATATCGAAAAAGCATCCGATTTGAGACTTTCACTTTTTGGGGTCAAAAAAATTCAAAGGGGTTAACCTCAGGTTTTTTTCAAAAACCGTGAAAATATTCAGTGGTGTTTTTATCGACGAAATCGACTAATTTCGATGCGTAGAGTTCGAAAAACGCGCTGGATCCTATCGCAAACACTTTAATCCGTCTCAAAATGCGAAGTAAAGGAGGCTCAGATTTGCATCGCATTTGCTTACTTTCAAGCCAGATAAAATTTAAAATATCATACTTACGATGAATCTGTCTGCGCCAATCGAATTTTCTGCTCAAAGTATACAAGAAAATATCGAAAAAGCATCCGATTTGAGACTTTCACTTTTTGGGGTCAAAAAAATTCAAAGGGGTTAACCTTAGGTTTTTTTCAAAAACCGTGAAAATATTCAGTGGTGTTTTTATCGACGAAATCGACTAATTTCGATGCGTAGAGTTCGAAAAACGCGCTGGATCCAGGCGCAAACACTTTAATCCGTCTCAAAATGCGAAGTAAAGGAGGCTCAGATTTGCATCGCATTTGCTTACTTTCAAGCCAGATAAAATTTAAAATATCATACTTACGATGAATCTATCTGCGCCAATCGAATTTTCTGCTCAAAGTATACAAGAAAATATCGAAAAAGCATCCGATTTGAGACTTTCACTTTTTGGGGTCAAAAAAATTCAAATGGGTTAACCTTAGGTTTTTTTCAAAAACCGTGAAAATATTCAGTGGTGTTTTTTCGACGAAATCGACTAATTTCGATGCGTAGAGTTCGAAAAACGCGCTGGATCCTGGCGCAAACACTTTAATCCGTCTCAAAATGCGAAGTAAAGGAGGCTCAGATTTGCATCGCATTTGCTTACTTTCAAGCCAGATAAAATTTAAAATATCATACTTACGATGAATCTGTCTGCGCCAATCGAATTTTCTGCTCAAAGTATACAAGAAAATATCGAAAAAGCATCCGATTTGAGACTTTCACTTTTTGGGGTCAAAAAAATTCAAAGGGGTTAACCTTAGGTTTTTTTCAAAAACCGTGAAAATATTCAGTGGTGTTTTTATCGACGAAATCGACTAATTTCGATGCGTAGAGTTCGAAAAACGCGCTGGATCCTGGCGCAAACACTTTAATCCGTCTCAAAATGCGAAGTAAAGGAGGCTCAGATTTGCATCGCATTTGCTTACTTTCAAGCCAGATAAAATTTAAAATATCATACTTACGATGAATCTGTCTGCGCCAATCGAATTTTCTGCTCAAAGTATACAAGAAAATATCGAAAAAGCATCCGATTTGAGACTTTCACTTTTTGGGGTCAAAAAAATTCAAAGGGGTTAACCTCAGGTTTTTTTCAAAAACCGTGAAAATATTCAGTGGTGTTTTTATCGACGAAATCGACTAAGTTCGATGCGTAGAGTTCGAAAAACGCGCTGGATCCTGGCGCAAACACTTTAATCCGTCTCAAAATGCGAAGTAAAGGAGGCTCAGATTTGCATCGCATTTGCTTACTTTCAAGCCAGATAAAATTTAAAATATCATACTTACGATGAATCTGTCTGCGCCAATCGAATTTTCTGCTCAAAGTATACAAGAAAATATCGAAAAAGCATCCGATTTGAGACTTTCACTTTTTGGGGTCAAAAAAATTCAAAGGAGTTAACCTTAAGTTTTTTTCAAAAACCGTGAAAATATTCAGTGGTGCTTTTATCGACGAAATCGACTAATTTCCATGCGTAGAGTTCAAAAAACGCGCTGGATCCTGGCGCAAACACTTTAATCCGTCTCAAAATGCGAAGTAAAGGAGGCTCAGATTTGCATCGCATTTGCTTACTTTCAAGCCAGATAAAATTTAAAATATCATACTTACGATGAATCTGTCTGCGCCAATCGAATTTTCTGCTCAAAGTATACAAGAAAATATCGAAAAAGCATCCGATTTGAGGCTTTCACTTTTTGGGGTCAAAAAAATTCAAAGGGGTTAACCTTAGGTTTTTTTCAAAAACCGTGAAAATATTCAGTGGTGTTTTTATCGACGAGATCGACTAATTTCGATGCGTAGAGTTCGAAAAACGCGCTGGATCCTGGCGCAAACACTTTAATCCGTCTCAAAATGCGAAGTAATGGAGGCTCAGATTTGCATCGCATTTGCTTACTTTCAAGCCAGATAAAATTTAAAATATCATACTTACGATGAATCTGTCTGCGCCAATCGAATTTTCTGCTCAAAGTATACAAGAAAATATCGAAAAAACATCCGATTTGAGACTTTCACTTTTTGGGGTCTAAAAATTCAAAGGGGTTAACCTTAGGTTTTTTTCAAAAACTGTGAAAATATTCAGTGGTGTTTTTATCGACGAAATCGACTAATTTCGATGCGTAGAGTTCGAAAAACGCGCTGGATCCTGGCGCAAACACTTTAATCCGTCTCAAAATGCGAAGTAAAGGAGGCTTAGATTTGCATCGCATTTGCTTACTTTCAAGCCAGATAAAATTTAAAATATCATACTTACGATGAATCTGTCTGCGCCAATCGAATTTTCTGCTCAAAGTATACAAGAAAATATCGAAAAAGCATCCGATTTGAGGCTTTCACTTTTTGGGGTCAAAAAAATTCAAAGGGATTAACCTTAGGTTTTTTTCAAAAACCGTGAAAATATTCAGTGGTGTTTTTATCGACGAAATCGACTAATTTCGATGCGTAGAGTTCGAAAAACGCGCTGGATTCTGGCGCAAACACTTTAATCCGTCTCAAAATGCGAAGTAAAGGAGGCTCAGATTTGCATCGCATTTGCTTACTTTCAAGCCAGATAAAATTTAAAATATCATACTTACGATGAATCTGTCTGCGCCAATCGAATTTTCTGCTCAAAGTATACAAGAAAATATCGAAAAAGCATCCGATTTGAGACTTTCACTTTTTGGGGTCAAAAAAATTCAAAGGGGTTAACCTTAGGTTTTTTTCAAAAACCGTGAAAATATTCAGTGATGTTTTTATCGACGAAATCGACTAATTTCGATGCGTAGAGTTCGAAAAACGCGCTGGATCCTGGCGCAAACACTTTAATCCGTCTCAAAATGCGAAGTAAAGGAGGCTTAGATTTGCATCGCATTTGCTTACTTTCAAGCCAGATAAAATTTAAAATATCATACTTACGACGAATCTGTCTGCGCCAATCGAATTTTCTGCTCAAAGTATACGAGAAAATATCGAAAAAGCATCCGATTTGAGACTTTCACTTTTTGGGGTTAAAAAAATTCAAAGGGGTTAACCTTAGGTTTTTTTCAAAAACCGTGAAAATATTCAGTGGTGTTTTTATCGACGAAATCGACTAATTTCGATGCGTAGAGTTCGAAAAACGCGCTGGATCCTGGCGCAAACACTTTAATCCGTCTCAAAATGCGAAGTAAAGGAGGCTCAGATTTGCATCGCATTTGCTTACTTTCAAGCCAGATAAAATTTAGAATATCATACTTACGATGAATCTGTCTGCGCCAATCGAATTTTCTGCTGAAAGTATACAAGAAAATATCGAAAAAGCATCCGATTTGAGACTTTCACTTTTTGGGGTCAAAAAAATTCAAAGGGGTTAACCTTAGGTTTTTTTCAAAAACCGTGAAAATATTCAGTGGTGTTTTTATCGACGAAATCGACTAATTTCGATGCGTAGAGTTCGAAAAACGCGCTGGATCCTGGCGCAACACTTTAATCCGTCTCAAAATGCGAAGTAAAGGAGGCTCAGATTTGCATCGCATTTGCTTACTTTCTAGCCAGATAAAATTTAAAATATCATACTTACGATGAATCTGTCTGCGCCAATCGAATTTTCTGCTCAAAGTATACAAGAAAATATCGAAAAAGCATCCGATTTGAGACTTTCACTTTTTGGGGTCAAAAAAATTCAAAGGGGTTAACCTTAGGTTTTTTTCAAAAACCGTGAAAATATTCAGTGGTGTTTTTATCGACGAAATCGACTAATTTCGATGCGTAAAGTTTGAAAAACGCGCTGGATCCTGGCGCAAACACTTTAATCCGTCTCAAAATGCGAAGTAAAGGAGGCTCAGATTTGCATCGCATTTGCTTACTTTCAAGCCAGATAAAATTTAAAATATCATACTTACGATGAATCTGTCTGCGCCAATCGAATTTTCTGCTCAAAGTATACAAGAAAATATCGAAAAAGCATCCGATTTGAGACTTTCACTTTTTGGGGTCAAAAAAATTCAAAGGGGTTAACCTTAGGTTTTTTTCAAAAACCGTGAAAATATTCAGTGGTGGTTTTATCGACGAAATCGACTAACTTCGATGCGTAGAGTTCGAAAAACGCGCTGGATCCAGGCGCAAACACTTTAATCCGTCTCAAAATGCGAAGTAAAGGAGGCTCAGATTTGCATCGCATTTGCTTACTTTCAAGCCAGATAAAATTTAAAATATCATACTTACGATGTATCTGTCTGCGCCAATCGAATTTTCTGCTCAAAGTATACAAGAAAATATCGAAAAAGCATCCGATTTGAGACTTTCACTTTTTGGGGTCAAAAAAATTCAAATGGGTTAACCTTAGGTTTTTTTCAAAAACCGTGAAAATATTCAGTGGTGTTTTTATCGACGAAATCGACTAATTTCGATGCGTAGAGTTCGAAAAACGCGCTGGATCCTGGCGCAAACACTTTAATCCGTCTCAAAATGCGAAGTAATGGAGGCTCAGATTTGCATCGCATTTGCTTACTTTCAAGCCAGATAAAATTTAAAATATCATACTTACGATGAATCTGTCTGCGCCAATCGAATTTTCTGCTCAAAGTATACAAGAATATATCGAAAAAGCATCCGATTTGAGACTTTCACTTTTTGGGGTCAAAAAAATTCAAAGGGGTTAACCTTAGGTTTTTTTCAAAAACCGTGAAAATATTCAGTGGTGTTTTTATCGACGAAATCGACTAATTTCGATGCGTTGAGTTCGAAAAACGCGCTGGATCCTGGCGCAAACACTTTAATCCGTCTCAAAATGCGAAGTAAAGGAGGCTCAGATTTGCATCGCATTTGCTTACTTTCAAGCCAGATAAAAATTAAAATATCATACTTACGATGAATCTGTCTGCGCCAATCGAATTTTCTGCTCAAAGTATACAAGAAAATATCGAAAAAGCATCCGATTTGAGACTTTCACTTTTTGGGGTCAAAAAAATTCAAAGGGGTTAACCTCAGGTTTTTTTCAAAAACCGTGAAAATATTCAGTGGTGTTTTTATCGACGAAATCGACTAATTTCGATGCGTAGAGTTCGAAAAACGCGCTGGATCCTATCGCAAACACTTTAATCCGTCTCAAAATGCGAAGTAAAGGAGGCTCAGATTTGCATCGCATTTGCTTACTTTCAAGCCAGATAAAATTTAAAATATCATACTTACGATGAATCTGTCTGCGCCAATCGAATTTTCTGCTCAAAGTATACAAGAAAATATCGAAAAAGCATCCGATTTGAGACTTTCACTTTTTGGGGTCAAAAAAATTCAAAGGGGTTAACCTTAGGTTTTTTTCAAAAACCGTGAAAATATTCAGTGGTGTTTTTATCGACGAAATCGACTAATTTCGATGCGTAGAGTTCGAAAAACGCGCTGGATCCAGGCGCAAACACTTTAATCCGTCTCAAAATGCGAAGTAAAGGAGGCTCAGATTTGCATCGCATTTGCTTACTTTCAAGCCAGATAAAATTTAAAATATCATACTTACGATGAATCTATCTGCGCCAATCGAATTTTCTGCTCAAAGTATACAAGAAAATATCGAAAAAGCATCCGATTTGAGACTTTCACTTTTTGGGGTCAAAAAAATTCAAATGGGTTAACCTTAGGTTTTTTTCAAAAACCGTGAAAATATTCAGTGGTGTTTTTTCGACGAAATCGACTAATTTCGATGCGTAGAGTTCGAAAAACGCGCTGGATCCTGGCGCAAACACTTTAATCCGTCTCAAAATGCGAAGTAAAGGAGGCTCAGATTTGCATCGCATTTGCTTACTTTCAAGCCAGATAAAATTTAAAATATCATACTTACGATGAATCTGTCTGCGCCAATCGAATTTTCTGCTCAAAGTATACAAGAAAATATCGAAAAAGCATCCGATTTGAGACTTTCACTTTTTGGGGTCAAAAAAATTCAAAGGGGTTAACCTTAGGTTTTTTTCAAAAACCGTGAAAATATTCAGTGGTGTTTTTATCGACGAAATCGACTAATTTCGATGCGTAGAGTTCGAAAAACGCGCTGGATCCTGGCGCAAACACTTTAATCCGTCTCAAAATGCGAAGTAAAGGAGGCTCAGATTTGCATCGCATTTGCTTACTTTCAAGCCAGATAAAATTTAAAATATCATACTTACGATGAATCTGTCTGCGCCAATCGAATTTTCTGCTCAAAGTATACAAGAAAATATCGAAAAAGCATCCGATTTGAGACTTTCACTTTTTGGGGTCAAAAAAATTCAAAGGGGTTAACCTTAGGTTTTTTTCAAAAACCGTGAAAATATTCAGTGGTGTTTTTATCGACGAAATCGACTAAGTTCGATGCGTAGAGTTCGAAAAACGCGCTGGATCCTGGCGCAAACACTTTAATCCGTCTCAAAATGCGAAGTAAAGGAGGCTCAGATTTGCATCGCATTTGCTTACTTTCAAGCCAGATAAAATTTAAAATATCATACTTACGATGAATCTGTCTGCGCCAATCGAATTTTCTGCTCAAAGTATACAAGAAAATATCGCAAAAGCATCCGATTTGAGACTTTCACTTTTTGGGGTCAAAAAAATTCAAAGGAGTTAACCTTAAGTTTTTTTCAAAAACCGTGAAAATATTCAGTGGTGCTTTTATCGACGAAATCGACTAATTTCCATGCGTAGAGTTCAAAAAACGCGCTGGATCCTGGCGCAAACACTTTAATCCGTCTCAAAATGCGAAGTAAAGGAGGCTCAGATTTGCATCGCATTTGCTTACTTTCAAGCCAGATAAAATTTAAAATATCATACTTACGATGAATCTGTCTGCGCCAATCGAATTTTCTGCTCAAAGTATACAAGAAAATATCGAAAAAGCATCCGATTTGAGGCTTTCACTTTTTGGGGTCAAAAAAATTCAAAGGGGTTAACCTTAGGTTTTTTTCAAAAACCGTGAAAATATTCAGTGGTGTTTTTATCGACGAGATCGACTAATTTCGATGCGTAGAGTTCGAAAAACGCGCTGGATCCTGGCGCAAACACTTTAATCCGTCTCAAAATGCGAAGTAATGGAGGCTCAGATTTGCATCGCATTTGCTTACTTTCAAGCCAGATAAAATTTAAAATATCATACTTACGATGAATCTGTCTGCGCCAATCGAATTTTCTGCTCAAAGTATACAAGAAAATATCGAAAAAACATCCGATTTGAGACTTTCACTTTTTGGGGTCTAAAAATTCAAAGGGGTTAACCTTAGGTTTTTTTCAAAAACTGTGAAAATATTCAGTGGTGTTTTTATCGACGAAATCGACTAATTTCGATGCGTAGAGTTCGAAAAACGCGCTGGATCCTGGCGCAAACACTTTAATCCGTCTCAAAATGCGAAGTAAAGGAGGCTTAGATTTGCATCGCATTTGCTTACTTTCAAGCCAGATAAAATTTAAAATATCATACTTACGATGAATCTGTCTGCGCCAATCGAATTTTCTGCTCAAAGTATACAAGAAAATATCGAAAAAGCATCCGATTTGAGGCTTTCACTTTTTGGGGTCAAAAAAATTCAAAGGGATTAACCTTAGGTTTTTTTCAAAAACCGTGAAAATATTCAGTGGTGTTTTTATCGACGAAATCGACTAATTTCGATGCGTAGAGTTCGAAAAACGCGCTGGATTCTGGCGCAAACACTTTAATCCGTCTCAAAATGCGAAGTAAAGGAGGCTCAGATTTGCATCGCATTTGCTTACTTTCAAGCCAGATAAAATTTAAAATATCATACTTACGATGAATCTGTCTGCGCCAATCGAATTTTCTGCTCAAAGTATACAAGAAAATATCGAAAAAGCATCCGATTTGAGACTTTCACTTTTTGGGGTCAAAAAAATTCAAAGGGGTTAACCTTAGGTTTTTTTCAAAAACCGTGAAAATATTCAGTGATGTTTTTATCGACGAAATCGACTAATTTCGATGCGTAGAGTTCGAAAAACGCGCTGGATCCTGGCGCAAACACTTTAATCCGTCTCAAAATGCGAAGTAAAGGAGGCTTAGATTTGCATCGCATTTGCTTACTTTCAAGCCAGATAAAATTTAAAATATCATACTCACGACGAATCTGTCTGCGCCAATCGAATTTTCTGCTCAAAGTATACGAGAAAATATCGAAAAAGCATCCGATTTGAGACTTTCACTTTTTGGGGTTAAAAAAATTCAAAGGGGTTAACCTTAGGTTTTTTTCAAAAACCGTGAAAATATTCAGTGGTGTTTTTATCGACGAAATCGACTAATTTCGATGCGTAGAGTTCGAAAAACGCGCTGGATCCTGGCGCAAACACTTTAATCCGTCTCAAAATGCGAAGTAAAGGAGGCTCAGATTTGCATCGCATTTGCTTACTTTCAAGCCAGATAAAATTTAAAATATCATACTTACGATGAATCTGTCTGCGCCAATCGAATTTTCTGCTGAAAGTATACAAGAAAATATCGAAAAAGCATCCGATTTGAGACTTTCACTTTTTGGGGTCAAAAAAATTCAAAGGGGTTAACCTTAGGTTTTTTTCAAAAACCGTGAAAATATTCAGTGGTGTTTTTATCGACGAAATCGACTAATTTCGATGCGTAGAGTTCGAAAAACGCGCTGGATCCTGGCGCAACACTTTAATCCGTCTCAAAATGCGAAGTAAAGGAGGCTCAGATTTGCATCGCATTTGCTTACTTTCTAGCCAGATAAAATTTAAAATATCATACTTACGATGAATCTGTCTGCGCCAATCGAATTTTCTGCTCAAAGTATACAAGAAAATATCGAAAAAGCATCCGATTTGAGACTTTCACTTTTTGGGGTCAAAAAAATTCAAAGGGGTTAACCTTAGGTTTTTTTCAAAAACCGTGAAAATATTCAGTGGTGTTTTTATCGACGAAATCGACTAATTTCGATGCGTAAAGTTTGAAAAACGCGCTGGATCCTGGCGCAAACACTTTAATCCGTCTCAAAATGCGAAGTAAAGGAGGCTCAGATTTGCATCGCATTTGCTTACTTTCAAGCCAGATAAAATTTAAAATATCATACTTACGATGAATCTGTCTGCGCCAATCGAATTTTCTGCTCAAAGTATACAAGAAAATATCGAAAAAGCATCCGATTTGAGACTTTCACTTTTTGGGGTCAAAAAAATTCAAAGGGGTTAACCTTAGGTTTTTTTCAAAAACCGTGAAAATATTCAGTGGTGGTTTTATCGACGAAATCGACTAATTTCGATGCGTAGAGTTCGAAAAACGCGCTGGATCCTGGCGCAAACACTTTAATCCGTCTCAAAATGCGAAGTAAAGGAGGCTCAGATTTGCATCGCATTTGCTTACTTTCAAGCCAGATAAAATTTAAAATATCATACTTACGATGAATCTGTCTGCGCCAATCGAATTTTCTGCTCAAAGTATACAAGAAAATATCGAAAAAGCATCCGATTTGAGACTTTCACTTTTTGGGGTCAAAAAAATTCAAAGGGGTTAACCTTAGGTTTTTTTCAAAAACCGTGAAAATATTCAGTGGTGTTTTTATCGACAAAATCGACTAATTTCGATGCGTAGAGTTCGAAAAACGCGCTGGATCCTGGCGCAAACACTTTAATCCGTCTCAAAATGCGAACTAAAGGAGGCTCAGATTTGCATCGCATTTGCTTGCTTTCAAGCCAGATAAAATTTAAAATATCATACTTACGATGAATCTGTCTGCGCCATCCGAATGTTCTGCTCAAAGTATACAAGAAAATATCGAAAAAGCATCCGATTTGAGACTTTCACTTTTTGGGGTCAAAAAAATTCAAAGGGGTTAACCTCAGGTATTTTTCAAAAACCGTGAAAATATTCAGTGGTGTTTTTATCGACGAAATCGACTAATTTCGATGCGTAGAGTTCGAAAAACGCGCTGGATCCCGGCGCAAACACTTTAATCCGTCTCAAAATGCGAAGTAAAGGAGGCTCAGATTTGCATCGCATTTCCTTACTTTCAAGCCAGATAAAATTTAAAATATCATACTTACGATGAATCTGTCTGCGCCAATCGAATTTTCTGCTCAAAGTATACAAGAAAATATCGAAAAAGCATCCGATTTGAGACTTTCACTTTTTGGGGTCAAAAAAATTCAAATGGGTTAACCTTAGGTTTTTTTCAAAAACCGTGAAAATATTCAGTGGTGTTTTTATCGACGAAATCGACTAATTTCGATGCGTAGAGTTCGAAAAACGCGCTGGATCCTGGCGCAAACACTTTAATCCGTCTCAAAATGCGAAGTAAAGGAGGCTCAGATTTGCATCGCATTTGCTTACTTTCAAGCCAGATAAAATTTAAAATATCATACTTACGATGAATCTGTCTGCGCCAATCGAATTTTCTGCTCAAAGTATACAAGAAAATATCGAAAAAGCATCCGATTTGAGACTTTCACTTTTTGGGGTCAAAAAAATTCAAAGGGGTTAACCTTAGGTTTTTTTCAAAAACCGTGAAAATATTCAGTGGTGTTTTTATCGACGAAATCGACTAATTTCGATGCGTAGAGTTCGAAAAACGCGGTGGATCCTGGCGCAAACACTTTAATCCGTCTCAAAATGCGAAGTAAAGGAGGCTCAGATTTGCATCGCATTTGCTTACTTTCAAGCCAGATAAAATTTAAAATATCATACTTACGATGAATCTGTCTGCGCCAATCGAATTTTCTGCTCAAAGTATACAAGAAAATATCGAAAAAGCATCCGATTTGAGACTTTCACTTTTTGGGGTCAAAAAATTCAAAGGGGTTAACCTTAGGTTTTTTTCAAAAACCGTGAAAATATTCAGTGATGTTTTTATCGACGAAATCGACTAATTTCGATGCGTAGAGTTCGAAAAACGCGCTGGATCCTGGCGCAAACACTTTAATCCGTCTCAAAATGCGAAGTAAAGGAGGCTTAGATTTGCATCGCATTTGCTTACTTTCAAGCCAGATAAAATTTAAAATATCATACTTACGACGAATCTGTCTGCGCCAATCGAATTTTCTGCTCAAAGTATACGAGAAAATATCGAAAAAGCATCCGATTTGAGACTTTCACTTTTTGGGGTTAAAAAAATTCAAAGGGGTTAACCTTAGGTTTTTTTCAAAAACCGTGAAAATATTCAGTGGTGTTTTTATCGACGAAATCGACTAATTTCGATGCGTAGAGTTCGAAAAACGCGCTGGATCCTGGCGCAAACACTTTAATCCGTCTCAAAATGCGAAGTAAAGGAGGCTCAGATTTGCATCGCATTTGCTTACTTTCAAGCCAGATAAAATTTAGAATATCATACTTACGATGAATCTGTCTGCGCCAATCGAATTTTCTGCTCAAAGTATACAAGAAAATATCGAAAAAGCATCCGATTTGAGACTTTCACTTTTTGGGGTCAAAAAAATTCAAAAGGGTTAACCTTAGGTTTTTTTCAAAAACCGTGAAAATATTCAGTGGTGTTTTTATCGACGAAATCGACTAATTTCGATGCGTAGAGTTCGAAAAACGCGCTGGATCCTGGCGCAACACTTTAATCCGTCTCAAAATGCGAAGTAAAGGAGGCTCAGATTTGCATCGCATTTGCTTACTTTCAAGCCAGATAAAATTTAAAATATCATACTTACGATGAATCTGTCTGCGCCAATCCTATTTTCTGCTCAAAGTATACAAGAAAATATCGAAAAAGCATCCGATTTGAGACTTTCACTTTTTGGGGTCAAAAAAATTCAAAGGGGTTAACCTTAGGTTTTTTTCAAAAACCGTGAAAATATTCAGTGGTGTTTTTATCGACGAAATCGACTAATTTCGATGCGTAGAGTTCGAAAAACGCGCTGGATCCTGGCGCAAACACTTTAATCCGTCTCAAAATGCGAAGTAAAGGAGGCTCAGATTTGCATCGCATTTGCTTACTTTCAAGCCAGATAAAATTTAAAATATCATACTTACGATGAATCTGTCTGCGCCAATCGAATTTTCTGCTCAAAGTATACAAGAAAATATCGAAAAAGCATCCGATTTGAGACTTTCACTTTTTGGGGTCAAAAAAATTCAAAGGGGTTAACCTTAGGTTTTTTTCAAAAACCGTGAAAATATTCAGTGGTGTTTTTATCGACGAAATCGATTAATTTCGATGCGTAGAGTTCGAAAAACGCGCTGGATCCTGGCGCAAACACTTTAATCCGTCTCAAAATGCGAAGTAAAGGAGGCTCAGATTTGCATCGCATTTGCTTACTTTCAAGCCAGATAAAATTTAAAATATCATACTTACGATGAATCTGTCTGCGCCAATCGAATTTTCTGCTCAAAGTATACAAGAAAATATCGAAAAAGCATCCGATTTGAGACTTTCACTTTTTGGGGTCAAAAAAATTCAAAGGGGTTAACCTTAGGTTTTTTTCAAAAACCGTGAAAATATTCAGTGGTGTTTTTATCGACAAAATCGACTAATTTCGATGCGTAGAGTTCGAAAAACGCGCTGGATCCTGGCGCAAACACTTTAATCCGTCTCAAAATGCGAACTAAAGGAGGCTCAGATTTGCATCGCATTTGCTTGCTTTCAAGCCAGATAAAATTTAAAATATCATACTTACGATGAATCTGTCTGCGCCATCCGAATTTTCTGCTCAAAGTATACAAGAAAATATCGAAAAAGCATCCAATTTGAGACTTTCACTTTTTGGGGTCAAAAAAATTCAAAGGGGTTAACCTTAGGTTTTTTTCAAAAACCGTGAAAATATTCAGTGGTGTTTTTATCGACGAAATCGACTAATTTCGATGCGTAGAGTTCGAAAAACGCGCTGGATCCTGGCGCAAACACTTTAATCCGTCTCAAAATGCGAAGTAAAGGAGGCTCAGATTTGCATCGCATTTGCTTACTTTCAAGCCAGATAAAATTTAAAATATCATACTTACGATGAATCTGTCTGCGCCAATCGAATTTTCTGCTCAAAGTATACAAGAAAATATCGAAACAGCATCCGATTTGAGACTTTCACTTTTTGGGGTCAAAAAAATTCAAAGGGGTTAACCTTAGGTTTTTTTCAAAAACCGTGAAAATATTCAGTGGTGTTTTTATCGACGAAATCGACTAATTTCGATGCGTAGAGTTCGAAAAACGCGCTGGATCCTGGCGCAAACACTTTAATCCGTCTCAAAATGCGAAGTAAAGGAGGCTCAGATTTGCATCGCATTTGCTTACTTTCAAGCCAGATGAAATTTAAAATATCATACTTACGATGAATCTGTCTGCGCCAATCGAATTTTCTGCTCAAAGTATACAAGAAAATATCAAAAAGCATCCGATTTGAGACTTTCACTTTTTGGGCTCAAAAAAATTCAAAGGGGTTAACCTTAGGTTTTTTTCAAAAACCGTGAAAATATTCAGTGGTGTTTTTATCGACGAAATCGACTAATTTCGATGCGTAGTGTTCGAAAAACGCGCTGGATCCTGGCGCAAACACTTTCATCCGTCTCAAAATGCGAAGTAAAGGAGGCTCAGATTTGCATCGCCGTTGCTTACTTTCAAGCCAGATAAAATTTAAAATATCATACTTACGATGAATCTGTCTGCGCCAATCGAATTTTCTGCTCAAAGTATACAAGAAAATATCGAAAAAGCATCCGATTTGAGACTTTCACTTTTTGGGGTCAGAAAAATTCAAAGGGGTTAACCTTAGGTTTTTTTCAAAAACCGTGAAAATATTCAGTGGTGTTTTTATCGACGAAATCGACTAATTTCGATGCGTAGAGTTCGAAAAACTCGCTGGATCCTGGCGCAAACACTTTAATCCGTCTCAAAATGCGAAGTAAAGGAGGCTCAGATTTGCATCGCATTTGCTTACTTTCAAGCCAGATAAAATTTAAAATATCATACTTACGATGAATCTGTCTGCGCCAATCGAATTTTCTGCTCAAAGTATACAAGAAAATATCAAAAAAGCATCTGATTTGAGACTTTCACTTTTTGGGATCAAAAAAATTCAAAGGGGTTAACCTTAGGTTTTTTTCAAAAACCGTGAAAATATTCAGTGGTGTTTTTATCGACGAAATCGATTAATTTCGATGCGTAGTGTTCGAAAAACGCGCTGGATCCTGGCGCAAACACTTTAATCCGTCTCAAAATGCGAAGTAAAGGAGGCTCAGATTTGCATCGCATTTGCTTACTTTCAAGCCAGATAAAATTTAAAATATCATACTTACGATGAATCTGTCTGCGCCAATCGAATTTTCTGCTCAAAGTATACAAGAAAATATCGAAAAAGCATCCGATTTGAGACTTTCACTTTTTGGGGTCAAAAAAATTCAAAGGGGTTAACCTTAGGTTTTTTTCAAAAACCGTGAAAATATTCAGTGGTGTTTCTATCGACGAAATCGATTAATTTCGATGCGTAGAGTTCGAAAAACGCGCTGGATCCTGGCGCAAACACTTTAATCCGTCTCAAAATGCGAAGTAAAGGAGGCTCAGATTTGCATCGCATTTGCTTACTTTCAAGCCAGATAAAATTTAAAATATCATACTTACGATGAATCTGCCCGGCCAATCGAATTTTCTGCTCAAAGTATACAAGAAAATATCGAAAAAGCATCCGATTTGAGACTTTCACTTTTTGGGGTCAAGAAAATTCAAAGGGGTTAACCTTAGGTTTTTTTCAAAAACCGTGAAAATATTCAGTGGTGTTTTTATCGACGAAATCGACTAATTTCGATGTGTAGAGTTCGAAAAACTCGCTGGATCCTGGCGCAAACACTTTAATCCGTTTCAAAATGCGAAGTAAAGGAGGCTCAGATTTGCATCGCATTTGCTTACTTTCAAGCCAGATAAAATTTAGAATAACATACTTACGATGAATCTGTCTGCGCCATCCGAATTTTCTGCTCAAAGTATACAAGAAAATATCGAAAAAGCATCCGATTTGAGACTTTCACTTTTTGGGGTCAAAACAATTCAAAGGGGTTAACCTTAGGTTTTTTTCAAAAACCGTGAAAATATTCAGTGGTGTTTTTATCGACGAAATCGACTAATTTCGATGCGTAGAGTTCGAAAAACGCGCTGGATCCTGGCGCAAACACTTTAATCCGTCTCAAAATGCGAAGTAAAAGAGGCTCAGATTTGCATCGCATTTGCTTACTTTCAAGCCAGATAAAATTTAAAATATCATACTTACGATGAATCTGTCTGCGCCAATCGAATTTTCTGCTCAAAGTATACAAGAAAATATCGAAAAAGCATCCAATTTGAGACTTTCACTTTTTGGGGTCAAAAAAATTCAAAGGGGTTAACCTTAGGTTTTTTTCAAAAACCGTGAAAATATTCAGTGGTGTTTTTATCGACGAGATCGACTAATTTCGATGCGTAGAGTTCGAAAAACGCGCTGGATCCTGGCGCAAACACTTTAATCCGTCTCAAAATGCGAAGTAATGGAGGCTCAGATTTGCATCGCATTTGCTTACTTTCAAGCCAGATAAAATTTAAAATATCATACTTACGATGAATCTGTCTGCGCCAATCGAATTTTCTGCTCAAAGTATACAAGAAAATATCGAAAAAGCATCCGATTTGAGACTTTCACTTTTTGGGGTCAAAAAAATTCAAAGGGGTTAACCTTAGGTTTTTTTCAAAAACCGTGAAAATATTCGGTGGTGTTTTTATCGACGAAATCGACTAATTTCGATGCGTAGAGATCGAAAAACGCGCTGGATCCTGGCGCAAACACTTTAATCCGTCTCAAAATGCGAAGTAAAGGAGGCTCAGATTTGCATCGCATTTGCTTACTTTCAAGCCAGATAAAATTTAAAATATCATACTTACGATGAATCTGTCTGCGCCAATCGAATTTTCTGCTCAAAGTATACAAGAAAATATCGAAAAAGCATCCGATTTGAGACTTTCACTTTTTGGGGTCAAAAAAATTCAAAGGGGTTAACCTTAGGTATTTTGCAAAAACCGTGAAAATATTCAGTGGTGTTTTTATCGACGAAATCGACTAATTTCGATGCGTAGAGTTCGAAAAACGCGCTGGATCCTGGCGCAAACACTTTAATCCGTCTCAAAATGCGAAGTAAAGGAGGCTCAGATTTGCATCGCATTTGCTTACTTTCAAGCCAGATAAAATTTAAAATATCATACTTACGATGAATCTCTCTGCGCCAATCGAATTTTCTGCTCAAAGTATACAAGAAAATATCGAAAAAGCATCCGATTTGAGAATTTCACTTTCTGGGGTCAAAAAAATTCAAAGGGGTTAACCTTAGGTTTTTTTCAGAAACCGTGAAAATATTCAGTGGTGTTTTTATCGACGAAATCGACTAATTTCGATGCGTAGAGTTCGAAAAACTCGCTGGATCCTGGCGCAAACACTTTAATCCGTCTCAAAATGCGAAGTAAAGGAGGCTCAGATTTGCATCGCATTTGCTTACTTTCAAGCCAGATAAAATTTAAAATATCATACTTACGATGAATCTGTCAGCGCCAATCGAATTTTCTGCTCAAAGTATACAAGAAAATATCGAAAAAGCATCCGATTTGAGACTTTTACTTTTTGGGGTCAAAAAAATTCAAAGGGGTTAACCTTGGGTTTTTTTCAAAAACCGTGAAAATATTCAGAGGTGCTTTTATCGACGAAATCGACTAATTTCGATGCGTAGAGTTCGAAAAACGCTCTGGATCCTGGCGCAAACACTTCAATCCGTCTCAAAATGCGAAGTAAAGGAGGCTCAGATTTGCATCGCATTTGCTTACTTTCAAGCCAGTTAAAATTTAGAATATCATACTTAGGATGAATCTGTCTGCGCCAATCGAATTTTCTGCTCAAAGTATACAAGAAAATATCGAAAAAGCATCCGATTTGAGACTTTCACTTTTTGGGGTCAAAATAATTCAAAGGGGTTAACCTTAGGTTTTTTTCAAAAACCGTGAAAATATTCAGTGGTGTTTTTATCGACGAAATCGACTAATTTCGATGCGTAGAGTTCGAAAAACGCGCTGGATCCTGGCGCAAACACTTTAATCCGTCTCAAAATGCGAAGTAAAGGAGGCTCAGATTTGCATCGCATTTGCTTACTTTCAAGCCAGATAAAATTTAAAATATCATACTTACGATGTATCTGTCTGCGCCAATCGAATTTTCTGCTCAAAGTATACAAGAAAATATCGAAAAAGCATCCGATTTAAGACTTTCACTTTTTGGGGTCAAAAAAATTCAAAGGGGTTAACCTTAGGTTATTTTCAAAAACCGTGAAAATATTCAGTGGTGTTTTTATCGACGAAATCGACTAATTTCGATGCGTAGAGTTCGAAAAACGTGCTGGATCCTGGCGCAAACACTTTAATCCGTCTCAAAATGCGAAGTAAAGGAGGCTCAGATTTGCATCGCATTTGCTTACTTTCAAGCCAGATAAAATTTAAAATATCATACTTACGATGAATCTCTCTGCGCCAATCGAATTTTCTGCTCAAAGTATACAAGAAAATATCGAAAAAGCATCCGATTTGAGACTTTCACTTTTTGGGGTCAAAAAAATTCAAAGGGGTTAACCTTAGGTTTTTTTCAAAAACCGTGAAAATATTCAGTGGTGTTTTTATCGACGAAATCGACTAATTTCGATGCGTAGAGTTCGAAAAACGCGCTGGATCCTGGCGCAAACACTTTAATCCGTCTCAAAATGCGAAGTAAAGGAGGCTCAGATTTGCATCGCATTTGCTTACTTTCAAGCCAGATAAAATTTAAAATATCATACTTACGATGAATCTGTCTACGCCAATCGAATTTTCTGCTCAAAGTATACAAGAAAATATCCAAAAAGCATCCGATTTGAGACTTTCACTTTTTGGGGTCAAAAAGATTCAAAGGGGTTAACCTTAGGTTTTTTTCAAAAACCGTGAAAATATTCAGTGGTGTTTTTATCGACAAAATCGACTAATTTCGATGAGTAGAGTTCGAAAAACGCGCTGGATCCTGGCGCAAACACTTTAATCCGTCTCAAAATGCGAAGTAAAGGAGGCTCAGATTTGCATCGCATTTGCTTACTTTCAAGCCAGATAAAATTTAAAATATCATACTTACGATGAATCTGTCTGCGCCAATCGAATTTTCTGCTCAAAGTATACAAGAAAATATCGAAAAAGCATCCACTTTGAGACTTTCACTTTTTGGGGTCAAAAAAATTCAAAGGGGTTAACCTTAGGTTTTTTTCAAAAACCGTGAAAATATTCAGTGGTGTTTTTATCGACGAGATCGACTAATTTCGATGCGTAGAGTTCGAAAAACGCGCTGGATCCTGGCGCAAACACTTTAATCCGTCTCAAAATGCGAAGTAATGGAGGCTCAGATTTGCATCGCATTTGCTTACTTTCAAGCCAGATAAAATTTAAAATATCATACTTACGATGAATCTGTCTGCGCCAATCCAATTTTCTGCTCAAAGTATACAAGAAAATATCGAAAAAGCATCCGATTTGAGACTTTCACTTTTTGGGGTCAAAAAAATTCAAAGGGGTTAACCTTAGGTTTTTTTCAAAAACCGTGAAAATATTCAGTGGTGTTTTTATCGACGAAATCGACTAATTTCGATGGGTAGAGTTCGAAAAACTCGCTGGATCCTGGCGCAAACACTTTAATCCATTTCAAAATGCGAAGTAAAGGAGGCTCAGATTTGCATCGCATTTGCTTACTTTCAAGCCAGATAATATTTAGAATATCATACTTACGATGAATCTGTCTGCGCCAATCCAATTTTCTGCTCAAAGTATACAAGAAAATATCGAAAAAGCATCCGATTTGAGACTTTCACTTTTTCGGGTCAAAAAAATTCAAAGGGGTTAACCTTAGGTTTTTTTCAAAAACCGTGAAAATATTCAGTGGTGTTTTTATCGACGAAATCGACTAATTTCGATGCGTAGAGTTCGAAAAACGCGCTGGATCCTGGCGCAAACACTTTAATCCGTCTCAAAATGCGAACTAAAGGAGGCTCAGATTTGCATCGCATTTGCTTACTTTCAAGCCAGATAAAATTTAAAATATCATACTTACGATGAATCTGTCTGCGCCAATCGAATTTTCTGCTCAAAGTATACAAGAAAATATCGAAAAAGCATCCGATTTAAGACTTACACTTTTTGGGGTCAAAAAAATTCAAAGGGGTTAACCTTAGGTTTTTTTCAAAAACCGTGAAAATATTCAGTGGTGTTTTTATCGACGAAATCGACTAATTTCGATGCGTAGAATTCGAAAACCGCGCTGGATCCTGGCGCAAACACTTTAATCCGTCTCAAAATGCGAAGTAAAGGAGGCTCAGATTTGCATCGCATTTGCTTACTTTCAAGCCAGATAAAATTTAAAATATCATACTTACGATGAATCTGTCTGCGCCAATCGAATTTTCTGCTCAAAGTATACAAGAAAATATCGAAAAAGCATCCGATTTGAGACTTTCAATTTTGGGGGTCAAAAAAATTCAAAGGCGTTAACCTTAGGTTTTTTTCAAAAACCGTGAAAATATTCAGTGGTGTTTTTATCGACGAAATCGACTAATTTCGATGCGTAGAGTTCGAAAATCGCGCTGGATCCTGGCGCGAACACTTTAATCCGTCTCAAAATGCGAAGTAAAGGAGGCTCAGATTTGCATCGCATTTGCTTACTTTCAAGCCAGATAAAATTTAAAATATCATACTTACGATGAATCTGTCTGCGCCAATCGAATTTTCTGCTCAAAGTATACAAGAAAATATCGAAAAAGCATCCGATTTAAGACTTTCACTTTTTGGGGTCAAAAAAATTCAAAGGGGTTAACCTTAGATTTTTTTCAAAAACCGTGAAAATACTCAGTGGTGTTTTTATCGACGAAATCGACTAATTTCGATGCGTAGAGTTCGAAAAACCCGCTGGATCCTGGCGCAAACACTTTAATCCATCTCAAAGTACGAAGTAAAGGAGGCTCAGATTTGCATCGCATTTGCTTACTTTCAAGCCAGATAAAATTTAAAATATCATACTTACGATGAATCTGTCTGCGCCAATCGACATTTCTGCTCAAAGTATACAAGAAAATATCGAAAAAGCATCCGATTTGAGACTTTCACTTTTTGGGGTCAAAAAAATTCAAAGGGGTTAACCTTAGGTTTTTTTCAAAAACCGTGAAAATATTCGGTGGTGTTTTTATCGACGAAATCGACTAATTTCGATGCGTAGAGATCGAAAAACGCGCTGGATCCTGGCGCAAACACTTTAATCCGTCTCAAAATGCGAAGTAAAGCAGGCTCAGATTTGCATCGCATTTGCTTACTTTCAAGCCAGATAAAATTTAAAATATCATACTTACGATGAATCTGTCTGCGCCAATCGAGTTTTCTGCTCAAAGTATACAAGAAAATATCGAAAAAGCATCCGATTTGAAACTTTCACTTTTTGGGGTCAAAAAAATTCAAAGGGGTTAACCTTAGGTTTTTTTCAAAAACCGTGAAAATATTCAGAGGTGCTTTTATCGACGAAATCGACTAAATTCGATGCGTAGAGTTCGAAAAACGCGCTGGATCCTGGCGCAAACACTTTAATCCGTCTCAAAATGCGAAGTAAAGGAGGCTCAGATTTGCATCGCATTTGCTTACTTTCAAGCCAGATAAAATTTAAAATATCATACTTACGATGAATCTGTCTGCGCCAATCGAATTTTCTGCACAAAGTATACAAGAAAATATCGAAAAAGCATCCGACTTGAGACTTTCACTTTTTGGGGTCAAAAAAATTTAAATTTAAAAAAATAAAAACCTTAGGTTTTTTTCAAAAACCGTGAAAATATTCAGTGGTGTTTTTATCGACGAAATCGACTAATTTCGATGCGTAGAGTTCTAAAAACTGGCTGGATCCTGGCGCAAACACTTTAATCCGTCTCAAAATGCGAAGTAAAGGAGGCTCAGATTTGCATCGCATTTGCTTACTTTCAAGCCAGATAAAATTTAAAATATCATACTTACGATGAATCTGTCTGCGCCAATCGAGTTTTCTGCTCAAAGTATACAAGAAAATATCGAAAAAGCATCCGATTTGAAACTTTCACTTTTTGGGGTCAAAAAAATTCAAAGGGGTTAACCTTAGGTTTTTTTCAAAAACCGTGAAAATATTCAGAGGTGCTTTTATCGACGAAATCGACTAATTTCGATGCGTAGAGTTCGAAAAACGCGCTGGATCCTGGCGCAAACACTTTAATCCGTCTCAAAATGCGAAGTAAAGGAGGCTCAGATTTGCATCGCATTTGCTTACTTTCAAGCCAGATAAAATTTAAAATATCATACTTACGATGAATCTGTCTGCGCCAATCGAATTTTCTGCACAAAGTATACAAGAAAATATCGAAAAAGCATCCGACTTGAGACTTTCACTTTTTGGGGTCAAAAAAATTTAAATTTAAAAAAATAAAAACCTTAGGTTTTTTTCAAAAACCGTGAAAATATTCAGTGGTGTTTTTATCGACGAAATCGACTAATTTCGATGCGTAGAGTTCGAAAAACTGGCTGGATCCTGGCGCAAACACTTTAATCCGTCTCAAAATGCGAAGTAAAGGAGGCTCAGATTTGCATCGCATTTGCTTACTTTCAAGCCATATAAAATTTAAAATATCATTCTTACGATGAATCTGTCTGCGCCAATCGAATTTTCTGCTCAAAGTATACAAGAAAATATCGAAAAAGCATCCGATTTGAGACTTTCACTTTTTGGGGTCAATAAAATTCAAAGGGGTTAACCTTAGGTTTTTTTCAAAAACCGTGAAAATATTCAGTGGTGTTTTTATCGACGATATCGACTAATTTCGATGCGTAGAGTTCGAAAAACGCGCTGGATCCTGGCGCAAACACTTTAATCCGTCTCAAAATGCGAAGTAAAGGAGGCTCAGATTTGCATCGCATTTGCTTACTTTCAAGCCAGATAAAATTTAAAATATCATACTTACGATGAATCTGTCTGCGTCAATCGAATTTTCTGCTCAAAGTATACAAGAAAATATCGAAAAAGCATCCGATTTGAGACTTTCACTTTTTGGGGTCAAAAAAATTCAAAGGGGTTAACCTTAGGTTTTTTTCAAAAACCGTGAAAATATTCAGTGGTGTTTTTATCGACGAAATCGACTAATTTCGATGCGTAGAGTTTGAAAAACTCGCTGAATCCTGGCGCAAACACTTTAATCCGTCTCAAAATGCGAAGTAAAGGAGGCTCAGATTTGCATCGCATTTGCTTACTTTCAAGCCAGATAAAATTTAAAATATCATACTTACGATGAATCTGTCTGCGCCAATCGAATTTTCTGCTCAAAGTATACAAGAAAATATCGAAAAAGCATCCGATTTGAGACTTTCACTTTTTGGGGTCAAAAAAATTTAAATTTAAAAAAATAAAAACCTTAGGTTTTTTTCAAAAACCGTGAAAATATTCAGTGGTGTTTTTATCGACGAAATCGACTAATTTCGATGCGTAGAGTTCTAAAAACTGGCTGGATCCTGGCGCAAACACTTTAATCCGTCTCAAAATGCGAAGTAAAGGAGGCTCAGATTTGCATCGCATTTGCTTACTTTCAAGCCAGATAAAATTTAAAATATCATACTTACGATGAATCTGTCTGCGCCAATCGAGTTTTCTGCTCAAAGTATACAAGAAAATATCGAAAAAGCATCCGATTTGAAACTTTCACTTTTTGGGGTCAAAAAAATTCAAAGGGGTTAACCTTAGGTTTTTTTCAAAAACCGTGAAAATATTCAGAGGTGCTTTTATCGACGAAATCGACTAATTTCGATGCGTAGAGTTCGAAAAACGCGCTGGATCCTGGCGCAAACACTTTAATCCGTCTCAAAATGCGAAGTAAAGGAGGCTCAGATTTGCATCGCATTTGCTTACTTTCAAGCCAGATAAAATTTAAAATATCATACTTACGATGAATCTGTCTGCGCCAATCGAATTTTCTGCACAAAGTATACAAGAAAATATCGAAAAAGCATCCGACTTGAGACTTTCACTTTTTGGGGTCAAAAAAATTTAAATTTAAAAAAATAAAAACTTTAGGTTTTTTTCAAAAACCGTGAAAATATTCAGTGGTGTTTTTATCGACGAAATCGACTAATTTCGATGCGTAGAGTTCGAAAAACTGGCTGGATCCTGGCGCAAACACTTTAATCCGTCTCAAAATGCGAAGTAAAGGAGGCTCAGATTTGCATCGCATTTGCTTACTTTCAAGCCATATAAAATTTAAAATATCATTCTTACGATGAATCTGTCTGCGCCAATCGAATTTTCTGCTCAAAGTATACAAGAAAATATCGAAAAAGCATCCGATTTGAGACTTTCACTTTTTGGGGTCAATAAAATTCAAAGGGGTTAACCTTAGGTTTTTTTCAAAAACCGTGAAAATATTCAGTGGTGTTTTTATCGACGAAATCGACTAATTTCGATGCGTAGAGTTCGAAAAACGCGCTGGATCCTGGCGCAAACACTTTAATCCGTCTCAAAATGCAAAGTAAAGGAGGCTCAGATTTGCATCGCATTTGCTTACTTTCAAGCCAGATAAAATTTAAAATATCATACTTACGATGAATCTGTCTGCGTCAATCGAATTTTCTGCTCAAAGTATACAAGAAAATATCGAAAAAGCATCCGATTTGAGACTTTCACTTTTTGGGGTCAAAAAAATTCAAAGGGGTTAACCTTAGGTTTTTTTCAAAAACCGTGAAAATATTCAGTGGTGTTTTTATCGACGAAATCGACTAATTTCGATGCGTAGAGTTTGAAAAACTCGCTGAATCCTGGCGCAAACACTTTAATCCGTCTCAAAATGCGAAGTAAAGGAGGCTCAGATTTGCATCGCATTTGCTTACTTTCAAGCCAGATAAAATTTAAAATATCATACTTACGATGAATCTGTCTGCGCCAATCGAATTTTCTGCTCAAAGTATACAAGAAAATATCGAAAAAGCATCCGATTTGAGACTTTCACTTTTTGGGGTCAAAAAAATTCAAAGGGGTTAACCTTAGGTTTTTTTCAAAAACCGTGAAAATATTCAGTGGTGTTTTTATCGACGAAATCGACTAATTTCGATGCGTAAAGTTCGAAAAACGCGCTGGATCCTGGCGCAAACACTTTAATCCGTCTCAAAATGCGAAGTAAAGGAGGCTCAGATTTGCATCGCATTAGCTTACTTTCAAGCCAGATAAAATTTAAAATATCATACTTACGATGAATCTGTCTGCGCCAATCGAATTTTCTGCTCAAAGTATACAAGAAAATATCGAAAAAGCATCCGATTTGAGACTTTCACTTTTTGGGGTCAAAAAAATTCAAAGGTTTTTTTCTTAGGTTTTCTTCAAAAACCGTGAAAATATTCAGTGGCGTTTTTATCGACGAAATCGACTAATTTGGATGCGTAGAGTTCGAAAAACTCGCTGGATCCTGGCGCAAACACTTTAATCCGTCTCAAAATGCGAAGTAAAGGAGGCTCAGATTTGCATCGCATTTGCTTACTTTCAAGCCAGATAAAATTTAAAATATCATACTTACGATGAATCTGTCTGCGCCAATCGAGTTTTCTGCTCAAAGTATACAAGAAAATATCGAAAAAGCATCCGATTTGAAACTTTCACTTTTTGGGGTCAAAAAAATTCAAAGGGGTTAACCTTAGGTTTTTTTCAAAAACCGTGAAAATATTCAGAGGTGCTTTTATCGACGAAATCGACTAATTTCGATGCGTAGAGTTCGAAATACGCGCTGGATCCTGGCGCAAACACTTTAATCCGTCTCAAAATGCGAACTAAAGGAGGCTCAGATTTGCATCGCATTTGCTTACTTTCAAGCCAGATAAAATTTAAAATATCATACTTACGATGAATCTGTCTGCGCCAATCGAATTTTCTGCTCAAAGTATACAAGAAAATATCGAAAAAGCATCCGATTTGAGACTTTCACTTTTTGGGGTGAAAAAAATGCAAAAGGGTTAACCTTAGGTTTTTTTCAAAAACCGTGAAAATATTCAGTGGTTTTTTATCGACGAAATCGACTAATTTCGATGCGTAGAGTTCGAAAAACGCGCTGGATCCTGGCGCAAACACTTTAATCCGTCTCAAAATGCGAAGTAAAGGAGGCTCAGATTTGCATCGCATTTGCTTACTTTCAAGCCAGATAAAATTTAAAATATCATACTTACGATGAATCTGTCTGCGCCAATCGAATTTTCTGCTCAAAGTATACAAGAAAATATCGAAAAAGCATCCGATTTGAGACTTTCACTTTTTGGGGTCAAAAAAATTCAAAGGGGTTAACCTTAGGTTTTTTTCAAAAACCGTGAAAATATTCAGTGGTGTTTTTATCGACAAAATCGACTAATTTCGATGAGTAGAGTTTGAAAAACGCGCTGGATCCTGGCGCAAACACTTTAATCCGTCTCAAAATGCGAAGTAAAGGAGGCTCAGATTTGCATCGCATTTGCTTACTTTCAAGCCAGATAAAATTTAAAATATCATACTTACGATGAATCTGTCTGCGCCAATCGAATTTTCTGCTCAAAGTATACAAGAAAATATCGAAAAAGCATCCGATTTAAGACTTTCACTTTTTGGGGTCAAAAAAATTCAAAGGGGTTAACCTTATTTTTTTTTCAAAAACCGTGAAAATATTCAGTGGTGTTTTTATCGACGAAATCGACTAATTTCGATGCGTAGAGTTCGAAAAACGCGCTGGATCCTGGCGCAAACACTTTAATCCGTCTCAAAATGCGAAGTAAAGGAGGCTCAGATTTGCATCGCATTTGCTTATTTTCAGGCCAGATAAAATTTAAAATATCATACTTACGATGAATCTGTCTGCGCCAATCGAATTTTCTGCTCAAAGTATACAAGAAAATATCGAAAAAGCATCCGATTTAAGACTTTCACTTTTTTGGGTCAAAAAAATTCAAAGGGGTTAACCTTAGGTTTTTTTCAAAAACCGTGAAAATATTCAGTGGTGTTTTTATCGACGAAATCGACTAATTTCGATGCGTAGAGTTCGAAAAACGCGCTGGATCCTGGCGCAAACACTTTAATCGGTCTCAAATTGCGAAGTAAAGGAGGCTCAGATTTGCATCAAATTTGCTTACTTTCAAGCCAGATAAAATTTAAAATATCATACTTACGATGAATCTCTCTGCGCCAATCGAATTTTCTACTCAAAGTATACAAGAAAATATCGAAAAAGCATCCGATTTGAGACTTTCACTTTTTGGGGTCAAAAAAATTCAAAGGGGTTAACCTTAGGTTTTTTTCAAAAACCGTGAAAATATTCAGTGATGTTTTTATCGACGAAATCGACTAATTCCCATGCGTAGAGTTCGAAAAACGCGCTGGACCCTGGCGCAAACACTTTAATCCGTCTCAAAATGCGAAGTAAAGGAGGCTCAGATTTGCATCGCATTTGCTTACTTTCAAGCCAGATAAAATTTAGAATATCATACTTACGATGAATCTGTCTGCGCCAATCGCATTTTCTGCTCAAAGTATACAAGAAATATCGAAAAAGCATCCGATTTGAGACTTTCACATTTTGGGGTCAAAAAAATTCAAAGGGGTTAACCTTAGGTTTTTTTCAAAAACCGTGAAAATATTCAGTGGTGTTTTTATCGACGAAATCGACTAATTTCGATGCGTAGAGTTCGAAAAACGCGCTGGATCCTGGCGCAAACACTTTAATCGGTCTCAAATTGCGAAGTAAAGGAGGCTCAGATTTGCATCAAATTTGCTTACTTTCAAGCCAGATAAAATTTAAAATATCATACTTACGATGAATCTCTCTGCGCCAATCGAATTTTCTGCTCAAAGTATACAAGAAAATATCGAAAAAGCATCCGATTTGAGACTTTCACTTTTTGGGGTCAAAAAAATTCAAAGGGGTTAACCTTAGGTTTTTTTCAAAAACCGTGAAAATATTCAGTGGTGTTTTTATCGACGAAATCGACTAATTTCGATGCGTAGAGTTCGAAAAACTCGCTGGATCCTGGCGCAAACACTTTAATCCGTCTCAAAATGCGAAGTAAAGGAGGCTCAGATTTGCATCGCATTTGCTTACTTTCAAGCCAGATAAAATTTAGAATATCATACTTACGATGAATCTGTCTGCGCCAATCGAATTTTCTGCTCAAAGTATACAAGAAAATATCGAAAAAGCATCCGATTTGAGACTTTCACTTTTTGGGGTCAAAAAAATTCAAAAGGGTTAACCATAGGTTTTTTTCAAAAACCGTGAAAATATTCAGTGGTGTTTTTATCGACGAAATCGACTAATTTCGATGCGTAGAGTTCGAAAAACTCGCTGGATCCTGGCGCAAACACTTTAATCCGTCTCAAAATGCGAAGTAAAGGAGGCTCAGATTTGCATCGCATTTGCTTACTTTCAAGCCAAATAAAATTTAAAATATCATACTTACGATGAATCTGTCTGCGCCAATCGAATTTTCTGCTCAAAGTATACAAGAAAATATCGAAAAAGCATCCGATTTGAGACTTTCACTTTTTGGGGTCAAAAAAATTCAAAGGGGTTAACCTTAGGTTTTTTTCAAAAACCGTGAAAATATTCAGTGGTGTTTTTATCGACGAAATCGACTAATTTCGATGCGTAGAGTTCGAAAAACGCGCTGGATCCTGGCGCAAACACTTTAATCCGTCTCAAAATGCGAAGTAAAGGAGGCTCAGATTTGCATCGCATTTGCTTACTTTCAAGCCAGATAAAATTTAAAATATCATACTTACGATGAATCTGTCTGCGCCAATCGAATTTTCTGCACAAAGTATACAAGAAAATATCGAAAAAGCATCCGACTTGAGACTTTCACTTTTTGGGGTCAAAAAAATTTAAATTTAAAAAAATAAAAACCTTAGGTTTTTTTCAAAAACCGTGAAAATATTCAGTGGTGTTTTTATCGACGAAATCGACTAATTTCGATGCGTAGAGTTCGAAAAACTGGCTGGATCCTGGCGCAAACACTTTAATCCGTCTCAAAATGCGAAGTAAAGGAGGCTCAGATTTGCATCGCATTTGCTTACTTTCAAGCCAGATAAAATTTAAAATATCATACTTACGATGAATCTGTCTGCGCCAATCGAGTTTTCTGCTCAAAGTATACAAGAAAATATCGAAAAAGCATCCGATTTGAAACTTTCACTTTTTGGGGTCAAAAAAATTCAAAGGGGTTAACCTTAGGTTTTTTTCAAAAACCGTGAAAATATTCAGAGGTGCTTTTATCGACGAAATCGACTAATTTCGATGCGTAGAGTTCGAAAAACGCGTTGGATCCTGGCGCAAACACTTTAATCCGTCTCAAAATGCGAAGTAAAGGAGGCTCAGATTTGCATCGCATTTGCTTACTTTCAAGCCAGATAAAATTTAAAATATCATACTTACGATGAATCTGTCTGCGCCAATCGAATTTTCTGCACAAAGTATACAAGAAAATATCGAAAAAGCATCCGACTTGAGACTTTCACTTTTTGGGGTCAAAAAAATTTAAATTTAAAAAAATAAAAACCTTAGGTTTTTTTCAAAAACCGTGAAAATATTCAGTGGTGTTTTTATCGACGAAATCGACTAATTTCGATGCGTAGAGTTCGAAAAACTGGCTGGATCCTGGCGCAAACACTTTAATCCGTCTCAAAATGCGAAGTAAAGGAGGCTCAGATTTGCATCGCATTTGCTTACTTTCAAGCCAGATAAAATTTAAAATATCATACTTACGATGAATCTGTCTGCGTCAATCGAATTTTCTGCTCAAAGTATACAAGAAAATATCGAAAAAGCATCCGATTTGAGACTTTCACTTTTTGGGGTCAAAAAAATTCAAAGGGGTTAACCTTAGGTTTTTTTCAAAAACCGTGAAAATATTCAGTGGTGTTTTTATCGACGAAATCGACTAATTTCGATGCGTAGAGTTTGAAAAACTCGCTGGATCCTGGCGCAAACACTTTAATCCGTCTCAAAATGCGAAGTAAAGGAGGCTCAGATTTGCATCGCATTTGCTTACTTTCAAGCCAGATAAAATTTAAAATATCATACTTACGATGAATCTGTCTGCGCCAATCGAATTTTCTGCTCAAAGTATACAAGAAAATATCGAAAAAGCATCCGATTTGAGACTTTCACTTTTTGGGGTCAAAAAAATTCAAAGGGGTTAACCTTAGGTTTTTTTCAAAAACCGTGAAAATATTCAGTGGTGTTTTTATCGACGAAATCGACTAATTTCGATGCGTAAAGTTCGAAAAACGCGCTGGATCCTGGCGCAAACACTTTAATCCGTCTCAAAATGCGAAGTAAAGGAGGCTCAGATTTGCATCGCATTAGCTTACTTTCAAGCCAGATAAAATTTAAAATATCATACTTACGATGAATCTGTCTGCGCCAATCGAATTTTCTGCTCAAAGTATACAAGAAAATATCGAAAAAGCATCCGATTTGAGACTTTCACTTTTTGGGGTCAAAAAAATTCAAAGGTTTTTTTCTTAGGTTTTCTTCAAAAACCGTGAAAATATTCAGTGGCGTTTTTATCGACGAAATCGACTAATTTGGATGCGTAGAGTTCGAAAAACTCGCTGGATCCTGGCGCAAACACTTTAATCCGTCTCAAAATGCGAAGTAAAGGAGGCTCAGATTTGCATCGCATTTGCTTACTTTCAAGCCAGATAAAATTTAAAATATCATACTTACGATGAATCTGTCTGCGCCAATCGAGTTTTCTGCTCAAAGTATACAAGAAAATATCGAAAAAGCATCCGATTTGAAACTTTCACTTTTTGGGGTCAAAAAAATTCAAAGGGGTTAACCTTAGGTTTTTTTCAAAAACCGTGAAAATATTCAGAGGTGCTTTTATCGACGAAATCGACTAATTTCGATGCGTAGAGTTCGAAATACGCGCTGGATCCTGACGCAAACACTTTAATCCGTCTCAAAATGCGAAGTAAAGGAGGCTCAGATTTGCATCGCATTTGCTTACTTTCAAGCCAGATAAAATTTAAAATATCATACTTACGATGAATCTGTCTGCGCCAATCGAATTTTCTGCTCAAAGTATACAAGAAAATATCGAAAAAGCATCCGATTTGAGGCTTTCACTTTTTGGGGTGAAAAAAATTCAAAGGGGTTAACCTTAGGTTTTTTTCAAAAACCGTGAAAATATTCAGTGGTGTTTTTATCGACGAAATCAACTAATTTCGATGCGTAGAGTTCGAAAAACGCGCTGGATCCTGGCGCAAACACTTTAATCCGTCTCAAAATGCGAAGTAAAGGAGGCTCAGATTTGCATCGCATTTGCTTACTTTCAAGCCAGATAAAATTTAAAATATCATACTTACGATGAATCTGTCTGCGCCAATCGAATTTTCTGCTCAAAGTATACAAGAAAATATCGAAAAAGCATCCGATTTGAGACTTTCACTTTTTGGGGTCAAAAAAATTCAAAGGGGTTAACCTTAGGTTTTTTTCAAAAACCGTGAAAATATTCAGTGGTGTTTTTATCGACAAAATCGACTAATTTCGATGAGTAGAGTTCGAAAAACGCGCTGGATCCTGGCGCAAACACTTTAATCCGTCTCAAAATGCGAAGTAAAGGAGGCTCAGATTTGCATCGCATTTGCTTACTTTCAAGCCAGATAAAATTTAAAATATCATACTTACGATGAATCTGTCTGCGCCAATCGAATTTTCTGCTCAAAGTATACAAGAAAATATCGAAAAAGCATCCGATTTAAGACTTTCACTTTTAGGGGTCAAAAAAATTCAAAGGGGTTAACCTTAGGTTTTTTTCAAAAACCGTGAAAATATTCAGTGGTGTTTTTATCGACGAAATCGACTAATTTCGATGCGTAGAGTTCGAAAAACGCGCTGGATCCTGGCGCAAACACTTTAATCGGTCTCAAATTGCGAAGTAAAGGAGGCTCAGATTTGCATCAAATTTGCTTACTTTCAAGTCAGATAAAATTTAAAATATCATACTTACGATGAATCTCTCTGCGCCAATCGAATTTTCTACTCAAAGTATACAAGAAAATATCGAAAAAGCATCCGATTTGAGACTTTCACTTTTTGGGGTCAAAAAAATTCAAAGGGGTTAACCTTAGGTTTTTTTCAAAAACCGTGAAAATATTCAGTGATGTTTTTATCGACGAAATCGACTAATTCCGATGCGTAGAGTTCGAAAAACGCGCTGGATCCTGGCGCAAACACTTTAATCCGTCTCAAAATGCGAAGTAAAGGAGGCTCAGATTTGCATCGCATTTGCTTACTTTCAAGCCAGATAAAATTTAGAATATCATACTTACGATGAATCTGTCTGCGCCAATCGCATTTTCTGCTCAAAGTATACAAGAAATATCGAAAAAGCATCCGATTTGAGACTTTCACATTTTGGGGTCAAAAAAATTCAAAGGGGTTAACCTTAGGTTTTTTTCAAAAACCGTGAAAATATTCAGTGGTGTTTTTATCGACGAAATCGACTAATTTCGATGCGTAGAGTTCGAAAAACGCGCTGGATCCTGGCGCAAACACTTTAATCGGTCTCAAATTGCGAAGTAAAGGAGGCTCAGATTTGCATCAAATTTGCTTACTTTCAAGCCAGATAAAATTTAAAATATCATACTTACGATGAATCTCTCTGCGCCAATCGAATTTTCTGCTCAAAGTATACAAGAAAATATCGAAAAAGCATCCGATTTGAGACTTTCACTTTTTGGGGTCAAAAAAATTCAAAGGGGTTAACCTTAGGTTTTTTTCAAAAACCGTGAAAATATTCAGTGGTGTTTTTATCGACGAAATCGACTAATTTCGATGCGTAGAGTTCGAAAAACTCGCTGGATCCTGGCGCAAACACTTTAATCCGTCTCAAAATGCGAAGTAAAGGAGGCTCAGATTTGCATCGCATTTGCTTACTTTCAAGCCAGATAAAATTTAGAATATCATACTTACGATGAATCTGTCTGCGCCAATCGAATTTTCTGCTCAAAGTATACAAGAAAATATCGAAAAAGCATCCGATTTGAGACTTTCACTTTTTGGGGTCAAAAAAATTCAAAAGGGTTAACCATAGGTTTTTTTCAAAAACCGTGAAAATATTCAGTGGTGTTTTTATCGACGAAATCGACTAATTTCGATGCGTAGAGTTCGAAAAACTCGCTGGATCCTGGCGCAAACACTTTAATCCGTCTCAAAATGCGAAGTAAAGGAGGCTCAGATTTGCATCGCATTTGCTTACTTTCAAGCCAAATAAAATTTAAAATATCATACTTACGATGAATCTGTCTGCGCCAATCGAATTTTCTGCTCAAAGTATACAAAAAAATATCGAAAAAGCATCCGATTTGAGACTTTCACTTTTTGGGGTCAAAAAAATTCAAAGGGGTTAACCTTAGGTTTTTTTCAAAAACCGTGAAAATATTCAGTGGTGTTTTTATCGACGAAATCGACTAATTTCGATGCGTAGAGTTCGAAAAACGCGCTGGATCCTGGCGCAAACACTTTAATCGGTCTCAAATTGCGAAGTAAAGGAGGCTCAGATTTGCATCAAATTTGCTTACTTTCAAGCCAGATAAAATTTAAAATATCATACTTACGATGAATCTCTCTGCGCCAATCGAATTTTCTGCTCAAAGTATACAAGAAAATATCGAAAAAGCATCCGATTTGAGACTTTCACTTTTTGGTGTCAAAAAAATTCAAAGGGGTTAACCTTAGGTTTTTTTCAAAAACCGTGAAAATATTCAGTGATGTTTTTATCGACGAAATCGACTAATTTCGATGCGTAGAGTTCGAAAAACGCGGTGGATCCTGGCGCAAACACTTTAATCCGTCTCAAAATGCGAAGTAAAGGAGGCTCAGATTTGCATCGCATTTGCTTACTTTCAAGCCAGATAAAATTTAGAATATCATACTTACGATGAATCTGTCTGCGCCAATCGAATTTTCTGCTCAAAGTATACAAGAAAATATCGAAAAAGCATCCGATTTGAGACTTTCACTTTTTGGGGTCAAAAAAATTCAAAAGGGTTAACCATAGGTTTTTTTCAAAAACCGTGAAAATATTCAGTGGTGTTTTTATCGACGAAATCGACTAATTTCGATGCGTAGAGTTCGAAAAACTCGCTGGATCCTGGCGCAAACACTTTAATCCGTCTCAAAATGCGAAGTAAAGGATGCTCAGATTTGCATCGCATTTGCTTACTTTCAAGCCAAATAAAATTTAAAATATCATACTTACGATGAATCTGTCTGCGCCAATCGAATTTTCTGCTCAAAGTATACAAGAAAATATCGAAAAAGCATCCGATTTGAGACTTTCACTTTTTGGGGTCAAAAAAATTCAAAGGGGTTAACCTTAGGTTTTTTTCAAAAACCGTGAAAATATTCAGTGGTGTTTTTATCGACGAAATCGACTAATTTCGATGCGTAGAGTTCGAAAAACTCGCTGGATCCTGGCGCAAACACTTCAATCCGTCTCAAAATGCGAAGTAAAGGAGGCTCAGATTTGCATCGCATTTGCTTACTTTCAAGCCAGATAAAATTTAAAATATCATACTTACGATGAATCTGTCTGCGCCAATCGAATTTTCTGCTCAAAGTATACAAGAAAATATCGAAAAAGCATCCGATTTGAGACTTTCACTTTTTGGGGTCAAATAAATTCAAAGGGGTTAACCTTAGGTTTTTTTCAAAAACCGTGAAAATATTCAGTGGTGTTTTTATCGACGAAATCGACTAATTTCGATGCGTAGAGTTCGAAAAACTCGCTGGATCCTGGCGCAAACACTTTAATCCGTCTCAAAATGCGAAGTAAAGGATGCTCAGATTTGCATCGCATTTGCTTACTTTCAAGCCAAATAAAATTTAAAATATCATACTTACGATGAATCTGTCTGCGCCAATCGAATTTTCTGCTCAAAGTATACAAGAAAATATCGAAAAAGCATCCGATTTGAGACTTTCACTTTTTGGGGTCAAAAAAATTCAAAGGGGTTAACCTTAGGTTTTTTTCAAAAACCGTGAAAATATTCAGTGGTGTTTTTATCGACGAAATCGACTAATTTCGATGCGTAGAGTTCGAAAAACTCGCTGGATCCTGGCGCAAACACTTCAATCCGTCTCAAAATGCGAAGTAAAGGAGGCTCAGATTTGCATCGCATTTGCTTACTTTCAAGCCAGATAAAATTTAAAATATCATACTTACGATGAATCTGTCTGCGCCAATCGAATTTTCTGCTCAAAGTATACAAGAAAATATCGAAAAAGCATCCGATTTGAGACTTTCACTTTTTGGGGTCAAATAAATTCAAAGGGGTTAACCTTAGGTTTTTTTCAAAAACCGTGAAAATATTCAGTGATGTTTTTATCGACGAAATCGACTAATTTCGATGCGTAGAGTTCGAAAAACGCGCTGGATCCTGGCGCAAACACTTTAATCCGTCTCAAAATGCGAAGTAAAGGAGGCTCAGATTTGCATCGCATTTGCTTACTTTCAAGCCAGATAAAATTTAGAATATCATACTTACGATGAATCTGTCTGCGCCAATCGAATTTTCTGCTCAAAGTATACAAGAAAATATCGAAAAAGCATCCGATTTGAGACTTTCACTTTTTGGGGTCAAAAAAATTTAAAAGGGTTAACCATAGGTTTTTTTCAAAAACCGTGAAAATATTCAGTGGTGTTTTTATCGACGAAATCGACTAATTTCGATGCGTAGAGTTCGAAAAACTCGCTGGATCCTGGCGCAAACACTTTAATCCGTCTCAAAATGCGAAGTAAAGGAGGCTCAGATTTGCATCGCATTTGCTTACTTTCAAGCCAGATAAAATTTAAAATATCATACTTACGATGAATCTGTCTGCGCCAATCGAATTTTCTGCTCAAAGTAAACAAGAAAATATCGAAAAAGCATCCGATTTGAGACTTTCACTTTTTGGGGTCAAAAAAATTCAAAGGGGTTAACCTTAGGTTTTTTTCAAAAACCGTGAAAATATTCAGTGGTGTTTTTATCGACGAAATCGACTAATTTCGATGCGTAGAGTTTGAAAAACTCGCTGGATCCTGGCGCAAACACTTTAATCCGTCTCAAAATGCGAAGTAAAGGAGGCTCAGATTTGCATCGCATTTGCTTACTTTCAAGCCAGATAAAATTTAAAATATCATACTTACGATGAATCTGTCTGCGCCAATCGAATTTTCTGCTCAAAGTATACAAGAAAATATCGAAAAAGCATCCGATTTGAGACTTTCACTTTTTGGGGTCAAAAAAATTCAAAGGTTTTTTTTCTTAGGTTTTCTTCAAAAACCGTGAAAATATTCAGTGGTGTTTTTATCGACGAAATCGACTAATTTCGATGCGTAGAGTTCGAAAAACGCGCTGGATCCTGGCGCAAACACTTTAATCCGTCTCAAAATGCGAAGTAAAGGAGGCTCAGATTTGCATCGCATTTGCTTACTTTCAAGCCAGATAAAATTTAAAATATCATACTTACGATGAATCTGTCTGCGCCAATCGAATTTTCTGCACAAAGTATACAAGAAAATATCGAAAAAGCATCCGACTTGAGACTTTCACTTTTTGGGGTCAAAAAAATTTAAATTTAAAAAAATAAAAACCTTAGGTTTTTTTCAAAAACCGTGAAAATATTCAGTGGTGTTTTTATCGACGAAATCGACTAATTTCGATGCGTAGAGTTCGAAAAACTGGCTGGATCCTGGCGCAAACACTTTAATCCGTCTCAAAATGCGAAGTAAAGGAGGCTCAGATTTGCATCGCATTTGCTTACTTTCAAGCCATATAAAATTTAAAATATCATTCTTACGATGAATCTGTCTGCGCCAATCGAATTTTCTGCTCAAAGTATACAAGAAAATATCGAAAAAGCATCCGATTTGAGACTTTCACTTTTTGGGGTCAATAAAATTCAAAGGGGTTAACCTTAGGTTTTTTTCAAAAACCGTGAAAATATTCAGTGGTGTTTTTATCGACGAAATCGACTAATTTCGATGCGTAGAGTTCGAAAAACGCGCTGGATCCTGGCGCAAACACTTTAATCCGTCTCAAAATGCGAAGTAAAGGAGGCTCAGATTTGCATCGCATTTGCTTACTTTCAAGCCAGATAAAATTTAAAATATCATACTTACGATGAATCTGTCTGCGTCAATCGAATTTTCTGCTCAAAGTATACAAGAAAATATCGAAAAAGCATCCGATTTGAGACTTTCACTTTTTGGGGTCAAAAAAATTCAAAGGGGTTAACCTTAGGTTTTTTTCAAAAACCGTGAAAATATTCAGTGGTGTTTTTATCGACGAAATCGTCTAATTTCGATGCGTAGAGTTTGAAAAAACTCGCTGGATCCTGGCGCAAACACTTTAATCCGTCTCAAAATGCGAAGTAAAGGAGGCTCAGATTTGCATCGCATTTGCTTACTTTCAAGCCAGATAAAATTTAAAATATCATACTTACGATGAATCTGTCTGCGCCAATCGAATTTTCTGCTCAAAGTATACAAGAAAATATCGAAAAAGCATCCGATTTGAGACTTTCACTTTTTGGGGTCAAAAAAATTCAAAGGGGTTAACCTTAGGTTTTTTTCAAAAACCGTGAAAATATTCAGTGGTGTTTTTATCGACGAAATCGACTAATTTCGATGCGTAAAGTTCGAAAAACGCGCTGGATCCTGGCGCAAACACTTTAATCCGTCTCAAAATGCGAAGTAAAGGAGGCTCAGATTTGCATCGCATTAGCTTACTTTCAAGCCAGATAAAATTTAAAATATCATACTTACGATGAATCTGTCTGCGCCAATCGAATTTTCTGCTCAAAGTATACAAGAAAATATCGAAAAAGCATCCGATTTGAGACTTTCACTTTTTGGGGTCAAAAAAATTCAAAGGTTTTTTTCTTAGGTTTTCTTCAAAAACCGTGAAAATATTCAGTGGCGTTTTTATCGACGAAATCGACTAATTTGGATGCGTAGAGTTCGAAAAACTCGCTGGATCCTGGCGCAAACACTTTAATCCGTCTCAAAATGCGAAGTAAAGGAGGCTCAGATTTGCATCGCATTTGCTTACTTTCAAGCCAGATAAAATTTAAAATATCATACTTACGATGAATCTGTCTGCGCCAATCGAGTTTTCTGCTCAAAGTATACAAGAAAATATCGAAAAAGCATCCGATTTGAAACTTTCACTTTTTGGGGTGAAAAAAATTCAAAGGGGTTAACCTTAAGTTTTTTTCAAAAACCGTGAAAATATTCAGTGGTGTTTTTATCGACAAAATCGACTAATTTCGATGAGTAGAGTTCGAAAAACGCGCTGGATCCTGGCGCAAACACTTTAATCCGTCTCAAAATGCGAAGTAAAGGAGGCTCAGATTTGCATCGCATTTGCTTACTTTCAAGCCAGATAAAATTTAAAATATCATACTTACGATGAATCTGTCTGCGCCAATCGAATTTTCTGCTCAAAGTATACAAGAAAATATCGAAAAAGCATCCGATTTAAGACTTTCACATTTTGGGGTCAAAAAAATTCAAAGGGGTTAACCTTATTTTTTTTTCAAAAACCGTGAAAATATTCAGTGGTGTTTTTATCGACGAAATCGACTAATTTCGATGCGTAGAGTTCGAAAAACGCGCTGGATCCTGGCGCAAACACTTTAATCCGTCTCAAAATCCGAAGTAAAGGAGGCACAGATTTGCATCGCATTTGCTTACTTTCAAGCCAGATAAAATTTAAAATATCATACTTACGATGAATCTGTCTGGGCCAATCGAATTTTCTGCTCAAAGTATACAAGAAAATATCGAAAAAGCATCCGATTTGAGACTTTCACTTTTTGGGGTCAAAAAAATTCAAAGGGGTTAACCTTAGGTTTTTTTCAAAAACCGTGAAAGTATTCAGTGGTGTTTTTATCGACGAAATCGACTAATTTCGAAGCGTAGAGTTCGAAAAACGCGCTGGATCCTGGCGCAAACACTTTAATCCGTCTCAAAATGCGAAGTAAAGGAGGCTCAGATTTGCATCGCATTTGTTTACTTTCAAGCCAGATAAAATTTAAAATATCATACTTACGATGAATCTGTCTGCGCCAATCGAATTTTCTGCTCAAAGTATACAAGAAAATATCGAAAAAGCATCCGATTTGAGACTTTCACTTTTTGGGGTCAAAAAAATTCAAAGGGGTTAACCTTAGGTTTTTTTCAAAAACCGTGAAAATATTCAGTGGTGTTTTTATCGACGAAATCGACTAATTTCGATGCGTAGAGTTCGAAAAACGCGCTGGATCCTGGCGCAAACACTTTAATCCGTCTCAAAATGCGAAGTAAAGGAGGCTCAGATTTGCATCGCATTTGCTTACTTTCAAGCCAGATAAAATTTAAAATATCATACTTACGATGAATCTGTCTGGGCCAATCGAATTTTCTGCTCAAAGTATACAAGAAAATATCGAAAAAGCATCCGATTTGAGACTTTCACTTTTTGGGGTCAAAAAAATTCAAAGGGGTTAACCTTAGGTTTTTTTCAAAAACCGTGAAAGTATTCAGTGGTGTTTTTATCGACGAAATCGACTAATTTCGAAGCGTAGAGTTCGAAAAACGCGCTGGATCCTGGCGCAAACACTTTAATCCGTCTCAAAATGCGAAGTAAAGGAGGCTCAGATTTGCATCGCATTTGTTTACTTTCAAGCCAGATAAAATTTAAAATATCATACTTACGATGAATCTGTCTGCGCCAATCGAATTTTCTGCTCAAAGTATACAAGAAAATATCGAAAAAGCATCCGATTTGAGACTTTCACTTTTTGGGGTCAAAAAAATTCAAAGGGGTTAACCTTAGGTTTTTTTCAAAAACCGTGAAAATATGCAGTGGTGTTTTTATCGACGAAATCGACTAATTTCGATGCGTAGAGTTCGAAAAACGCGCTGGATCCTGGCGCAAACACTTTAATCCGTCTCAAAATGCGAAGTAAAGGAGGCTCAGATTTGCATCGCATTTGCTTACTTTCAAGCCAGATAAAATTTAAAATATCATACTTACGATGAATCTGTCTGCGCCAATCGAATTTTCTGCTCAAAGTATACAAGAAAATATCGAAAAAGCATCCGATTTGAGACTTTCACTTTTTGGGGTCAAAAAAATTCAAAGGGGTTAACCTTAGGTTTTTTTCAAAAACCGTGAAAATATTCAGTGGTGCTTTTATCGACAAAATCGACTAATTTCGATGCGTAGAGTTCGAAAAACTCGCTGGATCTTGGCGCAAACACTTTAATCCGTCTCAAAATGCGAAGTAAAGGAGGCCCAGATTTGCATCGCATTTGCTTACTTTCAAGCCAGATAAAATTTAAAATATCATACTTACGATGAATATGTCTGCGCCAATCGAATTTTCTGCTCAAAGTATACAAGAAAATATCGAAAAAAGCATCCGATTTGAGACTTTCACTTTTTGGGGTCAAAAAAATTCAAAGGGGTTAACCTTAGGTTTTTTTCAAAAACCGTGAAAATATTCAGTGGTGTTTTTATCAACGAAATCGACTAATTTCGATGCGTAGAGTTCGAAAAACGCGCTGGATCCTGGCGCAAACACTTTAATCCGTCTCAAAATGCGAAGTAAAGGAGGCTCAGATTTGCATCGCATTTGCTTACTTTCAAGCCAGATAAAATTTAAAATATCATACTTACGATGAATCTGTCTGCGCCAATCGAATTTTCTGCTCAAAGTATACAAGAAAATATCGAAAAAGCATCCGATTTGAGACTTTCACTTTTTGGGGTCAAAAAAATTCAAAGGGGTTAACCTTAGGTTTTTTTCAAAAACCGTGAAAATATTCGGTGGTGTTTTTATCGACAAAATCGACTAATTTCGATGAGTAGAGTTCGAAAAACGCGCTGGATCCTGGCGCAAACACTTTAATCCGTCTCAAAATGCAAAGTAAAGGAAGCTCAGATTTGCATCGCATTAGCTTACTTTCAAGCCAGATAAAATTTAAAATATCATACTTACGATGAATCTGTCTGCGCCAATCGAATTTTCTGCTCAAAGTATACAAGAAGATATCGAAAAAGCATCCGATTTGAGACTTTCACTTTTTGGGGTCAAAAAAATTCAAAGGTTTTTTTCTTAGGTTTTCTTCAAAAACCGTGAAGATATTCAGTGGTGTTTTTATCGATGAAATCGACTAATTTGGATGCGTAGAGTTCGAAAAACTCGCTGGATCCTGGCGCAAACACTTTAATCCGTCTCAAAATGCGAAGTAAAGGAGGCTCAGATTTGCATCGCATTTGCTTACTTTCAAGCCAGATAAAATTTAAAATATCATACTTACGATGAATCTGTCTGCGCCAATCGAGTTTTCTGCTCAAAGTATACAAGAAAATATCGAAAAAGCATCAGATTTGAAACTTTCACTTTTTGGGGTCAAAAAAATTCAAAGGGGTTAACCTTAGGTTTTTTTCAAAAACCGTGAAAATATTCAGAGGTGCTTTTATCGACGAAATCGACTAATTTCGATGCGTAGAGTTCGAAAAACGCGCTGGATCCTGGCGCAAACACTTTAATCCGTCTCAAAATGCGAAGTAAAGGAGGCTCAGATTTGCATCGCATTTGCTTACTTTCAAGCCAGATAAAATTTAAAATATCATACTTACGATGAATCTGTCTGCGCCAATCGAATTTTCTGCTCAAAGTATACAAAAAAATATCGAAAAAGCATCCGATTTGAGACTTTCACTTTTTGGGGTCAAAAAAATTCAAAGGGGTTAACCTTAGGTTTTTTTCAAAAACCGTGAAAATATTCAGTGGTGTTTTTATCGACGAAATCGACTAATTTCGATGCGTAAAGTTCGAAAAACGCGCTGGATCCTGGCGCAAACACTTTAATCCGTCTCAAAATGCGAAGTAAAGGAGGCTCAGATTTGCATCGCATTTGCTTACTTTCAAGCCAGATAAAATTTAAAATATCATACTTACGATGAATCTGTCTGCGCCAATCGAATTTTCTGCTCAAAGTATACAAGAAAATATCGAAAAAGCATCCGATTTGAGACTTTCACTTTTTGGGGTCAAAAAAATTCAAAGGGGTTAACCTTAGGTTTTTTTCAAAAACCGTGAAAATATTCGGTGGTGTTTTTATCGACAAAATCGACTAATTTCGATGAGTAGAGTTCGAAAAACGCGCTGGATCCTGGCGCAAACACTTTAATCCGTCTCAAAATGCAAAGTAAAGGAAGCTCAGATTTGCATCGCATTAGCTTACTTTCAAGCCAGATAAAATTTAAAATATCATACTTACGATGAATCTGTCTGCGCCAATCGAATTTTCTGCTCAAAGTATACAAGAAGATATCGAAAAAGCATCCGATTTGAGACTTTCACTTTTTGGGGTCAAAAAAATTCAAAGGTTTTTTTCTTAGGTTTTCTTCAAAAACCGTGAAAATATTCAGTGGTGTTTTTATCGACGAAATCGACTAATTTGGATGCGTAGAGTTCGAAAAACTCGCTGGATCCTGGCGCAAACACTTTAATCCGTCTCAAAATGCGAAGTAAAGGAGGCTCAGATTTGCATCGCATTTGCTTACTTTCAAGCCAGATAAAATTTAAAATATCATACTTACGATGAATCTGTCTGCGCCAATCGAGTTTTCTGCTCAAATTATACAAGAAAATATCGAAAAAGCATCAGATTTGAAACTTTCACTTTTTGGGGTCAAAAAAATTCAAAGGGGTTAACCTTAGGTTTTTTTCAAAAACCGTGAAAATATTCAGAGGTGCTTTTATCGACGAAATCGACTAATTTCGATGCGTAGAGTTCGAAAAACGCGCTGGATCCTGGCGCAAACACTTTAATCCGTCTCAAAATGCGAAGTAAAGGAGGCTCAGATTTGCATCGCATTTGCTTACTTTCAAGCCAGATAAAATTTAAAATATCATACTTACGATGAATCTGTCTACGCCAATCGAATTTTCTGCTCAAAGTATACAAAAAAATATCGAAAAAGCATCCGATTTGAGACTTTCACTTTTTGGGGTCAAAAAAATTCAAAGGGGTTAACCTTAGGTTTTTTTCAAAAACCGTGAAAATATTCAGTGGTGTTTTTATCGACGAAATCGACTAATTTCGATGCGTAAAGTTCGAAAAACGCGCTGGATCCTGGCGCAAACACTTTAATCCGTCTCAAAATGCGAAGTAAAGGAGGCTCAGATTTGCATCACATTTGTTTACTTTCAAGCCAGATAAAATTTATAATATCATACTTACGATGAATCTGTCTGCGCCAATCGAATTTTCTGCTCAAAGTATACAAGAAAATATCGAAAAAGCATCCGATTTGTGACTTTCACTTTTTGGGGTCAAAAAAATTCAAAGGGGTTAACCTTAGGTTTTTTTCAAAAACCGTGAAAATATTCAGTGGTGCTTTTATCGACGAAATCGACTAATTTCGATGCGTAGAGTTCGAAAAACTCGCTGGATCCTGGCGCAAACACTTTAATCCGTCTCAAAATGCGAAGTAAAGGAGGCTCAGATTTGCATCGCATTTGCTTACTTTCAAGCCAGATAAAATTTAAAATATCATACTTGCGATGAATCTGTCTGCGCCAATCGAATTTTCTGCTCAAAGTATACAAGAAAATATCGAAAAAACATCCGATTTGAGACTTTCACTTTTTGGGGTCAAAAAAATTCAAAGGGGTTAACCTTAGGTTTTTTTCAAAAACCGTGAAAATATTCAGTAGTGTTTTTATCGACGAAATCGACTAATTTCGATGCGTAGAGTTCGAAAAACGCGCTGGATCCTGGCGCAAACACTTTAATCCGTCTCAAAATGCGAAGTAAAGGAGGCTCAGATTTGCATCGCATTTGCTTACTTTCAAGCCAGATAAAATTTAGAATATCATACTTACGATGAATCTGTCTGCGCCAATCGAATTTTCTGCTCAAAGTATACAAGAAAATATCGAAAAAGCATCCGATTTGAGACTTTCACTTTTTGGGGTCAAAAAAATTCAAAAGGGTTAACCATAGGTTTTTTTCAAAAACCGTGAAAATATTCAGTGGTGATTTTATCGACGAAATCGACTAATTTCGATGCGTAGAGTTCGAAAAACTCGCTGGATCCTGGCGCAAACACTTTAATCCGTCTCAAAATGCGAAGTAAAGGAGGCTCAGATTTGCATCGCATTTGCTTACTTTCAAGCCAAATAAAATTTAAAATATCATACTTACGATGAATCTGTCTGCGCCAATCGAATTTTCTGCTCAAAGTATACAAGAAAATATCGAAAAAGCATCCGATTTGAGACTTTCACTTTTTGGGGTCAAAAAAATTCAAAGGGGTTAACCTTAGGTTTTTTTCAAAAACCGTGAAAATATTCAGTGGTGTTTTTATCGACGAAATCGACTAATTTCGATGCGTAGAGTTCGAAAAACTCGCTGGATCCTGGCGCAAACACTTTAATCCGTCTCAAAATGCGAAGTAAAGGAAGCTCAGATTTGCATCGCATTTGCTTACTTTCAAGCCAGATACAATTTAGAATATCATACTTACGATGAATCTGTCTGCGCCAATCGAATTTTCTGCTCAAAGTATACAAGAAAATATCGAAAAAGCATCCGACTTGAGACTTTCACTTTTTGGGGTCAAAAAAATTTAAATTTAAAAAAATAAAAACCTTAGGTTTTTTTCAAAAACCGTGAAAATATTCAGTGGTGTTTTTATCGACGAAATCGACTAATTTCGATGCGTAGAGTTCGAAAAACGCCCTGGATCCTGGCGCAAACACTTCAATCCGTCTCAAAATGCGAATTAAAGGAGGCTCAGATTTGCATCGCATTTGCTTACTTTCAAGCCAGATAAAATTTAGAATATCATACTTACGATGAATCTGTCTGCGCCAATCGAATTTTCTGCTCAAAGTATACAAGAAAATATCGAAAAAGCATCCGATTTGAGACTTTCACTTTTTGGGGTCAAAAAAATTCAAAGGGGTTAACCTTAGGTATTTTTCAAAAACCGTGAAAATATTCAGTGGTGTTTTTATCGACGAAATCGACTAATATCGATGCGTAGAGTTCGAAAAACTCGCTGGATCCTGGCGCAAACACTTTAATCCGTCTCAAAATGCGAAGTAAAGGAGGCCAAGATTTGCATCGCATTTGCTTACTTTCAAGCCAGATAAAATTTAAAATATCATACTTACGATGAATCTGTCTGCGCCAATCGAATTTTCAGCTCAAAGTATACAAGAAAATATCGAAAAAGCATCCGATTTGAGACTTTCATTTTTTGGGGTCAAAAAAATTCAAAGGGGTTAACCTTAGGTTTTTTTCAAAAAACCGTGAAAATATTCAGTGGTGTTTTTATCGACGAAATCGACTAATTTCGATGCGTAGAGTTCGAAAAACGCGCTGGATCCTGGCGCAAACACTTTAATCCGTCTCAAATTGCGAAGTAAAGGATGCTCAGATTTGCATCGAATTTGCTTACTTTCAAGCCAGATAAAATTTAAAATATCATACTTACGATGAATCTCTCTGCGCCAATCGAATTTTCTGCTCAAAGTATACAAGAAAATATCGAAAAAGCATCCGATTTGAGACTTTCACTTTTTGGGGTCAAAAAAATTCAAAGGGGTTAACCTTAGGTTTTTTTCAAAAACCGTGAAAATATTCAGTGGTGTTTTTATCGACGAAATCGACTAATTTCGATGCGTAGAGTTCGAAAAACTTGCTGGATCCTGGCGCAAATACTTCAATCCGTCTCAAAATGCGAAGTAAAGGAGGCTCAGATTTGCATCGCATTTGCTTACTTTCAAGCCAGATAAAATTTAAAATATCATACTTACGATGAATCTGTCTGCGCCAATCGAATTTTCTGCTCAAAGTATACAAGAAAATATCGAAAAAGCATCCGATTTGAGACTTTCACTTTTTGGGGTCAAAAAAATTCAAAGGGGTTAACCTTAGGTTTTTTTCAAAAACCGTGAAAATATTCAGTGGTGTTTTTATCGACGAAATCGACTAATTTCGATGCGTAAAGTTCGAAAAACGCGCTGGATCCTGGCGCAAACACTTTAATCCGTCTCAAAATGCGAAGTAAAGGAGGCTCAGATTTGCATCGCATTAGCTTACTTTCAAGCCAGATAAAATTTAAAATATCACACTTACGATGAATCTGTCTGCGCCAATCGAATTTTCTGCTCAAAGTATACAAGAAAATATCGAAAAAGCATCCGATTTGAGACTTTCACTTTTTGGGGTCAAAAAAATTCAAAGGGGTTAACCTTAGGTTTTTTTCAAAAACCGTGAAAATATTCAGTGGTGTTTTTATCGACGAAATCGACTAATTTCGATGCGTAAAGTTCGAAAAACGCGCTGGATCCTGGCGCAAACACTTTAATCCGTCTCAAAATGCGAAGTAAAGGAGGCTCAGATTTGCATCGCATTTGTTTACTTTCAAGCCAGATAAAATTTATAATATCATACTTACGATGAATCTGTCTGCGCCAATCGAATTTTCTGCTCAAAGTATACAAGAAAATATCGAAAAAGCATCCGATTTGTGACTTTCACTTTTTGGGGTCAAAAAAATTCAAAGGGGTTAACCTTAGGTTTTTTTCAAAAACCGTGAAAATATTCAGTGGTGCTTTTATCGACGAAATCGACTAATTTCGATGCGTAGAGTTCGAAAAACTCGCTGGATCCTGGCGCAAACACTTTAATCCGTCTCAAAATGCGAAGTAAAGGAGGCTCAGATTTGCATCGCATTTGCTTACTTTCAAGCCAGATAAAATTTAAAATATCATACTTGCGATGAATCTGTCTGCGCCAATCGAATTTTCTGCTCAAAGTATACAAGAAAATATCGAAAAAACATCCGATTTGAGACTTTCACTTTTTGGGGTCAAAAAAATTCAAAGGGGTTAACCTTAGGTTTTTTTCAAAAACCGTGAAAATATTCAGTAGTGTTTTTATCGACGAAATCGACTAATTTCGATGCGTAGAGTTCGAAAAACGCGCTGGATCCTGGCGCAAACACTTTAATCCGTCTCAAAATGCGAAGTAAAGGAGGCTCAGATTTGCATCGCATTTGCTTACTTTCAAGCCAGATAAAATTTAGAATATCATACTTACGATGAATCTGTCTGCGCCAATCGAATTTTCTGCTCAAAGTATACAAGAAAATATCGAAAAAGCATCCGATTTGAGACTTTCACTTTTTGGGGTCAAAAAAATTCAAAAGGGTTAACCATAGGTTTTTTTCAAAAACCGTGAAAATATTCAGTGGTGATTTTATCGACGAAATCGACTAATTTCGATGCGTAGAGTTCGAAAAACTCGCTGGATCCTGGCGCAAACACTTTAATCCGTCTCAAAATGCGAAGTAAAGGAGGCTCAGATTTGCATCGCATTTGCTTACTTTCAAGCCAAATAAAATTTAAAATATCATACTTACGATGAATCTGTCTGCGCCAATCGAATTTTCTGCTCAAAGTATACAAGAAAATATCGAAAAAGCATCCGATTTGAGACTTTCACTTTTTGGGGTCAAAAAAATTCAAAGGGGTTAACCTTAGGTTTTTTTCAAAAACCGTGAAAATATTCAGTGGTGTTTTTATCGACGAAATCGACTAATTTCGATGCGTAGAGTTCGAAAAACTCGCTGGATCCTGGCGCAAACACTTTAATCCGTCTCAAAATGCGAAGTAAAGGAAGCTCAGATTTGCATCGCATTTGCTTACTTTCAAGCCAGATACAATTTAGAATATCATACTTACGATGAATCTGTCTGCGCCAATCGAATTTTCTGCTCAAAGTATACAAGAAAATATCGAAAAAGCATCCGACTTGAGACTTTCACTTTTTGGGGTCAAAAAAATTTAAATTTAAAAAAATAAAAACCTTAGGTTTTTTTCAAAAACCGTGAAAATATTCAGTGGTGTTTTTATCGACGAAATCGACTAATTTCGATGCGTAGAGTTCGAAAAACGCCCTGGATCCTGGCGCAAACACTTCAATCCGTCTCAAAATGCGAAGTAAAGGAGGCTCAGATTTGCATCGCATTTGCTTACTTTCAAGCCAGATAAAATTTAGAATATCATACTTACGATGAATCTGTCTGCGCCAATCGAATTTTCTGCTCAAAGTATACAAGAAAATATCGAAAAAGCATCCGATTTGAGACTTTCACTTTTTGGGGTCAAAAAAATTCAAAGGGGTTAACCTTAGGTATTTTTCAAAAACCGTGAAAATATTCAGTGGTGTTTTTATCGACGAAATCGACTAATATCGATGCGTAGAGTTCGAAAAACTCGCTGGATCCTGGCGCAAACACTTTAATCCGTCTCAAAATGCGAAGTAAAGGAGGCTAAGATTTGCATCGCATTTGCTTACTTTCAAGCCAGATAAAATTTAAAATATCATACTTACGATGAATCTGTCTGCGCCAATCGAATTTTCAGCTCAAAGTATACAAGAAAATATCGAAAAAGCATCCGATTTGAGACTTTCATTTTTTGGGGTCAAAAAAATTCAAAGGGGTTAACCTTAGGTTTTTTTCAAAAACCGTGAAAATATTCAGTGGTGTTTTTATCGACGAAATCGACTAATTTCGATGCGTAGAGTTCGAAAAACGCGCTGGATCCTGGCGCAAACACTTTAATCCGTCTCAAATTGCGAAGTAAAGGATGCTCAGATTTGCATCGAATTTGCTTACTTTCAAGCCAGATAAAATTTAAAATATCATACTTACGATGAATCTCTCTGCGCCAATCGAATTTTCTGCTCAAAGTATACAAGAAAATATCGAAAAAGCATCCGATTTGAGACTTTCACTTTTTGGGGTCAAAAAAATTCAAAGGGGTTAACCTTAGGTTTTTTTCAAAAACCGTGAAAATATTCAGTGGTGTTTTTATCGACGAAATCGACTAATTTCGATGCGTAGAGTTCGAAAAACTTGCTGGATCCTGGCGCAAATACTTCAATCCGTCTCAAAATGCGAAGTAAAGGAGGCTCAGATTTGCATCGCATTTGCTTACTTTCAAGCCAGATAAAATTTAAAATATCATACTTACGATGAATCTGTCTGCGCCAATCGAATTTTCTGCTCAAAGTATACAAGAAAATATCGAAAAAGCATCCGATTTGAGACTTTCACTTTTTGGGGTCAAAAAAATTCAAAGGGGTTAACGTTAGGTTTTTTTCAAAAACCGTGAAAATATTCAGTGGTGTTTTTATCGACGAAATCGACTAATTTGGATGCGTAGAGTTCGAAAAACTCGCTGGATCCTGGCGCAAACACTTTAATCCGTCTCAAAATGCGAAGTAAAGGAGGCTCAGATTTGCATCGCATTTGCTTACTTTCAAGCCAGATAAAATTTAAAATATCATACTTACGATGAATCTGTCTGCGCCAATCGAGTTTTCTGCTCAAAGTATACAAGAAAATATCGAAAAAGCATCCGATTTGAAACTTTCACTTTTTGGGGTCAAAAAAATTCAAAGGGGTTAACCTTAGGTTTTTTCAAAAACCGTGAAAATATTCAGAGGTGCTTTTATCGACGAAATCGACTAATTTCGATGCGTAGAGTTCGAAAAACGCGCTGGATCCTGGCGCAAACACTTTAATCCGTCTCAAAATGCGAAGTAAAGGAGGCTCAGATTTGCATCGCATTTGCTTACTTTCAAGCCAGATAAAATTTAAAATATCATACTTACGATGAATCTGTCTGCGCCAATCGAATTTTCTGCTCAAAGTATACAAGAAAATATCGAAAAAGCATCCGATTTGAGACTTTCACTTTTTGGGGTCAAAAAAATTCAAAGGGGTTAACCTTAGGTTTTTTTCAAAAACCGTGAAAATATTCAGTGGTGTTTTTATCGACGAAATCGACTAATTTCGATGCGTAAAGTTCGAAAAACGCGCTGGATCCTGGCGCAAACACTTTAATCCGTCTCAAAATGCGAAGTAAAGGAGGCTCAGATTTGCATCGCATTAGCTTACTTTCAAGCCAGATAAAATTTAAAATATCACACTTACGATGAATCTGTCTGCGCCAATCGAATTTTCTGCTCAAAGTATACAAGAAAATATCGAAAAAGCATCCGATTTGAGACTTTCCCTTTTTGGGGTCAAAAAAATTCAAAGGGGTTAACCTTAGGTTTTTTTCAAAAACCGTGAAAATATTCAGTGGTGTTTTTATCGACGAAATCGACTAATTTCGATGCGTAAAGTTCGAAAAACGCGCTGGATCCTGGCGCAAACACTTTAATCCGTCTCAAAATGCGAAGTAAAGGAGGCTCAGATTTGCATCGCATTTGTTTACTTTCAAGCCAGATAAAATTTATAATATCATACTTACGATGAATCTGTCTGCGCCAATCGAATTTTCTGCTCAAAGTATACAAGAAAATATCGAAAAAGCATCCGATTTGTGACTTTCACTTTTTGGGGTCAAAAAAATTCAAAGGGGTTAACCTTAGGTTTTTTTCAAAAACCGTGAAAATATTCAGTGGTGCTTTTATCGACGAAATCGACTAATTTCGATGCGTAGAGTTCGAAAAACTCGCTGGATCCTGGCGCAAACACTTTAATCCGTCTCAAAATGCGAAGTAAAGGAGGCTCAGATTTGCATCGCATTTGCTTACTTTCAAGCCAGATAAAATTTAAAATATCATACTTGCGATGAATCTGTCTGCGCCAATCGAATTTTCTGCTCAAAGTATACAAGAAAATATCGAAAAAACATCCGATTTGAGACTTTCACTTTTTGGGGTCAAAAAAATTCAAAGGGGTTAACCTTAGGTTTTTTTCAAAAACCGTGAAAATATTCAGTAGTGTTTTTATCGACGAAATCGACTAATTTCGATGCGTAGAGTTCGAAAAACGCGCTGGATCCTGGCGCAAACACTTTAATCCGTCTCAAAATGCGAAGTAAAGGAGGCTCAGATTTGCATCGCATTTGCTTACTTTCAAGCCAGATAAAATTTAGAATATCATACTTACGATGAATCTGTCTGCGCCAATCGAATTTTCTGCTCAAAGTATACAAGAAAATATCGAAAAAGCATCCGATTTGAGACTTTCACTTTTTGGGGTCAAAAAAATTCAAAAGGGTTAACCATAGGTTTTTTTCAAAAACCGTGAAAATATTCAGTGGTGATTTTATCGACGAAATCGACTAATTTCGATGCGTAGAGTTCGAAAAACTCGCTGGATCCTGGCGCAAACACTTTAATCCGTCTCAAAATGCGAAGTAAAGGAGGCTCAGATTTGCATCGCATTTGCTTACTTTCAAGCCAAATAAAATTTAAAATATCATACTTACGATGAATCTGTCTGCGCCAATCGAATTTTCTGCTCAAAGTATACAAGAAAATATCGAAAAAGCATCCGATTTGAGACTTTCACTTTTTGGGGTCAAAAAAATTCAAAGGGGTTAACCTTAGGTTTTTTTCAAAAACCGTGAAAATATTCAGTGGTGTTTTTATCGACGAAATCGACTAATTTCGATGCGTAGAGTTCGAAAAACTCGCTGGATCCTGGCGCAAACACTTTAATCCGTCTCAAAATGCGAAGTAAAGGAAGCTCAGATTTGCATCGCATTTGCTTACTTTCAAGCCAGATAAAATTTAGAATATCATACTTACGATGAATCTGTCTGCGCCAATCGAATTTTCTGCTCAAAGTATACAAGAAAATATCGAAAAAGCATCCGACTTGAGACTTTCACTTTTTGGGGTCAAAAAAATTTAAATTTAAAAAAATAAAAACCTTAGGTTTTTTTCAAAAACCGTGAAAATATTCAGTGGTGTTTTTATCGACGAAATCGACTAATTTCGATGCGTAGAGTTCGAAAAACGCCCTGGATCCTGGCGCAAACACTTCAATCCGTCTCAAAATGCGAAGTAAAGGAGGCTCAGATTTGCATCGCATTTGCTTACTTTCAAGCCAGATAAAATTTAAAATATCATACTTACGATGAATCTGTCTGCGCCAATCGAATTTTCAGCTCAAAGTATACAAGAAAATATCGAAAAAGCATCCGATTTGAGACTTTCATTTTTTGGGGTCAAAAAAATTCAAAGGGGTTAACCTTAGGTTTTTTTCAAAAACCGTGAAAATATTCAGTGGTGTTTTTATCGACGAAATCGACTAATTTCGATGCGTAGAGTTCGAAAAACGCGCTGGATCCTGGCGCAAACACTTTAATCCGTCTCAAAATGCGAAGTAAAGGAGGCTCAGATTTGCATCGCATTTGCTTACTTTCAAGCCATATAAAATTTAAAATATCATACTTACGATGAATCTGTCTGCGCCAATCGAATTTTCTGCTCAAAGTATACAAGAAAATATCGAAAAAGCATCCGATTTGAGACTTTCACTTTTTGGGGTCAAAAAAATTCAAAGGGGTTAACCTTAGGTTTTTTCAAAAACCTTGAAAATATTCAGTGGTGTTTTTATCGACGAAATCGACTAATTTCGATGCGTAGAGTTCGAAAAACGCGCTGGATCCTGGCGCAAACACTTTAATCCGTCTCAAAATGCGAAGTAAAGGAGGCTCAGATTTGCATCGCATTTGCTTACTTTCAAGCCAGATAAAATTTTAAATATCATACTTACGATGAATCTGTCTGCGCCAATCGAATTTTCTGCTCAAAGTATACAAGAAAATATCGAAAAAGCATCCGATTTGAGACTTTCACTTTTTGGGGTCAAAAAAATTCAAAGGGGTTAACCTTAGGTTTTTTTCAAAAACCGTGAAAATATTCAGTGGTGTTTTTATCGACGAAATCGACTAATTTCGATGCGTAAAGTTCGAAAAACGCGCTGGATCCTGGCGCAAACACTTTAATCCGTCTCAAAATGCGAAGTAAAGGAGGCTCAGATTTGCATCGCATTTGTTTACTTTCAAGCCAGATAAAATTTATAATATCATACTTACGATGAATCTGTGTGCGCCAATCGAATTTTCTGCTCAAAGTATACAAGAAAATATCGAAAAAGCATCCGATTTGTGACTTTCACTTTTTGGGGTCAAAAAAATTCAAAGGGGTTAACCTTAGGTTTTTTTCAAAAACCGTGAAAATATTCAGTGGTGCTTTTATCGACGAAATCGACTAATTTCGATGCGTAGAGTTCGAAAAACTCGCTGGATCCTGGCGCAAACACTTTAATCCGTCTCAAAATGCGAAGTAAAGGAGGCTCAGATTTGCATCGCATTTGCTTACTTTCAAGCCAGATAAAATTTAAAATATCATACTTGCGATGAATCTGTCTGCGCCAATCGGATTTTCTGCTCAAAGTATACAAGAAAATATCGAAAAAACATCCGATTTGAGACTTTCACTTTTTGGGGTCAAAAAAATTCAAAGGGGTTAACCATAGGTTTTTTTCAAAAACCGTGAAAATATTCAGTAGTGTTTTTATCGACGAAATCGACTAATTTCGATGCGTAGAGTTCGAAAAACGCGCTGGATCCTGGCGCAAACACTTTAATCCGTCTCAAAATGCGAAGTAAAGGAGGCTCAGATTTGCATCGCATTTGCTTACTTTCAAGCCAGATAAAATTTAGAATATCATACTTACGATGAATCTGTCTGCGCCAATCGAATTTTCTGCTCAAAGTATACAAGAAAATATCGAAAAAGCATCCGATTTGAGACTTTCACTTTTTGGGGTCAAAAAAATTCAAAGGGGTTAACCTTAGGTTTTTTTCAAAAACCGTGAAAATATTCAGTGGTGTTTTTATCGACGAAATCGACTAATTTCGATGCGTAGAGTTCGAAAAACGCGCTGGATCCTGGCGCAAACACTTTAATCCGTCTCAAAATGCGAAGTAAAGGAGGCTCAGATTTGCATCGCATTTGCTTACTTTCAAGCCATATAAAATTTAAAATATCACACTTACGATGAATCTGTCTGCGCCAATCGAATTTTCTGCTCAAAGTATACAAGAAAATATCGAAAAAGCATCCGATTTGAGACTTTCACTTTTTGGGGTCAAAAAAATTCAAAGGGGTTAACCTTAGGTTTTTTCAAAAACCTTGAAAATATTCAGTGGTGTTTTTATCGACGAAATCGACTAATTTCGATGCGTAGAGTTCGAAAAACGCGCTGGATCCTGGCGCAAACACTTTAATCCGTCTCAAAATGCGAAGTAAAGGAGGCTCAGATTTGCATCGCATTTGTTTACTTTCAAGCCAGATAAAATTTATAATATCAAACTTACGATGAATCTGTCTGCGCCAATCGAATTTTCTGCTCAAAGTATACAAGAAAATATCGAAAAAGCATCCGATTTGTGACTTTCACTTTTTGGGGTCAAAAAAATTCAAAGGGGTTAACCTTAGGTTTTTTTCAAAAACCGTGAAAATATTCAGTGGTGCTTTTATCGACGAAATCGACTAATTTCGATGCGTAGAGTTCGAAAAACTCGCTGGATCCTGGCGCAAACACTTTAATCCGTCTCAAAATGCGAAGTAAAGGAGGCTCAGATTTGCATCGCATTTGCTTACTTTCAAGCCATATAAAATTTAAAATATCATACTTACGATGAATCTGTCTGCGCCAATCGAATTTTCTGCTCAAAGTATACAAGAAAATATCGAAAAAGCATCCGATTTGAGACTTTCACTTTTTGGGGTCAAAAAAATTCAAAGGGGTTAACCTTAGGTTTTTTCAAAAACCTTGAAAATATTCAGTGGTGTTTTTATCGACGAAATCGACTAATTTCGATGCGTAGAGTTCGAAAAACGCGCTGGATCCTGGCGCAAACACTTTAATCCGTCTCAAAATGCGAAGTAAAGGAGGCTCAGATTTGCATCGCATTAGCTTACTTTCAAGCCAGATAAAATTTAAAATATCACACTTACGATGAATCTGTCTGCGCCAATCGAATTTTCTGCTCAAAGTATACAAGAAAATATCGAAAAAGCATCCGATTTGAGACTTTCACATTTTGGGGTGAAAAAAATTCAAAGGGGTTAACCTTAGGTTTTTTTCAAAAACCGTGAAAATATTCAGTGGTGTTTTTATCGACGAAATCGACTAATTTCGATGCGTAGAGTTCGAAAATAGCGCTGGATCCTGGCGCAAACACTTTAATCGGTCTCAAATTGCGAAGTAAAGGAGGCTCAGATTTGCATCGAATTTGCTTACTTTCAAGCCAGATAAAATTTAAAATATCATACTTACGATGAATCTGTCTGCGCCAATCGAATTTTCTGCTCAAAGTATACAAGAAAATATCGAAAAAGCATCCGATTTGAGACTTTCACTTTTTGGGGTCAAAAAAATTCAAAGGGGTTAACCTTAGGTATTTTTCAAAAACCGTGAAAATATTCAGTGGTGTTTTTATCGACGAAATCGACTAATTTCGACGCGTAGAGTTCGAAAAACTCGCTGGATCCTGGCGCAAACACTTTAATCCGTCTCAAAATGCGAAGTAAAGGAGGCTAAGATTTGCATCGCATTTGCTTACTTTCAAGCCAGATAAAATTTAAAATATCATACTTACGATGAATCTGTCTGCGCCAATCGAATTTTCAGCTCAAAGTATACAAGAAAATATCGAAAAAGCATCCGATTTGAGACTTTCATTTTTTGGGGTCAAAAAAATTCAAAGGGGTTAACCTTAGGTTTTTTTCAAAAACCGTGAAAATATTCAGTGGTGTTTTTATCGACGAAATCGACTAATTTCGATGCGTAGAGTTCGAAAAACGCGCTGGATCCTGGCGCAAACACTTTAATCCGTCTCAAAATGCGAAGTAAAGAAGGCTCAGATTTGCATCACATTTGCTTACTTTCAAGCCAGATAAAATTTAAAATATCATACTTACGATGAATCTGTCTGCGCCAATCGAATTTTCTGCTCAAAATATACAAGAAAATATCGAAAAAGCATCCGATTTGAGACTTTCACATTTTGGGGTGAAAAAAATTCAAAGGGGTTAACCTTAGGTTTTTTTCAAAAACCGTGAAAATATTCAGTGGTGTTTTTATCGACGAAATCGACTAATTTCGATGCGTAGAGTTCGAAAAACGCGCTGGATCCTGGCGCAAACACTTTAATCGGTCTCAAATTGCGAAGTAAAGGAGGCTCAGATTTGCATCGAATTTGCTTACTTTCAAGCCAGATAAAATTTAAAATATCATACTTACGATGAATCTCTCTGCGCCAATCGAATTTTCTGCTCAAAGTATACAAGAAAATATCGAAAAAGCATCCGATTTGAGACTTTCACTTTTTGGGGTCAAAAAAATTCAAAGGGGTTAACCTTAGGTTTTTTTCAAAAACCGTGAAAATATTCAGTGGTGTTTTTATCGACGAAATCGACTAATTTCGATGCGTAGAGTTCGAAAAACTTGCTGGATCCTGGCGCAAACACTTCAATCCGTCTCAAAATGCGAAGTAAAGGAGGCTCAGATTTGCATCGCATTTGCTTACTTTCAAGCCAGATAAAATTTAAAATATCATACTTACGATGAATCTGTCTGCGCCAATCGAATTTTCTGCTCAAAGTATACAAGAAAATATCGAAAAAGCATCCGATTTGAGACTTTCACTTTTTGGGGTCAAAAAAATTCAAAGGGGTTAACGTTAGGTTTTTTTCAAAAACCGTGAAAATATTCAGTGGTGTTTTTATCGACGAAATCGACTAATTTCGATGCGTAGAGTTCGAAAAACGCGCTGGATCCTGGCGCAAACACTTTAATCGGTCTCAAATTGCGAAGTAAAGGAGGCTCAGATTTGCATCGAATTTGCTTACTTTCAAGCCAGATAAAATTTAAAATATCATACTTACGATGAATCTCTCTGCGCCAATCGAATTTTCTGCTCAAAGTATACAAGAAAATATCGAAAAAGCATCCGATTTGAGACTTTCACTTTTTGGGGTCAAAAAAATTCAAAGGGGTTAACCTTAGGTTTTTTTCAAAAACCGTGAAAATATTCAGTGGTGTTTTTATCGACGAAATCGACTAATTTCGATGCGTAGAGTTCGAAAAACGCGCTGGATCCTGGCGCAAACACTTCAATCAGTCTCAAAATGCGAAGTAAAGGAGGCTCAGATTTGCATCGCATTTGCTTACTTTCAAGCCAGATAAAATTTAAAATATCATACTTACTATGAATCTGTCTGCGCCAATCGAATTTTCTGCTCAAAGTATACAAGAAAATATCGAAAAAGCATCCGATTTGAGACTTTCACTTTTTGGGGTCAAAAAAATTCAAAGGGGTTAACCTTAGGTTTTTTTCAAAAACCGTGAAAATATTCAGTGATGTTTTTATCGACGAAATCGACTAATTTCGATACGTAGAGTTCGAAAAACGCGCTGGATCCTGGCGCAAACACTTTAATCCGTCTCAAAATGCGAAGTAAAGGAGGCTCAGATTTGCATCGCATTTGCTTACTTTCAAGCCAGATAAAATTTAGAATATCATACTTACGATGAATCTGTCTGCGCCAATCGAATCTTCTGCTCAAAGTATACAAGAAAATATCGAAAAAGCATCCGATTTGAGACTTTCACTTTTTGGGGTCAAAAAAATTCAAAAGGGTTAACCTTAGGTTTTTTTCAAAAACCGTGAAAATATTCAGTGGTGTTTTTATCGACGAAATCGACTAATTTCGATGCGTAGAGTTCGAAAAACTCGCTGGATCCTGGCGCAAACACTTTAATCCGTCTCAAAATGCGAAGTAAAGGAGGCTCAGATTTGCATCGCATTTGCTTACTTTCAAGCCAGATAAAATTTAAAATATCCTACTTACGATGAATCTGTCTGCGCCAATCGAATTTTCTGCTCAAAGTATACAAGAAAATATCGAAAAAGCATCCGATTTTAGACTTTCACTTTTTGGAGTCAAAAAAATTCAAAGGGGTTAACCTTAGGTTTTTTTCAAAAACCGTGAAAATATTCAGTGGTGTTTTTATCGACGAGATCGACTAATTTCGATGCGTAGAGTTCGAAAAACGCGCTGGATCCTGGCGCAAACACTTTAATCCGTCTCAAAATGCGAAGTAATGGAGGCTCAGATTTGCATCGCATTTGCTTACTTTCAAGCCAGATAAAATTTAGAATATCATACTTACGATGAATCTGTCTGCGCCAATCGAATTTTCTGCTCAAAGTATACAAGAAAATATCGAAAAAGCATCCGATTTGAGACTTTCACTTTTTGGGGTCAAAAAAATTCAAAAGGGTTAACCTTAGGTTTTTTTCAAAAACCGTGAAAATATTCAGTGGTGTTTTTATCGACGAAATCGACTAATTTCGATGCGTAGAGTTCGAAAAACTCGCTGGATCCTGGCGCAAACACTTTAATCCGTCTCAAAATGCGAAGTAAAGGAGGCTCAGATTTGCATCGCATTTGCTTACTTTCAAGCCAAATAAAATTTAAAATATCATACTTACGATGAATCTGTCTGCGCCAATCGAATTTTCTGCTCAAAGTATACAAAAAAATATCGAAAAAGCATCCGATTTGAGACTTTCACTTTTTGGGGTCAAAAAAATTCAAAGGGGTTAACCTTAGGTTTTTTTCAAAAACCGTGAAAATATTCAGTGGTGTTTTTATCGACGAAATCGACTAATTTCAATGCGTAGAGTTCGAAAAACTCGCTGGATCCTGGCGCAAACACTTTAATCCGTTTCAAAATGCGAAGTAAAGGAGGCTCAGATTTGCATCGCATTTGCTTACTTTCAAGCCAGATAAAATTTAAAATATCATACTTACGATGAATCTGTCTGCGCCAATCGAATTTTCTGCTCAAAGTATACAAGAAAATATCGAAAAAGCATCCGATTTGAGACTTTCACTTTTTGGGGTCAAAAAAATTCAAAGGGGTTAACCTTAGGTTTTTTTCAAAAACCGTGAAAATATTCAGTGGTGTTTTTATCGAGGAAATCGACTAATTTCGATGCGTAGAGTTCGAAAAACGCGCTGGATCCTGGCGCAAACACTTTAATCCGTCTCAAAATGCGAAGTAAAGGAGGCTTAGATTTGCATCGCATTTGCTTACTTTCAAGCCAGATAAAATTTAGAATATCATACTTACGATGAATCTGTCTGCGCCAATCGAATTTTCTGCTCAAAGTATATAAGAAAATATCGAAAAAGCATCCGATTTGAGACTTTCACTTTTTGGGGTCAAAAAAATTCAAAGGGGTTAACCTTAGGTTTTTTTCAAAAACCGTGAAAATATTCAGTGGTGTTTTTATCGACGAAATCGACTAATTTCGATGCGTAGAGTTCGAAAAACTCGCTGGATCCTGGCGCAAACACTTTAATCCGTCTCAAAATGCGAAGTAAAGGAGGCTCAGATTTGCATCCCATTTGCTTACTTTCAAGCCATATAAAATTTAAAATATCATACTTACGATGAATCTGTCTGCGCCAATCGAATTTTCTGCTCAAAGTATACAAGAAAATATCGAAAAAGCATCCGATTTGAGACTTTCACATTTTGGGGTCAAAAAAATTCAAAGGGGTTAACCTTAGGTTTTTTTCAAAAACCGTGAAAATATTCAGTGGTGTTTTTATCGACGAAATCGACTAATTTCGATGCGTAGAGTTCGAAAAACGCGCTGGATCCTGGCGCAAACACTTTAATCCGTCTCAAAATGCGAAGTAAAGGAGGCTCAGATTTGCATCGCATTTGCTTACTTTCAAGCCAGATAAAATTTAAAATATCATACTTACGATGAATCTGTCTGCGCCAATCGAATCTTCTGCTCAAAGTATACAAGAAAATATCGAAAAAGCATCCGATTTGAGACTTTCACTTTTTGGGGTCAAAAAAATTCAAAGGGGTTAACCTTAGGTTTTTTTCAAAAACCGTTAAAATATTCAGTGGTGTTTTTATCGACGAAATCGACTAATTTCGATGCGTAGAGTTCAAAAAACGCGCTGGATCCTGGCGCAAACACTTTAATCCGTCTCAAAATGCGAAGTAAAAGAGGCTCAGATTTGCATCGCATTTGCATACTTTCAAGCCAGATAAAATTTAAAATATCATACTTACGATGAATCTGTCTGCGCCAATCGAATTTTCTGCTCAAAGTATACAAGAAAATATCGAAAAAGCATCCGATTTGAGACTTTCACTTTTTGGGGTCAAAAAAATTCAAAGGGGTTAACCTTAGGTTTTTTTCAAAAACCGTGAAAATATTCAGTGGTGTTTTTATCGACGAAATCGACTAATTTCGATGCGTAGAGTTCGAAAAACGCGCTGGATCCTGGCGCAAACACTTTAATCCGTCTCAAAATGCGAAGTAAAGGAGGCTCAGATTTGCATCGCATTTGCTTACTTTCAAGCCAGATAAAATTTAGAATATCGTACTTACGATGAATCTGTCTGCGCCAATCGAATTTTCTGTTCAAAGTATACAAGAAAATATCGAAAAAGCATCCGATTTGAGACTTTCACTTTTTGGGGTCAAAAAAATTCAAAGGGGTTAACCTTAGGTTTTTTTCAAAAACCGTGAAAATATTCAGTGGTGTTTTTATCGACGAAATCGACTAATTTCGATGCGTAGAGTTCGAAAAACTCGCTGGATCCTGACGCAAACACTTTAATCCGTCTCAAAATGCGAAGTAAAGGAGGCTCAGATTTGCATCGCATTTGCTTACTTTCAAGCCAGATAAAATTTAAAATATCATACTTACGATGAATCTGTCTGCGCCAATCGAATTTTCTGCTCAAAGTATACAAGAAAATATCGAAAAAGCATCCGATTTGAGACTTTCACTTTTTGGGGTCAAAAAAATTCAAAGGGGTTAACCTTAGGTTTTTTTCAAAAACCGTGAAAATATTCAGTGGTGTTTTTATCGACGAAATCGACTAATTTCGATGCGTAGAGTTCGAAAAACGCGCTGGATCCTGGCGCAAACACTTTAATCCGTCTCAAAATGCGAAGTAAAGGAGGCTCAGATTTGCATCGCATTTGCTTACTTTCAAGCCAGATAAAATTTAAAATATCATACTTACGATGAATCTGTCTGCGCCAATCGAATTTTCTGCTCAAAGTATACAAGAAAATGTCGAAAAAGCATCCGATTTGAGACTTTCACTTTTTGGGGTCAAAAAAATTCAAAGGGGTTAACCTTAGGTTTTTTTCAAAAACCGTGAAAATATTCAGTGGTGTTTTTATCGACGAAATCGACTAATTTCGATGCGTAGAGTTCGAAAAACGCGCTGGATCCTGGCGCAAACACTTTAATCCGTCTCAAAATGCGAAGTAAAGGAGGCTCAGATTTGCATCGCATTTGCTTACTTTCAAGCCATATAAAATTTAGAATATCATACTTACGATGAATCTGTCTGCGCCAATCGAATTTTCTGCTCAAAGTATACAAGAAAATATCGAAAAAGCATCCGATTTGAGACTTTCACTTTTTGGGGTCAAAAAAATTCAAAGGGGTTAACCTTAGGTTTTTTTCAAAAACCGTGAAAATATTCAGTGGTGTTTTTATCGACGAAATCGACTAATTTCGATGCGTAGAGTTCGAAAAACTCGCTGGATCCTGGCGCAAACACTTTAATCCGTCTCAAAATGCGAAGTAAAGGAGGCTCAGATTTGCAACGCATTTGCTTACTTTCAAGCCAGATAAAATTTAAAATATCATACTTACGATGAATCTGTCTGCGCCAATCGAATTTTCTGCTCAAAGTATACAAGAAAATAACGAAAAAGCATCCGATTTGAGACTTTCACTTTTTGGGGTCAAAAAAATTCAAAGGGGTTAACCTTAGGTTTTTTTCAAAAACCGTGAAAATATTCAGAGGTGCTTTTATCGACGAAATCGACTAATTTCGATGCGTAGAGTTCGAAAAACTTGCTGGATCCTGGCGCAAACACTTTAATCCGTCTCAAAATGCGAAGTAAAGGAGGCTCAGATTTGCATCGCATTTGCTTACTTTCAAGCCAGATAAAATTTAAAATATCATACTTACGATGAATCTGTCTGCGCCAATCGAATTTTCTGCTCAAAGTATACAAGAAAATATCGAAAAAGCATCCGATTTGAGACTTTCACTTTTTGGGGTCAAAAAAATTCAAAGGGGTTAACCTTAGGTTTTTTTCAAAAACCGTGAAAATATTCAGTGGTGTTTTTATCGACGAAATCGACTAATTTCGATGCGTAGAGTTCGAAAAACGCGCTGGATCCTGGCGCAAACACTTCAATCCGTCTCAAAATGCGAAGTAAAGGAGGCTCAGATTTGCATCGCATTTGCTTACTTTCAAGCCAGATAAATTTTAGAATATCATACTTACGATGAATCTGTCTGCGCCAATCGAATTTTCTGCTCAAAGTATACAAGAAAATATCGAAAAAGCATCCGATTTGAGCCTTTCACTTTTTGGGGTCAAAAAAATTCAAAGGGGTTAACCTTAGGTATTTTTCAAAAACCGTGAAAATATTCAGTGGTGTTTTTATCGACGAAATCGACTAATTTCGATGCGTAGAGTTCGAAAAACTCGCTGGATCCTGGCGCAAACACTTTAATCCGTCTCAAAATGCGAAGTAAAGGAGGCTCAGATTTGCATCGCATTTGCTTACTTTCAAGCCAGACAAAATTTAAAATATCATACTTACGATGAATCTGTCTGCGCCAATCGAATTTTCTTCTCAAAGTATACAAGAAAATATCGAAAAAACATCCGATTTGAGACTTTCACTTTTTGGGGTCAAAAAAATTCAAAGGGGTTGTTAACCTTAGGTTTTTTTCAAAAACCGTGAAAATATTCAGTGGTGTTTTTATCGACGAAATCGACAAATTTCGATGCGTAGAGTTCGAAAAACTCGCTGGATCCTGGCGCAAACACTTTAATCCGTCTCAAAATGCGAAGTAAAGGAGGCTCAGATTTGCATCGCTTTTGCTTACTTTCAAGCCAGATAAAATTTAGAATATCATACTTACGATGAATCTGTCTGCGCCAATCGAATTTTCTGCTCAAAGTATACAAGAAAATATCGAAAAAGCATCCGATTTGAGACTTTCACTTTTTGGGGTCAAAAAAATTCAAAGGGGTTAACCTTAGGTTTTTTTCAAAAACCGTGAAAATATTCAGTGGTGTTTTTATCGACGAAATCGACTAATTTCGATGCGTAGAGTTGGAAAAACGCGCTGGATCCTGGCGCAAACACTTTAATCCGTCTCAAAATGCGAAGTAAAGGAGGCTCAGATTTGCATCGCATTTGCTTACTTTCAAGCCAGATAAAATTTAGAATATCATACTTACGATGAATCTGTCTGCGCCAATCGAATTTTCTGCTCAAAGTATACAAGAAAATATCGAAAAAGCATCCGATTTGAGACTTTCACTTTTTGGGGTCAAAAAAATTCAAAGGGGTTAACCTTAGGTTTTTTTCAAAAACCGTGAAAATATTCAGTGGTGTTTTTATCGACGAAATCGACTAATTTCGATGCGTAGAGTTTGAAAAACGTGCTGGATCCTGGCGCAAACACTTTAATCCGTCTCAAAATGCGAAGTAAAGGAGGCTCAGATTTGCATCGCATTTGCTTACTTTCAAGCCAGATAAAATTTAAAATATCATACTTACGATGAATCTGTCTGCGCCAATCGAATTTTCTGCTCAAAGTATACAAGAAAATATCGAAAAAGCATCCGATTTGAGACTTTCACTTTTTGGGGTCAAAAACATTCAAAGGGGTTAACCTTAGGTTTTTTTCAAAAACCGTGAAAATATACAGTGGTGTTTTTATCGACGAAATCGACTAATTTCGATGCGTAGAGTTCGAAAAACGCGCTGGATCCTGGCGCAAACACTTTAATCCGTCTCAAAATGCGAAGTAAAGGAGGCTCAGATTTGCATCGCATTTGCTTACTTTCAAGCCAGATAAAATTTAAAATATCATACTTACGATGAATCTGTCTGCGCCAATCGAATTTTCTGCTCAAAGTATACAAGAAAATATCGAAAAAGCATCCGATTTTAGACTTTCACTTTTTGGGGTCAAAAAAATTCAAAGGGGTTAACCTTAGGTTTTTTTCAAAAACCGTGAAAATATTCAGTGGTGTTTTTATCGACGAGATCGACTAATTTCGATGCGTAGAGTTCGAAAGACGCGCTGGATCCTGGCGCAAACACTTTAATCCGTCTCAAAATGCGAAGTAATGGATGCTCAGATTTGCATCGCATTTGCTTACTTTCAAGCCAGATAAAATTTAAAATATCATACTTACGATGAATCTGTCTGCGCCAATCGAATTTTCTGCTCAAAGTATACAAGAAAATATCGAAAAAGCATCCGATTTGAGACTTTCACTTTTTGGGGTCAAAAAAATTCAAAGGGGTTAACCTTAGGTTTTTTTCAAAAACCGTGAAAATATTCAGTGGTGTTTTTATCGACGAAATCGACTAATTTCGATGCGTAGAGTTCGAAAAACTCGCTGGATCCTGGCGCAAACACTTTAATCCGTCTCAAAATGCGAAGTAAAGGAGGCTCAGATTTGCATCGCATTTGCTTACTTTCAAGCCAGATAAAATTTAAAATATCATACTTACGATGAATCTGTCTGCGCCAATCGAATTTTCTGCTCAAAGTATACAAGAAAATATCGAAAAAGCATCCGATTTGAGACTTTCACATTTTGGGGTCAAAAAAATTCAAAGGGGTTAACCTTAGGTTTCTTTCAAAAACCGTGAAAATATTCAGTGGTGTTTTTATCGACGAAATCGACTAATTTCGATGCGTAGAGTTCGAAAAACGCGCTGGATCCTGGCGCAAACACTTTAATCCGTCTCAAAATGCGAAGTAAAGGAGGCTCAGATTTGCATCGCATTTGCTTACTTTCAAGCCAGATAAAATTTAAAATATCATACTTACGATGAATCTGTCTGCGCCAATCGAATTTTCTGCTCAAAGTATACAAGAAAATATCGAAAAAGCATCCGATTTGAGACTTTCACATTTTGGGGTCAAAAAAATTCAAAGGGGTTAACCTTAGGTTTTTTTCAAAAACCGTGAAAATATTCAGTGGTGTTTTTATCGACGAAATCGACTAATTTCGATGCGAAGAGTTCGAAAAACGCGCTGGATCCTGGCGCAAACACTTTAATCCGTCTCAAAATGCGAAGTAAAGGAGGCTCAGATTTGCATCGCATTTGCTTACTTTCAAGCCAGATAAAATTTAAAATATCATACTTACGATGAATCTGTCTGCGCCAATCGAATCTTCTGCTCAAAGTATACAAGAAAATATCGAAAAATCATCCGATTTGAGACTTTCACTTTTTGGGGTCAAAAAAATTCAAAGGGGTTAACCTTAGGTTTTTTTCAAAAACCGTGAAAATATTCAGAGGTGCTTTTATCGACGAAATCGACTAATTTCGATGCGTAGAGTTCGAAAAACTTGCTGGATCCTGGCACAAACACTTTAATACGTCTCGAAATGCGAAGTAAAGGAGGCTCAGATTTGCGTCGCATTTGCTTACTTTCAAGCCAAATAAAATTTAAAATATCATACTTACGATGAATCTGTCTGCGCCAATCGAATTTTCTGCTCAAAGTATACAAGAAAATATCGAAAAAGCATCCGATTTGAGACTTTCACTTTTTGGGGTCAAAAAAATTCAAAGGGGTTAACCTTAGGTTTTTTTCAAAAACCGTGAAAATATTCAGTGGTGTTTTTATCGACGAAATCGACTAATTTCGATGCGTAGAGTTCGAAAAACGCGCTGGATCCTGGCGCAAACACTTCAATCCGTCTCAAAATGCGAAGTAAAGGAGGCTCAGATTTGCATCGCATTTGCTTACTTTCAAGCCAGATAAAATTTAGAATATCATACTTACGATGAATCTGTCTGCGCCAATCGAATTTTCTGCTCAAAGTATACAAGAAAATATCGAAAAAGCATCCGATTTGAGCCTTTCACTTTTTGGGGTCAAAAAAATTCAAACGGGTTAACCTTAGGTATTTTTCAAAAACCGTGAAAATATTCAGTGGTGTTTTTATCGACGAAATCGACTAATTTCGATGCGTAGAGTTCGAAAAACTCGCTGGATCCTGGCGCAAACACTTTAATCCGTCTCAAAATGCGAAGTAAAGGAGGCTCAGATTTGCATCGCATTTGCTTACTTTCAAGCCAGATAAAATTTAAAATATCATACTTACGATGAATCTGTCTGCGCCAATCGAATTTTCTGCTCAAAGTATACAAGAAAATATCGAAAAAACATCCGATTTGAGACTTTCACTTTTTGGGGTCAAAAAAATTCAAAGGGGTTGTTAACCTTAGGTTTTTTTCAAAAACCGTGAAAATATTTAGTGGTGTTTTTATCGACGAAATCGACTAATTTCGATGCGTAGAGTTCGAAAACCGCGCTGGATCCTGGCGCAAACACTTTAATCCGTCTCAAAATGCGAAGTAAAGGAGGCTCAGATTTGCATCGCTTTTGCTTACTTTCAAGCCAGATAAAATTTAAAATATCATACTTACGATGAATCTGTCTGCGCCAATCGAATTTTCTGCTCAAAGTATACAAGAAAATATCGAAAAAGCATCCGATTTGAGTCTTTCACTTTTTGGGGTCAAAAAAATTCAAAGGGGTTAACCTTAGGTTTTTTTCAAAAACCTTGAAAATATTCAGTGGTATTTTTATCGACGAAATCGACTAGTTTCGATGCGTATAGTTCGAAAAACTTGCTGGATCCTGGCGCAAACACTTTAATCCGTCTCAAAATGCGAAGTTAAGGAGGCTCAGATTTGCATCGCATTTGCTTATTTTCAAGCCAGATAAAATTTAAAATATCATACTTACGATAAATCTGTCTGCGCCAATCGAATTTTCTGCTCACAGTATACAAGAAAATATCGAAAAAGCATCCGATTTGAGACTTTCACTTTTTGGGGTCAAAAAAATTCAAAGGGGTTAACCTTAGGTTTTTTTCAAAAACCGTGAAAATATTCAGTGGTGTTTTCAATCGACGAAATCGACTAATTTCGATGCGTAGAGTTCGAAAAACGCGCTGGATCCTGGCGCAAACACTTTAATCCGTCTCAAAATGCGAAGTAAAGGAGGCTCAGATTTGCATCGCATTTGCTTACTTTCAAGCCAGATAAAATTTAGAATATCATACTTACGATGAATCTGTCTGCGCCAATCGAATTTTCTGCTCAAAGTATACAAGAAAATATCGAAAAAGCATCCGATTTGAGACTTTCACTTTTTGGGGTCAAAAAAATTCAAAGGGGTTAACCTTAGGTTTTTTTCAAAAACCGTGAAAATATTCAGAGGTGCTTTTATCGACGAAATCGACTAATTTCGATGCGTAGAGTTCGAAAAACGCGCTGGATCCTGGCGCAAACACTTTAATCCGTCTCAAAATGCGAAGTAAAGGAGGCTCAGATTTGCATCGCTTTTGCTTACTTTCAAGCCAGATAAAATTTAAAATATCATACTTACGATGAATCTGTCTGCGCCAATCGAATTTTCTGCTCAAAGTATACAAGAAAATATCGAAAAAGCATCCGATTTGAGACTTTCACTTTTTGGGGTCAAAAACATTCAAAGGGGTTAACCTTAGGTTTTTTTCAAAAACCGTGAAAATATTCAGTGGTGTTTTTATCGACGAGATCGACTAATTTCGATGCGTAGAGTTCGAAAGACGCGCTGGATCCTGGCGCAAACACTTTAATCCGTCTCAAAATGCGAAGTAATGGAGGCTCAGATTTGCATCGCATTTGCTTACTTTCAAGCCAGATAAAATTTAGAATATCATACTTACGATGAATCTGTCTGCGCCAATCGAATTTTGTGCTCAAAGTATACAAGAAAATATCGAAAAAGCATCCGATTTGAGCCTTTCACTTTTTGGGGTCAAAAAAATTCAAAGGGGTTAACCTTAGGTATTTTTCAAAAACCGTGAAAATATTCAGTGGTGTTTTTATCGACGAAATCGACTAATTTCGATGCGTAGAGTTCGAAAAACTCGCTGGATCCTGGCGCAAACACTTTAATCCGTCTCAAAATGCGAAGTAAAGGAGGCTCAGATTTGCATCGCATTTGCTTACTTTCAAGCCAGATAAAATTTAAAATATCATACTTACGATGAATCTGTCTGCGCCAATCGAATTTTCTGCTCAAAGTATACAAGAAAATATCGAAAAAACATCCGATTTGAGACTTTCACTTTTTGGGGTCAAAAAAATTCAAAGGGGTTGTTAACCTTAGGTTTTTTTCAAAAACCGTGAAAATATTCAGTGGTGTTTTTATCGACGAAATCGACAAATTTCGATGCGTAGAGTTCGAAAAACGCGCTGGATCCTGGCGCAAACACTTTAATCCGTCTCAAAATGCGAAGTAAAGGAGGCTCAGATTTGCATCGCTTTTGCTTACTTTCAAGCCAGATAAAATTTAGAATATCATACTTACGATGAATCTGTCTGCGCCAATCGAATTTTCTGCTCAAAGTATACAAGAAAATATCGAAAAAGCATCCGATTTGAGACTTTCACTTTTTGGGGTCAAAAAAATTCAAAGGGGTTAACCTTAGGTTTTTTTCAAAAACCGTGAAAATATTCAGTGGTGTTTTTATCGACGAAATCGACTAATTTCGATGCGTAGAGTTGGAAAAACGCGCTGGATCCTGGCGCAAACACTTTAATCCGTCTCAAAATGCGAAGTAAAGGAGGCTCAGATTTGCATCGCATTTGCTTACTTTCAAGCCAGATAAAATTTAGAATATCATACTTACGATGAATCTGTCTGCGCCAATCGAATTTTCTGCTCAAAGTATACAAGAAAATATCGAAAAAGCATCCGATTTGAGACTTTCACTTTTTGGGGTCAAAAAAATTCAAAGGGGTTAACGTTAGGTTTTTTTCAAAAACCGTGAAAATATTCAGTGGTGTTTTTATCGACGAAATCGACTAATTTCGATGCGTAGAGTTCGAAAAACGTGCTGGATCCTGGCGCAAACACTTTAATCCGTCTCAAAATGCGAAGTAAAGGAGGCTCAGATTTGCATCGCATTTGCTTACTTTCAAGCCAGATAAAATTTAAAATATCATACTTACGATGAATCTGTCTGCGCCAATCGAATTTTCTGCTCAAAGTATACAAGAAAATATCGAAAAAGCATCCGATTTGAGACTTTCACTTTTTGGGGTCAAAAACATTCAAAGGGGTTAACCTTAGGTTTTTTTCAAAAACCGTGAAAATATACAGTGGTGTTTTTATCGACGAAATCGACTAATTTCGATGCGTAGAGTTCGAAAAACGCGCTGGATCCTGGCGCAAACACTTTAATCCGTCTCAAAATGCGAAGTAAAGGAGGCTCAGATTTGCATCGCATTTGCTTACTTTCAAGCCAGATAAAATTTAAAATATCATACTTACGATGAATCTGTCTGCGCCAATCGAATTTTCTGCTCAAAGTATACAAGAAAATATCGAAAAAGCATCCGATTTTAGACTTTCACTTTTTGGGGTCAAAAAAATTCAAAGGGGTTAACCTTAGGTTTTTTTCAAAAACCGTGAAAATATTCAGTGGTGTTTTTATCGACGAGATCGACTAATTTCGATGCGTAGAGTTCGAAAGACGCGCTGGATCCTGGCGCAAACACTTTAATCCGTCTCAAAATGCGAAGTAATGGAGGCTCAGATTTGCATCGCATTTGCTTACTTTCAAGCCAGATAAAATTTAGAATATCATACTTACGATGAATCTGTCTGCGCCAATCGAATTTTGTGCTCAAAGTATACAAGAAAATATCGAAAAAGCATCCGATTTGAGCCTTTCACTTTTTGGGGTCAAAAAAATTCAAAGGGGTTAACCTTAGGTATTTTTCAAAAACCGTGAAAATATTCAGTGGTGTTTTTATCGACGAAATCGACTAATTTCGATGCGTAGAGTTCGAAAAACTCGCTGGATCCTGGCGCAAACACTTTAATCCGTCTCAAAATGCGAAGTAAAGGAGGCTCAGATTTGCATCGCATTTGCTTACTTTCAAGCCAGATAAAATTTAAAATATCATACTTACGATGAATCTGTCTGCGCCAATCGAATTTTCTGCTCAAAGTATACAAGAAAATATCGAAAAAACATCCGATTTGAGACTTTCACTTTTTGGGGTCAAAAAAATTCAAAGGGGTTGTTAACCTTAGGTTTTTTTCAAAAACCGTGAAAATATTCAGTGGTGTTTTTATCGACGAAATCGACAAATTTCGATGCGTAGAGTTCGAAAAACGCGCTGGATCCTGGCGCAAACACTTTAATCCGTCTCAAAATGCGAAGTAAAGGAGGCTCAGATTTGCATCGCTTTTGCTTACTTTCAAGCCAGATAAAATTTAGAATATCATACTTACGATGAATCTGTCTGCGCCAATCGAATTTTCTGCTCAAAGTATACAAGAAAATATCGAAAAAGCATCCGATTTGAGACTTTCACTTTTTGGGGTCAAAAAAATTCAAAGGGGTTAACCTTAGGTTTTTTTCAAAAACCGTGAAAATATTCAGTGGTGTTTTTATCGACGAAATCGACTAATTTCGATGCGTAGAGTTGGAAAAACGCGCTGGATCCTGGCGCAAACACTTTAATCCGTCTCAAAATGCGAAGTAAAGGAGGCTCAGATTTGCATCGCATTTGCTTACTTTCAAGCCAGATAAAATTTAGAATATCATACTTACGATGAATCTGTCTGCGCCAATCGAATTTTCTGCTCAAAGTATACAAGAAAATATCGAAAAAGCATCCGATTTGAGACTTTCACTTTTTGGGGTCAAAAAAATTCAAAGGGGTTAACGTTAGGTTTTTTTCAAAAACCGTGAAAATATTCAGTGGTGTTTTTATCGACGAAATCGACTAATTTCGATGCGTAGAGTTCGAAAAACGTGCTGGATCCTGGCGCAAACACTTTAATCCGTCTCAAAATGCGAAGTAAAGGAGGCTCAGATTTGCATCGCATTTGCTTACTTTCAAGCCAGATAAAATTTAAAATATCATACTTACGATGAATCTGTCTGCGCCAATCTAATTTTCTGCTCAAAGTATACAAGAAAATATCGAAAAAGCATCCGATTTTAGACTTTCACTTTTTGGGGTCAAAAAAATTCAAAGGGGTTAACCTTAGGTTTTTTTCAAAAACCGTGAAAATATTCAGTGGTGTTTTTATCGACGAGATCGACTAATTTCGATGCGTAGAGTTCGAAAGACGCGCTGGATCCTGGCGCAAACACTTTAATCCGTCTCAAAATGCGAAGTAATGGAGGCTCAGATTTGCATCGCATTTGCTTACTTTCAAGCCAGATAAAATTTAAAATATCATACTTACGATGAATCTGTCTGCGCCAATCGAATTTTCTGCTCAAAGTATACAAGAAAATATCGAAAAAGCATCCGATTTGAGACTTTCACTTTTTGGGGTCAAAAAAATTCAAAGGGGTTAACCTTAGGTTTTTTTCAAAAACCGTGAAAATATTCAGTGGTGTTTTTATCGACGAAATCGACTAATTTCGATGCGTAGAGTTCGAAAAACGCGCTGGATCCTGGCGCAAACACTTTAATCCGTCTCAAAATGCGAAGTAAAGGAGGCTCAGATTTGCATCGCATTTGCTTACTTTCAAGCCAGATAAAATTTAAAATATCATACTTACGATGAATCTGTCTGCGCCAATCGAATTTTCTGCTCAAAGTATACAAGAAAATATCGAAAAAGCATCCGATTTTAGACTTTCACTTTTTGGGGTCAAAAAAATTCAAAGGGGTTAACCTTAGGTTTTTTTCAAAAACCGTGAAAATATTCAGTGGTGTTTTTATCGACGAGATCGACTAATTGCGATGCGTAGAGTTCGAAAGACGCGCTGGATCCTGGCGCAAACACTTTAATCCGTCTCAAAATGCGAAGTAATGGAGGCTCAGATTTGCATCGCATTTGCTTACTTTCAAGCCAGATAAAATTTAAAATATCATACTTACGATGAATCTGTCTGCGCCAATCGAATTTTCTGCTCAAAGTATACAAGAAAATATCGAAAAAGCATCCGATTTGAGACTTTCACTTTTTGGGGTCAAAAAAATTCAAAGGGGTTAACCTTAGGTTTTTTTCAAAAACCGTGAAAATATTCAGTGGTGTTTTTATCGACGAAATCGACTAATTTCGATGCGTAGAGTTCGAAAAACTCGCTGGATCCTGGCGCAAACACTTTAATCCGTCTCAAAATGCGAAGTAAAGGAGGCTCAGATTTGCATCGCATTTGCTTACTTTCAAGCCAGATAAAATTTAAAATATCATACTTACGATGAATCTGTCTGCGCCAATCGAATTTTCTGCTCAAAGTATACAAGAAAATATCGAAAAAGCATCCGATTTGAGACTTTCACATTTTGGGGTCAAAAAAATTCAAAGGGGTTAACCTTAGGTTTCTTTCAAAAACCGTGAAAATATTCAGTGGTGTTTTTATCGACGAAATCGACTAATTTCGATGCGTAGAGTTCGAAAAACGCGCTGGATCCTGGCGCAAACACTTTAATCCGTCTCAAAATGCGAAGTAAAGGAGGCTCAGATTTGCATCGCATTTGCTTACTTTCAAGCCAGATAAAATTTAAAATATCATACTTACAATGAATCTGTCTGCGCCAATCGAATTTTCTGCTCAAAGTATACAAGAAAATATCGAAAAAGCATCCGATTTGAGACTTTCACATTTTGGGGTCAAAAAAATTCAAAGGGGTTAACCTTAGGTTTTTTTCAAAAACCGTGAAAATATTCAGTGGTGTTTTTATCGACGAAATGGACTAATTTCGATGCGAAGAGTTCGAAAAACGCGCTGGATCCTGGCGCAAACACTTTAATCCGTCTCAAAATGCGAAGTAAAGGAGGCTCAGATTTGCATCGCATTTGCTTACTTTCAAGCCAGATAAAATTTAAAATATCATACTTACGATGAATCTGTCTGCGCCAATCGAATCTTCTGCTCAAAGTATACAAGAAAATATCGAAAAATCATCCGATTTGAGACTTTCACTTTTTGGGGTCAAAAAAATTCAAAGGGGTTAACCTTAGGTTTTTTTCAAAAACCGTGAAAATATTCAGAGGTGCTTTTATCGACGAAATCGACTAATTTCGATGCGTAGAGTTCGAAAAACTTGCTGGATCCTGGCACAAACACTTTAATCCGTCTCAAAATGCGAAGTAAAGGAGGCTCAGATTTGCGTCGCATTTGCTTACTTTCAAGCCAAATAAAATTTAAAATATCATACTTACGATGAATCTGTCTGCGCCAATCGAATTTTCTGCTCAAAGTATACAAGTAAATATCGAAAAAGCATCCGATTTGAGACTTTCACTTTTTGGGGTCAAAAAAATTCAAAGGGGTTAACCTTAGGTTTTTTTCAAAAACCGTGAAAATATTCAGTGGTGTTTTTATCGACGAAATCGACTAATTTCGATGCGTAGAGTTCGAAAAACGCGCTGGATCCTGGCGCAAACACTTCAATCCGTCTCAAAATGCGAAGTAAAGGAGGCTCAGATTTGCATCGCATTTGCTTACTTTCAAGCCAGATAAAATTTAAAATATCATACTTACGATGAATCTGTCTGCGCCAATCGAATTTTCTGCTCAAAGTATACAAGAAAATATCGAAAAAACATCCGATTTGAGACTTTCACTTTTTGGGGTCAAAAAAATTCAAAGGGGTTGTTAACCTTAGGTTTTTTTCAAAAACCGTGAAAATATTCAGTGGTGTTTTTATCGACGAAATCGACTAATTTCGATGCGTAGAGTTCGAAAACCGCGCTGGATCCTGGCGCAAACACTTTAATCCGTCTCAAAATGCGAAGTAAAGGAGGCTCAGATTTGCATCGCTTTTGCTTACTTTCAAGCCAGATAAAATTTAAAATATCATACTTACGATGAATCTGTCTGCGCCAATCGAATTTTCTGCTCAAAGTATACAAGAAAATATCGAAAAAGCATCCGATTTGAGTCTTTCACTTTTTGGGGTCAAAAAAATTCAAAGGGGTTAACCTTAGGTTTTTTTCAAAAACCTTGAAAATATTCAGTGGTATTTTTATCGACGAAATCGACTAGTTTCGATGCGTATAGTTCGAAAAACTTGCTGGATCCTGGCGCAAACACTTTAATCCGTCTCAAAATGCGAAGTTAAGGAGGCTCAGATTTGCATCGCATTTGCTTATTTTCAAGCCAGATAAAATTTAAAATATCATACTTACAATGAATCTGTCTGCGCCAATCGAATTTTCTGCTCACAGTATACAAGAAAATATCGAAAAAGCATCCGATTTAAGACTTTCACTTTTTGGGGTCAAAAAAATTCAAAGGGGTTAACCTTAGGTTTTTTTCAAAAACCGTGAAAATATTCAGTGGTGTTTTCAATCGACGAAATCGACTAATTTCGATGCGTAGAGTTCGAAAAACGCGCTGGATCCTGGCGCAAACACTTTAATCCGTCTCAAAATGCGAAGTAAAGGAGGCTCAGATTTGCATCGCATTTGCTTACTTTCAAGCCAGATAAAATTTAGAATATCATACTTACGATGAATCTGTCTGCGCCAATCGAATTTTCTGCTCAAAGTATACAAGAAAATATCGAAAAAGCATCCGATTTGAGACTTTCACTTTTTGGGGTCAAAAAAATTCAAAGGGGTTAACCTTAGGTTTTTTTCAAAAACCGTGAAAATATTCAGAGGTGCTTTTATCGACGAAATCGACTAATTTCGATGCGTAGAGTTCGAAAAACGCGCTGGATCCTGGCGCAAACACTTTAATCCGTCTCAAAATGCGAAGTAATGGAGGCTCAGATTTGCATCGCATTTGCTTACTTTCAAGCCAGATAAAATTTAAAATATCATACTTACGATGAATCTGTCTGCGCCAATCGAATTTTCTGCTCAAAGTATACAAGAAAATATCGAAAAAGCATCCGATTTGAGACTTTCACATTTTGGGGTCAAAAAAATTCAAAGGGGTTAACCTTAGGTTTCTTTCAAAAACCGTGAAAATATTCAGTGGTGTTTTTATCGACGAAATCGACTAATTTCGATGCGTAGAGTTCGAAAAACGCGCTGGATCCTGGCGCAAACACTTTAATCCGTCTCAAAATGCGAAGTAAAGGAGGCTCAGATTTGCATCGCATTTGCTTACTTTCAAGCCAGATAAAATTTAAAATATCATACTTACGATGAATCTGTCTGCGCCAATCGAATTTTCTGCTCAAAGTATACAAGAAAATATCGAAAAAGCATCCGATTTGAGACTTTCACATTTTGGGGTCAAAAAAATTCAAAGGGGTTAACCTTAGGTTTTTTTCAAAAACCGTGAAAATATTCAGTGGTGTTTTTATCGACGAAATCGACTAATTTCGATGCGAAGAGTTCGAAAAACGCGCTGGATCCTGGCGCAAACACTTTAATCCGTCTCAAAATGCGAAGTAAAGGAGGCTCAGATTTGCATCGCATTTGCTTACTTTCAAGCCAGATAAAATTTAAAATATCATACTTACGATGAATCTGTCTGCGCCAATCGAATTTTCTGCTCAAAGTATACAAGAAAATATCGAAAAAGCATCCGATTTGAGACTTTCACTTTTTGGGGTCAAAAAAATTCAAAGGGGTTAACCTTAGGTTTTTTTCAAAAACCGTGAAAATATTCAGAGGTGCTTTTATCGACGAAATCGACTAATTTCGATGCGTAGAGTTCGAAAAACTTGCTGGATCCTGGCACAAACACTTTAATCCGTCTCAAAATGCGAAGTAAAGGAGGCTCAGATTTGCGTCGCATTTGCTTACTTTCAAGCCAAATAAAATTTAAAATATCATACTTACGATGAATCTGTCTGCGCCAATCGAATTTTCTGCTCAAAGTATAGAAGAAAATATCGAAAAAGCATCCGATTTGAGACTTTCACTTTTTGGGGTCAAAAAAATTCAAAGGGGTTAACCTTAGGTTTTTTTCAAAAACCGTGAAAATATTCAGTGGTGTTTTTATCGACGAAATCGACTAATTTCGATGCGTAGAGTTCGAAAAACGCGCTGGATCCTGGCGCAAACACTTCAATCCGTCTCAAAATGCGAAGTAAACGAGGCTCAGATTTGCATCGCATTTGCTTACTTTCAAGCCAGATAAAATTTAGAATATCATACTTACGATGAATCTGTCTGCGCCAATCGAATTTTCTGCTCAAAGTATACAAGAAAATATCGAAAAAGCATCCGATTTGAGCCTTTCACTTTTTGGGGTCAAAAAAATTCAAAGGGGTTAACCTTAGGTATTTTTCAAAAACCGTGAAAATATTCAGTGGTGTTTTTATCGACGAAATCGACTAATTTCGATGCGTAGAGTTCGAAAAACTCGCTGGATCCTGGCGCAAACACTTTAATCCGTCTCAAAATGCGAAGTAAAGGAGGCTCAGATTTGCATCGCATTTGCTTACTTTCAAGCCAGATAAAATTTAAAATATCATACTTACGATGAATCTGTCTGCGCCAATCGAATTTTCTGCTCAAAGTATACAAGAAAATATCGAAAAAACATCCGATTTGAGACTTTCACTTTTTGGGGTCAAAAAAATTCAAAGGGGTTGTTAACCTTAGGTTTTTTTCAAAAACCGTGAAAATATTCAGTGGTGTTTTTATCGACGAAATCGACTAATTTCGATGCGTAGAGTTCGAAAACCGCGCTGGATCCTGGCGCAAACACTTTAATCCGTCTCAAAATGCGAAGTAAAGGAGGCTCAGATTTGCATCGCTTTTGCTTACTTTCAAGCCAGATAAAATTTAAAATATCATACTTACGATGAATCTGTCTGCGCCAATCGAATTTTCTGCTCAAAGTATACAAGAAAATATCGAAAAAGCATCCGATTTGAGTCTTTCACTTTTTGGGGTCAAAAAAATTCAAAGGGGTTAACCTTAGGTTTTTTTCAAAAACCTTGAAAATATTCAGTGGTATTTTTATCGACGAAATCGACTAGTTTCGATGCGTATAGTTCGAAAAACTTGCTGGATCCTGGCGCAAACACTTTAATCCGTCTCAAAATGCGAAGTTAAGGAGGCTCAGATTTGCATCGCATTTGCTTATTTTCAAGCCAGATAAAATTTAAAATATCATACTTACGATGAATCTGTCTGCGCCAATCGAATTTTCTGCTCAAAGTATACAAGAAAATATCGAAAAAGCATCCGATTTGAGACTTTCACTTTTTGGGGTCAAAAAAATTCAAAGGGGTTAACCTTAGGTTTTTTTCAAAAACCGTGAAAATATTCAGTGGTGTTTTTATCGACGAAATCGACTAATTTCGATGCGTAGAGTTCGAAAAACGCGCTGGATCCTGGCGCAAACACTTTAATCCGTCTCAAAATGCGAAGTAAAGGAAGCTCAGATTTGCATCGCATTTGCTTACTTTCAAGCCAGATAAAATTTAGAATATCATACTTACGATGAATCTGTTTGCGCCAATCGAATTTTCTGCTCAAAGTATACAAGAAAATATCGAAAAAGCATCCGATTTGAGACTTTCACTTTTTGGGGTCAAAAAAATTCAAAGGGGTTAACCTTAGGTTTTTTTCAAAAACCGTGAAAATATTCAGTGGTGTTTTTATCGACGAAATCGACTAATTTCGATGCGTAGAGTTCGAAAAACGCGCTGGATCCTGGCGCAAACACTTTAATCCGTCTCAAAATGCGAAGTAAAGGAGGCTCAGATTTGCATCGCATTTGCTTACTTTCAAGCCAGATAAAATTTAAAATATCATACTTACGATGAATCTGTCTGCGCCAATCGAATTTTCTGCTCAAAGTATACAAGAAAATATCGAAAAAGCATCCGATTTGAGACTTTCACTTTTTGGGGTAAAAAAATTCAAAGGGGTTAACCTTAGGTTTTTTTCAAAAACCGTGAAAATATTCAGTGGTGTTTCTATCGACGACATCGACTAATTTCGATGCGTAGAGTTCGAAAAACGCGCTGGATCCTGGCCCAAACACTTTAATCCGTCTCAAAATGCGAAGTAAAGGAGGCTCAGATTTGCATCGCATTTGCTTACTTTCAAGCCAGATAAAATTTAAAATATCATACTTACGATGAATCTGTCTGCGCCAATCGAATTTTCTGCTCAAAGTATACAAGAAAATATCGAAAAAGCATCCGATTTGAGACTTTCACTTTTTGGGGTCAAAAAAATTCAAAGGGGTTAACCTTAGGTTTTTTTCAAAAACCGTGAAAATATTCAGTGGTGTTTTTATCGACGAAATCGACTAATTTCGATGCGTAGAGTTCGAAAAACTCGCTGGATCCTGGCGCAAACACTTTAATCCGTCTCAAAATGCGAAATAAAGGAGGCTCAGAATTGCATCGCATTTGCTTACTTTCAAGCCAGATAAAATTTAGAATATCATACTTACGATGAATCTGTCTGCGCCAATCGAATTTTCTGTTCAAAGTATACAAGAAAATATCGAAAAAGCATCCGATTTGAGACTTTCACTTTTTGGGGTCAAAAAAGTTCAAAGGGGTTAACCTTAGGTTTTTTTCAAAAACCGCGAAAATATTCAGTGGTGTTTTTATCGACGAAATCGACTAATTTCGATGCGTAGAGTTCGAAAAACGCGCTGGATCCTGGCGCAAACACTTTAATCCGTCTCAAAATGCGAAGTAAAGGAGGCTCAGATTTGAATCGCATTTGCTTCCTTTCAAGCCAGATAAAATTTAAAATATCATACTTACGATGAATCTGTCTGCGCCAATCGAATTTTCTGCTCAAAGTATACAAGAAAATATCGAAAAAGCATCCGATTTGAGACTTTCACTTTTTGGGGTCAAAAAAATTCAAAGGGGTTAACCTTAGGTTTTTTTCAAAAACCGTGAAAATATTCAGTGGTGTTTTTATCGACGAAATCGACTAATTTCGATGCGTAGAGTTCGAAAAACAAGCTGGATCCTGGCGCAAACACTTTAATCCGTCTCAAAATGCGAAGTAAAGGAAGCTCAGATTTGCATCGCATTTGCCTACTTTCAAGCCAGATAAAATTTAGAATATCATACTTACGATGAATCTGTCTGCGCCAATCGAATTTTCTGTTCAAAGTATATAAGAAAATATCGAATAAGCATCCGATTTGAGACTTTCACTTGTTGAGGTCAAAAAAATTCAAAGGGTTTAACCTTAAGTTTTTTTCAAAAACCGTGAAAATATTCAGTGGTGTTTTTATCGACGAAATCGACTAATTTCGATGCGTAGAGTTCGAAAAACGCGCTAGATCCTGGCGCAAACACTTTAATCCGTCTCAAAATGCGAAGTAAAGGAGGCTCAGATTTGCATCGCATTTGCTTACTTTCAAGCCAGATAAAATTTAAAATATCATACTTACGATGAATCTGTCTGCGCCAATCGAATTTTCTGCTCAAAGTATACAAGAAAATATCGAAAAAGCATCCGATTTGAGACTTTCATTTTTTGGGGTCAAAAAAATTCAAAGGGGTTAACCTTAGGTTTTTTTCAAAAACCGTGAAAATATTCAGTGGTGTTTTTATCGACGAAATCGACTAATTTCGATGCGTAGAGTTCGAAAAACGCGCTGGATCCTGGCGCAAACACTTTAATCCGTCTCAAAATGCGAAGTAAAGGAGGCTCAGATTTGCATCGCATTTCCTTATTTTCAAGCCAGATAAAATTTAAAATATCATACTTACGATGAATCTGTCTGAGCCAATCGTATTTTCTGCTCAAAGTATACAAGAAAATATCGAAAAAGCATCCGATTTGAGACTTTCACTTTTTGGGGTCAAAAAAATTCAAAGGGGTTAACCTTAGGTTTTTTTCAAAAACCGTGAAAATATTCAGTGGTGTTTTTATCGTCGAAATCGACTAATTTAGATGCGTAGAGTTCGAAAAACGCGCTGGATCCTGGCGCAAACACTTTAATCCGTCTCAAAATGCGAAGTAAAGGAAGCTCAGATTTGCATCGCATTTGCTTACTTTCAAGCCAGATAAAATTTAAAATATCATACTTACGATGAATCTGTCTGCGCCAATCGAATTTTCCGCTCAAAGTATACAAGAAAATATCGAAAAAGCATCCGATTTGAGACTTTCACTTTTTGGGGTCAAAAAAATTCAAAGGGGTTAACCTTAGGTTTTTTTCAAAAACCGTGAAAATATTCAGTGGTGTTTTTATCGACGAAATCGACTAATTTCGATACGTAGAATTCGAAAAACTCGCTGGATCCTGGTGCAAACACTTTAATCCGTCTCAAAATGCGAAGTAAAAGTGGCTCAGATTTGCATCGCATTTGCTTACTTTCAAGCGAGATAAAATTTAAAATATCATACTTACGATAAATCTGTCTGCGCCAATCGAATTTTCTGCTCAAAGTATACATGAAAATATCGAAAAAGCATCCGATTTGAGACTTTCACTTTTTGGGGTCAAAAAAATTCAAAGGGGTTAACCTTAGGTTTTTTTCAAAAACCGTGAAAATATTCAGTGGTGTTTTTATCGACGAAATCGACTAATTTCGATGCGTAGAGTTCGAAAAACGCGCTGGATCCTGGCGCAAACACTTCAATCCGTCTCAAAATGCGAAGTAAACGAGGCTCAGATTTGCATCGCATTTGCTTACTTTCAAGCCAGATAAAATTTAGAATATCATACTTACGATGAATCTGTCTGCGCCAATCGAATTTTCTGCTCAAAGTATACAAGAAAATATCGAAAAAGCATCCGATTTGAGCCTTTCACTTTTTGGGGTCAAAAAAATTCAAAGGGGTTAACCTTAGGTATTTTTCAAAAACCGTGAAAATATTCAGTGGTGTTTTTATCGACGAAATCGACTAATTTCGATGCGTAGAGTTCGAAAAACTCGCTGGATCCTGGCGCAAACACTTTAATCCGTCTCAAAATGCGAAGTAAAGGAGGCTCAGATTTGCATCGCATTTGCTTACTTTCAAGCCAGATAAAATTTAAAATATCATACTTACGATGAATCTGTCTGCGCCAATCGAATTTTCTGCTCAAAGTATACAAGAAAATATCGAAAAAACATCCGATTTGAGACTTTCACTTTTTGGGGTCAAAAAAATTCAAAGGGGTTGTTAACCTTAGGTTTTTTTCAAAAACCGTGAAAATATTCAGTGGTGTTTTTATCGACGAAATCGACTAATTTCGATGCGTAGAGTTCGAAAACCGCGCTGGATCCTGGCGCAAACACTTTAATCCGTCTCAAAATGCGAAGTAAAGGAGGCTCAGATTTGCATCGCTTTTGCTTACTTTCAAGCCAGATAAAATTTAAAATATCATACTTACGATGAATCTGTCTGCGCCAATCGAATTTTCTGCTCAAAGTATACAAGAAAATATCGAAAAAGCATCCGATTTGAGTCTTTCACTTTTTGGGGTCAAAAAAATTCAAAGGGGTTAACCTTAGGTTTTTTTCAAAAACCTTGAAAATATTCAGTGGTATTTTTATCGACGAAATCGACTAGTTTCGATGCGTATAGTTCGAAAAACTTGCTGGATCCTGGCGCAAACACTTTAATCCGTCTCAAAATGCGAAGTTAAGGAGGCTCAGATTTGCATCGCATTTGCTTATTTTCAAGCCAGATAAAATTTAAAATATCATACTTACGATGAATCTGTCTGCGCCAATCGAATTTTCTGCTCAAAGTATACAAGAAAATATCGAAAAAGCATCCGATTTGAGACTTTCACTTTTTGGGGTCAAAAAAATTCAAAGGGGTTAACCTTAGGTTTTTTTCAAAAACCGTGAAAATATTCAGTGGTGTTTTTATCGACGAAATCGACTAATTTCGATGCGTAGAGTTCGAAAAACGCGCTGGATCCTGGCGCAAACACTTTAATCCGTCTCAAAATGCGAAGTAAAGGAAGCTCAGATTTGCATCGCATTTGCTTACTTTCAAGCCAGATAAAATTTAGAATATCATACTTACGATGAATCTGTTTGCGCCAATCGAATTTTCTGCTCAAAGTATACAAGAAAATATCGAAAAAGCATCCGATTTGAGACTTTCACTTTTTGGGGTCAAAAAAATTCAAAGGGGTTAACCTTAGGTTTTTTTCAAAAACCGTGAAAATATTCAGTGGTGTTTTTATCGACGAAATCGACTAATTTCGATGCGTAGAGTTCGAAAAACGCGCTGGATCCTGGCGCAAACACTTTAATCCGTCTCAAAATGCGAAGTAAAGGAGGCTCAGATTTGCATCGCATTTGCTTACTTTCAAGCCAGATAAAATTTAAAATATCATACTTACGATGAATCTGTCTGCGCCAATCGAATTTTCTGCTCAAAGTATACAAGAAAATATCGAAAAAGCATCCGATTTGAGACTTTCACTTTTTGGGGTAAAAAAATTCAAAGGGGTTAACCTTAGGTTTTTTTCAAAAACCGTGAAAATATTCAGTGGTGTTTCTATCGACGACATCGACTAATTTCGATGCGTAGAGTTCGAAAAACGCGCTGGATCCTGGCCCAAACACTTTAATCCGTCTCAAAATGCGAAGTAAAGGAGGCTCAGATTTGCATCGCATTTGCTTACTTTCAAGCCAGATAAAATTTAAAATATCATACTTACGATGAATCTGTCTGCGCCAATCGAATTTTCTGCTCAAAGTATACAAGAAAATATCGAAAAAGCATCCGATTTGAGACTTTCACTTTTTGGGGTCAAAAAAATTCAAAGGGGTTAACCTTAGGTTTTTTTCAAAAACCGTGAAAATATTCAGTGGTGTTTTTATCGACGAAATCGACTAATTTCGATGCGTAGAGTTCGAAAAACTCGCTGGATCCTGGCGCAAACACTTTAATCCGTCTCAAAATGCGAAATAAAGGAGGCTCAGAATTGCATCGCATTTGCTTACTTTCAAGCCAGATAAAATTTAGAATATCATACTTACGATGAATCTGTCTGCGCCAATCGAATTTTCTGTTCAAAGTATACAAGAAAATATCGAAAAAGCATCCGATTTGAGACTTTCACTTTTTGGGGTCAAAAAAGTTCAAAGGGGTTAACCTTAGGTTTTTTTCAAAAACCGCGAAAATATTCAGTGGTGTTTTTATCGACGAAATCGACTAATTTCGATGCGTAGAGTTCGAAAAACGCGCTGGATCCTGGCGCAAACACTTTAATCCGTCTCAAAATGCGAAGTAAAGGAGGCTCAGATTTGAATCGCATTTGCTTCCTTTCAAGCCAGATAAAATTTAAAATATCATACTTACGATGAATCTGTCTGCGCCAATCGAATTTTCTGCTCAAAGTATACAAGAAAATATCGAAAAAGCATCCGATTTGAGACTTTCACTTTTTGGGGTCAAAAAAATTCAAAGGGGTTAACCTTAGGTTTTTTTCAAAAACCGTGAAAATATTCAGTGGTGTTTTTATCGACGAAATCGACTAATTTCGATGCGTAGAGTTCGAAAAACAAGCTGGATCCTGGCGCAAACACTTTAATCCGTCTCAAAATGCGAAGTAAAGGAAGCTCAGATTTGCATCGCATTTGCCTACTTTCAAGCCAGATAAAATTTAGAATATCATACTTACGATGAATCTGTCTGCGCCAATCGAATTTTCTGTTCAAAGTATATAAGAAAATATCGAATAAGCATCCGATTTGAGACTTTCACTTGTTGAGGTCAAAAAAATTCAAAGGGTTTAACCTTAAGTTTTTTTCAAAAACCGTGAAAATATTCAGTGGTGTTTTTATCGACGAAATCGACTAATTTCGATGCGTAGAGTTCGAAAAACGCGCTGGATCCTGGCGCAAACACTTTAATCCGTCTCAAAATGCGAAGTAAAGGAGGCTCAGATTTGCATCGCATTTGCTTACTTTCAAGCCAGATAAAATTTAAAATATCATACTTACGATGAATCTGTCTGCGCCAATCGAATTTTCTGCTCAAAGTATACAAGAAAATATCGAAAAAGCATCCGATTTGAGACTTTCATTTTTTGGGGTCAAAAAAATTCAAAGGGGTTAACCTTAGGTTTTTTTCAAAAACCGTGAAAATATTCAGTGGTGTTTTTATCGACGAAATCGACTAATTTCGATGCGTAGAGTTCGAAAAACGCGCTGGATCCTGGCGCAAACACTTTAATCCGTCTCAAAATGCGAAGTAAAGGAGGCTCAGATTTGCATCGCATTTCCTTATTTTCAAGCCAGATAAAATTTAAAATATCATACTTACGATGAATCTGTCTGAGCCAATCGTATTTTCTGCTCAAAGTATACAAGAAAATATCGAAAAAGCATCCGATTTGAGACTTTCACTTTTTGGGGTCAAAAAAATTCAAAGGGGTTAACCTTAGGTTTTTTTCAAAAACCGTGAAAATATTCAGTGGTGTTTTTATCGTCGAAATCGACTAATTTAGATGCGTAGAGTTCGAAAAACGCGCTGGATCCTGGCGCAAACACTTTAATCCGTCTCAAAATGCGAAGTAAAGGAAGCTCAGATTTGCATCGCATTTGCTTACTTTCAAGCCAGATAAAATTTAAAATATCATACTTACGATGAATCTGTCTGCGCCAATCGAATTTTCCGCTCAAAGTATACAAGAAAATATCGAAAAAGCATCCGATTTGAGACTTTCACTTTTTGGGGTCAAAAAAATTCAAAGGGGTTAACCTTAGGTTTTTTTCAAAAACCGTGAAAATATTCAGTGGTGTTTTTATCGACGAAATCGACTAATTTCGATACGTAGAATTCGAAAAACTCGCTGGATCCTGGTGCAAACACTTTAATCCGTCTCAAAATGCGAAGTAAAAGTGGCTCAGATTTGCATCGCATTTGCTTACTTTCAAGCGAGATAAAATTTAAAATATCATACTTACGATAAATCTGTCTGCGCCAATCGAATTTTCTGCTCAAAGTATACATGAAAATATCGAAAAAGCATCCGATTTGAGACTTTCACTTTTTGGGGTCAAAAAAATTCAAAGGGGTTAACCTTAGGTTTTTTTCAAAAACCGTGAAAATATTCAGTGGTGTTTTTATCGACGAAATCGACTAATTTCGATACGTAGAATTCGAAAAACTCGCTGGATCCTGGTGCAAACACTTTAATCCGTCTCAAAATGCGAAGTAAAAGTGGCTCAGATTTGCATCGCATTTGCTTACTTTCAAGCGAGATAAAATTTAAAATATCATACTTACGATAAATCTGTCTGCGCCAATCGAATTTTCTGCTCAAAGTATACATGAAAATATCGAAAAAGCATCCGATTTGAGACTTTCACTTTTTGGGGTCAAAAAAATTCAAAGGGGTTAACCTTAGGTTTTTTTCAAAAACCGTGAAAATATTCAGTGGTGTTTTTATCGACGAAATCGACTAATTTCGATGCGTAGAATTCGAAAAACGCGCTGGATCCTAGCGCAAACACTTTAATCCGTCTCAAAATGCGAAGTAAAGGAGGCTCAGATTTGCATCGCATTTGCTTACTTTCAAGCCAGATAAAATTTAGAATATCATACTTACGATGAATCTGTCTGCGCCAATCGAATTTTCTGCTCAAAGTATACAAGAAAATATCGAAAAAGCATCCGATTTGAGACTTTCACTTTTTGGGGTCAAAAAAATTCAAAGAGATTAACCTTAGGTTTTTTTCAAAAACCGTGAAAATATTCAGTGGTATTTTTATCGACGAAATCGACTAATTTCGATGCGTAGAGTTCGAAAAACTCGCTGGATCCTGGCGCAAACACTTTAATCCGTCTCAAAATGCGAAGTAAAGGAGGCTCAGATTTGCATCGCATTTTACTTACTTTCAAGCCAGATAAAATTTAGAATATCATACTTACGATGAATCTGTCTGCGCCAATCGAATTTTCTGCTCAAAGTATACAAGAAAATATCGAAAAAGCATCCGATTTGAGACTTTCACTTTTTGGGGTCAAAAAAATTCAAAGGGGTTAACCTTAGGTTTTTTTCAAAAACCGTGAAAATATTCAGTGGTGTTTTTATCGACGAAATCGACTAATTTCGATGCGTAGAGTTCGAAAAACGCGCTGGATCCTGGCGCAAACACTTTAATCCGTCTCAAAATGCGAAGTAAAGGAGGCTCAGATTTGCATCGCATTTGTTTACTTTCAAGCCAGATAAAATTTAAAATATCATACTTACGATGAATCTGTCTGCGCCAATCGAATTTTCTGCTCAAAGTATACAAGAAAATATCGAAAAAGCATCCGATTTGAGACTTTCACTTTTTGGGGTCAAAAAAATTCAAAGGGGTTAACCTTAGGTTTTTTTCAAAAACCGTGAAAATATTCAGTGGTGTTTTTATCGACGAAATCGACTAATTTCGATGCGTAGAGTTCGAAAAAGGCGCTGGATCCTGGCGCAAACACTTTAATCCGTCTCAAAATGCGAAGTAAAGGAGGCTCAGATTTGCATCGCATTTGCTTACTTTCAAGCCAGATAAAATTTAAAATATCATACTTACGATGAATCTGTCTGCGCCAATCGAATTTTCTGCTCAAAGTATACAAGAAAATATCGAAAAAGCATCCGATTTGAGACTTTCACTTTTTGGGGTCAAAAAAATTCAAAGGGGTTAACCTTAGGTTTTTTTCAAAAACCGTGAAAATATTCAGTGGTGTTTTTATCGACGAAATCGACTAATTTCGATGCGTAGAGTTCGAACAACGCGCTGGATCCTGGCGCAAACACTTTAATCCGTCTCAAAATGCGAAGTAAAGGAGGCTCAGATTTGCATCGCATTTGTTTACTTTCAAGCCAGATAAAATTTAAAATATCATACTTACGATGAATCTGTCTGCGCCAATCGAATTTTATGCTCAAAGTATACAAGAAAATATCGAAAAAGCATCTGATTTGAGACTTTCACTTTTTGGGGTCAAAAAAATTCAAAGGGGTTAACCTTAGGTTTTTTTCAAAAACCGTGAAAATATTCAGTGGTGTTTTTATCGACGAAATCAACTAATTTCTATGCGTAGATTTCGAAAAACTCGCTGGATCCTGGCGCAAACACTTTAATCCGTCTCAGAATGCGAAGTAAAGGAGGCTCAGATTTGCATCGCATTTGCTTACTTTCAAGCCAGATAAAATTTAGAATATCATACTTACGATGAATCTGTCTGCGCCAATCGAATTTTCTGCTCAAAGTATACAAGAAAAGATCGAAAAAGCATCCGATTTGAGACTTTCACTTTTTGGGGTCAAAAAAATTCAAAGGGGTTAACCTTAGGTTTTTTTCAAAAACCGTGAAAATATTCAGTGGTGTTTTTATCGACGAAATCGACTAATTTCGATGCGTAGAGTTCGAAAAACGCGCTCGATCCGGGCGCAAACACTTTAATCCGTCTCAAAATGCGAAGTAAAGAAGGCTCAGATTTGCATCGCATTTGCTTACTTTCAAGCCAGATAAAATTTAAAATATCATACTTACGATGAATCTGTCTGCGCCAATCGAATTTTATGCTCAAAGTATACAAGAAAATATCGAAAAAGCATCTGATTTGAGACTTTCACTTTTTGGGGTCAAAAAAATTCAAAGGGGTTAACCTTAGGTTTTTTTCAAAAACCGTGAAAATATTCAGTGGTGTTTTTATCGACGAAATCAACTAATTTCTATGCGTAGATTTCGAAAAACTCGCTGGATCCTGGCGCAAACACTTTAATCCGTCTCAGAATGCGAAGTAAAGGAGGCTCAGATTTGCATCGCATTTGCTTACTTTCAAGCCAGATAAAATTTAGAATATCATACTTACGATGAATCTGTCTGCGCCAATCGAATTTTCTGCTCAAAGTATACAAGAAAATATCGAAAAAGCATCCGATTTGAGACTTTCACTTTTTGGGGTCAAAAAAATTCAACGGGGTTAACCTTAGGTTTTTTTCAAAAACCGTGAAAATATTCAGTGGTGTTTTTATCGACGAAATCGACTAATTTCGATGCGTAGAGTTCGAAAAACGCGCTGGATCCTGGCGCAAACACTTTAATCCGTCTCAAAATGCGAAGTAAAGGAGGCTCAGATTTGCATCGCATTTGCTTACTTTCAAGCCAGATAAAATTTAAAATATCATACTTACGATGAATCTGTCTGCGCCAATCGAATTTTCTGCTCAAAGTATACAAGAAAATATCGAAAAAGCATCCGATTTGAGACTTTCACTTTTTGGGGTCAAAAAAATTCAAAGGGGTTAACCTCAGGTTTTTTTCAAAAACCGTGAAAATATTCAGTGGTGTTTTTATCGACGAAATCGACTAATTTCGATGCGTAGAATTCGAAAAACTCGCTGGATCCTGGTGCAAACACTTTAATCCGTCTCAAAATGCGAAGTAAGGAGGCTCAGATTTGCATCGCATTTGCTTACTTTCAAGCCAGATAAAATTTAAAATATCATACTTACGATGAAACTGTCTGCGCCAATCGAATTTTCTGCTCAAAGTATACAAGAAAATATCGAAAAAGCATCCGATTTGAGACTTTCACTTTTTGGGGTCAAAAAAATTCAAAGGGGTTAACCTTAGGTTTTTTTCAAAAACCGTGAAAATATTCAGTGGTGTTTTTATCGACGAGATCGACTAATTTCGATGCGTAGAGTTCGAAAAACGCGCTGGATCCTGGCGCAAACACTTTAATCCGTCTCAAAATGCGAAGTAATGGAGGCTCAGATTTGCATCGCATTTGCTTACTTTCAAGCCAGATAAAATTTAAAATATCATACTTACGATGAATCTGTCTGCGCCAATCGAATTTTCTGCTCAAAGTATACAAGAAAATATCGAAAAAGCATCCGATTTGAGACTTTCACTTTTTGGGGTCAAAAAAATTCAAAGGGGTTAACCTTAGGTTTTTTTCAAAAACCGTGAAAATATTCAGTGGTGTTTTTATCGACGAAATCGACTAATTTCGATGCGTAGAATTCGAAAAACTCGCTGGATCCTGGTGCAAACACTTTAATCCGTCTCAAAATGCGAAGTAAAGGAGGCTCAGATTTGCATCGCATTTGCTTACTTTCAAGCCAGATAAAATTTAAAATATCATACTTACGATGAAACTGTCTGCGCCAATCGAATTTTCTGCTCAAAGTATACAAGAAAATATCGAAAAAGCATCCGATTTGAGACTTTCACTTTTTGGGGTCAAAAAAATTCAACGGGGTTAACCTTAGGTTTTTTTCAAAAACCGTGAAAATATTCAGTGGTGTTTTTATCGACGAAATCGACTAATTTCGATGCGTAGAGTTCGAAAAACGCGCTGGATCCTGGCGCAAACACTTTAATCCGTCTCAAAATGCAAAGTAAAGGAGGCTCAGATTTGCATCGCATTTGCTTACTTTCAAGCCAGATAAAATTTAAAATATCATACTTACGATGAATCTGTCTGCGCCAATCGAATTTTCTGCTCAAAGTATACAAGAAAATATCGAAAAAGCATCCGATTTGAGACTTTCACTTTTTGGGGTCAAAAAAATTCAAAGGGGTTAACCTCAGGTTTTTTTCAAAAACCGTGAAAATATTCAGTGGTGTTTTTATCGACGAAATCGACTAATTTCGATGCGTAGAATTCGAAAAACTCGCTGGATCCTGGTGCAAACACTTTAATCCGTCTCAAAATGCGAAGTAAGGAGGCTCAGATTTGCATCGCATTTGCTTACTTTCAAGCCAGATAAAATTTAAAATATCATACTTACGATGAAACTGTCTGCGCCAATCGAATTTTCTGCTCAAAGTATACAAGAAAATATCGAAAAAGCATCCGATTTGAGACTTTCACTTTTTGGGGTCAAAAAAATTCAAAGGGGTTAACCTTAGGTTTTTTTCAAAAACCGTGAAAATATTCAGTGGTGTTTTTATCGACGAAATCGACTAATTTCGATGCGTAGAGTTCGAAAAACGCGCTGGATCCTGGCGCAAACACTTTAATCCGTCTCAAAATGCGAAGTAAAGGAGGCTCAGATTTGCATCGCATTTGCTTACTTTCAAGCCAGATAAAATTTAAAATATCATACTTACGATGAATCTGTCTGCGCCAATCGAATTTTCTGCTCAAAGTATACAAGAAAATATCGAAAAAGCATCCGATTTGAGACTTTCACTTTTTGGGGTCAAAAAAATTCAAAGGGATTAACCTTAGGTTTTTTTCAAAAACCGTGAAAATATTCAGTGGTGTTTTTATCGACGAAATCGACTAAATTTCGATGCGTAGAGTTCGAAAAACTCGCTGGATCCTGGCGCAAACACTTTAATCCGTCTTAAAATGCGAAGTAAAGGAGGCTCAGATTTGCATCGCATTTCCTTACTTTCAAGCCAGATAAAATTTAGAATATCGTACTTACGATGAATCTGTCTGCGCCAATCGAATTTTCTGCTCAAAGTATACAAGAAAATATCGAAAAAGCATCCGATTTGATACTTTCACTTTTTGGGGTCAAAAAAATTCAAAGGGGTTAACCTTAGGTTTTTTTCAAAAACCGTGAAAATATTCAGTGGTGTTTTTATCGACGAAATCGACCAATTTCGATGCGTAGAGTTCGAACAACGCGCTGGATCCTGGCGCAAACACTTTAATCCGTCTCAAAATGCGAAGTAAAGGAGGCTCAGATTTGCATCGCATTTGCTTACTTTCAAGCCAGATAAAATTTAAAATATCATACTTACGATGAATCTGTCTGCGCCAATCGAATTTTCTGCTCAAAGTATACAAGAAAATATCGAAAAAGCATCCGATTTGAGACTTTCACTTTTTGGGGTCAAAAAAATTCAAAGGGGTTAACCTTAGGTTTTTTTCAAAAACCGTGAAAATATTCAGTGGTGTTTTTATCGACGAAATCGACTAATTTCGATGCGTAGAGTTCGAAAAACGCGCTGGATCCTGGCGCAAACACTTTAATCCGTCTCAAAATGCGAAGTAAAGAAGGCTCAGATTTGCATCGCATTTGCTTACTTTCAAGCCAGATAAAATTTAGAATATCATACTTACGATGAATCTGTCTGCGCCAATCGAAATTTCTGCTCAAAGTATACATGAAAATATCGAAAAAGCATCCGATTTGAGACTTTCACTTTTTGGGGTCAAAAAAATTCAAAGGGATTAACCTTAGGTTTTTTTCAAAAACCGTGAAAATATTCAGTGGTGTTTTTATCGACGAAATCGACTAATTTCGATGCGTAGAGTTCGAAAAACGCGCTGGATCCTGGCGCAAACACTTTAATCCGTTTCAAAATGCGAAGTAATGGAGGCTCAGATTTGCATCGCATTTGCTTACTTTCAAGCCAGATAAAATTTAAAATATCATACTTACGATGAATCTGTCTGCGCCAATCGAATTTTCTGCTCAAAGTATACAAGAAAATATCGAAAAAGCATCCGATTTGAGACTTTCACTTTTTGGGGTCAAAAAAATTCAAAGGGGTTAACCTTAGGTTTTTTTCAAAAACCGTGAAAATATTCAGTGGTGTTTTTATCGACGAAATCGACTAATTTCGATGCGTAGAATTCGAAAAACTCGCTGGATCCTGGTGCAAACACTTTAATCCGTCTCAAAATGCGAAGTAAGGAGGCTCAGATTTGCATCGCATTTGCTTACTTTCAAGCCAGATAAAATTTAAAATATCATACTTACGATGAATCTGTCTGCGCCAATCGAATTTTCTGCTCAAAGTATACATGAAAATATCGAAAAAGCATCCGATTTGAGACTTTCACTTTTTGGGGTCAAAAAAATTCAAAGGGGTTAACCTTAGGTTTTTTTCAAAAACCGTGAAAATATTCAGTGGTGTTCTTATCGACGAAATCGACTAATTTCGATGCGTAGAGTTCGAAAAACGCGCTGGATCCTGGCGCAAACACTTTAATCCGTCTCAAAATGCGAAGTAAAGGAGGCTCAGATTTGCATCGCATTTGCTTACTTTCAAGCCAGATAAAATTTAAAATATCATACTTACGATGAATCTGTCTGCGCCAATCGAATTTTCTGCTCAAAGTATACATGAAAATATCGAAAAAGCATCCGATTTGAGACTTTCACTTTTTGGGGTCAAAAAAATTCAAAGGGATTAACCTTAGGTTTTTTTCAAAAACCGTGAAAATATTCAGTGGTGTTTTTATCGACGAAATCGACTAATTTCGATGCGTAGAGTTCGAAAAACGCGCTGGATCCTAGCGCAAACACTTTAATCCGTCTCAAAATGCGAAGTAAAGGAGGCTCAGATTTGCATCGCATTTGCTTACTTTCAAGCCAGATAAAATTTAGAATATCATACTTACGATGAATCTGTCTGCGCCAATCGAATTTTCTGCTCAAAGTATACAAGAAAATATCGAAAAAGCATCCGATTTGAGACTTTCACTTTTTGGGGTCAAAAAAATTCAAAGGGGTTAACCTTAGGTTTTTTTCAAAAACCGTGAAAATATTCAGTGGTGTTTTTATCGACGAAATCGACTAATTTCGATGCGTAGAGTTCGAAAAACGCGCTGGATCCGGGCGCAAACACTTTAATCCGTCTCAAAATGCGAAGTAAAGAAGGCTCAGATTTGCATCGCATTTGCTTACTTTCAAGCCAGATAAAATTTAAAATATCATACTTACGATGAATCTGTCTGCGCCAATCGAATTTTATGCTCAAAGTATACAAGAAAATATCGAAAAAGCATCCGATTTGAGACTTTCATTTTTTGGGGTCAAAAAAATTCAAAGGGGTTAACCTTAGGTTTTTTTCAAAAACCGTGAAAATATTCAGTGGTGTTTTTATCGACGAAATCGACTAATTTCGATGCGTAGAGTTCGAAAAACTCGCTGGATCCTGGCGCAAACACTTTAATCCGTCTCAAAATGCGAAGTAAAGGAGGCTCAGATTTGCATTGCATTTGCTTACTTTCAAGCCAGATAAAATTTAGAATATCATACTTACGATGAATCTGTCTGCGCCAATCGAATTTTCTGCTCAAAGTATACAAGAAAATATCGAAAAAGCATCCGATTTGAGACTTTCACTTTTTGGGGTCAAAAAAATTCAAAGGGATTAACCTTAGGTTTTTTTCAAAAACCGTGAAAATATTCAGTGGTGTTTTTATCGACGAAATCGACTAATTTCGATGCGTAGAGTTCGAAAAACGCGCTGGATCCTGGCGCAAACACTTTAATCCGTTTCAAAATGCGAAGTAATGGAGGCTCAGATTTGCATCGCATTTGCTTACTTTCAAGCCAGATAAAATTTAAAATATCATACTTACGATGAATCTGTCTGCGCCAATCGAATTTTCTGCTCAAAGTATACAAGAAAATATCGAAAAAGCATCCGATTTGAGACTTTCACTTTTTGGGGTCAAAAAAATTCAAAGGGGTTAACCTTAGGTTTTTTTCAAAAACCGTGAAAATATTCAGTGGTGTTTTTATCGACGAAATCGACTAATTTCGATGCGTAGAATTCGAAAAACTCGCTGGATCCTGGTGCAAACACTTTAATCCGTCTCAAAATGCGAAGTAAGGAGGCTCAGATTTGCATCGCATTTGCTTACTTTCAAGCCAGATAAAATTTAAAATATCATACTTACGATGAATCTGTCTGCGCCAATCGAATTTTCTGCTCAAAGTATACATGAAAATATCGAAAAAGCATCCGATTTGAGACTTTCACTTTTTGGGGTCAAAAAAATTCAAAGGGGTTAACCTTAGGTTTTTTTCAAAAACCGTGAAAATATTCAGTGGTGTTTTTATCGACGAAATCGACTAATTTCGATGCGTAGAGTTCGAAAAACGCGCTGGATCCTGGCGCAAACACTTTAATCCGTCTCAAAATGCGAAGTAAAGGAGGCTCAGATTTGCATCGCATTTGCTTACTTTCAAGCCAGATAAAATTTAAAATATCATACTTACGATGAATCTGTCTGCGCCAATCGAATTTTCTGCTCAAAGTATACATGAAAATATCGAAAAAGCATCCGATTTGAGACTTTCACTTTTTGGGGTCAAAAAAATTCAAAGGGATTAACCTTAGGTTTTTTTCAAAAACCGTGAAAATATTCAGTGGTGTTTTTATCGACGAAATCGACTAATTTCGATGCGTAGAGTTCGAAAAACGCGCTGGATCCTAGCGCAAACACTTTAATCCGTCTCAAAATGCGAAGTAAAGGAGGCTCAGATTTGCATCGCATTTGCTTACTTTCAAGCCAGATAAAATTTAGAATATCATACTTACGATGAATCTGTCTGCGCCAATCGAATTTTCTGCTCAAAGTATACAAGAAAATATCGAAAAAGCATCCGATTTGAGACTTTCACTTTTTGGGGTCAAAAAAATTCAAAGGGGTTAACCTTAGGTTTTTTTCAAAAACCGTGAAAATATTCAGTGGTGTTTTTATCGACGAAATCGACTAATTTCGATGCGTAGAGTTCGAAAAACGCGCTGGATCCGGGCGCAAACACTTTAATCCGTCTCAAAATGCGAAGTAAAGAAGGCTCAGATTTGCATCGCATTTGCTTACTTTCAAGCCAGATAAAATTTAAAATATCATACTTACGATGAATCTGTCTGCGCCAATCGAATTTTATGCTCAAAGTATACAAGAAAATATCGAAAAAGCATCCGATTTGAGACTTTCATTTTTTGGGGTCAAAAAAATTCAAAGGGGTTAACCTTAGGTTTTTTTCAAAAACCGTGAAAATATTCAGTGGTGTTTTTATCGACGAAATCGACTAATTTCGATGCGTAGAGTTCGAAAAACTCGCTGGATCCTGGCGCAAACACTTTAATCCGTCTCAAAATGCGAAGTAAAGGAGGCTCAGATTTGCATTGCATTTGCTTACTTTCAAGCCAGATAAAATTTAGAATATCATACTTACGATGAATCTGTCTGCGCCAATCGAATTTTCTGCTCAAAGTATACAAGAAAATATCGAAAAAGCATCCGATTTGAGACTTTCACTTTTTGGGGTCAAAAAAATTCAAAGGGGTTAACCTTAGGTTTTTTTCAAAAACCGTGAAAATATTCAGTGGTGTCTTTATCGACGAAATCGACTAATTTCGATGCGTAGAGTTCGAAAAACGCGCTGGATCCTGGCGCAAACACTTTAATCCGTCTCAAAATGCGAAGTAAAGGACGCTCAGATTTGGATCGCATTTGCTTACTTTCAAGCCAGATAAAATTTAAAATATCATACTTACGATGAATCTGTCTGCGCCAATCGAATTTTCTGCTGAAAGTATACTAGAAAATATCGAAAAAGCATCCGATTTGAGACTCTCACTTTTTGGGGTCAAAAAAATTCAAAGGGGTTAACCTTAGGTTTTTTTCAAAAACCGTGAAAATATTCAGTGGTGTTTTTATCGACGAAATCGACTAATTTCGATGCGTAGAGTTCGAAAAACGCGCTGGATCCTGGCGCAAACACTTTAATCCGTCTCAAAATGCGAAGTAAAAAAGGCTCAGATTTGCATCGCATTTGCTTACTTTCAAGCCAGATAAAATTTAAAATATCATACTTACGATGAATCTGTCTGCGCCAATCGAATTTTCTGCTCTAAGTATACAAGAAAATATCGAAAAAGCATCCGATTTGAGACTTTCACTTTTTGGGGTAAAAAAAATTCAAAGGGGTTAACCTTAGGTTTTTTCAAAAACCGTGAAAATATTCAGTGGTGTTTTTATCGACGAGATCGACTAATTTCGATGCGTAGAGTTCGAAAAACGCGCTGGATCCTGGCGCAAACACTTTAATCCGTCTCAAAATGCGAAGTAATGGAGGCTCAGATTTGCATCGCATTTGCTTACTTTCAAGCCAGATAAAATTTAAAATATCATACTTACGATGAATCTGTCTGCGCCAATCGAATTTTCTGCTCAAAGTATACATGAAAATATCGAAAAAGCATCCGATTTGAGACTTTCACTTTTTGGGGTCAAAAAAATTCAAAGGGGTTAACCTTAGGTTTTTTTCAAAAACCGTGAAAATATTCAGTGGTGTTCTTATCGACGAAATCGACTAATTTCGATGCGTAGAGTTCGAAAAACGCGCTGGATCCTAGCGCAAACACTTTAATCCGTCTCAAAATGCGAAGTAAAGGAGGCTCAGATTTGCATCGCATTTGCTTACTTTCAAGCCAGATAAAATTTAGAATATCATACTTACGATGAATCTGTCTGCGCCAATCGAATTTTCTGCTCAAAGTATACAAGAAAATATCGAAAAAGCATCCGATTTGAGACTTTCACTTTTTGGGGTCAAAAAAATTCCAAGGGTTTCTTAGGTTTTTTTCAAAAACCGTGAAAATATTCAGTGGTGTTTTTATCGACGAAATCGACTAATTTCGATGCGTAGAGTTCGAAAAACGCGCTGGATCCGGGCGCAAACACTTTAATCCGTCTCAAAATGCGAAATAAAGAAGGCTCAGATTTGCATCGCATTTGCTTACTTTCAAGCCAGATAAAATTTAAAATATCATACTTACGATGAATCTGTCTGCGCCAATCGAATTTTATGCTCAAAGTATACAAGAAAATATCGAAAAAGCATCCGATTTGAGACTTTCATTTTTTGGGGTCAAAAAAATTCAAAGGGGTTAACCTTAGGTTTTTTTCAAAAACCGTGAAAATATTCAGTGGTGTTTTTATCGACGAAATCGACTAATTTCGATGCGTAGAGTTCGAAAAACGCGCTGGATCCTGGCGCAAACTCTTTAATCCGTCTCAAAATGCGAAGTAAAGGAGGCTCAGATTTGCATCGCATTTGCTTACTTTCAAGCCAGATAAAATTTAAAATATCATACTTACGATGAATCTGTTTGCGCCAATCGAATTTTCTGCTCAAAGTATACAAGAAAATATCGAAAAAGCATCCGATTTGAGACTTTCACTTTTTGGGGTCAAAAAAATTCAAAGGGGTTAACCTTAGGTTTTTTTCAAAAACCGTGAAAATATTCAGTGGTGTTTTTATCGACGAAATCGACTAATTTCGATGCGTAGAGTTCGAAAAACGCGCAGGATCCTGGCGCAAACACTTTAATCCGTCTCAAAATGCGAAGTAAAGGAGGCTCAGATTTGCATCGTATTTGCTTACTTTCAAGCCAGATAAAATTTAAAATATCATACTTACGATGAATCTGTCTGCGCCAATCGAATTTTCTGCTCAAAGTATACAAGAAAATATCGAAAAAGCATCCGATTTGAGACTTTCACTTTTTGGGGTCAAAAAAATTCAAAGGGGTTAACCTTAGGTTTTTTTCAAAAACCGTGAAAATATTCAGTGGTGTTTTTATCGACGAAATCGACTAATTTCGATGCGTAGAGTTCGAAAAACGTGCTGGATCCTGGCGCAAACACTTTAATCCGTCTCAAAATGCGAAGTAAAGGAGGCTCAGATTTGCATCGCATTTGCTTACTTTCAAGCCAGATAAAATTTAAAATATCATACTTACGATGAATCTGTCTGCGCCAATCGAATTTTCTGCTCAAAGTATACAAGAAAATATCGAAAAAGCATCCGATTTGAGACTTTCACTTTTTGGGGTCAAAAAAATTCAAAGGGGTTAACCTTAGGTTTTTTTCAAAAACCGTGAAAATATTCAGTGGTGTTTTTATCGACGAAATCGACTAATTTCGATGCGTAGAGTTCGAACAACGCGCTGGATCCTGGCGCAAACACTTTAATCCGTCTCAAAATGCGCAGTAAAGGCGGCTCAGATTTGCATCGCATTTGCTTACTTTCAAGCCAGATAAAATTTAAAATATCATACTTACGATGAATCTGTCTGCGCCAATCGAATTTTCTGCTCAAAGTATACAACAAAATATCGAAAAAGCATCCGATTTGAGACTTTCACTTTTTGGGATCAAAAAAATTCAAAGGGGTTAACCTTAGGTTTTTTTCAAAAACCGTGAAAATATTCAGTGGTGTTTTTATCGACGAAATCGACTAATTTCGATGCGTAGAGTTCGAAAAACGCGCTGGATCCTGGCGCAAACACTTTAATCCGTCTCAAAATGCGAAGTAAAGGAGGCTCAGATTTGCATCGCATTTGCTTACTTTCAAGCCAGATAAAATTTAAAATATCATACTTACGATGAATCTGTTTGCGCCAATCGAATTTTCTGCTCAAAGTATACAAGAAAATATCGAAAAAGCATCCGATTTGAGACTTTCACTTTTTGGGGTCAAAAAAATTCAAAGGGGTTAACCTTAGGTTTTTTTCAAAAACCGTGAAAATATTCAGTGGTGTTTTTATCGACGAAATCGACTAATTTCGATGCGTAGAGTTCGAAAAACTCGCTGGATCCTGGCGCAAACACTTTAATCCGTCTCAAAATGCGAAGTAAAGGAGGCTCAGATTTGCATTGCATTTGCTTACTTTCAAGCCAGATAAAATTTAGAATATCATACTTACGATGAATCTGTCTGCGCCAATCGAATTTTCTGCTCAAAGTATACAAGAAAATATCGAAAAAGCATCCGATTTGAGACTTTCACTTTTTGGGGTCAAAAAAATTCAAAGGGGTTAACCTTAGGTTTTTTTCAAAAACCGTGAAAATATTCAGTGGTGTTTTTATCGACGAAATCGACTAATTTCGATGCGTAGAGTTCGAAAAACGCGCTGGATCCTGGCGCAAACACTTTAATCCGTCTCAAAATGCGAAGTAAAGGACGCTCAGATTTGGATCGCATTTGCTTACTTTCAAGCCAGATAAAATTTAAAATATCATACTTACGATGAATCTGTCTGCGCCAATCGAATTTTCTGCTGAAAGTATACTAGAAAATATCGAAAAAGCATCCGATTTGAGACTCTCACTTTTTGGGGTCAAAAAAATTCAAAGGGGTTAACCTTAGGTTTTTTTCAAAAACCGTGAAAATATTCAGTGGTGTTTTTATCGACGAAATCGACTAATTTCGATGCGTAGAGTTCGAAAAACGCGCTGGATCCTGGCGCAAACACTTTAATCCGTCTCAAAATGCGAAGTAAAAAAGGCTCAGATTTGCATCGCATTTGCTTACTTTCAAGCCAGATAAAATTTAAAATATCATACTTACGATGAATCTGTCTGCGCCAATCGAATTTTCTGCTCTAAGTATACAAGAAAATATCGAAAAAGCATCCGATTTGAGACTTTCACTTTTTGGGGTAAAAAAAATTCAAAGGGGTTAACCTTAGGTTTTTTCAAAAACCGTGAAAATATTCAGTGGTGTTTTTATCGACGAGATCGACTAATTTCGATGCGTAGAGTTCGAAAAACGCGCTGGATCCTGGCGCAAACACTTTAATCTGTCTCAAAATGCGAAGTAATGGAGGCTCAGATTTGCATCGCATTTGCTTACTTTCAAGCCAGATAAAATTTAAAATATCATACTTACGATGAATCTGTCTGCGCCAATCGAATTTTCTGCTCAAAGTATACAAGAAAATATCGAAAAAGCATCCGATTTCAGACTTTCACTTTTTGGGGTCAAAAAAATTCAAAGAGTTTAACCTTAGGTTTTTTTCAAAAACCGTGAAAATATTCAGTGGTGTTTTTATCGACGAAATCGACTAATTTCGATGCGTAGAGTTCGAAAAACGCGCTGGATCCTGGCGCAAACACTTTAATCCGTCTCAAAATGCGAAGTAAAGGAGGCTCAGATTTGCATCGCATTTGCTTACTTTCAAGCCAGATAAAATTTAAAATATCATACTTACGATGAATCTGTCTGCGCCAATCGAATTTTCTGCTCAAAGTATACAAGAAATATCGAAAAAGCATCCGATTTGAGACTTTCACTTTTTGGGGTCAAAAAAATTCAAGGGGTTAACCTTAGGTTTTTTTCAAAAACCGTGAAAGTATTCAGTGGTGTTTTTATCGACGAAATCGACTAATTTCGATGCGTAGAGTTCGAAAAACGAGCTGGATCCTGGCGCAAACACTTTAATCCGTCTCAAAATGCGAAGTAAAGGAGGCTCAGATTTGCATCGCATTTGCTTACTTTCAAGCCAGATAAAATTTAAAATATCATACTTACGATGAATCTGTCTGCGCCAATCGATTTTTCTGCTCAAAGTACACAAGAAAATATCGAAAAAGCATCCGATTTGAGACTTTCACTTTTTGGGGTCAAAAAAATTCAAAGCGGTTAACCTTAGATTTTTTTCAAAAACCGTGAAAATATTCAGTGGTGTTTTTATCGACGAAATCGACTAATTTCGATGCGTAGAGTTCGAAAAACGCACTGGATCCTGGCGCAAACACTTTAATCCGTCTCAAAATGCGAAGTAAAGAAGGCTCAGATTTGCATCGCATTTGCTTACTTTCAAGCCAGATAAAATTTAAAATATCATACTTACGATGAATCTGTCTGCGCCAATCGAATTTTCTGCTCAAAGTATACAAGAAAATATCGAAAAAGCATCCGATTTGAGACTTTCACTTTTTGGGGTCAAAAAAATTCAAAGGGGTTAACCTTAGGTTTTTTTCAAAAACCGTGAAAATATTCAGTGGTGTTTTTATCGACGAAATCGACTCATTTCGATGCGTAGAGTTCGAAAAACGCGCTGGATCCTGGCGCAAACACTTTAATCCGTCTCAAAATGCGAAGTAAAGGAGGCTCAGATTTGCATCGCATTTGCTTACTTTCAAGCCAGATAAAATTTAAAATATCATACTTACGATGAATCTGTCTGCGCCAATCGAATTTTCTGCTCAAAGTATACAAGAAAATATCGAAAAAGCATCCGATTTGAGACTTTCACTTTTTGGGGTCAAAAAAATTCAAAGGGGTTAACCTTAGGTTTTTTTCAAACACCGTGAAAATATTCAGTGGTGTTTTTATCGACGAAATCGACTCATTTCGATGCGTAGAGTTCGAAAAACGCGCTGGATCCTGGCGCAAACACTTTAATCCGTCTCAAAATGCGAAGTAAAGGAGGCTCAGATTTGCATCGCATTTGCTTACTTTCAAGCCAGATAAAATTTAAAATATCATACTTACGATGAATCTGTCTGCGCCAATCGAATTTTCTGCTCAAAGTATACAAGAAAATATCGAAAAAGCATCCGATTTGAGACTTTCACTTTTTGGGGTCAAAAAAATTCAAAGGGGTTAACCTTAGGTTTTTTTCAAAAACCGTGAAAATATTCAGTGGTGTTTTTATCGACGAAATCGACTCATTTCGATGCGTAGAGTTCGAAAAACGCGCTGGATCCTGGCGCAAAAACTTTAATCCGTCTCAAAATGCGAAGTAAAGGAGGCTCAGATTTGCATCGCATTTGCTTACTTTCAAGCCAGATAAAATTTAAAATATCATACTTACGATGAATCTGTCTGCGCCAATCGAATTTTCTGCTCAAAGTACACAAGAAAATATCGAAAAAGCATCCGATTTAAGACTTTCACTTTTTGGGGTCAAAAAAATTCAAAGGGGTTAACCTTAGGTTTTTTTCAAAAACCGTGAAAATACTCAGTGGTGTTTTTATCGACGAAATCGACTAATTTCGATGCGTAGAGTTCGAAAAACGCGCTGGATCCTGGCGCAAACACTTTAATCCGTCTCAAAATGAGAAGTAAAGGAGGCTCAGATTTGCATCGCATTTGCTTACTTTCAAGCCAGACAAAATTTTAAAATATCATACTTACGATGAATCTGTCTGCGCCAATCGAATTTTCTGCTCAAAGTATACAAGAAAATATCGAAAAAGCATCCGATTTGAGACTTTCACTTTTTGGGGTCAAAAAAATTCAAAGGGGTTAACCTTAGGTTTTTTTCTAAAACCGTGAAAATATTCAGTGGTGTTTTTATCGACGAAATCGACTAATTTCGATGCGTAGAGTTCGAAAAACGCGCTGGATCCTGGCGCAAACACTTTAATCCGTCTCAAAATGCGAAGTAAAGGAGGCTCAGATTTGCATCGCATTTGCTTACTTTCAAGCCAGATAAAATTTAAAATATCATACTTACGATGAATCTGTCTGCGCCAATCGAATTTTCTGCTCAAAGTATACAAGAAAATATCGAAAAAGCATCCGATTTGAGACTTTCACTTTTTGGGGTCAAAAAAATTCAAAGGGGTTAACCTTAGGTTTTTTTCAAAAACCGTGAAAATATTCAGTGGTGTTTTTATCGACGAAATCGACTAATTTCGATGCGTAGAGTTCGAAAAACGCGCTGGATCCTGGCGCAAACACTTTAATCCGTCTCAAAATGCGAAGTAAAGGAGGCTCAGATTTGCATCGCATTTGCTTACTTTCAAGCCAGACAAAATTTAAAATATCATACTTACGATGAATCTGTCTGCGCCAATCGAATTTTCTGCTCAAAGTATACAAGAAAATATCGAAAAAGCATCCGATTTCAGCCTTTCACTTTTTGGGGTCAAAAAAATTCAAAGGGGTTAACCTTAGGTTTTTTTCAAAAACCGTGAAAATATTCAGTGGTGTTTTTATCGACGAAATCGACTAATTTCGATGCGTAGAGTTCGAAAAACGCCCTGGATCCTGGCGCAAACACTTTAATCCGTCTGAAAATGCGAAGTAAAAGAGGATCAGATTTGCATCGCATTTGCTTACTTTCAAGCCAGATAAAATTTAAAATATCATAATTACGATGAATCTGTCTGCGCCAATCGAATTTTCTGCTCAAAGTATACAAGTAAATATCGAAAAAGCATCCGATTTGAGACTTTCACTTTTTGGGGTGAAAAAAAATTCAAATGGGTTAACCTTAGGTTTTTTTCAAAAACCGTGAAAATATTCAGTGGTGTTTTTATCGACGAAATCGACTAATTTCGGTGCGTAGAGTTCGAAAACGCGCTGGATCCTGGCGCGAACACTTTAATCCGTCTCAAAATGCGAAGTAAAGGAGGCTCAGATTTGCATCGCATTTGCTTACTTTCAAGCCAGATAAAATTTAAAATATCATACTTACGATGAATCTGTCTGCGCCAATCGAATTTTCTGCTCAAGGTATACAAGAAAATTTCAAAAAAGCATCCGATTTGAGACTTTCACTTTTTGGGGTCAAAAAAATTTAAAGGGGTTAACCTTAGGTTTTTTTCAAAAACCGTGAAAATATTCAGTGGTGTTTTTATCGACGAAATCGACTAATTTCGATGCGTAGAGTTCGAAAAACGCGCTGGATCCTGGCGCAAACACTTTAATCCGTCTCAAAATGCGAAGTAAAGGAGGCTCAGATTTGCATCGCATTTGCTTACTTTCAAGCCAGATAAAATTTAAAATATCATACTTACGATGAATCTGTCTGCGCCAATCGAATTTTCTGCTCAAAGTATACAAGAAAATATCGAAAAAGCATCCGATTTGAGACTTTCACTTTTTGGGGTCAAAAAAATTCAAAGGGGTTAACCTTAGGTTTTTTTCAAAAACCGTGAAAATATTCAGTGGTGTTTTTATCGACGAAATCGACTAATTTCGATGCGTAGAGTTCGAAAAACGCGCTGGATCCTGGCGCAAACACTTTAATCCGTCTCAAAATGCGAAGTAAAGGAGGCTCAGATTTGCATCGCATTTGCTTACTTTCAAGCTAGATAAAATTTAAAATATCATACTTACGATGAATCTGTCTGCGCCAATCGATTTTTCTGCTCAAAGTATACAAGAAAATATCGAAAAAGCACCCGTTTCGAGACTTTCACTTTTTGGGGTCAAAAAAATTCAAAGGGGTTAACCTTAGGTTTTTTTCAAAAACCGTGAAAATATTCAGTGGTGTTTTTATCGACGAAATCGACTAACTTCGATGCGTAGAGTTCGAAAAACGCGCTGGATCCTGGCGCAAACACTTTAATCCGTCTCAAAATACGAAGTAAAGGAGGCTCAGATTTGCATCGCATTTGCTTACTTTCAAGCCAGATAAAATTTAAAATATCATACTTACGATGAATCTGTCTGCGCCAATCGAATTTTCTGCTCAAAGTATACAAGAAAATATCGAAAAAGCATCCGATTTGAGACTTTTACTTTTTGGGGTCCAAAAAATTCAAAGGGGTTAACCTTAGGTTTTTTTCAAAAACCGTGAAAATATTCATTGGTGTTTTTATCGACGAAATCGACTAATTTCGATGAGTAGAGTTCGAAAAACGCGCTGGATCCTGGCGCAAACACTTTAATCCGTCTCAAAATGCGAAATAAAGGAGGCTCAGATTTGCATCGCATTTCCTTACTTTCAAGCCAGATAAAATTTAAAATATCATACTTACGATGAATCTGTCTGCGCCAATCGAATTTTCTGCTCAAAGTATACAAGAAAATATCGAAAAAGCATCCGATTTGAGACTTTTACTTTTTGGGGTCCAAAAAATTCAAAGGGGTTAACCTTAGGTTTTTTTCAAAAACCGTGAAAATATTCATTGGTGTTTTTATCGACGAAATCGACTAATTTCGATGAGTAGAGTTCGAAAAACGCGCTGGATCCTGGCGCAAACACTTTAATCCGTCTCAAAATGCGAAATAAAGGAGGCTCAGATTTGCATCGCATTTCCTTACTTTCAAGCCAGATAAAATTTAAAATATCATACTTACGATGAATCTGTCTGCGGCAATCGAATTTTCTGCTCAAAGTATACAAGAAAATATCGAAAAAGCATCCGATTTGAGACTTTCACTTTTTGGGGTCAAAAAAATTCAAAGGGGTTAACCTTAGGTTTTTTTCAAAAACCGTGAAAATATTCAGTGGTGTTTTTATCGACGAAATCGACTAATTTCGATGCGTAGAGTTCGAAAAACGCGCTGGATCCTGGCGCAAACACTTTAATCCGTCTCAAAATGCGAAGTAAAGGAGGCTCAGATTTGCATCGCATTTGCTTACTTTCAAGTCAGATAAAATTTAAAATATCCTACTTACGATGAATCTGTCTGCGCCAATCGAATTTTCTGCTCAAAGTATACAAGAAAATATCGAAAAAGCATCCGATTTGAGACTTTCACTTTTTGGGGTCAAAAAAATTCAAAGGGGTTAACCTTAGGTTTTTTTCAAAAACCGTGAAAATATTCAGTGGTGTTTTTATCGACGAAATCGACTAATTTCGATGCGTAGAGTTCGAAAAACGCGCAGGATCCTGGCGCAATCACTTTAATCCGTCTCAAAATGCGAAGTAAAGGAGGCTCAGATTTGCATCGCATTTGCTTACTTTCAAGCCAGATAAAATTTAGAATATCATACTTACGATGAATCTGTCTGCCCCAATCGAATTTTCTGCTCAAAGTATACAAGAAAATATCGAAAAAGCATCCGATTTGAGACTTTCACTTTTTGGGGTCAAAAAAATTCAAAGGGGTTAACCTTAGGTTTTTTTCAAAAACCGTGAAAATATTCAGTGGTGTTTTTATCGACGAAATCGACTAATTTCGATGCGTAGAGTTCGAAAAACGCGCAGGATCCTGGCGCAATCACTTTAATCCGTCTCAAAATGCGAAGTAAAGAAGGCTCAGATTTGCATCGCATTTGCTTACTTTCAAGCCAGATAAAATTTAAAATATCATACTTACGCTGAATCTGTCTGCGCCAATCGAATTTTATGCTCAAAGTATACAGGAAAATATCGAAAAAGCATCCGATTTGAGACTTTCACTTTTTGGGGTCAAAAAAATTCAAAGGGGTTAACCTTAGGTTTTTTTCAAAAACCGTGAAAATATTCAGTGGTGTTTTTATCGACGAAATCGACTAATTTCGATGCGTAGAGTTCGAAAAACGCGCTGGATCCTGGCGCAAACACTTTAATCCGTATCAAAATGCGAAGTAAAGGAGGCTCAGATTTGCATCGCATTTGCTTACTTTCAAGCCAGATAAAATTTAATATATCATACTTACGATGAATCTGTCTGCGCAAATCGAATTTTCTGCTCAAAGTATACAAGAAAATATCGAAAAAGCAACCGATTTGAGACTTTCACTTTTTGGGGTCAAAAAAATTCAAAGGGGTTAACCTTAGGTTTTTTTCAAAAACCGTGAAAATATTCAGTGGTGTTTTTATCGACGAAATCGACTAATTTCGATGCGTAGAGTTCGAAAAACGCGCTGGATCCTGGCGCAAACACTTTAATCCGTCTCAAAATGCGAAGTAAAGGAGGCTCAGATTTGCATCGCATTTGCTTACTTTCAAGCCAGATCAAATTTAAAATATCATACTTACGATGAATCTGTCTGCGCCAATCGAATTTTCTGCTCAAAGTATACAAGAAAATATCGAAAAAGCATCCGATTTGAGACTTTCACTTTTTGGGGTCAAAAAAATTCAAAGGGGTTAACCTTAGGTTTTTTTCAAAAACCGTGAAAATATTCAGTGGTGTTTTTATCGACGAAATCGACTAATTTCGATGCGTAGAGTTCGAAAAACGCGCAGGATCCTGGCGCAATCACTTTAATCCGTCTCAAAATGCGAAGTAAAGGAGGCTCAGATTTGCATCGCATTTGCTTACTTTCAAGCCAGATAAAATTTAGAATATCATACTTACGATGAATCTGTCTGCGCCAATCGAATTTTCTGCTCAAAGTATACAAGAAAATATCGAAAAAGCATCCGATTTGAGACTTTCACCTTTTGGGGTCAAAAAAATTCAAAGGGGTTAACCTTAGGTTTTTTTCAAAAACCGTGAAAATATTCAGTGGTGTTTTTATCGACGAAATCGACTAATTTCGATGCGTAGAGTTCGAAAAACGCGCTGGATCCTGGCGCAAACACTTTAATCCGTCTCAAAATGCGAAGTAAAGGAGGCTCAGATTTGCATCGCATTTGCTTACTTTCAAGCCAGATAAAATTTAGAATATCATACTTACGATGAATCTGTCTGCGCCAATCGAATTTTCTGCTCAAAGTATACAAGAAAATATCGAAATAGCATCCGATTTGAGACTTTTACTTTTTGGGGTCCAAAAAATTCAAAGGGGTTAACCTTAGGTTTTTTTCAAAAACCGTGAAAATATTCATTGGTGTTTTTATCGACGAAATCGACTAATTTCGATGCGTAGAGTTTGAAAAACGCGCTGGATCCTGGCGCAAACACTTTAATCCGTCTCAAAATGCGAAGTAAAGGAGGCTCAGATTTGCATCGCATTTGCTTAACCTTAGGTTTTTTTCAAAAACCGTGAAAATATTCAGTGGTGTTTTTATCGACGAAATCGACTAATTTCGATGCGTAGAGTTCGAAAAACGCGCTGGATCCTGGCGCAAACACTTTAATCCGTCTCAAAATGCGAAATAAAGGAGGCTCAGATTTGCATCGCATTTGCTTACTTTCAAGCCAGATAAAATTTAAAATATCATACTTACGATGCATCTGTCTGCGCCAATCGAATTTTCTGCTCAAAGTATACAAGAAAATATCGAAAAAGCATCCGATTTGAGACTTTTACTTTTTGGGGTCAAAAAAATTCAAAGGGGTTAACCTTAGGTTTTTTCAAAAACCGTGAAAATATTCAGTGGTGTTTTTATCGACGAAATCGACTAATTTCGATGCGTAGAGTTCGAAAAACGCGCTGGATCCTGGCGCAAACACTTTAATCCGTCTCAAAATGCGAAGTAAAGGAGGCTCAGATTTGCATCGCATTTGCTTACTTTCCAGCCAGATGAAATTTAAAATATCATACTTACGATGAATCTGTCTGCGCCAATCGAATTTTCTGCTCAAAATATAGAAGAAAATATCGAAAAAGCATCCGATTTGAGACTTTCACCTTTTGGGGTCAAAAAAATTCAAAGGGGTTAACCTTAGGTTTTTTTCAAAAACCGTGAAAATATTCAGTGGTGTTTTTATCGACGAAATCGACTAATTTCGATGCGTAGAGTTCGAAAAACGCGCTGGATCCTGGCGCAAACACTTTAATCCGTCTCAAAATGCGAAGTAAAGCAGGCTCAGATTTGCATCGCATTTGCTTACTTTCAAGCCAGATAAAATTTAAAATATCATACTTACGATGAATCTGTCTGCGCCAATCGAATTTTCTGCTCAAAGTATACAAGAAAATATCGAAAAAGCATCCGATTTGAGACTTTCACTTTTTGGGGTCAAAAAAATTCAAAGGGGTTAACCTTAGGTTTTTTTCAAAAACCGTGAAAATATTCAGTGGTGTTTTTATCGACGAAATCGACTAATTTCGATGCGTAGAGTTTGAAAAACTCGCTGTATCCTGGCGCAAACACTTTAATCCGTCTCAAAATGCGAAGTAAAGGAGGCTCAGATTTGCATCGCATTTGCTTACTTTCAAGCCAGATAAAATTTAAAATATCATACTTACGATGAATCTATATGCGGCAATCGAATTTTCTGCTCAAAGTATACAAGAAAATATCGAAAAAGCATCCGATTTGAGACTTTCACTTTTTGGGGTCAAAAAAATTCAAAGGGGTTAACCTTAGGATTTTTTCAAAAACCGTGAAAATATTCAGTGGTGTTTTTATCGACAAAATCGACTAATTTCGATGCGTAGAGTTCGAAAAACGCGCTGGATCCTGGCGCAAACACTTTAATCCGTCTCAAAATGCGAAGTAAAGCAGGCTCAGATTTGCATCGCATTTGCTTACTTTCAAGCCAGATAAAATTTAAAATATCATACTTACGATGAATCTGTCTGCGCCAATCGAATTTTCTGCTCAAAGTATACAAGAAAATATCGAAAAAGCATCCGATTTGAGACTTTCACTTTTTGGGGTCAAAAAAATTCAAAGGGGTTAACCTTAGGTTTTTTTCAAAAACCGTGAAAATATTCAGTGGTGTTTTTATCGACGAAATCGACTAATTTCGATGCGTAGAGTTCGAAACACTGGATGTATCCTGGCGCAAACACTTTAATCCGTCTCAAAATGCGAAGTAAAGGAGGCTCAGATTTGCATCGCATTTGCTTACTTTCAAGCCAGATAAAATTTAAAATATCATAACTTACGATGAATCTGTCTGCGGCAATCGAATTTTCTGCTCAAAGTATACAAGAAAATATCGCAAAAGCATCCGATTTGAGACTTTCACTTTTTGGGGTCAAAAAAATTCAAAGAGGTTAACCTTAGGTTTTTTTCAAAAACCGTGAAAATATTCAGTGGTGTTTTTATCGACGAAATCGACTAATTTCGATGCGTAGAGTTAGAAAAACGCGCTGGATCCTGGCGCAAACACTTTAATCCGTCTCAAAATGCGAAGTAAAAGAGGCTCAGATTTGCATCGCATTTGCTTACTTTCAAGCCAGATAAAATTTAAAATATCATACTTACGATGAATCTGTCTGCGCCAATCGAATTTTCTGCTCAAAGTATACAAGAAAATATCGAAAAAGCATCCGATTTGAGACTTTCACTTTTTAGGGTCAAAAAAATTCAAAGAGGTTAACCTTAGGTTTTTTTCAAAAACCGTGAAAATATTCAGTGGTGTTTCTATCGACGAAATCGACTAATTTCGATGCGTAGAGTTCGAAAAACGCGCTGGATCCTGGCGCAAACACTTTAATCCGTCTCAAAATGCGAAGTAAAGGAGGCTCAGATTTGCATCGCATTTGCTTACTTTCAAGCCAGATAAAATTTAAAATATCATACTTACGATGAATCTGTCTGCGCCAATCGAATTTTCTGCTCAAAGTATACAAGAAAATATCGAAAAAGCATCCGATTTGAGACTTTCACTTTTTGGGGTCAAAAAAATTCAAAGGGGTTAACCTTAGGTTTTTTTCAAAAACCGTGAAAATATTCAGTGGTGTTTTTATCGACGAAATCGACTAATTTCGATGCGTAGAGTTTGAAAAACTCGCTGTATCCTGGCGCAAACACTTTAATCCGTCTCAAAATGCGAAGTAAAGGAGGCTCAGATTTGCATCGCATTTGCTTAATTTCAAGCCAGATAAAATTTAAAATATCATACTTACGATGAATCTATATGCGGCAATCGAATTTTCTGCTCAAAGTATACAAGAAAATATCGAAAAAGCATCCGATTTGAGACTTTCACTTTTTGGGGTCAAAAAAATTCAAAGGGGTTAACCTTAGGATTTTTTCAAAAACCGTGAAAATATTCAGTGGTGTTTTTATCGACAAAATCGACTAATTTCGATGCGTAGAGTTCGAAAAACGCGCTGGATCCTGGCGCAAACACTTTAATCCGTCTCAAAATGCGAAGTAAAGGAGGCTCAGATTTGCATCGCATTTGCTTACTTTCAAGCCAGATAAAATTTAAAATATCATACTTACGATGAATCTGTCTGCGCCAATCGAATTTTCTGCTCAAAGTATACAAGAAAATATCGAAAAAGCATCCGATTTGAGACTTTCACTTTTTGGGGTCAAAAAAATTCAAAGGGGTTAACCTTAGGTTTTTTTCAAAAACCGTGAAAATATTCAGTGGTGTTTTTATCGACGAAATCGACTAATTTCGATGCGTAGAGTTCGAAAAACTGGATGTATCCTGGCGCAAACACTTTAATCCGTCTCAAAATGCGAAGTAAAGGAGGCTCAGATTTGCATCGCATTTGCTTACTTTCAAGCCAGATAAAATTTAAAATATCATAACTTACGATGAATCTGTCTGCGGCAATCGAATTTTCTGCTCAAAGTATACAAGAAAATATCGCAAAAGCATCCGATTTGAGACTTTCACTTTTTGGGGTCAAAAAAATTCAAAGGGGTTAACCTTAGGTTTTTTTCAAAAACCGTGAAAATATTCAGTGGTGTTTTTATCGACGAAATCGACTAATTTCGATGCGTAGAGTTTGAAAAACTCGCTGTATCCTGGCTCAAACACTTTAATCCGTCTCAAAATGCGAAGTAAAGGAGGCTCAGATTTGCATCGCATTTGCTTACTTTCAAGCCAGATAAAATTTAAAATATCATACTTACGATGAATCTGTCTGCGCCAATCGAATTTTCTGCTCAAAGTATACAAGAAAATATCGAAATAGCATCCGATTTGAGACTTTTACTTTTTGGGGTCCAAAAAATTCAAAGGGGTTAACCTTAGGTTTTTTTCAAAAACCGTGAAAATATTCATTGGTGTTTTTATCGACGAAATCGACTAATTTCGATGCGTAGAGTTCGAAAAACGCGCTGGATCCTGGCGCAAACACTTTAATCCGTCTCAAAATGCGAAGTAAAGGAGGCTCAGATTTGCATCGCATTTGCTTAACCTTAGGTTTTTTTCAAAAACCGTGAAAATATTCAGTGGTGTTTTTATCGACGAAATCGACTAATTTCGATGCGTAGAGTTCGAAAAACGCGCTGGATCCTGGCGCAAACACTTTAATCCGTCTCAAAATGCGAAATAAAGGAGGCTCAGATTTGCATCGCATTTGCTTACTTTCAAGCCAGATAAAATTTAAAATATCATACTTACGATGAATCTGTCTGCGCCAATCGAATTTTCTGCTCAAAGTATACAAGAAAATATCGAAAAAGCATCCGATTTGAGACTTTTACTTTTTGGGGTCAAAAAAATTCAAAGGGGTTAACCTTAGGTTTTTTCAAAAACCGTGAAAATATTCAGTGGTGTTTTTATCGACGAAATCGACTAATTTCGATGCGTAGTGTTCGAAAAACGCGCTGGATCCTGGCGCAAACACTTTAATCCGTCTCAAAATGCGAAGTAAAGGAGGCTCAGATTTGCATCGCATTTGCTTACTTTCCAGCCAGATGAAATTTAAAATATCATACTTACGATGAATCTGTCTGCGCCAATCGAATTTTCTGCTCAAAATATACAAGAAAATATCGAAAAAGCATCCGATTTGAGACTTTCACCTTTTGGGGTCAAAAAAATTCAAAGGGGTTAACCTTAGGTTTTTTTCAAAAACCGTGAAAATATTCAGTGGTGTTTTTATCGACGAAATCGACTAATTTCGATGCGTAGAGTTCGAAAAACGCGCTGGATCCTGGCGCAAACACTTTAATCCGTCTCAAAATGCGAAGTAAAGGAGGCTCAGATTTGCATCGCATTTGCTTACTTTCAAGCCAGATAAAATTTAAAATATCATACTTACGATGAATCTGTCTGCGCCAATCGAATTTTCTGCTCAAAGTATACAAGAAAATATCGAAAAAGCATCCGATTTGAGACTTTCACTTTTTGGGGTCAAAAAAATTCAAAGGGGTTAACCTTAGGTTTTTTTCAAAAACCGTGAAAATATTCAGTGGTGTTTTTATCGACGAAATCGACTAATTTCGATGCGTAGAGTTTGAAAAACTCGCTGTATCCTGGCGCAAACACTTTAATCCGTCTCAAAATGCGAAGTAAAGGAGGCTCAGATTTGCATCGCATTTGCTTACTTTCAAGCCAGATAAAATTTAAAATATCATACTTACGATGAATCTATATGCGGCAATCGAATTTTCTGCTCAAAGTATACAAGAAAATATCGAAAAAGCATCCGATTTGAGACTTTCACTTTTTGGGGTCAAAAAAATTCAAAGGGGTTAACCTTAGGATTTTTTCAAAAACCGTGAAAATATTCAGTGGTGTTTTTATCGACAAAATCGACTAATTTCGATGCGTAGAGTTCGAAAAACTGGATGTATCCTGGCGCAAACACTTTAATCCGTCTCAAAATGCGAAGTAAAGGAGGCTCAGATTTGCATCGCATTTGCTTACTTTCAAGCCAGATAAAATTTAAAATATCATAACTTACGATGAATCTGTCTGCGGCAATCGAATTTTCTGCTCAAAGTATACAAGAAAATATCGCAAAAGCATCCGATTTGAGACTTTCACTTTTTGGGGTCAAAAAAATTCAAAGGGGTTAACCTTAGGTTTTTTTCAAAAACCGTGAAAATATTCAGTGGTGTTTTTATCGACGAAATCGACTAATTTCGATGCGTAGAGTTAGAAAAACGCGCTGGATCCTGGCGCAAACACTTTAATCCGTCTCAAAATGCGAAGTAAAAGAGGCTCAGATTTGCATCGCATTTGCTTACTTTCAAGCCAGATAAAATTTAAAATATCATAGTTACGATGAATCTGTCTGCGCCAATCGAATTTTCTGCTCAAAGTATACAAGAAAATATCGAAAAAGCATCCGATTTGAGACTTTCACTTTTTAGGGTCAAAAAAATTCAAAGAGGTTAACCTTAGGTTTTTTTCAAAAACCGTGAAAATATTCAGTGGTGTTTCTATCGACGAAATCGACTAATTTCGATGCGTAGAGTTCGAAAAACGCGCTGGATCCTGGCGCAAACACTTTAATCCGTCTCAAAATGCGAAGTAAAGGAGGCTCAGATTTGCATCGCATTTGCTTACTTTCAAGCCAGATAAAATTTAAAATATCATACTTACGATGAATCTGTCTGCGCCAATCGAATTTTCTGCTCAAAGTATACAAGAAAATATCGAAATAGCATCCGATTTGAGACTTTTACTTTTTGGGGTCCAAAAAATTCAAAGGGGTTAACCTTAGGTTTTTTTCAAAAACCGTGAAAATATTCAGTGGTGTTTTTATCGACGAAATCGACTAATTTCGATGAGTAGAGTTCGAAAAACGCGCTGGATCCTGGCGCAAACACTTTAATCCGTCTCAAAATGCGAAATAAAGGAGGCTCAGATTTGCATCGCATTTGCTTACTTTCAAGCCAGATAAAATTTAAAATATCATACTTACGATGAATCTGTCTGCGCCAATCGAATTTTCTGCTCAAAGTATACAAGAAAATATCGAAAAAGCATCCGATTTGAGACTTTTACTTTTTGGGGTCAAAAAAATTCAAAGGGGTTAACCTTAGGTTTTTTCAAAAACCGTGAAAATATTCAGTGGTGTTTTTATCGACGAAATCGACTAATTTCGATGCGTAGAGTTCGAAAAACGCGCTGGATCCTGGCGCAAACACTTTAATCTGTCTCAAAATGCGAAGTAAAGGAGGCTCAGATTTGCATCGCATTTGCTTACTTTCAAGCCAGATAAAATTTAAAATATCATACTTACGATGAATCTGTCTGCGCCAATCGAATTTTCTGCTCAAAATATACAAGAAAATATCGAAAAAGCATCCGATTTGAGACTTTCACCTTTTGGGGTCAAAAAAATTCAAAGGGGTTAACCTTAGGTTTTTTTCAAAAACCGTGAAAATATTCAGTGGTGTTTTTATCGACGAAATCGACTAATTTCGATGCGTAGAGTTCGAAAAACGCGCTGGATCCTGGCGCAAACACTTTAATCCGTCTCAAAATGCGAAGTAAAGGAGGCTCAGAATTGCATCGCATTTGCTTACTTTCAAGCCAGATAAAATTTAGAATATCATACTTACGATGAATCTGTCTGCGCCAATCGAATTTTCTGCTCAAAGTATACAAGAAAATATCGAAAAAGCATCCGATTTGAGACTTTCACTTTTTGGGGTCAAAAAAATTCAAAGGGGTTAACCTTAGGTTTTTTTCAAAAACCGTGAAAATATTCAGTGGTGTTTTTATCGACGAAATCGACTAATTTCGATGCGTAGAGTTCGAAAAACGCGCTGGATCCTGGCGCAAACACTTTAATCCGTCTCAAAATGCGAAGTAAAGGAGGCTCAGATTTGCATCGCATTTGCTTACTTTCAATCCAGATAAAATTTAAAATATCATACTTACGATGAATCTGTCTGCGCCAATCGAATTTTCTGCTCAAAGTATACAAGAAAATATCGAAAAAGCATCCGATTTGAGACTTTCACTTTTTGGGGTCAAAAAAATTCAAAGGGGTTAACCTTAGGATTTTTTCAAAAACCGTGAAAATATTCAGTGGTGTTTTTATCGACGAAATCGACTAATTTCGATGCGTAGAGTTCGAAAAACGCGCTGGATCCTGGCGCAAACACTTTAATCCGTCTCAAAATGCGAAGTAAAGCAGGCTCAGATTTGCATCGCATTTGCTTACTTTCAAGCCAGATAAAATTTAAAATATCATACTTACGATGAATCTGTCTGCGCCAATCGAATTTTCTGCTCAAAGTATACAAGAAAATATCGAAAAAGCATCCGATTTGAGACTTTCACTTTTTGGGGTCAAAAAAATTCAAAGGGGTTAACCTTAGGTTTTTTTCAAAAACCGTGAAAATATTCAGTGGTGTTTTTATCGACGAAATCGACTAATTTCGATGCGTAGAGTTCGAAAAACGCGCTGGATCCTGGCGCAAACACTTTAATCCGTCTCAAAATGCGAAGTAAAGCAGGCTCAGATTTGCATCGCATTTGCTTACTTTCAAGCCAGATAAAATTTAAAATATCATACTTACGATGAATCTGTCTGCGCCAATCGAATTTTCTGCTCAAAGTATACAAGAAAATATCGAAAAAGCATCCGATTTGAGACTTTCACTTTTTGGGGTCAAAAAAATTCAAAGGGTTATTAAATTCAAAAACCTTAGGTTTTTTTCAAAAACCGTGAAAATATTCAGTGGTGTTTTTATCGACGAAATCGACTAATTTCGATGCGTAGAGTTCGAAAAACGCGCTGGATCCTGGCGCAAACACTTTAATCCGTCTCAAAATGCGAAGTAAAGGAGGCTCAGATTTGCATCGCATTTGCTTACTTTCAAGCCAGATAAAATTTAAAATATCATACTTACGATGAATCTGTCTGCGCCAATCGAATTTTCTGCTCAAAGTATACAAGAAAATATCGAAAAAGCATCCGATTTGAGACTTTCACTTTTTGGGGTCAAAAAAATTCAAAGGGGTTAACCTTAGGTTTTTTTCAAAAACCGTGAAAATATTCAGTGGTGTTTTTATCGACGAAATCGACTAATTTCGATGCGTAGAGTTCGAAAAACGCGCAGGATCCTGGCGCAATCACTTTAATCCGACTCAAAATGCGAAGTAAAGGAGGCTCAGATTTGCATCGCATTTGCTTACTTTCAAGCCAGATAAAATTTAGAATATCATACTTACGATGAATCTGTCTGCGCCAATCGAATTTTCTGCTCAAAGTATACAAGAAAATATCGAAAAAGCATCCGATTTGAGACTTTCACCTTTTGGGGTCAAAAAAATTCAAAGGGGTTAACCTTAGGTTTTTTTCAAAAACCGTGAAAATATTCAGTGGTGTTTTTATCGACGAAATCGACTAATTTCGATGCGTAGAGTTCGAAAAACGCGCTGGATCCTGGCGCAAACACTTTAATACGTCTCAAAATGCGAAGTAAAGGAGGCTCAGAATTGCATCGCATTTGCTTACTTTCAAGCCAGATAAAATTTAGAATATCATACTTACGATGAATCTGTCTGCGCCAATCGAATTTTCTGCTCAAAGTATACAAGAAAATATCGAAAAAGCATCCGATTTGAGACTTTCACTTTTTGGGGTCAAAAAAATTCAAAGGGGTTAACGTTAGGATTTTTTCAAAAACCGTGAAAATATTCAGTGGTGTTTTTATCGACGAAATCGACTAATTTCGATGCGTAGAGTTCGAAAAACGCGCTGGATCCTGGCGCAAACACTTTAATCCGTCTCAAAATGCGAAGTAAAGCAGGCTCAGATTTGCATCGCATTTGCTTACTTTCAAGCCAGATAAAATTTAAAATATCATACTTACGATGAATCTGTCTGCGCCAATCGAATTTTCTGCTCAAAGTATACAAGAAAATATCGAAAAAGCATCCGATTTGATATTTTCACTTTTTGGGGTCAAAAAAATTCAAAGGGGTTAACCTTAGGTTTTTTTCAAAAACCGTGAAAATATTCAGTGGTGTTTTTATCGACGAAATCGACTAATTTCGATGCGTAGAGTTCGAAAAACGCGCTGGATCCTGGCGCAAACACTTTAATCCGTCTCAAAATGCGAAGTAAAGCAGGCTCAGATTTGCATCGCATTTGCTTACTTTCAAGCCAGATAAAATTTAAAATATCATACTTACGATGAATCTGTCTGCGCCAATCGAATTTTCTGCTCAAAGTATACAAGAAAATATCGAAAAAGCATCCGATTTGAGACTTTCACTTTTTGGGGTCAAAAAAATTCAAAGGGTTATTAAATTCAAAAACCTTAGGTTTTTTTCAAAAACCGTGAAAATATTCAGTGGTGTTTTTATCGACGAAATCGACTAATTTCGATGCGTAGAGTTCGAAAAACTCGATGTATCCTGGCGCAAACACTTTAATCCGTCTCAAAATGCGAAGTAAAGGAGGCTCAGTTTTGCATCGCATTTGCTTACTTTCAAGCCAGATAAAATTTAAAATATCATACTTACGATGAATCTGTCTGCGGCAATCGAATTTTCTGCTCAAAGTATACAAGAAAATATCGAAAAAGCATCCGATTTGAGACTTTCACTTTTTGGGGTCAAAAAAATTCAAAGGGGTTAACCTTAGGTTTTTTTCAAAAACCGTGAAAATATTCAGTGGTGTTTTTATCGACGAAATCGACTAATTTCAATGCGTAGAGTTCGAAAAACGCGCTGGATCCTGGCGCAAACACTTTAATCCGTCTCAAAATGCGAAGTAAAGGAGGCTCAGATTTGCATCGCATTTGCTTACTTTCAAGCCAGATAAAATTTAAAATATCATACTTACGATGAATCTGTCTGCGCCAATCGAATTTTCTGCTCAAAGTATACAAGAAAATATCGAAAAAGCATCCGATTTGAGACTTTCACTTTTTGGGGTCAAAAAAATTCAAAGGGGTTAACCTTAGGTTTTTTTCAAAAACCGTGAAAATATTCAGTGGTGTTTTTATCGACGAAATCGACTAAGTTCGATGCGTAGAGTTCGAAAAACGCGCAGGATCCTGGCGCAATCACTTTAATCCGACTCAAAATGCGAAGTAAAGGAGGCTCAGATTTGCATCGCATTTGCTTACTTTTAAGCCAGATAAAATTTAGAATATCATACTTACGATGAATCTGTCTGCGCCAATCGAATTTTCTGCTCAAAGTATACAAGAAAATATCGAAAAAGCATCCGATTTGAGACTTTCACCTTTTGGGGTCAAAAAAATTCAAAGGGGTTAACCTTAGGTTTTTTTCAAAAACCGTGAAAATATTCAGTGGTGTTTTTATCGACGAAATCGACTAATTTCGATGCGTAGAGTTCGAAAAACGCGCTGGATCCTGGCGCAAACACTTTAATACGTCTCAAAATGCGAAGTAAAGGAGGCTCAGAATTGCATCGCATTTGCTTACTTTCAAGCCAGATAAAATTTAGAATATCATACTTACGATGAATCTGTCTGCGCCAATCGAATTTTCTGCTCAAAGTATACAAGAAAATATCGAAAAAGCATCCGATTTGAGACTTTCACTTTTTGGGGTCAAAAAAATTCAAAGGGGTTAACCTTAGGTTTTTTTCAAAAACCGTGAAAATATTCAGTGGTGTTTTTATCGACGAAATCGACTAATTTCGATGCGTAGAGTTCGAAAAACGCGCTGGATCCTGGCGCAAACACTTTAATCCGTCTCAAAATGCGAAGTAAAGCAGGCTCAGATTTGCATCGCATTTGCTTACTTTCAAGCCAGATAAAATTTAAAATATCATACTTACGATGAATCTGTCTGCGCCAATCGAATTTTCTGCTCAAAGTATACAAGAAAATATCGAAAAAGCATCCGATTTGAGATTTTCACTTTTTGGGGTCAAAAAAATTCAAAGGGGTTAACCTTAGGTTTTTTTCAAAAACCGTGAAAATATTCAGTGGTGTTTTTATCGACGAAATCGACTAATTTCGATGCGTAGAGTTCGAAAAACGCGCTGGATCCTGGCGCAAACACTTTAATCCGTCTCAAAATGCGAAGTAAAGGAGGCTCAGAATTGCATCGCATTTGCTTACTTTCAAGCCAGATAAAATTTAGAATATCATACTTACGATGAATCTGTCTGCGCCAATCGAATTTTCTGCTCAAAGTATACAAGAAAATATCGAAAAAGCATCCGATTTGAGACTTTCACTTTTTGGGGTCAAAAAAATTCAAAGGGGTTAACGTTAGGATTTTTTCAAAAACCGTGAAAATATTCAGTGGTGTTTTTATCGACGAAATCGACTAATTTCGATGCGTAGAGTTCGAAAAACGCGCTGGATCCTGGCGCAAACACTTTAATCCGTCTCAAAATGCGAAGTAAAGCAGGCTCAGATTTGCATCGCATTTGCTTACTTTCAAGCCAGATAAAATTTAGAATATCATACTTACGATGAATCTGTCTGCGCCAATCGAATTTTCTGCTCAAAGTATACAAGAAAATATCGAAAAAGCATCCGATTTGAGACTTTCACTTTTTGGGGTCAAAAAAATTCAAAGGGGTTAACGTTAGGATTTTTTCAAAAACCGTGAAAATATTCAGTGGTGTTTTTATCGACGAAATCGACTAATTTCGATGCGTAGAGTTCGAAAAACGCGCTGGATCCTGGCGCAAACACTTTAATCCGTCTCAAAATGCGAAGTAAAGGAGGCTCAGATTTGCATCGCATTTGCTTACTTTCAAGCCAGATCAAATTTAAAATATCATACTTACGATGAATCTGTCTGCGCAAATCGAATTTTCTGCTCAAAGTATACAAGAAAATATCGAAAAAGCATCCGATTTGAGACTTTCACTTTTTGGGGTCAAAAAAATTCAAAGGGGTTCCCCTTAGGTTTTTTTCAAAAACCGTGAAAATATTCAGTGGTGTTTTTATCGACGAAATCGACTAATTTCGATGCGTAGAGTTCGAAAAACGCGCTGGATCCTGGCGCAAACACTTTAATCCGTCTCAAAATGCGAAGTAAAGGAGGCTCAGATTTGCATCGCATTTGCTTACTTTCAAGCCAGATAAAATTTAAAATATCATACTTACGATGAATCTGTCTGCGCCAATCGAATTTTCTGCTCAAAGTATACAAGAAAATATCGAAAAAGCATCCTATTTGAGACTTTCACTTTTTGGGGTCAAAAAAATTCAAAGGGGTTAACCTTAGGTTTTTTTCAAAAACCGTGAAAATATTCAGTGGTGTTTTTATCGACGAAATCGACTAATTTCGATGCGTAGAGTTCGAAAAACGCGCTGGTTCCTGGAGCAAACACTTTAATCCGTCTCAAAATGCGAAGTAAAGGAGGCTCAGATTTGCATCGCATTTGCTTACTTTCAAGCCAGATAAAATTTAAAATATCATACTTACGATGAATCTGTCTGCGCCAATCGAATTTTCTGCTCAAAGTATACAACAAAATATCGAAAAAGCATCCGATTTGAGACTTTCACTTTTTGGGGTCAAAAAAATTCAAAGGGGTTAACCTTAGGTTTTTTTCAAAAACCGTGAAAATATTCAGTGGTGTTTTTATCGACGAAATCGACTAATTTGAATGCGTAGAGTTCGAAAAACGCGCTGGATCCTGGCGCAAACACTTTAATCCGTCTCAAAATGCGAAGTAAAGGAGGCTCAGATTTGCATCGCATTTGCTTACTTTCAAGCCAGATAAAATTTAAAATATCATACTTACGATGAATCTGTCTGCGCCAATCGACTTTTCTGCTCAAAGTATACAAGAAAATATCGAAAAAGCATCCGATTTGAGACTTTCACTTTTTGGGGTCAAAAAAATTCAAAGGGGTTAACCTTAGGTTTTTTTCAAAAACCGTGAAAATATTCAGTGGTGTTTTTATCGACGAAATCGACTAATTTCAATGCGTAGAGTTCGAAAAACGCGCTGGATCCTGGCGCAAACACTTTAATCCGTCTCAAAATGCGAAGTAAAGGAGGCTCAGATTTGCATCGCAATTGCTTACTTTCAAGCCAGATAAAATTTAGAATATCATACTTACGATGAATCTGTCTGCGCCAATCGAATTTTCTGCTCAAAGTATACAAGAAAATATCGAAAAAGCATCCGATTTGAGACTTTCACTTTTTGGGGTCAAAAAAATTCAAAGGGGTTAACCTTAGGTTTTTTTCAAAAACCGTGAAAATATTCAGTGGTGTTTTTATCGACGAAATCGACTAATTTCGATGCGTAGAGTTCGAAAAACGCGCAGGATCCTGGCGCAATCACTTTAATCCGTCTCAAAATGCGAAGTATAGGAGGCTCAGATTTGCATCGCATTTGCTTACTTTCAAGCCAGATAAAATTTAGAATATCATACTTACGATGAATCTGTCTGCGCCAATCGAATTTTCTGCTCAAAGTATACAAGAAAATATCGAAAAAGCATCCGATTTGAGACTTTCACCTTTTGGGGTCAAAAAAATTCAAAGGGGTTAACCTTAGGTTTTTTTCAAAAACCGTGAAAATATTCAGTGGTGTTTTTATCGACGAAATCGACTAATTTCAATGCGTAGAGTTCGAAAAACGCGCTGGATCCTGGCGCAAACACTTTAATCCGTCTCAAAATGCGAAGTAAAGGAGGCTCAGATTTGCATCGCATTTGCTTACTTTCAAGCCAGATAAAATTTAGAATATCATCCTTACGATGAATCTGTCTGCGCCAATCGAATTTTCTGCTCAAAGTATACAAGAAAATATCGAAAAAGCATCCGATTTGAGACTTTCACTTTTTGGGGTCAAAAAAATTCAAAGGGGTTAACCTTAGGTTTTTTTCAAAAACCGTGAAAATATTCAGTGGTGTTTTTATCGACGAAATCGACTAATTTCGATGCGTAGAGTTCGAAAAACGCGCTGGATCCTGGCGCAAACACTTTAATCCGTCTCAAAATGCGAAGTAAAGGAGGCTTAGATTTGCATCGCATTTGCTTACTTTCAAGCAAGATAAAATTTAAAATATCATACTTACGATGAATCTGTCTGCGCCAATCGAATTTTCTGCTCAAAGTATACAAGAAAATATCGAAAAAGCATCCGATTTGAGGCTTTCACTTTTTGGGGTCAAAAAAATTCAAAGGGGTTAACCTTAGGTTTTTTTCATAAACCGTGAAAATATTCAGTGGTGTTTTTATTGACGAAATCGACTAATTTCGATGCGTAGAGTTCGAAAAACGCGCTGGATTCTGGCGCAAACACTTTAATCCGTCTCAAAATGCGAAGTAAAGGAGGCTCAGATTTGCATCGCATTTGCTTACTTTCAAGCCAGATAAAATTTAAAATATCATACTTACGATGAATCTGTCTGCGCCAATCGAATTTTCTGCTCAAAGTATACAAGAAAATATCGAAAAAGCATCCGATTTGAGACTTTCACTTTTTGGGGTCAAAAAAATTCAAAAGGGTTAACCTTAGGTTTTTTTCAAGAACCGTGAAAATATTCAGTGGTGTTTTTATCGACGAAATCGACTAATTTCGATGCGTAGAGTTCGAAAAACGCGCTGGATCCTGACGCAAACACTTTAATCCGTCTCAAAATGCGAAGTAAAGGAGGCTCAGATTTGCATCGCATTTGATTACTTTCAAGCCAGATAAAATTTAAAATATCATACTTACGATGAATCTGTCTGCGCCAATCGAATTTTCTGCTCAAAGTATACAAGAAAATATCGAAAAAGCATCCGATTTGAGACTTTCACTTTTTGGGGTCAAAAAAATTCAAAGGGGTTAACCTCAGGTTTTTTTCAAATACCGTGAAAATATTCAGTGGTGTTTTTATCGACGAAATCGACTAATTTCGATGCGTAGAGTTCGAAAAACGCGCTGGATCCTGGCGCAAACACTTTAATCCGTCTCAAAATGCGAAGTAAAAGAGGCTCAGATTTGCATCGCATTTGCTTACTTTCAAGCCAGATAAAATTTAAAATTTCATACTTACGATGAATCTGTCTGCGCCAATCGAATTTTCTGCTCAAAGTATACAAGAAAATATCGAAAAAGCATCCGATTTGAGACTTTCACTTTTTGGGGTCAAAAAAATTCAAAGGGGTTAACCTTAGGTTTTTTTCAAAAACCGTGAAAATATTCAGTGGTGTTTTTATCGACGAAATCGACTAATTTCGATGCGTAGAGTTCGAAAAACGCGCTGGATCCTGGCGCAAACACTTTAATCCGTCTCAAAATGCGAAGTAAAAGAGGCTCAGATTTGCATCGCATTTGTTTACTTTCAAGAGAGATAAAATTTAAAATATCATACTTACGATGAATCTGCCTGCGCCAATCGAATTTTCTGCTCAAAGTATACAAGAAAATATCGAAAAAGCATCCGATTTGAGACTTTCACTTTTTGGGGTCAAAAAAATTCAAAGGGGTTAACCTTAGGTTTTTTTCAAAAACCGTGAAAATATTCAGTGGTGTTTTTATCGACGAAATCGACTAATTTCGATGCGTAGAGTTCGAAAAACGCGCTGGATCCTGGCGCAAACACTTTAATCCGTCTCAAAATGCGAAGTAAAGGAGGCTCAGATTTGCATCGCATTTGCTTACTTTCAAGCCAGATAAAATTTAAAATATCATACTTACGAAGAATCTGTCTGCGCCAATCGAATTTTCTGCTCAAAGTATACAAGAAAATATCGAAAAAGCATCCGATTTGAGACTTTCACTTTTTGGGGTCAAAAAAATTCAAAGGGGTTAACCTTAGGTTTTTTTCAAAAACCGTGAAAATATTCAGTGGTGTTTTTATCGACGAGATCGACTAATTTCGATGCGTAGAGTTCGAAAAACGCGCTGGATCCTGGCGCAAACACTTTAATCCGTCTCAAAATGCGAAGTAATGGAGGCTCAGATTTGCATCGCATTTGCTTACTTTCAAGCCAGATAAAATTTAAAATATCATACTTACGATGAATCTGTCTGCGCCAATCGAATTTTCTGCTCAAAGTATACAAGAAAATATCGAAAAATCATCCGATTTGAGACTTTCACTTTTTGGGGTCAAAAAAATTCAAAGGGGTTAACCTTAGGTTTTTTTCAAAATCCTTGAAATTATTCAGTGGTGTTTTTATCGACGAAATCGACTAATTTCGATGCGTAAAGTTCGAAAAACGCGCTGGATCCTGGCGCAAACACTTTAATCCGTCTCAAAATGCGAAGTAAAGGAGGCTCAGATTTGCATCGCATTTGCTTACTTTCAAGCCAGATAAAATTTAAAATATCATACTTACGATGAATCTGTCTGCGCCAATCGAATTTTCTGCTCAAAGTATACAAGAAAACATCGAAAAAGCATCCGATTTGAGACTTTCACTTTTTGGGGTCAAAAAAATTCAAAGGGGTTAACCTTAGGTTTTTTTCAAAAACCGTGAAAATATTCAGTGGTGTTTTTATCGACGAAATCGACTAACTTCGATGCGTAGAGTTCGAAAAACGCGCTGGATCCTGGCGCAAACACTTTAATCCGTCTCAAAATGCGAAGTAAAGGAGGCTCAGATTTGCATCGCATTTGCTTACTTTCAAGCCAGATAAAATTTAAAATATCATACTTACGATGAATCTGTCTGCGCCAATCGAATTTTCTGCTCAAAGTATACAAGAAAATATCGAAAAAGCATCCGATTTGAGACTTTCACTTTTTGGGGTCAAAAAAATTCAAAGGGGTTAACCTTAGGTTTTTTTCAAAAACCGTGAAAATATTCAGTGGTGTTTTTATCGACGAAATCGACTATTTTCGATGCGTAGAGTTCGAAAAACGCGCTGGATCCTGGCGCAAACACTTTAATCCGTCTCAAAATGCGAAGTAAAGGAGGCTCAGATTTGCATCGCATTTGCTTACTTTCAAGCCAGATAAAATTTAAAATATCATACTTACGACGAATCTGTCTGCGCCAATCGAATTTTCTGCTCAAAGTATACGAGAAAATATCGAAAAAGCATCCGATTTGAGACTTTCACTTTTTGGGGTCAAAAAAATTCAAAGGGGTTAACCTTAGGTTTTTTTCAAAAACCGTGAAAATATTCAGTGGTGTTTTCATCGACGCAATCGACTAATTTTGATGCGTAGAGTTCGAAAAACGCGCTGGATCCTGGCGCAAACACTTTAATCCGTCTCAAAATGCGAAGTAAAAGAGGCTCAGATTTGCATCGCATTTGTTTACTTTCAAGAGAGATAAAATTTAAAATATCATACTTACGATGAATCTGTCTGCGCCAATCGAATTTTCTGCTCAAAGTATACAAGAAAATATCGAAAAAGCATCCGATTTGAGACTTTCACTTTTTGGGGTCAAAAAAATTCAAAGGGGTTAACCTTAGGTTTTTTTCAAAAACCGTGAAAATATTCAGTGGTGTTTTTATCGACGAGATCGACTAATTTCGATGCGTAGAGTTCGAAAAACGCGCTGGATCCTGGCGCAAACACTTTAATCCGTCTCAAAATGCGAAGTAATGGAGGCTCAGATTTGCATCGCATTTGCTTACTTTCAAGCCAGATAAAATTTAAAATATCATACTTACGATGAATCTGTCTGCGCCAATCGAATTTTCTGCTCAAAGTATACAAGAAAATATCGAAAAAGCATCCGATTTGAGACTTTCACTTTTTGGGGTCAAAAAACATCAAATGGGTTAACCTTAGGTTTTTTTCAAAAACCGTGAAAATATTCAGTGGTGTTTTTATCGACGAAATCGACTAATTTCGATGCGTAGAGTTCGAAAAACGCGCTGGATCCTGGCGCAAACACTTTAATCCGTCTCAAAATGCGAAGTAAAGGAGGCTCAGATTTGCATCGCATTTGCTTACTTTCAAGCCAGATAAAATTTAAAATATCATACTTACGATGAATCTGTCTGCGCCAATCGAATTTTCTGCTCAAAGTATACAAGAATATATCGAAAAAGCATCCGATTTGAGACTTTCACTTTTTGGGGTCAAAAAAATTCAAAGGGGTTAACCTCAGGTTTTTTTCAAAAACCGTGAAAATATTCAGTGGTGTTTTTATCGACGAAATCGACTAATTTCGTTGCGTAGAGTTCGAAAAACGCGCTGGATCCTGGCGCAAACACTTTAATCCGTCTCAAAATGCGAAGTAAAGGAGGCTCAGATTTGCATCGCATTTGCTTACTTTCAAGCCAGATAAAATTTAAAATATCATACTTACGATGAATCTGTCTGCGCCAATCGAATTTTCTGCTCAAAGTATACAAGAAAATATCGAAAAAGCATCCGATTTGAGACTTTCACTTTTTGGGGTCAAAAGAATTCAAAGGGGTTAACCTTAGGTTTTTTTCAAAAACCGTGAAAATATTCAGTGGTGTTTTTATCGACGAAATCGACTAATTTCGATGCGTAGAGTTCGAAAAACGCGCTGGATCCTGGCGCAAACACTTTAATCCGTCTTAAAATGCGAAGTAAAGGAGGCTCAGATTTGCATCGCATTTGCTTACTTTCAAGCCAGATAAAATTTAGAATATCATACTTACGATGAATCTGTCTGCGCCAATCGAATTTTCTGCTCAAAGTATACAAGAAAATATCGAAAAAGCATCCGATTTGAGACTTTCACTTTTTGGGGTCAAAAAAATTCAAATGGGTTAACCTTAGGTTTTTTTCAAAAACCGTGAAAATATTCAGTGGTGTTTTTATCGACGAAATCGACTAATTTCGATGCGTAGAGTTCGAAAAACGCGCTGGATCCTGGCGCAAACACTTTAATCCGTCTCAAAATGCGAAGTAAAGGAGGCTCAGATTTGCATCGCATTTGCTTACTTTCAAGCCAGATAAAATTTAAAATATCATACTTACGATGAATCTGTCTGCGCCAATCGAATTTTCTGCTCAAAGTATACAAGAAAATATCGAAAAAGCATCCGATTTGAGACTTTCACTTTTTGGGGTCAAAAAAATTCAAATGGGTTAACCTTAGGTTTTTTTCAAAAACCGTGAAAATATTCAGTGGTGTTTTTATCGACGAAATCGACTAATTTCGATGCGTAGAGTTCGAAAAACGCGCTGGATCCTGGCGCAAACACTTTAATCCGTCTCAAAATGCGAAGTAAAGGAGGCCCAGATTTGCATCGCATTTGCTTACTTTCAAGCCAGATAAAATTTAAAATATCATACTTACGATGAATCAGTCTGCGCCAATCGAATTTTCTGCTCAAAGTATACAAGAAAATATCGAAAAAGCATCCGATTTGAGACTTTCACTTTTTGGGGTCAAAAAAATTCAAAGGGGTTAACCTTAGGTTTTTTTCAAAAACCGTGAAAATATTCAGTGGTGTTTTTATCGACGAAATCGACTAATTTCGATGCGTAGAGTTCGAAAAACGCGCTGGATCCTGGCGCAAACACTTTAATCCGTCTCAAAATGCGAAGTAAAGGAGGCTCAGATTTGCATCGCATTTGCTTACTTTCAAGCCAGATAAAATTTAAAATATCATACTTACGATGAATCTGTCTGCGCCAATCGAATTTTCTGCTCAAAGTATACAAGAAAATATCGAAAAAGCATCCGATTTGAGGCTTTCACTTTTTGGGGTCAAAAAAATTCAAAGGGGTTAACCTTAGGTTTTTTTCAAAAACCGTGAAAATATTCAGTGGTGTTTTTATCGACGAAATCGACTAATTTCGATGCGTAGAGTTCGAAAAACACGCTGGTCCTGGCGCAAACACTTTAATCCGTCTCAAAATGCGAAGTAAAGGAGGCTCAGATTTGCATCGCATTTGCTTACTTTCAAGCCAGATAAAATTTAGAATATCATACTTACGATGAATCTGTCTGCGCCAATCGAATTTTCTGCTCAAAGTATACAAGAAAATATCGAAAAAGCATCCGATTTGAGACTTTCACTTTTTGGGGTCAAAAAAATTCAAAGGGGTGAACCTTAGGTTTTTTTCAAAAACCGTGAAAATATTCAGTGGTGTTTTTATCGACGAAATCGACTAATTTCGATGCGTAGAGTTCGAAAAACTCGCTGGATCCTGGCCCAAACACTTTAATCCGTCTCAAAATGCGAAGTAAAGGAGGCTCAGATTTGCATCGCATTTGCTTACTTTCAAGCCAGATAAAATTTAGAATATCATACTTACGATGAATCTGTCTGCGCCAATCGAATTTTCTGCTCAAAGTATACAAGAAAATATCGAAACAGCATCCGATTTGAGACTTTCACTTTTTGGGGTCAAAAAAATTCAAAGGGGTTAACCTTAGGTTTTTTTCAAAAACCGTGAAAATATTCAGTGGTGTTTTTATCGACGAAATCGACTAATTTCGATGCGTAGAGTTCGAAAAACGCGCTGGATCCTGGCGCAACACTTTAATCCGTCTCAAAATGCGAAGTAAAGGAGGCTCAGATTTGCATCGCATTTGCTTACTTTCTAGCCAGATAAAATTTAAAATATCATACTTACGATGAATCTGTCTGCGCCAATCGTATTTTCTGCTCAAAGTATACAAGAAAATATCGAAAAAGCATCCGATTTGAGACTTTCACTTTTTGGGGTCAAAAAAATTCAAAGGGGTTAACCTTAGGTTTTTTTCAAAAACCGTGAAAATATTCAGTGGTGTTTTTATCGACGAAATCGACTAATTTCGATGCGTAGAGTTCGAAAAACGCGCTGGATCCTGGCGCAAACACTTTAATCCGTCTCAAAATGCGAAGTAAAGGAGGCTCAGATTTGCATCGCATTTGCTTACTTTCAAGCCAGATAAAATTTAAAATATCATACTTACGATGAATCTGTCTGCGCCAATCCTATTTTCTGCTCAAAGTATACAAGAAAATATCGAAAAAGCATCCGATTTGAGACTTTCACTTTTTGGGGTCAAAAAAATTCAAAGGGGTTAACCTTAGGTTTTTTTCAAAAACCGTGAAAATATTCAGTGGTGTTTTTATCGACGAAATCGACTAACTTCGATGCGTAGAGTTCGAAAAACGCGCTGGATCCTGGCGCAAACACTTTAATCCGTCTCAAAATGCGAAGTAAGGGAGGCTCAGATTTGCATCGCATTTGCTTACTTTCAATACAGATAAAATTTAAAATATCATACTTACGATGAATCTGTGTGCGCCAATCGAATTTTCTGCTCAAAGTATAAAAGAAAATTTCGAAAAAGCATCCGATTTGAGACTTTCACTTTTTGGGGTCAAAAAAATTCAAAGGGGTTAACCTTAGGTTTTTTTCAAAAACCGTGAAAATATTCAGTGGTGTTTTTATCGACGAAATCGACTAATTTCGATGCGTAGAGTTCGAAAAACGCGCTGGATCCTGGCGCAAACACTTTAATCCGTCTCAAAATGCGAAGTAAAGGAGGCTCAGATTTGCATCGCATTTGCTTACTTTCAAGCCAGATAAAATTTAAAATATCATACATACGATGAATCTGTCTGCGCCAATCGAATTTTCTGCTCAAAGTATACAAGAAAATATCGAAAAAGCATCCGATTTGAGACTTTCACTTTTTGGGGTCAAAAAAATTCAAAGGGGTTAACCTTAGGTTTTTTTCAAAAACCGTGAAAATATTCAGTGGTGTTTTTATCGACGAAATCGATTAATTTCGATGCGTAGAGTTCGAAAAACGCGCTGGATCCTGGCGCAAACACTTTAATCCGTCTCAAAATGCGAAGTAAAGGAGGCTCCGATTTGCATCGCATTTGCTTACTTTCAAGCCAGATAAAATTTAAAATATCATACTTACGATGAATCTGTCTGCGCCAATCGAATTTTCTGCTCAAAGTATACAAGAAAATATCGAAAAAGCATCCGATTTGAGACTTTCACTTTTTGGGGTCAAAAAAATTCAAAGGGGTTAACCTTAGGTTTTTTTCAAAAACCGTGAAAATATTCAGTGGTGTTTTTATCGATAAAATCGACTAATTTCGATGCGTAGAGTTCGAAAAACGCGCTGGATCCTGGCGCAAACACTTTAATCCGTCTCAAAATGCGAACTAAAGGAGGCTCAGATTTGCATCGCATTTGCTTGCTTTCAAGCCAGATAAAATTTAAAATATCATACTTACGATGAATCTGTCTGCGCCATCCGAATTTTCTGCTCAAAGTATACAAGAAAATATCGAAAAAGCATCCAATTTGAGACTTTCACTTTTTGGGGTCAAAAAAATTCAAATGGGTTAACCTTAGGTTTTTTTCAAAAACCGTGAAAATATTCAGTGGTGTTTTTATCGACGAAATCGACTAATTTCGATGCGTAGAGTTCGAAAAACGCGCTGGATCCTGGCGCAAACACTTTAATCCGTCTCAAAATGCGAAGTAAAGGAGGCTCAGATTTGCATCGCATTTGCTTACTTTCAAGCCAGATAAAATTTAGAATATCATACTTACGATGAATCTGTCTGCGCCAATCGAATTTTCTGCTCAAAGTATACAAGAAAATATCGAAACAGCATCCGATTTGAGACTTTCACTTTTTGGGGTCAAAAAAATTCAAAGGGGTTAACCTTAGGTTTTTTTCAAAAACCGTGAAAATATTCAGTGGTGTTTTTATCGACGAAATCGACTAATTTCGATGCGTAGAGTTCGAAAAACGCGCTGGATCCTGGCGCAACACTTTAATCCGTCTCAAAATGCGAAGTAAAGGAGGCTCAGATTTGCATCGCATTTGCTTACTTTCTAGCCAGATAAAATTTAAAATATCATACTTACGATGAATCTGTCTGCGCCAATCGAATTTTCTGCTCAAAGTATACAAGAAAATATCGAAAAAGCATCCGATTTGAGACTTTCACTTTTTGGGGTCAAAAAAATTCAAAGGGGTTAACCTTAGGTTTTGTTCAAAAACCGTGAAAATATTCAGTGGTGTTTTTATCGACGAAATCGACTAATTTCGATGCGTAGAGTTCGAAAAACGCGCTGGATCCTGGCGCAAACACTTTAATCCGTCTCAAAATGCGAAGTAAAGGAGGCTCAGATTTGCATCGCATTTGCTTACTTTCAAGCCAGATAAAATTTAAAATATCATACTTACGATGAATCTGTCTGCGCCAATCCTATTTTCTGCTCAAAGTATACAAGAAAATATCGAAAAAGCATCCGATTTGAGACTTTCACTTTTTGGGGTCAAAAAAATTCAAAGGGGTTAACCTTAGGTTTTTTTCAAAAACCGTGAAAATATTCAGTGGTGTTTTTATCGACGAAATCGACTAATTTCGATGCGTAGAGTTCGAAAAACGCGCTGGATCCTGGCGCAAACACTTTAATCCGTCTCAAAATGCGAAGTAAGGGAGGCTCAGATTTGCATCGCATTTGCTTACTTTCAATACAGATAAAATTTAAAATATCATACTTACGATGAATCTGTGTGCGCCAATCGAATTTTCTGCTCAAAGTATAAAAGAAAATTTCGAAAAAGCATCCGATTTGAGACTTTCACTTTTTGGGGTCAAAAAAATTCAAAGGGGTTAACCTTAGGTTTTTTTCAAAAACCGTGAAAATATTCAGTGGTGTTTTTATCGACGAAATCGACTAATTTCGATGCGTAGAGTTCGAAAAACGCGCTGGATCCTGGCGCAAACACTTTAATCCGTCTCAAAATGCGAAGTAAAGGAGGCTCAGATTTGCATCGCATTTGCTTACTTTCAAGCCAGATAAAATTTAAAATATCATACATACGATGAATCTGTCTGCGCCAATCGAATTTTCTGCTCAAAGTATACAAGAAAATATCGAAAAAGCATCCGATTTGAGACTTTCACTTTTTGGGGTCAAAAAAATTCAAAGGGGTTAACCTTAGGTTTTTTTCAAAAACCGTGAAAATATTCAGTGGTGTTTTTATCGACGAAATCGATTAATTTCGATGCGTAGAGTTCGAAAAACGCGCTGGATCCTGGCGCAAACACTTTAATCCGTCTCAAAATGCGAAGTAAAGGAGGCTCCGATTTGCATCGCATTTGCTTACTTTCAATCCAGATAAAATTTAAAATATCATACTTACGATGAATCTGTCTGCGCCAATCGAATTTTCTGCTCAAAGTATACAAGAAAATATCGAAAAAGCATCCGATTTGAGACTTTCACTTTTTGGGGTCAAAAAAATTCAAAGGGGTTAACCTTAGGTTTTTTTCAAAAACCGTGAAAATATTCAGTGGTGTTTTTATCGATAAAATCGACTAATTTCGATGCGTAGAGTTCGAAAAACGCGCTGGATCCTGGCGCAAACACTTTAATCCGTCTCAAAATGCGAACTAAAGGAGGCTCAGATTTGCATCGCATTTGCTTGCTTTCAAGCCAGATAAAATTTAAAATATCATACTTACGATGAATCTGTCTGCGCCATCCGAATTTTCTGCTCAAAGTATACAAGAAAATATCGAAAAAGCATCCAATTTGAGACTTTCACTTTTAGGGGTCAAAAAAATTCAAATGGGTTAACCTTAGGTTTTTTTCAAAAACCGTGAAAATATTCAGTGGTGTTTTTATCGACGAAATCGACTAATTTCGATGCGTAGAGTTCGAAAAACGCGCTGGATCCTGGCGCAAACACTTTAATCCGTCTCAAAATGCGAAGTAATGGAGGCTCAGATTTGCATCGCATTTGCTTACTTTCAAGTCAGATAAAATTTAAAATATAATACTTACGATGAATCTGTCTGCGCCAATCGAATTTTCTGCTCAAAGTATACAAGAAAATATCGAAAAAGCATCCGATTTGAGACTTTCACTTTTTGGGGTCAAAAAAATTCAAAGGGGTTAACCTTAGGTTTTTTTCAAAAACCGTGAAAATATTCAGTGGTGTTTTTATCGACGAAATCGACTAATTTCGATGCGTAGAGTTCGAAAAACGCGCTGGATCCTGGCGCAAACACTTTAATCCGTCTCAAAATGCGAAGTAAAGGAGGATCAGATTTGCATCGCATTTGCTTACTTTCAAGCCAGATATAATTTAAAATATCATACTTACGATGAATCTGTCTGCGCCAATCGAATTTTCTGCTCAAAGTATACATGAAAATATCAAAAAAGCATCCGATTTAAGACTTTCACTTTTTGGGGTCAAAAAAATTCAAAGGGGTTAACCTTAGGTTTTTTTCAAAAACCGTGAAATAATTCAGTGGTGTTTTTATCGACGAAATCGACTAATTTCGATGCGTAGAGTTCGAAAAACGCGCTGGATCCTGGCGCCAACAGTTTAATCCGTCTCAAAATGCGAAGTAAAGGAGGCTCAGATTTACATCGCATTTGCTTACTTTCAGCCAGATAAAAGTTAAAATATCATACTTACGATGAATCTGTCTGCGCCAATCGAATTTTCTGCTCAAAGTATACAAGAAAATATCGAAAAAGCATCCGATTTGAGACTTTCACTTTTTGGGGTCAAAAAAATTCAAAGGGGTTAACCTTAGGTTTTTTTCAAAAACCGTGAAAATATTCAGTGGTGTTTTTATCGACGAAATCGACTAATTTCGATGCGTAGAGTTCGAAAAACGCGCTGGATCCTGGCGCAACACTTTAATCCGTCTCAAAATGCGAAGTAAAGGAGGCTCAGATTTGCATCGCATTTGCTTACTTTCTAGCCAGATAAAATTTAAAATATCATACTTACGATGAATCTGTCTGCGCCAATCGAATTTTCTGCTCAAAGTATACAAGAAAATATCGAAAAAGCATCCGATTTGAGACTTTCACTTTTTGGGGTCAAAAAAATTCAAAGGGGTTAACTTTAGGTTTTTTTCAAAAACCGTGAAAATATTCAGTGGTGTTTTTATCGACGAAATCGACTAATTTCGATGCGTAGAGTTCGAAAAACGCGCTGGATCCTGGCGCAAACACTTTAATCCGTCTCAAAATGCGAAGTAAGGGAGGCTCAGATTTGCATCGCATTTGCTTACTTTCAATACAGATAAAATTTAAAATATCATACTTACGATGAATCTGTGTGCGCCAATCGAATTTTCTGCTCAAAGTATAAAAGAAAATTTCGAAAAAGCATCCGATTTGAGACTTTCACTTTTTGGGGTCAAAAAAATTCAAAGGGGTTAACCTTAGGTTTTTTTCAAAAACCGTGAAAATATTCAGTGGTGTTTTTATCGACGAAATCGACTAATTTCGATGCGTAGAGTTCGAAAAACGCGCTGGATCCTGGCGCAAACACTTTAATCCGTCTCAAAATGCGAAGTAAAGGAGGCTCAGATTTGCATCGCATTTGCTTACTTTCAAGCCAGATAAAATTTAAAATATCATACATACGATGAATCTGTCTGCGCCAATCGAATTTTCTGCTCAAAGTATACAAGAAAATATCGAAAAAGCATCCGATTTGAGACTTTCACTTTTTGGGGTCAAAAAAATTCAAAGGGGTTAACCTTAGGTTTTTTTCAAAAACCGTGAAAATATTCAGTGGTGTTTTTATCGACGAAATCGATTAATTTCGATGCGTAGAGTTCGAAAAACGCGCTGGATCCTGGCGCAAACACTTTAATCCGTCTCAAAATGCGAAGTAAAGGAGGCTCCGATTTGCATCGCATTTGCTTACTTTCAATCCAGATAAAATTTAAAATATCATACTTACGATGAATCTGTCTGCGCCAATCGAATTTTCTGCTCAAAGTATACAAGAAAATATCGAAAAAGCATCCGATTTGAGACTTTCACTTTTTGGGGTCAAAAAAATTCAAAGGGGTTAACCTTAGGTTTTTTTCAAAAACCGTGAAAATATTCAGTGGTGTTTTTATCGATAAAATCGACTAATTTCGATGCGTAGAGTTCGAAAAACGCGCTGGATCCTGGCGCAAACACTTTAATCCGTCTCAAAATGCGAACTAAAGGAGGCTCAGATTTGCATCGCATTTGCTTGCTTTCAAGCCAGATAAAATTTAAAATATCATACTTACGATGAATCTGTCTGCGCCATCCGAATTTTCTGCTCAAAGTATACAAGAAAATATCGAAAAAGCATCCAATTTGAGACTTTCACTTTTAGGGGTCAAAAAAATTCAAATGGGTTAACCTTAGGTTTTTTTCAAAAACCGTGAAAATATTCAGTGGTGTTTTTATCGACGAAATCGACTAATTTCGATGCGTAGAGTTCGAAAAACGCGCTGGATCCTGGCGCAAACACTTTAATCCGTCTCAAAATGCGAAGTAATGGAGGCTCAGATTTGCATCGCATTTGCTTACTTTCAAGTCAGATAAAATTTAAAATATAATACTTACGATGAATCTGTCTGCGCCAATCGAATTTTCTGCTCAAAGTATACAAGAAAATATCGAAAAAGCATCCGATTTGAGACTTTCACTTTTTGGGGTCAAAAAAATTCAAAGGGGTTAACCTTAGGTTTTTTTCAAAAACCGTGAAAATATTCAGTGGTGTTTTTATCGACGAAATCGACTAATTTCGATGCGTAGAGTTCGAAAAACGCGCTGGATCCTGGCGCAAACACTTTAATCCGTCTCAAAATGCGAAGTAAAGGAGGATCAGATTTGCATCGCATTTGCTTACTTTCAAGCCAGATATAATTTAAAATATCATACTTACGATGAATCTGTCTGCGCCAATCGAATTTTCTGCTCAAAGTATACATGAAAATATCAAAAAAGCATCCGATTTAAGACTTTCACTTTTTGGGGTCAAAAAAATTCAAAGGGGTTAACCTTAGGTTTTTTTCAAAAACCGTGAAAATATTCAGTGGTGTTTTTATCGTCGAAATCGACTAATTTAGATGTGTAGAGTTCGAAAAACTCGCTGGATCCTGGCGCAAACACTTTAATCCGTCTCAAAATGCGAAGTAAAGGAGGATCAGATTTGCATCGCATTTGCTTACTTTCAAGCCAGATAATATTTAGAATATCATACTTACGATGAATCTGTCTGCGCCAATCGAATTTTCTGCTCAAAGTATACAAGAAAATATCGAAAAAGCATCCGATTTGAGACTTTCACTTTTTGGGGTCAAAAAAATTCAAAGGGGTTAACCTTAGGTTTTTTTCAAAAACCGTGAAAATATTCAGTGGTGTTTTTATCGACGAAATCGATTAATTTCGATGCGTAGAGTTCGAAAAACGCGCTGGATCCTGGCGCAAACACTTTAATCCGTCTCAAAATGCGAAGTAAAGGAGGCTCCGATTTGCATCGCATTTGCTTACTTTCAATCCAGATAAAATTTAAAATATCATACTTACGATGAATCTGTCTGCGCCAATCGAATTTTCTGCTCAAAGTATACAAGAAAATATCGAAAAAGCATCCGATTTGAGACTTTCACTTTTTGGGGTCAAAAAAATTCAAAGGGGTTAACCTTAGGTTTTTTTCAAAAACCGTGAAAATATTCAGTGGTGTTTTTATCGATAAAATCGACTAATTTCGATGCGTAGAGTTCGAAAAACGCGCTGGATCCTGGCGCAAACACTTTAATCCGTCTCAAAATGCGAACTAAAGGAGGCTCAGATTTGCATCGCATTTGCTTGCTTTCAAGCCAGATAAAATTTAAAATATCATACTTACGATGAATCTGTCTGCGCCATCCGAATTTTCTGCTCAAAGTATACAAGAAAATATCGAAAAAGCATCCAATTTGAGACTTTCACTTTTAGGGGTCAAAAAAATTCAAATGGGTTAACCTTAGGTTTTTTTCAAAAACCGTGAAAATATTCAGTGGTGTTTTTATCGACGAAATCGACTAATTTCGATGCGTAGAGTTCGAAAAACTCGCTGGATCCTGGCGCAAACACTTTAATCCGTCTCAAAATGCGAAGTAATGGAGGCTCAGATTTGCATCGCATTTGCTTACTTTCAAGTCAGATAAAATTTAAAATATAATACTTACGATGAATCTGTCTGCGCCAATCGAATTTTCTGCTCAAAGTATACAAGAAAATATCGAAAAAGCATCCGATTTGAGACTTTCACTTTTTGGGGTCAAAAAAATTCAAAGGGGTTAACCTTAGGTTTTTTTCAAAAACCGTGAAAATATTCAGTGGTGTTTTTATCGACGAAATCGACTAATTTCGATGCGTAGAGTTCGAAAAACGCGCTGGATCCTGGCGCAAACACTTTAATCCGTCTCAAAATGCGAAGTAAAGGAGGATCAGATTTGCATCGCATTTGCTTACTTTCAAGCCAGATAATATTTAGAATATCATACTTACGATGAATCTGTCTGCGCCAATCGAATTTTCTGCTCAAAGTATACAAGAAAATATCGAAAAAGCATCCGATTTGAGACTTTCACTTTTTGGGGTCAAAAAAATTCAAAGGGGTTAACCTTAGGTTTTTTTCAAAAACCGTGAAAATATTCAGTGGTGTTTTTATCGACGAAATCGACTAATTTCGATGCGTAGAGTTTGAAAAACGCGCTGGATCCTGGCGCAAACACTTTAATCCGTCTCAAAATGCGAAGTAAAGGAGGCTCAGATTTGCATCGCATTTGCTTACTTTCAAGCCAGATAAAATTTAAAATATCATACTTACGATGAATCTGTCTGCGCCAATCGAATTTTCTGCTCAAAGTATACAAGAAAATATCGAAAAAGCATCCGATTTAAGACTTACACTTTTTGGGGTCAAAAAAATTCAAAGGGGTTAACCTTAGGTTTTTTTCAAAAACCGTGAAAATATTCAGTGGTGTTTTTATCGACGAAATCGACTAATTTCGATGCGTAGAATTCGAAAACCGCGCTGGATCCTGGCGCAAACACTTTAATCCGTCTCAAAATGCGAAGTAAAGGAGGCTCAGATTTGCATCGCATTTGCTTACTTTCAAGCCAGATAAAATTTAAAATATCATACTTACGATGAATCTGTCTGCGCCAATCGATTTTTCTGCTCAAAGTATACAAGAAAATATCGAAGAAGCATCCGATTTGAGACTTTCACTTTTTGGGGTCAAAAAAATTCAAAGGAGTTAACCTTAGGGTTTTTTCAAAAACCTTGAAAATATTCAGTGGTGTTTTTATCGACGAAATCGACTAATTTCGATGCGTAGAGTTCGAAAAACGCGCTGGATCCTGGCGCCAACAGTTTAATCCGTCTCAAAATGCGAAGTAAAGGAGGCTCAGATTTACATCGCATTTGCTTACTTTCAGCCAGATAAAAGTTAAAATATCATACTTACGATGAATCTGTCTGCGCCAATCGAATTTTCTGCTCAAAGTATACAAGAAAATATCGAAAAAGCATCCGATTTGAGACTTTCACTTTTTGGGGTCAAAAAAATTCAAAGGGGTTAACCTTAGGTTTTTTTCAAAAACCGTGAAATAATTCAGTGGTGTTTTTATCGACGAAATCGACTAATTTCGATGCGTAGAGTTCGAAAAACGCGCTGGATCCTGGCGCAAACACTTTAATCCGTCTCAAAATGCGAAGTAAAGGAGGCTCAGATTTGCATCGCATTTGCTTACTTTCAAGCCAGATAAAATTTAAAATATCATACTTACGATGAATCTGTCTGCGCCAATCGAATTTTCTGCTCAAAGTATACAAGAAAATATCGAAAAAGCATCCGATTTAAGACTTACACTTTTTGGGGTCAAAAAAATTCAAAGGGGTTAACCTTAGGTTTTTTTCAAAAACCGTGAAAATATTCAGTGGTGTTTTTATCGACGAAATCGACTAATTTCGATGCGTAGAATTCGAAAACCGCGCTGGATCCTGGCGCAAACACTTTAATCCGTCTCAAAATGCGAAGTAAAGGAGGCTCAGATTTGCATCGCATTTGCTTACTTTCAAGCCAGATAAAATTTAAAATATCATACTTACGATGAATCTGTCTGCGCCAATCGAATTTCTTGCTCAAAGTATACAAGAAAATATCGAAAAAGCATCCGATTTGAGACTTTCAATTTTGGGGGTCAAAAAAATTCAAAGGGGTTATAACCTTAGGTTTTTTTCAAAACCCGTGAAAATATTCAGTGGTGTTTTTATCGACGAAATCGACTAATTTCGATGCGTAGAGATCGAAAAACGCGCTGGATCCTGGCGCAAACACTTTAATCCGTCTCAAAATGCGAAGTAAAGGAGACTCAGATTTGCATCGCATTTGCTTACTTTCAAGCCAGATAAAATTTAAAATATCATACTTACGATGAATCTGTCTGCGCCAATCGAATTTTCTGCTCAAAGTATACAAGAAAATATCGAAAAAGCATCCGATTTGAGACTTTCACTTTTTGGGGTCAAAAAAATTCAAAGGGGTTAACCTTAGGTTTTTTGCAAAAACCGTGAAAATATTCAGTGATGTTTTTATCGACGAAATCGACTAATTTCGAAGCGTAGAGTTCGAAAAACGCGCTGGATCCTGGCGCAAACACTTTAATCCGTCTCAAAATGCGAAGTAAAGGAAACTCAGATTTGCATCGCATTTGCTTACTTTCAAGCCAGATAAAATGTAAAATATCATACTTACGATGAATCTCTCTGCGCCAATCGAATTTTCTGCTCAAAGTATACAAGAAAATATCGAAAAAGCATCCGATTTGAGACTTTCACTTTCTGGGGTCAAAAAAATTCAAAGGGGTTAACCTTAGGTTTTTTTCAGAAACCGTGAAAATATTCAGTGGTGTTTTTATCGACGAAATCGACTAATTTCGATGCGTAGAGTTCGAAAAACTCGCTGGATCCTGGCGCAAACACTTTAATCCGTCTCAAAATGCGAAGTAAAGGAGGCTCAGATTTGCATCGCATTTGCTTACTTTCAAGCCAGATAAAATTTAAAATATCATACTTACGATGAATCTGTCTGCGCCAATCGAATTTTCTGCTCAAAGTATACAAGAAAATATCGAAAAAGCATCCGATTTGAGACTTTTACTTTTTGGGGTCAAAAAAATTCAAAGGGGTTAACCTTAGGTTTTTTTCAAAAACCGTGAAAATATTCAGTGGTGTTTTTATCGACGAAATCGACTAATTTCGATGCGTAGAGTTCGAAAAACGCGCTGGATCCTGGCGCAAACACTTTAATCCGTCTCAAAATGCGAAGTATAGGAGGCTCAGATTTGCATCGCATTTGCTTACTTTCAAGCCAGATAAAATTTAAAATATCATACTTACGATGAATCTCTCTGCGCCAATCGAATTTTCTGCTCAAAGTAAACAAGAAAATATCGAAAAAGCATCCGATTTGAGCCTTTCACTTTTTGGGGTCAAAAAAATTCAAAGGGGTTAACCTTAGGTTTTTTTCAAAAACCGTGAAAATATTCAGTGGTGTTTTTATCGACGAAATCGACTAATTTCGATGCGTAGAGTTCGAAAAACGCGCTGGATCCTGGCGCAAACACTTTAATCCGTCTCAAAATGCGAAGTAAAGGAGGCTCAGATTTGCATCGCATTTGCTTACTTTCAAGCCAGATAAAATTTAAAATATCATACTTACGATGAATCTGTCTACGCCAATCGAATTTTCTGCTCAAAGTATACAAGAAAATATCCAAAAAGCATCCGATTTGAGACTTTCACTTTTTGGGGTCAAAAAAATTCAAAGGGGTTAACCTTAGGTTTTTTTCAAAAACCGTGAAAATATTCAGTGGTGTATTTATCGACTAAATCGACTAATTTCGATGCGTAGGGTTCGAAAAACGCGCTGGATCCTGGCGCAAACACTTTAAGCCGTCTCAAAATGCGAAGTAAAAGAGGCTCAGATTTGCATCGCATTTGCTTACTTTCAAGGCAGATAAAATCTAAAATATCATACTTACGATGAATCTGTCTGGGCCAATCGAATTTTCTGCTCAAAGTATACAAGAAAATTTCGAAAAAGCATCCGATTTGAGACTTTCACTTTTTGGGGTCAAAACAATTCAAAGGGGTTAACCTTAGGTTTTTTTCAAAAACCGTAAAAATATTCAGTGGTGTTTTTATCGACGAAATCGACTAATTTCGAAGCGTAGAGTTCGAAAAACGCGCTGGATCCTGGCGCAAACACTTTAATCCGTCTCAAAATGCGAAGTAAAGGAGGCTCAGATTTGCATCGCATTTGTTTACTTTCAAGCCAGATAAAATTTAAAATATCATACTTACGATGAATCTGTCTGCGCCAATCGAATTTTCTGCTCAAAGTATACAAGAAAATATCGAAAAAGCATCCGATTTGAGACTTTCACTTTTTGGGGTCAAAAAAATTCAAAGGGGTTAACCTTAGGTTTTTTTCAAAAACCGTGAAAATATTCAGTGGTGTTTTTATCGACGAAATCCACTTTATTTCGATGAGTAGAGTTCGAAAAACGCGCTGGATCCTGGCGCAAACACTTTAATCCGTCTCAAAATGCGAAGTAAAGGAGGCTCAGATTTGCATCGCATTTGCTTACTTTCAAGCCAGATAAAATTTAAAATATCATTCTTACGATGAATCTGTCTGCGCCAATCGAATTTTCTGCTCAAAGTATACAAGAAAATATCGAAAAAGCATCCGATTTGAGACTTTCACTTTTTGGGGTCAAAAAAATTCAAAGGGGTTAACCTTAGGTTTTTTTCAAAAACCGTGAAAATATTCAGTGGTGTTTTTATCGACGAAATCGACTAATTTCGATGCGTAGAGTTCGAAAAACGCGCTGGATCCTGGCGCAAACACTTTAATCCGTCTCAAAATGCGAAGTAAAGGAGGCCCAGATTTGCATCGCATTTGCTTACTTTCAAGCCAGATAAAATTTAAAATATCATACTTACGATGAATCTGTCTGCGCCAATCGAATTTTCTGCTCAAAGTATACAAGAAAATATCGAAAAAGCATCCGATTTGAGACTTTCACTTTTTGGGGTCAAAAAAATTCAAAGGGGTTAACCTTAGGTTTTTTTCAAAAACCGTGAAAATATTCAGTGGTGTTTTTATCGACAAAATCGACTAATTTCGATGAGTAGAGTTCGAAAAACGCGCTGGATCCTGGCGCAAACACTTTAATCCGTCTCAAAATGCGAAGTAAAGGAGGCTCAGATTTGCATCGCATTTGCTTACTTTCAAGCCAGATAAAATTTAAAATATCATACTTACGATGAATCTGTCTGCGCCAATTGAATTTTCTGCTCAAAGTATACAAGAAAATATCGAAAAAGCATCCGATTTAAGACTTTCACTTTTTGGGGTCAAAAAAATTCAAAGGTGTTAACCTTAGGTTTTTTTCAAAACGCGTGAAAATATTAAGTGGTGTTTTTATCGACGAAATCGACTAATTTCGATGCGTAGAGTTCGATAAACGCGCTGGATCCTGGCGCAAACACTTTAATCCGTCTCAAAATGCGAAGTAAAGGAGGCTCAGATTTGCATCGCATTTGCTTACTTTCAAGCCAGATAAAATTTAAAATATCATACTTACGATGAATCTGTCTGGGCCAATCGAATTTTCTGCTCAAAGTATACAAGAAAATATCGAAAAAGCATCCGATTTGAGACTTTCACTTTTTGGGGTCAAAATAATTCAAAGGGGTTAACCTTAGGTTTTTTTCAAAAACCGTGAAAGTATTCAGTGGTGTTTTTATCGACGAAATCGACTAATTTCGATGCGTAGAGTTCGAAAAACGCGCTGGATCCTGGCGCAAACACTTTAATCCGTTTCAAAATGCGAAGTAAAGGAGGCTCAGATTTGCATCGCATTTGTTTACTTTCAAGCCAGATAAAATTTAAAATATCATACTTACGATGAATCTGTCTGCGCCAATCGAATTTTCTGCTCAAAGTATACAAGAAAATATCGAAAAAGCATCCGATTTGAGACTTTCACTTTTTGGGGTCAAAAAAATTCAAAGGGGTTAACCTTAGGTTTTTTTCAAAAACCGTGAAAATATTCAGTGGTGTTTTTATCGACGAAATCCACTTTATTTCGATGAGTAGAGTTCGAAAAACGCGCTGGATCCTGGCGCAAACACTTTAATCCGTCTCAAAATGCGAAGTAAAGGAGGCTCAGATTTGCATCGCATTTGCTTACTTTCAAGCCAGATAAAATTTAAAATATCATTCTTACGATGAATCTGTCTGCGCCAATCGAATTTTCTGCTCAAAGTATACAAGAAAATATCGAAAAAGCATCCGATTTGAGACTTTCACTTTTTGGGGTCAAAAAAATTCAAAGGGGTTAACCTTAGGTTTTTTTCAAAAACCGTGAAAATATTCAGTGGTGTTTTTATCGACGAAATCGACTAATTTCGATGCGTAGAGTTCGAAAAACGCGCTGGATCCTGGCGCAAACACTTTAATCCGTCTCAAAATGCGAAGTAAAGGAGGCCCAGATTTGCATCGCATTTGCTTACTTTCAAGCCAGATAAAATTTAAAATATCATACTTACGATGAGTCTGTCTGCGCCAATCGAATTTTCTGCTCAAAGTATACAAGAAAATATCGAAAAAGCATCCGATTTGAGACTTTCACTTTTTGGGGTCAAAAAAATTCAAAGGGGTTAACCTTAGGTTTTTTGCAAAAACCGTGAAAATATTCAGTGATGTTTTTATCGACGAAATCGACTAATTTCGATGCGTAGAGTTCGAAAAACGCGCTGGATCCTGGCGCAAACACTTTAATCCGTCTCAAAATGCGAAGTAAAGGAAACTCAGATTTGCATCGCATTTGCTTACTTTCAAGCCAGATAAAATGTAAAATATCATACTTACGATGAATCTCTCTGCGCCAATCGAATTTTCTGCTCAAAGTATACAAGAAAATATCGAAAAAGCATCCGATTTGAGACTTTCACTTTCTGGGGTCAAAAAAATTCAAAGGGGTTAACCTTAGGTTTTTTTCAGAAACCGTGAAAATATTCAGTGGTGTTTTTATCGACGAAATCGACTAATTTCGATGCGTAGAGTTCGAAAAACTCGCTGGATCCTGGCGCAAACACTTTAATCCGTCTCAAAATGCGAAGTAAAGGAGGCTCAGATTTGCATCGCATTTGCTTACTTTCAAGCCAGATAAAATTTAAAATATCATACTTACGATGAATCTGTCTGCGCCAATCGAATTTTCTGCTCAAAGTATACAAGAAAATATCGAAAAAGCATCCGATTTGAGACTTTTACTTTTTGGGGTCAAAAAAATTCAAAGGGGTTAACCTTAGGTTTTTTTCAAAAACCGTGAAAATATTCAGTGGTATTTTTATCGACGAAATCGACTAATTTCGATGCGTAGAGTTCGAAAAACGCGCTGGATCCTGGCGCAAACACTTTAATCCGTCTCAAAATGCGAAGTATAGGAGGCTCAGATTTGCATCGCATTTGCTTACTTTCAAGCCAGATAAAATTTAAAATATCATACTTACGATGAATCTCTCTGCGCCAATCGAATTTTCTGCTCAAAGTAAACAAGAAAATATCGAAAAAGCATCCGATTTGAGCCTTTCACTTTTTGGGGTCAAAAAAATTCAAAGGGGTTAACCTTAGGTTTTTTTCAAAAACCGTGAAAATATTCAGTGGTGTTTTTATCGACGAAATCGACTAATTTCGATGCGTAGAGTTCGAAAAACGCGCTGGATCCTGGCGCAAACACTTTAATCCGTCTCAAAATGCGAAGTAAAGGAGGCTCAGATTTGCATCGCATTTGCTTACTTTCAAGCCAGATAAAATTTAAAATATCATACTTACGATGAATCTGTCTACGCCAATCGAATTTTCTGCTCAAAGTATACAAGAAAATATCCAAAAAGCATCCGATTTGAGACTTTCACTTTTTGGGGTCAAAAAAATTCAAAGGGGTTAACCTTAGGTTTTTTTCAAAAACCGTGAAAATATTCAGTGGTGTATTTATCGACTAAATCGACTAATTTCGATGCGTAGGGTTCGAAAAACGCGCTGGATCCTGGCGCAAACACTTTAAGCCGTCTCAAAATGCGAAGTAAAAGAGGCTCAGATTTGCATCGCATTTGCTTACTTTCAAGGCAGATAAAATCTAAAATATCATACTTACGATGAATCTGTCTGGGCCAATCGAATTTTCTGCTCAAAGTATACAAGAAAATTTCGAAAAAGCATCCGATTTGAGACTTTCACTTTTTGGGGTCAAAACAATTCAAAGGGGTTAACCTTAGGTTTTTTTCAAAAACCGTAAAAATATTCAGTGGTGTTTTTATCGACGAAATCGACTAATTTCGAAGCGTAGAGTTCGAAAAACGCGCTTGATCCTGGCGCAAACACTTTAATCCGTCTCAAAATGCGAAGTAAAGGAGGCTCAGATTTGCATCGCATTTGTTTACTTTCAAGCCAGATAAAATTTAAAATATCATACTTACGATGAATCTGTCTGCGCCAATCGAATTTTCTGCTCAAAGTATACAAGAAAATATCGAAAAAGCATCCGATTTGAGACTTTCACTTTTTGGGGTCAAAAAAATTCAAAGGGGTTAACCTTAGGTTTTTTTCAAAAACCGTGAAAATATTCAGTGGTGTTTTTATCGACGAAATCCACTTTATTTCGATGAGTAGAGTTCGAAAAACGCGCTGGATCCTGGCGCAAACACTTTAATCCGTCTCAAAATGCGAAGTAAAGGAGGCTCAGATTTGCATCGCATTTGCTTACTTTCAAGCCAGATAAAATTTAAAATATCATTCTTACGATGAATCTGTCTGCGCCAATCGAATTTTCTGCTCAAAGTATACAAGAAAATATCGAAAAAGCATCCGATTTGAGACTTTCACTTTTTGGGGTCAAAAAAATTCAAAGGGGTTAACCTTAGGTTTTTTTCAAAAACCGTGAAAATATTCAGTGGTGTTTTTATCGACGAAATCGACTAATTTCGATGCGTAGAGTTCGAAAAACGCGCTGGATCCTGGCGCAAACACTTTAATCCGTCTCAAAATGCGAAGTAAAGGAGGCTCAGATTTGCATCGCATTTGCTTACTTTCAAGCCAGATAAAATTTAAAATATCATACTTACGATGAATCTGTCTGCGCCAATCGAATTTTCTGCTCAAAGTATACAAGAAAATATCGAAAAAGCATCCGATTTGAGACTTTCACTTTTTGGGGTCAAAAAAATTCAAAGGGGTTAACCTTAGGTTTTTTTCAAAAACCGTGAAAATATTCAGTGGTGTTTTTATCGACAAAATCGACTAATTTCGATGAGTAGAGTTCGAAAAACGCGCTGGATCCTGGCGCAAACACTTTAATCCGTCTCAAAATGCGAAGTAAAGGAGGCTCAGATTTGCATCGCATTTGCTTACTTTCAAGCCAGATAAAATTTAAAATATCATACTTACGATGAATCTGTCTGCGCCAATTGAATTTTCTGCTCAAAGTATACAAGAAAATATCGAAAAAGCATCCGATTTAAGACTTTCACTTTTTGGGGTCAAAAAAATTCAAAGGGGTTAACCTTAGGTTTTTTTCAAAACGCGTGAAAATATTAAGTGGTGTTTTTATCGACGAAATCGACTAATTTCGATGCGTAGAGTTGGATAAACGCGCTGGATCCTGGCGCAAACACTTTAATCCGTCTCAAAATGCGAAGTAAAGGAGGCTCAGATTTGCATCGCATTTGCTTACTTTCAAGCCAGATAAAATTTAAAATATCATACTTACGATGAATCTGTCTGGGCCAATCGAATTTTCTGCTCAAAGTATACAAGAAAATATCGAAAAAGCATCCGATTTGAGACTTTCACTTTTTGGGGTCAAAATAATTCAAAGGGGTTAACCTTAGGTTTTTTTCAAAAACCGTGAAAGTATTCAGTGGTGTTTTTATCGACGAAATCGACTAATTTCGATGCGTAGAGTTCGAAAAACGCGCTGGATCCTGGCGCAAACACTTTAATCCGTTTCAAAATGCGAAGTAAAGGAGGCTCAGATTTGCATCGCATTTGTTTACTTTCAAGCCAGATAAAATTTAAAATATCATACTTACGATGAATCTGTCTGCGCCAATCGAATTTTCTGCTCAAAGTATACAAGAAAATATCGAAAAAGCATCCGATTTGAGACTTTCACTTTTTGGGGTCAAAAAAATTCAAAGGGGTTAACCTTAGGTTTTTTTCAAAAACCGTGCAAATATTCAGTGGTGTTTTTATCGACGAAATCCACTTTATTTCGATGAGTAGAGTTCGAAAAACGCGCTGGATCCTGGCGCAAACACTTTAATCCGTCTCAAAATGCGAAGTAAAGGAGGCTCAGATTTGCATCGCATTTGCTTACTTTCAAGCCAGATAAAATTTAAAATATCATTCTTACGATGAATCTGTCTGCGCCAATCGAATTTTCTGCTCAAAGTATACAAGAAAATATCGAAAAAGCATCCGATTTGAGACTTTCACTTTTTGGGGTCAAAAAAATTCAAAGGGGTTAACCTTAGGTTTTTTTCAAAAACCGTGAAAATATTCAGTGGTGTTTTTATCGACGAAATCGACTAATTTCGATGCGTAGAGTTCGAAAAACGCGCTGGATCCTGGCGCAAACACTTTAATCCGTCTCAAAATGCGAAGTAAAGGAGGCCCAGATTTGCATCGCATTTGCTTACTTTCAAGCCAGATAAAATTTAAAATATCATACTTACGATGAATCTGTCTGCGCCAATCGAATTTTCTGCTCAAAGTATACAAGAAAATATCGAAAAAGCATCCGATTTGAGACTTTCACTTTTTGGGGTCAAAAAAATTCAAAGGGGTTAACCTTAGGTTTTTTTCAAAAACCGTGAAAATATTCAGTGGTGTTTTTATCGACAAAATCGACTAATTTCGATGAGTAGAGTTCGAAAAACGCGCTGGATCCTGGCGCAAACACTTTAATCCGTCTCAAAATGCGAAGTAAAGGAGGCTCAGATTTGCATCGCATTTGCTTACTTTCAAGCCAGATAAAATTTAAAATATCATACTTACGATGAATCTGTCTGCGCCAATTGAATTTTCTGCTCAAAGTATACAAGAAAATATCGAAAAAGCATCCGATTTGAGACTTTCACTTTTTGGGGTCAAAAAAATTCAAAGGGGTTAACCTTAGGTTTTTTTCAAAAAGCGTGAAAATATTAAGTGGTGTTTTTATCGACGAAATCGACTAATTTCGATGCGTAGAGTTCGATAAACGCGCTGGATCCTGGCGCAAACACTTTAATCCGTCTCAAAATGCGAAGTAAAGGAGGCTCAGATTTGCATCGCATTTGCTTACTTTCAAGCCAGATAAAATTTAAAATATCATACTTACGATGAATCTGTCTGGGCCAATCGAATTTTCTGCTCAAAGTATACAAGAAAATATCGAAAAAGCATCCGATTTGAGACTTTCACTTTTTGGGGTCAAAATAATTCAAAGGGGTTAACCTTAGGTTTTTTTCAAAAACCGTGAAAGTATTCAGTGGTGTTTTTATCGACGAAATCGACTAATTTCGATGCGTAGAGTTCGAAAAACGCGCTGGATCCTGGCGCAAACACTTTAATCCGTTTCAAAATGCGAAGTAAAGGAGGCTCAGATTTGCATCGCATTTGTTTACTTTCAAGCCAGATAAAATTTAAAATATCATACTTACGATGAATCTGTCTGCGCCAATCGAATTTTCTGCTCAAAGTATACAAGAAAATATCGAAAAAGCATCCGATTTGAGACTTTCACTTTTTGGGGTCAAAAAAATTCAAAGGGGTTAACCTTAGGTTTTTTTCAAAAACCGTGAAAATATTCAGTGGTGTATTTATCGACTAAATCGACTAATTTCGATGCGTAGGGATCGAAAAACGCGCTGGATCCTGGCGCAAACACTTTAAGCCGTCTCAAAATGCGAAGTAAAAGAGGCTCAGATTTGCATCGCATTTGCTTACTTTCAAGGCAGATAAAATCTAAAATATCATACTTACGTTGAATCTGTCTGGGCCAATCGAATTTTCTGCTCAAAGTATACAAGAAAATTTCGAAAAAGCATCCGATTTGAGACTTTCACTTTTTAGGGTCAAAACAATTCAAAGGGGTTAACCTTAGGTTTTTTTCAAAAACCGTAAAAATATTCAGTGGTGTTTTTATCGACGAAATCGACTAATTTCGAAGCGTAGAGTTCGAAAAACGCGCTGGATCCTGGCGCAAACACTTTAATCCGTCTCAAAATGCGAAGTAAAGGAGGCTCAGATTTGCATCGCATTTGTTTACTTTCAAGCCAGATAAAATTTAAAATATCATACTTACGATGAATCTGTCTGCGCCAATCGAATTTTCTGCTCAAAGTATACAAGAAAATATCGAAAAAGCATCCGATTTGAGACTTTCACTTTTTGGGGTCAAAAAAATTCAAAGGGGTTAACCTTAGGTTTTTTTCAAAAACCGTGAAAATATTCAGTGGTGTTTTTATCGACGAAATCCACTTTATTTCGATGAGTAGAGTTCGAAAAACGCGCTGGATCCTGGCGCAAACACTTTAATCCGTCTCAAAATGCGAAGTAAAGGAGGCTCAGATTTGCATCGCATTTGCTTACTTTCAAGCCAGATAAAATTTAAAATATCATACTTACGATGAATCTGTCTGCGCCAATCGAATTTTCTGCTCAAAGTATACAAGAAAATATCCAAAAAGCATCCGATTTGAGACTTTCACTTTTTGGGGTCAAAAAGATTCAAAGGGGTTAACCTTAGGTTTTTTTCAAAAACCGTGAAAATATTCAGTGGTGTTTTTATCGACGAAATCGACTAATTTCGATGCGTAGAGTTCGAAAAACGCGCTGGATCCTGGCGCAAACACTTTAATCCGTCTCAAAATGCGAAGTAAAAGAGGCTCAGATTTGCATCGCATTTGCTTACTTTCAAGGCAGATAAAATCTAAAATATCATACTTACGATGAATCTGTCTGGGCCAATCGAATTTTCTGCTCAAAGTATACAAGAAAATTTCGAAAAAGCATCCGATTTGAGACTTTCACTTTTTGGGGTCAAAAAAATTCAAAGGGGTTAACCTTAGGTTTTTTTCAAAAACCGTAAAAATATTCAGTGGTGTTTTTATCGACGAAATCGACTAATTTCTATGCGTAGAGTTCGAAAAACGCGTTGGTTCCTGGCGCAAACACTTTAATCCGTCTCAAAATGCGAAGTAAAAGAGGCTCAGATTTGCATCGCATTTGCTTACTTTCAAGCCAGATAAAATTTAAAATATCATACTTACGATGAATCAGTCTGCGACAATCGAATTTTCTGCTCAAAGTATACAAGAAAATATCGAAAAAGCATCCGATTTGAGACTTTCACTTTTTGGGGTCAAAAAAATTCAAAGGGGTTAACCTTAGGTTTTTTTCAAAAACCGTGAAAATATTCAGTGGTGTTTTTATCGACGAAATCGACTAATTTCGATGCGTAGAGTTTGAAAAACGCGCTGGATCCTGGCGCAAACACTTTAATCCGTCTCAAAATGCGAAGTAAAGGAGGCTCAGATTTGCATCGCATTTGCTTACTTTCAAGCCAGATAAAATTTAAAATATCATACTTACGATGAATCTGTCTGCGCCAATCGATTTTTCTGCTCAAAGTATACAAGAAAATATCGAAAAAGCATCCGATTTGAGACTTTCACTTTTTGGGGTCAAAAAAATTCAAAGGGGTTAACCTTAGGTTTTTTTCAAAAACCGTGAAAATATTCAGTGGTGTATTTATCGACTAAATCGACTAATTTCGATGCGTAGGGATCGAAAAACGCGCTGGATCCTGGCGCAAACACTTTAAGCCGTCTCAAAATGCGAAGTAAAAGAGGCTCAGATTTGCATCGCATTTGCTTACTTTCAAGGCAGATAAAATCTAAAATATCATACTTACGTTGAATCTGTCTGGGCCAATCGAATTTTCTGCTCAAAGTATACAAGAAAATTTCGAAAAAGCATCCGATTTGAGACTTTCACTTTTTAGGGTCAAAACAATTCAAAGGGGTTAACCTTAGGTTTTTTTCAAAAACCGTAAAAATATTCAGTGGTGTTTTTATCGACGAAATCGACTAATTTCGAAGCGTAGAGTTCGAAAAACGCGCTGGATCCTGGCGCAAACACTTTAATCCGTCTCAAAATGCGAAGTAAAGGAGGCTCAGATTTGCATCGCATTTGTTTACTTTCAAGCCAGATAAAATTTAAAATATCATACTTACGATGAATCTGTCTGCGCCAATCGAATTTTCTGCTCAAAGTATACAAGAAAATATCGAAAAAGCATCCGATTTGAGACTTTCACTTTTTGGGGTCAAAAAAATTCAAAGGGGTTAACCTTAGGTTTTTTTCAAAAACCGTGAAAATATTCAGTGGTGTTTTTATCGACGAAATCCACTTTATTTCGATGAGTAGAGTTCGAAAAACGCGCTGGATCCTGGCGCAAACACTTTAATCCGTCTCAAAATGCGAAGTAAAGGAGGCTCAGATTTGCATCGCATTTGCTTACTTTCAAGCCAGATAAAATTTAAAATATCATACTTACGATGAATCTGTCTGCGCCAATCGAATTTTCTGCTCAAAGTATACAAGAAAATATCCAAAAAGCATCCGATTTGAGACTTTCACTTTTTGGGGTCAAAAAGATTCAAAGGGGTTAACCTTAGGTTTTTTTCAAAAACCGTGAAAATATTCAGTGGTGTTTTTATCGACGAAATCGACTAATTTCGATGCGTAGAGTTCGAAAAACGCGCTGGATCCTGGCGCAAACACTTTAATCCGTCTCAAAATGCGAAGTAAAAGAGGCTCAGATTTGCATCGCATTTGCTTACTTTCAAGGCAGATAAAATCTAAAATATCATACTTACGATGAATCTGTCTGGGCCAATCGAATTTTCTGCTCAAAGTATACAAGAAAATTTCGAAAAAGCATCCGATTTGAGACTTTCACTTTTTGGGGTCAAAAAAATTCAAAGGGGTTAACCTTAGGTTTTTTTCAAAAACCGTAAAAATATTCAGTGGTGTTTTTATCGACGAAATCGACTAATTTCTATGCGTAGAGTTCGAAAAACGCGTTGGTTCCTGGCGCAAACACTTTAATCCGTCTCAAAATGCGAAGTAAAAGAGGCTCAGATTTGCATCGCATTTGCTTACTTTCAAGCCAGATAAAATTTAAAATATCATACTTACGATGAATCAGTCTGCGACAATCGAATTTTCTGCTCAAAGTATACAAGAAAATATCGAAAAAGCATCCGATTTGAGACTTTCACTTTTTGGGGTCAAAAAAATTCAAAGGGGTTAACCTTAGGTTTTTTTCAAAAACCGTGAAAATATTCAGTGGTGTTTTTATCGACGAAATCGACTAATTTCGATGGGTAGAGTTCGAAAAACTCGCTGGATCCTGGCGCAAACACTTTAATCCATTTCAAAATGCGAAGTAAAGGAGGCTCAGATTTGCATCGCATTTGCTTACTTTCAAGCCAGATAATATTTAGAATATCATACTTACGATGAATCTGTCTGCGCCAATCGAATTTTCTGCTCAAAGTATACAAGAAAATATCGAAAAAGCATCCGATTTGAGACTTTCACTTTTTGGGGTCAAAAAAATTCAAAGGGGTTAACCTTAGGTTTTTTTCAAAAACCGTGAAAATATTCAGTGGTGTTTTTATCGACGAAATCGACTAATTTCGATGCGTAGAGTTTGAAAAACGCGCTGGATCCTGGCGCAAACACTTTAATCCGTCTCAAAATGCGAAGTAAAGGAGGCTCAGATTTGCATCGCATTTGCTTACTTTCAAGCCAGATAAAATTTAAAATATCATACTTACGATGAATCTGTCTGCGCCAATCGATTTTTCTGCTCAAAGTATACAAGAAAATATCGAAAAAGCATCCGATTTGAGACTTTCACTTTTTGGGGTCAAAAAAATTCAAAGGAGTTAACCTTAGGGTTTTTTCAAAAACCTTGAAAATATTCAGTGGTGTTTTTATCGACGAAATCGACTAATTTCGATGCGTAGAGTTCGAAAAACGCGCTGGATCCTGGCGCCAACAGTTTAATCCGTCTCAAAATGCGAAGTAAAGGAGGCTCAGATTTACATCGCATTTGCTTACTTTCAGCCAGATAAAAGTTAAAATATCATACTTACGATGAATCTGTCTGCGCCAATCGAATTTTCTGCTCAAAGTATACAAGAAAATATCGAAAAAGCATCCGATTTGAGACTTTCACTTTTTGGGGTCAAAAAAATTCAAAGGGGTTAACCTTAGGTTTTTTTCAAAAACCGTGAAATAATTCAGTGGTGTTTTTATCGACGAAATCGACTAATTTCGATGCGTAGAGTTCGAAAAACGCGCTGGATCCTGGCGCAAACACTTTAATCCGTCTCAAAATGCGAAGTAAAGGAGGCTCAGATTTGCATCGCATTTGCTTACTTTCAAGCCAGATAAAATTTAAAATATCATACTTACGATGAATCTGTCTGCGCCAATCGAATTTTCTGCTCAAAGTATACAAGAAAATATCGAAAAAGCATCCGATTAGAGACTTTCACTTTTTGGGGTCAAAAAAATTCAAAGGGGTTAACCTTAGGTTTTTTTCAAAAACCGTGAAAATATTCGGTGGTGTTTTTATCGACAAAATCGACTAATCTCGATGCGTAGAGATCGAAAAACGCGCTGGATCCTGGCGCAAACACTTTAATCCGTCTCAAAATGCGAAGTAAAGGAGGCTCAGATTTGCATCGCATTTGCTTACTTTCAAGCCAGATAAAATTTAAAATATCATACTTACGATGAATCTGTCTGCGCCAATCGAATTTTCTGCTCAAAGTATACAAGAAAATATCGAAAAAGCATCCGATTTGAGACTTTCACTTTTTGGGGTCAAAAAAATTCAAAGGGGTTAACCTTAGGTTTTTTGCAAAAACCGTGAAAATATTCAGTGATGTTTTTATCGACTAAATCGACTAATTTCGATGCGTAGGGTTCGAAAAACGCGCTGGAACCTGGCGCAAACACTTTAAGCCGTCTCAAAATGCGAAGTAAAAGAGGCTCAGATTTGCATCGCATTTGCTTACTTTCAAGGCAGATAAAATCTAAAATATCATACTTACGATGAATCTGTCTGGGCCAATCGAATTTTCTGCTCAAAGTATACAAGAAAATTTTGAAAAAGCATCCGATTTGAGACTTTCACTTTTTGGGGTCAAAAAAATTCAAAGGGGTTAACCTTAGGTTTTTTTCAAAAACCGTAAAAATATTCAGTGGTGTTTTTATCGACGAAATCGACTAATTTCTATGCGTAGAGTTCGAAAAACGCGTTGGTTCCTGGCGCAAACACTTTAATCCGTCTCAAAATGCGAAGTAAAAGAGGCTCAGATTTGCATCGCATTTGCTTACTTTCAAGCCAGATAAAATTTAAAATATCATACTTACGATGAATCAGTCTGCGACAATCGAATTTTCTGCTCAAAGTATACAAGAAAATATCGAAAAAGCATCCGATTTGAAACTTTCACTTTTTGGGGTCAAAAAAATTCAAAGGGGTTAACCTTAAGTTTTTTTCAAAACCGTGAAAATATTCAGTGGTGTTTTTATCGACGAAATCGACTAATTTCGATGCGTAGAGTTCGAAAAACTCGCTGGATCCTGGCGCAAACACTTTAATCCGTCTCAAAATGCGAAGTAAAGGTGGCTCAGATTTGCATCGCATTTGCTTACTTTCAAGCCAGATAAAATTTAAAATATCATACTTACGATGAATCTGTCTGCGCCAATCGAATTTTCTGCTCAAAGTATACAAGAAAATATCGAAAAAGCATCCGATTTGAGACTTTCACTTTTTGGGGTCAAAAAAATTCAAAGGGGTTAACCTTAGGTTTTTTTCAAAAACCGTGAAAATATTCAGTGGTGTTTTTATCGACGAAATCGACTAATTTCGATGCGTAGAGTTCGAAAAACGCGCTGGATCCTGGCGCAAACACTTTAATCCGTCTCAAAATGCGAAGTAAAGGAGGCTCAGATTTGCATCGCATTTGCTTACTTTCAAGCCAGATAAAATTTAAAATATCATACTTACGATGAATCTGTCTGCGCCAATCGAATTTTTTGCTCAAAGTATACAAGAAAATATCGAAAAAGCATCCGATTTGAGACTTTCACTTTTTGGGGTCAAAAAATTTCAAAGGGGTTAACCTTAGGTTTTTTTCAAAAACCGTGAAAATATTCAGTGGTGTTTTTATCGACGAAATCGACTAATTTCGATGCGTAGAGTTCGAAAAACGCGCTGGATCATGGCGCAAACACTTTAATCCGTCTCAAAATGCGAAGTAAAGGAGGCTCAGATTTGCATCGCATTTGCTTACTTTCAAGCCAGATAAAATTTAAAATATCATACTTACGATGAATCTGTCTGCGCCAATCGAATTTTCTGCTCAAAGTATACAAGAAAATATCGAAAAAGCATCCGATTTGAGACTTTCACTTTTTGGGGTCAAAAAAATTCAAAGGGGTTAACCTTAGGTTTTTTGCAAAAACCGTGAAAATATTCGGTGATGTTTTTATCGACGAAATCGACTAATTTCGATGCGTAGAGTTCGAAAAACGCGCTGGATCCTGGCGCAAACACTTTAATCCGTATCAAAATGCGAAGTAAAGGAGGCTCAGATTTGCATCGCATTTGCTTACTTTCAAGTCAGATAAAATGTAAAATATCATACTTACGATGAATCTCTCTGCGCCAATCGAATTTTCTGCTCAAAGTATACAAGAAAATATCGAAAAAAGCATCCGATTTGAGACTTTCACTTTCTGGGGTCAAAAAAATTCAAAGGGGTTAACCTTAGGTTTTTTTCAGAAACCGTGAAAATATTCAGTGGTGTTTTTATCGACGAAATCGACTAATTTCGATGCGTAGAGTTCGAAAAACTCGCTGGATCCTGGCGCAAACACTTTAATCCGTTTCAAAATGCGAAGTAAAGAAGGCTCAGATTTGCATCGCATTTGCTTACTTTCAAGCCAGATAAAATTTAAAATATCATACTTACGATGAATCTGTCTGCGCCAATCGAATTTTCTGCTCAAAGTATACAAGAAAATATCGAAAAAGCATCCGATTTGAGACTTTCACTTTTTGGGGTCAAAAAAATTCAAAGGGGTTAACCTTAGGTTTTTTTCAAAAACCGTGAAAATATTCAGTGGTGTTTTTATCGACAAAATCGACTAATTTCGATGAGTAGAGTTCGAAAAACGCGCTGGATCCTGGCGCAAACACTTTAATCCGTCTCAAAATGCGAAGTAAAGGAGGCTCAGATTTGCATCGCATTTGCTTACTTTCAAGCCAGATAAAATTTAAAATATCATACTTACGATGAATCTGTCTGCGCCAATCGAATTTTCTGCTCAAAGTATACAAGAAAATATCGAAAAAGCATCCGATTTGAGACTTTCACTTTTTGGGGTCAAAAAAATTCAAAGGGGTTAACCTTAGGTTTTTTTCAAAAACCGTGAAAATATTCAGTGGTGTTTTTATCGACGAAATCGACTAATTTCGATGCGTAGAGTTCGAAAAACGCGCTGGATCCTAGCGCAAACACTTTAATCCGTCTCAAAATGCGAAGTAAAGGAGGCTCAGATTTGCATCGCATTTGCTTACTTTCAAGCCAGATAAAATTTAAAATATCATACTTACGATGAATCTGTCTGCGCCAATCGAGTTTTCTGCTCAAAGTATACAAGAAAATATCGAAAAAGCATCCGATTTGAAACTTTCACTTTTTGGGGTCAAAAAAATTCAAAGGGGTTAACCTTAGGTTTTTTTCAAAAACCGTGAAAATATTCAGAGGTGCTTTTATCGACGAAATCGACTAATTTCGATGCGTAGAGTTCGAAAAACGCGCTGGATCCTGGCGCAAACACTTTAATCCGTCTCAAAATGCGAAGTAAAGGAGGCTCAGATTTGCATCGCATTTGCTTACTTTCAAGCCAGATAAAATTTAAAATATCATACTTACGATGAATCTGTCTGGGCCAATCGAATTTTCTGCTCAAAGTATACAAGAAAATATCGAAAAAGCATCCGATTTGAGACTTTCACTCTTTGGGGTCAAAAAAATTCAAAGGGGTTAACCTTAGGTTTTTTTCAAAAACCGTGAAAGTATTCAGTGGTGTTTTTATCGACGAAATCGACTAATTTCGAAGCGTAGAGTTCGAAAAACGCGCTGGATCCTGGCGCAAACACTTTAATCCGTCTCAAAATGCGAAGTAAAGGAGGCTCAGATTTGCATCGCATTTGTTTACTTTCAAGCCAGATAAAATTTAAAATATCATACTTACGATGAATCTGTCTGCGCCAATCGAGTTTTCTGCTCAAAGTATACAAGAAAATATCGAAAAAGCATCCGATTTGAGACTTTCACTTTTTGGGGTCAAAAAAATTCAAAGGGGTTAACCTTAGGTTTTTTTCAAAAACCGTGAAAATATTCAGTGGTGTTTTTATCGACAAAATCGACTAATTTCGATGAGTAGAGTTCGAAAAACGCGCTGGATCCTGGCGCAAACACTTTAATCCGTCTCAAAATGCGAAGTAAAGGAGGCTCAGATTTGCATCGCATTTGCTTACTTTCAAGCCAGATAAAATTTAAAATATCATACTTACGATGAATCTGTCTGCGCCAATCGAATTTTCTGCTCAAAGTATACAAGAAAATATCGAAAAAGCATCCGATTTAAGACTTTCACTTTTTGGGGTCAAAAAAATTCAAAGGGGTTAACCTTAGGTTTTTTTCAAAACGCGTGAAAATATTAAGTGGTGTTTTTATCGACGAAATCGACTAATTTCGATGCGTAGAGTTCGATAAACGCGCTGGATCCTGGCGCAAACACTTTAATCCGTCTCAAAATGCGAAGTAAAGGAGGCTCAGATTTGCATCGCATTTGCTTACTTTCAAGCCAGATAAAATTTAAAATATCATACTTACGATGAATCTGTCTGGGCCAATCGAATTTTCTGCTAAAAGTATACAAGAAAATATCGAAAAAGCATCCGATTTGAGACTTTCACTTTTTGGGGTCAAAAAAATTCAAAGGGGTTAACCTTAGGTTTTTTTCAAAAACCGTGAAAGTATTCAGTGGTGTTTTTATCGACGAAATCGACTAATTTCGATGCGTAGAGTTCGAAAAACGCGCTGGATCCTGGCGCAAACACTTTAATCCGTTTCAAAATGCGAAGTAAAGGAGGCTTAGATTTGCATCGCATTTGTTTACTTTCAAGCCAGATAAAATTTAAAATATCATACTTACGATGAATCTGTCTGCGCCAATCGAGTTTTCTGCTCAAAGTATACAAGAAAATATCGAAAAAGCATCCGATTTGAGACTTTCACTTTTTGGGGTCAAAAAAATTCAAAGGGGTTAACCTTAGGTTTTTTTCAAAAACCGTGAAAATATTCAGTGGTGTTTTTATCGACAAAATCGACTAATTTCGATGAGTAGAGTTCGAAAAACGCGCTGGATCCTGGCGCAAACACTTTAATCCGTCTCAAAATGCGAAGTAAAGGAGGCTCAGATTTGCATCGCATTTGCTTACTTTCAAGCCAGATAAAATTTAAAATATCATACTTACGATGAATCTGTCTGCGCCAATCGAATTTTCTGCTCAAAGTATACAAGAAAATATCGAAAAAGCATCCGATTTAAGACTTTCACGTTTTGGGGTCAAAAAAATTCAAAGGGGTTAACCTTAGGTTTTTTTCAAAACGCGTGAAAATATTAAGTGGTGTTTTTATCGACGAAATCGACTAATTTCGATGCGTAGAGTTCGATAAACGCGCTGGATCCTGGCGCAAACACTTTAATCCGTCTCAAAATGCGAAGTAAAGGAGGCTCAGATTTGCATCGCATTTGCTTACTTTCAAGCCAGATAAAATTTAAAATATCATACTTACGATGAATCTGTCTGGGCCAATCGAATTTTCTGCTAAAAGTATACAAGAAAATATCGAAAAAGCATCCGATTTGAGACTTTCACTTTTTGGGGTCAAAAAAATTCAAAGGGGTTAACCTTAGGTTTTTTTCAAAAACCGTGAAAGTATTCAGTGGTGTTTTTATCGACGAAATCGACTAATTTCGATGCGTAGAGTTCGAAAAACGCGCTGGATCCTGGCGCAAACACTTTAATCCGTTTCAAAATGCGAAGTAAAGGAGGCTTAGATTTGCATCGCATTTGTTTACTTTCAAGCCAGATAAAATTTAAAATATCATACTTACGATGAATCTGTCTGCGCCAATCGAATTTTCTGCTCAAAGTATACAAGAAAATATCGAAAAAGCATCCGATTTGAGACTTTCACTTTTTGGGGTCAAAAAAATTCAAAGGGGTTAACCTTAGGTTTTTTCAAAAACCGTGAAAATATTCAGTGGTGTTTTTATCGACGAAATCGACTAATTTCGATGCGTAGAGTTCGAAAAACGCGCTGGATCCTGGCGCAAACACTTTAATCCGTCTCAAAATGCGAAGTAAAGGAGGCTCAGATTTGCATCGCATTTGCTTACTTTCAAGCCAGATAAAATTTAAAATATCATACTTACGATGAATCTGTCTGCGCCAATCGAATTTTCTGCTCAAAGTATACAAGAAAATATCGAAAAAGCATCCGATTTGAGACTTTCACTTTTTGGGGTCAAAAAGATTCAAAGGGGTTAACCTTAGGTTTTTTTCAAAAACCGTGAAAATATTCAGTGGTGTTTTTATCTACAAAATCGACTAATTTCGAAGCGTAGAGTTCGAAAAACGCGCTGGATCCTGGCGCAAACACTTTAATCCGTCTCAAAATGCGAAGTAAAGGAGGCTCAGATTTGCATCGCATTTGTTTACTTTCAAGCCAGATAAAATTTAAAATATCATACTTACGATGAATCTGTCTGCGCCAATCGAATTTTCTGCTCAAAGTATACAAGAAAATATCGAAAAAGCATCCGATTTGAGACTTTCACTTTTTGGGGTCAAAAAAATTCAAAGGGGTTAACCTTAGGTTTTTTTCAAAAACCGTGAAAATATTCAGTGGTGTTTTTATCGACGAAATCGACTTTATTTCGATGAGTAGAGTTCGAAAAACGCGCTGGATCCTGGCGCAAACACTTTAATCCGTCTCAAAATGCGAAGTAAAGGAGGCTCAGATTTGCATCGCATTTGCTTACTTTCAAGCCAGATAAAATTTAAAATATCATACTTACGATGAATCTGTCTGCGCCAATCGAATTTTCTGCTCAAAGTATACAAGAAAATATCGAAAAAGCATCCGATTTAAGACTTTCACGTTTTGGGGTCAAAAAAATTCAAAGGGGTTAACCTTAGGTTTTTTTCAAAACGCGTGAAAATATTAAGTGGTGTTTTTATCGACGAAATCGACTAATTTCGATGCGTAGAGTTCGATAAACGCGCTGGATCCTGGCGCAAACACTTTAATCCGTCTCAAAATGCGAAGTAAAGGAGGCTCAGATTTGCATCGCATTTGCTTACTTTCAAGCCAGATAAAATTTAAAATATCATACTTACGATGAATCTGTCTGGGCCAATCGAATTTTCTGCTCAAAGTATACAAGAAAATATCGAAAAAGCATCCGATTTGAGACTTTCACTTTTTGGGGTCAAAAAAATTCAAAGGGGTTAACCTTAGGTTTTTTTCAAAAACCGTGAAAATATTCAGTGGTGTTTTTATCGACGAGATCGACTAATTTCGATGCGTAGAGTTCGAAAAACGCGCTGGATACTGGCGCAAACACTTTAATCCGTCTCAAAATGCGAAGTAAAGGAGGCTCAGATTTGCATCGCATTTGCTTACTTTCAAGCCAGATAAAATTTAAAATATCATACTTACGTTGAATCTCTCTGCGCCAATCGAATTTTCTGCTCAAAGTATACAAGAAAATATCCAAAAAGCATCCGATTTGAGACTTTCACTTTTTGGGGTCAAAAAGATTCAAAGGGGTTAACCTTAGGTTTTTTTCAAAAACCGTGAAAATATTCAGTGGTGTTTTTATCGACAAAATCGACTAATTTCGATGAGTAGAGTTCGAAAAACGCGCTGGATCCTGGCGCAAACACTTTAATCCGTCTCAAAATGCGAAGTAAAGGAGGCTCAGATTTGCATCGCATTTGCTTACTTTCAAGCCAGATAAAATTTAAAATATCATACTTACGATGAATCTGTCTGCGCCAATCGAATTTTCTGCTCAAAGTATACAAGAAAATATCGAAAAAGCATCCGATTTGAGACTTTCACTTTTTGGGGTCAAAAAAATTCAAAGGGGTTAACCTTAGGTTTTTTTCAAAAACCGTGAAAATATTCAGTGGTGTATTTATCGACTAAATCGACTAATTTCGATGCGTAGGGTTCGAAAAACGCGCTGGATCCTGGCGCAAACACTTTAATCCGTCTCAAAATGCGAAGTAAAAGAGGCTCAGATTTGCATCGCATTTGCTTACTTTCAAGGCAGATAAAATCTAAAATATCATACTTACGATGAATCTGTCTGGGCCAATCGAATTTTCTGCTCAAAGTATACAAGAAAATATCGAAAAAGCATCCGATTTGAGACTTTCACTTTTTGGGGTCAAAAAAATTCAAAGGGGTTAACCTTAGGTTTTTTTCAAAAACCGTAAAAATATTCAGTGGTGTTTTTATCGACGAAATCGACTAATTTCGATGCGTAGAGTTCGAAAAACGCGCTGGATCCTGGCGCAAACACTTTAATCCGTCTCAAAATGCGAAGTAAAGGAGGCTCAGATTTGCATCGCATTTGCTTACTTTCAAGCCAGATAAAATTTAAAATATCATACTTACGATGAATCTGTCTGCGCCAATCGAATTTTCTGCTCAAAGTATACAAGAAAATATCGAAAAAGCATCCGATTTGAGACTTTCACTTTTTGGGGTCAAAAAAATTCAAAGGGGTTAACCTTAGGTTTTTTTCAAAAACCGTGAAAATATTCAGTGGTGTTTTTATCGACGAAATCGACTAATTTCGATGCGTAGAGTTCGAAAAACGCGCTGGATCCTGGCGCAAACACTTTAATCCGTCTCAAAATGCGAAGTAAAGGAGGCCCAGATTTGCATCGCATTTGCTTACTTTCAAGCCAGATAAAATTTAAAATAACATACTTACGATGAATATGTCTGCGCCATTCTAATTTTCTGCTCAAAGTATACAAGAAAATATCGAAAAAGCATCCGATTTGATGCTTTCACTTTTTGGGGTCAAAAAAATTCAAAGGGGTTAACCTTAGGTTTTTTTCAAAAACCGTGAAAATATTCAGTGGTGTTTTTATCGACGAAATCGACTAATTTCGATGCGTAGAGTTCGAAAAACGCGCTGGATCCTGGCGTAAACACTTTAATCCATCTCAAAATGCGAAGTAAAGGAGGCTCAGATTTGCATCGCATTTGCTTACTTTCAAGCCAGATAAAATTTAAAATATCATACTTACGATGAATCTGTCTGCGCCAATCGAATTTTCTGCTCAAAGTATACAAGAAAATATTGAAAAAGCATCCGATTTGAGACTTTCACTTTTTGGGGTCAAAAAAATTGAAAGGGGTTAACCTTAGGTTTTTTTCAAAAACCGTGAAAGTATTCAGTGGTGTTTTTATCGACGAAATCGACTAATTTCGATGCGTAGAGTTCGAAAAACGCGCTGGATCCTGGCGCAAACACTTTAATCCGTTTCAAAATGCGAAGTAAAGGAGGCTCAGATTTGCATCGCATTTGTTTACTTTCAAGCCAGATAAAATTTAAAATATCATACTTACGATGAATCTGTCTGCGCCAATCGAATTTTCTGCTCAAAGTATACAAGAAAATATCGAAAAAGCATCCGATTTGAGACTTTCACTTTTTGGGGTCAAAAAAATTCAAAGGGGTTAACCTTAGGTTTTTTTCAAAAACCGTGAAAATATTCAGTGGTGTTTTTATCGACGAGATCGACTAATTTCGATGCGTAGAGTTCGAAAAACGCGCTGGATACTGGCGCAAACACTTTAATCCGTCTAAAAATGCGAAGTAATGGAGGCTCAGATTTGCATCGCATTTGCTTACTTTCAAGCCAGATAAAATTTAAAATATCATACTTACGATGAATCTGTCTGCGCCAATCGAATTTTCTGCTCAAAGTATACAAGAAAATATCGAAAAAGCATCCGATTTGAGACTTTCACTTTTTGGGGTCAAAAACATTCAAAGGGGTTAACCTTAGGTTTTTTTCAAAAACCGTGACAATATGCAGTGGTGTTTTTATCGACGAAATCGACTAATTTCGATGCGTAGAGTTCGAAAAACGTGCTGGATCCTGGCGCAAACACTTTAATCCGTCTCAAAATGCGAAGTAAAGGAGGCTCAGATTTGCATCGCATTTGCTTACTTTCAAGCCAGATAAAATTTAAAATATCATACTTACGATGAATCTGTCTGCGCCAATCGAATTTTCTGCTCAAAGTATACAAGAAAATATCGAAAAAGCATCCGATTTGAGACTTTCACTTTTTGGGGTCAAAAAAATTCAAAGGGGTTAACCTTAGGTTTTTTTCAAAAACCGTGAAAGTATTCAGTGGTGTTTTTATCGACGAAATCGACTAATTTCGAAGCGTAGAGTTCGAAAAACGCGCTGGATCCTGGCGCAAACACTTTAATCCGTCTCAAAATGCGAAGTAAAGGAGGCTCAGATTTGCATCGCATTTGTTTACTTTCAAGCCAGATAAAATTTAAAATATCATACTTACGATGAATCTGTCTGCGCCAATCGAATTTTCTGCTCAAAGTATACAAGAAAATATCGAAAAAGCATCCGATTTGAGACTTTCACTTTTTGGGGTCAAAAAAATTCAAAGGGGTTAACCTTAGGTTTTTTTCAAAAACCGTGAAAATATTCAGTGGTGTTTTTATCGACGAAATCGACTTTATTTCGATGAGTAGAGTTCGAAAAACGCGCTGGATCCTGGCGCAAACACTTTAATCCGTCTCAAAATGCGAAGTAAAGGAGGCTCAGATTTGCATCGCATTTGCTTACTTTCAAGCCAGATAAAATTTAAAATATCATACTTACGATGAATCTGTCTGCGCCAATCGAATTTTCTGCTCAAAGTATACAAGAAAATATCGAAAAAGCATCCGATTTGAGACTTTCACTTTTTGGGGTCAAAAAAATTCAAAGGGGTTAACCTTAGGTTTTTTTCAAAAACCGTGAAAATATTCAGTGGTGTTTTTATCGACGAAATCGACTAATTTCGATGCGTAGAGTTCGAAAAACGCGCTGGATCCTGGCGCAAACACTTTAATCCGTCTCAAAATGCGAAGTAAAGGAGGCCCAGATTTGCATCGCATTTGCTTACTTTCAAGCCAGATAAAATTTAAAATAACATACTTACGATGAATCTGTCTGCGCCATTCTAATTTTCTGCTCAAAGTATACAAGAAAATATCGAAAAAGCATCCGATTTGAGACTTTCACTTTTTGGGGTCAAAAAAATTCAAAGGGGTTAACCTTAGGTTTTTTTCAAAAACCGTGAAAATATTCAGTGGTGTTTTTATCGACGAAATCGACTAATTTCGATGCGTAGAGTTCGAAAAACGCGCTGGATCCTGGCGCAAACACTTTAATCCGTCTCAAAATGCGAAGTAAAGGAGGCTCAGATTTGCATCGCATTTGCTTACTTTCAAGCCAGATAAAATTTAAAATATCATACTTACGATGAATCTGTCTGCGCCAATCGAATTTTCTGCTCAAAGTATACAAGAAAATATCGAAAAAGCATCCGATTTGAGACTTTCACTTTTTGGGGTCAAAAAAATTGAAAGGGGTTAACCTTAGGTTTTTTTCAAAAACCGTGAAAGTATTCAGTGGTGTTTTTATCGACGAAATCGACTAATTTCGATGCGTAGAGTTCGAAAAACGCGCTGGATCCTGGCGCAAACACTTTAATCCGTTTCAAAATGCGAAGTAAAGGAGGCTCAGATTTGCATCGCATTTGTTTACTTTCAAGCCAGATAAAATTTAAAATATCATACTTACGATGAATCTGTCTGCGCCAATCGAATTTTCTGCTCAAAGTATACAAGAAAATATCGAAAAAGCATCCGATTTGAGACTTTCACTTTTTGGGGTCAAAAAAATTCAAAGGGGTTAACCTTAGGTTTTTTTCAAAAACCGTGAAAATATTCAGTGGTGTTTTTATCGACGAGATCGACTAATTTCGATGCGTAGAGTTCGAAAAACGCGCTGGATCCTGGCGCAAACACTTTAATCCGTCTCAAAATGCGAAGTAAAGGAGGCTCAGATTTGCATCGCATTTGCTTACTTTCAAGCCAGATAAAATTTAAAATATCATACTTACGATGAATCTGTCTGCGCCAATCGAATTTTCTGCTCAAAGTATACAAGAAAATATCGAAAAAGCATCCGATTTGAGACTTTCACTTTTTGGGGTCATAAAAATTCAAAGGGGTTAACCTTAGGTTTTTTTCAAAAACCGTGAAAATATTCAGTGGTGTTTTTATCGACGAGATCGACTAATTTCGATGCGTAGAGTTCGAAAAACGCGCTGGATACTGGCGCAAACACTTTAATCCGTCTAAAAATGCGAAGTAATGGAGGCTCAGATTTGCATCGCATTTGCTTACTTTCAAGCCAGATAAAATTTAAAATATCATACTTACGATGAATCTGTCTGCGCCAATCGAATTTTCTGCTCAAAGTATACAAGAAAATATCGAAAAAGCATCCGATTTGAGACTTTCACTTTTTGGGGTCAAAAACATTCAAAGGGGTTAACCTTAGGTTTTTTTCAAAAACCGTGACAATATGCAGTGGTGTTTTTATCGACGAAATCGACTAATTTCGATGCGTAGAGTTCGAAAAACGTGCTGGATCCTGGCGCAAACACTTTAATCCGTCTCAAAATGCGAAGTAAAGGAGGCTCAGATTTGCATCGCATTTGCTTACTTTCAAGCCAGATAAAATTTAAAATATCATACTTACGATGAATCTGTCTGCGCCAATCGAATTTTCTGCTCAAAGTATACAAGAAAATATCGAAAAAGCATCCGATTTGAGACTTTCACTTTTTGGGGTCAAAAAAATTCAAAGGGGTTAACCTTAGGTTTTTTTCAAAAACCGTGAAAGTATTCAGTGGTGTTTTTATCGACGAAATCGACTAATTTCGAAGCGTAGAGTTCGAAAAACGCGCTGGATCCTGGCGCAAACACTTTAATCCGTCTCAAAATGCGAAGTAAAGGAGGCTCAGATTTGCATCGCATTTGTTTACTTTCAAGCCAGATAAAATTTAAAATATCATACTTACGATGAATCTGTCTGCGCCAATCGAATTTTCTGCTCAAAGTATACAAGAAAATATCGAAAAAGCATCCGATTTGAGACTTTCACTTTTTGGGGTCAAAAAAATTCAAAGGGGTTAACCTTAGGTTTTTTTCAAAAACCGTGAAAATATTCAGTGGTGTTTTTATCGACGAAATCGACTTTATTTCGATGAGTAGAGTTCGAAAAACGCGCTGGATCCTGGCGCAAACACTTTAATCCGTCTCAAAATGCGAAGTAAAGGAGGCTCAGATTTGCATCGCATTTGCTTACTTTCAAGCCAGATAAAATTTAAAATATCATACTTACGATGAATCTGTCTGCGCCAATCGAATTTTCTGCTCAAAGTATACAAGAAAATATCGAAAAAGCATCCGATTTGAGACTTTCACTTTTTGGGGTCAAAAAAATTCAAAGGGGTTAACCTTAGGTTTTTTTCAAAAACCGTGAAAATATTCAGTGGTGTTTTTATCGACGAAATCGACTAATTTCGATGCGTAGAGTTCGAAAAACGCGCTGGATCCTGGCGCAAACACTTTAATCCGTCTCAAAATGCGAAGTAAAGGAGGCCCAGATTTGCATCGCATTTGCTTACTTTCAAGCCAGATAAAATTTAAAATAACATACTTACGATGAATCTGTCTGCGCCATTCTAATTTTCTGCTCAAAGTATACAAGAAAATATCGAAAAAGCATCCGATTTGAGACTTTCACTTTTTGGGGTCAAAAAAATTCAAAGGGGTTAACCTTAGGTTTTTTTCAAAAACCGTGAAAATATTCAGTGGTGTTTTTATCGACAAAATCGACTAATTTTGATGAGTAGAGTTCGAAAAACGCGCTGGATCCTGGCGCAAACACTTTAATCCGTCTCAAAATGCGAAGTAAAGGAGGCTCAGATTTGCATCGCATTTGCTTACTTTCAAGCCAGATAAAATTTAAAATATCATACTTACGATGAATCTGTCTGCGCCAATCGAATTTTCTGCTCAAAGTATACAAGAAAATATCGAAAAAGCATCCGATTTGAGACTTTCACTTTTTGGGGTCAAAAAAATTCAAAGGGGTTAACCTTAGGTTTTTTTCAAAAACCGTGAAAATATTCAGTGGTGTATTTATCGACTAAATCGACTAATTTCGATGCGTAGGGTTCGAAAAACGCGCTGGATCCTGGCGCAAACACTTTAATCCGTCTCAAAATGCGAAGTAAAAGAGGCTCAGATTTGCATCGCATTTGCTTACTTTCAAGGCAGATAAAATCTAAAATATCATACTTACGATGAATCTGTCTGGGCCAATCGAATTTTCTGCTCAAAGTATACAAGAAAATTTCGAAAAAGCATCCGATTTGAGACTTTCACTTTTTGGGGTCAAAAAAATTCAAAGGGGTTAACCTTAGGTTTTTTTCAAAAACCGTAAAAATATTCAGTGGTGTTTTTATCGACGAAATCGACTAATTTCTATGCGTAGAGTTCGAAAAACGCGTTGGTTCCTGGCGCAAACACTTTAATCCGTCTCAAAATGCGAAGTAAAAGAGGCTCAGATTTGCATCGCATTTGCTTACTTTCAAGCCAGATAAAATTTAAAATATCATACTTACGATGAATCAGTCTGCGACAATCGAATTTTCTGCTCAAAGTATACAAGAAAATATCGAAAAAGCATCCGATTTGAGACTTTCACTTTTTGGGGTCAAAAAAATTCAAAGGGGTTAACCTTAAGTTTTTTTCAAAAACCGTGAAAATATTCAGTGGTGTTTTTATCGACGAAATCGACTAATTTCGATGCGTAGAGTTCGAAAAACTCGCTGGATCCTGGCGCAAACACTTTAATCCGTCTCAAAATGCGAAGTAAAGGTGGCTCAGATTTGCATCGCATTTGCTTACTTTCAAGCCAGATAAAATTTAAAATATCATACTTACGATGAATCTGTCTGCGCCAATCGAATTTTCTGCTCAAAGTATACAAGAAAATATCGAAAAAGCATCCGATTTGAGACTTTCACTTTTTGGGGTCAAAAAAATTCAAAGGGGTTAACCTTAGGTTTTTTTCAAAAACCGTGAAAATATTCAGTGGTGTTTTTATCGACGAAATCGACTAATTTCGATGCGTAGAGTTCGAAAAACGCGCTGGATCCTGGCGCAAACACTTTAATCCGTCTCAAAATGCGAAGTAAAGGAGGCTCAGATTTGCATCGCATTTGCTTACTTTCAAGCCAGATAAAATTTAAAATATCATACTTACGATGAATCTGTCTGCGCCAATCGAATTTTCTGCTCAAAGTATACAAGAAAATATCGAAAAAGCATCCGATTTGAGACTTTCACTTTTTGGGGTCAAAAAAATTCAAAGGGGTTAACCTTAGGTTTTTTTCAAAAACCGTGAAAATATTCAGTGGTGTTTTTATCGACGAAATCGACTAATTTCGATGCGTAGAGTTCGAAAAACGCGTTGGTTCCTGGCGCAAACACTTTAATCCGTCTCAAAATGCGAAGTAAAAGAGGCTCAGATTTGCATCGCATTTGCTTACTTTCAAGCCAGATAAAATTTAAAATATCATACTTACGATGAATCAGTCTGCGACAATCGAATTTTCTGCTCAAAGTATACAAGAAAATATCGAAAAAGCATCCGATTTGAGACTTTCACTTTTTGGGGTCAAAAAAATTCAAAGGGGTTAACCTTAAGTTTTTTTCAAAAACCGTGAAAATATTCAGTGGTGTTTTTATCGACGAAATCGACTAATTTCGATGCGTAGAGTTCGAAAAACTCGCTGGATCCTGGCGCAAACACTTTAATCCGTCTCAAAATGCGAAGTAAAGGTGGCTCAGATTTGCATCGCATTTGCTTACTTTCAAGCCAGATAAAATTTAAAATATCATACTTACGATGAATCTGTCTGCGCCAATCGAATTTTCTGCTCAAAGTATACAAGAAAATATCGAAAAAGCATCCGATTTGAGACTTTCACTTTTTGGGGTCAAAAAAATTCAAAGGGGTTAACCTTAGGTTTTTTTCAAAAACCGTGAAAATATTCAGTGGTGTTTTTATCGACGAAATCGACTAATTTCGATGCGTAGAGTTCGAAAAACGCGCTGGATCCTGGCGCAAACACTTTAATCCGTCTCAAAATGCGAAGTAAAGGAGGCTCAGATTTGCATCGCATTTGCTTACTTTCAAGCCAGATAAAATTTAAAATATAATACTTACGATGAATCTGTCTGCGCCAATCGAATTTTCTGCTCAAAGTATACAAGAAAATATCGAAAAAGCATCCGATTTGAGACTTTCACTTTTTGGGGTCAAAAAAATTCAAAGGGGTTAACCTTAGGTTTTTTTCAAAAACCGTGAAAATATTCAGTGGTGTTTTTATCGACGAAATCGACTAATTTCGATGCGTAGAGTTCGAAAAACGCGCTGGATCCTGGCGCAAACACTTTAATCCGTCTCAAAATGCGAAGTAAAGGAGGCTCAGATTTGCATCGCATTTGCTTACTTTCAAGCCAGATAAAATTTAAAATATCATACTTACGATGAATCTGTCTGCGCCAATCGAATTTTCTGCTCAAAGTATACAAGAAATTATCGAAAAAGCATCCGATTGGAGACTTTCACTTTTTGGGGTCAAAAAAATTCAAAGGGGTTAACCTTAGGTTTTTTTCAAAAACCGTGAAAATATTCAGTGGTGTTTTTATCGACAAAATCGACTAATTTCGATGAGTAGAGTTCGAAAAACGCGCTGGATCCTGGCGCAAACACTTTAATCCGTCTCAAAATGCGAAGTAAAGGAGGCTCAGATTTGCATCGCATTTGCTTACTTTCAAGCCAGATAAAATTTAAAATATCATACTTACGATGAATCTGTCTGCGCCAATCGAATTTTCTGCTCAAAGTATACAAGAAAATATCGAAAAAGCATCCGATTTAAGACTTTCACTTTTTGGGGTCAAAAAAATTCAAAGGGGTTAACCTTAGGTTTTTTTCAAAAACCGTGAAAATATTCAGTGGTGTTTTTATCGACGAAATCGACTAATTTCGATGCGTAGAGTTCGATAAACGCGCTGGATCCTGGCGCAAACACTTTAATCCGTCTCAAAATGCGAAGTAAAGGAGGCTCAGATTTGCATCGCATTTGCTTACTTTCAAGCCAGATAAAATTTAAAATATCATACTTACGATGAATCTGTCTGGGCCAATCGAATTTTCTGCTCAAAGTATACAAGAAAATATCGAAAAAGCATCCGATTTGAGACTTTCACTTTTTGGGGTCAAAAAAATTCAAAGGGGTTAACCTTAGGTTTTTTTCAAAAACCGTGAAAGTATTCAGTGGTGTTTTTATCGACGAAATCGACTAATTTCGAAGCGTAGAGTTCGAAAAACGCGCTGGATCCTGGCGCAAACACTTTAATCCGTCTCAAAATGCGAAGTAAAGGAGGCTCAGATTTGCATCGCATTTGTTTACTTTCAAGCCAGATAAAATTTAAAATATCATACTTACGATGAATCTGTCTGCGCCAATCGAATTTTCTGCTCAAAGTATACAAGAAAATATCGAAAAAGCATCCGATTTGAGACTTTCACTTTTTGGGGTCAAAAAAATTCAAAGGGGTTAACCTTAGGTTTTTTTCAAAAACCGTGAAAATATTCAGTGGTGTTTTTATCGACGAAATCGACTAATTTCGATGCGTAGAGTTCGAAAAACTCGCTGGATCCTGGCGCAAACACTTTAATCCGTCTCAAAATGCGAAGTAAAGGAGGCTCAGATTTGCATCGCATTTGCTTACTTTCAAGCCAAATAAAATTTAAAATATCATACTTACGATGAATCTGTCTGCGCCAATCGAATTTTCTGCTCAAAGTATACAAGAAAATATCGAAAAAGCATCCGATTTGAGACTTTCACTTTTTGGGGTCAAAAAAATTCAAAGGGGTTAACCTTAGGTTTTTTTCAAAAACCGTGAAAATATTCAGTGGTGTTTTTATCGACGAAATCGACTAATTTCGATGCGTAGAGTTCGAAAAACGCGCTGGATCCTGGCGCAAACACTTTAATCCGTCTCAAAATGCGAAGTAAAGGAGGCCCAGATTTGCATCGCATTTGCTTACTTTCAAGCCAGATAAAATTTAAAATAACATACTTACGATGAATATGTCTGCGCCATTCTAATTTTCTGCTCAAAGTATACAAGAAAATATCGAAAAAGCATCCGATTTGATGCTTTCACTTTTTGGGGTCAAAAAAATTCAAAGGGGTTAACCTTAGGTTTTTTTCAAAAACCGTGAAAATATTCAGTGGTGTTTTTATCGACGAGATCGACTAATTTCGATGCGTAGAGTTCGAAAAACGCGCTGGATACTGGCGCAAACACTTTAATCCGTCTCAAAATGCGAAGTAATGGAGGCTCAGATTTGCATCGCATTTGCTTACTTTCAAGCCAGATAAAATTTAAAATATCATACTTACGATGAATCTGTCTGCGCCAATCGAATTTTCTGCTCAAAGTATACAAGAAAATATCGAAAAAGCATCCGATTTGAGACTTTCACTTTTTGGGGTCAAAAAAATTCAAAGGGGTTAACCTTAGGTTTTTTTCAAAAACCGTGAAAATATTCAGTGGTGTTTTTATCGACGAAATCGACTAATTTCGATGCGTAGAGTTCGAAAAACGCGCTGGATCCTGGCGCAAACACTTTAATCCGTCTCAAAATGCGAAGTACAGGAGGCTCAGATTTGCATCGCATTTGCTTACTTTCAAGCCAGATAAAATTTAAAATATCATACTTACGATGAATCTGTCTGCGCCAATCGAATTTTCTGCTCAAAGTATACAAGAAAATATCGAAAAAGCATCCGATTTTAGACTTTCACTTTTTGGGGTCAAAAGAATTCAAAGGGGTTAACCTTAGGTTTTTTTCAAAAACCGTGAAAATATTCAGTGGTGTTTTTATCGACGAGATCGACTAATTTCGATGCGTAGAGTTCGAAAAACGCGCTGGATCCTGGCGCAAACACTTTAATCCGTCTCAAAATGCGAAGTAATGGAGGCTCAGATTTGCATCGCATTTGCTTACTTTCAAGCCAGATAAAATTTAAAATATCATACTTACGATGAATCTGTCTGCGCCAATCGAATTTTCTGCTCAAAGTATACAAGAAAATATCGAAAAAGCATCCGATTTGAGACTTTCACTTTTTGGGGTCAAAAAAATTCAAAGGGGTTAACCTTAGGTTTTTTTCAAAAACCTTGAAAATATTCAGTGGTGTTTTTATCGACGAAATCGACTAATTTCGATGCGTAGAGTTCGAAAAACGCGCTGGATCCTGGCGCAAACACTTTAATCCGTCTCAAAATGCGAAGTAAAGGAGGCTCAGATTTGCATCGCATTTGCTTACTTGCAAGCCAGATAAAATTTAAAATATCATACTTACGATGAATCTGTCTGCGCCAATCGAATTTTCTGCTCAAAGTATACAAGAAAATATCGAAAAAGCATCCGATTTGAGACTTTCACATTTTGGGGTCAAAAAAATTCAAAGGAGTTAACCTTAAGTTTTTTTCAAAAACCGTGAAAATATTCAGTGGTGCTTTTATCGACGAAATCGACTAATTTCCATGCGTAGAGTTCAAAAAACGCGCTGGATCCTGGCGCAAACACTTTAATCCGTCTCAAAATGCGAAGTAAAGGAGGCTCAGATTTGCATCGCATTTGCTTACTGTCAAGCCAGATAAAATTTAAAATATCATACTTACGATGAATCTGTCTGCGCCAATCGAATTTTCTGCTCAAAGTATACAAGAAAATATCGAAAAAGCATCCGATTTGAGACTTTCACTTTTTGGGGTCAAAAAAATTCAAAGGGGTTAACCTTAGGTTTTTTTCAAAAACCGTGAAAATATTCAGTGGTGTTTTTATCGACGAAATCGACTAATTCCGATGCGTAGAGTTCGAAAAACGCGCTGGATCCTGGCGCAAACACTTTAATCAGTCTCAAAATGCGAAGTAAAGGAGGCTCAGATTTGCATCGCATTTGCTTACTTTCAAGCCAGATAAAATTTAAAATATCATACTTACACTGAATCTGTCTGCGCCAATCGCATTTTCTGCTCAAAGTATACAAGAAAATATCGAAAAAGCATCCGATTTGAGACTTTCACATTTTGGGGTCAAAAAAATTCAAAGGGGTTAACCTTAGGTTTTTTTCAAAAACCGTGAAAATATTCAGTGGTGTTTTTATCGACGAAATCGACTAATTTCGATGCGTAGAGTTCGAAAAACGCGCTGGATCCTGGCGCAAACACTTTAATCCGTCTCAAAATGCGAAGTAAAGGAGGCTCAGATTTGCATCGCATTTGCTTACTTTCAAGCCAGATAAAATTTAAAATATCATACTTACGATGAATCTGTCTACGCCAATCGAATTTTCTGCTCAAAGTATACAAGAAAATATCCCAAAAGCATCCGATTTGAGACTTTCACTTTTTGGGGTCAAAAAGATTCAAAGGGGTTAACCTTAGGTTTTTTTCAAAAACCGTGAAAATATTCAGTGGTGTTTTTATCGACAAAATCGACTAATTTCGATGAGTAGAGTTCGAAAAACGCGCTGGATCCTGGCGCAAACACTTTAATCCGTCTCAAAATGCGAAGTAAAGGAGGCTCAGATTTGCATCGCATTTGCTTACTTTCAAGCCAGATAAAATTTAAAATATCATACTTACGATGAATCTGTCTGCGCCAATCGAATTTTCTGCTCAAAGTATACAAGAAAATATCGAAAAAGCATCCGATTTGAGACTTTCACTTTTTGGGGTCAAAAAAACTCAAAGGGGTTAACCTTAGGTTTTTTTCAAAAACCGTGAAAATATTCAGTGGTGTTTTTATCGACGAAATCGACTAATTTCGATGCGTAGAGTTCGAAAAACGCGCTGGATCCTGGCGCAAACACTTTAATCCGTCTCAAAATGCGAAGTAAAGGAGGCTCAGATTTGCATCGCATTTGCTTACTTTCAAGCCAGATAAAATTTAAAATATCATACTTACGATGAATCTGTCTGCGCCAATCGAATTTTCTGCTCAAAGTATACAAGAAAATATCGAAAAAGCATCCGATTTGAGACTTTCACTTTTTGGGGTCAAAAAAATTCAAAGGGGTTAACCTTAGGTTTTTTTCAAAAACCGTGAAAATATTCAGTGGTGTATTTATCGACTAAATCGACTAATTTCGATGCGTAGGGTTCGAAAAACGCGCTGGATCCTGGCGCAAACACTTTAAGCCGTCTCAAAATGCGAAGTAAAAGAGGCTCAGATTTGCATCGCATTTGCTTACTTTCAAGGCAGATAAAATCTAAAATATCATACTTACGATGAATCTGTCTGGGCCAATCGAATTTTCTGCTCAAAGTATACAAGAAAATTTCGAAAAAGCATCCGATTTGAGACTTTCACTTTTTGGGGTCAAAAAAATTCAAAGGGGTTAACCTTAGTTTTTTTCAAAAACCGTAAAAATATTCAGTGGTGTTTTTATCGACGAAATCGACTAATTTCTATGCGTAGAGTTCGAAAAACGCGTTGGTTCCTGGCGCAAACACTTTAATCCGTCTCAAAATGCGAAGTAAAAGAGGCTCAGATTTGCATCGCATTTGCTTACTTTCAAGCCAGATAAAATTTAAATTATCATACTTACGATGAATCAGTCTGCGACAATCGAATTTTCTGCTCAAAGTATACAAGAAAATATCGAAAAAGCATCCGATTTGAGACTTTCACTTTTTGGGGTCAAAAAAATTCAAAGGGGTTAACCTTAAGTTTTTTTCAAAAACCGTGAAAATATTCAGTGGTGTTTTTATCGACGAAATCGACTAATTTCGATGCGTAGAGTTCGAAAAACTCGCTGGATCCTGGCGCAAACACTTTAATCCGTTTCAAAATGCGAAGTAAAGGTGGCTCAGATTTGCATCGCATTTGCTTACTTTCAAGCCAGATAAAATTTAAAATATCATACTTACGATGAATCTGTCTGCGCCAATCGAATTTTCTGCTCAAAGTATACAAGAAAATATCGAAAAAGCATCCGATTTGAGACTTTCACTTTTTGGGGTCAAAAAAATTCAAAGGGGTTAACCTTAGGTTTTTTTCAAAAACCGTGAAAATATTCAGTGGTGTTTTTATCGACGAAATCGACTAATTTCGATGCGTAGAGGTCGAAAAACGCGCTGGATCCTGGCGCAAACACTTTAATCCGTCTCAAAATGCGAAGTAAAGGAGGCTCAGATTTGCATCGCATTTGCTTACTTTCAAGCCAGATAAAATTTAAAATATCATACTTACGATGAATCTGTCTGCGCCAATCGAATTTTTTGCTCAAAGTATACAAGAAAATATCGAAAAAGCATCCGATTTGAGACTTTCACTTTTTGGGGTCAAAAAAATTCAAAGGGGTTAACCTTAGGTTTTTTTCAAAAACCGTGAAAATATTCAGTGGTGTTTTTATCGACGAAATCGACTAATTTCGATGCGTAGAGTTCGAAAAACGCGCTGGATCATGGCGCAAACACTTTAATCCGTCTCAAAATGCGAAGTAAAGGAGGCTCAGATTTGCATCGCATTTGCTTACTTTCAAGCCAGATAAAATTTAAAATATCATACTTACGATGAATCTGTCTGCGCCAATCGAATTTTCTGCTCAAAGTATACAAGAAAATATCGAAAAAGCATCCGATTTGAGACTTTCACTTTTTGGGGTCAAAAAAATTCAAAGGGGTTAACCTTAGGTTTTTTTCAAAAACCGTGAAAATATTCAGTGGTCTTTTTATCGACAAAATCGACTAATTTCGATGAGTAGAGTTCGAAAAACGCGCTGGATCCTGGCGCAAACACTTTAATCCGTCTCAAAATGCGAAGTAAAGGAGGCTCAGATTTGCATCGCATTTGCTTACTTTCAAGCCAGATAAAATTTAAAATATCATACTTACGATGAATCTGTCTGCGCCAATCGAATTTTCTGCTCAAAGTAAACAAGAAAATATCGAAAAAGCATCCGATTTGAGACTTTCACTTTTTGGGGTCAAAAAAATTCAAAGGGGTTAACCTTAGGTTTTTTTCAAAAACCGTGAAAATATTCAGTGGTGTTTTTATCGACGAAATCGACTAATTTCGATGCGTAGAGTTCGAAAAACGCGCTGGATCCTAGCGCAAACACTTTAATCCGTCTCAAAATGCGAAGTAAAGGAGGCTCAGATTTGCATCGCATTTGCTTACTTTCAAGCCAGATAAAATTTAAAATATCATACTTACGATGAATCTGTCTGCGCCAATCGAATTTTCTGCTCAAAGTATACAAGAAAATATCGAAAAAGCATCCGATTTGAGACTTTCACTTTTTGGGGTCAAAAAAATTCAAAGGGGTTAACCTTAGGTTTTTTTCAAAAACCGTGAAAATATTCAGTGGTGTTTTTATCGACGAAATCGACTAATTTCGATGCGTAGAGTTCGAAAAACGCGCTGGATCCTGGCGCAAACACTTTAATCCGTCTCAAAATGCGAAGTAAAGGAGGCCCAGATTTGCATCGCATTTGCTTACTTTCAAGCCAGATAAAATTTAAAATAACATACTTACGATGAATATGTCTGCGCCATTCTAATTTTCTGCTCAAAGTATACAAGAAAATATCGAAAAAGCATCCGATTTGATGCTTTCACTTTTTGGGGTCAAAAAAATTCAAAGGGGTTAACCTTAGGTTTTTTTCAAAAACCGTGAAAGTATTCAGTGGTGTTTTTATCGACGAAATCGACTAATTTCGATGCGTAGAGTTCGAAAAACGCGCTGGATCCTGGCGCAAACACTTTAATCCGTTTCAAAATGCGAAGTAAAGGAAGCTCAGATTTGCATCGCATTTGTTTACTTTCAAGCCAGATAAAATTTAAAATATCATACTTACGATGAATCTGTCTGCGCCAATCGAATTTTCTGCTCAAAGTATACAAGAAAATATCGAAAAAGCATCCGATTTGAGACTTTCACTTTTTGGGGTCAAAAAAATTCAAAGGGGTTAACCTTAGGTTTTTTTCAAAAACCGTGAAAATATTCAGTGGTGTTTTTATCGACGAAATCGACTAATTTCGATGCGTAGAGTTCGAAAAACGCGCTGGATCCTGGCCCAAACACTTTAATCCGTCTCAAAATGCGAAGTAAAGGAGGCTCAGATTTGCATCGCATTTGCTTACTTTCAAGCCAGATAAAATTTAAAATATCATACTTACGATGAATCTGTCTGCGCCAATCGAATTTTCTGCTCAAAGTATACAAGAAAATATCGAAAAAGCATCCGATTTGAGACTTTCACGTTTTGGGGTCAAAAAAATTCAAAGGGGTTAACCTTAGGTTTTTTTCAAAAACCGTGAAAATATTCAGTGGTGTATTTATCGACTAAATCGACTAATTTCGATGCGTAGGGTTCGAAAAACGCGCTGGATCCTGGCGCAAACACTTTAATCCGTCTCAAAATGCGAAGTAAAAGAGGCTCTGATTTGCATCGCATTTGCTTACTTTCAAGGCAGATAAAATCTAAAATATCATACTTACGATGAATCTGTCTGGGCCAATCGAATTTTCTGCTCAAAGTATACAAGAAAATTTCGAAAAAGCATCCGATTTGAGACTTTCACTTTTTGGGGTCAAAAAAATTCAAAGGGGTTAACCTTAGGTTTTTTTCAAAAACCGTAAAAATATTCAGTGGTGTTTTTATCGACGAAATCGACTAATTTCTATGCGTAGAGTTCGAAAAACGCGTTGGTTCCTGGCGCAAACACTTTAATCCGTCTCAAAATGCGAAGTAAAAGAGGCTCAGATTTGCATCGCATTTGCTTACTTTCAAGCCAGATAAAATTTAAAATATCATACTTACGATGAATCAGTCTGCGACAATCGAATTTTCTGCTCAAAGTATACAAGAAAATATCGAAAAAGCATCCGATTTGAGACTTTCACTTTTTGGGGTCAAAAAAATTCAAAGGGGTTAACCTTAAGTTTTTTTCAAAAACCGTGAAAATATTCAGTGGTGTTTTTATCGACGAAATCGACTAATTTCGATGCGTAGAGTTGGAAAAACTCGCTGGATCCTGGCGCAAACACTTTAATCCGTCTCAAAATGCGAAGTAAAGGTGGCTCAGATTTGCATCGCATTTGCTTACTTTCAAGCCAGATAAAATTTAATATATCATACTTACGATGAATCTGTCTGCGCCAATCGAATTTTCTGCTCTAAGTATACAAGAAAATATCAAAAAAGCATCCGATTTGAGACTTTCACTTTTTGGGGTCAAAAAAATTCAAAGGGGTTAACCTTAGGTTTTTTTCAAAAACCGTGAAAATATTCAGTGGTGTTTTTATCGACGAAATCGACTAATTTCGATGCGTAGAGTTCGAAAAACGCGCTGGATCCTGGCGCAAACACTTTAATCCGTCTCAAAATGCGAAGTAAAGGAGGCTCAGATTTGCATCGCATTTGCTTACTTTCAAGCCAGATAAAATTTAAAATATCATACTTACGATGAATCTGTCTGCGCCAATCGAATTTTCTGCTCAAAGTATACAAGAAAATATCGAAAAAGCATCCGATTTGAGACTTTCACTTTTTGGGGTCAAAAAATTTCAAAGGGGTTAACCTTAGGTTTTTTTCAAAAACCGTGAAAATATTCAGTGGTGTTTTTATCGACGAAATCGACTAATTTCGATGCGTTGAGTTCGAAAAACGCGCTGGATCCTGGCGCAAACACTTTAATCCGTCTCAAATTGCGAAGTAAAGGAGGCTCAGATTTGCATCGCATTTGCTTACTTTCAAGCCAGATAAAATTTAAAATATCATACTTACGATGAATCTGTCTGCGCCAATCGAATTTTCTGCTCAAAGTATACAAGAAATTATCGAAAAAGCATCCGATTTGAGACTTTCACTTTTTGGGGTCAAAAAAATTCAAAGGGGTTAACCTTAGGTTTTTTTCAAAAACCGTGAAAATATTCAGTGGTGTTTTTATCGACAAAATCGACTAATTTCGATGAGTAGAGTTCGAAAAACGCGCTGGATCCTGGCGCAAACACTTTAATCCGTCTCAAAATGCGAAGTAAAGGAGGCTCAGATTTGCATCGCATTTGCTTACTTTCAAGCCAGATAAAATTTAAAATATCATACTTACGATGAATCTGTCTGCGCCAATCGAATTTTCTGCTCAAAGTATACAAGAAAATATCGAAAAAGCATCCGATTTAAGACTTTCACTTTTTGGGGTCAAAAAAATTCAAAGGGGTTAACCTTAGGTTTTTTTCAAAAACCGTGAAAATATTCAGTGGTGTTTTTATCGACGAAATCGACTAATTTCGATGCGTAGAGTTCGATAAACGCGCTGGATCCTGGCGCAAACACTTTAATCCGTCTCAAAATGCGAAGTAAAGGAGGCTCAGATTTGCATCGCATTTGCTTACTTTCAAGCCAGATAAAATTTAAAATATCATACTTACGATGAATCTGTCTGGGCCAATCGAATTTTCTGCTCAAAGTATACAAGAAAATATCGAAAAAGCATCCGATTTGAGACTTTCACTTTTTGGGGTCAAAAAAATTCAAAGGGGTTAACCTTAGGTTTTTTTCAAAAACCGTGAAAGTATTCAGTGGTGTTTTTATCGACGAAATCGACTAATTTCGAAGCGTAGAGTTCGAAAAACGCGCTGGATCCTGGCGCAAACACTTTAATCCGTCTCAAAATGCGAAGTAAAGGAGGCTCAGATTTGCATCGCATTTGTTTACTTTCAAGCCAGATAAAATTTAAAATATCATACTTACGATGAATCTGTCTGCGCCAATCGAATTTTCTGCTCAAAGTATACAAGAAAATATCGAAAAAGCATCCGATTTGAGACTTTCACTTTTTGGGGTCAAAAAAATTCAAAGGGGTTAACCTTAGGTTTTTTTCAAAAACCGTGAAAGTATTCAGTGGTGTTTTTATCGACGAAATCGACTAATTTCGATGCGTAGAGTTCGAAAAACTCGCTGGATCCTGGCGCAAACACTTTAATCCGTCTCAAAATGCGAAGTAAAGGAGGCTCAGATTTGCATCGCATTTGCTTACTTTCAAGCCAGATAAAATTTAAAATATCATACTTACGATGAATCTGTCTGCGCCAATCGAATTTTCTGCTCAAAGTATACAAGAAAATATCGAAAAAGCATCCGATTTGAGACTTTCACTTTTTGGGGTCAAAAAAATTCAAAGGGGTTAACCTTAGGTTTTTTTCAAAAACCGTGAAAATATTCAGTGGTGTTTTTATCGACGAAATCGACTAATTTCGATGCGTAGAGTTCGAAAAACGCGCTGGATCCTGGCGCAAACACTTTAATCCGTCTCAAAATGCGAAGTAAAGGAGGCCCAGATTTGCATCGCATTTGCTTACTTTCAAGCCAGATAAAATTTAAAATAACATACTTACGATGAATATGTCTGCGCCATTCTAATTTTCTGCTCAAAGTATACAAGAAAATATCGAAAAAGCATCCGATTTGATGCTTTCACTTTTTGGGGTCAAAAAAATTCAAAGGGGTTAACCTTAGGTTTTTTTCAAAAACCGTGAAAATATTCAGTGGTGTTTTTATCGACGAAATCGACTAATTTCGATGCGTAGAGTTCGAAAAACGCGCTGGATCCTGGCGTAAACACTTTAATCCATCTCAAAATGCGAAGTAAGGGAGGCTCAGATTTGCATCGCATTTGCTTACTTTCAAGCCAGATAAAATTTAAAATATCATACTTACGATGAATCTGTCTGCGCCAATCGAATTTTCTGCTCAAAGTATACAAGAAAATATCGAAAAAGCATCCGATTTGAGACTTTCACTTTTTGGGGTCAAAAAAATTGAAAGGGGTTAACCTTAGGTTTTTTTCAAATACCGTGAAAGTATTCAGTGGTGTTTTTATCGACGAAATCGACTAATTTCGATGCGTAGAGTTCGAAAAACGCGCTGGATCCTGGCGCTAACACTTTAATCCGTTTCAAAATGCGAAGTAAAGGAGGCTCAGATTTGCATCGCATTTGTTTACTTTCAAGCCAGATAAAATTTAAAATATCATACTTACGATGAATCTGTCTGCGCCAATCGAATTTTCTGCTCAAAGTATACAAGAAAATATCGAAAAAGCATCCGATTTGAGACTTTCACTTTTTGGGGTCAAAAAAATTCAAAGGGGTTAACCTTAGGTTTTTTTCAAAAACCGTGAAAATATTCAGTGGTGTTTTTATCGACGAAATCGACTAATTTCGATGCGTAGAGTTCGAAAAACGCGCTGGATCCTGGCGCAAACACTTTAATCCGTCTCAAAATGCGAAGTAAAGGAGGCTCAGATTTGCATCGCATTTGCTTACTTTCAAGCCAGATAAAATTTAAAATATCATACTTACGATGAATCTGTCTGCGCCAATCGAATTTTCTGCTCAAAGTATACAAGAAAATATCGAAAAAGCATCCGATTTGAGACTTTCACTTTTTGGGGTCAAAAAAATTCAAAGGGGTTAACCTTAGGTTTTTTTCAAAAACCGTGAAAATATTCAGTGGTGTTTTTATCGACGAGATCGACTAATTTCGATGCGTAGAGTTCGAAAAACGCGCTGGATACTGGCGCAAACACTTTAATCCGTCTCAAAATGCGAAGTAATGGAGGCTCAGATTTGCATCGCATTTGCTTACTTTCAAGCCAGATAAAATTTAAAATATCATACTTACGATGAATCTGTCTGCGCCAATCGAATTTTCTGCTCAAAGTATACAAGAAAATATCGAAAAAGCATCCGATTTGAGACTTTCACTTTTTGGGGTCAAAAAAATTTAAAGGGGTTAACCTTAGGTTTTTTTCAAAAACCGTGACAATATTCAGTGGTGTTTTTATCGACGAAATCGACTAATTCCGATGCGTAGAGTTCGAAAAACGCGCTGGATCCTGGCGCAAACACTTTAATCAGTCTCAAAATGCGAAGTAAAGGAGGCTCAGATTTGCATCGCATTTGCTTACTTTCAAGCCAGATAAAATTTAAAATATCATACTTACGATGAATCTGTCTGCGCCAATCGAATTTTCTGCTCAAAGTATACAAGAAAATATCGAAAAAGCATCCGATTTGAGACTTTCACTTTTTGGGGTCAAAAAAATTCAAAGGGGTTAACCTTAGGTTTTTTTCAAAAACCGTGAAAATATTCAGTGGTGTTTTTATCGACGAAATCGACTAATTTCGATGCGTAGAGTTCGAAAAACGCGCTGGATCCTGGCGCAAACACTTTAATCCGTCTCAAAATGCGAAGTAAAGGAGGCTCAGATTTGCATCGCATTTGCTTACTTGCAAGCCAGATAAAATTTAAAATATCATACTTACGATGAATCTGTCTGCGCCAATCGAATTTTCTGCTCAAAGTATACAAGAAAATATCGAAAAAGCATCCGATTTGAGACTTTCACATTTTGGGGTCAAAAAAATTCAAAGGAGTTAACCTTAAGTTTTTTTCAAAAACCGTGAAAATATTCAGTGGTGCTTTTATCGACGAAATCGACTAATTTCCATGCGTAGAGTTCAAAAAACGCGCTGGATCCTGGCGCAAACACTTTAATCCGTCTCAAAATGCGAAGTAAAGGAGGCTCAGATTTGCATCGCATTTGCTTACATTCAAGCCAGATAAAATTTAAAATATCATACTTACGATGAATCTGTCTGCGCCAATCGAATTTTCTGCTCAAAGTATACAAGAAAATATCGAAAAAGCATCCGATTTGAGACTTTCACTTTTTGGGGTCAAAAAAATTCAAAGGGGTTAACCTTAGATTTTTTTCAAAAACCGTGAAAATATTCAGTGGTGTTTTTATCGACGAGATCGACTAATTCCGATGCGTAGAGTTCGAAAAACGCGCTGGATCCTGGCGCAAACACTTTAATCAGTCTCAAAATGCGAAGTAAAGGAGGCTCAGATTTGCATCGCATTTGCTTACTTTCAAGCCAGATAAAATTTAAAATATCATACTTACACTGAATCTGTCTGCGCCAATCGCATTTTCTGCTCAAAGTATACAAGAAAATATCGAAAAAGCATCCGATTTGAGATTTTCACATTTTGGGGTCAAAAAAATTCAAAGGGGTTAACCTTAGGTTTTTTTCAAAAACCGTGAAAATATTCAGTGGTGTTTTTATCGACGAAATCGACTAATTTCGATGCGTAGAGTTCGAAAAACGCGCTGGATCTTGGCGCAAACACTTTAATCGGTCTCAAATTGCGAAGTAAAGGAGGCTCAGATTTGCATCAAATTTGCTTACTTTCAAGCCAGATAAAATTTAAAATATCATACTTACGATGAATCTCTCTGCGCCAATCGAATTTTCTGCTCAAAGTATACAAGAAAATATCGAAAAAGCATCCGATTTGAGACTTTCACTTTTTGGGGTCAAAAAAATTCAAAGGGGTTAACCTTAGGTTTTTTTCAAAAACCGTGAAAATATTCAGTGGTGTTTTTATCGACGAAATCGACTAATTTCGATGCGTAGAGTTCGAAAAACTCGCTGGATCCTGGCGCAAACACTTCAATCCGTCTCAAAATGCGAAGTAAAGGAGGCTCAGAATTGCATCGCATTTGCTTACTTTCAAGCCAGATAAAATTTAAAATATCATACTTACGATGAATCTGTCTGCGCCAATCGAATTTTCTGCTCAAAGTATACAAGAAAATATCGAACAAGCATCCGATTTGAGACTTTCACTTTTTGGGGTCAAATAAATTCAAACGGGTTAACCTTAGGTTTTTTTCAAAAACCGTGAAAATATTCAGTGATGTTTTTATCGACGAAATCGACTAATTTCGATGCGTAGAGTTCGAAAAACGCGCTGGATCCTGGCGCAAACACTTTAGTCCGTCTCAAAATGCGAAGTAAAGGTGGCTCAGATTTGCATCGCATTTGCGTACTTTCAAGCCAGATAAAATTTAGAATATCATACTTACCATGAATCTGTCTGCGCCAATCGAATTTTCTGCTCAAAGTATACAAGAAAATATCGAAAAAGCATCCGATTTGAGACTTTCACTTTTTGGGGTCAAAAAAGTTCAAAGGGGTTAACCTTAGGTTTTTTTCAAAAACCGTGAAAATATTCAGTGGTGTTTTTATCGACGAAATCGACTAATTTCGATGCGTAGAGTTCGAAAAACGCGCTGGATCCTGGCGCAAACACTTTAATCGGTCTCAAATTGCGAAGTAAAGGAGGCTCAGATTTGCATCAAATTTGCTTACTTTCAAGCCAGATAAAATTTAAAATATCATACTTATGATGAATCTCTCTGCGCCAATCGAATTTTCTGCTCAAAGTATACAAGAAAATATCGAAAAAGCATCCGATTTGAGACTTTCACTTTTTGGGGTCAAAAAAATTCAAAGGGGTTAACCTTAGGTTTTTTTCAAAAACCGTGAAAATATTCAGTGATGTTTTTATCGACGAAATCGACTAATTCCGATGCGTAGAGTTCGAAAAACGCGCTGGATCCTGGCGCAAACACTTTAATCGGTCTCAAATTGCGAAGTAAAGGAGGCTCAGATTTGCATCAAATTTGCTTACTTTCAAGCCAGATAAAATTTAAAATATCATACTTACGATGAATCTCTCTGCGCCAATCGAATTTTCTGCTCAAAGTATACAAGAAAATATCGAAAAAGCATCCGATTTGAGACTTTCACTTTTTGGGGTCAAAAAAATTCAAAAGGGTTAACCATAGGTTTTTTTAAAAAACCGTGAAAATATTCAGTGGTGTTTTTATCGACGAAATCGACTAATTTCGATGCGTAGAGTTCGAAAAACGCGCTGGATCCTGGCGCAAACACTTTAATCCGTCTCAAAATGCGAAGTAAAGGAGGCTCAGATTTGCATCGCATTTGCTTACTTTCAAGCCAGATAAAATTTAAAATATCATACTTACGATGAATCTGTCTGCGCCAATCGAATTTTCTGCTCAAAGTATACAAGAAAATATCGAACAAGCATCCGATTTGAGACTTTCACTTTTTGGGGTCAAATAAATTCAAACGGGTTAACCTTAGGTTTTTTTCAAAAACCGTGAAAATATTCAGTGATGTTTTTATCGACGAAATCGACTAATTTCGATGCGTAGAGTTCGAAAAACGCGCTGGATCCTGGCGCAAACACTTTAGTCCGTCTCAAAATGCGAAGTAAAGGTGGCTCAGATTTGCATCGCATTTGCGTACTTTCAAGCCAGATAAAATTTAGAATATCATACTTACCATGAATCTGTCTGCGCCAATCGAATTTTCTGCTCAAAGTATACAAGAAAATATCGAAAAAGCATCCGATTTGAGACTTTCACTTTTTGGGGTCAAAAAAGTTCAAAGGGGTTAACCTTAGGTTTTTTTCAAAAACCGTGAAAATATTCAGTGGTGTTTTTATCGACGAAATCGACTAATTTCGATGCGTAGAGTTCGAAAAACGCGCTGGATCCTGGCGCAAACACTTTAATCGGTCTCAAATTGCGAAGTAAAGAAGGCTCAGATTTGCATCAAATTTGCTTACTTTCAAGCCAGATAAAATTTAAAATATCATACTTATGATGAATCTCTCTGCGCCAATCGAATTTTCTGCTCAAAGTATACAAGAAAATATCGAAAAAGCATCCGATTTGAGACTTTCACTTTTTGGGGTCAAAAAAATTCAAAGGGGTTAACCTTAGGTTTTTTTCAAAAACCGTGAAAATATTCAGTGATGTTTTTATCGACGAAATCGACTAATTCCGATGCGTAGAGTTCGAAAAACGCGCTGGATCCTGGCGCAAACACTTTAATCGGTCTCAAATTGCGAAGTAAAGGAGGCTCAGATTTGCATCAAATTTGCTTACTTTCAAGCCAGATAAAATTTAAAATATCATACTTACGATGAATCTCTCTGCGCCAATCGAATTTTCTGCTCAAAGTATACAAGAAAATATCGAAAAAGCATCCGATTTGAGACTTTCACTTTTTGGGGTCAAAAAAATTCAAAAGGGTTAACCATAGGTTTTTTTAAAAAACCGTGAAAATATTCAGTGGTGTTTTTATCGACGAAATCGACTAATTTCGATGCGTAGAGTTCGAAAAACGCGCTGGATCCTGGCGCAAACACTTTAATCCGTCTCAAAATGCGAAGTAAAGGAGGCTCAGATTTGCATCGCATTTGCTTACTTTCAAGCCAGATAAAATTTAGAATATCATACTTACGATGAATCTGTCTGCGCCAATCGAATTTTCTGCTCAAAGTATACAAGAAAATATCGAAAAAGCATCCGATTTGAGACTTTCACTTTTTGGGGTCAAAAAAATTCAAAAGGGTTAACCATAGGTTTTTTTCAAAAACCGTGAAAATATTCAGTGGTGTTTTTATCGACGAAATCGACTAATTTCGATGCGTAGAGTTCGAAAAACTCGCTGGATCCTGGCGCAAACACTTTAATCCGTCTCAAAATGCGAAGTAAAGGAGGCTCAGATTTGCATCGCATTTGCTTACTTTCAAGCCAAATAAAATTTAAAATATCATACTTACGATGAATCTGTCTGCGCCAATCGAATTTTCTGCTCAAAGTATACAAGAAAATATCGAAAAAGCATCCGATTTGAGACTTTCACTTTTTGGGGTCAAAAAAATTCAAAGGGGTTAACCTTAGGTTTTTTTCAAAAACCGTGAAAATATTCAGTGGTGTTTTTATCGACGAAATCGACTAATTTCGATGCGTAGAGTTCGAAAAACTCGCTGGATCCTGGCGCAAACACTTCAATCCGTCTCAAAATGCGAAGTAAAGGAGGCTCAGATTTGCATCGCATTTGCTTACTTTCAAGGCAGATAAAATTTAAAATATCATACTTACGATGAATCTGTCTGCGCCAATCGAATTTTCTGCTCAAAGTATACAAGAAAATATCGAAAAAGCATCCGATTTGAGACTTTCACTTTTTGGGGTCAAATAATTTCAAAGGGGTTAACCTTAGGTTTTTTTCAAAAACCGTGAAAATATTCAGTGATGTTTTTATCGACGAAATCGACTAATTTCGATGCGTAGAGTTCGAAAAACGCGCTGGATCCTGGCGCAAACACTTTAATCCGTCTCAAAATGCGAAGTAAAGGAGGCTCAGATTTGCATCGCATTTGCTTACTTTCAAGCCAGATAAAATTTAGAATATCATACTTACGATGAATCTGTCTGCGCCAATCGAATTTTCTGCTCAAAGTTTACAAGAAAATATCGAAAAAGCATCCGATTTGAGACTTTCACTTTTTGGGGTCAAAAAAATTCAAAAGGGTTAACCATAGGTTTTTTTCAAAAACCGTGAAAATATTCAGTGGTGTTTTTATCGACGAAATCGACTAATTTCGATGCGTAGAGTTCGAAAAACTCGCTGGATCCTGGCGCAAACACTTTAATCCGTCTCAAAATGCGAAGTAAAGGAGGCTCAGATTTGCATCGCATTTGCTTACTTTCAAGCCAAATAAAATTTAAAATATCATACTTACGATGAATCTGTCTGCGCCAATCGAATTTTCTGCTCAAAGTATACAAGAAAATATCGAAAAAGCATCCGATTTGAGACTTTCACTTTTTGGGGTCAAAAAAATTCAAAGGGGTTAACCTTAGGTTTTTTTCAAAAATCGTGAAAATATTCAGTGGTGTTTTTATCGACGAAATCGACTAATTTCGATGCGTAGAGTTCGAAAAACGCGCTGGATCCTGGCGCAAACACTTTAATCGGTCTCAAATTGCGAAGTAAAGGAGGCTCAGATTTGCATCAAATTTGCTTACTTTCAAGCCAGATAAAATTTAAAATATCATACTTACGATGAATCTCTCTGCGCCAATCGAATTTTCTGCTCAAAGTATACAAGAAAATATCGAAAAAGCATCCGATTTGAGACTTTCACTTTTTGGGGTCAAAAAAATTCAAAAGGGTTAACCATAGGTTTTTTTAAAAAACCGTGAAAATATTCAGTGGTGTTTTTATCGACGAAATCGACTAATTTCGATGCGTAGAGTTCGAAAAACTCGCTGGATCCTGGCGCAAACACTTTAATCCGTCTCAAAATGCGAAGTAAAGGAGGCTCAGATTTGCATCGCATTTGCTTACTTTCAAGCCAAATAAAATTTAAAATATCATACTTACGATGAATCTGTCTGCGCCAATCGAATTTTCTGCTCAAAGTATACAAGAAAATATCGAAAAAGCATCCGATTTGAGACTTTCACTTTTTGGGGTCAAAAAAATTCAAAGGGGTTAACCTTAGGTTTTTTTCAAAAACCGTGAAAATATTCAGTGGTGTTTTTATCGACGAAATCGACTAATTTCGATGCGTAGAGTTCGAAAAACTCGCTGGATCCTGGCGCAAACACTTCAATCCGTCTCAAAATGCGAAGTAAAGGAGGCTCAGATTTGCATCGCATTTGCTTACTTTCAAGCCAGATAAAATTTAAAATATCATACTTACGATGAATCTGTCTGCGCCAATCGAATTTTCTGCTCAAAGTATACAAGAAAATATCGAAAAAGCATCCGATTTGAGACTTTCACTTTTTGGGGTCAAATAATTTCAAAGGGGTTAACCTTAGGTTTTTTTCAAAAACCGTGAAAATATTCAGTGATGTTTTTATCGACGAAATCGACTAATTTCGATGCGTAGAGTTCGAAAAACGCGCTGGATCCTGGCGCAAACACTTTAATCCGTCTCAAAATGCGAAGTAAAGGAGGCTCAGATTTGCATCGCATTTGCTTACTTTCAAGCCAGATAAAATTTAAAATATCATACTTACGATGAATCTGTCTGCGCCAATCGAATTTTCTGCTCAAAGTATACAAGAAAATATCGAAAAAGCATCCGATTTGAGACTTTCACTTTTTGGGGTCAAAAAAATTCAAAAGGGTTAACCATAGGTTTTTTTCAAAAACCGTGAAAATATTCAGTGGTGTTTTTATCGACGAAATCGACTAATTTCGATGCGTAGAGTTCGAAAAACTCGCTGGATCCTGGCGCAAACACTTTAATCCGTCTCAAAATGCGAAGTAAAGGAGGCTCAGATTTGCATCGCATTTGCTTACTTTCAAGCCAAATAAAATTTAAAATATCATACTTACGATGAATCTGTCTGCGCCAATCGAATTTTCTGCTCAAAGTATACAAGAAAATATCGAAAAAGCATCCGATTTGAGACTTTCACTTTTTGGGGTCAAAAAAATTCAAAGGGGTTAACCTTAGGTTTTTTTCAAAAATCGTGAAAATATTCAGTGGTGTTTTTATCGACGAAATCGACTAATTTCGATGCGTAGAGTTCGAAAAACGCGCTGGATCCTGGCGCAAACACTTTAATCGGTCTCAAATTGCGAAGTAAAGGAGGCTCAGATTTGCATCAAATTTGCTTACTTTCAAGCCAGATAAAATTTAAAATATCATACTTACGATGAATCTCTCTGCGCCAATCGAATTTTCTGCTCAAAGTATACAAGAAAATATCGAAAAAGCATCCGATTTGAGACTTTCACTTTTTGGGGTCAAAAAAATTCAAAGGGGTTAACCTTAGGTTTTTTTCAAAAACCGTGAAAATATTCAGTGGTGTTTTTATCGACGAAATCGACTAATTTCGATGCGTAGAGTTCGAAAAACGCGCAGGATCCTGGCGCAAACACTTTAATCGGTCTCAAATTGCGAAGTAAAGGAGGCTCAGATTTGCATCAAATTTGCTTACTTTCAAGCCAGATAAAATTTAAAATATCATACTTACGATGAATCTGTCTGCGCCAATCGAATTTTCTGCTCAAAGTATACAAGAAAATATCGAAAAAGCATCCGATTTGAGACTTTCACTTTTTGGGGTCAAATAAATTCAAAGGGGTTAACCTTAGGTTTTTTTCAAAAACCGTGAAAATATTCAGTGATGTTTTTATCGACGAAATCGACTAATTTCGATGCGTAGAGTTCGAAAAACGCGCTGGATCCTGGCGCAAACACTTTAATCCGTCTCAAAATGCGAAGTAAAGGAGGCTCAGATTTGCATCGCATTTGCTTACTTTCAAGCCAGATAAAATTTAGAATATCATACTTACGATGAATCTGTCTGCGCCAATCGAATTTTCTGCTCAAAGTATACAAGAAAATATCGAAAAAGCATCCGATTTGAGACTTTCACTTTTTGGGGTCAAAAAAATTCAAAAGGGTTAACCATAGGTTTTTTTCAAAAACCGTGAAAATATTCAGTGGTGTTTTTATCGACGAAATCGACTAATTTCGATGCGTAGAGTTCGAAAAACTCGCTGCATCCTGGCGCAAACACTTTAATCCGTCTCAAAATGCGAAGTAAAGGAGGCTCAGATTTGCATCGCATTAGCTTACTTTCAAGCCAGATAAAATTTAAAATATCATACTTACGATGAATCTGTCTGCGCCAATCGAATTTTCTGCTCAAAGTATACAAGAAAATATCGAAAAAGCATCCGATTTGAGACTTTCACTTTTTGGGGTCAAAAAAATTCAAAGGTTTTTTTCTTAGGTTTTCTTCAAAAACCGTGAAAATATTCAGTGGTGTTTTTATCGACGAAATCGACTAATTTGGATGCGTAGAGTTCGAAAAACTCGCTGGATCCTGGCGCAAACACTTTAATCCGTCTCAAAATGCGAAGTAAAGGAGGCTCAGATTTGCATCGCATTTGCTTACTTTCAAGCCAGATAAAATTTAAAATATCATACTTACGATGAATCTGTCTGCGCCAATCGAGTTTTCTGCTCAAAGTATACAAGAAAATATCGAAAAAGCATCCGATTTGAAACTTTCACTTTTTGGGGTCAAAAAAATTCAAAGGGGTTAACCTTAGGTTTTTTTCAAAAACCGTGAAAATATTCAGAGGTGCTTTTATCGACGAAATCGACTAATTTCGATGCGTAGAGTTCGAAAAACGCGCTGGATCCTGGCGCAAACACTTTAATCCGTCTCAAAATGCGAAGTAAAGGAGGCTCAGATTTGCATCGCATTTGCTTACATTCAAGCCAGATAAAATTTAAAATATCATACTTACGATGAATCTGTCTGCGCCAATCGAATTTTCTGCTCAAAGTATACAAGAAAATATCGAAAAAGCATCCGATTTGAGACTTTCACTTTTTGGGGTCAAAAAAATTCAAAGGGGTTAACCTTAGGTTTTTTTCAAAAACCGTGAAAATATTCAGTGGTGTTTTTATCGACGAAATCGACTAATTTCGATGCGTAGAGTTTGAAAAACTCGCTGGATCCTGGCGCAAACACTTTAATCCGTCTCAAAATGCGAAGTAAAGGAGGCTCAGATTTGCATCGCATTTGCTTACTTTCAAGCCAGATAAAATTTAAAATATCATACTTACGATGAATCTGTCTGCGCCAATCGAATTTTCTGCTCAAAGTATACAAGAAAATATCGAAAAAGCATCCGATTTGAGACTTTCACTTTTTGGGGTCAAAAAAATTCAAAGGGGTTAACCTTAGGTTTTTTTCAAAAACCGTGAAAATATTCAGTGGTGTTTTTATCGACGAAATCGACTAATTTCGATGCGTAGAGTTCGAAAAACGCGCTGGATCCTGGCGCAAACACTTTAATCCGTGTCAAAATGCGAAGTAAAGGAGGCTCAGATTTGCATCGCATTTGCTTACTTTCAAGCCAGATAAAATTTAAAATATCATACTTACGATGAATCTGTCTGCGCCAATCGAATTTTCTGCTCAAAGTATACAAGAAAATATCGAAAAAGCATCCGATTTGAGACTTTCACTTTTTGGGGTCAAAAAAATTCAAAGGGGTTAACCTTAGGTTTTTTTCAAAAACCGTGAAAATATTCAGAGGTGCTTTTATCGACGAAATCGACTAATTTCGATGCGTAGAGTTCGAAAAACTTGCTGGATCCTGGCGCAAACACTTTAATCCGTCTCAAAATGCGAAGTAAAGGAGGCTCAGATTTGCATCGCATTTGCTTACTTTCAAGCCATATAAAATTTAAAATATCATACTTACGATGAATCTGTCTGCGCCAATCGAATTTTTTGCTCAAAGTATACAAGAAAATATCGAAAAAGCATCCGATTTGAGACTTTCACTTCTTGGGGTCAATAAAATTCAAAGGGGTTAACCTTAGGTTTTTTTCAAAAACCGTGAAAATATTCAGTGGTGTCTTTATCGACGAAATCGACTAATTTCGATGCGTAGAGTTCGAAAAACGCGCTGGATCCTGGCGCAAACACTTTAATCCGTCTCAAAATGCGAAGTAAAGGAGGCTCAGATTTGCATCGCATTTGCTTACTTTCAAGTCAGATAAAATTTAAAATATCATACTTACGATGAATCTGTCTGCGCCAATCGAATTTTCTGCTCAAAGTATACAAGAAAATATCGAAAAAGCATCCGATTTTAGACTTTCACTTTTTGGGGTCAAAAAAATTCAAAGGGGTTAACCTTAGGTTTTTTTCAAAAACCGTGAAAATATTCAGTGGTGTTTTTATCGACGAGATCGACTAATTTCGATGCGTAGAGTTCGAAAAACGCGCTGGATCCTGGCGCAAACACTTTAATCCGTCTCAAAATGCGAAGTAATGGAGGCTCAGATTTGCATCGCATTTGCTTACTTTCAAGCCAGATAAAATTTAAAATATCATACTTACGATGAATCTGTCTGCGCCAATCGAATTTTCTGCTCAAAGTATACAAGAAAATATTGAAAAAGCATCCGATTTGAGACTTTCACTTTTTGGGGTCAAAAAAATTCAAAGGGGTTAACCTTAGGTTTTTTCAAAAACCTTGAAAATATTCAGTGGTGTTTTTATCGACGAAATCGACTAATTTCGATGCGTAGAGTTCGAAAAACGCGCTGGATCCTGGCGCAAACACTTTAATCCGTCTCAAAATGCGAAGTAAAGGAGGCTCAGATTTGCATCGCATTTGCTTACTTTCAAGCCAGATAAAATTTAAAATATCATACTTACGATGAATCTGTCTGCGCCAATCGAATTTTCTGCTCAAAGTATACAAGAAAATATCGAAAAAGCATCCGATTTGAGACTTTCACTTTTTGGGGTCAAAAAAATTCAAAGGGGTTAACCTTAGGTTTTTTTCAAAAACCGTGAAAATATTCAGTGGTGTTTTTATCGACGAAATCGACTAATTTCGATGCGTAGAGTTCGAAAAACGCGCTGGATCCTGGCGCAAACACTTTAATCCGTCTCAAAATGCGAAGTAAAGGAGTCTCAGATTTGCATCGCATTTGCTTACTTTCAAGCCAGATAAAATTTAGAATATCATACTTACGATGAATCTGTCTGCGCCAATCGAATTTTCTGCTCAAAGTATACAAGAAAATATCGAAAAAACATCCGATTTGAGACTTTCACTTTTTGGGGTCAAAAAAATTCAAAGGGGTTAACCTTAGGTTTTTTTCAAAAACCGTGAAAATATTCAGTAGTGTTTTTATCGACGAAATCGACTAATTTCGATGCGTAGAGTTCGAAAAACGCGCTGGATCCTGGCGCAAACACTTTAATCCGTCTCAAAATGCGAAGTAAAGGAGGCTCAGATTTGCATCGCATTTGCTTACTTTCAAGCCAGATAAAATTTAAAATATCATACTTACGATGAATCTGTCTGCGCCAATCGAATTTTCTGCTCAAAGTATACAAGAAAATATCGAAAAAGCATCCGATTTGAGACTTTCACTTTTTGGGGTCAAAAAAATTCAAAGGGGTTAACCTTAGGTTTTTTTCAAAAACCTTGAAAATATTCAGTGGTGTTTTTATCGACGAAATCGACTAATTTCGATGCGTAGAGTTCGAAAAACGCGCTGGATCCTGGCGCAAACACTTTAATCCGTCTCAAAATGCGAAGTAAAGGAGGCTCAGATTTGCATCGCATTTGCTTACTTTCAAGCCAGATAAAATTTAAAATATCATACTGACGATGAATCTGTTTGCGCCAATCGAATTTTCTGCTCAAAGTATACAAGATAATATCGAAAAAGCATCCGATTTGAGACTTTCACTTTTTGGGGTCAAAAAAATTCAAAGGGGTTAACCTTAGGTTTTTTTCAAAAACCGTGAAAATATTCAGTGGTGTTTTTATCGACGTATTCGACTAATTTCGATGCGTAGAGTTCGAAAAACTCGCTGGATCCTGGCGCAAACACTTTAATCCGTCTCAAAATGCGAAGTAAAGGAGGCTCAGATTTGCATCGCATTTGCTTACTTTCAAGCCAGATAAAATTTAAAATTTCATACTTACGATGAATCTGGCTGCGCCAATCGAATTTTCTGCTCAAAGTACACAAGAAAATATCGAAAAAGCATCCGATTTGAGACTTTCACTTGTTGGGGTCAAAAAAATTCAAAGGGGTTAACCTTAGGTTTTTTTCAAAAACCGTGAAAATATTCAGTGGTGTTTTTATCGACGAAATCGACTAATTTCGATGCCTAGAGTTCGAAAAACGCGCTGGATCATGGCGCAAACACTTTAATCCGTCTCAAAATGCGAAGTAAAGGAGGCTCAGATTTGCATCGCATTTGCTTACTGTCAAGCCAGATAAAATTTAAAATATCATACTTACGATGAATCTGTCTGCGCCAATCGAATTTTCTGCTCAAAGTATACAAGAAAATATCGAAAAAGCATCCGATTTGAGACTTTCACTTTTTGGGGTCAAAAAAATTCAAAGGGGTTAACCTTAGGTTTTTTTCAAAAACCGTGAAAATATTCAGTGGTGTTTTTATCGACGAAATCGACTAATTTAGATGCGTAGAGTTCGAAAAACGTCCTGGATCCTGGCGCAAACACTTTAATCCGTCTCAAAATGCGAAGTAAAGGAGGCTTAGATTTGCATCGCATTTGCTTACTTTCAAGCCAGATAAAATTTAAAATTTCATACTTACGATGAATCTGGCTGCGCCAATCGAATTTTCTGCTCAAAGTACACAAGAAAATATCGAAAAAGCATCCGATTTAAGACTTTCACTTTTTGGGGTCAAAAAAATTCAAAGGGGTTAACCTTAGGTTTTTTTCAAAAACCGTGAAAATATTCAGTGGTGTTTTTATCGACGAAATCGACTAATTTCGATGCGTAGAGTTCGAAAAACGCGCTGGATCCTGGCGCAAACACTTTAATCCGTCTCAAAATGCGAAGTAAAGGAGGCTCAGATTTGCATCGCATTTGCTTACTTTCAAGCCAGATAAAATTTAAAATATCATACTTACGATGAATCTGTCTGCGCCAATCGAATTTTCTGCTCAAAGTATACAAGAAAATATCGAAAAAGCATCCGATTTGAGACTTTCACTTTTTGGGGTCAAAAAAATTCAAAGGGGTTAACCTTAGGTTTTTTTCAAAAACCGTGAAAATATTCAGTGGTGTTTTTATCGTCCAAATCGACTAATTTCTATGCGTAGAGTTCGAAAAACGCGCTGGATCCTGGCGCAAACACTTTAATCCGTCTCAAAATGCGAAGTAAAGGAGGCTCAGATTTGCATCGCATTTGCTTACTTTCAAGCCAGATAAAATTTAATATATCATATCATTTTTCAAAAACCGTGAAAATATTCAGTGGTGTTTTTATCGACGAAATCAACTAATTTCGATGCGTAGAGTTCGAAAAACGCGCTGGATCCTGGCGCAAACACTTTAATCCGTTTCAAAATGCGAAGTAAAGGAGGCTCAGATTTGCATCGCATTTGCTTACTTTCAAGCCAGATAAAATTTAAAATATCATACTTACGATGAATCTGTCTGCGCCAATCGAATTTTCTGCTCAAAGTATACAAGAAAATATCGAAAAAGCATCCGATTTGAGACTTTCACTTTTTGGGGTCAAAAAAATTCAAAGGGGTTAACCTTAGGTTTTTTTCAAAAACCGTGAAAATATTCAGTGGTGTTTTTATCGACGAAATCGACTAATTTCGATGCGTAGAGTTCGAAAAACGCCCTGGATCCTGGCGCAAACACTGTAATCCGTTTCAAAATGCGAAGTAAAGGAGGCTCAGATTTGCATCGCATTTGCTTACTTTCAAGCCAGATAAAATTTAAAATATCATACTTACGATGAATCTGTCTGCGCCAATCGAATTTTCTGCTCAATGTATACAAGAAAATATCGAAAAAGCATCCGATTTGAGACTTTCACTTTTTGGGGTCAAAAAAATTCAAAGGCGTTAACCTTAGGTTTTTTTCAAAAACCGCGAAAATATTCAGTGATGTTTTTATCGACGAAATCGACTAATTTCGATGCGTAGAGTTCGAAAAACTCGCTGGATCCTGGCGCAAACACTTTAATCCGTCTCAAAATGCGAAGTAAAGGAGGCTCAGATTTGCATCGCATTTGCTTACTGTCAAGCCAGATAAAATTTAAAATATCATACTTACGATGAATCTGTCTGCGCCAATCAAATTTTCTGCTCAAAGTATACAAGAAAATATCGAAAAAGCATATGATTGGAGACTTTCACTTTTTGGGGTCAAAAAAATTCAAAGGGGTTAACCTTAGGTTTTTTTCAAAAACCGTGAAAATATTCAGTGGTGTTCTTATCGACGAAATCGACTAATTTCGATGCGTAGAGTTCGAAAAACGCGCTGGATCCTGGCGCAAACACTTTAATCCGTCTCAAAATGCGAAGTAAAGGAGGCTCAGATTTGCATCGCATTTGCTTACTTTCAAGCCAGATAAAATTTAAAATATCATACTGACGATGAATCTGTCTGCGCCAATGGAATTTTCTGCTCAAAGTATACAAGATAATATCGAAAAAGCATCCGATTTGAGACTTTCACTTTTTGGGGTCAAAAAAATTCAAAGGGGTTAACCTTAGGTTTTTTTCAAAAACCGTGAAAAAATTCAGTGGTGTTTTTATCGACGTATTCGACTAATTTCGATGCGTAGAGTTCGAAAAACTCGCTGGATCCTGGCGCAAACACTTTAATCCGTCTCAAAATGCGAAGTAAAGGAGGCTCAGCTTTGCATCGCATTTGCTTACTTTCAAGCCAGATAAAATTTAAAATTTCATACTTACGATGAATCTGTCTGCGCCAATCGAATTTTCTGCTCAAAGTATACAAGAAAATATCGAAAAAGCATCCGATTTGAGACTTTCACTTTTTGGGGTCAAAAAAATTCAAAGGGGTTAACCTTAGGTTTTTTTCAAAAACCGTGAAAATATTCAGTGATGTCTTTATCGACGAAATCGACTAATTTCGATGCGTAGAGTTCGAAAAACTCGCTGGATCCTGGCGCAAACACTTTAATCCGTCTCAAAATGCGAAGTAAAGGATGCTCAGATTTGCATCGCATTTGCTTACTTTCAAGCCAGATAAAATTGAAAATATCATACTTACGATGAATCTGTCTGCGCCAATCGAATTTTCTGCTCAAAGTATACAAGAAAATATCGAAAAAGCATCCGATTTGAGACTTTCACTTTTTGGGGTCAAAAAAATTCAAAGGGGCTAACCTTAGGTTTTTTTCAAAAACCGTGAAAATATTCAGTGGTGTTTTTATCGACGAAAATGACTAATTTCGATGCGTAAAGTTCGAAAAACGCGCTGGATCCTGGCGCAAACACTTTGATCCGTCTCAAAATGCGAAGTAAAGGAGGCTCAGATTTGCATCGCATTTGCTTACTTTCAAGCCAGATAAAATTTAAAATATCATACTTACGATGAATCTGTCTGCGCCAATTGAATTTTCTGCTCAAAGTATACAAGAAAATATCGAAAAAGCATCCGATTTGAGACTTGCACTTTTTGGGGTCAAAAAAATTCAAAGGGGTTAACCTTAGGTTTTTTTCAAAAACCGTGAAAATATTCTGTGGTGTTTTTATCGACGAAAACGACTAATTTCGATGCGTAGAGTTCGAAAAACGCGCTGGATCCTGGCGCAAACACTTTGATCCGTCTCAAAATGCGAAGTAAAGGAGGCTCAGATTTGCATCGCATTTGCTTACTTTCAAGCCAGATAAAATTTAAAATATCATACTTACGATGAATCTGTCTGCGCCAATCGAATTTTCTGCTCAAAGTATACAAGAAAATATCGAAAAAGCATCCGATTTGAGACTTTCACTTTTTGGGGTCAAAAAAATTCAAAGGGGTTAACCTTAGGTTTTTTTCAAAAACCGTGAAAATATTCAGTGGTGTTCTTATCGACGAAATCGACTAATTTCGATGCGTAGAGTTCGAAAAACGCGCTGGATCCTGGCGCAAACACTTTAATCCGTCTCAAAATGCGAAGTAAAGGAGGCTCAGATTTGCATCGCATTTGCTTACTTTCAAGCCAGATAAAATTTAAAATATCATACTGACGATGAATCTGTCTGCGCCAATGGAATTTTCTGCTCAAAGTATACAAGATAATATCGAAAAAGCATCCGATTTGAGACTTTCACTTTTTGGGGTCAAAAAAATTCAAAGGGGTTAACCTTAGGTTTTTTTCAAAAACCGTGAAAAAATTCAGTGGTGTTTTTATCGACGTATTCGACTAATTTCGATGCGTAGAGTTCGAAAAACTCGCTGGATCCTGGCGCAAACACTTTAATCCGTCTCAAAATGCGAAGTAAAGGAGGCTCAGCTTTGCATCGCATTTGCTTACTTTCAAGCCAGATAAAATTTAAAATTTCATACTTACGATGAATCTGTCTGCGCCAATCGAATTTTCTGCTCAAAGTATACAAGAAAATATCGAAAAAGCATCCGATTTGAGACTTTCACTTTTTGGGGTCAAAAAAATTCAAAGGGGTTAACCTTAGGTTTTTTTCAAAAACCGTGAAAATATTCAGTGATGTCTTTATCGACGAAATCGACTAATTTCGATGCGTAGAGTTCGAAAAACTCGCTGGATCCTGGCGCAAACACTTTAATCCGTCTCAAAATGCGAAGTAAAGGATGCTCAGATTTGCATCGCATTTGCTTACTTTCAAGCCAGATAAAATTGAAAATATCATACTTACGATGAATCTGTCTGCGCCAATCGAATTTTCTGCTCAAAGTATACAAGAAAATATCGAAAAAGCATCCGATTTGAGACTTTCACTTTTTGGGGTCAAAAAAATTCAAAGGGGCTAACCTTAGGTTTTTTTCAAAAACCGTGAAAATATTCAGTGGTGTTTTTATCGACGAAAATGACTAATTTCGATGCGTAAAGTTCGAAAAACGCGCTGGATCCTGGCGCAAACACTTTGATCCGTCTCAAAATGCGAAGTAAAGGAGGCTCAGATTTGCATCGCATTTGCTTACTTTCAAGCCAGATAAAATTTAAAATATCATACTTACGATGAATCTGTCTGCGCCAATTGAATTTTCTGCTCAAAGTATACAAGAAAATATCGAAAAAGCATCCGATTTGAGACTTGCACTTTTTGGGGTCAAAAAAATTCAAAGGGGTTAACCTTAGGTTTTTTTCAAAAACCGTGAAAATATTCTGTGGTGTTTTTATCGACGAAAACGACTAATTTCGATGCGTAGAGTTCGAAAAACGCGCTGGATCCTGGCGCAAACACTTTGATCCGTCTCAAAATGCGAAGTAAAGGAGGCTCAGATTTGCATCGCATTTGCTTACTTTCAAGCCAGATAAAATTTAAAATATCATACTTACGATGAATCTGTCTGCGCCAATCGAATTTTCTGCTCAAAGTATACAAGAAAATATCGAAAAAGCATCCGATTTGAGACTTTCACTTTTTGGGGTCAAAAAAATTCAAAGGGGTTAACCTTAGGTTTTTTTCAAAAACCGTGAAAATATTCAGTGGTGTTTTTATCGACGAAATCGACTAATTTCGATGCGTAGAGTTCGAAAAACGCGCTGGATCCTGGCGCAAACACTTTAATACGTCTCAAAATGCGAAGTAAAGGAGGCTCAGATTTGCATCGCCTTTGCTTACTTTCAAGCCAGATAAAATTTAAAATATCATACTAAGATGAATCTGTCTGCGCCAATCGAATTTTCTGCTCAAAGTATACAAGAAAATATCGAAAAAGCATACGATTTGAGACTTTCACTTTTTGGGGTCAAAAAAATTCAAAGAGGTTAACCTTAGGTTTTTTTCAAAAACCGTGAAAATATTCAGTGGTGTTTTTATCGACGAAATCGACTAATTTCGATGCGTAGAGTTCGAAAAACGCGCTGGATCCTGGCGCAAACACTTTAATCCGTCTCAAAATGCGAAGTAAAGGAGGCTCAGATTTGCATCGCATTTGCTTACTTTCAAGCCAGATAAAATTTAAAATATCATACTTACGATGAATCTGTCTGCGCCAATCGAATTTTCTGCTCAAAGTATACAAGAAAATATCGAAAAAGCATCCGATTTGAGACTTTCACTTTTTGGGGTCAAAAAAATTCAAAGGGGCTAACCTTAGGTTTTTTTCAAAAACCGTGAAAATATTCAGTGGTGTTTTTATCGACGAAATCGACTAATTTCGATGCGTAGAGTTCGAAAAACGCGCTGGATCCTGGCGCAAACACTTTAATCCGTCTTAAAATGCAAAGTAAAGGAGGCTCAGATTTGCATCGCATTTGCTTACTTTCAAGCCAGATAAAATTTAAAATATCATACTTACGATGAATCTGTCTGCGCCAATTAACTTTTCTGCTCAAAGTATACAAGAAAATATCGAAAAAGCATCCGATTTGAGACTTTCACTTTTTGGGGTCAAAAAAATTCAAAGGGGTTAACCTTAGGTTTTTTTCAAAAACCGTGAAAATATTCAGTGGTGTTTTTATCGACGAAATCGACTAATTTCGATGCGTAGAGTTCGAAAAACGCGCTGGATCCTGGCGCAAACACTTTAATACGTCTCAAAATGCGAAGTAAAGGAGGCTCAGATTTGCATCGCCTTTGCTTACTTTCAAGCCAGATAAAATTTAAAATATCATACTAAGATGAATATGTCTGCGCCAATCGAATTTTCTGCTCAAAGTATACAAGAAAATATCGAAAAAGCATCCGATTTGAAACTTTCACTTTTTGAGGTCAAAAAAATTCAAAGGGGTTAACCTTAGGTTTTTTTCAAAAACCGTGAAAATATTCAGTGGTGTTTTTATCGACGAAATCGACTAATTTCGATGCGTAGATTTCGAAAAACGCGCTGGATCCTGGCGCAAACACTTTAATCCGTCTCAAAATGCGAAGTAAAGGAGGCTCAGATTTGCATCGCATTTGCTTACTTTCAAGCCAGATAAAATTTAAAATATCATACTTACGATGAATCTGTCTGCGCCAATCGAGTTTTCTGCTCAAAGTATACAAGAAAATATCGAAAAAGCATCCGATTTGAAACTTTCACTTTTTGGGGTCAAAAAAATTCAAAGGGGTTAACCTTAGGTTTTTTTCAAAAACCGTGAAAATATTCAGTGGTGTTTTTATCGACGAAATCGACTAATTTCGATGCGTAGAGTTCGAAAAACTCGCTGGATCCTGGCGCAAACACTTTAATCCGTCTCAAAATGCGAAGTAAAGGAGGCTCAGATTTGCATCGCATTTGCTTACTTTCAAGCCAGATAAAATTTAAAATATCATACTTACGATGAATCTGTCTGCGCAAATCGAATTTTCTGCTCAAAGTATACAAGAAAATATCGAAAAAGCATCCGATTTGAGACTTTCACTTTTTGGGGTCAAAAAAATTCAAAGGGGTTAACCTTAGGTTTTTTGAAAAACCGTGAAAATATTCAGTGGTGTTTTTATCGACGAAATCGACTAATTTCGATGCGTAGAGTTCGAAAGACGCGCTGGATCCTGGCGCAAACACTTTAATCCGTCTCAAAATGCGAAGTAAAGGAGGCTCAGATTTGCATCGCATTTGCTTACTTTCAAGCCAGATAAAATTTAGAATATCATACTTACGATGAATCTGTCTGCGCCAATCGAATTTTCTGCTCAAAGTATACAAGAAAATATCGAAAAAGCATCCGATTTGAGACTTTCACTTTTTGGGGTCAAAAAAATTCAAAGGGGTTAACCTTAGGTTTTTTTCAAAAACCGTGAAAATATTCAGTGGTGTTTTTATCGACGAAATCGACTAATTTCGATGCGTAGAGTTCGAAAAACGCGCTGGATCCTGGCGCAAACACTTTAATCCGTCTCAAAATGCGAAGTAAAGGAGGCTCAGATTTGCATCGCATTTGCTTACTTTCAAGCCAGATAAAATTTAAAATATCATACTTACGATGAATCTGTCTGCGCCAATCGAGTTTTCTGCTCAAAGTATACAAGAAAATATCGAAAAAGCATCCGATTTGAAACTTTCACTTTTTGGGCTCAAAAAAATTCAAAGGGGTTAACCTTAGGTTTTTTTCAAAAACCGTGAAAATATTCAGTGGTGTTTTTATCGACGAAATCGACTAATTTCGATGCGTAGAGTTCGAAAAACGCGCTGGATCCTGGCGCAAACACTTTAATACGTCTCAAAATGCGAAGTAAAGGAGGCTCAGATTTGCATCGCCTTTGCTTACTTTCAAGCCAGATAAAATTTAAAATATCATACTAAGATGAATATGTCTGCGCCAATCGAATTTTCTGCTCAAAGTATACAAGAAAATATCGAAAAAGCATCCGATTTGAGACTTTCACTTTTTGGGGTCAAAAAAATTCGAAGGGGTTAACCTTAGGTTTTTTTCAAAAACTGTGAAAATATTCAGTGGTGTTTTTATCGACGAAATCGACTAATTTCGAAGCGTAGAGTTCGAAAAACTCGCTGTATCCTGGCGCAAACACTTTAATCCGTCTCAAAATGCGAAGTAAAGGAGGCTCAGATTTGCATCGCATTTGCTTACTTTCAAGCCAGATAAAATTTAAAATATCATACTTACGATGAATCTGTCTGCGCCAATCGAATTTTCTGCTCAAAGTATACAAGAAAATATCGAAAAAGCATCCGATTTGAGACTTTCACTTTTTGGGGTCAAAAAAATTCAAAGGGGTTAACCTTAGGTTTTTTTCAAAAACCGTGAAAATATTCAGTGGTGTTTTTATCGACAAAATCGACTAATTTCCATGCGTAGAGTTCGAAAAACGCGCTGGATCCTGGCGCAAACACTTTAATCCGTCTCAAAATGCGAAGTAAAGGAGGCTCAGATTTGCATCGCATTTGCTTACTTTCAAGCCAGATAAAATTTAAAATATCATACTTACGATGAATCTGTCTGCGCCAATCGAATTTTCTGCTCAAAGTATACAAGAAAATATCGAAAAAGCATCCGATTTGAAACTTTCACTTTTTGGGGTCAAAAAAATTCAAAGGGGTTAACCTTAGGTTTTTTTCAAAAACTGTGAAAATATTCAGTGGTGTTTTTATCGACGAAATCGACTAATTTCGAAGCGTAGAGTTCGAAAAACTCGCTGTATCCTGGCGCAAACACTTTAATCCGTCTCAAAATGCGAAGTAAAGGAGGCTCAGATTTGCATCGCATTTGCTTACTTTCAAGCCAGATAAAATTTAAAATATCATACTTACGAGGAATCTGTCTGCGCCAATCGAATTTTCTGCTCAAAGTATACAAGAAAATATCGAAAAAGCATCCGATTTGAGACTTTCACTTTTTGGGGTCAAAAAAATTCAAAGGGGTTAACCTTAGGTTTTTTTCAAAAACCGTGAAAATATTCAGTGGTGTTTTTATCGACGAAATCGACTAATTTCCATGCGTAGAGTTCGAAAAACGCGCTGGATCCTGGCGCAAACACTTTAATCCGTCTCAAAATGCGAAGTAAAGGAGGCTCAGATTTGCATCGCATTTGCTTACTTTCAAGCCAGATAAAATTTAAAATATCATACTTACGATGAATCTGTCTGCGCCAATCGAATTTTCTGCTCAAAGTATACAAGAAAATATCGAAAAAGCATCCGATTTGAAACTTTCACTTTTTGGGGTCAAAAAAATTCAAAGGGGTTAACCTTAGGTTTTTTTCAAAAACCGTGAAAATATTCAGTGGTGTTTTTATCGACGAAATCGACTAATTTCGATGCGTAGAGTTCGAAAAACGCGCTGGATCCTGGCGCAAACACTTTAATACGTCTCAAAATGCGAAGTAAAGGAGGCTCAGATTTGCATCGCCTTTGCTTACTTTCAAGCCAGATAAAATTTAAAATATCATACTAAGATGAATATGTCTGCGCCAATCGAATTTTCTGCTTAAAGTATACAAGAAAATATCGAAAAAGCATCCGATTTGAGACTTTCACTTTTTGGGGTCAAAAAAATTCAAAGGGGTTAACCTTAGGTTTTTTGAAAAACCGTGAAAATATTCAGTGGTGTTTTTATCGACGAAATCGACTAATTTCGATGCGTAGAGTTCGAAAGACGCGCTGGATCCTGGCGCAAACACTTTAATCCGTCTCAAAATGCGAAGTAAAGGAGGCTCAGATTTGCATCGCATTTGCTTACTTTCAAGCCAGATAAAATTTAGAATATCATACTTACGATTAATCTGTCTGCGCCAATCGAATTTTCTGCTCAAAGTATACAAGAAAATATCGAAAAAGCATCCGATTTGAGACTTTCACTTTTTGGGGTCAAAAAAATTCAAAGGGGTTAACCTTAGGTTTTTTTCAAAAACCGTGAAAATATTCAGTGGTGTTTTTATCGACGAAATCGACTAATTTCGATGCGTAGAGTTCGAAAAACGCGCTGGATCCTGGCGCAAACACTTTAATCCGTCTCAAAATGCGAAGTAAAGGAGGCTCAGATTTGCATCGCATTTGCTTACTTTCAAGCCAGATAAAATTTAAAATATCATACTTACGATGAATCTGTCTGCGCCAATCAAATTATCTGCTCAAAGTATACAAGAAAATATCGAAAAAGCATCCGATTTGAAACTTTCACTTTTTGAGGTCAAAAAAATTCAAAGGGGTTAACCTTAGGTTTTTTTCAAAAACCGTGAAAATATTCAGTGGTGTTTTTATCGACGAAATCGACTAATTTCGATGCGTAGATTTCGAAAAACGCGCTGGATCCTGGCGCAAACACTTTAATCCGTCTCAAAATGCGAAGTAAAGGAGGCTCAGATTTGCATCGCATTTGCTTACTTTCAAGCCAGATAAAATTTAAAATATCATACTTACGATGAATCTGTCTGCGCCAATCGAGTTTTCTGCTCAAAGTATACAAGAAAATATCGAAAAAGCATCCGATTTGAAACTTTCACTTTTTGGGGTCAAAAAAATTCAAAGGGGTTAACCTTAGGTTTTTTTCAAAAACCGTGAAAATATTCAGTGGTGTTTTTATCGACGAAATCGACTAATTTCGATGCGTAGAGTTCGAAAAACTCGCTGGATCCTGGCGCAAACACTTTAATCCGTCTCAAAATGCGAAGTAAAGGAGGCTCAGATTTGCATCGCATTTGCTTACTTTCAAGCCAGATAAAATTTAAAATATCATACTTACGATGAATCTGTCTGCGCCAATCGAATTTTCTGCTCAAAGTATACAAGAAAATATCGAAAAAGCATCCGATTTGAGACTTTCACTTTTTGGGGTCAAAAAAATTCAAAGGGGTTAACCTTAGGTTTTTTGAAAAACCGTGAAAATATTCAGTGGTGTTTTTATCGACGAAATCGACTAATTTCGATGCGTAGAGTTCGAAAGACGCGCTGGATCCTGGCGCAAACACTTTAATCCGTCTCAAAATGCGAAGTAAAGGAGGCTCAGATTTGCATCGCCTTTGCTTACTTTCAAGCCAGATAAAATTTAAAATATCATACTAAGATGAATATATCTGCGCCAATCGAATTTTCTGCTCAAAGTATACAAGAAAATATCGAAAAAGCATCCGATTTGAGACTTTCACTTTTTGGGGTCAAAAAAATTCAAAGGGGTTAACCTTAGGTTTTTTTCAAAAACCGTGAAAATATTCAGTGGTGTTTTTATCGACGAAATCGACTAATTTCGATGCGTAGAGTTCGAAATACGCGCTGGATCCTGGCGCAAACACTTTAATCCGTCTCAAAATGCGAAGTAAAGGAGGCTCAGATTTGCATCGCATTTGCTTACTTTCAAGCCAGATAAAATTTAAAATATCATACTTACGATGAATCTGTCTGCGCCAATCGAGTTTTCTGCTCAAAGTATACAAGAAAATATCGAAAAAGCATCCGATTTGAAACTTTCACTTTTTGGGCTCAAAAAAATTCAAAGGGGTTAACCTTAGGTTTTTTTCAAAAACTGTGAAAATATTCAGTGGTGTTTTTATCGACGAAATCGACTAATTTCGAAGCGTAGAGTTCGAAAAACTCGCTGTATCCTGGCGCAAACACTTTAATCCGTCTCAAAATGCGAAGTAAAAGAGGCTCAGAGTTGCATCGCATTTGCTTACTTTCAAGCCAGATAAAATTTAAAATATCATACTTACGATGAATCTGTCTGCGCCAATCGAATTTTCTGCTCAAAGTATACAAGAAAATATCGAAAAAGCATCCGATTTGAGACTTTCACTTTTTGGGGTCAAAAAAATTCAAAGGGGTTAACCTTAGGTTTTTTTCAAAAACCGTGAAAATATTCAGTGGTGTTTTTATCGACGAAATCGACTAATTTCGATGCGTAGAGTTCGAAAAACGCGCTGGATCCTGGCGCAAACACTTTAATCCGTCTCAAAATGCGAAGTAAAGGAGGCTCAGATTTGCATCGCATTTGCTTACTTTCAAGCCAGATAAAATTTAAAATATCATACTTACGATGAATCTGTCTGCGCCAATCGAATTTTCTGCTCAAAGTATACAAGAAAATATCGAAAAAGCATCCGATTTGAAACTTTCATTTTTTGGGGTCAAAAAAATTCAAAGGGGTTAACCTTAGGTTTTTTTCAAAAACCGTGAAAATATTCAGTGGTGTTTTTATCGACGAAATCGACTAATTTCGATGCGTAGAGTTCGAAAAACTCGCTGTATCCTGGCGCAAATACTTTAATCCGTCTCAAAATGCGAAGTAAAGGAGGCTCAGATGTGCATCGCATTTGCTTACTTTCAAGCCAGATAAAATTTAAAATATCATACTTACGATGAATCTGTCTGCGCCAATCGAATTTTCTGCTCAAAGTATACAAGAAAATATCGAAAAAGCATCCGATTTCAGACTTTCACTTTTTGGGGTCAAAAAAATTCAAAGGGGTTAACCTTAGGTTTTTTTCAAAAACCGTGAAAATATTCAGTGGTGTTTTTATCGACGAAATCGACTAATTTCCATGCGTAGAGTTCGAAAAACGCGCTGGATCCTGGCGCAAACACTTTAATCCGTCTCAAAATGCGAAGTAAAGGAGGCTCAGATTTGCATCGCATTTGCTTACTTTCAAGCCAGATAAAATTTAAAATATCATACTTACGATGAATCTGTCTGCGCCAATCGAATTTTCTGCTCAAAGTATACAAGAAAATATCGAAAAAGCATCCGATTTGAAACTTTCACTTTTTGGGGTCAAAAAAATTCAAAGGGGTTAACCTTAGGTTTTTTTCAAAAACCGTGAAAATATTCAGTGGTGTTTTTATCGACGAAATCGACTAATTTCGATGCGTAGAGTTCGAAAAACTCGCTGTATCCTGGCGCAAATACTTTAATCCGTCTCAAAATGCGAAGTAAAGGAGGCTCAGATGTGCATCGCATTTGCTTACTTTCAAGCCAGATAAAATTTAAAATATCATACTTACGATGAATCTGTCTGCGCCAATCGAATTTTCTGCTCAAAGTATACAAGAAAATATCGAAAAAGCATCCGATTTGAGATTTTCACTTTTTGGGGTCAAAAAAATTCAAAGGGGTTAACCTTAGGTTTTTTTCAAAAACTGTGAAAATATTCAGTGGTGTTTTTATCGACGAAATCGACTAATTTCGAAGCGTAGATTTCGAAAAACTCGCTGTATCCTGGCGCAAACACTTTAATCCGTCTCAAAATGCGAAGTAAAGGAGGCTCAGATTTGCATCGCATTTGCTTACTTTCAAGCCAGATAAAATTTAAAATATCATACTTACGATGAATCTGTCTGCGCCAATCGAATTTTCTGCTCAAAGTATACAAGAAAATATCGAAAAAGCATCCGATTTGAGACTTTCACTTTTTGGGGTCAAAAAAATTCAAAGGGGTTAACCTTAGGTTTTTTTCAAAAACCGTGAAAATATTCAGTGGTGTTTTTATCGACGAAATCGACTAATTTCGATGCGTAGAGTTCGAAAAACGCGCTGGATCCTGGCGCAAACACTTTAATCCGTCTCAAAATGCGAAGTAAAGGAGGCTCAGATTTGCATCGCATTTGCTTACTTTCAAGCCAGATAAAATTTAAAATATCATACTTACGATGAATCTGTCTGCGCCAATCGAATTTTCTGCTCAAAGTATACAAGAAAATATCGAAAAAGCATCCGATTTGAGACTTTCACTTTTTGGGGTCAAAAAAATTCAAAGGGGTTAACCTTAGGTTTTTTTCAAAAACCGTGAAAATATTCAGTGGTGTTTTTATCGACGAAATCGACTAATTTCCATGCGTAGAGTTCGAAAAACGCGCTGGATCCTGGCGCAAACACTTTAATCCGTCTCAAAATGCGAAGTAAAGGAGGCTCAGATTTGCATCGCATTTGCTTACTTTCAAGCCAGATAAAATTTAAAATATCATACTTACGATGAATCTGTCTGCGCCAATCGAATTTTCTGCTCAAAGTATACAAGAAAATATCGAAAAAGCATCCGATTTGAAACTTTCACTTTTTGGGGTCAAAAAAATTCAAAGGGGTTAACCTTAGGTTTTTTTCAAAAACCGTGAAAATATTCAGTGGTGTTTTTATCGACGAAATCGACTAATTTCGATGCGTAGAGTTCGAAAAACTCGCTGTATCCTGGCGCAAATACTTTAATCCGTCTCAAAATGCGAAGTAAAGGAGGCTCAGATGTGCATCGCATTTGCTTACTTTCAAGCCAGATAAAATTTAAAATATCATACTTACGATGAATCTGTCTGCGCCAATCGAATTTTCTGCTCAAAGTATACAAGAAAATATCGAAAAAGCATCCGATTTGAGATTTTCACTTTTTGGGGTCAAAAAAATTCAAAGGGGTTAACCTTAGGTTTTTTTCAAAAACCGTGAAAATATTCAGTGGTGTTTTTATCGACGAAATCGACTAATTTCGATGCGTAGAGTTCGAAAAACTCGCTGGATCCTGGCGCAAACACTTTAATCCGTCTCAAAATGCGAAGTAAAGGAGGGTCAGATTTGCATCGCATTTGCTTACTTTCAAGCCAGATAAAATTTAAAATTTCATACTTACGATGAATCTGTCTGCGCCAATCGAATTTTCTGCTCAAAGTATACAAGAAAATATCGAAAAAGCATCCGATTTGAGACTTTCACTTTTTGGGGTCAAAAAAATTCAAAGGGGTTAACCTTAGGTGTTTTTCAAAAACCGTGAAAATATTCAGTGGTGTTTTTATCGACGAAATCGACTAATTTCGATGCGTAGAGTTCGAAAAACGCGCTGGATCCTGGCGCAAACACTTTAATCCGTCTCAAAATGCGAAGTAAAGGAGGCTCAGATTTGCATCGCATTTGCTTACTTTCAAGCCAGATAAAATTTAAAATATCATACTTACGATGAATCTGTCTGCGCCAATCGAATTATCTGCTCAAAGTATACAAGAAAATATCGAAAAAGCATCCGATTTGAAACTTTCACTTTTTGAGGTCAAAAAAATTCAAAGGGGTTAACCTTAGGTTTTTTTCAAAAACTGTGAAAATATTCAGTGGTGTTTTTATCGACGAAATCGACTAATTTCGATGCGTAGAGTTCGAAAAACGCGCTGGATCCTGGCGCAAACACTTTAATCCGTCTCAAAATGTGAAGTAAAGGAGGCTCAGATTTGCATCGCATTTGCTTACTTTCAAGCCAGATAAAATTTAAAATATCATACTTACGATGAATCTGTCTGCGCCAATCGAATTTTCTGCTCAAAGTATACAAGAAAATATCGAAAAAGCATCCGATTTGAGACTTTCACTTTTTGGGGTCAAAAAAATTCAAAGGGGTTAACCTTAGGTTTTTTCAAAAACCGTGAAAATATTCAGTGGTGTTTTTATCGACGAAATCGATTAATTTCGATGCGTAGAGTTCGAAAAACTCGCTGGATCCTGGCGCAAACACTTTAATCCGTCTCAAAATGCGAAGTAAAGGAGGCTCAGATTTGCATCGCATTTGCTTACTTTCAAGCCAGATAAAATTTAAAATATCATACTTATGATGAATATGTCTGCGCCAATCGAATTTTCTGCTCAAAGTATACAAGAAAATATCGAAAAAGCATCCGATTTGAGACTTACACTTTTTGGGGTCAAAAAAATTCAAAGGGGTTAACCTTAGGTTTTTTTCAAAAACCGTGAAAATATTCAGTGGTGTTTTTATCGACGAAATCGACTAATTTCGATGCGTAGAGTTCGAAAAACGCGCTGGATCCTGGCGCAAACACTTTAATCCGTCTCAAAATGCGAAGTAAAGGAGGCTCAGATTTGCATCGCATTTGCTTACTTTCAAGCCAGATAAAATTTAAAATATCATACTTACGATGAATCTGTTTGCGCCAATCGAATTTTCTGCTCAAAGTATACAAGAAAATATCGAAAAAGCATCCGATTTGAGATTTTCACTTTTTCGGGTCAAAAAAATTCAAAGGGGTTAACCTTAGGTTTTTTTCAAAAACAGTGAAAATATTCAGTGGTGTTTTTATCGACGAAATCGACTAATTTCGATGCGTAGAGTTCGAAAAACGCGCTGGATCCTGGCGCAAACACTTTAATCCGTCTCAAAATGCGAAGTAAAGGAGGCTCAGATTTGCATCGCATTTGCTTACTTTCATGCCAGATAAAATTTAAAATATCATACTTACGATGAATCTGTCTGCGCCAATCGAATTTTCTGCTCAAAGTATACAAGAAAATATCGAAAAAGCATCCGATTTGAGACTTTCACTTTTTGGGGTCAAAAAAATTCAAAGGGGTTAACCTTAGGTTTTTTTCAAAAACCGTGAAAATATTCAGTGGTGTTTTTATCGACGAAATCGACTAATTTCGATGCGTAGAGTTCGAAAAACGCGCTGGATCCTGGCGCAAACACTTTAATCCGTCTCAAAATGCGAAGTAAAGGAGGCTCAGATTTGCATCGCATTTGCTTACTTTCAAGCCAGATAAAATTTAAAATATCATACTTACGATGAATCTGTCTGCGCCAATCGAATTTTCTGCTCAAAGTATACAAGAAAATATCGAAAAAGCATCCGATTTGAGACTTTCACTTTTTGGGGTCAAAAAAATTCAAAGGGGTTAACCTTAGGTTTTTTTCAAAAACCGTGAAAATATTCAGTGGTGTTTTTATCGACGAAATCGACTAATTTCGATGCGTAGAGTTCGAAAAACGCGCTGGATCCTGGCGCAAACACTTTAATCCGTCTCAAAATGCGAAGTAAAGGAGGCTCAGATTTGAATCGCATTTGCTTACTTTCAAGCCAGATAAAATTTAAAATATCATACTTACGATGAATCTGTCTGCGCCAATCGAATTTTCTGCTCAAAGTATAGAAGAAAATATCGAAAAAGCATCCGATTTGAGACTTTCACTTTTTGGGGTCAAAAAAATTCAAAGGGGTTAACCTTAGGTTTTTTTCAAAAACCGTGAAAATATTCAGTGGTGTTTTTATCGACGAAATCGACTAATTTCGATGCGTAGAGTTCGAAAAACGCGCTGGATCCTGGCGCAAACACTTTAATCCGTCTCAAAATGCGAAGTAAAGGAGGCTCAGATTTGCATCGCATTTGCTTACTTTCAAGCCAGATAAAATTTAAAATATCATACTTACGATGAATCTGTCTGCGCCAATCGAATTTTCTGCTCAAAGTATACAAGAAAATATCGAAAAAGCATCCGATTTGAGACTTTCACTTTTTGGGGTCAAAAAAATTCAAAGGGGTTAACCTTAGGTTTTTTTCAAAAACCGTGAAAATATTCAGTGGTGTTTTTATCGACGAAATCGACTAATTTCGATGCGTAGAGTTCGAAAAACGCGCTGGATCCTGGCGCAAACACTTTAATCCGTCTCAAAATGCGAAGTAAAGGAGGCTCAGATTTGCATCGCATTTGCTTACTTTCAAGCCAGATAAAATTTAAAATATCATACTTACGATGAATCTGTCTGCGCCAATCGAATTTTCTGCTCAAAGTAAACAAGAAAATATCGAAAAAGCATCCGATTTGAGACTTTCACTTTTTGGGGTCAAAAAAATTCAAAGGGGTTAACCTTAGGTTTTTTTCAAAAACCGTGAAAATATGCAGTGGTGTTTTTATCGACGAAATCGACTAATTTCGATGCGTAGAGTTCGAAAAACGCGCTGGATCCTGGCGCAAACACTTTAATCCGTCTCAAAATGCGAAGTAAAGGAGGCTCAGATTTGCATCGCATTTGCTTACTTTCAAGCCAGATAAAATTTAAAATATCATACTTACGATGAATCTGTCTGCGCCAATCGAATTTTCTGCTCAAAGTATAAAAGAAAATATCGAAAAAGCATCCGATTTGAGACTTTCACTTTTTGGGGTCAAAAAAATTCAAAGGGGTTAACCTTAGGTTTTTTTCAAAAACCGTGAAAATATTCAGTGGTGTTTTTATCGACGAAATCGACTAATTTCGATGCGTAGAATTCGAAAAACGCGCTGGATCCTGGCGCAAACACTTTAATCCGTCTCAAAATGCGAAGTAAAGGAGGCTCAGATTTGCATCGCATTTGCTTACTTTCAAGCCAGATAAAATTTAAAATATCATACTTACGATGAATCTGTCTGCGCCAATCGAATTTTCTGCTCAAAGTATACAAGAAAATATCGAAAAAGCATCCGATTTGAAACTTTCACTTTTTGGGGTCAAAAAAATTCAAAGGGGTTAACCTTAGGTTTTTTTTCAAAAACCGTGAAAATATTCAGTGGAGTTTTTATCGACGAAATCGACTACTTTCGATGCGTAGAGTTCGGAAAACTCGCTGTATCCTGGCGCAAACACTTTAATCCGTCTCAAAGTGCGAAGTAAAGGAGGCTCAGATTTGAATCGCATTTGCTTACTTTCAAGCCAGATAAAATTTAAAATATCATACTTACGATGAATCTGTCTGCGCCAATCGAATTTTCTGCTCAAAGTATACAAGAAAATATCGAAAAAGCATCCGATTTGAGACTTTCACTTTTTGGGGTCAAAAAAATTCAAAGGGGTTAACCTTAGGTTTTTTTCAAAAACCGTGAAAATATTCAGTGGTGTTCTTATCGACGAAATCGACTAATTTCGATGCGTAGAGTTCGAAAAACGCGCTGGATCCTGGCGCAAACACTTTAATCCGTCTCAAAATGCGAAGTAAAGGAGGCTCAGATTTGCATCGCATTTGCTTACTTTCAAGCCAGATAAAATTTAAAATATCATACTTACGATGAATCTGTCTGCGCCAATCGAATTTTCTGCTCAAAGTATACAAGAAAATATCGAAAAAGCATCCGATTTGAGACTTTCACTTTTTGGGGTCAAAAAAATTCAAAGGGGTTAACCTTAGGTTTATTTCAAAAACCGTGAAAATATTCAGTGGTGTTTTTATCGACGAAATCGACTAATTTCGATGCGTAGAGTTCGAAAAACGCGCTGGATCCTGGCGCAAACACTTTAATCCGTCTCAAAATGCGAAGTAAAGGAGGCTCAGATTTGCATCGCATTTGCGTACTTTCAAGCCAGATAAAATTTAAAATATCATTCTTACGATGAATCTGTCTGCGCCAATCGAATTTTCTGCTCAAAGTATACAAGAAAATATAGAAAAAGCATCCGATTTGAGACTTTCACTTTTTGGGGTCAAAAAAATTCAAGGGGGTTAAACCTTAGGTTTTTTTCAAAAACCGTGAAAATATTCAGTGGTGTTTTTATCGACGAAATCGACTAATTTCGATGCGTAGAGTTCGAAAAACGCGCTGGATCCTGGCGCAAACACTTTAATCCGTCTCAAAATGCGAAGTAAAGGAGGCTCAGATTTGCATCGCATTTGCTTACTTTCAAGCCAGATAAAATTTAAAATATCATACTTACGATGAATCTGTCTGCGCCAATCGAATTTTCTGCTCAAAGTATACAAGAAAATATCGAAAAAGCATCCGATTTGAGACTTTCACTTTTTGGGGTCAAAAAAATTCAAAGGGGTTAACCTTAGGTTTTTTTCAAAAACCGTGAAAATATTCAGTGGTGTTTTTATCGACGAAATCGACTAATTTCGATGCGTAGAGTTCGAAAAACGCGCTGGATCCTGGCGCAAACACTTTAATCCGTCTCAAAATGCGAAGTAAAGGAGGCTCAGATTTGCATCGCATTTGCTTACTTTCAAGCCAGATAAAATTTAAAATATCATACTTACGATGAATCTGTCTGCGCTAATCGAATTTTCTGCTCAAAGTATACAAGAAAATATCGAAAAAGCATCCGATTTGAAACTTTCACTTTTTGGGGTCAAAAAAATTCAAAGGGGTTAACCTTAGGTTTTTTTTCAAAAACCGTGAAAATATTCAGTGGTGTTTTTATCGACGAAATCGACTACTTTCGATGCGTAGAGTTCGAAAAATTCGCTGTATCCTGGCGCAAACACTTTAATCCGTCTCAAAGTGCGAAGTAAAGGAGGCTCAGATTTGAATCGCATTTGCTTACTTTCAAGCCAGATAAAATTTAAAATATCATACTTACGATGAATCTGTCTGCGCCAATCGAATTTTCTGCTCAAAGTATGCAAGAAAACATCGAAAAAGCATCCGATTTGAGACTTTCACTTTTTGGGGTCAAAAAAATTCAAAGGGGTTAACCTTAGGTTTTTTTCAAAAACCGTGAAAATATTCAGTGGTGTTTTTATCGACGAAATCGACTAATTTCGATGCGTAGAGTTCGAAAAACGCGCTGGATCCTGTCGCAAACACTTTAATCCGTCTCAAAATGCGAAGTAAAGGAGGCTCAGATTTGCATCGCATTTGCTTACTTTCAAGCCAGATAAAATTTAAAATATCATACTTACGATGAATCTGTCTGCGCCAATCGAATTTTCTGTTCAAAGTATACAAGAAAATATCGAAAAAGCATCCGATTTGAAACTTTCACTTTTTGGGGTCAAACAAATTCAAGGGGGTTAAACCTTAGGTTTTTTTCAAAAACCGTGAAAATATTCAGTGGTGTTTTTATCGACGAAATCGACTAATTTCGATGCGTAGAGTTCGAAAAACGCGCTGGATCCTGGCGCAAACACTTTCATCCGTCTCAAAATGCGAAGTAAAGGAGACTCAGATTTGCATCGCATTTGCTTACTTTCAAGCCAGATAAAATTTAAAATATCATACTTACGATGAATCTGTCTGCGCCAATCGAATTTTCTGTTCAAAGTATACAAGAAAATATCGAAAAAGCATCCGATTTGAAACTTTCACTTTTTGGGGTCAAAAAAATTCAAAGGGGTTAACCTTAGGTTTTTTTTCAAAAACCGTGAAAATATTCAGTGGTGTTTTTATCGACGAAATCGACTACTTTCGATGCGTAGAGTTCGAAAAATTCGCTGTATCCTGGCGCAAACACTTTAATCCGTCTCAAAGTGCGAAGTAAAGGATGCTCAGATTTGAATCGCATTTGCTTACTTTCAAGCCAGATAAAATTTAAAATATCATACTTACGATGAATCTGTCTGCGCCAATCGAATTTTCTGCTCAAAGTATACAAGAAAATATCGAAAAAGCATCCGATTTGAGACTTTCACTTTTTGGGGTCAAAAAAATTCAAAGGGGTTAACCTTAGGTTTTTTTCAAAAACCGTGAAAATATTCAGTGGTGTTTTTATCGACGAAATCGACTAATTTCGATGCGTAGAGTTCGAAAAACGCGCTGGATCCTGGCGCAAACACTTTAATCCGTCTCAAAATGCGAAGTAAAGGAGGCTCAGATTTGCATAGCATTTGCTTACTTTCAAGCCAGATAAAATTTAAAATATCATACTTACGATGAATCTGTCTGCGCCAATCGAATTTTCTGCTCAAAGTATACAAGAAAATATCGAAAAAGCATCCGATTTGAGACTTTCACTTTTTGGGGTCAAAAAAATTCAAAGGGGTTAACCTTAGGTTTTTTTCAAAAACCGTGAAAATATTCAGTGGTGTTTTTATCGACGAAATCGACTAATTTCGATGCGTAGAGTTCGAAAAACGCGCTGGATCCTGGCGCAAACACTTTAATCCGTCTCAAAATGCGAAGTAAAGGAGGCTCAGATTTGCATCGCATTTGCTTACTTTCAAGCCAGATAAAATTTAAAATATCATACTTACGATGAATCTGTCTGCGCCAATCGAATTTTCTGCTCAAAGTATACAAGAAAATATCGAAAAAGCATCCGATTTGAAACTTTCACTTTTTGGGGTCAAAAAAATTCAAAGGGGTTAACCTTAGGTTTTTTTTCAAAAACCGTGAAAATATTCAGTGGTGTTTTTATCGACGAAATCGACTACTTTCGATGCGTAGAGTTCGAAAAATTCGCTGTATCCTGGCGCAAACACTTTAATCCGTCTCAAAGTGCGAAGTAAAGGAGGCTCAGATTTGAATCGCATTTGCTTACTTTCAAGCCAGATAAAATTTAAAATATCATACTTACGATGAATCTGTCTGCGCCAATCGAATTTTCTGCTCAAAGTATGCAAGAAAATATCGAAAAAGCATCCGATTTGAGACTTTCACTTTTTGGGGTCAAAAAAATTCAAAGGGGTTAACCTTAGGTTTTTTTCAAAAACCGTGAAAATATTCAGTGGTGTTTTTATCGACGAAATGGACTAATTTCGATGCGTAGAGTTCGAAAAACGCGCTAGATCCTGGCGCAAACACTTTAATCCGTCTCAAAATGCGAAGTAAAGGAGGCTCAGATTTGCATCGCATTTGCGTACTTTCAAGCCAGATACAATTTAAAATATCATTCTTACGATGAATCTGTCTGCGCCAATCGAATTTTCTGCTCAAAGTATACAAGAAAATATAGAAAAAGCATCCGATTTAAGACTTTCACTTTTTGGGGTCAAAAAAATTCAAAGGGGTTAACCTTAGGTTTTTTTCAAAAACCGTGAAAATATTCAGTGGTGTTTTTATCGACGAAATCGACTAATTTCGATGCGTAGAGTTCGAAAAACGCGCTGGATCCTGGCGCAAACACTTTAATCCGTCTCAAAATGCGAAGTAAAGGAGGCTCAGATTTGCATCGCATTTGCGTACTTTCAAGCCAGATAAAATTTAAAATATCATACTAACGATGAATCTGTCTGCGCCATACGAATTTTCTGCTCAAAGTATACAAGAAAATATCGAAAAAGCATCCGATTTGAGACTTTCACTTTTTGGGGTCAAAAAAATTCAAAGGGGTTAACCTTAGGTTTTTTTCAAAAACCGTGAAAATATTCAGTGGTGTTTTTATCGACGAAATCGACTAATTTCGATGCGTAGAGTTCGAAAAACGCGCTGGATCCTGGCGCAAACACTTTAATCCGTCTCAAAATGCGAAGTAAAGCAGGCTCAGATTTGCATCGCATTTGCTTACTTTCAAGCCAGATAAAATTTAAAATATCATACTTACGATGAATCTGTCTGCGCCAATCGAATTTTCTGCTCAAAGTATACAAGAAAATATCGAAAAAGCATCCGATTTGAGACTTTCACTTTTTGGGGTCAAAAAAATTCAAAGGGGTTAACCTTAGGTTTTTTTCAAAAACCGTGAAAATATTCAGTGGTGTTTTTATCGACGAAATCGACTAATTTCGATGCGTAGAGTTCGAAAAACGCGCTGGATCCTGGCGCAAACACTTTAATCCGTCTCAAAATGCGAAGTAACGGAGGCTCAGATTTGCATCGCATGTGCTTACTTTCAAGCCAGATAAAATTTAAAATATCATACTTACGATGAATCTGTCTGCGCCAATCGAATTTTCTGCTCAAAGTATACAAGAAAATGTCGAAAAAGCATCCGATTTGAGACTTTCACTTTTTGGGGTCAAAAAAATTCAAAGGGGTTAACCTTAGGTTTTTTTCAAAAACCGTGAAAATATTCAGTGGTGTTTTTATCGACGAAATGGACTAATTTCGATGCGTAGAGTTCGAAAAACGCGCTGGATCCTGGCGCAAACACTTTAATCCGTCTCAAAATGCGAAGTAAAAAAGGCTCAGATTTGCATCGCATTTGCTTACTTTCAAGCCAGATAAAATTTAAAATATCATACTTACGATGAATCTGTCTGCGCCAATCGAATTTTCTGCTCAAAGTATACAAGAAAATATCGAAAAAGCATCCGATTTGAGACTTTCACTTTTTGGGGTCAAAAAAATTCAAAGGGGTTAACCTTAGGTTTTTTTCAAAAACCGTGAAAATATTCAGTGGTGTTTTTATCGACGAAATCGACTAATTTCGATGCGTAGAGTTCGAAAAACGCGCTGGATCCTGGCGCAAACACTTTAATCCGTCTCAAAATGCGAAGTAAAGGAGGCTCAGAATTGCATCGCATTTGCTTACTTTCAAGCCAGATAAAATTTAAAATATCATACTTACGATGAATCTGTCTGCGCCAATCGAATTTTCTGCTCAAAGTATACAAGAAAATATCGAAAAAGCTTCCGATTTGAGACTTTCACTTTTTGGGGTCAAAAAAATTCAAAGGGGTTAACCTTAGGTTTTTTTCAAAAACCGTGAAAATATTCAGTGGTGTTTTTATCGACGAAATCGACTAATTTCGATGCGTAGAGTTCGAAAAACGCGCTGTATCCTGGCGCAAACACTTTAATCCGTCTCAAAATGCGAAGTAAAGGAGGCTCAGATTTGCATCGCATTTGCTTACTTTCAAGCCAGATAAAATTTAAAATATCATACTTACGATGAATCTGTCTGCGCCAATCGAATTTTCTGCTCAAAGTATACAAGAAAATATCGAAAAAGCATCCGATTTGAGACTTTCACTTTTTGGGGTCAAAAAAATTCAAAGGGGTTAACCTTAGGTTTTTTTCAAAAACCGTGAAAATATTCAGTGGTGTTTTTATCGACGAAATCGACTAATTTCGATGCGTAGAGTTCGATAAACGCGCTGGATCCTGGCGCAAACACTTTAATCCGTCTCAACATGCGAAGTAATGGAGGCTCAGATTTGCATCGCATTTGCTTACTTTCAAGCCAGATAAAATTTAAAATATCATAGTTACGTTGAATCTGTCTGCGCCAATCGAATTTTCTGCTCAAAGTATACAAGAAAATATCGAAAAAGCATCCGATTTGAGACTTTCACTTTTGGGGTCAAAAAAATTCAAAGGGGATAACCTTAGGTTTTTTTCAAAAACCGTGAAAATATTCAGTGGTGTTTTTATCGACGAAATCGACTAATTTCGATGCGTAGAGTTCGAAAAACGCGCTGGATCCTGGCGCAAACACTTTAATCCGTCTCAAAATGCGAAGTAAAGGAGGCTCAGATTTGCATCGCATTTGCTTACTTTCAAGCCAGATAAAATTTAAAATATCATACTTACGATGAATCTGTCTGCCCCAATCGAATTTTCTGCTCAAAGTATACAAAAAAATATCGAAAAAGCATCCGTTTTGAGACTTTCACTTTTTGGGGTCAAAAAAATTCAAAGGGGTTAACCTTAGGTTTTTTTCAAAAACCGTGAAAATATTCACTGGTGTTTTTATCGACGAAATCGACTAATTTCGATGCGTAGAGTTCGAAAAACGCGCTGTATCCTGGCGCAAACACTTTAATCCGTCTCAAAATGCGAAGTAAAGGAGGCTCAGATTTGCATCGCATTTGCTTACTTTCAAGCCAGATAAAATTTAAAATATCATACTTACGATGAATCTGTCTGCGCCAATCGAATTTTCTGCTCAAAGTATACAAGAAAATATCGAAAAAGCATCCGATTTGAGACTTTCACTTTTTGGGGTCAAAAAAATTCAAAGGGGTTAACCTTAGGTTTTTTTCAAAAACCGTGAAAATATTCAGTGGTGTTTTTATCGACGAAATCGACTAATTTCGATGCGTAGAGTTCGAAAAACGCGCTGGATCCTGGCGCAAACACTTTAATCCGTCTCAAAATGCGAAGTAATGGAGGCTCAGATTTGCATCGCATTTGCTTACTTTCAAGCCAGATAAAATTTAAAATATCATACTTACGTTGAATCTGTCTGCGCCAATCGAATTTTCTGCTCAAAGTATACAAGAAAATATCGAAAAAGCATCCGATTTGAGACTTTCACTTTTTGGGGTCAAAAAAATTCAAAGGGGTTAACCTTAGGTTTTTTTCAAAAACCGTGAAAATATTCAGTGGTGTTTTTATCGACGAAATCGACTAATTTCGATGCGTAGAGTTCGAAAAACGCGCTGGATCCTGGCGCAAACACTTTAATCCGTCTCAAAATGCGCAGTAAAGGAGGCTCAGATTTGCATCGCATTTGCTTACTTTCAAGCCAGATAAAATTTAAAATATCATACTTACGATGAATCTGTCTGCGCCAATCGAATTTTCTGCTCAAAGTATACAAGAAAATATCGAAAAAGCATCCGATTTGAGACTTTCACTTTTTGGGGTCAAAAAAATTCAAAGGGGATAACCTTAGGTTTTTTTCAAAAACCGTGAAAATATTCAGTGGTGTTTTTATCGACGAAATCGACTAATTTCGATGCGTAGAGTTCGAAAAACGCGCTGGATCCTGGCGCAAACACTTTAATCCGTCTCAAAATGCGAAGTAAAGGAGGCTCAGATTTGCATCGCATTTGCTTACTTTCAAGCCAGATAAAATTTAAAATATCATACTTACGATGAATCTGTCTGCGCCAATCGAATTTTCTGCTCAAAGTATACAAGAAAATATCGAAAAAGCATCCGATTTGAGACTTTCACTTTTTGGGGTCAAAAAAATTCAAAGGGGTTAACCTTAGGTTTTTTTCAAAATCCGTGAAAATATTCACTGGTGTTTTTATCGACGAAATCGACTAATTTCGATGCGTAGAGTTCGAAAAACGCGCTGGATCCTGGCGCAAACACTTTAATCCGTCTCAAAATGCGAAGTAAAGGAGGCTCAGATTTGCATCGCATTTGCTTACTTTCAAGCCAGATAAAATTTAAAATATCATACTTACGATGAATCTGTCTGCGCCAATCGAATTTTCTGCTCAAAGTATACAAGAAAATATCGAAAAAGCATCCGATTTGAGACTTTCACTTTTTGGGGTCAAAAAAATTCAAAGGGGTTAACCTTAGGTTTTTTTCTAAAACCGTGAAAATATTCAGTGGTGTTTTTATCGACGAAATCGACTAATTTCGATGCGTAGAGATCGAAAAACGCGCTGGATCCTGGCGCAAACACTTTAATCCGTCTCAAAATGCGAAGTAAAGGAGGCTCAGATTTGCATCGCATTTGCTTACTTTCAAGCCAGATAAAATTTAAAATATCATACTTACGATGAATCTGTCTGCCCCAATCGAATTTTCTGCTCAAAGTATACAAAAAAATATCGAAAAAGCATCCGTTTTGAGACTTTCACTTTTTGGGGTCAAAAAAATTCAAAGGGGTTAACCTTAGGTTTTTTTCAACGACCGTGAAAATATTCAGTGGTGTTTTTATCGACGAAATCGACTAATTTCGATGCGTAGAGTTCGAAAAACGCGCTGGATCCTGGCGCAAACACTTTAATCCGTCTCAAAATGCGAAGTAAAGGAGGCTCAGATTTGCATCGCATTTGCTTACTTTCAAGCCAGATAAAATTTAAAATATCATACTTACGATGAATCTGTCTGCGCCAATCGAATTTTCTGCTCAAAGTATACAAGAAAATATCGAAAAAGCATCCGATTTGAGACTTTCACTTTTTGGGGTCAAAAAAATTCAAAGGGGTTAACCTTAGGTTTTTTTAAAAAACCGTGAAAATATCCAGTGGTGTTTTTATCGACGAAATCGACTAATTTCGATGCGTAGAGTTCGAAAAACGCGCTGGATCCTGGCGCAAACACTTTAATCCGTCTTAAAATGCGAAGTAAAGGAGGCTCAGATTTGCATCGCATTTGCTTACTTTCAAGCCAGATAAAATTTAAAATATCATACTTACGATGAATCTGTCTGCGCCAATCGAATTTTCTGCTCAAAGTATACAAGAAAATATCGAAAAAGCATCCGATTTGAGACTTTCACTTTTTGGGGTCAAAAAAATTCAAAGGGGTTAACCTTAGGTTTTTTTCAAAAACCGTGAAAATATTCAGTGGTGTTTTCATCGACGAAATCGACTAATTTCGATGCGTAGAGTTCGAAAAACGCGCTGGATCCTGGCGCAAACACTTTAATCCGTCTCAAAATGCGAAGTAAAGGAGGCTCAGATTTGCATCGCATTTGCTTACTTTCAAGCCAGATAAAATTTAAAATATCATACTTACGATGAATCTGTCTGCGCCAATCGAATTTTCTGCTCAAAGTATACAAGAAAATATCGAAAAAGCATCCGATTTGAGACTTTCACTTTTTGGGGTCAAAAAAATTCAAAGGGGTTAACCTTAGGTTTTTTTCAAAAACCGTGAAAATATTCAATGGTGTTTTTATCGACGAAATCGACTAATTTCGATGCGTAGAGTTCGAAAAACGCGCTGGATCCTGGCGCAAACAATTTAATCCGTCTCAAAATGCGAAGTAAAGGAGGCTCAAATTTGCATCGCATTTGCTTACATTCAAGCCAGATAAAATTTAAAATATCATACTTACGATGAATCTGTCTGCGCCAATCGAATTTTCTGCTCAAAGTATACAAGAAAATATCGAAAAAGCATCCGATTTCAGACTTTCACTTTTTGGGGTCAATAAAATTCAAAGGGGTTAACCTTAGGTTTTTTTCAAAGACCGTGAAAATATTCAGTGGTGTTTTTATCGACGAAATCGACTAATTTCGATGCGTAGAGTTCGAAAAACGCTCTGGATCCTGGCGCAAACACTTTAATCCGTCTCAAAATGCGAAGTAAAGGAGGCTCAGATTTGCATCGCATTTGCTTACTTTCAAGCCAGATAAAATTTAAAATATCATACTTACGATGAATCTGTCTGCGCCAATCGAATTTTCTGCTCAAAGTATACAAGAAAATATCGAAAAAGCATCCGATTTGAGACTTTCACTTTTTGGGGTCAAAAAAATTCAAAGGGGTTAACCTTAGGTTTTTTTCAAAAACCGTGAAAATATTCAGTGGTGTTTTTATCGACGAAATCGACTAATTTCGATGCGTAGAGTTCGAAAAACGCGCTGGATCCTGGCGCAAACACTTTAATCCGTCTCAAAATGCGAAGTAAAGGAGGCTCAGATTTGCATCGCATTTGCTTACTTTCAAGCCAGATAAAATTTAAAATATCATACTTACGATGAATCTGTCTGCGCCAATCGAATTTTCTGCTCAAAGTATACAAGAAAATATCGAAAAAGCATCCGATTTGAGACTTTCACTTTTTGGGGTCAAAAAAATTCAAAGAGGTTAACCTTAGGTTTTTTTCAAAAACCGTGAAAATATTCAGTGGTGTTTTTATCGACGAAATCGACTAATTTCGATGCGTAGAGTTCGAAAAACGCGCTGGATCCTGGCGCAAACACTTTAATCCGTCTCAAAATGCGAAGTAAAGGAGGCTCAGATTTGCATCGCATTTGCTTACTTTCAAGCCAGATAAAATTTAAAATATCATACTTACGATGAATCTGTCTGCGCCAATCGAATTTTCTGCTCAAAGTATACAAGAAAATATCGAAAAAGCATCCGATTTGAGACTTTCACTTTTTGGGGTCAAAAAAATTCAAAGGGGTACCTTAGGTTTTTTTCAAAAACCGTGAAAATATTCAGTGGTGTCTTTATCGACGAAATCGACTTATTTCGATGCGTAGAATTCGAAAAACGCGCTGGATCCTGGCGCAAACACTTTAAGCCGTCTCAAAATGCGAAGTAAAGGAGGCTCAGATTTGCATCGCATTTGCTTACTTTCAAGCCAGATAAAATTTAAAATATCATACTTACGATGAATCTGTCTGCGCCAATCGAATTTACTTCTCAAAGTATACAAGAAAATATCGAAAAAGCATCCGATTTGAGACTTTCACTTTTTGGGGTCAAAAAAATTCAAAGAGGTTAACCTTAGGTTTTTTTCAAAAACCGTGAAAATATTCAGTGGTGTTTTTATCGACGAAATCGACTAATTTCGATGCGTAGAGTTCGAAAAACGCTCTGGATCCTGGCGCAAACACTTTAATCCGTCTCAAAATGCGAAGTAAAGGAGGCTCAGATTTGCATCGCATTTGCTTACTTTCAAGCCAGATAAAATTTAAAATATCATACTTACGATGAATCTGTCTGCGCCAATCGAATTTTCTGCTCAAAGTATACAAGAAAATATCGAAAAAGCATCCGATTTGAGACTTTCACTTTTTGGGGTCAAAAAAATTCAAAGGGGTACCTTAGGTTTTTTTCAAAAACCGTGAAAATATTCAGTGGTGTTTTTATCGACGAAATCGACTTATTTCGATGCGTAGAATTCGAAAAACGCCCTGGATCCTGGCGCAAACACTTTAAGCCGTCTCAAAATGCGAAGTAAAGGAGGCTCAGATTTGCATCGCATTTGCTTACTTTCAAGCCAGATAAAATTTAAAATATCATACTTACGATGAATCTGTCTGCGCCAATCGAATTTTCTGCTCAAAGTATACAAGAAAATATCGAAAAAGCATCCGATTTGAGACTTTCACTTTTTGGGGTCAAAAAAATTCAAAGGGGTTAACCTTAGGTTTTTTTCAAAATCCGTGAAAATATTCACTGGTGTTTTTATCGACGAAATCGACTAATTTCGATGCGTAGAGTTCGAAAAACGCGCTGGATCCTGGCGCAAACACTTTAATCCGTCTCAAAATGCGAAGTAAAGGAGGCTCAGATTTGCATCGCATTTGCTTACTTTCAAGCCAGATAAAATTTAAAATATCATACTTACGATGAATCTGTCTGCGCCAATCGAATTTTCTGCTCAAAGTATACAAGAAAATATCGAAAAAGCATCCGATTTGAGACTTTCACTTTTTGGGGTCAAAAAAATTCAAAGGGGTTAACCTTAGGTTTTTTTCAAAAACCGTGAAAATATTCAGTGGTGTTTTTATCGACGAAATCGACTAATTTCGATGCGTAGAGTTCGAAAAACGCTCTGGATCCTGGCGCAAACACTTTATTCCGTCTCAAAATGCGAAGTAAAGGAGGCTCAGATTTGCATCGCATTTGCTTACTTTCAAGCCAGATAAAATTTAAAATATCATACTTACGATGAATCTGTCTGCGCCAATCGAATTTTCTGCTCAAAGTATACAAGAAAATATCGAAAAAGCATCCGATTTGAGACTTTCACTTTTTGGGGTCAAAAAAATTCAAAGGGGTTAACCTTAGGTTTTTTTCAAAAACCGTGAAAATATTCAGTGGTGTTTTTATCGACGAAATCGACTAATTTCGATGCGTAGAGTTCGAAAAACGCGCTGTATCCTGGCGCAAACACTTTAATCCGTCTCAAAATGCGAAGTAAAGGAGGCTCAGATTTGCATCGCATTTGCTTACTTTCAAGCCAGATAAAATTTAAAATATCATACTTACGATGAATCTGTCTGCGCCAATCGAATTTTCTGCTCAAAGTATACAAGAAAATATCGAAAAAGCATCCGATTTGAGACTTTCACTTTTTGGGGTCAAAAAAATTCAAAGGGGTTAACCTTAGGTTTTTTTCAAAAACCGTGAAAATATTCAGTGGTGTTTTTATCGACGAAATCGACTAATTTCGATGCGTAGAGTTCGAAAAACGCGCTGGATCCTGGCGCAAACACTTTAATCCGTCTCAAAATGCGAAGTAATGGAGGCTCAGATTTGCATCGCATTTGCTTACTTTCAAGCCAGATAAAATTTATAATATCATAGTTACGTTGAATCTGTCTGCGCCAATCGAATTTTCTGCTCAAAGTATACAAGAAAATATCGAAAAAGCATCCGATTTGAGACTTTCACTTTTTGGGGTCAAAAAAATTCAAAGGGGTTAACCTTAGGTTTTTTTCAAAAACCGTGAAAATATTCAGTGGTGTTTTTATCGACGAAATCGACTAATTTCGATGCGTAGAGTTCGAAAAACGCGCTGGATCCTGGCGCAAACACTTTAATCCGTCTCAAAATGCGCAGTAAAGGAGGCTCAGATTTGCATCGCATTTGCTTACTTTCAAGCCAGATAAAATTTAAAATATCATACTTACGATGAATCTGTCTGCGCCAATCGAATTTTCTGCTCAAAGTATACAAGAAAATATCGAAAAAGCATCCGATTTGAGACTTTCACTTTTTGAGGTCAAAAAAATTCAAAGGGGATAACCTTAGGTTTTTTTCAAAAACCGTGAAAATATTCAGTGGTGTTTTTATCGACGAAATCGACTAATTTCGATGCGTAGAGTTCGAAAAACGCGCTGGATCCTGGCGCAAACACTTTAATCCGTCTCAAAATGCGAAGTAAAGGAGGCTCAGATTTGCATCGCATTTGCTTACTTTCAAGCCAGATAAAATTTAAAATATCATACTTACGATGAATCTGTCTGCGCCAATCGAATTTTCTGCTCAAAGTATACAAGAAAATATCGAAAAAGCATCCGATTTGAGACTTTCACTTTTTGGGGTCAAAAAAATTCAAAGGGGTTAACCTTAGGTTTTTTTCAAAATCCGTGAAAATATTCACTGGTGTTTTTATCGACGAAATCGACTAATTTCGATGCGTAGAGTTCGAAAAACGCGCTGGATCCTGGCGCAAACACTTTAATCCGTCTCAAAATGCGAAGTAAAGGAGGCTCAGATTTGCATCGCATTTGCTTACTTTCAAGCCAGATAAAATTTAAAATATCATACTTACGATGAATCTGTCTGCGCCAATCGAATTTTCTGCTCAAAGTATACAAGAAAATATCGAAAAAGCATCCGATTTGAGACTTTCACTTTTTGGGGTCAAAAAAATTCAAAGGGGTTAACCTTAGGTTTTTTTCTAAAACCGTGAAAATATTCAGTGGTGTTTTTATCGACGAAATCGACTAATTTCGATGCGTAGAGATCGAAAAACGCGCTGGATCCTGGCGCAAACACTTTAATCCGTCTCAAAATGCGAAGTAAAGGAGGCTCAGATTTGCATCGCATTTGCTTACTTTCAAGCCAGATAAAATTTAAAATATCATACTTACGATGAATCTGTCTGCCCCAATCGAATTTTCTGCTCAAAGTATACAAAAAAATATCGAAAAAGCATCCGTTTTGAGACTTTCACTTTTTGGGGTCAAAAAAATTCAAAGGGGTTAACCTTAGGTTTTTTTCAACGACCGTGAAAATATTCAGTGGTGTTTTTATCGACGAAATCGACTAATTTCGATGCGTAGAGTTCGAAAAACGCGCTGGATCCTGGCGCAAACACTTTAATCCGTCTCAAAATGCGAAGTAAAGGAGGCTCAGATTTGCATCGCATTTGCTTACTTTCAAGCCAGATAAAATTTAAAATATCATACTTACGATGAATCTGTCTGCGCCAATCGAATTTTCTGCTCAAAGTATACAAGAAAATATCGAAAAAGCATCCGATTTGAGACTTTCACTTTTTGGGGTCAAAAAAATTCAAAGGGGTTAACCTTAGGTTTTTTTCAAAAACCGTGAAAATATTCAGTGGTGTTTTTATCGACGAAATCGACTAATTTCGATGCGTAGAGTTCGAAAAACGCGCTGGATCCTGGCGCAAACACTTTAATCCGTCTTAAAATGCGAAGTAAAGGAGGCTCAGATTTGCATCGCATTTGCTTACTTTCAAGCCAGATAAAATTTAAAATATCATACTTACGATGAATCTGTCTGCGCCAATCGAATTTTCTGCTCAAAGTATACAAGAAAATATCGAAAAAGCATCCGATTTGAGACTTTCACTTTTTGGGGTCAAAAAAATTCAAAGGGGTTAACCTTAGGTTTTTTTCAAAAACCGTGAAAATATTCAGTGGTGTTTTCATCGACGAAATCGACTAATTTCGATGCGTAGAGTTCGAAAAACGCGCTGGATCCTGGCGCAAACACTTTAATCCGTCTCAAAATGCGAAGTAAAGGAGGCTCAGATTTGCATCGCATTTGCTTACTTTCAAGCCAGATAAAATTTAAAATATCATACTTACGATGAATCTGTCTGCGCCAATCGAATTTTCTGCTCAAAGTATACAAGAAAATATCGAAAAAGCATCCGATTTGAGACTTTCACTTTTTGGGGTCAAAAAAATTCAAAGGGGTTAACCTTAGGTTTTTTTCAAAAACCGTGAAAATATTCAATGGTGTTTTTATCGACGAAATCGACTAATTTCGATGCGTAGAGTTCGAAAAACGCGCTGGATCCTGGCGCAAACACTTTAATCCGTCTCAAAATGCGAAGTAAAGGAGGCTCAAATTTGCATCGCATTTGCTTACATTCAAGCCAGATAAAATTTAAAATATCATACTTACGATGAATCTGTCTGCGCCAATCGAATTTTCTGCTCAAAGTATACAAGAAAATATCGAAAAAGCATCCGATTTCAGACTTTCACTTTTTGGGGTCAATAAAATTCAAAGGGGTTAACCTTAGGTTTTTTTCAAAGACCGTGAAAATATTCAGTGGTGTTTTTATCGACGAAATCGACTAATTTCGATGCGTAGAGTTCGAAAAACGCTCTGGATCCTGGCGCAAACACTTTAATCCGTCTCAAAATGCGAAGTAAAGGAGGCTCAGATTTGCATCGCATTTGCTTACTTTCAAGCCAGATAAAATTTAAAATATCATACTTACGATGAATCTGTCTGCGCCAATCGAATTTTCTGCTCAAAGTATACAAGAAAATATCGAAAAAGCATCCGATTTGAGACTTTCACTTTTTGGGGTCAAAAAAATTCAAAGGGGTTAACCTTAGGTTTTTTTCAAAAACCGTGAAAATATTCAGTGGTGTTTTTATCGACGAAATCGACTAATTTCGATGCGTAGAGTTCGAAAAACGCGCTGGATCCTGGCGCAAACACTTTAATCCGTCTCAAAATGCGAAGTAAAGGAGGCTCAGATTTGCATCGCATTTGCTTACTTTCAAGCCAGATAAAATTTAAAATATCATACTTACGATGGATCTGTCTGCGCCAATCGAATTTTCTGCTCAAAGTATACAAGAAAATATCGAAAAAGCATCCGATTTGAGACTTTCACTTTTTGGGGTCAAAAAAATTCAAAGGGGTTAACCTTAGGTTTTTTTCAAAAACCGTGAAAATATTCAGTGGTGTTTTTATCGACGAAATCGACTAATTTCGATGCGTAGAGTTCGAAAAACGCTCTGGATCCTGGCGCAAACACTTTAATCCGTCTCAAAATGCGAAGTAAAGGAGGCTCAGATTTGCATCGCATTTGCTTACTTTCAAGCCAGATAAAATTTAAAATATCATACTTACGATGAATCTGTCTGCGCCAATCGAATTTTCTGCTCAAAGTATACAAGAAAATATCGAAAAAGCATCCGATTTGAGACTTTCACTTTTTGGGGTCAAAAAAATTCAAAGGGGTACCTTAGGTTTTTTTCAAAAACCGTGAAAATATTCAGTGGTGTTTTTATCGACGAAATCGACTTATTTCGATGCGTAGAATTCGAAAAACGCGCTGGATCCTGGCGCAAACACTTTAAGCCGTCTCAAAATGCGAAGTAAAGGAGGCTCAGATTTGCATCGCATTTGCTTACTTTCAAGCCAGATAAAATTTAAAATATCATACTTACGATGAATCTGTCTGCGCCAATCGAATTTACTTCTCAAAGTATACAAGAAAATATCGAAAAAGCATCCGATTTGAGACTTTCACTTTTTGGGGTCAAAAAAATTCAAAGAGGTTAACCTTAGGTTTTTTTCAAAAACCGTGAAAATATTCAGTGGTGTTTTTATCGACGAAATCGACTAATTTCGATGCGTAGAGTTCGAAAAACGCTCTGGATCCTGGCGCAAACACTTTAATCCGTCTCAAAATGCGAAGTAAAGGAGGCTCAGATTTGCATCGCATTTGCTTACTTTCAAGCCAGATAAAATTTAAAATATCATACTTACGATGAATCTGTCTGCGCCAATCGAATTTTCTGCTCAAAGTATACAAGAAAATATCGAAAAAGCATCCGATTTGAGACTTTCACTTTTTGGGGTCAAAAAAATTCAAAGGGGTACCTTAGGTTTTTTTCAAAAACCGTGAAAATATTCAGTGGTGTTTTTATCGACGAAATCGACTTATTTCGATGCGTAGAATTCGAAAAACGCCCTGGATCCTGGCGCAAACACTTTAAGCCGTCTCAAAATGCGAAGTAAAGGAGGCTCAGATTTGCATCGCATTTGCTTACTTTCAAGCCAGATAAAATTTAAAATATCATACTTACGATGAATCTGTCTGCGCCAATCGAATTTTCTGCTCAAAGTATACAAGAAAATATCGAAAAAGCATCCGATTTGAGACTTTCACTTTTTGGGGTCAAAAAAATTCAAAGGGGTTAACCTTAGGTTTTTTTCAAAAACCGTGAAAATATTCAGTGGTGTTTTTATCGACGAAATCGACTAATTTCGATGCGTAGAGTTCGAAAAACGCTCTGGATCCTGGCGCAAACACTTTATTCCGTCTCAAAATGCGAAGTAAAGGAGGCTCAGATTTGCATCGCATTTGCTTACTTTCAAGCCAGATAAAATTTAAAATATCATACTTACGATGAATCTGTCTGCCCCAATCGAATTTTCTGCTCAAAGTATACAAAAAAATATCGAAAAAGCATCCGTTTTGAGACTTTCACTTTTTGGGGTCAAAAAAATTTAAAGGGGTTAACCTTAGGTTTTTTTCAAAAACCGTGAAAATATTCAGTGGTGTTTTTATCGACGAAATCGACTAATTTCGATGCGTAGAGTTCGAAAAACGCGCTGGATCCTGGCGCAAACACTTTAATCCGACTCAAAATGCGAAGTAAAGGAGGCTCAGATTTGCATCGCATTTGCTTACTTTCAAGCCATATAAAATTTAAAATATCATACTTACGATGAATCTGTCTGCGCCAATCGAATTTTCTGCTCAAAGTATACAAGAAAATATCGAAAAAGCATCCGATTTGAGACTTTCACTTTTTGGGGTCAAAAAAATTCAAAGGGGTTAACCTTAGGTTTTTTTCAAAAACCGTGAAAATATTCAGTGGTGTTTTTATCGACAAAATCGACTAATTTCGATGCGTAGAGTTCGAAAAACGCGCTGGATCCTGGCGCAAGCACTTTAATCCGTCTCAAAATGCGAAGTAAAGGAGGCTCAGATTTGCATCGTATTTGCTTACTTTCAAGCCAGATAAAATTTAAAATATCATACTTACGATGAATCTGTCTGCGCCAATCGAATTTTCTGCTCAAAGTATACAAGAAAATATCGAAAAAGCATCCGATTTGAGACTTTCACTTTTTGGGGTCAAAAAAGTTCAAAGGGGTTAACCTTAGGTTTTTTTCAAAAACCGTGAAAATATTCAGTGGTGTTTTTATCGACGAAATCGACTAATTTCGATGCGTAGAGTTCGAAAAACGCGCTGGATCCTGGCGGAAACACTTTAATCCGTCTCAAAATGCGAAGTAAAGGAGGCTCAGATTTGCATCGCATTTGCTTACTTTCAAGCCATATAAAATTTAAAATATCATACTTACGATGAATCTGTCTGCGCCAATCGAATTTTCTGCTCAAAGTATACAAGAATATATCGAAAAAGCATCCGATTTGAGACTTTCACTTTTTGGGGTCAAAAAAATTCAAAGGGGTTAACCTTAGGTTTTTTTCAAAAACCGTGAAAATATTCAGTGGTGTTTTTATCGACGAAATCGACTAATTTCGATGCGTAGAGTTCGAAAAACGCGCTGGATCCTGGCGCAAACACTTTAATCCGACTCAAAATGCGAAGTAAAGGAGGCTCAGATTTGCATCGCATTTGCTTACTTTCAAGCCATATAAAATTTAAAATATCATACTTACGATGAATCTGTCTGCGCCAATCGAATTTTCTGCTCAAAGTATACAAGAATATATCGAAAAAGCATCCGATTTGAGACTTTCACTTTTTGGGGTCAAAAAAATTCAAAGGGGTTAACCTTAGGTTTTTTTCAAAAACCGTGAAAATATTCAGTGGTGTTTTTATCGACGAAATCGACTAATTTCGATGCGTAGAATTCGAAAAACGCGCTGGATCCTGGCGCAAACACTTTAATCCGTCTCAAAATGCGAAGTAAAGGAGGCTCAGATTTGCATCGCATTTGCTTACTTTCAAGCCAGATAAAATTTAAAATATCATACTTACGATGAATCTGTCTGCCCCAATCGAATTTTCTGCTCAAAGTATACAAAAAAATATCGAAAAAGCATCCGTTTTGAGACTTTCACTTTTTGGGGTCAAAAAAATTCAAAGGGGTTAACCTTAGGTTTTTTTCAAAAACCGTGAAAATATACAGTGGTGTTTTTATCGACGAAATCGACTAATTTCGATGCGTAGAGTTCGAAAAACGCGCTGGATCCTGGCGCAAACACTTTAATCCGTCTTAAAATGCAAAGTAAAGGAGGCTCAGATTTGCATCGCATTTGCTTACTTTCAAGCCAGATAAAATTTAAAATATCATACTTACGATGAATCTGTCTGCGCCAATCGAATTTTCTGCTCAAAGTATACAAGAAAATATCGAAAAAGCATCCGATTTGAGACTTTCACTTTTTGGGGTCAAAAAAATTCAAAGGGGTTAACCTTAGGTTTTTTTCAAAAACCGTGAAAATATTCAGTGGTGTTTTCATCGACGAAATCGACTAATTTCGATGCGTAGAGTTCGAAAAACGCGCTGGATCCTGGCGCAAACACTTTAATCCGTCTCAAAATGCGAAGTAAAGGAGGCTCAGATTTGCATCGCATTTGCTTACTTTCAAGCCAGATAAAATTTAAAATATCATACTTACGATGAATCTGTCTGCGCCAATCGAATTTTCTGCTCAAAGTATACAAGAAAATATCGAAAAAGCATCCGATTTGAGACTTTCACTTTTTGGGGTCAAAAAAATTCAAAGGGGTTAACCTTAGGTTTTTTTCAAAAACCGTGAAAATATTCAATGGTGTTTTTATCGACGAAATCGACTAATTTCGATGCGTAGAGTTCGAAAAACGCGCTGGATCCTGGCGCAAACACTTTAATCCGTCTCAAAATGCGAAGTAAAGGAGGCTCAAATTTGCATCGCATTTGCTTACATTCAAGCCAGATAAAATTTAAAATATCATACTTACGATGAATCTGTCTGCGCCAATCGAATTTTCTGCTCAAAGTATACAAGAAAATATCGAAAAAGCATCCGATTTCAGACTTTCACTTTTTGGGGTCAATAAAATTCAAAGGGGTTAACCTTAGGTTTTTTTCAAAGACCGTGAAAATATTCAGTGGTGTTTTTATCGACGAAATCGACTAATTTCGATGCGTAGAGTTCGAAAAACGCGCTGGATCCTGGCGCAAACACTTTAATCCGTCTCAAAATGCAAAGTAAAGGAGGCTCAGATTTGCATCGCATTTGCTTACTTTCAAGCCAGATAAAATTTAAAACATCATACTTACGATGAATCTGTCTGCGCCAATCGAATTTTCTGCTCAAAGTATACAAGAAAATATCGAAAAAGCATCCGATTTGAGACTTTCACTTTTTGGGGTCAAAAAAATTCAAAGGGGTTAACCTTAGGTTTTTTTCAAAAACCGTGAAAATATTCAGTGGTGTTTTTATCGACGAAATCGACTAATTTCGATGCGTAGAGTTCGAAAAACGCGCTGGATCCTGGCGCAAACACTTTAATCCGTCTCAAAATGCGAAGTAAAGGAGGCTCAGATTTGCATCGCATTTGCTTACTTTCAAGCCAGATAAAATTTAAAATATCAAGCTTACGATGAATCTGTCTGCGCCAATCGAATTTTCTGCTCAAAGTATACAAGAAAATATCGAAAAAGCATCCGATTTGAGACTTTCACTTTTTGGGGTCAAAAAAATTCAAAGGGGTTAACCTTAGGTTTTTTTCAAAAACCGTGAAAATATTCAGTGGTGTTTTCATCGACGAAATCGACTAATTTCGATGCGTAGAGTTCGAAAAACGCGCTGGATCCTGGCGCAAACACTTTAATCCGTCTCAAAATGCGAAGTAAAGGAGGCTCAGATTTGCATCGCTTTTGCTTACTTTCAAGCCATATAAAATTTAAAATATCATACTTACGATGAATCTGTCTGCGCCAATCGAATTTTCTGCTCAAAGTATACAAGAAAATATCGAAAAAGCATCCGATTTGAGACTTTCACTTTTTGGGGTCAAAAAAATTCAAAGGGGTTAACCTTAGGTTTTTTTCAAAAACCGTGAAAATATTCAGTGGTGTTTTTATCGACGAAATCGACTAATTTCGATGCGTAGAGTTCGAAAAACGCGCTGGATCCTGGCGCAAACACTTTAATCCGTCTTAAAATGCGAAGTAAAGGAGGCTCAGATTTGCATCGCATTTGCTTACTTTCAAGCCAGATAAAATTTAAAATATCATACTTACGATGAATCTGTCTGCGCCAATCGAATTTTCTGCTCAAAGTATACAAGAAAATATCGAAAAAGCATCCGATTTCAGACTTTCACTTTTTGGGGTCAATAAAATTCAAAGGGGTTAACCTTAGGTTTTTTTCAAAGACCGTGAAAATATTCAGTGGTGTTTTTATCGACGAAATCGACTAATTTCGATGCGTAGAGTTCGAAAAACGCGCTGGATCCTGGCGCAAACACTTTAATCCGTCTCAAAATGCGAAGTAAAGGAGGCTCAGATTTGCATCGCATTTGCTTACTTTCAAGCCAGATAAAATTTAAAACATCATACTTACGATGAATCTGTCTGCGCCAATCGAATTTTCTGCTCAAAGTATACAAGAAAATATCGAAAAAGCATCCGATTTGAGACTTTCACTTTTTGGGGTCAAAAAAATTCAAAGGGGTTAACCTTAGGTTTTTTTCAAAAACCGTGAAAATATTCAGTGGTGTTTTCATCGACGAAATCGACTAATTTCGATGCGTAGAGTTCGAAAAACGCGCTGGATCCTGGCGCAAACACTTTAATCCGTCTCAAAATGCGAAGTAAAGGAGGCTCAGATTTGCATCGCATTTGCTTACTTTCAAGCCAGATAAAATTTAAAATATCATACTTACGATGAATCTGTCTGCGCCAATCGAATTTTCTGCTCAAAGTATACAAGAAAATATCGAAAAAGCATCCGATTTGAGACTTTCACTTTTTGGGGTCAAAAAAATTCAAAGGGGTTAACCTTAGGTTTTTTTCAAAAACCGTGAAAATATTCAATGGTGTTTTTATCGACGAAATCGACTAATTCCGATGCGTAGAGTTCGAAAAACGCGCTGGATCCTGGCGCAAACACTTTAATCCGTCTCAAAATGCGAAGTAAAGGAGGCTCAAATTTGCATCGCATTTGCTTACATTCAAGCCAGATAAAATTTAAAATATCATACTTACGATGAATCTGTCTGCGCCAATCGAATTTTCTGCTCAAAGTATACAAGAAAATATCGAAAAAGCATCCGATTTGAGACTTTCACTTTTTGGGGTCAAAAAAATTCAAAGGGGTTAACCTTAGGTTTTTTTCAAAAACCGTGAAAATATTCAGTGGTGTTTTTATCGACGAAATCGACTAATTTCGATGCGTAGAGTTCGAAAAACGCGCTGGATCCTGGCGCAAACACTTTAATCCGTCTCAAAATGCGAAGTAAAGGATGCTCAGATTTGCATCGCATTTGCTTACTTTCAAGCCAGATAAAATTTAAAATATCATACTTACAATGAATCTGTCTGCGCCAATCGAATTTTCTGCTCAAAGTATACAAGAAAATATCGAAAAAACATCCGATTTGAGACTTTCACTTTTTGGGGTCAAAAAAATTCAAAGGGGTTAACCTTAGGTTTTTTTCAAAAACCGTGAAAATATTCAGTGGTGTTTTTATCGACGAAATCGACTAATTTCGATGCGTAAAGTTCGAAAAACGCGCTGGATCCTGGCGCAAACACTTTAATCCGTCTCAAAATGCGAAGTAAAGGAGGCTCAGATTTGCATGGCATTTGCTTACTTTCAAGCCAGATAAAATTTAAAATATCATACTTACGATGAATCTGTCTGCGCCAATCGAATTTTCTGCTCAAAGTATACAAGAAAATATCGAAAAAGCATCCGATTTGAGACTTTCACTTTTTGGGGTCAAAAAAATTCAAAGGGGTTAACCTTAGGTTTTTTTCAAAAACCGTGAAAATATTCAGTGGTGTTTTTATCGACGAAATCGACTAATTTCGATGCGTAGAGTTCGAAAAACGCGCTGGATCCTGGCGCAAACACTTTAATCCGTCTCAAAATGCGAAGTAAAGGAGGCTCAAATTTGCATCGCATTTGCTTACATTCAAGCCAGATAAAGTTTAAAATATCATACTTACGATGAATCTGTCTGCGCCAATCGAATTTTCTGCTCAAAATATACAAGAAAATATCGAAAAAGCATCCAATTTGAGACTTTTACTTTTTGGGGTCAAAAAAATTCAAAGGGGTTAACCTTAGGTTTTTTTCAAAAACCGTGAAAATATTCAGTGGTGTTTTTATCGACGAAATCGACTAATTTCGATTCGTAGAGTTTGAAAAACGCGCTGGATCCTGGCGCAAACACTTTAATCCGTCTCAAAATGCGAAGTAAAGGAGGCTCAGATTTGCATCGCATTTGCTTACTTTCAAGCCAGATAAAATTTAAAATATCATACTTACGATGAATCTGTCTGCCCCAATCGAATTTTCTGCTCAAAGTATACAAGAAAATATCGAAAAAGCATCCGATTTGAGACTTTCACTTTTTGGGGTCAAAAAAATTCAAAGGGGTTAACCTTAGGTTTTTTTCAAAAACCGTGAAAATATTCAGTGGTGTTTTTATCGACGAAATCGACTAATTTCGATGCGTAGAGTTCGAAAAACGCGCTGGATCCTGGCGCAAACACTTTAATCCGTCTCAAAATGCGAAGTAAAGGAGGCTCAGATTTGCATCGCATTTGCTTACTTTCAAGCCAGATAAAATTTAAAATATCATACTTACGATGAATCTGTCTGCGCCAATCGAATTTTCTGCTCAAAGTATACAAGAAAATATCGAAAAAGCATCCGATTTCAGACTTTCACTTTTTGGGGTCAAAAAAATTCAAAGGGGTTAACCTTAGGTTTTTTTCAAAAACCGTGAAAATATTCAGTGGTGTTTTTATCGACGAAATCGACTAATTTCGATGCGTAGAGTTCGAAAAACTCGCTAGATCCTGGCGCAAACACTTTAATCCGTCTCAAAATGCGAAGTAAAGGAGGCTCAGATTTGCATCGCATTTGCTTACTTTCAAGCCAGATAAAATTTAAAATATCATACTTACGATGAATCTGTCTGCGCCAATCGAATTTTCTGCTCAAAGTATACTAGAAAATATCGAAAAAGCATCCGATTTGAGACTTTCACTTTTTGGGGTCAAAAAAATTCAAAGGGGTTAACCTTAGGTTTTTTTCAAAAACCGTGAAAATATTCAGTGGTGTTTTTATCGACGAAATCGACTAATTTCGATGCGTAAAGTTCGAAAAACGCGCTGGATCCTGGCGCAAACACTTTAATCCGTCTCAAAATGCGAAGTAAAGGAGGCTCAGATTTGCATGGCATTTGCTTACTTTCAAGCCAGATAAAATTTAAAATATCATACTTACGATGAATCTGTCTGCGCCAATCGAATTTTCTGCTCAAAGTATACAAGAAAATATCGAAAAAGCATCCGATTTGAGACTTTCACTTTTTGGGGTCAAAAAAATTCAAAGGGGTTAACCTTAGGTTTTTTTCAAAAACCGTGAAAATATTCAGTGGTGTTTTTATCGACGAAATCGACTAATTTCGATGCGTAGAGTTCGAAAAACGCGCTGGATCCTGGCGCAAACACTTTAATCCGTCTCAAAATGCGAAGTAAAGGAGGCTCAAATTTGCATCGCATTTGCTTACATTCAAGCCAGATAAAGTTTAAAATATCATACTTACGATGAATCTGTCTGCGCCAATCGAATTTTCTGCTCAAAATATACAAGAAAATATCGAAAAAGCATCCAATTTGAGACTTTTACTTTTTGGGGTCAAAAAAATTCAAAGGGGTTAACCTTAGGTTTTTTTCAAAAACCGTGAAAATATTCAGTGGTGTTTTTATCGACGAAATCGACTAATTTCGATTCGTAGAGTTTGAAAAACGCGCTGGATCCTGGCGCAAACACTTTAATCCGTCTCAAAATGCGAAGTAAAGGAGGCTCAGATTTGCATCGCATTTGCTTACTTTCAAGCCAGATAAAATTTAAAATATCATACTTACGATGAATCTGTCTGCGCCAATCGAATTTTCTGCTCAAAGTATACAAGAAAATATCGAAAAAGCATCCGATTTGAGACTTTCACTTTTTGGGGTCAAAAAAATTCAAAGGGGTTAACCTTAGGTTTTTTTCAAAAACCGTGAAAATATTCAGTGGTGTTTTTATCGACGAAATCGACTAATTTCGATGCGTAGAGTTCGAAAAACGCGCTGGATCCTGGCGCAAACACTTTAATCCGTCTCAAAATGCGAAGTAAAGGAGGCTCAGATTTGCATCGCATTTGCTTACTTTCAAGCCAGATAAAATTTAAAATATCATACTTACGATGAATCTGTCTGCGCCAATCGAATTTTCTGCTCAAAGTATACAAGAAAATATCGAAAAAGCATCCGATTTCAGACTTTCACTTTTTGGGGTCAAAAAAATTCAAAGGGGTTAACCTTAGGTTTTTTTCAAAAACCGTGAAAATATTCAGTGGTGTTTTTATCGACGAAATCGACTAATTTCGATGCGTAGAGTTCGAAAAACTCGCTAGATCCTGGCGCAAACACTTTAATCCGTCTCAAAATGCGAAGTAAAGGAGGCTCAGATTTGCATCGCATTTGCTTACTTTCAAGCCAGATAAAATTTAAAATATCATACTTACGATGAATCTGTCTGCGCCAATCGAATTTTCTGCTCAAAGTATACTAGAAAATATCGAAAAAGCATCCGATTTGAGACTTTCACTTTTTGGGGTCAAAAAAATTCAAAGGGGTTAACCTTAGGTTTTTTTCAAAAACCGTGAAAATATTCAGTGGTGATTTTATCGACGAAATCGACTAATTTCGATGCGTAGAGTTCAAAAAACGCGCTGGATCCTGGCGCAAACACTTTAATCCGTCTCAAAATGCGAAGTAAAGGAGGCTCAGATTTGCATCGCATTTGCTTACTTTCAAGCCAGATAAAATTTAAAATATCATACTTACGATGAATCTGTCTGCGCCAATCGAATTTTCTGCTCAAAGTATACAAGAAAATATCGAAAAAGCATCCGATTTGAGACTTTCACTTTTTGGGGTCAAAAAAATTCAAAGGGGTTAACCTTAGGTTTTTTTCAAAAACCGTGAAAATATTCAGTGGTGTTTTTATCGACGAAATCGACTAATTTCGATGCGTAGAGTTCGAAAAACGCGCTGGATCCTGGCGCAAACACTTTAATCCGTCTCAAAATGCGAAGTAAAGGAGGCTCAGATTTGCATCGCATTTGCTTACTTTCAAGCCAGATAAAATTTAAAATATCATACTTACGATGAATCTGTCTGCCCCAATCGAATTTTCTGCTCAAAGTATACAAAAAAATATCGAAAAAGCATCCGTTTTGAGACTTTCACTTTTTGGGGTCAAAAAAATTTAAAGGGGTTAACCTTAGGTTTTTTTCAAAAACCGTGAAAATATTCAGTGGTGTTTTTATCGACGAAATCGACTAATTTCGATGCGTAGAGTTCGAAAAACGCGCTGGATCCTGGCGCAAACACTTTAATCCGACTCAAAATGCGAAGTAAAGGAGGCTCAGATTTGCATCGCATTTGCTTACTTTCAAGCCATATAAAATTTAAAATATCATACTTACGATGAATCTGTCTGCGCCAATCGAATTTTCTGCTCAAAGTATACAAGAAAATATCGAAAAAGCATCCGATTTGAGACTTTCACTTTTTGGGGTCAAAAAAATTCAAAGGGGTTAACCTTAGGTTTTTTTCAAAAACCGTGAAAATATTCAGTGGTGTTTTTATCGACAAAATCGACTAATTTCGATGCGTAGAGTTCGAAAAACGCGCTGGATCCTGGCGCAAGCACTTTAATCCGTCTCAAAATGCGAAGTAAAGGAGGCTCAGATTTGCATCGTATTTGCTTACTTTCAAGCCAGATAAAATTTAAAATATCATACTTACGATGAATCTGTCTGCGCCAATCGAATTTTCTGCTCAAAGTATACAAGAAAATATCGAAAAAGCATCCGATTTGAGACTTTCACTTTTTGGGGTCAAAAAAGTTCAAAGGGGTTAACCTTAGGTTTTTTTCAAAAACCGTGAAAATATTCAGTGGTGTTTTTATCGACGAAATCGACTAATTTCGATGCGTAGAGTTCGAAAAACGCGCTGGATCCTGGCGGAAACACTTTAATCCGTCTCAAAATGCGAAGTAAAGGAGGCTCAGATTTGCATCGCATTTGCTTACTTTCAAGCCATATAAAATTTAAAATATCATACTTACGATGAATCTGTCTGCGCCAATCGAATTTTCTGCTCAAAGTATACAAGAAAATATCGAAAAAGCATCCGATTTGAGACTTTCACTTTTTGGGGTCAAAAAAATTCAAAGGGGTTAACCTTAGGTTTTTTTCAAAAACCGTGAAAATATTCAGTGGTGTTTTTATCGACGAAATCGACTAATTTCGATGCGTAGAGTTCGAAAAACGCGCTGGATCCTGGCGCAAACACTTTAATCCGACTCAAAATGCGAAGTAAAGGAGGCTCAGATTTGCATCGCATTTGCTTACTTTCAAGCCAGATAAAATTTAAAATATCATACTTACGATGAATCTGTCTGCGCCAATCGAATTTTCTGCTCAAAGTATACAAGAATATATCGAAAAAGCATCCGATTTGAGACTTTCACTTTTTGGGGTCAAAAAAATTCAAAGGGGTTAACCTTAGGTTTTTTTCAAAAACCGTGAAAATATTCAGTGGTGTTTTTATCGACGAAATCGACTAATTTCGATGCGTAGAATTCGAAAAACGCGCTGGATCCTGGCGCAAACACTTTAATCCGTCTCAAAATGCGAAGTAAAGGAGGCTCAGATTTGCATCGCATTTGCTTACTTTCAAGCCAGATAAAATTTAAAATATCATACTTACGATGAATCTGTCTGCCCCAATCGAATTTTCTGCTCAAAGTATACAAAAAAATATCGAAAAAGCATCCGTTTTGAGACTTTCACTTTTTGGGGTCAAAAAAATTCAAAGGGGTTAACCTTAGGTTTTTTTCAAAAACCGTGAAAATATACAGTGGTGTTTTTATCGACGAAATCGACTAATTTCGATGCGTAGAGTTCGAAAAACGCGCTGGATCCTGGCGCAAACACTTTAATCCGTCTTAAAATGCAAAGTAAAGGAGGCTCAGATTTGCATCGCATTTGCTTACTTTCAAGCCAGATAAAATTTAAAATATCATACTTACGATGAATCTGTCTGCGCCAATCGAATTTTCTGCTCAAAGTATACAAGAAAATATCGAAAAAGCATCCGATTTGAGACTTTCACTTTTTGGGGTCAAAAAAATTCAAAGGGGTTAACCTTAGGTTTTTTTCAAAAACCGTGAAAATATTCAGTGGTGTTTTCATCGACGAAATCGACTAATTTCGATGCGTAGAGTTCGAAAAACGCGCTGGATCCTGGCGCAAACACTTTAATCCGTCTCAAAATGCGAAGTAAAGGAGGCTCAGATTTGCATCGCATTTGCTTACTTTCAAGCCAGATAAAATTTAAAATATCATACTTACGATGAATCTGTCTGCGCCAATCGAATTTTCTGCTCAAAGTATACAAGAAAATATCGAAAAAGCATCCGATTTGAAACTTTCACTTTTTGGGGTCAAAAAAATTCAAAGGGGTTAACCTTAGGTTTTTTTCAAAAACCGTGAAAATATTCAATGGTGTTTTTATCGACGAAATCGACTAATTTCGATGCGTAGAGTTCGAAAAACGCGCTGGATCCTGGCGCAAACACTTTAATCCGTCTCAAAATGCGAAGTAAAGGAGGCTCAAATTTGCATCGCATTTGCTTACATTCAAGCCAGATAAAATTTAAAATATCATACTTACGATGAATCTGTCTGCGCCAATCGAATTTTCTGCTCAAAGTATACAAGAAAATATCGAAAAAGCATCCGATTTCAGACTTTCACTTTTTGGGGTCAATAAAATTCAAAGGGGTTAACCTTAGGTTTTTTTCAAAGACCGTGAAAATATTCAGTGGTGTTTTTATCGACGAAATCGACTAATTTCGATGCGTAGAGTTCGAAAAACGCGCTGGATCCTGGCGCAAACACTTTAATCCGTCTCAAAATGCAAAGTAAAGGAGGCTCAGATTTGCATCGCATTTGCTTACTTTCAAGCCAGATAAAATTTAAAACATCATACTTACGATGAATCTGTCTGCGCCAATCGAATTTTCTGCTCAAAGTATACAAGAAAATATCGAAAAAGCATCCGATTTGAGACTTTCACTTTTTGGGGTCAAAAAAATTCAAAGGGGTTAACCTTAGGTTTTTTTCAAAAACCGTGAAAATATTCAGTGGTGTTTTTATCGACGAAATCGACTAATTTCGATGCGTAGAGTTCGAAAAACGCGCTGGATCCTGGCGCAAACACTTTAATCCGTCTCAAAATGCGAAGTAAAGGAGGCTCAGATTTGCATCGCATTTGCTTACTTTCAAGCCAGATAAAATTTAAAATATCAAGCTTACGATGAATCTGTCTGCGCCAATCGAATTTTCTGCTCAAAGTATACAAGAAAATATCGAAAAAGCATCCGATTTGAGACTTTCACTTTTTGGGGTCAAAAAAATTCAAAGGGGTTAACCTTAGGTTTTTTTCAAAAACCGTGAAAATATTCAGTGGTGTTTTCATCGACGAAATCGACTAATTTCGATGCGTAGAGTTCGAAAAACGCGCTGGATCCTGGCGCAAACACTTTAATCCGTCTCAAAATGCGAAGTAAAGGAGGCTCAGATTTGCATCGCTTTTGCTTACTTTCAAGCCATATAAAATTTAAAATATCATACTTACGATGAATCTGTCTGCGCCAATCGAATTTTCTGCTCAAAGTATACAAGAAAATATCGAAAAAGCATCCGATTTGAGACTTTCACTTTTTGGGGTCAAAAAAATTCAAAGGGGTTAACCTTAGGTTTTTTTCAAAAACCGTGAAAATATTCAGTGGTGTTTTTATCGACGAAATCGACTAATTTCGATGCGTAGAGTTCGAAAAACGCGCTGGATCCTGGCGCAAACACTTTAATCCGTCTTAAAATGCGAAGTAAAGGAGGCTCAGATTTGCATCGCATTTGCTTACTTTCAAGCCAGATAAAATTTAAAATATCATACTTACGATGAATCTGTCTGCGCCAATCGAATTTTCTGCTCAAAGTATACAAGAAAATATCGAAAAAGCATCCGATTTCAGACTTTCACTTTTTGGGGTCAATAAAATTCAAAGGGGTTAACCTTAGGTTTTTTTCAAAGACCGTGAAAATATTCAGTGGTGTTTTTATCGACGAAATCGACTAATTTCGATGCGTAGAGTTCGAAAAACGCGCTGGATCCTGGCGCAAACACTTTAATCCGTCTCAAAATGCGAAGTAAAGGAGGCTCAGATTTGCATCGCATTTGCTTACTTTCAAGCCAGATAAAATTTAAAACATCATACTTACGATGAATCTGTCTGCGCCAATCGAATTTTCTGCTCAAAGTATACAAGAAAATATCGAAAAAGCATCCGATTTGAGACTTTCACTTTTTGGGGTCAAAAAAATTCAAAGGGGTTAACCTTAGGTTTTTTTCAAAAACCGTGAAAATATTCAGTGGTGTTTTCATCGACGAAATCGACTAATTTCGATGCGTAGAGTTCGAAAAACGCGCTGGATCCTGGCGCAAACACTTTAATCCGTCTCAAAATGCGAAGTAAAGGAGGCTCAGATTTGCATCGCATTTGCTTACTTTCAAGCCAGATAAAATTTAAAATATCATACTTACGATGAATCTGTCTGCGCCAATCGAATTTTCTGCTCAAAGTATACAAGAAAATATCGAAAAAGCATCCGATTTGAGACTTTCACTTTTTGGGGTCAAAAAAATTCAAAGGGGTTAACCTTAGGTTTTTTTCAAAAACCGTGAAAATATTCAATGGTGTTTTTATCGACGAAATCGACTAATTCCGATGCGTAGAGTTCGAAAAACGCGCTGGATCCTGGCGCAAACACTTTAATCCGTCTCAAAATGCGAAGTAAAGGAGGCTCAAATTTGCATCGCATTTGCTTACATTCAAGCCAGATAAAATTTAAAATATCATACTTACGATGAATCTGTCTGCGCCAATCGAATTTTCTGCTCAAAGTATACAAGAAAATATCGAAAAAGCATCCGATTTGAGACTTTCACTTTTTGGGGTCAAAAAAATTCAAAGGGGTTAACCTTAGGTTTTTTTCAAAAACCGTGAAAATATTCAGTGGTGTTTTTATCGACGAAATCGACTAATTTCGATGCGTAGAGTTCGAAAAACGCGCTGGATCCTGGCGCAAACACTTTAATCCGTCTCAAAATGCGAAGTAAAGGATGCTCAGATTTGCATCGCATTTGCTTACTTTCAAGCCAGATAAAATTTAAAATATCATACTTACAATGAATCTGTCTGCGCCAATCGAATTTTCTGCTCAAAGTATACAAGAAAATATCGAAAAAACATCCGATTTGAGACTTTCACTTTTTGGGGTCAAAAAAATTCAAAGGGGTTAACCTTAGGTTTTTTTCAAAAACCGTGAAAATATTCAGTGGTGTTTTTATCGACGAAATCGACTAATTTCGATGCGTAAAGTTCGAAAAACGCGCTGGATCCTGGCGCAAACACTTTAATCCGTCTCAAAATGCGAAGTAAAGGAGGCTCAGATTTGCATGGCATTTGCTTACTTTCAAGCCAGATAAAATTTAAAATATCATACTTACGATGAATCTGTCTGCGCCAATCGAATTTTCTGCTCAAAGTATACAAGAAAATATCGAAAAAGCATCCGATTTGAGACTTTCACTTTTTGGGGTCAAAAAAATTCAAAGGGGTTAACCTTAGGTTTTTTTCAAAAACCGTGAAAATATTCAGTGGTGTTTTTATCGACGAAATCGACTAATTTCGATGCGTAGAGTTCGAAAAACGCGCTGGATCCTGGCGCAAACACTTTAATCCGTCTCAAAATGCGAAGTAAAGGAGGCTCAAATTTGCATCGCATTTGCTTACATTCAAGCCAGATAAAGTTTAAAATATCATACTTACGATGAATCTGTCTGCGCCAATCGAATTTTCTGCTCAAAATATACAAGAAAATATCGAAAAAGCATCCAATTTGAGACTTTTACTTTTTGGGGTCAAAAAAATTCAAAGGGGTTAACCTTAGGTTTTTTTCAAAAACCGTGAAAATATTCAGTGGTGTTTTTATCGACGAAATCGACTAATTTCGATTCGTAGAGTTTGAAAAACGCGCTGGATCCTGGCGCAAACACTTTAATCCGTCTCAAAATGCGAAGTAAAGGAGGCTCAGATTTGCATCGCATTTGCTTACTTTCAAGCCAGATAAAATTTAAAATATCATACTTACGATGAATCTGTCTGCCCCAATCGAATTTTCTGCTCAAAGTATACAAGAAAATATCGAAAAAGCATCCGATTTGAGACTTTCACTTTTTGGGGTCAAAAAAATTCAAAGGGGTTAACCTTAGGTTTTTTTCAAAAACCGTGAAAATATTCAGTGGTGTTTTTATCGACGAAATCGACTAATTTCGATGCGTAGAGTTCGAAAAACGCGCTGGATCCTGGCGCAAACACTTTAATCCGTCTCAAAATGCGAAGTAAAGGAGGCTCAGATTTGCATCGCATTTGCTTACTTTCAAGCCAGATAAAATTTAAAATATCATACTTACGATGAATCTGTCTGCGCCAATCGAATTTTCTGCTCAAAGTATACAAGAAAATATCGAAAAAGCATCCGATTTCAGACTTTCACTTTTTGGGGTCAAAAAAATTCAAAGGGGTTAACCTTAGGTTTTTTTCAAAAACCGTGAAAATATTCAGTGGTGTTTTTATCCACGAAATCGACTAATTTCGATACGTAGAGTTCGAAAAACTCGCTAGATCCTGGCGCAAACACTTTAATCCGTCTCAAAATGCGAAGTAAAGGAGGCTCAGATTTGCATCGCATTTGCTTACTTTCAAGCCAGATAAAATTTAAAATATCATACTTACGATGAATCTGTCTGCGCCAATCGAATTTTCTGCTCAAAGTATACTAGAAAATATCGAAAAAGCATCCGATTTGAGACTTTCACTTTTTGGGGTCAAAAAAATTCAAAGGGGTTAACCTTAGGTTTTTTTCAAAAACCGTGAAAATATTCAGTGGTGTTTTTATCGACGAAATCGACTAATTTCGATGCGTAAAGTTCGAAAAACGCGCTGGATCCTGGCGCAAACACTTTAATCCGTCTCAAAATGCGAAGTAAAGGAGGCTCAGATTTGCATGGCATTTGCTTACTTTCAAGCCAGATAAAATTTAAAATATCATACTTACGATGAATCTGTCTGCGCCAATCGAATTTTCTGCTCAAAGTATACAAGAAAATATCGAAAAAGCATCCGATTTGAGACTTTCACTTTTTGGGGTCAAAAAAATTCAAAGGGGTTAACCTTAGGTTTTTTTCAAAAACCGTGAAAATATTCAGTGGTGTTTTTATCGACGAAATCGACTAATTTCGATGCGTAGAGTTCGAAAAACGCGCTGGATCCTGGCGCAAACACTTTAATCCGTCTCAAAATGCGAAGTAAAGGAGGCTCAAATTTGCATCGCATTTGCTTACATTCAAGCCAGATAAAGTTTAAAATATCATACTTACGATGAATCTGTCTGCGCCAATCGAATTTTCTGCTCAAAATATACAAGAAAATATCGAAAAAGCATCCAATTTGAGACTTTTACTTTTTGGGGTCAAAAAAATTCAAAGGGGTTAACCTTAGGTTTTTTTCAAAAACCGTGAAAATATTCAGTGGTGTTTTTATCGACGAAATCGACTAATTTCGATTCGTAGAGTTTGAAAAACGCGCTGGATCCTGGCGCAAACACTTTAATCCGTCTCAAAATGCGAAGTAAAGGAGGCTCAGATTTGCATCGCATTTGCTTACTTTCAAGCCAGATAAAATTTAAAATATCATACTTACGATGAATCTGTCTGCCCCAATCGAATTTTCTGCTCAAAGTATACAAGAAAATATCGAAAAAGCATCCGATTTGAGACTTTCACTTTTTGGGGTCAAAAAAATTCAAAGGGGTTAACCTTAGGTTTTTTTCAAAAACCGTGAAAATATTCAGTGGTGTTTTTATCGACGAAATCGACTAATTTCGATGCGTAGAGTTCGAAAAACGCGCTGGATCCTGGCGCAAACACTTTAATCCGTCTCAAAATGCGAAGTAAAGGAGGCTCAGATTTGCATCGCATTTGCTTACTTTCAAGCCAGATAAAATTTAAAATATCATACTTACGATGAATCTGTCTGCACCAATCGAATTTTCTGCTCAAAGTATACAAGAAAATATCGAAAAAGCATCCGATTTCAGACTTTCACTTTTTGGGGTCAAAAAAATTCAAAGGGGTTAACCTTAGGTTTTTTTCAAAAACCGTGAAAATATTCAGTGGTGTTTTTATCGACGAAATCGACTAATTTCGATGCGTAGAGTTCGAAAAACTCGCTAGATCCTGGCGCAAACACTTTAATCCGTCTCAAAATGCGAAGTAAAGGAGGCTCAGATTTGCATCGCATTTGCTTACTTTCAAGCCAGATAAAATTTAAAATATCATACTTACGATGAATCTGTCTGCGCCAATCGAATTTTCTGCTCAAAGTATACTAGAAAATATCGAAAAAGCATCCGATTTGAGACTTTCACTTTTTGGGGTCAAAAAAATTCAAAGGGGTTAACCTTAGGTTTTTTTCAAAAACCGTGAAAATATTCAGTGGTGATTTTATCGACGAAATCGACTAATTTCGATGCGTAGAGTTCAAAAAACGCGCTGGATCCTGGCGCAAACACTTTAATCCGTCTCAAAATGCGAAGTAAAGGAGGCTCAGATTTGCATCGCATTTGCTTACTTTCAAGCCAGATAAAATTTAAAATATCATACTTACGATGAATCTGTCTGCGCCAATCGAATTTTCTGCTCAAAGTATACAAGAAAATATCGAAAAAGCATCCGATTTGAGACTTTCACTTTTTGGGGTCAAAAAAATTCAAAGGGGTTAACCTTAGGTTTTTTTCAAAAACCGTGAAAATATTCAGTGGTGTTTTTATCGACGAAATCGACTAATTTCGATGCGTAGAGTTCGAAAAACGCGCTGGATCCTGGCGCAAACACTTTAATCCGTCTCAAAATGCGAAGTAAAGGAGGCTCAGATTTGCATCGCATTTGCTTACTTTCAAGCCAGATAAAATTTAAAATATCATACTTACGATGAATCTGTCTGCGCCAATCGAATTTTCTGCTCAAAGTATACAAGAAAATATCGAAAAAGCATCCGATTTGAGACTTTCACTTTTTGGGGTCAAAAAAATTCAAAGGGGTACCTTAGGTTTTTTTCAAAAACCGTGAAAATATTCAGTGGTGTTTTTATCGACGAAATCGACTTATTTCGATGCGTAGAATTCGAAAAACGCGCTGGATCCTGGCGCAAACACTTTAAGCCGTCTCAAAATGCGAAGTAAAGGAGGCTCAGATTTGCATCGCATTTGCTTACTTTCAAGCCAGATAAAATTTAAAATATCATACTTACGATGAATCTGTCTGCGCCAATCGAATTTACTTCTCAAAGTATACAAGAAAATATCGAAAAAGCATCCGATTTGAGACTTTCACTTTTTGGGGTCAAAAAAATTCAAAGAGGTTAACCTTAGGTTTTTTTCAAAAACCGTGAAAATATTCAGTGGTGTTTTTATCGACGAAATCGACTAATTTCGATGCGTAGAGTTCGAAAAACGCTCTGGATCCTGGCGCAAACACTTTAATCCGTCTCAAAATGCGAAGTAAAGGAGGCTCAGATTTGCATCGCATTTGCTTACTTTCAAGCCAGATAAAATTTAAAATATCATACTTACGATGAATCTGTCTGCGCCAATCGAATTTTCTGCTCAAAGTATACAAGAAAATATCGAAAAAGCATCCGATTTGAGACTTTCACTTTTTGGGGTCAAAAAAATTCAAAGGGGTTAACCTTAGGTTTTTTTCAAAAACCGTGAAAATATTCAGTGGTGTTTTTATCGACGAAAGCGACTAATTTCGATGCGTAGAATTCGAAAAACGCGCTGGATCCTGGCGCAAACACTTTAATCCGTCTCAAAATGCGAAGTAAAGGAGGCTCAGATTTGCATCGCATTTGCTTACTTTCAAGCCAGATAAAATTTAAAATATCATACTTACGATGAATCTGTCTGCGCTAATCGAATTTTCTGCTCAAAGTATACAAGAAAATACCGAAAAAGCATCCGATTTGAGACTTTCCCTTTTTGGGGTCAAAAAAATTCAAAGGGGTTAACCTTAGGTTTTTTTCAAAAACCGTGAAAATATTCAGTGGTGTTTTTATCGACGAAATCGACTAATTTCGATGCGTAGAGTTCGAAAAACGCGCGGGATCCTGGCGCAAACACTTTAATCCGTCTCAAGATGCGAAGTAAAGGAGGCTCAGATTTGCATCGCATTTGCTTACTTTCAAGCCAGATAAAATTTAAAATATCATACTTACGATGAATCTGTCTGCGCCAATCGAATTTTCTGCTCAAAGTATACAAGAAAAGATCGAAAAAGCATCCGATTTGAGACTTTCACTTTTTGGGGTCAAAAAAATTCAAAGGGGTTAACCTTAGGTTTTTTTCAAAAACCGTGAAAATATTCAGTGGTGTTTTTATCGACGAAATCGACTAATTTCGATGCGTAGAGTTCGAAAAACGCGCTGGATCCTGGCGCAAACACTTTAATCCGTCTCAAAATGCGAAGTAAAGGAGGCTCAGATTTGCATCGCATTTGCTTACTTTCAAGCCAGATAAAATTTAAAATATCATACTTACGATGAATCTGTCTGCGCCAATCGAATTTTCTGCTCAAAGTATACAAGAAAATATCGAAAAAGCATCCGATTTGAGACTTTCACTTTTTGGGGTCAAAAAAATTCAAAGGGGTTAACCTTAGGTTTTTTTCAAAAACCGTGAAAATATTCAGTGGTGTTTTTATCGACGAAATCGACTAATTTCGATGCGTAGAGTTCGAAAAACGCGCTGGATCCTGGCGCAAACACTTTAATCCGTCTCAAAATGCGAAGTAAAGGAGGCTCAGATTTGCATCGCATTTGCTTACTTTCAAGCCAGATAAAATTTAAAATATCATACTTACGATGAATCTGTCTGCGCCAATCGAATTTTCTGCACAAAGTATACAAGAAAATATCGAAAAAGCATCCGATTTGAGACTTTCACTTTTTGGGGTCAAAAAAATTCAAAGGGGTACCTTAGGTTTTTTTCAAAAACCGTGAAAATATTCAGTGGTGTTTTTATCGACGAAATCGACTTATTTCGATGCGTAGAATTCGAAAAACGCGCTGGATCCTGGCGCAAACACTTTAAGCCGTCTCAAAATGCGAAGTAAAGGAGGCTCAGATTTGCATCGCATTTGCTTACTTTCAAGCCAGATAAAATTTAAAATATCATACTTACGATGAATCTGTCTGCGCCAATCGAATTTACTTCTCAAAGTATACAAGAAAATATCGAAAAAGCATCCTATTTGAGACTTTCACTTTTTGGGGTCAAAAAAATTCAAAGAGGTTAACCTTAGGTTTTTTTCAAAAACCGTGAAAATATTCAGTGGTGTTTTTATCGACGAAATCGACTAATTTCGATGCGTAGAGTTCGAAAAACGCTCTGGATCCTGGCGCAAACACTTTAATCCGTCTCAAAATGCGAAGTAAAGGAGGCTCAGATTTGCATCGCATTTGCTTACTTTCAAGCCAGATAAAATTTAAAATATCATACTTACGATGAATCTGTCTGCGCCAATCGAATTTTCTGCTCAAAGTATACAAGAAAATATCGAAAAAGCATCCGATTTGAGACTTTCACTTTTTGGGGTCAAAAAAATTCAAAGGGGTTAACCTTAGGTTTTTTTCAAAAACCGTGAAAATATTCAGTGGTGTTTTTATCGACGAAAGCGACTAATTTCGATGCGTAGAATTCGAAAAACGCGCTGGATCCTGGCGCAAACACTTTAATCCGTCTCAAAATGCGAAGTAAAGGAGGCTCAGATTTGCATCGCATTTGCTTACTTTCAAGCCAGATAAAATTTAAAATATCATACTTACGATGAATCTGTCTGCGCTAATCGAATTTTCTGCTCAAAGTATACAAGAAAATACCGAAAAAGCATCCGATTTGAGACTTTCCCTTTTTGGGGTCAAAAAAATTCAAAGGGGTTAACCTTAGGTTTTTTTCAAAAACCGTGAAAATATTCAGTGGTGTTTTTATCGACGAAATCGACTAATTTCGATGCGTAGAGTTCGAAAAACGCGCGGGATCCTGGCGCAAACACTTTAATCCGTCTCAAGATGCGAAGTAAAGGAGGCTCAGATTTGCATCGCATTTGCTTACTTTCAAGCCAGATAAAATTTAAAATATCATACTTACGATGAATCTGTCTGCGCCAATCGAATTTTCTGCTCAAAGTATACAAGAAAAGATCGAAAAAGCATCCGATTTGAGACTTTCACTTTTTGGGGTCAAAAAAATTCAAAGGGGTTAACCTTAGGTTTTTTTCAAAAACCGTGAAAATATTCAGTGGTGTTTTTATCGACGAAATCGACTAATTTCGATGCGTAGAGTTCGAAAAACGCGCTGGATCCTGGCGCAAACACTTTAATCCGTCTCAAAATGCGAAGTAAAGGAGGCTCAGATTTGCATCGCATTTGCTTACTTTCAAGCCAGATAAAATTTAAAATATCATACTTACGATGAATCTGTCTGCGCCAATCGAATTTTCTGCTCAAAGTATACAAGAAAATATCGAAAAAGCATCCGATTTGAGACTTTCACTTTTTGGGGTCAAAAAAATTCAAAGGGGTTAACCTTAGGTTTTTTTCAAAAACCGTGAAAATATTCAGTGGTGTTTTTATCGACGAAATCGACTAATTTCGATGCGTAGAGTTCGAAAAACGCGCTGGATCCTGGCGCAAACACTTTAATCCGTCTCAAAATGCGAAGTAAAGGAGGCTCAGATTTGCATCGCATTTGCTTACTTTCAAGCCAGATAAAATTTAAAATATCATACTTACGATGAATCTGTCTGCGCCAATCGACTTTTCTGCTCAAAGTATACAAGAAAATATCGAAAAAGCATCCGATTTGAGACTTTCACTTTTTGGGGTCAAAAAAATTCAAAGGGGTTAACCTTAGGTTTTTTTCAAAAACCGTGAAAATATTCAGTGGTGTTTTTATCGACGAAATCGACTAATTTCGATGCGTAGAGTTCGAAAAACGCGTTGGATCCTGGCGCAAACACTTTAATCCGTCTCGAAATGCGAAATAAAGGAGGCTCAGATTTGCATCGCATTTGCTTACTTTCAAGCCAGATAAAATTTAAAATATCATACTTACGATGAATCTGTCTGCGCCAATCGAATTTTCTGCTCAAAGTATACAAGAAAATATCGAAAAAGCATCCGATTTGAGACTTTCACTTTTTGGGGTCAAAAAAATTCAAAGGGGTTAAACTTAGGTTTTTTCAAAAACCGTGAAAATATTCAGTGGTGTTTTTATCGACGAAATCGACTAATTTCGATGCGTAGAGTTCGAAAAACGCGCTGGATCCTGGCGCAAACACTTAATTCTGTCTCAAAATGCGAAGTAATGGGGGCTCAGATTTGCATCGCATTTGCTTACTTTCAAGCCAGATAAAATTTAAAATATCATACTTACGATGAATCTGTCTGCGCCAATCGAATTTTATGCTCAAAGTATACAAGAAAATATCGAAAAAGCATCCGATTTGAGACTTTCACTTTTTGGGGTCAAAAAAATTCAAAGGGGTTAACCTTAGGTTTTTTTCAAAAACCGTGAAAATATTCAGTGGTGTTTTTATCGACGAAATCGTGTAATTTCGATGCGTAGAGTTCGAAAAACGCGCTGGATCCTGGCGCAAACACTTTAATCCGTCTCAAAATGCGAAGTAAAGGAAGTTCAGATTTGCATCGCATTTGCTTACTTTCAAGCCAGATAAAATTTAAAATATCATACTTACGATGAATCTGTCTGCGCCAATCGAATTTTATGCTCAAAGTATACAAGAAAATATCGAAAAAGCATCCGATTTGAGACTTTCACTTTTTGGGGTCAAAAAAATTCAAAGGGTAAAACCTTAGGTTTTTTTCAAAAACCGTGAAAATATTCAGTGGTGTTTTTATCGACGAAATCGACTAATTTCGATGCGTTGAGTTCGAAAAACGCGCTGGATCCTGGCGCAAACACTTTAATCCGTCTCAAAATGCGAAGTAAAGGAGGCTCAGATTTGCATCGCATTTGCTTACTTTCAAGCCAGATAAAATTTAAAATATCATACTTACGATGAATCTGTCTGCGCCAATCGAATTTTCTGCTCAAAGTATACAAGAAAATATCGAAAAAGCATCCGATTTGAGACTTTCACTTTTTGGGGTCAAAAAAATTCAAAGGGGTTAACCTTAGGTTTTTTTCAAAAACCGTGAAAATATTCAGTGGTGTTTTTATCGACGAAATCGACTAATTTCGATGCGTAGAGTTCGAAAAACGCGCTGGATCCTGGCGCAAACACTTTAATCCGTCTCAAAATGCGAAGTAAAGGAGGCTCAGATTTGCATCGCATTTGCTTACTTTCAAGCCAGATAAAATTTAAAATATCATACTTACGATGAATCTGTCTGCGCCAATCGAATTTTCTGCTCAAAGTATACAAGAAAATATCGAAAAAGCATCCGATTTGAGACTTTCACTTTTTGGGGTCAAAAAAATTCAAAGGGGTTAAACTTAGGTTTTTTCAAAAACCGTGAAAATATTCAGTGGTGTTTTTATCGACGAAATCGACTAATTTCGATGCGTAGAGTTCGAAAAACGCGCTGGATCCTGGCGCAAACACTTTAATCCGTCTCAAAATGCGAAGTAAAGGAGGCTCAGATTTGCATCGCATTTGCTTACTTTCAAGCCAGATAAAATTTAAAATATCATACTTACGATGAATCTGTCTGCGGCAATCGAATTTTCTGCTCAAAGTATACAAGAAAATATCGAAAAAGCATTCGATTTGAGACTTTCACTTTTTGGGGTCAAAAAAATTCAAAGGGGTTAATCTTAGGTTTTTTTCAAAAACCGTGAAAATATTCAGTGGTGTTTTTATCGACGAAATCGACTAATTTCGATGCGTAGAGTTCGAAAAACGCGCTGGATCCTGGCGCAAACACTTTAATCCGTCTCAAAATGCGAAGTAAAAGAGGCTCAGATTTGCATCGCATTTACTTACTTTCAAGCTAGATAAAATTTAAAATATCATACTTACGATGAATCTGTCTGCGCCAATCGATTTTTCTGCTCAAAGTATACAAGAAAATATCGAAAAAGCAACCGATTTGAGACTTTCACTTTTTGGGGTCAAAAAAATTCAAAGGGGTTATCCTTAGGTTTTTTTCAAAAACCGTGAAAATATTCAGTGGTGTTTTTATCGACGAAATCGACTAATTTCGATGCGTAGAGTTCGAAAAACGCGCTGGATCCTGGCGCAAACACTTTAATCCGTCTCAAAATGCGAAGTAAAGGAGGCTCAGATTTGCATCGCATTTGCTTGCTTTCAAGCCAGATAAAATTTAAAATATCATACTTACGATGAATCTGTCTGCGCCAATCGAATTTTCTGCTCAAAGTATACAAGAAAATATCGAAAAAGCATCCGATTTGAGACTTTCACTTTTGGGGTCAAAAAAATTCAAAGGGGTTAACCTTAGGTTTTTTTCAAAAACCGTGAAAATATTCAGTGGTGTTTTTATCGACGAAATCGACTAATTTCGATGCGTAGAGTTGGAAAAACGCGCAGGATCCTGGCGCAATCACTTTAATCCGTCTCAAAATGCGAAGTAAAGGAGGCTCAGATTTGCATCGCATTTGCTTACTTTCAAGCCAGATAAAATTTAAAATATCATACTTACGCTGAATCTGTCTGCGCCAATCGAATTTTATGCTCAAAGTATACAAGAAAATATCGAAAAAGCATCCGATTTGAGACTTTCACTTTTTGGGGTCAAAAAACTTCAAAGGGGTTAACCTTAGGTTTTTTTCACAAACCGTGAAAATATTCAGTGGTGTTTTTATCGACGAAATCGACTAATTTCGATGCGTAGAGTTCGAAAAACGCGCTGGATCCTGGCGCAAACACTTTAATCCGTCTCAAAATGCGAAGTAAAGGAGGCTCAGATTTGCATCGCATTTGCTTACTTTCAAGCCAGATAAAATTTAAAATATCATACTTACGATGAATCTGTCTGCGCCAATCGAATTTTCTGCTCAAAGTATACAAGAAAATATCGAAAAGGCATCCGATTTGAGACTTACACTTTTTGGGGTCAAAAAAATTCAAAGGGGTTAACCTTAGGTTTTTTTCAAAAACCGTGAAAATATTCAGTGGTGTTTTTATCGACGAAATCGACTAATTTCGATGCGTAGAGTTCGAAAAACGCGCTGGATCCTGGCTCAAACACTTTAATCCGTCTCAAAATGCGAAGTAAAGGAGGCTCAGATTTGCATCGCATTTGCTTACTTTCAAGCCATATAAAATTTAGAATATCATACTTACGATGAATCTGTTTGCGCCAATCGAATTTTCTGCTCAAAGTATACAAGATAATTTCAAAAAAGCATCCGATTTGAAACTTTCACTTTTTGGGGTCAAAAAAATTCAAAGGGGTTAACCTTAGGTTTTTTTCAAAAACCGTGAAAATATTCAGTGGTGTTTTTATCGACGAAATCGACTAATTTCGATGCGTAGAGTTCGAAAAACGCGCTGGATCCTGGCGCAAACACTTTAATATGTCTCAAAATGCGAAGTAAAGGAGGCTCAGATTTGCATCGCATTTGCTTACTTTCAAGCCAGATAAAATTTAAAATATGATACTTACGATGAATCTGTCTGCGCCAATCGAATTTTCTGCTCAAAGTATATAAGAAAATATCGCAAAAGCATCCGATTTGAGACTTTCACTTTTTGGGGTCAAAAAAATGCAAAGGGGTTAACCTTAGGTTTTTTTCAAAAACCGTGAAAATATTCAGTGGTGTTTTTATCGACGAAATCGACAAATTTCGATGCGTAGAGTTCGAAAAACGCGCTGGATTCTGGCGCAAACACTTTAATCCGTCTCAAAATGCGAAGTAAAGGAGGCTCAGATTTGCATCGCATTTGCTTACTTTCAAGCCAGATAAAATTTAAAATATCATACTTACGATGAATCTGTCTGCGCCAATCGAATTTTCTGCTCAAAGTATACAAGAAAATATCGAAAAAGCATCCGATTTGAAACTTTCACTTTTTGGGGTCAAAAAAATTCAAAGGGGTTAACCTTAGGTTTTTTTCAAAAACCGTGAAAATATTCAGTGGTGTTTTTATCGACGAAATCGACTAATTTCGATGCGTAGAGTTCGAAAAACGCGCTGGATCTTGGCGCAAACACTTTAATCCGTCTCAAAATGCGAAGTAAAGGAGGCTCAGATTTGCATCGCATTTGCTTACTTTCAAGCCAGATAAAATTTAAAATATCATACTTACGATGAATCTGTCTGCGCCAATCGAATTTTCTGCTCAAAGTATACAAGAAAATATCGAAAAAGCATCCGATTTGAGACTTTCACTTTTTGGGGTCAAAAAAATTCAAAGGGGTTAACCTTAGGTTTTTTTCAAAAACCGTGAAAATATTCAGTGGTGTTTTTATCGACGAAATCGACTAATTTCGATGCGTAGAGTTCGAAAAACGCGCTGGATCCTGGCGCAAACACTTTAATCCGTCTCAAAATGCGAAGTAAAGGAGGCTCAGATTTGCATCGCATTTGCTTACTTTCAAGCCAGATAAAATTTAAAATATCATACTTACGATGAATCTGTCTGCGCCAATCGAATTTTCTGCTCAAAGTATACAAGAAAATATCGAAAAAGCATCCGATTTGAGACTTTCACTTTTTGGGGTCAAAAAAATTCAAAGGGGTTAACCTTAGGTTTTTTTCAAAAACCGTGAAAATATTCAGTGGTGTTTTTATCGACGAAATCGACTAATTTCGATGCGTAGAGTTCGAAAAACGCGCTGGATCCTGGCGCAAACACTTTAATCCGTCTCAAAATGCGAAGTAAAGGAAGCTCAGATTTGCATCGCATTTGCTTACTTTCAAGCCAGATAAAATTTAAAATATCATACTTACAATGAATCTGTCTGCGCCAATCGAATTTTCTGCTCAAAGTATACAAGAAAATATCGAAAAAGCATCCGATTTGAGACTTTCACTTTTTGGGGTCAAAAAAATTCAAAGGGGTTAACCTTAGGTTTTTTTCAAAAACCGTGAAAATATTCAGTGGTGTTTTTATCGACGAAATCGACTAATTTCGATGCGTAGAGTTCGAAAAACGCGCAGGATCCTGGCGCAATCACTTTAATCCAACTCAAAATGCGAAGTAAAGGAGGCTCAGATTTGCATCGCATTTGCTTACTTTCAAGCCAGATAAAATTTAAAATATCATACTTACGATGAATCTGTCTGCGCCAATCGAATTTTCTGCTCAAAGTATACAAGAAAATATCGAAAAAGCATCCGATTTGAGACTTTCACTTTTGGGGTCAAAAAAATTCAAAGGGGTTAACCTTAGGTTTTTTTCAAAAACCGTGAAAATATTCAGTGGTGTATTTATCGACGAAATCGACTAATTTCGATGCGTAGAGTTCGAAAAACGCGCAGGATCCTGGCGCAATCACTTTAATCCGTCTCAAAATGCGAAGTAAAGGAGGCTCAGATTTGCATCGCATTTGCTTACTTTCAAGCCAGATAAAATTTAAAATATCATACTTACGCTGAATCTGTCTGCGCCAATCGAATTTTATGCTCAAAGTATACAAGAAAATATCGAAAAAGCATCCGATTTGAGACTTTCACTTTTTGGGGTCAAAAAACTTCAAAGGGGTTAACCTTAGGTTTTTTTCACAAACCGTGAAAATATTCAGTGGTGTTTTTATCGACGAAATCGACTAATTTCGATGCGTAGAGTTCGAAAAACGCGCTGGATCCTGGCGCAAACACTTTAATCCGTCTCAAAATGCGAAGTAAAGGAGGCTCAGATTTGCATCGCATTTGCTTACTTTCAAGCCAGATAAAATTTAGAATATCATACTTACGATGAATCTGTTTGCGCCAATCGAATTTTCTGCTCAAAGTATACAAGATAATTTCAAAAAAGCATCCGATTTGAAACTTTCACTTTTTGGGGTCAAAAAAATTCAAAGGGGTTAACCTTAGGTTTTTTTCAAAAACCGTGAAAATATTCAGTGGTGTTTTTATCGACGAAATCGACTAATTTCGATGCGTAGAGTTCGAAAAACGCGCTGGATCCTGGCGCAAACACTTTAATATGTCTCAAAATGCGAAGTAAAGGAGGCTCAGATTTGCATCGCATTTGCTTACTTTCAAGCCAGATAAAATTTAAAATATGATACTTACGATGAATCTGTCTGCGCCAATCGAATTTTCTGCTCAAAGTATATAAGAAAATATCGCAAAAGCATCCGATTTGAGACTTTCACTTTTTGGGGTCAAAAAAATGCAAAGGGGTTAACCTTAGGTTTTTTTCAAAAACCGTGAAAATATTCAGTGGTGTTTTTATCGACGAAATCGACAAATTTCGATGCGTAGAGTTCGAAAAACGCGCTGGATTCTGGCGCAAACACTTTAATCCGTCTCAAAATGCGAAGTAAAGGAGGCTCAGATTTGCATCGCATTTGCTTACTTTCAAGCCAGATAAAATTTAAAATATCATACTTACGATGAATCTGTCTGCGCCAATCGAATTTTCTGCTCAAAGTATACAAGAAAATATCGAAAAAGCATCCGATTTGAAACTTTCACTTTTTGGGGTCAAAAAAATTCAAAGGGGTTAACCTTAGGTTTTTTTCAAAAACCGTGAAAATATTCAGTGGTGTTTTTATCGACGAAATCGACTAATTTCGATGCGTAGAGTTCGAAAAACGCGCTGGATCCTGGCGCAAACACTTTAATCCGTCTCAAAATGCGAAGTAAAGGAGGCTCAGATTTGCATCGCATTTGCTTACTTTCAAGCCAGATAAAATTTAAAATATCATACTTACGATGAATCTGTCTGCGCCAATCGAATTTTCTGCTCAAAGTATACAAGAAAATATCGAAAAGGCATCCGATTTGAGACTTACACTTTTTGGGGTCAAAAAAATTCAAAGGGGTTAACCTTAGGTTTTTTTCAAAAACCGTGAAAATATTCAGTGGTGTTTTTATCGACGAAATCGACTAATTTCGATGCGTAGAGTTCGAAAAACGCGCTGGATCCTGGCTCAAACACTTTAATCCGTCTCAAAATGCGAAGTAAAGGAGGCTCAGATTTGCATCGCATTTGCTTACTTTCAAGCCAGATAAAATTTAGAATATCATACTTACGATGAATCTGTTTGCGCCAATCGAATTTTCTGCTCAAAGTATACAAGATAATTTCAAAAAAGCATCCGATTTGAAACTTTCACTTTTTGGGGTCAAAAAAATTCAAAGGGGTTAACCTTAGGTTTTTTTCAAAAACCGTGAAAATATTCAGTGGTGTTTTTATCGACGAAATCGACTAATTTCGATGCGTAGAGTTCGAAAAACGCGCTGGATCCTGGCGCAAACACTTTAATATGTCTCAAAATGCGAAGTAAAGGAGGCTCAGATTTGCATCGCATTTGCTTACTTTCAAGCCAGATAAAATTTAAAATATGATACTTACGATGAATCTGTCTGCGCCAATCGAATTTTCTGCTCAAAGTATATAAGAAAATATCGCAAAAGCATCCGATTTGAGACTTTCACTTTTTGGGGTCAAAAAAATGCAAAGGGGTTAACCTTAGGTTTTTTTCAAAAACCGTGAAAATATTCAGTGGTGTTTTTATCGACGAAATCGACAAATTTCGATGCGTAGAGTTCGAAAAACGCGCTGGATTCTGGCGCAAACACTTTAATCCGTCTCAAAATGCGAAGTAAAGGAGGCTCAGATTTGCATCGCATTTGCTTACTTTCAAGCCAGATAAAATTCAAAATATCATACTTACGATGAATCTGTCTGCGCCAATCGAATTTTCTGCTCAAAGTATACAAGAAAATATCGAAAAAGCATCCGATTTGAAACTTTCACTTTTTGGGGTCAAAAAAATTCAAAGGGGTTAACCTTAGGTTTTTTTCAAAAACCGTGAAAATATTCAGTGGTGTTTTTATCGACGAAATCGACTAATTTCGATGCGTAGAGTTCGAAAAACGCGCTGGATCTTGGCGCAAACACTTTAATCCGTCTCAAAATGCGAAGTAAAGGAGGCTCAGATTTGCATCGCATTTGCTTACTTTCAAGCCAGATAAAATTTAAAATATCATACTTACGATGAATCTGTCTGCGCCAATCGAATTTTCTGCTCAAAGTATACAAGAAAATATCGAAAAAGCATCCGATTTGAGACTTTCACTTTTTGGGGTCAAAAAAATTCAAAGGGGTTAACCTTAGGTTTTTTTCAAAAACCGTGAAAATATTCAGTGGTGTTTTTATCGACGAAATCGACTAATTTCGATGCGTAGAGTTCGAAAAACGCGCTGGATCCTGGCGCAAACACTTTAATCCGTCTCAAAATGCGAAGTAAAGGAGGCTCAGATTTGCATCGCATTTGCTTACTTTCAAGCCAGATAAAATTTAAAATATCATACTTACGATGAATCTGTCTGCGCCAATCGAATTTTCTGCTCAAAGTATACAAGAAAATATCGAAAAAGCATCCGATTTGAGACTTTCACTTTTTGGGGTCAAAAAAATTCAAAGGGGTTAACCTTAGGTTTTTTTCAAAAACCGTGAAAATATTCAGTGGTGTTTTTATCGACGAAATCGACTAATTTCGATGCGTAGAGTTCGAAAAACGCGCTGGATCCTGGCGCAAACACTTTAATCCGTCTCAAAATGCGAAGTAAAGGAAGCTCAGATTTGCATCGCATTTGCTTACTTTCAAGCCAGATAAAATTTAAAATATCATACTTACAATGAATCTGTCTGCGCCAATCGAATTTTCTGCTCAAAGTATACAAGAAAATATCGAAAAAGCATCCGATTTGAGACTTTCACTTTTTGGGGTCAAAAAAATTCAAAGGGGTTAACCTTAGGTTTTTTTCAAAAACCGTGAAAATATTCAGTGGTGTTTTTATCGACGAAATCGACTAATTTCGATGCGTAGAGTTCGAAAAACGCGCAGGATCCTGGCGCAATCACTTTAATCCAACTCAAAATGCGAAGTAAAGGAGGCTCAGATTTGCATCGCATTTGCTTACTTTCAAGCCAGATAAAATTTAAAATATCATACTTACGATGAATCTGTCTGCGCCAATCGAATTTTCTGCTCAAAGTATACAAGAAAATATCGAAAAAGCATCCGATTTGAGACTTTCACTTTTGGGGTCAAAAAAATTCAAAGGGGTTAACCTTAGGTTTTTTTCAAAAACCGTGAAAATATTCAGTGGTGTATTTATCGACGAAATCGACTAATTTCGATGCGTAGAGTTCGAAAAACGCGCAGGATCCTGGCGCAATCACTTTAATCCGTCTCAAAATGCGAAGTAAAGGAGGCTCAGATTTGCATCGCATTTGCTTACTTTCAAGCCAGATAAAATTTAAAATATCATACTTACGCTGAATCTGTCTGCGCCAATCGAATTTTATGCTCAAAGTATACAAGAAAATATCGAAAAAGCATCCGATTTGAGACTTTCACTTTTTGGGGTCAAAAAACTTCAAAGGGGTTAACCTTAGGTTTTTTTCACAAACCGTGAAAATATTCAGTGGTGTTTTTATCGACGAAATCGACTAATTTCGATGCGTAGAGTTCGAAAAACGCGCTGGATCCTGGCGCAAACACTTTAATCCGTCTCAAAATGCGAAGTAAAGGAGGCTCAGATTTGCATCGCATTTGCTTACTTTCAAGCCAGATAAAATTTAGAATATCATACTTACGATGAATCTGTTTGCGCCAATCGAATTTTCTGCTCAAAGTATACAAGATAATTTCAAAAAAGCATCCGATTTGAAACTTTCACTTTTTGGGGTCAAAAAAATTCAAAGGGGTTAACCTTAGGTTTTTTTCAAAAACCGTGAAAATATTCAGTGGTGTCTTTATCGACGAAATCGACTAATTTCGATGCGTAGAGTTCGAAAAACGCGCTGGATCCTGGCGCAAACACTTTAATATGTCTCAAAATGCGAAGTAAAGGAGGCTCAGATTTGCATCGCATTTGCTTACTTTCAAGCCAGATAAAATTTAAAATATGATACTTACGATGAATCTGTCTGCGCCAATCGAATTTTCTGCTCAAAGTATATAAGAAAATATCGCAAAAGCATCCGATTTGAGACTTTCACTTTTTGGGGTCAAAAAAATGCAAAGGGGTTAACCTTAGGTTTTTTTCAAAAACCGTGAAAATATTCAGTGGTGTTTTTATCGACGAAATCGACAAATTTCGATGCGTAGAGTTCGAAAAACGCGCTGGATTCTGGCGCAAACACTTTAATCCGTCTCAAAATGCGAAGTAAAGGAGGCTCAGATTTGCATCGCATTTGCTTACTTTCAAGCCAGATAAAATTTAAAATATCATACTTACGATGAATCTGTCTGCGCCAATCGAATTTTCTGCTCAAAGTATACAAGAAAATATCGAAAAAGCATCCGATTTGAAACTTTCACTTTTTGGGGTCAAAAAAATTCAAAGGGGTTAACCTTAGGTTTTTTTCAAAAACCGTGAAAATATTCAGTGGTGTTTTTATCGACGAAATCGACTAATTTCGATGCGTAGAGTTCGAAAAACGCGCTGGATCTTGGCGCAAACACTTTAATCCGTCTCAAAATGCGAAGTAAAGGAGGCTCAGATTTGCATCGCATTTGCTTACTTTCAAGCCAGATAAAATTTAAAATATCATACTTACGATGAATCTGTCTGCGCCAATCGAATTTTCTGCTCAAAGTATACAAGAAAATATCGAAAAAGCATCCGATTTGAGACTTTCACTTTTTGGGGTCAAAAAAATTCAAAGGGGTTAACCTTAGGTTTTTTTCAAAAACCGTGAAAATATTCAGTGGTGTTTTTATCGACGAAATCGACTAATTTCGATGCGTAGAGTTCGAAAAACGCGCTGGATCCTGGCGCAAACACTTTAATCCGTCTCAAAATGCGAAGTAAAGGAGGCTCAGATTTGCGTCGCATTTGCTTACTTTCAAGCCAGATAAAATTTAAAATATCATACTTACGATGAATCTGTCTGCGCCAATCGAATTTTCTGCTCAAAGTATACAAGAAAATATCGAAAAAGCATCCGATTTGAGACTTTCACTTTTTGGGGTCAAAAAAATTCAAAGGGGTTAACCTTAGGTTTTTTTCAAAAACCGTGAAAATATTCAGTGGTGTTTTTATCGACGAAATCGACTAATTTCGATGCGTAGAGTTCGAAAAACGCGCTGGATCCTGGCGCAAACACTTTAATCCGTCTCAAAATGCGAAGTAAAGGAAGCTCAGATTTGCATCGCATTTGCTTACTTTCAAGCCAGATAAAATTTAAAATATCATACTTACAATGAATCTGTCTGCGCCAATCGAATTTTCTGCTCAAAGTATACAAGAAAATATCGAAAAAGCATCCGATTTGAGACTTTCACTTTTTGGGGTCAAAAAAATTCAAAGGGGTTAACCTTAGGTTTTTTTCAAAAACCGTGAAAATATTCAGTGGTGTTTTTATCGACGAAATCGACTAATTTCGATGCGTAGAGTTCGAAAAACGCGCAGGATCCTGGCGCAATCACTTTAATCCAACTCAAAATGCGAAGTAAAGGAGGCTCAGATTTGCATCGCATTTGCTTACTTTCAAGCCAGATAAAATTTAAAATATCATACTTACGATGAATCTGTCTGCGCCAATCGAATTTTCTGCTCAAAGTATACAAGAAAATATCGAAAAAGCATCCGATTTGAGACTTTCACTTTTGGGGTCAAAAAAATTCAAAGGGGTTAACCTTAGGTTTTTTTCAAAAACCGTGAAAATATTCAGTGGTGTTTTTATCGACGAAATCGACTAATTTCGATGCGTAGAGTTCGAAAAACGCGCAGGATCCTGGCGCAATCACTTTAATCCGTCTCAAAATGCGAAGTAAAGGAGGCTCAGATTTGCATCGCATTTGCTTACTTTCAAGCCAGATAAAATTTAAAATATCATACTTACGCTGAATCTGTCTGCGCCAATCGAATTTTATGCTCAAAGTATACAAGAAAATATCGAAAAAGCATCCGATTTGAGACTTTCACTTTTTGGGGTCAAAAAACTTCAAAGGGGTTAACCTTAGGTTTTTTTCACAAACCGTGAAAATATTCAGTGGTGTTTTTATCGACGAAATCGACTAATTTCGATGCGTAGAGTTCGAAAAACGCGCTGGATCCTGGCGCAAACACTTTAATCCGTCTCAAAATGCGAAGTAAAGGAGGCTCAGATTTGCATCGCATTTGCTTACTTTCAAGCCAGATAAAATTTAAAATATCATACTTACGATGAATCTGTCTGCGCCAATCGAATTTTCTGCTCAAAGTATACAAGAAAATATCGAAAAGGCATCCGATTTGAGACTTACACTTTTTGGGGTCAAAAAAATTCAAAGGGGTTAACCTTAGGTTTTTTTCAAAAACCGTGAAAATATTCAGTGGTGTTTTTATCGACGAAATCGACTAATTTCGATGCGTAGAGTTCGAAAAACGCGCTGGATCCTGGCTCAAACACTTTAATCCGTCTCAAAATGCGAAGAAAAGGAGGCTCAGATTTGCATCGCATTTGCTTACTTTCAAGCCAGATAAAATTTAGAATATCATACTTACGATGAATCTGTTTGCGCCAATCGAATTTTCTGCTCAAAGTATACAAGATAATTTCAAAAAAGCATCCGATTTGAAACTTTCACTTTTTGGGGTCAAAAAAATTCAAAGGGGTTAACCTTAGGTTTTTTTCAAAAACCGTGAAAATATTCAGTGGTGTTTTTATCGACGAAATCGACTAATTTCGATGCGTAGAGTTCGAAAAACGCGCTGGATCCTGGCGCAAACACTTTAATCCGTCTCAAAATGCGAAGTAATGGAGGCTCAGATTTGCATCGCATTTGCTTACTTTCAAGCCAGATAAAATTTAAAATATGATACTTACGATGAATCTGTCTGCGCCAATCGAATTTTCTGCTCAAAGTATATAAGAAAATATCGCAAAAGCATCCGATTTGAGACTTTCACTTTTTGGGGTCAAAAAAATGCAAAGGGGTTAACCTTAGGTTTTTTTCAAAAACCGTGAAAATATTCAGTGGTGTTTTTATCGACGAAATCGACAAATTTCGATGCGTAGAGTTCGAAAAACGCGCTGGATTCTGGCGCAAACACTTTAATCCGTCTCAAAATGCGAAGTAAAGGAGGCTCAGATTTGCATCGCATTTGCTTACTTTCAAGCCAGATAAAATTTAAAATATCATACTTACGATGAATCTGTCTGCGCCAATCGAATTTTCTGCTCAAAGTATACAAGAAAATATCGAAAAAGCATCCGATTTGAGACTTTCACTTTTTGGGGTCAAAAAAATTCAAAGGGGTTAACCTTAGGTTTTTTTCAAAAACCGTGAAAATATTCAGTGGTGTTTTTATCGACGAAATCGACTAATTTCGATGCGTAGAGTTCGAAAAACGCGCTGGATCTTGGCGCAAACACTTTAATCCGTCTCAAAATGCGAAGTAAAGGAGGCTCAGATTTGCATCGCATTTGCTTACTTTCAAGCCAGATAAAATTTAAAATATCATACTTACGATGAATCTGTCTGCGCCAATCGAATTTTCTGCTCAAAGTATACAAGAAAATATCGAAAAAGCATCCGATTTGAGACTTTCACTTTTTGGGGTCAAAAAAATTCAAAGGGGTTAACCTTAGGTTTTTTTCAAAAACCGTGAAAATATCCAGTGGTGTTTTTATCGACGAAATCGACTAATTTCGATGCGTAGAGTTCGAAAAACGCGCTGGATCCTGGCGCAAACACTTTAATCCGTCTCAAAATGCGAAGTAAAGGAGGCTCAGATTTGCATCGCATTTGCTTACTTTCAAGCCAGATAAAATTTAAAATATGATACTTACGATGAATCTGTCTGCGCCAATCGAATTTTCTGCTCAAAGTATATAAGAAAATATCGCAAAAGCATCCGATTTGAGACTTTCACTTTTTGGGGTCAAAAAAATGCAAAGGGGTTAACCTTAGGTTTTTTTCAAAAACCGTGAAAATATTCAGTGGTGTTTTTATCGACGAAATCGACAAATTTCGATGCGTAGAGTTCGAAAAACGCGCTGGATTCTGGCGCAAACACTTTAATCCGTCTCAAAATGCGAAGTAAAGGAGGCTCAGATTTGCATCGCATTTGCTTACTTTCAAGCCAGATAAAATTTAAAATATCATACTTACGATGAATCTGTCTGCGCCAATCGAATTTTCTGCTCAAAGTATACAAGAAAATATCGAAAAAGCATCCGATTTGAGACTTTCACTTTTTGGGGTCAAAAAAATTCAAAGGGGTTAACCTTAGGTTTTTTTCAAAAACCGTGAAAATATTCAGTGGTGTTTTTATCGACGAAATCGACTAATTTCGATGCGTAGAGTTCGAAAAACGCGCTGGATCCTGGCGCAAACACTTTAATCCGTCTCAAAATGCGAAGTAAAGGAGGCTCAGATTTTCATCGCATTTGCTTACTTTCAAGCCAGATAAAATTTAAAATATCATACTTACGATGAATCTGTCTGCGCCAATCGAATTTTCTGCTCAAAGTATACAAGAAAATATCGAAAAAGCATCCGATTTGAGACTTTCACTTTTTGGGGTCAAAAAAATTCAAAGGGGTTAACCTTAGGTTTTTTTCAAAAACCGTGAAAATATTCAGTGGTGTTTTTATCGACGAAATCGACTAATTTCGATGCGTAGAGTTCGAAAAACGCGCTGGATCCTGGCGCAAACACTTTAATCCGTCTCAAAATGCGAAGTAAAGGAGGCTCAGATTTGCATCGCATTTGCTTACTTTCAAGCCAGATAAAATATAAAATATCATACTTACGATGAATCTGTCTGCGCCAATCGAATTTTCTGCTCAAAGTATACAAGAAAATATCGAAAAAGCATCCGATTTGAGACTTTCACTTTTTGGGGTCAAAAAAATTCAAAGGGGTTAACCTTAGGTTTTTTTCAAAAACCGTGAAAATATTCAGTGGTGTTTTTATGGCCGAAATCGACTAATTTCGATGCGTAGAGTTCGAAAAATGCGCTGGATCCTGGCGCAAACACTTTAGTCCGTCTCAAAATGCGAAGTAAAGGAAGCTCAGATTTGCATCGCATTTGCTGACTTTCAAGCCAGATAAAATTTAAAATATCATACTTACGATGAATCTGTCTGCGCCAATCGAATTTTCTGCTCAAAGTATACAAGAAAATATCGAAAAAGCATCCGATTTGAGACTTTCACTTTTTGGGGTCAAAAAAATTCAAAGGGGTTAACCTTAGGTTTTTTTCAAAAACCGTGAAAATTATCAGTGGTGTTTTTATCGACGAAATCGACTAATTTCGATGCGTAGAGTTCGAAAAACTCGCTGGATCCTGGCGCAAACACTTTAATCCGTCTCAAAATGCGAAGTAAAGGAGGCTCAGATTTGCATCGCATTTGCTTACTTTCAAGCCAGATAAAATTTAAAATATCATACTTACGATGAATCTGTCTGCGCCAATCGAATTTTCTGCTCAAAGTATACAAGAAAATATCGAAAAAGCATCCGATTTGAGACTTTCACTTTTTGGGGTCAAAAAAATTCAAAGGGGTTAACCTTAGGTTTTTTTCAGAAACCGTGAAAATATTCAGTGGTGTTTTTATCGACGAGATCGACTAATTTCGATGCGTAGAGTTCGAAAAACGCGCTGGATCCTGGCGCAAACCCTTTAATCCGTCTCAAAATGCGAAGTAAAGGAGGCTCAGATTTGCATCGCATTTGCTTACTTTCAAGCCAGATAAAATTTAAAATATCATACTTACGATGAATCTGTCTGCGCCAATCGAATTTTCTGCTCAAAGTATACAAGAAAATATCGAAAAAGCATACGATTTGAGACTTTCACTTTTTGGGGTCAAAAAAATTCAAAGGGGTTAACCTTAGGTTTTTTTCAAAAACCGTGAAAATATTCAGTGGTGTTTTTATCGACGAAATCGACTAATTCGATGCGTAGAGTTCGAAAAACGCGCTGGATCCTGGCGCAAACACTTTAATCCGTCTCAAAATGCGAAGTAAAGGAGGCTCAGATTTGCATCGCATTTGCTTACTTTCAAGCCAGATAAAATTTAGAATATCATACTTACGATGAATCTGTCTGCGCCAATCGAATTTTCTGTTCAAAGTATACAAGAAAATATCGAAAAAGCATCCGATTTGAGACTTTCACTTTTTGGGGTCAAAAAAATGCAAAGGGGTTAACCTTAGGTTTTTTTCAAAAACCGTGAAAATATTCAGTGGTGTTTTTATCGCCGAAATCGACTAATTTCGATGCGTAGAGTTCGAAAAATGCGCTGGATCCTGGCGCAAACTCTTTAATCCGTCTCAAAATGCGAAGTAAAGGAGGCTCAGATTTGCATCGCATTTGCTTACTTTCAAGCCAGATAAAATTTAAAATATCATACTTACGATGAATCTGTCTGCGCCAATCGAATTTTCTGCTCAAAGTATACAAGAAAATATCGAAAAAGCATCCGATTTGAGACTTTCACTTTTTGGGGTCAAAAAAATTCAAAGGGGTTAACCTTAGGTTATTTTCAAAAACCGAGAAAATATTCAGTGGTGTTTTTATCGACGAAATCGACTAATTTCGATGCGTAGAGTTCGAAAAACGCGCTGGATCCTGGCGCAAACACTTTAATCCGTCTCAAAATGCGAAGTAAAGGAGGCTCAGATTTGCATCGCATTTGCTTACTTTCAAGCCAGATAAAATTTAAAATATCATACTTACGATGAATCTGTCTGCGCCAATCGAATTTTCTGCTCAAAGTATACAAGAAAATATCGAAAAAGCATCCGATTTGAGACTTTCACTTTTTGGGGTCAAAAAAATTCAAAGGGGTTAACCTTAGGTTTTTTTCGAAAACCGTGAAAATATTCAGTGGTGTTTTTATCGACGAAATCGACTAATTTCGATGCGTAGAGTTCGAAAAACGCGCTGGATCCTGGCGCAAACCCTTTAATCCGTCTCAAAATGCGAAGTAAAGGAGGCTCAGATTTGCATCGCATTTGCTTACTTTCAAGCCAGATAAAATTTAAAATATCATACTTACGATGAATCTGTCTGCGCCAATCGAATTTTCTGCTCAAAGTATACAAGAAAATATCGAAAAAGCATCCGATTTGAGACTTTCACTTTTTGGGGTCAAAAAAATTCAAAGGGGTTCACCTTAGTTTTTTTTCAAAAACCGTGAAAATATTCAGTGGTGTTTTTATCGACGAAATCGACTAATTTCGATGCGTAGAGTTCGAAAAACGCGCTGGATCCTGGCGCAAACACTTTAATCCGTCTCAAAATGCGAAGTAAAGGAGGCTCAGATTTGCATCGCATTTGCTTACTTTCAAGCCAGATAAAATTTAAAATATCATACTTACGATGAATCTGTCTGCGCCAATCGATTTTTCTGCTCAAAGTATACAAGAAAATATCGAAAAAGCATCCGATTTGAGACTTTCACTTTTTGGGGTCAAAAAAATTCAAAGGGGTTGACCTTAGGTTTTTTTCAAAAACCGTGAAAATATTCAGTGGTGTTTTTATCGACGAAATCGACTAATTTCGATGCGTAGAGTTCGAAAAACGCGCTGGATCCTGGCGCAAACACTTTAATCCGTCTCAAAATGCGAAGTAAAGGAGGCTCAGATTTGCATCGCATTTGCTTACTTTCAAGCCAGATAAAATTTAAAATATCATACTTACGATGAATCTGTCTGCGCCAATCGAATTTTCTGCTCAAAGTATACAAGAAAATATCGAAAAAGCATCCGATTTGAGACTTTCACTTTTTGGGGTCAAAAAAATTCAAAGGGGTTAACCTTAGGTTTTTTTCAAAAACCGTGAAAATATTCAGTGGTGTTTTTATCGACGAAATCGACTAATTTCGATGCGTAAAGTTCGTAAAACGCGCTGGATCCTGGCGCAAACACTTTAATCCGTCTCAAAATGCGAAGTAATGGAGGCTCAGATTTGCATCGCATTTGCTTACTTTCAAGCCAGATAAAATTTAAAATATCATACTTACGATGAATCTGTCTGCGCCAATCGAATTTTCTGCTCAAAGTATACAAGAAAATATCGAAAAAGCATCCGATTTGAGACTTTCACTTTTTGGGGTCAAAAAAATTCAAAGGGGTTAACCTTAGGTTTTTTTCAAAAACCGTGAAAATATTCAGTGGTGTTTTTATCGACGAAATCGACTAATTTCGATGCGTAGAGTTCGAAAAACGCGCTGGATCCTGGCGCAAACCCTTTAATCCGTCTCAAAATGCGAAGTAAAGGAGGCTCAGATTTGCATCGCATTTGCTTACTTTCAAGCCAGATAAAATTTAAAATATCATACTTACGATGAATCTGTCTGCGCCAATCGAATTTTCTGCCAAAGTATACATGAAAATATCGAAAAAGCATCCGATTTGAGACTTTCACTTTTTGGGGTCAAAAAAATTCAAAGGGGTTAACCTTAGGTTTTTATCAAAAACCGTGAAAATATTCAGTGGTGTTTTTATCGACGAAATCGACTAATTTCGATGCGTAGAGTTCGAAAAACGCGCTGGATCCTGGCGCAACACTTTAATCCGTCTCAAAATGCGAAGTAAAGGAGGCTCAGATTTGCATCGCATTTGCTTACTTTCAAGCCAGATAAAATTTAAAATATCATACTTACGATGAATCTGTCTGCGCCAATCGAATTTTCTGCTCAAAGTATACAAGAAAATATCGAAAAAGCATCCGATTTGAGACTTTCACTTTTTGGGGTCAAAAAAATTCAAAGGGGTTAACCTTATTTTTTTTTCAAAAACCGTGAAAATATTCAGTGGTGTTTTTATCGACGAAATCGACTAATTTCGATGCGTAGAGTTCGAAAAACGCGCTGGATCCTGGCGCAAACACTTTAATCCGTCTCAAAATGCGAAGTAAAGGAGGCTCAGATTTGCATCGCATTTGCTTACTTTCAAGCCAGATAAAATTTAAAATATCATACTTACGATGAATCTGTCTGCGCCAATCTAATTTTCTGCTCAAAGTATACAAGAAAATATCGAAAAAGCATCCGATTTGAGACTTTCACTTTTTGGGGTCAAAAAAATTCAAAGGGGTTAACCTTAGGTTTTTTTCAAAAACCGTGAAAATTATCAGTGGTGTTTTTATCGACGAAATCGACTAATTTCGATGCGTAGAGTTCGAAAAACTCGCTGGATCCTGGCGCAAACACTTTAATCCGTCTCAAAATGCGAAGTAAAGGAGGCTCAGATTTGCATCGCATTTGCTTACTTTCAAGCCAGATAAAATTTAAAATATCATACTTACGATGAATCTGTCTGCGCCAATCGAATTTTCTGCTCAAAGTATACAAGAAAATATCGAAAAAGCATCCGATTTGAGACTTTCACTTTTTGGGGTCAAAAAAATTCAAAGGGGTTAACCTTAGGTTTTTTTCAAAAACCGTGAAAATATTCAGTGGTGTTTTTATCGACGAGATCGACTAATTTCGATGCGTAGAGTTCGAAAAACGCGCTGGATCCTGGCGCAAACCCTTTAATCCGTCTCAAAATGCGAAGTAAAGGAGGCTCAGATTTGCATCGCATTTGCTTACTTTCAAGCCAGATAAAATTTAAAATATCATACTTACGATGAATCTGTCTGCGCCAATCGAATTTTCTGCTCAAAGTATACAAGAAAATATCGAAAAAGCATACGATTTGAGACTTTCACTTTTTGGGGTCAAAAAAATTCAAAGGGGTTAACCTTAGGTTTTTTTCAAAAACCGTGAAAATATTCAGTGGTGTTTTTATCGACGAAATCGACTAATTCGATGCGTAGAGTTCGAAAAACGCGCTGGATCCTGGCGCAAACACTTTAATCCGTCTCAAAATGCGAAGTAAAGGAGGCTCAGATTTGCATCGCATTTGCTTACTTTCAAGCCAGATAAAATTTAGAATATCATACTTACGATGAATCTGTCTGCGCCAATCGAATTTTCTGTTCAAAGTATACAAGAAAATATCGAAAAAGCATCCGATTTGAGACTTTCACTTTTTGGGGTCAAAAAAATGCAAAGGGGTTAACCTTAGGTTTTTTTCAAAAACCGTGAAAATATTCAGTGGTGTTTTTATCGCCGAAATCGACTAATTTCGATGCGTAGAGTTCGAAAAATGCGCTGGATCCTGGCGCAAACTCTTTAATCCGTCTCAAAATGCGAAGTAAAGGAGGCTCAGATTTGCATCGCATTTGCTTACTTTCAAGCCAGATAAAATTTAAAATATCATACTTACGATGAATCTGTCTGCGCCAATCGAATTTTCTGCTCAAAGTATACAAGAAAATATCGAAAAAGCATCCGATTTGAGACTTTCACTTTTTGGGGTCAAAAAAATTCAAAGGGGTTAACCTTAGGTTATTTTCAAAAACCGAGAAAATATTCAGTGGTGTTTTTATCGCCGAAATCGACTAATTTCGATGCGTAGAGTTCGAAAAACGCGCTGGATCCTGGCGCAAACACTTTAATCCGTCTCAAAATGCGAAGTAAAGGAGGCTCAGATTTGCATCGCATTTGCTTACTTTCAAGCCAGATAAAATTTAAAATATCATACTTACGATGAATCTGTCTGCGCCAATCGAATTTTCTGCTCAAAGTATACAAGAAAATATCGAAAAAGCATCCGATTTGAGACTTTCACTTTTTGGGGTCAAAAAAATTCAAAGGGGTTAACCTTAGGTTTTTTTCGAAAACCGTGAAAATATTCAGTGGTGTTTTTATCGACGAAATCGACTAATTTCGATGCGTAGAGTTCGAAAAACGCGCTGGATCCTGGCGCAAACCCTTTAATCCGTCTCAAAATGCGAAGTAAAGGAGGCTCAGATTTGCATCGCATTTGCTTACTTTCAAGCCAGATAAAATTTAAAATATCATACTTACGATGAATCTGTCTGCGCCAATCGAATTTTCTGCTCAAAGTATACAAGAAAATATCGAAAAAGCATCCGATTTGAGACTTTCACTTTTTGGGGTCAAAAAAATTCAAAGGGGTTCACCTTAGTTTTTTTTCAAAAACCGTGAAAATATTCAGTGGTGTTTTTATCGACGAAATCGACTAATTTCGATGCGTAGAGTTCGAAAAACGCGCTGGATCCTGGCGCAAACACTTTAATCCGTCTCAAAATGCGAAGTAAAGGAGGCTCAGATTTGCATCGCATTTGCTTACTTTCAAGCCAGATAAAATTTAAAATATCATACTTACGATGAATCTGTCTGCGCCAATCGATTTTTCTGCTCAAAGTATACAAGAAAATATCGAAAAAGCATCCGATTTGAGACTTTCACTTTTTGGGGTCAAAAAAATTCAAAGGGGTTAACCTTAGGTTTTTTTCAAAAACCGTGAAAATATTCAGTGGTGTTTTTATCGACGAAATCGACTAATTTCGATGCGTAGAGTTCGAAAAACGCGCTGGATCCTGGCGCAAACACTTTAATCCGTCTCAAAATGCGAAGTAAAGGAGGCTCAGATTTGCATCGCATTTGCTTACTTTCAAGCCAGATAAAATTTAAAATATCATACTTACGATGAATCTGTCTGCGCCAATCGAATTTTCTGCTCAAAGTATACAAGAAAATATCGAAAAAGCATCCGATTTGAGACTTTCACTTTTTGGGGTCAAAAAAATTCAAAGGGGTTAACCTTAGGTTTTTTTCAAAAACCGTGAAAATATTCAGTGGTGTTTTTATCGACGAAATCGACTAATTTCGATGCGTAAAGTTCGAAAAACGCGCTGGATCCTGGCGCAAACACTTTAATCCGTCTCAAAATGCGAAGTAATGGAGGCTCAGATTTGCATCGCATTTGCTTACTTTCAAGCCAGATAAAATTTAAAATATCATACTTACGATGAATCTGTCTGCGCCAATCGAATTTTCTGCTCAAAGTATACAAGAAAATATCGAAAAAGCATCCGATTTGAGACTTTCACTTTTTGGGGTCAAAAAAATTCAAAGGGGTTAACCTTAGGTTTTTTTCAAAAACCGTGAAAATATTCAGTGGTGTTTTTATCGACGAAATCGACTAATTTCGATGCGTAGAGTTCGAAAAACGCGCTGGATCCTGGCGCAAACCCTTTAATCCGTCTCAAAATGCGAAGTAAAGGAGGCTCAGATTTGCATCGCATTTGCTTACTTTCAAGCCAGATAAAATTTAAAATATCATACTTACGATGAATCTGTCTGCGCCAATCGAATTTTCTGCCAAAGTATACATGAAAATATCGAAAAAGCATCCGATTTGAGACTTTCACTTTTTGGGGTCAAAAAAATTCAAAGGGGTTAACCTTAGGTTTTTATCAAAAACCGTGAAAATATTCAGTGGTGTTTTTATCGACGAAATCGACTAATTTCGATGCGTAGAGTTCGAAAAACGCGCTGGATCCTGGCGCAACACTTTAATCCGTCTCAAAATGCGAAGTAAAGGAGGCTCAGATTTGCATCGCATTTGCTTACTTTCAAGCCAGATAAAATTTAAAATATCATACTTACGATGAATCTGTCTGCGCCAATCGAATTTTCTGCTCAAAGTATACAAGAAAATATCGAAAAAGCATCCGATTTGAGACTTTCACTTTTTGGGGTCAAAAAAATTCAAAGGGGTTAACCTTATTTTTTTTTCAAAAACCGTGAAAATATTCAGTGGTGTTTTTATCGACGAAATCGACTAATTTCGATGCGTAGAGTTCGAAAAACGCGCTGGATCCTGGCGCAAACACTTTAATCCGTCTCAAAATGCGAAGTAAAGGAGGCTCAGATTTGCATCGCATTTGCTTACTTTCAAGCCAGATAAAATTTAAAATATCATACTTACGATGAATCTGTCTGCGCCAATCGAATTTTCTGCTCAAAGTATACCAGAAAATATCGAAAAAGCATCCGATTTGAGACTTTCACTTTTTGGGGTCAAAAAAATTCAAAGGGGTTAACCTTAGTTTTTTTTCAAAAACCGTGAAAATATTCAGTGGTGTTTTTATCGACGAAATCGACTAATTTCGATGCGTAGAGTTCGAAAAACGCGCTGGATCCTGGCGCAAACACTTTAATCCGTCTCAAAATGCGAAGTAAAGGAGGCTCAGATTTGCATCGCATTTGCTTACTTTCAAGCCAGATAAAATTTAAAATATCATACTTACGATGAATCTGTCTGCGCCAATCGAATTTTCTGCCAAAGTATACATGAAAATATCGAAAAAGCATCCGATTTGAGACTTTCACTTTTTGGGGTCAAAAAAATTCAAAGGGGTTAACCTTAGGTTTTTATCAAAAACCGTGAAAATTTTCAGTGGTGTTTTTATCGACGAAATCGACTAATTTCGATGCGTAGAGTTCGAAAAACGCGCTGGATCCTGGCGCAACACTTTAATCCGTCTCAAAATGCGAAGTAAAGGAGGCTCAGATTTGCATCGCATTTGCTTACTTTCAAGCCAGATAAAATTTAAAATATCATACTTACGATGAATCTGTCTGCGCCAATCGAATTTTCTGCTCAAAGTATACAAGAAAATATCGAAAAAGCATCCGATTTGAGACTTTCACTTTTTGGGGTCAAAAAAATTCAAAGGGGTTAACCTTATTTTTTTTTCAAAAACCGTGAAAATATTCAGTGGTGTTTTTATCGACGAAATCGACTAATTTCGATGCGTAGAGTTCGAAAAACGCGCTGGATCCTGGCGCAAACACTTTAATCCGTCTCAAAATGCGAAGTAAAGGAGGCTCAGATTTGCATCGCATTTGCTTACTTTCAAGCCAGATAAAATTTAAAATATCATACTTACGATGAATCTGTCTGCGCCAATCGAATTTTCTGCTCAAAGTATACCAGAAAATATCGAAAAAGCATCCGATTTGAGACTTTCACTTTTTGGGGTCAAAAAAATTCAAAGGGGTTAACCTTAGGTTTTTTTCAAAAACCGTGAAAATATTCAGTGGTGTTTTTATCGACGAAATCGACTAATTTCGATGCGTAGAGTTCGAAAAACGCGCTGGATCCTGGCGCAAACACTTTAATCCGTCTCAAAATGCGAAGTAAAGGAGGCTCAGATTTGCATCGCATTTGCTTACTTTCAAGCCAGATAAAATTTAAAATATCATACTTACGATGAATCTGTCTGCGCCAATCGAATTTTCTGCTCAAAGTATACCAGAAAATATCGAAAAAGCATCCGATTTGAGACTTTCACTTTTTGGGGTCAAAAAAATTCAAAGGGGTTAACCTTAGGTTTTTTTCAAAAACCGTGAAAATATTCAGTGGTGTTTTTATCGACGAAATCGACTAATTTCGATGCGTAGAGTTCGAAAAACGCGCTGGATCCTGGCGCAAACACTTTAATCCGTCTCAAAATGCGAAGTAAAGGAGGCTCAGATTTGCATCGCATTTGCTTACTTTCAAGCCAGATAAAATTTAAAATATCATACTTACGATGAATCTGTCTGCGCCAATCGAATTTTCTGCTCAAAGTATACAAGAAAATATCGAAAAAGCATCCGATTTGAGACTTTCACTTTTTGGGGTCAAAAAAATTCAAAGGGGTTAACCTTAGGTTTTTTTCAAAAACCGTGAAAATATTCAGTGGTGTTTTTATCGACGAAATCGACCAATTTCGATGCGTAGAGTTCGAAAAACGCGCTGGATCTTGGCGCAAACACTTTAATCCGTCTCGAAATGCGAAGTAAAGGAGGCTCAGATTTGCATCGCATTTGCTTACTTTCAAGCCAGATAAAATTTAAAATATCATACTTACGATGAATCTGTCTGCGCCAATCGAATTTTCTGCTCAAAGTATACAAGAAAATATCGAAAAAGCATCCGATTTGAGATTTTCACTTTTTGGGGTCAAAAAAATTCAAAGGGGTTAACCTTAGGTTTTTTTCAAAAACCGTGAAAATATTCAGTGGTGTTTTTATCGACGAAATCGACTAATTTCGATGCGTAGAGTTCGAAAAACGCGCTGGATCCTGGCGCAAACACTTTAATCCGTCTCAAAATGCGAAGTAAAGGAGGCTCAGATTTGCATCGCATTTGCTTACTTTCAAGCCAGATAAAATTTAAAATATCATACTTACGATGAATCTGTCTGCGCCAATCGAATTTTCTGCTCAAAGTATACAAGAAAATATCGAAAAAGCATCCGATTTGAGACTTTCACTTTTTGGGGTCAAAAAAATTCAAACCTTAGGTTTTTTTCAAAAACCGTGAAAATATTCAGTGGTGTTTTTATCGACGAAATCGACTAATTTCGATGCGTAAAGTTCGAAAAACGCGCTGGATCCTGGCGCAAACACTTTAATCCGTCTCAAAATGCGAAGTAATGGAGGCTCAGATTTGCATCGCATTTGCTTACTTTCAAGCCAGATAAAATTTAAAATATCATACTTACGATGAATCTGTCTGCGCCAATCGAATTTTCTGCTCAAAGTATACAAGAAAATATCGAAAAAGCATCCGATTTGAGACTTTCACTTTTTGGGGTCAAAAAAATTCAAAGGGGTTAACCTTAGGTTTTTTTCAAAAACCGTGAAAATATTCAGTGGTGTTTTTATCGACGAAATCGACTAATTTCGATGCGTAGAGTTCGAAAAACGCGCTGATAAAATTTAAAATATCATACTTACGATGAATCTGTCTGCGCCAATCGAATTTTCTGCTCAAAGTATACAAGAAAATATCGAAAAAGCATCCGATTTGAGACTTTCACCTTTTGGGGTCAAAAAAATTCAAAGGGGTTAACCTTAGTTTTTTTTCAAAAACCGTGAAAATATTCAGTGGTGTTTTTATCGACGAAATCGACTAATTTCGATGCGTAGAGTTCGAAAAACGCGCTGGATCCTGGCGCAAACACTTTAATCCGTCTCAAAATGCGAAGTAAAGGAGGCTCAGATTTGCATCGCATTTGCTTACTTTCAAGCCAGATAAAATTTAAAATATCATACTTACGATGAATCTGTCTGCGCCAATCGATTTTTCTGCTCAAAGTATACAAGAAAATATCGAAAAAGCATCCGATTTGAGACTTTCACATTTTGGGGTCAAAAAAAATCAAAGGGGTTAACCTTAGGTTTTTTTCAAAAACCGTGAAAATATTCAGTGGTGTTTTTATCGACGAAATCGACTAATTTCGATGCGTAGAGTTCGAAAAACGCGCTGGATCCTGGCGGAAACACTTTAATCCGTCTCAAAATGCGAAGTAAAGGAGGCTCAGATTTGCATCGCATTTGCTTACTTTCAAGCCAGATAAAATTTAAAATATCATACTTACGATGAATCTGTCTGCGCCAATCGAATTTTCTGCTCAAAGTATACAAGAAAATATCGAAAAAGCATCCGATTTGAGACTTTCACTTTTTGGGGTCAAAAAAATTCAAAGGGGTTAACCTTAGGTTTTTTTCAAAAACCGTGAAAATATTCAGTGGTGTTTTTATCGACGAAATCGACTAATTTCGATGCGTAAAGTTCGAAAAACGCGCTGGATCCTGGCGCAAACACTTTAATCCGTCTCAAAATGCGAAGTAATGGAGGCTCAGATTTGCATCGCATTTGCTTACTTTCAAGCCAGATAAAATTTAAAATATCATACTTACGATGAATCTGTCTGCGCCAATCGAATTTTCTGCTCAAAGTATACAAGAAAATATCGAAAAGCATCCGATTTGAGACTTTCACTTTTTGGGGTCAAAAAAATTCAAAGGGGTTAACCTTAGGTTTTTTTCAAAAACCGTGAAAATATTCAGTGGTGTTCTTATCGACGAAATCGACTAATTTCGATGCGTAGAGTTCGAAAAACGCGCTGGATCCTGGCGCAACACTTTAATCCGTCTCAAAATGCGAAGTAAAGGAGGCTCAGATTTGCATCGCATTTGCTTACTTTCAAGCCAGATAAAATTTAAAATATCATACTTACGATGAATCTGTCTGCGCCAATCGAATTTTCTGCTCAAAGTATACAAGAAAATATCGAAAAAGCATCCGATTTGAGACTTTCACTTTTTGGGGTCAAAAAAATTCAAAGGGGTTAACCTTATTTTTTTTTCAAAAACCGTGAAAATATTCAGTGGTGTTTTTATCGACGAAATCGACTAATTTCGATGCGTAGAGTTCGAAAAACGCGCTGGATCCTGGCGCAAACACTTTAATCCGTCTCAAAATGCGAAGTAAAGGAGGCTCAGATTTGCATCGCATTTGCTTACTTTCAAGCCAGATAAAATTTAAAATATCATACTTACGATGAATCTGTCTGCGCCAATCGAATTTTCTGCCAAAGTATACATGAAAATATCGAAAAAGCATCCGATTTGAGACTTTCACTTTTTGGGGTCAAAAAAATTCAAAGGGGTTAACCTTAGGTTTTTTTCAAAAACCGTGAAAATATTCAGTGGTGTTTTTATCGACGAAATCGACTAATTTCGATGCGTAGAGTTCGAAAAACGCGCTGGATCCTGGCGCAACACTTTAATCCGTCTCAAAATGCGAAGTAAAGGAGGCTCAGCTTTGCATCGCATTTGCTTACTTTCAAGCCAGATAAAATTTAAAATATCATACTTACGATGAATCTGTCTGCGCCAATCGAATTTTCTGCTCAAAGTATACAAGAAAATATCGAAAAAGCATCCGATTTGAGACTTTCACTTTTTGGGGTCAAAAAAATTCAAAGGGGTTAACCTTATTTTTTTTTCAAAAACCGTGAAAATATTCAGTGGTGTTTTTATTGACGAAATCGACTAATTTCGATGCGTAGAGTTCGAAAAACGCGCTGGATCCTGGCGCAAACACTTTAATCCGTCTCAAAATGCGAAGTAAAGGAGGCTCAGATTTGCATCGCATTTGCTTACTTTCAAGCCAGATAAAATTTAAAATATCATACTTACGATGAATCTGTCTGCGCCAATCGAATTTTCTGCCAAAGTATACATGAAAATATCGAAAAAGCATCCGATTTGAGACTTTCACTTTTTGGGGTCAAAAAAATTCAAAGGGGTTAACCTTAGGTTTTTTTCAAAAACCGTGAAAATATTCAGTGGTGTTTTTATCGACGAAATCGACTAATTTCGATGCGTAGAGTTCGAAAAACGCGCTGGATCCTGGCGCAAACACTTTAATCCGTCTCAAAATGCGAAGTAAAGGAGGCTCAGATTTGCATCGCATTTGCTTACTTTCAAGCCAGATAAAATTTAAAATATCATACTTACGATGAATCTGTCTGCGCCAATCGAATTTTCTGCTCAAAGTATACCAGAAAATATCGAAAAAGCATCCGATTTGAGACTTTCACTTTTTGGGGTCAAAAAAATTCAAAGGGGTTAACCTTAGGTTTTTTTCAAAAACCGTGAAAATATTCAGTGGTGTTTTTATCGACGAAATCGACTAATTTCGATGCGTAGAGTTCGAAAAACGCGCTGGATCCTGGCGCAAACACTTTAATCCGTCTCAAAATGCGAAGTAAAGGAGGCTCAGATTTGCATCGCATTTGCTTACTTTCAAGCCAGATAAAATTTAAAATATCATACTTACGATGAATCTGTCTGCGCCAATCGAATTTTCTGCTCAAAGTATACAAGAAAATATCGAAAAAGCATCCGATTTGAGACTTTCACTTTTTGGGGTCAAAAAAATTCAAAGGGGTTAACCTTAGGTTTTTTTCAAAAACCGTGAAAATATTCAGTGGTGTTTTTATCGACGAAATCGACTAATTTCGATGCGTAGAGTTCGAAAAACGCGCTGGATCTTGGCGCAAACACTTTAATCCGTCTCAAAATGCGAAGTAAAGGAGGCTCAGATTTGCATCGCATTTGCTTACTTTCAAGCCAGATAAAATTTAAAATATCATACTTACGATGAATCTGTCTGCGCCAATCGAATTTTCTGCTCAAAGTATACAAGAAAATATCGAAAAAACATCCGATTTGAGACTTTCACTTTTTGGGGTCAAAAAAATTCAAAGGGGTTAACCTTAGGTTTTTTTCAAAAACCGTGAAAATATTCAGTGGTGTTTTTATCGACGAAATCGACTAATTTCGATGCGTAGAGTTCGAAAAACTCGCTAGATCCTGGCGCAAACTCTTTAATCCGTCTCAAAATGCGAAGTAAAGGAGGCTCAGATTTGCATCGCATTTGCTTACTTTCAAGCCAGATAAAATTTAAAATATCATACTTACGATGAATCTGTCTGCGCCAATCGAATTTTCTGTTCAAAGTATACAAGAAAATATCGAAAAAGCATCTGATTTGAGACTTTCACTTTTTGGGGTCAAAAAAATTCAAAGGGGTTAACCTTAGGTTTTTTTCAAAAACCGTGAAAATATTCAGTGGTGTTTTTATCGACGAAATCGACCAATTTCGATGCGTAGAGTTCGAAAAACGCGCTGGATCCTGGCGCAAACACTTTAATCCGTCTCAAAATGCGAAGTAAAGGAGGCTCAGATTTGCATCGCATTTGCTTACTTTCAAGCCAGATAAAATTTAAAATATCATACTTACGATGAATCTGTCTGCGCCAATCGAATTTTCTGCCAAAGTATACATGAAAATATCGAAAAAGCATCCGATTTGAGACTTTCACTTTTTGGGGTCAAAAAAATTCAAAGGGGTTAACCTTAGGTTTTTTTCAAAAACCGTGAAAATATTCAGTGGTGTTTTTATCGACGAAATCGACTAATTTCGATGCGTAGAGTTCGAAAAACGCGCTGGATCCTGGCGAAACACTTTAATCCGTCTCAAAATGCGAAGTAAAGGAGGCTCAGCTTTGCATCGCATTTGCTTACTTTCAAGCCAGATAAAATTTAAAATATCATACTTACGATGAATCTGTCTGCGCCAATCGAATTTTCTGCTCAAAGTATACAAGAAAATATCGAAAAAGCATCCGATTTGAGACTTTCACTTTTTGGGGTCAAAAAAATTCAAAGGGGTTAACCTTATTTTTTTTTCAAAAACCGTGAAAATATTCAGTGGTGTTTTTATTGACGAAATCGACTAATTTCGATGCGTAGAGTTCGAAAAACGCGCTGGATCCTGGCGCAAACACTTTAATCCGTCTCAAAATGCGAAGTAAAGGAGGCTCAGATTTGCATCGCATTTGCTTACTTTCAAGCCAGATAAAATTTAAAATATCATACTTACGATGAATCTGTCTGCGCCAATCGAATTTTCTGCCAAAGTATACATGAAAATATCGAAAAAGCATCCGATTTGAGACTTTCACTTTTTGGGGTCAAAAAAATTCAAAGGGGTTAACCTTAGGTTTTTTTCAAAAACCGTGAAAATATTCAGTGGTGTTTTTATCGACGAAATCGACTAATTTCGATGCGTAGAGTTCGAAAAACGCGCTGGATCCTGGCGCAAACACTTTAATCCGTCTCAAAATGCGAAGTAAAGGAGGCTCAGATTTGCATCGCATTTGCTTACTTTCAAGCCAGATAAAATTTAAAATATCATACTTACGATGAATCTGTCTGCGCCAATCGAATTTTCTGCTCAAAGTATACCAGAAAATATCGAAAAAGCATCCGATTTGAGACTTTCACTTTTTGGGGTCAAAAAAATTCAAAGGGGTTAACCTTAGGTTTTTTTCAAAAACCGTGAAAATATTCAGTGGTGTTTTTATCGACGAAATCGACTAATTTCGATGCGTAGAGTTCGAAAAACGCGCTGGATCCTGGCGCAAACACTTTAATCCGTCTCAAAATGCGAAGTAAAGGAGGCTCAGATTTGCATCGCATTTGCTTACTTTCAAGCCAGATAAAATTTAAAATATCATACTTACGATGAATCTGTCTGCGCCAATCGAATTTTCTGCTCAAAGTATACCAGAAAATATCGAAAAAGCATCCGATTTGAGACTTTCACTTTTTGGGGTCAAAAAAATTCAAAGGGGTTAACCTTAGGTTTTTTTCAAAAACCGTGAAAATATTCAGTGGTGTTTTTATCGACGAAATCGACTAATTTCGATGCGTAGAGTTCGAAAAACGCGCTGGATCCTGGCGCAAACACTTTAATCCGTCTCAAAATGCGAAGTAAAGGAGGCTCAGATTTGCATCGCATTTGCTTACTTTCAAGCCAGATAAAATTTAAAATATCATACTTACGATGAATCTGTCTGCGCCAATCGAATTTTCTGCTCAAAGTATACCAGAAAATATCGAAAAAGCATCCGATTTGAGACTTTCACTTTTTGGGGTCAAAAAAATTCAAAGGGGTTAACCTTAGGTTTTTTTCAAAAACCGTGAAAATATTCAGTGGTGTTTTTATCGACGAAATCGACTAATTTCGATGCGTAGAGTTCGAAAAACGCGCTGGATCCTGGCGCAAACACTTTAATCCGTCTCAAAATGCGAAGTAAAGGAGGCTCAGATTTGCATCGCATTTGCTTACTTTCAAGCCAGATAAAATTTAAAATATCATACTTACGATGAATCTGTCTGCGCCAATCGAATTTTCTGCTCAAAGTATACAAGAAAATATCGAAAAAGCATCCGATTTGAGACTTTCACTTTTTGGGGTCAAAAAAATTCAAAGGGGTTAACCTTAGGTTTTTTTCAAAAACCGTGAAAATATTCAGTGGTGTTTTTATCGACGAAATCGACCAATTTCGATGCGTAGAGTTCGAAAAACGCGCTGGATCCTGGCGCAAACACTTTAATCCGTCTCAAAATGCGAAGTAAAGGAGGCTCAGATTTGCATCGCATTTGCTTACTTTCAAGCCAGATAAAATTTAAAATATCATACTTACGATGAATCTGTCTGCGCCAATCGAATTTTCTGCTCAAAGTATACAAGAAAATATCGAAAAAGCATCCGATTTGAGATTTTCACTTTTTGGGGTCAAAAAAATTCAAAGGGGTTAACCTTAGGTTTTTTTCAAAAACCGTGAAAATATTCAGTGGTGTTTTTATCGACGAAATCGACTAATTTCGATGCGTAGAGTTCGAAAAACGCGCTGGATCCTGGCGCAAACACTTTAATCCGTCTCAAAATGCGAAGTAAAGGAGGCTCAGATTTGCATCGCATTTGCTTACTTTCAAGCCAGATAAAATTTAAAATATCATACTTACGATGAATCTGTCTGCGCCAATCGAATTTTCTGCTCAAAGTATACAAGAAAATATCGAAAAAGCATCCGATTTGAGACTTTCACTTTTTGGGGTCAAAAAAATTCAAACCTTAGGTTTTTTTCAAAAACCGTGAAAATATTCAGTGGTGTTTTTATCGACGAAATCGACTAATTTCGATGCGTAAAGTTCGAAAAACGCGCTGGATCCTGGCGCAAACACTTTAATCCGTCTCAAAATGCGAAGTAATGGAGGCTCAGATTTGCATCGCATTTGCTTACTTTCAAGCCAGATAAAATTTAAAATATCATACTTACGATGAATCTGTCTGCGCCAATCGAATTTTCTGCTCAAAGTATACAAGAAAATATCGAAAAAGCATCCGATTTGAGACTTTCACTTTTTGGGGTCAAAAAAATTCAAAGGGGTTAACCTTAGGTTTTTTTCAAAAACCGTGAAAATATTCAGTGGTGTTTTTATCGACGAAATCGACTAATTTCGATGCGTAGAGTTCGAAAAACGCGCTGATAAAATTTAAAATATCATACTTACGATGAATCTGTCTGCGCCAATCGAATTTTCTGCTCAAAGTATACAAGAAAATATCGAAAAAGCATCCGATTTGAGACTTTCACCTTTTGGGGTCAAAAAAATTCAAAGGGGTTAACCTTAGTTTTTTTTCAAAAACCGTGAAAATATTCAGTGGTGTTTTTATCGACGAAATCGACTAATTTCGATGCGTAGAGTTCGAAAAACGCGCTGGATCCTGGCGCAAACACTTTAATCCGTCTCAAAATGCGAAGTAAAGGAGGCTCAGATTTGCATCGCATTTGCTTACTTTCAAGCCAGATAAAATTTAAAATATCATACTTACGATGAATCTGTCTGCGCCAATCGATTTTTCTGCTCAAAGTATACAAGAAAATATCGAAAAAGCATCCGATTTGAGACTTTCACATTTTGGGGTCAAAAAAAATCAAAGGGGTTAACCTTAGGTTTTTTTCAAAAACCGTGAAAATATTCAGTGGTGTTTTTATCGACGAAATCGACTAATTTCGATGCGTAGAGTTCGAAAAACGCGCTGGATCCTGGCGGAAACACTTTAATCCGTCTCAAAATGCGAAGTAAAGGAGGCTCAGATTTGCATCGCATTTGCTTACTTTCAAGCCAGATAAAATTTAAAATATCATACTTACGATGAATCTGTCTGCGCCAATCGAATTTTCTGCTCAAAGTATACAAGAAAATATCGAAAAAGCATCCGATTTGAGACTTTCACTTTTTGGGGTCAAAAAAATTCAAAGGGGTTAACCTTAGGTTTTTTTCAAAAACCGTGAAAATATTCAGTGGTGTTTTTATCGACGAAATCGACTAATTTCGATGCGTAAAGTTCGAAAAACGCGCTGGATCCTGGCGCAAACACTTTAATCCGTCTCAAAATGCGAAGTAATGGAGGCTCAGATTTGCATCGCATTTGCTTACTTTCAAGCCAGATAAAATTTAAAATATCATACTTACGATGAATCTGTCTGCGCCAATCGAATTTTCTGCTCAAAGTATACAAGAAAATATCGAAAAGCATCCGATTTGAGACTTTCACTTTTTGGGGTCAAAAAAATTCAAAGGGGTTAACCTTAGGTTTTTTTCAAAAACCGTGAAAATATTCAGTGGTGTTTTTATCGACGAAATCGACTAATTTCGATGCGTAGAGTTCGAAAAACGCGCTGGATCCTGGCGCAACACTTTAATCCGTCTCAAAATGCGAAGTAAAGGAGGCTCAGATTTGCATCGCATTTGCTTACTTTCAAGCCAGATAAAATTTAAAATATCATACTTACGATGAATCTGTCTGCGCCAATCGAATTTTCTGCTCAAAGTATACAAGAAAATATCGAAAAAGCATCCGATTTGAGACTTTCACTTTTTGGGGTCAAAAAAATTCAAAGGGGTTAACCTTATTTTTTTTTCAAAAACCGTGAAAATATTCAGTGGTGTTTTTATCGACGAAATCGACTAATTTCGATGCGTAGAGTTCGAAAAACGCGCTGGATCCTGGCGCAAACACTTTAATCCGTCTCAAAATGCGAAGTAAAGGAGGCTCAGATTTGCATCGCATTTGCTTACTTTCAAGCCAGATAAAATTTAAAATATCATACTTACGATGAATCTGTCTGCGCCAATCGAATTTTCTGCCAAAGTATACATGAAAATATCGAAAAAGCATCCGATTTGAGACTTTCACTTTTTGGGGTCAAAAAAATTCAAAGGGGTTAACCTTAGGTTTTTTTCAAAAACCGTGAAAATATTCAGTGGTGTTTTTATCGACGAAATCGACTAATTTCGATGCGTAGAGTTCGAAAAACGCGCTGGATCCTGGCGCAACACTTTAATCCGTCTCAAAATGCGAAGTAAAGGAGGCTCAGCTTTGCATCGCATTTGCTTACTTTCAAGCCAGATAAAATTTAAAATATCATACTTACGATGAATCTGTCTGCGCCAATCGAATTTTCTGCTCAAAGTATACAAGAAAATATCGAAAAAGCATCCGATTTGAGACTTTCACTTTTTGGGGTCAAAAAAATTCAAAGGGGTTAACCTTATTTTTTTTTCAAAAACCGTGAAAATATTCAGTGGTGTTTTTATTGACGAAATCGACTAATTTCGATGCGTAGAGTTCGAAAAACGCGCTGGATCCTGGCGCAAACACTTTAATCCGTCTCAAAATGCGAAGTAAAGGAGGCTCAGATTTGCATCGCATTTGCTTACTTTCAAGCCAGATAAAATTTAAAATATCATACTTACGATGAATCTGTCTGCGCCAATCGAATTTTCTGCCAAAGTATACATGAAAATATCGAAAAAGCATCCGATTTGAGACTTTCACTTTTTGGGGTCAAAAAAATTCAAAGGGGTTAACCTTAGGTTTTTTTCAAAAACCGTGAAAATATTCAGTGGTGTTTTTATCGACGAAATCGACTAATTTCGATGCGTAGAGTTCGAAAAACGCGCTGGATCCTGGCGCAAACACTTTAATCCGTCTCAAAATGCGAAGTAAAGGAGGCTCAGATTTGCATCGCATTTGCTTACTTTCAAGCCAGATAAAATTTAAAATATCATACTTACGATGAATCTGTCTGCGCCAATCGAATTTTCTGCTCAAAGTATACCAGAAAATATCGAAAAAGCATCCGATTTGAGACTTTCACTTTTTGGGGTCAAAAAAATTCAAAGGGGTTAACCTTAGGTTTTTTTCAAAAACCGTGAAAATATTCAGTGGTGTTTTTATCGACGAAATCGACTAATTTCGATGCGTAGAGTTCGAAAAACGCGCTGGATCCTGGCGCAAACACTTTAATCCGTCTCAAAATGCGAAGTAAAGGAGGCTCAGATTTGCATCGCATTTGCTTACTTTCAAGCCAGATAAAATTTAAAATATCATACTTACGATGAATCTGTCTGCGCCAATCGAATTTTCTGCTCAAAGTATACAAGAAAATATCGAAAAAGCATCCGATTTGAGACTTTCACTTTTTGGGGTCAAAAAAATTCAAAGGGGTTAACCTTAGGTTTTTTTCAAAAACCGTGAAAATATTCAGTGGTGTTTTTATCGACGAAATCGACTAATTTCGATGCGTAGAGTTCGAAAAACGCGCTGGATCTTGGCGCAAACACTTTAATCCGTCTCAAAATGCGAAGTAAAGGAGGCTCAGATTTGCATCGCATTTGCTTACTTTCAAGCCAGATAAAATTTAAAATATCATACTTACGATGAATCTGTCTGCGCCAATCGAATTTTCTGCTCAAAGTATACAAGAAAATATCGAAAAAACATCCGATTTGAGACTTTCACTTTTTGGGGTCAAAAAAATTCAAAGGGGTTAACCTTAGGTTTTTTTCAAAAACCGTGAAAATATTCAGTGGTGTTTTTATCGACGAAATCGACTAATTTCGATGCGTAGAGTTCGAAAAACTCGCTAGATCCTGGCGCAAACTCTTTAATCCGTCTCAAAATGCGAAGTAAAGGAGGCTCAGATTTGCATCGCATTTGCTTACTTTCAAGCCAGATAAAATTTAAAATATCATACTTACGATGAATCTGTCTGCGCCAATCGAATTTTCTGTTCAAAGTATACAAGAAAATATCGAAAAAGCATCTGATTTGAGACTTTCACTTTTTGGGGTCAAAAAAATTCAAAGGGGTTAACCTTAGGTTTTTTTCAAAAACCGTGAAAATATTCAGTGGTGTTTTTATCGACGAAATCGACCAATTTCGATGCGTAGAGTTCGAAAAACGCGCTGGATCCTGGCGCAAACACTTTAATCCGTCTCAAAATGCGAAGTAAAGGAGGCTCAGATTTGCATCGCATTTGCTTACTTTCAAGCCAGATAAAATTTAAAATATCATACTTACGATGAATCTGTCTGCGCCAATCGAATTTTCTGCCAAAGTATACATGAAAATATCGAAAAAGCATCCGATTTGAGACTTTCACTTTTTGGGGTCAAAAAAATTCAAAGGGGTTAACCTTAGGTTTTTTTCAAAAACCGTGAAAATATTCAGTGGTGTTTTTATCGACGAAATCGACTAATTTCGATGCGTAGAGTTCGAAAAACGCGCTGGATCCTGGCGCAACACTTTAATCCGTCTCAAAATGCGAAGTAAAGGAGGCTCAGCTTTGCATCGCATTTGCTTACTTTCAAGCCAGATAAAATTTAAAATATCATACTTACGATGAATCTGTCTGCGCCAATCGAATTTTCTGCTCAAAGTATACAAGAAAATATCGAAAAAGCATCCGATTTGAGACTTTCACTTTTTGGGGTCAAAAAAATTCAAAGGGGTTAACCTTATTTTTTTTTCAAAAACCGTGAAAATATTCAGTGGTGTTTTTATTGACGAAATCGACTAATTTCGATGCGTAGAGTTCGAAAAACGCGCTGGATCCTGGCGCAAACACTTTAATCCGTCTCAAAATGCGAAGTAAAGGAGGCTCAGATTTGCATCGCATTTGCTTACTTTCAAGCCAGATAAAATTTAAAATATCATACTTACGATGAATCTGTCTGCGCCAATCGAATTTTCTGCCAAAGTATACAAGAAAATATCGAAAAAGCATCCGATTTGAGACTTTCACTTTTTGGGCTCAAAAAAATTCAAAGGGGTTAACCTTAGGTTTTTTTCAAAAACCGTGAAAATATTCAGTGGTGTTTTTATCGACGAAATCGACTAATTTCGATGCGTAGAGTTCGAAAAACGCGCTGGATCCTGGCGCAAACACTTTAATCCGTCTCAAAATGCGAAGTAAAGGAGGCTCAGATTTGCATCGCATTTGCTTACTTTCAAGCCAGATAAAATTTAAAATATCATACTTACGATGAATCTGTCTGCGCCAATCGAATTTTCTGCTCAAAGTATACCAGAAATTATCGAAAAAGCATCCGATTTGAGACTTTCACTTTTTGGGGTCAAAAAAATTCAAAGGGGTTAACCTTAGGTTTTTTTCAAAAACCGTGAAAATATTCAGTGGTGTTTTTATCGACGAAATCGACTAATTTCGATGCGTAGAGTTCGAAAAACGCGCTGGATCCTGGCGCAAACACTTTAATCCGTCTCAAAATGCGAAGTAAAGGAGGCTCAGATTTGCATCGCATTTGCTTACTTTCAAGCCAGATAAAATTTAAAATATCATACTTACGATGAATCTGTCTGCGCCAATCGAATTTTCTGCTCAAAGTATACAAGAAAATATCGAAAAAGCATCCGATTTGAGACTTTCACTTTTTGGGGTCAAAAAAATTCAAAGGGGTTAACCTTAGGTTTTTTTCAAAAACCGTGAAAATATTCAGTGGTGTTTTTATCGACGAAATCGACTAATTTCGATGCGTAGAGTTCGAAAAACGCGCTGGATCTTGGCGCAAACACTTTAATCCGTCTCAAAATGCGAAGTAAAGGAGGCTCAGATTTGCATCGCATTTGCTTACTTTCAAGCCAGATAAAATTTAAAATATCATACTTACGATGAATCTGTCTGCGCCAATCGAATTTTCTGCTCAAAGTATACAAGAAAATATCGAAAAAACATCCGATTTGAGACTTTCACTTTTTGGGGTCAAAAAAATTCAAAGGGGTTAACCTTAGGTTTTTTTCAAAAACCGTGAAAATATTCAGTGGTGTTTTTATCGACGAAATCGACTAATTTCGATGCGTAGAGTTCGAAAAACTCGCTAGATCCTGGCGCAAACTCTTTAATCCGTCTCAAAATGCGAAGTAAAGGAGGCTCAGATTTGCATCGCATTTGCTTACTTTCAAGCCAGATAAAATTTAAAATATCATACTTACGATGAATCTGTCTGCGCCAATCGAATTTTCTGTTCAAAGTATACAAGAAAATATCGAAAAAGCATCTGATTTGAGACTTTCACTTTTTGGGGTCAAAAAAATTCAAAGGGGTTAACCTTAGGTTTTTTTCAAAAACCGTGAAAATATTCAGTGGTGTTTTTATCGACGAAATCGACCAATTTCGATGCGTAGAGTTCGAAAAACGCGCTGGATCCTGGCGCAAACACTTTAATCCGTCTCAAAATGCGAAGTAAAGGAGGCTCAGATTTGCATCGCATTTGCTTACTTTCAAGCCAGATAAAATTTAAAATATCATACTTACGATGAATCTGTCTGCGCCAATCGAACTTTCTGCTCAAAGTATACAAGTAAATATCGAAAAAGCATCCGATTTGAGATTTTCACTTTTTGGGGTCAAAAAAATTCAAAGGGGTTAACCTTAGGTTTTTTTCAAAAACCGTGAAAATATTCAGTGGTGTTTTTATCGACGAAATCGACTAATTTCGATGCGTAGAGTTCGAAAAACGCGCTGGATCCTGGCGCAAACACTTTAATCCGTCTCAAAATGCGAAGTAAAGGAGGCTCAGATTTGCATCGCATTTGCTTACTTTCAAGCCAGATAAAATTTAAAATATCATACTTACGATGAATCTGTCTGCGCCAATCGAATTTTCTGCTCAAAGTATACAAGAAAATATCGAAAAAGCATCCGATTTGAGACTTTCACTTTTTGGGGTCAAAAAAATTCAAAGGGGTTAACCTTAGGTTTTTTTCAAAAACCGTGAAAATATTCAGTGGTGTTTTTATCGACGAAATCGACTAATTTCGATGCGTAAAGTTCGAAAAACGCGGTGGATCCTGGCGCAAACACTTTAATCCGTCTCAAAATGCGAAGTAAAGGAGGCTCAGATTTGCATCGCATTTGCTTACTTTCAAGCCAGATAAAATTTAAAATATCATACTTACGATGAATCTGTCTGCGCCAATCGAATTTTCTGCTCAAAGTATACATGAAAATATCGAAAAAGCATCCGATTTGAGACTTTCACTTTTTGGGGTCAAAAAAATTCAAAGGGGTTAACCTTAGGTTTTTTTCAAAAACCGTGAAAATATTCAGTGGTGTTTTTATCGACGAAATCGACTAATATCGATGCGTAGAGTTCGAAAAACGCGCTGGATCCTGGCGCAAACACTTTAATCCGTCTCAAAATGCGAAGTAAAGGAGGCTCAGATTTGCATCGCATTTGCTTACTTTCAAGCCAGATAAAATTTAAAATATCATACTTACGATGAATCTGTCTGCGCCAATCGAATTTTCTGCTCAAAGTATACCAGAAAATATCGAAAAAGCATCCGATTTGAGACTTTCACTTTTTGGGGTCAAAAAAATTCAAAGGGGTTAACCTTAGGTTTTTTTCAAAAACCGTGAAAATATTCAGTGGTGTTTTTATCGACGAAATCGACTAATTTCGATGCGTAGAGTTCGAAAAACGCGCTGGATCCTGGCGCAAACACTTTAATCCGTCTCAAAATGCGAAGTAAAGGAGGCTCAGATTTGCATCGCATTTGCTTACTTTCAAGCCAGATAAAATTTAAAATATCATACTTACGATGAATCTGTCTGCGCCAATCGAATTTTCTGCTCAAAGTATACAAGAAAATATCGAAAAAGCATCCGATTTGAGACTTTCACTTTTTGGGGTCAAAAAAATTCAAAGGGGTTAACCTTAGGTTTTTTTCAAAAACCGTGAAAATATTCAGTGGTGTTTTTATCGACGAAATCGACTAATTTCGATGCGTAGAGTTCGAAAAACGTGCTGGATCTTGGCGCAAACACTTTAATCCGTCTCAAAATGCGAAGTAAAGGAGGCTCAGATTTGCATCGCATTTGCTTACTTTCAAGCCAGATAAAATTTAAAATATCATACTTACGATGAATCTGTCTGCGCCAATCGAATTTTCTGCTCAAAGTATACAAGAAAATATCGAAAAAACATCCGATTTGAGACTTTCACTTTTTGGGGTCAAAAAAATTCAAAGGGGTTAACCTTAGGTTTTTTTCAAAAACCGTGAAAATATTCAGTGGTGTTTTTATCGACGAAATCGACTAATTTCGATGCGTAGAGTTCGAAAAACTCGCTAGATCCTGGCGCAAACTCTTTAATCCGTCTCAAAATGCGAAGTAAAGGAGGCTCAGATTTGCATCGCATTTGCTTACTTTCAAGCCAGATAAAATTTAAAATATCATACTTACGATGAATCTGTCTGCGCCAATCGAATTTTCTGCTCAAAGTATACAAGAAAATATCGAAAAAGCATCCGATTTGAGACTTTCACTTTTTGGGGTCAAAAAAATTCAAAGGGGTTAACCTTAGGTTTTTTTCAAAAACCGTGAAAATATTCAGTGGTGTTTTTATCGACGAAATCGACTAATTTCGATGCGTAGAGTTCGAAAAACGCGCTGGATCCTGGCGCAAACACTTTAATCCGTCTCAAAATGCGAAGTAAAGGAGGCTCAGATTTGCATCGCATTTGCTTACTTTCAAGCCAGATAAAATTTAAAATATCATACTTACGATGAATCTGGCTGCGCCAATCGAATTTTCTGCTCAAAGTATACAAGAAAATATCGAAAAAGCATCCGATTTGAGATTTTCACTTTTTGGGGTCAAAAAAATTCAAAGGGGTTAACCTTAGGTTTTTTTCAAAAACCGTGAAAATATTCAGTGGTGTTTTTATCGACGAAATCGACTAATTTCGATGCGTAGAGTTCAAAAACGCGCTGGATCCTGGCGCAAACACTTTAATCCGTCTCAAAATGCGAAGTAAAGGAGGCTCAGATTTGCATCGCATTTGCTTACTTTCAAGCCAGATAAAATTTAAAATATCATACTTACGATGAATCTGTCTGCGCCAATCGAATTTTCTGCTCAAAGTATACAAGAAAATATCGAAAAAGCATCCGATTTGAGACTTTCACTTTTTGGGGTCAAAAAAATTCAAAGGGGTTAACCTTAGGTTTTTTTCAAAAACCGTGAAAATATTCAGTGGTGTTTTTATCGACGAAATCGACTAATTTCGATGCGTAAAGTTCGAAAAACGCGGTGGATCCTGGCGCAAACACTTTAATCCGTCTCAAAATGCGAAGTAAAGGAGGCTCAGATTTGCATCGCATTTGCTTACTTTCAAGCCAGATAAAATTTAAAATATCATACTTACGATGAATCTGTCTGCGCCAATCGAATTTTCTGCTCAAAGTATACATGAAAATATCGAAAAAGCATCCGATTTGAGACTTTCACTTTTTGGGGTGAAAAAAATTCAAAGGGGTTAACCTTAGGTTTTTTTCAAAAACCGTGAAAATATTCAGTGGTGTTTTTATCGACGAAATCGACTAATATCGATGCGTAGAATTCGAAAAACGCGCTGGATCCTGGCGCAAACACTTTAATCCGTCTCAAAATGCGAAGTAAAGGTGGCTCAGATTTGCATCGCATTTGCTTACTTTCAAGCCAGATAAAATTTAAAATATCATACTTACGATGAATCTGTCTGCGCCAATCGAATTTTCTGCTCAAAGTATACAAGAAAATATCGAAAAAGCATCCGATTTGAGACTTTCACTTTTTGGGGTCAAAAAAATTCAAAGGGGTTAACCTTAGGTGTTTTTCAAAAACCGTGAAATTATTCAGTGGTGTTTTTATCGACGAAATCGACTAATTTCGATGCGTAGAGTTCGAAAAACTCGCTAGATCCTGGCGCAAACTCTTTAATCCGTCTCAAAATGCGAAGTAAAGGAGGCTCAGATTTGCATCGCATTTGCTTACTTTCAAGACAGATAAAATTTAAAATATCATACTTACGATGAATCTGTCTGCGCCAATCGAATTTTCTGCTCAAAGTATACAAGAAAATATCGAAAAAGCATCCGATTTGAGACTTTCACTTTTTGGGGTCAAAAAAATTCAAAGGGGTTAACCTTAGGTTTTTTTCAAAAACCGTGAAAATATTCAGTGGTGTTTTTATCGACGAAATCGACTAATTTCGATGCGTAGAGTTCGAAAAACGCGCTGGATCCTGGCGCAAACACTTTAATCCGTCTCAAAATGCGAAGTAAAGGAGGCTCAGATTTGCATCGCATTTGCTTACTTTCAAGCCAGATAAAATTTAAAATATCATACTTACGATGAATCTGTCTGCGCCAATCGAATTTTCTGCTCAAAGTATACAAGAAAATATCGAAAAAGCATCCGATTTGAGATTTTCACTTTTTGGGGTCAAAAAAATTCAAAGGGGTTAACCTTAGGTTTTTTTCAAAAACCGTGAAAATATTCAGTGGTGTTTTTATCGACGAAATCGACTAATTTCGATGCGTAGAGTTCGAAAAACGCGCTGGATCCTGGCGCAAACACTTTAATCCGTCTCAAAATGCGAAGTAAAGGAGGCTCAGATTTGCATCGCATTTGCTTACTTTCAAGCCAGATAAAATTTAAAATATCATACTTACGATGAATCTGTCTGCGCCAATCGAATTTTCTGCTCAAAGTATACAAGAAAATATCGAAAAAGCATCCGATTTGAGACTTTCACTTTTTGGGGTCAAAAAAATTCAAAGGGGTTAACCTTAGGTTTTTTTCAAAAACCGTGAAAATATTCAGTGGTGTTTTTATCGACGAAATCGACTAATTTCGATGCGTAAAGTTCGAAAAACGCGGTGGATCCTGGCGCAAACACTTTAATCCGTCTCAAAATGCGAAGTAAAGGAGGCTCAGATTTGCATCGCATTTGCTTACTTTCAAGCCAGATAAAATTTAAAATATCATACTTACGATGAATCTGTCTGCGCCAATCGAATTTTCTGCTCAAAGTATACATGAAAATATCGAAAAAGCATCCGATTTGAGACTTTCACTTTTTGGGGTCAAAAAAATTCAAAGGGGTTAACCTTAGGTTTTTTTCAAAAACCGTGAAAATATTCAGTGGTGTTTTTATCGACGAAATCGACTAATATCGATGCGTAGAGTTCGAAAAACGCGCTGGATCCTGGCGCAAACACTTTAATCCGTCTCAAAATGAAAATATTCAGTGGTGTTTTTATCGACGAAATCGACTAATATCGATGCGTAGAGTTCGAAAAACGCGCTGGATCCTGGCGCAAACACTTTAATCCGTCTCAAAATGCGAAGTAAAGGAGGCTCAGATTTGCATCGCATTTGCTTACTTTCAAGCCAGATAAAATTTAAAATATCATACTTACGATGAATCTGTCTGCGCCAATCGAATTTTCTGCTCAAAGTATACAAGAAAATATCGAAAAAGCATCCGATTTGAGACTTTCACTTTTTGGGGTCAAAAAAATTCAAAGGGGTTAACCTTAGGTTTTTTTCAAAAACCGTGAAAATATTCAGTGGTGTTTTTATCGACGAAATCGACTAATTTCGATGCGTAGAGTTCGAAAAACGCGCTGGATCCTGGCGCAAACACTTTAATCCGTCTCAAAATGCGAAGTAAAGGACGCTCAGATTTGCAGCGCATTTGCTTACTTTCAAGCCAGATAAAATTTAAAATATCATACTTACGATGAATCTGTCTGCGCCAATCGAATTTTCTGCTCAAAGTATACAAGAAAATATCGAAAAAGCATCCGATTTGAGACTTTCACTTTTTGGGGTCAAAAAAATTCAAAGGGGTTAACCTTAGGTTTTTTTCAAAAACCGTGAAAATATTCAGTGGTGTTTTTATCGACGAAATCGACTAATTTCGATGCGTAGAGTTCGAAAAACGCGCTGGATCCTGGCGCAAACACTTTAATCCGTCTCAAAATGCGAAGTAAAGGAGGCTCAGATTTGCAGCGCATTTGCTTACTTTCAAGCCAGATAAAATTTAAAATATCATACTTACGATGAATCTGTCTGCGCCAATCGAATTTTCTGCTCAAAGTATACAAGAAAATATCGAAAAAGCATCCGATTTGAGACTTTCACTTTTTGGGGTCAAAAAAATTCAAAGGGGTTAACCTTAGGTTTTTTTCAAAAACCGTGAAAATATTCAGTGGTGTTTTTATCGACGAAATCGACTAATTTCGATGCTTAGAGTTCGAAAAACGCGCTGGATCCTGGCGCAAACACTTTAATCCGTCTCAAAATGCGAAGTAAAGGAGGCTCAGATTTGCATCGCATTTGCTTACTTTCAAGCCAGATAAAATTTAAAATATCATACTTACGATGAATCTGTCTGCGCCAATCGAATTTTCTGCTCAAAGTATACAAGAAAATATCGAAAAAGCATCCGATTTGAGACTTTCACTTTTTGGAGTCAAAAAAATTCAAAGGGGTTAACCTTAGGTTTTTTTCAAAAACCGTGAAAATATTCAGTGGTGTTTTTATCGACGAAATCGACTAATTTCGATGCGTAGAGTTCGAAAAACGCGCTGGATCCTGGCGCAAACACTTTAATCCGTCTCAAAATGCGAAGTAAAGGAGGCTTAGATTTGCATCGCATTTGCTTACTTTCAAGCCAGATAAAATTTAAAATATCATACTTACGATGAATCTGTCTGCGCCAATCGAATTTTCTGCTCAAAGTATACAAGAAAATATCAAAAAGCATCCGATTTGAGACTTTCACTTTTTGGGGTCAAAAAAATTCAAAGGGGTTAACCTTAGGTTTTTTTCAAAAACCGTGAAAATATTCAGTGGTGTTTTTATCGACGAAATCGACTAATTTCGATGCGTAGAGTTCGAAAAACGCGCTGGATCCTGGCGCAAACACTTTAATCCGTCTCAAAATGCGAAGTAAAGGAGGCTCAGATTTGCATCGCATTTGCTTACTTTCAAGCCAGATAAAATTTAAAATATCATACTTACGATGAATCTGTCTGCGCCAATCGAATTTTCTGCTCAAAGTATACAAGAAAATATCGAAAAAGCATCCGATTTGAGACTTTCACTTTTTGGGGTCAAAAAAATTCAAAGGGGTTAAACCTTAGGTTTTTTTCAAAAACCGTGAAAATATTCAGTGGTGTTTTTATCGACGAAATCGACTAATTTCGATGCGTAGAGTTCGAAAAACGCGCTGGATCCTGGCGCAAACACTTTAATCCGTCTCAAAATGCGAAGCAAAGGAGGCTCAGATTTGCATCGCATTTGATTACTTTCAAGCCAGATAAAATTTAAAATATCATACTTACGATGAATCTGTCTGCGCCAATCGAATTTTCTGCTCAAAGTATACAAGAAAATATCGAAAAAGCATCCGATTTGAGACTTTCACTTTTTGGGGTCAAAAAAATTCAAAGGGGTTAACCTTAGGTTTTTTTCAAAAACCGTGAAAATATTCAGTGGTGTTTTTATCGACGAAATCGACTAATTTCGATGCGTAGAGTTCGAAAAACGCGCTGGATCCTGGCGCAAACACTTTAATCCGTCTCAAAATGCGAAGTAAAGGAGGCTTAGATTTGCATCGCATTTGCTTACTTTCAAGCCAGATAAAATTTAAAATATCATACTTACGATGAATCTGTCTGCGCCAATCGAATTTTCTGCTCAAAGTATACAAGAAAATATCGAAAAAGCATCCGATTTGAGACTTTCACTTTTTGGGGTCAAAAAAATTCAAAGGGGTTAACCTTAGGTTTTTTTCAAAAACCGTGAAAATATTCAGTGGTGTTTTTATCGACGAAATCGACTAATTTCGATGCTTAGAGTTCGAAAAACGCGCTGGATCCTGGCGCAAACACTTTAATCCGTCTCAAAATGCGAAGTAAAGGAGGCTCAGATTTGCATCGCATTTGCTTACTTTCAAGCCAGATAAAATTTAAAATATCATACTTACGATGAATCTGTCTGCGCCAATCGAATTTTCTGCTCAAAGTATACAAGAAAATATCGAAAAAGCATCCGATTTGAGACTTTCACTTTTTGGGGTCAAAAAAATTCAAAGGGGTTAACCTTAGGTTTTTTTCAAAAACCGTGAAAATATTCAGTGGTGTTTTTATCGACGAAATCGACTAATTTCGATGCGTAGAGTTCGAAAAACGCGCTGGATCCTGGCGCAAACACTTTAATCCGTCTCAAAATGCGAAGTAAAGGAGGCTCAGATTTGCATCGCATTTGCTTACTTTCAAGCCAGATAAAATTTAAAATATCATACTTACGATGAATCTGTCTGCGCCAATCGAATTTTCTGCTCAAAGTATACAAGAAAATATCAAAAAGCATCCGATTTGAGACTTTCACTTTTTGGGGTCAAAAAAATTCAAAGGGGTTAACCTTAGGTTTTTTTCAAAAACCGTGAAAATATTCAGTGGTGTTTTTATCGACGAAATCGACTAATTTCGATGCGTAGAGTTCGAAAAACGCGCTGGATCCTGGCGCAAACACTTTAATCCGTCTCAAAATGCGAAGTAAAGGAGGCTCAGATTTGCATCGCATTTGCTTACTTTCAAGCCAGATAAAATTTAAAATATCATACTTACGATGAATCTGTCTGCGCCAATCGAATTTTCTGCTCAAAGTATACAAGAAAATATCGAAAAAGCATCCGATTTGAGACTTTCACTTTTTGGGGTCAAAAAAATTCAAAGGGGTTAAACCTTAGGTTTTTTTCAAAAACCGTGAAAATATTCAGTGGTGTTTTTATCGACGAAATCGACTAATTTCGATGCGTAGAGTTCGAAAAACGCGCTGGATCCTGGCGCAAACACTTTAATCCGTCTCAAAATGCGAAGCAAAGGAGGCTCAGATTTGCATCGCATTTGATTACTTTCAAGCCAGATAAAATTTAAAATATCATACTTACGATGAATCTGTCTGCGCCAATCGAATTTTCTGCTCAAAGTATACAAGAAAATATCGAAAAAGCATCCGATTTGAGACTTTCACTTTTTGGGGTCAAAAAAATTCAAAGGGGTTAACCTTAGGTTTTTTTCAAAAACCGTGAAAATATTCAGTGGTGTTTTTATCGACGAAATCGACTAATTTCGATGCGTAGAGTTCGAAAAACGCGCTGGATCCTGGCGCAAACACTTTAATCCGTCTCAAAATGCGAAGTAAAGGAGGCTTAGATTTGCATCGCATTTGCTTACTTTCAAGCCAGATAAAATTTAAAATATCATACTTACGATGAATCTGTCTGCGCCAATCGAATTTTCTGCTCAAAGTATACAAGAAAATATCGAAAAAGCATCCGATTTGAGACTTTCACTTTTTGGGGTCAAAAAAATTCAAAGGGGTTAACCTTAGGTTTTTTTCAAAAACCGTGAAAATATTCAGTGGTGTTTTTATCGACGAAATCGACTAATTTCGATGCGTAGAGTTCGAAAAACGCGCTGGATCCTGGCGCAAACACTTTAATCCGTCTCAAAATGCGAAGTAAAGGAGGCTTAGATTTGCATCGCATTTGCTTACTTTCAAGCCAGATAAAATTTAAAATATCATACTTAGGATGAATCTGTCTGCGCCAATCGAATTTTCTGCTCAAAGTATACAAGAAAATATCGAAAAAGCATCCGATTTGAGACTTTCACTTTTTGGGGTCAAAAAAATTCAAAGGGGTTAACCTTAGGTGTTTTTCAAAAACCGTGAAATTATTCAGTGGTGTTTTTATCGACGAAATCGACTAATTTCGATGCGTAGAATTCAAAAACGCGCTGGATCCTGGCGCAAACACTTTAATCCGTCTCAAAATGCGAAGTAAAGGAGGCTCAGATTTGCATCGCATTTGTTTACTTTCAAGCAAGATAAAATTTAAAATATCATACTTACGATGAATCTGTCTGCGCCAATCGAATTTTCTGCTCAAAGTATACAAGAAAATATCGAAAAAGCATCCGATTTGAGACTTTCACTTTTTGGGGTCAAAAAAATTCAAAGGGGTTAACCTTAGGTTTTTTTCAAAAACCGTGAAAATATTCAGTGGTGTTTTTATCGACGAAATCGACTAATTTCGATTCGTAGAGTTCGAAAAACGCGCTGGATCCTGGCGCAAACACTTTAATCCGTCTCAAAATGCGAAGTAAACAAGGCTCAGATTTGCATCGCATTTGCTTACTTTCAAGCCAGATAAAATTTAAAATATCATACTTACGATGAATCTGTCTGCGCCAATAGAATTTTCTGCTCAAAGTATACAAGAAAATATCGAAAAAGCATCCGATTTGAGACTTTCACTTTTTGGGGTCAAAAAAATTCAAAGGGGTTAACCTTAGGTTTTTTTCAAAAACCGTGAAAATATTCAGTGGTGTTTTTATCGACGAAATCGACCAATTTCGATGCGTAGAGTTCGAAAAACGCGCTGGATCCTGGCGCAAACACTTTAATCCGTCTCAAAATGCGAAGTAAAAAAGGCTCAGATTTGCATCGCATTTGCTTACTTTCAAGCCAGATAAAATTTAAAATATCATACTTACGATGAATCTGTCTGCGCCAATCGAATTTTCTGCTCAAAGTATACAAGAAAATATCGAAAAAGCTTCCGATTTGAGACTTTCACTTTTTGGGGTCAAAAAAATTCAAAGGGGTTAACCTTAGGTTTTTTTCAAAAACCGTGAAAATATTCAGTGGTGTTTTTATCGACGAAATCGACTAATTTCGATGCGTAGAGTTCGAAAAACGCGCTGGATCCTGGCGCAAACACTTTAATCCGTCTCAAAATGCGAAGTAAAGGAGGCTTAGATTTGCATCGCATTTGCTTACTTTCAAGCCAGATAAAATTTAAAATATCATACTTACGATGAATCTGTCTGCGCCAATCGAATTTTCTGCTCAAAGTATACAAGAAAATATCGAAAAAGCATCCGATTTGAGACTTTCACTTTTTGGGGTCAAAAAAATTCAAAGGGGTTAACCTTAGGTTTTTTTCAAAAACCGTGAAAATATTCAGTGGTGTTTTTATCGACGAAATCGACTAATTTCGATGCGTAGAGTTCGAAAAACGCGCTGGATCCTGGCGCAAACACTTTAATCCGTCTCAAAATGCGAAGTAAAGGAGGCTTAGATTTGCATCGCATTTGCTTACTTTCAAGCCAGATAAAATTTAAAATATCATACTTAGGATGAATCTGTCTGCGCCAATCGAATTTTCTGCTCAAAGTATACAAGAAAATATCGAAAAAGCATCCGATTTGAGACTTTCACTTTTTGGGGTCAAAAAAATTCAAAGGGGTTAACCTTAGGTGTTTTTCAAAAACCGTGAAATTATTCAGTGGTGTTTTTATCGACGAAATCGACTAATTTCGATGCGTAGAATTCAAAAACGCGCTGGATCCTGGCGCAAACACTTTAATCCGTCTCAAAATGCGAAGTAAAGGAGGCTCAGATTTGCATCGCATTTGTTTACTTTCAAGCCAGATAAAATTTAAAATATCATACTTACGATGAATCTGTCTGCGCCAATCGAATTTTCTGCTCAAAGTATACAAGAAAATATCGAAAAAGCATCCGATTTGAGACTTTCACTTTTTGGGGTCAAAAAAATTCAAAGGGGTTAACCTTAGGTTTTTTTCAAAAACCGTGAAAATATTCAGTGGTGTTTTTATCGACGAAATCGACTAATTTCGATTCGTAGAGTTCGAAAAACGCGCTGGATCCTGGCGCAAACACTTTAATCCGTCTCAAAATGCGAAGTAAACAAGGCTCAGATTTGCATCGCATTTGCTTACTTTCAAGCCAGATAAAATTTAAAATATCATACTTACGATGAATCTGTCTGCGCCAATAGAATTTTCTGCTCAAAGTATACAAGAAAATATCGAAAAAGCATCCGATTTGAGACTTTCACTTTTTGGGGTCAAAAAAATTCAAAGGGGTTAACCTTAGGTTTTTTTCAAAAACCGTGAAAATATTCAGTGGTGTTTTTATCGACGAAATCGACCAATTTCGATGCGTAGAGTTCGAAAAACGCGCTGGATCCTGGCGCAAACACTTTAATCCGTCTCAAAATGCGAAGTAAAGGAGGCTCAGATTTGCATCGCATTTGCTTACTTTCAAGCCAGATAAAATTTAAAATATCATACTTACGATGAATCTGTCTGCGCCAATCGAATTTTCTGCTCAAAGTATACAAGAAAATATCGAAAAAGCATCCGATTTGAGACTTTCACTTTTTGGGGTCAAAAAAATTCAAAAGGGTTAACCTTAGGTTTTTTTTAAAAACCGTGAAAATATTCAGTGGTGTTTTTATCGACGAAATCGACTAATTTCGATGCGTAGAGTTCGAAAAACGCGCTGGATCCTGGCGCAAACACTTTAATTCGTCTCAAAATGCGAAGTAAAGGAGGCTCAGATTTGCATCGCATTTGCTTGCTTTCAAGCCAGATAAAACTTAAAATATCATACTTACGATGAATCTGTCTGCGCCAATCGAGTTTTCTGCTCAAAGTATACAAGAAAATATCGAAAAAGCATCCGATTTGAGACTTTCACTTTTTGGGGTCAAAAAAATTCAAAGGGGTTAACCTTAAGTTTTTTTCAAAAACCGTGAAAATATTCAGTGGTGTTTTTATCGACGAAATCGACTAATTTCGATGCGTAGAGTTCGAAAAACGCGCTGGATCCTGGCGCAAACACTTTAATCCGTCTCAAAATGCGAAGTAAAGGAGGCTCAGATTTGCATCGCATTTGCTTACTTTCAAGCCAGATAAAATTTAAAATATCATACTTACGATGAATCTGTCTGCGCCAATCGAATTTTCTGCTCAAAGTATACAAGAAAATATCGAAAAAGCATCCGATTTGAGACTTTCACTTTTTGGGGTCAAAAAAATTCAAAAGGGTTAACCTTAGGTTTTTTTCAAAAACCGTGAAAATATTCAGTGGTGTTTTTATCGACGAAATCGACTAATTTCGATGCGTAGAGTTCGAAAAACGCGCTGGATCCTGGCGCAAACACTTTAATCCGTCTCAAAATGCGAAGTAAAGGAGGCTCAGATTTGCATCGCATTTGCTTGCTTTCAAGCCAGATAAAATTTAAAATATCATACTTACGATGAATCTGTCTGCGCCAATCGAGTTTTCTGCTCAAAGTATACAAGAAAATATCGAAAAAGCATCCGATTTGAGACTTTCACTTTTTGGGGTCAAAAAAATTCAAAGGGGTTAACCTTAAGTTTTTTTCAAAAACCGTGAAAATATTCAGTGGTGTTTTTATCGACGAAATCGACTAATTTCGATGCGTAGAGTTCGAAAAACGCGCTGGATCCTGGCGCAAACGCTTTAATCCGTCTCAAAATGCGAAGTAAAGGAGGCTCAGATTTGCATCGCATTTGCTTACTTTCAAGCCAGATAAAATTTAAAATATCATACTTACGATGAATCTGTCTGCGCCAATCGAATTTTCTGCTCAAAGTATACAAGAAAATATCGAAAAAGCATCCGATTTGAAACTTTCACTTTTTGGGGTCAAAAAAATTCAAAAGGGTTAACCTTAGGTTTTTTTCAAAAACCGTGAAAATATTCAGTGGTGTTTTTATCGACGAAATCGACTAATTTCGATGCGTAGAGTTCGAAAAACGCGCTGGATCCTGGCGCAAACACTTTAATCCGTCTCAAAATGCGAAGTAAAGGCGGCTCAGATTTGCATCGCATTTGCTTACTTTCAAGCCAGATAAAATTTAAAACATTACTTACGATGAATCTGTCTGCGCCAATCGAATTTTCTGCGCAAAGTATACAAGAAAATATCGAAAAAGCATCCGATTTGAGACTTTCACTTTTTGGGGTCAAAAAAATTCAAAGGGGTTAACCTTAGGTTTTTTTCAAAAACCGTGAAAATATTCAGTGGTGTTTTTATCGACGAAATCGACTAATTTCAATGCGTAGAGTTCGAAAAACGCGCTGGATCCTGGCGCAAACACTTTAATCCGTCTCAAAATGCGAAGTAAAGGAGGCTCAGATTTGCATCGCATTTGCTTACTTTCAAGCCAGATAAAATTTAAAACATTACTTACGATGAATCTGTCTGCGCCAATCGAATTTTCTGCTCAAAGTATACAAGAAAATATCGAAAAAGCATCCGATTTGAGACTTTCACATTTTGGGGTCAAAAAAATTCAAAGGGGTTAACCTTAGGTTTTTTTCAAAAACCGTGAAAATATTCAGTGGTGTTTTTATCGACGAAATCGACTAATTTCGATGCGTAGAGTTCGAAAAACGCGCTGGATCCTGGCGCAAACACTTTAATCCGTCTCAAAATGCGAAGTAAAGGAGGCTCAGATTTGCATCGCATTTGCTTACTTTCAAGCCAGATAAAATGTAAAATATCATACTTACGATGAATCTGTCTGCGCCAATCGAATTTTCTGCTCAAAGTATACAAGAAAATATCGAAAAAGCATCCGATTTGAGACTTTCACTTTTTGGGGTCAAAAAAATTCAAAGGGGTTAACCTTAGGTTTTTTTCAAAAACCGTGAAAATATTCAGTGGTGTTTTTATCGACGAAATCGACCAATTTCGATGCGTAGAGTTCGAAAAACGCGCTGGATCCTGGCGCAAACACTTTAATCCGTCTCAAAATGCGAAGTAAAGGAGGCTCAGATTTGCATCGCATTTGCTTACTTTCAAGCCAGATAAAATTTAAAATATCATACTTACGATGAATCTGTCTGCGCCAATCGAATTTTCTGTTCAAAGTTTACAAGAAAATATCGAAAAAGCATCCGATTTGAGACTTTCACTTTTTGGGGTCAAAAAAATTCAAAGGGGTTAACCTTAGGTTTTTTTCAAAAACCGTGAAAATATTCAGTGGTGTTTTTATCGACGAAATCGACTAATTTCGATGCGTAGAGTTCGAAAAACGCGCTGGATCCTGGCGCAAACACTTTAATCCGGCTCAAAATGCGAAGTAATGGAGGCTCAGATTTGCATCGCATTTGCTTACTTTCAAGCCAGATAAAATTTAAAATATCATACTTACGATGAATCTGTCTGCGCCAATCAAATTTTCTGCTCAAAGTATACAAGAAAATATCGAAAAAGCATCCGATTTGAGACTTTCACTTTTTGGGGTCAAAAAAATTCAAAGGGGTTAACCTGAGGTTTTTTTCAAAAACCGTGAAAATATTCAGTGGTGTTTTTATCGACGAAATCGACTAATTTCGATGCGTAGAGTTCGAAAAACGCGCTGGATCCTGGCGCAAACACTTTAATCCGTCTCAAAATGCGAAGTAAAGGAGGCTCAGATTTGCATCGCATTTGCTTACTTTCAAGCCAGATAAAATTTAAAATATCATACTTACGATGAATCTGTCTGCGCCAATCAAATTTTCTGCTCAAAGTATACAAGAAAATATCGAAAAAGCATCCGATTTGAGACTTTCACTTCTTGGAGTCAAAAAAATTCAAAGGGGTTAACCTTAGGTTTTTTTCAAAAACCGTGAAAATATTCAGTGGTGTTTTTATCGACTAAATCGACTAATTTCGATGCGTAGATTTCGAAAAAAGCGCTGGATCCTGGCGCAACACTTTAATCCGTCTCAAAATGCGAAGTAAAGGAGGCTCAGATTTGCATCGCATTTGCTTACTTTCAAGCCAGATAAAATTTAAAATATCATACTTACGATGAATCTGTCTGCGCCAATCGAATTTTCTGCTCAAAGTATACAAGAAAATATCGAAAAAGCATCCGATTTCAGACTTTCACTTTTTGGGGTCAAAAAAATTCAAAGGGGTTAACCTTAGGTTTTTTTCAAAAACCGTGAAAATATTCAGTGGTGTTTTTATCGACGAAATCGACTAATTTCGATGCGTAGAGTTCGAAAAACGCGCTGGATCCTGGCGCAAACACTTTAATCCGTCTCAAAATGCGAAGTAAAGGAGGCTCAGATTTGCATCGCATTTGCTTACTTTCAAGCCAGATAAAATTTAAAATATCATACTTACGATAAATCTGTCTGCGCCAATCGAATTTTCTGCTCAAAGTATACAAGAAAATATCGAAAAAGCATCCGATTTGAGACTTTCACATTTTGGGGTCAAAAAAATTCAAAGGGGTTAACCTTAGGTTTTTTTCAAAAACCGTGAAAATATTCAGTGGTGTTTTTATCGACGAAATCGACTAAAATCGATGCGTAGAGTTCGAAAAACGCGCTGGATCCTGGCGCAAACACTTTAATCCGTCTCAAGATGCGAAGTAAAGGAGGCTCAGATTTGCATCGCATTTGCTTACTTTCAAGCCAGATAAAATTTAAAATATCATACTTACGATGAATCTGTCTGCGCCAATCGAATTTTCTGCTCAAAGTATACAAGAAAATATCGAAAAAGCATCCGATTTGAGACTTTCACTTTTTGGGGTCAAAAAAATTCAAAGGGGTTAACCTGAGGTTTTTTTCAAAAACCGTGAAAATATTCAGTGGTGTTTTATCGACGAAATCGACTAATTTCGATGCGTAGAGTTCGAAAAACGCGCTGGATCCTGGCGCAAACACTTTAATCCGTCTCAAAATGCGAAGTAAAGGAGGCTCAGATTTGCATCGCATTTGCTTACTTTCAAGCCAGATAAAATTTAAAATATCATACTTACGATGAATCTGTCTGCGCCAATCGAATTTTCTGCTCAAAGTATACAAGAAAATATCGAAAAAGCATCCGATTTGAGACTTTCACTTTTTGGGGTCAAAAAAATTCAAATGGGTTAACCTTAGGTTTTTTTAAAAACCGTGAAAATATTCAGTGGTGTTTTTATCGACGAAAGCGACTAATTTCGATGCGTAGAATTCGAAAAACGCGCTGGATCCTGGCGCAAACACTTTAATCCGTCTCAAAATGCGAAGTAAAGGAGACTCAGATTTGCATCGCATTTGCTTACTTTCAAGCCAGATAAAATTTAAAATATCATACTTACGATGAATCTGTCTGCGCTAATCGAATTTTCTGCTCAAAGTATACAAGAAAATACCGAAAAAGCATCCGATTTGAGACTTTCCCTTTTTGGGGTCAAAAAAATTCAAAGGGGTTAACCTTAGGTTTTTTTCAAAAACCGTGAAAGATTCAGTGGTGTTTTTATCGACGAAATCGACTAATTTCGATGCGTAGAGTTCGAAAAACGCGCTGGATCCTGGCGCAAACACTTTAATCCGTCTCAAAATGCGAAGTAAAGGAGGCTCAGATTTGCATCGCATTTGCTTACTTTCAAGCCAGATAAAATTTAAAATATCATACTTACGATGAATCTGTCTGCGCCAATCGAATTTTCTGTTCAAAGTTTACAAGAAAATATCGAAAAAGCATCCGATTTGAGACTTTCACTTTTTGGGGTCAAAAAAATTCAAAGGGGTTAACCTTAGGTTTTTTTCAAAAACCGTGAAAATATTCAGTGGTGTTTTTATCGACGAAATCGACTAATTTCGATGCGTAGAGTTCGAAAAACGCGCTGGATCCTGGCGCAAACACTTTAATCCGGCTCAAAATGCGAAGTAATGGAGGCTCAGATTTGCATCGCATTTGCTTACTTTCAAGCCAGATAAAATTTAAAATATCATACTTACGATGAATCTGTCTGCGCCAATCAAATTTTCTGCTCAAAGTATACAAGAAAATATCGAAAAAGCATCCGATTTGAGACTTTCACTTCTTGGAGTCAAAAAAATTCAAAGGGGTTAACCTTAGGTTTTTTTCAAAAACCGTGAAAATATTCAGTGGTGTTTTTATCGACTAAATCGACTAATTTCGATGCGTAGAGTTCGAAAAAAGCGCTGGATCCTGGCGCAACACTTTAATCCGTCTCAAAATGCGAAGTAAAGGAGGCTCAGATTTGCATCGCATTTGCTTACTTTCAAGCCAGATAAAATTTAAAATATCATACTTACGATGAATCTGTCTGCGCCAATCGAATTTTCTGCTCAAAGTATACAAGAAAATATCGAAAAAGCATCCGATTTCAGACTTTCACTTTTTGGGGTCAAAAAAATTCAAAGGGGTTAACCTTAGGTTTTTTTCAAAAACCGTGAAAATATTCAGTGGTGTTTTTATCGACGAAATCGACTAATTTCGATGCGTAGAGTTCGAAAAACGCGCTGGATCCTGGCGCAAACACTTTAATCCGTCTCAAAATGCGAAGTAAAGGAGGCTCAGATTTGCATCGCATTTGCTTACTTTCAAGCCAGATAAAATTTAAAATATCATACTTACGATAAATCTGTCTGCGCCAATCGAATTTTCTGCTCAAAGTATACAAGAAAATATCGAAAAAGCATCCGATTTGAGACTTTCACATTTTGGGGTCAAAAAAATTCAAAGGGGTTAACCTTAGGTTTTTTTCAAAAACCGTGAAAATATTCAGTGGTGTTTTTATCGACGAAATCGACTAAAATCGATGCGTAGAGTTCGAAAAACGCGCTGGATCCTGGCGCAAACACTTTAATCCGTCTCAAGATGCGAAGTAAAGGAGGCTCAGATTTGCATCGCATTTGCTTACTTTCAAGCCAGATAAAATTTAAAATATCATACTTACGATGAATCTGTCTGCGCCAATCGAATTTTCTGCTCAAAGTATACAAGAAAATATCGAAAAAGCATCCGATTTGAGACTTTCACTTTTTGGGGTCAAAAAAATTCAAAGGGGTTAACCTGAGGTTTTTTTCAAAAACCGTGAAAATATTCAGTGGTGTTTTTATCGACGAAATCGACTAATTTCGATGCGTAGAGTTCGAAAAACGCGCTGGATCCTGGCGCAAACACTTTAATCCGTCTCAAAATGCGAAGTAAAGGAGGCTCAGATTTGCATCGCATTTGCTTACTTTCAAGCCAGATAAAATTTAAAATATCATACTTACGATGAATCTGTCTGCGCCAATCGAATTTTCTGCTCAAAGTATACAAGAAAATATCGAAAAAGCATCCGATTTGAGACTTTCACTTTTTGGGGTCAAAAAAATTCAAATGGGTTAACCTTAGGTTTTTTTAAAAACCGTGAAAATATTCAGTGGTGTTTTTATCGACGAAAGCGACTAATTTCGATGCGTAGAATTCGAAAAACGCGCTGGATCCTGGCGCAAACACTTTAATCCGTCTCAAAATGCGAAGTAAAGGAGACTCAGATTTGCATCGCATTTGCTTACTTTCAAGCCAGATAAAATTTAAAATATCATACTTACGATGAATCTGTCTGCGCTAATCGAATTTTCTGCTCAAAGTATACAAGAAAATACCGAAAAAGCATCCGATTTGAGACTTTCCCTTTTTGGGGTCAAAAAAATTCAAAGGGGTTAACCTTAGGTTTTTTTCAAAAACCGTGAAAGATTCAGTGGTGTTTTTATCGACGAAATCGACTAATTTCGATGCGTAGAGTTCGAAAAACGCGCTGGATCCTGGCGCAAACACTTTAATCCGTCTCAAAATGCGAAGTAAAGGAGGCTCAGATTTGCATCGCATTTGCTTACTTTCAAGCCAGATAAAATTTAAAATATCATACTTACGATGAATCTGTCTGCGCCAATCGAATTTTCTGCTCAAAGTATACAAGAAAATATCGAAAAAGCATCCGATTTGAGACTTTCACTTTTTGGGGTCAAAAAAATTCAAAGGGGTTAACCTTAGGTTTTTTTCAAAAACCGTGAAAATATTCAGTGGTGTTTTTATCGACGAAATCGACCAATTTCGATGCGTAGAGTTCGAAAAACGCGCTGGATCCTGGCGCAAACACTTTAATCCGTCTCAAAATGCGAAGTAAAGGAGGCTCAGATTTGCATCGCATTTGCTTACTTTCAAGCCAGATAAAATTTAAAATATCATACTTACGATGAATCTGTCTGCGCCAATCGAATTTTCTGCTCAAAGTATACAAGAAAATATCGAAAAAACATCCGATTTGAGACTTTCACTTTTTGGGGTCAAAAAAATTCAAAGGGGTTAACCTTAGGTTTTTTTCAAAAACCGTGAAAATATTCAGTGGTGTTTTTATCGACGAAATCGACTAATTTCGATGCGTAGAGTTCGAAAAACGCGCTGGATCCTGGCGCAAACACTTTAATCCGGCTCAAAATGCGAAGTAATGGAGGCTCAGATTTGCATCGCATTTGCTTACTTTCAAGCCAGATAAAATTTAAAATATCATACTTACGATGAATCTGTCTGCGCCAATCAAATTTTCTGCTCAAAGTATACAAGAAAATATCGAAAAAGCATCCGATTTGAGACTTTCACTTTTTGGAGTCAAAAAAATTCAAAGGGGTTAACCTTAGGTTTTTTTCAAAAACCGTGAAAATATTCAGTGGTGTTTTTATCGACTAAATCGACTAATTTCGATGCGTAGAGTTCGAAAAAAGCGCTGGATCCTGGCGCAACACTTTAATCCGTCTCAAAATGCGAAGTAAAGGAGGCTCAGATTTGCATCGCATTTGCTTACTTTCAAGCCAGATAAAATTTAAAATATCATACTTACGATGAATCTGTCTGCGCCAATCGAATTTTCTGCTCAAAGTATACAAGAAAATATCGAAAAAGCATCCGATTTCAGACTTTCACTTTTTGGGGTCCAAAAAATTCAAAGGGGTTAACCTTAGGTTTTTTTCAAAAACCGTGAAAATATTCAGTGGTGTTTTTATCGACGAAATCGACTAATTTCGATGCGTAGAGTTCGAAAAACGCGCTGGATCCTGGCGCAAACACTTTAATCCGTCTCAAAATGCGAAGTAAAGGAGGCTCAGATTTGCATCGCATTTGCTTACTTTCAAGCCAGATAAAATATAAAATATCATACTTACGATAAATCTGTCTGCGCCAATCGAATTTTCTGCTCAAAGTATACAAGAAAATATCGAAAAAGCATCCGATTTGAGACTTTCACATTTTGGGGTCAAAAAAATTCAAAGGGGTTAACCTTAGGTTTTTTTCAAAAACCGTGAAAATATTCAGTGGTGTTTTTATCGACGAAATCGACTAATTTCGATGCGTAGAGTTCGAAAAACGCGCTGGATCCTGGCGCAAACACTTTAATCCGTCTCAAAATGCGAAGTAAAGGAGGCTCAGATTTGCATCGCATTTGCTTACTTTCAAGCCAGATAAAATTTAAAATATCATACTTACGATGAATCTGTCTGCGCCAATCGAATTTTCTGCTCAAAGTATACAAGAAAATATCGAAAAAGCATCCGATTTGAGACTTTCACTTTTTGGGGTCAAAAAAATTCAAATGGGTTAACCTTAGGTTTTTTTCAAAAACCGTGAAAATATTCAGTGGTGTTTTTATCGACGAAATCGACTAATTTCGATGCGTAGAGTTCGAAAAACGCGCTGGATCCTGGCGCAAACACTTAATTCCGTCTCAAAATGCGAAGTAATGGGGGCTCAGATTTGCATCGCATTTGCTTACTTTCAAGCCAGATAAAATTTAAAATATCATACTTTACGATGAATCTGTATGCGCCAATCGAATTTTCTGCTCAAAGTATACAAGTAAATATCGAAAAAGCATCCGATTTGAGACTTTCACTTTTTGGGGTCAAAAAAATTCAAAGGGGTTAACCTTAGGTTTTTTTCAAAAACCGTGAAATTATTCAGTGGTGTTTTTATCGACGAAATCGACTAATTTCGATGCGTAGAGTTCAAAAACGCGCTGGATCCTGGCGCAAACACTTTAATCCGTCTCAAAATGCGAAGTAAAGAAGGCTCAGATTTGCATCGCATTTGCTTACTTTCAAGCCAGATAAAATTTAAAATATCATACTTACGATGAATCTGTCTGCGCCAATCGAATTTTCTGCTCAAAGTATACAAGAAAATATCGAAAAAGCATCCGATTTGAGACTTTCACTTTTTGGGGTCAAAAAAATTCAAAGGGGTTAACCTTAGGTTTTTTTCAAAAACCGTGAAAATATTCAGTGGTGTTTTTATCGACGAAATCGACTAATTTCGATGCGTAGAGTTCGAAAAACGCGCTGGATCCTGGCGCAAACACTTTAATCCGTCTCAAAATGCGAAGTAAAGGAGGCTCAGATTTGCATCGCATTTGCTTACTTTCAAGCCAGATAAAATTTAAAATATCATACTTACGATGAATCTGTCTGCGCCAATCGAATTTTCTGCTCAAAGTATACAAGAAAATATCGAAAAAGCATCCGATTTGAGACTTTCACTTTTTGGGGTCAAAAAAATTCAAAGGGGTTAACCTTAGGTTTTTTTCAAAAACCGTGAAAATATTCAGTGGTGTTTTTATCGACGAAATCGACTAATTTCGATGCGTAGAGTTCGAAAAACGCGCTGGATCCTGGCGCAAACACTTTAATCCGTCTCAAAATGCGAAGTAAAGGAGGCTCAGATTTGCATCGCATTTGCTTACTTTCAAGCCAGATAAAATTTAAAATATCATACTTACGATGAATCTGTCTGCGCCAATCGAATTTTCTGCTCAAAGTATACAAGAAAATATCGAAAAAGCATCCGATTTGAGACTTTCACTTTTTGGGGTCAAAAAAATTCAAAGGGGTTAACCTTAGGTTTTTTTCAAAAACCGTGAAATTATTCAGTGGTGTTTTTATCGACGAAATCGACTAATTTCGATGCGTAGAGTTCAAAAACGCGCTGGATCCTGGCGCAAACACTTTAATCCGTCTCAAAATGCGAAGTAAAGAAGGCTCAGATTTGCATCGCATTTGCTTACTTTCAAGCCAGATAAAATTTAAAATATCATACTTACGATGAATCTGTCTGCGCCAATCGAATTTTCTGCTCAAAGTATACAAGAAAATATCGAAAAAGCATCCGATTTGAGACTTTCACTTTTTGGGGTCAAAAAAATTCAAAGGGGTTAACCTTAGGTTTTTTTCAAAAACCGTGAAAATATTCAGTGGTGTTTTTATCGACGAAATCGACTAATTTCGATGCGTAGAGTTCGAAAAACGCGCTGGATCCTGGCGCAAACACTTTAATCCGTCTCAAAATGCGAAGTAAAGGAGGCTCAGATTTGCATCGCATTTGCTTACTTTCAAGCCAGATAAAATTTAAAATATCATACTTACGATGAATCTGTCTGCGCCAATCGAATTTTCTGCTCAAAGTATACAAGAAAATATCGAAAAAGCATCCGATTTGAGACTTTCACTTTTTGGGGTCAAAAAAATTCAAAGGGGTTAACCTTAGGTTTTTTTCAAAAACCGTGAAATTATTCAGTGGTGTTTTTATCGACGAAATCGACTAATTTCGATGCGTAGAGTTCGAAAAACGCGCTGGATCCTGGCGCAAACACTTTAATCCGTCTCAAAATGCGAAGTAAAGGAGGCTCAGATTTGCATCGCATTTGCTTACTTTCAAGCCAGATAAAATTTAAAATATCATACTTACGATGAATCTGTCTGCGCCAATCGAAATTTCTGCTCAAAGTATACAAGAAAATATCGAAAAAGCATCCGATTTGAGACTTTCACTTTTTGGGGTCAAAAAAATTCAAAGGGGTTAACCTTAGGTTTTTTTCAAAAACCGTGAAATTATTCAGTGGTGTTTTTATCGACGAAATCGACTAATTTCGATGCGTAGAGTTCGAAAAACGCGCTGGATCCTGGCGCAAACACTTTAATCCGTCTCAAAATGCGAAGTAAAGGAGGCTCAGATTTGCATCGCATTTGCTTACTTTCAAGCCAGATAAAATTTAAAATATCATACTTACGATGAATCTGTCTGCGCCAATCGAATTTTCTGCTCAAAGTATACAAGAAAATATCGAAAAAGCATCCCATTTGAGACTTTCACTTTTTGGGGTCAAAAAAATTCAAAGGGGTTAACCTTAGGTTTTTTTCAAAAACCGTGAAAATATTCAGTGGTGTTTTTATCGACGAAATCGACCAATTTCGATGCGTAGAGTTCGAAAAACGCGCTGGATCCTGGCGCAAACACTTTAATCCGTCTCAAAATGCGAAGTAAAGGAGGCTCAAATTTGCATCGCATTTGCTTACTTTCAAGCCAGATAAAATTTAAAATATCATACTTACGATGAATCTGTCTGCGCCAATCGAATTTTCTGCTCAAAGTATACAAGAAAATATCGAAAAAGCATCCGATTTGAGTCTTTCACTTTTTGGGGTCAAAAAAATTCAAAGGGGTTAACCTTAGGTTTTTTTCAAAAACCGTGAAAATATTCAGTGGTGTTTTTATCGACGAAATCGACTAATTTCGATGCGTAGAGTTCGAAAAACGCGCTGGATCCTGGCGCAAACACTTTAATCCGTCTCAAAATGCGAAGTAAAGGAGGCTCAGATTTGCATCGCATTTGCTTACTTTCAAGCCAGATAAAATTTAAAATATCATACTTACGATGAATCTGTCTGCGCCAATCGAATTTTCTGCTCAAAGTATACAAGAAAATATCGAAAAAGCATCCGATTTGAGACTTTCACTTTTTGGGGTCAAAAAAATTCAAAGGGGTTAACCTTAGGTTTTTTTCAAAAACCGTGAAAATATTCAGTGGTGTTTTTATCGACGAAATCGACCAATTTCGATGCGTAGAGTTCGAAAAACGCGCTGGATCCTGGCGCAAACACTTTAATCCGTCTCAAAATGCGAAGTAAAGGAGGCTCAAATTTGCATCGCATTTGCTTACTTTCAAGCCAGATAAAATTTAAAATATCATACTTACGATGAATCTGTCTGCGCCAATCGAATTTTCTGCTCAAAGTATACAAGAAAATATCGAAAAAGCATCCGATTTGAGACTTTCACTTTTTGGGGTCAAAAAAATTCAAAGGGGTTAACCTTAGGTTTTTTTCAAAAACCGTGAAAATATTCAGTGGTGTTTTTATCGACGAAATCGACTAATTTCGATGCGTAGAGTTCGAAAAACGCGCTGGATCCTGGCGCAAACACTTTAATCCGTCTCAAAATGCGAAGTAAAGGTGGCTCAGATTTGCATCGCATTTGCTTACTTTCAAGCCAGATAAAATTTAAAATATCAGACTTACGATGAATCTGTCTGCGCCAATCGAATTTTCTGCTCAAAGTATACAAGAAAATATCGAAAAAGCATCCGATTTGAGACTTTCACTTTTTGGGGTCAAAAAAATTCAAAGGGGTTAACCTTAGGTTTTTTTCAAAAACCGTGAAATTATTCAGTGGTGTTTTTATCGACGAAATCGACTAATTTCGATGCGTAGAGTTCGAAAAACGCGCTGGATCCTGGCGCAAACACTTTAATCCGTCTCAAAATGCGAAGTAAAGGAGGCTCAGATTTGCATCGCATTTGCTTACTTTCAAGCCAGATAAAATTTAAAATATCATACTTACGATGAATCTGTCTGCGCCAATCGAATTTTCTGCTCAAAGTATACAAGAAAATATCGAAAAAGCATCCGATTTGAGACTTTCACTTTTTGGGGTCAAAAAAATTCAAAGGGGTTAACCTTAGGTTTTTTTCAAAAACCGTGAAAATATTCAGTGGTGTTTTTATCGACGAAATCGACTAATTTCGATGCGTAGAGTTCGAAAAACGCGCTGGATCCTGGCGCAAACACTTTAATCCGTCTCAAAATGCGAAGTAAAGGAGGCTCAGATTTGCATCGCATTTGCTTACTTTCAAGCCAGATAAAATTTAAAATATCATACTTACGATGAATCTGTCTGCGCCAATCGAATTTTCTGCTCAAAGTATACAAGAAAATATCGAAAAAGCATCCGATTTGAGACTTTCACTTTTTGGGGTCAAAAAAATTCAAAGGGGTTAACCTTAGGTTTTTTTCAAAAACCGTGAAATTATTCAGTGGTGTTTTTATCGACGAAATCGACTAATTTCGATGCGTAGAGTTCGAAAAACGCGCTGGATCCTGGCGCAAACACTTTAATCCGTCTCAAAATGCGAAGTAAAGGAGGCTCAGATTTGCATCGCATTTGCTTACTTTCAAGCCAGATAAAATTTAAAATATCATACTTACGATGAATCTGTCTGCGCCAATCGAATTTTCTGCTCAAAGTATACAAGAAAATATCGAAAAAGCATCCGATTTGAGACTTTCACTTTTTGGGGTCAAAAAAATTCAAAGGGGTTAACCTTAGGTTTTTTTCAAAAACCGTGAAATTATTCAGTGGTGTTTTTATCGACGAAATCGACTAATTTCGATGCGTAGAGTTCGAAAAACGCGCTGGATCCTGACGCAAACACTTTAATCCGTCTCAAAATGCGAAGTAAAGGAGGCTCAGATTTGCATCGCATTTGCTTACTTTCAAGCCAGATAAAATTTAAAATATCATACTTACGATGAATCTGTCTGCGCCAATCGAATTTTCTGCTCAAAGTATACAAGAAAATATCGAAAAAGCATCCGATTTGAGACTTTCACTTTTTGGGGTCAAAAAAATTCAAAGGGGTTAACCTTAGGTTTTTTTCAAAAACCGTGAAATTATTCAGTGGTGTTTTTATCGACGAAATCGACTAATTTCGATGCGTAGAGTTCGAAAAACGCGCTGGATCCTGGCGCAAACACTTTAATCCGTCTCAAAATGCGAAGTAAAGGAGGCTCAGATTTGCATCGCATTTGCTTACTTTCAAGCCAGATAAAATTTAAAATATCATACTTACGATGAATCTGTCTGCGCCAATCGAATTTTCTGCTCAAAGTATACAAGAAAATATCGAAAAAGCATCCGATTTGAGACTTTCACTTTTTGGGGTCAAAAAAATTCAAAGGGGTTAACCTTAGGTTTTTTTCAAAAACCGTGAAAATATTCAGTGGTGTTTTTATCGACGAAATCGACTAATTTCGATGCGTAGAGTTCGAAAAACGCGCTGGATCCTGGCGCAAACACTTTAATCCGTCTCAAAATGCGAAGTAAAGGAGGCTCAGATTTGCATCGCATTTGCTTACTTTCAAGCCAGATAAAATTTAAAATATCATACTTACGATGAATCTGTCTGCGCCAATCGAATTTTCTGCTCAAAGTATACAAGAAAATATCGAAAAAGCATCCGATTTGAGACTTTCACTTTTTGGGGTCAAAAAAATTCAAAGGGGTTAACCTTAGGTTTTTTTCAAAAACCGTGAAATTATTCAGTGGTGTTTTTATCGACGAAATCGACTAATTTCGATGCGTAGAGTTCGAAAAACGCGCTGGATCCTGGCGCAAACACTTTAATCCGTCTCAAAATGCGAAGTAAAGGAGGCTCAAATTTGCATCGCATTTGCTTACTTTCAAGCCAGATAAAATTTAAAATATCATACTTACGATGAATCTGTCTGCGCCAATCGAATTTTCTGCTCAAAGTATACAAGAAAATATCGAAAAAGCATCCGATTTGAGTCTTTCACTTTTTGGGGTCAAAAAAATTCAAAGGGGTTAACCTTAGGTTTTTTTCAAAAACCGTGAAAATATTCAGTGGTGTTTTTATCGACGAAATCGACTAATTTCGATGCGTAGAGTTCGAAAAACGCGCTGGATCCTGGCGCAAACACTTTAATCCGTCTCAAAATGCGAAGTAAAGGAGGCTCAGATTTGCATCGCATTTGCTTACTTTCAAGCCAGATAAAATTTAAAATATCATACTTACGATGAATCTGTCTGCGCCAATCGAATTTTCTGCTCAAAGTATACAAGAAAATATCGAAAAAGCATCCGATTTGAGACTTTCACTTTTTGGGGTCAAAAAAATTCAAAGGGGTTAACCTTAGGTTTTTTTCAAAAACCGTGAAAATATTCAGTGGTGTTTTTATCGACGAAATCGACCAATTTCGATGCGTAGAGTTCGAAAAACGCGCTGGATCCTGGCGCAAACACTTTAATCCGTCTCAAAATGCGAAGTAAAGGAGGCTCAGATTTGCATCGCATTTGCTTACTTTCAAGCCAGATAAAATTTAAAATATCATACTTACGATGAATCTGTCTGCGCCAATCGAATTTTCTGCTCAAAGTATACAAGAAAATATCGAAAAAGCATCCGATTTGAGACTTTCACTTTTTGGGGTCAAAAAAATTCAAAGGGGTTAACCTTAGGTTTTTTTCAAAAACCGTGAAAATATTCAGTGGTGTTTTTATCGACGAAATCGACTAATTTCGATGCGTAAAGTTCGAAAAACGCGCTGGATCCTGGCGCAAACACTTTAATCCGTCTCAAAATGCGAAGTAAAGGAGGCTCAGATTTGCATCGCATTTGCTTACTTTCAAGCCAGATAAAATTTAAAATATCATACTTACGATGAATCTGTCTGCGCCAATCGAATTTTCTGCTCAAAGTATACAAGAAAATATCGAAAAAGCATCCGATTTGAGACTTTCACTTTTTGGGGTCAAAAAAATTCAAAGGGGTTAACCTTAGGTTTTTTTCAAAAACCGTGAAAATATTCAGTGGTGTTTTTATCGACGAAATCGACCAATTTCGATGCGTAGAGTTCGAAAAACGCGCTGGATCCTGGCGCAAACACTTTAATCCGTCTCAAAATGCGAAGTAAAGGAGGCTCAAATTTGCATCGCATTTGCTTACTTTCAAGCCAGATAAAATTTAAAATATCATACTTACGATGAATCTGTCTGCGCCAATCGAATTTTCTGCTCAAAGTATACAAGAAAATATCGAAAAAGCATCCGATTTGAGTCTTTCACTTTTTGGGGTCAAAAAAATTCAAAGGGGTTAACCTTAGGTTTTTTTCAAAAACCGTGAAAATATTCAGTGGTGTTTTTATCGACGAAATCGACTAATTTCGATGCGTAGAGTTCGAAAAACGCGCTGGATCCTGGCGCAAACACTTTAATCCGTCTCAAAATGCGAAGTAAAGGAGGCTCAGATTTGCATCGCATTTGCTTACTTTCAAGCCAGATAAAATTTAAAATATCATACTTACGATGAATCTGTCTGCGCCAATCGAATTTTCTGCTCAAAGTATACAAGAAAATATCGAAAAAGCATCCGATTTGAGACTTTCACTTTTTGGGGTCAAAAAAATTCAAAGGGGTTAACCTTAGGTTTTTTTCAAAAACCGTGAAAATATTCAGTGGTGTTTTTATCGACGAAATCGACCAATTTCGATGCGTAGAGTTCGAAAAACGCGCTGGATCCTGGCGCAAACACTTTAATCCGTCTCAAAATGCGAAGTAAAGGAGGCTCAAATTTGCATCGCATTTGCTTACTTTCAAGCCAGATAAAATTTAAAATATCATACTTACGATGAATCTGTCTGCGCCAATCGAATTTTCTGCTCAAAGTATACAAGAAAATATCGAAAAAGCATCCGATTTGAGACTTTCACTTTTTGGGGTCAAAAAAATTCAAAGGGGTTAACCTTAGGTTTTTTTCAAAAACCGTGAAAATATTCAGTGGTGTTTTTATCGACGAAATCGACTAATTTCGATGCGTAGAGTTCGAAAAACGCGCTGGATCCTGGCGCAAACACTTTAATCCGTCTCAAAATGCGAAGTAAAGGAGGCTCAGATTTGCATCGCATTTGCTTACTTTCAAGCCAGATAAAATTTAAAATATCAGACTTACGATGAATCTGTCTGCGCCAATCGAATTTTCTGCTCAAAGTATACAAGAAAATATCGAAAAAGCATCCGATTTGAGACTTTCACTTTTTGGGGTCAAAAAAATTCAAAGGGGTTAACCTTAGGTTTTTTTCAAAAACCGTGAAATTATTCAGTGGTGTTTTTATCGACGAAATCGACTAATTTCGATGCGTAGAGTTCGAAAAACGCGCTGGATCCTGGCGCAAACACTTTAATCCGTCTCAAAATGCGAAGTAAAGGAGGCTCAGATTTGCATCGCATTTGCTTACTTTCAAGCCAGATAAAATTTAAAATATCATACTTACGATGAATCTGTCTGCGCCAATCGAATTTTCTGCTCAAAGTATACAAGAAAATATCGAAAAAGCATCCGATTTGAGACTTTCACTTTTTGGGGTCAAAAAAATTCAAAGGGGTTAACCTTAGGTTTTTTTCAAAAACCGTGAAAATATTCAGTGGTGTTTTTATCGACGAAATCGACTAATTTCGATGCGTAGAGTTCGAAAAACGCGCTGGATCCTGGCGCAAACACTTTAATCCGTCTCAAAATGCGAAGTAAAGGAGGCTCAGATTTGCATCGCATTTGCTTACTTTCAAGCCAGATAAAATTTAAAATATCATACTTACGATGAATCTGTCTGCGCCAATCGAATTTTCTGCTCAAAGTATACAAGAAAATATCGAAAAAGCATCCGATTTGAGACTTTCACTTTTTGGGGTCAAAAAAATTCAAAGGGGTTAACCTTAGGTTTTTTTCAAAAACCGTGAAATTATTCAGTGGTGTTTTTATCGACGAAATCGACTAATTTCGATGCGTAGAGTTCGAAAAACGCGCTGGATCCTGGCGCAAACACTTTAATCCGTCTCAAAATGCGAAGTAAAGGAGGCTCAGATTTGCATCGCATTTGCTTACTTTCAAGCCAGATAAAATTTAAAATATCATACTTACGATGAATCTGTCTGCGCCAATCGAATTTTCTGCTCAAAGTATACAAGAAAATATCGAAAAAGCATCCGATTTGAGACTTTCACTTTTTGGGGTCAAAAAAATTCAAAGGGGTTAACCTTAGGTTTTTTTCAAAAACCGTGAAAATATTCAGTGGTGTTTTTATCGACGAAATCGACCAATTTCGATGCGTAGAGTTCGAAAAACGCGCTGGATCCTGGCGCAAACACTTTAATCCGTCTCAAAATGCGAAGTAAAGGAGGCTCAAATTTGCATCGCATTTGCTTACTTTCAAGCCAGATAAAATTTAAAATATCATACTTACGATGAATCTGTCTGCGCCAATCGAATTTTCTGCTCAAAGTATACAAGAAAATATCGAAAAAGCATCCGACTTGAGACTTTCACTTTTTGGGGTCAAAAAAATTCAAAGGGGTTAACCTTAGGTTTTTTTCAAAAACCGTGAAAATATTCAGTGGTGTTTTTATCGACGAAATCGACTAATTTCGATGCGTAGAGTTCGAAAAACGCGCTGGATCCTGGCGCAAACACTTTAATCCGTCTCAAAATGCGAAGTAAAGGAGGCTCAGATTTGCATCGCATTTGCTTACTTTCAAGCCAGATAAAATTTAAAATATCATACTTACGATGAATCTGTCTGCGCCAATCGAATTTTCTGCTCAAAGTATACAAGAAAATATCGAAAAAGCATCCGATTTGAGACTTTCACTTTTTGGGGTCAAAAAAATTCAAAGGGGTTAACCTTAGGTTTTTTTCAAAAACCGTGAAATTATTCAGTGGTGTTTTTATCGACGAAATCGACTAATTTCGATGCGTAGAGTTCGAAAAACGCGCTGGATCCTGGCGCAAACACTTTAATCCGTCTCAAAATGCGAAGTAAAGGAGGCTCAGATTTGCATCGCATTTGCTTACTTTCAAGCCAGATAAAATTTAAAATATCATACTTACGATGAATCTGTCTGCGCCAATCGTATTTTCTGCTCAAAGTATACAAGAAAATATCGAAAAAGCATCCGATTTGAGACTTTCACTTTTTGGGGTCAAAAAAATTCAAAGGGGTTAACCTTAGGTTTTTTTCAAAAACCGTGAAAATATTCAGTGGTGTTTTTATCGACGAAATCGACTAATTTCGATGCGTAGAGTTCGAAAAACGCGCTGGATCCTGGCGCAAACACTTTAATCCGTCTCAAAATGCGAAGTAAAGGAGGCTCAGATTTGCATCGCATTTGCTTACTTTCAAGCCAGATAAAATTTAAAATATCATACTTACGATGAATCTGTCTGCGCCAATCGAATTTTCTGCTCAAAGTATACAAGAAAATATCGAAAAAGCATCCGATTTGAGACTTTCACTTTTTGGGGTCAAAAAAATTCAAAGGGGTTAACCTTAGGTTTTTTTCAAAAACCGTGAAATTATTCAGTGGTGTTTTTATCGACGAAATCGACTAATTTCGATGCGTAGAGTTCGAAAAACGCGCTGGATCCTGGCGCAAACACTTTAATCCGTCTCAAAATGCGAAGTAAAGGAGGCTCAGATTTGCATCGCATTTGCTTACTTTCAAGCCAGATAAAATTTAAAATATCATACTTACGATGAATCTGTCTGCGCCAATCGAATTTTCTGCTCAAAGTATACAAGAAAATATCGAAAAAGCATCCCATTTGAGACTTTCACTTTTTGGGGTCAAAAAAATTCAAAGGGGTTAACCTTAGGTTTTTTTCAAAAACCGTGAAAATATTCAGTGGTGTTTTTATCGACGAAATCGACCAATTTCGATGCGTAGAGTTCGAAAAACGCGCTGGATCCTGGCGCAAACACTTTAATCCGTCTCAAAATGCGAAGTAAAGGAGGCTCAAATTTGCATCGCATTTGCTTACTTTCAAGCCAGATAAAATTTAAAATATCATACTTACGATGAATCTGTCTGCGCCAATCGAATTTTCTGCTCAAAGTATACAAGAAAATATCGAAAAAGCATCCGATTTGAGTCTTTCACTTTTTGGGGTCAAAAAAATTCAAAGGGGTTAACCTTAGGTTTTTTTCAAAAACCGTGAAAATATTCAGTGGTGTTTTTATCGACGAAATCGACTAATTTCGATGCGTAGAGTTCGAAAAACGCGCTGGATCCTGGCGCAAACACTTTAATCCGTCTCAAAATGCGAAGTAAAGGAGGCTCAGATTTGCATCGCATTTGCTTACTTTCAAGCCAGATAAAATTTAAAATATCATACTTACGATGAATCTGTCTGCGCCAATCGAATTTTCTGCTCAAAGTATACAAGAAAATATCGAAAAAGCATCCGATTTGAGACTTTCACTTTTTGGGGTCAAAAAAATTCAAAGGGGTTAACCTTAGGTTTTTTTCAAAAACCGTGAAAATATTCAGTGGTGTTTTTATCGACGAAATCGACCAATTTCGATGCGTAGAGTTCGAAAAACGCGCTGGATCCTGGCGCAAACACTTTAATCCGTCTCAAAATGCGAAGTAAAGGAGGCTCAGATTTGCATCGCATTTGCTTACTTTCAAGCCAGATAAAATTTAAAATATCATACTTACGATGAATCTGTCTGCGCCAATCGAATTTTCTGCTCAAAGTATACAAGAAAATATCGAAAAAGCATCCGATTTGAGACTTTCACTTTTTGGGGTCAAAAAAATTCAAAGGGGTTAACCTTAGGTTTTTTTCAAAAACCGTGAAAATATTCAGTGGTGTTTTTATCGACGAAATCGACTAATTTCGATGCGTAAAGTTCGAAAAACGCGCTGGATCCTGGCGCAAACACTTTAATCCGTCTCAAAATGCGAAGTAAAGGAGGCTCAGATTTGCATCGCATTTGCTTACTTTCAAGCCAGATAAAATTTAAAATATCATACTTACGATGAATCTGTCTGCGCCAATCGAATTTTCTGCTCAAAGTATACAAGAAAATATCGAAAAAGCATCCGATTTGAGACTTTCACTTTTTGGGGTCAAAAAAATTCAAAGGGGTTAACCTTAGGTTTTTTTCAAAAACCGTGAAAATATTCAGTGGTGTTTTTATCGACGAAATCGACCAATTTCGATGCGTAGAGTTCGAAAAACGCGCTGGATCCTGGCGCAAACACTTTAATCCGTCTCAAAATGCGAAGTAAAGGAGGCTCAGATTTGCATCGCATTTGCTTACTTTCAAGCCAGATAAAATTTAAAATATCATACTTACGATGAATCTGTCTGCGCCAATCGAATTTTCTGCTCAAAGTATACAAGAAAATATCGAAAAAGCATCCGATTTGAGACTTTCACTTTTTGGGGTCCAAAAAAATTCAAAGGGGTTAACCTTAGGTTTTTTTCAAAAACCGTGAAAATATTCAGTGGTGTTTTTATCGACGAAATCGACTAATTTCGATGCGTAGAGTTCGAAAAACGCGCTGGATCCTGGCGCAAACACTTTAATCCGTCTCAAAATGCGAAGTAAAGGAGGCTCAGATTTGCATCGCATTTGCTTACTTTCAAGCCAGATAAAATTTAAAATATCATACTTACGATGAATCTGTCTGCGCCAATCGAATTTTCTGCTCAAAGTATACAAGAAAATATCGAAAAAGCATCTGATTTGAGACTTTCACTTTTTGGGGTCAATAAAATTCAAAGGGGTTAACCTTAGGTTTTTTTCAAAAACCGTGAAAATATTCAGTGGTGTTTTTATCGACGAATAGATAAGAATAGATTTAAGAATAGATTTCTCGCACTACCGCGGGATAACAGTACCGACAAGGATAACACGGAAACAGGTGAACAGAATGTAATCAGCAGCGAATCAAAACCGCCACCCGTCTTTGTGGAAGGTGTGGGCGACATAAATCCACTTATCGTAGAACTCGAAAAAGTGGCAAAAGATGGCTACACTCTAATATCCGTCAATAATGACCTAGTTAAAATACAGCCAAACAGTAGTCAAAACTACACTGACATCATTAAAGCACTAAAGGAAAAAGAAACTGATTTTCACACATATAAACCCAAACAGGAAAGATGTTTTCGAGTTGTGCTGAAGGGACTACACTCATCAGCAGATACGGAAATTCTTAAGAAGGAGCTCTCTGAATTAGGGCACATAGTTGATAGTGTAAGTAATATTAAGAATAGAATTACCAGGAACCCACTGTCAATGTTTTATATCAACATTAAAACAAAAGAGAATAATAAAGAAATATATCAGATCACACGCCTTATGAATTCTATCGTAAAATTCGAAGCTCCACACACTAAGAGAGAGATACCGCAATGTGCAAAATGCCAGAGATTTGGGCACACCAAAAATTATTGTAATAAACCTCCAAGATGCGTTAAATGTACAGGTAATCACTCGACAGACAAATGCGCAAGAAAGGTAAAAGACACTGAGGTCAAATGTGTTAATTGTGGTGATGCTCATCCTGCAAACTATAGAGGATGCTTAGTGCACAAACAGTTACAGCAGCGATTATATCCTGCCTTGAGAGAAAGAACACACATAAATCAAAATAACACCCAACAACCAATAACTCCTCAAATGGTGCAGGCAGGAATATCGTATGCGCAACAAACATGCCAAGCCAAACAAGATCAATATATTAATTACTCCAGCCACATGCAAAAAGACATCCCAATACAACAACCAAATGACATCACTGAGCTCAAAACTATGATGAAACAACTAATGGAACAAATGGGAACAATGATAAGCCTACTGTCAACTCTAGTCAGTAAAATGGCTTAATGGCTGGAACACTCAAATTAGCAATATGGAACGCAAACGGCTTGTGTCAGCATGCACAAGAAGTTAAGCTATTTCTTGAAACGCATAAAGTAGATGCGATGCTAATATCGGAAAGCCATTTTACCTCAAAAAGCCACATAAAAATTCCTAACTATACCCTATATAACACTAACCATCCAGATGGAAAAGCTCATGGAGGGGCAGCTGTAATAATTAGAAGTAATCTTAAACATTATGAACTTAATAAATTCCAATATGATTATCTCCAAGCGACTAACATAGTTGTTGAAGACCGATTAGGAAAAATAACTATCTCAGCAATATATTGCCCTCCAAAACATAACAACAAAAGAGAACACTACCAAGCATTCTTCAACACACTTGGAAACAGGTTTGTTGCCGGGGGTGACTACAACGCAAAGCACCGACATTGGGGTTCAAGACTTACTAACACAAAAGGGAGAGAACTATTTGCAACAATGAAAAATAATAATATGACAAGTTTATCAACAGGACAACCAACTTACTGGCCAAGTGACTTAAATAAAATCCCAGATGTGATTGATTTTTGTGTTACAAAAGGCATAAATATAAAACAATTCAAGATAGAATCTTTACTAGACTTGTCATCGGATCATACTCCCATTCTATTAACAGTATATTCTCAAATCCTCTGCAAACAGAAACAACCCTCACTATATAGTAAAAATACTAACTGGGAGGTCTTCAAGCAGCATTGGACGAACACATACATCTGGAGGTGGCCCTAAAAACACACGAAAACGTGGAAACTGCTGTCGAACATCTAACAAAAGTAATTCAGAATGCGGCTTGGTTTGCTACCCCTGACTCAAATTCAACTATTATTAACGCATCTACTCCAATAGCAGTCGAACAAAAAATTGCAGAAAAGCGGAAAGCTCGCAAACAGTGGCAAATTACTAGATCACGGGAAGACAAGAAGAAATATAACAAAATAGGTAGGGAACTTAAGGCGTTACTTCTTAGCCACAAAAATAAATCATTTTATGAATACATTGGTAACTTGTCGGCAACAAAAGCAAACGATTACTCGCTATGGAAAGCTACAAAAAATATTAAAAGACCGCAACAATTTGTACCACCTATTAGAAACGAAAATGGAGAATGGGCTAAAAGCGATAAAGATAAAGCTTATGTTTTTGCGAAACATCTCTCACAGGTATTCAAACCATTCCCTTCCACCCTTACAACTGAAGAAACTTCTGAAATTCATCAATACTTAGAAGCACCATTCCAAATGGACCTGCCTATTCAAGCTTTCAAAGTCAGAGAAGTTGACAGAGTCATTCAAAAAGAAGTTAATCCAAAGAAGGCACCTGGGTTTGACCTAATAACCGGTAAGGTATTGCAACAACTCACACCTAAATGTATGAAACTTCTAACTTTCATTTACAATGCTGTCATACGATTGAAATACTTCCCCAACCAATGGAAGGTCGCTCAAGTTATCCTTATCCCAAAGCCAGGTAAGAAGTTGGAAGAAGCATCATCATATCGACCAATTAGTTTACTGCCAATTCTTTCAAAAATACTCGAGAAGCTTATCGTTAAACGTCTCAAACCGATACTGGAAGAAAGGAAACTAATTCCAAACCACCAGTTTGGCTTCAGAGGTCAACATGCTACTATTGAGCAAGTACACCGAATAACCAAAAAGATCAATGACGACTTGGAAAATAAAAGATATTGCTCCGCAGCGTTCCTCGACATTAGCCAGGCCTTTGATAAGGTGTGGCACGAGGGATTGTGTTACAAATTAAAGAAATGCCTACCGTATCACTTCTACCAAATCTTGAAATCGTACTTAAGCAGCAGACATTTTTTAGTGAAATACGAGGAAGAATATACAGATCTCCATCCAATGAGTTCCGGAGTACCACAAGGCAGTGTATTAGGGCCATTACTATACTTACTTTACACTGCAGATTTACCAACAACAAAACTAACAACAACAGCTACGTTCGCGGATGATACAGCGGTACTTGCGTCACACATCGATCCTAGGATTGCTACCAAAAACCTTCAAGACAATTTAAATAAGATGGAAGACTGGCTCCGCAAATGGAGAATCAAAGCTAATGAGACCAAATCTACCCATGTGACGTTCACAATGAGAAGGGAGACCTGTCCACCTGTGAAGTTGAACAACTGCACCTTACCACAAGCCGATGATGCCAAATATCTCGGTATGCACATAGACCGAAGGCTTACATGGAAAAAACATATTTTCATGAAGCGCAAACAACTTGGAATGAAGCTAAGCCAAATGTACTGGTTGGTGGGAAAAAGCTCTCAGTTATCTCTTGAGAACAAACTTTTAATTTACAAATCCATAATAACACCGATATGGACATATGGTATCCAACTATGGGGGACTGCTAGTACCTCTAACATTGAAATCATTCAAAGATTCCAGAACAAATTTCTGAGAACAATTGTCAACGCTCCTTGGTATGTGCCAGGCTATGTAATCCAACAAGATCTACAAGTAAAATCGGTCCATGAAGAAATTCAATCATTTCATAAAAGATATGCAAATAGATTAGAAGATCATCCCAACAAATTAGCCAGTAAATTGATGGATACTACCAACGAAGTAAGAAGACTAAGAAGATTCAAACCTAGTGACCTACTTACTCGATTCTCGACACAAATTTAGTATTCAATAAATTGAAAAGTACCAGTAGGATTCATAACTACATTTAGTGTATATTTGTTAGGGAAGCATTTAATGAAGTGTTTTCAGCATGACATGTAATTTAATCATCACATTTACTTATTGTTTGGAATTGAACAGATTGTAAATATTAATTGAGTTAAAATAAAAAAAAAAAAGGTTTTTTTCAAAAACCGTGAAAATATTCAGTGGTGTTTTTATCGACGAAATCGACCAATTTCGATGCGTAGAGTTCGAAAAACGCGCTGGATCCTGGCGCAAACACTTTAATCCGTCTCAAAATGCGAAGTAAAGGAGGCTCAGATTTGCATCGCATTTGCTTACTTTCAAGCCAGATAAAATTTAAAATATCATACTTACGATGAATCTGTCTGCGCCAATCGAATTTTCTGCTCAAAGTATACAAGAAAATATCGAAAAAGCATCCGATTTGAGACTTTCATTTTTTGGGGTCAAAAAAATTCAAAGGGGTTAACCTTAGGTTTTTTTCAAAAACCGTGAAAATATTCAGTGGTGTTTTTATCGACGAAATCGACTAATTTCGATGCGTAGAGTTCGAAAAACGCGCTGGATCCGGGCGCAAACACTTTAATCCGTCTCAAAATGCGAAGTATTGGAGGCTCAGATTTGCATCGCATTTGCTTACTTTCAAGCCAGATAAAATTTAAAATATCATACTTACGATGAATCTGTCTGCGCCAATCGAATTTTCTGCTCAAAGTATACAAGAAAATATCGAAAAAGCATCCGATTTGAGACTTTCATTTTTTGGGGTCAAAAAAATTCAAAGGGGTTAACCTTAGGTTTTTTTCAAAAACCGTGAAAATATTCAGTGGTGTTTTTATCGACGAAATCGACTAATTTCGATTCGTAGAGTTCGAAAAACGCGCTGGATCCTGGCGCAAACACTTTAATCCGTCTCAAAATGCGAAGTAAAGGAGGCTCAGATTTGCATCGCATTTGCTTACTTTCAAGCCAGATAAAATTTAAAATATCATAGTTACGATGAATCTGTCTGCGCCAATCGAATTTTCTGCTCAAAGTATACAAGAAAATATCGAAAAGCATCCGATTTGAGACTTTCACTTTTTGGGGTCAAAAAAATTCAAAAGGGTTAACCTTAGGTTTTTTTCAAAAACCGTGAAAATATTCAGTGGTGTTTTTATCGACGAAATCGACTAATTTCGATGCGTAGAGTTCGAAAACGCGCTGGATCCTGGCGCAAACACTTTAATCCGTCTCAAAATGCGAAGTAAAGGAGGCTCAGATTTGCATCGCATTTGCTTGCTTTCAAGCCAGATAAAATTTAAAATATCATACTTACGATGAATCTGTCTGCGCCAATCGAGTTTTCTGCTCAAAGTATACAAGAAAATATCGAAAAAGCATCCGATTTGAGACTTTCACTTTTTGGGGTCAAAAAAATTCAAAGGGGTTAACCTTAAGTTTTTTTCAAAAACCGTGTAAATATTCAGTGGTGTTTTTATCGACGAAATCGACTAATTTCGATGCGTAGAGTTCGAAAAACGCGCTGGATCCTGGCGCAAACACTTTAATCCGTCTCAAAATGCGAAGTAAAGGAGGCTCAGATTTGCATCGCATTTGCTTACTTTCAAGCCAGATAAAATTTAAAACATTACTTACGATGAATCTGTCTGCGCCAATCGAATTTTCTGCTCAAAGTATACAAGAAAATATCGAAAAAGCATCCGATTTGAGACTTTCACTTTTTGGGGTCAAAAAAATTCAAAGGGGTTAACCTTAGGTTTTTTTCAAAAACCGTGAAATTATTCAGTGGTGTTTTTATCGACGAAATCGACTAATTTCGATGCGTAGAGTTCGAAAAACGCGCTGGATCCTGGCGCAAACACTTTAATCCGTCTCAAAATGCGAAGTAAAGGAGGCTCAGATTTGCATCGCATTTGCTTACTTTCAAGCCAGATAAAATTTAAAATATCATACTTACGATGAATCTGTCTGCGCCAATCGTATTTTCTGCTCAAAGTATACAAGAAAATATCGAAAAAGCATCCGATTTGAGACTTTCACTTTTTGGGGTCAAAAAAATTCAAAGGGGTTAACCTTAGGTTTTTTTCAAAAACCGTGAAAATATTCAGTGGTGTTTTTATCGACGAAATCGACTAATTTCGATGCGTAGAGTTCGAAAAACGCGCTGGATCCTGGCGCAAACACTTTAATCCGTCTCAAAATGCGAAGTAAAGGAGGCTCAGATTTGCATCGCATTTGCTTACTTTCAAGCCAGATAAAATTTAAAATATCATACTTACGATGAATCTGTCTGCGCCAATCGAATTTTCTGCTCAAAGTATACAAGAAAATATCGAAAAAGCATCCGATTTGAGACTTTCACTTTTTGGGGTCAAAAAAATTCAAAGGGGTTAACCTTAGGTTTTTTTCAAAAACCGTGAAATTATTCAGTGGTGTTTTTATCGACGAAATCGACTAATTTCGATGCGTAGAGTTCGAAAAACGCGCTGGATCCTGGCGCAAACACTTTAATCCGTCGCAAAATGCGAAGTAAAGGAGGCTCAGATTTGCATCGCATTTGCTTACTTTCAAGCCAGATAAAATTTAAAATATCATACTTACGATGAATCTGTCTGCGCCAATCGAATTTTCTGCTCAAAGTATACAAGAAAATATCGAAAAAGCATCCCATTTGAGACTTTCACTTTTTGGGGTCAAAAAAATTCAAAGGGGTTAACCTTAGGTTTTTTTCAAAAACCGTGAAAATATTCAGTGGTGTTTTTATCGACGAAATCGACTAATTTCGATGCGTAGAGTTCGAAAAACGCGCTGGATCCTGGCGCAAACACTTTAATCCGTCTCAAAATGCGAAGTAAAGGAGGCTCAGATTTGCATCGCATTTGCTTACTTTCAAGCCAGATAAAATTTAAAATATCATACTTACGATGAATCTGTCTGCGCCAATCGAATTTTCTGCTCAAAGTATACAAGAAAATATCGAAAAAGCATCCGATTTGAGACTTTCACTTTTTGGGGTCCAAAAAAATTCAAAGGGGTTAACCTTAGGTTTTTTTCAAAAACCGTGAAAATATTCAGTGGTGTTTTTATCGACGAAATCGACTAATTTCGATGCGTAGAGTTCGAAAAACGCGCTGGATCCTGGCGCAAACACTTTAATCCGTCTCAAAATGCGAAGTAAAGGAGGCTCAGATTTGCATCGCATTTGCTTACTTTCAAGCCAGATAAAATTTAAAATATCATACTTACGATGAATCTGTCTGCGCCAATCGAATTTTCTGCTCAAAGTATACAAGAAAATATCGAAAAAGCATCTGATTTGAGACTTTCACTTTTTGGGGTCAATAAAATTCAAAGGGGTTAACCTTAGGTTTTTTTCAAAAACCGTGAAAATATTCAGTGGTGTTTTTATCGACGAATAGATAAGAATAGATTTAAGAATAGATTTCTCGCACTACCGCGGGATAACAGTACCGACAAGGATAACACGGAAACAGGTGAACAGAATGTAATCAGCAGCGAATCAAAACCGCCACCCGTCTTTGTGGAAGGTGTGGGCGACATAAATCCACTTATCGTAGAACTCGAAAAAGTGGCAAAAGATGGCTACACTCTAATATCCGTCAATAATGACCTAGTTAAAATACAGCCAAACAGTAGTCAAAACTACACTGACATCATTAAAGCACTAAAGGAAAAAGAAACTGATTTTCACACATATAAACCCAAACAGGAAAGATGTTTTCGAGTTGTGCTGAAGGGACTACACTCATCAGCAGATACGGAAATTCTTAAGAAGGAGCTCTCTGAATTAGGGCACATAGTTGATAGTGTAAGTAATATTAAGAATAGAATTACCAGGAACCCACTGTCAATGTTTTATATCAACATTAAAACAAAAGAGAATAATAAAGAAATATATCAGATCACACGCCTTATGAATTCTATCGTAAAATTCGAAGCTCCACACACTAAGAGAGAGATACCGCAATGTGCAAAATGCCAGAGATTTGGGCACACCAAAAATTATTGTAATAAACCTCCAAGATGCGTTAAATGTACAGGTAATCACTCGACAGACAAATGCGCAAGAAAGGTAAAAGACACTGAGGTCAAATGTGTTAATTGTGGTGATGCTCATCCTGCAAACTATAGAGGATGCTTAGTGCACAAACAGTTACAGCAGCGATTATATCCTGCCTTGAGAGAAAGAACACACATAAATCAAAATAACACCCAACAACCAATAACTCCTCAAATGGTGCAGGCAGGAATATCGTATGCGCAACAAACATGCCAAGCCAAACAAGATCAATATATTAATTACTCCAGCCACATGCAAAAAGACATCCCAATACAACAACCAAATGACATCACTGAGCTCAAAACTATGATGAAACAACTAATGGAACAAATGGGAACAATGATAAGCCTACTGTCAACTCTAGTCAGTAAAATGGCTTAATGGCTGGAACACTCAAATTAGCAATATGGAACGCAAACGGCTTGTGTCAGCATGCACAAGAAGTTAAGCTATTTCTTGAAACGCATAAAGTAGATGCGATGCTAATATCGGAAAGCCATTTTACCTCAAAAAGCCACATAAAAATTCCTAACTATACCCTATATAACACTAACCATCCAGATGGAAAAGCTCATGGAGGGGCAGCTGTAATAATTAGAAGTAATCTTAAACATTATGTAACTTAATAAATTCCAATATGATTATCTCCAAGCGACTAACATAGTTGTTGAAGACCGATTAGGAAAAATAACTATCTCAGCAATATATTGCCCTCCAAAACATAACAACAAAAGAGAACACTACCAAGCATTCTTCAACACACTTGGAAACAGGTTTGTTGCCGGGGGTGACTACAACGCAAAGCACCGACATTGGGGTTCAAGACTTACTAACACAAAAGGGAGAGAACTATTTGCAACAATGAAAAATAATAATATGACAAGTTTATCAACAGGACAACCAACTTACTGGCCAAGTGACTTAAATAAAATCCCAGATGTGATTGATTTTTGTGTTACAAAAGGCATAAATATAAAACAATTCAAGATAGAATCTTTACTAGACTTGTCATCGGATCATACTCCCATTCTATTAACAGTATATTCTCAAATCCTCTGCAAACAGAAACAACCCTCACTATATAGTAAAAATACTAACTGGGAGGTCTTCAAGCAGCATTGGACGAACACATACATCTGGAGGTGGCCCTAAAAACACACGAAAACGTGGAAACTGCTGTCGAACATCTAACAAAAGTAATTCAGAATGCGGCTTGGTTTGCTACCCCTGACTCAAATTCAACTATTATTAACGCATCTACTCCAATAGCAGTCGAACAAAAAATTGCAGAAAAGCGGAAAGCTCGCAAACAGTGGCAAATTACTAGATCACGGGAAGACAAGAAGAAATATAACAAAATAGGTAGGGAACTTAAGGCGTTACTTCTTAGCCACAAAAATAAATCATTTTATGAATACATTGGTAACTTGTCGGCAACAAAAGCAAACGATTACTCGCTATGGAAAGCTACAAAAAATATTAAAAGACCGCAACAATTTGTACCACCTATTAGAAACGAAAATGGAGAATGGGCTAAAAGCGATAAAGATAAAGCTTATGTTTTTGCGAAACATCTCTCACAGGTATTCAAACCATTCCCTTCCACCCTTACAACTGAAGAAACTTCTGAAATTCATCAATACTTAGAAGCACCATTCCAAATGGACCTGCCTATTCAAGCTTTCAAAGTCAGAGAAGTTGACAGAGTCATTCAAAAAGAAGTTAATCCAAAGAAGGCACCTGGGTTTGACCTAATAACCGGTAAGGTATTGCAACAACTCACACCTAAATGTATGAAACTTCTAACTTTCATTTACAATGCTGTCATACGATTGAAATACTTCCCCAACCAATGGAAGGTCGCTCAAGTTATCCTTATCCCAAAGCCAGGTAAGAAGTTGGAAGAAGCATCATCATATCGACCAATTAGTTTACTGCCAATTCTTTCAAAAATACTCGAGAAGCTTATCGTTAAACGTCTCAAACCGATACTGGAAGAAAGGAAACTAATTCCAAACCACCAGTTTGGCTTCAGAGGTCAACATGCTACTATTGAGCAAGTACACCGAATAACCAAAAAGATCAATGACGACTTGGAAAATAAAAGATATTGCTCCGCAGCGTTCCTCGACATTAGCCAGGCCTTTGATAAGGTGTGGCACGAGGGATTGTGTTACAAATTAAAGAAATGCCTACCGTATCACTTCTACCAAATCTTGAAATCGTACTTAAGCAGCAGACATTTTTTAGTGAAATACGAGGAAGAATATACAGATCTCCATCCAATGAGTTCCGGAGTACCACAAGGCAGTGTATTAGGGCCATTACTATACTTACTTTACACTGCAGATTTACCAACAACAAAACTAACAACAACAGCTACGTTCGCGGATGATACAGCGGTACTTGCGTCACACATCGATCCTAGGATTGCTACCAAAAACCTTCAAGACAATTTAAATAAGATGGAAGACTGGCTCCGCAAATGGAGAATCAAAGCTAATGAGACCAAATCTACCCATGTGACGTTCACAATGAGAAGGGAGACCTGTCCACCTGTGAAGTTGAACAACTGCACCTTACCACAAGCCGATGATGCCAAATATCTCGGTATGCACATAGACCGAAGGCTTACATGGAAAAAACATATTTTCATGAAGCGCAAACAACTTGGAATGAAGCTAAGCCAAATGTACTGGTTGGTGGGAAAAAGCTCTCAGTTATCTCTTGAGAACAAACTTTTAATTTACAAATCCATAATAACACCGATATGGACATATGGTATCCAACTATGGGGGACTGCTAGTACCTCTAACATTGAAATCATTCAAAGATTCCAGAACAAATTTCTGAGAACAATTGTCAACGCTCCTTGGTATGTGCCAGGCTATGTAATCCAACAAGATCTACAAGTAAAATCGGTCCATGAAGAAATTCAATCATTTCATAAAAGATATGCAAATAGATTAGAAGATCATCCCAACAAATTAGCCAGTAAATTGATGGATACTACCAACGAAGTAAGAAGACTAAGAAGATTCAAACCTAGTGACCTACTTACTCGATTCTCGACACAAATTTAGTATTCAATAAATTGAAAAGTACCAGTAGGATTCATAACTACATTTAGTGTATATTTGTTAGGGAAGCATTTAATGAAGTGTTTTCAGCATGACATGTAATTTAATCATCACATTTACTTATTGTTTGGAATTGAACAGATTGTAAATATTAATTGAGTTAAAATAAAAAAAAAAAAGGTTTTTTTTCAAAAACCGTGAAAATATTCAGTGGTGTTTTTATCGACGAAATCGACCAATTTCGATGCGTAGAGTTCGAAAAACGCGCTGGATCCTGGCGCAAACACTTTAATCCGTCTCAAAATGCGAAGTAAAGGAGGCTCAGATTTGCATCGCATTTGCTTACTTTCAAGCCAGATAAAATTTAAAATATCATACTTACGATGAATCTGTCTGCGCCAATCGAATTTTCTGCTCAAAGTATACAAGAAAATATCGAAAAAGCATCCGATTTGAGACTTTCACTTTTTGGGGTCAAAAAAATTCAAAAGGGTTAACCTTAGGTTTTTTTCAAAAACCGTGAAAATATTCAGTGGTGTTTTTATCGACGAAATCGACTAATTTCGATGCGTAGAGTTCGAAAACGCGCTGGATCCTGGCGCAAACACTTTAATCCGTCTCAAAATGCGAAGTAAAGGAGGCTCAGATTTGCATCGCATTTGCTTGCTTTCAAGCCAGATAAAATTTAAAATATCATACTTACTATGAATCTGTCTGCGCCAATCGAGTTTTCTGCTCAAAGTATACAAGAAAATATCGAAAAAGCATCCGATTTGAGACTTTCACTTTTTGGGGTCAAAAAAATTCAAAGGGGTTAACCTTAAGTTTTTTTCAAAAACCGTGTAAATATTCAGTGGTGTTTTTATCGACGAAATCGACTAATTTCGATGCATAGAGTTCGAAAAACGCGCTGGATCCTGGCGCAAACACTTTAATCCGTCTCAAAATGCGAAGTAAAGGAGGCTCAGATTTGCATCGCATTTGCTTACTTTCAAGCCAGATAAAATTTAAAACATTACTTACGATGAATCTGTGCGCCAATCGAATTTTCTGCTCAAAGTATACAAGTAAATATCGAAAAAGCATCCGATTTGAGACTTTCACTTTTTGGGGTCAAAAAAATTCAAAGGGGTTAACCTTAGGTTTTTTTCAAAAACCGTGAAAATAATCAGTGGTGTTTTTATCGACGAAATCGACTAATTTCGATGCGTAGGGTTCGAAAAACGCGCTGGATCCTGGCGCAAACACTTTAATCCGTCTCAAAATGCGAAGTAAAGGAGGCTCAGATTTGCATCGCATTTGCTTGCTTTCAAGCCAGATAAAATTTAAAACATTACTTACGATGAATCTGTCTGCGCCAATCGAATTTTCTGCTCAAAGTATACAAGAAAATATCGAAAAAGCATCCGATTTGAGACTTTCACTTTTTGGGGTCAAAAAAATTCAAAGGGGTTAACCTTAGGTTTTTTTCAAAAACCGTGAAAATATTCAGTGGTGTTTTTATCGACGAAATCGACTAATTTCGATGCGTAGAGTTCGAAAAACGCGCTGGATCCTGGCGCAAACACTTTAATCCGTCTCAAAATGCGAAGTAAAGGAGGCTCAGATTTGCATCGCATTTGCTTACTTTCAAGCCAGATAAAATTTAAAATATCATACTTACGATGAATCTGTCTGCGCCAATCGAATTTTCTGCTCAAAGTATACAAGAAAATATCGAAAAAGCATCCGATTTGAGACTTTCACTTTTTGGGGTCAAAAAAATTCAAAGGGGTTAACCTTAGGTTTTTTTCAAAAACCGTGAAAATATTCAGTGGTGTTTTTATCGACGAAATCGACTAATTTCGATGCGTAGAGTTCGAAAAACGCGCTGGATCCTGGCGCAAACACTTTAATCCGTCTCAAAATGCGAAGTATTGGAGGCTCAGATTTGCATCGCATTTGCTTACTTTCAAGCCAGATAAAATTTAAAATATCATACTTACGATGAATCTGTCTGCGCCAATCGAATTTTCTGCTCAAAGTATACAAGAAAATATCGAAAAAGCATCCGATTTGAGACTTTCATTTTTTGGGGTCAAAAAAATTCAAAGGGGTTAACCTTAGGTTTTTTTCAAAAACCGTGAAAATATTCAGTGGTGTTTTTATCGACGAAATCGACTAATTTCGATTCGTAGAGTTCGAAAAACGCGCTGGATCCTGGCGCAAACACTTTAATCCGTCTCAAAATGCGAAGTAAAGGAGGCTCAGATTTGCATCGCATTTGCTTACTTTCAAGCCAGATAAAATTTAAAATATCATAGTTACGATGAATCTGTCTGCGCCAATCGAATTTTCTGCTCAAAGTATACAAGAAAATATCGAAAAAGCATCCGATTTGAGACTTTCACTTTTTGGGGTCAAAAAAATTCAAAAGGGTTAACCTTAGGTTTTTTTCAAAAACCGTGAAAATATTCAGTGGTGTTTTTATCGACGAAATCGACTAATTTCGATGCGTAGAGTTCGAAAACGCGCTGGATCCTGGCGCAAACACTTTAATCCGTCTCAAAATGCGAAGTAAAGGAGGCTCAGATTTGCATCGCATTTGCTTGCTTTCAAGCCAGATAAAATTTAAAATATCATACTTACGATGAATCTGTCTGCGCCAATCGAGTTTTCTGCTCAAAGTATACAAGAAAATATCGAAAAAGCATCCGATTTGAGACTTTCACTTTTTGGGGTCAAAAAAATTCAAAGGGGTTAACCTTAAGTTTTTTTCAAAAACCGTGTAAATATTCAGTGGTGTTTTTATCGACGAAATCGACTAATTTCGATGCGTAGAGTTCGAAAAACGCGCTGGATCCTGGCGCAAACACTTTAATCCGTCTCAAAATGCGAAGTAAAGGAGGCTCAGATTTGCATCGCATTTGCTTACTTTCAAGCCAGATAAAATTTAAAACATTACTTACGATGAATCTGTCTGCGCCAATCGAATTTTCTGCTCAAAGTATACAAGAAAATATCGAAAAAGCATCCGATTTGAGACTTTCACTTTTTGGGGTCAAAAAAATTCAAAGGGGCTAACCTTAGGTTTTTTTCAAAAACCGTGAAAATATGCAGTGGTGTTTTTATCGACGAAATCGACTAATTTCGATGCGTAGAGTTCGAAAAACGCGCTGGATCCTGGGGCAAACACTTTAATCCGTCTCAAAATGCGAAGAAAAGGAGGCTCAGATTTGCATCGCATTTGCTTACTTTCAAGCCAGATCAAATTTAAAATATCATACTTACGATGAATCTGTCTGCGCCAATCGAATTTTCTGCTCAAAGTATACATGAAAATATCGAAAAAGCATCCGATTTGAGACTTTCACTTTTTGGGGTCAAACAAATTCAAAGGGGTTAACCTTAAGTTTTTTTCAAAAACCGTGAAAATATTCAGTGGTTTTTTTATCGACGAAATCGACTAATTTCGATGCGTAGAGTTCGATAAACGCGCTGGATCCTGGCGCAAACACTTTAATCCGTCTCAAAATGCGAAGTAAAGGAGGCTCAGATTTGCATCGCATTTGCTTACTTTCAAGCCAGATAAAATTTAAAATATCATACTTACGATGAATCTGTCTGCGCCAATCGAATTTTCTGCTCAAAGTATACAAGAAAATATCGAAAAAGCATCCGATTTGAGACTTTCACTTTTTGGGGTCAAAAAAATTCAAAGGGGTTAACCTTAGGTTTTTTTCAAAAACCGTGAAAATATTCAGTGGTGTTTTTATCGACGAAATCGACTAATTTCGATGCGTAGAGTTCGAAAAACGCGCTGGATCCTGGCGCAAACACTTTAATCCGTCTCAAAATGCGAAGTAAAGGAGGCTCAGATTTGCATCGCATTTGCTTACTTTCAAGCCAAATAAAATTTAAAATATCATACTTACGATGAATCTGTCTGCGCCAATCGAATTTTCTGCTCAAAGTATACAAGAAAATATCGAAAAAGCATCCGATTTGAAACTTTCACTTTTTGGGGTCAAAAAAATTCAAAGGGGTTAACCTTAGGTTTTTTTCAAAAACCGTGAAAATATTCAGGGGTGTTTTTATCGACGAAATCGACTAATTTCGATGCGTAGAGTTCGAAAAACTCGCTGTATCCTGGCGCAAACACTTTAATCCGTCTCAAAATTCGAAGTAAAGGAGGCTCAGATTTGCATCGCATTTGCTTACTTTCAAGCCAGATAAAATTTAAAATATCATACTTACGATGAATCTGTCTGCGCCAATCGAATTTTCTGCTCAAAGTATACAAGAAAATATCGAAAAAGCATCCGATTTGAGACTTTCACTTTTTGGGGTCAAAAAAATTCAAAGGGGTTAACCTTAGGTTTTTTTCAAAAACCGTGAAAATATTCAGTGGTGTTTTTATCGACGAAATCGACTAATTTCGATGCGTAGAGTTCGAAAAACGCGCTGGATCCTGGCGCAAACACTTTAATCCGTCTCAAAATGCGAAGTAAAGGAGGCTCAGATTTGCATCGCATTTGCTTACTTTCAAGCCAGATAAAATTTAAAATATCATACTTACGATGAATCTGTCTGCGCCAATCGAATTTTCTGCTCAAAGTATACAAGAAAATATCGAAAAAGCATCCGATTTGAGACTTTCACTTTTTGGGGTCAAAAAAATTCAAAGGGGTTAACCTTAGGTTTTTTTCAAAAACCGTGAAAATAATCAGTGGTGTTTTTATCGACGAAATCGACTAATTTCGATGCGTAGAGTTCGAAAAACGCGCTGGATCCTGGCGCAAACACTTTAATCCGTCTCAAAATGCGAAGTAAAGGAGGCTCAGATTAGCATCGCATTTGCTTACTTTCAAGCCAAATAAAATTTAAAATATCATACTTACGATGAATCTGTCTGCGCCAATCGAATTTTCTGCTCAAAGTATACAAGAAAATATCGAAAAAGCATCCGATTTGAGACTTTCACTTTTTGGGGTCAAAAAAATTCAAAGGGGTTAACCTTAAGTTTTTTTCAAAAACCTTGAAAATATTCAGTGGTGTTTTTATCGACGAAATCGACTAATTTCGATGCGTAGAGTTCGAAAAACGCGCTGGATCCTGGCGCAAACACTTTAATCCGTCTCAAAATGCGAAGTAAAGGAGGCTCAGATTTGCATCGCATTTGCTTACTTTCAAGCCAAATAAAATTTAAAATATCATACTTACGATGAATCTGTCTGCGCCAATCGAATTTTCTGCTCAAAGTATACAAGAAAATATCGAAAAAGCATCCGATTTGAGACTTTCACTTTTTGGGGTCAAAAAAATTCAAAGCGGTTAACCTTAGGTTTTTTTCAAAAACCGTGAAAATATTCAGTGGTGTTTTTATCGACGAAATCGACTAATTTCGATGCGTAGAGTTCGAAAAACGCGCTGGATCCTGGCGCAAACACTTTAATCCGTCTCAAAATGCGAAGTAAAGGAGGCTCAGATTTGCATCGTATTTGCTTACTTTCAAGCCAGATAAAATTTAAAATATCATACTTACGATGAATCTGTCTGCGCCAATCGAATTTTCTGCTCAAAGTATACAAGAAAATATCGAAAAAGCATCCGATTTGAGACTTTCACTTTTTGGGGTCAAAAAAATTCAAAGGGGCTAACCTTAAGTTTTTTTCAAAAACCGTGAAAATATTCAGTGGTGTTTTTATCGACGAAATCGACTAATTTCGATGCGTAGAGTTCGAAAAACGCGCTGGATCCTGGCGCAAACACTTTAATCCGTCTCAAAATGCGAAGTAAAGGAGGCTCAGATTTGCATCGCATTTCCTTACTTTCAAGCCAGATAAAATTTAAAATATCATACTTACGATGAATCTGTCTGCGCCAATCGAATTTTCTGCTCAAAGTATACAAGAAAATATCGAAAAAGCATCCGATTTGAAACTTTCACTTTTTGGGGTCAAAAAAATTCAAAGGGGTTAACATTAGGTTTTTTTCAAAAACCGTGAAAATATTCAGTGGTGTTTTTTCGACGAAATCGACTAATTTCGATGCGTAGAGTTCGAAAAACTCGCTGGATCCTGGCGCAAACACTTTAATCCGTCTCAAAATGCGAAGTAAAGGAGGCTCAGATTTGCATCGCATTTGCTTACTTTCAAGCCAGATAAAATTTAAAATATCATACTTACGATGAATCTGTCTGCGCCAATTGAATTTTCTGCTCAAAGTATACAAGAAAATATCGAAAAGCATCCGATTTGAGACTTTCACTTTTTGGGGTCAAAAAAATTCAAAGGGGTTAACCTTAGGTTTTTTTCAAAAACCGTGAAAGTATTCAGTGGTGTTCTTATCGACGAAATCGACTAATTTCGATGCGTAGAGTTCGAAAAACGCGCTGAATCCTGGCGCAAACACTTTAATCCGTCTCAAAATGCGAAGTAAAGGAGGCTTAGATTTGCATCGCATTTGCTTACTTTCAAGCCAGATAAAATTTAAAATATCATACTTACGATGAATCTGTCTGCGCCAATCGAATTTTCTCCTCAAAATATACAAGAAAATATAGAAAAAGCATCCGATTTGAGACTTTCACTTTTTGGGGTCAAAAAAATTCAAAGGGGTTAACCTTAGGTTTTTTTCAAAAACCGTGAAAATATTCAGTGGTGTTTTTATCGACGAGATCGACTAATTTCGATGCGTAGAGTTCGAAAAACGCGCTGGATCCTGGCGCAAACACTTTAATCCGTCTCAAAATGCGAAGTAATGGAGGCTCAGATTTGCATCGCATTTGCTTACTTTCAAGCCAGATAAAATTTAAAATATCATACTTACGATGAATCTGTCTGCGCCAATCGAATTTTCTGCTCAAAGTATACAAGAAAATATCGAAAAAGCATCCGATTTGAGACTTTCACTTTTTGGGGTCAAAAAAATTCAAAGGGGTTAACCTTAGGTTTTTTTCAAAAACCGTGAAAATATTCAGTGGTGTTTTTATCGACGAAATCGACTAATTTCGATGCGTAGAGTTCGAAAAACGCGCTGGATCCTGGCGCAAACACTTTAATCCGTCTCAAAATGCGAAGTAAAGGAGGCTCAGATTTGCATCGCATTTGCTTACTTTCAAGCCAGATAAAATTTAAAATATCATACTTACGATGAATCTGTCTGCGCCAATCGATTTTTCTGCTCAAAGTATACAAGAAAATATCGAAAAAGCATCCGATTTGAGACTTTCAGTTTTTGGGGTCAAAAAAATTCAAAGGGGTTAACCTTAGGTTTTTTTCAAAAACCGTGAAAATATTCAGTGGTGTTTTTATCGACGAAATCGACTAATTTCGATGCGTAGAGTTCGAAAAACGCGCTGGATCCTGGCGCAAACACTTTAATCCGTCTCAAAATGCGAAGTAAAGGAGGCTCAGATTTGCATCGCATTTGCTTACTTTCAAGCCAGATAAAATTTAAAATATCATACTTACGATGAATCTGTCTGCGCCAATCGAATTTTCTGCTCAAAGTATACAAGAAAATATCGAAAAAGCATCCGATTTGAGACTTTCACTTTTTGGGGTCAAAAAAATTCAAAGGGGTTAACCTTAGGTTTTTTTCAAAAACCGTGAAAATATTCAGTGGTGTTTTTATCGACGAAATCGACTAATTTCGATGCGTAGAATTCGAAAAACTCACTGGATCCTGGTGCAAACACTTTAATCCGTCTCAAAATGCGAAGTAAGGAGGCTCAGATTTGCATCGCATTTGCGTACTTTCAAGCCAGATAAAATTTAAAATATCATACTTACGATGAATCTGTCTGCGCCAATCGAATTTTCTCCTCAAAGTATACAAGAAAATATCGAAAAAGCATCCGAATTGAGACTTTCACTTTTTGGGGTCAAAAAAAATTCAAAGGGGTTAACCTTAGGTTTTTTTCAAAAACCGTGAAAATATTCAGTGGTGTTTTTATCGACAAGATCGACTAATTTCGATGCGTAGAGTTCGAAAAACGCGCTGGATCCTGGCGCAAACACTTTAATCCGTCTCAAAATGCGAAGTAATGGAGGCTCAGATTTGCATCGCATTTGCTTACTTTCAAGCCAGATAAAATTTAAAATATTATACTTACGATGAATCTGTCTGCGCCAATCGAATTTTCTGCTCAAAGTATACAAGAAAATATCGAAAAAGCATCCGATTTGAGACTTTCACTTTTTGGGGTCAAAAAGTTTCATAGGGGTTAACCTTTGAATTTTTTCAAAAATCGTGAAAAATTTCACTTGTCTTTTTAGTGCATAAATCGACTAATTTCGATGCGTAGAGTTCGAAAAACGCGCCGGATCCTGGCGCAAACACTTTAATCAGTCGCAAAATGCGATGTAAGGGAAAGCAAATTGGCATCGAATTGCTTCACTTTAAAGCCGGATAAAATTTAAAATATCATACTTACGAGGAATCTGCGTGCGCCAATCGAATTTTCTGCTCAAAATATACAAGAAAATATCGAAAAAGTATCCGATTTGAGACTTTCACTTTTTGGGGTCAAAAAGTTTCAAAGGGGTTAACCTTTGAATTTTTTCAAAAATCGTGAAAAATTTCACTTGTCTTTTTAGTGCATAAATCGACTAATTTCGATGCGTAGAGTTCGAAAAACGCGCCGGATCCTGGCGCAAACACTTTAATCCGTCGCAAAATAAGATGTAAGGGAAGGCAAATTGGCATCGAATTGCTTCACTTTAAAGCCGGATAAAATTTAAAATATCATACTTACGAGGAATCTGCGTGCGCCAATCGAATTTTCTGCTCAAAATATACAAGAAAATATCGAAAAAGTATCCGATTTGAGACTTTCACTTTTTGGGGTCAAAAAGTTTCAAAGGGGTTAACCTTTGAATTTTTTCAAAAATCGTGAAAAATTTCACTTGTCTTTTTAGTGCATAAATCGACTAATTTCGATGCGTAGTGTTCGAAAAACGCGCCGGATCCTGGCGCAAACACTTTAATCCGTCGCAAAATGCGATGTAAGGGAAGGCAAATTGGCATCGAATTGCTTCACTTTAAAGCCGGATAAAATTTAAAATATCATACTTACGAGGAATCTGCGTGCGCCAATCGAATTTTCTGCTCAAAATATACAAGAAAATATCGAAAAAGTATCCGATTTGAGACTTTCACTTTTTGGGGTCAAAAAGTTTCAAAGGGGTTAACCTTTGAATTTTTTCAAAAATCGTGAAAAATTTCACTTGTCTTTTTAGTGCATAAATCGACTAATTTCGATGCGTATAGTTCGAAAAACGCGCCGGATCCTGGCGCAAACACTTTAATCCGTCGCAAAATAAGATGTAAGGGAAGGCAAATTGGCATCGAATTGCTTCACTTTAAAGCCGGATAAAATTTAAAATATCATACTTACGAGGAATCTGCGTGCGCCAATCGAATTTTCTGCTCAAAATATACAAGAAAATATCGAAAAAGTATCCGATTTGAGACTTTCACTTTTTGGGGTCAAAAAGTTTCAAAGGGGTTAACCTTTGAATTTTTTCAAAAATCGTGAAAAATTTCACTTGTCTTTTTAGTGCATAAATCGACTAATTTCGATGCGTAGAGTTCGAAAAACGCGCCGGATCCTGGCGCAAACACTTTAATCCGTCGCAAAATGCGATGTAAGGGAAGGCAAATTGGCATCGAATTGCTTCACTTTAAAGCCGGATAAAATTTAAAATATCATACTTACGAGGAATCTGCGTGCGCCAATCGAATTTTCTGCTCAAAATATACAAGAAAATATCGAAAAAGTATCCGATTTGAGACTTTCACTTTTTGGGGTCAAAAAGTTTCAAAGGGGTTAACCTTTGAATTTTTTCAAAAATCGTGAAAAATTTCACTTGTCTTTTTAGTGCATAAATCGACTAATTTCGATGCGTAGAGTTCGAAAAACGCGCCGGATCCTGGCGCAAACACTTTAATCCGTCGCAAAATGCGATGTAAGGGAAGGCAAATTGGCATCGAATTGCTTCACTTTAAAGCCGGATAAAATTTAAAATATCATACTTACGAGGAATCTGCGTGCGCCAATCGAATTTTCTGCTCAAAATATACAAGAAAATATCGAAAAAGTATCCGATTTGAGACTTTCACTTTTTGGGGTCAAAAAGTTTCAAAGGGGTTAACCTTTGAATTTTTTCAAAAATCGTGAAAAATTTCACTTGTCTTTTTAGTGCATAAATCGACTAATTTCGATGCGTAGAGTTCGAAAAACGCGCCGGATCCTGGCGCAAACACTTTAATCCGTCGCAAAATGCGATGTAAGGGAAGGCAAATTGGCATCGAATTGCTTCACTTTAAAGCCGGATAAAATTTAAAATATCATACTTACGAGGAATCTGCGTGCGCCAATCGAATTTTCTGCTCAAAATATACAAGAAAATATCGAAAAAGTATCCGATTTGAGACTTTCACTTTTTGGGGTCAAAAAGTTTCAAAGGGGTTAACCTTTGAATTTTTTCAAAAATCGTGAAAAATTTCACTTGTCTTTTTAGTGCATAAATCGACTAATTTCGATGCGTAGAGTTCGAAAAACGCGCCGGATCCTGGCGCAAACACTTTAATCCGTCGCAAAATAAGATGTAAGGGAAGGCAAATTGGCATCGAATTGCTTCACTTTAAAGCCGGATAAAATTTAAAATATCATACTTACGAGGAATCTGCGTGCGCCAATCGAATTTTCTGCTCAAAATATACAAGAAAATATCGAAAAAGTATCCGATTTGAGACTTTCACTTTTTGGGGTCAAAAAGTTTCAAAGGGGTTAACCTTTGAATTTTTTCAAAAATCGTGAAAAATTTCACTTGTCTTTTTAGTGCATAAATCGACTAATTTCGATGCGTAGAGTTCGAAAAACGCGCCGGATCCTGGCGCAAACACTTTAATCCGTCGCAAAATGCGATGTAAGGGAAGGCAAATTGGCATCGAATTGCTTCACTTTAAAGCCGGATAAAATTTAAAATATCATACTTACGAGGAATCTGCGTGCGCCAATCGAATTTTCTGCTCAAAATATACAAGAAAATATCGAAAAAGTATCCGATTTGAGACTTTCACTTTTTGGGGTCAAAAAGTTTCAAAGGGGTTAACCTTTGAATTTTTTCAAAAATCGTGAAAAATTTCACTTGTCTTTTTAGTGCATAAATCGACTAATTTCGATGCGTAGAGTTCGAAAAACGCGCCGGATCCTGGCGCAAACACTTTAATCCGTCGCAAAATAAGATGTAAGGGAAGGCAAATTGGCATCGAATTGCTTCACTTTAAAGCCGGATAAAATTTAAAATATCATACTTACGAGGAATCTGCGTGCGCCAATCGAATTTTCTGCTCAAAATATACAAGAAAATATCGAAAAAGTATCCGATTTGAGACTTTCACTTTTTGGGGTCAAAAAGTTTCAAAGGGGTTAACCTTTGAATTTTTTCAAAAATCGTGAAAAATTTCACTTGTCTTTTTAGTGCATAAATCGACTAATTTCGATGCGTAGAGTTCGAAAAACGCGCCGGATCCTGGCGCAAACACTTTAATCCGTCGCAAAATGCGATGTAAGGGAAGGCAAATTGGCATCGAATTGCTTCACTTTAAAGCCGGATAAAATTTAAAATATCATACTTACGAGGAATCTGCGTGCGCCAATCGAATTTTCTGCTCAAAATATACAAGAAAATATCGAAAAAGTATCCGATTTGAGACTTTCATTTATTGGGGTCAAAAAAATTCAAAGGGGTTAACCTTAGGTTTTTTTCAAAAACCGTGAAAATATTCAGTGGTGTTTTTATCGACGAAATCGACTAATTTCGATGCGTAGAATTCGAAAAACTCGCTGGATCCTGGTGCAAACACTTTAATCCGTCTCAAAATGCGAAGTAAGGAGGCTCAGATTTGCATCGCATTTGCGTACTTTCAAGCCAGATAAAATTTAAAATATCATACTTACGATGAATCTCTCTGCGCCAATCGAATTTTCTGCTCAAAGTATACAAGAAAATATCGAAAATGCATCCGATTTGAGACTTTCACTTTTTGGGGTCAAAAAAATTCAAAGGGGTTAACCTTAGGTTTTTTTCAAAAACCGTGAAAATATTCAGTGGTGTTTTTATCGACGAGATCGACTAATTTCGATGCGTAGAGTTCGAAAAACGCGCTGGATCCTGGCGCAAACACTTTAATCCGTCTCAAAATGCGAAGTAATGGAGGCTCAGATTTGCATCGCATTTGCTTACTTTCAAGCCAGATAAAATTTAAAATATCATACTTACGATGAATCTGTCTGCGCCAATCGAATTTTCTCCTCAAAGTATACAAGAAAATATCGAAAAAGCATCCGAATTGAGACTTTCACTTTTTGGGGTCAAAAAAAATTCAAAGGGGTTAACCTTAGGTTTTTTTCAAAAACCGTGAAAATATTCAGTGGTGTTTTTATCGACAAGATCGACTAATTTCGATGCGTAGAGTTCGAAAAACGCGCTGGATCCTGGCGCAAACACTTTAATCCGTCTCAAAATGCGAAGTAATGGATGCTCAGATTTGCATCGCATTTGCTTACTTTCAAGCCAGATAAAATTTAAAATATTATACTTACGATGAATCTGTCTGCGCCAATCGAATTTTCTGCTCAAAGTATACAAGAAAATATCGAAAAAGCATCCGATTTGAGACTTTCACTTTTTGGGGTCAAAAAGTTTCATAGGGGTTAACCTTTGAATTTTTTCAAAAATCGTGAAAAATTTCACTTGTCTTTTTAGTGCATAAATCGACTAATTTCGATGCGTAGAGTTCGAAAAACGCGCCGGATCCTGGCGCAAACACTTTAATCAGTCGCAAAATGCGATGTAAGGGAAAGCAAATTGGCATCGAATTGCTTCACTTTAAAGCCGGATAAAATTTAAAATATCATACTTACGAGGAATCTGCGTGCGCCAATCGAATTTTCTGCTCAAAATATACAAGAAAATATCGAAAAAGTATCCGATTTGAGACTTTCACTTTTTGGGGTCAAAAAGTTTCAAAGGGGTTAACCTTTGAATTTTTTCAAAAATCGTGAAAAATTTCACTTGTCTTTTTAGTGCATAAATCGACTAATTTCGATGCGTAGAGTTCGAAAAACGCGCCGGATCCTGGCGCAAACACTTTAATCCGTCGCAACATGCGATGTAAGGGAAGGCAAATTGGCATCGAATTGCTTCACTTTAAAGCCGGATAAAATTTAAAATATCATACTTACGAGGAATCTGCGTGCGCCAATCGAATTTTCTGCTCAAAATATACAAGAAAATATATAAAAAGTATCCGATTTGAGACTTTCACTTTTTGGGGTCAAAAAGTTTCAAAGGGGTTAACCTTTGAATTTTTTCAAAAATCGTGAAAAATTTCACTTGTCTTTTTAGTGCATAAATCGACTAATTTCGATGCGTAGAGTTCGAAAAACGCGCCGGATCTTGGCGCAAACACTTTAATCCGTCGCAAAATAAGATGTAAGGGAAGGCAAATTGGCATCGAATTGCTTCACTTTAAAGCCGGATAAAATTTAAAATATCATACTTACGAGGAATCTGCGTGCGCCAATCGAATTTTCTGCTCAAAATATACAAGAAAATATCGAAAAAGTATCCGATTTGAGACTTTCACTTTTTGGGGTCAAAAAGTTTCAAAGGGGTTAACCTTTGAATTTTTTCAAAAATCGTGAAAAATTTCACTTGTCTTTTTAGTGCATAAATCGACTAATTTCGATGCGTAGAGTTCGAAAAACGCGCCGGATCCTGGCGCAAAAACTTTAATCCGTCGCAAAATAAGATGTAAGGGAAGGCAAATTGGTATCGAATTGCTTCACTTTAAAGCCGGATAAAATTTAAAATATCATACTTACGAGGAATCTGCGTGCGCCAATCGAATTTTCTGCTCAAAATATACAAGAAAATATCGAAAAAGTATCCGATTTGAGACTTTCACTTTTTGGGGTCAAAAAGTTTCAAAGGGGTTAACCTTTGAATTTTTTCAAAAATCGTGAAAAATTTCACTTGTCTTTTTAGTGCATAAATCGACTAATTTCGATGCGTAGAGTTCGAAAAACGCGCCGGATCCTGGCGCAAACACTTTAATCCGTCGGAAAATGCGATGTAAGGGAAGGCAAATTGGCATCGAATTGCTTCACTTTAAAGCCGGATAAAATTTAAAATATCATACTTACGAGGAATCTGCGTGCGCCAATCGAATTTTCTGCTCAAAATATACAAGAAAATATCGAAAAAGTATCCGATTTGAGACTTTCACTTTTTGGGGTTAAAAAGTTTCAAAGGGGTTAACCTTTGAATTTTTTCAAAAATCGTGAAAAATTTCACTTGTCTTTTTAGTGCATAAATCGACTAATTTCGATGCGTAGAGTTCGAAAAACGCGCCGGATCCTGGCGCAAACACTTTAATCCGTCGCAAAATGCGATGTAAGGGAAGGCAAATTGGCATCGAATTGCTTCACTTTAAAGCCGGATAAAATTTAAAATATCATACTTACGAGGAATCTGCGTGCGCCAATCGAATTTTCTGCTCAAAATATACAAGAAAATATCGAAAAAGTATCCGATTTGAGACTTTCACTTTTTGGGGTCAAAAAGTTTCAAAGGGGTTAACCTTTGAATTTTTTCAAAAATCGTGAAAAATTTCACTTGTCTTTTTAGTGCATAAATCGACTAATTTCGATGCGTAGAGTTCGAAAAACGCGCCGGATCCTGGCGCAAACACTTTAATCCGTCGCAAAATGCGATGTAAGGGAAGGCAAATTGGCATCGAATTGCTTCACTTTAAAGCCGGATAAAATTTAAAATATCATACTTACGAGGAATCTGCGTGCGCCAATCGAATTTTCTGCTCAAAATATACAAGAAAATATCGAAAAAGTATCCGATTTGAGACTTTCACTTTTTGGGGTCAAAAAGTTTCAAAGGGGTTAACCTTTGAATTTTTTCAAAAATCGTGAAAAATTTCACTTGTCTTTTTAGTGCATAAATCGACTAATTTCGATGCGTAGAGTTCGAAAAACGCGCCGGATCCTGGCGCAAACACTTTAATCCGTCGCAAAATAAGATGTAAGGGAAGGCAAATTGGCATCGAATTGCTTCACTTTAAAGCCGGATAAAATTTAAAATATCATACTTACGAGGAATCTGCGTGCGCCAATCGAATTTTCTGCTCAAAATATACAAGAAAATATCGAAAAAGTATCCGATTTGAGACTTTCACTTTTTGGGGTCAAAAAGTTTCAAAGGGGTTAACCTTTGAATTTTTTCAAAAATCGTGAAAAATTTCACTTGTCTTTTTAGTGCATAAATCGACTAATTTCGATGCGTAGAGTTCGAAAAACGCGCCGGATCCTGGCGCAAACACTTTAATCCGTCGCAAAATGCGATGTAAGGGAAGGCAAATTGGCATCGAATTGCTTCACTTTAAAGCCGGATAAAATTTAAAATATCATACTTACGAGGAATCTGCGTGCGCCAATCGAATTTTCTGCTCAAAATATACAAGAAAATATCGAAAAAGTATCCGATTTGAGACTTTCACTTTTTGGGGTCAAAAAGTTTCAAAGGGGTTAACCTTTGAATTTTTTCAAAAATCGTGAAAAATTTCACTTGTCTTTTTAGTGCATAAATCGACTAATTTCGATGCGTAGAGTTCGAAAAACGCGCCGGATCCTGGCGCAAACACTTTAATCCGTCGCAAAATGCGATGTAAGGGAAGGCAAATTGGCATCGAATTGCTTCACTTTAAAGCCGGATAAAATTTAAAATATCATACTTACGAGGAATCTGCGTGCGCCAATCGAATTTTCTGCTCAAAATATACAAGAAAATATCGAAAAAGTATCCGATTTGAGACTTTCACTTTTTGGGGTCAAAAAGTTTCAAAGGGGTTAACCTTTGAATTTTTTCAAAAATCGTGAAAAATTTCACTTGTCTTTTTAGTGCATAAATCGACTAATTTCGATGCGTAGAGTTCGAAAAACGCGCCGGATCCTGGCGCAAACACTTTAATCCGTCGCAAAATGCGATGTAAGGGAAGGCAAATTGGCATCGAATTGCTTCACTTTAAAGCCGGATAAAATTTAAAATATCATACTTACGAGGAATCTGCGTGCGCCAATCGAATTTTCTGCTCAAAATATACAAGAAAATATCGAAAAAGTATCCGATTTGAGACTTTCACTTTTTGGGGTCAAAAAGTTTCAAAGGGGTTAACCTTTGAATTTTTTCAAAAATCGTGAAAAATTTCACTTGTATTTTTAGTGCATAAATCGACTAATTTCGATGCGTAGAGTTCGAAAAACGCGCCGGATCCTGGCGCAAACACTTTAATCCGTCGCAAAATAAGATGTAAGGGAAGGCAAATTGGCATCGAATTGCTTCACTTTAAAGCCGGATAAAATTTAAAATATCATACTTACGAGGAATCTGCGTGCGCCAATCGAATTTTCTGCTCAAAATATACATGAAAATATCGAAAAAGTATCCGATTTGAGACTTTCACTTTTTGGGGTCAAAAAGTTTCAAAGGGGTTAACCTTTGAATTTTTTCAAAAATCGTGAAAAATTTCACTTGTCTTTTTAGTGCATAAATCGACTAATTTCGATGCGTAGAGTTCGAAAAACGCGCCGGATCTTGGCGCAAACACTTTAATCCGTCGCAAAATAAGATGTAAGGGAAGGCAAATTGGCATCGAATTGCTTCACTTTAAAGCCGGATAAAATTTAAAATATCATACTTACGAGGAATCTGCGTGCGCCAATCGAATTTTCTGCTCAAAATATACAAGAAAATATCGAAAAAGTATCCGATTTGAGACTTTCACTTTTTGGGGTCAAAAAGTTTCAAAGGGGTTAACCTTTGAATTTTTTCAAAAATCGTGAAAAATTTCACTTGTCTTTTTAGTGCATAAATCGACTAATTTCGATGCGTAGAGTTCGAAAAACTCGCCGGATCCTGGCGCAAACACTTTAATCCGTCGCAAAATGCGATGTAAGGGAAGGCAAATTGGCATCGAATTGCTTCACTTTAAAGCCGGATAAAATTTAAAATATCATACTTACGAGGAATCTGCGTGCGCCAATCGAATTTTCTGCTCAAAATATACAAGAAAATATCGAAAAAGTATCCGATTTGATACTTTCACTTTTTGGGGTCAAAAAGTTTCAAAGGGGTTAACCTTTGAATTTTTTCAAAAATCGTGAAAAATTTCACTTGTCTTTTTAGTGCATAAATCGTCTAATTTCGATGCGTAGAGTTCGAAAAACGCGCCGGATCCTGGCGCAAACACTTTAATCCGTCGCAAAATGCGATGTAAGGGTAGGCAAATTGGCATCGAATTGCTTCACTTTAAAGCCGGATAAAATTTAAAATATCATACTTACGAGGAATCTGCGTGCGCCAATCGAATTTTCTGCTCAAAATATACAAGAAAATATCGAAAAAGTATCCGATTTGAGACTTTCACTTTTCGGGGTCAAAAAGTTTCAAAGGGGTTAACCTTTGAATTTTTTCAAAAATCGTGAAAAATTTCACTTGTCTTTTTAGTGCATAAATCGACTAATTTCGATGCGTAGAGTTCGAAAAACGCGCCGGATCTTGGCGCAAACACTTTAATCCGTCGCAAAATAAGATGTAAGGGAAGGCAAATTGGCATCGAATTGCTTCACTTTAAAGCCGGATAAAATTTAAAATATCATACTTACGAGGAATCTGCGTGCGCCAATCGAATTTTCTGCTCAAAATATACAAGAAAATATCGAAAAAGTATCCGATTTGAGACTTTCACTTTTTGGGGTCAAAAAGTTTCAAAGGGGTTAACCTTTGAATTTTTTCAAAAATCGTGAAAAATTTCACTTGTCTTTTTAGTGCATAAATCGACTAATTTCGATGCGTAGAGTTCGAAAAACGCGCCGGATCCTGGCGCAAACACTTTAATCCGTCGCAAAATGCGATGTAAGGGAAGGCAAATTGGCATCGAATTGCTTCACTTTAAAGCCGGATAAAATTTAAAATATCATACTTACGAGGAATCTGCGTGCGCCAATCGAATTTTCTGCTCAAAATATACAAGAAAATATCGAAAAAGTATCCGATTTGAGACTTTCACTTTTTGGGGTCAAAAAGTTTCAAAGGGGTTAACCTTTGAATTTTTTCAAAAATCGTGAAAAATTTCACTTGTCTTTTTAGTGCATAAATCGACTAATTTCGATGCGTAGAGTTCGAAAAACTCGCCGGATCCTGGCGCAAACACTTTAATCCGTCGCAAAATGCGATGTAAGGGAAGGCAAATTGGCATCGAATTGCTTCACTTTAAAGCCGGATAAAATTTAAAATATCATACTTACGAGGAATCTGCGTGCGCCAATCGAATTTTCTGCTCAAAATATACAAGAAAATATCGAAAAAGTATCCGATTTGATACTTTCACTTTTTGGGGTCAAAAAGTTTCAAAGGGGTTAACCTTTGAATTTTTTCAAAAATCGTGAAAAATTTCACTTGTCTTTTTAGTGCATAAATCGTCTAATTTCGATGCGTAGAGTTCGAAAAACGCGCCGGATCCTGGCGCAAACACTTTAATCCGTCGCAAAATGCGATGTAAGGGTAGGCAAATTGGCATCGAATTGCTTCACTTTAAAGCCGGATAAAATTTAAAATATCATACTTACGAGGAATCTGCGTGCGCCAATCGAATTTTCTGCTCAAAATATACAAGAAAATATCGAAAAAGTATCCGATTTGAGACTTTCACTTTTCGGGGTCAAAAAGTTTCAAAGGGGTTAACCTTTGAATTTTTTCAAAAATCGTGAAAAATTTCACTTGTCTTTTTAGTGCATAAATCGACTAATTTCGATGCGTAGAGTTCGAAAAACGCGCCGGATCCTGGCGCAAACACTTTAATCCGTCGCACAATGCGATGTAAGGGTAGGCAAATTGGCATCGAATTGCTTCACTTTAAAGCCGGATAAAATTTAAAATATTATACTTACGAGGAATCTGCGTGCGCCAATCGAATTTTCTGCTCAAAATATACAAGAAAATATCGAAAAAGTATCCGATTTGAGACTTTCACTTTTTGGGGTCAAAAAGTTTCAAAGGGGTTAACCTTTGAATTTTTTCAAAAATCGTGAAAAATTTCACTTGTCTTTTTAGTGCATAAATCGACTAATTTCGATGCGTAGAGTTCGAAAAACGCGCCGGATCCTGGCGCAAACACTTTAATCCGTCGCAAAATGCGATGTAAGGGAAGGCAAATTGGCATCGAATTGCTTCACTTTAAAGCCGGATAAAATTTAAAATATCATACTTACGAGGAATCTGCGTGCGCCAATCGAATTTTCTGCTCAAAATATAAAAGAAAATATCGAAAAAGTATCCGATTTGAGACTTTCACTTTTTGGGGTCAAAAAGTTTCAAAGGGGTTAACCTTTGAATTTTTTCAAAAATCGTGAAAAATTTCACTTGTCTTTTTAGTGCATAAATCGACTAATTTCGATGCGTAGAGTTCGAAAAACGCGCCGGATCCTGGCGCAAACACTTTAATCCGTCGCAAAATGCGATGTAAGGGAAGGCAAATTGGCATCGAATTGCTTCACTTTAAAGCCGGATAAAATTTAAAATATCATACTTACGAGGAATCTGCGTGCGCCAATCGAATTTTCTGCTCAAAATATACAAGAAAATATCGAAAAAGTATCCGATTTGAGACTTTCACTTTTTGGGGTCAAAAAGTTTCAAAGGGGTTAACCTTTGAATTTTTTCAAAAATCGTGAAAAATTTCACTTGTCTTTTTAGTGCATAAATCGACTAATTTCGATGCGTAGAGTTCGAAAAACGCGCCGGATCCTGGCGCAAACACTTTAATCCGTCGCAAAATAAGATGTAAGGGAAGGCAAATTGGCATCGAATTGCTTCACTTTAAAGCCGGATAAAATTTAAAATATCATACTTACGAGGAATCTGCGTGCGCCAATCGAATTTTCTGCTCAAAATATACAAGAAAATATCGAAAAAGTATCCGATTTGAGACTTTCACTTTTTGGGGTCAAAAAGTTTCAAAGGGGTTAACCTTTGAATTTTTTCAAAAATCGTGAAAAATTTCACTTGTCTTTTTAGTGCATAAATCGACTAATTTCGATGCGTAGAGTTCGAAAAACGCGCCGGATCCTGGCGCAAACACTTTAATCCGTCGCAAAATGCGATGTAAGGGAAGGCAAATTGGCATCGAATTGCTTCACTTTAAAGCCGGATAAAATTTAAAATATCATACTTACGAGGAATCTGCGTGCGCCAATCGAATTTTCTGCTCAAAATATACAAGAAAATATCGAAAAAGTATCCGATTTGAGACTTTCACTTTTTGGGGTTAAAAAGTTTGAAAGGGGTTAACCTTTGAATTTTTTCAAAAATCGTGAAAAATTTCACTTGTCTTTTTAGTGCATAAATCGACTAATTTCGATGCGTAGAGTTCGAAAAACGCGCCGGATCCTGGCGCAAACACTTTAATCCGTCGGAAAATGCGATGTAAGGGAAGGCAAATTGGCATCGAATTGCTTCACTTTAAAGCCGGATAAAATTTAAAATATCATACTTACGAGGAATCTGCGTGCGCCAATCGAATTTTCTGCTCAAAATATACAAGAAAATATCGAAAAAGTATCCGATTTGAGACTTTCACTTTTTGGGGTCAAAAAGTTTCAAAGGGGTTAACCTTTGAATTTTTTCAAAAATCGTGAAAAATTTCACTTGTCTTTTTAGTGCATAAATCGACTAATTTCGATGCGTAGAGTTCGAAAAACGCGCCGGATCCTGGCGCAAACACTTTAAACCGTCGGAAAATGCGATGTAAGGGAAGGCAAATTGGCATCGAATTGCTTCACTTTAAAGCCGGATAAAATTTAAAATATCATACTTACGAGGAATCTGCGTGCGCCAATCGAATTTTCTGCTCAAAATATACAAGAAAATATCGAAAAAGTATCCGATTTGAGACTTTCACTTTTTGGGGTCAAAAAGTTTCAAAGGGGTTAACCTTTGAATTTTTTCAAAAATCGTGAAAAATTTCACTTGTCTTTTTAGTGCATAAATCGACTAATTTCGATGCGTAGAGTTCGAAAAACGCGCCGGATCCTGGCGCAAACACTTTAATCCGTCGCAAAATGCGATGTAAGGGAAGGCAAATTGGCATCGAATTGCTTCACTTTAAAGCCGGATAAAATTTAAAATATCATACTTACGAGGAATCTGCGTGCGCCAATCGAATTTTCTGCTCAAAATATACAAGAAAATATCGAAAAAGTATCCGATTTGAGACTTTCACTTTTTGGGGTCAAAAAGTTTCAAAGGGGTTAACCTTTGAATTTTTTCAAAAATCGTGAAAAATTTCACTTGTCTTTTTAGTGCATAAATCGACTAATTTCGATGCGTAGAGTTCGAAAAACGCGCCGGATCCTGGCGCAAACACTTTAATCCGTCGCAAAATGCGATGTAAGGGAAGGCAAATTGGCATCGAATTGCTTCACTTTAAAGCCGGATAAAATTTAAAATATCATACTTACGAGGAATCTGCGTGCGCCAATCGAATTTTCTGCTCAAAATATACAAGAAAATATCGAAAAAGTATCCGATTTGAGACTTTCACTTTTTGGGGTCAAAAAGTTTCAAAGGGGTTAACCTTTGAATTTTTTCAAAAATCGTGAAAAATTTCACTTGTCTTTTTAGTGCATAAATCGACTAATTTCGATGCGTAGAGTTCGAAAAACGCGCCGGATCCTGGCGCAAACACTTTAATCCGTCGCAAAATGCGATGTAAGGGAAGGCAAATTGGCATCGAATTGCTTCACTTTAAAGCCGGATAAAATTTAAAATATCATACTTACGAGGAATCTGCGTGCGCCAATCGAATTTTCTGCTCAAAATATACAAGAAAATATCGAAAAAGTATCCGATTTGAGACTTTCACTTTTTGGGGTCAAAAAGTTTCAAAGGGGTTAACCTTTGAATTTTTTCAAAAATCGTGAAAAATTTCACTTGTCTTTTTAGTGCATAAATCGACTAATTTCGATGCGTAGAGTTCGAAAAACGCGCCGGATCCTGGCGCAAACACTTTAATCCGTCGCAAAATGCGATGTAAGGGAAGGCAAATTGGCATCGAATTGCTTCACTTTAAAGCCGGATAAAATTTAAAATATCATACTTAGGAGGAATCTGCGTGCGCCAATCGAATTTTCTGCTCAAAATATACAAGAAAATATCGAAAAAGTATCCGATTTGAGACTTTCACTTTTTGGGGTCAAAAAGTTTCAAAGGGGTTAACCTTTGAATTTTTTCAAAAATCGTCAAAAATTTCACTTGTCTTTTTAGTGCATAAATCGACTAATTTCGATGCGTAGAGTTCGAAAAACGCGCCGGATCCTGGCGCAAACACTTTAATCCGTCGCAAAATGCGATGTAAGGGAAGGCAAATTGGCATCGAATTGCTTCACTTTAAAGCCGGATAAAATTTAAAATATCATACTTACGAGGAATCTGCGTGCGCCAATCGAATTTTCTGCTCAAAATATACAAGAAAATATCGAAAAAGTATCCGATTTGAGACTTTCACTTTTTGGGGTCAAAAAGTTTCAAAGGGGTTAACCTTTGAATTTTTTCAAAAATCGTGAAAAATTTCACTTGTCTTTTTAGTGCATAAATCGACTAATTTCGATGCGTAGAGTTCGAAAAACGCGCCGGATCCTGGCGCAAACACTTTAATCCGTCGCAAAATAAGATGTAAGGGAAGGCAAATTGGCATCGAATTGCTTCACTTTAAAGCCGGATAAAATTTAAAATATCATACTTACGAGGAATCTGCGTGCGCCAATCGAATTTTCTGCTCAAAATATACAAGAAAATATCGAAAAAGTATCCGATTTGAGACTTTCACTTTTTGGGGTCAAAAAGTTTCAAAGGGGTTAACCTTTGAATTTTTTCAAAAATCGTGAAAAATTTCACTTGTCTTTTTAGTGTATAAATCGACTAATTTCGATGCGTAGAGTTCGAAAAACGCGCCGGATCCTGGCGCAAACACTTTAATCCGTCGCAAAATGCGATGTAAGGGAAGGCAAATTGGCATCGAATTGCTTCACTTTAAAGCCGGATAAAATTTAAAATATCATACTTACGAGGAATCTGCGTGCGCCAATCGAATTTTCTGCTCAAAATATACAAGAAAATATCGAAAAAGTATCCGATTTGAGACTTTCACTTTTTGGGGTCAAAAAGTTTCAAAGGGGTTAACCTTTGAATTTTTTCAAAAATCGTGAAAAATTTCACTTGTCTTTTTAGTGCATAAATCGACTAATTTCGATGCGTAGAGTTCGAAAAACGCGCCGGATCCTGGCGCAAACACTTTAATCCGTCGCAAAATGCGATGTAAGGGAAGGCAAATTGGCATCGAATTGCTTCACTTTAAAGCCGGATAAAATTTAAAATATCATACTTACGAGGAATCTGCGTGCGCCAATCGAATTTTCTGCTCAAAATATACAAGAAAATATCGAAAAAGTATCCGATTTGAGACTTTCACTTTTTGGGGTCAAAAAGTTTCAAAGGGGTTAACCTTTGAATTTTTTCAAAAATCGTGAAAAATTTCACTTGTCTTTTTAGTGCATAAATCGACTAATTTCGATGCGTAGAGTTCGAAAAACGCGCCGGATCCTGGCGCAAACACTTTAATCCGTCGCAAAATGCGATGTAAGGGAAGGCAAATTGGCATCGAATTGCTTCACTTTAAAGCCGGATAAAATTTAAAATATCATACTTACGAGGAACCTGCGTGCGCCAATCGAATTTTCTGCTCAAAATATACAAGAAAATATCGAAAAAGTATCCGATTTGAGACTTTCACTTTTTGGGGTCAAAAAGTTTCAAAGGGGTTAACCTTTGAATTTTTTCAAAAATCGTCAAAAATTTCACTTGTCTTTTTAGTGCATAAATCGACTAATTTCGATGCGTAGAGTTCGAAAAACGCGCCGGATCCTGGCGCAAACACTTTAATCCGTCGCAAAATGCGATGTAAGGGAAGGCAAATTGGCATCGAATTGCTTCACTTTAAAGCCGGATAAAATTTAAAATATCATACTTACGAGGAATCTGCGTGCGCCAATCGAATTTTCTGCTCAAAATATACAAGAAAATATCGAAAAAGTATCCGATTTGAGACTTTCACTTTTTGGGGTCAAAAAGTTTCAAAGGGGTTAACCTTTGAATTTTTTCAAAAATCGTGAAAAATTTCACTTGTCTTTTTAGTGCATAAATCGACTAATTTCGATGCGTAGAGTTCGAAAAACGCGCCGGATCCTGGCGCAAACACTTTAATCCGTCGCAAAATGCGATGTAAGGGAAGGCAAATTGTCATCGAATTGCTTCACTTTAAAGCCGGATAAAATTTAAAATATCATACTTACGAGGAATCTGCGTGCGCCAATCGAATTTTCTGCTCAAAATATACAAGAAAATATCGAAAAAGTATCCGATTTGAGACTTTCACTTTTTGGGGTCAAAAAGTTTCAAAGGGGTTAACCTTTGAATTTTTTCAAAAATCGTGAAAAATTTCACTTGTCTTTTTAGTGCATAAATCGACTAATTTCGATGCGTAGAGTTCGAAAAACGCGCCGGATCCTGGCGCAAACACTTTAATCCGTCGCAAAATGCGATGTAAGGGAAGGCAAATTGGCATCGAATTGCTTCACTTTAAAGCCGGATAAAATTTAAAATATCATACTTACGAGGAATCTGCGTGCGCCAATCGAATTTTCTGCTCAAAATATACAAGAAAATATCGAAAAAGTATCCGATTTGAGACTTTCACTTTTTGGGGTCAAAAAGTTTCAAAGGGGTTAACCTTTGAATTTTTTCAAAAATCGTGAAAAATTTCACTTGTCTTTTTAGTGCATAAATCGACTAATTTCGATGCGTAGAGTTCGAAAAACGCGCCGGATCCTGGCGCAAACACTTTAATCCGTCGCAAAATGCGATGTAAGGGAAGGCAAATTGGCATCGAATTGCTTCACTTTAAAGCCGGATAAAATTTAAAATATCATACTTACGAGGAACCTGCGTGCGCCAATCGAATTTTCTGCTCAAAATATACAAGAAAATATCGAAAAAGTATCCGATTTGAGACTTTCACTTTTTGGGGTCAAAAAGTTTCAAAGGGGTTAACCTTTGAATTTTTTCAAAAATCGTGAAAAATTTCACTTGTCTTTTTAGTGCATAAATCGACTAATTTCGATGCGTAGAGTTCGAAAAACGCGCCGGATCCTGGCGCAAACACTTTAATCCGTCGCAAAATGCGATGTAAGGGAAGGCAAATTGGCATCGAATTGCTTCACTTTAAAGCCGGATAAAATTTAAAATATCATACTTACGAGGAATCTGCGTGCGCCAATCGAATTTTCTGCTCAAAATATACAAGAAAATATCGAAAAAGTATCCGATTTGAGACTTTCACTTTTTGGGGTCAAAAAGTTTCAAAGGGGTTAACCTTTGAATTTTTTCAAAAATCGTGAAAAATTTCACTTGTCTTTTTAGTGCATAAATCGACTAATTTCGATGCGTAGAGTTCGAAAAACGCGCCGGATCCTGGCGCAAACACTTTAATCCGTCGCAAAATGCGATGTAAGGGAAGGCAAATTGGCATCGAATTGCTTCACTTTAAAGCCGGATAAAATTTAAAATATCATACTTACGAGGAATCTGCGTGCGCCAATCGAATTTTCTGCTCAAAATATACAAGAAAATATCGAAAAAGTATCCGATTTGAGACTTTCACTTTTTGGGGTCAAAAAGTTTCAAAGGGGTTAACCTTTGAATTTTTTCAAAAATCGTGAAAAAGTTCACTTGTCTTTTTAGTGCATAAATCGACTAATTTCGATGCGTAGAGTTCGAAAAACGCGCCGGATCCTGGCGCAAACACTTTAATCCGTCGCAAAATGCGATGTAAGGGAAGGCAAATTGGCATCGAATTGCTTCACTTTAAAGCCGGATAAAATTTAAAATATCATACTTACGAGGAATCTGCGTGCGCCAATCGAATTTTCTGCTCAAAATATACAAGAAAATATCGAAAAAGTATCCGATTTGAGACTTTCACTTTTTGGGGTCAAAAAGTTTCAAAGGGGTTAACCTTTGAATTTTTTCAAAAATCGTGAAAAATTTCACTTGTCTTTTTAGTGCATAAATCGACTAATTTCGATGCGTAGAGTTCGAAAAACGCGCCGGATCCTGGCGCAAACACTTTAATCCGTCGCAAAATGCGATGTAAGGGAAGGCAAATTGGCATCGAATTGCTTCACTTTAAAGCCGGATAAAATTTAAAATATCATACTTACGAGGAACCTGCGTGCGCCAATCGAATTTTCTGCTCAAAATATACAAGAAAATATCGAAAAAGTATCCGATTTGAGACTTTCACTTTTTGGGGTCAAAAAGTTTCAAAGGGGTTAACCTTTGAATTTTTTCAAAAATCGTCAAAAATTTCACTTGTCTTTTTAGTGCATAAATCGACTAATTTCGATGCGTAGAGTTCGAAAAACGCGCCGGATCCTGGCGCAAACACTTTAATCCGTCGCAAAATGCGATGTAAGGGAAGGCAAATTGGCATCGAATTGCTTCACTTTAAAGCCGGATAAAATTTAAAATATCATACTTACGAGGAATCTGCGTGCGCCAATCGAATTTTCTGCTCAAAATATACAAGAAAATATCGAAAAAGTATCCGATTTGAGACTTTCACTTTTTGGGGTCAAAAAGTTTCAAAGGGGTTAACCTTTGAATTTTTTCAAAAATCGTGAAAAATTTCACTTGTCTTTTTAGTGCATAAATCGACTAATTTCGATGCGTAGAGTTCGAAAAACGCGCCGGATCCTGGCGCAAACACTTTAATCCGTCGCAAAATGCGATGTAAGGGAAGGCAAATTGGCATCGAATTGCTTCACTTTAAAGCCGGATAAAATTTAAAATATCATACTTACGAGGAATCTGCGTGCGCCAATCGAATTTTCTGCTCAAAATATACAAGAAAATATCGAAAAAGTATCCGATTTGAGACTTTCACTTTTTGGGGTCAAAAAGTTTCAAAGGGGTTAACCTTTGAATTTTTTCAAAAATCGTGAAAAAGTTCACTTGTCTTTTTAGTGCATAAATCGACTAATTTCGATGCGTAGAGTTCGAAAAACGCGCCGGATCCTGGCGCAAACACTTTAATCCGTCGCAAAATGCGATGTAAGGGAAGGCAAATTGGCATCGAATTGCTTCACTTTAAAGCCGGATAAAATTTAAAATATCATACTTACGAGGAATCTGCGTGCGCCAATCGAATTTTCTGCTCAAAATATACAAGAAAATATCGAAAAAGTATCCGATTTGAGACTTTCACTTTTTGGGGTCAAAAAGTTTCAAAGGGGTTAACCTTTGAATTTTTTCAAAAATCGTGAAAAATTTCACTTGTCTTTTTAGTGCATAAATCGACTAATTTCGATGCGTAGAGTTCGAAAAACGCGCCGGATCCTGGCGCAAACACTTTAATCCGTCGCAAAATGCGATGTAAGGGAAGGCAAATTGGCATCGAATTGCTTCACTTTAAAGCCGGATAAAATTTAAAATATCATACTTACGAGGAATCTGCGTGCGCCAATCGAATTTTCTGCTCAAAATATACAAGAAAATATCGAAAAAGTATCCGATTTGAGACTTTCACTTTTTGGGGTCAAAAAGTTTCAAAGGGGTTAACCTTTGAATTTTTTCAAAAATCGTGAAAAATTTCACTTGTCTTTTTAGTGCATAAATCGACTAATTTCGATGCGTAGAGTTCGAAAATCGCGCCGGATCCTGGCGCAAACACTTTAATCCGTCGCAAAATAAGATGTAAGGGAAGGCAAATTGGCATCGAATTGCTTCACTTTAAAGCCGGATAAAATTTAAAATATCATACTTACGAGGAATCTGCGTGCGCCAATCGAATTTTCTGCTCAAAATATACAAGAAAATATCGAAAAAGTATCCGATTTGAGACTTTCACTTTTTGGGGTCAAAAAGTTTCAAAGGGGTTAACCTTTGAATTTTTTCAAAAATCGTGAAAAATTTCACTTGTCTTTTTAGTGCATAAATCGACTAATTTCGATGCGTAGAGTTCGAAAAACGCGCCGGATCCTGGCGCAAACACTTTAATCCGTCGCAAAATAAGATGTAAGGGAAGGCAAATTGGCATCGAATTGCTTCACTTTAAAGCCGGATAAAATTTAAAATATCATACTTACGAGGAATCTGCGTGCGCCAATCGAATTTTCTGCTCAAAATATACAAGAAAATATCGAAAAAGTATCCGATTTGAGACTTTCACTTTTTGGGGTCAAAAAGTTTCAAAGGGGTTAACCTTTGAATTTTTTCAAAAATCGTCAAAAATTTCACTTGTCTTTTTAGTGCATAAATCGACTAAATTCGATGCGTAGAGTTCGAAAAACGAGCCGGATCCTGGCGCAAACACTTTAATCCGTCGCAAAATGCGATGTAAGGGTAGGCAAATTGGCATCGAATTGCTTCACTTTAAAGCCGGATAAAATTTAAAATATCATACTTACGAGGAATCTGCGTGCGCCAATCGAATTTTCTGCTCAAAATATACAAGAAAATATCGAAAAAGTATCCGATTTGAGACTTTCACTTTTTGGGGTCAAAAAGTTTCAAAGGGGTTAACCTTTGAATTTTTTCAAAAATCGTGAAAAATTTCACTTGTCTTTTTAGTGCATAAATCGACTAATTTCGATGCGTAGAGTTCGAAAAACGCGCCGGATCCTGGCGCAAACACTTTAATCCGTCGCAAAATAAGATGTAAGGGAAGGCAAATTGGCATCGAATTGCTTCACTTTAAAGCCGGATAAAATTTAAAATATCATACTTACGAGGAATCTGCGTGCGCCAATCGAATTTTCTGCTCAAAATATACAAGAAAATATCGAAAAAGTATCCGATTTGAGACTTTCACTTTTTGGGGTCAAAAAGTTTCAAAGGGGTTAACCTTTGAATTTTTTCAAAAATCGTGAAAAATTTCACTTGTCTTTTTAGTGCATAAATCGACTAATTTCGATGCGTAGAGTTCGAAAAACGCGCCGGATCCTGGCGCAAACACTTTAATCCGTCGCAAAATGCGATGTAAGGGAAGGCAAATTGGCATCGAATTGCTTCACTTTAAAGCCGGATAAAATTTAAAATATCATACTTACGAGGAATCTGCGTGCGCCAATCGAATTTTCTGCTCAAAATATACAAGAAAATATCGAAAAAGTATCCGATTTGAGACTTTCACTTTTTGGGGTCAAAAAGTTTCAAAGGGGTTAACCTTTGAATTTTTTCAAAAATCGTGAAAAATTTCACTTGTCTTTTTAGTGCATAAATCGACTAATTTCGATGCGTAGAGTTCGAAAAACGCGCCGGATCCTGGCGCAAACACTTTAATCCGTCGCAAAATGCGATGTAAGGGAAGGCAAATTGGCATCGAATTGCTTCACTTTAAAGCCGGATAAAATTTAAAATATCATACTTACGAGGAATCTGCGTGCGCCAATCGAATTTTCTGCTCAAAATATACAAGAAAATATCGAAAAAGTATCCGATTTGAGACTTTCACTTTTTGGGGTCAAAAAGTTTCAAAGGGGTTAACCTTTGAATTTTTTCAAAAATCGTGAAAAATTTCACTTGTCTTTTTAGTGCATAAATCGACTAATTTCGATGCGTAGAGTTCGAAAAACGCGCCGGATCCTGGCGCAAACACTTTAATCCGTCGCAAAATGCGATGTAAGGGAAGGCAAATTGGCATCGAATTGCTTCACTTTAAAGCCGGATAAAATTTAAAATATCATACTTACGAGGAATCTGCGTGCGCCAATCGAATTTTCTGCTCAAAATATACAAGAAAATATCGAAAAAGTATCCGATTTGAGACTTTCACTTTTTGGGGTCAAAAAGTTTCAAAGGGGTTAACCTTTGAATTTTTTCAAAAATCGTGAAAAATTTCACTTGTCTTTTTAGTGCATAAATCGACTAATTTCGATGCGTAGAGTTCGAAAAACGCGCCGGATCCTGGCGCAAACACTTTAATCCGTCGCAAAATAAGATGTAAGGGAAGGCAAATTGGCATCGAATTGCTTCACTTTAAAGCCGGATAAAATTTAAAATATCATACTTACGAGGAATCTGCGTGCGCCAATCGAATTTTCTGCTCAAAATATACAAGAAAATATCGAAAAAGTATCCGATTTGAGACTTTCACTTTTTGGGGTCAAAAAGTTTCAAAGGGGTTAACCTTTGAATTTTTTCAAAAATCGTGAAAAATTTCACTTGTCTTTTTAGTGCATAAATCGACTAATTTCGATGCGTAGAGTTCGAAAAACGCGCCGGATCCTGGCGCAAACACTTTAATCCGTCGCAAAATAAGATGTAAGGGAAGGCAAATTGGCATCGAATTGCTTCACTTTAAAGCCGGATAAAATTTAAAATATCATACTTACGAGGAATCTGCGTGCGCCAATCGAATTTTCTGCTCAAAATATACAAGAAAATATCGAAAAAGTATCCGATTTGAGACTTTCACTTTTTGGGGTCAAAAAGTTTCAAAGGGGTTAACCTTTGAATTTTTTCAAAAATCGTGAAAAATTTCACTTGTCTTTTTAGTGCATAAATCGACTAATTTCGATGCGTAGAGTTCGAAAAACGCGCCGGATCCTGGCGCAAACACTTTAATCCGTCGCAAAATGCGATGTAAGGGAAGGCAAATTGGCATCGAATTGCTTCACTTTAAAGCCGGATAAAATTTAAAATATCATACTTACGAGGAATCTGCGTGCGCCAATCGAATTTTCTGCTCAAAATATACAAGAAAATATCGAAAAAGTATCCGATTTGAGACTTTCACTTTTTGGGGTCAAAAAGTTTCAAAGGGGTTAACCTTTGAATTTTTTCAAAAATCGTGAAAAATTTCACTTGTCTTTTTAGTGCATAAATCGACTAATTTCGATGCGTAGAGTTCGAAAAACGCGCCGGATCCTGGCGCAAACACTTTAATCCGTCGCAAAATAAGATGTAAGGGAAGGCAAATTGGCATCGAATTGCTTCACTTTAAAGCCGGATAAAATTTAAAATATCATACTTACGAGGAATCTGCGTGCGCCAATCGAATTTTCTGCTCAAAATATACAAGAAAATATCGAAAAAGTATCCGATTTGAGACTTTCACTTTTTGGGGTCAAAAAGTTTCAAAGGGGTTAACCTTTGAATTTTTTCAAAAATCGTGAAAAATTTCACTTGTCTTTTTAGTGCATAAATCGACTAATTTCGATGCGTAGAGTTCGAAAAACGCGCCGGATCCTGGCGCAAACACTTTAATCCGTCGCAAAATGCGATGTAAGGGAAGGCAAATTGGCATCGAATTGCTTCACTTTAAAGCCGGATAAAATTTAAAATATCATACTTACGAGGAATCTGCGTGCGCCAATCGAATTTTCTGCTCAAAATATACAAGAAAATATCGAAAAAGTATCCGATTTGAGACTTTCACTTTTTGGGGTCAAAAAGTTTCAAAGGGGTTAACCTTTGAATTTTTTCAAAAATCGTGAAAAATTTCACTTGTCTTTTTAGTGCATAAATCGACTAATTTCGATGCGTAGAGTTCGAAAAACGCGCCGGATCCTGGCGCAAACACTTTAATCCGTCGCAAAATAAGATGTAAGGGAAGGCAAATTGGCATCGAATTGCTTCACTTTAAAGCCGGATAAAATTTAAAATATCATACTTACGAGGAATCTGCGTGCGCCAATCGAATTTTCTGCTCAAAATATACAAGAAAATATCGAAAAAGTATCCGATTTGAGACTTTCACTTTTTGGGGTCAAAAAGTTTCAAAGGGGTTAACCTTTGAATTTTTTCAAAAATCGTGAAAAATTTCACTTGTCTTTTTAGTGCATAAATCGACTAATTTCGATGCGTAGAGTTCGAAAAACGCGCCGGATCCTGGCGCAAACACTTTAATCCGTCGCAAAATGCGATGTAAGGGAAGGCAAATTGGCATCGAATTGCTTCACTTTAAAGCCGGATAAAATTTAAAATATCATACTTACGAGGAACCTGCGTGCGCCAATCGAATTTTCTGCTCAAAATATACAAGAAAATATCGAAAAAGTATCCGATTTGAGACTTTCACTTTTTGGGGTCAAAAAGTTTCAAAGGGGTTAACCTTTGAATTTTTTCAAAAATCGTCAAAAATTTCACTTGTCTTTTTAGTGCATAAATCGACTAATTTCGATGCGTAGAGTTCGAAAAACGCGCCGGATCCTGGCGCAAACACTTTAATCCGTCGCAAAATGCGATGTAAGGGAAGGCAAATTGGCATCGAATTGCTTCACTTTAAAGCCGGATAAAATTTAAAATATCATACTTACGAGGAATCTGCGTGCGCCAATCGAATTTTCTGCTCAAAATATACAAGAAAATATCGAAAAAGTATCCGATTTGAGACTTTCACTTTTTGGGGTCAAAAAGTTTCAAAGGGGTTAACCTTTGAATTTTTTCAAAAATCGTGAAAAATTTCACTTGTCTTTTTAGTGCATAAATCGACTAATTTCGATGCGTAGAGTTCGAAAAACGCGCCGGATCCTGGCGCAAACACTTTAATCCGTCGCAAAATGCGATGTAAGGGAAGGCAAATTGGCATCGAATTGCTTCACTTTAAAGCCGGATAAAATTTAAAATATCATACTTACGAGGAATCTGCGTGCGCCAATCGAATTTTCTGCTCAAAATATACAAGAAAATATCGAAAAAGTATCCGATTTGAGACTTTCACTTTTTGGGGTCAAAAAGTTTCAAAGGGGTTAACCTTTGAATTTTTTCAAAAATCGTGAAAAATTTCACTTGTCTTTTTAGTGCATAAATCGACTAATTTCGATGCGTAGAGTTCGAAAAACGCGCCGGATCCTGGCGCAAACACTTTAATCCGTCGCAAAATGCGATGTAAGGGAAGGCAAATTGGCATCGAATTGCTTCACTTTAAAGCCGGATAAAATTTAAAATATCATACTTACGAGGAATCTGCGTGCGCCAATCGAATTTTCTGCTCAAAATATACAAGAAAATATCGAAAAAGTATCCGATTTGAGACTTTCACTTTTTGGGGTCAAAAAGTTTCAAAGGGGTTAACCTTTGAATTTTTTCAAAAATCGTGAAAAATTTCACTTGTCTTTTTAGTGCATAAATCGACTAATTTCGATGCGTAGAGTTCGAAAAACGCGCCGGATCCTGGCGCAAACACTTTAATCCGTCGTAAAATGCGATGTAAGGGAAGGCAAATTGGCATCGAATTGCTTCACTTTAAACCCGGATAAAATTTAAAATATCATACTTACGAGGAATCTGCGTGCGCCAATCGAATTTTCTGCTCAAAATATACAAGAAAATATCGAAAAAGTATCCGATTTGAGACTTTCACTTTTTGGGGTCAAAAAGTTTCAAAGGGGTTAACCTTTGAATTTTTTCAAAAATCGTGAAAAATTTCACTTGTCTTTTTAGTGCATAAATCGACTAATTTCGATGCGTAGAGTTCGAAAAACGCGCCGGATCCTGGCGCAAACACTTTAATCCGTCGCAAAATAAGATGTAAGGGAAGGCAAATTGGCATCGAATTGCTTCACTTTAAAGCCGGATAAAATTTAAAATATCATACTTACGAGGAATCTGCGTGCGCCAATCGAATTTTCTGCTCAAAATATACAAGAAAATATCGAAAAAGTATCCGATTTGAGACTTTCACTTTTTGGGGTCAAAAAGTTTCAAAGGGGTTAACCTTTGAATTTTTTCAAAAATCGTGAAAAATTTCACTTGTCTTTTTAGTGCATAAATCGACTAATTTCGATGCGTAGAGTTCGAAAAACGCGCCGGATCCTGGCGCAAACACTTTAATCCGTCGCAAAATGCGATGTAAGGGAAGGCAAATTGGCATCGAATTGCTTCACTTTAAAGCCGGATAAAATTTAAAATATCATACTTACGAGGAATCTGCGTGCGCCAATCGAATTTTCTGCTCAAAATATACAAGAAAATATCGAAAAAGTATCCGATTTGAGACTTTCACTTTTTGGGGTCAAAAAGTTTCAAAGGGGTTAACCTTTGAATTTTTTCAAAAATCGTGAAAAATTTCACTTGTCTTTTTAGTGCATAAATCGACTAATTTCGATGCGTAGAGTTCGAAAAACGCGCCGGATCCTGGCGCAAACACTTCAATCCGTCGCAAAATGCGATGTAAGGGAAGGCAAATTGGCATCGAATTGCTTCACTTTAAAGCCGGATAAAATTTAAAATATCATACTTACGAGGAATCTGCGTGCGCCAATCGAATTTTCTGCTCAAAATATACAAGAAAATATCGAAAAAGTATCCGATTTGAGACTTTCACTTTTTGGGGTCAAAAAGTTTCAAAGGGGTTAACCTTTGAATTTTTTCAAAAATCGTGAAAAATTTCACTTGTCTTTTTAGTGCATAAATCGACTAATTTCGATGCGTAGAGTTCGAAAAACGCGCCGGATCCTGGCGCAAACACTTTAATCCGTCGCAAAATGCGATGTAAGGGAAGGCAAATTGGCATCGAATTGCTTCACTTTAAAGCCGGATAAAATTTAAAATATCATACTTACGAGGAATCTGCGTGCGCCAATCGAATTTTCTGCTCAAAATATACAAGAAAATATCGAAAAAGTATCCGATTTGAGACTTTCACTTTTTGGGGTCAAAAAGTTTCAAAGGGGTTAACCTTTGAATTTTTTCAAAAATCGTGAAAAATTTCACTTGTCTTTTTAGTGCATAAATCGACTAATTTCGATGCGTAGAGTTCGAAAAACGCGCCGGATCCTGGCGCAAACACTTTAATCCGTCGCAAAATGCGATGTAAGGGAAGGCAAATTGGCATCGAATTGCTTCACTTTAAAGCCGGATAAAATTTAAAATATCATACTTACGAGGAACCTGCGTGCGCCAATCGAATTTTCTGCTCAAAATATACAAGAAAATATCGAAAAAGTATCCGATTTGAGACTTTCACTTTTTGGGGTCAAAAAGTTTCAAAGGGGTTAACCTTTGAATTTTTTCAAAAATCGTCAAAAATTTCACTTGTCTTTTTAGTGCATAAATCGACTAATTTCGATGCGTAGAGTTCGAAAAACGCGCCGGATCCTGGCGCAAACACTTTAATCCGTCGCAAAATAAGATGTAAGGGAAGGCAAATTGGCATCGAATTGCTTCACTTTAAAGCCGGATAAAATTTAAAATATCATACTTACGAGGAATCTGCGTGCGCCAATCGAATTTTCTGCTCAAAATATACAAGAAAATATCGAAAAAGTATCCGATTTGAGACTTTCACTTTTTGGGGTCAAAAAGTTTCAAAGGGGTTAACCTTTGAATTTTTTCAAAAATCGTGAAAAATTTCACTTGTCTTTTTAGTGCATAAATCGACTAATTTCGATGCGTAGAGTTCGAAAAACGCGCCGGATCCTGGCGCAAACACTTTAATCCGTCGCAAAATAAGATGTAAGGGAAGGCAAATTGGCATCGAATTGCTTCACTTTAAAGCCGGATAAAATTTAAAATATCATACTTACGAGGAATCTGCGTGCGCCAATCGAATTTTCTGCTCAAAATATACAAGAAAATATCGAAAAAGTATCCGATTTGAGACTTTCACTTTTTGGGGTTAAAAAGTTTCAAAGGGGTTAACCTTTGAATTTTTTCAAAAATCGTGAAAAATTTCACTTGTCTTTTTAGTGCATAAATCGACTAATTTCGATGCGTAGAGTTCGAAAAACGCGCCGGATCCTGGCGCAAACACTTTAATCCGTCGCAAAATGCGATGTATGGGAAGGCAAATTGGCATCGAATTGCTTCACTTTAAAGCCGGATAAAATTTAAAATATCATACTTACGAGGAATCTGCGTGCGCCAATCGAATTTTCTGCTCAAAATATACAAGAAAATATCGAAAAAGTATCCGATTTGAGACTTTCACTTTTTGGGGTCAAAAAGTTTCAAAGGGGTTAACCTTTGAATTTTTTCAAAAATCGTGAAAAATTTCACTTGTCTTTTTAGTGCATAAATCGACTAATTTCGATGCGTAGAGTTCGAAAAACGCGCCGGATTCTGGCGCAAACACTTTAATCCGTCGCAAAATGCGATGTAAGGGAAGGCAAATTGGCATCGAATTGCTTCACTTTAAAGCCGGATAAAATTTAAAATATCATACTTACGAGGAATCTGCGTGCGCCAATCGAATTTTCTGCTCAAAATATACAAGAAAATATCGAAAAAGTATCCGATTTGAGACTTTCACTTTTTGGGGTCAAAAAGTTTCAAAGGGGTTAACCTTTGAATTTTTTCAAAAATCGTGAAAAATTTCACTTGTCTTTTTAGTGCATAAATCGACTAATTTCGATGCGTAGAGTTCGAAAAACGCGCCGGATCCTGGCGCAAACACTTTAATCCGTCGCAAAATAAGATGTAAGGGAAGGCAAATTGGCATCGAATTGCTTCACTTTAAAGCCGGATAAAATTTAAAATATCATACTTACGAGGAATCTGCGTGCGCCAATCGAATTTTCTGCTCAAAATATACAAGAAAATATCGAAAAAGTATCCGATTTGAGACTTTCACTTTTTGGGGTCAAAAAGTTTCAAAGGGGTTAACCTTTGAATTTTTTCAAAAATCGTGAAAAATTTCACTTGTCTTTTTAGTGCATAAATCGACTAATTTCGATGCGTAGAGTTCGAAAAACGCGCCGGATCTTGGCGCAAACACTTTAATCCGTCGCAAAATAAGATGTAAGGGAAGGCAAATTGGCATCGAATTGCTTCACTTTAAAGCCGGATAAAATTTAAAATATCATACTTACGAGGAATCTGCGTGCGCCAATCGAATTTTCTGCTCAAAATATACAAGAAAATATCGAAAAAGTATCCGATTTGAGACTTTCACTTTTTGGGGTCAAAAAGTTTCAAAGGGGTTAACCTTTGAATTTTTTCAAAAATCGTGAAAAATTTCACTTGTCTTTTTAGTGCATAAATCGACTAATTTCGATGCGTAGAGTTCGAAAAACGCGCCGGATCCTGGCGCAAAAACTTTAATCCGTCGCAAAATAAGATGTAAGGGAAGGCAAATTGGTATCGAATTGCTTCACTTTAAAGCCGGATAAAATTTAAAATATCATACTTACGAGGAATCTGCGTGCGCCAATCGAATTTTCTGCTCAAAATATACAAGAAAATATCGAAAAAGTATCCGATTTGAGACTTTCACTTTTTGGGGTCAAAAAGTTTCAAAGGGGTTAACCTTTGAATTTTTTCAAAAATCGTGAAAAATTTCACTTGTCTTTTTAGTGCATAAATCGACTAATTTCGATGCGTAGAGTTCGAAAAACGCGCCGGATCCTGGCGCAAACACTTTAATCCGTCGGAAAATGCGATGTAAGGGAAGGCAAATTGGCATCGAATTGCTTCACTTTAAAGCCGGATAAAATTTAAAATATCATACTTACGAGGAATCTGCGTGCGCCAATCGAATTTTCTGCTCAAAATATACAAGAAAATATCGAAAAAGTATCCGATTTGAGACTTTCACTTTTTGGGGTTAAAAAGTTTCAAAGGGGTTAACCTTTGAATTTTTTCAAAAATCGTGAAAAATTTCACTTGTCTTTTTAGTGCATAAATCGACTAATTTCGATGCGTAGAGTTCGAAAAACGCGCCGGATCCTGGCGCAAACACTTTAATCCGTCGCAAAATGCGATGTATGGGAAGGCAAATTGGCATCGAATTGCTTCACTTTAAAGCCGGATAAAATTTAAAATATCATACTTACGAGGAATCTGCGTGCGCCAATCGAATTTTCTGCTCAAAATATACAAGAAAATATCGAAAAAGTATCCGATTTGAGACTTTCACTTTTTGGGGTCAAAAAGTTTCAAAGGGGTTAACCTTTGAATTTTTTCAAAAATCGTGAAAAATTTCACTTGTCTTTTTAGTGCATAAATCGACTAATTTCGATGCGTAGAGTTCGAAAAACGCGCCGGATTCTGGCGCAAACACTTTAATCCGTCGCAAAATGCGATGTAAGGGAAGGCAAATTGGCATCGAATTGCTTCACTTTAAAGCCGGATAAAATTTAAAATATCATACTTACGAGGAATCTGCGTGCGCCAATCGAATTTTCTGCTCAAAATATACAAGAAAATATCGAAAAAGTATCCGATTTGAGACTTTCACTTTTTGGGGTCAAAAAGTTTCAAAGGGGTTAACCTTTGAATTTTTTCAAAAATCGTGAAAAATTTCACTTGTCTTTTTAGTGCATAAATCGACTAATTTCGATGCGTAGAGTTCGAAAAACGCGCCGGATCCTGGCGCAAACACTTTAATCCGTCGCAAAATGCGATGTAAGGGAAGGCAAATTGGCATCGAATTGCTTCACTTTAAAGCCGGATAAAATTTAAAATATCATACTTACGAGGAATCTGCGTGCGCCAATCGAATTTTCTGCTCAAAATATACAAGAAAATATCGAAAAAGTATCCGATTTGAGACTTTCACTTTTTGGGGTCAAAAAGTTTCAAAGGGGTTAACCTTTGAATTTTTTCAAAAATCGTGAAAAATTTCACTTGTCTTTTTAGTGCATAAATCGACTAATTTCGATGCGTAGAGTTCGAAAAACGCGCCGGATCCTGGCGCAAACACTTTAATCCGTCGCAAAATGCGATGTAAGGGAAGGCAAATTGGCATCGAATTGCTTCACTTTAAAGCCGGATAAAATTTAAAATATCATACTTACGAGGAATCTGCGTGCGCCAATCGAATTTTCTGCTCAAAATATACAAGAAAATATCGAAAAAGTATCCGATTTGAGACTTTCACTTTTTGGGGTCAAAAAGTTTCAAAGGGGTTAACCTTTGAATTTTTTCAAAAATCGTGAAAAATTTCACTTGTATTTTTAGTGCATAAATCGACTAATTTCGATGCGTAGAGTTCGAAAAACGCGCCGGATCCTGGCGCAAACACTTTAATCCGTCGCAAAATAAGATGTAAGGGAAGGCAAATTGGCATCGAATTGCTTCACTTTAAAGCCGGATAAAATTTAAAATATCATACTTACGAGGAATCTGCGTGCGCCAATCGAATTTTCTGCTCAAAATATACATGAAAATATCGAAAAAGTATCCGATTTGAGACTTTCACTTTTTGGGGTCAAAAAGTTTCAAAGGGGTTAACCTTTGAATTTTTTCAAAAATCGTGAAAAATTTCACTTGTCTTTTTAGTGCATAAATCGACTAATTTCGATGCGTAGAGTTCGAAAAACGCGCCGGATCTTGGCGCAAACACTTTAATCCGTCGCAAAATAAGATGTAAGGGAAGGCAAATTGGCATCGAATTGCTTCACTTTAAAGCCGGATAAAATTTAAAATATCATACTTACGAGGAATCTGCGTGCGCCAATCGAATTTTCTGCTCAAAATATACAAGAAAATATCGAAAAAGTATCCGATTTGAGACTTTCACTTTTTGGGGTCAAAAAGTTTCAAAGGGGTTAACCTTTGAATTTTTTCAAAAATCGTGAAAAATTTCACTTGTCTTTTTAGTGCATAAATCGACTAATTTCGATGCGTAGAGTTCGAAAAACTCGCCGGATCCTGGCGCAAACACTTTAATCCGTCGCAAAATGCGATGTAAGGGAAGGCAAATTGGCATCGAATTGCTTCACTTTAAAGCCGGATAAAATTTAAAATATCATACTTACGAGGAATCTGCGTGCGCCAATCGAATTTTCTGCTCAAAATATACAAGAAAATATCGAAAAAGTATCCGATTTGATACTTTCACTTTTTGGGGTCAAAAAGTTTCAAAGGGGTTAACCTTTGAATTTTTTCAAAAATCGTGAAAAATTTCACTTGTCTTTTTAGTGCATAAATCGTCTAATTTCGATGCGTAGAGTTCGAAAAACGCGCCGGATCCTGGCGCAAACACTTTAATCCGTCGCAAAATGCGATGTAAGGGTAGGCAAATTGGCATCGAATTGCTTCACTTTAAAGCCGGATAAAATTTAAAATATCATACTTACGAGGAATCTGCGTGCGCCAATCGAATTTTCTGCTCAAAATATACAAGAAAATATCGAAAAAGTATCCGATTTGAGACTTTCACTTTTCGGGGTCAAAAAGTTTCAAAGGGGTTAACCTTTGAATTTTTTCAAAAATCGTGAAAAATTTCACTTGTCTTTTTAGTGCATAAATCGACTAATTTCGATGCGTAGAGTTCGAAAAACGCGCCGGATCTTGGCGCAAACACTTTAATCCGTCGCAAAATAAGATGTAAGGGAAGGCAAATTGGCATCGAATTGCTTCACTTTAAAGCCGGATAAAATTTAAAATATCATACTTACGAGGAATCTGCGTGCGCCAATCGAATTTTCTGCTCAAAATATACAAGAAAATATCGAAAAAGTATCCGATTTGAGACTTTCACTTTTTGGGGTCAAAAAGTTTCAAAGGGGTTAACCTTTGAATTTTTTCAAAAATCGTGAAAAATTTCACTTGTCTTTTTAGTGCATAAATCGACTAATTTCGATGCGTAGAGTTCGAAAAACGCGCCGGATCCTGGCGCAAACACTTTAATCCGTCGCAAAATGCGATGTAAGGGAAGGCAAATTGGCATCGAATTGCTTCACTTTAAAGCCGGATAAAATTTAAAATATCATACTTACGAGGAATCTGCGTGCGCCAATCGAATTTTCTGCTCAAAATATACAAGAAAATATCGAAAAAGTATCCGATTTGAGACTTTCACTTTTTGGGGTCAAAAAGTTTCAAAGGGGTTAACCTTTGAATTTTTTCAAAAATCGTGAAAAATTTCACTTGTCTTTTTAGTGCATAAATCGACTAATTTCGATGCGTAGAGTTCGAAAAACTCGCCGGATCCTGGCGCAAACACTTTAATCCGTCGCAAAATGCGATGTAAGGGAAGGCAAATTGGCATCGAATTGCTTCACTTTAAAGCCGGATAAAATTTAAAATATCATACTTACGAGGAATCTGCGTGCGCCAATCGAATTTTCTGCTCAAAATATACAAGAAAATATCGAAAAAGTATCCGATTTGATACTTTCACTTTTTGGGGTCAAAAAGTTTCAAAGGGGTTAACCTTTGAATTTTTTCAAAAATCGTGAAAAATTTCACTTGTCTTTTTAGTGCATAAATCGTCTAATTTCGATGCGTAGAGTTCGAAAAACGCGCCGGATCCTGGCGCAAACACTTTAATCCGTCGCAAAATGCGATGTAAGGGTAGGCAAATTGGCATCGAATTGCTTCACTTTAAAGCCGGATAAAATTTAAAATATCATACTTACGAGGAATCTGCGTGCGCCAATCGAATTTTCTGCTCAAAATATACAAGAAAATATCGAAAAAGTATCCGATTTGAGACTTTCACTTTTCGGGGTCAAAAAGTTTCAAAGGGGTTAACCTTTGAATTTTTTCAAAAATCGTGAAAAATTTCACTTGTCTTTTTAGTGCATAAATCGACTAATTTCGATGCGTAGAGTTCGAAAAACGCGCCGGATCCTGGCGCAAACACTTTAATCCGTCGCACAATGCGATGTAAGGGTAGGCAAATTGGCATCGAATTGCTTCACTTTAAAGCCGGATAAAATTTAAAATATTATACTTACGAGGAATCTGCGTGCGCCAATCGAATTTTCTGCTCAAAATATACAAGAAAATATCGAAAAAGTATCCGATTTGAGACTTTCACTTTTTGGGGTCAAAAAGTTTCAAAGGGGTTAACCTTTGAATTTTTTCAAAAATCGTGAAAAATTTCACTTGTCTTTTTAGTGCATAAATCGACTAATTTCGATGCGTAGAGTTCGAAAAACGCGCCGGATCCTGGCGCAAACACTTTAATCCGTCGCAAAATGCGATGTAAGGGAAGGCAAATTGGCATCGAATTGCTTCACTTTAAAGCCGGATAAAATTTAAAATATCATACTTACGAGGAATCTGCGTGCGCCAATCGAATTTTCTGCTCAAAATATAAAAGAAAATATCGAAAAAGTATCCGATTTGAGACTTTCACTTTTTGGGGTCAAAAAGTTTCAAAGGGGTTAACCTTTGAATTTTTTCAAAAATCGTGAAAAATTTCACTTGTCTTTTTAGTGCATAAATCGACTAATTTCGATGCGTAGAGTTCGAAAAACGCGCCGGATCCTGGCGCAAACACTTTAATCCGTCGCAAAATGCGATGTAAGGGAAGGCAAATTGGCATCGAATTGCTTCACTTTAAAGCCGGATAAAATTTAAAATATCATACTTACGAGGAATCTGCGTGCGCCAATCGAATTTTCTGCTCAAAATATACAAGAAAATATCGAAAAAGTATCCGATTTGAGACTTTCACTTTTTGGGGTCAAAAAGTTTCAAAGGGGTTAACCTTTGAATTTTTTCAAAAATCGTGAAAAATTTCACTTGTCTTTTTAGTGCATAAATCGACTAATTTCGATGCGTAGAGTTCGAAAAACGCGCCGGATCCTGGCGCAAACACTTTAATCCGTCGCAAAATAAGATGTAAGGGAAGGCAAATTGGCATCGAATTGCTTCACTTTAAAGCCGGATAAAATTTAAAATATCATACTTACGAGGAATCTGCGTGCGCCAATCGAATTTTCTGCTCAAAATATACAAGAAAATATCGAAAAAGTATCCGATTTGAGACTTTCACTTTTTGGGGTCAAAAAGTTTCAAAGGGGTTAACCTTTGAATTTTTTCAAAAATCGTGAAAAATTTCACTTGTCTTTTTAGTGCATAAATCGACTAATTTCGATGCGTAGAGTTCGAAAAACGCGCCGGATCCTGGCGCAAACACTTTAATCCGTCGCAAAATGCGATGTAAGGGAAGGCAAATTGGCATCGAATTGCTTCACTTTAAAGCCGGATAAAATTTAAAATATCATACTTACGAGGAATCTGCGTGCGCCAATCGAATTTTCTGCTCAAAATATACAAGAAAATATCGAAAAAGTATCCGATTTGAGACTTTCACTTTTTGGGGTTAAAAAGTTTGAAAGGGGTTAACCTTTGAATTTTTTCAAAAATCGTGAAAAATTTCACTTGTCTTTTTAGTGCATAAATCGACTAATTTCGATGCGTAGAGTTCGAAAAACGCGCCGGATCCTGGCGCAAACACTTTAATCCGTCGGAAAATGCGATGTAAGGGAAGGCAAATTGGCATCGAATTGCTTCACTTTAAAGCCGGATAAAATTTAAAATATCATACTTACGAGGAATCTGCGTGCGCCAATCGAATTTTCTGCTCAAAATATACAAGAAAATATCGAAAAAGTATCCGATTTGAGACTTTCACTTTTTGGGGTCAAAAAGTTTCAAAGGGGTTAACCTTTGAATTTTTTCAAAAATCGTGAAAAATTTCACTTGTCTTTTTAGTGCATAAATCGACTAATTTCGATGCGTAGAGTTCGAAAAACGCGCCGGATCCTGGCGCAAACACTTTAAACCGTCGGAAAATGCGATGTAAGGGAAGGCAAATTGGCATCGAATTGCTTCACTTTAAAGCCGGATAAAATTTAAAATATCATACTTACGAGGAATCTGCGTGCGCCAATCGAATTTTCTGCTCAAAATATACAAGAAAATATCGAAAAAGTATCCGATTTGAGACTTTCACTTTTTGGGGTCAAAAAGTTTCAAAGGGGTTAACCTTTGAATTTTTTCAAAAATCGTGAAAAATTTCACTTGTCTTTTTAGTGCATAAATCGACTAATTTCGATGCGTAGAGTTCGAAAAACGCGCCGGATCCTGGCGCAAACACTTTAATCCGTCGCAAAATGCGATGTAAGGGAAGGCAAATTGGCATCGAATTGCTTCACTTTAAAGCCGGATAAAATTTAAAATATCATACTTACGAGGAATCTGCGTGCGCCAATCGAATTTTCTGCTCAAAATATACAAGAAAATATCGAAAAAGTATCCGATTTGAGACTTTCACTTTTTGGGGTCAAAAAGTTTCAAAGGGGTTAACCTTTGAATTTTTTCAAAAATCGTGAAAAATTTCACTTGTCTTTTTAGTGCATAAATCGACTAATTTCGATGCGTAGAGTTCGAAAAACGCGCCGGATCCTGGCGCAAACACTTTAATCCGTCGCAAAATGCGATGTAAGGGAAGGCAAATTGGCATCGAATTGCTTCACTTTAAAGCCGGATAAAATTTAAAATATCATACTTACGAGGAATCTGCGTGCGCCAATCGAATTTTCTGCTCAAAATATACAAGAAAATATCGAAAAAGTATCCGATTTGAGACTTTCACTTTTTGGGGTCAAAAAGTTTCAAAGGGGTTAACCTTTGAATTTTTTCAAAAATCGTGAAAAATTTCACTTGTCTTTTTAGTGCATAAATCGACTAATTTCGATGCGTAGAGTTCGAAAAACGCGCCGGATCCTGGCGCAAACACTTTAATCCGTCGCAAAATGCGATGTAAGGGAAGGCAAATTGGCATCGAATTGCTTCACTTTAAAGCCGGATAAAATTTAAAATATCATACTTACGAGGAATCTGCGTGCGCCAATCGAATTTTCTGCTCAAAATATACAAGAAAATATCGAAAAAGTATCCGATTTGAGACTTTCACTTTTTGGGGTCAAAAAGTTTCAAAGGGGTTAACCTTTGAATTTTTTCAAAAATCGTGAAAAATTTCACTTGTCTTTTTAGTGCATAAATCGACTAATTTCGATGCGTAGAGTTCGAAAAACGCGCCGGATCCTGGCGCAAACACTTTAATCCGTCGCAAAATGCGATGTAAGGGAAGGCAAATTGGCATCGAATTGCTTCACTTTAAAGCCGGATAAAATTTAAAATATCATACTTAGGAGGAATCTGCGTGCGCCAATCGAATTTTCTGCTCAAAATATACAAGAAAATATCGAAAAAGTATCCGATTTGAGACTTTCACTTTTTGGGGTCAAAAAGTTTCAAAGGGGTTAACCTTTGAATTTTTTCAAAAATCGTCAAAAATTTCACTTGTCTTTTTAGTGCATAAATCGACTAATTTCGATGCGTAGAGTTCGAAAAACGCGCCGGATCCTGGCGCAAACACTTTAATCCGTCGCAAAATGCGATGTAAGGGAAGGCAAATTGGCATCGAATTGCTTCACTTTAAAGCCGGATAAAATTTAAAATATCATACTTACGAGGAATCTGCGTGCGCCAATCGAATTTTCTGCTCAAAATATACAAGAAAATATCGAAAAAGTATCCGATTTGAGACTTTCACTTTTTGGGGTCAAAAAGTTTCAAAGGGGTTAACCTTTGAATTTTTTCAAAAATCGTGAAAAATTTCACTTGTCTTTTTAGTGCATAAATCGACTAATTTCGATGCGTAGAGTTCGAAAAACGCGCCGGATCCTGGCGCAAACACTTTAATCCGTCGCAAAATAAGATGTAAGGGAAGGCAAATTGGCATCGAATTGCTTCACTTTAAAGCCGGATAAAATTTAAAATATCATACTTACGAGGAATCTGCGTGCGCCAATCGAATTTTCTGCTCAAAATATACAAGAAAATATCGAAAAAGTATCCGATTTGAGACTTTCACTTTTTGGGGTCAAAAAGTTTCAAAGGGGTTAACCTTTGAATTTTTTCAAAAATCGTGAAAAATTTCACTTGTCTTTTTAGTGTATAAATCGACTAATTTCGATGCGTAGAGTTCGAAAAACGCGCCGGATCCTGGCGCAAACACTTTAATCCGTCGCAAAATGCGATGTAAGGGAAGGCAAATTGGCATCGAATTGCTTCACTTTAAAGCCGGATAAAATTTAAAATATCATACTTACGAGGAATCTGCGTGCGCCAATCGAATTTTCTGCTCAAAATATACAAGAAAATATCGAAAAAGTATCCGATTTGAGACTTTCACTTTTTGGGGTCAAAAAGTTTCAAAGGGGTTAACCTTTGAATTTTTTCAAAAATCGTGAAAAATTTCACTTGTCTTTTTAGTGCATAAATCGACTAATTTCGATGCGTAGAGTTCGAAAAACGCGCCGGATCCTGGCGCAAACACTTTAATCCGTCGCAAAATGCGATGTAAGGGAAGGCAAATTGGCATCGAATTGCTTCACTTTAAAGCCGGATAAAATTTAAAATATCATACTTACGAGGAATCTGCGTGCGCCAATCGAATTTTCTGCTCAAAATATACAAGAAAATATCGAAAAAGTATCCGATTTGAGACTTTCACTTTTTGGGGTCAAAAAGTTTCAAAGGGGTTAACCTTTGAATTTTTTCAAAAATCGTGAAAAATTTCACTTGTCTTTTTAGTGCATAAATCGACTAATTTCGATGCGTAGAGTTCGAAAAACGCGCCGGATCCTGGCGCAAACACTTTAATCCGTCGCAAAATGCGATGTAAGGGAAGGCAAATTGGCATCGAATTGCTTCACTTTAAAGCCGGATAAAATTTAAAATATCATACTTACGAGGAACCTGCGTGCGCCAATCGAATTTTCTGCTCAAAATATACAAGAAAATATCGAAAAAGTATCCGATTTGAGACTTTCACTTTTTGGGGTCAAAAAGTTTCAAAGGGGTTAACCTTTGAATTTTTTCAAAAATCGTCAAAAATTTCACTTGTCTTTTTAGTGCATAAATCGACTAATTTCGATGCGTAGAGTTCGAAAAACGCGCCGGATCCTGGCGCAAACACTTTAATCCGTCGCAAAATGCGATGTAAGGGAAGGCAAATTGGCATCGAATTGCTTCACTTTAAAGCCGGATAAAATTTAAAATATCATACTTACGAGGAATCTGCGTGCGCCAATCGAATTTTCTGCTCAAAATATACAAGAAAATATCGAAAAAGTATCCGATTTGAGACTTTCACTTTTTGGGGTCAAAAAGTTTCAAAGGGGTTAACCTTTGAATTTTTTCAAAAATCGTGAAAAATTTCACTTGTCTTTTTAGTGCATAAATCGACTAATTTCGATGCGTAGAGTTCGAAAAACGCGCCGGATCCTGGCGCAAACACTTTAATCCGTCGCAAAATGCGATGTAAGGGAAGGCAAATTGTCATCGAATTGCTTCACTTTAAAGCCGGATAAAATTTAAAATATCATACTTACGAGGAATCTGCGTGCGCCAATCGAATTTTCTGCTCAAAATATACAAGAAAATATCGAAAAAGTATCCGATTTGAGACTTTCACTTTTTGGGGTCAAAAAGTTTCAAAGGGGTTAACCTTTGAATTTTTTCAAAAATCGTGAAAAATTTCACTTGTCTTTTTAGTGCATAAATCGACTAATTTCGATGCGTAGAGTTCGAAAAACGCGCCGGATCCTGGCGCAAACACTTTAATCCGTCGCAAAATGCGATGTAAGGGAAGGCAAATTGGCATCGAATTGCTTCACTTTAAAGCCGGATAAAATTTAAAATATCATACTTACGAGGAATCTGCGTGCGCCAATCGAATTTTCTGCTCAAAATATACAAGAAAATATCGAAAAAGTATCCGATTTGAGACTTTCACTTTTTGGGGTCAAAAAGTTTCAAAGGGGTTAACCTTTGAATTTTTTCAAAAATCGTGAAAAATTTCACTTGTCTTTTTAGTGCATAAATCGACTAATTTCGATGCGTAGAGTTCGAAAAACGCGCCGGATCCTGGCGCAAACACTTTAATCCGTCGCAAAATGCGATGTAAGGGAAGGCAAATTGGCATCGAATTGCTTCACTTTAAAGCCGGATAAAATTTAAAATATCATACTTACGAGGAACCTGCGTGCGCCAATCGAATTTTCTGCTCAAAATATACAAGAAAATATCGAAAAAGTATCCGATTTGAGACTTTCACTTTTTGGGGTCAAAAAGTTTCAAAGGGGTTAACCTTTGAATTTTTTCAAAAATCGTGAAAAATTTCACTTGTCTTTTTAGTGCATAAATCGACTAATTTCGATGCGTAGAGTTCGAAAAACGCGCCGGATCCTGGCGCAAACACTTTAATCCGTCGCAAAATGCGATGTAAGGGAAGGCAAATTGGCATCGAATTGCTTCACTTTAAAGCCGGATAAAATTTAAAATATCATACTTACGAGGAATCTGCGTGCGCCAATCGAATTTTCTGCTCAAAATATACAAGAAAATATCGAAAAAGTATCCGATTTGAGACTTTCACTTTTTGGGGTCAAAAAGTTTCAAAGGGGTTAACCTTTGAATTTTTTCAAAAATCGTGAAAAATTTCACTTGTCTTTTTAGTGCATAAATCGACTAATTTCGATGCGTAGAGTTCGAAAAACGCGCCGGATCCTGGCGCAAACACTTTAATCCGTCGCAAAATGCGATGTAAGGGAAGGCAAATTGGCATCGAATTGCTTCACTTTAAAGCCGGATAAAATTTAAAATATCATACTTACGAGGAATCTGCGTGCGCCAATCGAATTTTCTGCTCAAAATATACAAGAAAATATCGAAAAAGTATCCGATTTGAGACTTTCACTTTTTGGGGTCAAAAAGTTTCAAAGGGGTTAACCTTTGAATTTTTTCAAAAATCGTGAAAAAGTTCACTTGTCTTTTTAGTGCATAAATCGACTAATTTCGATGCGTAGAGTTCGAAAAACGCGCCGGATCCTGGCGCAAACACTTTAATCCGTCGCAAAATGCGATGTAAGGGAAGGCAAATTGGCATCGAATTGCTTCACTTTAAAGCCGGATAAAATTTAAAATATCATACTTACGAGGAATCTGCGTGCGCCAATCGAATTTTCTGCTCAAAATATACAAGAAAATATCGAAAAAGTATCCGATTTGAGACTTTCACTTTTTGGGGTCAAAAAGTTTCAAAGGGGTTAACCTTTGAATTTTTTCAAAAATCGTGTAAATTTCACTTGTCTTTTTAGTGCATAAATCGACTAATTTCGATGCGTAGAGTTCGAAAAACGCGCCGGATCCTGGCGCAAACACTTTAATCCGTCGCAAAATGCGATGTAAGGGAAGGCAAATTGGCATCGAATTGCTTCACTTTAAAGCCGGATAAAATTTAAAATATCATACTTACGAGGAACCTGCGTGCGCCAATCGAATTTTCTGCTCAAAATATACAAGAAAATATCGAAAAAGTATCCGATTTGAGACTTTCACTTTTTGGGGTCAAAAAGTTTCAAAGGGGTTAACCTTTGAATTTTTTCAAAAATCGTCAAAAATTTCACTTGTCTTTTTAGTGCATAAATCGACTAATTTCGATGCGTAGAGTTCGAAAAACGCGCCGGATCCTGGCGCAAACACTTTAATCCGTCGCAAAATGCGATGTAAGGGAAGGCAAATTGGCATCGAATTGCTTCACTTTAAAGCCGGATAAAATTTAAAATATCATACTTACGAGGAATCTGCGTGCGCCAATCGAATTTTCTGCTCAAAATATACAAGAAAATATCGAAAAAGTATCCGATTTGAGACTTTCACTTTTTGGGGTCAAAAAGTTTCAAAGGGGTTAACCTTTGAATTTTTTCAAAAATCGTGAAAAATTTCACTTGTCTTTTTAGTGCATAAATCGACTAATTTCGATGCGTAGAGTTCGAAAAACGCGCCGGATCCTGGCGCAAACACTTTAATCCGTCGCAAAATGCGATGTAAGGGAAGGCAAATTGGCATCGAATTGCTTCACTTTAAAGCCGGATAAAATTTAAAATATCATACTTACGAGGAATCTGCGTGCGCCAATCGAATTTTCTGCTCAAAATATACAAGAAAATATCGAAAAAGTATCCGATTTGAGACTTTCACTTTTTGGGGTCAAAAAGTTTCAAAGGGGTTAACCTTTGAATTTTTTCAAAAATCGTGAAAAAGTTCACTTGTCTTTTTAGTGCATAAATCGACTAATTTCGATGCGTAGAGTTCGAAAAACGCGCCGGATCCTGGCGCAAACACTTTAATCCGTCGCAAAATGCGATGTAAGGGAAGGCAAATTGGCATCGAATTGCTTCACTTTAAAGCCGGATAAAATTTAAAATATCATACTTACGAGGAATCTGCGTGCGCCAATCGAATTTTCTGCTCAAAATATACAAGAAAATATCGAAAAAGTATCCGATTTGAGACTTTCACTTTTTGGGGTCAAAAAGTTTCAAAGGGGTTAACCTTTGAATTTTTTCAAAAATCGTGAAAAATTTCACTTGTCTTTTTAGTGCATAAATCGACTAATTTCGATGCGTAGAGTTCGAAAATCGCGCCGGATCCTGGCGCAAACACTTTAATCCGTCGCAAAATAAGATGTAAGGGAAGGCAAATTGGCATCGAATTGCTTCACTTTAAAGCCGGATAAAATTTAAAATATCATACTTACGAGGAATCTGCGTGCGCCAATCGAATTTTCTGCTCAAAATATACAAGAAAATATCGAAAAAGTATCCGATTTGAGACTTTCACTTTTTGGGGTCAAAAAGTTTCAAAGGGGTTAACCTTTGAATTTTTTCAAAAATCGTGAAAAATTTCACTTGTCTTTTTAGTGCATAAATCGACTAATTTCGATGCGTAGAGTTCGAAAAACGCGCCGGATCCTGGCGCAAACACTTTAATCCGTCGCAAAATAAGATGTAAGGGAAGGCAAATTGGCATCGAATTGCTTCACTTTAAAGCCGGATAAAATTTAAAATATCATACTTACGAGGAATCTGCGTGCGCCAATCGAATTTTCTGCTCAAAATATACAAGAAAATATCGAAAAAGTATCCGATTTGAGACTTTCACTTTTTGGGGTCAAAAAGTTTCAAAGGGGTTAACCTTTGAATTTTTTCAAAAATCGTCAAAAATTTCACTTGTCTTTTTAGTGCATAAATCGACTAAATTCGATGCGTAGAGTTCGAAAAACGAGCCGGATCCTGGCGCAAACACTTTAATCCGTCGCAAAATGCGATGTAAGGGTAGGCAAATTGGCATCGAATTGCTTCACTTTAAAGCCGGATAAAATTTAAAATATCATACTTACGAGGAATCTGCGTGCGCCAATCGAATTTTCTGCTCAAAATATACAAGAAAATATCGAAAAAGTATCCGATTTGAGACTTTCACTTTTTGGGGTCAAAAAGTTTCAAAGGGGTTAACCTTTGAATTTTTTCAAAAATCGTGAAAAATTTCACTTGTCTTTTTAGTGCATAAATCGACTAATTTCGATGCGTAGAGTTCGAAAAACGCGCCGGATCCTGGCGCAAACACTTTAATCCGTCGCAAAATAAGATGTAAGGGAAGGCAAATTGGCATCGAATTGCTTCACTTTAAAGCCGGATAAAATTTAAAATATCATACTTACGAGGAATCTGCGTGCGCCAATCGAATTTTCTGCTCAAAATATACAAGAAAATATCGAAAAAGTATCCGATTTGAGACTTTCACTTTTTGGGGTCAAAAAGTTTCAAAGGGGTTAACCTTTGAATTTTTTCAAAAATCGTGAAAAATTTCACTTGTCTTTTTAGTGCATAAATCGACTAATTTCGATGCGTAGAGTTCGAAAAACGCGCCGGATCCTGGCGCAAACACTTTAATCCGTCGCAAAATGCGATGTAAGGGAAGGCAAATTGGCATCGAATTGCTTCACTTTAAAGCCGGATAAAATTTAAAATATCATACTTACGAGGAATCTGCGTGCGCCAATCGAATTTTCTGCTCAAAATATACAAGAAAATATCGAAAAAGTATCCGATTTGAGACTTTCACTTTTTGGGGTCAAAAAGTTTCAAAGGGGTTAACCTTTGAATTTTTTCAAAAATCGTGAAAAATTTCACTTGTCTTTTTAGTGCATAAATCGACTAATTTCGATGCGTAGAGTTCGAAAAACGCGCCGGATCCTGGCGCAAACACTTTAATCCGTCGCAAAATGCGATGTAAGGGAAGGCAAATTGGCATCGAATTGCTTCACTTTAAAGCCGGATAAAATTTAAAATATCATACTTACGAGGAACCTGCGTGCGCCAATCGAATTTTCTGCTCAAAATATACAAGAAAATATCGAAAAAGTATCCGATTTGAGACTTTCACTTTTTGGGGTCAAAAAGTTTCAAAGGGGTTAACCTTTGAATTTTTTCAAAAATCGTCAAAAATTTCACTTGTCTTTTTAGTGCATAAATCGACTAATTTCGATGCGTAGAGTTCGAAAAACGCGCCGGATCCTGGCGCAAACACTTTAATCCGTCGCAAAATGCGATGTAAGGGAAGGCAAATTGGCATCGAATTGCTTCACTTTAAAGCCGGATAAAATTTAAAATATCATACTTACGAGGAATCTGCGTGCGCCAATCGAATTTTCTGCTCAAAATATACAAGAAAATATCGAAAAAGTATCCGATTTGAGACTTTCACTTTTTGGGGTCAAAAAGTTTCAAAGGGGTTAACCTTTGAATTTTTTCAAAAATCGTGAAAAATTTCACTTGTCTTTTTAGTGCATAAATCGACTAATTTCGATGCGTAGAGTTCGAAAAACGCGCCGGATCCTGGCGCAAACACTTTAATCCGTCGTAAAATGCGATGTAAGGGAAGGCAAATTGGCATCGAATTGCTTCACTTTAAACCCGGATAAAATTTAAAATATCATACTTACGAGGAATCTGCGTGCGCCAATCGAATTTTCTGCTCAAAATATACAAGAAAATATCGAAAAAGTATCCGATTTGAGACTTTCACTTTTTGGGGTCAAAAAGTTTCAAAGGGGTTAACCTTTGAATTTTTTCAAAAATCGTGAAAAATTTCACTTGTCTTTTTAGTGCATAAATCGACTAATTTCGATGCGTAGAGTTCGAAAAACGCGCCGGATCCTGGCGCAAACACTTTAATCCGTCGCAAAATAAGATGTAAGGGAAGGCAAATTGGCATCGAATTGCTTCACTTTAAAGCCGGATAAAATTTAAAATATCATACTTACGAGGAATCTGCGTGCGCCAATCGAATTTTCTGCTCAAAATATACAAGAAAATATCGAAAAAGTATCCGATTTGAGACTTTCACTTTTTGGGGTCAAAAAGTTTCAAAGGGGTTAACCTTTGAATTTTTTCAAAAATCGTGAAAAATTTCACTTGTCTTTTTAGTGCATAAATCGACTAATTTCGATGCGTAGAGTTCGAAAAACGCGCCGGATCCTGGCGCAAACACTTTAATCCGTCGCAAAATGCGATGTAAGGGAAGGCAAATTGGCATCGAATTGCTTCACTTTAAAGCCGGATAAAATTTAAAATATCATACTTACGAGGAATCTGCGTGCGCCAATCGAATTTTCTGCTCAAAATATACAAGAAAATATCGAAAAAGTATCCGATTTGAGACTTTCACTTTTTGGGGTCAAAAAGTTTCAAAGGGGTTAACCTTTGAATTTTTTCAAAAATCGTGAAAAATTTCACTTGTCTTTTTAGTGCATAAATCGACTAATTTCGATGCGTAGAGTTCGAAAAACGCGCCGGATCCTGGCGCAAACACTTTAATCCGTCGCAAAATGCGATGTAAGGGTAGGCAAATTGGCATCGAATTGCTTCACTTTAAAGCCGGATAAAATTTAAAATATCATACTTACGAGGAATCTGCGTGCGCCAATCGAATTTTCTGCTCAAAATATACAAGAAAATATCGAAAAAGTATCCGATTTGAGACTTTCACTTTTTGGGGTCAAAAAGTTTCAAAGGAGTTAACCTTTGAATTTTTTCAAAAATCGTGAAAAATTTCACTTGTCTTTTTAGTGCATAAATCGACTAATTTCGATGCGTAGAGTTCGAAAAACGCGCCGGATCCTGGCGCAAACACTTTAATCCGTCGCAAAATGCGATGTAAGGGAAGGCAAATTGGCATCGAATTGCTTCACTTTAAAGCCGGATAAAATTTAAAATATCATACTTACGAGGAACCTGCGTGCGCCAATCGAATTTTCTGCTCAAAATATACAAGAAAATATCGAAAAAGTATCCGATTTGAGACTTTCACTTTTTGGGGTCAAAAAGTTTCAAAGGGGTTAACCTTTGAATTTTTTCAAAAATCGTGAAAAATTTCACTTGTCTTTTTAGTGCATAAATCGACTAATTTCGATGCGTAGAGTTCGAAAAACGCGCCGGATCCTGGCGCAAACACTTTAATCCGTCGCAAAATGCGATGTAAGGGAAGGCAAATTGGCATCGAATTGCTTCACTTTAAAGCCGGATAAAATTTAAAATATCATACTTACGAGGAATCTGCGTGCGCCAATCGAATTTTCTGCTCAAAATATACAAGAAAATATCGAAAAAGTATCCGATTTGAGACTTTCACTTTTTGGGGTCAAAAAGTTTCAAAGGGGTTAACCTTTGAATTTTTTCAAAAATCGTGAAAAATTTCACTTGTCTTTTTAGTGCATAAATCGACTAATTTCGATGCGTAGAGTTCGAAAAACGCGCCGGATCCTGGCGCAAACACTTCAATCCGTCGCAAAATGCGATGTAAGGGAAGGCAAATTGGCATCGAATTGCTTCACTTTAAAGCCGGATAAAATTTAAAATATCATACTTACGAGGAATCTGCGTGCGCCAATCGAATTTTCTGCTCAAAATATACAAGAAAATATCGAAAAAGTATCCGATTTGAGACTTTCACTTTTTGGGGTCAAAAAGTTTCAAAGGGGTTAACCTTTGAATTTTTTCAAAAATCGTGAAAAATTTCACTTGTCTTTTTAGTGCATAAATCGACTAATTTCGATGTGTAGAGTTCGAAAAACGCGCCGGATCCTGGCGCAAACACTTTAATCCGTCGCAAAATGCGATGTAAGGGAAGGCAAATTGGCATCGAATTGCTTCACTTTAAAGCCGGATAAAATTTAAAATATCATACTTACGAGGAATCTGCGTGCGCCAATCGAATTTTCTGCTCAAAATATACAAGAAAATATCGAAAAAGTATCCGATTTGAGACTTTCACTTTTTGGGGTCAAAAAGTTTCAAAGGGGTTAACCTTTGAATTTTTTCAAAAATCGTGAAAAATTTCACTTGTCTTTTTAGTGCATAAATCGACTAATTTCGATGCGTAGAGTTCGAAAAACGCGCCGGATCCTGGCGCAAACACTTTAATCCGTCGCAAAATGCGATGTAAGGGAAGGCAAATTGGCATCGAATTGCTTCACTTTAAAGCCGGATAAAATTTAAAATATCATACTTACGAGGAACCTGCGTGCGCCAATCGAATTTTCTGCTCAAAATATACAAGAAAATATCGAAAAAGTATCCGATTTGAGACTTTCACTTTTTGGGGTCAAAAAGTTTCAAAGGGGTTAACCTTTGAATTTTTTCAAAAATCGTCAAAAATTTCACTTGTCTTTTTAGTGCATAAATCGACTAATTTCGATGCGTAGAGTTCGAAAAACGCGCCGGATCCTGGCGCAAACACTTTAATCCGTCGTAAAATGCGATGTAAGGGAAGGCAAATTGGCATCGAATTGCTTCACTTTAAACCCGGATAAAATTTAAAATATCATACTTACGAGGAATCTGCGTGCGCCAATCGAATTTTCTGCTCAAAATATACAAGAAAATATCGAAAAAGTATCCGATTTGAGACTTTCACTTTTTGGGGTCAAAAAGTTTCAAAGGGGTTAACCTTTGAATTTTTTCAAAAATCGTGAAAAATTTCACTTGTCTTTTTAGTGCATAAATCGACTAATTTCGATGCGTAGAGTTCGAAAAACGCGCCGGATCCTGGCGCAAACACTTTAATCCGTCGCAAAATAAGATGTAAGGGAAGGCAAATTGGCATCGAATTGCTTCACTTTAAAGCCGGATAAAATTTAAAATATCATACTTACGAGGAATCTGCGTGCGCCAATCGAATTTTCTGCTCAAAATATACAAGAAAATATCGAAAAAGTATCCGATTTGAGACTTTCACTTTTTGGGGTCAAAAAGTTTCAAAGGGGTTAACCTTTGAATTTTTTCAAAAATCGTGAAAAATTTCACTTGTCTTTTTAGTGCATAAATCGACTAATTTCGATGCGTAGAGTTCGAAAAACGCGCCGGATCCTGGCGCAAACACTTTAATCCGTCGCAAAATGCGATGTAAGGGAAGGCAAATTGGCATCGAATTGCTTCACTTTAAAGCCGGATAAAATTTAAAATATCATACTTACGAGGAATCTGCGTGCGCCAATCGAATTTTCTGCTCAAAATATACAAGAAAATATCGAAAAAGTATCCGATTTGAGACTTTCACTTTTTGGGGTCAAAAAGTTTCAAAGGGGTTAACCTTTGAATTTTTTCAAAAATCGTGAAAAATTTCACTTGTCTTTTTAGTGCATAAATCGACTAATTTCGATGCGTAGAGTTCGAAAAACGCGCCGGATCCTGGCGCAAACACTTTAATCCGTCGTAAAATGCGATGTAAGGGAAGGCAAATTGGCATCGAATTGCTTCACTTTAAACCCGGATAAAATTTAAAATATCATACTTACGAGGAATCTGCGTGCGCCAATCGAATTTTCTGCTCAAAATATACAAGAAAATATCGAAAAAGTATCCGATTTGAGACTTTCACTTTTTGGGGTCAAAAAGTTTCAAAGGGGTTAACCTTTGAATTTTTTCAAAAATCGTGAAAAATTTCACTTGTCTTTTTAGTGCATAAATCGACTAATTTCGATGCGTAGAGTTCGAAAAACGCGCCGGATCCTGGCGCAAACACTTTAATCCGTCGCAAAATAAGATGTAAGGGAAGGCAAATTGGCATCGAATTGCTTCACTTTAAAGCCGGATAAAATTTAAAATATCATACTTACGAGGAATCTGCGTGCGCCAATCGAATTTTCTGCTCAAAATATACAAGAAAATATCGAAAAAGTATCCGATTTGAGACTTTCACTTTTTGGGGTCAAAAAGTTTCAAAGGGGTTAACCTTTGAATTTTTTCAAAAATCATGAAAAATTTCACTTGTCTTTTTAGTGCATAAATCGACTAATTTCGATGCGTAGAGTTCGAAAAACGCGCCGGATCCTGGCGCAAACACTTTAATCCGTCGCAAAATAAGATGTAAGGGAAGGCAAATTGGCATCGAATTGCTTCACTTTAAAGCCGGATAAAATTTAAAATATCATACTTACGAGGAATCTGCGTGCGCCAATCGAATTTTCTGCTCAAAATATACAAGAAAATATCGAAAAAGTATCCGATTTGAGACTTTCACTTTTTGGGGTCAAAAAGTTTCAAAGGGGTTAACCTTTGAATTTTTTCAAAAATCGTGAAAAATTTCACTTGTCTTTTTAGTGCATAAATCGACTAATTTCGATGCGTAGAGTTCGAAAAACGCGCCGGATCCTGGCTCAAACACTTTAATCCGTCGCAAAATGCGATGTAAGGGAAGGCAAATTGGCATCGAATTGCTTCACTTTAAAGCCGGATAAAATTTAAAATATCATACTTACGAGGAATCTGCGTGCGCCAATCGAATTTTCTGCTCAAAATATACAAGAAAATATCGAAAAAGTATCCGATTTGAGACTTTCACTTTTTGGGGTCAAAAAGTTTCAAAGGGGTTAACCTTTGAATTTTTTCAAAAATCGTGAAAAATTTCACTTGTCTTTTTAGTGCATAAATCGACTAATTTCGATGCGTAGAGTTCGAAAAACGCGCCGGATCCTGGTGCAAACACTTTAATCCGTTGCAAAATGCGATGTAAGGGTAGGCAAATTGGCATCGAATTGCTTCATTTTAAAGCCGGATAAAATTTAAAATATCATACTTACGAGGAATCTGCGTGCGCCAATCGAATTTTCTGCTCAAAATATACAAGAAAATATCGAAAAAGTATCCGATTTGAGACTTTCACTTTTTGGGGTCAAAAAGTTTCAAAGGGGTTAACCTTTGAATTTTTTCAAAAATCGTGAAAAATTTCACTTGTCTTTTTAGTGCATAAATCGACTAATTTCGATGCGTAGAGTTCGAAAAACGCGCCGGATCCTGGCGCAAACACTTTAATCCGTCGCAAAATGCGATGTAAGGGAAGGCAAATTGGCATCGAATTGCTTCACTTTAAAGCCGGATAAAATTTAAAATATCATACTTACGAGGAATCTGCGTGCGCCAATCGAATTTTCTGCTCAAAATATACAAGAAAATATCGAAAAAGTATCCGATTTGAGACTTTCACTTTTTGGGGTCAAAAAGTTTCAAAGGGGTTAACCTTTGAATTTTTTCAAAAATCGTGAAAAATTTCACTTGTCTTTTTAGTGCATAAATCGACTAATTTCGATGCGTAGAGTTCGAAAAACGCGCCGGATCCTGGCGCAAACACTTTAATCCGTCGCAAAATGCGATGTAAGGGAAGGCAAATTGGCATCGAATTGCTTCACTTTAAAGCCGGATAAAATTTAAAATATCATACTTACGAGGAATCTGCGTGCGCCAATCGAATTTTCTGCTCAAAATATACAAGAAAATATCGAAAAAGTATCCGATTTGAGACTTTCACTTTTTGGGGTCAAAAAGTTTCAAAGGGGTTAACCTTTGAATTTTTTCAAAAATCGTGAAAAATTTCACTTGTCTTTTTAGTGCATAAATCGACTAATTTCGATGCGTAGAGTTCGAAAAACGCGCCGGATCCTGGCGCAAACACTTTAATCCGTCGCAACATGCGATGTAAGGGAAGGCAAATTGGCATCGAATTGCTTCACTTTAAAGCCGGATAAAATTTAAAATATCATACTTACGAGGAATCTGCGTGCGCCAATCGAATTTTCTGCTCAAAATATACAAGAAAATATCGAAAAAGTATCCGATTTGAGACATTCACTTTTTGGGGTCAAAAAGTTTCAAAGGGGTTAACCTTTGAATTTTTTCAAAAATCGTGAAAAATTTCACTTGTCTTTTTAGTGCATAAATCGACTAATTTCGATGCGTAGAGTTCGAAAAACGCGCCGGATCCTGGCGCAAACACTTTAATCCGTCGCAAAATGCGATGTAAGGGTAGGCAAATTGGCATCGAATTGCTTCACTTTAAAGCCGGATAAAATTTAAAATATCATACTTACGAGGAATCTGCGTGCGCCAATCGAATTTTCTGCTCAAAATATACAAGAAAATATCGAAAAAGTATCCGATTTGAGACTTTCACTTTTTGGGGTCAAAAAGTTTCAAAGGGGTTAACCTTTGAATTTTTTCAAAAATTGTGAAAAATTTCACTTGTCTTTTTAGTGCATAAATCGACTAATTTCGATGCGTAGAGTTCGAAAAACGCGCCGGATCCTGGCGCAAACACTTTAATCCGTCGCAAAATGCGATGTAAGGGAAGGCAAATTGGCATCGAATTGCTTCACTTTAAAGCCGGATAAAATTTAAAATATCATACTTACGAGGAATCTGCGTGCGCCAATCGAATTTTCTGCTCAAAATATACAAGAAAATATCGAAAAAGTATCCGATTTGAGACTTTCACTTTTTGGGGTCAAAAAGTTTCAAAGGGGTTAACCTTTGAATTTTTTCAAAAATCGTGAAAAATTTCACTTGTCTTTTTAGTGCATAAATCGACTAATTTCGATGCGTAGAGTTCGAAAAACGCGCCGGATCCTGGCGCAAACACTTTAATCCGTCGCAAAATAAGATGTAAGGGAAGGCAAATTGGCATCGAATTGCTTCACTTTAAAGCCGGATAAAATTTAAAATATCATACTTACGAGGAATCTGCGTGCGCCAATCGAATTTTCTGCTCAAAATATACAAGAAAATATCGAAAAAGTATCCGATTTGAGACTTTCACTTTTTGGGGTCAAAAAGTTTCAAAGGGGTTAACCTTTGAATTTTTTCAAAAATCGTGAAAAATTTCACTTGTCTTTTTAGTGCATAAATCGACTAATTTCGATGCGTAGAGTTCGAAAAACGCGCCGGATCCTGGCGCAAACACTTTAATCCGTCGCAAAATAAGATGTAAGGGAAGGCAAATTGGCATCGAATTGCTTCACTTTAAAGCCGGATAAAATTTAAAATATCATACTTACGAGGAATCTGCGTGCGCCAATCGAATTTTCTGCTCAAAATATACAAGAAAATATCGAAAAAGTATCCGATTTGAGACTTTCACTTTTTGGGGTCAAAAAGTTTCAAAGGGGTTAACCTTTGAATTTTTTCAAAAATCGTGAAAAATTTCACTTGTCTTTTTAGTGCATAAATCGACTAATTTCGATGCGTAGAGTTCGAAAAACGCGCCGGATCCTGGCGCAAACACTTTAATCCGTCGCAAAATGCGATGTAAGGGAAGGCAAATTGGCATCGAATTGCTTCACTTTAAAGCCGGATAAAATTTAAAATATCATACTTACGAGGAACCTGCGTGCGCCAATCGAATTTTCTGCTCAAAATATACAAGAAAATATCGAAAAAGTATCCGATTTGAGACTTTCACTTTTTGGGGTCAAAAAGTTTCAAAGGGGTTAACCTTTGAATTTTTTCAAAAATCGTGAAAAATTTCACTTGTCTTTTTAGTGCATAAATCGACTAATTTCGATGCGTAGAGTTCGAAAAACGCGCCGGATCCTGGCGCAAACACTTTAATCCGTCGCAAAATGCGATGTAAGGGAAGGCAAATTGGCATCGAATTGCTTCACTTTAAAGCCGGATAAAATTTAAAATATCATACTTACGAGGAATCTGCGTGCGCCAATCGAATTTTCTGCTCAAAATATACAAGAAAATATCGAAAAAGTATCCGATTTGAGACTTTCACTTTTTGGGGTCAAAAAGTTTCAAAGGGGTTAACCTTTGAATTTTTTCAAAAATCGTGAAAAATTTCACTTGTCTTTTTAGTGCATAAATCGACTAATTTCGATGCGTAGAGTTCGAAAAACGCGCCGGATCCTGGCGCAAACACTTTAATCCGTCGCAAAATGCGATGTAAGGGAAGGCAAATTGGCATCGAATTGCTTCACTTTAAAGCCGGATAAAATTTAAAATATCATACTTACGAGGAATCTGCGTGCGCCAATCGAATTTTCTGCTCAAAATATACAAGAAAATATCGAAAAAGTATCCGATTTGAGACTTTCACTTTTTGGGGTCAAAAAGTTTCAAAGGGGTTAACCTTTGAATTTTTTCAAAAATCGTGAAAAATTTCACTTGTCTTTTTAGTGCATAAATCGACTAATTTCGATGCGTAGAGTTCGAAAAACGCGCCGGATCCTGGCGCAAACACTTTAATCCGTCGCAAAATAAGATGTAAGGGAAGGCAAATTGGCATCGAATTGCTTCACTTTAAAGCCGGATAAAATTTAAAATATCATACTTACGAGGAATCTGCGTGCGCCAATCGAATTTTCTGCTCAAAATATACAAGAAAATATCGAAAAAGTATCCGATTTGAGACTTTCACTTTTTGGGGTCAAAAAGTTTCAAAGGGGTTAGCCTTTGAATTTTTTCAAAAATCGTGAAAAATTTCACTTGTCTTTTTAGTGCATAAATCGACTAATTTCGATGCGTAGAGTTCGAAAAACGCGCCGGATCCTGGCGCAAACACTTTAATCCGTCGCAAAATGCGATGTAAGGGAAGGCAAATTGGCATCGAATTGCTTCACTTTAAAGCCGGATAAAATTTAAAATATCATACTTACGAGGAATCTGCGTGCGCCAATCGAATTTTCTGCTCAAAATATACAAGAAAATATCGAAAAAGTATCCGATTTGAGACTTTCACTTTTTGGGGTCAAAAAGTTTCAAAGGGGTTAACCTTTGAATTTTTTCAAAAATCGTGAAAAAGTTCACTTGTCTTTTTAGTGCATAAATCGACTAATTTCGATGCGTAGAGTTCGAAAAACGCGCCGGATCCTGGCGCAAACACTTTAATCCGTCGCAAAATGCGATGTAAGGGAAGGCAAATTGGCATCGAATTGCTTCACTTTAAAGCCGGATAAAATTTAAAATATCATACTTACGAGGAATCTGCGTGCGCCAATCGAATTTTCTGCTCAAAATATACAAGAAAATATCGAAAAAGTATCCGATTTGAGACTTTCACTTTTTGGGGTCAAAAAGTTTCAAAGGGGTTAACCTTTGAATTTTTTCAAAAATCGTGAAAAATTTCACTTGTCTTTTTAGTGCATAAATCGACTAATTTCGATGCGTAGAGTTCGAAAAACGCGCCGGATCCTGGCGCAAACACTTTAATCCGTCGCAAAATGCGATGTAAGGGAAGGCAAATTGGCATCGAATTGCTTCACTTTAAAGCCGGATAAAATTTAAAATATCATACTTACGAGGAATCTGCGTGCGCCAATCGAATTTTCTGCTCAAAATATACAAGAAAATATCGAAAAAGTATCCGATTTGAGACTTTCACTTTTTGGGGTCAAAAAGTTTCAAAGGGGTTAACCTTTGAATTTTTTCAAAAATCGTGAAAAATTTCACTTGTCTTTTTAGTGCATAAATCGACTAATTTCGATGCGTAGAGTTCGAAAAACGCGCCGGATCCTGGCGCAAACACTTTAATCCGTCGCAAAATAAGATGTAAGGGAAGGCAAATTGGCATCGAATTGCTTCACTTTAAAGCCGGATAAAAATTAAAATATCATACTTACGAGGAATCTGCGTGCGCCAATCGAATTTTCTGCTCAAAATATACAAGAAAATATCGAAAAAGTATTAGATTTGAGACTTTCACTTTTTGGGGTCAAAAAGTTTCAAAGGGGTTAACCTTTGAATTTTTTCAAAAATCGTGAAAAATTTCACTTGTCTTTTTAGTGCATAAATCGACTAATTTCGATGCGTAGAGTTCGAAAAACGCGCCGGATCCTGGCGCAAACACTTTAATCCGGCGCAAAATGCGATGTAAGGGAAGGCAAATTGGCATCGAATTGCTTCACTTTAAAGCCGGATAAAATTTAAAATATCATACTTACGAGGAATCTGCGTGCGCCAATCGAATTTTCTGCTCAAAATATACAAGAAAATATCGAAAAAGTATCCGATTTGAGACTTTCACTTTTTGGGGTCAAAAAGTTTCAAAGGGGTTAACCTTTGAATTTTTTCAAAAATCGTGAAAAATTTCACTTGTCTTTTTAGTGCATAAATCGACTAATTTCGATGCGTAGAGTTCGAAAAACGCGCCGGATCCTGGCGCAAACACTTTAATCCGTCGCAAAATAAGATGTAAGGGAAGGCAAATTGGCATCGAATTGCTTCACTTTAAAGCCGGATAAAATTTAAAATATCATACTTACGAGGAATCTGCGTGCGCCAATCGAATTTTCTGCTCAAAATATACAAGAAAATATCGAAAAAGTATCCGATTTGAGACTTTCACTTCTTGGGGTCAAAAAGTTTCAAAGGGGTTAACCTTTGAATTTTTTCAAAAATCGTGAAAAATTTCACTTGTCTTTTTAGTGCATAAATCGACTAATTTCGATGCGTAGAGTTCGAAAAACGCGCCGGATCCTGGCGCAAACACTTTATTCCGTCGCAAAATGCGATGTAAGGGAAGGCAAATTGGCATCGAATTGCTTCACTTTAAAGCCGGATAAAATTTAAAATATCATACTTACGAGGAACCTGCGTGCGCCAATCGAATTTTCTGCTCAAAATATACAAGAAAATATCGAAAAAGTATCCGATTTGAGACTTTCACTTTTTGGGGTCAAAAAGTTTCAAAGGGGTTAACCTTTGAATTTTTTCAAAAATCGTGAAAAATTTCACTTGTCTTTTTAGTGCATAAATCGACTAATTTCGATGCGTAGAGTTCGAAAAACGCGCCGGATCCTGGCGCAAACACTTTAATCCGTCGCAAAATGCGATGTAAGGGAAGGCAAATTGGCATCGAATTGCTTCACTTTAAAGCCGGATAAAATTTAAAATATCATACTTACGAGGAACCTGCGTGCGCCAATCGAATTTTCTGCTCAAAATATACAAGAAAATATCGAAAAAGTATCCGATTTGAGACTTTCACTTTTTGGGGTCAAAAAGTTTCAAAGGGGTTAACCTTTGAATTTTTTCAAAAATCGTCAAAAATTTCACTTGTCTTTTTAGTGCATAAATCGACTAATTTCGATGCGTAGAGTTCGAAAAACGCGCCGGATCCTGGCGCAAACACTTTAATCCGTCGCAAAATGCGATGTAAGGGAAGGCAAATTGGCATCGAATTGCTTCACTTTAAAGCCGGATAAAATTTAAAATATCATACTTACGAGGAATCTGCGTGCGCCAATCGAATTTTCTGCTCAAAATATACAAGAAAATATCGAAAAAGTATCCGATTTGAGACTTTCACTTTTTGGGGTCAAAAAGTTTCAAAGGGGTTAACCTTTGAATTTTTTCAAAAATCGTGAAAAATTTCACTTGTCTTTTTAGTGTATAAATCGACTAATTTCGATGCGTAGAGTTCGAAAAACGCGCCGGATCCTGGCGCAAACACTTTAATCCGTCGCAAAATGCGATGTAAGGGAAGGCAAATTGGCATCGAATTGCTTCACTTTAAAGCCGGATAAAATTTAAAATATCATACTTACGAGGAATCTGCGTGCGCCAATCGAATTTTCTGCTCAAAATATACAAGAAAATATCGAAAAAGTATCCGATTTGAGACTTTCACTTTTTGGGGTCAAAAAGTTTCTGAGGGGTTAACCTTTGAATTTTTTCAAAAATCGTGAAAAATTTCACTTGTCTTTTTAGTGCATAAATCGACTAATTTCGATGCGTAGAGTTCGAAAAACGCGCCGGATCCTGGCGCAAACACTTTAATCCGTCGTAAAATGCGATGTAAGGGTAGGCAAATTGGCATCGAATTGCTTCACTTTAAAGCCGGATAAAATTTAAAATATCATACTTACGAGGAATCTGCGTGCGCCAATCGAATTTTCTGCTCAAAATATACAAGAAAATATCGAAAAAGTATCCGATTTGAGACTTTCACTTTTTGGGGTCAAAAAGTTTCAAAGGGGTTAACCTTTGAATTTTTTCAATAATCGTGAAAAATTTCACTTGTCTTTTTAGTGCATAAATCGACTAATTTCGATGCGTAGAGTTCGAAAAACGCGCCGGATCCTGGCGCAAACACTTTAATCCGTCGCAAAATGCGATGTAAGGGAAGGCAAATTGGCATCGAATTGCTTCACTTTAAAGCCGGATAAAATTTAAAATATCATACTTACGAGGAATCTGCGTGCGCCAATCGAATTTTCTGCTCAAAATATACAAGAAAATATCGAAAAAGTATCCGATTTGAGACTTTCACTTTTTGGGGTCAAAAAGTTTCAAAGGGGTTAACCTTTGAATTTTTTCAATAATCGTGAAAAATTTCACTTGTCTTTTTAGTGCATAAATCGACTAATTTCGATGCGTAGAGTTCGAAAAACGCGCCGGATCCTGGCGCAAACACTTTAATCCGTCGCAAAATGCGATGTAAGGGAAGGCAAATTGGCATCGAATTGCTTCACTTTAAAGCCGGATAAAATTTAAAATATCATACTTACGAGGAACCTGCGTGCGCCAATCGAATTTTCTGCTCAAAATATACAAGAAAATATCGAAAAAGTATCCGATTTGAGACTTTCACTTTTTGGGGTCAAAAAGTTTCAAAGGGGTTAACCTTTGAATTTTTTCAAAAATCGTCAAAAATTTCACTTGTCTTTTTAGTGCATAAATCGACTAATTTCGATGCGTAGAGTTCGAAAAACGCGCCGGATCCTGGCGCAAACACTTTAATCCGTCGCAAAATGCGATGTAAGGGAAGGCAAATTGGCATCGAATTGCTTCACTTTAAAGCCGGATAAAATTTAAAATATCATACTTACGAGGAATCTGCGTGCGCCAATCGAATTTTCTGCTCAAAATATACAAGAAAATATCGAAAAAGTATCCGATTTGAGACTTTCACTTTTTGGGGTCAAAAAGTTTCAAAGGGGTTAACCTTTGAATTTTTTCAAAAATCGTGAAAAATTTCACTTGTCTTTTTAGTGTATAAATCGACTAATTTCGATGCGTAGAGTTCGAAAAACGCGCCGGATCCTGGCGCAAACACTTTAATCCGTCGCAAAATGCGATGTAAGGGAAGGCAAATTGGCATCGAATTGCTTCACTTTAAAGCCGGATAAAATTTAAAATATCATACTTACGAGGAATCTGCGTGCGCCAATCGAATTTTCTGCTCAAAATATACAAGAAAATATCGAAAAAGTATCCGATTTGAGACTTTCACTTTTTGGGGTCAAAAAGTTTCTAAGGGGTTAACCTTTGAATTTTTTCAAAAATCGTGAAAAATTTCACTTGTCTTTTTAGTGCATAAATCGACTAATTTCGATGCGTAGAGTTCGAAAAACGCGCCGGATCCTGGCGCAAACACTTTAATCCGTCGCAAAATGCGATGTAAGGGTAGGCAAATTGGCATCGAATTGCTTCACTTTAAAGCCGGATAAAATTTAAAATATCATACTTACGAGGAATCTGCGTGCGCCAATCGAATTTTCTGCTCAAAATATACAAGAAAATATCGAAAAAGTATCCGATTTGAGACTTTCACTTTTTGGGGTCAAAAAGTTTCAAAGGGGTTAACCTTTGAATTTTTTCAATAATCGTGAAAAATTTCACTTGTCTTTTTAGTGCATAAATCGACTAATTTCGATGCGTAGAGTTCGAAAAACGCGCCGGATCCTGGCGCAAACACTTTAATCCGTCGCAAAATGCGATGTAAGGGAAGGCAAATTGGCATCGAATTGCTTCACTTTAAAGCCGGATAAAATTTAAAATATCATACTTACGAGGAACCTGCGTGCGCCAATCGAATTTTCTGCTCAAAATATACAAGAAAATATCGAAAAAGTATCCGATTTGAGACTTTCACTTTTTGGGGTCAAAAAGTTTCAAAGGGGTTAACCTTTGAATTTTTTCAAAAATCGTGAAAAATTTCACTTGTCTTTTTAGTGCATAAATCGACTAATTTCGATGCGTAGAGTTCGAAAAACGCGCCGGATCCTGGCGCAAACACTTTAATCCGTCGCAAAATGCGATGTAAGGGAAGGCAAATTGGCATCGAATTGCTTCACTTTAAACCCGGATAAAATTTAAAATATCATACTTACGAGGAATCTGCGTGCGCCAATCGAATTTTCTGCTCAAAATATACAAGAAAATATCGAAAAAGTATCCGACTTGAGACTTTCACTTTTTGGGGTCAAAAAGTTTCAAAGGGGTTAACCTTTGAATTTTTTCAAAAATCGTCAAAAATTTCACTTGTCTTTTTAGTGCATAAATCGACTAATTTCGATGCGTAGAGTTCGAAAAACGCGCCGGATCCTGGCGCAAACACTTCAATCCGTCGCAAAATGCGATGTAAGGGAAGGCAAATTGGCATCGAATTGCTTCACTTTAAAGCCGGATAAAATTTAAAATATCATACTTACGAGGAATCTGCGTGCGCCAATCGAATTTTCTGCTCAAAATATACAAGAAAATATCGAAAAAGTATCCGATTTGAGACTTTCACTTTTTGGGGTCAAAAAGTTTCAAAGGGGTTAACCTTTGAATTTTTTCAAAAATCGTGAAAAATTTCACTTGTCTTTTTAGTGCATAAATCGACTAATTTCGATGCGTAGAGTTCGAAAAACGCGCCGGATCCTGGCGCAAACACTTTAATCCGTCGCAAAATGCGATGTAAGGGAAGGCAAATTGGCATCGAATTGCTTCACTTTAAAGCCGGATAAAATTTAAAATATCATACTTACGAGGAATCTGCGTGCGCCAATCGAATTTTCTGCTCAAAATATACAAGAAAATATCGAAAAAGTATCCGATTTGAGACTTTCACTTTTTGGGGTCAAAAAGTTTCAAAGGGGTTAACCTTTGAATTTTTTCAAAAATCGTGAAAAATTTCACTTGTCTTTTTAGTGCATAAATCGACTAATTTCGATGCGTAGAGTTCGAAAAACGCGCCGGATCCTGGCGCAAACACTTTAATCCGTCGCAAAATGCGATGTAAGGGTAGGCAAATTGGCATCGAATTGCTTCACTTTAAAGCCGGATAAAATTTAAAATATCATACTTACGAGGAATCTGCGTGCGCCAATCGAATTTTCTGCTCAAAATATACAAGAAAATATCGAAAAAGTATCCGATTTGAGACTTTCACTTTTTGGGGTCAAAAAGTTTCAAAGGGGTTAACCTTTGAATTTTTTCAAAAATCGTGAAAAATTTCACTTGTCTTTTTAGTGCATAAATCGACTAATTTCGATGCGTAGAGTTCGAAAAACGCGCCGGATCCTGGCGCAAACACTTTAATCCGTCGCAAAATGCGATGTAAGGGTAGGCAAATTGGCATCGAATTGCTTCACTTTAAAGCCGGATAAAATTTAAAATATCATACTTACGAGGAATCTGCGTGCGCCAATCGAATTTTCTGCTCAAAATATACAAGAAAATATCGAAAAAGTATCCGATTTGAGACTTTCACTTTTTGGGGTCAAAAAGTTTCAAAGGGGTTAACCTTTGAATTTTTTCAAAAATCGTGAAAAATTTCACTTGTCTTTTTAGTGCATAAATCGACTAATTTCGATGCGTAGAGTTCGAAAAACGCGCCGGATCCTGGCGCAAACACTTTAATCCGTCGCAAAATGCGATGTAAGGGTAGGCAAATTGGCATCGAATTGCTTCACTTTAAAGCCGGATAAAATTTAAAATATCATACTTACGAGGAATCTGCGTGCGCCAATCGAATTTTCTGCTCAAAATATACAAGAAAATATCGAAAAAGTATCCGATTTGAGACTTTCACTTTTTGGGGTCAAAAAGTTTCAAAGGGGTTCGCCTTTGAATTTTTTCAAAAATCGTGAAAACGTTCACTTGTCTTTTTAGTGCATAAATCGACTAATTTCGATGCGTAGAGTTCGAAAAACGCGCCGGATCCTGGCGCAAACACTTTAATCCGTCGCAAAATGCGATGTAAGGGTAGGCAAATTGGCATCAAATTGCTTCACTTTAAAGCCGGATAAAATTTAAAATATCATACTTACGAGGAATCTGCGTGCGCCAATCGAATTTTCTGCTCAAAATATACAAGAAAATATCGAAAAAGTATCCGATTTGAGACTTTCACTTTTTGGGGTCAAAAAGTTTCAAAGGGGTTAACCTTTGAATTTTTTCAAAAATCGTGAAAAATTTCACTTGTCTTTTTAGTGCATAAATCGACTAATTTCGATGCGTAGAGTTCGAAAAACGCGCCGGATCCTGGCGCAAACACTTTAATCCGTCGCAAAATGCGATGTAAGGGAAGGCAAATTGGCATCGAATTGCTTCACTTTAAAGCCGGATAAAATTTAAAATATCATACTTACGAGGAACCTGCGTGCGCCAATCGAATTTTCTGCTCAAAATATACAAGAAAATATCGAAAAAGTATCCGATTTGAGACTTTCACTTTTTGGGGTCAAAAAGTTTCAAAGGGGTTAACCTTTGAATTTTTTCAAAAATCGTCAAAAATTTCACTTGTCTTTTTAGTGCATAAATCGACTAATTTCGATGCGTAGAGTTCGAAAAACGCGCCGGATCCTGGCGCAAACACTTTAATCCGTCGCAAAATGCGATGTAAGGGAAGGCAAATTGGCATCGAATTGCTTCACTTTAAAGCCGGATAAAATTTAAAATATCATACTTACGAGGAATCTGCGTGCGCCAATCGAATTTTCTACTCAAAATATACAAGAAAATATCGAAAAAGTATCCGATTTGAGACTTTCACTTTTTGGGGTCAAAAAGTTTCAAAGGGGTTAACCTTTGAATTTTTTCAAAAATCGTGAAAAATTTCACTTGTCTTTTTAGTGCATAAATCGACTAATTTCGATGCGTAGAGTTCGAAAAACGCGCCGGATCCTGGCGCAAACACTTTAATCCGTCGCAAAATGCGATGTAAGGGAAGGCAAATTGGCATCGAATTGCTTCACTTTAAAGCCGGATAAAATTTAAAATATCATACTTACGAGGAATCTGCGTGCGCCAATCGAATTTTCTGCTCAAAATATACAAGAAAATATCGAAAAAGTATCCGATTTGAGACTTTCACTTTTTGGGGTCAAAAAGTTTCAAAGGGGTTAACCTTTGAATTTTTTCAAAAATCGTGAAAAATTTCACTTGTCTTTTTAGTGCATAAATCGACTAATTTCGATGCGTAGAGTTCGAAAAACGCGCCGGATCCTGGCGCAAACACTTTAATCCGTCGCAAAATGCGATGTAAGGGAAGGCAAATTGGCATCGAATTGCTTCACTTTAAAGCCGGATAAAATTTAAAATATCATACTTACGAGGAATCTGCGTGCGCCAATCGAATTTTCTGCTCAAAATATACAAGAAAATATCGAAAAAGTATCCGATTTGAGACTTTCACTTTTTGGGGTCAAAAAGTTTCAAAGGGGTTAACCTTTGAATTTTTTCAAAAATCGTGAAAAATTTCACTTGTCTTTTTAGTGCATAAATCGACTAATTTCGATGCGTAGAGTTCGAAAAACGCGCCGGATCCTGGCGCAAACACTTTAATCCGTCGCAAAATGCGATGTAAGGGAAGGCAAATTGGCATCGAATTGCTTCACTTTAAAGCCGGATAAAATTTAAAATATCATACTTACGAGGAATCTGCGTGCGCCAATCGAATTTTCTGCTCAAAATATACAAGAAAATATCGAAAAAGTATCCGATTTGAGACTTTCACTTTTTGGGGTCAAAAAGTTTCAAAGGGGTTAACCTTTGAATTTTTTCAAAAATCGTGAAAAATTTCACTTGTCTTTTTAGTGCATAAATCGACTAATTTCGATGCGTAGAGTTCGAAAAACGCGCCGGATCCTGGCGCAAACACTTTAATCCGTCGCAAAATGCGATGTAAGGGAAGGCAAATTGGCATCGAATTGCTTCACTTTAAAGCCGGATAAAATTTAAAATATCATACTTACGAGGAATCTGCGTGCGCCAATCGAATTTTCTGCTCAAAATATACAAGAAAATATCGAAAAAGTATCCGATTTGAGACTTTCACTTTTTGGGGTCAAAAAGTTTCAAAGGGGTTAACCTTTGAATTTTTTCAAAAATCGTGAAAAATTTCACTTGTCTTTTTAGTGCATAAATCGACTAATTTCGATGCGTAGAGTTCGAAAAACGCGCCGGATCCTGGCGCAAACACTTTAATCCGTCGCAAAATAAGATGTAAGGGAAGGCAAATTGGCATCGAATTGCTTCACTTTAAAGCCGGATAAAATTTAAAATATCATACTTACGAGGAATCTGCGTGCGCCAATCGAATTTTCTGCTCAAAATATACAAGAAAATATCGAAAAAGTATCCGATTTGAGACTTTCACTTTTTGGGGTCAAAAAGTTTCAAAGGGGTTAGCCTTTGAATTTTTTCAAAAATCGTGAAAAATTTCACTTGTCTTTTTAGTGCATAAATCGACTAATTTCGATGCGTAGAGTTCGAAAAACGCGCCGGATCCTGGCGCAAACACTTTAATCCGTCGCAAAATGCGATGTAAGGGAAGGCAAATTGGCATCGAATTGCTTCACTTTAAAGCCGGATAAAATTTAAAATATCATACTTACGAGGAATCTGCGTGCGCCAATCGAATTTTCTGCTCAAAATATACAAGAAAATATCGAAAAAGTATCCGATTTGAGACTTTCACTTTTTGGGGTCAAAAAGTTTCAAAGGGGTTAACCTTTGAATTTTTTCAAAAATCGTGAAAACGTTCACTTGTCTTTTTAGTGCATAAATCGACTAATTTCGATGCGTAGAGTTCGAAAAACGCGCCGGATCCTGGCGCAAACACTTTAATCCGTCGCAAAATGCGATGTAAGGGAAGGCAAATTGGCATCGAATTGCTTCACTTTAAAGCCGGATAAAATTTAAAATATCATACTTACGAGGAATCTGCGTGCGCCAATCGAATTTTCTGCTCAAAATATACAAGAAAATATCGAAAAAGTATCCGATTTGAGACTTTCACTTTTGGGGGTCAAAAAGTTTCAAAGGGGTTAACCTTTGAATTTTTTCAAAAATCGTGAAAAATTTCACTTGTCTTTTTAGTGCATAAATCGACTAATTTCGATGCGTAGAGTTCGAAAAACGCGCCGGATCCTGGCGCAAACACTTTAATCCGTCGCAAAATGCGATGTAAGGGAAGGCAAATTGGCATCGAATTGCTTCACTTTAAAGCCGGATAAAATTTAAAATATCATACTTACGAGGAATCTGCGTGCGCCAATCGAATTTTCTGCTCAAAATATACAAGAAAATATCGAAAAAGTATTAGATTTGAGACTTTCACTTTTTGGGGTCAAAAAGTTTCAAAGGGGTTAACCTTTGAATTTTTTCAAAAATCGTGAAAAATTTCACTTGTCTTTTTAGTGCATAAATCGACTAATTTCGATGCGTAGAGTTCGAAAAACGCGCCGGATCCTGGCGCAAACACTTTAATCCGGCGCAAAATGCGATGTAAGGGAAGGCAAATTGGCATCGAATTGCTTCACTTTAAAGCCGGATAAAATTTAAAATATCATACTTACGAGGAATCTGCGTGCGCCAATCGAATTTTCTGCTCAAAATATACAAGAAAATATCGAAAAAGTATCCGATTTGAGACTTTCACTTTTTGGGGTCAAAAAGTTTCAAAGGGGTTAACCTTTGAATTTTTTCAAAAATCGTGAAAAATTTCACTTGTCTTTTTAGTGCATAAATCGACTAATTTCGATGCGTAGAGTTCGAAAAACGCGCCGGATCCTGGCGCAAACACTTTAATCCGTCGCAAAATAAGATGTAAGGGAAGGCAAATTGGCATCGAATTGCTTCACTTTAAAGCCGGATAAAATTTAAAATATCATACTTACGAGGAATCTGCGTGCGCCAATCGAATTTTCTGCTCAAAATATACAAGAAAATATCGAAAAAGTATCCGATTTGAGACTTTCACTTTTTGGGGTCAAAAAGTTTCAAAGGGGTTAACCTTTGAATTTTTTCAAAAATCGTGAAAAATTTCACTTGTCTTTTTAGTGCATAAATCGACTAATTTCGATGCGTAGAGTTCGAAAAACGCGCCGGATCCTGGCGCAAACACTTTAATCCGTCGCAAAATGCGATGTAAGGGAAGGCAAATTGGCATCGAATTGCTTCACTTTAAAGCCGGATAAAATTTAAAATATCATACTTACGAGGAACCTGCGTGCGCCAATCGAATTTTCTGCTCAAAATATACAAGAAAATATCGAAAAAGTATCCGATTTGAGACTTTCACTTTTTGGGGTCAAAAAGTTTCAAAGGGGTTAACCTTTGAATTTTTTCAAAAATCGTCAAAAATTTCACTTGTCTTTTTAGTGCATAAATCGACTAATTTCGATGCGTAGAGTTCGAAAAACGCGCCGGATCCTGGCGCAAACACTTTAATCCGTCGCAAAATGCGATGTAAGGGAAGGCAAATTGGCATCGAATTGCTTCACTTTAAAGCCGGATAAAATTTAAAATATCATACTTACGAGGAATCTGCGTGCGCCAATCGAATTTTCTACTCAAAATATACAAGAAAATATCGAAAAAGTATCCGATTTGAGACTTTCACTTTTTGGGGTCAAAAAGTTTCAAAGGGGTTAACCTTTGAATTTTTTCAAAAATCGTCAAAAATTTCACTTGTCTTTTTAGTGTATAAATCGACTAATTTCGATGCGTAGAGTTCGAAAAACGCGCCGGATCCTGGCGCAAACACTTTAATCCGTCGCAAAATGCGATGTAAGGGAAGGCAAATTGGCATCGAATTGCTTCACTTTAAAGCCGGATAAAATTTAAAATATCATACTTACGAGGAATCTGCGTGCGCCAATCGAATTTTCTGCTCAAAATATACAAGAAAATATCGAAAAAGTATCCGATTTGAGACTTTCACTTTTTGGGGTCAAAAAGTTTCAAAGGGGTTAACCTTTGAATTTTTTCAAAAATCGTGAAAAATTTCACTTGTCTTTTTAGTGCATAAATCGACTAATTTCGATGCGTAGAGTTCGAAAAACGCGCCGGATCCTGGCGCAAACACTTTAATCCGTCGCAAAATAAGATGTAAGGGAAGGCAAATTGGCATCGAATTGCTTCACTTTAAAGCCGGATAAAATTTAAAATATCATACTTACGAGGAATCTGCGTGCGCCAATCGAATTTTCTGCTCAAAATATACAAGAAAATATCGAAAAAGTATCCGATTTGAGACTTTCACTTTTTGGGGTCAAAAAGTTTCAAAGGGGTTAACCTTTGAATTTTTTCAAAAATCGTGAAAAATTTCACTTGTCTTTTTAGTGTATAAATCGACTAATTTCGATGCGTAGAGTTCGAAAAACGCGCCGGATCCTGGCGCAAACACTTTAATCCGTCGCAAAATGCGATGTAAGGGAAGGCAAATTGGCATCGAATTGCTTCACTTTAAAGCCGGATAAAATTTAAAATATCATACTTACGAGGAATCTGCGTGCGCCAATCGAATTTTCTCCTCAAAATATACAAGAAAATATCGAAAAAGTATCCGATTTGAGACTTTCACTTTTTGGGGTCAAAAAGTTTCTAAGGGGTTAACCTTTGAATTTTTTCAAAAATCGTGAAAAATTTCACTTGTCTTTTTAGTGCATAAATCGACTAATTTCGATGCGTAGAGTTCGAAAAACGCGCCGGATCCTGGCGCAAACACTTTAATCCGTCGCATAATGCGATGTAAGGGTAGGCAAATTGGCATCGAATTGCTTCACTTTAAAGCCGGATAAAATTTAAAATATCATACTTACGAGGAATCTGCGTGCGCCAATCGAATTTTCTGCTCAAAATATACAAGAAAATATCGAAAAAGTATCCGATTTGAGACTTTCACTTTTTGGGGTCAAAAAGTTTCAAAGGGGTTAACCTTTGAATTTTTTCAATAATCGTGAAAAATTTCACTTGTCTTTTTAGTGCATAAATCGACTAATTTCGATGCGTAGAGTTCGAAAAACGCGCCGGATCCTGGCGCAAACACTTTAATCCGTCGCAAAATGCGATGTAAGGGAAGGCAAATTGGCATCGAATTGCTTCACTTTAAAGCCGGATAAAATTTAAAATATCATACTTACGAGGAATCTGCGTGCGCCAATCGAATTTTCTGCTCAAAATATACAAGAAAATATCGAAAAAGTATCCGATTTGAGACTTTCACTTTTTGGGGTCAAAAAGTTTCAAAGGGGTTAACCTTTGAATTTTTTCAAAAATCGTGAAAAATTTCACTTGTCTTTTTAGTGCATAAATCGACTAATTTCGATGCGTAGAGTTCGAAAAACGCGCCGGATCCTGGCGCAAACACTTTAATCCGTCGCAAAATGCGATGTAAGGGAAGGCAAATTGGCATCGAATTGCTTCACTTTAAAGCCGGATAAAATTTAAAATATCATACTTACGAGGAACCTGCGTGCGCCAATCGAATTTTCTGCTCAAAATATACAAGAAAATATCGAAAAAGTATCCGATTTGAGACTTTCACTTTTTGGGGTCAAAAAGTTTCAAAGGGGTTAACCTTTGAATTTTTTCAAAAATCGTCAAAAATTTCACTTGTCTTTTTAGTGCATAAATCGACTAATTTCGATGCGTAGAGTTCGAAAAACGCGCCGGATCCTGGCGCAAACACTTTAATCCGTCGCAAAATGCGATGTAAGGGAAGGCAAATTGGCATCGAATTGCTTCACTTTAAAGCCGGATAAAATTTAAAATATCATACTTACGAGGAATCTGCGTGCGCCAATCGAATTTTCTGCTCAAAATATACAAGAAAATATCGAAAAAGTATCCGATTTGAGACTTTCACTTTTTGGGGTCAAAAAGTTTCAAAGGGGTTAACCTTTGAATTTTTTCAAAAATCGTCAAAAATTTCACTTGTCTTTTTAGTGCATAAATCGACTAATTTCGATGCGTAGAGTTCGAAAAACGCGCCGGATCCTGGCGCAAACACTTCAATCCGTCGCAAAATGCGATGTAAGGGAAGGCAAATTGGCATCGAATTGCTTCACTTTAAAGCCGGATAAAATTTAAAATATCATACTTACGAGGAATCTGCGTGCGCCAATCGAATTTTCTGCTCAAAATATACAAGAAAATATCGAAAAAGTATCCGATTTGAGACTTTCACTTTTTGGGGTCAAAAAGTTTCAAAGGGGTTAACCTTTGAATTTTTTCAAAAATCGTGAAAAATTTCACTTGTCTTTTTAGTGCATAAATCGACTAATTTCGATGCGTAGAGTTCGAAAAACGCGCCGGATCCTGGCGCAAACACTTTAATCCGTCGCAAAATGCGATGTAAGGGAAGGCAAATTGGCATCGAATTGCTTCACTTTAAAGCCGGATAAAATTTAAAATATCATACTTACGAGGAATCTGCGTGCGCCAATCGAATTTTCTGCTCAAAATATACAAGAAAATAACGAAAAAGTATCCGATTTGAGACTTTCACTTTTTGGGGTCAAAAAGTTTCAAAGGGGTTAACCTTTGAATTTTTTCAAAAATCGTGAAAAATTTCACTTGTCTTTTTAGTGCATAAATCGACTAATTTCGATGCGTAGAGTTCGAAAAACGCGCCGGATCCTGGCGCAAACACTTTAATCCGTCGCAAAATGCGATGTAAGGGTAGGCAAATTGGCATCGAATTGCTTCACTTTAAAGCCGGATAAAATTTAAAATATCATACTTACGAGGAATCTGCGTGCGCCAATCGAATTTTCTGCTCAAAATATACAAGAAAATATCGAAAAAGTATCCGATTTGAGACTTTCACTTTTTGGGGTCAAAAAGTTTCAAAGGGGTTAACCTTTGAATTTTTTCAAAAATCGTGAAAAATTTCACTTGTCTTTTTAGTGCATAAATCGACTAATTTCGATGCGTAGAGTTCGAAAAACGCGCCGGATCCTGGCGCAAACACTTTAATCCGTCGCAAAATGCGATGTAAGGGTAGGCAAATTGGCATCGAATTGCTTCACTTTAAAGCCGGATAAAATTTAAAATATCATACTTACGAGGAATCTGCGTGCGCCAATCGAATTTTCTGCTCAAAATATACAAGAAAATATCGAAAAAGTATCCGATTTGAGACTTTCACTTTTTGGGGTCAAAAAGTTTCAAAGGGGTTAACCTTTGAATTTTTTCAAAAATCGTGAAAAATTTCACTTGTCTTTTTAGTGCATAAATCGACTAATTTCGATGCGTAGAGTTCGAAAAACGCGCCGGATCCTGGCGCAAACACTTTAATCCGTCGCAAAATGCGATGTAAAGGAAGGCAAATTGGCATCGAATTGCTTCACTTTAAAGCCGGATAAAATTTAAAATATCATACTTACGAGGAACCTGCGTGCGCCAATCGAATTTTCTGCTCAAAATATACAAGAAAATATCGAAAAAGTATCCGATTTGAGACTTTCACTTTTTGGGGTCAAAAAGTTTCAAAGGGGTTAACCTTTGAATTTTTTCAAAAATCGTCAAAAATTTCACTTGTCTTTTTAGTGCATAAATCGACTAATTTCGATGCGTAGAGTTCGAAAAACGCGCCGGATCCTGGCGCAAACACTTTAATTCGTCGCAAAATGCGATGTAAGGGAAGGCAAATTGGCATCGAATTGCTTCACTTTAAAGCCGGATAAAATTTAAAATATCATACTTACGAGGAACCTGCGTGCGCCAATCGAATTTTCTGCTCAAAATATACAAGAAAATATCGAAAAAGTATCCGATTTGAGACTTTCACTTTTTGGGGTCAAAAAGTTTCAAAGGGGTTAACCTTTGAATTTTTTCAAAAATCGTCAAAAATTTCACTTGTCTTTTTAGTGCATAAATCGACTAATTTCGATGCGTAGAGTTCGAAAAACGCGCCGGATCCTGGCGCAAACACTTTAATCCGTCGCAAAATGCGATGTAAGGGAAGGCAAATTGGCATCGAATTGCTTCACTTTAAAGCCGGATAAAATTTAAAATATCATACTTACGAGGAATCTGCGTGCGCCAATCGAATTTTCTGCTCAAAATATACAAGAAAATATCGAAAAAGTATCCGATTTGAGACTTTCACTTTTTGGGGTCAAAAAGTTTCAAAGGGGTTAACCTTTGAATTTTTTCAAAAATCGTCAAAAATTTCACTTGTCTTTTTAGTGCATAAATCGACTAATTTCGATGCGTAGAGTTCGAAAAACGCGCCGGATCCTGGCGCAAACACTTCAATCCGTCGCAAAATGCGATGTAAGGGAAGGCAAATTGGCATCGAATTGCTTCACTTTAAAGCCGGATAAAATTTAAAATATCATACTTACGAGGAATCTGCGTGCGCCAATCGAATTTTCTGCTCAAAATATACAAGAAAATATCGAAAAAGTATCCGATTTGAGACTTTCACTTTTTGGGGTCAAAAAGTTTCAAAGGGGTTAACCTTTGAATTTTTTCAAAAATCGTGAAAAATTTCACTTGTCTTTTTAGTGCATAAATCGACTAATTTCGATGCGTAGAGTTCGAAAAACGCGCCGGATCCTGGCGCAAACACTTTAATCCGTCGCAAAATGCGATGTAAGGGAAGGCAAATTGGCATCGAATTGCTTCACTTTAAAGCCGGATAAAATTTAAAATATCATACTTACGAGGAATCTGCGTGCGCCAATCGAATTTTCTGCTCAAAATATACAAGAAAATATCGAAAAAGTATCCGATTTGAGACTTTCACTTTTTGGGGTCAAAAAGTTTCAAAGGGGTTAACCTTTGAATTTTTTCAAAAATCGTGAAAAATTTCACTTGTCTTTTTAGTGCATAAATCGACTAATTTCGATGCGTAGAGTTCGAAAAACGCGCCGGATCCTGGCGCAAACACTTTAATCCGTCGCAAAATGCGATGTAAGGGTAGGCAAATTGGCATCGAATTGCTTCACTTTAAAGCCGGATAAAATTTAAAATATCATACTTACGAGGAATCTGCGTGCGCCAATCGAATTTTCTGCTCAAAATATACAAGAAAATATCGAAAAAGTATCCGATTTGAGACTTTCACTTTTTGGGGTCAAAAAGTTTCAAAGGGGTTAACCTTTGAATTTTTTCAAAAATCGTGAAAAATTTCACTTGTCTTTTTAGTGCATAAATCGACTAATTTCGATGCGTAGAGTTCGAAAAACGCGCCGGATCCTGGCGCAAACACTTTAATCCGTCGCAAAATAAGATGTCAGGGAAGGCAAATTGGCATCGAATTGCTTCACTTTAAAGCCGGATATAATTTAAAATATCATACTTACGAGGAATCTGCGTGCGCCAATCGAATTTTCTGCTCAAAATATACAAGAAAATATCGAAAAAGTATCCGATTTGAGACTTTCACTTTTTGGGGTCAAAAAGTTTCAAAGGGGTTAACCTTTGAATTTTTTCAAAAATCGTGAAAAATTTCACTTGTCTTTTTAGTGTATAAATCGACTAATTTCGATGCGTAGAGTTCGAAAAACGCGCCGGATCCTGGCGCAAACACTTTAATCCGTCGCAAAATGCGATGTAAGGGAAGGCAAATTGGCATCGAATTGCTTCACTTTAAAGCCGGATAAAATTTAAAATATCATACTTACGAGGAATCTGCGTGCGCCAATCGAATTTTCTGCTCAAAATATACAAGAAAATATCGAAAAAGTAACCGATTTGAGACTTTCACTTTTTGGGGTCAAAAAGTTTCAAAGAGGTTAACCTTTGAATTTTTTCAAAAATCGTGAAAAATTTCACTTGTCTTTTTAGTGCATAAATCGACTAATTTCGATGCGTAGAGTTCGAAAAACGCGCCGGATCCTGGCGCAAACACTTTAATCCGTCGCAAAATGCGATGTAAGGGTAGGCAAATTGGCATCGAATTGCTTCACTTTAAAGCCGGATAAAATTTAAAATATCATACTTACGAGGAATCTGCGTGCGCCAATCGAATTTTCTGCTCAAAATATACAAGAAAATATCGAAAAAGTATCCGATTTGAGACTTTCACTTTTTGGGGTCAAAAAGTTTCAAAGGGGTTAACCTTTGAATTTTTTCAATAATCGTGAAAAATTTCACTTGTCTTTTTAGTGCATAAATCGACTAATTTCGATGCGTAGAGTTTGAAAAACGCGCCGGATCCTGGCGCAAACACTTTAATCCGTCGCAAAATGCGATGTAAGGGAAGGCAAATTGGCATCGAATTGCTTCACTTTAAAGCCGGATAAAATTTAAAATATCATACTTACGAGGAATCTGCGTGCGCCAATCGAATTTTCTGCTCAAAATATACAAGAAAATATCGAAAAAGTATCCGATTTGAGACTTTCACTTTTTGGGGTCAAAAAGTTTCAAAGGGGTTAACCTTTGAATTTTTTCAAAAATCGTGAAAAATTTCACTTGTCTTTTTAGTGCATAAATCGACTAATTTCGATGCGTAGAGTTCGAAAAACGCGCCGGATCCTGGCGCAAACACTTTAATCCGTCGCAAAATGCGATGTAAGGGAAGGCAAATTGGCATCGAATTGCTTCACTTTAAAGCCGGATAAAATTTAAAATATCATACTTACGAGGAATCTGCGTGCGCCAATCGAATTTTCTGCTCAAAATATACAAGAAAATATCGAAAAAGTATCCGATTTGAGACTTTCACTTTTTGGGGTCAAAAAGTTTCAAAGGGGTTAACCTTTGAATTTTTTCAAAAATCGTGAAAAGTTTCACTTGTCTTTTTAGTGCATAAATCGACTAATTTCGATGCGTAGAGTTCGAAAAACGCGCCGGATCCTGGCGCAAACACTTTAATCCGTCGCAAAATGCGATGTAAGGGAAGGCAAATTGGCATCGAATTGCTTCACTTTAAAGCCGGATAAAATTTAAAATATCACACTTACGAGGAATCTGCGTGCGCCAATCGAATTTTCTGCTCAAAATATACAAGAAAATATCGAAAAAGTATCCGATTTGAGACTTTCACTTTTTGGGGTCAAAAAGTTTCAAAGGGGTTAACCTTTGAATTTTTTCAAAAATCGTGAAAAATTTCACTTGTCTTTTTAGTGCATAAATCGACTAATTTCGATGCGTAGAGTTCGAAAAACGCGCCGGATCCTGGCGCAAACACTTTAATCCGTCGCAAAATGCGATGTAAGGGAAGGCAAATTGGCATCGAATTGCTTCATTTTAAAGCCGGATAAAATTTAAAATATCATACTTACGAGGAATCTGCGTGCGCCAATCGAATTTTCTGCTCAAAATATACAAGAAAATATCGAAAAAGTATCCAATTTGAGACTTTCACTTTTTGGGGTCAAAAAGTTTCAAAGGGGTTAACCTTTGAATTTTTTCAAAAATCGTGAAAAATTTCACTTGTCTTTTTAGTGCATAAATCGACTAATTTCGATGCGTAGAGTTCGAAAAACGCGCCGGATCCTGGCGCAAACACTTTAATCCGTCGCAAAATGCGATGTAAGGGAAGGCAAATTGGCATCGAATTGCTTCACTTTAAAGCCGGATAAAATTTAAAATATCATACTTACGAGGAATCTGCGTGCGCCAATCGAATTTTCTCCTCAAAATATACAAGAAAATATCGAAAAAGTATCCGATTTGAGACTTTCACTTTTTGGGGTCAAAAAGTTTCAAAGGGGTTAACCTTTGAATTTTTTCAAAAATCGTGAAAAATTTCACTTGTCTTTTTAGTGCATAAATCGACTAATTTCGATGCGTAGAGTTCGAAAAACGCGCCGGATCCTGGCGCAAACACTTTAATCCGTCGCAAGATGCGATGTAAGGGTAGGCAAATTGGCATCGAATTGCTTCACTTTAAAGCCGGATAAAATTTAAAATATCATACTTACGAGGAATCTGCGTGCGCCAATCGAATTTTCTGCTCAAAATATACAAGAAAATATCGAAAAAGTATCCGATTTGAGACTTTCTCTTTTTGGGGTCAAAACGTTTCAAAGGGGTTAACCTTTGAATTTTTTCAAAAATCGTGAAAAATTTCACTTGTCTTTTTAGTGCATAAATCGACTAATTTCGATGCGTAGAGTTCGAAAAACGCGCCGGATCCTGGCGCAAACAGTTTAATCCGTCGCAACATGCGATGTAAGGGAAGGCAAATTGGCATCGAATTGCTTCACTTTAAAGCCGGATAAAATTTAAAATATCATACTTACGAGGAATCTGCGTGCGCCAATCGAATTTTCTGCTCAAAATATACAAGAAAATATCGAAAAAGTATCCGATTTGAGACTTTCACTTTTTGGGGTCAAAAAGTTTCAAAGGGGTTAACCTTTGAATTTTTTCAAAAATCGTGAAAAATTTCACTTGTCTTTTTAGTGCATAAATCGACTAATTTCGATGCGTAGAGTTCGAAAAACGCGCCGGATCCTGGCGCAAACACTTTAATCCGTCGCAACATGCGATGTAAGGGAAGGCAAATTGGCATCGAATTGCTTCACTTTAAAGCCGGATAAAATTTAAAATATCATACTTACGAGGAATCTGCGTGCGCCAATCGAATTTTCTGCTCAAAATATACAAGAAAATATCGAAAAAGTATCCGATTTGAGACTTTCACTTTTTGGGGTCAAAAAGTTTCAAAGGGGTTAACCTTTGAATTTTTTCAAAAATCGTGAAAAATTTCACTTGTCTTTTTAGTGCATAAATCGACTAATTTCGATGCGTAGAGTTCGAAAAACGCGCCGGATCCTGGCGCAAACACTTTAATCCGTCGCAAAATGCGATGTAAGGGAAGGCAAATTGGCATCGAATTGCTTCACTTTAAAGCCGGATAAAATTTAAAATATCATACTTACGAGGAATCTGCGTGCGCCAATCGAATTTTCTGCTCAAAATATACAAGAAAATATCGAAAAAGTATCCGATTTGAGACTTTCACTTTTTGGGGTCAAAAAGTTTCAAAGGGGTTAACCTTTGAATTTTTTCAAAAATCGTGAAAAATTTCACTTGTCTTTTTAGTGCATAAATCGACTAATTTCGATGCGTAGAGTTCGAAAAACGCGCCGGATCCTGGCGCAAACACTTTAATCCGTCGCAACATGCGATGTAAGGGAAGGCAAATTGGCATCGAATTGCTTCACTTTAAAGCCGGATAAAATTTAAAATATCATACTTACGAGGAATCTGCGTGCGCCAATCGAATTTTCTGCTCAAAATATACAAGAAAATATCGAAAAAGTATCCGATTTGAGACTTTCACTTTTTGGGGTCAAAAAGTTTCAAAGGGGTTAACCTTTGAATTTTTTCAAAAATCGTGAAAAATTTCACTTGTCTTTTTAGTGCATAAATCGACTAATTTCGATGCGTAGAGTTCGAAAAACGCGCCGGATCCTGGCGCAAACACTTTAATCCGTCGCAAAATGCGATGTAAGGGTAGGCAAATTGGCATCGAATTGCTTCACTTTAAAGCCGGATAAAATTTAAAATATCATACTTACGAGGAATCTGCGTGCGCCAATCGAATTTTCTGCTCAAAATATACAAGCAAATATCGAAAAAGTATCCGATTTGAGACTTTCACTTTTTGGGGTCAAAAAGTTTCAAAGGGGTTAACCTTTGAATTTTTTCAAAAATCGTGAAAAATTTCACTTGTCTTTTTAGTGCATAAATCGACTAATTTCGATGCGTAGAGTTCGAAAAACGCGCCGGATCCTGGCGCAAACACTTTAATCCGTCGCAACATGCGATGTAAGGGAAGGCAAATTGGCATCGAATTGCTTCACTTTAAAGCCGGATAAAATTTAAAATATCATACTTACGAGGAATCTGCGTGCGCCAATCGAATTTTCTGCTCAAAATATACAAGAAAATATCGAAAAAGTATCCGATTTGAGACTTTCACTTTTTGGGGTCAAAAAGTTTCAAAGGGGTTAACCTTTGAATTTTTTCAAAAATCGTGAAAAATTTCACTTGTCTTTTTAGTGCATAAATCGACTAATTTCGATGCGTAGAGTTCGAAAAACGCGCCGGATCCTGGCGCAAACACTTTAATCCGTCGCAACATGCGATGTAAGGGAAGGCAAATTGGCATCGAATTGCTTCACTTTAAAGCCGGATAAAATTTAAAATATCATACTTACGAGGAATCTGCGTGCGCCAATCGAATTTTCTGCTCAAAATATACAAGAAAATATCGAAAAAGTATCCGATTTGAGACTTTCACTTTTTGGGGTCAAAAAGTTTCAAAGGGGTTAACCTTTGAATTTTTTCAAAAATCGTGAAAAATTTCACTTGTCTTTTTAGTGCATAAATCGACTAATTTCGATGCGTAGAGTTCGAAAAACGCGCCGGATCCTGGCGCAAACACTTTAATCCGTCGCAAAATGCGATGTAAGGGTAGGCAAATTGGCATCGAATTGCTTCACTTTAAAGCCGGATAAAATTTAAAATATCATACTTACGAGGAATCTGCGTGCGCCAATCGAATTTTCTGCTCAAAATATACAAGAAAATATCGAAAAAGTATCCGATTTGAGACTTTCACTTTTTGGGGTCAAAAAGTTTCAAAGGGGTTAACCTTTGAATTTTTTCAAAAATCGTGAAAAATTTCACTTGTCTTTTTAGTGCATAAATCGACTAATTTCGATGCGTAGAGTTCGAAAAACGCGCCGGATCCTGGCGCAAACACTTTAATCCGTCGCAAAATGCGATGTAAGGGAAGGCAAATTGGCATCGAATTGCTTCACTTTAAAGCCGGATAAAATTTAAAATATCATACTTACGAGGAATCTGCGTGCGCCAATCGAATTTTCTGCTCAAAATATACAAGAAAATATCGAAAAAGTATCCGATTTGAGACTTTCACTTTTTGGGGTCAAAAAGTTTCAAAGGGGTTAACCTTTGAATTTTTTCAAAAATCGTGAAAAATTTCACTTGTCTTTTTAGTGCATAAATCGACTAATTTCGATGCGTAGAGTTCGAAAAACGCGCCGGATCCTGGCGCAAACACTTTAATCCGTCGCAACATGCGATGTAAGGGAAGGCAAATTGGCATCGAATTGCTTCACTTTAAAGCCGGATAAAATTTAAAATATCATACTTACGAGGAATCTGCGTGCGCCAATCGAATTTTCTGCTCAAAATATACAAGAAAATATCGAAAAAGTATCCGATTTGAGACTTTCACTTTTTGGGGTCAAAAAGTTTCAAAGGGGTTAACCTTTGAATTTTTTCAAAAATCGTGAAAAATTTCACTTGTCTTTTTAGTGCATAAATCGACTAATTTCGATGCGTAGAGTTCGAAAAACGCGCCGGATCCTGGCGCAAACACTTTAATCCGTCGCAAAATGCGATGTAAGGGTAGGCAAATTGGCATCGAATTGCTTCACTTTAAAGCCGGATAAAATTTAAAATATCATACTTACGAGGAATCTGCGTGCGCCAATCGAATTTTCTGCTCAAAATATACAAGAAAATATCGAAAAAGTATCCGATTTGAGACTTTCACTTTTTGGGGTCAAAAAGTTTCAAAGGGGTTAACCTTTGAATTTTTTCAAAAATCGTGAAAAATTTCACTTGTCTTTTTAGTGCATAAATCGACTAATTTCGATGCGTAGAGTTCGAAAACGCGCCGGATCCTGACGCAAACACTTTAATCCGTCGCAAAATGCGATGTAAGGGAAGGCAAATTGGCATCGAATTGCTTCACTTTAAAGCCGGATAAAATTTAAAATATCATACTTACGAGGAATCTGCGTGCGCCAATCGAATTTTCTGCTCAAAATATACAAGAAAATATCGAAAAAGTATCCGATTTGAGACTTTCACTTTTTGGGGTCAAAAAGTTTCAAAGGGGTTAACCTTTGAATTTTTTCAAAAATCGTGAAAAATTTCACTTGTCTTTTTAGTGCATAAATCGACTAATTTCGATGCGTAGAGTTCGAAAAACGCGCCGGATCCTGGCGCAAACACTTTAATCCGTCGCAACATGCGATGTAAGGGAAGGCAAATTGGCATCGAATTGCTTCACTTTAAAGCCGGATAAAATTTAAAATATCATACTTACGAGGAATCCGCGTGCGCCAATCGAATTTTCTGCTCAAAATATACAAGAAAATATCGAAAAAGTATCCGAGTTGAGACTTTCACTTTTTGGGGTCAAAAAGTTTCAAAGGGGTTAACCTTTGAATTTTTTCAAAAATCGTAAAAAATTTCACTTGTCTTTTTAGTGCATAAATCGACTAATTTCGATGCGTAGAGTTCGAAAAACGCGCCGGATCCTGGCGCAAACACTTTAATCCGTCGCCAAATGCGATGTAAGGGAAGGCAAATTGGCATCGAATTGCTTCACTTTAAAGCCGGATAAAATTTAAAATATCATACTTACGAGGAATCTGCGTGCGCCAATCGAATTTTCTCCTCAAAATATACAAGAAAATATCGAAAAAGTATCCGATTTGAGACTTTCACTTTTTGGGGTCAAAAAGTTTCAAAGGGGTTAACCTTTGAATTTTTTCAAAAATCGTGAAAAATTTCACTTGTCTTTTTAGTGCATAAATCGACTAATTTCGATGCGTAGAGTTCGAAAAACGCGCCGGATCCTGGCGCAAACACTTTAATCCGTCGCAACATGCGATGTAAGGGAAGGCAAATTGGCATCGAATTGCTTCACTTTAAAGCCGGATAAAATTTAAAATATCATACTTACGAGGAATCTGCGTGCGCCAATCGAATTTTCTGTTCAAAATATACAAGAAAATATCGAAAAAGTATCCGATTTGAGACTTTCACTTTTTGGGGTCAAAAAGTTTCAAAGGGGTTAACCTTTGAATTTTTTCAAAAATCGTGAAAAATTTCACTTGTCTTTTTAGTGCATAAATCGACTAATTTCGATGCGTAGAGTTCGAAAAACGCGCCGGATCCTGGCGCAAACACTTTAATCCGTCGCAAAATGCGATGTAAGGGAAGGCAAATTGGCATCGAATTGCTTCACTTTAAAGCCGGATAAAATTTAAAATATCATACTTACGAGGAATCTGCGTGCGCCAATCGAATTTTCTGCTCAAATTATACAAGAAAATATCGAAAAAGTATCCGATTTGAGACTTTCACTTTTTGGGGTCAAAAAGTTTCAAAGGGGTTAACCTTTGAATTTTTTCAAAAATCGTGAAAAATTTCACTTGTCTTTTTAGTGCATAAATCGACTAATTTCGATGCGTAGAGTTCGAAAAACGCGCCGGATCCTGGCGCAAACACTTTAATCCGTCGCAAAATGCGATGTAAGGGAAGGCAAATTGGCATCGAATTGCTTCACTTTAAAGCCGGATAAAATTTAAAATATCATACTTACGAGGAATCTGCGTGCGCCAATCGAATTTTCTGCTCAAAATATACAAGAAAATATCGAAAAAGTATCCGATTTGAGACTTTCACTTTTTGGGGTCAAAAAGTTTCAAAGGGGTTAACCTTTGAATTTTTTCAAAAATCGTGAAAAATTTCACTTGTCTTTTTAGTGCATAAATCGACTAATTTCGATGCGTAGAGTTAGAAAAACGCGCCGGATCCTGGCGCAAACACTTTAATCCGTCGCAAAATGCGATGTAAGGGAAGGCAAATTGGCATCGAATTGCTTCATTTTAAAGCCGGATAAAATTTAAAATATCATACTTACGAGGAATCTGCGTGCGCCAATCGAATTTTCTGCTCAAAATATACAAGAAAATATCGAAAAAGTATCCAATTTGAGACTTTCACTTTTTGGGGTCAAAAAGTTTCAAAGGGGTTAACCTTTGAATTTTTTCAAAAATCGTGAAAAATTTCACTTGTCTTTTTAGTGCATAAATCGACTAATTTCGATGCGTAGAGTTCGAAAAACGCGCCGGATCCTGGCGCAAACACTTTAATCCGTCGCAAAATGCGATGTAAGGGAAGGCAAATTGGCATCGAATTGCTTCACTTTAAAGCCGGATAAAATTTAAAATATCATACTTACGAGGAATCTGCGTGCGCCAATCGAATTTTCTCCTCAAAATATACAAGAAAATATCGAAAAAGTATCCGATTTGAGACTTTCACTTTTTAGGGTCAAAAAGTTTCAAAGGGGTTAACCTTTGAATTTTTTCAAAAATCGTGAAAAATTTCACTTGTCTTTTTAGTGCATAAATCGACTAATTTCGATGCGTAGAGTTCGAAAAACGCGCCGGATCCTGGCGCAAACACTTTAATCCGTCGCAAGATGCGATGTAAGGGTAGGCAAATTGGCATCGAATTGCTTCACTTTAAAGCCGGATAAAATTTAAAATATCATACTTACGAGGAATCTGCGTGCGCCAATCGAATTTTCTGCTCAAAATATACAAGAAAATATCGAAAAAGTATCCGATTTGAGACTTTCACTTTTTGGGGTCAAAACGTTTCAAAGGGGTTAACCTTTGAATTTTTTCAAAAATCGTGAAAAATTTCACTTGTCTTTTTAGTGCATAAATCGACTAATTTCGATGCGTAGAGTTCGAAAAACGCGCCGGATCCTGGCGCAAACACTTTAATCCGTCGCAAAATGCGATGTAAGGGAAGGCAAATTGGCATCGAATTGCTTCACTTTAAAGCCGGATAAAATTTAAAATATCATACTTACGAGGAATCTGCGTGCGCCAATCGAATTTTCTGCTCAAAATATACAAGAAAATATCGAAAAAGTATCCGATTTGAGACTTTCACTTTTTGGGGTCAAGAAGTTTCAAAGGGGTTAACCTTTGAATTTTTTCAAAAATCGTGAAAAATTTCACTTGTCTTTTTAGTGCATAAATCGACTAATTTCGATGCGTAGAGTTCGAAAAACGCGCCGGATCCTGGCGCAAACACTTTAATCCGTCGCAACATGCGATGTAAGGGAAGGCAAATTGGCATCGAATTGCTTCACTTTAAAGCCGGATAAAATTTAAAATATCATACTTACGAGGAATCTGCGTGCGCCAATCGAATTTTCTGCTCAAAATATACAAGAAAATATCGAAAAAGTATCCGATTTGAGACTTTCACTTTTTGGGGTCAAAAAGTTTCAAAGGGGTTAACCTTTGAATTTTTTCAAAAATCGTGAAAAATTTCACTTGTCTTTTTAGTGCATAAATCGACTAATTTCGATGCGTAGAGTTCGAAAAACGCGCCGGATCCTGGCGCAAACACTTTAATCCGTCGCAAAATGCGATGTAAGGGTAGGCAAATTGGCATCGAATTGCTTCACTTTAAAGCCGGATAAAATTTAAAATATCATACTTACGAGGAATCTGCGTGCGCCAATCGAATTTTCTGCTCAAAATATACAAGAAAATATCGAAAAAGTATCCGATTTGAGACTTTCACTTTTTGGGGTCAAAAAGTTTCAAAGGGGTTAACCTTTGAATTTTTTCAAAAATCGTGAAAAATTTCACTTGTCTTTTTAGTGCATAAATCGACTAATTTCGATGCGTAGAGTTCGAAAAACGCGCCGGATCCTGGCGCAAACACTTTAATCCGTCGCAAAATGCGATGTAAGGGAAGGCAAATTGGCATCGAATTGCTTCACTTTAAAGCCGGATAAAATTTAAAATATCATACTTACGAGGAATCTGCGTGCGCCAATCGAATTTTCTGCTCAAAATATACAAGAAAATATCGAAAAAGTATCCGATTTGAGACTTTCACTTTTTGGGGTCAAAAAGTTTCAAAGGGGTTAACCTTTGAATTTTTTCAAAAATCGTGAAAAATTTCACTTGTCTTTTTAGTGCATAAATCGACTAATTTCGATGCGTAGAGTTCGAAAAACGCGCCGGATCCTGGCGCAAACACTTTAATCCGTCGCAACATGCGATGTAAGGGAAGGCAAATTGGCATCGAATTGCTTCACTTTAAAGCCGGATAAAATTTAAAATATCATACTTACGAGGAATCTGCGTGCGCCAATCGAATTTTCTGCTCAAAATATACAAGAAAATATCGAAAAAGTATCCGATTTGAGACTTTCACTTTTTGGGGTCAAAACGTTTCAAAGGGGTTAACCTTTGAATTTTTTCAAAAATCGTGAAAAATTTCACTTGTCTTTTTAGTGCATAAATCGACTAATTTCGATGCGTAGAGTTCGAAAAACGCGCCGGATCCTGGCGCAAACACTTTAATCCGTCGCAACATGCGATGTAAGGGAAGGCAAATTGGCATCGAATTGCTTCACTTCAAAGCCGGATAAAATTTAAAATATCATACTTACGAGGAATCTGCGTGCGCCAATCGAATTTTCTGCTCAAAATATACAAGAAAATATCGAAAAAGTATCCGATTTGAGACTTTCCCTTTTTGGGGTCAAAAAGTTTCAAAGGGGTTAACCTTTGAATTTTTTCAAAAATCGTGAAAAATTTCACTTGTCTTTTTAGTGCATAAATCGACTAATTTCGATGCGTAGAGTTCGAAAAACGCGCCGGATCCTGGCGCAAACACTTTAATCCGTCGCAAAATGCGATGTAAGGGAAGGCAAATTGGCATCGAATTGCTTCACTTTAAAGCCGGATAAAATTTAAAATATCATACTTACGAGGAATCTGCGTGCGCCAATCGAATTTTCTGCTCAAAATATACAAGAAAATATCGAAAAAGTATCCGATTTGAGACTTTCACTTTTTGGGGTCAAAAAGTTTCAAAGGGGTTAACCTTTGAATTTTTTCAAAAATCGTGAAAAATTTCACTTGTCTTTTTAGTGCATAAATCGATAAATTTCGATGCGTAGAGTTCGAAAAACGCGCCGGATCCTGGCGCAAACACTTTAATCCGTCGCAACATGCGATGTAAGGGAAGGCAAATTGGCATCGAATTGCTTCACTTTAAAGCCGGATAAAATTTAAAATATCATACTTACGAGGAATCTGCGTGCGCCAATCGAATTTTCTGCTCAAAATATACAAGAAAATATCGAAAAAGTATCCGATTTGAGACTTTCACTTTTTGGGGTCAAAAAGTTTCAAAGGGGTTAACCTTTGAATTTTTTCAAAAATCGTGAAAAATTTCACTTGTCTTTTTAGTGCATAAATCGACTAATTTCGATGCGTAGAGTTCGAAAAACGCGCCGGATCCTGGCGCAAACACTTTAATCCGTCGCAAAATGCGATGTAAGGGTAGGCAAATTGGCATCGAATTGCTTCACTTTAAAGCCGGATAAAATTTAAAATATCATACTTACGAGGAATCTGCGTGCGCCAATCGAATTTTCTGCTCAAAATATACAAGAAAATATCGAAAAAGTATCCGATTTGAGACTTTCACTTTTTGGGGTCAAAAAGTTTCAAAGGGGTTAACCTTTGAATTTTTTCAAAAATCGTGAAAAATTTCACTTGTCTTTTTAGTGCATAAATCGACTAACTTCGATGCGTAGAGTTCGAAAAACGCACCGGATCCTGGCGCAAACACTTTAATCCGTCGCAAAATGCGATGTAAGGGAAGGCAAATTGGCATCGAATTGCTTCACTTTAAAGCCGGATAAAATTTAAAATATCATACTTACGAGGAATCTGCGTGCGCCAATCGAATTTTCTGCTCAAAATATACAAGAAAATATCGAAAAAGTATCCGATTTGAGACTTTCACTTTTTGGGGTCAAAAAGTTTCAAAGGGGTTAACCTTTGAATTTTTTCAAAAATCGTGAAAAATTTCACTTGCCTTTTTAGTGCATAAATCAACTAATTTCGATGCGTAGAGTTCGAAAAACGCGCCGGATCCTGGCGCAAACACTTTAATCCGTCGCAAAATGCGATGTAAGGGAAGGCAAATTGGCATCGAATTGCTTCACTTTAAAGCCGGATAAAATTTAAAATATCATACTTACGAGGAATCCGCGTGCGCCAATCGAATTTTCTGCTCAAAATATACAAGAAAATATCGAAAAAGTATCCGAGTTGAGACTTTCACTTTTTGGGGTCAAAAAGTTTCAAAGGGGTTAACCTTTGAATTTTTTCAAAAATCGTGAAAAATTTCACTTGTCTTTTTAGTGCATAAATCGACTAATTTCGATGCGTAGAGTTCGAAAAACGCGCCGGATCCTGGCGCAAACACTTTAATCCGTCGCAACATGCGATGTAAGGGAAGGCAAATTGGCATCGAATTGCTTCACTTTAAAGCCGGATAAAATTTAAAATATCATACTTACGAGGAATCTGCGTGCGCCAATCGAATTTTCTGCTCAAAATATACAAGAAAATATCGAAAAAGTATCCGATTTGAGACTTTCACTTTTTGGGGTCAAAAAGTTTCAAAGGGGTTAACCTTTGAATTTTTTCAAAAATCGTGAAAAATTTCACTTGTCTTTTTAGTGCATAAATCGACTAATTTCGATGCGTAGAGTTCGAAAAACGCGCCGGATCCTGGCGCAAACACTTTAATCCGTCGCAAAATGCGATGTAAGGGTAGGCAAATTGGCATCGAATTGCTTCACTTTAAAGCCGGATAAAATTTAAAATATCATACTTACGAGGAATCTGCGTGCGCCAATCGAATTTTCTGCTCAAAATATACAAGAAAATATCGAAAAAGTATCCGATTTGAGACTTTCACTTTTTGGGGTCAAAAAGTTTCAAAGGGGTTAACCTTTGAATTTTTTCAAAAATCGTGAAAAATTTAACTTGTCTTTTTAGTGCATAAATCGACTAATTTCGATGCGTAGAGTTCGAAAAACGCGCCGGATCCTGGCGCAAACACTTTAATCCGTCGCAACATGCGATGTAAGGGAAGGCAAATTGGCATCGAATTGCTTCACTTTAAAGCCGGATAAAATTTAAAATATCATACTTACGAGGAATCTGCGTGCGCCAATCGAATTTTCTGCTCAAAATATACAAGAAAATATCGAAAAAGTATCCGATTTGAGACTTTCACTTTTTGGGGTCAAAAAGTTTCAAAGGGGTTAACCTTTGAATTTTTTCAAAAATCGTGAAAAATTTCACTTGTCTTTTTAGTGCATAAATCGACTAATTTCGATGCGTAGAGTTCGAAAAACGCGCCGGATCCTGGCGCAAACACTTTAATCCCTCGCAAAATGCGATGTAAGGGTAGGCAAATTGGCATCGAATTGCTTCACTTTAAAGCCGGATAAAATTTAAAATATCATACTTACGAGGAATCTGCGTGCGCCAATCGAATTTTCTGCTCAAAATATACAAGAAAATATCGAAAAAGTATCCGATTTGAGACTTTCACTTTTTGGGGTCAAAACGTTTCAAAGGGGTTAACCTTTGAATTTTTTCAAAAATCGTGAAAAATTTCACTTGTCTTTTTAGTGCATAAATCGACTAATTTCGATGCGTAGAGTTCGAAAAACGCGCCGGATCCTGGCGCAAACACTTTAATCCGTCGCAACATGCGATGTAAGGGAAGGCAAATTGGCATCGAATTGCTTCACTTTAAAGCCGGATAAAATTTAAAATATCATACTTACGAGGAACCTGCGTGCGCCAATCGAATTTTCTGCTCAAAATATACAAGAAAATATCGAAAAAGTATCCGATTTGAGACTTTCACTTTTTGGGGTCAAAAAGTTTCAAAGGGGTTAACCTTTGAATTTTTTCAAAAATCGTGAAAAATTTCACTTGTCTTTTTAGTGCATAAATCGACTAATTTCGATGCGTAGAGTTCGAAAAACGCGCCGGATCCTGGCGCAAACACTTTAATCCGTCGCAAAATGCGATGTAAGGGAAGGCAAATTGGCATCGAATTGCTTCACTTTAAAGCCGGATAAAATTTAAAATATCATACTTACGAGGAATCTGCGTGCGCCAATCGAATTTTCTGCTCAAAATATACAAGAAAATATCGAAAAAGTATCCGATTTGAGACTTTCACTTTTTGGGGTCAAAAAGTTTCAAAGGGGTTAACCTTTGAATTTTTTCAAAAATCGTGAAAAATTTCACTTGTCTTTTTAGTGCATAAATCGACTAATTTCGATGCGTAGAGTTCGAAAAACGCGCCGGATCCTGGCGCAAACACTTTAATCCGTCGCAACATGCGATGTAAGGGAAGGCAAATTGGCATCGAATTGCTTCACTTTAAAACCGGATAAAATTTAAAATATCATACTTACGAGGAATCTGCGTGCGCCAATCGAATTTTCTGCTCAAAATATACAAGAAAATATCGAAAAAGTATCCGATTTGAGACTTTCACTTTTTGGGGTCAAAAAGTTTCAAAGGGGTTAACCTTTGAATTTTTTCAAAAATCGTGAAAAATTTCACTTGTCTTTTTAGTGCATAAATCGACTAATTTCGATGCGTAGAGTTCGAAAAACGCGCCGGATCCTGGCGCAAACACTTTAATCCGTCGCAACATGCGATGTAAGGGAAGGCAAATTGGCATCGAATTGCTTCACTTTAAAGCCGGATAAAATTTAAAATATCATACTTACGAGGAATCTGCGTGCGCCAATCGAATTTTCTGCTCAAAATATACAAGAAAATATCGAAAAAGTATCCGATTTGAGACTTTCACTTTTTGGGGTCAAAAAGTTTCAAAGGGGTTAACCTTTGAATTTTTTCAAAAATCGTGAAAAATTTCACTTGTCTTTTTAGTGCATAAATCGACTAATTTCGATGCGTAGAGTTCGAAAAACGCGCCGGATCCTGGCGCAAACACTTTAATCCGTCGCAACATGCGATGTAAGGGAAGGCAAATTGGCATCGAATTGCTTCACTTTAAAGCCGGATAAAATTTAAAATATCATACTTACGAGGAATCTGCGTGCGCCAATCGAATTTTCTGCTCAAAATATACAAGAAAATATCGAAAAAGTATCCGATTTGAGACTTTCACTTTTTGGGGTCAAAAAGTTTCAAAGGGGTTAACCTTTGAATTTTTTCAAAAATCGTGAAAAATTTCACTTGTCTTTTTAGTGCATAAATCGACTAATTTCGATGCGTAGAGTTCGAAAAACGCGCCGGATCCTGGCGCAAACACTTTAATCCGTCGCCAAATGCGATGTAAGGGAAGGCAAATTGGCATCGAATTGCTTCACTTTAAAGCCGGATAAAATTTAAAATATCATACTTACGAGGAATCTGCGTGCGCCAATCGAATTTTCTCCTCAAAATATACAAGAAAATATCGAAAAAGTATCCGATTTGAGACTTTCACTTTTTGGGGTCAAAAAGTTTCAAAGGGGTTAACCTTTGAATTTTTTCAAAAATCGTGAAAAATTTCACTTGTCTTTTTAGTGCATAAATCGACTAATTTCGATGCGTAGAGTTCGAAAAACGCACCGGATCCTGGCGCAAACACTTTAATCCGTCGCAAAATGCGATGTAAGGGAAGGCAAATTGGCATCGAATTGCTTCACTTTAAAGCCGGATAAAATTTAAAATATCATACTTACGAGGAATCTGCGTGCGCCAATCGAATTTTCTGCTCAAAATATACAAGAAAATATCGAAAAAGTATCCGATTTGAGACTTTCACTTTTTGGGGTCAAAAAGTTTCAAAGGGGTTAACCTTTGAATTTTTTCAAAAATCGTGAAAAATTTCACTTGTCTTTTTAGTGCATAAATCGACTAATTTCGATGCGTAGAGTTCGAAAAACGCGCCGGATCCTGGCGCAAACACTTTAATCCGTCGCAAAATGCGATGTAAGGGAAGGCAAATTGGCATCGAATTGCTTCACTTTAAAGCCGGATAAAATTTAAAATATCATACTTACGAGGAATCTGCGTGCGCCAATCGAATTTTCTGCTCAAAATATACAAGAAAATATCGAAAAAGTATCCGATTTGAGACTTTCACTTTTTGGGGTCAAAAAGTTTCAAAGGGGTTAACCTTTGAATTTTTTCAAAAATCGTGAAAAATTTCACTTGTCTTTTTAGTGCATAAATCGACTAATTTCGATGCGTAGAGTTCGAAAAACGCGCCGGATCCTGGCGCAAACACTTTAATCCGTCGCAACATGCGATGTAAGGGAAGGCAAATTGGCATCGAATTGCTTCACTTTAAAGCCGGATAAAATTTAAAATATCATACTTACGAGGAATCTGCGTGCGCCAATCGAATTTTCTGCTCAAAATATACAAGAAAATATCGAAAAAGTATCCGATTTGAGACTTTCACTTTTTGGGGTCAAAAAGTTTCAAAGGGGTTAACCTTTGAATTTTTTCAAAAATCGTGAAAAATTTCACTTGTCTTTTTAGTGCATAAATCGACTAATTTCGATGCGTAGAGTTCGAAAAACGCGCCGGATCCTGGCGCAAACACTTTAATCCGTCGCCAAATGCGATGTAAGGGAAGGCAAATTGGCATCGAATTGCTTCACTTTAAAGCCGGATAAAATTTAAAATATCATACTTACGAGGAATCTGCGTGCGCCAATCGAATTTTCTCCTCAAAATATACAAGAAAATATCGAAAAAGTATCCGATTTGAGACTTTCACTTTTTGGGGTCAAAAAGTTTCAAAGGGGTTAACCTTTGAATTTTTTCAAAAATCGTGAAAAATTTCACTTGTCTTTTTAGTGCATAAATCGACTAATTTCGATGCGTAGAGTTCGAAAAACGCACCGGATCCTGGCGCAAACACTTTAATCCGTCGCAAAATGCGATGTAAGGGAAGGCAAATTGGCATCGAATTGCTTCACTTTAAAGCCGGATAAAATTTAAAATATCATACTTACGAGGAATCTGCGTGCGCCAATCGAATTTTCTGCTCAAAATATACAAGAAAATATCGAAAAAGTATCCGATTTGAGACTTTCACTTTTTGGGGTCAAAAAGTTTCAAAGGGGTTAACCTTTGAATTTTTTCAAAAATCGTGAAAAATTTCACTTGTCTTTTTAGTGCATAAATCGACTAACTTCGATGCGTAGAGTTCGAAAAACGCGCCGGATCCTGGCGCAAACACTTTAATCCGTCGCAACATGCGATGTAAGGGAAGGCAAATTGGCATCGAATTGCTTCACTTTAAAGCCGGATAAAATTTAAAATATCATACTTACGAGGAATCTGCGTGCGCCAATCGAATTTTCTGCTCAAAATATACAAGAAAATATCGAAAAAGTATCCGATTTGAGACTTTCACTTTTTGGGGTCAAAAAGTTTCAAAGGGGTTAACCTTTGAATTTTTTCAAAAATCGTGAAAAATTTCACTTGTCTTTTTAGTGCATAAATCGACTAATTTCGATGCGTAGAGTTCGAAAAACGCGCCGGATCCTGGCGCAAACACTTTAATCCGTCGCAAAATGCGATGTAAGGGAAGGCAAATTGGCATCGAATTGCTTCACTTTAAAGCCGGATAAAATTTAAAATATCATACTTACGAGGAATCTGCGTGCGCCAATCGAATTTTCTGCTCAAAATATACAAGAAAATATCGAAAAAGTATCCGATTTGAGACTTTCACTTTTTGGGGTCAAAAAGTTTCAAAGGGGTTAACCTTTGAATTTTTTCAAAAATCGTGAAAAATTTCACTTGTCTTTTTAGTGCATAAATCGACTAATTTCGATGCGCAGAGTTCGAAAAACGCGCCGGATCCTGGCGCAAACACTTTAATCCGTCGCAAAATGCGATGTAAGGGAAGGCAAATTGGCATCGAATTGCTTCACTTTAAAGTCGGATAAAATTTAAAATATCATACTTACGAGGAATCTGCGTGCGCCAATCGAATTTTCTGCTCAAAATATACAAGAAAATATCGAAAAAGTATCCGATTTGAGACTTTCACTTTTTGGGGTCAAAAAAATTCAAACCGTGGGTTTTTTATCAAAAATGGTGAAAAAAATCAGTGGTTTTTTTATTGCATAAATCGATTAATTTCAATAATTAGAAATAACAAATCTGAACGTATCGATGCAGCCATTGAATATGCATTTAGCCAAGAAACTTCCAAGTGGACCGAGGTCTCCAAGCGAATAATAACTGTTATCAAATTTTTAGATTCTAGAGGTATGCCATTTCTAGGAGATAACGAAGTTTTTGGATCGCCATCTATCGCCTTTATTTGGGGACACTCGTAGTAATATCCGAATTCGATCCTTTCCTTAGATCCCACATTGAAAATTATGGAAATAAAGGAAAGGCAAATGTTTCATATTTATCTGAGACAATTTGCGAAGAGTTTATCGAACTTTTGGGCAAGAGAGTGCTCAATCAAATTGTTAAAGATATTATAGAGAGTCTACAAGCAAAATAAAAATCTTTAGAAAATGTTTTGTACGTGCAACTGCATTTCTTTTTGGGATGCCGTGCTCGCTTTGGATACTTTGGCTAATCTGCTCAATCAAAGCCAAGATGGCTTACTAAACCAAAATAATTGTGAACGAGAAACGGGAAACCTGTCACTTTCCACGAAACCTAAAGATCGATCTTGGACTTGAAATGACAGCATCGGTTTAGTCAGCGCGACCAGGAATAGAACCACGACTTCCGCGATTTGTGCTTAAATCGACCTCTTTGTTTTCCTTTTTGATTAATTTAGAAAGCATAAATTTGCTTCACGAACGCCTTTATTGTACTATTAATATTTTTGGAAATGCCATAGGCGGGCGTTGAATGGGCTAAGAAGGGATTTGACGTATTTTAACAATCGGTTCGGTTAACAGCGATTTCCATAAGCTATTTAAAGGATACTACAATAAGGAAATAAGTTTAATTAAATCTCAAAATGAAAACCACTCTAATTTTCAAACCTTCGAAAGTCGTTCTAGAAGATTACGTATTTAAAGTGAACAAGTAGTTAAGAAAATGTGGGTAGATTTTGGCATCTTGCCGTAAATTTTAGTTATTAGCTAGAGGTGTTTGGCGTCGCGACGCAAGCAAAGTTTAATGCGGGATCCAGAGTAGTGGCTGCGCCGCATTCGCGAAGATACTGATTCTAGTTTATTAGTTTTTAATTTAGTTTATAATTTTTAATATTAGGAAAAATTTAAGTTTTGTATAAAATGTCTGAAGCACCATGGAGGTAAGCAGTTTTATTTATTTACAATTAGAAATTTTTGAAATGCCGATTCAATATAAAATTTATTAATACATTTTTTCGATTACGATTTCGTAAATAATTTTGCGAGTCTTGCGTTATTAATTTATTATGTGCAGTTATACCTACACAATTTTAAAATTTAATATAGGTATTATTACGTATTAGTAGTGTGCCAAAGTGGAGATAATAATAGAATTGAAAATGTGCCCGGTACTATTAAAAATCTTAACTGTCCAATATGTGATCTCAATTTTAGTATACATAGTTTCAAAAATGTGAAGTTTAACTTTCTTTTCTTCCATGTGCATTTTCAGTTCAATATTTTTTATTTACTTTTTCCGATACAATAAAATATCAGACTACTTATTAATTATTAACTGCAGGGGCGGTCCTATTTATAAATTTTTTAGAGGCGACCATTTTCCATCTGGAAAATAACCAAAATAATATATTGGTTTGAAGGGCCCCACGGCACCCTGTCGATTATCTGGGTACTTTTTTGAATACCAAACGGGATTAGTTCGTCTATTAGAGAACTAGTTAACATGTCGTACGCATTGGTTTTTTCTAAATTTTTTTTGCTTTAAATTTACAAATTAAAGTTGCCCCGCCTGGAGCAGGGGGTCCGCTCCATGTCTCAAACAGTTCTCGCATCTCACAATGACCATACTCGAAATATTTTCACAGTATCAATTAATGAATTTTAATAATTGTTTATCTTTGCAAAACCTTAATATTTTATTGTTATATTATATTTGTTGACTTGACCTAGTAACACAATGTTAAATGCGACGTGGTCTGTAGTTCGTCAAGGAAAAACTGCCGTCACTTTTTTCACACTCTCCTTAAAATAGTCGACGTCTTTTATAAATAAGCAAATCGTTAAATTTACGATTGTTTCGTCTTTATTTATAAACTTGTAATTATTTTTGTTTTATTTTTAAGGTCAATTAAATATAATAGAGAACGATAATTACGAGAGTGTCATATACAAAAATATTCCGCATGTTTGAGGATTCAATTAGTAGCTTACAATATTCTGCGCATCGTTGAAAAATTCGTGCTAACAAAAGAACGGTACAACTAAACCGAAAGGAGTACCTTAAGGAAGGTTAGGGGGGAAATCGGTTACTTTTTGAATTGTATCAAGATTAAAAAATTAATCAAAACTGTTTTGACTACACGGTCATCGCACTATTGCTTTAACATGTTTTGGATTTATCTTATAAAAAGATGGCCCTCGACAGCAACACCCACGTTTTGATTTTATTGTATTATTATATTATTACATTTTTTCAACTAATACACGATGATATGAAATAGTATACAACTTGACATTTTTATTTTGGGAATTAGCGAATCTGCACGATTTGGAGCAGACCAGTTGTTGCCACTTTGAATTTGTATTTGACAAAATGACAAGACCACGTTTCACCTTCCGGTTGCAAAATTTGTTAACGTTGGCAAAACTCTTTGTGTACAAGTCGATGTTCGAAATTCAAAAATAATTTATCCATGTGCCTTATTTGGCCTTTATATCGGCAATTGCTCTTGCCAGTTCACAGTTCAAACAACTATGATGTAATGCTTTGAATTTTCGCCAAATCTACTTCCTTCTTTTTACGCTAAATGAAAGAATAAAGTAATCAGCTTTCATTGGTTAGGTAACGTCAAAAGAACTTACGTTTAAATCCCCTATGGCGCTATTGTAAACAATTATTACGATCAACTATTTTGCGTCAGAACGCAATCCTGATCGACGGTCGTGTTGGTTTCTTGGAAAACATATTTGAGACGCTACCAAAAAAGATAATATTAATCTTTTTCTGTACTAAAATGACAAATTTTTAAATCAAAGATCAAAGTTTAAGCTTTTGAAAAATATGAAAACACTTTACCGAGCGATAATTTATTGCCACACGATTAAAACGTACACATATTTATCGTCGTAATTTATCAAAATTTGCTTTAGATATACAAGGAGAAAATCTCTTCTGGATAGTCAAAATATTCAATATTCAATTTTAATTAAGTAATAATCATATAAACGAAGAAAAAAATCTCCTATATGACGTCAGGACAGTTAACACATATTCTTGACTTATCATTGGCTGGAAAATATAAATCCATGACTTATGAACGGATGGTCGTATAAAAACATAAAGCTTTGACTTTTGTAATCGGCTTTAAAATGTTTTACAAGTAATTAAAATTACAATTATGTTTTTTAAAGTTGGCACGCCGTCTTTGAAGTGATTCAGCGAGAGAAGACAATTTGGAGGATGTAACCTTCAGTTTAATCAGTTAGCAATTGCGCAATGGCTAAACTAAAAGATGCTAAATAGATTAATTACTTTGCTAAGATTTTTCATACTATTAAAAATGTGCGAAATAAAGTAATTTTGAATTTTTCAAGTTAGCAAGTAAATTTTAGAGAAGTAATTCCCATTTGGCTCACTTTGGATCCATCACTTAGAAATCGGGACCTAGTGCTAAATAAAGCAATTTCATTTTAACTTAATTCTCAGCTTAAACTTTAATGCCAGATTAAGTGTTATTACGAAATTGGGCATAAATAATTTTTGCTTATTGGTTGGTCAGTTTTGGCAGAATCTCAGTTTGTTTGAATTATTATTATACGTTTTCTGAGAAAGCTGGGAAGATATTACGTTATAATGTTGAGTATTAAATATTTTATTATTGAAAATACTTGAAAATGAATTTATTTGTACCGAATTACGTAGTGAGCTGATTCATCGTAAATGTGCCGGTAGTTCGATCGTTATCATTTATTTGTAATATATTGATTAGGTACTTAAAAACTTGGAATGTTTGATTTTTCTGTGTGTGTTTATTAGATAGTTTTTCAAAAATATCGAATTTTTCACGTAGTTTGATAATTAATATTCTTGCACATCGGCGTATTATTTTTTATGGTATACGCAAACTTCTTATATTTCTTTTTTTTTCTTATAATGCTATTGGAAGTTGACTACCGATTTATCTGAAATCAAGATGACTTCTTGGAAAAATAAGATAATTTACTTCATCATTATCAGCATCTTCCCTTCGGTCCACAGCTGTAATCACCCTTTTTATTTTTCAGAAATAAGACCTGTACCCTATTTTTTATAGTCGATGATGGTGGCAATCATCAACTAGAGAAACCACAAGCTTTACGCCCCCTCCGAAGCCCGGAGTTGGGCATCCAAATGTTTTAGAGTTGCTCGGATAACTTATTAAGTTAATGACATTTTTGAATTTTTTTCTATATTCTACACTTTGTAATATTGTAATTTTTAGAAGGACAATAAATCATACCATTACTTATGGTTAACAACCCATTTGTAAACCTTAAGTATAAGCTATTAGGGTTGTATGAATTAAACAAAGAAATTCAAATTATCACGAAAAGTTACTTGATTTTTTCATAAAATCATATTTTGGGGATGTCGACTAACAAATTTAGAAGGGTTTTATGATAAAATTTTCGGGCACGTCAGCAGCAATTTTAACATTTTTTTTGCAACATTAAGTTTTTTTAATAGTGCTTTTTTTAAATTTTTTTAAATGGCAGCCTCTATTTTTTTATACTAATATTTAAAAATGAGCAGACGTTTGCATGAAAAGAGAAAGAATTGAAATTTACGTTGATCGGTTAAAGTAGCAGGAAGTTTTTTTAAGTTTTTCTTAACTAATACGGGCAACTGAATAATATTATTGAATTGTAAAACATTAATGAATTTTGAAAAAATAATTTCCTATCATTTTGGTAAGGCTGAGTGTTTGTCTGTCGCTAACGAGCGAGCGTTTACTGAAAATTCTTTAGGGAATTGCGGGGTCACCTATTTATAAACAACGAAACCCCGAGGCTTACCACATCCGAACAAAAAAATTTTCTTGTCTAGAAGGGTTCGTTTTTGGAATGTGATCTGACCTGCAAGTTGATGAGGATAACTGTGGCGTATTTAATTTGTGATGATGTTGTTTATGTTTTTGTCGAGTTACAAATCCTTGAATTATCTACTGTGACTTTTTTATTTATTATAATAAAAAATAATAATAATAATTACTTACTTATCTGCTTTATTAGTCATGTCCTATGGCGAATTATAGATTTTCTAGACAGATTAATGAAGTAAGCGATACACTCATATATCACTTGGGTATTATATGGTATCTGCAATGATTTTTATATAATAAACAATCAGTGACTAATACATTAGGAAAAAAAAAGAGGAATTTAGTATCTGACCTCACTTATGTATTATTCATACAATACCGGAAAGGCCACTGCCTTAAGATTAGCTTTGTTGTTCTCGAGGTGTTTTCAGTAATTCGACATTGGTAATTCACAATGTACCTACAAGTCCTCATTAAGGACGCAATTGCAATAATTTAACTGTACAGTTTTTGACACTTTCTCGTATTTAACTTTCATTTTACTCGAGGGTGAGAAATCGAAAAAATACCAGATTATTGTGAAAAATCCTTTTTAAGCTGATTTTACTTAAAAGAAAGTCCGGCCTTAAATTTATTCATTTTTTTTCTCTTCGGTACATTATTTGTAAATAATAAATGGTACAATCTATTATTCTCCTCGCAATATTTATTTCCGATGGAAATTAAATTATCGAGTTTCAATTATTATCATAAATAAACCATTCTGTAGATTTTGAAACCGATTTATATTATCTGCTATTACAAATATTATAATCTTCTCTTTTTCTATCTTTCGATAATTAATGTGACGACCTGCCTACTTTTTCTATTAATAATATAGTATATTTATAATAAAATTATACATTTTTTATTGAATGTTTTACCTACAGCATTGAAAAACTAAACCTGATGTAATCAACACATGACTTTCTTCATTCTATAAATAATATCAATAAATTAATTGATTTATGTAATTAGAATTCGGATTCGTAAGATTAAATAGAAACAAAAATACTGCAATTTTGTAAATATCAGAATTAACGTAGGAGGTGACTAAGACGGGGCTATTTTATATAATTATATTATCGTAAAAGCAAAATTTTATTATATGAAATATATAAATATGTAATTTCCTTCATTGTATTACGTATTAAAATTATTACCTATTAAGTCTTTGATTAAGTTACTGACACCACAATAGAATTACATTATGTAAGAAGGTAACATTGATTAAATTGTAGGTAAGATAATTAAAAGTGTTACCTCAAATTCTTTATTGTATCGATTTTTCGATACCCAACACCTAGAGGGCTTTCTTATGCGACTAGGGTGTCGTATGATATTTAATACCATTATTAATAGCTAAAGAGAAATTAAAAAATGATTAGGTATAAGTGTACAATATTTTCAAATCCCCACCTACATTACTTAGGTGATATCATCATGAAATACCGGTCAGTAAGCCGGCAAGTCGGTCCTGTTCTAGTGTGTCGACTTCTATCGAAAACGTGAGCTCACTATAATAGTCTGCATTCTGTCGATCCGATGCATTTGTAGTAAAACCCGAAGTGAAAAGTGAATTTACAAAATGAGGGATATTCCAAACGCAAACAGTGCCAACATTTCGTATGTGCAACCGGTCAATGCGAAGGTGTCTTCCGGTACCTTGACAAAAGCGGATTATAAATCTTACCGAGACCTTTTGGGCAATTACAATACGAAAAAGTGCCCTAAAGATGACCAAGAAAGTGTTTCTTCGACCGATAGCGGAATTTTTCCCTACAAATTGGCCGACAGCAAAAGCAACAATACATCATCGTCCAGCTTAAATTCCGAAGCCAATGGAAGCACCTCAAAAAATAATCCGGAACAAAACGCCTCGTTCAATAATAGAATGGGTTCTTTTAGAAACTATTTGGATACTTACAATAACAAAAAGTTTAGTACCGTCAAACTTCAAGTACCACAAAAAACAAACACGGTTAAAAGTGAAATTACAATTCAAGTGAACGATCCATTAGAAAACACAAACAAAGATAACGAGATTTTTCGAATTGTTTTGGATAGTTCAAGTGGCGATAAAAATGAAAAGCCTTTCGGTATTTCATCTTCGAATATCGCAATTAAGAGTGTATCGACATGTCTGCCACCTCCTCCCCCGATGCCTCCAATCTCATCGCCCAGCAACGAAATATCTTCACACCACAACAATGTTTCTGTACCGACAGCTCCTCCTCCACCACCACCTCTTCCAAGTCCTTGCCGTTTAGAACACACAGATTCTTTAAACGGAACAAAAAAGAAATGGTCGACCATAAATGTCGGCGGTAATAACTCAGCCGCAATAAAGAAAGAACCCCACGTAGGTGACAACCATGCAGCTGCAAATTTAGCAAAAGTCTTGCAGGAACATTTCGTTCTGCGAAACATCAAATCGGACAGGTTTGAAAAAGACACAACGGAAACGTCCAAACATACCCTGCCTCCTCCTGTTCCAAAATCACCGACGTCGCTCGCAAGTAAAGTTAAACCATCATCGGCAAATTCGCCAAAACTGACTAGCCTAAACGTTAATCTTGCAAGCGATTGCGGAACAGAAACGAAGAAAGAACATTCCTTGGGTTTGCAAAGTTCGAAGCCACCCATACATTCCAGCACCAACGTATTTAAGGTGTCTCAGAAATTTCAACAAAAACCTTCCGCCGATTCGTCGAGACAGTTTCCAAATAAACCCCTGATTAAAACGCAATCGTTTAATGGAACTTTCAATACTTACTTGCCGAAACGATCAAATTCGGATGCGTTTCTTCCAAATTACGAATCGACGGATCGTTGCGATGGTATAGAGTTTCACACGAGAACAGTGATACCAGTTGTTGATAATACGAAAAACGTTAGTAAAAGTGACCCAAATGTTAAAAAGTTGGTGTACAATACATATCGTGGCCTTCTCAGTGCTTACAATAACAAAGCTAATGATATGATTGCAACCTTGCCCAGGAAAATGGTACGGGAAGATCGAGGAATTTCGAGGCAACTGGAAAGCATGGCGTAAGTTTCCTTTTTTTTTTATTATCTAGAAATATACTACTGTTTTTCGGACCCCTTCGGTAGTTTAAATGCTCGAATTTCACACTTTATAAACGATGATCGAGAATACTATGTGGTTCAACGAACAAAAATTTGCAGTTCAATAAAAAGTGGTTTTCATTGTTCTACAACAGTGCTTTTCAAACTTTTTCACGTTACAATCCCTTAATTTTGGAAAACAATTTTCAAAACTCCCTCGATTTAATGATATTTATTTCATAAGAAGTCCCTAGTTGAAATTGCATCGCCCCCTCCCCTCCTCAGACAATATGGATAAATAAAAAAAAAATAATCATTCAATTTCAAAAATTAATTGACGAATCTGTCGTTTATTATCATATCGCAATGTAAATAAAATATTATTGCTAATCGAATATACTTTTGAATTGCTGTTTATAAATCATTCACGAATAATTGATAAGATGTAAAACCATGTACTGCGTCGCAGACATAAATTTTTTATTGCAGAAATAAATAGCAAAGTAATTTGATTTTTTTCTCTTCTTGTAAGATGTAATTAAAAAAATTGTTTTCTCGGTACATTAAAATTTTTTAGTTGATTAGATACGGAATTTTTCAAATACAGGGTGGCTCGCTTATGAATGTATATGTAAAAATAAAGAAGCATCAATATTTTATGTGTCTAATGCGTTTTTCAAAAAATATACATCAAAATTGGAGTAATTTGCTGAAATATTGTGCGATAGAGAACGAAATAAAATAAACATTCAATGAAACAAAAGAAGTAGTAAAATTCCTAATGAAAGCTTTAAATTTAATATATTTGGCTTTGAAACACCCTGCGCGAGGGGGGGGGGGTATTATCAAAATTAGATGATAACAATAATTTGATAATATAACATACAATTTCACATAGAAGCAGTGTGAATAACAATCGCACGGAAAGGATTATTCATACAATTCTGTATATCTGATTGTAAACTTTTAATAGATAGTGAGACACGCGGCAGTGTCTAATGCCAATTTACTTAATTATTTTGATAGGTAATTTGCCTTTTAAAAAGTTCTCTATCGTTCTATAGTTAGTTAAAATTGTCTGCCAAATTTCTTTAATCATACTACAATAATATGAAAACTTTTAATCAATCAACGAATTGACTTTGCAATTTATTCATTAGGTAATTTAAAATATTGCCGTTGTAAATTTTACGTGACAGATCTGTTAATAATACCCAAATAAATTATAAAATTTGGATTTGTTTTCAAAAATATTACCTTCGAATTTATCTTCAGTATTTAAGATGAAATGAAAATCGCTACGAGGGGGCCACCCGGTATAATTAATTGGTAATTGTAGTTTTAATTTTTCTTGTAATTTGAATTTAACAGCATGTTTTGTCTCTTGTAGGTTACAAGGTGGTTTGGATAAGTTGAACGGTCGCACTAACCCTAAAATAGATCAAGAGTGAGGTGTAATCTGGAAGTAATAATAAATAATAATAATAATAATCATGTAAATTTTAATTATTGTATTTCCTTACCTATCTTTACACGTTTTTGTGTAGTAATTACTTTATTGGGAAGGTAGTTAACATTGTTTTTGAAAATGTAGTGGCAGATTGAAGGTGAATATAATTTTAAAATTGAATTAACCAGGGTTCGCTCGAATAAAATTCAAAATAATACCTTGAAAAGTTCTTGATTTTTTCACGACTTCTTATTATTCAAAATTGCACCCATAAATTCGGGCGGGCCCTGATTTGTAGATATTTTATGTTTAAGGTTATAAAGTTGTATTTGTATCTTATAAATTATATTAAATGTAATAAAATTGATTTTCTTTATTGATTTACGAAGGATAATTCAAAAGTTCTTGACGCCCCCCCCTCTCTCTCAGACGCCAACCAACTGTGACGTTTATTGCACCGTTTGTTCTCCGGTGTAAAAATTACGTGAAAAACCTGCATTCCTTCTTCCCCAACTTCAACTACAACGTGGGAGTGCAATTTTTGTTACGTGCCGAAGCGACTAAACTCATAAAAATTCGGCGTTATCTATTAGCTCGAGATGTTTTATTTTTGATTTTTTATTTGTATACCACCTATATCTAGAAATATAGGGGCTATTGAACTTGATTTAAAGCTCAAATCGGGTACGCCAACAATGAATTATTTTATTTTGGGATGGTCATTGATATCACTAGTAAAGAATGCTGTATAAGTTACAACGTCTGTCTGGTGTATGTGTAATCTCTTATAATACTAAATTATTTTAAATATAAGTAATCTGTACTTGTCTTTTGGTTTCTTTGCTATAATATAGAAAGTACCTATCAATGCTACCATAAATATTAACTTCGACGCCGGTTCACCTTGTCGATTTTAATCTATAAATTTGCTATTTTTAGGTTTTATAAACCGTTTTTTTTATTACGAACTCAAAAAAGAATTTTAATTCTTTCTGAGCTAATTTTTAAAATTTTTTTATTTTAAAACAAAATTTTAAGGAATCGAATAAAATTGACCCAATTTTTTATAAATTAAATTAATAATTGTAAATTTAAAAAAAAGTCATAATAACCGAGCTTATCTAAAGGAAGTGGATAAGAATTTTATTTCCAGAAAAATTAACTTTAAATAATAATTATTATTTTTTGTGGTTTCTTGAATTATTCATTATGTTTGTGCATAATACAAGATTAACTTGCTACATCAGCTCACTGTTTCCGTTCTCATGGTGATGCATATTTACGCAAATATATCTGATTTACCGAACAAATAAAAGTTTCTGATTCATGTTGAACTTGCACATTTTCCATTAGAATTACAAATTTTTCTCAAGTCGCTAACTAAATTAATCGCAATAGACATCGCATAAAATAATATAAAGGCGCTTCCACACGATCGAATAATTTTGAACTGCCTTATCGGCGATAGTTTCTAAATATTCGTAGATTATAAATAAAATTGAAACTCGTCTCCAAGCAAAATCGTAAAAATTTGTTTAAAAAAAATACTTAAAATATGTGATTGCACGGAAAATGCGCAGTCTAACGTGAATTATGAACCACGGAAATACAGGATTTTTAATCAATTTATTTCTGATTGTTTAGACTACATAATTATAACATATCCCGAGGTCAGTAGGTAGATGCTAACTAAAATAGTATGCTACGTAACCCAATGAACAACTTTGGTTTTATAAAGGTTTTGTACAGAACCTTAATAAAACCAAAATTATTCGTTGGGAATCGAACTCGCAAATCTTGGTATGGGAAGCTAAACATGCTAAAAAAAAGAATATTTTAGGTAGCAGGGCCATAACCAATTTTCTTTATTTTTTTTATTGTTCGTGAGACTAAAGTTTGTTTGTTACTTGGGTACCGACAAAACATCGATAGTGCGCTAATTAAATTAGAATTTAAACCAATTTCTCTCGAAGTGTACACAAGATTTCTTCAGTGATTCTCCCTTCAGATGGGCTTCCGAAGTTGTGCACTGAAAGAAATGAGGTATATCGTGAAATTAACTCAGTTTCTAGCCAGCCAGCGGTTCCCAATGCATTTTGAACAGATTGTCTCATTTGGTGAATGAAAATCTTGTATGTACCAAGAAATTCTATTTCTGCGATTATTTATGGTTTCTTCGTTTGTTGTTTCTTTGGTTTTTAAAATGCTATCTCTTGACGGTGCACGAGAGCCGTGAGTTTACTCAGGTCCCATGCAAAATAAATAAAAACACAAACTAACAATATGTAATTTATAATAATTATGTTATTGTCCAACTATTTGGGGTATTTATGATTGGTATTTTCAAGGCTATATTGTAGAGATAACTAAAGTTATATCAGGAACCGTAACCGAGAGCTAAATTATTCATCTGTCAAATGACAATTAATTAATTTTAATTGGAGTTTTATAATTTTGGATGGATTAGCTTCATTGATTACAAATGTGGAAGAGATACGTAATACGCCAATGATTCGTTTTATAACTGATTAGACTGATCGTGATTATACTGCAAACAATATATTATTAGGAAATTCTAAATTATTACCATAAATTGAAAACTATATTTTGCGTGCGTGCTTAAAACCGGACACGTGTCAGACACATATAATGCGAGTGTGACATGTACAATACATTAATTTATGAGACAAGGTGTGTGCAAATGTTCTCTTCCTAGACTTGTAGCGAATGAATTGAAATTATCGCAAATATTAGCTAATGTATCTCCCACACGACTGGGAATAATCATAAATTAGCGACAGTTGAGTGGTCTCGTAAACATTTACGAGTCGTCTATGTAGTTCTGCTCTCATTAAATACGAGATGTGTCATGTAACCACGGCTACTAAGCATATGATAGAGCTCTTTTTGTTCATCAGTTCTAGAGTAAAAGTATCAGAAAATTCTGTAAAAGACGCAGACCGGACAAGCTCTATCTTGCTACCATGATCTCTCTCTACAAAACAATAAACTCTAGTTCACAATGCTTACCATAGTATACCTACGCCACTGCTCGGGGATTTTCTTTGTTTTTTTGAATAATTTGAAAACTATTCGATTTCTTAACTTTAAATTTGAAGATCCATTTTATATAATTTACAAAATTCTTTCGAGCAACCCTAGACTGTCGACCGTTTTAATTTAGATATGCGCAATCTGCGGCCCGCGTAAACATTTCAAGCGGCCCGTCTAGCCGTCTATATTATATAGTACAACATATCTTTTCTATTTTTTTTTTCTAGTGAAATAATATTTGTGTTATGATAATGTAGCATCTACGCGATAGCTTGAGCATCGTCGAGAGTAATGGAAAAGAGGAAATAATTGAATAAACTTTTTGGTCTATTTAAAGCGATTTATCCATTTTGTGCAAAGTGGAAGTAAAGTCAACAAGTGAATCACTTTTATAAAATGTAGTGGTCGCAAGCATTTGATTATTATTAGATCGACCGTGGCTAAATTTGGAGACGTCGTTGCCAGTTTGGAGGCTAAAAATCTTGCAATAAACGTGCATGTGGCAAAACACGTCAGTGACTAACTTTTTGACTTCCGCATGAAAAATGATGGTAATGTGTTACCACACTATGTTGCAATAAAAAATTAATCCTGAAACTTTGACTTTTCGAAAAGTTGAAATTAATTTAAACATTTATTTTTAGATCTCGGAAAATTATTATGATAGCACAATATACCCACAATGTAATAATTTAAACTTGTTAGTTTCGAGAATAAAAGTCAATGGCCAATGACATTATATATTAAACTGGTTGACCACTGGCGCAGTCGACAGTTTAACCGCACGACTAGCCGACAAATTTAAATTTATTGTGTTATCACGCTTAACTATACTGTTAATTGCAAATTCAAGTGGTTATGTATTTAGCAAGCACTTGAAAGACGCTATAAATTTTTAAACCATTTGATAGCTTCTTTCATCGTGAAAATAACACAAGAAAATTTATTAAATCGAATACCGGTTGTATTCATCTGTTCCGGAAAACATTTTCTTTTTCTCTTTGAATAAATAATTTTTGATGAGTGACTCTGCTTGCTAACAATGACTCTAAAATTAAATATGTTTGGGTACCTAATAAACTATTACAATTTTCAAAGTATTTATAAAAATAAATCAGCCAAGGTTTAAGTTAAACCGTTGACCTAAATGCAAATATTGGGCTTTACAAAAATAATTAAAGAGCCAACCGAAGGAATAATTTTAATTTAATTTATTTAAAATAAATAAATATTATGGGGGGATAGGATAATCACACGCACAGACATGCGAACAATTTCCAAAAAAATTGCTATACTAAATTAAAATTATAGCGTATTAAATTAATTTGATGGAATAAGCAAAATTAATTTAAACGACATTGGTGTTCCATATAGGTGTCTCGGAAGGTTCTGAATGTTTATTACAAACAAATTTTATTATGTTGAATGTTGGTGGCAGTCTTGCCATAAAATGCGATCGAATAATATGTAGTTTATTCTCTTTTAAAATAAAATTAATTGTGCAGTGAATAACATTTTTAATTGGATTGCTTTGTAAGTATGCACCTACAATTTTTAAAAGTACTTCAATATTAATATTTAAATACAATACGTTTTGTGCATTCTCTACTTGAATTTCAAGTGATTTTCTGACCAGTTGTTTCTTCTATTCGATTTCGAGGTGTAACAATAAAATTAAACCAGCGATACAAAACAGTTTGCGCGATTTCGAGCAATCAATCATTTTGGTACCTCTGATTTAAAATTTCAAGTTTTTTGCTAATACCTACACCGAATTTAAAAAGAAATTACTGGGCCAAATTGTAATTTTAGAATATTTTAGAAAAAAATAATGTTTACTTTTTGTCTAAATTTATTTGCTTAGAATAATTTTGAATTAGATAGATGCAAAATATAATATTGAGGGCAAGAGCACGTAAACCACTTGAATAGCTGGTCTCACCTTCATAAGTTGGTTTGAAAATAAACTAAAAGTAGAGTTAAACCTGTTCGAGAATAACTTAAGAGTATGCCTACCTATTTGAAAATAAAATTCAATAAAATGCAAAATGAGAAGCAACAAAATATTTTTAATCCTTTTTATTTTTAATTAATTTAAATCCTCGAGTTAAAAAAATAATATTCACAAAGTGCATTTTATAATTTTTTTCTACGTCTGGTTATTTTAGTTTCAATTTAAAATTACTAAAAAACTATGACAATTTATTACCATCAATGTAGTGAAGAAGTGACTAACATGTGCGCGCTTTTTTTTTAATTAATTAGCGACAGTTGCGCCATGGGCGATTAAACGACGATAACATTGAAGAGTACAAACAACCATCTACTCATCTTTAAGAACTTCTGAAAAGGAAACACTTACATATAGGCGCCACATACGATTAAAATTCTTAAACAGATGTTTTCATATTTAATAAAATATTTTATTTAAATTTTTTTTTTAATATTTAAATGAATTTTTTCTGTTGTATTTAAATAATTAAATCATCATTTTTTTTTTAATAACTACTCACCGAATGATTTAATTAACTAAAATTGATAATCAATTGCATCCATGTCAGAAATTGTTATTATTTTCTATTTAAACTTTTTTCAGTAAATTAGTAACTTGAAATTTACATATTCTGTGCTACGTATGAAAATACATATAGCAGCTAGTACGAACAGTCTTATTGTTGCTATCTGAGAAGCTGTTAACCTACGATATCTACTCGGTCTTTAGCCTCCCAGTACGAACTGAATTTTCAGTACATATTTAAATTTAAAAGATTTTTTCAGTGTAATAAATAAACTGATATAATAAACTGATAATACTGAAATAGTTTTTAATTTTTTATTTAAAAAATTGTTGATTTTTTCAGTATTTCATATAATACAAAACATGCAATTTTTAAAAAAAATTTTCCAATGCAAGAAAGAGCAAAATCTTGACGTAAATATTGTAAAACGACTAAATTTAAAATTTAGAGCTTAAAGTAATTAAAATATATAAGTTATTAACCCAAGTGTAATTATAATGTTTGATAAAATATGTAGGTTAAATCTGAAAAAATCAAAACACCATTTCTGAAAGCTTATGTTATTAAAACATTTGTTTTATTGTTCATTTAACCTGCATTTTAAGCGCTAGTTTTCAAAATTAGTTGTTTTACAATTAATTTCGTCAAAGTTTTGCTTTTTTTATTGCATTGGAAAACATACCGGGTCGAAGGATAGTAGAATATAGTATGCTCTGTATCATATTCGAGATGATATAAAAATAGTTAAAATAGCAGAAACCTGAACCCTTGTGGATGCTGTATTAATTCGGCTAAAAGATGTTTACATTTCTGCTGTATAAACTAGCTGAAGTATTGCGTTCAAACTTTTAAACGCTATTTTTTCAGAAACGGCTGCCCATAACATTTAAAAAAACGGATATTTCATTAATGTTAATAATAACTTTAATCAAATGCCATAACGGATTATTGTTATTCAAGATTTATCGATGTTACTCATCTCCTCAAACCTGTAGCGGTAAAAAATATATATATAAATCAACCAACCACTACCAAAAAACTCGAATAATTGAAACATAATCTTAATCTCAACAGCAAGTTATTTTTTAGTAGTTTGTATTTTTTGCACCAGTACGGATCTGAAATAATATCGAAGGAGTTATAACCAAAAATAAATAAAATTCTATTTATTTCTATTTTTTACCATCAATAGATATTATGACCACGGGAAACAAAATACCTACATTTTGTCCCCAATATATAATTTTTTATATTTTTACTTAACTGCATGTAGCAGAAATTATGTATACAAATTTGACGCACTTTCTATAAATTTCACGGTTTATTGCTTTCCGACTGATGTTGAGAGTCAAAATTTTATTTATTGCCACGTAAATAAAATTGCTAACTGCGTAAATTGGAAACATTTAATATAAAATAATATCAATAGCAAATAACAAAACTTAAATCAAAAAGTAAACCTTAATTACATTGTTAAAAACAATTATATTACTAAAATTCTCAAAACACGATCGACAACAGAAGATGTCGGAAATTATCCATCAGAATACATTTCGATTTGATTTATTTCGATGACAGAAGAATTTTACAACTTGTTCTGATAAGAATTGAACTCTTTAATGTTTCGAGTGCTTATGATTGTGACCATGTTTATGCCCATGTTTGTGTCCGTGGTGGTGTTTGTGATCTTGGTGGTGTTCGTGTTTGTGTCCGTGATGATGTTTGTGGTCTTGATGGTGTTCGTGTTTGTGTCCGTGTTGATGTTTGTGTTCCTGATGATGTTCATGTTTGTGATCCTGATGGTGTTCATGTTTGTGTTCCTGATGGTGTTCATGTTTGTGTTCCTGGTGGTGTTCATGTTTGTGTTCCTGATGGTGGTCATGTTTATGTTGCTGATGATGTTCGTGTTTATGTTCCTGATGGTGTTCATGTTTGTGTTCTTGATGATGGTCGTGTTTGTGTTCGTGGCCATGTTTGTGTTCTTGATGATGATCGTGCTTATGTTTTTGATTATGAAGGTGTTTGTGTTGATGATCCTGTTTGTGTTCGTGAACATGTTCTTGTTTGTGTTCGTGATTATGAACGTGTTTGTGCTGATGGTAATGAACCTCGGCATGTTTTTCATGAGATTTATGTTCAAAGCTAGAAATGTCGTACGGTTTCGATTTCTTGTGGTAATGTTCGCTTTTGATGGTTTCCACTTGGTGAGGTCCTGTATCGTACGACGTTTGAGAAGTTTTATAATCATCATAATCGTAAGGCTTTCCCATGGTTTGGTCGGCCTTTCCATATCTGTCTATATCGTTATTTTCGCTAACCCGATATTTTTTAAAACCGTTGGAAAAATGCTCATCAAATCTATCGTACAATGGCAACGGTGCATAATCTGAGCCAGCCTGAAGTTGAAGGCTTCCGGCGCTTTGCGGTCGTTCAATTCTTATCGAATTTTCAATTAGATTCTTAGGAAGTGGATGATATGGTCGCTTATAGTCTTCGAACAATTGGCCTTCGACATTTCGATAAAGCCAAATGATGAGGAACCAACTCGCCAATGACTAAAATATTGAAATTATTATTATTAAAATCTAGAAAAAATTATTTGATATCTTTGATTATTTCTTACCCAAGAATCCATAGTGTAAAACTTGTTAATGCAACGAAACAAAACCAAATGTACCATCCGTTACATTTTCTTTTGCTTTTATAGTAATAGCGAAAAATGCTTTCCCCAATAATTTCCAACATTTTATGCTTGAATTGGTAGATAAAACAAGTGTTTGAAAATGTGCATCATGCAATTTGTAAATGTTAATACATAATTTCTTAGTTAATGCGAATCGTTACAGATGAGAGTAAAAGTGTAGAATAATAATGGTGTTCGTGATAAAAAATAATTACGCGTACTCAATTTTAATTTTACATTTTAAAATGTGCACAAATTGTTATTTTCTATTTATTCGTATTAACATATTAATATTTTTTCAGACAGGCTGCTGCACCACCTCCACCTCCCGTGGGACATATACCAGCTACCAGGCTAAAATCTGAGGTAGGCCAAGATATCTTCTATAATTTTCCCAATTTTGGGCATCCGGTTTGCGTTTGCTTTGAGTCGTATTAATACGCGGAAGAACTCCTTAGTGTGTTTTATTTACTTCCTACAAATATAAATTAAAAATATTCCTTATCCCTCTGGGTAGCTCACAATAACAATTTAAATTTGCTAAAGCCAGAAATTGTTCGTGGTAATAAAATGCATTGTTAAGTGCTGACTTGATTAATTAATTATAATTACATCTTAACTATGTCTGGTTTGCTTTATTTGCTACAAAAAAAGTTATTTATTGTTTAATTAATTAAAATAACTGTTTGATAATTAGATTTCAGATCGCAGAACAGAACCTCCACTTTGCGTTCAAAACGCAATGCTTACAAAGGATAAAAAGCCATTTACATATACACCTGGTGGAATAGATTTATCAGAAATTAGATCACCGAGAATGGCCAAAAGATTGGAGCGTAACGCCATGTCGGAAGGAGTGACACCTTCGGCTCATCCACAAAATCCTCACCCACCCACAAATCTTCCTCCTTCGGCATTGGCAGCAATGCAACCGCAACTTTCGGTACAAGTGTTTCCCTCGGGGAAAATTCCACAATTACATCATCACGGTGGTGCACCTCCGCCTCCTCCCCCACCCAATAACATACCCCCTCCTCCAAGAGCACCGCCTATGAATTTAGGAGCCCCTCTACCCACAGATTCTTTCGATAGACCCGACATGACAAAGATTATCCCAGAAAATCCCATGAAATTGTTACGTAAAACATCTGGACCTGTGATTAAGCAAGATCCAATATTTAGACGAGATAATTATAACAATTCTCACCAAAATGTGAATTTAAATAATACGGACAGAATTGAATCGAAACCTGTAACTCCTAACACTTCGAGCTCCGGAGTGGGCTCCATATACATACCTCCGTTAAATCAAAATAACACACCTCCTGCGATGTACAAACAACCCCAATCTCCTCAACAGATAAGGCAGAGCGAAAATAGTCCCGACGTTCGTTCGCCACCGCCTTATTACAAGCGTCAACCATCATCGCCACAAGCAGAAGCTCAATCCCCCATTTTGATACAAAGACAACCGTCTCTGAATGCATCGGCCAGAGACTCTCAAACTCCGGAGAGTCCCAAACCCTCGCTCAGTAAAGCTCCAACTCCGTGGCTGACGCAGCCCCGGCAACAACCTGAGGTACCTAAATGGGCTACCAATGAACAATCTAGGACAACTCCTCCGACTCAAGAGTATCAATTTCCAATTAAACAAGAGGAACCTGTACAATATCGCAACCCTTATCAAAATCCAAACCAAACACCAACATCGCCTTGGCCCAATGAACCTCAATCTTGGCAACCAAAATCACCCGACCAACAAAAGCAATACTATCAACAAGAGCAACAACCGTGGCGACAAAAACAACCGGAACAACAACCGTGGCAACAACAAAGTCATGTAAATCAGTCACCACCGATTCAAATGTCTCAAAAAGGAGTCCAAAAGCAAGTTCAAAATAGAGAACATATACCAAGATCTGAACCAACCGAACGCGTAGAAGTGGTGATAGTTAATGAACCTCCGATCGTATTTCAGCATCCAGGGCAACATCAACAACGTAACGTTATTCGTCAACAGCCACCTCAACAGAACAATTACGCTCCACAATATCAAAATCAAAATCCAAATAACTCTCAAGGCGTTCGTATTATACCGATACAAGTTGAAGGTCACGATAGCAATGGTCACGACCGATACAATAATAGGTAAGTCATTTTTTAGTCTTTGGTTTTTTTGATAACAAAGTATAGGGTGAGAAAAAAGTAACCATGCACTTTCTTCTTAAAGTAGTGTAGTGTTATACCTGCACCAGAGAGCTGAATTTTGCTGTTTTCTCTAATTTCTCCGATTGCAATTTAAAATTGCACAGCACCGATGTTTTTTGCTGTAAATTTTGCATGAAAAGTTACTTTTTGCTCAACCTTTACTTTGTTTGGCAAAACGACTTTTTGTTGCTGAAAAAGATCAGAAGATTTAAAATGTTCTAATGTTTTTAAAGCGATGGTCGTTCGTTTAACCGCCAACAGAGTTGGAATTCAAATCCTACCCAATCGGGCTCTTTTAAAGTACTTCAAAAAATAACACAAACTGATGGAGAAGAAGATGATAACCAGATTATTACCGAACACTCTCCCAAATCGCAACACCAATTTCCCCAACGTCAAATGTCTACAGAACAACCGAGAAGGTTTAGAGAAAACGGAAATAATAATAATTTTATACAAGGTAATAGGAATAGCACAGGTATTTTTAATAAATATTGAATCATAATAGCAATTTACGTTAGGTTAGGTTAAATTTTTATTATTAATATATTAAAAATAAATCATCATCAGCCGATCATTTAATTTAATACGTCGTAGCCAGATGATGTTTATTGTGGCAAGAGGGGCGAGGGAGAAAACAATAAAAATATTATTTAATTTAATTTCAGTATAATTTTTATATTATTTTTTATTTCTTATTACAAATATTTGTTAGAAAATTTTTAAAATCTTTTAAAAAATTATTTTATTTTAGGTCCTCCAAACCAACAAAACATGGCTCGTGGTCCTCAAGTTAGAACAATACCAATTCAAATAGAATGTAAGGCGATTACTGAGTTTAATATTTTATTTTAATTTTTTTTGCTTCTGCACAACAGCCGACGGTCCGGGCAGAGTTTATATTCCCCCTAGCGAACAAATTGTTCAAGAACCGAAAAAATACATGGGGAGCTCGATACCGAGCCGATCATTTAAAATATTGCAAGCTATGACAGGACCCGAAGAATGTGGTAAGTCTATTACACTTTATTAACTTTTTATTAAAAAAAATTAATTAAACCCTACATTGTATAATTTAATATTGTAAAAATGTTAGTGAAACTAATTTTCACTCATACTTGAGTCATTCCTAAGTCATATCATAAAATCATAAACATAATAAATTAATAATAAAAAGATGATAATAATTAAATAAATGACAGAAGTTGATCTTATATAGCCTACTCAATTTTTCGTTTTTATTATATTTTCAAAAAAGAAAGTTATGATTTCGTTTGTTGTAGCAAAAACCAATCAAGATTGTGAAAATAACGAAATTTATTCGAACGACCCTTCCTCATATTCCGAATGGGGGTTCAATCCTAATTATCCCCAACCTCAGCCTCAGCCTCAGCCTGCTCCTTACTATTTCGATCCCTACTGGGGGTATTACCCCCCTTATCCACCTTCTAAAAACGAGCCAATATTAAATAATTCTAGTCATAGGACAACACCGATACCTTTCGGTTGGAGATACACACCCCCAAACTATCCCACAATTGAACATTCTAACTGTGATACAAATGGATCCAAGTCGAGTAACCTAAATAATCTCTACAATGAAACAGAGTCGACTAAAGGGCACAATATCAAACACAGAGCAACTCCCGTTCCGCACTCGATGCATTACTATCCGAATTATCAGTACGAAAATAAAAATTTAAATGGTCCTCAATTAAAAGAACAAAGTAACAACGATCAAGCTTATCCCCAATGTCCTCCATATTGGGACCCATATTATTATTACTACGGAATGCCACCGCCGCCTCCGATGTATCCTCCAATATATTCTCCGTACCCATTTTATCCTCCACAACAGAGCGACGCCGAAGAAATATCTGGATACAGTTCCACAGACGAGATGTCCTATTACGGAGCGAGATTTGCGAATATGCCGCCCTTTAATAACCCAAAACAGAAGCCGTTGGTTGAGTCGCATTTGGCAAACACAAACAAAAACCAAAAGGAAAAAATTGAAGATAACCGGCACGTCAAGCAGGAGTTCGTTAAAAAAGCAAATAAGTTTGATAATAAAATTGAAGACGATTCGTCGGTAACGGAAACTTCCGATTCCGATTCAGAAATGACGGGCTACGAAGTATGCAGAGGTCCAATTGGTCTTCAAGCCATTCGTTCTGTTTCTAATATTAAAGTGTACGAGGAAGACGGAAGTTCTTGCTGTTCCGAGGACGAACGAGAAGACGAGGAGGAAGACGACGATAATAATTCCGAAGACAACGATACCCTTTCCGTTCATACGAACGACGACGCCATTCCTCATCAATTGAGTGTTATTTACGAAGAAAGCGAAAGAGCCGATAGTGATATGAGGCACGTGAGAGAAGCAAGCGTTGCTTCGACCATTAGTGAAGATACGAGAACAGTAGAAAATAGTGAAAACGAAGACGATTTTGAAGATCCCGTTATAGTTAAATTGCCACTTACGCTTAATTTTACAGTGGATAACAGCCAAAAAGTCGCTATGATTACTGTCGGTAATAGCGAAGTCCTCAATAGTAGCGCATGTGATAGCAATTGCAATGATACGGAAGCATTTGCAGATAACGTAGAAATAAAAAGTGATAGTAATGATTTATACTTCGACGAAAATTCCAAAATACAGGATACTAATCAAGGTGGTGACATTACTGATTGTGATGATAACGAGAGCGAGGTAGATTGGTGGGGACAAATCGAAAGAACCGATAGCTCGGCGTACTTTAAAAGAAAATTGAACAATCAACAGAGCGGGTGGGAAAGGGATATCAAAAGCAGCTACGAAGAGGAACAATTGGGAACCGTATACGAAGGTACGGATCAAACTGTTGCGACACAAAACGAGGACGATAAAAATGAAATGTATTCTTTGACAAATCTAGAAATTCCAGAATTTAACCTTACGGAAGCGTATCACTGCCACGATATCGAAACCGATCACTGCCAATATGGTGAAGCCAATATTTTCCATAGTGATAATGATAATACTAATAATATAAATATTAACCAAGATCCGGACGACACCGCAAGTATTAAGACGAATAAATCCGACGAAGTTGATTTTTGGGCGGAAATAACCAATTCAAATGATAATATAAAAAAAATAGCAGTAAATAAAGAGAACTCTGTTTGCTCTAGCGATAGCAGCTCTAACAGTAGTGAAATTTTATGCGTTGATGCTTATCAGCCCAAACCTCTTAATGGTGTCGAAAATCCAAAACAAAGCTTTTATAATGAGACTGAAAATAACGTTCATTCCATACAGAGTAAAAGTGTTACTTGCACGGAAGAAGTGGAAAAGGAAGATTATCAGATGCCTTCTATACAGGACCGTATTAAAGCCTTACAGGCGATCATTGCCTTAAAGCACGCCCAGAGGGACGACGAGATGGAGATTAAAAATCTTGCAAGAGATCGAATCGCAGCAGTCGACGATACCAACGAGATGTTAAGCATCGAAAGGAATGTCATTAAACGAAGAAGTAATTCCAGAAAAAGCAGCGTCAAGTCTTACGACGACTACAGCGAGGAAGATGGAGATTCTGGAGTAACGTCGGATGTTAGTAAGCATATTTCGGAAGTCGACACCGAAAGCGAATGTATGGAATCAAGAAAACATTATCAATACCAGCGTGCCAATACCCATTCCAGACTATTTAAGTTACTCCAGGGCGACGGCGACGAAAACGAAGACGACGACATTTCGATGGAAATCAACGAAGAGTATCAAAAAGAAAACATGCAATGCAGAAGAAATCATTTAAATTTGCCTTTAAATAAAATTACAAATAGCGATCCCGAAAGTTTCTCGTCTAGCGGGTTCACATCTCCAGGCTCTCCAATTATTAACGAGAAACTTGTAGGAGAATTAATTCAAAGTTTATTGCAAAACAAGAACAGTGCGGTGTTTAAAAATATAACTTTAGAAAAAATCCAAAATGCCGCAATAAAAATTCTTCAAGAAGATGCAGACGGTTTGGAAAATTTTAATTTGTCTGAAGACGGCGGCGGTTGTCATTTGTCACCGAGAAAGCCCGATACTGGAAATTCGACAGCAGCTCAAACGCCGCAAGAGTTTTATACGCATTTGAATGATTACAATCAGTATTACGAGTCTTGGGCAGATGCTTCCAGATTGTCGGAATCCCAGTGCGATATCTTACCTTCCAAAGCGTTTCGACTAATTCAATCTCACGCAGCCTCGAACAGAACTGGCTCGATTGCGGGGTTATTGGCTCGTTGTCCCCGGGTATTAAGTAACAAAAATGTTCAAAAAGAATTAATGAAATTAATTGAAATGCAAAGCAATTTGTCTTCCGATCCACCAGAACAAATCCCTGATTCAAACGAAGCAACGAACGCTCCTTGAAAATCGGGAAGCAAATGTTTTTGAATTTTGAATTTGATTAAATATGTTTCGATCTCCTGAGTTTTGTGAGGTACAAAAATATTATATTGGCTGTTTTTGTTGAAATTGTGATTTTTTGCCTATGCGGGGAGGGAAAACCCGTTTTTACTTGTCGACTTGGTTATTATTAAACTTAGAAGAAAGATGATAAACGCGACCGGAGCAGGTTTTTTTTAAATATTTGTTTCGAATAGAGGAAATTAATTTGGATTATCAATGTTTGTTATCAAGTTTTGAGCAACGATTTTAGGTGACCGATTACCTATTTTTTTACAATTATTTAAAAATAAAAACAATAAATAAAAGTAAAAACAGTAAAAAAAAACGAAGAGGTTATTTTTTTAAATTTATTTAACTTGGTAACAAAAAATGATACAACTAATCTTGCAACGACATAATATTTTCTGTTCAATAATAACCGGGTAGATCGTAAAAACCACAAATTTTCTCACCCTGTACACGTCGATGTATTATTCTTTGTTTTGTAGCTCTTTTTTGAACAAGTAGGCTTAAACGATATTGGATTTTCTGTTATTTTTGAATATGATTTATTTTCGCAATAAACCGTATTCTTTAATACCTAGATATCCAATTTTTAAATAATAATCTCTGAAGAGTAAACTCCACCTTTAAAAAAATAATAAATGAGTACCTACATCTTTTTCACATTCATTACCACAAGTATACCTACATTTTGTGTATTTATTTGCATTTGATTATAAGTATTACAATAATCGGTCACAAGCTCATTAACTGCTTCTAAGGTTGTGAATGCAGAGTTTGAATTAATTAATTAAAAAGTAACAAAAATACGTACCACATTAAATTTTTAAATGTTTTACACAAAGTAAGTAAATCCGTTCAGACAAAATTTTTAATAAATTAAAAGAATTGTATCGATTAGAATGGGCGTTAGAATCGGGACAGACTAACGTTTTGAAAAATGAATCTTCAAGGAAATATTATTTACAATCAGCATGTTTCGTAAATTAACTAATGGATTGTTAATATTCTAACTAATAATACAGTAGACCAGCGGTTTTTAAACTTTAGTAAGCCGAGAACTCCTCTATCCCCAAAATAAATTGTTGGAACTCTCATTTTTCGAAACGTGAAAATCGGTTAAAATTTTAAATGATTTCCGCCAGTACCTCCAGCTTTGTGGATCCCAGTTTAAGAACCGCTGCAGTAGATCGTTTTGCTTTTACATTTTTAGATTTTTAAATCCGATATAGGATTTCAAAATTATTGTTATCAGTCCATTGGTTTTCTTAGAACTAAAAATATTAATATAATGGAATTTAATTGGAAATTTTGAAATTCGTAATTTTGTACATACAAACCTATATTACACATTAAAATAATAAAATTATTATAATAACCGTTATTGCTATAATTGCAAAAAAGGTGTAGTTTGCTTGAAGAGATAAATTGTTCATTTAAAAAAATAACAAACTAATATTCGAGCGCTTGTTCATTTTTCATGTGTGTCACTTCGAATTGCAATATTGATTAACAAAAATTATTTTTCAGTGCATGATATTTTAATTAATTGTTTCTTCACATTTAAGTTTGCTTTTAGGAAATAAAAAGTATCAAATGCAAGTAAATATAACTAAATTAATAACCTGTTGAAGCGCATGTGCGAATAAGATGTCATTATTATTTTTGAAAGAGGTTTTCACGTGCGTTTTAACCACCATACAACGGTAGCACCATTCACAGTCATTTTGTTTTAAGGGGTCTACACACTGTCGACGCGGACGTGGTCGTGTGTGGGCTCCGCGAGTTAGTTGGTGTCTATGAATTGTGCTCACGATATTATAAAATTAACATTTTTTTATTATTATCGATTGATTCATATTTCTTTTTTTAGGTCCAGGTCAAACGGATTTGTAAGATAGTAGGTTGTTAAAATTATTGTATTGAATTAACAACGCCTACTTATTTATCGATAAAGAGAAAAAAATATTTGCAGATAATCATCTTAAGAAATATTGAATACCTTCATTGTTTTTTTGCTTTAGAGTGATGCTATACTTTCTCGTACTTTTCAGCACGTTAAATTTTAAAAATATATGTTATAAGAATAATGTAAATTAACTAAAATACAAGTTAGAGCCGATGGTCTTGCCTACAGCGCAAAATGGTATCGCTAGATTGCAAAAGGTCAAACCTGTTTTTTTAATATCGACAAAAATCGCAGTTTGTTGTATTTTATATAATTATTATTATGGGGCACTAACTGTCTGGACGTGCTATTGTAATATTTTGATTATTGTAATTGTAATATTTTAAAGTGAAAGTGTATAAATTTAAGTTCTCACTAATTATTGCCATTTTTCTATATGTATATAATTATGTTTTTTTTTAAAGCTTTAAAAAATTATACTTCTAACTATTACCTATTTCTATTTGGTGTCAAAATTTTCTGAAAATTTATGTATTTAACAATAAGTTTTTCTGGATTGTTCTTGTACTTTTTTAATTTTTACTTATTTTTACTCCATTACCTTTTTTGTTAATTTTAATTTAAAAACTGTTTGTGTGTTATAAAAACGTAAACAATAAATTACACAAAATGCAACGAAATTGTGTAAATTTTTTATTTTTAAATAAAATAATTTTATTATTTATTTTTATGTGCCTAATATCTATAGCTGCCCAATCGAATAATGAATAATCTGCACTGAAGTGTAAAATTTTTTTTGAATTTTTTAAATTCTATTTTTTACATCAAAAATTGAAAATCTTAATTTTGTAAGTTTTTTTGCACTTTCTTACTTAATTTCGAGTGATATTGCTACGTTTAAGCGTTTCCGCCACACCAACGCCAGTTTGTTGAACACTACGCATCAAAATATGTCGATTTAAGCGATAAAAACACCGTGTAAAAAATTTAAAATTTTGGAATTTCGCTACTTCGCTACTTTATTACCTCAAAAATTGAAAAACCTCACCGTTACTCTCAATGAAATAATATACTATTTTTTGATTAACTTGTAATAAAATACGAGATTTAATTTGACCACAAATTCTGTAACATAAAAACAATTAAAATTTTTTCATCCTGTATATTTGTTAAACTTACTCATCAGCATTTTTTGAAAATTGTTCCACTTACTTACATATATGGATATTTCTTCATAGTAAATAACTGTGTAGACAAAATAAAACGTCGCTTGAATTTCACAACTGTGACATTGTTAATCTTGAGTGCAATGTTATTTATATATTATAAAATGGTAAGACTTTAATTTAATGTTTAAAATTTACACCAGTAAAAATATTAAACAGTCGAATTCAGAAATCAATATTCGAAAGTTTATACTATGTTAGGCAAAATTGATAACTTAAAAGTAATGAAAACTACAAGGTGTCGGAATTTTATACGCATATGTTTTTTACAGAAAATATTTGAAATTATGATAGTAACTGGAATTTTTAGTCAAAAGATTACAGGAGAACAACATAATTTAAAAGTTAAACGTCAAGTAATACCTTCTCTTCATAACGAAAATGTTGCAGATTACAATTCCATGTAAGTATGAAGCTATCATATTTTCGGCAAAAATTATCGCTAATTTTCTACTTCTACATTTTTTAGGCAATATCTTAATGAAAACCAAATATTTCAAGAACGTTATCCATATCACGATGAAGAAACTGTGGGAATATTTCCATTTGGAGTTATGAGGGGTGCTGCAAAACAATTTACAAGACGTATAAAAACTCGAGCTCGTCTGCATCACCCTCACCATCACCCTCATCTTTTAGAACCAACGCCCAACCACCTTTTGCAAGACGATGCAGAAATGGAAGAGAAAGAAACCGATCGACATGAAGTAAAGGAATTTAATCCGATACTTCAATCGCCCCAACTTTACCATGAAGTAAATAAAGAAACATCTCCAAACGTTCTTCGACCACCAAATCCCCAAACTGTCGTGGTTAACAGGATGGACGATCGTTACGAACCTCAAACCACAGGAAAAGTTATTTGCAATTTTTACGATCCCGAAGAAATGATATTTAAACCACCCCAAAGCAAAAGTCGTCACAGTTCCGAGCAAGAACAACCACCACTAGTAGGTAACCCTTTTCAAGCAAGACATTTTTATGACAAAGGTTATATTTATGGTTTAATAAGTAAACATATACGAAAACATACAAAACCATCCAATCCCATCGACAATCCTACGACGCCATATTCTGGAAACACTCAATATAATCAACACTTGACTTTAAACAATGACGGTTCTCAAGTTTATGGACCAAATACTAATTTGCCCCAATCTTCTACGACACAACCAATATCGTCCATCAATGGCGAAAAAATAACCATTAACCAGAATTTCCAAATATCTCAAATTGCCGGAAATAATAATGGAGTTAGTCAAGCTCAACAATCAAAACACCACGATTCAAATATTATACAAAACGATTTGAGCTCTCATGCGCAGGAAAATCAAAATTTTCAAGAATCTCAAATTTATGGAACTTACAATGCAGTCAGTCAGTCACAAGCATCGCATAAAAATAATTTAAATTCCATCCAAGATGATTTTACTACCCTGTTTGATCATCAAAACGATCAAATGTCTCAAATATATGGCAGTAACAACGCAGTCACGCAATCTCAAGTATCTAACCATCATCAAGGATCTGTACAGCCAAATAATAACTTTCGTCCAACTCAAGATCAGTACGCAAATATTCCTGACGACAATTTTCTTCATATTAATGGCAACGAAAATTTTCAAGGGTCAGATATTTACGGAAGTAATAACGCAGTTACCCAAGAACAATCTTCAAACCAGAACATTGTTGGTGCACCCTACTTAGTACATTTTGAACAGGTAAAACAGTATTATCCTCCTGAAAGATCCAGCGAACAATTTATCTATCCCGTAAAACGAAGAAAACGTCAGCTGAAAATGTGGAACCTGATTACCGATCCAAATTCTATACTCGATGTGTCGCAAACTATGGAAAATGTCGGTCACGCTGCCAGAAGTGCGATGGAAGATGAAAAACATCCAAACTATCATATTAAGAATGCAGTTGGGTCTGCCAAAAATGCCATCATGTCGACTATGAAAATTATTCCACAAAATTTTATAATTCCCTCTGACTATAAAATAGTTGGAAAATCTGATGAACAAAATACGTGGGTCGAGAATGCACATCGCAAGGATACGCGTAATGGTTTACGAGCAATAAATTCAAATTTATTAGAAAAAAACAGCGATTTTAGAACGAGAGCCAGTCCAAAATTTCTACACAGCAAATATGATAATGTACCCAACGAAGATCAATTTGTACAAACATACGCAAAAGTTGGATCCATGGTGAGAGACAGCGTACGTTCCAGCAAAGAAACGCTTAATCACATTGGAAGTGTGTATTCCAATGCGAGAAAAGCGGTAGCGGCTGCTCGCCACTCTGTTCCAAGAATGTTGACGAGAAGCATGCGAATTCCAGAAGTTCGACGTACTATTCCACGTAAGTCAGCGGAGAGAGTTGGAAGTGGAAATGATTTTCAAGATAATTTTGTAGATGCTTCGGAGGTGATGAACTCGTTTGGTTTTTTGACTTCAAAGCCCCGAAAAGTTAATTATAAAAGAAATGCAATAACCCAAAATCCATCGAAATCATCTGAACAAACGCCAAATAAATATGTCGTCGAAACTATGCAAGTACTGAATGATGCAAAAAATGCTGTAGGAGCAAACTCTTTAAACGAATTTCTTGTGGAAATGGAAAAAAAGTACAATTACGTGTACGAGAACAAAATGAAAGAAAGACTTTCGAACCAACCAGAAGCTCGGCAACAGTCTTTAGATACCCAAAACACTTTCGACGTTTTAAAATCGTTAGCCAATGATGACGTTCTTGGTTCGAGTTTGCAAAAAAATACATTTCAAAATAGTACTGTTAATTATGAGAATAGATGTGAAAAATGTAAAAATTATTCAAGAGCTGAAAATCGGTTGGAAACTCACGACGGTGACGAAAATAAATGTTCGTGTGCAATAGATAATGGAAAATTGGAAGATTTGGATGATGAAACCGAGCATAATGAGAAAAGTCGTATTAGTATGACAATAGGCGAGAAATTGGTGACCCCTTACATGGGAAAGCTCAAGCATGTCAAAACGGAACCTTATTACGATAATTACGAAGACAATATTAATTTTTATAAATAAATGATTTTGTTTAAATCTACATGAATTGATGTAATTTATTGATCAGATTATCATTAAAGTTTTTAAAATAAAGAAGTATTGACTTTATATTTTTGTTAATTTATAGCAAAGTAGGAATTTAGCTACTACGACCATAAATTTTCAATGGTCTATTGATCTCACACTACCGCCCAACACGTGCTAATAATTTTTTTTATTCTAAGATTTCGTTCTTCCAAAAATATGGTTAGAGTTTTTTTTCGTGATTTTCCAAAATTTAAGTTTTAGAAGCTAACTTAGTCTTGGTATGGACACACGAGCGCACCTATGTATAATAGAAAAAATAAGCGACATTTGAAGGAAATACTTACGTGCTATTTTAATTTATGGAAGAACCGCTTATTCAATCTGCACCTATAGTCGATTTAAGATATGAATAATATAGGTGGCGCGTCGTTTGCAAAGTCTAATTTACACCGAGAAACTTCAGATAATTTAAATAGTACTTAATCTTGTAGTAATATTAAATATTCACCACAAAAAAGCGAAATGTTATAATCAAACAACTACGTCTATTCGTTATTATATTTAACTCTGTCTACATCTATTTCACTGGTTCAGCTTAGGCAACACATATAGCACTTCAATCGCAAAAATTTCATTATTGTAATACCGGCTAACTTCAAAACAATTTCGTTGGTTTACATTTGAAGGTTGTCGCTTTAGAACAAATTCCAATATTTTTCTTAAAAACAACGGACTATAGTACTGAAACACTTAGCTACGGCACTAAATCAAATTAAACAATAATACATTATAAAACTTATTATTTATTAATAAAATAATAAAATGATTACTAATTAACATTTTACTTTATTTAAAACTACGGTTAAGATATTACCTGAAAAGGTCATAAAATGGTCTAAAAAATTTATCTAAATCCTTATTAACTTGTTTTATTATTCGTTTGGGTTTGTAGTTGGAGACATCTTGCACATAATTTCCAAATAATGGATTGTATGCCGCCACGTACTGGCCAGGTTTAATATTTTGGTAACCAACTGGAATATCATCATAATTTTCACTTACAGGTTTATCGACGCTATCGTCATAATCCTGATTATCGGAATTTTGTGCATTTTCAGAATTGATCGGATTGTTATTAATAGATTGTGCATGAGGATTACTAAGAAACCAATCAAAAAGACCCAAACCAAACAAACCACCTCCCCTATTTCCAAAAAAGTTATTACCTCCATTAGCTCCGTAAGGTCTATTTCCAAATCTGTTTCCGTGATGATGCCCAGGTCGTATGGAAGGAATATAATTTCCTCCTCCTCCTCCTCCAGAACTGCCACCACAATTAACATTGTAATTGTGATTAACATTTAAATATGAGTAGGACCAATCAAAAAATGTCCTTCCATCTTCAGATGCATCTCTTCCACAGGGGCGTTTTCTGCGTCTTCGACGATGTTTTCGACCTTCTTCGACATCATCATCATTCACTTCTTCTTCAATAGGAGCACCAATAGTTGTCGGTAGTAGTAGGACACATAAAATCCCCATTAGCATAAGAAACTTGGCCTAAAAATGCAAAAATCTCAATTTTATTAGTATAGATATTAATTTAAAAAAATATTTTTAATAAAATTGTTTGTTATCAAAATTGTATAGATCATAATTAATAATTCGCTTACCCTCATGTTATAATTTGAAAAAAACAACAAAGCCTTTGAATGCGGTGTTAACTGATAAATGGTTAGAGCTCATTTGTACTTTGGAAACCTTTCACTTTTGGTTTGAAGTGAGAGTTAAAATTTTATGTAATATTTTGTTTTTTCCATTCTTTATTAGGAAAGACCGTGGGTTTGGATTTCAATTTTGCTCAATTTAAACCTTGGTGAAATTTTTATATACGCATACGTTTTAATAGCAAAGATGCCTATATCACTTTGTTGCTACCGTTGATTGCTTTATTAGTATATAATAATGGTACCAATAGTGCGTGGGAAAAATTATATCTTTGCATATTATCATACAAGGTGTATTCAGTGGCGTAACTAAAAACCACGGAGCCACTGTACAAAATATTTTGTGAGATCTTCTCTCTGACCGAAAGAAGAAAAAACAAAAATATTTTAATATTCTTGTGCGGCGCATCAAACCGCAGTAGCATAGCTACTACACCCATCATAATTTTTTTATCTACAGCTTTCCACTCAACGAAAGAGAAAATTTAAATTTTTAAAACTTCAGCTATTAGGTAACAATATTATACAAGTTTTAGTTGGTGACCATGATTTCTTCCCAATTGATATAAATCAATATGGAATTATGTAAATATGGGAAATATTATTAAAGCTTATTGAATTATCTTTGATGGTCATCAGTCATCACCAATGGTCAAGTTGATTTTTTTTTAATTGCTGGGAATTTTTCTTGAGGTTACTTATAATAAAAAATACTTACACGCAGATATGCCGAAGCCAAAACCGATACATGAATTGAAATAAATCTTAAAAATAATTTTTTTAATTCTAAAATAAGTGAACGTACAAATCCCCATTACATATTTTATGATCTTGGGAAAACCCAAGTCACATTTCAATTTAAAAATCATTTTTAGGCAGCACCGCAATCTATTGACCTCTTTTAAAAATTAGCCTTCTAATTTAATTAAGATATTAAACAGCAACAGAGTAGGTACAAAATACAATACTTGTTTTCAGAAAGCAACGCATGTTACTGTCATCCTCCATGGGTTGAAGCTTCCGATTAGTTCGGTCACTTCTGCAAAACTCTTAACAACCAGGTCCTCCTTATCCATTAGACAAATGGAACTACATCCCAATTAGTAATAGAAATTATGTGTACACGTAAAAGAAAATCTGAGGAAATCCGGGAAAATCCAGCCAAATGCTTTTGATTTATTTTGTTTAGTTTTCTCGGAGCAAAAGTCTGTACAAGAAAGGCAAATCCGAGGTAGAAATCTTAATGTTCTATTTATTTGTTTGTTTCATTTTTTTGGAACAAAAGTTCGTTCTATAGTCGATCCAAGATATGAATAATATAGGTGGCGCGTCGTTTGCAAAGACTAATTTACACCGGGAAATTTCAGATAATTTAAATAGTACTTAATCTTGTAGTAATATTAAATATTCACCACAAAAAAGCGAAATGTTATAACCAACTAACTAATTCGATATTACATTTAACTCTGTTCACATCTATCTTTTTTATGACTCTACCCGGTTCAGTTTAGGCAACACACATAGCACTTCAATCGTAAAAATTTCGTTATTGTAATACCGTCTAACTTCAAAACAATTTCATTGGTTTACATTTCGAGGTCTCCAGAGCAGATATTTATTATTTAATTATTACTCGGTGCAATGTGAATAAAGCGGCAAATTTTTTTTGCCCAAGGCGCTCAAAGTTGTTAAGAGGTCCCTGCTAAAAGCTTTATTGCTTCGGTCATCAATATTGGTGACCAAAATATTGGAATATACGATTCTTATCACTTCTTTTTCTTTCTCGTTTGCTGTAAAATTGTATTTTAGAAAAAAGTTTGTGCAAAAAAAACATAGTTTCTTTGCAAAAGAAACTATGGTTAGATCGTTTTCGATAGATCATCTTTTTATTGTTTTGAAAATACTAATTAAATCTTAAGAAACCAGCAGTGTTGCTCAAAACCTACACCGATATACTAAAAGGCGGAATATTTCTATGTGACCTAAATTACGAAATCAACCTGTAAACGGGAAACCACCTTTTCTCGTAAGTCATCTTGGCTTCAGTCAAAAGCACTGAATAGTATTTGACTTTCCACAAAGAAGACATAAATACGATTAAATGTCTTTTTGTCAATGACGTCGAAAGTCAAATCAAAACTCAAAATTTTTTTTCTAGAATAACCAAAAGCTATAACAATACCTCTCGTTATCTTTAAAAAAATATTTAGTCTTATATAAATGTAAAATAAAATTGATAAACCAAAAACTGGTAATTTCGATATTTTGAAAACAGTAATAGAATATTATTAAAAGATTTATTTATAAAATAAAAATAAATATGGTTAGTGAATATTTACATATTAAATAAAGTAACCAAATAAACCAACAAAAGAAAAGAATTTCATATTTGTACATCGCTATTCAAAATTATAGCAAATTATAAAAGTGAGCATTTTATTATTTTTTGGTTACTACTTGCGACGACCTTCCATAACCTCCGTATCCACCGTAACCTCCAATGCTGTTTAGGCCTCCGTAACCGTTATATCCGCCCCCGTACCCGTTATAATCATAACCAGGTCTGCTACCTCCTAATCCAAATCCCGAATAGCCAGTATCGTCATAATCATAATATGAGGGGCCGGAATAACCTGGTCTATAACCTCCATAACCGGGCTTATACCCACTATATCCAGGTCTATAGCCTCCGTAACCTCCGTAGCCTCCGTAACCGCCATAGCCTCCGTTTCCGCCATAACCCCCGCTCCCGCCGTATCCGTTGTATCCTCCATATCCGCCGTATCCGTTGTAACCTCCTATAGAGTATCCTGGCCTGTAACCTCCATATCCAGTATTGTAACCGTTATAACCAGAAGTTCCAAGTCCTAACCAGCCATAACCTCCTTGGACAAACGCTACAAGCGCAACGAATATGAAACTTATCTGAAATAAATAATAATAATAATTAAGCGCAATTTAGCATAATATAAATTAGTATGAATTAGATCAATCTATTGATATATATAATTAAGAAGTTCTTTCTTTATTTAATAAACAACTTTTTTCTTTAAATTATGTATATTTCATTAAAATATTTAAAAATATTGTTTAGAATACAATTGGTAATATCTACATTATATATCTATTAATTATACCAACAATACGTCATCGTCAGGACCGTATCCATTAAAAGAATTTATAGAATTCAAAAGTGATTTTTAAAATACTCACTCAAAAAATTGATGATGACAATACTTATAGATTTAATAATTAACATAGAATTAGATTCGGGGGGTTTGGTTTTAAAACAATGTTTCAATTTGTTTTACTTATACAAATTGCAACGATGTGTCCTATTTAAATATTATGTTTTAATTCAAGGTGTAAAAAAATTATAAAAGAAATTAATAAAATTCGACTTACATAATTAAAAAAGAAATAATTAAGTTTTAGTAAAAAAAATAAAAATAAATCGGTGAAAGAAATTATAAATATTTATTGGTTTAAAAATAAAAACAGTTTAATTCAAAAAAGAAAAAATTGGTAAAAGCCATTAATACACCAAAAAATAATTTAAAAATAATACGGTCGAAAGGAATTTCAACTATTGCTGCTTTCGTGCAAAGATCTACATTGTAACGTGGAATCTAAACCACGGTACAATAAATTAGCAGTAACTCCCTACCTGTTCAATGTTGTAGAAATAAAATTATTGTAATTAATATTCATATTTAATTAATTAATATTCATATTTGCAGTAGTTGATCAAGGTACTCTTTAATGATAATATTTATCGAAGTCAGTAGTACAGAACTAATAGATACGCAGAAGGTTTTCCGACTAATTTCACTCGGTTATCAAATCAAGTAAAATTGTAATAAAAAATTAGAGAAAAAAATCTTAGTAATTTTTATGCACCTTGCCGAAAAATAATTTGATTTGCTTATAAAAAATTAAAAATTAAAATCTTTTTAACAAAAATTAAATTAAAAAAAAAAGATTTTATGGAGAAAACCCCAAACGAAAATTTTCAAAATACTGTAGTTTTGCACGAGGCTAAACTTTTTTTGAAAAATAGATCACGTAAGGTACTTACTGCTAAATTCATCTTTTACACAATAACTCAAAATATCACTGTGCATTTTTGTATTTATTGTTGAATTTATATACTGAAAAATCTGGCCGTAACCTTGCAATTCTCCCACTTGTCATATAGTAAACATTGAATTAAGTAAGAGACCTGCCCTACGAAAGTGAAACGAGAACAAAAGCCTACAGAAAATGATTCAACCAGAAAAAACGTATTTTGTAACAGTGCATTGACATCTTTCAAATTTCGAAATTTTCTGATAGAACAACTTATTTTTTAAGTTAATTGCTTGGATTGAAACTCCACGGTCACGATGCTGTTTTTCAATGTTTTGGTAAAGATAACTTTTCAGTGTTGAGAAAAAAAATTGATGAGAATTTTGCAGTTACCATGTACATCGCGCTGGTCAAATTAATTTTTTTTGAAATTCACTCATTGTATTTTTTCTTAAAATAAATGCTGACCGACTATTACTCATTAGTTAGATTTTGTAACAATTTTTTTACGAGTTTTCTTAAACAAGATAATTATTTGCAAATTTTTTATGCAAATACTAATTGGTGATGTAGGTACTATTTTGTCACGTAGTGTGTGTACTAATTTAATTTTCTACAGATTTTTTTGTTCTGCTTTAAGTAAAGGCTATTCAAGTTATTATTGTTCTATTATTATAATATAATTACTGCAGTTGTAATTGCAAGGATTTATTTATTTTCATTGTCTCCTCCTTTATTTACTACGTACAGGTAGTTGTCGGTGTACTGAACAGATAATTGAGCTTCATAAGTTCGATTGCTTATTTATTCTAATCAGAAACAAACTTTTGAGTAAACAAAAAACAAAAGCTGTTAAATAAGTCATTCTTTATATACAGGGTGCCCCCAGACCATGGAAAATCTTTGAAGTGGTGATAAAGAACATTTTTCTAAGATAAATTTTCAAATAAAATTTTTGTTCAAGTTTAAATCCTTGCGGGGGGGGGGACCCCCCTCTAAAGCAATTTTTTGAATTTCTGTTTCAAACGGCCATAGCTCCGATATTATTGACTTTTTAGGCTTAATGAATAAAAACTTTTTTAAAGATTATTTGCTTATCTACAAATTAGGTTATAACACCTTATCGTCTAAAATCAGCGGATTTTGAGTTATAAATTAAATTAAGAAAAAAAATGTTAAAAAAATTCAGCTTTTATTTATTTTACTTTTCTTGCGAACCCCATATCTTTTAAACGAAACGTTTTAGAAAAAAAACTGATAACCCAAATCGGATAGAGAATTTAACGGGCTACAACTTTGATAAAATAAATTTTTTTGGAGAACCAACCGTTTTCATAGAAATTCTGAAAATAATGAACAAGGTGTAAGTAAAAAAATAAATTTTGTAAAAAAATAAAATGTGTCCTTTATCACAACCTCAAAGATTCTCCACGGTCACGGGAACACCCGGTATAAAATACTCATATAATTTAATTCGCTCTGTCCAAAAAAAGATCTTTAATAATTTTTTATCCTTTTTAGGACTGATAAAGATTAAAATTAAAATTAACGCTCCTAAAAGGCTTGCGCCCCGGAGCTATAGCTTATTTAGCCCTGTGGTTAGGGTGGCCCTGATTCTAATAATGCGGTCCATTGAGGGTAAAATAATAAATCTGTTCAATAAATAATATTTTGAACTTTTCTGTTCCAGTGTATATAGTATGTGACGTCTATGTGGCGAAATTATACACAAGAAAACTACACAACCTGCTTAAAAGCAAAAATGCTTCAGCACTTACCCCTACGCCGTTTTAATAAAAAGTTATGTTGATCAGAGCTAATTGTAAAGTATTCCAGAACCAGGACAAAAAAAACTTTTCTTATTAACAACGAAGAGGATAACAACGATAAGGATTGATTGATTTTTTTTGAATATTAAAATACAAAGTGGAAGTTGCTATATCTGGAAGAGGATGTTCCAAATCAATAAATACAATGAATATAGTTTTACCACCCAAAGCACGAATAAATTGATTAGTTTTAGTAGGTACTTAAAGTTTACCAAATTTGCCAAATCGACTTCGACTGACTATATCTGAAGAAGTCATGGGATTAGAACTCGACTAACCTACTTTAGTTACATTATATTCAAATATTATTTTACCAAATTTACAAATTTTAAACAACGTTTAGCCATACATATTTGATATCTTTAGAACAAGGTGAAAATATGAATCGCATGAATTATCAAGGTAAAAAACTATCAATTCTTCTTTGGCAATTTTCAAAAATACTTTGCAGGATATTGTAACAACCTTGTACAAAAACATCTCGTAGTTTTAAATAACCATAAAGATATCTATTGTGTAGGTGCACTGACCTTAATATTCACAACAGTCAAGTTCAACAATTTTTTTAATGGAGTTCGTTAATAATAAATTACAATTAAAACGTCTTATTATTATTATTATTATTCTTATCGAGCAAAACTTAATCAAAAGTTCTGATAATCAAATTTTTAGTTGAATAAAGCTGATTTAAAACATCTAAAAAATCAATCGCCAGTTATTTTATATTTTGCATACTAAATGGTTCGGTCTACGGTCTCAGAATCGCTTACTTGGTCACAGTTCAAGCCGTTTTGACACACTACGCCGATTTTATATGATAATAATGGCTTAACGACCACTGTTGAATCTAATTTACTCACAATTATTATAAAATTTAATTAACTTAATTGCGATGAGACATAAAAGTATATAAAAACAATAAAAATGTATTCCCTTCTCACAAAGGCATTTAAAAATGTTAATAATCTTATATAATCAAATTACACGTAATTACGCAGTATAACAATTCAATATTTAGGCGTTGTTTGTCCACACTAATATGTACATCCTGTAAATTATTACGTTTATATCCGAAAATACCTAAGTTATAACGACAAGTTTTTCATTTCCTTGACACACTTAAAATCAATAGTTATTTGCAATTTTTAAAAAACCCGAATTTTAGTGGGTGGATGTACATATTTGAAAATAATAAATTTATTTAAATATAAATTTTCAAGAAAACTAACATTCTAAAATAAGAAAAAGTCGTCTGCAATGTCATACTTAAAAATAATTAACATTTTTTTAAATAAGCTAATTTTACAAATAAAACATAATTTGGAAACTAACAAAGAAAATATACAGAATTTATTTTTAATTACACTGCACAAACCACTATGTCGTTTTACCGACGATAATTTATTAAATGTAATTTCTGCAAATTTACTAATATAATTTAATGCTTCTTTTGTTTAATTATTAATATATTTTAATAAGATTTCTAATCTATTCGCAGATAGCGTCCTGCTCTGTAGTACTGCGTACATAGTTACATTTTATATTTGATATATTTTATATTGTCTTTACGTTAACTGGATTGTGCTGAATAATTTAAACTCTTTTTTACTTTCTTAAGATTGGCATCGTTTTTAGTTACAATGGTAAAAAATGTGTCACACAATGTGGCATATATCGACTAATTTTAATGAGTAGAGCTCGGAAAACACACCAGGGCCTGGAGGAAGCGTGTAAAACGGTGAAAAAATGCAAAAGCAAGCGAAAATCGACTTTCTTACTTTAAACCCACATAAAATGTTAAATATCATACTTACGTGAAATCTGCAAGCGCCATTCGAATTTTCTCGTAAAAATACATAAGAAACCGTCGAAAAAGCTTATGATTTCGAGCTTTTGATTATTAGGGTGAAAAAAATTCAAAGGGCTTAACCTTCCGTTTTTTTTAAATATTGTAAAAAAATTAGGTGGTCTTTTTATCAACTCTTTAGTTAATTGTAATTCATTTTAATATAAATGTAACTAACTAGCAAAATTGCTAATAATACAGCTTTTAGAAGTAAATAACCTCTATCTGCAATTAGCATACAATTGTGTTTTGTTGTAGGTAAGTTGTAAATACAACTTGTAAGGTTGAAGTTTAAATGGATTTATTCAGTCAAACAATAATTAAAATTAAACGCAACAAAATCATCGGTTTGTCAATTTTTAAAAATTTTAAGTTCTGCTTGTTTTAAGTGCATTTTAAGTGCTTGGATAAAAAGATGTAGCTTTTCTTAAAATATGGATCCAAATTGTTTAATTTTTTATTTATTTATATTTGTTTTTTTTTAAATTCAAAAAGTTTTTACAAACATAATTATTAATTATTCTAAAAAATTCCCTAATATGTTTAGTGAATTCTTACCGGGGCGATCGCCCGGTCTGCCCCCTCCCCCTTCCGTAGCGTCGTCACTGGTACCACCGAATCAACCTTACCAAACTAGCGTAAAAATTTAAATTTATGTTCACCACAGGTTATTGGCGGTAGCCATGGTGAAACTGCAGTCCTATTAGTTCTGCCGCTGACCGATAGAGGAACAGGCCGCTTGTCTTAAAATCTATAATATTGTCTAATCTCTAATCTAATATTGCGTAACTCGGAATCTTGCAAGATATCTATAGCTACATAATTAATAACTAAAAATGTTATTTTTGTAATTTTATAGTTATTTGATTTGATTTTAACATTTTTGTTTTGAAAAACTTAAAAACCAATCTTTTCATTCTTAATGACAAAGGTAGTCAAATTTTATTCGCTGCAAAATCGATCAATTTCTTAAAATATAAAATGTAGAATACTTTTTGAATTTACTGTTTGTGCGCGTTAACGACACAAACATCTCATTAGTGCTTGCGATTGGTTTTCAGTAATCCGAATAATTAGCAATGCTATGCTACTTATGCGCCATCTGTAAAGACCAGTAAAGACTAATATAAGGTTCATCGATTTTGTTGCGGTTGCTTGCAAACACGTTCTCTTATAAATTGACTTAATCTATTTCATTATTCCTTTTGAGAATTAATATTTGGAAAAACTCTCCAAGTACATTTACCAGCAATGGCAGGCTACAACACACGCAGAAGCGGAGGTTTTAATCGTAAGTTTTTTTGTAGAAAATGTATCATTTTCGGCAAGGATCCTTGTCAAAATGGCTACTGTACCGCGCTATTATTTCATCACGTTAAAATTTTCAAAACTTTTAGCAAATAACATTCCCAACATTGGACAAAGACGACCGGCACCAAACAATCAACAACATATTGGCAACAATTTTGTTCCCGGTGGCCAGGTATGAATTAATTTTGCTATTAAATTTATTGTTGATATCCGATAGTTACATGAGGTTTATATTATTAATTTATGTGCAATGATCTCAATTTTTCCATATTAGAATGGTTCAATGCATAATGCAGTGCAACAGTCATAAATTTGATCTACGTTAATCCAAATCTTATCTTTCTAGTACAAATTTCATAATACGATTTACGTTATTGTAATTTTCAATAAGATCTAAAAATGCAGTAATCGAATATTCAAGAATTTCGCTTGCATTGTCGAAGCTACACTCTTAGTTTATTAATTAGGTACTACTAATAGGCTTAACGTCAATATGGAGTTACTTTTTAAGCTGCCATTAGAATTCTAATGGGAGAAATATCGACTTAGTAATTAATTACACCAAATTATAAATTATTTCGTCACTTGACTGAAAAAAAGATTTGCTAAACAAACACGTCTTAAAGAAAAATTTATAACTTTTCTTTTCTACAAGGCAGGAACAGTGGTCCAACGATCAAACTATGCAGGGCCTGGGTAGTGGTGCTGCTATAGGTACCAAATATTTAGTTTGTTCGTTTAGCCTTATTTACAGAAAAGACTCGATGCAAATTTTCTAATCAGAAAGGTCAAGTTGGATTGGATTATAAAACTCGAAACGATTAAATAACCATGCTCGATTTGGTTTTTAACTTTTTTTTTATAATACAACCGAATTTGAGCGTCAATAATTTGCCTCTTAGCTTTTTATACTTCAGGCTAATCGGATATAGCTTATATCTTGACTGTTTTTGTATGTTTTTCTTTTTATTATGCAGCTTAAAAATTAACGAATTAACTACTTTTTAAATCGATTTTATCGGAGAGTTATTTGAAATCTTATAAAAAGTCTACCGCATCGAGTTAATAAATTAGTTAATCCTTTAATTTTTTTATTATAACAACGACAAAAGTCAAGATATTTCTGTATGATGTATCTTTATATGTGAACGTAGTTTGAATACTCGTCACAGTTAAAGGTAACACCTATATCGGTGTACACAACCGTTAAGGTTATCTTGTATAGTAATTACACCTGATCGTGCAGTTGACGCCAAACCAATCTGCTCAAGGAGGAATTCGCCAGCCTCAGCAGAACCAACAGCAAGGCAACAACCAGGTAAGACTAACGATTTAGTCTTCGTTATCAACCTTATTTTCACCACATGGAGTCAACAGTACGTTCCTTTTTCTATTGGACAGTACACGTGTTACACCTGTGGAAAATTATGTTACAGGTGTCGTGTTAATGTTGACTGTTTTAGTCAATATTTTCAATAAATCTTGCAACTAAGTCTCCGAGAGTTGATTTGACTAAATCTATATTCAAATCTTAGCAGTGAGACGTACATTTACCATTTATTTACTCTTCGTGATCGTTTTTTTGAATTGCTTCATATTTAAAAAAATTTATTTTAACATAGCCGTTTGTCCAACAACCACAACTCCCAAATTTACGACAACAAACTCAACAGTTTCTCAATCAACAACCACAGAAGCCTGCTCAACCACAAAAACCTGCTCAACTACAAAATCCAACATTACCACAATCAAATGTACCGAATAAACTTACAGCCAATATTGTACCTGCTCCAAACAATCCACCTGCAGCAATTATTCAACCTCCAGTCAAACCAATCTCCAATCAAGAAATAGTAAAAGTTGAGGGAATGGAAGTTCAAGTAGTCGAAGAGGAATCAGACGTTCGACAAAAGCCTAGACCTAATTGGGTGAAGAAAGACGGTAAATATTTTTTTAACTATTTTAATCTTAAATACATATGTTTTTTGTTAGTTTTCTTATTAACTTTTCATAAAATAAATTATTGTGTAATAAAATATAGCAACAAATCATAGTGTTGTTACACAAATAAAATTAATCAGGAATTTGAGAGCATCTTAAATGCTCTCTATCTTTTGTGAGGCCAAAGGCCTAACAACTACATCCGACAAAGTCTAGATGGCTAAAGGCGGTCGGTAGGCCAGTGTGGTTGCGATTTCCCTGAGTGAGGCCGAACAACTACATTCGTCACAGTCTAGATGGTTAAAGGCGGCCGAAGGACGCCTGTGCCAGCTAGTATTAGAATAATAAGTAAAATTGACAATGTTGATTGAATTCATTAGACAAGAAATAACTTTAAAATGCACATAATGATTAAATAATAATATATATGTATATATATTGTTGTGTCCACATCAAGGCATAAGAGGTGGGTTGCACATTTGAGCAATTAAAGGATTGACGATGCAACCTGATAAAAATATATAAAGTAGGATTTCTTTTATAAATATTCCTCGTATGTGACGTGATGTGCTACTAATATTGTGTTTCGTTATGTTAAGATTTTGTTAGTGTAATTTGTTTAATTGTTATCTTTTGTATTTAATTTAAGTTTTTGTGTATTTGTATTATGTTATTTATTTGAATTTGGACACACACGCAAATTAAAACCAGCAGGTCACATTTGATCTAAAATTTAAAAGCAGAAAGAACCTTGATTAAAATCAAAAAAATTAAGAACTAATGAAAACATTACAAGTAATGAAAAACTTAGCGATGAAGAAAAATAAACAACGGTCAATGAACAGTCTTTATTGGAGAGCAATCCAAAGTGGTCGTGTGAATTAAAAATAATTCAGAGCGTGTTGATAGTTAGTGAAGATTGATAGATTTGTTTGGGAAGTTTACCCAAGGGGCTTGAGGCCATAGTTTTTCCGTGTGTGGAAATTAATATCGGCACGCGGCTGAATAAGAGTTCGACTGCATCGTGTTGGATACAAAGAATAAGAAGGTGTACGAGTAATTGAAAATAGTTCCTAGTTGAAGTAGGTGCTAAGTAAAGAAGAAGAAGAAGAATTGTTTATGTTCAACGGTATTAACTGGTCGACAAATCGTGTGAGTTCTGTTTTTGTATTATTGTTGTTAATTATCAGGTTGCAAATAAACGTTAAGATTTATATCGTCAATTGTTGATTGCCTTAATTGTAACCATTTATTCGAAGAACCTTCAGATTGTAAGATTTTGATAAATAAGAATCACGTATCATCACAATATTTACGGTTAAACCATTTTACAAAAATTACAAGCTTGCAATATTATAATTGCACATAAATATAAGACAAATTTACAAATTATAGCCGATATTCAGCAAAATCAATGTATTTAGGTTTCACTTGAACACAGCTAATGACATGCTTACCAAATCGAACGACACATCATCACATAAACGATTGGCAGTATGTATCATTCTGTAAAATCCGTAATTTGTCCGGTGGTGGTCTTCTACAAAAATCTTCTTAGATCTAGCCCGTTTGGTTGCGTTGCAAAACCGAGAACAGTTTAGCAAATATTTGCAGTCAATTTTGCGACTTAATAATCGGTACATAATGCACATATCAGCGATTAGGCTTCTATCAGCTAGTGTAACAAAACGAACTGCTCCAATTTAACAAATCGAAACTTAAAAATTTGTTAATTTAAAAAAAAACACATTAAAAAAAATATGCTATTTTAAACTGATTTTTATTTTCAGGAAAAATTAACAAAAAGGAACGCTTAAGGCGTCGTAATCAACGTCTCCGTAAAATATTACAACCAAAAAATGCATTGATGGTTTTGAACGAACTGATTGGCAGCACATCATACAATGTAACCGAAACTGCTGATATTTATGATGGAACACTGTTCAAGTGTGCAATTATGATTGAGGGTCAAGAGCATGTAGGAAATGGTAATACACTACATCTTGTTTAGATTAATCTCGATTATAATTAAGAAATATTTTTATAGGTAAAAGTAAACCAGCAGCTAGAACTGCCGCAGCTGAAGCTGCGCTAAAGCACATGGTTTTGAGTAAAATGAAAAATGCTCCTCCTCCTGCCGAATCGACCCCTAATGCTTTGGCATCAGAAGAAAACACTGCAGATCTATCAACGGATGTCACTATGAAGTTGGAAGAAGATATTCTTAACGGTATTTCTTGGTCTCACGTTGCATGCTATGCTCTTCATAAATTGTTAAGTAGTTGGGATGAAGGATCTAGTTTAGCAGACAAGGTTTGTTGCTCTTGGTTTTGTCTCAATATTTAAATTAAAAATTCACGTTTTAGTTGGTTATGTCTTCTGCTGCGGGATCGGTTGCATCCATGGATACAACAAAATCATACGAAAAGAAACCTGCCAAGAAGATCCCCGAAACGGCTGCAACCATGAATCCAATAATGCTTCTTAATCAAATGCATCCTGGAGCTGTTTATGAGGAAGTGTGCAAAATTGGAAATCCACCAAATGTATTATTTAAAATAAAATGTACAGTTAACGATCAAGTTTTTATTGGAACAGGTAAATCTAATCACTAATATAAAATAGTTTCACTTGAACGAATTTTTTTATGAATTGTGCTAATTTTTTTAATTTTCATAAGGATCTACTAAGAAAGGGGCACGTAAAATGTGTGCTTTTGCCGCTTGTCAGAAGATATTGGGAATAGAATACACTTCGGAATATTTAGAAGAGCAAGGCTTCAATGAAAATGCAGTAACGATTGTTACTGGACCTGTGTAGATAAATAATTAATTAAATTATTACTTCATGATTGAATGTTTATTTTTAATAAATTTAGTGTGATTAGTGATTTTTTTAATACGTATAATTTTGTACAATCTTATTAAAGTAACTCAAATTATTCAAGTTAAAGAGTTTTTAAAATCTTATTTTTAACATGATGGGGTTTGCTTCCTCGAAGATATTTAAATTTGATGTTAATTGTTTTAATCTTCGAACTATAACTTTCATCTAAGTCCCAATGAGAGTAATTTGAATTTATCACTGATTAATTTTATTTAATCATCATGACGGTTGTTCGAGGACTGTAATACTGCTATCATAAGGAAGAAGACAGTAAGTAAAGTATTCGCACATTGTTCTTAAATGGATAACAATATTGTTGCAATTAGTTTTTTGTGTTTTGCTAAAAACTACAAAAGTGTACTTACTGCCTTTTTCTTTACGACGGCAGAATAATTCAGATGAAGGAAGTTTAAAAATTATAACTGTAGTTATCTCATGCCTATCCATTCTTCATTATATGCCTCTAGGTAAAATAAACATATATTCCAGGCAGTATCATGAAACCTATGTTTAAAATACTTTTTTTATGAACGCCCAGCTTTATTCGTGTATATGAAATGTTTGACTTTTAATTACTATTTATAATTTTTATGAAAATAAAATGTGAAAATATTTTATCGACTTTTTTTTAGCTCAGAAAAAAATAACACTGAAAAAATAGTGAATTTAAAATAAACTGTTTTTTCAATTGGGGATATCTTCTAAATCACTGTTCTAATCTAATTGATCTACAAAAACTATTATTTTTTATAAATCAATTTAAAACTTTTATAGGATTGACACAAATTACGATCTTGACAATTGCAGTTATTTTATCTAATTCTAAGTGTCAGTTGCACAGTAATAAATATTGGTCTGGTAAACAAAAAATAATTTAAATCATCGAAGAAATTTAGAATTTTAAAATACGAGAAAACTTGTATATAGATATATATATTGTATGTATAATAATAATTCACACGTATGTATAACGTATAGTTATAAAAATAAATGTATTTCAATACCGTGGAAAGATGAAAAACCAAATTATTGAAATTCTGATTCATACAACTTTGTGAGAATCTCATCGACTTGAATTTCTTTAGCTATCGATAACAATATATTGTTTAATAAACACTCTGATAACCTACGAACAAAAGAAAAATAAATTAAGTTAAAAACAAAGTGTCCTGCCTCCAAAACAAACGATAAAAGTCACAATAATTATGGTGTCAAATAAAAAAATAGCAAACTTTAAATTAAAGAAAGCTAGTAAACTCAAATAAGAATTTCATCAATTTGTTGCGGATGTACTAATTAACAATTTTGTAATAACTTACGAGTTAACGATTACCCAAGGCTGTCTAGATGATGATTTTTTATACATGGCGTTTCCTTTAACATATTCAGAGTATTGCAATTTATATTGTATTATGTTTAAAGCTTCTTTTTTTGATATAAATACCAAGGGCTTTAATTCTTTTTTAGGCACTCGACTTAGTTTTGACTTGACTCTTGCCACCTTCCCACCAGAATCTATTGTACCTTTAGTTTTAGCTAACGATAAATTATTGTTTCGATCGTATTTCATAGGTTTTTCTTTAACATTGTTTTCCTCAATGGAATCTTCATCCTTGATACATATTAATTGAGCATTTCTAACACCCGTAACAGTTATTGTTTGGCTAAAAGTAAAAATAGCATTTAATATATCACAAGTTAATAATTAATTTATTAAAATATTTAATTTTATTCTTTCGGCTACAAATATCGACATTTGTCTGTGTCTTGGTCCGATAGATTTTACTTCTTTCACTACTTCTGCGATACTGTCTGAACGTATCGGCTTCCAGGATTAGTAATATTTCAGATAAATTGTAAACGAAATTTATGTTTCGAGTATGAAAAACTTGTTATTGGAATTTTTATTTTTAAAGGATTTTTTACGCGTCGGGGATTTTAAAAAATTAAAATTTTTATTAACAAATGCAATAAACAAAACCTTTGTTGTGTAGTACTGCAGACACAGTTGATCGCATGTACTGTGACAAAATGCTCATTGAAAAGTTAATCGAAACGGTGAAGGACATCCGATATTTTGAGTAATCTGAAATATAAAAAGTTTGCAAAGAAACACCAAATATTTCAAGAATATGCGGAAATGGAAGAAAATTAGCATTACCGCTCAAGTTTGAACAATTACTACTGCTGCCTCTTTGTGAACAGCTCCATTTGGTAGGGGATTTGGAAAGAAAAGTAAGTCGAGTGGTTTACAAAAAATTATATTTTTCTTGGAATTTGTCAGAAATTCAGATTCAAACGCCTCGTCTAATTAGTGGCGCGCATGAATAGCTTAACGATAATATTTTTATACAATTCCAGTTCGTCGAAATTTCCAATTCGAACATTGCTTTAAATATTTTTGATGCATCAAAATTGAGCGAACTTTCAAATAAACCATTTTTTCGTAAAATAAATATTAAGCAAAATTCGCATCGAAAATTTCTAGGAAATATCGAAACAGAGCGAATGTTCTATTTCTAATTCATCACCTGATGATTTATAATAGCATTGTGAAATGCTTGAACTTTGCACATTTTAGTTCTAAAAAGTGTGTCGAACATATTTTTATTATTCCATAATAAATGATCTAGTCGATGTTGAATTTTACTACATAAACCACGAATATATCGATAAGTTGTTTGGGGCGGCAACTGCGTCAAAATAATTTGTAGGCGATTATTTTCCAACACAATATATATATTTTTTTTAAATGTACGAAACAATGTGGTCAAACTTACACTCATGATCAAAATTGCGGTTTGATGACCAAATAATTAAAAATTTTATAAAATAGAAAATTTTTAAAAGTTAAGAAAATTAAATTTAATCATGTTTAATAATTTACCTATAAGTAAAGTTGATCTTTGATATCAAATTTTGCGCAATAATAGTAATTATCTGGGATATAATCTACTTAAATAGATAATAAGGATTAGCGTTAATCTAAATTACGTAATGGTACCTATTCATAAGTTATTTTAAAATTAAAATTTAAATTAAAATTACACTTAGACTTAGATCGGTTAGATAAGATCTTTCGGCTTTTTTGGTTTAAAAATTATTAATCCTAAATATACAGATATTGGAAGAAAAGTACCATTTGCTAGTGAAAACAATGTAAAGTAGTATATTGATAAAAAAATGAAGTCATCAAGGTGAAATTATTACTCATTTATATAACCGAAATAAATTTGCAATAATTTTAGTAGTCAAGATAAAGTACAGTCGGTCGGTTCCAGTGCTGTTCCAGCAATCGAATTATGTCAAGTAAAGTAAGCTATTATTATTATTATTATTATTCTTTAAAAAAATACAACTCACCGTCTTTTATTTTTATCTGCTTGGTATGCATCTGTAATTGTTTTCTTCCGGTTCAAATTTGTATCCAAGCTCACCTTTTTGCAATTGTCGCCACAATTTTGAACATATTCCAAAAGTTCGTTGGTTGTTTGATTCTCTTCCATGCTTTTAATGTCGTTTTTTTCTGTTACGTTGTGTGCGCTTACCACCGTCTTGCAAGGTTTCTTTAATATTTTTTTCTTTTTTTTATTCAAACTTTCGTCGCTCCTTGTACTTTTGATGTTATTATCCACGACCGTTCTATTCGCATCGAATTCCTTTTGCTGGGGCTTCAGTTTAATATTTTTTTTCTCCAAATTTAAACAGGACGATTGCAAATTTTGCCCTTGAACGGCTTTATTGCGATCCACCAAACCGTTTTTCTTTGACCCACTTTCTCTGTCATCGATTTTTTCATTTAGTGCCATCCCCAAAAGACCCTTCAGTAACCCCTCCAAGTGTTTCTGACTCATAGCCTAAAATAAAGTTGCAAAATCATTATCGTTCTGCAATAATAATAATATTATTATTGTTATTCCAAATTGCGTAGTTGCACAACTATCAAGTGATCTTTGATTGTTTTATTTCGACTCATCAAAAAAAATTCTTGACAAATTCAAAATTTTTAGTGCTCAACGAATATTTATTTTAATTTAATTTTTTAAACACCCCACTGCTTCATAATGGAAGAAATGGTAAGTGGAAGTGAAAACTGGGTTATTTTTAATTATTAACAAATAACGCGGCATAATTATTTATAATATTCGGATCATTTAAGGAGCTCATTGTGCAGTGCGAATATTAAATTGTTGCTATTATGGTCCTGCGTTTTTGGCATTGTTTAATTTAATTAATATCTATTAATACATCGTTATAAATATTAATTAATTACGGTATTCGAGCGTGAAAGAATTTTGGGAATGAAAATTGAACTTTTGCCTTCAAATATTTTTTAACGCAAAATTCATGTAGTTATGTATTAATTTATTTATTTGACCTCCAATAATGTACGCCAATTCTCAAAAAAAAAAATTAGTTGATATCATGATTGAATTGCAATTAAGTAATTTAAATTGCAAGCTTAATAATCTATCAATAAATTTTTTTAACAAGCCGAGATTGAATTAATATTGCGAAGGAACTGTGCGATAATAGAAATGGAATATATCCACTTCCTGGACCGATATACTTATCCAAAGCAGATGACTTCCGCTTTGTCACATTATCAATTGAATTATAATTTACAAAAATGATAATAATAATTAATACGAGATTACATGTTTCAGAATCTTTCCACGACACAAGAAACAATTTGTGTATCGTGCAATTCAGTAATCGAGGGAAAGGTAAAAGTGGCGAGCATTGCTCTAAAAAATATTTCTAAAAATTACCCAATTTTAGATATTGACCGCTCTCGGGAAGACTTACCATCCCGAGCATTTTACTTGCGCAAAATGCAGAGAACCAATCAAAGACACCAAATTTCAGCAATACGATGGTGAGCCCTATTGCGCCGAAGATTACGCAAAACTGTTTATGAAGAAGTGCTATTCTTGCAAACAGCCCATCACGGAAGTAAGAGTTGTGGTTGTTTCACGAAAAATATTTCATTTCTTTTTGTTTTAGAAAATAATAAAAGCATTGGGAGTGGAATGGCACGAAGAACATTTTGTGTGTACGATTTGTAACAAACCCTTGGCCGGATCGAGTTTCTTCGAAAAGGATGGCTACCCATATTGCTCCAGCGATTATTACGCAAACTTTGGCGAAAAATGTGGATCTTGTGGCGAACCGATCACCGAGGAAGCTATCGTGGCACTCGAGAAGAAGTGGCATCAAAATTGTTTTAAATGTATTGTATGTATCAGCGAAAAGTAGTTTTTCCTAGAAAAATTATAATATTCCATTTCAGAAATGTTCTCTTCCTGTGGTCGGAGACACTTTTGCCGTAGAAAATGGACAACCGGTCTGCACCAAGTGCTCATAATTCAATGGAACCACATCGTCAGCTATTTATCGCTTGCTAATTATATTAAATAAGTTTTAAACATATAATGGAAATAAATACAGCAACTAACCTCAACGTTGTATTATTTTGTAGAGCCATTAGCAAATCTAGATCACAGTTCAAAAAGTTGTTAGGTAAATAGAAACTTACCTCGTTTTCGGAAGTAATCATTTGCTCGCACAATTGATATATAAAGGGAGACAGCTCATGAAGTTTCTTCTCTTGGTCTGCTTTCTCTGCTTCGTAATCGCGAGGTGTTTCGCTTACACCATTGGCGGAACTTTTCCCACACAATGAAGTTTTTTCTTTCAAAGATTTTTCGCTACAAGAATCTTGATTCACATTATCGACATCTTCCTTTTGTGATTCCACGATAGTTTGAATTTCATCCTCGTTACGTGCAGTAGCTATCGGAGTACTTCTCCAATAACCGGGATTTTTTTTCTGGAAACTTTTCGTTTTCATAGGAACACTAATAAAAGGGGGTTTATCGAGAACAGGTGCATTTACGGGCAACGGCCTGTGTTTATAACCGGCAGTTAAATATCTCGATTGAACGTGGCCGAATCTGAAATATTAAAATTCGGAATAATAATAGATCCTACTTGGGAATCAAAATAGCTTTAGAATTGGTATAAAAAAAGATAAGAGAAACAATAGATATAGACGAGAAAAATACCAAACTGGGAAAACGAGAGTTAGGATGAATAACCGGAATCTTACCAAACGGGAGTTATCAAAAATAAAAAAAAAATTGGGCTGAAGACCTTACGTAATGTTCTGCAACTAACTTCATGCGATTCAAACAGACATCGTTGCTTTAGAACTCCAAAATTCTTCTGGTTAGAGTTTTCAAAGAGGCAGTCGAAAAGCTATAACTGCGTTTAAGGAAAATAAAGCAATGAACGTTGGATAGAAATTTTTTAATTGACATTCCAAGATAATTTAAAATTTTTTTCACTTACTTATAGTGTTCGGTAGATAACGTTTCGAAAGATTTCAACCAGGAACCCTCTTTTCTCTTACCACCTACTGGTGCAGAGTACATAGATAACCTGGAATTGATTTTTTTTGGCTTTTTTTTTCTATTTTCTTTACGACCGGCGCGATATCCTCTTAGAGAGAAGCGGGTGTGACTTTTAAGTTTGGGCTTGCGTTGAAAGACGATGGTGTTTTCCAAGATTTGCTGAATGGTCATCAAGAGTAAATTGCATTCACTATCCAGGACCTAAAAGCCGATTGGAAGTCATTCCTTCACCATGATTAAGAACTCAACACTTACGTCGAGCGATTCTTCTCTGTGATTAGTTCCAATGTTTTCTAAATTTAAACACTTTTTATGAATTGCACATAAAAAGCAACATTTATGCAATACTATAATTAATTTCTCCATCACCAAATTTGGCATGCAAGCTTGCATATTGTTTCGGTAAGCTTGAAAGGCATTCAGCACACTTTGATGTGCCAACAATAACAATTGATGAATGTTGATAACGCTTCGAATTGCAATTTTCTTGGAACATTTTGTATGCTTTTCGAGTTCGGCTATCTGAAAGCAAAATTGTGTAGGTACCTTAATTAAATTTGCCATGGTATGCCCAATACTAACGTGTCTCTCCAGCGAATACACATAGTTTCTTCCAAATCGAGAAACAAATTCCAACGTACGCTTGCCCATTCTTTGAAACTCTTCGATGCCATCCGGGGGCGGAACACCGGCGTTCATTGCAATTCTATAAATACCATACGTATTGAATTTTTCTAAATTTAAATAAAATAACAATTAAAATAAAATAACTGTTCTAAAACTTAAATTATTTGCAATCTAAGCCAATAGAAAAACATTAGTTATCTGTGGTACTAAGCACTAAATCCGAAAAGATATTAGGAACAATTGAAGTTATTTTATTTTATTTGTATACAATTTTAAAAATAATTTTCAGAAGTTAACATTTTTGAGTTCTATTATGTAACTGAATTTTTTCTAATCGACCGTTAAAACCTGCTATTTAAAAATAAAAAAGTGCTTTTATGGGTATATTAACTCTCATTTTTGTTTTTTGCCGTTTCAATATATTAATTGTGGCACTCTCCCGTACTTCAAATCATTTGAATTTTATATGTATTATTTGAAGTATGTTTGAGTTTATAAAATTTATGTTTGCATTTAATAATAGTAAATAATTAATTAAATATTAAAAAATAATATAGAAACATACAAAAGGTGTTTAAAAAGAAAGATGACACTAATTTTACCAACGAATCATAACAAACAAACAAAAATTTTTTTCGGCATCTGTTGTTCACTTGACAACATTTTCTTAGAGATCTTACAGTATTTATACCTATCTGATTAGGAAATGTGCATGTGATCCTGTTTTATTCCTGAAACTGTGCTTATATCTGATGATAAAAATGGACTTCGATCATGTACACAATAGACCAGATTAGAAAAAAAGAAATAGAATCTCATATTGCATACGAAAAATCCTACTTTAATTATTTAGGCTGTAACATATGAGTAAGTTTCGACAAAGACAAATACAAAAAATGCTTCACTTGTACAAAAATTATCCATATTATCTGTGCCCCCCCCCCTGCATTTTCTTTCGTCGGTTCAAATTTTAAAATACTAAGTTTTAATTAATTAGTTTAGTAATAGTTAGTATACCCAGTTTGAATCCAGGCGAAGCTTAAAACTTTTATATGACTATATCCGTGGTTCGGAGGGCACGTAAAACTAACGGTCCCCTTAGGTTATTTTTATTTTATTATTTTATGATAGGCATAAAATTTGGTACATTAAATAAATAAAAAACAAGTTTACCTGATTTCTTCCAAACTGCCCAACGTCTTTTGAATGATATTGCGTAATTTCTTATCTATGTCTATTGGCATCGCATTTTTACAGGTGGTAGTAATTATTCGAGGTTTAAGAAGTGTGACAGATGTGTCTCTTTTGTTGACGGAAGGCTTGGACTTAACTCCATCAATTCTAGATTTTAATATAACATCGTTCCGGTTATTTTTGTCTTGTTTGGCTTTAAATAGTGTGGCCGCTTTAACAAGTTTCTTACTTCTTATTGCCACTTCTTCTTTGTTTATTAAAGTTGTTTGGGTGTCCGAGTACGAACTGAGAACTGGAGACCGGATGATGGGTTTGTCGCATCGCAAAAAAGTATTGGTCGAAACGCTGCTCTCACTTGGCGTTATATTGTTATTAAAAAATTTATTGTAGTGGAAAGATCCCATATCGTCAGAAAAACCATTTTTCACAGATTTAGCAACGGATAACTCCGATTCGGAAGAAAGTCGCGAGGGATGCGACAAAAACTTACTGTTAGTTTTATTGTTCTTGAGTGTCTTACGAGTACTTTGTTTTTCCAGCAAACTATCTAACACTTTTCTCTCAAATCCTGGATTCAAAGTTTTAGCTAAACTAACAAGAGTTTGGGAAGTATTCTAAAAAAAAAAAAATAGTTAGACTTTTCGATTCGAACTTTAAATGGAGAAATATTTATGCTTGCTCACATTAAACACCAATTCCATTTTGCTCATTTTCCATGCCGAGCAACGCAACAAAAATTATAGAAAATCTTAAGAGGAGGATTGGCAGAATACCCCGACACAACAATAACTGTTAAAATAATAATTGTAAAAGTGACGTGGAATTATTCCATAACACAATTGTTTCGCATGACTTATGAAATTGAATTACGCTCATCAGCTGTGCAATGAATCGTTGCCATGGCGACGCTCGGGTAGACATACACACAAACAATAATTGTTTAACGTTTTTTATTTTACCTTCATGTCGAAAATTGACAACCGAACAGAAAAAGAAAACTATATTATCTGTACTATTCTGTGACAATAATTCGAGATTGATTTCGGAAATACTACATATTATATTGTTGGTATTTTATCGATCTCATTGTACAATTAATACACATAGGTACGCGTAGCTAATAAATTATTTCAAATGAATTGAAGGTTAATTTAGTAAATTTTAAATAAATTATTTGATATTTAATTAAGGTGAGTTTTTAAATTTTGCTCAACTGCTTTCAGCTAACCGCTATTATTGCTTTTCAGCATTTTTACTTATTTTGAGGGTCAAAATATTTTTTAAAATGCTCCAATATCGCGCACCAACTGATAATATCCGGTGCAAATAATGAAAAGCAGAAAATCTACGTTCATTTTAAAGAACAAAATGATACATACAGATCGAAAACTTCCAATTAATACAATTATTTTGCCACCACTGCCACCATTAGAAGATAACGATTTTAGAATATTTCATCAGGTTTTGGTGAGTTTTTTTAGTGAAGGACTTTTTAATTATTCATTCGACTAAACTTTTTTGGATATCCAAAACTTTTTCTCACTTGAATTGTAGTTAATATTAAATGCTTCCACATGTTCGTAAGAGCAATAAGCTATAAAATGCCAATCATGCTTTGCACCGCAAACTTAAAATTTGTATCATTCTCAAAATAATCCAAAATTCCAACCAAAGTTTCACTTTGTGTCATACGAATGCGCTGGAGTAGATTAACGATTTTAGTACGTTAAATATAAATTTGTCGTTGCTTTGAAAAGTTGGAAGACTTTGATACACAGTTTTCTTTCCGATGAAAAACACATTCTTGTGTGTTTAATATTTGTGTCCTTATTTCGCGGTACAAAGTGGTTCTTTTTCGCCTAGCATCAGAGGGAGCGAAAAGTAATTTTTCTTCCAGCACCTGACGCAACGCAACCAACCACCTTTTCAAAATTAGATTTGTAATTTTGTACTATGTACCTATAACCAAAATACTATTTAGTTAGTCTATCTTGCTCTCCAATGAAAAAAAATGGTATGTTTGTCTCAGGAGTAAAGTGTATTTTCTTCCAATTGGAACAACTTTAAAGAGCACTGGGTATAACATTAATTCGGCGAATAGATTAGTAGTTGATTAGCCCATTAGATGTGATTGTGACAAAAGTTCAAGCTCAAGGCGAATGAAATCATAGATCTAATTAAATCTAAGGTTTTGTTTACCTTATCAGTCTACTGCTGAGAAGCTAAAATAAACCTTATGAAGTTCTACCGGTGAAGACCCTAAATGACAAGCCGGTCAAGGTCTTTGAAATGCCAATAGTAGCTCACAATTTAAATTTTTTTTGTACTCTGGGAGTGGGGAAAACTTACCCTGATGTTTTGGGTGGTAGTGTCAGATTTTTACTGAGTAATACCTCACTCCATGGAAATTCCGAAATTCACTAGATAGTATTACCTCTGCGCATTTCACTGCCAATAATGGGTTACTTGCAGGTGCTAGATTTTCCGTCTTTTCGGAACTTTTTTCTTCGTGTGCTATATCAATCCTCTTGCTGTTAAGGCAGCTTGCTGTGTTTTTTTGCACGCGCTCGTCGGCCACTTTGACTGTAATTATCTTCACCGAGAGGTCTTCCACCGGAATCCAGTTATCCTGGCCGATGAACATGACCGTTATCAGATTTTCCGGTGTTAGGGTGCATCCAAGCTGGGTTTCAGCGAAATGTCGTTGCGTGCTCCAATGTCGGCACACAAAGATCGTATGGTACGCTGTATGTCCTCATCGCAGTAAGGGCAGCTGCTGGATTCCGCCCTCTTGAAGCAATGTAAGTATGCTTGGAAACACCCGTGGCTCGTCAAGAACTGAGATAACTCGTAGGTAATTTTTCATGGGTTCTGCAATATCATGTCTATTATGGAAATCAACATTATGCGTGTATCTTCCTTTTTCACTAGCGTCCCATCTAGTCTGCCATAGGCGCAGCGAAGCAGTGCGTAGCTCAGTGCTGTTATATGAATTTAGCTTTGCGTTCTACAGCAGGAACCACCGACGATAGCAATAGAAAAGCGTCAGTGGAGGTAGTTCTATAGCCTCTCACTACTCTAAGAGCCATTTTTCTCTGTATATACCTACAGATGAACCGTTCTTTGTACCTGGCGTGCTTAGCAAGGTCGTCTGCTCATATTGGGGCTCCGTACAGAAGGATGGACTCTGCCACCGAAGCCAGGACACACTTGTTGGGCTCAGATAGGCCGCCGATGTTTGGAAGGAGCCCCTATAACCTACTGGCGGATATGTTCACCGAAAGACAAGCTACGGTTGATCAGGACGCTTCGGTAGGAATGATGGTTTTGTTTTTCACTTGTATGTTGATAAGCGAGTGTTTTCTTCTTCCACAGACCAGGATCATCTCCGTTTTTTCTAGCACAATTGTTAGACCCTTACGAAATGTGTTATACGGTTATGAAAAAAATGGATGGCTGGGACTCTTTATGGAAGGCCCAGCAATTTCTTCCTTCCCACACGGTTGAAAATCGAAATTCCCAACCTTTTATTTCGTGAGGATACCCAAGATGGAAAAACTAGCTATTTTCTTTGCGGAAGCCAGGAATGAATCCGGCGTAGCTGCAACAAGTTTGCACTCTCTCTCGTAACAAAAAAAAAGGTTCCTACTATAGTGAGCGAACCCGGAAAGGACGTTCGCAACGACCGACGCTCTAAACATTCGCCCAGCGATTCTTAAATGAAGACTACCAGTAATTGGAGTCTTTAAAACGGTGCTTGAGCACAAAATTAGATCAAAAGATCACAAAATATTTGAAGCGAGCGTCGGCTATATCGACGAACGCAGCTGACAATTATCAAAAAATATTATCGGTGTTGTACAGCTTTTCAAATAAAAGAAACGAGAAAAAAGTAATAAGGTAAAAACTTATCTTATTCCTGCTGGTGAGTGGTCGCTATCGCTTGATCTTTCAGGTGTTCAAGAAATCCAATAGCGAAAAAAATCCAAAAAACACAATTTCCTTGAAATTGGTGTAAATCCGCAAGAAAGAGCGATGGATCTGGATTTCTTGTGGAAGGCAAATTGCTTCGCACGCACTCAGGCCGCACATCGGGCCCATTATATTTTATCAGCAGCCCACCGCCTCCCTCACTCTCCAAGCCATCCCACATCAAGGATGAACTCGAGAACCTTAGAAGGCAGAGTGCTACGGACACTGGCCATGGTGGGCCAGAAGTCCCCCAACATGGATTCTCTTTTAGACGCTAATGCGGGGCATCTGCAGAGCAGATGCTCCATAGTTTCGTCTGATGATTCACAGTCTCGACAAGTAGGACTTTCTACCAGCCCCATTGTGTGCAGGTGTTTGTTTAATTTGCAGTGTCCCGTCAGGACTCCCGCTATTATGCGCAGCTTATCCCTTCATAGTTGCAAGAAGTATTTGGAATGTTTGCTTGAGGGCGCTTGTATTGCTGCCCTTGCTTGTCGGCATTCCTTTGTATTGATCCATCTGCTAGTGTGAATCTTATGGATTAGTTCTGTCAGGAGAACGTTGAAGGTCTCGATGGCCGGCATAATAAATGGTTCAGGTTCACAAGGTAGTTTGCGCGACCCCATTCTTGCCAGCGCGTCGGCCTCTGCATTCCCCTTATTTCCTTGATGCCCTTTAATCCATCGCAGAGTTAGGTCATTTCCATTTGTCGATATTTCGTTCAGCATCTGTATGCATTGAAGCACCAGATTTGAAGTGATCCTATGACATTTGAGCGCCATAAGAACTGCTTTGCTGTCAGTCAATATCTGTATCGTTTTCTGCCGGAGTTTCTTTTCTCGGATTAATTCCGCGCAGTGCAGTACGCCTATGAGTTCTGCTTGGAACACCGAGGCATACATTCCCAGCGGTAGACTCACGCTTAGCTCTAGTTCAGGAGAAAAAATGCCCGAGCCTGAGCCAGCGCTGCTCTTGAAGCTATCCGTATACAGAGATATATCTGTCTCGGGAATTTCTGTTGTGTTTAATAAGATTTTAAATTTTCTATTGAATAGATATTTAAGATAGATGCCGTCGGTACCGAGGTCCAACAGAGGCAGTTTTTTGGTACAGTCCTCTAGAATCCTCGAGTGTCCTACAGCATCCCGTCTGTAGATCCACAAACCCCAGGTCCGCATCCTAAGGGCAGCCCGCACCGCACACTCCTCCACGTGGATGTCCAGCGGACGAAGGCAAAGCAGAGCTTCCAAGGCCGCAGTTGGAGTCATTCGCATCACACCCGTTACCGCTAAACAGACCGATCTTTGAAGCCGGCAAAGGGAGGATGCCACTGTTGCCAATTTGGTTCTTGGCCACCACACAAGGGCACCGTAACATAGCATTGGTCTTATTATGGCTGTGTAGAGACATAGAGCTATCCTCAAGAAAAAGTCCCAAGACTTTCCCATGGCCCTTCGACACTGCTAATAGGCAATGCTCGCTTTCTCAGTTTTATGACTGATATGTTTTCCCCAATTGAGTTTTGCATCAAGCACCACTCCCAAGTACGTGACCTCTGGAGTGAGTTTGAGAGAGGTTCCCATTAGTCTTGGCATCTTCATGCCTTGCATTTTTCGTTTTCTGGTGAACAGGACCAGCCCGGTCTTATCGGGGTTAACCGAGAGGGCATGCGCTGCACACCATTCCTCTAGGATTCCGAGTACACTCCGCATGATTTCACAGAGGGTGCCCTCAAACTTCCCATTTAGCAGTATGACTAAGTCATCTGCGTATCCAATTGTGTAATATCCACTTTCATTTAGGCGTTGTAAGAGGCTGTCCACTACCAGGTCCCATAGGAGCGGAGAAAGAACTTCTCAGAACAGAACAGTCCTTAGTGACAATGCCTTTTGTTATCACGCCTCCTACATTGAACTCAACAACCCTCCCTTTCAACATTGAGTTGATCCATTGTATCATCGTACAGGGGACGTCGTGAGTCTATAGTGAGGAGTTAATACTTTCAAAGGTGGCCTTATCAAAGGCCTCTTCTATGTCGATAAACGCTCCAAGAGTGCATTCTTTGTATAACAGTGATCTTTCAATGCGTTCCACCACTTCATGAAGTGCGGACTCAGTGGATCTTCCTGGAACGTATGCGTGTTGTTTCGGATGTAGCGCCCTACGAATAAGTGCCACATCGCAAATTTCTCTGTCGCACAATCTTTCCAACGTCTTCAAAAAGACAGACGTAAGACTTATTGGCCTGAAAGATTTGGCCAAGGAATAATCTTCTTTACCTGGTTTGGGGATGAAAACTCCGAAGAATACTACCTGGCTGCTGGTGTGGGTCTCTGCAGAGAACTTTCTTCAGCTTGGCAGCATCCGTGGTGGACGCTACCCCACTGCAAAAGTCCCGCCAAGACTTTCGTTGCTTTTGACGAATTAGCCTCTTGTATTCAGACTGGCGCGCCCTATAAGCGTTCCAGTCCGACATTTCTTTCGAGCCTTCTTTTTAGCCTTATTGCAGAGTTTCGTGACCGCTTTCCTCATCCGGTCCAGCTCACAGCACCACCAAAGAGTGGTGCGCTTGCCAGATCCAGGTGTTTGCAGCGGACACGAGGCCTCGTAAGACGTTATGAGAGATCGATTCAGTACACTCGCGTACATCTCAATCTCCTCAGTGGAGTTTAGTTTTTCTCTAAAGTTTTTCTTTTAAAGAAAGTAATAAGGTAAAAACTTATCTTATTGCTGCTGGTGAGTAGTCGCTATCGCTTGATCTTTCAGGTGTTCAAGAAACCCAATGGCGAAAAAAATCCAAAAAACACAATTTCCTTGAAATTGGCGTAGATCCGCAAGAAAGAGCGGTGGTAACTCCAGTAATTCTCACTACACAAAAAATTACCAATAACTACCCAAAATCAAAGGTAAAAACCAACTTTTTCGCCGACCAAAAAATCGGACCTCCTTTTTAATCTCCCCGCACCTTTTCTTCCTATCTTCCGTCATGCGGAAAAGATTCTTCACTTTATAAATATAATAAGGAATAAATATACAATGGTCGTTATTTTTAGCCAACCTAAAAAGTTGTTGCAAAAAGTGCGTTGATGTGTAATTAGTGTGGAACTCGATTGCTCAAGTCTTGCGGACTGAAGGCCGCACTGACGTTACAATATTCCAAAATTCCTTAATTTTCTTAAAACTACAATTGGAAAATTTTCTCAAAAACAACCGAAAGATGCCGAATGATCAGAAAATCTACAACAAATGTTCGTTATACTGACGCGCAATGTGTTGGAGATAATATTCGCCGAATATTTGGCTAACTTGGCAAACGCGAACATTTGCCAAATCACACAACAATGTAGATGCAGTATTCTAGCAGTGTACCCGAAGATAAATCGATTCTTTTGTTTTCTGCCTCTATATTCATCTCTATTTTTGTGTTAATTTAATTTTATTTATCATTCCTGATTATTATTCACATCCCGTTTTTTAATTGCATAAAAACGTTTTTATATTTTAATAGCGAAACCGGGCGTAACCGCGTACCAAAGCTGGTTATTTTATGTTATTTAATTTTGGAGTATTTTTAATATATCGATTGCGGAAGTTGAGAGTCATTAACGTGTAAAAATTAAAGTTTTTTCGCTATTTGGAAAAGAGCCAAGAGAGCATACAAAATTAATATCTCTAACAGTTGGGCAATTAAAATATTATTGTTTTGAAAAATTTTCTTCTCGTTAAAGAGTTTAAATTCCGCTTTTTTAACATCGAACAATTTCGACTGGCATCGCAAGAGTTACCAAATAAATACGCTCTTGCATACACTTCTTACTCAGATTGATTTTGAAAGAAATCAATACCGAAACCATATACCGGCCGCGTAGGAGGGTAATAATCAAATTCTAAAAGCGCGTTGACTCACAGTAAGCGTTCACGGTAATGAGAAAAATCCGCTTTTGGAAAAAGCAGTCATAGTTTATATTTTTTGTTAACATTTCTAGTTCTACCTTTCGAAAAATAATCTAAATGTGAATAAATGTGTCACTCGCGCATATCTGTCCGGATAGTAATTTACAATTATTATTTTTACTTGCTGACATAAACATTTACACACCGAAATTTTGTAATTTTTGTTCGACTTTGTGCTTAAATTTTATTTTTAATTTTAATTTGCGAAATGGCATCGAAGGTAATAGTCAAAATTCCTGTTGCACCATTTAGTCAGGTGAGTCATTAGGTGATTACTGAAAAAATTTCGTGTATTGTAGTTCCGATATTGGCGTAAAATTTTAAATTAATATAAACAATGTTAATTTAAGGTGAATAAACCGAAATCGGGTAACGTTAATGCAGAAGTAATGTCGGTAACAAAGGCTAATGAAAATCAAAATTGTTCAAACGAAAATATAAGCCATTCCGAAACCCCACGAATTTCACAATTGGAACAAAATATCCGCTTCCTACAAGAACAACACTCACAAATGTTAACTGGCCTCCATAAAGAAATTGATAACCTAAGACATCAAAATAGAGGTGAGTGAAATTTTTACTTTTTTCACAATTTAATCTTTACTACTATTTAGGAATCACATCGATATATAAAAATCTGATGTGGACGACATTATTTTATAAACTGGCCAGGTGGAAAAGTTCCCTCGAGCCAGTTTCAATATGTTGAAGCTGGCTAAATATTGAATTTCCAACAGGTAGATGTTGCAATAGGTCATTCCGGTTTTAATTTTTTTTTAATCAATAATTTTTCAAACCATTATGAAGATCAAAGTTTTTATTGTTTTGAAACAATAAAGATTCAAAATTTACCGTATAATCCACCTGGCCAGTTACTCATAATAAAAGCTCAGATCTGCTATATAATTTCAATTTTTTTTTCAGATTTACAATTTCAATTAGTATTTACAAAAGGTACATCACCTAGTTCACCTTCTTCTCCAGAAGACGACTCCAAACCCAAGGTATGCAGGTTTTTCTTTAGATTCTATTAGCGATGTACCATTAAATTAATGAAAATTTTAACACTTATTTCTTGTAAAGAAGCTGAATAAGCTTCTTGTGAGATCACTTCAGAAGCCCTCCTAGTCTTCCATCACATTAAAAAGTCTAAAACGGTGTCTCGAGTGACTCTCTAAACAATATCTGCTTGCATATAAATAAATTTAGCTATTGTAGGTGTAAAAGTTCTGAAAATAAATGCTTGATAACATTTTATGGCATATATATTTTTAGGCATAAATTTTTTAAACTTGTTGCTTCAACAAAGCTTGTAAATTCAAATTTTCAACCAGAACATAATTGTTCTGAAAAGAACAAGAACCTTTGAGCAAGTTGGTCTAAGGAAATCATGCAAAACTTTCTTCGTAAAAATTTGCTAATTTAATGGTGCAAATTAAAATTAAACAATCGCTAAAAGACATCACATATTTTTTATTAACATATTACTCCATATATTTATTTATTTTAAGATTTGCCTAAGTCCAAAACAAATTAATGTAACGCCTCTTCAAGTAGAAATTTTGGAGAAAGAAATCGGCGAATTAAAATTGCAATTAGAAGATACGGATAGTAGGAACGCATATCTTTCAGCTATTGTCGAAGAACAAAAGAGGTAAGTGCACCAGCAACGAAATAATAATAAAAATTGTAAAAACTGGATTTCGAAATTTTTTGGTCTCACACTTTTCTCTCGCCTGCTGCCGGATAATAATTTTAATTCTAAATTTATTAAAATAATATTTTTTGCAGAAAATTGGAACGTTACGAGAGAGATCGAGAACGTGAATTAGAACGTGCTACTCAACCTGATCCCGAATTGCTAAGAAAATTAGACGACGCCGAAAATTTAATTCGTCGATTGCGCAGGGAAAATTCCGAGTTACGAAGAGACAATTTTATAAGTTCGACCAGCAGTTCCGGTAACTCGAGCAGTTCTGGATACCATCACAGAGATGGAGGAAATTACCAACGAGGGGGGACGGCTCAAAATAGAAGTAACGGGCGCCAAAGAGGAAATAGTGCTGGCCATTATCGCGGTAATTGGTTTCCTCCATTACATGGGCAAACATTTTGGAACGGAGGTAGAGCTGTGGACAGAAATGGAGAAAGTGGTGATATGACCACGCTTCCTAGTTTAATACCCAACGGAAGTAGCAATAATGGTCATTATCAGAGTAGAAGAGGTGCTAATAATAATCAATATCACAACGGAGAAGGAAAGAAATACAGAAGTGGCCAAAATCGAGGACCCAAACCTTCTTAACCTGATAAAATGTTTATTACTCATATTTTATTATTATTTTAATGAAATGCTTTTAAAGGCTGTATGTTATAGTATTAAATCTACAATATGTTTACAAAAGTATTTGACTTACAATAAATTAGGGGTAGGTAATATTATATGTTTTAATTTTACTCAACTTATATCATATGTTTCTATTTACTACTTACTAGAGAAGAATGTAAAAATACTTATTATGCTGTTATTATAATTTTAAAATCTATTACCTACTACTTCCCTAAAATAATTATTATAGAAGAAAAATAAGCACAATAAAATTTTGGCGACCTTTTATCTTATAATCTTTGTTATTATGATCAATGTTTAAATTTTTATAGAATTAAACTCATTAATTTAAAATAATTATATAATATTTTCAAGTCGAAACCATACCTACCCTATATTCCTTTAAAACTGAAGAACGATTTAAAATAACATACCAGATCTTACATTTTAAGTTGATTTTTTGATTGGAACGAATACTAGTTATATTTCTTGTTATTAATTAGATTTCGCTTTAGCATAACTTTAGTTTTAAACGAAACCTTGTCCGATCCGTCAGTATACTCTTCTCGCAACATCACTACTACTACATAGTAATTTCCTTTATTTCTTCTAGTAAATTTTAAATCAGAATGTGTTTACTATTAATTTAATTAGTTTTCCTGTTATTCGTAATGCATTACATCTTGGACCATTTTTCTAGATGATGAATCTTTCTACATATTTAAATTTTGTTCTCGTTAACAATTCGACCAGAATTTATATAAAAAAATTTATTGTGCTTATTGCAATATAAATAATAGGCACCGCTCTATGTACGTTAGTACTTATTAATTTATGTGCAAAAATTATATAGTTTGTGATATTTATTTGTTACTATATTTCTTGTGATATTATAGTTAACTTTTATTATACTTAATATATTCTCCTATACTAGCTGATTATTTTTAACAATTCAACCAACTACAACTTCAAAATAATCTTAAACATATTAACATAAAAAACTATTAAATAACATCGGCAGACTTCAAAACCTAAGAGGTCCTGGCAGCTCTTTGACTAAATTTTAAGTTATGCTGTACAAAAAGTCACAGCTATTTTGATTATCATTTGAGTGAGAAGTATCTTTTCCTGAAGTCAATTTAAGAAAATAAATATTTTTACTCAAAACAAAAAAATAAAAAAAGAATTTCATCTAAACTGAAAAGGCACATTCAAAAATTGCATCAATCGATTTCGTCTAGACCAATTATAGAGCCGGATTTTTGCTCCGTTTTGCTCAAGTGTATGCACTGCCCCCCTTACCAATAATAATTCCTATATTAATTTAACTTGATTTATTATTAAAAAAGCTCACGTTAAATTATTTCGTTCTTAACTCAATGAAAATATACACACCTAGCATAAAATAAATACGTATATTATACTATAATTATATAAATAATTGTTTACACTATTAATATTGTTTAAAAATTACAAAAATAACTTAACTGAAACTGTAAGTTCAATGCATAACATTTCTTAGGAAACTAGGATTTTTCTAGATTAGGAGATAAAAACAAAGCCTTAATCTATAACACAGAGCAAAAATTCATACATTAATAATTTTAGTTATTTTAAACTACCGATGCGATTAATATTGAACCACTGACTGGTTTAATACTTAAAACCATGAATATTATATTGATTATGATCATATTAAACCATTCGAAAATTTAAAAACTTAAATTATTATTATATGAATAACTTAAAATATTTATAATCAAATGTAATTAATAATTATATTACTGAGTTTTTTATAATCAATTTGATCAAAGTTCAGTTAATTTGGTCATCAGGCTCATGCACTCATCTTTGTTCACTTCAAATAAAAATCTCTTCCATACTCGAGATCAAATATAATGGAAATTGTTTGTAGCACCCCCACGAAGTGTTAATTTATCTTGACTAGAAACAACCACACTCATTTTTAGTCTATTTAATTGGTAGTCTCAAGCTTCGATCATTTTATTTCTAAAATCCCTTTCTTTCTTTTACAGCTATATTTAAACTCTTAAAACATTTACATTTTCTTGTTTGTAAATAATTTAAACTAACCCATGAAAATCAAGTTTCATTGTAAATTGAATTGAATTAAAACTCAAACTTCATTTTCATAGGCCGACTTATTTAAATTTAAAAGCGTACAAGTACTTTCACACATAAAAATTTAAGACAAACTTCAACATTGCTAATAAATAGGTATTATAACTAATTTGCAACTTATTGTAGTAATTTAACATCCGGCGTATTTTGTTTGCTTCTCAAATTATAATTTCTAATATTTGGTGCCCTTTCTAATTTAATCGTGTTCTTAACGTGCGAGAATTCATTTTTATTCAACTTGGTGTTTTGGATGTTATTAATTTTTTCACATTTGAAGCTATCATTTGATAATAAATTGTAATTTAAGGAATTTTTATAACTTGTCTCTGTAATGTCTTGGTACGTTAAAGAAACGTTTCCAGAAGTATGATTCAAATTATTTTCGATTTTGGTTAAATTTTCAGAGATTGTTACATTTTGATTATAAATATTTTGTAGTAACTTATTATTAAGTTTATTTAAATTTACGTAACAATAGGCTCTATAAACAATAATACATAAAGACGAAAATAAAAACACTTTACGAATTATCCATACGTAGTTATTGAAGCTGTTATGAGTTACCTGTATGTCGTTTTCAATATTAGAAGTCATTTTTACACATAGCAAACTCTCCAAAGTAACGCTAAGTATGAATAAAATTAAAATTGGTAGTCTAGCATCGACCGTGTTAGCACTCGATGTAAAAATACCAATAAAAATGGCGATTGAGATATAAAAAATAGACAATTCAAACCAAAATAACTCACCGATTAACCAAGATTGTAAATTGCCTAAACTGTTAGCCATAATTTTCAAAACCTCTTGATGGTGTTGGGTGGAAACTTGAAAATCCTTCATAATTTTCTCTAAATTACCCCCATACTCCAACAGCTTTTCCTGTAACTCCAAGCTCTGACGTTGACTTGCTAAAATTGTCTCTTGGTTTTTTACAGAATCTTCCATTTGCTTACTAACTTTCAGCGAATTTTCCGAAATTATTTCGTGCCACACCTGCCCCCTCAAAAACCAACATATATTTTGTACGTGGGTATAAAATTCTGTGTAAACATTAAAAGCCCTATCGGTCATCGAGTTGATACAAATTTCTTTCAAATTAGGTTTCTTATCCAATTCGCAATTGTAAGTCTCGTGTCCGGCCATTTCCAAAAAACAGTTTGTCATCCGTAACGACATATCACTCTGAGTCTCCTCCGATAGAAAGCGACACCCTTCCTCTATGCTCACTACTGCTGCCTTCCAACAAGCTCCATACTTTGGTAGACCACCTCGTTCTTGTAAAATCTAACAAAACAAACATCACCACGAATGAAAGATTGCTAAAATGAAATCAATTTTGTACCAATTAACCTGATATTGAATTTTTCCTTTTTCTATAACTTCTTGCGCGACTTCTTGTCCTGCAAATATATAATCTTCAAAAGCCAAACAGTACACGAAATAATACGTTAAAAAGTAATAAATAAACATTTCTTATAATCAACATAAAACGAAATTAATTTCGAACGATTTCAAATATTATTTATTGTGGTTATACGATTTTAACGTCAAAATTTTGGCGCAAAATTCAAAATCTCGGTTGGCTTATTTCGTTTCCGCAGACTTTGCAAATCGTTTTTAGGTTTTCAATAAAATTCGGAAGGTTTGTTTACTCTAAATTTTCTCTACGGAAATACACTAGAGTTGAAAGTTGAAGTAGAACATAAATTTATAAACATCTTGTAGAAAACACGAAATGTGACGTTCGTGACAGTTAAGAAATGAGATAACCTTTAAAAATATTACTCATTGTTTGTTAATTTATTCATTGTCAATTTTCTTTAATTGTACGTGAATTTCTTTTTAATTTTTACAATTTACCTATTAAGTGTTATTTTTATATCTATTAAAAATGTTTAATTGGTGGTCTGAGCCGGATCCTAAAGGTAGACTAATTTATTATTGTTCAAATAGTATGTCCATCACTTTTTAAATTTTAGAACAACAACGTAGTGCTGATAGACAATTACGCAAAGCCGGACGAGATATAGACAGGGAACGTAGACAATTGGAACAAGATGAAAAGAAACTTGTAAGTAAGTTGTGCGGAATGGCTATACGAAGTCATCAAGTATTTTCTCTTTAGTTTGTTGCATAATTAGTAACTTAAACACTCTTGACCTTGAAATATTTTTGATTCCTAACGGCACTGTAGGTCTTACTGCTTCTATTTAAATTTAGGAGTTGGAAATCAAAAAGCTGGCAAAGCAGGGTAACAACGAAGGTTGTAAGTTGTTGGCTAAACAATTGATACAGTTGCGTAAACAGAAGCAGCGCACTTATGTTGCCAGCGGTAAAATTCAAAGTATTGGACAACAAAATAAAGCAATGGGTGCTAATGTTAAATTAGCTGATGCCATGGGTGTAGCAGGACATACAATGGCAGATATGAATAAAATGATGAAACCTGAACAACTTGCAGCTACTCTAAATACTTTCTCTAAAGAATCCATGAAAATGGACATGACTGATGAAATGAGTAAGTCTATGGAAAAATTCATCATATTTGTTCGTCTTTAATTTTGATGTGGTTTTAATTTTAGTCAACGAATCTTTAGATGATATGTTAACCGAATCTGGTGACGAGGAAGAAAGTGATAACATTATCTCACAAGTTCTTGATGAAATTGGAATAGAAATTAGCGGAAAGGTTAATAATCCTTATTGCGGTTTGAAGTAAAATATTGATTTTTATTTCTTTGTAGATGATCAATGCTCCAAATCCAGACAAAAATAAAATTGGAGAAAGCTCTAAGGGTCTGTCCGATGAAGATTTGGTGGCTCAACTTGCAAAGCTAAGGGGATGAGCTTTTTAATTAATCTGTTGAACGCACATTTAATTTACTATACCAGCTTTTTATGATGTACATTGAAATTCTTATATACACACAATATATTAAATAATTTATTGCTTAACAAAGTTTTTATTATATTCCTAAATCATAAAAAATCATTTTGTTAAGTCAAATGACTGACGTACAGGGATGCGACGGGCAGCTTCTGGAATATAAAACAGAAAATGAAAAACAAATTAGGACAGATCAGATAAAAACTTATTTGAGTCAAGATATAGGTCTAACTAATGTTGGTCGCATCTTTCTCGAAGTTTGCAGATTAGTCTTGTATTGAGATATCAACATTGTATCTGATACAATCGGGCTAAAAACTGCAAATTCTTACTTTATAGTCTGTAATTTTATGCTACAACTTAAGTTTATAATCATATATTGTTTTTTACGAAGCTCTCTAGTTACGAAATACTATCAGATTTTAATTTGATGTAATATTACTTTCAAAGGTACTTACTTTATTTTTCACAGTGGAAAAATTTGGTTGTGTGATGTTGACGAGTTGTTCTTTTGGAAGAGTTAAATACCCAATTTAGAAGTGTTCCGTTTGTTAAATTATGCACAAAAGAAAACAACTGGTCTAAGAGCCTAATTCGTAATAATTGCTATTCAATGCGGATGTACTGCACATTTTAGGATCTTAACAAAAAGAAACATTATTGTTCATCGAGTTTTTAGTTTAAAAAAATTTATTTTGCAATTAGACCAACCAAAAGACAAGATTTTTGATCTTCCAACTTTTGTCTTGATTATTTACATTTACTTAATTTATTCATAATAATTTTGCATTAGCTATAATATGTTTAATTTGAATATATTTTTTAAATGATTATCACTAATAATAAAACTTATTAATCGATATTAAAAAAATATTTAAACATTTTATGTTGTCAACGTTAAAATTTTCCGTGTTTATCACTTTTCTTAACTTAATAGATCACATTTTATTATTATCTTGTTTCTTTATGCTTAACACTACTTAAACTTTCTTTAAATATTTTTAAAAATTGATGTTTGTTAGCAGACGATGGCAAATCGTTCAATTTACACTTATTTTTAAATTGTTTATATTTTGTTTTAACGATATTTACAAGTTTTTCTTGATATTTGAACATTGTGGTATCGATGGTGGATGCCGCCTTAATGCAATCGTCACCACCGAATTCACATATTCTGTAATGGTGCAAAATAGCTGCATCTGCTGGTACGTTGTAAGTTCCATGTCCGGGAATAAATTCCCACACGAAATGGTTGCCTGCTTCTACCACTAGTTCGGGCTTGCAAATATATTTAGAACGTTGCTTGTGAGGATGTAATTTGCTTTTACGTCTAGTTTTTTTCAATGTTATTAGATTTGTAGCTATGGAATCGTAGCTATTGTATACCCAATCGGCATCGCCCCATTGTAAATAGAAAAACGCATTTTGAAATGAATATGAACCCGTCGTCCTCGTCATCATTTTCGTTCCTAAATAACTAAAACCAAATGAATTAATAATAAAATAAATATAATAAGGGTATTCGTTTTATGTCGTACTTTTGTCGTAAGTGTTATACATTTCATTTTTCGTACATGTATTATACGAAAGTCGGTTTTTCATTACCGTTTATAAAATATAAAAAATTCGAACGGAGAAGTTTAGGAAGTAAAACATTTACGAGTAGGAAGCGAAATGAACACCCTTGATATTTTAACAACTTACTCGAGTAGTTGAGATAATGTGTCGTTACGATGCGGTATAATATATTCATCAAGGTCGATTAATAAAATATGAGAAAACCTATACATAGATCTATAAAGACAATCGTTTAAAGCGGCAAATAAACCTTCGGTTCGTATTTCCTTTTGAGAAGGAATATTTAAGTGCCACGGAAGTAACGTCACAATTCCGCGAGCAATATAATCTTCCAGAATGCAATTAACTTGAGAACCAATGGTATGGTTATAAAAGGTAAAATGGGATACTCCAAGAAGGCGATTTAGTTCTATAAATTCGAGTATCTGTAGCGCCTGCAAAAAGAATAACTTAGATGTAGGATTTTGAAAAGTAACAAATTTTACTCTATCGTATTCGTAGTGAAGCGGTTTTATGCATACTCCAAACTGACTGGTTGGTTTGGATTCGTTATAAAAATCGTTTACGATTAGCAAATTCGCTGGAGGCAATAAAACTTTTGCGACTACGGAAACCGCCACCGGGGCCGTTTGATTTTGTTGCAAATGACACAAAACGAAACACGCACTGTATTTTAAATTCCAGTTTTCTCTAATCACCTAAAATTTATCTTCTTTATTGCGTCTTTTCGTTTGGTTATTTTGTAACTTACCTTAATTTTTGCTGAAACGGTTCTGGATGGGTAAACCGTCGAATTTGCTTCTGCGGGTTTATACCATAAACGGCACCAGACCCGTTCTGGCATTCTAGTTTTTGTGGCTGCTATAATTCTCACAGATCTTTGGCTCTTCCGTCGGTCAAAGAAAGCAGAGAAGACAAAAAATTTAAATCTAGAAATCAAAATATACACAATTTACCGATTTGTTATAAGTTAAATAACTCACTTTGTGCCATTAACTGTTTGCCAGTTACCATCTGTAGGAGTTTTGTTTCCAGGATATGGCGGCAATTGGGTTTCCGTGACTATTTGTGGTTTTGGAGGATCTACTTTTTCTTCGACTAACAAAGGCAAAGGTACGGAGTTACGTTCACCTAATAAAAGAGCTCCCACTGTTTCGTCCAACGATGGAACACCACCATCACGAATGGATATATAGTCATCGTTCTGAAATATCAACAAATCCTGATGAAATTACTAATTGTTGCACGCTTCCGACAAATTTCAAAGTTCTGAGTCGCAACGACACCCTTTCATTAAAACTTCCAAACTAGTTAGAAAATAATTATCTACGTCTTAAGACATAGTGTTAGTTTCCCTTTTACACTTTGTTGAAAGGTGTCTATAGTCATTTCAAAATAAATTAACCGAGAATCACTAAAATTTATTTCCTTACAAATTTACAAAAGCACAGAAAATCGATAAACGTACAAAGTTACAATTTATTCAATAATACCATAAAAAATTTGTGACGCAAAATGGTGCTGCACCACTATCGGGTCCCAGATTCCACCCAAGCCATAAAACTAAAGGCATAAATCCAACATGAAAACAAAATTTGGCCAAATCGAACACCAGCTGTAATCGATCCAAAGAATCTTTTGACGGCATATTTAATGTAAATGATTATTTAAATTCGATCGGCACGAAAGTATGCTGTCATAATATTGTAATTGACGATTATTTATCCAAGATATCTAGATATTATTATTTTTAAAACGGAAATTTGTTTATATTTTTTATTTTTATAATTTTCAATTTTCTGCTTTACCCACTCATATCACAATATACTATTTTTTTAAATTTATTTTAAGGTGGCGATTTTTTTGAATTTTAAAATTTGAGTGGGGTAGAAAATTATAATTTTTATTTCGTCAAATTCATTACAGGGAGTTACAGGGGAGATATGATTTTTCTATGTCAATATTTTGGTTTCTTTCTGTTACAATCCAATATCCGAGTTTATAAGTTAGATAATACTATAAGGAATTTCATTAGCATTTTAAACCTCTAATGAATTTATTCCGATTATTATTTTTGATTATTATGTAAAATTATGTAAAATTGAAGATTTGGTTTACCATACCGGCAATTGTTCGATAAGGGCGACGCGATGTCTAAAAATGGGTACAGGACGGGCTCTAAAAAAATTTCCGTTTATGCCGTTAATTTTGAATCTATGAAATTGTAAGAGTTATTTATTTTGAAAAGAGTAATTTTTCTACCTGCAATCGATCTTCATATTCTTCTTTGGTTTCCCCATGATAAGATAATGAACTATGTCTAACCAGCACTCCGCTTTGTCTATCATCCATAAAAAATATTTCGGTAAAAATTATTACACCAAACACCATAAAAAATGCTAAAACAAGGAAAAAACTCAGATTTGCTCGTTGCTTATTGCGATTGCTCCACGAATATTTTTTTCTTCCTCCGCTTGCAGAACCCATTTTTTATTAGACGCCCAGCTAAAAGTAGAGAAACTGCAATAACTTCACTTCAACCGCAACGAAAATAGAACAACATAGCAAAGATACAAATTTTTCTTTTAAATGATGAAACGATCGGGGATTTCCCTAATCCTGAATTACTGTTTATGTGATATTTTTATGAGTAAATCTTAATTTTTTCATCATATCAAATTTTTAGCATAAACCAAAAAATGCACAAGACACTTTTTCGAAAACTAAAATGTTTAAGTTATGTATATTATCGCAAACGTTTTCACCATACTATGGCATCATCAAGCGATGATGCCATAGTTCATCTAGTTCATCGCTATTTGGTGAAAATATACATACATTGCGATAATATACATACAGTGTATTTATATATTGTGATAACTTAAACATTTTAGTTTTCGAAAAAGTGTTTTGTGCATTTTTTGGTTTATGCTAAAAATTTGATATGATTAATATCGAGTTCCACTACTTAAACCACTTATCTATTGATTATATTAATTTTTTCATATTTAGATAAACAAAGCTTTAAAGATTATTGCTACAATACGATTATTTTAATTTTAGTAATATTCTAAAAATATAAACTTGCATAAAACACATAATTATTTAATATAGCATTAATAGCAAAAGATTTGGTTCTAGTTTTACTTACATAAATCAAGTCAAAATGTTTTTGATGTTGAAGAATTGTTGACAAAATAAAATTACTTTACGGTCTGCAATATTGACTATTACAGAATATTTCACCCTATATTTGGGTTTGCAAATGAATATTTAATGAACGAGCGCAGTAGGTGTATTACGATACAGAGTATCTAAACATCGTGTTTTTTTATTAAGTAGGTAAATAGGGAAAAAATTGTTCGTTTACTTTGTCGTTGGTAATTACAATATTGTGCAAAATTAATAAATAAAATATGCAAAAACTTGTAAGTACGTACGTATACCAATAATATAACTTCCAAAGACAAAGAGAAACTAAAAATCAATAAACATGAATACATCTTACCAGATAAATGTATCCAAATTAATATTGCCAAATTAATGTGTTTTTGCAAAATATGGGCCAGTAGAACTTAAAATACACTTTTCTTGCTAACAGCTGATACTTAAAGAAATCCAAGTCTACCGCCGCCGCGCTCATAATAATTTATGTTTGTGACGGTTTATCGCTTTGCATATTTATTTAAACGATTATTATAAGAATAATTTATACTTTTTAATTGATAACGCACCAACCATTTGAAATTGCAAAGTAGTTAACGTTATGGAAATACACCAATCGATTTTTGAATTTTAGCTACGTACAATAACGCATATGCGTTCAAACGATTAGGGTAGAAAAATTCTTCTCTTCAGCAAGCATGCGCTTTATTAACGCGAAAGATTTTACAATCGATGATCAACTACTATGTCAAGTGTCCGTGATACAGAGTCGGTCACAAACTAAACTTTAAGATAATAAAACAATTTGGCAAAACTTAACAAGGTTTATCTTATTTTCTGTAAAAAAAAGGAATCCAACCGTAGCTTCTTTTCTTTCTTCTATTGATTTCATTGTTTTTAAAATATCTCTATCCTGTAACACAGTTGTTGGTTAATTTTTAGATTTATAAATTTTATGATATTTTTAATTCGAATTTTATACTTTAATTCTATCTACTGCACATCTTAAATTTATTCTCAAAGTTTAATATAATGGGGAGTTTTTAAGGGCCGTATTTAAGGGAGGGGTTAGGAGTTACAACCCCCCCCCCCCAAATTATTTAACAATTAATAAAGTACTGGAAGTTAGACTGCAATCGTAAAAAAATCAGAAAAAACAAAAACTATTTTTACAGCTACAACAAAAACATTAAACTTGAAGTGTTCAAATAATAAAAATTAAAACTAAAGAGATATTTCTAATAAATTAAATCCCTAGTTGAAAAATCGGAAATTCGTGTTATAATCCGGCGATTGGCGACACTGGATTGAATACACCTACTACTAAATTTCAAAAATATAAAAACCGAAGATGAAGAATATAAAAATGTCCTAAATATGTATAAAAGTCTGCGACCACTTAATTAATTGTTAAGGGGTTAAGGGAACATAAATTTTATGACCATCGTGAGCAGCATAGCTTAAATAACACTTCCGCAATAAATTAGAGTGAGCATTGTAAACCCATAAATTGTTTTATATTTCGTACATTTGTACATAAGTGTATATTTGCTTAAGATTTGTGAAATTTTCTTTCAATCTAATTTAGTTCTTCGTTTTGACAACATTACTTTACTATCGCTAGCGGTAAAATAAGAATTTTATCCGCGATAACGCCCCCTAGAAGTCAACCTGTAATTAAAATTTGTCGCTCCCTCCACAAATTATTTTCAACCATTAAATAAAGTTCACAAAAATCGAAATTTTCTCTGAATATCGAACTCAAATAAAGGGAAATCTCTCAAAAAAATAATCATTTTAATTAAATAAAAACAATATTTTCACAAAACTTCAATTTTTTTACGGTAACGTTCGACCAAAATACTTTCAAACAAAATTTTCCAATAACAATACTAAAAATAAAATCTTAATTACAAAAATACTTGCACAAAATTATTTTCTTGTAATCTAGGCCTCCGTCGTTTCCGCCATCTTGGCAAAAAACCTCCCCCTACTCACTTTCTCTAAACATTACATCTCAAAAATTAATATAAGAAAATTTAAATTTAAAAAAATTTCCTTTAAATTATTAACAAAGCAAAATATTTTTTTTATTTACCTAGATATTCTACTTACCAATTTAATAATATTATGTATAAATACCTATATATAATATTATGTAGCTACGTTATTATTTATAAAAATAAATGAAGAATAAGAAGCAATTATCTGTAGCATGTAAGTACCTACGCCACCAACTAATTTATTAACTTGCGATAAAAAATATTATTTAAATATATCACTGGTATTGAGTAAAAATTAATTAATATTTAATGTTACGAGTAGCGGATGTAAGAGTCAAATTACATGGTCTGCTTGATAAAATTCCGAAGCTCTTCTGTACAATTGTTGTTGTGAATACCACCAATTTAAAATTAAACAAATTATATCTAGACTATTATTTTAAGTTGCCCTTATTTCAAGAATAAAATAAGTAAAATATTTAAAAATATATTTTCGTATGACCACCCCCGACCACTCTTAAATCTACTTAAATCCCGCTACGCTACTGGCTTGAATTTCGTCTATGGAGCACACCTACCGCTTAAAAATGAATGGCGGCGTTGTATATTATCTTTTTTTGCAAAAATAGTTAGACATTTGTTAAAATAATTAAGACAAAATTTTGATTTCAGTGTAATATTAAAGGGACAGTAATATAAAAACATACAAATGGCGAACAATCTAAACTTTTATTCAGCAAAACATGAATATAAGGTAAAAAGTAATTTTAGGTTAACCTAAACCTTTGCAATATTTTTATTGTTGTAGAGTTTACTAAAGAAGGCCATGCAAAATAATATTCTATATATTGAAGATATCGACAATAAAAACAGATACTTGGGCAGCAAGCCGGTAGATTTAAAAGGAGCATTGGATCAAGCATTTCGTGACTATGGGTTAGAATTACTCGATCCTTCCGAATGTAATATTATCGCACTAAAGAAGTTGGTAAATTTAGCCATCAATGCATGTCGGAAAGAATTAGCTACTCCCACATTGCCGGTTATGTTACTTGCAGATATATTCGATGCATTAACGTTAGATATTTGCGAAAACATGTTTACATTTGTAGAGGAAGAAGTAAACATTTGGAAGGAAGATTTGTTTTTTACGTCATGTAAAAATAACTTGTTGAGAATGTGCAACGACTTATTAAGAAGGTTGTCTCGTTCAAGTGCTACCGTATTTTGTGGACGCATATTACTTTTTCTTGCTAAATTCTTTCCCTTTTCTGAAAGATCTGGTTTGAATATAGTTAGCGAGTTTAATTTGGAAAATATCACCGAGTATGGTGCAGATGCTTCGGAAGAAACTGTCACAGAAATCGAAATCGCCGGTTCAAAAAAGAATATCGTAATCGATTACAGCTTGTATTGTAAATTTTGGTCGTTGCAAGATTTCTTTAGGAATCCAACTCAATGCTACAATAAAGTGCAATGGAAATTGTTTTGTTCGGTAATAATAACAACTCGGTTTTTGTAATTTTAGTTACCCTATTTGAAATTTTTTAGCATGCGACCAGTATTTTGAGTACTTTTCAAGGCTTGAAGTTGGAGAGTATAATTAAGGAATCGGAAGATTACAATATGGATGGCACTCCATATTTTTCCAAATACCTCACCAATCAAAAGTTATTGGATTTGCAAATTTATGATGTTAATTTCAGAAGATACGTTCTTTTACAATTTTTAATTTTATTTCAATATCTCACTTCGAATGTTAAATTTAAAACGTAAGTAGTTCAATTTATTTTCAAACTCCCAAGTTATTCTTTAATGTTTTTAGTGACACATTCGAATTAAAGCCTGATCAGAAGGATTGGATTCAGTCTGTAATAGAGAAAATATATATGTTGCTAAGAGAAACACCACCAGATGGTGACGACTTTGCTGTTATTATTAAAAATTTATTACAGCGTGAAGAACATTGGAATACTTGGAAAAATGATGGCTGTCCTGGTAAGTAAAATAAACTTTTTCTAATTATGTTTCAAAAAGTGTGCGGGAAAGAAAGTAAAGTTCTAATTTACTTTATTTATAATATACATTAACGGATACATTAGAACAATTATTAAAAGTGTTAACTGTGTCTGCGTTTTCGACGTGGACACTCCAACATTAACATCGCCGCCACCTAAAATTTTAGTAGCAACTTATAGCTTGTTTTGCACAAAGTGCTCAAGGTACTCCTCTGCAACAGTTGTTGATTTCCACTCTCCGTGGCGCTTGAGGGTAGTGATGTCTCCGCCTGCATCAGCTAATAATGTAGCCGATGTGCGTCTGAAGCAATGCCCTGTGTAATTGCTGGAATTTGGCAATTTCAAATAGTCTGCAATTTTCTTAGGAATACTTCCAATGGCGTTCACACCCACATTTTGCCGTTGCGAAAGCTGATAAAAAATCTTGAGCTATCCAATCCCGACGGGCGCTACAAAGAATACTTTCTAAATATATCAAGAATATTAACACCTTCGAAGTTGCCCTTCGTAATGGTAAATTCTCTTCTCGTATAGGTTTTTGATGTTGGTATAATAACAGTTACGAAGGTACCATTATCCTTAATATTTTGAATATCCAGGAAAGTCAGTTCTTCTCTGCGACACGCACCGCTGATACCAATTATCATCACCACCTGAAACAAATAAAAATCTTGCAAAATCAGTAAAATAAGAAATAGTAAAATTTCATTATCTTCATTAATAAAAATGTGTCATCGTCCGCCTCTTTTGTGTGTCTTCGATTTCGTCTTTAAAAATGCAATGAGTATTGTGTATTTTTTAATATCGACATTGTCTTTTAATAACAACGTCGACCGCAACATCGAAAAACAGCCCCACAAAGTGGAGCTTTGCTTTGCAACGGCTTTCGACCGTTGCACAAAGTAAGTGAGTAAAACATCTTCAGTTATGTTTTTCACTCGCTTTTCTTTGCACCACGTTTTAAATTGCAGGTACGCCTTATCATATTTTCCTTTGGATTTCTGTGGAATTAGAGCTTTTTGAAACATAATTAGAAAAAATATTGTTTGATACTCGTGGAAAACTACCTTTTTTCATTCTCGGCTTCGGTTTACGATCTCGGCCTTGAATGGAAAAATGTTAGTTTTCCTAACTTGTATCGAAAATATCTATTATTTGGTTAGATCTACAATTTAATTTTATTTTAGAACTTAAAAAATCTATAGCCAATGTTGATACCTCGCCAGAAAATCATCGTAAAGTTTTCAACGAAAGACCCCTTGTTGGTGATATTCTTAAAGAAGCTCACGAAGCCAACAAGTTTTATTTGGGAAGGTAAGTGTACAATTTGCTTTTAATAGCGTAAACTTTTTTAGATAAGCAAATTATATTAAATCACAAATTTTAAAATTAATAATATATTTTTGGGATAGTGCATTGATTTCGTCACTAAAAATCAAAACAAAATGTACATTTGAAATTAAATTTATTACTTATGACTGCTTCTTAATCTGCAACAACATCCCTGCAGATAGAAATGAACTCAGCTCAGTTCACAAACTTGCAATTGTAAGTCATCCAGCTTGATATGCATTCGTAGCAAGCAAAATCTAATAGTTAAAATCACCAACAGTAGCATCATAAACTTAATAATAATCTACTGCTCGATTTCACAAAGGTGAGTTAAAATTTAATCTAGAATTAAAAATTTACATTAATTAAAATGCATTGCTAAATTTAACTCACCTGTGTAAAAGCGGCCATAAATCTGCTTAAACTGTCTGTATTATCTCAGAACAATTCCAGTCTTTCCTGTTAAAGTAAATAAAAATAACTGATAAAGTATTTATTTTTAGCACCGAACTAACCAAATTATGGAATTTTTGCCCCGATAACTTGGAGGCATGTAAAGCCAAAGATAGAGATTTTTTACCATCTTTAGAAAACTATTTTGCCGAAGCTATTAATCAGCTAGAATCATCTGCAACACTTAAAAATGAAGAAATCTTAATTAAAGATGGAAACTTTGGTTGGCGTGCTCTTAGACTTCTAGCAAGACGTAGTCCTCACTTTTTCACTTACAGTAATAATCCAATTAACAGACTTCCAGATTACATAGAAATGATGGTGAGAAAAATAGCTGTTGATCGGCCCGGTAGATTACTAGAAACAAACGAACAAAACGACATGGAATTGGAAGAGAATTTATTTAAAGAAGAAGAGCAAACAAACGAAGATATGAAGCCAGATAACGAAGATTTTACGGACGATCATAATCCTCGAACCGAAACTGTTCCCATTACTACCAATCAATTGGATAATTTGAGTAAATTAGTGGCATCCGATTGGAAGAGGTTGGCTTTAAAATTAGGTAAATGCTAAATTTTGCAGTCAATTTTAATGTTTTAAAAAAAATTAAGGTTTTCAGCCTGATGAAGTTAAATTTTTCGAAGAAGAAAATAAAACTCCATGGGAACAAGCTAAAAATGCATTACATGTTTGGTTCGAAGATGACTTGGATGCTACTTTAGAGAATTTTGCATATATTTTAGAAGGTTTGGGAATGGAGGAAGCCGCACAGACGATCAAGACAGAATTAAGCTGTATGGATGTAGATAACGATTAAATACTTTAATCGTATTTTGGATTTTAATTTTGAACATGATGTATCGGTATGATTTTCATACTTTCATAATTTTATGTAATTTTTAAGGATATTTTCGTACAACTTATTTACCGTAGTAAATTATTTTCTAAGTGAACAATGAATAAATGTTATTTGAGTTATGAACGTTTAATTTATAAAAACCCGTACGTGAAAATTATTTTCGGTACCGCCACTGATTTAACCGAAGGAATGCCCTGCCATCTAACGGCAAAACTTTCATATTTTGCTTTGACTGATCATATGTCACATTTAAGTGAAGTACATCATAAAACTTACATTTTCAGTAAATAAAGACGAAACAAAATAAATATGTCCCTCAATACCGCACACATAAACGGGGGTGTTTTAATACATTCTGGAGAATGGTAAGTAATGCAATCCAACAGTAATATTAAATGGAAATTGACATAAATTCTAATTATTTTAAAATGAGTCATACAATAATAATGATTCCACTTATCACTTTTTTGTAGTTTTATTATTACTCTAGCATATATTTTTGCTTTTAGTATTCTGCTATTTTCTGACAACGTTACCATTGACTGGTCGGGTACAGATAATCCAGCGTTTAGCGGTACCAAGAAAGGACGAATATATTTAACTACACATCGAATGATTTTTAATTGCAAAGATGTCAATAATATGATGCAGTCGTTTAGTTTTCCTTTTGTTACTTTAAGTGACGTAAGTGCATCCAATTTTGTTGTTTAAATGCAAGTCCCAATTATTGGGGTCTTCACCTTATCCGGTTTTAAGTATGAGCAATTTGTTGTGAGCACAAAAGCCCTCGTTTGCTTTTATGTTAATTCAAAAAGAGGAAATTTGAATTGTTATAAAGAAACATTAGCAATTGTGTAAAATTTTATGCTAATGTTTTGTAGGTCGAGTTAGAACAACCTGTTTTTGGAGCCAATTATATAAAGGGAAAAGTGAGGGCTCAACCAAATGGAAACTGGATCGGCGAATCCAAATTTAAATTATTATTTAAGCACGGTGGTGCTATCGACTTTGGTCAAGCTATGCTGAAAGCAGCTCACATGGGTGAGTTAAGTAAAATTCACTTTCTTCATCCACCACATGAAATTTTATCTCTTTTTGTTTTTTTCTAAATTTGTTTTTATGTGTTCAACAGCAACTAGGAATTTCAACATGCAAGATGCTCCACCACCTTACGTGCCTCAAGAAACTCAATGGTATGCAGCTCCTCCTCCAGCTTATGGTCCACCACCGGGTGGTTACTATGGTTGGGTACCTCCAACACAAACATTCCCAGATCAACCTCCGACTAATTCTGTGTTTATGACTGATGCACCTCCACCATATCCTGGTATTAATACCTCCTATCAACCTCCACCTGGCTATGGAAGCCCTCCGGCTTATCCTCCACAGCAAGGGTATCCACCACAACAAGGATATTCGCCACAGCAGGGTTATCCACCACAGCAAGGTTATCCACCTCAGCAAGGTTATCCACCTCAGCAGGGCTATCCACCACAACAAGGTTATCCACCCCAACAAGGATATCCACCTCAACAAGGTTATCCACCACAGCAAGGATATCCACCCGAACAAGGATACCCACCGCAACAAGGGTATCCTGCACAAAATGGATACCCACATCAAGCTTCTGGAGGAGTTCAAATGAGCTCGGCAGGTATGAATAGTTTACTATGTTAGGATCTAGGACTTCACATTTACATTTGAAATTGTCATTTCAGATGCTAAGGCAGCCGAAGCTGCTCAATCTGCATATTACGATCCAAATAAACCCCAAATGGCCTACGTTCCACCACCTGCATATTACGTAAGTAACAATTTTTAAAAAGTACACAATACCTCATAATTCTGTTTACAGGAAACTCCACCAAGTTATAACCAAGCAACTAAGAAGAATCAGTAAATTTAGATTAATTAAAACAATATACACATTATATTATGAAAATTTATTTGCCAAATGTTAAATCGACAACATAATTATTGCTTTAATAATTCCTTTTAAGGATTGTAAAAAGTTATTCTCTTATCAAAATCGATAGTAACTTGGTTTCTTGCAACATTCCCAGTGATATTCAAGCTTGGATTAAACACTTTTGCAATTTTTGCTAATTATGATTATTATGTTTGCACTAAAAATAAAATGCATTTTAGCTACAGTGTAATGATAAATAAATCACATCTACTGCATCGTTTTATTTTGTGCACACATTTATTTTGTTTTAACAAGGACGATGAATGTTTATACATTGTAATTAAGTGTAAAATGCTGTGTTATAGTAATTAATGAGCAAATTTGTGTATATTCTGTTTTACGATAACTAGATTTTTATTGAACTACCACTACTTTAACAAAATTAAAGATAACCAATATAAAGGGAAAATTTTATATACCTAAAAAATTGTAAGTAATTGTTGTGTTATAAATAACTATAATATATAATTTAATAACTTGTAATAATATGTATGTTCAAAGATTTAAAATATACTATCTTCAATGTTTTGGTTAACGAGAATTTGTTTTTAATTGTGATTTAATTTATGATTACTTAAACGTAACGACCAACCCTACACTGTGTGAGACAAAACACCGATCTGGGGATGGTTTCTACAGCATGAGATTATTTAATTTTCAAATTCAAATGTAATAGTTGTTAATTATATTATAAAAGTTATAAAATTACATTAATGCATTCGTTTCAATAACTTGCATAATTAAGGAAATAATACTGTTTTTTATGCAGAAAGGCATACCGACGCGTTAAGAAGTAGACTTGATTTTGAGTTTTGAGACAGACGTTGTTCCGTCTTGGAACTGGAAAGAATATTTTAAAATCATAGAATTTTTATTGTAATGCTTTTTCATGCACAACATTGTTAATTTTGTTTTCTGGTACGTAAATAAATAATGATGATGGTTTCCCGACACGGGAACAGGCCCCATACAATTGGCCATGTGAAAAACATGGCCAATCAAAACATCAAAACGTCTTCGCCTTTGTACTTCCCTTTCAAAATTGTGGCTTCGATGACGTTGTTCATTATTTCGTCATCGCAAGCCAGATGCCATTGCAAAGATGTGGCTGGTTTACGTTCCGCAATATAATGATTACTGATCCGACTTTAAATTGCAGATTATAGATAGGTTAGATAGGTGGTAATCCGGGCAATTCTAGGGAATGTAAAAATTCCATTGGATAGTTGACAACATCATCATGGTTAGTAACGGAATCAACCGATTTGTATGTCATCTATCTTAATTTGAATCCGAAAGTTGATTTACGCCTCCTTCGATTAAAAATTTTATTTTAAAGAATTAATTTTTCATGAAACGCACGCTAAAACCGTCGTTTCTCATCTTCCGACTATACTGAAGAAAGTAATCGTAAATTTTTAGAGTAAAAATTCGTCTCTACGACTTTAAATTCTTGCAAAGTTGGTTCACAATCGACGCGCAGACAGCAAATCCAAGCAAATTTTAAAAATCGAAACTTTTTAAATTTTACATCAATAACACTCATGAAAAAAGAAGAAAAGTTTCTACAAACTTTTTCGAAAATTCGCTCTGTTAAACTTGAAACTGGCGATTACGGTATTCGATTAAATAGTTTGAATTGAAGATTTTCGTCTTTCGAGATTTTGTGGATTTCTTCCATTAATAAGCTGTTTCCGATAAAAAGCGTCATACACAAAAATACGCACATTGTAAGGCACCATCCTGTGGACGCAAAATATTTTTAAATTTTTGCATAGTTTACGCGCTAGGGCCGCAACAAAGTTAAAATTTTCAATATTTTTCTATTGGTCGTAGCGGCCTTATTTACCAACCGATTCTTAATTTCAAAACGGCTTTGTAAGCGAATCGCAACTTTCCACAAAATCGATTTTATAAACTTTTTTTTTACCTTCAACCGCATAGCCGCAAAATGCAAAACAAAATTTATTTTTAAATTCGAAGGGTGTAGCCTTGGATTTTTTTTCAAAAAAAAATTTTATGATATATAGCAAATTTTATTTCGGAATCGCATGTCCCCGCAACTTTTAGGTATTTTCGAGCAAAATATTTGTATAAATTTACGCCTCCTTCGATTAAAAATTTTACTTCAAAGAATTGATTTTTCACAAAACGCACGCTTAAAAGCTGTCGTTTTTCGACGTCCGACTGTAATGAAGAAGATAAATAAAAAATTTTCAGTTACAATTCTTACCAAGGATCTACCATCCTTCTCTGCGACCATAAATTTCGGTAAAGTTAGTTCCTAACCCGAGTCCTAGTGAGCAAGTGTTCCAAATTTAATTCAAATCGGTCAAAGGACTCAGAAGTGTACCTGAAAATTACGAACACAACAAAACAAAAATCAGCCAAATTGGTCGGGCTGTTCTCAGTGATGAACCAATATACATGCGTTATTTCATTTTTATATAATTATATAGATTGGAAAACTATTAGTTGATTGGATCTATTAAGACAAGAGAACAAAACATCAGGTATACTGTTGTCTGTGGTTTTTAAATTTTACCTCAGATTCTCGATAGTGCTCCATTCTTTTTTTGTTGTCCAAATTCATTTGATTGTAACGACACAGTTAAAGCCATCTTTTCACATAGTTGAAGGATTGCAATTAAAGATTGTGGCCTAAGGAAAAAACCTAAGTAAATAGGAAAGGTGTTTTCATCTCGTGTTGTTTATATTTTTGAAGACATTTAGCAATCAAGTTGGATTTATCGTTTATATATTAATTTATCTTACATCCATTACAATAATATTTTTGTAAATAAAACTCCATTTTCATAAAATACAAGCATAAATTTATTATAAGTGATTTTAATTAATGCATTTCAATATGAAAACAGATCTAAAATAAAATTAAGTTTGAATATTCTCTTACATTAGTTAATGGCTCGTTATAATATTTACATTTCGTAAAGATTAATGTAAATTACAAACACAATGTACAAAATAAAACCGAGTATACTCTGCATAAATACATAAATAAAATTTAATCGCTAACTACTTTATACAAAAGTCTACCTAATATCCACTACAGATTACATTATTTTGATGGCAGCATTAATTATTAAAAATCTGTAGTTTTGCCAAGTAGATAACAAAACTAATCAAATAATAATTTTGTACATGTATAATCACATTACCTTATTACTCTTTTTACCATTATTTATTGTAACTGTATTAACCACCAAAAATCGAGAGATTCAATCTTTAATTTTTAACAATTTACACATAGTACATTATACTATTTTTACTCATCGAGCAAATTAAAGGTAAAAAATTTACTTTAATTGTGCCAATATTACTATACTCACACACCAACAATTCAATCGTACGCTTAACTCGCCAAAGATGCCAGCCAGATCAACTCGCACAGAGATTTAAAGTATAATTGTGCAACAATATCTCTATCTCGGCCTGCGTGGGGCGTCTGCGGGAGGACAACGTAAAATCAAATGATTACTTTATTGTACTTAATTATGTAAAAATAAATTAATTAGAATTATTCCTAATTTGTAATTAATTTGTGTAATTTGTTCAAGTCTCATCGACATACACACAGAAAATATTTGTGGTACCTACAGTCCTTCAGGTAATTATTATGACGTTTGATTAATAATTCTTAAACAATACTTATAACACACATAAAAAAAGATAAATAATATTGCCGTCAGTCAAGAAAAATATTGACTAATTAACAAATATAACACCATGAGTACTAACGGGGCAATGTAAAAAAACATAGAATTGTACGATCGATTACACAAATCTGAATAGCGTTCTTGCATCGTAATTAAACTCTTATTTAAATTTACTTTTTCGTTACTTATTTCGGCGTATCTTTCCTTTAACATAACTAATTCTTCTTCTAATGCAGCTACTTGGTCGTTCACAAAACTTAAAGTCAATGACGAATTTAGTTTATCTGGACTCGAATCCAAATCGGTCTCATCTACCAGTTCGGTTTTCCGATTATTTTCACAAGTAGTAACATTGGAGTTATTATCACTGTCAACTTTTACATTGTTCGGTTCATCGTTTGCATCTTTGTTGTTAATTTGTTCCAGATTACCACAACTATCTTTAACTTTCTGTTGAAATTTTCCCAGTTCGTGGCGCAATTGTAAACACTCTTCAAATTTTTGTATACCATTCTCCTTTTCCGTTTCAAAATCAGCTTCAAGTTCAGCAATTCTATTTTTGGAGCACATCAACTGATGTTTCAATTGGTCCATTTGTTTCTTAATTTGTTCCACTTGAACAGATTGAAAGTGACTTTTCAATGTGTTTGTATTGATATTTTGATTTACAACTCCGTGCTCATTTTCTTCTCTTTCCACACTTTCGACTTGCAAATTGTTCTAAAATTTTACGTAAAAATAAAAAACGAATAACAAAAACATTAAAACTTTTACCAAGTCATCTTTTACGTGTTTAAGATCGCCGTTTATTTCCATTTCTTCTTTTTCAAACGATCTATCTTTATCAGACGAAGTTAAACTATCATCTTTTGAGAGCATTTTTATAGATACATCTAATGGATCTGTTTCGTTGCAAGTTGCATCAGATTCTCCATCAGTATCCATGTCATCTTCTACGAACTTAGTCTGAAATATCAAAAAAAACAACAATTATATACATATAATTTATGGTATCATTTTATATTTCGCACAACTTCAATTTAATTTTGCAAAATTTCTTTTCAAAAACTAAAACCCAAAATTTACCTAGTACTTTAAGAGTACATGTCTTTGATTTACTATTAGTTGAAAAATACTACCTACTTACGGCTTGATGGGAAAATAAATTTTAATTGAAAATATACTTAAGTTAACTTGACTGTTTAGTTTTAAAACTCCACTAGTCGAATATTATATGTAAAATTATTAATGAACGGACATTAAACATTATCAATATTGATTTGTAATTTAAAGTCTTTAATTGTGTGAATTTTAATTCATCTTTTACGTTTGACGTTTGTTCATTGTTAATTTACTGTATGTGCTAATAATAACGTCAAGTTTTTGTTTTCCTCTTTTGTCCGGCTTTCCCTTCAAAAAATTTTATATTCAAAAATTAAATTTTGTTCCTTTCCTTTCATAATAACTTTAGAATGTCCAAGTAAAACTAACTTGTACAGATATTCAAGTAATTTTCGAAAATATTCTCACTTAAAACTTTGAAGCTAATAATTGTGTTGTACTCTTTACACACAACCAATATCAAAATAAATAAATAGTCTGGGACCTCAAGGTCAGCAAACCCTCATGATGACTTAACATAAAGTGATTCGCAGATTTCCATTGACTTTTAAATTGTATTAATTTAAGTGATTGTTTGATTAATTGTAAAATTCTGGTTGTCCTTGGATAAATTAACTTAAAATAATAATAAATAAAAGATAACTTTATTTACCAATTCATCCTTTTCCTTCATATCTTCATAATTACTGTGATTTTCTGGGTATCCTTCCTTAACATTTAAATAGTCGTATATTAAACTGCATTTCTATAATTAAAATAAAGCAATTAATCTTTTGTATATTTACTACAGGAAATAAACGTGTGCTCTGTAAAATCACAGCTTAAATCGGAAACGAGTTTCGACTTAAAGTAAGATTCCCTGGCTACTCCAAAATTGAACAAATTAATTACCTCTAATTCCTCTAAGGAGCCTTTCTGAGGGCTGTTCATAAGCGATTTATATTGCTCTAGTTTACTCTGCAGATCACTGATTACTTGCAGCTCCGAATCAAGTTTTGTTTTTAATTCGCTAGATTTTTCTTGTTCCGTCATTAATTTGCGTGCAATTTCCTAAATAATTAAATAAATTAAAACACCAAAAGATTACCAAATATTCTCACTTCTAATTCAACTTGTGTTTGTGATAATTGTTCGTTAGCCAGCGTAGCTTCCATCTGGGCAGAAACCTTAGCCGTTTCGCGTTCCGTTGCAAGCGAAACTGCTTCTAATCGTTCCGAATGCAGTTTACGTAAGGCTTCCTTTGCGGCAACCTGGTATAACGTTTTTTCTTCCTACAATAAATTAATAATTTAAAAGTATACTTCTACAAAATATGCAACTCAATTTATTACCAATAAATTTTCTAGTTCTTCTTTTAATCTATCGTCAGTTGTAATCTTATTGCTTTGAGCTAGTTGATTTTCTAATGTTGAAATACGTGACAAAAGTCTCTCTTCACCTATGTAAGCCTGTACAATAATAAATTATAGTAACCATTAAAAAATAGAGCCAAAAACGCACCTGCCAAATTTCTTCCGTGGAGCGGCGTGTTTCTTCAATCACGGTCTGCAGAACAGACATTTTATTTTCAAGGCTTCGCTCTCTCTGAGATGCTTCACGCAGCAGCTGATTAAGCTTATATAATTCGTCTAATGGAACTACGTACACAATAATTTAATGCAAACTCAAAAAAATTAATTGGTTTATTCACCTGTTCTGTTAGTCTCCGTAATTGTTGGGCTAGCTTTAGCTTCTTTTCCGTCTTCCAAATATAACTTGAGAGTAGCTACAATGCAACAGTGGGTAACTTTACGATTATTTTCGACAACATCGACACCAAATTGCACCGTATCACCAGAGCACACTTCGTGCGAATCTGATTCTGTATTTGAGAGTCTGTTATTATTAACAAATGTGCCATTGCTGCTTTTCGTATCCTAAATATTTGTGTATTGCATTAAAGATGGTTGGATAATTATGTAGTTCAAAGTAACATACCTGAAGGTAGAACTTTCCGCAATCGTACCACAGTAAAGCGTGATGTCTGGAGAGCACTTTACAATCGAATATAGCATTAGTGGGCGTAGCTCTGGCTCTGGCAACCGATCTACCAACTTTCACTGGTTGATCGAGAGTAAGGGTACGATCTTGAAAAGGATGCGAGTTGGGTAAACAAATTAAGACTGCTTTTGCACTCATCGTGGGCTTGGTCGAGGATATTAACATTTCATTATTGTTAATCGGGGTTGGGTAATTAGCCACATGTTTCGCCCAACTGCCACTTACAACAACCATTTCCTACAAATTACAAAAATATAAAAGTTACGTTTAAAACATCTACTAATTAAGAAGACAATTTCATTATTTTCTCCCCAATCTCTTCACTAAATACCCGAACCTCTACGCTAGTATGGAAGTGTATATTACCTCATCCGTAAGGAAAATTAAAGAACTTTTTTTATTTTATTAACTATAATGAACTATATTGATAAATTAACAATTACTAAAAAAAACGGATATATATTAAACTAGAGATATGTCAAAATTGCGTAGGAGTACCTAATGTGAAGTTAGCATACATTAATATTCACATCGTGCCGGCCCAATGAGAATCCTTGCGCACCATAACCAATCAGAAGGAAGTATTTAAATTTGAATATTATTACGCGAATTTTAAATATTGTGTAGTAACTTTTCGTTGTTTTTATTTTTTATATTCACTTCTTGCAATAAGGAGGTATAAACTCACGCAATAAAATAAATAAATAAATTTCAGAATTTTTATTTGCCCAAATCAGAATGGATTGACAAATAACAAATATTAAGAACATAAAACTAAGTAAAATGCTTTTATTAAATTAAATTTAAATCCAATCACCATTTAAAATGTACACTATAAAAAAACCTCAAGCGATAAACTAAATCAATAAATTTCAAAATTTTTAATTGTGCAAACAGTTCAAAAAGCCATCAAAACTTTCACTTACAACAGAAGGCCTACCAAACAGGCAAAAATTATTGAAGCGGCCAAAACAACCATAACAACAATTACAACGAAAAGAATCGATTGATAAATAACTAAATAACGAAAATTAAGAACATAAAGCTAAGCAAGTAAATAGCGTTTTATTAAGTTAAATCCGGTCACCATTTAAAATTTACAATACAATAAGAAGTCAATTTACTGAAAATATAAACTAAATCTTTAAATGAAAGGTCAAATTCTATGTAAAAATAAAAAAGAATACGGACAAGGTTAAACTCCATCCATCACCATAAGCAAAATATTGCAAATAAATAAATATATTAATTTATAAGCTGCTTCATCTTGCACCATCTACTCAAACCATAAAAATCACTAATTATTCAAAAAAAAATAAAAAAAAAACACTTTTTACCATTCTGATTTATCCTTTTCTTTGGATAATAGCCTTGCTTTTCCATTTTTCTCTTCTTGCTTGTTACCATCTTTTCTTCTTGTATTTTTTTCAAAGACTTATGGAGATTAAGAATTTCTTCGTCATCCAATAATGGTACTGTGTTTATAATTTCATTTCTCATAATCTGAAAAGATTATTTTCTTAATAAATTTGAAACCAAATATTACCTGAGGTACCACCTTTATTTTACAATTGTCTATGCTGGACTCATTTCTATTTTCAGATTTATTGTTTATAAACTGATTCAATTCCTCCTGATATGCAATTTTACTGGTTGTAGGTTCATCAATGTGCAATAGTTCCTCTTCATTTAAGCTTTTACTAAAACCTAAAACAGATTCGCTTCTCCTTTTTTCATACAGAGCTACTGCATGTATATGTTTACATAAATTAGTTTTTACACAATATTCTGGACATTCACACACATATCTATGTATACACACTTTACATTTTTCACAATACATTCTCCTGCAGTCATCGTTACACAATTCCTTATAAGATATAGTATAAAAATTCTCACCTATCGAAGATTTTACCTTATACTTGCCAAATTCTACGAGTTCCACAAAATTTATCGTATTATCTTCTGCCATCTTATGTGCCTTTAATGTTGTTTTATGTTGATAATTATTTGCGTTGGGTCTTTCCGTGTTCAAAATTGTCTTCCACATTTTCTCGTCAACAAGCTCCTCTAATAAATCTAATAATTTTTCAACTCTAAAAATGTATAAAATAAGCAAATGTTATTGAAATACAAATTGCCTCACCGAATATTACGTTTCCCATTCATTTTATTATGCTTAAGGACTTTGTTTAAGCTTTCTATAGCCATATTTGTATTTATACCGGCATTAATTCGATAGCAATGAGCCCACATCATAATTCTTTCTTCACTCTGAAAATAATAGCTGAAAATAAAACATAATATTATACATACTCTCTAATTTTGAAAAGACAATCACTTACTTTTGTAAATATTTTAAAAATTCGAACTCCTCTTCCTCTTCTAGATGTTTAAAATAGTTGTCTTTCAAATTAATAAAATTGTTAACATTGGTTTCTTTTAAAATTCTTCTCATTTCTTTCTTCATTTCTAATTTATTTTCCTGTTTCTTTATTTTTGATCTTCCTTGAATATTCCAGTTCTTTATTACATGCCATGTACACAGTAATCTTCTCGGTTTCTTGTCAGATTTCATAACTTCGGTCCATGCATTATAATATTTTGAATCGTCATCGCTCATTATAAACTCTGCTTCTACATCATCTTGTAACTTGGATTTTAAAGCCCTAAAAAATACCCTTTGAATGACCTGGTCTAATCTATTTGAAAGTAAAAATGCAATAGGGAAACCCATATTTTGATCATCTTTTATTAATACAGTTGTTAAGTCCCAGTTATGTCGATTTGTTCCATGAGTTCCATCGATACATATTAATCTTTTAAATTTTTTTAGTTTTTCCTCCATATCGCTGTTCATAAATGCTACGGCAAAATCTTCTAATCTTAATTCAGGATGACTTTCACCTTAAAAATTAAAGTAGAATTATTTCCTTCGCCGCCACCACCACATAATACTAATAATTTTGCTATAAAAAATTTAATTCAAATAACTTTGTAATTCTTGTCAAATATTCCTTAATTAAAACAAATTAAAAGGTAAGTTTGGCGAAATTTGAAAAAAAACATACCGATTTTTTTTACTAGAAAAGCATGATTTCTTCCTTCCTTATTCCATTCTTCAATTTTTAGAAGTGTAGCTACCATATCATCTGCATCTCTTTTCTTGTCAATATTGAATTTTCGCATTAAATAATCTAAATCTCCTCTTTTAATCAAATTGATTCGCTCCAATTTCTGATTTTTAATCTTCCTAGCATCTTGTAAAATCCTCTCTTTTGTCACACCATCTTTCAAATGTTCTACTATTATTTTTTGTTCTTTGTTTGACAATCGCTTTGTTCTTAGCTCATCCTCGTGACCCACATGTGTCTCGATAAATTTGACATTTACAGTGCCTTAGAAAAATATTCAGTTTTATATATATCCTTCATTCAAGAATACTACAATACTAAAGCTTTTATTTAAACTTACCATCTGTAAAAATTTTCACTAGAATTCTTGAAGGACATACTCCGGAAATTCTAATACTACCACCGGTTTTAATGGCACGTTTTTTAGCGGTGCTACAGAATCCTAAAAATAATTTTCAAATTACCGTCAATGTTTAATTATTATCTATATTATTCCAAACCTAGTGAATCACTACGATTACAGTTGTAATAAATATAACTTATGCCACTAGTAGTAGTATTTCTTCTGCAAGAATAATAATTAACTTCTCTATTTTCTTGCAATCTCCAACATTCAAATTCTTCGATATTCCTAAAATTTAATGTAGATTCTTTAATATTTAAGCTGTGGCCCTCCGTTAAATGCTTAATCAAATCATCATGATCCTTAAATGGATTCTTGTTTTCTTTAGGACATATAGGGCAAATTATGTGGGTAGATTTATGTTTTATTGTATAGTCATGGAAATTCCTCATATGTCTATTTTTTGTCGATACACTGCTGAATTGCTTGTGACACTCACCACAAATTAATGTATTCTCTCTAAAAACGTGATAATATTTTAATACATGAAGTAGTTACATATTTAAAAACATACCTTTCCATGTTGATTTCCGAATTTAACAATCAAAATTATTGATTGTAAAGAAAAAAAGTAGCTGCACTGTGAATACACCCACCAACAAGTAATTTAAACTGTAAACTGGTAGTACGAAACACTAATAAAATATCCAAAATTATACACTAATATAATAATAGTTTCTGCACTATAAACTTATAAAACTAAATTTATAAAATAATAAAACTTAATATTAACTTAATTAATGCACTAACATATAGTTTGAGCACTATAAACTTATTATTTAAACTATGTATTTACTAGTTTATGTAATAAAAAGCGCGCGCTAGAAAAGTACAAAGTACAAATTGCTATAAAAGTTGGGTTAGAGAGAAAGTAATGATGTCAAATCTCACTGTGCTCAGTGACCATTTCTGATTGGCCGGCATAATGCGAATATTAGGGTATGCTTGTGAAGTTAGTTTAGAATGTTTAGAAAACGAAAAGCCCACGTCAGATGTACAAGGTGCATCGAATTTATTGATTTTATTCAATTTATATAGAAATTATCTTTAAATTTTAATAAACGTTAAATATAATCTACTAAAAACTATAATCTTGTACTTGTAACGCAATTAGCTATAACTGTAAGTAAACTTCATGTTTTTCTTCGTAGGGTCAAGAGCATTTTACCTCTCTGCTCTACTGCAAATTATATCAAATCTTATGACTAAACAGATAATTTAAAATCTATACTCTTTATGCCAATCAATTGTAAAAGATAAAGTGCAGAAAACAAAAATATGGCCGGCGGCAGTAAAGTAATTCATTTCTTTTTCTCGCATACACAGTCTTTCGTTGGAACGAAAGTCTGAAACAAGAAAATTGTTTTGGTGAAAACTATAAAAGTTTTTGTTTTTTTTAATTTCCTTAGAAACTACTTTATTCGGTGAAGAAAAACGAAAAACTGCGTTTGCTCGTGGGTGCGAGAGAAAACTGTTTCTTAAATGGCATTTCAAGATGCAATTTTTGCAATAAATCAATAATCCGCAAGTGGTGGGTTTTACAAACGTCAAACCTTTATGCGGAACCTGTCTAAGCTCGCAAACCTAACCTACTACATATACAGGTCAGCTGTCACTGTCGGATATATTTTTGTTTTTCAAGGTTATATCGCAGTAAATAAATAACAATCTGTATTTATAATCGCTTCGCGATTTATTGAAATTATGTCCGATACTGAAGAAAAACCGCGTCCGAAACCCATAGTTATTCGAAATGCCACAGATTTACAACGGCTAAAATTGGAAAAACTTATGAAAAATCCGGTAATATCATAGGAAAAAGTTATTGAAAGAAATGGTTTGTGAAATGTAAATTTTTCTAGGAGAAGGAAATTATTATTCCTGAGGTTCCCAAAGAAAGGGGAATGCCGATAATACCTGAATTTGTACGAAACGTTATGGGCTCCAGTGCTGGTGCAGGTTCTGGGGAGTTTCACGTCTACAGACATTTACGTCGGAAAGAGTATGCTCGACAAAAGTTTATGAAGGAAAAAGGCGAACGTGTATGTAGTAATTTTAATCTTTCATTTTATTTTACTTTACGAACTAAATTTAATAAGTATTTAAAATAACCTTAAATTCATATTCAAATTAGGTTTATGTTCTTTGAAAGTTACAACGTAATCATAATTTGCCGATGTTAATGTAGTTATGTTTAAATTAGGAACGATTAGACGACGAGTACCATCAGCAATTGGAAGAAAACAAGAAGAAAGCCGAAGAGAAAACTGCCAAAAAGCGGGCTAAACGGCTTAAGAGAAAAAAAGGGATCAAGAAAGGAAAGAAAATGGATAGTAACTCAGCTAAAGACTCTTCCGAAAATGAAGCCGAGATGGGTAGTGGTAGTGACAATGACAACAATGAAATCGACAAAGAAAAAAAATCAGAAGATGAAGTGGAACCAAGTTGTACATAATTGTGATTCTAAGTATGTTTAAGGTTTTGTAGAATAATATTAATTTTATAAATAAAATGTCGTTTTCAACACTAATTAATTTTATTTATTAATTTAAGCTTTTAAAAAGGTTTCAAGGTTTTGTTTTCATAATCTGATTTACAAAACTAGTCATATTCACAAGCAGGAGCTGTCGTATTTAATTATTCTCTTTGTTGGTTTTGAGAAAGTAATTTAAAATTGTCTAATCTGTAAGCAATAACATTTTTGTTATTTAAAATAACCTAAATTAAACAAAGATAAATAATAATAATTATTATTGTTCTCTTTCGGCCGAATCAATTCTGAAATCAAGATTGATAAAATGTATAACAAAATCTTTCTTACAACTTTGTATATAACCAAAATTAAGAATAAGTTTAGGTTGGTAACACAAAAACAGCAGTTGATCATTGTCGTACAGTGTTCGAGTGTCGATTCGATTTTCACAATTGTGTGTTTTTGAACAGATTTATGACCAATTAAGTAATATTTACTGTAGATAACTTTTATTGGAGAATATTATAATGTATGTATTATTCGGATAAACATTTAGTAATGGTTAGTTGCCAAATTGCATTTCGCACTCCTATTTTGTCTGACATGTAAATGCAAAATGGCTGGTATTGATTTTATCAGGTCAGGAATTATTTAGTTTTCTCATCCAAATAAAACAATTAATTAAGATTATTGCTAGACTTTTATCAATTTAACGACTAGTTTAAACAAGGCACGAAACTTCGTTTACTTGTAAATTTATATTACGTCTATTTTAATGCCTTTGTTGGAATCTTGCTTTTTATTATTGATTCAAGTTATCAAAGTATTGAACACTTGCATTGACAACGAGTAACAGCTGTTACGAAGAAAATTACGGGGTTTACCAAGTTTTTGTCGTACCCCTTGCCCTAGCATATTATTTAACACCTTTTCTAAGCAACAAATAAAAATAACATTGAAAAATACACAGGGTGTTCCCCAATGAAATGCAATCTTGGCATCGCCTAACTTAATTTTGAGTCCGATTAAAGAGTGTCAAATTAATAATTAATTTGTGTATTATTATTTTAGATAAGGGGTGATCGGATTTGGGACCCCAGAATTTTATCATGAAAATGGTTTTGTCTCAGCGGCAGCGAGAAGAGCTGTAAGTATTCAATTTTTATACACCTCGATGTTAAAAATTGATTTAACCAATCTGCCATATTATTATGCTCAACACCTTTTAAATTCATTTTTCCACACATTTGTAATTTTGATAAAAGGGCGTCAAACTTCGTTTTACGAAATAGGAAAATGTCAAACAAGGGAACATTGCCAAATTTGTTTTACTAGCAATTTAGAGAACATGCAGAAAATCTCGCATAGGAGAGTATTAGTCATTGGTTTGTTAGTTTGGTATTGTACCAATCAGAAGTGTTTTAACAAGGTGACAGGACAGCGATAGAATAGGTTAATTAATAATCAATCTAAATAATAGGATACTTCAGAAAAAGAACTTTTTTGAAAAATGATCACTTTAACTTTTGGAAACGAACCACGGAAATCATAAATAAATCGGTATAATTATTATTCAAGAAAATACTGAATGCCATCTCTTTTAGATTTTTTATAGTTTCAAATTAATTCAGTTCCCAAGGCGAGAAATAGAAGTTGAATTTTTATGAGCCTTATGGGAAGAATAAACCATTGAGTTGTAATTCACTATGAAAAAATTTTCTCTCGATTAGTTATCATAATTTTTAGGTAATAGATCTTGACAAAAGTGAGGAAGTTAATTTTTGAAATCTTTATTAAGTTATTTCCTGCTTTTCATCAAAAGTTTATGAAAAGCTTATATTATTGCGTGTATTCACTTTTACTAGCAAACGTGAAAAAACCAACGCATTTAATAAATTGACCCCGATAAACACAATTTAATAATTTTGTTATAACAATAACAGCAATTATCTAGGAATTTAATAATTTTATGAATAAATTTTTACGATAAATTATTTCAAGCTGTCAATTTCACAAATTAATAAGCTTTCTTGCTTTTATGAAATTATCCAATCCCGAACGAGCTCAACTTGTACATTTTCTAGAATAAATTTAACTGAAAGTAAGTGGGATCGTTTTCTTAAATTTAAAAATAATAGTTCTCTATATGGTTATCTCGGGAAAATTGATTTAATTTGAATTGAACGAAAAAAGCTTTTATGCTTTGAATACTACATCGAGCTAGTTTTTAGGAATAGAAATTTTGAAATAAAATACACGATATCGGAGAGCACTGTCTAAAATGAAATAACCTATGTTCGGAAAATTTATTTTTTATTATAATTAAATTTAAGTGTCGATAGAAGAAAGTAAATATACAAACTAGAAAATCGACATTTTTATGCTGATTTTAAGATCTTATAGTGACATTGTTGTGATTGATCTTGTATTACCAATTGCTACAAAAGGAGAGTATCTTATAGGTGTGGCAATGCAATTTATAGCTTTTTTAATTAAAACACTATTTAACATTAAATTTTATAATTCAAGTTGATAGAAAGTTGTAATGTTATTTTCTTGTTATTTCAGTAATAAAGCTATCGCTGATTACTTGGGCAGCAATGGGTATATGGATGCATTGGAGGCATTTAAAAAGGAAGCAGATATGCCTGGCGAAGTGGAACGTAAATTTGGAGGTTTGCTAGAAAAGAAGTGGACTTCGGTAATTCGTTTACAAAAGAAAGTTATGGAACTAGAGTCAAAGTTGAATGAGGCTGAAAAAGAGTATATCGAAGGAGCACCTACAAGGGGTAAACGCAGTCCATTAGAATGGATACCTCGCCCACCTGAAAAGTACAGTCTTTCAGGTCAGTAATTTCTTTGTCATTTTGAGCAACCAAGTATTCTCGAGGGATCAGAACTAGGATCATATTTAAGAAATTTAAAAATAATTTTTTTTCTAATTCTTACAATCATATATTATTGTTTTTAATGTCTCTAACTCCATTTGGTTGAGTATATCTTCCAGATGAAGCAACCTCAGTGCTGACTTCATTAATTTACCACACTTTTAGGAGTGGTATCTTTCCACGCTGTCTAAAAACTGCAATAATTATTCCATTGCACAAAGCTGGTGATAGAGACAGCGAATCTAATTACAGGCCTATCGCATTGCCCCTACCTTATCAAAAATTATTGAGAAATTAATGAAATCCAGATTATTATTTTTTCTATCAAAATTTGAAATCATAAGCAGCCGACAATTTGGTTTTTTATCAAGTGTCAGCACTAGTGATGCTATGTTCTTTGCTTTGAACGAAATCTATTCCGGTTTGAATAGGAAACTCAATACAGCAACTATATTCTGGGATTTTGCCAAGGCATTTGATTGTGTTAATCATGATATCCTAATAAAAAAATTGGAGTATTATGGAATTCGTGTGACTCCCTTAGATTGGTTCCGCTCGTACCTTGGGGACAGGAGACAGTTTGTTTAAATGGGTGAGCTTTCATCCGGCTATAGTGAAACGAAATGTGACGTTCCTCGGGGTTCTGTACTTGAACCTGTCCTTTTCTTCTTTTTATCAACGACATTGCCAACCTTAACATCGAGGGGGAAATAACACTGTTTGCTGATGATACCAGCATAACATGGTCTATGCCAGATTCAGTATCCTTGCGTAGCAAAATATCATCAGATCTAACCTTAATCTTGTCCTGGGGTCATGCAAATAGTCTTTGCTCTAACACAGAAAAACCAAGGTCGTCACATACAAAGGTAATCCAGCCTATTAACCTTGGAGATGCTTTTATTCAAGATGGTGAATCAACTAGGTTTCTTGGTTTAATCATAGATAGTGCACTTAAATGGTCTCATTATATTGACGCACTTACCAGCAAGTTGTCCTCGGCATGCTTTGCTTTGAAGTCGGTAGCTGATGTTTTGGATTCAGGCACTGCTAGGACGGTTTACTTTGCTCTCTTTGAGTCGCACTTGAGATACGCGTTACCATTTTGGGGATCTTGTACTCGCGCGAGATTTGACCGAGTCTTCAAACTGCAGAAAAGAGCAATCAGATGCATGTTTGATTTGAGGAACACAGACCATTGTATAGAGTATTTAAAAAAATTCGAAATTTTGACCCTACCTGCACTGTTTATATTGGAAACTGTCTGCCTGCTTTATAAACATATGTTGGAACTTCCTAAAGGTTTTCAACACGATTACAACACTAAGAGACCTCACTCCATATGTTTGCAAACTCCTACCTCGGAACTTATTAGAAACTCAATATTTTATAATGCAAAAAAATTATATAATATCTTACCATCTCATATTAAGTCTGAAACCACACTCCACAAGTTCGGAGGAGCAATCAAGGCATACCCGATAAAAGATCCGCTGTATTCGGTTGATGAGTTTTATACTTGGCACTCTGGATAGATTTTTAGAACGGGTGGGGGGGGGGCAACGATGAAGTGGTTTGCCTTGTACACCATTTTGAGCTACTATGTTGTTACAATTGTGTATATTTGTTTATATTTACTCATGTGTAAGAGCTCAATTGTTTTTTTATGCTTTGCCCATGAATTTTGTATGTATTGTAATGGTATTTTCGTAGAAAATTTCCACACACTTATTCTTGCTCAGGCAACCCTGGTGTGCGGAAGCAATTGGGAATTTTCAAGAGGTCGAGAGTTCTTACGTTTTCAAAAAAAATAATGAAATAAAAAATTTCTTGTTTTAAAAATTAAATAGTAATCCAAAAAAATGTTTCCAAAAATAAATGTAATTCTAATTCAAAATGCAATTTCAATTCAATGTCATGTAAATGTTAAATAAAATTTTAATTTTATTTAAGGGGAACGAAGTATCGATATTTATCCTTATCCAATTCAACGAGTTATCAATATCTCGCACATTCGCTCGTACAAATATAATTTAAATTTTCCACTTTTATGTGTAAAACTAATTTCTTACTCGAAATATTCTTCTTCCAAATTAATCAACTACCGCTCGGTAGCAACTCATCAAAAAAATATCTAAACCAATTCCAAATATCAAAATAATATTTCTAAAAAAAGGCGCAATAATGCATTCGCTTCAAAACACTTTATTCAAATCAAATCAAAAATATTACTCACAATTTCAAAATGACAAAATCTTGTATCAAAAATCAAACTCAGCGGGTATACCAAACTTCGCACCCGCTGTCGGTCATAGTTGGCCAAAGAAGCCCCTATCTCTGCACTTTTACCAATTCAAACGTTTAAAAATGACTAACAAATTTTTACAATTTAGCACAGGGTGGGTCGAAATATTTTGTTTCACGACATCTTAAAGCCTCCGTTGCGAATTGGAGTTATGGGCGCAGCCTAGAACGAAAATTCGCAAATCTCGTGTCGTGCTACAAAGAAATCATCAAAATTATAAAAATAAATTATTTACAATATTAAACACTTGAAATAAAATAAATCCAAAATTAAAAAAAAACGCTTATTTCTTTCGAGTTTTCCTGTTTACAGAAGAATTCCTGCGTCGTTGCCCCAATCTTAGTTGTAATGATAAATTTCTTCAAAAATAATTACTAATCCAAATCCAAATTTAAATAAATTTTTAGTAAAATGTGAACCGTTTTTAAAGGGAACGAAGTTTCGTTGTTAGCGTTATCCCAATCGCCTTTACACATTCGCTCGTGCAAATATAATTTTTAATTTTCCAACTTTAACTTTGCAAATCGAATTTATTGCTCGAAATTTATCTCTCCAAATTAATCAACACACTACCGTTCGGTAGCAACTTATCAAAAATATTCAAACCAATTCCAAATATTAAAAACAATTATCCAAAATCACGCAATAATGCATTTGCATCAAATCACTTTATTCAAATCAAATCAAAAATATTACTCACAAATTCAAACTTATATCAAAAATCAAATAATCGCCTCGAGCTAAAATCGCACAACAGGCTCGGGCGGTCGCTATCGGCAAAAAGGCCTTAAATTACCTGTGATCGGCCCCCACCTAACAAATTTTTCAATCTTACCAATTAAATAAATTTAAACATAACTTAAATAGAAAATAAATTTTCACCAAAATGTATGGGGTGGGTCCAAATCACTTTTGAAACATGACAGTATATTTTCAGTGACAATAAAGCCTTATTATTATTATAATAGCATTTACTTAATTCATTTTAAATTATTAAATTTTTAGTTATTAAGTAATTAATTTTAATCTCAGGTCATCGAGCTCCTGTGACGAGGGTTGTATTTCATCCAATATTCAGTGTAATGGTATCGGCAAGCGAAGATGCTACAATTAAAGTGTGGGACTTTGAAACGGGAGAATATGAACGAACGTTGAAAGGTCACACCGATTCTATTCAAGATATAGCTTTTGATGCATCTGGAAAGTTGTTAGTATCTTGTAGTGCAGATATGAGTATCAAATTATGGGATTTTCACCAAAGTTATGAATGCATACGTACAATGTTAGGCCATGACCACAATGTGTCCAGTGTGTCGTTTATGCCAGCCGGAGATTTTGTTGTATCGTCGAGCCGAGATAAAACCATTAAAATGTGGGAAGTTGCAACAGGATATTGCGTCAAAACTTTAAATGGACATAGGGATTGGGTATGTATTGCATTTAATTATTTTTTATGTATTTATATAAGAAGTAAAATGCTTCATGTACAGGTTGTTTCACCTGTAGACCTTATAGAACTGAATTTACCCTTGAGAATTCAGTTATAAAGGTTTTTGTTTTTATAAATGGTAAATATTATAGGTTCGAATGGTTCGAGTCTCCCCAGATGGTACATTATTGGCAAGCTGTTCAAATGATCAAGCCATAAGAATTTGGATTGCCAGTAGTAAAGAATGTCGTTCTGAACTTAGAGCTCACGACCATGTTGTCGAATGTATTGCATGGGCGCCTGAATCTTCTGCGGCTGCAATTAATGAAGCTGCAGGTGCGGATAATAAAAAAGGAACTCATTTAGGCCCGTTCCTTGCTTCTGGCTCCAGGGATAAAACTATTAGGTGAGTACAACGTTTTTAGAAAAGTGACCATTAGTTTGTTTGAGGATCTTCATCTTGGTCAGTTTTTCAGTCTTCGTGAACAATCAGCCTCTTTCTTTTTTGAGAAAGATTACAGCATTTAAACTCCACGGCTGTTGAAACCGAATCTGGGAATTCCTGTAACTGCGTTTTACTAGTTGGTGGTGGCAATTATCAATCCAAGAGGAACGATAGTTTTATGTACTCTTTGGATCACAGGGGTGGTTTCATCACTAAGAGAAAGAGGGTGATTGTCTAACAATGGACATAAAGGGCTGACAAAGAAAAGTCTCAATATAATGTCGTAAGCATTGATGACATTATATTGGAACAGCATGCAACTACAACGGTTCAGCATACCGAACTGTCGTTGGCAACCTGAAATAATTTAAATGCAAATTGACATAAACAAACTTATGATAATAAATATCACTAATATAATCTTATTTCACATAAATACGATAAATTGAAATTTAATTTTTAGTTGATGATAGACATCAACAAATTTGAATCAAATTTACATAAACTATAGCAATTCAGTTTATTATTTTTCAGATATCTGTAATATTATCATATTTACATAGTTTTCAAATGTTTATAACAGATTATGGAATGTTGGCGTCGGTGTGTGTCTGATTCTACTCTCGGGTCATGACAACTGGGTGCGTGGAATCGTTTTTCATTCTTCTGGAAAATATTTATTGTCAGCTAGTGATGATAAAACTCTTCGAGTATGGGATATACGCAATAAACGCTGTCAAAAGACATTAGAAGCTCACAAGCACTTTTGTACGTCTGTAGGTAAGTCGAATTTTAATTTACTAAGATGGAACAGGTAGTCGGTTACCTTTAGTCAGTAATTAAAACAATTGACTTGTAATTCGGTCTTGTTGGCTTGCAAATGTTAATGTGAAATTTGTTTTTTTTTTACAGATTTCCACAAATCGTATCCTTATGTGATATCGGGCAGTGTAGACACAACTGTAAAAGTATGGGAATGTCGCTAGAAATTGAAATCTGTACCATGGATATTTTACAGCACGTGTAACTGTGTAAGAGACAGACTTAAATTATATCGTTAAGCATAGCTATTACTATAACGAACTCAATGCTATTATAATAAAATTATTTAACAATGAGACATTTTAACTTGATCTATACATATTATTTTTTAAATTATTTAATGAAATAGAATTCCTTTATTATGTTTTTATTATGTAAATTTAAAATGTTGTAGTATTTAAGTTTTTAAATATTTACATTGAAAATTTTAACCTTTTCTAAATTTATTAAAAAATAATAGCTGCCATTGATAATTAAACTATTTAAATATTATATACCTGTTATGTCTGTAATTAATACACACATAAGCCCAAGTCAATCTATCTTTTGGTGTGCGACTTGTCTGTAATTAATATTTTTAGAATTGGTAGAATTAATAAAGTACTATCTACTTAAAAAAAATTTAATTGCCGTAATTCAATAAATTATTCTGCAGGGTCATTCCGCCCACGTTGACCGACCCTTCGAGATCTGTTATCCGTGTAGTTCAAGATTTAAATGTCAAACAAATTATTAGGAATATATACCTAGATATGTTTATTTGTAAAGAAATTAAAAATAAAGATAAAAAAATCTTCCTGCTCTGCGTTTGATAATTTAGACCATTTGTTTGTCGGGACTTGAAAGCCGCACATTTTTAAAACTATTGCTTTCATTCGGAGGGTGCAGCCAGGGCGATGATTGCTCTTCGATAAAGAATGCAAATTTTTCTTTTGCCAGTTTCGGGTTTCTGTTCGTATATTAGATAGTTATCCGATATCTTGATTTAATTTACAAATACATACTGAAATTTAATAATCTCATAATAATTATTATGCTATTTGTGATGTGAAATTTCTTATAATAATAATCAAAGACTTGAAATAAACAAAAACTTCCCACTTGTTTGCCAAGTTTGACGGTTCTCAAAAATATATTTTGAGTCTTTGATTTATGCTGTTCGTAACGTGAAACTTTAGTGCAGTGCTTAATGTGTAGTACGCAATACAAACAATTTAGGTCCACTAAGTATACAAATTTGTAAACTCGAAAGTAGATTTGCAGAAACTAATTTTTTTTGTTTTGAATAAATAATTACGGTAGCAAAAATATAATTTTACTTGAAGAACACAGGACTCTCTGGAAAGTTTCTGCATAATTTTTAGCAAAAATTGTGCTGAAATTTCCTAGTGTAACCTACTTTAGATGATGCTCGGGTTTACGTATTTATAACATTTTAATAAAATTCATAAACATAACCACTGCTAGCATGCGTTTCCTTGTGCAATATTTATTGTAATTGTGTTACATACTGCAAATTGTTTTTATTTAAAAAAAAGTTCTAATGTGTTCTTCAGTTTTTTTCTTCTCTCGGAGAAACGCAAACTAGCTGTCGATATTTTATTTCTTACTATTGCAAATACCTATTTAGAGAGTAGATCTATTAATATAGCACATTAATTCTTGTCGATCAGATTATAACAATGTATGTAACAACTTATTTCTGTTTTGATATTTTTTTTCGAATTTATTTGTTATTTGTGATGTTTTAAATTAAATACTCACTTTCTTAAGATTGTGGTTATAGTATATCTATATATTATGTTCTGATACAGCCATGCCGAAATGATTTTTAAGTTAAACTTTTCAATGTGTTATAGTTAAAACTGTTGATTAGTAATAATTGATTTCTTAATTACATTATTATCAATACATTTTCTTACACTTGAATAAATTACTTTCAAGGCATCGTGAAATCATTTTACACATTTTAATGACTTGAACCGAATACAAATTTACTACGACCGTAGCTTAAGTCGATATCTCTAAACGATTGCAATTGAAATTTATCTTAATTTTAGGTATAATTATTTTCTAATACCAAACTGTTACAAATAAAAATTGTGTATTTAAGTGATTTGTGAATATTTATTTCTGTATATAATACATATATATATAATATAAAATGATTTGGACTAGAATTATTGCTTTATTTTATGTGGCTTTAAATTGAACAAATGCCAATATGACCTCTTATTTTCTATTTTGAGCTGGTTGCAAATTTTTGCCAGATCCACGCATTTGACGAAATGAAATACGTCAATTTAAGCAATGAAAAGCACGGACTTTGTTACGGTTTTTAAAAAAATGAAAAGGTAACCCCTTTCCTACTTTTTGACCCTAAAAATTGAAAGTTCAAAATCGGAAGCTTTCTTGCAGAAACTTCACAAATAAAAATTTATCATTCGAACTCTCTTTTTAACACTTCCAAGAGTTGATTGTTTAATTTAAATGTTTTTCGTAGGGCCAAAACAACCATGTTGGGCCAAAAATCTTTCAAGTCTCAACATTGTACTCCTGTTTGATACGAAAGTCAGGCGGTGAGAAAGTTTCTCTACTATTTCGAATACTCTTCTACATATTTACGGGGTAAATACTACCCCATTTGCATCTAATATAGCAGAGCTTTCTTGCTAATTTTTTCAGTTAGTAGTTCTATTAGTGTAATCGGTAATTAACTTTGTAACGCTCTCTCCTGCTGCAAAGACGTGCAAAACAAAAACAATAAACTTTGCTGACTTACCTCTGCGCCTTTGTTAAATTTGGTAGCACTTCGGCTAACTCGTGCAGAAGGCGCCACTCGCTTTTTACCGCCCACGAGATCTAAAGCTGAAAGCGAGACAGTTAAAAGAAATAATACACCAAAAACGCAAGCAAATCAAGTTTAATATAAAAGGTGAACTATGCACAAAATAATTGATAAAGCCAAAAATAAAATGGTAACAACACACTGTATAATAAATCAAAGTTATCAAAAAATAAAACCAGTTGCAGCTGAGCAAATAATAATTATGCCGATTCAGAATTATGAGTTGGTTTCCAAAAAATAATACAGTAGGACTTTATGCCCTACTCAAAGCAAACATGAAAATAATTACGCTGATTCTTCTTTCTTGAAGTAATCGTATTAAATTATTTTGCGTAAAACTAGAGGCGCAAACAACGTATCGAAGCTTTCGCTTCCAAAATCGATGTAATCAAATAAAATAATCAGTGCTCACCCAATCGCAAAACGCTGCTGGCAACTCAGTTGTCGACTCAACTAATCGTTGGTGATATACAAGATGATTATCATCAAACAGGCGAAGGCTGGTGTAGTAGACACAGACGGGGCAGATGGAACCCACGAAGATTAAACTGGTGTTATCAGGCGTCGTAAATTTTGCTTGATTATCAAAATTGATATTGAAATTGAACGTTATTTGAATCCAGATTAATAATCGGATAGTCGGTTTGATCCGCCAAAGACGTTATTTGCGATAATCACACAACAGGAGCTTATCACAAAATTCCGCTTCCGCAACTGAAGAAATCCGTAACGGGTATGTCAAATATTTACTCTTCTAGGTGCAAATTTGAACAAGATTCAGAAGTAGAATTCGCTATCACTAAATATTAATTACTGGGCACTAATTTTTACGAACCACAAAATATGGCATTCTACTATCAACTGTCTTTTGATAACCCTATTAAAACCAAGCCAAATTTTATATATCTCATTTTACATAGAATTTTGAGATTATTTTAAAAGTTTAAAATATAGGGTGTAACTTAATTTTGTGTCTACTAAAAATGATGATATTTATATTATGTAAATCATCATTCTGTCTAAAACAAAATGACGATGTTACAACTTTAGTAAAACTTGAATTGTTAAGGAAGGAATTTAGCTGCAGATAAAATTAAGTTTTCTATTTGATTTAATATCATAGGTACATAAAATATGTTTATAAATACTATAACAATATAAATAGGTGTAAAATATTAAAATATAATTTATAAAACAATACTGCATTTTGATGAATACAAAATATGCAATATTGTTACCATAACGAAGCAGACTATATAAATCCCATTTATATTAATCCTAATGTTACCCCTTATAATTAATTCATAAATCTAAATTGTGCAGTATTAAAAATTACTAACTATAGTGAGATTATACGAGATTGATTATTGAAAAAGAATGGAATATTTATCAAAAGGTGAAGAAATGAAAATTACCAACCAATTATCTATTCTCGCTCATCTCGATAAACAAAAAGTAATCTTAACCTAATGTATTCTTTGGTATTTGTTAAAAACAAACAGTTCACAGCTCTCATTCACAACCTCCAGTTGGCGATTCTTTTAATATTCGCCTTACATATTTCTGGCTTTTTTTTATATTTTAATTTATATTCATTGGTATATCACACTTTCAGGAACAACATACTAGAAAGATCAAAACGAAGTTCATTTTGATATTCAAAAATAACCATAAAATTACTAGTAATTCATACTGCACTATTTTAGACCTAAATTTGTCGATACTTGTTCGTAAACGGTCCAAGCCATGGCTGCCATTAAAGTTCGACGTAACATTCTTGGAACCATTCCTTTGAAGTAACCCTTAAAACCATATTTGCTGTGAACGTAAATCACACATGACCATATTCCGTTGAACTTGGAGGGATACAATTGCATCTTGGTTTTTAAAACATCGGCCGGTTGAGTTACAATCGATGCTAACACACCAGACGTCATCCCACAAGCAAAATGAATTGGAGCGGAATAAGATGAATTCAAATAATCTAAGAATAAAAATTTCATGTTATTAACCAGAGAAAAAGAAATTATATTTAAATCGAACTACCTTTGGCAATTATTTGTTTGGTTTGAGTGTAGAACATAAAGTAGAGTCCCGAAAAAGGTGCATCTCTAAATAGAGTAGGAACTAAACCGCAAGTCATTCCTCTAATGCCTTCAGTTCTATATATTTCACTTAGGGCAGATCTCACGCTGTTGTAGCCATAAACTCCACTCTCAAATCTGCAAAAACGAATTGTTAATAAAGTAATTGTATGCTTAGCGGTGAGGTATATTTACCTAGTTTTAACAACGGTGACAGGAATAAGAGCAACACCGCTCATGCATCGTGCAAAAACTCCAAGTGCAATGGATTGTACAGCAGTTGGCGTTTGTCCTGGTAGAAAGTTGTTTTTCAACCAGTCCAGGGAACAAAAATAGAGTCCGACACCGGGTACACATCGTGTAAGTGACTATAACAAAAAAATGGTTTATTTTTCAATCACTTAATTAAGCTAATTAATGAAAATGTATATCTGACTAAATTGATATCTCGAAATGATTTATGATTTTATTACTTTCTTTTAAAGTCCTTGGTTAAAGTCAAATCGAGACGTGTTATTATGTAATATGCAACTTAATATTAGAACGAATCTGATAATTATGAAATAGGAAGAGTGCAGAAGAAAGTAAAATTCGTATTTATTGTTTTCGTATAAGAATACCCAAATAAATGTGTACTTTTTTTTAAATTATTTAGTAAAACTATGAACTTTACACCCTTTCGTCTATTTTTATCGTTACAAATGCTGAACAGTTCCTGGTGTTTATTATCAACAGTAAAAAGGGTCATTTATATATTTTCAAGGTTTTTTTTTGAACCCTGATCTAGCAATCGCTTCATAAAATGTAAGAAATGAATCTTCTTTAAAATAACAAAAGATGCAGGTTCTTTGCATCTCAAAGAATGAGGTGAAATTGAAGGTCTTGTATTTTCGTCTCAAATTAAAAATTGTACATGTGTAAATTATGACCTTTGTCAGAAAGATTAAACAAATAGATTGCAATATTTAAGTCAAGCAAAACGAACGATAAGCCAAATAAATTTGTTAGTCAAAATAGTGATAATGAAAATGTAAAAAATTGTGATTTTGACGTGGTTATTTATGCGTTAAAATTAATTATAATTTAAATTTTTAATTCTATTGTGACAGTGAAAGTACTTAATATTCTCTTATCAATATTTAAATGACGACGAATTAATTTATTATCATTAGCATATTGATTTATCCATACTAAATTAATAAAAACAAAATTAATTAAAAAATATCCCAAGGTAATCGCCGCCTTAAGGGTTTGTATTTAAAAAATTAAATTTTGATTTTTGAAAATCTAGCAGTTTTATTTGGTAAAATTTAATTAGTAGATGGTCATCTTATGCCCGGTTTTACAAAGGTGAGTTAAAATTTAACTCATTTTTATGAAACTGGCCATTCAAGTTTTAAACCAACTCACCGGTGTCATCCCTTTCCATAGACCAATAAGTTTTTCTTGCTGTACCACGTTAGCAAAAATTGTGACCATTCGTGTTCCTGAGCTGCCACTATAATAAAAATAAAAACAGAATTAGTAACTTTTCGGAAAGAAAGGTTCGAAGGAAACTCACTTGATAAATGCAGGATTGGGGTTCTGTAGTCTGGTCTTAACAAGATCCAAGGGTTGAAACAAAATAGTAGAGAAAGTACCGGAAAAGGATCCAGCTAAGAAAGCTTTTATGATGGGGTACTGTAAAGAAATAAAATATTAGAAAAAATCAAAAATAAAAAAAAGTTATACCTACATTGGTAACAATATCCATTTTTAAAATATTAATTAAGTACAAATTCAGTCGAATCGAGAAAAATTAAAGTAAAAATTAAGTACAATTGCTCGAACGAAATTGGAACTTGAAAGTTCTAGAAACCCAAAATTGTATCGGAATAATCTGAATAATAGATTGGGTTAACACGAAATTTATTTGCAATAGTCATTTTTCCGTAGACTGAAGAAGAAGACATAAAAATTTCTTTTATACGCAATCGAAACATAAACGTATGGGGGGTAATTTCGCAATCAAAAAAAAATCCTTACTATCTTTGTTATTGTGTACGTTACGCGACCTAAAGCGTTATATTTGGCCTAATTATCGATAAGCAAATTTGCAAAAATCAATTAATGCGACACCCTAGTTTTAAAAAACTGTAATAGCAAACAGATTTAAGAAACACTTGAATGGTAACACAGTTTATAAAGTACTAACTCCTAATAAGGATATTCAATGTATGATATGTGGTATCAAGCCAACACAGGGGTCAATATTGATAAACTTGGAGAGAGCACACACGCAAACTAAAAATACATTAATGCTAAAGAGAGCTTTATTTTAGTCTGCTCGTTCCTTTATCATAGAATGTCATCGTCTAAATTGAACTTACTTCATGCAAAAAATTACGAATCTTGTTACTAAGGGGAAGTTGGAGGCCCCCAGCAGCGAATAACTCTGTATCGTAAATGTCAACACTTTCGTGTTTCTGCATTTAATTTCTAATTTCAAGCCTAAATGTTGTTCTTACTAATTACCTGCAAATAATTGTAATTAGATAAACGAAATTAAATTCAAAATATGAAAATCACCTGATGATGTAACGCAAAAAACGCACTTTATCAAGCTTCAATGCAAATTTGACATTTTCAAGGTCACAGGTGAAATTTTAATTTAGCCATTGTCAGGGGCACTTCGCATTACATTTTTTCGGAAAATCATTTCCATCGTTCTTGCCCTACGCACAGGATTGACCAACATTTTTTTTATATAAACTTGAAAATAACCTAAAATCAGTAGAGCTGCTCCAAGGTTGAGGAAATCCCCCCCCCCTCAGCACCTTGAAACGTTTCGAATTACCTGAGGAACCTCGTATGGGTAAATTTAATTACTAATCTTTTCGTCTTTTAAGAATATCCCATTATACAATATAAAAAAACCCATTAACCCCTTTAATGCAGTTGATAAAAACAGATTATTTCAAAAACTTGACTCGTAAATATATTTCGGTTATTAGATCATTGCCACAATAATCTGAGAAGCAAAAATTAAAATATGGAAAACTTATGGTGGAATTTTACAAAATTGCGTATCAATTATAATAATTTCATTAACGCACTTCCTAAGTTCATAATTGGGTACCTATATTTAACACTTCACTAAAGTGATCAAATATTTATTGAGTGATGATACTCATTCTCAAAATATTTACCAAATATTCTTTTTGAGAAATGAAAAACCGTACGAAAACTTTTCATTTAACCACCGTAGATATAAGAACTTTTTATGGCTAATTTGGGCGAATTAGAAATTCTTATAACTATTGCCTAACAATAGAAATATAATCATTAATGGAAAACATGTTTTGTAAAATGTTGACGTAAATGAACCCCAGCAGAGGCGGTGATTGTTATCAAATGTCGCAGGTCACGAAATCACCCATATCTGTTTGCTGGGGGCCCTCTTATCTTACCCTTGTTTTTTTAAGTTCAAAGATTATGGTAACATTGATTGGAAAATAAAATTAAATAATTACATTATTAAGAAATATTTTCGACAATTAATTTCGAAAATATTATTTTATCTGTTACTATTTGGTGGCGTGTTTTATAATATTTGTAAACAAATCATCATTTGCTAATTAATTTCTAACAAAAAATTGAGATTAACTATACCCCCTCCAGAATTTTTATATTTTGAATTAAAATTCTTTTACAACAATGTGACCGTTTATTACCGTAAATTATCTGTTGGTAATAATCTATTCGCGTCAAACATTATTATTAAATATTTTAACTGCGAAAATAAGACGATGGGTTTTATCTCAAAATACTAAATCTACGTTTCATTAAAATAATGAACACTTTGCATGTGTTAGGTCAAACTAAATAAAATTTAGTAAAAATGTTATCGGTTTTATTATTGATTTAGACTAAAATCCAACATGCGTCGTCATTAATTAATTTCTGATTTTTGGAATATTTGTTATTCCTTAAAATTTATAATTAAAATCAATGCAACTCAACCTATACTATCCTCGATTTTACCCCAGCAAACAATTATTAGTTTTTTAAAACACAGGTAATATCAAGCCTCTTAAACAAAAAAAACTTGCTAAGGAAGTAGCCACCCTAAAAGAAACTAGAACCCTCCTCCAGTACGGAGGTCCCCTAATGTTTATGCAAAAGTTCTTGAATCTAGATTCAAACCTTACGTACTAGCTGTAAATAGCGTTTGCAAAAAAAAACGTAAAAAATGTTTGCATTTTTTGTTCTCTCAAAATGTAGATGTATTTTTGAAACTGTACGTTTTCAATCTGATTTTAGAGGTGACCACATTTGCGACACATTGTATAACTTTTATGTTTGTCGCAGCGTTTAAGTCACAAGACCTCATTTCAAGTCCGGCACTTATAATTAATAATTATCCCGGTAAATTGAACAAATACCTAAAAGGTTACACCAATTTCACTAGGAAGTTTCGATGGGATCACACAGAATTTAAACTTGACTATTTTCTTTTATTTATCTTACAGTGAAAATGGCAATATATAATTCTATTTATTGTAGCTGCTACAATATCATATACATAGAGAAAATATAATTATTTTGTACTTAAAAAATATATAAATATTGTTTCTAGTGGAACGAAACATTGCACTACATCTAAAATATATAATTTTAAAATTCCACTCTAAAAATATCGATTTAAATTTTTATTCTTAATCAAAGATCAATAAAAAAGTAAATTTTCTTAATTATTCTAATAGAATCACCGTGAAGTAAAAATAAAATGGCTAAAAAGAAACCACACCAAAGAAGTAATTTTTAGGTAACAACGCCAATAACTTTTATAACAATTAACCATTTTATTTTTCATTTCACATATTGCTCCTATATATTTTACTAGGTGCTAAGGCAGCTATGTGTAGTTCTTATAAAATTTTGTTTTAAAAATCACATATCGATGACTTGGCATTTTAAAATTGTTCCCTCCTTTTAATAATTTGTTTAAAATTTGAAATAATAAAACAATATCAATTATGTCATAAAAAAATAAATAAAATTGCTTTGCTTGTGTAAACAACAAGTGCCCTAATTTTGCATCAATTTTTAACTTTTAAATGCAATAAAAATATCTCAATAGGCAAAACAAACATAAAAATCTGTACGAAATAAACACTAAAAGAGCTGCTAAAATTATCACAAAATTGTAGAGGCATATTTGGAAGTAAAAAATTGACTCCCTCAGTCGGTACTTAAATATGCAGTCAATTTATTAATACTGATTCAATTTACTGTATCTTCGACAACGCCCAACGCTTCGAGTTCTCTAATTAGTTTACTTAAATAAACAGGATCGGGATACCCGTGTGTCGAATTTGTGTGTACCATTTCAGTTTTATGCGGCAAATTCCAAGCCACCACGTCTTCACACCCCGTCGTGTGCGAACGACTTATGGTGAACACCAATCGGCGCTTCCAGGCAATATTTAATAATCTTAAAGCTTTACGACCTTTACTGCAGTCCGGTAAATAAGCAATTCGTGGAAAACCAACCGCATAATATTCTCTCCCCGGGTTTGGATGATCCGAAGTTTGAATTCCAGATTGAATACTAAAAACAAAATTATATAATTGTCTCAATATTTAAAATAATTCAATAAATTACTTGTAAATAATCTTAATAGTTTGGTAATTAGAATAACCCGGTAGGCTCCGATCGATAATACACCACTCCATGGTACCGAGTGGTTGATTACCATGCTTTTCACCGTACACACATCCACAAACCACACACTGTACGTGTAATTTCAAGCCCGTAGCTAATTGGTGCTTCAGGACATGGTTAACACAATCCAAGTGTAAAACATGATCACATGGTAAAGCCACTACGACTCTCGATGGCTTTAACTGTTCTCTACAAGCAGGACATGGCTGTCTGGGCGCCCATTCATTTGGTTGCGACACCCTGACAAATTTCGATATTATTGCACTCGAGGCATCAATTCCTATTAAAAAATTTAAAAATTAAATTTAAAAAACATTGTTACCTTCCAAAACTTACCAACAATTGAAGGCATATCGTCGTTATCTATACCTCCATCATCGCTACTTGCACTACAATTGATAAGATCGGCTGTAGATGCAGTTACTTGACTTTCTCTACTCTCCTGACTAAGATATGTGGACACGGTGTCCAAGCTGGGCCTTCGCCCCGATCTTGTACTACTGCTGTCGGCATCCAAAAGTGATTCTGTATGTGTTTTATTGTCATTATGCTGGCTCAAAACGTTATTATTTGATTTGTGACCAAATATATTAAGATTATGCAAAATTGTTCTAGCTAAATTTGTCGTCGAGGTTTCACTATTGGTTTTTAGTTTTGCACTCCCCTTCTTTTTATTCGCTTGCTTTTTAACAGCAAGATCCAAATAATTCGCATTAGTTGTAACTTTGGTTTGCACATTTGGATGCTCTGTGGTTTTACAGGACTTTCGCATTTCTGAATTACGACGACCTAAAATTATCAGCTTATGTAAAAATTAATAATTAAAATAAAATTAACAAGCTAAAACTTTTTAAAATTTATTGTGTTTTCATCTTTCATCATTCAATTTCTTGAATAATTTAAATTGTCTAGAATTTTGATAAACCTAAAAATCCTGTTTGATATTTACACAATAAATTGTGTACAATATGTACAGCTAGTTTATGTTAGGATGACCTTATCAAATCACCACATTAACCTCACAGATACGACTATGAAGTAGAATTCTTTACAGGCTAATTCATTCCAAACTATACATGCCATCAAATATTAATATGGTATTCATCATCAACCAGCCAGTTGCGTCCACTGCTGGACACAGGCCTCCCCTTTTGTTCTCCAATTTCTCCTATTCTGGGCCTCTTGCATCCAATTTCCGGCATTTCTCCTGAGGTCATCCTTCCGTCTAGTCCAGCGCTCATCTTTCACTCTTGCAACGTGTCCAGCCCAATTCCATTTTAACCATGCCACTCTCTCGATGACATCTTGCACTTTTGTCTCTTGCCTTATTTTTTTGTTGGTAATTCTATCTCTGAGAGACACTCCAAGCATTGCCCGTTCCATAGTTCGTTGAGTCACTCTTAGTTTCTTTGTCGATTTCTGAGTCATTGTCAAAGTTTCCGCACCATAAGTGTTCACCGGCAGAATGCACTGGTTGTATACTTTTCGTTTAAGGCAGATTGGTATTTGGCTCTTCAGTATATGCCGCAATCTTCCAAAAGCTGCCCACGAAAGACCTATTCTACGTTGTATTTCACAAGTTTGGTTATCTCTCCTCTTCTTATTTCGTGACCTAGATATTTATAAGCTTCTTCTTGTTTTTCTTTTTGTTGGTCTGCGATCTTCAAATTTCCACTTAATACAAGATTTGTCATGAATTTTGTTTTTTCAACATTTATCTCGAGACCTACGTCATTGGAAGCTTTTTTAAGAGTCTGTAAAATGGTCTGTGTTTCTCTTACATCATCAGATATTAACACTATGTCGTCAGCGAACTTCAAATGGTTGAGCATTTCTTCATTTATATTAATCCCAAACTCTTCCCATTCTGTTTGCTTAAATATATATTCCAGAGCCGCTGTAATCAATTTTGGGGAGATGGTATCACCTTGTCTTACTCCATGCTCTATTTTAAACTTCATTGTAGTTGTTCCGCAGAGTTTTATGCATGATGTTGCATCTTTGTATATATTCTTTATTAGTTTTGAATACCTATAATCTATTCTACCTTGGTTCAGAGCTTCTAGTATTGCTTCAAATTTTACCGTGTCAAACGCTTTTTCATAATCTATAAAAATTAATATCAAAGGTCTGTTATATTTGATGCATTTCTCAATTAAGATTTTTATAGTTTGTAGGTGATCGTTCTTTGTGCCATAACCTGATCTAAAACCAGCCTGCTCTCTGAATTGGTAGAAGTCTATTTTTGGTGTCAATCGCTTTGTTATGATTTTCATGAAAAGTTTATACATGTGTGCAAGGAGACTAATGGGTCTATAATTTTCCAGTTTTGTAAGGTCTTTATTTTTATACAATAAGATTACCAATGCGTTTTTCCATTTGCTAGACAATTATTAAACAAGGTGTGAAGTGGTTTCATGAGTGTCTCACGTCCCGCCTTTATTGCTTCGACGGTAACTTCGTCTTCTCCAGGTGTTCGGTTATTTTTCATTTCTGATAGGGCCTGTTTATTTCATCCACGGTTATACTTGGTATTTCCTCCGAACCTTGATTCATGACTCGTTTTCTTTTATGTTTTTTTACTTTTATATAAATTTCGATAAAACTCCTCCGTGATCATAAGAATATCACACCTTTTTGTTTTTATCACCCCGTTCTGGTCTTGTAGTTTGCTTATTTTAACCTTTCCTTGTGAAAGTTCTTAAAACCTTCATACTTTTGTTCGATTCTATTGTTTCCTCAATGACAGCCGTATTAAACTTTCTAATGTCCTTCCTTATTTCTTGTGATATATTTCTATTTAAAACTCTCAGCTGTTTCATATTTGTATCTCCGGTCTTTCTCAAGATTCTTCTCTGTTCCATCAACCTTTTAGTGTTCAAACTGAGCTTTTCATCTTTATTGGCTGCTTTCTTTATCGCTTTTATTATTTTGTCGTTTATATCTTCTACACTGTAACTCTCAACGCTCCCCCCTTCTTCCAGGGAACCTTCAATCTCTTTTACATAGGATTCGTGACTTTCGGGTAAATTCCACCTTACATTTCCAGACTTTGCAACCATTTTTGCTCTTTCCTTGCGCACGTTTATTGTGACCTTAGCCCTCACCATCCGGTGATCACTACCTATTGAAAACCTGTTCAGTACTGTTACATTGTGTACAATATCTTTTTTGTCTGTAATGATGTAGTCTATTTCGTTTTTTATGTTTGCTCCTGGACTCACCCATGTCCATTTTCTTTGAGCCTTTGCCGTGAAGAATGTATTCATAGCGTATAGTTGGTTTTGAAGTAAGAAACTCAGCATCAATTCTCCTCTATCATTTCTTCGTCCAATTGAGATCTCTTCAGAGTTTTCCTTTGGTCCCAGTTTTGCATTAAAATCACCTACAATTATATTGTAATGCGCAGGAGTTAATCTTTTTGCCTTTTCGACGTCAGCCCAACACTTCATCATCTTCGTAGTCAGTTGTCGGAGAATATGCTTGGATTATCTTAATACTGTATCTGGTATTCAATTGAAGTACAACGTATATTACTCTTGATCATACGCTCGCTATGTCTATTATATTTTCATATTATTATTATATTGCAAACTCATAATAAATTATAAAACTTATAACGTAATCGATGAATACATGATTTAGGTAGTGAAACTTGATATTAACCATATCAATATCAATATTTTAGCAAAACTTTACAGCTTTGGAAGAGTACCTTCTTCTTTTTAATAAATTAAAAACTTTTCAAGAAGACAATAATGTATTGCCGAAAGCCATGAAACAGTATGAATTTTGTCATTTGCTTTGCTCGTTAATTTTTAATATAAACAATTTTGTACTAACCAGTTACACCAGAACTCAGCATCATTTCTTCCAGCCGTACTTTGACTAAAGGATAAGGGGCTTGCTTAACTCGTCGTATGGTACTCAACCGACCGTTAGTCAACCACCGTAAAGTTAAATTGCTAAAATTTATAACGTAAGGTAAACCGAGATTCGTGTTGCTCATGTCTATTACTTGTTCTCCCTAAAAAGTAAGTGTTAATTATATTAAGATAATCGTGTTAGGAATGACCTACTTTTGCCCATGCCTCTTCGATACGACACTGAATATCCATATCAAAAATTTGCCACTCGGTACTGTGATCTACTGCACACTCCCACTTTGCTCCTTTTCCGGCAGGAGATGTAGGTGGATAACACTTTCTACGCACCCGAACAACCACATCTAAAAATTATCCAAATTAGTTAGTATTTAGGTTCATACAAAAATGATGAAGTAAATACCTGAATCCTCCAACTCCTGCGTTAAACTTCTTAAATTAACGTAATAATTTAACAAAGTTGGATCGGCATCGGATAAGATAACTCGAGTCAATTGTTTGGCATTAGCTCGTTCCAAATGTTGCGTTACGGCCGGACTGTAGGGCTTCCAATAACCGTTTCTATTCTCCCATTCCCAAACAACAACAGCGTGACCCGACATTTTTCAAAATTTTCAGTTATTGCACCACTTATTTTTCTTTTTTACTTTAATTATTGAGCAAATCATGTTATTTCACTTTTCATTTATAAACTATACGGCAACAACTATTTTCTGTTAATTAATACAACTTAACTTCCTGCACTTATTTTTTTCGATTAATAAAATTTAATTATGTAAAAATTCACCTGTAAAATTAAGAAAAACAACAAAACAACAAGTGTGCGATATGGAGGACATAATTAATGTGTCAAAACGTAAAATTCTCAAAACACCTAATAATCAATAACTTCTATATGCAGTGAACCTCAACATATGAGCTCCATATGATAATAATTTATATCGGCTATATTTCCTATAAGCTATAAAAGAGCTTTGGCCCCCTTTCAGCTGGCGTATAAAAGGGTAGTAAACTAATGTAATTAGTGATACTAGAAATGTCACCCTCTCCTTGAATTACAGATCTGACCAGAGCCGGATGATTTTATTCTCGTGAATTATAGCCTACATTATAATGCTAGTTGAATAATATAATCATAGAACTAATTTATCTATGTAATATACTATTATTCCATACTATTTTATGCTTCACAACCTTCACCACAAACTGGAGACTGTTGCGTATGTTGGTAGCAGTGCTAATTTCTGTTGCGTTATTGAGGTTATAGTTATATCTATGGTTATATGATATTCTATGTTATTTAATGTGATTTTCTTCTAAATTAACAAAAAGATCCAAGTATGGTTAAAGAAACAGTGACGAGCACTTCAAGAGACAGCTCTTTTAAAAAAAGACGTAAAAATTCTGCTAGTAATGAAGACGGTGAAGTCGATATTTACAGAGTAAGTAGTTGATAACTGCTATTACCCGAAAACTGAACCGTTAATTTTAGAAATTCATCACATTGGAGGAAAACGAAGCTTCCAAGAGATCTGCTGCTGGTGACTCGGAATTATATCACGAAACTTGCACTAACATTAGAAATTTGTTGGACAGTATCGTGGAACTTAAAAGTAAAAAGCCTGGAGATGTAGGTACAAAATTCGAGTTGGGGACAATTTTTAAAATATCTAATTTTGTAGGTTGTCGGGAAAGTATCAGAGAAAGTATTGCAAGCAGCTTCTCATGTTGTTGTTCTCAAAAAGTTAAATCGGTTGGAAAAAGTACGTAGTACTACTGCTAGAGAAGCTTTAATTGTTGAGAAACAAAAAACTGACACTACTCACTTGCAGTATCAAAATTTAATGTACGAGTCTGCACATTTAATGTCAGAATACAAAAAGTGCAAGCAATTCAAGTAAGTTAAGCTACCAAAGTTTTTGTAAAATGTACATGGCAGATTTTAGATCTAAAGATGAAGATATTGAACTTGTTACTGTGGAGGAGTTTTTAAGTGAAGCACCATCTGAAAAAGTTGCACCTTTTAAGCAGGTATGTTTTAAAAAACATTGGTTTGACGAATATTTAACTTTTAATTCAAGGTAAAAGATTTGAGTGATACCCAAAAACACGAATTACATTTGGCACGCCTCGAATGGGAGTTGACTCAACGTAAAAAGTTAGCAGAACTGTGTTCTACTTTAGAAAATGAGAAGAAACAAGTTGCAACAGGTAATTTGAATTTTTTGTGTTCTACAGAAAATAAAATAGAAATTTTTAGAAATTGTGAAAACTAAAAATCGTTTAAGTGGGCTAGCTCCAAAATTAGCTACCGTACTGGAGTCCACCAAACCGTTACAAGAATATTTAGGCTTGCCAATAGAAAAAACTTATGCTGCATATAAGTTGGCTTCATTGTTGCCTAATCCGTTGTATTTGCTTTATGCAAACTTAGATGCATATAGAAAAGTTTATGGTAAAAATTAAATTGTGAACCAGTTTGTGTCGGGGTTATCTTCAATTTTACATTTTAGATATTGATCTGCAATTGGACATTCTTGGTGACCAAGACGAAGCTGCACAATGGAAACCAAATTCTCAATCTTTGGAGTTGGACGACTCTGATACGGAAGTTGATCAGCTGGAAGTAGAAGAAAACAATGAATCTAAAAAAAGGCGTCGTCGTAAAGCTTCTCACGTTGACAAACAAGAAGAAAAGAAGAAAAAAGTTCTGGAAACGCATCCTCTAAATATTTTGTGTGTTATTAAAATAAAAGATGGACCAACGCTCAAAATTCAGTTCTATTTTTGCACGGTTCTCAACATCATTACGGTTACTTCAGATGTCGAGTGTGTGGACAACATAAAAGGTACTGGTTTGATTTTTTGATTTTGTACTCTTGCTTTTTGCTTTTGCTCTTACTTTTGGAGATACATAAATTCCTATAAGAAGACTAATTGCGTTCCAAGTGTTTTGAAATTTAATGATGTTGTTGCTGGTAATGGTGAATCGGTTTCGAACTTGTTTGCTGACTATTTTGAATCAGTTTATGCAGATGATGGGCGGGCTGATCTTCCATTCACTTATGAAAATCGTACAAATACTATTTTATCTGATATAAACATAACTGAGACCGTAGTTTTAGATAAGATAAATTCTCTCTGTTCATCGAATTCTTGCGGTCCAGACAAGATTACTGCTTTTTTTGTTAAAAATTGCCATTCGTTAGCTTGGCCCCTGTCTATAATCTTTCGGAAATCAATGTCTCTTGGAGTATTTCCCACGGCATGGAAGACAACCAAAGTTATTCCGATATACAAATCTGGTAACTGCGGTAGTGTTGAGAATTATCGTGCAGTCTGTATTGCATTCATGTTTGCTAAAATATTTGAATCAATTGTCGCAGATGCTATTACTGATTACACCAAGGTTTCTGTGATAAATAACCAACATGGCTTTGTGTCTGGACGCTCCACCTGTACTAATCTGTTCTCATTTACTAGTTTTGTTTCTTCTGCTATTGAGTGCGGTAAGACGGTAGATTGTATATTTACCGATTTGTCAAAAGCGTTTGATCAGATTCCTGTTAATCTGCTTTTATTAAAACTTAATAAAATGTACTCCATTTCTTGTCCCTTGATTAATTGGTTGAAGTCCTACCTCATTGGAAGAGAGCAGGTTGTAATTGTAAATGGTTATGCTTTCCGCAGATTTCGTGTTACATCTGGAGTTGGTCAGGGATCCCATCTGGGCCCTATTCTTTTCTTACTCTACATTAATGATATGGATTCTGTGATAAGATTTTGCGAATTTTTGTTATTTGCCGATGATTTAAAATTATTTCGTCTGATTTGTTCCGACAGTGATTCTGAACTTATCCAAAGTGATCTTGTAAGATTACAAGATTGGTGTGATCTTAGTGGTCTCAAACTAAATGTTAAAAAGTGCAAAGCTATGAAATTTACAGAAAAGAGATGTAATGTGTGCTTTTCCTACTCGATCAACGCCATTCAGCCATGTCTAGATTGTGTCGTCTTGCAAATGCTATTTTTGTGCAACACAAAGAATTAGACTTTTTTTACGGGAGTGCAAGTAATTTCAAAAAGGAGCTAGTTGCATATTTCGATTCGGTTTAGTCTTGGGTTATAGTACATTTATTGTAATATTTTGTTTCATACTGTCATTTAATGTTTGATTGTTGTATTCTGGTAATGGTGTAGAAACCGTTAGTATTAAATAAATAAATAAATATATGCATAAATATGCGAATTTCACTAATATATGAACTAATCGTGGAGAATATGCAAAACAAAATTTGGCTCAAATTACTATAATTTATGTGTTTCGCAAAGATATTCAAAAATTGACGTTCTCATATCAATAAGTGAAAATATGCATTTGCTTATAATCCCAGCCCTAATTATGATTATTAAGTTTATAGTTTATTTTCTGAATATTAATTTTAATATTTTTAAATTTTGTATCAAAAATCAGCTTAAGTAATTGTGTACATTTCAATGTAGACCCACCATAAGTGCTGTAATTTTTTTAAAAAAAATCTATACATACAAATGACCACACATTTTTTAATACCACTTAATAAGTATTAGGAGATTTTTAGCCTATATATGCTTTACTAAAAGTTTTTCTAACAGGTAATTCAGTGAGAGACGTTCTTTCTGGTGAGAGCTTGCTTGGGGAATTATTTCCACAAGATTTTGGTACAGAAAGTCCAAATCCTAGCAATGTGTATCAACTTAAAAAGATCAACATTAACTGTTTTGGTTCTCTGACATCCAAACTCGGGTTTCCTTATTTGTGGGCTCAGAAAGTATGCGGGATTGATTGCTTATCAGCGGAAGTAAGTATGGTAAATTTTTTAAAACCTCATTTTAGTTTGGTTCTTGTTTTAGACTCCCAAGTCGACAGAAGTGACACCAACGGAAATAAGTTGTACTAACATCGAAATTGTAGTAAAAACTATCTACAAACGCTTGAAGTCGAGGACATTTTTAGCATCCCAATTGCAAGAACTAGGTAAAATTTTAATTTCACTTTGTTTCTGACCTAAAAAGATTTTTTCAGAACAAAGTTTGTTATCAAATACTCCTTCAACGATTGAAGTACCTCGCAATGCGGTGTCGACGTTATCCAAATGGTCGTCGGTGATGTGGCAAGATTACTGTAAAAATCCTTCTACTGCAGATTTAGTGGCAAGCGAATTTGTAGGTCAAAATGACCTCTTTTATTCTGCCATTGTTTCGAGGCCTAATAAATCAGGTACCCACATACATAATGTAGTTTGGAAAAAGTCACTCTTGTTTAATTTTTAGCAAACTTGCATGCTTTGATTGCAATCAAGAATAATTATCCAGTACAGGTGCCTATTTTTTCGTTAACTGTAAAATATAATGGAGAATTTCATTCTGGAAATTGCGATGCTGTTAGGGTGAGTTACAAGATAACATACAATTAATTGCATCGATAAGTTACGGTGATTATTTTGTAGGATATGGAGAGGGCCATTAACGTATCATTAAGTAGTGGTGAAGCATTCGATCCGAGTTGGCTGTTGTCTACTCAGTTGCACTATTTGTGTGCATATTTCGACGTGTACCTTGAAACTACAATAAATTCTACCTTCCCACAGAAAGCAGTATTCTTTAAAAGCGTATGGTATGTGAATCTCACTTAATTGTTAAGCATATATTAATATTGTCTTTTTATAGTGCACGAAATCGAAGACGACCATTTAAATTCAGAAAAGTCGGTGCTGGAGTTTTTACACAATTTTGAATAATTTTATCACGATTTAAAATTATTTTCTGATTAATTTAATTTTTTCTAGAAGATTTGATTGTAAAATTGAAATATATTATTTTAAAACTTAACCCTTTTACAACTTATGTTTTATTTGGATGTAGTTTGAGCCGAGGAAAAATTCTAGCATTTCTTCTGAATTTACACTATTCAAATCCAGACAATTAGATCAGAGCCATGCTATTGATATTTTTTCCGCAAACTTGGTCGTATCTTTAAAATTCCATCTAACAATATTGTAAACAAGGGGAGAATCGTAATATAAATTTTTGTATGCCAATTTCATGTAGTTCATTCGCTACAATGTTCCTCATGTACCTACAACATAATAAAACAATTTTGTATTGTTGGTTATAGCATTTCAATAGTTGAAAAGCACTTTATAACAATACAGTGTTATTAATTAATATAATGTCGATTAATTTAGGTAATAAATCAAGAAAGTATTTTTGTTTTATTAAAAAGTTTGTCAAATTTTAAAATATCAGATTAATCCATGACTGCTGATTAACAATGGAAAATGCAATAAATCCTGTAAGAATTTGTGAATATTATTTTATGGTAAAAAAGTAATCGCTTTCAATAGGAATTTAATAATCAAGATATTGTAAATGTACCTTCGGTGAGCGTTTGTGATGGACGTGGCGATCAAGTTTTAACAACTACAACGGCATGTATTTTTTGTGAACATGATCATGCAGCAGTTTTACAAGAAATAGAGTTGGCTACTGCTTCCGAAGTTGGTTCTGATCTTAGTGAATGTGATTTGGGCATAATTCATCATAAGCGAGTTGAGCTTGATAATATTCAAAGAGATTTGGATGATTTGATGAGTAGACTTAATACTTTTATATCTGAAGTAGACGAAAATTTAAACGACGATGAGAGTAAACCAATTTAAACACTTCTGGAAAACTTTTCTATATTGTAACTTTTCAGATGATGCATCTCAAATTGAGGAAAATGAAACTGAAAAACAAGATGGACCGTCAGAAAAGGAATTGAGGTAATTGTTTAAAATTTTCTAGTCAAAAAATACCTAAACTCGATTTTTTAGATTGAATTACCTTCAGGCTAACAATAAAAATCCTTCAAATGAATATTATACATCCGAGCCATCAAAACCACCTGAAATAAATTGGGAGGCAGTAGGGCCAATTTTACAAAAACATGTCTCTGATTTACAGAAAATCCATATGCTCAATCAAATGACGAATGCAGTTGTTCAACGAATTAGAAACGTAGCTCACGTTGACGAAAATATTATAAGTAAGTACTTATATTATTATTATATTATGTTGAAATAAAAACTTCTTATTCGTCTGATTCTACTCGTTGAGCAAGTTGAATTTTAATAGTGAACGTGACTAGTTCAAAACTTTTTAGAAGCCTTTTTTTGTAATATAAATAACACTTGAAAATGGGGCTACCTCTAAACATGTAGTGTCTTTTTTACAATAAAAAACGAGTAGAATCAAACGAAGAAGAAGTTTTTATTTCAACATGATTAATGAATTCTACTACATCGGCCAAGAACAAACTAAATATTATTATATTATCGGCGACAAATAATAAATTTATAATTTTTTAGAAAAGGAACCCAACGAGAAGAATTTTGAATAAGGTGGAAATAAGGCAGTTTTCCAATTTGAGTGTACTTGTTTTATTTGTAAATTCTAATAAATAAATAATATGTACAATACTTGCAAACATTTTGCAGTTATGGCATTTTGGTCACAATCCATGGAAGCTTTCCAGTTTTTTTGAAAAAATAATAATCGTAAGCCAACTTGCCTAGTATTAATATTATGAGGCTTGCAAGAATTCCGTTCACGAGATCCAATATTTGAATCGTAGAATATTCACTTTGTACTCGACATACCGAGCTTCTCGATAGTTCCAATATCTGAAATTAAATTCTTTATTTTTAAAATTGCTGTAATTCCGGAAGTTTATACCGGGTGGCGATAGGAATTTATAGGGTATACGGGATAACTTTTACGTACCGGTGCCAAAATATTAGGATTTCCTCCAGATGGACATTTTATGTCGTCGGCATCTCGCACTTGCATTTCGTATTTTCTCAATAAATCCTAAACAAAAATGTTGATAATCACAAATTTGATTTTGAAAAAAATTAAAAAATATGTGATTTAATTTTCATTCAAAATTTAAAAATAAAAAAAAGTTTCCGTGGACCGATTTAACCAAAATCTAATCATCATAATTTGACCCTGCTGATTTTTTTTTTGCTGCATGATTACAAAAATTATGCGATTACAGTAATAAGTTAGCAATTATTTTTATTATTAATAAATTATTGAAATAAATGAAAAAGTTATACGTTTCCTACCTGAAAGCGAGGAACAAATACGCAGTCGCATCTCCAAGGATTGTGACCCAAATAGATTCTCACTGCTATGGGCATATTTGGATTTACCTCTAAAGCATGATCCAGTGCATACACTGGCAACTGGAACGAGAAGGCAAATTTTTCGAATGTTATGTCACAAAATTAATATTAAGCAAACCTGCGTCAGCCGATTATTTTTAAGAGATAAAACTCTAAAATGTGCCAGCCAATAAACTCCTTCCAATTGTGCAATGCTGCTGATATTATTGCTATCCAAGTAAATTTCTTGAATATCTTTATAAATGGAGTTGTTTACGAGAAAGTCTAATCTGCTGATGTTGTTTCCTTCCAGCATGAGTATTTTCGTTTCGGCAGGTAAAACAGACGGAAGTTTGGTTAAAGATCGCGCAGAACAATTTACTTCGATGATCGGTTCCAGTTTGGAAGTCTCTGGGTTTCTAAGAATTTCGGGCATGGTGCATTTGCACTCTTGCGGACAATTATTTTTTACGTTCTATAAAAAACGGGATTAATGCTGCACCGGCTCTTCCGTTTCAACTTACATCAGCAAATTTGGCTACATTCAGTAATGGTTTTCCGGCATAAGGTTCCCGAAAGCATTTTGTATCGTTTAAATCTTTGATCGTTGTAGTGTTTAATTTCAAAACCCAATCTAAATTTTTTGAACAGTTCCAATGATTATCTGAAAGTTTTCGTATCGAAATAAGGATAAAGCTTTTATGTAATACGGAGTGGTACGTACACCTTTTAAATATTACGCACCACTCAAATGTGTTTGCTAATTTCAAATTTCAGATGTAACGCTAATTAATTTTGGACGTAAATTAATAAGTAAAAATCCTACAACAAAGCAGCCCACAGTTAATTAATCATTTTTGATTGTAGCAGGTAGGTATAAGACTAAATTATTTTTTACGCCCGAAAGTTAAATCAAGTAAAAGGAAGAAAAATTAATGTAGTTGAAAATGTCTTCTCTTTGGTTGTGTTTATTTTTTACTTATTTATTTACAACATACGGTGAGTATTTGGTTTCAAAATTTTTTGTTTATAATTTGTGTACCCATTTTACGATTAGCAATTGAAAAAACTGAAAATGGCAACGTTTTCGAGAAGAAACTGAGTGCAAATTTAGAAGGTTTAAGTACTTTCAAACAAAAAATTTTTAGCAGCGTTTTTCCGGAAAATGCATTCAAGAAAAGTGAAAATAATTTACCAGAACTGCTTAAAGCTATAAAATCGCCGGGATCATTAATCGTAAAAAAAGTTGCTCATGAGGTAAGCACAAGATTAAGCTGTAAGAATTTTTTAAATAACATTTCATTCCAGACCGACAAAGCTGGTCTGAAAGCGCAACTTCCAAACTCCACGGATAATTTCTTCAACTTGTTGATTCGACCAATTTTTGGTAACCCAACGCTGAGAAGAAAGCGCCAGACGGAAGCAACGCACGAGCACGATCTAAATGTAGATGAAAATTTGCATATTAATAGTCTTTTAGACGCAACGGATCGGTTATTCAATCACACCGCTTTTATAGAAAGAATGCTCAACAACGTAGATAATAATTCGAAAAAAAAGTATGACCACGCCTACATTAATAACCGAGTTCTGGAACCACAACCAGATTTTACTCGGTTTTATAAAGACAATGGGACGAAAGAACTTGACGTGGGATATTCGGAATTGGTGAAAAACGTTTTTAAGGATTCTTCCAAATCCGATTCCAAACAGACCAATAGTGTGCTTAATGATTTTCCAAGCCTCGAAGAAATAAAAGAACAATCGGCTGATCCATTACTGACTTCCGGATTGTTCTTGATAGAAAAAGTAACAAACATAATTTTGAATTCTATACAAAAAGTACAGGAGAACAAAAAAATAAGCCAAAAAGTTTTTGCTGTAAGTGCTTTAACATCGCTCGTCCTATCTATTGGCGTTTCTGCATCAAAGGCATTTTACACGGGATATATGATATCTGAAAGAATTTGCAGATTTATTACTGGAAAAGATGGCATGGTTACCTGCAACTTATTTAATATTTTATCAGATTCGGGAAAAGCCATTAAGAATTTGTTTTCAAAAATATTAAAATTGTCCGACTTTAGCAAAAGTTTACTAGAATTTCCGAAAGTTTCGGTAAATTTACAAAAATAATTAAGAAAACATAAAATCAGATTCAATAAAATTTTGGACAAATGCCGTAGCTGTACTTATAATTTTATATTTATAAATAAATAACAAAAAATTGTAAGTTTTTGATTTTACTAAAAGCCTAGTATTAGGCATGGGAATCTATAAGATATTTTTTAGGAAGAGGAGGGGGGAAGGTAGTAAAATTAAAAAATTATTTATTATAACAAAATATTAAAAGAAATTAACATAATGCTCGGTAATTGATCGCATTTTAATAATACATTGGTTGTACGCTGAGAAAATTCGAATAAAAATATAATCAATTAAAAAAAAAATAAATAGAAATATAATTATTATTATGTAAATAACATAAAGTTTTTTTAAAATCTTCAATAGATTTTTCTTCCAATAATCTTTTGAAATAATTTCGAATTTTTTATTACAAAATTTGGAAACACAACAGTACAAATAGGTAAGTACGACTAAAAATTTGAATTGTTTATATTAGGTTTTGGAATTTTGAAAATCCAAAATTTTTAAAAAATTGGAAAAAGAAACAAGGTTACAGGTAGAAACTTGAACAAATTCTTTAATTTTTAATTCAATATTTTAAATTTGTATTTTGTAATTTTTTGTATTTGTAAGAAATGTTAGATTTTATAATAAATTAAACTTAGGATGGTGAAATATTAAATATCTAAATAAAAAATACTTAAGAGGTCTGGCCAATTAAAAATTATTTTTTTTTAATTTGATAATAAACCTTAATATTAATAATTTAAGCCGTAGTTGATGTTTAAAATCGCGAAATTGTCGAAGTTACGGGTATTTCACCAGTCGACCGCGCGACCAGTATTCGGCTGTAGGTAGCGTTGCGCAACAGCAAACGTCCGAGCACAAAAAAGAACAAAAGAAGCATGCCAAGCACGTGGATCATTTTCAAAAATCTGCTACCGAAGGGATTATGTATGGACCAGGAATTGCTGATTAAAGGTAGGATTCGAGAAAACCGCACCTTCAGCCGAATAACCGAACATTTACTTTTTTGCAATTATTTTGAAACTACATTTTTCGAACTGATGTGAAGTAAATCTCGTAAACTATCGGTCCGATTACCGTGAAAATTGTACGCAATACTTTTAGATGTATTATCTAAAGAGTAATAAAGGATTTTTGAGATTACTGGATTGTTTTTTTTTATTTCGCTGAAAAATACAAATTTTGTTTCTTTGGTTTAATGGTAAAATAAGCAACTTTATTTTTAAATAAACTTGACGAATCGGCGATATACCTGCAGCCACATACGCGCGTGTCGCGAAATCGCGGAAATGTCTGCAGCGCCATCATTTTTCAATATTTTGAACTAAAATTTATTTGAGGCAAGAAAGTTGTTTCTTACCTTGTATTAAAAAATAAAAATATTTAGTTTTATACTTCTGAGTTTATGCATTAAAAAAAATATACCAATTTTCCGAGCGGCCAGGGTGGTCCGACCCCTTAAGCCAAGAGCTGCGGTAAGGTGAAACTGACTTCCCCTCTTAATGTTTCTTAATTTTATTTTCTAAAGAAAGTTTTACTGTTTACTTCATCGTATTTTTTATTTAATCGCGCGGGAGACTGAATTAAGATTTCACAATGATTATAATTATTATCATAATAATAAAATCTAGATTTTACGGTGCTATAAAATTATTAAAAAATTATTTTATTTTAAAATTTTGTATGATTCATAAAAATATATTATATAATTAAAATTATTTTACATAAAACGCAGAGGCAATTCACCTACTTTAGTCCAATATGGAATTATACAATATCAATGTCCTACATTTAAATTAAATAATAATTAATCATTTTCATTAAATATTGTACTTCTCTATAATGTTCTTTTAATATTTCTATACAATTCAAACATGAATAAAAAAATAAATTGTGTGGGTTGCGCTTATCAATGGCAAATGATAATTAGTTGGGTTAATACATTAATTATTTATTGTAAAAGTTTGCAGTTTTTATTGTTAATTTGTTAATTTTATAATTATAACCAAAACTATTGTAGAATTTGATAGATAACATTAAAATTAAGCGATTAATTTAAGATATTTAAGATTTTTCATAGTTGTTCGAAGTGGGGGGGGGGGTTTAATTTTATTTTATTAACAGTGCGTGTAACCTATGGAAATGGTTACAGAATAGCTGCTATTGGCTCCCTGAGTTTTGTAGTGGTTTTTTCAGTGATTAGTTTACTTACTTTATAATATACACTTTTACAAATGGGGTTCGGATTCTCGTCCTGCACCATGACACAATGAAACAGCCAATCCAGTATACGCATTTCATTTTTACGGTTTTTATATTATTTATATTTGTAATTTACGTCTTCAACCAAATACCATAATTTCGTAAGGAGATTTTTAAATTCGTGGATCAATTAAAATTCTGAATAAATCAAAAAATTGTTTTCTTGTTTTGAAGTAGCGATTATAAAACAAAAGTCGTGTAGGAGGTGTAATAATAATAATAATAATTAAATAATAATGGCGTAATTCTTATATTTACGATTGTCTTTGAATATCATTTTATAACGAGAAAGGTACATGGTGTCGGGAGTTTTAATTAATAAAATGTATTTCTAGTAGGTAAGTAAGCCCCAAAACACACATAATTTTATTATAAGTACTTAAAATAATATCAATTTTTAAATTTAAGTGGGAATAAAATAATTTATTGCTGTCGAGAATTCAAAAGGATTTTGGTAATAAAAAATAACCCACGCCGTTTATGCACTTGTGATATAAATTTTAATTTTTATCGAATCTGTAGTTCTTCCACAATAAATAATAAATAACGTTTAGATTTATATTCACAAATGGCATTTTTAAAATTGATTGTTTTGCTGGGATTACTAACCACTTTAGAAGGTAAACACTCTGTAATTAAGTGTAAAAGTGAAAAATCATTGGTATTGTACATTTTCAGTTGGATCAATTAATGCGCAGGAAAATGATACCGAAGTAAGAAGAAAATTTTTAAATCAACCTGGCACGAAAACAATAATAATTTTAAATTTTAGGAAACAGCCACTGTAGACATTCGAGGCGGTCTGGTACCTACAATACAAGGAATTTATGATGCTATGCTTCCGATATCCGAACAATTGAACAAAACCAAAAATGATGCTAATCGAAATTCTATAAGCTCCGACGCATTACTTGAAAGAACACTTTCTATTTTCAAACAAAATGAAAACAAACTCGAAGAAGATGTTCAAGATAAAAGTTATAGTAAATTGAAGCATCTGGTCCAAACGATGTTTAGAGGTACCATCGAAGGTATAATGCATATAATAAGGAACACCAACAGTTGGCCAAAACTACTCTTCATTAACTCTTTAATATATTTTGGATTATTTTTGGGCTACGTTCCTGGCTTATTAACGTTTATAGGATATAAAGCTATCCTGAAGTTATCAAATGATAACATCAAGGCCAAAATCTCTTATACCGTTCTTAAATCAATTTGTAGTACCATCCAAAAACTGCTGACGAAAATTTATCCAAACTTTACCGATTATTTTGGAGCATTGGTGGCTCAAGTTAGCAATCGAGGATTGAGTTTAATTTTAAACCACATCAAAAAAAAGGTCGAATTTGATTACGCGACATAAATTATTTTTCAAATATAATAAAACCTTTGTTTGCGAATTATCTACAAACTGATTATATTTTAATCGTAATAAAATACTTTAATACTAATAATTATTGATGAGTTGAACTACCTACTTCCGACTTTCTCTCGATTGCTAGAAATTTTCTGGAAAATTTCAAAATCCCATAAGCAAAAAACGTCAGGTACCTACCTTTTAGTTTGACATTTTCTATAAAAGCCATCGACTTGATATTAGAAAATGTTAAGGATTTGAAATGATTTCCACTCAAATCCAACGTTTGTAAATTTTTTAAAGATTTCAAAATAGCATCGGAAATATTTTCGATCGTCAAATTGTTCAATTGGAGAGTCTGAAAATTATTTTACCGTAAGCAGGATGCAATTTTATTCAAGAGTGCTCACCTACTTTAATTTTATTGGTATCCACAGCGTTATTAATAATTTTCTTCGTATTTCCTTTGATGATGGTCAAATTAAGAAGATTCGGAAAAGTAGTGGTTAACTCCTTCAAAGATAAAATTTTCAGTCGAATGTTGTGCACTTCTAGAATTTGCACGAAATTCGCTTCCTTTAGGCATTCCTTCCCATGATTTGGATCGAAATCAAAAAAAGTTTCGTTGCACAAACACGTGTACGTTGCCTTTGCGTAACTGCAACGTGAATTTTGAGTCCACCCATCACATTTTTCCATTATGAGTAGAAACATAACAAAACTCCTGAAAAAAAATTCCATTTGAAACCGCAAAAAAAAACTATTGCAATGTTGCGCATTTAAACAGTTATTACATTTTAATAAGTATTTTAATAGTAAATTAATGTTTTACATAAAAATACTTAAAATGTTGTCTTCGATGTAGGCCAAGTTATTACCTACAAGGTAAAGGCACCTTATGACGAATAAATATATTTTAACCGGAATACCTGCGATATGTGAAATCACGTTTTTGAATTTATTTTGCTTTTTAGTTCAAAATTACCATAAAAAGTGATCGAATAAAAAAATTGGAATACACGCAGTAAATTGCTTAATTTTTTTAAAAAAATGTAATCCATACATCATATTTTAATTTTTCACATAATCCGCTTATCGAAGCTACCACTGCATAAAGTACTAAATTTAAATTTGCTTTGTGCACAATCTAAAAATAAGTTTGATTATCAATTATTATTATGCAAATATTAATTCCAAAAATAACAAAGCTATAAAGGAATAATTTGAGAGGTGGAATGGATTATCATTTTTGATTTTTCATATTTTAAAGTGAGTTTTAAACTTTTTGATGATGTAAAAACAATGGACGTAATATTTAACAGTGGCAGTGTTGTGTCATTAATTATAAACTTGAGGAAGATGCGCAACTTTCCAATTTAAATCCAATAGGATGCCTGCAATTTGCAGTTACTATTTCAATTTTGAAGTAGATATAATAAAAATTGCTATCGATACCTTGTGATATAAATTAGCATTTACATTGAATCGGTTAAAAATGATGAGCTTGTTTTGCTCTCTGCGACATCTCCACATATTTAATTTGTATTTTGTTTATTATTATTCCGTGTAACCTGTTTCAGACTGGGTGACCCAAGTTACCGCTTAGAATAATTTTATCAGTTTTGTCGTGTAAAAATATGGGCGATATTTATGATGATATTTTGTGCAAATTGACACTTACTTTTGAATTATGAATGTAAACATGTTCAAATCGTTCAAATTGTGCTAATTGTAATTGAAATTGTTAGATTTGTTGATATTTTATCTTCAAACAGAAGATGAATTATAGTATTAATTAAAATTACTTTTGCCTGTGTCTGCATAGGCGGCAGCACTAATAAAACAAAAGACTAGCCAGCAATAAAATGAAACAATTGTTTTAACAAAAAAGTGAATCTTTCTGATAATGAAATTAAACCAAATCAAATTATTTATTGATTGGATAGAAAATAATTCCTTGTTTATTAATTATCAAATTGTGTTTTATTGTGTTCCTACCATAGAGTTAATTCTGAGCTGTAAAATTGGTCCTTTCATTAATTACTGTAATTAATTTAATCCTATTTTCCTTAATATGCAGAATTAACGGACTTAACTTCCTTCCCTTTTTTGTTTTTAACGAATACCTATATTTAAGAACATTTTTAAATGGGGCTTTAGAGATTCCGTTAAAATTATTACATTGGCAATTGTTTTTTTTTTCTTGAGCGACAGACCGATAGTCTGGATGTTATAATATTGGAATTGAACGCAAAGTTGATTTCTTTGCACTAATCATTGTTAGGCTTATGATCGTATGAAGTACCAGAAAATTAAAATTATATTTTAAAAATATTTACTTAAATTAAAAAGCTTTTCATGTTATTTTATTAACTTAAAAATTAAAAAAAAATATTTTTATGACACATTTAACAATAACTCTCTAGCAACATCAACCTAGTTTATTGTAAAAGTTATTGCTTAATTTGTCGGTTCGAAACAATATATCGTCATCTGGACATCCTATATTACACTTTGAATTTATTTTATCTTGAAATATTAAGTAATTTTAAATTATGCAGTCAAAAACAATTACTAAAAAATATAATTAGGTTATAATAATTATGTTATGCCTACAGAAAAATTATTTTTAAAATTAATTTATTCAATAATTGATTATTGTCATATTATATAAATATTAAGGAGCTCAAACATTAAATCCTAAGAATTAAGAACACTCAAAAATTAGTTATTAAATTGATAACATTTTATTAATTTATTAATTTTGGAAAATAAATAAAGTGAGTATAGCATACTGCAAAAAAAATAACAATTAAAACCAAATATCGATAATTTTTGGGACCAAAAAAAATTATAGTAGAATGAAACCCATTGGAAAAGGTAGAGAATATAACAAAAATAAAAGAAAAAATAAATTACGAGCGATCTGAGGTCGGAAAGGGGGAGGGGGTGAGTTTTTAATGGTAAAAAACGGTTAATCTTGATTTCCGGTAAAACTGCAAGTCCTATGAAAAAAAGTTAAATGCCAAAGTTGTAGGTAATAAAAAGATCTACAACTTTTGTATCGACTCTTTTTTCACATAACCTCAAAATTTACGTGAAAAATTCGAATAACCGAGTTTTGGGTTTTTTATTGACTTATTAAGGCAAAATAAGGTGAAAAAATGAATATTTTAAATCAAAAAAATTACTGTATGTTTGGGACATACGAAGGTAAGTTTTCACCAAATTTCGTGAAAAAAAAAAATTTTTTTTGCAGAAGATAAAAATAAAAAACCCAAAACTCGGTTATTCGAATTTTTCACATAAATTTTGAGGTTATGTAAAAAAAGCGTTTATACAAAAGTTGTAGATCTTTTTATTATCTACAACTTTTCCATTTAACTTTTTTTCATAGGACTTGCAGTTTTACCGGAAATCGAGATTAACTGTTTTTTACCATTTCCTTTCATTTTTGTTATATTCTCTACCTTTTCCAATGGGTTTCATTCTACTATAATTCTTTTTCACTTTTTACCATTTTTAAAACTATCGACCCTGGTCTAATTGTGAAACTACACTAATGAAAACTTCCGGTTTTAATTTAATTTTCTGCTTAAATTTTAATACCAGATTAACATGGATTTTTTCAGTCAAAATGTTGAAAAAAATTTGAGAAGGCTAATATTGCATTTGGGAGAGCTTATCCCACCCCCTATTTCCGTATATTATATGTTTACATGTACAACTGGTTTATTTTCGTCGGTGTGAACTGTAACTTTTCAATCTGTGTTAGATATTTTCACCACGCAACCAGCACAAACACAATGCAACAAAGCACATAAAAAAATAATAATAATTATTATAGTAAATTTTTGATAGACTAAATCGATAAATAAAATTTTTCAGTTTTATATTATCCGCTAATTATTTTGTTTTGCACCGATTTGTGGAAGTAGGCACAAATTGTGATGAACGATTTCTATTATAAATTTATAGGCCATGGCTTGCATTTTAATGCTCCTAAAAATGCGCTATAAAATTCTGTTAAAAATAGAAATAAAAATCTATAAATTACTTTGAAGATTAACCTAATCGTTAAAAAGTACCATCAATTTTACTAAACATTAATTATTATTCTAAATTATAATAAAATTTTTTAAAATTTTAAAAGTTCTAACAGTCAAGTTTTTTGCTATATAGCAAGAAACGGCTTGACTTTCAAAGGAACCACAACACATAAAAATTTTCACGCTGATAATTTTGAATTTGTAAGTAAAAAAAAAAAAATAAACTTTGTTTATCAAAAATTAAAATTTTTTGATTTTATCATAATATTATTATTAAATTTACATGCAAGAAGCAAAATCAATAAGTGATTTAATAAGTAAAGCATAATTTGAAATTAATTAAAACACTTTAAGAATGATAATAACGTAAACATAAAATTAAATAAAATTTAAAAAATAATCAAAAAGATATTGTAAAAACAAATTTAAAATTACTAAAATGAATTGAAGTAAGATCTATGTCGATTGCTTGGAAATGTAAGGTAAAGCTTAAATTTTTAATTAACATAAGAACCTCAAATAAATTAATTAGCGACCAAAAACAAAACAATTTTTAATAATTACTATTCAAAAGAAAAAATTATCTTAATCCACGGAGTGAAATATCTACTAACATAGTCATTGTAAATTCTTGAATAATTACTTAATTAGAATCTTTCAAAATTCATTACCATAAAAAATAATCAATAGGATTGCTTCAAATCCCAATTAGATCTTTTTTTATTTTAATGTACCATATAATTATGAATAAGTTTTGTAATTTAGATTTAAATGTTCGTGCTTAATATTTACAAACTTTTAATATTTACATAGGGGGGGGGGGGAGGATTTACATAAAATCTAAAGAAAAACTTACCTAAGCAAATCATTACACATTGTATCGTTACACAAATACATAAATTTCTTTATCAGATTATTTGCTAGTGTTAAGAATAGCAATTAAATGTTGACGTTCACAAACCATCTCCTAATTAAATTAGCAACTTATTGCTAAACACTTACTTATTGTTTATTAATAACGGCGGTACAAAATTGCGTTTAAAAAAATTGTAATATTTTAAAACAAATAATGGAAATTTTAAAAATAGCTCCGAAGGCAAAGTTATATATTTACAGAGCAAAATTATCTCACAAGATTAAATAATTAAAGAAACTAATCAAGATTATATAATTTAATCTCGGCGAATAAATGTTTATGAAACAATAAAAGTAATTTTTTGAATTGCTAAAAAGTAAAGTGGAAATTTTTGAGGTGCATTTTGGAGGCTGTTACTGTAATTATTACAATCGGTGTTAATTGTTAATTAATGATTTGAAATTTAATGTGAAATAGTTTCACGATCACTCACGCAACATTTCGCTTCGAGCTTTCATCGACAAAATACCGGCTTGTTATGATGCTCCCCAACCAACGTGGCAAGGATTTATTATTTGCTCTTACCGTTTTGTCAAGGTAATACAGAAAACAGGTGCATTTTATTATTATTATTATTAACAAATGGGTTACTTACCACTCCCAAACACCATTATACACGATGCATTACGAAATGAAAAATTATGGCCGGTTAGTGTTGAAATTTAGTCTAGCTAACTATGAGTTTCTATTGCGTCAAGACAAAACTGAAACTAACTCAAAATTATTTTCTAAACAATTGTTTTTCAAAAATATATCAAACAATGGCGTAGCAGTTCCGATGTTCAGAGAGTGTGGCGAAGTCGACGAGTCGATAATCTGCACATTCAATTTTCGTTTAAAATGAAAAGAATTAAGAAAATTATTATTTATTATTATTAATTTTACAGCTCTTCAGGATTGTTGTTGTCAATATCCGTTGATATTGGGTGCCACCGACAAAGCTTCTCTAAGGGCACTTATTATCTACTGATATTGTAACTCATTGTTTGGACGACGACGACGATGATAATAATAATAATAATAATAAAATAAATAATTATAATGTGTATTGTTCATTACCTCTAAAATTTATTTACTGCGTTATGCTGCCTTATGCGGATCTTCGCTTTAGCTTTCATCGTATTGTTTTTCAATGACTTTCATTTCCATAATGTGATTCGTCATGGATACCTTCTTGTGACATCTTGGACAAATAACTTTTTTATTTGTAATTGGCAATGTGAAACCGTTGGTTCATTTCTTATTTGGGCATCTGCGTACAAAATAATCCATGGTTACTAATGTAGGTTATTTATAATTTGTTAAGTTTATATAACAACCCCATTATGACATTCAATTGTCAGACTTAAAAAGTTTCAATCTTTGTGTAAGCAATTAATATTTTACCTTTAGTGCCGCCGCGGAACGTAGCTAAACTATTACTTTAGTGCCAGCACTAAAAGTAATGCTAATTAATTTAATAGTAGTTATTTTTTATGTTTTAAGAAAAAATATCCTGTTAGATATGGAAGCTCAGAAACTTTATTTTCAAGAACCCTTATATTAATTCTGAAAAGATATTTTCACAACTTGGAAGACTTTTACCCACGAATAGAAAATAACTTAAAAAAAGTTTAAGAATTTTTTAAGTATTTTTGTGGTATTTAATAGTATGTGATGTTAAAATAATCAAACCTAACAAATGTTAAAATAATAAAATTTTAATTTTGTTTGGTGTATTTGCTCTCACTTCTTTTTATTTTTACTGTTATACATGACTGATGATCGAAAATAATCGTGAAATAAGGGCCTTTACATTATGTTACAAAGTTTTTTATTTTTTATTTTTAAAGTAATTTTTATCATTTCTATAGCCAATTTTTTCAGAATTCTATTTCTTTTTTAGTGTTCTGTGTTCTGTGTAGTCTGTATTCTTTACTTAACAGTTAAAATTTTATTATTTTAACATTTGTTAGGTTTGATTATTTTTACCCATGGCTGACATTCACAGTCAAAGAAAATCTGACAAACATTTAGGTAAAACTTGAATCTACTTACTAGTGCGACAAAATATCACACAAATAATTGTCACACTAAGCAAAATCAACATTGACTTGATGCAAGAGTAAGTATTACATGATGCAATCTTTTTATAAAATTGTAAGATAATTTCTTACTTAATTTATTTACTTTAATTGTTCTTATCGGGATTAAAACTATTAATTTAATTAATATATAACACGCAAAAAATTTAGATTATTTAGATGTGCGTCTTGGTTTGGCATTTCTGTAACAGTTTAAGTTCAAAATGGTAAATTTTGAACCCAAGATTAAAGAAAATAAAGCTTTAGGAACGCTTAAACAACTGTTAGCAACAGGCAAGTACTTCTTTTAGTTAAATAAATCGGCAACCTGCAATATATTGATTTTTTCCAGTATGCTTGGGACCGATTTCCATGGGAGCATTTTTGGCTTGGACGTCACCAGTACTTCCACAATTTGAAAACGAAAATTCTACCACAACCTTACACCTAACAGTGGAAGAAGGCTCATGGGTAGGTTCGATGCTAGCAGTCGGTGCTTTAACCTGCGCTATACCGGCCGGATTCCTCGCCGACCATTTTGGCCCAAAGAAGTGCATAATTGGATTCACGATTCCAACGTTGATATTCAGCCTGTTAGTGATTTTCACCAATAACGTGTACGCGTTTTGCGTGGCCCGCATTTTTTCTGGATTTGCCATTGGAGGTATATCAGTTACCGGACCCATTTACATTTCCGAAATAGCCGACGTTTCACTTCGAGGAACATTATCTTCATTTTTCGAATTATTAATTTACGTGGGTGTCACTTTAACCGCAATTTGTGGAGCGTACGTCGATTACATAACGCTTACTACTGTAATATGTGTATTTACCATGCTAATGGGCATCATTTTCATTTTTTTGCCGGAGAGTCCTTCCTATTTAATAAAAATTAAGAAACGAAACGAAGCCGAGAAAGCTCTGAGGTTCTACAGAACCGAAGCTAATTTTAATGCCGAAGAAGTGTTAAATAATATTTACGACGCAAGGTTTAACAGTGCGCAACATAAGTCAGGATCAAGCTTAAAAACGCAGTTCAAATCTAAGGCAGCCATTCGTGGACTTATCGCCAGTATCGGATTAACCATTTTTCAGCAGCTAAGTGGAATAGACGGAATTACTTTTTACACGGTCCAAATTTTTGAAACCGCCAATTCTTCTATAGATGCTTATACTTGTGCCATAATAATGGCGGTACTAGAGTTATTATCGGCGGTGTTATTAATATTCATAATAGAAAAAACAGGCAGAAAAAATTATCTCTATATTTCTTCGATAGGAATCTGCATCTGTTTAGCTGTATTTGCCATGTATTTCACTTTGCAAGAGTGTAACATTGATTTTTACGGAATTTCCGTTTTACCATTGGCGAGCATGTTTACTTATAACTTAATGTTTGCGCTTGGTCTTGGTCCAATACCATGGATGGTGAATGGAGAACTGTTCGCGCCAGATATCAAAGGAATAGCCAATGGAATAACAATTGCGGCAAACTGGTCGTTTTTATTTTTTGTGACCAAAACAATGCCCATGATGATAATAAGTTGGGGTGCGTCGTATACATTTTATCTCTACTCTTTGTTCATGGTAATCTGTGCAGTTTTTGTTAAATTTTGTGTTCCAGAAACCAGAGGAAAAACATTAGAACAAATACAAGAGGAGCTTAATTCTTAGTTTGTAAAATTTTAGTAAGTTATTTTAGAAAGTTAATTAATTTTACTAAATTGAAAAAATATAAATCAAATGGATAAAAAAATAAAACGTAAAATGTAAACCATGTTATACGAATAAAATATAAACTAATAAAGTTAATTTTAAACTTTGTAATATTAAGAAATTTTAATTTAAATTAAATTTAAAATATTTAAATTTTTTACTACTACATTTAACTGCAAATATTTATTTTAACCTGAGGGGTTAAGGGTAGACCAAAATCATAAACCCCAATTTTTTTGCCAATTTTTGCAATAAATCCCTTAAAATTTCTAAATTTTATTTTCCAAAATTCTTCTGCGTGTAATATGAGAAGCAAAGTATCAGGCCAGGAATGGGGGAAGTTTTTGGAGACTTCCATAAGGGAATTATTAGAATATAAAATTCAAAATTAAATTAAAAATAAAATTCAAATTAAAAATAAAAAAAGGGGGGGGGATTTGATAAAAATGTTTCACGAAGCAAGTTCTGAACAATATTTTCTCGATTTCTGTAGCTATTTGCAAGAGTCAGGTCGAATTTATTAATGTATACCGGAACTCTTATAAGCAAGTGCTTATAGCCTCAATTCTATTTGTCATCTGATGTTGGCGACTGACCAGCGACGGCGCCAGGGGTGGGCCAGGGTGGGCACGTGCCCACCCTGCTGACTGAAGTGCCCACCCAAGTGCCTACCCAAATTGTAGGAAATTAGAAAATTAAAAATAATCCTGAAAATGATGCTTCACTTTTAAATTTGTATACCTACATTGCTGCTCACGGAAGTATGAACACTTATAAACAATGTAGTAGTTTAAAACTTAAAATTTTAGCACAATAAATTTATAAATAACAAAAACAGTTCGAATACAAGTTTTTAATAGGTGCATTTAAAATGCTACCGCATGTTATTGAGAAAACAAATCTTAAATAATCTAACTCAATCCTCTTTGTAAGGGTTTGAACGAGAAATTGGTTATTTTTATTTTAAAAATTCAATGCAGTTTATAACTTCAATGAACACCGCTCACGGAAGTATGAACACTTACTGGTTTCAAATTTAATCCATAAAAGTTTAAAAAAAATTGCATATTGTATAATAATTATAATATTTTGAATTTTTAAAAGTAATAAAAATGCACTTTACAACAGATGCTTTATGACCGTTTTAAACCCTTCGGGTAAAGATAATAAGGTAATAATACCAAAATTCTTAAAAATACAAATTTTGAATTTTTTTTTTGGCAAGGTTAAGTTGTCTGAATTCGTTATCAAATACCTTTCTTGCACAATAAAATATTCTGGCCAGGAGTGGAACTACCGGGGTGCAGTGGGTACCACGCACGCAGGCTTCCGGCTAAAAGGGCCCCCGGTTTTGCTGTGACTACTTAATTTAAAAAAAAAAAAATTAATTTTATTGAAAATATAATAATTATGTTGTAGTAAGGAAAAAAGATTTTGATTAATAATTTCTATATTTTTTATTCTATTAATATAATTTTTTTTGTTTATTTTTAAATTATGTGCAACGTTTTTAATTTTTGTTTGTTTTTATCTTGTTACAAAAACAGAGCCGCAGCTTTAATTATCGGATATGTCAAGTAAATATAGATTATAATAATTAAATCTAACAAAATGTTAAAAAAATAAAATTTTTAACTGCTTTATTTTAAAGTTTGGTTATTTTCTTGATTTTTTTAAATTTAAAATTTTTTCAATTTTGTTTGGTATATTTGCTCTCACTTCTTGTTATTTTTCCTGTTATACATGACTGATGATCGCAAATAATCGTGAAATAAGGGCCTTTATATTATGTTACAGAGTTTTTTATTTTATAGCGTAATTTTTTGAGAATTCTATTTTCTTGTTTATTCTAATATTCTAAGTTCAACCCTGTTAAATGTGAATTATTGTCATTTTAGCGTTTTTTAAATATTATGTTTTCTTTGTAGTATGTATTCTGTACTTAACAGTTAAAAGTTTTATTTTTTTAACATTTTGTTAGGTTTAATTATTATAACATCACATACTACTAAATACCAGTAAAATACTTAAAAATTTTCCGAAATTTACAAATTGTGTGTAATTAGTATTACAGTACCTGTATCAAGCGCTGCTTGCGAACGAACATTTTCCTGTTTGAAGAGATTAAAAAATTATTTAAAAAATCGAATGGGAAATGATATAGGCTACGCTATTTAGCCATTTTAAATATTGAAAAAAAAATTACCAAAAATTTAGATTTCGATGCAATTATCACAGAATTTGCACAAAGACATCCTCGCAAATTACTTTTAAAATTAACTTTATACAGTCACGCGAGAAAGTTATAAATTAGTTAATTGCAATTTATTAGTTTATTTATAAATTTTGTCTGCCCTCCTCAAATATATTGGGCTCACTTTGTGCCCGCCCATTTAGAAAATGCTGGCGCCGTCGCTGCGACTGACTGTGCAATATGAGAAGAAATTTCTTTCTTGGTTAGCCCTGAACATCTGCATCTACATCTAATTACTTTGATCGGAGTACTGCAGATTAACCGCATCCGGTTAGCCCTGCGGCGTAGCGTAGCGCAGCGGAATGGCAATGCGAAGCGTTTAGCGCCGTAGGCGCTTTAATCTTCTTTATCTGGTGAGTGAGTAACGGGCGTTGAGGATCTTGGATCAAAATATACGCTGACGCGGGTTGGGCCGCGTCGATCTGAGTGGTGAATAAATTTAAACAAGGGGAATTAAAAATTTTGAATTTTGGAAGTTTACCAAAGTGTGTCGAAAACTAACAAAATGGAATTTTCTCAAAAAGTGTACGCTTCTAAGTCGTGGTGAACCGTCTTGGATGTCTCGCGGGTAGGTTGGCCCTCGGCTAACTTTGTTTAAGAATACCTATAAAGTTTGAAATCTACTATCGGGAGTTTTAAATTTAAATCAATTACAACAAATTAACGAGTAAATTAATTAAAAAACACATTTACATATATAATCATAAATAAAATTTCGTACCAAGTTGTAGTAAGGGATAATTTTAAAATAAAAAATAGTAATAATCTTTATAACATTTTATTGTAAATTTAGCAAGTTTGTAAGTATCTTTAATGGTTTTTAACTCGTAACGCGTGCGTCTTTCGAACAGATGGCACTAATTAGCACAAGTTTATCATAAGAGTGAAACTTGTAGTAAAAAGTTATTAGATGCCAATTTTTGACAATTATTATAGTGCGAAAAATTTCAGACTAGTATTACGTGAATCAACATTTTTTTAAATACCAAGATAACTTTTTATTTAAATAATTATTCTTATCGGGATTAAAGTTATTAAAAAATATTATATAAACATCAGCAAGTTTAATTAGGTAGATATGCGTAGCGGTTTGGCGCTTCTGTAATAATTTTAGTTGAAAATGGTGAAATTAGAACCCAAAGTTAATAAAAGTAAAGCTTTAGGAACGCTTAAACAGCTCTTAGCAACAAGTAAGTACTACCTCTGTAACTTATGTAGATAAATAATTTCAGTGCATTAGGTAATATTTTGTATACAGTATGTGATTTGATTGGCCCGGTGGAAGAACGCTAAACTATCGGGCATTTCGCTTCCGAACATTTCGCTTCCTGACATTTCGCTTTCGGACATTTCGCTTCCAGACATTTCGCTACCACGTCTAAATTGTTATTAATATTATACGTTAGATTTTGAGATACAGAATTATTATACCATTAATTTTTTTTGCAATCATTAATTCTTAATTAATTCTCTATTTGCCGTTAGCTATTGTTTTTAAATTTTTTTAGTAACAAAAAATGAGAAAAAAAAGTGTATGTAATTTAAATAATATAAAATTTTTGATTTCTTACAGTATGTTTGGGACCAATTACCATGGGAGCATTTGCGGCTTGGACGTCTCCAGTACTCCCACAGTTCCAAAGGGAAAATTCCACCACAATTTTACATCTAACAATAGAAGAAGGCTCCTGGGTAGGTTCGATGTTAGCAATCGGGGCTTTAACCTGCGCTATACCAGCAGGATTCCTCGCAGACCATTTTGGACCAAGAAAAGTCATAATTGGATTCACGATCCCAACGTTAATATTCGGCGTGTTGGTGGTTTTCACCAATAACGTGTACGCGTTCTGCGTGGCACGTATGTTTTCTGGATTTGCAATGGGATGTATATCGGTTGCCGGACCCATTTATATTTCCGAAATAGCCGACGTTTCACTTCGAGGAACATTATCTTCATTTTTCGAATTATTAATTTACTTGGGTATAATATTAACTGCCACTGGTGGAGCGTACGTCGACTACATAACTCTTACCTGTGCAATCTGTGTTTTTACTTTATTAACGAGCTTCACTCTTATTTTTTTACCGGAAAGCCCTTCTTACTTAATAAAAATTAAGAAACGAAACGAAGCTGAGAAAGCTCTGAGGTTCTACAGAACCGAAACTGGTTTTAATGCCGAAGAAGTATTAAATAATATTTACGAGGCAAGGTTTAACAGTGCGCATCATAGATCAGGAACGAGCATAAAAGAACAATTTAAATCTAAGGCAGCCATTCGTGGACTTATCGCCAGTGTTGGATTAACAATTTTTAATCAGCTAAGTGGAATAGACGGAATTATTTTTTACACAGTCCAAATTTTTGAAACCGCTAATTCCGTTGTAGATGCTTATACTTGTGCCATAATAATGTCGGCAGTACAGTCGCTATCGGCGCTGTTATTAATATTCATAGTGGAAAAAACAGGAAGAAAAAATTTTCTCTATATATCTTCGATAGGAACTTGCATCAGTTTGGCAGTATTTGCTATGTATTTCACTTTGCAAGAGTACAATATTGATTTCTACGGAGTTTCCGCTTTACCAATAGCAAGTATGTTTATTTACAACTTATCGTTTGCGCTTGGTCTTGGCCCAATACCATGGCTGATAAATGGAGAGCTCTTCGCGCCAGAAATCAAAGGAATAGCTAACGGAATAACAATTGCGACAAACTGGATGTTTTTATTTTTCGTAACCAAGACAATGCCCATAATGATAACAAATTGGGCACCGTCGTATACGTTTTATCTTTACTCTTCGTTCATGGTAACGTGTGCAGTTTTTGTTAAATTTTGTGTTCCCGAAACTAGGGGAAAAACATTAGAACAAATACAACAAGAACTTAGTTCCTAATTGTAACATTTTTATTTAAATTGTTGTTTAAGAAGCAGGCTACTATTTACAGGAATATATTGAGATGACTTGAGCTATACAAATCTATAAAATTTCCTTAATTCCAAAATATTCCTTTGCTCGGATTCATCCATTATTTAACAAGAAACTCTTCATATTGTAAATTTTAATTTTTTATTCAATGTGGTATTGGACTTGTAACTTGCACTTGCACGCTCCGCATGTGGTATTGTAGCTGGCGTCAGTTTTGTTTTGTTGGACAAATTTGTTTGTTCATTTATTTTAACAAATAACCAAAGTTATTACAATTTTTTGATCTTTTTCGCTAGCACTTCACCACTAAATTAAAACAAAAACATCAACTCAACTTAACTTATTTTATTAATATTCAAACAATTAAGAATTTAAATTTTTATTGCGGGAATAATGTTCATCCGCCCGTCAAGTTGACGTCAGGTCGCCTGTCGAACTTCTACCTCAGTGTCTTGGACAACTTTCAAGCCCTACTCTTTTACGCTCCCCACCTTCTTTACAACTAAAACTTTATCTACACTGCATTTTTACAGATATTAAAACAAAACTTTAAAATAAATTTTACAAATAAATAAATTAATGTTTATAGCATTTCAGAACACGACATTTTAATAACTCTTCTTAGCACTCAAATAGCAACCGAGCAAAAAGAACTTACGGAAAACTCCTCCGGTGCAACTGTACTTCTGAACAGAAGTCAGTGCAGATCCTAATCGTTGAAAAAAGCAGCATCGCTGTATTATAGTTTTGACAATTATGCTGTGACTACTGATTGTTTGAAAAACAAAAATGGGATGGGCAGGAAAACTAATTTTCTATTAGGCAGGTATTTCCAGAATCTGCCAAACAACTTCGTAAAAGTTCTTGAGCAATGTGAGTTCGATAGTGTGGTGGAGTCGATATTCTGCACATTTAATTCAGCTCTTAGATAAAAAAGTTAAAAATAATTTATTGTACTTTACCTATGAAATTTATTTATTGCATCGCAAAATAAGGGAATTGCTTTTTGGGGATCTTCACTTTCCAACGCACCACTAGCTTCGTCGTACAGCTTTTCAATAGCTTGCATTTCTTTAATGGAATTGGTCATGGATACCTTTTTCCGACATCTTGGACAAGTCAAATTTTCATTTGTAATTGGTAATGTAAAAACGTTGGTGCATTTCTTATTTGGGCATCTGGTATACAAAGTAATGAACGATTAGTAATGTGGGGTAGCTTTTAAAGCTTCTAGTTGGGGTAGATAATAAATTTTCCTCACTTTAATCGTGTACTGACATCCTCCAATTTATCTTCACAGCTTGGCCAGTTTTGTTCGCATGGTTGGCATTTACAACGAAACCAATACCTCGAGCTTAATGACCTTTGCCTGACATCTAAAGATTTTCTTGTAAAAATTGGTCCATAATTTTCGGCAATTGCTTCCCCAGGATTTAGCGGACGTACAGCCGTAAGTACGATATTTTTACCAACAAAATATCTGAAAAGAATTAATATCATTCTAATTCTAAAATTTTCACATTGCTCATAGGGGAACTGGTTACTTTTGGGTAGTGCCAGGCACGCTGGCATAATGCTACAAGCCGCAACCATATTTCAAATTCGAAAAATAAAATTAGACTAACCTTGTTACGGCAGGATAGCAGTCGTGGTTGAAAAGAGCAGCTGTGAGATAAATTGCAACCCCAATATAGACAGCTCTACTGGATTTGAATTGATGGTTAGACGTGTAGCGGGTTTCGTATATTTCATGAGCGTTAAATTGAAGAATTTGCAAATAGCACAGCAACAATTCTCCAATAGAAAATTCCTCTTCATTGGGCATTACTAAAAACAAGCTCGTGAAAGTTTTGCCATTACTTTGCATTTTCTGATTTACCTTCTTCGTTTGCTTCTCCATCGGCAAAATATCCACTTTTTTGCAAACAGCGTAGTAGAAAGCAGGCCATGATGGTACGTTGAAATGCATCTTCGGGTGACCTTAAAGTTGCATTGGTACACAGAGCAAAAATTTTTTCGTTTGATTTATTGTTGTATATTCTCAAATTTTCCTTGAGCGAATTTTGTGTTATCATTCGTAATGCGGTGTGACAAAGAATGCTCATGCCGGAACCGATCAGCAAATCTATCAGGTGGCATTCGTACTTGTGATATGTGGCTAATGCCGCGTTTCTGCACTCGACTTTACAAAAAGCAACATTGGAACACTCGTGACATCCGACTGGAGCAATCAACCTAAAAAAAATGGATTAAAAGATAAACGAACCTGAACGTTTGTTTACTTTTCAAAACAATGATGGCAGTTGGTGCCGAAACTATCGGGTAAAAGACAGGAAGCGTACGGTTCTTCCACAACTACCACATCGCCGGCTTTAACCGCATCTTTTGCAACTATATAACGACCTTTATCGGACTCTTTCGATATTCCAATTTTTTTGGACGCGTTTGCAATTTCTGCATGTTTCCCTTCGGAAACTGATGGTAGAACTAAAATATCATGGTGTAAATGGTTTATTGGTTAAGCAAGGAAAAGAAAAACCTCTTCTACTATTCGCAATTTTTTCCTGCGGATTCAAATTTTTGTGATCGTTAAACATTTTGAGGGAAGCTTCGTGTTTCTGTAAAAATTTTGATGCTAGATTGAACGAAATATCAGCTTTTTTGTTTTCTCCTGCTGCTTTATAGCAAACTGCCATCTTGCAATATGCTTCCAATTTGTAGATATCGAAAAGACCTTCTTTCAATGCTTCTTTTATGTCTGCCAAAGCGAAGGAATATTTTTGCAAAGCCATGAACACTTTTGACCGGTTCCAAAATGCCAAAGCCAAAGTAAAACCATCGTCGATTTCGGGATTCGTTCCTAGATATTATAATAATAAAGAAGGAATCGGGTTTCAAGTTCCCAATCGGGTAAAGTACCTGTCGTTGGTGCTCTTAGCACTGCTTGACTACTGAGGATTAAAGCTTTTGAAAGTTCGCCTTTGTTCAGAAGTATTTCTGCTTCCAAGCGACGTTTGGACGAAATTTGGGCACTATTCTTGCGGTAAATTTCTTGTACGTGCGCCAAAGTTTCGCAGACAGTTTCCTTCACCTAAAAAGACGAAATGACATTTTAATATAAAATAGGAAAAATTAAGAACCCATTAACCTAGATGTTAATAATTATAATTACCGGTTTGTGCGCATAAATTGATCTGATTCGATCCCGATCTGTCGATAATTTTCCAAACACATTTTTTATCCATTTCTCGCCTGCGGTTAAAGCCACATGGTCGGCAAATTTTAAGAAAAATCCCTTTTCGTTTGTTTGCAACGTTTTTTCGCTGCATCTAGCCAAAAAGGTAGGATCTATAAATAAATTATTCATTTTAAAATATCAACTAAAGCACTAATTAATTAATTTTAGAATTTTATAACTTAAATGCATTAGAATAATTTGTGTAGTGAACAACTTCAAGATGGTTTAAAAATAGACGCTCTAATATTTTAGAAATCTAAAAGTAGTTCCTAGGGGAAACCGAAACGTGACGGGAAAAACAATACCCAATGTAACCCGAAATATTTGTCTGGAAATTTACCTTTTATCGACTTTATTTGTTTAATTATAAATGAATTTGAATGTTACGCACAACAAAACCTTTTTAGTTTTTATTATTAAATTTTATTGCTACTTTATTATTTTGAAGATTTAAAATGCATTGTTGAAAGTTCAACTTCTGATGAATAGAGTGTGAAGTTATATGTAAATACATATTTTTGTTGCTTGTTCGTAGAGTCGTAAAAAATTGGATCTTTGCGTTTCTACAACTTTAGAGTTTACAACCAAAATTTCATATGTTTTTATTTTTAAGGCTTATAAGTGCATATTTTCATAATTTTTAGAAAATAAAATTTAAAAAAGATAAACTTTGCAAAAATATCTTTAAAAAGAACAGCTTCCTGTTCATACATAATATAAACATCATAAACATCATACATCAATATTGCCGTTTATTGCGCCGTCATAATGGAAATGCAGCTTATGATTATTTTATGAGTCATAATTAGAGCACGGAATTTAATGCAATTGCATATTTCTTAAAATTGATATGTCACTAAAATCCATATGGATAAAGCCGAATTAGGTAAATCAGAATTCAATAAAATACTTTTCAAAATGCATATTTTTAACACTAGATGCATATTTTCGAAGGTTGTGCATATTTTTTAACGGTTCCACTTTCAATATTTCAAAGTCGATTTTTTCGAAAATTTCTTGCCATCTGACCCAACAGCTTTAGGGAATTATTATTCGAGGGCTGATCTTCCAGCACAATAAGTGAAGAAAAGTACAAAAATGCGGCTGGCGTATAATCTCATTGTTAATTGTAATTAAATCTCTCAATAAAATTAATTTAAAAAACTAAAGGTCTTTGTGTTTAGTACATAATCTTTTTATTTTTAGAGCATATACGTGCATATTTCGGGCATTTATTGCTGCATATGTATGTGCATATTGCTATGCCCCCAACTTCACAAATTTATCTATTTTCACCCTCTTGTGAAATTTGCTGAGATAACACAGATTATTTTATTTAGCTATGAGCTTTTCAAATTGTTTTTTAAATCGTAAATTAAAATGCTCAAATTTGTTACCTTTCATGTGGTATTTTACTTGTAACTTTTACGTGCGCTCTCCACATGCAGTATTGCAGCTGGTCTAACAAATTTTGCTGCGACGTATTTTAACAAATTTCCATTCCACTTCTACTTTTTAATTTTATTCACTTGCATTAATTAATTATGGAATAAAACAATCACCAATCCAAATTTAATCACTTTTAATAATTAATAATCAAAATTAAACTTATCATTTTGGGAATGACGAACATCCGTTCGTCCACTCGACGCGAAGGCGTTGATGATGATGATGATGAACTTCTGGCAATATGGAAGTGCCACGGGGAAACCGTATATCTCCTTCAACTGATGTGGGCGGCGAGCGTTGGAATTTATTGAGGTGTGATTCCTCATTTGAAGCGCTAAGCTTGATCGGGCTGGGCTGGGTTGTGATCCATAGGGATAATTTCCGTGATTTGCAGGATCGTCAATTGGATGAGCGTCTGTGATCCGTGGTTTGGGGTCCCTAGTATTCGAACGAAGGCTGTCTATTTAAGCCCCTTCTCTCGTCACTTTATCTTTTTCGTTCTCCCCACCTTATTTACATAGCAAACATTTTTAATCAACAATTTTATATACAATATTATAAATAAATACATAATAACACAAAATTAAACTTAAAAATACTTTACAAAATAATAAAATTATGATTTTTATGGTATCGAAACACGATAATATATTTGGTACCTTTTAGTGCATAAATTCCACACTCTACTGATGAATAACACGTTACGCGTATCGAGCATCGCATTTGTTGAAACTGAGATAATTTGAACATATCTTGAAAGAAATGAAACTGTAAGCAGGTTAAAATTAATTTATTATTAATGGCACCCAACGATCCATGTCAAAGTTTTAGATGGGGTTTGGGGGGCTTGGGGGTATAAAATTGGAAATGAAAGTTTGATTGATCTAGCTAATAAAATAAAAACAAATAATATGCTACTTTTTTTTATTTCATTACATTTATTCATTCATTTATCAATAATGTATGTATTTAAAAACAGCACCCGGAAGAAGTTTGCCTAAACATTAAGAATATTGAAAAATATTAAGCAAAATGTGTTAGCATCTAATAATTAAATTAATCTTATTTACAGAATTATACTACAAAAATTTTCTAATTTTGGCAATATTGCAACTCGGAGGGTTTGAACAAATATTCCAAAAGTACATTTGCTCCGAATAAAACATCTTATTCTTTTCAACTTAAAAAAGTACGTCACAGGCACTAAAGTGAAACAATTTTAATTTTAACAATTGAATGATAAATTAAAATTTTCGACGTTTTGAGAAAACAATATTTACAACTATAAAATAAGTATTATTTGAGTTGGTTTAGCGTTCACCATACGAGCCGCTACTGATTTACAATCTTGCTTAATAATCAATAGCAAACTTTCATAAATATTATGAGGACATATACAATCAAGTGTTCTGGCATATTTCGATAAAAACCCGAAATTGCTGACTGTGCTCTGTGCACGATAGCAAAATTCGTTACGAATGTAACCTCACAATCAGTAAATTTTGTATAGTCTACTGACCAGTATATTACTAAAATATTTATTTTTTTGTTAATTATTATCATTATTTAATTATTCTATATTTCTATTAAAAGATTTATTGAAATCTTATCGCTGGATTTAAAAGTGTTTAATTTCAAACTTTTCGAGTTAGAAAAAGGAAAACCACGTAGCAGTTCAGTGGCGCAGGACGTGACTGCATTTTTATTAAAATTTTATTATGTTAAAAGTTGATATTAAGGAGGAAGATAATTTTCAAGAAAAACAAACTACAGGAAAAATCAAACAGTTTTTAGCTACTCGTAAGTAAAAATTTTTCTAATATTTCCAATAAAATATAGTACGTACAAATAAATTATTAAAAGGGGAGCATGGGGTAGGAATTTTTGATAAAATCTTGACCACTCAGGGAACGGTAGTTTTGAATTTCAAAAAATGACGTTCGTTGATTGGTATTTTCTTAAATTTTAGACTGATCGGACAGGTTCGGATTCTGGCCAGTTCATTTTACATAACATAACATTAATAGTGGACCTCCGCAGCGGCGGCACCAGATATTTTTAGACTGTGGGCAAATATGAGCACAGAAAATTATAAAAGGTGTGTGAGTTTTAAAATGTAGATTTGTAAAACGGATTGACCAGAGTAATTTGGGTTACTTGAAAGATCTTAAATTTTTGGCACATTGAAACTTTAATCAACTTTTGATAAAATCTATCAAATTTGTCAGTATTCCTCCCTTAGTATTTTTTCTATTTCAGTATGTACAGGGCCCGTTACATTAGGCGCGTCGGTAGCGTGGACATCCCCAGTACTTCCCCAGTTCGAAAATGTAAATTCCACAACAACTTTACACCTCTCGATAGAAGGAGGATCGTGGGTAGGTGCAATGCTACCTATCGGTGCCTTAATCTGTGCCATTCCGGCAGGCTACCTGGCTGACCGTTTTGGTTCCAAAAAATGTATAATCTGGTTTACCGTGCCGACTATACTCTTCGCTCTCATAATACTATTCACCGATAACGTGTACACGTTTTGCATCGCTCGTGCATTTTCAGGATTTGCCGTTGGCGGTATATCGGTTGCCGGACCCATGTACATATCCGAAATTAGTGAAGTATCCCTGCGAGGAACTTTATCGTCCTTATTTGAGTTATTGATATATTTGGGCGTTACCCTAACGGCAATGTTTGGTGCTTACGTGGATTATAAAATGCTAACTTCTTTAATAGCTTTGTTTACGTCGCTCATGAGTTTCGTATTCTTTTTTTTACCCGAAAGTCCAACGTACTTGATGAAGATCAAAAAACGGTCACGTGCTGAAAGAGCTCTAAAATTTTATAGAACAAAAAATTTTAACGCTGCAGAAGTGTTAGACGAGATAAACGATGCTATCATAATGAGATCACAACTAAAATCTGGTAATACGAACGTTTGGCAACTTCTGAAATCCAAAGCGGTTGTACGTGGACTTGTGGCTAGTGTCGGATTGACATCTTTTCAGCAATTAAGTGGAATAGACGGAATCCTTTTTTATACTGTTCAAATTTTTGAAAGGGCCGATACAGTCATAAACGCTTACACTTGCGCCATAATAATGGCGGTTGTTGAATTGGTGGCGGCGATGTTTCTGATAGCCATAGTGGAGAAAGCTGATAGAAAAACCTTCGTTTACATTTCTTCCATAGGAACGGGATGTTGTCTGGCGTTATTTGCAGTATATTTCACTTTTAAAGAATTCGATGTCGATTTTTATGGACTCTCCATTTTTCCTTTGGCGAGTATGTTTACCTATAACATGGCGTTTGCTCTTGGTCTTGGACCAATACCGTGGATGATAAACGGAGAACTGTTTGCACCCGAAATTAAAGGAGTAGCTAACGGAATAACTATTGCCACCAATTGGACTTTATTGTTTATGGTCACAAAAACGTTGCCGATTATGATGCTGAAATGGGGAGCACATTATACCTTTTATCTCTATTCTTCGTTTATGGCAGCTAGCGTGGTGTTTACTAAATTTTGTGTGCCCGAAACGAGAGGAAAAACTTTAGAACAAATACAAGTAGAATTAAATTCTTAATTTTAAATTAATTCTTTAAATGTTTTATAACCTTGATAATTATGTTTGTATATTAAAAATTTTAATAAATTGATGTGTACTTAAAGTATGTCATACAATTTCATTATTAATTAATGAGCTTCTCGACTATAACCTACTAGCCAACCTTGTAACGGATGGTGGATAATAAACTAGAAATGTGAATAACCATGTTACTATTAGACAATGCGAGATTTTGTTACATCAGCTACGTCATTTCATATTGTGAAGTTCATTTTAACAAGGCGAGGCCCGTTGCTTTTGACCTTGACTTTGTTAAGTGGCTAGACTTAAGACGCAACGGAGCGAGGCGGAGTAAAGTCTTGTTTAGGTCCAGGTCAAACGAGAAAAAAAATTAGTCGGGATGCTTAATGTACACCATAATGTTAAATTTTTTTTACAAATAGTCCATTTGTTCTGCTCGGCAGCAAAATTTGCCGGTTTGTTTTTTGAATTCAATCGTAGAAGTTATATAATAATTGTTATGTACAGTCAATTTCGTAAGAAAGTAAATTTACCTCTCTTGGCTAAGATATTGTTTAAATTATATATAAGAAATTCTTCATTATTCGCGTGCATTGGACATATTAACAAAACCTAGAATATTAAAGTCACCGCCTACTCCTTAACTTCTTACACATAAACCGTACCGGTAGATTTAAATATGATGTTTGTGACGTTACGAAATGCCGATAACTCCATTAATTTAAAGAATTTTCACAACGCAATTGATGTATGATTCTTATAATAATTGTTTATATTATCGGAATTTGTGCTCGCTTTATTTTGTTTTTTTGGATTATAATCTTTTTTATTTGTGCGTGCTTCTAAATTTGAAACAAAACCAACACTCATTTTACTAAATATTTATATTATATAATAAACATTAAACACCTAATATAATACTAAATATTTTAGTAAATATTTTACTAAATATTTAGTATATTAGGTGTTTAATGTTTATTATATAATATAAATATTTAGTATATTCAGTGAAAATTAAGAGGAAATGTTTGTTTTATTTCATTTATTCAATAATTTTACTAATTATTAACTTAACTTAAATTGTTATTAAAATAAATATGTCAATATGTGCACAAACACATCTGATAATAATAAAATTGTAACATTGTTTAACTGCTAGGTATTTAGTTAGATTTTAAATTCCGACTTAAAATAAGTTCATAGTATTATTGTGAAATTTAAATTTAATAACTTCAATTGAATATTACTTAAAAAGGGGAGTCAGTTATAAAATAATTTTATCTACTACCGTCACGTAATAGCTCACCTCTGCTCTAATTTAAGTTATATAATATTTTTACGTTCACTAATAATTGTTTACGTGAAACTGGCAATATCTTCAATATAATTCTGATGGTTAATCTCGGTTTTTCAATCGGTATCTCATTAATCCATTCACGACCGACGTTATTGTGGTTGGTCCCTATACAGAAATCAAAAATATTAAAATGCCTATAATACATTTGGGAATCACGAATATAACTTTTTACGTTAAAATCACCATGAATAATGACATATTATAAGATGGAATGATTTTCTAACTAAATTTAATTTTTCAATTACATCATAAAACAATTGTATCAATTATGTTATCACAGATAAGAAAGAGTAGATAAAATATATTGCACCTACAGAGAAACAGTTCTTGATTTAAAATTATTAAAAATTTTGTTGAAACTAAGGCTGTTTTTAAAAGAAGAAAAACACATAAAGTGAAATTTGAAATTTATATAAATGTAACTGCAAAATAATTAAGAATTTTTATTACAAAAAAATTATTAAACAAGGTATTAAAACGTAATAAGTAAAGAAAAACATCGTTAAGTGAATTTAGGTACTCAGGGGCTTACTTAGGAAGACCCTAACGTGGCGAAATGCAATTTTCATCATTTTGCGGGCCGCCCGCCCAACAACAATATTATATTTTGTGTATATTTTCAAGTTTGTATTTCTGCCCAGTATTCGGCGTTGTAGCGGCCCAGTAAGCTTTGACCACGAATCCGGTCAAATCCGGTCCTGGTATTCATGTGTAATCATATCTATTTACATGAACTTGTCGGTTTCGACAAACTAATTACGTGGATAAATTTGAACCCAAGTAATTTTTATTCTGTGCGGAATTACTAAATGAGTTTGTTTTAGTTTTGTGCTTACTATATTTCGGTGAGTTTTCAGGCCGAATACTCGACTTTAAATTTAGAGCTCAAAAAAGTCAATTAATTCAAATTTTGAACTTGTTTTTTTAAACCTAGTATATAAGTACCTAATCTAATTTTGAATTCTGAAAATATAGTAATAGATTTTATAGAATATTCATTTCGTTTGCTGATATATTGGGAATTTTCAGAGTGATATTATCAAGTAGTAAAATTATTTTTTAATACGGAAAGTCGAGGTTTAGTAAATTCTTTTAGCTTGCGATAGATAATTTACCGAGGAAAACTTGCTTTCCTTTAAGTTTTGCTTCTTCGATGGGGCTCATGCCGATTCTGATTTTTGTTTTAAACCTGGCAGACACTTAATAATTCGGAAGTATAAACTACACCTGTTGTAACGAAACCGCAACTTATTTGTACGCGGAGAGAATGCGCCGTGGTAAATTCCACTTGTAGCAAGTTAGCATTTGTTTGAGATGCATTAATCCTCAAGCGTCAGCCGGGGTTCTCGAAGCGGTCACCCATCTAAGGGCGAACCACGGTTTGCATTGTTTTACTTTCTCTATTTTTTAACCCACGAAATTCGCTACTCGTTAATCTTTCTATGATTCCAATCTAAAACTTCTAATCGGCAAATTAAACGATAATAATGATAAGGTGCTTAATATGCCTGCAGTGATAACGAACTGAGTACCTTGAAGTATTCGAAATAAAAAATTTTTAAAAGATAAAATGCATCTGCTTATGATTTTTTTGAACTTGACTTATTTATTGTAATTATTAGACATTTTCTAAATTATGCGTCCTTAAACTGTCATGTAAAAATTGATAAATTTTATTATAAAAATGTTAATTGTTTGGCATTGTAGATCTGCTATGTGGTAGTCAACTTATCTACCGCTTAACCCTACAGAATGGCGATGGTTTGAACAAATTTTGGTGTGAATGACTCACTTCTGTGTTTCGACTCCCGATTAGTTTTAATATCTATGAACTAATCAAAACATACTCACAGTATGTTAATAAGAATAATTAGTATTAATTTATTTATTTAATCGTTGCAATTCCATGGCTATTTTAAATGTTATATTTGTAGCTTGGAAACAAATTTAAATGCAGTAATAACACGTGGATCTACAAGGATCTGGTTAAAACTTCAAGTTATATAATAATACCTAGTAGTACAAATATATATTTTTTTAAAATGAATCAATTGAAGTCCGAAGATGAGTTTAAAGAAAAACAGACAAAAGGAAAATTTAAACAATTTTTAGCAACAAGTAAGTAATAATTTTTTTATTTCTTATTGAAGTGTGAATTGAAAAGGCCAAAGATTATTTTTATACATTTATCATTTATCGTCAAAAATGTATCAAGAATAAAAATTCTATTGAAATATTTTTATGTTATATAAAAAAATAGTGATCGTTTGGTATCTAAATATACCAACCTTATGGAGTCCATTTAAATGCTCGTGTAGATCGAATGCCGTCGGTTGACCTTTTGATTTGACTGAAATTTTTATATGTTATACTACCCCACTAAAAAAAGTTTCTGTGAATTTTTCAAATTTTTTTACTTAACCTAAAAAAAGTTATGAATTTCTTAAATTATAATAATAATAAGTTTATTTATATAAAAAATAGTAAAATACATTTAAAACTAAATACGTAATATTGCACTAGAATTGCTCGTATTACAATTATTACAAATAAATAACACTGCAATCACAAAAATAACAACACAATCAATAAATTATTTTTTATCATAACTTTTTTTCAAACGCTCATAACTTTTTCAAAAACTGTCCAATCGAGACTTTTTTTTCTTCTAATTTTTATTTTTTAATCGTGTTTTCAAATAAAAATACAAAAAAAATATTCAATGTCATATTTGAAATTGTTTAGTTTTTCGGAAAAAACATCAATTAGTTCGCCATTTTTATTTTTTTAAACTTTAATTTATTTTACATTTATTGCCGCAAATCCAATCGCGGGTCAGCTTTCTTTCTATTTTTTTAATGAGAATCCAGTGAACCAATATACTGATTGTTTGAATATAATTGTACATACCTGAACTTCAATCATCTTAATGCTACTTAGGTAGTTGTAAAAATTGCACAGGAATTGAAAAATTGACTGATATTTTAATTTCAACTCTTGATGGAGTATTGGATTTTAAAACCAAAAACTAGTTGGGAAAAATTTGTTAGCTAAAAATTTTCAATTTTTTAAAAATAAATTTATTTTAAAATATATAACGAACCACAGAAGTCGAGTAATTATTTCAATCGTGACGCCGTTGTAGTACATGCTTTTATTCTTACTAAAATAATAACTCATGGGAAAAATATTACTGAGAGCGTTAGCAAAATTTAAAAATTTCGTCAATTTACTACCACAACAGTGCTTTTGGAATGAATTTTTTTTCGAAAAACTGAAACATTTCATAGAGTATGACTAAAAATTTTTTGTGTTTTTTTTTTCTGAAACGCACGTTTAAAAACGAAAAAATTAAAAAGAACGTCCCGATTAGTCAGTTTTTAAGAAAAAAAAACAATTTTTGTTAAAAAATCATACCTTATTTTGGGTTGGGTAAAAAATTTCGAAAAAATATACAGAAACGTTTTTAGTTGGGTAGTATAACATAAAAATTTGAACCAAATCAAAAGAGGTCGGAAACAAAAGTGGCCGATTTGGCATGAAATGTTCCATATTCTACAGCATAATTTGTTTATTTCAGTATGTCTGGGGCCAATTTCCTTGGGTGCAGCTTTGGCCTGGACGTCCCCTGTACTTCCACAATTAGAAAATGCAAATTCCACGACAACTTTCCATATTTCGGTGGAGGAAGGTTCGTGGGTGGGTGCGATGTTGGCCGTCGGCTCTCTAACCAGTGCGATTCCTGCTGGATACTTGGCAGATCGTTTCGGTTCTAAAAAGTGCATTATTGGTTTTACAATTCCGACGGTGATTTTTGCATTAATTGTTATATTCGCTAACGACGTGTATGCGTTATGCTTTGCTCGTCTCTTTTCTGGATTTGCGATTGGGGGCATATCGGTTGCCGGGCCTATGTACATTTCCGAAATATCCCAGATATCGCTCAGAGGGACATTGTCGTCGTTTTTTGAGTTGCTGATATATGTGGGGGTTACTCTAACCGCAATATTTGGTGCTTCTGTCACCTACATCACTCTAACTTGCATAATTGGTGTATTTACCGTAATAGTGGCGATTATATTTGTTTTCATGCCCGAAAGTCCCACGTACCTAATGAAAGTGAAAAAAAGGGCGGAAGCCGAGAAAGCTCTGCGATTTTACAGAAGTGAAAATTTTAATGTTGGAGAAATATTAGATCAGATAAACGAGGCACTCGTAGATAGAGCGAAACTTAAATCGGGAAGTGTCAGTATAAGACAGCAATTAAAATCCAAAATAGTGATTCGTGGGCTTATCGCAAGTGTAGGATTGACGTCCTTCCAACAATTGAGCGGGATCGATGGTATCACCTTCTACACGGTCCAAATTTTTCAAAAAGCCGACTCCATTATTAACGCTTACACTTGCGCCATAATAATGGCAGTTATCGAGTTGATATCGGCAATGGGTGTACTGTTGACAGTAGAAAAAGCGGATCGAAAACATTTTCTTTATGCTTCCACCATCGGAACGGGTGTGTGTTTGGCGTTGTTCGGCTTGTACTTTGTTTTTAAAGAAAATCAACTTGACTTTTATGGCCTAGATATTTTACCATTTATCAGTATGTTTACTTATAACATAGCGTTTGCTCTCGGGCTCGGCCCCGTTCCGTGGATGATAAACGGTGAACTTTTTGCGCCGGAAATTAAAGGATTGGCTAGTGGAATAACCATCGCGACAAATTGGACTTTGTTGTTTATGGTAGCGAAGACCATGCCCATGATGTTGTTCGAGTGGCCAGGAGCCAGCTATACTTTTTTCCTTTACTCCATCTTTATGTTGGTGTGTGTATTCTTTATTAAATACTGCGTACCGGAAACCAGAGGGAAAAGTTTGGAGCAAATTCAGAGAGAGCTAGCCTATAATACCGATTGACTGTTGGTATGAATAGCAAATTTTAGTTTTAATTATAGGTGTCGAAAATTGTTTTTATAAATTTTATGACTATTTATTTTAAATAAATTAACTACACAAAATTGACATGAAATTTGTTTCAAATATAAATTCTGTTCGTACCTTAGAGTAACGCAATGATCCCCGCCACTGCGCCAGACAATGACAGAAACGTCAAAAACAGCTGGAGAACTTGTGACAAGATAACCTACAAAATTGTAACCTATTCATAATGGAAAAGAATTATAAAAAAAGTGATTTACCCGAAATAAAAAAAGAAATAACTCCTGTTCACTCCAACATTTACGATCAGTTAACAAACAATTTGAAAATATTCGAGCAATACGTAGATGTTGTCGTCGAATGTTCTTCTCATTACAATCGTGCTACGAGTGTTTTATATTCGCCTGAAAACTTAAAAGGGAAACCGTCCAAGTATCCCAACGCAGGAGACCACCCTTGGGCTTATATGCTTGTAAGTAATCGAATCTTCGTTGAAATAATACCGCAATTTTACAATGTTTGTTTAAGAGGAGCTACGGCAAATGATGGAACGAATGCGAATCTGCTCAACGTCCGTACGGCGTTCGTAATGGAATCGATTCAGAAGATTTTGTTATCGTAAAGTAAAGAGCTTGCACGTAATTAAATGTAATTTGAAATATTTAAATGTTTTGATTTTAGATTTGAAGTTCCTGTTATTCCAGCCAAGGTGACGATTTATGAAACTTATAATCCTGGAGCTATTGTTAGAATATTTGGTCGTTCCACCACTGAAAAGTGGTATTTATTGTGGAAAATCGAACCTTCAGAATTTAAAAAAGTTACAGAGGCAGTTAGAACTTTTTCACCACCTATTAAAAAACTTCCAATATTAGTTAAGTAAGTTGATTTCACATTCCAAAATTTAAATTTTCTATGCAGTTTAAAAAGGACAGTAAATAAGTCAAATGTGATAGAAATTAAAGTTAATCAATCGAAAGAGATAAATATCTTCTTGATTAGCACAGTCATTTAAAAAACGTACACTTTATACGTTATTCACAATTTATTGTTATAATGTTGAGATATGCAATTAATAAAATAGTCTTTATTCTGTGTATATTATGAGGACATACAATCAAGTGTTCTGGCATATTTCGATAAAAACCCGAAATTGCTGACTGTGCTCTGTGCACGATAGCAAAATTTGTTACGAATGTAACCTCACAATCAGTAAATTTTGTATAGTCTACTGACCAGTACATTACTAAAATATTTATTTTTTTTGTTAGTTATTATCATTATTTAATTATTCTATATTTCTATTAAAAGATTTATGGAAATCTTATCGCTGGATTTAAAAGTGTTTAATTTCAAACTTTTCGAGTTAGAAAACCACGTAGCAGTTCAGTGGCGCAGGACGTAATTGCATTTTCATTAAAATTTTATTATGTTAAAAGTTGATATTAAAGAGGAAGATAATTTTCAAGAAAAACAAACTACAGGAAAAATCAAACAGTTTTTAGCTACTTGTAAGTAAAAATTTTTCTAATATTTTCGATAAAATATAGTACGTACAAATAAATTATTAAAAGGGGAGCATCGGGCAGGAATTTTTGATAAAACCTTGACCACTCAGGGAACGGTAGTTTTGGATTTCAAAAAATGACGTTCGTTGATTGGTATTTTCTTAAATTTTAGACTGATCGGACAAGTTCGGATTCTGACCAGTTCATTTTACATAACTAGAGTGTGGAATTATATGTAAATGCATATTTTTGTTGCTTGTTCCTAGAGTCGTAAAAAATTGTATCTATGAGTTTCTATAACTTTAGAGTTTACAACCAAAATTTGAGAGTGCATATTTCATATGTTTTTATTTTTAAGACATATAAGTGCATATTTTAATAATTTTAAGAAAATAAAATTTAAAAATGATAAACTTTGCAAAAATATCTTTGAAAAGAACAAATTCCCAGGCTCGGCTTGAAAACAAATTTGTTTATCTATTGTTGCTCTGCAATAAACATCATACATCAATATTGCCGTTTATTGTGCCGTCATAATGGAAAAGCAGCTTATGATTATTTTATGAGTCATAATTAGATCACGGAATTTAATGAATTTGCATATTTCTTAAAATTGATATGTTACCAAAATCCATATGAACAAAGCCGAATTAGGCAAATCAGAATTCAATAAAATACTTTTTAAAATACATATTTTGCATATTTTTAACACTAGGTGGAAATTTTCGTAGGTGCATTTTTGTGTTTTTTTTATTTAACGGTTCTATTTTCAATATTTTAAAGGCGATTTTCTCGAAAATTTCTTACTATCTGTCCCAACAGCTTTGGAAAATTGTTATTCAAGGACTGACCTTCCAGCACAATAAGTGAAAAAAAGTTACAAAAATGCGGCTGGCGTATAATCCCATAGTTAATTGTAATTAAATCTCTCAATAAAATTAATTAAAAAAATTAAAGATGTTTGGTTTTTAGTACATAATCTTTTATTTTTAAAGCATATACGTGCATATTTCAGGCATTTATTGCTGCATATGTATGTGCATATATTGAGTACTTTTTAGTGCATAAATTCCACACTCTATACATAACATTAATAGTCGACCTCCGCAGCGGCGGCACCAGATATTTTTAGAATGTGGGCAAATATGAGCACAGAAAATTATAAAAGGTGTGTGAATTTTAAAATGTAGATTTGTAAAATGGATTGACCAGAGTAATATGGGTTACTTGAAAGATCTTAAAATTTTGGCACATTGAGACTTTCATTAACTTTTGATAAAATCTACCAAATTTGTCAGTATTCCTCCCTTAGTATTTTTTCTATTTCAGTATGTACAGGGCCCGTTACATTAGGCGCGTCGGTAGCGTGGACATCCCCAGTACTTCCCCAGTTCGAAAATGTAAATTCCACAACAACTTTACACCTCTCGATAGAAGGAGGATCGTGGGTAGGTGCAATGCTACCTATCGGTGCCTTAATCTGTGCCATTCCGGCAGGCTACCTGGCTGACCGTTTTGGTTCCAAAAAATGTATAATCTGGTTTACCGTGCCGACTATACTCTTCGCTCTCATAATACTATTCACCAATAACGTGTACACGTTCTGCATTGCTCGCGCATTTTCAGGATTTGCCGTTGGCGAGAAGAAAAACACACAAAACACAAGTGCAGCGCAAAATAATTTGAAATTTATATAAATGTAACTGCAAAATAATTAGGAATTTTTATTACAAAAAAATTATTAAACAAGGTAATTAAAACGTAATAAGTAAAGAAAAACATCGTTAAGTGATTTTAGGTACTCAGGGGCTTACTTAGGAAGCCCCTAACGTGGCGAAATGCAATTTTCAACAACATTTTGCGGGCCGCCTGCCCAACAACAATATTATATTTTGTGTATATTTTCAAGTTTGTATTTCTGCCCAATATTCGGCGTTGTAGCGGCCCAGTAAGCTTTGACCACGAATCCGGCCAAATCCGGGCCTGGTATTCATGTGTAATCAATTAATCATATCTATTTTCATGAACTTGTCGGTTTCGACAAACTAATTACGTGGATAAATTTGAACCCAAGTAATTTTTATTCTGTGCGGAATTAAATGAGTTTGTTTTAGTTTTGTGCTTACTATATTTCGGTGAGTTTTCAGGCCGAATACTCGACTTTAAATTTAGAGCTCAAAAAAGTCAATTAATTCAAATTTTGAACTTGTTTTTTTAAACCTAGTATATAAGTACCTAATATAATTTTGAATTCTGAAAATGTAGTGTAATATTTGGTTCTTCAATTTGAATTACCGCCTTCTCAAATCAAAGTTACAAACCAAACCAAAGCTGTGATCGTTAAACAAACCTCGCACGTTGTGATCTCCCCTCGTAGTAACACTTACAAGTCCTTTTAAATTAGCGGATGGCTCTTTGAATGCTAACGTAGTTACCTTGCTTACTAACCTTAAACTTAAACACATATGTCCAGTGGCGTAACCACTGGTAGGACATCTGAAGGAATAATTAGTACACACAAATTAAATAAAACACAGGATTCGGTTTAACGATGAATATATTTTAACCGAAAAAAAAAACTTGAACTAGCAAATAATTATAGCCGCAAATAATAACCATGAAGAACTTTGTTAACACAGTTCTTTAATATTGTTTTTAATTGGTATTACCTTTTATTAGGTTAAATGTTGTAATTTTAATTATATTCAATTTTTATTAAGTTAAATGTATTCGATTGTTACTATTTTATAAGTGGTCGCAAATAATCATAAGGAACATTGTTAAAATTATCAATAACTGTCCTGAAATATCATAATTTTGTAGTACATCATTTAGATATATGAAAAAAGAAAGGAGCGACATCACAGCATTTGCTATGTCACTTCCGGTTTTATTACAGTTCGCCTTTTTAGTGACCAGCCATACTGCGACATATTTTGACCGCCATCTTATGATTGTAAGCGTCCACTCAATCCGTTAAACTTAATCATCTAAATTAAATTATCCCACGATAAATATATTTCCACTTCAAATACCCGCCTTCATTAAACTTATCTTTAACAACTCCTCTTACGTCTTAACCAAACTAACCATCGTAATGGTACGCCATTGGTAAAACATTATATGAATAATAAATCTCTCCCATTACATAATCCCACTCCCGTTTAAATGATAATAGTATAAATCACAATCTCGAACAGTAATTAAATCTTATAACTGAAGATAAATTAATAAAAACTTAGATGCAACCTCGTATGAAAAAAATTATTTAACCACGTGACTACGAACAATTATTACCTACATTTCAACGTAATCCTGTATTAAATTCTTTTAACAAAATAAATCAAATATTTTAAACTTACGGTAACTAAATATGATATGAAATAATTTTAATTTCAATTACTTGATATTCTAAAACTGATGCACAAAGCACGACCGTCTTCCACAACGTTCAAAAATGTAAGGCCGTTGTTACCATCTAACGGTCAAATCTAACGGAAACCCCACTTCCTACCCTTCTTTCAACTCTTTGTTGCCAAATTGTCGTATTTTAAAGTAACCAAAATGAACTAACTTTAAAATTTCGCGCTCATTATATTCAAATTCAAATTTACAATATTACAGTAGTAATAGATTTTATAGAATATTCATTTCGTTTGCTGATATATTGGGAATTTTCAGAGTGATATTGTCAAGTAGTAAAATTATTTTTTCATACGGAAAGTCGAGGTTTAGTAAATTCTTTTAGCTTGCCATAGATAATTTACCGAGGAAAACTTGCTTTCCTGGGGCTCATGCCGATTCTGATTTTTGTTTTGAACCTGGCAGATACTTAATAATTCGGAAGTATAAACTACACCTGTTGTAATGAAACCGCAACTTATTTGTACGCGGGGAGAATGCGCCGTGGTAAATTCCACTTGTAGCAAGTTACTATCCGAAGTATAGTAAATTTGTTTGAGATGCATTAATACCCAACTTTTAAAGGAGGTCAGCGGCAGGCGGGGTTCTCGAAACGGTCACCCATCTAAGGGCGAACCACGGTTTGCATTGTTTTACTTTCTCTATTTTTTAACTCACGAAATTCGCTACTCGTTAATCTTTCTATGATTCCAATCTAAAACTTCTAATCGCACAAATTAAACGATAATAATGATAAGGTGCTTAATATGTCTGCAGTGATAGCGAACCAAGTACCTTGTAGTATTCGAAATAAAAAAATTTTAAAAGATAAAATGCTTCTGCTTATTATTTTTTTGAACTTGACTTATTTATTGTAATTATTAGAAAGTTTCTAAATTATGCATCTTTAAACTGTCATGTAAACATTGATAAATTTTATCATAAAAATGTTAATTGTTTGGCATTGTAGATCTGCTATGTGGTAGTCAACTTATCTACCGCTTGACCCCATAGAATGGCGATGGTTTGAACTGGTTTGAACAAAATTTGGTGTGAATGACTCACTTCTGTGTTTCGACTCCCGATTAGTTTTAATATCTATGAACTAATCAAAACATACTTACAGTATGTTAATAATAATAATTAGTATTAATTTATTTATTTAATCGTTGCAATTTCATGGCTATTTTAAATGTTATATTTGTAGCTTGGAAACAAATTTAAATGCAGTAATAACACGTGGATCTACAAGGATCTGGTTAAAACTTCAAGTTATATAATAATACCTAGTAGTACAAATATATATTTTTTTAAAATGAATCAATTGAAGTCCGAAGATGAGTTTAAAGAAAAACAGACGAAAGGAAAATTTAAACAATTTTTAGCAACAAGTAAGTAATAATTTTTTTATTTCTTATTGAAGTGTGAATTGAAAAGGTCAAAGATTATTTTTATACATTTATCATTTATCGTTAAAAATGTATCAAGAATAAAAATTCTATTGAAATATTTTTATGTTATATAAAAAAATAGTGGTCGTTTGGTAGCTAAATATACCAACCTTATGGACTCCATTTAAATGCTCGTGTAGATCGAATGCCGTCGGTTGACCTTTTGATTTGACTGAAATTTTTATGTTATACTACCCCACTAACAAAAGTTTCTGTGAATTTTTCAAATTTTTTTATCTAACCTAAAAAAAGTTATAAATTTATTAAATTATAATTATAATAATAATAATAAGTTTATTTATATAAAAAATAGTAAAACATATTTAAAACTAAATACGTAATATTACACTACAATTACTCCTATTACAATTATTACAAATAAATAACACTACAATCACAAAAATAACAACACAATCAATAAATTATTTTTTATCATAACTTTTTTTCAAACGCTCATAACTTTTTCAAAAACTGTCCAATCGAGACTTTTTTTCTTCTAATTTTTATTTTTTAATCGTGTTTTCAAATAAAAATACAAAAAAATATTCAATGTCATATTTGAAATTGTTTAGTTTTTCGGAAAAAACATCAATTAGTTCGCCATTTTTGTTTTTTTTAAACTTTAATTTATTTTACATTTATTGCCGCAAATCCAATCGCGGGTCAGCTTTCTTTCTATTTTTTTAATGAGAATCCAGTGAACCAATATATTGATTGTTTGAATATAATTGTACATACCTGAACTTTCATCATCTTAATGCTACTAGGTAGTTGTAAAAATTGCACAGGAATTGAAAAATTGACTGATATTTTAATTTCAACTCTTGATGAAGTATTGGATTTTAAAACCAAAAACTAGTTGGGAAAAATTTGTTAGCTAAAAATTTTCAATTTTTTAAAAATAAATTTATTTTAAAATATATAACGAACCACAGAAGTCGAGTAATTATTTCAATCATGACGCCGTTGTAGCAGGTCCGGACTGGCCATAGGGCAGATCGGGCAAATGCCCGATGGGCCGGTGCGGTCAAAAGGCCGTCTAACCATCAGCGCTAGCTGATTACATCGCGAAAAAAATTATGCTATTTTATGTATATACCATAACATAACAAAGTATTAAAATGGTTAATAAAACTTAAAATTTAAGACAATAAATTTATTTATAACAAAAACCGTTCAAATACAAGTTTTTAATAGTAGAAGCTGAACATTCGAATTTATGAACATCCAATGTTTTCTATAGCCTATAGCTACTCGGTAACGTAAACGGTTACTGTCACTTAATCCACCCCACGATTTCAAATTTTTCGTTTGCACTGTAGGAAAAAGGACAATTTTCTGAGTGTATTAAAATAAAAAAATCAAAGGAATATCCATAAGTTGTCAAATAAATGGCATTTTAAAATTACGAAAAGCAGGGAGATGTAATACGATACACTCCGATGCTTTGAGTAGCGCCACGGTAACTCGCACGTTGAGCCCTTGCTCTTATTTCTGTTGATGGTACGTGTGCTTTGATATACTCTTAATATTGTTGTCACTCGAATGACTTCGAGTTCCACTCTTGGCGAGTTCCGTCATTCTACAGGGATATTTTTAAATTTGTTATGTTCTATGTACGGTCTATCATGCACCCATGCTAAAACGTGTATCTAAAATACAAGTAAATTTTTGATCTTTAAAATTCGATTTTTTCGACAATTTATGGATATTCCTTCGAAATTTTTGTTTTAATATACTCAGATTATTGTCCTCTTTCCTATAGAACAGATGAAAAACTTGAAATCGTGGGATGGATTGACTGATAGATCCCCCAACTTCGTTTTAACAAATATTCAAAATTCAAATATAAATCATATAAAAAAAATCATTTCATACTCCAAAATACCAAATTGTAGGGAAATACAGGACAGTATATTGCAGTGATCCTTTCTGAAAAAGGTTGTTTTCTCACATGCACTATAAGTGCTCCGAACTAACCTCCTTCTCGCGGGAGATGAAACAATCTTATCTCAGGTTGAGTTCTTTCGTTTTCAAAAATAAATAAAATTCTTCTAATACAAATAAATAATAAATTCTCCTAAAATTATAATTCATCCAAAATCTAATCGTATACAAATTAATATCAAAAAAATTTTAATTTCATAGTGAACGTAGTTTGCAAATTTAACTTATCTAAAACGTCGCCTTATCAAATAAACCATTTGTTCCTTCGAATGCAATTTAATTTTTCCAATTCTAAATATAACTCTATTCTTTTTATTTCACCAGCTCTTTCCAATTTAATTAACCAAATCTAATCTACTTCCAGTCAGTAGCGAAATATAAAAAATTCTCAAACCCAATTTCAAATATCAAAAATATTTCCAAAAAAGCGCAATGATGCATTCGCATCAGATTCACTTTATTCAATTAAAAATAATAACTCAAAATTTAAAAAAAATAAATCACAAATCGCAAAATATCTCACAAGAGCCAAAACTAGCAACCAGCTCGGTGGCCATCATGTCAAAAAGCCTCTTATTTCCGTCAATTCCCCCACCTGTCTAATTTTACAATCTTACAAAATTACAACTATTTAAAACAAAATTTTCTTAAAAATGTACAGGGTGGGTTCGAATCCTTTTGAAACACCACAATATATACGTATGTTATACGAGTATATGTAGCGTTTTTGCGGGAAGTAAGGGGCCGACAGTCTCTAAATTGCCCGGGCCGGTTTTAGGTCCCAGTCCGGGCCTGCGTTGTAGTACATGCTTTTATTTTTACTAAAATAATAACTCATGGGAACAATATTACTGAGAGCGTTAGCAAAATTTATTATTTTTCGGACGGAGCTCCTCAACAATTTAAAAATTTCGTCAATTTACTACCACAACAGTGCTTTTGGAATGAATTTATTTTCGAAAACCTGAAACATTTCATAGAGTATGACTAAATATTTTTTGTGTTTTTTTTTTCTGAAACGAAAAAATTAAAAAGAACGTCCCGATTAGTTAGTTTTTAAGAAAAAAAAACAATTTTTGTTAAAAAATCATAACTTATTTTGGGTTGGGTAAAAAAATTGGAAAAAATTTACAGAAACGTTTTTAGTTGGGTAGTATAACATAAAAATTTGAACCAAATCAAAAGAGGTCGGAAACAAAAGTGGCCGATTTGGCGTGAAATGTCCCATATAGTACTATTGCTAGTTTTGTCTTAAAGTAAAATTCAAAAACCAACTTTCGCGAACACTACTATATTTTTGTAATTTTTTAATAATATAACTCATAATATATTAAACATTGATGCGTTTAAGTTTTATACCGCACTGTTGGTTATATCAACCTATACAGCATAATTTGTTTATTTCAGTATGTCTGGGGCCAATTTCCTTGGGTGCAGCTTTGGCCTGGACGTCTCCTGTACTTCCACAATTAGAAAATGCAAATTCCACGACAACTTTCCATATTTCGGTGGAGGAAGGTTCGTGGGTGGGTGCGATGTTGGCGGTCGGCTCTCTAACCAGTGCGATTCCTGCTGGATACTTGGCAGATCGTTTCGGTTCTAAAAAGTGCATTATTGGTTTTACAATTCCGACGGTGATTTTTGCATTAATTGTTATATTCGCTAACGACGTGTATGCGTTATGCTTTGCTCGTCTCTTTTCTGGATTTGCGATTGGGGGCATATCGGTTGCCGGGCCTATGTACATTTCCGAAATAGCCCAGATATCGCTCAGAGGGACATTGTCGTCGTTTTTTGAGTTGCTGATATATGTGGGGGTTACTCTAACCGCAATATTTGGTGCTTCTGTCACCTACATCACTCTAACTTGCATAATTGGTGTATTTACCGTAATAGTTGCGATTTTATTTGTTTTCATGCCCGAAAGTCCCACGTACCTAATGAAAGTGAAAAGAAGGGCGGAAGCCGAGAAAGCTCTGCGATTTTACAGAAGTGAAAATTTTAATGTTGGAGAAATATTGGATCAGATAAACGAGGCACTCGTAGATAGAGCGAAACTTAAATCGGGAAGTGTCAGTATAAGACAGCAATTAAAATCCAAAATAGTGATTCGTGGGCTTATCGCAAGTGTCGGATTGCTCTCCTTCCAACAATTGAGCGGGATCGATGGTATCACCTTCTACACCGTTCAAATTTTTCAAAAAGCCGACTCCATTATTAACGCTTACACTTGCGCCATAATAATGGCAGTTATCGAGTTGATATCGGCAATGGGTGTACTGTTGACAGTAGAAAAAGCGGATCGAAAACATTTTCTTTATGCTTCCGCTATCGGAACGGGTGTGTGTTTGGCGTTGTTCGGCTTGTACTTTGTTTTTAAAGAAAATCAATTTGACTTTTATGGCCTAGATATTTTACCATTTATCAGTATGTTTACTTATAACATAGCGTTTGCTCTCGGGCTCGGCCCCGTTCCGTGGATGATAAACGGTGAACTTTTTGCGCCGGAAATTAAAGGATTGGCTAGTGGAATCACCATCGCGACAACTTGGATTTTGTTGTTTATAATATCAAAGACCATGCCCATGATGTTGTTCGAGTGGCCAGGAGCCAGCTATACTTTTTTCCTTTACTCCATCTTTATGTTGGTGTGTGTATTCTTTATTAAATACTGCGTACCGGAAACCAGAGGGAAAAGTTTGGAGCAAATTCAGAGAGAGCTAGCCTATAATACCGATTGACTGTTGGTATGAATAGGAAATTTTAGTTTTAATTATAGGTGTCGAAAATTGTTTTTATAAATTTTATTATGACTATTTATTTTAAATAAATTAACTACACAAAATTGACATGAAATTTGTTTCAAATATAAATTCTGTTAGTACCTTAGAGTAACGCAATGATCCCCGCCACTGCGCCAGACAATGACAGAAACGTCAAAAACAGCTGGAGAACTTGTGACAAGATAACCTACAAAATTGTAAACTATTCATAATGGAAAAGAATGATAAAAAAAGTGATTTACCCGAAATAAAAAAAGAAACAACTCCTGTTCACTCCAACATTTACGATCAGTTAACAAACAATTTGAAAATATTTGAGCAATACGTAGATGTTGTCGTCGAATGTTCTTCTCATTACAATCGTGCTACCAGTGTTTTATATTCGCCGGAAAACTTGAAAGGGAAACCGTCCAAGTATCCCAACGCAGGAGACCACCCTTGGGCTTATATGCTTGTAAGTAATCGAACCTTCGTTGAAATAATACCGCAATTTTACAATGTTTGTTTAAGAGGAGCTACGGCAAATGGTGGAACGAATGCGAATCTGCTCAACGTCCGTACGTCGTTCGTCATGGAATCGATTCAGAAGATTTTGTTATCGTAAAGTAAAGAGCTTGCACGTAATTAAATGTAATTTGAAATATATAAATGTTTTGATTTTAGATTTGAAGTTCCTGTTATTCCTGCCAAGGTGACGATTTATGAAACTTATAATCCTGGAGCTATTGTTAGAATATTTGGTCGTTCCACCACTGAAAAGTGGTATTTGTTGTGGAAAATCGAACCTTCAGAATTTAAAAAAGTTACAGAGGCAGTTAGAACTTTTTCACCACCTATTAAAAAACTTCCAATATTAGTTAAGTAAGTTGATTTCGCATTCCAAAATTTAAATTTTCTATGCAGTTTAAAAAGGACAGTAAATAAGTCAAATGTGATAGAAATTAAAGTTAATCAATCGAAAGAGATAAATATTTTCTTGATTAGCACAATCATTTAAAAAACGTACACTTTATAAGATTTTGTATTTAAATTGTGTAAAGCAATGCAGACAGTATAATACAAAGACAGAGAGAATTAAAATTTTTATTTTCTTACTTAATTACTTACAAATAATCTTATATTCATAATAATTATTATAATTTTTAACATTATAATTAGAGCCCGAACTTATAAGCGCTTTAAAAAGTTTCAAAAAACAAAGAAAAAAATCCGATAAAATAGAAAGAAAGCATCAAAATTTAATTTTTATTAAATATTAATTAGAAATTCGCTTAATAATAAAAAATTAATTATCATGTATTTTTCCAAATTTTTCATTATGAAAAATTGTCGTTTCTTGTTTAACAACTGCTTATAAATCGAAAAACTTGACTCAACATCAACTGATGTAATAGGAGCCCAGGTTACTGTCAGTTAATTCACCTCACGATTTGAACTTTTTTCTATGCACTATTGGAAAGAAGACACTTTTTTTAGCATATTGTAACAAAAATTTTGTAGAATGTAATAGAAGGCACCTTTACAAAAATTCTTTTTGTATTTGAAATTAAATAAATTTTTAACCAAATAATAATTTAAGACAAATTGTTTCGGCAACAATGGGATAGCCCATGTGCAAGACATGTACAGTAAATTAAATTGTCATAAAATACTTTGAGTTCTGTTCCAGCTTTAATCATGTACTTTAATCTGCTTATAATCTGTGAACTAGAGAAATTAAGAGGAATAACTTCTCGATTCGAATTTGAAGTGGTTCACACTACCACTTGCTCATCTTTCTTTATACGTTTTTTAATTAGCTAATTTTGTTTTTTCAGTGAAATTCGTATCGAATTAAATCAAAGCTTATTACATTACCACACAGCCATCGATGCTATATTACTAGCCGGTTATAGACCAGAAGGTCGTTTAATAGAACAATTGATAAAAGAAGAGTTTTTACAAGATATTCCAATCCCATTTGTGCAACAACCTTGTATTGTTGACTACTCAATCAGTTACATTACAGAATTGTCGGTAAGATTATTATTTCAAACCAAGATGGCGTTTATCCTTTGAATATTTCAGAATGAAATGATGTTAGAAATTTTCAAATATTGTGATTTGCAAACTCTAGGGCGTTGTGCTCAGGTTTGCCAACACTGGAAGAATTTAACTGACACTGCTATTCTTTATTCGGAAGTAGATTTACAGGTAAATTCAACATCCAGCAGTTAACGACATTACAAAATACTTTTTTTCAGAAATATTGGCATAAAATAGATAAGCGTGTAATGGAACAGTTGTCACAAAAATGTGAAATCATTAGAAAGTTGGATTTTTCATGGTGTGGAAATGATGAAATGAGAGCTTCGCCAGAAATTTTTATGACGTTAGTGTTTCTAAATTAAAAATTGTTTGTAGTACTACAAATTATATTGTATTGCAGTTTTTTGAATGAGTGCTGCAGTCGGCAGTTAACGCATTTAGCACTTAATTATTGTGATTTTCTAACAGAGCCTGTCGTATATCACATTGCAAATTTTAGCGAAATTACAGGTAAGTTCAAATAATTTAAGCAATCGATTCTATTAATGTTATTTTATTTTTAGACTTACGGCTCAAACATTGCAAGATTATGTCGCAGTTCTTTGCGGGTGTAGCTTGTCTTAGAAAATTGACTTCTTTAGATTTAAGTTCGTCTTCTATTAGAGATACAGAGTTGAACATGATTTTGAGCAATAATTGGGATATAAAACATTTAATTGTTGGTAATAGTTTGCTCAAATTCTGTATAATTTTATTTTATTAATATTTTCTGATTTAGATAACTGTTACGGTTTATACGATATGGATGAAATTACAAAAACGATTTCAATTTATAATAAACAGCTAGTTTCGTTAAGCACTTGGCAGAATCCTTCGCTAACTACAAACGGTGTAGCACATCTGGCATCATGTAGTGACTTACGTGAATTGGACGTGGGATGGTGCCTAATGTTGTCCGAAGCTGGAAACAGTCTGGAATTAATTAGTCGCAGTTGTTCTAATTTAAGAAAATTAGTAATATCAGGTTGGAGGGGAATGTCGGATCAGTATTTGAAGCATGTAATCATAAAGTGTCACGAACTGTATCATTTAGATATTTTAGGTATAAGAAATATTACTGGTGAAATTGGTGAATTGGCATTAAAATCTCTGCCTGATTTAAAATTGCTAGATATAAGCTTTTGTTCGTTAATATCTCGTGATCAGGTAAATATTATAAAGACGCGATTGTGCAAATAATAAAACCTTGTTTATTTTGGTAGGTTCAAAGTTGGAGAAGAAGATATCCGAATGTTATAATTCAAAGAAGTTGTGAATCTCATACCCATCACAATTGAATCCCCTTTTTTAGTTTAAAAAATATATTTAATCTAAGTCTAAATGTAATAATCCTAATGCAAGGTTTAGATAAAACTAAATGAAATTGGTGTACCAAGTTTCCTTATCCTTCTAATAAATCGAAGCAGGTCGAAACATATCGATTGACTAATATTGGCAAGGAAGTACCTGGTTTATAAATTTTATTTTCTCGTTCTAGAAAATGTAAGTTTTAATTTAAAAGAAATACTGTGATACTTAATAAAAATTTTCTTACTATTGTATCGTATAAGTAGAATAAGTAGCAAAATATTTTTATATAAAAAGAAAGCTATTCATTTTCAAAATTTGATTAGCGCAGATTTCTATTATTTATTTATATCACGTTTCATTTGTCTTTAAGACTTTATGTGCGAGGTTAAATTATAAAACTTAAGTCCCATTATTTATGAAATATGTTAATTAATGTTGTGTAGAGAAATAAAATAAATATGTTACATTGTTTGTGTGTATTTTAGTTTCATCAAATATAAAATAAATAAAATTCAGTTACAACGGAAATCGAAATACTGATTTTAAATACTTGTCGCTGTAATTAATTATTTTAATAATTTTTGTTGAATTAGATTTGCAAAATATAAATATGACCATTTTTATATTCGATAGTATAATTTATTATAATGGGAGGTATCATTATTGTTATTATTCGAATTCTTATGACTATAAAACAACAATAGTATATTATTCAACAAGCGAATCATAAATATGAAAATGTTTTTGCGATGTGAGTGGTAAATGAGTGCAGCAATTCATTTGAAAAAATAATCGCCGTTATACTCGGGGTAAATGTTCAAAGTTTTCTGCATTATTGATAATACGAGAGTGTTAGCTATAAGAAACTTCATCAAGTTCTAGATTACGAATCCGATTTTACGGCGTATGTTTACGTACTTATATTGATTTGAACTTTTAAAAGTTATTGATCAAGAGTCACTTGAGGAATTGATAAAGCCAAGAAGACTGCCATTACCATATACGTACTATACTATTTTAAATTCAAAGCTGCATGCTAAAATGACAAAAATTATAGGTACATAAAAATTTATATTACCCCAAATAATACCCCATTCTAGAGCGACGAAGCGAAAGAAGTATAAAAGGTTTCGTAAGAAGTTAGTATAAAGACAAATGAGGAGATGAAAATGAATAATTAATTTTCGTAATTTAATTGACAAAGAGAAAATACGCATATTCCAAACATTATAACTAACCATGTTTTAGAGAAATTGCCAGGGAGTACCCGGATTAATAAAATAAAACAAAAACATTACTTTTCTTGATTACCAAAAAGTCAGACGACTTCCGGCCGCCGTGACCTTATTCTAACTAGGAAGTGTTTTTGTCTTTGTAAGATTTTATTCATTGTTTATTAGTTTCGATTAGCTATCATCAAACCCAATTATCATAAATAATATCTTCGTCCTTAGTCCAATCATTAGATACTTGCGTGTGGAAATAACTCGGAAATGAAATCTTTTTACACTCTTACACCGAAAAAGGTTCTAAGTTTTCTACAACAGATTCAAATCAGAACAGGTGCAAGTTTCTAAAGAAAGGTCTCAAAAATCTTAAATTGGCTGTTTTCTAGATAAAATTCTTTAAAACTTTTCAACTTACTACTCTTTTTTTTGTTTTTTTACACGAAATTTTGCTCTCTACATTTTAGATAATGTTAAAATTGCGTCTGAGATTAACCCTCCAGTACTAGCAATCGGTCTCACAGACCGACGATTTCTATTTTTAACTGTAAATTTAAATAAACAATAAAATTTTGTAAATAAAAATGACTTTTTTCTACTAAAATTGACATTATTATAAAAAAATATACCTAGACAATTGATATTATTCCTTTTTTGGTGAAAAAAATATGTAAACACTAAGTTAAAAATATTGAAAACGAGAATCGGTCTCACAGACTAACGTTAGTACTCGTCAGGGCCGTCCTAAAATATATGACGCCCCTGAGCTTCTAAAATTAATGAGTCCTCTTCATAAGAAGATACAAATACAATGGAAAAAGTCAATTTATTACTATTACACTCAGTGGCGGCTCGTGAAAAATATTCTTGGGTGTTCTGCATTATAAAAATGGCAAGATATCAGAAAATGGCAATCTCAAAAAATAAATTTACTTATTGCACATTTTTAAATATTAAACGTTTAACACTTATCTAAAATGTATTACTTTATATGATTTTACATTTTTACAATAAATTGCAATCCTAACTAATTTTCGAAAAAATTTTATTAAGTACAGCTTATGAGAGAAGTTGTGTTAAAAATATTAGTAATATTTCATTTTATTTTTTCTTCATTTAATATTCATAAGCATTTATTTTATGTACTACTACTACTTCTACTATCTTCGATATTCATAATTTCAATTAAAGTTCATAACGCAAGATGTGTTTAAAATAAAATCGTATATGTTCGTAAAACCAGAGCTGAAATATGAGCAGAACGGTTGTACGTTTGGTCGGTTGTTCCTATATCTTGTAATCTGCGAGTTTAATAATAAACATTATTATTGTAGAAAAAACCTACATAATTTTAATTTTATTGATATTAATAATTAAACGTAATTTCATTTTGAGTTTCTAATATAGGATCTGCCAAAAAATAATTTTACTTCTATTTTGATAATAGTATTTATAAGAAACTTGGTAAAATTAAAATTTGTACTAAATTTTTAAATTACACTATATTACGAGTATTAAACTATTGCATTTTATTGTTTAACCATGTTGTTGAACAATCAATGAACAAAAATTAACTTACTAGTTGTTTTCATAGGTCAAATTTTAAATTATATTACAAAAATACGGCATGTAATTCTGCATAAGATGCAGCTCAATTTGTAGTGTATACCGTGGTGTTAGGATTGTCCTAACACCACGATGTATACTGGTATGGATACGATTCCACCCGATAGCTCGCGTCATTTCATGTTCAGAATCATTTCCAGCACATCGAAGTTAAACAGTGATTTCGAAAGCGTAACGGACTTGTATTAATTATTACAGTACTTATTTGACTGACTGATAAAAGTACTTATAACTCAAGGCAACATAAGAAGCGCGCTTTGAAACCAAAATTGATTAGTCTTCAATTATTGAAATAATTTGAAATGTGGTGGTTATACTAATAAGTAATAATTAATTTGGTACACTTCATTCTGATATTTGGCGGTTCTGCAGCTCTGCAGTTCCTATGGTAGAACCGCCCCTGATTACACTAAGCAAAAACATAAAATTCATACAAAATTTTAAATACTGCGTATCCAGAAAAATGGAAGTATCCTGAAAAGAGGAGGATTTAACAATTGGCCGGTACGATTACCCGATATAACATCTCTCAATTATAAATAATACCGTGCAACATCTTTTGAAAAAAGCAAGCCTGTGTGCTGAAAATAAGGGAGGCCATTTTGAAAATTTATTAAAATAAATTTAAGAATTTATTTTTTTTACCTACACCTTGTTCGTTATTTTCAAAATTTTTGTAAAAACGATTGGTTTTCTAAAAAAATTTATTTGACCAAAGTTGTAGCCCGTTAAATTCTCTATCCGGTTTCAGCCTTTAGTTTTTTTCCAAGACGTTTCGTTTAAGAGATACGGGGTTCGCAAGAAAAAGAAACAAAACCTCAATTTTTTTAACAGTTTTTCCCTTAATTTAATTTATAACTCGAAATCCGTTGATTCTAGACGATAATGGATTATAACCTAATTTGTAGATAAGCAAATGATATTTAAAAAAATTCTAATTCATTAAGCCTGAAAAATTAATAATATCGGAGCTATGGCCGTTTGAAATCAGAAAAAATTAAAAAAATTGCTTTAAAGGGAGGTAACCTCTCCCCCCCCCCCTTCCAAAGATTTGGACCCGGTAAATAATATATTCATATCATTTAATTTGCTCTGTCCCAAGAAGATCGTAAATATTTTTTATCTTTTTTAGGGCTGAAAAAAAAATCAAAATAAAAATTGCCGCCCCCAAAAGGCTGGCTCTCCAGGGCTCTTGTGGTTAGAGTAGCCCTGGTACTCGTGTTATGAAAAACCACGTTAGTACTGAAGGGTTAACCGAATTTGAGTTAAGTGCAAAAATCTAATAAACGACAAAAATTAGGTAACACGGAATCAAGTTTGAAAGCTTACAGCTAGGGCCTTATAGCTACAAAATTTTTTTATTCATATAATTTGAGATAATTGAGTCTAGTTTGAGTCTAATTGAGTCAAAACACATTTAATACTATTTATGTGTCTTGAAAAGTTGTAAAATTTCTTAAACTTTAGTTCAGCTGAACTACGTTTGAATAGGTTTAAAATGACATTTTAAACCATAAAAGTTAAAAATAAAACAGTCATCTCACAACTTTTCTAAAAAACTACATAGTAAAAATCTGAATTATAGCCAACTATTGGAGATCACCGGTTAAACTTAAATTAAAGGAGAAGATAAGATGAAATCCATTAGATTATCGATTTGAAGTGATCGTCTCGACAACTAATTAACACGTGTTAAAAGATTTACATTCACAAACAGTGACTCTCAAATATTTCCTTAATACGTACACGCAAGCTTGAAATTTAAGTCAACTTTTTATGTGCACTGATTTAAATTCAACGTTTCGCGAATATTTAGCTAAAACTTTTGATTGCTATCAAAATACATGTTAATCTGATTTTGGGCGATGCAATGTAAATATCATTCGCGACTTTTCGCGATTCAAGAGTCAATTAACTGCGAATATTCGCTAATTTTTCAATTAAAGCTGAATGTGATTATTCCCTATTTATAACAACAATTAAAAACGTTATTATCAGTTTTTCTAATTAAAAATTCAGTTTTTAAAAACCAAAGTTTGTCGATGAAAACACATCAACCTTATCGACATGTATTCAAAACGCTAAGTTCAACCTGTCAGTTCGTTCCGGAGTGTTAAAAAAAGTGTTGTGCTAATTCACATAAAAAAAATTTTATTTTAAGTATTCATAGTTAAATTTTAATTTTAATTTTTTTAAGTGGTTCGAATAATTTCTTTGCTTTTAATTTTTTTTTGTTTTGTGCGCTCCTCAAAAAGGTAATAACCAAATTTATATACTTGAAATTATATGTTTTTTTTACTTATTTAAGTGAGTCCAACGATTTAAATGTAATCTTATTTTTGTAACAGAAAGTTAACTTAGTAAATTAATTCTCAGCAATTATTTTTTTTCAATTATATTTTTTTTGTATCGTTTTATCATTATTCTATTGTGTTAAATAAATTAGTTGTGATTTACATGTTGTTAAAAAGGCGATCGACTTGGTAATAAATAATAATCCTACGGCTCCAATCTTTGATTAAAAGGTTTGAGACTGGCTATAAACAGTCTCTATGGTGGCAGCGACCTCTACCTTCAGTTGACAAACGACGGCCGCGATTATTCAATTAATCAAAGCCTACCCGTGTTACAATTGATTGGTCAAAAAATATGTCTATGTACTAGTAGGTACATAATATTGTGACAAAATTATGTTTTGAACAAATAATCTAAAAGTTCTCGACCTTACGGTCTCGAGCTTTTAACTTGAATAATATAATGTTATTTTCATTTTCGTTTACTATTGTTTACAAAATTAGTAAAACGCAACAAATAAAGCTGTAAAATGTGGTTATTTAGTTCAGGAAACAAAATTGTATTTGCAAAGAAAGAAATTTATACGAAAGTTTTTGCTTTTATACGATTGCAGTTATCCGCACGCGGTGTTTATAAAATAAACATAACGTTTGAAATAGTGGGCATTTGAAAGTTTTTCAATTCTACACGCGTAAGCATTCATACATATTGACAGCTAAAGCCCTCGATATCGGCGATATTTGGATTCAGTTTGGGTAAAACATCAAATCTGGCTTCTGTAAGAACATGCATGCGTTTACAACGTGAGCAGACTATTTTTCTTAAAAATGCAATGCATTTTTTACCACTCCGATATCACTTTCTCCACGAGTTTGCATTAAAAATTCTCTATTAAAAATCTTTAAAGCGCGTGTTTTAAATTTTTCCAATTTGTACGCGCACTTGTTATGTTTCACACGTCCGTCCGTCCGATGTAATACCGCGTTTTTCCTTCAGATTCTTTGCGGTAATTGTTGTTCGAGTCAAACTAAAACAAGAGATTTTAAACAAGATTAATGGTGTTCCAACTAATTTCGGTTCGGTCAATGAATCGTGTCGTTGTTTCTTGCTTTATATTTTTTAAGCCGAAAGAACGCACCACGTCTAAACTAGCTAAAAAAGAGAAAATTGCAATAAGTAATTGGTTCTTTTCTCAGCTGCAATAATTTTTCATTAAATCGAATTCAAAATCTAATTCTTTTGACAAATATATTAAAGGAACATATTAACAAAGGGATACTGCCACCAGCATATGTGGAGAAATATGGATGTGTTCATCATCTCGCAGCCTAGGGAAACAATTCGGTTTCCACGGGGGTAGCGCTAAATCATTTTTAGTCGGCGTCGATATTACAGAACCGTACCGTTTCTTTTCCTTCGGCCAAACATTCAGGTGATATCAAACTGGAGTGTATACTTTGCCTTGCATGAAAAATCGTTTTTACGCCGACGATTATTTAAATATCATCCCCAGGCGCATTATCTTGCGCCTAAATTAAGATATCAGACCGGTCGGTATTTGAAAAGCCTCGTTGACGTTTTCATACATCACGGCGTCGTCATAAATTCCACAAATATTTTTGTTGGCAGTGATTACATTTTTTGTTTTTATCTTTTCTCCCCTCATTGACTGACATGCACAATGACGTAACATTAAGCGAAGGAAATATTCTGTCCACTAAATTTTTCATTCGCTTACATTGTCAAGTTTTTTATCCGAACGAATTTAATAATTTTGTTACTGTGGGGAAAATTATATCGGATTATTACGGGAAATTCTAAAATACAATCCTGCGTTTGTAACAAATAAAGAAAATTGGATTCGCTTAGTATTGGGATATCGATAGCAAAGTTTGGGGCAGTGAAAATTTGGAACTCATTTCCTGCACCTGCGACAGTGTAAATCATAAGAAGATAAAACTAAGAAAAGCGAAACGTTATTATAGATCACCGTATTAATACGTATTGGAAATGACAATTTTCAGAAATACGCTACAAAAAGTATTAAAAACCACCACCTCAAACGTGATAAATTATAATACCAAAATTTATATGAGGTGTAATGCGAAAGCATCGAGACATCTTTCGAGAAGAAGTTTCCACCGTGTATATGAAAATATGATTTTTTTAATTTATACCTCGGTATTCAGCTTTTTTCTTTGGGTTATTTTATGTCAGATTATAGCGGTCTGAACGACATCTACGTTTTCAACACTTCCGTAGTCCAAATTATTAAAATACTTCATTTACACCCAAAACATTGCTTCATTTTATATTTTAACACAAAAAATATAATATCAAATTACACCGAAAATTAGTTTCACATCAAATTCTGTAAAATTCAACATTAATATACATTTCATCGAGGAAAATTAATATGGACAAATGTAAAATTACAAATTGTTCATTTTACAACGAAAAAAACTTTATCTACACAGACGAAGTTTATGATAAATTAAACCTAGTGTGAAGATCATGTAATGCAAATTCAGAGTTAAATCAGACGTTGTAGAGCGAGAACTGTCACAGAATTTTTGCTTTATTTTTCATTACATATGTAAATAATGTACATTAAGTTGTAATTGTCAGAATTTACAATAAATTGTAAAATTTTGTATTGTTATTGTCAATAGATTTTTATATAAATACTAGCTGGCATATGCGTTCTTCGGCCGCCTTTAGCCATCTAGACTGTGTCAGATATAGTTGTTCGGCCTTCGGCCTCGCAGGAGGAATATTAGTAGTATACCTGAAACCATAATTGTTCGACCCCAAAGTCGTCCGGAGCGATCGGATTAATGGATAACAATTAATAAACAATTTATTAATAAAAAATTATTGAATATAAACAATAATATAAAATATAAAATGTGCGCTATACCTATATTATATGCGTTGAGTAGTTATCCGTCAATGTGAATGTATGTATACTTCTCAGATTAATAGAGTTAATAGCCGAAGTTAATGTTAACTAATGTCATACCAAATACTATGGATTTGATAATACGTACAGCTTAGGCCCATTACAATAGAATTTTCGTAGCCCGAAATTTTTGCGCCATCTGTCTGATTGAGTTGGAACCTTCGAACTTTTGGTGTAATCAAATACTATGTGTTATTTTTTAAAATTATATTTTTTATTAATATATAAGTAGTTACATGAAATAAAACTGCGTATGTTAATTGTGAGAAATTTTTTTAAATTTATTTTTAGTTTTTGAATTATTTTTTTTACTTTTCACACTTTTAAACAATTTTAATTTATTGTCTTCATTCAATTTATTAAAACATTAAAATATTTATCTAAAAATAAATTTATACAAGAATCGCATACTATATTACAAATATTTTTCTTAATAAGATCACAATTTTTTAATTTTGTTTTTACATTACTCGCATTTTCTTCTAAAAATACAGTAAGCATGCTTTTAAAAGTCTGATTTATGCTGTTTTAGTAATTTACAGATCTTTGTTGTATGGCATCCTGAAAAACAATTTCGAGTCTTTCTGTTGTTTGTAATTTGCACATGAAAATATTGAATATGTAGAACCAATTCCGGACATGTTGATGAAAATTCATCACTGATTTATAAATATATAATAAAAAAAGTTTCACTTTTATACTACCATAGGCAAACATAACCAAGATCACATTTACAAACATAAACAAACTTAAAATTAACTGTCAAACTGATTTAGTTTCAACTCAATTCGTTAGAGGCGCTCAAGTGCTGGGCTACAAATTTTTGTCGTAGCTGTACGTATTATCCTATCCATAGTATTTGGTCATACTAATGTTTGAAATGTTAAATTTTAGTATCGTATCGCAGCGCCATCTATCCGTGTGGGTGCATATTTTTTTACTTAATAAGTTTGGCTACTATAGAATAGATGGGGACCAATCAGAAGGTGCGTTACGGTAAATTTTTCGAAACCGACCAATCAGAGGTGCGTTACGGGATAGATACACAGACAAGGGCTATTATATTATGTAATAATAAAAAGTTATTTTCCATTCTTTACCAAAATCTACTGTTTTTATCGAGCAATTTTACACCAATGTTGAATTTTACAGAATCAGATGGAATTTGTACACTGTTGTTAAAAACCCATGTTGAAAATTACCCCTAAAATTGATGTTCACTAGGTTGCTACAGAAATATTTGATTGAAAAAATTTGACAGATTAATTTGATAGATTTTTCAAACAGTTCAGTACATCCAATATTTCTTGTTAGTTTTTGAGATCTTCCGATCAAGGATAGAACATTTCGCCGCCGCCACAATAAAGCTTTGAATATTTATTTCAAGTAATTTAATAATTAATTTGTTTTATACAATCGAGAATTCAAATCAATTTTAAATTCTTTTACCGGCTTTATTTATTGTCGTTTTGTATTATATTTACCGCCGAACTAGACATCGACATTGCATGTTTTTTCAATCAGAAATTCATAATATTAATTTAATAATTTAATTTCAATTTTAATTTTGCGGATTAAAAACTTACACTTTCTCATATTTATACTAAAAAATGGATAAAAATTTTAAATATTTCCTTACAGTGACCAACCTGAAAATAATGTGAAGTCGATAATTAATTTCAAAATTCTTCATTAATAAAAATGTAAAATTTTATTTAATAAAATAATTTTTGTAGCGTTGATCAACCACAATTTTAAAACGGTGTATGATGATTTCTAGATCCGAAATCGAAGAATTGACTTGAAATTTAAAACATACTATTATTCAAAAAAATAGTAAGTAGTTTTCTTGTTTCTTTTTCTTTCAGTTGCTGAAAACTATTTTTTGAACTAAAATTTTGCATAATTTTTTATGGACAATGCTATACGCGAAGTTTAGTAGCTGTTATAACAATAAAAGCTTTTCAAATATAATGTTACATTTATATTTATGAAGATTTATATTAATAAATACCCAAATATAAATAAAATCGCACGTTTAGTTTTTTCAACACCGTTTGAACAGTGAAATTGTAACTGTGACAATTTTTACCATTATTATTGATATAATTTTTACCGGTGAGCAAAAAAACAAAATTTGTTTCTTCTTTTATAAACGATCAAATTAAATTTTTATGTTTGCAGAAAGTCCTAAAGACGCTTAGGATGGCGACGGCGAAATGCCGACGGCGAAATATTCTATAAGGTATAAAACTTTTGCGTTAATTCGCTTAAACGGTTAGTTTTGTTGGTAAAGTTTTCATTTTTTTTTATTTTGCATAATTATTTCGTTTGCTTTCTAATGAAATTATGAAGTCAAAATTAAAAGTTAGAGTGGTGTGACGCGAATTCGTTATGAATTTGTTGGTAATTTAAGTTACGAGTGGCTTTTCTTAACCGAATTGCAAAGTGCATGGTTATGTAACAAATTGTCCGAATGCATTAACAATTTTGGAGGTATCAGTGACGTTTTAGACTCGTCCAGAGGGAGGTAACTCGACCGCCGTGACTAACTAGCTGTCATTCTGTACCGCTTTTCTGGAATGACGAGAGCAAGATAAGGGTGGAATTGCTGTGACAGGGTATATAATACCTCTCGATTTCAGCCTTTCTTTGAATTTAAATTTTAATGACCGCAATTTAGAAACGCTTTTTTTATACTGCAACTATGTACGCAATACATCCGAGCAGCTCTGTAAATTTATTTGTGTTTTTAATCGAGAGATGGACAAATAATGTTTCAATTAACACTGTTTATTTAATTTATGTAATTTGAATATTTTTGGAATATTGATATTTACTTATTTAGCCAATTCTGTATTATACTGGAACCTTCATATATACCGCATTCACTAATTACGTTTTCATTATATTCCAATAATATTATTTCAATATCATAAATGTTGTATGCTCATAAATTAAATATTTCAAGCAGAAGCAGAATTAATTATTTTGCCGCAAAAAATGTGAAAATTTAGGCAGGACAATAAACAGCAGTAATTTTTTTCTGAATTTCTAGGTTAGAAAAAACAAAATAATTCGAAATATTTTTGTGCACTACGAATGTTCGGCAAGCATATAATAGTAAATATGTGCAAATAATACGTAGCAGTTGTAAGTGGCAGACTTTTATCGGTGGTCATTTGGGGAAACATTTGATATCTCCGTTCGTGTTCTCGTTTATTTTTGACAGAGTGGCATCTGGCATGGCACGTTTCTTACATTTTCAAAACTTAAGACAAGATTATATGATGTGTCTATGATAACAACTTGGTTGCAAACATAACTTTCTATAACACTTCCACGATGGAACACGTGCATATAAATTTGTTCTCTTGGGATAATTTCAGTCCGAGCAACCATGAGGATTTGACGTTTTGATAAAAGCCCTCATTCCTTACAATATCTAAAACAAGACGCTCGACAGTTGTGACATGTAAAAAATAAAGTACAATTTGCGAAGATATACCTACTTTACGATACCCACCTATACATATTTACTTGTCTCATTTTGATTTTCCAAACGCGGCAAGCCCAAATTCTTAATCGTCTCGCAACTTTTTATTTTGGCAATTTACTTTGTTTACTTGTAGAAACTTCGTAATAATTTAAATATTTCGCGATAAGAAAGAAATTGGTCCTCGAAGTATACTATATATACTATATATATAAATGTATTATACCTATATAAATTTAAAAAAAAAGTACTAAATCTAATGTACGATAGATTTATCGGAGAACGATTTATAAGAAAGGAATGAAATTGACAATATCAGATTGTAATTTCCATTACCTGCTGCTATCTCTTTAAGAAAGATTCGAATCGGAAATTGTACGTTACTGATGCTTTACCTTATGTGTGTTATAGTATTCTCGAATAAATCAATTTATTTCATATTTATATATTTATTTAATACGTAATAATTAATATGTTCGTTCTATTTATTTTACGAAAAAATATATTTAATATATTGCGTGTCGTAAGATATCACCAGCGGCGTAGTTATTGAAAATAATATCGCAGAGCGGAAAACAGTGGTTTCATTCCAGATCGCGCCAGATAGTCAATGGTTTAATTGATTTTTGTTTATCCTACGTATTTCTTTTGTTCAGAAATAATACATTACATTATGTACGCAATGGGTATTTGTTAGATTCTGACAATCTAAAGTATCATCCACAACCACCAAATTAACCGTAGAATTAAACGTAGAAGTTTGCCGCATTTAAATCCTATGCGGTTGTTCACAACCTCGAAATTAGTACTTAACGCGAAATTAGTACTTAGTACTTAATGCAGAACCTTGCAAGGTCCAAGCTTTTTCACGTAAATTAGTCGTCAAGTCACTACTACGCATGCTTTAAAATCATTCCAGTGTCATCTGTGATTTCTAACCTAAAACCTGTTAACTTTTGTGACCTGAATTATATTTAATATTAAAGGTACAACGCTATGGTATTAACCTGTACCCGATTTAAATAGAAACATTAGGTTATCTAGCAATAACAACAATTTACCATCCGAAATACTCAAGTTCCAAACGTTGACACTAGATGGAGTCACACTAATTTGCGTATTATTTTAAGCATTGTGAATGCTACCAAAACATTAATTTATGTTCAAATTTCAAGTATTAATTTATGTACTAATTCTACAGTTAATTTAGAGGTTGTGGATGAGGCTTAAAGGATATCCAATTTATAATAATTGGATATCAAGAAAGCGGGGGGGGGGGGGGTTATCCTTCAAATCTTGTCGTGCACACTACTTAGGTTTATAGTGTAATGATATTTTCGTTGAAAATTTTACAACACACTTGTTTTTACTCGGGCAACCCTGGTGTGCGGGAGCAGTTGGGAATTTTCAAAGGTCGAGAGTCTCTAGTTTCCAAATTAATCATAAGAATTTCTTATAAAAAAAAATAAATTCGTCTTCCAACAATTAATTATTAAATCGTATAAATTTAATTCCAATATAAAATTTTACTTTTCCTCAGTTTTAAACTTTTGATATTCAATTCAATATCAGCAACGCCACGTTTGGTTCTTATAAATTTTAATTTTATTTTCTCAATTTAAATAAATTCGAATTAAATTAATTTTTAATTTTTCTTCCTCCAAATTAATCAAGTAAATACTGTCCACTACCGCTCAGTAGTAAACCATCAAAATAATCCAAATTAACTCCATATCTCAAAAATAATACTTCCAAAATAGCGCAATAATGCACACGCATCAAATCACTTTATTTAAATCAAATCAAAATACTACTCACAATTATTTCAAAATAACAAAATCTCATATCAAAAATCAAATTCAGCGGGCATACAAAATTTCGCACCTACTGTCGCCCTTAACTCTCTCTTTTCTCTCCCACTCTGCACTTTTACCAATTCAAACGTTTAAAAATGAAATTAACAAATTTTTACAATTTAGCACAGGGTGGGTCGAAATATTTTGTTTCACGACAATAGATATATTTGTTCTGAGGAACAGAAACAATCAGTTTGTGAAACTGAAAGCGTCTGGGGCATGGAATACTCTTCAGTACCCCAGTAATTGTGTACAAAAGATAAATATTTATGCAATTATAACTAATGAATTATTTTAATTCAACTTATTACATTTTAATTTTAATCTTTTCCTATCCCGTTTTTCTTTATCAATTTTTCGAAAGCGTATAAAATAGTATATTTATAGAGAATAAATTGTATTACTTAAATCACGAATGTATTGATTAGATAAGTACAGTTGGATGGAAGATTTTCACAAACATTTGTCAAAATAAAATCATTACAAATTAGGAATAATTGTAAAATCTTGGCGATTTTTCAGAATAATCAGTTCAATTTTTTGCATAACAATGGCCTATTTATATTTATAAGATATAACGTATTATGATTATTTTAAACTATAGCTATACTTCAAACTAACTGCAAATTGCTTGCCATAATGTTCTATTTTCACATAACAATATGAATTTCAAGTATTCATAAGTCTTAGGAGCTGACGGTTATATTTCATCTTCATTTAATATGTAACGTTGTAAGTTTGACAATCTAAGCCTATAAGCGACGAAGTAAGTACCTACCATAATTTTTCAACAAAGGATAAAAAATATCACAAATTTTCATCCCGTTTTAAACTTTAAAATGTTTAACGCTCCTTTTAATTAAATTTAATAACAGAAAAGCTTTTACCATCATCTAAGAAATTATTGCTCTGTAACTTAAACACCGAACACATCGAACAAAAATTCGTTAACTGTTTTCAATATAATCAAACTTCGCAGTTTGACAAACTGAAAATATGTAGAATTACATCTTGCTATTTTCAGTAGGTAATTAACTTGATTATTTTTAAAACCTTAATTGAATATTTATTCAATATTGAAAACCCTTGTTAGTTTAAAATATAGAAAAATTACCTCGGTGGCGTTTTAAATACGATCCAGAATAACTCACTACAACTCAATTTGTTCACAAAATGTCGAACTTCATAAATAATAATTTAACTATAAATTATTTGAACACAACTGATCGCCACAACAGCCAGAACGAAACTGAATATAAATAAACCTCTCGATGAATAAGTTATAGACTTTGTGTAACATTTGATAAGAAAAAGAAACACGTCAAGTTTGTTCAAGAAACGTAATTTAATGAGATTTTTATAGATTCAATCGGTGAAATCATACATTCGATTGCTTGGATTCCACGTTAAGCTGTAGTTTCTTGTTCTTGCTTAGTCGGTAAGCATATAAAACTGTGGCGTTAAAAAAAAGATCTCCGTCTTCGATAAGAGGTGACTATTCTGTTTATCGCATAGCAACGCGTTCATAACAAATTTTACTACGTTAAACTCAAAGTGGTATATAACACAGCCTCACATTTTTTCGAATGCCTAAATTATTATTTTGTCGAAAATTCGATTAAAATCAAGGCAATATCTTAAAATTTAGCATTCAAAATTACGTTTATATCCCCCTACTTGACTACATAGTAATAAAGGCGCCGATGTTAATTATTATTTTAAAAGGCAATCCGGCGCATTAGTTTATGGTGAAATTCGTCAAAAAGCAAAACGATATAAGCCACCTTAAACCTAATGGATGATCTGGGAGTAGTTAGTAGTTAATCCTAGGTGAGCCATCTTGTTCTCGTCTTTAATAGAGTGGGAATTTTAAGCAGACCCGTCTTGGGACATGCATAATTAAGTTGGGGTCGATAGACTTTCGGGAAGGGTAGTTTCTGTTATAAATTAACAAACTAAGAAACAAAACCGTACACTAACTTTATATTAATAGGTTAAGTCGCATCTAATTTATTCAAACAAAACAACCGGTGATAAACGTAGTTACAATGAGCTTTCCCGCCTTTTTAAAAATAATTTATATCTGGCGATGTAAATAAGCACCTAACTAAGGTAAATAAAAGTTTTTTTTTAATTTAGCGTATTATGTAAAGTATCTTTAGAGTCGTTTAGATTAAAACTATACGGGCCATAAAAGTAAATTGCCTATAAAAGTTTTCCGGAAACAAAATGTTGATTAAAATACAAGAGTTACTGAGATTATAACGAGGATAATAAATTGAAGGCACTTCAATATTAATGACAAAATGTGATGACACGTTTTTGAAAAAAAGAGAAATGTAATAACGTGATAATGCAGAACTTCTTAAGTGTGTGGTTGATCTCTTTGGAAGTGTCGTACAAGGGAAAGTGCAGCAAGGGAAATTCTTAGTTCTACAATAACTTAACTCATAAGTGATCCTGGGTCATTTATCACGGAGGGCAAAACCGCAACAACAGCGGGATGCTCTTGCTCCTTGCTCTGTTTCTTAATCCTGCCACTTCTAGCTCCTTCATATCTTTGAGCGTCTTGGAGAATCCCTTGTTTTTCACCCTCCTAGAATTACTGACGATAAAAAGTTATGATAGTATAATTTACAGCATATTCCTACCTACTCTTTGTAATTCACTGCAAATACCACCGATCAGCTGATGCACATCTCGATGACATTTCCACCACGTCAACTTTATAAATTAAATAATACATCATTTTTTTTAATCCCGCATTTTCTATTCCTCGCAAGTTACTAGCTTTACATATTTTTCGAAAACATAATGGATTTTACTTATTTTGCAACTAACAACTAAAAATAAATTTTACGGCATGTAACTTTAGTGTGCTATAGAAGCTTTTAAAACATTCATGCTCCCACGTTTTCAGCAAGAAAACGAGATTGGAACGGATGTAAATTGGCTTTAAAACTTATTATCCTCTTCAACTTTTTTGCTCCGACTCGATAGTAAGTACGTGATTTTAATAATCACCTGCATCACTTAATAAAGCAAAAGTGTTTTTAAAATGAAAATATTTTAAGCTCGTGCTGAAAAAATCGCAAGTGTTAAAAGAAATCGAAATAATAAAGAAAATTGTTCTGATCGTCACTCGAAAAATGTACTGCACAAAATTGAGTAAATAAATTAATCTGTAGAAAACAGAATTTTAATTAAAAAGCGCCGTAGGATATTTTTTAAACTCAGCAATGTAGGAGTTTATCATTAATTTTTATACTTGCCGTACTGTAGGTAACTGGGTATTACGTTAACACCTACAGGGCAAATCCCACTCTAATATTAAAAATGTTGATCGAAACTATTTACAAAATTATTTTTATTAATAATAATCAATACATCAGTACTTAAGGTAGTGTAACCCTCATATTAATCATATCAAAATTGAAAAATAAACCGAAAAAAAGTTATCACAATTAAATTACGTTTATTGTTTTGTAAAATAATTTTAAAGTTTGAATTTGTTTTAGTATTTATTTGTATTATATTGTGTAAAATAGTTAAATTTTAGCTGTAAATAAAGTAAGAAAGTGGGGCTTGAAGGTTGTCAAAAACACTTGGGCTGACGCCTTTGCGTCGAATAGACAAACGGATGTTTGTTATTCCCGCAATTGATGATATTAATTTTGTAAATAATTAAAAATTAGAAAGTGAAATTTAATTTTAATGAAAGTTGTTCTTGTTTTATTAATAAAGTGAAGTGCTAATAAATAATAAATTTGTAAGTTGAAGAATTTGTGATAATTTTTGGTCGCAGCAAATTTGTTAGACCAGCTGCAATACCATATGCGAAGCCAAAGTGAGACTGCGAATATCAACATATAAAATAAAAAATGAAAGTGCAGCCATACGTTGGAATGTAGACAAACTAAATAATGCGGAAGAGAGAGAGAATTTTGAAGAATCAATAGTAGAACAACTCGAGAAAAGAACACCCCAAGATGACGTGGAAGGTGCGTGGAAAGATATCCTAGATGCGACAACCGAGGCAGCAGATAAAATACTTGGCAGAGAAAATAAAAACAAGAAGAAATCCAAATGGATGGTGGAATCTCCTAAGAGATCGAGAGACGTGCAGAAAGATAATGCTACAAAGAAACACACAAGAAAACATACAAAAATATATAAGTGCAAGAAGAGCGGCTAGAATCTTAATAAAGACTAAGAAAAGAGAATATGAACAGTAAAAAATGGAAGAGATGGAAGAAAGCAGAATCCGAAATTATCACAAAGCATTTTATGCCGAAATCTCCAACACAAAGTCAGATTTTAAACCTAGATCAAAAACTTTCCTCGGAAAACCAAATGGTGACCTAACATCAGACGTGGAAGAAATTTTACAAATATGGAAACGCCATTTTAACGACCTACTAAATGTAGAAAGTCCAGAACTTTCCGACCCAAAGGTTTACCAAACCGCAGACTGGCCTACAGACGAACCAACACTACAAGAGGTTATATTAGCAATAAAGAAACTCCCGGAACGGACGGGATAACGGCGGAAATGATAAAACATGATCTGCATGATCTAATACTTAAATCCTGGAAAACAGAAAAGATACCAGAAAACTGGCAAGAAAGTATCATAATACCGATTCACAAGAAAGGAGACAGATCAAACTGCGGTAACTATAGAGGAATATCTTTGATCAATACAGCATACAAAATACTCTCAAACATCCTACTAATTAGAATAACACCACTAGTAGAGAGCAGCATAGGAGAATACCAGGCGGGTTTTAGACCAGGAAAATCAACAACGGACCAGCTGTTCACAATCAGACAACTACTTGAGAAGAGCTGGGAATTTAACAAAACCCTACATCACATGTTTATAAACTTCCTAGAAGCATACGACAGCATTTGGAGCGCCATGTTTGAACTCGGAATACCTCGAAAACTCATCCAGCTCACAAAGATGTGTGTAGATGGATCAAAAGCGAGGGTGAGAATCGGAAATTCAACATCACAATCTTTCACAATCGGTAATGGTCTGAAACAAGGAGATGCCCTCTCACCTCTTTTATTTAACATAGTCCTGGAAAAAGCTATAAGACGGACAGCAATAGAGGCACAACTGTTCACAGGCGATGGACCTAGACTACTACTAGCGTATGCAGACAACATAGATGTTATTGGGAATAGCGTGATCAGCGTAAAGGAAACTTTTAGGAAAATAGAAATGGAAACGGTAAAAATTGGTTTGATAATAAACGAAGAGAAGACCAAATACATGTGCGTTAATAGATTGCCACGAAGAGACAGAGTGGGACAAAATATCACAATTCAAGACTATAATTTTGAAAGAGTCCAACGCTTCAAGTACCTAGGATCTATAATCACTCAAGACAACGACTTGACTGAAGAAATAAAAAACCGCCTTCAAAGTGGAAATCGATGTATATATGCATTAGCAAAAGTCTTCCAAGCAAAGAGCGTCTCGAGAATCTCAAAAATCAAAATTTATAAGACGGTCATAAAACCGGTAGTAACATACGGCTCTGAAACATGATCTACGATCCCACCACGAATTCTTATCGGATAAGAACAAACGTCGGACTCAAAGAACTATACAAGGACCCTGACATAATTCAAGAAATAAAATCTCAACGAGTGAGATGGGCGGGACACGTGCGGAGGTAGCCGAATGACAAACTGATTAAGATGGCATGGGAAGCACTTCCCGAAGAGAAAAGACCTGTAGGACGACCACGTCTTAGGTGGCGAGACAACATCAAAGCAGACCTCAAAACAATAGAAATTGATGAAGACCAGATGGAGACGTTCATGGCACAGCGAGAAAGATGGAAGGAGGTTGTGAAGTCAGCCAAGACCCACCCAGGGTTGTAGAGCTGCACGATTAGATTAGATTAGATTAGAAGCCAATGACCATACCACATTGCAAGGTAACAGAATTTAAAATACAAAAATATTTAAAATTTAACTTCAACTACAAGAGCTCATAGCTATAAAAAAATGGATGAACCCAAGCAAAGAAAAATTTTAGAATTAAGAAAATTTTTATAAATCTGCATAGCTCGGGTCATCTCATACTATGGCATCATCAGGAGATGAACTAGAAAGAGAAAAGAGAAAAATCCAATTTTTATTGTCCGAATTGCAAGAAAATGGGAATTTTTTAAAAAATAGTATTTTTTTGAGTGATCTACTAGAATATTAATGACCATATCTAGATGCAGATCTTGCAGGTTAAATTAGGAGGGGGGGGGATTACTTGTTAATATGAAAAAATGGGGGAGTTATTATTTATTACTTGTTGGGACTAGCACGTTAACCACGCTCGCAATTTGATAAGTAGATGACATTATTTGACGATATTAACGATTTATTTTTCAACTTTTCATACAAAAAACGCGGAACTTAACTCTATTCTTTTAACATGTAACCTACGTAAATAGTTAAATTATGGGCTTTTAAATGTTGCAGTTGCTATAAAAAGGCCAAAAAGTTTTGGTTCTTTTATACTAAAATTTTTAATGCTTTTCAAAATTGAATGTTTATATTTGTAATTTACGTCTTCGACTACCATAATTTCATTTTAAAAAATTTTTAAATTCGTGAGCTTGAATATAGTAGTGCTATTTGAAGTATTGGCAGACTGTAAATTCAAACTAAAATTCCCGTTTTAAAATTAAGACTGGACTAAATTAAATTCTTAGTTTTTCTAATTAAATATGACAAAAATTAAAAAAGTAACATTAAAACGGCTCTCAAGAGAAGCGGTCCGCACGGAATTGCCCGCATTATCCGCATTGCCAGTTCTGTCCTGAATCCGACCACCCTTACAATGGATTCTAATGAATCTGCATTTAATAATATCAGTTTTTCAATAAAACTTACTTTATTGCATTACCATAAAACATAAACTGTTTATTTGTTCAGATGGTTCTACATTCTAATATCGAACATGGGGGGACTCCACGTCGTCACCCTCCGCTTGTAGGTCATCGGTGTCGATCATCCATATCTGATAAATGTGTTACAGCACACAGGGGGTAGGTTTACTATAGCTTCTATAGACGATAATTATTTTACAAGGCAGTGGTATAAACTCGTTAAAAATAAACGAACGCACTTAATTGAAATAAATCGTCCGAGTGTGTCGTCTCGACATCAAAATAAAAAATATTAATTTACTTCAGTATTGGAAACTTTTTCAGTCTCATTTCCGGCGATTAATAATTAATAATAAATTCTCGCTGAAAAATAATCTTAAAAAATCAATTCTCTTCAGGATGAAAACGACGTGACAAGTTAAGCGTTTTCCAAAACAACCAATAACCGACGCCGACGTATAAAACGTCTGTTCCTATAATATGAATATTGTAAAATTATATTATTTAACTTACACCCGTTAATTTTGTAACAATTTCCTCGTTTCCGGCATTGTATAAATGTGCCTTCTCGTTCATTTTGAATAAAGCAGGTTCCGGTATTTACGTCAAAGCGCACCGTGATCAGGATTTCCCCCTTAGAATTGTACTCCAAACGTATCCCAAACTTAAATTACATTTCCATTTTTGTGCATTCTATTTTATTGTATTTGCAATTTTCTACATTTCGTAACTTTATTTACGTCAAGAGTTTGATAAATTGATTGAATGACTATAAAATACAATTTAAATTTACTAATTTTATTCAAACATAACTCTTCTCATAATTCAGTTTTTGAAGGGTGAAGAGTCAGCATGTTTTTCTAATGCAAATTTTGTAAAAATTGAGGGAAAGTGGTCAAAGTTCATTAGGGCTGTGGGAGGGCAAGAGTTTCCCGGGCCCCCGTGACGCTACGACACTGGTAAGAGTACAATTAATTATTTTAATCAGCAAAATTCGAATATCATTGGAGTATTCAAAAAATCAAAGGCCTGTAAATCTCAAAAGTTTAATGCTGAAGTATGTAGAAATTCCTGACTTGTCTTTGCATTTTGATGCAAAAATTTGCAATCTTAAATTTTTTTAAGAATCACCACTCTTGAATTTTATCAGTTGATATGCGATAACTCACCGTTTCGTTTTACTTCGTTTTAAAGCGAATAGATATGACTTGAAATCATGATACAATAAATTTACAAGGTATGATATTTTACGAACCCATTTTCGTCCGTTTGACGCATGACGTCATTTTGACGTATCTAGGTTCTAAAGAATCAAATGGAATAGTTCCCGCCGTAGTTGACCGCCAATACTCGGTCGTTCTCGCTATTTGTTTAACCCTAGAATGCTATCGTACGTAAAATTAAATATAATACGATACCCAAACGCTTACCACAACTTACGTAGGTAGCATGCTAGGGTTAATATCTGAACCAAGGTACGTCACAGTCCAGCCTGCGCAATATCATACCTTGTAAATTTATTGTATCATGACTTGAAATAGGATTGGAAAACAGTTTGCAACTGAATGTCTGATGTGTGTTTAGTGTTTAATTTTTTTCTCAAATATGGCGTACATACTGGAATTTTAAAATTTTGTCTTTGCGTTTGTGATATTATTACGTTCCAATTTTAATTATCGTGACTTCGTAATCAATTAACAGGTAAAACATTTCTATTCCTTTACTAAGTTTGTGACTCGGGGAATACCCTTTAATTTTGGTTGGTCCGATAATCATGCAATCGACCTTCGAGCGTTTTAGTAAATTCAATAAAATTCACTTATAGTTTTCTTCGCATTTGTTTTATAATACCTAATATAATCAACAAGTGGTATGAGAACCATCTTCCAATCGGAGAGTACCAAAGTCCCTACACCATGGGCGCGGTCCTCACTCGGATTACCTCTGTCAGTGCCGTACAAATCTATGTTTATAATATGTTATCAGTTAAATTCCATCCGAACAATGCGGCCAGTGGCGTAGCCAAGGGGGGGCCTGAGGGGCCCCGCCCCCTCCCCGAAATTATTAATTCGTAATTTTACAATGACTTCAAGCCATGTATAGATTTCTATATAAATGATTTTCAAAACACTAATGATACTATATTTAAAGGCAGATGGCTGGCTGTAGTGTTTATTTATTATTTAATTATGTAATTTTTTAACTTTCTATTGAGCGCATGACTTTGAAAACTTGAAAAAATTTTGTCTGCTCTCTGCGCTTGCAGCCCCCCCCCCCCGCGAACCAAATTCCTAGCTACGCCACTGAATGCGACAGTACCGACACTATCTACTTGCTAATTTTGCATTCGATTTTCAAACTGGGCACCTAATTCACGCTAATTCTTCTTTTAAAATTGATAGGAAGATAGGAACAAGGAAATTAAATTTTTTACAAAAAAGTCCCCGAGAGCAAATCCTCGTGATTCCTGAGTGCCTTAATTTCAAGAACTACATTTTCTAGTTCATTTATTCATTTAGATTCTACCAATCGGAATGAAATTAGTTTTGTACGGGTGATTATATTTTATTAATTTTATTAAAAAAGTTCAATATTGTTATAGATCGATTAAATTCAGTTTGTATATATAATTAAAAAGTCCAAGATATTAATGATACCGGTCTATCAGACACTAGACGTTATATTTTGATCTGCCCGAGGTTGCAAATTAAAATTCCAATTAATTAAACGAGATAACTCGAACGTGAGATTGCTTTAATTTATTCATAAATAATGTTATTGTTTTAATATTAATGGCGTTAAAGTTTTCAGCCCGGGGCAGCTAGCTTGACGGTGGTGTTGTGGAAAAAATTCTGTAATATACTTTTGCCCCCCTCCAAATTTGGAAACCAAGGGAAAAAAGGGATAGAATCTCCCATCAGGAATGGGTTGTACCTCAAACTTCAAAAAGTTTTAATTTGAACAAATTACTTCTCGATTACTTTTGTTTGCAGATTCAACATGGAATTGGATACGAGTTGTCCAGTTTGTTTTGAGGAATTGTCAGCACCCATACTGCAATGCGCAACTGGTCATAGTTTGTGTTTCAGTTGTTTGAACAAGTTTACCAAAAAAATTTGTCCCATATGCAGGGGTCCAATATCTAATACTAGGAATTATCAAATGGAGCAAATGATTGCAAGTCTAAAAAATGTTATCATCAAAAGTGCTTGTATGTACGTCAGCAATGGATGCAAATACGAGTTAACTTTGGAAGAAAAAGAAACTCATCAACAGGAATGTAAATATCGCGAATTTTTATGCGAAGGAAAAACGTTCGCCAATTGGAACTGCAATTGGAGGGGCGGCTACGACAACATTATTGAACATTTTAGGACGACCCATTATTCTCCAACCATAATATATGGCAAAGAGAATATAATTTCTATAAAGTTTGATCGACCTTCGGCCGATGTAATCCCCATCGCTTATGGCTTTACAAATCCCCAATTATTTTGGTATAAACATCAAGTCGATCCCGTAAAAATGAAGGTTTACTGGGCAATACAATACGTGGGTTTAAAAATCCAAGCTCAAAACTATTACTATGAGTTTGAAATTTATGATGGCCAAGTTCGCAAATTGAAAATTACCGAGATATGCGAAAACGATTCGGTAGATACGAAGGACATCTTCAAGTCGGAGAAATGCGTTGCCTTTTCATTCCAAAGCATAAAGAATTATTTGAACAAAAAAGGAGAATTAACGATTCGATTTCGCATTATGAAAATTAATCAATCATTGCCGAACGCTTCAAATCAACCAAAGCAGGTGATTCATTGTGAAAATAAACTTAAACCTAAAAAGCAACCGAAGTAAACAACTTTTGAAAGAAAATTATCATTTTGTTGTTTATTTTATCTTATTTTTCGTTTATACGCATTTAAAGCGTTTAATTATAATTTCGATACTGTATTGATTTATATTCGTAATTTTAGTTAATTAATTAATAAAATTATAATTAAGTAAAATAAATGGCAGCGTTGGCTGCAATTATGGCACCGAAAGATTACCAAAATATTAACGGTTCCTTGTGACCTTAATGTTTAATTAAAATTAGTTTTAAGTTTCTGATAGATTTTTTATTGTAGAATATCGGTGACTTTCAAAGTGACTACCACCTTAATGTTGTACGACATTCGAGTATTTATCAATGGGCGTTACTTTGGTTGACTGTGAGTTTCGTTCTATATTATTTTATTTTGTATCATTCAGTTTATATGTTTTAAATAAACAATGTATAACTATAACTCTGGTAGCATTTCCTTTCCTTCGGGTGGGTTTGTTTTGCTGCCAAATGCTTTTCCAACCTTGGAGGTGGGAGTAGGTCACCATGCGGTCACCCATTCAAGTGCTAGCCTCGCTTGACTCGATTGCTAATTGAGCAATTAAAATCTTTTATTGGAATAGTTAAACTGAAGGAGGCAAAAAGCCAAAGTTGTCTGAAAACAGTATGGGTTACAAAAATAACGAATCGAGATAAACATTTTCGGTTGTTCATCAACATCGACGTTATTTGTGAAAAATGTTACGTGGTAGCTCATATTACACCCCTATATTCCTCCATTTAATTATGCAAAACTTATAATTGCACGCGATCAAATTTATCAAAGGGCAGAAAAAACACAGGAATGCTGCCTGTGTTACTTTTGAGTCTGATTTCAAAGGCACGTATGGTTAATTAAATTAGTGTCAAATTTAAACTGATTATGGTGCAGATTGCGAAGAGAATGTGTTGACAGTTGTATCGTGTTCCATGAATTTAATAGTTGGAATAACGGAAAAGTCGACTATATTCGATAATACGAAATCATAACGCAAACGTCGTAGTTTAGTTTTGTGGACATATGTATGTGATTTAGCCTAAAGGTGAAGTCGTTAAGTATGTCTCTATTTTCAAATACATCCCTAACCCTATTAATTACAAAGCCTAAGGCCCAGTTATTTTAGATGAGATGCAATGAGTCATGGCAGTGATTCAAAAGAGATCGGCACGCGATTAGCACGTGGCTATCCAAGCATTCCACGCAAGTGCCAAATTGTCTGATCAAAGAGTGTGCAATTACAACAATTCGAACGTCACCGGAGTTGTTATTTATCGCCTTTGCATGCGTCCCGGTTTTGCTTGGCCGATAAGTCACTGCGGCAATAAAAGAGGGTGCAGATTCGCAGACCACTTCTATCGAAAAAAAAAAAAAATGTTTTTTTGAAGCCACACTTTGGTGGCATTTTTGGCTCGGCTTGATGAGTTGGCTGATTAAAATGTCTCACAAAAGGAGCAAGCTCCTTTGAAAATTGAAAAGTTAAAGAAGCATTCGTACCGATGAAAGCGAAAAGTTTGAATATTAACGATCCGGGTTTTGGAGTTAATTAGGGCAAATTGTTGAAAAATATCTGGATAATAAAGCGGCCGACGCTGACGCGACGTACGGTTATACGAATCCAGATGGAAATTAAATGAAGGAAAATGCATTTGAATTTTTGTATCTGGCAACTTTAATTTTCTAATACACAATAGACATATAGAATTGTACGTCTCTTAGAAAGTCTACTATTGGAAAGCTCCAACAAAAGCTTTGTCGTAATTTAAAGAGGCGGCGAGTGGAAGAACAGTTTTTCATTAGATCTGTCTTGTGTATGCTGATTTTACGATCTCCGCCTTTTGAAAAATCGGCTATACAAAAAAGGAAATTGTATTTTAAACATTTTAGTTTAAATTAAAGCCGGCGCATAATTTTGTACCGTCAATTTGGCTAAATCGGGCGATTCGGTTACGACAAACAATTGCTTGCTTATAATATGCAAGTTTGAAAGGACTTTTCTTTGGCACAAGCACCGTGTGTTGTTAATAACGATGGTAATGCACGTCCTCGAGAAAAAATAAGGAATTGGCGTCATGTGAAATTAAAGAGAGTAATTTCAATGTTATACGCAAAACAAAAGAGAACGTAGTACTTGAAGACTTGCTGTGATTGCACGAGGGCGTGCAAGAAGTGCCTCGGGGTTCGAAATAGAGCATAAAATAAGGGTCTATATGAAAAAGAGTTGTCGCTACAAAGGGGTACGTAAAAAGATGAGGGGTAGGCACATAACGGCTGGTGCCGTTCCGACTTGAGTGTGTGTATACTTTCGTAATGCGGATTTGTATGCACACGTGGAAGATTAATAAAAGTAAGGAGATTAATTTACTAAAAAGTCAAATGTTTGCAACGAAAGTATTTAAAAGACAATTTGCGTGTTCCATTTTTATCGCATTTCGTTTAATACTAATTTCGAATTAAAATTGGTAATTTATTTTTTCATAAATGAAATCGTAATAGAAAATTAATTGCGAATATTTAAGAGGGTCGAAAATTTAGAAAGGGTGGTATTTGTTTGGTAGCAAACGAGACGTGGTGCACCATGTGTGCCTTATATGCATATACAGATCTTTAATGACATTCTGATGAATCATTCAAAGCTCTTAAAGCTAAATTGAAGCTACACGAGTTTCATTAAGTTCAGTTTCCTTCTAAAATAAAATTTACTTAATCTACAAAAAATGTTATATAACTATCTATCCAATAGATCGACCTAAATTAGAATAAAAAAGCCGATTCGAATCATTTCGGTGTTTTCGCCTCCTGTATAGGAAAACTGGAAATAATTTAATTTTAAAATAAGATCGCTTCAAACTAAATATATTTCAATATTTTAATTACTATCCTTCCTTAAAGGGGGGGGGGCTTTAAATTAAAGATATGACTGCACCTGTGCCCTGTCTAAAGGTATATTCTGCATTATATCAGAATATCTGTGCACAATCCTCAGTCTAGGGTTGTTGTCGATATTGTGCTTTGTCTTTTCATTTTGAAGTAGGGTGAAAATGTATGTAGTAAATAATCAAAGTGTTCAAGATGTTCTACCCTTAATCAACAAATAAATTATTTTACAAAAAAATTCAGAAAATCGCAGAAGTCTTATGTTTATTACATTTTTATGGTTGTTGAACAAGGGATGCACCACCAGTGGCATATGATATTTATATTTGATAAATTTTACGTAATAAATAATGTACCTACCTGTGCAAACGAATATAAAAAATATTCTGAAAGCCATATTCGAACGTAATAGACCACCATTTATTCTAATTCTTAAGCGACTCCGCTACCGCACTTGCATGTTTAACGAAAACCCTGCAGTTATTTTTCAAACTTGATTTTTTCGAAATTTACTGAATATTGCTCTTTACTATTTATTACTACTAAATAAATAATTATTTTAAATCTTTTACTTGCAAAAAAAAATAAAAGTTAGAAAAACAAAATTTCCACGTTATGCTTTGATGTGGAAATTTCGGAAAAACCCCGAGTTTTGTTTAAACTTTTGTGGTTTCCGGAGTTCAGTGCCGTACTCATGCGGTCGTAGTTAAATTGTTCTGTTATAATCATGGCCGTATTTACGGGGGGGGGGGGGAGTTTACAACTCCCCCCCCCCCCCCCCCCGAAATTATTTATCAATTAATAAAGTACTGGAAGTCCGACAGCAATCGTAAAAAAAATCAGAAAAAACAAAAACATTAGACTTGAAGTGTTTAAGGCAGTATTCTAGTCTAGAAAGTTGAAAAAATCAAAAATTTTTTAAACGGATTTTTTGAAATTCGAATTATTTTAAAAATTATTGTCATTTTAGTGTCGTGGCAACTCGACCGGTTTAGATGGAACAAATCTAAAAAAAAGTATTAAAAAATACTTTTTATTGTTTTTCTGTGCTTTTTAAAGTTTACTTATTTAAATATACAATTTGAGGTAAAAGAAGGCCCGATATATGGAGCCGGAATCGTTGATTGACGAAATGTAAGTAATATGTATTGTTCTATCAGTTAGACTGCCTGAAACTTAACTTAAATTTTTAATCGTGTTTTTCTCGAAACTACGTTTTTCGAATCGGTTGACATAAAATCTTAAGTTCTAATTGACCAATTTTCTTGAAATTTGGCATGAATTTTTTTTATATATCTCTTTATGGTGGGAACCAACAAAAAATCATAATTTTCAATGTTTACTGTTTTTTAAAAATTCGGAAAGTTAAAAAATAACTGAAAAAATCAACTTTTTTTCTGAGTAGTCTCTTTTTCGCGAGAAAATTTGTTTTTTTTTCATTTTTCTTGGTTCCAACCGAAATGACATTTGTACTGATTAAGAATCTATCTTTCTTTTTTTTTCAGACGATTAGAAGGGTTGGAATCGTGTCAACCATAAACACGCTCTTTTTTTTGTCCTCTCTACTTCAACAGCGTGTAACTTTGTGAAATTTATATATTTTTTATTGAAAATTTTTTTGGGAATTCCTAAAATATATATAAATCGATGACAAAAAATGTATAGTCCAAATATTAATTGCTTTTTTTTATCGACTGTCAAAAAATGTCTGAAATTCAGGCTTCTAGACTAGAATACTGCCTTAAATAAAAATTAAAACTAAATAGACATTTCCAATAAATTAAATCCCAAATTAAAAAATCGGAAATTCGTATTAATATTCGCCGATTGGCAACACTGGATTGAATACACCTACTAGTAAATTGCAAAAATATAAAAACTAACGATGAAGAATATAAAAACGCCCTATATATTGTCGTGTTTCAAAATGCAAAGAAAACATTAATTTCATTATTTTGTAAAATAATTTTGGAGTTTAAACACATTGTATAAAGTTTGTAAAATTTGCTGTATAGAAGGAAAGGTGGGAGAAGTAAGTGGGAGTACGGCTAGTAGGTCGATGAAAAGAGGGAGGCCCTGGCCTTGGTGCCAGGCGGAAAGAACACCATTCCGCAATAATTAAAATTGTAATTATTTTTAATAAATAAATTAAGTTAATTTGAGTTTTGTTTATTTTAATTAATTTAAATAAAGTGAAGTGCAAAATTTTAAAAGGTGAAGAATTTGTGACGGTTTGGTCGATGCAGAATTACATCGCAACAAAATTTGTGTGACCAGGCGTACTTAAGCCAGCTGCTAAATACACGTGCGTTCCAATACAACAAGGTAACAAAGTTTGAGCATTAAATTTGCAATTGACAATTTAAAAAAAAAACTTTGAAGAGTCTAAACTATACAACTATACAACAAAAAAATAAATGCCTAGTAATAAGATTAAATTTTTGGAAATTAATTTTTGATTTTTTGAAAATTAGTTATATTGAAATAAATGAAATAGTTATTTTATCTTAATTCTTACTATTATGGTAAAATTTTAAATTGCTATAAATTGTTTGAACAAAAAATTTTAAAAGGAAAATAAATTTTATGACTATCATCGGCATCATAGCCCATATTAGAATGGGCATTGTAAACTCATAAATTGTCTTATATTTTTGTGTGAATTTTATTTGAAAATATGTACATTTACTACTTAAAATATTTGTGAAATTTTCTTTCGGTTTAATTTAGTGCTTCGTTTTGACATCATTATTTTACCATCGCCATCGGTAAAATAAGAATTTAATTTGTGATTTTTATTCAAATTTTAAAATTAAAAAATTTTATTTAAAAACGGTTTTTTACAAGACAATTTAAAATTAAAATATGAATAAATTTAAACTTAAACAAAATTTTATCCGCGATAACGACCCCCCCCCCCCCCCCCCCCCCGAAGTCAACCTGTGGTCAAAATTTGTCGCTCCCTAGAAAAATTATTTTCAACCATTAAATAATGAAGTTCACAAAAATTGAAATTTTCTCTGAATATCGAACTTAAATAAAGAAAAATCGCTCAAAAAAAATAAAAGCAATCTCACAAAATTTCAACTTTTTTGCGGTCATTTTCGACCAAAATACTTTTAAACAAAATTTTCTAATAACAATACTCAAAAATAAAATCTTATTGCAAAAATACTTGCACAAAATTATACTCAAAAAATCAGCGGAGCAAAATCTAGGCCTCCGTCGTCTTGGCAAAAAATTCTCCCTCTACTAATTTTTCTGCAAACATTACATTTCAAAAATTAATATAACAAAATTTAAATTTAAAAAAATTACCAAGGTTCATTTGTTCAGTTGCAGGTTAAACCAAAAAATTTAGATTAACCAATAATATTTCTTAAAAAACAGCTTTTCGACGTATTTTATTGGTTAATTCAAATTTTCTGGTTTAACTTACAACTGTACGATTATTACATTATTACGATTATTACAATTGTAATAAATTGCATTTATTTTGCCGATTTTAGTATGACTGACGGTTTAAGTTGAGACTTAAATTTTTTATTTAATTTTATATTTGTTTTTATTGTAGTTTTTTTTTATTTTTTAAATATGTTGTACTTTACACTTTTATTTTTTGTTTTAAATTTTAGTTTTCTTTGTATTTTAATAAATTAGCTATTTATGTTTTAATATTTTTAAAACTCCCTCTGAAAATCTAGTCTAAATACGGCTCTGATATAATCTATCTATTTAGTTATTTGAAGATATGCGAGCTTTACAGATGATTGATCTTCGGTTTTTAACCAAAATTATGAATTGATAATTTATTATTAACATTTTTTTATTGTTTTTATTTTAATTTTTTAATCAACACAGCAGTTTACTCATTAAACGGTAATCTAATCTCAGAAATTTTTAGTATGCCAATTAGAAATTTTGAACAGTTCTCTGGATTTTATTTTTGCTTTCTTTCTCTAATTCGGACAGACATAAATATTTAAATATTCTGGACTAGATAGTCTAGGCCATTAACAACAAAATGCGAAGGCACTCAAAATATCCATAGATTATTAAAAATTTAAAAAAAAACTAGAATTTTTGAAAAGGCCATTTCATAATATATCAATTCCACTTGTAGGTATGTACATCCAGTTTAAATATTTTACGAGGAAGTCAACCTGCACACATTTGATTTTTTACATTTTCGAGTCGACATATTTCACATTAACGTCGGCACCAACAATTTACACATCAAAATTGCTTTGTGTTGTACATTCGTGTAAATATGGCTAATAGTTGACTCAACCCTTCCGTTTTGTAAATTAATTAGAATTCACTGATTCTCATACGAAACAAACACAATTATTAAGTTGCAGTGGATGTCATTTATTTATATTTTTTTTTGTTGAAAAAATCGATATTTTTATTTTAAGAAGATTAACTTTATGTTTTTCTATACTATTCAATTTACAAAAAGGTGCATTTATTTTAAGAGAAAATCGCATGTGTTAAATGGATTCCATCTAAAATTTTGTCGGCGATAGAAGGAAAAAAAGAGAAAAGATTGAACGGAATAAACACAATAGGTTTTTTTTTTCTGTAACATCGAGAAAATTGAAAACATTTAGATTATTGATGTAAGGGGATATACCGGGCGTGTAAAAATAATTGAAACTAATTCGAGATGTAGTTGTTAGACTGGCGGAAGAGTGTAAAGCTCTAAACGCCGCCGCGATAGTTAACATTCCGTTTGTAGGCATTGTTAATAATTCAACTACATTTAGTGGAGTTACAATTTGCAAAACGCACTTTAATTAACGTACCATATATTATAAATTTATGCTCGAAACTGGGTAATCAGCTGAGTAGGCTGCGAGTGTCAGAACCTCACCCCATTGGGCCCAGATACCAACCCTTGCACCCCCAGCATGTCATTCAATGAGCGATCACCGACATGACTCAGATTTTAAATCTAATCAGCTGTTATTGAGCGATGAGCTCTCACTTTATCAGCATAATATTATGGTTTTCAGTCTGTATATAAATTGCCGTGATTGAAATGTCAATAAAATTATACAATTTGTAAAATACGTTTTATCTAGTTAAATTTTCTTTAATGTACAATAAATAAATCAAAAAATAAATTAACAGCGACTCGCCGATTCAATTTTGCTACGAGTTTACGTCAATTTGTCCATCATTAATAACATCAAAATTTGCATTCCACTTTTTGGAGCCCAATAAGAAAATATATTGATCAAAAACGTTTATTTGACGAAGGTGTTATCAAACATGTAAGGGTCGCAGTAACCAATAATCAAATATTTAGAGAGATTAGCTACGGCACACTCTCTTATATAGTAATCCATCAAACGCGGAACGCAAATCCGTGCGTAAATGAGAACTTGGGTCCCCGCAACTTCAATTTCGTCGATAGTCGATCGATAATTATAAATTGCAAATGTATGAGAGTATTGTTACACAATAGTTTTGGGTTTCAAGGTCGCCGAAATGTCACCATCGAGGGTGATTCGCAGATTTTCCACGAGATATTTCACATGACATACTACAGCGTCCCTAGAGTCACACTTGGATGCAGACGGGGTGTTACCCCACCCACAAATCCTGTATAAATTTGGTGTACCCCACAACCCTACATACGAGTGGCCCAATTTATACAAAAGTCGGTCTTTCCTATCGTGGCAAATAAGTTTTTGAACAATCGATTTGAAAAATTGTCTCATGAATTTATTATTCATATGTTTATTATTATTATTTATGATTCGAACAAAGTTTCACGTAATTGTGGAATTTATCTGGCAATTTAGGAGATAAACGACAAACAACTTGACTCTCTCGTTAGATTTGAAACCACATAAGAACGCACTGCAACTTTGACAATATTCTGAAACAAACAACCGACAAGCTGAAGATAATCTTATGAGAATTACTGCTAGTTAACTAATTACGTACTGTCGCAAGACATGTTTCCTTTACAAATAAGCGCGTACTTTACTAAAAGACCACGGTAAATAAGTAACGCAATTAATTTCACCTAACTGATGGATGCTGTTTGAGTTTCTCGTCGAATGGCTTATAAATATTGCGGGGTTTTCAGAGGAATTAAAAACGCAGACGCTCGGTATATCAGCATTATATTAATTTTTAAACAGAAGAATGTAAGTACGGGACTGGAACCTCGGACCATCAGGATCTCTAACCCAAAAATTAAGTGGTGCAACCTCCATGGTACCAATAGGTTAGTCTCATTTTAACTTGAAATTTCGACGGATGAAAAATTGATTTTGTCAGTTGATTGTGACTAACATGGAAAACAAAGCTTTCATGAAATGTTAATCGCGTATAATTATGTTTTTGACAGATACAACAAATCACCAAAGTAATTATTAATTCACAGCTTTCGTAAATAGTCGTGTCAACTCGAAGAAAATGTTTGTTGTGATTGTGGAAAATTCCCGATAGTGCAGACGATGCAAAACATTTTTATTTACTATTAGGTACTGCTGAGCATTTCATCCAAGTTAAATTTGTGCAAAGTCTTATTACGAGCTATATGTATCTTTGGTTGGAGAAGATTATTTTAATCCCATTACAACTTCCATGAATCGCAGTAGCAGTAGCAGCGATGGTGTACTTCCTAATCTGCGCCTTATTTATTTGTCTTAAAAACCCTCATTATAAATAATTATACGCACGTAATTAACACCAGCAAGGTCGAAACTGCTAACTACACTCAGAAAAATTATAACCAATTATATTAGTATCTAGGGAATATTATGTTTGCGTGATGCAAAAACTCAGTTCTCCGAGTGTATGAATTTTTAAAAATCGTCGAATTTTATTTTTCGAAATAAAATTTCAAAGCACCTTCGTGCCTACTTATATGACTTAAAATTATTTTTAATTTACTTTCAACAATGTACGAAGTGCATCTGCATTGTTGTCCGCGTACCACAACAATAACTGCTCCAAATCGATAAATGTAAGCCATTATTACATCCATAGTCTTTATTGTATGCAATCACCCTCTTTATAGTCATTTCTCTTGTCAGTAGGCCAGTATGCTACTCAAGCTTTCATAATGAGGCATTGATCCGTATTGATTTATAAGCCTTGAGAGAATTAAACTATGTGCATTGATAAGAAGTGCCATTTAGTTTAGGGTAACTTCGCCTCTTCCCCGTTAATAGTTTGCGAAAATGAAAAACGACGCCGAAATATGATTCAGTAGGTTGCTAAGCATAAAGATAAAATTTTAATTCCAGGGCCGTAGTATTAGGTTCGCAATGCTCGTAATTCGGAGTGGAAGTGAAGCGCGCAAATTTAATAAAAGAATATTTAATTATTTTGAAAATTTGCGCTGTTTTAAACTTTTTATGGGGTGAACTTTTTAGCATATGAAATTATGTTAGATTAATTTAATTTAAAGAAGTAGTCCAGTTGATTCGGACTGGTTATCTTAGACATCAAAGACATATCTTAAGCTTTACGTAAAGCTACTGCATTCAGCGTAAGACATACATCAAAACCAGTCAAAACCATAGATCACAAGGCCTTATTGCATTACCAATTTCGGGATTATCTAAAGGGATTTCCCATGCTCGTACAAATGTGTATATTTGAAAATGAACATTTAACACAAATTTTGTGAGGCGAATCTCCAAATCTTCAAAAAGTAAAAAAGAAAAACTCATCTGTAGTATCATAAGATTCTCTAGGATTTCTCAAAAATTCCTAGGATTTATTATTTTCAAAGATTTTTTTGGATTTCCTTAAATTTCTTGAATTTTTCCGGATTTCCTAAGATTTCCCATTATTTGTACACAAATATTAAGATGACCCCAGCCATACAAATCTTCTAAATTTGCTTAATTCCAAAAATTACACTTTTAGCTGGGTTTCATCCATTAATTTTAACAATCAGACTCCTTTAATTACTTAAAAATTGTAAGTTAAATTAAAAATGCACACTTTTGTTACTTTTAATGTGGTCTTGAAGCGCACGTGGTATCCTGCAGCTCTGGCCTAACAAATTGTTGCTATGCAATTTTGCATCGACTAAAATTTCATATCTTCTTCACTTTTATTATTTTATTTTCACTTCACTTTATTTATTAATTAAAAAAAAAACAACAAATCAAATTAACTTAATTTATTTTCAATCAATTTTAATTTCAATTAGAATTGCGGGTATGGTGTTTCATCCGCTTGACTATTCGACGTCAAGGCCGTAGCCTAACTCCTTCTACGCTCCCAACTTTCTTTTATACAGCAAAACTTAACAAACCTTATACAATTGATTATAAATAAACAAAACAAAATCCAAACTTTAAAATTATTTTACAAAATAAATAAATTATGGTTTCGAAACACGACAATATATTTATACATTTGTACACAAATAGATAAAACAATTTTTCTCTCCATTTATATTGCAGTGAATTAAAAAAAATATTAATTTCCGCCTTTTATTTTACTACGGTCTAACCTTTTCTTCAGCGGAAGCTGAGACCGCCTTATCAAGGGCGCGGGTTTAATGTTTATAAAAAAAAAATAATACCAGAATTTGCTTTCTAGAACTTTCAATCGAGTTATTTTAAACTTTAAAATTCAAAATTCAAAGCAATATCAGCCACGCCACACTTTTCGCTCTCTTAAACCTAAAAATTTTATCATCCAAAATATCCAATTAAAATTAAATTTAAATTTTTTGCAAAATTTATCACAGCAACAAAATTTGTCAAAATTGGCAAATAGCGAATTTCTCCTTCGATATCGAGTCGCAGCTGTCGACCTGACTATCAACTGCCTTCGTCATTCAAAATTTTGCCACCCTATACTTCAAATTCAAAAACAAAACAAAAATTAACAATTCATCAGGAGTATAGTCAAATCCTTTCGTAACACGACAATATATTGCAATGACCCTAGCTATACAAATCTTCTTAATTTGCTTAATTCCAAAAATTACTTTAACTGGGCTTCATCCATTATTTTTAACAATGAGCTCTTCAATGTTTTCCAAAATTTTGTCAATTAAAAATTAAAATGCTCACTTTTGTTACTTTGTGTGTGATCTTGCATGTGGTATTGGAGCGCACATGTACTTTGCAGCTGGCCTAACAAATTTGTTGCGTTGCAATTTTGCATCGACCAAATTTTCACAAATTCTTCACTTTTTAAAATTTGGCACTTCACTTTAATTATTAAATTGAAAAAACAACAAATCAAATTAACTTAATTTATTTTCAATCAATTTTAATTTTAATTAGAATTGCGGGTATGGTGTTTCATCTGCTTGACGCCAAAGCGTCCACCTCAGTCTTACCACCTAAGTGTACTGTATCAACCTACAAGTCCCACTCCTTTTAGTTCTCGCTCTTCACACTCTTTTATTTTACATAGCAAAACTTAATAAACTTTATATAATGTGATTATAAATAAATAAACAAAATCCAAACTTTAAAATTATTTTACAAAATAAATGAATCAATGGTTTTTAGTGTTTCGAAACACGACAATATAAATGTATAGAAGAATAAATCCCCTTCATCTTCATTCAATTGGTGCTCCCGAATTCTTATTAGGTTTGTCGACGACAGAACTACGAATAAACGAAAGCTAATAAAAAGCTTGCACTTGGAGATTTTGTTTAATTTCTTCCGAAAAAACTGGTTTTAATTTTTGAACTAGCTGAGAAAATCTAAATTTTTTCGTGAAAATTCGAGAAAATCCATGAAATCTTAGTAAATCCTAGAAAATTTTAGATAATCTTAGAAGATTTAAGGAATTTCGTGGAAATTAAGAAAAATCGATCATGCTTTTAGCGAGATGGTTTAAATTAAATGTCATTCATGTTTTTATCAACTTGGAGTTAAGCCTTTCTTTAAGTTTGAATTTTTTTCAGGTTTTTTCAAGATTTATCGAAAAAATTGCTATGTGATATGGTAGAATACTTGCAGGTATAAATTACAAGAAAAAAAGGCAGTTATCAATCAGACCTTACCTTATATTAAATAAAATATAATAAAAGAAAATAATTTAAAATATAATACCGAAATTAAAAACTCCAAATAAGTAATTTAATGGCTATCTCTCAGATCATAACCATCTAAGAATTTTTTCTTCTTCTTCTAGAACAGGGATGCACAAACCGCGGCCCGCCGTCAATGTGCGTGCGGCTCGCGAGCGAATTATTAGAAATGGCAAAGAATAATAAAAATATCTGAATTTTTTTTTTAATAGTAATTTTTAATGTCCGACCAAAACACGATTTTCAGCTTCTCTTTTAGTTCCGGCCAAAATCGAAACCAGAGCCGTATCAAGCTTTTCTAGCACCTCAACCAAATTTGAATAATATTATCTCTGAGGTATATATGCCCCCCCCCCCCGTAACATTCTTACCATTTTGAAAATTTTAAACTATTATTTATTAGGTTTTAATTGGTGGCTAACTTGGTGGCTCTAATATTCATAATTAAAAATGTTTTTAAATGTTTTTAAAATGTTTTTTAACAGTATAAATTTGGTAATAAACCAGCAGTAGTAGAAAAACGTCCGAAAAGGAAATGTGACAATTAATAACTATTTTATTTATCTTGACTTGATTATGCTACTTGAAATAAAACCATGGAGATCATGGAAATAATTATACATAATACCACTCGTAGTCAAAGACGAATGGGAACGTCCATTATTTTTGTGAATGGTTATTTAAGAGTGGCATTCCCGATTACTTGTATACTTTTGTACTACGTTAGAAAAAGGCACACAGATAAAGCGAATTTTCTTCCCTAGTTGCACAGATAGCTATTTGATAACAAAAGAAAATTTCTTTTCTAAATCCACTTTATATTTTTCATAGCTATTAACGCCTACAGCAACGCTATTTTAACTTTAAGAGGACTCAAGTTTTTTTCGTAATAATTTGTTAAATTTTCTTTAATTGCGAGAATAGCTAACTGCTCCTGACAGTTTGTATAATGTTTAATTCGTTAGATGGCGTATCACTTGACGGTGTGACAGTTGCGTTCACCGCGCCGTATGATGGTAATAATTAAATTAAGTAAATTCGCTCGCTAAGCCGCAGACTACAATGAGAAGACATAATCAACTTAATTATTATTTTGTTGGTACTAAAACTTGCTCGGTTCTTATTATATCTACCCACCTTTTATTTTTCGCTAAAATTTATCATCGCAAATTGAAACAGGACACACAAAGAGCTTTTAGATAAAAATGTCGCAATAAAAATTTACTTGGACGTACTCTGGTGAGGACATGCTTCCGTATACTGTTTCTGAGTTTTACTTGACATCCATATCACATCAATTTAATCGCAAGCTGAGGGCTTTTCCTGACGTGTATTGTTACATTTTATTGTATACACTGATAAAAATCCGAAGGGTATAACGGTGGTAGCAGACAAATTTTTATACGGAAAGTCGAAGGATTTGTTATTAAAAGACGGAATCCAAAATACGTTTTCGTAAAATAATCAACACAATACTTTTTTCGTTGGCCGAAAAAACTCGCCCCCCTTCGTTATCGCATGTTTAAGTGCAACTTTTTCACTTACTTTTCAAAAATGCTGTTTGGTCTATTGTGCAAGTTTATTGATATTCCGGAAGGCGTACCACTTAAAAAAGTCAAAACCGAAAAAAACAAAGTGAACAACGTGGTTAACGAAATTGTATAATTTATCAAAGTGCTTAATAGCTCAGCAGGATTTGCGTCTATACTATTGAATGGAAAACGGGCGTAGTATGTTGCTAATTCATTTTATCCAAAAATAACTAGACGTGTGACACGACCAACTTGGGTAAAAAAAACTTTGAAAGCATTGACGTGCATTTGTGTGGACGACAAGTGCCATTAATTATGCTGTTTCGTTTTAAGAGCAGAATAATGACGAAACACACTTTTACATTATTTGTCGCACTTTAGTAATTCTGTTGTCACTTTTGATAACAGCTATTAACAGAGTTTATTTTTTTTAATTTAATCTCCCATTTGTCCTCCGCGAAGTCAAAAAATATTTTCCAAGTCACTTAATCAGTTACCGCCGAAACAAAACGTTAATTTCTGGTTAAACTTGAAATATTTATCTAAAATTGTACATACATATTGTCATGAATTTTTATTTAACAATTCACAGAATTATTTAGTCTTCAGAGTGAAAGATTTACTTCTACGGGGATGAGAACCCAAAATTTTAGTTAAAAATTGAATGATATGTTGATTAATTCTAAAACAAAACAGATTTTAGTTACAAAATTTATTTCAAAATAAAAGTTTTACTTGCCTGGAAATTCGTTGAATTTACTACGTTTGATTTAGAAGAAAGATATTTTTAGACTAAAGAATCCTCAAATGAGAGGACAATAAAAGTTAATGACTAGCAAAGGCTGAAAATGATAAATCAAAATCCCTGTTTGAAAATCATAATAAAACAGAAAATGCGGCGAACTACATTAGATTGGTTTACCATTTGAACTTCGCGCTGCGAAATCGTCTTTAGGAGGGAACAAACTTGGAAAATTTACAGCAATACGGCGTAAAGGAGAATTTGTTAGAACATTGCGGTACGATTCAGCAAACGTGAAAGTCGTTTGGTAATTTGTAGCTGCGATAAAATTCGGACATTGTGATAACAAAAATTAAAATTTTGAAATAATAAATGAAACAGGCCGCAATCAATAAAAGTGAAAACAATCTACATGGAATGGACAGTGAGTCAAATGATGCTCCAGATCAATCACGAACAGTAGCAGAGATGATCAGCAAGGAAGACCAAATGCTAGTAACCAGTAAACCACAACCAACATTTAACAACATATGGTGAGAACACTATAGTGTACGTATGTCATTAAAACTTTAACAACTAACAACGTAAAGTTAAAATTTTAAAATTATTTATTAAATTATTTAAAATAATTTAAAATTAAAACTAACGGCACATTTGTAAACCATTAACTGATCTTATGCAAGAAAAAGTCTAAAAATATCGACTATATTTGAATTCACAATATTGAATTGTGATAAAACTTTATATTGAAAATAAAAATTGTGTTTTAAGTATTAAATATTAAATAGATATCATTGAATTTTATTGAAATTAATTAAAATTACTTAAGAGTCTCATCCTATATAAAATAATCTGTGTAACCCAGCTAATTTCACAGGAGGGTGAAAATTTATAGATTTATAAAGTTGAGGGCATAGCAATATATTGTGATGAAAAAGAGGATTCGCACCTACCCTGTACACATTTGATGAAAGTTTTATTTTGTTTTAAATAATTTTAAATTGTAAGACTGTAGAAGTTAGACAGGTGGGGGCGAACCGACGAGGATATTAGCTTTTGCCAACGAGTCGCCGCGCGAGAGACAGCGGTCCAACTTTTGGCTCGTTAATTTTTGACTCGAGTGAGTTATTGTTGAGATTTTTGCTTTTCGCCGAAAGCGGCCACCTCGAGCATGTTGCCATGTTTGCTCGAGGCAATTTTTGAGATTTTTGATATAAGTTTAAATTGTGAATTATATTTGTGAGTACTGAATTTTGATTTTGATTGAATAAATGAATTTCGATGCGAATGCATTAATTGCGTAATTTTTGGATAATTTTTGATAATTGGAATTGGATATTTTTGATACGTTGCTACCAAGCGGTAGTTGATTTGAATTAGTAGTTTGGATTGATTTAATTGATTTGATAAAATTTGAAGAGAGCGATTGAAATTATAAAATGTGAAATTGGTTTTAAAATTGCAAGAATTAACATTTGCATTTGTACGAGCGAATGGCAGATGGTGATAAAAAGGCGTTTTGGATACGCATAAAATTAAACGTGCGAGCCCATTTAAAAGTTTCACATTAAATTAAATTTTACATTATTTACAATTTATGAATTATATTTTTGAAGAAAATTTATTTAGGAGAATTATTAAAAATTTTTGGATTAGTCAGCATTTTGTTTAAATTGGATATCGTTAATTGGTAAATTGTTGGAAATTTGAACCCACCCTGAGAAGTCTTAGCGATCCGACTTGGAGGCCGTAGAGATTGATGATTATTTTGCAGTTTGCCACGCACTGTAAAAAAATGTCATTACAATATTTTATACTACATGGTACATTTAAAACTTAGGTTGCCATTTTAGGTCCAAATTTCACAGAACAACGTTATTCGTGAATTTTTTTATTGGCTTCTTCTATGAGGAATAATTGGTAGTTAGTCAATCAATATTGAACCGCACTCCTTGTCCTTTTAATCTGCTAGGTATTTATAAATTTAATCTCATAGATTTTCTATACTTCTTCGCTCATTATTTTGCCTTGAATAATAAGCCTAAGTAAGGACTCTTCTATTATATCTATTCTTTTTGAACAAAATGAACCTACGGAATACGGCTCTGAAATACTATGAAATACTCCTGAGCAAGAGTATTCTTGGACAGAATTCGGATATAAGGAAATGCAACAATCGCAAATAATAGATTTCAAATTTTTAATGCTAATCCGGTGCTCTTATTAGTGCACCCTTTTTTTTATTTAAAAAAATTTGATCTCTCTTGCAACCTGCAATGTTTTCAGTTGTATTCGAGAATAGGAATTTCAACAATTTACGAGATCTTCAAAAAGAACCAAATCAATGGAACCCAGCACCAAGAGTCAATTGTAAACGAATTTTTGATGTTCCGAATTTTTTTTTACAATGATAAGGCTTTGAGGAGAAGAATCTTTGAAACTTTAGGCTCAAAACTCCACTTTCAACATAATCCTTTTTTAATAAAAATTTAAAAATGTTTTAAGCATAGTACAACTTCTGCCGACCCGATAAAAAATTAAGCTTTATAAATTACTCATTTCTAAATTGGACGAAAGCCAAAAGTTAGACGTACATAAAACCACTCGACAGCAAATTGTATTTTGTAAAATCAAACCCAAAGCAGACAGTTTAATTAGAAACGTTGTTATTAACGATATTTTAGTGATATTTTTTTCACTTAAATCAAAGATTTGCAAGTTTTTTAGAACTTGAAGTTTGCCTTCGCCTTATAATTTGATACGTATAAAAAATATAAACTTGGAAGTTTACAATACTTAATTTTGCAAAGGGGGATGTTAAAAACTTTTAATGTTATTTAGAAAATTTTTGCAAGTGATGTTATTCATAATATACTAAAAATCTACATAATAAATATACGGAATAAATTTTTACGAGGGTTGCGTATTTTAATGCAAAATTCCCTACAGAACTGGCAAGGATGGCGAGAAAAAAGTAGAAATTCGTGTTTAATTTAACTTGATATAATATTAGATAATTGTAAACCAAATTTGTACACGGAAATGCTTTACTTTTGTTTACACTTGGAAAATTAACAAAACTCCTTTGTTTTCGGGAAAAAAAACTGCGATGGTATCATCGGTGGATGTGGGTGTGCTCGAGTATAATTTTAGATTCGAGTTTGGATATTTCTAAAGAAAGCTCGCATTTCCTCGGGAATTTTATCTGAAAGATCCCTATTTTTTTAACGTGAGAGATTTTTTTTTAATGAAAACAAAACACCGGTAGCATAAAAACACTAGAACACAAACATCACATTCATTACTTCCCACTGGTTAATTAGCGGAGAGAAAGAAAAACAGAAATGTCACAAAAAGCGATTAAGCAAATTCAATGATAAAAATAAAAGTCGGGGGGTTATTTTTATCAACCGATGTGAACAATGAAGTCATTTCGCGCGGTTTGTTCCAAAACGGAAAGAGGACAAAGATGCATCTCGCACCGGTGTACCCTGGGTACCTACGTAGGTAGTGCATTGCAAGTATTGATTAGGTATCGTCTCTTACATCGGCTAAAATTAGAGTCTGGAAGTCTGTTATTTGCCCGCCCCCAGGCGAATAATACAAATTAACCACTAATTCGATTTTAATGATTAAAATAAAAATGTAATTTCATTAATGGCGGTGGTAATCGGTCGATCGTTTTCACTTTTTCTCTTCATCGCTTATTTTTTATCAAATTTTTTTATTAGCGAGAGCTTCGTGCGATGCAGTTTTCAACGGGATATCGCTTATCTTTTGGCGGAAAGATACATCACAGGGCAGCTTTGCCAACCCTTATTCCCGTCTTTGTGCCTTGTATGTGCTTAAAATGCTCCTATAAATTAATACATAATCATGTTAGTGCGTAACCTGTACTTGTGAGTAATAAATAATGCTTTAGTTCACCACAATATGCAGCATCTTAGTGAATTTAAGGGCACCCGACTGTGGAGAAACATGACCGCGAACTTAAGTTAGACCAAATTACGGTTACACGTGTTCGTACAAATGCTACAACAACCCTTATCACTCGTGATTTATAATAATAGTAATCCTTATTTCTACATCCCCTCATTAAACAAAACTAAACTTTAATTCTTGATTTTGCCCCCCTATAAGAGCGCAAATGGTTTCTCTAGATGTTGCACAGAGTTAACATGAATAATCATGGCACGTAAACATGGAAAAGTTACGGTATCCGACATAATTCATGTATCTAAGTAGCTGAGTAGTTTGCAAGAAGCGTGTCTGAGTTTTGGGGTAGTTTGCGAAGCAGGTGTGCAAGCTTATAACTTGGAGCAGTTTTCTCAACACTTAAATAACGTGAGTGCAATACATGCCTACTTTAATTTGGCAAAATACAAGAGAACGTTTTTAACATTCTTTTGCAAACATTTCTTCAACATCTTTAACTTTTCTTTTTTTACTCTCTTCTTCTAGTTTCTCTGTTTAAGTGCAATTGATGTTTCACAATCATTGATTATTTTAATACTTAAGCCCAAAGTCAGGTGTCGATTGAACGTCCGATATATGCTCTGCGAGCAAAAAACCCATCAAAACGCTTTAAAAACATATCTGTTTCACGAAACAATCAGCTGTTAACCGCCATGTTGGTATATAAAAAACTTTCTAGTGGCGGCGGTTACTATTAGTGATAATCGTCCTTCATAGTGATCAGCGTTACCATACTTTTACTTAAATATCACTTCTGGTAACTTTAACTACTATAAAAAGTTATATAACACCATTTTGTTTTAACAATATTACCAAAATTTATACAGAAGTTTATTTAATTTGGAAATATTATGTAAACACTGAAACAGTTATGCAATTAAATTTAATAGGACGTAATAAATTATAACCATTTAATTAAATAGGTTTTGTCTTTGTCATAAGTAAGTTATGGAATTTAATTTTTAATTTAACGTGAAAAATTTGATGTTTAACATAAACTCAGCTTTATATTTTACAATACATACTAAATTACCACACAATCTACTTAAAATTTATTTTCAAGTTCATTTCTAGTATATTGTAATATTTGAATTTTATCATAAATATATAGTGGTAACTCAAACGTTATCATGAACAATTTATATTACTCAAGGTTTTATAATATTGTGACAATATTTCGCAAATCTTTTTAAAACAAAAATTGTTCATCTCGGATGCTGATTATTACGGATGAAAGATGGGGTTGAATGTACTAGACTATAAATTCCAGAAATCTATACTGTAAAAAATAGGTGTAATTTTACCCGACAATTATAAGAGCAAATTACCCAGTTTATAATGCTTTAGTTTTACATTTTACTACAAAAAAAATATAAAATTACCCAAAAATAGGAGTATTTAGTACATATTTTAGGGGCAAATTTACTCGGTAATGTAATTTTCTACAATGTTGTAAATTACTATTTATTTTGTAAAATTCAACATTATTTGATAAAAGTTTAAAATATCCGGTCATTTTACATCTGAAACAAATTTTAGGTGACGAAATTTACCAGGTTACAAATTCCTCTTGTACTGGTATGACCCTTAAGGATCATAGGTTTAATTTTATAATTTCTGCTCAGCAAAGGCAAACATTTTTGGATGTTTTGGATAACTACATCCCACTCAGGCAAAATCAAACCAGTTTACTGACTCCGAGGTACGAGCTAAGGGTTATTACTCTAGAAAATAGATGTAAGGAAGAAAGAACTTAAGGCAAGCGATAAGAGTCAAGAAGCAGTAATGGAGAAGTCAAACCGCCTCTTCTTATCTCCAAGACAGCACAAGAAAAGGGAATTCAAGGAATTCTCCTTGTAACAGGAGACGAAGATGAAAAGCATGATCAATGCAGAAACAGAACAGCTGAACAAATGAATATGGGCAACGAATCGGTAGTTTTACAGCAATATGAAGCCCAAGAAACCACAGACATGATCACCGTTTCCAGAAGAAATAGAAGAAGACAGTTTAGAAATTCTATGAAAACCTAGGCAAACATACTAACTGAGAGAATGACAAACAAAAAGGTCGAATCCAAAAATTTACTGCAAAAACAGAGCTGAAAAGTTTATGACTTCATGAATACTTTCAATGCCAAAAGAAAAGCGAATTTAGTAGTAAGGGAGTACTACCACCACTGAAAGGGTGGTAGTTGGATACAATATATTGGGATGTTTCAAACACGGGGATGCGACGAACGATCTCTAGGTGAAGGTAAAGAAGTCATAAAAATTTGCAGTTACCCTGTAGGCATGAGAAATTTAAAAATGAGGAAAGAAAATTTAAATAAGTAATAATTTTAAAAGGTTGCAAGGTAATCTAAATGAAAACATTGTCACTTAAACACAAAGATTTTATATTCTGTTTAAATTTGAGTTTTGCGCAACCGGAAGTGTACAAACGAGCGTTTTAGCAAGTTTTGGTTATTAGCAATTTCCAAAGTGAACAATTTTGACAGTGGACGTTCGACCATGGCGACATGAGGTCGAAGTTTGATTTTTGTGCGGATTTTTCAAGGTTAGCGTTCTTGAGTTGTTTGGAAGGTCGGCGTATGCCGGCGAAAATTAGTGCAACACCATAAAATTTGGAAAAATTCACAATTACGGTAGCCAGCACATGCGTTACATTTAGAAGTCAACAACCAAGTGGTAAGAGATAAAACTAATGTTTACATACATCTTATTTAAACTTAATCAGTGGCGTCTCGTTTAAAAAGGAAAACGCAACATCAAATGTTTTATTTTTATTTTAAACAGAAATTAATTTTTATTTTACAATTTGTAACATCTTGAAAACAACACATTTCACACTTGATTCAAGATAACGAGAAAGAGCTTGCAACTATTTGCTTTTTCATTAACAGCACATCTCGTCATCGTTAATTCACACTTTATACACCAAATTTTCCATGCGGAGTTGTATAACCGCAAAATTAATTAACAGATATTTTGCAACTGGTCTTGAATGACAATTATTTTTATGTTTTTTCTTACGTTTTATGAATTTCATTGCTAAGAAAGAGAATATTTGTTTTAAAGTATTAGAACCCACTCCGGAGATACGATCGTCTTTACTCCCGCCTTCAAGAGCAAGTTTGGAGCACTTATAGTGCATGTAAAAAAAATCAATCCGTTTTGAAAGAATCACTGCAATATAGAAAATAGCCCGAAATCTCGATGTGCTTTTCCAAACCGAAAGATCGGGGTTTTCAAGCCAGGTAAGCAGCATATTAAGACGATTATGGAGATGAAAACTAGAAGCAGAGGAAGATCAATGAAATAAAATCACAGCTGCAGATAGAAGCCTTATAAAAAACTAGACAAATGGGGTCTAATTTAACTAGCGAAAATTACTCACTTAATAAGAGTAAATTTGCCCTAAAAATGGTGTAATTTCTTGTTTTAACAAAAAAAATTAATATTGCCCCCATAATAGAAGCATTAAATACACGTTAGGGTAAATTTGCCCAGATATTTTTTACAGTTTGGTTAAGAATTTAATCCATATTCTCTGTTTTTATTTGGTATTATTATTTCATGCACATATTTTTATTAAATTTCCTGTGGGTAACTTTGTTTTATTTTCTTTCACCTTTCAATCAAACGGCCCGAACGTTTTCTTTTAAAGCTATCTTTAGACGGACACCGAAGCAATTAATAAATATTTTAATAAAACAAAGCATTGTAATAAAAAGAACATTTTTCTATTTAAAATTTACTTTTTTATTTTAAATTTAATTTTACAGAATCGAGTGGTTATTGTGTATTGTGGAGGATTTTAGTCCAAAATTGGTGGAAGGACAGTGAGCATCAATTTTAAGAGTAAATTTACATGGATATTATTTATTAAATGTAATCTAAAAAAGTGAAATTACTGCAGGAAAACTAATTCTTATAATAATTTTCTAAAAATGGATTTATCTATGTATGGACTTATTTATGAATTTTCTAAAGTAAAAATCGAATTGAATTAGTGACGCAATATAATTTTACGAGCCGAAAAAATTGTTAAGGTGCAATTTCAGTATGCAGCCCCTTTAAAATAATTAAAACATTGGCTCTAAGTTTATGTCGCGAGAGAAAAAAACTTGAAAAACAAAGAGGTTGAATATTTTTTGTATTTTCTTTATGTTTAATATGAAGAAAGAAAATTGTGAAGCAACCCTAACGATGAAAGCGTTTGTTTTCATAGTTAAGTAGGCAATCTCTCTAAAATAATCAAAAATCCATTGATATCGATCAAGATTAAACATTAAGAGGGCAGATCGCGATTTGTTGGATTTCGTTAAAGAAAATGCTTGTATTTGTCGAGCACAGGAAGTGCGCTCTCTTAACATAATTCCTAATAAGGTTTTCAATATTGAATGCGTTCTCATAAAGTAGAGGTAGGTAGGTAGGTATATGCGAAAGCTAAGTTAGCATTTGGAGTGGTTCTTTTGTGTCGTAAGGTGATTATATAAAATAAGCTGCTAAACTAAGAACAACATATTCCGACCTAAATACCATATAATTGATAAAACGAAAATCCATCAACTCGAAAGTCAAATTTAACTAAATTTAACAATTTTGGATTTAATTAGGGCGCTTTCCATCTTTGTCGTTAAATAATAATGAAGGGTGCAGTTTATACGTACATATGTAGAGAAGAGGAAAAATGTTGGTCCGGATATGGCGGCATTATCTGCGGAATCATAAATAACTGATCCACTTTAATTCCTGTCCGAACGGCCGCGATAGGTGGTGAGGGAAACTTCCGCCGGATTTCCACGAATGGACTTACCAATCTGAATTTTTCAAATAGATAAGAGAAACGGACACTCGAGAATGGCGAAATGCTACGCACAAAACTAATCCTATTAAATTGAATTCATTAAAGCCTCTCGCAGTTAATTTAGTCCGAATCTAAAGCATATTGCAAAAAAATGAATTATTATCTGGTGCGGGCAGACGCATAAATCAACTTATTGTTTTAAGTTTGCACATTTTCAATCTATCTTCGACAATATCAGTAGAAGTTCGAGCCATTTACTAATTACTCTTGATTTAACCCTCTCGGTTCATTGTCAATGAAGAGGGGCTTCAAGGTTTACTAATGACGACCTCCTTTGTTTTATCCTACGATTAAACGTGCGCTGGAAATTTCTTCTTTTTATCTTATACTTGCAAACTTTCCGACAACTAACTTTATTCAAATTCGAATCAAAATTACTGGTTTGGGATTTCTTACCACTTAAAATGATTTATTTTGTTTAAAAGGAACCCAGAGGTATTAGGGTGGACGATAATAATTATTAAGTCTACTCCAAACTACGTCATAGTTTTGTGACAACATTAATGGCGTAAACGACGTAAAAACGTATCGACTCGCTTGTTTACATCAAAGAGAGTTAGCAGATGTTTTATGTAATAAAAGGAATCCCCCATTGTGTTTGGGTGTATGGATTTTTACCTTTCGTCTATACAGAACGATAGGTATTATTGTGAACAATTTATTTTGAAATTTTCAACCAAGATTTATGTTTGTCCAACAGACCATATATTTTTTCTATCAATGGCCACAGTTGCGTGCAGCATTTTTGCCTTAACCAAACAACCGACGATTTAATTTCGGGACGAGCATGTTTGCGTTGTCATTTCGTTTTTAAATTTTGTTAATTTACTACTCGACAACAATACGGATTAATAATAATATCTAGCAGCTAAAGCCACAAAGAACTAAACGCAATGCAATTTTAGTTTCTGGTATGTGATTGAAAACAATCGGAAGCTTTCAATATTAATTTATCAGCAGGATTCAGCCTGTATTAATTTGGCATTAGCGTACAGACTGGCCAACAGTGCGAACAATATTATAATTCCTCTATTGTAGTATTGTTACTAACTTTAAGCCCTTGTTGCACGTCAAATGTTTATTATAGTTAATAATGCAGCGCGATTCGTTTATTTTAACTTGGTAATGTTACAAACGATAATCGGTCAATGCACATCGTCAAATTATACAACTATATTGACATACCTCAAATTAAATTAGCCTAACTAAACTATTTCTTATAATTATATCAGAAATAATCCTTTCATTCTCTCGGTTCACTCACATTACGAACAATAGCAGAAATTAAAGCTGGAAAGCTAAAATTTTGCACAATAACTAATTCGGTCCTTCCAATCGGCATTAGGTGATTATACTATAAAAGTCATCTATGCAAAATGATGACATAATTCTATATTTTTAAAAAATCCTTGTTTTGCAAGCCAGTACCTCCGGTCAGGCAGAATTAAGTTCAACACGCACACAGATTAAAAATAAATTTAGAACTAAGTATTTATTTTTCATTTAAAAAAACGACGTTTATAAGTGCAATAAAAATTTTCAACAGTTTATTTTTCTAATTGGTACGAGAGAAGAAAAGCTCATCGAGGTTAGAGGATTAGTTGAAGGACACCGCAATATATTATATAACTCGTGCTTTATATAAAATTAAACCCAAGAAAATTTTTAGCAAAACAGCTCAAATCTTTTAATTTGAACAAACTACCTTAACTTTCCTCCAGTTTAAAAAATGTTAAGTATATTTTTTCTGACTATTTTTTACGGGCATAAAACTAATTCCAAGTTTCAAGAAAACAAAATGAGACTAATAAATCGAAAATCGACCGAGAAATAAAGAAGGGATCAACAAATTACATAAAATCCTTCTCGATACTATTACGTACGACTACGGATCTAACGTAGTAATCGAAGAATATACAAATGAGAATTTTTTGACGATAACATTGCTGCTTTTCATTGCCACGTGTTTTATTTTATCCTATCTTGTCATTACGCTATCGGGAATAATCTAGTTTGTTTATTCATGTAGAAATAATCTACTTCAGAATATCGCCGACACTGAAATTTCGTTTTTTTTTTAAATAAAGTTAAAATTTAAAATATTCTTTAACCTTAGAATTCGAGAAATAGAGAATAATCAGATAGTCTCCAATGCGACAAGCTTTCAAATTATGCTCACATTCCATTGTTACTATTATGAAAATTTTAAATAGCTGTGTAGTCCTTCCACACTTGTAGTATAATACACTATTTTATGTGAAAATGGTAAACTGAATTTCCGTCTAATTAATTCGGATAAAAATATAATGTACTATATATTATTAAATTTTATAAAATAAATGTGGGACTCCAAATAAAGGGAATTAAAATTTCAGCTATATATTATTTATTTATTATTATTATTAGTAACGGGCTGTGGTACATGTCCCCACTGCACTGAAGCTTAAGCTTATTGTGCACCCATCCGGGTTTACTCAAACAACTGCGTCTCTTCGACCAGGTCGAGAACACAGTTGAAGGGAGATTGTTCTATCTCCTCGGTTGTTGGGTAGGGCAAACCGAGGTGACGCAGCCTGCTCCTGGCCAAGGCCGGGCATTGGCATAGTATGTGGAGTGGGGTTTCATCCTCCTCGCCACACATCCTGCAACTAGGATCCTCCGCCAGCCCCATAATGCTGAGGTGCCTTTTGAGGCAGCAGTGCCCTGTAAAGAGACCCACTAACCTTCTAAGTTGTTTCCTACTCAACATGAGTATTTTGTTCCTTTTGGCCTCACTGGACGGTGCTTTTATGAACGTACGCGGTTGCCTCAGTCCACGTATCCCTAATTCTTCCTTTAGCGGTAGAGTAAGCAATCTCGCAGGAAGGCTCCGGGCCCATTAGGTTTGCGCGAGCGGCCTTCCTAGCTAGAGAATCCGCTTTTTCGTTGCCTTTGATGCCCCGGTGTTCCGGCACCCACATCAGTGTGACGATGTTGCGGAAAGCAAGTCTTACCAGAGCATCTTTGCATTGTTTGACAACCTTGGAGTGTAATTCAACTCCTTCCAAGGCTCTTAGAGCTGCTTGGCTGTCAGTCATGATACAGATTCTCCTCTCTACAAGGTTCCTCCATACCAGCTCTTTAGCACAGACCAATATAGCAGTTACTTCTGCCTGAAATATAGTTGCGAGAGGTCCCAGGTTAATGCTATAAGCATCCCCCAGTCTTCTACCTCGAACACCTATTCCAGTGCTCGTCTCAGTCTTTGATCCATCTGTGTACCAGATGGTATCATACTTAAGCCCCAACGTTTGTGAGGTTTCAATTTTATCCCTATCCGGTACTAGGACCTTATAGGGCTTTCTAAAGTCCCTCACGGTGCTAGTTCTATCAGAGTGCATGCTAAGCAAGCCGTTACTCTTAATTGAGTTTAGGATCATGGTGTGGTGACCCTTCTAGGATTGATCTCACCATGACCGTTAATTTTCATCCTACGACTAGGTGTAAAGGTCGAAGACCCAGGAGAGCCTTCATGGAAGTGGTGGGCGTTGATGCCATTGCCCCCGTAATACCCAAGCACGCCAGTCTTTGCAGCCTGTTGAGCCGGTTTATACTTTCCCTTTTACTGGCTTTGTGCCACCAGATCAGGGCTGAGTATGTGATCGTGGGTATCACCACCTTGGTGTACAACCAAAGTACCATTTTAGGTTTTAGTCCCCACGTTTTACCGATCATGCTCCTACAGGCCCAAAGAGCCCTAGTCGCTTTGTTCGTAATGCGAAGAGTCCTCACATTCTGAAGTTTAGTGCGTTGTGTAAACGCCACAACAGAGGTTTTGCTCGGGTTTACCGATAGCCCCTCTCTTGTGCACCATCTTTCGATGATTCTGAGTGCGTTTTGCATCAACGAAGACAAAACTTCTCCGAATTTCCCAATAACAAGAATTGTGATATCATCAGCAAATCCCTGTCCATGTACCCCTGCCTGTTCTAGCTTCCGCAGAAGACTATCCACCACCAGGCACCACAGCAGGGGAGAGAGGACTCCCCCTCTTGCGGACACCCACGTGCGGCAGACACCTCCACAGTCGTCTGTCCCAGACTAGCTTTGATTTTCCTGTCTCTGAGGGTGGAGCTAATCCAACCCGTAATAGCTGGGTCGACTCCACGACTTCCGACAGCTCTCACTATAGAGTCAAAAGAGGCGTTATCAAACGCCCCCTCTATGTCTAGAAAGGCTCCCAGAGCAATTTCTTGGCTGCCAAGAGCCCCCGCTATCCTGTGAGTTAGTTCGTGTAGACTAAGCTCACACGATTTGCCCGATTGATAAGCATACTGGTGTCTGTGTAGAGGTGAATTCACCAATACGCTATCCCTAATGTGCCTATCAATCAGTTTTTCCAGTGTCTTTAATAAAAAAAACGTCAGGCTAATTGGACGAAATGACTTAGCCTGGGCATATGATGCACGCCCTGGCTTGGGTATAAATACCACTCTTGCCATCCGCCAGCTTTGGGGTACATAGTTGAGCGCCAGGCTGGCTCTGAACAATGTACATAGAGGAGTGGCTAGTACTTTCATCCCCTGTTGTAATAATGCGGAGAAAATACCATCCTCGCCTTCAGATTTGAATGGTTTGAAAGTGTTAATCGCCCATTCAACTCTCGTTTTGTTAATTATACTATCTGCTAATTTCCAGTTGCTCCTGCTCGCCCGACTCGTCAGGACGGCTTGGTGCCCCTGGCCATTAGAGCCATCATCGGGTTTGGGAACACATCCCGGGAAGTGTGTCCGGAGCAATAGCCCCAGAGTCTCCTCCCCCGATGATGTGAACCCTCCCTGTGGTTTTTCTATTGTGCCCACCTTTCCGTGGCCACTCTTAAGAAGAGCTCTTTGGAGTCTTGCACATTCGGGAGTTCTTTCGATTTCCCCGCAGTACTTCCTCTATGAGTCTTCGTTTGCCTTACATATGGCGTACGTGTATTTCAGACGGGAAATAGCTCGGGAAATAATGTTCTCTTAGCTTTGTTAAAAGACTTTCGAGACTCTGCCCTGAGAGATTCAAGTTCACGGTTCCACCAAATGGTCTCCCGCTTACTTTTCCTCTCTTTTAGAGGGCAGTTTTCTTCGAAGGCTGTGATAATGGCCGACGTTATCGCGTCGTTCATCACTTCCATCTCCGCTGTGTTTGTAACCCTCGACGGACATTCCCCCACCCCTGTTCCAGACTCTCATTAAAGAGAGCCCAATCACAGCTATATATTAAATATTGTAACATAATATTTCGACTGTCGAAAGCTATAAAGTTTAAATCACAAATTTTTTGTTGTTTTGAATGGGAACCCCATTTCCATAGTTTACTCGAATAAAATAATAATAACGCAAATTTAATTTTTACGAATACAAAAAAATAAGTAAATTGATCGAAATGCAGTAAGTAGACAATTATAAAAGTTATAACGATTGGATATTTCCGATAAAAGCAGTATCTTACAGTGAGTTGAATGTCTGCCACTCGATATTATCTAGCAAATACTTTATGAATGCCATGATAATAAAATAATAGTTGATTCCACCCTATTAATCAGTAGCTGACTACTTCTATACCATTGCAGAACAACAATTATTGTACAGGATGGTTGACCAATGATAAATCACACAAACAGTTTGTAAATTTACATAACAAAAGGCGGTTATTATTATTTACATGACGTAAATAGTATATTACGTATCCAGTTTAAAAAGGATGTTTTTAATTTTTATCTTCAAATCACCATTTGAAATTTCGAAATGACAGTTTTTTTCGGATACAAAATTTAGCTCACTACAATTTTGGTCTAATAAACTGTTTTTAAAAATCAATCCATTAGTTTTTTTCTACAGTTTTTGTCTGTAGTCCAGTCACTAGGTACTATGATCGCATTTCAAAACACTTTTAGTTTTTCGCTACTGTTTCTAACTGGAATTTAATCGCGATACCGCACCTATGGTTAATCTATTTCTGTTGGCGAGATAATAAAATAAGTATATTTCCTTATCTTTGATTTATTGCTTTCACCTGGCGCCCAACAAAACCATCATCTTGTTTTAACAGTTAGTTGCTCGGACAACCATGCGAACAGAAGACTCGAGAGTCGATAACCAGAGCCCACGGCGTATGGCCTTGCTGATGCTGATTAAAACTTAATTATTAATAATCAAAATTGGTAAGCAAACAACAATAAAAAATCAATTACTGTCAATAATTCAAATTTGATTCAAGCAATTAAAAAACTAGATTTTTGAACTGGTTTAGCGGTAACCCATTTTCGAATAGAACAAACAATCGTAAAGATTGTAATTTTTAAACGTAGAAAATGTAAAAAAATTATTAGAATTTGTTGTGGCTGTGTATAAAATTTAATTTAAAAAAATTGTTTAAAAACCTAAAAGCACTTGCCATAAAGCAACCTACACGAAGAACGTGTCAAGATTGCCACTCGTCTATGTCGTGCACGTACTTGCACGATTGTTCGTATATTGCATAAATAAATATCAAGTGTTGACTTCATTTCAAGAGTTTGCACTTATTCGAGCAAATCTAAATAAAATTTTGCATTATTCCACGGTTCTCTCTCATTTATGAAATTGAAACTTTTTGGGCTAGACAATCAAATTGACTAACCAAAGTTCGATACGTTACCAAACTTTGTGATTATGTATTTAACGCTGACATGGCTTAACAATTCATTCCATTCATTAGGTATTACGAGATAAGTAAGGTGAGAAAAAGTTTATCCCTTCAAACTATCGTAAACCGGCCTCTAAATTGGCGGTAACTGTTTGGGCTAACAAACGTGTCCGACGAATGCTGATTTCTGTTCAACTTTCGAGGAAGTCCAGCAGCTTAAAAGGTTCCGGCTTATCGAAAATTTCCCTCACGTCATCGACGGTCTATTCCAAACGGCAAAGCTTTTATCTTTCGTTTTCTCGAGGCAGCTTAAATTAATGGGCCAGTGCTGCGTCCCATAATCGGTGCTCGATAATATTTACTTTTTAATTTGTTTATCGAGCAGTTGAGTCCGGAAGGCCGAATTATAGAAAGTTTTCCAACGCAGTACGTGTATTTGTCTGACCAGATCAAGAGTTATTGCGAAGTCTTAAGTCGTCCAGCCTGAAGTCAAATAGCGGACAGTTCGTGTCCGGACCAATCAACAGTGGTCCGGTGTTGGTAACCAGAAATGCCCTAGGCTCTATGGATCCTGAATAATAATGTGCTTGCGTATTTGTTTGTATTTAACTCGACGTCAAACTGATGGTGTAATTACAAATACCGTATTTTCGCATTAATTTAAATTAAAATTTTATATAATATTTCGCTTTAAATTGGGGTCAATTTTTGGCGATCGGTCCACGTGGAACCGAACGAAGTACCCTTTCGAGAATATGGAGACATTAAAAGCGCGCCCGTCGATAAATATATGACATGCGGCAGAGAAACGATAATTTTTGGGCAAAGCCCGAAAAGAGTTGGCGGAACAGATTTTTTGATTATACGGTTAGCTAATCAAACGTAACTAATTAGTTTTTGTAAGAATACAACGTCGAAGGCAATTTTAGTGTTAAAGTTGGAGTATATCAAAAATCGAAGTGCATTCTCATTAGGATGTAATCACCGGCTCGGCGCACCGTGTTTCATTAAATGGGAAATAGCGTCATAAATCTGAGCCGCGACATGAACGACCCCTGGTGGCATGGAGGCGCCCAACCCTCGACATCGTTTACCCAAACTAATACTTTACTTTCGTAACTCGCTTATCGCTAAAATCCTTTTGAAAGTTGCCTTAACAACTCGGACGAGAACAACAAATGCATTTCGCATCGGGAGAAAAGTGTATGAAAGAATATAAAAGGCTGCTGCGAAATCTTAATTTAAGTGATGTCTACATTGGAGACACTTTAATATTTTAACACCGCCGCTTGTCTGCAAACTCTCATTTTCATCATAGCGACCCTCGATTTTCTACTTCATACTTCCTGCCCGGAAAATACTAGGAAACTAAGGGAAATCGGAAAGACGAACGAGCAGAACGCGCGGTGGGACACTCAGTACTGATGAAATTCCTAACCATGTTTAATTGGAATTATTTGGCATTCGCTTTTAAGATAAAAAATCATCTCGATAGTGTAACACTAAATTTTAAACTCATTAAGAAGTAATCGAAATTATTAATTTTATCGACACGTTCCTTCTCTTCCGAAACTTCCAACTTGGAATAATTATTTGATCATTGATTAAACTAACTTTGGCATTAATAAGTACTATGGTTTTGTTTAATTAGTAAACTTTTCCCCACGGCTGCGAGGTCCCAACTTAAAGAAAGTCGGAGAACTAACATTCAAAGCTCAAGTTCCTAGAGACCGACCCTATTTAACTTTTCAAATATGAAGAGACAGCGAGCGTGAAAAGCAGTCACCTGACACCAGAAAATGGTTTCATTTTCATGTGTCCCGGACCCTCGACATTGTAACTGTTAATATAATTCATTACGGGTGATGTTACCGCTGGGCATCAAAGCGGCCATATTGTGACCATTCCACTTGTTCCGATTATAAAGCTCTATTTGTCAGCTAGCATAAGCTTGTCGGAAGGTTGAATAATAATACCAATTTCTATATGGCGTTGTGTGAATTACCTACACTTGTACGAGCTCGTCGCGAAAATTATTCGTTTTATGGTGCCCGCAAAATTTTCTGTATAACAATTTCTCCCCACGCTTCCCTAAAGCAATTAATTTTTAGTTTATGTGCAAGCTGTAATTTTAATAGTATATGGTTTCTCGGAGACTTTCATATAATTTTGCACAATCCAATAGAATTTTTGTAGCAAAATAATAATTGAGAGAACGTCGATCATTATAATTTTGTATTTCAATTTACGTACTATATTATTGTAACAACCATAAAGATCTCTTTGCTAGATGCTTCTGAAATCTGCAGACTGACCCCAATCGACAATAATTTTATAAAAGAGAAAATTCTTAAAATTTACGGGCATGGTTTATATTTTAAAAAACCGATGGAAATGCTTATTAAATAAATTAACCACAATTACCTAAGAGAAAATGTGAAGAGTAAGGAAAATTATTAGCAAAAATTTTTCTAAACAATAAAATAAAATTTCCGATCAACAAATAAATTGGTTTAAAACACAACTAGCTTTAAAGTTTCATTTTTAAACACAATTATTTGGGTACTGTGGAGGGGGTCTGGGAAATTTCACCATCGAAAATTTAGTTTTAAATTTTTTAATATTAACATAAGTATCGTTGAGATTTTTTTAAGACGCAATAATAATCTACTTTACAATATATTATATTATAATTTAAAAATTAACGGAATAATTAAACAATAAAATTTAAATTATTTTTATTGTTGCGCCCAGAATAAATTTAAATATGTGGTACAATTAATCTGCTTTATTTATTATTTTCTATTATATTTTTACACATTAGATGTTTTTTAACATTAATTTTTGAAAATTAAACATTAATACTTTTACTTATACACATGAAAACAAATTTAAATAAAAATATTTCCTTAAGAATAACATTGTACCAATTCCAAATTAATATACTAAAAGTTAAAAATTAACAGATTTATTAAATAAAACAATTCAAATTTATCAATTTTTTTAGGGTAAAGCAATATAAATGTGTAATTTGCAAAATTAAATTTTAATTACTAAATTAACATTGCGAATTTTTGATTGAAAAAATATCCAACGTGAAGTATAATAATTGTTGGTTTTAGTAAATATAATACAATAAATAAGCAGGTAAATAGTTTTGAAAAAAATTTTAATTTTTGATTAAACAACGTAAATAAACTTATTCCAGGCGCAACAATAAAAATAATTTAAATTTTATTAATTAATTTGTTAATTTTTTATCTTCACTGTATTGTCGTGTTTCGAAATGCTATAAAAACATTAATTTCATTTATTATTTTGTAAATTATTTTAAAGTTTGAGTTTGTTTCATTATTATTCATAAGTCATAACATTGCACATTGTATAAAGTTTGTTAAGTTTTGCTGTATAAAAATAAGAGTGGGAAGAGCGAGAAATTAAAAAGAGTAGGGCTCGAAGGTGGAAGGAAACAGTGGGACTTGAATAGGACACTTAGGCTGCGGCCTTGGCGTCGAATGGACGACCCGCAATAACAATTAAATTTTGAAAAATTAATAAAACGAATTTAATGAAAATAAAATAAGTTGATTTGATGTTTGCTTTTATTTAAATTATTAAAAATTGTAATTGATTTGAAGTTGCGAGTTATAATTTTTGATATAATAAAGTGAATTTTGTGCGTTCGCATGATTGCGTATTGTTTGGAATTTTGATATTTGGATTTTGATGAGTTGCTACCGAGCGGTAGTGTTATTGATTTAGATGATTAATTTGGAAGAATAATATTTCGAGTAAGAAATTCGAGTTATATTTAAAATTGGAAAATTTAAATTACATTTTTTGTAAGTGCGAACGTGTGGCGAGAAAGATAACACGTCGAATTGGATAAGCATAAAATTAAAAGTACGAGCCCAGTGAAATTTTATTTTTTACATTGAATTTTTGGAAATGCCATTTAATCATTTTTACAAGAAGAAATTATTTTATTTAATTATTTTTTTGAAGAAGCTTAGAATCCTTCCCCTGAAAGTTATCCAAGGTGTCCGCAATCCAGGGCTAACCCAAGGCAATACAGGAGGTTGTAGATTTTCTACGGAGATTCTACAGCAACATATTACATATTATGTAAGAAATTGTCTTCTAAGAGAGGAAAGATGCCAAACATTCCTAGAAGATTGCTAAAAAATTGATTAATTTAGGTAATAATCAATTTTAAAGATTCGATTTTTCACATAAAAGTTGGTGAATAGCTAATTCTATTGACGGTACGTATGCTCGACGTAAATATAACTGCACTGGTTTTGTTAGTTAGATTTAGAGCTGGTTCAGATAAATTTTTAATTTTTTGAGCTACTTTGCGTCTTTCTAAATCTATCGTTTTTGAGTGCAATTTATGCCCAAAAATTGTTGTACTATATAGAACTATATAGGACTAACTACATGGTGTCCCTGTAGTTAGGGTGATAAAGGACACTTTTCTAAAACAAATTTTCAAATAAAATGTTTGTCAAAGTCTAAACTCTTGGGGGGTACTGGATCTGGATCTGGATTATAGGTAGGAGAGCAAAAACTAAACCTCACACGCACTTAGGCCTCTTAATCGGGCCCATTGTACTACCTTCAATTCAGCGGCGTCCGTCCCATCACTCCCCAAGCCATCTTAACCTTAAGGTGAACTCAAGAATCCTGACAGGCGGAATGCCGCTGATTCTGACCATGTCAGGCCAGAAGTCCCCCAGCATGGGTAGTGGCAAAGCACATGCTCCGCCGTTTCGTCTGATTCTTTGCATCCGCGACACGTAGGGCTATCCACGATTCCCAGCGTGTTGAGGTGCTTATTTAACTTGCAGTGCCCAGTTAGAATTCCTGCAATTACCCGTAGATTGGCTCTTGACAACTGCAGATAGTATTTTGAATGTTTGCTTGAGGGGACTTTGATTGCTGCTCTCGCTTGCCTACATGCAGTTTCTTTTTCCCATCTGCTTGAGTGCAGTTTTAGAGTGTATTGCTTTAGAAGGGTGTCAAAGGTTTTTACGGATGGGGCAACCATCGGCTCGGGTCCGCAGGGAAGACAGTTTGTGCTGTGTCTCGCCAGCTCATCAGCCCTCTCATTGCCTTCGTTTCCTTGGTGTCCTTTGACCCAACAGAGGGAAAGGACATTTGTAATAGATATCTCATTCAGTGCTCTAATGCATTCAAGCACCAGACCAAAGGTGATCCTATGGCTTCCAAGTACCATAAGCACGGCCCTGCTGTCTGTTGATATCTGAATATTTTTGTCACGGATACTTTTATCCTGAACTATTTTTGCACAGTGCAGTATACCAATGAGTTCCGTTTGAAACACAGACGCATACCTGCCCAGTGGTATGCTTATATTTAGGTCGAGTTCAGCAGAGAAGATCCCCGTCCACGAACCAACATTGCTTTTGGAGCCATCTGATGATAAGCATATGTCATAATCATTGGCTCCTGTTGGGTTCAACATAATGTTGTACCTTCTATTGAATATATATTTAGGGAGAATTCTGTCAGGTTCAAGATGCAGAAGAGGCACCTTTAAGGAGTATTCCTCCAAGATCTGCATGTGACCCACAGTTCTTCTCCTATCATTCCAAAGTTTCCAGCTACGTAGCCTGAGAGCAGTCTTAACCGCCATCTCTTGCACATAAAGATCAAGTGGTGGGAGGCAGAGAAGAGTCTCAAGCGCCGTAGTGGGAGCTGTTCGCATCACTCCAGTTACAGCCAGACCGATTAGTCTCTGAATCCGGTGCAAAGAGGACGCCGCTGTTACTTGTTTGGTTCTGGGCCACCATACAAGTGCACCGTAGCAAAGCATAAAGAGAAAGACCCCATGACCGCCCCATTGCTCTACGAGACTGCCAAAAAGCCATCCCCGCCTTTCTTACTTTATTTTGTAAGTGTTTTCCCCAGTTTAGCTTCTCATCAAGTATTATTTCCCTTTAAAGCAATTTTTTGAATTTCTGATTTCAAACGGCCATAGCTCTGATATTATTGATTTTTTAGGATTAATGAATCAGAACTTTTTTAAAGATCATTCGCTTATCTACACATTAGGTTATAACCGTTTATCACCTAGAATCAACAGATTTCGAGTTATAAATTAAATTAAGGGAAAAAATGTTAAAACATTCAGGTTCTATTTTTTTAACTTTTCTTACGAACCCCGTATCTCTTAAACGAAACGTCTTAGAAAAAAACTGACGGCCCAAAGCGGATAGGGAATTTAATAGCTACAACTTTGGTCAAATAATTTTTTTCGGAAACTAATCATTTTTATAGAAATTCTAAAAATAATGAACAAGGTGTGGATAAAAAAATAAATTCACACAATGTATGATATTATGTTAACTTAATTGGTAGATAAGCGAATGACCTTTAAAAAGATTCTAATTCACTAATCCTAAAAAATCAATAATATCGGAGTTATTGGCTGTTTGAAATCAGAAATTCAAAAAATTGCTTTAAAAGAAGGTAACCCTCAAGGGATTGAATTTGGACAAAAATTTTATTTGAAAATTTGAAAAACAACCAATCTAATAATACATAACGTTTTCATGTCTTAATTCTTAAATTCTTCAATTTACGCCATAAACTACCAAAATTTCATTACAGAATTTTTAATTTTTGTAGTTTTGTTTTAAAAATAAAATTGTTTTGCATTTGGTAGACTTTATGGCATTCTGGTGTTAAACTTACTGTCAGCTTTTAACGTTGGCCTCCCAATGCTAACATTGATAAGGGTTGCCATCAGATTTATACAAACCGAACATCATAACTCATCGTTCATTAACCGGATTCGTCGTTGCGGAGCGGAGAATATGCATAATAACCGGTTAATTTGCGAAATTTTATAATATTCGTCCAACTCGACTATTTCAAGATTACAATACTCGTATAAATTTAATCTTACAAGATCAATTTGACAACACTCTGTACTTATTCTCAAAATATCTCAGCTGTTAATCCTAAATTAAAATTACTGCTGTGTCACCGAATGTGTGTATCCTGATAATTAATTTTAAATATAATTGACTCTGACGGGTTAAATGGAATTAATCCCACCGATGGCGATGGAAGTAGAAGTAAAAAATTGAATTGAAAAATTATTTCTTAAACATTCAAGATTTATGACGCGTTTTCGGTACTTACATGCTAAATTGTGCACATATATCATGTAAAATTGTATCTGAATAATAAGTAGAAGATAAAATATACGACCTTTCCGTTGCAAATTGTCAACATTGTTGCAAACCAAAAGTTACCGTATTTAAGTTGTGTAAAGGCAAAGAAGTCTTTTTTTTAATTTTTAAAAATGAAATCCAACATCGAGCCACCATGTTGTAAAAGTTAGTTAAGTTCAAATATTGGTATCGAAACGTGTGTAAAAAAGTAATGGCAAAAACTGGAAAATAAATACCCACATGGAAAATGCGGCGCTAACATTAAAGTTAGCAAAGGAAAAAGTTCTCGAACGTCAAAGTTGTTAGCAATTTTTTGGAGTTGTTCTGTTAACAAAGTATCGCAACTTTAATAATATAATTTTGTAGATTATCGATTAGAAATGATGCAAAGTTGGGTACTTTGTAAAATTTAGTTAGTTACTTTATTTTATTTAATAAGTATCTCGACCCTGTTTAAGCTTTCAAAGTTAAATGACTAATGAATATTAAGGTTATTTAGTCGTCATCTGAATATTCCAATTATATACAAAAATGAGACTGCTTTGTATTCAAATCTCACTCGACTGACTCTATTTGCGCTTTATTTATATCTCACTCTTTAAAAAGATTTTTGTTAAAATTTGTCCTTTACGTTTTGCAAAGTCGTTAATATTAGCAGTGTAGCCTGCTCCGTAACAGACCTCTGTTAAGGGTTGCCGGTTGGAAAGAAGAGAAAAAAGAGAAACGAGAGAGAAACTTGGTGTAATAACGCTACTCCCAACGTAAACGATCTGCGTTCGCCGACGTGACCCGCATGGACAAACTTGCGTACAAAGGAATCACATAGACGACCACCAAAGTTTGGAAAATAGAGAGGAATTCTGAATACAACTAACTACCCGGCTTTCAATTACCAAACATTTCGCATTACGGAGGAGGTATATTTATAACCGCATTTACCCTTGTACATTTCAATAATCACCCAAATTCACTTTTCCAATTGCTATAGTTTATGCTACCAAATTTTAATCTATCACATTGCACCCAATAAAAAGCAAACGACGTAGGTACAATATAATTAATGGCAAATAAGTCGAAAGGATTAACTAAATAACCATTCGTCAAAAAATTTTATCAATTTATGAGTTCGTTTAATCATTTCTCTGTGTGAATTATTATTTACCTTCGCTTTCGACGAAATAAAGAATTATAAATCTTTGTAATTAATGCTACTCAAATAAAATTTATATCTAACTCAAATTCACTTATCTATAAATAAAGGGAAGGAAAAATTGAAAAAAAATAGCACGAAATCTATAAAATGAGGAGAAATAGGTAATATTCGTAAGGAGAAGAGAACTAGGAATATTATTTAAGGTTTTAAAATGGTCTGTCTAATATTTAACTGACGGTACAAAAGCAAATTGAATAATTAGTTTGATTGAAGCAGATTTTCATTAGAGTAATGTAAACTATTTTGTCAAATTTAATCAAATCTGTTAGCTCGTTAATGGCATCGGGGGAAACTTTGTAGGTGTAGTTACGCCAATTTTATTTATTTGTACTATATTTTGTACAATAATGTTTAATTTGTCGCTAAACGTAAATAACTAAATTATACGGTCTGATAATAATTAAACCTAACAAAATGTTAAAAAAAAATAAAATTTTTAACTGTTAAGTACATAATACATACTACAAAGAAAACATAATATTTAAAAAAAACGCTAAAATGACAATAATTCATAGTTAACAGAGTTGAACTTAGAATAAACAACAAAATAGAATATTGGGAAAAAATTGTTGAGAAATGCTGTCAAATAAAACAATACGATTGTCCGACGTTTCGGGATCTTTACTGTCCCATTTTCAAGGCTATAATATACAAAAACAAAAATATAAAAGCAAAACTAAGGATAATTAACAATGACAAAATAAAATGAAAGAATAAAGAGGAAAAATAATAATTATATAAAAAAATTGAAAAAATTGAAAAAATTTTAAAAAATGAAAAATTTAAAATGAAAGTAAAAGAAAATATTGAAAAACTTATTAAAAAAGGGAATACTAACCTAAGAGGAGAAAAATGGAGGTTAGAAAGCCACCATTTTCCAGCGTGGTGCCGTCCTTTGGCAAACCTCAGCAATAACACGTGGCGATTTCTTATTCAATATAGTACTTAGAGTAAACACCCATCCAACCTAAACGAGCAGTTAAATTGAAATGAACGATGAACTTCTTGAAAGTTAAAAATCTTACACCCATCGTGCATAAAAGTTTAAAAACTAGAAATCCAACATAATTAAGGTAAGAACGGTAGACACATTGCCTGCTTTTTCGGTTAGTTTTTAAACTTTTATGCACGATGGGTGCAAGATTTTTAACTTTCATATTTGATTAGAGTTTCACTCGAGAACGCACGTTGGCGTGGTTTCTATTTTTGTGTAGTGACGTCGCGTATAGCAGTCCACATAAATTGTTGAACCAGTAGCTGGTATAGTGCACATAATTAAGTGATAACACCAAGTAAACGGTACTGATGACGACTAATGAGTCAGAAACACATCGTGTGATAGCTAGACGGTCGAAAAATCAGGCTACCGTTCTTACCTTAATTATGTTGGATTTTTAGTTGATGAACTTCTTGGCAATATGGAGGTACCACGTGTTACCGTTTATCTCCTTCAACTCATGTGGGCAGCGGGCGTTGGAGTTTATTGAGGTTTCGTTCCTCATTTTAAAGCGCTAAGCTTGATCTCGTTGGGTTATTGGTCCCTGGGGATGTTTTTTCCTTGATTTTCGAGATTCTAGATGTTGCGGGGAGCTCCTGGGGCGTGGTTTGCGGTCAGAGACGGCGGAGAGAAGTGCGTGTTTTGAATGAACATGTCTCTTGATGTCGACGGGGCGGGGCGAGTCTAACTTGTTGCCGATTGTCTTGACTTAAGCAGTCTGATTTCTCAGACTGTTTACTATGGCTGCGATTTTTTCGGCGCCAGCTGTATGGATTGCCAGCTGTACTATAATGATCGCTTTGATTTGTGGGAAGATCTCCGTTGGGTTTGTAGCCTCCCTTGGGTGGTGGTGGGGAGGGGACTGGTTTGGCCTGTTGTTGTACGTTGCCCTGGTTGGATTTTTGATTCCCTTCCTCGGTTTGGGGAATTTTGAACATCCCCTGTAGCTGGCTGGATGGGGTCCACCGCAGTTTGCGCAGGTGGCTAGGGTCTCCCTGGGTTTGGTGCAGGTGCTTGACGCATGTGCTCCTGCACATTTCACGCATCTTGGGGTTGAGTCCTCTTGTTTGCCTCGTCTCTTGGGAGGATAACTAGTAGTAGTGGGAGGGGTTTCCTGCCCCTCCCCTTATACATACGTGCGATGTTCTAGACATCGAAGTTGCGTGCTTCTAGGTCCCGCTTGATGTTGTCCGTCTCTATCTGGTGGTGGATACCCCTAATCACCACTTTTAGAGGTTTTTCCTGCGCCAGTTGGTGGGTGAAGTACCCAGAGCTGTCGGGTGGTAGAGAGGATTCGAGAATCCGATTGATTCCTTGGTAGTCCTTCACTTCGCTTGGAAAGATTGCCAAACCTTCGGGTACGCAACGTACCCTCTTGAATTGGAAACCTTGTTCCTTGATCTTGCTTACCAGTGATGGCCATGCCGCTGCGTCTTTCAGCGTGATAGGCGCTGATAGTCCCTCTTTTTTACTGGCTTTGGTTTACCCCCTGTCGTTGGTATGGGAGAGCGCACTGAAGTTTTCCCAACTGGGAGCTTTTCTACGTCTGTCCCTGTCGGATTTGAGGTTGGGGCTTTTTCGGGCGTTTGCACCGTAGGCTTGAACCTGTTTGTCAGGTGCAGATCCTCGGTGGACGAGTTAGTTGACTTCCTTGCCCTCTTCTTCCGTACCACCTGGAATTCCTCCTCTTCCATTATGTTCTCGGTGTTCGTGCTGGAAAGGCTATCGCTCATTTTATTACTGACCTCCGGCGATGGAGGGGTGGATCCGCCCGATACGCTAGCGATTTCCTCGTCTACCTCGCTGGCTTCGGACATCATTTCCTCCATTGTCTTGGTGAGTTAGGCTCGTTGCTTTAGCAGCGACTCTAGGTAATCAGAGTCAACGAGTGAATCGCTCCGGGTGCTTGGGCCTGTTTTAGGATGGCTGGCTACCTGCTGCTCCTGCGTACGGTCCTGTGCTACTTTTGGTGAAGCTATTTCGCGTCGTTGAGGCTCCTCGTTAGCCTTTGTCGGTTCTTTGAGCGTGGACATGATTTGCTGGAAGGTCATTGGTCTACTAGAGACCTCTGCCGCCTGTCGCTTTGGTTTTTTCTGGTTACGTCTCGTCATAACGGATAGTTGCAAGGTACGTGTTACTCGCACGGCTGTCGAACGTGGACTGTAGAAATGAAATAAAATTCAATCCAATTTAACCCCTTCCCAGGTTATGTTATAGTGTAAAACTATAACCAAGGACAAAAGTTCAGAAATATGTTCCGGAAAAGTTAAATCAGAAAAATTAATGAACCATGATTTTCTATTCGGACCGGCTACATTAGAAGAAGAAGGACTTTTTGGCAGGACTGTTTTTACGCTAAGAACTTCTTATGAAGATATGGTTTTTTAAGGTCAAACATCCTCTGATCTATAGAACTAAAAAACCGGAGAAGTTCATCTATACTAGCAGGATCGTCAATAAACTGGAAAAGGTTATCTCTTACCTCGCGGATAGCCAAACGCAACCTTGACACGTTGGAAACAGCATCACTAATGGACATATTTAACAATTTACGATGTAAATCGCGACATAATAATGAAACAGTGCGTTGAACGTTCTTCTTAAAAAGTACGGACTTGAGGATGTTATTAGTTTTTATTATTAGTTATATTAGTTATTAGTTTTTTTTAACAAATTAAATTATGAAAAAATTACGCTATAAAGTAAAAATAAAAAACCTGTAACATAATATAAAGGCTCTTATTACACGATTATTATCGATCCTCAGTCATGTTTAACAGTAAAAATAACAAGTGAGAGCAAATATACCAAACAAAATTAAATGTGAATTATGGTCATTTTAGCGTTTTTTTTAAATATTATGTTTTCTTTGTAGTATGTATTCTGTACTTAACAGTTAAAAATTTTATTTTTTTTAATACAAAAATACTTAAAAAATTCTAAAACTTTTTTAAACTTTTTTTTTTGACTAGAGGCAAAATGATCAATAATAATAATAATCGTCGATAAATATTACGTGCAGGGCCGCACTAGATAAATAAATATACACATAGTACTCTCGAATTTATTATGCACCTCTGCCCACAGTTTGTTTATTTTATAGTAACTTCCCCTGATCGATAACAAAGGGGTAAGCAAGCGAATGTATGGAAATACTGTAATAATAAAATACCTCAATTGGTTTGTAATCTAGTACTGCTAGTCCAGTTTGGTGCATTGCATTGGTCAGATTAAAAATACGATTTGATGCCCGTGTGGTACGGAAGGGTTGGGTGAATACCTACGTGACAAGTGATCTAACAGGTTTTCGTGTATGTTTGTCGCCCTCTCTATTTCATGACGATTTCATTATAAAATTACCCTTTATTAGGTTAAGTGCGGTGCCCTTTGTGTTTGTTAATGAAATTTACGTAATGCCTACCGTCCTAATTCTTTGCAAAAATTCTAAACAAACGCGCAAACTTTATTGAAAACTGCAATATAATGCATTTGATTTAATGAAATTTGATTCTCCACGTCATCCACAGGTTTCGAGCTCGACGATTGTCAATGAACCGTCAAAGTTAAATTAAACGTGGATTTCGCAATTAATTATAATAAATTACTATTATATTCGATCATGTTCGACCCCGTTCATTAGGGGTAAATAGTTAAATATTTTACGTCCGAGGGATCCCACCTTGATCATTTCCGCCATAGAATTCAAATTTTGTCATGGCGTAATATAATGTAATTCAGTAATTTGCGCCATAGATAGAAGATATCGATTTTCATCAAGATTATAAAAGTGAACAATAACCTAGCAGTTGTAAAACAAATTGAAAACCATAATAGTGATCTATGGATACGGGCCCGACTTCCAATTTCTGTAAATTAAACCAACGACTTGTAATTACTGTTATTTTATCCAATTTCCTCCCGTTTCTATAAAACCACATGACTTCTAAATATTTAATGAGGACTTCATTAGAGGACACTTACAAAAATTATAATTTCTTTACTAATAATTTTTGTTATTACATTATTTACCTACGCCACAAACTTAATTTACGTTTATCCTACATAGTAGAAACGTGAAGAATTTGAATAAAATTTGATAATTTATTAATCAAATTTTTCGAAAAAATCTCCGTTGATATATTAAAATGTTAAAAATGTAATTTATTTTAAGTTAATGCAGCGGCATATTTTAAAATTTATAATTTTGTGTAGTATACAACGTGAAATCAAATTCCATAATTTAAAAATTAAAAAACTTTGTCGGTATTCAAATTATTTGTTAAAAATTTAATTCTGATTGCACATCTTGTAACATCATAATTAATATTTGATTTATTAAAATTTTAAGTGCCGTAGCTTACACGGCATTTTTGAACTATACATATTTTGACTGCTCTTTAGTTGAATTGAGAGCTTGCACCAAACCATCGTTTGCCATTTGACATTTTTTTGAGCAACTCATTGTTAAGCAATATCTGTTATAAGTAAATTTTATCTAATACGACGACACATATTCCTATGCTAAAAAAGAACAACAAAAAATTCGTCTTAAATACTAAGCAAAACAATGTCATAATTTCTTAATATTTCTCTTTGTTTAAACCTAAAAAAAGAAAAACCAAAAAACTCATTCACTTCTCGAAAATACATCTATAGATTTTTTACGATTTCCCTTCGGTTGTACACCGGATTTCTCTGGCTATTCTTATTCCCTCGCTAATTCTAAACTTGTAGATTCTAACCAAATCTATTTTTACCTTTGTTTGTGAAAGTTTGCTAAACTACAAGCAATAGTATTTTTAATTAAAATAAAACAAAACCAAAAGAAGTTTTTACTCTTTTTTTGTTGATAAAAACAACTTTTTATTTGTTTTTAAACTCCAGTAGCCCGAAACTTTTAGGAATATAATATCATAAATTTGAAAATTATTTTAAATGTTTCAAAGCATTGTTGAACTACATAAAACTCCCAAAACCGCAACCACTAGTTTTATTGATTTTTATAAGGGCGTAAGTCATATGCATATCAGTAAAATTTGCTAAAATTCATCCAAAAATACTGAAAATTACCTCATACGTTTGCTAAAAAATAAATTTTGTCAAATTTCCTCAAAAATCGATCGTGATATTTTTTAAAAGTCAGGTAAATTCATTTTTGTGTGCAAATATTACAAATTTGAGTAATGTAAATACATTTTATTCTTTATAATTTTTATTTACTTCGTTTTTTATTTTTTTATGGTGAAAATAGGCCGTGTTATGGTTATTCGTTGTTAAAAAAGAGCACATCTGAAAAGATGCAATTTAAAGAGCAGAAATCTGCTCGCTGCGCTAGCGCGACTTAATACTATTGCTTTGTTAAAATGCTTTTTATTTAACAAAACTAGACTCCCAGTCCGCTTTAGATTTAATTAAAAAAAAATTTTTTTTTAAACGTCCTTACGTTTGGTGGCGTTTTAATTTAGATAGAGTTAGAGAAGTAATAGACAAGTGTTCTTTTGCAATATGTCTGGCAGCATCGGCGAAATTAAGCGTTTCGAACACCCACTTTGCATATTGTACCAAGACATGAATTGCCACTCCCGTAAGGTTACTTCATGAATACCATATTATAAGGAGAAATCGAAAGGACATCGTTACAAATTCTGGATAATGTTCAAATTCTAAGCTGAACTGTGTCCTTGTTAAAATAATAATTAATAATTTATTTAGTGCCGATGCACATTTTGCTACAAGACTACAACTTTAATTCAAATTAATGAAAATAGGAAAACTAAAAGTTCATAAATTTTCCTCCATTATTCGGCGTTCGCAGGTACAATGGTAATTCCACTTGTTAAGCAACTATTGTTACCTCTGCCAGCTATTTATGGAAATCTACGAACAGAATTGCAATAAAAATTTTATATTCAAAGTTAAATCGTCCTATGAAAAGCTTAAATCGTTTAAATAATGAGCATTAATTAAAAATTCAGTTTCCCGACTCAATTAAACTCGAGCGCCTTTGTGACCGATTCGCGCAATAAACCGTAGATTTGTAGCTAGAATGCCAGGGTTCGAATCTAGATCGAGGCACTCGAAAACAATTAATTCACAAAAAAATGATCATTTTATTGTCGCACTTGTAAAAGTACATATTTTTTTATTAACGGTTCTATAAGGTTTTATTGGGCACAACTTACCACTTCGGGTACCTTTTTAGAGATGAATTTTATTTTAACGGCAGGTACTAAGCAAACATTTATGACAACAGGCAAACTATAAACAAAAATCTATAAAGAGATTTTTGTTGATCTTTTCTTAGGCGAAGGAAACCTTTAGGGTGCCTATAAAGCCTTATAATAAAAATTTTTTTTGTGTTGTACAATAAACGGGAAAAAAATTGAAAGTTGTACTTCTGATTGATAACTTTTTGGAAGGCCGCGCCATCCCGGTTTTACCTCACATGGCGGTAAAAATTAAACTTAGTTTGAATATTTCCTCGTTACTGCATAGAAAAAAGGCAACGTAATAAATTTAGTCTTTCGAGGGTTTTCTTTAAAATGAAAAAACGAAGGCTCATAAATTTTGATGTTGAAAAGCACATGTTAGAAAAATTACAAAGAGGTTGCGAAAAAGTTTCGGGGCGTTTTGTTGTTAAAAAAGTAACAAAATTTTAGAAACAGACTCGAACAATAACTTTAATCTTAGTAAAACATTCTTAATGCGGTTAAATTGCGTAATAAAGGTTAGGGAAAGCCAACTGAAGAGACCTACAACGCATAAAGTGTAAGACATTTACATAACGGCAATGTCGATATTAACTTAAACTTGCACAAATTAAATTAAAATGCTCAAAGTTTGCAAACTTTACATGTCAATGTAATTTCTTTACTCCAGAAATGAGTCATAAATCTTTACTAATAAGGTAATTTGTATTGAGCTGTCGAAATTAAATTGGGAGATATTCTGGCGAGCTTAAGAAAATTCGACTAAACATCAAACATTTTTAACTAAATTTTCATCCCTATTTTTTTAAACGTTGCTACTATCGATTGACGTCGCGGAAATCGTCAAGATTTTCTTTTCGCTTTATTTTTAATTGTAACAAAAATGCACGACTCTCAAAAAAAGCTGCTACTTTAGCAAAAATATTACGAGGCAGGTTTCGATGTTAATTAAAATTTTTATGATTGCAAAAAGGTTTTCCGTTTGAATTGAAAATTTCACTTTTGTAATTAAATGTTAGAAGCAATAACGAGCATCTCTTTACCGAATTCGACTATTTTATTGTAGTTGGAAAACAATGATGTAGAAAGCGAAGACCCATTTGGAGTATCTTTATGGCTCATGAACATTGATTTCCGATCGAAGCCGTGTAGGCAAAGAGAGCTACGTGCACGTCCCACGCAATCAGCTGCATCTGCATTTTCGAATTGTAGGGTTTCCACTTTCTAGCAAAATTTTAAATTCGACTACGGTTGGATAACAAGCGAAACGAACAACATTTTTTGTTTTTCAAATATCAACTTGGCGCAGTTACCTTTCAACTTTCATTAAGCATTGTTGATTTACTTTTTTAATATTCACTGCATTTTGAATTTAATAAAATATGAAAAACATACGAATTTGTTTATTTCATTTTGCGACAACTTTGTAGTATTTAATTGCAATTTATTAACAGCAAACTCCTTTCTTCTAATAGTGACTCTCATAAAAAATCCATTTTAATTCAAATGACACAATATACTATTAATTGGTGCATTAAGTTGTGCGAAAAAGTGAATTTTTGTCTAACACTACAACTTACCTAACTTTATTACTCCTTACAATTGTATGTTTATGATCATTTGATAACTTGCAAACTCGGTGTTTGATGCGACTACAAAATTTAATTCACACCGAATACGGAACGCCATTGTGCGGGGGTTTTCGTGGGGGTTGGCGTTGGCGTATTCGGTGGCAAAGTGTTGCCTTGCCGTACGAAATAACTCACGTAAGCACAATTCAACAATATTGTGAGGATTTTATTCCATGTAACTAACTGAAATGCTAGAGAATGGCAATCAAAGCCGAGTCACATCTTCTCTTTAGACCACCGAAATCACTAGAATCGAAGTGCGTTTGATGAACACACGATGGAATGAGGAAACTTACAACTTCCTGGAATTAATATACCAGTTCGTACCCATGTATTGTATGCTCAGATCTTTTAACTTCGAAGATTCTAGAGCTTTTTGGAAATCTTCCAGTATCAAGTCTGCGAGGTACAATTGTGTCCGCCATTCTGCTTAATTCTTCAGTCAGTTTAATTTCGACGTTTTGTAAAACTTGGTTTAATTTATAAACGACGTTTAAAAACGTAGGTGTTTTATAAATGAAGATTAAGAAGGGTTTAAGTAATCTACAGTTTAGCAGAAATTTGTATGGTTGGTATTAAAATTTCTAGGGATTTTGTTTTATGTTTAACTAATTTGGTATTATTTACTAACGAGAATATTTTGACATTTGTAAATTGTACAAAGCGTCTGTCTTATTTTGTTTTTTTAAATTGTTTTAATGTTATTTAACAACATTGTTAAACAATAAACTACAATAGTTTAATACTCGTAATATAGTGTAATTTGAAAATTTAGTACAAATTTTAATTTTACCAAGTTTCTTATAAATACTATTATCAAAATAGAAGTAAAATTAAAATTATGTAGTTTTTTTCTACAATAATTAATACTTATTATTAAACTCCCAGATTACAAGATATAGTAACCCACCATGGTACAACCGTTCTGCACCTACTATTAAACTATCACTCATCAAACCATTTTCAAATTTAGCCATAATTCTAGAGTTATTGAAAATAGTAGAATCATGACTAGAACCTGGCCATCTACAAACTAGATTTCTAATTTTTAATTTTGCATCGCATATGGCTTGCACATTTATTCTCCCAAAAAATCTATTTTAAAAATACAATATCTAGGTTATGTTTCAACTATAAACTGCTCTTAAACCATCAACTTCGATGGTTTAACTTAAACTTGGTTCAAACCTAGTTTAATCCTTAAACTATGACCGAACAAGTTGAAAAAATAGTTAAACCTGGTTTTAAATTAAATTTGGTTTAAACGACTGTTAAACTAGCACTGTACAAGTGGCCCTAAGAGAACCAGAAGTAGGTACCTTAGCGTTAGCAGTTGATCGCGCTATCTACTAGGTCAATGTCCGCCTCTATAAATGCAATAAATAAATTTATTAAGTAAGCAATTAGCTAAGGACATTCGGAGTGTAATGTTGCGATTGTGTTTTATACTTGGTGTCTCATATTTTACTACGATGATTGTTATGTTGTTTTCTTATGATTGCACGTGTTAATTTTTAATGTATTTTGTGAATGTTGATAATTACAAATGCTTGTTGATAACAGGTCTTTTCTTTGTCATTTATTTACGTCTTAAAAATTGAAAAATAATATATTTAAAAATTTCATGCTTTTTGTATCGGTTTTTTCAAAAGACGATCAACAAAAAATGCAACAACTAATAATAGCTATTAGGATGTTATTAATAACGTAATAGAATAGGCATCTGTAATGTCCAATGTTTTATAAAAGAAAAAAATCAAAAAGTACTTCTATATTTCAAAATTTGCATTTAATAGATTAAAAGCATTCATTAAATGCAAATCGTAACAAATTATGTTCCATAAAATTACAAAGGGAACTTGCAGGTAATAGCTTGTACATGTAAAACAAAATGCAAAATAATAATATTATTTTTTTAATTAGTTATAAATTTATTGTTTAATTACTTTTCTATATTATACTAAATTTAATATTGCAAACTGGTAACACCAATTTATACTTTACTTTTTTTAAATTTCTGCAGTAATAGTAGATTGTATGACAATAACGTAAAATACGTTTACGTCCTGGTAGTATATACTATTTTATTCGCTTCTGAATAATTAAATAAACTCGTCGAATGTGAATACAAGATATAACATAAAAAGTTTAAATATGTTTAGTCGTTAAGTTTAAATCGTCACACAATCGGACATTTATTTATTTAAATTTTTATATCGTTAAATTAATAATATCATTTGCTTTACTATAATTTGAGATGATCAGGAAAAAATAAGCAACAAACATTTGTCATTTTATAAAAATCATTTTTTTCACGGGTAATAACAGCAGAGCCACCCTAATCACACGGCTAAATGGGCGCAAGCCTTTTGGAGGAGGCAATTTTTATTTTGATCTTTACCGGTCCTAAAAATATTAAACAATAAGAATTCTTGGGTAGTGGACTTAAATAAAACTAATAGGTTGACCCATCAACGTTTCGGACAATTTATTTGTGCATCCTCAGGACTGTAAACGATAAAGATTACAAAATTCCAAATTAAGTTGTCATGATCGTTCCAACATTTAAAAACTGTATATAAACTGTTGTATCTGTTCTTTCAGTGGCCTCCACTGTAATTTTGTAATTTTCACCGTTTACAGTCCTGAGGATGGACAAATAAATTGGCCGAAACGTTGACGGGTCAACATATTAGTTTTATTTATTTTTTTACCTAAACCTTGTTCATTATTTTCAGAATTTTTGTAAAAACGTTTAGTTTCCCAAAAACACGTGGCACTCACGGGTTGTCTGAAAAGTCGGTTTACGGACGATAATTTTACGTGATAACGTCATAAGAAAACATTGATGAAAAATTGCATACTTTTATGAATTGCATTGAATTATTTTTATGTAACAGATAATACGAATTAAAACTATGTTATTACATTAACCCTCAATAGGTTAGTGCGTTATGTGCATGAAACATAATTGCATCATTTGGTGATCGCGAGATCGAATCTCAAGCCGGACAAGTTTTTTTTAATGGCATTTTATAATTTAAATAATGTCTATGTATGATGCAAAGCCGATCGTGCCTCTCTCTCGCTTGCGGAACGTGACAATTTTTCGTTCGTGCAGCCGGTATATCAATTTATAAGACGTTATCACGTCAAAAAGATTATTTGACCAAAGTTGTAGTCCGTTAAATTCCCTATCGATTTGGGCTGTGAGTTTTGTTTAAGAGATACGGAGTTTGTAAGAAAAGTAAAAAAAAAATAAAAGCTGAATTTTTTTAACATTTTTCCCTTAATTTAACTTAAATTAATTTAAGTCGAAATCCCTTGATTCTAGGTTCTAATCAATTAGACCTAAAAAATTAATAATATCGGAGCTATGGCCGTTTGAAATCGGAAATTCAAAAAATTGCTTTAAAGGGAGGTACCCCCCCCCCCCCAAAAGTTTGAACTTTGACAACAATTTTATTTGAATGTCTATAGAGAATGACTTATTTAACAACTTTTGTTTTTTGTCTACTCTAAAGTTCATTTGTTTATACATATAACTTTTTTTTAATTTTAAATTAAAAATTTAATTTAAAATTAATTAATTTAGTGTTTTGTTTATTGTAATAGTAATAAATTTGACTTTTACTATTTTGTATTTGTGTGTTTTCTTATGAAGAGCAGTGGCGCAGCCAGGATTTTGTTATGGGAGGGGGGGCTAAAGGATACGAGCAAAGCGAACTATGCCAAAGGCGCGCGCCGCAGGCAAAACATTTTTGGAAAAGAGGCGTAGTCATCTTATTTTCGAGTATAATTATTGTGTTACCGCTGTTACCTACCTTAAATTGAAGTGCGAATTAAAGAACGGCATTTTCTAAATAACTCAGGGCGAAAGATTTATCATTGATTTTTGTTGCCAATCTTCTTATTATAGTATACCGTATACCTTCCCTTATTTTCAATAAATAGCAGTCATTAAGATTAAGAATTGAAACTGATTGCTCATTATCCATAGTGAAGTTATTTTGTATTTGAAATTTCAGTAAACACTAAAAATCCGTTGACCACGTCTACCTGCGCCCCCCCCCTCTTGCGCCGGACAACTACTGTTAGCCCTAAAGGTGGCATCTCAAAGTAGTGCCCATAAGCGACAATTTGGTAAATCCGTTCCTGGGGGCCCGAGGATGCCAAACCTAAGTTAGCTGGCTTGGCTAATTAGCTACCAACAAGCAACAAGTACCTACACTAAAAACAGTACCTAACTATCCTACCAGTAGTACTACTAGTACCTACCTATCATATCGAACAGTCGAACACAATAATTTTTTTGTTTTAAAAAATTTTTCATTGCACAGGTAAAAATGCGATCATGGTCATTAAAAAAAAGGAAGAGTGTCTGGAAGGGGAGGGAGGCTATAACCCCCTAGCCCCTCTTTGGCTGCGCCACTGATAAAGAGGGGTGCATTAATTTTAGTAGCCCAGAGGCGTCGTATATCTTAGGACGGCCCTAAACAACAGGTATGAGCCTATTCAAAGAAACTACTGTTCATGGAAAATTTAAATAAGTCATTTGCTTACTTTTTAATATGATAGATTGCTTTTCTATGCTTCTATTGGAAAGTTGACGTTGAGCTTTTATAAATATTTTTTATACCAGATTAAACAATCAATAGATAAGTGGTTTAGGTAGTGTAACTCGATATTAATCATATCAAATTTTTTAGAATAAACTAAAAAATGCACAAACACATTTTAGTTCTAAAAAGTGTTTAAACAAACTTTCAGTTTTCACCTCCCGAAAAACGATAAAAAAATTATTTTGTTTAATAGTAGATACATTTTTATTTTTTATATAAAACGGCACACACTATATTGTATTTGCCTATATTTTTAAAATTTATTCTGATTTTTGAATAAGGTTGAGACATAAAACGTCAATCCATTTTTAACCTAACGTTGGAAGAATAGCGTCGACGGACGGGTTAAGCATTTTAGATCGAGATGGTAAAAAACTTAAAATAACGTTAGGGAAATTTAATTAACGGGGTGGTTTGCGTTGCAGTCTCACATTACACAATATGGTGACTGAGTCGACAGCAGTCACGCGGTCATCGAAAAAGCGCGGCTGAGGATGAAACCGCTGCATCTCGCTCCCCAAATACCCCACCGACGATTATTTTGGGTCACACCACTGCTATTATAAGAACTCGGCATATTTTATCTCGATTTTAAATGCAAATCTCGAAGACGTTAATGTTAATTATTTATGACAAAAAAAAAACAATCAAAATTTATTTGGCCATAATAATGCTTGTCCGAATATTACGATGTAGGTATGGTAGATTTCCAATTTTTATTAAAAATTCTTGACCACCCACCCTGAATATATCTCGAACTTGTTCCTATTATTTGAATTCGAGCCGTAACAATAGAATATAACAACAAAGCGACGTAATTTCTAAAATTCATCTCTTCCACTATATTATAATAGTATGTATGTAAAAATGTACGCTCGTATATAACACAACAAGGCCCGTACTGTACGAACAGATGGTTGTGAAATATGCGGGCCACGCCTATTTTGTGACTGTTTTTACTTTTTAGTTGGGGTATGAAATAGTAAAAAAAATAGTGCCGAAAAAGAGTGTTAGATCGAGGTTAGATAGCATGAATTTTATAATGACTAATATTGTTGTGAGCAATAGTAAATCATTTATCTTAACATGCGTATGACACACATTGTATATAATTGGCGCATAGACTCTCTAATCCACGGTTTATTTTATCCTGCCTATTATTGCTTACGGGGGTGAAATCTATGAACGAACGCAACACCACTCCGTACATAATTATTACAAAAATCCCCTAATTTCACTTCCTAATTAAGGTCTGGAAATCGATATCCTTTTCTTTTTTAATATAAAATAAAGGTGATTGATTTATAAGCCGTACAATTTTACACGTGTTTTGACTTTTATTACACGCGTGGGAAAAGCGAATCTTTAACCGAAAAAAGGATTTTTGATTTATTTAGTATCAATTTTAGGTCTCGTAAAATTAATTTAAAGTAACAAATTTATTAGTCAAAAGAACTACTTTTCTACATTTTAATATAAACGTGTCGTGTTACTAGCATTTAATTAGCTAGATAGCAGGGTTAATATATTAGTGTTACTCTACAACATTCTGAATTCTAGTTTTATCCATAAATATACCAAATTTACGACCCCGTTTATACATAAAATAGAAACATCTAAATAATGAGATTTTAAAATGAAAATTTTGCTTTTTAAAATTACCCAATAAAGATACGCAGGGTAGTATTTCAACCGAACGACGTAAGAAGTACAGGATGCTATTAAAATTAGTCGAGTTAATTTTGTATTTTAACGAGTAATTTTTCTATCCGACTTTTTTGTGTAAAAATGAAAAATATGCCCGTCGAAATTATTCATTAAAAGTTTTGTTCTAAACATTGCATAAGTGTAATTAAACAGAAAGTTTAAATATTAGTTTTGAGACTTAACTATAACCCGAAGCGCTATATCAACAATAAAATATAACTAAAACCGTAAAACGAGCGAGATATTTATTATCGGTTCTCTTCTATTACGCCATTTTGTTCTTTTTGTTGTAATAAAAATAGTGCGAATCGAGGCTGGAATATTATAAAAGTAAATGTGTATTATTATTTACTCGTAATTAATAAACGGTAACCGAGGGCAAACGTGCTCGTCGAGTGAAGATGGATTACCAAAAAATACTGAGCCCGCCCTGCGTAACTAAAATAATTTAATACGTACCATTAAAAGCTAATTATTGACGAGATCAGTGGGTGCAATGTATTCGGTGTGTTTAATACTGTAAATAAAGATGGTATTACTACGGTATTTAAAATGTAAATTGTAGATTTTCGAGTTGTTGTTTTGCCCATTTGCATTGTTAATGCTGTATTTTCATTTGAAATTTTAAGCAATTCGACCAAAAAAAATGTAATTTAAACTTTAAACCTACCAAACAAAATTTATTATTTTTTTTGTTAAAAAAAAATCATCCATTCGAAAAGCAAAACAAAGAAAGAGATTTAATTTACATTAAATCATTGTGCGCCGATATTGTAAAAATGATATTCGACTCATGGACGAACGAGTATATATTGTAAATATTTACAATTTTTATTAAATTGCAATTCCAGTTTTTAACTTGGAGCTTTTGAGAGCGAACCGTGAAAATAATTTAAACTAGAAGACAGTTTAATATTGAATACAATGCTTTCGCATTTCGTTTCTATTTTTTGCTAACATTTTTTAATATTAAAAGGCTGATGTTGTTTCAACTTATAAATAATATATAAAGCGAATATAGAAGAAACTAATTGAATTTATTTACTTCACAATGAGCATTCTAGATGTCATTTTTTTTACTAGTCTTTGATATCGAAAAATATAAATAAATGGTCCGCTAATCGAAAACAGTTTCGTGCTTTCATCAAAATTGAAAATCTGAAACATTTTGTGTTGAAAACTTCTACTCATGTAAATCGCCCGAGGTTATCTATGGTAGAACATAATGCATACAAGTATGGAAATTATTGTTATTATTATTTTTTGTTGTTGGATTGCTTAAATTATACGTATTGCTTGCGGTTGGTACATGCAGGGCCGGCGCTTGGATATTTGACGCCCTAGGCAAAACTCTATAGGTGCTCCCTCCCATTTATATAGCAGTCTAAGCGAGGGAAGGGGGGTGTGAGAATCCGCGATATTAAAAAAGTAATACTTATATATTTACATATTTTTATAAAAAAAAGCCGTTCGAAAAAAACTAGAAAAAATAAACAAATTTAACTTTTCTGTTTTTTTTTTGTGGCAAAAGTTGTTACAAGTTCTTTTATATTTAGAGTTGAGGATTTTTCCTGTTCTATAGAAATATGTTCTATGTTTTTTTCTATGTAACTAATATCTATGTATCTATGCAATTAATTGCAGTGCACTAGGCACTAGGCAACCGCCTAGTTTGCCCAGTGCCTAGCGCCGGCCCTGGGTACATGTTTTACAATATCAAAAGAATTACATATAATATAATATGTAAGCTTCAATAGTAATGTTTCGGCAGGTATTTTTATATTTAGAGTACAATCGAAGAACCTAGTTAGTCGGATTACTAAAAATTAAGTTGATCGTTGATTTCATATGTACAATTAAAATGTAGCAGTAGATTACTAGCAGTAGAAGATGTGATAATATTTATGAAATACTCGAGGACAGTCTTTGTGTATCAATTTGGGCATGAATGCAATCCAAATTTCGATTTTGAATTGATTTTTTATTAGAATTGGCCAAAAATTGATGAATAAAGCTGTGGGGATTCACCTAATTTTTGAATAATTATTATTTACGCGTTTGCGGATTTAATTTATTATTCGAAAAATTCTAATTGTCAGTCGAAGTTTTATAAAAAAGTTACCTCGAGAAATTGAGTTAAAAGACTCTGAAAAAAAAGGTTATAGCATTTAATAATCATAAATTACACTTTTTACTTTATCATACGAAGTGTGAGAAAGTATTGTAATCGTGCAGAAAAAAAAACTTGAGACAGAAGCGGAAAATCGTCATTTCCAAAAAATGTCTGTATGTATATGTGTATAGATGTATGTATGTATGTGGTTAAATTTTGTGTGCGCTCTACCTCAAAAAGTAATAAAAAATTTTTTAACAAAATTTTGTATTTAGTACATAAATATTGAGATTTAGAGCTGATTAGATTTTGGTTAAAATCGGTACACGGAAAAGCAAAATAAAATAATATTTTGTAAATTAAAAAAAAAAACTTTTTCTTATTTTTAAAATTTTATTTTTTAATCATATTCTCCTCCAAAATAATAATAAAAAAGTATTAATCAATAATCGTGTAAATATTCTATTTTTGTTTATATAGTTTTTACAAATTAAAATAAAATTTATTTTTTTAATTTAAGTATTAATTTAAATTTAAAAGTTAAAAATTGAAAATTAATGTTATCAATTTAATACCAATTTAACAAAGAAAAAAATACAAGCAATTTGTACAAAAACATCTTAAAATCGAATAAATAATATAAAAAAAATAATAAAAAAAAAATTTTGCAAATAACTTTTTTCTTATTTTTAAAATTTCAACTTTTTAATATATTCTCCTCCAAAATAATATTTTTTTAAAATTCTTTTAAATTTATTATTATTTAAAAGTATGATAAAGTTATGGGCATGGCCACATCCGATTTTTTTAAATTAATTATTTAATAAAATAAAAAAAATATATTTTTTTAATAATCTAAAAGTATTTTAAATTTTCGTTTAATAGAACCTAAAGAATTTTTTCGTAAAAGTTCTTAGAATTCTAAGAAAATAATAAAAACAATGCAAATTCTCAAAATTTATTTGGGTCAGCATTTTAGCGATTTTAAGAAAATATTAAAGAATTAAATTCTTTGCAATTCTTAAAACTTAAAAGAATTTTATAGTGAACGTAAATTCTAAGAAAATAATAAAAACAATCCAAATTCTCAGAATTTATTTGGGTCGGCATTTTAGCAATTTTAAGAAAATATTAAAGAATTAAATTCTTCGCAATTCTTAGAACCTAAAAGAATTTTATAGTAAACGTAAATTCTAAGAAAATATTAAAAACAATCAAAGTTCTCAGAATTTATTTGGGTCAGCATTTTAACGATTTTAAGAAAATATTAAAGAATTAAATTCTTTGCAATTCTTAGAACTTAAAAGAATTTTATAGTGAACGTAAATTCTAGGAAAATAATAAAAACAATCCAAATTCTAAGAATTTATTTGGCTCAGCATTTTAACGATTTTAAGAAAATATAGAATTAAATTCTTTGCAATTCTTAGAACTTAAAAGAATTTTATAGTGAACGTAAATTCTAAGAAAAAAATAAAAACAATCAAATTCTTCACAGTGCCCGAAACACACCAGAATTTTTTCAAACAACTAAAAAAAAAAGAAGAAATTAGATTCTTTTAAATTCCCGGTGCCACAGTCTGCTACGCCACTGTTAATTTTCTGTGTTAAATTCTGATTTTATAAATTTAATTCGAATTAACTGGAAAATGTTGAAATGCCAGTATCCAAAAGCTTATTGAGCCGATTTGGTATATTCATTTATTTTGATGACCGCGATCAACCCCTAATAACAATGATGTTCCTCAAGTCTGGAAAGATATTGCAATATTTCAACCTAAACGCAATTTGATTGTTATTATTTGAAGCTTTTCGTCTGTTATCTCGATAATTGTTTTCGTGCACTTCCTAGACCACCGGCGCGGCGCGGCGTCTTCATAACCCTAGCAAAACACACAGAGCCGTCTAATTTTCTTTTCTCCTTTTGCTGGAGAGCAGTAGGTCTTTGAAGTGCAAGATTAAACTTCTAAAACTCGTTTTGAGCGTCATTGAGTAAGTCGCTCTTGGGTAATAAAATTTCGTTAGTTTAAACCGCAGAATTCACATAATATAAATTGTACAACAAATGAATGGTTAATTTTTCGTTAAATTAAACCGCAATTAACGCGAATTAATCTGTAGCTACGCCACTGCTTGATAATTCTTATATATTTCTTCCTGTCGCTCGTTAAGCCCGTTTAATTAATTCTATTAATTATTTGACGCTCGGTTTGAGGTATTTTAGTTTATTTACGAATTGTTCGACACTTTGGCGTCTTCGGAAGAAGTTTAAAATCGTCCTGTGGTTCTGGTTCCACTGCATCGAGCATCTCTTGATAAGATTAATCAATAAATACCTGTTCCCAGTGCTCGAATGTGCAATTTGCTTGATTGCTTGCAGAAGATGTTGCAAAATCGATAATCGAAATAATGATATGGGACACTATGATACATGCAAAGTTTTCAGCTTCCACACTTCTTGTATTTTATTTGCAATCGAGCATGATATGGTGGACCGGTAGCTTCGGAGGGTGCGTGCGGGGTGGAATGGAATTCGTTCGGCGCTTTAGAATTCCGCGCCGATCGTCTCCCTTTCAGCTTTTAGCTTTAGTTCGCCGCCAATGCTTGTGGTGGGAAGTTGTTGGGCTCGATCGAGCAGTTTCTATGAATAATTACGTTAGAAGATGTTGTGTGTGTGTGCGTCCGTGCTAATATAAACAATATTATTGTTTTAACATAAGGAAGACGTGTCGCGAAAGCTGTCGTTTCGATTTCTTCGGAGACCGGACGCGAGTTTCCACATCGGGAGAGCCGGCAAAAGGAAATAATAACGGACTATTGTGAAAATCGTCAAGCCTTAGAAATGAGCGTAAATTAGGTAGTTTCGAATGTGGTTCTCTTATTTGTTTCGTTTAAATTTGGTGTTAAATCGATAAAGCGAAAAAAACGAGCACGAAAGTTGGAAAAATCTCGAAAAAGTTGCAGCGAACATCACGCTATGTTACAGAAAACGTTTTTCAGCACGAGCAGGAGTCTTTATACCCTAGTAACGTTCTTAAAGATTTCTGTAGGGGCTCGGAATTGAGTTCGGTTCGAAATTGGAAAGAAGATTTTAGGATATTCGAATAATACCCATCGCTCGTTTGTTAATAAAAAGAGGAAGCAATTATCCGAACCATCCCCGTTAATTAATCGATCGTTGCATCACGATACGATTGATCGATATTAGATAGGAAGACCGCCGAAAATTAATTCGACAATGGATTTCCGTTTGTGCAATATGTTTGTTAAAGAGTCGCCGGAATTGGAAAAATTGTTTAAAATCGGAAAACAAAGTACGGACCAGAAGTTTTAACTCCGGGCTAAATAAAATCATTTTTTATTTACGCAACTTCGATAATCCACTTTACCTTCGTTATCCCGAAAACAAAAAAGAACTAAAAATTAAGGGTGAAAGAGAAAAAGTTTTTTCAGCTGCATGTTCACATAATCCTTCGAGCGAGATTATGTAGAATGCATAAAAACTTGCGTGTGCTGGCGTGCGTTTTAATTGTCGTGCGTAATTTCGAAATTACTTATTAAATGTTGTTGGCATAACTGTAAACATTTTCGACGACGATAATAATAATAATAATATTATGAGTGATACTTTCTTTTAAAGACTAGATAGTATATTTTTCACGTCTTCGTCGTCTCCCCAAGATGATTTGGTTGCTAGCTGCTTTGGTCATCGTCGGAAAATCTCCTACGACCTCAGGTAAGACGAGAGAGCAGTTGTGGCGGTTATTTTTAATTGAATTTTCCATCTGGTCCTCATAAGTCAGATGTATCTGTTGACAAATAGTAAAAAGGGCAATTAAACGTGGAAATACTTTATAATCTCGTCGGTTGTGTACCCAAACAAATGTAATTACTAAGAATAGATTCTCGAGTCGAGTTTTATTTTATTAATAAAATAGGCGACTTAAGTACCGTCAAAGCATTTGGATGCTTCGGTGAGTGACATTCATCAGTGTTCCGAAATTTCGACTGTAATTGATAATTTTCAACAGCTGTTTCGATCTCTCGTATCGTTTTAAAGTGATCGATACGTCTTAATTAATTTTACAATTTACTTATTGTCGATTGACTTTTATGTACCCGATGTTGACCTAAACGAGATATAAAATCCATTATTTATTTTTAGTTCGCCACTAATTATATCAACTTTTTAATTATTAAAGACTTTAATTGAATTGTTATTTATGGCGCTTAGCACAAAAACCGCTTCGCAATGTTATGGGCCACTGCACCGGTTCCACCTATGAGTCATTGCGATGCTTCCATGACCCGCGGCGAAACTCTCTTTGATGGACCTAAATATATACTGTAGATTAATACAAAAAACGTGTAATCTCACTTTTAATATTCCAAATACACTAACGCTTCCTTTGGGAATTCAACTTTGGCTCCTAAATGACAATAGCAAAAGTATCCCTTACAAAACATTCACGAAGGTGTCTTTTTGTTACAATGGAAACACACCCCTGGTACTCACATTTCTATTCCTTCTAAACGGTTTTTTAAAAGTGTTCATATTATAACGAGCAAGCGACATTTCGGCCAAGAAGGAATTTTTCTTCTCGTTACGATAAGCGGTTCTTAAGATTTATTTGTAATTGCCACCAGCGTTGCAGCTGCTTTTATAATAGTATCTAGTATATGGGTTCCTGGGTCAAGAATGCACGCTTTAAGCGTTTGTAAACCACTTGGTTTTCCAATTAAAACTTTAAAATCAATTACACACATTTAGTGTAACCGACCGAAAGAATCCCTTTACAAAAAATGAGGTTCGAAAGGATTTAAAATATAATTGCGGAAAACAATTTAGATCGACCCTGTCCAACTTTTTCAACCAAGGGTCGATTCGAACTTTCAGCAAAAACCGCTTCCAAAGAGCTACGATGTAATTATTATGTACTAGGTGTACCACGTAGGACGCAGCGGAAGCCAGCCGTAAGAATTAAATCGTATAGCGTAACTCCGTTAAATTTAATTATTCTAAAACTACCAAGCCGATTTTGACTAACAATTCCACCAGTAAATTTTGTACTTCCTAATATTGTTTATGCCTAGTTTTGCAACGATTGATGAAAAATTTACTATTAACCCATTCGAGTGAAAGTCTAAGCTACGCTACGACTTAAAAAACGTCACCGCATTCTTTATTAAGCTTATAAAAGGAATTGCTCAATCTTAATTAAAATTATTTAAAAATTCAAGTGCAAAACGTACGTAGTAGGTATGTATAGAAGTCTTTTATGAGAAGGAACTACAAAGCAAAATTTTACGTTATGGGAGGTCGGACTAACAGCGGCGGGTTGTAATATGCTATAATAGGGGGCGACGACTAAAAATCTGGGAACCAAATGTATAATTGAAATATTAGGTACTCTTCACTTAACCCTTCAGCACTAACAATCGGTCTCACAGGCCAACGACTTCTATTTTTAACTATAAATTTTAATAAATAATAAAAATGTGTAAAGAAGAATACCTAGACATTTGATATTATTTCTTTTCTGGTAAAATATATGTAAACACTAAGTTAAACAAATTGAAAACGAGAATCGGTCTCACAGACCGACGTTAGTGCTCGTGTTATAAAAAACCAAGTTAGTACTGAAGGGTTAAAGAAGATTCCATACAATTGGTGGGATAAGTATTGGGAGGGATAACAGACCATCTACTCTCCAATGCATACTATCAACTGAAATCACCAGAACGGTAGACGGAATCATTATTTTTAAGATAAATTGGGCTTTAATAATTAACGATATCTTATATCAAATAAAATTATATATTATTGTTATTAGTAGCACAGCTAGAACTGTACTGCGGGCGGCCTCACCTGCTAAAACAAGAGCTATTTAAGCCGAGTACACGTACTGTCAACAAAAATTGATTGTTTATATAATTATAATTATTTCGAAAGGTAAAAGAAAAATTTTATTTATTTCTGTAAAAAGAGTAATAACTAATAAGGTTTGCAATCACAGAACTTATAAACAAAGTTTGGTTTCTGAAACCGGATACTGGAGAAATCAGTGGCGTATTCCCCCCCCCCTCCCGAAATTTTCTTTGTATTGTAATTTTCTAACTTTCTATTAAGCGTTTGACTTTGACGCTATTACAAGACTCGCTTTGCTCATGCCCCCCCCCCCCCCCCCGAATTAAATTCCTGGCTACGCAACTGGGAGTAATAACTCTTGGTGCTAGTAATTATGTTAAGAAGAAAAATTCTCAGCTTGATAGATAATTCTATTTACTCTAAACCATGAACTGATTAGTAATTTATGCCGTCAGAAGCGAATAAAAAATATTATTATAAATATAACATTTGAAATTCAATAATATTTTATTATTGTGTTTTTGTGTTTCTGCACTCTACCGCCCTTCTCGCACCAGCCGCCACTGCCGACTAATGTTTTTAGGTGGGCTTTAAACGCAATTAAACCGAATAGTTTTCTGAATTAGAATAACCTCAATAAATTACTCGTTAGTTATCTCAAATTTACTAGTATAGCATAAATTATACGTATAATAAAAAATCTGATTCCCATTGTAAAAAAGGATACTTTTTTTCCATATCAAGTAACACTCTTCACCGAAGTGAGGTGACATTTTAAATTTAGTATTCAAAATAGTCTAAATTGTTGATACATCCATTATTTGCGTTTGTGTAAATTAAAATTTAAAAATTATTGATTAAATAAAAAATAAAATACAAATTTTATAATAAAAAGCATCTGAAAATAACAAAATATCATTGCCGAAAGCTGATATGAAAAAATTTGTTTTTTTTTACATTTAACACGTTAATTTTTAAATTTTGATTTATTTTATTTTATTTTTTATTTTTATTGTGTTAAATTTCACACTACATACAGGCCGAGGGCCTAATTACATGTAGATAAATACATATACCTGTATTATATTACATTAAACGAACTGCGACTTCGAGACCACATGCGAGATGCGAGAGGCTTCACACCCAAAATTTAATATTATTCATGAAATTTAACGGAAACTAAACAAAACTTAACCGCAACGTAAAGAATACACACGTAGAAAATTATTATTTAAAAAACACTCGGGTTGTCTGTAAAGTCGGTTTACGGACGATAATTTTACGTGATAACGCCAAAAGAAAACATTGATGAAAAATTGCATACTTTTATGAATTGAATTGAATTATGTTTATGTAACAGATAATACGAATTAAAACTATGTTATTACATTAACCCTCAATAGGTTAGTGCGTTATGTGCATGAAACATAATTGCATCATTTGGTGATCGCGAGATCGAACCTCATGCTGGACAAGTTTTTTTTAATGGTATTTTATAATTCAAATGATGTCTATGTATGATGCAAAGCCGATCGTGCCTATTCTTTACTTTACAGTTAAAATTCTATTTTATTATATTAATATAATAGAATTGTTAATATTTTGGCGACCCAAAAATCCTAAATAATTGCAGGAAAGCAATTTGGGCATTACTTTAGATCTTTCTCTAGAAAGATAGAATTTTTCTTCACGGAGATAATACAGAATCCAACTCTCTGGTTCGTCCAAATCGCGCGATACATCATTAAGTGCTGTAATCAGCAATGTAGGCTGTTTAACTTTTCTGCAGTGACTCGAAAACGGCGAAATGTCAAAATATAGTTGGAACAGTAGATGGTATATTGAGATATCGAGGTGCGAGGAAGCTTTCTTGGTCGGATGGAATATCTCGAAGAATCCTCTTTGTTTCGCAGATCCGTGTAAGTACACGGTGGATCACCATTTAATCTTACTACACTTCTCCGCTTCTTGGTATATTATTCACATAATACCGCGTTTTCATTAGAACGCTTACAATAAATTAGACAATATTTGGACTGTATAAATTTTATATAATTACTGCAGGGAAGTAGATATATTCTCACTTTTGTTAAGTAAATTTATCCACTTGCCTAAACATCAACAATAAACTAGTTGCGTATAGAAATGGCAGTAGGCACTTTGCGTAAGTGTCGGAATTACATATACAATAGCATCGCGCTTAAGGGTTGTAATAACATTCATTATCATTAAATTTTGGAACTTAAAATATTTCATGGCGAAGGGGGGCTTAGCAATATTGTTTGCCGTATGCACTTGCACGATGACGATATATTTAGCAATGCAATCAATAAAGATTGTGTTGGAAGTGTTGTCATAGTGATTTATTCACTCACTTTGTTTTAGAAAAGTATTTTTACGGAATCCCGATAAAGAAAAAAAAGTATCCGATGAAAATTATCGAATCATTTTTTCACGATGCTTTTTACCGCAGGGGAACTCCCGCCAGAGATTTATAACGTTTTATCCGAGCTCTTCAAAGAGGAAGTGAAATATTGAAAAATAGTGACACGGGATGGTAAAAATTCCGAGTCGATTCTTCAGAGGAAATTCATTTGTAAATTTTGTTACATTAATGAGTTGAGCACACCAAGAATAGACCGCTCTAAAATTATCGGGTGAAATAAGACAAGGTTTTAAAATGCAGCTTTCTCTTTTATTCTTCTCGACTGAAAATATCCACTCTAAATAGCTATTTGTAACTGTTTTGGCAAAGTCTTAAAGTATCCGTCAATACCTTTGAGTGTTTGCCAAGGTATTACATGCAATTTACACCAAACTCAAAAGGAATTTATTGTTCATTCAAGGGAAAATTTATGGAATAAATGGATGCAGTTGAGAGGGTAGAAACGATCAAAATCGTCGAAAGTTGGCTGCTAAAAATAATATCGTATTAACTTTTTTATAACTGCACGCAAAGTTGGGATTGAAAATTTCTAATTAACCAACTTTTATTACATAATCGCAGCGAACATGTAAGTCTGATATTAATCGCTGCACTTCCACGGCAGGAAAACTATATTAAATCCTTACCGAGGACATTAATTTGGTTTTTATTTGAAATGCAGATGCAGATCTTTTCGTAATGCATTCATGTAAAATACATAAATGCAGTTTACATTTACATGCAAATATTTGGCATAAATTTGCGAAAGAAAAATATACTTTATTTGTGCAACAATAATTGGATGGATTTACCTGCCGTAATTTTCGCAGTGTTTTCGGTGCAATTATGTAAATTGGATAGCTCTTTTATTTATCAAGTTTTTTCGAACCTCTAATTAGCTTGGGGGAAAGTGGGCACGAATTATTATTTTTTTTGCGTTGACGTGTTTTTAAATTTTATTTATAAGGGCTCATGTCGATCGATGTTAACACTGGCAAAACGTCCCACATCATCAATCTTTCATTTATTCCGAAGACAGAGTTGGTTGTTAACCCAGAAAGTGTAATTTGTTTAGTTCGCCAACATACCATATTTTTAAATTTTATTAAAGGATGACGCGATTGTGACGGGCATTGAATAAAATAGGAAATAGAATGGAAAAAATATAAAATTGACGAAGTGTAGTTGCAGAAATAATTAGCAAAATAAACTAAGTAATTGTGCATTAATCATTTGTTTAATGTAAACGAAGTAAGTGGGTATTAAGTATTTGTATTCTCGCACTTTCATTTTGATGCTATAAATTTATGTTTTTAATTATAAGTCACAGCGGTAATCTTAATTTAGTTATTTACAAGCAAACCACACTGTTCTTTTGACAATGGTATTATTTGATTTATTATTTGAATATTATTTTCATTTCATTATTAATGTACATCCTCCTGATCCTACACAGTTCTTAACCCATTTATAGGGTGGGATTACGATCTTGTAGGCAGAATCAATCGTCGAAAGGAACAAAACAAAGAACGACGGGTGGAATTTATAAGGCGACTTGAATATATCGGACAAACTGGTCTCCAAACCAATACGACCGGTAATTTTGTTTGTGTAACTGTAAATTAATTAATCTTATAAAATTACTTCATTATTCTCTTTGGTGTTCGATAAACACTCGGTCTTTCCATGTTATTTGCGTGTTTACATTCAATCCGTGCTTTTAATGTTGACCATATCAAATATTCACGGTAAATCATACTTTTCGATTTGGTCACAATCTAATCAATTACCGACCACAAATAATTGTCTAGACTCGACAATTTTTTTAAAACTTAATATTTTCATTCGCGTTTTAACGCCACTCGGAAGTTTGGGTCATCGAGTGGGTCGAGTGCTTACGTTGTTAATGAAATTGTCGGTAATAAAGTCATCGAAGACCTCCCAAAGCTCTCCAATCGTTTATAATTAGGTAAAATTGGCATAACGCTTTTTTTTCAAGCTTCCGCATTGTTTTTTCAAAAATTCTCCGGCCAATTTTTTACGCGAGCAGCTCAAACTGGATTTTTGAAAACATTTGTACGACGACGATCGTAGATATGACATTCGTTCTACTTGGGCTGATCCCATCGGATTAATTATACTTTCTTCTAGTTTTTTATACCTGTCCGTGTTTAGGATAAGCCCATATCATTTGTCTTGTGGTAAAAAAACCTCTCTGGTAGTTTACATATCTCATTACCTCCGTGAAACGCTGGTCGATCAATTAATTGCAGCCTTCCAAATTGGTTTTTTCATTTCTCGCTTCTTTTTATTGACACGATGAAGCGCTTCGTCAAAATCATTGTTATTATCGCCATTAAGTTTCGGGCTTTTCGAAAAGCGCGCACCATATTCGTCTCGTCGGAGAGTATCGCTTTTACATCTACAGGTAGTTATAATGACTTATGGAACACTTAGATACAGATGGTCTTGATGACAAGCTCTTTTCGGTAATCATACATATTACATGGCACTCAGTGCATCTTCGGCACATCTGGCTCTCGTTTCATCATTGATCTGCAAGCGCGCAACAAAAACCTCTGGAGGGAGAGATGAGCTTCTTCCAACGTTTATTCCGCTTTTGTTTTCTTTTAAATTACAAATTACTTCCTGCGTAATTTTAATGTCCACAACTTCCCATTTTTAGCATGCCCCCAGTTATTCAGCCTATCTCGAAACAATATCAATCAACTCCTTACTTAAACGCATCGCTCCATATTAAATTTCTGATTTATTTTTATGGTTAAGTGCAACACCATACATGTACCGTTAAGGGAGAAGTTGAATTTATGGTTCTATAATTCGTTATAAATCAAATTGATAAAAATTTAAATTATGTCTCCAATAAATTATAGATAATGATATTTCTATTTATAAAATCTTGCTCAACGTCTAAATCGTGTCCAAAAATAAAAAATTAACAAATTCAATTTGTGCTACCAGAAAAACCTTTTAGTTTTTTTATACCAATGTAAATATTAACAGAATTTAATACACCCACTTACAAATCTCTTTGCAAATTTTTTTTCCTCTAAAATAACATTTCAGATTTTGTTTTCTCAGAATTTTTAATGAACACATTAAGAGGTTTTTTAATTAGCAAAAATTCGGAAAAAAAGTGCAGACACGAAATATGGAAAATGCAAACACTAAAGCTTTTCTTTTTTTCGTTTGTGTATGCAACTCTCTCGAATAAACAGACTAATCACAGAGTCAGATTTTTGCCCTGCCATCTCTCGTGATTGATTGCCCATACCATAGTTTCTAAGTCTAATTACACGAAGATTGTCTCTGGGCAACCTTTCACATCCTTATTTTTACAAAATATTTAAATTCTGCGTTTTTATGGCATTTCAAATTAAAAAAGTTCGCTTAACTTAAAAACTGGGATTGTGATTAATTTTCGGCGCACAGTTTTGGAATTATTGAGCTAGTTTACACCAAGAGAAACTTTTTTAAGAAAGAGTTGAAAACTTTTTAATCGTGTTTAATTATAGAATATATAAGGCGAAAAAACATTCGATTGGGAGCTACTATCACTCAATTTTAAAATAAGTTTTCAAATTTTTTTATGTAAGAAAAATTTTGATTGTAAGCTAAGAATATTTATTGAGCATTAAAAACCATAAGGTGTTAACTTGCCTAGATTCTCCACTACGAACATATTATTTAGTTAATTGACATGTGAAAAGCTTAATCTCTCCTCTTTTCAGTTGAAAGATTAAAGTTATCGTATAAACCTGAGGTTTTCAACCTTTCATCAACGGCGACATGTTTTGGAGGCATTTATTTTTTCGCTCTAGAATATTTATTAAAACAACAAAATATTTCTAGATATAGTTTTATATAAAACACTTTAATTAAATTTTTAAACTGTTATACACCGGGGGGGGGGGGGGTACTCTCAGTTCGATGATCGCAGCTCAAACCTTCCAAACCCCCGGTCTGTAACGGGTATCTTCAGGTTCAAAAAAAGCTCAGTTTTCATGTTGCACTGACGTCGTTGTTCCTTCATGTAGCGTTCCATGATTAGTAATGCATTACTATAAAATAGTCAATATAAATTGACTGCTTTAGACAAAGGAAAAATTGCGAAAACCGTAACTTAATCCATCGCAACCCAAAAGCAAGCAATTAAAAATTTACGTTAAAAATTTACTTTTAAAAGTGACACTTTGATCCTTTGGCGAATCATACACTAGTTCTTCTAGTTTTGTGTTTTTCGAGAAACTTATCGGCATTTGAAACGCTTTAATTTGTACAAAACCGTAGTTAGAAAATTGCCATAAAAATGAATTAGTTGAAAAATTTTGCTTGTTGGGTAAACTGGGGTGAAGGCGAATCCTTTACCAGATATGCCTAGATATAGAAACAGCGCTGACAACATAAGTGTACCTAGTTGACATAACTGCTTTTATAAATCACTCAGCTAAGCTCCCATTTTTTATCAGTTTATGTTAACGCATTTTTAAAATTTTCTAAAATAACATTCGCAACCATTCCGTAGCCATAACATTTTTTTACACATCGATCACATTTTGTAGTGACAAAGTTTTAAACAATTTAAATTATGAGAGAGTTTATCTAAACGGGAAAAGGGTTTCGGATAAAAATTTATTGATAACACATCATAAATATTATTTATCAATTGAAAAAACTTATGAAATGCCATAACTCAAAGACATTATTTTGTATTGTGAAATGTTGTCGATTAGAAAAAAAAGTGTTGATTTTAAAATTGCGCGTTAACGAAATAATTATGTTTATTTCAAAAAATTCAAACAAATTTGAATCGTGGTACTTTGGCGAGGTACCTCCAATAAAATTTGCAGTCACTTTTGCATTTTTTACCACACACACGGTAGCACAATTAGTGCGCACCGCGGGGTGTCGCATAATTTATGATGGGTAAAAAAGTTTGGGAAGCTCTGTTCGAACACGAACTCGGCCACTCGAAAATAATTTTCTTGTTAATGTTGAAGACTAAATTATCGAAAAAAAAGTATGAGCAGTTTGAAAATATGATTAATCGACGCGAGGTTAATGATAAAAATGATAAATTTAAATGTTCCATTTATAATGCGGCGTATGTTTGTCTTACCTACAATTTTTCACCATTATGAAAGGAAAACTAAAATAACTCACGCAACCTTTTGTGATATAAATTGTTCCATATTGTTTATGAGGAAAAATATTATTTTCCTTCTAAAGTAGTTGCATAAACCGGGGAGCAAGAGTTTTATGACATTTTAAAAATTATCCTGGAGAAATTTAATGACTATTAAAATTTTAATGGTTTGTGTGTATACCGAGTTAATTGCAGCAAATATATTCGCTAAATTTGAGTATGCTTTTTATGATGGTAAGCTTTAAAAAACAACACACTTTATTTGGTTTTTCTTTAAGTACCCACGTAAGTAGGAAAGTAAAATAGAATAGAAATTTATATTTTTACATGGTATTTGCAAACGCCGGCTTATTTAAAATTCAAGCGAAAAGTTTAGATATTCAGGATGTGCGTAGGTATATCTATCCACCACGAATATTTATTATATATTCTCGAATTGAATGTTTTTGTTTGCATTTTGCTTTTTGTTTGCGATGGGGTTTTAAGGCAATTTAGCTTTCGCTTAATATTCGTCGTCTCATTCTGCCCCACGGCGCGGCAGCCCATTATTTGCGTTTACGTACAAAAAAATCACCCGAAACGTAGAGTAATCAATTACGGTAAAGATATGAAAGTTGGTTATGCATTCGAAATGATTTTTTTAACCGATCCCAAATCGGCGCGTGTATGCCACCGGATTAATGCGGATATACGATAACCTTTTGATCCGAGGGGTGTTTGAACAGTAAAACATTTATGCGAGGCGTTAAAACGATATTAAATAATAAAATTAAAATTACTGAATAATACATTTTTTGTGAGTTAATTAAAATTTTTATCCCTCCCATTCGTAGATAGCGCACTCGAATAAATCAAAATTAATTGGCCTTTTTTTAAAAGTAGTTAACAGTTAATTAATTTTATTAATATCACATGGTACTGAATAGACGATGATTATACCAATATAATGAACGATTAACACTAGACCATTAAAACTAATCGTAAAAGGTCAGTGCTGTTCAAATTTATTCCACGGTGTCGCAACACAACATTTTTCTGTTCAATTTCAAGGGACGAAAGGCCGAACAAGTCGGACCAGTTCACAAATATTTTGTTTCCGTCGACCCTTACGTCTTTATCGAAAATATTCTCGATACAGGTCTCGGGTGTCAAATAAAACAATTTTAAAAGTTTAACCACGAACCAGGTTGAAATTTAAAAGATCGACAAACTGCACTAAGTTACGAGAAATTTTAAGAAAATAAATATTTAATCCCCCCCCCCCTCGTGAACTTGATCTAGATCCACCCCACGAAAAGTGGTCCATGCTCTCGAGTATGGTATGTCGAGCAATAGGCGATCTTTTATTAAATTTAAATATTAGCAGTCGCTCGAAATTTTTCGGTTTTGTTTTAACAAATTTTTTATTTGAATAGAAATTCAATTAAAACAGCCATTATCAGACTAGCATTACACTGTAAATAATCCTAGAATAGTTATCGTTTATGTCATGAGATTGATAGGAAACAAAAACATTGACAGTCGATAATTTATTAATCGTTTTAAAGTTTAACCAGGGTTTGGTAATGTAAGCAATGATTTAATCGGCAGAATTGAGAAATGGATTTCAATTCATAAATATTTTTACGGTAACAGGGTTTCTATCGAAATCTTAAAGAAAAAATTAGATAAAAATTGGATTATTTCCATTATTTATCTATTTAATTTTTTTTTCGCTAAAAATTCTCTATTGCAAAATTGTATACACAAAAATAATTTGACCAATACTAAATTAAGATAATTAAAATATCGTCTCGTCGATAGCTATCACCTTATATAATCGTATCCAAATTCAGATCGGTCAACTGCACTCGATGATTGAAAAGATCCAAAATCCTCATCGACTGACTTCACAGAACTGTTTGTATTGATGACTATCAAATGCTTTGATATCTGTCAACTCGCAAAGGGAAAAGGAAACTGCTTAGGTTTCGTTAAAATTATGACTTTTGTGTAAAATGGAATATACCTCGAAATCTTGAAACAAACATCGCCTTTCCAAGTGACGTTTGAAAAGGTAAACAAATAGCACGTGACTTAACTTAGTTGTTTGAAAAATACAACACGACGTGGCTAGGTGTGCTTGAAACGGAGCATCATTTAGACCGCTATGTAATGAAAGCTATCGAACTTGAGAATGGTGTAATTCAAAAATTTAGGTTTTGATTTCTAAAAGCAAAAATGGCAAAAACTACAACAGGAGTAGAGCTTCGCCAATTTGGCTCATCGGTGTAACTCCATGACAATTAGTGCTTCGTGGCGTCTGGAGAATTTTAAAATGGAAATTGTAAGTGACAATACAATTTGCATAAACGAAAAAGCTTGTATTTCATTATTGCCTATAAGAATCTCTCATCTCGTCGCATTCGATATTTCATTTCGATTGATATGAAAAATCAATCCTTACTGTTTGAATAAATAATTAAAATACAACTTAATGCCTTTTTAGCGATGAAAGCTAATGAGATTATTTTGAGTGTAATTTAATGTGATGTGGAACTCGTTGAAAATTACTTCACGTGTCTCGGTAGTTAGTGGAAGAACTAATTTCGAATGCATAGCTGAATAGTCAATTTTATGTGTAATTTACCCGACAAGTGGTCTAATATAGGTTAAATTTAATGTGGAAAATGAATGTCCAATTAATTTGAAATGAAATTTCGCAATCGGATGTTAATTGGTACATAAATACTTGAATCAATTCACGACTTGTTGTAATACTATGAAATGTTTTTCCAATTACAATTTTCCTAGCAATTAAAAAGCTCTCGAAATTTTATTACATCCATTTTTTCGGGCCGGCCACGTCGCCGGACGGACGAAGGCTGGGCCGCTACAATGGGATGTTATTTTAAAAAAATTAGCTTTGATCCAATTTGTTTTTGTTTTCCTTCGGTTAATTATTTGAATAAATAATCTTCAAAGTGAAACCTCAAGCTATTCGTCGAGATGAAAAAGACCACATAATCTTGTTTTTTTTCCTTCAAAATTTGTTGATCTGGATTTTGTTGTCCACATTCGTATTCGTGGCGCTTTAATAGGTGAATATTTCGGGGCGGTTTTCATAAGATTGTAATTCAAAAAGGAACTTATTGTTGTGGTTGTCCTTTCGAACTCTATCCGATGGGGACGAGCACGCGTTGGGCGGCTATAATAACTTTGTAATTTATTAAGCGAAGGTTTTTTTTAAGGTTTTCGTCGAATTTCATTAGGAGAAAAGCAAATGCGAACGGAATACATACATCACATATATATTGTAGATGATGTACCATTCCTATCGAACCTTTTATCCGGCGTGTGTCAACACCAGCATGGATGAAGTTGATTGCAAGTACGGAACGTGCCATTAAATGATTAAAGCGGCAACTTCAAAGTATATCTATCTTATTCTAAAACATCAAAGAGATGATGTATCTACCTTTGTTTAAACCAATATCTGCACCTACTGGCAGTGCGTCGAACGTTAAATATAATATAATTAAATTTTCTATCAAGGCAGTCAATTATGTCCTCTTCGATGATATTTCTCTGTGGCTCTATAGGAAGAGAAACTTTTTTGGTCGTATCAATCACGACGATACCCGATATAGCATGCTCTCCAAATTAATTTTCTTTTGTAGCTTTACCGTGTAAAATATTGAAAAATTGACTTGTTGCTTACGAGCCCCAGAGCAGTTAGGGGTTGCCGTAAATCGGTATCAGCTAAAATAAAATAATTGCTATTTTGGGACCGTTAATTTAATTAGTTTCATATTCGATTCGACACAATTAAAGCACAGTTTCTAATAAGCTTAACACACATAAACCTAAATTGTATTAACCACCTTGAATAGGTGTACAATGTACAATGTACAATTTTGTGCTCGGTCACGTTTAATCTAAATCAATTTTCTTTGCGTACGCGATCGAAAGGACCGCGGTTGAAAAATTGAGCAATTAGTCGCTCAACCAATTCAGAGGTTTGTTCCAGAATTTCGAAAGCCACTATTTGTAAGGCGGTTTGCCTACGTGGTACGTAATTAACGGACGAGCGATTTTTATGTTTCCCATATAACAGAATCGCGCACATAGATTACCTATCGAGAGCTTTGTTTATTGTAATAGAGAATAGGTGCACTAAGTTTAGCAAGACCATAACATAGCCACAAATCACACATATATAATAGTAAAGCTTACCGAACCTGACCGCACACAACGCATTATACCAATCAGAGGTCGTCAATTAGTGCATGAGAGGAATTCTGTGTATAGCTGACATTGCGACTGCATAGATAATTGCACTTGATGACTAACTGCGCCACCACGAACACAAACTTCTGGTCGGGTCGTCATTGGCAAAAGCTCTTAATGATGATTTATTTCGATCACTGTCGATTACATTTTATTCTTCAATAAACGAAACAAATGAGAAGGTGGCGGAAGGGATGGTGGTTTGGGTTAAACATCATTTGTTACCTACGTCGTTGGTAGTTTATTATACTTTTGTGCTATTTTTGGCAGCTCTCATTAATTAGTACAATATTTCTTGGTTCGTTTCTAGTTTTGACAAATCGGTGGGCGTTTGTCAGAATCTGGTTTAGAAAGTGTCGGGATGTATCGTCAATTTGTTTTGCATGATTTATTTATTTTTTTGCCCAACAGGAAATTAAGAGTGCGCAGCCTGTGTGCTATTAATAACCGTTTTACCTTTTAACATGATTTAGCCTTTAGATCTTATTGTTTTCGGCTACGCTAATGCTGTCGTTTTCGGCACAAAAAGACTTCATTATTGCAGTGTGAAAAATGTCGGTGGATATTCCACAATGAAACATGAAGCGGCGGTAGATGGAAAGCACGCAATGATCACGGACTAGCACCCATTTATAACCTTAATTACCGGGCATTAGCTGCTAGCAGTTTAGGGTTAATCGTTGCGGTCTTATGGTAATTGCAGTTTTTGATATTATGCATCGACTTTATTTCTCCATATTACAATTAAATAATATTCCGTCATTTGCTCTTCCAACCACACCGTCGTCGTTCTCGTAACTTCTTCTCTGATATGTAATTGGAAGAGTTCTAAATTATCCTAAGGTTATACAGGCGAAGTAAATCAATTTTATTTCGACATAAATAATAACGAGTTCCCATACTAAGATTTCTTTTTCTCATTTCAGGTACGTTAAAGGCGTCTCAATTCAAAAAAAGGTGAACGCTTATATGGCCATTGCGAGTATTGTTATGCCGTGCAGTTAAAACCTGACCACGGCCAGTAGGTGTACGGATCGTATTGCAGAAATTTACGAGAAACTGCATAAAGTTCTCCTTTTATAGATTATCGGTGATAATTTAAAATTTTTGAGGTTAGGTAAGTATAAAAATTGTCACATTCCCGGACGATTCTGACACGAAGTCAGAATTTAATTATTTCTTCAGTCTAACTTTGATTTTTGGGTCGACAGTGGATGGTTGGAGTATTTTGGTTTTCTGGTATTAATTTTGTTCATTTGCATATTAATAGGTATTAGGTTTCTAAATGTTTAAGCAATCTAAGGACAATCTGTTTCGGTAATCGGGAGGGCTGGGTCAGTAATTGTATATGCGCTTCCGGGGCGCGGCACGTGTCCAGGTGAAACACCAGGTGGTCCTTCGGGGACCCCTAGCTGATTCAGCCCTAGGTGGTTCTAGTGCTTTGCATCTCAATCTCGATACGTACCAGATGCGTAAAAGAAACGAGATATTAAATATCAAGCCCGATTTAGGGTTGGAGTTGAGGTTATCGAAAGGATTAAATTTCTCTCGGGCGGCTAATTCGTTCGCATTTCATTTACCTTTCGTAGAAGGTGGTGGTATGGTTAATTAATTAAAATATAAAATTTACACGTTTTAACCTGCAAAACAAAGCGTAAAAGCTTTTAACATCCGACCTTTGGTTTTTGTGTGTTTATCTAGTTCCTGTAATCTCGAAACATTTTTATGTAAATCCCCTCGGAGGCTAACTACAATAGTGTACCTTTGGTGCGAGATTGCTTTATTCAAATCAATTGTGTAGTTTCGTAGAAATCTCGCCTCAAAGACAGAGGGGACGTCCGGATATCTATACAATTTCCACACCATTTTTCTTGTATTTTCGACATCTTGAAAGTAAAGAATTGCGCCCTATATTATATTGTCGTACGTTTTGGAAGTCGCAATCGAAGCCTTTAGATAAACACGACGACGACGACGACGGTTATTTTCGCACGGGCAATTAAATTAGGCGCAAAAATGTCTCGAGCAATTTTTTTAATTAAATCTGTCGGGTTTAAAATATTCGAGGGATTAATGTTATCACAATATTTGTGGATTATTAAAATATTAGCCGTGGGCTACTAAGCTTAATGCACACACGACGTATATATATACTTTGGACAAAATCTATTTTAGCTTAACCAATTTTGGTAAAATTCCGAATGGGATTTTAAAGTAAGGGAAGATATCTCGTCAAATATTGCACCCTTTTTTACAAGCATGTTCTATTAATAGCGTAAAACCTTTTGATATTAGATAAATATACAAGCTAAAATGTACATTTTAACTAAACAATTTACATTTAAATTAATTAGTATTTGGGCAACGACGACGACGAGTAAATTCGGTTTAAAATTTTTACATCTTGTCGAGCAACGTATAAAATAATATTTATTAGGCGGAAAATAGAACAAAGAATTGATTGTGCCCAGGCCAAAAGTAACTTTCAAAAAAAGAGCTGCTCAATTTAAGTTCCTTTCACTATTCACGCTTACTTACAATATTTTATGTTATTTATTTACGAAATAAAGCTTTCATTATGAGCGAGCAGCGGTACTGTAACATAAATACACTCGAAACATGTCTTGTCCATTTTGAACGAATTTCAGAATATTTAATTAAACTTCATATTCCGAAGCTTCATTGTCACGGGCAAAAAATGAAGTCGCTTTAATTAGGGGGCTCGCCGATTCGATACGCAATCGATATTATTTAAAGGGGGAATAAAAATCGTAATCGACGCTCATGTGAGAAATCAGTCGCTCACAGTAAATATTACCTTTTCAGGTCGGCATTATTTATGCGTAATGGCCAGGTCCTTTTCAAATATTTAAACAGCCATTGTTATTGCAACAAAGAAAAATGCCTGGAATGAGCCTTCGCCTTCTCTTTCTCTTCGCTTCAGAGTTAAATGTTAAAATAAGATAAAAGCTTCCATTATAAATAGTGTTAGGTAAACAGATGAAAGACGCAAGGGTGGCAGTTTCAATTTTAGAAAACGAAACGGTCCACCCATGACCTGAATTTTCATAATTTTTAAATTATCGAACTAATGCCACATCAATAATTTTATGTTCCGCAGCGTCCCGTAATAATTTAGTTTCAAGATTAAGAGCCACACATAACTGACACCCTTCTTTTTAAAAAAACTACTTCATAAATGAGCACATTTATTTTCCCTCGACTCTATATAATTATACCGCACTTTGTTTATCAAAGCGAACCTACAATAACACCACAGCATAATTTGGTACCCAACCTTTTTTAAAGCTGTTGATCGCCCACGAAAAGCTCTAATTATTTTAATTTATTGTCAAAATGATAAATGCATTATTCAAAACAATTAAATATACAGGTAGTTGGTGTAGAGCAGGGATTCTCACAGTTTGTAATTTTTCTACTGCTTTGTAAACCACAATATAGGTACCATTCCATTTTTGGATACCAATTGCATCGTATTTGAGATGTTCTAGAAAAAATATGGTTAACAGCAATAAAACATTATTAATTAAATTACATTTTTTTAAACTCAAAATACAAATTACCCTAAAAAATAGAAAATAACTTAAAAAAGTTTTTAGAATTTTTTAAATATTTTTGTGGTATTTAGTAGTATGTGATGTTAAAATAATAAAACCTAACAAAATGTTAAAATAATAAATTTTAACTGTTAAGTAAATAATTACATATTACAAAGAAACATAATATTAAAGAAACCAGAATGACAATAATTCACATTTAACAGGGTTGAACTTTTGAATAATTGAATAAACAAGAAAATAGAAATCTGAAAAAATTACGCTATAGAAATGATAAAAATTATTTAAAATTAAAAAACTCTGTAACATAATATAAAGGCCTTTATTTCACGATTATTTCCGATCATCAGTCATGTATAACAGTAAAAAATTCTAAAAATAAAAATTAATAATAAAAGCACCTTAATTTAATAAAAACTACTGTTCCCTTTAAAAAGAAAAAAATAATTTTTTCTTCTTTATTCAACAACAAATTCTCAGACCTCCCCGCCCCCGCTACAAAATTTAAAAATTAATTTTGAAGTCAGGGGAAACGGAGATTTCTTCCACTTACGAAATCTGTTTATACATTCCATATTAAACATTCTCGGTTTCCTCTGACTTCAAAATTAATGTATAAATTTTGTAGCGGAGGGGGGGGGGTCTGAGAATTTGTTGTTGAATGAAGAAGAAAAAATTTTTTTTTTAGAATTTTTTTACAGTCAAGGGTTTTTAAAATTTTTAATTTTTTATTTTATTTCACTCTTTTTGGAGTATATTTTGTCAAAATGTATAGAGAAAGTAATATATGTTTTAAACCGCTTCGTGATTCAGTCAGCCGATATGGTAGCGCGAATAGTTAGCGAATGATGTGAATTTTCAGCCAAAATGGTAGTAAATTTATATTAATATTAGTTATTTAATACAGAAGATTGTGCAGGGGCGAGTGCATAAATTTTGGGGTTTGGGGGGGGGGGTAGAGATAGTTTTCTGAGATAGAATTTCTTCTCATGGGTGAAAATTGTATTTGACCAGCCAGGAACACTTCCCTGGTCTTTACAAACATGCTGTCAAACATGTACGTCGCTACTTGTAACCGTTGGGGAGATATGGTGACACAAACATATATATAAATATTGTCGTGTTTCGAAATGCAAAAACATTAATTTTGTTGTTTTGCAAAGTAATTTTAAAGTTTGAGTTTGTTTCATTATTATTTATAACATTATAAACACACTGTACAAAGTTTGTAAAATTTGCTGTGTAAATAAAGGTAGGGGAAGTGAGAGTAGGAGTGGGACCAGCAGGTCGAAACAAGGACAATTAGGCGAAGGCCGTGGTGCCTGACGGAAGTCGGCATACCCGATGATTGGAAATTGCTTTTATTATTTTATAAATAAATTAAGTAAAGTTGAGAGTTTTATTTGTTTTAATTATTTTAAATAAAGTGAAGTGTAAATAAAACTGGAGGAAACCAACGTGTAAGAGGTGCATAGCAACAAATTTGAGACCAGCTGGGAGCCCAGGTGCACTCCAACAATACAACAAACTAACAAAATTTTGCCATGCAAATCTTTTAAATTTGCTTTGTTAAAAAATTAATCCAAATTACTGGGCATCCATTTTTTGTTTGTGTATCAAGAGACTCTTTGCGTGCCGTGTTGGAGCGCGCCTCGCATGTGGTGTTATGCAGCTGGCCTAATTACGCCTGGTCACATAAATTTTGTTGCTTTGTAATGCACCTTTGCATCGATCAAATTGTCACAAATTCTTCCAATCTCCAATTTTTCGGCACTTCACTTTAATTAAAATAAAACAAAAACTCAACTCAATTTATTTTAACTTATTTATTCTAAAACAATTACAATTTTTATTATTGCGGAATGGTGTTTTATCCGTCTGGCACAAAGGCCAGAGCCTCACTGTCCTTGCATCGACCCACTCGCCATACTCCCTCTTACTTCTCCCACCTGTATTTACATCAAAACTTAACAACTTTTTATACAATGTGTGTACAAATAAATAAACAAAATCCAAACTCCTAAATTACTTTACAAAACAAATGAAATTAATGTTTTTTATGCATTTCGAAACACGACAATATATATAAATAAACACAGATTGTACTTCATATACCTTGTGTTTTTGAAAAAACAGTCAGGGGTAAAAATAACAAGAAGTAAGAGCAAATATACCAAACAAAATTGAAATAATTTTAAAAATTAAAAATTAAGAAATTAACCAAACTTTAAATGTTGGTTTCTATTTTCTTGTTTATTCAAATATTTTAAGTTCAACCCTGTTAAATGTGAATTATTGTCATTTTGGTTTCTTTAAATATTATGTTTCTTTGTAGTATGTAATTATTTACTTAACAGTTAAAATTTATTATTTTAACATTTTGTTAGGTTTTATTATTTCAAATAATCCTAGTCTTTCGTGCCCAAGTGCTCTTTTTTTATAAGGAGTGTAAAGTAAAAATATAGATAAGATAATTTGACTCCAAGATGAAGCAAAAAGTACTTTCTGATTGATAGTTGTATAAAATAATTAATAATAAAAATATAATTTATTTATTCAATATCCAATCAATAAAGTAATTGAATTTATTTTAAATTTTAAGCAATTTAATCCTGTGACAGGATATCTTAAAAGAGTATTTGTGAACTCTATCTATACAGAGGGTTCCCGAACCTAGGAAAATCTTTAGAAAACACTTTTTCAAGTGAAAATTTTTTTAAATTTTATGCCATTAAATGGCCATAGCACCAAAACTATTTGTTTCTTAGTGTTAGTGATTGACGATTTTTTCAAGAGCATTAGCTTATTTAAAAAATAGATTATAACTCTTTGTCGTCTAGAATCGATGAATTTCGAATTATAAATTAAATATAGAGAAGAAATATTAAAAAATTCCAAATTTTCTTTTATTTTGGTTTTCTTGCAACCGGTATTTTTTATTTTATAAAATATTAAATAATAATCCAAAATCTTTTATTTAAAATCAATTCTCAAATACAAACAAAGAAAAGAGTAGTCATACTGTCAGTGAAGTCCAGACTTTTGGATAAGATAGAAAACAACCCGGAAACAGAAAATTTGAAGTAAACTTCAAATTAAAAAATATTATTTTTAATGCAATTTTTTTATTTAAGAATATATTATTAATTTGACCTTTTAGACAAACTAGAAAATCCTTAGAAAAACCATATTCGATTTTCAGGCTATTTATCAAGGGTTTGAATTTTGACAAAAAATTTATTTCCTCTGAGATTATACACATTTTAATGGGGGGGGGGCAAGATATTAACGATAGTATAAATATTTTAATATTAATCTTTGCTTTATTCCCAAATATGATTTGTTAAATTTCAATCAATTATGGAAAATGTGGCAAAATTTAAGGATAATGAAATAAAGTTGTTGATAATTCCGATTCAACTGGTAAAGCGCGTTCGATAAAAGTAGTCGGGTGTAAAGTTTATTGCTTAAAGAATTGAATAAACATTTAAATTCGTAATAAAATTCCGGATGGTATGTAGTAAGTTATCATTATTATCTGAGACAGCGTCTTATATTCCTTCTCCAACACGCTAACCACTAAAGTAGTTCTTAAACATTAAATATAATCAAGTTTCTTATGCAAATTCAAATTGTACGTTAAAGAAACCTCAAACACAAACCAGATTTTGAATTATAAAGTAGAAGCATCGGTAAATATTTTCCTTGTGTCGCGTATTATTTCCATTTTACCGTTGCGAGTTTAAAATTAGTTTAATTGGCTAATTAAGAAAGTAATTTAATCAAGGAGGTGTAATTTATTGCGCATGAAAAATTTTGAAAAATGTAGTGATAAATAATAGAAAAACGTTTTTAAAATTTACGACCCTTTTCATTATTATATTTTTGTTGATAACATCATTATTAAGGGGTGAAGAAGTTACGGAAGCAAGTTTTTAAAATTACGTGTTGTTGGTGTCAAGTTAAAAAACTTAATTAATTACTTTGTAAAAGTGTTATCTTGTAAGATGATGCTGAATAATTAAGAATGAAAATTGTGGTAATCTTTTGGCAGTGAATCTGTTTTTAAAAAGCTCGGGCATTATGAAATATATTCCGTCTTCTGAATATAATTTTTAATTAGAATTTAAATTATCTTTTTGATTTATTCTTCTTTTGCTGGAAAGAAGGTCGTCGTCTTTTTGTTAACAGATTTTATGAATAGAAAAGCTTTAGGCGACTTCTTTTTTCCTACCAAAACTTCACAAATTAAACATTTTTGCGAATCCAACTTTTTTTTTTTTCTTTCTGTTTTTGGCAACCTGGTCAAGCGTCTTCTGCTAACGAGATGTGGCGCATCGACTATAACTTTTAACGCCCGATTAGCGTCGGAATTTGAAAAAGCTCGCGCGTTGTATTTTTAAAATTGCCAACGAGCGAAGGCGGATCATCTATCAACAAATTTTAAAACTTATATTTTTATTTTGGAGCCCGACGAAACGGAGTGCGCTATTAAGTCGTATTTATTAAATTTCACCCCCATCTTAGTTCATCTGTCAACTTTTATTAAAAAACTGTCAGGACACCCACCAAACTGCAATAATTTATCAAAACTATGATTTTGCCGATTTTTGCGTTTCTTCCTTTTTCGATTTGTAATTAAAGAAAATTTGACGATTCATCATCTTTCTTCCATATTATTTAATGGTGTCGACAAATGTATAACTATTAATCAAGACCAAGTGTTTCTGATGGAAATAAAAATCTTAGACGAGGGTACGACACTTGTCCACCTTTAACTCGACCCAACTATTATTACTCGCAAGCTTTATTTATAGCAAAAACTTTTAGTTTGAATTAAATTATGAATATTGTTTCCAACTGTGATTATTTATACAAGTAAAATTTTCAATTCTAAAATTTTTAATTAACAATGCTTTATGTACTTTTAATTAGGACGAAAATATTTCTATTCTCTCCGACTTATTAAAAACAAAAAGATGAATAATTGTTTTTTAAACAATGGGAGCTTACCAGGAGAGTCCGCATTGCTGATTGAATTCGTTTTATTATTGGAACTTATTTGAATAAAATCGCAGCTAAACAATGTGTTTTTTATATATTTCTGGCCAATATCCAAAGTCTATTCAACTTCTTTTAAGATTTAAATAAAAGAACAATTTGGGACATTCTCTTCTTATGGAATACAATACAATCCCAGTACGAATATTATGCTAAAAACGTTTTGCTTTTATCCTTCTAATTTTAGATACAATCTATGACGAATCTTTCTGCTAATGTGCACATTTTTTTGGAACGAAGTTCTTTATGGGAGGATGCGAAAATGCGTAAGATTTTTATATCGTTCGATAATTACACCATCTGGTGGTCAAAAGTGCAACATCTGATCTGGGGTATTTAATGTAATATTCGGAGAAACCACGAGTCATAGGTTTGCAAATTTCTCTAGAAAAAAAGTCGACTTCACCGGGATTCGATCCCTCGGCTAAAATGTGTAGGGGGGCCCTTTGCTCAACGCCACAATGGGTATCGTTAAAATTAATAGTGATACGCTATATAAGCTACTCTTTGCGTATTGAGAATTAAAAACGCGTTAAAATTGTTAAACCGACGAATAATTTAAAAAAATATAATTTAATAATTTTAAAAATTTTCAGCCGAAATTAAAACATCCTACATTAAAAAAAAAATCGATTTGGAAAATGCCACCCAGATGCAAAAAATTATCTAAAGCCGAATGTGCAAAAAAAAATTTCGAAAACTTCAAAGATGACCGCGATGATTGCGGATTTACATCGACTTTGACACATGCCGAAATCGCTATCGCTAGAACTTGAAATTAATATTTATGTAATAAGGTACTTTGTTCCTATCTGGTGTCCCACGACACCACATTATATATATATTTTTTCATTATAATCAACAAACTACCCAAAATAAAAGCACTATTTTACATTGCCCGGTCCTCTTTCCGTACTGGTCACATAAATAGCTATTATAATTTTCGATTTAATCGAGAATCTTTCCAACTGCATCGCGCGTTTTCAAATCTCCCATTAGGTTTGCCCATCTGATACTGCACACTTACAATGTTTGGTGTCGAAGTTTCTAATGATCGCCTGCAGCGAAATTCTACAAATGTTAACCGATTGTAGGTTTTCTAAACTCTTCAGAGAGTTAATATCGATGGCGAGATAAAACTCGAGTAACAGTAATGGAATTATTACTTCTTTATTAACGAATAAACCTTTTGTACGACATTTAATTATAAAAATAAATTTAACATACAAACATAATAATAATTAACTTCTAATCGCGACATAATCCGAATAATCTTTCTCGTGCGTGCCGTAATCCATTCATTCCAGTTTTTATTTCACATCTGAAACAACAAGATTTTCGATTGTAAGTTTTGACAAATTTTGCATTTTTTAAAACTATGGATTTATTTCCACCAAAAAGATGGACTTCTAGAATCGCATTGGACACCTGCGTTATATTCCTATATTTTCACACGATTATTGCGCCAGGGTTAGAATAAGGTGTAAATCTTTAGGATTTATATTCAAAAAAGGCAAATTTTTTGAGTTTTAACGGTATCTAAAGCGTATCTCGAAAATTAAATTTAATTTTCTTAAAAAAGAAACAAAGTGCGTATTTGATGACGCGCGTGAGTGGATTAACAAAATTTTAACATGCAAACATACATGATTCGCGAAGAATCAATCAAATTATATTACAACGAAATAAATGCTCAATGATTCTTTTAAATTTTCCAAAAATATCTCCATTTTGAATTACATATTTGATTTAAAAAACTTTCTTGGTTTGAAATTGTACAATATACTAGGGGTTGTCGTTAAATGGGGTCGCATCGATAGCTTCCACAGCAAAACTTTCTGAATTTGAAATCGAAAAATAGATTTTACGCAGTCTCGATTTGGTTTTGTCATCATGGGAGAAACTTTTACGTTTGTAATCTTAGTTTTGCAAGTTAATTCGATGGTCGAGTAGTCGATTTTGACTTCAAAGGACCGATCCATTGTTCGTTGACCTTGCCTCTGATTTTTCCAACTTCCTTTCACAGTACACAATACTGGCCTTTGTTTGCTCCACCTGCCCTTTTTGGGATGGTACTGTAGGTGAAGTAACGAGAGCGGATTTTTTAGACCTGTTAATTTCCAACGAGCCTACGACAATCGCTAAAAACTCGTTAAACAAAATATTACTTCAAAATTACTCTTACAAAAAATAAATAAACTTTTTCCTTTGAGAGTTTCTCATCTCATTCAGTACGTTTTAAGCTCTCGTGCAGTCCAACTTGATTTATATTTCAAAAGTTGATTAAATTATAAAGTGTATGTTAATTGTTGACTTAGTTTATTACACGAGAAGGTAATTTAAGATTGCATTAAAAGTTTTTCAACTTTTCAATGGCTTAAATTCAACTTTAAATAGATCTGCTGAAGGGATATTGTGCTTTGTAAACGAAACTGTCCAAGTTTCAGTTCCCTTGTGTTTTTGCCGTCTAAATGTAGGCACTACATCTGTTGCTACTTTTTTTGGCTTTTTCTTCGTGTACGATATAATTTCTTATATCGAAAAGGTCGACTTTAAAATTTTCCGAGAGATTTTTCGTGTAAAACTAAAATTGCTCTTAACTTATTTAAAAGTTTTCCCAAGTTTTGATTTATTTGTTTATAAAGTTCCGGCTAGGTAAACGTTTAGCTACTTACAATATTTTTAATGTCGAAGCGCCAAAAAAAAACCGTACTTCAGAGAAACTTTTTTTAAGTGCAATTAAAAATATTACATACTACGTAACGAAAGGATTTTCAAATTTAAATAACCAACTAATTGATTAATGCAATTATAAAAATGTTGCAGCTCATTAAGCTTGGAAGATAAAAGAAAATAAGTTTCTAGTGTTGACTTTTTGAAGTTTAACTGGACGAGAAACTAAACAGACGCGCAGCAGTCCTTTGCGAATTAAATACCGGCGTTCGAGGAGGGCGTCGTGTCGAGAAATGAAGATGGTAATTTTATTCCAAGTTCGAAGCCCTTCTCGTAGGCTGATTAGTTAACTAATTACAATTTTTGTTATTTCTTGTCTTTCGAGATTTAACAAATTGCGTCGATAAAAATCGGCTTCGGGAGTGAAATAATCATTGCCTTAGTCCTGGCGGAGTCGTTGATTACTGAAATAGTAGTAGACAGTCCATTTATTTTAGGATTCATTAACTTGCGTGAAGTCTCGGGATTACTAGGATTAAGTATAATTGTATTTCGTCCAAGTTTTTCTGTTTGGTATTTCGTTAACGATAAATAATCCAAAAGTGGAAACGGTGCTATTTTCTTTAATCTTAAATTACCATGTCGGAAAGCATCGGTCTTTTTATTTTTGTTATTATTATTATTATTATTTGTTGTGGTAAAGCTTTTATTGCAAAGTGGCAATTGAACTTTCAGAGAAATCGTAAATGTTACTTAGCTTTACATCAAATTCCTGTCAACGATCGTAAATTACGAGTGGTGCAAAAAGTGCAACAAAGTGTGAGAATGAAACCATAAACTTTATTTGCACCGACATTTTGCAAAGCGTTTTGTCTGCTTGTAAGGTGTTGGTCTCGTTGGTCGTTCGGTCGTGCTCTGATGATTAATATCTACATAAATCCACGGTTTTGCCCGTCCAAACAACATGCTTATGGTGATGTATATCACTACAACGTGTGCACAAAGCAACAAATTTTCTCAACATTATTCATATTTCTTCATCATTGTCCGCAAAATTTAAATTTACGAAATTACGGCGCGGGGATAAATTTAATCGCGCGAAAAAATTTTACGTTTGATTTTGTAACGAAAATAACAGAAATTTTCATTTGCTCTCTTATTGTTGAGCATCCTAAATTGGAAAAGCAAGCGTGTGGAACTAACACGAAAAATCAGATCTTGTATTTTCTTTGTATATTTATTTTCGCGTTTCTTCCCCGTCGTCTGATGTTTTTATTTTAATTTTAATTTTTGTCACCTTCCGGGCGCCGATTTTTTTGGACCCTCATTTCTTAATTAAAAATTTATTGTACGGCCCAAATTAGATTGAGCCCAAGATTTTAGTGCTCACGTAACATTTGTTAATAGCAATAATGGGGGAACAAGATAAGATGGTAGTCCCTAGTTAAAGAAGGGCCCGAAGGACTTTAGGAAGAGCCGCAACGCCTACTTCATCACCGCTGACACGTTAATCCAATAACGTATAGACCCTCAGGTCTTCCTGCACCTGAACCATGCCAGTTTATCCAAGAGTTTTGTTTTCTCATATGTGACATTATTTTTGATACTCTGCACAAAATTTGACGTGGAATGGACAAATAGCGCCAAGTAGGAGAAAAAACAAAGCCGGCATTGAAGTTGTGCATAGGGATTTTTGTTAAGTGACATAAATAAAATATTAGGGTTTTGCACTGAATCGCAATTTAATCTGACAGCAACACTGCAAATCGATAAGCTTAGAAATATCAGTTTCTCCCTAATCTAAGTCATCTGGAAACAGCCAACTGGATGATGATCATTATTTATTAATACACGATTTTGATGTTTTATCCAGCGTCTTATAAATTTCATATCAAATTGCACTAAATTGCAAAGTTTGTAAAAGTTACTTGTAATTAAAGTTACTTTTGATGGATTATTTGATGTGAAAACACTGGGAGCATTCAAGTCGAGCACAATTTTCCCCAATTTAATTATCGGGTATTATAGAAATTGCTTTAAAAACTTTTAAACGAAATTATTTTTTAATACGATCCTGACTATTTGTCCCGACCGGTCCTACCGTGTCAATCAAAATTTTATTTTTTTAAATTTCGAAAAACCCACCGCGAATAAGGATTCGTCGTCCTAACAAAGCTTTTAGTGGCAACACTGATGTTGGCAAATGATTTTTCTAATCATTATGCTCCAAAATAAAGCAAAAGTACCCATATTCCATATAAAGTTTGCTTTTATAGTAGTTATAATAATCAATTTTTTGAGTTATCATGGACATATTAAATAGTTCTGGTATATTGAAAAATATCCCGAAAAAATGAGGGGGTCGTAACATTCACACACTGTCTACCAGTGGCGTAGCCAGGGGGGGCTAGGAGGCTATAGCCTCCTCAGACACTCTTCCCTTTTTATATTGGCTATACGGATCAACGGATTTTTAGTGTTTACTAAAATTTCAAATACAAAATAACTTTACTATGGATAATTAGCAATCAGTTTCAATTCTTAATCTTAATGGCTGCTATTTATTGAAAATAAGGAAAGGTATATTTTAATAAGAACTCAATGATGAAGCTTTCGCCCTGAGTTATTTCGGAAATGCCGTTTTTTAATTCTCACTTCAATTTAAGGTAGGTAACAGTAGTAACACAATAATTATACTCGAAAATAAGATGACCACGCCCCTTTTTCAGAAAAATTTTCGCTTGCGGTGCGCGCTTTCGGCACAGCTCGCTATGCTTGCATCCTTTAGCTCCCCCCCCCCCATAACCAAATCCTGGCTGCGCTACTGCTATCTACAGATGTCATTTAAGTGATAAACAACAATTGAATGTTTTCTAGAAGACTCATAGAGGTTAAAATGTCATCAAAAAGGAGTATATTTATTAAAGTGCGAGAAACAAAATTTTATTTAAACGCATGTGAAAAGATTTGTGAAGCTTATGAAGCCTATTTTAACTGTCCTGTTTGGAATCTAGACAAGTCTTGGGCTCCACATGTCGCTTGTGACCAAGGTTGATGGTTGTCAGCTAAAGCGGTTAAGTGTGTTGCTGCTAATGCTGAATGCCTGGTTCGACTCCGGGCCCAGTAAAAACTTTATTTTGACCGTCTCCCCTCGGAAGGCAATGGCAAACCACCGAGGTTTAATCTGCCTGGTACACCATCACTGGAGATGAAATGTATACACTCCCGCGGTTCGAAGCCTGATTTTAGGTCTCCTACGTGCGTGTAATACTTCAAAAGCACAACACAAACATAGAAGAGAGGTTGCCAACGTCCGGGGAACCGGATATGGCACATGAAGAAAAAGTTAAAAACATATTAAAAAGTTTTAAAACTTTGGGTTGCAGAATGTCCCTCGAAGTTATATGCTGCATGCTCATTTAGATAAATTTTAAAACAATATTGGAACATACTCAGAAGAACGAGGAGAACATTTTCATCCAGATATTATGAACTTTGAACAACGTTATCAGGGCCAATACAACGAAAGTATGATGGGGAACGACATTGGGGGTTTAGTGAGAGAAATTACTTATGAACATGGAAAAAAGAGTAATAGGGTTTACTTTTAAACTTTTTTTTACTATTTTGTAATCTGATATGATCGTAAAAGTTAATAAAAACTACATACAATTACATTTGTTTCAATTTATCAATAAATAAAAATTTGAATTATGGATTTTCTAAAATACTGGTCAACCGCTCTCCTGGATACAAAAGCGAACTTTTTCAGGGCATATATTGCAGTGATCCTTTCAAAAAAGGTAGTTTCTCACATGCACTATAAGTGCTCCAAGCTTGCTCTTAAATGCGGGAGATGAGACGGTCGTATCTCAGGTTAGGTTCTATCGTTCTCAAAAATAAATCTTCTTCAAAAATTAACTTCAAAAGGATCGAAGTTTTAATTTTAACCTTATCCAAAACGTCAGCTTATCTACCTCGCACCTTCTTTCCTTCAAATGCAATTTAAATTTTCCAATTTTAAATAATTCAAATTCAATTTTTTACTAATCGAACTGTTGTTTTTCCAAATTAATCAACTACTGCTCGGTAGCAACTTATCAAAAAAATTCAAACTAATTCCAATAACTTCAAAATAATACGCAGTAATGCAAACGCATCAAACTCACTTTATTTAAATCAAAAATTACTCACAAATTTAAACTTATATCAAAAAATTTCAATAATTGCCTCGAACCAAAATCGCACAACAGGCTCGGGCGGTCGCTATCGGCAAAAAGCCTCGTATCTCCGTCGATTCGCCCCCACCTCTCAAATTTACAATCCTACAACACAAATTTACCAAAACAAAATTTTCTATAAAATGCACAGGGTGGGTGCGAATCCCTTTGAAACACGACAATATATTTTTTCGTCGATCAATAGATTTATCAAAATTTCATACTCAAAGTCAAAAATCGTGTTGACCTGTGTAATCGACCGAGTTTTTTTGCTACTGCAACAAATATTATGCTGTCATAACAAAGAGTTTTTTGTTCAGAAACAAATTTTTGTTGATTCGACAAAGTGGCTGTTATTGTCGGGACTTCACGATTAAGCGAAAAAATCGATTGGAAAACAAACATGCAAGCGAAGTTAAATAAATCTCTAGAAAAAATGGTTCGGGATTGAATTGAATAAGTTTAAAGCTCTTCTCGATGTCACTTGGAAATATCTGATGAACGTGGTTGGGGAAACTAACCAAAAATTTATAGCAGGTCGACAAGATTGACTCATGTCCCTCGGCAGGGATGGTCAGCAGAATGGGATTGGCAAGGGCGAACGAGTTTGTCCACGTGGGTAGGAGTTGTATTTGTTCATCGACTAGCGGTTAACAAACATTGCAACCGCTTAATATTTACACTCGAAAGCCAGATCCAACACAGACAAACATTTTATTTACATAAATACTAAGCGCACTAAGGGATTCGTTATTTATGTAATTTTATAATTGGGGGATGCGTGTAATATACAAAAAATCGGCTGATTTATAAGTTTGCTTTGACGTATTTAACGATAATTAAGTGTCGGGGATGTTATTAAAAATTATAAAATATGCGGTGGGAGATGAAAAATGCGTGGTCGGAGCAAAGATACTTGCTTTTTGTTATATATAAAATATATGACTCTTTGCTTTCGTTCTTTAAAAAAGGCATTCACTAAACGACCCGCTTGTAGATAAGATAAAAAAGATAAATAGGTACACGGAGTGGACTAGGGATGTGTTTGATAAATTTTGCGTATTATTTCAACATGAAATCCCTCAACAGACAGACATAATTATTTGATGGCAAGAATAAAAAATTTTCGGTCATAACCGCCAATTATTCATCCGGTTATATATATTTTTTTGCTTTTTTTTTCTCGTTTCCCTTTTGTTGTTATAAAGTGGAAGAGTTTGTCATTTAAATTTCTCTTTTGTGCCGCCCGCGTTTAATCAGATAATTCGAAATTTTTAATTGCGGACCCACTCGGTTCGGTTTTGCAAAGTAACTCTTCCTCGCACGAGTCAAAAGAAAATTTTGTTGGATGCCATAAATTTGCGTACAATCCGACAACTCGGAACATTTATCGAATAACGTTGACGTGGGGAATGAATTCTAAAGCAATAATTCTTCTAAAACAATCAAAGATAGCTTCAACCAAGATTGAAATTGTTCTATGGGGCCATTTTGTTTGGCAAACTCAGCTTGTTTTGTCAATTTTCTTAATCTTGATTTTATTTCGAAAAGCATGAAATTTAATAGACTTTTGCGATTTGGATCTATTACTTGGATTACTTTTTATGGATTACTCAAAATATTTAATAACAAATCCATTTCGTCGGTTTAATTTTATTACATTCGAATCGAAAACTATTATTGCGATAAATCAAATATTTTTGATTTATGTCCTTCTAACAAGCAGGTCGTAAATCGTGCCGGCGATAATTTGGATTACATTAGCAAATGAAATTGACTTTTTAAAAGAATATTTTATTTTTAACGAGCAATAGTTGCTCGACGAAAGGGTGGAACAGTGATAAAAAGATGACGATCTCTTGACATGTTAAGAATCGAGTGGTCGTATCGTCCAATCCCGAAACCATCGCTCTGGTTTTCCAATCTTGCTGAATTTAATTTATCGCCTCCTTAATTTGTGTTTTCGCTGACCAAAATTACGCAAATGTCGCATCTTAAACCATCCGTTGTAGTAAATTAAATTCCATTCGTCGGAACACTTTTTATATGCGAATTTCTGGCAAATTCTAAATAAACCAAAAGATGACGTGGGGGGTTGGCAAAGTCAATATCCGACGAACGCATAAGGGTTCATGGGTTCTAAATCAAGACGCTTAAACTATGATTGCATTGCTGTTGTGTGGCTATTGTTCCGGTACTGGCATAATTTATGGACCACTATAAGTACATTTAGTGTCGATTTCCCCCTATTGCTATATCAAACTTTCATGTATTAAGAATACCTTTACATCCATCTTCCCCGGGTTAGATGTCCTTCCTACACTTAATTCTAATTTATTATGCATCTCGGTGGCGCCAAACCGCCGCCGCCCTCTTAAATTTTATTTAATAAACCTGATTTTCACTTTCCGATTGTAATATTATAAAAATATTTATTGCTCTAAATTGCAATTGATTACTTCGATTACCGATAAATTATTGACTACGCTATATCGAGTGCCCCTTCCCACAATAATTTCGATTTCACAATTTCCAGTCAAAACCCACGTTACGGCGCTCAATTAAGAAACTTGCTTCGTTAACCGGAACAGAAAAATTACACCCCGTTAAGGATGTGTAAAAGTACAACTAAGACATTGGATTTTGTCTGGAAAGTATTGATTCGTTTGAAATTGCGCTGCGAGCGGATGTCGACTTAAATTTTTTAGTTTTTACTGAAAATATGTTATCGAGACTTATTTTCTTGTTCAATTATTTTTAAGAGGATTGGCGATGATGCCGAAAGCCTACCCGATCCTAATGGAAACTTCGACGTATCGTTAAGGATCAACAATTACCGATAACTATTTTTAATCGTCGACCGACTACTTTCTTGCTTAAACTCTTGAAGTGCCAATTATATTTTAAATAAATCATCGAGATCGAAATAGTTATCGTAAATTCGTGCACTTGTCTAGAATTGAAAATCCTTTCTTAAATTTATTTATTTTGTACGTTTAAGTGAATCAATTTGCTTAATTGATAAAAAATATGCTCGAGCATCGAGACGAAATTATTTTGTAAATGTGCAGGGCGATGAAGTCGACTAGGGGGCGACGTAAGTAAATTTAATATAAAACTAACTTGCTATAGTGATTGATCGATCTTCGTCGTACAACAAGCAAAGTTAGTGTTTTTATGTGTTAGTTCTTTTCCCAACTCTTTGTTTTTTAGTCTATTAACTCTTTAACATAATTGAAAATCGATGTTAACTGACATCCATTGCTGTCGTTCTTTATTAACGCAAAAAGCACTACCATTATTACTACATTGATTTTAATGCTGCAACTTTTTTTTATTATTAAACCGTGTTTATTTAAATTAGTAAAAATCGAAGCTTTTTGTTTACCCCAAAACAATAGTTTTTTAACTAATTTTATTGTTCGCCTGCTAAACTTTAAAGTCGTACAAGATTAATCGATTTGGAAGTAATTAACGATTAATTTACGTCTTTTCTAATGGTTTATTAATATCCGACATTTTTACATTTCCGGAATAATTATTTACGTGCTATTTATAGTTCTGGTGTGTTCTGGTTAACGGCTATTTCATTATTTAGCTGTTATTGTACATTAATAAATCATTGCATTTCGTATACTTATTTGTTGACGATGTGCTTGCATGCACGATGGTGTGATTATGCAGACAAAATCGTTTTTCTTTTACGTTTTATATCCTAAATTAATCTCTACTCTATCATTAACCCCCACGTTTAACAAGCCGAATTTAAGGCGGATACTTAAAAGTCTTTTGATTTTTAAAAATAAAACGACGTCGAATTATTATTATTATTAGCACGGGGTGTTATACTAGAAAAACCAATTAACACCCCATCGCACTGTGGACATAAAAAGCTCATTCGTGTGCACACCCATGTTTGAACTAAAAACTTTAATTAAGACCCCATCGAAAGTCACCTTAATTTGCTGGGTTTCCGAATTGGGTGAAATTAACGTATTAATAGGTTGTTTCGCCACCAACACGGGGGGTGAAACTAATGAAATTGATTTAGTTCGACGATTTGTGATATCTTTGTGTGGGGCGATCGCTTTCTCCACTTTCGGAAAATTTTAATCTTAAGAATTTTTAACATTTTTTACAAATAAATATTTCGTCTCAATAGGATTACCTACGTAAACTTTGGATCGAAATCTTCGACATCTGAAAGTTTAATAATTATTTTGAAGCTTCACTTATAACCTCAAAGATATAGGAAGCAGCTTTATAAGCTGCTTTGATGAAATTTCATCCACGATCGAACCATTGTTGTATAAATTAGGTCTAATTAATTAAATTATAATAAAAACCCTAGTTGTGTTGTTGTTTGTCCGAACGAGAAAATAAGAGTTAATTAGTAAATATTTTATAATAAATATTATTTCCATTGTAAATTTCTAGCTACCGAGCTTTGTTTTCATTTCCTTTGTGCTTGATTAAATTTTGGTTTTGTAATAACGTTGCTAGGTACATTAGTAAATATCAAATAATAATAATTAATAATAACATTATACACTCTGCGACAACATTTCGGTGTTTCTTTATTTTTGTTAATTACTCGACCACTATTTTCCAAGTAATTAAATAAAAATTCATAAATGTTCCATTACAGTATTAAATAAATTTTTTATTACCACCTACATGTGAAAATACATAAAACCGAAAAGTTTGACGCGACAAAACTTTTGGGGGTACCCTTAATTTATTTAATTTGACCACTTAAATAAAGACATTAGAGCTCTACAAAGTCGAGGAAAGCACTATATAAACATCAAACAGTACTTATTAAAATGAAAAATTAGTATAATATGAGATCATGCCCGGGGTAAAAGGTTAACGGAATACGAACGCGAACTAATCGATAGTTACGTGTTCTTACAGGAACTTTCTGGCCGAGAAATTGCAAGGAAAGATCTGCTAATATGGCTAGTAACATGAATAGGGAACTTAAAAAGCTTAATATTCCTCGATCTGGATTCGAACCTTATCGCACTGTTACACAAAATAACACAGAAAATTGGTTTAGACTTTTAGAGGAAACAAGAAATGTGATCTTGTATTTTTTAATGGTAAAATTGCGGCATCACGGAGGCTAACTCCTCCTTGCCTCTATAGACTTTGACTACTTCAATAAACGGAAACTTTGGAGAAACATTAGAAGATAAACATTTTGAAATACATAAAGCAAAATTAAAAACTCCTTAAAAAAATTGCTTTTTACGCTATATCCCGAAAAAGAAACAATTAGCGATTGAGGTGGCTGTCCGGGCCTTCAGGTGCACTTGGAGAATGTAGTTACATTTTTTTCTGTAGGTTTCCAATTTTTTGCTCAAGTTTCTAATTTTATTTTTTTAATAAACGAATGCTGTTTTGGTCAAATATTGGCCCTAATGTTTACTGTCGGAGTGAGCACAAGCACACGTGTTATAGTTTTTATTATGGGTTTAAATTTTGGAATCAAAACGATTGAAAATTTGATGGTGTTCAAACGTCGTCGACATGTGGGATTTAAAAATAAAATATGTTAAATTATTTTAAAAGATGTGTGTCGAAACGACTTGGTTATATTTTTCGGAAATTTGAAAAGATTTCTATCGCATTTTAGCCCTCGCCTACAATTTGCTAGGTCTCCCTTTAAATTTCTCTTTCTGAAGTTGATTCTGTGCCAAAATGTGTTTCATTTGTAATTTCACACTTTACTGCTTTATGCACTTGCAGAAATGATTTGAATATCAAAGGATACCCCATAAATAAAGTTTGTTTATCTCGAGACGAAGTTTTTTAAATTTTAATAAAAAATATTTTATCACCGAGAAAAATAATTTTCACCGATGTTATCTTGGTGTGTATTTTATTTACAGCAAACAGAATAATCTCGTTAAGCACGGACTAGTCCGGCGGAGTGTGTGGGATTCATTACAAGGATATTACGGCTATTAGGATGGGATGTGGTCGTACATCAGGTGCGTCATTTACCCAACGAAACACTTTACATCTGAGAATATTAAAATCATTTATAATATGTGATAGGTTAATGTGTACTTTTAAATTTATTGTAGGATTCTACATATTCGTGGTAGTAACTTAATTTAAAATTTTTCAATTTATTACTACCGACGATAATTTTTTAAATTCCTTTATAGCAAGGACGAAAGTTTCACCCAGACTTTTTAAATCACGCTCCGATAACGAATTAAGATAATCGTTTTATGCTTTATTTACAACTTCAATAAATGTTGAGATTATATTTGTCGACTTTGATATAATAATTATTAAGTTTTCCACATTTTTATTGCGTGCTTAGTGTCGTTAACCAAGAGCATTGAACTTCAATTGTATGTTTACACATATTTTCTTGCAATTTTAATCGAAAAACTTATGAAAATCAACAGATTTCTCGATAACCCCGTTTATACAAACATAAAAAAAAGTAAAACGGTTTTTTTTATGTAAATGCTCGGCTTTTTATTAGCGTCGATTTCCACTGACCCCGTTATAGACTTTCCTTATCGAATTCCGTCCACCTCTTTCTCATCACAACACCGTTTTTATTTATTCAATTTTTTTTCAAAACAACAATACCTCGAATTCCAATATCCAATACTAAACACACCTTTTTTAAATGCAAAAAATAGAAAGAGTAGAACAAGGGCAAGAAAATTCTGTCGAGATAAAGCGGCGAGTGGGGTTATTAATTACGCAGGGTTTCAGAATTTAGGACATCTGATAAACTTTAAGGAAATTTAAATTTGTTTCGATTGTCTCGTAATTTTTCGATTTCAACCAAAATTATTATTCGAATCAAAGTAAAGCCAAAATTAATTTCGACAAAATATCAAATAATCAAGATTATTATTTCATGTTCAAAAGAATGGCTAACATAACTTGATCGACGATCGATTTTGAGCAAATTTGATAAGGGCTTTGTACCATTATCGAAATGCATTTTACAGTTCTAACTGTGCATTAGCGTCGTCTGCCAATTATGTCTGCAGAAAACCCATTTTCTGTCAGATAATCCCAAACTAACTTTACAGAGTTAAACAAGTACTCAATATTTCACGATTTAAAATTACTTTCAGAAAGCTAATTCGGTATGTTTCTTTGCGAAAAAATTAAGGATAATCCTTTAAAATTATATAAAATTATCTCGCAGTTATTGCAAAGATAATTTGGTGCAAATTAAAAAATTTTACTTTCAAGAAGTTCAACAAAAACTTACATCAAGGATTTACCTTTGCGATAGTCTTTTACAACCAAATTGGTAAAATGCTCTCCAATTTACATAATATACTATAAAGTGTGCGCATGAAGGTTAAAAAGCCCATTGTTAAATGAATTTTTGTATTTTTTTATGTATAAAAAATGTTTTTGTAAAAGTTATGGCGTAATCGACAATTTTTTACTTCGAAAATTTAGAAGCACTAGACAATAAGAACAGTAAGGCACAAACGGATGTTTAAATATCAATTTGTAGCCTGATGCATGTTGCTAAATAAATAAAAAATAACGACAGAAAAACATAAGCGACGAAAAAATAGAGTTATTAAAAAGTTTTTCATAAAAATGATATTCTTTCGATCAATACACGCCAAAGTGTGGCGTTCCGTAGGGTTTCATTTTTGGCCCGCTTCTGTTCAACATGTAGTGTGAACGATCATCCTTTTTTTACGGCTAAAACCTACAGACCATCCGCGACATACCGGTTGAGAACCGCGACACTAAAGGATATTTGTCGTGTCTGCTATGCTAGAATGTCTGTAGATATCAACGAACCTTAAAGTTACAGCTTATTATGAATTCAATTAAATCTTTACTTATATCTTTAGTGGTTTGTATGGCGCCAATCACGAACATTGCAGAAGATTTAATTCAAGTGATGTGTAGAGGTGTCATGTGCATGTCTTTTGTTTACGACTTGTCTAGATATGTTATGCATTTTAAGCACCAATAAATATTTTGATTGATCGATTAATTGAATATGTATTATAAAAAGCATCGTTTTCTGAATAGATTTACTCGCAAAATCATTGACTTATGGGGGGGGGGGGGGTTTATATAAAACTAGTATGTTATCTGTGCGCACAACTTGAAATATAATTGTGGCAAATTAAAATCCGTTGCACGTCATCGGTGACATTAAAACCACAGTGACACGTTTATAATATATTAATGAAATTTACTATATAGGTAGAATGTTGAAATAATTCTTTCAACCTCTCATGACTAAAAATATATAAAACAAATATTGACTGACGTGCAACGAATTTTAATTTGCCATAAACAGTAAAAATAAAATAATTTATGTTGTTTAGTTAAATAATAAGAAAGGTTAGAGAAATTAAACAAAGTAAACATAAATATTATTATTGCAAACTTTTACTGAAGTCCTGATGAAGAGTAAAATATAACTCGAAACGTTGACAGAAAGTTTCATTGGTCTAAATTCCCGATATTTGAGAATAATTATAGTTTATGGATGAGAAATTATTAATGGATAATTAACGTTCTCGCAATGCAAAAATAAAAATTCAAAATTTTTATTTGGAACTTAAATTTCTTTTCAGATTACTACTCAGTTGTTTGATTTTCTTTATTTTTCTAGGTCAAGACGGATCCGAAATAAATTATATGTTAAAAATCATATTACAAAAAAACCTAAAATTTCTCGTAATTTTTTATTTTTAATTTTAATTTTTAATTTTTCACGTTTACTTCCTACCATCTGAAATCTCAGATTTGAATGAGCTTTTTGGCTTTGCCTTCTTACAAAAAACCGAATTTTAACAAATTTATATTACACAAAAAATATGCATTATTGTTAAATTCCTCAAAAATGCCAAATCAATTCCTTACAAAAGGACAACAAATTCCCCAGGGAACTCTCCTGGACATTCAAATATGTCATTCGAAATGCTATATTTGTACCAATATGGTTTGCACATTTTTAATTTTGTCGACATATAATGATTTTAAAAATATTTCAACGTTTGGGAAAGCTTTGTTCGCTGAAATTTATTTAAAGGGTTTTAAAGCTGCGAAAACTAAAGTTAGAGAGACAGAGAATGCTGGCTCAGGTGCAGGAATATCATCCGTCGAACTTGAGATAAACATGAGCATACCGCTAGGCAAATATGCCTCAGTCTTCCAGGCTGAACTTATGGGAAAAATAGTTAAAGACAAAAGTATCCGCAACAAAAACATACAGATATCTACAGACAGTAGAGCTGCTTTTGTGGCGCTCACAAGATCACTTCTGGCCTGCTGCTTGAATGCATGCAGACACTGAACGAGATATCAACTCCAAACAATGACCTTACCTTGCGCTGGATTAAGGGTCACCAAGGTAACGAGGGTAACGAAAGACGGTTCAAGCAGCCTTCCCTGCGGCTCTGAACCGATGATCGCGCCATCTGTAAAAACCTTTGATACTCTCCTAAAACAATATATCCTAAATCTGCACTCCGGCAGATGGGAAAAAGAGACTGAATGCAGACCAGCGAGGGCGGCCATAAGAGCACCCTCGAGTAAGCATTCTAAATACCATCTGAAGTTATCCAGAATCAATCTACGAGCAATTGCAGGGATATTAACTGGTCACTGCAGATTAAACAAACATCTAAACACAATGGGCGTCGTAGACAGCCCTGTATGTCGAGGATGCAACGAAGCAGATGAAACAGCTGAGCATGTGCTATGGCACTGCTCGGCCTTATTATCAAAAAGAGATTCCATGTTGGGGGATTTCTGGCCTAACATGGCCAGAATCAGTGAAACCTCGCCCGCCAGGATTCTCGAGTTTATCCTGTGGTTGGGATGGCTTGAGGAATGATGGGACGGGGTTGCTGTAACGGAGGTAGTACAATGGGCCCGATTAAGCGGCCTGAGTGCGTGAAAGGTTAAACCTTGCCCTCCTCTAATAATCCAGATCCAGACAGAGAGAGAGAGAGAGAGAGCACTTTAAACTATTACAGACAAGGGATGTGGAATACCCCCCCCCCCCCTGCTCGTGGCTATATAATCGATGTAATATAAAAATTATAAATAAAACAAAGGTCCCTGTGTTTTGTACGCGAATTATTTTATTATTGACCTGTCTGGATATAATTATACAGTTTAAACAGTCTGAAAATTTAATTTTTAAACTGTTTGAACGTTAATTTAATAATAATTATTATCCTTGTAAAAAACCTAGAAAAATTAAAATCGGTAAATCTTTGAGCTTATCCTACATGTTCTTGATAATTTAGAATTTTCTCCTCTTTTTAAACAGATATATTGTAACAAAATTTTGAATTTTGTTATATTTCTTTTGGCTACACCTCGTATTTGTATTTCTGATCATACGAAAAATATTTTCGACGCAAGACGATAGAGGAGAAGTTTAGAGCGTCGGTCGTTGCGAACATCCCTTCCGAGTTCGTACCCCGTAGTAGGTACGTTTTTTTTGTTACGAGAGAGAGCGCAAACTTGTTGCAGTTACGCCGGATTAATCCCTGGCTTCCGCAAAGAAAAGAGCTAGTTTTTTCTACCTTGGGTATCCTTTCCCAAATGAAAGGTTGGGAATTTCGATTTTCAACCGTGTGGGAAGGAAGAAATTGCTGGGCCTTCTCTAAAGAGTCCAGCCATCCATTTTTTTTCATAAAATTTTTACATTTAAGTTTCTGTAAAATATAACCACAATAATAACAAATTATTTTTAATTATAAAAGTTTAAGGACGAACTGGATTTTTGTTTTTGTCGCGGACAATTTTATGTTACCTTCGACAAATAATCGAAGTATTATAGGATAAATGAAATAGCCTATTTTAAAATAGCATTTTCAATTAATCTGAGATGAAGAAAATTGCTTTACGTCTATCAAATGGAAAAACCATTTTGAATTTCTTCTATTTAAAAATATTTGTAGTTATCAAAGTTGCCCTTTAAAATTAATTTTCCTCCAGTTGACGGCAATCTGCGTTGTTGGTTGTACAATTTTCTTGAAAATATTCAAGCTGAAAAAGAAGAATTGTGAAATGTGCAATTAAAACTAGAGGAGTATGAGGTGGATATTAAATTTTGCTCATTTTAAAAATGTACGTCATGTAAATTATTCCGACATTTTGACCATGGAAATGCGGTGGAAATATTTAAATAGAACGGAAAAACTTATTGGATATATTTTAAATGTCAAGCATCTTTAGAATACGTTGTCTGATGATTAAAATTTTAAAGCGTGCAAGTTTTTATTGAAGGAAAACTTTTTCGAAACGAACAAAAAGTGGATACTGCATTCAATGATGTAAAGTGGAGCTATAAATTTTTACGTTACATTTTCTTTGGTCTTTGTTCTAAATAATTTACACTACGTTCAGCAGCTAGCATTTTTATTATTTTTTACAAGCGTTTTAATGGTAACCGTTTTCTTCTTCGTTAAAATCGACATTTGTATACAAATTGTCGATACGAGATGTTTCTCGGATAAGAAAATAATAAATTGAATTCACTTTCCACGTGGACCACCCTCCTGCCTTTAAACGTGAAAAGGTGCAATAGCACCACAAAAATTTCTCACGTTATCAATCAATATTTGATTAACTTTTTTTTGTTGATTCAAACGGGACGCTATTTTTTTCGTTTCAAACCTTAGTTAATTTTAGTTGTCGTTTATAACTGTTTGCTTCAAGTTTTTATGATTTTTAACTGTTTATACCGAGCATTCCGTTTGTGTAAGCATTTAAACTTTCTTTCTACTTTTCCTTTATTAAACCGAGCATGAAGTTGCTGCAGACCAACTTTGGAAACTATTTTTCTTTGCGATAGTCATTCGTTTAAAACTTGAAAATATTTTGTTGTGTAAATAACTGTGACATAATATCAGAATTAGAAATTGCGACAAACATAATAATAAAGTTTCGCTTAACGGGGTGGCACAGTGGGAAACTACCATAAAACAAGTCGAATTTTTTAGTGCAAAATATATTTTTCGTCATTTTAAGTTTTTAACTAGGAAAAATGTTTGGACGGGATCGACTAGGAAAGCAATTTTATCTCGACTTCTAAATTGAATAATTTCACCCCTTATTGTGTTTTTTTTTATTACCACCACATCATTATCCTTATCGTATACATTCGATTAAACACAACTTTCATAAATTGCTCTTATCTCCATTGTATTTTTAAGTGTCGCAATAAACATATAACGCGATTAATTATTGTTAATATATTTATTAGCATTTCGAAAGGTTTTAATCTCGGCGTGTTTACTTTTTTCCGACTTTTGTAATAAATTTTATGATAGAACAAAGTGCACTGCATTGATGCAGAAAAATCATTTGTTAGTAATGTATCGTAAAGACATTTGATATTTATTGTAATGTTCTAATATTTACAAGCCGTTAGCTTGAAGCTTTTGGGGATCTTTATTATGGTGATACATCAATACGGTCACCTAACTTCTCACATATTTACCAATAATAATAATAACAATAAAATTCCCTATTATCGCGAGATGGATTTATTTTTTGGAAAACGAAAGCGCGAGTCGGATTTCAATTTGGCAACTGTTAAATATTTTCAAGTTGGAAAACCGAAAGCTCCATTCTTTTAATTCAGAGCCATATTTGTATAATACTCTTTAGAGTTTCGAATACCTTTATCTTCGGGAGCTTTGAAACCCCCATGCAATTACTCAACTCGACGTATTCTCAAAAAATTTGTGCTTTAATTCGAATACGGTGAGGACAGGAGGAACTTTTTTAACTAAATTGGATTGTTAAACTTTGATCAACTTTTAACTAAAGGCAGAAGTTTACTTTGTGTCGGAATACAAAATAAGTTACATTGTTATATCTGAGTCAATAATCAAAACGGGAAAAGGGATTTGGAAGTGGCCGTTGTTTAATGTTCCAAATTTTATGATTGTTATTCAAATAGCATTAAGCTATTTAATTATGGGTTCTAATTTATTTTTTTGTAATAATCTCGACGCTTTATTAAAAGCGTCTCGCAGTTAATGTGATTTAGAGTCTGTAACTCAACAAGCATTTAACGAAATGGATTCATAGAATAGGAAGCTATAAAACCTTTTTACCGCCCAGCTTTTGAAAAAAAATCACCGCGATGAAGGAGCTTCGTCGTGATGTCGTCCTCATAATGTTATGAGCAGTTTAATTTTCTGTGTAATTTATTAACATGTGCTCGACATGTTGCGTCTTTTTTCGATACACTTTTACGTATTGCTTTATGTTCACTTCAAATCCGAACAATAATTTTAGCGCTCGTTAATTTTTGCTAATACAGAAATAGTTTAATTTTCTCGACGGCACTAGGGCGGAGAGCCGTAATTGTTTGGGGGAGGCGACGTCTCCAAATGAGAAATGCAATACCGTGATAATCAAACTCGGTACTTTTCAAATCTTATTCCTGACAAATTTGAGGAAATCACTTTATGCCTTAATTTTCACTACCGCACCCGTATTTCATCTGCTCTCGTTTTGAAATTATCTGCTCGGGTTGGCGCAAAAAGGAAGCGAAAACTATAATTGTACACTCGTAAATAAATTCACAATTTGTTAGCACCGAACTGCAGCAATGCAGTCAAAAATTTATGGAGATCCTCGACATTTTACATGTTGGCACCGAAACGTAATAACAGTAATTCTGAAAAATATGCGCTCGCAAAATATTTTTATATTTTATAGACCCAGTTGGCTTCCAAGTAAGTTTTTCTTTTAGTTTTATCCAGATAGTTAATCGCTCAAATTTTAAATTGCCCAATAATATATAAACTGCGATAATACAGCAACTTGGCAAATATATTACGGGTGGGGTTTTTTCTATTTTGGTATTTTGAAATCAGAACGGAAAATGGAAAATAACTTGAAAAAGTTTTAGAATTTTTTAAGTATTTTTGTGGTATTTACAAGGGAATTATATGACCTCCGCATTTTTGTAATTTTTGCCACTTATTCTACTGAAAGTTTAGTCCTTCAATAAGAACTCCTCAAAGCAGTAGGGCCAGATGGCCAGAAATTTTCGAGAAAATCGACTTTGAAATATTGTCGACGGAGTTTAAAGACAAGATGTGAAAGAATTAGCAAATAGTTTCGTAACACAGTGGCGAGCGAGTTGGACTAGGAACCAGTGGGTCCGCGGTTCTATTCCCACCTTCGCTAGTTTTTTTTTCTTTCTAGTGCTTATTCACGCCATTTAATTATTGTAAAATTGATTAAATTTATGCTTGTAGACTAAAATGTGTCAACATTTAATTTAAAACTACATATTTTTATCCTAAAATACATTTTCAACAGTTTAGTTATTAACTAAAAATCCAACATAATTAAGGTAAGAACGGTAGACACATTGCCTGCTTTTTCGACCGTCTAGCCATCACACGATGTGTTTCTGACTCATTAGTCGTCATCAGTACCGTTTACTTGGTGTTATCACTTAATTATGTGCACTATACCAGCTACTGGTTCACACTTTATGTGGACTGCTATACGCGACGTCACTACACAAAAATAGGAACCGCGCCAACGTGCGTTCTCGAGTGATACTCTAATCAAATATAAAAGTTAAAAATCTTGCATTGTGCATAAAAGTTTAAAAACTAAAAAGTTTTGTGTAGTGACGTCGCGTATAGCAGTCCACATAAAGTGTGAACCAGTAGCTGGTATAGTGCACATAATTAAGTGATAACACCAAGTAAACGGTACTGATGACGACTAATGAGTCAGAAACACATCGTGTGATGGCTAGACGGTCGAAAAAGCAGGCAATGTGTCTACCGTTTTTACCTTAATTATGTTGGATTTTTAGTTTTTAAACTTTTATGCACAATGCAAGATTTTTAACTTTTATAGTTTAGTTATTATCTAGCGTAGTTACTGAAAAGTTATCATGTCTGATATTTATCCATTAATTTGCCTGGCCCCTCGACGAGGGCTGAAGACACCGTCGAAGATAGTCTGTGCAGTGAAATCGCTAAATTACGCATGAAAGATGCTCTTGTGTATTACGAGCATTTACTTAAGGAAAATAATACGAACTAGAAAAAAAAAAGAATTAAAAAAAAAAACTAGCGTAGATGGGAATAGAACCGTGGACCTACTGGTTCCTAGTCCAACTCGCTCGCCACTGTGCTACGATGCTAATTGTTTCACATCTTGTCTTCAAACTCGGTCGACAATATTTCAAAGTCGATTTTCTCGAAAATTTCTGGCCATCTAGCTCTACTGCTTTGAGGAGTTCTTATTGAAGGGCTAAACTTTCAGTAGAATAAGTGGCAAAAATTACAAAAATGCGGAGGTCATATAATTCCCTTGTTAGTAGTATTTAGACACGCGAACTCTTCTAGATTGGTTATTTGGTATTTCTTGATTTTTTTAAAAATTTTTAATTTTTTCAATTTTGTTTGGTATATTTGCTCTCACTTGTTATTTTTACTGTTATACATGACTGAGGGCCGATAATAATCGTGAAATGGGGGCCTTTATATTATGTTACCAGTTTTTTATTTTATTTTATAGTAGCGTAATTTTTTTAGAATTCTATTTTCTTGTTTATTCTAAGTTCAACCCTGTTAAATGTGAATTAGTGTCAATTTAGCGTTTTCTTTGTAGTATGTATTCTGTACTTAACAGTTAAAAAGTTTTTTTTTAACATTATGTTAGGTTTAATTATTAGCACGGAAAAGTTATTTGGGCGGGCGGGGGCGGTCGGCTCGGGGAGCGATAATTAAGGAAAAACAGAAAATCGAGGGCGATGGTATTACCTGATACCCAAGTAATACGTAACGTGTTACCTGGTATACGTGATTGAAATCGAAAACAGATCACGACATCCCATCACGATGTTACTATCTAATTTTACATTCCTTGCATCCTATAAATTTGCTACTATGTTTGGACTTTGCGTGTTAATCCTTGTAAACGATATTGCATACTAACAATCGATAAATCTTGCTACGAGTAAATCGAGTTATTACAATTTAGAGAAATATCGGGTCGATGTTTCGTGACGTTACCTAAAATGGGTAGCAAAATTTCCCACGCCAACAATTGCCATTGTAGACAAGTCAATGGACAATGTTGTGTATTTTTCGATAACCTAGCCGCACAGGTGCAGACCGAGCGAATTGTCCCGCTGAAAATGTGCAATAAGTTTTGTTCTGTTTTCTGTAGAAGGCAATCACAATAAATCGCCTTTCATGTTTATAAAGTTAACAATCAAAATTGGTCCCTCGTGTCTGTACCTATGCATATTACAACCCGTGCATGTAATGCACAACATAATACCGGTAGGAGTAAGCACTAATAAATAAAATCGACTGGGTTAGATCTTGTTATCGCGAATGCTACAACGAAGCAAAATTTATCAACCACTCAGGTATTATAAATCGTGTCAAAATCAAAAATAGTTTATCGCAAACTTCTCTAAATCATCCCATTCATTTATTTGTTTATATTCTTGACTTATATTTCTATGGCACATTTGTTAAATGAAATTTTAGCGTGCTATTCAGCAATGAACGTGTATAAGTGGATTCTCTTCTTTACATCCCTTTTACGTGCATTTATTTTACGACTAATCCTATCCACTTTGATTTATTTTGCTGTTTATATTTTGCGTTATTCAAAGTACCAAAATAAAATCCTTAGGTGTTATCAAGATTTATATTAAATAGCATTTTCTATTTCAAAGAGTCCTTTAAAGTTCTATTCATATCCTAGGTTCTCAAATATGCCTATTTCAATAAATAGTTACATTTATTCAAATCGCCGTGCGAAGCCGGTTACTACTCTTTTTTTTTAATATTCCAATCTACTTTTACAGACCTACGTACACAACCGAACCAAAATCGTGCCTGTGTAAAGCTGAATAAAACTGAAAAATTTTAAGTAGTAAGGATATGTAACCCCATTGGCATGCATTTATGAAGATTGCATTATTTGTTAACGTCAGGAAGAGTTACTACTTCTGCAAAAATCTTACGTGAACTGTTTTATTGTGATTGAAAAACCAATCAGAGAAGAAGAAACTTCGAAAAATCGATTTTGGAAAAATAGAAATTATGTTCACTCTTTGCCGTTTTTTCGTATTCTTTCTGTAAATTAATACAAAAAAAATTCCCCTGGGCGAAACCATTAATATGCAATAATAATTTCAAATTTTCTTGTGCTTGGTAATTTACGTTTCTTATAAAAATATCTGTAGGCCAAGTAACATCTGTTTTATTACGGAAGATTGAAGTTGCCAAGTCATGGTTTAGATCAGCGAACACTAAAATATTATCGCGCCGTTAATAAAATTGGCCATTACTGTACAACAAGAAAATTTAAAATTACTCGAGAGCCGAGTGTAATGTTCTATTGATGTTACGAGCCCTTAAGACTCGAGGAATAAGTTAGGGATAGTGACGCCATTGAGGGGCTGTTTTCATGAAGTTTTATTCATGGTTGCTCAAGTTTGACCTATGTAAAACACAAAAGTGAAAAGTGGTTTCGTGCAATTGGGGTTTTAAGTGTACAATTCGTGTAAGCCTTAATGGAACGTTACAATTCATAAATTTTCTTCGCGTTCCGAAAATAAATTTTAGTGACCGTTGGAAAAACTTGCGATTATGCGCTTCGATAATAATGCACAAGACTTAGCTTTGTAATGAGTTGCATTTTGTATTGTTAGGATGCAATTTCAGATAATTGTAATTTATTGAACAACTTGGCGTTGTACGCGAACTCGTATCCGAGTAATTAATCCGTTTGTATCTTTTCCATGCTTGCTGGACGAGCAAAATGTATTACGGAAGCACACAATATATTTTATCGTTTAATTATCGTTTGGAATAATAAATTCAATTTTTGTTTGGAAAAATCTTTTTTCTCGAGAAAATTTTCCAATATTTATGTTCTTTTAAGTTGTAGTGCTTTTCAAATTACCGGCATCTGTTCACCTGGAGAATTTTCTCACGGATGCTCAATGATTTACACCCACGTCATTAGAATCGTCTTTCTTTCGACCGACCCTCTTTCTTTTTTGTTAACAACGAAACTTGACGATAAATCGGTCGCACTTGCCCCGCTTCACCCGGTATTATATTAATGCGTTTTTTATAGTAAGTAAGTAAGTATGCATTGTACAAACTCTACTAAAAGCGATTTTGTAGTTTAATTATACAAATGTGTGCCGACCATGTATTATTCAATTTAGTTAAACTAAATTACTTCATAAAGCTTCAGGTTGAAATCTACCTAAATAAACTAATTTAACTTTACTTTTGTAATCAAGTGTTTGTATTTTTATTATGTTCTCGTCTTGTTTAATTTAAACACACATAAAACTCGAAACTAATTTTATTTCTCTTCTTTTCAGGTAAGGAAAAATGTAAAATAAGAGCACATTTCGTCGGAAAAGCAACGGAATGATGGGAAAAATTGTACGTTTCTTATCTGATAGCCTCGAGGTTAGTATGCAATTCTCTTTCTATTATTTCCTCAATTACGGTTTTATCTTTGCGACGATCTGTCTGCGTTTCGTAGTTGTTTACTGACTATTCTGCCATTTTTCAACTTCACAGTAAAACTTGAAAACGAATGCTCATTACATGAGCCGAGTTGTTTACTCTTGTCGAATGTTTTGACCTCGTTGGGAAAATTACTTTTCGAACCCAGATAAATTATTTCTTTTATTGTTTGTTTGCTATGACAATTAATCGATCCAATATCGTTTAAGTAATTGTCGTTTTGTTGTATTACAAAGTACTCTTCGTCGAATAAATATAAGAAAATGATATGTAAACTCTCGTGCACGAACGCGAATAATTTTATACCACTTAGGAAAATCCCATCCTACGCAGCTTTCCTTAGCATTTAAACAATCAAAATTATCGCAAAAAATTTCAAAGTTATAATAATTTTATTTTTACAATTATTAGAACCGTATTGGTTCACATAATCTGGCGCGCCTTTAAATTCTTAATAATTATGTTCATTCGCTTAATTATTTTTAATTTGTTATTGCCACCGCTCAATTATTCAATTAGTAAAAATTCCAGTTTTAAGGCGTTGCGTTGGTCGAAAAAATGGTACACTAATATTTCACTAATAAAGTTTGAACTCAAAATTAAAAATATACTTTAGTGTATTGTGGTGTTTCAAAAGGATTCGCACCCGCCCTGTACATTGATTTAAATAGTTGTAATTTTGTAAGATTGTGAAATTGGAGAGGTGGGGGCGAATCGACGGAGATACGAGGCTTTTTGCCGATAGTGGCCGCCCAAGCCTGTTGTGCGATTTTGGCTCGAAGCAATTTTTGAGATTTTTTTGAAGTTTTGATATAATTTTTGATTTAAATAAAGTGAATTGAATGCGTTTGCATTATTGCGTAGTTATTTTTGATAAGTTGCTGCCGAGCGGTAGTACATTTGATTGATTTGGTTGATTTGGAAAAAGCGGTTAAAATTATAAATTTGATTTGCATTTAAAATTGGAAAATTTAAAATTAAATTCGTGGGAACAAATGGTTCGAAAGATTAGCGGTCGATTTGGATAAGGTAAAAATCTAAACTTCGTTCCCATTTATGAAAGTTGAAAGTCTGTTTAACATTTATTTTAATTTGGATTTAAGTTATTATTTGTTTTTGGAGAAGCATTTACTATTTGTTTTTTTGATTGGAAATTTTACTTTTGTTTTGAGAAAGTATTAGAATCCACCCTGAGATACGACCGTCTCTACTCCCGCCTTCAAGAGCAAGCTTGGACTGGATCACTGCAGTATATTCTTTATTTTTATTTTGTAAGTTTTGAAATTAAACGCGAATTTTTAACATGAAGATGTAATTAACCCTTTTTTATTTTGCTGATGGAAAAGTGGCACTTTTTTTTGGAAAATCGAGAGTCAAGCAAAGCGCTTTCGTAGGTTTTCTAAAGGAAGTTGAGGTATTTTTTTAATTAAATCATTTTCGGGTTTTTTGTATCTTAAAAAACTAAAAAATATTTTTTTGAGAAGTAATTTTTGTATTACATTTACCGCTCTCTTTGTGCTCTTGCACTTCCGTTTGGCGTGACGCTGCACATATAGTAAATAGTATATTATGTATAGTACATATTTTATGTTTAATTTTATAATTAGATTAGAGGTAAATTGATTAACATATTAAAAATAGAGTTATAGGTATTCCCCAATCCGGTTTCAGCAGCCGGGCTTTAAACTTTCTTTTAAAATTTTTTTTTTTTTAATTCTTAAAATTTCTTTTAAACTTGAATTTATTTAATTGTAAAAACTCGCTAACCGTTGGTTTTAGGCAAAATAGTATTAGGATCTAGTTTTTAGATAATTTCATATTTTTTGAAAAGCTCAAATATATTGTCATGGAGGGTAGCTGTTTTTAATTTAGGTGCGATAAAAAATCAAACTACCTCCCATGTAATCGTAGAAAAATTTTACCGAACATGAGACTCTTCTTCGTTTTTTTTTTAATTGTAAATTAAAACTGCTTAAATTTACCTTTTGTGTGTGGTATTGTAGCGCACGTGTATTTAACAGCTGGTCTCACAAATTTGTTGCTTTGCACCTTTTGCATCGATCAAAATTTCACAACTTTTTCCTCTTTTCTAATTAATTATGCACTTCACTTTGTCAATTAAATAAAAAAACAAAATAAAATCAAATCAACTTAATTTATTAACTTAAAAAAAAAACAATTAACAATTTTAATTATTACGGAACGGTGTTTTATCCGCTTGACTATTCGACGTCAAGGCCGTGGCCTGTCTTTCTCTCTTGCATCGACCTGCTGGTCCCACTCTTACTCTTACTTCTCCCACCTTTACTTATACAGCAAAACTTAACAAGGTTAGGGTCACGTGTTCTATCCCAAGAATTGAACTTTTTTCTATTGACCATTGGAAAGAGGACAATTTATGTTATGCAATAGTTGTCGAAATAACGGCATTTTAAAATTACGAAAAGCAGGCAAATGTAATATGATATACCCGATGTGTGACGGTCGGTCTCACGTCGAGGTGCGGTCTCGTCGGTGACGGTCTTATTTTGCTGACGGTACGTGTGCTTTGATATACTCTTAATGTTGTTTTCAGTTGCGGTCGACACCCGGACGAGTTCTATGGTTTCGAGTTCCACCCTTGGCGAGTTCTGTCATTTTTCAGGGATATTTTTAAATTTTTTTGCCTTACACAAAATCGGCTAATCATGCAGCCGTGTTAAAAGGTGTATCTAAAATACATGTAATATTAAATTTTTCAAATTCGATTTTTTCGAGAACTAATTTATAAACCAACTAAATTTTTGTTCTAGTATGCTTGGAAAAGTGTCCTTTTACCCATTTTCAATAGGAACACGTGACACGTGACAGTTCCCCTTAACAACTTTATACAATGTGTTTATAAATAAATAAACAAAATCCAAACTCCAAAATTATTTTACAAAACAAGTGAATCAATGTATATTTATGAAATATTTATGAAAATATATTTTACTTGGCTCTGTAGATATCATTTTAATATTGAAAATGTGTGCGTTGTTTTAATCAAAGTTTAAGGCAAAGTAAATCAATCAGAGACACCCGGGTTCGCTAAAACTTTTGTATAAAATATGAGATCTTAGAATTCGATATAACTCAAATCTAAACACATTCAATTTAAAGTAAGAAGTTATACTCCAACTTTTATTTTCCTCTTAAATCTCGATTACCGTGCTCCCTGGCGAGGTTTCCTTCAAACAACATACAAACGTAACCATTTATCAGGACTACATTGCATTCAAATCACCCTTAGGTACGATCCCTCGGGGTTCGACCGAAAGCAAAAGGAATAAGATATTTCCAAAATAATGACATTGTGACGAAAACAACTGCACAGAAATTGGGTCGTATTAGATTGGAAGGTCAGGAAATTGGAAAACTTAATAGTATCCCAAATATATTTTCTATATATTCGTTGGCACTTCTCGCGTGTTTAGAAAAAATAAATCCTATTTCGGTTCAATTTTCCCAATTCCATAAACATTCCATCACGCAAAACTAGAGGCAGTGACCCTGATAAATTAAATAAAGGAAGACTCCTTCCCGCTCCTTCTTCGCACATAGGACAATCTGTCATCCCATTTTCTTCGCTAACCTTGTTACATAAGCAATTTGCCAACCCTTAAATTCGATAATCATTAACTCGAATAGCCGTTGGAAGATTTTAGTATTATTACTACGTATCGGAAAATTTAAATAAAACACGGGCAAATTTTTAAAATATGCTAGGAAAATTGTGCACCGCCGGCCGACCTTTCCACTAAATTTCAACGCGTAATAAAAAATTCAGCATGTAAAAGTCTGGTAAAAGTACGATATTGTTATAAATTAGGGGAGTACATTTTTCATATCTCCCCTTTTTACTTTTAATAGCTACCACTAAATGCGTCATCGCCGTAAGCACAAGTTCTCCTGTTAAACAGAAACTCACCACTATAGTGACAAGCAAGTGACATTTGCATAAAGGGGAAAAATTGTGGAGGATCTTGTAAAAATACACAATTTTAAACATTTTTTAGGCGAAATTTTAAAAGCTTTTAAGTCGTACGTATTTTTGAGGTCACGGCTTTCAAATTGACGCCACGAGGAAACCGGAGTTGGACGTAAACGTATATTAGTAATTGAATTGTATCACCCTAAGACATAATGGGTTTCTCAAATAGATTAGTTGTGTTGTTCATTATTTATGGTCGCGCTTTATATTTTTAACTTACGGCACTGGAGAAATTATTTAATTATCATCTGGCGTTCTTTTGTAGGGGAAACTTATTCTTATTCTCTTTTTTTTTTCCCTATATTAATGACTATTAGTTGTTCTTTGCTTCTTTAACGTTGTCAAATGCTTCCTACACCGGATGCTAACGAGCACAGCCCACTTCTAAATTTATTTTAACCGAACCATCATCGTAACAATAATATTATGATTTTAATTTTGAGATTAATAAATTGTGCCGTGCGCCGCGATAATAATTTGCAATTGTAATTGCATTTTCATTAATATGCATTCAAGGTCAGGCGAAATATTTCGATTTCCTCGTATACCACTCAACGGGGATGAATAATAGATGAAAGGGATAAAGGAAGTCGTGTTTATATTCACCGAAGAGAATAAAAATGCCCATACCAGGACGTCGGTTTACCGTCCATAATTTCTCACGGAAGAAGCTTTATAAATCGGCGAGTAACAAAACTTGCGTGGCAATTTCGAAAATTCCGTTTGTTTGCGTTTTTCTTGTAATTTAAGACAATTCGATTGTCGAAGCAACTTCAAATTTTCTTATTTTGCCGTGGAATTGTCTTGGATAGATTGATTTATTTATATCATCCCCTGCTGTCCGCCCCCAAGCGGGAAATCTTTATATCCAGACAAACTACGCTGCAATGAACACGGAAGACATTACCGGAACTCATTCAACTGAACATTTTTTAAATTGTTTATTCCGCCATATTATTGTTCGCGATTATAAAAAGAAAATTTCTAAATTTGCCAGATAACAATGTATCGATGAAGCTCTTTTTCTATTTTTGTATTCTCCACGTGCCATGATCAATACTTCAATATTTCGTTGTAAACTAGACAGTGCCATTCATAAACATGATTTGACATCCACAAATCTTGATTTGGCAGTGCAATATGGAACCAAAATCACGTTCACCTCTTCAGCTCTCATCCGTTCTTTCTATTCCTACCACATTCGTAAATCACATCACATTTTAAAATTTTCTAGAGCATTTCACATCATTTTTGTCGTTCTGAATAGAGTAACATACTGAATTTAAAGTTTTTTTTCTAATATTTTCAGTTGTTATTTCTGGCAAAATAACCTACCATTTTTCTTGGATTTTTAAATTGCATTACGAAAAAATGGAAAATTTTATTTAAAGGACTGATATAATGAGACTTTTCCAATATAAGTAAATTGATGTAGCATGGATTTCGGTCCAACCTAACCTAGGCTAAGATCATTTTGCTCTCATCTTTCTCAAGCGAATCTGCATGCTTCCGTCCATTTGCTAATTTCCGTTTTTGGACGAAAATTACCAGTTCGGTTTTATCGAATTAATTAGCGTAAAAGTCAACACGAAATGATTAGAGGTGATTTGGAATGTGGCCGAAGCAACGTGTAATAAATAAATGTTGATGGATTTTAAAAATCAATTTCAAATGAAATTGTTTGTAAACTTCATTATCATATAAATTAAATTTACAAACTCTTAAAATTTAGTGATTTAATTTTAGCTTATTATCTTTGACTGCTAGCTATATTTCCTCTTTGTACACCTTCGTACTAATACATAAAGAATATTGCTAACACAACCGGTTAATGCAATTACACACAATTAGCATTACAAGTTTAACACATTTTAATAGCTCGAAGCGATCGAGTTTTTGATTTTTGCACCTTTTTTCCCCTTTCAACAAGGAGTTTTGCGGTTGCTTATTATTATCATTTTTTTGATCGTTTTAGATAATAAATTCAACTTTCATATCTGACAGGCGCACCGTTTATAAAATTACTTGATGTAATCGTTATTTTTTATATTCATAATGGACGGTTACGAGAAATTAAATTCTAAAGGTCGGTGTTGAATTTTAATAATTGCCGAAGCAAAACAAATTGCAATCTTTAAAAAAAGAATCGATACCTGCAACTGGAGCGGATCTAATGAAAACGGAAAATTTTCGTCGAAAGCTTTATGGGAAAGGGTGCAGTCAGGAATTTCATATAATTCGGGGGATACTTATTATCTCCGTTATGTAAATGCATACAATAGTGGGAATGGGAGTAATGGGGAAATTTGGTAGTACACAGATGATGCAATAATGGTGCCTCAATCCGAAGGAGACGGTAAAAGTACGCGGCCGTAAAAACACAGTATCAAAATAAATAATGCAGAAACAAGGGGTTTTCCGACTAAATGAGGAAGTGAAAAGTACGAAGGAAACTTTTGAAAAAAGTCCCAAATTAAATGTGTCCTAAAGAGGGTCGAAGGATTTTCCAATTTGACTTGCGCTTTTTTTTATTCGTCAGCCAAAAGAAGTTGCGCGATAGCATCGGCTCGGTGTTCCATTCTTGCAAGTAAAATTGCATTTACGGTTGATAATTTTTAAATCAATAATTAGGAATTCCATATTTGGCGTTAAAGTTCCGTGTTAAACAATCATCAAATTTTGTTGTATATGGTAAGTATGCATAATCCATTTCGGGCGTATAATCGTTTCATTTAAATTATCCATGAAATTACTTTCATGCACTCTTGGTGCTTTTGTTGTGGTGGTACTTTGATGGTATCCAATTTTTAATTTTATGCTGGTGGAACGTTATTACATGTTTGAGTATCAACACAATTTTGCTGCTTGTACTTACGAATATAATGTGATTTATTAAATTTTTCGAAATTTCACGATCAAACATTGCAATGTCGCAAATTAAAACGAATATTTCCGTTACGATATAATTGAGCGTTTGTTTCCTAATTTAACGCACGACGTGATTTTGGGCAAACGAATGCGTGGTACTTTTTTATCGACACGAAATACACTAAGTTGACGTTGATAATCATAATGGTTTGAAAAATGGTAAGAAAAGGGGGATCGAGACTTTTACAAATGGTTTCTAACACGTGCAGTGAGAAATGTTCCAATTCCAGTGTAGTGTGTTTTAACAGTTTGCAGTTCGGTAAGGACGTGGATTACTAAACCAACTGCCGCCATGGGAGCTATTCAGATACAACACTCACGAACAGATCTAGTATGTTGTTTACTGAGATATGTTGTATCTAAATAAATTTAGATCTGTTGATCGTAATACGACGAATTCGTTTAGAAACAACCTAAATCTGTCGACTATTCCCTTTAACTCCTCTTTGACAATTTCAGAAATTTATTCAAGTTTTACATTTTCAACTTTTTTATGTGGAATAAAATGTATTAAAACGAAGACGTCGAGGTTTACCTAGCAGGATTTTATATTGTCTCAAGGAGATAAAAGTAAAAACGAAGGGTTTAAAAGATTATGCAACTTTAAGTTCCTTAAAACTTTTGTTTGCTTGCTAGTAATTTATAATTTAGTGTTGGCGCAAATTATAATTTTTAATAAATTAAACATTTACGTTTGTTTCTATAAAATCGCTCATATCTAGAAAGTTTTTGGGTTACTGTCACGTATGTGATCACAAGAATTGAACTTTTTCCTATTCAGCATTGGAAAGAGGACAATTTTCTGAGTATATTAACACAAAAATTTTCTTGGATTATGCAATAGTTGTCGAAATTACGGCATTTTAAAAATTCGAATTAGCAGGGGCGTGTAACTTGATATACCCAGTTCTACCGTGCTTTACTCGTGGTCTAGAGTCAGTACTGTAGGCCACCCGTTCAGCATGCAAATTGAAATGTTAACATTTAAGCTTTAAAATTCGTAATTTTAATAGCGTTTTCGATGGGTTTCGAATTATTAGGTTAATTAAAATATCGGAATAGTCAAAAAAACAAGGCCGAAGGCGTCCGAAGAGTCTGTTTTATTTTTTGGCCTTAAACAAAAATGGGTAATCATGCAGCCGTGTTAAAAGGTGTATCTAAAATACACCTGCAATTTCTTTTAGCTTTAAAGCATTTTTTTCAAATTTTCACATTCAAGTGGCCATAGCCCGGAAAATATTGATTGTTGGGTAAAAATTGATTAGTGCTTTTTTAAAGAGCGTGAAATAATCTACAAACTAGATTTAAAGATTTTATTGTTTCAATTACAGACTTTTGAGTTATAAATTAAAATAAGTAAAGAAATGTTGAAAATTTTGAGATTTTTTAATTTCGGTTTTTTCAAAACCCTGTATCTTTTAAATGAAACATTTTACAAAAATTCTGAAGCTCCATTTCGGATAGGAAATTTAACGAACTACAACTTCTGTCTAATAAGAATTTTTGAAAAAGCAATCCCTTTCACAGAAAATCAGGAAATAGTAAACTAGGCAGCTACAAAACAAAAAATTAAATTAATTAAATTTATTGAATAATTTTATTTAATAAATAATAGTTCTTATAAAACAATCACGAGTGTGTATTGAAATTCAGGGTAGTCATTTTGAAGATTAAACCTTAATTAATAAAATAATTTTTCAATAAAAATAAAAATTTTGTGAATTTAATTTTTTGTTTTGTAGCTGCCTTGTTTATTATTTTCTGATTTTTTGTGAAACGGATTGGTTTTTCAAAAATTTTTACTAGACAAAAGTTATAGTCTGTTAAATTTTCTATCCGAAATGGAGCTTCAAAATTTTTGTAAAATGTTTCGTTAAAAGATACAGGGTTTTGAAAAAAAAACAAAATAAAAAGAGCTTCAATCTTTCAAAAAAATTGTTACCTACTTTAGGTAAAAAGGTAGGGAAAAATAAACTAAAAAAGAGTGGAGCTTGAATAGGAAGACTTGGGCTCACGCCTTCGCGTCGAGCAGACGAACATCATAAATTGTTAATTGTTTAAAATCAATAAAATAACGTAGGTTGATTTGATGTTTTTATTTAAATTGATAAAGTGCAGTACACATTGTTAAAAAAATTGGAAAAGTGAAGAATTTAGTGATAATTTTGGTCGATGCGTAAAAATTACGTCGCAACAAAATTGTTTAACCAGGCGTGGCCAGATGCAAAAGACCTGTGCGCTTGCAAGGCCGCACATTACAAGGTAAATGTTGCACATTTTGAAATTAAATATTTACGCGACAGAAATTTTCAATTTAATTTAAATTAATCAATTGAAGAAGAGCTCATAGCTATTAAATAATCTGTGTAACCTCAGCAATATTCATAAGAGGGTGAAAATACATAAATTTGCAAAGTTGGGGGCATAGCAATATATATTTTTTAATTTTGTATAAATTTTATGTTTTTGTTTAGGCGTTTAGGATAATGGCAATAAATTTACTTTTTCTATTTTGTATTTGTGTGTTTTCTTTTGAAGGCTCTAAACGTGCGGTCGAAATTTATAAGAGGAAAGCGAGGACTTTCCCGTTACGCCACTGTTTTCTCACCGTATATTAGCCTATTTTACTTATTTTTTTATTTATTCATTATGTTTTTAACAAAATATAGTATTCCAAAAAATCCAGTTTGAGTGATTTAATTAGCTAAATAATTTTAAAATTTGAAAAATTAATATCTTCATAATATGTATATTGTTAGTTACCCCCCCCCTCAAAGCATATATTAAATTTTTAGAAAGCAACTGTCAATTTTTTCAGAAAAATTGTAATATTTTTGAACTTTTTGGAAATTTTTAGGATCCACAATTAGAGATTGTAGTTTAGACAACGAAACAATTTGCGGGGCTGCCCGTCCCTGAATTTTTTTGTAGTATGTAATTAATATTTTTACAATATGCTAAAGTTATCGCCCTTTATGCTTTGAGTTTTGGAATTCTCAGCTGTCATTGGAAGTGTGACCAGCTTCCCCCTGAAAAATTGATCTTTGCCTTTGCCTAAAGTATCAGGTTACGGCATTTAATTTTGTCGGGTTGTTTGAAACACTTAAAAGTTACCACCTACTTAGATGGGATATAAATTTGCAAAAATTATTTGGGCTTGGATAAACAACCGTTTTGCAAAGGCGACAAATTGCAGTGTTGTGTAGTTGCTTCCAAGTTTATTCGAGTGTAGGTTATTAAATTAAACGGTTTAATTTAGTACATGCCAATTATGGCATCGTAATTTAACTTGACTGATTCGTTAATTAGCCAGGTGTAATTATACTTGAACTTTATTAAATAATGAAGCGAAATGCTCGAGTTTTATATTTTTCCTTTTCGATTATTTAATTAACTGTTTAAATACCGAAACGAAATCTTGAGAAAAAACGAACTAATTATATTGTGGTGGTAAAACAAAGTATTTTCCGAAACCATCGCATTGTTTGTGCGGTTCCGTTTTTCTTGTTCTTTTTGTGCGTACTGAAAACAATGGCTTTTAGCTGGAAGTTTCCATTAGTGGTTCAGTTAATTACGGCAATAATCACAACTCGCCATGAAGAAGTGTTCCACGTTCGCAGGTGGTGCTGGCAGAGCTGGCGATCACTTAAAGCTCGATTAAAGGGATGCTCATTAGCGTAATACGGCGTGGCGTGCAATTTAGACGTTTGTCATTAAATATTTAAGATAAATAATTACGGCCTTCCTAATTATAAAATAATAATTATGCAGGTTCTTTTTTTTTTCTTCCGAAACTTGCGAAATTAATCCAACTCTTTGCTTTGGTTTTTTCTACAAAAACTGGTGTTTCTCCGCAGCCCTAGCGAAAGAATTTCTTAAGAACGTGCTCGAACGAGATCGTAAAGAAAAACAACGTCGGTAAAGGGGGTGGTAAGACGTGCTGTAGCAGATGTGAGTAGACTACACAAGGGTGGCGGACTTTTTATTAGTTCAGAACTTAGGGCTGATCGGTAATTTAGTTAACGATTGACAACGGATACTGGTTCTAATGATGAATTGTGCATCTGACGACCAATGAAAAGGGGAGTTTAAATAGTTCTCGACCGTTTCTTGCCGATTTGCAAATTATCCATTCAACTTAACTTGTATTTAATTACAAAATTGAATGTTAACACACACACATGGTGTCTCTTCCACTTAACAGGATTAAATCGTCATTGGGAAGCGAATTAACGCCATAATTTTTTTTTTTTTTTAAATAAACAACTTATTCCTTTATAATCCCTTCTTTTTATAACAACTCGACGTGAACGCTCCCCACGTCCTTGGAGATCAATCCACCCTCGATGAGACGCAAGCAGATCCTTCTTTATATTATAATCTTAGCAGAGCATTCTTCAAGACGTTGACTGCCATATTTGGCTGTGTTTTATTATCCCACCAAGTTTACTATTCCCTGCGTATTGTATGATTTTGGCCAAAACAAGACGGATACTCGAGACGAACACAATAGATGACGTCCATGCAGGACATTTTTTATGTTGACTGCATTCTTATATCAGTTATATTAAAATCGGGTAATTCGGGAAGAAACTCCCACACGGCCGTCGAGAGTTGAAAATCCAATATTTTTCCCGTCTATCGGAGTGAAGGTTTCGAGTCAATAAATCATTTGATGTTCATACAACTTTTAAACATTCACAGAAGTTGAAAGAGTTACACGTCGGATAATTTATTATCTTAAACTTAATTAGCTTTTTAACAGAATCGGTTGTTAATTTTTCTTAGCTAGTTTGAAACCAGGACGACTGTGATTAATTCAAATGAACTGAAATTTTGAGGGCGGTTTTAAAAATAAATCGATATTTTATGCCCAAATCCACTATATTACGATGTAGTCGTCCTGTAAAGACAGATTGCGGGTGGTAGTTTGCCTGCCTGCTTTTTATGTAAACTATGTCAGAAATATAAATGGTAAACATTGTTTTTACTTTCTGTCTGAAAAAATATTTTCTTAACCTAAGGTTTATTGAAACGATATGTTTATTTTAACCCCCGGGGTACCTTTTCGATATTACTTAAGGGTGCGTGCAAAAATACAAAAAGTAATGGTAATTGCAAAATTAGAAATTTTAACAAAAATTAGAAGTTTAACTGCCAGCTTAATATCAAAAGTTTTCGAAATAACAAGAAATTAGTGACGGATCCAGCTTTTTCCGGGCCTGAAGCTAAACAAATTGTGGGGCGTCGAGACTAGGCTAAATATTTAATTTTAACAAGATGTCTATTATTTCTACAAATTTTGAAAAAAAACCATTGATGTACTTTGCTTTAAAAATTTTTTAAATTTTAACAAATGACCAGAAAATTTGTTGTTAAAATTTGACGACTTTCAGTTTTGTGTATGATTTTGAATTCGCAAAACGTACGATGATGGCGTTAATCTGGGGGTCTGGGGGTTTGCAATACTCTCTAGCGCATTATTTGTTGTTTTATTCGTCCCGGAGTCGAGGACCCTGGTACCCAAAAATATGTGCTTGAAGAAGCGAACAAATGGCTAAAATCCGAGAGGGAGATCAGAAGTCTGTAAATAATACTCTTGGAGAAAAGGAACTTTTAAAACTAATTTGCCTTTTAACTGCTAATTCTTTTTGCTAACTGATTTAATTTTATAAAAATAAATAAAAGTATTATCGGCAAGTAACTGTGATGTTTGAGCTAAAATATTATGAAATGCATATTATCAATAAATAAAGAAATAAATTGATGAAATTCGTAGTAAGTGGTTTTATATTCTCGGAGAAAAATTTGAAGTAGTAACTTTAGATGGACATAGTAAATGGATAAAAGAATTCATACATAAACTAGAAGGATAGAAAAAGGAAAATTAAATAAAAATTGGAGTCGAAGGTAAAATAGATGGCATGTGGCCGTCAGACGGTTCAACGAGCTCTGCATTTGTCTTTTCTTTCTAGGTGAAACTAAAAAAACAACTAATTTTATTGCATTAGTATTTAAGACTTTTTATCGACTATTAATTATAAAATTACATTTACAAAAAATCTCTAAAATAAAATATTAATCGACCGGAAATATAGCAAAACAACACTGCAATATATAGATACATTATACAATTTGACGTTACGATACGATAGCTTTAATTTTTGCAATAGTAATCAGTTTTTAGTTAAATTAATACAAAATTACAAAATAAAATGATATATTATTATCTTTTATAGTTCGTACGGTAGCATTCGCGTAGAGTTTGTTGTACATATTATGTTGTATTGTTTTGTAAGAGTTTGCAAGAACCAATCAAATTAAAGTACTCTCGTATACTTGAATTTGATTGGTTCTCTATAAGCTCTTTCAATACAAATACAATAAAATTAATATGTTTACGTGTAGGGCTAAAAAACTGATCGAATTTTCGAATTATTATTAATGATTTTCTGGATTCATTAATTATAACTTTCTATAAGTTGCCGTTGGCGTAACATTGCAAATGTCTGCTGAAATATAGGTCATATAAGTACAGTAACTCGGATTAAATTGGGTGTTTCGATAAATTATAATTAATTTAAACACTCCCCGATGCTATTAAAAAAACAAATCAATTCTAGAGCAAAAAACGTTTAAAAAATTGTCCGACGATGAAAACTTCTGTAGTATCATGTTTATGCATAAATTAAGCGCTTCGCTAATTACCAAGTGTCAAATTAAATTATAAAAGGCGTTATTTAATTTGGGTTTCTATTAAGAAACGAAACGTTGAATTATTGATGTCTTTCTAAATTGAATTGTATCCGATATATAAATTGGTGCTTTTTTTCATAGTTTTTCCATTTCCGAAATTTATACGCTTTTGAATGCTGCCATCTGAATTTATACGAACGCGTCGCGCGTTGGCTTGCAAGATAAATTTTGGCGAAAACTTGAAATAATTTTAGTTTTTTAAACCTGAAGATGTTTGTTATAGAATACCAAAATGCAAAGTTTTCGAACATACAAGACGTGGTTGAAATAAAAACGGCGAAGAAATCTTGCCAAAATCCGCGAAGAAAAACAATAAAGCATGCCGGTCATGGTTTACTTTGATCCCTAAGTGTGATCAAGGGGTCTAATCTGAAAACTTTCAGTTCACCTGCGCCTGGTTTTTATCACTAAACTTTTCTTGTAATTGTCGCCCCCGCGCACGTTTCTTATAGTCCTTCTAATCTGATGCTGAAGACTCGTGCGTAACGACGATCCAATCTACTGAGAATTATTGTACTTTCAAAAGAAAACTTATTTCAGATATTGATGGCTTTTGTTCGCTTTAATCTCAACAACTTCTACAATATTTTATGTTTTTTGCACTGCTCCCGTGCTTCCTTTTTATATTGTGCGAATAAATCTAAAGCATTCGAAACAACACGAAATGTCTGATCTTCGGGAATTTGTCGGTGCATATTAAAAATTCTTGCAAATTTGCGTTAAATTTAATTTGTTGCAAAACCGCTGTTACGTCACATTCTAAACGTACGCACGAAAGAGAAAAGGTTATATGATGGCATATTTCGAACATCAAAATGTACTGTCCAAACTCGAAAATTTAAGGAATGTTCTAATCACATACTCCTTCATTCGTACCTTTAATTCTAATATTATGGAGTATCGGGTTTTACGATTCGTTCGATCCCCAAAATTGGTCCGAGCCGAAATTTTGAATTATTCCAATTAATGGTATTCAAATAATTTATCGTCGAGAGAAGAAAAAAAGTAGAAATATTTCACGATTTAAAAAATGAAAATGTACTCGAGAACAAAATGACGTTCAACAACCGAGAGCAGTGGACGAATAAATCTTTCTTTGCCGTTACACGAAAGCGATTATTGGAATGTCCACGAGCTATGACAAATGTATCCCAGATATTGAAGGAGGTGATTGAGAAATAAACACCAAGCTGGAAAACATTCGAAAGAAAATACTACTACTGCTTTATTTCGCTATTTCTATTTTATTCTCTCTTTATTTTTTGCAATTGAGGAAGAATAGATTGAAGTTGAGGTAAACGTTCGCTCTAAATCGTTTTATCAATAAAAACCTAGCAAAGATGACGATCAGATGGTCCTCGAGTTTCGGAAAAACTTTTTCGCCACTTTTTTATTACATAGTGAAAATATTGTTTTATCAATTTGTCGATTTAGGAAATATTTCGAAAAGTCCGTAGTATTTATCCGTTTTAGAAGCAATTTCGGAAAAAACCTTAATAAAAATCTCGTTAAGAGTAGATTTTATTTTTATTGGGAATCTAATAAGTTTTATTCCGTTCGTATTATACGTTTCCTTTTAATACCAAATTTTAATGCATTTTTCATATAACGAGAAAGTGTAATGGGAGGAGGATGCGGAAAGTGCCGCGCATAATCTGGTCTGAAACTTTGGGCCGCAAAATGCATCGGTAATGTTTTTTATGAGCTTTAGGATTTTAAGTTAGACTTCGTGTGTCGAATCCACTTCGAGTCGGAGGGATTTTCACATTGTTTTTACAACTATCGACTTTCACTCGAATCTAAACGCAACCGACATTTGCATGTTAGGTCGGAAAAACTTGGAACGAATTCAATTTTTCAAATGTTTGCGAATTCTTGCTGCGGAACAAATTGAGATGGAATCGGGACAATCGATGGTATGTGAAGAGGATGTATTTTTTCTTGTAAGATTGCCAGGATTTAAACATAAAATGCATTAGAGGCAAAGCTTTTAGGTAAATGTTTCAAATACCAACTATAAAACAAAGAAATCTTTTACAAAAGACACATTACTCACAAATAAGAATGTGAGACACGTCGGACTAGAAAGAACAAAAAGTTTAACTCCTCAGATTTGGTATAAAAACCGCGTCGAGATTTTACGTTTTTGTTTCAAATCGCAAATCTGTTCGTATATCTTAGAAATCCCAACGAAAGTGGCTATAAGTTATGCCACCTTTGCAAATAAAACTCAAAAAACGCAGAGCGCATGAAAAATATTGCATATTAAGATGATATCTCAAGGAACCAATACAGATAGGGGACGCTTGGGATTTTGTTGCACTGCATGAATGCAAAATAGACCGATGGATGACGGTTTAGATGGATATCAACGCCCGTAGGGTCAAAAATCTCTTAAAGCTTACAGCGGTTTCCACGAGGAAATTTCGCATTTTCAATGATACTTTTTCCTAAACTCGCGTGCACGTGTAGAAATAATGCAAAGCATTTAAACGTCTTCTTTTTTAGAAAATAACTTAAAAAAGTTTTAGAATTTTTTAAGTATTTTTGTGGTATTTAGTAGTATGCGATGTTAAAATAATCAAACCTAACAAAATGTTAAAATAATAAAAATTTTAACTGTTAAGTAAACAATACATACTACAAAGAAACATAATATTTAAAGAAACTAAAATGACAATAATTCACATTTAACAGGGTTAAACTTAGAAAATTTGAATAAACAAGAAAGCATCTGAAAAAATTACATAATATTGTAACATAATATAAAGGCCCTTATTTCACGATTATTTTCGATCGTCAGTCATGTATAACAGTAAAAATAGCGAGAAGTGAGAGCAAATTAAAAAATTAAGGAAATTAACCAACTTCGACTTTCCGCACACTTCTCGTACAGCACCAAAATTTATTTCGTCTAATTAGTGTACTAATTATGCAATTGTATTATTTAAAGCTGCGGTAGGTGTATCATTTTAAGTTGGGATGTGTCAGTGTCTAGACAAAGCATGAATATGCTTGGTCTTCTACCTAATTAATATTTCAGCGGATACCTACTTGCTTTTATGTTATTATATACAGCAAGCTGTATCTGGCGGGATAACTAGGAAGAGAATGCCGGCAAACTGTCTGGCTTCACGTTTGCACGAATAGAAGGGAATAAAAGCCACGGATGGAAGAGAAGCGCTCTAATTAAGCAGGCGTTCTACTATTATGCGCAATGGCGTAATGAACTACGAGGATTGCATTGCATAGTATTTATCGATTCTTGGTTTTATTAAAATACATTAGATTTGAATAATGGCCGTCATAAGGATAATGTAGCCTAGCAAGAGCTGTATTTTTTATGTTAAAGAAATCCTATTATGCAAAAATAATTTTACGACACTACGCACAAGCGTTGATGTTTCGGCTCAAAAGGATATCAGCGAAAATCCATCGATATCACAAAAAGGACTAGGGAAAGTTAGTACAGCAGCTGAATGCAAATAAGCGCCGGTGCAAATCCAGACTTATAGCAGTGCTTCTTCGAGTAATGGGTTTAATATGATTGTAAGTTGATCCTGGACATTAGAAGGGAACGGACGTGAGGTGAATATACGAAAATGTTCAAACGATCACTTTCATTTAGCAGATCGATAATTTCGACGTGATTCGAGTTTTCGTTGCATCACGACATCGTCAGGAACTCGCGAGAAGCTTTCGTGCAAGTTAAAAAGTCAGAAATTTTAAACACATGCGTGTTTTTTCCTTAACTGGAACAGTTTTGTAAGACACGATAAGAAAAAAATGCACCCTAATCGTCACATATTAAGCTCACGAAGGAAAAGCATTGCATTCCATTAAATTTAATTAAGCCATAATATCAACACTTGAAGATTTCCGGTTAGCTTTATAGCATCCAATTCGACCATCCTAAATGAGCTAAATTAACGACGAGAGTATTAAAAATTCAATTTAAATGTCTTCAAAGGAGATTGGCTATTTTCCATAATACACGCCGAAATATCGTGCTAAATCATAAAACTTGAAAAAATTTCTTTCAATTTTTTTTATACACGAGGAGCTTAAAAAACGATTAGCTTTGGATATTCTACACCGGCTTGTCAACAAAACCTGATCGATTTTAATAAAATTTCTTATTCGAAAGTTCAATGAAAATTCGTAATTTTTGCGAGCACTTGCATTAATTTAACTAATCTATTCGATCCAATTATTTTAAGTGTAAAGTAAACTACAATATGTGAAAAAAGTTTTAATTGCACAGATTTGCTAAAACGTTGGTTAAGCCAAATGTGGACCAACAACTTTCTAATTTAATGAAACTCGACGATGTTATGGTTAGCCAATTTTGTGTTTTTGGTTTAAAAACTTAAATTTGGATACGCAAACTAAAGTTAAACAAAATTCAATAAGCAGTTTAGAACGAAAGCGGAAAACGGCTGAAAGTTTTTAGGAAGGGGAAGGAAATTGAAATAAAAAATAGAAAACTATATTCCGGGTATCACCGTCCTCTTGGCCTATAATATATAAATTAAACTTGCCAGGTAATAATTTATTGAGGTACTACAAGTTGCTGCCCCCCACGTCGAGTTTTTGTATCTAATTAATGTTACATGTTGGAACTTCAATAAGTTTTCATTCCCATCGTTTGAATCCCATGCATTGCCGAGTTAGTCGTGAAAACGATTTGGGAGTTCCGGCGATACACATTAACATCCATGTTGAATTTTAAGGCGAATCTTTCCTTTTTCCGAAAAATTTGACGAAATAGTTATAATTTATTTAGGGTTTACACTTTATTTCTAAAACGATTAGGGGAGGAAATAATTAAACTTTAAGAATTTATTTATATATTAAACTTTAATTTTTTTAAATTTTTTAAGAATTATCTAATGAAATTATGGTAGTTCCGGTAGTAAATTACGAATATAAACATAAAATTTTATGAATCGTTCGTAAACTTTGGTAAAAAAGGACCCCTCCCCCCCTTTCATTGAGATACTTTATGTATTGTCATGAATTTTTATTTAATAATTCACAGAATTATTTTATTTTAATAGAAAAAGTCTTCAGAGCGAAAGAATTATTATTTCTACAGAAATTTTTTTTTTTTATTAGCAACCATGAACAGATACAATCTGTTTATATATAAACAAAATAAACAATAAGTAATAGTAATTAACAATGAGCAAGAGATATCACAGTTGAAGCCAACTCATTAGTAAGCTTCATTTAATAATTAAAAACATTCACCTGTCTTTATTTTAACATGAATACAAGAGAGAATTCCGCTGAGGTAGTTCTAAGGGGTCAAACCTCTTTAATCTCTTTATGCTGGAGGCAATGAGAAGATTTGAAGCTAAAACATTTGGATGAGCACTGAGTCTAAGCTGGTACTTCCTGCTAGCTTCAGCAATTTCTTCTTTGATTGTGGGCATGCATAGATCGCGATGAATGACATCGTTAGGAACATACCATGGTGCACTGCAAACCGCTCGTAATGTTTTAGACTGAAATCTTTGTAGTTTCATAACATTTGATTCGCTAGCTGAGCCCCATAATTGTATGCCGTAAGTCCATACTGGCTTGATGATGGCTTTGTATATTAATAACTTGTTTTCCATCCTAAGATGAGAATTTCTACTCATTAGCCAGTACATTTTACGGTAGATAAGTCCAAGTTGCAGTCGCTTTTTCCAGATATGCTTTGCCCATGTAAGACGTCTGTCCAGATGGAGACCGAGGTATTTGACATTTTCACTCTGAGGAAGAACGATGTTATTTAGTGACACGGCAGGGCATGTGAGTGGATTTGGTACCATTAGGTTTAATCCTCCATTTTTTCATCCATCTCTCTACTTCATTGAGGTGTTCTTGAAGGTATCTAGAGGCAGTATTTGGGTCTTCATGTGATGCCATTATAGCAGTATCGTCAGCATAAGTGGCGGTCTCCGTTCTGGAGTTAGTTGGCAGATCGGTGGTATACAGGAGATACAAAAGTGGGCCAAGCATACTGCCCTGTAGGAAACCTGACTTTATAGGAATCAAGGTAGAGTAGGCATCTCCATACTTCACAAGAAAGTGTCTATCTGTGAGATAAGATTTTAGTAGTTGGCAAAACGGATGAGGCAGGGTGGTCTTAATTTTGTAAATCAAGCCCGCGTGCCAAACCTTGTCAAAAGCCTGAGAAATATCCAAGAATGTTACAGAACAGTACCTCTTATGCTCTAGGTCTTCTCTAATCTTTTTGACCATTCTATGTACCTGTTCTACTGTAGAATGGTTTTGTCGGAATCCAAACTGATGATTGGGTATTAATTGCTTCTCTTCGAGGAGTGGTTTCAGTCTCGCAGCAAACATCCTCTCAAACACCTTAGACAAAACAGGCAGAAGACCAATTGGGCGATAAGAAGCTGCCTCCGTTGGATCCTTGCCAGGCTTCAAAATAAGAATTATTTGAGCTACCTTCCATTGTGAGGGAAAATAACCCAATCTAAGAATTGCATTAAAAATTATCGTGATCATTTTTATACCTTCTGGCGGTAACTTTTTCAGAATTCCTTCTGTTATCAGGTCATAGCCAGGTGCTTTCTTTGGGTTTAAATTTTTTATACATGTCCTGACTTCTGCCGTTTTTATAGGTTTGATTGGGAGGTCCATTTGGTAAGGAGCATCCAAAACTTCTTGTATAAGTTCTTTCTCTTCTGGGGGAGTTTCCATTGGGAACGGCTTAAAGACATCACCAAGGTGATTCGCAAACGTGTTCACTATATCTTCATCTGTTCTAGCCCAGTTGCCATCATGTGTTCTTATTGGAGGTTTACTATTTTCAGGTTGTTTTATTTTTTTCGTTACCTTTCAAAGCGAATAATCAGTTGATTCCGTGGGTGAAAGATTTTCTAAGAATTTCTTAATACCTTGGTTTTTATAATCGGTTAACATTTTTTTCAGTTGATTGGTGGAGCGATTTAGATTTGTCCTATCACTAGGGGCATGGGTATCCTGCCATCGTTTTTTTAGTTCCTTTTTTTCTTTGAGTTTTCTTGTAGTATATTCGGGGAAATAACCTGGTTCTTCAACCCTCTTCAACATGCAGCATGTTGTATTACACGGTTTAGTTGTTCCACCGCTTCATTAACATCTTCTTTAGATTTTAGTGGGATATTAAGATTTAATTCTTCTGACAGGATGTTGTGGAACGCCTGCCAATCAGTATTTTTGTTTGTCAAAGCTGGTGGTGCAGGCTTTATGATCACTTTACTTTGCAAAGTAACTAGCAGAGGGGAATGGTCCGATGAGAGCTCTAGACAAGATTCAATTTTTAGATATTTACGTGCTATACCTTTAGTGATGCAGAAGTCAATTACATCCGGCATCTTATTTGTATCCGTTGGCCAGTATGTTGGATGCCCGGTAGAAAGCTGCTGCAAATTATTTCCTACCATCGCTTGATAAAGTTGTCTACCACGTGGAGTGACTAGTCTTGAGCCCCAGTGATTATGTTTTGCATTATAGTCTCCTCCGGCTATAAACCTGTGCCCAAGGGTCCCAAAATAGGATTCAAAATGTTCCCTTTTAATGGTTAGATTTGGAGGGCAGTATACTGCTGCTAGAATTAGTTTACCGTTCCAATCTTCTATTTCCACCGCTGTAGCCTGCAGGTTACATTCACTGTGTTTGGCAACTTCATGATGTTTGATTTTATTTTTAATAATGACTGCTGTTCCTCCTCGAGCGGTTCCCGAAGGATGATTGGTGCAATATATCGAATATTTTGGAATTTTGATGAAGCTTTTCGTGGTCATATGTGTTTCTGAAATAAGAAGAACATCTAAATTGTGAGTTGTAATAAAGGATTTAATTTCTTGGCCATGATTAACCAAGCCGTTGGCGTTCCAGATGGAAATTTTTAATTTAGTGTTACTTTCCATTACATTTTACCAATCATGGTTACCAGAAGATCGAGCATCTTATCCATCTTCTCAGCTACAGAAATGGATTGGTTCAAAAAATAAACAGATTTTAGTTACAAAAATTATTTCTAAATAAAGGTTTTACTTGCCTGGAAATTCGTTGAACTAACTACGTTTGATTAAAAAGAAAGATATTTTTAGACCAAAGATTCTTCAAACGAGAGGACAATAAAAGTTAATGACTAGCAAAGGCTGAAAATGATAAATCAATTAGGGAGTAAGTAAGTAACAGAAAGTGCGGCGAACTACATTAGATTGGTTTACCATTTGAACTTCGCGCTACGAAATCGTCTGTAGGAGGGGACAAACTTGCAAAATTTGCAGCAATACGACGTAAAGGCATTTGTTAAAACATTGCGGTGCGATTCAGCAAACGAGAAAGTCGTTTGATAATTTGTAGCTCCGATAAAATTCGAACATTGTGTTAACAAAAATTTAAATTTTTGAAAAGTGAGTATAATTTACATGGAATGGACAGTGAGTCAAAAGATACTCCAGATCAATTACGAACAGTAGCAGAGATGATTAAGGAAGACCAAAATGCTAGTAACCAGTAAACCACAACCAACAATTAATAACATATGGTGAGAAAACTATAGAGTACGTACGTCATTAAAAATTTAACAACGAACACAGTAAAGTTAAAATTTTAAAATTTTTATAATGTTGATAATTTTCTAGAGCACGTTGAAATAATTACAAATTAAATATTAGGAAATTCTTATTCAAGAAAAAGTCTAAAAATATGGACTACATTTGAATTCAAAAATATTGAATTGAGGTAAAACTTTATAGCGAAAATTTATGATTGTTTTTAAGTATTAAATATTGAATAAATATCATTGAATTTTATTGAAATTAATTAAAATTACTTAATGAAAATTTATAAAGTTGGGGGCATAGCAGTATACACGTGGCTGTCGAATAAATTCCCAGTTTATACGTTACTACAGTAGTTGTTGTTATATCTAAAACTGTTGGTAAAATTGGATAAAAACATAACAATTCCTATTTTATTACCGTTTATGTACTAACCTTAAAAATTAAATTTACCTTACCGAGAAGTTTTTCTGGAATAATAATTGCTCTTCGTGTTTTTAGTATCCGTAAGCTAAGGATAATATGTTTTCTTTTTGAACTCGTGGGTGTTTCACTTTTTTACAGGATGACTTTTCAATTATCCTTTTTTAATCTAAGCTACTCTAAACTTTTTTATATCAAAATTTAATCTAGTCCCAAGGTGTTTCTCACGCGAGTTTCTCATGATTGCAGCTGTTATCAAGCAAAACAATAATTATTCATGGAGGAGTGCTAATGTACATATCGTAAACATTTACAGATAGGTTAAAAAATTATCCATAATATTAAGTACTATACTAATGGATGCAAAATTAGACGAAAAATAATTTTTTCAAAGGAATATTTCGAAATAGGTAATTAAATAAATCGTATCATGTTCCTGAAGATTTTGAATAAAAAGAAGTATTGTATTTTTCCTTTTGAAATGAGGTTATGCAATTATATTATTTTGTGTACATTCCTCCATAAGAATTATGAAGGAAAATCAAAGGATTGCGTTCACAAAGACAAACACAAGTAATCAGATTACATTCAATTCTGATGATGTTCGTTAGTAGAATAATTCGGGTTGTTTTAAAAAATTTTAACCGGCATCTCTTTTCAAATAAAAATTGAAGATACATATTTGTATAATCAGTTAAGAAAATATTTATATTTTGGAATGTTTTGCGTTGCACGAATAATTTTATTTTTTAATTTACTGACGAACAATTTCAACAACTAATGAAAGGACGCACCGGGATTAGTATCTCTCATTTGGCCAACCCTTTCTTTGCATTTCCCCGATTTCCAGGCCTTTCCCGACTTGCCTTTTGCATCAATTAGAATCTCGGTTGGTTGCACAGATATAAATTAATTCGTAGCGGATTTAATTTATTTGTTCGTTTCACGGAGTTCGCTTTGCCATTTGACTGTTTTATTTGTATTTTTATTTGCCGATATTCGTGTTTCCTTACCCAAATTGCTAGTCAAATTTTATTTTTTCGCGTCCAGACTAACAAATTGAACTATAAATTTCGACACTATAAAAAGATACATTTATATTGTCCTAATGTGTTTATATTTAATTCAAAAACACTCTTAGCTTTTTATAATTTTTTTTTCTTCGAAAAAAAACCAGTTATAGCTAACACATGTAACGAACTAATAACTTGGTGCATGATACCGCTATTAAAACAAGACTATTTTCGGGTGGCGTACAAAAGGCGTTTAATATTCATTAGTAGATTCCTACGGCTATCGACGTGGGTGTTATGCTTTATCATAACTCATGGGAAAAGACTTTATATTAGGCATTACATGGCGAAACAATAGGCACGAATTAGAATAAATAAAATATACGTTTTAGAAGAATGCTGCTTTGTAAACAGAACCCTTTTTTTTCTTCTAAATTTAAAAATCTGGTTCGTGTAGGTCGGCTTAGGGTTTTTCACAGATCTTCTGTCGTCTATCTACGATCATCAATAAGTGGCAACTTTTGATATTCTTTTTTGATTTTTAAACTAGCTTAAAACATTTTGGCGTGGTGTAGCGAGAAGTTCTGGTTTCGTACCCTTCTAATATTTGTCATGGTATACGGTGATTCACGTGTAGGTGTCCTACAGACCGCTACATGGTGTTTAAGATACGTGCGTTAGCATATTTCCCAATTTTTAAATATTAGTTAGTATACTTTTTAGAACGAAAAAGTATAATAGAAAACTTATCGGTCGTGGTCAAATAGCGACATAGAATGAAATCAATCGAATCTCTCGATTATTATTCGCATTGTTAATTATTTTTCTTACTGCATTGCTAGAAAGCCATAAACGGTAATAAATCGCACACGAAGTTTATATAGAGCGTTTCATGCTGCACTAACTCTCGAAACCCGCAAGGAGAATTAACTTAATTTAATTTGCGTTATCGGGCCTGATTTATACCGTCTTTGAATATCAATCCCAAACCCCGAATCCTTTGTATACTACATGCATCTAACCGGCAATGGCGCGGGACACAAAAGGAATTAATCCTGTAGGATTAGCATCAGGATCACATTGCGTTGACCCCGGTAATGCTGAAAGCAATGTCGGAAATTTAACTTGGTCGCGGTTTTTGATAACCAAACTTTTATTTTAAAGAAAGTTGGAATTTAAAATCTCGACATACAACGCGGTCATAAAATAAGACCTTATCGGAAGAAATAGTGGACACTCAAAATTGCTTCACTGCACACCACCCTTTATCTCGTATTTTATTAAACACTATGTTTTAAAAGCACCTTCGCGTCGCCGATTTCGTTTCCACATTAAAGGAAAAGAAGACGTATGATTTGCAATAAACAAATCGAATCCGACAATATCTTTCATGTAACTACGTATTTGCATGTTTCGAAAAGATGTCTGACAAAATTTCTGATTTTGCTAAGGTATTCTAGTTACACCTATATTATGTTCGGTATGTGTATGAATAAACACGAAATTTTAGGTGACAACGAACATATGTCGAGCAGATGGTGATAACGTGTCAACGAGAACACCCCCGATACCAAAATTTAAAATATTTCCAAGGCGCGATGCCGTGAAATTTTTCGAAATTGACAAATTTGCAGAATTGGAAAAAATAATATACTTTTCTTTTCTTGCTGTTTGTTGAACAATTTCGTGCCATAATTATTATTGTTCATTATCAAGAACATAAGAGGAATAAGCGGAGAGACGGCGTCCTTAGGCGTCGAATGAGGGTACTTGGCGCCAGAACGTCATGAAACAGTACGACTTTAACAATCCTCCAGTTGATTATTAAAGAGAAAAACAGGAAAATATAATTTTTGAGATAAAATTGTTAGTGGAAAACGTATTTACGCAAAAGAAATTTCTTAATTTTCAATTTTAATGAAGCAATTTTTGAATATTATTATCCTCGAGTAGTATTATTAATGTCATAAAAGATATGGATCTTGCAACTAATTGGCAAAACTGCTTTTGATAGACCTTTTGTGTCTGTCACTCGACAATCTAGGATTATGCCTGCACTTTATTTCATAGGATTAACTACAAACCTAATATGTGCAGCTCTAAAAGTTCCCCCTTTGCTGGATATTTATGGTTGCTAAGATTGCATTAGTTTAGTTAAAAACATTTTTTTAAGTTATACCTACATCTACATTTTACGTGGAGATTATAACGCACATTTTTATAAAAATTTATGTGATTTAAAATAAAATTCCAAATTTATGACGAAAATGCTGCTGCTTCGTGTGGGACAAGCGGAAAATAAATTCATTTTGTAAAATAATAATTTTTAAAACTTTAGTCAAAGTAAAAAATAAAGGAATACACAATTCGAACGGAAGCAAAACGGGGCTTCTAATTAAATTTAAAAAGAAACCTCCAATTAAAAATTCTTATTCAACTAAAATACCTATCGAATTTGAATAGGAAAAGTTCCCAAATATACCTAGAATAATTATTTTAGCTGGATAATTTAATGCTTCTTTTGAAAATTAACATAATATATTATATTAATATTTTTAACGAGCTAATTACTTATTTATCGATTAGGTCTAATTACTTTCGGCGCGATACTTTAATTACTCAAATTAAAAATTATTAATGAGCTGCTTAACTCAAACATCTCGGTTGGAAAAACGATGAATGAAAATCAAATTGGGAACAAAATATTAAATTTTCTTGCTCTTTTATTAGGAAAATTATTTTTTAATTTATCTCGTAATAAAAATCTGAAAAATTATTACTAATAAGAGCGTCGCGTTTCGGATTCCACGTTGCACCGTGCAAATTTTTGTTTCGCGATCCAAAAAATAATTGCGACGATCTTTTAAATTTATTTAGAAACAATTCGTCCCATAAATAACGGATGTTACTCGTTTTATTAGGCCTGATGATACTTAATAAATTAAATTATGCATATAATTACCAGCAGTGCTTATAATCTAATAGAAAGAGGAGGAGGAGGAGGAGTAATCATTTACCAGTTGTAAATCTTGATTATTTTATTACCTACTAAATCGCTGACAACACTAACACGTACCCTATAAAATGAGATATTTTCACTCGACACGAGAATTTTTATAATTAGAACAAGCCAAGATAGTAATCATCGAGAAGATTATTAATTGGTCGAATATTTTGAGAACTTGAATGCACCTAAAGAATCCCTCTAAATTTTAATATAATCCTCATTAAAAAAATTTATTGTTACTGCACGTAATAAACTATTGATATTAAATATAAGGCTTGCGCAACCCCTAACGGTAACTATGTGCAACCCTTAACGATCGCATCGTGCACCTCCTAGTGGTCACAATTTACTTTGGTGCTTAAGCATGAGTAACAAAAATGTCGTCCAGGAAACGCTACTTCCATAATAATGTTGTTTTATGAAGTTGAGTTGGGGAAAACTTGTTAACCAGAAGGTTATCTTTATATTGAAAAAAAAAATGCGATCTCTACCTACGTGGATATTTGAGAAAATCATTTTCTTTAATGCAATGTTATATCCTCTCAAGGTTTCCCGTAAAAAAATAATAAATAATTGAAAAATTCTTCTGGAAATACAACGGACATCTTAGTGGTAGTCGGAATATAGGAACCGACGATCTCCATACGTGGCGGCGGCGGCGATTTTTCTTTTCGGGAAGGATCTTGCGACAGATGATCTACCCCTCCCGCGTGTGAGTTGATAATTCGAGTAGATAATTTTTATATTTCTATAAATTTGCATATTACCCTTCAAACAAACGGCAGCAAATCGATACTCGACTCGTAATGGTGAAACCGTATTAAATTTTAAACAGCAGTAAATAGCAAGGAGGAACTTGAAAAATACAACAGCAAAAGTCAACTAAAGGTTTCAAATTAATTCCCTCGATCAATTTAGCGCATCACACGAGAGATGGCAAATAAATACTCCGACAGATAAAAAGTTTGTAATTTCTTCTCGTTCGTCGACTTTAAGTAAATAAAAGTCATTCTTTAATTATTTTAAATCAAATCGAAATATAAAGAAAAGTTTGCTTTTTTATTTGAACTCTTTTAATTGATGGGCCATTAATTGAGGAGATAAAATTTCGTGCAATTCAAATAAGCCATTCCGGCCAAATTAAAACTTCCAAGATTCCATACGTCCGCTATAGGTTTTATATTATTTTCTGGTGATAAATAAAATAATGGGTCCATCATCTATCTAAGTGCTTTTGGTACGATGGTTTTGGTTTTATATCCAACTTTAACGATTTCTCACTAACTGCGTTAATTTTATTATACCTTTACGGTGCAATAAATTAATAAAATTGTTACATGTTTTACCATTAACATGTTACAATGTTAAGGGTTAATGGTTCTCATATTTTTAACATTACGATCGAGAGAATATTTCTGAAATATTATGCTAATGTATATTTTTTCTTTTAGGATATCATTTCACCAATCAGCAGCCACCAAAAATAACAGAACATCCGATCGATACGACGGTGGCACGACACGAACCGGCGACGCTGAATTGTCACGCCACTGGCGAGCCAGAACCCACGATAACATGGTATAAAGACGGATCCGTGGTTAGAACGGTACAACATCGCGTTCTTCTGCCAGCTGGAAATCTATTTTTTCTTCGCGTGGTACAAAGCAGGAAGGAATCCGATGGAGGTGTTTATTGGTGCGAAGCCACCAATTCGTTAGGAAAAGCCGTCAGTCGAAATGCCACCCTTACGGTTGCAGGTGAGCTTTTTGAAATTTGCCTCGTCGTTCAAAAATATAATATCCAATGCGCATTTAACTAATATTTGTTCAATTCGTATGGCTTCCTCAAATTAACAGTGAAAATAAAAGAACGTTTCCCTATCGCAGCGCAATTCTTCGTAGTGAGATTTTAGGGGGAGTTGGAATTAAAACCGCGGGCTTTTGAGCTTTTCATTGTTTTCACGATTAGATGTAATGAAAAATCGGAAAGTATTTAGTGAATACCTACGGGATATAGCGTTGTTCATGCTCGAGTAGCTTACATCTAAACGGCGTGGGTAGGATTTGCCCGGTAAGAACTTTTGTGTTGGTTTAGGAGCTCACTAAGTGGGGTGCTTTCGTCCTTATAACACATAAACATGCCTCACTTGTTTTATCATCTGGTATAAGCCGATAGCTTTTTATTATCCCAAAAACAAAATTTTACAAAAGCCATTCGTTCGAATAACAATTTTGTACTACTATGTATTTGAATTTAAAAGTTAAATTCTAACTATAGAATGCAGATAAAACGGCCAAAATCCCCAGGGGAATAACAGAAATTAAATGTTAATTGAATAGATGTATACATATGTGTAGGTAATAGCAACAATAATTTTTCGTCTGCTCTTTTTGGAATTCAAAGTTCTACCGAGACTTTGAATTAAAATTTAAAAACGCGGAAAACTAAGCAAACTTACATTATTTGATTTATTTTAAAAAAATTCTGTTTTTCCGGGGGGCACTTTGCAATATTATAACGTCTGGCTGGGGGATACAGAAAACTTCGATTAAGCATTCCATTATTTATTTACAAAATAATATGAAACTACACAAAACCCTAGTTTCTTAACTTTCATCATCCGTGTACCAATTATTTACCTTTGATTATTAATAGATGTCGATACTAAATTAATTACGTTATTATTGTAAATCTTGATTTGTAGCTCTTCCAGTACCAGCTGTCACTGCGCACGTAAATTTTTTTTCGTGATGAAAAGTTTGTTCGATGGAATTCTAATCGTCTGGATATGCTTGGTGTAGCTTTTTATTTGCCAAGTTTGAAAATTAAATATTTGAAATAAAATAATACGACACGAAAATTTAAAATTTCAATTAAAACATCAATTTAAGAGTCTCATTGCTTTTTAATTAATATAATCGATGCCACCCAAGCGAGAATAGTTTTGAATTGATAAATTTTAAAAATTTGTATAGCTGGGGAGATTGCAGTCTCTGTTCCGAAAGAGTGAAAAGTTTCTATTTTATTAAATCATACACAGAACGAGCATACAAATTTTTCGTTTTTGAAACCGGGGGGTCTGGGGGGTATGGAATACCCTCCAGTACAATAGGCAATTGTATTAAAAAAAATTTCACTAAGGAGTTTGCTATACGTTAATAATATTTAAGTCATGGCCACTTTAAGTTCAGCTTTTGGTTTATTATGAGATAAATTAATATTTAAGTCATGCTCCATACTTCTTTGATTTTTTTGATTTTAAAAATGGAATATTAAAAATTACTGGGATACCGGGGGGGGGGGTAGATATCTTTGTTCTAAAAGAGTAAAAAGTAATTAAACCACTCACAGAATATGCGTACAAATCTTTTATTTTTGATACCGGTAGGGTGGGGGGCAGATAATTGTATTAAAAATACTCTTAAAGCAAGCGTTAGTGTTAAGGCATTTCCACTGAGGAGTCTGCTATAGGTTAATAGTTTTTAAGTTGTGGCCGCTTTAAGTTCTGTTTTCGGTTTATTCGGTTTCATTTATAATAGGTTAAGTAAATTAAAAATGTATTTAAAAATTACTGGGTTACCGGCGGGGGGGGGGGGGTTGGTATATATTGTCACTAACAGATAGATGTTTTTGTTTCGAAAGAGTGAAAGGTTTCTTTAATTACATTATACATAGAAAACGAATACAAATCTAAAATTTGTAGACCGGGGGGTCTGGGGGGTATGGATTTATGGAATACCCCCCAGTACGATATGCAGTTGTGTTCTAAAGAAAAACTCTTAAAGCAAGCGGTCGTGAAAAGCCTTTTTGTTCGTGAAAAGACTATGGCCCACAACTATTGATTATAACATTCTCCGGTAGTTGTATGAACAGATCAGGTTTAAAAATTTCAGTTGGTGACGTTTCTAATTTTATCCAGGGCCACCCTAATCACAGGGCTAAATGGGCTATGGCCCCGAGGCGGCAATTTTTATTTTGATCTTCTTTGGGACAGAGCAAATTAAATGATATGAGAATTTTATACCTTATTTAACAATTTTTTAATTTTTAACAAATTTTTTTTTTCTAAATTTAAGCCTTCGAGAGTTAGGCTTCTTTAAAATCTTTTTTTTAAATTTTCACCTCCATGTGGCCATAGCCCAGAAAATATTGATTTTTGGATAAAAATGGATTATTGCTTTTTTAAAGAGCGTGAAATAATCTACAAACTAGATTTAAACCTTTATTCTTTAAAATTAACGGTTTTCGCGTTATAAATTAAAGTAAATAAAAAAATGCTTGGTGTAAATTCTGAATTTTTAACAATACTATGCAGAATTGGCACTGGGCCATAGTCGAAGTTTTCTTCTCAGAAAACTTTTCTTCAGCTTTGGGGATTAATAAAAGTCACTGGAAGCTCGATAGGATTCACGTTCTATCGCTTCAGATTCATTGAAATTGGGCAATCCGAAAATGAAGTTTTCATTCGAAATTAGTGAGGAAGAGGTGATCTTGGATGACTGCTGTAAACTTTGATAAACCCATTACATACATACATACCCCAAAATTCTAAAATACGCATTCCAGGAAGCTACGGTAAAATCCTATCTTCCAAATGGATCCAAATGCTCGCATACCGTCACCTCCAATCCGGAGCCATCATCTCAGACCCAAAATGTATAACCCCAGCTCAAATTGTGTTGATGTCTCATAACAGTCTTTCTAGAGGTTCTTTGTTGCTTAAGAATCTCTCTTGGTGTCTTGGGTCTTTTAAAGCTTTCGGTTAAAATCGAAAATGTTAGAGGGCAGCATCGCATTGAATGTTGAGGCAACATGGATTGTATAAAATTGATTGCGTCGATTCGAAAATCAGTTTTGGAGGATAAATAGATGAAAGGCTCTAATGAGGATAATTTGAATTGTATTTGAGAACAATGTCGTTATTTATAAATCAAAACAATGTCAAACAATTAAGTACACTATTATCTAAACAAAAACACTTAACACTTTCATCAAGAGTTTAACATAACGTATTTGACAAGGATAAATTTATTTACTTAGCGAAATATCTTGAAAATCGGCATTATTGTGCAAACAAAGCAACATAGCAGTGCTATAAGCGCGTATTATTAAATTCGAGGGAGTCCTTGGAGGAAGTGGTTGTTTATTCAGAACAAATCAATTTGCCCCATAGCTGTAATTTGGTTGAATAATTTATTGTGTTATTTCATAATTGGTAATTATGGATCTCATGAACCGTATTAAAAGCCCATATTTATTTTAAACCTTGTTTACTTCGATACCCAAATCGTACGAGTAAAATGAATTTGGGAAATCTCTATTGTTTACTTTATTGCGTTAATTTATCTTTTTGTGCCTATTTGATTTGATAAAAGAATTTTCTCTTTAAACAAGAGACTATTAAAGTGTCTTGATTAAATATTTAATGGTAAATAATGGACGCTTATGTAAAAAAAAACTAAAATTAATTTCGTAAATTATTTCGTGGGTAATTTACATAATGGGGTCACAATAGCACGACTATTAAATTACAGTTTCATTATTTACCTTGTGATCGTATTATTTTTAGTTTTTCAAAAATAAACTTCAAATCGATGTCTACCTATATTATTAATACCATTATTATGCTTTCTTTTCGAATCATAAGCATACGCAATAATTATTAGCGAAATAAAATTTTGCAATATATAGGTCGAAAGTACAGAGTAAATTATTTATTGATTGCATCAAATTTGATTAGGGAATATTTATGTTGTTTACTAAGCGAAATCCATAAAGGATATTAAAAAGGATCCTTGGAAAATCCAATCGTATTTTCTCTTGATATCTCCTTTTTACGGCCAATTGTCCCCGAACAAAAAAAATTACGAAACTTTCGACATTTTCTAAATTCGAATTAGCCGAGTGCATGTTTAATGGAGCTTTTCACCACAAATAACTTTTAAATAATGTTTGCTAAAAATACTTTTGTATTTTAATAACAAAATACTGGAACGTGCTCTTTTGATGACCTTTCGGGACCTTAATTGCTAGGTTTCCGCACTGAAAGTTTGCCGTCTTGGATGTTTTTACATAAGTTCCCCTATTTTAACTGTGGCGTGCGGTTGCTAAATAAACATTTATTTTTAGTTTTGATAATTCCTACCGCCCGCCACATGCTTTCCAAAATCCCAATTTTTGTCTATAATTAGTCAATCGCTTAAATTTGCAAATTTTATTCTTATTTTGGCTTTTCTATCAATAGCACTCCGTTGTTTAATAGAAATGTTGTTTACTTTGGCACGGCAAACCTCTGAATGTCAAGATTTGCATACAAATAATTTAAATTTGGTCGTGATGAGACACTTAATTAATGGATGGAGCTAATGATTTTTCTTTCTCCGAAGTTTTCATTTCGTCTGTCAATTCTTCGAATTTCTTTCGAGACCAAGGAAAAATAAAAAACTCGGTCCAAAATTATATCCACAATACGAATATACACATTAACTATTATAATTTTCGCAATAAACCCACCAGTCCGAATCATAAAGTTACTAAAGTTTTAACTTATTGGCTAAATAAAAATAGTTCAAACGTGAAATCCGAACCACGACAAAAATTATTTTGCGGCACCTCTATATGACGGTATCGTAAATGAAATGATCAAAATATGAGCAATTTAATATAATTTTTGATTAAGGACTATCTTAATTTTTCAGCTTCAAATGAAAAATAATATGTAAATTTGTTTGAGATTTCGTCAGAGAAATTAACGAATATAAGTTTTTTGCCACTATATATTAAACAACGTTATGTTCCTTTTCGTAATTTTATTGTAAACTATGCAAACAAAATTACCAACCACGAAATAATGTACTGTTTTTGCTGTGGTTGTAGCGACTTCGGTACTCCAATTTATGCTACACGTATCCCCCTATGCTTTAATTACAGTATTATGCTTTAATAAAAAGAAGAAGAGATGAAAGAAATTTTCTTACGGAATTATAAAGAAGAAAATCCACAAAATTTGTGACTACCTTCTTTGATGCAAAACAAAGGATGTATTGTTAAAAATACCAATGACGTTCGCAGTACTAATTTTTAATTTCAATCTACATCCCACGTCATACAGAGTAAGGCAAAATAGAAGTATAACTTGTATTAGAACAAGTTATGGGCGCAGATCCGGGATGGCACGTTTTGGCGCAGCCGGTTTGGCGCGGGCCGGTTTGGTGCAATGCGGTTTGGTGCAAGGTAAAATCATTAAAAAATTATTTAGAAACCTGAGAAGACCAAAACTATTTTTTGATGAGATAAAGAATCATTTTCAAATTAAAAGTAATGAACAAAAATTTAAAATGAATGTTTTTAATAATAACTAATAATTGCTCAGATGGATAAAAGGTGTCGTAATTTAACTGCCCGACGACGAACTTTGAAGACGGGCTTAAATTTTGTAGTTATGGCGCTGGTACCAAACATATAATTTTTACTTTTATAATAAATTTAAATAAATTTTATTCAATCTAATCTAAATATTTTAAATACAGGGTGTCCCCGGATACACTTCACATAGCTTAGGTGCTGATAGAGGACAATTTTCTAAGAACAGAATTTAAAAAAAAGTTTTTTTCTAATTTCAAACCCTTGAGAGTTAGGCTTCTTTAAAGCATTTTTTTAAATTTCCACTTTCACGTGGCCATAGTTCCGAATATATTGATTTTTCAGTAAAAATAATTTGGTGCTTTTTTAAGATTAGATTTAAATCTTTTCTGCTCTAAAATCAACGATTTTCAAGTTATGAATTAAAATAAGTACAAAAATGTTAAAAAATTCAAACTTTTCTTTTGGTTTTATTTAAAACCCTGTATCTTTTAAACGAAATATTTTACAAAAACTCTAACTCTATTCCGGATAGGAGATTTAACGGACTATAACTTTTGTCTAGTAAAAGTTTTTGAAAAACCAATACATTTCACAGAAAATCAGAAAATAATAAACAAGGCAGCTACAAAACAAAAAATTAAATTCAAAAAATTTTTATTTTTTGTGAAAAATTATTTTATTAATTAAGTTCATCGATTAATTAATAATTAATTAACTATAATTAATAAAACTAAGCTACTTCTATAACGATTTCGTCTTATAAAAAGTATTTCATAATTTTTGAACCAAACCGGCTGCGCCAAAACGGTCGCGCCGAAACGGCTGCGCCAAAACGTCCTAGACCGGCGCAGATCAATCATACTTTAAAAATTTAAAAAAATAGTTTATTACGCGGAGAAAATCATCAAAAATATTCAAATAATTATTATTACGTTTTATAAATAATTATACTTCCAAAATAAATCAAAATGATTATTAAATGATTTTTTCATCAATATAGCGAACTGTTTTATGAAATAACTTCTTCATAATTACAAATAAAGAAACTGTTAATCCGATTGATTAACTGAATTATTGACTGAATAAATTGGTTAATCTGAATCTAAAAAACTGATTTATTTGCAATAAATCCAAAAGGATCTTAATAAATTACTGTAAATCGATCGATCACAAGCAAAAACGTTAGTCTTCCAGCAAAATTAGAGATTTTCTCTAGAACCTAGTTCATAAGAGGGAAAACGAAAAGTAATTGTACAAATTTCATTTCATAGTTAAAACACGCAACGCACTTGTGTATCTGACAGAACCAAATTGCTTTGTTCTTTTTTTATAGGTTTTTATATAAATTTTTAATTATGCGACTTTCTTTTGTTTTGTAGTACTTATTTTTTTTGTAAAAAAAGGAAAAAAGTAGTAAATTAAGATTTTTCTAAGGTACATTTTAGGGTTTTACCAGAAAATCTTTCTAGTGTTGAATTTGTGGAATTAAACCACTGGTGCATCTAATCGATAAAAATTTTCGAAATATTCCAATATTTTTAATTTTAATTTTTTATTTTTAAAATTATTTTTAAATTATTTTTTAACCCTTACTTGCCACGCTTTTATGAAGTGACGTCTATTGAATATTTTAACTTGCCAATTTTTTTATTACTTCTCAAGAGCTAATTTTTTGTAGTGATATGGGTTTCTACGCCCCAGTGTGGCAAGTAAGGGTTAAATTATTAATTTGTAAAACCAATCAATTTATTCCTTTAACAATATTTTTAATGTTAATTTTTAAACTTAAACAATAAATACTTAACCGACCGGGATTGATTGTTTAATTTCGGCATGCGACTTCGAAATACTAATGAAAAACCTGCAGTGATAGGCGATGATTGAAATAAGTGTTAAAATGGATCTAATTCCTTCATCCTGTAACAAAAAAATTGATTAAATTGCGCTCTTTGTTTAAAATTTTAATTTATGTGAATATTGGAAAAAGCTGGAAATCGGGTTGCATTTTGTTCCTTCATCTTTCTCAACTGTGGAGATTATCTTAAATTTATAGTCATTAGATGCCAATATATAATACCGAAACTGTAATACGAAGTGAAAAATTTAAATTTATGCGATATTCGCAGATTATTATATTCCTTAATAACGTTCTAAAATATAAGTGGGGACAAGGGGAGGTTGTTAATCTAAAGAAAATAAGACGCTTTTAGTATCATTATTGAATATGAAATTTATGAAATATTGCATTTTCGATCATATTTCAAAAGATAACTTGCCTTATTAATTTAATGTCATTATGTTATGAGAAATTCTGGAAAAGTATGTCCTTCGATATTTTTATAAATTTAAAAATAATCCTGGTTTAGATCTTACAAAAGGATCGCCGAAAACTGAAGGCAAACATTAAAAGAATTACAATTAAGAAGACACAATTACATTTAAATAAACTGCCTTTGTGAACAATTCTTTCGGATAGAATTTTCTGTAAAAGGAAATTTATTATTTTAGAAATTAAAAAGAAAATAAGCGTTCCGTTTCGTTTGGAGAATAAGTATTATCTGCAATGCCAATTTTACCATGTAAAAGGGATAATCGCGATCGAAGGCGAAAAAAAAGTTTCCCGGATGGAAATTTTGAATGGCGCCATTATTTGTAATTTTTTTATTATAATTGCCCCACATCTTATGTATATTTTAAGACGGAAACGTAAGAAACTCGATTCCTCGAGAGATTAAATGACAACATCGCTCAGCCTCTATTTACCTTGAGTGTTGATTCAGCCACCGAGAAAAGATCAAGCTCTATGCTTTGAAATGCAAACAGCACTCCCTTACCTACTTTCCAACTATTCCTAGCGTCTCCAACTTAGGTTTTGATGTACACGAGTTTTATTTTTATGAAAATGAATGAATATTTGCTTTTAATTACTTAACTGGGTAATTTAATTTAAAGCGACAGGAATAAATGGACAAAAATCGATGCTCTCGAAAAGGGATGATTTTGTCAAATGCCAAATGTTATCCGAGTAGTTAGAAGCAGTTTGTGATGGAGAGACGTCATTCTTTCGCCTTCCTTCTTAACTTTTACGGGGCATTGAGATTACAGTAACAATGGCAAGCAGAGAGCATGAAATTGGGTATTTTATATTCAAAGTAGGTGTCTTTCATAATGGATCTTGTTTATTTTACTAAGCTTACTTTATGAAACAATTCATCCTTTACATGCATACCACGAACCGACTATAGAAAAGTCATCGGAGAGTAATAAAAAAATCTTTGCAGTAAATTAGGTAATTTAAACTTATATTGAATATAAGGCTTATCTAAAGTAATCTAAGAAGGCGATTTTATTGACAGTCGGAATTGTTTGGGCAACTTTATTATAATTTTAAATTCCTTTTTGGATTTTTCTAATGTCCGTGCTTATTTTTATTGTCTTTTCGAGATTAGCGTCGCCATTATTTTTTTGTTTATTTTAACTTTTATACGCCCGAATAGAAATAGTGACGGTGTGTTATTGAAATTTTTTTGGGCCGCTTCTTGTTGAAGAAAATAAATATTTTTGTGTAGTTTTTGTAACGAACGGGAAAAAGTACTATATTGGAGTTTTCCGTCGCATCCCCCGAACGAACGCAAGATGTTGTTCGGTTTATTCGTTGGTGCGAAAAAATATTTTGATTTATTAAAGTGCGTGTGTGTTACATGTTGAAGTGTTGTCTAAATCCACAAATCATTAATAACGGTTAAAACAGTAGCAACATCTGACGCTGTTGGTTTTTGTGTGGTGCTCGACTTAAAATATGCAAAGTGTCAATCCGCTTACAATTTCGCGCTTCATCCACCAGGTGCTACAGCCATCAATTCCCTCTCGCCTTCGCCATCTCTGCTTATTTTCTAGTCTTCTTTGATAAGATTGCTGTCATCTCACGACTTGCTATGACATCTGCCCTTTCCCTCAAGTATATTCTCATTTTCTGCTCGCTTAGTTTGTAAAATGATCGTGGCAGGGTCGTACTTTGTTATTTTATTCAAATTTGAATGAGTTCATTGTTTTTCTACGTGCCATCGTTTTAATACAAAATAATGGAACCTCATATTTAGTATTTTCTATTTATCTTGCCCATCTATATTCAAATCGCAAGACATTTAAATTCAAATTGAACTTGCATAAGAAAAATGAATGTGTGCCTTCCTTTTCCCAACATTAACTTATCTTCTAGTATCGATTTACAAACTTTACAACAAAAGAACGGAATAATTCCAACCCTGACTAATGGCTCTCGTTTCTTAGCTTTGTCAGAGCTGAAACATTAACTTGAAGGGCACTTGACCACCTGAGACTTATAAATGGCATCTTAAAATCCTCGACTAACGAGAACACACTTTTCTGCAGGAGGAACCACTAATATCTTGGAGAATTAAAACTTTTTCCCAATAATAATAATTTGTGAGCAATTTTAAAAAATAAATAATTTGACGAAGAATGAACGGCACGTAAAGTGGTTAAACTGCGTCCGAAAAATAATGAGACCGCACAGTGATCGGATGTGCTTTGCTAGAAACAAACCACTCTTGGCTTCATCCGATTTGTGCTAAAAAAACTCTTCTTTTATATCTTTTAATTTAAATTTAAATCGAATCTCAATATTTAGGTTTAATTATTAAATATTTGCATTGTAATCGGTTCGGTGACAAATTGGCGTTTTCGTTTTGATTAAAAGCTACGAATTAATCTCGGGATACGGCTCACCGCGTATCATTTTTGGCAACATTTAACATTTCCGAAGGAGGGTGGAATTTTTGATTTTGGGCGATTGTTCGTCGAAGTAAAGAGAACTTAGAAATTGGGTATCGAGAGCAAAAGCAATCGTTTTGCCCTAATGTAATTTATTGGCTTTCCTGTACGTAGCTGGACGCTGGAGTGACTATGTGTTATTTATCTTGGCGGGTCCCCTTTCATTATTTAATGCCCGAACATAAACAGCGGTTTGTTGATTCTAGTTAGCTTTAATCTTCACTATTGAGAGTGTCTTTACTCGATATTTGACAAATACTAAGCTTTGAAAGTACCAGTATACTACACTTGGATATATGTACACATTCATCATTTTCTAAACAAGCCGAGATTTCTTAATCATTTAATTTCGCTTTGTTAAACCCAATTTAGTCCGACCTTAAATTCCCCATTTAATTTTAAAGTAGCAAACCTAAATAACTAAATCGATCGATTGACTCGCCAGAATTTAGAGCTTTTGGAAGATCTATTAGCTTGCGAGTTGAATTCAAATGCGAAAATGCGATGCTAGTTAATTTGACCTCTTTGTTTACCTATTCACCTGAAATAGCAAGTAAGTAAATTTCCCTTGAATATGATTCCTTTAGAAGCTCTTAACGTTTTCGGCACTCGGTAAAACTTTACGGTGACTGTTTGAGGGGATTATAACCTGAGAAGCTGGAATTCAATTACGTTATAAACTTGTAAAGTTTATCATTAGCGATGCTTTTATTTTTTCTACATAAACATATTTTCATTTAGAAAATCGAATAATTCACGCATTCTAGTTGCAAGGGGAAAGCTGATGTCACGACGGTGTACATCCCTGACTTACCAACCGATAGCTTGGTTTACAAGGGAATTATATGACCTCCGCATTTTTGTAATTTTTGCCACTTATTCTACTGAAAGTTTAGCCCTTCAATAAGAACTCCTCAAAGCAGTAGGGCCAGATGGCCAGAAATTTTCGAGAAAATCGACTTTGAAATATTGTCGAAGGATTTTGAAGACAAGATGTGAAATAATTAACAAATAGTTTCGTAGCACAGGGGCAAGCGAGTTGGACTAGGAACCGGTGGGTCCACGGTTCTATTCCCACCTTCGCTAGTTTTTTTTTTAATTTTTTTCCGAAAGATTTATCATTGATTTTTATTGCCAAACTTCTTATTATAATATACCTTCCCTTATTTTCAATAAATAGCAGTCATTAAGATTAAGAATTGAAACTGATTGCTAATTATTATTCATAGTGAAGTTATTTTGTATTTGAAATTTCAGTAAACACTAAAAATCCGTTGACCACGCCCCTACCTGCTCTCCCCCTTGCGCCGGACCATCCCTGTTAGCCTTGAAGTATAACAGTTGTGCCCATAGGCGACAATTTGGTAAATCCGCCCCTGGGGGCCCGAGAATGCCAGACCTAAATTAACTGGCCTAGCTGATTAGCTATCAACAAGCAACAAGTACCTACACTAAAAACAGTACCTAACTACAATCATATCGAAGAGTCGAACACAATAATATTTTTTTAAAATTTTTTATTGCACCGGTAAAAAAGCGACAATAGTCATTAAAAAAAAGAAAGTGTCTGGGGAGAGGCTATAACCCCCTAGCCCTCCCCCTAGCTACGCCACTACGCACAAGTGATAAGAAGTGGCTGGTAGACATCAATATATTACGTTGTATTTGAATGGTTTTTGTTACTTATAAATTTATTGTGCTAAAATTTTAAGTTTTATTAACCATTTTGATACTTTGTTGTGTTACCTATATAAAATAGCATAATTTTTTCGCGATATAATCAGCCACTGATTACACGGCTCTTTGACTGCACCGGCCCATCGGGCATTTGCCCGATCTGCCCTATGGCCAGTCCGGGCCTGGCTTTAGCTGTAAGCTGTTTGTGGCCTTTTTTTCCATATATTACATTTTTGCACATAGCTTAATTTCAATGCATCTCGGGCGCATATAGCCTATTAAGGCTAATATAAAGATACGTTTTTTTTAATTATTTAAAAAAATTAAACGCTAATTTTTGGTAAAAATTGTAAAATTTATTTTTTTGAATTTGTTTTTTTTTGTTAAAAATTTTATTTTCTTCACTTTAGATAATATCAAAATTGCGCTGTTTGAGATACTCCGAAATTGAGCTATTTGCAAATTACTAATAAAGAGCTAAAAAAAAGGTTCAAATGAGATTAAGTTAGAAAGCTCAGAGTTAGAGCTACAAAGTTGTTCTATACATAGGTTCATAGATAATTGAGTAGACCCCTTAGATCATTTTTGCATCGAATGAACAGAAAAGAATTTCGACATCGAAAACTGAAAACAACGTATTTTTGGGCAAAAGATATTAAGAATTTCATTTACTTTAATTTTGATATGACCAATTTTGGGTATAAACTGTGATTTGTAGGATTTTTCTTAACAAATTTACCTTTAAAATAATCAAACCTAACAAAATGTTAAAAAAATAAAAATTTTAACTGTTAAGTAGTAAATAATATATTGTCGTGTTTCGAAACCATAATTTGTTTATTTTGTAAAATAATTTTGAAGTTTGGATTTTGTTTTGTTTATTTATAAACACATTGTATAAAGTTTGTTAAGTTTTGCTGTATAAATAAAGGTGGGAGAAGTAAGAGTGGGAGGACGGCTAGGAGGTCGATGCAAGAAGACGGAGTTGGGCGACGGCCTTGAAGGCGAGTCAGGCGGATGAAACGCCATTCCCGAAATATTTAAAAAATTTCTATTATTCTATTCTATATCTTATTCTATATATTGAGATGTCCCGGACTATGCAAACTTATAAAACTTTTCTTTTGCAAATTAATCACTGCAAATTCTGGGCATTCATTTTTTTGTAGCAAGAGACTCTTCGAATTATAAAATTTTTAAATTGTAAAGCTTATTTGTTTGCGGATACGTTGTATTTGGAGCGCACCTGGGATGTGGTGTTATGCAGCTGACCCAATTACGCCTGGTCAAATTTTATTGCGTCGTAAATTTTGCACATTGACCAAATTTTCACGAATTCTTTACCTTTTAATTTGTGGCACTTCACTTTAATTAAAATAATCAAAATAAAACAAAAACTCAAATCAATTTAACTTAATTTTTTTTTACAAACAATTATAATTTTAATTATGGCGGGATGGTGTTTTTCATTCGCTAGGCACGACGGCCTCCGCCTGATTCTTGCATCGACCCGCTGATCGTACTCCCACTTACTTCTCCCTACCTTTATTTACATTTTAATTTTACAAACTTTGTACAGTGTGTTTAAATGTTATAAATAATAATGAAACAAAACTCAAATTTTAAAATTATTTTACAAAATAATAAAATTAATGTTTTTTTGCATTTCGAATGCATGTTGTCACCTGTTGTATCTGGTAGGTTACTCTTCCTTTTAGTGACCTCCGCCGTGCTTGTAATTTTTGTAATCTTTGCCGTTTCAGTCCTGAGGATGGACAAATAGATTGTCCGAAACGTTGACAGGTCAACATATTTGTTTTATTTGAGTCCACAAAAAAAGTTAAAATTGTTTTTGAAAATAAATAAGTTAAATTAAGTTGAGTTTTTGTTTTTTTTTAATTATTAAAGTGAAGTCCCAAATTGGAAAATAGGAAGAATTTATGACAATTTTGGTCGATGCAAAATTGCATAGCAACAAATTTGTGAGGCCAGCTGCAGGATAACATGTACACTCCAACAACATTGCAAAGTAACAAAAGTGAGCATTTTCAAATTTTATTTTACAATTTTAAACATAAAAGGAGTCTCATTGTTCAAAAAAATTAATGGATGCCCAGCTAGTAAGATTAATTTTTGAACAAAGCAAATTTAGAAGATTTGCATAGCTTGGGTCATCTCAATATACTACAAAGAAACATAATATTTAAAGAAACTAAAATGACAATAATTCACATTTAACAGGGTTGAACTTAGAATATTTGAATAAACAAGAAAATAGAATTCTGAAAAAAATTACGCTATAGAGATGGTAAAAATTACTTAAAAATAAATTATTTATTTATTTTAAATTGAAATTATTTTAACATCACATGCTACTAAATACCACAAAAATACTTAAAAAATTCGAAACTTTTTTAAGTTATTTTCTATTTTAAATTTACCTTTGTTCCAATTTGATTTCTGTAAAGAGTTTAAGCAAAAGAAATGTATTTGCTTCATTTTTTTATTTATAAAAAATAAACAAATGTAATATATAATACATAATATTGTAATTTTGGAAATAAGCAAAGAAGGGAAATTTTTTTCAGTGCTTCTCAAAATATTTAATGAATGAGACCGGTTAGATATTATATTCAGTTTTAAACTACATACTTTTCCAGTAAGAAGTTCTGATTTTTGATTTTTAAAACTTGTGAAAAAGTTACCTTTGTGTAAATTATAGAAGATATAAACTGGATAGCGTGCAATTTTAGAAATTTTGAGATAAATGAATTTCAACACTGGCGGCTTTCCGTGTGTGGTAGGTTTGTCGATTACAAAATGGACCATAAAAACAATATATTAATAAAATAAAGGTAAAACCCAAAGATATTTGAGACTATTGGGAGTTCGGGAGCTGTAAAAGTAACGATCGATTTTGAAATAAGTGCAGCATAATTTTCTACTAATTATTACGGTATTTTATTATCACGAACATTAAATTGCGAAATTAATGAGTTTCAACCGATTCTATGTTCTCGTTCGATGCTATAGAAACATAATTTTTAATATATCGAAAACCATAAAGGTATTGGTTGAATATTCATTTAAAAATCTGTAATGGGCAAATGAAATTGTAACGACTAACGATTTGATAGTGCACCAAATGTTGGATAAGAATTATGATTCAATTTAATTTACATTTTCGAATAATTTGAAATCGTCGGTTTATCGAACTCTCGAGTTGGTTTTAGATGCAAGGAAAATTTTGGAAAATACACTTGGAGGCAAAATTTGCGGTAGCAGATGCAGACAAACTGATATAATAATAAAATTATAATAAAATCGTGTATGAATAATAATAAGAAGTGCGAGCTTAAACCCTCTCTATGGTGGGATATAAGTGCTTTCCTTTGCCTGTTTTCATTGAATTAATTACTTGTTTAGACAACTGTAACGTAACAGGCAAACCATGCAGAATAATGCGTGGTTTGCGGCTGTAAGAAGTTCCTTAGTTTATTAGTTTGATCCTCTATTATTTCCTAGCATCACATTATAAATTTTTAAACATCTGAAACGCCTCGAAGGCATCAAATTAATAATGACAGTTAATAACGAACGGTGCGGCATTGTTGTTGGAAAAAGTAAAGCTCCTTCCAGCACTTCCGTCGAAATAGAAAAGAAACAGAAAAATGTGGGCGAGAAGATTATTTTCGATTTTCAGGTTGTTCGTTTTGTGGTTAATATAAATTAGAAGTGGCATAACTACAAATTTTGAAAATTAAACATCACAAAAGCTTTTAAGCTCGTATGTCAGCAGAAAGTTATTTCAAGACCACTTAACGGGACTTGAAATATCGTCTTCTGTATTTTGTGACAATTTTCACTAAATGAAACAAATGACTTAAAGTTGCAATCTAACATAACAATAGGACCAAAATTACTTAAGTTTATATTAAGTGGAATTTTAAAATAGAATTAAACGAGACAAATTGCTATGCGTTGCCGCTTTTAAAATTCCATAAATTTACAAATTTTTGGATTTGTTTATTTTTAAACGCCGCGCCATTTCCAACGAATAATATTATTAGCATTAATTAGTGCTACGGCGTGGTCGAAAAGTAAAGCCAAAATAAACAAATTAATTTTGTCGAGCGTTCGGGGTTCGTCTCGATTTTTTCTCGACGAACAAATTTGTAAAATTTAAATTAGGTTTTGATATTTTAATGCCGATATTATGTTGGGAGCATGAAGCTCGCGTGATCCCCCTGATTTATGTTGTCATTTTATAAAACAATTTGGCTTATTGTCTGTTACTTCAAGAATAGTTTGGATAGTATTGCGAAATGGAACATCACAAACGTTCCATAAATCCTTCCTTTATTAACGCGCAACAATGGATCGAAACAAAAAGTGTACACACGATAAAGATTTAGTTTATATAGATAAAGGCGTAAACTCGAAGTAATATTAAATTTGATTTATTAACTGAGCATGTATTGTAAAGGTTATATAGCTTCGTGGTTAAACTAAATTTACTGCTGTTATCGTCAAACTATAAATTGATTTTATAGTAAAAACACGCCGGATAATGGTGCCGGGGGTTGCTTAAAATTTACATTTTCACAAATTAATTTTTTATTGCCAAACAAAAATTGAAAAACGGAAGCCGCTGTTTATATTATAAGCTGCATTATTAGCAGCACATCGTGGCCGGATATCATAAAGTAACGACGGACTTTCCAGCTATGGATTATTCAATAAAGCCTAAAGATAATTATATTCTGAATTTTGTATCCGAAATTAGAAGCCGTTCTTCGATCGACGACGGACAGATGACGATATAAAAAATTGATATCCACGGCAAAGCTTCGAGAATAGTTTTCGAAGAAATATATTTTTAAAAAAATAAAGAAAATCAAATTCAACGCTCCGCCAATAATAATTCCTTCAAATCTGCATTTGAAATTCGGATTTGGTATAAAAGAAAATACGCCTCCATTGAAATTGAATAACGGATGCACTAAAACCTGAAAACCATAAAAAACGACCCAAATATAAAATTGCTTTGATATCGGCCACCCATATTGTTGCTAAAATTCAGAATACGTTTCGAAAGTAACTTTTAAATAATAATAAAATTTATACGAAATCCCCAAGCGACCGAACGCATTTCCAATGAGACGAATTTAATTTACCACCATGCACGAAAAAAATTAACAATTACCAGACTAAAAATTAATTTTATTCAGACCTACAATTACGTAGTCATTTAATTTAATAAATGTCTTATCCGATTTAATTATTTTGGCCCAAGATAAATTGGAATTAAATTATGTTTTGTTAGTCTTCTATCGATTTTCGGCAATTTTATTATCCTTTATTATGAATTATGACTTTATTTGTTCGAAATTAATGGCACGATTGTCGCTTACACAAAATTCTAAGTAATCAATTTAATATAACCTAACTTTTTTTCTTGTTTTTTAACCAAACTTATATTGCATGGAAAAGTTGGTTAAAAGTTCATTACGTGAATGGTTTGGCAATTTATAACTTTTTCTAAAGACTTCTTTAATTTCTACTTTTGCGGTTTCCTACTAATACAAACTTTTAACATGTAAACCTCGAGAATTTTTTTACCTACCTTGCAATTTAAAAAATTAAAATTAAAAAGAAAATAGCTGTTGCATTTCATTATAATTATCAAAGTATTGCGTCTACTTACTAACTTACAGTTCAAACTGATTTTTGAATTGTTAATTTTTTAAAACTGATGACGATTAAAAAATTAAAATATAATTTCCGACGTAATTTCCATGGCCGCTACTGTATATTGTTTTATGTATAAGGATACCGCGTGATTCGGCTTGGTTTAGATTGAAAATTTTGGAAATTTGACTAAATTTTAAATTGTGGTCTTATTTAACTTTTTTTTAAATATTTTAAAATGTTCTCGAGATTCCTTTGTTGGGACCGTAAATCAATGTATTCAAAATTTGTGTATTATTTTGCAAATATATCGCAGACGAGCGTACATATCTTAATATATCAATGCGCATTCGTCAACGTGCAAACAAAACTTGTCTCTGAGGATATAATAAGGACACGTAGATATCTACATGTTGTGTATTCATGAAATGCTTTGTACTTACCAATCTGCTGAGAAACGACCAATTTCAGATAATCTTCGATTAAAATTAATCACGATTTATCGTGTTTCCTACTGTTTAGTTTTGTTTTCTAAAGCATTTAAGAGTCTACGATTAGGTAGACTTGGTATGCGGGGTACGGGGAATTTTCTTTAAAAGGAGGTACAATTTTCTGATCTAAGGACTAGACTTGTTTCAGTCCATCGAAGGACTTTTGTAATATTTATTAAAACTGACGGTGGAGCCATCTGTTTAGTAATATTTAAATTAAAATATGATTTTTTAAATACCGTTTTTTTGGAAACTACATTGATCTATAATATTATTAAAAATTATAGGTGATAAAAGAATTCTCTAATCTATGCTTGTTGGTCAAAAACTTTGTAATATTTACCATTATAAGATGAGAAAAAAATGTTTAAAATAACCTAAATTACCGAGTTTTAAATTATAAAATGTTAAGTAAATAACAAACTAATTTTAATAACTAATAGCAATAATCCTTTGACAATCATCCCTTGTTATGATTTTTTTTTCAAATCAATGAAAAGTAACTTCATAACGGAGAAAATAGGTATGACGTAGGTCATGTTTTGCTGCACCTATAAGGGGGTATCGTAGACTCTTAATACCTCAAAGATGTTGCCAGTACCTTGATGGACTAGTAATAGAAAAATAACTTAAAAAATTAAATTTTTAAGTATTTATTGTGTTATATTTTATAGTATGCAATGTATAAATAATTAAACTAAACAAATGTTAAAATAATTAATTTTAACTGTTCAGTAAAGAATACATACTTACATAGAAACATAATATTTAAAAAACATTAAAAATGACAATAATACACATTTAACAGTTTAGAATTTAGAACAAGAAAAAGGTTTCTGAAAAATTACGTTACTATAGAAATGATAAAAATTTTTAAAATAAAAAGTATGTAATACAATATAAAGGTCCCTATTTCACAATTATTTTTGATCATCAGTCGTATATAACATAAGAAAAACGTAAAAAATAATGTAAAGCAAGAAAAATATACCAAACTAAAATTGAAAGAATTAAAATTAAAAAATCAAAACATTTAAAAAGTTTTTTACTTTAAATTCTATGTGACAATTTTAGTTTGGTATATTTATCTTGCTTCTCATTATTTTTAACGTTTTTCTTATGTTATATACGACCGATGATCAAAAATAATTGTGAAATAGGGGCCTTTATATCGTATTACATACTTTTTATTTTAAAAATTTTTATCATTTCTATAGTAACGTAATTTTTCAGAATTCTTTTTCTTGTTCATTCGAAGTTCTAACCTGTTAAATGTGTATTTCATTTTTAGATTTTTTTAAATATTATGTTTTTATGTAAGTATGTATTCTTTACTAAACAGTTAAAATAATCAATAGATAAGTGGTTTAAGTAGTGTAACTCGATATTAATCATATCAAATTTTTAGCATAAACCAAAAAATGCACAAAACACTTTTTCGAAAACTAAAATGTTTAAGTTTAACTTAAGTTAAACTTAAACTTAAAGTTAAAGTGTTTTGTGCATTTTTTGGTTTATGCTAAAAATTTGATATGATAAATAGTTAAAATTTATTATTTTAACATTTGTTTAGTTAATTATTATACGAATCTACTTCATGAGTAACAGATTTTTCGCCTTCTATTATATTTTACTCTCTAGTATGATACTCCCATATTCCAGTTCTTCCACTCAAAACACCACCGTGCTTTGCGCGGTTTGCCATTGCCTGTTCACAGGGCCGTATTTAGACTACATTTTCGGAGAGGGTTTTAAAAAAATTGCAAAAAAAGCTAATTTATTAAAATACAAAAGATTTTTTTTTTATTTAAATTTTGTTGTATTAATTTTTGAAATGTAATGTTTGGAGAAAAGTGACTAGAGGGAGGTTTTTTTTGCTAAGATGGCGGAAACGGCAGAGGCCTATATTTTGCTCCGCTGAGTTTTTAAGTATAATTTTGTAATTAAGATTTTATTTTTGAGTATTGTTATTAGAAAATTTTGTTTGAAGTATTTTGTCGAAAGTTACCGCAAAAAAAAATTTTAATTTTGTGAAAAAATTGTTTTTATTTAATTAAAATAATTATGTTTTTGCGCGATTTTTTTTTATTTGAGTTCGATATTCAGAGAAAATTTCCATTTTTATGAACTCTATTTAATGGTTGAAAATAATTTGTTGAATTTTAAAAGTTTTGTTTACTACGATATTTTTAATAAGTTTAAACTTATTCATATTAAAATTATTCATATTATTCATTAAAAACCGTTTTTAAATAAAATTTTTTAATTTTAATATTTGAATAAAAATCACAAACTAAATTCTTATTTTACCGATGGCAATAGTAAAATAATGTTGTCAAAACGAAGAACTAAATTAGATTGAAAGAAATTTCACAAATCATAAGCAAATATACACTCATGTACAAAAATGTACAAAATATAAAACAATTTATGGGTTTACAATGCCCATTCTAATTTATTGCGGAAGTGTTATTTTAAGCTATTATGCTGCCCATGATTTTTCTTTAAAATTTTTGGTTTAAACAATTTATTGCAATTTAAAATTTTTACCATAATAGTAAGAATTAAGATCAAATACCTATTTCATTCATTTCAATACAATTATTTTTCAAAAAATCGAAAATTAATGAATAGGAGTAATAACTAACAATTAATTAAGTGGTCGCAGACTTTTACACAGTACTGTAAATATTTAGGGCATTTTTATATTCTTCATCTTCGGTTTTTATATTTTGTAATATAATTATATTTTGGGGCTGTTGTAACCCCTAAAACCACCCCCTTAAATACGGCCCTGCCTGTCCAGGGAGGACAATTAAAATAGAGTTCTTGCTTCACTTTTTCACAATTATGTGGCAGTTTTCTTCTCAATTGTTCAGCACCATCCAGTAATTTACCAAATGCAATTTTAAAGAAATTACATATCAGAAAATCAAGCTATTTTTAAGTGCGACGTTTGTACCCGGCTTTGGCCATTTTAAAGAAGCTTTGCCATCAGTAGTTTCCTGCCTACCTAAAATCAAGACAAAATAAAAAGATTTTTTTAAAATTTGTACTTCGTCTATCATTCACATCATTTTCGCACTTTCGAGAAAAATTTTTTAAAATAGAAGCGAATTTTCAAAACACTTTAGAAATAAGTATATAAATCTAAATTTCCCCCCCCCCTCTCATTTCCTTTTTTATGTTACTATTGAAAGTGCAAAATAGCAAAATATTTTTCTGATAGGTTCTGCAAAGTTGCTCACCGTAAGCTTAACGTGGAAACCGAACCACGACACAAGTAATATTGTAATGACTTTTAAATTTTGTATACGGCAATATTTTGTTGTGAGTCCGTCCCTGGCGAAGCGAATTGGAAGAATAAGAAACAATCGTATAAATTCTTGTCGCATAAAGTCATTGTTCGATTATTATTAGTTAACGCTGTAAAATCGATTAAATTGCGTTCTACTAAACCTACCTGGCATAATATATCGTGCATATTAGATGGTAATCTAGGACTAAATAATATAGGAAGTGGCCCAAGTCAGCAAGTTTATTGTAGAAACACATGCAAATCGGAATATTACCATCCACTACGTGAACTGTGTTTGCGAAGAACTTTAATTTAGATTCAGGTTATGAATACATAAGTAAGTTTAAACGGATAAGAGACAAAAATGCTTAGCTTTTATGTACCTACAAAATAATGAGGCAAACACTTTTTTCGAATGGCCATTTAGACTTAAAAACCGAAAAAATTGGCGAAAATTAGATTTGCAGATTTAATTAAAATTTAATCCCGCGATAAACTAAAATTCTAGTTTCGGATTTCTTTTTCGACCGTCGGGGCGCCGACGCTGCGCCCTCGATAAACCATTTCGATTTTGATTTTTTAATTCTGCTAAAAATTAATCTTGCTTTACAAATAAATTTCGTTGCAGATTATGTATCTCGTAAATATTACACCGAGTAGTAATAAATATGTAAAAGTAAGTCAGATTTATGACTGGCCGTGCCATTTTAATCTACAAATAGTCGATTCGTCCATTTTTAAAGAGTTATTGTTTTCAAAATGTAAACGTCAAATTTTGAATTATTACTTCTACTCCAAGTTATCGCAAACACGGGTGGTTAACTTTTAACATCAGATTAAACTCGTCTTATGTTAAAACTAGAAATTTAATCGACTCTGTTCGTTATGACTGGCTTTGAATTGAATTTGCGAATTAATTCTACAATAAAAATTATTTGTTAGGTACTTCTGAGGACTGCGCGACTATTTGATGCTGTAAATTCGTGAAACATTGGGCATCGGTTTTTTGTAATCAAAAATTATCAATATTAACCCTCGTTATCTAAATTGTATTTTTTCTTTATCTAAATTATGGCTCAATTCAATTATGAAAAACTCCAAAGTACAAACAAAACATGTAAACGCTTGAATGTTTTCCCAGAGCAGAGAGATGTTAATTTTATCTGTTACACGCGTTCCAAGTTAATTACTGCACAAAGCGCCTAGCGTTATAGTTTAATTTGTCGTTAATATGGACTCTCCCCTATACCTTCTGCTAAAGATCGAAGATAGCACCATAGAACGTGCCGTAAGTTTTCAGACTTGAAATGAAAAGCCTGGAAATGTGCACCAAAATTAGATGCTTAGAAAAGCGTTAGGTACTCCACACAGCTTGCACAATTGTCAACCGATTACATTCAATTGATTCTATTAACTCGAAAGCGACCCGCGTCTTCACACCTACCCCTATTTTATTATGTTTTCAAAACACACTTAAATTTGTCAAAAATTACTTTGGCGAGCTCTCTTCCGAACCGTACAATTAGGTGCTAAGTATTAATAAAAGAGATATTTTCGGAAAGCACATAAAATTTTATTCGAAATGGAAGGGCATACTTACTTAAATTAACAAGAGGATCTTCTGTATTGTGAACCAAAATAGTTTATTATTTCCCATAAAATGCGGGCGCAGCCTCCAAATTTAAGTAAACAAACTGAAAGACATGTGGGGTTTTGCAAAAATCCGTTGCTGTTAATTAAACAATTTTTTTATTTACACCAGCGAGAAGAGAAAAAAATCGATTACTAAATGTGTTCGTTCGTATAAACAAACTTAAAAACTTTAATTTACTTGTGGATAAACAAAACGTTTTTAATGTCAACTGCGAAAGAAATGGGCATCGGAATTGCCTTCCTGCATAAAATTTAAATTTATAAAAAATTCGAGAGCTTGAGACCTTTTAAAAACTAAATTTGCTATATGAGCAAACGTGCAACTGTGTAATTTGTTTTGTGGGAACTGAGGAAAGCGGTAAACAGAAGTTTGTATTGATTTAATACCCCCATTGTCCTCGGGGTAAAAGTAATCATGCAAGATGCTTCTACTTTTACTTTCTAATGATGTTTTTCGTCAATTTCCCTACATTACTCTTGCTTTATTTACCAATAATAATAATTTTTAAAAACCAAGCAAATCTAAAATCGGAGGGGGAGGGGTGTAGTTCTGCTTCGTTGTCGAAATAAGCACGTGGTAATTACAAAAGTCGAAGTTTAATTAAAAATTTTGTAACTTAAATAGACAAGGAGATGAAAGACGTCTGTTTATTTGATTATTAATTTAATTACGGTCTACATTTCACCACGTCACGCCGATGTACATATACACGTGTTAAATAAAATTCAAACACAAATAAATGCGCCAGATCAAAAGAAAAATGAGTGTGATGCATCCCTTCTTTTACATTTAAGATTCAGTCGTTCGTAAAAAAGGGTAAAAAACTTCATCGCGAGACCGAATTGTGAGTTTTTCGATGCAAATTGAATGCACTTTATTACACAAATTTGATTTCCGTTCCGAAATTAATTTTATTCTTTTTTTTTAACGAGCAGTTTGGTGCTTTCGTGATAATAATCTGATTGTTTTCCGTTCGTGTCCATCGGAATATTATACTAAGTGGAATTGCCGAAAGAAAAATGAAAAATTTAATTTATTATATTATAATAAAAATTTGATTAAATACTCATACTAATTTAATTTCTGCCCAATTTGCTCGACGTTGCATTCAAAGCGAATTAATAATTCGAAATTATTTATCTATTATGTAAAATTTTTATTAAATTATTTTTAAAAATTCAGTTAATTAAATTTTTTATGCCAAGAATTGGGGCAAGGCAATTGTTTTTATGCCCGAGTTGGATAATTAAATTATTTATAATTGGGAATGCTTTGTTAATTTTGATTTTAAATACAGTAATAACAATACAATGGAAATTTACAAAGCCACTTTGTATTGTTAACATCGGACTAGACTCCATTTTACATGACTCACAATCGAATGCATTCAAAATATTCGATAAATGCAGTCGGCTATATAAAATTAGATCCTGGCATCTGGTGATAGACAATTAAGTTTTTGGCAGCCGACAAAAAATTGAAGTCACACTTAAGTGAATTGATATGAATGTATTTTCCATTCGGATTGTCAAATTTCCTTTCCATATCGCGCGCGAAAGGAAAAGTGGTCGGAATAATTTTTAATTTAATTTCAATTGAACGCCGATGTAGATTTAATAATTTCTTTCGAGTTGTTCTCTATTCATTGCGAACGCGAGATTTTGCTTTGAGAAAAATTTCGAAACAAAACCGTTTTGTTAAATAATAACAACCGGAAAGGAAAATCTAATAAATCTCCTTTACGTGGTGCGGCGTAAAAAATATTTCTTGCTATAATACGAAATCCATCATATCAATGCCAATAAGATTAATATCGAATCTAATGTTGTTAATACGAAGCACAACAATGCCGAACAATGGGCGAATCTGCGGGAAAAATGAAACCCGAGACCACGGCCAAATGAAAATTACAACGTCGAAAGAATTGTTAAAAAAGTGCGTGATTATTTTCATAAAAAAATATTTTTTCGAACATTGCCAAATTTGTCTTAAACTCTGTTGGATTGTTCAAAATTGGGGCACAAGTGATCGATATCGCTGTTGTGGGTAATCCATTTTATTCACAAATTCATTATAATGTAACCCATGAACAATTAAGCGAGTCTTACACGACATACATAATTTAAATATCGATTCGTAAGCAAAATTCCGTATTTAACTAAGAGCTACGCAAACCTGCCTAATATGTTAAGATGAAACTTACACGAAATCTGCAAAAAAATTTTTCTAACGTTTTTCCAATTTGTTTCTGCCATAAAACCTTAAATTTTGTCAAAAATATTTGAAGTAAGCCGAGGAAAAGTGTTTTCGTTGGTGCAAAATTGGAAGGAAAGAAAATTTTAAATTGCTGGGCGAAAACTATATATGGTTGATTCTATCGGTTTTAATTACAATTTTAGTGTTAAATTTAACTTGAGATTACTGGACATTCGGAAATTTTACGACATTAAAACCAAAGTACTATTGGGACTACAACGACTGTCTCGCAATCTAGGGTTAGAAGACTTGCAAAAGATAATTATATTTTATTATCTTATGAATAAAATTATATTGTTAACACCGACAGGCGTCATAGAAAAGCATTTTTGAAAGTTGCTCAAAAACTGTACCGTCGATTTTTCTAAACTTCTTCTATTATGCGTGGAATCCAAACCACGGCATCGAGCATTCTGGCGTTTAGATTCTTATAGAAAGTCTAAAAATGATAATCTTTGGCAACCTCGAGCAAGAAAATCTCGATGTTGTTGAAAACATCCCATTTTGATTTTAATTGAATGTTGGAGCTTTTTAACCGAAAAGGTTTTTGTATGTTTTAGTTTGTGCGTCATAGAATGAAAACACTGGAAAAGATTAATATTAGATTAACAAAATTAGTTTATTTTACGAGTATGTCTGTAAAATTTTGCTCGTGCAAAGTATAGCCCTTTGATCTTACATAATTTTATTATTAATGCTATAAAATTTCATAACGTCATTTATATACTGCAATGAAAATTTACTTCAACACATTTTAATAACAGCATAAACTTGTTTTGTTAGTAATTTAATGAATAATTCAAGCTTTTTTGAATACACTTCCAGCGCGATCGATAAAATGTGCAATTTTGGGCTGATGTGCATTAAAATCCAATTACTTATGCAGAGTATCAATTTCCTGAAATGTACTTAGTTAGCCGATAGCTTCTCTATTATTGGCATGTCTGTGTACAATGCAATTTGATTGATGCTACCCCACGTAATCAATTCCGGATCTGGATACATATTGGTCGCTTACTGTTAAAACTAACTTGGAATAATTGTATATGACCGGGCTAACGATATTATGAACGCCGTATGCGCCACCTACGTACTATGTATATATACAATATACGTATACGGACGTACGTATGGACTTATTAAGTCGTAAACAGAGATCCTGATGCGAAATAACGTTATTAACAGATTGGGTAAAATGAATATAAATGAACGAAACTGCATCGTATCGCAAAATAACACAAAATTATTCATCAACACACAATAATTCAAAATTATATGATTGACCAGTTCATATAAATTATGTATTCTATCATTTCGCAAATTTACATGCAATTTTAATAATATAATTCGCATGATTAATTTTAGCTAAATGTACGCCTGCTATATTATCAGTTATTTCAATTAATATTATATTTTAATGGATTACGGATTAATTCGCTAGTTCACTAAAAGCGTACGAGATGTGCCGTTGATTCGGAATTCTAGAGTAATAAGTTTAAAATTTTAAGCCAACTCTAAAACCCATCACATTATGCAGTTTACTTTAAATTAAACTAATAATTGACGGATTACAACATATAGTAAGTTTTTCGTCCTGTCCACTACTCGACCCATGTTTTCCGAGTTTCTGACTTCTTTAAAACAATTATTCGTTACTGTCAGACAACGATCATCTTGAATATCACAATTTCAACTGCACTATAAGAAAGAGGACAATTTTCTGAGTATAATGCAATAAAAATTTCGGAGGTCCATACAGTCGTTTTCGAAAAAACGGCATTTTAAAGTTATTAAAAGCAGGTAGTTGTAACCCGATACACCCTGTTGCAACGAGTCGCGTCGCGGTAAACTAGCACGTCGAGCCCCTGCTCTTCATTTTGTTGACGGTACGAGTGCTTTGATATACTCTTAATGTTGTTGTCAGTCGCGGTCGACTTGAGGTTCAAATAGCTGCTCACCCACAAAATCCCATTTTGTTAGTTTTCGACACACTTTGGCAAACGTCAATTTCCCCAACGGCGCAAAGCCAAGCCAAAACCAAGCGTGTCCCAGGACACCCTCGCATTCGGCTAATTTGGTACCGTGACCAGGTTTCCACCACGACGAAGGGAGGGAGGCCGGAGCGCCGGGACTCCCTCCCAAGTCCAGGTACCGCGAAGACCTTGCTCTAGAGACTGATCCTCTTGCGACCAAGGCCAAGACTCACCTACGACACGCCTCTGCCTCGACATGAACGAAGTCAACAAGGCAACTCTTCTGCCAAAGGTGGGCCAGCTACGTACAGGCCCACCCCGCTTGCCACACCTCGCCATCGGCGATCTTCTAGATGGGATTCCACGGAAACCCCATCGAATTTTCTAACCCGCCGACAGTCTTGATACGGCTCTAATCGTATCTAAAGTCGGCGGCTCCCACGGCGGACGGTAGTGTGCGAATTCCTCTACCCGATGCCTTCAGGTGCAAGACACCAGTCATTTTGAAGGAAGTATGGGCACTAGCCCCGGTATTCCACAAAGGCTATTCATGACTTAGACTTAGACTTTGGCAAACTTTGCTTAAACTTCTTCAAAGTTCAAAATTCAAAATTTTTAATTCCCCTTGTCTAAGTTTATTCCACTCAGATCGACGCGGCCAAACCCGCGTCAGCGTATATTTTGATCCAAGATCTCTAACGCCCGTTACTCACTCACCAGATGAAGAAGATTAAAGCGCCTACGGCGCTAAACGCTTTGCATTGCCATTCCGCTACGCTAGTCGGGGTCGACACCCGGATGAGTTGTATGGCTTTGAGTTTCACTTTTGGCGAGTTCTGTCATTCTTCAGGGATATTTTTAATTTTTTTTGCTTTACACAAAATCGGCTAATCATGCAGCCGTGTTAAAAGGTGTATCTAAAATACATGTAAATTTTACATCTTTAAATTCGATTTTTTCGAGAACTAATGCATAAACCTCCGAAATGTTTGTTCTAATATGCTTAGAAAAGTGTCCTTTTTCCTATAGTGCAGTTGAAATTCGTCATGATCGTTGTCTGACAGTTCCGGGTGTGGTTGTGGGCATTACACTCACGTTTTTCACAACTTGACTGTTCGTCTGGGCCTATATCCATAATCGTACCAGCGACGGCGCCAGGGGTGAGCCAAATTGAAGGAAATTTAAAAAAAATTAATATGTAGTAATCTGAAAATATTTTTACGTGTACTGTCAGTTAACCCTCGCCACGTATTTAAAAATTTCGACTACACAGTAAGAAAGAGGACAATTTTCTGAGTGTAAAGCAACAAAAATTTTTGCGGATTACGCATTAGTTCTCGAAAAAACGACACTTTGAAGTCAATAAAAGCAGGTAGTTGTAATACGATACACCCCGATGCCACGGGTCGCGCGACGGCAACTCGCTAGTTAAGCTCCCCGCTCTTATTTCTGTCGACGGTACGTGTGCTTTGATATACTCTTAATGTTCGCTATCAGTGGCGGTCGTTCATTTAATTTCTTTACTGCGTCTGCTATTTAATTACTACCACTGATGAAATAACAAGATTTTGGAATTGGAATTCTTGACACGGAAAACTTTAGCAGCGACGTTCTAAGCTCGATTGACAATCATGTTTCAAATCGCGCAGCTGTGTTTTTCCCTGTTTCAGTCATCCCTGCACGACACGCCTGGACGACGAGACGTCCGAGGCGGTTCACTTTTTGAGGTTCAAATAGCTGGTTGCCCACAAAATCCGCTTTTTGATATTTTTCGATACATATTTGGCAAACTTCGGTTCAACTTCTTCCAAGTTCAAAACTCAAAATCTTTCAATTCCCACTTTTAAATTACTCATCACTCAGATCGACGCGGTTAAACCCGCGTCAGCCTATATTTTGATCCAAGATCTCTAACGCCCGTTATTCACTTACCAGATAAAGAAAATTAAAGCGCCTACGGCGCTAAACGCTTCGTATTGCCATTCCGCTACGCTACGTAGTCGCGGTCGACTCCCGGATGAGTTCTATTGTTTCCAGTTTCACCGTTGGTGGGTTCTGTCATTCTACAGGGATATTTTTAAAATTGTCAAGTTGTTTTGTTATGTTAGTCAAAAAAAGGTCCGGACGGTCTGTCTTTTTGACTAATTCAACCGCACGGCCTATCGTAGATCCATGCTAAAACGTATATTTAAAATACATGTAAATTTTTGGAAAACTAATGGATAATTCAATCCTATAGTGTAGTTAAAATTTTGAAATTCGTGGTGAGGGTTAACTGACAGTTTCTTTTTTTTTAGAATATACGTTTTAAATTTTAAGAGTTTATTTCAACACTGTAATTTTTAAATTTTTTGTGCCCACCTCTAATATATTGGGCCCACTTTATGCCCACCCATTTAAAAAATGCTGGCGCCGTCGCTTGAAAAAATACTGAATTTATTTAAAAATAAAATTATTAGAAAAGTAAAAATTCTACCACATCAGTTATATTGGGCCGGGCGTAGGTATACTCCCAAACCTCCCAATCTATAACAGTACAACTCTCAACTACCTAAAATACGAATTCATCACCATGCCAAATTTCGAACCTATTGAAAGTGATTGTAAAATTTATAAATAAGCAAACGTCCAAGTGATATCCTGCATTCTCGATGCGGTCACCCATCTAAATAAAATAATTTGCAATTTCCGAACTAGCTATTTCTTCGTCAACGCGGAATTAGCGCCTCAAAATACTATCAGAATTTCAAACTATGTTTCCTTAATAATTTTCATTAGTGTACCAGTGCAGGGGGATATAAAAATTTAATAAAAACAATACAACGAAATGAAATTATATCAAACACCAAGATATATTAGGGGATGGAGGAAAGCAATGAAATAGACACGTAATTGGATTATTTAATACAACGAAAATTTTACAAGAGGAAATTCCTATACGAAATGAAGAAGTTAAGTTTCCAAGTTTTTAAAAACTAATTTCCACAAACATTCTGATAATGAGAGCTCAAAATTGCGAAAAAGTTCGTTTCCACCACGAAACTTGGTTAGCATTTTCTTGCAGCATTATCAAATTACTTCTAACTTGTGACATATCCGTTTGTAACCCCAAATTCGGGAACTATAACTTAGTATTTTCCGGATATTTTAGCCATTTATGTTGTAATTCGTCAAGTAGCAATTTCTACTAATATTTTGTCAGTCTTATCTAAACGTCTCGTACAATTAGTAATTAAGTACAATACGACGCTCATCCCTCTAGTAATTAATTGTTCGGCGCAGTAATATGTTTAGCGAAATTTTAATTTTCTAGGGTTGCTATTTAATAAAACCAATCACGTGTTAATTTTGCTCAAATAGGATTATTTTCAGATTGAAAACGTCGAGCAATTATAAAAGTCGATCGTCAAAAGATAATTTACTTTATAATCAAATTAAGTTTTCTCCATGCCAAACTACCTACCCCCGACTTTATACTATCTCGCAAGTAAAATGTTAGCAAAAATTCCTTATTTTTGTTTGCACTTACTTCTCAACTCGGACGCTTTTATTTTACGATTTCTCCTTTTAGAGTAAAAATTAAACAAGTCAATTTTAAAGGGATCGTTTAACTTGACTTTAGATTCTAAAGGGTTGCGCCCGTAACGGTGATTTGATCGCACCGAAGAAGTCGGTTTATGGGGGAGATCTTCCATTATTTTCATTTAATGGCTACAAACAAAAATTTATCGCGAGCTTTAAAATTTGCATATTTCGGTGGATAAAAGAAAAACTGTGGAGGTCCTCCGCACGAATACTTAACAGTCCATTAAAATTCCACAATTGCTACACATATTGCTTCATAAAGTGTAATCACCGATTACCGTATTTAAATTGCCTTCTAAATAAAAATTAATGCCGCCATACATTCGAACTATAGTCAATAAACAGGAATTTAAAGTCAATTTTAGAGCGAGCAGTCTAGGGCGGAAATTGAGATAGTTGCCGGCGCGATTGCTTTGAATTGACGTAAATATATCAATCAGCAATTCTCATTTCCTTGTGTCCTTTTTTACAACTTTTCAAGTTGGATTTGTTTATGGTGGCAATTTATTTTTTCAAATCACCTCGCAATTAGCGGGGTCGAGCGCACCTCCGGTTTCAGAATCGCAAACTCCTTCTCAAATGCAAAAATTAATTACAATTAATAAAGGAAAAGCCCCCGAGTTCTTTAAGTATTCGTTGAAAAGTAGTATAAAATAAGGCTCAGCTGATGTAAAGTAAAACTTGAGACATTTATCTCCAGACTTTCTCTAAGCTTTTCAAAACAGGCCATTTTTAATGTCGAGCGTCAACGATTTATCTTCTTTTTGTTTAACATTTGTAAATGTCACTTTTATGGCCAAATAAACTAGGAATCGTGTAATTGTACCCATTAAATTTTTCAAGTTATAGGAACTTTGACGGAAATCCTAAAACGTCCGTAAACTAAAATCCAGGTTAATCTTAGGCATTTACACCGTCACCTAGCTAATATATCTGCCTATTTGAAACACGTCTGCAGGATATGGAAGCTTTACACGCCTGTCTACAGTTGCCAAATTAATAATTCTCAATTTGAATTATTAAATTCAAACTGCCAACGTTTTCCAATTAATCCTCTCGATTTATTCTAACCGAATTTTTTTTATTTTCAGTGCTTCGCGACGACTTTCGATTAGAACCTCAAAGCACCCGACTTGCTGCAGGTGACGACGCATTATTAGAATGCAGTCCACCCCGAGGCACCCCAGAGCCTCAGGTCACTTGGAGAAAGGACGGCCACACACTTGAGTTCGATAAAAGAATACGTCTAGTGGATGGTTCCAATTTAGCTATCACGGAAACTAAATCTTCCGACGACGGCAGATACCAATGCGTCGCACGCAATACAGCCGGCGTTAGAGAATCAACCGTAGCAATCTTAAAAGTTTACAGTTAGTTACCTCCCATCTCAAACATTTTCCATTTTAATCAATTTTTTTTTTTTCAGTTAAACCGTTCTTAATAAGCAAACCGGAAGACGTGACCGCTTTGGTAGGATCCACGGTCGAATTTTCATGCGGAGTAGGTGGAGATCCTTTACCCGACGTTTTATGGAGGAGAAACGCACCCGGAGGAACTATGCCTTTGGGACGAGTTCGCGTGCTCGAAGATCGTAGTCTACGATTAGAAAGAATAACTCTTCAGGACCAGGGTCGCTACACGTGCGAAGCAGATAATCCTGCAGGTGCTGTGAGTGCGGCAGCTACTTTAACAGTTCACGCAGTTCCAGTTTTTAACGTGAAACCGCTAGCTCAAACCGTCGAAGTGGGACAAAAAGTATCTTTTCAATGCAACGCTCAAGGAAATCCCCGACCGTTTGTGTTTTGGTCGTTCGAAGGCGATCGCAGCCTAATTTTTTCTGGGACTCCATCGGGAAACTTTGAAGCCTTTGCTTCTTCCGATGGTCATTCCACTTTAATTCTACGAAACGCTCAAGTTCAAAATTCCGGCACGGTGGTCGTGTGTTCCGCTATCAACGAAGCAGGATCGGTTTCTGCGAGAACAAGACTGACGGTAACATCTAAGGAAGATCGTCCTCCTCCGGTGATAATACGCGGACCCGTAAATCAAAGTCTTCCTATAAATTCTCTTGCTATTTTAACGTGCGATGCGACCGGGAATCCGGAACCTGTAGTGGATTGGTACAAAGAAGATTTTCCCGTCCAAGCAAGCGATCGAATAAAAATGACGAAACCCGGTCGATTAGAAATATCCCATTTAGAAAAGCAAGATTCTGGAATGTACACGTGCGTCGCTTCTTCAAAAGGAGGAAAAGCAACCTGGAGTGGACATTTGTTAGTGGAAAATCCCAAAAACCCCAATATTAATTTTTTCAAGGCTCCAGATTTGGTTATGCTACCAGGACCTCCTAGTCGACCACACGCGTTAAACCAATCCGAAGGGAGTGTGACAATGACGTGGTCACAAAATAATAAAATTGGATCTTCCAGTTTACTAGGATATCAAATTGAACTTTTTGGCAGAGAAGAAGGTGTCACTCCGACCTGGACAGTTGTGGGACGTCGCATACCTGGACCCACCTTTACTCAACATTTACTAACTCCTGGAATTGCTTACACATTTCTTGTGCGTGCCGAAAATGGCCATGGATTAGGTCCTCCTTCGCAATTATCGGAGCCAGTTTTTGTGGGCGTCGATTCTTCGTTGAATTGGGGCAATCCCGAAGTGACGGAACTTAGCGAAGCAAGAGCTAGCTTAATTTCTGGAACTACGGTACGACTTACAGAAGCAACTCCAATTCTATCGACTGCAGTTAAATTATCGTGGGAAATTGTTGATACCGAATATATCGAGGGTTTATACATCTATTATGTACCCGTTGATGGCACTCCCGACTTACCCAAGAGTTATGGAATGTTAACTGTCTTACAAACTGGAGACACTTCCACTTTCACTGTGAATAATTTATCCAAATGGGCAAGGTATCAATTTTTCTTGGTACCTTTCTATAAAACCGTAGAAGGTACTCCTTCCAATGCAAAAATTGTTAGAACATTAGAGGATGGTAAGTTGTAAAAAATTTTGGTAGTGAACGAAAATTATTTTTGCCTTTTTGTAGTGCCAACAGAATCGCCGTCTCATATGGAAGCTTTGCTGTTGAACTCGACAGCGGTTTACTTAAAATGGAAACCTCCTCCGACTATTTCATTAAATGGAGAACTACATGGTTACAGGGTAGAAGTTAAAGCAAATAAATCTGATTCTTCCTTGGATACCGTCACCGTTAGTGCGGTTCCTACGTTATTGTTAGGAAATTTAACGGCGGGGATTTCATATAGTGTAAGAGTTGCTGCCACGACGAGAGCAGGTATTGGTCCTTTCAGTTCACCTGCCATGTTAAGGTTGGATCCGGCGTCGCGCGTTCCAGATCACCATCATCAAAGGTACTTTGATTTATTTTTAGTTTGAAAACTAACATTTTAATTTCGTATTAATTTAGGCCAATTGGTACTGAAATGCAGCCAGGAGAATTTATAACTGAAACGTGGTTTATGGCGCTCCTAATCAGTATGGTTACTGTCATGGTTCTTCTGTTTGGAGCTATGCTATTGGTGAGAAGGAGGCAGTTGTTAGCTAAGAAAGCAATTCCTGCAAGTCGGTCTAATGGGGGAGTATTATCTACGCCTATGGCTATGAAGCAAGAAACACCTTTATGGCTTGACAAAGACGTTCTGCCCGAATATGCCACCGCATTACCAGAGTATGCCAAGTTAAATCCGCAAGATTATTCTCGAAATTATAGCAGCTTAGGCGATCAGCACAGTGGATCTACTGGTCAATCCAGCAGTCACCATAATAATGTTAATATTCACTCGAATCCTTTACATCAAATTGATTATAAAAGGCCTGAACGATTAAACTGCAGCGCAGATACAAGTTATTCCCCGAATTTTAAAAGTTTCTCCGAGTTGAATAGACAATATGAGAAGAGTTTGAAGGATTTTAGTAATATCCAAGTACAAGACTATGCTAGTCCAAATTTAGGATCAGATTCCGGAAGAAATTCTCAAATTGCAGATTATGCCGAAGTAGATAATAATTTGGGTATTCAACATAACAGTGGGTCAGTTTCACCTGCACCTTATGCCACAACCACGCTGATTACTGGTAGAAGAAGTGGAAACTCATTGGTAAGTTTACTAAATTCTTTCTCGACTTCATTCTTCTCACAATTTTATTTTTCTATCACAGTCACTAAATTTTAAAATATTTGAGGTGCATAGCCAAATTTTTTCAGTTCTGAATTACAGCTTCTAAGAGGGGGGAATTTAAATTGCTAGACAAGAAAAAATTAAAATCTCGGAAAGAATCTAGGAAAACAAAAATGGATTTACATATAAATATTCATTCATTATTGTAACGGGCTGTGGTACTGACCCCACTGCACTGAAGCTTAAGCTTATTGTGCACCCCTTCACAGAGTGTTGATACTCGCAGGAAGGCCGAGCTGAGATATTCCATGGGTTCGCCATTCGAGCTCGTTACTCAACCAGCGATCGTATCAAACCACTACCGTGGACTTTCCATAGCCCATAGATCGATATTGGTCTTATTTAGATCACAGCAGTGTGGCATGGACATGATCGAGTAGCGAACCGCGGTTTACCGCGTCCTAGCATGATGATTTAAGCATTGCGCCACACTGCTGGTCGAAAATAGCTTACTCTAATTACTCGATAATTCATTAGTAAAAATATAGTTGAGTTAGGGGTCAGTATTAAAACAATAAAATTGTCCGACGTTTCGAATCTTTATTGACCCATTATCAAGGCTACAAATAAATACAATTAATTAAAAACTTACATAGATTACAAAATTGAAAATAATAAAAATGAAAATATAAAAGTAGTAAAATAATTGAAATACAGAATTTAAAAAAAAATACACTATTACTCAATAATTACTTAAAAATTATCACAAAAATTATCAAAATTATTACATTTAATTGCAATAAAAATTTTTATTTGATATTAAGGATTCTTAGGCCACACGTGCAGTTCAGTTCAGGCAGTTCAGTCTTTAAAAAGTCTCGAATCAGTTTGTGCGGGACCTTGTACATGATTGTGTGTTCATCAACGCACAGGCATTAACGATTATTTAATTTATACAGACGCACAAATTTTATCCACAGTTTTGTTCTAATAGTAAATTGTCTCATTGATGCATGTTTGCACAAACTTTACGATGAATGCACAGTCATGTATTAATCAGGTCTTGTGGGACCAAGAATAGAAACACTATCCCAAATATTAGAGAAAATAATTACACAAATAATTGTTATAATAATTGTAATTACTAGATATGCGGTTTATATCTATAATTTTCTTTTGAAGAATTTGGCTCTTACACCTTAAATTCCTTCTTTTCATTTTTTGCATGTTTTCATTGCGAGTTGCTATTATCAGATCACTGAGAAATTGATATTTTGGAATTTAAAAAAATGATCTTATGATGGCAGCGTCATTATTTTTTTATTATTGAATTTTTGTTATTACTATCATGTTGGGGTTTCCCCAACTTCTTTCAGATTCCTTATTTTGACGAACCAAGCAATGCAGATACTTTTTTATTTTATAAATTATAATGCCTGGTCAAGTTTTGATTTTAATTGTGTGTGTTTATGAAAGGGTTGGAATAATAAACGCACATCACCTACTCCCGATGAACCGATATATCCTGCAATAAATGGCGGCTATTATAATCGTAGCGTATATTCTGATTCGTACTTTCCCGCAAATCACACTCTACGAAGGAATAAAAGAGAGCGTAAGGGAAGTTCGGGAAATCCGCCAGATTTAGTTTCGCCTAATCAACCAGTTTATGCGCGAGTTGGACCCCCCGGTACGACCTGGAGGGGAGGTGCACCATCTTTGAGTAGTTTTATACCTCCGAAGCAAATGTATCACGCATCTACGAGAAGTGAGCCTGGAAATATGTTGTGAATAATTGATTTTTAGTGACAATATGAAGAGCGAAACGAGTTTTGTGGATTTTAAAAGAATTAGTACCAATAGGCATTCTTAATCGGTTTTGAAAAAATGTTAAACTACATACTTGCCATGTATTATTTAGAAGAAAAATAGTTACATTAAAGAAAAACTAGTCATTATTACCAATTAAAGCTTTTGTAATTAAGTTATCATCGATAAGTAAATATATACCACTGTTAATAGCTATGTAAGTACTTATGTAACTAAGGAGATATACGGTAAATACGTCGTCCACTTTGTATTGTAACAAGTTACAGCATGTTAAATAGAGATATAAATGTAAAAAATTAATTAAAATCCAATTTCCCGATTTGTTTAAAATTTACTGCTCGTAAAAAGTAAAAAAGATGTGTCCACTTTTAAGGTGAAAGAAAATTTTGAATGATAATTAATTTTTTATTATTACTTCTTAGGGAAAGCTAACTGTTTACGCATGCAAGATTCGAATCTTGGGAGCCTAAATTGTTTTCCAAAAAATAGTCTTTTGATGTAATATTGTTACAGAATGTGAACTAAAGAATTTTGTACATTTTAGAAATTATGTGGTGATAAAACTTGTAAGATTATCAAACTGAACTATTTTAAAAAAATGGTTTACCCTACTTACAAATTAATTTTCTGACTATTGTAATATAATTATAATTTCGAGCTCAATATTTTTGAGTTTTAATAATTCGTACTGCAATGAAGAGAAGCGAGAGAAATCAAAGCTCGCTTCTCTTGATTATTATACTAACTTTTGTACATACTTCTATATTACATATCAACTTGTATATTGTAACTGTAAATGGATTTTTTAAGTTTTTTTATTATTATATTAGATTATATTGACTTCGATGCAATGTAGAGTAAAAAAAAGTTTATTCTATTTGTGCATGCTACGGGACAGTATTAGAAATTGTTTAATAAAAACTGCTTCATATCTTACTTTTCAAAATGGTTTTTCAGGAAATAGTAAAAATAATTTCCATTTTCAAATAATTTTGTGTTCAGGTCAATTGTCTTCCTATGTTTTGGCATTAACGCATTTATATTTTTATAAATAAACTAAAATTGCCATATAAAGGTGTTGTACGTACTGACTACTGAAGTAAACTTTTAATAAAAAAATGAGTCTGAGTTTTTTGTTTCTTTAACAAACCCCGGCTTCAATTTTCTTGAATGCAAAATAAAAATTGATAGGTAGGTACTTCTAACTGCAAAAATGTGTCTTTCAAATGAAATGTTTAAGGCAGTCAGTTTTTTTCATAAATTAATTCCTAAACATTGTAGAATATGCTGGTAAACTGATTTTCCAATTTTCTACACACATTTACACTTTAAAAACATTACATACATTTTACACGTGAAGATATGCTGTTTTTGCAGAACTAGCGGTATTGCTTTTCATCCCTTGGAATTGAAGCAAAAACGGAGCCAACATATTTAAGGGGCTTTTAAGATAAAGAAGAAGGAATTATCTATGGACCAGGCATAGCAGATTAATGGTGACTAAAGATATTAACTTGATTTAAATCTTAAAAGATTTAAACTATGAAATATTTTAAATCATATTTGAACTTCTTTTTAAACGCGATTTTCTTAAAACTACATTTTTCTAACTGGTCTTCACGATATCTCAAAAACCGTATGACCTATTGCTTTGAAATTTTTATGGTAGATTCGGAACATGTATGGTCATCGATTCAACTAAAAGAATTGAAAAATACCTAGCTGTTTTTTTATTCGTAACAAAATAATCAAATAAAATCATGAAATTTGAAAATTAATTTTCAAAAACATGTCAATTATTCAATTACCAATATTTTTGAATGTTTCTAGTTCATTCGATAGTCACAGCTTTACAGATTAAAATGCCGTTTGATTTTTTGATTTTAGATAAGCCAATAAGCCGGAATCATGGAGACCGTCGACAAACTTGTCAACAAACGATCTTAGCTTTTGGAGTAATTGCGATGAAAGTTTTGGTCTGAAAATATTCTGACTTACTGTTGAAATGTCAATAAATATATAGAAAAAAGTTCAAACCTCTATATTTTTATTGTTCATCATAAAAAATATCCCAAAAAATAACTTAAAAAATGATCGTCACAAGGGGACGAACAGAAATTAGAAAGGATATTTTCGTTTGGTTTAAAAAATATAAGATTTTTAACATCTCGGTCCGAAGTTTAATCGACTATGTTATAAAGAATCTAAAATAAATAGTTATCTTCGACTACCACTGTCTTTTATGTAAGATAATATGTTCGTTAATTATTTATAATTTTGGGTCCTCTGTTAGATCTCGGGCTTGAAGTTTCAGTGATGCACTTTTAATTTTTTGATCCCACTGTAAATAGTTTTCGCAGCTCTAGCATGTATCGACGTCATAGCTAAGGTGCAGAGGGTCCAAGAATTTAATGCTGGCACGAAAATCCACTCTCATGTTTTAACAAATTTGCAATACATAATTAACAAAAATTGAAAAAAGTTTTAAGCTGGTTATAAATTTTACATCTGAGTAATGGAAACATATTAAAAAGAATTGAAATTGAAAATCTTAATAAGTTTTCCACTTTTCTTCTCCGCAGTTTATTCGGTGGCAGAATTAACTCGAATGCATTGAACGAACTGTTTATTTTTAGGAATCCCACGAGATTTACCAGATCTAAGTGGATTGATTGTTGAAACTTTACATCGCTTACCCATTAAATAAATAAATCTCAGTAAAATTTTTTAATATTATGGGATCTTCTTCTTTTGGACGTTTTATTAAAAATTTGATGTACGAATATAAAAAGAAAGATTTTTAAGTAGGAAAAAACTTTTAGGCACTACATTATAAAAATTATATTTAATTAATTTTTTAAATAATAAAAGTTGGTACTTTTGTCTCTGTAATTTTCAAGTAAGGAAATTTGGGGAGACTTGAAATTTTGTCTCGATTTGAATTCTCCATCCTTGGAGAATTTTTTCTTTAACTTGAAATTTAATATAGGGTGACCACAAATCAATAACTCACTCAGAAACTTGAAACTCTCAAGTTTCTGTTCAGACACAAAGGCTCGGAACGCAATAATGCCTAACATGGAAGACCTTAAAATATTGTTGAACCTGTGCATTTTTACAGCTGAATTTAAAGTATTGCCAATATGTTATGGTCTTCGCAGTCCTGTAGTTTGCTGCACTGCATATAAATATTGCTGTGTTTTCTTGTCGGGCTTGTTTTAGCTTTATAAAAAGGTAAAATTTGTAATTTATTAGCTTTGCAGTTTTGATGTGAAATTATTTCTACGATGGACTTCGTGTAGAGCATTAAACTAGGCAAGTTATCTATTTTAATTAAATTAAAGATTTGCGATTTACTCAATAAGTAAAAAAAAAACTCAAAAGTACTTTTAAATGCGTACCTATCTTATTCTTTATTTTACTGCAAAGCTTTATAAAAATCAAATAACCTTAATGGAAGGAAATTGCAAAAAATAATTTACTTTAAAGTTTTACTTATTTTTTTGGAAATACGTATTTCGGTTAAGTTCAGAAACTGGTACTTACAATTAATTTTATTTTCAGTAAACTCTACTAACTTGAATTTTAATTCCGCCGATGCCAAATTAATTTCAATTGTTCTATATTATTACCAATTAAATTCCAAAATTGGTTTTTACAAACCAGCAAAGAGCGGCATGAAGAATTTTTAAATTAGAAATTCAAAAATTTTTAATAGTAGTACTTTTTAAGTCAACCTTTAAAATTAGAATAATGAATAATATAATAGTTGAGATAGGGGTCGTTTTAATCTACTAGTAGATAAATTTCTGAATAAATGCATATACTAACTTTTTTTGTTCAAATTTTTGTGGTAAGTAAAAAAGTCTTTTAATACAAAATTTTGTAAGATATTCTCAAAAAGAGTTATGGGCGTCATATTGGATTTATTTCGTTACCCAGCCCACCTGCCACAAATTCATTCGAAACCCCTGTTAAAGCATAATCGTACAGTACCTAAAGAATGTATTATGTAAACTCCTATGGAGCATTATTTTTTTATATACGCATATACCCCAAGACTAAAATTGAAGATACTTATATAAATTTTTAAAAACAGTTAAAAAAAATATTTTAATTATTTTCATACAAGAAAAATGGGTCCACTTTTATAAGCCGATTGGATAATTATCTATAGATACTTATAATGTTAAAAACTCACCAAATAATTTTGAAAATTTACGACGATAGAACTTAATTTTTTAACTCGAGCCGCACGAACAAATTAATTAATTTTTCAATTTGTCGGAACGGATCAAGCCAAAATATTTAATTTTCGAGCGTGGCCCACTTCTTACATGACCGTGGTTCGTACAAAACTAATTTCTCATTAGGTTAACCCCCTTTAATTATCGCAAACAACGCGTACCTATTTTAAAATGCGAAAAAAGAATAAAATGTAAATGTAAAATTGCCTTTTACTTGATAGGGTTATCAGGTTATCGCATACTTAAGCGAAGTTTCGAAGTATAATAATTATGTAAATTACCTCATTTTCAACGTTCACATTTTATCGTTATGTTAAAATTATCTATAACGACTCTTCGTTACTCCAAATTATTTTTTCTTTCTATTTATGCATATAAATTAATTAGAAAGTTTAAAATAGTAGCAATTATCGGGGAAATTCATTTCAAAAAGTTTCAAAATTCAAATTCTACAACTTAACTAAACACCCGAATATTAAAAATTTAAAAATTGCCTGCTTTGATGTTTCCACTAAGTATTAGAGATTGAAAGGTTAAGGAAAAACCACTTTTTACATCATTTATATAATATTGTTTGAAGTACAATAATTGCATCAAAGAAAATCCTTTTAATAATTATTATTTTTCGTATTAACCATTCCAGAGGCGTAACAACGAACGGGGTGTTGCGGGTATTTGAGAAATACAGACCGCCAGAACTAAGGGGTTCTAATGGTACCCCCGGCTTCCATGTACCCATTTATAATATTTTACTGTACGTATAAAAGTAAATAGATAATAATTAGCCAGATGTATAAATTAATTTACAAGGGACTTCTAGAAGGAGAACTGCATGAAAGATAATATACCTTTATTGCAAAAATTGCTTTCGCAAGCTATATTTGCACCACCCGAATATTGTTCCGTCTGCTGCGTCCATTTACGTACTTAAATGTTGAATAATAATGTAACGAAAATTAAAACGTTTATTTAATTTTTAAAGGGCTAATACAAATATATACAGATACGGTTATAACAATAAAACAATTATTACACTAAACTAAATTACAATTTATTTAACACTAAGCCCGGATTTATTTAAACACTCGGTATATCGTTGATCACTTCACTATTTATTTACACTTCATTTATGTTCACACTTGTACGTTCAAATTAGAATTAATTCGTCACAGGAAAGGAAAAGAAACTTCCATGTTATTCCTATACATTCTAGACTGTAAGTTCAGCAATATTTGAATAACTAATGCTGTTATCATGTATGACTCATCATACATTAGTCATCAAATATAATTAAACGTTCTTTCATAACAATAATATAATATCTAACTGTAAGTTTGCAACGCCAATTTTAAATTGTAAAAAACACCGCAATTATCAAATTCCCTCCATAAGCAACCATTATATTAAAATTTTTGAATATCTAATAAATTATAATATGAGAATTTTTATACTTTATGATCGAAATGAGCTTTTCTATTTTCTTCCCTGTGAATCACCAAAATTTATTAGTGCGGGTAGCGTTTCCATAGTAACGCGATGTAAAAGTCAACATTGCAGAACGCGAACGCTAACACTGAGGTAAAGGTTTCGCATTTTGTGATGAATCTAAGTGAAGAAATAAAAAGCATTCTATCAAAGTATCAAAAAGATGAGAATGAATTAGAACAATTATTGAGACACAAGTGAATAAATCAATTTTTTATCCTTCCGAATATAAAGAATACATTTTTAGCAAACCACCCGAGGAAAACGGAGTCAATTCCGTTCTAGAAAGTGGCAAAAGAAAATATTTATCTTTCGAAGAAGCTGTAAAAAGAAACAGAAAAATTTTGAAGGTAAAGAAAAGAGAAAATTAAAATTAATTTGTAACCAAAACATTGTAGGATCTGGAAACGGCAAAAGGAAACCTTCGATCGAAAGCTATCTACAGTCCATCTGAAATGCAATGGGAACATATTTGCAAAAATTATCGTGGCACACCAGCTCTGCCGGTTACTTCTTGGCGTTGTCATTGTTCTGTGTATGTGTAATTTTAATGTTCTAATAAGAATGGCAATTGCACACAATTTTCAGGCACAATGAACTGGAATTTTTCTTACAAGAGTTTTCCATTCCGATAAGCTTGGGTAGAAAAATACTTAAAAACATTGCTAACATGTTTAATTGTCAACTACAGGCATAATTTTGTGCTTAAAAATGTAAACCTAAATAACTTAGTATAAAAAATTGTATACAAAATATACATTTCGAGTCCCAAGTAGCAATGGTATGACCGACCGACCACTTGGAACTCTTAACATGGTTGTAATAATATTCAATATTATTTTAAAAAGTATTTTTAATATAAATAAATAAATAACAAACATCCATTTAATTTAAACACTAAGTCATAATATACAATATTGTTCCTAAAAATTTAACTACATCACTGGTTTCTTTCAAGGTAAGTCATTAATTGTTAAGTTTAACAAGTCAGTTATTGCTTATTTACAAATTAATTTTTTACTTGTGGGTTAATAGGATTCAAAAATTTTTTGATTTTAATAAGTAAATTAATACCATACGTAAATGGTACCTTTACCATAAGTAAAGAGTTCCACATGAATTTATTCTTTAATGTATTATTTTAAAAGAAATCCCGAAACACTGTTTTCTACTTTCTCCATCTTTTAATAAAATAGAAATACTAAACATCCATTTTATAAATTAATAATACTAACATTCACCTATGAATCTATCATTAAAATTTAAGTACCAAAAAAATGTCATCGTATAAAAGAAATTTCTATTAAACCGAACACACGAGAAGGTGATCCTAACGTAAAATTCCTAAACCCAAGCCATGGGGCGTGCAAAACTGAACTGGCATTAACATTGTAAAATAAAATTTAAAAATTATTTCAACAATCAATTGATCTAAGAATTCACTACTTTAAAAAGTTGCCTATAAATCCTACTAATCGATCGGGATTATTTAAATGAAGATGGTGAGTACCGGGAATTACATGGTACTCCTTCTTCTTAGCTTTAGTGATTTTATCAATCACGCCCTCGTAATAGTCGGGATTATCAAAAGTAATGCCAGGGTTTCCTCTAATATTCATAACTTCGCAAGTAATGCGCGAAGCAAACTCACAAACTTGTTCCAAAGTCATGGTGCCCAAACTGGCAACTTTGAGACGAACGTCTCTTGAAAATAAAAACCTGTTACTTCCATCCTTGGCCGGTTTCATTCCCCTTTTCAACAAAATTTCACAAGACTTCCTGGTAACGGAGCCTTTATATCCATCCAGTGCAATATCTAACATTTCCTCGTATTCATAACAAGGTTGCATGTCAGACGACAACTTTTCGTATTTACAAAATTTATCAATACTGTCACCTATCACATTAATACTTTTTAGCGGATCTCGCACAATCGGAGCAGCAATATCAATCGAAACATATCCTTTAACTTCGTTAGGATAAATCGCAGCATATAAAAATGAAATTGCACCACCCAACGAATGCCCCATTAGAGTAACATTATCCCATTTAAAATGTTTCACTATTCGTCTCAAGATCGCTAAACCATCCCAAAAAATATAATAAATCTGTCCTTTTGGATAATGCGACGAAAGTCCATGTCCTGGCAAATCAATACAAAAAGTACTAATTCCGTGCTGTCCTAATAACATCGACGCCAGCGGATCGAAAGTGCCAGCATTATCCTGCCACCCGTGAATCGCAATTACAGGCTGAGTGTCTCTCGAACCCCACCATTTACCTAATTATAATAAACAAATAATTAAATACAACAACTTAATTTAATTAATTTACCAGAAATGTGACCCCAAGGTACTGGAATGGTTACTTCTTCAAAATTTTGATCCATTCCTAGTTTCCTACATAAAAGACTGGGTGACCTATAAAAGTTAGGTTAGAGTCAACTGTCATTTAGAGTTATTCAAAGTTAGTCCTAGTAATTGTACAAGTCATGTCACAAATTACGAGTCGAAAAGGTTTGACCCTCAAATATCACTTACATGTTAAATTTAGTAGTAAAACACGCAATGTAGATTTTAAATCGATAAACGTTTAGTGTTCGAAAAAGTCTTGCAATTACAAATTTTATAAAATTTATTCGCTTAATTTTTTACAAACTTATTGTTTGTAAATTTTAATTTCCGGTAGATGAGATATACAAGAATAAATTTTATTGTAATCTATAATTAGATGCTTTCGCCAATTTTTCTAGTGACCGAACTAATTATCGAAATATATTCGAATTATTTATTGTTTACAATTTTTTACGACTGGCGAAGCATTTAAAATTAACTATAAAATTTGAAACTTTCGAATACTACGGGATGTTGATAAACAGAATGTACAACACTTGACCACACACTCTCGAAACTAAAATAAGAAGATTGAATCTAACTTAATTACATCTACTTTACATGATTCGTTTGCGTGCTAAGTTAAAGTTTTAACAAATAAGTGAACAAACTTTTGTAGTAACGTTGGTGATTTTTTATTTAATTTTAGAAAAATGCGCAAACAACTATCCTCATGTAGGTTCAACAATGTTATAGAAATATTTATATTTATGCTTCCTTTTATCAAAAAGGATGTATGTATAATCTCCTTGCATTTAGATATTTCTGCAATACATTTTGCTATATTTATTTTATATAGAAATAAAAAATATGGCCGTCAATATAAAGTTTAAGCTTTTGGTAATAAATTCACTACAAAATTTAGTCGAGTTATTTTTCCCCATTGTTGTACAATATACTATTAACTTTTACTCTCGGAAACGTAAAAATAAGTTTTTAATAGTCGTTGCATTTGCTAATTTTGCCAATCTATTATACATTGCAATTAATAATTAAAAATCACCCCACATTATTTTAAAATGATAAGATAACAAAAATTTGAATTTCATCGAAACATCGGACGTCGAGCAATCGACCAATAAAATACTTACATAGATTTGCCAAGTTATGAAACCTAAACGTAACACCAACGCGTTAGGTTAAAATTTAAAAAACTTTGTACTAGCAACATAATGTATATTATATATAGTATTATCTAATCAAAGTTTTATATCGTAGAGTATTTAAAAATTTAAATAAAATTCATGACGTCCGATGACGTTCAAATTTCTCGCCGCAACTACTTACATCTATTGGACATAATTAGAAACTGAAAAGCCCATGTTTACAAGTGAAACCTGTCAAATTGCGATTTGATGAAATTTAAATAATCAACAAGAATTTGCAAGTAATTTTCTAGTCAAAATAAAATGGGAATAATATTTGGTAAAAAGAAACGAGTATCTCGTGTAACCGAACAAGACAAAGCAGTATTGGTGAGTTTTTGAAAATTATATTGATTTTTCCTCATTTTAAATCTTTTAAGCAATTAAAACAACAACGAGATAAGTTAAAGCAATACCAAAAACGAATTGAACTCAAATTGTCTGCCGATAGAGAATTAGCTAAGAAGTTGCTAAATGAAGGAAAGAAAGAGTAAGTTGCTTTCGGCCATAAAATATGTACCTATTTAATTTGTATGTTTTCATGACAGTCGGGCGAAGTTATTGCTGCGAAAGAAACGGTATCAGGAGCAATTGTTGGAAAAGACTGATGGACAGTTGGAAAATTTGGAGCGATTGACTCATGACATCGAATTTGCTCAAGTTGAGATTCAAGTGGTTGCGGGTCTTAAACAAGGTAACGAGGCACTAAAGAAAGTCAACGATATTCTTAGCATCGAAGATGTCGAGAGTATTTTAGAAGAAACGAGAGAAGGAGTCGAAAAACAGAGGGTACGTGTTTGGCAACGACAAGTGATTAAAAATGGTCTTAAAACCTTTTTTGTAGGAAATTGATGAACTTCTGAGTGGTGCACTTACCGAAGAGGACGAAGAAGCCGTAGAAGCAGAGTTGAACGATATAATTAGTCAAAGTTTGCCTGCAGTTCCAGTTGAACCGGTCACACAAGATGAAAGTGAAGAAGAAGAAGAAGTAGTTCCCAGTTCACCTACAAAAGGTAAGTTTTTTTTATTTATTTTTCATAATCCGAATTGAAACATATTTTTACAGAAACTAAAGCAAAGAAAGTTCGAGAACCGATAGCAATGGAGGCTTAAACGTGTTCATTCTGCCTAAATATATTTTGCCAACAAAAACTGCATTCTGTGAGAGTTCACATTTTTAATGGACATAAAACTTAAGTGTAGTTATAAATAATTTTATATCAAATAAGTGTAGGCAAAAATACTTTTAAGCTTTTTGTCCAAATGTACTCACTATCTACTTGTGTAAGTAAATAAATTATTTTTAAATATTTTTAAAGGACAAAATTCGAATCAATTTCCAGGGTTGATTATTATTTTTAAAGGGCATACAGATTTCCGTGGTCTCAAAAGAAAAATAAAGTGAGAATTTATTTGTTTATTATAAAATTTTTAAAAAATGATTTAAAGTGCAAAAACACCTATTTTTTATTATAAATTAGTAACGAATCTTCTAAAAAGAATACAAAAAATGCACAAAAAGCAATATTAGGAATAGAAAAATTAGTGAATTTATTTTTCGTCTTCGCCAAGACCCAACTCTAATTCCTCTTCTGGTGTGAGGAAGTTTGGATTATATTTGCTGTTAAAATCTTTTTGAAAGTTACCACCGAGTAGGTCATTTTGTCCTTGAAACTGATGTGAATAATCTTCCGTTTCTAAGTCATCATCCCACTGATTATTATAAACCCCATCTCGAATGGAACTTTTAATTTTAGGCTTCTCTTTCCTAACTTGATCGTCTGGTGGAACGGTGAGATCTCCTTCATATTCGATAACTTTATTTTGGGCTAATCTCCACTCCAAAACTTCAGTCGAGAAATCATCTCTGTTGCCCAACGAAGTAAATCCGACAACCTTATCCACCATGATTCCCTTTTGAATTAAAACTAAAGTAGGAATGATCTTAATTTTTAATTTCTCTGCCAAAAATGGGCACTTTTCTGCGTTTAAAGAAACAAACTTGGTTTCTAAATGTTTGGGTGCCAACACCTTTAAGTGCTTGTCGACAATCGGGGATCGAGTGTTGGTCGGGGTGAAAAAGTGAATGATCACGTTGTCGGACTTCTTAATTGCCTCAAAAAACATCTTTTCTTCTCCCAATTGTTCGTAACTGCCGTGTCCACTTTGCATCCATTCCTTCTTCTTGAGTTGCTGAACCTTCATTTCCTGCACACGTTGCTTCCGCAATTGCTCCAGATCGGTCACATCCAAATTACTAATTCGCTCGATTACGGCGTCAACCTGCTTCTCCAAACCCTTCGTCACCTGCAAAACTTGATTCTCCATTGCGTTGCTCATTTTGAGTGATTTAATTGTCGATCGATAAAATCAGCAATTATGATCACACGATTAACACAAACACAAAACTATTTCTAATTTTTTGTCAGTAATTAATGAAATGTCGATGAAATTTGTGACGGGTGTTGTATGAAACCACAGTTTCAAAACCACCCACACAAAGAATTTTTAACCTCACTTTTGTTTAGAATACGAGAATACAGCACTCCTAAACATTTTTTGTGCATGCACCGGGTGGGTAAAAAATGTTTAATAATTATGATTATGTAAATTTTTAAGAAAATATAGAGAGAATTTAATAATATCAAATAAATTTTAAAGTGGAATCTTCAAGTCACTTTACTTTCACTCATCCTGGAAATATCTTGGTTTTAGATCAGCATTCAAAGAGTTAAAAAAATGAAACTATCAAAGTTTTAGCATAATTAATTCGAATTTTTTTTTTAATACCTCAAAAACAGAAGAGTCCATCAAAGGCTCGAGAGCTTCTCAAAAATAATTCAAAATCATGGCAAGTAAAGTCAAAAATTTTATTAAACAAAATATTCAAATAAATAAATCAAAAAATTAAACATCCCATCGTTCTTCTTTACGATCAATGAAAAAAGACAGATTATTATCAGCTTCCTCTCTGGGATATAGCAAGAATTTAGGAACATTTTGCATCTGCTTCAGTTTTTTCCAAACGAACGGCAATGTGGAAATCGTGATTTAGACCACAAAAACTGGTAACTTTGCCCAAATTTTCATAGCCATGGATGCTGATGGTTCTAATTCAGGTCCGGACTGGCCATAGGGCAGATTGGGCAAATGCCCGATGGGCCGGTGCAGTCAAAGAGCCGTCTAACCAGTGGCTGATTATATCGCGAAAAAAATTATGCTATTTTATATAGGTAACACAACAAAGTATCAAAATGGTTAATATAACTTAAAATTTTAGCACAATAAATTTATAAATAACAAAAACCATTCAAATACAACGTAATATATTGATGTCTACCAGCCACTTCTTATCACTTGTGCGTAGTGGCGTAGTTAGGGGGAGGGCTAGGGGGCTATAGCCTCTCCCCAGACACTTCCTTTTTTTTTAATGACTATAGTCGCTTTTTTACCGGTGCAATAAAAAATTTAAAAAAAATATTATTGTGTTCGACTCTTCGATATGATTGTAGTTAGGTACTGTTGATAGCTAATCAGCTAGGCCAGTTAATTTAGGTCTGGCATTCTCGGGCTCCCAGGGGCGGATTTACCAAATTGTCGCCTATGAGCACTACTTTGAGATGCCGCCCCTGTTATACTTCAAGGCTAACAGGGATGGTCCGGCGCAAGGAGGAGCGCAGGTAGGAGCGTGGTCAACGGATTTTTAGTGTTTACTAAAATTTCAAATACAAAATAACTTCACTATGGATAATAATTAGCAATCTAATAATTAGTATGTAATTCTTTTCATTTTGCATGCAATTCAGTTCAGTATTTTTGTGAGTGCATTTGTTTTTCATTTTGTTAGATGTATTATAAAATGGCAAAGTCCCAAAAAATAATACTAATAAAAGATGTCTTTCACTATTAGAACTAAAAAACTAAAAAACAAAAACCAACCAAAATAACTATGTTTTTTTCATGAATTTTGGTCATTATAAGTTTTATAAAAAATAAATATGTTAAGAGTACATGTAGCGTTTCTGTGGGAAGTAAGGGGCCGGTTTTAGGTCCCAGTCCGGGCCTGTTCTAATTCTTTTGGTTTTGCGCTTAATTTTGTTTCTACAAAACCTAACGTTCCTTTATTGTCGGTCTTCCGCATTAAATGTAATTTTGAATAATAACCAGTATAATTTAACTATAAATAATCGTTAATTATTAAAAATTAAACCTAATCATATTATGCATATTATTGCAAAATTAATAGTACTAATATCGAATTATCAAGAGTCCGGTCGTCTAGCAGTTGACCATTAGGTGAACTTGAATAATTAGAGCATCCGGTAAATTAAAGGTTTTTAAAATTAATTTTCAAATGGAACCTTGCAATAATCTAAGAATTATTTAACAAAATAATATCACATTTGAATGAAAATTAATATTAATAATGGGAGGAGAAGAGATGTGAAATCTAAAATACATCAAGAAGCTCGAAATCGATGAGGTATGTATACTATTTTATTCATAATTTTTTCATTTTAAAAATACATTTTTAAAAGCATTTTAAAGACATTTTATTATTTGAAATAATAAAAATTACAGAGGCAAGCCTGGCAATCGGGAATTTATTATTTATAATTACTAGATTCGAATATTAGTTTTATTTTAATTTGCTTTACTTTTATTGTTTAAAAAAAAATTTCGATTTTTTAGTAAATTAAACAATTAGAAATTTTTCAATAAGTACATATATTTACTTTAAATCTTGTTTAATTATTTTTGAACAATAAAAAAACGAACTTACAGAATTAAGCGCAATTTAAATATTTACAATTTTACTAACTTCAAAGTCTAAAAATTGAAAGTGTAATTTTACACGCAATTAAAACTTGGCAAATGTTACATAAAAAATAATCTGAATTATTTACCGAGAATTATTTAAGGCGATTAAATTTTTATAGCTCCGGTATCGACAAATTTGTAAAATCTTACTAGCATAAAAATGCAGCACAAATACAAAAGTTTTGATGATTCGCACTAAGTACACAACGCGAAGATTGTGTTGAAATTTTTGGGGAAAAGATCATCCAAAATTACAAGATTTATCTGGTGGGGGTTTATAAGAGGCTGCTTTTAGCCTTGCAATTTAGTATCGCAAACGTATCAGTCAAGATCTACAGAAAAATTGATAATTTTATCATGTATAGTGTTTGTAATTACTCCTATTTATTCAAATTAGTGTTGTTTTTACATTTTGGCATAAGCCTAACAAAACAAGCAACAATGGACGGGTAAGATTAGAAAAATTTACCAAAAATTATTTAAAATCATAATTTATTTTACAAATTACAACAGATTGCTTTTTTAAATTCTATAAGGGCGAAAACTCAAATTTTCCCTTCTTTTTCGAAGATTAAAATGAACGTACTTTTTAAGATTTTAATTTTTTGTCTTAAATATTTTGCCTATTAATTTTTTTTTAATTTTTACACCTGAACGCACCAAACGAAATAATATCAATGTTAGATCAACGAAGCATTTCATTAATTAATTTTAATGTAATTTATTTTATTTTTTAAAACCACAATTAAAATTAATTCTTCCTGATTTATGCTATGACCAATTTCCAGCTTTAAATTTTTTAATCTTTACAATTTTATTGCTGTACCTTTTATTTAAATGCAAAGAAGAAAATGAAAGGAATGAGGTAACGAAAACTTTTATGAAGTAATAAAAGAATAATCGCACAAAATTATGTTTCATTTTGTTTAAACAGTAATGATTTGCGGTATTTACTTCATTACGTACTCTTTTCTGCATTATTAATTGTAGCATACGAAAAATCTACTAGAAAATACCACAGGTCCACGGTAAGTGTGCTGCGGAACAGGACAGGTTTAATTTTTGTTTTATCTGCCCTACGGGCCGAGGGAGCCAAGTTTGAGATGTTGAAATTTAAAAAATTAAAAACAGTAAATGCGGGGTAATAAAAGTTAAGCCATATTTAAATAATTAAGCCACAAAGTACGTAAGAGCGTATTCGTAGCGTACGGATACGATCGCAATTGTTGTTTGCCATACGCGGTATATTAATAAAGAGCCAAAGGAATACAATAAATTTAAAATAAAACAACAATTTACCTACAAACTACGGTGTGTACACAGCCAAGTAGGCAGAAGTTAACCAAACTAATAATTTCGTGACGAAATGTTTGCAAAACAGATAGGCGCGTAAAGTTATAAATAAGCAATGTTTAATTGTTATAAATATTGTCAACAAAAACACACAATTGCGACCTCGTAAGGAAACAAACAGTTTACTGTACACAAACTTTGTCGTTACTTACGCAGTGAATCATTTCGTTGCGGGACAATAAAACACCCTGTATACTACGAAAACACTATTTTATAATTATTATTGAATAAACTTGCAAAGAGATCAAACGCCGTTAGATTCCCAACGAGAGCAAATTGTAAAGTAAGCCCAAGGTTAATAATTTTTTAGAATGAACCAAAAAATGCACAAACATTTTTTAGAACTTATGATGATGATGCCATAGTATAGTGAAAACGTTTGCGATAATATACTGTGGTGTTTCAAAGGGATTCGCACCCACCCTATGCATTTTAAAGAAAATTTTGTTTTAGTAAATTTAAGTTGTAAGATTGAAAATTAGAGAGGTGGAGGCGAATGACAGAAAATTCGAGGCTTTTTGCTACGAGTCGTCGCGCGAGTAAGCGGTGCGACTTTTGGCTCATTAATTTTGACTTGGTAAAATTTATTTTTGAGTTTGATTGAATAAAGTAATTTTATGAGAATGCATTATTGCGTTTTTTTGGAGTAGTTGATTGAATGTTTTCGCTGATTTAGAAAAAGAATAATTTCAAGTAATAAAGTCGATTTTTTATTTTATTTATTTATTTATTTATTTATTTAAGAATTTACGGGCAATTAGCCCTTTATTACACAATTTACAGTGGTTACTACATACAACAACAAAAAAATATAGCGAGTTTTGCAGAGACATTAACGATACATAACTATTATGAACATCGGGATCATACAACAGATAAACTCATAGATCATAACGGGACATTTGATGTCTTACACATTGACGCGGATTAAACATACAAAAGCAGGCTATACTATGTGAGAGTATTTCTCGAATCCATTACGTCGCCCAAGCGTCGCCTATACTGGGAGAGACTCACACCGAAGAAATCTACAGATTCACCCAGTTCATTACCCCACCTCATCATCCTAGACAAGGGACTGTAATATGCATAATTAGTGGAATGACACCTGAGAAAAAACAGACTCTGAGATCTGGTGCCCATAAATGGTACTCGAAACGTCACAAGTTTAAGCAAGTCCGCACATATAACAATTGAGTTGATAAGCTTGAAAAGGAAAACCAAATCCGAACTCATGCGGCGCAAGCGCAAGGGAACCAGGCCCATGCCATTCATGACCTCATTTACAGGACAATCTAGATATGAGTACCCCAGTCTGTGAGCCAGCAATCTAATAAATTTAGTCTGCACCCTCTCTATCCTAGCGACGTGCACAGCGTAGTGAGGAGACCATACGACTGAGCAATACTCCAAAATGGGTCGGACCAATGCACAGAACAGCATTTTGAAGGTGTCAATACGTAAATTTAAAATTGGAAAATTAAAACTAAATTTGTAGCAACGAATGTGTGAAAGAGATAACAAGATAACCTTCGAAGGTTATTGAAATTTTAGTTAACATTTACTTTGCATTGGCTTTTGGATTGATAATTATTTATGGAAAAGCAATTTTTTATTGGAAATATTTAGTTGAAATACGGTTTATTAATTATTTATTTGGATTGCAATTTTTTTTTATTGTATTTGCATTGAATTTAATTACATTTATTTTTGAAAAACTAAAGAATTTGAAAAAGAGCGATTTAATTCAATAAGTACCCAACCTGAGATACGGCTGTCCCATCTCCCGCATTTAAGAGCAAGCTTGGAGCACTTATAGTGCAGGTGACAGTTCTAAAAAGTGTTTGTGCATTTTTTGGTTTATTCTACACTCTATTAAATTACACTACCTAAACCACTTATCTAATGATTAATAATATTTTAGGTATACGGAAACTTCGAAAATGAATTACGATACCGGCTTCCCAACTCCATACCCAACCGTAAAAATGCAATCGTCGTCCATTCCATCGTCCACCGTTCATCCATATTTGGAAGAAAAAAATTTTAGTTCCGTAACTTTGTCCGTTCCAAAACAACCCTCTGAAAATACGTGTCCTTCAATGGAAGGCGATATGGACCAATTAACCCAAGATCAATTTTTATCAAAATTGACCCACGAATGTCGATACGATAAAATTACCAAACCCGATCAACCGAATCCTTTAGGTATTAACATTCAAATCGACATCAGGCACATCGAAGCTGTGGAACAATTGGTAAGTTGATCTCAACTTTGGATAACAACTAAGCTAATACATTGGCCATTTTGATTAGCAATTCAAAATGCACATGCTGTTGCAATATCGATACGTCGATAATCGATTACGTTACGATTCGATTTCCCCAAAACGAGGCATGATGTTAGGCGAAGAACTAATCCGACATAAAATTTGGATTCCCCACATTGTGCTCGTAAACGAACGCGAAAGTACAATCATGGGATTGGAAGGAAACGATTTGTTCGTCTCGATAAGTCCGTCGGGCGAAGTTATGTTTTCCTACCGAATGACTGCCACCATTTATTGTTGGATGAACTTGAAGAAGTTTCCATTTGATACGCAAAATTGCGATCTCATTTTTAGAAGCTGTAAGTAATATTTTTGCTTATTAGGTATTCGTCATTCCATAAAAGTTGGCCATGGGAAAAAAGCTCGGAATTCTTACTAAACCACAGTAACATATTATTGTAATATTTCTTTAGGGACTTACAATGCTAGCAAGTTAGTATTGCAGTGGGACGAAAACCTGCCCGTAAGGGTTGCCAGTCAACTTCATTTAACAGAATTCACTCTTGCTCACTTCCATACTTATTCAAAATTGGCAACGCCGGCATTGTCTCGTGGAGCTTTCAGTAAGTTATATTATGGTCAAACGTCTCTCTCAAATAATTTTTCTGATTCTTTCAGGCGGGAACTACAGTCTCTTGGTATTTACATTTTGTTTGTCTAGAGAAATTGGTTACTACATCATGGACTTTTTTATACCTTCCATATTATTGGTAGCAACATCGTGGGTTACGTTTTGGTTGCAAGCAGATAACGCAGCACCCAGGATAACATTAGGTAAATAAAATTTATAAGGGGAATACCAAAATTCAGCTTTAATCTTTACAGGAACTTCCACTATGCTGGCGTTTATAACATTAGCGCAAGGCCAAACTAAAAATTTGCCCAAAGTTTCCTACGTAAAAGCTAGTGAAATATGGTTTTTGGCTTGTACGGTGTTCATTTTTGCCTCCATGGTCGAATTTGCTTTTGTCAACATAATTTGGAGAAGAAGGTAGGCTTTAATTTCTTCCAAGTCAAAAACTGAAATAATAATTTTAGGAAGAAAGTGGAGCTAAAGAAAGTAAACAGCAAATATATCCTGAAATGTACTATCACTCCAAGATTGGCACGAAAAGAGATGATGAGATCAAATTCAACCAACAATTTGCATAAATCTCACTCTTGTTCGAGCTTAAACAGGACAAATAATCCCAATAAGGAAAACTCGACCGGGTATAACAACTACTTAACCGTACATGTAAGACTCTTAAATTTTTTTCAAAAATTTTAATTAGTACACAGTTTTCTGTGCGTAATTGTAAAGAGGTTTCATTTCAAAGTATTATGCAAATTGGTTATCGCAAGTTGATATACATCTGGGGATGGCGAATCTCTTAGAATAGCATCGAAAGCGGTCATACCATAAGACTTATGCTGAAAGCACTAACACTGCTGTACGTGTTAAGTTTTGTATTATGTATTGTGAAAGAAGTATCCATTTTTCTGAAGATCATGCGATCTAAGCCTTTCAATTTTTTTAAATTAAAATTTACTATTCAAATCCACAAAATTATGAATTTAAAGATTAGATCTAAAGTTAGATTAGAACTCTACGTAAAAGACGTTGATTAACTGTTTTTCTCAATTTAATGACATCGCTATATTACGTTACGGTATGCATTACTGCTCTCCAAGTAACCAATTTATTCTATTATTCAGTCCCCCAGTTGTATAACAGAAGATCAATCTCTGATCGGAGTTAATCCAGAGTAACCAAAGCCTGGGAAGTCGATCCGAGATTGATCTTCTGTTATACAACTGGGCCGAAACGAAACAATTTTTGAAATGTTTTTTTAGGAAACTAAGGCAAGAACGAGAAATTTACTTTTTGAACTTTGTTTTTATTTTTCCAGAGTTTTCCCAGCACTTTAAACATTCCAAGTATAGTAAACCAAAGCGAAAATGAGTTAATTAATTCTGATAGTCAAGTTACGATTCCAGTTCCTAGCAAAACCGACGAAGACGACTGTGATTCGGTGAAATACCAAAAATGGACCAGTATGACACCCCAAGAAGTAGCAATTTGGATCGACAGGCGATCGAGAATATTGTTTCCTTGCGCCTTTTTAGTATTTAACATTTTTTATTGGGCGTTCGTGTACGGATTATGAAAACTTTTTTATTTTTATATTCTTTTATCACGACGAGCGATAAGTGTGATGTAGCTTATTAAGGTAATTTTAGGGTTTTTCTATAAGGGCAGGATTCGCAGATAATTATAATTAAACAAACTCCAGCTGCAATTGTATAAATATATTGAATTTTAATTTTTAAGAATGATCCAATTTGTACAATGAAATTATTTGTTTAAAATTATAATACAAAAGTTTTGCTATTCCTATCTTGCATTTATACTATCTTCACTTACTGTCCTTCTCATACTTTGATTGCTTGCAAAGAAAAAGTACCATTTAGTATACTGCCGTTTGGTGTCAATTAATTACGAGCAATCCACGACTACATTGGCTAAGCGGTGTTTGGTCAATCAGAATCGTGGAAATGCATTAAAATTACCTGCCAGGTTGTGACCGTCCATTTCTGCTAGCTCGACTTGGAGGACTTATGGGTTGTAACGGAGGTAAACGCATGCTAATACCGGGTCTGGGGACGGAATGGCCCATCAATTGGTCTACGCTACCTTTTAAGGAAGCGGCATCTAAATTGGAATCTGCCGATGATGGAGGAGTACCTTCGGTCAAGTCTGCGGTGGAAACAACCCGGCGAAAAATTGGATCGTTATATCTGTAACACAAAAATTAATCCAAATCCTCGGCCAAAAAGGTACTTTCTAATTTACTATATTGCATACGTACGCACATTTTGCTAATCGGTGGAAGCTTGTCGGGAGTAACAATTGGAGAAACACTGTAGTCTGCATAAGTTGCGGCGTGTATTTCTTGTTGGTAAATTTGATACAACTCTTGCAGATCCGACGGCATCTTTAATCTATTTTCTAGAAGTAAATGGAAATTTATTGGACACGTTCGAATTGCATTGCTTTTTAGAGTACCTACCTTCCATGATTTGTCTTTGTCTACTAATAATTTCTTCGCACAGTTGTCTTTGGCGATCGTACCTAAGAATTACTAAATCCCGTCTTCTTAATTCGTGTTGACGTATTAGCCTCTCCGACTGAAGAGCCATTTTATCGGCTTCCAATTCGTGGACCCGGCACATCAAAGCCAAAATCTCTCTTTCGTCGTCAGATGATAAAACGTCAGGTAATTGCTAAAATTTTACGTTTCACTATAGAAACAAGCTGATAAAAGTAAAAAAACCGCTTACGTCTTCCAAAGAGACACCCTTTTGTCTGCAGTCTTCTAATTTTTGTTCTATATGCCCCCTCAGTTCGGACCAACGCTCCTGTTCCCTTTCAATGTCGGCCAATTCGCCCCAAGCTTGTTGAACGGCGGATTCCCCTTCGACTTCGCCATCGGAACCTTCGTCTGCAGTTTCGTGACCCGCATTGTCTGCCGAACGAAATCCTTCAAATGTAGTCGTCTTACGTCTGGGCAACAAAATTACGTTACATAAAACAAGACACAAATTATGAGAAATGATTGATTTACCTTAAACTTTGTTGCGTGTGAGCGCGCGACTGATTAATATTATTTTTGTACAATTTGTTATTCCTCGATTCCCAGTGCGATATAACTAAATGTTGCCTCTCAGCATCCATTCCTAATCCTAACAAGTGAGAATCGATTTCCATAAGCTTCCTCCTCAGTTTCATTTGTTCCTTAAATGTTGCCACAATTTGTTCTCGTAACGTTCGCACCTCGTTGTTGCGTTCTTGCATATTTAATTTCTTTTGGGCAGCCGATCGTGGTCTGTCGTCGGTTATTTTAGTTTGTAAGCGGGAAATTTCGCTGCGCAATTCGTTTATTACGGTCTGATATTGCGTTACCTGATAGGACACATCGTAAATGTTCCTCACGACTTTATTGGAGATGTTGTTGGCCCGGTCCGCATATATTAACGTGTTTCTCGATTCTTCCTTTTGAGCTGCCGTTGGCGAAACGTGAGCGATCATCACGGTGCGACAGTTTCCGCTTAAAGCTTCCTTAAGTAATCTCGTTAATTTGGAATCGCGATAATTGACGTACCGGGCACCCTCGCTGAGCGCGGTTATACAATTTCCTAACGCTAATAAGGAGCGGTTGATGTGGGCTCCTTCCTGTAGACGTTTACCTCGACTTTTAGTTTTGTTCGCTCGTTCCGATCCGGCCAAATCAATCATAAACAGTCGTCCCTGTTTGATTCTCATCCGCAGATGATCGGTTTTGTCTAACGGTATGGCGTGCTTAACCATAACGCTTAAAAGTGCGTGACTTCTGGATGACGTTTTGTTTATTGCTGTCGGTTCAACGGTTCGTGCTTTATTTCCTTTTTGTAAAAGTTGCATTACCTATGCAAAAAATGTACGATTTAATGTTTTCCCCATGTTTGTCCCACTATATCTCCTTCTAATGGCATTGTACAGAATTAATACATTTTTCACTCGTTGCATGCTTATTAGTTCATTTGTATGCTAATCATTGAGATTTGTATATTATTAATTGATATTAAAATTTATATATTTTGTTTCGTGCTAATCAAAGGTATTCTATCTTAATCAAAAGTTGGTTATGAAATGTACAAATGCTGTGCCAAACGCACACCCTTCGGTGATATTTTATCAGTAAATCTGGACTTTATTTATTTCGATCGATTATTGGAAAGTGTTCGCGAAGGAGTCAAGGTTTCCCTAAACTTACCTCGTTTGTTGAGGTGGTAGATATTTCCGATAGGCCTGCCACTTGTATGTTTCTGCCTCTGGAATCTTCTCTAAGTTCCAGATATCCGGAAGAAGGATTCAATAAATCTCGAATTTGTTCGTTGTACAACTCCAAATATGACATTGTTACCTGCAGGTAAAACATAATTATAACCATGTAGAAATTTTCAATTCGGGAAACGAAGTTCCTGGTAGGGCAAGGTCAAAAACATAAAAAAATAATAATAGAATGCAATTCTAATTATCGGAAAATTAGATCAAGATAAGTAAATTAAAATGCCAAAGTAAAAGAAAGGTTTAGAATGAAAAGGAAATGTTTATGAAGAAAATAATGTAGATATTACTACGAAGTAAATTGTATGAAGGTTGTACGTACAGGTCAAGTTCGTTATCGAATTTCTTTCTAATAAATGTACAAGGTTTCCAAATGTCTATTTCGTTTTAAGTAATGAAAACTGTTCGTAATATAATATTCTTTAATGCGAAATAATAAATAGAATGCTGGTCACAATATTATGAAAAATGTGGAACAAGCAACTCTTTAAATTGCCATTGATTTATCTAACATAGAACAATTGATCCGATTACTCTAATGGCTAAGAATTATCGGGTAGTTTAATCGAAGAATATTATAGTTAATAAAATAAAATTACAAAAATTTTAAATATTAAAACAATGGAAAAATTAGAAAGCATTGTAGTGCAAAGTACAACATACCGTGTATTGATCTTCTTTATCTTTAACGGCATTAAATAAATCGTTCAAAGCTCTAACCATAATTCCAGGTTCCGAAGGATCTCCAACCATGGTGTGAGTTTTTCCTGCTCCTGTTGCTCCGTAAGCAAAAACGCTTGCATTATATCTGAAATCAAAACCTCGATGAAATTACTTGGACGCTACCAATCTGCGCTATTTTGTTAAGTCCAAAAAAAAATTCTTGGTGAGAAAAAGTTTAAATAAAGCAGTTTTTTGTTTATTTCATTCCGTTCGTCATCGACTCTTGTTATTTAATCTTTATTTACGTATGAAAATTATATCTTCTATACCATTAGTCGACGTATTATTATAATTCCAGGATTACCTTATTTACCATAACATGGTAAACACGACGACAACGTTCGTTTACATTTGAACGATAATGCACTTACGGAATAGATAATAGAAATTATTTATTCGTTTGGCTAATATGCAAGGAACATGCAAGATAAAATTTCAAAATATTGAACTCTTGAAAAATGAAGCATGGCATGCCTGCTTATTTTCTGCAATCTTAATCAATAATACTTTCTCAGTTTATTTACTTTTCTATTTTTACAGCACCATATACTGTCGATAAAAGAGATGTGTAAGAGACGGTTATAAGCCTAGCAGTAGTCTCGATCTTCTGCTAACGCTAAGGTATCGGGTTTAAATCTTAGAAGAGACTAATAAATTTTATTATGCTATCTTAAACAATATAACAGAGTCACAGGCACATTCGAAGCCAGCCTAGCTAGTTACCTCAATTGAAATTATAGACTGGGTAGCTGTTTATGATTGTCTGATATGATGAGATTAGAATCAAATAATTAAAATCTATATTGTCGTGTTTCAAAGAGATTCGCATCCACCCTGTGCATTTTAAAGAAAATTTTGTTTTAGTAAATTTGAGTTGGAACAGTGTCGAGGCGAATCGAAAGAGATACGAGGCTTTTTGCTACGAGTCGCCGCAAGAGTAGGCGGTGCGACTTTTGGCTCGTTAATTTTTGGCTTTGTGAAATTTATTTTTGAAATTGTGAGTAATTTTTAATTTAAATAAAGTGAATTTTATGCGATTGCATTACTGCGTATTTTTAAAATTTGGAATTATTTTGAAATTTTTTTTACGATTGGCTACTGAACAATAGTTGATTTGATTGGTTGATGGAATTAGAAAGAGCACAGTGAAAATTAAAATTAAGTTTGAATTATTAAAAATTAGAAAATTAAAAATTATTGCATTCGTAGGAACGAATGGTGCTATTGATAAGCAGGCGATTTGGATAACGCCAACAACGAAACTTTGTTTCCCTCCTAAGATTATTGAAATTTTAGTTAACACATATTTTGCATTGGCTTTTACATTGAATTTAATTTTGAATTCAATTACATTTATTTTTGGAAAACTAGAGAATTTTTTTGGATTAGAAGAAATTTTATTTTATTTTGAATCAACTTAATTTTTAGAAGTGCGATTGGTTTATTTGAAAAAGAGCGATTTAATTCAATTAGAACCCACCCTGAGATACGACAATCTCATCTCCCGCATTTAAGAACAAGCTTGGAGCACTTATAGTGCATGTGAAAAATCAACCTTTTTGAAAGGATCGACCGATTTGGCTGATTTTTGTTTTGATTGGTTCGTAATTTTCAGAACAAGGTTTGTATGAAATAAAATTTATGGAAATCCTATCCGAAAGAGATTTTAGTTGCAGGTTGTGACGCGCATAAACGGATTAACGAGATTCCAATAAACACATATTGTGCTGGCGACAGGTAGTCCTACAATAGAAAATTTTAACATAAATAAATGGGAAAGTTTGTTTGTTTGAGTCCTTCTCAGTCCTTCGACCGATTTGAACCAAATTTGGAACACTTGCTCACTAGGACTCGGGTTAGGAACTAACTTTACCGAAATTTACGGTCACAGAGAAGGATGGTAGATCCTTGGTAAGAGTTGTGACTAAAAATTTTTCAATTTATCTTCTTTATTACAGTCGGACGTCAAAAAACGACAGCTTAAGCGTGCGTTTTGTGAAAAATCAAATCTTTGAAGTAAAATTTTTAATCGAAGGAGGTGTAAATTTATAAAAAAAATTTACTCGAAAATACCTAAAAGTTGCGAGGGCATGCGATTCCGAAATAAAATTTGCTATATTTCACAATTTTTTTTTTTTTAAGTTTGTTTTGTATTTTGCGGCCTTGCGGTTGAAGATAGAAAAAAAGTTTATGAAATCGATTTAGTGGAGAATCGCGATACGCTTACAAAGCCGTTTTGAAATTAAAAATCGGTTGGTAAATAAGGCCGCTACGGTCAATAGAAAAATATTGAAAATTTTGACTTTGTTGCGTCCCTAGCGCGTAAACTACGTTTTCCAGTTCCAAGACAGGACAACGTCTGTCGGGTCAGCTAGTTAGAAATAAAGTTAAGTTTCTCGTTTTGATTTGAACATATGCCAATTTCTGTGATCGTTCAGCGGCTCATTCGATTCAAGAACACTTAAGAATCCTTACGCGAAGAGAAATTCTAGAAAATCGCGGAAAAGTTTGCCAGCGAAAGGAAATCCAGGAAAAAAATTTTTATCCCGAATCCCACTGCTTATTGTTAATGAGAAATGGTAACCTGTTAGTACTTTATACTATTATTGTATTGAAATAAAGACAATTAAATAAAGTGGATTTGGTATACTATTTATCCTATTCAATAAATTATTAACGATTTGGAATATTAAAGTAAGTTTTATTATTATTTGTATAACTATGTTTTGTTTAATGTACAAAATCTTGACTTTATCCCATTCAATAGTTAAACTCAAAGTTTTGCATTTTGTGAGAACAATTGTTTCACTTTAGTTCCGGCGACGGGCGGCGTTAAAGTAGCAGTTTAGTACTTCTATATCTAATCAAAAAGTAGAAACTAAACGACAACTAATTTTTTGTTCGAGTTAGTTCTATCATTACCAGTATTAATGATAAAACCTACCATTGTGGACAGTTTACCTAATACTGCATATAAAAAATCGAAACAAATTAAACTTACAAACAATCACACAACATAATAATGCTTACAAAGCCCATTTATTTATGGATTTAACACAGGAACATTCACATGTATAGGCATTTTATAGATTACAGACCTATCCGAAAAAAAAAAATAATGATGAATTGTTTTATTTTACTTTATGTAGTATAATCGCTTTGCAATGCTAATAATATAAAACCAATAGTGACAAAGCAGTTGTACATCTCTAGGGGTTGCCGACGTCGTAAGCGTGCAAAACGAAAACTAAAAATAACAACGACCGTTCGAAATTGATAAAAAACAAAAAAAATTCGGTATTCGAAAAGTGCTTACCCATTTAAGACGTCCTTAACTAGAGAACTCGTGGTGATGTTGTAAACTTCCTCCTGTGTGGAATTTTCCCCAAAAACCACATCGAAGGAGTATTGCTTATCGGTGCCCCTCTTTTGCCTCAAGACGTCGTTTTTATCCGCCTCATCTTCGATAACGATCTTCTGAAACACAAAACTATCAATGAAACTTGCGACGTAAGCAGACTCGAACGTTGTTTTATCAAGCCAACCAAATCTCTTTCGTCACAAACTCAAAGTAAATGTGTGTAAAATGTCAAGAAAAAGTGGAATTCGTCAATCAAAGTCGAGATAAATGTTTTATTTTAATATTTTGAGATAAAATGTAAATGTTATAGAAGTTGCATAAAAATATAATAAATTTTTTTAGCATAGCAAGGCTAATGCAATTAAATCGCCTCTAAAACCGATAAAGAGCCAGATTAGATTCCTTAATTTGAATAATTCTTATGCAAAAGCTCAACCCCAATGGTCAAGGTTAATCATTTTGTATTACAAAACTACCAAGAGTGTTCTAAATTTAAAGGATAACACGAAAGCCAAACTTGCTTTGAACTTTTTAGTTTTTTTATACTTATAATAAAATTCGCAACAGCTTGTGCTGACGTGAATTCAAATTGACCACCAACAAGCCAAATTGATTTATTGCGTTGCCGCAGTATTTCACGATTAAAAGGTTGATTTTGATTTGAAACTTAAATGTTTTAATATCGATGTGGTCTAGCTTTGCTTTTAAATATTTAATAGAAAATAATTTATTCAGTTTTGATTCATGGTTCATAGAAGTTGCGCGATTTCCGCCGCAAAATGACTACAATTACCAGGACTAATGTACTATAAACTTCATTTAATTCCGTGTTTGATAAACAGCACTCCAAGCCCGCAAACCTTTCATTTTATTGACATTAATCAATGGTTGAAATTTCCGATATCGAAAGTGGAAAATCTATTTTTATAATAATTCAAATCAAAGCAGTATTTTTATTGTGCAGGAATTAATTAAAAAAATAATAATAGAAATTTTTATAACAATTTGTATACTAGATTCTCTCTAATAAAAATAATAATCAATCATTTCAAATTTTAAAGATATATCCCAAAATCTACAAAAATCGTAATTTTTGTTTTAATTTTTGAAATTCAAAATTTAATTCAGGTTTTTTTTTCACGAATTACTTTATTACTTTATTGATTCTTGCACAGGAAGAATGTTGTCGTATAGCATTATACTTGGGCAGCTTCCTCTTCTGAGAGTGAAAGTAATGTGCACAGATTTGGTGGTGTTTACTTTAATACGCCAGGTCTTTAGCCAGATCTCAAGTTTACTTAGGTGAACCTGTAGGTGATGAGATGCACGATTAGGATCATCGTCAGATGCTATTATTCCTGTATCATCTGCATATGTAGCTGATAGAGTGTTTTCAGTTACCGGCAGATCTGATGTCTACAGGAGATACAGAAGCGGTCCAAGGACGCTACCCTGGGGTACACCAGACAAAATTGGTTGTAGAGTAGTATAGGCCTCTCCATGTTTGACCAGGAAAATCCTGTTAGTTAGATAAGACTCCAGTAAGCGACTATATGAATGAGGTATGTCCTTTTTAATTTTGTATAGTAGTCCACTGTGCCATACTCTATCGAATGCTTGTGAGATGTCAAGGAAGGCAGCCGAGCAATATCTCTTGCTTTCCAGGTCGTTTCTGATCCTTCTCACAACACGATGCACCTGTTCCACCGTTCCATGACCCCGACGAAAGCCAAATTGGTGATCCGGAATTAAGTTTTTATCTTCTAGGATAGGTTGTAATCTTTCCAGAAAGAGCTTTTCAAATACTTTAGACAGAATGAGTAGAAGACAGACTAATCGGTCTGTAGGAAGAAGTTTTAGTTGGATCCTTTCCTGGCTTTTGGATCATGATCACCTGCGCGATTTTCCATTGGGATGGGAAGTAACCTAGTCTGAGAATTGCATTAAAAATTATTCTTAGTACCTTGAAGCCTTTTTCTGGTAGGTTTTGTAGAATTTTACCAGTTATTAGGTTGTATCCAGAAGCTTTTTTTGGATTAATTCTTTTAAAGACGGTACGTTTGATTTCATTTATATTGAATTTTTCGATTGGTGGATTCATCTGGTATTGAGCCTCGTGTAGCTGATGCACAGAATATTCATCTTCAAGGGTAATCTCTCTTGGTGGGGGTTGAAATAGTTTGACGAGATGTTCGGCAAAGCTCTTGGCTTTTTCCTCATCGTTCCGAGCCCAGGCGCCAGCGTTTGATCTGATTGGTTGGTTTATTTTTTGTGTGTTTTTTGTTTTACGGGTGACTTTCCACAAAGAGTAGTCAGTTGTTTTACTAGCTGTAAGGTTTTCCAGGAAATCTTTTATGCCTTGATTTTTTTGATCGATTAATAATTTTTTGAAAAAAATTTATTGATATAATTTTTTTTTTAGTCAGGGTCACTCTAACCACAGACCTAAATGCGCATGTTTTATATGATTAAATTTAAGTAGAAAACCAAAAAGTTGGAAAATTACGTAAAAGTCATGAGTCAGTGCGGCCTTTAGGCCGCACAACTTAGTCAATCGAGCCACTATTTAAACAGTCGGTGTCGAAGAAATCAAAACGGTTGGCAGTTAATAAATATTGGACCAAAATTATTTTGGAAAGGTCAATAAATTAATGAAAAGCTAAAGAAATTAATGGAAAGGTTATGAGTCAGTGCGGCCTTCAAGCCGCACAGCTTGGTCATTTGAGTTCCCTGCTACTCAAACAGTAGAAGACATTTGCGACGTCTGTGCGCATGTTTTATATGATTAAATTTAAGTAGCAAACCAAAAAGTTAGAAAATTACGGAAAAGTCATGAGTCAGTGCGGCTTTCAAGCCGCACAGCTTGGTTATTTGAGTTCCCCGCTACTCAAACAGTAGAAGACATTTACATCTTTTAAAACAATCACGACTGTGCATTAAAAATGAGGGTAGTCATTTTGAAGATTTATTTAAATAATGTAATAGCTTAACCTTAATTAATAAAATAATTTTCAATAAAAATAAAAATTTTGTGAATTTAATTTTTTGTTTTGTAGCTGCCTTGTTTATTATTTTCTGATTTTCTGTGAAATGGATTGGTCTTTCAAAAAATTTTTCTAGACCAAAGTTGTAGTCCGTTAAATTTCCTATCTGGAATGGAACGTCAGAATTTTTGTAAAATGTTTCGTTTAAAAGATACAAGGTTTTGCAAAAAAACAAAATAAAAAAAGCTCAAATTTTTCAGCATTTTTTACCTACTTTTATTCATAAGTCGAAAGGCGTTGATTTAAAAAAAAAATGGTTGAATCTAGTTTGTAGATTACTTCACGATTTTTAAAAACGCACTAATCGATTTTTGTGGAAATTAAAGTGAAAATGTGAAAATGGACATTTAAAAAAATGCTTTAAAGAGGTCTAACTCTCGAAGACTTGAATTTATAAAAAAAAATTTATTTTTCATAAATAAAATTTACGAAACATTTATAAGTAATTAATTTTTTCTAAATTCTTATTTATGACAAGTAACTTGTGGTTTAATAAATTGTTACTTATTACAGATAATTTTGTGTTACTAATGTTTAATAAATAATATTACTTATTATACTTGTAATTATATTATTACTTATTATGCTTGTAATGTATTATTACTGATTATGCTATATTTAATTAATTAATTTTTTAACTTGTGATATATAAGCTGTATTCTTTTTACATATTTTATTTCCATCTCAGTTGCACAACTGAGATGAAGTAAGCTGAGATTAACTGAGTCAAAGTGAGAAAAAGATAAGGTAAAAAGAACAACGAAAATTTACTACTAAGTAATTTTTGAATTTAATTATTTTAATGCTAACCAAATTGTTTTTTGTATTATTGTATAATGTCAACATAAACTTCAAAAAGACAAATTAAAAATTTAAGGTGCAGTAGATATTAAAATGATTGCAATAAGTGACAAGTTTAATTCAAATCAACCAATCCGAGCCATTTCTCAATTTGTCTCAGTTGTAACACTTCAAAACGGCAAGATCAGTTTGGGTATGGAAGGCGATAATTTTGTCACGTAAAACTCAGTTCGGCACGGCACAGTACTTATGTCAAAACGGTAAAAAAAACAACTTTTCAACTGAGTATCTCAGTACAATCTCACTTAAAATAGGTAAAAAGAATACAGCTATTATTAAATTCAATAACGTTAGATTGAACTACTTAATTAAACAATTTTTAATAATGTTTTTATTATTAAGCTTTCAACTTATTATGTTATAGTAGTGGAAATTAGTTCAAGTTACTAAAGAAATTAGTTGCTGTTAATAAATTTTTGCTGTGGTAAACAATTATTTTTCTCGATTTTCATTGAACCGATAATAAATATTAAAGTTAAAAAAAAACCCTAACCTTGTTTACTGAATAACAAAAAACTAAATTTTGTTGACGTTTAATCAAAAAGAAAAACACTGCTGTTATTTGCGGGAAGGTACAAGTTAGGGTTAATATTTAATTAAAAATTCATAAATTTTGTTTATATATAGTTTTCAGTGGACATGAAAATTTGAAATGTTAAAGCAATGTATAAATAATTGATTTTCAATCGAGTTCTTACTACTAAAAATAATCAGTTTCATTTCAGTGAAGTGGAAAATCTTATTTTGATTGCCGAATGGAAATTTCTACCGGCCCGACCGCACTGAAATTCGATTCATAATTATGTTAAATGGTTAGCAACTTGATTGGTTTTCTGTAAAGATTTTTATGTTCAATTTTTTTTTTTATTTTTAACTGTTTTGGAAAGTCCTGTGTTATAATATTTATTTCAGTGACATTAGGCAAAGTATGCTACTGAGTGCGGTGCTGTGACTTTTCCTTACTAGATACATAAATAGCTATTATGAGTTACTAGTACTAAAAATAGTAATAGATACTTTTTTATTGATAAAAAATTGTTTTCAAAGTTTTGAGTTTTTTCACCTTCACCCTCTTTAAAATGTTTTCTTCTGAGTTTTTCGGCTACATCTAAAGAATTTTAGTATCTTTTATTCTACTTAAAAACTACCCACTTCTTAAAATACAATAAAGCGGTATTTGCATATTTTATTACACAATTTTTCTTAATGTCAAATCGATCAATATTGTATAAGCTTTTATTCGGCAAGCTATGTCATGTGGATGTTTCATTATATTTACGTTAGGAAACATGATGATGAGCGGGAGGAGCTTAATAATAGAGTTTTATTGAATTTTAAATTTTTAAAAAAGAGAAAGTACCTGTTATGGAACAGCAATTATTGAACTAAAAGTGTTATTATATTATGTGGATGCGAATTTTGATTTTATCAAAAATAAATTTTTGTATCGATAAATGCCATCAAATTTTTTATTTACCAATTTATTACTTTTTACAATAAATTATAGAGCAGTCGCGAGTAAAAAGTTGTTGATTTTCTCTTTTCTCAAATAATAATTAAAACATCATTAAATGACTGAATTTTTCGTAATAAAATTACTCGACCAATACTAAATAAATAATTTTTATTTATTTGTTAGTAAATAAGGTGTACAATTTTAAACAAATTAAAGTTGACCTCTCGATATCCAATATTGGAGCTATAACTCCAAAAGATATGATCACAACTTGTGTTACAAAATTCTAATTTCTATTCACATAATATTTTTATTTGCCTATTTATTTACCTACCAAATGATTATCACAAAAATGCATTACGTGATTGCCGTATGCTATTTTCATGTATTACCACTTACTTAATGGAAAACATGCATTATGGAAATTTATGAGAAATAACAATAAAATTACAAATGATTTATTAGTACATTTTATACTTTAGACAGATCGTAAAAACAAACAGCTGCCCCTCTGGTTCGAAAAGTTGATAGCTAGCGATTTTTGATCACCGTGTACCTAACGACTTTCCTTACTCTTTTGCTTTATTTCATATATTTTCTTTACTAATTTTGTTTTTTTTTAGTTTTTCAAATACTGTATCGGGTTTAGATAAATTTTTCTATTTTCTCGCTAATTTTGTTTAAATGCCCTTTAGTGTTATTTTAAATGAAAATTTCATATTATTATCATAAAATAATTCATGTTTGCTAATATTTCAGCGTTTCATTTTATTTTACAAGGGAATTATATGACCTCCGCATTTTTGTAATTTTTGCCACTTATTCTACTGAAAGTTTAGTCCTTCAATAAGAACTCTTCAAAGCAGTAGGGCCAGATGGCCAGAAATTTTCGAGAAAATCGACTTTGAAATATTGTCGAAGGAGTTTGAAGACAAGATGTGAAACAATTAGCAAATAGTTTCGTAACACAGTGGCGAGCGAGTTCGACTAGGAAACAGTAGGTCAGCGGTTCTATTCCCACCTTCGCTAGTTTTTTTTTTCTCTCTAGTAGTCTACCAATAAAAGTTAATCCAAAATAAAAAAATTTGTAGATAAGAATTTTTAATTAAAGATGTCAACATTATAGTTAGATGTGATGGGAAAAAAATTGTAGTACAGATGTTAAACCATATTAAATTTAGATTTTCTTAATATCATTTGTAATTATTAATCAGCCATAAATAGGTTAACAAACCCAATGAATAGTTGATGATAGTTTTACCGTCTTTAATTGTCTACATAAAACATTAAGAACACGGAAGCGATGACAGAATTAATAATTTGGAATTTCTTACTAATTTCTTTGGATTTTTGTTATTAGCCTCTAGAGCTTAACTAAGCTATGAATTATTAAAAAAAATAATTTTTCAATTGTCGTGAGTGCATTCATAAACCACGCAAACGCCTCATCATCTCGATGAACTTGTCCGACAACAGGACGTGTAAAGAACCATAATCAGGATAACTACCTATATCAATATTAAATAATATATTTTCAAATAAACATATTATATAATTAGGATAGCTACTTCCACTATGTTATTATTATTTTTTGGATAAAATTATAGTGTGACTATTTTATTTTGTTAAAATTTGGAAAAGTGGGACGGAAGAACATTGAACTCCAGGGTGAATAAATTTGAATTTTTAAAGAAATTTTCAGTTATTTTTCTTACAGAAATATTTAGAAGTTGCTTAAATTAATAAATAAATTTTGATATTATCGATAGACCTCTTCGTGACAAATTACACTTCTTGTGTCACATAAAAATAGACATTAAGTAATATATACGAATTTAATCTTAATCCAAAATTCAAATGTAATTTTTTCTACGCCCCCTATTACAAGTAAATTTTACAAGTTTTCGGTTAAGTTACTTGAAAACAATTGAAAATGTTGCAAACAAACTGGCATTATACATCAGAGAATAGAAAATCGCTTTCCACTCTCCGTACACAATATTCTATTAAAGTAAATTGTCAATTGTTTTGCAAATTGTTTTGCATGAATGTAATTTCGAGTATTAGATCGAAACTTGTCATTCATTACAGTTTTCGTTTATGATTCTTTCTTTTCAGATTTTTAATTGACCTCGATTCGATGTGTTTTTGGAATGTAGTACATAGTACACTTTGTCAAAAAATTATCTACTTTATAGATTACAATAACCTACTCTTCAACTATAATTTTAAAATATATAACGGCTTATTAAGTTGCCATGATATTACCGAGTTAGAAATACCGCAAAAACAATATTAACTGACTAATTTAAATTTAATTCTCTAGAGGCAAAATTTACGATTAAATATCAAGAGATCGATTTTATAGAAAATAAAATATCCAACAAAATAATGCTGACTGATTTATTCTATCATAAATAGTTCTCAATATATTTAAAATTCCACAACTTACTAAGTCGTGGTGAAAATTATTAAAATGTAAGAGAAAATTTTCTAATAACAGATTCAATTCTACAAAAACAATTTGACTGAAATTCGACATTATTACATGAGTTCAAGGGGTATTAGTTTATTGAAAAGTATTACCACCGACTCATGACAAAATAAGCTTATTATTTACATATATTGCCGTGTTTCGAAAACCATAAAAACGTTAATTTTATTGTTTTGTAAAATAATTTTAAAGTTTGAATTTGTTTTATTGTTTATTAAATAAGTAGATTATTTGCTGTGTAAATAAGGTGGGGACGTTATTTTCATACAAAGTGAATTTTAATTAAAAATATGCATTTTGATGATAATTAAAGTGAATTTAATTTTAATAAAAGTTGTTTTTTTGTTTAATTAATAAAGTGCAGTGCAAATAAAATAATAAATTGGAAAAGCTGAAGAATTTGTGATAATTTTTGATCGATGCGTAAAATTACGTCGCAGCAAATTTGTTTGACCAGGCGTGGCCAGATGCAAAATACAAGGCCATATGAAAGGTAACAAAGTTTAACGGAGCAACCATTTTAATAGATTTTAATAAAAATTAATTAATTGAAGAAGAGCTCATAGCTATAAAAAATAAATGAATCCGAGCAAAGAGTAATTTTTAGATTGAGCAAATTTTTATAGATTTATATAGCTCGGGTCATTGCAATATATTGTCGTGTTTCGAAATGCATAAAAACATTAATTTTATGATTTTGTGGATTGTTTTAAAGTTTGAGTTTGTTTCATTATTTATTAAAACACACTGTACAAAGCTTGTAAAATTTTTGTAAATAAAAGGTGGGAGAAGACTGGAGAGAGAACGGAGAGCTGGTCGATGCAAGCACAATCAGGCAGAGGCCGTTGTGCCTGACGGATGTAACGCCATTACCCGATACTTAATAAATTTTGTAAATAAATTAAGTTAAATTAATTAGAGTTTTTGTTTTTTTGTTTAATTGATAAAGTGATGTGCAAAGGAATTAAAAGTAAAGAATTGATGATAATTTTGGTTATTTGTTAAAAATTACATCGCAACAAATTTGAAGCCAGCTGCATGATAGCACATGTGGAGCGCGCTTGTAATGCCGCGTACAATACCACATGAGAAGGTAAATTTGAGCAAATTATAAGTTACAATAAATACGAATTGGGTCTCATGTTCGATTAAAAATTTTACTACTATTGCATGGGGGTGGTTTGGAATCTTATCGCACCACAAATTAAATACAACCACCCCTCATGACAATATACAGATTATATAAATATATTAATTTTTAACTTGTGATAATTATATCAAGTAAATTTAAAAGTAAACAAGTTAATTAAACGTTAAATATAATTTTATTTATTTATATTTTATAAGCTTTCGATGAGTTGTGTCACCTTCGTCAGAATAATAACAAGCAAAAACATGGAAACCGCAAAATAACGTATTGTCATCTGAACGATCTGTGATCTAAAAATCTTGAATCCTTGGCTTCAAGATCAATCGCCAATCGCCAAATGACGTCAGTAGGCAATAACATATAACCGGTGGGCGTGGTACTTCATATTTTATATATTAGTATGATATATTATGAGAAATATATCAGACCACAGTCAGAGTGGTGATATATCATGGTAATCCACCTTGGGTAAATGAGGCTCACCGCTGACCCACTCAACCCGGAAAGTTTGGGAACGCCACTGGCTTCGTGTCAACGATTGACAAATTTTCATAAAATGTGATGTTCACTATTTTTCATCTTCCTTCTATTCTATGTTTGATTCTTCCAACTCAATTTAACCTAGTTTTCACAGCATATTCATTTGTTAAAATTACACTTTTATTTTTCACTGCACTGTATTGCAAATTAAAAAATTGGCTTCGTATCCTGTCATTTCAGAAGTTTATCTTCTAATGAAACGAAACCTTCAGTATGGTAACGATTTTGACTTGTTGGTAGTTAAATTTGACGGTTTCTTCTTTTGTTTTATTAATTTCTCAAGACAGCATCTTACAAGGGAATTATACGACCTCCGCATTTTTGTAATTTTTGCCACTTATTCTACTGTAAGTTTAGTCTTTCAATAAGAACTCCTCAAAGCAGTAGGGCCAGATGGCCAGAAATTTTCGAGAAAATCGACTTTGAAATATTGTCGAAGGAGTTTGAAGACAAGATGTGAAACAATTAGCAAATAGTTTCGTAGCACAGTGGCGAGCGAGTTGGACTAGGAACCAGTAGGTCCGCGGTTCTATTCCCACCTTCGCTAGTTTATTTATAATTTATTATTATTATTATTTTTTTATTATTTTATTTTTAATTATTATTATTATTATTATAAAATTTATTTCCGGAGATTTAAAAAATCATAAATAAAATGGAAAGAAAAGAATAAAACTATGTGAAAATTTCAAATAGGTAGGCTGTTTAAATGCATGCCTATTCCAAATAAATTTTTCTTACCGCTGGTTCATGATTAGCTTCAGAAATTGATAACCTCACGTATTGAAAAGAAAATCAAACGGAATATTAGCAGAAAAGAATACTGGGTTAGAAATAAATTAACCAATAAAATAAGATAAAAATACTACAAAGGCCAACATTTTTATCGTGCAATGCAATGTATAATTTAAATGTGTTCTTTTGAAGTCATACCTAGAGTGTAATAAAACTTATAGATTTAGAAATGATAGACAAGAAAATGTGCTACAAAAAATACCTTTTTATCAACTGCATACAGTGCCTTTTGCGACTCGTCGGATTTGAGTGGTCGAACTCTGACTGCAACCATCAGCCTCTCTTCTGCATTTTTGGAATTAGGTGTTTTCATTTCGTCACTTCCAGAACTTGATGGTGTTTGAGGCGTCATGTTAACTGGGTTAAACTTTTTTATACATTTTTCAAATTTCAGGTGTTAAGTACTTCTCACGTACGAAAGCAATAAATGCGTCTTATTAACTGATGTCAGCATTAGAAACGTCAAATGTATGCCATTAGTGGAACCTAACTAAAAGGCGTCACGAACTTGGTTGGTGTTTTACCCTCAATAAAGGTAACCCATAACAACCAATTCGTTTGTATTCAATACATACTTGAAAATCGCTTTTCACGGCCAACCATGGTTAAATGGTTTAATAAACAAACCATCAATACTGTCAATTAAGTTATTAATGAATTTGTTACATTTTCTGTTTGGCAAACTTGCAAACGGAAAGTTCACTTTTCATTCATTTTCATTGTTCGACGTCGACTCGAACTCGAGACGCATCTTATCTCGTTCAAAATAAATTTATCTATTAATAAATTATGCGTGATCCAGCATTTTTAATTCGACCACCATATTTTCCATTGTTTAAATTTTGAATTACTTTTACATTTTTAATTTTCACAAAAAACCGAAGGAAAACTAATTTAAATTTTTCTCACACGAATACGTATTGTGTTTGGCACTTTATTAAAATTTAACAATGTTTATCGATTGAAGGAGTTTAGTTTTCTTTATTTTTTTTTCACAGTACAAAGCATTTTAATTAAAAATATAATAAACCAAATTTTTATCGTTTAAAAGTTGATAGCATGTACTAAAAATACGAAAGTGGTAGGTACTAAAAAACTACAACCGGAAGATCATCTTGAGCTAATATCCCTAATGGGGGGTTCCCCAAACTAGCATATTAAAACAATGTAAATAACCCTTATTTGGGTTTTACCCCTTACCAAAATTAAATAAATAAAAATTTTAAATATTTTGTTATCACATCATTAGGACATAATGTAATATTAAACAAATATGGTTTTTTATTATTACAGAAAAATGAAAATTTAACAAATCCATTTCAATATTGTGTTCTACGATAACCGACGTATTTACAAAACATGAAAATAATTATTATGTATTGTAACGATTTGCTGATGTACTTACAAGTTATAGCAGTCAATGACGCAGGTTTCCAAAATAAACATAACGTGGAAGTTCACGTTAAAAATAAAATATTTTGCATAACGATTTTCTGGACGTTTGAAGGAACCAATAAAATTGCACATACAATTAACCAAATTAGCAATGTTAAGCTTGAGTAAAAATGAGACGACCGTTTCTAAGTGCAATTACGTGAGAATAGCAAAACGGTTTTGTGCGGTAGACTGTCAACTTACTCAAAGGTCAGATTCAAATTTTATCATTTTTATTACCCATAGGTAGGTTAAATAAGCTGGCGCAAAACTTATGACCCCAACAAAATTTTCCTTCGAAACATAATATAATATAATATAATCGAAATATAATTTATATAAATTATGAAAAGCAAATATATTATAGGAGCATTATTTTTATTTAATGAATCCCGTCGTTCAATAATGGAAATATTTAATAGAAATTTCCTACTGACGAAATTTTTAATTGAAAATAATGTTTATTTTAAACCACATATCGGATAAGGGTAGAGGTGTATATCAATATTACATGATGTGTTATGGATATTTTAGTTTCTGAAAGTTCAACTTGGTTAATAATCATGAAACTTTTTAATTTAGCAGTCATAAAAGGTTTATTGCTTTTAAATAATGTAAAACAAGTACCGAATTTGTTCAAATTAGGTACATTAACTACTTAAAGGGTTAATTCACGTCAGTCAACTAAAGCTCTGACCTTGAACCTTAATGTCTTAGTTTTCAATAATTTTTGTGTTAGTAGTATATGATAATATATTATATGAGCAGAGGTGGACTGGTTTACTTATTCCAGATTTTTCTTCATTTTTACTCAATATGCAGTGGTGGATTTCCCATAAGGCACAGTAGGCACGTGCCTAGAGCGGCAGAATTTAGGAGGCGGTAAATTTTTTTTTTGTAATTGTACAATTGTAGTATGTACACTGCCGCTCACGAAAGTATGGATACTCATTAAAAATTATTAAAATGGCAAATAGAACTTAAAATTTTAACACAATAAATTTATAAATAGCAAAAATGGTTTAAATACATGTTTTTAATACATATTATGTAATGCAGTTGGCATAAAAATTTTGAAAATTTTAAAGTATAGTCGTAAATGAAAGTGTTTACGGTAATAAACACTCAGTAAAAATTTCATCTCTATTTACTAAAGCACGCTTTAAAGTGCTGCCGCATGGGAAATCTTAAAAATTCTAATCCAATCCAGTTTATAGAGGTGAAACAATCTTAACAAGAGAATGGCAAAATTTTGTAGCCTTGTTTTCGACCGAGAGTGACTTAAAACAGATTCGGTTTTAAAAATTCAAAATGCACTATATTGGTATAGTATGCACTATATTCTTATGGTTTTCTCAGGGGATTCTCATGGGATTTTTACCGAGACTGCTTTAAGTCACTCTCGGTTGAAAAGTGTGTAGGGAATCAAAAATGGAAAGAAAGAAATTACCTACAAAAAAAGTCTGAAAAGTATTGTTGTAAAAGCGATTTTTATATTCCAAAAAGAGTTTTCAAAAAGTACAATTTACATTGCTAACATAGGAGCGTCGAAATACTTTTGTGAGTATATAAAATAATTATATAAAAATATGCACAATAAATATTTTTGCGAAGGTTGTTTAATTGATACTTTATATCCAGCAACTTTTTTTTCCTTTAAATAGGGGCGGCAAAAACCACATTGCCTATGGGAAGCAAAAGTATAAATCCGCCTCTGTCAATATGTAATTGTTACAACATATTGTCATGTTTCAAAAATGATTTGGACCCACACTGTACATTTTGGTGAAAATTTATTTTCTATTTAAATTATGTTTAAATTTGTTGAATTGGTGAGATTGAGAATTTTGTTAGGTGGGGTCTAATGAGAGGTAATTGAAGGTCTTTTCGCCGATAGCGACCGACGAGCCTGGTGTGCGATTTTGGCTCGAGGCGATTATTTTGAGTTTTGATATAAATTTGAATTTGTGAGTAATATTTTGATTTGATTTAAATAAAGTGATTTGATACGATTGCATTATTGCGTTGTTTTTTTGGAGGCATATTTTTGATATTTGGAATTAATTTGGATATTATTTATAAGTGGCTGCTGAGCGGTAACAAATTGATTGATTTCGCTGATTTAGAAGAAGAATAATTACAAATTAAAATTTTAACTTGGATTATTTTAGTATTGGAAATCAAAATTGCATTCGTAGGAAAGAGTATGCAATTGATAAGCCGGACTGCGATACGGGTATCGTATGAAATTTGCGTTGCCATTCCTATAATTTTATTGAAATAAAAATTTAACTAATATTTAATTGGAAGAATTTGAAAAACAAATTTTGATTTAATTAATAAGTAATAAAAAACAACCAGGGTGAATTATACGTCAATATAGATCGACCCCAATAGGGTTATATTTTTAATTTTCGGGGAGAAGCAGCATTGAAAAATAGTACGGTTTGGAGGTGGCCCCCCCTTTGGTCTCGAGATAATAGTGTCACGGTTTGGCAAAGTTGATTGGCCTTTTAAGGTTTTTCACTTAATAATTATTAATGAGGTTTACCTGCATATATAAAATTATACTGCATTGTGACCAATTTACATTATTCAAATCGAAAATACTTAGAGCGATTTATAATTTTACAACTCAAATAAAAGTTATACATAATGACTGTACAAACAAATTTAATTTGTGTTGCTTTCTGTTAGTTTTTCATTTTCACATCGTATAAATTTTCTGTCGTAACAAAGAAATATTTCACAGCCATTAAGATTCAAAACATAAAAAAACTTAACAAAGACATAAAATTATCGTACATAGTTCACAGTGGTTAAGACGCTAATTACAAAAAGTCTTCAGAGTGAAAGATTTACTTCTACGGGGATGAGAACCCAAAACTTTAGTTAATAATTGAATGATATGTTGATTAATTCTAAAACAAAACAGATTTTAGTTACAACAGTTATTTCAAAATAAAAGTTTTACTTGCCTGGAAATTCGTTGAACTAAACACGTTTGATTGGAAAGAAAGATATTTTTAGACTAAAGATTTCTCAAATGAGAGGATAATAAAAGTTAATGACTAGCAAAGGCTGAAAATGATAAATCAATTAAGGATTAAAAGGTTGAAAAATTTTAAAATGTTTGAAAATCATAATAAAATAGAAATTGCGGAGAACTACATTAAATTGGTTTATCATTTGAACTTCGCGCTGCGAAATCGTCTCTAGGAGGGGACAAACTTGGAAAATTTGCAACAACGTAAAGGAGAATTTGTTAAAACATTGCGGTACGATTGAGCAAACGAGAAAGTTGTTTGGTAATTTGTAACTCCGATAAAATTCGGACATTGTGATAACAAAAATTTAAATTTTTGAAAAGTGAAAACAATTTATATAGAATGGATAGTGAGTCAAAAGTGTAGTGAGTCAGGTCAATTATGAACAGTAGCAGAGATGATCAGCAAGAAAGACCAAATACTAGTAACCAGTAAACCACAACCAACAATTAACAATATAATATGGTGAGAAAACTATAGTGTACGTACGTCATTAAAACTTTAACAACGAACACCGTAAAGTTAAAATTTAAAAAATTTTTATAATGTCATTCAGTTATAATTTTCTAGAGCACGTTGAAATAATTACGAATTAAATATTAAAAAATAAAAACTAACGGCACATTTGTAACCCATTAACAGATCTTATGCAAGAAAAAGCCTAAAAATATCGACTACATTTGAATTCAAAAATATTGAATTGTGGTAAAACTTTACATTGAAAATTTATGATTGTGTTTTTAAGTATTAAATATTGAATAAATATCATTGAATTTTATTGAAATTAATTAAAATTACTTAAGAGTTTCATCCTAATATAAAATAATCTGCGTAATCCAACAAATTTCACAGGAGGGTGAAAATTTATAAATTTGTAAAGTTGGGGGTATAGCAATATGTAGTTGTAGCGTTTAAAATTTCTCTAATCTCTCGATATACCATTTGTTTTCTCTAAACCAAAGCTTAGAACTCACTCAAATTCAAATTTACATAACTTTTACTCGCTTAATTAAGTGCTATTCTTAAAATCCATCTTATTGTTTAACGCAAACTTTGTAAGGTATACTCGTGTCACGCACTTATCAATCAACCATTATTACTTGAATTGATGAAAGCATACTTACCTGTCATATTATCCCTAATATGGATAACTATTGGATGAATAGACTAAAATAATAAAACAAAAAATTGTCACTTCTTGACATTTTATCAGTGGTATCAGTTAATTCACGAGAATTAAAAAAATAATTCTAAAAATAAGAATTATTTGTCATTAGATTTAGATTAGATTTCGTGTTGTATTTCATTTGTTAAACATTTTCAAAAATTAAAAATTATCATTGTCATGAAATAATTAGAAAAACAAGTAGCTTATAAATTTTTTGTAAATAAAATGCATTTCAATTCTATTCGATCGTCGCAGTTTGTTAAATAATTTCATTGGTCGATTGACAGCTGACGTGAATGAAATGGGCATTATTAAACAGTTTTAATAAATATTCCATGTTATAAAAGAACTTTTCTTTTTTGTACAGTTTACAACTGTGAAATTTTCCATTTTAATGTTTAATTGAATCTGGAAAATCTTTTTAGCTTAAAAAGTTGATTTTTTTTAATGAATAATTGAAGATTTATGATTTTATCGTAAAGAATATAAAATTTATAGATCGACTCTTTGATCTAATTAAATTTTTAATTAAAGAAATATAAACTTTATCAACAAGATTCGAATATTATTTATTGCCTTTTTAATTATTTTTTTAACTAACCTTTAGGCATTGAAGCAAATTTTGATTACGAGAGTTATAATTTTGATAAGAAGGCTATGATTCTGTGACTGACAATATAAATACTGAAAAATACTTTTAATTTATTATTATGTTTGCGTGCTGACCTTAATAATGGATTTATATTTTGCCAGATACCAGGCACTAGGTATTGATTTAAAAAGTTATCAAAACAACAAAAATTTAAATAACTAATCAACCAATTTCAAAATTTAACATAGAAATTAAAAGTACTCAGCATTTCTCATTCGAAAAAAAAATGTTAGAAATACGAAAAATTGATGCCATACAGATTTCTTCTTTTCCAAACTTTAGTTTAGGTCATTGACGGCTTTCCATGTGTGGTAAGTGTCACAATTGCGTACCTGTTGAAATGTGAAACTAGATTTAAAACTGTATTACTTGTTTTCGTGAAAAGTGCCATTTTTAGGCACTACTAAGATAATGAGTGATTATTCCACAAAAAGTGCGAAGTGGATTAAGGAGAATCTAGTCTCGTCGTCTATTGTTGATTAATTTTGGAACAAAATTCACTTTCAGTTAGTGATTTTTGATCTTTTCAGTTTATACTTAGCATATTTCTCTATTAGAAGCGATCTTTTTGTTGCTATTATTTTTGTATTTTGTGACGGTGACTATTTTGCTATATAATGCTCAGAAACCCACTTAAAATTAATTTCAATTTATCGTAATACTGGCCTCAAGAATCAATTATAAAGTTATAAAAAATAAATTTAAATCGAGTTTGTGCTTTATTAATATGATCCGTGGTCACAAGACCAAGGATTCGGATTTATAGGCATTTATGCAGTTTTTGCCGAAAATTGTTGACGTTTAAAATAATTTTATATAAAAATGTAAGGCAGAAAGTTGGTTATGGTTAAGGTGCAACACCTTGGTGGTGCAGCGAGCTGAGTCGGCTGCGGAAGGCGGTTACGAAACTTTGCAACAAGGCAAAAAAATCAAAGAATGGGTCTGAATGGGAGGAATTTAAAACCCTCCAGTTAGAGTACAAGAAGATGATTCGCCAAAAACAGCGCAAGTCTTGGAGGGACTTCTGCAGCGGCATTGCGTCCACTACGGATGCTGCCAGACTGAAGAAGATCATATCCAAAGACCCAAACCAACAGCTTGGCACTATTCTTCGAGACGATGGCACATATACAGAGAGCCTCGAGGAGACTGCCAAAGTACTGTTACAAACACACTTTCCCGATAGCAAAACCGTCCCGGACTACGAGTGGACTGAGCACACAACTCGGACACCGACTAGGACGGATTGGGAAATTTCAATCCAGATCGTAAACCCGATCAAAGTAGCCTGGGCCATTAAAACCTTCAGCCCTTACAAATCGCCGGGATTAGATGGAGTGTATCCGGCTCTACTTCAGTGGGGCCTGGATTACTTGCTCTGTCCCCTGGTGAAGGTGTATAGAGCATGCATTGCGCATACCTACACACCGAAAGAGTGGCGGAAGGTTAAGGTTGTCTTCATACCCAAGCCAGGTCGAGCTGATTACTCACTGGCAAAATCTTTTAGGCCAATAAGTCTTACCTCGTTCTTTTTAAAGACACTGGAAAGACTGTGCGACAGAGAAATTCGAGAAGGTGTGTTGGTGCATAACCCACTACATCCGAATCAACATGCATACACTCCAGGGAGATCAACTGAGTCCGCACTACATAAAGTTGTGGAATGTATCAAGAAATCGTTACAGTCTCAGGAATGTACCTTGGAGCGTTTATAGATATAGAAGGGGCTTTTGATAAGGCCACATTCAAAAGCATTACGGCATCCCTACAAGGTCATGGCGTTTCCTGTACCATCGTAAGGTGGATCAGCTAGTACTGCTACACTACTGTACTGCTAGTACTGCTACTGCTGGGCAGCAGGGCGGTTATGATTGGAGTGGGTGATGCGAGTATAAAAGTCGTACTCTCGCCACTTTTGTGGGACTTTGTAGTGGACAGCCTTTTGCGTCGCCTCAATAAACATGGTTACTATACCATTGGATACGCAGATGATATAGCCATACTGCTTATAGGAAAGTTCGAGAATGTCCTGTGTGAGTTGATGCAGGATCCTCTTGGAATCTTAGAAAAATGGTGCACGGAGCAATCTCTCTCGGTTAACCTGACCAAGACAGAGCTTGTCCTGTTCACCAGAAAAAGAAAGCTGAGGAACATGAAAATGCCCAGCTTAAAAGGAACCCCTCTCAAAATGTCATCCGAGGTCAAGTATCTGGGAATCATACTTGACAGGAAACTAAATTGGGGCAACCATATTACTGCAAAAATCACCAGAGCTGGCATGGCCTTCTGGCAGTGTGGAAGGGCAATGGGAAGATCGTGGGGCTTCTCTCCGAAGATTGCCCTCTGGCTCTACACTGCCATAATAAGGCATATGCTATGCTATGGAGCACTTGTTTGGTGGCCCAGGACCAAACTAGCAACAACAGCGTCCTTTCTATATCGGCTGCAGAGATCAGTCTGCTTGGCTGTGACAGGAGTGATGCGAACAGCACCCACTGTGGCATTGAAGACTCTTCTATGCCTTCCTCCGCTAGATCTTTATGTGGAGGAGCAGGCGATAAGAGCTGTTCTTAGGATGCGGTCATGGGGCCTTTGGACCCATAGACAGGGAGCCTGTGGGCATGCGAGGATCCTCGAGGACTGCTCTAAAAGAGTACCTCTTCTGGGTCTAGATGCCGACAGAATCTCTCCTAAATATGTGTTTGATAGGAAGTTTAACATCCTACTAAACGCAACAAGAATCGACGAATCAGACATACGTCTGTATACGGATGGTTCTAAAAGCAATACTGGCTCAGGTGCGGGAGTGTTCTCTTTTGAACTGCAGCTAGATATTAACCTAACGCTGGGTAGATATGCCTCCGTTCTCCAAACGGAGCTCATGGGCATACTACACTGTGCACAAATAGTCCAGGAAAAGGATATCCAGAGCAAGACAATTCAGATAATCACAGACGGTAGAGCTGCTCTTTTGGCACTTGGTCGCCATAAGATTATCTCGGGCCTGGTGCTACAATGTATCCGGGCACTGAATGTGATATCAACACACAATACCCTAACTCTTAGCTGGGTAAAAGGGCACATAGGAAATGAGGGCAACGAAAGGGCTGAAAAGTTGGCGAGATTGGGTTCGGGTAACCTGCCCTGTGGTCCCGAGACTTTTATCGCGCTGGCGGTCAGAACCTTAGATGTCATCATAAAGAAGGAAACACAAAAATTGCATTCGGAAAGGTGGGCAAATGTAATTGGATGCCGACAGGCGCAGGCGACAATACGTTCTCCCTCTGAAAAACATGCAAAATATTACCTGCAGCTGTCTCGGGATAATCTGCGTACTATTGCTGGGTTTCTCACGGGACACTGCAAGTTAAACAAACATTTACACACAATGGGACTGGTTGATAGTCCAATCTGTCGTGAATGTAACGAAGCAGACGAAACGATGGAACATGTGCTCTGCAACTGCCCGTCGTTAGCATCAAAAAGAGGATCCATGTTAGGGAACTTCTGGCTTAGCATGGCCAGTATTAGTGACGCACCGCCCTCAAAAACATTCTAGTTTGTTCTAAGTTTGGGATGGCTCGGGGACTAGAAGGGAAGGTGGGCCGCTGAACAGCCGGAAGCAGCATAATGGGCCCGATATGTGGCCTGAGTGCATGCAGGCTTTGGCCTGCCCTCCACTCTCAATCCAGAATCCAGTTGGTTATGCTAGCACCATTTTAAATCTTAAAAATCTCATTAGTTGGTTACTATCTAAATATTGGTTTATGTAAAATATCGAATATTACCCTAGCTCGGGGATAATTTGGGCACTTTTCAAATAAACGACAATTTTTTTTATACTGGAGTGAGTAGCTTAGGTTTCGAGCTACCGAGTAGTATAGTAAATTTATAGCCATACTCTTTTAGATAAATTACTAAAAAATTTTAATCAAAAATTGTCCAATGTAGGCTTGGTCTCCTCCCTCCCCGTCAAAGTGTAACTGCAATGGGAGTCGTTTTTAATGAGTACTTAAAACATAATGCGATCTAAAAATAAAAAGAAAATAATTCCATTTGGTAATAATTGATGCCTTGCTATGGGCTACTTTTCTGTTGGGCCAGTTACAGAAAAAGTGTAGATCAATTTTAGTTACCGTGCATTTACGTTTATAGACGCCTACGCTTTATTTACGTGTTAATTTTGTCGCATTATTGAAGTAAGAAATAAATAAAAAACGCAATTAGGTAAGTAGTTCGCTCTAGGTAATTATTAAAAATTTAAGCACCATAATGACGAAAGTGTTATGAAATATTTAAAATTTTCACCGATCTTTATTTTATTTTGGTCAACGAAAAAACCGTACCTATTACTCACGTCAGAGAAATTTAGAGCCCAAATCTTGATGAGGGCGAAACTGGTATGTATATAAGCATTACGTGCGTTATAGTCAGCCAATTAATCATTTATTTGACTTTTGTTTAGCTAAGAACAAAAATTAGACGCAAAAATTGTACACATACAATGAACACGACAAGTTATTATTATCTTGTAAGACTAATAACTTTAATTTTAATTGCTACCTCGCTATACTCCATTATTTTCCCGCAATCGATAATAAATTAGTTACACTAGGTAGATAGGTGCCCATACTGTAGTTGTAGCACCAAGTCGTTAATGTAAGTGTTCATTAAACGATTCGTACATGTCATATAAATCAATAATAATTATATTATTTTTTTACTTTTGTATGAAACAATAAAAGAATACTAAACGTGAATGATTATACCAAAAGCGAGAAGCTTTGCATTATTTAGTATACGGAAGTATTAAAGGCGTTTTGATGTCGTTAGTATTTTGAAACATAAATATTGAATGTATTATCTATAAATAATTAGAATAATCCGTTTTAAATTATTTTATTCGCTCCTGAATGTATAAAGTTTTACATATTTACTGCCACTGAAGGTTTGTCATAAATTACAATAATTTTACACGCTAAAATAATATTTAATTCTCTCTAGGAATCTAAAATGCCCACGATAATTCACTTTATATCTGCATTTTCAATGACACAATAATGTGTCACTCGACTTTCGACTCGTGACATATTTATCTATCTCGCGATTAATACGCTATTTTATGCACTTGACATATAATCTACTATTCTTTATTCGTCAATAGTGGAGTTCTGTATAAGTTATCAACTTTGGTAAAACCTGGAATTTTATCTCTATTCTAATTCAGGGCCGTCCTAAGATATACGACGCCCGTGGGCTACTAAAATTAATGCGCCTCTCTTCGAAAAAAAACACACAAATACAAAATATAAAAAATTAATTTGTTACTATTACCCTAAACGAAAACATAAAGGGTTCTTTAAAGCATTTTTTTTAATTTCCACTTTCACGTGGTCATCGTCCGGAAAATATTAATTTTTTAGTAAAAATTAACTAGTGCTTTTTTAAAGAGCGTGAAGTAATCTACAAACTAGATTTAACCATTTTTTGTCTAAAATCAACGGCTTTTGAGTTATGAATAAAAGTAGGTAAAAAAATGTTGAAAAATTTGGCTTTTTTTAATTTTTTCTTTCAAAATCTTATATTTTTTAAACGAAACATTTTGCAAACATTCCGGATAGGAAATTTAACGAACTACAACTGTCACCTAGTAAAAATTTTTGAAAATTTTTTTTTGAAAAAAAAATTAATTAATTTAATTTTTTGTTTTGTAGCTACCTTGTTTACTATTTTCTGTGAATGAGAATGGTTTTTCAAAAAATTTTACTAGACAGAAGTCGTAGTCCGTTAAATTTCCTATTCGGAATAGAGGGTAAGAATTTTTGTAATTAAAATGTTTCGTTTAAAAGATACAGTTAAAAAAAACAAAATAAAAAATCTCAAATTTTTCAACATTTTTTTACTTACTTTAATTTATAACTCGAAAGCCGTTAATTTTAGACCATAAAAGGTTTAAATCTAGTTTGTAGATTATTTCACGCTCTTTAAAAAAGTACTAATCTATTTTTACCCAAAAATTAATCTTTTCTGAGCTACGGCCACGCGAAAGTGTGAATTAAAAAAATGCTTGAAAGCTTGAATTGAGAATAAAAATTTTGTTAAAAATGTTTCTTAGGAAAGTGTTCTCATCACCCTGTATAAACAAAAACAAACTTTAGAGTAAACAAAAAACAAAAGTAATTTATATATTTATTTTCCTAGAGACCTTAGACCTTAGTCTTGACAGTTGGTCGACTAACTTTCTAAGCCAATGACCGTCTCCAATTTTAAAATAGAATTTCCTTCGGTAGACATTCAAACTGCCATGCCCGAGAATCCTTCTTTTCAAAATTTTATATAGACAATATAAACATTTGACTGTATTTCATATTGTATGCTACGGTTTAACTTTTTCTGTAAAAACGGCGAATTTCTAAGTTAAATATTTAAAATAATATAGGTATTCTAATTAATTAAAATATCTATTATCTTCAACAATTAAATTTAAAATAAATAAAAAAAGTCGATCAAGGGTTTTAAATATGTACATACTAACTAGAGACATCTGTCGTGCATAGCTATTATTTTCTTTTACAGCGACGGAGCTGCCTTACATAATTTACAAAAATTATTAAATTAATTTAATGACATTCCTTTAATTTATATAGCTTCACTCATAAATTAAATTATTTTTTTGTCGTTTCCGCACCATAACATAACCTTAAATTTTTTTCAAATTTCAAAGTTTTTTCTTTGAATTCTTCGATTTTAGTTTTGTTAAGTGGAAAAGGTGAAAAATGAATATCTTTGGGTCCAATGAACAAAAACGTACACAACCAAAATTGCTCGATACACGTAAGTCTCACAACGATTTACATCAAAACCCAAGACTATAAAATTAATTTACAAATTTATTGAGGTAAATAATTACAAATTATTTGTACAAATAATTGACAGACTGTCCTGGAGCAAACACTTTGATTTCTTTATCATTTGCTTTATAATGAAAGACACTCTCGTGCAATAACATTTCTTTCTTAATATTTTTACGTTTAATCGAAATGAAACCGTTCACATCCTGACTGCTGCCCGTATACAAAGGATACACTTTAATGTTAACATCGGCCATATAATCTACCACACTCGAAATTACATTATCACTTTGAGTTGACACGTGACAATTAATCACCATCGATATTAAATTATTTGGTAGGATGTTGGAGCAATAATTCAAAAAAATTATAATGTCCGTTTTGTCCACTCCCAAATCTAATAGATGACTTATATCGTCGATAATTAAATACACGCGACCACCACTTGGAACCGATAACTTATCGACCTTACTTTTTATGTCCAAAAATAGTTCTTTAACCACGTCCTCTTTTTTTAATTCAAAATAGTTTTTATTATCTTTAATATTTTCTGTAACCGATTTCAACAGTTCAATCGACACACAATTTTTGTCTTGAATTTGTTTCAACAAATCGAAACCCACTTTCTTCCCAATATTTTGGTAATGTCCTAATGTATTGTGAGTGATCACTAAACAAACTTTATTTAATTTGTCGCTGAAAATTTGTTTCATTAAATTTGTAATCACAAAATTTGAATCTGCATTTTTATGTTCTTTAATGGAAACGCACTTCTCCGTGGCACCGATGTTAAGGACGGCTGAGAGACTGGAGTCTTTGATGTTTTCAAGATGCCGTGACATGATGGTCATTAAAAATTACAGATTGAACCTGAAATAATGAAATTATTAATTGCCAAAACTAAATTTATGTCCTTTCATAGAGGTGAAGTCACACGGTACACTTCGGTACCGATAAACGTAGATTGTAATGGGTGAAACTGAAGGGTGAATAGCGACTATAAATAGGTGTACAAAAAATAAAACTTGTAGTTTAATTTTTAAAACAATACACAGTAGTACTAATTGAGTAATTTGTGTAATGAGTGCCAAGCGATAGTTTTTGGCTCGCGGCGTAAATGTTCAAGCACGAGCCGAAGGCGAGGGCTACAATCACGACAAATGCCAAAACATACCTCACGCTAGAGGTGCAAAACATAACATTTATTGTCCGGGCGAAAAATCGTATTGAAAATATTTTGTTTCGTGTTGGACCTATGATCATCGTAAATCGTGACGCACGGTTTGGGAATCACTGCTTTAGTTGGGAAGCGCAAAAGTGGGAGTATCGTTTCCATTTTTTGTGGTTTCAAACCACAGCATATTATGTAAAATAATATAGTATTATTTTACCAAAATTAATAAATTTTTTTAAAGCCCGAAAACCTTCGTACTTAAACGGACGGATCTTGATAAACAATTTACGATTAAAAGTTAAAATAATATGGGACAATAACCTGTAATTACATTAACTCGAACTTTGAGCAGCCTTGAAAGCTTATAAAGTAGAAATTATGTAAAAATAGAAAGCAGATACACAAAAACCGACGTTTAAATGGAAAACTAAATAGACGGTAAAATAATACGAACATGAACGTTACGCCACACATTTCATCACTTTAATTTCGAAATATACCCTATTTTACTAAAATTTACAGGTAAGATTTTGAAATTAAAACAAAAACAATAAAATTTACCTTTACACGATTTTTCAAAAACATAACCTTACTTCGATTTTGACGAACGTTTATTTGAAAGAGCGCCAAATTCAAATTATACAATACATTTTTTTTATAAATTAAATATTATATAAAATCATGTTTTTGTTAACTGACTTAACGTAGACCTGTTAATTAAACTAGATTACGTGAAATTAACACATTAAAGCTATTGGTGTCATTACAAGGTTATCATAATCATCATTCACACATACCTAATATATTATTTGAGTAGTAACTTTTTTAATCTTTGTCAGATTTATTTGTTCACTTATAGATATGGAAGAAAAGCAAAACAAATTGTCGCGCTGGTATTTTGGTGGACTTGCATCTGCAGGGGCCGCATGTGTAACTCACCCCTTGGATTTGTTAAAAGTGCACTTACAGACACAACAAGAAGGAAAGCTTTCGGTGCTTGGTTTAACTAAGAATATTATTAAAAAGCAAGGTAAGCAAAAACGTCTTGTTCAATAATTTAATCAAACATCCAAATCAAGCCATTTCCTCCCGGGAAATCTCAAATCTAAATCCTTTACACTAAGTAAATCAGGTTTAATCATACCTTCACTCCTGATAAAAGTAATATGCTGTAAAAATTCCTAAAGGATATTCCATCCAAGTATTAAATACGCCCAACATTGCTTGACTGTGGGGGTGTTTTTTTTCTAAGGTGCACTTGCTCTCTACAATGGACTTTCGGCATCTTTATGTCGTCAATTGTCTTACTCGACAACCAGATTTGGAATTTACGAAGTGGCAAAACAGTCGCTGCAATCGTCAGGTCAGGAAACTGGTTTTGGCACTAAAGTAGCAATGGCTGGAGTAGCAGGTGCTGCGGGTGGATTTATAGGTACACCAGCTGATATGGTCAACGTTAGGATGCAAAACGATATTAAATTACCTATAGAAAGTCGTAGAAAGTATATTTTGGTTTAAATTAAAGTCGTTTTAAATAAACCAATTTTTTCAGTTACAAGCACGCATTTGATGGTTTGTGGAGAGTTTACAGCGAAGAAGGCGTTCGCAGATTATTTTCAGGTGCTAGCACGGCAACTTCTAGGGCGGTTTTGATGACGATTGGACAACTTTCGTTTTATGATCAAGTCAAAATATTTTTATTAGGTTCGGGCTATTTTAAGGACAATTTAATCACACATTTCCTGTCCAGTTTAACCGCTGTAAGTTGTTCTATTTAAATTTAGATAAGATAATAAAAATTGCTGTTACATAGGGAGCTATAGCAACAACTTTAACGCAACCATTGGATGTGTTGAAAACGCGCGCCATGAACGCTAAACCTGGAGAATTTAAAGGAATGATGGACCTAGTAATGTATACTGCCAAATTGGGGCCCTTGGGATTTTTTAAGGGATATGTTCCAGCATTTGTACGCTTGGCGCCCCAAACGATTTTAACCTTTATGTTCTTAGAACAGTTAAGACTTAATTTCGGTTTCTTACCAGTACAACAAACTCTATGATTTTTAAAAAATAATTTTAGCAATCATTCCATGTTGTTACATTAATAGCGCTTAGGAACGTAGAACGTTGACGTCTTATATGTTAAATTTAAATTTTTTGTTTTCAAATTTAGGGGGAATTATCGATAACAAAAATAGTTTTAATTTAAAGCATTTTTACTTCTAGTCAAAATGCTGTCCTGTTTTTTTTTATATTAAGCTTTTGGCTGTAATTTTTGCGTTTGTTATTTTTAATTTGTATTTTATGCTTGTTATCTTTTATGCCATGCTCGTTCCAGTTGTTATTTAAAATTTTTATATAATAGTTTAAGGAAAAACGTGTAGTTTCTGAAATAATTGTTAATTGGCCTAGAGAGTGGTGCCGTAATTTGTGCCAATTTATTTTTTAGTATAAATTTTGTTATTTGTAAATCATGAAATAATTAGTAGTAAAATAATTGGCTACTGTCAGACAACCCTCATCACGAATTTCAAAATTTCAACTACACTATAGGAAAGAGGACAATTTTCTGTGTATAATGCAACAAAAATATCTGCGGTCCATGCATTAGTTTTCGAAAAAACGGCATTTTAAAGTTATTAAAAGTAGGTAGTTGTAACCCGATACACCCCGTTGCAACGTGTCGAGCCACGGTCAACTGGCACGTTCCGTTCCTATTCTTCATTTTGTTGACGGTACGAGTGCTTTAATACACTCTTAATGTTTGATTTCAGTCACGGTCGACACCCGGACAAGTTCTATGGCTTCGAGTTCCACCCTTGGCGAGTTCTGTCATTTTTCAGGGATATTTTTAATTTTTTTTGCCTTACACAAAATCGGCTAATCGTGCAGCCGTGTTAAAAGGTGTATCTAAAATACACGTAAATTTAAATTTTTCAAATTCGATTTTTTCGAGAACTAATGCACGGACCGCAAAAATTTTTGTTCTAATATGCTTAGAAAAGTGTCCTCTTTCCTATAGTGCAGTTGAAATTTTGAAATTCGTGATGAGGGTTGTCTGACAGTACCCAAATAATTTAATAAACATTCCACAATGTTAAATGTTAAAACGGCAGGGTTTATTTTAGTATCTACAATAAATAGTTTTAAAAAGTGTGGATACTTTATTTAGGAACATTAATGCACAACATGAGAATCTTAAAGGTTATCAAAATTTTCAACAATTTTTAAAAAATAAAATAAGATTACAAAACAACTTACACATTAGGTTTGATTAATCAAAACGGTTGCTTGATTAACTAAAGAAATTTTTATTTGAGCAGAATGTTGTTCCCATGGTTCTCCGTCCACTTGAATCGGTGCACTTGCTTTAAGATGAATCTGATTTTGAAACGCAAATTAATTTATTAAAAAAATAATTACAGGAACATTTACCTCGACACTTTTAGCTTGTCCAATTCTGTACGGTTTAGAGAGCCCAATTTGCATTTGAGCTATATGAAAAGAAGAATAAATGCCCAAAACTTCCAAAAGACCATCATTGTATGATTGAGCTGGTTTTTCAGAATTTATCCCTAGAAAACATGAATTTAATAAAAAAAACACCACATCCTGACTTGAATTTTACCCCATAAATCAACTCCTGCACCCCAAGATTGAATATTAAGTACGACAATAGATTCCAATTCAGGTAAAGAAATTTCATTGCCATCCAAAAATAACACAAGTCTGCTTTCTAAATTTTTACAATCCGCATTCATCACTTGTTGGGTTCCAAAGCACAAATACAACAGCTAATAATGTAAACAGTGTGAGCCAACATGGCAAGATATTTTATAATTTAGTTACCTTATTGAAAATACGATTACTAAAGACGTAAAATCGACTGTCTCTTGCTTTATGAAAATCTAATGCAACTTGAGCATCCACTCCGATACTTAAGTAATTGTACATGTACATGCTTTTAGTTGGAATACGAATACCCAAATTGCTAAGTTGTCGATAAGGTACAATCTGAATACTCCATCTTAAATAAACCATAAGTAAAATCTTATTTAATAATTTCAAGTGTATACCTATCAATAGTGGCTGCCTCTGCATTTTGGAACTTATTCAAACATTCAATGATGTTAAAATCGGACGAAGTTTGCTTTCCCCACCCTAAAACCCTAGAAAGATCGTTTCCGGTGCCCAAAGGAAGTATTCCGATTGCTGGTTCGGGCTAAAAAAAAGTACTCGTAAGCAGGATTTGAAAGTTATTTCTAATTTTTTACCTCTAAATCCAGTTTATGAGCCGTGGTTAAAATCCAAGCCACCGTTCCATCCCCACCAGCAGCCAGCACTTTAATACGAGTAGGAGCTGCAAAAATGCTCCACTGCAATGCAACAGAAGGCGTTCTTTCTGCTAAATCGATCACTTGAGCAGGATTGAGAAAACGTCTAAATTCTGACAGAACTAATGCACCATCGTTGTTCCCAGATTTTCTGTTTGCTGCAGTAATAATACTCCAATCAACTACCTATTATTCAACATTTAGACTACACCAATTAATAATTACGAATAAAAACCCAACCTATAACGATAAGAGGACACCAATTGTTCCAACCCGGATGCTTCACACCTCTTAGCAACATTTGACGATGAAAACTGCCTTTACGTTTTGCAACTTGAACACACCACGGAGGAACAATGATGGACTTGTACGGTCCAAAATCGCATTCCTATTAAAATTCATTTTTTTTAATTGAAAGATTTAAAAACTAAAACTTACTTTGCCTAAATGAGACCGACATTCTTTGTGTGCCGCACGATTACACCAACAACAGTTAAAATCAACTAATCCTGGTTCTAAAGCACAGTCTTCCTGGCAGACATCACAAACCGCTCCAATTGGTAGGTTTCCTGTTAAAAAAAACAATAAATTGTGATTAATATAAAACTTAAATTTAAATTTTATTTAATCAATAAAAAATAGTTTACAAAAGTTCAAGCAAACATATAAAAGCTATTAAAAAGCAAAAAGAACTACCTTTGACCCAATGATGATTTAGAGTTTCAACTTTACTGGTTATAATTTTGCAAGGAAGTAATAAATTAGCTTTTTTAATACAGGTGAGATCGGAACAAACACCACAACAGTCACAGTATACTCCAATTCCATTTAATAATAATTCTTCACATATCGAGCAATACCAAGACTGTAAAATAACAATTAAAATACAATGTCGAGAAAATTGAAAGTCAAAAAATGAAATCAATTTACCCTAGCAGTAACTTTAATATTTTTCCAACTGTGAGCCTTCGAAAAATCTCGAATAGAAACTGTATTATCACTGAACAGCAATTTTATCACATAATATCCCGCCAAACAAATAGCAATTGTTGAAAATGCAGACAATAGAGCACTCAGAGAAGGATACATGTCAAACGAAGCCTTATCCATGCTCCAGTCGACCTCTTCGGCTAATTTACTTAAAACGCCCATTCAAATCAAATACAATTAACTTCCAAAACGTTTCGAAAACCATGAGAGCTGTATTTTAGTTTGAATTCAACATTGACCAAAATTTAAGCACTGTCAACCAAATGTCAAAAGTAAATTAATAAACCAAAACCAGATGTTTCTTTCACGCGAACCACGAACATGTATTTTTATGTTCGGGGCTCATTTTTAAAATGAATGCAATCAGGTGGCGAAGAACAGGATTTACCAACGATCAGAAAATGGTTTAAAACTGTAACTATTGATCGGCCTACAAATACGCATTCGAAAAATTATTTCGTTGGAACAATTTCTTTACGCCTAATTTGCCATCGTTACAGTACGTAGATGTAAAACTTTGACGATCACTTCAAATTACAGAATAATTAGAGAAAATTTAGATGGCATTTCAAAATCGAAAACCACCGAAACTTGGTGAAAAATGTAACCCCACGAATTGGATCTCAATAAACAAAAACAAATTTCAGCGCTAAACCACAGTGTGCTAAACAACAGCAAACTTTATAAAAACAAAAGTGCCAATGGGTTATCATTTACGGGGTGCGTTTAGAATTTTGTAGAAGAATGATTACAGAAAAATATATTTTGTGCTATCCATCGAAGCAAGCCGATGGTGATGAAATTTAGAGAACAAAAATTGGGATATTAAAAGGCCTGGCGCATTAAATTGAGGTTACAATCGATAAAAACAAAACGTTGTGTTTTGACCTAAACTAGTTTATGACAATTGAAAATTCGAATCGATTAACTGCATAGCCCTCGTAAAAGTAACCAAATAACCACAGCTTCATATATGGTTAAATGTTGAGGTTTTGTGCTTAAACAAAAAAAATTATCAATTTATTCCACTAGAATAAAATTTTACGATATTGTTTGTAAGTAGAAATCAACATTTTTATAATTCGCACTTTTAAAAGTTTTTGTGTACCTTTTCAACTTATAGAATCAAACCCTTTCCAATAATCATTATGCAAATTATGTGGCAAAATTCGTACCTTTTTACAAAATTGCATTGTTTTAGATTAAAATGTCGGCACGCAAGAAGAAGCCCAATTTAAAACTTCAGGTGTCGGATGATATGCCCACCGTGTAAGGTAATGATTTAATAAAAGAACCCCAATGACTTGTTTTGTGTAGGATACCGCCTGCAAATCTAGACAAGCGGACGACCATCACTATAACCGATAAGACCTTTGATGTGGAGGCAGATGATTTGGAAAAAATTTGCGATTTGGGACGAGGTGCTTATGGAATTGTGGAAAAAATGAGACACATACCGAGCGGTACAATTATGGCAGTGAAGCGAATAGCGGCAACTGTTAACACACAAGAACAAAAGAGACTGCTGATGGATTTGGATATAAGTATGAGAAGTAGCGATTGTACATACACGGTTCAGTTTTATGGAGCGTTGTTTCGAGAAGGAGATGTGTGGATTTGTATGGAAGTGAGCGTTTTTAAAAGTTATTTCACTTTTGAATAATTAAATTTACATTTTGTTACTTGCAGGTTATGGACACAAGTCTTGATAAATTTTATGCGAAAGTTTTCAAACACAATCGTAAAATATCGGAAGACATTTTAGGAAAAATAGCTTTGGCTGTTGTAAGCGCTTTACACTACCTTTATTCAAAGTTAAGAGTTATACATAGAGATGTAAAACCTTCCAATATTTTAATAAATCGAATGGGAGAGGTTAAAATGTGTGATTTTGGAATTAGTGGATACTTGGTGGATTCTGTTGCCAAAACCATTGATGCAGGATGTAAGCCTTACATGGCGGTAAGTTTTCTTATATTATTTTAAAATTTAAACTATAAAAATGTTTTAAAATTCCAAAATAATCCCATTGGTTATGATAATATTTTTATCCAAAAACTTGACTCGACGTTAAAATATTGAATTTTAATTTTAAGATATTTTTTATTTGCCACTTTTACAGTATTACAAAAATAATTTCCACTTCAATATCTGATGCTTGGTTGCACCACACTAAACAGCATTAAAATGCCAAATACATTGTTCAAAAACGTCAATACAAATTTAATACGCTACTAAATGAGGCACATAATAAATTGCTTTACTTTGTTTTGCTTCGTCTTTATGCTTCTGCGGAATACAGTATGTGATAACCCTGCACCGCCTATGGCAAATTGTACGCTACCACTATGTAATATTAAAAAGAAAATTATTATATTACATAAATATTTTCAATTAAGATTGTAATAAATTTATTATTTAGTATTCATCTAAATTGGTCGTCTTCAACCTGGGATCTCTGAACCCACTGTAGAAAACTTCATAAATTAACGCAACTATGTAATTTTCTGTTAGCAAACAAAAGTACCTACTTAATTACAAAAACGTACTACTTATATTTTTAAAATTTAATTACTTATATCTAATTTGGTTTTTCTTAATTTTCGGCAAGTCTTTTCCTTTACATGTATTAAATGTGAACCACTTAATGTGATAAATCACTTTTAATTACAGCCGGAACGCATAGATCCTCAGGGTAACCCATCACAATATGACATACGTTCAGATGTGTGGAGTTTAGGAATTTCCATGATAGAATTGGCAACCGGACGATTTCCTTATCAAAAGTGGGGCTCTCCATTTGAACAGTTGAAACAAGTGGTCACAGATGATCCACCCAGGTTACCTCCCGATGAATTTACACCCGAGTTTGAAGACTTTATTTCAAAATGCTTACAAAAAAAATACACCGACAGACTTAATTATGACCAATTACTGAAACATCCCTTCTGTGTTAAACATTCAGAGAAAAACACGGACGTTGCATCTTACGTTTCAGAAATATTAGATATACCGGAGAACGCATGAGATTCGTGTATCATTTCTTAGTTTTTATTATGATTTTAGTCATTTTTTACATCATCACCACTAATATCGCAAACTCTTTTAATTGAACGTCAATTTTGAACTTGCATTAGTAAATTGAAACACTTGTAGTTTTTTTAGTTAAAAATTGACGGTTAATTAATCATTAACGTAAAATGGAAAGGGTAAACTAATCGATAGAGTAAGAAACTGATCCTGTTTAATATAGAATTACTGTGTTCAAGTGTAGTTGAATCATGACGTGCCAGAGTACCTGATATGAGATGCCTCTTAAACAAACTCCTAAAACAAACCCAACGAGAGGTTTTCCAACATACAAAAGTTGTTATTTGTTATTTGGTACTAAGTACCTCAGAAAGTTCTCATATTTATTGTAGCAAGACTTTTATTCTTGCCGTGTACTCGACGACTACTCCGTATTGTATAATAAATACATCACATTATAAATGTTGGTAGATTTTCAGGAGAGTAAAGATATTTATTTTTGATTGTAAAGCCACTGAACAAAAACAGCAATAATAAAAATTTGCACGTGTTACATTTAATGCAAGATGATTGGTCGTCATTTTTTAAATTTAAATTGAACCAATCACCTCGTGTTAATATAATTAGATTTGTTAGCTTCGTAGAATTGTAAAATGCAAAATTAGACGATAAAAAAATATTCAACATTTTTCTGATTCTCTACTGCTGCAGTATTCGTTGATAATTTTTATTTTGTTTTAACATTTTTCATTTATTTTATTTTGATTCGAATCAAATCATTTAATTTAGCATTTTTAAATTTTGACAAATTTTTATATTGTGTATTAAACTTTTTCAAATATTATTTTATAGTCATTTTTGAGTTAATCAAAATTGCAATTTTAGTTCATCTTATAAGTTAGTCACGTAAACTACTGTCATATAACTGTGTGATAAATAAAATTTAGTTTTAATGCAATTTTAAATCACTCACATTTTCCTTACCTATAAAATCAACATGTTTTAACTTGGCTATACTATCAAATAAGGGAATCATCTATAAATATCAACCGAGTGATAATTTGTGACGATGGGGTTTTTGAAGATTAGATTTTGAGGAAGTCACAATTTCTAACACTTAGAATTCCACATTGGACTTACGTTTTCAACCAGGCGTAACTATGGAGAGTTAAAATCATGCTTCGAAGAATTTACATAAAAGGTCTCACAGAAAATGTTTTAGTGGAAAAGTCTTTATTTACAATAAAAAAATCAATTCTACACACACTCACATTGTTATTTACTGTTTTAAAATGGAGAATTCATTCCCAATTTCGTTTCAAAATCAAGTCGAGCACGTCGTTGATACCGTAAATTTGTTCTAAAAAATTTAAACATAAAAAATCAAAATAAACTTTAATAACCAACTTACTTTATCTCTTCGCGTTTTATAAATTCATTTAATGCAAAGGTCGCCAATGGTGACAAAAACGCAAAAATATAAACAAAATTTTTAATTTGGAAGCCCGCGTAGTTGTCATATTCCGTGACATTGATGTTAAAGTTTATTAATGAAAAAACCAATTGAAGGAAAGAGCTAAAACAATTAAAAATCATAAACATGCCTAAAGGCTAATTTAGTTCATTTACACTGTTGCCACTGAGCAAATCCACAACACATTTTTGTGAGGACTTCTGCAGCAAATTGAATACTCCCGATGAACAAAATTTACAGAAATCGTTACTAAAGCAAAAAATATATTAATTATAATCCATAAAATCAATTTTTTACCCACCCAGATGTAATAAAATTAAAATGACGCACAAATTTTGTGCTGAAAACACGTTTTCTGAAAAAAATTTGAAATCTGTTGACGCAGTTGAATTAGAATTGGGAATATAATACAACAAACATGTACAATTTTGTGCCACACATGTATCCATACAATGGCTTGCCATTACTCCAGCAAATGTTAATACGACAGATAAAATCATCGGAATAAATTTTCCCCCATAACACCACAATACAAACGCAAAAATCTAAAACATTTTTTTACATTTAAAAAAAGACAATTTTTTCGGTTTACCTCAAAATTAAAACCAATCAGTTTTTTTCCTTGTGGCTTTTTAATTTCTTCAACGTCAATCGCGGTTCCCATCATCGACACACTTAACAACGGAATAATAATACAACAAAACCACAAAACTTGTCCAGTTGTTAAAATAAAGGGCAGCATAAAAAAAATCGCAAGGATTTGAATTAAAGTTAGCGATATACAAGAACAGAGCCAAAATTGTACTAAAAAAAACCCAAAATAATTATATTTTCAATTCGAATTCCGTTGCTGCTCACCTGTATTCCACACCAGACCCATGTAGTGCCTTGATTCAATAATCAATTGAAATATTGAAAGAGGATCTTCTCGCTTGAAAGACAAACAGCACGAAACAGAATTTAAGGCGCGGGATAAATCTATAGGGGATATGCAGTCACTGATAACAGATTTGTAAATTTCCGATTTTTGGCACATTTGTGGATACAGTGGTTCTATTGCGATGCTGAAAAAAATATGTTACACTTCAAACTAAATAAATCTCAAAAAAAGGGCCTATACTATTTCGATATTGATCACGGAATCTGCAAAACTTTCTTTCTGGTAAGTTTGGATTGCTATTTTTGAGCAAATAGTTAATAAGTAATAAAACACAAAACTTTAATTATTTCAAAACTCGCTTTTGGCAATTTTAATCAATGAACAAAAATTAACTGTATTAATGAAAATTTCATAATAATGAAAAATCCGTTATATTTATGAATTTGTTTGTCGTATTTGTGAAAGTTTATTTGCATTGTGCGATTTTAAAGTCACTTAAAATACTGACAGCTCTGATTCTGGTTATACGAACTACCACACTACGATTTTAAGTCCAACATATGTGGGCAATAATATCTGTTGGTTTGTAGAAGAGGTAACAGAAAACTACTCTATTAATTAAATAAATTCTAATGCAAATACTGTGGCTTCATTCAAGATTAAATTTAGGGGTGAGCTTTCACAACTTCTCTACAAAAAGGAATACTGCAAAAAAAAGTACAGAAGTTATAAGGCTATAAACTTTTACAATTTAATAAAAGTAGCTTGCCCAACTCATAGTGTGGATTAACACTGACCTTGCATCTGCTTGCATAAAAACTCCCATGGTTTCATAATTGGCAGATGATCCTATCACACATATAACTTCACCATAATCTTGCATAATGCGAATCATTTCCTTTGTGCTAGAAGCTGTACAGTCGGTAAATAACGAAACCAACAGTGGTACATTATCAATATGTTCGATGTGGGGCCTTATTTTATCGATTCCCCTTGGTAATTTTGCCTTAAAACACAAATAAAAATAAAATTTTCTCAATAAATCAAGCACAAACTTACTCGATTGCTCATATCAAAATTAATTGGCACACTCTGTTCGGTACTGTCAGTTAAACAACTCAAGGATTGCCAATCATGAGAAGCACCATTAATTTCGGTTGGTAAATTTAAACTTTCGTGACTACCAATGGGATCTAAATGATCTGTATTTTCATGTGAAAGCAATTCACGTTCGGTATCGAACTTTACAATGGCAGTATCTAAATTTATTGCACTCGGAGCCGAATAGCTCAGCCCTCGAGATGAATCGAGGGTACTAAAATTAACGTTTCCTGAGTGTTAATTATTTGGCTAAATTTTGAATAAACTTAAAAACAAATACACAAACATGCAAAATTTCCCAGAAAACATGCAAAAGTTCCTTTAACACCACAACCAACAACGAAAGCGGAAATATTTTTTATCTAAATTTCTAATTTAGTGCTTTTGTAAACCTTCAATCACAAAAGGATAAAAAAGCCGCTGTTTTAATGTTTAAAAGCAACCGCAAGTAAGAGTCACTAAATCACAGAAGCAAAATTTAAACTCAACTTGTCTATACTATTTTTGCAATAAATTTGCCAGATATTTTAAGCTTTGCTGTGCAAAATTGATTGTGATTGCAAACGTAGTATAGTACCTATTTTCGTTCGCGTTGGTTTGACCATCCAAAGCTGTCGAATTCGGCTTGCGTACACGCCGAGGTAAATCAGCTGGAGAACTCACACGAGCTGTTCCATTATTAGCCCAACATTCCGATGGTCCACTTTCTCGTCTATTTAGTTAATTATAAAATTATGACCACTCTGCAGCAAATGCAGATCATTATAGCAGTGCTTCTGGGTTAAGAGGACAGAAATTACAACCAACACCTAAGAACGTCTCAAACAGCAGTTACTTAGAATGGAACCATTTTTACAGAGTGACTCACTTTCACTGCATCCTTAATAGAAAAATATTTTTATACTTCATAAGTACAGGATGTTGCTTTAATGTAGAATAGCATGTAAAAATATTTTCATTAGTTCTTAATATTGTTAACATAACTTTTGTTTAAAAAACTATTCTCGTTCTACTATTAAAGGTGCTAGAAAGTGATTTTCCATCAATAGGTCATCGTGTATAACAAACTAGATACACCGAAGAAAAAGAGAAGCTCGAGTGCTTTAATGATCGGCTAAATAAGTTGCATACCAAAATAAAATATAAAAATAGCCCAAGTGTGAACATTAAACATCGACGCTTGAACACAAAACTTTACCTGCTTCTTTCACTAAGAAGTGATATGTGGCAATTCCAGCCACTTTCCAAACCCATCTTTTCGCTGAAGACTCTGGATCTTAGTTCGTTTTCTTTACTAAAATGCACAAACCTAATACAAGCACCTTCCAGTTGCTCTATCAAATGTACCATATCCATTTGTGCTTGATATTGCATCGTTACCATTCCAATAAAAACTTGATTACATTGCGTTTCAAAACAACTTTCAACGTCTGATACATCAGAAAGAGGACCGTCGTTATATAAGAGAGAATCTTAAAAAATAAAATGATTTCTTTTTATTTATTTTGAATTTAAGAAGTAAACAAACCTGTGCTATAAAATTGATTAGCAAGACCTTTGATGTGAGGTTCTAACACACTTCGACAGTCGGAATGAATCGGAGTCGGACTGCGATGATTTAAATACAAATGCCTACTATCACTTGGTAATTCCAGGTACATTTTACTCAATTTTTCGTTGATTCCTTTATAAAGCGGCCTAAATACGAAAATAATTTTAAAGATGCTCAAGGAAGAGGGGAAGTTTATTTACCTATATGCAAAGGCAGTACAGTAAGCAGTTAAACTGCTCCTCTGATAAAAATCCTGAATCTTCTTTCTTTCAGAATAAGATAAAGGACATAAATCGTGGCCATCCCAATAATCAATGCAAGAATCTAAAATAATGTCTGCCGTTCCTTGAGATAAAAGTTGCATAGAATTGGTGTTCAATTCTTTTACCACAACAGAAAACATGTGAGGAAAAGGAAACTTCAATTTTGTGGACATTTGAAGAGATCGCACGTATTTATCACGTCGAGCCATCTCAGTTTGCTGCAGCAAAAAATATAGTAACAAATGTTTAAAAAAACTTAGATCAATTACCAAGTGACGAAATGTCGATAGCTGCTGTTCCAATGCAAACATTTGCTTGGCCTCATTTACAAAACCAATTTCTTTAGCTAGCTCACAAAGACAGCGTCTGTTTGTAACAGGAACCAAATTTTCATTATACATCGCTTCACATGTAATGTGAGAGCAAAATTTGGTGTAATCTTCCTAATGAAACAAAAAGGTTTTATGCAAAAATTTATGTAATGTTTCAATATTTTATTTACCTGAGTACTTAAGTTGCAAGTGTTTAAGAGAATCGATAAACCTAATGGTTTGAGGGAATTTAAGTATTTTTTCCAGTCGGTATCATCAAATTGTAGTTTGAAAGGATCACTTGGATTGTGAGTCAAATCTAAAACTTCCGCTACAGTCGTTAAATTTCCTTCACTTTTATTAGGAATACTCTCGTTCATTCCGCGCGTGCTGTCTGCATCTGTACTTAGTTCTCCTAAATTTGCAAGACTAAAAATGTTAAATTGCTTTTTAAAAAATAAACTAAAGTGGTACCTATAAGAATGTTACCTCGAATTTTGTGAAACGTTTTCGACGTTGCGTAAAATAAATATTTTCTCTGCTGTTGGATTCGGCCACGACAATATTCCCTTTTTATCGACACAACACAGAGCCGTGAGTGACCCCAATACATGAACAATTTTAGTAGACCGAGTCATCATAGTCTCTTTTCCTTGAAGTACGCTAACAAAATTTTTCCAAACGTCACGAACAGAATAGAAAATCATTGAATTATCTATGCTGACACTGTCTTCCATGTCATATAAATCTGTATTACTTGAATTTGATCGCAACCTGATGTTTGAAATGCAAATAAACCTGCAACCCAAAATTTAGATTCAAATAGTGAAATTTGATTGTTATCTTTCCTTCAAGCTTTAAAGGTTTTAAATTTAATAATTTTAAAAGTATTAAAGTTTTAAAGGTAGCGATCAAAATAAAACCATCAAATTACCTTGCCATTCCGATGTAATTTAAGAATGTCCAAACCACCGGAAACATCAAAGGCAGTAAGGGTAAAATTATGGCCACCGAGTTAAGTACAAAAACCTGTAACCAATCGTAATCTCCATACGAAAGCCTTAAGTATTTAAATCTAACAACGTTCACTATTAAAATTAATGTAAACACAACAGGTAAACATATCCACTCCATAACTTTGACAGTCATAAAATGCCTCTGTTGCTCTTGTATGGTTATAGGCCTATCGAGAGACTGTTCGAGCGCAATACGTAAGTTGGTTAAATAAGGCGTCTCCAAAAGTTTGTATTTTTTGTTTTCTAATGGCTTTCGTGACTTGGGATTGGTAAAGCATTCGTTGGCATTTTGGAGCGACGGTCCATATACTTCTTTAGCATGAAGCAATGAGTATTCGCTACTCTTTTCCAACGATTCACAAAATCCGGGGCTAATTTGGCCAGGACGAATCATCACAATGTCGTCTTTGACTAGAAGAGCCCATGGCAAATTGACCAATTTGTTATCTCTGTATGTCCATTGTAAAGTTATGCATGGGGAAAAGGGCGATAATAAGCTTGGGTAGTTTTCTGAATTCCAAAAAATACGTTCCTTCTCTTTTCTAATCAATTCAAGTAGCATTCCAACCCTACGAGTTAATTCATTGTGTCGTAATTTACTGTCACGCAAACTAATAAATACATTAAAAGGCAATAAAATTAAAAGAAAAAAGGCCTGCAGCATTAACCAAATATCCAAATAAATAATTGCAGAACTAACGATAATCAATATTGTCGCACTTATGACTAGAATAGAAATCCAATTTATTATCGAGTGTTGACTACATGGATGTAAAACATCGATCAACCATGATTTAGATTTGCTGTAATCAAATTGTTAGAACAAACGTAATTATAGATTGGTGTTCAATTATACCGTGACTTTTGCCATTGTTGAAATTGGGTAAGTACTTGTTCGATATCATGTTCGAGCCTGATAATAGCTTCTTTGGTGGACAAACCAAATTCGTTGAAAAGATGTTTTTCTCCCATTCTTCCATTATTTTTACAATTCTATAACTTCCTATCTGATTTCAAAAAGTAAGGTTAAGATCCATTTTAGTCTAGAAATTATTTTCAAATTAATTAATTTAATTAAGTTTCATCTAGTTTAAGCTTACCGTCCAATATTTTTCGTATAAATTTAGTTTATAATGTAAAAAAAATAAGAAAAACGTTCTATATAAAAATTTGGATCATAGAAGTAGCTATACCTTATATACAGGTTCCATCTGAAATTATTGTGCAACTGGTAGAGAACAACAACTAGGGCTGAGAATAATTTTTCGGAATATATCTATATTCGGTGGAGGATCTGTATGAAACCTAACGTGTATCTCGTCTTTGTATTAGGTCAATGTCACTAATTGTACTGTATAAATAACACAAAAATACAGAAGAGCAAAGCGGCCGAACACCCGGTCACTATGCCATTGGTTGATGTATTTCTTGTGATGAGTATGAAAAAAGAGACAAACTGTTATCTGTTTCTGTATTCCTTAGGCTTTGTTAGAGTTATTCGTGGATTTAGAAAATAGGATCCTCGAAGGGTCATATTTGTGCTACAAAGTTTTACTAATTTTAAATTAGCCATTTAATAGGTACCTATAGTTTAAACAACACAGTCTTCTGCAGAAGACAAAATGACAAATACTTTGCCAAATTTTTCGAATGTCAATGGCTTTTTGCCTCTAAGCCCCGCTCCGCTCGGCAAGCTTCTTTCCTAGGTGTTGACTGGATGCTTCGCAATTTTCCACAAACGTACCCATTTTATTTAATAACTCTTTATTTAACATAATATTACAGTGTTTGTAAATAAAAATAACAGTTTTAGTGCATGAATTTACAATACATCTGTGCCTATTGCTACTATTTACAATTTATCAGATAGTTATGATTATGATTTACAATAATTTTACATGATTGGTTGATAATTTATAATTAATGAATGTAACTGGGAAAAAATGAGTGCAAAAACCCAGACAAACCCACCCACAGAGCTACACTTACTTAAATAGTATTTGAGTCCAAATTTTGCGTTTTTATGATAACATTTTATTGTAAACATGTATGTACAAGTTTAATTTGCAATGTTACAATTTCATACTTTCCACACTTTGGCTTCGATCTTCTCACTCAAATCTCCAACTGTCCACTACGATCCGGATTTTTAATCTGCTATTCGGGAATGTGTTCATCAGGAATTAAAAATACAAATTAGAATTCTATTTTATTTTTACCAAATACAAAAATCGACTTTCGATTACGCCAGACCACCTCCCACTTTGGATTATCCACGTTTCCCGGTGCTACCCCTAAAAGTGTGACTTTTTCAACCCAAAATTTACGTCAGGCCTGTGCATGATTTTTGAACTCTATTCATTAAAATACGACGATTTATGCAATAAAAAGAGCATGTAAAGTTTTTACGATTTTTCAAAAAAACGAAAGGTTTAACCCCTTTGTTACTTTTTGTTTTAAAGTTAACAAATTCGATGCCAATTTGATTTTCTTAGTCAGAAAATCGACTTTTATATTTTTCAAAAAACTTGAGATAACTACAATATCTTTCGAAAATTTTTGGATTATTTTGTTTAGAAAAAACTATAACAATGTACCACGCATGAGAATAAATAATAAATTACCGAATTGACAGCGATTCTTCTACGGCTCTATACCGAACTTTGAGATTAACATACTAATAAAATAAAAAATATTAGATATGTTATAAATAAAAATTTGTCACTTTTCTATACATTAACAGAGATGAAACAAAAAATAATAATGCAATCAAACCACAAAATAAAAAAGTTTAAGACTGGTGCGTTTGAGGTTTGAAATATCGTCAGTCAGATACAATCGATTTACTATAAACACAAGCTAGAATTCACAGGACTCAGTGTTGGGACTCTTCATAATCTGCTTACATTCTAGAAAAGAGTTGGATAGAAAAAAAATACCCTCGCAAAGATTTTAAATAAACATTGTTCTTAGCGAAATCTATTTTGTTCTATCATAGCTAAGTTGCCGATAAACAAATAAATCACTGAGAAATTTTCTGTTAATATTATAATTTCATTTATATAATCAAATTTATAATTTCAAAACACTTTAATTGCGAAATAATAATTAGAAATCCATCTTTCGATGTATAAATCCGAGTCCCAAAAAGGACCATTTTAAATAAATGTTATGCAAGCTTCGGAGACGTCCAACTACAGCATTTCTTCTTCCACTCGTACAAAACTTTTATGCGCTGGTTGTTGGTGGCCTTTTTCTCAACTATACCTCGTTTGCTGATTATTTATAAATTTCATTAGCAAATCCAATTAGGTAAGTATTAAATCGACACAATTTCTACAAATCAAAAAAGCATCAGTTAATTTCAAAAAGTTAATATGTATGCATGACAACAAGCACGTTAAACAATTCTCTAAAGTCGCCTTATTCGATAATGCGACAGGTGGATTTAATAACAAGTTTCTTTGCTAATAGAAAACTACAGGCACATTTAAGACAATGTAAATATAGATAGATATAACATTATTAGTAATACATATCAGAAAACTTGACAAACAACATACTATGTACAGCTACGCTACTGCGATGCTCGCTCGGAGAGTTTATAAAAAGGCTCAAATTTTGATGCAAGCAATGCTTTGTTATACCAATATGCTCTGTAGACTCAAGTAGCACGATCTACAATGACATTTCGGTAAGAAATGCCACGTAAATGTAGGATTTTTCAATAAATTAACACCGAAATGTACAAAATTTCAAGTAACAAATTGGTTCAAGATAACATAATTTGAAGACAAATTTGATTATTTCCATTTAGTTAGAACGATTGGCAATAGCTTCAGTCCATTTTTAATTGCCTATATGTTAATTATAATTTACAAATTGCATAAAATTAATTTCAAGGTTAAGTAAACGTCAAAATATAATTTTGGAAATAAATGGGCTAAAATGCATTTTTAATGATAATAATAGAAGGATTGTGCGTAAAATAACGTTATTTTAAGATATTTCAAGAAAATAATGTATAAATTTGACATTTATGCATAATTAAACGTTTGAGATTTTGGGGGCTTCGGAATGAATTTGCGAAGCAGCTATCGCGTTTCAAGCAATAAATTAGGTGTAAATGAGTTAGTTATTGTGTATTTTAATGAATTTCATCATTTTCAATCCATTTCTATTTTCAAATGTAAATTATTATATGCAATTTTCGAGGTGAATATTTTTCGTTATTGTTGGCATTGTAGCTGTCTAAAATATTTTTTTTACAATCTATTAAGCATTTTAAGGCATAATTAACAAAAAAAGTAATTTAAATTAGCTTAATTATTATGCAAAATCGATTTGAAATTTGAAATTATTCAAATTTTCGTAAATACAACGGGCGACATCTAGATAAGTTATCGGAACCTCGAGCTCGGATATTTCCGTAAGGCACAATTATGCTTGATGACGTATAAATCACGTAAAAATGTTCGCAACGAAGAAGCCGGTCAGTAAAAAGTTGATAGCGTTGAAGTGCGGTCGATGTGTTCAAAATTTAATTATAATTTAGATGATTTCGCTTGTGTAATCGTTTTGAAATTACTTCTTTTGAGATAAAATGATCATTTAAATTAATTATTGTGCTCAACTTAAATAATTGTGCATTTTAAATGAAAATAATAAAAGTTCTTATTGACGCGACTATTTTGTAGTAAACAAAAGAAAGCGCTTTATTTTTTAAAACAATTGTGCTGCTAAAATAAGTCAATCTTCGAACATTTCAATTAATTTATCATTCTAATAAGATATTTTGTGTGCAATCTTCAAATTTGAACACCGACAACTTGGGTAAGTGTTATTATAATAATTTTAATTTGCTATGCGGTTTTGTATTCTTTCCGTAACTTGCCGTATTTTCCGTTGGCTTGCATCCGAATCTTTCGAATAAAATAACCATTTTCAATTTTATTATCGACAGGTAGTTAACTATATTTTTTTCAACTCAAACTTTTTGTCCTTAGATTGAAAATTTTTGGAACGTCAATTACATCCAAATTTTTGAAACGACATCTTTCTCCGTAACCAACATCCGGATGCTGCAAATTTTTGGTAAGCCATTCTTTAATATTTTATATCAACCTGTAAAAATAAAATTTTATTTAAGATTTTTATTAAGATATTTTTTATTAATAATTTTGTTGTGTTTACAATGATTTGTAAAATCGGGTAGATTTTACGAAATCGTGTAAGTTATTCAAAATCTGCCTCGTTTAATAAAAAGCGATGAGGAGTCTTGGGAGGTGGCGAAAATAAAAATTCCTTGACGTTTCAATTGTTTTTAAAATAAATTTTTTTGTTTTGTACCTTTGTACTTTATACTTGATTTTAAAACTTCTAAAACGACGATTATTAATAAATTTGTGTTCCATTGGTCTTAAAACATTTTGGTTACTGCTATGTTAAAATCCTTCATGGTTGATTGAATGGCGCACTTTTATCCAAAAAAAATGTAAACAAATTTACGAAATTTATGGTTATATTCGCGAGTGTAGCCAAATAATATAATTTATTATGCTTGTGATGGTAATTTAAAATTGAATTTGGCGATGGATGATGTATGTAAACGTTCTGGTTGTTAAAAACAAAGAAACATTTGAAGATTCAATTTGACGGTTATCGAGGTAACATTCTATTTAATTTAAGAAAAATAAATTTAACTTAGAAACTCACCACTATGGATCTCATTGGAAAACGCAACCGTGGCAAAACATTTACTTGGAAGATAATTAAGAACTTGGCCGACCGCAATTTGATGTTCTCCTCAATTGTTTCGTTTCGAATTTGTTGCGGAGCATCGATTGCGTTTTTCAAGTTTCTGTAAATTTAAATTATTTGTTAAACAAAAATTGCTTGGATAATGAATATTGGTATGATTTTTTTCTTTCATCAACGACATAGAAATGCACAACGTGTATGGATATAACTATGAAGTGCCCCCATTTTTGTTTATTTATATTTATATTTACTTGTTGTGGTAAATTAGTTTGTTTTTTAAGTTGTTATAATAAAGCAAGCTTGATTATCGAATTGCAAGCTGCCAATTGCTATACCGCAAGCGAGGGTTCGATTCTCGATTAAGTATCTACGTCGTATTTTTTTTTCCGAGTCTTCCTTCTTTTCAAATTTATTGACTATTACTTTATTTTCTTTACTTGTAGGGAGAATTTTTCTATAAAAAAAAATCATTCAGTTTATTTACCCTAAAAATTGTGTAACTTTACGTGGTAGAAAAAAAATTAACCCAGGAATTTTCATAATACACTATTTCGAAACTACAAGTTCCTGGCATAATATTAATGCATACAATTAATATGTTATTTTATAAAAGTTTTTTTTCTTTCAGGAGTTCATCGAGATCAGAAAATTGACAATAAATCGTGTACGCGCTTATAAATAATAACACCATTTTTCATTTCGTGAGCGGTTTGAAGTGTCGAGTACGTAATTTTATATTTTAAAGCTGTATTAGAAGCTCGAAAATTTCTTAGGTCAATTTTGCTTGTGATAAAGTGTTTGTTTTAAAACTTTTTTCAATCGCATTCGATAAAAAATATGTGAGTGTATTTTGTGCGTTCGACTTAACCATTGCTTGAATGGAAGGCTGGACTAAGACAATCCAACTGGCATCAGTGAAAAAGGTAAGGATCGATCAATATTTTCTTTTTAAGAGTACCTTTTGAATGTTTTTTGTTTGGCTAACCTAATTCTAATAAGTATAAATGCTAATAGCTTTCTTTTTGTTTGCAGGTAGGTTCCACGGCGTGGAATGGAAATCAATGCATCAAAAAAGGTTAGTAAAAAATTATTCTTTATGTGAAAAGTGCAGTGGAAAAAGAAAGTGATAATATATACGGTGTGTTATAATAATTGTGTTCCATAGATTATTTTCTGAAATTTACGAAAATTTTAGAAAACATGAAATACTTAGTTTTTCAATAATTAAATAACGGGCTTGTGACTGAGCGGGAAAGTGTGATTGCGTTCCTGGTCGTTTCGGTTATGAAAACAGCCGAATATAAATAGGCAATTCCGCGTTATTCTTCAAACTCTATTGACGCGTCGCAAGTGACCCGGGTCTACTAAATTTGCAAGCGGCAAACATAATATAGTCAAAATTTTCATTTCGTTACATTTCTTATTTAGTTAAGTATTTCGAATAAATTTATTATTTATTATTTCAAAATATTACAAAATAGGTATTATGTAGTTAGAAAATTAAAAACGTTGCTACCACATACAAAACATCAATCTATTGGGATGACAACGGGAAACCACCCCATTCGATATTAACTAGCATATTCCCCACAGATTTCGGTCAACTTGTATGTAAACATTTGATACGCTTTATTTTCGTAGATGCTATGTATATGCTTAAAAAAATAAGTACACAGCATAGTATCAATAATGAAAATTTTAGTTCCATAATTTTTGTTAAATAAATTTAACAAGTATTAACGATCATGGTGTTTGTAATGCAGCTTCCAATTTTTTTTCTTTTAGTTTTCATATTGCTGCGTATTTTTTATTAAAGTGGTGGAAAATTGTTTCGAGTATTCTTTAAACATCCTGTTCTTCTGAATTATTTATAATTTCGCAATTTCGTTTTTCTCCACCATTTTACATCACTTCAATAATTTGTAGTTGATCCTATCAAAATAATAAAGCTTATTATTTTCGGTTTAAGCAACCATATCAAGTCTTCAATGTACTGTAAGTTCCTATAGACTTCTACTATGACAACAATTAAATGACGACCGAGAGTGATATTTCTTGGCCTGTTGAATCAATAAGGTGAAATGTAATCATAATTTATTGTGTTCATATGTTACAAACATGAGTTGATTGAAAACGACGCTTGCTAGAAATTTAATTGGAGGGTCGCTCCATAATTATCAAGTGGTCCAATCTAGTCGCATCACCATTTAACAATAAATTTAATTTTTTGTGTGTTTTTAAACAAATTGCATTTAGCCTCACTTCGATAAGATAAATAAGAGCTAACGTACTTCAGTTACTGCAAACCCTTTCATTTGCAAAAAATGTTGTATCTTGTCAAACAAAATATGATGGCTAAATGTAGACAAAAATCAATAAAAATGGGCAAAGTTTAAGCCCATTGATTATGTCTTCTAATAATAATAATTTAACAGACTAGTGCACAAACCCCAATACTATTCGAACCTATTCCAACAGCCATAGTTAGATTTTATCGAGATTCAGTTGTAGCAGAAGAGTTGCAATTAGTGTAATTTTATGTGTTGCCATGATGGTGGTATCATCTACAAATGTAGCGACCGTTTTACTTCTACTGGTGGATACATCGGCTATATAGAGCAGGTACAAAACGGAACCAAGAACATTTCTCCGGGGCCCACCACATTTGATTAGGAACGAACGGAGGTGTAATTGATTCTCCTGGTTTGACCATAAAGTGTCGATTGCCTAGATACAATTTCATTAGTTAATTAAATTGGTGGAAAAGATGTTTTAATTTAAAAAGTAACCCTTGGTACCACACAATAATGCTTGACATTTCGCAATCCTTTGATACGGTGACCAGATTAAATTACTTGATAATTATAAAGTGTCACTGGAAGAGATGGTAATTCGCATACATATTAGTAATCACAACACAATAAAAATAATTGTCAGTTATTGCCAATGATTCGTATAGAGTCCATAATAGTAAAAATAGTTTCAATTTTTTATACCGAGCATTATGCATACATAAGCATTGTTTTCATAGAATTTCAGGAACTTTCGTCTTTAAATGTCATCTTTGTATTTCTTTACTTTCAGTTAATTCGATGAAAATGATACTTTACTTCCCAACATAAGAGAAATAACAGGACAAATTAATTTTTTTTAAAAGACTCTTGCTTTCCCTATTGTTGTCAAGTTAATTTAAAATAGTATTGGTTCGGACACAGTTAATTTTTGCATCTCACTACCCATCGGCATAAAATTGATCCACACGTATACGTATCTTACATGTAGTCTTGTGATATCTTGTTACTAATATTTCCTATATAAGTAAAAGTTACGTTTCTAACGTGTGCATTTGGTGATTTGACTTGAAAAAATCCCTCCGAAAAATTGTGGTTTTTTAATAAACAATTTTTTCGCGTGGGCAGTTATTAGCCGATATAAGAAATTTGTTTTCATAATTGAAACGGTCAACGCAAAAAGTGAATATTATGTCAAATAGTAGTCGTTTCGAGTAAATCATAAAAAAATGTTTAAATGCTTTAATATGAGAAAAATACATTCCAATTAAATTTTTGTCTGTTTAATAAATAATTTTGAATACAATTTATACTTCATAACTGAAAATTTCTTTGCAAGTTTGAAAATAAAATGCATTATAATATAATCGTGTACATATTTAGTTTGTGCATTGAATGAGGTTGTTACAATGAAAAGTACAGATGAGCAAGATTAAACGCAATCTTTTAATCGTGGCTGTCCCAGTCTTTTTTTCGCAGAATACGTTTCATAAGCTCTCACGAAATATTTAGTTTCTAAATTATATGCTGAATATGGATTCAATTACCTATCGAATTTGAAATTTCTAGAGACGGACATTTTTTCTGTATTTTTTCATTTTAAATAGACACTGAAGATTCCGTGCCATTCTGTTCGATTACGATCAAAAAAATATCTGAAGAGTTCGTTTATCACTGCTTAAAGTGATTCATAACTTTTACAAATGCCTTTCAGGAATGTTTTACTTGAAATTTGGGAACCGGTAGTTTATGTAGCATTAAAAACTCAATATAAAGGCGTACAATTTTCAGCGTCTACTTGAAAATAAAAATCGACAACGAAAAAATTTTTAGAAAAAAAAGTCCCTCTCCTAGCTCATTTAGCAAATTTAAAAATCTCTCGTGTTATACATGTAATACATTTTAATATAAAAATATTGCCCCTATTTACCAACTCTTGTTTTCCATCCATCAAATCGTTAAGTTCTCGATTGAGTTAGAAATGCAAAATTAATATTCGGTACGTCTCGATATCGACACGAAGGTTTTCTATTGATGGATAATTGGTAGATACAATTAAATTTCTATTCGTGAAGGTGGAAGTTCACCAAAAACTTTTCGACGTTCGAATAGTCCATTGTGCCTGCACCCATCTATTACAATATTGTTATAAATTTCTTATTTAGTTAGTATGAATATTCTAAACATTACTGCTAGTGATTGTGTAGTGGCGAGTATTATCTCATCACAAGATCTTATATTAGGCCATAATTGAAGATTAAAAATTTGACGGATTAAAAGGACTCGCGCGCATGCTTACGTACGCTATAAACCGTCATCGAAGAGCAATTTAAAAAATTAATAATTTAAAAAACTTAAAAAAGGAAAAATAATTTCAATAACTAGTTTTCTATAGCCTAAATTTTAATTCCGTTTTCTTCGTATGCCCAAATTTTTTTTTTATTAATACATAATATATTTTTGATGGTCCATATGGACCATATCAATGGTCAAATTTTATTTCCAATAAATTGTAAAAATGGAAATGCTAGATTAATTGCAGAATAATGCAGACCAATCAGCTTACTACCGGCAATATCTAAAATATTTGAAAAAGTAATGTGTAATCAAATTATGCAATTTTTTATAGGTAACAATCTACTCACAGATAGACAACATGGCTTTATTAAGGGAAAATCTACGCAAACAGCGATTTTTCAATTTGTAAATGAAATTCTTGAGGTCTGTGAGAAAGGACAACTGGCGTTGGGGGTTTTCCTCGACTTATCAAAAGCATATGACTGTTTAAATCATGAAATCTTTTTTTACAAGATGGAAAAATATGGAATAACGGGGAAACCATTACAATGGATTAAATCATATCTAACTGGTAGAAGCCAAGTTGTAAAAATATCCAAAAATAAAACAGAATATCTTCGCAAAATGAACATATTCGAACAGGAGTACCACAGGGCAGTATAGCAGGTCCATTATTTTATATAATTTATGCAAATGAGTTACCTAAAATAGTAAGAGAAGAAGGACAGCAATGCACAAATTATGTTGATGATTCAAATGTGTTAATATGTGGGGATACTTGGCCGGAAGTGATAAGATCCTTAAATTTGGTTTTTAAGAGGGTTGAAGATTGGTTTCACCAAAACAACATGAAACTCAACAAAGAAAAAACAAACATGGTATTATTCAAACCATCTAGAGCTGGTATTGATACTCCAGAAAATGTCAAGATCGATCAAATTGAATACGAAATTATACGTGCAACCAAATTTTTAGGTTTAAAAGAGGATAGCAATCTATCATGGAAAGAGCAGATACACGAGATTGGAGCTAATCTAAATTCAATTGTTTATGGCATGAAAGTGATAACGAGCTACGTTAGTTTTCAAGTGTTAAAGACTGTTTACCAGGCAAGTTTCGAGTCCAAAATGAGATATGGGATAGTTTTTTACGGTGCTGGAGAAATTAAAAACTTATTTATTATACAAAAAGCAGCAATAAGAACGCTGCTAAAATTGAGCTATAAGGAGACATGTAGAAACAGATTGAAACAGAATAAATTGCTAACAGTTTATGGAATGTATATACAGGAATGTATTTTATTTATTTACAAAAACAAAAACTTATTTTCAAGTCACCACAATTGGAAACAAGACTATAACACAAGAAGTCTAAATTATACTACACCGAAACATAGACTCACAACAACGGAAAAAAACTGCTACTACACGTGTATAAAATTTTATAATAGATTGCCAGATCAAATTAAAATTATAAATATTCTAAAGGAATTTAAAAAAGCTATACATGAATTTATACTAGAAATTGAACCATACAGTTTGAATGAATACTTACAAGAATAAAATCTGTTTACTTATTTTACTATTTGTTAAATTATATTGATTTGTATTTTTTTTACATTTTTAATGTAAGATTTTCTCAGAAATAAAGTTTAGTTATTATTATTATTATTAATTCGATAAATCCTGGCATATGCTCGCCTTTTCGTTCCTTGGTTTTGTTTACAAAACTCGATTTTTAAATTTAATGACTTCTTAAATCACAATTTTATTTCATAACCAATACAAACATTTTCTTAAAACTTCAGATCCTGCAAAAGCTGGCGGTCTCTAATTGTTGGCCTCTTTGACAAAGAGTTCCTCTCCAAAACCTTATTGTCAACCTTTTCTATTTCAAACGAATTTTTAAAAGTCGAACATCAAATCCCTTACAACAAAATCATTTTCAAAGCAAATATATAAGTAAAAAGGGAGACATTGTTCGTTTGTTCGCTATAGACGCATGTGCTTTGACCGATTTCAACTAAATTTTGGACATTTATTCTGTAGGACTCGAGTTAGGTTTTTGTGTAATAAGATTTTAAAGATTTGTGTAATTAGGGACCAATGACTAGCAAAATATCGTCAATAGGTGGTGCGACAATAGAAAAGTAACAAAAAAAAATATTTCTGAGAGATGAAGTTAAATAAAGTTCAACAAAACTATGTAATATTTTGGGTCACGAAACAAAGATAATAATATACTTGTCAAAGTTTATGAGAGTTTATTGTACACTTTTTTTAAAGTGTATAAAGTGAAAATGGAATTGAAATTTAGGTTATAGAGAACTAGTTAGTGGAATTAGTTTTTCCTTTTTAAAGGACTTGTTTAATTATTTATTTCTTACTGGGTTGGGGGTACCAAAACTGTACTGTCTACAAGGAAATTCAATAAATAAAATGAAAATTCCTTCCGCAAATCACATATGTACATAGGAAAACCACCGTACAACAATCAACAAGGTTGGAGAGCGGAAAGCAAGCAAGAACAGCAGCAACTATCAAATATAGTTAATCCACAGCCGTGCCAAAAAAGAGGACATTCAAGTCTAAATCAAACTGGAGAAAGCGAAAATGATAAAAAGAAATGGATAAAACCATCCTATCAAGAAATCGAGAAGGAAATGTTACATATATTCGTATGGAACGCCAACAGATTGCCGCCTAGTCGTAGACAAGAATTAACCAATTTTATTCGAAACCACAATATCGATGTTGTTCTTATAACTGAAACCCACTTTACAAAGTTAAGTTATTTTAAAGTCTCTAAATAATAGACAATGCATCGTACACAACATTAATATGTTGGTACTGCCCATGGTGGAATTGCAGTTATTGTTCAGTCATCTTTGAAGAATTTTGTGAATGAACAATAGTATTGTTACAATACCAAGGAGACTACGTACAAGTTAGAAGTATTATAAATTTAGTATACCTGTCCGCTAGTACAATCAAATGATAACCACAGGAAGATGTAGCTAAATACTTGATAAAAGGCTTACATGAAAACATCATAATATTTGGAACAGAAGGAAATTAAAGTGGTAATCGGAAGAAGCCAAGTATGGTGAGTAAGCCGGATGGTTAGCGTTTACTCGACACTAGTGACCTAACAAAAAGATATAAACCATACAAGCTACTCAATTTAATAAGAAGGTTCCAGTCTTACAATTACATTACAATTTCATAGAATGCTAATGTTTTAGTGTAGAAGGAAGAAAACGTATACCGATGTTATCTATGTAACCGATTGTAATTAATAAATTGGATGATTAAAAATAAATCTAGGTAATTAGTTATACCTGTCGGTAAATTTTAATTTTTCAACTTTGTTTAGATAAATGTTTCGTTTCGTTTTAATACATGATCGAAGAGATAATAATTATATCAACGGAGGTTAGTAAATAACGGTATAAAATTTGGGCAAAACGTGTAATAATTTAGTAAATGCATTCATTCTAAATCTTAATTTTGTCTAGTTTTGTATCAAGGAATATTAAGAAAGATAATAATTATCCTATTAATAATATTGACGTTTAAACTTTTTATATCGCCCTGTATAATATTTATTTTGACGTTAAATTTAAAACAAACCAAGTTTATCTTTTCAATTCCGCGAAATTAGGTCTAAGCAGTTGGTCTACCTGGACAATTATGTTTAATTCTAGGTTTGATGATTAAACAAAATACACCAATTGAATTTATTGCTATTATTATTAATTGATAATCATCATTATTATTATCAATAAGTTCGTGGTTTAAAGTAGAAGTTTTTAAATTTGTCGTCAGTTAAAATTAAACTTTTTGCAATTGTTTTGTTTATGCATTTTTATGCTGTGTGGAGTGAGCGAGATTCAATTGGTGAATTTATCAAAATTACACAAAAGTATTGATTAAAAATCAATTAAAAAGAAAACTCTAAAATTCAATAGGTTGGTGGTGAAATTATTTAAAATTTCCGAATGTCAAGAAATGAAGTGGAAATTATTAAATTATAAAGGGTGACGTATCTGGCTCAATACGTGGATGATAATGATTATTAAATTGCAAGGTAGAATTTTATGATTTCTAATACTCTAACTATACATTAACAAAATTAAAATTAAACTTTTACGTTTTTCAAATGCGTCTTCACGCCATAATGCCGGGTTATGTCATTCATTTGAGCACGTATTTGAGAAAAAACATTGAACACGAGCTCGCATGTAAACGATAAATTTGCTCGTATTGGCAAAAAAAGTAAAGTTTTTTAATTAACGATTAATTTCAACGGAGCTAATTCTTTGGTTACGGATATACGGCGATTCATATATATCGATGGAAATATTCCAAAACAGCATAAGCACCAAAAATGGAAAAAATAGGTTTACCACATATTTCTATGGTTTAACGTAAGCTCTATCGATGGGTGGATATCAAGTATTCAAAATAAAATTACTTTTCATATTATTTAGGTTTGAAAGATCCGTAAGCGGTAATTTTTGATAATGTGCATGCAATTCTTGTTCAATTCGTACATTTAATCGCCACTAGGCAGAATTGTTAAATTTTATTCATAGTATTTAGATAAACACTCTAATTCTCCCTGGTGTGAATTTATTATTTGAAAAATAATTTGTTTTGTCACATCTCCTTTGATATTGGTCCTAAATCGAATTCGATTTATTTACCATTCAATTTTGAGCTGTTACGTTTGATTTTATAAAATTAAATTTTTTTAAAAACTACCATCCTATCTGCAATACTTACATTTCTGCTTTTTCAAATGCATACATCACATCGTTCCAATAATTGTGTGGTTGATAATTTCTAATTGGTAGAATGGTTATTCCAGTTGTATATTATTGGTCCGTGTAGAAATTATTTATGAAATTTGAAGTAGGTATTATTTTTTAAGATTCTGAAAATTGAAATTACATTAAAACATAATAATATCAATAATAAAGGCATCAAGATGATGTGATTATCAAATAATACCAGACCACTTGCAATATTAATTACAAGCTTCTTTTTATCAATCGTATCACATTTTTATACCACGTTTTCTTAAATTTGTCACAATTTAGTAACTTCTTTCTGTGTCAATTCATTAACTCAACATTTAATTCAAGTTAAATTTAGATAAATTTAAAAAAATATATTTAGTTAAATTAAGAGATATCCATCAGAAAAATTAACCAAGTAACCAATCAATTTTTGAATTTGTTGCTGCAAATTTCGAACATAAGTATGAAATGTCAGTTTTCTTTACGTACAAAGTTCGACAGTCAATATCTGTCACATTTCACTAATACACTTATTTTAATAACTACATTAAGGTGTTAATCAAACGACTAATTTCTTTTGATCAAATTTTAGAAAATATATACCTAGGTATTTATTCTTTTTTGGGATCTAGAAAATTTACCCATCTACACTTTAGCAACATTACAAAATACATCTCTATTAATATTTACCAATAAACGTCTAAATATAAATTAACTCGAGATGATATACACAATATTCAAACGATCCGTGTTGGATATGCACCTTTATACTATTTTGTACATTAAATATGGATAATCATTATTTTGTTGTATAGCTAATGTGTAGACGGGTAATTTTTCTAGATTATAAAGAAGAAAAAGTAATGATTTGATTTGCACCTCCCATTGATTATTATACAGAATGTCTCTAAAATTATCACCAATTCTTTATGGTATTTATTTTATATAGGCATAACCATTCGAAAAGAAAGAAACATTTGAGGATTTAACTTGAAGGTTATCGATGTAGGATTTCTATTTAATTTAAAGAAAATAAATTTAACTTAGAAACTCACAACTATTGATCTCATTCGAAACGCAAAACATTTACTTGGAAGATAATTAAGAACTTAGCTGACCGCAATTTAATGTTATCTTCAATTGTTTCGTTTCGAATTTGTTGTGGAGCATCGATAGCATTTTGCAAGTTTCTGTAAATTTAAATTACTTGTTAAACAAAAATTGCTTGAATAATGAATATTGGTGTGTCTTGTTTCTTTCATCATCGACATAGAAATGCACAACGTGTAGTTATCTGGTGCCCAATTTTGTTATTTTTGTTTTTTTACTAATTAAAGTAACTAAAGTAACTAAATTAAAATTAAACTTTTACGTTTTTCAAATTCGTCTTCACGCCATAATGTCGGGTTATGACATTCATTCAAGCTCGTATTTGAAAATAAAAATCGAATACGAGCTCCTCGCATGTAATCTATAAATTTGCTCGTATTGGCTAATAAGTCAAGTATTTTTGTATGTAAGAGCTACATTTTTAATTAACGATTAATTTCAATGGAGGTAATTCTTTGGTTACGGATATACGGCGATTCATATTGTCATGTTCCGAACCAAAGGTTTACCTACCCTGTTAATTTGCCATTAATTTTGATGTTAAGTTTATGAAATATTTGAATTTGAATTTTGGGAGGTAAAACTTTGAAAATTAAAGTTGGTAGAAGTGAGGTTCTTATCGAGGCCTTTTGCCAAAAATGGTCGACATGATGGACGTGTGATTTATTAGTCCGAAAACTTAATTAAATAAGTGTAGTATTATTATGAAAATATAAGAAGTTTTTCGATGAAAGTGTTTTTATTTGATATTATTAGTTGGATTGGATTGATTTTGAAGAAGGATTTTGGACAAGTTTTTGAAAATAGAATTTGGATGGAAACTAAGTAAAGTTAAAAGGATAGAAAATTGGAATTGGATGAGATTTACAAAAGTTAATTTTGTTAAAATTGTTAATTTTAGTAGATGGTAAAAATTTTACATTTATAAATTAAAAATTTGTTCATGGAACAACAAATTGTTGGTGATAAGCCGGACTGCGATACGGGTATCGTATAAATTTAACATTACCATTTTATTTGATATTGAAATAAAGATTTATAAGAATTACGTTTTCAATTGAATGAAGATTTTGAAAAATTAAAAAATGTAATGCTGGGGGCATTTCAATATATATCGATGGAAATATTTCAAAACTGCATAAACGTCAAAAATGAAAAAAATAGGTTTACTACATATTTCTATGGTTTAACGTAAGCTCTATCGATCGGTGGATACCAAATATTCAAAATAAAATTACTTTTCATATTATTTAGGTTTAAAAGATTCGTAAGCGCCAATTTTTGATAATGCACTTACAATTTTTGATCAATTCATACACTTAATCGCCCCTTGGACTTAGCCGAATTATTACATTTTAGTTGTATTATGAAATACAATGCATACACTTATTCATCGTATTTAGATCAAAACTCTAATTCTCACTGATGTGTGAATTTATTATTTGAAAAATTGATCAGTATTAACGTCTTAAAACGCATAATAAGAGTCAGGGCGTTTATGCGTTTGCAGTTTCAATTTTTCGTTTACCTATATGCTCCACATTCAAATGAAAAATAAAAAAAAGTTGTAGATACGTTTTCAACCAATATTGTGGGATAATTTTTTTTGTGAATGCTAGGGATTGTCAAAAATTACACAATTTCATTTCAAAACTATTATTTTACCACATAATAAAGCCAATATTTTTGTTTGATATTCATTGCTTTAATATTTTACTTAATACTTTAATAGGCTTATCTAGTGAAAACTACTCATCAATAACTCTTGTGCGTTAGGCATAAATAATTTTTTTGCCTTTTCTGTAAAATTTGTAAAATATCGTTTATTTTATAAAATTAAATTTTTTTAAAAACTATCATCTTATCTCGAATACTTACATTTCTGCTTTTTTCAAATGCATAGATCACATTGATCCGATAATTGTGTGGTTGATAATTTCTAGTTGGTTGAATAAATTGTCATTCCAGTTGTATATTATTGGTCCGTGTAGAAATTATTTATGAAATTTGAAGTGTTATTTTTTAAGATTCTGAAAATTGAAATTACATTAAAATATTAAAACATGATATTTAAAATTATAAATAATACGTAAAGACATAAGCAGCGATTAGACTACCAAATACAGCCAATCCATCCCTCGTAATCATCGTCATTGAATTATGTCAAATAAAGTTGCCGTATATAAAAAATAATTTTGCTGAAAATATTCTGGATATTCAAGTTTTCCGAAGCGTGAAACTTCTGAACCTTCGTAATTGAAATTTCTTTCGGATTGTTAAGTACCGCACTTTTTTTTTTAGATGGTTTTAATACACGGAAGCCCGTTTCCATTAGATAATTAAGAAGGTGGTTAGAAAAAAGGTGGTCCGGTATCTAGGAGGTGGTTAGAAAAAAGCGACTCCTTTTTGTTCTTAAACCAGATGTTCTTTAAGTCGGACCTGGAACGATCTGTAACGACTTATAAGTTTGCATCTGTTTTAATTGTTGAATTTTATTTCACTGCTTTTGAGACAGCTGATGGGAATAGTAAATTTCCTGAAACTTTTCACTAAAATAGAAGACTTGGAGAACAGATACTGACAAAGATTATTTCTGTGTATATTTCGATATTACTCGATCGATATAGACTTCATTTAGACAAAAGAAAGAACCAAATTCACACAAGAAAGTGTTAGTAATTATTATTCGTGGAGTGCACGGTTTTTATATAAATCAACAAAGAGGGTGCGGTATCGAAGGAAGTTTTCTTATTTTATTCTTATAATTCATCCAGTGCGGATCTATGTTTTTCGAGCCTTACAACTAAATGCATTAAGAGCTTCTAAATGAGACTTAAGATTTGCGCCCTAGTTGTAACGAATTACAATTGTCGCCAAAAATATTATTACGATAAGATTAATTTTTTACATGTTCATAAAATTGAAATTAAAATTTAATTCATAACATAATAAAACAACTTAAATTATAAGTTCAAAAACTATTTTATTGACTGATACAGTTATTGAATCTATTACGTAATTTTTCCAGGTTTGTCCGACGAGAATCGAATATTCCAAACATATAGGTGGCGACTAACTTGTAACTGAACGTTGTAATGTAATATAATGTAATGTTTGCAGCGAGCATTACATTACAAAGCTCGTTGGACTAAATAAACGAGTTGCTCAAAATGAACACGTTGGGATGTAATGTAACAATCAAAGGAATTCGGCATAAAACCGACGGTCAAGTGGAGCACGGATGCTTTGCTCGTCGTTCGTGCTCGTTTATCGGCACTAACTTTCGAATGCTCGTGTTACATAACACTACAACGTTCGGTTACAAGTCGGTCGCCACCTTAATGTTAACAGTATGTAACAAGTTATATCATTCAATTAAATAGTTTTTGAACTTTAAGTTATGAATTAAATTTCAATTTCATGTAACATATAAAAAATTAATCTTATCATAAAAATATTGTCACATGTTAATAACATTAATCGTATCAAAAATATTATTGTCTTATTAGATCCAATCAAAAAACTTGAACTCTGTAAGCTGCCAATTACAAAATACGGTTTAACAACATATCGGAGGACTCTTGCGAACCATCACACATCGTTTCAAGTATGAAAACACACCCACATACAAAATGGTTTTTTACCGTACACTCTTTGTTAATTTGCATAAAAACTGACTAAGCACTAGACGAGTAATTATTACTACTGCTTTCTTTTAGGAAATATTGCTATATTTTTAATGAATAACCTTCTCTATATCGATGAAATTCACCACTATTTTGCTGCGACTTGAAGCATTCGATGCCCAAAATAAATACATAGATGACCAATTTTAGTTCTTAATTTAGTTGGATAACAACTATCAACTACTTTTTATTGTCCTTACAACCCGATATTGTTCTCGCTACTTAACTATCAAAATTTTGAAAAACCGCACATTTAAAAAGTCACTTTTCATTCCCAGGACTTTCTTCCAAACGTTAAAAAACACATTAAAATCGATTAAAAAAATAAACCAAGGCAGGTTTTTTAATTCTTAGAAAAAGTATTTAATCAATGAAAAAGCGGGACTTTGTTAAGTATTTTTGGGGACAGCAGGACACATACCTTAAATGCGGGTGACGTATGGCCACGTTAGGTATGGTAGAAAGAAAGTCTACAACATAATTATTTGAAAATGAGATTTTGAAATCATGTCCGAAGTTTGATTGAATTATTTTTGTATAAGTGGTCACTCTTGGCGTTTCAACATTTCGTAACGTCCTGTATACTATTTATTTGGCGTTAAATTTAAAACAAACGAAGTATTAAAAGATGTTTTCTTTTGAACGAAATTAGGTCTGTAGGTAATACGCAAATTCAAAGTTAGATCCAAAATAATGCATTTAGTTATTGCACAAAAGTAGTTTTGGAATTACTTCTTAATTCATGGTTTCAAAGTAAAAGTTTTTAAATTCGCCGTGTCAATTGAGTTACTAAGAAGTGCAGAAATTATTTTGCCAATGTGTCGCGTGAGTACGAGGGTTTATGTATTGATTTTCAATTCTTATCTCACAGCAATGTGAAAAATTGTAAAATCTTAATTCGGTGCGCGAAATGTAAATTATGTTTTGGATTCGCTTTAGAAAATAATATTTTAATTGCTAATTAACTTGTAGAAGTTCATTGTCGAGACAACGACGCTCCGAATCACTTCTATGCTGTGCGTGAGTGAGAGATTAATCTTATTGGTAAATTTATCGATATTACACAAAATTACGTTATTTAAATAATTAAAAAGGTATTCCTTAAATTCAATAGGTTCATCGTAAACTAAATTAAAAAATTGATTGTGTTGAAAAATGAAGTAAACATTACTTCCGTTGTTGAAATAATTAAATTATAAGGTACAATTCTGTGTTTTCTAATATTATAACTAAAAAAAAATTTTGAATGCATAGTTTGCACTATCACAATAATTATGTGGTTGGTGATCGAATTGTGTACATTACTGATTTGTCGTGATTATTTGTGATATCCATTTCGTTACATTTTGTGATTCTGAAAATTGAAATTACATTAAAACATAATAATATTAGCGTCATGTATTTAGTAAATAATATCTATACCGCTTGCAATAATAACAAAAAGTCTTCCCCTTATGTTCAAGATCGATAACGACGATACAGATTCCAATACGTGCATCTATTCAAGATGCACATACATACACACTAAGATAACTGACAATACCGAGATAATCAAATACACGTTAAGATGTGCATTGTTCTCTTTACAATTTTTGTTGTACAAGAGAAAAAGAAAATACCAACTAAAGCAATTTTCAGCTGCTTACTACCAAATATATCTCATTTTTACATCACATTCTTTGACTTTATTCTTTAGCTTCTTTTATTTGTGGCAATTATATAAATTCAAAATTGTATTCAAGTTAAAATTAAATCAAAGTCGATTTAATAACTATTCGTATATGATAATAATTAACTATAATATATTTTGAGACTTTAAAACGAATTAGTTTTCGCCTTAAATTTAAACATTAGATCATATTAAGTAGGAAATGTTTGATTTTTTTAAGTACAAAGTTTGACAAATGATATCTTACATTCCCCCAAGTTATTGTATTTTTTTCGAATATGAATTCCGTATTTTACCATATTGTATTCTTTTATAGTTTGGCGCAGTTTGGCAAAAAAACTGCGCAGTTTAAAAATTTGTTGTGAGCAAGGTATCTATTCCTTTCATTTGCGTATACTTCTTAAGGGTAACAATGTCAATATTTGAAGAGGCCGACATTCTCGATAAAATTGAAAAATTCTATTATATAAAGGGCACAATAAGAACAACGTTCAAGAATAAAACCAATCAAATTACTGCGTTCAAAGTCAATAAGACAATTTCGGTACCAAGCATAACATACGGGGGCGAAACTAAGACCAAGTAAAATGAAAGACTAATTCGGAGTGCCGAAATGAGGTTCCTACGGACAGTAACAGGATACCAAAACACAGATCGAAAAAAAATGCTGATATAAGAACCGAATTGAATATCTACTGTATCAACGAAAAAATAAAATAACTATAGGAAAGCATGGAAAGATACCTTGATAGAATGGATCAGTCCCGACTGTCGAAGAAAATGTTCCATAACAGGCTGAGAGGAAGGCCGCCCCAGAAAAAATTAAAGCAACCAATTCGAGTGAATTGGTCCACTAGTAACGGACTACCAGTCTAAAACTTGCAGATAATGATGATCATGAATTGTGTATAGACTTGATAGATGTCGATAGAGTGAACATTATTGATAATGTTGAAGAGATTCAAGTAATCATAATTATTATTCCGATGAAGAATTTTTTCAAAGGTTTGGGTTAACTAAACCTATTGCTTCAAATTTAATAGTGTAAATTCAAGAACAGCTTGCAAATAGAAGAAATGGATATCTTGTTTTTTTTTCTAATTGTATACTTATTCCATTTCAATCTAAAATTTTTTCAGAAATAATTATGTTTGTTTTAAAGATCAACTTTTAATAACTTTGCGTGTCTATGCTACTGGTGGCCATTTAATGACAATTGGAGATTATATTCATTGTGGTAAATCTACTGTCTCACGAATTGTAGTAAGAGTAGAACTATTGCTCAACTTTCAAAGAAATATATAATACATTTGGCAATAAATAATGCAGAACTTGCCAAACCTAATCTGTATAATTGTAAAATATCAATAATTTGATAATGTAAAAATCTGTTTTGTTTTGGTATTGTCGGTGTCACTTGCAATTTTATTAGATTTTAGGATGTTGCCAAATTGACTGTCGGCTAAGCAATTGCCCAGATAAGGCGACGTAACAATATTTTGGTGCAACTCGACTGAGGTCTCAGATAGAGCTTAGATGCGGTTAGACCTTAGCCAGGCAACAGCTTAAGATGCGATAGAGAAACCGAGCGTTACTTTGGTAATAAGAAAAGTTGCCAATTACTAAGCTAGTTGATAATTACTTTCTTCCCCAAATTAAGTCTTACCTAAATTTTGACATCACTTCATTAAAACAATCTGGTAGGGATCGATTATTTCAAAATTGCCTCATAAATAAACGCCGATATTCGATCGAACTGCTACTCTGCCGATGTTGCTACATCTATGTTTTCACGATTCGTAAGTGGTATTCCTATTGTATGAAACCTATTACTATTTTTGTGCATCGATCTGGATTGCAATACCTATAAAAAGAAAAACTATTCTTAATGCAAAATTTAATCCAAGTATGTTCGCCAGTATGTATTCTTTTCTTTTGTAATACAACGTTCTACTCACTTTCATATTTTAATTAAAGATCGTACACATAGACATCTTTGTTTGCTAATTAAATTTAACACGAGATCGTATTGCCAATATGCCACTCGAATATTCCCTTTATTCTTATCTTAAACTTCAGCTTTTTGGTTTTTCCACAATCATATTCCATCTTTCTTGTAACGGTCCTTCTTTATCTGGAATCGTCACGTCGATATTGCAACCATGTATTAAATTTAATCGGCAAAACACTACTTAATTATTTACGAGTTCATTTTACTATTATTCTAAAAAGAAAATTACAAACTAGTTTAGTCAGTAGATTCCTCTATTTATTTTGGTTATTAGAAATAAAATGCAAAGTCCTAAATTTTTCCTAGTGGTGAACTTAACATTGTACCCATACCAAGAGATATAAACAAAAAACCTGTTTGAAGTCTTTGAAGCTCTGTAGAAGGATGTTAAGCACGACATAAATCGTGGGAGACTTTCAATTATTTCCAACAATCAAATAAACGTGTATAGCCCAAACTTCAGCTAGATAATAATTTGTTATATCTTAAGTAATCCAAAATGAGTAGGTTACTTTACATGAAATGGTTTCCATTGCCAAATTAACTAGTTTTTTTCTTTATAATTAATATTACATGACACTTGACTAAAATATAATTAAATTAATGGCTAATGCAGCAATTTAAAATATTTGAGCTAGATTATTTCGCTAATTAATTAATATCACAACTTACTTGGATATGAAAATAATATGGTACGCAATAAGGACGACAACCTGGCGAAATCGACCAACATTTGAAATACGTTTTCACTAGATATTTGCAGTGGCGTAACAACTATTGGTGTGTGTCAGGGCATCCAGTCGGGGGCGCAAAAAATGATAAAATATTATTATTATTTTTTAATTTATTTCGTTCTTAATTTGTATATTGTAGTGGTTGCGTTTTTAGTGTGATCTAATAGTGAATTTCCAATTGATTAATGAAATGTGAAACGAAACACTACTTTGTCGGCATGAGACACTTATTGTACATATTTGCTTTCATCTTGTATAAAAATATTTAGTTTATTGAACGCCACTGCTTTGGCTTCTAAATTTGACAGCTGGATGGTGAAAACAAGAATTATCACTTGATTCGGTGCGAGACAAAAAAATACAATAATAACAAGTGTATAAATTAACTGCTTTAATTTTACATAGTATAACTGAGTATAACTTTGTAGAGGTGATTCGTGTGCGACATATAGTTTAAACAAATTATGGTGAGTAACACAATATTAAATTAATTTCAACTAAATTGTTTTTTTTTTGTAGTTGTGTTTTATAACTAAAAATAACGAAGAGGTGCACCTAATTATCTCGAGATAATTATCCTTTATGAATTAACCGGAAAATATCCAGTATTTCAATATGCTGTCAAATATCCAATGAAATGTATCCAAAACGTAAATGTTCAAAATCTGCATACGTACAATCCAAAATGTCTCAAAAATGGTCCAAACAGTCCAACACTCTGTAGAAACCGAACAGTATTCACTTGACGAAGAAACTTTAAATTGTCATAAAAATTATAGGTAAATCGAAAATTATTTATTGCAAACATTCAAGAATTCAGATTTAACCCCACTTAATTTTCCGAGAGACAACTTGGTCTTAATATTTAAAAATAATGACCAAATTTGACGTTGATTCAACGCTGGCCAAATTTGTACTGTTCTTCCTTTTTTTTTTCACTCCTTTTTATATCTTCTTGTCAAGTGGCAATCTTGATCTTTGAAAAACAATCCTTCGCTAGGTTACCAGTTCAAAAATATCGAACACATGGATATCTTGATACTTCTATAAAAATTTTATCTTTCCGATCTGCTTCAAATTTTCAGGAAAGCTTCCTTATTTTTCCCTGAGCGTCTTTAAAAATTTTCATAATATTATAATCATCTCAGTGCTTGCTATGAGCAAATGAAGTTTCTACTGTCAAACTTTCCGATCAATTTTCAATTTCACATAATTTTCTAAATATCTTTCAAATCGATTTAAATCTTAGAAATACTTCTTCATGGGGTTCTCCTCATCATTTCTATATCCAAATTCACGACCAGAAATTGTTTTTCACTAAATTAAGTTCATTTGAAGTTTTGACATTTACCGAGTAATCACATATGCAAATATTTTCCACATTTATTCACCGATTGCTTTAAAATTTTGTCCAGACACTTCTTATAAACTAATGCATACTTATTTCTAAAAAGTTTTCGCCAATTAACATTATTGGGTCACAATTTACAAATTGATAAAACATCTTTCTTTTTTTTTTTTTTATTCAACCTCTTCGCCAAAATCAACAAGTAACCTTTTAAATTTAGGCTACATGCCTGTTTACTAAAATGTTTTAATATTTTCTAGACAAAATTTTCATACAAAAGTAGTAACGAGTGAAATACCGAGATTCTTTGATTCTCAATTAAGTGGAGTTCAACAAACCAAATTGGATCAAACTATCCTGTTTTAAAAGACTTTACTGAAGGTAAACTTGACCAAGTGTCAACATAACATTAATTTACTACCAGCAAAATAAGTATCACACTTCATATTCAAAACCATTAATTTAACCCAGTTCTTTTAGATAGGAAGAAAAGGCTTCCGAGGCTCTCAAATTCAGTTTACGTTAGATCAGAAAGTGGAACAAGATTTCCAATTTAAGATAATTACCATCCCTACCAAGAAAACATCGCAATATATTCTGTTAGAAATTCAAGACCACTACATTTTTGTAGGCAATTCATTATAATTTAATTAAAATTATAATATGCAACCGATAACAACCTTGAAAATATTTTATTTTAAACATGAAATTATTACATTTCCAACACATCAACAACAATCAAAACCTGTCAATAGCTGAACTGCAAATCATAACAAAACTACACTGCTTTTTGTGTTCGTGTATTTGCTTGACAAGGTGCAGCAGTTTTCACAATTTAAATGTTTAGCGGAAAATGAAATATAATTGCACTTATTTTTTTATTTCCTTAAATGGAATTGAAAACAATTTGTTTAAAAAGAAATTAGTTACAAATTTGAATTTTAGACATTTCCACCAAAGATAAGAGCAATTATTTTCACCTAAAGGCTATCGTAAGGGGTTTATGCTTAAGAAAAATTGTTAGCGGTCTGCGAGTTTAGTTGTCTGCGAGGTCCAAGAGGTTGTCAACCGCTGCTTTAGGCACTACTATTTAACTGTGCTAACTGTTAAGTGGCAATATTCTGTCAGAAATAGCCGTTTTATAACAATATTTTCTATTTTGAAATTCTACTAGAACATAGGTATCAAAAACCTTTTAAAGAATAATAAATTTTAAAGGAATAAATTTGGAAAAACAGCGACAAAAATTATAGAATGTAAACGGCCATCACAAGTCATTCATAAATGGGTTGCAATGCTCACAATAGTTGTGGGGCAGATTTAATAAAATAATTTTCCGTAGTATTTTGAATGCTTGCCAGTTGTTTTGCTTGAATTGATGGCACGTGGACTGAGTAACGATTTAAACCTAATATGGCACTTATTAATGGGAACAATCGATCGCAACTCTTTTCGGGAATATTTTACGAAAATTTTATAAGCGGCTTGGTCTAGTATTAGAAAATAATTTCTTTTATTGATTAAAAACATTTGTTATTTTATATTAATTGCACACTAGAGTTTTTACTAGTTTTTATAACACAACGTGTTAACTCAACGATGTTAAATTATTATAAAAACATGTTCGTAACATTAGCAATTTTTTGATCTTCATCTTTAAATTCTTCAACACCTCCAAGCTTCCCGCGTTAAAAAAAATACTTTTCGTGAATACTTTTTTGCAAAAGCAATTTATGGCCATGTGTGGCCACATTTGCTGCTAAGTTTAGGTTTACCACGGGTTTACCAAATACTTTGTAGTAATCCGCGCTCTTAACGCTTGTACGTGTTACGAACAGAGTCCGAAATTGGACAACGTCGACATTGTACAGACTAACCACAGGGCTAAATGGGCTATAACCCCGAGCCGCTAGCCTTTTGGGGGCAGCAATTTTTATTTTGAATTTGTTTAGCCTTAAAATGGATAACAAATTATTTACGACCATCTTTGGGACAGAGTAAATTAAATGATATAAGTATTTTATATATATTACCACTTTAACATTTATTTTTTATTTACAACTTAAATACGAGTGATATCATATTAATCAATTTGTTAAAGAAAAAACTAGGAAAATGCATATATAATGCAGTGATCCTATCAAAAAAAAGGTAGTCTGCACATGCACTGTCCCCGGATACACTTTACATAACTTTGATGCGAATAGAAGACATAGCTGTAGCAAAATCGCTGCGAATTCGGTAATTTAGTAGTGTTTGGGTTGATTATTTTTTCTCTAGGGCAGAACATAGTAATGGATTTTGCGAAATAAAAAAATGCAAATATTTTCGAAAAAGTATCGCGAATTTTTTGAAAAACGTAAATTCGCCTTTCTGACGAAGTACACTTTCATTTTTATCTGAACATTTAATATGTTGTAGGAAGTTGCCTAGTTAATGAGCCCTACAAACGTCAATATATAGTTTTGTTATTAGTTTTCGAATTATTAATTTTTGAAATTTATTTATTATGTTATTGTTTTATTCAACATTCGAGCGATAGCTGTAGCAAAATCGCTGCCAATTCGGTAATTTATTATCGTTTGGGTTGATTATTTTTTCTCTAGGGCGGAACATAGTAATGGATTTTTCGAAATAAAAAAATACATAGATTTTCGAAGAATAAGGTCGGTATCGTGAATTTTTTGAAAAGCGTAAGAGTCGCGTTTCTGACAAAGTTCACTTTCATTTTTAACTGAAAATGTAATATGCAGTTGGGGGTTGCGTAGTTAATGATCTCTATAAATGTCAATATAGTTTTGTAATTATTAATTTTTGAAATTTATTTATTATGTTATTATTTTTTTCAAAATTCGCAATAAAGTTGTAGCAAAATCGCTGTCAATTCGGTAATTTAGTAGCGTTTGGGTTGATAATTTTTGCTCTAGGGCTAAACATTGTAATGGATTTTTAGAAATCAAAAAAATCCAAAGTTATTTGAAAATTATCGTGTGTAACATATATTTTTTTGAAAAATTTGAGGGTCGCTTTTCTGACGAGTTTTATTTTCTACTTATTTAATCTGAAAATAATTTGCACTTTGTAGACATTATTATAGGAAAGACATTAATTTAAGAACGCAAGCTGACAAAGCATTTATTTTATTTGATGCAACTATATTTTTGTTGCGTATTGTTAAAATGGCCAAAGTAACGGTTTTAGATTTGATAGCCCTGTACGTATGCACCTATTACTATTACTTGATATCTATTCTAGTAGTAACAGTGACAGACTCACGACATTATTGTTATTATCACCGAAATAAACATAGTTGCATATGCTAGTTGTACAGTTGAAACGTAAGCAGATGTCCGGTGGACACAAATAACGTGTATTCGAATTTTACCTGAATACGTGATTATATAGATGTTTATCAACCCCATTATTGTGTTTGATTATCACTCCTTGAAAGCCTTGTTTACTGCCCTGTGAGAACAGTGTATATCTTAATAAACGCATTTATTTTACAATCATTTATTTCTTAAATTTAATTTAATACACTTCTGATTAGGACATTGGTCTTTATTTCTTTGCAATGAACAATAAATGAATTAAAAGTGTATACCTTTTATGAAATTTTAAAAAATGTAAATTTTTCTTTTGCAGAAGTCAAACCATAGGTGAACAGCTACAAACCCGAGAAGGATGAACTTGCCTGTGCAGAAAAAGTTATCAAGGTTTTGAGTTATTATCATTCGCTATGAAAAATTTTATATCAGCTTTTTGATTTGTTTGGACCCGTACTATGAGTTCATGGACAACAGGTTTGATATTTTATATTTGATGTGGGTAAGATAACTATTGTTTTTACATAGCATATGTTTCAAAACATCAAAAGTTCAATTAGTTACAGATAATTATATAAATCCGCGTTGTAAGAATTAATTTAATTAAGTTTTCTTAGTGCTGCCATCTATCCTCTAAACATCAAAGGACAACATAGATTTCTACAATACCGGCTATCTGTCGAAGCGAAGGAATCTGCAAATTGGGTAAGTATTTGACTATCCATCAAGTTTGATTATTTGTCGTTAGGTGGCGCTTGTTTTGTTGACGTTTCAATTGACATCTACGGAAACAATTTGTTTATTTTTGTTTCAGAATGGTAAATACACGAGATTAATTATGGATTTTTAATTTTTTCTAGTACTTACAACAAAAGAAATGGTGCAGTGTGGAATGGAACACATGGAGATCGTAATAGAAAATTTGAGGACGTGCTAAATCAATATTAAAAATTTATGTGGTATCAATAAGCAGCTCCGCTGCATTTGGAATTGATAGGTGAGTTACATCCAGTAATATTTTGTTGTTTTGGTAGTTCAAAGTTATCGAACTATTTACTAAATTATATTAAATTTTTATAGAATAAAAGCTGTTATGAGACAGTTGGCAGACTTGTAGGTTTGAGAATAGGAAAATTTCAGCCGAGTTACCGAAAGTGTTAAGCATTCAATCACAAGTAGAAGATAGTGTCGATGGTGGACCAATATGAATTGAAAGGTGGGTTTCATTTAATTTGGTGTGCCATCAAATAGTTATTTGTTAATTTATATGTATTTGAAATATTCGGAATTTCTACTAGGATTTCATGCGTGATAATATTTAACGAACAAGATGTCTAGGAAAATATGTTTTTCTTTTCGCTAGTCGTTTGATTGCAGCACATGGATCAATATTATGATGCAGTTTGTTTTTTGAACTCTCGAAAGTTCAAGGCAACACACTCAAAAACATCGAAATGACATTGCAATCGTGAAATTTACAACGAAAACCTCGGTTGTTAATAATTAAAAAAGTGCATACAAATTAAAAGTAGCAAATATTATGTCAAACGGCAGTAGCATGCAGCCTATTTTTGATGTTTTTATAGTAAATTTATGACAATTTTTTGAGAAATTCCTACCGATTTAAGATTTTAAATTTGTATTAGATTTCATAACGAATGGAATAGTGTAATGCAGAAAGTTGGTAGGAGGAACAACCATTAGAAAATTGACGAAGGTGAAGTTCAACCGATGGATTTGCTGTATTAAAAAATGAAAAGTTAGTTTGATTTGTACAATATTAAGTAAGATTGACATTAATTTGAGCACGCAAACCATCCACTCATTGAAACTACCCGATTTCTAGCACAGTTTACATTTACACGACTGCCGATTTACAATTTTGTTTTACCGGTTTTCTTTATGTTAGTTTATTTATTATATTTCTGTGGCATATTGTTAATAAGGCCAATCTCACTTTTTAAATTTTATGGCATTGTAGGTACTTATTCGACGTTAGATATTGGTCTACTTGTAATCAATTTTATTAGTACCTATTACAGACTCGGCATTGACCATTTTACCGATAACAAAAGTTATCTGCAGATTTCAAGAATAAAATAAACATAATCACATGTGCTTCTTGTGCTGTTGAAATGTAAGCAAATTTGGAGTCCGCACTATTGGCTAATTGTATTGATTGATTTTACTGGAATGCCTGTTCAAATAGATGGCAACTTCCATTATTCTGATTGCTGGTTTTTGACAATTAAATTAAATTTTGGAATCTAAGTATGAAATTAATTGGTGAATCGAATAAAATTATTTACAATTTCCACAACAGTAGGTGTAATATAAAAATTGATTTTGTCACGTCGTGTATCCGTAAATAAGCAAAATAATTTGAACAGAATTGTAGAACATAAAATTCTTTAACCATTGTTTTTTGTGTGTCCACTGCTTCCACGTGAAACGTAATCTCAAGTCGGTGCTTTTGCAACTTAGCTGGTATATAGTTTGTTGGTCATGAAATGAAGTAAAAATTTTAAGAATTCTTAGAATAACTTGTAAAGTATGTTTAGTTTATAAATAAAGATATTAAATCTATCTTTTTATTGGTGAATTGTCAGAAATATGGGGAATATTGCTGTTGTCTTGTTCTTTACTGCATAAATAAAAAAAGCATTTTAAAGAAGAGTAATCTACATTAATTGTGCTTATTTAATTTTTTTTTGTATTCCTTAACTAGGGTTGATAAAGAGCTACCTACCGTAGTTTTTTGTAGAATTTTAAAATTGCCCGCCCGAAGTTTAGTTCAATTATTTATGTATCAAGTATGTTTTTTTGGGCAAAATTTCGTTCGGACCTGCGGTCCGAAGTATAGACACAACGCAGCAAAGCGGCGCTTTTGTTCCTTCTAATTAATAAAAGCAGTTTAATTGGCGATTATTTTATGGTTTATTTAAAGAACTTTCTTTCTTAAAACTAAAGTCAGCAATTTTATCACTAAGAACGTAGGTTGCTTCACGACATATACCTTGCAAGAGAACAAACTTGAGATTACATTTTATACCAGAATCGTGGCTTAGACAAATAATATTAAAAACCTTATTGGCATATAATTTGCACGCTCTATAATTTTATTCTCCATTGCTTATTTACGAGAATATTTGCAAAAAACATTATTTCGGCAGGACCATACTGGAAAAGTTGGGGAATTTAGAGTTGTTCAAATTTAGTGAGGAAGTAAATAAATATTTATGCGAATATAAGGACAATTAAAACTTTCGGTCGGGGAAAATTCTTTAAACTTTGAAATATAAAGTAATTTTTTGTTTCCATTTTAATAGTAAGATTTACTTTCAACAATGACATATCATAAAGTGGTGTTGGATGTTTCTGATTTTTTATTAGTGGCCCATTATCAAGGCCATAATGACCAGCAATTCTCCTTGGAAAAATAGTGTAAGGAGATCCAATCTTTCGAGCAATCGAAATTGCTTATAATGGTGTAGGTATTGAACCATTAATTTAAAGAATCAGGAACGTCCGACACTATTTACATTTTCTCTTATTTACCACCGCCTCAATCGCGATTAAATTCTTTTACGATTTTTTACGTTTTTTAAAATGCGAAACGTTGGGGAAGATTTTTATCGTAATAAATCTGGAGAAGTTCAGTAATTTGTTTAGGAAAATATAGTGGGAACCCAATTTAGCTAATACCGCCAATTTTTTTGGAATTTTTAAGTGAGGGAATTCTCAGAAACTTCTTTTATTCGATTCCCCAATTAATTTTCAATTAGTTTTGTGGCGAATATTCAGATTTACCGACGGAACTTGTGGTATGTTCACATGTGCATCCTCGATAACATTAAAAAAGTTCTAAGTCATCTAATCTTGAGGGATTTCTCGAGTGTTTACTACAAAAAGTCTCTCTTAAGACTTTGAAATTATGTATGATACTGATAGGAACAATATTCATTGTCCTACAGGACACTCCAGGAATCTCTTAGGATTTATTCACCTGTACAAAGATATTCCAAGCAGGATTACTTGAAATATTTAACATGTGTTATCGAGGAGGTGCATCTAAATATATCCTCCAATATTCATTTGATAATTCTATGTAAATTGTAAAGATTGTCTGCTGCATTTTTCTGCTGTGGCCTTTTATTTCCCAGTCAATTTTCAAATTTTTGGTCTTATTTTGTTTCCTATTTTTATGTCAGTAAAAAATTCTAGATGAGAAGTTTATATTTCTTTATTTTGGAGGAAGAAATTACTAAATCTTCCTTAAAATAATAAGAAGTTATGACGAAACTTTTCTATAATTGACAAATTTTTATATCAACATAAAATGGGAAATTTCAAAATTTCGACCAACAAATAAACCATCGACAAAATTTTGTGGGCCAACCAATAAATCTATAACCAAAATGAAGTTGAACAATTTTGTGAAATTTGGACTTAATTTAATCAAATACAATTTGCATTTACGCAGTTTTAAATATAAGATCAAAATTGCGAGCTCTTAATAACAATTCACAGCACACCACTGCACCGAGTATATTATAATATCTTGAGATTGGTTGCAGGGACTTGTATTTAAGACAGGCGTATGAACAAATACAACAAACGTTTAATAATGTAAATAATATATTTTAATCATTGGTTCAACCGTTTGTAGCGAGCGAGTCAACTCAAATACAAACGACTTGTTTCATAGGCGTATCCGATAAAAACTTAGGGTGCTCGAACATTATGCTTTCTTTTTAAAATATTGTAACATGCTTTCTACTTTACAGATTCTAATTATGAGCCATAGTCGAACAACAACAGCCATACTTATTGGACAAGGACACACCTACCTAGTTGTGCCATCTACATCCACTTGAATCCAGTGTTGCAGTTGTTTGTTCATGACAATATCTCTTCCAGTTTATGTTCTTCTGTTCCAGAAAGAAAGGTAAAAAATATGAAATTATTTGTGTGTTTTGGTTTTTAATGTATTCAGAATGCATAAATAAGAAAACTTGTTACAATTTCTCTTCCGGTTTATGTTTTCTTGTTCCAAAAAGGTGAAAAACATTAAATTATTTGTGAAGTTTTGCTTTTGAAGTATTAGGAAAGCGTAAATAATAAAACTTATTACAATTTTTCCTCCGGTTTATGTTTTCTTTTTCCAAAAAGGTAAAAAAACACTAAATTGTTTGTGGAGTTTTGCTTTTCAAATATTAGGAAAGCATAAATAAGAAAACTTGTTACAATTTTTCCTCGGGTTTATGTTTTCCTGTTCCAAAAGGTAAAAAAACACTAAATTATTTGTGGAGATTTGCTTTTCAACTATTAGGAAAGCATAAATAAGAAAAATTGTTCCAATTTCTCTTCCGGTTTATGTTTTCCTGTTCTAAAAAGGTGAAAAACCACTAAATTATTTGTGGAGTTTTGCTTTCAAATATTAGGAAAGCATAAATAAGAAAACTTGTTACAATTTTTCCTCCGGTTTATGTTTTCTTGTTCCAAAAAGGTGAAAAACATTAAATTATTTGTGGAGTTTTGCTTTTAAAGTATTAGGAAAGCATAAATAAGAAATATTGTTACAATTTCTCTTTCGGTTTATGTTTTCCTGTTCCAAAAAGGTGAAAACCACTAAATTATTTGTGGAGTTTTGCTTTTAAAGTATTGGGAAAGCATAAATAAGAAAACTTGTTACAATTTCTCCTCCGGTTTATGTTTTCTTGTTCCAAAAAGGTGAAAAACATTAAATTATTTGTGAAGTTTTGCTTTTGAAGTATTAGGAAAGCGTAAATAATAAAACTTATTACAATTTTTCCTCCGGTTTATGTTTTCTTTTTCCAAAAAGGTAAAATACATTAAATTATTTGTGCAGTTTTGCTTTTAAAGTATTAGGAAAGCATAAATAAGAAAACTTGTTACAATTTTTCCTCCGGTTTATGTTTTCTTGTTCCAAAAAGGTAAAAAAACACTAAATTGTTTGTGGAGTTTTGCTTTTCAAATATTAGGAAAGCATAAATAAGAAAACTTGTTACAATTTTTCCTCGGGTTTATGTTTTCCTGTTCCAAAAGGTAAAAAAACACTAAATTATTTGTGGAGATTTGCTTTTCAAGTATTAGGAAAGCATAAATAAGAAAACTTGTTACAATTTCTCCTCCGGTTTATGTTTTCTTGTTCCAAAAAGGTGAAAAACATTAAATTATTTGTGAAGTTTTGCTTTTGAAGTATTAGGAAAGCGTAAATAATAAAACTTATTACAATTTTTCCTCCGGTTTATGTTTTCTTGTTCCAAAAAGGTAAAATACATTAAATTATTTGTGCAGTTTTGCTTTTAAAGTATTAGGAAAGCATAAATAAGAAAACTTGTTACAATTTTTCCTCCGGTTTATGTTTTCTTGTTCCAAAAAGGTAAAAAAACACTAAATTGTTTGTGGAGTTTTGCTTTTCAAATATTAGGAAAGCATAAATAAGAAAACTTGTTACAATTTTTCCTCGGGTTTATGTTTTCCTGTTCCAAAAGGTAAAAAAACACTAAATTATTTGTGGAGATTTGCTTTTCAAGTATTAGGAAAGCATAAATAAGAAAAATTGTTCCAATTTCTCTTCCGGTTTATGTTTTCCTGTTCTAAAAAGGTGAAAAACCACTAAATTATTTGTGGAGTTTTGCTTTCAAATATTAGGAAAGCATAAATAAGAAAACTTGTTACAATTTTTCCTCCGGTTTATGTTTTCTTGTTCCAAAAAGGTGAAAAACATTAAATTATTTGTGGAGTTTTGCTTTTAAAGTATTAGGAAAGCATAAATAAGAAATATTGTTACAATTTCTCTTTCGGTTTATGTTTTCCTGTTCCAAAAAGGTGAAAACCACTAAATTATTTGTGGAGTTTTGCTTTTAAAGTATTGGGAAAGCATAAATAAGAAAACTTGTTACAATTTCTCCTCCGGTTTATGTTTTCTTGTTCCAAAAAGGTGAAAAACATTAAATTATTTGTGAAGTTTTGCTTTTGAAGTATTAGGAAAGCGTAAATAATAAAACTTATTACAATTTTTCCTCCGGTTTATGTTTTCTTTTTCCAAAAAGGTAAAATACATTAAATTATTTGTGCAGTTTTGCTTTTAAAGTATTAGGAAAGCATAAATAAGAAAACTTGTTACAATTTTTCCTCCGGTTTATGTTTTCTTGTTCCAAAAAGGTAAAAAAACACTAAATTGTTTGTGGAGTTTTGCTTTTCAAATATTAGGAAAGCATAAATAAGAAAACTTGTTACAATTTTTCCTCGGGTTTATGTTTTCCTGTTCCAAAAGGTAAAAAAACACTAAATTATTTGTGGAGATTTGCTTTTCAAGTATTAGGAAAGCATAAATAAGAAAACTTGTTACAATTTCTCCTCCGGTTTATGTTTTCTTGTTCCAAAAAGGTGAAAAACATTAAATTATTTGTGAAGTTTTGCTTTTGAAGTATTAGGAAAGCGTAAATAATAAAACTTATTACAATTTTTCCTCCGGTTTATGTTTTCTTGTTCCAAAAAGGTAAAATACATTAAATTATTTGTGCAGTTTTGCTTTTAAAGTATTAGGAAAGCATAAATAAGAAAACTTGTTACAATTTTTCCTCCGGTTTATGTTTTCTTGTTCCAAAAAGGTAAAAAAACACTAAATTGTTTGTGGAGTTTTGCTTTTCAAATATTAGGAAAGCATAAATAAGAAAACTTGTTACAATTTTTCCTCGGGTTTATGTTTTCCTGTTCCAAAAGGTAAAAAAACACTAAATTATTTGTGGAGATTTGCTTTTCAAGTATTAGGAAAGCATAAATAAGAAAAATTGTTCCAATTTCTCTTCCGGTTTATGTTTTCCTGTTCTAAAAAGGTGAAAAACCACTAAATTATTTGTGGAGTTTTGCTTTTAAAGTATTGGGAAAGCATAAATAAGAAAACTTGTTACAATTTCTCCTCCGGTTTATGTTTTCTTGTTCCAAAAAGGTGAAAAACATTAAATTATTTGTGAAGTTTTGCTTTTGAAGTATTAGGAAAGCGTAAATAATAAAACTTATTACAATTTTTCCTCCGGTTTATGTTTTCTTGTTCCAAAAAGGTAAAATACATTAAATTATTTGTGCAGTTTTGCTTTTAAAGTATTAGGAAAGCATAAATAAGAAAACTTGTTACAATTTTTCCTCCGGTTTATGTTTTCTTGTTCCAAAACGGTAAAAAAACACTAAATTGTTTGTGGAGTTTTGCTTTTCAAATATTAGGAAAGCATAAATAAGAAAACTTGTTACAATTTTTCCTCGGGTTTATGTTTTCCTGTTCCAAAAGGTAAAAAAACACTAAATTATTTGTGGAGATTTGCTTTTCAAGTATTAGGAAAGCATAAATAAGAAAACTTGTTACAATTTCTCCTCCGGTTTATGTTTTCTTGTTCCAAAAAGGTGAAAAACATTAAATTATTTGTGAAGTTTTGCTTTTGAAGTATTAGGAAAGCGTAAATAATAAAACTTATTACAATTTTTCCTCCGGTTTATGTTTTCTTGTTCCAAAAAGGTAAAATACATTAAATTATTTGTGCAGTTTTGCTTTTAAAGTATTAGGAAAGCATAAATAAGAAAACTTGTTACAATTTTTCCTCCGGTTTATGTTTTCTTGTTCCAAAAAGGTAAAAAAACACTAAATTGTTTGTGGAGTTTTGCTTTTCAAATATTAGGAAAGCATAAATAAGAAAACTTGTTACAATTTTTCCTCGGGTTTATGTTTTCCTGTTCCAAAAGGTAAAAAAACACTAAATTATTTGTGGAGATTTGCTTTTCAAGTATTAGGAAAGCATAAATAAGAAAAATTGTTCCAATTTCTCTTCCGGTTTATGTTTTCCTGTTCTAAAAAGGTGAAAAACCACTAAATTATTTGTGGAGTTTTGCTTTTAAAGTATTGGGAAAGCATAAATAAGAAAACTTGTTACAATTTCTCCTCCGGTTTATGTTTTCTTGTTCCAAAAAGGTGAAAAACATTAAATTATTTGTGAAGTTTTGCTTTTGAAGTATTAGGAAAGCGTAAATAATAAAACTTATTACAATTTTTCCTCCGGTTTATGTTTTCTTGTTCCAAAAAGGTAAAATACATTAAATTATTTGTGCAGTTTTGCTTTTAAAGTATTAGGAAAGCATAAATAAGAAAACTTGTTACAATTTTTCCTCCGGTTTATGTTTTCTTGTTCCAAAACGGTAAAAAAACACTAAATTGTTTGTGGAGTTTTGCTTTTCAAATATTAGGAAAGCATAAATAAGAAAACTTGTTACAATTTTTCCTCCGGTTTATGTTTTCCTGTTCCAAAAGGTAAAAAAACACTAAATTATTTGTGGAGATTTGCTTTTCAAGTATTAGGAAAGCATAAATAAGAAAAATTGTTCCAATTTCTCCTCCGGTTTATGTTTTCTTGTTCCAAAAAGGTAAAATACATTAAATTATTAGTGAAGTTTTGCTTTTCAAGTATTAGGAAAGCATAAATAAGAAAAATTGTTGCAATTTCTCCTCCGGGTTATGTTTCCCTGTTCCAAAAAAGTGAAAAACATTAAATTATTTGTGAAGTTTTGCTTTTCAAGTATTAGGAAAGCATAAATAAGAAAAATTGTTACAATTTCTCTTCGGGTTTATGTTTTCTTGTTCCTAAAAGGTAAAATACATTAAATTATTTGTGAAGTTTTGCTTTTCAAGTATTAGGAAAGCATAAATAAGAAAACTTGTTACAATTTCTCCTCCGGCTTATGTTTCTCTGTTCCAAAAAGGTGAACAACATTAAATTATTAGTGAAGTTTTGCTTTTCAAGTATTAGGAAAGCATAAATAAGAAAAATTGTTGCAATTTCTCCTCCGGGTTATGTTTCCCTGTTCCAAAAAAGGGAACAACAATAAATTATTAGTGAAGTTTTGCTTTTCAAGTATTAGGAAAGCATAAATAAGAAAACTTATTGCAATTTCTCCTCCGGGTTATGTTTCCCTGGTCCAAAAAAGTGAAAAACATTAAATTATTTGTGAAGTTTTGCTTTTCAAGTATTAGGAAAGCATAAATAAGAAAAATTGTTACAATTTCTCTTCGGGTTTATGTTTTCCTGGTCCAAAAAGGTAAAAAAACACTAAATTATTTGTGGAGTTTTGCTTTTCAAGTATTAGGAAAGCATAAATAAGAAAAATTGTTACAATTTCTCCTCCGGCTTATGTTTCTCTGTTCCAAAAAGGTGAACAACATTAAATTATTAGTGAAGTTTTGCTTTTCAAGTATTAGGAAAGCATAAATAAGAAAAATTGTTACAATTTCTCTTCGGGTTTATGTTTTCCTGGTCCAAAAAGGTAAAAAAACACTAAATTATTTGTGGAGTTTTGCTTTTCAAGTATTAGGAAAGCATAAATAAGAAAACTTGTTGCAATTTCTCCTCCGGGTTATGTTTTCTTGTTCCTAAAAGGTAAAATACATAAAATTATTGGTGAAGTTTTGCTTTTAAAGTATTAGGAAAGCATAAATAAGAAATGTTGTAGGGGGGCTTGCTTAACTAGTGGGCCTATAAATGCCAATATAGTTTTGTTACTAGTTTTGAAATTATTAATTTTTGAAATTGATTTATTATATTATGTTTTTTTTTCAAAATTCGTTATATAGTAGTAGCAAAATCGCTGCAAATTCCATAATTTAGTAGCATTTGGGTTGATTATATATTTTCTAGGGCGGAACATAGTAATGGATTTTTCGAAATAAAATAATGCAAAGATTTTCAAAAACGATGGTCCGCATCGCAAATTTTTTGAAAACATAAAAGTCGCCTTTCTGACGAAGTTCGCTTTCATTTTAATCTTAAAATTTACTATGTTGAAGGGGGGTTTTTTTTTCGACTGACAATTTTTAAAATTATTAAATTACAATATTTTCTGGAATAATTTTAATGCGATCTTAATTCGCGATACTCGAAGAGTAACTTATATAGCGGATCGCATTATTACTTTTACTAGTACCGTTATAGATAAATGGATAGCACTGCCTGCTATAGATCCACACATCGCGGTTCGAAGCCCGGTGAAGGCGACTTTTTTTCTAGAGAAATTTACAACCGCTGACTCGTGGTTTCCTAATATTATATTAAAACATAGATATGACGTCAGTTCGGTGCTTTAAATTGATAATTCATGGGCAAGAATTACTGTGATTACGTACGTAATGGATGTATTATGTACCAGTCGTAGATAAATAATATATTTTAATCATTGGTTCCACTGTTTGTACAACAGCTCACCGTTTGTAGCGAGTGAGTCAACTCAAATACAAGCAACTTGTATCACAGGCGTATCTGATAAAAGCGTAGGGTGCTAGAACATTATGCTTCCTCTGTAAAATATTGTAACATGCTTTCTACTTTGCAGATTCAAATTAGAAGCCATAGCCGCACAAGAACAGCCATACTTATTGGACAAGGACATACCTACCAACTTCTGACATCATCCAGTTGAATCAGTGTTGCACTTATTTGTTAAGCTATGTTACTAAGGACTTTGTAATACGTTCGTATCATGAATAAAAGTAAAACACAATGCACTGTCATATTATTTATTTGTATGCATCATCATAAGTTGTAAGCTATGTGTGTCATCACTAGACATACACCTATTACATTAGGTGAGGTGTCATATCACATGAGGTATGATGCCAAGGGGTCTCACGTATTACATTAAGCAAGGTAGCAAGGGGACCCACGTCTTACATGAGTAAGGTGCCAAGGGGGCCCACGCCTTAAATGAGTTGAGGTGTCAAGGGGGCCCACGCCTTATATGAAGTAAGGTGCCAAGGGGACCCACGCCTTACATTAAGTAAGGTGTCAAGGGGGCCCACGCCTTACATGAGGTAAGGTGCCAAGGGGGCCCACGCCTTACATGAGGTAAGGTGCCAAGGGGGCCCACGCCTTACATGAGGTAAGGTGCCAAGGGGGCCCACGTCTTACATTACATAAGGTGTCAAGGGGCCCTATGAGTCTCATGAGGTATGATGCCAAGGGGGCCCACGTATCACATGAGGTATGATGCCAAGGGGTCCCACATATTGTAAGTAAGTACCAAGGGGGCCTCGATACTCTTCTCGTAGGTAGGTCTTCCTTCGCTGGGGCACTGCTACTCCTTCAAAGTATTTTGTCAAATTTCTAAGTTCGGAATGTCAAATGTAAATTTGAAAAATTTTCTAAGTCCCAATGTCAAATTTAAATTTGACATTCGGACTTAGCAAATTTTTCGGCCCATGCCGCCGACGAATGCGGCGCTCCGCGCCGCATTCGTCCGTCGATTCTTCTTAAGCTTTCGTCGATACCCAGTACGAGTTGGACCGGTCCATCGCCTCTACGGTCCAGGCCTCGCTCCGCTCGGCTAGTATCTGGACTGGAGTGTTTACTGACGGCTTCGCCGTGTCCCACAAACCCGCCCTCGGAGCTACACTTACTTAAATATTGTTTGTCCCCACCTTGGCATTCAGACTTTGGTGGGGCTTTGGTCACATGACTTCCTACTCGCTAAGTCTGCTGCGTCATTCAATGAGTCGAAATTTGCGTTTTATGATAACGATTTATTGAACATATAAGTACAAGTCATTGTTTTGTGATTTGCAATATGAGTTACAATTTAATACTTCCCACTTCGACGCTCGACTTCTCGCCCAAGTCTCCAACTGCCCTCTCTACGATCCGGATTATGTGATCTGCTATGCCATCCGGGAATGAGTTCGTCTGGAATTAAAAATACAAATTAGAATCCTATTTTATTTCTACACAAATCGACCTTCTCCGCCAAACTTAAAACCGCGCATAAAAATTGGCTACGCCAGACTATCTCCTACTTTGTATTACCCACGTTGCCCGGTGCTACCCCTAACAGTTTGACCTTTTCAACCCAAACACTTTTTCGTGGCGCAACTTAATTTTTTTCCACAAGTTACTCGTCACTGGAATTGAGTTTTGGTCTCTGGCTCGACAAAACTAATCACATTCCGCCGCTGTTGGAACTTGCCGTTTTCCAATATAGCGAGGGAAGGTTCTCAGCATCCCTCCACCACTACATTTTTTTGGAAATCACTAATATACCTTGCAATTGAAAATAACAACTTTCAAAACATAGCACATGCATTTACAAATAACTTTAAAGATGCTATTACCAAATTTTAAAGTGTTTCTTCCCGAGTGTCTTACAAGACTTGGAAAAATAAAAATTAGCTATTAATTCTTATTTTTACCAGTAATTCGAAAACCGCCCGAGATATCATTTTGAAATTTAGCGGTATGATTTTTGTACTTTATTTGAAAAACCACCCGATAGTATTTTAAAATTATTAATTAACAATTTACGGTATAACATTTATTTACAAAGTGGGGTGGACGATATATCCTACTCTTGAGATTGGGATGGTTTTGGTGTGTTTCACAAGAAATAAGTCATCTTAAATCGAATCGTCGGATTGACTTAAAATTTTGAGAACACAATATGAATGGTGTTATGCAACTGGGATCCAACCTACATTCCAAAAATTTGAGAAAACCTTAGTTTACATTTTTATTTGTAAACTGGTCATGTTAACAAAAATTAATGTCTTTAAATTGTGTTAACATAGACACAGTTTAGATCTTGACGCTCCGTTTTCTCAAATTTTTGCAATGCGGATTGGAACCCTGTTACGTAACACCATATAATATATTAAACACATTAACGCACATTATTTAAACAATACAAATTTTACGTCAAAATGTCTACTTTTAGACAAAAATTCCTAAAAACTAAATTATAAAATAGCAGCTAGTGTGTGCTTATATTTTCTCGCCTTCTCAAAATTCCAAGTCAATCCGTTGAGCCATTATTAAGACGCGTTTCTTGCGAAAACCAGTAAAACTTCAGTGTTAAGCGTGGTTATATATCGTCCACCTCATTTCTGTTTTCAAAAAACCACTGTTATTAATTTTTTTTCAGGAAAGTGTACTTATTTTAACAAATTTTTCATAATTATTCCAAAGAGCTCTGTTTGAAAAATACTTTTTGTACAAAAATACTTTAAATTAACCAAGTTCCAGTCTTAGTTCATTTTTAATATTTTTTTACAAAAAAAATTACTAAATATCTTTTAAACAAAACTCTCTCGAATATAAATATTGTTGTGCGAAAATATTGTGTAGTACACACTTTCCAAAAACCAATATAACGAAAGGTCGCTTTTTTCCGACCTCCTAAACAGGCATAACTCCTTAGATTCCTAGGTATAACACTAATTTACAAAGAAATGGGGTGGACGATATATGCTACCCTTACAGCTAGGATTTTGCTATGTTTCGCAACAAATAAGTCATCAAGATACCGCTTGATTTGAGTCAATTTACTTGGACTATAATAACGTATTAAGTTTTTATAATTATTAGTTATATGTTAAATCAATAAAATGCATAACTAATAATTTTTATAAAATCAAAAATTTTATAATTTATTAAAATGATCATAGATTGATACGCCTAATTAAATCAACATTAAAAATCATAATTAGAAATATTATCATAAATAACCAACTCAACTTAAGGTAATTGAATATTGCGTTTGAAAAGTTTTCTGTTTCTAGAAACGAAATAAAAGCTCAAAATGTCGACGAAAAGTTAATTTTTATTAAACCTTGTTAAAAATTTTCAGAAACTCGATGGAATTAAAGAGGTAATTAAAAATTTGAATTAGTTCGCCAAAGTTTTAGGAATCAAAAAAATATGTTTTTGAGTAAAATGTATGATTGGAAAAGTTTTCTTCATCACGAAAATAGATGTTTATTAATTCATAGTTTTGTAGCGAAGTCTTACGAAACTAACATTGGTGTTACAAGAATTGTTTGAAATTTAACCCTTATTGTAGATAAAAGCCTGCCAGCGATATGTCATACTTTGTAAAAATCTTCTCGATAAACCATACATCAGGTGCAAATTGGAAAGTGAGGTTCAGTAAAAGTTTCCATTTGCATGATCAAGGAAATGTTCTTGGTCTTATGTTCCTTAGTCATTTTTATTCAAAAACATACCATCGACAATATCTCAAAATTTGACCAAGTTAATCCCGATACCCTGTATAATATTAAACTACTGATGAACTAACGATGATCAAATTTTCGTGGCTGTAGCAAAATCAGACCCCCTCTAAAATTCTTAAAATTGCAACCACTTATTGTAATGACTTTTGTTTCAAAATATTTATCTAATTAAGTTTCAAATAAAAATTAAAATGGATACAAATTACAATAAGTAATTGACACAAATATTAAATGTTGCTAACCTTTTTATATCCTATTTGGCTGTTGTTCGTTAGACCGTTTATAAATCTTCAAATAGAACCAATAGGTAATGTCCTTTTCTACTTCGGCAAGTTCATCTTCCTCATGTCCACGGCTGCTTTCGGATGATTTATATTGAAAAAACGCTGCAAATAAAAAAACTTATAAGAATATATCAACCAATTTTGTAATTCGAATTGTATACAATATGACCCTAATTTAAAGAACAAATGCAATACAAATAAAGTTTGTCGGTGCGGCCAAGGAGCTTTATAAAAAAATCATCGTGCAATTTATTCATTCACTCGGGATGCATGACAACGTGGTCTGTTTATGATAAATTTCGTTTGATAATTAATTCTGTAACATCGATGGTTCATATATTTTGCAGAAGAATTCAGAAAATAAATTTTAAAATACAAATTAAAATATCTGTATAAATTTATAAGTTGATTTCTTTGTTATATCAGTTTAAATTTAACAAAATAAAAACGTAAACCTTTTTAATTTAATTTATGCCAGTTAAAAACAACGGCCTTACAAATTATTGATTAAATGAATGTTCATGTGTCGTGGATTTAAAAAAAACTATTATTGAACACAAAGAAGTTTCGATTAAAATAAAAATGAATCGGTAATTTCAAATGTTAATTATTTTTCAACTCAACATTATTATTAATATTTTACAATAGTTCAGAAATTTGCTTTTCTCATATTGATCAGGATGCAAACATTTTTGCCATGTCTTAAATATTTCTTACAAGAAAAACTAAAACTAAAAGCTTGTTATTTATGAGTGCACATTATTTAATAGAACGTGTGCTCGAATTAATGCCAATCGGGCATTGAATGAAAATATTCCGTTTACAAATAATCCAAATCATTTCCTCCGGTGCATTTTTATTATATTCCATTGGAAGTTTTACATAGGTAACTAGGTAACTCATAAGAAAGCTGCCGAAGAATAACTTCTAATTACTTATCCCGTTTACTAAAATTCTCTAATGTTTTTATATATTTTGTTATAAATTTCTTTGTATTAAAAAATCTATTTACAAATTCAATTATTTTTGAGTTGATTTACTCGCCTTCTGGAAGTATAAGAGTCGAAGACATTATTTCGTCGCCATACAACGAAAACCCATTAACTAACATTTTTGGTAAAATTGAGTTATGAATACCATTAAATGCAGTTTCTCATGATCTATCTGCTGGTATAATCCACTAACTTCTATTAAAATGTTTTCATATGAATTTGTTTAAAAATATATTTTTGTTAAGTGACAAAGGTATAATTTTTTTTTCTAGAAAAGCAGTTTAGTGATGTTAATAAAGTTTCTTCCTCATTTGCGTATTCTTCCGTTCAGAAAGAAAACATTAACCGATCATAACGGCTTATCGTTGAAAATAAATTGAAAGAAATGTAAATGTGAAAGAATATTCAAATGCAATTTACACAAAACTATGGTTCATGTAGTTAACGGGTTTTCGTTGTATGGCGACGATTTACAAGTTTGCAACTAATATTCTAATATAAAAATTAAAATCTGTTGCCAGCAAATTTATTGATTAATTTATTTGAAATTGTCAGGTACTAAAAGATGAATAATAGGATATGACGTCGAATTTACACAGATGTGCTTTTTGGCTTAAGTCCTTTGTGTTCGAATAATTAATTTTAAATTCAAAACATTTTAAATTTTCTAAAAGATTACACAAAACAAAATAAAACGAAACGATTATTCAAAAAAACGCAGCGCTTTATCACGTTTCCTGTGAATCATTATTTTATAAACTTGTTTGAAAATGAAATGCTAGTGATTTTACACAACAAAATAAATTATTTGACATTAAAATATAATGAAAATTTCGAGTGTTTTCCAAACCATTTCTTTCGGTGCGGTTAATTGTTGATTAACTTTATTGTTGAAAGTTAATCCCGATACCCTGTATAATATTAAACTACTGCTGAACTAACGATGATCAAATTTTCGTGGCTGTAGCAAAATCGTACCCTCTCTAAAATTCTTAAAATTGCAACCACTTATTGTAATGACTTTTGTTTTTCAAAATATTTTTCTAATTGAGTTTCAAAGTAAAAATTAAAATGGATGCAAATTACAATAAGTAATTCACACAAATATTAAATGTCGCTAACCTTTTTATATTCTATCTGGCTGTTGTTCGTTAAACCCTTTTTAAATCTTCAAATAGAAACCAATAGGTCATGCCCTTTTCTACTTCAACAAGTCCATCTACCTCATGTCCACGGCTGCTTTCGGATGGCTTTTATTGAAAACGCTGGAAATAAAAATAACTTATAAGAATATATCAACCAAGTTTGTAATTCGAATTGTATACAATATGTCCGAAATGTAAAGAATGAACGCAATAGAAATTAAACAAATAAAGTTTGTCGGTGCGGCCAAGTAGCTTTATCAAAAATAATCGTGCAAATTATTCGTTCACTCGGGGTGCACAAAACGTGGCCTATTTATGATACATTTCGTTTGATAGTTAATTCTGTAACATCCATGGTTCATATTTAGATAATTTTTGAAAAGTCCAAGTTTTAAAGTTGCAAAAACGTTTAAAATCCTGATTAGCAAAACCATGGTAATAATTAATTTTAATTAAGCGATATTAATAAACTAATGAAAATACCGGGTGACGTTAAAATAAGCCAACGAAAACGTCATTGGAAAACATGTTTCGATGAAAAAACTTTTTCATCAAGAAGAAATAATTATAAAATCAATTAAAACTAAACCGAAGAAGAATTCAGAAAATAAATTTTAAAATACAAATTAAAAATATCTGTATATATTTATAAGTTGATTTCTTTGTTATATCAGTTTAAATTTAACAAAATAAAAACGTAAAACTTTTTAATTTAATTTATGCCATTTAAAAAAAAACGTCCTTACAAACTATCGAGTTGAGAAAACAATATGTCTGACAGCTTTTCATGCGTTGATACAATCCATCGCAAACTATGCTTTATTAGTATGGGGTCATTCCAGTCATATGAAAAGAATTTTCAAATTACAACGTCGAGCCATAAGAATATTGGAAAATATGGGCTACCGTGAGGATGTTCGGGACAAATATAGACAACTAAACATTCTAACTATTCCAGCATGCTATATATTGGAATGTTTAATGTATGCAAAGAAAAACATACACAGATATAACCTCATAAACACAACACATGCACACAATACAAGAAATAACAGGAACATTCAAAACGCATACCTAAGACTATCAAAGTCAAGAAATTCGACACTGCACTATGCTCCGAAACTATTTAATAAATTACCACTAACTGTTCGATCTCTGGATGAAAATACATTCAAAAAGCTAGTGCGAAGATACCTAATAAACGAGGTATTTTACAAGGTAGAAGACTTCCTAGAAATTCCTACAACAAGCGATGACTGGATTTCGCACATACGATTGAGATGAAAAACAGCGTAAATGCTGATCTCCGCCATTTTCACAAATCAACATGTTTTTCCAAATTTTCTGTACTTTGCAATAATGTTTTTTTGTTAAATAAAGCTTATTCTATTCTATTCTATTCTATTGATTAAATGAACGTTCATGTGTCGTGGATTTAAAAAAACTACCATTGAACACAAAAAAGTTTCGATTAAAATAAAATTGAGTTAGTAATTTCAAATGTTAATTATTTTTCAACTCAAAATTATTATTAATATTTTACAATAGTTTAGAAATTTGCTTTTCTCCTATTGATCAGGATGCAATCATTTTTGCCGTTTCTTAAATATTGCTTACAAAAAGAACTAAACTGAAAGCTTGGAATTTTATACGATAAAATACCTAATACTTATATAAGATTTAATAGAATGTGTGCTCGAATTAATGCCAATCGGGCAATGAATGAAAATATTCCTTTTACAAATGCAGCTCTTATTTTCCATCTCTGTTTTCGCGAGATGTACTTTTTGGCTTACGTCCTTTTTGTTCACATAATTAACTTTAAATTCAAAACATTTGAACAGACATATTTTTAAATTTTATAAAAGATTGCACCATACAAAATAAAAAGAAACGATTATTTAAAAAACGCAGCTGTTTATCGCGTTTCCTGTGAATCATATATTATAAACTTGTTTGAACATGAAATGCAAGTGGTTTTAAGCAACAATATAAATTATTTGACATTAAAATATAATAAAAATTTCAAGTGTTTTCCAAATAATTTCCTCCAGTGCATTTTTATTATATTCCATTGAAAGTTTTACATGGGTAACTAGGTAACTTATAAGAAAGTCTGACGAGGAATAACTTCTAATTACTTATCCCATTTACTAAATCCCCTTATGTTTCTTTAAGTTTTGTTATGAATAATGTACATCATATACTTTCTTTGTATTAAAAAAACCATTTACAAATTTGAGTTGAGTTTTGAGTTGATTTACTCGGTTTCTGGAAGAATAAGAATAGTAGAATAAATTAAAATTTATTGCCCGCATTCATTGTCATTTGATGACTAGTATTTATTTGATAAAAGATAAATAATAGAATATGACGTCGAATTTGCACAGATGTGCTTTTTGGCTTAAGTCCTTTTTGTTCATATAATTAATTTTAAATTCAAAAAATTTGAACAAACATATTTTTAAAATTTCTAAAAGATTACACAAAACAAAATAAAACGAAGTGATTATAGAAAAAAACGCAGCGCCTTATCACGTTTCCTGTGAATCAATATTTTATAAATTTGTTTGAAAATGAAATGCAAGTAATTTTACACAACAATATAAATTATTCGACGTTAAAATATAATGAAAATTTCAAGTGTTTTCGAAACCATTTCTTCCAGTGCATTAATTTTATTATAATTTTAGGTAACTTATAAGGAGGCTGCCAAGGAATAACTACTAATTACTTATCCCGTTTACTAAAATCCCCTAATGTTTTTATAAATTTTGTTACGAATAATATATTTTGTTTGTATTAAAAAATCTATTTACAACTTCAATTATTTTTGAGTTGATTTACTCGCCTTCTGAATGAATAGGAATCGAAAATATTATTTACAAGTTTGCAACTAATATTCTAATATTCTAATATAAAAATTAAAATCTATTGCCAGAAAATTTATTGATTCATTTATTTAAAATTATTAGGTACTAAAAGATGAATAATAGGATAGACGTCGAATTTTCAAACAAAGGATAATATAATTTTAACTTTTATATAATGTGTTAAATGTGTTAACTTAAAATTAATATTTGATTGCAAATTCCTAAAACTAAACGAATTTGTAAATAGGTACAAGCTAAAACAAAACTACTAAGAACATTCGTTCCTTCATTCCTTGTTAAAAAACTGTTAACTTGAAACGACATTCTCCTCAGTTTCCTTGAAGAATTTCTTAAAAAAATAGTTGCATCCAGCCTTCGGCATGCGACTTTTTAAAGCCTCCTCGACAAAATAAACCTCACTTTTTGCTACTTGGCAACACCTAAAACATAATTATAAGTGTTGCTTCAAAAATTAACTAATCCGTATGATTTCACGAAACACCGTCTTAATAATAATTTCGCATTTATTCAAAAACTTTAAAAATGTTTGTCTTAATTGGCTGAAAATTAACAAGAGGAAAAAGCAATCGCAGAAATCACTAATTCAAAATTTTAGCGATAGACTAAATTTAAAGAAAATTCAAAATTTAAATATAAATTTTTACTGTTACGTTTTATACATTAAAAATCGTACAAATAAAGCATTAATTTTGAACTTTGTGACTTCTTTTTAAACAACAAAATATATAGCAATATAATAGGATAAATTAAAAATTAGTAAAAAGTTCTAAAAAAGGCATAATTTATTTAATTAAAACACGCGAAAACAAATAAATAACTTATTTTTGCACAACATACAATGTCAATTGTTTTAAAATATTTTAAAGTACATAATGGCGACACCTAGCAATAAATATCGATAATACAACTTAATTTTATTGATTTAATGTCAAATGTTGCACAATTATGAATATTTGAAAACCTTGAATTGCATGCCAATTACAAATAACCGTTAATCTGTAGACACCAAAAATGAAATGTTACGAACCTTTTTATTTTCTATCTGCAAGTTGTTCCGTGACCGTTATCGAAGTTCGAATCAATCTATGTTATCGAAATTTTGCTTTACCCTTCTCGATTTTCTGCATAGGTAAGTCCATTCACTCCACGAATAAATCCTAAAAAATAAAAGATTATGAAAAAATTTCTTTCCATTAAATTTGTTTACAGAATTCTTAAAAATGTGACAACTTTAAAGACAGTATTTATGTTTTAGCAAAGCCATTACCTCCTGTCGTTAACAATTAATGAAATAAATAAATATCCCTTGGTTTTAGTTAATTTCACTTTTTTTGTTAACAACATCACACCCTAAATGGGTTCCGTTGAGGGTAAAAAGGATTACTTATTCACAAATTAATAAGTCTCCTTTCTTTTTTATATGCACATCTTACCTGTAGACATGATTTACAAATGAAAATAATACAATCTTCCAATAAAAATAATTATAATTTATCCGAATATATTTTCCAGACCAATATAGTAGTGTATCTAAAATCTTTAAGCAGCGTAAGTCCAAAACATATTTATATACACGAAATAAAATTATGTTGTGGACATAAAAAAGAAAATAGACTTATTAATTTGTACCTACTAACATTTTTCTTATATAAAGTACACCAACTAAACTTGAGATAATTAAATGTTGTGTTTGAAAGGTTTTCTGTTTCTAGAAATGAAATAAAAACTCAAAAGGTCGACGAAAAATTATTTTTTTTAAACCTTGTTAAAAAATTTAATGGAATTAAAATTTCATTCCTTTCACGAGCTACGCTTAAGAGGGTGAATTGCTGCCCCCCCGCCACGGGTGCAAAAGAGCAATTAAAAACTTTGAGCTAGCTCAGGCTAATTTTTAGATATCGTAAAAAACATGTGTATTTGATTTAAAAATGATCGTGCAACATAATTATGACAGAAAACGTTTTTTTCATCATGAAAATAGATGTTCATTAAATGATGGTTTTATAGTTAAGTCTTACAAGACTAATGCTGGCCACTCACACTACGGTCTACCGGAGATGTTACCTGTGCAGGTTTACCGGAATGGTGAATGGGGACGCTCGGTGTACCGGAGCGGTCTTCAGTTCATTTCGCGATGGCATCGATTGAAGACGATGACGCATTGGCATTAATAGGCCAGTGCCTTCTTTTTCTAGTAGAAAACAACTAACACGACCTGCGCAGGTGACCGGAGTACATGCACACACGTACAGGTGTACCGTACGGTGTCGATGAAAAATATTAATTTTCGAATTTGCTCCGGTCGCCTGTACAGGTTAAAAGACCTGCACAGGTCCGTTGCCATAAATGCTCCGGTCTACCTGCGCAGGTACACCTGTACAGGTAGACCTCTCCGGTAAACCGTAGTGTGAGTGGCCAGCATAACATTGGTGTTATACGATGTCCCATGCTCTGTGAAACCTTCTTGATAAACAACACATCAGGTGCAAATCGGACAGAGGGGTAAACCGTTCCCATTCTCATTATGATGACGGAAGCTTAACACAGCAATATAACACATTATCGTTCACATTCAACTACCAACACAGTTCACAAGTAATATCGGCTTATTACAAATGACTAATCTGACACACGCATCATGTAATCACGAATTTAGTCGAAATTCGATAAATACCAATTTGCATGATCACAAAAATGTTCCCGACCATATGTTCCGTAGTCTTTTTTATTTCAAAACATACTCTTTACAATCTCAGAAAATTTCCCCAATTATTTCTAGACATCTTGTAGTATAATTAACTTTTTTAAATTGCATACACTTATTGTAATGATTTCTGTATGTCAAAAGATTTATCTAATTGAGTTTATTGAAAAACTTCATTTGTTAATAAATTATTATACAAAATATGTAAAATGCTACATTTTCTTTGTTAAAAATTATCGAATATGTAAACAAATTAAATTCGGTCATTCAAGAAACGTCAAAATTTGAAATACAAAATAACATGTTGCGCGCCCTCCAACGGTTTATATACGAAATAAAAAAAAATTAGCCAAGAAACTTACCTTATTTCTAGTTTTCTGTCTCGTATGACGGTTGCGAAAGTAGATACCTGTGTGTCCTTTTAAATTTTTGCGTTAGATAGCAGCACCTAATCAAAAACATTTGAAAAATTAAATTACACTCTAATTACAATAAATTAACCATTATTTTAAAGACATAAATAATACTATTCGCAAACCTTTTTATATCGATTTGGTGGTTAAACTAAATCTACACAGTTGTAATTTCTGGAACAAAATTTCTAGATTTAAAATAAAGACTTTTAAAAGAATTAATCAATTCTTACCTAAATTTTTCCGTCCACCTGAACTTGGACGACATGGTTTTCCTGTGTCACCTTATGTCTTCACCAGCAACAAAGTACCTAAGCGGAAAATGCACTTTTACGTTCCCTTCATTCCTAGTGGGTAGGATGCTCAAATCCCTACACAGATGTAATTTTTGAAACAAAATTTCTAGATTCAAAAATTAAAAATTATTAAAAATAAATTAATTTTTACCTAAAATTTTCCGTTCACCTAAACTTTGTTTTCGGTGTTTTGTGGTATCTACGCACTGGATCCACTCGGTATTTAATCCTGCTTAAGTTAACCATTTTCCTTGATTTTGTTGTTTGAAGGCAATTTTAACGTATTTAAACTGTAGATGTGATTAAAACTAAAAAAGTCCTTGATTATTATTCAAAAATCAACATTCTATACTATTCTACTGCTAGAAAAAAATAGAAAAGAAATAAAAGAAATAGAAAAGATATGAAATAATTTATAAATAAATTTTTAAAATCAAATTATAAATAAAATATTTAAGTACTACCTAAAATAAAAAAATTATTAAAATGTTTATTTGTTATAAAAATTAGGGCAGAAATGGATAGAGCAGATGGATGCACTGTTTAAGTAATGTAACCCGATATTATAAGCCGCATCAAAATTTTTGAATACCGAAGAAATGCACACCCTTTTTAAAACTAAAATGTGTTTAAGATAATTATCACAAATAAAATAAAACGTATAGTGTAAGTGCACAATAGAAAACACGTTACACATTGTAAAATAATTTAAAATGATTGAATTTCGTTTCACCACTGAAATTAGTTATAATTTTAAATTGTACTATAACGTCACATTTGTGAAATCAATTGGTTATAAGTTCGATGCACCCAAATAAATATTTATTTTCCATTTATATTTTGAATTTCCAAATATAGCTCGAACGCTCTTGGTCCTGATGGTATCAGCCTTCGTATGATAGAAACAAATGAATTAATTCAAATGTCAATAATTCAAATTATTTTATAATTTGCGCATTGTGTGTTAAAAAATAATATAGCAGTATTGTAGTACATAAGTAATTTAAAATGAATTCACGTTTTGGTAACGAATCGCTACAAGATGTTACGTTCAGATTCCACCGCTACGCCCCGAACGTAACAAAATGCTTATTTTAACACCTAAATTTTATAACAAATTATAACAACTTAATTTCATTAATAGGTACGTTTATTTACCAACAAAATTTTGATTTAGGCGCTTATAATTAAGGAAATGCGATATCTCTTCGAGGTTGATGTTGGCAACAATTTTTCACATAGATTAGTCTTCCTTTCTGAAATTTTTGACGTTAGTTCGGTAGCCAAATAAGTGAGATTTACCAAGTATTAATTACATCGATTTGTTGGTTTATAAGTTGAGTTAGTTGGCAAGTTTGCAACAAACGGCTTTACAGTTTATACTGGTTGGAAACTCGGTTAACTTATCGATTATCTAAATTTCATCCTTCGTTGATACGTTAATGGAATTTTAACCCGTTACTTGGGGGGTCAATAGTGATTGCACTTGAAATCAAAGTTAAGAGGTTGCTTCTGTTCAAGCGCTAGAAATAACGGAAAAATACAATTCAAGTTAGGTTAGAATCAATTATCGTCTTTATTGACAACAATAAGTTCCGTACCACCTCTATCAAGGGCCAATTCTTCGTCTGCTGCACAAGACTGGCTAGTTCTAAGAATTCACCCTAAGCGGTAACCATCCATCTAATCGAAAACTTTTTTGAATATCAGAAATGTCAGAAGCCTGTCAGAAGCCGTTGATGCGTAACGCAAATTTTAGTGGTTAACTTAGGAACAGCGTTGCCAATCGCAAATATGCGTTTTCCCCTACCGAAGACCTCAAAATCCCCAAATTACCCAACCCACATTTAAAAATTTCAAACTCGGATGTATAACATAAGAGGTGAGCTTACAACGCAAATTTCATGTCCTACGAACATTCCCGTCAATGCTAGACAGAGACAGACAACGCCCTGCAGTTAATACTAGTGGTCTTATGAAGTAATATCGGAAATATTATTTTAGAGACCCACAAGAAATAAATAAACAAGTTAATAACAAATTATTTATTTAATTATGGTGTTAAAGCGGTTGTACACCATTATATTTATACATGTAAAAATATATGATAAAATACATGTAAATTTACATGTACGCTGTACTGTAGTACACTGTCACATTTACATCTTAAAAATGATATAGTTTTTAAAATAGTAATGTTGGCTATAGTTGGAAAAATAAAATATCACTAAAAGAACTGTCACAAATTTCTTATTTCAGTTGCGTTTCCATTTTATTTTAAGTGCAACAAGTGAAACGCCAACTCCTAAGTGTAAAATCCCCAATAGTCACCAGAAATACACGTGTATGACCTTCAAAAATAGGACCTGTTCTATTCCGTCAATTTTTGCATGTAGAAATACATGTATAAATACAAGTGCAATTTTAGTGTAGTATACGCTACATTCAACATCTACATGTACATTTACATGTAAAATATGATGGTGTACTACGACTATTAGGTACAATTATAAACAATATTAGGTATATATTTTGAATCTTTGAATGACTGGCTGCACTGATTTTAACAATTTAACAAATCCGCAATTACTATAACGGCCAATGAAATGTACTCACAATAAAATTTGAACAAACCTCGGTTATAATTTTATAATGGTATCCGGTCATAAAATTTTGAAACGATTATGCACCGAAAGGCTGAAAAAATACCTCATTTTAAAAATTTAAGTGAGTACATTTCAATGATCGCTACTGTCCACTACCAGCACCTATAAATAAAGATTTAAAAAAAATTTGTTTTAAAAATTTTAAAAAGTAATAAAATTTAAGTAAACACTTGGGTTTACAGGGAGGATATTGTTGATTGAAAGTGCAAGGTGCAACACAAATAATAAAATTTAAGTAAAACTGTTGAAATACAAAAGATTTAAGTGTTGCCGACAATAATAAATTGAACGATTTATGGTTTACATCCTGACCAAATTAAAGCCCTATAACTGGAAAAATACTACGAATATTGGCATGAAATTTGTACACATTATTCTTAAGATGTTGAACAACTTTTTAAAGCAAAACATATTTTTTCGATTTTTAAAAAATGTCACATTAAACAAAATTGTCTTCAAAGTATATTAATTAATTAATTTACGATAGGCAGATACATATTAGGTATTACTTACCTGTATAAGAAATAGCGATAATCCCCAAAAAATACCCAACAATTTGCGTTACCCAACAAAATACCCAAATGAGTAGAAAATACCCTCATTTTGGGGAATTACCCAACAATTGGCAACGCTGCTTAGGAAGCAATAAAGCAGGGGCGTACCGACGAAATTGGTGAGCAACTATTTTTGTTTTATTTTGTGCAATTCTTTTTTTTTGAAAACCGAATCTATAGTATTTACGCGTTGTTTGTGTAAGATCGGAAGCAAGAAGATTATTTAATCAACCTAATTTATGATTATTTTGTTTTAGGTTAAGAGAACCTTCAGATTTGAACGGCACTAATTTATATGATTATAATCTATTTACTCACTGCGTACAGTTTGCGACACTTGTCTGGTACTACTTGATGTATATTTCGACGTCGTATATATTTTTCTTGTGAATAAACGCAGTTTACCTTTACTGGTGTTTCATTTATACTAGCCAATACTAGCTTTCGCACTTTAGATTACCATCTTAGGCGAGCGGCAAACAGTGCATGGCGCCATTTAAAGCATTTGCGTTTTTTTTAGTAGCGCAAGATTCAATCTTAACTTTCGACCTACCACTAAACTTGTTTTCACCTCTGAGTTGAGAAGGAGTTGAGCCGTAGCGTCGCTCGAAGACCAGGTAAGGGTAGATATTCAGCGTTAGTTTCGCCAACTTTTGCGACTCGAGCGCAGACGGGTAGCAAAGATATAAACGAGGAAATTATTAAAAATATTCCGATAAATACTGTGATCCAAAAACTCGGTTTGGACACAATTCCAAAAATTTTGTGGTGATAGAAGCTACGATGTTAGCAACAAGGCTTTATCTGTGGAAAAACTTGGAGAAATTTTATTGGACTGATGATGCAATATGCGTAAAGCAGATGGAACACATTATAAGGAGTTGATGGTTAAATTAATGTGGAATTATACATCTCAATAAATGTAACGTTTTATTTACTACTTTCAAATAATAATTTTGTATTTAAAATGTCACTTGTCATTTTTGTAATCTAGATTATAAAAGTATTAAAATGTCTGCACTTGTTTCGGGGGAGACTTCGCGATAGTCTCTCTAAGGCGATTTCCGCTTTTCAAATTTTCGCTAAATTCGATGCTCATTGGTCGTCATTGTGTCAATCCAATATATCAATTGGTTGATGTTGGTCACATAACACGCGAGTGCGATAGTAGCATTAATTACTTTATCTACGACTGGTACATAATACATCCCATTACGTACGTAATCAGTATCACAGTAATGTAATTCCCTTCATCAGGGGCGGAACCACCGGGGTGCGGTGGATGCCACGCACGCGGGCCCCCAGTTCTGCTGGGAATACTCAATCTTTAAAAAAAAAATTAATTTAACACTTTTTTTATTTTTGTTTGTTTTTTATCTTGGTACAAAAATAGGACCCCGGCCCCCAACTTCGCACACGGGCCCCTCAACTGCTTGTTACGCCACTGCCCTTCATAATCCACACCCGTGGATTATGAATTCTTGCCCGTGGAAACACACTTGAGAGTAAACAAAAAACAAAAGTAATTTATATTTGCATTTTTCTAGTTTTTTTTAACAAATTGATTAATATGATATCACTCGTATTTAAGTTGTTAAATAAGTAATTCTCTATAATATATTGTTGTGTCAATTTTTAAAAAATACCAATATGTCCTTACACAACACCTTTTAAGAAGACCACGGTGTCGCCGTATCAGCGGAGAGATGAGACTTTCTCAGTTGTTGGGTTCACTTCCTTCAAGAAAAATTAATCACTTAGAAAATTCTCAAATAACTAAAAATTTATTTTAAAATCAATTTTACAAAAAAAACTCATCAACTTAAATATTAACGCCGTTTTACAAAAATCTCGTCCGCCGTCCTTCGTTTCTCCGGCCGGACTCCCTACGCAGGTCCGCCCTTCTCCTTCTCATACAAATTTATTTTAATTCTAAATTTCTTACAAAAATTTTTAAATATTACAGGAACTGAACCTATGATTTTAAATTAACATTTTATGCTTGTATCCCCGTAACCAAATCGGTTACACGACAATATAAAATACTTATATCATTTAATTTACTCTGTCCCAAAGATGGTCCTAAATAATTTTTTATCCGTTTTAAGGCTAAACAAGATCAAAATAAAAATTCCTGACCCCAAAAGGCTAGCGGTCCGGGGCTATATCCCATTTTGCACTGTGGTTAGAGTGGCCTTGGACATTGCTTAAATTGACTGTGCAATACTAGCTTTGTACAAAAATATCTGTACAATGTCGACTTTGTCCAATTTCGGACTCTGTTCGTAACACATATAAGCGTTAAGAGCGCAGATTATTACTACAAAATATTTGGTAAACCCGTGGTAAACCTAAACTTAGCAGCAAATGTAGCTGTAACATGGGTAGGCTTCGATTAATTAAATAATCGCCGCCGTCGTGTGTTAACTGAAGGTTAATCGCTGCCACCAGAGCCTGTTTATAAGGCGGACTCAAACTTTTAAATTGAAGATCGGAGACGTGGGATTATTACAAAGTCGATCGCCTTTTTAACAGCAAGAAAAGAATAAGAACACGAAAATCACAACTAATTTATTTAACACAAAAAAATATAATGACAAAACAGTACAAAAAAAAATATAATTATATATTAAAAAAAATATTTGCTGAGAATTAATTTGCTAAGTTAACTTTCTGTTATCAAGATAAAATTACATTGAAATCGTTAGGACTCGTCTATATAAAATAAAAAACATACAATTTTAAGTATATAAATTTGGTTATTACTTGGGTCGTGAGGAACGCACAAAACAAAACACAAAAAAAAAGATTTAAAAGAAAAACTATTTGAACCACTTAAAAAAAAATTAAAATTTAATTATGAATACTTTTAAAAAAAATTATTTAATTATGAATACTTTAAAAAAAATTAAAACTTTATTATGAATACTTTAAAAAAAATTATTTAATTATAAATTAGCACAACACTTTTATTTAACAACCCGAAACAAACGGACAGGTTGGATTGCACGTCTTGTCGGAGATAAACTACATTTTGTCAGAGAGAGACTGAGTTGCCAAGAGATCTCGCTCTATTTATATGAAATTTCGGAATACACGTCGATAAGGTTGATGTGTATTCATCGATGAATTTTGGTTTCTTTTAAAACTGGATTTTTAATTATAAAAATTATTGGTATTACCGTTTTTAATTGTTGTTACGGATAGGGAATAATCATATTCGATTTTAATTGAAAAATTGGCAAATATTTGCCAAACGAAACGTCAAATTCAAATTAGTGCACACAAAAAGTTGACTTGATTTTAATAAATGCTGTTGATGAAAAAAAATCTTTGGGACGCTTCGCTTCTTTTAATTTCAGATTTAGTTCGTCAAAAGTTGCTATAGACATCCGAAAGTAATTAAAAAATTTTCGTGGACTTTCTCTTAAATCCGAATATAAAGTTACAAAAACGCCTTTTAGTAATCTTTTTTCAATCAGTGGATAAACCCATAATCGTTTTGTTTTGTTTCTTTCACTTTGATTGTAATAATATGCAGCTATGGCAACAACGTTCGAAATAAACTCGTCGGAGTACATTTTAATACTGATAAGTGTGAAAAAGGAAAACGCGCTACGCGCCGCGTAGCACGTAGGAGCTTTTTACTGTGAAACGGGGCTTAGGTTAAAATTTGTCAACCACTTAAGTTGTGAAACTTTAAAGCCGTGTCGATATATTTTGAAATATGCGCTTCCCAAACTTTTTACATTTATGGTTTTAATTGTATAATTTTCAACTAATTACGATTCACTTATTTATATTCGCAATTTAAAAAAGGTAACTTATATAAAATAAAAGATTTTAATTGGTCGCTTGTTGCATTTATGCTAAATTTGCATAAATTACCTTTGTTTAGGCTTACAAATGTATGGGTGGTTGATACATGGCCACACATGACCATAAATTCCTTTTGCAAAAAAGTATTCACGGAAAGTATTTTTTTTTTAACGCGGAAAATTTGGACGTGTTGAAGAATTTAAAGATGAAGATCAAAAAATTGCTAATGTTGTGAACATGTTTATATTAATTTAACATCGTTATAAAAACTTGTAAAAACTCTAGTGTGTAATTAATTACCATTTTATGTAATTAATATAAAATAACAAATGTTTTTAATCAATAAAAGAAATTATTTTCTAATACTAGACCAAGCCGCTTACAAAATTTTCGTAAAATATTCCCGAAAAGATTTTTTTTAAGGATAAACCCCCTTACGATAGCCTTTAGGCGAAAATAATTGTTCTTATCTTTGGTGGAAATGTCTAAAATTCAAATTTGTAACTAATTTCTTTATAAACAAATTGTTTTCAATTCCATTTAAGAAAATAAAAAAATAAGTGCAATTATATTTCATTTTCCGCTAAACTTTTAAATTGTGAAAACTGCTGCACCTTGTCAAGCAAATACACGAACACAAAAAGCAGTGTAGTTTTATAATGGTTATTTTGCACTACTAAAATTTACACACAAAAATTTAAACTTTTTTAAATGATCAGATTAAATCACTTGATGTGCCATAATCCAAAATGTATCGTCTTCCATTTTTGTAAACAGAGTGTCCTCATTTTAAAAAATTCTCATATTTCATTAAGTAATTTTTTGTTGAATATTATTAAATTAAACAATTTGTTATAAAATGTTTTTTTGTCAAGTGGATAGATTCTTCAGGAACTCACTTGAAATGATTTCATAAAAATAGCGACCATCTTGTATCCTAATGGCGGCCGAATTTAGCCCGCTTTCAAAAATGGTCACTTAGGCGGTCACCGATAAGTGTGTACTAAGACGATGTCAACGTTCTTTCACAAATAGCCGTTTTGTTACGATTTGCAGTTCAGCTATTGACAGGTTTTGATTGTTGTTGATGTGTTGGAAACGTAATAATTTCATGTTTAAAATAAAATATTTTCAAGGTTGTTGTCGGTCGCATATTATAATTTTAATTAAATTATAATAAATTGCCTACAAAAATGTAGTGGTCTTGAATTTCTAACAGAATATATACAAATTAAGAACGAAATAAATTAAAAAATAATAATAATATTTTATCATTTTTTGCGCCCCCGACTGGATGCCCTGACACACACCAATAGTTGTTACGCCACTGCAAATATCTAGTGAAAACGTATTTCAAATGTTGGTCGATTTCGCCAGGTTGTCGTCCTTATTGCGTACCATATTATTTTCATATCCAAGTAAGTTGTGATATTAATTAATTAGCGAAATAATCTAGCTCAAATATTTTAAATTGCTGCATTAGCCATTAATTTAATTATATTTTAGTCAAATGCCATGTAATATTAATTTTAAAGAAAAAAACTAGTTAATTTGGCAATGGAAACCATTTCATGTAAAGTAACCTACTCATTTCGGATTACTTAAGATATAACAAATTATTATCTAGCCGAAGTTTGGGCTATACACGTTTATTTGATTGTTGGAAATAATTGAAAGTCTCCCACGATTTATGTCGTGCTTAACATGCTTCTACAGAGCTTCAAAGACTTCAAACAGGTTTTTTGTTTATATCTCTTGGTATGGGTACAATGTTAAGTTCACCACTAGGAAAAATTTAGGACTTTGCATTTTATTTCTAATAACCAAAATAAATAGAGGAATCTACTGACTAAACTAGTTTGTAATTTTCTTTTTAGAATAATAGTAAAATGAACTCGTAAATAATTAAGTAGTGTTTTGCCGATTAAATTTAATACATGGTTGCAATATGGATGTGACGATTCCAGATAAAGAAGGACCGTTACAAGAAAGATGGAATATGATTGTGGAAAAACCAAAAAGCTGAAGTTTAAGATAAGAATAAAGGGAATATTCGAGTGGCATATTGGCAATACGATCTCGTGTTAAATTTAATTAGCAAACAAAGATGTCTATGTGTACGATCTTTAATTAAAATATGAAAGTGAGTAGAACGTTGTATTACAAAAGAAAAGAATACATACTGGCGAACATACTTGGATTAAATTTTGCATTAAGAATAGTTTTTCTTTTTATAGGTATTGCAATCCAGATCGATGCACAAAAATAGTAATAGGTTTCATACAATAGGAATACCACTTACGAATCGTGAAAACATAGATGTAGCAACATCGGCAGAGTAGCAGTTCGATCGAATATCGGCGTTTATTTATGAGGCAATTTTGAAATAATCGATCCCTACCAGATTGTTTTAATGAAGTGATGTCAAAATTTAGGTAAGACTTAATTTGGGGAAGAAAGTAATTATCAACTAGCTTAGTAATTGGCAACTTTTCTTATTACCAAAGTAACGCTCGGTTTCTCTATCGCATCTTAAGCTGTTGCCTGGCTAAGGTCTAACCGCATCTAAGCTCTATCTGAGACCTCAGTCGAGTTGCACCAAAATATTGTTACGTCGCCTTATCTGGGCAATTGCTTAGCCGACAGTCAATTTGGCAACATCGTAAAATCTAATAAAATTGCAAGTGACACCGACAATACCAAAACAAAACAGATTTTTACATTATCAAATTATTGATATTTTACAATTATACAGATTAGGTTTGGCAAGTTCTGCATTATTTATTGGCAAATATATTATATATTTCTTTGAAAGTTGAGCAATAGTTCTACTCTTACTGCAATTCGTGAGCCAGTAGATTTACCACAATGAATATAATCTCCAATTGTCATTAAATGGCCACCAGTAGCATAGACACGCAAAGTTATTAAAAGTTGATCTTTAAAACAAACATAATTATTTCTGAAAAATTTTTAGATTAAAATGGAATAATTAAACAATCTTGAAATAAACAAGTTAATAAAACATTTAATAATAATGTTTTTATTGAGCTTTCAACGTTTGGTACACGTCTTCGTCAGAATAATTTAATATAATGTTTATAATTTATAAAATGGAATAAGTATACAATTAGAAAAAAAAACAAGATATCCATTTGTTCTATTTGCAAGCTGTTCTTGAATTTCCACTATTAAATTTGAAGCAATAGGTTTAGTTAAGGCAGTATTCTAGTCTAGAAGCCCTAATTTCAGACATTTTTTGACGGTCGATAAAAAAAAGCAATTAATATTTTGACTATACATTTTTTTGTCATCAATTTATATATATTTTAGGAATTTCCAAAAAAATTTTTAATAAAAAATATATAAATTTCACAAAGTTACACGCTGTTGAAGTAGAGAGGAAAAAAAAGAGCATGTTCATGGTTGGTACGATTCCAACCCTTCTAATCGTCTGAGAAAAAAAAGAAAGATTGATTCTTAATCAGTACAAATGTCATTTTGGTTGGAACCAGGAAAAATGAAAAAAAAACAAATTTTCTCGCGAAAAAGAGGCTACTCAGAAAAAAAGTTGATTTTTTCAGTTATTTTTTACCTTTCCGAATTTTTAAAAAATAGTAAACATTGAAAATTATGATTTTTTGTTGGTTCCTACGATAAAAGGATATATAACAAAAATTCATGCCAAATTTCAAGAAAATCGGTCAATTAGAACTTAAGATTTTATGTCAACCGATTCAAAAAACGTAGTTTCGGTAAAAACACAATTAAAAATTTAAGTTAAGTTTCAGGCAGTCTAACTGATAGAACAATACATATTACTTACATTTCTTCAATCAACGATTCCGGCTCCATATATCGGGCCTTCTTTTACCTCAAATTGTATATTTAAATAAGTAAATTTTAAAAAACACAGAAAAACAATAAAAAGTATTTTTTAATATTTTTCTCAGATTCGTTCCATCTAAACCGGTCGAGTTGCCACGACATTAAAATGGCCATAATTTTTAAAATAATTCGAATTTCAAAAAATCCTTTTAAGAAGATATTCTTGAATATCTGAACTATCGAAATATGAAAACAAAAATTTTCGATTTTTTCAACTTTCTCGACTAGAATACTGCCTTAACCCAAACCTTTTAAAAAATTCTTCATCGGAATAATAATTATGATTACTTGAATCTCTTTAACATTATCAATAATGTTCACTCTATCGACATCTATCAAGTCTATACACAATTCATGATCATCATTATCTGCAAGTTTTAGACTGGTAGTCCGTTACTAGTGGACCAATTCACTCGAATTGGTTGCTTTAACTTTTTCTGGGGCGGCCTTCCTCTCAGCCTGTTATGGAACATTTTCTTCGACAGTCGGGACTGATCGATTCTATCAAGGTATCTTTCCTATAGTTATCTATCCATGCTTTCCTATAGTTATTTTATTTTTTTGTTGATACGGTAGATATTCAATTCGGTTCTTATATCAGCATTTTTTTTCGATCTGTGTTTTGGTATCCTGCTACTGCCCGTAGGAACCTCATTTCGGCACTCCGAATTAGTCTTTCATTTTCCTTGGTAATCGTCTTAGTTTCGCCCCCGTATTTCGCGCACCGAATTAAGATTTTACAATTTTTCACATTGCTGTGAGATAAGAATTGAAAATCAATACATAAACCCTCGTACTCACGCGACACATTGGCAAAATAATTTCTGCACTTCTTAGTAACTCAATTGACACGGCGAATTTAAAAACTTTTACTTTGAAACCATGAATTTAGAAGTAATGCCTAAACCACTTTTGTGCAATAACTACATGCATTATTTTTTTTTTTTTTTTATTTTTTATTAGTTTAAGAAAAACTTTTATACAAATATTAACAATCAATTTACAAATTATCAAAATAGTTTAATAGATATTTATGTACACCCCAAAAATAAGAAAGCCTACAAAAAAAAAACCCTATTCTCACACTAGCTTCAAAAAGTTTCGAAAACATTACATTTAAAAGAACTCAAGCTAGTTTCTTCCTTAATGCCTTTAGGCATTTCATTAAACATAATTAAACCCCTATTCATAACAGTGTTTTGTGATTTCACTAGCCTAACTTGATCAACCCTGAAATCATTCTTATTTCTCAGGTTAACATTACACACGTCTTTAACATAATTTAATTTTTTTGACAAATATCCCGGCAACAAGTTGTATTTCATTTTAAATATCAGAATCAGAATTTGAAAATTTAGTCTTTGTCTAACGCTTAACCACTTCAAACTACTTAGCATAGCCTTGATAGCTGTATATCTATTACATCTCAAAATCACTCTCATTGCTCTATTCTGCAACCTTTGCAATCTCTGTATGTCTCCCTCTCTGCACATAAACAATATGGTACTACAATAATTAAATAGCGGCAACACAACTGTATTATAAACATTTACAATACAATCGTTTGGTATTTTACATCGTATTCTTGCCAATAAATTAATTTTCATTGAAATTTTAGCACACAACCCGCTAATGTGTTTATTGAATTTTAAGTTTTTATCAATGATTACACCCAAATATTTTATATCATTAAGTTGTTCAATTTTTTGCCCATCAATGCATACATTACATCAAAATTGCTATTAATTACCATACATTTCGTCTTCTGCGCGTTCACCTTTAATTGATTCATTCTAAACCAATTTTCCAATCTTTTCAGATCTTCTTTCATCAATCTTTCGCATTCATGCTTATTTTCACCTACTATATATATTAATGTGTCATCCGCAAAAAGCCTCGACTCACAATACCTTAAGACAGCCCCTATGTCATTAACATATAAAATAAACAGCAGTGCTCCCAAAATACTACCTTGTGGGACACCATCATCGCAATGTATTTCTTCCGATATTACATCATTCAGTTTAGTTCGTTGTGTGCGATTTTCCAAATAAGTTACAAACCAATTACATTCCAAACCCGTAATGCCATAATTCTGCAACTTGGTTATCAGAATTTTCCGATTCAACGTCTCAAAAGCTCTTTTTAGGTCCAGAAATACTGAAAATACAAATCTTTTTTTGTCGATCTCAGACAAAAATTTTGGATCTAACTTTGAATTTGCGTATTACCTACAGACCTAATTTCGTTCAAAAGAAAACATCTTTTAATGCTTCGTTTGTTTTAAATTTAACGCCAAATAAATAGTATACAGGACGTTACCAAATGTTGAAACGCCAAGAGTGACCACTTATACAAAAATTATTCAATAAAACTTCGGACATGATTCCAAAATCTCATTTTCAAATAATTATGTTGTAGACTTTCTTTCTACCATACCTAACGTGGCCATACGTCACCCGCATTTAAGGTATGTGTCCTGCTGTCCCCAAAAATACTTCACAAAGTCCCGCTTTTTACTACAATAATTAAATTCGGTAAAGAACATCCCGAATTACTAATAATAAGAGCCGACAAAGGGAATACCACTGTTATCATGGAGAAAAGCGACTATGAGAAGAAAATGGATATTTTGGTCAACGACAATACCACCTACAAGGTCTTAAAGAAAGATCCGACGAACAACCTACAGATAAAAAATAACCAACTTATATCCGACTGGGTTAGGAACGATTATATTGATAAATCTACCTCCATAAGACTTAAAATGAATAGTGCATTACCACCGAGAATATACGGACTACCTAAAATACACAAAGAAGGAACACCTCTCCGGCCTATTGTCGCAAGCATGAAGTCACCTACGTATAAATTGTCAAAGTATTTATCAAAAATAATTACAAACATTTTGGGTAAGAGTAAATACTACACCAAGGACTCATGGACGTTTATAGAAGATATAAAAAACCAAACCGTACCTGATAAATATGTACTGATCTCACTTGACGTTAAATCTCTCTTCACGAATATTCCTATTGATTTGGCAATCAAAGCAGTTGATGAAAAATGGGACGAAATCAAGAACCACACAAGTATACCCAAAGAAAAATTTCTAAATGCGCTAAAACTATGCCTGGAAACTACATACTTCCAATATAATGACAAACTATATCAACAGATTTTCGGTACAGCAATGGGAAGTCCAATATCAGCTACGATCTCTAATCTGGTAATGGAAATTTTAGAAGAAAACCGTATATCAACACTTCCATTTCAACTACCATTCTTTAAACGCTATGTAGATGATATTATAACAGCAATTCCAGAAGGTAACGAAGATTAAATTATCAGGCACTTTAATGAATTTCATCCACGACTCCAGTTCACTATCGAAAAAGAAGAACAAAATAAAATAACTTTCCTGGACATACAGTTAATACGTGAAAATAACTGCCTTAAATACAAGTGGACCCAAAAACAGACATGGTGAGGAAGATATCTTAATTTTAACTCTTACCATCACAAAAGCCAGATAATAAGCACGGCCATAGGCCTCGTGGATAGATCTCTTAAATTAACCCATGGAGACTACAGAAAGCAAACTCTTAAAATAGCTAAAGAGACTCTGTTTAAAAATGGTTTTCCCGGACCCTTGGTTAAGAAAATTATTAAAGATCGTGTGAACAAACTCTATAACGGTAACATTACCAAGAAAGAAACATCCAATTTTGCTGTTATACCTTATGTCAAAGGACTAAGTGAAAAACTGAAGAGAATTTTAAGCAACCACGAAATCAAACTAACATTTAAATCAACCAATAACATCAAACAGCTGTATACAAAATTAAAAGATCCGGTTCCTACAGAGAAAAAATCTGATCTAATCTATAAAGTTGAATGCAAGAATTGTAACCTAGTATATATTGGACAAACGAACCAATGGCTGCACAAAAGAATGAGTGGTCATATCTCAAGTGTTCGCTGTAATAAACCGGACTCTACTGCCATTGCGAAACATATACTAGTCGATGGACATGATGCAGATTTTAAAAACGCAAAAATTATTAAGTCTGTTACTAATTATAAAGAAAGAATTCTTCACGAAATGATTAGCATCAAAAGAGAAAAGAATTCAATGAACAGAAAAACTGATATAGATGGTCTGAGCAATATATACAGCCATCTCCTCGTCTAATTACCATCACGTATTGGTGTTAAATTTTTCCTACCTTGAAGGAAACTCACTGCAGGTTGTTTCTTATCACACAATCACATATTTTAGATCATAGATTGTTCAAATGACAATACGTTATCAATCGGTTTCCATATAAACTTGTAAACATTACATTATATTGAATTATTCTGACGAAGACGTGTACCAAACATTGAAAGCTCAATAAAAACATTATTATTAAACGTTTTATTAACTTGTTTATTTCAAGATTATTTAATTATTTTTATGATAAGATTAATTTTTTATATTTTACATGAAATTGAAATTAAAATTTAATTCATAACTTAAAGTTCAAAAACTATTTAATTGAATGATATAACTTGTTACATACTGTTAACATTAAGGTGGCGACCGACTTGTAACCGAACGTTGTAGTGTTATGTAACACGAGCATTCGAAAGTTAGTGCCGATAAACGAGCAAGAAAGACGAGCAAAGCATCCGTGCTCCACTTGACCGTCGGTTTTTTGCCAAATTCCTTTGATTGTTACATTACATCCCGACGTGTTCATTTTGAGCAACTCGTTTATTTAGTCCAACGAGCTTTGTAATGTAATGCTCGCTGGGAACATTACATTATATTACATTACAACGTTCAGTTACAAGTTAGTCGCCACCTATATGTTTGGAATATTCGACTCTCGTCGGACAAACCTGGAAAAATTACGTAATAGATTCAATAACTGTATCAGTCAATAAAATAGTTTTTGAACTTATAATTTAAGTTGTTTTATTATGTTATGAATTAAATTTTAATTTCAATTTCATGAACATGTAAAAAATTAATCTTATCGTAATAATATTTTTGGCGACAATTGTAATTCGTTACAACTAGGGCGCAAATCTTAAGTCTCATTTAGAAGCTCTTAATGCATTTAGTTGTAAGGCTCGAAAAACATAGATCCGCACTGGATGAATTATAAGAATAAAATAAGAAAACTTCCTTCGATACCGCACCCTCTTTGTTGATTTATATAAAAACCGTGCACTCCACGAATAATAATTACTAACACTTTCTTGTGTGAATTTGGTTCTTTCTTTTGTCTAAATGAAGTGATATCGATCGAGTAATATCGAAATATACACAGAAATAATCTTTGTCAGTATCTGTTCTCCAAGTCTTCTATTTTAGTGAAAAATTTCAGGAAATTTACTATTCCCATCAGTTGTCTCAAAAGCAGTGAAATAAAATTCAACAATTAAAACAGATGCAAACTTATAAGTCGTTACAGATCGTTCCAGGTCCGACTTAAAGAACATCCGGTTTAAGTACAAAAAGGAGTCGCTTTTTTCTAACCACCTCCTAGATACCGGACATAATTAATTATCTAATGGAAACGGGCTTCCGTGTATTAAAACCATCTAAAAAAAAAAGTACGGTACTTAACAATCCGAAAGAAATTTCAATTACGAAGGTTCAGAAGTTTCACGCTTCGGAAAACTTGAATATCTAGAATAATTTCAGCAAAATTATTTTTTATATACGGCAACTTTATTTGGCGTAATTCAATGACGATGATTACGAGGGATGGATTGGCTGTATTTGGTAGTCAAATCGCTGCTTATGTCTTTATGTATTATTTATAATTTTAAATATCTTGTTTTAATATTTTAATGTAATTTCAATTTTCAGAATCTTAAAAAATAACACTTCAAATTTCATAAATAATTTATACACGGACCAATAATATAAACTGGAATAACAATTTATTCAACCAACTAGAAATTATCAACCACACAATTATCGGATCAATGTGATCCTGTCCAAAATCCTTCTTCAAAATCAATCCAATCCAACTAATAATATCAAATAAAAACACTTTCATCGAAAAACTTCTTATATTTTCATAATAATACTACACTTATTTAATTAAGTTTTCGGACTAATAAATCACATGTCCATCATGTCGACCATTTTTGGCAAAAGGCCTCGATAAGAACCTCACTTCTACCAACTTTAATTTTCAAAGTTTTACCTCCCAAAATTCAAATATTTCATAAACTTAACATAAAAATTAATGGCAAATTAACAGGGTAGGTAAAACTTTGGTTCGGAACATGACAGTATGAATCAACCAAAGAATTACCTCCATTGAAATTAATCGTTAATTAAAAATGTAGCTGTTACATACAAAAATACTTGACTTATTAGCCAATACGAGCAAATTTATAGATTACATGCGAGGAGCTCGTATTCGATTTTTATTTTCAAATACGAGCTTGAATGAATGTCATAACCCGGCATTATGGCGTGAAGACGAATTTGAAGAAAGTAAAAGTTTAATTTTAATTTTGTTACTTTAGTTACTTTAATTAGTAAAAAAACAAAAATAACAAAATTGGGCACCAGATAACTACACGTTGTGCATTTCTATGTCGATGATGAAAGAAACAAGACACACCAATATTCATTATTCAAGCAATTTTTGTTTAACAAGTAATTTAAATTTACAGAAACTTGCAAAATGCTATCGATGCTCCACAACAAATTCGAAACGAAACAATTGAAGATAACATCAAATAGCGGTCGGCTCAGTTCTTAATTATCTTCCAAGTAAATGTTTTGCGTTTCGAATGAGATCAATAGTGGTGAGTTTCTAAGTTAAATTTATTTTCTTTAAATTAAATAGAAATCCTACATCGATAACCGTCAAGTTAAATCCTCAAATGTTTCTTTCTTTTCGAATGGTTATGCCTATATAAAATAAATACCATAAAGAATTGGTGATAATTTTAGAGACATTCTGTATAATAATCAATGGGAGGTGCAAATCAAATCATTAATTTTTCTTCTTTATAATCTAAAAAAATTACCCATCTACACATTAGCAATACAACAAAATACATGATTATCCATATTTAAAGTACAAAATAGTATAAAGGTGCATATCCAACACGGATCGTTTGAATATTGTGTATATCATCTCGAGTTAATTTATATTTAGACGTTTATTGGTAAATATCAATAGAGATGTATTTTGTAATGTTGCTAAAGTGTAGATGGGTAAATTTTCTAGATCCCCAAAAAGAATAAATACCTAGGTATATATTTTCTAAAATTTGATCAAAAGAAATTAGTCGTTTGATTAACACCTTAATGTAGTTATTAAAATAAGTGTATTAGTGAAATGTGACAGATATCGACTGTCGAACTTTGTACGTAAAGAAAACTGACATTTCATACTTATGTTCAAAATTTGCAGCAACAAATTAAAAAATTGATTGGTTAGTTGGTTAATTTTTCTGATGGATATCTCTAAATTTAACTAAATATTTTTTTTTTAAATTTATCTAAATTTAACTTGAATTAAATGTTGAGTTAATGAATTGACACAGAAAGAAGTTACTAAATTGTGACAAATTTAAGATTTAAATTTAAATTTACGATTGATAAAAAGAAGCTTGTAATTATCATTGCAAGTGGTCTGGTATTATTTGATAATCACATCATCCTGATGCTTTTATTATTGATATTATTATGTTTTAATGTAATTTCAATTTTCAGAATCTTAAAAAATAATACCTACTTCAAATTTCATAATCAATTTCTACACGGACCAATAATATACAACTGGAATAACCATTCTACCAATTAGAAATTATCACGATTATCCACAATTATTGGAACGATGTGATGTATGCATTTGAAAAAGCAGAAATGTAAGTATTGCAGATAGGATGGTAGTTTTTAAAAAAATTTAATTTTATAAAATCAAACGTAACAGCTCAAAATTGAATGGTAAATAAATCGAATTCGATTTACGACCAATATCGAAGGAGATGTGACAAAACAAATTATTTTTCAAATAATAAATTCACACCAGGGAGAATTACAGTGTTTATCTAAATACCATGAATAAAATTTAACAATTCTGCCAAGTCTAAGTGGCGATTAAGTGTACGAATTGAACAAGAATTGCATGCATATTATCAAAAATTTCCGCTTACGGATCTTTCAAACCTAAATAATATGAAAAGTAATTTTATTTTGAATACTTGATATCCACCCATCGATAGAGCTTACGTTAAACCATAGAAATATGTGGTAAACCTATTTTTTCCATTTTTGGTGCTTATGCTGTTTTGGAATATTTCCATCGATATATCGTGGGCATACTGGAAAAAGTGACTGTCAAAAATAGAGTTTCGAGAAAAGTCAAATTGAATGTTTCGTATTTTGCGAAAAATCAGCTTTATAATATTTTAATTTTTGTTTTTGAATAATAAAACATGTTCAATACGTTATTAGAACATAGACGTTTTTTCCAGACCTGAGTCTTATATTTTTACGGTACTTGAACATTTTAACTCATTTTCGAAATTTTTTGACATAGTCACTTTTTCCTGTATGCCCACGATATATGAATCGCCGTATATCCGTAACCAAAGAATTACCTCCGTTGAAATTAATCGTTAATTAAAAATGCAACTTTACTTTTTTTGCCAATACGAGCAAATTTATCGTTTACATGCGAGCTCGTGTTCGATTTTTTTTCTCAAATACCTGCTCATATTAATTTAATAATCATCATCCACGTATTGAGCCAGATACGTCACCCTTTATAATTTAATAATTTCCACTTCATTTCTTGACATTCGCAAATTTTAAATAATTTCACCACCAACCTATTGAATTTTAGAGTTTTCTTTTTAATTGATTTTTAATCAATACTTTTGTGTAATTTTGATAAAATCACCAATTGAATCTCGCTCACTCCACACAGCATAAAAATGCATAAACAAAACAATTGCAAAAAGTTTAATTTTAACTGACGCGACACGACAAATTTAAAAACTTCTACTTTAAACCACGAACTTATTGATAATAATAATGATGATTATATCAATTAATCAATTAATAATAATAGCAATAAATTCAATTGGCGTATTTTGTTAATCATCAAACCTAGAATTAAACATAATTGTCCAGGTAGACCAACTGCTTAGACCTAATTTCGCGGAATTGAAAAGATAAACTTGGTTTGTTTTAAATTTAACGTCAAAATAAATATTATACAGGGCGATATAAAAAGTTTCAACGTCAATATTATTAATAGGATAATTATTATCTTTGTTAATATTCCTTGATACAAAACTAAACAAAATTAAGATTTAGAATGAATGCATTTACTAAATTATTACACGTTTTGCCCAAGTTTTATACCGTTATTTACTAACCTCCGTTGATATAATTATTATCTCTTCGATCGTGTATTAAAACGAAAGCCCATGAATGTTTATAGTAAAAATTCGCATTCTCTAAGTATATCTTATCGATTTCAAAAATTGCGTTGTTCTTAACGTTCTGCGGTAAACATTTATCTAAACAAAGTTGAAAAATTAAAATTTACCGACAGGTATAACTAATTACCTAGATTTATTTTTAATCATCCAATTTATTAATTACAATCGGTTACATAGATAACATCGGTATACGTTTTCTTCCTTCTACACTAAAACATTAGCATTCTATGGAATTGTAATGTAATTGTAAGACTGGAACCTTCTTATTAAATTGAGTAGCTTGTATGGTTTATATCTTTTTGTTAGGTCACTAGTGTCGAGTAAACGCTAACCATCCATCTTACTCACCATACTTGGCTTCTTCCGATTACCACTTTAATTTTCTTCTGTTCCAAATATTATGATGTTTTCATGTAAGCCTTTTATCAAGTATTTAGCTACATCTTCCTGTGGTTATCATTTGATTGTACTAGCGGACAGGTATATTAAATTTATAATACTTCTAGCTTGTATGTAGTCTCCTTGGTATTGTAACAATACTATTGTTCATTCACAAAATTCTTCAAAGATGACCTGACAATAACTGCAATTCCACCATGGGTGTATGATGCATTGTGTATTATTTAGAGACTTTAAAATAACTTAACTTTGTAAAGTGGGTTTCAGTTATAAGAACAACATCGATATTGTGGTTTCGAATAAAATTGGTTAATAATACATAGTTTTGTTGAAATCTATTTAACTTCATCTCTCAGAAATATTTTTTTTTGTTACTTTTCTATTGTCGCACCACCTATTGACGATATTTTGCTAGTCATTGGTCCCTAATTACACAAATCTTTAAAATCTTATTGCACAAAAACCTAACTCGAGTCCTACAGAATAAATGTCCAAAATTTAGTTGAAATCGGTCAAAGCACATGCGTCTATAGCGAACAAACGAACAATGTCTCCCTTTTTACTTATATATTTGCTTTGAAAATGATTTTGTTGTAAGGGATTTGATGTTCGACTTTTAAAAATTCGTTTGAAATAGAAAAGGTTGACTATAAGGTTTTAGAGAGGAACTCTTTGTCAAAGAAGCCAACAATTAGAGACCGCCAGCTTTTGCAGGATCTGAAGTTTTAAGAAAATGTTTGTATTGGTTATGAAATAAAATTGTGATTTAAGAAGTCATTAAATTTAAAAATCGAGTTTTGTAAACAAAACCAAGGAACGAAAAGGCGAGCATATGCCAGGATTTATCGAATTAATAATAATAATAATAACTAAACTTTATTTCTGAGAAAATCTTACATTAAAAATGTAAAAAAAATACAAATCAATATAATTTAACAAATAGTAAAATAAGTAAACAGATTTTATTCTTGTAAGTATTCATTCAAACTGTATGGTTCAATTTCTAGTATAAATTCATGTATAGCTTTTTTAAATTCCTTCAGAATATTTATAATTTTAATTTGATCTGGCAATCTATTATAAAATTTTATACACGTGTAGTAGCAGTTTTTTTCCGTTGTTGTGAGTCTATGTTTCGGTGTAGTATAATTTAGACTTCTTGTGTTATAGTCATGTTTCCAATTGTGGTGACTTGAAAATAAGTTTTTGTTTTTGTAAATAAATAAAATACATTCCTGTATATACATTCCATAAACTGTTAGCAATTTATTCTGTTTCAATCTGTTTCTACATGTCTCCTTATAGCTCAATTTTAGCAGCGTTCTTATTGCTGCTTTTTGTATAATAAATAAGTTTTTAATTTCTCCAGCACCGTAAAAAACTATCCCATATCTCATTTTGGACTCGAAACTTGCCTGGTAAACAGTCTTTAACACTTGAAAACTAACGTAGCTCGTTATCACTTTCATGCCATAAACAATTGAATTTAGATTAGCTCCAATCTCGTGTATCTGCTCTTTCCATGATAGATTGCTATCCACTTTTAAACCTAAAAATTTGGTTGCACGTATAATTTCGTATTCAATTTGATCGATCTTGACATTTTCTGGAGTATCAATACCAGCTCTAGATGGTTTGAATAATACCACGTTTGTTTTTTCTTTGTTGAGTTTCATGTTGTTTTGGTGAAACCAATCTTCAACCACCTTAAAAACCAAATTTAAGGATCTTATCACTTCCGGCCAAGTATCCCCACATATTAACACATTTGAATCATCAACATAATTTGTGCATTGCTGTCCTTCTTCTCTTACTATTTTAGGTAACTCATTTGCATAAATTATATAAAATAATGGACCTGCTATACTGCCCTGTGGTACTCCTGTTCGAATATGTTCATTTTGCGAAAGATATTCTGTTTTATTTTTGGATATTTTTACAACTTGGCTTCTACCAGTTAGATATGATTTAATCCATTGTAATGGTTTCCCCGTTATTCCATATTTTTCCATCTTGTAAAAAAAGATTTCATGATTTAAACAGTCATATGCTTTTGATAAGTCGAGGAAAACCCCCAACGCCAGTTGTCCTTTCTCACAGACCTCAAGAATTTCATTTACAAATTGAAAAATCGCTGTTTGCGTAGATTTTCCCTTAATAAAGCCATGTTGTCTATCTGTGAGTAGATTGTTACCTATAAAAAATTGCATAATTTGATTACACATTACTTTTTCAAATATTTTAGATATTGCCGGTAGTAAGCTGATTGGTCTGCATTATTCTGCAATTAATCTAGCATTTCCATTTTTACAATTTATTGGAAATAAAATTTGACCATTGATATGGTCCATATGGACCATCAAAAATATATTATGTATTAATAAAAAAAAAATTTGGGCATACGAAGAAAACGGAATTAAAATTTAGGCTATAGAAAACTAGTTATTGAAATTATTTTTCCTTTTTTAAAAGTTTTTTAAATTATTAATTTTTTAAATTGCTCTTCAATGACGGTTTATAGCGTACGTAAGCATGCGCGCGAGTCCTTTTAATCCGTCAAATTTTTAATCTTCAATTATGGCCTAATATAAGATCTTGTGATGAGATAATACTCGCCACTACACAATCACTAGCAGTAATGTTTAGAATATTCATACTAACTAAATAAGAAATTTATAACAATATTGTAATAGATGGGTGCAGGCACAATGGACTATTCGAACGTCGAAAAGTTTTTGGTGAACTTCCACCTTCAGGAATAGAAATTTAATTGTATCTACCGATTATCCATCAATAGAAAACCTTCGTGTCGATATCGAGACGTACCGAATATTAATTTTGCATTTCTAACTCAATCGAGAACTTAACGATTTGATGGATGGAAAACAAGAGTTGGTAAATAGGGGCAATATTTTTATATTAAAATGTATTACATGTATAACACGAGAGATTTTTAAATTTGCTAAATGAGCTAGGAGAGGGACTTTTTTTTCTAAAAATTTTTTCGTTGTCGATTTTTATTTTCAAGTAGACGCTGAAAATTGTACGCCTTTATATTGAGTTTTTAATGCTACATAAACTACCGGTTCCCAAATTTCAAGTAAAACATTCCTGAAAGGCATTTGTAAAAGTTATGAATCACTTTAAGCAGTGATAAACGAACTCTTCAGATATTTTTTTGATCGTAACCGAACAGAATGGCACAGAATCTTCAGTGTCTATTTAAAATGAAAAAATACAGAAAAAATGTCCGTCTCTAGAAATTTCAAATTCGATAGGTAATTGAATCCATATTCAGCATATAATTTAGAAACTAAATATTTCGTGAGAGCTTATGAAACATATTCTGCGAAAAAAAGACTGGGACAGCCACGATTAAAAGATTGCGTTTAATCTTGCTCATCTGTACTTTTCATTGTAACAACCTCATTCAATGCACAAACTAAATATGTACACGATTATATTATAATGCATTTTATTTTCAAACTTGCAACGAAATTTTCAGTTATGAAGTATAAATTGTATTCAAAATTATTTATTAAACAGACAAAAATTTAATTGAAATGTATTTTTTTCATATTAAAGCATTTAAACAGTTTTTTATGATTTACTCGAAACGACTACTATTTGACATAATATTCACTCTTTGCATTGACCGATTCAATTATAAAAACAAATTTCTTATATCGGCTAATAAATGCCAACGCGAAAAAATTGTTTATTAAAAAACCACAATTTTTCGGAGGGATTTTTTCAAGTCAAATCACAAAATGCACAAGTTAGAAACGCAACTTTTACTTATATAGGAAATATTAGTAACAAGATATCACAAGACTACATGTAAGATACGTATACGTGTGGATCAATTTTAAGCCGATGAGTAGTGAGATGCAAAAATTAATTGTGTCCGAATCAATACTATTTTAAATTAACTCGACAACAATAGGGGAAGCAAGAGTCTTTTAAAAAAAATTAATTTGTCCTGTTATTTCTCTTATGTTGGGAAGTAAAGTATCATTTTCATCGAATTAACTGAAAGTAAAGAAATACAAAGATGACATTTAAAGACGAAAATTCCTGAAATTCTATGAAAACAATGCTTATGTATGCATAATGCTCGGTATAAAAAATTGAAAATATTTTTACTATTATGGACTCTATACGAATCATTGGCAATAACTGACAATTATTTTTATTGTCTTGTGAATACTAATATGTATGCGAATTACCATCTCTTCCAGTGTCACTTTATAATTATCAAGTAATTCAATCTGGTCACCGTATCAAAGGATTGCGAAATGTCGAGAAAGGAAATGTCAAACATTATTGTGTGGTACCAAGGGTTACTTTTTAAATTAAAACAACATCTTTTCCACCAATTCAATAAACTAATGAAATTGTATCTAGGCAATCGACACTTTATGGTCAAACCAGGAGAATCAAATGTGGTGGGCCCCGGGGAAATGTTCTTGGTTCCGTTTTGTACCTGCTCTATACAGCCGATGTATCCACCAGTAGAAGTAAAACGGTCGCTACATTTGTAGATGATACCACCATCATGGCAACACATAAAATTTCACTAATTGCAACTCTTCTGCTACAACTGAATCTCGATAAAATCTAACTATGGCTGTTGGAATAGGTTCGAATAGTATTGGCGTTTGTGCACTAGTCTGTTAAATTATTATTATTAGAAGGCATAATCAATGGGCTTAAACCTTGCCCATTTTTATTGATTTTTGTCTACATTTAGCCGTCATATTTTGTTTGATAAGATACAACATTTTTTTGCAAATGAAAGGGTTTGCAGAAACTGAAGTACGTTAGCTCTTATTTATCTTATCGAAGTGAGGCTAAATGCAATTTGTTTAAAAACACACAAAAAATTAAATTTATTGTTAAATGGTGATGCGACTAGATTGGACCACTTGATAATTATAAAGCGACCCTCCAATTAAATTTCTAGCAAGCGTTGTTTTCAATCAACTCATGTTTGTAACATATGAACACAATAAATTATGATAACATTTTACCTTATTGATTCAACAGGCCAAGAAATATCATTCTCGGTCGTTATTTAATTGTCATAGTAGAAGTCTATAGGAACTTACAGTACACTGAAGACTTGATATGGTTGCTTAAACCGAAAATAATAAGCTTTATTATTTTGATAGGATCAAGTACAAATTATTGAAGTGATGTAAAATGGTGGAGAAAATCGAAATTGCGAAATTATAAATAATTCAGAAGAACAGGACGTTTAAAGAATACTCGAAACAATTTTCCACCACTTTAATAAAAAATACGCAGCAATATGAAAACTAAAAGAAAAAAAATTGGAAGCTGCATTACAAACACCATGATCGTTAATACTTGTTAAATTTATTTAACAAAAATTATGGAACTAAAATTTTCATTATTGATACTATGCTGTGTACTTATTTTTTTAAGCATATACATTGCATCTACGAAAGAAAGCGTATCAAATGTTTACATACAAGTTGACCGAAATCTGTGGGGAATATGCTAGTTAATATCGAATGGGGTGGTTTCCCGTTGTCATCCCAATAGATTGATGTTAAACTTGGGATCACGACAATGAAATTTTGAACCTACAAAAATCTAATTTTGTATGTGGTAGCAACGTTTTTAATTTTCTAACTACATAATACCTATTTTGTAATATTTTGAAATAATAAATAATAAATTTATTCGAAATACTTAACTAGATAAGAAATGTAATGAAATGAAAATTTTGACTATATTATGTTTGCCGCTTGCAAATTTAGTAGACCCGAGTCACTTGCGACGCGTCAATAGAGTTTGAAGAATAACGCGGAATTGCCTATTTATATTCGGCTGTTTTCATAACGGAAACGACCAGGAACGCAATCACACTTTCCCGCTCAGTCACTAGCCCGTTATTTAATTATTGAAAAACTAAGTATTTCATGTTTTCTAAAATTTGCGTAAATTTCAGAAAATAATCTATTGAACACAATTATTGTAACACACCGTATATATTATCACTTTCTTTTTCCACTGCACTTTTCACATAAAGAATAATTTTTTACTAACCTTTTTTGATGCATTGATTTCCATTCCACGCCGTGGAACCTACCTGCAACCAAAAAGAAAGCTATTAGCATTTGTACTTATTAGAATTAGGTTAGCCAAACAAAAAACATTCAGAAGGTATTCTTTGAAAAAAAATATTGATCGATCCTTACCTTTTTCACTGATGCCAGATGGATTGTCGTAGTCCAGCCTTCCATCCAAGCAATGGTTAAGTCGAACGCACAAAATACACTCACATATTTTTTATCGAATGCGATTGAAAAAAGTTTTAAAAGAAACACTTTATCACAAGCAAAATTGACCTAAGAAATTTTCGAGCTTCTAATATAGCTTTAAAATATAAAATTACGTACTCGACACTTCAAACCGCTCGCGAAATGAAAAATGGTGTTATTATTTATAAGCGCGTACACGATTTATCGTCAATTTTCTGATCTCGATGAACTCCTGAAAGAGAAAAAACTTTTATAAAATAACATATTAATTGTATGCATTAATATTATACTAGGAACTTGTAGTTTCGAAATAGTGTATTATGAAAATTCCTGGATTAATTTTTTTTCTACCAAGTAAAGTTACACAATTTTTAGGGTAAATAAACTGAATGATTTTTTTTTATAGAAAAATTCTACCCAATTATTTAGAATGTAAACGAATAAATTATTTTTCCGAATTTTTATTTAAATCCTTCGACGACCACAAGAAGTGAATTTGTAAGCATTCCGGCATGCCGAGGAGCTCCATGCGATTTTTTCTTTGATTATTTTTAATACAAAAGATTGCATGTATAACCAGAAAATATGCATTCACAAATTAAGGAAAGATTCAAATTTTTAAACCCTTTCTTTTTTGAGACGATTCGACAACTTACTAATAATTGAGAATTTAATGCTAGACAATAATAATTTTCATGGGCTTCCTATAAGTAAAGAAAATAAAGTAATAGTCAATAAATTTGAAAAGAAGGAAGACTCAGAAAAAAAAATACGACGTAGATACTTAGTCGAGAATCGAACCATTACTTGCGGCATAGCAATTGGCAGCTTGCAATTCGATAATCAAGCTTGTTTTATTATAACAACTTAAAAAACAAACTAATTTACCACAACATGTAAATATAAATAAAAAAAAATGGGGGCACTTCATAGTTATATCCATACACGTTGTGCATTTATTATATAATATTCATTATCCAAGCAATTTTTGTTTAACAAATAATTTAAATTTACAGAAACTTGAAAAACGCAATCGATGCTCCGCAACAAATTCGAAACGAAACAATTGAGGAGAACATCAAATTGCGGTCGGCCAAGTTCTTAATTATCTTCCAAGCAAATGTTTTGCCACGGTTGCGTTTTCGAATGAGATCCAATAGTGATGAGTTTCTAAGTTAAATTTATTTTTCTTAAATTAAATAGAAATGTTACCTCGATAACCGTCAAGTTGAATCTTCAAATGTTTCTTTGTTTTTAACAACCAGAACGTTTACATACATCATCCATCGCCAAATTAAATTTTAAATTACCATCACAAGCATAATAAATTATATTATTTGGCTACACTCGCGAATATAACCATAAATTTCGTAAATTTGTTTACATTTTTTTTGGATAAAAGTGCGCCATTCCATCAACCATGAAGGATTTTAACATAGCAGTAACCAAAATGTTTTAAGACCAATGGAACTCAAATTTATTAATAATCGTCGTTTTAGAAGTTTTAAAATTAAGTATAAAGCAGGTACAAAACAAAAAATTTATTTTAAAAACAATTGAAACGTCAAGGAATTTTTATTTTCGCCACCTCCCAAGACTCCTCATCGCTTTTTATTAAACGAGGCAGATTTTGAATAACTTACACGATTTCGTAAAATCTACCCGATTTTACAAATCATTGTAAACACAACAAAATTATTAATAAAAAATATCTTAATAAAAATCTTAAATAAAATTTTATTTTTACAGGTCCATATAAAATATTAAAGAATGGCTTACCAAAAATTTGCAGCATCCGGATGTTGGTTACGGAGAAAGATGTCGTTTCAAAAATTTGGATGTAATTGACGTTCCAAAAATTTTCAATCTAAGGACAAAAAGTTTGAGTTGGAAAAAATATAGTTAACTACCTGTCGATAATAAAATTGAAAATGGATATTTTATTCGAAAGATTCGGATGCAAGCCAACGGAAAATACGGCAAGTTACGGAAAGAATACAAAACCGCAGAGCAAATTAAAATTATTATAATAACACTTACCCAAGTTGTCGGTGTTCAAATTTGAAGATTGCTCACAAAATATCTTATTAGAATGATAAATTAATTGAAATGTTCGAAGATTGACTTATTTTAGCAGCACAATTGTTTTAAAAAATAAAGCGCTTTCTTTTGTTTGCTACAAACAAGTCGCGTCAATAAGAACTTTTATTATTTTCATTTAAAATGCACAATTATTTAAGTTGAGCACAATAATTAATTTAGATGATAATTTTATCTTAAAAGAAGTAATTTCAAAACGATTACACAAGCGAAATCATCTAAATTATTATTAAATTTTGAACACATCGACCCGCACTTCAACGCTATCAACTTTTTACTGACCGGCTTCTTCGTTGCGAACATTTTTACGTGATTTATACGTCATCAAGCATAATTGTGCCTTACGGAAATATCCGAGCTCGAGGTTCCGATAACTTATCTAGATGTCGCCCGTTGTATTTACGAAAATTTGAATAATTTCAAATTTCAAATCGATTTTTCATAATCATTACGCTAATTTAAATTACTTTTTTTGTTAATTATGCTTTAAAATGCTTAATAGATTGTAAAAAAAGATATTTTAGACAGCTACAATGCCAACAATAACGAAAAATATTCACCTCGAAAATTGCATATAATAATTTACATTTGAAAATAGAAATGGATTGAAAATGATGAAATTCATTAAAATACACAATAACTAACTTATTTACACCTAATTTATTGCTTGAAACGCGATAGCTGCTTCGCAAATTCATTCCGAAGCCTCCAAAATCTCAAACGTTTAATTATGCATAAATGTCAAATTTGTACATTATTTTCTTGAAATATTTTAAAATAACGTTATTTTACGTACAACCCTTCTATTATTATCATTAATAATGCATTTTAGCTTATTTATTTCCAAAATTATATTTTGACGTTTACTTAACCTTGAAATTAATTTTATGCAATTTGTAAATTATAATTAACATATAGGCAATTCAAAATGGACTAAAGCTATTGCCAATCGTTCTAGCTAAACGGAAATAATCAAATTGGTTTTCAAATTATGTTATCTTGGACTAATTTCTTACTTAAAATTTTATACGTTTCGGTGTTAATTTATTGAAAAATCTTACATTTACGTGGCATTTCTTACCGAAATGTTATTGTAGATCGTGGTACTTGAGTCTACAGAGCACATTGGTATAACAAAGCATTGCTTGCATCAAAATTTGAGCCTTTTTATAAACTCTCCGAGCGAGCATCGCAGTAGCGTAGCTGTACATAGTATGTTGTTTGTCAAGTTTTCTGATATGTATTACTGATAATGTTATATCTATCTATATTTACATTGTCTTAAATGTGCTTGTAGTTTCCTATTAGCAAAGAAACTTGTTATTAAATCCACCTGTCGCATTATCGAATAATGCGACTTTAGAGAATTGTTTAACGTGCTTGTTGTCATGCATACTTAATTAACCTTTTGAAATTAACCGATGCCTTTTTGATTTGTAGAAATTGTGTCGATTTAACTTACCTAATTGGATTTGCTAATGAAATTTATAAATGATCAGCAAACGAGGTATAGTTGAGAAGAAGGCGACCGGCAACCAGCGGATAAAAGTTTTGTACGAGTGGAAGAAGAAATGCTATAGTTGGACGTCTCGGAAGCTTGCATAACATTTATTTCAAATGGTCCTTTTTGGGACTCGCATTTATACATCGAAAGATGGATTTCTAATTATTATTTTGCAATTAAAGTGTTTTGAAATTATAAATTTTTGTGTGCTTCATATTAACAGAAAATTTTCTCAGTGATTTATTTGTTTATATGCAACTTAGCTATGATCGAACAAAATAGATTTCGCTAAGAACAATCTAAAATCTTTGCGAGGGTATTTCTCGGGTATTAAGAGTCCCAACGCTGAGTCCTGTGAATCCTAACTTGAGTTTATAGTAAATCGATTGTATCAGATGGGGGATATTTCAAACCCAGTCTTAAGTTCTTTTATTTTTTGGTTTGATTGCATTATAATTTTTTGTTTAATCTCTGTTAATGTTTAAAAAATTTACAAATTTTTATTTATACTATACCTACTAATATATAAATATATTTTTTATTTTATTACGTTATTCTCAAAATTCGGTATCAAGCCGTAGAAAAGTCGCTGTCAATTCGGTAATTTATTATTTATTCTCTTGTGTGGTACATTGTTATGGATTTTTGTAAACAAAAAAATTCAAAAATTTTTGAAAGTTATCGTAGTTATCTTAAGTTTTTTGAAAAATATATAACTCTTTTTATTGCATAAATCGGCGTAATTTAATGAATAGAGTTCGAAAATCACGCACAGGTCTGACGTAAATTTGTTTGGGTTGAAAACGTCCAACTTTTAGGGGTAGCACCGAGAAAGTGGGTAATCCAAAGTAGAAGGTGGTCTGGCGTAACCAATTTTTATGCGCGGTTTTACCTTTAGCGGAGAAGGTCGATTTTTGTATTTGGTAGAAATAAAATAGAATTCTAATTTGTATTTTTAATTCCAGATGAGCGTATTCCAGAATAGCAGATTACATAATCCGGAACAAAAAATAAATATAAAACTATTAACGAAATAAAAAAACTATTTAGACTTTTTTTGTATCTAGTAAGATATAAGAATTATTTACTGTTACCTCTTATCGTGAACACTCATTCATTACCCGTTCTAAATTTCGGTAAGGCAGCAAAATAATGTACTGGTGGCCTCGAACAAATAATCTGAGCAAGGACCTACAGTTTTCCTATGAAAATTTACACAATAAGATTTTAATAAATTACAATTTTGCAGTAGCGTAGAAATTAGAAGAAATTAATTAAATTAGAAATTAATTATAGTTATTCCTATGAATAACTATAAAAATTGTAGCACTCATGCAACGTGAAAATAGGATCGGAACTTAAAATTAATATTAACTAGAGGGTAAATTCTTAAAACTACCAGAATTCTACCTAAACCAGAAAACCAATTTTGTGGCCCAGTGGGGGCCACAAAATGCAGACTATTGTTAGTAATTCATCATAACTTAAAGACCCGAAAGTACAGCTAACATCGATTTTTAATAAAAGCAATCACACAAGTAGATGTTTTGGCAGAGGTCATCAATTTAAATTTATACAGGTTTTAAACTAGTTGTTCTGTAGATTGATTTAAATACAACAAAGTGAAATCAATATTCAAATATATCTCTTACATAATTTCAAATCATATGTAGAATTTATCGAATTTTATACTGTATAATTTTTGTACATTAAAATTTCAACAAATGAAGTAATAATTTTGAACTTGGTGACTTTTGCTAAAACAACAAAATATTATAGCAATATAACTAATTTTCCAATTCCAATAATATTAATGATTCGGCAACCTGTTGCTATTTCCAATTGATTGTCGTGGATCCAAATTCACTCCATCGACACTGCTTCATTTAAATTGTTATGAACACTAGAATAATTTAAAATTCAAAAATTAGTAAGAATTTATCAAAAGTGTATAATTTATTTAACTAAAATTAAAATATTTTAATTTCGCGTATAAATTAAAACCAAAATTTGGCGACACCTAACGATAAATATTGGAAATAAAATTTATTATGCCATGCCTTACTTCCTTTCGTTCCGATAACACAGATAACCATCAATAATCATGGATAACTTGAAAAAACTTGAAATGCATGCGAATTACAAAAATAGCCATAAATCTGTAGACACCATAAATTAAATGTCATACATTTTTATTTCCTATCCTGTTTTTCCATCTGTGTATGCATGAACCGTTATCAAAACTCGAAAACGGTTTAATAGTTATTAACCGTATTTTGTATCACCTTGAATAATTTACACCAAATTAAATTGTCTTTTTCTACATAATAATGAAATCCGTTCTCTCACCTGTAACTGTTTTCGAATGATTTGTATTTTATAAACTTTAAAACCTAAAAAATATAGTACGTGAATCTGCCCACCAAATTTGTGGTACTTACGAAAATAAATTGAATTTTAAAGCTAAAATTTACTTTTGAACGGAAGACAAAGTTTAAAACAAAGTTAAATAAAATTATCTAAAACGCAGTATTTTGTTTGTTTGGAAAAAATAACAGTGACATTTTAAATCAGAACGATGTTCACTTGCTTAGTGTATACGGAGCTTTAACTGTCAATACTCTTCAAATGCAAGATATAAAAGCATAAAAACTAAACAAAATAAAAAAATTGTGATAATGTCGATTCGACGTCTTCATGCGTGCTTTAGTGATAATTACGGAGATATGTCGTGGTGCGATTGTTGGCACACGAAATCTTTGAAAAATATAGGTGATGTACTGGAGTGCCACTGTGGGGAGGAATTGGAAAGATACGACTGGGTTTGGGAAAACAGTGAAGACAAACGTAGAAATAACATACAGATAGTTAACAGGAACCGCGATGTTTTATTTAATCCGATTCATAGTCAAGGAACGGCCATTGCACGAGGTGACCAACTACTACAAAAAGATTGGCATTATTACTGGGAGATTAAGATGTTAACTAGTTTATATGGAACGGATGTTGTACGTATTATTAGGTCGTTTTTGATTTTATATTTTCTAGTTTGTATTTGCTTTTAGATGGTCGGGGTGGGCACACCGAAAGTGCGATTTTCCGATTGGGAGTTGCGGTTCTGTAGTATGTTAGGATTTGATGCAGAATCGTGGGGGTACTCTTATCAAGGTCATATCCAGCATAACAGTGCTAATCGTAAATATGGTGACCATTTCACTGCCGGAAGTTTAGTGGGTGTTTATGTTGACATGTGTACGGGAACGTTAGAATATTTTCTCAATAGGAAGTCCTTAGGTATATTTTAAAAATACATTTGAAACAATTTTCTTCATTTAGTATTTTTATTTGCAGGAATAGCATTCAGGGGATTGAAAAATGTTGCCTTATATCCCATGGTTTGTTCTACCGCTTGTCAATCTGGAATGAGAATTACCTGTGCAATAGCCGAACCTTCTACATTACAACTTAAATGTCTTCGAGTTATTTGTGGAAATGAGAATTTGAGCTTAGAATACTTGAAAATACAAAGTCTGGTGAAAATAATGAGAAGGAAATATTTTTGGCTCGATCCAAAAGAATTTGAAAGTTAGTAATTTTTACTTCGTCACATTTTGTAATCTTTAAAATTTTCTTCTTGTTTTTAGAAAAGCCAATAAACGCCGGAAATAAACGTAAGTGCAGAGAGGAAAACCGTTATGTTATAAGGACCCATTGTATTCATGATTTGCACACTAGCATAAACTTAAGGCTTCACCAAAATGAAAACGATGGATCAGAGGAATAAGCTTATAGATGAATTCACAGATAATATTATAGGTACCTAGTTTTGTAGCTGAATTTAAAAAGTTTTTATTGGAGAGAGAATCACGAATGACTATTTATTTTCACTTCTTAAGCGATGGTCATTTTCTCACTCTAAATGAGAATACTTTTTTTAATTGCTCAATTACAGTAATGTTTGTGGTAATGCCATTGGATATGGTTTGTTATGAATGGGAATTGTAGTTTTTATGCATTTATACATATTTTAGGATTTTTATTTTCTTCCTTTCATTTAGTTTCATATGATTTTAGATAAAATGATCTTATCGTATTTAAAACCATGTAAACATCCGGAGGGAAACGAGCTAAAATTATATATACATTTTTACGAATAAATGAATAATTTTAATTAATTAATTAAACACACCATTTCTATACCGAGTTTATTGTATATTTTACATATATCATAAAAACACGTGAACCTAGGTCGGATGCCGTTGCTGGCCTATCAGTATTTTATACCACCCTTAATTTGTAAAATGATCTATGATCCTTAAGTGTTATATTCGGTCACTCAAATTGTGCCTAACAAAATACTAAAATTTGTATAAATACAATTTCTGGTTATGATCATGCATTGCTGTATTTAAAAAACAGGTACAGGGTTATTTGAATAAAATACGTTTTATTATATAAACTTTTTGATAATTGAATTGCAAATGTTTTTATAAATTATCAAAATCATCTTCGAAAATTTCACAGCAGCTTAAATTGTGCGCTTGCACAAATTTACATATTCCTGCCAAGGGAAGCAATGGCATAACCAGGGAGGCTTTCTTGGTTTGACCACCCCTCTTTAAACTCTCTCGAAACTAAGCAAATAATCAATTTTGATTAAATAAAAGTCACCGAGGCTTAAAATTTAAGCAATTTTGGTGAAAACTAACAAACTTAAATTTTCCTACTTGTACCGATTGTACTTTTTATGGCTGAAAATTTATGTAAACTTGTTTGCTGAAATGCTCTATATTTTGTATATAATTTATTGTACTTACACATTTTTTTATTGTGAATTTTTCTATAATTGCTTAAGGGTGGGATATTCAACGTGTTTAAAATTAATGTGCTTTGCTTGTTACCTTTTCACAGCTTGAAAATATCGCAAAACATACATTTTCACATTAGACGCATGTATAGGTTTTTTATTTAGAATTACTAATAATAATCGAACGAATGCAAATGTTACAATGTTCTTCCTATATACTTCGAAGGCTTCTATTATTTTCCAAAAAGAACATATCGTCGGTTAAGAGTGTTAAACTGCTAATTCCATTTTTGCAAAAATATGTTTTATAATACTATTAAATACTAAACGGTTTTGTTGCATTGTTGGGTAAAATACAAATAAATGTGGCAAAAAGAAATGATTTGTATCATTTCAGAAATGGGAATTTCAATTTTGCTATACAACAAATTTTTCTTGCTTCCTTTAAAATTTTACTTTTAGGAGTTAGCAGTTTAACACTCTTAACCGACGATATTTTTGTTATAAAAAGACCAAGTTTCTTGGATTGTGATACTTTTAAATATGTTAATGCTCTCTGCCTATAATATTGCTATGCATAAATTTGTACATAACATTACCTATGTTGCCCTTTCAAGCAACTTGCCTGAAGTCATTTCCTAGAATACCAGAAGAATAAACAAATATTCATTGGGCGCTATTAGCTATTTCTTGATATTGTTTATTTGCATTGAAGCTTACTCGATAAGCATGTCATTCCATATTTCAAATCAAAATTTATCTGAACACAGAATAGTAAAATTCCTTCTTTCACAAGATAGAAAATATTTATCCTACAAACGACTTGACGGATTAATTCAAAATTTTTAAAGCACATATAAAACACAATGCAACAAACACCAAGCTTGACTGCTACCAATTGAAGTGTAAGCAAACCATTAATTTTTATACCTATTGACCGGTCTAACGGGCGATTGTGTACCGTCCTGGAGTGTCTATACCAAGGAAAAGAAAGGTTTTATCCGTCTAATTTACTTTGATAACGTTAGAATTTCATAATGCTTAAGAAATTGAGGTTTTCAAGCTTCTTCACAAAATATCCTTCCACGCTGTAATTTATTAATGCTCAATGCTTGCCCAAAAACCTGAAGTATCTATTGAAGACTTCCGCGATGAAGATACTGGGATCATTTTTTGCCAGTTTTGGTTTCTTAGTAAAATGTTGATATAATATTACTGTGGTTCTCCTGACCAGATTTGAATTTTTATTTAATAAGTGTGATGCTATTATACGGGTTTAGTCGTGATGTAAAACTGTATCCAAATAAAGTGGGAATCACATTGGTGTATCCAATCAAATTTGAATTATATTTAGATGCAATTTTACGTCACAGTAATTGAGCATGTTACTGCCATTTTTATACATAAATTATATATTTTATTTATTTAAATAGCAATCATTTAATTTTCTTCAAATAATTTTTAAACGATGGAAGCAATTAAGCAGATGGACCTCTAATAAATACATTCCAGCGATATGTTAAATTGATTCACGTTTTAAAATGGAAGAAAATTACAAAACAAAGAGGGTATTGTTTGTTTTTACATCGTTTTTCAGAAATTCAAATATATAATTAAAAAATATATTGAACCCACTAGAATTTGGTTACTTATCTCATAACCAAAATAAGAACAAAATATTAGATAACTAAATCAAATTTTTACTTTTGTACCAAAATTTACCAATAAAAGATGTTTGCTTAAATCTTATGATCGTAGTACAAAAGATTTAATTTAATTTGATTTTTATAATGATGTAATGGTAAAAAGTAGATTAATTGTTGGAGTACCTACTTGTAGGGCTATTTTTGTAATTTTGTGGTTAATTTATGTTATGCATAATATACATCAATGTGTTGTGTTTTTAAATTTTAAGATGTAAGAGTTATACATTCGTAATAAAGATATACATTTGTTTTATAAATTTTAATTTTACTATTCCTATACAAATTTGGCTACTAGTCGGATCTCTGTTATGTTGGTGCCTTTGTAACTTTACTTATAATAGTTTCATGGCATTCTCTTACGCTGTATAAGTTTAAGAAATAAATAAATAATTCAATTACATAATAAAATAGTCGATGGAAATAATCAACTATTGCCATTAACCACTTAATGTACAAGCCCGTGACATTCACGGACAACCACTCTACTTTGCAATACAAATTTTATTTGCCACGCCGTACACGTTTCTTTGAAAATAAGTTTTCTCTGTAACTTTTTCTACTAAATAATAGCAGTTGCTAGTATTTTCGAATTACTATAACAATTTAAAATTACTTACACTTTAGAATTCATCATTGTTTTATAGATTATTATAACAATTCATTTGTTGTGGGCCCCTAAGAAATATATTATTTTACCAAAGACACCCATGAAAAAATATTTATTACTCTTAATTATGCATGTGCAACAGATTTATAAAAGAAAAAAAATGGGTTAGTTTTTGACGGTAAATTCAAAATTAATGTATGCATTAAGTGGTTAAAAATCTCTAGTATAATAGTATAAGGCAATTCTATTGTTGTAGCCGTTTGATGGTAAGGTATAAGTTACGACATGTTGCAATATAATTCGAGAATATCAGTTTTAAGCAAGCTCACTATCGTATGTAAAACTTATCGTGCGAAATGAATGAAGATGTCCATTCATGTTAAGGAAAACAGTCGGAAAAAATTGTTATTTATTACTACGATATAATGGAATAAACACACCTAAGTTATTAAACATAGAGTCCATAATTTATATCAAATCACTTCCAAGTTTCTTTAAAATCATATTTTAAAATCAATAAAACTTATCTGCTCAATTACCTCAAAAAATAATTAAATATTATCGCCAAATTACACTTTCAGTTTGTAAATAACCACATCTATTGGTATGCACATCGGGTAAAATAATATAAAATTAGATTAGTGAACCAATTAAATAAAATTCAATTCTATTTCCTCGTTTAAACTAAAAATACTTGAGAGTCGAGAGCGTATTTCACATGTGTTGATGAGGTGCAGCTGGTGAAGCAACAGCAGCAGCTTGAGGAGATGGTGGAGTTGGTGTAGTGCTTGGTCCCGTATCGCCAGCCGGAGTGGGATGCGAAACCGCATTTTGCTGTGCAGCCCATTGTCCCTGCTCAGCTTGCATTCGTTGATGTGCTTGTTGTCTTGCTCTAAATTCTGCAGCTTTAAGTTGTTCAAGATGAAATTGCTGTCGCTCGGTGATAAGTTGTTGTCTTTGATACTCCAAACCTTCTCGTTCTCTTTCCATGGTGGTCTCTAATTCTTCAAAATGTCTCAATTTAATTTCAAGCTTTTTCATTTGAGTTTCGACTAACAAAGCCACAAGAGACTTAATCTTTCGTTCTTCGACAGCCGCCAAATGTTTAGCTTTCACTGCAGCCGCTGCTAATGCAGCTGCAGCAGCACTTTGCATTTCGCTGTCACGAATAACTTTTTCTGTTTTAATTTCTGAGGTGTCCATCTTTTCTTCCTTTTCCGTTTCAGGAGTTTCGGTAGGTTTTTCGTCAATTTTTTCTTCACCGCCTTCAATACCATTTTTCTTTTGCTCTCCGTTGGAAGTTTTATCTTCTTTCACCTCGACTTCTTTTTTCACTTTGTCTTCTTCTTCTTTCTCGGGAAGAGTTCCGGCAATTCCACTTAATGCAAGTCCGGCAGAAGGATCAAACTTTCCATCTGTTGAAGATGCTTCCACGTTTTTCATATGAGCATCCATCAATGCCGCCGGAACTTCGTCTTTTATACTGGCAAATTCATTCATTGCCGATTTTGCAGCAGCCGCAGCCACACGAGGATCAACAATTGACGCTAAAAATGCGACAGTTGACATTATCGGATTACCAGCTTTACTGAAGGGAATTGGTTGATACGCCAGCGGTCCTAAAGCGCCACCAGCTTCCGGGTCTTCTAAATAAGGATCTTCAATCGGTAGCCGAAGAAAATGTAAAATGCATTCATCCTGCGTTCTCGAACCGACATGCTCACAAACTTTATTCCAATCATCTTTGTACATTTCGAGGCCTTCCAAAAGAAGTAAAGTTTCTTGTTCGGTCCAATCACGTGTAAGGTTAGCTGCAGTTTTATTCCTCATAACTACGGGTTTTTTAGCATACTGATCCAACTTTAAACCAAAATTGGTCATTAGATCAGATCCATCCGTCTTCTTGAACTCCTGAGTTCTGTCAAGATCTAGTAAAGTTTTTGCTGCACTAGGTTGTGGAGTTTTTGGAGGATTAACAGGTTGCAAGCCAGAGGGAGTATCTGATAGAATGTGAAAGTGGGATGTTGGTGGAGGGCCCATTACCGTAGGCCTCGAATCGGTATCAACTTGATAGTTGATGAGTCCCCATTGTTCAAGAAAAGCATGCACTCGCATAATTGCACATACATCTCCTGCCAAATTTCTACGACATGCCGTGCTGGTTATGTACTCGGTGGGATTTAAGCGGTACGTGTCAATCATGAAATTTCTGTAAGCCATGTAAATTTCAGGTGTCTTTGATTTGTTGCGTCCGTTAAAAAATTCCGGTAGTGCGCGTTTTTCTAAATCGTGAATTGAATTATAATCGAACCAAGAGGAATACGATGGAATTATTATGTGGTGAGTTTGTTCGGTGACATTATCTTCTTGAGTATCCTCCTTGTCTTGAGTATTGCTGTCACTGTTCTTTCCAGTTTGGGAGTCTTCCCCTCTATCTTCCGATTCGTCTAAATCTGTAATGGAACCACCTTTAAGTGGTTGCAATTCGTGATCTTTTTTGCCTATTTGAGCGGCAGCTGTTGGGTTAACTTCCACAATATTAGGTTCCGGAATTGGTTCTTCCATGTCTTTAGTTAAATCTTCCATTTCGCTTTCATCGAGGCGTGCTTTCTTGCCTATAGCTGGACTCCTGCCGCTTTTGCGTTTGCCACCCTTCAGTATTGGAGATGGAGAACGTTTCCTCTTTTGTTTTTTCCTATTTAAAACAAAAAGCTTTTATCAAAATCTGATCAAACTCTCGTTTCAACAATAATATTAATTAACAATGCTTGTTCAAGTCAAACGTCGATTATGCATTTGGAAATTGGGTTTCGTGAACTACGGAGTGGTCAACTTGGCATTTGCAAAATAACTGATGCCTTCGGGTATTCTCCTTTTAAATTAAATTGCAGATTAACCACGCCGCAATTCGGTCCCCTCTCTGGGCGATAACATTGAATATTTTCACATTAGACAGTTAAACAATTGAAAATGCTGAACCCAATATAAACAAAAAGAATTTGGGTAATTAAATTTTCATTCCAAGAGATTAAAATTGAAGAAGAGAAAAAACTACCAACTGTGGGTGGGTGCTAGGTGTAGCGAATTTGATTTTCTATGAACAACCTGTACAAATAAAATATTATTTAACGAATAATACTAGCTAATGGTGATCTGTTCAACATTTGACTTACAAAAATGGTTCAAAACAAAAACTACGACAACGAAATATTAAAAATAGATGTACTTACAAGTTACACGTGAGCATTGCAAAGCAATTTCTGCTGAAACATTGGTGTACAATAAAGTAATTAATGAAATAAAAATAAAAATGAGCCTCGAGAAAGGAAAGAAAATTGTTTTAAAGAAATAATAATAATAATAATGTAGAAAAAGTGCTAGGAAATAACACAAAATTTTTAAACTAGGAATTAAAAAATATAAAATTGGATGACAACGATAAGAACATCGTTCATAAAATGTGCGTGCAACAACCAAAAATAAAACAATTAAATAATATGCAAAAAATATAAATAGTTGACTCACTTGTTTCTGTCCATATCCCCCGATGGATTCATGAGGTCTTCGACGGACATTCTCATACGATGAATCTTTTTTTGACCCTCTTCGTCGACTTCATAATCTTCCTCGGTCATCCACTCGTTGTACTGCTCGGAGTCAAGCAGCCAAGTAGATGAAACTCTCCACGGACCAGAGTGAGGAGAAGCGTCGTCGGCAGGCAGTCCTTCGAGAGCTCCTTCCATCCCTACCCAAGTATCGTAAGAGTCAGGAAAATAATACCAATGCATCATGATCATTTTGTCCCGTCTCAAACCTGGTCTAGCGTATTCTTCCTCTAGAGGATCGGTGTGTGGAAACAAAATGTGCGTGGCCACCTCCTCGTTGTCCACGACTTGTCCATTTCTCTTCCTCAAAATTTCCTTCAGTTTTGCTGCCAAACTTTTATCCACTTCTGGTCTAATGTACGCAATCGGGAGAGAGTACAACTTGTTTTGAATTAAAGCCTTTTCCATTGCCATAAACATTTCCACGAGTCGATCCAATCTTGCTGGGCTCTAAAAATAAAATTATAAGAAAAGTTTAAAGACCTTCAAAACAACTATCTCACCTTTCCAATCTGCATGTCAAACTTTCTCCAATTTTGTTCACATTTAAAACGATACGCTGTGAGAAGCATCTGACATAGAGCACCACCCGGTTTGTAATCCATGAAAAATTTCACCTAAAAAACACAACATTTTGTAGCTAAATTTGGTAAATTTTGTTTAGCAAAGCCACTTACCGGTATTCGGGTTGTTGAAGGTTTTGTTGTATTTTTGCCCAAATTGTCTTCTTGAAATTGCAATAATTGAACAATGAGCGAAGCCAAACTTTTGTTAGTTGGGGGATCCGATTGTACATACTGTAACAAACTTAAGAGTTAGCTAAAACCAACGATATACAAACCTAAACAATTTTAGCATTCCGCATTCCTGTAAGGGAAGCACACATCAAAGTCGACAAAAAGCTTCCCTAGATTTAAGTACTCGATGACATATTAATAAAAATATGTACAATACAATTTTTCGGGTTCAAATTCTGCTTTTTCAATGTGAAAAATTGAAATTTTAATTGCATTACCGGTAGGTTTCCATACACTAACAAATGATACTTTACCTTTTTTCCATTTTTCTGCAGCCACTGCCGCACAACTTCCAAAGAAGTGAGCGTTTCGGGTGCCTCAAAGTATTTGGTATTAGGACCTCCGTCTTTCTTAGGGCCAAAAGCCATCATTTTGATAAAAATTTAATAATTACACTTCGTTAAATAAAAAATCAACACCAAACATATCAAACTGATGTACTGCGCACACGCAACAAATCGCCATGGTGGAAAGCATAAAATGACATAAAGGTTGATTTACACCAACATAATAAAAGCTTTATAAAAATAGTGCAAAAATAGAAAAAAAATTTATAAATATGTGTACTACGTATACGTAATGAAATAGAAACTTAAACTTTTTGAAACTATAAATAGCGAAAAGTACAATAAATAACGGCGTTTAGGGTGAGGTATTTTTTCCGGAACATCCTCTGTATAAATTATTAATCAACGCAAAAATATAAGTATAACAATTAAAATTAAAAAATTAACAATCAACAGCCGAAAGCGATTTTTACATATTTTACATAATATGTGAAAAATTTCGATTTTATTCTTAATTTAACCTGTTAAATAAAGTAAAACAAATAAAAAAAAATATATTATTTTTTTAGGTTTTTCTTTTCAAAGTTTTATTTTGTTAATGTCATAGAGTAAATGGGAATTTTGTTTAAAATATTTTGAAACTTCAGATGCTGAGTAACATTTTATTTTCTCTTGTTTTGAATTTAGAGAACCTATGCTGCGAGAAAAGTTGTTACGCCACTGACGTAACCTGCAATAAATAACCGGAACATAAAAAATCAATTCTGCCCGGAATCGAACCTGCGACCTTTTATAATGAACTCTAATTTTGCATATCCTCACAAATTTTCCATAAATACAATGAATTCGTGAAAAATGACTTTCTAAAGTTTGTTTCCTGACATTTGCTTGTTTAATTATATTATTGTGAGTTATCCAAATTACCGTTATGTTCAACTTGATTAAAATGTATAGTAGAACTTTATTAATTTGTGACCCCTGGTGCTTATTTTGGGTCTTCTGATTTGTAGGTGTAAATTCCGCAAGGTGAATCATTTGACAGCTGTCAAAGTTTTCAGAGTTAAGCAGGAGTTTGTTAGATGTGGTCGCTATAATGGTAGTGTTATTAATTGTTAAAATTAGTTGATTAGTAATCTTAAGAGTTAGAAAAGATGGTTTGTTTGGAGTACATCAAATCCGAGTATCCCTTGCATTGGTGTGTTTGGAACAATAATCATAAAGAACTGGAAGTGGAGTTGGAAAAAAAGTTGGTAAGTTAATTAGATTTGTTTGAACATTAAAATTAACTTTAAATCGATAAAAAATTGTTTGATGTGGTTTTTTGTAGAATAATGTGGAGAAGAAAGATAACCGGGGTCGTACTCCATTAATGTTGGCCGTAACATTGGGAAATTTGGAGTCGGTTCGGGTTTTGCTGAATTATGAAGCGGACGTGAATTGCGAAAATTCTGATGGATGGACAAGTAGTTTTGTGAGTTATATTTTGCGACCGATTTTGATGTTTATTTTTCAGTTGTACAAGAAGCAGTGTCGACGGGTGATCCGGAATTGTTACAAATGGTATTAGAAAGACGCGATTACCAAAGGTATTCCAACAGAATGGCCGGTATTCCCGAATTGCTTCAGAAACTTAAACAGGCACCTGACTTTTATGTTGAAATGAAATGGGAGTTCACTAGTTGGGGTAATTGCTTTTGTTTGTTTTTATTGCAAACTTTTCAGACAGAAGTTGATTGTTTTAGTACCTTTGGTGTCGAGAATGTGTCCAAGTGATACCTACAAAGTTTACAAACAAGGTTCTAACGTTAGAATAGATACAACCCTATTAGGATTTGACCATACAAGTTGGCAAAGGGGGAACAGAAGCTACATATTTCAAGGCCAAAGTAAGTACCAGTTTTAATTACCTTAATTTACTCGTTTAGCCATAAATACATAATCATAAATAATATTATTTAACTTGCTGTTTTAATTTATACTTTTAAAGTCGTATCATTTTTATATGTGGATGCCATGTAAATTCCCTGTCAATAAAAAATGAGCTAAGTATACTAAGTGCAATTTATTTAGCTTTTCTTTTATTCATTCACAGTGGTTCACGATAAGACCAATAGCTTTTTTGTTCAAATCGTCTACAAGTGTACCTTGTAGAATCACTTACCAACTCGCTAAGTTTAAGTTGGATGAGTTTTGTCATGTAACCTCAAGTTGGTTAATTAAATTAAATAGTTTTTTAATATCCTTAAATAAGCAAATAATATTTTTAGATAATACTATACGATACTTGTATTATCTCTATAAACTTTTTTTTTATCTCTATTAGAAATACTTATTTTTAAGGTATTGTTTAATCATATCTAAATAGCATCTTAGTCCCGACTAAGATGCTTCCAAGCGTAACAAAAGAATGTACATTTTATTACCAAGGGCAGATCTGATGATCAAATCGTGTATCGGTTTTTAATATTATACAGCTACAGGTCTATAAGGCGGCAAATAATGCCTGCTCTTTGTTCACCCTGTACACACAAGTGCCGCCTGGGAAACACCCAGGTGAGAAAAGTTAAAAATCAAAATCTCCCATAGTGAAAGAAGATATGGAAAGACACAAAGTACATTGTGCACTATTTTAGTATAGATGCACTATTTTAGTATGTACTCGGTTCTGAAATACTTAGCTATGACGCTGCATTCAAAACTTCTTTTTTTCCGTTCATTAGCTGATGGTGCAACGATGATGGAAATAGACCACGATGCCAGACAAGTTTATAGCGAACAAATGAAAGTACCGACTGATCCACTTGGTGTTCTAATTCCTTCCGAAGAATCGCTTTCACAACGCCTTACTAATCCAATTGTTACCACTTTCGTTGACACCGACAAAATCAGTTTTGAAAGGTATGCAGCACTACCAGTTATTAACAGTTTGGTCTTTTAACAATTTTTTCTATTTTAGAAACAGAGCAGGAATATGGGGTTGGAGATCAGACAAAATGGAATTAATAAATAATTATGAATGTAAAGTGTTTGGCGCCAGCAATGTTGAGTTGATAACCAAAACTCGTATGGAACATTTAACCGAAACGGATAAAGCTATAGCAAAAAATAAAAACGTTAGAAACCCTTTACATAATTTTTTAGGAATTGCCGAAGCCGAGGACGATCAAGCTTCAGCTGTTCTTTTACCAAAGGTACGTAATTTTTAAATCCTTATATAAATAAAAACTTTTATTAATAAAGCACTTGAGGTCCTCCAATAAGTCGAAACTGCTTGTTTTTAAAATGTTCTTTTTTGTTTGTTAGGACGAATCAAAGTATACAGCAAATCCGTGCAATATTTCAGCTGAAGAATATTTTGATCCGGAAGCGAGCTTAGAAGGTCGCGATATTGGAAGGCCAAGAGAAATTAATACCAAAGTTCAGAAATTTAGAGCAACTTTATGGCTGTGCGAACAATATCCTCTATCATTTCCTGAACAAATACTTCCTATCGTCGATCTTATGGCTATCTCAAGTTCACATTTTGCCAAATTAAGAAATTTTATTCAAATGCAATTACCATCTGGGTTTCCCGTGAAGATTGGTTAGTTTTTGCAATAAAAATAAATGTTAAACTAATTTTAAACTTATCAATTTAAGAAATTCCGTTATTTCATGTTCTCAATGCTAGAATTACATTTGGTAACATTTTTGCAATCGATTCTGATGTTCCATATGTAAGTCGAATACAAGAAGAGAACAGAATAACTTGTATTTTGGATGAAACGATATTTCAAACTCCTCCAGGATATATCCAGCTTGGTAATGGTAACACTAGATTATTATTATTTTTTTTTTGTTATTTTTCGCTTACAATTTTTGATGATTTTGGCTAAAAGATCAGTCTTTTATTTAAAATTTATTTTTAGTTGATTCTGACGTAAGAAGACATTACAATATGGAGGAGGAAGATGATTTGCTTCAATTTGCAATTCAGCAAAGTTTGATTGAAGCTGGAACGGAAAAAGAAGAGGCGAGTAAATTATTAATTTAGTTTATTGTGACAGTTTTGATTTTTTTAGGTTGATATTTGGGAGGCTCTTAAAGCTCAAAAACCTTCCAGACCAAGTACACCAAATATGTTGGGCGATGAAGATAGGCAATTGCAAAGGTTAGTTTATGAAATTAACTTTTTTCTCTTCCTATTCTATTTGCTTAACAGATCGATCGGATCTATTAAAAGCTTTTGTACGTACAAAAAAAGTGTAGCTAGTATTTCTTGTATTGTAGAGCAATCCAAGCTAGTTTAGCTTTATATCAACAAAACCTTAATAGCTTGGAATCTGGGGCAAACAGCAGTCCCGATAGCGATTCTGAATTACAAATGGCTTTAATGTTATCGGAACAGGAACGTAGGAAAGATGAACAGCAACAAATACAGGAACAAAAATTATTAGAAGAAATTTTACAATTATCGTTAACAGAAAAGTGACCTAACAACTTAAAATTTATATTTCCGAAACACATTTATTTTAATAATTTTTATCGTATTTATATAATGCAATACACTACTTCCAAGAGATAAACAAACTGATTTATGCTTTGTTAACTATTATTAGAAAATTATATAAATTTTACGTTATACGTTTTGGTTTAATATTTAATTAATTCAGATTATTAATAAATAAGACAGTGTGGTGTCAGAATTTTTAATTTTCATTACCTTCCTGATGCTTCATTGCTTCGGTTGCCCTAAAAAAATAATTACGTAAATCATGAGTGTGGCTCAACTAAATTATTGTTACTTTTGATTGATGGCTTGTAAGACGTGGACACTTGGTCCGTAACGATCTTCATTTTTTTGCGATGTCTCAATCCATTTTTTTTTTATGTTAACCCATCTTTGAAGATGATCTCTTATAAGGACGTCGCGAGCAACTGGCGGTTTTTCATCCTTAAAAACACAAAGCAATGTATTACATTATGTAAAATAAATTGTAATGTGTTTTATGGGTAAAATTTGCAGCACCGAATTTTTTCTACAAAGAATGGTAAACGGTAAGTATTAAATTTAAGTAACAATTACTGCTGGTAACATACGTCACTAATATAAAAGAATTGTTTTTACAAAAGTATTGCAATAAGGACAATAAAAGTTTTTTACAATTCAAGGTTCCAATTTCTTACATAATTAAAATTTGGTTCATTCTTGTCTTTCGTGCTTTGTTCTGGCAACGGAGAGGGGATTCTGTTTTGAAATGGTTCAGACGGTGGAGGTAAACGGTAAATGTCTGAAGGAAAAGTTGAACCATTCCAGTAACTGTCAGGCTCGGGAGTCGAATCTCTACGTCTGAAAATACAATTTCATATAGTAAATTACAAAAAAAAAGATTAAAACATACTTGACAATCACTTGTGGGTTTCTAGGCAAATTAGCCATCCAAGCACGACATATAGGATACAAAGGTGTATCTTCCTCGAACCTAGCCAAATCTACGCTTCGGTCGAACAATTTCACAACGTAGGTGTGACGCACCGGAACTGTTGGAGATAATAGTTTGCGTTTTCTATTCTCTCTAAAACACATATGCAAGGTTTAAAAAGTCTAGGTTAAAACATTCAAGTTACCTTATTCTGCTTTGATAATGTCTGCTATCTTCAGAAGAATCACTATCGGAATCGCTTCGTTCGGTGAGCTGCTTAAGAGCCCCTTTGAGACGACCTCTTGCCATCATGTAATCATCTCCCATAATATTTTCTTCCTTAACTTCCACTTTAATGGGGGTGTAGGACGAAAATTTACGTTTTTTCGTCATGTTGGAATAGTTTAAAAGACTATTATTCACTTTAGATTATTGATTTAACTTCGTAATAAAATTTTGCGTATTGTTATTTTGAAATTACAAATACCAAAATATTATTGTGGTATTTGGCTTAATGTTGTTGTTAAACAACTTATAGGTTAGTTTTTGCAATACCAACTGCTACAGTTTAAATCTATGGGTTTAAATTTACTAGAAGTTTTTGGTATACCAAAAAAAATAAAAATTACTTGCAAAAAATAAATTCCGCTTCGCAAATTTAAAATAAAAATGTTCTTTTCAAGGTTCGAACTTGTGATTTTAATTTATTCAAATCGACGACGGCTTATCGCAATCACGCCATACGATCGCTCTTACAAATTTTAATTTCCAAATTACCAAGAATCAAATTAATGATTTTAAATGTTCTTTCTTCAAATTTATCAAATAATCAACCTTTTTCTATAAGGCAGCAAAATATAAAAAAAAATTCCAAAGCAATATTTAAATTTCCAAAAACGCATCAAAATCACTTTATTAATCTCAAATAAAATGCTACTCACAACTTTAAAATTTCACATCGATATCTCAAATCAAATTTATAAATCGGAGCCAAAAACTTAAACAACCGCTCGTGCGGCCATTTTTGGCAAAAAGCAATTTATATTTTTTATTCTTTATTTTTTCTCCTCCCTTTGTACTTTTCAAAACGTACGAAATTCACAAAAGCACAGGGTAGGTCGAAATTGTTTTGTTTCATGACGATTAAAAGAAAATAACATCAAGTAATCAAACACAATTCAGAACAGAAAGCAACAAAAGAATACAATAATATACACAGAAATAGAGAAAAATCGTAAAAATAAAAAAAAAAATGATTCTAGTTTTCATTTTGTTGTTCTTGTGGCTTCTTTTTGAGAGACGTTTCTTCTGTTTCGGAAACCTCCAAAGATTCAAAATTTCTTTTTCTCGATAGACATTCTACATTTGACAAAGAGGCTGTACTGAATTCTTGGTTATTAGTTATTTCTTCTTTGTCGGTATCTACTTCTTCCTCGTTGTCGACATCATCGACACCAAAAATATCATGCATTTCTGATGCTGTTTTACCGGTAATTAAATGTGCAACTGTTTTGTAGCAGTATTCAGTCAGTTTTGGAATGTGTAGAAAACTGGCAGCTCGAATTAAGTCGAGTAATTCAACCTGACTCATGTCTAAGAATTTTTTATCCCACTCTGGAATTTCATTAATATTCATATTTATATCTTCATAATCATCGGGCAGAGGTGGATCATCTTTGTGTTGGGATGCCCACTTTAAAACCAATTTCATTGTACAATAATCGACGTTCATTAACGGGATAACTTCGTCGCTGAAACCCAAATTTTTAATTATCCCTCTTATTAGATTTGAGCATTTTATAACTTCAAAATCAATTAAAATTGGTATTTCGTCTGACGTTAGAAGATGTAGGTTAGGCATTTTTTTTAAATGTTACAATCAAACTGTCAGAAACAAAGAAGATATAAATAGGAATTCTCAAGAAAAATGTTATAATATATACAAAATATGTTTAAATGGTGTAGTATCTGTAAAATCATGCACTTAACGTAAACAACACATTAAACTCTTCACTTTATTTTACAAAGTAAGGTACAGGGTATGCGTTTTTTTTTCATATCAAACAATAACTTAAAATAATGTGATTATAGAATGTAATCAACTATGTAGCTTCTAAATTCACTAGAAACCACTAAGAAGAAGTCGAGTGTAACCGAAAAAATACGATAAAGCATAAAGCGCACCGCCAAACTGTGTTTCGGTTTTTCAAATCCTCCTACACCCCGTAATTAGAAATTCTGCTATTTATAGTTACAAGGGTGCTTCGAACTGCAACTAAAATTTACGTAGGGTGACATGAAGTAATAATTGAAATATTTTTTTTCCTCGTTATTTATTTTAAAAGAACTGATATAAAATAGAAATTATATTAAAATAATATTACTATTCAGTATTGCTGGTAATTTATACAAAAAAATTATAAAAATATTTATTTTTAATATTTTTCTGCTTACATTATTATTATTAAAAATTAAATAAAGATCGAGAACGAAGTTCTATTAAACCTCACTGTACAAAATTCATTACAATAAAAGTCATCAAAAAAAAGAGAAACAAAAATAAAGAGTCAAAAATAAATAAACGGTTGTGAACGTAGCCTGGCACTTTTATTTAAAACTAATTTTTGAAAGTTGTTCCGGGTTGTTCTAGCTTTGCTCGATGCTCTATGTTGTTCCAGAAAATCATTTTCCTATTCAAAAATGAAGTCATAGCAATATGCTCTTCGTAGCAGCAGGGCCGTATTTAGACTAGATTTTCGTGGAGGGTTTTAAAAAAATTCAAAAATAAATAGCTAATTTATTAAAATACAAAGGAAATTTTTTTAAATTTAAATTTTGTTAAATTAATTTTTGAAATGTAATGTTTGCAAAAAAGTGAGTAGAGAGAGGTTTTTTTTTGCCAAGATGGCGAAAACGACGGAGGCCTAGATTTTGCTACGCTGATTTTTTGAGTATAATTTTATGCAAGTATTTTTGCAATTAAGATTTTATTTTTGAGTATTGTTATTGGAAAATTTTGTTTGAAAGTATTTTGGCCGAAAGTAACCGCAAAAAAGTTGACATTTTGTGAGAAGATTGTTTTTATTTCATTAAAATGTTAATTTATATTTTAATTTTAAACTCTCTTGTAAAAAACCGTCTTTAAATAAAATTTTTTAATTTTAAAATTTGAATAAAAATCACAAAGTAAATTCTTATTTTACCGATGGCGATGGTAAAATAATGTTGTCAAAACGAAGAACTAAATTTCACAATCTTAAGCAAATGTACATTTATACATAAAATTCACACCAAAATATAAAACAATTTATGGGTTTACAATGCCCACTCTAATTTATTGCGGAAGTGTTATTTTAAGCTATGCTGCCCATGATAGTCATAAAATTTATGTTCCCTTTAAAATTTGGTTCAAACAATTTATAGTAATTTAAAATTATTACCATAATAGTAAGTCGAAAATTAATTAATAGTAATAACTAACAATTAATTAAGTGGCCACAGACTTTTCCACAGTGCTGTAAATATATAGGGCTTTTTTATATTCTTCGTCAGTTTTTATATTTTTGCAATTTAGTAGTAGGTGTAATCGCCGGATGTTAATACAAATTTCCGATTTTTTAATTTCGGATTTAATTTATTAGAAATACTTCAAGTTTAATGTTTTTGTTATAGTTGTAAAGATTGTTTTTGTTTTTTCTGATTTTTTTACAATTGCAGTCAAACTTCCAGTACTTTATTAATTGATAAATAATTTCGGGGGAAGGGGGAGTTGTAACCTCTACTCCCCCCCTTAAATACGGCCCTGCGTAGCAGAAACGGAGCAATATTTAAGGCCAGTTCCACGACACTTTTAAAAAAATAATTTTTTTTTGTTTCAGATTGCTCTATTTAGAACAATTAAATATAAAACATAGTAATTAATTTTTCCAAAATATTTTTTCAAGAACAGAAAAAGTAACGCGCCCGAAAAGCAGTTTTTTCAGTTAGCAATGTTTTTGTAAGTGGCGTAGCCAGGAATTTAATTCGGGGGGGGGGGGCACGAGAAAAGCAAGTCTTGTAATAGCGTAATAGAAATAGCGTAATCTTGTAATAGAAAGTTAGAAAATTACAATACAAAGAAAATTTCGGGGGGGTGGGGGCAAGCTCCCCCCTTGAATACGCCACTGGTTTTTGTAATTTAGAATATCAATCAACATCGACAAAACTCTCCTTTCCTGACTTGAATATATAAAAACGATTTTGTTGATTAAAAATATTAATTTTTTAAAAGTACGGAATAAACTCAAAAAAAACGGGATTTCGCGTTAATTTTTCAATTAATAATTTAAAAATAAATTATAAATAATTTTACATCACGGCTACACAAATAAAATTGTTTTTCAATTCACAGAAGAATATTTTGAAACAGTGTAGAAAAACCCAGAGCAACTTGAACAACTTTCAAAAATTATTTTCAAGAAAAATACGTAACCAAGCTTACACAGTAAAAAGTAGCAGTAAAAGTAAATTAATACTAAATGACAATAATTTCAAAAATCTTGGATTAATTTTTTAAATACTTATTTGTCGGAGATCCGGCAGGGCCGTCCTAAGATAAACGACGCCTCCGGGCTACTAAAATTAATGCGCCCCTCTTCATAAGAAGGCACAAATACAAAATGTAAAACGTCAATTTATTACTAAAACACTAAACAAATACATAAAATTCATATAAAATTAAAATTCTTTTTAAATAGTGCGTAATGTTAATATATTCGCCATTCGCTATATAAATGGTTCAAAAACCATTTTATTTGGGGAAACAGAAAAAATATTGAACGATTTGTAAAATAAGGTAATAATGGAAGAACAGTGGCGTAACTATAGGTTGGCAGGGCTGGCAAAACTCCGCGGGCTCCGCGAGAGTCGGGGGCGCCGGCCCGAGAGGCCACAAACTCAGAAGTAACCTAACATTTTTAACAAAATTTAGTAAAAATTATAAATTTTCTTATTATAAAGGTTCCCACTTGTATGGAAAATCTGTAAAAGTCATTTAAAATTTTTAGCGCCAATGTCAGGGAAAAACATTTTTGTCAAGGAAATATTAATATTTTAAATTTGAAGGTATAATACTGTTGAGTAACTTTTTAAGTGATTTATTAAAATTCAGTTATATTAAAATTCAATTTTAACGTGACGATTTTTACTGGGGGGGGGGAATCCAATGCATTTGCCACCGACTTCAGATGGTATTGTTACGCCACTGTGGAAAAACATTACTTTTTAACAAATTTTTGAAAATATAACATTTTAAAGAACCTTTTATGATCTTTCATGTGTATATTTTATTTTGCCTCAGAAAAATGAAATGGAAAAGTGTTTATTTAAATTACTGTAGAATTCATGACATAAAACGCGACTTAATTAGCTCTTAAATTATTGGTTATTTAAACAAATTTATTGTTATATCCAATTCAAGCGGAAATTGACAAATTCGGTAATAATCGATGTGCATCACGGTGAATAAAATATTTAGAAAATGACAGTAGAAACTCGGAAGTGGTGAAAGGAGGAAATCTATAATTTCTATTTTGTAGAAAGATTCTATGTAAAGAATAACTTTTTATATTAAAAATTATAATAGGTATATTTATTACTATCGAATGATAATACCATAGTATAAGATATAATATTATTAACTTTCGGTAAAATATTTTAACCATCCGTTATTTAAATTAGTTGGTTTTTATAGCTTTATATTATTTATAGATATCTACTAAAATAAGCAAATTATTGCAAGTGCAAATAAATGCTAATTTTGCAATTTCCTAACGTTGTTAAATAATGCATTTTAGTCTTTTATGGTCAAATAGGTAGTTTAATCTACCGCAATGTTGTTAATGCAATATACAGTATCTACTATCTACGAGTTTTAGCAAATTAATTCCCGGAGTGACACAATATATGAAGAAAAAAACACAATTAAAAAAAAAACAAACAAAAACTACGCACTACACACAAATAAACTATTGAGAATAAAAATATGCTGTCCGAACTTTACTGTACAGGGCGTCCGACTTTCGACAAGGAGATATCGCGTTTATATTATAAAGAGCTTTCACATGTCTATAGTTTGTTGTTTGCGTTTGAATAATATTTAAAAAAAATAATATTTTACCAAAACTTCCAATTTTGAAAATCTCTCAAAAAATTTGAAATTGTAATTTTTGTTATAAACTCATCGAATTGAAAAATGTTGAACTGTGGCAAACCGATAGTCATTTTCTATTATTTTATAGGCGCAATAATCGAATTTTAATATTTTGAAATCAGATTTTTTTCTACATGATAGTTTAGTTTCACATAAAGAAATTCTGCAAAACCACTTTGAGTAGCGGCCCAATTATGTAGCGGCGACCGAAATTATGTTTAAATTTGTAAAATTGTAGAGGCAGTTTGATGTGGTGTAGGTTGCAATCGGAATTAAACGTTAAACTCTCGATTACACCAAACTATAACTTTTAGATTATTTACAATAAAACTTTAAGCTGCTAGTATGTAATACAATCTTGGCGGGCTTTCGTCCATTCGTATATTATAATGAATAATTTTGGTTACATACAAGGCGTCCCCGTGACCGAGGTGGTGATAAAAGACACTTTTCTAAGACAAATTTTCAAATAAAATTTTGTCCAATTTCAAACCCTTGGGGGGTACCTCTCTTTAAAGCAATATTTTGAATTTCTGATTTCAAACGGCCATAGCTCCGATATTATTAATTTTTTAGACTTAATAGATTAGATCTCTTTTGAAGATAATTTGCTTATCTACAAATTAGTTTATATCCCTTATCGTCTAGAATAAACGGTTTTTGAGTTATAAATTAAATTAAAGGAAAAAATGTTAAAAAAATTTTGATTTTATTTTTTATATTTTTCTTGTAAACTCCGTATCTCTTAAACGAAACGTCTTAGAAAAAAACTAATGGCCCAAAACGTATGGGTAATTTAGCGGGCTACAACATTGGTCAAGTAAATTTTCTTGGGAAATCAACCGTTTTCTCAGAAATTCTGAAAATAATGAACAAAGTGTAGGTAAAAAAACATAAATAACGAACTAATTAACAGTAATAAATAAACAATATAAATTAACAAAGTAATGTCGCTCAAACGTTAAACGCTACAATACGTTTTGACATTAAAACAAATTGTAAAACAAATGAAATTTTTAAAAATTTTGTGAATTTAATTTTTTTTTACCTACACCTTGTTCATTATTTTCAGAATTTCTGTAAAAACGGTTGGTTTCCCAAAAAAAAATATTTGACCAAAGTTGTAGCTCGTTAAATTTCCTATCCGGTTTGGGTCGTCAGTTTTTCTCTAAGACGTTTCGTTTATGAGATACGGAGTTTGCAAGAGGGAGCCGGACAAATAGACGCGGCTGAAAGGACGCGAGCGTTAGGACGCAGACCCAGAAGGACGCAGACCTAAAAGGACGCCTGCCATAAGAACGCAGGCCCAAAAGGACGCGGCCAAATAGACAAACAGGTTATAAAATATAACAAATTTTATTGATACAAAGTTTTCCTTTTTTCAAAGTTTTTTTTAATTTTTATTTTAATACTGTGTGTAAGCTTGCTTCTTAATTACTTCTTGTTCTTTATTTAATTTTAATTTTCTCATATTTCCAAACCATTTCCTTATTTATAGTTCTTTTTGCATTACCAACTTAACACATAATTTTCGGAGGTTTTATATACCGGGTTATTCAGAAACGGTATTAGTCTTTTATCAGATCCGTACTTGGGTGACGTCTCTTACTATTGGTCTGTTCATAGTCAGAACCGTATTCCGCGATTATTAGTGCTGTGTATAAATCTCGCCATCTAGCGAAACGTAAAAAGGAAGTATTCTGATAGGATTAAAAAACATTCAAAACTTTTCTTAATTCATTTATTAACAATAACTCAATAAATTATATAAAATATTGCGATGAATTTGATTGCGCGGATAAAAATTCCTTATTTACAATTTTAAAATTATGTACACCTAAATTTCGATCGGTGGTTACCAAAATCATTCAAATCATGATGCGCTACCATCCAGGTGTACGCAAGCCAATTATTATACCATCATCCATGAAGGTAGCAGGTGAAACGAGTATGACCTGCTAAAGTAACGTAAGACATACAACCTAAACCAACTAGCGACCAATAGAAAGAGACATCGCCCAAGTACGGATCTGATAAAAGAACTAATACTGTTTCTGAACGACCCGGTATATTAAATAAGATAAAAACAGAACAACAGCTATCGAATAGAAACGAATACAAGTAGTATTTTTGAGATAATATTTTAATTAAAATAATAAACAATCTAACATATTTTATACGGTAGGTATCATGGGTAGGTATACTATATACAAGCAAAATCCACATAGTGGTGTATTTAGATACATCGCAAGATGACATGAAAATTTTTTTAATTAATTTTAAAATATAAAAAACTATTTTTTGCATTTTTTTGGACCTGCGTCCATTTGGCCGCGTCCTTTTGGGTCTGCGTCCTTTTTGGTTTGCGGTCTTATGGCCCGCGTCTTTTCGGATCTGCGTCCTTTCGGGTCTGCGTCCTAACGCTCGCGTCTTTTCGGTCGCGTCTTTTCGGCCGCGTCCATTTGTCCTAGACCCTTTGCAAGAAAAGTAAAAAAAATAAAATCAGAATTTTTTTAACATTTTTTTCCGTAATTTAATTTATAACTCGGAAACCGTTTATTCTACACGATAAGGTCATATAAACTAATTTGTAGATAAGTAAATGATCTTTAGAAAAGGTCTAATCTATTAAATCTAAAAAATCAATAATATCGGAGCTATGGCCGTTTGAAACCAGAAATTTAAAATATTGCTTTTAGAAAAGTGTCCTTTATCACCACCTCAAAGGTTCTCCACGGTCATGGAAACACCCGACACCCTGTATAATAATAAGATGGGTGATCAATGATTCTTCCTGAAGAAACGTCTCGATAAAGAAAGAATGTTCTTGTCAAAGAGACGGTCGTCAGCTAGAGCGGTTAAGTGCGTTGCTGCTAATGCTGAATGCCTGGTTCGACTCCGGGCTCAGTAAAACTTTATTCTGACCGTCTCCCCTCGGAAGGCAATGGCAAACCACCGAGGTGCATCCTCTCTGGAGATGAAGTGTATACACTTCCCGCGGTTCGGAGCCCGCGTTAAGCAGTAGGTCCCCTATGTGTGTGATAATACTTCAAACGCACAACACAGACATAGGAGAGAGGTCGTCAACGTCCGGGAAACCGGACATGGCACATGAAGAAGAAGTTCTTGTCAAGAATACGTAAACGTTTGAATTATGAAACACTTTATATTCCTGCATAATATCCTAAATAGCAATCCGGTAGTATAATTTCAATTACACAAGATTAATTTAGTGTTGTGCATATTTTATTGATCCTGTTCCTTGTCATCAATCACAAGCTTTTATCTAATAAATGCATTTTTTGTAAAAATTAATTAATTTGCAGATGTGAACGATGACCTACTTATTACTATTCAATATAAATCGAAAATATACCTACCTACCTATATTTGTGGAAAAACTGTAAATTTTCGTATAATATTGTGGGTTTTAAGAATTATCTCGATTTGCGGTAAACCTACAGTTAAAAGTGTGGACGGTAACGGACACTATTAAAATAATCGATTTAGGTAAATAATTACCATATTTATTTTTGTTAAAATTTCCAATTCAAGTTGGAGTCGGATTACCCATTGTTCCGTCAGAATTACGGCCCATCGGGGTTTCGAATCGCCGGGGATTTTATTCGAATAGTAAAAACAAACCGCCTTTTTGAAGAACTAAAACTGCGGCTTATGGAAAATCGGCCTGCCTTAAATTGTAATAATTTTGTTGATGTTGATTACGAAAGACTTATTTCTCAAAGCTGACAATACGGATGTCATCGGACCCACTAACGCGGAATTATTTAACATAGTTGTAATTATCATATTTCACAAATTTAGAATTTTATTCATTTAATCTAAAAACCTGTAAGACGGGCCGCGTGGTTAGTTACCGCTTTGTCTTAGGATGGTACGTGAAAATTATTAACGTTCTCTTTTCCATGTTTATGAAGTTTGAGTAGATTGGCAGCAACCATACAAGGTGTTGCAGTTACTCGTAGTTTTTACTAAAATAATCGGTTAAGAGTTCACCAGTGCATTCTAACAGTGCGATTTGTTGCAAAAGTGCAGTCTAGATTGTGTCTAGTTATTTGTATCGACTACCACTAGTACATCGTGTAATTAACGTGTTTACGGATCAATCAGTTGATAGCGTTCATTTTATTCAGTGCACTGTATATTAACTGATGCGTTTGCTCTACTACATAGACTTGTTAATTTTGTGATTTTGGATTTCAAAATTTGTGTGTGCGAAATGAAAATTTGCAACATTTAGAAAAACAAAACCCCTCCCCTAAATGAACAGGTAACATTCAATTTTTAATTTTTTCAGAATATATTTTCAGAAATTATAGATAATAATATATATCATGTAAATAAATAATAAATATTAATTTGAAAATTTAAACTGTACCACCAAATTGCCAGCAATCTTTGTTCTATTTAATACTATAATTTTACGTTAATTTATTTATTTTATTTAAAATATATTAAACCGGGTAACGTAACTGTTTTGTAATACTTAAAAAATATTTAACTTCCCAAATATCTACTAATCTATTTGATGTTAAATTAAAAATTAATAAATTTTAATTATGAACTCAACGTTGTTTTTGTTAATTGTTCACTGAAGTATAACTTCCTCCTGAAATTAATGTATATCATTAACCTCAATACTTGCGTTAATGTTGCACCATAAACTCATTATTGGATACACAAGTTTTAATTTTGTAGGACATGCAATGCAAATTTTTTATAGGTTTATTATTGATATGTATTAGATTTTATGCTCAAATAATCAATTAGTAAACTAGTTATTAACACGAGATGTGGAGAAAAAAATGTAAACCATCTTTTCGATGTATACTGAAAGCTATCCCCGTTTACTCCACCTGAAAATTATAATTATGCTTCCCAAAATTAAATAATCATTCTTTCTGTTCACTCGCCTATGCAAATTAGGAAAAGTGGCCAAAGTGCATCCTCTCTATATCCATTTTGAGCTCTAATGAATGTATTGATTACCTACTAATGAGTCGATTTAAGTTATGTAAATTTTTGCATTTAATACTACAGCTTCAAGCATTTAAAACCGTTGATTTCACAAATTTATTAAAAAAAAATTAGGTAAGATCTACAATGTGATACAACATTATATCGGTAGTCTATTGTACACTAACATAGATCAAACTGTATTATCATCCGGTGTACTATAGAAAAAACAGTAAAAAGTTTATTATCATTTGAAGCAATATATTTACTCATTGATTTTTGTTATTGCGTATAATAAAACAATAAAATAAAGTTTTATTCTACTGGCAGTTGCTCGGTATTTTTGATTTTGTTAGTAAAAATATGCTGCGTAATGTTACAATAATAAATTATTGCAACTCCTCAACGATTGGATAGTTCAATCAACGTAAAATGAGTCCGAACGACCAACTGGTCTCCACTGCTCTCCACGCGGTCACCCATCCAAGTGTGAGTCGCTAGCCACCTTGCACCTAGCTCAAAATGAAAGAAAAAAAAAATACAGAAAAATTATTTTAAATTTTTACAAAAATATATTTCTGCAATTATAAATATATTAAATCTTATTTTTTGTATTCGTATACACCAAGTTTCCACAAATAAAATACAATATAATATGTACAAATACTTACTTAAGACAATGATTTAAATTACAAACCATTACAAGGTTAAGACAATGATTTAAATTACAAAAACGTAATTTGTTATAGCAATTTTGGTATTATCTGTTTTATTTCTTTAAAATATTTTATAAATTATTAAGAAGTAAAATTAATATTAAATTAAAATGTAAAAACTAACATTATAAAGATCGATTTCTTTACGAACCCACATCTACGGTTTAAGCAATATCTACAGCCAGATAGTAATTTAAGTTTATTACGATAACGCATTTGAGTTAAGCTTCTCCTCTTTAGACGAAAACTCAAATAAAATTGTTATCTCTTGATCATAAAGATTTATTTCTAACCTCGTGCATTCTCAAAATTAAAAATTAAGATTTTTAGAATTACTTTTTGTATTCAAAACCAGGGACGAACTGAGATTTCTTTTCCATTGGCTCTCATCTTATTTCGAAATCTGTCAACTTTTATGGTCAGTCCGCCCCTGTCTCCAAACTTATCGTTTGTTTTCTTTTTTTTTTAATCATTACTGTAAATAAATTCATGTTATCATTACAATAAATCTTTATTATAATACCAAATAGTGCAATTCTCACCAAAAACCGATTTTAAAAACGAAACAGTTAAACGAATAATTATTTAATTAATTATACAAAGTTTTAATAAAGCCGAGATTACCAACACAATATTGAATGTTATTTTATGTTATCCTTTCGTACTTTTCGGGGACGAGAAAACGGTCGAGGTTACCCGAGACCAGCGGGTAGACGTATTAAATTAAAAAAAACTTATTTTTAAAGTAAAAGTTAAAACATACTGCACTATTAATTATTAAACCATAAACTCTTAATACTAAATGGCTGAGTCACCAATATAAGAATATGTCTAAAATAATATAATACAACGTGCATATTCTTACGAATATTTATATATGTTCGATTCCAGTGGCGGCTTGGGATTTTCCATTTGTGAAGGCAATGTAACCCCACACCCCAGTTCAAAAATGCTTCAAATTTTAGATTTTAGACACATTTTAATTTGAAAGATTATAAATCATAAATTTTACAATAACAAAATTTTAGTAGCCAAGAGCCTTCCACCTTTGACGAGTCGCCACTGTTCGTTTTCTTCCGACAAGTTGCTTTAAATCTGATCTTATTAGAATGGAAACAAATAGAAATACATATTTTTGTTATTGTGGTAGTTATACAGGGTCGAGACAAATCTAATGGACGCAATTGTTCTGAATAGAATGCACACTAAGTTATAGTGCAGCTTTAGAGTTAGTTCGTATTTTATAAATAAATTTGATTGTTACTCCTAACATAAATAATTTAAAAGAAAATTATAAATTAACACTAACTATGGCAGTATCATTTTTTCCCCGAGTCCGTAGTGTAATAAAATATCACGAAAAATATTGCGTTTAAAAATAAAGACAGTTTAATATTTTTTGACGAATTGCAATAATCTGAGTAACAAACATTACACTTCGTTACCGAATATCCCTTATATCTTCCATTTCTTTCCAAGGTGCTGCAAAAATTTTCTTGACTGCTACGCCTTATACATTTTCTAACGTAGTCTTTGTTGCCATAGTAGTTATCTAAAAAGAAAATAATAAGGTTAATACAGAGAAAAATTACATGCTTTAATGGAGATATTTTATCAATCTCACAATGCACGTTATGTTAGCAGGAATTAAGTTGATAAAAAAGTACATAAATTCACAACAATTGAAAGTAGATCTATACTTTGTAAGTTGTTCGACTTAATTCTTACGGCTGACTTCTCAGGGAGTAGCATATTTCCCGATATTTAGTTCTCCTATATGTTTTTCTTAAGTTACACCATAATTTTTATTTTATTATAAACTATTTAATTAAATACTTTAATAACAATTAAAATTAATATTCAATTTATTTAATTAAAATTATTGCAAAATTTTTATTTACGTTTCGTCCAGGTGCATACTGCAATCAAATACCATAACATTACATTGATCTGCCCAATAGGATACCCGTTCAAGAGGATAAAGTAGCTTCGAACGCTACGAAACTCTATTTATATTTAATTATTTTAAAAGTATTAGACCTTTTGGTTTGTTACTAAAATATTTTTAGTAATAATTGCTCATAACAGTAAGAAATGGGTACTAATCGCAGAAAAAGATAATAGAAAAATTATTTATATATTTCAGAATCTAACGTATAATTTTATTAACAATTCAGGTGTGGTAGCGAATGTTCGATCATTATTAATTTGACATTAATTAGTCCGGATTATAGTGGTTGCATTGTATAAATAAAAAAACTACTGTTTAATAGTTCAAGATTTCGTTATCTATATTATTATTTGATAACAATAATATTATTTATTGTTTGAATAATGGACACTATTTATCTATAATACCTTAAAATAAAGTTTATTATAAAGTTTGACAAAAATTAAAAAAACCTGTAACATAATATAAAAGCTTTTATTTCACGATTATTTGCGATCATCAGTTATGTATAACAGTAAAAATAAAAAGAAATTCATTTAGACACATCACGTGGTTCAGTTAGGTTATTTGGTAAGCGCATTATTTAATTAATTAATTTTAAAATTTTTTTCAATTTTGTTTGGTATATTTGCTCTTAGTTCTTTTTATTTTTACTGTTATACATAACTGATGATCGCAAATAATCGTGAAATAAAAGCTTTTATATTATGTTACAGGTTTTTTTAATTTTTAGTAATTTTTATCATTTTCTATATTATAATTTTTTCAGATTTTAATTTCTTGTTTAATCAAATATTTCTAAGTTCAAACCCTGTTCAATGTGAATTTTTGTTATTTTGGTTTCTTTAAATATTATGTTTCTTTGTAGTATGTAATTATTTACTTAACAGTTAAAATTTATTATTTTAACATTTTGTTAGGTTTTATTATTTTAACATCACATACTACTAAATACTACATAAATAATTCTAAAAACCTTTTTAAGTTATTTTCTATTTTAAATAATATGTTTTAATGTAGGCTTACCCTTCGATGTTTTTGGTACATTATAAAATTTCTAAAAAGTGAAAACAATGCAGTTTAGTAAATAAAAAATGTAACAAATTTAGGTTGCAATTTATAGCTTTTTACAGTAGTTTTGTTTCTTTAATTGTATAATGATTAAAGCACTATTAACCTAATTCCCATGATATGGAGTATTTTCATTAAAAAGGACAAAAGAAGGAAGTTATTTTAAATATTTTATGAATGTCGCAACTCACAAAAACTTACTTCTAGTTTCAAATTGAACACATTGATAGTCGTTGGAATATGAATCATATTCCGAATATTTTTCACTCTGCACATCCCTGGGTTGAATGTTATGACTGATGTTACTAGGTGCTATTTGGATTTGGGTGTCATTTGCGATGAGTCTCAAACTAGCCGTGACTCTGCAATCAAGTGCTTTTACGTTGCTGCCCAATGGATCATAACATGCCACACCGTAGGTGTCAATATTGCAACTGTAGCATTTTAAAGCGGAAGCTGAAAAAAATCTAGGTTTTAAAACTAATATCTACATACAGTTTATAGCTAAAAAGCTGCTAGTTAACGAAGTTATTTTTATTATTTTACTTTGCAGACGGCCGTTTAACTTCCCTTGTGGTAGGGCCGCCACTGTTATGAAACAGTTTGAATGATAGATATTATATATTGAATCTGTAAAGCAATAAGAACGCAAAGATGGTTTGGAATTTTATACATAAATTCAAAGTTTTAAAAATAAAATGATCAAATTAAACCATATCAACTTATATACTTAAATTAGCCAATTAAGTTTGAACATCGAATGGATTGTATACCAATTAATTTTTATGATTATCTACCAATATGCATTGCATGTAAGTAATTATATAAAATAAAATATTTATCATAGTTTTAATCCGATTATTTCATTGTTTTTATTATTACTAAATTATTACTATCTCCCAAAATAAAAGTATTTCCAAAATTAATATATTTCTATCTATAATATCTACTATATACCTGAATAATTAAAAAATAATAACAACGTCACACAGATTGCACTTTTCATTATTAAACAGTGATTGATGAAACAAAAATGCACATGAATGGTAATAGAAGAACTGTATAACACCTCGACTTATTTTTAATAAATTGAAATATCAAATCGCGCATTTTAAGTACCTACATACATATATGTAATTTTGTATTTGTATAAGTTATCGGCATATATAGGATTATCTGTAGATTTGAGTAGTACTCATTTTACGAAATTTTACGAATGAAATTTGATTAAATCGAAACTCTATACGTACAATCGAACATTCTTGGTCACACATTTTTTGATTCTTTACACCTACTTTATTTTTGCGGAAATTAGATATTTACCAATTAGTAATATTTACATCCTTAATAGATAGGGGTAAGGTTATAGTTTCTAACTTTGTTGATTTTATGTAGGTAGATTACCCACTTTTTCAAATTTTAAATAAATATTTTAACTAAAACAATCGCAATATTTCATCTTTTCGTGCACCTTAATTTTTTACGAATTTGGCAATATTTAGAAGAGTTATGAGAAAAATGATTTTATTACGAAAAAAAATTTCCAATTTTTTATTGATAAGAAAATTTGCAATCAAGTTTTTAGGGAAATCCAATCGTACCAGTGCCATAAGACATAGAAAAACCAAATTTCGATTTCAAATTAATTTCCTCTTTTTTCGATTCCCGACAGAATCGAATCGAAAATCGTTTTCCTCATAATATTTTTGTTTTGAAAATTTGCAAAATTTATTTTCAAAATAAAAATCACTATTGTTTTTCCAAGTCTTCTGAGAAACTGAAGATATTAATTAGTAATTAGGTCGGTATTATTAAAAGTTCATTCTGGAAATTAATAGATAAAGATGTATAGGTAAGAATCTTAGCGAAATAGATTAGTACTTAAACGATTAGATTATGACTAAATGCTTACTTTATCTAGATTGAAATTTTTTAGTACTACATAATTTCAAGTAACTTTTTTGTTAATATTTTGAATACAAACGAGTACGTACTACAAACCGATATTGGATAATATTGTTATAATCTTGTGATATACGTGACTAATTTTATGGGAAAAAATTATACGATCAAATTGTCAGAAACTAAAAAGACAAAACATTTTTTGCGATTTTTGCATGACAGATTTGGACAACAATAAGTTTATCTAGCAATTAATTTTAACGAAAAACCTCGAAATTTAATTTGCTATTTTCTTTTTTAAAGAGATCTAAGCATTTCATTTTTAATTATTTCAATATATTAAAATTAAAAACGTACAGTCTATATAGGAATATTTTAAAAATCTTAAATTTTTCCATTAAGATTGCCACGAATCAAGGACTTCAGAGCGGTAAACTGGACTATTACAACTTAGTTCTATTTTTCAATTATTGTAACCAGTTAAAATGTTAGACTTAAATTGGCTTGTACAAAAAATTATGAGTTTTAGTTTTTTCAAAATATTAAATAAATAAAACACATGAATTTTACCTCCTAGGGCTCAATTGTTCTGCTGTAAGTTAAACTCGAAAATTTGGATTAACCAAATACATAATTCGGAAAGCTGTTTTTTAAGAAATATTATTGGTTAATTTTGTCTTCCAAAGTTTACCTACTTTTAAATTAATCTTTTTATATATATTTAAAAAGAATAAAAAACTAAAATAATATATTGTGGTGGTATTTTATTAAAAACCTTTTCCAACCTAAAATTACCTCGACTAGCTTAGTGGATTCGGTAGAGCATGAAACACTCAGTAGCGAATTCCTGTAGGTCACCCCGTCTGTCTAGCGAAAAAATAAAAACTCTTATTTTTGAATAACGAAAAATTGTTGATTTATTTAATGGAAAATTTTGGTAGCGACAAATTTTGCTATTAGGCTTTATAGTGTAATGATGTTCGACCACTGATTTTAAAATTTTATTTACTTTACTCAAAATCTTGCTAAATTTCAAACTCATTTGTCGGTGTGTTTAAATGTGTATCGAATAATAGAATTTTATAAAGTAATACAAGTTTTGGGTTTTTTATTAATAAAATGTTTTTACTAGGGTAATTTTTTATTTTGAAATACCTTGCATAAATCCCGTGCGCGTTCGTGTAAGCGGCTCGTTCTGTCGATCACCATTTGCTTCCGTACCAGTGAATGTCACACGTGTTGCAAAGAACAAATTTCAGCAGATCATCTGGTGTAGTATTAATATTCAAACTCAATCAGATTGAAACTTATCAATCTCAATACCGTTGATTCAATTTTCAATATTATCCAATTTAACGTAGGTAAGTGAATTTGCATTAGCATTAAAAATTTTTAATCCTTTTCAAAATGGCCTCTGCTTCTAACTTTGACCTTCGTAAAATTTTCAGCAATTCTCTACTGAAATTGACGATTCTTCATAAATATTCACTTTTACGGCTCCAAAACTAATTTCTACTTAGTTGCTAAGTACAAATTATACTATTCGCAAATTAAAAACCGCACTACTCAAATTTTAGCGTCCAACCTGCATCCAAGCGCTCTGGAAGACCTGGTTTCAACCTTAAAAAAATTTATACCACGTAAGTTCTTCAACTACGTACAGGATGTTGCACAAATTAATATTCTTTTCTTTTATCGTAGATCGTTTTCGAAGCACTGCACAAATATCACTTATTTCAACGTTTATAAAAATTACAATAAAAATGTGTTGCGGATGTGTTTAAGTATAAAATTTAGCCTTTTTAATTTTCCTCTGAATAAATTGTAACTTATTTGCAGTACTTAAAACAAATAAAATGACCACGATCTGGACTTGCGGGTTGACTGAACAAAAAATCACCACAATATAGATTATTATGATTTCTCAGTTTTTAAACATCCAAAGGTTTTGGTTTTGATGTCTTGGGGGATAAGGGCAAAAAGGTTCGTAATCCAAAGAGTCAGCTTCTGCTTCCAACGAAAAAATTTCGCTTCGGTGCTAGGATCGATGTCTACAGAAGAAGCAATCATGGACGAATTTTTTCATCTTGCTGAAGAGCATAATGTTCATATTATAACTAGTTATTTATGTTATTGTTATTAATTTATAATTTACTATTGTAATCTCATAATAAATATTAAAAGAAAAATAATTATAATTAAATTACATCGTCGAGGAAAATTTTATTATCGAGATAAAGTTAACTAGATATATTTTAAATGTTTTTAATTTAATTCTAATTAAACATTTTTAATAAATATTCTCCTATCGGCCAATTGGAAGACGTAGTGTTGGAAGACCTAGAAAGAGATGGACTGATCAGGGGTGACGTAACGGGTCAGTACAACCTAACACGTGCAGAAGAAGAAGAAGAAGAAGAACGTTTTTGTAATAAAAATAATTTTAACTGCCATTGGCCAAATATTATCGAATCATTTTGTGGTACTATTTTATATGAGGCTCCGGATTAAAGAAAGTAGTAAAAGATTTGTAAATTTATCTGTAATTCAATAAGTTTTACTACGCGGAATAAATACGATTAGATACATATATTAATTATTGTAGTATTATAATAAAAGATTTAAATTCTTTAAAAATCAATTAAATTAAAATTTTGTACGTATGATACTTGGTTTGTATTATTCTTTTTATTAATATATTTAGAAGTATTATTAATATTTCACAGATTGTTTATGTGTAAAATTTACACAATTATATATTATGCACTTTTGCATATGAGGAAAATCACGGGACCGGCCGATTGTTCAATCAAAAGTAAAATTAAAATTATAATAGATATCTATGTATAAATACTATGTGGATTACTTATATAAAATAAGTAGCCAGATTAGTAAAATATCAATTTAAAAAATTACGACAATGTAACAGCTTATGCAATTGCGTGAGTATCGATATCATTTTGATGTATCAAATCAATTCAATTGGTTTAAGACACTTAAATCACAAAAGCGGACATTTTATATTTTTAACCCTCTATTTTGAATATTTGATTAAAAATATTTCCCAATGTGTTACTAATCTAATATTATTATAAAGTTAGATTATTTTGTTTTTTCCACTTGTGGAAATCATAACTTTTGCTATTTTTTGGTAAATGATTTTAATCGCAAATTATTACACATAAATAATTAATAATTAAATAAAATCTTCCGACATTGTCGAAAAATCGTTATTAGTCACCACTTAAAAAATTAAAGATAAATAAACCACAATAAAAATAATGAAGTGATTATTTCCAGGGAATAAAATTTTTATTTGCCGGTATCAAATTATCCTAGAGCGAAAATATCAGTCACGTTGTACTACCATGATGCCAAAATATGAGAAAAAGCGTACTTCACAATTTTTTTTTATAATAATTTTTAAATGAAAAAAAAAATAAAAAAATGTAGATGATATATCTTTTAAATTAAAAAGATAAAAAGCATCCCACATTTATGTAGTTTTAATTTTATTTTATTTTTACTATTTTAATGTTACCATTAATTTATTATTACAGCAAGATTTCAGTGTTTTAAAATTAATAAAGTGTTATTTATACATATTTTTCAAATTAGAACCTAAAGATCAGAAGTCAATAGGTAATTAAAAATTTGAAAATTTATGTTGCTTCCTGTTTTGTAAAATTTACATAGTTAAATAAATATATATTTTTAAACAAATTGTTAAACGTTATCAGTTTTTATTAACATTTTTTAATTGTGTTTTTTCAGTTTCCGCTCATACGACATAATTTTATGTTAAATATTTGCCTTCAGTCTAAAATATAAGCACTGCGTAGAAAATAATTATTACTGACTAAATTAATGTACTTCTTTAATTATTTCAAGATTTACACAATTTGTACGTTGGATTATTGCTTGACGAATATTATTATTAATTAAAATTATATATAATATAATAAAATAGATTACCATGTTTTTTCTATGTAGAGTAGGTGGATGTCTACAAACAATAAATTTATTCAAACGTGAACAACTTTTATTTGAATTAAAAAATATAATTACAAAATTAATTATAAAATTATTTTGAATACAAAGAAATAAAGGGAAGACTAAATTGTTATAATTGCAGTCTAACGGGTGTTTAAATTTTGATAATATATTTATTAAAATTTAAAAAAACTCGATTTCAAAAACTTCCAATCGAATTATTTTAAACTTTAATATTTTTTTACTTTGCTCGAGGATTTTTATCATCCAAAATATCCAATTAAAATTAACTTTTTTAAATTTAAATCATTCGCAAAATTGGCAATGGCAAATTTCTTTTTCGATATCAGGTCGCAGCGTCTACCTCACTATCACTGCCTTCGTCGTTCCTTCGACAAAATTTTTAAATTAAGTTAAAAAAAGTTTCAATAAATTCAATCTTTCAATTCTATAAATTCTAATAAAAAAATCGTTTATCTAATAAAATAAATCTCATTGAATTGAGCCATTGAATGCTTTACAAAATTATTTTCCAAGCCACACTATTTTCAAACGCAAAGACGTGGAATAGTTTGTTATTTTAATCTATAAGTTGATTAATATTACTATTAAGAAATTTTTAAAGAATTGACCATAAGTAGGTTCCCTGTATTTGTATAATAAGCTAATGTGCACTAGATATTTTCAAAACATTAATTCTTTTTTTTTATTTTAGAATAAAACTTCGGTAGAATAGGTAATGCTTCACGTCGATTAGGATGGGTAAAAATATCAGCACATTACCAAGAGAACAAGAGAAACCTGACAAAATCGAAAAGAGCGAAAAAGCCGATAAAGCTGATGATAAATACAGCCGGGTGTTTTTTCTTCTTCATCGCACGTGGGCCGTAGTCGTAACTGACAGATGGGCAAAAACGCGATTATCAAGATCTAATTTAAATGAAGATGGAATTAGCAGCTTCAACTCGGAATATTCATTTTGTACTTGTTCCCAGTGCTTATGGCGAGACGAAATTTTTAACGATGCCTCGAGGTAAGTTATAATAGCAAAACGCTATTTTAGTTTCGGGCGCATGTTATAGTTATCATAACATCCTGGTTATCAAATTTTTTGAGTAAGATTATTAGTTTTACCTTAAATGGAAGTGCTTGTTGGGTTGCCTACTCTGTAAAAGTTAGAAAATCATTGATGGTTGTTATTACCACATTATCTTCAAATTAGTACTACTTAAAAAGAAATTCTAGATTTATTGTTTACGATTAAACAATTCTTCGATGCGTAAAATATATCAGCCAAATGTTGTTTGATGATTCACCCAAGATTCACTGCAAAAACTGAGCGAAGAATTTTTGAGGTCCCTAAAAAAATTGTCACGTTTCGTAAGCGAGAGCGTGGAACAAGCGAGAGAGAGGCACGATCGGCTTTGTATCATACATAGACATCATATGAATTATAAAATGCCATTAAAAAAAACTTGTCCGGCATGAGGTTCGATCTCGCGATCACCAAATGATGTAATTATGTTTTAATGCATATAACGCACTAGCCTATTGAGGGTTAATGTAATAACATAGTTTTAATTCGTATTATCTGTTACATAAACATAATTCAATTTAATTTTTAAATTAACACTCGGTTTACGGACGATAATTTTACGTGATTTTACGTCATAAGAAAACATAATTCAATTCAATTCATAAAAGTATGCAATTTTTCATCAATGTTTTCTTATGACGTTATCACGTAAAATTATCGTCCATAAACCGACTTTATTAGCATAATATTTTTGATCACCAATGATTAATCATCCATTAACTAAGAAGCCCAAAGTTTCGCAACCATTCACCCAGGGGCGGACTGGCAGTATTTTTTCAGGGGTGCTAATATTTGTAGAGGCCCGCTGCAATGACAAATTTAAAAACATTTACTCCTACATAAAAAGCTTTTTTTCGAGCTGTTGTGAACTTCTGCCGAATTGATCTATTATGACGTCAACCGAAGGTGTTAAATCTGATTCTGTGGATATCATAATTAGCGATTCTAATAATTCGTTGCTTATCGATGATCGTAATCGGTTTTTGATTATTTTTAATTTAGAAAATTTTTTTTCACAATTCACTTGAGTAAAAATAATTAAAAAAACAAAGAAAACAGACCGCAAACACTAGTAATTAGTCTATTACACAAACAAACAGTGATTCAGTAAAAACAAACGATAAAGAAGTCTGTATAGTGAATACAATGTTAACCCTAATAATAATTAATAACTAGTAATTAAAATAAAACTTCAAACTGCAAAGAAAACAAAAACCTAGTGGCCCAAAGCAGATTCTGCTCATGCCGAGGACACAATAATAATAATAACTAATTCTCCCTTTTTATGTAAATCATAATAATTCTTATATCCAGACTCTGTTCTACCTAACTCGACAAATATCAATTTTTTAATTTGTTGAGATTGAGAGGGCCTGGGTCTTGCTTACTCCGAGGGGCCCGGGCCCAGCCTACACCAAGGAGTCCAGGGTGCTGGGTCAGTCCGCGCCTGCATTCACTAACTATATCTGAAAATTTGCCAGTCTTAAATTAATATTTTTTGTTATCAGGAATATATTTTGGTGAAACGTAGATACAAACTTTTTGTGAGATAGATATTGACAATTCTTCAGTTAGGTCCTTCCTGCAACTGGGTCAGTAGACAATTCTTGATTATTCGGGTAAAGAATGAGTCAAGGAAAAAACGAAAAAAGTATTCTGTAAAATATGTTGTGTATGATAAGTTGCCTATACCTGCAATTTAATGAATATTATGTAAGTTTCCAGCTTACCATTAATCTGTTACGTATCATCTAATGCTAATCTTCAGTAATGTCTAATATAGTATTGTTTTATTTAGATTCTTTATTTTTGGTCTGTAAAGACCAAAGTGAAAATTTTAATCCTTTGAATAATGTAGCTCTCATATCATATCTACAGATTCATTCATATAGTAAGTTTTTTTTAAAATCCATATTCAAACTAAAGGGAAGCAAAGTAACGCCGAACTTCCTCTTGTTATTTTTTTGCTAGAAAAACTAATTTTCATATCTACAGAACCAGAATATTGGTGTCACAATATGGTTGTCACAATTTATTTCTACTTTTAAAAGCTCGGCACAAATTTTTTTTTACGATTTCAACAGTTCTGTATTCAGTTTTGTTTCTCTTTTGTTCCTCAAGTTTAATTCAGGAGAACTAAAGATTAGATAGATATCAAATACATCAACATTTTTTGTTAATAGATAATTTTTCTAAATTTTATTATTATATCTGCTCATTACTGACGTGCAATAAAAAGATAATAAAAGATAACTTAAGCCGACATAGATAATTTTTATTTTTTAGTTCCCTTTATGATGTCGTCAAAAAGCTCATGTGTAGAACGAATATTTTGATTTATTGAATTGGCCGATATCCTGAGGTATTTAGTAATCATACTTTCGATGAATAAGCTTGTTTAGCCCCTTGATGAATAATATACTACTATTAGGTATGTTTTCTTTTAACTTCTAAGCGATTAGTTACTCATCAAACAGAAAGTTTTATAAGAAAGCTATTTTCAAAAAAGTTAATTTCCAAGCCACAATTTCATGATCGTTTGTAAATTTTTAACAACTCTTGCATTTTCAAAACTAAATTTTAATTAGAAACTGGTTCATGTTTTTAAAGTTAATGAATATTTTTATATAAAATATGGTAATGAAATTATTGGCCTTGAGAAAAATTTTTTTTATTAAAAAAATAGTAGTGTTTCCCACATTTTTTTCTCCTGCACATTAATTTGAGTGAAAATTGGAAATCAATTTATAAAGTGAAACGAAATTATAGAGTTAGGTACATATAATTTAATTAACTGTAATCAGTCTATCACACTTCCAATACCCACACAATAGTAGTTGATTATTAATGGAAAGTTAAAAATTAAAAATAAGTGTAACTTAAAAAGCCAGGGGCATTTAAACATCTGTAGGACATCAAAAAACAATTAGAAAGTTTGATTAGACATTGAAAATAAGTTCAAGTTACCTTAACACATCAACGCAGGTACAAGAAATGTTTTTTAATTACTGCGTGTAACTTGCAATTTTTAAATTATCGCAGTTTCCGATAAATATAAATTAGATAAGGAATTTGTTAAGCTAATTAAGACGTGAGCATGTATTAATCGTTGGTCTATTGACCTCTGATCGCTTTATTATTACCTCCGGACAAAGAACGGTTATTTTGTTTTGTATACATATTTGATTCGAAACATTAACTTAATAATGTAATAACAATAACGAATTAGTTATTTCTATTGAAATTATATATAGGTGTAGCCTGTAACAAATTAGGTTGTCCATTCAGTCTTTATTGGAAAACTGTGTTATTATTTGTGATCCAATTCTTTAATTAAAGAAACCAATCAACCTAGATGATCGCACATCATTCCATTTAGATATAGAGATAAAACTATTGAAATTTGCCATAAACGAGATCAATAATTTAATCAGAAAAACGATAAAATCCAATTAAATAAAGTTAAACAGGAATAGATAATACAATATGGCACCATTTCATTAGTTGCATTAACTCAAAATAACAGGAAAACAAAATTTTTAACTAGAAATAAAAATAAAAAATATAGGTATATTTGAAAATATTTCATTTACAGCCTCAAAAATAAAATTCAAAACTTTATAACTAAATTTAAAGAAATAAAACTTCTTTTTAATAATCTCCCTAAAATAAAACACGTCAATATATTATTAGATAATAGATGAATGTAAATCAGTTTCTCGATGACTTTATTATTGCATATTTAAAAACATTCTTTACAATTTTGACTTAAATTCAATTCAGCACATTGGTAGTTATTATTCGGTTGTAAAATTTAATAATAAATGAAGTTATGAAATATCATAAATGTCAGCTTTTATTATTTCTGCAATTTTACCATAAACATTAATTTACAAAAAATAGCTGAATACTTTCAATTGTTGCGTTTGGATGAGTACATCTGTAATTTGAATGTAATTTAATAATTAATCTAAAAGAAAACTAATTAATTATTCGCAATTAGAGGACTAATTGTTTCACTTTCTTAATAAAAGTACAATCGATACATTTTTTGAATTATTGGTGGTGAAAGATAGTTTACGTTTACGCTTCACATAGATGCACCTATTATAATTTATTATCTAGTTTGAAATACTTATGACGCGGCCTAGCTGATGCGTAGCCGATTAGATGTGGCCGACTAAGCGTAGGCTTTTCTTTTGACTATGCCATTTTCGCAAAAACTAAATTTTGACAGCATTAGTCGAATTTATCTACTATGTACATAATTATGTTTATTTTAAAGAAACAACTAATGTTCCTGAACCGAAACCAATCTGAATTTTGAAAGAATATCGTGGTTTCACAAATTTATTATTAATTTTTATAGACAAAGCACAATTTGTAAAATAAAACATAAAAAAAAATCAAAAATTTTTTTGAAAATCTTTTTTTTTATGATAATTTTGGTTACTTGTTGGTTACTGCTAGTTTAAATCCCCGATGTTGTTTGTTATGGTTGTTTCACCGGCTTCACCGTACCTCGTATAGAAACGTAGTAATGTAACTCGTGTAAGAAGCAGTTACGTTCAGTTGACTATCTTCTGGTTAGCGTGGAAGTCGAAGCGCATTTTTGGTACTTGTCCGTCTTTCCAACGGGGCAATGCACCTTGTGTATTTATTTTATGATCAACATTATTTGAGGTTTGCCATAAAACTTTTAGACAACATGAGTGTCTTTGTGTGAAATATTTGGGTGTTGTTTTTATAAAATTTGGATTTAGAAAATATCAGCATTGTTGCGCTTAACGTGAGTACTCGAAAATTTAAAATATCACTTTGCTTCTTGTAACACAATGTGTATTATTAATCAATTACTATTTAATTTAAAACTTTTTTGTAAAAGTAGACAACTTTCAATTTATTAATAATAATTATAATCCAGTACTTACCGTTAATATTTAGATATTGTTCGGTGATTAATAGCCGAACGATCAATAAAAATTAAATCCAAATTTACAATAGCGGTTTAAATCGATTTGAATATTAAAGTTAATATTATTATATAATTTTAAGTCGGTCTTAAATAATTTAATTTATTTGATTTGGTTGTCTAAATTTTGGAATTTAAAAATTTGACAAAATTTTTTCCGATTGAATTTTCACGTAATGAAAATTCGTAAATGTTCATACATAAAAATGCTACCATTATAAATAACCGAAATAGTCACGACTATCGAGGTTGCACTGTATATAAATAGTTTTTCATTTTAATGAATTTGCTTTCGAAGCTTTTCGTCACGACTAAGCTATCATCTACAATTTTTTATAACCACAACACTGCATGATTTAAAGAATATACGAGGGATAAACTGCAGGCCAAAATCTTTTCCATCAATTCCTCTTTTTTTCCAATTTCTGCAATACCTAAACAATTTCTTTGCGATATCTTGCGATTAATTTGCAAAAATTCCTTTGTGCTTTACTCTTAGAAAGAATATTTTGCTAATTAATTTTTAAAAAATTTTTTTTTACCTATGTATGTATGTATATCATGGTTTCGTGCCTGTCACCTTAGTTTTTATTAAGAAGTATTTTCAAGATAGTAGATAATATTTCACCAAAACTGGCATTGACCTTTGTAAAAGAAGTTAGGTAAGTTAAGTCAACTATCATACTACTTCTTTAGCGGAAATAATTCCAGTGCTAGAATCGTTATTGTTACGAACACCAAAACAGGAAGTTGAACGAACATATACCATCAACTTCTTAAGATATTCAAATATTTTTTACATTGCGTTTCTAGCATACTTTAACATAATATCACTACCTTTACCTAGCATTCCTACTGCACAAAAAATAAAAATATTTCATCGGAATAACACGCAACTCATCTTTGTAATCTGATATATATTTAATTTTTTTTTATATACCGTTAACTAAAAATTTATAAAGTTGAGCAGAAGAAAAATATATAGTTTGAGCACATGTAAATTTTTACGGAATCAAAATCCGGAAAAAATAAATAGATAGGTTGGGTACGGTATGTTAAAATTACAGTGCTTATAGTTTAATGTCTGAAACTTTTTATTGTCTGAATTGTATGTCTTAATCAATAGTTACATAAGCGAATGTTGCATAAAAATTACATATAATTATGAAAAAATTAGTGTTTATTCATTTGTTTGCTGTGAATGTTATTTTACTAGCAATAACGAAGAAAAATACAGTCGTAATACGATATTGCCTAATCCTACTTTACTTCAAACGTACGTAAAGTACTTTGGTGCTGCCCGCCATTTTTACTTTTGGACATGCGTACATGGAAATTGAAATAATAACATACTGGGATTTTTTAAATTAAAATTCGTTATCACAAGTTGAGGAATTTTTCTTAAAAGGTATTATCCAGAAAATAATATTTTCACTTATTTGTGAAATATTCACCACAAAATTATCTACACCGTAGATTCGAGAGATTTTAACCATTTTAAAATTTTATTTCATATTTGCCGAGTTAATTGTGGCATTCTACCAGCAATTTAAATGACTTTTTTAATCTTTACGACTTTGTTCATCCCGCTGGTCAACTTCTTCCTATTTTATAGTATCGCTTTGTTCCACGTCCTCAGCTTATGGCGCCGCCATGAGGTTCATTTGCTGGTTCATAAAAATTTTATGGTCTTTTTTATTATTATTTGATTTCTTTTGTTTTTTTTTTTTTAGTTTTCAAATTGAAACTAAAATCTCACGTGAAGACAAGAAGGCATTTAGGGCGAAATTGTTAGAAATATGAAATATTTTAGATATTAATTTTTAAGCGCATATTTTTAATTAATTTTTTAATTTTATATATATGAGTTACCAATACACGTGCATTCTGTCCCATGGTGTATTACTAATGTTAAATGACATCCTGACGCGATTCTGACGTGTAAGCAGAAAAAACTTTATAAACCATAAACTGCGTAAATATACTTTCTCCACAAACTATTTTATTTAAAAAGAAATTACCTGTTTTAAAATGTAATAATTTTTTAAACCATCGATTTTTAGTGATTAGCAAACCCTCGATTATAGAAATCAGTGATTTAATTACGTTCTGATCATAGCTACTATAGGAATCATCTTCGCTTTAATTAAATTGTAAATTTTTTTCTCTTAATTTCACTTAAAGGGTTATTAACCGAATTTGTGAAGTATCCAATAGTTGTATATTTATTTGACACTAAAATTTTAAATTTTAAATTTTTTTTTAATACAATGATCATTTTTAATTACTTCGTTAATAAGTTAATAAAATAATTCGTTAATAATCATAAAAAAGTGATTGATTAATTAATTAATTTTTAGTTGTGAATAAATTTCCAATTCGTTTTTAAATTTTGACATTTATCACATGTAGAGCAAGAAGTTCCTAGTTCTAACAAAATTTTTCAAAATAATTTAATTTTAAAAGATTAATTCTCACTCCAAAATTATTTCATAAAATGTTGATCTTCTTGAGCATTAGGGGATGCAGTATAAATAAAAGACAAAAGGGAGTCCTGATATTTGTAGTCCTGATGATGATTTAATTAAAAATCGAAACTTTTTTATTTATACTGCATCCCCTAATGCCCAAGAAGATCAACATTTTATAATTTAATTTTAATCAAATGAAAAATATTTAAAAATTTCATTTGTAAAAAATTAAATCAAGTTTGACCCAAGTATTAGCTAGCTTTTACACTTTCCTATGAATCTATATTATCAAATTTTGAAAACATTACAAAATTTTAAATTTAAATATTATCTCGTTAACAGAATTCTTCTTTTTTAAAAATTCTTAATTAAAATGTTATTGACCTTATGATTTAAAAAAGAATTGGTTTCATTTAGCGAATAAATATTTGTTTAGTTATTCATAACACAAAATAAACTAATTTCACTGTTACATAAATTAGCAATTAATAATACATCTAAAAATTAAAAGTTGCGTAAAAACAATAAAATATGGAATTAAAATTCAATGCTATGCTTATAATTTTATTTGGAATAAATTTAAATATTTCACTGTCGAAATCCTTTCTCTTACATAGTTTTTCTCAACTAAACGGAATTCGATTAGTTTTTATTAAGATATAAATTAATAATCTATCGATAATTTGAAACTCTCAAAAATCAAATAAGCTACTGCGGATGGTTGTTATTATGAAAAAAGAAAACCAAAGTAATTGTGTTTTACTCGACGTTAATTTTAATTGGCGATAGAAATTTTTTAAATAATTTTATTAGAAAAAATTATCAGCTGCCAATTTCTATAAGTATAATTAAAATACTCGTATGTACGGCAATTATTTTAATTATATGTTTGCCAAATTTACAATATATGATAAATTATCCACAAATTAGTGGGTTTAATTGATGTAATTCAAATGATAAGATCGTGAAGGCGAAATAAGAAAACTGAATATAATATAATAATATAAAGGAAAAAAAGCAAGGAATTAGAAATATTTTTCAACTGTTGGAAAGATAAATAAAAAAATTAATATCATTTACTAACGATGATTTTTGACTATTATTTTTTTAAAATATTATTATAAATTTTAGCCTTTAAAAAAGCGTTTTTTTTTGTGAAAACTAAATTTTAATTTTAAAAAACGATTAGTAGTTTTATATAAATTACTAAAAACCCGCTGATTTATTACGTTTAAATATTAATAACGTAGGATTCCCTCCTACTCCGGTTTTAACAGTTTTCAGTGACAAACTATTTCGATATCAAGTTGAAAGTAAAAATTTAATATAAAATTAAATAGACAACGTTATTTATTTTTTAATAAATAATTTACAAAATTTTACAGTAATGCGCACTGAACAACAAAAATTGAATCGATGCGGGTCAAAATAAGTGATAATTAAATGAAATTAAAATTTTATTATAAATGATGTCCCCCTTGCAATAGGCAGGCATATTTCTGTAGCATATAAACGGTAAATTGCAATTTGTAGTTTGTTCACCTTCATCGACAACGTTTATGTAGATAAATTAGTAAAAAAGTAATTTTCCACCAGATATTATTGCATTATAATATCTGGCACATAAAACGCATTCAACATTGAAACATTAAAATAAACATCAACTCATAGAACGAGTAAAATAAAAAAAATAATTTAATTTTTAAATAAGTTCTAAAAATTTATAAATCAGAAAAAAATATGTATAAATGTACTATATAGAGCGGTTTAACCATGACGGTGTTCTCTTAATAATATGTAAATAGACCATCACCTTGATCATCCTTGCACCTCGTTCACCCTTAACTTTAAAATTTTAATTGGCCATACAGGTACCTCATTTTCAAGTTGCTTTACATTCTCTGTAGTTATATTTTCCATATTATTTATTTCATTTTATCGTTATCAGCCTCTTCAGTCCACTGCTGGACTATCAGCCTCTTTCTCTATCGAGAAAGTTTACAGCATTTAAACCCCCCGGTTGCTTAGGCCGGATAGGGGAATGCCTGTAACCCTGTTTCTTAATCAACTAAGGGGGATCGCCGGCTTTACGTGCCCTCCGAAGCACGGTTTCAAACCGGGTACCTTAATGTCAGCAGTTATTCAGCTAACAAACTTTCATGTTCCATATTATTATTTCTACTTTATAATGTCGTATTCTAATAATACGACGATTGGAACGTGAAAATTCCCATTCATAGCTAAAGCGTTTATGCTGATGAAGTGGTCATCAAAGAATTGACAGTTTTCAGACCGTGCTCACTCATGGTCATGGCCGATCTTTTTTTTTATTATTTTGCGAGATGAGCAAAAATAAGAATGATATCTTAAAGTCCGAATTATGGCACGTTAATAATTTGTTTAGAGGTGTATCTAAGTAAGTTGATTTACAACTTTTAATCAAAGGTCGTCAGAAGTAAAACCACTTTGTCTTCCAACTGCGATGTGGATGCCGTCTTAAAAATTGAATGACAGTTTTGTGTCAATTAAGATTTAACCGTTGTGCACGTACCATACTAGCAGTTGGTGTTGAAAAATTATCCTGACTAATTTGTTTGTGTTACAAAATTTTTGTATTTTGAAAAATATGTTTGCAGCTAAATACTGTTATTCGAATAACGGTTATACAATAATGTAAAGGATACGTGCATGTGCATTCTCCTTTCTTATTGGCGACTCTTTTTAAAGGCGAAGTAGAACAACTTGTGCAAAATAATAAGATAATCATGTTATTGGAACCAATAAGAGGAAATTGAAAATTATCGAATGAAAGTAGTAATCTTAATGACAAATTGAGGCTGGAAGTTATCTTTCTAATTTTAATGTATTCAAAACTTTTTTCAAAATTAATTTTTCTTGTCAACTTAAAAAATCATTTAAATTTCACTTTAATTCCTTTTTGGTTTGTTGTTTAGACTTTCAAATAGTAAAAAGTCAATTATTGTAGTATTGAGCGCTTAACGTAACCACAACATAACTTTTGACTCCACGACAGCGATTTCAAGTTCTGATTTTCTTATTATTACCACTTTAGTTCAGCAGGCATTTTATTGGTAAAAATTTATATCGCAAAGTAGTCGAGGCACTTTTTAATCAATAAGTGCATACTTACTTCCATTTAGTGTTTATATCAACAATATTACGGTACAGATAAACGGCATATAAAGCAAGTGATGCGTATAGTTTATTATTAGTGCAGTTGTTATTTTCTTCTTCTTCTCTTGTCATCAGAAATCGACATTAAATAGTACACATCTTTCTCATTATTTCTACGTATCTTAATTACGTGACTTGTCAACTAATGAACAATTGTTTCACTTTATAAATCCTTCTGTTAATGTTGTGTTAAATGGAGCTTTGGCATAACTCTTGTCCTAGTTTAAATATAAAATAATGTCGCGTTTATCATTATAGTAAATAGTTAGAAAAACAGACGTTTAGTTTAGACAGAACAGATTTTTTTGTCTAAAATTTATTTGCATAATTTTATATTATCACGATTATTTCAAAACCATCAACGTTGCGAAAAAAAGTTGAGAGATCTTTTCTGTGGTTTCATTGTTTCACAGCACTAAAAATATTGATTAACCTTGTAGCAAAATGTAGCTAACAGATAAACTGAGAACTAGGTATGTTTAAAAAAAACATGATCAAAAAATGCCAGAATATTTTAGAAAAGGGGAGGAGGGGGCATTTGAGATCTCATCCGGAAGAACGGACAGACGTAATCGTATAGTTAAACCGGTAGCATTTTAACTGTTCGTGTTATGTAGGGTTAAAAAGCAAACAACATATTTTTTATACATTCATCAACTGGTGGGATTAGTATTTTTATAATAATACAGGTATGAAAATTATACATAAAATTTAAATTACAACTAGGCAAACCGTTATAGTGTTATAGTTTTTTTAATTATAATTTATGCTGGCTTAATCTCTTTTCTATCGAGTTCTTAAAAAAAGTTTAATAGTTTACATCTTAACAATATTTTTAAATACTATTCCACGTGTAAATAAACCGTAAAAGTTGAAATTAAAAACAGCAAAAGTGCTAAGAAATGATACATTTATCTTTAATTGCTATCATTTACTGATTTTTTAAATTGTTTTAATGTAAAATAAGTAGGTAATAAATTATCGATTTGTTTTCACTCTCGAGATCAGAAATGAATACCTTCAGTCGTATAGTAATTTGTCAGAAACTACCTCATCATTATCCTTTGCAATATTACAAAACAGCTAAAACAAATTTTGTTTAGATTAATTTATTTTATAATTTTTTAGATAGAAAAACCAATAACCAGAAGAGCCTAAATATAATTCCCGAGACTTATAACCTTGCGGTCAGTGGTTCAAATCGTGAAATTTTCCTTTTTTTTTTTGTTTTTCTTAAAATATGTTCCCAGCAGTATTTTGCAATAATTAACATTAAATAAGAATTATATAAAGAACAAACATAAATTTAAAAACATTTTTAGCATGAATTTTTTATTGTTAACCTAGTCTCTTTAAAAAAATTACTTAAGACTTTTAGATCTTTGTTGTCTATTTATATTTATATATTAATTTTACTTGGTATACATTTAAAGTCACGATATATTTGATTCTGTGTAATTCTTGTTAAAAATTTAATTTGAGAAGAAGAAATGAGCAAAAGGGTGTTCTGAACTATTGTGAATCATTGATCTAATTTTGGTTAGTTTATGGATTTTTGGTACGATGGAAAACTCAAACACTTCTACTACACCACAAAATAGCCGAAGTGAGTTTATATTATTTAAAATGCCAGTAATGTTTTTAATTTTAAGAAATTCAGTTTTGTAATACGTTTATGCGCCACACTTTCGGTAATAAAATATCTAGTTTCAATGTCATAATTTGTGACAAATTTTTCTTACATAAGGCAGGTTGCACGTATGTTAAACAACGAATTATAATGGCGTCTTTTCTAAAATTATTTTGCAAATGCATGGTCAAACGAATGTGTTTCGTCATTAGTTTCTTTAATACAATGGGAGTAAATATTGTAACAAATGAATTAATGTGTAAATAAAAACAATTGAAATAATTTATAATAAAACGCAGCTATATCATTAGTTATCGTAACCGTCAAAATAGTCTATGTAGAATGTTATAATAATAGCTGTTTTGTGAATTTCCGGTATAACAAACCTCCAATCTAATCAATTGTCCAATTCGATTCCAAATGTTTGAACGAATCTTCCGCTTAATTTAGAAGACTTACAAACGGAAGTAAGATGCGGATTAATTTTGTGGTATTTATTGGGCGTAGAGTAGTTTTTAAGTACCTATCGATCGAGCAAGCTATCGACTATAAGTACCTTTGAACAATTTAAACCGTGTATAGTATATTGCAGTTTAAGCTTCCCTCAACCGAAACGTTCGCTTAATAATAATCTAACCATGCATTTTATTCAAATAAAATTTACTGTTTGTAGCTGTAATGTATACTAATTTTGTGATTACGTTATCGTATTTACATCTCGCTACTTGCTACAAGGTTTCTTAAAAAGTTATAAGTATGTGAATAATGAGAAATAGTTAATTCTTTTAGACAAAGGACCCATTGTAATTAAAAACGTTGCTCTTATTGAATTAGCATGTTTAAGATTCAAGTTCGATTAAATTATAGTACAGTTTCGACGCCCACCCGGTATTATTTGTAATTATCTTAAATTTTGTGTTCCCATATTAGGCGCGGTATTTGTAAGATCAGCTAACTTTGGGAATTAGGCTGTCTTCGGTATAGCTAGCCAACAAGCAATAATTATTAACGAGTGATGACAAATTGTTGGCGTTAGTCAATTATTACCAGTTGTCAATTACATCAACCGGAATTAAAGCCTTACATTAGCAACTAAGCAAAAACTCTGACTTGCACTTGATTTAGTACGTGGCACGAGGATACCTTACAAATTCGTGTTTACAAAAATATGTGAGAGATATTAGAGCAAACAAGCCGTGTTTTTTTATATTAATTAATTGTGGTTGTTGTTAAGTGAAAGTAAAGTTGAGCAACTCTATATAAATATCATTATCAACCTCTTCAGTCCACTGCTGGACTATCAGCCTCTTTCTCTATCGGGAAAGGTTACAGCATTTAGACCCCACGGTTGCTTAGGCCGGATTGGGGAATGCCTGTAACCCTGTAACCCGCCGGCTTTACGTGCCCTCCGAAGCACAGAAACGATCATAAGAAAGTTTAGACACTTCCCAGATTTGAACCGAGTACCTTAACGGCAATAGTTATTCAGCTAACAAACTAGGCTAATGACCGTCCGATGAACTTCTTGGCAATATGGAGGTACCACGGGGTAACCGTTTATCTCCTTCAACTGATGTGGGCAGCGGGCGTTGGAGTTTATTGAAGTATGTTTCCTCATTTTGAAGCGCTAGCAGGCTTGATCGTGTTGGGTTTTTGGTTCATGGGGATGTTTTTCCTTGATTTGCGAGGTCCTAGATGTTGCGAGGAGCTTCCGCGCGGGGCGTGGTTTGCGGTCAGAGGCGGCGGAGAGGAGTGCGTGTTTTGGTTCGTGGAATGAACTTGTCTCTTGGTGTCGAAGGGGCGGGGCGAGTGTGCGATCCGTGGGTTTGGGTTCCTAGTATTTGACGAACTTGGTCCCTTGGTGTCGATGGGGCGGCGCGAGTGTGCGGTCCGTGAATTGGCGTGGTTTGCGGTCAGAGGCGGCGGAGAGGAGTGCGTGTTTTGGTCCGTGGAATGACTTGTCTCTTGGTGTCGAAGGGGCGGGGCGAGTGTGCGATCCGTGGGTTTGGGTCCCTAGTGTTTGACGAACTTGGTCCCTTGGTGTCGATGGGGCGAGGCGAGTGTGCGGTCCGTGAATTGTAGTTCCTAGCATTCGAATATACATACATACTCCCTGTCTTGTATTTTTACTATCTATTCGTTTTTGACTTCGGGACCGTACCCTATTGCGCCTTAGAGACTATCGTTCTAGGCCCACAATTTTTGCCGCGAATCCTTTTTAGGTGTTCAGGGACAGAGCCTTGGCCCTACCGTGTACGCCGGACTCGGAAATTGCGGCTTGTGGTGGGGCTTACGCAGCGCGGAACCGGTTTTTGTCGTAGTCACGCAAAGGAACCGGCCGCGTTTTGCTCTCTGTTCAAATTTAAATATGGAAGGATGATACAGTCTATCGCCGAAATGACCGTCCCTAACCGTCTGATAAATATATCAGTTAAGGATCCTAAGGATTGTTAGTGAGAGATAGCGCTCTCTACAGAAAATTTAAGATCCCGTATTCGCAAAGTACAAGAGAAAGAGAGAAGGAAGGATTTTGAGAGGCCTGGTTAAGAAAGAGTAGGAGATATAGTATTGAGATGTAAATTATGTTCAATTATTTAATTTTAAATTTTTCCAATCAAAAATTATCCCAATTCAAATTTTAATTTCAATATAATTTTAAAATGGTAAAGTTAAAATTTACCATACCGGTATCACAGTTCTGCTTATCAGAAACAATTTGTCGTTCCTTGAACAAATTTTTAATTTTAAAAATATACAATTTTTACCATTTACTTAATTTCCAATTGCGATTCTTAAACTTGATCTATTTCTATTTTTAATTATATAATTTTCTTCCGTTTAATTTTTACCTTCCAAAAACCATCTTTCTATAAATTTTAATAAAATATCCTTCATGCAAAAATCACTTATATTTAAAAAAAAACTATAATTTTATTAAAATTTTATCAAATATACAAATTATACGTCCTTCAACGTCGACCATTTTTGGCAAAAGACTTTGAATTCTCTGTGATTTGTCCCCACCTAACAAATTCTGCAATGTTACAACTTAATAATTAATTTCAAAATTTTACTAAAATGCATAGGGTGAGTCCAAATCACTTTGAAACACGGCAATATAGTACTTTCTAGGGGTAGACGTGTTAGGGTGAACTTTTTGAAAGCAACCCGATGAGAAATTAATTATAATTTACAATCACAATAATTTAATGCAGTATAATGTTTTAATGAATTTCTGACATGACTTTGAAAAATAAAACTAATGAGTTGGCTTTTATTTTTGTAAAGATATCGCTATCAAATTTATCAGTGTAATTTTTTAAATTACTTAGCTGCATTTTTCAAAATATTTTTTCAAAATTTTAGTTATTTTATAATTTTCAGGTAACTCAGGTTAACTTAATTTTCAAATTTTAGTAGTTTGCATGGCGTTTTGAATGTTGATATAGAAGGGGCACCTATATTATTTTCATTAAAGAAATAAAGAAATAAAAATTAAATTATTTAAAAAAAAGTTAAATATTAACTTAAAAAAGATTAAAAAAGATTAAAAAAATCAAAAGCATTTATACAATTTTAGTTGGACTTATACTGATAATAATATTAAAATATTGTATGTGGTACCAAAAGGTAAAATTGATAAATTTACATTTTGTATGCAAAATTATGGCCTAGACCAAAACATCGGTCATCCAAAAAGGCTTTGGTTTTTGAAAATAATTTGAAAATTCGGAGTTTATTTGAAATATATTAATTAATATTTGTATACCTATACTACTTTGTTGTTAATAATAATTGAACAAAATAACCATTAATGGTTAAAATGTATCGCTATTAAAGTATGTCAATGTTTCTACTTTTCTTCGAATAATAATATTGTCGGTCGGTGGTAATGACCCAGATTAAATAAATTAATCTTCCTCAAAGCAATTTTGTTTCGTTTGTGCGGTAGTTAATACATAATAATTTAATTAAAAAATTTTAAAAAATTAATTCAATACACAATTTGTTATGTTTGTTATTTTCGATTTTAAAGTATTAAAAGTATAATAATAGAATATAATATAATATAAATATAATGAGTTTGTGATGGTTTAAATATATAGTTATTATATTCACAATCAAGTTCAATTAATATTAAAAAGTTGAGTTAAATATAAAATAATAATATTTTCAGAAAGTTTCTTTCAGATTCAAGTGTCACTTTTAAAGCAAAAAGATGGCGGGCGGCACTAAAGTACGTTAGTTTGTATTTTTGAAAGATATCCTATGCAGTAACTCAAAAAATATAATACCCAAAATTGCTCTAGAAGTAAATATACAAAGGATTTCTTACTTTTTAATGTTTAAACTTAATTTTTAAACCGGTTTTTCTCAAAACTATGTTTTTTAAGATATCTTACTACATATAATTCTAGTATGTACAGCGATATGATAAATTATTGGATATCTTCCGACGTGGAAGAAAACCCATTTCGACTGCTATCATTTTTGAATATGAAACCGGATTTTAGAAAAACTGTTATTTTATTCCCTATTTTCGGACGTAAGGCGGACTACCCGGTATATATAAATTTTGTCAATACTTTTTTATAAAATAGAATTAATTACGTAAGCCAGATAAACTTGAATATTTGCTTATTCGATTATGCCTGTAAGATTCTATGGTTTCCAAGTTTTTATATGATATACGCGTATTATGTAAAATAAATTTTTTTAATTAGTGGGTTTATTATCTCATAAAAGTTATAACGGGAAAGTTTGTTTCCTAAATTTTTGTATAAATTATTACATGGTGGAATACAACCACATTCTTTGGTGCAAATAATCAACGTTTTATTTTACAAGAATAATTTTTAATTGCAAGCCAATTACGTCGCAATCACAGCTTCGGAAAATTGTTTCATTTGTTTCTTCATTTTATAATATAACACTAATTTTTTGATCTCGTGCTGTGAGTTGAGCTTTTTTATATTGTAAATTCAATTATAAGCTTTAATTCAATTTGGTATTATCTTGTGTGGCTACTTGGCTTCTATGCAAAGTCTTCATGATCTATTTTTCGAGGTGGATCATACTAATCTATTGCTGTGGTTAATACATAATTAGGTTTGTAAAAATCATATAATGTGCTATTATTAAAAAAAAATTTTCTGTAAAGCTGTGAGAATATAATATTGTGTCGGTTGTTATTTTAATAGTACACTAGTAAACCGTGCAAAAATAAGTAGAAAATCGTGTAATATATTGGTAGTGGTAATTAAGAGAATTTATTTATACATCGGATGTGTAAATAGGTAATGTATATAATATACTATAAATATACGTATGCGTTCGCGGCTAAAATGAGTGTACTTTTTTATATACATGCATATCTACATTTAATTGATAATTACAGTGCATATTAGAAAAGCGAAGCATTTTGCTCCATTAACAAAGTACAGAGTAATCACAACAGTTTCGAGAAAATAGTAAGACTTAAGAAACAACATTGGTGATTACATCGTGATTTAATTTTACACACCAAGTTTGATGAAAATCTACTGGAACATAATTGTAAGTCTATTTGCTGTAATTGGCCCATAATTTTGAAAATCCTTTAATTATTTCTTCTGCATTCGATTCGAAAAGAGATAATAAACTATCGTCGCAATAATAATAAATAAAGCAAATTCGATTACTCTTTACTCTCAGATCTGCTAGATAATACGCATGGGAATAATTTGATTATTAAATTCTCAATTATCTCAACTACTTAAGTTTAAGATATTAATCGAAATATTTAGTTAAAGAAAATTACTATAATGAACTATAAAATCAATTTAATCGTCTCCAATTGTTTTACACGAGATAAAATACTTAACTCTTTAATTTACACGAAACAATGAATTTGGCGTATTATTGAAGATAATTGAATAAAATCGGAATTTATTGCTATTGTAAATTCGAATAATAAATTATAGTGCCAACACACTATCAATTCGATTTTATCAACTTTTGAATAATCGGTAGGTACTTCATCAATTTTTTAAATTGGTGTTCAGATTTGTTTTGGAAATCTTCAGCAGCACAAGAAATTCAAATAAATAATATGTTATTACGCAGGGAGGGGGTTTAGTGGTTAACCCCCCCCTGAAATTATTTATCAAGTACTGGAAGTCCGCCTGCAATTGTAAAAAAATCAGAAAAACAAAAACAATCTTTACAACTAATAACAAAAACATTAAACTTGAAGTATTAAAATTAAAAAATCGGAAATTCGTATTAATATCCTGCTATTGGCGACACTGGATTGAATACACCTACTACTAAATTGAAAAATATAAAAACTGACGATGAAGAATATAAAAAAGCCCTATATATTTACAGTACTGTGTAAAAGTCTGCGGCCCCGTAATTAATATTGTTAGTTATTACTCCTATTAATTAATTTTCGATTTTTTGAAAAATAATTATATTGAAATAAATGAAATAGATATTTTATCTTAATTCTTACTATTATGGTAAACATTTTAAATTGCTATAAATTGTTTGAACCAAAAATTTTAAAAGAAAAATCAATTTTATGACCATCATCGGCAACATAGCTTAAAATAACACTTTCGCAATAAATTAGAGTGGGCATTGCAAACCCATAAATTGTCTTATATTTTGGTGTAATTTAGTTCTTCGTTTTGACAACATTATTTACCATCCGTAAAATAAGAATTTAGTTTGTGATTTTTATTAAATTAAAAAAATTTCGCTTCCTCGACAAATTATTTTTAACCATTAAATAAAGTTCACAATAATCAAAATTTTCTTTAAATATCGAAGTTAAATAAAGAAAAATCGCTCAAAGAAATAATTACTTTAATTAAAGAAAAACAATTTTCTCACAAAATTTCAACTTGTTTGCTGTCACTTTCGACCAAAATACTTTTAAACAAAATTTTCCAATAACAGTACTAAAAAATAAAATCTTAATTGCAAAAATACTTACACAAAATTATACTCAAAAAATCAGCGGAGCAAAATCTAGGCTTCTATCGTTTCCGCCTTCTTGGCAAAAAAACCTCCTTCTACTAATTTTTCTGCAAACAATTAAATTTCAAAAATTAATATAACAAAATTTAAATTAAAAAAAATTACTAAAATTGCATTTATTTTGCCGATTTTAGCATGACTGACAGTTTAAGTTGGAACTTAAATTTTTTTATTTAGGTATTTATTTATGGAGTTTATTCTATTTTTTATTGTAGTTTTTTTTATTTTTTAAATATGTTGTACTTTATCCTTTTATTTTTTGTTTTGAATTTTAGTTCCCCCCCCCCCCCCCCCCGAACATCTAGTCTAAATATGGCCCTGCTATTACGTGTTCTAAAATCGTGATACATTTCGGAGTTATGATTACTTATATTTCTTTTGTCATGTTTTCTAATATGTAAAGTAATGTAAAGCCGTTTAAGGATAAGTATTTCACAACGTTAATTAAAATTTGCTGCATTTATCCTTGTAATTCCCAACGTGGCATACCTATGGATATCCTGCGTATAATAAATACATCCTGCAATAAAATGACATTTATTATTAAGTTATGATAATTCCCTAGTAACTTTTAGAAGTATTTCGGAAATGGTCTGTTTTAAAAACCCATTAAGATTATAATTATTTTGTTTTTCTCTAATACATAATCAAAATATTCAAGAACATAATATGTATATTGCGGTGTAAATTACGTCCAAAGTATTTAATTTAAAATTTTTCCAATAAATCTTTTAATCAAAAATATTTCTTTAAATGGTAAAGTTAAATTCTACGATACCGGTATAGCAGTCCAGCTTATCACTCACAATTTGTTGTTCCTTGAACAAATTTTTAATTCAAAAATATACGACTTTTACCATTTCTTACTTAAATTTTAAGATATAATTTTTTAATCCCTTTATCTTTTTTTTCGACTACAGCTTCTGTTTTATTTTTATTTTCAAAAATCGTTCAAACTTTCTTCAAAATCAATTAATCCATCCATAAATTTTAATAAAACACTGTTCTACCAAAAATCCCTTATATTTTAAAAAAGGGTTTTTGCTTGTTATTATTCTGACGAAGATGACACAACTCATCGAAAGCTTATAAAATATAAATAAATAAAATTATATTTAACGTTTAATTAACTTGTTTACTTTTAAATTTACTTGATATAATTATCACAAGTTAAAAATTAATATATTTATATATTTTAAAAACTATATTTTATCAAAAATTATTCTGACTAATAAATTAATGTCGACCATTTTTAGCAAAATGCCTTGAATTGTCCGTGATTTGTCCCCACCTAGCAAATTCTGCAATGTTACAACTTAATAATTACTATCAAAATTTTACTAAAATGCATAGGGTGGGTCCAAATCACTTTGAAACACGACAATATAGATATAATATAATATGACCTTCGATTTGAAAATTTGAAAGCTCTTAAGTCTTAAAAAGTACAATTTATGTATTTCAACAAATCAGAAAGAATTTTTATAATAGATTCTTAAATTGAAGTTTTAAAAATGATGAAGGAGTACATTTAACAGGATCATATTTGTGTATTTTAAGGACTCTTGGCATAGATATTCTGGATAACTAACTGATCAAAATCGAGTCGATAAGGTCAAATTCATAGGTATTTGTTCCAAAATGCTCATGTGGTTTGCTTTATCTGTGTTGGATGGTTTATCGTACTAGCCACAGATTCAGCTTCACAACAGTAAAACTCATTGTAAACTCTTACTTTATTGCCATTAGTCCGTAACTTACTAATGCGACACCTTTCTATCCGGATGCCTCTCATTGAATATTTTAGCTGTCACTCTTATGTGCTCATTATAAGATGCAAAAATGAAATCAAGTTTTACCTTCTCGTCTTTTGTCTAATCTATTGTTAACAAAAAAGCACTTTTAGCGATATAATAACTGCCATTTAAACTAATTATTGTATACGTTTGAAAAGAAATGACCATTCGGGCAACGCAGGTCCAAAACACGAGCCACAAGCTGTTAAAATATGTAGAGAAAAATAAGATAGCTATCGCAATTTGTTTCTAAATTATTTTTTTTTCGAGACATCCTGTATATCTTCATTTTTGTATTGCATCATCTAGCCTTTCCGTGGTTGAATTATGCAACAGTTTTTTGATTATCAAGCAATGATTTGCAAAAATAATAAAACACTTAGCATCAATTAGTATTAATTTAATTGATCTCGTTGGAAGCGGTATAGACAGGTATATAGTACATATACCTACATATACTATATAAATACATCCTGTGGTGTGGTCAAATAGCCTCCACAAGAACGTAACTGCAATATGGCCACTTACCTATAAATCTGAAGAGTTACCATACATACCACATATATGGTACATAAATTTGAAATATTTGAAAATTTACACAACTTCAATCAGTAACTATAAAAATTACAACCATTTGAATTATCTGATTATATACACCTATTATACACTATATAAAAGACTATAAAAACTATAAAAAGACTCATAAAAGCTTAGAAAATTTTGAAATCAAATATCGAAAGTTTTAAAACAAATTTATGTCGCGCTATCTGCCGCAAATCTGCCGCCATTTTTACGGACACCCTGTATAAACCAAAAAAAACTTTATTGTTATTGCCAATTATTTAAATTTTATGGTGATAAGTTTTATGTATTTTGACATTATAAACACTGCCGGCCGTATAACAATAAAAAGAAGTCGCCTACGCACTCCAATTAAATAATGCTTGTTAAACCACACTTTTTATGTCTGGTTCTGTTACAAAAATAAAAACGTTAATTTAATGATTGGATATAATATCTATATGTGATAGTATACAGATACAGAACTGTATAACAATTAAGAAATAAAATGTAGGCAATAACGAGTATATTTCTGATAAGCTGTTTTAACGCGACCGTTTAGACGCGACCATTTGATTGTCAAACATTTGGATAAAATTTTTGTATATAAAAATTTGGTATTCAAGTCGTGCATATAAGAGCGACTGTTTACACTAATATAGAATAAAATCAAGGTCATTAATATTATTCATTGATATACAGTTTGAGTGAAAATTGATATCTATGCGTGTGTACTTACTATAGATCCTTGTTATTCCATAAATCAGAGCAAAACGCTTAGCTTCTAAGCCGCCGGGTATATGTAGGTAGGTAAAATTTTTAAACCGAATTTAACACGAGTAATTTATTGTAATATTTATAAGCTCCAAGTTTCTCTTATTTGTATACTGAATATTTAAAACAAGTTTGCAAACAATTACTCATTAAAAAATTGATAAGTAATGAATGAGCACATATCATATGATTTATGTTAAATAGCAACATTCACTTTCACGTACATCATAATAAAAATTCTGGGCGGATTATTTCATTTTATTTTACTTGGCTATTTATTGCACTTTTGATTGTTAATAATTTTCTACATAATTGAATATTATTTTATAATTTTGGCTTTTGTTTTTCATAACAAAATGGATTTTTTTTATAAGAAAGCTTACGATTACTTAGCGGGTTTGTTCCGTTCTAGTAGTTTGAATTAAATGTTTTTTAAGTACGAGAAAGTTAATTATTTAATTTAAAATTGTTATTAAACGGGTAATGTAACGTTGAAAATTAAATTATTCATTTTATTAATTTGTACCTAACAGCATCTATGTTATCTTATTAATCGTTCTGGTATTGGGAGTTCCTCTTTACGATAGTAAGATCAAATCGTTCAGGTTTAGTGATATCATTATAGCTGTTGCTATGGTATATAATCAATAAACCAATCAACATACAAAAAAAATTAACCAATACTATTGATGTAGTTTCGTGACGCGCGTAAAAGTGCCGACGCACGTACGTTGACCTTGGCATCTGTTTACCAATTATTTTTTTTTTAATTCTGACTATATATTTTTGGCTAAATTGCAAATTAGTGCTCTTCTGCTCTCCGATTTAAAAATAATCTGTGGAAAGGCAGAGTAAACGTTGAGTGCAAAATGTAAAAGTAAATCTAAAGAACAAAGCGAAATCTTGAAAACAAACTGTTTTTGATTGCTCGTAATTATTAGACAAGTAATTAAATAAAATTTTAATTGCAACAACCTGAGAATAGTGACAATGTAATAAGCTCTTACGCATGATAACAAACGATCAACTGATAGTAAGTTTCACACACTTTAAGTACTACTGACGACAGATTCTTTTTGTGTTTTTGTTCATGAAAAATGTATACGGTAGTGAGGACGACTAATAAGCACAAATACAATATCCACCGTTTATTCTTGATTATGAAAAATTGTTCGTGTAAAATAACTAATTGTTGAGACCTTTGGCGATTAAATAATATCTGGAACTGCTTTCAGACAAGATTCATTCCTGATTCGTTAATTTTACAAGAATGAGTGACTAATTTTGTATCATATAAATTTATAGGTTTTGAACCGCTGGAAAAAATAAAGACAGAAAGTTAGAAAGTCAGTTTCGGCTCCACACCTGAATTGAACTAAAATGATCCAAAAACTAGAAGACGCGTTTCAGCAGGGTGCTAACTGTGCTAGACATTTTGAAAATGTAGATTTTAGAAATCAAACAAAGTGGCAATAATTAATCAAAATATTTAAAACAGCAAAAATTTGTATTCTTAAATGTAAATGTTTAATACCAGTCTTTCAACCTTGTATATAAGAGTCAATGGTAAAACATTATTCAATCAAATTACCGGTTAATTCTCATGGTAGCGGTATTTTTATTTATTTCTTTTGTACATACATCTAATTATCATTGTAATTATTAAAATTTAATTAGGAATTCAGTAAATATTTACTCAAGAATGAATTTATTCTTCCATGAACGCTACATTTGAACAATAAGTTAACAGATATACTTTTCAAATTGCGTATTGCATTTTTAGATGTAATATCAATAAACAAACGGCGTCGTACATTAGTGATAACTGTTTTCCGTAAGATGCAGAATACAAATTGTCGATTCTACTTAGACTGTTGCAGTTCATTATAGAATATCTTGAGGCTTTCATTTGAATTGCTAATGGTAAATGGAAATATATTTTGAAAATTGATATTTAAATAACCTAGGGGATTTATTCGTTTTCATTGTTAAGACTCCAGTATTTTAGACTTGGCTAAACTTGGTTCAACCCTAGTTTAATCCTTAAACTATGACTGAACAAGGTGAAAAAATAGTTAAACCTGGTTTTAAGTTAAATTTGGTTTAAACGGCTGTTAAACTAGCACTGTACGTTTTCTTCAGAAGATACTCGTGGAGCCAGTTACCTTCCAATCCGTTTTTTTGATTAATTTTTCGACTCCTCTTTGTGGTGTTTATTTAACAAAAAAACTGAATGCTAGATTTACTGAATTTTTTAGTTTTCGAGATGATTTTAAATAAAAGTTTTCAAGTTTTGCATACCAAACGTCTGGGAAGTCAAAAGTCAAGTTATTAAGTGCTAGGATGATCATATCTGATTTAGAACATAAATGAACAACGTAAAACGTGTTAAGAATAATAATTCACTTGTCTTATCTTAAAATGCTATTTACATACATACGTAGGTTCGTACATGGATTTTATTTTTTCCATCTTCTTCATTAACTCTTCCAGGCTTTGACTGCGAATTTAATTGCTAGTCAGACGAATCAGCGTGACAATAAAAATATTTCATTTTATTAATTTCATAAAATATGCCGGATACTACAGCATATTCTGAAATTAATTTGCGATAATTGTGAAGGTCTTAAGCCGGTCGTTGAACCCGCATTCAAAGAAACCAAAAGTTGCAGCTCCTAATGGCTATTTTATAATTAAATGTTTTTAATTGTTATATAATTAGATGAGTTCGTGAAAAGTTCACAAATATACAGGTCTTCTAAAGCTGTTCTTAACGGTAGCTTGTTTTTGTTTGAACTACAAATAATTCCAACCGCACATGAGTGAGTAATGCCATAATTTTATGGTACCTATTAAAAGAAAATAAACTCGTGTTATAATCTGGTATGAACTTATTCTTATTTTTCAAACGGTTTCTCATCGCTCAAGTGTTCTTCTTCTTCTTCTTTTGCACTTTCAGTAATGGGACGAAGTGTTAACGACTTAAATACCATTACATTTTATTACCAACACATCATCTTGTTGCACATAATATTTTCAATTTTCTATTTATTAAAAAAAAATAATAGAAAATTATCCTAATTTGGTGCATAACCAATAGCTTCTGTCGGTAATTGCGTCGGCCACATTAAATAAATATTATTTTATTTATTATTTAATAGTTATTTCTATAACTGGTCAGAAATTGAATCTTCACTGGTCGAGTCGATAAATTAAAGGATAAACTGCAACTTATAACCATGTTAAAGCTTTTCTTGCGGTTTTACTAACAAAAACGTCCAAATCAAAATTCTTTAAATAAATTAATTGACTTTCATTTTTTATTTTATTTAAATTAATGAATATTTATTGACCTTCGTAAATCAGAGAAAGTTTTCAAAGCTTTATTTTCTCTGCTGTTGTATTTTTACGAATAATTATGATTCTAATTTTTTATAAGGCAATAAATCTGATCTGATGGATTTGTTAATACTTAACTGTTTTAGACGATTATATAAATTCCAATTGGAATATACCGCTTATTACGTTCCACCTTGGTGTTCTGTTCCGCCCGGGTATAGCCGACACCTTGTTATCTGATTTTTTGTCAAACTTAAATTAAAAAAAAAAACAACAAATTTTTCAGCATAGTTTTAATCGAGGACTGTCCTGTTTTTTAACCATGTGATACACCAAATTTACACTTAGCATTCACGGTTCTGATTATAATTTGGTTTCAAGCAGTAATAATATTTAATATTTTAATTTTTAAAGTTAATTTTAACCCTTAATTAAAAAAGGTATGCTACCCCCACTCTTATTTTCACAAAATTTTTTTCTAAAATGAGGTGCATTCTATAAAATACTAAATACGTAATTATTGATTAATCTTGAAAAATATAACTACATACTTAACTCAGTTTGTGCAAGTAATTCGTAATAATTTAAGGAGCTTTTTATAATTCTATAAAATTAATTTTGTAATTAATGCCCATCACTACACAATGCGTAAAATTATTTGTGTATTTCTTATAAGCTCTGTGTTTAATATTAAAAAGTCTGCAATTAAACGGCAGTAATTAATTGAATTACATTAGTTTACCTTATTATGTTTCCACCGTTTTTGCATTTATATGCAATTAAAAATGGAATTTCTCGGATTATTAATTTTGTGAAACTGGTAAATGTGCAGAGCTAAAATTTTATTTATAAAATGTACAATTAATTTTATACCAATTTAATTATTTGTTTGGCATTTTCTATCAGTTATTGATCTTTATTAAAATTTATGTATGGTTTCATCAAAGAACAGTTACTACCTGGGGATTTATATTGCGCGATCCATAAAAGTAGATAATGAAAGAGTTGGGAGTCGAGTAAACGAGTAGCTCTTAGCATTAATTTGTATCAGATTGACCAGTTTTGTTGCCATTAATTTAAATATGACGTGATTTTATTGTAGGTGTTTTAAATTACATACAAAAATAACCAAATCAATAGAAACGTAGAATTACTCAAATTTACAAAATTAATTACTTCTATAGCGCATTTATTACTTCTATAGATCAATAATTATATCCATAGGTAGAATAGTACGCACAAAATAATATACATAATTATAATATTACAACGAAAAACGAACTATATAAAAATATTTTATTAAGCTATACAGCATTAATTTTTATATAGGAATGAAACGAATAATAAGATTCTTAATAATTATATAGGTACGAGTACTTATATAGACGATTTATTAATATCCGCTAATTAGGAATTATGCGGCTGCAGAAAACATGTGTTATAAAACTTACTCAAAATTAATTTTAATTGGAATAATTAAGTTGCAAATATGGCAAACACATGAATAGCGCCGATTCGACGTGCCTACATAATATATATTTATTTTCTTTGAGTTTCTCGTTGATCTTAAAAAAATTGAAGTACAGAAATATAATTCAAGTTCAGCTCATTTAAATTATAAGTGAACATACCAACAAGTAAATAAATAAATGCTAATAATATTAATTGAAGGTTGATATATTATAATGTAGAACTAAGGTCACGCACGATAATATTGTTAATATATAATACCGTTTTTCTAAAACATCTTAATTATTTAAAATAATTTTCAATAATTATTGAATAAATTACAATAATTATAATAATTGTGTAATAGTTTATCGATTAGTATCGCGTAACTACCTCGTTATAAAGAAATTTGCGTTCAAGTTTACACTAAAGCTCGGGATTTGCAAAAAAATAAAATTTTGTTTAAAATGCAAATTAAAAATAAAAATATAAAATTATTATAATTTATATTTTCACCTTTCTCACCTTTGCGAGACCGAATCGAGTCGAGCAAAAGAAAAGCCAACCAAATGAGCTGCTACGTCCAGGCAATACTTATTTGGTTTCTTTTGCAGTTTCCTGGATTCTTAGGTTCTGAATTGTATATTTTATTATTTTTTAAACCATGTACAAATTATTTGTATTTGTAATACGTTAATTTTTCATTCACTTGTATGCCTTGGGTTAACCCTGGATTACGGACACTTGGATAATTTTAGGGCAAAAAGTCCTAAGCGGTTCTTAAAAAATAATAAATCGTAATCAAAAAAATTCAATGTAAAATAAAATTTTACTGGGCTCGAAACTTCAAATATTCCACGTCCAATTTACAATTTCCACTACCTATTCTCTTTCCAAATCAATCAAATCAATCAAACGACTACCACTCGATAGCAACTTATCAAAAATTCCAAAAATCCAAAATATCAAGAATTATACTTCTAAAAAAAGGTGCAATAATGTATTCGTATAAAATCACTTTATTCAAATTAAAACAATTACTCACAACTTCAACAATTCAAAAAATTTCAAATAATCGCCTCGAGTCAAAATTGCACAACAGGCTCGGGCGGCCACTATCGGCCAAATGCCTCGTATTTCCGTCGATTCGCCCCCACCTCTCGAATTTCACAATCTTTAAAATGCCAACTATTTAAAACAAATTTTCTTAAAAATGCACAGGGTGGGTGCGAATCTTTTTGAAACATCACAATATAAAGTAGTCCATAGCTATATCCTTAGAGAAGCCGCTGAGCAAGGCTGAGCGTCACTAAATATGCTCAATAATATATTTTAAATATTTAATTGAGTAATTGACCTAATATTTTTTTTTTAGTGATCTATTTGGTTCGGAGTGCACAATGGTGCCCAACTCGGAAGACGGGGGGAGAGTTCCTGCGCTGTGCTGGGAAGAAGACACGCTAGCTAAGGTATTTATAGCTATTAATTGTTTTTAAATTTTTTACGTGCCCCCCCCCCCCCCCCCCCCAATGATCTTTCCTTTGCTACTAGGACGATCACAACAAAGTCCTGAATCTGTTAAATTTAGCTTAGCTTTTTGATTTTATTTTATACCCCTGGAAATAGATTTCTATCCTCCTTAAGTTTGAATAAAGAAGTTTGTGTATAATAATACCAAGATAAAAGTATGGTACAGACTTATATTTCTGTAAATTTCATTTAACGAATAAAAAACGAATAAAGAATAAAAAAAATAAAAACAAACTCACTTTTAATGTTTTATACAACAATGTACTATTTACAACTAATTACAATTAATTGCTACTTAAATTACATTTATTGCTTGATTTAATTTAAATATTTAAATCTAAAATATTTTGTATTTTAAAATCCCTTTTCTCGCTTTTGCTTGGAGTTTATTTAAATAACCCATGAACGACTATTTAAAAAAAGGTATCCATATACAGGGTGTCCCCGTGACCGTGGAGAACCTTTGAGGTAGTAATAAAGGACACTTTTCTAAGACAAATTTTTAAATAAAATTTTTGTCTAATATTTAAAGCAATATTTTGAATTTCTGATTTCAAACGGCCATAGCTCCGATATTATTAATTTTTTTGACTTAATAGATTAGACCTTTATTAAAGATCATTCATTTATCTACAAATTAGTTTATATCCCTTAATCGTCTAGAATAAAAGGTTTTTGAGTTATAAATTAAATTAAGGGAAAAAATGTTAAAAAAATTTTAATTTTATTTTTTTTACTTTTTTTGTATACTCCGTATCTCTTAAACGAAACGTCTTAGAAAAAATTAATGGCCCAAACCGGATATTTATTTCTTTTTTATCTACACCTTGTTCATTATTTTCAGAATTTCTGTGAAAACGGTTGGTTTCCCAAAAAAATTTATTTTACCAAAGTTGTAGCCCGTTAAATTTCCTATCCGGTTTAAACCATTAGTTTCTTAGTTTCAAGACGTTTCGTTTAAGAGATACAGGGTTTACAAGAAAAGTAAAAAAAATAAAATCGTTTTTTTAAACATTTTTTCCCTTAATTTAATTTATAACTCAAAAACCGTTTATTCTAGACAATAAGGGGATATAAACTAATTTGTAGATAAGCAAATGATCTCTAAAAAAGGTCTAATTTAGTAAGTCGAAAAAAATTAATAATATCGGAGCTATGGCCGTTTGAAATCAGAAATTCAAAATATTGCTTTAAAGAGAGGTACCCCTCAAGGGTTTGGACTAGGACAAAAATTTTATTTGAAAATTTGTCTTAAAAAAGTGTCTTTTATCACCATCTCAAAGGTTCTCCACGGTCCGGGGACACCCTGTATGTTTAAATGTTTTAATGTTATGTAATACTGATTTACAGATTCGCATTCATAAAAACGACATTAATTAAAATGTCATTGTCATATTAAGTTAAAAAATTATTATTAAATCGCGTGCACTTTTGAAAATAAACATTTCTTAATAAATGTAACTAGGTAGAGGTGTTTCCTTTGGTCATGATCAAATTTATAAATTTATAAAATTTAAAAATCGTATAATTATAAATGAGGAAGAGAAAAGCAGCATTATTTTGTGACAAGTTTAAGAAATAATTATATATTAATTTATATGAGTGGAGTTGTTCTCCACTGACCTTCATTATTTATATAGGTTATAATGCACCATCAGGTGCTCTGATTGGTCAATTACATTCAACTCTGTTAGAGGATTTTTAAGGACCACGACAAAGAAAACAAAACAAATTTTACTTAAAATTTTGAATTTGGATATCATTCAAAACGTCAAAAAATAATAATTATAATAATAAAATAAATAAAATGTTATGTACAAAAATAATTTATAAATACTTTATTTTTTATTTCATTTTTTAATACTAAATAAAAAATAATATTCAATGAGATAATAATAATATATTAATAACAGTGAGAGATATAATAAATTATAATATAATTATCCAGTAAGATGGAAAAATTCGAGCATAATTGCTCTGTAGGCACCGACCCTAACTCCGTAGCGGAATTACCTTGTTGGATGCACCAGTAATGAATTAAAATTAAATTACAAATTGCATTAGGAAATAAGAAAAAATAGAATTTTATGAACTATGTAATCGTAAATTGTTATTATTTATTAAAATTAATATTGTCGATGAAATTTTCTCACAATACTCAAAAATATCTACTGGTTCGATCTTATTTTCTAATTCAAATAATCCAAAAATATAAATTTCAAAACTGAAATAATAACTGAAATAACGGAATATTTTTTTCTAATTTTGAAATATATTCAAATTTTTATATTTGCAATCAAGGCAATAAATTAAATCTAAATACTTTTCACTTTCTATGAGATAGCTACTACCTAAAATTATCAACATAATATTTTGAATTTAATATTAAAACACAATATAAAAATAACTAATAAGAACAATGACGATAAATTATTCATTTTCGTTGCACAATCGCGAGTAGTGTGGTATATTTTATAATACAAAATAATTTTTACTACTGGTGGTAAGATTTTTCATTGTATTCAAGAAATTAACAACTAAATTGATCAAGATTATATATTATGCCACTTACATACTTACATATTTGCATAACAATAAACAAACGTGTCAAGCAATTATTAATTTATTTGATCTTTAAGCATGCAATCAGTTTTTGGTTCACTAATTAATTTTTAATTTTTTTTTGTTACAAAACTAAATTATTATACAAATTTTCAGGAAAAACAGCGTGCACCTCTATATAATCCCGAGGATTACGCCGTGAGTGTTCGAAAATGGGCAAGAAAACACGGAAATGGTGGTACAAATCTTTATGCTAGTCCAAGTCTGACGGAATTGGATTGTCCGAGATCGAGGAACAATTCGTTTCGAGATTATAGAAATCCGATGCTCATTTCGGTCGGAAGCGAAATGACCCTTCGACAATTTGGAACCGTTTCCGAATTGCTGTCCAAATTAAGAGCAGATCTCCGATTGGCTTATCCAAGGCAAGTTTGACTAAATGTACTAACCTTCGCAGAGTTTTTTTCTTGATGAGTATACATAATTTTTGATTTTGCAAAAAGGCCAAAATCGGTGGTTTACTTGTTATTTGTGCTTGTAATCTTTTAAACATCACAAGCAAAACTTGTTGAAATTTTCTTCTAGCATATAAGATTATTTAAATTTAACAATAAAAAAATTAACCATATAATTTTAACGTGTCGCTAAACTGCAATCAGGATGAAATATTACCATCGAGGTATATAATTAAAGTAATAAGTTCAAAAACCTTCTTGCAGGTTTGCAAGCTATATTGTCAAGCGCAACTTAATTTCCGGTGCTATAAAAATTTAATAACGTGTTTATTAACCACATCAGAATTTAGATATTCTAAAATACTGATGTGGTAAAAATATCGAGCTTCATTATTTAGCTCATCTAGTATCCGTATGCGATTTTGGCACCATGGTAATACAAACAAATAGTTGACATAATAAGAAATCGTTGACAAATTTTGGTTGTTTGGTAGATTTTTCGGTGGTCAAAAATAATAAATATGGCTTGTCAACCACCATGTATAAAAATGGTGCAACCATGTCCTCCGTGTCCTGCAGTTATTCCGACCTTACCTCCTGGTGTGCCACCGCTTCAAGTGTGTCCAAACCAAATGTGTGTTACTCCCGTGCAACCAAGTATTCCTACGGTAGAGCCGCCAAAAAGGAGAAAATGTAAGTACATTCAGCCTGCAAGACCAAAATCCTATGCTCCCATTCGGAAATTTCTGCCACCCGATTTGGAAATGTCTGATCACACAACTTATCGCAAATCGTATTTACCATGCGAAAACGACCACGTTGGACCGATTAAACCGAAACCAAATTTATGCGTAGGAGAAGGGCAGTTTTCTAGAGACACAGTAAATAAGATGTCTTATCGGGGTCACAAAGATGTATTGCCTCCTTGTCCTATTTTACCGTGCAATCACAAATTACTGGGCGATGGACCCATGCAAGATCTCACAACTCAGAAGCACGATTACGTTCCGAAACCTCAAATGGTCGCAAAGAAAATTATACCTGTGTCAAGTTTAACCACCAGCGATTGCCCTTTAAGTGATAAAACCACCAATCGTTTATCTTACATGCCCGTCGACACCAAGGGATCTAAAGTAAACCCATTTCGTCCGATACCTGCAATCGAAAAAGCGACCGGTTGTTTTGAAAAAAATACAGTGCACAAAATGTCTTATATGCCATGGGAACCACAAGAACCGGTCGATATGCCATGGGCTGCTAAAAAACCATTCGTTCCGCCATCTTTAAGAATGTCAGACGATACAGTAAACAGATTAAGCTTTGTAGCACCCGGAACTTATATCGAATGCGAGGACGACGATCCAAATTGTGTCGATTGTCCTACCAGATGTGATCCAAATGCTGGTCAACAACCTGCATGTACTCTTCCATGTTGTTGTCCCAAAGCAGCTTGTTAACCAAAAAGCTAATCAGCGTTTTTCGCATTTTATTATTTATACATGAACTTTTATCAAATTTTTATTAGTATCTACATATTATACGCCTTTACATATTTTTAGTAATTTTATACCATGTCTACAATGTCTTTTGTTTTTTGTATATCTTTTAACAAAAATGGAAATGGCTAAAATATATTGAGTAACAAAATTGTAGTTTTATTTAATGTGTTATTGATAAAACATTTATCACTGTTTCACTGGGACAAAAGAAATAAAGCTGTTGGCAGCTTTTTTCCAATAGGCCAAAATTTTCCCAAAAAAAATGCGTGGTGGATTTTGAAGACATAAGAAACTGCACTTTTTTAACATTATTTATATTGCAATTATTCCTCTTTTTCCTAAAGATGAAAGTTTTGTACGCTCCAAATTGATCGGTAGATCATAGACCAATCAAACAATAGTTAAGGTACCATGGTCACCATTTTAAGTGACATATTAATAATGTCAGTTTTACAAAAATAAAGTTCTGTAGTTCTATCTGCATAAATGACTATTTCAAAGGAAGCTATGTGTCCAACTGCGGAAGGACCCGTTTGTTTCGATTCTGGTAGAAAAATTCAGTTTGTAATGCAACCTCCAGAAAATATAAACACATTTGCTACTCCTGTAAAACATTCATGCGCCTGCCAACCAAATTGTTTGAATTGTAAAAAGAAAAATCAAGCAAAAGAGATTCCGATGTGCAAATATGTTCAACCAGAAGTTAGATCTTCCTTTAAACCGCTTCAAACTTATACCAAAGGCAAGGACAAAATGGAAGATTACAGTATTTATCGAATTTCGTATAAACCAAATGAAATAATTAAATACGAACAATTTAAACCATGCGACAATCTACCCAATACGGAAGGAAAGGTATCCAAAGACACCGTACACAAATTGACGTATCAAGCACACACAAATGTCGATCCCACCCTGCCTTATCGTCCATCTCGACATAATCTGTTGGGTAGTGGTCCGATGAACGATATGACAACGCACAGGCATGATTACGTATCTAAACCAATTGATAAGCGAATACCATTTTTGCCCGCACAAACTGTATATAATTCCGAAATTCCGGTCAGCGACAAAACCACTAGCCGACTTTCATATTTGCCCATAGATTTAAAAGATACCAAGGTTCAACAAATTCGCCATGCGGGTAATCTCACAACTAATACTGGTGAAACTGATCACAATACGGTGCATCGCTTATCTTATATTCCATTCCAAGTTCAAGAACCCGTCGACAAACCTTGGAGCACAAAATTGCCGTATCAAAAACCAGAACTTTTAATGTCGGGTAATACAGTTTATAAAAATAGTTATTTGGACCATGGGGACATTACCAAAGTGGAATCCTACAAAAAAATTGTGCCATATCTTAAACCGTCTTCAAAAATGGAAATGATGTCGACTTACGGTAATTCCTTTCAGAAAGGAGAAATGATAAAATCTGTACTAAGCAAAAAAGCTCCAGACAATATAAACGTTGGCGAAGGAAAATTTTATGGGGATACCATATACAAACAAACATATCAGAAACATGTAGATGCTGCGCCGGCGATCCTTTTTCGGCCAATGCCAAATAGACATCCTTCGAACGATCCGATGCAAGATTTAACTACTCATAAGCACGATTATGTTCCGAAGCCCATCCAAAAAGTTAACGCATTTGTACCGCCGAAGAGTTTCGAGGCGTCCGACGAACCTTTCACCGACAAGACCACAAGCCGGCTATCTTACAGGCTTTATAATCCAAGTGAAACTCTTCGCGTGGAACCTATTCGTTTCAAAAACGAATTGGTCGCGCAATCCGGTGCATTCGAAACTCAAACCGTTCATAAATTATCGTACAGGCCATGCGTTTTAGGCACACCCGTAGAAAAACCGTGGGCTGAACGTAAAAAATATAGCATTCCCGAGTTGCGTATGAACTGCAATACGATTTACGGAGGAAGCTTTGAACCTCCCGGTACTTACATTCCGTGTACTGCTAAAGATCCGGATTGCATTCCATGCCCCACGTCGTATGGTGACGAAAATGGCCAAACAAATGAAGATGGTTGTTGCTCTAATTGCTGCTGTAGCATTCCGCTGGCTGCGTGCTAGAATTTCGAATAACTTTTTAAGTATTATACAGTTTTACATAATTATTCTAGGTTTTACCCTACACTAAAATGATAATTTATATATTCGTTTAGGGTTTACATCTATATTATATAAAATATACTATTTTTTAAATATTACCAAATATTTTGCAAAAATTTTGGCACTTAATATCGAACATTCCATTCTGCAATATTCTTCATCTGTGACCGTTGTTTCTATTTGAGAATCCACTCGAGTTAATTTGGCAAAATATTTAACCAAATTCAATTGTACACAAAATTAAGCGAATTTATTCTTATTCGAGTGGTTACGCAATTTTTAATTATTAACAACATCCTGCTAAGGACATTTTCAAGCATTAAATAAATAAAAGTATATAAAAATGTACATGAAAAATAATGAAATTCTGGCCAGTAGGTGGGTACTTGTTATACATAAGGTCAATGTGTTTTGAAGTTTCTTTGGGTTTACTTTGGTATTTGTTAGTTAACAAGAAATAATATCAAGTATTTACTTGATCAGATCACTTCAAATAATAAGGTAGTTCATTATACCTTAAGGTCGGGGATTGACAAACTTTTATAAATATCCGCATGCATCGCTACTGGCGCAAAAATATATATAAATATTTAAAATTTAGCAAAGTTACACACTTCACGTGATTGTGCTAAAATCCAATAGATGTCACCTCATCTGCAAAATTTTTAATTTTAAAATTAGAATTATTCGATAAAACATTTTATCTGTAATAAAAACTAACCTTTTTGGGATACTATAATTCCTTTAATTTTAATCCCTTATCCTCGATTTCATTCTCTCATCTAATATCTACCTGGTAAAAGCCGTTAATTCAAGGCTCCATCTTCTTCAAAAAGCTTGAACTATTTTCGAACTCGAAAGTTCAAAATCTGCATAAAATGATAAGTACACGAGTTCATTCATTTTGTTGTTATTAATTAACTTTTTTCAATTTCATTTATTGATATGTAAACTTCGCATATATCCGCGTGTTATTGTAGAGAAAAATTCGGTATAAAATTTTTTTTTCTTTTTTACAGTTTTTAATTTCATAATGTAATTAAAAGTTTAATTTAAATTATGAACCTACAAAACATAGCTAACAGTTTCTTCTACAAGTTGTTAAAAGTATAAATGTTATATATGATTTAGTTTGGGAAAAAACCATGAACTCCGAAGGGTCAATATAGCGTATATTTTGTACATTCGTCCCCAGTCTTAAGGGGAATAGATCAGTTGTTCGAATAAATAAATCCGCTATGTGTCGCTAGTATCGATAGGAAAAACCTTGGGTTTGCAGTGCATTGGTTGCACTGTTTGTCAATATTGATTATTCATATAAATACGCAATCTGAGCAAACCGCAAGTATAATCTGTTCCTGACTGTGCACCACCTTTTGGTAAAGAAAATACATGGGCTTTTTTTGTTGTCTGCTGGTAAGATTCGTGACGGCCAATTTAGAAACTAAAACAAGTTGTTCGGAAACAAGAAACAAAATCTTTCATTAGCTTCTGGTTACTCTTAGTCCTGTTGTTGAAAAACCAAAAAGAAAATCCGGAGTACCAATTGATAGAATAATCACTAGGCGAAAAGGACGGGGATGAAATTCCGCTTATTAGTTACAGATATTTGAGCATTACATTTGTATATTTTAATTTGTTCGAGTATATTATAATATGTACTAATAAATTTATATTTGCAGCTTTGTCCAAGAATTTGTATCGGATCCACACGACGGCGTTACATTACTATTAGAATTACTAAGAGCTGTGCAGTTAAGTCAGGGTAATAATAATAGCACTTTAAATACCTCAAATGCAACTACCGGAAGAATTCCACCTTCCGTTCAAAGAAAAGCGCTTTTAGATGAACTTACCTGTTTACAATGTCTGCTCTGCTGTTGCCTTCGACATACCGAATCGATTAGAAGACTTGCAGCGTCATCTGCTGGACTGTACACATTAGCAGTTTGCATAATGAGCAATGTTAATAAAGCCCGAATTATAGCTCTGCAGGTTTGTAATACTATTATGATATTCGTTACTAAGCTTATGTGACATTTCCTCTTGCAGCTTCTTACGAAGGCTTGCGAACCATCCGATAAAGGTCATGCAGCTGTGTCCGAAGCCATGTCAACCCTTAGACTACGTTTTGGAGAACCAGTCCGATTTAGATTTCTGGTGGGAATGTTAGTTTCTGCAGGCGGCCAAGGAGAACTTTTAGCTTCCGGATTAAAGTTTATTAATACTTTTCTAGATAAAGCAACCAGCATCCAAAAACGTTTGTACATTCAAGCAGAATTAGAACAGGCTGGTTTGGATATGACTGTGATTAAAAAAGTAAGAACGCTGCCACAAACTTAAATCCATTTAACAGTTTAAATTATAGATAATTCCAATAAATTCAACTTCAGCTGAATTAGTATTCGAAGAATTAGATCATTGGGAGAAAAATCACATCGACGTTAAGACCCTGACGATCAGAATGGAGAGTGCGGAAAAACAAAACGATTATTTGAAAGATAAAGTTTTATTATTGGAACGACGAATACAGGTATGGAATTGAAAAGTTGGGTATTCTTCGGTAATATACTTTAACTTCTTACTTTTAGATTCTCCAAGAAGAAAAGGGTGTTTTGATTTCTCTTGAACAATGTCTTAAGGAAAGATGCAGTGATTTACAAGATGAAGTCGCGTCTCTAAAATCGGGCACATCGGAAGATTATAAACATATTTATCAGCCCAAAAATGGTAAGAAATCTAATCGTTTTGATGATGTAACAATTTTGGTAATCTTTCAGATGATTTAGGGCCTGCCGAGGATGAAGGTATTTCCTCTTCGGAGAGAAGTATAAGTCCGGAAGGTAATCAAAATACGTCGCCTTGCTACGATATGTACACTCTGAAAAATGAAACGATCATCATTAAACCGGACAATAAAACTCAAACTCAAGAAAATACATTAATCATGGACGACGAGGAGACAACGATTGATGATGTTATAGAGGAATTACAAAACATCGTTAACGACGCCGAAACGGAACATTACAACATGGAAATGAAACTGAAAGAAGAAGAAAAGGAACGAAAAAAAGAAAAAGAATCTTGCAATAAAATCAAAATGAGAGTAGATTGCAACGTACTTGTGGACGGTCCGATTTTTGATTACGAAAACGAAATTATACCTTCCAATTTGCATCCGCAACCGCCACGTCGAACTAGAAGCTTAATTCATTTGTATACTCCATCGGAAGATTACGATTACAATAACAAGGAGATATTTTTTGAAAATGAAACACCGTATACCAGCGACGAGGGGTCGGATTCTCTCCTGAGTGCATCCAAGTGTCGTTTACCGAGGCTAGAAATGGAAGTTACCTTGCCCAATAGTAATAATAATAATTGTGCAACGTCAGAAATGCAAATGGAAGAAAATTATTTATATAAATCGAAAAACATGCACGAAACCGTCGACGGATACTTCGTTAACGATTACGAGTCACCGATTTGCGATCAAAATATCACTCAGGACGATTTGGACGACTTCGAAAAACAAAAGTCGAAAAGTTTAGATAGGATAGACAATGGGTTAGAATCGATGGTCAACATTGTATTAACAAATCAAAATTTTAAAAGAAATTTCCGTATGAAATCTCAGAGCGATTCCGGAAACGCAACTGGAACCACTTTGTCGAGAAGCACTTCGAATATATTTTTAAGTAACGAAGGAGATTTTAAAATTTCTAAATTGCCATCGGATTCTTTAAAAGGTGGAGATAAGCATAAAATGTTTTTACCGACCCACGGTTATGATCAGCGCGATAAGGAAGTGCATTATTATTTTCCCACCATACAGGATAAGTGCAATTTGACCAACGGGTTTGTGATCAAAAGAGGACATAACAACGACGGATTGTATTCGGGATTTCATTTTGTAAAGCCCGATGCTAGCAATATCTCTAAAAGAAACGAAGTATCTCTAAAAAGTAAAACGCAATTGAGTGCTTTGAGTAAAGTTACGGACCTACCTTCAGGATTGTATTGAATTTTAAAATACATTTCTATTGGCTTTGTGTGTGCAATATTTTACATTTAATTTATATTTTTGATCTGATTTCGTGGAACATCATCTTGGTATTCAGGGTTAGCTATATATTAGCGTCTGTACATATGTATTTCTCATAATTTATCGTACAATTTAATTAAAAATGTAACTTTTTTTTTAATAATAAAAACAATATAAAACTTTTTGTATCGTGTCATACGCCCCTTAAACGCCAACACGTACAGCAGAAGAGGGCAAAATTATGCATAAGTAAATAAATACAAAATACAGTCCAAAGTTTTTAATTAATTTTAAAGTTTTCTGAATTATTCTCACTAGGACTACATACAATTTCGGATAATTCTGTCGGTGTGTCACTGCTATTTGTACTTTTAACGTTTGAAAGCAATGGGTCGTACTCTACTATCGCGTTATCGTCTTCTTTGAAAACTAAAATTCAACATAGTGGTAGGTAATGCGAAAAATTCTAAGGGAAAACGTACCTTTTAAATAATTATGCATGTCTTCTTCCGATGCAAAATATTCAAAATCTCTAGGAATTATCCCTTTTAATACTGAAATAACTTCTTTGCGCGGATTTAAAAAATATAGGGGTTGTTTTCGGGAAATAAATTCGTTGATCAAAGCTTGTATACCTTTTGCTGCTGTAAAATCTGCACCTGCAATAATACACATTTTAAATTTGATAACATTAATAATTTTAAGACACTTACCAAATACGTAAAGGCAATCGACCACGACCGGAAGATGCGACGATGCAAGACCGGCTTTAACGATACTAGATTTCATGAATTCAATTCCAGGAAAATATAAATTATTGGTTGGCGTAACCAAAATGTACTCGACATCGTGTTTTGACTGCAACAAAAATAATTTCTAAGGCTATTCGGCCTAAGCCCAAAGAAAGCTTACACATTTCTTCTCGACGGTCATTTTAGGCCGAGCAGACGGATACAACAGAAAAACCATATTTATTCCAACCCCGATTAAAATACCCAATTCGACTCCGACTCCTAAACATAGCAAAAAAGTTGCAAAAGTCGGAATCAAATCCATTCGGTTGGATCTCCACATTGGCTTCACCACCTCATATTCTATCATAAAAATAACGGCACATATTATAACAGCAGCTAAAGATGATTTTGGAATGAAGGCAAAATATGGTGTAAGAAACCCTAAAGCCAGTAGTACCATGGTACCTGAAAAGAAAAGCTGTTAAATAGCTACTTTGCTTTTTCGCTTTTATGATCGTTACCCGTAAATATTCCTCCTAATGGGGTTTGAACACCGCTTGCATGATTTACGGCTGATCTGGAAAACGATCCGGTTATGGGCATGGACGAAAAAAATGATCCAAAAATATTGGATAACGATAATGTCAACAATTCCTGCGTTGCGTTCACTCCTTGCCCGTTTGCTGAAATTTCCATAGGAAAAATGTACTCGAATATTTTGATTTATTAGTTTAGACTTACAAAATGCTTTTGCAATAGCAACATTTCCGAGTACCGCAATAATTGGCACCAAAAATACGGAAGTCCCTAAATCATTAATCATTTCCGAAAAGTTAACAGTCCGATTGTTAACAGTAGTGGAAAAGGGAGGTAATTTAAAACTTGGAAGACCTGGTTTTATGCTTCCCGTCAGTAAAAATGGAGATTCTAGTCCTACAGATGTGTAGGTATATACAATTACCGAACAAGTAATCACGACAAGTGCATTTCGCGACGTTGAAACTAACCAAAGCGTCCGCGAAATATAAATTTGCAGTTTGGTCGGCTTTTTACCACGAATTATTTTGAAGTCTTTTAGTTTCTTAAAAAAAATAAAAAAAATTAAAACAATACTTGAATTATTATTACACAAAACATTCTTGGATAAACATGTTAATAGGACAGGAAATACAGGAAGGTAAAGCGATTTCGATTATTTAGTCCCCCCCCCCGGTCCCGAAATTATTTATCAAGTACTGAAAGTCCGCCTGCAATCGTAAAAGAATCAGAAAAACCAAAAACAATCTTTACAACTAATAATAAAAACATTAAACTTGAAGTATTAAAAAAAAATTTAAACTAAAGATATTTCTAATAAACTAAACCCCAAATTAAAAAATTGGAAATTCGTATTAATATCCGGCGATTGGCGACACTGGATTGAATACACCTACTACTAAATTGCAAAAATATAAAAACTGACGATGGAGAATATAAAAAAGACCTATATATTTACAGTACTGTGTAAAAGTCGGCCGCCCCTTAATTAATATTGTTAGTTATTACTCCTATTAATTAATTTTCGATTTTTGAAAAATAATTATATTGAAATAAATGAAATAGATATTTTATCTTAATTCGTACTATTATGGTAAGAATTTTAAATAGCTATAAATTGTTTGAACCAAAAATTTTAAAAGAAAAATAAATTTTATGACTATCATCGGCAACATAGCTTAAAATAACACTTCCGCAATAAATTAGAGTGGGCATTGCAAACCCATAAATTGTCTTATATTTTGGTGTAATTTAGTTCTTCGTTTTGACAACATTATTTACCATCCGTAAAATAAGAATTTAGTTTGGGATTTTTATTAAATTAAAACATTTTTATTTAAAGACGGTTTTTTACAAAAGAGTTTAAAATTAAAATATGAATAAGTTTAAACTTATTAAAAATATCGTAGTAAACAAAACTTTTAACTTTTGTTTTTTAATATTTTAACCCCCCCCCCCTGAAAATCTAGTCTAAATACGACCCTGTTGCAAGCAAAGTAAAAAAAATAAAACACGAATTTTTTAAACATTTTTTTACTTAATTTAATTTATAACTCGAAATCCGTTGATTCTAGACGATAAGAGGTTATAACCTAATTTGTAGATAAACGAATAATCTTTAAAAAAGTTCTAATCTATTAAGCATAAAAAATGAATAATATCCGAGCTATGGCCGTTTAAAATCAGAAATTCAAAAAATTGCTTTAAGGTTTGCTTTGTTTGAGTTTATATAACTTTTGTGCGTTTTCTTATGAAGAGGAGCGCATTAATTTTAGCAGCCCAGGAGCGTCGTATGTCTTAGAACGGCCCTGTTTTGAATATGTTAATGTGCGTACATAAATGTACCGGCAATTATTTTGGAAAAATTTTGGATGGGAAATTTATAACTCACCCGTAAAGCTATTAGCACAATGATGCAAATAATACTTAAAATACAATCGTGTATTCGAATTAAATGTATATTTTTGTAGACTTTCACTAATGTATCGATAAATCCCGACGAAGAAAATTTTAATCCTAAAAGACCTTTGAACTGAGATACTGCAATTATTACAGAAGTTGCTGATGTAAATCCAACCGTCACGGGTATGGATATAAAATCAACAAGAATGCCTAAAACATAGAATTTTAACATCGAAATTTGTATTGGACGAACCTAATAATTACCTAAATTTAATACTGCCATTAGAAGTTGTACTAATCCTGAGAGAAAGCACAAAAGAACTGCGTAATCAGCATTTCTGCCTTGAATTTGTTGATAAGTCATTATAGCCATTAGGGCAGTCGGCCCTAACGTAATTTCCTTACAACTTCCAAAAATTATGTACATAAAACAACCCATAAACGAAGAATATAATCCATACTGAAAATATTATCTGTGAAAAATTTTATTGCAAAATTGTACGAAAAAGTTACTTACTTGTGGTGCCAATCCTCCAAGTGTTGCATACGCAAGAGCTTGGGGCATCACGGTCAGCGCTACCGTTATTCCCGCTATGGAGTCGCTTAAAAATTTGTGCATCGTGTAATTTGGCGCCCATTGTAAAATTGGAAGTCTTTGGCGTATAAATTTTGCTAATTTACGTTTTATCACAGGCATTTTAGGCGTTTACTGAAATTCAGAAAAAAAATGATACAAATCACTAAAACAGCCAGTTAAGTAAACCAAGTTAAACAAAATTTTTACTAGAAAACACAATATAATCGCCCGTAACAGTGAGCAACTAGTTTGCGCTCAGTAATGTATGTTCTCTTTTTCATTAATAAACAATTGAGATTTAAAAATAGCAATTGGACCGAAACAAACATGTCTAATTAATTTTTGTAACTGTATAATTTCAAAAAATTACGGAAGTACAAGATTTTTGAATTAACACGAAAAAACTTTCACCGAGTTACCTACTACTTCCTATGAGAAATATCCTCTGCATTGTTTAATCGCAATTGAAGGCAGAGTTTTTGTACTTATAAAAAAGAATAAATTTTTTCATTTTGATAAAGTTAATTTTATTACTCGTAAAATTTGATTCGTAAACAAAAAAGATAACCCGGTCAAGTTCACCCCGGCTTGGGTAAACTTGACATATAAAACGAGATTAAAAAAAACATTATTAACTTATATCCTACATATCTTACTAAAAAAAAAAAAAAAAAACTGAAATAGTTAATTGATGTGGTATCATCGTACGTGGTAACGTTTTTTTGATCCACTTGTTTAAATTTTAAATTTAATTTTAATCATAATATAAAATTTTATATTTAAAAAGTAAAGGAATAAAAATCAAAGCGGCTTTCCATGCGTGTGTGGGTAGATTATTGTAAAAATCTGACAGTATTGTTACATATTAAGGGCATACCCGATCCGGATGTACCTACTCTATCGTTCATCATTGACAATATAAAGATAAAAAGTGCAAACTTACATAGTCCGTAATTTTGTTATAGTTACCATGCACTATCAGCAATTGTCGATAGGTGTTTAAAATCAATGATTAAAAACGATAAATAAACGTTTATCGCGATCACTGGAATTTGTCATAACCATTGATAATAAATAATGGAAGATAATTAGAAAATTTTAAAACAAATAACATATCGCTAATATTATTCAATCAATATCTTATCGAATATTAACGCTTTCACTGCAAGAACTCGATTAAACTTGCCACCACGTTCGTAGCTTTTTATTAACTTTGACAAATCACTTTTCAATTAAAACGTGAGCGTAAATAATTTTATCAATCGGTTAGTATTCCAAAAAACAAACTAAACCTTATCGATTACCATTTTTTAAGACAGTTTCACGAGCGCGCGGTTGAAATACATGATCGTTTCTTAAAATTTTTAAAAAACTTACATATTGAAAATTATAGGATATTTTATTTAATATAGTTTATCAAGGTAGTTCAAAAAATGAAGGTTACTTATTTCTTATATAAATTAGGAAACTTATTATGCAAACCAAGGTTACATTAAATTAAAATTCTGATAAAAACGTACAATTTTTAATTATTTTTTATATTTTTTATGTAATACATACGTGCACTTATAATCTGTACAACAGAAGAACCATTTCAGTCGCCGGGGGGGGGGGGGATATTTGTATTTTGATAATATAGACTCCAAACGCGATTTTAGTATATTTTAACCGGAAATATACTTAATTAACCACCAAATTAACCGTAGAATTAGTAATTAGAATTAAACGTAGAAGTTTGCCGCATTTAAATCCTATGCGGTTGTTCACAACCTCGAAATTAGTACTTAACGCGAAATTAGTACTTAGTACTTAATGCAGAACCTTGCAAGGTCCAAGCTTTTTTACGTAAATTAGTCGTCAAGTCACTACTGCGCATGCTTCAAAATCATTCAAGTGTCATCTGTGATTTCTAACCTAAAACCTGGTAACTTTTGTGACCTGAATTACATTTAATATTAAAGGTACAACGCTATGGTATTAACCTGTACCCGATTTAAATAGAAACATTAGGTTATCTAGCAATAACAACAATTTACCATCCGAAATACTTAAGTTCCAAACATTGACACTAGATGGAGTCACACTAATTTGCGTATTAATTTAAGCATTGTGAATGCTACCAAAACATTAATTTATGTTTAAATTTCAAGTACTAATTTATGTACTAATTCTACGGTTAATTTGGAGGTTGTGGATGAGGCTTAACTCTCAAGGGTTTGAAATTAGAATTTCAAAGGAATTTTAAAATTTGGAAAACTTCAGGTAGCTAATCTTAAGCGCCCTTTATACTATGCGATTTATCATAGGATTTCCCTTACGACTTTCATTAGGATTTCTCTCACGAGTTTTGCCTTTAGGCGTTATGCTGGTTTTTGCTTTACACCATGTGTTTGCTTACGATTATGGATGAATACGATCAAATACGGGTAAAGGCAAAACTCGTGAGAGAAATCCTAATGAAAGTCGTAAGGGAAATCCTATGATATATCGCATAGTGTAAAGGGCGCTTTAAAGGGATAAGCGTTGCCTAAGTTAGGTAATATCGAATACAGGGTACTTGCATTGTTGCATTCCATCGACAAATTTGATAATCTATTTAATAATTATGTCATATTATTGTATTATTTCATTGAAAATCATCTGTTATAATCTTTTACGTTTCTACAATAAATTATTAATATAATTATAATATAATTGCTAATAAATAAATATATAATAAGCCAGTATAGTAGCGGTTCCTAATGTGTACCTTACCAAAATTCAAGTTAGATTTTTAAAAATTGAATGTTTGTAATTATTTGCGCTAAATCGGCTCGCGCCAAACCGGCTTCACACCAAACAGGCTCGCACCAAAACGGTCTCGCGCCAAAACGGCCTCGCACCAAACCGGCCTCGAGCCAAACCGGCCCGCACCAAAACGTACCATCCCGCCCAAAATAGTTCTATTAGGCAAACTAACCAAGTAGCCAATCGGACAACAGCAATTCAAAGTCACGGTAAAAAATAAAAAAAATGATTGATTACTTGGTTTATTTATCTAATACCTACATGTATAACCAATGATACCTCAAGGTGAAGGAATCGTGTTTAATTCGCATTTGGTACCAATGGGACCTCTGGATAGACGCGCAAGTTTTGAATTCGCTCGGCTACACTTCACTTCGCCTCACATACAGAGGCGGATTTATATTTTAGCCGCCCATAGGCACTGAGTTTTTTGCCGCCCCTATTTAAAGAAAAAAAAGTTGCTGGATGTAACGTATCAAGTAAACAATCTTTGCAAAAATATTCATATACTCACAAAAGTATTTGGACGCTCTTATGTTAGCAATGTAAATTGTACTTTTTGAAAACTCTCTTTGGGATAAAAAAATTCCTTTACAAAAATACTTTTCAGACATATTTTGTAGATAATTTCTTTGTCTCCATTTTTGTTTCCCTACACATTTTTATTCGTCCCCTCATTTTCGACCGAGAGAGACTTAAAGTAGTCTCAGTAAAAATCTGATGAGAATCACCTGAGAAAACCGTAAGAATCTCAAAGTGTATTTTTAATTTTATTAAATAGTTTTACCGAATCTGCTTTAAATGATTCTCGGTCAAAAACAAGGCGACAAAATTTTGCCATTCTCTTGTTAAGATTCTTGTCCCCCCCCCTACAAATTGGATTCGATTAGAATTAGTTAGATTAATTAATTAGAATTAATTAGATAGATTAGTTATTATTACCGTAAACACTTTCATTTACGACTATATTTTAAAATTTTCAAAATTATTATGCCAATTGCATTACATAATATGTATTAAAAACATGTATTTAAACCATTTTTTTATTTATAAATTTATTGTGTTAATATTTTAAGTTTTATTTGCCATTTCAGTAATTTTTTATAAGTGTCCATACTTCCGTGAGCGGCAGTGTACGTACTATAACATATTGTACAATTTCTTTTCGATTTTTAGTATGATTTAAAAAAATTCGCGTTCCAAAATTTTGCCGCCCCCTAAATTCTGCCGCTCTAGGCACGTGCCTACTGTGCCTTATGGGAAATCCACCACTGCTCACATGTGTAAACCAGCTTGCCAAAAAAATTTGCCTTTTAATCCTAATGAAACAATGCCTATAATATTTAGATTGCTTATAATATTATCTATACACAGTAACAATGAGAGTACTTTTCCACTCTGGTTGAACTTTTAAATGTGAAAAGGGGGCTTTTTCTAAATAGACCCGAATTAAAAATAATAAATAAAATATTTGTTTTTTCATTTTCAAAAGTCAGTAAAAGGCCTGGTTTTAAGATCGATTGAAATGTTCGAAAATCGCATCAGTTATGCCGACAGATAGAACGTCGAAAATTTATCATATTATAAATTTTTTTTCTTTTTATATATTGAAATACAACATATTTAAGTAAAAATAACTTACCTTAATATATTATAATATCGGAACACATAGTTGATTTGTATGGTTGCACTGCTGCGATGTACCAATCAGTGTATCGAATCAGCGAGAAAACATAATATCCAAAATTAATTTGCAATATACGGATTCTAAAATAAAAAAAAACTTTAAATGAAAGAATACTATTTCCTGGCAGCTTATAATAATATCAAATAAATTGAAGCAACTATATTAATCTCGCTTAACTGTAGATAAATAGACAATTTTTATTTAATTCGACTAATTTAGTTGTCGTGATAAAATTTTATATCAGCAAAAATCTCAAATAATATCAAGATTATAAGTGGCATTCATTATTATCAAGATTAAAAAATATTTCTAATTATTGTCGATTTCGTAATAATTAATAATATTACGATTCAAAATTAGCAATTGCCTATAGTTAGAAATTTAAATAAAAATTCGACTATTATTTAATTCCTAGAGTAAAATTTGTATAAGACAATATTAAATATTAAAATTAATAAAATAAAAATTAAAACTTCTTCTTCTTCGTGTGCCATATCCGGTCCCCGGACGTTGGCGACCTCTCTCTTATGTCTGTGTTGTGCGTTTGAAGTATTATCACACACATAGGGGACCTACTGCTTAACGCGGGCTTCGAACCGCGGGAAGTGTATACACTTCATCTCCAGAGAGGATGTACCAGGCAGAATGCACCTCGGTGGTTTGCCATTGCCTTCCGAAGGGGAGGTGGCCAGAATAAAGTTTTACTGAGCCCGGAGTCGCACAACGCACTTAACCGCTCTAACTGACGACCGTCTTTAATTAAAACTAAAATTTCTCATTTCAAAAAACAATTTTAAAAATTCTGAAAAAAACAACGGTTTGATTCCAATGTAGTATGTATATCTACTTCAACGTGTAGATTTTACTATCTAAATAATTTTTTTTTCTTAAATCAGTAAAAAGAGATAATCTAAAATATTATCTATAAAATTAACATGTAGGTCAAGCTCAAAAATATAATTTAATATTTATTTAATGCTCTTTGCACTTACTTTGTGGTTGAATAAAACTGATTATTATAACATTGTTTTGCGTAACGTAAATTTAATAGTCATGTAAATAATATAGGAAATATGCTATATAATTTTACCCATTATTATTATTTAATTTACAAGGAAATTATATGACCTCCGCATTTTTGTAATTTTTGCCACTTATTCTACTGAAAGTTTAGCCCTTCAATAAGAACTCGTCAAAGCAGTAGGGCCAGATAGCCAGAAATTTTCGAGAAAATTGACTTTGAAATATTGTCGAAGGAGTTTGAAGACAAGATGTGAAATAATTAACAAATAGTTTCGTAGCACATCGTAGCGATCAATTTTACATTAATTAAATGGCGTAAATAAGAATTAGAGAGAAAAAAAAACTAGCGAAGGTGGGAATAGAATCAGGCGAATAGAACCCACTGGTTCTTAGTCCAACTCGCTCGCCCCTGTGCTACGAAACTATTTGCTAATTGTTTCACATCTTGTCTTCAAACTTCTTCGACAATATTTGAAAGTCGATTTTCTCGAAAATTTCTGGCCATCTGGCCCTACTGCTTTGAGAAGTTCTTATTGAAGGGCTAAACTTTCAGTAAAATAAGTGGCAAAAATTACAAAAATGCGGAGGTCGTATAATTCCCTTGTTAGTCAATTCTATTTCATAAACGGTAGAAGGCAATGTGCAATTTTCTTTAACGTTTAGTTAACTAAATATTTGTTAACTTTCTTATATTGCCTTTTATTTTACATTTTGGTTGCGTGTACTATCTATTTAATATTAAAAATTAATGGTTATCGTTGCAATCTTTTTAAACGTCGAATAATTTTAAAAAATGCACGATGCATTTTAAGATTACCATAAACTTTGTTTTGTACTATCGCGGGATTTTAACAATTTTTCAAAATCTTTCAACACTCGTATGCTATTAAATGATTGGTTTTAAATTTATAAGATGGTATAGAAATGGCTGTACAAATCCTCATTATCGTTGCTAGATTATATACTTACTTCTCAAATTGAAGTGAAGTTACATAGTTCAACGCACTTGAAAATGATTTGTTTAACCAGGAAATGAGATAATAGATTTGGAATTGAAATTGATATTAAAGCAAATTAGATGCAATGGAGCATTCAGTTTTTTATATATATCAGACATAAATTGATTAATTAAATAATATAATCGTAGAAATGTCAATCGTATTCCTATTTTATTTTTTCTGCTGTCGGTACCAAAAATATTCCATGATTTGAATTTTGTGGTATTTTGACTTTTCTACAGTACAGCGCCGGCGCGGCCGTCAAAACTTCATAGCCGTCATTATTGCAATTCTGACGGAGTTGACGAAGCGATTTATTTTTTAAGATTTTGTCGATATCATCCTCAAAACGTCGTCAGCTCAAAATCGCAATATACAGGGTGTCCCCGTGACCGTGGAGAACCTTTGCGGTGGTGATAAAGGACACTTTTCTAAGACAAATTTTTAAATAAAAATTTTCAAACGGCCATATCCCCAATATTATTGATTTTTTAGACTTAACGGATTAGACCTTTTTTAAAGATCATTTACTTATCTACAAATTAGTTTATATCCCTTTATTGTCTAGAATAAACGGTTTTCGAGTTATAAATTAAATTAAGGAAAAAAATGTTAAAAAAATTCTGATTTTATTTTTTTTACTTTTCTTGCAAACTCCGTATCTCTTAAACGAAACGTCTTAGAAAAAAACTAACGGCCTAAACCGGATAGGGAATTTAACGGACTACAACTTTGGTAAAATAAATTTTTTTCAGAAACCTACCGTTTTCACAGAAATTTTGAAAATAATGAACAAGGTGTAGGTAAAAAAAAAATAAATTTACAAAATTTTTAAAAATCTCATGTGTTTTACAATTTGTTTTAATGTCAAAACGTATTGTAGCGTTTAACGTTTGAGCGAAATTGTTAGAAAGAGCATTAGTTTATCGTTAATTATTTTGTTTGTTTTTTACTGTTAATTAGTTCGTTATTTATGTTTTTTTACCTACACTTTGTTCATTATTTTCAGAATTTCTGTGACAACGGTTGATTTCCCAAGAAAAATTATTTGACCAATGTTGTAGCCCGCAAAATTACCTATCCGGTTTAGGCCGTTAGTTTTTTCTAAGAGGTCTCGTTTAAGAGATACAGGGTTCACAAGAAAAGTAAAAAAAATAAAATCAGACATTGTTTAACATTTTGTCTCTTAATTTAATTTATAACTCGAAAACCGTTTATTCTAGACAATAAGGGGATATAAACTAATTTGTAGATAAGTAAATGATCTTTAAAAAAGGTATAATCCGTTAAGTCTAAAAAATCAATAATATCGAGGCTATGGCAGTTTGAAATTAGAAATTCAAAATATTGCTTTAAAGAAAGGTACCCCTCAAGGGATTTGACTAGGACAAAAATTTTATTTGAAAATTTGTCTTAGAAAAGTGTCCTTTATCACCACCTCAAAGGTTCTCCACGGTCACGAGAACACCCTGTATCTACGTGATAGCCGTCAAAGCGAACATAATATCATGAAATTAATCAGAATCACATCACACCCCAGGATCGTATCCAGAATTAAAAAAAAAATTTGTAAAAATTAAATTTCGGTTTTTTAAATATTCCCATTTTTAACTGCCAACTGGAAACTAAATTACGATAGGATCTTCATTAAATTTTTAACAAAAAATTTGTTTGGCTCTTGACACAACGGTGCAGTGAACTTGGAGAAAGAACGTTAGCTATGTGTTCTACTATGCATCTGCTTTTATTTTTTCCACAGGTTAGATAAAAATAGAAAAGGTATAACTTCCTCGTTGACGTTAAATATGTGCATGTCTTAAGGAAAATATCAATTATATTTAAGCTTAAAATAAACTAATCCAGCCAAGTGGGTTCCAAAATTTTATAAATTTTCGAAATTACGTGCGTATTCCTGATTCCCGCTCTTTTTTCAAAAAAAATTTATGTAAAAAATCAATAATATTTACAGAGTTGCCAATAACGGAAGTCTTCCGTAAAAGAAAGGTTTAGGGGTATGCATTTGTGGCAAATGCAATTTAGAAATTAATTTAATTATGATTTTTGCCGATTAAAATTTTAATTACCTACCTATAAAACCGTCACCCACGCAACTTATTATTAAATTGATATTATTACATAGTTGCAACTTCATTAAAATATTGTTTAAATATACGTATGTTATTAATTAAATTAAATTGAACCAAGTTTCTCTTATTTATTGAGGAGATTTCACTTAAACTATAATAAATTCTATATTATAAATTTCGACGTTACTATTTCAAACTGGCAACTTTTAAGCCCGGCTCATTTTCTCTTCCCCACTAAAATAAATACATACTTTTTAAATTTTTGAGTTTTGTACTTACCTAAGCAATTGAAAATCAAACAATATTTTTTTTTATTAGTATGTAAATTTCTTTACATACTTACACAAAAACCTTGGTATTCTTCGTAATAACTGCTTATACTGATTTTGCTCGATAAATTATTAGCTGATGCGCATGTCTAAATATCAATTAAATAATCCGCTCCTGGGTAATTATTATTGTATTTATTATTTAAATTTTTATAATAACACATTTATTACAAAGTTGTATCGAATTAAAAAAAAGTTATCGAAAATAGTTATTTATGTATTAAGGACGTAATGAGGTGCGAAGTTACGCTCGAGATTCTTTCATTACTTTTAAATATAAAATATATGGCGGTAATTAAATTTTAGCGCTGTACGAAGTTTTAACAGTTCTGTTAGTATTCCGAAATTATATTTAAAATATTTTATTTGGATAAGATTAAATTGTTTTCAAATTAGCATGAAAACAATTTAAACTTATAACATTCATCATATTATATTAATTTATTTAAAATTTACGTTCTTACGAATTTACAATTTGATTATACTTTTTTGTTAAAGTTGTAATAAAATATTTCGTAATTCGTTAGAGCTTTTTTGGTTTTAAGTACAGTAGAGTTTCGATTTGTACCAATCAAAACCAATAGAAAAAAATACGAAATGTGCCGAATTAAGTAGTAAAAAGTCCATGTAAATATTTTATGATTTTTGAAAAAAAGCAAGTTAACTTTTTTGAAAATTTTTGACCACAAAAACCGAAAATTTGTATTTCCACTTTTTCTTGCGTAATTTGAGCTGAAAATTCGAATAGTGCATAATATTTTATATTCCGGTAAAGTACGAGAAAAATACTATCCGATTTGCAATAAAACAATTCAAATCGAATCACATATTTACGAAAATGTCCAGTTGCAACTCAAATCTAGACCACGCAAATCAATACGGCAATCTAGGCCCCCAGTGCATTACGTAATAATTTATATTTTGAATTTTTACAAATTTTTACAAATTCAAAATATCGAAATTGATTGTATTTATATTTTTACGAAAAAAATTTAATATGCCATAGGTGCTTGTTTCAAAACGTAATTTTTTAATTTAAATTAAGGTCGGGGATTGACAAACTTTTATAAATATCCGCATGCATCGCTACTGGCGCAAGAATATATATAAATATTTAAAATTTAGCAAAGTTACACACTTCACGTGATTGTGCTAAAATCCAATAGATGTCACCTCATCTGCAAAATTGCCTCAACGGCAAAAGCCGTTAATTCAAGGCTCCATCTTCTTCAAAAAGCTTGAACTATTTTCGAACTCGAAAGTTCAAAATCTGCATAAAATGATAAGTACACGAGTTCATTCATTTTGTTGTTATTAATTAACTTTTTTCAATTTCATTTATTGATATGTAAACTTCGCATATATCCGCGTGTTATTGTAGAGAAAAATTCGGTATAATTTTTTTTTTCTTTTTTACAGTTTTTAATTTCATAATGTAATTAAAAGTTTAATTTAAATTATGAACCTACAAAAACATAGCTAACAGTTTCTTCTACAAGTTGTTAAAAGTATAAATGTTATATATGATTTAGTTTGGGAAAAAACCATGAACTCCGAAGGGTCAATATAGTGTATATTTTGTACATTCGTTCCCAGCCTTAAGAGATGCTTTTGTTTAAAACAATTGATCAAATAAAATTTGAATATTTTTTTAATATTGTTATGTAAATACGGAAAATACGTTTCATTGCTAAAAGAATTACTTTTGATTTTTTTAATCGTTATAGGATTTTGAAATTCCAAAAGCAAAGTTTTTGGATAGAGTAAAAATTCAAAAAAAATCTTGAAAATTATTTCCAAGTTAAAGTTAATTTTCATCCATAAAAATTCATCTGCGATGCTGAATAATTCCTTTTTATTATTACTACAGAAATATTTAAAAGCATTTGAGTTTTTGGCATATTAGTATGTTACTAATCAAGGTATGTAGAGCAGTTGAGACAATTTTAGATTTGCAATAATTTTTCAAAGTTTCAACAAAATTGTACAAAAAATATTTAAAATAATTTGAAGTTGCTACGCCATTGGATTCGTCAAATGCAAATGTCATTTTAAATTTTTGGAACCCTAACCAAAATATTTTCTAGATAGGTCGTGATCATTAAATTAGTTAAATTTTTTGAATAAAAAAATGTCCGAAACAAGTAGATTAGTGTTGGGTGCGAAACCAAACATCGATTATCCAGTTAAGGTCGTTTATTGCGGAAATTGTACTATGCCGATTGAGGTTAGAAATTAATAAAATCTTAAAATTTATTTCAACTTGTCTTATCTTCAGTACTGCGAATACTACCCAGAGTATGAGAAATGTAAGCAGTGGTTAGAAAAAAATTTGCCGGGCGAATTCTCCAAGATCAAGTTGGAAGACGATGGTACGGAGGGTGCAGGCGATGAAGAGAAAAAGCGTCAAAAGAGAGGAGGAAAGGGCATGATGAAGGCCAAAAAGAAAGACGACGGTCCCAAGCAGGTGTGTGTTTCGAGAGCTCCCCGTGGCAAAAAGAAGTCCGTCACCGTTGTTACTGGATTAAGTAGTTTTGGTAATGCCAAATTGCTCTGTTCGTTACAAGATAAATTCATATCTTTTTATCAGGTATCGACTTGAAGGTGGCGGCCAAATTTTTTGGAACAAAATTTGCTTGTGGATCTTCGGTTACAGGTGACGATGAAATTGTTATTCAAGGAGATGTCAAGGATGACTTATTTGAAGTTATACCAGAAAAATGGGCCGATGTAAGAATGTATTTCTTTAAAATCAGGTTTTTAATTAATTGACGTTTTAGATTGATGAAGATTCGATCGAGGATTTAGGAGACCAGAAACGATAAGAAGCAGAACTTTATTTTTAATTTTCATTACTAATTGTTTGATTGTATGCGATAAGTTAATTAAATTTTTTTAAATATTTAATAAAAAACTTTATTAATTATTATACACCTAACATTAATCAGAATCTTTTATTTAAAATACTTACACACTTCAACAAATGAAACGTGAAAATTAAGTATCTGCATTCTCTTCTTCATTTTGTGCATAAACATGTGGAAAATGTGTTTTCGTGAGGACTAAAATTTCATTTTCTTGCTCTTCGGTAAGCTTCTCTTCACTTTCTTCCACAATCTAAAGCAAAATTGAAAGTAAGTGAAATCGACTGTCTTTAGCAAATGGACTTACCAACTGAATTTCTAATGGACTAGTAGGTGGAGTATTGATCATTCCCAATCTTTCGTTCTTGCTTATGTTGAAATTCTTCAGAGCTTTGCCACATGACCGGATATCTTCTACCGTTGAATTCTTAGCAGCAGTGGTATCCAAATACTGGAGTGTCTCGTATGTTATGGTCGCAAGTTGGCCCAATCGATTATCGTTCCTGGTTCTACCTCTTACAACATGATCCCTCACTTGTTGTAAATGATACATAACCTCGTAATTACACATTGTCGCTGCTTTGCAATTAATTCTAAAAATAATAATTCGTTAGAAATGTCGTTGTAAAATTGTCAACTTTACTTACATTTCCATTTTTAAAACTTAAAATTACAATAACTTATTTAGCTAATTTGAAATAAACTGACAGTTCTATGACCGTGGCACGTCAAAATTCACAATAGAACAGTGGCGTATCAAACGTTAAAGGTTTTCTTTTCGGCTTATCCTCGTGTCGATAACTAAGTTTTCTTTTTCAGAAAGTATAATATTTGGTTCTTTTCAAAATAATTTCAACTTTCCATGTGATCTAGAAATGGGCAAACATTTTTCAGTTACCGAGTTCTGCGAATAAATGTACGAATAGAGTAGGTACTGTAAAGATGAATCGCAACAGTCGATACTAATTTGTTTTTAAATCTATTGTATCACAAAAGAAGATTTTGATCAACTTGTATTATTTGCAGTTTAAAAATGTTTCCTATTTTAGATCAAGAAAACTAAAACAATTTTGAAATTTTTATTTTGTGATAAAAAAGTCATACTTAAATTGGCATTAAACAATATCAACCTCTCTTTGCGATCATTTCCACAGTACTGTTTATTGTCCACATTTTTAGTCTCGGATGTAATATTTTGGTTTTTGAAGAATAAGTTCAGTTTTCTCTCTTTTGAGTTTCGAGTACAAAATGGTATAAACGACTCCCAAAAATATGAAAATATAGCACGTCATAGAATTTTCTTTAAATGCGATTATTTCTAGTTAAATATTTTACTATTTTATAATTTATATACTTATAATAAATATTTAAAAATAAAAATCAAAATTTTCATCATGTTTTCACTTTTATTTATTTTTCTAAAAACTAAAGATATGTTATCGCTGAATTTTCTCTTCAGTTTTGCAGTCTAATCCGACCTTGAATGTATGTGGGTTGGAATTTAAGTTCAAAGTTGGTTTTATAAATTTATTGATGATTTAATCACATGTCACTGGAATTAGTTTATTATGTCAAACATCCAAATTAATTGTGTTATTATCAACTTTTATTCAAGTAATTTAAAAAGTTTCTACTTTCGGTTGAGAATCTTTCTTGTCAAAATGTTATTTTCTGTTATACTTTTAATCGTACCAATTCAAATAGTTTTCGTTAATTGCAAACCAATTGACTTAACTTGGCCATTCGATAGCGACACAGTTTATTGGCCCAACAATCAACCTTTTATGTTTACAAAAAAAGTTGCCGAAGTGCGCAACAATAGCTGGTAAATAATTATTTGTCAACTGTTTTGTTTCCAAAATTGGTACCTTTATGCACTCAGGTATGCAGCGAACGAATTTACCACTGCAGAGCACGGAGGAACCCATTTCGATGCACCTTTTCACTTTAATAATTTAGGCTGGAAAGTGGGCGATGTACCACTTTCGAGACTCATAGTACCAGGTATTTAAAATCAAAAAACAAATTCTATTGATTAAAACCTTCCCCATTACAGGAATAATGATTAATTTAACCAACGAAGCTGAGGAATTGCAGAGTAAGGCTCGTCTCCTACCCCGGCATTTAAAAGCATGGGAACAGCGTCATGGTGATATCCCTGCCAACAGCGTACTATTAGTTTCATTTGGGTGGTCAAAGTACTATTCCAATAAGACGCAGTATTTAGGAACCGACGAAGACAATAATTTAAATTTTCCTGGTAAGAGTAGCAGAATGGTGGTTCTCGTCATTGAAAGTGATTTTACAGGTATTTCAAATGAAGCGGCACAATGGATAGTCAAGTCAGATAAAATAGTTGGGGTGGGAGTGGACACTGCGAGTGTGGATGCGGGATCAAACATCGGCGTTCATATGATTTTCAGTGCAAAACAAATTTACAATTTAGAAAACATCAAAATTCCACCCAACTTTCCAGGTGAAATTAGAGCAAAATTCATCAATTGCGTCACTAACCTAACAATCTAATTTACAGAAAACAATTTCACCCTTTACGTGATGCCTATGAAAATAAAAGATGGAACTGGGGCACCTTTACGGATTGTAGCCATTCCTTATAAAATTCAACATAAAATGGAAGCACCAATATCCAACTTTGCAGAACACACCGTTCCATGGTACGGACACGTCATAACTATGTTATCCAGTTTTATTTTACTTATTTTGTATGCAATTACCACAGTGGATTACGAATAAATTTTATTCAGGTTTAATTTAATTACAGCAAAAAATATACACCGTCCAGAATTTTACATTATATTATAAATAAAAACGTATTGAATAGAAATTATAAATATTTTACTTATAACTTAAAATCAATCTAAAAATTTCCCAATATACAACTAAAATATTTTTTATGGTTAATAACCTAAAAGTAAAAAAAAATGTTTAAATTTCTCTGTGATTTTTTCTTTTCCGCGTGTCACTGTCGTCACTGTGATACTTTGAATTCAATTTAACTTTTCTTGCAGATTTTCTCAGAGGTTGTCTAAAGAAATAAATTGTTAGTAAGTGGATGAAATGCATTAAAAAATTTTAATATTATTTGTTTCGAGCTGAATTCACCCCACACACCCATAAAATAAGTGAAAATGAACACTAATTGTTATAAGTTATGCCTGACCTAATTTAGTTGTCAATTTCAAGGTAACAAATTATGCAGCTTAAAAATGCGCTAACAGAAGAAAGGTCAGGCAGGAGTATAAAAAGAGTACATAAATCATAAAATTTATTATACCATTTTAGTATAAATGAGGCCTTGAAAGATAATAATGCTCCAAGTCACAAATTGAGTTTCCTCAGAAAACAGATTTTCTAATTTAGCCATTACTGCTCTAACTACCTCAAATGACCAGCAGTGTGGCGCAATGCTTAAATCATCATGCTAGGACGCGGTAAACTGCGGTTCGCTACTCGATCATGTCCACGCCACACTGCTGTGATCTAAATAAGCCCAATATCAATCTATAGGCTATGGAAAGTCCACGGTAGTGGTTTGATACGGTCGCTGGTTGAGTAATGAGTGGAAGTTCCGTGTTCGAATGGCGAACCCACGGAATATCTCAGCTTGGCCTTCCCGCGAGTATCAACACTCTGTGAAGGGGTACACAATAAGCTTAAGCTTCAGTGCAGTGGGGTCAGTACCACAGCCCGTTACAATAATGAATAATAACTACCTCAAATGCAATATCTATGTACTTAAAAATTAAAGAACAAACTCACTCAGAATCTGAAGAAGTTTCTGTTACTGCTACTGGTTTGCTTTTGTTATTACTTCTAGTAATGCTTCTGGTACTGCTTGTACTACTTTGCGATTTTGTAGTACTTCGTGTAAGGATACTCACGTTGTTTTCATCATCATCATCCTCTAATTTTTCTAACTGTAATAAATAATTTTAAATTTGGACAATAAAGAAGTAAAACTACAAACCTCTTCATCATCGTCAAGCACTATTGTATGCAAAATTGTTACGTCTGAATATCTATTACCGATAGATGTTACGGAATTTCCTGAAAGTTTCCCTCGCCTCTTTCGTCTTTTAACTTTTGAGTTATTGCTATCAACGCTATTGTCCTGAACGCTTGCAGGAGTTTTATTACCAAGTCTCTCTGTAAAGCAAGCATTAAATCGTTGTTAAATTAACATCAAAGTGCCATAAATCATTTGTTAAGTAAGTCGTAATTGGCGCCCAAGTTTTAGTGTTTTGTACAATTGGATGTTATGCAACCCATGACAACAAAAAAAAACAACTTAAACACTAATGGAAAGACTGTAGACTATACAACACTACATATTTAGTGTAGATTTAGCATACAAACATGCTAATTTAGATAGCTAGGTAAATCTTAAATTTATGGAAAACGTACAACAAAAAAATACCTGAATTTCTCACACGGGTGATATTTTCATGATTTGTACATTTTGAACTCTTTTTTATGTTCTTTGGTTCTTGATTTGGAGTATTCACAAGATTGCTTTTTTCCACTTGTTTTGAACTTTTTCTTGTGTTCAGTTCTAAAAAAAACACATCAATATTTTTCTAATTTAAAGTCAAAAATGTTACCTAAACTTCTTGGACTTGGGGTCATTACAATACTGTTTTGAGAAAGTCTTAAACTTTTCCTTGGATTCAATTCCTCTATAAAATTAAAAATATCACCAAAAAGTTTGTAAAATTTAAAAACAATTACCTGAACTGTGAGTACTAGAAACTGAATTACTTTCCGAACGCCGAAGCTTTTTCTTAGAATTTCGCTTTTGTTTTTGACCTGGAGAAGACAAATTCGCATCGCTCTTTGCTTGTCTTACACTTTTTCTCAATGGAGTTACTTGTTCTTCTACCGGCGATTCTGCAAGTCTACCGGGTTGCTTTTCTTTATTATTATTTGAACCATCTTCACATGGACGTTGTAAACTTTTGTTAGTCGAAGTCACCAAATCTACAAGTGATTTGCGACTTTTGAGTTGCCTCGAGCTCTCTCTTTGATTATCACCTCGACCACTTAATCTTTTTTTGTCTAAAGGTACCAAATCTACAACAAGCAATTTTCGACTTTCCCGTTGCCTAGTACTCTTTCTTTGATCCGATTTTTCTTGAACATCACCTTGACTCTTTGATCGTTTCTTAGCTGATGTTACCTGATCTTCAACAAGTGATTTGTTGCTTCCAAGTTGCCTCAAACTCCCACTCTGATTTGAGTTTTCTTGAACATCGCCTTCATTCTGTAATCTTGTTCTAGCACTCTTTCTTTGATCCGATTTTTTTTGAACATCATCTTGACGCTGTAATCGTTTTTTAGCCGATATTACCTGATCTTCAACTATTGATTTGTTACTTTCAAGTTGCCTCAAACTCCCACTCTGATTTGATTTTTCTTGAACATCACCTTCACTCTGTAATCCTGTTTTAGCCAAAGTTACCATATCCTCAATAACAGATTTGCGGCTTTCGGGTTTCTTCAAACTCTTCTTTTGATCAGAGTTTTTTGCTTTATTGGACATTTCTTTTCTGTCTGTAATCAAATCAAATTATAATTTTGTATAAATATTCAAATTAACACCAACCATTATTTGTAACACTTGAAGCCTCATTTACAGTTGCAGAATTTTCGATTTGATGATTTATAGAACTGTTCTCCTTATCTTTGTCATTATCATCATTACTCCTATTACTTTGAGACTCCTCCTTATCCTCATTGCCATCTTCTTGATCATTCAGCATTTGCTTAAGGTTTAGCAAAAACTTTTCTAAATGTCTTTTCAACATTTTATCGCTGATTTTCTAAAATGTTAAAATAAATATAAGTAAGTATTCGGTAAATTATACAAGTTAATTTTACCTCTAAGATGCCTTCTACTTGATCAATTAATTCTCTCACGTTGCAAGGGCTATCCAAATTTAAACTTAAACTGACCAACATTCTAATATAAAGTGGTACATTTTTATCGTCTATTTTATCCCTTATTTTGTAGCACAGAGCATATGCTAAATTTTTGTGAATGTTTACAAATTGCTGAAACGTGAAGATTTAAAACTTGGAATTTAAATTAAAAAAGAATCTTTACCGTTTCAGAATGTATAGAAGTGAGAGCTGCTAAAAATGTTACGGCGTTCTCAATATCAATATCGGCAACAGGACTCGTCCGAGGTGCGTTTCCTATACAATTAAGTACAGGGATAACAGTTCGCTCGTAAATTTCCCCCCCTTCTTCTAATGTCATAAGATAAAATAAGGCATTTCCTATAATTTGTTGAAGCTTATCTTCTTCTCGTTCTTCTAGTGCCGATAAAAGCCACTTGATGATCATTCTTGAAATGATAGTAGGAGAAAGTGTAATTTTAGCCATCACCAACTCGCTTAAAGCTCTCGCTGCTTGATATCTTAATTCTGCTTGTTCATCGTCTAATAATTCTAACAAGATTTCAAAAATGTTATCGCTAGTTATTAAATCATCAATGGATTCCGTTGCTCCACTTTGTTCAATTGTATACAAGCGACGAGTTCCATTGTGACGATGCTTTGCAGATTTATTTGCGGCACTGTCATCCAAACTGTCGTTTTTTAAAAGTTCTACTCCAAATAGTCGTAAGAGATCCGACACCGTGGCGATTGAAACAAGTAGGTTTTGCATATTCTCGTGAGGCGTGACGCGATACAAAAACAAGGGCGTGCAGATAAGTTTTAAATATTGCTGAGCGACAGCCTTGTCAAGTGTGCTAAGTAAAGATAAACATTTGAAAAGTTTATGATTGATTTCATTGTTATCCAAATCGAATAAAGGTGGAAGAAATTCATCTTTACAAGTCCGTAAAGAAATGGTTAACGTTTTTAATTTTGGAAGTGACAGCATTCCTATTAAAATATCTAAGCAGCGAAGTGTTACATCAACTTCGTTGAATACAGGTTTTGCTATTTGTTTGCTAAATTCATTTGTCAATTCGTCACGTTTCGTTTGAATTACTTCAAGTTCTAATTTTATTCTAGCAGCTTCTGCGTAATTTTTGTTCAATACAGCCTCGTCCTTACTTTCCGTTAACTCATTAATTTTCACGTTGAGCTGTGCAAGCTGAAATTTAAAGAAAAAGCATAACTTTGAATCTAAAACTGCAGATATTAAAGATGTACAACAGTATTTGAATTAAACCCTAGTCAAGGTAAGATTTTCATTAATTCATATGGGTGACAAGACATAAAAAAGCTGCAAGGAAATGAAAGAACTAATCAAATGATGCTATACTAATTTTGAATGAATCCAACTGAAATAACACTCCATGATAAAATACAGAGAAAAATTACATCGTGTACTTTATTTGAGACTCTGAATTTCCAGAAGCTGAAATGGATTAAATTTTAAATATGTAATATTGATATCTGAAGATGTAATAATAGAAGAGCCCTAGAAAAACATAAACTTTGCTAGGAACTTGGGAACTTCCAAGTTAAAAATGGGCTATTTGCAAAAATTTTCTTTGATGACTAAACAAGCAAACCAGGTTCGCACCCTACTAAACACACAGTTGGAAATACATGTGCTAACAAAACGTAAAGTTAAAGACTTACTTGATAATTTCTTTGCATCATTTCGTTTGCAGTAGGTTGCTGAGTTTGTACCACCATTGGTTCACTAATTTCCGATATTATATGACAAATATCGGTGGTGAGAAGATCCAGATTTGGAGTGATCAATGACAAGATGGTAATCATCGTCAGAATAACTCGTTCGCTGAGTTTCTTGGTGCTTAACAAATCAATGACGAGCTTTCGCAAGCATTTTCGACCTACCTCATCACTGAAATCATATGTTTTTGCAATTTTAAATAATTGCAAAAGATTGTGCTGGTGTTCATAAAACTTCCAACCGTCCACTTTACAGTTTTCTTCTACAACTCTAAAAAGATAATAAATATGTATTAATAAAATTAGATAAAAAGAATCAAGTACCTTTCGATGTAGGCACAAAATAAGGTTAATTCGGGAATTATTAAATCTAAATAATCTTCAGAATTTTCCAATTCTCGTAGGTAATCCACTAAAGAGTACCAAAGTAAAGAAGACTGGTAGTTTAATTTGTCCATGGGTATAACTTTATTTTCGTCCAATGGAAACTTTTCGATTATTATTCTTAACTGATCTGACCTAAAAGTAAAAACTTAGTACACGAATACGGCAATCATCATGTAGTGAAAAGAAGTCTGCAGGAAAATGTGATTTCTTTGCTAAAAATTCTCCAAACTTTCTACATCAGATTTGAAACAAAAAAGAGACAAATTTTGCCAAGAAAAGTTGAAATATTACAAATTTCGTATGCAGCCTATGCCTGTAACTAAATTAAATAAAATTCTGAATTAGAAAAAATTGTTTTTGCTCCTTATGATTACCAAACTACAGTAGGTTTCAAAGAACCCCGATTTATGTTTCTAAAATATAGTTTCAGTATTCAACAGTTTCAAAGCATTAAAAAATTCTTAAAACCTTTATTTCCATTGCAACATGCAGAATTTGTGCATTCAAAATCTTTTAAAGCAATAAATTATATTACTATTTAAAATTTCTATCGACAGCAAAATAAATCTGATGTAGAAAAACCAAGAAACTTTTATCCGATGACAAACAAAAGTTCTTAAGTAAAAAAAAATTGCACTCACAATTTATTTCCGTACAAACAACCTAATGACCAAATTAAAATAGTTTCAAAAAATATCTTACTTGAAAAATAAAATTAAAACGTGGTTGCACACATTTTCGCTGTATTTGATATCCTCCTCGGACGAATCCAACTTGAGTGCATCCAGAAATTTCAAATAGTCCCCATTATAGGAATCTAACCAAGATGGTACCAATTCTTGTTGAAAATAAATTCTCACTGCATTGTGTCGTTCGTTAAAACCGCTCATTAAAATTGATTGGCGTGTGTTAATCATAAAAACCTTAGGGCCAACCGTGGCACATTTACGAAAAGCAACCAATCGAACGCCATAATCGGCGTCCTTCACTCTTTCGGCAATTTTAGGAAAAGTCAATTTTGTGGGTGCTATCAAATGTACTATTTCTTTACGAACCTTAAAAAGTTAAATTACAAAAACCGACAAGAGAAAAGCATAGTTATAGCTTACGGATGCATTTATATCGTACAATCGATCTACAAATGCCAAAACTACTTTACATTTAGGATCATTGGGTAGTTGAAAACGCGACAAAGCCTGTGCAGCTTGTGCACGTATATTTGGCTTAACATCCTAAAAAGTATTAGAAAATTAATCAAAATATTTTGATAAGATCTTCTCTTACGTACCTTTAATCTTTCCAACAAAGGATCGGACACCAGGTCCCAAAGATCAGAATCGATAAGTACATTTTCGCCTAAACTTGAAAACAGCAAGTGAATAAGCTTACAACAGTGAAATCGTACTGCAACGTTATCAAGATTGTGGTACTACAAGTAAATCCTCCTGTTAGACATAAAAATATTTCTAATAACATATTATATCAATAAAACTTACAGATATTATATTAGTGAGTATGCTTTCGAGAAAAACATTGTTGATAGTGGTATCGGCGTCCAATTGTGCACCTTCATTCATAACACTGCCCACAAATGTTCCAATAAACTCCAAAGCTCTGTTAACAAACCCATTCTTTGGGGTAATATCGCTACAGAACAAGAGTTCGATACACCGCATCAATTCAATTTCAAAGTCATCCGAAGGCACCTAAAAACAATACAATTAAGGTTATGTCGAGTATAAAAAAATTCGCGCTTTTACCTCTTTGTACAATTTTAACAAAATTTGACGGTATTTTTGATGACTGGACTCGTTCTGTTGTACGTGGTGAAATATATCGTTAAATTTATTTTTCAACATCTTAAATCGCACAAATTACTTTCTACATTACTAAAAATCTGTAAATAAATTTATAACTGTCACTTTGGTTTTGAAAGCGCTTGGCTTTATATGACGGTCATAGTTCATACCAATGGTCAAAATTTACATCAAGCAGACCAAAACCTATAAAATCGAAAATGTGATTTTATTTAATTTTTTATTATTTTAAAAGCTATTTAAAATGTAAAACATTGTTAAATTTTCAGAAATCGAGCAACTAATATTTTTGTAAGATGAATTAATCGAAATCTGTGTCAAACTGTCAACTAAAAAAAAATTAAATATTTTCTCAATCAAGTTAAATATTTTATTTATTTACGTTGTAATTTTTGGAGGGATTTTCAAAAATCATTTATTTTATTATACAATGCATATGGAAGACAACAATCTGGACGATAAAATTTCCACAACTTCCATAAAAAGATCTGAAAGAAAAACAATCTCTGTAAGTTATAAATTGTTGAGATGTTAATATGTACAATAGTTTAAAATAGTTTGAGAATAACGAATCAATCGATTTTTCCCATAACATGGAATCGAATACTTCCACGGGAGGGCACACCACTTCTCTGAGACGTTTTTCTGTCGAACTTTCCAGTAGGTTGCAGTGTTAATTTAAAAATCGACCACAAGTATTCTCGAACTTACTTTACCTTTTTATTAATATATTGTAATAATATGCGTTATAAAAAGTGGATGTATTATATCTATACCACTGAAAATTTAAACTTTTGAGAATCGTGACTTTTGTGTCCGAGGCCCTGCTGCTGCTTAATCTCTCCCCAGATTTAAACCAGGTTAGCAGTTGATCGCACCTGCTACTAGGTCAATGATCGTCTCGACGATTCGAGATTGATTTTATAAAATTCTCTTGACTTTTTGATACAATAAGAAAGTAAAGCAAGTTAGGGTAATATTCGTTTCATCGTGAATATTTTATAAATGTTTGAAAAATTTTAGGAGAAAGAAGTGCGGCGAAAACCGAATTATCCAAAGCAAGCAAAGAATTTAATTTATTAATATTTATGGTATATATTCAATTATGCTTTAATTGGTATTTAATTGGAGTGCAGGTATAAGTTATATTCTTTTTTTATATAACGTCCATCTATAAAGCAACATATTTTTCTCGTTTTTTTCTGAAATAGTGGTTACCACATAAAGTTATATTGCCCAAAATTGAATGCAACATTAAAAGTTTGAGAAGAACAAATTGGACATTTTACGAAAGAAGAAATATCACGAGCCCCAAGTTGGTGCAATATCGAAAAGTATTTCGATAGCTTGTAATTTTATTATAAATTTATTTTGTAGCGACAAGAAATTTATGCCCGGCTGTGTTTATTATGATTTCGATTATTATAGCCTTGCACTTTTAACTTACCAAAATGCCAAAAAAGCAGTAAGGAATTTAAAGCAGAAAACGCCGATTCTCCAATGTAACAGCTATATTTTTGAGCATGACGTACCAAATGAGATGTCACCTATTAGAGAAGTACCAACTTCAGCAATTTAGATATCTTTAATGTCCGTTTGCACGGCCGATACTTAAAACTTAAGCTTCACTTAAATCTTGTTCCAACCAATGAGCAAGCGGAGTAAGTGGTACTTACTGATTTAAAGAACTGTTAAATTTTAAATATGGGTGGTGCAAACGAACATAAATTTAACTAAATTAATTTTCAAGTTGAATGCATTTTGCATTAGAAGAATGTTTATGTCACCTGCGGTGTACAGTCAAGCTGGGGTAACAGCTTTATCGGCATTTGCTGGACTATCGGCGGACATGTAATTTGTTATAGAAAGATCAAATAACCGCCGGTACGAAAATTTTACTTTCAGATATGGAAGAAGACCCGTTTTTATTATTGCTTCCATTATTCTAAGTTTATCGTCTCTTATGTTAACTTCTTCCACCAACTTCATTATGTTCGTAATGGCAAAATTTATTCTAGCGGGGTCTCTAATTTCGATAAATATAGCGTTGGTTGTAATTTGTAAGATATTCTTTAATTACATTTTTTTACATCACATTATTTTTTCTGAACTTGTTAGATTCTGAATTATTCAGACACAGGTGGAGAACTGCTAACACCATCATATCTTTTGCTTTTTTCGTAATCGGATTCACACTTACCAATAACGAAAAAATTTATGATATCGTTCAAGTTTGGAGATTAAAGCACCTGGTGTTTACGTTGGCAGTTCTGATATTAGTTTTCGGAGCAACCATGTAAGTAAGAAATTAATTTAGAAATATTTAACAATATTTTTGGTTTTCTTCCTGTTATTTTTACTGTTATACGTGACTGATGATCGAAAATAATAGTGAAATAAGAGCCTTTACAGAGTTTTTTATTTTTAAGTAATTTTTTCAAAATTCCATTTTCTTGTTTATTCTAATATTCTAAGTTCAACCCTGTTAAATGAGAATTATTGTCATTTTAGTGTTCTTTTGTTAGGTTTGATTATTTTAACATCACATACTACTAAATACCACAAAAATACTTAAAAAATTCTTAAACTTTTTTAAGTTATTTTCTATTAATATTTTTGGCATTCAGGGTTACAGTGGAATCTCCAAGATTTCTCATGAAACAAAAACAATTTAAAAAGGTGTGGGACTGTTTGAAAGAATTAGGAATGGAAGAAATAAGATCAGACGTACAAGATTACGAGATTTCCAAACCATCTTTAAAGTATCAGCTGAAAATCTTAACCAAATTGTATTTTTTACACAGAATGTATACGGTTTTGATTTTACACGGAGTAGCAGTAGTTTTCCTTTATTTGTTTGGTAAGTGAACATTTTGATTAATTTTTTTAGTGGACCCAAAGGCTTACATTAACCGAGACGTAATTTAACACATAAAACTAAAGAAAGGAAGGGTCGCTGTAATGTAGCAACAAAAATAGAAAACAGTTGCTTTCAGCTAGCGCTAAGTTGAAGACTTCGACTCTAGCAATTAAAAGAAAAATTCAAATTCAACAAACTGCTGAACCGTGGATTCGGTCACACAAAAATATAATTGAAAATTCGTTAAGGAATAAGAATGCCAACTAATATACTAATTTTTGTTTGGTCATATTTCAGTGGATATGAATGAGGCAATATTACTGCCGAAGGATGAACAACTGCAATTCGAACTTCTCTGCATTGAGGTATCCAATTTCTTCGATAATTTTGCTTTAAGTACAGAAATTTTTAAAACTTGTCGGTGTAGGTATTGCTGATAGTCGTCACGGGTATAGCATCGATGCATTGTTCAAAAAAAGTGTTAATATGCTCTTATTATATGCTATTGGCGATGTGCCTTTTCTTTAATGTGTTAAACCAAGGTAAACGAAAAACTTTTAAAGTTTTAAAGTTACAGAACGTTTAATCTTTTCAGAAAGCTCTTCCACCAATATCATTTCGCTAGCGGGTTACATGTTTTCAATCCAAATTTGCATTTTAAATTACACTTACTTGATAGAAGTTTTTCCCACCTCTCATCGAGCTACAAGTCTGGGATTTTACTTTAGCATTACTCATATTCCGCTAGTTTTAGTGGCAATGTTGAAGGAAGAATGGGTAACGTACATAATATCCATGTTAATTATTTTAAATTCCATGTAGTAATTGATTTTATCTTCTCTATCACAGGCTATGTATTATTTTAGTGCAGTTAAAAACAATCGACATCTTTTGAGCCTCTCGAAAGATCAAAAGTAGTTAAATATATTATACTTTATTTATCTTTCAGGAAATCAAAAAAAATTTTCAATTTTTTTCTGGTTTTTATTGTGGCTTATGTGTAATATGTGTCTTAATATCGCTAGTGTCACCGGATTCTAACGTTGACTTACCAGACCGAAAACAGGAGCTGTTTGTTAAATTGACACTGTCACGTACAAACATGCGTAATTCCTAAATGTAGTTATCATTTTACTCAAAATAAAATTTTAAAAATATTAGTACTTAATAATTATTGTATCTATCCCAATAACGAATTAATTGTATAATTTATTTATTATGAATTGTCATTTAGAATATTAAATATGACATTCTCGTGAATCACCGTCAGATCATTTTCATTTTCAAGGCTAGCATTGCCAACCTGTTAGTTAATCTTCGTACCAATCTGGAAGGATTGTTCCAATAAATATTGTAATGATATTTTTTACAGTGCGTGGAAAACTGCAAATAACCACCATCAATCTCTACGGCCTCCAAGTCGGTTCGCTAAGACTTCTCGGGGGTTGGTTCAAATTGACGATACCGTGTTCTATTTTCAACATAAAACAGTCTGGGTATCAATTTAGCTGTAGATAATTACTTCCAAATATAATTACTAATTAACAAATATAATTGTTTTCTAAAAAAATTAATATCCAATTTAAATATAAATGCAGGTCAATCCAAAAACTTTCAATAATTTCTTCAAAATAATTAATAACTCGTAAATAAATTCAAATTTAATTTAATGTGAAATTTTAAATGGGCTCGTACTTTCAACCTTATGCCTATCCAAAACGTCGGCTTATCTATCAGCTGGCCACACGCTCGTACAAATGTAATTTCAATTCTTCGAATTTTAAACAAATTTTTAAATTAATTTAAATTGCTCTTTCCAAATTTTATCAAGTCAATTAAATCAATCCAAACTACTAATTCAAATCAACTACCGCTTGGTAGCAACTTATCAAAATATCCAATTCTCAATTATCAAAATTTATCCAAAAATCACGCAACAATGCATTCGCATCAAAATCATTTATTCAAATCAAAAATTCAGTACTCTCAAATTTAATTCACAATTTTAAACTTATATCAAAAATCTCAAAAACTGCCTCGAGCAAACATGGCACAAGATGCTCGAGGTGGCCGCTTTCGGCGACTCTCTCTATCCTAGTCGGTTCGCCCCCACCTGTCTAATTCTCCAGTCTTACAACTCAAAATTATTTAAAACAAAATTTTCATTAAAATGTACAGGGTAGATGCGAATCCTCTCTTTCACCACATCTAATACCCCCGTTGCTAATGGCAGTTTTGAGCGCAGCTGAAAACAAAATTAGCAAAACCCCGAAAATGTTTCAAAAAAATTAAATCTAAAAAAAATTTTTACATGACATTGCAATATTTATAACTAAAATAATTCAATTTCAAAATTTATCCAAATCAAATAAAAATAAAGGAGCTTATCTATTATTCAAAATCTTTCATAATCTTCCATGTTTTTCGGTTTCTATTACTGCTCTCTTCGGACCTTCCACAAATTGATCTTTGCTTGAGGCGTCCACTTCACTGGGATCTGGTTTCTCGTTTTCCACCCCCGACTCATCCAAAACTTCCAAATCTTCTTTTTCTTCTTCATGGTTTTCCGTTTCGTGTGATTCTGCGTTGTAACTTCCAATCTTGTGGCCTTCTGCTTCACAATTTCCAATTTTATCGTTTTTAATCGGCTAGCTTCTCGTTTTCCTGCTTCTAATCTTATAGCTTCCTGCTTTATAACTTCTAATTTTTCAGATTCCAATTTTTTTGCTTTTTCTTTCTCAGTATCCAACTTAATAGCTTCCTGTTCTTCATATTTTAATTTTATAGCCTCTTGTTTTTCAGTTTCTTGTTTCATAATTTCTTTTTCCAAAAATTCTTTTTTTTTCTTCACTGGACTCTTTTTCTTTCAAAAAATTTTCATTTTTTTCCATTAGTTCCTCTTCTTGGAATGATTCTGTTTTAAGTAATTTCCTGTCTAAATTTTCAAAATCTCTTCTTAACGCCCTTAATTCATTCTTAATTTCATTTTGATTTGTAACTGATTCTTTTTGATTTGCCGCATTTGATTGTTTCATGTCTTCCCACATCAACTTCATAAGTTTTATTAATTCTGCTATTTTGTTTGAAATTTTCTAAAATTGATGAAATTGAATCTAATGTCCCTACGCGGTGGTGACTAAAATGGTGTAATTAATCTCACAATCGCCCCACTGTCTGGACTTCCTGCGTCGTCCCTGCTCCGTGGCGCCAAATAAGCTGTAATAATCAAATTGGTAAAATCGAGATGGTTCAAGCTCCACACGTTGCTGCGCCAATTTAGATGTAATGAAATCAAATTCTGCAATAATCAAATTCTGAATTCACGTTTAGACGACAAAAGGATGTAATGCCAATTCGAATTCTGCCTCGAGTTGGTTCAAGCCCCACGTATGGACGACAAAATAGATGTAATGATATTTTTTACAGTGCGTGGCAAACTGCAAATAACACCATCAATCTCTACGGCTTCCAAGTCGGTTCGCTAAGACTTCTCAGGGTGGGTTCAAAATTCCAAAAGATTTCCAATTAGTAATCCAATTTAAATGTAATGCTCAAATCGAGCTCCACGTATGGACGACAATTTAGATGTAATTTTCTAAACAATTATTTTGCTCCACGTTCTAGGCGCCTAAAAATAGATGGGAGATGAGATTCTTCGGTTCTTATCAAAAATTAAAAATAAAATAAATCGTCTTCAAATCCAAACTAATAATTTCTCCAAAAATCATAATCCAATTTAATCCAATATAAGTAAATAATTAATTCTTCAAAAACCAATTTTTGTATCGTAAATAAATTCAAATACAATTTACTGTTAAATTTTTAAATGGGCTCGCACGTTTAATTTTATGCGTATCCAAAACGCCTTGTTATCACCAGCTGGCCTTCGCTCGTACAAATGCAATTTTAATTCTTCGAATTTTAAATGCAAATTCAAATTTATAATTTCAATCTTTCCTTCAAAAGCAATCAAATCAACCACCGCTCGGTAGCAACGTATCAAAAATTCCAATTCTCAATTATCAAAATCATTTATTCAAATCAAAAATTCAGTACTCACAAATTTAATTCACAATTTTAAACTTATATCAAAAATCTCAAAAACTGCCTCGAGCAAACATAGCACAAGATGCTCGAGGTGGCCGCTTTCGGCGACTCTCTCTATCCTAGTCGGTTCGGCCCCACCTGTCTAATTTTCCAGTCTTACAACTCAAAATTATTTAAAACAAAATTTTCATTAAAATGTACAGGGTAGGTGCGAATCCTCTTTTTCACCACAATATATTTAATTTCTTTCTAATCTGAACTTGAAGCTATCTTCTCAGGTTTTAGTATTTATTTTCGAAAATTGAGTCTGAATTCTTATTATCATTTCAACCATTTCTCTATCGCTGCTACCTGAATCTTTTGGATGCGCCGTCAAAAGTCAAAGCACGTGTAATAATAAACGTTCTAAACAAAATCAAGATAGCAACAGTTTGAACCTTCAATTTATAACGTCATTATTATATTGTACGCAAAAAGGTTTCATTTCAATTAATCTGGTATAAATTTTCCCAAAATGGAAATTGACGCGGGACAATCAAGAAATCGTCCAGCACGAATTATGGTAAATTATGATTGAAACTGTAAACTAACATTTGAATTAGTTTAACGTTTCAGACTCTTCGTTGGAAGACATCTCCACATCCACAAATGAAAATACTCCTATCAAGCGCTTCAATTTTGAATTCAAGAGTAAGTTCTTACTTTTAATTTACGATAGAATATTTGGATTTACTTTATCTTGACAATAAATTATTCCCGACGATATTCTGGTCAACGTTCAATCCAGAGACTTGGAACGGTGTTAGCTAGCATAGCATCTCTAGCAAAACTGCTTTTCTTATCTCAAGATTTGGGCTCTTAAATTATAAAGAAGTTTCTAAATTTTTTTCCCAAATGAAAACTTAGAATGTTTCGATATTTTTGTCAGAATACAATAAATTATTAAAATTACTTTTATTCAAATTATATGGAAAAAATCCAATTTCAAAGTAAAACGGTTTCAAATACGTCCGTTCCATTTGTTTTATATCTTTCAGAAAACAGAAGCGATATTATCTACGAGTTGGCAAATATTAATAAAGAAATTAATTTAGCGATTTGGATAATTTACGCATTATATAGTTTCACTTGGTTTTTAATTGGTGTTCAGGTAAATTCAGATTGTTCATAAATCGCGCACCTCGAACTCCACTTTTAAATAAAATTAACGAAACTATAACATTTGTTTTTGAAGTAGTGGTTAGGAGAACTAACTTGGGGACTCGAAATTGATTGCAACATTCTAGATTTGAAGAAAGCAAAGTGGAGTTTCTACGAGAAAAGAAACTTATCCAATCCTCCGTTCGTAAAGACGAATTTTTTTTTGGATTTTTATAATTTTCAATCTGTTTAACAGAAATTCGATATACGATCCCGGATGTGTTTATTACGATTATCAATATTATCATTTGGCATACTTAACTTTCGAGGAAGCCTACGAAATAGTACAAGATAATCCTAGGAAACCAGCAATTCTTAAATGTAAAAATGTTTTGATCAAAACCGATGTGCCAAAAGAAGTGACGCACATAAGAGAAGTAAAAATACAAAATTTTGATGTGAAGTCTTTATTCTCAAAAACTAATTTTCAGTTCCAAGTATTCTGCCTTAAAAGATCGTTGTATAATCCAAAATTGTACCTTCACATTGGTGTGATGATCTTTGGATTTCCTATGGGCCTTTTATCGGATATGTAATTAATAAAAAAAATTAAAAATCTAGACTAAATTAAATGATATTCTAGATATGGAAGACGACCGGTTAATAAGTTTTGTTCGGTATTATTATGTTTATCTGCCTTCGTTGTATCTTTCTCTCCTAATTTTGTAATATTTGCATTGGGAATGTCTTTCTTAGGAGGAGCTTTATACTCAGTAAATATGCTGTTGGGTATAATTTGTAAAAATTTGAGTGTATAATTTAATATCTTCGTTAATTCATTTGAATTGCTAGACTCGGAAGTATTTCGAAATAAGTACAGGGGTTTCAACACTTTGTTGGCTTTTGGATGGTTTTATGTTGGTTGTGCAAGTCCCGACAGTAATTACAAACTTATAGAAGTGTGGAGATTACGAAAACTGATAATTGCCATATTAATTTTGATAATTGTCTTTGGTGCAATAATGTAAGTAATTCGCGTTGGGATTTGCGTAATTTAAAAAAGTCATATATAGGACTACCCCCGAATCTCCAAGATTACTAGCGATAAAAAAACAATTTAAAACTGCTTGGGATTGTTTGCATGAATTGGGAAGCTCTACTAAATCAGATGCGCAAAATTATTTCGTGCCCAAAATCAATATGAAGTATCAACTGAAGATATTCACCAAATCATATTTACTCCACAGAATCTACTCGGTCTTGATTTTGAACGGAGTTGCAACGTTTTTTTATTATATGTTTAGTAAGTCGAAATAATCGTTTTTCGGCAAGGAGGAACATTTTTGTCAGATTTTTGTTTCAGGAAACATGAAACGAACGGTTTTAAGAAAAAATGTCTTGTTAAGTTTGGAAATGTTATTCGTTCAGGTATGTAAAAGGATTTCTCTGTCGAAAAAAGCTTGAAATTTGTTTGCAGATAGTTTTAGTATTGTTTACGGGATTACTAATGTTTTTTTATTCAAGAAAAACATTGATATGTATGTTTTACGTTTTACTATCTTTCTCTATTCTGACAAATATGTTGGCATATAGTACGGTGGTATAAATACGAATTTAGCCTACACTTTTCTAATCCCTTGCCCTTGCAGGTGATATTATAGCTGATGTTGGTGCACTAGCAGGGCAGGAATTTTCGGCAATACTTTTTATTTTAACCATAATTTACTTGATGGAAGTTTTCCCCACATCGCATAGAGGTACTAGTATGGGTTTATATACGACGGCCGATCATTTGTTACAAGCATTGTCACAAGCATATATCGATGAAATCGTAATGTATTACAAATTTTTCTAATTTAAAATTTTTAATTAAAAAAATTTATATTTTTAGATGTCTCGGGATACTACCGAAATTTTTTCGGCCTTCTATTGCGGCATATGTATGTTATGTGCTTTAATAACCGTGATGATACCAGATTCGGATGATGATATACCAGACAGAAAAGAAGATTTATTTCTGCCATTGTCTACCGCAACTTCAAATTTATATGATAATACATCCGATTTATAAATAATATATGATTTAGACCAAATTATTATTATTCCAGAGGTGCTTGTTTCTAGAGTTCTTCCAAAAGTTAAAGAGAGCTATATAATATAATATTTTATATTATAGGTTTTTGGTTACTCTCAGTTAATTTTCCCCAATTCTCTGAGTATATTGCAACAAAAATTTTTTTGGATTACACATTAGTTTTCGAAAAAACTGCATTTTAAAATTTAAAAAAGCAGGGAGTTGTAATACGATACATACCGATGCCACGGGAACTCGTACAGTACGCGCCCCATTTATTAAATTATCAATATTATTTAAAAATATACAGAAGAATACTATTTTGGAAACTTATCGCATAGTTTTTTACTAATTTTATAACTTAAGCATTTTTAAAATTATGCGAATTTTAACCAAAAATTATACAGATTAATTTTTTAGTTTGGTGTTCGGAATTGTTTACCCACCCAACACTACAATTACAATTAATTAATCACCCAAGACTCCAATAAATAATAATAGTTTTTGCTATATACTAATAATAAATTATCCAATCTGGATGATATTGATCATTGCCGAAAAATGCAATACCCCCAATGAAACCATAGAATATATTATTTCCTGTTGCTCATATTTGGTTCCTACTGACTACCTTGGAAGACACCACAAAGTTTGCAAAATATTACACTATCTCCTACAGTGGCACAGCCAGGATTTTGTTATGGGGGGGGGGGGAACTAAAGGATGCGAGCTAAGCGAACTGTGCCAAAGGCGCGTGCCGCAGGCGAACAGTTTTCGGAAAAAGAGACGTGGTCATCTTATTTTAGAGTATAATTATGTGTCTACCTTAAATTGAAGTGAGAATTAAAGAACGGTATTCCGAAATAACTCAGGGCGAAAGATTTATCATTGATTTTTGTTGCCAATATTCGTTATTTTGTTATAATTTATAATTGATATTTATATATATTTGTTTTGTATTTAAGTTATTTTGTATTTGAAATTTCAGTAAACACTAAAAATCCGTTGACCACGCCCCTACCTGCTCTCCCCCTTGCGCCAGACCACCTCTGTTAGCCCTTAAGTATAACAGGGGCGGCATCTCAAAGTAGTGCCCATAGGCGACAATTTGGTAAATCCGCCCCTGGGGGCCCGAGGATGTCAGATCTAAATTAACTAGCTTGGCTGATTAGATACCAACAAGCAAAAAGTACCTACACTAAAAACAGTACCTAACTACAATCATATCGAACAGTAATTCTTTTGTTTCAAAAAATTTTTCATTGTACCGGTAAAAAAGCGACTATGGTCATTAAAGAAAAGAAAGAGTGTCTGGGGGGGGGGGGCTATAGCTGCGCCACTGATCTCCTAAAATATTGTGGTGTTTCAAAATGGTTCGCACCCACCCTATACATTTTAAAGAAAATTTTGTTTTAATAATTTGAAGTTGTAGGATTGTGAAATTAGAGAGGTGGGGGCGAATCGGAGAAGATACCAAACTTTTTGTCACGAGTCGCCGCAAGAGTAAGCGGTGCGATTTTTGACTCGTTAATTTTGACTTTGTGAAATTTATTTTTAAAGTTGTGAGTAAAATTTTGAGTTTGATATAAAGTAATTTTATGCGAATGCATTATTGCGCTTTTTTGGAGGTATTTTTTTGAAATTTGAATTACGTCCCACGAATTTTAGAACTTTTAAACCCCTCCCCCCGTCCTTGTCACATGTTGTCACATTTTTAGAACCCCGTTCCCCCTGATGTGACGTCACACATTTTTCAAACTTATGCATGAATTTAAAAATCAAAAGAAAGCAGTTATTTTCATTTTTTTCTTATTTTTATTAAATAATCTTTAATAAAATCAACATAAACTCAAATATTTCTGATAACAGAAAAAACAACCGACTAGTAAAAAACAAAAGGCGACCAATTATTGTTAATTAAAATTTCGTGTTTTAGTATTTTAAATTTTATCATGTGACATCACAAAGCTTTTGACCCCCCCTGCCCCTTGTCACACTATGTCACATTAACGTGATAACCCCCCCCCCCCCCCCGATTAACGTGTGACGTAATTTATGAATGGCCCCTTCTCGGTAAGAAGAATTTTATTTTTATTTTTGAGAACGATAGAACCCAACCTGAGATACGACCGTCTCATCTCCCGCATTTAAGAGCAAGCTTGGAGCACGTGCATATGTGAAAGTCAATTTTTTTTTTGAAGGAATCACTGCAATATATTAAATTAAGAAAACGGCTTTTTAGAGAAAAACCATTAAATGTTTTTTAAAAAATTGTAAAATCGAGCAAAAATAAAAATAATAAAAATTAGCGGTATTTTTTCTTGTGTTATACACCCGATTTTTGAAAAAAATATTTATTTTAAAAGCTCTAACGAAACTCGAAAAAAAATACGAGTCTCCTCATTATGTATTAATAAAACCGCAGGATATCTTTCTGCTTTTTTGCCAAAGAAAAGTAAATTGACGAAAACCAAAATGTAGTATCAAATAAAATTAAAATATTTTTAAACGAAAAAAAAAAAATTAGAAATGATAATGGGCTGCCGATTAAATTAAAAGCCGGAATGATCAAGTTGGTAATTGTTCACATATTAATATCTAATTGAAAGTTTTAAACTGTCAGTTTTTACAATAAGAACCCTAAAACTAATCAAATTAGAAATTAATTTGTACTCTTTTTATAAAAAAATGTCAGATAATTTACAAGATGGAAGAAAAAGTGCCCTAAAAAAATCAATTGTTGTAAGTTACAAAACATTACAGTTGTCGCGGTCTGAATTCGAACCCCAGTACCGCAAAGATATACAATCGTGGTTCGGATTCCACGTTAAACTGTAGGTTCTAAATATAATATGTAAACAATTGCACGCCTGGGAAATGCTAAGATAATAAATAGCAAAAGTCCGATCCTTGCTCAATTCAAGAAACTGATAATATTTGTAGTAGTAATATAATATTATTAATTACGGTAATTTTTATTAGTTTGCGGACCCTTCTATTGAGTCTTCCGTTCGAGTGGAATCTAGGACCTCCAGTGGTAACACCACTTCAATCAAACGCTTTATTATCGAAATTGCAAGTAAGTTATCAAAATGATATTATAGAGACAGTATAAAAATTGGGTGTAAAACAACACAAGTATATATTGCAATGATTCACCCTCGCAAATTAAAGTTGCACTTTGTTTTTATAAAATAATTTAAATTTGGGAATTTATTGAATATTATATAATTTTCAGAGAAAAGAAATGAAATTAAAGTGGAACTGTCCAGACTATCTGAAGGATTCAATTTGTTAATATTTATGATATATGTATTAATTTGCATTAATTGGTATCTATTGGGCGTCCAGGTAAAATCGCTTTATTTACAAAAAATGTTTTAACTTGATAATTAAATTGCTAATTAAAAACTGTGTCCTTTTGAAGTAGTGGTTTCCAGATAGAGTCATATTGCCGGAACTTGAATGCAACATTGCAGATTTCGAAAAAGAAGGATGGTCTTTCTACGAGAAAAGAAACATTACAATTCCCAAGTTGGTACAAAAGTGGAACACTTTTTTCCAATTTTAATTATACCTGTCCATTTTTAATAGAGACAGTGTGTATGTTCCTGGATGCGTTTACCGCGATGTTAATTACACGTACTTTAAATTTTTAACTTACGAGGAGGCCCTAGATTACATTTTAAGAATGAAATCGAAACCACCATTGCTTACATGCAAAAATTATACCATTAAGTTTGATGTAGCAAAAGAAATTTCATTTTCTAGAGAAGTGAGAGTAAAACTTCCAGAGAATGCATATTTTATCAAATTATGTTTCAGTTCAACGTATATTGTCTTAAAAAGTCATTATTAGCGACCAATCCGTACGGTTATTTTGGAATAATCTTTTTCGGATTGCCTTGTGGAATATTGGCAGATATGTAATTAAGATATTTTAATTTAAATAATTTAATAATTAAATTGTGTTCTAGATACGGAAGAAAACCCGTTTACTTTTGCTGTTCGATTATATTAAGTTTATCTGCATATATATTGGCATGTTCTCTCAACTTTGTTATAATGGTGATAGCAAAATTTTTTGTATGGGGATCGCTTATTTCTATAAATTTGACGTTGTCTATAATTTGTAAGACTAATGAACTTTAAAATTGGTCTAAATAATTTTATTTTAATTTCTAGTTTCCGAAATATACAGGCACAAGTGCAGAACGGCCGCTACCATTGCTTCTTTTTCGTTTATGGTAATTGGAGTTACACTTACAAGTTTCCAGAGCATTTTTAATATCATCGAGGTTTGGAGATTAAGAAGCTTGGCTTTTGCAATCTCAGTATCGATATTTCTCTTCGGTATAATGTAAATAAATAACTTTGATGTTTTCCTTCGAAGTTTGGGTAGTCAGCTAAAACGAAAAATAATAATTTTTTCCTTGGATTCCATAGATTTGTACCGGAATCTCCGAGATATTTTATGATAAACAAGAAATTTAAAAAGGCTTGGAGTTGCTTGGAAGAATTGGGAGATGACGAAAATTCAGATATAGAAGATTTTGATATTCCTAAACCGAAGCTAAAATATCGAATTAAATTTCAACTAAAAGTATTAACTAAACGATATTTGCTGAAAAGAGTTTACATTGTCCTATTTTTAAATGGAGTTGCCACAATTTTTAACACCATATACCGTAAGTTTATATAGGCATATAAACTTTACAATTTTTAATTTAATTAATAGATAGCCAAAAATAAATATAAAAAATATTTGATTTTTACGATTACATTGTTTCAGTAAATATGAGAAAATCTGTCGTTTTGCCGCAATATGAGAGGTTAAATATCCACTTGTTGCTAATTCAGGTTTGCGTTCCAGTTTTAATGCTAAACAACAATTTTAAAATATTCTTTGCAGATATCTCTAATGATTGTTACGGGCGTAACATCGATTTACTATTCAAAAAAAGTATTGCTCGGGACTTACTTTTTTTTGTTGTGTATTTGCTTTTTTACCAATATGACAGTCGAATGTATAGAATTCTAAGAATGTTGTTTTAAAATTTTTAAGCTATGCGTATGTTTTCCAGCTGACGTAATCGTGGATGTTAGCTCAATAGCAGGTTACATGTTTTCCCGACAAATTAATATTTTGGCTTACACGTACTTGCTCGAAATTCTTCCCACCTCACATCGAGCTACAAGTTTGGGATTGTATTTCAGCATTAACCATAGTGCAGAAGCAATATCAGAAATATTTCAAGAAGAAATGGTAACGTGTAAACATGAGCCCAAAAATGGGGAATTTCTCGAGAACCACTAGAATTTGATGATTTTTGCTAAAAGTTGCCGTAAAAAACACTGCAAAATGTGTCATTTAATTTGCTTCGTGCTCTCTCAAATTCTAATGGGACGTCAGGATTAGCATTACTAGGTTGACTGCAAATTTAAATTTTTAGTCATGGAAAGAAAATATCCAATTTTACTCTGGCTTTTACTGTGGGTTGTGTATAATATGCGTCCTAGTAGCATTTATGTCACCGGAGCATACATTAGAGTTACCAGACAGAAAACAAGATTTGTGTGTAAAATTATCACTGGCAAATACAAATTTTTCATATTAAATTTTGTAAGAATTTATAATATAAAATAAATTATTTCAAAAACACAACTCTAATATTTAAGCCTTTCTGTGTTAGGTAATAGCTCACTTTCTACACTGATTTGAGTTAGGGTAAGGTGGTTGACAGTGGTTCGCCTATTTTTTAAAGCTATATATCTCCTGAAAAAAATGATGTATTGTATTGAAATTTTGAATAATATTAGGTTATCTATCATTGTATCGATATGTGACAATAAAATTATCAAAAAAAAGTTCTTTGCTCAATCGCAGAATGATCCACTGTTAACTATGTTGGTACACATCTGCGGTTAACAGTGGATCATAAATAAAATTATTTCAAAAACATAATAAAACACAGACGGATGAATGGCACTTCACAAAGAAACATAGAAAAACAAAATCAAGACATATTCAAGTGTGAAACCTACAATACGATTGTCGCCTAGCTGAACCACTGATAGTTGGGTCTGGAAGGATGAACTTAATATCATGTTCTTTGACAGAGGCAATATCAGGCACATCAGGCATACAAAATTGTTGTTGCAATTTTATTTTCTGTCTTGACACAAGACTTCATCAAAGTCTTCATCGGAATCACTTTCTAAAATTCGACGTTTCGCCTGTTTTGTTTTGGATTCTTTTCTTTTCTTAGCTGCGTTTCTAACGTCTGCTATTTCATTTTTCTCCGGAGTATCTGTAGCTATTAAGCTTCTTTCCAATTTTCTTGCCTTTCTCTTGTTGGTTCGAGGTCCGCCTTTGAGTGGCGGTCTGAATTGTTCAAGTGTTACGAAATTATTGTTACATCTGGATGGTCCGGCAACAGCATCATCTGATACATTATTGTCAGTAGTACGTAATGATTGGTTTTTGTTCAGTTCATCGGCCGGAGAAACTGAATTTGGGTCTGATCTGATCCGGGGTAACATTTTCTGAGTTTAGACGATCTGTTATCGTACTGGGTAAGAACTCATCACTGGAAAATATATTTTTATCAAACGGGAATATTCCGGTTTTCCTAAAAGCTTTAGTTATGTTTGCAATTGTCATTGATTTCGTAAAAGCTATTCCAATTAGTTCGCCGACATCGTAGATTACAGATTACAACTCGGCAACCTGGATGACGCATCAGCCAAGAATCCATAGCATTATTACAATAGGTTTTGAACGGTGCAAATACCCCAACATCTAAAGGCTGCATTCTTGCAGATGTATGGAGGTGAAGAGTAAGAACAGTAACCCCAGATATTTTTGCTAAACCAAGCGCCTCTATACTAAGATGTGACTCGTGGTTATCCATTAGTAAAATGCTAGAATTGTCTGGCGTACTGTGACTTTGCTTAATAAAATGTTCCATCACGCTGACAAAGAGCTGGCTATTCATCCAACCCGTTGGTGTTGCCAGTATCAATGATCCAGGTGGTGTTCCAGTAGCCATTCTGGGGTTTACTTTTTTTCGGGAAAATAATGACAGGAGGTAATGCGTGACCATCAGCACTGATTATGCAGCAAGTTGTGCGCAATGTTCCCTTTTCACCGCTAGTTACTTTACACAAATTTTTGTGTCCTTTAGGTCCAATAACTCTCTGAGGCTTTTGAACCGTAGTCGTGCCCGTCTCATCCAGGTTAAAGATTCGCGTTCCATCAGTGAAGGCTGGGGTTCTAAGAAGTACCGTTTCAAGATTGTTGAAAAATGCTGTGACAGTATCTTTGTTAAAAGCCGTTGCCCTGGCGAGACTGCAAGTCTCGGGTTTTCTTAGACTTAAATCCGGATGACGCTCACGAAAACCTCTCAGCCAGTCAACGCCTGCCATTTGTTTGGCCTCCCAAGTAGGTGGCATTCGAATGTTATTAGGCCACTTGGAGACAATCTTTTAAGGAAATACCATAAAATAGCAGAGTAAATTTTTTGCAATAAACATTTGTTCTTGTGAATCTGAAAACACCTTGTTTATCGTATAATTAGGAACTAATCGTACCTCCAAATTCGCCCCAGCAGCCTGTTGTTTTTTTCTATAGCGCTGTAATGTAGTTAAGGCAATATTAGTTTCCTTTGCAGCTCTACGGATGCTCACACCTTCTCGAATCATTTGTAATGCAGTTTCCATCTGGATTTACGCGTGATTTCCAATCTTTCTCTCCTGATGTGTCTTGCGAGGCATTCTGCGCAAAATATAACAAAATTATGCATTAAAAGCCCATTATTCTAATGTGTACCATGTGATTCTGATCCACTGTGTACCAACAGACCGTTATTATTTTTTTTTCTATTATTTTAAATAAACACATTACAATACGATCGTTTTGCAGTTGTTTTGACTTCAAGTGATAACAACTTGAAACAAGAAAAGTATTAATTCTTTTGGCAAATAACTGTAATAGTTGGTTCTTCAATTTGAATTACCGCCTTCTCAAATCAAAGTTACAAACCAAACCAAAGCTGTGATCGTCAAACAAACCTCGCACGTTGTGATCTCCATCGTAATAACACTTACAAGTCCTTTTAAATTTGCCGATGGCTCTTTGAATGTTAGCGTCGTTACCTCGTTTATTAACCTCAAACTTAAGCTTTATATCTGTCCAGTGACGTAACCACTGCTAGGACACCTGAAGGAATAATTAGTACACACAAATTAAATAAAACACAGGATTCGGTTTAACGATGAATATATATTTAACCGAAAAGAAAAAGGTAGTCCGACAACCAATTTACCAGCAAAGTTAATCTCCTTGATATTATTTAATTCATAATACTTTAGTTTGAAATTTGATTTAATAACTGTTCGATAGTTAATCCCTCTGATCGTAATGTTTTCTAATCGATTATTCATATTTAATGACCAACCATAATCTTTATAGTAATTTGTAAGAAGCTCATGTATGTATTTCGATGTTTAACTCAATTGGTTTTATTTTATGTAAGATCTTAAATAATAAACCCTTATATTCCAAATTATCCGCTCTTATATAACTAATACCTCGTCAACTTAAAAAACTAAGATTGTCACCATTTTAATAATTATGTCGTCAGCTTAAAACTAAGATTGTCATTTCCTTAAATCTACCGTACTTAAACTATTATGTATCCGCAAATAATCATGAAGAACTTTGTTAAAACAGTTCTTTAATATCGTAATTCAATTGGTATTATCTTATATGTATTCAATTGTTATTATCTTATATGTATTCAATTGTTATTATCTTATATGTGGTCGCAAATAATCATAAGGAACACTGTCAATCTTTATTAATAACTGTCCTGAAATATCAGAATTTGGTAGGATATCATTGAGATATATTTAAAAAAAGAAAAATGAGAAACATCACAGAATTCGCTTTGTTATTTTCGGCTCTATAAAAGATTAACCTTTTCAATGATTAGCCATTACTGCGATATTTTGCCACGGCCATCTTATGATTTTAAGCGTCCACCTCTCCTTTGTTGCGCAATTGATCTAAACTAAGTTATCTAATGCTATATATATATTTTTTCCTCTTCAAATAACCGCTTTCTTTTAAAATGTCTAGAAAAAAATAGAATGAATAGAAAAAAAAATATTGGATTCCACAGCTTATCGGTCATGATTTTAATTCAAAGTAAAGGTCTCAAAGGCTTACAGGTCGGTCTTCTAGATAGATTTTAAGAGTATATCTGAACTTGAAGCTATCTTTTCAGGTTTTTATCATCTCTCGAATCAGCATTAATTTCCAAAGATTAACCATTTTTCTAGCCCTGCTACCTGAATTATTTGGATCTCTCTAAAATTGTATAAGCTGAAATTAAAATTAAAGTCAAAACACATCTAATAATAAATGTTCCAAATAAAATCAAGATAGCAATATAGTTTGAACTTTCAATTTATAAAGTCAATATTAAATTACACAAAAAAGTTTCGTTTCCATTAATCTGCCACAAATTCTCCCAAAATGAAAATCGACGCTGGATATTCAAGAAATCGTTCAACACGAATTATGGTATGTTATGATTAAAACTGTAAACTAACATTTGAATTAGTTTAACGTTTCCGACTCTTCATTTGAAGAAATCTCCACGACCACCAGTGGAAATACCACTTCCATCAAGCGCTTCAATTTAGATCTCAAGAGTAAGTTGTTATTTTTGTTGTACGCAAAGTAATAGACATGTTAGAGACTTGCTTTACTTTGACGACAAACGAACAGCAAAACTGTTTTTTTAGTTCAAGATTTGGGCTCCCCGTAGAGCCGGAAGAAATACCAAAAATTTTAGTTCAGTTTTCTCGATAAATTTTTTCCCTAAATGAAAAGCATTTTTATTGGAATACAACAAATTATTAATAAAATTTATTTTGTATATATCATTGTCGAAAGGCTCTTGCTCTGGGAAAAAATCTAATTTCAAAGTAAAACAGTTTCAAATACGTCCATTGCTTTATAACCACCTTGCAAATACAAGAATATTATCTTCTTTAACTTTTAGAACAGAGAAGTAATATTAACTACGAGTTAACCAAATTAAGTAAGAAAATTAATTTTGCGATATGGGTAATTTACGGATTATACAGTTTCAGTTGGTATTTAATTGGTGTTCAGGTAAAATCAGGATGTTCATAAGCTTCGCTTATATAAAGTTAACCAAAATATAAAATAAATTTCTTTTTAAAGTAGTGGTTAGTAGAACCAAAGTGGGGACTCGAAATTAATTGCAATATTCCAGAATTGAAGGAAGCAAAGTGGAGTTTTCACGAGAAAAGAAACTTGTCAAGTCCTCCGTGCGTAAAAACGAAAGAAATTTTTGGATTTCTATAATTTTAAAATTGTTTAACAGGCCTATAATTTATATGTCCGGATGTGTTTATTACGATTACCCGTATAAAAATTTGTCACGTTTAACTTTCGAGGAAGCCCAAGATGCATTACAAACTTTACCCAAGGAACCGGCGATTCTTAAATGCGAAAATTTTAAAATCGAAACCGATGTGCCAAAAGAAGTGACACACATAAGAGAAGTTAAAATAAAAAATTTTGATGTGAAATCTTTAATCTCAAAAAATAATTTTCAGTTCGAAGTGTTCTGCATGAAAAGAGCGTTGCATAAATCGAAGCTTTACGTTCACATGGGTGTTATGATTTTTGGATTTCCTACAGGCCTTTTGGCGGATATGTAATTTTATAAAAAAAAATTAAAAATCTAAACTAAATTAACTACTGATATTTTAGATACGGAAGACGACCGGTTAATAATTTTTGTTCGGTTTTATTCTGCATATCTGCCTTCGTTGTGGCTTTTTCCCCTAACTTTGTAATATTTGCAATGGCAACGTTTTTCTTGGGAGGTACTTTGTATTCAGTAAATATGCTGTTGAGTTTAATTTGTAAAAATTTTTATTTTTATAATTTAATATTTTCGTTAATTCATTTGAATTGCTAGACTCGGAAGTATATCGAAATGAGTATAGGGGATTCAACACTATGTTGAGTTTTGTGTGGTTCTATGTTGGTAGTTCGCATCCCCAGATGTTTTACAAATTAGTAGAAGTCTGGAGATTACGAAGCCTGATAGTTGCATTATTAACTTTGATAATTGCCTTTGGTGCAATAATGTAAGAAATTACGATTGGGATGTGCACATTTTAAAATTATCAACCTATGTAGGATTATCCCGGAATCTCCAAGATTACTATCGACAAAAAGACAATTTAAAATGGCTTGGGGTTGTTTACATGAATTGGGAAGTCCCGAAAAATCAGACATTCAAAATTATTTAGTCTCTAAAGTCAATATGAAGTATCAACTGAAGATATTCACCAAATCGTATTTACTTCATAGAATTTACGCGGTCCTGCTTTTGAATGGAGTTGCAACGTGTTTTCATCATATCTTTAGTAAGTCAAAATAATCTGTTGGATCATTTTTGCCCATATCTTTGTTTCAGAATACACGAAACGAACAGTTTTACATCAAAATATCATTTTAACTATGGAAATATTACTCGTACAGGTATGTAAAATAATTTCTTTAGATTAAAAAAAACTTGTAATTTGGTTGGCAGGTGACTTTAGTGATATTTACGGGATTACTAATGTTTTTTTATTCAAGAAAAGCATTGATATGTATGTTTTACGTTTTATTATCATTGTCTATTCTAACAAATATGTTGGCATACAGTACGGTGGTACAGATACAATTTTGATTTACACTTTTCTAATCACATTATTGCAGGCGATATTATAAGTGATGTTGGTGCAATAGCAGGGCAGAATTTTTCTGCAATACTTTATATGTTAACCATAATTTACTTGATAGAAGTTTTCCCCACGTCACATAGGGCTACAAGTATGGGTTTTTATTTGACGATCAATCATTTGATACAAACAGTTGCAACAATATTTATCGACGAAGTGGTAATGTATTTCAAATTCATCTAGCTTAAATTTTTAATTCAAAAAATTTATATTTTAGGTCTCCCAGGGTGGTAACGAATTTTTTTCGGCGTTCTATTGCGGCATATGTATGATTTGTGCTTTAATAACCGTAAGGATACCAGATACGGATGAAGATGTCCCAGACAGAAAAGAAGATTTATTTCTGCCATTATCAACCCCAATTTCAAATTTAGATATTGTAACCGAATCATAAATAATATTTATTATTTAAGCAAAATTATTATTATTTTCAGCCTTGTAGCCTAGTAGCCTTGTTCATTATTTTCTATAAAATGGACTCGTTTTTCAAAAAATTTTACTGAACAAAAGTTGTAGTCCGTTAAATTTCCTATCCGGAATGAGGCTTCAAATTTACTGTAAAATGTTTCGTTTAAAAAATACAGGGCTTTGAAAAAAAAGCTCGAATTTTTTAACATTCTTTTACTTACTTTAATTAATAACTCAAAAACCGTTGATTTTCGACATTAGGTTTAAATCTAGTTTGTAGATTATTTCAGGCACTAAACTATTTTTACTGAAAAATCAAGATTTTCGGGCCTATAGCTATGTGAAGGTGAAAATTTTAGTTTAAATTTAGAAAACAAATTTTGAGGGTTTTCTATCACCACCTAAGTTATGTAAAGTGTATCCGGGGACACCCTGGAAGAAGTGAAATAAAATGCGTTATTACTGTTAAAGAATAAGGGTAATTTTGCAGAAGAACTTTCGTAACTTAAATAACTTAAAACATCCGAAGAAAATTCAAAACTTGAAAAAGCTCAATGGTCCTGGCGCCGAATTATAACCGGTCTCCCCTTTATAAAGTCTAAATCCTTTTTATTTTACATTAAACTGATTAGTAATTATGATTACTAATTCCTTTTGATATTAATGTATTTTAAATGTCTCTCCTGATTTAAATATTGTTGAATATTGGAATTACATACCATTATACAGGGCCGTATTTACGGTGTTACCCCCCCCCCCCGCGATATTATTTATCAATTAATAAAGTAGGCACTAGAAGTCCGACTGCAATCGTAAAAAAAATCAGAAAAAACAAAAATAAAATTAAAGAGATATTTCTAATATATTAAATCCCAAATTAAAAAATGGAAATTCGTATTAATATCTGGCGATGGGCGACACTGGATTGAATACACCTATTAAATTGTAAAAATATAAAAACTAACAATGAAGAATATAAAAAGATCCTATATATTGTGGTGATTTTTTTGTTCAGTCGACCCGCAAGTCCAGATCGTGGTCATTTTATTTGTTTTAAGTACTGCAAATAAGTTACAATTTATTCAGAGGAAAATTAAAAAGGCTAAATTTTATATTTAAACACATCCGCAACACATTTTTATTGTAATTTTTATAAACGTTGAAATAAGTGATATTTGTGCAGTGCTTCGAAAACGATCTACGATAAAAGGAAAGAATATTAATTTGTGCAACATCCTGTACGTAGTTGAAGAACTTACGTGGTATAAATTTTCTTAAGGTTGAAACCAGGTCTTCCAGAGCGCTTGGATGCGGGTTGGACGCTAAAATTTGAGTAGTGCGGTTTTTAATTTGCGAATAGTATAATTTGTACTTAGCAACTAAGTAGAAATTAGTTTTGGAGCCGTAAAAGTGAATATTTATGAAGAATCGTCAATTTCAGTAGAGAATTGCTGAAAATATTACAATTTGAAGACATCGTAAGTAAAATTTTACGAAGGTCAAAGTTAGAAGCAGAGGCCATTTTGAAAAGGATTAAAAATTTTTAATGCTAATGCAAATTCACTTACCTACGTTAAATTGGATAATATTGAAAATTGGATCAACGGTTTTGAAATTGATAAGATTCAATCTGATTGAGTTTGAATATTAACACTACTCCAGATGGTCTGCTGAAATTTGTTTTTTGCAACACGTGTGACATTCACTGGTACGGAAGCAAATGGTGATCGACAGGACGAGCCGCTTACACGAACGCGCACGGGATTTATGCAAGGTATTTCAAAAAAAAAAAATTACCCTAGTAAAAACATTTTATTAATAAAAAACCCAAAACTGTATTACTTTACAAAATTTTATTATTCGATACACATTTAAACACACCGACAAATGAGTTTGAAGTTTAGCAAGATTTTGAGTAAAGTAAATAAAATTTCAAAATCAGTGGTCGAACATCATTACACTATAAGGCCTAATAGCGAAATTTGTTGCTACCAAAATTTTCCATTGAAGAAATCAACATTTTTTCGTTATTCAAAAATAAGAGTTTTTATTTGCTCGCAAGACAGACGGAGTGACCTACAGGAATTCGCTACTGAGTGTTTCATGCTCTACCGAATCCACTAAGCTAGTCGAGGTAATTTTAGGTTGGAAAAGGTTTTTAATAAAATACCACCACAATATTTACAGTACTGTGTAAAAGTCTGCGGCCACATAATTGAAATAAATAAAATAGCTATTTTATCTTAATTCTTACTATTATGGTAAAAATTTAAATTGCTATAAATTGTTTAAACCAAAAATTTTAAAAAGAAAATAAATTTTATGACCATCATCGGCAGTATAGCTTAAAATAACACTTCCGCAATAAATTAGAGTGGGCATTGTAAACCCATAAATTGTCTTTTATTTTGGTGTGAATTTTATTTGAAAATATGTACATTGTGAAATTTTCTTTCAGTTTAATTTAGTTTTTCGTTTTGATAACATTATTTTACCATCTCCATCGGTAAAATAAGAATTTAGTTTGTGATTCTTATTCAAATTTTAAAATTAAAAAATTTTATTTAACGACTGATTTTTACAAGAGAGTTTAAAATTAAAATATGAATAAGTTTAAACTTATTAAAAATATCGTAGTATATAAAACTTTTGAAATGGCACCAACAAAATTTTATCCGCGATAAAGCCCCCCAGAAGTCAACCTGTAGTCCAAATTTGTCGCTCAAATTATTTTCAAACATTAAATAAAGTTTACAAAAATCGAAATTTTCTCTGAATATCGAACTCAAATAAAGAAAAATCGCTCAAAAAAATAATCTTAATTAAATAAAAACAATCTCACAAAATTTCAACTTTTTTGCGGTCACTTTTCCAATACAATACTCAAAAAATAAAATCTTATTGCAAAAATACTCAAAAAATCAGCGGAGCAAAATCTAGGTCTTCGTAAATCTCCGTCTACTCATTTTTCTGCAAACATTACATTTCAAAAATTATTATAACAAAATTTAGATTTAAAAAAATTACGAAGGTTCATTTGTTTAGTTGCAGGTTAAACCAAAAAATTTAGATTAACCAATAATATTTCTTAAAAAACAGCTTTTCAACGTATTTCCTTGGTTAATCCAAATTTTTTGGTTAAAACTTACAACTGTATAAGTGGCTCTAAATTGCATTTATTTTGCCGATTTTAGCATAACTGACTGTTTAAGTCGGGACTTAAATTTTTTTATTTAAGTATTATTTATGTATTTATCGAGTTCCTTTTATTTTTAATTTTTAATTTATTTTTTATTGTAGCTTTCTATATTTTTTTAATATGTTGTACTTTATACTTTTATTTTTTGTTTTGAATTTTAGTTTCCTTTGTATTTTAATAAATTAACTATTTATTTTTTAGTATTTTTACCCCCCCCCCTCCCTGAAAATCTAGTCTAAATACGACCCTGCCATTATAATATGTTTATTTTTTCTAATATTCTATATTATATTATATTCTATATTTCTATATTCTAATTTGTTTTTATAAATGCTTTTTACTTCTATCTTGATAATTTTAAATCTTTAGTTTTTATCAGAAGAATTTTATATTATAATAATTATAACTTCAGATATTATATTATTTTATTATGTCATATGCATATGACATCACTTATATCTTCCAAAATGTGTCAAAATCTGGCATTTATTGTTCAGTATTACAATTTAATCAAAACGTTGACTAAAATTTCGTTATTACTAATTGAAGAATGCTACGTTCGGAATCGGGAAGTAATCCCAAATCAGTTGAGGTAAATTAACCCTATTTTAAAAAGAATTTGAAACATTGAATATTAGCAGTTATTTTAGACAAAAAATAATAAATAGGCTCGCTCACTTTGAGAAGACCTGCATTTGGCTTTACAAAACTGTATTCGATTTCAATTAATTTTCTTCTGTTTTTCTCAGTTTTGTATCCCAACCTTTTTCTTGTTAACTTCCTTCCCCCAACAGATGATGCAAATTAGAAATAGTGGTATTTGTCGATAAAAATATTAATGTTTTATTTAAATTAGTTTGGAACAATTTCATACTACAAGGACTTTCGAAACTCTGTTAGCAGTGCAAATTCTTCGATAACGTCTAACTTAGTCGGAAATGTGAGTAAGTTTCATTCAATTCAAACGATTACAATCTAATTGGGATTTTTCAGATATTAAAGATGATATTAAATTCCAATTACTTAAAACATCCAAAGCACCCAATTTGTCGATAAGTATAATTTACGGTTTACTCTGCTTCAATTGGTATTTAATTGGCACGCAGGTAAAATTATTTCTAGAACCCAAAGTATTTTCAAAACGTATTTCAAATTTTAAGTAAGTACAATAAAAAATTATAGAAAATATTTTCTGTTCGAAGTAGTGGTTACAAGGTCCACGTCAAATACCCGAAATTGAATGCAACATTGAGGAATTAAATAATGTCAGCTGGAGCTTCTACGAAAAGAGAAATATTACAACTCCCAAGTAGGTATTTAGCATGGACTAATTTACTATAAAAAAAAATTAATTTCATTTTATCAGAAACGGCAAATACGAACCCGGATGCACGTATTATAATTACCAATATTATTCGCTTTCGCTCTTAACGGCCGAACAAGCCGTAGAGGAAATCTCGAAATATCCCAAACCTGAAATTTGTCAGTGCAAAAATTTCGATATAAAAAGTGATATACCCATTGAAATTTCTTACATTAAAGAGGTGAGGCACGGTGATAATTTACATTTTAAAAATGTACATGTAACCTTACAGTTTAATTTAATTTGTGAAAAGAACCCCTTGCGTTTGATCAATATTCTTATGGATATTGGAATAATTGTTATGGGATTACCTGCTGGCATATTAGCAGACAAGTAAGAATATCATTTTCTTTTATATTATAATATAGTAAGTAAAAAAGCTATTTCAGGTACGGAAGAAGATCTCTAAATATTTTTAGCGCAATTGCTTTATGTGCAACAACCGGTTTGATAATTCCATTTTGCAAAAATTATGCAATGTACGCATTTGGACAGTGCATCATGGCAGGGTCCTTGTTATCACTCTGCATGGCGCTAAATTTAATTTGTATAAATTTGTATATAATTACTAATAAATTTAAACTTCGGTTCGAAATTTTCAGATTCCGAAATTTGTCGAAGAAAGTACCGAGTTTTCACTTCGATGTTGGCTTTCGCATGGTTTATGATCGGATCAAAGATGCCCGATTTTTTTTTTTACGTAATCGAGGTTTGGAGATTACGAACCGTAGTGTTTGCGGTCTCTTCCTTGATCTTCGTCTTTGGAGCGATAATGTAAGTTCTTACAAAGGTTTTTCCCGATTTATGCAGGATTTTTAGAATTAAAAATAAAAGCCCCTACGCTATTAACTTTTAATCGGTATTTGGTGACTGTGCAGGTTAACACCAGAATCTCCTAGATACTTAATGATAAAAAAAGAGTACGGTGCTGCTTGGAAGTGCTTGGAAGAATTGGGTTGTACGGAAGTCAACCCAAATGCACAAGATGTAAATAAGCATAAAATTAGATTACGTTACCTAATCACGGCATTAGCAAATCCATATTTGCAACGAAGATTATGTCGAGTTTTAATTTTACAAGGGGCTGCAGTATATTTTTTTTACATGTTTAGTAAGTTTTCTTTTAAATTATATCACTTTGATTGTAAGTTTAGGAAAAAAAACATCGTAACATCCGGTCTGGTGACTGTTTGATAATAAAAACAAATACAAAACGATGGAAATTCGCTGTTATAACGTTACAAAAAAAGTGATTTAAAGAACATAAATAATAGATAAAGGAATTCATAATTTGGTTACTGTCAGACAACGATCATCTCGAATATCAAAATTTCAACTGTACTATAAGAAAGAGGACAATTTTCTGAGTATAATGCAACAAAAATTTCGGAGGTCCATATATTCGTTTTCGAAAAAACGGCATTTTAAAGTTATATAAAAGCAAGTAGTTGTAACCCGATCCACCCTGTTGCAACGAGTCGCGTCGCGGTAAACTAGCACGTCGAGTCCCTGCTCTTCATTTTGTTGACGGTACCAGTGCTTTGATATACTCTTAATGTTGTTGTCAGCCGCGGTCGACACCCGGACGAGTTCTATGGCTTCGAGTTCCACCCTTGGCGAGTTCTGTCATTTTTCAGGGATATTTTTAAATTTTATGCTTAGAAAAGTGTCCTCTTTCCTATAGTGCAGTTGAAATTGTGAAATTCGTGATGATCGTTGTCTGACAGTTCCCCATAATTTTTGTTTTAGGAAACATGACAAGAGATATATTTATCTTCAACGATAGATTGAAAATTCATATTTTATTCATAGAGGTAAATATTCAAGTTTTATACCAAAATCACCCTAAAAGTTGATCATTCGTAGGTGTTGCTGCTGACGTTTACATCTATAATAACATTAAACTACACAAAAAAAGCAATGCTTTGCATGTATTTTGTCCTTGTGTCGCTGTGCATCATAGCAAACATGATAGGCGGTGGTACGATAATATTTACCTTGCAACTTCTGTAACAATTGCCTGCACTATTTTATAGTTGATACTCCAATAAAAATTGTTAGTCTAATAGCAGGAATAATGTTCACATCAATCATTTATATCACGAATATTACCTATATAATCGATATTTTTCCTACCACACACCGAGGGACAGCTCTTGGATTTATTTTTTCGTTTACCGCTACAATATCGACATTTTCTGAAATGTATCACGAAGAATTGGTAATAAATTTGCTTCCGTTAAGATGTAACGAGTACTCGGTCAAAATATAGAAATTTCAAAGCCGGGTATTCCCCCACGCAATGATAACCGACCAGGTGTGGCTAGGCCCCTTAATGCGGAAAAGAGTACTCGGTACATCATTGCCAGTACAGTATACTATTTATTTTTAACAAACAATTTTATTGTTCCTGTTAAGTTGCACATTATAAATGAGATGTTAATTTGCGTGACAAGTTTTGAAAAGAAAGGTTTATTAACCTTGATTGCCTTCCTACTCAGGGCCGGCGCTAGGCACTAGGCAAACTAGGCGACTGCCTAGGGCGCAAACCAGATCGAGGTACAAAAATTAATTGCAGTGTGCTATGTAAAATGAAATACTAATAGCAAAACAGAATAAAAACCAAAAATTTTTTGCTTCGAACATATGCTAATAAATTTATCTCTCGCAAAAAAATAACTCTCGGCATTGTAAGCGATTTCAATGTTTTAAATACATGGAAGAGGATCACTGCTTGTTAAAGTAATTCGCAATATTTGATAGACGCGCGAGTACCGGAATATACTGTAATGGTATTTGATTAATTTTTATAATAAATTAACCAAACCCTTTACTAAATTTTCTTAGTTACCTCGGGTAGCTCTTAATGCGGTGGAACAATATAACCTCAGGAGCAAATTCCAGTCACGATTTCGTATTCGTTGTCAATTTAAAAAAAATCGTTCTCCAAAATAACCACTATCCAATTCGTTTATAATTTAATTTTAAAAATTATAATTGCCTCGATGATAGAACTTATAATTTTAACTTATCAAATCTAGTGCGGTATCTTCTCGACCATACTCCGTTTTTACAAATTTCTTTCCAAATATTATAATTTACCCAATTAATGTCAACTTCAAAAATTAATTGTTTTGCAATTAAATAAAAGTCGCTCATCCAAATTTATCAGATTTAATTCTTCAAAAAATAAAAAAAAACAACTCGCAAAACTCAAATACTTCCAAAATACTCTTTCAACAATTATTTCCAAATATATAATATTTGCAAAAATACGCATCAAACATCTCAGAAAACTTTATAGAAAATTAGAACCAAAACCCGCACAACCGACTCGTGATGCCATTTTTGGCAAAAAGCAATCATCTTTTTTTCTACTCTCCTCCTTGCACTTTTTAAATTAATTAACTTTAGTTACATAGAGTTACATTAGTTACATAGAAAAAATTCTCAACGCTAAATTTGAAAGAACTTTTAACAACTTTTGCCGCAAAAAAAGCTAGAAAAGTTAAAATTAAATTAAAATTTAATTAACTTTTTTAATAAAAATATTGTAACGAAAATTAAAACGTTTATTTAATTCTAAAGGGCTAATATTATACTTAAATGCTACCTTCCAGAAATTTCCATAGGTTTCTATATACTTCTATACATTTCTGGACTGGAAGTTAAGCAATATTTGAATGACTAATGATGTTATCATGTATGACTCATCATGTTTGACTCATCATACATGATGTCATACATTAGTCATCAAATATAATTAAACGTTCTTTCGTAACAATATGTAAATGTAAGTATTTTTTAAATATAAAATATATTTTTTAAATATTTTTTTAATCTCACTCCCAGCTCAGTACTGCTATATAAATAGAGGGGGGGGCACTGATACAGTTTTGCCTAGAGCGTAAAATATCCTAGCGCCGGCCCTGTTCCTACTGCTTATAGCCCTAGAGCACCACACCAAAATAATTAAAGCATCTGATTTTCTGATTAGTTTTAAAATAATAAATAACGTTCTTGCAATGTTTTTTCTTATATTGACTGTTTTTGAGTTTTCGGCCTATGAGATACGATCGTTTGTGTATTGACGGGATAAACAGATATGTGATATAATATACTCTGCCTCCATTATAATTTTGTTAAAATCAAGATTGAAATGAAAGCTTTGTTCAACTATTTTTCCGAGATGTTTCATTAATCGCATCCCATATTATGGTTATTCCGTACAAAAAGCGACTGCTACTTTAGCATCCCCTAATTTAATAGATAAAATTGTATGATTGCAGGTGATGGATCAAGAATCGGATTATTTAAGTACTTTTTATTGCGGATTATGTATGATATGTGCCTTGATAGCCATAACATCCCCAAATTCGGGTGCAGATTTGCCCGATAAAAATTACGAACTAAATCGAAACTTGTCATCACTTGATGATTCCGATTATTCAATCAGTTCTGACGAAAGTGATTTATTGTAATAGAAAAATACGACCAATAAAAAACGTTATGATATTTGCCTTTCTATCGTTTTTTCTGATTATTTTTCAGATTATCTACAAATTTTCTTTAGTTTCTCAAAAGTACAATTGTAACGGCCTTACTAACCGCTACGTTTCAAGCATCTTTTGAAATAAGAAATATTTGTATCATTGGCTTGACCGAGTGTGAACTCAATGAGGGATCCTTACAAAATTGCTTAACTGATTTCTCATGATATAAATTTCAATTTCAAGAATCCTAGTTTGAATTCCATTTCGTGCCACAGTAAATTTTTAACTTTTTCAAATTTTCATCTCCTCTTTCGGCTCCCTTCTTTCGAGAAAAAACAAAATGTCAAATTTGACATTCACTTGACACCGTTGCCTTACTTTTAACTGTAAACCAAATAATATTTTTGTATTTATTAAACATTTATATTATGATCAAAGATCAAAGATGAGCTCATCGAGCGAAACCAACGAAGTAAGTTATTATTTCAAATTTTTTTTTAACATTTAAAATACTTGAATTCTAATTTGTGAATTCAACAGTCCACACTAGACGATAGATTTTACGCTTTGGAATTCGACATACTGTCAAACAGCAGTCATGTTTCTAAGTTAAGGCGCCTAAATTTGGAAGTTATAAGTTAATTCGATTCAATTTCGCTAATTATTATCTAACCTATTTACCTTCAGAACATGAAGAATGGATTAAAATTGGATTGATCACAGTATCCGAACAAATTAATTTATTATTGATGATGATATTCGCGTTGATGTGTTATAATTGGTACTTGGCGGGTACTCAGGTAAAGTTGGTTCTTTGAAAAGAGAGACAGGATATTTTTGGACATATTTTAACGTTCCTCGAAACCAAACACTATTCCTTCGGTATTACGTGGTTCGCAAAAACAGCAGTTCAATTTTCGATCCCGAAAACTTTGAAATATCACCAAGATTATTCTGTGTGTTCGGTTCCAAAATTACTTTATTTAGAGAAAAATTTCTTTTTGAAGTAGTGGTTAGGAAATCCATATCTATTACCCGAAATGGAATGCGATATTGAAGAATTACGAAATGTGACGTGGTCCTTCGAGGAGAAAATGAACATTACAAACCCCAAGTCGGTCTAAATTTTGAATTATTTGAAATCAATTTATTTCGATTTTTTCATAGAAGCTCCCTATATCAACCTGGATGCAGGTATTATAATTACAATTATTATTTTCTCGCCGGCATGCCGTACGAGGAAGCTCAAGAAGAAATTACGAAAATAAGAAAACCATCAATTGTGCAATGCAAAAAATTTATAATTATAAATGATGTACCTAAAGAAATTTCGTTTGTTAAAGATGTACGAGTTCCTTCGGGACATTTAATATTAATTTTACTTTCAGTTTAATTTTACAGTTTAATATAATTTGTCACAGAACACCAGTTCATCTAACCAATTTTTACGCCGAAATCGGGATCATTATTTTTGGATTTTCGGGTGGTGTACTTGCTGATATGTAGTAGTTTCCTAGTTTGTTATATTAAGCGGCGATAAAATGTCTTTTGCTTTTAGGTATGGAAGAAGACCTGTGCATAATTATTGTGCAGCCATACTGTGCGTTGTCTCCTTTTTAACTCCTCTTACCAAAAAGTACATGATATTTGCTCTAGAAAAATTGATCACGGGCGGAAGCCTATGTTTAATGAGCGTGGTGTTACTTTTGATTTGTAAAATTCAATAAGATAATTTAATGTTAATATTTAATTTCAAATATTTAGATTCCGAAATTTGTCTTCATAAATACAGAGCGTTTAGCACAATAGTACCATACGTATGGTTCGTGGTAGGATCCGGACAACCTTCTGCCGTTTATAAGATAATAGAAGTTTGGAGATTAAGAAATTTAGCATTTGCGTTTGCTACGACGATAATCCTTTTCAGTGCTGTAATGTAAATGATATAACTTTAATCGGTAGGTCATTATATTTTTACTCGAGGTTGGTTTTAGGTTTGTACCAGAATCTCCTAGGTTTTTAATAACGAAACGACAGTTTAGTAAAGCTTGGAGTTCTTTGGAAGAACTTGGTTATCAAGAAACAAGACCACAATATGTACGAAATCATAAAATTTCATACACTAACTTGAAATATCAGCTGGAAATATTAAGCAAACCATATTTACAATATAGACTTTATATAGTTTTAATTTTAAATGGAATAGGAGAGTATTTTTTCTATTTATTCAGTAAGTATAGCCTGGGAGCCGTATAAGGCTCCAACGGACGTTGAGACGGTGACCCAATTCAAAAAATCCGGGAAGAGTCCAAAGCTGAAGAGGCTGACTGTCCTACAGTGGACAAAAATGAGTAAAATATGATGACGAGGATCATGTGAGCCGTATACGGCACTAATAATTCCCGAAACGAATACCTTCCTTCGTTCACTCTCCGTGCAAATTTGTTTATCATTTTGTTTTAGGAAACATGGAAATAAAAAGATTAGCGATCAATGAGACAGTGAAAGCTAAAGTTGCGACCGTAGAGGTACTTTATTTATTTAAATAATATTAAATTAAATATCTAACCGCATTATGTGTACGAATAGATGGTTCTGGTCATTTTTTCGGCAGCCATAGCAGCATCTTGCACGAAGAAAACAATAATTTGTATGTATTACATCCTTATAGCTCTGTGTTTTGCTACAACTATGGTATCAAAATGTAAGGTTAATAATGATTTTGTTTAAATCAACTTTAAATGGAATTTTGTAGCTGAAATTATGAAGGAGGTTGGTGTACTAGCGGGTATTATATTTGCAGGAACTCTTTACATTATTGCGTTGACTTATACCATTGATATTTTTCCTACCACCCATCGGGCGACCAGCGTTGGATTTTGCATTTCGACCAATGCTATACTAGCGGTATCAATGGAAATGTATCACGATAAACTGGTAATTTAAATTTCACAAAGTTTATTCAATACTACGTATACAACGACACAATGTAGGACACTTGAGTATGAGGACACTTGAGGAGTAGGTGTTGTTACGATTTCCTGATATTGCCCAGAATCCAGCTTCAGAATTTATGTTGTTCTTAAACTTTAACAAAAAATATTTATTTTCAGTCATTAAATATGGAATCTGATTATCTAAATGTGTTTTACTGTGGATTATGTATGGTTTGTGCTTTAATAGCAGTAATTTCACCAGAAACTAATTCGGATTTACCAGACAAGAAAAGTGATCTCTATTATAGCAGCCTATCGGTTGACAATTCGGAACGTACTTCGGTCGATAACAGTAATTAAATGTTATAGATCCTTAAATTTCAATAAAAACTTAAAACAATATTTTATGAATCATTTATGAACATCGTCTTTTGAAAAAGAAAAAAATCGTTTTAATTATGTTACATAATTCGAAAACTGTATAGGATAAAAGGGGTGCCAGCTAACTAACAAGGAATGTCGAAGTCTAAAATCTACAGGATTCGCCAAAAGTCTCAATCTAATCCGGGAAGTGGAAACTAACCAGCGCAGGTTTACGAGGTTCGATCAATCCGAAAAATAAATCAAGTACTAAATTTGCGCTGTTCCCGGTGCAATTTGTTGATTTTAGTAAACATTTATAACCTGACGTGAAATTGGATATGTCAAAAACTGACGTGTAACGTCGAGCAAATAGTTTATCACCTTCGAAGAATCTTAAGGGCTCGCAGTGCTACTATATTTAAATTAGGATGACTTCAGTAGCCGGGTCTTATCGTAGTACCACTTCAAGTAAATCCGTGACGGTGAGAGATTTAAAATTTGAAAGAAAAAATTGTTTACGATATCCTAATGCATAATTTAAATTAGTTCGACATAGCTTCCTATTCTTCGGGCGAAGAATCCACCATATCGGTTATAAATTTCAATGCGGAGCTAGCACGTAAATAAAGAAAGCTAAATTCGTGTTTAGAGCATAGGCAATGTAAGTACATAATTTTCAGTACAAGAAAATGCAATTAAATTGGAATTGCATCGTGTGACTGAATCGTGCAACCTGTTGTTGTGTATGATATATGGATTACTTTGTCTCAATTGGTATATAATTGGGAGTCAGGTAAAATACACTTTTTCAATTCGAATTGAGAAAGGAATAAATTAATTGATTCTATCCTGCCGCCGAGATCTAATAACCGACAAACGTGTAAAGGTATGTTTTCCAAAGAAACGACTGCAATCGGCATGCGCTATAAAGAGCCGGCAGTAGTCGTGGTCGCTCTTTTGAAATTATACCTTAGCACTGGGCAGTCGCTGCGTCAAAAGACAAACGTTTTTGCAATTCTACATTATTAATTTTTCAAAAAAATTGCTCTTTGAAGTAGTGGTTAATGCAGACACCAAAAATTCCCGAAATTGAATGTAACATTGAGGACCTGCAGGATGCAAAATGGGCGGCCGAAGAGAAGAGAAATATTACAATACCCAAGTTTGTTTCCATATCTGAAATAAACGCAATAATATTTAAAAATCTCTTGGCAGATCCAGCAATAATTATGTAGCTGGCTGCGTTTACAACGATTACGATTATTATTATCTTTCATTTTTAAAGTACGAAGAAGCTGAAGATCACGTTGCAAAACTTAATCCAAAAATTCTATTTTGTAAACTATATAGAATTATCAACGACGTCCCCAATGAAGTTTCCTTTGTCAAAGAGGTAGGGCTATTACGTAACAATTTCGGATTCAAATTTTGTTAATAAAATTGCAGTTCAATCTGATTTGTTTTAAAAAACCATTTCAAAAAAACAATTTCTATATGGCGATAGGACAAGCATTTTTGGCGTTTCCTTCTGGTGTGCTAGCGGATATGTAAATAATTTATGTATTTTAAAAACTGCAGACTTACTGAAATATTTGGTACTTTTTAGGTATGGAAGAAAAACTGTCTATGTCTTTTGTTCAATTTTAGCCAGTGTAATGTCGTTTTTAATACCGCTTACATTAAATTTCGTCATGTTCGTTTTGGCGAGGTCCATCCAAGGAGGGTGCATAGCTTGCATTAACATTATGTTACATTTGATATGTAAATATCAAACCTTCTTACCATTATAAATGTGACTAGCTTAAATTTTATAGATACCGAAATTTGCCGTCGTAGGTATAGGCCAATTTTCACTATGTGTGCATTTGGATGCTTTATGGTTGGATCTGGACAAAAGATTGGAATTAATGCACTCGCCGACGTTTGGAGATTGCGGATATTAATTCTGGCGCTTCTTCTCGTGATAGACCTTTTCGGTGCCGTAATGTAAGGTTGTGATGTTAAACATCGAAACTAATAATAACTCGAGAACGAACAAAAAAGTAGCAACAATTTGCCATGTAAATTTTCCAAATTCTTCCAATCAAAAATATTTCTTTCGATTTTAATTTACGTTGGAAAATAATTTGTCCAAAATGGTAACGTAAAACTTTTAAACCATATCCGTATCGCGGATGTGCTCTGATCAACAAAAATTTATAGTTCCTTCAATAATAATTTTTAATACGAAAATAGAATTTCTTTACCATTTACTTAATAGCCAATTCCATTGAAATTTATTTTCAAAATCGTTCCGATTTTCTCTCATTCCAAAATCATTCTTTGCTCGGATTCATCCATTTTTTATAGCTATGAGCTCTTCAAATTCTTTTAATTTTAATTAAATTGAAAATTTTTGTGGCGTAAATGTTTAATTTCAAATGTGCAACTTTTACCTTGCAATGTGGTTTCGCTCCGCCAGCTGTTTACCTGGACGCTTGGACAAACAAATTTTGCTGCGACGTATTTCAACAAATAACCAAATATCATCCAAAATTACAAATTTATTATCAATCAGCACTTCACTTTAATTAAAACAACTCTAACTTACTTTTATTCTTAAAACCATTTAAAAATCAAAATTAACTTAGTAGTTCCGCCTTTTGCTAACGCCAAGCCGCGTCTGCCTCCCACTCCTACTCTACCTTTACGTTCCCACTTATTTCGCAAACTTAACTTTATGTACAGTTTTTTACAAAATTATAAAATTAATAATTTACAAAATAATAAACAAACTTCTAAATAATTTTATAAAATAAAAGAATTAATGGTTTTATGGTTTCGAAACACGACAATATATTTTTAATTGGATACGCTATTATTTAAGCTACTAATTCTTATTTATATAGGTTTATACCAGAATCTCCTAGGCATTTACTAGTTAAAAGACAGTTTAACAAAGCTTGGGATGTTTTGGAAGAATTGGGCAGCACCAAAGTTCGACCGCAAAACGTAAAAGACTATGAGAAGATTAATACCAGCGTCGGCTATCAATTTAAAATATTAACAAGACAGTATCTTTTGCATCGAGTTATTATTGTTTTGAGTTTAAATAGTGCAGGAGTATATTATTATTACGTATTCAGTAAGTTTCTCTTACTTTTCTCTTACTTTCTCTCATTTTTGATATTCTAGGAGAGATGTCGTTGAAAGTAATGCTGATGACCGATACTTTGAAAATTCAAATTGTTCTCGTAGCGGTAAATATTTCATCGATTACAATTTTAATAGAAAAATTAAAAAGTACAATTTTTGATTAGGTCTCCCTTCTAATCACAACAACAGTAATACTTGTACCAAAATACACGCTGAAAACCATCATTTGTATTTATTTTGTTTTACTTGCCCTGTGCTTTATTGGGAGGATAATAGCCGAAGGTATGATTAATAACAATTTTGTAGAAAAATTTTAAAACTAAATTTTCAGGTGGTGTTTTATTGGACGTCACCTCCCTAGCAGGCATTATGCTGTCCAATATACTATTTATCATAACCTTCTCGTTCATGATAGATATCTTTCCTACCACACACCGAGGAACCATCCTTGGATTCAGCTTATCGATTCATTTCTTAATAGCAACCATAGTGGATGTCTTCCATACCGAATTGGTAAATTTAATTAAGCCACTATTTTTTCGGTAAAAGTAACGGAGCATGAGTTATTACGGAAAAACGCGATACTCGGATGTTCTTCTCCTGTTCGTCTGGCATATTAACAAAATTTGTGTTTTCAGAAATTAGATGAAGAATCCAAGTATTTAAACGCATTTTACTGCGTCATGTGTTTGATGTGCGCCTCAATTACCATAATATCGCCAGATACTGATTCGGAAATACCAGACACTAAGCACGATTTATTTCGAACGCTATCGCTTGAAAGCTCGATATCTTCCACTTCTTCCGATTAAATATTCCATTATCTGTTATTCTAATAATTGACTTATTGCAAAATTATTTATATCAAAAAACGTAAAAATAAAAAACCAAAGACATTAATTAAAAATGTTTTAAAATTACTTTCTGTCATCTATGATACTAGCAAATAGAAATATTTTTGTGGTATTTAGAAGTATGTGATGTTAAAATAATACATTTTTTTTAACTGCTAAGTAAAAAATACATACTACAAAGAAAACATAATTATATTTAAAAAACACGAAAATGACAATAATTCACATTTAACAGGGTTGAACTTAGAATATCATTTCTATAGCGTAATTTTTTCAGAATTCTATTTTCTTGTTTATTCTAATATTCTAAGTTCAACCCTGTTAAATGTGAATTATTGTCATTTTAGTGTTTTTTAAATATTATGTTTTCTTTGTAGTATGTATTCTTTTCTTAGCAGTTAAAATTTTATTATTTTAACATTTTGTTAGGTTTGATTATTTTATGATACTAGCCTAAACGAGTGTCAAAAACTGAAACGTCAAACTTACACGGTCGACATGAGTGCATCAACTCTGAAGGATAGTATTACGTCGATGATTGCCTTAGAACTAAAATCCAAGATTAATAGCGAAACATCCAGCACTGCCACTCGCAAGTCAGTTACGGTAAATATTTTTTAGTATTTAAAAATCCATATAATATCATAGCATAATTGTAATTAGTTTGACCTCGCTACCTATTCTTCAGACGATGAGGATTTTTACGAACAAAACACCTCCGGAAGACGTTACAGCATAGTAACTCTAAGTATGAAAAACCAAAGATTTTACGGATACGCCTAATAATGAACACATTTTCAGGAAATGCAGAAAATTTGAAAACTGAACTGTCGTACGTTCTTCAAAAATTTAACTTGCTACTTTTTATGGTTTATTTATTTCTTTGCATAAATTGGTTTTTAATAGGCTCCCAGGTAAAATCGATTCTTAAACTAAAGCTACCGACTTGGGTCTTACTTGGGCTCGATTCTAAAAAGTCACCCAGAAGTGGATATTGAATTTGGGTCCAACTCTGCGTGACTAAGCTATCGTTCTTCTTCCAACTTTCTCTCCAACCTTCAATAACTTTCCAAAATTACAATAATTTAGCAAGAAAATTTCTATTTGAAGTAGTGGTTACTATTGAAAAAAGAATTGAAACCGCAAGTTGTTTGCAACATTCCGCAACTACGAAACGTTACGTGGACGTCTCAAGAAATAAATAATATTACAAAGCCAGAGTTTGTTTAAAATCCCAACTCAAAATATTTGCTTAACATTTCAATTCTTAACAGAACAAGCGGATACGAACCAGGATGTACGTACTACGACTACGATTATTACTTATTATCGTTGTTAACCTACGAAGATGCTGCAAAAGCAATTTCGATCATTCCAAAGCCAAGAATAATATTTTGTGAAGACTACGCGTTCATAAAAGAGTTTCCAGAAGAAACTTCTTTTATTAAAGAGGTTCGGGTAAAACACTTTATCAAAATTTTGGATTTAATTTTTGCCAATTATTGCAGTTCGATTTAATTTGCTACAAAGAAACGTTTCACACAAACAATATATATATGCAATATGGACACATCTTTTTTGTATTTCCCGCTGGTATACTAGCAGATATGTAATTAGACGAATGCTCTTTGATTTAAAAATAATTTAAATATTATTTCGTTGATTTCAGGTATGGAAGAAGACCTGTACATATTTTTTGCGCATTTTTACTATTTATAATGTCCATTCCAATTCCTTTAATCACAAATTATAATATGTTGGTGGTAGGAAAAGCGGTCATAGGAGGTTGCTTACTGTCCATCAATGTTATTTTAAATATGACTTGTATTGTGGGTCTTTTGTGTGTGAAATCCAAATTTTATTTACGTAAAATTTTTAGATTCCGAAACATGTCGTCATAGGTACAGGTTGTTCACGACTCTTTTTGCTTTCGCTTGGTATGTGATTGGGCATGGATACGCCGACGTAATTTGTGAAATCATTGAAGTGTGGAGATTAAGGGAATTAACATATGCGTTAATTTTCCTCGTATGCCTTTTTGGTGCCACCATGTAAGTTACCATCGTTCCATTTCGTTTACGGCAGAAATAGAAATGCTATTTTGTAGGATTGTACCAGAATCTCCTAGGTATTTAATAGCGAAACGGCAATTCGTTAAAGCTTGGGATTGTTTGGACGAATTCGGCAATACGGAAAACCATCCAGAGGAAATACAAAACGCGATATTGTGTTATCACCTTAATTTTCAAATGAAAATTTTGACAAAATCCTATTTGAGAGATAGAGTTTTTATTGTCCTAGTTTTAAACGGTGTTGGTGTGTACTTCTTTCACATATTCCGTAAGTTTACTTTATTTCATTTCTAATAAAACAATAGCATTACTTCAATAAATCATCCTAAAAAAAGTGTAAGTACTTGTAACTAACAGTACCGCACTTAAACGGCCACGCCTAATCAAAATTGTTAGCGAGGTATCCGGTTCGAGTTCGAGCCAAGCGAGAACTTGAATCTTGTCACCTCCCTCAGAAAGGCAATGGCAAACCATCGATACGACATAATCTGCCACGAGAACCTTTCTCAAAATGTTAAACGGTAGGTCCCCTATTGGGCCTATTAGACAGTACGTTAACTTTAACCAAACAGTAGATTTTTAATGCGCAAATATGCTAAGAATATTTTGTTTCAGGAAACATTGAACTGAAGGTGTTAATATTGAATACTAACTGTATATTAAAAATTGAATATGCAAGCATAGAGGTACAATATAGCTAATATTATATTTAAATACTAAAACCTAAACGGAATATTGACAGGTGGCAGTACTTCTATTCACATCTGGAATCCTTTGGATATACAAAAAAAGAAAAATAATTTGTTTTTATTGCGTTCTATTATCTATGTGCATTGCTTCAAGAATGATAACCGACTGTTAGTAGATTTTAACGTAGGATTAAAAAGTAAATTACACTTTTCAGCTGACATTATAATGGATTTGAGCATATTATCGGGCATTGTGTTTTCAGAAATGATTGTTATCATTTCATATTGTTATATAATCAACATTTTCCCTACCACGCACAGAGGAACGGCCATTGGATTTTGTTTTTCGGTCAATGCTATTTTAGCAGTATTGACGAGAACATTTCATGATTATTTGGTAGGTATTAGTGGAGAAGTAGCTAAGAGAAAATAATCTTGACAAATATTATTGCAAGGTTTTGTAAATTGCCTTCCAAACTTAACCAGAAACTAAAAACTGCCCTGCGAGCAAAAACATTACCACTAATCTCACATATAAACTGCCCTCCAAAATACCCGCATTTGTGAGTACAATACGACGTTTTGGATCCGCGATTTTCAAGTTGGGCTGTTTTTCGGGGAGATATGATTATAATAAATAAATATATCAAATTTTTTAGAATAAACCAAAAAATGCACAAACACTTTTTAGAACTAAAATGTTTAAGTTAACACAATATAAATACACCGTATGCATATTATCGCAAACGTTTTCAACATACTAGAAAGAGAAACGAGAAAAATTCCGTATTTATCAATCAAATTACAAGAGAAAGGGGAGAGGGTAGGAGAGAGATACTTTTTTAAAAATAGTATATTTTTGTGTGAATTTACTAGAGGGTAAAGATATAATTAATATAAAGGAGAAGTAATGTAAGTGGATGTAGGGTAAGTTAGAAGAGGGGGGGGAGGTATTATTTATTAAAAATGTTTAGTAGGAGTGAGTTATTTAAATCAGATTGACTATTTAGTAATAAAGATGAACATTTTAATTTATTAATTTCCATAGCTAAAAAATGTTTGTGCATTTTTTGGTTTATTCTAAAAAATTTGATATGATTAATATCGAGTTACACTACCTAAACCACTTATCTATTGATTATAAATAAATATATTCAATTATATTTTACATTTTTGAGAGAAATTTACTTGAGTCAGTTAACGGTGGGATTACTATTGACCTTTTTGATCAGAAGACAGTTTAATCTTTTCAATTTCTACCTGTTTGATGGATTAGGGCAGTTTGCACTCAACCATATTTACTATGCTAATCGCGAAGTTGGGATCCCGAGAGAAGAAACTTTTTCCTCAGGAGTCCGACAACTCCAAACAGTTTTCGGACTTATCTCCTGTACCTCTTGCACGTTGAAAATGTGTATCAGCACGGATTTTGTTCCACAAAATTTTTTTTAATGAACTATTCCGTAGTCAAATCTTACTAATAAATTTATTGTATTTTAGACTCTAAAACGTGAACCGAATTTTTTAGGAGCACTTTATTGCGGCATATGTGTAACGTGTGCCGCAATCACGGTAGTATCGCCAGAGACTGGCAGCGAATTACCGGACAGAAAGCACGAGCTGTCTCGTAAGCTCTCGCTTGAAGAATCGACTAGATCTTCATCTTCCAGTTAATTTAATATCGCACTGCGTTAAAAATTAATTTATGTTGTAAGTTTAATTTCAAAGTTTTATGTCACATGATTTTGCCATCTTCGAAAAATAAAATTTGCGTCAGAAACTGACATTTGTTTAAATTTCAAAACCATGAAATTGTTATCGGATAAAAGTATTATAAGCACGAGTAGTTTTCCTGGGAAATCCGTAGACGTAAGTATTTCATAATTAAAAAAATATTATGCGGTCAGTAATTTTTAAAAAAATGTAAAGCCACTAAACCGAAAACAATTTAGCTTGACGAAAACTCGGACACTTCGTCTAATTTGTCCGTGAACATACAAGCCATACAGAGAGCATACCATAAAAAATCGCAACATAGTGGATTGTCTGGTAAATTAAATTTTGCTTTTAGTTTCCCAAATATAAAATTTAAATTGCAGGATTATCGGACGACGTAAGAAACGAATTGTCGTTTATAGTGGTTCCAAATAATTTAATGATCTTTGCCTTGTATCTATTATTGTGGATCTGCGGATTTTTACTAGGATTACAGGTGGGATTACAAAACAATTGATTAATGTGCTTCAATTCTGCCAATCTTTTTCCCGACAGTTAGATTGGAGTATAGAAGTTATGCCACCGATAGATTGCCACATTAAACAACTGGAAAACGTTTCTTGGTCGCTGGCTGAAAAATTAAACATAACATCTCCTGAGTGAGAAAACTGTAAAAATTATCTCCTAAATTAATTAACCCAATTGATCCGTAGAATTAGCAACTATAGGAAAGGATGTACATATTACAACTACGATTACACTCGTGTAGCCAATTTGTCTTATAAAAATGCTGTAGAAGAACTACTATTAAGCGTTATTTTTAAACCTGACATTGTTAAATGTGAAAATTATACAATTAGAACAGAATTTATTGGAAGAACTTCATTTGCCGACAATGTAATGCTTATCTATAATTATTTCGGATATTATTTACTTTGAAATACCTACTAGCGGGAACAGGAAACTTGTTCAATAATGCACATTAATCTGTTATTTGTATTTTAGTACGATTTAACATGCAGCTTAAAATTTTGGCAACAACCAAGAACGTATTTCGGTTTAGGTACCGTAATTTTACAAGGACCTGTAGGTTTTTTTGCAGATGTGTATGTAGTTTTGCATCGGTACAAGTATTTTCTTATGCATTTAATTTTTAGTTATGGACGAAAACCGGCATATATTGGTACTGCCATCATTTTAACTCTCAGTAGCTTCGTTGCTACATTAGCACCAAATTTGGGAATTTTCGTCTTGGCCCATTGTTTGGTGGGTGTAAGCTTGCGAGGAATATCTTTGCTTTTACTCGTTACGTGTAAACGAATTGTTTTATTACATCACTCGATATAAATGAGGATACGTTTTTAGTTTCAGAAATATTCAGACACAGTTACCGAGATTTTATGACTACAATTGCTATAATTTCCGTGCAACTAGGAATTTCGATACATACAGTAACGGGCACTCTTATTGCTCATTGGAGGTTGCAACATTTGTCGTATGCAATCGGAACTTTGATATTGCTAAGCGGAATACTGTAAGATGCTCCTGCGAGAAGAAAGCTTTCTGGTCTCATAGTAACTTAATTACCTCAGATATGTACCAGAATCGCCTTTGTTTTTAATAATTAATCATCAATACAAAACTACATGGACCGTTTTGCACGACCTGGGAAGCGAAGAAATTAGGCAAGCGGCACACGACGCTCCTTTGCCAGAAAATAGAATACAAAAGCAATTAAATTTGTTGAAAGAGCCTTATTTTCACCACAGAATGTCGATGAGCATTATTCTTTACGGTATTGGGTTAGTCATTACCTCCGTATTTGGTAAGTCAAAAAAGACTACAAAGTCTCACAAAGTTCAATTTTTATTTTAAAATTTACAGAAAGTGTCATCATCACATCCATCCCCACTACATATATGTTGAACTTGCAATTGCTCATCATGAAAGTAAGTATATGTACACTGAGATCTGTCTATTCTAATACTTCCCAACAAACGAAAAGCAAAATTAAATTAACAGAATTAACAAGATTTAATTAACTTATATGAAAAATTCGACTACAACACCAAATATTGGTACCCTATGGTACCGTACTACTTTGTGTTTGAAGATAACAATTTTCAAGGTGGGTTTTTTTTAAGGTATGTGTATCCGAAGGTGCCGGGGTGAAAAAACTGAGATGTGAAAAATTAGACGAAATCTATTGTAGATTGATATTTTAAAAATTTCTAATTATTTTTATTTTATTTAGATTATTACTTTGGTGATTATTGCCGTTTTGGCAACAACATTTTCCAAAAAATCGTTGTGCTGCAGTATATATGTACTCCTTGCCGTATGCTTTATTATGTCTCATTTCGTTCAATGTAGAGTAAAATTTAAAAACTGACATAGTATCTTTATTAATAAGTAACCTTTTACAGCGAAACCGATAGAAGACGCTGTGATAGTGATGGCTAAAACACTGTTGCCCCCTCTTTTGGCCATTATAATTGTATACATCGTCGATATGTTTCCTACCACCCATAGGTGTACAGCATTTAGCTTGAATTTAAGTGTGGGTGCAATCATTATACTAATATACTTATATTATCGAGAGCAATTGGTAAATTAAAGAGTTAAACAGATCTATTCCGATTCAGATAACATCCTATGCCACTAGTTCAATGTAACAAAAAAAAGTATAACACAAATTTTTTTCAAGTTGTAATGCTTTCTTCTTTTTAAAGCTTCGGGCATATTAACTGAATCGAAATTAATCCGAAACCAAAAAGATAAGTAATCAAATTAATTTTTAGATCATTCATCTGGAATCTCAAACCCTAAGTACATTTTATTTCAGCGTATGTATGATGTGCGCATTTGTGTCGTTATTAGGTCCCCGAACATACGAAGATTTACCAGATACAAAAGATGATCTGGTGAGCGAAAACGCACATGAAGATTTCAGCACATTTTCCAATAACAGTTAAAATGCAATCGATATATTATTTAAAATGTTACAATAAAAAAATAATAAACAATAGATACCTTTCTTTTATAAAAAATATCATTTTATTACCTCCACCTAATCTCCCCCTTTTGGCATAAATCTTCTAGCGTAAACTTCATCTTCAAGTTCCTAGCGATATTCTTTAATTATGGCTTCTCCAATCACTAGCTTCTGTATATCACTAATTCCTCCATATATTTCAGTTATTCTTGCATCTCTGTAATGCCTTTCGGCCGGCATATCCGTCACATAACCCATTCCTCCCAATATTTGTAATGCATTGTGCGATACAAACGTAGCAGATTCGCTGGCGGCCAATTTAGCCATGGAAGACTCTTTCGTGGATTTTATATTTGCATCAGATAAAGCTGCCGCGCGCCACACTAAAAGTCGCGCCGATTCCAAACTTAGCGCCATATTTGCAATTCTCAGCTAGAATTTAATTTAAAAATAATAAAATAATTATTACACTAACTTTAGGACTAACCTTAACTGCTTGGTACTTATTAATTGGAAGCCCTCCGGATTTCCTCACTGCCGCATAATTAAGAGCCACATCCAAAGCAGCTTGAGATATCCCTAGCGCTTGTGACGCAATTCCAATCCTACCCTCGTCTAACTGACTCATTGCAATCTTAAATCCATCACCGACTTTACCTTAAATTTAATGTACCTACTATTCAAGTTGCCGTTAATACAATTTTGAACAACTTACCGACAACGTTTTCGACAGGTACTTGAACATTTTCTAATATTAGATCACACGTAGACGAAGCTCTGATTCCCAATTTTTCTTCTTTTTTACCCAAAGTTAAGCCCGAACTTGATAGAGGAACTAGAAAAGCTGTGATTCCCTTGTGCTTTAACTCTTTCCCCACCGTCGCAAAAACGACGGCAGCTTTGGCTTCTTTGGCACTCGTTACCCAAGTTTTTGTACCATTTAATAAATAATGATCTCCTTTTAAAACTGCACATGTGGATATGTTAGCGACATCGCTTCCGGCTTCTAAAATTAAAAACTTAAACTGCTTCCTTGTCAAAGAAATAAAAAATACCCACCCGCTTCGCTAAGCGCAAAACATCCCAACTCTCCTTTAGTGAAAGGTACTAAAAATTGTTCCTTCTGCTGTTTTGTTCCATATTTACTAACTAAATTAACGTACAAAGAATTATGTATAGAGGTAATGGCACCGGTTCCACCACACGCTCGAGCGATTTCTTCTACGACTATTGACAAGGACAATTTGTCTCTTCCTGAACCGCCCCATTCTGTGGGTACATTAATCGATAACAAGCCCAATTTCCCCATTTGTTTAATCTGATCATGAAACATTCGAGAGTTACTTTTAATTTAGCAATCATCTTCCGGAAATCACCTGCTTAGATGGAAATTTATTATGTCGGTCGAGTTCGGCTGCGACGGGTGCTAACTCTTTCTCGGCAAATTTTCTACACATATCTTTTAATAGGTGGTGCTCTTCGCAAAAATTAATATTACATAATGGTAACGAACTTTGAAATCTTACTAGAAACAAATTGAAACATTTTGACGGTCACAGATCGAATATGTGTTTGAAACGTAACCTCTAAGCAAACATCAAAATTATTTTAAAGACATTCTTACCATTTAAAAAAGGTGTGTTCAAAAGGCGCCTCCACATATTGAATTGTAAATTTTAACAGAATTACGACAGGATTTTAATTTTCATATCATCTGCACTCAGCAATAATTAACCTAAAAATCATGACAATCAACAGGTGCCAAGGTCACCTTAATATTCAAAAATTTCCTTGATTATGAATGAAACGATTTTGGAAAACGAAGCCAACACTTTTAAGCCGATTCCAGAATTAGTCGAACGCATAGCCAAAAGTGCGACCGCAGTATTCTACGATTCGTTGACTACTAAAAATGTATTGTGCGAAAATAAAAGACTGGACGTAATCGTGAGTAATTTCGCAAAAAATGCCGCTAATATTGTAAGCCGTTACAAATTTTAGAGTGCGTTAAAAGATTTATGTCGTAATGGGGGCAAACATTTCAAAATCGACGAGACAAATTATGATTGTTACGTTGAAATTATAACAAACGTTTTTGATCGATCAGATGTGCAGTCTTCGGATGACGATTTTATTTCAACAGATTTGGATGTTACGACGTCCATTGTTGAATTTAATAACAGAATGAAGGATAACGTAGAAACCAAATCAAAATTTATAGGTACGATTGTTGAAACGTGCAACGTTTTAATTATAATAATCAAATTATTTTCAGAAATTATACGCCAGAGAGATAGGCAGAAGTATGCTGACGATCCTGCTTTTGATTCCAGTTTCTTCAGTCGAGAGAAATCGGACTTATTACAAAATTCAATTATTTTGGAAAACTTCAACAATCTGTTCTCTTGCAAAAAACAACCCAAAACTCTTAATTATGCAAAAGTTAAAACAGCACCCTGTATGATGAGGACCAAGCAAGTAACTCTAGCATATGCCCTCCTTAATTTTTCCAAAACTGACAACAATAAGTTATTAAGTAGCATTATAAACAAAATAAGTTTATATTCTACCCTTACGCAAGATGAGCTCAAACTAATTGATTACTTATGGAAGAGCTGTGGTAGGTTAATAATTTTTGCAATGCTCAAGTTGAAAAATTTAATTTTCAGACGAAGCCTTCGAAATGCCCCTGTTATTGTTGGAGAAATTTCCGTTCATTTACGAAAAGAAATTTATCAAGTTGTGCAAAATTGTCCTTTCACAAGAAGAAACGCATTTGGGCGAAATATTGGCAGACTGTAAATCAATTATGAAAGTTTGTTTAAAAAATAAATATTTACTGTCGAGTATCACCAATTTGATGTATCAGTTGTTTGCATTTAGCAATTATAATAAATTTTTGTACAATTTTTTACGAGAAAACAATTTTATATAATAAACTTTATTTATAACTTGGACGTTTACAAAAAATAGAAACACCCAAAAAACTATGATATAAAAACTTATTAGGTTGAAGGTTTTGTTGTATTTCACAGAAAATGTTCATCATAAAAGCGGCTCGACGAATTACTTAAAATTTTGGTAACATAAAAAAACATGAATGTAGAATACCTAAATCATATTTTATGTATTAATATCAATTATAAAACTTTAAAATAGAAGATATTGTGCTTTATTGTTATTTCTCAAAATTTTAAGTTAATCCGTCGAACTGCATTTAAGATGACTATTTCCTAGTGAAACACAGCAAAACTCCAGCCTAACGTTAGGTACAAAATGTTTAATAATTCAATTGGAACTAAGGGTGATTACTTTTGCGTTAGCTTCTTACTTTTTAGGTATCATTTAATTACACATTATATGAAGCTACAAAAAATTATAACATGTATGGGGAGATTTTAATGCTGATTCGTAATAAAATGTACAATTAAGAGAAATATAACAGGTTAAAGGTACAAGGGATGCACTTTGTTCATGTTTAAGCCTTTACGACAATTTGGACACTTCTTAGTTTGTTTAATTGCTTGTTTTATACATGGGGTGCAAAAGATGTGACCACATATTGTTGAGCTTATTTCCTTTGAGTCTATGGATTCTAAGCATATGGGACATTCACGTTTTCCTTTGGATGGATTTTCTTGAGAAGCGGAAGGTACGTTTTCCTAAAAATAAGGTATTACTAAATTACACACACAAGAAAATTATGTCAAGACAAAATCTCACCACAATAGTAGGAGAAATTCGACTTCTTTTTGAGATCTAAGAAATAATTTTGTAAAATGGTAAATTGAAATTTAAGTAATCTTACGATTTTTTTCCTCCCTGCATTAGTTCTTTTTGATCTGCGGGATGATGTAGATGGTATATTTTGAGAATATGTGTCGTTTATTATGATAGGAGATGAGTCATCCAATATTTCTATGGCATCGTTAACCTCGTTATTGACATTATCGTCAATTAAAATTACAGAATCTTCAATTGCAGAACCATAAATATCGTCAATTACGTGAATTACATTTTCCCTAGATGATGAATGTATTTCATTAGATTTTGCTAGCCTAAAAAAAATAAAACTTCAGAATGTGCATTTAAATTAGCGATATTTGCTTGTAACAGCAGCATTATAAGCACAGATATTATAAACGCAGTTTCAGGTTGATAATATTTGCGAATGAAAATACTATCTTTTGATAAAAAAATAATCTCTTTTTAATCTTATTTACCAAGTAAAAATTATCACTACATTATATAGGAAATAATATATATTTACATTATATTTTTGTTATACAGTTGGATATCTTTGAAATACGTAAGATTTTGAATAAATAATAAGTTAGATGGAAACATAACTCGCATAAATTTGAATTATGCGTTCTATCTATCTATCAGAAGAACACAAAGCCAGATAATAAAAGTTTAAAAACTAGATTCCATGAAGGCTCCACTTAGACCTAATGAATGCAAGAGTATGGTCCGATATAGCATATGTGAAGTTGTCTTGTCCAGCAAAGAAGAAATGCTTAGGTGATATTTGTTCTTTGTATTTTCAAATATTATTGCAAGTAAAATTTCATATTGTGTGATGGGGTTGTATATTATTGCATAAAAAATGATAAATTAATTGTCGTCGATGAATTGTGTATAACTTCATCTTTTTCAATACAAAAGTACCAAAATCGGAATCAGGTACCTATCTACAAAGTTGTAAATTCACAGTCTAAGTTTTTCGGATAGAAAAATTAAATCTTCGTGTCTATGGGTCATTGGATTTCTTTTCAATTTTTTTTAGAATTCCTAAAAAATCATTTTGTATTCTTTTGAATTCCAAATCTTGTGTACACAAATTTTCAGGGATATTAAATATCCCTAAATGGGTAAATTTTACCCATTGGAAAATATTATTTCAACCTAATCTAAACTTAGTAAAACAAATATTACAAGTTGTAAGGTGGTTATGACGAGACAAAAAGGTGTAGTCTGGGTGATTAAGATTTGATAAATACGAACGGCTATAAACATATAAATGTCATTCGAATTACATACAAGCGTCAAATCTGAACGTACTTCTGTTGATTTATGTTGACACTAAAGACTTGAACTACAATTTGCCATATATTAGATTTTTTATTTTCTGTCAAAATAGCTTTCAAAGTGCACAAAATGTCAACTTGAATTTTAACAATTGACATTGCAATTACGAATAATAATAATAATAATAATTCTTTATTTTAAATGCAAGCAAATATGTATGCTATTATCTACATATTAATTTACCTGTCAAAATTATCATCAACTAGTTGTGCGATAGTTTCAGTCTCTTCTTCTCCCAAAAGATCATCAACGAAATTCATAATTTGTTCTTCGTCCATTGGTTCAGGTGGCGGTCTCAAATGTCTGTGATTAAGTAAAAGTAATAGATTTATAAAACAACAATTTAACAATGCACAAATAAAATTTAAATGTCAACCTGAGCCACCTAAGTAAAATTACCTTTTTACAAGTTGAAGAACTTAAGGCAGTCACCCCGTGTGATATGTCAAAAAATTCAAAAAATTTTTTTTTCATAAATTGATTCCTAAACGTGTAGAATATGCTGGTAAAGTGATTTTCCAATTTTCGACACACATTTACACTTTAAAAACATTACATACATTCTACAGCGGCATTCCTTTTCATCCCTTGGGATTGAAGCAAAAACAGAGCCAGCAATTTTAAGAGACTTCTAAGATGAAGAAGAAGGAATTATCTATGGACCAGGCATAGCAGATTAATGGTGACTAAAGATATTAACTTGATTTAAATCTTAAAAGATATTAACTTGATTTAAATCTTAAAAGATTTAAACTATAAAATATTTTAAATCGTATTTGAAGTTCTTTTTAAACGCGATTTTCTTAAAACTACATTTTTCTAACTGGTCTCCACGATATCTCAAAAACCGTATGACCCATTGCTTTGAAATTTTAATGGTAGATTCGGAACATGTATGGTCATCGATTCAACTAAAATTATTGAAAACTTCCAAACTGTTTTTTTATTTGTAACAAAATAATCAAATAAAATCATGAAATTTGAAAATTAATTTTCAAAAACATGTCAATTATTCAATTACCAATATTTTTGAATGATTCTAGTTCATTCGATAGCCACAGCTTTACAGATTGAAATGCCGTTTTGTTTTTATATTAGTCAATAAGCCGGAATCATGGTGACCGTCAACAAACTTGTCAACAAACAATCTTGGCTTTTGGAGTAATTGTGATGAAAATTTTGGTCTGAAAATATTCCGACTGACTGTTGAAATGTTAATAAATATATAGAAAAAAGTTCAAACCTCTATATTTTTATTGTTCGTCATGAAAAAAACCCAAAACATAACTTAAAAAATTATCGTCACATGGTGTGACTGCCTTAAATATTTAAAATTACCTTGGAATATATGAACTTCGCGAATTTTGAGCGTTGACCGAAATCAAATCCACTTGACTGTCATTTGCCAGAACCACAGGAATTTCCTCCTGCTTGATACTAAAAATGAGATAAAATAATGGCAATATTTTTACTATTTATTCTTCAATTTTCTTACTCCTCAAGCACCATTTCAGAACTTTCTCTCTCTTCGTTTGCGTTACTTTTCATCGGGGTTCGCATTGTAACAAAACTAAAGTCAAGTTTAGATAGATCAATATTATTCTCCTCAGATTTTTTACGTTCACTAGATAAAATGTTAACACTAATCGGAGTGGAGGTAACACCCATATTATTGGTACAAAAAGAAGGAGTTGCGGGTTCTTTAATTAACCAAGAACGTTGTCTTTCCAATAATTGACTGAGTCTGGCCTTTTTTTCTTTTTCAAAATCAATTCTTTTCACGATAGTTATTGAATCGGATGTTATATGGTCGGTTTCGCTAACAGGAGTATCAGTTTCAACCGAACTGTGTTGAAGACCCTGAACACTATTCACTTGGTTAGGCTTCACGTAATCGATTCTGTCTGCCATCATGGAATCCATAAATTTTTCTATCCATTCCTGTTTTTCTTTTGTGAGAAAATTGTTAGATTTTGAGTCATCAATAGAGTTGCACAAAGAATCCATCTCGGGATGCTTTAACAAATTTCTGTGCTGTTGTAAGATGTATTTTTCTGTATTTTGATTGGATTCTTGTAAAGCTTTTAAATCATCTAATAAGGATTTCTGATCCTCTCCTTTGCTTATTTTTGCACAGTTCTTTTTTTCCAGCTTGCAACAGTCGCATTGATCTAACTCTTCCTTTATCGTTTCAAGAATTGGTAAGCATACTATTTCTTCTTCTTCCCCAATGACAGAAATTGTTTCGGCAGGACTGGAAGCCACAGTCACAACTTCCTCATTTATTTTCGTCAATTTTGGTCTTAATTTCTAAAAGTTATGAAATAAAGTACCTAATGAAAATTAAATTTTCTGTTGCATACATAACTGTGCGTCGAACTGCAGCTGTCATCGTCCGATATATAGAGTTCTGTAGCCTTTCTTTTTAAATTTTTACGAACTTTTGTCTTCTTTTTATTATTTGTTTTACTTTCAGGTTTTTCTAAATAACCAGCCTCTTCAGTACTTTCCGCCTAATAAGGAATATAAATTAAACAAATCTGTCATAGCATTATACGTAGACTTCACTTACATCGCTGTTTTGTTCAGCCTGTAACTTTCGATTTCTTGTCATCTTCTTACCAGAGGTCCGCAGGCGGGTGGGCTTTTTGTTGTTCCTGCTAACTGTTTTCTTTTTAGTCGTTTTTGATCCTCGTACAATCGGGGTTTCATCAATATCTTCCTCATATTTGGACAAAAAACTAGAAGCAGACTCGCCCATGGTACTGGGCGCATTATTAGATAGACTCAGTTGTGGCTTATTCACTTTCATAAAATTTCCAAAATGTTCTTCATCGGATTCACTGTCAATCTTAGAAGCCTTAAAAAGAAATGCAATTATTTTGAATCGATTTCTGTTTTATGATTTATTACCATAACATAAATTTAGATATAAATATATCAATACAATCAGATACAAATAAATGACAAAAATCAAATCTACTTTTTATATAAATCGTAACCATAGATCGTAACTTTCCAGTATATCATAACTTTATAATAACAATAAGGTTAGAATTTCATTCACCAACAACAAATCAGAGTGATCGCCAAACAATAACACACAACTACGATGTACAAGGTAAGTCAAAAGTTGTTCGGGATGTCCTGATTGAAGTACAACCCCTACATTTAACATTTTCTCTTACATCCCCCAAATGTTCAAAAGAAAATTATATTTTAATTTTGATAACAAAATAGGTAGATAATATCTAAAAAAGATAAAAATTTTACTTTTTACAAGTTCCTTCTTCGAAATGAAATCCTAGCTACAGGATTGACTATGGGGTTTGTTTTGCAATAGATAAGTTCGGGATGATTGCTCAAGTCTGAAGATATTTTTAAGCCAAATTTAACAAAGGCAGTGTGTAAACTAAAAGAATGTACACTGAAAATAGAAATAATGTTTTTCATATAAATATTTATGTAGAGCAGGGTAATAGGCTGACAGTAAGAGTGTTATATTGTTATGCTGCGGTAGTGGATTTGATCACTCGGCAAGTACACTAGATCTTTTCGAATGTCTGAAATAATTGTCAAGTACACATTTTCTGCGGTTTCTTCTTAATAATACAACAAAGTAATACTTTATGTACTGGGGATACACCCTTCGTGTATCCCGAGAGAAACAAGAATTCTTCTACCTTATTTATGTCACAATAGCTGTGTAATAGAGGGGAAAAAAATAGGGAATGATTAATATTTTAATTAGTGGAAGATTTCAAGATCAACTTTAGTTTTTTAAATGACAACTTATATTTTTACACCGTCTTGAACTTTCTTGTGTACAAAATTTCCTATATTTATGTACTTACACAATTTTTCTAATCTCACCGTTTTGTAGCATTAGAAACAAATGTTTTGATTAAGCTTAAAAGTAGTGGGATTTTAAAATCCTGACCTGAATGATCTATGAACCTAGGGTTTGTAACTTTCATACAAAACAAACTCAGTTTTGTAAGTGTCTGTGTTGCTCATCAAAAATAGTTGGGACAATCTGAATTGAGTATTGAATGTATTTAAACATAATAATTAATTACAAACTCTACTAATAAAAAACAACCACATTTTTTTAATCTAATTATTATATTCTGTCGTACGCTTCTGCATTGCTTACAGGTATCGGATGACAACCATTCAAAAGAAATACAAAACCATCCTAAAATAATCAAGATTCAGTATTAAAAATAAGAAATAAAACTTTATTTGCCATTTCTTACTTTCACTAAGCCTGGCAAACTTGACCAAAATTCAACATTTGGAATCATTTCTTTTCCTTGTGCTCCTCTCAAAAAGTGCAACACCAATGCACCACCAATGAAATATATTGCAACAAGTACAGAAAACATAATAAGTAACTTAGATCCAATACTCAATCCAGCATGGCTATGTTTCACACAAGCGTCGGGAGACAGCAAAAGCAGCACCTAAAATTAAAAAAATTCAAAATTTCTTAAAACGAGTCATTCCAAGCACAACACAGACATAGTTGGACCCTGTTGTAGTTATAGGAGATAAAGCTGTTATATCTTCAAGTGTGCATGACAGCAATATTTTTGTACTAGATTCCCTAGAACAAAAATCAAAGTTACTCAACTGCTACTAGTTACCAATATAAATTTTGTTACTTGGTAAATATAATTTCCTTCGGAAGACCGGCACTAAATGTGTGGTCTTGCACTTTACCCAAATCAGTCATAGTGTTATTGGTTGCGTTATATACACATAACTAAAAACAGTTCACATTAAATTGAGAAGAAATAAATAGAAAAATAACTTACCGAAGTTTTCTCGCTACAATTATTTTTTGTTATATTAGCAACATCGGGAGGTGGTGTAAATAGTACGTTTTCACAGGGCGAAAAATAAAAAGTTAAATTTCCTAATGATGAAGTTTTCATAGCTTTGTCTGTCGGAACTACGCCGGATATGTCGATATAGCGATTATCTGAAAGTTTACAAAGGCACGGAGTTTCTTCGATGCAAGCATCGTCTTGACTATTAACACTACTAGAAAATATAGAAAGAAATACTAAAAGACATAAAAAAATATAATTAAACGTGAGTTTGGCCATCATGAGATTTCATAATGTTGACAGACTACAAGAATCTTAAAATACTTTTTTGAGGTTATGTTAAATGTCAGATTTGATTATTATCAAATCGGGGTGTTCGGGGTTAGGACAGTGGCGGCCTTTTATTGATATTTCGTGTTATTTTAACAAAAAATGGTTGATTTTCGGTAAGTTTATTCGATTTATTTCCGCACTTAATCAGAATAATTTATGATACGGAAATAACTTCCGGTCAATATTTCAAATTTTGGAAAATACAACACGGTGCTTAATACCAGTGGTGTATCTTTGGAGTTTTGTTCTTTTCATCAATTTTTTACCTTTACAAAATTACGCGTTCCCTAGCAATTTATGCATTAAATTATTACCATTGCTCTGAAAATCCACAAAAATCAAAAACAACCTATCTCTGCATACTGTGCGATATTAAAATTCAGAAAGTTTGCACATTTGCTTGGTTTTGATTTATATTTTTTTTTTGTGTATGATTATTTTTCCAGTAAAATCAAAATTCACGCCACTGTGTTTATATTTAACAAAATTTCCTTATCAAAATATTTTATTATAATTATAAAGAATTCACTGTTAACTTTCAAGTTAGATCAATATAAATAGTTCCTTATAAAAAAAGCAATTTGTTGTGCTTATTATTTAAAATTCCCGTCAATAATAATTTATATCTTTCAAGTAAACGAGATGGTTAATTATTCTCTAATTGGCCAAATTTTAAGTAATAAAATGTGTAAATACACATCAGCTATTTTTGGATTAATGTTTTGTAAAATTTTATGATTTGTCAACAATTTTACATAAAGTTCTATTCACCAATTCAAATTCACAAATTTCGCTGTTGTGATAATTTACTTTAAATTTCTAACTATCCACAAACAAATATGAACAATAAATAATATTTCTCTAATATTAGACTTTTTCAACGATACCACTTTGAATCCTCTCTCCTATTTGAAATGTTGGTATTTTTTCAAATTCTGCAGGAAACTCGAGGTGGCTAGCCGAGAAATTTATTGTACTTCTGCAAGGAAATTGAGTGAATTTTTCGTCGCTTTCGAGAAGTTGTATTTGTGTCGTACAAATTCATTAAAACAGAAAGCAACCCAAAAACTCATTCAAACAGAATTTGGGAGAATTATAAGGCATTTTTTGTAAAAAATTAAATTTTTATTACAAAAATGACATGAACGTAGCATCCTCTTAAAGGTCTTGCAAGAGATACATCTTTCGACCAGTTCGGTGATTAAGCGTTTGAACTTGCAACGTTCAAATTTTTGCATTTTGCAGAAATCTCCTGGCTTACTTCCATTCACTTCATTCACATTGTCCCAATCATTTCGTTTTCAAACTGTTAAAATCCGATAATTTTAATATAACATTTTTTTAATGTTTATTGACCTTAAAAACATTGTCGATTACGTAATAACATTATTTTATTTATTTACAGAGCAAGATAACGCTGACTACTCTGATTTCATATCTTAAGATAAGGTAAATTATGTCAAGATAACCGAAAAAGTTTAAAATCTTTATTCCTGGATATTGATTCGATATGGCTAAAATTACAGTGGTAGGTTCGTGCATGATAGATCTTACAAGGTAAACCGTTATTTTTGGAGCCAGACTATTTGAATTCATCTTTTTATAGTTATTGTACCAGATTGCCAAAGGAAGGTGAAACCGTACACGGATCAAAATTTAATACAAATTTTGGCGGAAAAGGTGCGAATCAATGTGTTGCTGCAGCAAAGTTAGGTGCCGATACGGCTCTAGTTGCCAGAGTACGTAACATAATTTTTCTAACAAAGTTCGAAGTTTTAAAAATATCCGTTGTAGTTGGGCGATGACATGTGGGGAAAAAATTATTTACAAGCGTTAAACGATTTAAAAGTAAATACCGAATTTGTCAAAATAACTTCAGGTTTTTCCAGTGGAACGGCTCAAATAAATGTCGCCGAATCAGGTGCAAACCAAATCGTCATCGTAGCTGCAGCGAATCAACAATTGGATATCCATGATGTGGAAGAGGCAAAATCCTTAATTGAAAATTCCGAGGTTGTGATTTGTCAATTGGAAACATCTCCAGATGTGGCAATTAAAGCTATGGAATTATGCAAAAAAGTATATTTATTGACAAAAAGCAAAGGAGGAATTTTTCGTTGCTAAAGAAATCTGACTTATCAGAGAATGTGACAAAAAATTCCTTGTTTCATATTTCTTGTTTTGAAATTTTGTAATTTTAATAAGATAAATTTTTCAGACTTTTATTTTAAATGCAGCGCCAGCTTTAAGTGGCGATTACGACAGTAGACTTTTAACACTTCCGACAATACTTTGTGTAAACGAAAGCGAAGCTGCTACTATAACAAATGTACCGGTAGATTCAGTAAGGTAAGTGGAGAGTTTTTGTTAACCAAAATTGTAAATTATTTTTATTTTGAAGTGACGCGAAATTGGCTACTCAAATTTTGTTAGAAAAAGGTTGCAACACTGTGATACTGACTTTGGGTTCCCAAGGGACCGTATTTGCTTCGAAGAATGATCCTACTCCAATTCACATTCCAACACAACTAGTGAAGAGCGTTGATAGTACCGGAGCTGGAGATGCGTTTATTGGAGCGTTAGCTTACTTTATGACATACAGAAAAGATTTGGACTTGAAGAAGTGCATTAAGGGAGCAAATTATATTGCAGCTGACAGTGTTACCAGAATGGGTACCCAAATCAGTTTTCCTGGACCTGAAATATTAGAAATGTTATTTTAATTAATTATTAAGATGGGAGGATGAGGGTAGGTAATACTTAATTGTAATTATTTAAAACTAGTTAGAATAAAAATTTATCCGTATTTGTTTCTGTATTATATTTATGTTTCTAAAACCAATGAAAAGTGTTTATCTTTAAGTTTATGTGAAATTAGTTGTATATTTGTAATCCATAGTAATACCGTTTGAACAGACTAATTTTTTCTGTTGAAATAAAGATTGATTGAATTCACCAACTTGACCACTTGCTTATTCGTAGGTGGTATTTATATGCGAAACCGTAGCTTTGTTTATTTCGAATACAATCTCGATGAAAATAAAAAGTAAAAACTTCCACCTCCAATTTGTTGATAACGGCTGCTCAGGTATTTATTTAATTTTACTGCACCGTCATCCTGTAAAAGTCTGTCCCCTATAATTGAGTTTTGCAGAACAAATGTTTCGCTTGTCAAACAGAGCCAAGTCTTACTTTTTGACGTTTAATTGAAAGAAAGATATTTATTCAAAAATTCGTACTTGATTCTTTGAAAACGTTTTTGTTTGAGAACCACCTTACTAACTGTCACAGAGTTGCCAACTTAACTTTGACAAGCACATCACATGCAAGTGACAATTCGATTATTATTATTTAAAGCGCAGATTTATCGTATTGATGGTTTTTGATAAAACCTTTCATTTGATTGCTAATATTATTGGTGTTGACATAAGATGGCCGACTTTTCAAGTATTCCTAATTTTAACATAAAGGTAAAATTGAACATAGTGGGGTAAATTCAAATTGTGATTCTTTGTGTTTTGCAGATCGTCTTTATTATACATTTTATGTTAACTTCTTTGTCTTCTTTGGGATATTGGAGTTCTTCTGCATACATATTTTATAATTTAATTTTAATCGTCACTTTATTATGGTCAATGCATTGTCAGGAAAATGGAGAACCTATACGAATGGTATGTACAATGTGTTTATCGTTCGATTGCATTTTTATGACTACGTTTCACTTTGCAGGCTATTTTCGTAAACGGAACATCCATAGTTTTGGATATTATTTTATTGTCGTTTTGTTACCCCAATAGTGATGCGAGTAAGTTTTTTTCCTGACATTATTTTCCTATTGAGTCATAGTCCTTGAAATTGTTATTGTCACTATTGATAACAGATAATGAGAGTCTGTATTATTTGTTCCTATAGTATTAATTTACTGAAAATAAAATACATCTAGTATGTAGTTCTGAAAAAAATTATAAAATTTGTATTTTCAGGTGCTCGAGATCGATTTTCTGCTGCAATGGCAATCATACATGTAATTGTACGTCCTTTCACCACATTATTTTTAGCTAAATTATTGCAAGACGGTGTAGGAACATCAGGTAAAGTTAATACTCACAATCAAGTCTTTATTGGCTTATATGAAAATTAAGTAGAAATTCAATTCTTTTGATTTGTCAATGAATCGGAAAGTGATATTTGGCCTTTTTTATGCATTTTATGTCAAAAATAAGGAAGAGTAAAAAAATAGATAAATGTTTGTGTAAAACTAAAAAAGAAATATTGTTCTAATTGCTGTAGTTTCCGAGATGCTTATACCAGGTTATTTTTAACTTCAGGAAATTTTAGTTTTTAAATTTTGATCTGAATTTTTTTTTATTCATTTGATATAATATACTCGGTAATTATAATAATAATAATAATAATAATAATAATACTTATTTATTAAGAACTAAATATACAAATTCTTAATTGGATGGCTTCTAACAAAGTTAGTTTTTCAAGCCACCCGTTTTAGCTCAATAACAAACAATCAACAAATATTAAAAAAAAGATTATGTACATATTTCTGCATAAATAGCAGCATCCAAATCACGGCGGAAGGACCTTACGCTAGTGGAGTCGTCAAAAAGGCTACGGTGTCTCTCCACAAATCTGGGCGCCAAACACGCAAAACAACGCTCGAAACCTGCCATGGAATGGGAGGGCACATCGAAATTTCCCAAATCCCGTAGAACACGTGCATGGCAAGCTGAACGGGGCCTAATCATTTGTCGAAGATAACTCGGCTCTCCGCTCTTCAAAATTTTGAAGATTATAACTCCAAAAAGTACCGAAAAACGATGTTCTATCCTGGGTATGCCATGTTCCCGATAGAAAGGAGTAACGTGGTCGTATCTACGCAGATCAAAGCAAAAACGCAGACACGAATTCTGCATGAGCTGGAGCCTGCGCCTATATTCCTGCGTGAGAAAACCGTAATATACCGCTGCACAGTATTCTATGTTAGATAAGATTGTAGTACTAACAATTGACCACTTCACATGAGAAGGTAATAAGGTTTTAAACTGGTACAGCGATCTAAGCTTGTAATAGCACACCTTAAGCTTACGGTCTACATGTAGACGAAAATTGAGCTCACTGTCCAAGACCAGACCCAGACTCCGAGCACAGTCCACAACCCTGACGGTTTCACCATCAATCACAACAGAGGATGTTGCAACGCTTAAAGCCCTACGCACCAGCCCAGGACTACCCAGGAACAGAAGCTCCGACTTCGCAGGATTCAGAGTCAGACCATTCAATAACGACCAAACACGTATTGATTCGAGATTACGATTCAACATATCTATCGCAGTATCAATGTTCGAAGGCTGACATGATACATGTATTCGAGAATCATCGGCATAAAGATCGAGAGAGTAATCCGGATCAACTACTCTCTCCAAATCGGTCGTGTATAATATAAACAACAGTGGGGCAAGAATGCTTCCTTGCGGGACACCACGAAAAATAGTCAACAGCCGAGACACCTTTCCCGCTAACTCAACTACCTGGGATCTATCACGCAAATAACCCGCCAACCACCTACAGAGTAACTCGTCACAGCCATAATGGTGTAGTTTGGCTAAAAGACGATCATGTACAACCGAGTCAAAGGCCTTAGAATAGTCAAGAAGCACTAATAAGGTGACTTCAGAACGATCGATTGATGAAGCAATATCCGAGGTGAGCCGCAACAAAGAGGTCACAGTACTGTGGTGTGGTCTAAAACCTGACTGGGCAGGCGACAAAATATGGTGGAGTGCCAAATGCTCACGTAAAGCATCCCTAATAAAAGACTCAGCTATCTTTGCAAAAGGCGATAAAATGCTAATAGGACGGAGATGAGAGGGCTCTACGGCCATTGGAACCTTAGAAAGTGGTCTGACACGTGAAGCCCTCCAGATAGATGGCACCTCTCCGGTATCTTCGTGTAAAAAGCCTTTTAACTCTAATTGGGACCTAGCTGTCACCCAGCTCAGTTCTTTATATTTTTGGAAATAAGTCAATTTCCGTGAATCTAAAGCGCAAAGAACCAACATTTAGATGCTGGAACCTAAATGTATTGAGAGATCCAATTGAATAAATAAAACTCTCGTAAAAGCTGTTGCATTCAACTTTTTGTAAATTGATTTTTTCACAGGAATATAAAAATTATAGAAAACTCTTGCGCAATTTTCATTAAAAATAATATTTTTATTATTGGGTTGATCTCGAAAACTACAATCTTTATTTTAGTTTTACTAAGACTTTTATTTTTTTTTCTACTTGAAGTACTTTTGTTGGCTGATCATCAAAAGTTAGAAGCCAAACAAGTGTGTAATTTTTGTGACTGATACATTTTCGTAGAGAAGCTATTTTTTGATATGAAACTGAATACAGTTTTAAACTGAAATACAGTACAGTCTTGGTAATCCGAACTAATAGAAACCTGGCCTCATTCGGATTACTGGATAAAGTTAAAAAACGAAAATTGCCTCTTTTGTTAATTGCCGGAACAATAAAATTTTATGAGATGGGACATCATTTTCACATGCCCATCTTAAATAAATGTTAAAGCTATCGACAGCTTCTTTATTCTTTACGTTCAGATCTTCAATAAATTGCTCAATAATTTCTGGATCAGTTAAATTATTCTTTTTCCGATTTCCTCCATTTATCCACTTTTTTTTCTCAATCCAAACATTTTTCTATAATCCAAAAATTTTATTAGTTGTCTTCGGATTATAAACTATTTGTGCAAACTACTGAGTTTTTCTTTTGTTCGGATTACCGAGACTGTACTGTACTAACTAGAGTTTTAATTAAAATCTTTAACTTGTAGATGGGATTGGTAACATTTTTGCTGGCGCCAGGACTCGAAACTACGAAGATATGGACAAAAGTATTCCAAATGCTTCACATCCAACGCAAGGTGGCTACGATTTTACGCAAGCACAGCAAATTTAACGATTTTATAAAATTGTAACTCAATCCCAGTCGTAAAGGTGACATTTTTTCTAAGCCTCATTAATTTTACGAATTTCTTTATCGATAGATAATCAAATAAGTTAGGTTTTAAAACAAAATACTCATCACTAAAAAGTTTTACGTTTTAGTTTTAATTTTTTTGTATGTGCCAACTAAAAGGGTAGGTAATTTTGTACTGATTTAATTTTCTAATTAATAAGTAAAATGTGATAACAACTTTGTTAGTTTTAGAAAAGTAAGATTAATCATGTCAGGATTATGTTATTGCTAAGAAATGAAATTCTTTATTGTAAATTGTTATGTAATAAAATATTTTATTTCTAACTTTTTTGAATTGTCATTCAAACTAATGAACGGAACATTAATTTATGGATGAATTTTGAAATTCAACTAATTATTTCACATTTATTTTAAATAATCGTTTTAATTTCCTTTCGTTTTTGCACTATTCTGTGTTTGAAATCGAGGTTTGCACTTGAATATCCTGAAATTTAAACTTTCGAATAATAAAAACCAATTAAGTAATTATTTATACGAAATTAATTTGTTTTTTGTTTACAATAATTTGTAATCTTAGAACACAACATTTTGAGACACAGCTCTAGGAGGTTTAGATTTAGCTAAATGAAAACCTATGTAAACAGCATGGAGATGCTGCAACCTAACCGGGCACATTTTGAAAGCCGCATGGTGAGCACCTCCACAATGACAACAAATGGGGGAATTACGTGGACGAGGACAATACTCGACATCGTGGTGATTACCACACCTTACACATCTGGGCATTTGCCGACAACGGTTCGAAGTGTGCCAAAATCCTTGACACTTGAAACACTGCACAATTTCGGGCGGCGCTTGATTGAGAGTATTCTCTAATTGTGCCGGAAACGACGTATGGTCAAAGAAATTCAAACCTTCTTCTATTAATTTGTGAGTATGTAACGAATTTAAAACTTCTACTTTGAAGGTGCTCATGGATCGTCGAACTCTTCCAATTTGTATACCTTGAAGCTTCAAAGCCTGTCGAATTTCTACGTTGGAAATACACCACGGAACTTCTTTAATAATGACGTTGGTAGTAAATTTATATTCCCCAGTTTGGAACCTCACCACTTGAATGGGACCTTCAAAAATTTCTTGCAATGGCAATTTCATAACTTTGTCGGCATCCATTTCGTTTGTAAATGCCACTATTAAACCGCACGAAGTTTTTTGAAGTCTTATTCTGCCTTTAATTACATTTTTCACGGTTTCTACGAACGGTTCTGCGTTGATTTTCATGTTGACGTTGTCTTCGAGGATGTCGTATGATGTTATATACAGGGAACAGACGAAAACGTCATATATCTTCTTGTCGCCGAATTCTTGGTAACAATTATTTATAAACGTAGCGGTTTCACCGCTCCCATGACGCGATGTATTTATTTCCATGGCTATAAAATGAAACAATAATTTTCAAAATCTCGCTCGACTTGAGCAACTTACTCGATTGAGTTCCTACGGAACGATTTCCAGGAAAGTTTCTCAAATAGACTTTTGAAGATAAGTTCGATCTTCTACTTGGAAGCTCGGCTGCCGAACGCACTTCTCGTAGCATGGTCGAAGACTGTAAAAGTAGAGATAAAAAGCTATAAATTTTTGGTAAAAATTTGAATTACAATTGATCTCGCGGATTCTTGATCGGAATTGCCGTCGTGGTAACCTAACGCTTGTCCACAACGAATAATATTTGGTTGATCGTTTTTCGGTTCTCTGGCATCTCCATCACGATTATCTAGTGCATTTTCCAGATGTGATCGGATTTCCTGACTACATCCTGGAAGTGGTTGTGCCCAGGGATCTCCCGGCGAGTCCATAGCTGCCAGAAGTATTCGCACTCACCGAGAGGCTGGAGCATCTGAAAATTTATTTCTCAGTTTTGGTTAATCCAAATTGTAAGCCATAATTAAACAAAAATTGGCATTTTTTATCACCAAAGTTTCAATTTCTTATCGTAGAATTCCTCGTGTAATAAATATTCATAAAAAATTAAGATGCTTAAATATTCAGATTGCGTGATTACTAATGTCGATTTGAAGTCTGAAGTTGAAATTTATTGATTTTTTTTGTAAAACTGGAGATGTTGAAAACAAAGCTATTAATTTCATTTCTATAATTTTTTAATCAGAATCGGAATAGTAAATTTTCTTAGTATGTGAAACATAAAACGGAATCAATTTCTAAAAATACCGAATAGGTTTGAAAATTATGGAAGTCAGGGTTAATGTTAAGTTTGTCCAACACTAACAAAAATGTTTTTTATCTTATCTCGAGGCTTAATTAGCAAGATTTCAGTTATAACTTTATTTGGCCCAATATGTACGAGTTGCTGCGATTTAAGAAAGTATTTTTTTATCTTATCAGTTTTGGCTAAAATATTTACATAAGCTTGTTTTATTCGGCGATGTAACCTCGTTGTTTGAGTTATTAATTTACTAAGGTAACGAGATTGCCATCGTCTTGGTATGGTTAGCGCGGTTCCTATCCGTGCTTCGGGGGGCACGTAAAGTGTTGGGTCCTTTGGGATAGAAAAAAAATTGCACTTAATTTTTGTTTTGGGAATTTATTAATTATAGACAAATTGTCTGGCCTGCACTGATGATATGCATCAATGATCACCACGAGGCTGTTTGTAATGCATTTACCAATTTATCGGATACACAAACCTGTTTTAATAAAATGTCTCATACAACTTTCTCTGCATTTCCTACTAAACAGTCCCGATTCGAATAAACTAGAAAAATAACCCAATTTTATTGACATACTCGTTTTTAAAAATAAAATTAAATGCTGGCAAATTAAAATTTTCAGAAGTATACTGCTTACCAAGCATATAGAAGTAGCACAAAAATTATTTCATCAAATTAAAAAAAAATGAAACTGAATTACGAAATTACGTTCAAAGCAATACAGAATTTAAAAAAAATTCATGGTCGGGGTCATTAGCCATCTGAATAACAAATTAACACCTACCGGTTTCTACTTTTCTACTTAGTCTTGGTAACCTAAATTTATGAATGTGTTCCGATGCCATGGTCTGATAGAGACTTCATAAACTCTATATTAACGCGTCTAATAGAAAAAAAAAAAAAAAATGGATCAACTTTCATTTGGTAATTTCCAAATACTTTCTAACTACACACTGTATTGCGGTAGACATGTGATGAGAAAAGATTATGGAAATTTCGGTAAAGCATTTTGCTGTTGGATTTAAAAAAATAAAAGTAAAATGTACGTACTTGGGTATTACAATGTGGTAATTGATATTTCATTAAGTTTGAATGTCAGCATTGAAAAAAATTTCAATACATCAGCTTTGTAAGTTAATTGGTTTTTAATGTTGATTTATGACAAAAATGTTTTATTTAATATTTTGTACTATCAAATAATAGGCAGTATCGAAAATACATAAATAACACTTTCCTGTTCAAATTCAAGGTAAATCAGAAGTAGATTTGCCAAACCTGCACTTTATCAATAATTTAAATTTAGAAACTTTTTTTCATAAGCATAATATTTAAAATAAGAAAATGAATGTATCGATTATCGAATCGATAATTAAATATTTATTTCTAACGGTTGAGCTACACAACCCATAACGTCTAAAATTTAATAAAAAAAATCGATTTGTTTGCAAAAAAAAATTAAAACAAAAATATAAAATTTTGCCGAAAACCTCAAATATTACATCGTTCTGGAAAGGACTTTGTGCAGGTCGAAATGTTTACTGTAAGTTGGCAGTTTTGGCTTTTGGAATGGAGAAAAAAAATCGAGAACTTTGGTGACAATTTAAAATTACAGTGACAAATGGTGACAAAATTTGGGCAAAACTATTGAATATTTAAAAAATTAGCGTACAAGCAATTTGCTTGTGATAGAATAGTTGTGCACTTAAAATAAATTAAATCTTCTAGTTTCTACTGACCTACTGATGAACAGCGCTACAGTCAGTCAATACGTTTGCTTGGTATTACCTGGACTTGTATAATTCATACTCCGGTATCGGCCACGCACGTTCGACAAGTTCGAGACGGGTTTTCAAATTTTCTAAACTATTCGCGTTAACAGATAAAAAAATGTCCCGAAAAAAAATGTTCTAAAAATTGTATTGTAAAATATTTCAAATTATAACATGTTTTTGTTTTCTCGTTTGCAATTTCGAAGTTTCAGCCAACGGTGATTTGTGAATAATTTCGGACGAATTTTCTTCGCATTGCTAACATGATTTTGACAAGTGAAGTGATTTATGCTGCATTTTTTGTTCTTTGCATTATTGGAACCCAAGGAAAGCCATCCCTATCTTTGAATTTTCCCGCTTTGGGATTTTTCGGCGGCTTCGCAAATGCTAGAGAACAACGCCAAGCCAGTCTGAAGCAGTATTCTGGAAAGCGAGAAAAAAACGATTCCTTGGTGATGGTATATTATCACGACCAAACCGTAGCAGTTGTCGAATTAGGACCCAAAAAATTACTTTTAAATTGCGAATTATTGGAAGTTTAGTAAGTAATTCAAATTTTTATAGTTTTGCAAACCCAATAGGAAATTAACGCTTTTTCACCTCCAAGGTCAATAGAAAATCAAAAAATTAAAGAAATCTCGAGATTAATTATTATAATCTAATAGTCTGCAGTAGTAATTGATTTTTTTTCTTATACGCAATTAAATATTATGTAAATTTGATTGAAAAGATCGCGGATGCTTGTAAATTATTCCAGTTTGTTCCAAAGAAAACTCATACTGCATATCAAAGGTTATGTTCATAAACAACCTTGTAATGACAAGCTCAATTCAAAAAACTAATAAATAAGTTTCCAATTAATGATGAACGTCATTAAAACTATTACGGTGTAGACCGACCAAATTACTAAATTTTAATTAACTTTTATTCTTAAGAAGATTACAACATCGAGCTAGCTTTCTGCATCCCTCCACATTAGTTGGTCTCCAAATTTATATGTACCTAAATCATTTAAAATAAACAAACTAAACAAAATGTTAAAATAATGAATTTTAACTGTTAAGTAAAGAATACAAACTTACATAGAAAAATAATATTTAAAAAACAATAAAAACAACAAATTAACATTTAACAGATTTGGGCTAAGAATATCTGAATAAACAAGAAATGAATTTTGAAAAAATTACATTATAAAAGATGAAAATTTACAGCTGTATTTATAAAAAGTTACAACAGGTTTATAAAGCTATTATAAGCAAAGTGTCAAAAAACATTATTCATAAACGTTCAATAGCGCTAAAACACTGATATAAGCGGTTTATAACCTAAAACAACCAATCACCTATAACCCATAACCTATAACAGTGTTATAACTAAAACATTCCTGAGCAACACTTTATGAATACGGGTGTTAAAATATAAAATAAAAACTTTGTAATACGACATAAAGGCCTCTATTTCTCAATTATTATTGATCATCAGTCGTATTTAACATGAGAAACCAAAAAATTTAAAAATTACTTAAAATGAATGTGACTTACCAAACTAGACCAAACAATGTCACGTGTCTCTATTAAATCATTTAATTTGCAAAAGCATCTAACATCTGAAAAAAACAACATCCTGAAGATGGTATTTTCTTTTTTGTTACCTAATATACTATTTTATATAAATAACGAATTCGTTCAATTAGATTCAAGGAGAACACCTCCGCTTTTCGATGGATGTTATCGAAAACATAATAAAAGATCCACATTAGACAAGCAGAGAACATAAACTTTATTTATTTTATGCAACCGTTACACAATAAAAACTATTACACTAATAAAGACTTATTTACTTTTGAGGGTTTTAACGTTTTAATGGTTAGGTTGGGTATATATTTAGCCTTATTTTTATATCGCAGTAATTAGTAGCAGACGTTTTTATTTTTATTGCAAAAATAATATTTTTATAGCATTGTACTTATAATAACAAACAAATTAATTATATTAGCGTCGTTAATTTTTTAAGTAACATAACAAATTTTCAGAAAATTTACCCACCAATAAAGAATTTTTACAATTAAGCATACATTTATATTTTGCATTTATAAGCAATTTTAGTAAAAAGTAATAGCAAAATTAAAGAATTCTCATGGATTCTATGTAAATTTTATTGTGAAAAAGTTGATTACTTTCTTCACGGACTTTGGCTGAATCTGCTTTTGTCGCCTTTCACCTCCTAACGAAACTCAACTCGTTTTTTTACATTTATAAATTAAATATAAGAAGAAAATACATTAGAAGAATCCTGACGTGTAAAATGATTTTTGCTGTAAACTCAAGATTATGTCTGTTGGGATGCAACCAATGCCCTATCGGACAGAATCGTCAGTTTAACCTATTTCTGGATAATCAATTGCTGAAAAGTGGTACTTTTCGCAAAGAACAAAGAATGTAGTTAGGATTCAATCTCACATTTCAAGAGACGAATAATTTTCACAACCAACATAAACGGAAAGCCGCCAATGAGTTGAGTTGTTTCGAGATGAAAAGTATTTCTGTTATAATTTTCTGTTTAATATTTTATTATTTTAACAATAGAAAACAAGGTGGAACTCGGATGACCACACCGAGATTTGCAATTTTAAAATTCTGGATTATTATTATTAAATAATCAAATATAATAAAAATTTGAATTATGCAGATAGACGGATACGAACTACGAATCAAAATTGTAAGTCTTCTTCCTATACTGAGCCTAGAAGTCTAAAACTAATTAAAACTTTAAACGAGAAATATCTGAAATTCAAAGTGAAGTTCTTTGTAGATTTTTTTTGTGATGCGGTCATGCACAGCTTATTATATTTACATATTTATTAAGCTCAGATAATAATCAGAAAAATAATTTCATGCTTAAGGTGTCCGCGTTAAAGTTTATGGTGCGTAAATTTTACATAAAGGAGAAAACTTAAAAGTTACTATTAGATTAACGAATAAGAATTCGAAATATGCCGACGGACATGGGACCAAAATTTACCTTCTTCTGCCACTTTTAAAACCAGATAAAGTTGTTTAAAGTTGCAATAAACTACTGAGTGAATAGTATGTCACGAGGCAATTAGCTGATTAATTACTTATCAATTAATAAGCCTCATAACATCCTAGTTATAAAATCTACTATTATGCGAATGTTTAAATGCTCTTGTCAATGACAAGAGTTACTATACAAATTACTATACAAAACAATAATTAGTCAAGCAAAGTTTTACATGAAAACATTCTAAAATCATATTTTTGGGCCAAGGTATTAATTAGGTGCACCGCCGCCCTTGGTCATTTTTATGTTTATCGTTGGTTAGCGTCACTATAGTTATTTCATCGATATTCGGCATATTGGTCAAGACTTTCTATGTTTTCTAAGAGTTTTAATTAAATTGAAGCATTAGAAGAAGTAGGGTAAAAAAATCAAAATTTTATGTGACCAAAGAGTTGTCTTCTGTTTGGTAAATATTTAAACTGGATGATTTTTGAACGAAATTTATATATTTTGAGTTTTGTAGAACTAATCCATCATGAAGTCTTTTTTTCCATAAACCTTCAATATATAGAAAATTCTTTCCTATGGTCTCCCATTTATCCTAGAATTATTTTAGTATGTTTTATTTATTTTACTTTAATAATAAAATAATTTATTTATTGAATTCCCCCCCCCCCCCCGTCAATTATTTATTCAGACTTTTTTGTACCTTTACCTACACACTTTAACCTTTTCGGACAGTTATAATTTCGGCTCTGCTATCGTGGGTAACAGGATGACACGCAATATATAAGTGAATATGTCGTTGATGAACATTTCCATTAATGTAATTGTGATTGATACTTTCACTAAATTTGTTGATGAACACTAACTTAATGTACCTACTTATATTTTTGATTATGTAATAAAAGTTTCCAAAGTTTTTTGGTTACCTGGCTTACGTGAATAGTTTTTTCTCTAGAACGCAAACTTTCATTCTAGTTTAATCTGAACTACCGAATCTAATTATTAAAATATAATTTGATGGTAATACGAAGATACATAGTTTTTATATTTGTTTTTAAATTGGACATAATTATATTCTTTTTTTAAATCATGTAAAAGCTATAAAACTTTTGATGCTTAAATTATTAATTATATTAAGAAACGTTCAATTCGCTAACGCTGTAGCCTGTCACGCTAATTTAAAAGTTCCTGATTGGTTCTTTATATATACCAACCTAAAAGGGGCGTATCCTACAATAAAGTAAATTTCCTGAGTATTGTATATTATTAACTATCTCAATTATCTTCATATTACTTACTTTACTATGGACTTGCTAATGATTTTATCAAGGTAGGCTAAAATTGTATTTTAAATTTAATAATCTGGACTTACCAATCTGAGTACTTTTAAATTATAAACATGTTTTAGGCCATTTAACAGAAATAAATAAAGACGGGTATACGACAGAATATCTACCACTTAACTTTATTTTTTTTAAATGTAGGTACACTAACTAATATTTTAATGGGTCATCAAAAAAATTCTAAAAACATACTACGTATTAGCCCGTTTTTTACTGGAATGTCCAATCACCAGACGATGCGATGCTACTTTTCGACTACATTTAATTAAATTTAAAAATTTATTTTAAGTAATATAATTAATGCTATTAACATGTGATTTAAATTTTTTTCCATGATAAATTAAAGTTAAAGTTATGAAGTGAATTTTTAATTTTAGTTTAACATGGAAAAAACAGAAAGTTCTGCAACAAATTCTGCTACAATACCAAAGCCGCTATTTACAACTTGCCACGTCATTTCTTTCAGGTTCTGGAAACATCGAAATATTTGGTAAATTTTATAGCAAAATTCAGTATTTATTCATATATTGTGGTGTTTCAAAGTAATTCGGACCCACCCTATGCATTTTGGTGGAAATTTTATTTTAATAATTAAGTTGTAACATTGTAGATTTTGCTAGATGGAGACAAATCACCGAAAATTCAAGGCTTTTTGCCAAGAATGGCTGCACGAGCCAGTCGTGAGTATTTTGGCTCTGTGAGATTTTTTTGATTTTGTTAATTGAAGATTGTGAGTAATATTTTATTAAATAAAAAGTGAATTTAATGCGTCTGCATTACCGCGTATTTTTTGAAATTTGAAAAACTGAAAGAGTAATTAAGTTTCACGCGTTTCGAGTTTTAATTTGGGAAGTGTTGGCACGGGCATTGATTATTAATTTTGAAAAGATATGCAACCTTACGGAAAATTTAAAAAAAGATGTAGTGGCAGTCAATTTATCCCTCCAACCATAAATTGTTGTTTTTAAATTACTTCTTATTTCACATTTTCGTGCGCATAATGCAAGGGTTTTAGACGGGGCATGGATCACTGTGTGCTTATGTGTTTCCGAAAATAGTAAATCTCTTCAGAGTAATCTCTAAAAACGGTAGCACAATAAAACTTCGTAGTTCATGTAATTAGAATAAACCAAAAAATGCACAAACACTTTTTAGAAACTAAAATGTTTAAGTTAACACAATATATAAATACACCGTATGTATATTATCGCAAACGTTTTCACCATACTATGGCATCATCAGGCGATGATCATAGTTCATCGAAAAGTGTTTGTGCATTTTTTGGTTTATTCTAAAAAATTTGATATGATTAATATTGAGTTACACTACCTAAACCAATTATCTATTGATTACCATGTAATTGGCTTGCCATCTGCATGTATGGTTCCGAGCTGAAGGAAGTCTGCTTCTGCAATAGCTTTTAGATGTGTATTGTAGAAGAAGTATCTGTCTTCACGACTAAAAATCTACTTTTATTTTTTAATACTTTATTAAAATTTTGGTCAATGTTTCATCACCATGGAGTGGCATAGAATTTAGCTGTGTAGGTTGCGGTGGTGTAGCCTCAGAATTGAATTCGATGTTTAATGCACTCTGTTTGTTATAAATAATAAAAAGAAAATAGTAAAATTATTTTTAATATACTGTATTGTTTGGTTCTTCAATTTGAATTACCGCCTTCTCAAATCAAAGTTACAAACCAAACCAAAGCTGTGATCGTCAAACAAACCTCGCACGTTGTGATCTCCCCTCGTAATAACACTTACAAATCTTTTTAAATCTGCGGATGGCTCTTTGAATGCTAACGTTATTACCTTGCTTACTAATCTCAAACTTAAACACATATGTCCAGTGGCGTAACCACTGCTAGGACACCTGAAGGAATAATTAGTACACACGAATTAAATAAAACACAGGATTCGGTTTAACGATGAATATATATTTAACCGAAAAGAAAAAGGTAGTCCGACAACCAATTTACCAGCAAAGTTAATCTCCTTGATATCATGTAATTCAGAATACTTTAGTTTGCAATTTGATTTAATAACTGTTCGATAGTTAATCCCTCTGATCGTAATGTTTTCTAATCGATTATTCATATTTAATGACCAACCACAACCTATCTAAACTAAGATTGTCATTTGAAATATGTCGTCAGCTTAAAATTAGTACGTCCCTCTTATTGCTAATTGGTAATTTTCTTAAATCTAAATAAGTCGTATGTACATAACTAAATAAATTCCTCTTAAAAAAAATAATCATGAAGAACTTTGTTAAAACAGTTCTTTAATATTGTTTTTCAATTGGTATTACCTTATATGAGGTCCATTGTTATTATCTTAGATGTATTCAATTGTTATTATCTTATATGTGTATTCGATTGTTATTATCTTATATGTGATCGCAAATAATCATAAAGAACACTGTTAAATTTATCAATAACTGTCCTGAAATATCATAATTTTGTAGTACATCATTTAAGCATTTGAAAAAAAAGGAGAAACATCACAGCATTTGCTTTGTCACTTCCGGTTCTATAAAAGTTCACCTTTTCAGTGATCAGCTATTACTGGAATATTGTAACGGCCATCTTATGATTTTAAGCGTCCATTCAACTTGTTGCGCAATTCATCTAAATTAAATTATTCCACGATAAATATATTTTCCACTTCAAACACCCACCTTCAACAACTCCTCTTACGTCTTAACCAAACGCAATGGTACGCCATTGGTAACACATTATATGAATATTCTCAAAACATTCCAAGTACCAAATCACCCACAACCGACCATCTTGACGTACAAAAATGTAAGGGCCTTTGTTCGATCTCTAACGGTAAAAATCCTACTTCCCGCGTTTTAAACCCCGCTGTTGCCAAATTGTTGTATTTTAAGTAACCAACATAAACTAAATTTAAAATTTCGCGCCCATTATATTCAAATTCAAATTTACAATATTACAATACTAAAAATAGTAAAACTTAATATGAAACCAAGGATAATCCATCCAGATTGTAAAATAATTGTTTCATCGATTATTTGATAGTTTTTCAAACAAACCACAACTTAAAAACATTTATATTTACTATATAAAATCAAATGGCAAGTCTTCTATTAAAGTTAAATTTAATTTTGACGTATTAAAACAACAAATTAATTTTAATTGTAGATAATAATTAATAAGAATATATTTATGGTGCGGCGACCATGGCTAAAAATCTTATATCAGAACGTGTTTGGTTTTTTGAATGCTGCATTTCTGTTACATATTCATTAGCTAGTCTATTGTTTAATTCTTTAATTTTTTTGTTCTTATATTTTATTTTTTACATTAGTTATAACATATTTTATTTTTGAATTTTTTTCAGAGAAACCTTGCTAAAGCACGAAATGTTTAATACATACATTTTTAAAATATTAACGATTTCCTCTTTAACCTTCTATAAAAACAATCGATTTATTTCATTTAATATTTATAAAGGTGACAGGAGTAGCTTTTAGTGATAAATGCTATCGTATTGATTACAATCTTTTTTCGCATTTTGACTAATAATGCGCTGCTTTATTAAATTCAAAATCATTTAATAAAGTGGCACTTTAGCACATAGATATGTCACTTTATTGTATAGTAATGTCACTGTCAATAAAAAACTATTGGATAGAAGATTGTTTATTTAAATATCGGAATTATTCTTATACATTTATGTATATTAAAAGTACAAAATTATTATTTAAACTAGAAAACTTAACAATCTCACTTTTATAATTATTATTATATAACTTACAAAAAAATTCGAATCAAAAAATAAAAATTAACTGTTGTTATGTAAATAAATAAAGCCGTGTCTGGTTACTAGATTACGAAAATTTTACACAAATATCTATTTAGAAACTTTTTGAATTAGTAATAACTCAAAAACGGCGCTAGATATCGAAAAACTGAGTAAAAAATTCGCCCCCCTCGCCTCGTACTCACCCCCCGTGAATTATCAGTAGGAAGGCATACGAAAAAATTTAGACCGATCGCGCGCAAAAAAAATTTACTCATAAACGTCTAAATTAATATTTTAGATTAGATTTTCACAAAATACGAAAAAATTGTATAAACAAACCTCGTAAGAAAAGTAGTTTTACTAAACTCATATAGCTTTTAAGTTACTCGCTCGCTGTGCTCGCTCATACTTAAAAGCTATATTCGTTTAGTAAAACTTAACTTTTCTAAACTTGTTGTTTAATATACTATTATCGCACCCTATAAGTATGGATTTTGACCAAGAGAGGGGGGGGGGTGTAGTAAAAATATTTTGTCGTCACTAATTCTTTCTATTTAAAAATTCGTACCTACCTGATTTTTTAATTAAATTATAATTTTATTTTTAGTGAGCCTGACGAAGCGCTAAAAGTGATGGTCGAGCTAAAACAAATAGCTCGACCTGTTTACATTTCTTTCAACGAGATGTTGACACTTATGTCGCAATGTCAGCAAATCGATATGTATTTATCATCTGAATCTACGAAAGACACCACGGTGGTTGATTCGAAATCACCAATTGGCTCAAGAGGAATCCTTTCGAACAACCCTCTCACCTTGTTCAGCGGAATCATACCTGGTGCGTCTAAATGAAAATGTGTTGGATTTATGTTCTTATATGGAGAATATTTTTTAGGTACGAAATGGTGTGGTACCGGTGACATAGCAGTGGATTATCACGATTTAGGAGCGGAACCAAACGTGGATCGGTGCTGTCGAGCTCACGATTTGTGTCCTGTAAAAGTTAGAGCGTATTCGAAACGTTATAACTTGACCAACAGTTCCCTTTATACAAAATCACACTGCCAATGTGACGATTCGCTGTACGACTGCCTAAAAACGTCGGATTCGCCTACGGCCCATATCATGGGCAACGTTTATTTTAATTTAATTCAAGTACCATGTGTTGAGGATTTGAACAGTGGACGACAATTTCGTAAAGCTAAGAATGATTTCTAAACTGTATAAATTGTATTATAAAAGTTTTTATCGAATAAGTATTTAATAAAAATGTAAATAAAATCTAATCATTATTTTAAGAGAGGTAAAATAGTAATTTATGCAAAAGGTAGGATTTACAACTACGTTTCTAGGTGTATTTGTTTTTTTTTTTTCAAGGTTTTTTACCTGGACCAAACAAGGTACTTAGTATAATTATGATGTACATATACAATGTAATAAATTATAGACTGTCAAAAATATAACATAAACCCAATCGATTTATCGCATTGAAAAGTACGCAAACTATTGTTTTAAATTTTCAATCTATAGCTGACCTGGGCTCATAACCTGTTGTTGAACTTTCCAGTCTCTTATAAATTTATATAAATTATTGAAATTATTCTTGATTTTACTTTGAGTTTTTATTTCAATTTGCTCCAAAAAAAGCGAACCTTGACGCTAATGGAATAGGGCAAAACTTCGACAACAGGTGAAGATTCCATACAGCTTTCACACAACATAGTAAAATAAGTAATATTTATTAAAAACTGTTTATTTTATAAAAATTAATCACTACGATACAAATTAATAAGGAGCCAACCTATATAATTATAAATAATTTATTAAAATAAAAAATGTTTTTTTCCACAACTTTGCGTTGGCTTAATCTCGCAGTGATAAATAATGTAAGTCACTATAAGACTTTTATGCAATTGATTAATGGTATCTTCAAAAAGGAAAGGGTGTAGTGGAAGCTGAAGCTTTATTCTGTCCTACGCATAAAACCTCACTCGAATCTTGGCCCTCTGGAAATTGTTCACAATCCAAAACTTCGGGCCACTGTAAACCATACCTTATCAGAAGAGACTCGCATCCATTTTTAGCTGATAAGCACAAAGATCTACACGGAGGTATTACACGTTCCAAAATAGTACAAATCGGAAAATAAAGCGAACATAAGAAGAATTGCAAATCGGGGCTACATCCAACTTTTACTAAGGGAAAAAATTGATGCACTTCCAAGCCAGCTTCTTCTTGATTCTGATGATTTAAAGTATTGGGCATTATGGTGGTGTTATATTGGATACCCATGCAAAAAGGCACAGTAATTTGCTGACAATTTGTTGAATGAGGTGCGAGCTCGTCTTTATCGACGACCCGATGCTTACCATGTCTGAATTCATGGCTGCCATCGCACATAAACAACACGAATAAAACAAAGAACAGCCACATTTTTTTACTTCAACACAGCCAAAAATATTAAAAAAGATAGTTTGTATTGCGAGCTCTGATAAATGCGAATTATTAACATTTGCTTGCTATTTTTGTATATGTTATCATTGTATTGTGATATCAAACTAACCTTTTGATGACAACTAACAATAACAAGTAGTATCATACTCAGAGGATTTCAACCCAATACTTACAATACAGGCGAAGTATATTTTAGAAGACAAAAGAAATTTATCTTGAAAAGAGAAAATAAGTAATATAGTTTTTAGTCCTACACTTTTTGTTTCTAGGATATTTTGGTACTGGCACTCTGGTAGTCAAAAATTGGAGGGGGGGGGGGTCACCGAAGACACGCGTTCCTTCCCCGAAATGTAGAACGTTAGATACTTTTATAGCCTACTAAGTTTAAAAAAATTGATTATTAAAATAAAAATTGTAGTGAAAAATGGAAAAGTATTTCCTCCCCCGAAAATAAAACCTGACTACGGTACTGGCTACTGGTCATATCGCTCCCGGATATTTCTTGCTCAGCCATTTCACTGCCGAAACATTTGGCTGCCTAATTTCATTACGACTCTTAATTTTTTCTTTAATTTTAATTTTTATTTCTGCACTTGGTATTTTTAAAGTAACACGATTTTCAGCCGAAACTGAAACCGAAACCGAATATTCGGCTTCTCTTCTAGTTTCGGCCGAAACCGTAACCGAAACCAAAACCAGAGCCGTATTAAGCTTTTCTAGCACCCCAGGCAAATCCCCCCCCCCCTCAAAGTGCTTACCATTTTGAAAATTTTAAACTATTTAAGAGTATTATTTTTTATTTATAAGGATTTAATAATTTTAAAACAAATCTTAATTCTGCAAATTAATTAATGAATTTAGCTATTTTTACTCGTTCAATTTCTAATCTTTTCTATCTTTCTTAATCTTCATTAATTACTATTTATAGTTTAGTTGTTCTTTCTACTTATATATACTATTCCGTTGATTACCAAGTTAAAAAAAATAGCAATACCAACCTTAAAAATTTAATCTAATATACCAACTTTATAGTTATTAATTATTAAGCCCTAAATTTTAATTTAAAGACACGCGAACACTAGTTTCGGCCAATTTTTGGCTGAAACCGAAACTTCCGCCGAAACCAGCATTTTTAGCCGAAATTAGCCGAAACCGAAACCGAACCTTCGGTCGGTCTCTAATTTTTACTATAAATGTATTTTTATACATTAATCTAGAATCTGAAATTACATCTAGATTTTAACAGTATAAATCAGGTATTTACTAGAAATAAAAATAAGCTTTAAAAAACACCAATAAAAGATTTAATCGATTAAAGAAACGAATTTAATCAAATAAAAAAATGTATTAATAAGTAACAACAAAAATATAATTTTTAATTTATTGGAAAATCATCGGTGTGCGCTTGAAAATGCATTGCACTCCCGGGAACCCCCTGAATTTAACACTATTTTGCAGATAACTAAGTAGATATCATTTTTTTGTAACCTTAAGGCAGTATTCTAGTCTAGAAATTTTTTGTTTTCATATTTCGATAGTTTAGATATTCAAGAATATCTTCTTAAAAGGATTTTTTGAAATTCGAATTATTTTAAAAATGATTGCCATTTTAGTGTCGTGGCAACTCGACCGGTTTAGATATACAATTTGAGGTAAAAGAAGGCCCGATATATGAAGCCGGAATCGTTGATTGAAGAAATGTAAGTAATATGTATTGTTCTATCAGTTAGACTGCCTGAAACTTAACTTAAATTTTTAATTGTGTTTTTACCGAAACTACGTTTTTTGAATCGGTTGACATAAAATCTTAAGTTCTAATTGACCGATTTTCTTGAAATTTGGCATGAATTTTTGTTATATATCTCTTTATCGTAGGAACCAACAAAAAATCATAATTTTCTATGTTTACTATTTTTTAAAAATTCGGAAAGTTAAAAAATAACTGAAAAAATTAACTTTTTTTCTGAGTAGCCTCTTTTTCGCGAGAAAATTTGTTTTTTTTTTTATTTTTCCTGGTTCCAACCAAAATGACATTTGTACTGATTAAGAATCTATCTTTCTTTTTTTTTCAGACGATTAGAAGGGTTGGAATCGTGCCAACCATGAATACGCTCTTTTTTTTTCCTCTGTACTTCAACAGTGTGTAACTTTGTGAAATTTATATATTTCTTATTGAACATTTTTTTGAGAATTCCTAAAATATATATAAATCGATGACAAAAAAATGTATATTCAAAATATTAATTGCTTTTTTTTATCGACCGTCAAAAAATGTCTGAAATTAGGGCTTCTAGACTAGAATACTACCTTAATTTGCAGCAGAAAAATAACTATTATTTTTTTACGTGATAATATGCAACTTTTCTTACATCAATAAGAACCCATTTAATTTATTTATTTGGACTTTTGTAGTTTATTCTGATTTTTAATAAACAAAAAATTCTAAATTATTATTTGTTTTAATTTTAATTTCTGCTCGGATAAAATCAAATTGTATTTGTTGTGTTGTAGTCCAATGTGAATAGTCTGGGTTGGGCCACCCTGTATAAACATAACTTCCTTACCTATTATACAATTAGCTATTTCATCTGCTCGGATATCTCCGTATCCGCCGATTAAATGTTGATATTATTATTTTATCAAATGACATTTATAAAACATAACCATAAAATTTAAGATATTTTGCTATAAATTTTTATTATAATTCTTTTACTTTTAATCGCAAAATACCGAAATTTAAATTTTTATGTAGATTTACTACAATTTACAATACCTACGCAATTTTTAGTGTGGAAGTGTTCGTGTACGTAATTTTGAAAAAAGGGATAACTACTTTTAGAAAGTTCAGGCAAGTACAGCGATTTTATTGAGTTTTTCATTCCTTACACGTCTCCAAAAAAACATAATTATGATAATAGGCAACCAGCTCTCCGCATTAATTACTATTAAAAATTCTTATGTAATTTAACAGAATAAATAAAAAACTAATGAAACGGTTAAATTCCTTTCCACGTTAACCGGTTTGTTTTTGGAAATTTTGATGAGATTAATTTAATTTCTACAAAATAATATGTGAATATTAACTGATCTTCAATGAGCGGTTCTCTACTTAACAGTTATCTATAAATTCTCATTGATGACGTCATAAGTTCGCGATTTGGACTTTGATTATCTTTAAAAAATTTAGAACAATTGAACTTTTACCCATACATTTTCAGGCGTTACCACTGTCGCGCCAGTTACTTTGAGAATTTTGTTTGCAAAGTTCGTCCTCAATTATACAATGATTAATACAGGGTGAGTATAAGTTTTATTTATGCTTCTTAGCTTTTACCTAATTACGTTTGAATTAAAGTAAGTTGGCCGGGAAGACCCTTTTCATCACCGGTGCTAGTAGAGGCATCGGTAAGGAAATTGCACTGAAAGCTGCAAAGGATGGAGCAAACGTTGTGGTTGCAGCTAAAACTGCTGAGCCTCATCCCAAACTACCCGGTACAATTTACAGTGCAGTGAAAGAAGGTAGTTTATTTACTAAAAATTCTAGTTTACTGAAGAGTACGTTGTAAATTTTTATTTCAGTCGAAGAAGCTGGTGGTAAAGGTTTGGCTTGCTTGGTCGACATTAGGGATGAAAACCAAGTTCGTGCTGCTGTCGATGCAGCAGTGCAAAAGTTTGGCGGTATCGATATTTTGATAAACAATGCTTCTGCTATTTCGTTAACGGGCACCGAAGACACAGACATGAAGAGGTACGACTTGATGCACAACATCAACACAAGGGGAACATTTTTAGTGTAAGGTTTATCGTGTCGTCTAAACTCAACAAAATTACCTATTTTTGTTGTATTTAGATCAAAATTATGTATACCTCATTTGAAGAAGAGCTCACATGCACACATTCTTAATTTATCTCCACCTTTGAGTATGCAAAGTAGGTGGTTTGCACCCAACGTAGCTTACACCATGGCTAAATTTGGTATGTCTATGTGTGTGCTTGGAATGCACGAAGAACTTCGACCTTACAATATTTCCGTCAATGCCCTTTGGCCGAGAACAGGTTGGTACCTTCTTTTTTATATTTTGAGGATTTTTCCTATATAGATTGTTAACAAAAGTGTTTCTATAAACACTTGATACCTAAAATAATCTATCTATCGTAAACAAACATTAACTAATCAATGATCAAGTAAAAAGTTATCTACATTGTATCTATACCTGTATACAATGTATAACAATGTATAAATTATACTTGAACAATTTATATAAATTAATAAGTAATATTTTTTAATTTTATTTTAAAATAATCGCAGCACCGAAATTATTGATTTTCTACCCTGAAGTTATCTGAAACTTGAAAACTCAATGTTAAATTTGAAAACTTTTGCATAATGCAGGATGAACGGTAGACACTGTGTTTCTGATTTATTAGTCTTGCTCAGTACTATCACAGATTAAATATACTACAGATAGCTCGCGTAATGTATTTTATTCATTTCTAGAGGGCTGCCTATCCTTATAATATATTGCTGGTGGGGTACTAGAAAGACAACTTCCGTAAGTACCCGATCATCCCACGCTTTTTCTCTAAGACGCCTTATAAAAAATGTCTATGTGATAATTAATAGCTGGCAGCACGATTTTTCCTCAACCGTGGTTAGAAGAGAAACGAAAAGTACTAACCACGAAAAAACACGAATAGCCAGCGCCTCTACGATATATAGTGAATGGCTTCCAAATAAATGAATAACGGACTCCCGTTCTTCCATAAGCGCGAGCTATCTGTAGTATATTTAATCTGTGGTACTATATACGAGATAAAGAACTTTTAATTAAGCACTATTACACTTACGACTGTAATATTTATGTATGTGGAATGCAAACCACATTATCACACATACACTTGACAATGCAAATGTGCTCTTGAACTGTTGCTTTATCAAAAATTCGACAAGATAATTTTTTTAAATAATTCAAAATTTCTGTATCTGATCTAGGCTGATTTTTTTTTTTTTAAATATAATCTTTTTTTATTTCTTTTAAGTTAGTAACATTTTAAAGTTGTTATTCACATTTTACAATGTTTACAGTAGCATCACCAGGGAGTGGATTTTTGCTTAATAACCATATCATATCTAATTTATGTGTTATTATGATTTAAATTTGTATTTTTATGACCCCGTTAAAAGCTTTAAAATTTTTAAAGTAAATAAACATATTATTTAAAAAATTTGAAGAGCTATTATCGATAACGGGTTGTTGGACAATGATTATTTGATTACGAAATGTTGACACGATTAGTTAACTTGTTTTATTTGTTTTCCATCCAAAATTGGCATTATAATAATATTTTTATACTATTCCAGTTTTTGAAAATTTTCATTTCGAGCCCTGAAATTTACACAGTTTGTATTTATAACTAGGGTTTTAATTTAAAAGATACGCATTTGGTTGCTGCTTGAATTTTCTAGATCTGTTATTTCTGCTACAAGATGCCGAATTTAACAATTGGTGCCATAAGTACATTTCAAACCGTTTCAAAAATGTTAGCTCTAAAATATCTGAAAATGTTTATTAGTCTAATTTTTAATACCAAATTATTTTATTAAAAATTTTTTAGCAATCAACACCGCTGCAATTGAAATGTTGATGGGAAAAGATACCGGCTTTAATGGCAGTCGTAAACCTGCCATAATTGCCGATGCTGCCTACAGTATTTTAACTCAAGAACCAAAACCAACTGGGCAATTTTTCGTTGATGACGAAGTTTTATTAAAAGCTGGAGTTAAAGACTTGGATCAGTACGCTTGTAATCCAGAATATAAAGACAAACTGATACCCGATTTCTTTATCGACGACTTGACACCAGAACAAGTAAAAGCTGCCGAAGCGTTATATGGAAAAAATCAATCGGGCGAAGGTGCTCCATCTGCTTCTTCTCCACCAGCCAGTGGTGGAAAAATTCAAGGAATATTCACCGCCATTGAGAACAGTTTGAGCGAAAAAGTTGTTAAAGACACACAAGCTGTGTATCAATTTGTTGTAACTGGCGAAGAGGAGGGTAAATGGTACGTTTTTGAACAATCGAAAAGATTTAACATTAAAAATTTGTTATATTTAGGTACATCAATTTGAAATCGGGCAAAGGATCGTGTGGAAAAGGCGAAGCACCCGAAAAAGCAGATGCAATTTTAACAATGGATAGTAAGAACTTTTTCAACATGTTTACTGGAAAATTGAAACCTGCTTCAGCTTTTATGACTGGAAAGTTGAAAATTAAGGGAAATATGGCAATGGCGCTTAAGTTGGACAAACTTATGGGAAGTTTAAAATCTAAATTGTAATTTTAAGATTGGTATTGGTATTTTGGAAATTACATTATTTTGTTAATTATGTTGCATTTTAACTCTTTCAGATTGTATTCCACAGATAATTTTATACGATTGTAAATAATAAGAGTTAATAAAGTGCAATTTTTTCAATAATAAAACAAACTTTTTCCTTTAAAATGTAACTTTTATATAATATATTAGAGTAATTTCAAGTTTTGGAGTCAGAAAAAAGGTAAGTTTCATTTATATTTTGTTTGATGTGATTAATGCCAGGGGAAAAATTCCGGATGAGATTGAAACTTCGGTCATTCGGCAAAACTTTTTTTGCTTTTTAATTAAAAATGATTTTTAATGCAGCCATGCACTTTAAGTTTGTTGTATCTATTTGCGATTAATTCAGACGTAACACTTGGATCGTTTAATATTTCAGCGGGAGGTCGAGGGATACATTTTTACACTTTATTTTGTTTTAAAAAATTATAAATGATAAAATTTAGTTTTAAATTTTTAATAATTTTAAAATTATTTCTTATTTGGAAGTGATTAAAATTCGATTACTTAAAAATAGATTTAATATCAATTTGTTATAAAAAAATTTGACTTTATCAAAGATAACTACTATGAGTGTCAATGCTTAAAGATAACATGAGAAAAAATAGAGATGTAGATTGAGAATATTGAATGAAAAGGATTATCAAACTTGAAGATCAATATTCTTATTTTTGCGTTAACGTAGCACGCACCGGATAAAACAGTTTGATGTTCACTGATCTCAAAACGTCAAAACTGTTCTTCAGTTTCGTTCGCTAATTTAAAGTTGACAGACGTGCTCACCAGTGGTTATGTTCTTAAAATAATTTATTATTAGCCGGATTATGGGACCGATTAGCGGTTTTCTTGTATTTTCTCTAATATTTACCATCGCATATTTATTTGGATTTTTAATTTATATAACCGACAATGATAAAAATAGATGCGACATGACGTATATGTTTCAATATCCCCAATTTGTGGTAAGTCTTTCCAATCAATTTATTTGGTATTTTGGTTAATAATTTGGGGTTTGTAAACAGAAAGTCGAAACGGATTACGATTGGAAGTTTAAAAAATACGGATTGTATGCCTACAGCGAAGGATTTTTAACCGAGCGCGCCCGTAGTATGGTGTTTGATGGAATTCCTGTTTTGTTTATTCCAGGAAATAGTGGTTCTTTTCGACAAGGTAAGTTTTTTGCTTTTGGAATAGTTTTAAGTCATGCAACTTTTTGTAGTTCGTTCTTTGGCCTCCGTTTCGTTGAGGAAGAGTTTGGAGAAGAGGCCTGGCTTTCATTTTGATTTTTTTACTTTGAATTTAAATCAGGAGTTATCCGGCCTAAACGGTGCTTTGCTTAACGAGCAGACACAATATGCAAATTTTTCTGTTTTTCGCATATTGGAGCTGTATTCTAAGAAGAGCAATCCACCAAAATCGATCATTTTGATCGGACATTCTATGGTGAGCTTACATTTTAATTGTAAGTTTTCTAACTTGAAAAATTTTTGTTTTTCAGGGCGGCGTTATAGCTAGGGGGCTACTGACAATTTTACCCGAAGGCGTAGCAGTGCCACTAATAATAACACTAGCAACCCCACACGCCAGACTTCCTCTTTTTTTGGACACTTACATGGTTGAATATTACAAAAAAATAGAAGTAGAATCTGTTAATTCTACCATTCTTTCCATAGCAGGAGGTTATAACGATTTGCTTGTTTCACCATTCTTTACGTATACAAACAAATCTAACTATTTTCAAGTTGTTGTAAGTTAGTACAACAAAAAATTTAATTGTTCTAAATGTGGTGTACAGTCTACAGGTGTACCACGCGTGTGGTTATCGGTCGATCATCTCTGCATTTTGTGGTGCAAACAGTTGGTTTTAACCATTACTAGAAGTTTGTTTGATTTGGTAGGTAAAAATACCAAGCAGTTTGTAATCGATAAGGAGATTCACTATAAGGTGTTTAATCATCACTTTACGAAGGTAATAAACAAATCAATTATTGTATATTTTAAAATGAAAGAATAGATGTTTGTGCATCAAGTATAGAAAAGTACCGTTCTTTCGTACCAGTGCTATAGTGGGATGTTCATAGTAAATGAAAACACATCTCTTTCTTTCATTTGAATAAGTTTATTCACAACAAATGTGTCACAGTACAATGAATAGAATATAATTATTATAAATAATTGTAAGTAATTTAAATTTTTAGAACAGCGGTTCCAAAGTTGCTCTACTTCCTTACAATACAGGTTCCATAAATTTTAAAGTGTATGACGGTAATTGGATCGAAAACTTGCAAGAACGTTACAGTGTTGTGTTACCTAAAGGCACAAAATCCACTCAGTGGCATATGATACGTTTAATTAATCAACCTGAATATGAATTCCTTACCATTCTCACTGTAAATTTGAAGGTAGACAACTGGGTGTTTGCGTGTTCGGCCGACCACCTCAAAGGGCAACACAGAATATGGTACCTTCAAATATTTTTGATTTTATAATCATTCAAACACATTTTTTTAGTGAAAATGGAACGAATTTGAGTCACCTTTCCGAAATTGCCCCTTCTCTTAACTTTAAAAGAAGAATTTTGAACGTAAATTTGAACGAATTGAAGAGAATCAATTCTAAGTTGACCCACGTTGTTGTTAAAGTTCTTCCAACCAGCGAAAAAGTAAGTAGGAGATGATTTTCTAGCAAATTAATCAATTTTATCTTTTTAGGTGGTGGTGAACGTCGATCGATACGACCCATCAAGTCGAAAAATAGAAGTCAATTTACCCCAGTGGTACAGCATCCAATCTCAGACCATAATTGAAAAAACAGAAGATAAAGTTGTACGTTATGAATTAACGCTTCTACACCTCCAACATATCATTCAATCTTATCGCTTACATATCGTACCAATTAAGTGTAGCAATAACAGTCATCATGCTACTGCAAATTTAGAAATACCATGGACAAACCAGTACATGCAAAAAATTTTTACGTAAGCGAAAAACCATTCAAATCACCAAAAGTTTATTGAAAATACTTTTAGGGAAGACGAAAAAACTCCTTTCAATCTGAGAGTTTACGTTTCTAAACCAGCAAATCTTAATGGGTCATTTTCCACCGTTACACTTACTTTAGATCCCATATGCACGTACACAGTTAAAATCAGCAACTCCCCACTGGGAATGTTAAGTCAAATAGCAAGAATTTATTCTCCCTTGCTTATTGCTAATATTGCTGCAGTTATTTTATTAACATTCAGAAATCAATTGACTAGCATCGACAACTTTAAGACTTGCTCTCTTTTTTTCGTAGCTATCAAACATGGGGTGAAACCGTATTATATTTTAACAATGGTAAAATTGTTGTCTAAATTTCTGAGGTAACTTTGTCACAAAAAATTTGATAGGAATAACAAATGAGGTTTTTTCAGTTGGCATGGTTTTGCAAAAGTATTACCCCTTCCCGACTGGCAATTGATTTCGGACGAAGGAAACAACTTCTTTTTATTACCACTGGTGTTATATATGTGCAGTGTTGGTATTGTTTGGATTTTCAGTATTTTCTTTGCAATTTCTTTAGTATTGTACGAGTCGACGTTTCATAAAATTGCCTCTAAGTAAATTTTGAAAAAAAGTAATAAATGTAGAAACTACATTTTATGAGTTGCAGGTTTATAGCAAAAACGGTGAGCGGTTTCTTAAAACTGTCTGATTGGATCATCGACTGTTTCCAAAAATTACCGTGTGTTGTAGGTGGAATTCTGGTGATGTTAAGCATTAGCGCCTGCGGTTCTCTAGCTTTGTGTTTAGGCTGCGCATTTTATTTTCTCAAGGTAAGTTGCATAAAAATCGTTTTTATTGTCTAACTATCTTTGTTTACAGTTGGCGCACATGTCCCAAGAGTACATTGAAGAGATAACCTTTGAATACATTAAGTTTCTTGCTAGAAGATTTAAAAAATTGTTAAGAAAAACAAAAAATCAAAATGAAGACGAAAAGAAACCTATTGAGCCGTCCACGTCCAAAGAAAACGAAGTGGCTGTGGAAAGCAAACCGACAGCGGTGGTGGAACCACCCAGCAACAGTCCCATATTTTTCCATTTTACAATTTTTCTGTTATGGTGCATCGTTGCAGCACTGAATGTACCTTATATTTTGACTTGGGCACACAATTTTGGGTAAATTTGTCGAGGCAATATTTTAGCTCCAATTTAACAATTATTTCTAGATTTAGCAATTCTCTAAAACCCGATCCATCATTCTTACCTGGATTAATTCTATCTATATGTGCAATTCCTCTATGGCAATTGGATTTTCCAAGGATAAACATGTAAGTTACCCTTTAATTTGTGAATGTTTTTTAACGATAAAATCGTAACGTTTTAGTCGTTGGTATGAATCGTTAAGTCAAATTTTGAACTTGATGGCAATGACCGCCCTACTATATGCTCCCATCTCGATTTATCGTTTGGTTTACATCATAACTGCAACGATTGTGTTAATTACTATACATCAATTACTTGCACCAATGAAAAGCGAGGAAGAAATTGTGACTGAAACAGAAACCCCTAGTCAATTAGAAATATTAAATAAAATGAAATCTAAAATGGAATAAAACACTCATTTCACTCTGATTTAAGATAGTCAGACAAAATTTTTTAACTAGGTAGCTCAATTACTTATTTTACGCTTACTAACGAATTTTTTTAGCGATACTGTGACTGATTTTTGTGATAAAGTATGCCATTTAAACTTTTTATCTTATAATTCTTGTGATGTAACACTAATACGGCTGGAGGTGTGTTTAGTGTGAAAACAATTCTGTACCACCCTAATTAACTTGATTAAAGTGCTTACAATATAGAAAACTTCGAATCAGTCCCCTGGTTGTCATTCAAGAGTGAACGACTAAAGGGTATGGAAGAAGACTTCCATCTAATTTATTGAACTGGATTAGACATAATTTAATATTCAAATATTTTGTTTATTTAATAATTAAAGGTAGTTATCGGAAACCAGGAAAAGCTGGGTACGATGGCTACTAATGAAATAAATGAACAAAAGTCATACTACGAGATGATCATCAGTCGATAGAGTTTTAATCTACATATTGGGATTATTAAACCAAATCGAGTTTAAGCTTATACTTACAAAGAAAACCCTTACCAAAAGGAAAAAAAACATCCATTGGTAAGAAGCGAACTTATGAATGAATTTCAAAAGCAGAAAAGGCATTATTTGTGTCGAGAATTTTTTGTGATGGTCCAATGCTGACTAATTTTACTTAACTGATGTTACGATTTATCAGATAAATGTTTATCCAAAAATTTTAGAAGCGGGCCTTAGTAGTTTGTGATTAAATTTGTCTATTCATTCAATATTCTATCATTGAGTCTATTTTTTTGAAAATAGGATCTATAGGATAAAATATCAAGACTCCTATCTCAAAAAAAAAACATATCGAAATTTTCGGTTGAGAAGTATATTTTATTTGTGAAATCTTGCATATTTTAGTGATTAAAAAGGGTTAGTACCGAATTGTTCGTGCCAAAAACTCACTCGAACCAGTAAAACATCACTTAGGTCTTTAATTAATTTTTCATGACTTCACTGAAACGGGTAAGAAATACTTAATAAAATTAAACAGTAAATTTATAATTATGTAAATTAATTAGTGAAATTTGACATTATTAAAAAGAAATTTTTATTTTCTCGCTCAAAAGGAAATCGAAGAAGTCAATTTATCATTCTAAATGAAAATTGGAACATAAAACAATTTTTTATTGCAAAAATTTCCTAAGAGTTCCCGATATCTAATTATTGTCAACTACAATACTAATCCAGAGTGTATATGTGTAGAAATAGATTATTGTAGAAATTTAACAAAACTGATTGTCCGATAGGTCCAATTTTGTAGTAAGAATTAGATTAATTTATCGATTGATTGATAAAAATGTATTATTTTAGTTGAAAATGTGTGACATACCTTTAGTAATTAATTGTAATTATTTTAATAAATTATTTTCTTTAAAGGAGTTTTTAAAAGTAAAAATAAAGTAATTTTATTCTACAAACAAGCTTTAATTTTGCATTAAATTAGACACTCGATTACCAAAACTTTGTTTTTTTCAAAAATGAAAGTAGCATACTTTCCAAGATAGAACTACAGTACTAAATTACGAGGAGTAAGTTCTGTAAGATAATTATCTTGACTGCTGATTTTGTGATTTTGCAGAAAATCAACAATGGTAACAAAAAATAATAGTGCAAATCTTATTTAGAATTATTTTTTATGCTTTTTTTATTAACATTTTTAAATTCCATTTTTCTTTTCAAAACTTCTAGAAAAGTAAAAACCCTGTCCGAGAACTCACACACATATTTCCCCTAAAAATTCTTCAGCTGAGTTTTCGTAAGACTTGAAGTTTTCAAATCTACAAGTGCAAAGTCCACTAAATTTTCGGTTTGAGTGTTACAGGTTCCCACAATTAAAACCCCGAAACCTGATTGCTTTATGAAGTAATTTGAAGTGAAAAGGCAAGAAATTTGGTTCTATTTGCAAAATTATTTATTCAAAATTTCAGTAATCCAATCAAAGCATTACATTTACAAAATAATTCTACAAATAGCAGCATCATTCACGAGGAAATATTCTATCTACAATATAAAGAAAAGTTCTCTTACACATTTCCGCGAGTATTGTTTCATAAACATTATCTAGGCAATAATTTAAGTTAAGGAGAATTTATGACTTCATCATGCCTCGTTTTATGTCTGTCTAGCTGTTGCTTATGACTAAAAGTTTTTTCACAGTTGCTGCAATGAAAGGGCCTTATTTTTAGGTGTGTATTAATATGATTTTGTAATTGTTGTTTAGTTATGAAGGCTTTATTACACATATAACAGCCATAGTTTTTTTCACCCGTGTGTGTTCGAAAATGAACTTGCATTTGTTGTTTCATTAAGAAACATTTGTCGCATAAATCGCACTTAAACTCCCGACGACCCGTATGAATCTTTTCGTGGTTAAGCAACTGTTGCTTGTGTATGAACCTCTTGTCGCATGTATCGCAACCATACTTCTTTTCTTTCGTGTGTGTTTTGATGTGATTCTGGAGTTGTTGCTTTTTAGCAAAACGTTTCACACAAAAAGTGCAGTTGAACGCCCCACCATTCTTGGTCGACTTTCTGGTGCTGTATGGTTCGGTGGCAAAATTTAAGTTACTTGTATCTTCTCTTTTTATGTCAGATTCCGAATTGGTGGCCCAGAGTAGTGGATCAAAGGTCTCCGTTTTTATTTCCATTCGAATTTATCCGATTTAAAAACTTACACACGACCGGAAAACTATTTGCACTACAAAAACCTGCAGATGTGCGTAATTTTCATCATCGGAATGTTGTTTATTTATGACAACTATTTAAATAATGCGAAATCAATTTTCCGAAAGTACAACTTAACCAAAAATAACATTAAAAGTGTCATCTACTGGTTATCTACTTAACTACATCGATACAAATTATTGTTGTGGAGTTTTATTGTTTTAAAAAGCTTAAATGCATTAAAATGCAGTTTAATGGCTATACATTTTACAAAAAGTTTTTGACCTTCGCAGCACCTAGTCTGCGTAATCCTACTTTTATTTCAAACAAGATTGAAATTTAAATTTGCACTTATGTGAAGTCGCCGTTAGCATTTTGACGTTTACTTTTAAGGTTAGGTGTTCCCATGCTGCTTATTTGAATTTCTTCAGCAGATTTCAGCAGCAGATCAATTAAATTTTGTCAATTTAGTATGAATAACCTACGGCTATGGAGTAAACTGGTTTTGTATAGAAGTTACTGTGTTCCTGTGAAATCAACCGTCGACGGTGGTTTTTCGAGTGTAATAACTAAAAAACGTCGATTAGTGCCTTCAAAACCAACACAAACACGAATCAAGTTGAATCAACTTCCAACCCCAACTAAAATTGATGCAGAAACTATTGCACATCTAGAAAGACTATCGTTAGTTGACTGTGCGAACAAAGAAGGTATCAAGACCCTCGAAGACGCTATCTCTTTTGCAGATCAAATTCTACAGGTGGAAACCGAAGGTGTCGAACCTTTAATCACAGTTTTGGAAGACAGGCAATTGCAAGTTAGAGAAGATCAAGTAATCGAAGAGCATACTAGAGAGGAGGTTTTAGCGAATGCGGCATTAAAGGAAGAAGAATATTTTGTTTCTCCTCCTGGTAATATTCCTCTAGAAGCTAGAGAAAATTTACTGCATGAAAAACAAGATGCCCATTAAAAGAATTATAGATTTGTGTGAACGGCGTGGTTTTCTCAATAAAATGTCAACTGTTTTAAACATCGGTCCAGTGGGTACCCTCCTACAAGAGAATTTAAAAAACGAGTGGTTTTATAATATGATTATTAATCGAGACAACACCGTGTTTTTTTGTAATAATAATTTATTTTCTGCGACATTTGATTTTGCTAAAGATGTTTGTCAAGGGAGATTGCCTTTTGGAATTGCAGAAATTGTAGAAGAGAAATCCACCGGTAAAATTTTGTAAGTTTTGTTTAAGGGTCAAATAAAGCAACGTTCTTCTTTTAGCACAAAATCTCAATGGGAGTGAGTTTGATTTTGATGGATACTTGATTGATAAAACATATTTATTACGAACTACCATGTTTGTTGCACCCGGTAGTGCTACTCAGTTTTTTCATCGGTGGCAAAGAGAAAGAAAAATGTGGTGGAGGAAGGTAAGCAATTGAAAATAAAATTTTTTCATACTGACTGTAATTATTTAAATATTTTTGTTAGAGGTTTCCCAAAATTGTTTTTATAGGTTTTAAACTAAAATTTCAGAATTTTTGAGTTAGCACTAGTATCGACATTAGTTGAGCAATAATTTGCTTGCATGAGCGACTATTATGCGTTTATATGTAAGTGTATCTACATTCAACTGCCCTGGGACGAGGGAAATTTCCGGAGACTTTGTGAGGGAAATATTTGAAAGTGATATTTTACAAAGCCGAAGGCTGAAGAAAATTTGATGAAAATATTTCCCGAAAGTAAGTTCCGAGTGAAATTTGCTCGATGAGCAAACAATAACTCAATAACATGAAGACTCGTGCAGATGCACTGGAGAGGGATCTGCTTTGCCACGTGAGGGTTACCAGCATTATAAACACATGGTAGTCATTTTTGCAATTATGTAATTTTGTTTTGCTAATTTTCCATTCTACTACTTGTCAAGTAGTAGTACTTATTTCCTCATTGAAAAATGTCTGCTTTTCAAGCAAGTTTTGCTTACGAGAATGTTTTATACACGAATATAAAGAAATAATATAAGAAATATTCTTTTTTAAGATTGTTTTTTTCCAGAAATCTTTCCAGATTCCTGATTCTTGGTGACCACTTATAATAACAATTATTTTGGTTACAAAGAGCAAATATTCGAATATTCACAAGTTATGTATTTCTATACAGCTATTCAGCAGAATATTTATAGCGGTGTATGCCTATTTGATTCTATACAGGGTGGAAGGTAAACATGCGGCAAAAATTCAAGGGGTTATTCTTCGGCCTATTCTAAGAATATTTTGTTCTATGATGATTTCTGAAAAACTCCTTTGTTTTGAAGATACAGGGTGAACAAAAATTTGCGACAGTAACAACATTTTATTATCAAAAAGTACATATAAAGTTACTAAATCTACAATAAATGTTCGAAATGACTTCCTCCAGCCTGGTTACAAGCATTTAATCTTCTCGTCATTGAGTGCCGAACTCTTTCAAACATACCAGGGTTGTTTCTATTTGAGTTGCATGCATGCATGTTAGTCATCTCTGCGTTTGTATACATGGTAGAGCTAACTGTTTAAGGTACATCAAACAGTCAAACGTCACTCAATGTATACAACTGCGACCGATAGAGGTGATTATCACTGACGAGACGTATTCTTTACACTAATATAAAATGTGATTGAAATTTGATAATCGAGTCTGAAGTTAAATTTTTGGTTGATTTGACATGGATAACTATGTTACCGCTATTTAGTTTTCAGCTTCTCCGGGCCGATATTTCCTCTCCGACATTCAGACATACGAAAATGGAAACCAAAGTGTTGAAATTAAAGCGAAATATCCTTGGGGAGTGCAGCTCAACGAATCAATATTTTTATCAAATTTAAATGACCCTCTTCTCAGTCCAAAACAACTAGAGGTATTTTTCGACTATAGAAAAAATATTTTTTATAATTTGAGATTAAATTAGGTATTAGACGGTCGTAAAAAGGTGAATGCTTACTCGGTTAGCAGTACCATTTCACTTACAAGTATGTTCCTGAATGCGATATGTGACTCTTACGACGAATCCAATTTTAATGGAAACACAAGACCTTTGCTGCGGTTGCACAGGAAACTGGCTCCTTACAAAATTAGTTTTTCAACTTCATTGTCTGGTATTAATTGAAAGACGAAATTAAATTAAAATAAAGTCCGTACATTTTAGACCATTCTACAGAAGAGTTGGGCGAATTGGCTTTGTATCTGTGCAGAAAACTGAGAACCAACCATGTTTCGTCTCTTTTATTACCCAGTTCGATACAAAATAGTTCGGATGAACAGTTTCTTCAATACGATCAACTTGGGGTACCATACACCGTTGTACTTAATCAAAGTACCTTGAAAGATGGAATTGCCTTGCTTAGAAACAGAGATACAACTTTAAAGGTAAATATTTTGATTATTTGGGTTCTATTATTATTATTTTGATTGGTTTTAGGAGCAAGTTCACATTTCAAATTTACCGGAATACGTGCAGATGCTGTTTAAAAATTACTGATTGATCTGTAAGTGTAATAGTTTTGTTTCGTAATAAATGAACTTTTTAAATAGAACTTGATTTGATTCAGAGAATTTTTGAACATTTATTCATTTATTTTGTTAGTAGTAGTAGTGGTAGTAAATTAAAATGGAATTTCTAGGCGCTACTCATGGTATTGTGCCAGCATACCTGGCGTTTTCACCATATTTAATTTTTTTTGTACGAAGTATCTATATAAAATAAAATAACTTGTAGTATACCTTATTTAAGCTTATTTAAATGACATAAAAACTTCATGGAATTGAATACTTACTGTGCCAGGTATGGTGGCACAATGCCACTGACCGCGCCAACCGGACTCTTTCCAAATTGGATCGAAGTGTAGAAGTAGCTTTTTTTATAATTTATTCATGGCTTCGAATGGATTCAACTTTTTGGGTAGTCAATATTTTAACTGCTATATTACAGTTTCAGCCAATTACCATAACTCGAAAATAAAAATTACTTAACTTCTGAACACAACGTGAAACGTAGGCCTAAATGATTAATTAGAGAACAATTTTTATCTTTTACGAAACAGAAAGGGGCATACAAAATTTAATTAAAACTGTTTCGTAGAAAAGATTCACTACAGAATATAACTTCCCGAAACCGTTAACAAAAAATAAAGTAATGTTAAGTTTTTCAACTGCAAAGAGTAACGAAAATCTAATTATTCGTAAAATAAGCTTGGGGTGTTTGATTTTTGGCAAAGTATACATATTTGTCGAAAGGGAATATTTTGTTAGGTGGGTTAGGCATAAAATTAAACACAAAAACGAACAATTTCTGTTTTTATTTTAATGTACAATTTAAAAAAATAGTAATAATCCTTTTAATTTCTGTTGTAAGTCATAAAATTAATACTAGTAATTTTGGAAATCCAGGCTATGAAGGCGGAAACTCTCGTGTAAACAGAATGATTAAAACTAATTCTGCAAAAAGGTAGTATCGCCAGGTGACTTGTTACTCCGATTTGAAGGTATTTTCCATTGTTCATTACTGTTAACGGACCGCCACTGTCTCCCTAGCAATAAAAAGTTTGTTTTTAACAAAAAGAAATGGTTAAATAATTGCGTGCAGCGGTGAAAAATCTTCCCGGATGTTTCGCGGAGTATAGCAAACGAGTATTTCGAAAATTGATATTATCGTAGTGGTGGTTTGCTTTGAGATTTATTCAAGTGGATGCGTTTGATGCATTTTCAGGGATCCGTGTGTGCAAGTTAACGTTTTTAGCTTTTCAATTTTTGTGCATAGCTACCCGATTTTCGTCAAAGCAAATTGGTAGAAAATTATGGAAAATATAAATGAAAATTTTGTGTAAACTTATGTAAAGTGCAATTTAAAGTAAAAGGAAGAAGACATACTTTACAAGCTTTTCCTTCGTGAATCGTGGATGTAGCGCAAACTTCCATTTTTGCCTGTTCATCACTGAAACACTCCCGGTTATTGCTAATATGTAAGGTGGCTTTCCTTAGTCGAATCGGCTCGTGATATAAATCTGAGTTAAAATTTGTTATTAAATACTTATTTTTAATTAAAGAATTAATAAAGCGAAGCTTCGGCGCCCAATAGATTGCTCGACTTACTAATAGCATTAAATGTTGCGCACTATCTGTTGGGCGGTTAAAAGTCAATTAAATCCTCACCATCTACTATACCAAAGCCTGTCAAATAAGCAGTCTTTCCTATCAAGCTTTCGGAATTATCTATATGAAGTCGTACTAAGTTGACATTTTTCCCTAAAAATGTGTAATAGCTTAAAACATTAGTCGTGCGAATGAAATTAATTACCCAATCTGGCCTGCTGACGCAATTTCACTAAACCTATATCGTTTCTGTCGTTTTGTAAATACGTCGAGTGTATAATAAGTTTTTTGACTCGTAATATTTGGGCCCCTTGCGCACTTCTATATATACTCCCTAATGCAACGTACATTTCAGATCTGGAAAAATACGACAACTTTTATTACCGAAACCACCACCCCTGCTGTGAAAATTGTCTATAAAAGAAATTTACCACTAAAATCATTTTATTTTATACATCGCCTTACACTTCAATTTGGAATCTTAAAAAAATAAAATAAAATTCTTTCCGAAGCGATTCGTTTGAAATTTACGCTAAATTTTGGTGACCCCGACACGACCGACGATTCGTACATTTATTAAAAAAGCTTTTAAGCGAAACTTCTTCTTTTTTGCATGCAAATAATTCTTTGGCAAGGCAATAAAAGTCGATCGCACGTCAGAGCCCTAAAAACCATAATTGCATAATTCCGAATTGATTTCTCTACTGTGGCCTTTTGAAGTGCAAATTATTTTAATTAAAGGGTTTTTTTAAGTGGCTCACTTAGAGCATTTTTATTTGATCAAAAGAACGCTAATTCGAAAACGAGCACAGACAAAAATAAAAAAAAACATTTTTTCAAAATTGCGATTTTTCGTCAAGGAAAAAGTTATTTTATCATTCGAATCATCTCGAGGAAGGAAAATTAATTTACTACTTATTAAAAAAAAAACTAGCAATTTTAATTATTCAAATGATTAAAGCGTTAATATTTAATAATTTTAATTAAACGTAAAAAGCAAAAGCTGTTTGTGTTTATTTTACTCATTTCGTATTCCTTTGAAATTTCAACACGCCGAAGTTAATAATTAAAAACTTACGGTTTTATTGCAGGTTGACTAGCATCGATTTGTATACAATGAGCCGCCGTTAAAATCCATTTGGGGTGGATTAAACTTCCACCGCAAAAACTATGATAGCTTTTGTTGTCACTTTTAAGTTGCATCAGGCTTGCCTGAAAAGGAAACGCTCCTAGATTTGGTTCAGTTGGTCTAGCAAAGCCCTAAAAGTATATCGAAATTAAATTTTTTTCTCAAAAGTTTGATAACAATCCAATAAAAATGCTAAACTATTGCAATTTATCAACGAATAAAATCAATTATCCGCAATTAGTATGGAAATGAAAATACCTCTGCGAAATTATTATCGGTAGAATCACAATTTATATAATGTGTTCATTATGTATGTAAAATATACAGTATAATATACTATATTTTAAATTTTTATACAATGAAAAATTGGATAATGCATGATATTGTACGTACTATGTATTGCAAAAAAATTAACATAGTTTTTCGTGTTACTTTTAAATACAAAAAACTTGTATCGTGCAACCTTACAAATTTTCTCAATTCGGACTGATCAATGTTTCAAGTTAACGGTCACCATTTGAAATCAAAAAGACTTTCGCCACTTTAATGCTAATTTATTGTTAATGAAATATTTTTAATTATTTATGAAATTAGTAAAAGATAAAATAATGCATTTCCCAGCTGTTTATGTACATTTAGATATAAGAAATTAATTATCCATTGCTGGATATCAACTTCCTTGTTCTTCAGCACTGAGGTTGAGCATGGGGGTTTGGAGGAAATTTTTTTCAGTATCAAATACATTGGGAGAAAGACAATCTGTCTCTGCATGCCTCCTCTTTTATCCTCATATGTAAGGATTGTTTTTAATTAAATCGCGGTTATTGACAGATCATTAAAAGATAATTAAAATTGCGTACGTGCACTTTTTGATCTAAACACATCATTAATCCAAGACGGAACATTTGTCGAATTATCCTTGTTATCAAATGCGTATCTCTTACCTTCCCATTTTGAATGCAAAATAGTCAAAAAAGTTTTGATCATTTATGATTTATTTGTGCTGAATTTTTATTCTTTTAAAATATACCTACTATTAATTAATAAAAAATAATATTATAAATTATTAATTTAAATATCTTTATTAATTGCGTGCAGACTGCTTTATGCAAGCGACATTTGTCAGAATTTATAACGAAAAAATAATTATTTTTACGTCGGTGAACAAATTCAATCACCTTTTTACCCCTGACTGTTTTTTCAAAAACACAGGGTATATGAAGTTACTATGTACAATCTGTGTTTGTTTATATATATTGCAATGACCCGAGCTATACAAATCTTATTAAAATTTGCTCAATTCGTAAATCAATCTTATAACTGGGCATTCATTTTTTGTAGCAAGAGACTCTTCATTATTCCAAAAATTGTCTTTCAAAATAAATTGTTTTCAAAATAAATAGTAAAACTTTTTGGTCCAAAAAATTTAATAGTTCTCCAATAATAATTATTCTTCAAAATTAACTCGCATGTATTTTAATTCCAATATAAAATTAAAGGAATCAAAGTTTTGATTTTATCCTTATCCAATTTGACTGCTTATCAATATCGACCATTCGTTCCTTCAAATGTAATTTTAACTTTCCAATTTTAAGTATCCAAATCGAATTTATTATTCGAAATATTCTTTTTCCCAAAAATTAATCATCCAAATCAACCTACTACCGCTCAGTAGCCACTTATAAATAATATTCCAAATATCAAAAATATGCCTCCAAAAACAACGCAATAATGCATTCGCATCAAATCACTTTATTTAAATCAAATCAAAAATATCACTCACAATTTCAAAATGATAAAATCTCGTATCAAAAATCAAACTCAGCGGGCATACCAAACTTGGCACCCGCTGTCGGCTAAAGAAGCCTCGATAAGAACCTCACTTCTACCAACTTTAATTTTCAAAATTTTACCTTCCAAAATTCAAATTCAAATATTTCATAAACTTAACATCAAAATTAATGGCAAATTAACAGGGTAGGTAAAGCTTTGGTTCGGAACATGACAATATATATATGTTTGTGTCACCATATCTCCCGAACGGTTACAGGTAGCGACGTACATTTTTGACAGCATGTTCTTAAAGATCGGGGGAGTGTTCCTGGCTGGTTAAATTTTTACCCATGAGAAGAAATTCTATCTCAGAAAACTATCTCTACACCTCCCCCCCAAACCCCAAAATTTATGTACTTGCCCCTGCACAATCCTCTGTATTAAATAACTAATAACTAATATTAATATAAATTTACTACCATTTTGGCTGAAAATTCACCACCATTATGGCGGTGAATTCACCACCATTATAAATTCATATCATTCGCTAACTATTCGCGCTAGCATATCGGCTGACTGGATCACGAAGCGGTGTAAAACATATATTACTTTCTCTGTACATTTCTTTTTGGACAAAAATACTCCAAAAAGAGAAAAATAAAATAAAAATTAAAAATTTTAAAAACCCCTGACTGTAAAAAAATTCTAAAAATAAAAATTAATAATAAAAGCACCTTACTTTAAAAACTACTGTTCCCTTTAAAAAGAAAAAAATAATTTTTTCTTTTTTATTCAACAACAAATTCTCAGACCCCCCCCCCCTGCTACAAAATTTAAACATTAATTTTGAAGTCAGGGGAAACGGAGAATGTTTAATATGGAATATATAAACAGGTTTGGTAAGTAGAACAACCCCCCCCCCCCCCTACAAAATTTAAACATTAATTTTGAAGTCAGGGGAAACGGAGAATGTTTAATATGGAATGTATTATCGTGTTTCAAAAGTGATTCGGACCCACCCTATACATTTTGGTAAAAATTCATTTTCTTATTTAAGTTGTGTTTAAATTGATTTTAAGTTGTAAGATTTTAAAATTAGCAAGGTGGGGACGAATCACCGGAAATTCAAGGCCTTTTGCCAAAAATGGTCGACGTGATGGACGTGAATTGATTAGTCCAAAAAATTAATTAAATAAGTTTATAGTTTGAAAATGTAAGAAGTTTTTATGTGATGAAAGTGTTTTATTGATATTTATAATTGGATGTATCAATTTTGGATGATTTTTTGAGTAGTTTTGAAAATAAAATTTAAACAGAAGAAATTAAAGATAGAAAAGATTGAAAAAGGTGGAATTGGATGGCAATTACAATTACAATTGAAAATATAATTAAAAGTTTGGTAAATAAAAATTTTACATTGTTATATTGAAAATTTATTGAAGGAACACTAAAATTTAATTGATAAGCGGGCTGATGCGATACGGCTATCGTAGCATTTTGCTTTCCAATTTTTATATTTTATTAAATTCTAGTTTTACAAATAATTTTGAATAGAAAATTTTTGATTAGTAGCAAATTGGAAAAAAATAATTAGATTTACAAAATTTTACATTGCAGTATAAACAGGTTTCGTAAGTAGAACAAATCTCCGTTTCCCCTGACTTCAAAATTAATGTTTATATTTTGTAGCGGGGGGGGGGGGGGTCTGAGAATTTGTTGTTGAATAAAGAAGAAAAAATTATTTTTTTCTTTTTAAAGGGAACAGTAGTTTTTAAAGTAATGTGCTTTTATTATTAATTTTTATTTTTAGAATTTTTTTACAGTTAGGGGTTTATAAAATTTTTAATTTTTATTTTATTTTTTTTAATTAATAATATTAATTTCTTCATCATTATGAACTTTCTTTTCAGTGTAGGAAGTTATACTGAAAAAGAAATCAGTCTGACGGGTTTTCTTAAAGGGGGATGGTCTAGAGGGTATATATTATGCGATTTAATAATATTAAAAAATTGAATGAGCGATTGAGGTAAAAATTGATTATTGTGACTTACAATTTCAACCATTTTTAGATGTTTTTTGTTTGCTCAGTTGCATGAGTTCTCCTCACCTTCGAATATTTTAAAATAGAATAATTAAAAAAAAAACTTAATTTTATTTGTTTATAATTTAAAAAGAACAGTTTCACGTAAACAATTAATTTTAATTTTTGAAAATTTTACCACTACTAGAAACAGTTTTTTTTTATTTAAAAATTTAAAAAATTACTCCTGACGAATATTTTAGATTTTTTAATTTTTTGACCACGAATCCAATAATTATTAAAAGACTTGAGTCCAGTTAGTTAGTTTTTTTTAACTTTTTGGTTTAACCTGCACCGAACAACTGCAGACTAGGACGAAAAAAAAAAGAATAATTTCAGCCCTGCGGGAAGTTAGCGTCCAGTTATCATAGCATGAATAACTCGTTAATTAAAGACATACAAATGTAAATTGTAAACTCACAAACGTTTTGATATTAGAGCAAAAGGAATTTATTAAATTAAAAAAAAGTTTCCGGTAACGAAGACAGGAAACCAATTTCTATGATTTTAAAACGACTAAAGCAGCATGCACACATTTTTATAAAATTTTTTAATGAAAATTAATGGTTTTGTCTTGCCAAACTACTTAATTCTATAATGACACAAAATCGTACGTGTACTTTGTCCGGGTCCTGTAAACTCAACGAAATGTTGTTAAATTACTTCCTAGTCAAAATTTTTCTTTATAATACCAAAAATGCGTTTACTTACATTTACAATTGGGTTTGTTCTTACATCAGAAACTACAAGTACCAGTGTCGTTATTTGTAATAAAACTTTCATGACTGTTATGCATTATTTTAAGACGCTCGATGTAAAAATCATACTAAATTTTGAGCAACCCGATTTGGATTGTTTTATTTTGAACTTGTATAAATCACAACTATTTTGTATTTGATATTAAACTTGAATTTTATCATCGCGATCCATGGCCACAGTTAATGTATTTATACAGGAAGTATAGTATAATAAATGATGAGCTACCTACGGGTGTTCATGTAAATCTGTTTATTTTTTCAAAAAGTTTTCTATTCATATATGTACATTTTTTCTAAATAAGGTCTGAGTATTTCTAAAAAAATGGATTTGAAAAATATGTAGGTTCTTAATACATAAATACATAAATATTAAAAGTTGAACGACTCGAAATGATTTTCCAATAATTTTTCATTTAAAAATAAATAACAAACCACATCTCGATCGATTTTTAAAATTTGAGATTAAAAAGAATTTTTTTGTTTATTTAAAATATTAGATTTAAATAAAACTGTTAACGAATTTTTAAGGACAATCACAAATATATATGTTTTATGATTGATTCACATTTTTAAGGCGAATCAGGATGAGTAGTTAGTGTGTTTCTGGCACGCTAGATGACTCTGAAATTAATTAGCTGTTTACTTAAAAACTAATTGATGAATTTTAGATTTTAATGTTCAAATGTACGTAGAAATACAATAGAATTCACGGTAACGGATTACATTTCCTTTTTTTATTTTTAATAAAAAAATAAACGAATTATCTTTTTAAAAAACAAAAATATCGAATTATATAATATCATTGTATATAATTATATATAATATCGATATTATAACATCACATGAAATCAAAATAGTGGAAGATATCAGATTTGTATGCATGCTAGCTAACTCATTAGTAGTTGGCGAATCAGAAGCATTAAAATATGCCTAAGAATGCGTAAAACCTTTAGTACGCAAAGCGGAGCAGTTAATAACTAACAGTACAAGCAATTATGCCGAGAACTTCATGTTTTTGGTTGCAAAATTTAGTGGAAGCAAGCAAGTCAATAGATGCAAGCGTGGTTCATACTGATATCGCACCCAAGGCGCAGGCAAAAGTTCTTCTCTTATTGTGAAGCACCTTGTTCTAAAGAGAACAAAGGAACTTGCTTCTATTAAAAAATCTCTGTTGAAACAACCTAATTCAAAAACGAAAAGTTTGGTGGTATGAAGGGCTCAGAAGATTATGGCATGGAGCCGGAAGACTTGGCAAGCAAAATGAAAAATATTAAAAACAGTCTTCAAGTCACTGCAGCAAAAGCAGATGCTTTAGAGCTCCGGACCAGAGGTCAAGCTGAAAATGAGTTGTGGTTTAAGAAAAGAAAATATCAATTAACTGCTTCCAATTTCGGCCGCATAGCCAAAAGACGAGCGACTAGTAAGTGGTCTAAACTAGTCGATACATTTTTGTACGGCAATAAACACTTTGAAACTTCAGCTACACGATATGGAAAAATACATAAGAAAGATGCCATAGCTGCATTTACAAGTAAAACCGGGGAAAAAGTTTCAGAATGTGGTTTATTTGTAGACGTGGAGTTTGGTTGTCTAGACGCATCACCAGATAGTCTAACATCGACTGGAGGGATTATTGAAGTTAAATGTCTCTAAGTTGTGAGAGAATTGACTATCGAGGAAGCTGTTACAAAATTGAAGGGCTTTTATTTAGATAAGAACGGAAAATTAAAAGGAAATTATCACTATTACTATCAAGTTCAAGGCCAGCTCCATGTCGCAAATAAACCACATTGTGATTTTGTTATCTGGACTGGAAAAGAAACATCAATTGAACGGATTGAAGCAGATGAGAGTTTTTAGAAAGAAAAAGTTTTGCCAAAATTTGCATTATTTTTTGAAAAGGCTATACGAGAACCTGAAAAATTTTTTCTTCATAAAATTTGATATTTTATTTTATTGGTCTTTATCTACTATTTCTACTATTTAGTTTTTAAATATGTTTACCTTCGAGATCAACAAAAGCATCACTTTCTGTGCAATTTATCGAAGCAAGAATGATACTTGGCGGTGTTGTTTTAGATAAATATGTAAGCCGAACAATCATGGACACGGGGCCGAAAGAATTATTTTTAAATCACTTTTATTTAGGTTATATTTAAATTTTTTTATTTTGTAAAAAAAATTTGTCTTGTAGTTTGCCGAAATAATTCTTCAATCTTCTCCCGTAATTAGCTATTGTTTTATACAGCACACTGACGACGCCATGCAAGTAACTATAGTGAATGTAAAATTGCGTATCGTAAGTTGAAAAACGTCAAAAGAGGTTTTTTCTGTTTACAGTGACTAAAATCCAGAAAAAACTAATAAACATAAAATTTATGGTTTTATTCAAAAATTAATTTTTTTGGTTGAAATTTGACTTTTTATTTTATTGATTCTTATCTACTTTTTAAGCCAACTTTGAAACAATTTAATCCTAAACTTACGGAAATCTACTTTGTATATTTATATTAGTAATTTTATACTTTTATTGAAATATCTATCGCAAACTGATAAGTGTTCTTACATGTATACATTACTACCACGTGACTAATTCACCAAGCGGAACATAAGAAACGTCAAAGAAAAGTTTATATTTCGATTTCGAGTGCCAAAAATAAAAAAATAAAATAAAATAAAATATGCATTGTATTCAGAAAATATGCCTCTTTGGCGGCTGGCTAACACTTTTTTAATTTTTTTCTTCTAAAAAGATGTTTTTTTCAAAATTTTTAAAATGAAAGTCAAAATTAGAAAAGTACTCCGTTAGCGTGAATTCTAATATAGTTTTAAGTACTATAGCCTTTTTCAAATTAAAAATTTTTGTTTGTAAAGTGGTTTACTTTTCCGATATATTTGTCTCTGTTGCACATTTGTCTACAATTAGTGTCCGGTTTCGCCTTAACTTCAAAATTAGTACGCACCAAGTAAGGATTTAACACCCAAGCACTTTGGTGCCGTTTGTCGCCGACAGTAAAGTAAAACAAATATTTTCAAAAAATAGCGTATTGTTCGACAATTAAAATATATTATAAAATCAAGATTTTTGAAGTACTTGGTCGGCTCGTAGGTATAATAATATTAGTTTATATTTTAAAGTTATTTGCAAGTTTTTTTATCTTCTTTTCATGTAAATCGATTTTGCATAAATTTCCGTATAAAACACATAATTAGGTCGTTTGGGTTAACCGTTGTGTAACTTGGCAAAAAAACATAATCTAATGTAGTATTGTAATTAGCTACAGTAATCTGTAGTTTCAGAGCAAATCTAAATGGCTGGAACGTTAAACTACGTAGGTCACACTATATATTAATAATTTAAACGTGGTTCATAAAATTGGTTTAAAAGGAACATGCAAAATTCAAAATAAAAATAGTAAAGCATACGTTATTGCAGAAATATAAAGACGTACATGTACAGCTCGACTAGCAGATTTGAAGTCGATCCATACCTGAAGCTTTATACATTGAAATTGCAGTTGCAATTTGCATTTTAATCTGACATTTGTGATCTACGTTCTGCAATATAAGATTTTTTAAAGGAAAGCTCTTTTTATGAATTTTTTCAATTTTTTTAGTGAGCATTGGAACACCCTGTGTGTCACAAATAATTTAAAATCAATTAAGAGAGCGGCTATTTTTTATTATTCACGCAGAACAATAATTTATCATAACCATTTATTCAATTTTGAGTTAACATAAAATGAAATTACTATCATCTAAATTGAGATCTTTTGTGGTATAGTAGCTACAATTTAAAATAATAGCTAATGTATAAGCTTGGTAATACATAATGGTCACAATGACCACAACGAGGTACGTAGTCGTGCATAATAAATACCTATATCTAAAAATTTCTATTTTAATGGAAAATTATGAAACATAAAAGCAGTCGTTGGTACTTTTTATCGAATTTCATTAAAATCGAATATACACTCTGAATTATAATAATAAAATATTTGTCGGCATTTTTAAAAAAAAATATAATTAAAAAAAAGCACACTGAGTAATCCGTGAAATAATTGTTCCTTTTTCAAATTTCTTTATTTAACTCAAACGTAATCATTATGGGCAAAAATAATTGTCGTAAATTACACTTTATACAATGAGCTAACATTAGGCGATATTTTTAATCATTCGTTATATAATACGAAGTACAACGATAATTTACAAATGTTTTCGCTAAGTAAATAATCCGTTATGATGACATTTTAAAATGTAAGTCAAAAATCCTATTACAATATAGCCTTAAGGGTGCTCAACAAATCATATCGAGACGTTTTTAATAATAATACTTGCAACTGCTCTCGAAACATTTAACTTGCTTCAATTTGGATTTTCAAATTTTCGTCTTTGAAGTTCGCTAATATGTCGTCAAGAGAAAATATATTTAATTAATTTTCGTGTTTTGCAATTTTATGAAAAGTTTTTTTTTTAATTAAATTTTTTTACAGCTTATATCTCGAAGAACTTCAAAGATATCGGTAGACCAACTATACCAGAATTACCCCACTATAATTTAGATTTTGATTAAACTTTGATTCGTACCATTATATACAAAAAAAATTATAATAGAGGCTTGATTGAGATTTTAATCAAATTATCGTCCCACGGTTTTTCAGTTAACCTAATTATGGACTTTTTTTTGGAAAAACAACAATTTTTGATTAATTTTTTGGTCATCCATCATGACCGAATTATTACTTGAATTAATATTGAACTATTTAAGATAAAGAAAAAATTTATCGAGTTTTTAAATAAAAATTAAATTTCAATGAAAACCTGATGGAATGAATTTTTTATTTTGACTTAGAGATCATTTTGACATGGAAGAACATCGAGATAAAAACAAAAAAAATAAAAAGGAAATTGTTGTGAAAAGCTAGAAATCGCCAGAAGCCGAAAGGAAAAAGAAATCAAAATAATAATAAAAAAGTAAAAGTGAAGACATCTGAATTTCTTTTTCAAAGATGAAAATATTTATTTAGAATTATTGTTCACCACCTTAGATAGAAAATATTGTCACATTTGTCAATTAATATTTTTATCAATTTAAATTAAACATAACCGCCGAGGAAAGATCAGCACAGAAGGAAAGTTACTACTTGAGTTACAATAGTTTGCAACAGGAAGTAAAAGTTAATGAAAATTGTCTAAAAGGTACAATAAACTTAAAAAATGCCAAAGTACTGCTACAAACACACTTTCCCGATAGCAAAACCGTCCCGGACTACGAGTGGACAGAGCACACAACTCGGACACCGACCAGGACGGATTGGGAAATTGCAATCCAGATCGTAAACCCGATCAAACTGGCCTGGGCCATTAAAACATTCAGCCCTTACAAATTGCCGGGATTAGATGGAGTGTATCCGGCTCTACTTCAATGGGGCCTGGACTACTTGCTTTGTCCCCTGGTGAAGGTGTGTAGAGCATGCATTGCGCATGCCTACACACCGAAAGAGTGGCGGAAAGTTAAGGTTGTCTTCATACCCAAGCCAGGTCGAGCTGATTACTCACTGGCAAAATCTTTTAGGCCAATAAGTCTGACCTCGTTCTTTTTAAAGACACTGGAAAGACGGTGCGACAGAGAAATTCGAGATGGTGTGTTGGTGCATAACCCACTACATCCAAATCAACATGCATACACTCCAGGGAGATCAACTGAGTCCGCACTACATAAAGTTGTGGAATGTATCGAGAAATCGTTACAGTCTCAGGAATGTACCCTAGGAGCGTTTATAGATATAGAAGGGGCTTTTGATAAGGCCACATTCAAAAACATTACGGCATCCCTACAAGGTCATGGCGTTCCCTGTACCATCGTAAGGTGGATCAGCTCTATGCTGGGCAGCAGGGCGGTTATGATTGGAGTGGGTGATGCGAGTATAAAAGGCGTTGTCACCAAGGGCTGTCCGCAGGGAGGCGTACTCTCGCCACTTTTGTGGGACTTTGTAGTGGACAGCCTTTTGCGACGCCTCAATAAACATGGTTACTATACCATTGGATACGCAGATGATATAGCCATACTGCTTATAGGAAAGTTCGAGAATGTCCTGTGTGAGTTGATGCAGGATGCTCTTGGAATCTTAGAAAAATGGTGCACGGAGCAATCTCTCTCGGTTAACCCGACCAAGACAGAGCTTGTCCTGTTCACCAGAAAAAGAAAGCTGAGGAACATGAAAATGCCCAGCTTAAAAGGAACCCCTCTCAAAATGGCATCCGAGGTCAAGTATTTGGGAATCATACTTGACAGGAAGCTAAATTGGGGCAACCATATTACTGCAAAAATCACCAGGGCTGGCATGGCCTTCTGGCAGTGTCGAAGGGCAATGGGAAGATCGTGGGGCTTCTCTCCGAAGATCGCCCTCTGGCGCTACACTGCCATAATAAGGCCTATGCTATGCTATGGAGCACTTGTTTGGTGGCCCAGGACCAAACTAGCAACAACAGCGTCCTCTCTATATCGGCTGCAGAGATCAGTCTGCTTGGCTGTGATAGGAGTGATGCGAACAACACCGACTGTGGCCTTGGAGACTCTTCTATGCTTTTCTCCGCTAGATCTTTATGTGGAGGAACAGGCGATAAGGGCTGCTCTTAGGATGCGGTCATGGGGCCTTTGGACCCATAGACAGGGAGCCTGTGGGCATGCGAGGATCTTCGAGGACTGCTCTAAAAGAGTACCTCTTCTGGGTCTAGATGCCGACAGAATCTCTCCTAAATATGTATTTGATAGGAAGACTAACATCCTACTAAACGCAACAGGAATCGACGAATCAGACATACATCTGTATACGGATGGTTCTAAGAGTAATACTGGCTCAGGTGCGGGAGTTTTCTCTTCTGAACTGCAGCTAGATATAAACCTAACGCTGGGTAGATATGCCTTGTTCTCCAAACGGAGCTCATGGGCATACTACACTGTGCACAAATAGTCCAGGAAAAAGGATATCCAGGGCAAGACAATTCAGATAATCACAGACAGTAGAGCTGCTCTTTTGGCACTTGGTAGGAAATGAGGGCAACGAAAGGGCTGACAAGTTGGTGAGATTGGGTTTGGGTAACCTGCCTTGTGGTCCCGAGCCTTTTATCGCGCTGGCGGTCAGAACCTTAGATGTCATCATAAAGAAGGAAACACAAAAATTGCATTCGGAAAGATGGGCAAATGTAATTGGATGCCGACAGGCGCGGGCGACAATGCGTTCTCCCTCTCAAAAACATGCAAAATATTACCTGCAGCTGTCTCGGGATAATCTGCGTATTATTGCTGGGTTTCTCACGGGACATTGCAAGCTAAACAAACATTTACACACAATGGGACTGGTTGACAGTCCAATCTGTCGTGAATGTAACGAAGCAGACAAAACGATGGAGCATGTGCTCTGCAACTGCCTGTCGTTAGCATCAAAAAGAGGATCCATGTTAGGAAACTTCTGGCCTAGCATGGCCAGTATTAGTGACGCACCGCTCTCAAAAATACTCGAGTTTGTTCTAAGTTTGGGATGACTCGGGGACTAGAAAGGAAGGTGGGCCGCTGAACAGCCGGAGACAGCATAATGGGCCCGATATGTGGCCTGAGTGCATGCAGGCATTGGCCTGTCCTCCACTCTCAATCCAGAATCCAGAATGTTTGCAGAAAAGTGAGTAGAGAGAGGTTTTTCTTGCCAAGGTGAAGGAAATGACGGATGCCTAGATTTTGCTCCGCTGATTTTTTGAGTATAATTTTGTGCAAGTATTTTTGGAATTAAGATTTTGTTTTTGAGTATTGTTATTGAAAAATTTTGTTTGAAAGTATTTTGGTCGAAAGTGACCGCAAAAAAAGTTGAAATTTTGTGAGAAGATTGTTTTTATTTAATCACAGTAATTATTTTTTTGAGCGATTTTTTTTTTTATTTGAGTTTGATATTCAGAGAAAATTTCGATTTTTGTGAACTTTATTTAATGGTTGAAAATAATTTGTCGAGGGAGCGACAAATTTTGATTACAGGTTGACTTCTGGGGGGCGTTATCTCGGATAAAATTTTAAAAGTTTTGTTTACTACAATATTTTTAATAAGTTTAAACTTATTCATATTTTAATTTTAAACTCTCTTGTAAAAAACTGCCTTTAAATAAAATTTTTTAATTTTAAAATTTGAATAAAAATCACAAACTAAATTCTTATTTCACCGATGGCGATGGTAAAATAATGTTGTCAAAACGAAGAACTAAATTAAACCGAAAGAAAATTTCACAAATCTTAAGCAAATGTAGGTACATTTTTTATACATAAAATTCACACCAAAATATAAAACAATTTATGGGTTTACTATGCCCACTCTAATTTATTGCGGAAGTGTTATTTTAAGCTATGCTGTGCATGATGGTCATAAAATTTATGTTCGTTTTAAAATTTTATATTTTTGTAATTTGGGTAGTAGGTGTATTCAATCCAGTGTCGCCAATCGCCTGATATTAATACGAATTTCCGATTTTTTAATTTGGGATTTAATTTATTAGAAATATTTCTTTAATTTTAATTTATTTAAACACTTAAAGTTTAATGTTTTTGTTGCAGTTTTAAAGAATGTTTTTCTTTTTTCTGATTTTTTACGATTGCAGTCAGACTTCCAGTACTTTATTAATTAATAAATAATTTCGGAGGGGGGGGGGTTGTAACCCTTAACCCTCCCTTCTTAAATACGGCCCTGGTTGAAACTGTAAGAAAATAAAGTAGGCGACATGAACGATTGGTAAAGTAATACGTTTTTGTAGATATTATATTATGAAATTGTAATTTAAACGGAAGTATTATTTATGTGAGCTATATACACCCTTACATTAACCCCCACATTTGAAACCTTTGCGACAAGTAAAAGAAATAATTTGGCTCTCTGTATGCTTTTTTTAAATTAAATTATGTTACAATATTTCCCTCATCAAAGCGACATCCTAAAAAGGACTTTTATATCATAATACGAGTAACCCTAGCGTTAAAATTTAATCCGATACATCTTTGATAGTCAGATTTTCATATTTTTAAATTTTTAATTAATATTAAAACAATAATTGAATAATTTATATTACCTAATTAATAATTTAACAGTCAATTTCACCGGATATTTTATCTTTATTATTACGTTAAATTGACTTTAACATTTTTTAATAATTTTATTTACATATTATATAAACCGGCGCGGCGTCCACAGCACCATGGTAATAATAATTATTATACATAAAAATACGTAATTATAAATTTGCTTTAACGTTTAAATATTTCTGAGGATATATTATTATTGGAGGAAATTTGTTGGAAGAAAAATACAAATTGGTCGGAAAATGTATTTGCGATAAGAAATTTCAAAAAGGCAACACCAAAATGTCTGAATTTTTTCACATTAACCATTGTAATGCTTCTTGTAAAAGTCGAATAACGTTTTCAATTAGATTTTCTTCACGTGACCCAAAAGAGAATTCGTTTTCGATTGGAATTAGAGAGAAAGCAATTTTCATGTTGTTCTACGTGACGTGTTATAGAATCGACGCTTAACATGCATTATTTAAATACGCACTCAAGAGGATATTATCGATTTTTTGATTATAACAAATAACGATGAAATGCAGCTTTTTAATAATGTAAAACTAATTTTAAAACTGTCAACTTGTTTATGTGTGTATATAAAAATAATGTAAACACTTCCTTGACGTTGACTTGAAGACAAAATATACAACTATTTTATACTACAAAGGACGACGTGCGTACTATACCATGTACTATAATACAACCAAAATTGATAATGAAAATTAATTATAAAAAAAGGCTCGCTTCAAGAATAAAAATCGTTATTGGAAATTTGTGCCAAAATTAGTAAGTCGCATCCTCGTTCGAGGATTACACTTTTGGATTAAGTCCCAATATTGAAGGCGCCGCGCCGATTAACACGTCCATTTAAGAATTCAAAATTTGTGTGGGGTGCGTCTTGTAGATAACGGATACGATTATTTAAAATCAAATTATTTATTCATTTAATATCGGAAATAAATTTAAAAATGCACAAAGGAGGCAGCAATCCATTTATGTTACCACGTTGCGTCGTGTGCGTGTTAATGCTCAATCAATTGCGTTAGTTAACGTTACTGATTAAGTATAAAAAGCTAACACACGAGCGGTGTTTTTGTTCCTTTGATGGTATTCATCTGTGCTCTCCATTGACACTTCTTTTTTACGAAACTTTTTAAGATTTTCTAAGCTGCTTTTAGTCTGATCTCATCAAGTATTTCTCTTCTTCTGAATCGATTTAATCAATTCTTTTGCCGGGTTTTTACTTCACTCTCGCTTTTTTAAACACTAAAACCTTAACGCAAGGCGAATGCAATAAGTAGAATCAATAAATATCTGCAGTGATTACGTCTAATAACCCGTTTCCCTGCTATGGTGTTTCAACTAAGTATCAAATCGAATATACGGAAAGTTTCTTGCAAAAATGCAAGAAAGAAGGAAGTCGATTACGATGCACGATAATAATTTCACCTTGAGGTAAATAAATATATAAGCACTTTTTATTATTAAAATAATAAAAAATCTATTTTAAATTTATTCAATTTTTGCTGCACTCTTCAAACGGATAACAAAAAGTTTGAAGTACAAGGACGCCGATGCCCAACGGATATCCTCATCACGGAACCTTCATATTATTTATAAAAATATAAGTACAAACAGTAGTACTAAAATAATATGGCAACAATGAAAAACTAATTAAGTCGATTATTAAATCCTTGGTTGCATACAGAAACGTTTACAGACTTTACAGAACTTCTTACTTGGTCCTCCAGCAAACATAAACTCTAATTTATAGTTAGACTTCTAGAATTCACTAATTCAATAAGAAAATTTAAATGATTATTGCGAAATTATCATGTTAGGATTTATTAAATTAAATTTAAATAAAAAATACATACTTAATCAGAATAGATGCATTTCAATGTCTTCTTATTGTAAAATTTGGGCTATTTAACATTTTTGTTTTATTTTTGTTTACCATTAGTATTTAAGTCTTCAATTTAGTACTAGCATTACCCGATGATTATGTATGTATATCAGGCCCGTATTAAAAGGGCACGTGCCCCCCCCCCCGAAATGTTCAAATGAAAAATTTCTTTGAAAGTAAAAAATTTGAATTTTGATAATAAAATAGGTATATTTTAAAGAGGAGGTGTATACCCAGCAATTCTTAAAGAAGAATTCGATTTCTGGTAACAAAAATGGTTAAATGTGAACGATTTGTCAAAGAATTTATTATATACATGGGCAAAATGTGCTGAAGAATTTTTTTCTAATGTCAGAACCCTATTAAAAATATTTGCAATATTACCAGTGACTACAGCAACTGCCGAGAGAAGTTTTTCTAGTATAAACCGAATAAAAACTTATTTAAGGAGAGAAAGGGGTCTGACATACAAAAAAACAACATATTTTGGTGATTTTTTTTTCAGAAGATACCTTATTTATTAAATTTTTTTAAATTGTTTACAATATTAAGCATTATTCTAAGAACATTCTGCTAAATTTTCATAAAAAAATACTACAAAATAAGCCAGTGGTAGTAGTGAAAACCGAGTCACCACAAGAAAAAAGTTGCCATGCGATAGTCAGGATAACTCGTGATTGCTTCATCTGAAATCAGGCCCGAACTGGCCATAGGGCAAATCGCCCAAATGCCCGATGGGCCGGTGCAGTCCAGTGGCTGATTATATCGCGAAAAAAATTATGTTATTTTATATAGGTAACATAACAAAGTATCAAAATGGTTAATAAAACTTAAAATTTTAGAACAATAAATTTATAAATAATAAAAACCGTTCAAATACAAGTTTTTAATAGTAGAAGCTCAATAAAGTAAACATTTGAATTTATGAAGATCTTTCCCGATGTTTTCTATAGCTACTCGGTAACGTGAACATTATTACACTGGATAACGTAATATATTGATGTCTACCAGCCACTTCTTATCACTTGAGCGCAGTGGTGCAGCCAAGGAGGGGGCTATGGCCTCCTTCCCAGACACTTCCTTTTTTTTAATTCTCACTTCAATTTAAGGTAGATAACAGTGGTACCACAATAATTATAATCGAAAATAAGATGACCACGCCTCTTTTTCCGAAAGATTTTCGCTTGCGGCGCGCACTTTCGACATAGTTCGCTTCGCTCGCATCCTTTAGCCCCCCCCTCCTATAACAAAATACTGGTTGCGCCACTGCTTGTGCGGGAAAAAATATATAAATATTGTCGTGAAACAAAATATTTCGACCCACCCAGTGGTGTGGTTGATTTAGCGAATGAATGCTAATATGAAGTCGAAGGTTCAAACCTCGACAAGGTATAAAAATTTATAATTGTATAATTGAATAATGAGAAAGGATAGAGAAGAGTGGCGTCGTCGGTCAACAATGGCGGACGGCGGGTAAAAATTTTGTATGCCCGCTGAGTTTTGATATTATTGTGAGAAATTGTGAGTAATATTTTAATTTGATTGATTAAATAAAGTGATTGTATGCGTTTGCATTATTGCGTAATTTTTTGGATGATAATTTTGAGATTTGAAGTTAATTTGGATAATTTTTATGAGCGGCTACCGAACGGTAGTAAATTTGATTGATTTGATTGATTTGGTTAATTGGGAAAGGAAGAAATCAAATTATAAAATTTGAATTTGCATTGCGAAATTATTAAAAAGTTAAAATTGGTTTAAAATTCGAGGAACAAAATTTGCATTTGTACGAGCGCGTGGCCAGATGGTAGATAAGCCGACGTTGTGAACGCGCATGAGGTTAGAGGTGCGAGCCCATTTTAAGTTTAACAATAAATTAAATTAACGATTTTTAATTTGGTTTTTGAAGAATTTATTAATTTGGATAAATTATTTTTGAAGAAGATTTGTTTCGTCACAATATCGTCACAGGAATTCACTCCTGAGGTCGAATTGCTCCACCGCAAAAAAGAGCTAGTCGAGGTATTTTCAAGTTTGGTAAAGGGTTTGATTGATTGACAAAAAAAAACAATCAAATACCACCGCAATATATATAAAAAATATATAAAAATATAATATAATTTTTTTTTTCATGTTAGTATGTAATTCTTTTCATTTTGCATGCAATTCAGATCAGAATTTTTGTGAGTGCATTTGTTTTTCATTTTGATAGATGTATTGTAAAATGGCAAAGTAAAAAAAATAATACTAATAATAAATGTCTTTCACTATTAGAACTAAAAAACAAAAGCCAAACAAAATAACTATGTTTTTTTCATGAATTTTGGACATTACACGTTTTATAAAAAATAAATATGTTAAGAGTACATGTAACGTTTTTGTGGGCAGTAGGGGGCCGACAGACTCTAAAATGCCCCGGCCGGTTTTAGGTCCCAGTCCGGGCCTGTCTGAAATTAAGAAACCAAAAAGATTTCTTTAGTACATAGGTTTATCTTAGTTTTTAACGAAGGATTTTATTTTTTTTTTCAATTACAACTTATTTTTTAATTAAACCAAAACAGAAATTTTGATTGCACTTTTACCAAAAATTCAAAAATATATAATTTTATATATTATTAATACAAAATAATACAAAAATAAATAAAAAAATTTGTTAATTCTTTTGTTCAAAACCTAGGTAAACTACTTATCTACTAAAGAAATTTTTTGGTTTTTTAATTTCAGTTATCCTGACCACAAGGAACTCGATTTTCATCATTACCACTGGCTTATTTTTCAATATTTTTTTATAAAAATTTAGCAAAATGTTCTTTAAATAATGTTTAATAATGCAAGTAATTTAAAAAATATTAATAAATAAGGTATACTCTGAAAAAAAAAAATCACAAAAATATGCTATTTTTGTATATCGGACACTTTTAATAAATTGAGAAAAATGGAATATTGAAAAAAATTTTCGGAAAAATTTTACTTTTTACAAGTGCACCCTCCGAAATGAAATCCTAGCTACGGGCCTGGTGTGTATTGTATGTACTCAATTTTTTTAAATAAATCGGCCAGTTGTATAAAAAAGATCATTCTGGGATTAGAGTTAACCCACGAAATTCCCAGGTTTAACTCTGGCTTTGGCTACTCTGATTGAATCAACAGTGAGTTGACTCTTACCTGCGCTTTATAGAATTGAATCTTGTTTTCTCATTTATTTATTGTTAGTTGAATTTTATTGCAAGTTCGTTTCTCAGAGCTGAGTTTCATCTTAAGCTAGAAGCAGTTGTAGCAAAACTTGAGCAGTTTTTAGAGCAAAAATTATATTTAGTATGCACATTTACACAAAATGTTAAAATAATTCAATTTTTTTGTAAACCAAAATTTGAAATATCTCAGAAAATAAAAATTTTCTTAATAGAATCTCGTCATTATAATCAATAACTTAATAACAAGCAATTTCAATTATGAGAAATAAAAATCAAAGCTTTAATATATTTTGGAAAGGAAAAAAGAAATTAAAATTCAATCCAATTAAAATCCAACGGCAGTATTAGTAATTTCTGTTTCGAGAAAAATGAAGCCTTCAAATGTGGAACAGGGTGCTCAATCAGTCGATAACTAGTAGAATGGTTTAAAACCCAAATAAAAAAATTTCTTTTTATGTCATAAATTTGTGTTCGAAATTTAAATTATTAAACTTAAAAACCGGAATCTTTTAAAATTTATCGATTTTAAAGCTCAAAAATAGTAAAAAAATCCAAACTACTGTTCAATATGCTTAATTTATTAATCTCAAGCGAATAGATTTGTGTAAAATTTAAATTTTTATTTAAAATAAAACGAATATCAGGCGTTATGAGATTTTTAATGTAAATCAATGATTCGGATTAAATTAAATTAAATGTGAAGTGAACGCTTTTGTTTCTTGAATTATATGCTTTTAATTCGATATTTTTGTAAAATAAAATTGAATTGTTGAAAATAAAACGCCACAATTGTATTACCATTAATAAATAATGCTTATGATTTTTAAATCTCCCTTTTTATTAATTTCTTTATGTCTTTCAGTTAAAGCAAAAATTATTGCATAATATTTTGAAAATTTAATGGCAAAATATTTTTACATCAAAATTGCCAAACTCGACCTTATAGACTTAAATTATTATTATTACTGCATAGAATTTACGGATGAACTGGTCAACATAAACCTATTACAAGTTTGCAGTTTTACTTGCAGCTTAAGGCAGCTTTCACACTTGTGCTGTTTGCATCCGGAAGTAAATGAAAATGTTAAGCTTTAAGAACGTTTTTTGTCAATCAACTTGTGTTAACCGTTCAAACACATCTGCACCTGTTAGTACTTGCATATCAATTAAAAATTCTTCCCCAATCGCACTTATATGCGGACGCTTCGTCCTTGTGCCACCCTGGCAGCGCACACAGACGGTTAAATAACATCTCAATCTTGAATGTTATTATAACAGTCTTATCCTATTCCACAACATTTATTGATTCAACTGGAAAGGGTTTAATTGATTTTATACTCAACTAAAAATTTCTTTAATTTTTTTTAAAGAAAATCACTCGACCGAAATAAACCATTTTATATTACTGAAATCCCACATATCAAACTTTATTGGTTCTTTCTGTGCTTTATCTTTCTTTCTTAATCTAGCCCAGCTAACCTTTCCCTTAGGCAAATATATTGGGTCGATTAAGACGGTTAAGTGATGATGGTCACGGCCCGATGCTTATGTGCGTCAATTACTAAGCCGAGATCCTTGGTTCGATTCCGAGCTAAGTAAAAACTTTATTCTGACGGTCTTCTCTTGGCAGACAATGGCAAATCACCGAGATATCTGCCAAGAGAACCCTTCTAAATAAGATGTGGTTACCGAGCCTTCGTCAGGACAAAAGAACCGAGGAGAGAGAGAAAGCCAATTAAGTAAAATTATTTTTTTATAAAATTAATTTTTACATGTTACATGAAATTCATAACTTACATAAAATTGTTCAAAAACTATTTAAATGAATGATATAGCTTGCGACACTCTGTTATATAACCGTATGTTTCGGAATCTCATCAGGCAAACCTGGAAAAATTATTGAAATGATTGAAAAGTTATGCTATTAAATTCAAAATTCAAACTTGATTAAAAGTCAAATTTATTTCACTTTTATCAAAAAAAAAAAAAACAAATTATACCTACTTGAAGCCAAATTAAAATACGTGGCATTACCCTTAAACTTGAACGTCTATGGCATTGTTAACAGGTTTGACACGAGCGAGAAGAGATAAAAAAGCGTTTTTTAAGTTGAACATGATGGCACAAGATTTGAATTTTTTTGAAATTTTGATTAGTAAATATAAGGAAATTAATTTGACTTGGTTAATTTCATATTTACTTTTTTTATAAGAAGTACCCATAAGCATTTATTATTACCTATCTGTAACCTACTGGTCATCATCATCTTTATTATCAGCCTTTTCAGTCCGTTGCTGAACTATCAGCCTTCTTCTCCACCCAACGGTTGCTTAGGCTGAATTGGGGAATGCCTGTAAGCCTGTTTTTTAATAGTTGATGGTGGAAATCATGAATTCAGGAGAGCCGGCGGCTTTACATGCCTTCTGAAACACTGAGACGCTCATAAGAAAGCTTAGACTCTTTCTTGATTCGAACCGTGTATTTTAATGTCAGCAGTATTCAGCTAACAAATTATAGGCTAATGATCTAGCCTATCTGTAAAATTGTTTTATTATCGTAACATTAACCTTTGCTACATTCACCACTGGTTTGATGTTGCAAGTGGCTTTTTTACCGCTAATGAGATTGTCTTGAAGGTTCGACACAAAGGTTCCCTGAAATAGTACTCAATTTACCTGAAACATTTTTTTGGCCTATCATCTTCAAGAATTCGTGGTGCAAAGGAAAAGTGTTGAAGTGCTTATTTGATATTGCCGAACCCGTAGGTTAGAAGTACATCTCTGTATAAGGTATCTTTTTGTAAACTCATCGATAGCTTTTTTTTACCTTTAATCAGTGGGGTCTTTATTTGAAGAAGGCTGCTTGTTTCATTTCTTTGTCAAATTGAGATGTGAGCTGCGGCATCTTTCAACAACGCATTTGAACTTCTATGTGAGTTGTTTGATTCATTGTGTGGCGCTCTTGAGAGGCATCCCCACCGATAACTTGTGTATCGGTGATTCGGTATTTGAGTAAATAAATATATTTTTTGTTACGTGTACTTCTTTCTGAATAGTAGCACTTTCTTCTTCTTTTTAAACTTTGCACTTGCTTTCGCAATAAATCAGCTAGCTTTAACATCAATTAGAGTTCTCTGCACTAAAGAGAAGCAGGTCATTTTTCCAGCTTATAGAGTAGAGTTGTCTTTCTCCGAAAGAGAAAGCAGAATTTTTATTGGAGTAAATTTTCCAAATGGCCTCCATTAAATGTATACTAAACTTATCAGCAGCAGTTTTTATGCTTCTAAATACTAAACCAACCCAAATAAAAAACCTAAAATGAAACGTTAGTTGTAATTAAAAATTACAAAAGTTGTAGATTGCCCCAATTTCAAGTGACATGTAAAAATTAATTTTATAAAAAAATATTATCACCTGTTAATAACCTTAACCATTTTATTAAGTAAATTTAAGAGACTAGGTTTAGGTAGAGACTAAAAGAGAGACTAGGTTAGGATAATAGGTTTTGTAAATTGGCTGAAGTGATCAAATTACTTGGTTTCAATTAATAAACTTTCTTGTTACATTGCAGTGGCGTAGCCAAGGGGGGGGGGGCTGAGGGGCTCGGGTCCCCCCCAAAATTATTAATTCGTAATTTTACAATGACTTCAAACCATGTATAGATTTCTACATAAATGATTTTTAAAACACTAATGATACTATATTTGAAGGCTAATGGCTGATTTTGTATCAGAAATGAAAAAACCATGAAGAAGCTGCTTCCAAAATATACAATGGAAGCTTTTAATCAGTTTAATATTGATGTTTCCGAATATATATATTATTTTAGGAACATTAGCGGTTACTACAGACTCTGTAGAAAGAACATTTTCCATCTTAAAACAAATAAAGCCAAATTTGAGAAATAGTACGGGCGAATATTAATGTAGAAGAGGTTATATATTGACGTGTATTTCGCCCTGGTTGTATTTTTTTACTTTTTTAATTACATCAAATTTGTTTTTCAAAATTATAAAATCAAATCCAATTTTATTTCAAATCAAAAATTTCTTCAAGGGATCGAAGTTTTGGTTTTACCGTTATCCAAATCGCCGCTTATCTGTCGGGCCACACTCTCGCACTTACAAATAATTTTAATTTCCAATTTTTAACACAAATCGAATGTCTTACTCGAAATGCTCGTTCTGCAAATTAATCAACCAGATCGAAACTACTATCGCTCAGTAGCCACTCAATAAAAACTTTATCCAAATTCCGAATTTCAAAAATATCATCCAAAAAAAATGCGCAATAATGCATTCGCATCAAATCACTTTATTTAAATCAAAATCACAATTATTACTCACAAATTCAAAATTTATATCAAAATCAAATAATCGCCTCGAGCCAAAATCGCACAACAGGCTCCGGCGGTCGCTATCGGCGAAAGACCTCGAATTCCCCGTGATCGGCCCCCACCTAACAAATTCTTCAATCTTACCAATCAAATAAATTTAAACATAACTTAAATAGAAAATAAATTTTCACCAAAATGTATAGGGTGGGTCCGAATCACTCTTGAAACATTGACATTGGAATAACAAAAAAACGCAATTATTTTACAATTATAATTATATTAGAATAATAATAATTTCTATGACATAATTTTTAGTGTTTATTTAGTGTTTTAGTGTTTATTATTATTGTCATTAACGTTAAAATGTCTGACGAAACTCTTTTTTCGGAGAAATTATTTTTTATTGAAATTTTTTAACTTTCTATTGAGCGCATGACCTTGAAAATTATTAAAAACGGCTCGCTGCGCTCGCAGGCCCTCCCCGAACCAAATTTCTAGTTACGGCACTGTTACATTGTAGTGGTTTGTAAGTTCTGTAGAGAGACGGACAGTAGTAAAGTTCTGATTTGGTCCGAAATTTAACCCGGTACTCTGTAGGTTTATTGTCACATGAAATTTTACCTTGTGGGTGATCTTAAGGGCGCGAGCAATTGTTTCTACAAATCGAATGCAAAGTTAAGCGTAATTAATTAGTGGAGCTTTAGTCGTTTTTGATGGCTTACGGCGGCAATATTTTTGAAACATCCCGTATGAAAACTAATTTAAAATTAACTGTAGAAGTTATTTATGAAAAATAAGTGAAAAGAAAAGGAATTTAAACGTTTTTGCATATTTTAAAATGGGATTATTATTATAATTTCTCAAGTTTTGTGAAGGAAATCTTCTCATATTTCTGAAAATTTATTAGCTTTCGGGTGTTGTTGAAGTGTAAGGATAGGGTAACCGAGCTATACGAGTCTCACATATTTTCACTTTTTAAGTCACTTTTTATTATAAATAACGGAAACGATTATAGAAGGATTTTTTTTTATAAATCTTATTTATTTTATTCCGAATGCGGTGGTTCCTTTGAAGTGAAAAGGAATAAATTTAATTGGGTTTTCAATTGAAAGTGTCGTGTTTATGCGAAACATGCAATTGATAAACGATAAGCAAATTTAAAATTTGAGATTTTTCTCCAAGATTGCTGACGCCACTGGTGGTAGTTTTGTCGCAAGCGTGTCGTCAAAATTCATTCGTCGAGTGCGGAAATTAGAACAAGATCCTGTCTTTGATAACAGTCTCAACAAATTTATTTCAAATCTTCTACCTGATTGCTGTTATATATTTCTAGGGCGTTCGTGCGAACACTCGATAATAATGATGTTGGGATTTACGTCTCATTTCCATGGCTTCCTAAATGTTATCTGTGTTAAATCTGTAGTAGAAATGGCCGGTAGCGTTCGTTATACGCCCTCGTTCTTACGCTTTCCTTTTTATCTACCACTGTTGATTATTAGTTGCTTCTTCTCTCTCGAGACTTTGGCTTAAGAAAGACAAACTTTATTACTTTCGTCTCGGGTGTATTGAAAAAGAATTTAAGTCAATGAATATATTGGAAATGTCTATAAAAGTTTTGATTTGATTTGCCGTTGACAGAAATCTCCTCTCGAGGTTTTCTTTTATGTTTGTCGGCTAAATCATCATTACACGATTTGTCGCACAATTTCTTTCGCTCAAGCCAAATTTCATAAAATTTTTATTCGATAACCGCGCGCCTATTGGATTTCATTTACCTACCTACACGAAAACCGTTTCAGCCGGCCAACCTACGTACATGGTATGCATTATGCATGTGTACGTCAATGGCAAATTACAGTGGCATCACAAAACTACAACTTTTTTTAATTAAATAGCACGGTCGTGATGGAAAAAAAATAATTCATCCATCATGTGATGTGGTAATGCTATAATTTTCACGTTTCGCGTGACAGTGACACAAAACAAATTGACGTCATTGTTGGTTTAAAAGATTTGGTCGTTTCATAAAATAATAGGTTCCTTATTTTTTTTTGTGGATCAAAGGTAAGTTAGGGTGTGAGTGTTTCCCCATAAATTTTTCAAAGCGTCCTTATTATATAAATGGTATTGCGGGTGGTCGATACTGCATAATTCATTACATTACTACTTTATATATTTTTCCGAGATGTTTGATTTAATAAAACAAAGTGTATTTATATTTAATATTAACCCTCCTCTTGCGGTTTTATTATTTACAAGTCTTTGCTTGTTAAATATTATCGCAGAAAAATGCTACCGCTTTATTTTTAACATTAGATAAAATTAAAATTCTAATTATCCAAAGGTCTGCTCGTATAGTAAGTATTCCTTTGCGAACATTTTATACCAAGTGGAAATCTTTTCAGGAACATTTTAATTATTTGATGATTCTCCTTTACACCTATATAAGTCGGTCCCACCTTTAAATGCAAATTCCGCTTTGATCTGATTAAAGCTTTATGTAATATTAATACCGACTTTAAGAGAACTCGACGGGTATTTCTAATTAAAAAATTAGATTTCTTAAAATTAAACTTACAATTCATTTGGGACAATCGAGACGCCTCTTAATTGAAGGTAATTTTAATTTCAATCGGCATTTTTTACATTAAAAAATTTTATTCGACGCCGTTGGAATACGTAATTGGAATTTAATAATAATAAAAAAAAAGAAAATAATTAGAAGATGAATTTAATGTAGTGGTAATAATGGAAAAGCCGAAATTGAATTTTTAAATAATAAGGGGAATTTAAAATATTTAAAAAAAAACTGCCGACTTAATGATATCGGAACGATGTTCTAATAAAGTTTTTAATTTGAAAAAGTTTAAAAATGTTTTATGCATACAGTTGGAAGGAAGGAAGGAGAAGCATTATTGGTCGTAATATTCAAAAATTCATTTTCTAAACGCAATTTTAAATTTATATCGTGCAAGAAGAAGTGATAGTAAAAAAATGACAGTAATCTTATTTATAATATAAAATAATGTAATGCAAGTGGAAGGAAATTTATACACGAATTATTTTCTTTTATGCATACTTGACAGAGTAGTTGAAAAATGATTTCCTTTCGGTAGTTGTACACGCAATGATTTTATTTAAAACCGAAACGTTTCTTTTATTAATCCAACCGACCGACATTGCATAGTTGCTGTTGCTGTGCCACATTATGCTTTATTTTAATATTTCACGACGCAATGAGATGGTAAGAAAATTTAAATTTTCAGGAAAACATTTTCAGAAAATAACCTTTATCATTTTGATGCTACTACAATATAAAGTGAAATGTATTATTATGAAAAACAAAAGCACCGGAGGAGGAGGAGGATTATCAATATGTAAGGGTATACAAAAAAGAAACAGATGTAATCAAGGTGTGTGTTTTGTTGATTAAAGCTCTAATCCAACACGTATATCCTATCAGTGAATAAACTTTAGAATTGTATTCAAGAGGAAACTTGGCACAGTAAAGATAAGAGAATTAGTACTGGATTAGCTGTATATAGGTGTATTGCTATATGTATTCTACGTGATACTAAAAACAATATTTGCATTTATATAAAGACCAACCTTAAAATATTAAATTTTATTCGGACCGAAAAATTAGATTAGCGTTTGCTCTTTAATTTAATTATAAACTCAACTTAATTAGGTAACGCAATTTAACTACGAGATTAACTTCCTTGTCAACGTTTGCCTACATTCCCTATTTTATTCGAACTAAAACTAACCAAAACTTAACAAAAACCTCTTTAAGATTTTCAAATTTAAGAGTACATTTTCAGAGATTTTTCTTTTTGAGTTGAGAAAATTCAAAAATTATTCTACCTAACTTTTGATGTGTGTCGAAGAAAACAGACCGAACCATTCATTATAATAACCTTTTGAGTCTTCTCAAAGAATGCCGAATTGTTGTTACAAATACAAGTCTTTGGCAATGCAATTACCACAGATTTTGACTTTGAGAGATTTTCACGAGGTAAAAATATATAGCGGTATATCTTTGGCCTGCTTTTATCTATACAAAAACTTCACATTTTTAATATTTAATGAATGAAATTCAATTCACATGTTTGTCGAGTCAGAATTTAAATTTAGTTACAACCAAATAAATATTTTATTCAAATAATTAATTGAACAAAAATTTGTTTTTATTAAATAATTCTCTCGTTTTAAAGTTTTGACTCCAATGGTCATAACTAGATTGTGGAATTTACGCACTAAAAAGTACCAAATATATGCACATACATATGCAGCAATAAATGCCTGAAATATGCACGTATATGCTTTAAAAATAAAAAGATAATGTACTAAAAAACAAAGACCTTTAATTTTTTTAATTTATTTTATTGAGAGATTTAATTGCAATTAACAATGCGATTATACGCCAGCCGCATTTTTGTAATTTTTGTTACTTATTGTGCTGGAAGGTCAGCCCTCGAATAACAATTCCCCAAAACTGGGTCAGTTGGCAAGAAATTTTCGAGAAAATTGACTTTGAAATATTGAAAGTGAAACTGTTGAAAAGATAAGGTATCTACTTAAAAAAGTACTAAAATGCACCAATATGCACAACCTACGAAAATATGCATCTAGTATTAAAAATATGCAAAATATGCAGTTTAAGAAGTATTTTATTGAATTCTGATTTGCCTAATTCGGCTTTATCCATATGGATTTTGGTAACATATCAATTTTAAGAAATATTCAAATGCATTTAAATTCCGTGCTCTAATTATTATAACTCATAAAATAATCATAAGTTGCTTTTCCACTATGACGGCACAATAAACAATAAACTGCAAATAAAAGTTAATTTTTTTTAAATTTTATTTTCTTAAAATTATGAAAATATGCACTTATATGCTGTAACAAAATTTTGAATTTTGTTATATTTCATTTGGCTACACCTCGTATTTGTATTTTTAATAATACGAGAATATTACGAGCCAAGACGTTTGGGGCGCATGACGGCAGATAAGGAGGAAAAGGTGCAAGGTGATTAGAAAGGAGGCCCGATTTTTGGTCGGCGAGAAAGTTAGTTTTTACCTTTGATTTTGGGGTAGTGATTGGTGATTTTTTGATGTAGTGAAAATTCCTGGAGTACCACCGCTTTTTCTTGCGGATCTACGTAAATTTCAAAGAAATTGTGTTTTTTTGATTTTTTTCGCCATTGGGTTTTTTGAACAACTGAAAGATCAAGCGATAGCGACCACTCGACAACAGCAATAAGATAAGTTTTTTACCTTATTACCTTCTTTTCGTTTTTTTATCTGTAAAGTTGTACAACACCGATATATATGTGGTGTATTTGTGGTGGTATTTTATTAAAAACCTTTTCCAACCTAAAATTACCTCGACTAGCTCAGTAGATTCGGTAAAGCATGAAACACCCAGTAGCGAATTCCTATAGGTCACCCCGTCTGTCTTGCGAGCAAATAAAAACTCTTATTTTTGAATAACGAAAAAATGTTGGTTTATTCAATGGAATAAACCAACAATAAAATGGAAAAAACCAAATAAAATGGAATAATTTGGTTGCGACAAATTTCGCTATTAGGCTTTATAGTGTAATTATGTTCCACCACTGATATTGAAATTTTATTTACTTTATTCCAACCCTTGCTAAATTTCAAACTCATTTGCCGGTATGTTTTAAGTGTGTAGCGAATAATAAAATTTTATAATGTAATACAAGTTTAGTTTTTTTTTTTTAATAAAATGTTTTTACTATGGAACTTTTTAATTTTGAAATACCTTGTATAAATCTCGTGCGTGTTCGTGTAAGCGGCTCGTCTCTTTGATCGTACGTGCTTCCGTACGTAGCGAGTACATGTGTTGAAATTAACGAATTTTTGTAGACCATCTGGTGTAGTATTGATTTCCAAAGTCTATTAGATTGAAATTTATCAATCTCAAAACCGTTTATCCAATTTTCAATAATATCTAAATTAACTAACTTCAAATTCAACGTAGGTAAGTGAATTTGCATTAGCATTAAAAATTTTTAACTACGTCAACTACGTACAGGATGTTGCACAAATTAATATTCTTTTTTTTTATCGTAGATCGTTTTCGAAGCACTGCACAAATATCACTTATTCCAACGTTTATAAAAATTACAATCAAAAAATGTGTTGCGGATGTGTTTAAGTATAAAATTTAGCCTTTTTAATTTTCCTCTGAATAAATTGTAACTTATTTGCATTACTTAAAACAAATAAAATGATCACGTTCTGGACTTGCGGGTTGACTGAACAAAAAATCACCACAATATATTGTCGTGTTTCGAAATGCAAATAAAAACATTAATTTTATTATTTTGTAAAATTATTTTGAAGTTTGGATTTTGTTTTGTTTATTTATAAACACATTGTATAAAGTTGTTAAATTTTGCTATAAAAAATAAAATGTAAATAAAGGTGGGAGAAGTAAGAGGGAGTACGGCGAGTAGGTCGATGAAAAAAGACAATCAAAGGCCTTGGTGCCAAACGGATTAAACACCATTCCGCAATAGTCAAAATTGTAATTATTTAAAAAAAAATAAATTAAGTTGGTTTGAGTTTTGTTTATTTTAATTAATTTAATTAACAAAGTGAAGTGCAAAGGAATTAACTGAAGAATTTGTGAAAAGTTTAGCCAATGTGCAAAGGTCCATAGCAACAAATTTGAGGCCAGCTGAGATGCCATGCGCTTTCCAACACCACACGCAAACTAACAAAAGTGAGCATTGAATTTACAATTTACAATTTTAAAACAATTTTGAAGAGTCTCTTGCTACACAAAAAAAGAATGGATGCCCAGTTATTGGATTAGTTGATGGATAAAACAAATTTTATAAGTTTTTCATAGCTAGGGACATTACAATATATTTGATAATTGTCAGCTGCGTTTGTCGATATAGCCGACGCTTGCTTCGAATATTTATTGATTTTTTGATCTAGTTTTGAGATCAAGCACTCTTTTAAATATTCCAAATATTGGAAGTATTATATTTAAGAATTGCTGTGTGAATGTTTAAAGCGTCGGTCGTTGCGAACCTTCCTTCCGGGTTCGCTTCCCCATAGTAGGAACATTTTGTTTTGTTACGAGAGAGAGTGCAAACTTGTTGCAGCTACGCCGGATTCATCCCTGGCTTCCGCACAGGAAAGAGCTAGTTTTTTTCCATCTTGGGTATCCTCACGAAATAAAAGGTTGAGAATTTCGATTTTTTACCGTGTGGGAAGGAAGAAATTGCTGGGCCCAGCTATCCATTTTTTTTATAATGCCTTAAAAATAAAAACATATGAAATATGCAGTAAAAATAAAAATAAAAACTCTCTAGTCATAACTAAACATGTAGGAAATTTAATTCTCTATAACTATGGTCTTTACCATTTTCGTCTAGGATAGAAAAATTTATGACTTTAACTTGAAAAATGAGGCAAAATTAAATTGAATTAAATATTGCATAATCGCGTTTATTTTAATCTTTTGCGTTTTAAACAAACTTATATGAAATAAAATCCTCAACCACTTTGGTTTTTATAATTTTTTGGTTATAATTGATATTTTTCGATTTGAACCTAAAATTAAATACAAGTTTGTTAATGATTATTTATGCGCTCAAGTTTAAAATAAACCAGAAAATGTAATATTTAATTTAATTTTGTTCCATTTTTCAGGTTAAAGTTGAAAAATATCGATCGTAAACGACAAATAATGGTAATGACCAAAGTTATGGAGAATTAAATTTTCTACATGTTTGATTATGATCAATTTTAGTTAAAATTTGAAACCAACCGAGTTATTTGATAAAAATAAATTCCATCTGAAATTCAAGTTGACGGCTAGCACGACAGCAGGAAATTCTGGAAAATCTGGAATTAGACTACCAATCCTCGACGATTATCGAATTAATGCAATTACATAGTATGGTATAAGAAAAATTAAAAATTCTAGAAAGTTAAAAAAAGTAAGTTAACCAAAAGGAATTATTTATCCGGTAGTTCTCATTTTTTATAGACGAGTCTTCCAGGATTATCCGCTTGCTTTATTTGTTTATTATAAAAATATAATAATAAATTTAGTAATAACTTCTTTATTATTATTTTTTATGGAAATTAAATCTAAATTTGTAATAAAGTTTCATTTGGTAAAGATATCCGAAATGAAAAGAAATTATAAATAATTTGTATCAATAAACCTCGCTAATGCAATTGATTTTAATTTTCGATACGCGTCTTATCATTTATGTATAAAGCAAATTGACGAAGAAAAACAGACATGTCGAACATGTTGAACTTTAGCAGACACTTAATATAATAAATTATTGCTTTGTGATTAATTTTCATTGTTGTTGTTCGTGTAAATTGTATTAGATAAAATCTAAAGCTATCCTGCTTACATGTACATGTTCTTATACCGGAGAATTTAAGTTTCGGTTTTTTTATTTAAAGGTAAAAATTGCACTTACCTTTCTTACGATTTGAAAGCTTTTCATAATGGAGCAAAACCTGTTATTTTCCTTTTATTAAATTAAAAATTTGAAAAATAATTTTAACACTAATTTACTCACAAAAATTTCCATCTTTTGATGTTATTCTACAAAAGAAATAACACATTTACCTCTAAAGAAAATGAAGAAATAATAATTTCTTTTGTAATATAAAAAATATGACAAAATTAATTTTGTTCTGAAACCTGAAAAGTTTTGAACAACATCAAATTTGAATGAGATTCGTGAAATGTAGAATAGTTCTCGAAAAGTCGAGATATATTACGAGCTAGACAATTTAAAATTTTAGATTTTGCACATTGCATATTTTGTTAATAATATAATAGTATTCCACTACAAGGAATAAGAATTTTTTGAATTTCTTGTTGATATGTAAAACGTGTTCTTATCAATCTGAATAAACATGAGGAAAAATGAATAAATTATTTAAAACAGTTTTATTATTTACATGAATTTTTGAATTATGACTTACTTTTAACAAAAAGAAGTTTTAACTGCTCTTATCTAAATTTATTTTTAATGATTTTAATTTTATTTCTTTTATTAGAAACTTTACCGTAACACTCAGGTGGAAATATGTAACAGGTAAACAGAAAAACACTTTAAATTATTAACATAAATTTTAATACTTTGTAATTAAGAATTAATTTAGTGTTAGTAGTAATAAAAACAAATTATTTAAATATGTGTTAATTAATGTTGCGATATGAATTTTTCTGCAAGAGTAATTTCGGGAGCACTCAACAAATTTTTTTGATTGATTAATTATTAAATTGAATTAAGGAAATCGTAATACAATTTTACGGTGCTTCCCCCAAATATTCAAAACAATTAGCCACAATCCATTTGGCTTTTATTCTTTCATCCACGTGGTTACTCGATAAGTATTAAAGAAAACTAGACTATTTTTTATAAATAATACAATTCTTTATTTATACATTATAACATATTTATATGTTTAATATTACATATCGTAATGTTAAATTTATGGACGTGAAAATCTTTGACTAGTATTCCGTGTATCATTTTTAAATAAATCGCCTGCTTTAGTTAATTTTAAATAAATTTTTTAAATTGCGCAATTTCAAGTTTTCACTGAAAACATACTGCGAAAAATAATAGCACAAAGCAATTTTACGTTTTTGATTATTTTATCTTGAAAGGAAACTAACAAAATAAAGATAATTGCAGAACCGTAAAAATAGTTGAGTTGCATTTATTTTCAGTTTTCAGCATTTCAGTCAACAGAGATTTTATTTCAAACAGAGTTGTTGTTTTAGTATTTTACCGTGGCATATTTGAATTTTTAGTTACTCTGTTTATTAGTAAATCTTTATTAGTGAATAAATACTCAACAATGTAGACAATAAAAAATCCTTGGTTGAATCACTGCATTAAAGCTAAAATTTGTTTCTGAAATTTAAAAACAATCAAACGAATAAAGTTTTGCAACAAGAATCAATAACCAATAACTTTGCAAGAATTCAATCCAGATCAAATTTTTGGCTGTGCCATTTAATCATAAAAAGCTTCGGGCAACCAGGAGTAGTTCACATTTTCGGTTATTCCTACAAACTCAATAGATTTTGTTATACTAAATTTGGAACTTATTTGTACAACCGAATTATCTAAATAACATAATTAATTTTTAATATTGTATTTTCTACATGTAAATATTCCGTGACGAACGTGTAAATATAACGGTTTTGCTAAAGCATTAACGTACCGAATCTCTTGGTATATTAATTCGTCGAAACGTAGTCAACTGAGAGTTGTAATCTTAATCAATAGTAAACTGTACAAACATAAACATTACGAATTGTTTTTATTTGTATGGGGAACGAGAAGTTTATTTTACGTTATTAAATTTAAGTTTACTAAATTGCTCCTTGATAGCATTTTATTTTCATGTATTAGACTTAGAATGATCTCTGCATTATGAAGTCCTCGAGTTGCTCGAGTTGCTGTACAGGGATTTGTTCGTTATGGCCTTCAAACTGTTTTGTGTCATACAAAATCTACTCAAAAAAGCAGAGCTAACGGCTTTGGAGAATCTGTTACCACGATAATCAGATTAACTTTTCATCCTTTGCTTCCGAACCCAGGAATATTATTTAAATATTCGAATTGAAACGTAAAAAATATGTTAAATCTGATAAGATAATATACCGAAGAGACATAATGAGAAAGCAGTGAGTAGTAAATATGAATATCACAAGACGCTGCTTTTAGCTTTTAACCATTGACCCTCATGAGTAATTACCAACTTCATACTCGCAAAGTTACTAAGTATTTAATTATTTTAATTGGTACTCTGACACGCGCTTGTCGTTAAACAACTCCGCTAACTTTCTAACAATACCGACAACTTAAGAGGTAACGCCGGCGTGCAGGTTGCCAATTACGCATGAGAGTTTATTTGGTATATTATATAAACGCAAAACATATATTGTTACACTAAAATTCTTTGGAGTTAACTTTTCGCATTTTCGCGTTCGTCGCAAATTGTTTCATTTACTTTAAAAAACTTACCAACTCTATTAGTGCAGTAATTTCATAACTTTGAGCTTGTTTGTATAGCATTATCTTACAATTACCTTCAAAGTTTTAGTTAATAACCAAATGTGTTAATAGTTATACGTGCTTCAATTAAACTACACTGCACACACATTGTATAATTTACTTTATTCAATTAACTCTGTTTTGGTAGAAGTGGCGGCTGTTTAGGGATTTAGAGATTTTTGAGTCACAAACTTAGCATACCATCAAAAGCAAAACTTAATATATCATATCATATTATATAGATACATTTACATAATTGTATAGTGTCCTCTACATTTAAATCTCTACTTACTAGTATGTAATTCACCTTACCTTATTGCTTACCGTTTCTCATCTCTAATTACAAAGATTTAAAAGAATTTTTTTTATTACCTTAATATTTAATTCCTAAACGGATTTTGCTTCCTTGTTTTCTTCTCGTTCGTTCTTTACTATCAAGTTTTGAAATTTCGTTAGGTTAGGTTAGATTACGTTAAGTTCGATTAACATTTTAAAATTTGGTTACTGTCATATAACTATCACCCCAAATTTCAAAATTTCAACTGCGCTATAGGAAATACGACAATTTTCTGAGCATTTTTAAGAAAAAAAACCTTAGACCGTACATTAGTTTTCGAGAAAACGGCATTTTAAAATTACGAAAAGCAGGGAGATGTAACATGATACCGGCGATGCGTGACGGTAAGTCGCACGTGCTCTTCATTTTGTTGACGGTACGTGTGCTTTGATATACTCTGAATGTTGTTGTCAGTCGCGGTCGACACCCGGACGAGTTCTATGGCTTCGAGTTCTACCCTTGGCGAGTTCTGCCATTCTACAGGGGTATTTTTAAATTGTTATGTGGAAGGTGAAACTTCGGCGCCCTCCGAGCCTGTTTTATTTTTTTGCCTTACTCAACCACGGCTGTATGATTAGCCGTTGTTTTTGAAATTTGTGATGATAGTTATCTGACAGTCCTCTTAAATTTATTTCCCAGTTTTATCGCAATATATTTTAAGAATCATCAAAAATGATAAGATTTGTTTTTTCTCAAATTGATGATACTTAATTTGTTGTACACTTCTGAAAGTCAATGAGACAAAATATGAGGTATACGATAAAATATCGTGTGCAAAGTAATTATTACACGATAGCCTTCGAAGTTTGTACTCAAAAAGATATTACGTATTTATACAGCCTAAGTAGCTAGAAGCTATTTATAAATAAACTGTAGGTATTATTTTCCATGATATCAGATTATGTGTACAAATACATATAATTGTATGAAAAACAATTCAGAGTAAAAAGAATAACTAAATTTTACATACATTAAGCTTGTTTTCTAATAATTAAAGTAAACTCGATTGTTATATTAAAAACTTTAAATGCCGAAATGTTAACCAAAAGATTTTTTTTAATTAGAAAAGGCATTGTTTTTAGATGAAAAAATAATAAAGCTGTATTACATTACACAATTTCCTATACAATTTTGTCTGCATGACGCAGACAAACACTTTTCTCAAATACTTTCGCCAAAGTAGAAAAAAATTAATTGCTGTGACCAATTTTTTTTTTTTGATCTATGGATGTGTATAACTTTTATTAAACGTAATGAATTTTATATTATGAATATTTTCGACACAATATCTTCTTCTTCTTTAACTTATTTTAGAACTTTTGTTCTGTTTTTTACCATTAAGGGGGGAAACCACATTATAAGAGGTTCAAAAAAATAGTTTTTTTTATTGTATAAATCGTTAGCTTAACTATCCACGAATACGTTGTCAAAATTTTAAAGCAAAATTTGCATTCGTTTAGATTTTATGAGCATAGAACTGAGGGCACATTGGCTACAGGCTCGACTACCTCAGGTAGTCTTGACCGGTTCGACCTCACAGTCACTTTGTATACTAACGTAGCTTTGAAACGAAAGTTTTAATTCCACTATTTGGCGATTAGCTCCTAAACACTTGCACTCCGGACTAAAAGTCGTTGAATTGGCATCGTATTTAGCAGCCGGCTTATTCAATGAAGGAAATTCATTCCTTCTGATGGTCATGAACAAGGCAGGAATTGTAGCAGGCAGGCAAAGCTTCAATTATGCCGACCACATGAATAACCAACGCGTGAGCCGGCAGAATCGACGTAGTTCATTGGAATCGAAGGAAGGTCGAAAAGCTCGGAAAGCACTGCTACAATAAGGAAGAAGAAGGATTGCTGTATGGTGCTGGAATCGCAGATTAATCAGTAAGCATTTTATATTATTATTAACTTCCTTGAATTTCCAGTTTCCGAGAATTTATTTTTCAAACGCGTTTATCTCGAAATGACTTTTTTCATATTTGCGTACAATCTAACTCAAAAAGTATATAACCAATCATTATGCAAATGGACAGTATAATTCTATATAAAATTACGAATTATATGAACCAACTTGTGAAACTATATCATGATTTTAAGGGTATTTTTCATTGCATAATCAGAGAACTAATCGAAGTAAATTGCCTGCAAAAATATTAATTTTCATTATTTTCACCTACATTGAGCGTTCATATTCTTGGAAAATAAGTTATTAGTGTAAAATTAAAACCTTTTTGATTTTAGATGAAAATCGGAATGGCTACAATGTACGCAATTGGAAAACGAAACTCACAACCTTCAGCGGACATCACAGTGTAACGTTGTTGTTTTTGAATGAAATTATGTAAAAAAAATTATAACAACAGTTCGAAATATAAATAAAATGATGTCAAAATTTGAAAAAATTCTATTAATTCTTCCCACGCAAAAAAATTCCAAAAAATCAGTTTTAAACAGCCTTCTATTGTGATTTCTCCCCTTAAGGCTGGGGATGAATGTACAAAATATACGCTATATGACTCTTCGGAGTTCATGGTTTTCTCCCAAACTAAATCATATATAACATTTATACTTTTAACTTGTAGAAGAAACTGTTAGCTATGTTTTTGTAGGTTCATAATTTAAATTAAACTTTTAATTACATTATGAAATTAAAAACTGTAAGAAAGAAAAAAAAATTTATACCGAATTTTTCTCTACAATAACACGCGGATATATGCAAAGTTTACATATCAATAAATGAAATTGAAAAAAGTTAATTAATAACAACAAAATGAATGAACTCGTGTACTTATCATTTTATGCAGATTTTGAACTTTCGAGTTCAAAAATAGTTCAAGCTTTTTGAAGAAGATGGAGCCTTGAATTAACGGCTTTTGTCAGGTAGATATTAGATGAGAGAATGAAATCGACGATAAGGGATTAAAATTAAAGGGATTATAGTACCCCAAAAAGGTTAGTTTTTATTACAGCTAAAATGTTCTATCGATTTCGACAATTTGTAATAATTCTAATTTTAAAATTAAAAATTTTGCAGATGAAGTGACATCTATTGGATTTTAGCACAATCACGTGAAGTGTGTAACTTTGCTAAATTTTAAATATTTATATATATTTTTGCGCCAGTAGCGATGCATGCGGATATTTATAAAAGTTTGTCAATCCCCGACCTTAACGCACAAAGTTTTTACACTTGGCACTCTTGGTCTGTGAGCACTTGCATTAATATTCTGGTAGGGTGCTAACCTTGCGAGATGTAAACAGAATATAATTCTGTAAAATGAATTACTTACCTGTGTGGCAACTTATTTGAAATAAATAAAAAAGAAGAAAGATACAAGAAACGATAAAAAGCAAAGAGATAATTTACAAATTTTTAATTCATTTAGAAGTAGTATACATACTAAGCTATAAATAAATGTATTTACAACGAGCAACATATAATAAATTATCACGTTGAAATTTTAACATTTATTATAGAAACATTATCACAAATAGTTAAGTTTATAATACATTTTTTACAACTCCTGTTAATTTCACATAAAATTGGCTTTGCAATATCATTCAAACATCGTCAGTTTAAAAACCAAAAATTTGCTAGTAATATAAAAATTAGGTTAGAACTCTATTATACTTATTATTATTTTATTGTATTTACTAAACACTAAACATAAAAATGTGCAAAAATATTTACAAAAATAAAGAAAAAGTATAATGTTAAATTTACATTCATATTTAAAATTTTATTGGCAAATTCTTGAAAGGTTTCTCACTTTAGTATCTTCAGTACAGTAAATATACAAACCTTATAGTCACTGTGATTTATTTTACATAATATAATTTTTCTCGTTAAACTTTCTCCTTAAGAATAGCTTGATTAATGTACATTCAGATTTAGGCGCGTCTGTTAGCAGAAAACTGAAATAAGAAAATTAACTTTAATTTTTGTAATATCTATCACCTGAAATATTAGCAACATTGCGAATAAATTTTGTAATTGTTGGAAAACTTTCAGGATTATACCTCTTGGAAACTTTTACAAAATTTACTTTCGTAATTTATGAATATAAAAATTTAAAATCTAATTGTAATTGATTAAAAAACTAAACTTTTCTATTTTTATAAAAACATGTAATATACACACGAGAACTAAATTAGCATGCGGTAATATAATTAAGCTATACCCCATCAATATTAATTAAATTCTCCAACAACTTACATTATGCCCACAATTAAATTACAATTTTATTAATTAGTTAGTAGGTTACACTAAAATTTAATAAATTTAATTTGCACTCAAAATTATTATCTGCATGTTACATAAATAAGCGTTTTCGCAGAAACTTTTCGTTTTTCCAATTTTTCTATATTAAAACGAATTATTTTATCCGTTATTTAACTTTTTTTATGAAAACTATAATTATAATTTAGGAGAAAAATTGAGTTGTAATGTTTGAAAACTTAATTTGAAAATGTCGTGTATAACTTTGAAGAGTGCAAAACTTGAGCTTTATCGTACACGTAGTTTCCATTGCTTTTAACTTTGCTTTTCTTAAATTTGAGTAAATTTTTTAACTTAACAAGCGCTTCAGTTCATAAGAAATCGTCCAATTAACATCTTACGTTCTTTTTTTAATCAACTAAGTAATTTTTCCAAAAATTTCATTTTGAAACTACGTTGAAAATTTAATTAGTTTAAAAATACAAAAGTAATACTAACTTTGAAAGTCAGTTCTTTGTACAAAACTCTTTATTAATTTTTAATAATTAATAAAGCGGTTAGGTTTTACATTACCTATTTTAAAGTGGCTTGAGATTATCCGATCGCTTATTCCCTGTTAATTTTTAAGCCAATTTCGAGGAAACTATTATAACAACATAATTGAAAATTAAATAATAATATTGTGGATGCTACAGTCAAAGTTAATTTTTAATTTTAACTTTCAGTATCTTTCTAATTAGCACCGAATATTTTTATACTCGGCATTTAAAAAGTTTCTTCCGCAGTGAAGTGCGTAATATATTTTTATTTTAAAAACTGAAAACTAAAACTACAAATTTTACTATAACAATTCTGCTGCCCATTTTTGGATTAAAATAATGAAATGTCACATAATATAGTATAGAGATGGACAGCGTTATTTATTACTTCTGTACAAAAAAGACGATTTCTTTTCTAAAATACTCGGTTGAAAAAATTATATTGTACAATACATAAAACATTTGTTCTAATTTTTATCTTATCGCTGTCCATAGCTGTTGACTGTGGGGAAACACGGACATCCTCTGCGCCTTGAAAAAGTAATCTCTGCGTAAAACTTCAGACGGATTCCGACTTTTTAGTTTAATATAAGTTTAAATATAATATATTAAGATAAGATATTTTCTCTGACTTTAGATATTAAAACTATCCGGCTTCTTAGCAAAAACCTATGGAGCATAGTAGGATGCCGCTATTAATAAGTTAAAAGCTCAATTGCCATACCGCATTGATGTAGAAAGCACTAACCTATACCTCCATAATCCTCGAGAGCAGCAGCAGCGTTTACGTAAAATTGAATAATGTCTAATCAAGATATCTATGGTAATAATCTATAGAAATGTTACTTCAAAGACTTTATAAATTGAGTAGTGGTAATGAACCATAGGTAGCATCAATGCTTATAAATGTGCGCCTGTGAAATGATATTTTAAATAGCGCCTTGTAATTATTATTAGATCAGAAAAATGTGGTCGTTATGACTACCAGAAATAATACATTCAAAAATGTAACTCATAAAAAAGTGCATTGTTACTGGGAGAGTTGAGAGATTTTAGAAAGAAGGGATAAATGACAACATTTGATATTTTCAGTGCTTCCACAAACTTTGCTTTTTAAACTTAGTTTAAGATAACGCGAGAAATTTAGTTGCATAGTTTAAAGAAACCATAAATTTTAGTCTTTAACTTGAAGTTTTATTGAAGAAGTAGTCTATTAAAGAAACGAGATTACCAGGAAATGTATTTAATATAAGACGGAATACGGAATTTAGTTCGAGATTTCTATTTCTAATTAGCCAATAAAAGAAAAATTTTCAGAACATAGTTTTAGCATTGTTTTTACAAAGGATTGAGTTTCACGCACAAAGATTAAAGAATCAAAGGAATAGTAAGTAAGTTGTTAGGTGACCGCGAGCAAGGTAATTTTGGCCAAGTTGAGAAGCCTCGGGCCAATAGATTCCAGCCTGAAAATTATTGTTAAAGCGATTCCATGGCAACGAACGATTCACAAACTGACAAGTTTGAAGTAAATTTGGATAGAGATTTGCCGACGTATTCTGCAGGCGAAGTTAAGCAAAATCACGATTATGAACAGTCAAGTTTGATTTCATCTAAAATTCAAATTAAAAAATTAAAAATAATTTTACGTATAGGTTAGATTAACCATTTCTGTATAGAACAGGTAGTGGTCTGGCAATTTTTAAATATACCATTAAATTTTTATTGTTTTCAACATTGATTTACGGTTAAGATGATCTTGAAGCCCAGATAACCTGGCTGACAGTATAGAAAAGAATCTCTCGAAAGACTTCAATGTTTACCTCAAATGCTAAAATGTATTAATTGTATTAATAATTAATGTATTAATAATAAAAATGTAATAAATTTATTAATTATAATCTTTTTTAAATAAGGACAGGATGGGGTGTTAGAATTTTCAAGTTAATACGTAATAATTGATCGACCACGCGGTCACGAGTAAAATTACTTCATGTTCAGTTTTAAGATTTAATTATTGGTTTGAGATTATGATTTATACATTATTATATTTAAACAAGATGGCTAATGTAATGAAAAGGATTGATTATTCATGTGACCTAGGAGGTATCTTTATAATACAAACTATCGGTGATTAGAGATTATTGTGGGCAATACGAAGTAGGGGTATTTGTTTATGATAATTAATATGAAGGCGGTTATTTGAAGTAGAAAAATATATAGCATTAGATAATTTAATTTAGATAAATTACACAACAGGGGAGGGGACGATTAAGATTTTAAGATCTTAAGATGGCCGTCTCAACATGTTGTCGAAATGGCTAATCACTAGAAGTTGTAACCGCAATCGAGGACCTTCAAAGTTAGCCAGAAAATTATATGAGCAAGTTGCTTGATTTTCTTTTTTAAATATCTCTCAATGAGATAATACCAATAATGATATTTAAGAACTGTTATTAACAAATATTAACAAAGTTCTTTGTGATTATTTGCGGCTACATAATAATTTAAAATGATGACGCTAGTTTTAAGTATAGACGATTTATTTAGATTTAAGTATTGACCAGTTAGATTTAAGAAATGACCAATTAGAAATTAAGGGCGACGAACTTAGATTTAAGTTTGACGAGGTAGTAGTTAAGCGCGGACAATTTAGCATATAAGGGTTTATTATTTAAAAGGTCTTACATAATATAAAATAATTTAATTCATCATCGAAATACATATAGGCGCTTCTTTACAAAGTATTATAAAGATTGTGGTTGGTCATTACATATGAATAAGCAATTACAAACGTTATGATCAGGGAATTAATTATCGAACAGTTATTAAATTAAATTTCAAACTAAAGTATTCTGAATTAAATGATATCAAGGAGATTAGCTTTGCTGGTAAATTGGTTGTTGGACTATCTTTTTCTTTGTGTTATTCTTATATGTGTCGCCACTGACACATATAAGTTTAAGTGAAGTTAGAGGTTAGAAAACAAGGTAAAGACGTTAGCATTCAAAGAGCCATCCGCAGATTTAAAAGGACTTGCAAGTGTTACTACTGGGGGAATCACAACGTGCGAGGTTTGTTTGACGATCACAGCTTTGGTTTGGTTTGGAACCAAATTGAACCAAATATTACAATGTATTTTTATTTTTTCTGCTAGTTTGGACGCTGCGCCATGTCATAGTCGCAGGCGGGTAGCAGACGTGATTCTTCATAAAAATTACTGAAAATTTTATTTTGTTACTTGAATTAACAATAATTACACCCCCAAAAATTTGGAAATTTGTGGACTGCTTAGTTTTTCTAATAAAAAATTCTAAAAAAGCGTTTATACTGTTCCCCTTGTTTTTTTTGTGTATTGCAGATTTATTAATACAGGATGGTACAGATTTGAGGAGGGTTAATGTAAAGTTATTAATGTAGCAATATGAGCGGTTGATGAACGAAGAGACCTGTCAGCACGTCTATTTGATCTCTCGAAGGCCTTTGTTAGTATTCTACATTGCGTCCTGCCGAGGAAATTAGAATACTATTAAATTAGGGAAAATGTTTTATTACTTATAACATTGCATCTGATCAATATAAGATTGTGCGTGCTTTTACATGATACGATATATTATTAAAATGGTAATCGTAATCATAATATAATATGATTACAGTTGGTGCGTCACAGGATTCAATTATTGATCATTTTCTCTTTTTGTTGTATGTACGTCATGATTATCCGTTAAATTTTCACAAAGTCGTGTCAATAGTTATATTGTTTTAAGGTATGGTAGTAATGTAACTAAAATTATAGCGTACAAACAAAAAACCTAGTAAGTATATTACTACAATTAATTATTGAGCTTATTGGTACACATTTAAAATATAGCGAAAGTTTGCTAAATATTGTAATGTTTTCATTTTTCAATCACACCCAGGTTGATAAAAATATAAAATTTGTATTTTAAAGATAATGAGGAAAATACAAAAAATTGGAAAACATTAAATTGACTGGTGATTTAATTGTCGATAATTTGATTGAAAAAATGATCGTAGAATGTTATAAAGAACCGACAATAAGAAGTATTGCAGTTTGAATAATTTAATTTAATTAAAAATTATTGAAAAAAGGAAGTTTTAGGAACAAATTAAAAAGATACCTTACAACATCATGTTTTGATATAATATGTTTCGGTCATCTTCAGGTAAATTTAGCCAGGGTTAAAAAACATGTGAACTAAAAATTAAAAAAAAAACAAACGGAGATAAACGTAATAATAGTAAAAGAATAATTAATTAGAATAATTATAAGAAATTAAAATTGAAGTACGAAATAAAATAAAATTTAAGAAAATACATATAAGTTTTAAAAATTAAATTAAATTTTGGTTTAATCAATGCCAAACAATTAGTCCGGTCAAATTAGTACAAAAAATAAGAGTGAAGGTACAGTAATTCCCAAAAAGCTGAAAATTGGTAAAATTGTTCAAAACATAATTATAAATAAAATTTAAAAAGTCCTCATCGATCCGGTACGTGGAAAAAAAGTTATTCGAGATCAAATTTTTAATTTAAAATTATAACTTTTCAATCATTTCAATAATTTTTCCAGGTTTGCCTGATGAGATTCCGAAAATCGAAACATCAGTTATAACAGGGTGTCGCAAACTATATCATTCATTTAAATAGTTTTTGAACAATATTATGTAAGTTACGAATTAACTTATTTTTCAATTTCATCTAACATGTAACAATTAATTTTATTAAAAAATATTATCACATGTTAATAACATTTACCATTTTAAAATTAGTTTAGACTAAAATCGTAGATCATATAATTATCTATAAAAAATGAATGAATACTTTTTTCCTAAGAGCCACTGTTTCTGAGATATAACGATTCAAAAAGTTGGAAAAGTTGTAATCGTCATCATATGTATAAGTACGCCACGTATATACATAAATCACTGAAGCTGTAATATAAGTAAAAATATTTTAATTATTATATTATATTAATTATATTATATTCAATTATATTCAATATATGTGACTTGGTCTACGAAAAAAGAGGTCTTAGGTGTTAAAAACTCATTTTCCAGTTTTTTGCCGATTCGGATTGAGTTTGAGATGCTTTTTCACATGGTTAAAACTAAAGTCATGACTTGTTTAAAAGTTCACTTAAAATTAAGAGAAAAAAGAGTACAAATACGAAAAGAAACAGAATTTATTCAATGCAGGGCCGTATTTAGACTAGATTTTCGGGGGGGGGGGGTTTAAAAAAATTAAAAAATAAATAGCTGATTTATTAAAATACAAAGGAAACTAATATTCAAAACAAAAAATAAAAGCATAAAGTACAACATATTTAAAAAATAAAAAAAAATACAATAAAAAACAAACATAAAATATAAATCAGTCAGTCATGCTAAAATCGGCAAAATAAATGCAATTTAAAAAAAATTAAAGTACCAAGTGAAATCATCTTGCACTATGAAAATTTATCCTAAAACCACGTCACTGGGGATTGGCATAGTTCTATGACTGGACATAAGAATAAGAGCTAGTCTTGTTAGCCTTTCTTATCCAGTAGAATTTCTTAAATAGCTTTTCCCTATTTTGAGTGAAAAGAAACTTCTTTCCGGTGTGACTGTTGTCACTAGCAGGGTACACAGTATTTGTAGAAGCTTATATATTGTCGTGTTACGAAAGGAGGATTTGAACGCCTCAGTCCCTCGGTTGTAATTTTTGAATTGATTTGAAACCTTGGGCTCAGTTGTTCAGTTGTAAGTTAAACCAACAGATTTGGATTAATCAATGAAATATTACGTTGAAAAGCTGTTTTTAAAAAAATATTATTAGTTAATCTAAACTTTTTGGTTTAGCCTGCAACTGAACAACTGAACCTTGGTGATTTTTTTAAATTTAAATATTGTTATATAATTTTTGAAATGTAATATTTGCAGAAAGGTGAGTAGAAAGAGATTTTTTTGCCAAGATGACGGAAACGACGAAAGCCTAGATTTTGCTCCGCTGATTTTTTGAGTATAATTTTGTGCAAGTAGTATTTTTCAAATTAAGACTTTTTATTTTTGAGTATAGTTATTGAAAAATTTTGTTTGAATGCTTTCAAACTTTTGGTCGAAAGTGACCGCAAAAAAGTTTAAATTTTGTGAGAAGATTATTTAATTGAAGTGATTATATTTTTGGAGCAATTTTTTTTTATTTGAGTTCGATATTCAGAGAAAATTTCGATTTTAGTGAACTTTATTTAAAGGGTGAAAATAATTTGTCGAGGGAGCGACAAATTTTGATTACAGATTGACTTTTGGGCGTTATCGCGGATAAAATTTTGTTCGTGCCATTTTAAAAGTTTTGTTTACTACGATATTTTTAATAACTTTAACCTTATTCATATTTTTATTTTAAACTCTCTTGTAAAAAACCGTCTTTAAATAAAATTATTTAATTTTAAAATTTGAATAAAAATTACAAACTTTTAATCTAGTTTTGAGCTCAAGCAAAATAATGTTGTCAAAACGAACCCCAAAATATAAAATAATTTATGGGTTTACAATAACCACTCTAATTTATTGCGGAAGTCTTATTTTAAGCTATGCTGCCCATGAGGGTTATAAAATTTGTTTGCTTTAAAATTTTTGGTTCAAACAATTTATAGCAATTTAAAATTTTTACCATAATAGTAAGAATTAAGATAAAATACCTGATTTAATTTATTTATTAGAAATATCTCTTTAGTTTTAATTTTTATTTAAACACTTCAAGTTTAATATTTTTTTTATAGTTTTAAAGATTTTTTTAAAGATAAATAATTTCGGGGGGGGGAGGTGTAACCCCCCCCCCCCGTAAATACGGTCCTGATTCAATGTAGTTCATCATCATCGCCATTCGAATTAACATCGTCGTCAAACCTGTCATTGTCCTGGACGTTGTCTTCGTCATTTTTACGAGAATATTGTTTGTAGCCGGCACTGAACTTTTTGTCAATACTATTTTTTAATTTTTTTTTGTGATGCGAAAGACCAACAGAAATGATTGCATAAACGTGATAACATTTATAAACTCATTTCTTAGGAAAAAAAGTATTGATAATTTTATGATAAAACTTACCGTTTTGCTGAAAATCGTAAAAAAACAATTTTTTTTACCTTTGACCTCGAATAAATATTTTTCCACGTACCGGATCGATGAGAACTTTTTAAATTTCATTTATAATTCTGTTTTGAACAATTTCACCAATTTTCAGCTTTTTGGGAATTAGTGTACCTTCGAATGTCTAGATTGACCGGACTAAATAGCAAATAATGGAGTTATAGGAAAATATTATAAGAAAACTTAAATGCATTTAAACCGATCACAAATCTAAATTATTTTAAATTACATAAAAAATTAAAAGAATGGGTACCAAATATGGGAAGTTTTATAAATTATAACCATTATTGGTTAGAATAACATTGCAGTCACTAAAGTAGCAGAAACATTAAAACCTCCTAGCGTACATAAAAATCTAGTAGTTTTCCAAAAACGGTTAGTTTTACATTTTTTACAAGGTGATTTTACCTAACGACTGGATTAAAAGTCGTTTTCGGTTTTTACAAAAATTGTGAACGTAGAAACAAGTTTTTTTGCAACAACAGGTTGTTTCCTCCGAATTTTTCCGTTATTTCGACGACCATGAAAGTTTGAGACGTTCATTATAAAAATTGGATAAAAACGATCATTTGTCTTAGTTAAATTGCTACCGAAGGGAAGGTAGACTTGATCTTGTTATTTTTCACAATAAAACTTCCGCGTATATTTTGACCATACAGAGAAAATGTAATTCTAAAACCGCAATAATTGTTAAGCGACAATCGATGGGGACAAAATCTACCACGAATGTTTGAATAATTAAACCTATTTACGTCAATTAAAGGGAAGGAATTTAAAGTTTAGTTTGAAAATAAACTGATATAGATCTTCGCAAGTGATAATTTTTTAATGTTCAGTGTGAGCCATAAAAAAATCCAGCTTGTGCTTTCTCACCGTTAAAAATGTAAAAATTGTATTGCGATTGAAATTAATTACACTGTAGATGGGTGGAAACGTAACCGAGTTAAAAAAATTACTGTAATGACTGTATTTAGAAATTTATAAGTTTATTAATCGATAACACTCTTCTTCAATTCAACTTAATTTTTATGTGTAACAATTGATAATAAAAGCAATTTACTGTACTAAAAAATTAAACTTAACAAGTACAGGTAAATTCCAGAATTTGATCTCTGTTGTTCATTAAAAACATAATTTAAAATTGATTACGATGTGCCTAATGATTAAATACGCAATTTGGCAGTAATTAATAACTCGTTTACGAACATATAATTAAGTTTATGTTACAAAGAAGTACTGAAACATAAACTTAAAATGTTTATAGAGAGTTATCGTGTTAACTTTATTGGTTTAATTAAAATAACAATTTTAAGTGGTATTACTTACGAATAAATTGCTGAATTATATTGGTCCATAATATAAGAATTGTTGGTAATAACGTTAACCATTTGCATAATGTCGCAATGTTTGAACTATCACCTACAACAAGAATATATTGTTAATTAAAAAAAAACGATTAAAAAACGTTTAACGAATAATAAATTAAGGATTCTGTCGAATTTTCATTTGAAATTTATTTAATAAGTAACTACTATATAAATTTCCTGCTTTTTCGCTTGAAATTATATATTTCGTACGAAATATATTTCAGTACGAAAAATTTTTATTTTATTTTTACATTAAATTAAAAAATAAAAAGTAGAAAATTTATATATTATTTAAAGTAAAACTTCGCATAACAAAAAAATATAATCATTCTATAAGCTTTATAAATAAACTGCACAATTTTTAAAAGCTTTAAAAAGCATTTAGTTATTAATTGGTTTTACCTCAAACATACCACGTTGTATACTAAAGTACAAAAATAAAATTTTCACCTCTGATTTGTAATTTGATTTATAATTTTTAAAAAAAACTTCTAAAATTTCCAGCGTTTTCAATTTAGGTTTAATTAATCGTTAGATGTTTTACATTCTAGTTCATTTATATTTGAAATGCGAAGTTTTGTATAGTATATTCGTTGTTTGCTTTTGAAGAATTGATAATTATTTAGTAGTTATACCAAAATTTGGAATCGACGTGTTCGGATCACTTGTACTAAGTATAAAAATTCCAATAAAACTTAATGGTATCATAAAAAAACAAAAAGTTGTTGTAATAAGCAATTTGAAATAATTTATATTAATTAGCTCAATTTATTTAGGTTACACAATATTGAAAATTTAATTTAGACGATGCCATTTGTATGTAAATGTTTCTCACGCCATTTTCCACTTTTATTGAATTAATAGAATTAATTGAATTTTTACAAAAAAATGTATTGTTTTTCTGTTTGTACAAATAGAAACCTGATCTGTTACCAAGAAAACTTTTTTGGAAGAGATCGGTTTAATCGACATTTGTAAATAAATTGATTGATTAAATAGGATTTACTACGTATAGCTGTGAGCAACGTTCACAAGGAAAACTAAGAACTTCACGTGTCGGAATGATTCCGTCGATACTTTGTGACGTTTAAAAATAATTCTCAATACTGCAGGTTGAATCGTTCAATCGAAAATTTGATTTCGAATTAATTCTGTGGTAAACTGGGTTTCAACTAAGATTCAAGTTTTACAGTTTAAATTGGAACTTATTCGTGTTATATTTTTTTAATTTTTTTTTGATAGATTTTCAATCACTTTTTCACAACACTTATGTTGGTTTTGCAAACATTTGGTTGTCGATTTGTTTACTAATGTATTATTTCATGTCTGTGATTTTGCGGTGGCTTCAGATCTCTTACACAATCCAACTTGTTTAGGTTAAATAAAACAAATCGACAATCTATTTTTCCAAAACCAATATAAATTGGTCAACAATGAGGACTTGAATTTCTATTACAATACTGAAAAGCCTATACTTCAGTTTCAATTTCTTTTTTCAATAAAAATTTACTAAAAAATCTAATAATTAAAAGAAATACGTATTTTTTGTGAACAAAATCTTTTAAACTAAAAGGAAAGGAATAATTTTACGTCTCAAACCAAATAAAATAACAATTATTAATTACGTGGTTCTTGGTACCTTACGAAGGTAAAGTCCTTTATATTTAATTAAGCAAGTAAAAGTTTAGCGAAGAAGTCGAGTTGGTAGCAGAAGAACATTTTCAAATGGTTTTCGTCCTGTTATTACAGCTATTATTTCTGCATCAAAGCGATACTGCTTTCCAATTTTCATTTTTTCCTCATTCATTTTATAGTTGCATAAGTTCTCTGACTATTAAATATAAAGTTTTTGTTGAAATTGTTAGAAAAAGAAACGTAAGAATGGAAAAAACTAAATACAATATCTAAAATGAACAAACCGGGAGTATATTTAATTTAAATGTTATTTGGGGACCAAAATTGCGCTTAAGGGCAAATAAATAAAGTAGCATTTAAATTATTTGTATTAGTGAATATTGTAAATTTACTCGATTAATCGGATTTACATAAATTAATTCTGAGTAATAAATGAAGCTTATCGGCTTACTAATTACAGTTACCTACCCATGAACCCATGTAAAATTACCTAAACATGCACATGTGCTCTATTTATGATTATAAATTTTAATATTTATATATCTGGACGAAAAGTATTTGGAAAATCGAAGATTTGCATTTAAAAATGTTTATTCTACAGTGAAAAAAGTTTGGATTGGTCACAGTTTTTAAATTTTTAATGTGCACGAGAAAACAAATGAATATTTAATTTGTTTCTGTCGCTGTGTGACAAAATAAAATATTTACTAAAAACGGAAGAGGAAAATTCGGAATGGTCAATGCTTATAACTAAAGAATAGTATACCTAATTAAGTTTTTGCGCGATAAATGAAAACCATATTCAGTTTTATAACTAAAAACACAATAAAGAGCGAAAATTTGTGGGCAGATTAAAAAAGTGAATTCCAACTTTAGCTCGAACGTCAATAATTATAATTAAAGTAATTCTGAGATAATACGGTATCTCTTCATGATAAAATGATAAACCCTTCATAATAAACGCGTCGATCCGCAGCTTTAACAAAGTAAATGTGACACATCGGGGGCAACATTGATGCTATAATGGTAACAACGCGAATACATAAACGGGTCGAGCTATTTCTAAATTATGCAAATTTCGTACAAAATGTTAGAAAGTTTGAAATAGTAGCTCAAATTTAACTTTGATGCAACATTTGAATTTATACATACCTACACGGCAGACAGGTATTTACCTATAAATTTAATTTTATCATTTCCTCTCCTAATTAACCGCCAATAAAAGTTCTCGCTTTCAAATTTTAATTTCATCTAAAAAATGTAAAGGGAGGGCAAAGTTTTTCGTAATTTCATCGCGAAAATTTAGGTTTTATTTTGTGTTTTAAAAATGGTTCCCGATGTTTATTTTTGTCTCGTTGTCTTTTCACCTTAAAGATGCTTCACGAGAAAAAGCCATTAAGAGTTGTAATTAACTTATGACTTTGAAAATAGAATCCCTCTTTTGTTTTACGTGCAAGCGTTAAACTTTTAAAATTACCTTAAGTGTTGAGCACCTGAAAAATTAAAGTCTTCTCCTTGGTCCATAAATTTTGGACAATTAAATTTAAAAAAAAATTACCTACAGACGTGAGAAACGAAATTGGATGCGAAAAGTTTCTGCACGACGACGTTTTTCAATAAATGAATAATATTATATGTAGGTATTATTATAAGGGTGGCACACTTGCTAGTTCTTTAAGTGCAGCAATCTGTGTTAGCCAAATGTCACAATCTTGCAACGGTTGGCATAAGACGAGAATTCAGTTAGAAATTACTTGAGTTTACATTGGCAGTAGGCGGCAACAGCCTTTTATTAAAGTTTCGAGTCTGAAGGAAAATACTGAAAGCTGGAACTTAGCAGCATAATAGAGCTAGCGAGTTCATTAGAGAAAACGATTTAAATTAGGTATTGAAGTAGAACGTACATTTAGCAACACCTGAGCTTGTAATTTAGTTTGAGTTACGTAATCAACTAGTGTTTGTACAGGGTAAATCGTATTATATGCTTTAATAACATTTCCACTATCGCGTCAAGAAATTTATTAGTCCATCAAATTTTGATTTTAATATTAAAACTCGTATTTTATAAAATGACATGTAAAAAGCACTCTCAATGGATTTTGTCATCCTTACTTTACGTTAATTGAAGGATGACGGGGAGGGGGGGGGGACAAAATGGTTCTTCGATGTGTGAGATAAGAAAAATGAAGAGCTATTATGTTCTGAAAATTAATTAATAATGAAGTTACATTTGAGACAAACATGGAAGTCCCCGAATGAATATTTATGTACTTGTATTGTCTGACCGCAGGATCAAGTTAAATAATAAATAGTTTTTGTTTCGGCAACATAAATTAACTTCTGAAAGCTGAACACATATAAAATCTATAGTACGCAGTGATTTATTTAAAACTACAACATAAAAGTTATACCTACTAGGGGTACAAAAACAATCCTTTTAATTTTTTTTCTAAATACCTAATTATTATGATGTAATGATTGATGTCAATCAAAATATTAACATGTCTAAAAATATAGTAAAATATTGAAAATCTGCCGAAAAAGTTAAAATTAATGATGAACATGCACGGGAACAGTTTTTAAGCAGTATTAGAAAGATTATTGAAGAGATATTCAAGACGTTGAGAGTAAATTAAAGCAGTCATTTTTAAAAACTTCCATATTAAGGTTTCCTGTCCCTAGCCGTATGATTTATTGTTTTAAGGTAAGTTATTCCATATTTTTGTTTAGTTAATTAAATAGGATTGTTTAAATGTTGGTTTTACTGTGAGTTATTTGATCTCATCACGAAAGTTCGGAACAATAATATGTTTTTAAAACTACCAAAATTATGCTGCAAATAAAAGTGAAATTTTTTATAAATAATACTAGAATTTCTTTTAATTAATATTAAAATACCTGATTTTGCCTTGAAATTAAAAATTTTAGAATTTTTTGTATACTTTCGTATAATATAAACCATTTCAAATAAATATTCCTTTTATTTATTGTACATTCAGTAAGTTTTGTGGCTGTTTATGACATGAGAAGCAAACCATCCAGTGACGGTAGCCAAAGACTATAATTTACAATATATCACAAGTATTCCACTGTCAGTTCTCGAATCTTCGCCGTAAGTCCAGAAAATCTGCTCTTTTGAACTTCTTTAGGTGGTGGGGATTGTTTGACAGGTTTCTGGCGAGGTCGTTTGGATGTTCCGCTAGCCTATGGTAGTATCTGGCGCTGCTGTTTCGAATTTCTTCTTTTACGGTGTTCACTCTTAGTTCGCGGTGGATAGCGTCGTTTGTGATGTACCATGGGGCGTTACTTATTTTTCGAAGGGTTTTTGATTGAAATCTTTGTAGGATTTCAATGTTCGAGTTGCTGGCAGATCCCCACAGCTGGATACCGTATGACCAAATGGGTTTGATGATGGTTTTATATAACAGTACTTTGTTTTCTATAGTTAGCTGTAATTTCGGACCAATTAGCCAGTTCATCTTGGATAGTTTGATGCCGAGCTGTTTACGTTTAGACCATATGTGTTTTGTTCATGTTAGCCTTCGGTCCAGATGCATACCTAGATATTTAGTGTCTTCTGTTTGGGGAAGAGTATTTCCATTTAGTGAGACTCTCGGACATGTTTCTTTGCGCATTGTAAATGTAACGTGCACAGATTTTTTTTCATTCGCCTTGATTCGCCACATTTTTATCCATTTTTGGACACTGTTCAAGTTTGCCTGTAGCATATCTGAGGCGATGGATGGGCTTGCGTGTGATGCCATGACAGCTGTGTCATCAGCAAAGGTAGCCACCATAACTTAGTAGAGACTGGGGAGTCTGCTGTAAATAGGAGGTATAGAATTGGTCCCAGAACGCTACCCTGAGGAACTCCTGAGTTAATAGGAACTAGTGCTGAATATTCATTTTCGACCTACACCTGGAACATTCTTTCGGTTAGATAGGATTTTATTAGATGATAGTAAGCAGTAGGCAATTGTTGTTTTAGTTTGTACAGGAGACCATCATGCCAAACCTTGTCAAATGCTTGCGTCACGTCGATAAAGGCGGCCGAGCAGAACTTTTTTTCCTCTAAGTTTTTTCTAATTTGATTAGCTAATCTATGGATTTGTTCAGTTGTGGCGTGTTGGTTTCGGAAACCAAACTGATGATCCGGAATAAGGTGTTTTTCTATTAGTACCGGTGTGAGTCGTTTAAGCAGCAGTTTTTCAAATAGCTTAGAGATAATGGGCAGTAAGCTTATAGGCATAGGCCTATAAAGGAAGATGCAGCTTCCTCTGACGGTTTACCAGGTTTAGCGATTAGTACTATCTGAGCTACCTTCCATAGAAGGGGAAAATATTGCAGACGCAGCATTGCATTATAAATGTAAGTAATCAGTTTTACTGCTTTTAGTGGTAGTTGAGCAAGTACTGTTCCGGTCTTTTTTAGATTTTGCTGTTTGTTGAATGGCAAGTGCGACTTCATTAGCCGTGATTGGTTTGATTGGAGTGGTCGCTTGAGCAATTATATTGGGAAAATTCAGTATTTGTTCTTCGTCTTCTGTGCTTATTTCACTCGGATACGGTTGAAAGACGTTGGCAAGATGTTCCGCAAATACTACTGCCTTTTCTTCGCTATTTCTAGCCCATGTGGAGTCTGTTTTACGGATGAGTGGGATTGGTTGTTGTGGTCGTTTTATTCGCCGAGTGGCCTTCCATAGCGAATAATCGGTGGCTTCCGTTGGAAAGAGTTTCTCAAGATAGTTGCTAAAAGTTTGATTTTTGTAGCAATTCAACATTTTTGTGAGATCTTTTGATGCTTTGTTGAGTTCGGTTTTGTTTGTCGCATTTCGGGTATTTTGCCAATTCCTCCTTAGTTTACGTTTTTCGATTATAGCTGTTTTTATTTCGGCTGGGTAGTTATCGATAGCTATTTCTTTTCTTGAGTTATTTGGGGTGGCAGCTCATGCCGCTCCTTGGATCGATCTTGTTAGATAATCAACGGCGTCATCAAGTTCGTCTGTAGTTTTTAATTTTATGTTCAGCGATATTTTTTCCTCGAGTATTGTCCTGAATAGTATCCAATCGGTCATTTTTGAGTGTAATGAAGGAGTTTTTTCTTTTAAAGTAACTTGGGATCTAAGAGTTACCAATAGCGGTGAGTGATCGGATGAAAGATCAAAACTGGATTTAATTTCGATGTAGTTTTTCGATATTCCTTTGATCACACAGAAGTCAAGGAGGTCTGGAATTTTTTGTCGATCTGTTGGCCAGTAGGTTGGTTGGCCTGTTGATAAGTGTTGCAGGTTGTTGAGTTCAATTGCCTTATACAGTTCTCGTCCTCTTGAGGTAATTAATCTATACTCCCATTGGGTGTGTTTTGCGTTGAAATCTCCCGCTGCTAAGAATCGAAATAATCAAAAGAATCGATAAATCAAAAAAAAAAAAAATTCATTGCCTGATGATGCCATAGTATGGTGAAAACGTTTGCGATAATATACATACAGTGCATTTATATATTGTGATAACTTAAACATTTTAGTTTCGAAAAAGTGTTTTGTGCATTTTTTGGTTTATGCTAAAAATTTTGATATGATTAATATCGAGTTACACTACCTAAACCACTTATCTATTGATTAAATTAATTTATCATAACATGTATTACAATTTGACCCTTAATAATTCAATTTTAGTTATGTTACTAAATTTTGTGTCCTGAATTTTCAATAATAAATTATAGATTATTCTTTTGCGTTTGCTAATCAATTTCAGCTTTCTTGTTTTTGTTTCATATTACTGCGTTACAAATTCGGGGCGTTTTTTTATTAAATTAATTAAATAATCCTGAGAAATCTGTTTCCACACATCTTGCAGATATTTTCACATTATATTTTCATTTTGTGACAGGCTAGATTGGTGAAAAATCGGGTGACTGGGACGGGAAAACCATTATTCGATGTACCCCAGTGGTTTGTTTGTCTGCCAAATAGCTTTTGCTTAATTGGAAGGAATGTTTTGGACCATTAACCAGTTAAAACACAATTTTTTTTCCAACCGCCGTCCAGAAGGAACTAAATTCTCATAAAAAATTTTTAAATATTGCTATTTCCGTATTATTTCTTCTATTTTTACTAATCGCCGACTCTATCACCAGCAAAACATCCCCAAACCATAGCACTGCACCCCCCTTTTCTTTCTGTGGACACTAAACACTGCTCTCTCATTCGATCGCTGGGTTTACATCGAACATGCACACGTCTTCTAAAACCAAATATTTCGAATTTCGATTAGTTCGTCCAAAGTACTTTTCTTCATTGTTTTATCGACTAATTCGAATGTTGACAAGTACAAAAATGTCTGTTTTCTTTGAAAAATGGTTTTCTTACCGCTACACAATCCCTTAAACCCCCTGAAACCTGCCACCAACAACCGCGTTTTAACAGTTGTAACAGAAATTGGTTTATCTCGAATTTTATTCACCCTATGGGATATTTCGGGTGAAGTAAGTAGTCGATTACGTTTACATGTTGTAGCAATAAAATTTTTTTCGAGACTGGTTATCACACGGGGCCGTCCACTGCGTTTCCTAACACTTTGCTGTTCGGTTTCTCTTCTACGCGATGTAGTGTAATGCACCCCTTTGCAAGATACATTTAATCTACTTGAAATTTTATGTTCTATTAAACTTTTATCATGTGTAATGCACAAATAGCAGCACATTTTTCAATTGATATTTGATTTCTTTTCATAATTTTTCAAAAATTTAACGATATTTATAAAAATTAAGTGCAAGTAAATTCGCTACTCCAAAAAGTAAGTTCTAAACTAAACTATACAAATAAATCACTTTTCAGGAGTTGTCGGTACCTAGTAGTAATAAAAAAAACAATAAAACCACATCTGGCTAAAATTTATTTGTGTTTTACCGAAACTTAAAATGCAGGTAAGTAATATTGTAAAGTAATAAAATTCAATTTTGTGAAATTTGTTTAAATAAAACATTATTTTTAAGTTAAAATACTACCAAAAATACTGAAACACTATGTATTTATAATGGCAATCAAAAATATTTAATTAAAAAAATTATAAAAAATTAATAATTAAATATTTCAATTAATTAATGCTTGCTTCCAAACCTACCTACCTAGAGTAAAATTCAAATAGTGCAATATTGAAAAGTTGTTAGAAATGATTTAAATAATATTCTGAATTGAAATTAAACAATAATCAATTGTTGGAAATATCTCCGCATCAAAATGTATTGGTCAAAATATTTATCTAAATTACAAAAAATTTCGTATACACACACATTTACAAAAAAATTAAATATAAACTTTTGTGACAATTTAATAAAAGGGTGGACTTGTTTATGAACCTCAAATTAACAGTAGAAAATGTTCGAAGTAGTCAATCAAAATCTGCTGGTGCAAATTAATGATTATATTCAAATTATTTATAATTGAAATTTGATATAGTGTCAACACAATTGACACAGAATGATGATTGACGTAAAAGATGGATGTTCTAGATAAAATTTAATTAACCTTGTTAACAAATAATTGAATATTGAAACATGTTCCTGCCATTCCAGCAGTCGTCAAAAAATAAATAAATCTAACAACGTAGGTAGGGTATTGTTAAATAATTAACTTCATATGTTGTTTTTTTTGTAAATGAAACTATTAAATTTGTAATATTTCCCATTTTAAATACAGAAAAAAAAACGCAGCTTGGTATTTTTTTTTTTCAGTAATATTAACCAAAATGATAACTTAATTTATGGAGCAATAATGTAGAGTTTTATATGTAACAATTTATGTTTTTTTGTACGGTATCAATATCCTTTGTCTATGGTCATATATTTTATTTATCTATCAAACTATTACCGCAATATATTCTTATTTTATGTTCGGAAATATATCTTTTACAAATATACAACCTTCTTTTTTCAAAGGGTAACTGTTTCAGAAGGTTACTGTAAATATACGTCAGTCTATTGAAAACGTGCTTTAATTATCGATCATAAAGTTTGCATTTAAAAACCCTTTAATTTTAACTTTCCCCAACAGATAATAACTTTATTATAAATTGAATTTGTAATAAGAAAATTACAATATAAATAAGACTGCGGATGTTGGTTTTTGATCTCTTAATAATTGAATGAATACCTAAATTATTCAAATTTTTAACTTATTTTCAGCAAATTTTATTTTTTTATGAAAGCACCGGAGCAGCCCCTTTTAAATTAAATTTTATAATTACTTTGTTTATTGTACTGTAAATGAAATTATTTTTAATATGCTATATTCGTTATTTGGACAAGTGTTTTTGTTGTTTTACATAAATACGTACTACGTATATATGGTACATCTCTAATTTTAACGAAATACCAAATAAAATAACATACATTCGGACAGCATTAAAGATTTTCATGCTAAAGTAAAGGTTTTAGTATAAAATATTTGTTATTTGTATTAATTTTATTAACCTGCCAGGTAAATAACGTTGTTGCTTTTTGTTTAAATCAACTTTAAATTTAATGGAAAATAATTAAGCGATGCTTTGTTTTATTTGGCAGAATAATTTTAATCTTTTCGCGAAAATCGGCATTTAATTATTATAGTTTCAATTGAACTATGCGCTCCAAGTCTGATTTTTAATGCTATTTTGCTAAGTAACTTCAACATTTAAGACTTTGTAACGTGAAAAGGAACAATTTTCATTAGAGACAAGTGCGAATAAGGAATTAGGAACCAGAAAAGAGAATTAGCTCTTAAAATACTAAATGCCAGTCTTACAGCACTGTGCAAAAATTTGCAATTGTAATGCCGAATCCACACTACATCAATAAAATACAATGAAGTTTGACAAACAAACACAAAAATTTATTCTCTTTGAACATTTGCATGCCCAAGAAGAATTAAAATTTCGTTCTAGCTAAGATATATTTTGTTGTTTATAATTTTTGAAAAAGCTAAGAAAACAATACAACTAAAAACTAATTTAAATATCCTGTAATACCTACTTGTTTAGCTTGTTAATTTTTTTAAAGCTCATTTTATTATATTTTTTACCGGCAGTTAATAAATTATATATTTTTTACCTGAATTCTATTTTGTTTTTTATTTTTTGCGAATCACCTCGGGGATCTTTGACTATAAAACAATAAATTTTTTGTTACGAATCTGTTTGTGTTTTGATTATATTATTACATATGAAAGCTGTATACCATCACACACAGCACTAACAGCGTACGGTTTAGCGGTTTATATAAACTTTCGTTTTTAAAACAATAGGCGAACGTTATAAAGATCGGAATTGTAATTTCAAATAAGCAAGCTCGTCGGCGTGAATGCTTTTTATGTTACCAGACTAAAATTTAAAATTGAAAAACAATAAAGAAACCCTTCTGATAAGATGCAATTTTCAATTTTATTCTCCTTTTTTTAGTATAACAAATCTCTTTCACTGATGTAGAAGAATTTTGTCTATATCTGAGAACATTTTGCTATTTTAGTCGTTTTCCAAAATTTTTATATTATGGGAAACCAAAAAATTAGTTTAAACTCGATTTATCGACACCTATTAATTATTTTTTAATAAAAGCTACTTTTCAAAAACATAATATTAAACTCTCAACAATTCATTTGAATATTCAAATCAAATTTTATTGGTTTTGAAGTAATCTCAATGCTTGTAATACACGTATAGCAACATTTTATATCTATTGTTATAACATCAATCGGAAAAGCCTATTAACAACTCTGAATAATATTTTTTATACGCTTCTTATGGCATAAAGTTATTGCTTTACTCTTTCAGTTCATAGTGTCAAGTGGCAGAAGTTTTTCCGTTATTTTCAAACAGAATTTATTACTGGGATACCGGAAGTATTTATTCAGTATTTTATCAAATAAGACTTTTATAATCTTGCAATACCCTTCTTGTAATTATCGCAGTAAAGCCACCGATCAACATTTTCCGCGTTATAAACAGTTACAAAATCCATTTATTGAGGTGGATTAATCCTCACATTTATACATAAATAATTACAGATCCGGGTGTGTTTTGACATTTCTTACAATGTCTCTCCAGACTGTGCGATCCATGACCTTTTGTCTCCATCCTCTTACTCCCATCCTTTCCAAATCTTTCTCCACTTCATCACTCCATATTAGTTTAGGTCTTCCCCTGTATCGTTCTTCGCCTGGTTTCCAGTCCATTATACTTCTCGTTGTTTCCTCTTTGTCAGTCCCCCCCATCTCAATCTTTGAGACTTAATACACCTCACAACGTCCTCGCCATTCATTTCTTCCATGATTTCGATGTTCGTTCTAATTCTGTATTCCTCATTATCTCTTTTGAAACCCAGTATCGTTCTTAGTACCTTTCTCTCAAATACACGAAACTCATCTTCTTCCTTTCTTGTTATGCACATGACTTCAGCTGCGTAAGTAACCACCGGTCTTATCAATGTCTTATACATTTTAATTTTGGATGTCTTTGAAATTTGTCTATCTTTCAGTAAGTGCTTATTCGCGTGGTATGCTCTGTTAAATCTTTGCTTTTACTTCCGCATTTCTATTATTCTTGCAATTGATTGTTACACCAAGATAATTGAAGTTCTGTACGTGTTGAAATATATCGTCGTCGATTACCAGATCAGGTCTGAGATTGTTTCTTTCTCTTGTGCATTTCATATATTTTGTTTTCTGTTGGTTAATGCTTAGTCCGATTTTGATTGCTTCTCTCTTTATGTTTCTTAATGTATTTTTCAAACCTTTTTTTGTCCTTGACGCGATAACCACGTCGTCCGCATAGGCCACTATTTGGTTTTCTTTATTTACGATTGTGCCTGTACACCCAGTGCTTCTGATTACTTTCTCTAGTGCAATGTTAAACAGCGTCGCCGACAGGGCGTTCCCCTGCCTCACTCCTCCGTTCACCTCGAAGCTATTTGTTTCCCCAGCAGGCGTTCTTACCGTTGCTCTTTAATTCTCCATAGTAATCGAGATCATCTTTATCAGTTTAGGCGGTATTTTAAATTTTCTCATGATACTTATCAGTTGATTCCTGTTCACTGAGTCGAAGGCCTGTCTAAAGTCTACAAACAACAAGTGCATATCAATTCCGTGTTTATGAGCTTCCTCGTATCTGCTTTATAATGTGTAATGCATCTACCGTAGACTTTCCTCTTCTGAATCCGAACTGATAGTTTCCGACTGTCTTGTAGGTGTGAGCCGGTTGTGAACAATTGTTGACAGGACCTTGTATGCCGTATTTAGGAGCGTTATACCTCGATAATTGCTGCATTCTTCTGCGCTCTCTTTTTTTTAAATTGTTACAATGGTCCCCTCTTTCCATTTGTCAGGCATCTTTTCCTCCTTCCAAATCTGTTTTATCAGTCAGCCAGGCGCTTTTCGGTTCTTTAGCTTTTGTATTACTTGGGTAATTTCTTTATTTGTTAGTTCAACTATTTCATCTTCTGTTTGCATGTCTTCTGCCTGTTCTTGTTATCTTATCTCTGCTTGAGTCGTATTGAGTAGTTTTCTGAAGTGGTTCTCCCATATTTTCTTAACTTCTTCAGTTCCATTTTCCAGTTATCCTTTGTCTGTGTCTTTTTCGTATTTTTAATTTGTTTATAAAAGTTCCTAGCATTATTATTCACACCACTTATCTCTATCTCTCTCATTTTCTCTTCAATCCATTCGTTCTTTTTACGTTTATACAGCAGTTCTTTGGTTCCTATCCATTTGATTCTTGCTTCTTTTTTTTCTTGTTTATTTCTTCGCATTCCCCATCAAACCACGCTTTCCACATTCCTTGCTTTCTGTATCCTAGTACCTCTTTTGGGCTTATTCCAAGACTCTCCGCAATATTACCCCATGTCACATCTATGTTGCTATCATCTTTCCTTCTTTCCAATTCTTCGTCAGGCACTTTCCTAGGTGATTTAAGTGTTTTCTTACTTCTTTTAAATACTTCTTCCTCTGCTGTACTTGTATCTCTTGTTTCTCTTCATCTTTTGAGGTAATCTTTTATCGATGGTATACTATTTGCTTTTTCTCTGCTGGCTCTGGTCTCACTCATTACTCATTACTTTATGCTTGACTGCACTTATGCAACCCAAGTTGCTTTCTGAAAATTTTATTTTAATTACCGTTGTAATATTTACTTTAATTGATTTTTCCTTATTGCGTATCTGTTGTCAGCGTCAGTGCGTGAGCCCAGGTCAACCCTTCAAGAGCACTCGCACTTAAAACAAACAGGCAACCTAACCTCAAAAAATAATACTGATTCGTATAATTAAATAGTTTTAATTACTATTTTCAGCTAGAACAAACAAAACATTAATATCTTATTAAAATACCTACGAGTTGGCAGTTTTATATATATCAACACTCCTAATTTCTTAAATCGAAAGCAATCGAAAGATTTAACTTGTATTATGCTAATGCATAATTATAATGCCAACGTTTTTTATTTTCCCGAGAAAGAATATTAACGAAAGAATATTGTAAACAAAAAATGTTATATTGCAAAACAATAAAACCCTTCCAGCAAGATGTAATTTAAAATTTTTGTTTAACTTGCACAAACATGCATATATGGATGTAATCTCAATTACAATTTCATCCAACTTTCCGAATCTTGTTGTATCTTATGAAATATACATATAAATACAGCAGGTTGTTTAAATTAAGTAATGCGCTTGTGTTCAAGTTCCAAATATGAAACACCGAGCTAGGTATAGAGATTTGGTATTCATATTGAATTACAAATTTCACAAGTACTGGCGGACACCTGCAAAATTACATTTATTGTTTGAAATAGTTTCGCTTCTAACATTGCACTACTAGCATTGCGGTTTAGAATATTTAAATACAAATCCCGGTCTTGATTTAGTGTCACAGACTAGGCAAATTTATTCCAAAAATCTGGTCATGTTTTAAAAATTAGATCACTCATACGACTGCGAAAGTATTTGAACTTACGGCTTTTTTGTAGGTTATTTGAGTTTCAAAAGGCATTTGCACGTACATTTTTATTGGATTATACGCAAAAAATATTCAGTTTGATTTCATAGATCTTAAAGGCAGCCCATAAAATATTTTGAAGCGGCAGTAAAATTTTTTGCGATCTCATAAATTATATGTTAATAATTATTATTATACAATGTACTATATATACATAATTTAATAAAATAAGAAATAATAAAAATAATAAAATACATTTTTTCTTTACACCCTAATTCTTTTGATTTTGACTTTTTAAATCCAACGCATTAGTTTTTTTGTAAATACAGTGCAGTAAAGCAGACAACTTGTTTGTACGCGGGGGGTGTGCGCCGGGAAGAACCAGAAAAACCTAATAAAATTCTTATTATTTTTGGCAGATTTAGTTATTAAATCTTTACTAAAAGGAGTTTTCTATAAATTTAAGCTATAATGGCGGATCATTAAATAACTTTAAATATACATGAACACATTTTGTGTTGTGTTGTTGTCTCGGAATAAATTAAGCCGAACATTATCTACATAATATTATCCGTACTAATCTCTGCGTTAGATATTTTGGCAACATTTGATATTTTATATCTTAAACACGGTTTCGAAGGCATCAATTTCAATTATGTTAGAAAATTTCAAAAGTTTCTGATTTATTACACCTAATTGTTAAAGTATGTCCACTCTTCTGAACTTCTTATGAAGTTCTTGGTTAGTTTTGCCAATATTATACAAGCTTGAAATTATTATATCGGTCTTTGAATTTTGGATACCGAGCAAATAATTTACTATATGTATAATAATTATCCAATATTAAGGCGGTATTCTAGTCTAGAAGCACAAATTTTAGGTGTTTTTTTTAGGTGCAATAAAGAAAAAACAGGCAATATATTATTATCCATTATTTTACAAGATATTATATATCGGGCCTCCATACATCCGGCCTGCTACTACCTCAAATTGAATATTTAAATAAGTAAAATTTAAAAAACCAAAAAAAAAATAAAGAGTATTTTTTTGATACTTTTCTTAGATTCGTTTCGTCTAAACCGGTCGAGTGGCCACGACACTAAAGTGGCTATAACTTTTAAAATAATTCGAATTTCAAAAAATCCTTTTAAGTAGATATTCTTGAATATCTAAACCTTTGAAATATGAAAACAGAAATTTTTGATTTTTTCAGCTTTCTCGACTAGAATACTGCCTTAACCGGAGATTGAAAATTATAATTTAAATATCTTAATTAATTTAAACAATTTTCCACTTTTAATTAATAAATTATAATATTCTGTTTGGCTAAAGGAATCGCAAAAATTGATTATTATATTGTTAAAGACAAGAATTTGAAATGGAACCAATTAAATGTTCAAGTAGTAATTTCATTACTTTCAATTTGTGAATTTCTTTCCTACTTTAGCAATATTTAAACTAATCAAACCTAACAAAATGGTAAAATAATAAAATTTTAACTGTTAAGTAAATAATACATACTACAAAGAAACATAATATTTAAATAAACTAAAATGACAATAATTCACATTTAACAGGATTGAACTTAGAATATTTGAATAAACAAGAAAATAGAATTCTGAAAAAATTACGATATAGAAATGATAAAAATTACTTAAAAATAAACTCTGTAACATAATATAAAGGCCTTTATTTCACGATTAGGTTCGTACATCAGTCATGTATAACAGTAAAAATAACAAGAAGTGAGAGCAAATATACCAAACTTTAAATATTGTGCTTACCAAATAACCAAACTAAACGACGTCATGTATCTAAATAAAATTTTAGGTTAAGTAAATGAATATGAATCCTAAATCATTTAGAATCATTACAGGTGAGTTATAAGCTTGTCTCTTTTTGGAGTGAATGGCAGGTTCACCATTGGAGTCGGCATTAACGCTTTAGATGGGAAAATAAAGGTGAAAATTATGTCGATGATTAGTTTATGATCTTGATATTAGTCCAGTTATACCTTTGTGATTGGTTGGATCATTAAGACAAACGAAAAGTGATTGACTTATTCGTGCAGAGATCGAAAGTCAGAGTGTACAATTATAGAGAACAGGTAATCAAGGCAAAATATTATAATCATATGGGATATTAAAATTTATACCTAGGTAGATGTAAGTTCTGGCAAAAGATTAATTCTGTACGACACGAAGTGTTTTCGTAGCGAAAATTTGAAGGTTTTTAGCTTTGGATATCACAATCTACAATATAAATATTATATTGTTAAGGATACTCGCAAAGTATAATATTTATAAAAGGAACTTTGAAAACAATTCCTAACGTGAACATTATAACCTTGCGTCGGTATATTTGTTTTGCCGAAGCATGCCGCTTAAAAAATACGTTGCTATCAGATTTATTTAGGACTCTTCCTGGCCGGAAAGATTTCTCGGGCAGAGCAAACATTTTAAGTATGTAAAGCCTATTTGGAAGCCTCTAGGGAAACATCGCAGTCACTACGAGAGAAAAATATTGCCTCAACTGCTTGGTAAAAATTCCGACTTTAAAGAAAACCGTACATCTATGAAAATCTGATTATAGCCGCTTATTTTAGATGTTGAAACAAGGCTTCCACTTTAAGAAAATAACATGCAATTTTTATTTACCCAACCTTTGCCGGAGTACACACCGTACGATAATAATTATTTTTTAAACATTTAATTAACTTTAAGAGCTTTAATGTGTTTAATTTTTAAGGGATTTTCTTAACTCGGGGCTTTTAAGCTTATGGATATACATTAGAAAGTTTCGGTTACAGTTAATACGTTAGCTGATACGATGGTTTCTATCCTAACCAAATCTACATCCGCGTACTGTGACAATTGAAACACAGGAAGACTAACAAGTTTAACCGATTAACGCATAAACCAAGGGTAGTTTCTAGTTGAGCTTAATTCCACTATTATGTAAGTTAGTCGTTCAAACATTAATGGTGTCAAATGTTTCTCTCTCACTAATGGATCTCCAACTTTTGCAACAAAATTATATATAGTACATCCAAATTCTTAATTATTAAAATACGGATATCACGTAATTCGCAAATTTTTCCTACCGAATCGAAAAGAATTTCGCTGAAATAAGAAACTTGGAAAACTTGAAACTTCGCCACGTTGCTGCTGCAAATATGATGAATAAAATTATGCAGGTTTACTAAAAACAAAGGCAGGTATCATCTACATTACGTTGCCACGAGGAAATTTAGAAATTGTATAAAAGGTTTTCAATTTACTAAATTACTAGTTATAAGGTATAATTTAATTTTCTATGCCTTTATGTAATAAAATGTATACAAAACGCTCCGAGTCACGATATTGCTTATATCAAACGTTATTTACAATTTAGCAAAAAGGTTTTTTTACCAACCCCATACCTTTGTTTTGTATTAAAATAGATTTTCAAGTATTATGAAAAGTGACACACGAATTGTACTTTTATATGCCGAAAGGAAATTGATCATATTTTAAATTTCGCCGCAACATTCGTGATCAACATGCATAAAATGCAAACAAGCATTTACTATTAATTTAACAAAAAAAAAGAACACTTTTTGTTTTCCAAGTTAACGGGATTAACTTTTTGTTGGTCGAAAACACGAACCTTTATTTACTATCAACGGCGTTTCCATAAAGCAGAAAACTCTTACGTATAACAACTGGAAAACTAACAACAGCAATGCACGACAACTTGAAAGAATAATGATACGTCACACTCAAAAATACATGACCATTACAAAATTTATGAAAGCGTGGGAATTTTAAAATACCTTGACGACACATTTGAATTCAAGTAGAACTGATTGATACCGAATGAAATAATAATAATAATTTTGAAATCAAACTTGCAAACCTCCCTTCTTTAAAAATAAATTTTTAAATATTTGTTTTACTTTAGTAACAGGAACAATATTAGTTTCAATCTTGTTTAATAATAAAGATCTCTTAAACCATCGTAAACTCCAAAATTTACGCTTACGAATGAAGACGTTTACGACATCAAACCATTATTCATGTAAAGTATGACTTTAATTCCTATTTAAATGTGAGAATTTTAAAATAAAAGTATATAGTCGACTTCTCTCTAAACGTCAGTGTATTATGCATTTTTTTGTTACTCTGTTTAGACGTAAACCGTTGAAATAATATTATTTGCAAGTGTGATAAATTCTCTTTAATTATTATCGATGCGCATTATGTCGGTGTGTTTCTGTTAAATAAATATAAGTTTTTATTAGGTAATTTTAAATTAAATGTATTGGAATACATTTATTATTATGATATTTAAATTAAAGACAAATTAAATTCGTCCCTCGTATGAATTTTAATGTTTTAATATTAATTTAGATTCAGGCAGTCCAATAATAAGCTTGAATTTATCAAAGTATAAACTTTATTTTCATAAAAGTTAACTTATTTGTGTAAGATTAATTCCAAGGAATTGTGAATATATACCAGAAACTGCGAGAATACACATGAATAAAAAATTACGTTAGCATAGGTACATACTACGTTCAAACATTTATTTAAGCTCAGCAATTAGCTTTTTATACTTATGCTAACTTCGAGCATCTATGGATCAACTTGGTATTTTATTATTTAGGTATATATGCATGCTTACTTTCACATTCATAAGTTTAAACTAACTTGAGTCCAAACGATTAATGCAAGCATTCCTAATTTAATTACACTTCATAGATAAGCTAGATTTAAACTTTTCATTCTCGTGGCAAATATTTTACAATACTGCTGCAATTAACATCTGCAAACTTAGTGTAACATTACATCAAGTTTGGTTCAAAGCGAACATCGTGCATGCTTAAATTTATACTCAAATAAAGTTTAAGTGAGTCATTATTTTTCTATGTGAATAATATGCAGTAAATTAAGAAGTAAAAAAACATAGAAAACTTCATAAGAAACAAATACCAGAAAGAAGATCTTGAATTAACAATAATCCTTGTTTCCGCTATCCTATATTGCAACATGCATTATGTTACTTTATTATTCGTATAGATCTTTCTATCTAACAGTATCGGTTTGCACAACCATCAGAATGCAGAGATTACAAAATCAATTGCGGGTCGGCTATTCGACGCAAAGGCGTCAGCCCAAGCGTCCCTATTCAAGCTCCTCTCTGTTCTATTTTTATTTTCCCTACCTTATTTACATAGCAAATAATTTAATAAACATTTTTATACACAATATGATAAATAAATAAATAATAAAATTGAATTAAACTTTAAAATAATTTACAAAATAAATGAATTATGATTTTTATGGTTTCGAAACACGACAATATATTACCTTAAATTATTTTATTTACTTTCGTGCTGCAAAGAGTTACAGTTAGTTGCGAACCAACAAAATTGTAATATATTGTTCACTTTGAGAAGGATTTTCTTGGAAGATTACCTCAGCGATTTGCCATTGTTCTCCGTGGAAAAACTTAGATTGATAGTCAACACAGTCTAACTGTGTACTTAGTTAATTATTATAATTAAAAAAAGTGCTCAGGTTTTACGTATTAAATTATAAATTTTATTACAAATAAAAGTCAAACATAAAATTATAAAATAAGATATCTTTACATTCTTATTACGATTTAATTTTAATTAACCATTTCAAATTAGTTGCAAATGTGAAATAGAAAAGCATTTCTCCCTACCGCTTATTTTACTGTTTACAAAATAAATAGTATACGACGCCCCTTCTACGAGGCAGGAGTGGCGCCCGAGCAAAAAAGTTAAGTGCAAATTAAAGAGATTGATGACAGCGGGGTCCCGCCTGGCCACGTTTTGCTTTTAGTGAACTCTCATGTGGTTACAAGATCATTACAATGGTAGCTATCGATAATTTGGAAAAAAGCTTATACGATAGATTTTATTGGATAATAATAATAAAAGCAAAGGTGTGCAGATGCCAATTTTGTGTTATCATAAGTTTAAAAGTTTAAAGCCGACTACAGCCGTCGAATTCGAACTTGATGTTTATCACATCTCTTGTTAGAAACCAATGGGAAAGCATCGAGATAATCGAAATGAATTACGCCTTTCGTGGTTCGGCGCCCACGTTAAACAGTGGGTCGAGCGCGGTGCGCAGACATGAGAGCGACTTCAGAAAGCAAACAACGTAACGGAAAAGAAATAAGAAGTTTCCAAGTACAGAAGATAACTGAAAATTATTGATATTTTATCTCGCGAAGTTTCTCGTGTAAAAATACCCACGTAAAGTTAATAAAAATTGATGAAAAGTTAGTATGTGACAACAACAAAAATAAAAGCTGCTGTGTATTTTAATTTACACGAAGAATACCTTAATTGTATTACGAACATCATTATTATGCAAGGATTGAAAGCTTACCATAAATAATAAAGTTAATTTATTTTTATTGCGGTATTTAATTAAATTTAGCAATCAAATATATTAAACAATTAAGTTATAATTAATTCCGACTTTATTTAAATTAAGGTCGTAATTAATTTCGTAATGAATTTATTTATTGTGCCTTTTTTAAATTAAATTTCAAAAAAGCAAGTTTTTCAAATAGGTGCCGGTAATGCAAATGCTCCGCTAAAATATTTGACGATTTCAACCTGAGTGATAAAATATTTAATTTAATTATGTCAAGTGCAAAAAGTTTGGTAACTTTTGGTGCATATTTTGTGGAAAAAGCAAAGTTGAAAATTATCAAGCTCTTTCCAAGTTTTTCTTACAAATGAAGACGTATACCGAAAACTTGTGTAAAATATGTTCGCGACGTACAGCTACATTTAAACATTGGGATGAGCGTGGAAATGTGCCACTGCAGATATTAGGGGTAAAATAAAAAATAACAAACAAGGGCGTTTTATTTCTGCGGCGTGAACATTTTTCCTATAAAAGTATGCAACTTATGTTAATTTTCTAAAAGTTTAAATAGAAAATAAACCAAGTATTTCATACTAAATTAAATTTATTTTAAAAAACGAGCGAAAAACTTTTCTTCGACACAATTTTAATTCGATTAGCTCGAAAATATTCCAAAAATTTCAATATAAATTAAGTAATTATTTACCACCTACCAAAATTTGTTTATTTTTTTTTTGGCTTACATTCCTTTAATTTTTCCAGAGCTTTTTACAAAGTTACTACACGAATTTAATTTATTTTGCCGTAACCATCTCTGCAATGGAGACGTGCACAAAATGTGCGAATCCAAGCTATGATACATGGAGAAAGTGTTTTAAAGATAATGAAAATAAAACCACTAAATGTCAGCTACTTTATGTGAAATGTCTTTACAATAAATTAGACGTATCTTTATAGTTAAACACAAAAGAATTTTGTCTCTATGTTCAAGTTTTTACACAGGCAGCGGAAGTTGAAAGGTAAATCGTAATTAAATTTTCTCGAAAGATTTTTGCTTAAAAATTACTGTCCCAAATTTAATAAAAAAATGAAAGTCACACACCATTTAATTTTTTATATTATACTAAGTATTTTTATACGCACGAATTAACTTTGATTGTTTCTTTATAGCGGAAACAAATTGTATTGACTACTCATGCAAGTGAGTAGCCAATAAAATAATTATTGAGTTTTAAATTTTTAACTATTTTTAAATAAAAATTTTTTTTTGCACATTTACAACTTTTACTGTCTTGAAGTTACTGCATTCAAGATTTATATGAACGATTTGGGATAAAGCATACATGGGCAGGATAGGATTCCCTGTCGTGTCATTTAAATATTGATCTGAGAGGAAAATCAGTCACAACAGCAGTCAGTCAGTAACAGCAAACCAGGGTAGTCTAATATCTTAACCGCTAGTCTACAACTGATTCTAGGACGATTGGTCCCCGGACGATTGGTCCCCGGACGATTGATCCAGCGGACGATTGATCCAGCGGACGTTTGGTCCCTGGACGATTGGTCCCCGGACGATTGGTCCCGGATGAAATTATAAATTATTGGACTAATTAGTTAGACTCCCTCCCCCCTATCGCATTTTGTCACGTTAAGCTTTCGAGTTCCCTGTATATAATTTTATACAGTAGGTATTAACCCAGAATATAACAAAGTCACCACCCTATCAGTCGCAATCAAACTGATTGACAAAACGACACGTACACGCAAAAAATTTAAAAACACCCATTTCAATGACGTATTTAAAAAATGTCTATGGGGGGGGGGGGAGAAACCAGATTATTTTTCGGACTCTCATTAAACAATTCCTGCGCTTGCTCCTCCTTGCTTGCTTGCTATGACTATGCTATATTATAATATCTATAATTTCCTTTATAGGAAATTACGAATTAGTGAGGCATTAATTAAGTAGTAAGATCCCTGGGAATTAGTGTATACATTTTCTTCAGCGGTTCACCCCCCCCCCGGTTATTGCCAACCAAAAAAAAATTATATATTAAGAAAACAGACATACAAACAGCAGTCATAAATCTATTCAATATTATACATATTACATTATACTTATACTACAAGACGAATAATACATACATCCCTAAAAATCAATTCTTCGATGGCGACAGTAAATTTTGGTGTTTCAAAACGTGGAAAAAAAACTCTCATAGATCTCAATTATGAATATTGGAAAAAACAAGAAAATGCACAAGGACAAACACAATGGCGTTGTTGTAAATATAAAACTTTCCACTGCAAAGCAAAACTGTTCACAGATGCAGACGACGTTATTATTGGAAATGAGTCACCGGAGCACACTCACAGTGGTAATATTACCACAGCACGGGCACGGAAAGCCGTTGACGATATGAAGGTGAAAATGTCAGAAACTATAGCAACACCAACTTGGTCTTCTGCTGCTGTTATGGCTGATCTGGGTGAAGATGTGTTGATGGCTTTGCCGAAGAAAACTTCTCTACACCGCGTTCTTCGTCGTCATCGTCAAGTTGCATTGTCAACTGATAATAACCAGCTGACCTTGCCACCGCCACCAAGTAATCTCAGCTTTGAATTTCCATTAAGATTTACCAACTTACTACTATTCGATTCTAGACCGGGAGATGATCGAATTCTCATATTGGGCGATAGAATACTTCTAGATGGTCTAGCCAGGTCAGATGTCTGGTTAGCTGATGGCACTTTCAAAGTAGTATCATCTATCTATTTTCAATTGTACAGTATCCATTTTCAGTTTATCAACGGAGTTAATCCGGCAGCAGTATATTGGTTGCTACCTAGCAAGACTCGAGCAACGTACGATCGTCTTATAACGGAGTTGAAGATACTAATTCCAGATGCATCACTACAAAGAATCTTAATCGATTTCGAGATAGCCGCAATGGGAGCATTTACTCATGGATATCCAGAAGCTTCAGTAACAGGGTGTTACTTCCATCTAAATCAAAGTGTTTTGCGCAAGGTCAACGAGTTGGGTATGAAGACCGCATACGAAAACGACGTTGTATTGCGAAGCAGTGTTTGATGTTTATCAGCACTCGCACATGTACCAGTTGAAGATGTTGATGCATCATTCATGAAAGAACATGAAAGAATGAACAAACTTCTATCTTACTTTGAACATACTTACATTAGAGGTCGGCGACTACGAGGTAGAAACGAGACTTATGGTCCAGCGACGTTTGCAATCTCAATGTGGAATCAGTACGAGTCTGCAGGTGATGGAATTGCACGAACAACTAACATCGTCGAAGGCTGGCATCACGCGATTTAATCAATATTCATGTGCAGTCATCCTTCAATGTGGTTGTTAATCGAAGGGTTAGAGAAAGACTGCCAGAAACAGAAAGCAGCATTCCTGCAAGGAACTACAAAAGTTGAAGAAATCGGCGTCAAAAGATATCGTGACTTGGTCGCCAGAGTGAAACGTGCTGTTGACGGATACGGAAGAACTGATGTATTGACATATCTTCGCGCAATTAATATTTTTGTTATATTTTAAATATTGTTATTTAATAAATAGTATAAGAGTGGAAATCGTTACAAATTTTACTTTAATCGAACCTTAATCATAATAAAAACCATTAATAATCTCTATATTTATCACTAATCCCCCCCCCTACCCCACCCCTAGACATATCACTAGCAGTCTAGCCCGTAGATCAATCATCCGCTGGATCAATCGTCCGGGGATCAATCGTTCGCTGGATCAATCGTCCGGGGATCAATCGTCCGCTGGATCAATCGTCCGGAGACCAAACGTCCGGATACCCTACAACTGTGTTCATTTTTATGTTTTAATTCATTAACCAAACGTTACTGACATAAACAACGATCTGAATATTTTATTAAATAACTAAATGACCCGACCGACAGAAATATTTCAATATTTTATTAGTGTAACATTACTTTCGACATAAATAAAAATGCTTAATGTTAAATGCACTGTCAAAAGTATCAAATTGAGAATTTAGCAATAATTTAGAAATAAGCAAAATGTAAAATAATATAAAAGAAGGTTGCCATTTAAAAAAAATTATTTAGAACAATTTGATTTTTTCAATTTTATGAATTTTATTTATTCCGTACGCTTAGTTCTCATTCCGCAATGTTAATAATAAAGCTTCTTCTATATTGGAATTAAATCTAACAATGAAAGTTCTGATATTGTCATAATTTTTTATAAACTTTTCTGTAAATAATAAATAGAAAATTGCTTTCCTTGTTCCAGTTTCAAGGCATTTTTAGAAGTAATCGGCAAGGAAAAACTCATATCACATTTTGACAGATAATGATGGAAGCGATTGTCTTGTGATCGTTTAAAATCGCTCTCCGACATGCTAAAGGTATAAAAGAAAACCCTTGTTTGGAAGGGAAGGGATGGCGCCTCAGAAGTTGTTACGAAAAGAGAATACAAAAATTTACTTAACAATTTTATTGATAGCATCAATTTAAATTTAATAATGAAATGATATGATGAACTGGAAAACACATGCAGTTTCCCTTAACTTATAAGCTCATTCTTCCGCAAGAATTTTCACAAAGTCTGCCTAGAGAATTTCACCCTTACCAACAAAAGTATTTTCATTTTAACAAGTATGTTGTATAGGTTACTTTTAATCGAATTATAAATGTTACGTCGACTTAACCGTTCAACTTTTACATTGAATTGAAGTTCAAAGCATTAAATTAATTTCCTCATGATTTAATATTTTTCAAAAACTTATACGTGATCTGCTCCAGCTATATTCACAGCTTAATACGAAATCATTATTAAGCTAATTAATATTAAAATTAATTTCTTAGAACAGATACGCCTTTAATTAATTAAGCAATTTAAATGTATAAGCTCCGGATGGAGTAAGCAAATAATTTTTTTTATATTAATAAGTAGTAGTTTTGCTTCCGAAAATTTCCTCTTGAGGAAATACGAAATAAATAGATTTAATAATTCTGTGCAACCTTAAATTGCTAGGATAAGGCGGAGGAGCATTCATATAGGGTTACACTTAATTTGGAGGAAGATTAAAAAAATCTGAAACGTAAAATTAAATTTATTGATATAAAATTGGCGAGGTACTTTAAAAAGTTGTGGTGAAGCAGTAATAAGAAAATTTTAAACGCTTTCTTGTTTTTCTTGTTTGTAAGAGCGAAAGTTTTCAGAAATAATATTTGATAGGCGTTCAAGCAGTAATTCCCATTTATTTTCAAAATCAACATCTCGAAACTTACATCTATAACTCTCGTCGACTAAAATGATAAAATTGTGATGAGCACGTATGAAGGATAACGTTCTTAGTAAAATTTGTTTATTTTTAGTCCTTCAAGACGAAACTTTGTTTGTAATAGGGAAATATAATCAACATCGTTGTAGTGTTTTCATGCACCCTTGAAAATTTTCTTTGAACTTTTTCCTTTGACGAACACACTTACAACTCGACAAGTTAATTAATTCAATTCTTTCAATATTTGTCTAATTAAAGCATGACACAAGCTTTTCCATCACGACGAGAGTTATTCATACAAAATGTATCTTTAATATCGATTCCGAAGAGTGAGAATAAACAAAAAAGTAGCTGTCGGCAGCCACTTCAAAGTTAACTTAGCAATATTTTAGCATTCTGTAACAGCCTATATAGATAAGGTTCAAAAGGAAACTTTATGATGGCTTTAAAAACTATAAGATGGAAATTTTTAAAGGGTAATTTTTTCAATCTTTCAAAGGTCCTCTTTTTAATACAAAACTGAATGAGAAAAGCATCGCACACTTTTCTCGCTAATTATAATTGTAAAAAATTTAAAAGCACGGCTCTGTTTACATTGCTTATTATCTACATCCTGATTAATAATGAATAAGTTAAAATAATCTTGTAAAGCCGAATTCCAAGTTTTGCTTATAACTTAAATTTTCCAACTAACTTTTAATTTGTTAAAAAGTTCAATAAAATTTTTTACACGGGAACTGAAAGTTTCCTTATAAAAAAATTATGATATAAAAGTTCCAGCTTCGTACTATTATTTATTTTTTGCTAATAATTTTTTATTTAAAAATTTCTTACGTATTATTTATGCAGAATAAAGCTTTTTATATTGTTCTTTATTGCCCTTAATTTTCAACGTTTTAAAAATGCGATTCTTGTTTTATTTATCCAATATTAGTTTTAATAATTTAAAGTTTTTATAAATTTTATATTTTATATTAAATACTCTGTACGTTATACAGAGTACTGTACAAGTACCAAGCTTTAAGCGATTTAATTATAATAATTAGGTATTATAAACAATATAGCAATAATACATTCTTAATGGACCGTTTACAACCGACTGCGCATTGAATTTAGTTAGTTTTTTTTTATGGAATATTATTTCCTTAAGGAAATTCTAACTTTGTACATTATGTTTTTCTCTGGTTTTAAATATATCCAACTATATCATCAAATAATGATTGTTCAAATTATAAATGAGTCTGAGTAACAAGTAACTAATTAAACGAGAGGAGTTCGGTTGCATGTGGTAAGTCTATTAGAAAAGCATTCAAACTTCATTCAAACTAACAAACCGTAGCTAAATTTTGGTGATTGGTTTACGTTCTTTGCGAGTTAAACGAGTGCATTACTGCGGATTGAGTAAATCAAAATTTACAATATTGTTTGCTAAGTAGTAAGCACTTCTTTTTTTTAAACTTTTGCTAGAATTATTTTCAAACTTTCAAAACTTTTATATTCGCTCGAGGTTCAAACTTATTATTTAGAATTATCAATCCAAATGTGGTCTTTATCAATCCACACGTCGTCCTTTTTAATAATATAATTTTACTTTTCCAAACACAAATCCAAATTAAATTAATTATTTCAACTAAATCCAAATTAGCAACTTGCAACAAAAAAATAAATCACTTCTTTAATAATAAAATGTAATCCAAAAAAAAAACTTACAATAAAATGTCGGCTACGATCACATCCGACCAAATATAAACTTTCAAACAATTTAAATCGAAATATTTAAAATAAAAATCACAACTTCAAAACTAATATTCAAAAATTAATCAAACCGTTCCGGCGGCTATGTTTGGCAAAAAGGCCTTGAATGTCTTGTCATTGGTCCTCACCTAGTCAATTTTACAAAATTATAACTTAACTTGCAATACAAAAATTTCACTAAATTGTACAGGGTAGTTCCAAAGTTACTTTGAAACACGACAGTATATTATTTGCAGATGCCGCTTTGCCGGTCAGTTTTATACATTATAAGGTAGTATTTGATGTCATATTTGTTTTTCATGACAATTTAGGATTGTTTTTATTGTTATTTCAAGTATGTTTGTCTCATAATCTGGAATTTAAAATAGACGCAAACTTTTTATCTTACATTGTTTTATTCAATATGTTCATTTGTTTCTCCCTAGTTAGATGTATGGATGGAAATATGGATAACTCAAGAAACTCTGGACTTGATTGAAGAACGAAAGAATCTACGACGAAAAGGACCGTTAATTGGAAAACAGAAAGATAAATATAGCCGGCTATGCAAGCAAATACAAAAAGAATGCAGAAGGAATAAAAACGACTACATCAGTAAAATATGCAAAGAAATAGAAGACCATCATAACACACATGCCACTCGGGATCTGTTTGATAAAGTGAGAATACTAACGCGAAGCTTTAAGCCGAAAACACTGGTGATAGAGGTTGAAAATGGAGAGCTGCTGAGAGAAGACGAAGATGTATTAGAGCGATGGAGACGCTACTGCGAAAGCCTATATAGCGATGAAGACGATGCAGATGACCAGACGGAGTTCTGTTTCAACCACGATGAGAAAGAACCAGCTATTATGAAAGATGAGGTTGAGGATGCCATACGACGTCTAAAAAATGACAAAGCCTGTGGAAATGACGAGATATCTGCTGAGATGCTAAAGACACTTGGAGATGATGGAGTTCAAATACTTCTAAACATCTTCAATAAAATCTGGAGAACAGGACAATGGCCAAATGACTGAACGAACTCAGTTTATATACCGCTTCACAAAAAAGCAAGTACAAGAAAATGTCAAAATTACAGAACAATTGCACTGGTATCTCATGCAAGCAAAATACTCCTGCGAATAATCGACCAAAGGCTGAAAAAAATATCTGAAATATCAAATACCACCTGAACAAGCAGGCTTCATAAAGGAGAGAGGAACCAGAGACCAAATATTCAATATACGACAACTCATAGAAAAATCACGAGAGTTCAATACTCCCATACTCCTGTGTTTTATAGACTACATGAAGGCCTTTGACTGTGTACGCTGGAACAAACTATGGCGTGTACTGAAAGAAATGAGTGTTCCGGATCATCTAATAGCAATAATAAAAAGTTTGTATAAGAATAATAAAGCGTTTATAAAACTGAACGACAAAAAATCAAAAGCATTTAAGGCCCAAAAAGGAGTTCGACAAGGATGCATTCTCTCCTCGAGGCTTTTCAACGCATATGGCGAATACATTTAGAGAAGGGCTCTAGATGAATACAAAGGAGGTGTGTCAATCTAAGGTATGCGGATGACACCACGGTGCTGGCTAATAATGAAGATGAACTCGCAGAAATGCTACAACTAATCATCAAAGAAAGCAAAGCCTTGGGTTTAACAATGAACTTGGAAAAGACCAAACTAATGGTTATAGATAGAGGTGGCACCTTAACAGCAGGTAACCAACTGACTCAAATTGAAAAGGTTAAAGAATTTGTATACCTTGGTTCGTTGGTGACCGACGAAGGTGGTACCGAAAAAGAAACCAAGAGACGCGCTGCAATGACACGTGGGAGCCATGACTAAATTAAAGAAGGTATGGACCGACAAACAAATCACCACGAATACCAAGATCCATCTAGTTAGTCCTTAATTTTCTCAATCTTCCTGTATGGGGTCGAGTCATGGACCATCAAGATGGCGGATGGACGCCGCATCGATGCTTTCGAGATGTGGTGCTGGAGACGTATGCTTAGAATTTCCTGGGCGGCGAAAAGAACGAACGTGTCGATACTAAAGGAGCTAAAAATAAAGGACAGGCTATCGACCATATGCCGACGACGCTTCCTGAATCATTTCGGACACGTGATGCGCAGAGATGGAACAAACCTAGAAAAGCTGGTGGTTCAGGGAAAGGTAGAAGGCTAGAGACCGAGGGGTAGATCGCCTAACAGATGGATTGATCAAGTAAAAAAAATAACGAACCGACCCCTACAGACAACAATAAGAGATGCAGAGGACCGACAAGAATGGAAGACCATAGTGAGCAACTGCGAGTGAGCTCTTTGGATCACGATTTCTCAGTCATGAGGATACGACTAGAGAGTTAGATGTAAGATAAGCACCCAATCAAATATTATTACTTAAGATTAGCTCTAGGAACTATTAAAAAGCTTTAAAACTTTTGATCAAAGGGATTTCGGAACAAGAGTACTCTTGAGTAAAGGTTAATGTGTGCTAAATCTGTATACATTGCATATATTATGTATAATTTTGATTTCAGTAGTTTAACACGAAGGGTAAACTAATAAAAAAATTGTATTACCTTAAGTTTATCAGTTTTAAGCTAGTTATGCATTCAAGTTCTATGTATTAATTATGTCTACCTAAAGAAGTAGAAGTATCAAAGGGATTTAAAGGTGGGGATAAGGAAGACAAATGAGTCTTAGTAATTTAAGTTACGTGGTAGGTTAATGTCCTGTTTTATATAATATACTTACTCCCTGAAGAGTGTGAAGAGATTAGATATGTACTAACTGCATCTGTAACTCTAGGAGTTTAAGAACAAGTTTTAACGGGAATAAAAACTTCACCTCATAATACAGACTTATAAAAAACATCTACATATTGAAATATGATAAATTTCAGTAATATGTATTTCCAACTTTTTTTAAAAGGTTTACATAAATATGTAGATGAAACTAAATACGTATGACAATTTTTAAATAAAACATAATACTAGATTGCGTTGTATTTTTAAATCGATGAATAATAGTGGAAGAAGTAAATAAATTTGTATAGTACATCTTTGCTCTCTCTCTCTCGTTAATCTTTGCTTTCGACAACCCACTTCTGATTGGTCTACGTTTTACCAACCTACCAAGACATGTCATTAATAATCAATAAAACTCGGCGTCAAAAGTAGTTTTAAAATTAAATCACATAGATTTTTTTAATTTATTTTCTCTTTAGGAAAATTTAATTTTTTAAAAAACAAACGAGATTTATTTATATTAAAACCTGACAAAACTAAAAAAAAGAAGAAAATAGAAACGGAAAATAATTACAATTTTCAAACGTTTCGATGGCTTATTGTAGCTGGTGATACTAAATCGTTAAACTGTTAATAATTTCGTTTATAATTTTCTGAAGATCAATAAAACTTATAGTGGGCAGTACATAATAAATATGAGTTATCATTAGGCTATTAAGTGCACACAAAGCATGACATACAGGTCAATAATGAATGATAAAGTAGTCAAAAAGCTTTGTACCTATTATTGGCATTTGGACAAGCAATACATACTTACGATACAATCTAATTTTCATATTTTTAAATATTTTATCTTAATGTACTGCACTACATGGTATTGCGTTACGATGTATGTGTATACTTAAGTTGGAATCACACAAAATTATTATTTGTATTTCTCGTGCAGCAATGTGAAGTTTCAATTTATTTTAAAATTGTTGAATTGTAATAATTTAATTATACAACAGAAACAAGTTAATAACTGGCGCCGGAGTTAATGAAAAATAAAACTATAAAAAAGTTATTGCATTGTAGAGGAGCCAGCTATAAGAACACAAATGGAACAAAATTGAGCAGTGGTGGAATTTGGTGGTATTAACCAATTACAGCGTACACTACAGTTCGCAAAAACGAAAGGACTTAATTAAAAATTGTCGGTATTCAGGATTAACCAGAAAGGGGTAAAAAATAGCTGCTACGCTTCACTGACCATTTGCCTGGCTAAACTAAATTTAGGGTATTGTCCCGTGATGCAACGCGTCACTGCGTTATCTACTGGAATTTGACGTACAAAATTGAAAATGGAACAAACCTAAACTACTGGAAAAATGTTCATCACTAACTTCCTCTGGAAGAGCTGTGTAAAGCCATAAATATAATATTGCTATTTACTAATAGTAATTTTTTCTACATCATAAATCGTTTTTCCAATTCACTAAACTTCGAAATAACAAAACTATTTGAACGTTTAAAATTTCGCTCTCGCAAAAAATTTTATTCGAGAAGGAACGAAATAATTTTAGAAATCTCGAACCATACAAAACGCGAGGAGCATATCGGCCCGGCCCCGTCCCCGTCGTCTCCTACGAAACGATGCGATTTTCGTTTAATTTAAATAATAATTAATAAAACCAGTGCATCGCGGGACAAGGAAAATAATAAGTAAGCCGTTTAATTGTGATAAATGGCAAAGTAAATTAACTGACTAAACGGAAAAGTAAATCTTTCAAATTAAGATTTACAAGAACTTTTTGTGGAGATATCACTCAAAACAAAACAAGCTTCCTCTATAAGTGCGGTTTGGTCAGTGTTTTTTGATACGACTCGGGAATGATTTTTATCAGCCCGTATGGGCCACTGGGACTTTGCTTCGGGCATTTGGGGGAGATGATTAATGTCCGGGTAAAATTAAGCTGTGTCCTGTTTTACTACACACTAATACCTATATTACACCGGACGTTTTATCCTATATCTTTAATGTTAATGTCCAGTCACGTCTTTAATATTTACAACTATCAAGGATTTATATTATTCCAACACTCGCAGTGTGTTTATTTTAATACCACGGCGCTTGCACTAATTCCAACAGTAAATTTTAATGCACACAAAATTTTTATTTACGACGAAAATATTTCAAACTTTTTAGTCCGATACGAAACTCTTTGGTCCTTCATCTTTAAAAAATCCCAACTCCGCTAACGATTTTAAGTTTGTCGTTTTGTTAACTTTATGTAAAATTTGAAATACTTACGACCTTCTCCCTAATTTAAATCTTTAATAAAAGCTCTAAAGTTTTAGGTATTGAAATATTTATTACTCGCAGTGTTCTGAACATCTGTGTTTCGCAACTTGAAAATTATTTCTCTTCATTTGCTCAAAGTGCCAAATTAAATTGTTTCAATAAAGGTTTACATTTATTACGGAATTGTTAGTTGAAGCCACACACAATTACTATTTTAAATTATAATAATTTATAGCAACAAAGAGGAACTACAATTAAATTTAGCTGTCTTGCCGATGCCTTATACCTACTAGGTTAAAACATTTAAACTTTACAAAACGAAAGAAACTTTGCGTTGAAAGTTATAAGCTTTTTTGCTTTGCTTTAATAGTTAACTTGTTTCGAACAAAGATCTAAGTTTTGTTTTAAACTCTTTAGAGAAACTGACAACACTATTCAGTTGATTCCATTTCTTTGATCTGAAAGAGGCTTTCTCTCGGTTAATGTTTCACCTACGGAAAAAGTTACAGCTAAACAATTCGCTTCGTGGTTTGTTGTCTGCAAGTGAAAATAATTAAACTAAAAGTTTAATATTTCCTAGTATATCTCTCCACAATATGCTTAACGAAGCTTTTAGTATACCATTAAAAATTTATATAAAATGTGTTGGATGGAGTTTATGTGTGCTCATGCCAGATTAGACCGCGTTCTTGCTTTTCTTAAAATGCATTTCAAAAATTTATAAACCTCTCAAACTACTGCAAAAAATTTACTTTGTTTCCTCCGAACATATAAATGTTACGAATAGGAAGTCTTTCTAAATTTGAAAGCAAGTGTTATGGGTTATTAAATTTTAGGCATGCAATTTCTTTCGTCACCTCTTGTACTTTCCAACTTTTCAGACATGCACGTAAAAATATATAAATATAATATATACGATAACAAGTTCGTTAGCTCTTTGCGTTTCAATCGTTTACATTAATGACGCCGAACACGATATAGACACATAATTTTGAATAAAAAATTTAATTCACATCAAAATTTATCGAATTTTAACTAATATACGATATTACCATAAATAACTTCCAAACAATGTGTACACAAAACAAAATATATTTAATTTTTCTACAGTGGTATTCCCCGGTGATCCATTAAAAGCTAAAATGTTTTTATTTCATACAAACATCTACATACACTTCTTCTTGTGTTTCTTTAAATTTCCTTATATTTGTTTTGCTTTTAACATTGTCCCAACTTTAATTTGTTTCTAACAAAGTAATTTTACAGCGTTTAGTGTAACGATTTTTTTATAAATTTTATTCCCGGTTTTATATTTATTTTCGTTTAAATAATTTGCACAATAATCATGGTTATCAATACTAATCTTTTATACGTCTGTTAATATTTTACAAGGACGTGTGATGTATTTTTAAATAAAATTTTTATATCGCCAGTCAAAGTGTAAGAATACATACTGATAACATTGAAATGGTTAATGTGTTTCGAGAAAAGGTTTCTGGATTTATTTATTGTTCTTGATCCCGATTGAATTTTCTAACCGACAAGAAGTGCTTTCTTTGTTTCCGATCACTATTTCGACGTATTTGTGCATTCTTTGCTCCAGACTTTCATTTAGAAGGAGACTTTCAGTACAGAGAAGTTTTGTTTTTGTTCGCCGAATTTAAGCTGCCAGAAAATTTCAGTTTTATAAATTCGAGGTTTTTTATTTTTGTTCAAACTTGTTTAAAAACTAATTAATCTTTCGCCTGCGCTTTCAAAAACTGTTTTATATAAGATAGCTAGCTAATGTACGTAATAATGTGTGTACGGTTAAGCAAGTAGCAGGTGGTGTAGTTTTCAGTTGTGGTAGTTTTAAAACTTATACCTATTTTGTTATTTTAATGCATCACCTTCTGCAATAAATTTGTTTTAAATATAAATTCAATTAAAAGTTGAGGAGGAGAAATTATGACGTTAGTGTGCAAAAGTGAAAAAATTCCCGACATAAACAAACAATGTAACCTTCATATTGCTATACCCCCAACTTTATAAATTCATAAATTTTCACCCTCCTGTGAAATTAGCTGGGTTACACAGATTATTTTTATAGAGGATGAGACTCTTAGGTACTTTTAATTAATTTCAATAAAATTCCATGCAATATGTAATACTTAAAAACACAATTATAAATTTTCAATATAAAGTTTTACCGTAATTCAATATTTTTGAATTCAAATGTCGTCGATATTTTTAGACTTTTTCTTGTATAAGATCAGTTAATGGTTTACAAACGTGCCGTTAGTTTTAATTTTCTAATATTTAATTCGTAATTATTTCAACGTGCTCTAGAAAATTATCACCGAAAATTTTAACTTTACGGTGTTCGTTGTTAAAGTTTTAATGACGTACGTACACTATAATTTTCTCACCATATGTTGTTAATTGTTGGTTATGGTTTACTGGTTACTAGCATTTGATCTTTCTTGCTGATCATCTCTGCTACTGTTTGTAATTGATCTGGAGTATCTTTTGACTCACTGTCCATTCCATGTAAATTGTATTCACTGTTAATGATTGCGGCTTATTTTATTTATTATATCAAAATTTTAATTTTTGTTATAACAATGTCCGAATTTTATCGGAGCTACAAATTACCAAACGACTTTCTCGTTTGCTCAATCGTACCGCAATGTTTTAACACTTCTCCTTTACGCAGTATTGCTGCAAATTTTCCAAGTTTGTCCCCTCCTAGAGACGATTTCGCAGCGCGAAGTTCAAATGGTTAACCAATCTAATGTTGTTCGCCGCACTTTCTGTTTTATTATGATTTTCAACCTTTAAATCCCTAATTGATTTATCATTTTCAGCCTTTGCTAGTCATTAACTTTTATTGTCCTTTCATTTGAGAATTCTTTAGTCTAAAAATATCTTTCTTTTTAATCAAACGTAGTTAGTTCAACGAATTTCCAGGTAAATAAAACTTTTATTTTGAAATAAATTTTGTAACTAAAATCGGTTTTGTTTTTAGAATTAATCAACATATCATACAATTTATAACTAAAATTTTGGATTCTCATCCCCGTAGAAATAAATCTTTCACTCTGAAGACTTAAATTAAAGTTTCTTCTTTATATTATTATGTTACTTGGTATAATTATGAATAAAATGATTTTGGCAAAAATTTTAAATTATTATATTGTTATATTTACATTACCCTTCGTCCCACGTTTGATAATATAGTCTATATACATAGACGTTATATAATCTAAGGCTTCAGTAAAGTTAAGCTATATTTTCGGTATTATAAGTAAACACAAAGTCTTTAAATTATTTGACTTGTTACTTACTCTTTAAGAAACTTATTGCCGGCGTTGCTCAGTCGTTGATAAAAAATTAACAAAGAGAATTTCGGGGGGGTTGTAAATTGCTTATTGTTTTAGGAATTCCTCAAGAAAAAAAACACAATAAAATTCAAGTTTATAATAGGTAAATTAAAATTCATTATATAAAAAATTCAAGTCTTTGGTTCAATAACCTAATAATATTACACACACAAAAAAAATATACCTAAATCTAACAAATTGCTTACCAGCTAGTTATTTACACAAAAAACATAAATGGTAGTAAACATCTATTGCAGCCGTTGACCCAAGTAGAAACTACCACAATAATGCAGGTTGCACTAAGATTGACACTCGTACATTTATGAATGACACCAAGATAATATTTAGTTTTTTGTAGTCACCCCGGATCGGTATTAAATTGGATAACACAAAATTGTTTTTAGACACTTTATATGAAGATAATTTATGCCAATAATGTTCAATATTGTTTTTGCAATGCACTTTGCAATTTTTTAAGACACAAATGTTTTTAATTGTAATCACCCCGGATCGGTATTAAATTGGATAACACAAAATTATTTTCAGTCACTGATAAGTTAAGATAATTTATATCAATAATGTTTTATATTGTTTTTGCAATGCACTTTGCAATTTTTTAAGGTACAAATGTTTTTAATTGTAATCACCCCGGATCGGTATTAAATTGGATGACACAAAATTGTTTTTAATCACTTTAATATGAAGATAATTTATATCAATAATGTTTAATATTGTTTTTGCAATGCACTTTGCAATTTTTTAAGGCACAAATGTTTTTAATTGTAATCACCCGGGATCGATATTAAATTGGATAACACAAAATTATTTTTAGTCACTGTTAAGTTAAGATAATTTATTTAAATGATTTTTGTTTGCAAAAAAGACTTGTCCGAAAATCGATAAGAAAAGATAAAAAGGTAAAGTTGTTTCGAACGGTAGTGATTTTTGAGAAAAAAGCCCCGGCTCCTCTCGATCATTCCTTATATAACAATTTTCTCCTTCCATCAAATGTTACCCAGGGCCGTGAGAAAAGAAAATTGTAAGAATCTCAAAAAAATAAATCTATTAACACAAGAGTAAATGGTATTTAAGCAAAATACTAGAAAATTATTATTGACTTCGAGATTATTAGGAACGGAAATTCACACGATCTGTAAGCTAAACAAAAATATTGGAACGAAATTTACGAGATATTTTTATAAACATAGAAGGTACCTTAAGCTAATTGATCACAAAATAAGTTACAAAATAATATTTTCCCACGGACCACTAGAAAATCGCGTTATAACAAAGAATTTGATTTTGAAAAATTTTTATTAATTATTGAGAATCTTTTTCGTGCAAAAGGATGTACGAGGTTGATACAACAACGTAACAGACTACGCTTTAAATGCAGAAACTTTTCGCATAATCTTCAACTGTAGAATATTTTACGGATATTAACCTAAATGGTGCACATCGGCTAGGAAAGATCTAAGTTTAATTGATAGGGAAAGTGCATTAGGCACCTGAGGCCACGACAAATACGATGGCACTTAATCAAATCAATGCCGGGGGTTTAGGGGATTCCCGCAGTATAATTTAAAGTTTAAATAATTCGTTGTAATGTTTGTTTAAAAGTTAATAAAATGTTGTTCTTTTAACAACTAAAATAATTATTATTTGTTCATCTCCAGAGCATTTAAATATTTAAATTACATTTTTAATTTGCAAAATAAACAAGACTTATTAAATTCAAACCTCCACTTTATTTTACTATTTGTAAATTGTTAAAATAAATAGAACGAAACAACTCTCATTGTTGATAAAACTTAATTTAAATTTAAATTGTTTATTCCACGTTGTCATTTTTAAAGGATAATGTAAACATGATAAACCACAATTTAGTAAATAAATTATAAAGCAAGACGGAAGATACAACAAAATAAATATTAAATAAAGTAAATAAAAACCCATAATAAAGTTGATGAAGGATAAAGCTTTCGCCGTCAAACTTTGTTATAAATTTTAAAATATTGGAAATGTACGGAAATTAAATTTTCCCTAACTAATGTCGGAAGAGGTGGGTGATTAATCGTACTTATAGTCATTGTACGTAGGGATAACTATAAGGTTTATCTATCGTCACGGTGGTGATTGGCATAAAAAGGATAAAAAGGATTATTACAACTCGGTTGCGTGCAGTCCGGCTTTTGGCTTCCGAAATTGGTGGGTATGTAGGTCGAAAATTGTGAATGAAATTGTTGTCGAAAAATAAATAAGTACGTAACGAGGGTAGTTAGAAGTTCGGTGGGTATCAATTTTCAATAAATCGTTGAGCATTAAAGTTACATTAACATAAAAATATTGCAATACAAATTACTTTGGAAAAAGTTTTAAAGCCGTTAGGTATCTAATAGATTCAACAGGCTTTACAAAACTTTTACCGCTGTTTTACAAAGTAGCTAATGTTAGAGTCGTTATCGATTATGTAAATTTAAGGAAAGTTTATCTTTTAGTCAAGCGAGTACATAAAACCATTTTACTCGCGCTTTTTTTTAAAACTTTTTGAGCGTTTAGATACTCTTTGTGTATTTACCATTTTAAACAACGCAACTTTTTATTAATGCAATTTTATTATACATTCATGAGATAACCTTTATAACCGATCGGCCTAGCCGCGGGCTAAAGTTTAATTAAAACTAGATTAGATTTATTTAATTGAATTTTAACTAATTAGAATTCAAGTCCTGTTCAAATATACTTGTATTTTCCAAATGCATTTTAAAATTAAACTCATGCAATTGCAAATAAGGGCCGCCATTTCAAATAGAAAAGCGTTACTACGTAGTATAATAACCATAATCCTGCATTTTTAATAAAGCTCATAAAGCTAAAATTTTACAATAACTGTTTTCAAAATTAGAAAAATTTACATATAAATTACAAATTATTAATACTAAATAAATTATTACAAGCTTTAAATAGAAAAAAAAAAATCCAATTAACTCGCTCTCGCGCACCTAGCGTACTTTTAACAAATACTAAATAATTAAGCAGTAGAAAAATTTTAATTTAACTCAATTAAGTAACAAAATTAGGTTATAACTTTTATAGTATTCATATGGGTATAATACCTACATCCCAACTTGTAAGGCCCAACTCGAAAAAATAATAATTTTTTTATACTGACTTGCGCAGATTATTAGTTTGAAAAATTAAATAAATTATGAGTTAAATTTCTGCCTCCAAAGCAATATTATTAGATGTTATCGGTTTTATAATGCAACCCAAAATTATTTTAAAAATACAAATAAAATGCAATAGTGAAAAATTAGGTTGATACCCGCAATCCAAGTTTTTCTGGAATTGCCATCTTAGACCTGGGTACGCAGTTGTACTGCAATAGAATTTTTAACTGGCTAACTTGAAACGATTGAAAATCTTACCACGTTTACAAACAATGAGATAGTAATAGAAAGCATTCTTATATTTTAAATGAAATACAAGCAAATGGTTTCGAATTTCAGTATGACCTGCTTAGAGATCAATTTTAAAATTTTCCAAGTGTATATTCAAAAAAAAATTATTAGAAAAACCGAATAATTTTCTCTAAGATTCTACTTAAAAGCTACACAAATACCGTGTGTTACTTTGTATGTAGACTTGATGTAGTCTACTAGTCTACGTTTATCGGCGTTATTTTTCGGAAACGATATATTCTATTTGAATTTGCAGGTAAAATTATTTATTTCGAATCCTTTAAAAATTTAACATTTTATATTCTTTTGTAACTTCTTACATTAACTTTTATTTTGATTCTTTGCCTATGTAATAATTTTTGCGGCGTTAAATTATTAATCTTGAAGCGATATACTAGTCGTTAGCATATTATTTATTAATCACAGCACCTGACAAACACCCGATAATTGCTTAGCAATAATAATTAGTGGATTCAAGTTTATTAATTTGGTGTTAAAAAATATCTCGTAATTTGTAAAGAATGATAGTTGAAAGAGCAAAATAAATCTTGGATTGCAAAATTTTGCGTTTGTTCTTCATTGCGTATAAATTCCAAAAGCAACTTAGTTGTTTGACGAATAATAAACAAGTGTTTAGCAGAAAATTAGCATTGATAAACTACCTGCAACTAGGAAGTGGTGCACGGTGTTATTAAATGCTAATTAACTCGACTGGCACATTACGAAGTTTCATGTTAAAATATCGATTAATTTGTTGTGCTTTATTAGTAGACGATGTTTACCCATTTTTTGCCAAAGTGGGAAGTTAAATTAAATTTCAATCTGTTTAACTTTTGTAAATAGCGAAGTGAAGTACACGGTGATCGACTAATAATTTCAAATTTAATTAGTTAGTTAGTTCGTAGGTAGGTTGCGAGCAGTTCGCGCCTCCGCCTCCGGTAATGAGATGTCGAAAAAAATAAAAAAATAAAAACATTTCGTCGAACGTTAAAATATATAAATTTTAAAAATTACCTTACAGATTTATTTAAGAATAACTGAGGGGATGACTTACCAGGATAAAATACGGTCTCTCGTCGTACGGTATAGTTTGCCTGAGGGATTCGAAGTTCACAAGAGAATTCTTCAGGGTCTTTCAAAGCCGGCAGTGACGTCGATGCCGAAATGTCAAATAACTGTCCTATTTCTCTTACAACCACTTCGGCTTCTAAAATTTCTCTGTAAAATATTACCATTGAATTAAACATTGCATAAAATGAGGAGAAACTTTAAAATTAAATCTTATTGAACTGCACGACACTTTTGCTACTTATTTCCAAATTGTGATAAAAATAAATTGTCGTCGTTTTTAAAGCGTTCTTTTTGTCTTGCAAGGAAACTTTTTCATTTAATAAAACTCAGAGTCAATGGTGTGTAAAAAGATAAGGTTGGCCCTTGGTCATCTAAACGCACCACAATTTAGAGAAGAAAAATAAAAATACCAGCGCTTATACTAAGCTCAAAAATATTGCAATAGAAAAGCGTATGTGGCTTTTATACATTATGGTTTTCGCTGCGTAGCACTAAGCCGAGTGGTCAAGGATTTTCTTCTTTATCACATAAATTTAATTGAAATTTCACGTTTGCGTTATTAGCATTTGAATAAAAATAAAATTTTGCTGATAGATAGTCGGGTCGAAATTGCTTGTTTCACTACAAAATTTAATTTCATTAAATTACGAAACTTAAGTTGGTTACATAAATCTTTGAGATAAACTCTGAGAAAAAGTTAAGAAGTCGTAAGTTATATTCGGGAAAATTTAATTAAAGTAATTGTTACGTCAAGAACAGTTAAAATTACTTACAATTACACAGAGTGGTTGTTCAACCAAATAGGACAAAAAGGCATATCACAGAAAATATGTACGAAACTACAACTTTACGAGTCTCCCAATAACATAAAACTGCGATATCAACCTATTAGTCAAAACAAAACTTGCCATTATTTATTTGCGAGGCATTGTTTTCGGCTTGGAAATATTCAGATGCAACCCAGATATAACAATTAAAAAATGAGCTATAGAAGATACCTTGCTGCAATTTATCATTTGCATCGTCGTCGTAGGAAAGCGTTGTCCAGAAATTAATTAATCGTAAGAAGATTAATGGTATCGACATTATTAAATTTGAAAAGTTTTCAGGCGCAAATTATAAACGCGGTATGAATAAGGTAACTGGCAATAATTATACAGTGTGTTTAGCAGATAGAAAGAATTGTTCATTATTTTTGTTGGTTTTTTTAATAAAAGCAGATAACAGCTACCTTTAGTTTTTTACATAATAGGTACAATTTAGGCTTCAATATTGACATTAACATAGATTTATAATATGCACTTTATTGTACGCAACTTCTGGTTAAAAACTAAAATTTTTCCACTTTGATGGCAGTTCTCTTTTAATTACCTAACCTAACCTAACCTAATAGCGAGATGGATCGCAATTTAAACAGTGTGACGTCAGATGCCTTATTTCTGCATCAGTAGAATTTTGATAATGCAAAGTAATGTTTTAATATTTTATTATTAATATTTGATTAAAAAAAAGTGTCACTCGCCATGTATTTTCATAAGAATCTGGATATTTTTTGTTGACAAATTATAAATTGAACATAATTATTGTTCTATGCGATTATTTGAAGGCATTATCGGTCACAAATGATTGACCTTTGTTGATGCGTAATTAGATTTTGTTTTGTAGCATTCGATCGAGAAATTACGCTCATGAATAGAGGAATCTCCTGGGGATTGCATTGACGAGTCAAACCGTTTTGCTTGTTTGTCTACGAATAAATAAATTAATTCTGACTCAGACTTATTGCTGTAAAATTTTCTACAATTTTAGTTCCAAAAGTTTTTCTGTAAAACGTGCAGAGTGAGCAAATTTTGACATTTTCAAATATATGAAGAACTGGAGGATAGGCGTTTGTAACTAAAATGAGATATCGTTCTCAATTGTTTGTAAAATTAAAGGAAATTCATGAAGATTTTTTGGCTATAACAAATAAATTTTTAAACTCTTTTTCGTAATAAAATCAAATAAAATACAATAAATTATATTTGAAAATGTTAAAAATAAATTTTCTTTTATAAACTTCTGTAATCCAGCAAATTGAAAATGGAAGATCGTGGTATTTAATAACACGTCAAAAACGTGGATCTGAATAGAAAATTAATTAACAACAATCCTGAGATTAAATAAATTTCAAATTCGTCCAAGCATTAACACATTGAGTAAATTAATAATGAAAATGGTAAATAAAATGACAAAGAAAAATGAAAAAAATGAATCAAAAGAAGGAATAAATAAAATCACAATAGAAAATAATAATAATAATAATAATAATAAACTGAACAAAACAATATCACAGAATTAAAATAAAATAATATGATGAGCGATGGAGTAAACAAATACGGCCTACAGTGACGAAGAGAAGCAAGAAAAGACCACATATTAGATAAACGTACAATCGCAGGAGAAGTTAATAGGTTAGAAAGTTAAGGGGAAGTTCTATGTCCAGAAATAGATGCAATTTGTCTGGTTGATGCTGATGATGAAACTAAATTTTTGAAAAAAAGAAAACTAGAGGGGCATTTAAATTGTTGCATGAAATGTAGATTTTTGTGGAAATAGCTAAAATAGGAGCAGAGGAATAAAATGTGTGTCAAAATGAGCATATATCATAGTTTGGTTTGACTTCAGGTTTGATTTTGAATACAAAATTTTATTTGATCAATAAATTGATGTAAATATTTTTGATAATTTAATTTTGAATAAAGTAAGTTGATACAATTTATAAATAATAAATAGTTTGAAAGGATAATTATAATTTACGACAAATTAATTAAAAGAGAAGGTGAATATTGAATTATTTGATACATTATATAGATAATTATTAGTATCGGGAGTTAATTTGTTTAAAGAAGTGAGATATTGATTTGGTTAATTTAAATTGAAATAAATTGATTAGCAAAATAATTTACGTGGAAAATTAAAATTTTATTAGGAAGAGTTCAAACGATTTGATTTCAAGATAACATGGGATCAATTTCAGGTATTAGTTAATAAATTTATAAATTCAATTAAAAGTATTTTTACTGCATTGAATAAATGGAATTTCAATTGATTAGTAAATATCTAAATTATTCAATAAAATAATATGTAAATAAATGGTTTATATGGGATTGATAATAACTTGTAAATTAGTAATGATATTGCATAGAAAATTTTAATTTGAGTTGTTAAGAATTTTATTTATTTCTGATTGTATATTAATTTGTATATTATTATTATTATGATATGTATTGAGAATTTTGATCGTAACAAATTTATTAACACAATAAAATATGTAACAAATTATAAGATAGTAACTGCCATCAAAATAGGAAGTTTGTCCATGATTGCCTTCGTGAGCTTCGAAGCGGAATTTACTCATTCGATACATAAATTGATTTATCGAATTAAAATTTTTTTTACAGGTTTATTCTTCGACATATGTCTTCACAACCAAACAACCAATTGTCCAAAATTGTACAAATCTGAATCTTACAAATATCATGTCTTTTATTTATCAAACTTTTAAGTGATTATTTTACGATATTTTTAAATAATTTTCGATTAATATTGAAAATTCGTCTAAAGTAGTCGTCCAAGCAAATTTCACTGTTTAACTTTACATTTTATTTTTCAATAATGATTCGTAAGATGCGAAAACAATAAGATTGCAAATTAAAAATGTTGGTAGATCACTGCGATTGCGGACATTTTTTAAATGAATTCCTAAATGCGAGCTATAAGAAAATTTAAAAATCTAACAAGGCTATCAGATGGTCTTGTTTGTGTAATATAATTTTATTTATTACAAAGTAGGTATGTCGAAAAACTTCAAATAAAGTCGCAATCTAGCACAAACCACAGCTATATAAAATTTCAATCAATTTCGAGGTGCGTTTAGCTCAGAACAATAACAAAATTGAAATTTCTATATTTACTTTGACAAAATTTTAATATAATATAATTTACATTACCTTTTTAGTAATTTTCATTCCATTATTGTTATTTGTACTGTTAACCAATATGATATTGGAATGTAAACAAAAGTTTTTCCCTTGCTTCTTCTTAATAAATTAGACGGATATTGGGTGTAAAGGGTAAAATTTTTATATTTCAGCCCTGAGGATGGATTGATAAATAGTCCGAAACGTTGGCCAGCAGTTAATTTGTTTGATTTGCTTTTCATTTACACCTAATATTCGTCTAATTTAATATGATATTACAGTAATAATAAAAATTAAACGTAATTTATTACCACATATAATATAGTCGATATTTTTTATTATATACATAGGTATTTAAAATTTATATAAAGTATCCCCACCATTATTTGGATTATCACGAATAATAAACAAACTACAAATTTCCGTCTGCACTAATGACAAAGGCAATATTTCCAAACTTTGAAATAATGAATAATGCTTCAGCTCACGCTTATGTTGAACACACTGTACATATGCAAGGTGGAAATTATACCTCGCGTGATTAGTTTAATCTTTTAATTAACTTCTAGTGAAATACACGAGCGACTTACATGATTCGGAACAAAGAAAAATAACAAGCTTAAATCTTCCGTATTATCTCTAATACGGTTGAGTATTTAATATTTAATATTTTTTCAGCAAAAGTTGGACGTATTTTTGATAGCGAAAACTGAAGATTCTAGAAATTGCGTAAAAAGGAAATTAAGAGTGCAACGAAAAATTTTCGTTTAGATGATACGCGAGACAAAGATAAATGGCCCTCCGAGACGTGTCGCGGGATATCAGCAGAATAAGCTGACAATACAATTTTCCCGCCATAAACTTTTTAATGGGAAACGATAAAATTACTTAACCTCAACTCTTTTTTTAAATAAAAAATTAAAGAAGGAAGTAAACAAAAGTTGCGAGGTGAAAATGTAACTAATTTGCGTTAACTTACCGTTCCTGCGACCTGAGCGTCATGATAGGTCTGGGAAAAACCCCATCCGCAGTACATAGCACCCTTATGACATTTTCATCACTTCCAGGAAGTTTTCTAAGCATCAAGTTCTTTTCTGGAACTGTAAAAGTACGTCGTTATTTTAGATTTACAATATTTTTCCCTACCCGAACCTTAAGTGCCGGCAGGGTAATAATGAATTTTTTTTTATCGAAACTTTCAAGTGAATAAAAACAATAATCGTAACACATAATTTAGTTGTTTAAATGAAATTATTATTCGGAAAGCAATTTTAAACATCAGTGTTTTCAAATCTTTGCAAAGAATTCATTTTTTAAGGTTGCAAAAAATTTAATGTACTTTAAATTGGATTTTGATTAAAACCAAATGCGAAATTTTTAAAAGTTTCTTAACGAAATAATTTAATCAACAAAATTTTGTTAGTAAAATACCAACCAGTATATTATACATTAATAATACAATATTATGTATAATAATTAACCGATACACGGTCGTTCTTCTGGCTATTCTGCCAGAAGACTTGAAAATAGTTTGGAAATAAGAAAATTATGAGTAGTTGTATGTTTGAATATAAATCCGAGGAGGTATAATTTGTAAAGTTATGTTGGTAGTTTTTGTTTGAAAAATTTTCCAGTAGATTTCAATAGAATCGGCGAATGACTGACTCTAAACAGTTTTATGTAAGTATGTAAGTAACCGATATAAAGCTAACGAGTATATTATGATGATCTACGATGATAAATTATAATAGTACGAATGTCGGGGTAGTCGGATTATCAGAATATTTATAAACAAAATATTTTTAAAAGCAGGTATTAAATTTCATTTGGATGTTTGTTTTGTTATCGATTTTTCAATTACTTCCAGATGAATAACAGCTCTAAAATTTTACATAAAAGTTTATATCCGATGACAATATCTTAACTTGATTTTTTACAATTTATTGCTGAATTAATAAAAATTATTAGAATTTAAAATTTGAATTGGTTTCCATCGGTGATATTCGCTCCTAGTCTTGTGGAGTCAGATGCCATTGGCATTTTATTTTGTGTTCTTTAAAGAATAACGTCCTAAAGTTTTTTTTGTGCCTATTATTTTGAACAATTAGTACTTTTAGCTTCTGGGTCTGTTCAACGCGTCATCTTGTTTTATTAGAACAGCACCCGTTGAACGTTGCAAGATTTTGTTACCTTTTTTAAGATGTTGAGAATCACAGGAAATGGCGTTTCTTTGAAACATACAAAGAACGAAATACAAATTGAATTTTTAAGATTTTTCTTGAAAATCTCGCATTGTATAGATCAAAAGTTTCCATATTTTGTCTTTTTTTTTATAGTATATAAGAAAGTAGAAGCCACTCTCAAAAGTTCTTGAAAACTGGAATACTTTTTATCACTCGAAGACAATGTCCTACACGAACATATAACGCTTCGTTAATTTGATATAAAACGTGCATTATTTTTATTACCTTGAGTATCGTAGCATGTAATCACTCTAAACCGATGAAACAAAGAGGGGAAATCGCCCGAATTCGGTATCTGGAGAATTAAATTCCCGTTTGTGTATTGCAGTGAAAATTTCATTTGCTACTGTAAACACCGCAAGAAATAATATTCCCTTAGAAAAATTAGGGGTCGTAGAGTCGTCGAACGTTTATGTAGACGAGAGTTGTTAGGAACTATTAAAATTCTTTTAAAGATGGTGATTAAAGAAGTGCAAGTAAAATGTATGAAAATTTAAATAAGGAAAATCTTTCGGAGTTTATAAATAGCAGAATATTCTGAGACATAAGTAAGGTCGGGTTGACAGTGTAATTAAATTTTGACAATCCAATTATTTTGGGTTTAAATACATTTATCACGTAATAATTAAGTAAATTAGAAATTATTTAGTGCTCCGATAAATTACGATAAAATATGAAAAAGAAAATAGGTCACTAAGTAACTTAGTTAATGCGTTTAGAACTTTGCTATGTTATCTCTTCCGCTCTAGAAATTTATAAAGAGATCTCCTTTTGGTTGGATTTATCCAACAGGTCATCATCAATTTGATTGCTAGATTTGAAATCTTACAAAAAGCCAGCTCATCAAATGAATACTTTTTGGCGTGGTTCGAAAATGTGCGTAGGTTATTAAAAATATCCGAATGTGTGTATAATATAAATAATAAATAAATATGTAGCGTGAGAAATGGCAATGGAAACTTGTAGAAATAAAGGTCTTATTTATATGCACGTAAGGTAACGATCAATCTACTTCATGCTCAAATGTTATTAACTTTATCAGCTTACATATTTTTTTATTTAATAATTTATAATGAAAGCAAAAGCTACATAAATTACATAATATTAGTGCACATAATTTTGAAATAAAATTTAATTTATTATTTCGCTATAAAAGTCATATCATCAGGAATTCCACTCGAAAATTTGCAGGGCGCGAGGAAGCTTTATTTTTTTAAATTAAAAAAGTAAAAGGAAACAATTTCAATTTTTTTAAGTGGTTTAATCATGAAAAAATTGTGCTCGAAAGAAGCTCGTTATTTTTATTATTATACTACGTAGGTGCTACGTACCTACTCCTTTGGTGCGCAAGTGAGAATTATTTTTTAAATGTAACACGTTTTGTAGAAAAAAAAGTTATGCTTATAAATATAAAATTCCTAAGGGCGAAACAATTTGAGCAAAAGCAAATGACAATAATAGTATTGTTCAAGCTCTTTCCTCATTTATATTCCTTTTGAAATCGATATGAATGCTTCTTCTGCAGAATGACACATCAAAAGAAATGCACATAAAAATCTAAAATTAATTTATGAAAAATTAATGGCAAAAGTGTAAACAATGAGTGCACAAATCAATTTGAGTGTAAATAATTAATTATTTATGTGCTAGCCAAAACCTCTTAGAAATGGTCTCAATTTAAGAGCTTCCGGGTCCATTTGAGTGCATGCATGCATAAATAATGATTTTCTCATTTAAATTCAACTCTCGTAGAGATCTGCTTTCTGGGTAGCGGATGCAACTTAGCACATAGTACCTCTTAAATCACCACATGCAGCTGGGTATCAAATACAATTTATGTAATATTATTTCCATGAGAAATTTAAAAAAGGACCTCGATAAGGAAAATTATAAGTACAACTCCGCTATTAAAAATCGCTTAACACTACATTTTCCTTAATATCAACTAATTTAAGCAAATAACATTTTTACATTATAACATTACAACAGCGATAATAGTAAAAGCCATAAACAGAACAGCTGCAACTTCTTTTTCCGGCGTTTGCTTCTCACAAAGCTATCAGTTTTTTTCAAATCCTTCCGTTTCTGCATAGAAATACCCATAGTAATCCTTTTTATTACACCCCCCGGTGAAAACCGGCATAGCAACTTACTGGGAAAATATTAACGCATGACTAAGGTTTGAAATAAATCCTCAGTAAATTAAAGAATATTTCCAATTCCATACCTACAGAAAAATTAAATTACTGTCTCGATTTAGCCTTGCAAATGCGAATTTGCAGCGTTCCACATTACCAGTACTTAAATTTTAACAAGAGAGTAAAATATTATTGTTAATCAGAAAATTGATTTTGCAGACACGCTCGTTTTGATGAAACAAACTTACAATGAGAAATATTTTCAAATAGACACGTTGTGCGTTTCAGAATAGATTATGTAGAAAAAAAAGTCTTTTTCATTATGGTTATCAACAACATCTTTAAATAAAGCTATTTAAATTGCCAACTTTTAGTTAAATTTTTGTTATTTTAAGAAGCCTTAATGAGTTGCTCGGGTTGGTTTAAAATGTTACGGTTAATTCTAAATTACTCTAATGGAACATTTTTGCAGGTAAAAATATAATCACCGCATTCCTTTTTAAATTAAAAAAATTATTTTGTTATGCCTCCAACCTCTAACCTTTGCTTCTGTCTTCGTAGAATTTTTGCAACAGATATGCAATAATATCATTCAAAGATTGAGAATTTTTGTTGATGGTGTCAAGAAAAAGTTTATATTAGTATTACCATGACTCTCGCTCACAACTGTATACCGATATGGTTTTGCATAGAAGTGGAAATAAATAAATGACATTTCAGCCGAGAAGGAAAGAAACATTAAATTGAATGTTTGACAAGTGGATAAGAGGCAGTAATCGAGGTATAGGATTTTGTAATGACTTTAATACGGAAAATCAATTTGCCCACTCAAACATTTGAAAAGCTTGACTTGCACCGCATGAGAATAGTAAAAGACTATGAAAATTCTTTATGCTGTCACTCGACAAAAAAGTGTAAGATGCAGTCTTGGTATTTAGCCAAGTTATTACAAGAAGGCAACTTAGTTTAAACGGAAATAAGAATTTTCTCAATTTATCAATACTCTACTAGTAGAGCTTTAGGGCGAGTTTTTTTTAAATGCAGTACAAATATTTGAAATTTAAATTAAATATATTTCAATTTATTTAAATTTAGCAATTTTATATTAAAATATCGAATAAACTGAAATAAAATATTTTCTTTATAGAATGTCTATTCTATATAACTTTTAATGAAAGCTAACCAACGAACGGTTCAATACGCAGGACAATTATTACTGACTGAGGAGTTGTCCAAAACCTAATTTTGATTTTGAGAAAAAATTTCTTTTCTATAAAAAGTTTATTCAAATACCTCAACTTATATAAATGCTTTTAAATTTCTTTCAATTACCACAATAGAATTCGTAAGAAATGCTTTTTAATTCCCCATAATTTTTGAAAGCCAAAAATATCTTATAATTTATTATATTCCTCAGAAATTGCAGAAAAAAATTTACTACTTTTATTTTTAAGATTTAAACCCTAACGATAATAATTTGATATTAGTTTATATTTAAAGATCTGCTTAGTATTTTTACGTGATTGTGCTACGTCTATGTCAGCGTCAGCAAACTGGTATATTGTTATGAGTTTTTCTAACAAATTAAATCAGTAAAATTCATTCTAACTAAATTGAATTGATTTGAATGATTGCTTTTTTGCCATTGTGAAGTTCTTGCCTTAATTTAATTAATTTGTTTGTTCCTAAAAGAATAAGCTGGAAATACTTTCGGGTTAATCGTTGAGTAAATTTTAAATTATTAAAAAATTAAATTGTTTAATGATTGAATGATCCTTGATTAATTTTGTAAAGGTATAATTTACGAATACATGTAATTGATAAAATGTTAAATTTATTAGTTAATTATTAATACAAAGTTTGAATTGAATCGATATCTGATGATGGAAGAACTAAACAATTATTAAAACATCTGAAATGTACACAAAATTATTTATAGATTGGATTAAATTGAGATGCGTTGTTGAATCATTCGAAGGAACGCTACGTACAAGAAAGAAGCGGTAGAGGCAACCGTAAACACAAAAAACCAAAAAACGTTGGAAGAAACATACGTGGTTGATTTATATAGCCATTGTACTACAATTTTGTTTAGATCTTGAAGAGATTTTGCAAATAAGTAAATAAAAATTCGAATAACTCTCATTATGAAGTTCTTTTATTTTTTATCGTACGGTGTTAGTAGGATCGAGTTCGCTCCTCCACACGAAGCTTATTCACTACGGTTTTCATTTTCATTTAAAGTAAAAAGTTTATTTTATTAACCCTCATTTTAACGAACAAGTTTACCACGAACTCTCGAGTATAAAATTTTATAATTTGTGCAAAATTGCACTAAATAAATAACATTCACAAGATAACATAAATAATGCATGTTAAACACGCAAGTTTCTAAAATTGCACACCAAGAAAAGCTTGTGTATAATAATTGTGTAGATGTTTAATTAAAAATCAGCAGCAAAAATTTTGTCAGTACGTTAAGTACAACTCTCTGTTAATGTAAATCAATAACAGCGAAAGTTAATTAAGAAAGCGTGCTGTATAAATTTTCCAAGCTTTATGAGCATTTCATTCGGTTACTTCACAAATTAAATGTATTTGTAAACTTTGTTTTAATAGCGCAAGGAAGAAGCCAAGCTCCTTAAAATTTTCAAAATTTACATATGAATATTTTAGTACAAAATGATTTTGTTCGAGCTTTGTTTTCCACTTGACATTTTATCAAAATAAAAAAGAATTTTACATCGAGGTGTAATCAGAATTTTTTTCCCAATTAAATACCTAATTATAGAAATTTTTCAACAGATTTGTATGGTTGCCATTTAAATTAGCATTTAAGACATTCGCATGAAGGCCGTTACCGGTTTCGTAATTTTTTTTACTAAAGCACGAAAGCCGTTGGATGGTAGTGACGTGTAATGTTGTAATTCAGAGAGTGATCCATGTTTTTTTAATATAAAAAGTGAATGAAATTTATTATCGTTTTAGAACCAAGTTTCGGTTTTTATCTTATAATTAAGTTTTATATTTGGATAAAATAAAATTATGCGTTTTATATTCAAAATACCCAGTTAGGTAATACCCAATTTTGTAAAGAGGAATGACGCAAATCGGGGTTTATAGTATCTGGGCTCTTCCCCGAAATATTTACTTATTCTCAAAACACATAGCAGCAGATATTGATTGGCAAAAAGTAAACAAAAAATGAAAATATATTGAAAAGATAGTATGTAATTTATATGCAAAGAAGGTCTTCTTGCAGTATTATATTTTTTAATGATATTATCATCCATCATACATAATTCAATTATGATTTAAATTTTTAACGGCTCAATTGAAACCTAAATATAGATAGTAGAAAAAAATCCCAACAGAAATCAAATGCTACGTTTTATGAAGGTGACTATAAGAGTAACGGTAAATATTATTTCCTTCCCTATTTTCTACTTTCGCAGCTTAGTTAATAAAAAATTACTCGACTTCGTTTCAAAATTGGCAATTATAGACGTTTTTAGTACTTCGATTGGTTTGAAAAGCTCATTTCCAATAAGAAAATAATTCTTTATTAGGTGTCTAACTGCGATAAATATTGGCACATATTTTACATAATGTGCAACAATTTAATACAAAGTTTAATACGAAGGCTAAACGAATTTAATTATTAAACGCTGAGGAAATTTATTTTCGATTTTAATTGAATGTTTATTATGAAGTATAATCTACCTACGCTAGGTGCGTTAATTAATTTATAATGTAACAGACATATTGCACATATACATTACGCTATATACACAGTGTAATCATAACAAAAACGTATTGTATTATTAATGTCCGTAATTAAAACTTAAAATCTGTTTTTGTCTACTTGACATCTTTAAGTGTAGCTAATTCTATAGAGCTACAATTTAATTGAACGTATTATACGACAAAATTAATTTGCTTTTAGTCTAGCAACAAAATGTCTGTTAATGAAGTAATTAGCCAAATCACATCAATTTTCTGTAATTGACAATACAAAAAATTATAATTTTTGAAAATATCGCACAGAACTTAAAAAGAAAATTTGAGGAAATTGAAAGTAATTATTTTTACCAACAATTATTTATCAATTGGATCGACAATAAACTGATTTAACAAACAATATTACTAATCGTCGGTTACAATTAACCATAAATCCAGAAAATATATTATAGAAATTACATTAACAGAAATTAATTGCGATGTATACAATCTAATTAATTTATAGACTATCAAAAAATATTGTTTGATTTATTTTTGAACGATTAAACTGAATGATCGAGATCTGAAAAGTTTATAAATATATATAGTGCTATGATCTTCCCGATAAATTGAGACGTCACTTTATTTTTTAAATTAATAGTTTAAAATTTATAAATTCAAAGTAGGTATAAATATTTGTTCAAAGCAAATGTTGCCTTAAAATGCTTCCTTATGATACCTTAGTTAATTTAAAGTAAAAATTATTAAACTGGCCGTTCGTTGTTACAAAAGTTTCTAAAACTTATAAAATATAAGCAATAATTTTAAAATTCTTATAAATTTTATCCAAAACAATCTCGTTGAATATACTGTGGTGGTATTTTATAAAAAAAGCCTTTTCCAACCTAAAATTACCTCGGCTGGCTTAGTGGATTCGGTAGAGCATGAAACACCCAGTAGCGAATTCCTGTAGGTCACTCCGTCTGCCTTGCGAGTAAATAAAAACTCTTATTTTTGAATAACGAAAGAAGTTGTTTATTCAAAGGAAAATTTTTGTAGCGACAATTTTCGCTTTTAGGCTTTATCGTGTGTAATTGTGTTCGACCATTGAATTTGAAATTTCATTTACTTTACAAAACCTTGCTAAATTTCAATCTCATTTGTCGATGTGTGGCAAATGTGTAGCAAATATTTTATAATGTTATTATAGAGTTATTATTATGTTATTATAGATAGAGCAATTTATTTTACAATACCTATCACAAATATCGATCTCTACGGCTCCAAAACTAATTTTTACTTATTTAATCAGTAAAAATTTCACAATTCGCAAACTGAAATTCACTAATGCCAATTTAAGCGTCTGGCCTGCATTAACGCGCTCAGGAAGACCTGGGTTCAACCTCTAGAAAATTCATACCCCGTAAGTTCTTTCAACTACGTACAGGATGTTGCACAAATTAATTTCTCTTCTTTTTCGTAGATGGTGTTTGAAGCACAGCACAAATATTATTCATTTCAAGGTTTATAAAAATTTACAATCAAAAAATGTGTTAAGGATGTGTTTAAAGTATTAAATTTAGCCCTTTTTTTATTTTCCTATGAATAAATTGTAACCTATTTGCAGTACTTAAAACAAATAAATTGACCACGATCTGGACTTGCGGGTTGACTGTACAAAAAATCACCACAATACAGTATTATATTTACATATGTGTGTAGTACATCTAAAATAATTACAAAAAACTTAATTACATAGTATTATTATAATATTATATATGCCAACACACAATAGAATACAAACAACATAAAATCATAACACACTACATACAATTTTGTTACAAACAATGCTAATTTCGTCATAATGGTTTTCAACTATTATTTGTTTAATTTCTTGTGTTTAATTTTAAAACGTACAAAAACAAAAATTTTAAAATAATTATTTGCTTTCAAAATTACTATGTACAAATAGTATATTCCGAATTTTTTCATATCCAAACTGTTGCAAAAAATGCTATTCTGTATAACATAATTTTTATAAATTTAACAAAACTAAACAGAACGTTAAAATATTAAAATTTTAACTGTGCTCGTAAGGTAAAAAATACATACGTAGAAACATAGAATACATTAAATTCTAATATGTTAATGTTCTGTTTAGTTTTGTTAAATTTAAATTTAACAATGTATACTAAATACCGCACAATTCACTTGAAATTATTTAATAAATTTATCTCTATTGTACTTGTCAATTTACAATTATTTTAGGGGCCTTACGATCGCTATTCTCTTACGAAAACTAAACAAACCAACTTCATCAATGTTTTTAATCAGCAAAATTTATTGTAAAGTTTATTTTATTGATTATAATCAATCCAAATCTTGTTTAACATCTGTAATTAAACACTTCCATAACGAATAGAAAATTAAAAAAAAGTTTTATAAATTTTGTGGTTGATTTTAAAGTTAAACCACGAAGCTATCGATTATTTTAAACAAATAATTGATTTACATAATTATGTAGCCAAGCCTGTAGTAGAAAAATCTAAAAACAGCTTATTAAATATCATTGTTTGTTATTACATTTAATTACATATAATTTTGTTTAAAATTACATATAATTACTAAGATTGCATAAAATTATTATTCAAATGAATGCAGGTAACCCCGGGAATTAATTTATATAACAAACTTTAAACGATAATAATTGACGTATTAATTTATAATGTAAATAAATATCTTATAAAATTTTGTAAACCGACTCTTCCTCATAAAGTTGGGAATCAAAGGACATTCACAAATTTTTGCGTCTTTTTAGCAAGATATTTTATTTAAAAAATGTCTGTGCCGAATTGAAAAAATAAATATATTAAAAAAACTTTTTTGATTTATATTTTAAAACACGTACAAGGAATGCACCAAGCACTAGGTATGTAAATTTTATCGACTTCTTTAAATTTAATAAGAAAAGTAGTTAGTTGCGTTGCTTGTTATTCCGTAGGAGTTGCATTTTTAAAGTTTACGTATAGAAGTTAAATTAGTTAGGAAAATTAAAACTTAATTTTTTAAAAACTTTTGTATCTGCTTATTTAAACTTGAAAGGGATGCAAAAGTTGCTATTAAATTGTTTTATAAAGAGGGTGCCCGCCCACTCCACGCAACAAACATTTTTAAGTACCGCGAAAAAAAATCAGTAAAATAAATTGAATTTCAAATTAATTTATTCCTGCATTTCCTCGTGGCACTTTATTTTTCTTATACATTTTATGTCCAAAATACCCTGCCATACGTCAAATATGAAGCAATCAGTCATATCATATCTCTTAATATAACGCACTATACACACATCACGTTTTTCCTAAATTGTAATAGGTCAACACGGAAATGAAAGGCGGTTATATTTGATTCTGAAAGGAAATGAAATGTGAAATGTGTGGGACAATTTAGAACTCCATATTGGTATTTTATTACATGCAATTTAAATTAGTCCAAAAATAACTCAAATTTTTGTTTCGTAATTTTAACCAGCGCAAAGCTTAATCACGCGGGGTCGCCCTAATTCAATTAACGAAAAATTTGTTGTTAAAATTTTCTGCTATAATTTTTGTATCAAATTTCAGTAATTAAACATTCTCTGTATATTATAATTGATCAATTAGCAACATTAGTGAGTACTCCTGCATCTCATCAGTTATAGAAATCCTCTAGAGCATTTCATATAATAATTTTGCATTAATGCGAATTTACATCGCTGTTGAGTCCATATTTCTTTTCATTGTTGTTGGCGTGCCACAACGACTTACAAATTAAATAAAGCAAGTAAAAGAAAAAAGCTAAGAGAGCTACATATTACACTTATAAAAGACATGTTAAAATAATATAAAACTTTTATGACAAATTTTTATTCCTTTGTGAGTTTCTTTTTTATTAAGAGGGTCTTTTATTGTCTTTGAAGAACTTTTATAAAAAAGTAATTTTTTTCAACTTAAAAAAGATAATATAATTAAAATGCAAACCAAAAGTTAAAGGAAATAAATATATTTAATTTAAAAAAAAGAAGCGAAGAAAGTTGTCTCGAGAAATTCCAGCTCAAAGTTACTCCTTTGGCTTATAAGAAATCCAGAAACGAATTCTCAGTTTAAATGAGTAACGAACGGCCGATCAATTAAATAATCACTCATCAATTGGCGAGAAATTACAGATTAAAATGTGCAAAAAGACTCGAAAACATAGATTTAATTTTCCAGCCGATGGCAAACAAACAATAAAATTTAATTTTGTTTAATAATTTTACAGTTGTAATTAATTTTTATAGCTTAATAACTCGCTAATTTTACAAGATTTGGATTGAGGTTTTAAACTTAAACTAAGTTTAAAACATTTCTAATTAGATATTGTTAACAATTTGTTTTCTTTTAATAATCAATTTAGCTGTTTCACGAGATTTAAAATTGATGAACTTTTAGTTGAATTTTCCATGTTCAATAATGGAAAAGAGTGACATTAGAAAAACAAAAATAATGCTTTTAAAATCGCCATTTCAATATGTTAACTGAAATAATATGATGCTATCAGTACATCCTATTAAAACACGGGTAAAGAATAATGAGTAAATAGATTCAGTCAGCGTTTATAAAGAAGCCGAAACAAGAAAGGCGGTAAATTCAAACCGCTGTTAAATCTGTCAAATTACAAATACTGACGCTTAAACTACATATACTACTATTCAGATGCACATGAAGTAACACCCAACTTTGGAGATTTATACGTACTATATAGAGATTTTCTACTCGGAATTTCAAATTCAGTATCATCCTCACCAATAGAATATATTCCGGAAAATCACTAAAGACCTACTGTCATTTTATTTTAAAATTCCCGTATAAATAAATATTTCTCATTTGTATTTTATTCAGGATTTTACTACTCCAAAGATTCTAATTACAGGTGTCGTGCACCTCTCACCCCCTAGCTCGGCACAACACTGTTTAATCTAATTAATACATTAGTTAGAAATAAAAAATCATACAACGGTGAATCAGATCAATGAATATCCAATAAGACCAAAGATGCGTTCGAGACTTAATTTAGTTTTGTAAAGTTGGTAGTAAGTAAGTAAGTTGGTGAAGTTGGTAAGGCAAGAAATAGCACTAAGTTGAATTTCAATTTTTGGATAAACAAGATCTGAGAATTACAATTAAAACTAAAAAGTAAAATATGCTTTTGAATTAATTTTTTTACGTTCTTTTTTACACTTTCAGAAATAATGTGACTACTCTGGTCTTTATTTTGAGGAAGTAATGTGTCGCATTTGTACCTAGTAATGCAAAAAAGAAACGAAAAGAAACCATTAAAAAGAAAATAACATACTATTTTTGAGAAGTAAATATCTCAAAAAGTTGTATACCCTAACCACAAGGCTAAATGGGCTATAGCCCCGGGGCGCTAGCCTTTTTGGGGGGGGGGGGGCAATTTTTATTTTGATCTTTTTTAGCACTAAAAAAATAAAAAAATTACTAACAATCTCTTTGGGACACAGCAAATTAAATGATATGAGTATTTATATAATAGGGAATGACTTAATAACTTAAATACGAGTGATATTATATTAATCAATTTGTTAAAGAAAAAGCTAGGAAAATAAATATAGAAATTACTTTTGTTTTTTGTCTACTCTAAAGTTTGTTTCTGTTTATACAGGGTAATAGAGAACACTTTTCTAAAAAACATTTTTAACAAAATTTTTTTTCTAAATTCAAGCCTTCGAGAGTTATAGGCCTTTTTAAAGCATTTTTTTTAATTCACACTTTCACGTGGCCATAGATCAGAAAATATTAATTTTTGGGTAAAAATGGATTAGTGCTTTTTTAAAGAGCGTGAAATAATCTGCAAACTAGATTTACACCTTTTTTTGTTTAAAATTAACTGTTTTCGAGTTATAAATTAAAGTAAAAAAATGTTGAAAAATTTGAGATTTTTTATTTTGTTTTTTTTTAGACTGTATCTTTTAAACGAAGCATTTTATATTACAAATATTCTGACATCTCATTTCGGATAGAAAATTTAACGGACTACAACTTCCGTCTAGTAAAATTTTTTGAAAAACCAATTCCTTTTACGGAAAATCAGAAAATAGTAAACAAGGCAGCTACAAAACAAAAAATTGAGTTAATTAATTTTTTTTGAAGTTTTTCAAAAATTTTTACTAGACGAAAGTTGTAGTACGTTAAATTTCCTATCCAAAATGTTTCATTTAAAAAATACAAGATTTTGAAAAAAAACAGAATATAAAAAGCATCCATATTTCAACATTTTTTTACCTACTTTTATTCATAACTCAAAAGCCGTTGATTTTAGACAAAAAATAGTTAAATCTAATTTGAAGATTACTTCACGCTCTTTAAAAAAGCCCTAATTAATTTTTACAAAAAAATTAATATTTTCCGGACGATGGCCACGTGAAAATATAAAAAAAAGGCTGTAAAGAGTCTTTTATGTTTTCGTTTAGGGTAATAGTAATAAATTGACTTTTTCTATTTTGTATTTATGTGCTTTCTTTCGAAGAGAGGCGCATTAATTTTAATAGCCCAGGGGCGTCGTATATCTTAGGACGGCCCTGTGAAATTCTCGTCGAATTGCTAGAAGTTCTGTTACAAATTATTGGGTATTCTTGGAAATCCTGAAAATCTTTAGAATTTCTTTAAAGGTAAAAGATCAAACAAAAGGTCGTCGGCTTTTCGGATAAGGAAATCAAATTTCAAACAAAATTAAAAAAATTGACTAAAAGGTACAATAAATTTTAGAAATCATAGAGGGAAGTTCGAATTTGTAAACAATTAAATAATCAACTACAGGAGACTATTTTAATTGTCTCTACTTGAAGGACTAACTGAAGGACAAAGAAAAGTAAGCTATCTCGTTGAAAAGTCCTTAATGTTTAGGATTTAATTTTTATAGCTAACATAGGCCCATAACCTGTTATATTTGGATTTTTATCTGTGGAAACAATAATCACTGTTTCGTAGCATTCTTATTATTTTAAATAAAATTAAATTCAATCGGGCCGAATAAAGTAATTTGTAAAACTAAGTTTCCTTAGTTTAATATTCAAAAATTTTTTTTGTAATGTAAAAAGATGAAGGTAAGGTTTTGATTTTGTTTGAGCAGTTTTGCAGGAAGTAAATTTTTTATCGCCATCGTTAAGCTCTTTAAACGTTAAAAATCGAATTTTTTCTAGCTTCTACATATTTATTTTGCTTAAAATCAACAACAAAAATTGAGAAACTGTCAAAAGCTTAAGCGAGATAAAATTCTTTACATCAATACAAAAAAGTTATCAAAATCTTTACTTCCAATGTGACGGAAGTGCACATATAGTGCTGAAAATATCTTGAACACACAATATAGAAGAATATTGTATGTTTACATTTTTAAAACGAAAAATACTTATTTTTGTATCCATCATCTTTTAATATTGAAAGATCTTAAGATATAGAAAATTTATTAACCCGAACGATTATATCAAAAAATTAATTTTTTGAAAAAATGGAATAGAAATTCTTTCGGTGCGGTAACTAATTAATTAATTAAGGTGCATGTGAACGAGTGGAATATAAAATCGACAAAAGACGTTTATCAGTTCCGATACAAAGAATTGCAGTAATTAAATAAATCCTGGTAAACAAAATTGCCTTAATAAATACAGCAATTACACTAAATGTATATGGCTCTTTATTTAATTAAAAGGTTACAACAAATGGAAAATCTTACGGAGTTAAAATCAAAGTAGCAAATATAATTACTTTGATTTAAATAAAAATCCTAATCAGATTAACATTGTAAGTAATTACTTATCCAATTTATATTTTTACGAGGAAAAGGATCACCGAAAACAGAAAGTCTAATTTAAATTTATCGAATAAATTTTTAATCTAAAATGCGATTTTAGTCGATTAGCGAATTATAATTTTGGAAACGTGTTTCAGGATGTATGGGGTAAATCAACGCAGTTGAAATAAGCGTAAAGCTTACAGGAAGGATATTGGACAGAGTTGATCATGTCGCTATATTCGCGGTTGTGAATTTTGAAGATGCCAATCTGGTCGGATTTATTCAGGGAAATACGCGTATAAATTCGAATACTGCAAAAGTCGTGCTGCATATGAAACTGGTGAAGCTTAAATAACTCAATCATATTTTTCGATGCTGCATACATTTGATCATTTTCATACCCGCCATTTTGAATATTTCAAAATTTAACCTTATTTTTATATTTTTTAAATTGAAAATTTTATGTATTTTGCTCGTTCAAAAAAAGACACCGTTAAATATTCCAATATAAAAATCTTCAACGGGTTGGCTGCTACAAAATAATGTTTTAAATAAAATGTTTCGGTAAACAATACAATAATAAACGGAGCAAATAAATAATATTTAACTTGACAACTTTTGAGTGTATTTAATATATAGCAATTTAATATTTTAAAACGTCAAGTGTAAAATACGACTTGCAAAGGAAAAACTTGTCTGCTTTCCAACAGAAATGCTTTACGAAATAATTTCAAGATTAGAATACATTTTCTTGTTTCTCTAAATGTTACACATTTATATACATACACACACCTGTGCTGTTTATTCTATATTATTTTATATACAGGCATAAGCCCCGGAAGAATTATTATTTATAGAAAATTCCATCTAATTACTGGAGCCCGGGATATTCATTCGGAAGGAATTACGAACTACCTACCTACGTCCAAGGAAGAAGCGAGCGTTGCCATAGTGGAAATAAGTAAAATTTTATTTTGTTCTCGCTAAAAGAAAATTTAATTATAATTTATACAAATAAAAGTAAACGGTGAAATTTCATTAAACCTTTAGCAAATTTAATTAAAGTTGATTGATTTTTGGTTTAGGAAAACTTATCTATATTTTATCAAGCGGATCGGTAAGTTTTAATTACATATCTGTAAAACGTTTTATTTTACCACAAGTTTATAAGACGATGTAAGTAAACACCAAGTTTTTATGTAAGAAAAAAGTTAAAAATATATCTCCGTAGATATAGAAACAAGTCAAACAATACAACTCAAGAGTACTAGGGATAAGGTACTAATGCCAAAGTTAACGAGTTTTGAGAGCTGGGTATACATACATTTTCCAACTTTTGTATTATGAACTAAGTGTCGTCCCTCTTTACAACTCAACCCAATTTTTCACACTGTTTAAGTAAAACGTCTTTGTAGTAATATATTTTTTAACACAAATGCCTATCAAGTATTGATTTTTACATCGCAAATTGACGTGGTTCGGGTCCTTTAATTTTTCCTCCTCTCGTAATAATATTATTTAAACCCAGATTCAACTTTTTTATCGACTTGAAAGTTACTAGTTTATTTTACAGATAAATCTATATACTTTAAAATAAGACAGGGATAATCTTGCTCTTAAAAGATCAATTCAAAGAATTGGATATCGTGATGCACGTGCTTTCCTAAGAGTTTGACTTTCTTGACCCATTTTTTGTTGTAATTTTGTGTTGGTTCTTTTCTTTAAAAAAATTAAATTGTTCTTATCGTGTACAATACACTTTTCTATTTTCTATGTGCGACTCTCTATTGTGAGCTTTACATTGTAAAAAATGTCTACTGTTGTATTATTAAAAGGAAGCGTGTGACAAAGAGGACGAATGGCTTTTAATAAACTGTGCTTCTATTATGAAGCAACTTAATTAAATTTATCGACGTGTTTCGAAAAAAACTCCAATAATATCTTGAAATCTAAATTTTGTAAATAATTTTGAAGTGCTCCTTATCGTGTAGCAACTGCTACTAAGTGTGTGAAAGAATACCAAAAAAAGGATGAGCTAATAAAAATAATGCTAAAGCAGTACAGTTGAGATTTTAAAGATGAGCACTAACGCACTAACGGAAGAAATTTCATAGATACAACAGAAACTAAAAGTGTGTGTGTGCTACTATAAAGGTACCAAATAGCATCATTAACAGTGCTTGTCTTTGTGTTTGTTCTGAAAGTATATATAGACTCTACCTACCATTAGGACAAAATATGTGATACGGTGATGCTTTTAAAAGTTACTTATCAACATTATATTTTAGTTGTCTTTCGCTATTGATTATTTATTTTGGACCTTCAAAATTGCTCTAATTTTGTCGGATTTATAATTCTAGAAAATAATTTCACTCTTTCCTCAGTTTCGTTAGTGGCTTTCCTCTCGTAAAGGCACGCAAGTCGGTTGCCTCGGGCACGGACCTTCTAGAAGGCCAGGGACTTGAGATCAAAGTTGATAATGCCAGTAAGAGATTCAAAAGCTAATGAGATTCCGAGATACACTCAAAGATATTTTACATAATTTTTTAATACCAAATACAGAGGGTGGCCAGAAACTTCATCCCTTACTCGAGGAAGACTATTAAAAAAAATTTTGTATTTTGTAATATTTAAAAAATAATAATAAGTAGCTCTACAATATCAATATAATTTCATAATTTGCAGTCTATCTGTTGAGACGTTTGAGCATATATATCGCACCCTTAGATCTTTCATTAAATAAATTTCAGTTTTTATTATAATATGTGGAAATCTATAAAATCGAAAGCTTACCTAAAAGCTGAAAAGTAATTCCATAGAATGACGAAAATGTAGGCGTTTTCTAAAAAATAGTTCTAAAAAGTGTGAAGAAATTTTTTGGTATTTCTAAAATATTAATAATAAATTCCGCTAATTTAACACTTTGTAATTTTACTTTTCCTTTATTCTCCTATGAAAAAGCTACCAAGTTATGGCTATTTGATGATAAAAAATTGAACGTTTTTTTAAAAGTAAAATTGTTAGTTGATGTATTTAAATTGCATTCCGACGAAAAAATTCAGATGAATTAAGCTGGTATGTTGGTTTAATTATGTTTAGATATTATGTAAAATTTTTCCTAAATTGTCTAAGCTACTAATTATCCTGTTAAATATTTAGTTACAATTAGAAATTGAAGAAATTCTTCATACTTCAAAAAGCCCATTTAATTGATTAATTGATTGGTACTTTAATGAATAAATCAATCGCTAGTTCAAGATTGACATCAACAAAATAAAATAAAGAAAATTAGTCTTTGAAATAATTATTCTTGCATAAATGTATTAGTTAGTCTGCTATAAAATAGTTAGACATTGATCAATAAGAAAATAGCATTTTTAAATATTTATAAAATATTTTATAGTGCTATTCAATGCACAAAGCGAACAGCACAAAAATCTATCAAAAACAGAACTTGATTGCGCTGTTATGGAATCTAATATTATCTTTAAATTTTATAAATTTTAAATGTGTTCGGAATTTTATATCATTTTTCAACAAAGCACAAAACCTTGAATTATTTCAGAACAGTTAAGAAATATTTTACTTAGTAAATACATTTTCCCTAGTAAATTTACAATACATTATAATTCATGTTTAAAAAACAGAATTGAATTCTTTCTTGATTATATCAGAACTTGACTTCTTTGTGAATTAATTGCTTTCTTAAACAAACCGTTTTATAAATGAAACAATGAAAAATATATTTTAATTAAGTTATCAACGTGGTGGCACATAATTATTTATCGACAATAAGAAAGCCGATCTACTGCAGACTCGCAGATTACATTTTGTTAAATTTATTATTTTAGATATAATTAATTTCGTTTTATTCCAAAGTTTTCAAAATTATTACAAATAATATTAAAAAACCTGTCGTTTATCATAGTGGTAAAGTTTTTAAATTTTAGATTAATGTGACTTATAATAATTATTGCAATTAAATCTAACCCTAAACTAACCTGACCTAACCTAACCTAACCTAACCTATACGAATTCGGAGTACCCATTTTCATCTTATTTAAATATTCCTATTAGATTTTTTTGCCACAAATAAATTTTTGAAATTTCTCCAAAGATTCGAAAGATTCGTCTAATAAATTGAGGATATTCCGATGTAGGTAAATATAAAAAAGCACTGGAACCTCTGTTTGCGTAGAAATTTCAACGACGTAGAAACGAAAAAAGATTTGTATTATTCAAGTTTTTTATATTTTTATTTTTAGTTGGACGATTTCGACTTAAAAATTTAATAAGATCGTCACACTATTTTTTGAATATAAAAAGGCACTTGAAACCAAAAGAGTTGGGTCACCAAGGGCATAAAAATGTTGTATAAGCCATTGAAGCTTAGGATACACGTAAAATATATCGAACGTAAATTTTATTTTCGCCGAGAGAATAACAAAATTTATTTTTGCAGGCTGCGGCGGCATAGCCACGTTCCGATAACTTGTTGTGTATATGTAGAAGCGACAATAATTTGACATATCTGGTAATGCATCCCAATTTTCTAATATTATTTTAAACCGATCACAAAATTTTATATACTACAGTAAAATGTTCAACTGCTCTGCGCTAATTTATCATGCATGCATTTTTTAAATAATTTATTTCGCGAATTGATGTATGAATATAATATTTTAGAATTTTGTTGAGCGTATCGAAATAAACAATAATTAATGTGCTTTAAAAATTTAAATGAAAAATGTCTGTTTGTTTTAGTGTAGCTCAGTATTATGACAAATTAATGCAAAACATTTAGTTTTTATTTTAAATTTTTCCACCAAAAAAAGCGCGCCGGTTAATGTAATAGAATGTAATATTTATAAATATGTCTGATGTGCTTTAGGAAAATAACAAAAAGATATTAGCAGGAAAAAAAACAGTTTGGGCTTTCGCAAAATACAATATTATACTGCAGAAGATTTAGATGTTATTTTTTTGAAATGTTGAAAATATATTTTGACGTAGAACTATGATTGATAGGGACTTATTAAATAATAGAAATTGATATTATTTTACACAAAGGTGGTCTTGTAAAAACAATAAAAATATTCAAATTGTGTGTTGGCACGGTGCTCAAATTTTAAAAATTTCCATCGGCGTCCGCGTCGAGTCATGCGATAATTGCAAAAATAGCATCCAGAATTTCCGCATTTTCGTTAAAATAATTTCAGACTCTTTTAATACCTATACGTTACGGTGATATTCATTTAGCAAAAGAGGCATTCAAAAACTTTAAAATATCATAATTATTAATTGCTACATCAACGAATTTTGGTAATTAATGTAAATATAATTAAGTCTTGAGAGCTGGAATGATAAAGTTATTTTTATTTTTACAAAACTTAATTAAGACTGTTTTTGATAATATTAAGCAATATTAATTATAAACGTAGCGTTCTCGTTTAATTACAAAAAGCGTAATAAATTTAACACTTATAAAATAAAAAATATATTTCTCATTAATAGGCCGCTTTGTTAAGTATTTTGATTTTGCTTAAATTTTATGTAAAATTTTTCCTTAATCGTGATTAAGGTGATTTCAATTTTAGATCTCAAAAAAAAAAATCTTATTTATTTGCTGCAGTGCGGTTTTTTATTTATTTCATTATTTATACTTATTATTGTTGACCAGTATATTTTGCAGGACGATTTGTTCTAGAGAGTCTGTTGATAAAAAGCTAGAGAATAACAAAAATATTTTTTTTGAGTAGCAGGAGGTTAGACGTTTCAATTACTCATTTAGGTCCACTTTTTGAGAATTTAAAACAATTTATTATTATGAATTATACAAAATTTGTTTAGGATTAACGGCATTAATAAACAAACGTAAGAATAATTTTAATATAATAGATTTTCATTAATTTTAGAATATTCACAGATTTAATATTATAATAATATAAATTTTAGAATTTTTAAACCAAATTTATTTATTTATATAGAAATTTATAGTTTTTTTGCAGTTTACGTGACATAACCTTGTTCAAATAAAGTATTCATTAAAATAATCAATTTAAAGAGAAAGTTCTACGTTCTGTAAATTAATTCAGATCGGCATACCTTCTTTCGCCTTTAATTTTAGCTGAAAATTAAAATTAGATCTTAGAAATTAATATTCCTAAAATTCTGCAAAATGAAAGTTAACAAAGTCGTGTTAAAACTTTTATAAACAGCAATCATAATTCAAATCAGTACCCCAGAGGTAAACTTGATTATTTGATTGAAATTCCTGTTAATTGGTATGATAGTCTGGTATGCATAGATATGGATATTATATAAGCCGGATGTAAGATAACTATATAATTATTTTTAAATTTTTTTTGTAATCATAAAAATATTCAAACTTGATAAGACCTTGTTAAGCGTTTTTAATATTTATAAATTGAAATTGCAGGACATTTATACAAAAATATTTTACCAAAAATTATAAAATAAATTTGAAAAATGTTATGTTATAAAATTTAAAGTGCAACCACGATTGATATGAGGAAATCAGAGCAATTTAAAATATAAAATACCCTTTGTCGGAATATTTACAAACGTGGGATGAGTTTTATTTATACCACAACTGAATTTGTACAAATTTGTTACCATTTGTTTTAATTAGGTACGTAAATAATTAAAAATACTTTACAAATGAAACAAACAATACGACCATCAAGCAAACATAAAAATCTATGTTATTTTACTTTCATTGGCATTTAATCCGGCATTGTTGAAACAAAATACAAGTAAACCTAACCGAGCAATTGTTGTAAAAAATTTGTGAAATTATTTAATATTTTGTTAAAGAATGAAAATATTTTGGTTGAAATGAAAATTTTATATTTGTCGGTAATCTCACCGCTCGTGCTTCGATATGATTGTATTAAGGATAATTGAAATATAAATTTTGCTACAAAAGATATAAAATAAAATCCATCTTAAAATGGATATAGTATGTGATTCGAAGGCGGTCATCCGAACATATCTGAAAGTCCACGTAATTGAAACCATCACTTACTAAAGGGGATTACATCGAAACAAAGCTCTTTTAATTTGTTCTACTTTAAAGAATTTTAGATATCTGCTAAACCTAGATTACAAGGATAACACTTAATACATTTGAACTTATACAACATATTAATTTTATCGGCGTTCGTTAGATCTGGGAATTAAGTTGTATATAACATAATTACGACAAATGTAGCAACGCTGACGAGCAGCTCTTACGCTTTGTTTGAATTTTTATAAATAAAAGGTTCGGATCGAAACAAAATATTATTGCTTTCACATCATATCAACAGCGATAATCCATTCTAAAAATTAAAATAACAAAATACAGTAATGTATGATAGAGCTTCGGGTTAGTATTTGTCATTTACGAGTGATTAATGCATGAAAGCGTACCGCCTGTTTAGGATGCGGGATAAAAATTTAAAAAATTTTAAAATAATAAAATTCATGAAATATGAAACACCCAAACGGTGGCACGAGTAGTTTAGTCAATAAAAGCTCGAAACAAATTACCTACCAATTATTTTTTTTTATTGCAACCCTCCATATTTAGCTAATGCTTTACACCCAATACTAAATTAAATATTACATAACGCAGATGTATTTTATCGGCAATTTCTAAGTCGTAAAACGTCTTCATAAGCAGTAAAAAAATAAAACTTAATAACCAAAACACATGCTTTTGTATTATCGTTAATTTTCCAATTTTGCAAGCAAAATGGTTTTGAGTAATTAATTAGGCAAATAGGAAAACCTCTTTCTTATGCACAAAAGAGTAATAAATTTACATAATACAAAATTTGATTTAAAATCGGAAACTACATCAAAAGTTAACTTGGAAATAGTTTCCTACGAACTTAAGAATATGATTCAAGTTTTAATTAAATTGAGAAAATTTGCGAAATGAGCATTTTTCAATTAAGTTTTAATTGCAAAGCTGGCCAAACACAAAATTATTGTAAAACTATGTTAAACAAAGGAAATTGCACGAAAAATAGTACGGAGGGTGCAATTACCGAGCCTCCCGAGACACCCTGTATTTAAATAGAAAATAATAATGACTTGCACAGTAAATCAAAATTAATAATTCGGCAAATTTATTGTTCAGCAATTTAATTGTTTAAATGTAAATGGTAAATATTTTCACGCTCGAACATGTTTCTGACTATATTTATCACCATATTATGTAAATCCTGTCATACTCCAATAAATACGTCAGTGAGATAAATGTTATTTTAATTCTCCAAATAAGAAATTAAATCTTAAAATATTACGTTTCGAAATTGTATTATTTTCAATTTTACCGATATTCAAATAATTAATATCTCACCCAGTATTCATAACTTGTCACGTTTCTATGCGAAACTTAGTTTGAGAAAAGGAAAATTTTATTAAGGAAGTTAGTGAACTAGCTTCAGAAAGGAAGGCAGGAGAACTTCAAATTTTCAATTAACCAATGAAAATTTTTTATGTGTCTTTTAGAAGATCTCAAATAAACTGAGAAAACTGATATGGTGGTCAAGTAGAAGAACTGTGAGCTAAGTGATAAAGTCTAAATTATTTCTGATGGTTTTAAGTTTAACTAGGTTAAGGTTAAGGGTTCTGAGGATAATGAAAGCAAAACGAAGAACGCAGCTGAACTTGAGAATAACAATCTATGTATTTCAGGACTTTAATATTTCATTCGAATATGACAAAGTTTTAATTTTATAAATTTTTATACATGAATGTGGAAAAAAACTGTGTTTGTTAACCAAGAAACCATAATCAAATCATCAAGTCAATTTATTGACCAATGCATATTCTTTATTTGGCTCCATATAAAGTATCGACTTTGTCTACTATACTAGTAGAAGCTAAAAAGTTTCTCTAATTCTCTAAATTTTAAATGAAGTTAAGCGACTTTCGAAGAATGAGGACGTGCTAATGCCTTCTCCACATCATTGTGGACGTCATCGTAAAATTACTTGGTAAATTTATAATTAAATAGTTTTAGAAATATTACTTTAAAATTACATAATAATTTTTAAGCTTTCCATTATTTAAAAAAAATAAAGTAACTTCTAAAGTTCATAGGTTCAACTCACTAGCGACCATCTATAGTTGGATTGTTTCACTCAATACATGTCTACTTTTTACCCCCAGGCATTAATTGATTCTTATGGGAAATATCCACAAATTTTATTATTTATATTAATTTACAATCTACTTTGTTTCCCTTGATTTGTTTCTTTTCTTATAATAATCCTTTATTCATTTACTTTTTTCGTCTATTAATATTTAAATTCACACAAAATTTTTTGACTGTTTACAAAATATTAATAGCTTATTATCTCTCTATTAACAAATAAAAATACATTTTACCAATATTGCAACTTAGAAACGAATTTCTATTTATGAAACAACCGCAGCCTTCAAAGCTTCGAATTTTCCCTTACAATTCCGTAGTATTCAAAAGACTTATTCAACTCTTGCAATTTTTAATTAAATAAACACCAGTAATTTCACAAATACGTAGCAATATTATAATACAAAAATATTTTTATATCATTAATAAAAAAATAATTAAGACGAAACTCTGATGAACGAAATAATAAAATAATTCAATGTACTATAATATAGTAACACATTATCATGAAGGGTAGCTGTTTTTAATTTAGATGCGATAAAATATCAAACCACCCCCCATGCAATCGTAGAGAAAATTTTTATCGAACATGAGACTCCTCTTCGTATTTATTTAAATTGTAAATTAAAATTGCTCAAATTTACCTTTTGTGTGTGGTATTTTAGCAGCTGGCCTCACAAATTTATTGCTATGCAATTTTGCATCGACTAAATTTGTCATAAATTCTTTCTATTTTCCAATTTGTTATCAGCACTTCACTTTGTCAATTAAATAAAAAAAACAACTTAATTTACTAACTTTAAAGGTGTCGTGAAGTCGTTGAGGCACTTTATTTGAAAAAAATCACAAAAAAATCTTCTTTAAAATGTCGCAAATTAGAATTCGATACGTTTTATAATAAACAAGTATCAGACCCGTAAACACGGAAATAACTGAAACGTGACGTCATGCGTGCTCCGCGACCGCTGTAATATCACATACACGTATTAGAATTTGCGTGCAGTGGATACATTTTGCATAGTTTTTATAACATAAAATCAAGAAAAATGCCCCAATGTTGTGTATACGACTGTAAAAATAATGAAAGAGTCTGCAAGTGGTTGGATAAAATTAAGAGAAAGAACTTCGTGTCTACCAAATCAAGTCGCGTATGCTTCATCCACTCTAAAGAAAGTGATTTTAAACAATCGTCACTACTGAAAAAAAGATTTGGCGTCTATTTAATTTACCTATTAATAAGGAAAAACATAAAACACATTTTTTGAAGTAAGTTTGCTACAGTGACTACAAAATGAATTATGATATCGTTCGACCTAAGTAATGCAATATATTATTGCAACTTTTCTTAAATATATTAATAATAATAAATATAAAAATTAAACCCTTGAATTAAATAATTAGTTTGTCACTTGTAATTTTAGAGGCTAGCGCCTTTTCTGCAAAAAGCAACATGTGCAACATTTACACGTGTAGGTTTGAATGCGTTAGTAGTTATTTTTTCACTACGATTCATATTAAAAAAAAAATGAGTAGTTTCAGCTAGAAATTTTTTGTATTATAGCTTAAAAAGAAAGTTTTATTTTAATAAAAATAGTTGACCTGTTTCTTTAAATATATAAAATGATGGTTTTACCCATTTAATATATAATTAATAGTTAATACTCGCTCTTTACTATACGAAACTAATAATCAACACAGTATCCGCTCGCATCTATTACGTCATTGCCACTGCAGTTCAACTACTTCACGACACTTTTAAATAAACAATTAACAATTTTAATTATTGCGGAATGGTTTTTCATCCGCTCGACCCGACGTCAAGGCCAGAGCCCGTCTTAGTCTTCTTATCCAAGTCCCACTCTTTCCTTCCACCTTCGAGCCCTACTCTTATTTTACATGGCAAAACTTAACAACTTTATACAATGGGACAAATAAATAAATAATAAAATTGAATTTTAAAAATTATTTACAAAATAAATTAATTTGTGGTTTTTAGTGTTTCGAAACACGACAACAGATATGTACATAATGTATACAATAATAATTCGTTGATGGGTTTAAAACATTGTGAACTGAGATAATATCCTATACATACGAGTATATAGTATGTAATTTATTACACTGCCATAACCTGTCTTTAGAAATCAGAGTTGCACTTTAATCTTTATAAAATATTTCAATTTTTCAAATACAACGCATACCACTGACATGTTGTTCATTCTCTTTCCCTTAAATTCACATTCTTTTTCTTCTTCAGCGTACGTCCATTTGGAATACAACATCACACAATGTGTTTCTCCTGTTCTAGTCACATTTTTTCGCTTGTCGATATCCATCGTTCGCAGTTCTTGGATCACCTCGACCATCTACAATAATCTTACTCTATTCCTTTCTTTCAGAAAAAAAGAAAACTTCTTATAGAAATGCTTTATTTTTTTTTATTATATGGCCCAGCCATCCTGTCCTTCTTGATTTTATTATCCTCTACTTTATACACTTCACTAAAGCTTTTAGTAGCTTTCTACTTATTATCTCTAGATCTCAAAACTATATCCCACTCTCTATTTTACTGCAAATATCAAAAATATCAAATTTAATTTCAATTACAAAATATAACATCCACACCTAAACAATTAATCAATGCAATCCAACGTCTTATAAATTTCTAATATCTCAATTCTAAACGAAATTCATCTCGCTTTTTCAATAATCTATTACTTATTTAACTTCCGTTTAATTTATATATTTATCTTTATCAATAAATTATCACCATTTAACTACCTACCTGTAACCAAAATACAAAATTTCATTTTCTAAATTAATACAATTTATTTTTACCAATCATCCAATTATTATAATAAAATTTAAAAATATCGGAATAATTTTATTTTGATATGTTTTGTACACGACAACACGCAAACAAATCAAACTTGCGAAACTGTTTACACATTTTTTATTGTAAAAATATATCGCACAAAATAAATTTAAAATTAATGAAATCATTTACCAACAATACAACTTTATACAATTTCCATCTAGATTGGATAGACCTGACAAAAGCATAGCACATCCCCCTTGAATCGTCTTGAACATAGCTTAACTCAAGTTCGAATTTAATTTTAATTTTTAGTGGAATGTACTACATTATTCTCTATAAAAATTAAAGTTCCGAATGACTCGAATGTTGTAAGTTATAATAAATTAATAATCGTATTTAATAACTCAGGATAGTTCGAAGCTATAATGTGTCACCAATGTGGGTTTTAACTGCTAAGGGTGGTAACTTGGTAACGAAGGAGTACAGAACGCGAATTAATGTTCAGTTACTAGTTATACAATGTGTTTTCTAAATTCATTGATTAGGCAAATTTGGTGGTTTCTAGCAAAGCCTGCAATACGACTTAAAATTAATTTCACGAACTGAAACTGAAATTGAATAAAAGGTTTTAAATTACTCAAATAAATATTGAATTTCATATTATAAAATTCAATTATTTCTGGAGATGACCTTATACGACAAAGTACTGCTTCATAGTATAGATAATTTAAATATAAAATTAAAAGCGCTGGAAGCATTCTGTGAAAATCTTAAATTATTCCTGTGTTATATCTGTATGTTACTTCAATTCCAACAAAATAATTTAAAATTTTAATCTGTAGAGGTAGAATATTATGTCTTTGATAGTACGATAATATTGCAAAAAGAAAGAATCAAAATAGTTGGTTATAGAAAAATAAAATAAATAAAAATAAAGCCGTGGTATGTAATTTTTTAAAAACAAAGAGATTTGTGAATATAAATTTAATCAAATTATACTTTACCCACATAGTCTGTAATTTGTTGTGAAGTAGCAACCGTGATATGTTGTATGCACTTACGAGGTTTTTCGTATGATATATATAACACCTGTATAGCGTGCATGTTTGTATTATGTTTGAAAAGTTGTTTAATAGTATTATCCATACTGTACTAGAAATTTTTAATAATTTAAAACTTAACGACGGTCATATATTTATAAAATTTTGATTTTTTAAAAATTCTAAATATTAAAGTGGTACCCGCGATGTAAATATTATCGTAATCTAACCTAACTTTTCAGTTTTATAATATTCCAGTCGCTCTAACCTACTATGCATTTTTAACGTGACTAGTAAATTTCATACGTACAAAATAATAATGATTTCTCTAACGACCTTGCACTAGATACCAAACCTATTTTTTCCCTTGTATAATAATATTCCCAATTTTTAAACTGTCATGAAATTTAATACGAATCAAATTTGAACCATTTTATTAAATAAAGTGCATCTATCGATTAAAAGATTTTTCGTCGTTTAACAACTTCTGATAAAAAGCAAATTGATGTCTATTGAAACCCAGAAATATACTGCTTTCATTAAGCTGTCTTGCAAAATGATAGATAACCTGTGTGTACTTTAAGTACGGCTTTCTATTGTGACGTATGACAAATAATCCCAGTTTAGCGAAAAATCATTGCACGTATTTGTAATGACATTGCTTTTTCTTTCTTTCATACCACTTCACTACAAAATCATAAATATTATCGACTCGTCTTTGTTTTATTTTGTTTACAAAGTTGCTTTTATTTAATTTTTAATTCGAAGGTGCAGTTAGTAAAGCATTTTTTAAATCGACCAGAAAATAATTCTATTTTACATTTTTACCGTTTGTTCGATATGATTCAGAACACAAAGTTTCGAATTTCAATTATTATACAAAATTATGTTAGTTCCTATTTCGACTTCTGCTTTCTACAATAATTAATTAATTTTAGTAAATTTCTGCTATCATTGAAATCGTACGTCTGTTGTTTTCTCTTTTCTTGAAGACGAACAATAAAATTAAGTTCATTTACTTCATAACCATAAGCATCCGGAAAATTATCCTACAAGGTATATAATAATAATTATAGTGGAAAATTAAAATGTGATGTGTTTTCTTAAAGTTTAAACATTACATTGTTACTCAGAGATTCAAAGTTACCGAATTAAGTTAATATAGTAACAGAGTAAGAGAGGTTTATTAAAAAATCCCGAGATATGATCTAAAAATTATCATTGGAGACTGCAACGCAAAAGTAGGAAGAGGGGAAGAATATGGATCGACAATAGAAAAATATAGCAAGCATGTCGAAAGTAATGAGAATGAACAACTGTTAATTGGCTTTGCAGCCGAGAGAAGTTTGAAAATTGTGAGTACTGACTACCAACGAAAAGATTATATAAGGGAACGTGGACATCACCCGATGGTAAAACGGTGAATCAAATTAATCATGTGTTAATAGAAGAGAAACATAGAAAAATGATAACTAACGTCAGAAGTTGTAGAGGAGCAGATGCCAACTCAGATCACTACCTGGTAAAAATAATGGTTAGACAGCTAGTACCAGAACCATATCAAGAAACCCAAGAAAGAATGGAAAGATATGATATCGAGAAGCTGAAGAATGAAAACAATAGAGATAAATATGCAAAAGAGATAGAAAGACATCTACAGACAGGAGAAAAGGAAATAGAAGAAAGGTGGGAAATAATGAAGAATGCTATAAAGAAATCATCAGATCAAATTTTGGGAAAGTATAAGAGAGGCAAAGGAAAAGATTGGTACAACGACGAATGCAAGATAGCAGTAGCAGAAAGAAAGCGAGCAAGAATTAAAATGATAAGTAAAGGAACAGAAGAAGCAAAAGCAGAACTTAGAAATAAAAGAAGTAGGGTTAAACGCGTATGTAGAATAGCAAAGAGAAGGGCAGAAGAAGAGGAAATAAAGAAGCTGGAGGAGAGCTATAGAGCAAAGAAAATAAGAAGGTTTTACCAACAAATAAGGACGAAAAAACAAGGTCAACAATTAAAAGAGGTGTTTTGTAGAAGTAGAGATGGAAACTTGTGCATGGATAAATATAGAAGTCTCGAGAGATGGGCAGAATATTTTGAGGACATACTGAACGAGCGGGAAGAAGCCAATTACGGACTAGAATTGGAGGTCACTTCTGCAATGAACGATGAAGAAACGTAGAAAATAACACCGCCATCAGAGGAAGAAATAGAAAACATAATAAAAAAGATGAAGAATAACAAAAGCCCAGGTGAGGAGGGTATCCAGGCGGAAATGATGAAATATGGAGGTGAACAGATTAAAAAGGAGATATATAGATTGATTAGTAAAATATGGAATAATGAAAAGATGCCAAAAGAATGGTCGCAAGCGATGATCTGCCCAATTTTTAAAAAAGAGGATAGAATAAGATGTGAGAACTACCGAGGCATAGCCCTGTTAAATGTGGTCTACAAGGTATTGGCAAATCTCATAAAGGAAAGGATGCAAAAGTACATAGAGGAAATTGTGGGAGAGTACCAATGCGGTTTTAGACCTAATCGATCGGTGATTGACGAGATATTCACTCTTAGGCAGGTGCAGGAGAAGTGTTATGAACATAATATAGTGATACATGCGGCATTTGTCGATTTCAACCAGGCTTACGACTCCATTGATAGAGAAAAATTGTATGGAGTGATGGAAGAATTGAGAATACCTAGAAAGTTGATAAGATTGATCAAAATGACTCTTGCAGATACAGAGAATAAGGTTGCGGTAAATGCTAAATTATCAAAGAAATTCAAAGTGAGTAAAGGGCTGCGACAGGGGAATCCCTTATCAGCAATGCTTTTCATAGTTGCAATGGAGTGGATAATAAGACGAGCCGGGACCCTACGCGATGAAACGCTATACAATAGAGAACATCAAGTGATAGCGTATGCAGATGACATAACGGTACTGGCGAGATCTAATAAGGGCTTAAAGGATGTTATGTTATATTTAGAAGCAATGGCTAAAATACTGTGCTTGAAAATCAACGAAAATAAGACCAAGTACATGAGAATGGGAGAAAAAGGTGAAGTCGAGCTGGGAACTTGTTTTAGAATGGAAACAGAGAATGGGGAGCAATACAGTTTTGAAGAAGTGGACAAGTTTTGTTTCCTGGGGACGGTTGTGACACGAAATAATGATTCCAGTAAAGAGATTAACACTAGGATAGCAGCTGGAAACAGAAGCTTAGGTTCTCTGATGTCCGTAATAAGAAACAAAAGCGTATCACGAAAAAGTAAAGTGAGGATATATAAAACAGTTATCCGACCGGTGGTAACTTATGCTAGTGAGATATGAACAATGAGTGGAAGGGATAGAGAAAACTTGGAGATATGGGAACGAAAGGATCTAAGAATTATTTACGGAGGTAAGAAAGTGGAAAACGAATGGAAAAGAAGAACCAACGCAGAAATCTATGAGTTGTTTGATGAACCTCAAATAACGGATGTTGCCCGATCCCAAAGAATTCGATGGTTAGGACACGTACTCCGACTTCAAGAAACTAGAAGCACAAGAAAGGCAATGGAAGGAAGACTTTTGGACACAAGAAAGAGAGGACGACCAAAGAATAGATGGCAGGATGCGGTGGAATCGGACTTGCGACTGATGGGTGTTAATGGATGGAAAAAGAAGGCACAAAGTAGACAACAATGGAGAAGAGTGGTGCAACAAGCCTTGGGCCTTCATGGCCTGTCGAGCTAATTTATATATAATATATAGTAAAGCAAATAAATACAAAATAAATGTAAAATATTTCGTATTACAATGTAGTACATGCATAGGAGTTTAAACCTCTAAACCTTCTCGTATTTTAACTTAAATAGAGATTATTACAATAATAATTTTAAAATAAGAAAAGAAGATCACAGGTAAAACTTAAGAATGTGCTCGTAGATGTCCACAATTGCTCTGCCTCCTTTCGTTTTTTTTTATGTTCCTGATAAGCGTGTAAAAGTTACCTTTGAACACAGGGGACCTACTGTTTAACGACTTCGCGAATCTAGAGATTTGGCAATTTATGATATCTCAAATATGTTTGGACGGAACAATTCCCGTATACTTAATCGGGACATGATCCCACGATTACTATGCAGCCTACGATCGTCCTACAAAATAATTTTAAATTAATCGACACAAACAACTTAATGATATCACGCGGCCTTAGTTTAAGTCTTGTATGAAAACCATGCATTGACGACTAACATTAAATTTTGAAATTTGGGGCTTCGTCAGGATATGGCCCGTGGTTAAGAGCTAACTGTTTACAAAATTTCATTAAAATCGAGCAACGACGCTGAGAAACAGCGTCTGTTCGGTTTTGCCGTATAGATTTGGACCCCGATGAAGCTTCCCAACATAAACCAATAATTTGAATTAAAAATATATTTAAAAATATTCTATTACAATGTAGTTCAGACTAATAATAATATTTGTTGTTATCCAATTTCCTGTTTACGACTTCCATATTTCAATTTAAAAATTTATGAACGCACTTTATTGAATAAAAAGATTTTCCCAGTCACTTTAACTAACTGAACGTTTTATTTATATTCGATCGCTCTTTTATGAATTTTTAATAATTTAATATTTCAAATAGACAACATATTATTTTTATCGGTGCACTTGGGTAACGATTTGTAACAAAAAAGGTCTAATTAAAGTCACCATTCGTGTCCAGTCTAATGCATTAGTTTATTAATAAATTACCTAGCTACATACGTAGCCATACACATATTATTTCATATTATTAACGTTTTGAATTTTTAATAAATCAGATAAACCCGTAAAAGTTCATTCGATTAGATTGCAGAGGAAATAGAAAAACCGAGTGAAGCTTTCTTAATTTTTTTTTTTAATTAGTCGAGTCCACTAATTTTCGAAGGAAGCAATAATGATAAGTTCTGAATTGAGGTTAGAAAATTTTTCCTTTCTAAAAGCTAAATCATGTCGACAAAAATTTTGACGTCTATAAAACGATCCATGCTTCTCGTATACCCTTTGCAACTGAGTTTATGACCCCGAAACCTAAGCCTTTGACAAAATTGAATAATTTACGTCGTGCTGTGTACCTACGTACCTACAAATTGAGTATTTTTTATACGCATAATAAAATATAGTACGTAAAATTACGCCGTAAGCTCTCATTGCGCTAATTCCGTAATTTATCAACTTTGAAATTATTACGTACAAAGCTCGTAAAATTTTGTTTCCTAAAACTTTAAAAAAAGGAAGTAACTAAAACTTTGGCGTTATTTAGTAGAGTGCAACTCGATTCTTCTTGTAATCACCGAAAGCAATTCGGATAGTAATTCACGTTTGGAACTTCGCCGTCAGCAAACATTCAGAGAGAAAAACGTGTCAACGAGTTGGTAACGATGTCATTTCAGTGTAGAGTGACTGTACCGATCCGATAAAATCAATCTGATTAAGTACATTGATCGTACAAAGTGGATTTGCCCTGTTGGCTTTTTATACACAATTTTGTTCGACCTCCGGGGAATTCTAAAATATGTATAATGAATAAATGTTAAATTGCCCAAACATAAAGAATTGTGAAAAACTTGAAAGGAATTTTCCACGAAATTTCTTATTTTCATCAAAATCAAAATAAAACCAAGTTTTATTGTGCAATTAAAACTTTATACAATTTCAAACACCATTTTCTCTTAAATATCTGCATTACTTCATTATTCCCGATCGAAAAAAATTGTGCACAATATTTTCTTTTCCTTATCAAATTGAAGTAACAATTTAGTTCAATTATTCATATTTATATGATCATTTGATTGAAGAAAAACTATTTAGTTGTACGATACGCATTGCTGGTTATTTACTAATGCTATATTGCAATCATACAATTGAATGACGTCACATCGGCAATATAGCGCTGCTTGTGTGCTTTACACTCAGAAAAATTTTATTTTTATTCTATAATGATATTAGAACTCACAATATAATTTTAGTAGCTAAATCAGCACGCAATTGGCTTCTTTTGAACTGACGAATATTATTACGTAGTTTGTTGTTTTATTACTATGTTAAGTAATTAAATCTGTTCCTTCCTAGTTCAGTACAATGATAATGACGTAACATTGTACACAAATTTTATGTATTCTATTTTATTGCGGCACACACAAATTACCCGAATAAAATTCTTTGTCGAAATGCAATAAAATCGCCATAGCAAATTTTCTTTGATTTTCCCGAAATTATTATCAAAGAAAATAGACGAATTTTCTACTGGCTATTCTGGACTAATAATAATAATAATAATAATAATCGGCATTCCATCTCATAAGAAATATCGCCGCGTCGTTGGACGCTTTCCAATCCATTTTCCAGGGTGGCTTAATCCCTATTTGCTGCTGTGTGATTTACCCGTTACATCATTTTTCTTCTTACAGCTTTTCGTGTGATTTTGCCTCTTCCACGACTCTCTTCCACAACCGTCTATCCATAGTCTTCGTTCTCCAATCCTGCAGCTGCATCGCTCCCAGAGCCTTTTCAACCTCGTCTAACCACCTCATCCTTGGCCTTCCTCTCGGACGCCCAACATCTGGTTTCCATCTTATCACAATTCCAATTGCTCTATCATTTTCCGCTCTCATCACATGACCTAACCATCCCAGTCTCATCGCCTTAATGTGTCGGACAATGTTTCTGTTTTCCAATTCGTGTTCTATTTCGTTATTTGTTCTTATTCTATACCGTACATCATTTATTCTTCTGATTCCCATAATCTTTCTCATTATTTTTCTCTCGAAAACATGCAACTTGTTCTTCTCATTTTTCGTCAGGCACAATATCTCCATCCCGTATGTTACTACGAGTCTTATTAGAGTTTTATATATTTTTATTTTTGTCTCTTTCCGTATGTTTTTACTCTCTAACAGCTTCTTGTTTCCGTAGTATGCCCTGTTTCCTGCCATTATACGATCTCTCACTATCTCTTCTCTTTCGTTATTATCGTTTATTTGCACTCCCAGGTACTTAAAAGTTCTTACCTCTTCAAAGTTATATTCTTGGATCTTGATTGCTTTTTCTGTTTTTCTTTTCCCTCTATAGCATTTCATGAATTTCGTCTTTAATTCGTTCACCTGAAGGCCTGCTCTTTGTGCTTCCTCTGCCAACTTTGCAAACGTCTCAACTAGTGCTCTGTGCGTTCTTGAAATTATTACAAGGCCATCAGCAAATGTTACTATTTGCACCTCTTTATTTATTATTGTCCCGGTACATTTTGTTCTTCTCATTACACCTTCTAACACAATATTGAACAGGTCGGCCGACAAAGCATCGCCTTGTCTTACTCCTGTGCTTGTGCTGAATTCTTTGGTTAATCCTTTCGTTGTTTTTACTATCGCTGTTGTGTTCTTAATTGTCATCTGGATCAATCGTATAATTTTTGCAGGTAATTTCAATTTTTCCATTTCCTCCATCAGGTGTCTCCTTTTAACTCGATCAAAGGCCTGCCTGAAGTCCACGAATAACATCTCCAGCCGCATGTCGTGCTCATGGCACTATTCCATTACCTGTGACACTACAAACATCGCATCCACTGCTGATCTACCAGGTCGAAAACCTTGTTGATAGTCTCCTATTTCGCTATTTATATGTTCTTGTAATCTCTTGTCGATCATTTTGGTTAGCGCCTTATAATTATTGTTCACTAGAGATATTTCTCTGTAATTAGAACACTCCTTTAAGTCTCCTTTCTTGTGGATTGGGATAACTTCTGCTACATTCCATTCTGCTGGCATCTTTTCCTCTCTCCATATTTTTAACATCAGTTGGTACAGTCTCTCCAACAATGTCTCTTCTCCCATTTTTACTAATTCAGTATTTTTGTTATCCATCCCCGGTGTTTTTCTATTTTTTATTGTTGCTAACACTTCACAGAATTCTTCATATGTTGGTTCTACTATTGTTTCTTCCTCCTCCAGCATTGACATTTTATTACCGTTGGTCATCTCAACTATTTCCCCACCAAGCAATTCTTCAAAATAATTTTTCCATATGTCTTTAATTTCTTTCTTCTCATATTTTGTGTTTCCGGACTTGTCTTTCATTCCTCTTATCTCGGATCTTCTATTGTACCTTTGTTCTTTTATATTTTTGTATAATTCTCTTGGATTTTTATGTGCTTTTTCTATATCTGTCATCAGCCTCTCCATCCATTGTTGCTTCTTATGTCTGCAAAGATTTACAGCTTGTCTTCTTTTTTCCTTATATATTTCGTTATCTGTTGAGGTTTGGGAGGTCATCCATCTTAACCTGGCTTTTCTCTTCGTTTTTATCATGTTTTTACATTTCTCGGCGAACCACTTTTATCTATTTTTTGTCTGCCTATATCCAACTGTTTTCTTCGATGTTTTCAGTATACTACTCTTTATATTAGACCATTCTTCCTCTATATTCTGGTTTTGCTGCTTTTTTGACATCTCCTCTTGTAGCATTTGAGTGTATTGTCTCTTAGTCTTCTCGCATTCCAGTTTTTCTATTGCCCATCTGTTACCATCTCAATCTTACCCATTTCCACTTTCATAATTACCATATTGTGATCGGTGTCCACGCTGTATCCTCTATACGATCTTGCATCTCTCACCTTGAATGTTTTTCTCTTCGCTACTAATATGTAGTGTAGTTCCTGGTTTCATCCAGGTCTCCTCCTTGTGTAAATTCTTGTGCATAAAGTCTGTAGTTACTATTCTTAAATTACACATCATTGCCAGATTACACAATCTCTTTCCATTTTCGTTGGTTCTCTGATGTATAGTATGTTTCCCAGCCACATCTCCCACATAATCTTCTTTACCAATCTGGGCGTTAAAAAAGAAGTCGGAAATGTTGGGTGGATGTAAAAAAAAATTCGATTATCAATATGTACTGCTTAATTTTTTAAACATGAACATGTAAGTGAACATTCACTAGTCGTATGTGAATGTCTATGTAAAAAAAATTTAAAAGCGAAACATTGAATTATTGAAAATAATCTAGAATTGTATTTGAAAAACATTAACAGAACACTTACTTCCAGAATATCCCTGGTATATTTTTTGATGTGATTGAAAAGTTAATTTTATGAGTAAACCTGATTTTATAAATAGGGGCAAGTAAAGAATTTAATAAAATATAAATTAGTTTTACGGGCTTTATAAAATAATTTACGTAATAATTAAAATGAATTTAATTAAAATTTTAGTATTATTATTATTTTAAAATTTTATTAATTTATAATAAATATAAAGAAATAAATCGGTGCGGTTAAAATGAAATGTACGAGCATTTATAGATCACCTGAAAAGCTGGAACATTTAAATCATTCTTGCTACAATTCTGCCTTCTAAGGTAACAATTTGTTATATTTATCGACATTTTTACATTGATAATACAGTGTTTGGATGGTGTTATTATATTGCATTAAATATTTTCCAAAAATGCAAAGAAAATATATCTATCTGAAACTAAACTATCGTTTACCTATTGCAATATTTTCAATTTCGATGTTCGTACATCTTTTGATTTTCGTTGATACAAAATTTATGATAAAATCAGGTTTTAGACATTATCTGTCTGAAACAGTAAGCTGTGATTTTTACTGTTTTTTTTAGAAAGTTTTCCGATAATATATCTTGTATAGCTTTAAAATCATCCATCCTGCGTACCCTTTTGTACCGAGCTAGCTATTGCGGCATGTTCAGTTTAAAAAGAAAGATTTCGTCGTATCCTTTTCCGGTGCAAAAGATTAAATGTCTTTTTCTTATTCTTGGTGTTTAGTATTTTCTTTGTAGCATTTTAAAGTTAGGCAAGTTTAAGCATAACTCGAATAGTAAAATTTTAGTTTCAGTTTATAACTTGTTTGTTAAAATATACTAAACGTTTTTGCTCTGTTAGAAAGTTAAAATTGTCACAAAATATTTCAAAGTTTACTTTTCTCTTATGTTTAGAAAAAGAAAAATAAAAATGAAGTGTAACAATTTAATCCATTAAAAACACCTTTTGTAAATATTGACGTTTTTATAGTCTCATTTATTATTCAGACTTTTAACATGTTTAGGGTGACAGGATCTACACCCGTATGTTAAAATAAATCAACAAATTTCATTTTCCCGTATTTAATATTGACGACGTCATATGAAAACTGTTTTAATTGAAGAAATAACTTTCAGTTTACTTGTTTTTTGCGTCTAAATGCGAAATTACAAACAGCACTTTGCAAATGTATTTTTTAGGTGTATTTATTCACTTGAGGTTTCAACTTCGCAAAGAGATGCGTTCATTTTTAAACATCCAAAAGCGTAGTAACAATAACTTACCAAACACAAGCATACTCTTCGTTTTTCGGTCTTCGCTCTGAAAAGTTGCTACGTGGCAAGTGTAGTCTCCTGAGAGATCAGGACTGGGCTTCAGAATGTGGAGAGCCCTGTGTATGCTGTTAGCGTCAAGACTTGCTGCATATTCTAAATTTAAACGGCCCTTCAGGACACCTAACTCTTGAGGCCTTTTACTGCTACCTAAAACCAAAGAACTAAGCAAACTGATTTCGGAAAATCTTCCAACTCACCTGGTATCCATTGATATACCGGCTTATTATCATTTTTATTAAAATACCATTTCACTACCAAACCAACATTTTTCTCACCAACGTTATCAAAATCTTCTAAAATAAAATCACAATCTAATACTACAGGAGCACCGTGTTGAATTATTTTAGGGACTTGTAATTTTTTGATCTTCACTCCCGTTCCAATTCGGACTGCTGAAATTAAAAAAAGGATTAATTAAAAAAAAAAATGCTTTCTCCTAAAAATATTTTTAAAAATCTTTCTGTTTTTAATTTTTTAATTTTTTAATTACGCACATACTACTGCTAAATTATCATCGCTTTCCAAGGAAATATAGAATTGTTTAATAAACTCGCAAAAAATGAATTTTAAAAGCTCCGAAGCTCTAAAACGGAAAACCAAACAAAACAGTTTTATCGTATTAAAATATTTATCTTGCGAACTTAAAATTGGGTCTTACGGAAATCTACATTGTTATGTTACTACAGAAAGAAGAATCAACCAGGCGGTTAATGTGTAAACTTGTACTACGGCATTTGCTATGTGTCAGAAATATAAGAAACAAAAATGACTTCTACATTAAGAATGATTTAAACTTCTCGTTATACTTTCCAGACACGGACTTAAATATTTTAACGTTTATTTAATAAAGTTTTGCAAAACAAAAAAATGAATTGTTAATAAAGTTGTTGGCAAAATCACTTAGGAATAAAACTTGACATTTATTTTTATTTTAAATTTTAGTTTGAAAGCTCCAACTTAAACCAATATTAGTTTATTGCAATAGAAAATAAAAAATAAATAAATTTCATAACGCGTTTGGAAAAACTATGGTAACTAAACTTGATGGTATTGAATTTCTGATTCGTATCCGGTGGGAAAACTTTGTACGTTTTGGAAACTCGCTCCCGCACCTGTTGGAATTTGATAAGAGAAGTCTCAAAGTATAATTCCAGTTATAGAAAATTAAGCGACTTAAATGCGTGTAGGTATAATTTAATATTTTGATTAAAACTTTCGTCAAACTAAATTTTCAGTCGTTCATTTGAATATAGGCAATAATTTTCCAGTTTCGTGCGGAAAATTTTAACCGAATAAACGTAATGTACAAAAATTGTTTCATCGACGGAAGGTAAATATTTTAAGGCCGGCTCCAGATGTGGCTACGTGATTTTTATCCGTATACTACGAAAATATTTGAATTGATCGTTACAAACTCGTTACCATGGTTTATGCTCGACAGTCTAACACGGATGCACGTACGTACATTGCGACACGCATGGAATTGCTTACATATTGCTAGTATTTTTTTTATTATTTCTACTAAATATCCGAAATTTTATTTTGAAGACAATTATAAATGTAGCTGTCTGAAGAACACATGTATTTGAATCGTTCTGTTTATAATAATAATTTTCACTAAATGATTAATGTACGAAGACATCTTTCTAAGTTTTCTTATGCTGGTTGCATTACTCCTAGGTTAAGAGAAGAGAAGAGACTTTAATTAAAAGTTTGCCAATCTTATTAGTAAATTTTTTTAAGTAATCATGCACCAAGAATCTCTACCGTAAAGTCTAAAACTTCAAAGTGATCTCGTAGACCAGCATAGTTTTTGTATATTTTTTTAATTGGTTAAAAATTGTTGCGTGGAAAGCTTTCAATTTATCTGTTCCAGATTTTAGCATATACATATGTTGCAAATTTCAACTATTGAATGTACCTAGTTGTTTTCGATAGCTATTGCTCTAATAACAAGCAATTAACGGCAATGTATTGTTGTCAAGCGAATTTATGTTGAATTACGTCTATCTGCATTTGGTTGTTTGATGCGGTGCTTGCATTTCTGTTATCTCCTGAGTTCTGTCAAGATCATTCGTTGAGAAAGTAGATCATAGAGTTTCGGTTAAATATCTCCTCCTCGATAATAATTTTACGAAATTATTTGTATAGATTTACAATTATTTTTGCCGCTCTTTCGCCTTAGCAAAACTCAAATAAAATGTTATTAATTAAAATATTAAAAATATATACTTATTGGCTAATCGTAATCGTATTATCTTTGTGTATTGCTTAAATTCCTGTTATAGGTATCTAATACGCCTTACACCATCAATGTTGCATCAATACACCGTCAATAGTAATTTATGCTACAATAAAGTATCGATTAAATTTTAATGCAGTATTGATGCAATATTAACACTATTATTGATAATGTAAGGTGTATATAAAGGACATTACTTTATTTACTACTGAAGATAAGATTCTGTGTCTGCAGTTATTGCTTTCCTATTATTTATTATATCTCTTACATATTAGCATTCCTACTATTTTGTCTAATTTGTCGTCCTTTCATCTAAGTGATATTTAATTTCGATTGTAAATTGAGATGTTATTTTATGTACAATTATTTAATTTTTAATTTTTTTAATCCAAAATATTTCTTCAAATTCCAATTTTAATTTCAATATAATTTTAAAAATGGTAAAGTTAAAATATCACGATACCGGTATCTCAGTGCGGCTTATCACTCACAATTTGTCGTTCCTTGAACAAATTTTTAATTCAAAAATATACAATTTTTACCATTTCTTACTTAAATTAATCTTATCTATTTCTCTTGTAATTCCTCTTATCTTTTTATTCGACTACAGCTTCTGTTTTATTTTTATTTTTAAAAATCGTTCAAACTTTCTTTAAAATCAATTAATCCAACCACAAATCTTAAATAAATACTCTTCATTCAAAAATCACTTATATTTAAAAAAAAAACTATAATTTTATCAAAATTTTATCGGACATACAAATTATACGTCCATCAACGTCGATCATTTTTGGCAAAAAAGCTCTGAATTGTTTGTGATTTGTCCCCACCTAGCAAATTCTGCAATGTGACAACTTACTAATTAATATCAAAATTATTTGAAAATACATAGGGTGGGTCCAAATCACTTTGAAACACGACATCTTTTACCCCCGTTGCTAATTGTAGTTATGAGCGAAGCTTAAAACAAGAACTCTTGGCGTATTTTAAAGAAAAATAAATCTAAAAAATTTTAACCCAACATTACAATATTTATAAATGAAATAAAGTTAATTTCAAAAATAATCAAATCAAATAAAATAAAAAAGCTTATCTATATTAAAATTTTCATGAACATACTCCATCTCTTTCAGTTTCTTTTATTTTTCTTTATGGACCTTCCACAAATTGATCCTGATTTGAGGTGTCCATTTCGTCGGCGTTCTGTTTGTTTTCTTCCGCCCCCGACTTATCCAAAACTTTTGGTTATTCTTCTTTTTCTTCACGGCTTCCTGTTTTGTGTGATCTTGCTTTTCTAAGTTTGAAATTGTTTTATCTTGTATTATTATCTTCACTTGTTTTTCTGCTTCCAATCTTGTAGCTTCTTGTTTTTCAAATTTTAATTTTTCGGCTTCTACTTTTACCATTTCTAATTTTTCAGCTTCTTGTCTTATAATTTCCAATTTTAGCGCTTGTAATCTTACAGTTTCTTGTTTTTCTGCTTCCAGTTTTACCATTTCTAATCTTCTAGCTTCTTGCTTTTAATTGCTAATTTTTTCGCTTCTAGTTTTTCTGCTTTTAGTTTTGTGATTACTAATTCTTTTTCTTTATCTTGGTTATCTTTTCTTATGTTTCTAATATCTTGTATTATTTTATTTTTTTTCTTTTTGTTATCTCCTTCCATTTTGCGTTACTTTTTCTATTAATTCCTCAGGGTATCTGTCTAGTTTCTTTTTTATTTCTGTCATCATTCTATCTACTAGTACTATGTCAATTTTTACGTTTTGTTTTCAACTCTTCTTCACAAGTTTTCAATTCAATTTTAGTTCTAAATCTTAGGGAATCTCAGGGATCAAGTGTGTTCAAACCCTCAAGCCCCACGTTGGGCGCCAAAAGAATGCAATGTAAATTTTTAATTTACTAGTAATAATAATTTGTTCAATTTTAATTTCGTTACAATAGAATTTTAAAATGATAATGTTAAATTTATACGATACCGGTATCTCAGTCCGGCTTAACACTCACAATTTGTCGTTCCTTGAACAAATTTTTAATTCAAAAATATATAATTTTTACCATTTCTTACTTAAATTTTCTGATATAATTTTTTAATCTTATCTATTTTGCTTCTAATTCCTCTTATCTTTTTATTCGACTACAGCTTCTATTTTATTTTTATTTTTAAAAATCGTTCAAACTTTCTTCAAAATCAATTAATCTAACCACAAATCTTAAATAAATACTCTTCATTCAAAAATAACTTAGATTTCCAAAAAAAACTACAATTTTATCAAAATGTTATCGGACATACAAATAATTATACGTCCATCAACGTCGACCATTTTTGACAAAAAGGCTCTGAATTGTTTGTGATTTGTTCCCACCTAGCAAATTCTGCAATGGGACAACTTAATAATTAATATCAAAACTTTACTAAATGCATAGGGTGGGTCCAAATCACTTTGAAACACGACAATATATTGTAACGATATTTTTTTGCAATGCGTGGCAACCTGCAAATAACCACCATCAATCTCTACGGCTTTACAAGTCGTAGAGCTAAGACTTCAAGTTGACGATTATTGTCTTTTGTTTTCAACATAACAGTCTGGGCACCAATTTAGCTGTAATTATCTCACAACTTCTTCAAAAATAAATAAAATAAAAAATTCATGTCCAAAAAAAATTAAATATTTCAAAATAAATTATTGTTTCGTAAATAAATCGTAAATTTAATTTCAATGTAAGTAAATAATTAATTCTTCAAAAGTAAACTTTCCAATCGTCAAATTCAAATTTTAATTCAATGTAAAGTAAATGTAAAATTTTATTGGGTTCGTACTTTTAAATTTATCCTTATCCAAAACGTCGGCTTATCTATCTGGCCACACGCTCGCACTTACAAATAATTTTAATTTCCAATTTTACAGTCCATATCCAAATTAATTTAATTTAAATTGCTCTTTCCAAATTTTTTTACCAAATCAATCCAAACTACTGTTCAGTAGCAACGTATCAAAAATCATCCAAATTATCCAAATATCAAAACAATCCAAAAATTACGCAATAATGCATTCGCATCAAAATCATTTATTCAAATCAAAATCAAAATTATTATTCACAAAAATATAACTCACAAATTCAAACTTATATCAAAAAATCTCAATAATCGCCTCGAGCTAACATGACACAACATGCTCGGGCGGTCGCTATCGGCGAAAAGGCAAAAATCTTCGTCGGTTCGCCCCCACCTGTCTAATTCTCCAATCTTACAGCTTAAAATTATTTAAAACAAAATAAAACTTTCATCAAAATGTACAGGGTAGGTGCGAATCCCCTTTTTCACCACAATATATGCCTCTATCTTGCTTGTTAGGCTGACTTCTGATGTGCATGTGATCTTGTTTGATTTTTAATGACGCCAGAATTAGAAATCTACACAATATGAGCAGTAGTATGAAATAATGATAATGATTGAACGGACATTTGGTTTGCTAAAAACACGCGACAAGACTATTGTGACTCAGCCTTTAAGGGAAAATAAAAATGTACATAAAAGTAAAATTATTATTCTTGCTTATTTTATTGCAATGCTGTATTAAAGGATGTTTGTAACACTTGGTCTAGGTAATAAAATGCAAAATGTGTATGTTCGATCTAACTTTTAAATATCAATAAAATGCAGGAACATCCCCGGTTGATAGTTTAAAATTTAAATCGAAAGATAATGTTTTAGCATAATTTTAGTTCAAATGTAAGTACTTCTTCATAAAGTACATAATAATTTATGTTCCTGTGATAAGATTTAAAGTAACGTAATTAGAAAGATGTTTTTATTATGCGTTATGCAATGCACATAACGGCAGTTTATTTGGGAGGGTTTTCTAGATAACTTGCTACCGAACATAAGGATATGAAAAATTAGCTTAAATGCTCCCAGGACGCTTTCTTTTGCCTGTGGGTAAGACGAGAATTCTTTTTTACCTCCTCTCTACTTTGTGTTAAAATATTACTTCATGCTAATCGTGTTTTTCTATGCGGTTAGCAGGATTAAGTTCATTTCGCTAAAATTTTTAATTTTTAAAATCGCGCTTACACCCATAATTTTAACGAAATGCAAGAGATATGTTATTTTCACCAATCTAATTAAGTTTTTTCGGACGCACACCGAGCACACGAGAGCATTCGGTTCGGCGTAGCTAAAATTTTCATGGTGGTTTCTTTGAAAAAAATTAAATTTCCTCACTGAGCCGCATTAGCCTCATTATCGATCTTAATTTATAGTTAAGAGCGTTCGTTTCAGGTATAAAGTTTGAAGTACGTAAAAGTGGCACTAAATTATTAACCGGCAAAATTGGAATCCACCAGCTTTAGCATCTTAGATATGCAACCCATATTATCAAATATTCAAGAGATCGATTCACAATATTCTTCATATCATGTAAACGAAGAAGAACTATAATTTTCTTATAAAACTTAATTATGTCGATGCAAAAATGTAAAAAATATTATCGTACGGGAAAGGGCTTTCGTGCTATTTTGGGAAGGTTTTTAATTATTTACGTCGTGTTAAGTGTTCAATCGGCCAAATTATACTAAATATTCAGCTAAACATTAGTGACCACAAATTTAATTTTGAGTTAACTCGATTTAACTACTTTTATAAACATATGGAAAGTACACTTCAAACATTAATGTAAAATTTTGTTAATTGCGAAGTTTTAAATTTAATTAAGTTTCAGAAAGCATGTCTTACATATTAATTCACGACTACTGCGTAAGTAATTAAAGTTTGACAATTTACAAATCTATTTATAATTTAATTTTCGGCTCAATCGATGCACAAACTGTAGATAATATGTATGTGAGCAGCATTATGCCCAATTAAGTTATAACTTGAAAATTGTAATTAATGTAAATATAAATTTTAGTCTTAGGATAATTGGCTTGTAATGCACTACGGTGCATTCAAGCTTGCGGTTTATGCTTATACGTATCCACCTCCATATAATTTTATTACGGGAATCTTATTCGCCCTCCCTAAGGTTGAAGAACAAGGTGCTTAATTACGTATCCACCGAAATGTTCCTTCATTTGCTACTGCTATGAATTAGTTGTATCCAAAGTTAGACAATTTCAATTAAATCTTTGTGACTTAATATGACTTCCGAATAATTGGAATAATTAAATATTTAATTTTTTTGCGTCAGCAGTTGACCTCATATCCCGAACAAATGTAAAGGTGTAAGACCTGAAATCTATAGATTAGTACACTTAAGAAAATAAAGCGCAAGCCGTCTGCAAAGAATCTCCACGTTCGAATTTACTAAAATAAGGTGAACTGTAAACGAGTGCAGAATTGCAACAACCTCTCAAAGCCACTTGAATATACTTCTTTTTTGCATTGTTACTCTACAATCACTTCTATTTACTATTGAGATCACGAAGACAATTTTGTAGCTTTATTCGAAAAATGTGGTTTACGTATTGAAAAGAAATAGTAAATATGTTTTTAAATTGCAATATAAAATCAAATTTCCTACTGAAAATATCGAGCACGTAAGGTCTTAATTTTAAAGTCATCGAATTTGTGTTCAATTATTTATTTGATAAATCGTCGAAACGTTGAATTTTACAAAAAATTAGTGGTCAAAATAGAACCGTATATTATAGTTATGCTATACTTAGGGGTTCATCAGACTATCGGATACTGTGAGGAAAATCACACCAAAAACTTAAACTGGCATTTGTCCTTGTTAAACTCGTTTAAATTTTATTGTATTGGAAACGGATTTGTAAAAATTATTGCATTCGCCAGCAAAAAACGAGTACTTACACCGGAATTTCGGTTAACGCCGGATTTATATTTTTAGAAGTTTTATTTGTGCAATATAGAAACCGATGAGAATAATTAGATTTAACTAATTACAAATGTGGTGTAGTATAAATATTATATTATATTTGTGAAGAATCAGTTCAAAGTTATGGTTAAATACGGTTCCTTTGACGTGGTAATGTGGTAATTTCTATTTGATGTTTGTGTTCTGAATATTTAACGAGAAATTAGGATTTTCTGAAAATAATTTCAAAATTTTAAATTAATTTTAAGATTTATTTTCACGCACATAAATCGTACATCAATTTTTATGATAATATTTTTACTACATACGAGGCTCGCACGAAGAAATAATAGTACGATAAAACTAGTATTAAAGTGAATTTGTATTTTACACATAATGAAGTAACAGGTTCTCTTAGAAATTGTTTCTAGTAAATAAATATTATTGTCTTTCGATAATATTACTGATATCGGATGAACAAAGATCTGCATCTTTTCGAAGTTGAAGCCGCTTCAGGGATTTTTTAAATTTTTTGAGCTACTCAGAGTCCTGCGTCTTTCTAGATCTACCGATTTACTCCTAATAATACTTGCATATAGTAAATAACACGCTATAGAAGGATCTAATCTCATGGAAACAGCCATAGTAGTCGTTTTGAATTTTTTTCACTCGAATTTTTAAATGATTCATAAATTTTAATTAATTAATATTTGTATTTACATGTTTATATTTGTAAGTTTTCGTAAGTACACCTTGTATTTTCGCCCTTTAAGATTATAAGCTAATTTTGTATGTTAGGTATTTAAATTTTAATGGCTATCATGTATCAATGTTCCAAAAAATGTAAGGTCTGAAATAGTAACTTGAAATAAAGCGAAAGAGATTTTAATTCGAAATAATATAACGTTGTAAAAATATACTTAGAGAATTTTATTTTTAAATTAATGGAGCTTTTAAGACAAACTAAACCTTGTTGAGAAATTGATTTTTAACAGTTTGTATAATAAAATAAAACATTTTATGGTGGACTCCGATAGTCCTTCATTAGTACTAACTATGTTTACGGGTTTGCTGGTTCAGTATCAACAGTTTAGGAGATATCAATTTTTGAAATAAACTTCAGTATCGTAGGTGTATTAAAAGTTTAGCTAAGTACTAATGATACAACCGAAAGCTGCATTTTCTATAAAATGAAGATGTAATGTTAGGATAAACAAACAATTGTTATAAATACCTAGTCGAAATATGACTCTTATCTCTATAAGCTTTTAACGGATTAGTTTGGTGAATAACCCTGTATAATATTTATTGGGTTATAAAAAAAACTAAAACCGTTTAGCATCGTTAACATCCCCATATAAGCATTAATGATAAAACTATTATTATAATTTTACAAAAACTGGTATCATTGTTAAGTCATAAAATTATATGATCGTAATTTTCATAGAAACCGTTTAGGAAAATTACCAACATTGTGAAAATTTATTACACGTAATCTAGTAAGTGTCAAAAAATTATATACGGAGATAATGAAAAATTTAATTTCTGTATTTATTCCAAAAACAGAACGAAATAGTAATAAATCAAGCAGTGGAATATTCTGGTTTATTAGAAAAATTAATTATTGTTAAAAAATATGCAGTGACAAGTCACAGAACATTGTTCAGCACCACTTAATGATCGAAATTGATGTAGAATTAATGGTAAGTATATTATGTGATTTGGGCAAAGCTGCGCCGGTCATAAACTGGCGCAGTCTAAATTTTTAAATAAAAATTTAAATATAGTTGGTCTTTGTTGTAAAAGTTTGTAAATTTGATCCATTATTTTATGTACCTACTAATTTTAAGAAATTTGCCACATCAATCAGACCTATCAAACACCAAGAGTTTTGTTGACTAATTGACGGTCTTGTTCACTCACGGATGTGACTGACCGGAAGTAGAAAATCGGATAGTTTCATTCGATAAAGGTTTACGTGGCACGTTTCAACACAAACGAGTAATGTGTAAATTTTCACAATCGACTGAAATTTTAATTATTTGACGTTACACAATCCTTTTGTGTAATCCAATACATATTTGTTCTGTATTTGTAAATTAGAATAACTACGATTGCAAAAGAACTTCCGTTTCGAGTTAAAAAATTATACAAAATATTAACATTACTGCTGATGGTTTTTCTTATAAAAATTTCAGACTTTGAATAAAATAAATTATTTTTATATTATACATAATAATATAAAAAACACTTGAGCAAAAAATAGTTGTCTTCTGTGATAAAAAATTAATTTACAAAAAAATTTCATTATTGCATAGCAACGTATTCACGGCAATACTGTGTTAAATCAACGGGATTATCGGAAGTCTCTCCTTTGTAATTTAAATTTTAAACAAAGACGTGCTTTTATTATTGCTTTTAAAAAATGGTACTCAAGCTAAAGTAGGTGAGTATTGCTAAGCAACAATGTATCACACTGATTATTCGACGCGACGTAGCAAATAATAGTTTTTCGCTTGTTACAATTTCAAAATTAGTCTTAAATGCAAATGTTTATCATTCTTCTTTAATTTAACTTTAATTTTGGAATTTGAGAAATTTTAAACGATGGGAAAATTCGTTTTTTTAATTTAAAATTTAGTTTTTAATATTTTAACTTTTAATTTGTGCCAAACTATTTAACAGGTAAGACATAAAGATCTTGATTTAAATCTTACACATAGTTCTTCGTTGTTTCAACTCCGTTTTTCGTATTTGCTCCTGTTAATTTATTGTTCATAAGTTTTAAGTTAAATTTAACGGAAAGGAACGTAATATACTACCGAAAGATTGCGCTGGATGTGCCAAATAACCATGACTTCAATGATAAAATTAATTAGGTTTTCCTTTGATTCTTATGATGCAAGAAGTTCATCAAATGCCTTGCGCACTCGTGTATGTTATTTACTCAATTGTGATTAATTAATACATACGATTTAGATATTTCTAGTTCCGTGTAGGTGAATTTAATGGATTTTATCTACCAAAATTTCATTTTTAGATCAATTCAGTTGCGTGCAATGGAAAAGGTAAAAAATTACTGTTATTCAGAGAAATTAAATGAAATTAGAAAACTCTTTTAGGAAAGTCAACATAAGTTAATAATCGCACTTGAATATTACTTTTAAAACCACTTGATCACATGGAAATTTGTAGGATCCCCATACTTTAGTGCTTTTCTGTATTAATCAAAATATCAATTTTACGTTTATGTATTAGATCTGGAACTTATCTATTTGACTTATAATTTATATTTAGAGCGTTTTTTAAATTGATGTATTTTATTTTTTATGTATTGTATATTTTTAAAGAGATAATGGCCGTGAATGCGAATTTGTATAGCTCAGTCGGAAATTAAATGCGCGATATTCCTTTATTTTCATTAAACGAAGATCAAATTTTGTGTTTAAAAGTAAAATTTTTATTAAAGTGAAGGTTTATTATTCATTCATAAAGAAGCGTAGTTGTCATTTAATTATGCAGTTTTATGTTGTTTTGATAAATGATAATCATGAATTAAAAGTTTTTATATATTTCTTCAAGTTTCATTTAATAACTTCACTTGTATTTTTATATTATAGTCAATTTTTCAATTACTTCCAGATGACGAATATTTCTTAAATTTGGCATGGTTGTGTATTTCCAATGACAATAAAATAATCAATCGCTTTTTACTCGTAAGAATATAAATCGGACACGTCACAGATATTACAAAATCACTTACTCATGACACAAGTCCGTATATCAAATTTAAAATATTAGATATTGTGTCGATATCTCTAGTACATAAATTGGCACAATCTTTGAATGCAATGATTTGTATATTTTACTTTACTTAATTGATTGTGAACGTTATAATTTTTAATTTTCTAGAGCTTTAAATTAAATAAAATTGAATTTATTAAATACAAATCTTTAAAGCGAACGACTGAATTATTTTAAATGTATACACCCGAATTCTTGCGATATGTTTAACTTGTAGTTATTTTGCTCTGCAGTTTTTATGAAATAAAATAACTTGAAAATCTACTTATACTTAAATACTTCAATATACTTTGGAGAAAATATAAAATGTATAAGTAGCCTACCAAAATACAAGGAGTCCATTTAAAACAGTACAGAGTTATAAACTTTAGAAGTTATTTTATAAGTTATAAGAATCTTATTAAGGCAGCACCGTACTAAGGAGCAAGTTATGATATATTTGCGAAAAGTGCTTTAGAATACCTCATTATTTTTGACACTTTCTCAAATCGAAACAAAAATATTCTCGATAAGACTGGTCGTTTATTAGGCCATGAATATCGCATGAAAAAATCACAAAACGAAACCTTTTTTAATTAAAAACGCCGTGCAAATTGAACGGGTTGTTTAATTTTATAAAAACATCATATTCGTCGTGTATTAAAAATATAATATACATACCGTAATTCGTTGGTTTTTATTATTAAGAAAAATGAGTCCGCGTTTTTGCCCGAGGAAATTTATTGTATATATAATTGTTGAATACGGAAGACCGGGCTGGTAGCATGTAGTAATTTCTAATATAATTTGATTTTATCAATCTTTTTATTGAAATTATAATAAAATTTTTTGGAATATATTGTTCCGCTGAAAGGTTTCTCAAAGAAATAAAACGAATGAAAATAGTACGTCAACATTCATATCAATATAGAAAATCATGTAAAGAAGACCACATACATAAAAAGGTAAGGAAAACTCTTCTATACATATTAGGTTTCTCAAAAGAATATTTTCAAAAAGAAATCCTTGAATTTTCGTTTATTGATTCACAACTTTCGGTTGACCATTTTGTCTAGTTGTATTCATAAATCTTGCAACGCCGTATGCACTACGAGCAAACTCCACGATACATCATACTTATGTATTTTATCATATAAACTTGATTTGTTTATGACGTAAGTAGAAAGTTATGAGTAAAGGGCAGTGTTTTATTTTATTTACGCAGACAGGTGCTAAAATTTATTCCAATATTCCCTTATTTATTATTTTAAACAATGCAATATTATGAAAAAATAATTAAAAAATAAAATAAAATTTTCCTCGAGGAAGAAAAGAAAATTTACGGAAAAATTCGTAATTTTGCGTTAAGACGTTTTTTATATCGGAATTAATTTTGCATTAGAGTTGCAAGTCAACACGTTAAGTTTTAATCTAAAGTTTAATTTAATTTTATAAAGATTCATTAAATACTGCCGTAATTAAACCGCAGGTTGGTATTAAAATGCTTTTTGTAATTAAGACATATAAAATACTTACACAGAGAAGACAAAGTTATTAAAATTTTCTTTAGATGACTTTTAACGCCACTTTATTATTGTTAACCTTTTCTTCATATTATATTTCGTCAAGAGCTGCACTTAATTAAGTTTTTTTTATTGGCTAAAATAAAGTGCTAACAAAATATAATTTTTATGAAAAAAATCTTAAAAATAAAATTTAACCGCTTTAAAGTGTATTCGAAGACGACGAACGACCGAAAGTTTGCCATTGATCGAATCCCAAAATTGATTGGGTAATGAGTAAAATCCATAGCAATAGTTTATAATCAGGAATAAATAAATAATTATAAAGTAAAGATTTTCTATCAAAGTGTTTATTAAAATTAAATAACACATTTCGTGCGGTTAATTTTGTTGGCACATGAAAATCCACGTATGCTAAGTAACAATCATTGTAAATTTAAAAGCTTTGCAAGATTAACAATTGCTAACAGAATGATAAAATATGCATAAACACCTAAATTACACCAGTGAAAATTCAATGAGTTATAATTTTCCGCAAGCACATAATAACTTTGTCATTAAATAATTTAAATCAACAGCAAAAAGCACTTTTATTTATTTATAATTTATGCAGTTTCTCTTAGTTTTTATTGTGGCAAATTTTAATCATTCCGTTCTTATTCTGCAAATTCAAATTTAAGATCATACCTAAGGATGTTTTTTAAACAAAACCGTCTCGACGGCTTTGATTACTTTTATTGTCTTGCAAATACAGCATTTTGATGTTTGTATCTTTTAAAACTTAATATTCGTAAAAAAATGGTAAAATCGGTTAACGATTTTGTTTGCAAATGTCCGAATCTTTCCGCATAATAGTATTTGGTCGACGCTTTTGTATTTCCGACTTTTTCAAATATTAGTTTTTTTCAATTTGACAAGAAAAATAGAAAGTTAAAAATCGTGGCCTTTATGTCAAGTACTATAATACTGCGGTCATACACTTTGCCATATCCATTTAATAGAATGTATTGAAGTTGAAAGCAGGAAATGAAAATCTTACGGGTTATAACCTTTAATAAAGCGAAAAGGGGATTAGATTTTGTATTTTCCAAAAGTTATATTTTAGTATTTCACATACCTTTTATTTTTTTAATTTAAAAAATACTAATACGTTTTATCAAAATCAAATCGTGAGCTGCCAATTTACTTTTAAAAGTCGATAAGCTTTTCTTATGTATTAATACTTATAAATTGAACTGACCTAAGATAACAGTTAATCGATAGAATTGCGTGTGGTCTAATGGAGGTTACGAGAAAAACCTACCAACAACGAGAGTTATCCAAAATTTCACAATTAACAAACCGAAGAGAAAAATATATTAGTTATCATTAAAAATTACCACTTATAGTAATTTATTGGGGTATTTTCAAACCGCTATTAAATTAGACCAATTTGTATACCGCAATACCGACAATTACAGTTTGTAAAACAAAATATTTTTAGTTATTGACCAATAAAATATTTGGTGTAATTAAATTTTCAAAATTGCTGAAATTCTATTAATAATTACGTAACATTCTAGGTTCACAACAGAATAGTGTTATTTTTTGACAAAAATTACTTTAATTAAAATGTTTAACGTGCGCCGCATACCAACGCAACTGTAATTAAATTAAGTAAAAATTGTAATTAAAATTTAAATTAATATTATACTATAATATGAATGTTTTCAAAATTATTAAACTAGCCAATAAAATTTTTAACAAATTTCTAAACGCAAAACAGTTTTTCTAAGCTACTGATCTTTAATTTTCCTTTCAGTTGTAAGTTTTTTCTCGAAAATCCATAATGATATTAAGTATTTATTGCTTCTAATTCTACTATTTTAAATCTTCATAATTTAAATTTTCAAATTTAATCCTTTCAAATTAACATCTATTTCTCTAAATTGTATGTTTAATACTAAATTAATGTACTTCAATATTCTATTCTTAGTTATCCTCGTAACAGGGCTTTTAATTATCAAAATATTCTGATTGTCTTTGTAAATATTAAATCTGTTTTTCATTATATTTTATATTTAATACGTAGGCAACTTAAACGCAAAATTCAACTTTAAAATAATTATTATATTTTCAATTTAAATGAAATTTTTTACATTCTATAGAATCATGGATGACTGGCACTATTTTACCTAATTGTTATTTCTATACAGAAAAAATCACGGCATCTACCTCCCGTTTTGTAAATTTCGAAAATAAACAAAATTTCTTAACGTAATAATTAATTATATTTACAAATTTACTTAGAGATATTAACATAATCCTGGTATTACAACTAAGATCTCATAATTATTACTACTATTGTAACTCAAACATTACCATTCTATCGACAAATCATATAATCCATCTAAATATTTTAAAAATTATGGACATTAATGATTTGAATAACAAAATTTATAAATTTCCTGCCAAATTACCATTTCAATTTAAATCTTACTATGACTAATGATTCATTATTCCATCCGATGCTCTTCCACGACCACGTTCTACTTATGGATATCCATATTATATTTTTATAGGTCAAAGCTTCTTCCCGTTTTCTTGCGTGACCTTTATTGACATTAAATCAAATTCAAATTTTGTCATTGAATTCAATCCAACTTTTAACTCTATTATGAAATAATTCTTTTAAATTTTACACTTTCCCGTCCAAATTTTATAATTACAAAATTTAATTCTTATCTTACATCTAAATATTTCTATTTTACACAAACTTCATCTTTAATAACAACTCCAAATTTATTTTTGTAGTAAATATTAAATTTATTGACATTCACATTCCTTATTTTCGCAATAAACCAATTTAAATTTTATTTTAAGTATTAATTTCTAATCTATTCCATTCTTTTTCAATCTCAAACCTTCCTAGTAAACTATTTTTCTGATTTTGCAAAATTTCCGTCATTCATCCAAGTACCAAGAATTTTTTCTGGTCATGAAGGTTACAGTTATAACCTCATAACAGAAAAGCTTTTGATTTTTGTTTAAACTTCCTATTACGAACTTCCTGTAAAGCTCGTCCGTGAAACACTACTGAAAAGCTCCTCAAAAGAAATTCCGTTCATGAAAAGGAACGTAGTTTTGCGAACTACGGATATGATATTATTGTTAAAACTGTAGATTATTAAGTAACTTTCAAATCATTTTAAGCCTCTTTGCATTAAGGTTCCTTTTACATATTCTTCTCAATTTTACCAACGGTTCATAAATCAAATAAATCAATCACAAATAGTATGTAAAATTTAATAAAAAGTACAAGTTGTAATTTCGCAAATATTTTCCAACACTTGAATAAACGAAACAATGACTGGTATACATAAAGTAATTATAAACAAATGCTTATTCTTCAAATTTAAACGAACCTTTTTTTAAATATTTACATTTTTCTTTTCTTAATGGCGAGAAATGTACAACCATATAATATGGGAAAGTAGTTTTCGATTTTAATATATCAACCAAATATCACTTAGGGCCGGTTGTACCAACTTGGCTTGAACTCCGGCTTAACTGAACTGCAGTTCAACCCTGAACTAAGTTCAGAGTTTTTTGGGTTGTACAAAAGAGATTCAGATGGCGTTCAGTTAAACGCAGTTTACACGACATTCAGGTGTAGTGGTACTCCTGTTTTGTTCTCAATACTTCTAAATTGCTTTCTAATATATCTAAAATTCATTATCAAGTGTCATCAAGTGACAGATTATCAAGTTTTAAATATTTTGAAATCGTGATGAATAATAAAAATGAATGAAGCGAAGAGATAAATGAAAATGTTCAATCACCGAATAAGGCATATTATGCCAACCAACATCTCTTGAGTAAAAGAAACAAATAATTTTAAAACCAATAAGGAAATTAGAATATAAAACCAATGTAGAGCCGAATGAAATAATGCAGACGAAAATGTGGCAAGAAATATTAAGGATCAGAGAATGCAATGGATGAGACATATGATGAGAAAGGACGAGAAGGAAACTATAAGAAGAGTAATTGAATGAAAACCAACAAATGAAAGAAAGAAAGGAAGACTCAGAGTAAGATGGTGAAATGAAATGAGTGAAGAATTGATAGAAATGGGCATACAGAACTGAAGATTTAAGTGTCAGAACAGGAGCGCATGGAAAAAGATAACTGAAGAAGCAAAGACACATAGAAGATTGTAGCGTGAACGTCGATTTGAACTGCAGTTCAAGCTTAACTGAGGTTTGTACAACGGAATTTTTGCGTTGAACCGAAGTTCACCTTGAACGACCTTTGAACGAGGTTAGTACAACCGGCCCTTATTGTAACGTACTTCCTTATATTTATTTAAATTTGAAGAATAAGCGTTTACTTTTATTATATTTAAAATTAATTTTGTACGTAGGGGTTACTCGTACAGATGAACTAATGTAATTATTGTTAATCCAATACTTACAACAAATTTATGAAACTATATAGTATATTGTGCACCAAAGGCGATAAGTGTCGTTTAATTGTCCATAGTGAAATAAAATGCAATTTTTATTACTTACAGTTGTGATGCCTATAAGAGCGGTAAACACATGGTATATTTACTATTTTAAGAACATACATATCATGTAAACCTGCGAATAAGAATAAGAAAATTGAGTACAGAGTTGGTCCAATTGTCAGTAGCAGCTTTGAAAGTAAACTTAAACTTTGAAAACTTCATTCGTTCTTTGTGAAAGTAAAATTAAAAAAATTTATCTTGTCTGTTCAGAAACATTCGCTCAAAAGATTTAAATATTGCTTAAAAGTACAGTATACGTAGTTGGCACGACGAATTGATTGATTATTTTAGGGACTTTTGTGCAAAGTAAAATAGTGTTTCCTCGAAAATATAAACTTGAAAAGCATTTTGCACCACGTTAAGTTCATTTTCGGAAATCATTTATGAACTGACATTTGCTAAATTGTGATATTTATTTTTAATAGAAAAATAATTTTTGTTAAAAGAGTGGTTTATCTAAGACATTCTGACAGCAATCTGTCGAGTGGAAAAATGATAAAATAATTTGATCCAAATTGTCGTTAATACTTCACAAAACAAAATTTGCATGTTTGAAAATTTGTTGACGTCAAACTTAAAACGAGCTAATTTTTCATCTAGCGTTTTTACTGACCCAGAAGTAATCCCGCTGCTCAAGTAGATAGCAATGAAAGAAAATTCTTAACTTTTCAAATATCTAAGCTTGTATAGATTTTACGAAAGCTATTTAATTAAAAATGCTTGCTTCAAATAGGCACTAGTAAAATTAGTATAAAATTTAGTTTGCCCCATCATTAAAATTTAAATGTGAAGAAATGATATGGTGAGGGTGTGGTTTGGGTGTGTTAAAATCGTGTAAATCTTGCAAGTCAAGTCAAGCAACAATGTATGCCACCGAAGTAATAAATTACGAGTAAACCTTGCAATTTACTAGAAAACAGAGAAAAAACTTTTAATAGCTTCCAATACCACTATGATTCATCCTTAACAAAATTGAGCATAAAAAATTGAAAAGTTTACAATAAAATATACTTTGTTGTTCGGTCCTTCCACAAACCGCAATTCTAACTGTCAGTTTGTTGTTGGAAGGCCTATCATTCTATGTTTATATGCTCGTCTGCTGATCAAATTATTGGATTCTCTGCTTGTTTTTCTCTACTTCCTAATTCACCAAATTGCAACTTTTAGATGTTATTTGAGTCAGGTAAGCTAAAATAAATATACACTCGAAACAGCTCAAATTTTTGTACGTAATTTCGTTAAAAAGTTTTGCTTAATTATTACTCTACAAAATGGCAAAACAACGAAAATCATACAAAATGTTAAATTAGGTTATAAATTTTGTAGCTTTCTATATTTAGAGGAAATTGCTGCAATTTTATTCTTTTAAATAAAGATCTATACGAATTATAAAGCAATTTTGAGTAATTTATTTTTTTGTCATGCAATCGTATCGAATAAAACTACTGAACTACTTAAAACGTTACGTGAAAGAAGCACTTAAATAAATGATAATACGATCATTTTTTTTTATTATATAAATTTTAATACTTTAAACTCCCGTTACTCTATTGTACTACGCTTACGAATGCACCTTAAACGGTCAAACAATCTTAAAAATTCACTTTGGTTTATTTAAAAAAGGGGGAGTATTATTATTCTTTCATAGATATTAATCTACACTTAATGTTACAGAGAGTTTGATTAATTCGGCGATTATATAATAATCGCCGGAGTTTATGCATAATCGCCTATTATTTTGCCGTATTAAATTAATACGTATGAAATAGTTCGTATTTATCAAAATTGTCGGTCATTATAAATAATCGCCACTATTTATTACAAATAATACAACCAAACACAAAATACATTTATTTTTAAGTAAAAATTTGTTAATCTGGTTGCAAAATTTCTAAAGCGAACGAATAAAATTTAAAAAACCATTTTGGCCTTATAATACAAACCAGCTTTTGAACATTTAAACCGCTCATTAATATTTATTGCAAAAGAAAAACAAACTTTTATTGCTCCTAACATTTCTATAAACAATGCACCTTTTTTTGTTAACAATAACATTATAAATACTATTTTGAGCCCACTCGCATTGTAAAAAGCTCTATTTAGAATAAAATATCGGCTTTGTATTTTAAATTAAATTTTCTTTAAGCGAAATAACTTTACATAATTAATCTTTGATTTTCCGAGGTTTCAAATGAAAAGTACGAATAAAATTTTTATAACAAATTTAATTTAAAATTGAGCAATATAAATTTAAATAAAAATACATCAATACATATAAAAAAAGAAGGGAAATACGGAGAAAGGCATATTCAAATAAGACGTAACGGTAGAATGTTAAAACATCTTTTAGTATTCTCAAAACACTTCTAGAAAAATCTATATGAAACTCTAAAATAGCTAAATATTAGTCAAGTAAAAATCGACGAAGAAAATTAGTGGAAAATTTAATTAACGGTAAATTTTAGAAGCAAAACTTACTAAATAATTTATTAGTTGCAATTAATTTCCGTATTACGTTAAATAAATAAGTAGTTCAAGAAAACATTTTTATGTTTTGCGGCTTTGAACTACGAAACTAAATTCTTCGGGGATAAATACAAAATTATTTCCTTCGAAGCGAAAAATTTTAATTATTTCATTTCCCATGTTATCAAATCGCATTATTTATAATATAACTAAAACACATATAAATGTAAAAATTTCAGTACACGTAAATTTTACAGCAAATGTGGAAACGGTATTCTGAATACTAAAATATTCATTCAGCTTAAAAATGTCACATGTGCAACTTTTTGGTTTTTGTTGCAACGAATTTTGACAGCAAACCTTTTAACATAAATGGATTTAAATAACAGAAATAGTCCAGGTCTAAAATTTCGTGTGGTTGTTTTTCTGCCATTTATGAAAATTGAAAAATAACGACCTTTTTTGTGAAAATAAAAAAATATTTAAAAGGCTTATTTAATCTACTACTCAATATCAATATTTATAAAGCCGTTATCCATCAAAAAAACTACTTTGCTTTCACGCAAAAAATCTAATGGTTGAGATTTAACTTCATTACTGAAAATATTTCCACTTCAAAGGTAGTAACTCACAGGACCTGCGCCAAACGACATATTCTTATTGAAGAGCTTTTTCAGTTGCACGAAATGAAATATGAACAAACGAAGAATTAACTAGAAATAGATCAAAGATATTAATTTAAAAAGATAAATCTATTTTCGAAAAACCTATGTTCTCTTTATGTTTTATTAAATTCAATTTTCCAATGAGCTTTTATTTTAAATTTATATAACCTAAGCTCTGACTTTCAATGTATTTATCATTTTCGTATCTGAGATAGCTTAATTAAGTTTTATTTAAAATTTTTCTTTGTGGGATTATAAACGTTTCACTCTGAAACTCCGAAAAATATACTTAATCGATAAAAAGACTTTTGATGGGTTTACGTAAATAAAATTTGTGTAAAATTAATTTAAAATGTAGGTTTACGGGATCGTTGTAGATGTAGAACCTACAATGGCAGCAATTTCTTATCTAATTCTGTTGTACACATATAAAAATGTCGTTTCAGATTTACGAACATAATCTCGAACAACAATCCAGAGTTTTACATACACACACCACAGAAAATTCCTTTTGACACTTTGCGGTAATGTAACATTGTAAACCAAATGTAAATACTTTGGTTTCGAAAAGAAAATTTAGAGATTCTTGCTTTATATGATTAGCAAAAATACTATATCGTAAAACAAATTTATATTGGGTGACTACTTTCATCTCAGAGGCAGAGGGTTGTACTTTTTCTGGAAGCAAATTGAAAGAATTTGGAAAGAATTTATTTTTTTTGGTATTTTCGAGACATTTAGCAATGCATTTGAATCGTATCAATTTTTATAAAAGAGTAAAACCAGAAAACTCATTTAGTAATAGTTGGGAACTGAAAATTTTAAGCAAAAGTTGCCATCATTGGAATTTTTCTTTCGATTTACGAGATATTAAACTGCATTTCTGGAAAATTGTTAGAGCATTTTAAGAAATTTTTGTGTTAATTTTGGCATTTCGTTACGTTAAACAGATTCTGTAAAATCCCACCATTAACTATCAAAGCCACAAAAAAATACTCCGATTTTTGGAGTCAGGTTGCTAAAAAATTAAATAAATACAATTTTTATCAAAATTTGTTGCATAATGTAATCGACTTTGTAAACGTTTTTGATTAATTTATTATGAACATAAAATCAAACAAGATGCTTAGACGAGGGGAAAGAAAACTAAGTAATTATTAAATTTCCTATTCACGTTTTCACCACAAGCTACCCTAACCATATAATATTAAACAGTTATTTACACCTCGTAGTTCAAATTAAATTTGTAAAAATAGTCAGTTTTAAGGATTCCAGAAAATTAAAATCTGTGCTGCTGATGTTTAATTTTTAAATTTTTATGTTACCTTTCGCGAATTAGACAGATGAGGTTTACGGTGTGTTTCAAAGATATTTTTACAAATTAAATCCGATATAAAATAAATTGCCATCATATTTTTAGATATTCGTTAATATTCAAAAAGTTCAGTGCCGATATTGATAAATATTTATATGTATAATATAAAATTTTTAAGAAAATTTAAATTAAGAAATAATTTAAGAATGTAAAATAAATTATTTATAATTTTTTGTTATTTTAATTTTAAACTAAATATTATTACTGTAAACTTTGTTTAACGTGCGTTGAGGGGAACAAGGTGATGCTTACCATTGGAATCCAATGATGCGGAAAATTCGTGACGATATAAGCTTTCCACAGACCAAAGAGAATTATTGACAGCATCAGTGAATATTATATTTAATATATGGTATTGTATGGTATTGTGTGGTATATGTATTATACATAATTTATATAATTCAAAATTCTGCAGATAGTTCGGCCTGGTTTGTGAGTTATTTGATACCCAATGAAAACGATTTCTAGCTCTAGTTAAATCACAATTGAAATGTTAAAATGTTAGATACAAATTAATTATAATATATTTCGATGTTTTCCGCCTAAACTCTACTCGCACCAATTAGGAAAATCAACAGATGAAAATTCTTCTGGCGAATAAAATATGTTTATCGGAAAGAAGTCAATTACGAAGGTTGTTAATAAAAATAAATTTGGTCTCAAGTTATAAATTTGCTTTTAATTTGGCTTTAATCTGTGTGCTCGTTAAACTTAATTCCAGTGTACAATTTTGTTTATAAATTTTGAAAATGCAATGCAATTAATTTTTGTTTTTAAATTTTTTTATGGTTCATTATGTTTTCCTTAATTTCGTCAAATAGATAACTAAAAATAGAAACTTAAAATAAAACATTTGTAAAATCAGAAAAGGAAAAGAAAAGAAATACATCATTAAAAACGAATAAATAAAATTCCAATTATTGATGTGAGTAAAGCGTTTACTCTAACCTACCGCCTACCAATGCTAAATTTTTACTTTTTAAATGTTTAGCTAGGTTAACAATTTTATAATTTTCATTTAATATTAATATAAATAGGTAACATCGGCTTTAAGACAAATTTAAAAAATTGTTTCAAGTTTCGGCATTTACATATTGACAAAACAATTTAGGATTTTTTAAAAAACAATACTTTTAAAAATAAAGGGAAAGTATAGTAGAAAAATAAACAAGCACAAATTAAAAATAAATATGAGTTTTAAAAGTGGATAAACATAATAATAAGAAAAAATCCATGAATGAATATTATCTTAGCAAAAATATCGGTTATAACAATTGTTTAGATTATACTACTGCATTTCAATATTATTTTAGTCGGGGAGCTATTGTAACAATATCGTTTGTAATTTGTTTTACGGTTGGTAGCTTCCGACTAAAATATAGGTAGTATTCTCCGTCTCCGACACGATGCATTTCTAAGATCCAATCTTTATTTATCTATAGAGAAATTTTTACAGTTTTGTTTATCCTTTTATCCATTTATTATTTTTTGAGTTTTTCTCTGTCGTTAGATTTTTAATTTTACTTTTGGCAATTCATTACAAGCTGGATCCAAATCTTTACATAGATTTTGCGCTCTGGGAATTACGGCCGTTGCTTTTAGTACTCGAATTGAATATAAAGATTGCAATCCTTGATTTTGGTATAATTTTGCTTGGCCAAATAGAATTATTACGTTCGTCATTGAACTTTAATAAATTGATTTTATACCTCGTAGTTTGGCATTTTGAATATTTTAGAAAATTCTTTAAGACCTTCTTGAGCAAAATTTAAAAAAGAATTGTTTCATATGTCAACTTACTATTCGAAGGTATTTATTGTATTAAAATCGTGCAAGTTATTCGTTTCGTTGTCTGAAGTAAAGAAAACTATCTCACTCTTTAGAAAATCGATAACCAAAAGAAACTTGATACGGTACATCTGTAGTTATTTCCGTATTACGAATAAAATTTTCTTCGCTGTTAAATAATGTAAATTGGTAAATTCATGAAATTATAATTTTCAAGAAAAAGAGGCAAATAATTAAGGACGAATTGACGAGGGAGTTTTGACAACGATCGACAAAAAGTGTCTAACGATTCAAAATGTCGATAATAATAATTTTGAAGGTTTCATATTTTAATTATTAGATTCCTCCCCTTTGTATCGACTAATACCTGGTACACAAAAATTCGTTTATTAAAAATCTTGAAGTTGGTCGGAATTTTTAAATTATCCATACGGCGTTTACGTTTCCGATTTGGATGTTTTCATTTTGAATTATTAAAGTTGGGTATTTTAATTTTATTTATGATATTCTTTTTACCTTGGCGAGCCCATCAATGGCAGGCGGAACGGGTTTCGATGCTTAGAGATCTCAGCATCAGTGCTGCTGCCGGAATGAATTATATTTTCGCGTATTGTGTAATTTACTGCCCTTACGTGAAAACTCTTTCCTTTTATCGTTTCGAAACCGAGCAGTTATTTTTACTACATTTGAGAAGATTTAGAGTAAAAATGTGAATATTTAATGAGAAGATTCGTATTTTCATTAAATTTTCAAATATTTACATTTGTGCTTTCTAATATTGGCGAGGGAAAATCAACAGGAAGAATTTAATATTTGGAGATATAAGCCCACCGCAATTTGTACTCTAATATGAATTAATACCGAAAGTAACATGGGTCATGTTTAATTTTGTTAAAACGACAAGAATTATAAAAGTTGAGAAATCCGGCCGTTAAAATTTGCACAGCAGGCCTCAATTAATAGATCTGTAGGTCGCCATAGTGGTAGAGGAGAAATCCTCATTTACATTCCACACATGTTCGCATCAAGCAAACTCTCTAATACAAGCAAATTTCCTTTATCCAGTTGAATATATTCTAATTAGTTGTCACTGGTATGCATAGCAAACAGGAAAGACAAAGCACTGCTGTTGTCGACTTAAACTTGAGAAAACCAAGTAATGGCGAAACAAAATGTGCACGCGAATTACTCCAAATTATTAAACAACAAACTATTTGCATATTTACATATGGTAATCGAAGCTTCGTTTCATAGATAAGCGTTGGCTGAGTGTAATCTCGGTATCAGATTTGACCCGCCAAATTGTTAGTTTCTGCTCTAAGTATATACTTGGATAAGTAATCTAGAAAAGCTAATAGTCCCTTTTAGGTATAAACGTATAAAGGTTTAACTATTTTATATAGTTTCCTTAACTCGATTAAAACTTGGCAACTTATTAAAAGTTATTAAACCAACCGATGTTATAAAAAACATTCTCGACGTAAATACACTTCGCCAAACTTTAAGTAGGCACTTGACGTATTTCAAATTAAATTTTCCTTAATGAATTTCGACTTTAAATAAAGTACTCCCTATTGCTAACTGCAGCATATTCGATAAATTAAGGTGAAAACAGTAAGTGGGATTTTAAAAAATTACTTATTTATGCAATCAGAAAGCTACGTACAGAAACAGATTATTAGTTGCTTTCGTAGTTTGATCACGTTTTCCAGCTAAACCCTATTCAACCCGTCTAGGTTTCCAAACTGCTAATGTGCTGAGCAGCTATGTTTCAATCAATGATGGGTATGGTTAGGTACTTAATGCAAATTTATTACTTTTGCATGGGGTTGCAAAATTTGCATTTAGATTCAATATGGCCAACTTATAATTACCAATAAAACAGTAGGTATTTGCGATGTAGCGATAACGCAAAGCTCAAATACATTTTTGAGCTTCCTATGCATCCTCCTCGTCCTCGGCCTACACTTACCTGCAACAAAAATAAACGTTAGGACGGGGCGGCACGAAAAATTTATAATCATTTACTTAAAAGTCAGACAAAGAAGCAACGTTTCATTAATTACCACATCACTTCATATGCAAAACTTTTCGGCTTTATCTACATAAGAATCTTTATACTGTTTGCTTAATTAAAGTAACACGTCGTATATTTTGATGTTGCTTTAAAAGTTTATTAGTAATTACTTCGTAGTGAAAGCCTCGCCTAATTTACCATTACGTGTTTAATTTTCAATTATAACAATCTTTTCATCAAACGAGCTAACCACCCACCCACCCTATTCACTTATCAATTTTGACCCGACGATTTTGGAAATTTAAAAAAGACACAACCCAAACTGCAATCGAAGAGTCGGAATCATTTGCTCGATTAAAATATATGTATTGTATTGAGAAGAGCGGTAAATAAAAAATTGGGTGCCAATTTATAAATGTTTTGTTAATAAACAAAAAACCTCTCTAATTGTAACTAAAAATATAAAAGAGGTCAATTAAATACTTGAAATAGGGAGGGTATTAAAGCTAACAGTATTTAATTGCTATTCGGTGTCGCTTCAAACATTCAGTTTCCATTCACATTGTCGATTCAATTATTTGTGATATTTTAGGTATGCAATTTAAGTACGAAATTTGAAATTGTGGTTATGTGCAGAGCTACAAGCCTATCCAATATACAAACTGTTTAATGTAAATGTGTTAATTTAGATATAATATAGGTAAATAGCTGTAGCTTACAATTCAGAAGCACATTAAATTTAGAACATTAATTAAATTACAAAACCGCATGATATATAGGTATTTCGTAATAATTAAGTTTGTTAGAAGTGTTAAGTTAAACTTTTTGTGAAAGAAGACCTTTGCGGTTTATGTCCAATTGAAGAACACCCTCTAATATCTAATCTAATCGTGCAGCTCTACAACCCTGGGTGGGTCTTGGCTGACTTCACAACCTCCTTCCATCTTTCTCGCTGTGCCATGAACGTCTCCATCTGGTCTTCATCAATTCCTATTGTTTTAAGGTCTGCTCTGATGTTGTCTCGCCACCTAAGACGTGGTCGTCCTACAGGTCTTTTCCCTTCGGAAAGTGCTTCCCATGCCATCTTAATCAGTTTGTCATTCGGCTGCCTCCGCACGTGTCCCGCCCATCTCAGTCGTTGAGATTTTATTTCTTGAATTATGTCAGGGTCCTTGTATAGTTCTTTGAGTCCGACGTTTGTTCTTATCCGATAAGAATTCGTGGTGGAATCGTATATTGGTCCAAAGATCTTTCTCAGCAGTTTTCTTTCAAAGCGCCGGAGTTTCTCCTCGTTTGATTTAGTGATAGTCCATGTTTCAGAGCCGTATGTTACTACCGGTCTTATGACCGTCATATAAATTTTGATTTTTGAGATTCTCGAGACGCTCTTTGCTTGGGAGACTTTTGCTAATGCATATATACATCGATTTCCACTTTGAAGGCGGTTTTTTATTTCTTCAGTCAAGTCGTTGTCTTGAGTGATTATAGATCCTAGGTACTTGAAGCGTTGGACTCTTTCAAAATTATAGTCTTAAATTGTGATATTTTGTCCCACTCTGTCTCTTCGTGGCAATCTATTAACGCACATGTATTTGGTCTTCTCTTCGTTTATTATCAAGCCAATTTTTACCGTTTCCATTTCTATTTTCCCAAAAGTTCCCAATAACATCTATGTCGTCTGCATACGCTAGTCGTAGTCTAGGTCTATCGCCTGTGAACAGTTGTGCCTCTATTGCTGTCCGTCTTATAGCTTTTTCCAGGACTATGTTAAATAAAAGAGGTGAGAGGACATCTCCTTGTTTCAGACCATTACCAATTGTGAAAGATTGTGATGTTGAATTTCCGATTCTCACCCTCGCTTTTGATCCGTCTACACACATCTTGGTGAGCTGGATGAGTTTTCGAGGTATTCCGAGTTCAAACATGGCGCTCCAAAGTTCCGTCCGCGTAATGCTGTCGTATGCTTTTAGGAAGTCTATAAACATGTGATGTAGGGTTTTGTTAAATTCCCAGCTCTTCTCAAGTAGTTGTCTGATTGTAAACAGCTGGTCCGTTGTTGATTTTCCTGGTCTAAAACCCGCCTGGTATTCTCCTATGCTGCTCCCTACTAGTGGTGTTATTCTAATTAGTAGGATGTTTGAGAGTATTTTGTATGCTGTATTGGTCAAAGATATTCCTCTATAGTTACCGCAGTTTGATCTGTCTCCTTTCTTGTGAATCGGTATTATGATACTTTCTTGCCAGTTTTCTGGTATCTTTTCTGTTTTCCAGGATTTAAGTATTAGATCATGCAGCCGTTTATGCAAGGCTGGTCCCCCATGTTTTATCATTTCCGCCGTTATCCCGTCCGTTCCGGGAGCCTTCGAATTTTTAAGTTTCTTTATTGCTAATATAACCTCTTGTAGTGTTGGTTCGTCTGTAGGTCAGTCTGCGGTTTGGTAAACCTTTGGGTCGGAAAGTTCTGGACTTTCTACATTTAGTAGGTCGTTAAAATGACGTTTCCATATTTGTAAAATTTCTTCCACGTCTGATGTTAGGTCACCATTTGGTTTTCTGAGGAAAGTTTTTGATCTAGGTTTAAAACCTGACTTTGTGTTGGAGATTTCGGCATAAAATGCTTTGTGATAATTTCGGATTCTGCTTTCTTCCATCTCTTCCATTTTTTGCTGTTCATATTCTCTTTTCTTAGTCTTTATTAAGATTCTTGCCGCTCTTCTAGCACTTATATATTTTTGTATGTTTTCTTGTGTGTTTTTTTGTAGCATTATCTTTCTGCACGTCTCTCGATCTCTTAGGATTTCCCGACATTCGTCATTCCACCATCAAAAAGAATTACTCTGTTTGATACACGTTCACTCAAGACAAAACCGGTTCCTCTTTCATGTCTATCACCATTTCCTCCACTGTAGAACACAACCGAATTACTAATCTTGGTGTTGCCGGCATTAAGCCATCTCATCTTTTGGATCGCTGTAATATCCATTTTTAGTTTCTCCAGTTGTTCTATGGACTGTATGGCAGCTCCTGTTCTGTACCAGCTGAAAACATTCCATGTTCCCACATTCAAAGACCGTTTGCATTGCTGTCGTTTCCGTATTCCTATCCAATTCCGAGGCTTTGTGTAAGTCTTCACAACATGTTTTGTTTTCTGAGGAAGGGTTGTTAGCCCCTCGCTCAAACCCTCCTCCTTTATCTGGGCTTGGGACCGGCAGTGGAAGCCGATGAGCTACTCAATACACCCACCAACTCCCCCAGGCGGAGTTGAAGAACACCCTCGCCGCTGTTTATACGTTTATGTTACATCATCTTATGATTAGGTAGACAAAATGTTACTACCTTGGTGCGGCACATAGGCCGCAAACAAAATTTTTATGGGTTTTCAATTTAATTTTAATGCCATGTCATTCTAATTAATCGACAAATACAAATCCTTTAGAGCTAAAAAAGAAGAACGTAAATAAATTGTCAGTTAGTTAGTTGGTGATCGAAAGCGAAACCGGCATGTTTAAGCATCGAATAAGTTAATTAATAGTTTTACGTTTAGGGTAAGGTTGAAAACCAGTGCTTATAATTAGGCATAAAAAATTTAAATCGTCAAGTGACCAAAAGCAGCCGCGAAGAGAAAGTCAACATGAGTACCCTTTATCTAACCTGCCCACCCTTTGGGAGAAGAATCGCACAAACTTTAATTATAATACTTCTGTTTTTATATTTTGTATAAATGAAAAGTTTGAGTGAAAATATTTCATTTTCATGTTAACAAATCACATTAAAAAGTATATGTTATAATTCTGCAAGATTTCTTTCTAACTGTTATGCTTAGCGTTCAGCTTTTATTTCCAAAGAAAAAAACATTAAAATAATATTGACGGATTGTATCAAAGAAAATCTATTCTGTTGAATTTGTGGTGTCTTAATGATTTTTAGTTTATTTGTGATTAGCTAAATATCACACCTCCACCTGAGCTAAGCAAGTAGAAACTTAGCAAGTAATTTACGATTAGTGTGGTTTGCATTTTGGGAGGAAACAAGACAGTTACAAATGCCGTGTTAATACCTTCAAGGATGTTTCTGTCATGTAAAATCTAAAATTTATTTTATTTAGGTTAACATTTTAGACACAATAAATTTTTTTTAAATTGTTGAATATTACAAATATTTCTGGTCTAAATATAAGCAATAATAGTTTGTTCAACGTTTCGAGCATAATTTACTCATGTTCAAGGTTGCATAGAAATAGTAAATTTAAAAAGAAAATATAATAAACATGCAAAAAAAACATCGAAAAATTAAAACGTCACTGCAATCAAGAAAAATAGAAATCTCTTTCTGATTTTGATCTGTTAGTATTGAAGATGCAAGAAAATTACCATCTACAAAGCTAAATGCCAAACAATCTACAGTGATATAGTGCAGATTCGTTCAGGGAGAAGATTTTAGTGAATATAAATTCAATACTACCAGCCAGTATGATGATGGCTGCTAGTGATGTCTCTTTTTATAAGGAACTTTTGGGTTAGGTTAAGCATCCAAACAACCCTTATATTCGAGTTTCAGTAATTCTTCAGGATGAAGAAAACGAAAGAAGTTTTTTCTTCAAACTAATATCAATAATATTGGCACAATTAATTTTGAAGTTATTTACCGATAATAGGAAGGAATACCTTTTTAGTAAAAGTGTCGGTAAAATAGTTAAACTTAAATAACAGCACTTGTATAGCTTTATTTAGTCAATAGGGTTGTTGGTTTTCTTCGCCCTTATCATCAAAGAAGGTAGTTTAGAATTTTAGTGAAAAAGGTAAGCCAAGAGTTCACTAATGACTTCAACTTACTGCAGCAAAGTGTAGACACAGAATAAAATATAGCGGTCGGTTTTTATTCTTCGCAGAGCTTGACAAACGGTCAGTTATTTGCTTTTCTTTTCCTACTTTTACTTGCTGAATGTTTAAGCGAGTTGAGATTTGTTTGAAAAGATTGTGTCATGCAAATAACCTTTTTACAAATCTGCACTTGCATGATAAAGAAACTATAATAAATATTCCTAAAAAATGTCGGCTTTGCAGAGGTTAGAACGTAATTTTTGGTAAATTATTCTGACATTATTATATTAAGTTAGATTGATTTGAACTTTGCAACACAGATAAAAATTTTATTTTTAAATTTAGAATGAATAAAAAATCAAGATTATATCGATTACTTAGGGGATTTTTGTTAAAAACCACCACGTACACGGATAAAATTACTACTGAGGCTGATTTAAAAATCTAATTTTTCCGTTTTAAAAATTTTTGTAATTTATTCCCAAGAATTTTAAACGATGTATTTAAAATTTTCTTGTAAATTATGAAAGCGTATTTAACAAAAAATTGAGGCAGTTTCATAAAATGTAAATATAAACGACATTTGCCAGGGATCTGCAGGAAAGAGGAAATTAAGAAGGAATAATTAAAATGATAAGTACTTAAGCTGGTAATGTTGAAATTTTCGTTTTTTCTCCTCTTAAAGCTGGGCGTATATCTTATTATTTTAAAGTCGTTTTATTTTTGTATGAACCACTAAGTTGACATTCAATTTTTAAAATTTTCTGCAACAAAGTGTACCTAATCTTTTATAAACGATATTTCACTTTGGACTTATATTTGGCTTTACTAGCCAACTTTATTGATATTGTAAAACTTGGTAGTAATAGTAAGTCTCAAAGAATGGAAACTAACATTTCTGACGTTTAATTTAAAAAGATTTTTGCTTTCGCTACAAAGCCAAAGTTTCATTTTATTACGCTCCGCAAGCTAAAACTCTATATAACCTAACTAATGATTGACTTTACGTTACCGCAAACAATCGTAATTTGAGATAGCCAGAAATCTAAATAAAGTTTTTATTCGTCATTAGCAAAAAGCATAAAAACTTTTTTACGGCCTATTAAATGATTTACGAGGCCGGATTATGTCAAAACGCGAATATTTATTTTCCACGCTCGCGAATACAACTTTTCAAATTTTACCCGTGCACTTTTCACGAAAAACTATTTTCGAAAAACTAAAAAGTGCACCCGCTTTGAGACCGAGACTGATTTACCACGTTGTAGCGCAATCTACCTAAACCGTCATAAACTCGTGTTAAAAGCTTTTGTATTAAAACGGCTATAATGCATAAATTAATAACCTCATATTTCATAAACTTTTGCATTTCCTTAAAATGAGAACTTTATTTTTAAATGGCGTATAAACTTTAGGAACGTATAATATTTCTTTTCGCACAAGACCAAAAAAGCCGAACTATGTTCTGGCCGTAACGGCGCTAGAAAATAAAAACTTCGTTCGACGATAACAAACACGCTCTATAATAATAGTACGGTACCATTAAAACTATCGTAAACGTTTCATTCCAATTAAACCTCAATTAAAATATCAAATTATGGTAAATAATAACGGATCGATTAATAACGGTGAACTAAGTTTGTCTATTAGTATAAAGGGGAGTTTCCTGACAGCATAAATTAGTAATCGTAATGGGACAATATTTCAACCTGAAGAAAATTTTACTATATACTTATTACACACAAGAAAGTTACTTCAATTTTAGTTGTTGAGCTATTTTGAGCAGGAAGTAACAAAATTACATTTGTTCAATAAAAACGCAAGTTTTCACATGCTTAATCGTTTTTGTTCAATTTTAGGTCAAATTTATTTTTTCAAAAAATATATTGTATTGTAATAAATTTATTGAGGATCAAATGAAAGGGTTTGAATAACTGGCAATTGAAACCAACCTTTTTGTTCAATCGTTTGCTGTGAAATTATTAAGCATTTTCCATGACCAGAGTATTCGGAAGGTTTATGCAATCAAATAATAGGTATATATTTTCTATATAATTTATAAATCGTTTATGCGAATTACCGCAACCAACGCCCTTTAATTGAATTCTTTCAGTAGAATGCCACAGCACTTAGGGGTACTGCAGATTTTTAAACAGGGTGTGACGAATTATTAATAGCACAAAGCATTGCTATTAAAATCATACCAATTTTTACTGAGTTATAGAGCAGATCAGGAAAATTTAGGTATGTTAACTTTTTTTAAGATTACTCTAGTGTTAAGTTTTCAAAACCAGCTAAAACAGAGTAATTGCCAAATCGATACAATAGTTGTGGTAGAATTTTGGTGAGTCCTATCATAAATCTTTAACTTCACGTGATAATGAGGAATTTTGGACATACGGCTGTTAATAAAATGACTTATGTATTAACCAATGTTTTGAAGATATAATTTTTTCTTCTTCAGGACCTAAAAAAATAAACCCATCATACGCATTCCCTCCATACTTTAAAATTAAACGGGTGTCCGCTCAGCTTAACTGAGGCAAAAAGCGGTGAGGAAAATAGGTCTGCTTGAAAGTCAAGTTTAATTTCGTGAATTGAAAAAATCTCATGCAGTTTTGCGAAGATATCACTTAGGAAATCCATCGAGATTATTAAACATATAAATTACATCCGGAAAAACTTCTATTTTTAAAAGTAATTTCAAAAATTAATTTCTTTAATTTACTTTTGCTTTCAAGAAAATGTAATTTTACAGAAAGTTTATAAACGACTTTTTTATAGTACGTACTTTATTACACCATACTTGATTACTCTTTTGTAAAAGTCGATCCTACTACATTACTATAAAATAAATATTGCCAAAGTTTAGTATTTACACTATCAGCGAGAGATATTTTGACGAAGCAGCAAAAAAAGCTCGCTCGTACTACACAATTTGTACACCGGTCAGCAAAAATAATGTCGATGATATAAAAATAATGTAGGAAATAAAAATAAAAAAGGAAACTCAATTAAAAATTCTAATTTTATAAAACCGTTGTAGCATATATATAATAAAAAGGGTAGATAATGTAATATACATACATACAGGGTTCCCCATAATTAAGCTCCGGCTTTTATAGAGTGCTATAGTTTTATATTTATGATACATTACAGTACAAAGATATGAGGTTTCCCATGTGCTAAAAGCAATGCTAATACAAAATTCGCAAAAAATGCGAATTTTTTGACCCCTTCAGTTATTGTGTCGAAGGACATTAACGTCTGTGGCTCCATTTTTCTAAAACTATATTTAAACCATTTCAGTTTTTTCGGTTTTACTCTGGGATGAGAAGTGCTTTCAAAATGTTTATTGCCAAAAAGGTGTAAGTAGCACAATAAAACTAAATTACCCAAACTATATTAGAGCTTTATCGTTTATTAAAAAGTATTCGAGAGAAATAGTTATTTTTATCATTAGGCTAGAAACTGAATTTTTCCGAGTACGATTTTTTTTTACAAACCGAGGCGGATTAGCCGAGGCATGTATTTATGAGTACTCCTGCCGCATGATAAACGTAATTTTTTACGCCGACTTCTATAATTAATTATATCAAATTTAATTATTTATTTGAAATGTTTGGTATTAGGGATTTTTTTTATAGTTGTTGGTAGTAAAATATTTTAATTCTAAATTTGACGTTTAAATTTAACTAACCTAAAAAATATAGGTATTTGTTACATTCATTTTTTATAAAATTATCTAATAAAAATATAGTATACTTACATATAATTACAAAATAATCAGTTAGCTGTATTATAATGGCATTAAAAAGTGCCTTTTATCACAAAAATTTGTAATATCTATTTAATTTAATTCAATTTGACATACAAAATATAATCAAGAATACCAACATCTTATAAAATAATCACTGTTTCTTTCAAACGCTAGGCGAGAAAATCAGCTTTTCAAGCCGCATTAGAAATATGCAATTAAACACTTGCCCGATAGAGGCGTAAAAAATTTATTATATTGCCAGATGTTTATTTTGACTATTATAATTATTTTGAACTTTTCGTAGATCTTCGACACATTAAAATAACATTTTTCGAATCATGCTACCGCTTACGCTAATGTTTAAGCTACCGCTCACGCAGGAACGAACCTTGTTGTTTCGCTTTATGAACAGAGTGAACTTCTAGATTATTAAATAAATAATTTGAATAGTTTTGTATAAAATTTTTTATTACGAAAAAACAAATCTCAACGAGATTGCGAACGAGATAAATTTGTTCGTACCAGCAGAAGTCTATCGTATATAATATACGCTGAAAATCTACCACAACTTGTTACTCGCAGTAATTCAAAATATTGACAGACAAACAGTTACGAGTTATTAACAATTAAATTTTTGTTAAATTAAGTTTATGCTCTAACTAAAGTAGCAATTTCCTGCCAAATAACCGACTTGAAACCTCTAAATGTAGTGAATCGCATTCAGTTGGGATTTTGCTATTCGCAGTCCGGGTTTGAGCTACATGAACGGTTAATTTATAGCCTAATGTCTACTTTCTGGATCACCCAGCGGGGGTATTCCTTGGTTGACCTTATTTACGACACACAGGGGTCGCGTCACGTTTTACTCACCTCTAAATGCTGGACCATACTTGCAATATCTTACCTAATTTTTTTTTTAGTAAATTACGGTCAATACTGTATTTTATTTATTTTAAGGATTTCGTTTAATTTGATACATAAATTCTTGTTCTCTATCTTCCAAAAGGCATTTGTTTGTTCGGTGAACCCAAACAATAAAATTTTATTTGTTCTGTTCCGCTTTTTTTCCTAAGAGAATGCCATATTATTTAACTTGTCTTAATTTGTTAAGCGCGCAATTAAATGTCTGCTTTATTTTATTTAAACAAAACTTTTTAATAAAAATCCAATTTTTTCCTTGTGCTAATCGCAATAGCGCTTTAAAATGTCATATAAACTGTCACATAAATTAATATAAAAATTCGTGATGAACTCCGACGATTTAAAAAAAAACATTGAAAAAACTATAAAGGATGCCGCTTCCACTGGTGAAACTATAGTCAAAGAAGAAATTCCTAGGGCTATAGCTGAAGCCAGAGCACAGCTTGACGAAGCAGCCGTTAAAGCTAAATCTGATATTTCTAAAGTGCTCGACACTATGGAAGAAGCTTCGTCCAATTTAGCGGGAGAAGTCAAGCAGGCAAGTTCCGGTGCAAAGAAGGAAGAAAAGCAGGAAGAAAAAAAGGATTCGATTATTCCTGAACCCGCAGGAGAAGAAGAACCTGCCGAAATAGAAGTGGCTGAACCACCGGACGAAGAACAATAGTAATATTTTTTATAATTGTCATCATCAAAATATGTTGGTTAGTTCAAATGCAATAAATTCAAGTTAATATTTATTATTATGTACTTATATTTTGAATGCAAAAATTTGTTATTTTGCTTTGTATTACTACTTTGATTTTAAAATAAAAATTTAGCCGTCACATTTTTAGCTAGCAAAACAATTGCCTACTGTCAAAAAACTCAAAATTATAAATGAACCAAGTTGTTGAAAAATTGTAATGAACCCAGATAATCTTAAGAAGGCAGCAGAAAAAACGTTGAACGAAGCTACAGCTGGAGCAAATCAAGCTAAAGAGGATATTAAAAAAACTGCGGCTGATGCAAAAAAACAAGCTGAACAGTCTGCCGATAAAACGAAGGAAGAAGTTGGCAAGGTTGCCGATGTAGCAAAACAAGCAACCGGTAAAGCTGTTGGAGAAGTTAAACAAGCAGCCGGTCAAGCGGTACAAGAAATTAAAAAATCTGGAAAATAATCGATAAATAAACTTTCTCGGGGGTTGTTTTTCAAATTATTACAATTTACTTAATTAGACTGAAATGGAAAATTCGAGAGATAAATGTAAACCGGAGCAAGGCGCTCTCCAAACCTATTTAGCGGAATTTGAGTCAAAATTTGGGTATATAAAAGAGAAAGCAATGTTTATCAAAGAGGGTGGTCAGGGAACATTCGACGAGATTGGTGTTGAAGTCAAGAGAAGCTTAACGGTAATTAAGGAATCGACGAGCAAAAATATGATTGGAATTAAAGAAGATTTTAAATTTGCCTTCGATGGAGCGAAAACTAAAGTGAGCGATTCCTGGGAGATCACCAAGAACGAATTTAGCAAAATTAGCGAAGTAGTGAAAAAAAAGTCTGTAGAACTATTTGAAGAACAAAAAAAATAAAAATTTTAATTGAATTGTAGAAGTAGAAGTAAACGAATTATAAAATATGTTTTTTGTTGAAAAACCAAATCACGATTTATTTTATTTAATTTGAGTTTTACCTTTTTGTTTCAGCGAGTCAAGAAATTGTTATGGCGTTGTAAAATTTTCAGTAGAAAACCGTAAATATTTAATTAACACATTTGATTAAGAGGTGGTGCAGCTCAAGAAGGTGTAAATTTTATTTCTATTTAAATATTAATTCGAATGTTGAGCACTCATAAACCACATAGCGTTTTAAAAACTCTGACTGACGATAGTCGTAACCTCGCGGGTTTCAGGAGCACTTAAGTAGCACTTAATTTGTATGGTTAACAGATTTTTAGGAGATCTAGTTTACCAGACTTAAATAAAATTATTGCGGTCTCTGTGATTTCGATCTAAAAAGTTACCTCTTCAGAAGCGAAGTTTTACTAAGATTTTGAAATTGAATCTAGGAAACCAAACAAAACTTAAATCGCATGTTTGTATGTAATTCTGCTAGCGAGATAAAATTTAGTTAATAGTTTAAGTTTGAAGTTACAAAATGTGTGACTTTGAGTTTATCTGTTTACAGATTCCGAGAGATATTTATTTAAGTTTTGGCAAGTTTAAAATTTTTTTAAATTACATTCTTAATTAGAATTTTTGAATCAAAATCAGTTAAGATATTCAATATCAACAATATCAACCAGGCATAAAAGTAGCAGTTTTACCGGTTATTCAAAGCCAATTTTTGAGATCAAGAGCAGAACTTGCGTTGCGGTATATGAAATCGATATTTGGTCTTTGAGCGTTTTTAATACTATTTAATTGCATTTAATTAAAAAAACCTCAACCGTTAACTGCTGTTTTTGTTTCAAAAGTTAATTAGTCATTTTTATTCTGGATTTAAGTTACGTTCACAACATAATAAAAATGGTTGTGTCTCTAGTGCTTATTAAGCAGTAAAGAATCTGACGACAGCAATTACCAATTGCTTAAATTTCACGAAAAGTTTTAGATTTTGAATCTTTATTTAACCTGTTAATTTTTAAATTGTAACTAAATATACCTTATATAGGTTGTCGCCACTGTCGGGCGACATTTAGGTAAAAATATCCAAATCGTCAAAATGTATCTTGTGTACTTTTCCCTCATTAACTTTAATATACATACATAGGTAGCAAACTTGTCTGTTATTGTCTTTGTTTCAACCTTTGTCAAAATGTAATTTTCATTATTCATTTTTAATTTTAATATGGTTTCGCACGATCGTTGAAATTTTATTCACTTTTGTCTGATTTAAAAAACTTACATTTTTAATCATTAAAATTAATATTAAATTTTAATTAAATCTTTTGTCTGATTTTTTTACCTTCATATTTTCTTTTTATAATTTCATTAATGAAAATTTAGAATTTTCAAAATTGATTTTACCTGAGAGCTATCCAGGCCCGGACTGGCCATTGGGCAGATCGAGCAAATGCCCGATGGGCCGGTGCAGTTCTAAGAGCCGTCTAACCAGTGGCTGATTTTATTGCAAAAAAAATTATACTATTTTATATAGGTAACACAACAAAGTATCAAAATAGTTAATAAAACTTAAAATTTTAGCACAATAAATTTATAAATAACAAAAACCGTTCAAATACAACGTAATATATTGATGTCTACCAGCCACTTCTTATCACTTGTGCGCAGTGGCGTAGCCAGGGGGAGGGCTAGGGGGCTATAGCCTCCCCCAGACACTTCCGCTTTTTTACCGGTGCAATAAAAAATTTAAAAAAAATATTATTGTGTTTGACTGTTCGATATGATTGTAGTTAGGTACTGTTTTTAGTGTAGGTACTTGTTGCTTGTTGATAGCTAATCAGCCAAGCCAGTTAATTTAGGTCTGGCATCCTCGGGCCCCCAGGGGCGGATTTACCAAATTGTCACCTATGAGCACTACTTTGAGATGCCGCCCTGTTATACTTAAGGGCTAACAGGGATGGTCCGGCGCAAGGAGGAACGCAGGTAGGGGCATGGTCAACAAATTTTTAGTGTTTACTGAAATTTCAAATACAAAATAACTTCACTATGGATAATAATTAGCAATCAGTTTTAATTCTTAATCTTAATGACTGCTATTCATTGAAAATAAGGGAAGGTATATTATAATAAGAAGATTGCCAATAAAAATCAATGATAAATCTTTCGGAAAAGCCGTTCTTTAATTCTCATTTCAATTTAAGGTAGGTAACAGTGATACCACAATAATCGACAATTGTCGATTTGTCCAATTTGTCCAATTGTCGACAAAATACAAAGTGGTGATGACATTGTAATTTTTTTTTCATGCTAGTATGTAATTCTTTCCATTTTGCATGCAATTCAGTTCAGTATTTTTGTGAGTGCATTTGTTTTTCATTTTGTTAGATGTATTATAAATTGGCAAAGTCCAAAATAATACTAATAAAAAATGTCTTTCACTATTAGAACTAAAAAATTAGAAAAACAAAAATTAAACAAAATAACTATGTTTTTTTCATGAATTTTGGCCATTATACGTTTTATAAAAAATAAATATGTTAAGAGTACATGTAGCGTTTCTGTGGGAAGTAGGGGGCCGACAGTCTCTAAAATGGACCTGGAGCTATCCATTCCTTTTGTATTTTTAACAGCTAGTCTAAAATTTCCTTTTTACTATAAAAATTGCATTTACTAAGCAATGCCCAAACTACACACTATGCAAAAATTTATTCCACATAAAGTTGATCCGAAATAATGGATCTAGAAAACGGATATTTCATAAATTAATGCAAAATATCTTTTTATGTAGCCATTCTATGGTTATTATACCTAATGGTGTACCTGAATTTGATTTGGTATTAGTCAATACTTCTATCATAATAATATATCACATAAATTAGACGTGAATAATATGGCATACCTTATAATTTACCTAATATCGATATGGTTAATATTGAGTTTCATTGCCTAAACCATCGATGATTGTAAATAATATTATGGACTCGATAAACTAGAGTTAATTTAAGTATTTAACAAATTTGACATAAAATATTGAACGATAATATCTTTTTAAATAACGAAAACTTATCGTTGCAAAACAATAATGGTACTAATAAAAATAAAGAAATCGTATAAGTAAATATTACGTATTGGAATTAAACACTCGAATTTTTTTGATAAATTTGAAAATAAAATATTACGCATTTAAAATACGCAGTGCGTATGAATTTTTTATTATTTTCCACAAAATATGCTGATGTACGAAAATCGAATTAATTACAAAAAATTGAAATACAACAAACATATCAACGAAATAATATGTATTTACTAATGGTAAAATAAAAGTCAATTTGGTGCTTATTGTTCGAATTTTTATTAAACAATTTTTTTGAAGCAAAATTAAATACCTTTTCCACGTAATGTTCTTGTGTAGTGGAAAAATAAAAAATTTATAACATATTATTCCGCAAGAAAATACCTATTGACAGCCACGAAATATATTTTTGGTATCGGAAACTTCAAGCTTAATAACTTCAAATTTAATTACGACAAGATGAATCGATTTTAAAATCTTTTCAAGAAAATTATTTTGTCATGTATACCAAGCATTTTTTGTGACCACAATAGGTAAGTTTGTGTGCGGTAATATTAAGATTAATATTTTGTTATAACAAAAATTTATAGAAAATTAATTTTTTTAATTAAAATTTCTTTGGAAAAATTGCGCCTTGCGGTTATAAATCATTAAATGTAAAAAAAAAAACCGATAATGAAATAATAATTCAGCTTTCTTTATTCGAGCGAAATTTAATGAATATTCAAGAGGCGACTAGAAGAAAAGACCAGACTAGAATGAATCTGAAGTTTCCACTTAAAACACTACAAATATATCATCATCTCCCTCATTAAAGCAATAATGAGAAGAAACGATTAAAAAGATTAAGATCTGTGACCTACAGCATTTTATTGAATCAGCCAACAAAGAAGCTCAAAAGTAAATGACGTCGTTATGTCACGTTCAATCTCAAAATAAAACTAACAGGGCTTTATAATTAAATTTACAATAACTGAGATCCATTTACCATGTTCCATAAAGTACATTAAAATGCAGCATTTCATGAGACAGCACTAGAGCACCAAACCTCACTTAGTATTTAATGTTAAAAATTAAATTAATGAAGCAGCGGTTTCGAGTTCTAATTTTAATAGTAGTTTGTAGCGCAAAGTTGTCTCCATTAAAAATAGGTTTAACTAGAATAATAAATAAGCAAAGTTTGTATGTCAATGTTTGATTAATTCATAATTGAAGAATCTCGTCCGTACGGGCTGTGTCTACGGAATATTTGATCGAGGGAATGTAATGAAGATTTTATTTATGAAGCAGTTTTCATTGTGTGCTTCACTTCAATTCTTATACATATTTATATTTGGAACAAAAGAACATCGTTGTCGCATGTGTGCCTCAAATACATTCAAAGCCTTTTGTCGTCGGCTCACGTCTGCAATCTCATAACACTTTGTAGTAGCGGCCTTCTTTGTGATGAAAAGGTCGAGGTAAATGCAACGAACCGGAGTTCTGTTTTATAAAAATATCTTCTCGTCCTTTTGATTTCATAATTTGTAATTTTCTACGTTTATAACTTTTAATAAGAAAGCATTAATTTCTCCTCGGATCATTTTTGCATCTTTTTTTTTTCTAATAATAAATGATTTTTCCGAAACTGCCCAGTCAATAGGTTATTCATGTTTCCATCACCGGCTTCGTATATACGTGATCTAGGCAATCACACACAGCCCATCCTTTTTATACCTTCAGCTTTCTAAACAACTTTTCATGTCGGAAAATATTCTTTCCCTTTATAGTTTTGTTTATTTTGGATACGTTTACAAAAACGACGCGACGTGAAATCTTACATTAATAAAAAAAATTTGACACGTTAAATACACGAAGTCACAAAAGAGCGAAATTTTTTTTAAAGCCGTCAAATATAAAGCAAATTTGTTTGAAAATCAAGTGCGAATTTTCTTGTGACTATTTCATATCAATTACCAATGACACGAGTAAATTTTGCGCATTCAAATAAACGTCATCTTCGCAAATTTACTTTTTGAAAAACACCCCGACTACGCCGTCGTGATTTACCTGTTCGTTCTGCAGATGACTGCAGGCAGCAGGAACCGCAAGGATTCGTATCGACTTTAATAAAAAGTTTCTAAAAAATCCTCTCGCTAATTTAAATATCTCTTCGGAAGCCAAAATATTTATATACGTCAGAAATGCGTGTTTCAGCTTCCCTCTATTGATATTTCCATAAGTCAATATCAAGTTTTATTAAAATACACGAATTCTGAAGCGACTTTTCATTTGTTGACAAAAGTTTACGTAAAATTAATTGGTAGTTTGAATATTTAAAAATCAATATTTGAAATTGTTTCGCAAAATTATCGAAAATTTGTAATTCTCTCGAATACAAATACATAATTGATTTACGTTGTATCTATCTGGTATACGTAAAACAACTTTTTTTCCTTGATTCGAAAAATTTAAAATAAAATTTCAAACTTATGTCGCATGCACTAACAGCTCACACGACGCCGACGTGAGCAATAAATTTATCAGCAAGTATTTGGTAGCATTTAATGATTTCTAAATACTATAATAATTTGAATAATTATACATTTACGTTTGATTGATAAGTGGATTAAATATTAAAATTGTTTTACCAGAAAAGTACTTTTGTGATGGTAATCTCTTTTTATGTAATCAATAATAAAATAGCTTTCATACGTATAGCATAGTGCGTTGAAATATTATCCATTAATATAATAATAACAAACATTAAAATTATTGTAGAAATAAAAAGGGTTCTGAAACATTTACACTTAGTATTATTTATTTTATAAAAAATAGGTACAAAAATACATTTATACGTGTTACACATAAATAAAACGTCAAGTAATCTTCTTTGTATCCCGAGGCACAACTCACCGAATAATTTAACTACGTGAAATATCAAATTTTTTAAATAATTTAAAAATTAAATCATTTTCAGCGGCTGTCATTTTTTGCAATTTATAAATTTTGCTCTTAAGGGAACTTTAAGACTAACAGCAAATATTAGCCGAGAATAAATTTATTTAAATTTAATTTTTTTAGTGAAATAGAAGCAAAAGGAGATTTAAAGTGACAAAATTTTATTGAATAGAAATAAATTTTTTATTACGTTAAGTGGTTAAGCGCAGTTCGTGCGCAAATTCAATTCAATTTAGAGATAAGATATTGCACAGTTGGGATAAATTCGCTAAACAGATCTACAAGTAGATAATTTTTATTACTTATTTACTAAACGTAAACAAGGATATACGACTAAACGTGAAATTCGAACCACGGCACAAATAATTGAGTAGTAATTTTGAATGGTTTGGAAGATAAGTCCCAGGCGGTTGATTTTGGGGATATTTATACAGGGTGTCTTCGTGACCGTAGAGAACCTTTGAGGTGGTGATAAAGGACACTTTTCTAAGACAAATTTTTAAATAAAATTTTTGTCCAAGTCCAAACCCTTGGGGGGTACCTCTCTTTAAAAGGCAGTATTCTAGTCTAGAAGCCCGAATTTCAGACATTTTTTGACGGTCGATAAAAGAAAAGCAATTATTATTTTGACTATACATTTTTTTGTCATTGATTTTATATATTTTAGGAATTCCCAAAAAAAATTTCATAAAAAAATAAATAAATTTCACAAAGTTACACGCGATTCCAACCTTTCTAATCGCCTGAAAAAAAAAAGAAAGATAGATTCTTAATCAGTACAAATGTCATTTTAGTTGGAACCAGAAAAAATGAAAAAAACAAATTTTCTCGCGAAAAAGGAGCTACTCAGAAAAAAAAGTTGATTTTTTCAGTTATTTTTTAACTTTCCGAATTTTTAAAAAATAGTAAACATTGAAAATTCTGATTTTTTGTTGGTTCCTACCATAAAGAGCTATATAAAAAAAATTCTTGCCAAATTTCAAGAAAATCGGTCAATTAGAACTTATGATTTTATGTCAACCGATTCGAAAAAAGTAGTTTCGAGAAAAACACGATTAAAAATTTAAGTTAAGTTTCAGGCAGTCTGACTGATAGAACAATACATATTACTTACATTTCTTCAATCAACGATTCCGGCTCCATATATCGGGCCTTCTTCTACCTCAAATTGAATATTTAAATAAGTAAATTTTAAAAAACACAGAAAAACAATAAAGAATATTTTTAATACTTTTCTTAGATTCGTTCCATCTAAACCGGTCGAGTTGCCAGGAGACTAAAATGGCAATAATTTTTAAAATAATTCGAATTTCAAAAAATCCTTTTAAGAAGATATTCTTGAATATCTAAACTATCGAAATATGAAAACAAAAATTTTCAATTTTTTCAACTTTCTAGACTAGAATACTGCCTTAAAGCAATACTTTGAATTTTTTATTTCAAACGGCCATAGCCTTGATATTATTGATTTTTTAGACTTAACAAATTAGACCTTTTTTAAAGATCATTTACTTATCTACAAATTAGTTTATATCCTCTTATCGTCTAGAATAAACGGTTTTTGAGTTATAAATTAAATTAAGGGAAAAAATGTTAAAAAAATTCTGATTTTATTTTTTTTACTTTTCTTGCAAAATTTGTATCTCTTAAACGAAACGTCTTAGAAAAAAACTAACGGCTCAAACCGGATAGGGAATTTAACGGACTACAACTTTGGTGAAATAAATTATTTTGAGAAACCAACCGTTTTTACAGAAATTCTGAAAATAATAAACAAGGTGTACGTAAAAAAGAAATAAATTCACAAAATTTTTAAAAATCTCATGTGTTTTACAATTTGTTTTAATGTCAAATCGTATTGTAGCGTTTAACGTTTGACCGACATTGTTATAAAGAGCATTAGTTTATCGTTAATTATTTTGTTAATTTATATTGTTTATTTATTACTGTTAATTACTTCGTTATTTATGTTTTATTACCTACACTTTGTTCATTATTTTCAGAATTTCTGTGAAAACTGTTGATTTCCCAAGAAAAATTATTTGACCAATGTTATAGCCCGCAAAATTACCTATCCGGCTTGGGCCATTAGTTTTGCACGTCTCGTTTAAGAGATACAGGGTTCACAAGAAAAATAAAATCAGAATGTTCTTAACATTTTTTTCTTTAATTTAGTTTATAACTCAAAAACCGTTTATTCTAGACGATAAGAGGATATAAAATAATTTGTAGATAAGTAAATGATCTTTAAAAAAGGTCTAATCCGTTAAGTCTAAAAAATCAATAATATCGGGGCTATGGCCGTTTGAAATCAAAAATTTAAAATATTGCTTTAAAGAGAGATTTGGACCCCCCCCCCCCCCCCCCAAGGATTTGGACTTAGACAAAAATGTTATTTAAAAATTTGTCTTAGAAAAGTGTCTTTTATCACCACCTCAAAGGTTCTCCACGGTCACGGGGACACCCTGTATGTTATGATAATAATATTACTAATAAATATAATAATTTAATAAACATAGTTATTCAGCTTGGAGCTTGGAGCCTTTACAGCTTTTATAGATAATGGATGAGAAGATTTCTTAACATCACTAGTACAAATCAAATTAAAAGCAAGTACCTACTTTATTTTTTAAGTTTTATTGAGTTTGGATTTTTGGTAAATCCCAGACCCTGGATTAAATCTGGGCCTAACCCAAATTGTACGTAAAGTAAATGGTTTATTTTGTGTTTTAAAATTTATTCCTTTTAATATTATAATAAATTCTATTATATTAGTGCATTATGATTTATGAATTACTAATCACCTGATAGTTTGAAAAACAATGTGTCAACGTTTTTTGTTAGTTAAAGCTATAAGTTTTAAGTAGAAAACTGTGTAATTAACTGCACCGATAATGTCTAGTCCTAGTTGGTTATAAATTGAAAATGTTAATTTCTATTAAATTTTACATTTTAAACCTAGAACAAAACAATTTCCGAGTAACTTCAACTTTATTATTTAAAAAGTAAGTTAAAATGTGTGTTATCTATGAATTTTTAAGTAGTTTTACGCTTTTAGTAGTCTTTAGTGTTTAACTTGAGAATTTTCTCAGCTTTACCAACTTATATTTTATCGTAACTGTCGCAATGTACTCTTTATTTAAAAGCGTTTTAACTTTTTGGTTTGGTTTTACTCGTCAACTATTATAATATACGACATAAATTTTAATATACTTTGCCAAATTTCTTGGTGGCTTCTTAGCGCTCCCAACAATTATTATTCTGATTAGCTCCATTAGATTTTTTTTAAACTTCTTTTGTGAAAGTTTTTCAACAATAATATTATAAATATAATATTTTTCAAAATTTGATACAAAGTAGACAGATCCACAAAATGTTGACCATATAAACACTTTTAATTAACGCCATTTCTTTACGAACTTACCCTTCAACTATTGGTGGATGACTAGTTTTACGGTAAATACTATGGCTACCGGCCATGATTGTACCCGCATCCGTAATCACAGGATCACGATGAGTAATGTTGTAAAAAAGTCGTACAGAAACCGAAATTGTCACATAATATTTACACAATTGTCACTATTACACAATTTTGTAAAATCTAATTCAACGATTCCAACATTTAATGCAAAATTTGTCTAATTTAGTCAAATATAGCGTGTTTTTAAAAAACAATTACTCAGCAGCATTTTGTTTACTTTAAACCAAACGTGCTTGAAAATAAGTGATAAATTAACAATTAAAAATGCAAATAATTATGATTAACTACTATATTTGAATTATTACCTTCAATGTCGTTAGACTAGGACATTATGTTCGAGGAGGAAATGTGATCTGTCCATATCTATCTGCAGGGTACTTCTGTGAATGATAAGGAGGATGACACAAAATTTTACACATATTTTACCGTAAACTGATAATCGTAGAATTATAGTTAAACAATAGGTCGGTTTTACATAAAATGCATAATACATTGACGAATAGCATTATCATCAAAATCAGCGTCAACTGAAAAAGTAGCACTTTTCTGATTTTTATTATTTAAAGGGTTTCATTTGATGCGGTTTATGAAGAGGATCTTGCTTGATTATAATTTTTATTGTTTACATTGACCACTTTCATCATCTAGATAATATGCAAATGGAAGGTCAACTAATTAATAACTATATTCATTCAATGGAGAGAAGCAAGGAGAGATTTAACTGATCCAAATTTGGTGCTCTAAGATAATATTATAGACCTAAAGTGTTATGTTATAAACAAATTATTAAACTTAAGTATTATTGCATTAATTAAAACCCGTAATTCAGTAAACGATGGTTTTGATTTTCATGTGTATAAATTATTCTGCACAATGAAGTTTTTGCTGCATTATACCATTATATTTTAACTACAATAATTAGTAATCGTAAAATTAAATTGTTTCGATTATATAGAAATTTTATTTTACCTCAAAACATTAACGAATAATTTTAATCTATTTTCAGAAGTTTATAAAAATTCCTGAATGTTTCCTGAAAGTAATATTCATGTTTACTAATTTAACAAAAGAAACTTGTATTTTTTCTTATTCAAACAACAAAAAGACATCAGGATCATGTAATTACTTAATCATTACACGTTTAATTAAATATTGAAAAGAGGGGTCAAACCCGAAAATCTATAATTCATGTACTAGGTACTTAATGTGCTTTTATTTATTGTTGAACATTTTTTTGACTTATATCGTAATTTTATAATAATTATTACTAAAATATTAATTGAATATGAAAAAGGCCGACTGCCCATAACCCTGTCATCTACATACAACTCAATGCGTGCCAGCGTAAAACATCCCCTGTCACGTAACAATAAATATACTGAAATTATATTTTATTCTGCCTTTGTTCTTTAATTAAATATCGTTTTTTGATATGTTAGTACCAAAAATAACAAACAAATAAATTATTTTTTTTACATAAAGATTTTTACACAGTTGCTCGTTAACTTTTTTCAGTTATACTGTTTTGACAAAATAACAGTGGCACCTCCCCTATTGCAAACTACCTCTGTTTGCTGAACTACCTCTGAAGCTCCTCAGCGCGATCCGGAAACTCCCTAAAGGATAAGAAAAATACCACTATATGTTGAGCAGGAAATTTTTGCTTATCAGTGTTGAGAAAATTTTGAATAAATGACCACATAACAAACGTCAGACAACGAAGTAAGTTGCATTGCAATGTGATAACATTCATAATTTTAAGACGTTGCTTGTGATTGCTCATTTGCATTTATATTATATTTACGGAGTTTACATTTGCACCTTCAACTGAATTTTCAGTATTCGGTATACCGGTCCTCCTGTATATACTTTCAAAAACGCCAAGACAAAAAGATATAAACGACATTTAATTGGGTTCAGTATAAATAAAATTAATTATTGCGAAACCAATTTATTCGGCATTTTAGAAAGGGTCGGTTGGATTTCTATCCAGCAGACCTATTGTCTCCTTTTCTATAACAATTGGTGTTACGTATAAAGCTCTTCACCGGGATTTCTGGAAACACGATTTATAATAATTTAAGAAATATGCAGGAAACTACAGGTCGACGCAAAGACTAATGGAACGACCGTCGATCACCTTTTGGCATCATGGCATTGGCAATATTATATTCTTGCATGCCGTTTGAAACTAATGTACAAACTTGTCGTAAAGTTTTTGAGTGGAAACATTCAGTTTCTATTACTTCTATTTAATAAAATTTGTTATCGTCGTGGTTGTGTTTCGGTTATTGAACATCGCAAAAACCTGCTACCATCGTTCGTCGCAATATATCGAAGTCGCATTGTCTCCGGACTAAAATTAAACTAAACAAGAAAGATTAAGAAGTGGAAGAACGTTGCGAATTTTTAATTAACCTAACCATCCACACTTTCATGCTTCATTGTATTTACCGCGGAATTAATAGCGCGAGTGCCGTTCCTTCAAATTTATTTTTAACGTACTTCACAAGAGTGACAATTTAAAACATCATCTGATAAAGTGAAAATTTATGTGACCAAACTTGTAACAAGTTTTTTCATTCAATTTTACACTCTTGTCAACAGAATTAATTTTTAATCTTTTGTTCATAGTTTCGCCGATTTATGAGTGTACCTATATATCTGTGCCACTTCGTTGGACCTACCTTTCAAAATATTTTAACGCTTGTTCGGAAAAATTGCGCAAAGGGTTTTCCGCAAGAAAAAAAAGAAAAACCAAAACTGGGTTATTTCCAATTAGGTAATTTTAATTTGGTTGACTGAATTCTATATTCGCGAACTTAAATAATATGTTCGATATAGCACGTAACGTTCGGAAACTTGCAGATGTTCGAACAACTGTAAAATTGTATACATTATGCACTTTCCAGTTGTAGTAGTTGTTACATACACACTGATATGAAAGTAATAAAAAAACATCAAAGGGAATAATAGCAGCAGTTTTTCTTTTTACAAATACACCAACACGAGTTTCATATCCACTCTTCGATAATTGCTAAACTAGAAAAGCTTTTTGGACGTGGTTCTGCATTCAAAATTCGATTTTCATTAAAAAACTGATGCCGTTATAAAATAATCGTGCAGTTCCTTTCCGAGTTATATATATGTTTGTGCACGCAATGGGATTTTCGTGACACTTCGAACTCGCATTATTCAAATCGACAGTTAGGGGTTGTCACAGTATGTTGAACTAAAGTGACCAGCCCTTGTTCTCGAAAAAATACACCCAACGTGATTTTACGATAAACTATATAGTAGCGTACACAAATTACAGGCTTTCCGTAACACTCGAACCCGCAAGCTTCGAAATTATGTATTCTGTTTTGGGTTTTTAATAATGCGAGCATTGATTTATAAAAAAAAATTCGTAAAACCGCAACGTATTTTTTTATTAAAAATCAAGTGGCGCCCAACGATGTTTACATGCCAACCACGGGGTGTGTGTTATATTATGCCCACACGGAGTGATCAATTTAAAATATGACCGGTACGAAAAATTAAATCGAGCTTTAAAAGTTGATTAGTAATAATTACTACTGGAGATATAAAAAGTTTAATAATTATTCAAAATTTGCATTAAAGTTGAACAAAAGATATTACAAGATAGGGATGTGACTGAATTACATGATCACGAATTTCTCGTTACATCAAGATCAAAACCCAATCCGTTAGCCATAAACTTATCTAAAGTTTAAGATGTTTGGAAAATGAGTTTTATGTTGAATTTGTAACTTCTTTAATTTCTTGTAAAACAATTTCAGATCCAAGTGTGTGCAAAAGTTTCGGGAAAACCAATGTAAAATAGATATGTAATGCCCTCCGAAGTTTTTTCAATTATGTGTTACATAATAAGACACACGCGTGAGCACTTTCAAAAGCACGCTCGCTCATTTAATCAAAGACTCACGCCTACCAACTTTACTACTTTACATCTTAATATTTACATACAAATTAAGTTGAAACTTGAGGATTTTTGTGGTTGCGTGATGTATACATTGGCTAAAAATGCCTTACGTTATCTTAATTGTACAATTAATAATACCTGAAATATTTGAATTTTGAACAAATTAAGTAATCCCCTCAAAATGGCCAGCATGTGCACCACCTTTCGACTTGCCTTTGAATAATCACGATAATTACCAGTTCTTATCAATAATTTAATTGTAAAAAATCTCCATTTTGCTTAATTAATAATTCGTTTTTAAACAACACAACCGGCTTACGTAGTAGAACACACATTATTTAGCATTTCTACAAAAAGCGCGATAATTTATCAAATTTTATTTTTGAAATGTAAAAATTGCTCACAAAGAAAATTATTTCAACTGTACGTGCACGGTTGTCATCCATTTAGTAACGCTTAGATTATTTATAGAAAAATAAAAATTTTGTAAAATGTTTCTGACATCAAAAACTCAATTTACAAGCACTTTAAAATTTTTATTATAATATGCTTCAAAAGGTAGGCAAGTACAAAAATGCAAACCGAATAAGAGAACAAAATTACAAGTGATTCAAACTACTCGTTGCTTGCAGTGGAGGCTCGGGGGGAAAACTTTTGGGTAGGCCAGCAATATTTTATGAATAGATAAAATTTGCGAAAGGTGTAAATATTTTTTTGAATTATAATATGCTCTATTAAGTTATTTTATTTAAATAATAGAATTACTTACATGTTATAGTATAGTAGTTTTCAGTTTTCAGTTTTCAGTGCAAGTGAAGATAGAATTAAGATTTAATTAGCTATATTTGCAATAATAAAAATAGAAATACACTACAAAGTGCAAAATACCGCTTAATATGAGATAAATTTTCTTTTTTGTCATCTAAAAAGTTTTAAAATGCCGCTCGCATGTTTCCAATAAGATAAACTGTTTATGGCGTGGTATCATATAACTGCAAGTATCTACTAGGTCCGGGCCTAAGCGCTGACTATTGAAGCTATAGTAATTGCGGTATCTAGCGTCCTACTGTTACATTGCGTTATCCAAAACTGCGTGGAAAATTATCAAAGAGTTATCCCGGAAACCAGGAGATGAGACAGGTGGCTCTTCCAGTCTAAATTATTCAGATACACTTGCCGATGAATTTAACAACTATTTTTTTCTAATTATGTTTCAAAAAGTGTCACTTTTTGACACTCAAAAGTGTGCGGAAAAGTACTACTTTTCCGCCCTAGTGCGGAAAAGTAATACTTTTCCACATACTTGTGAAAGTGTGCGGGAAAGAAAGAAAAAGTAGCAAAAACAAGACAATATTTTTTTTCTAATTATGTTTCAAAAAGTGTCACTTTTTGACACTCAAAAGTGTGCGGAAAAGTACTACTTTTCCGCCCTAGTGCGGAAAAGTAATACTTTTCCACACACTTGTGAAAGTGTGCGGGAAAGAAAGAAAAAGTTCTAATCTACTTTATTTATAATATGCATTAACGGTTACATTAGAACAATTATTAAAAGTCTTAACTGCGCTCGGATCAGTTTTCGACGTGGACACTCCAAAATTAACATCACTGCCACTTAAAATTCGCCACACAAATTGTATAACCATAAAAAAAACGTGGTCACTTACCTGTTCACGTTGTAATGGCTACTATCTATGACCTACCTACTGTCTATAATGGGCTACCAACCGCAAAATATAAAAATTTTATAGTATAAACGCCTATCTTTTTTCTTGAGAAATGAGAAATGTTATTGGTTCTTTTTGAAACATAATTAGAAAAAATATTGTTCGATACTCGTGGAAAACTATTTTTTCCATTCTCGGCTTCGGTTTACAATCTCGGCCTTCGGCCTCGATCGTCAACCTCCGCCTTGAATGGAAAAATGTTAGTTTTCCTAACTTGTATCGAAAATATCTATTGTAGCAGTGCTCCCAATCTGTTAAGGAATTTACCTGCCATCGATTTCAATTGTTTTATTGATCCTCTGAGCAGATCATTTTATTTTTTTGATTGTACGGAATCTAAAGTACTAAAGGCGGCTCGGGGTTTGAAATCTAGTAATATTTGCGGTATTGATGGCCTGTCATCGATTGTTTTAAAGAGGTGCATCGATGTTATTGTGAGGCAGTTAGTATTCTTGTTTAACAATTCTTTCAAACATGGCACTTTTCCCAATGCGCTGAAGGTCGCATTGGTTATACCTCTACACAAAAAGGGTGATTGTGGTGACTTTGGAAACTATCGGCCGATTAGTCTTCTCAGTCCCTTTTCTAAGCTGCTGGAAAGGATTGTCAGTGATAGGATTGTCCGGTTTTTTGACAAGTTCGAGCTGTTCAGTAGCTCGCAGCACGGATTTTTGAAGAACAGATCGGTGCATACGACTCTTTTCCAACTCGTTCGATCTATATGTTTAAGATTGGAGAGTGGGCAGATTCCCCTAGGGGTTTTTCTAGATTTTTCTAAGGCTTTTGATTGTGTGGATCATTCAATTCTCTTTATAGAAGCTTCACAGATATGGTATAAGAGGTATTGCTTTATCTTGGTTTGTCAGTTATCTTTCCGACCGCTCCCAATCGACTCGTATCACTGGCCGTGGAGAGTCTTTTACTTCGAGTAGTCGCGCTGTGAGTCTTGGTGTACCCCAGGAGAGTATTCTTGGTCCTCTCAACCTGAATTTCCTCCCAACCTCTCAAGATGAATTTCTCAACTATGCCGATGACTATACTTTGTTGTTATTGTGTAATAATTTAAGCGATGTGGAATCGACCTTGAGTTTTCATCTTTCATCGGTTGAGGAATGGTTGCGCATGAACAGGCTGTGTTTGAATGAAGATAAGACGGAATGTGTATTGTTTAAGACTGGCCGCTGTCGGGCTGCTGTGCTCGAGAATCTTTGTGGCGGTCAGTTGGTGGTTTCGGATAGATGTCGTTGTCTTGGAGTTCACTTGGACAGTACTCTCAATTGGCGTAGTCACATTAATACACTGGCCAGTAGGCTGAGTTCTGTAATTTATACGCTCCGTGTATTAAGTCAACAATTGAATGCCAAAACTCTGAGAATTCTTTATTATGCAAATTTTCATTCTTTGATGGGTTTTGGGGTTAATTTCTGGGGCGGTGGCACGTCAGCAAACAAAATCTTTGTCATGCAAAAGTTAGCTGTTAGAGTGTTACTCGGTCTCTCTCACAATGCGTCATGTAAGGGTTTGTTTAGAAAGCACAATTTCTTGACTTTGCCGGGCATGTACATCAGGGAGTGTATACTTTTCTTGTACAGGCACAAGAAGGAGTTTTTTAGTTGTGGTAAAAAGGGTGTTTACCCTACTAGGAATAATTTTTATATGTATCCCATACACTCTCTGACTAACACGGAAAGTAGTCCACATTATATGTGCCTGAACCTTTATAACGCCTTACCTTTGCGCCTACGCGAGGTGAATGATTTAAAGATATTCAAGAAAGAGCTCGATCGTTTTATTATACAGATCGAGCCTTATTGTTTGGTAGAATTTTTTAATGTTATTTTGTTATTGTAGTTTTTTGTGGTTTTATTGAGATTTGTTTTTGTTGTGATTTTTGTTGATGTTTTGATAGTTCATTTCTTTTGTGACGCCTGTTTTCTTCATATGTCTTCTTTGATGTATTTACGAAAATAAATTTGAATTATTATTATTATTATTATTATATGCATGCGCTATATGAACCAAGCTAAGCCGGTGCCTACACTATAATACTTTGAAGCAGATACAAATAAAAATATAAATTACGTTAATTGTTGCATCTGTTATTGCAATTTTAAATGCAAATAATGAAAATTAACAAATATTAATTGTCCGCAATATTAAAATATTAATTACATTATACGTAAAGAAAATGTTATTTATGTACATTAAATTTTGGGTAGGCCGGGCCTACCTTGCCTGTTCTTTAAAACCTCCACTGGTTGCTTGTCGTATTTCGTCTTAAAAGAAAACGGACATCAAACTGAACTCAAATTTTGACATTGTGACCTTTGTCTCTTGCTGACTATGTAAGAAAGTAGAAGGCAAACAAATGTTCGTGTTTAGTTTGGTGCACAACTGTTTTTTATTTTATTTAGTGCACGAAACAAACTTTTTTATTGTCCTTTAATGTAATTTATTATACAGTTCATACCTAAGCTCGAAGAACTGCGTTCGAAATAGATAAAGTTAGCTGCGCAATATAATAATGTCTGGAAGTAATCAAGTGGTCAACTAATGGTGAAAATTACTACAAAAATACATCGAAACGTTGGCAATATTACAGTTACATTACATTTCAGTTGTTAACTTTTGTAAATTTCAGTTCCGAGATGCATTTCTAGGTGATTTTAAATTACAGACACGATAACAATATTTATTTATAAAATAGCTGCACTATAGAGTACGGCTGGTGTAACTCACGATTTTCTACAGTTTTAACCAGCTGCAACAATAAAACTACTAGTCAAAAAGCAAATGGTCAGCTGGCTCTACTCCAAGATAAAGGCCGCTAACGATAAAATGCTAACCAAAACTTTCATCGCATCTTGAAATTTTTATAAAACATCTTTAAGACTTATCAAGCTGTCAGAAAGCTTTCGTTGTGGAATTACAATATGGTTTGTTATAATTTATAATAATTAAAAAAAAAGTTCTTCTCCGGATGATAAAATTTATCTTTAAATTATAAGCTTTTTGAAACAAATTAAATTAATATTGAAATTATTTTCCGTTCGTTCTGCAAATACTGTTATACAATTTTTTTTCTAAGAGATTAGCTCAACTCCTTCAATGTTTGCAAAATATATTTGACTTGAGTATATACTCAAAAACTAGAATTTCAGAAGAGAATTTAATAAGGGAATGAATACCTTTAAAAAACGCCATATCCAATTAGTAGGATATCAAGTGAATTCAAAAGATTAATTACCTGAATACTTGATAGTCGCAGAAAACTTTCAACAAAATTAGCATGGCAAAAATTGAACATTGTAAATGTGAATGCAATTAATTCAAATTCGGCCGATAACCGTTCAATTGTCGATGCATTTTTTGCATAAAACTGAAAGAAGGTTTCAAATTAACGAATTAAAAATTTGCCGCAACTTTATTTTATTAGATTTCCGTACTGAAGCATTTCTGATGAGATCTAATAAGATTGAAATAATTGGAGTAAGCCATGTTTCTTCGATGTTAGTTAACTGCACAAATTAATGAAAAATTTGTATAATTTCATTAATTTCTAATTTTATCTGATTCATTTTTTAAATGTCTCTAAAATAATTTTTGTTAAATATTTTAATTCGAAAATTAATTTATTTCGGAGTTCTCGTTAAATCATTCATTTAAATTTTGTAAAAAAACACACCAAGAACGGCCGGCTCAACGGATTGACATGGTAGTTAAGAGCACGCTATATTTTTAATCCCTGTATTAATTTCCACTGCAGTTTCCTTTCGCTTGAATGTTAAAAATGTGTGATTTGTGTGTTCAGTTTTATAGAAAAAGTTTTTCAACTTAATTTCAAAAGCCGCTTAAAAGATCAGTTTGAAAATTTAAAAGTACCAAATATTTTTAAAGTCATTAACAAGAGCAGATTTTATATCGCTAATATAAATATTGGTTTTAAAAAATTTATAACTTGTTAGTAAAAGTATTCTAGAAATTTATGTAAAATATTACACCGAAAATACATTTTGCAAGATTTTATAAAACATCACTCTCCTGCGTTCGATGTCTTAATTTCACCTGGCGCCCAAAAACAACACACACAACATTATTTTTTACAGTGTTTTACAGTAATTTGAATAGAATTTAAAATTTTGTTTAGTTTTTCAAGATCAACCAGACTTTTTCTTTAAAATGTAATACGATTTCCTATAATTAATTGAAAATACAAGTAAAATTACCAACGAAAAGCTTCTAATTCGTTTTTTCAAATAATCTAAGGGTAGTTTTGATGAGAAATAAAATGTGTACAGCAGCACAAGCACAAATATAACAACCATCACGGGTTTGGTTTCAAACCAATTTAAGTTTTATTTATTTCAACGTGCATTTCTTCTTACATCATTATAAAGTGGTTATCCTGAGATATTTTAGCTCGTTAGTCGTCATATTACATTTTTACGTTTAATATAACACATCATTAAAAATAAAATATTAAACTGGAGTGCACTAAAATAACTTATAAGGAATACTTTTTCATTCATAATTTTATACATTTTTTAATTATGTGTGGCAATCATTCACAATTTAAATTTACAAAATGTCTGATGCAGCACTTGGCGGCTGACAGAAAAACTGACCATCCGAAGGCTTGTTTTACCTTTTGGCTTATTCTCGTATATAAAAGTGATGTAATATTTGTGAATTTTCAGACAACACAATTACTCACGATTTGAAAACAATAAAAATGAGAAAACGAGAATGAAAATTAATTAAGCATTCCGATATCTACCATTATGTGATGTGCAATTTCTAACAATTTAAAAATAGCACTCCCGACAATCGCTACAAAAATTATTCGCATTAACATCATGGAAAAAAATAAAAATACAAAATTAAAATTTAAATGAGTACTGTGTCGAACGTAAATGTGAACTCAGCTGTGAGGTCGAAGATAAAACATGAAAATGTTGAAATGGAAGTGGCGTATTGACAAAAAGTGAAATTTCCAAGTTTTTATTTTTCCTTTTACTATTATTGCAATCATTTCTCTTGCAGAACAAATATTTACTCCTTCGCTCTTCTGCTATGTTATCGTTTAAACTAATAGTTTATCGATTATTTAAAGTTCGTATTTATTTTATTATCCTTCATGGTAGAACATCATTTTCAAATATTGTTTTTCTGCTAATATTATTATTTTACCAAAAACTATCAAGTATAAATATTGTGAGAAATATCAAACTTGTGTTTTTCCGATCTGAATTTATGAATGTCAAATAATAATATAGAATCATATCGACCGAGCGAAACCGGGTACTAAAGCTAGTGTCCTTGTAAAATTCTGATTAATTTGACATAAAATAATAATGGTGACGGTAAAAAGTAGATTTGTAATCAGAGATTAAATATTACATAGATCTAATTAATATCTAGTAAATTACAGGATCATTATGTAAAAATATATAGAACAAGCCACAAATAGCACACGAGGGTCACACCAAGTAAAATTAAGGGTGTTCGAGTTGACATTCTTGTCGCAATAAAGCTGTCAATATGCGTGAAGAGGTAAGCAATTACTTGAATTTATTAAAGTTTACTTTAGTACCGAAAATACATTTATGCTGCGAAAATTGATGGACTCGACCACCAAACTAATTTTGACAGTATTGACACCTATTAGTATTAATAGTCTCTTATTAGTCTAAAAGCTATAATTTTATAAAATCTAATTTATATTTTAATTGATTGCTTTATCAGTGGTTCCCATTCTGTGGGAATTGTGTAAACATCGAAAGTGCCTCCATTCTGGGTCAAATCAACATAAATAATAAGATCGATTATATATTACAAATAACACGGGCTTGATTGATCGAATTGTACGCGACATTGTAAAATAAATACATTAAATAAGAAATTTTAGGAAATGCAAATGTGCACTTGGGAGAAGTTTTGCCATTACACAGCACGAAATAAATGTACCACATTCATCAGTCTGCCGTTTTTGTATATAACCTAACAATGAAAGTGATAATTAAGCAATGTAGACCAGTTTGTATACGAATCTTTATTTGGTTATTATTTCACTGGTTGGTCTTATACGAATATAACAGAATAAAATTGCTCTATTTGGCGGTAACGCTATTATCCTTCATGTTTCGAACCAATGGTTTTGTAATCTAATCTGCTTTCTTTATCTTTTAGCTAATAAACTTTTCAGAACTAATAATTAGTAAAGTATGTTCCCGTATTACTAATGTCCTGACTTTCAGCTACCCACAAAATGGTTTACTTTTGTATGTCCTTTTTGTTGTCGAGTTGTTGCAAATCAAATTACCACAAGGATAATATTGTCGTGACTCACCCTGTATTTTCCAATCTAATTTTGCATAAAAAATAAAGCACTATTAGACAACTGTACCGTTGTGTACTTAATTACTCTTAATTTTAATATTAAATCGTTTCTGTGTATCCGACTTTTGTATTTTTCATTTTATGATGATTACTAAATTATAGTTCTTTTGTTTTGTAAATTAATTCTAAGGACTTCACGTTATCGGAAATTACATAATAGGTATATTAGAAATTTTCAAATAATTGCCTCAATTTTAGTAGGTAATTATAATAATTTTATGTTACCTTAACATCGAAAATGTAAGAAATCATTAATTTTTATAATAATTATTATTTGATGTTGGATCAACAAAATTCTAACATTTTCGGAAATCGATCGTTATTTGCATTCAATATGAAGTATCGAAACATACTTAAATATTTGAAGTATATTTGTATCATCTTCTGGAATTTAAAATGCATTTCATCCATCTTTTGTTTATAATTTTTGTTGTAATAATACAGGAAACTCTTTATAATAATTATTTAAGTGATACTGTAGCAAATCTGGATATTTATCTTTTCATCTCATCTGCATATTGAATAGTCGCGTTTTGGTCTGTTTAATTTACAATTAACCATGAATTTTTAATTTAAAATTATAACGGCAGAACACCCTGTATGTGTAATTTTATTTAAACTAATTGCAATTATTCAAATTTACTAACTCAACAAATTGTAAAAATACATTAAAAACTTTAATAAAGACGTCGACAGGTTGCACGTGCACCAAACAAAATGCAATTTCACAAAACCTACTTTAATGTAGGAAACAAATATACCTATTAATATCTGTATATAAATTTGTTAATTTAGCATTTGTTAATTTGATATATAAGTATGTAAATTTTGTTAAATAAATTGAGTATTAATCGAACTCCGTAAAACTTAACTTTGACTTGAGTTTTATTCTACCAACAGGGTGACTTTTAAGATCCAAGCCTAAAGATTTGTTAGTGAGGCTGCTAACACTCAGAAGTCATCCGACCTCTCCATAATCTCTGTACCGAGATTATTCAGGTCAATAACTTATTTTCCATCAGCTTTCCATCTGAAAAACTGGTTACCGTTTTTCCTATTAAAGAAAACAATATAATTAAGTAGATTTTCTATAAAAATGTTTTTAAATATTTGTAGTAATTAAAAAGTTATAGCAGTGAAAAAATGTTATCTCCGTACAATTGTAAGAAATATTGATATTTTTACTTTGATATTGCACATTAAATGTTATTTTGGTGCGCCGAAGACTATTATTTGTACCTACAAGATCTTACTTACACTTTCATGTGGAAAACAATTTCTTCTTCTTTTTCAGCAATGTTTTCTCATTCAAATTTCCTACAGAAAATTAATTATATATGAATATTTGCGAACAATTATTATTGTCGCCTTGCATAATAGTAATATGGTATTCAAGAGCATTCGTGAATCCGTACCTGATGGTAGTCATAGGAACCAGCTCATTATCCTCTCTCAAGATCCGATTACCTTTTAGTAGGATACCATAGCTTTATGGATGTAAATTGTGCCTATGTTAAAAAAGTATATTCGTATGTTATTAAGGTTAAGGATACATTTCGGACTCAAGTGTTGTTTCCATAGATCAAATATCACATTTTTTGTGTTGCTTTAAGTTTATATTCGTATTTGTTGTAAGTTCTTTGATAAGGATAAAAAAAGCGCGTTTGTCAAAATATTTTAAATGTTTGAATAAATTACGATAAAAATAATATTGACCACAATTTACGTCAAAACGTTTTCGCAAGGCTTCTTAATATTTTAGATTTACATTATCAAAAATGCCTTAATAATGCATAATAAAAAAATTGTACCAAATGAATAAAGAGCAAGCAAAAAACCGAAGAGCTTTCTTGACACCGATGTGACCGATGTGAGATGATTTATTAACTATTTACGTTTTATTATATTTATATCTTAAGCCTTTTTTTTAATTGTGCACACAAATGTGATCGTAGGACAAATCTAAAATTTGAAACTTCACTAATGCAAATTTGTTTAGCGCTAATTCAGTAGTGTTAACAAATTAACACTACATAGTTTATTGGGAATGACGTAGAATAAACGTTAAAATTATTGTTTCGGTTAATTCGATTGTATTCAAGAGAGAAATTTGATTATGACAAGGTTAATATTATGGAGTAAATATTCAAATGTTATTTGGGTAATCTTTTGTTAAATTTGGAAATAATTTATTAGGCAAAATTTTTATTCAGAAATTTCGTGACGTTGTCGATCAAATAAATTTCAATTATCTAGTCTGAATAATATAAGTATAAAATTATTAAAATTAGGCTAATAAATTTAAATTATAAGTAAACTTGAGAGGAAGAGGCAAAATTGAATTAAATTATTGAATAAAGAGGAGTAAAATTTCCATATTACGTGACTTTCTTAACAATAACTATATGGATTATTTATTCTAATTGTAAAACTAACAACTATGTAGTTCGGCATCGACAAATTAAATTTATACTCATGCTCAACTTTGCTGTAAACATGTTTGTTTAGTATTCAACAAACAGTATCAATGGACACCAGGGTTAACGGTTTCAAACAGCATGAATAGATAGGGTTTACCCTGGTGATAGCTCCTAGTATGAAAGGCAACTTTAATGTACCGGAAAGGGTTTTCATTACTAAATTGGGTTTTATAGCGGACCTTTGTTTTCAAAACGTAACATTACTATGGCCAGCTAAGTTTTAAGCTAGCCGAAATAACCCTTCATAAATTTAATTAAAACTCTAAAGATTACTTAATTCAACACACATTAAGAAAGAAAATTTCCTCGACAGCCAACTTGGTCGTCCAGAATAGGCGTGGAAAGCTATTAAAAGTTAATCTATCAAATAAACTACTCCGCCATTGCATAATTCAACCCGACTTAATATAAAAATATTACTCATTACCACACCAAAGTAATGATCTGTTAATCCATATTTAAGGTTAAACAGAACTTAGGGCCACTATAAATTATACTTAACCTAGCCTTAAGTTAATAAAGAATTTTATATTAACGATTAAACTATAAAATGTCCGACATTTTACCGGTCGGTGCCGGTAAATAAAAGATTGATATGGAATTTTTTCCATTATTTATCGTGTTACTAATAAATTATACAAAGGTAAATAATAAACAAGCTCGTTGGTCGATTAAACGAGTTCATGATTAACTATAAATAAAACCCTGTTACTTACGTTACTAACGTACTTCAAATTTAATGGATATTTTTTTTCGGTTCACTACAATTGAACACCAGTTAACTTCGGACTTGGTTAAAATATTGAAAAGAATTTTCCGAATCAATATTTCTGTTGGTGAGTTATTTAATTGATGCGAACTCGCCCATCTATATCATTCTGGGATACATAGTATACCAGACACAGGTCCTGTATATTTTGCTTGCACATTTAATACTCTTTCATCTAAACTCGATAACTTAAACTCGTTCAGCAGTAAAACTAATTTTGAATAGCCGTTCCCTTACTACATAAGGGAATTTTTCTATCTATTCATTATTTAAATAGAAATAAATTAAATTACAAAGTTTGTCGTTTTCACCGAAAGAGTTAAACCGTGAAGTATAATTTGGAATACAATTATATAAAACTTTGAGAGGGATAGTTCTCCGGGTTGGCCAGTTTAAATATCCATTAAAACCTTTAACACATTTATATTAATGCCACATTTTCTTCATCAGAGTGGTAACACGGTATAGCCTTTTAATGGATCGCGTATCCAAAGAAAAACAATTGTTTAAACAACAACTTCGGTTTACCTACAATAGTTGTATTTATTTTATTTATATTTAAATATATTAATTTTTAACTTGTGATAATTATATCAAGTAAATTTAAAAGTAAACAAGTTAATTAAACGTTAAATATAATTTTATTTATATATATTTTATAAGCTTTCGATGAGTTGTGTCATCTTCGTCAGAATAAGACACAACTGACGAAGATGACACAACTCATCGAAAGCTTATAAAATATATATAAATAAAATTATATTTAACGTTTAATTAACTTGTTTACTTTTAAATTTACTTGATATTTTATTTATAATATACCTTTATTTATATTAAGATAATCCTATGTATAATCTGTAAAATGGAAAATTATTTAATTAGAATAAAATTATTTTATTTTTTATTCGTAATATAATGTTCAATTGTTAATATTTCGTTCATTTTTGCCTTCCTAGCAACTAATTATCAAAGTTAATTAGAAAGTTAACAATTTTTCATAGAAATTAAAAAGAAAACAAACTGTAAGGGTAAGTCATAGCTATGAGGTTTCTTATTTAAATATATTGAATAGAAAATAACTTAAAAATGTTTTTAGAATTTTTTAAGTATTTTTGTGGTATTTAGTAGTATGTGATGTTAAAATAATAAAACCTAACAAAATGTTAAAATAATAAATTTTAGCAGTTAAGTAAATAATTACATACTACAAAGAAACATAACATTTAAAGAAACCAAAATGACAATAATTCACATTTAACGGGGTAGAACTTAGAATATTTGAAAAATTACTTAAAATTAAAAAACTCTGTAACATGATATAAAGGCCTTTATTTCACGATTATTTCCGATCATCAGTCATGTATAACAGTAAAAGAAGTAAGAGCAAATATACCAAACAAAATTGAAAAAATTTTAAAAATTAGGAAATTAACCAAACTTTTAATGTTGCGCTTACCAAATAACCAAACTAAACCACGCCATGTGTCTAAAAGAAACTTTAGGTTAATTAAATGAAAATGGATTTAATTATTTACTTAACTGTTAAAATTTATTATTTTAACATTTTGTTAGGTTTTATTATTTTAAATATATTGCATTATAATAATAAGCGTTACATTATGTATTATCTTTATAATTTATGAATAAATAAAATTATTTTTATAGTAAAATTACAAAAATGTTATTTTTAAACCTGAAGTTTAATTTATTATTATAGTAAAGTAAAGGTAGGTGGACTTATAAGATAATATTTATTTTTATTTATTTAGTGTTCGTAAAAACACAAATCCGTGATTATTTTTTTAAATATTCACGTTTTGCGGTTTACGAGAAAAGTTAATTCAACAATGGGGAATAAAAAAACTTACAAAAAATCGTTAGTTAGAAATAGACCGAAAGTTGGTTAAGTTTTTAGAACTTTTTGTGAAATATGCTGTTCTAGTATATTGTTAGAAATTCACCATATAGCATTAACTTTACTTAATCTTTATTAAAAACTCTTAATATGAATAAACTATCAAATTATTCTTACAGGTGATCAATTTCAGTTTCCGAGTCCTTTCAGTTCTTTGCGATTCCCATTACAATATATTTTTATTTTATGTTATTAGGTATTTAACGAATCTACAAAATTTTTGATATATTTTTAATTAACTGAGCTTAGCTGAATTCATTTAGTAATTTTATATTGCTTGGTACATAGTACTATAAAACATTAGTACCCGATTTAATTTTGTTCGGTCAGACCTTATCAATAAATGTAATAAAGTACATAATATGTATATTATGTAATTTAATATAATCAAACTTTATTAAAAATTTATGTTATTTTAATAAACCAAATTTGCGGTGCATTTCTGCGGTTTAAAATTAAAATTGAAATGTTGTTTTAAATAAAGAAAATATATTTTTTCTGCCTGTTTTTTCTACATCCCTTATACGTATCTACTGTAACGATGCCTGTTTATACAACTCTTTTCATTTATAATTCCTGTAAGAGCGTTCATTCTAAGTTTTATTTTAAAAATAATAAATAAAGATCAATAATTAAGCAGTTAACACTGTATAGCAACAATTTACAAAATGCCAAATAAACCCAAGTATCAGAAAGCAACGACTACGCAGAGGATAAAGCTGTCAACACATAGGGCCAGTTTTTCAGTCGTGAGTTAACTTTTAGGTTAACTAATTTGGTTTAAAATGTAACTAAAATTTTAAACTAGTTTTTCAGTGATTAGTAAGTAATTGGTTAGAGAAAACTGCTAACCCAAGACTGAAAAACCGCTAACTAGGAAATTTTGTAGTTAACTATTTTTATTTGGTTTAAACCACGACTGAAAAACTGAGCCATAGGGGATGGTATTTGGATGTTTATCTATTCTAAATCGGCAATACTGTTCCGAGATTTTTCAATGGGTTTTTAATTCTAAAGTAACTTTTTTATATAGCAATATTCTGCTTTGATATTTGAAACAACAGATCATAAATTATTTATAACAATATATGTGAGTTTCTTTGAAATTTTAGAACTAAAAGAATTTAGTTGCCTGGGGTAAGTCTATTTTGAAAGTTGCAAAAATGTGTTTTTTTCTACCAATAGTATTATTTCTCGTAGATTCATTTAATCGAGTTGAATGTTTTAGAATATTTCAAACTTCTTCAGCATCCATCAATTAATTGTTCGCGAAACAAATCGTATACTACAGTTTGAAACTTGAGATTGTACATTAATGAAAATAATACAGTATCTACTCAATTGCTAAATTTCTTAAGTAATAGATAAAACTGATACATTTAAACTTAGTTACCCAGGATTCGATCAATGTAGGCATGGAAAATTAATTAAAATCAGAAAAGGACAAAAATACCCAAAAAAGGTATTTACAGTGGATCGTAGCCGATACTTTCAATATTTAACATAATATTACGAATTAATATTCACAGACGTAATTCAACATGGTTTGCAGTTAATTACAAGTCTATTGATAATACCAAATATGGTAATAAAGATTACAGCAATTAATAACGCCAATTAATTTTAATAGTATTACCTTCGGAATTACAAATACATCATCTCTTATATCCCAGACAAGAAGAAAATTTATCAAAGGTTATAGAGAGTGTTACCGCACAGCTTAACCTTGTAATTTAATGAGATTATATTGGTATCACTGCAGAATGACAACTTCAAACGATTTTCAGGTTAAATATACAGTCATACAAAAAAGTTTACATACGACAAGTTTTATTGATTAAAAATTACATTTACACCTATTTTTACGTTTTATTTTATTTTGAAAAAATTATATTATATTCAAAAAATTGTATTTATAGACGACATTAAAAATTTTTTGTAAAATTTTGTTTATTACACAAGAAAAAAAAGGAAGAGCAGTTTTACCTACAATAATTACTACAAAAAAGTTTACATACGATATGAAGATATTTATGAATAATATCTTGTCAGCACTTCTAAGAATAATTTTCTATGTGCTTCGTGTGCATTAATGAGCCATAAGGGCATTTATTCTTGTTTGCAATTATTTTCTCTTTATTTTCTATACGGTAAAGATCTAAAATCAACGATGGGTAAAGAAATAGCAATAGAATTGCGACAATTAATAATTAAATATTATTGTGGCGGAATGTCAATGGGTAAAATTGGAGAAATAGTGGGAAAATCAAAGTCCAGTGTCCAGACCGTCATAAGAAATTATGGAAACACGGGATCATTAAAAGTTAAGCCACGTAGTGGACGTCCTAATATATTAAGTGATGCAACAAACAGATTAATTGTACGAAAAGTGAAAGAAAACCCTAAAATAAGTGCTGCTAAAATAGGGGATGATGTGCGAAATGAACTAAAAATCAATGTCAGTGACGAAACTATTAGAAATCGTTTTCGAAAAAACAATTTTCACGGCCGCGTTGCTAGAAATAAGCCTTTAATTTCAAAAAAGAATAAACGGTTAAGGTTAAAATTCGCTAAAGAACATGAAAATAAGGGAATGGACTTCTGGAATCGGATAATTTTTACAGATGAAAGTAAATTTGATATAATCGGATGTGGTAGAAGAGGAAAAGTTTGGCGCAAACCTAATGAAGAGCTAAGAAAAAAAAATGTTAATCCTACAGTAAAACATGGATGAGGTAGTGTTTTAGTATGGGGGTGTATGGCCGCTTCGGGTGTAGGAAAAATACACTTTATAGACTCAATTATGGATAAGTAGGTGTACCTGGACATTTTGAGAAAAAATTTAAAGAAAAGTGTCACTCAATTAGGTCTCGGGAATAATTACATATTCCAACAAGACCGAGACCCTAAACATACGGCGAGAATTGTGAGTGAATGGATACTTACAATGTACCCAAACAATTACATTCGCCAACCTAAAGTCCCGACATGAACCCTATTGAAAATCTATGGGAACAATTAGAACGTAAAATACGGAAGCATGAGATAACAAGCAAAAATATGTTAAAAGTCGTAATTCAAGAAGAATGGGACAAAATTGGTGATAATATTACTAAAAATTTAATTGAATCCATGCCGAGACGTATGAAAGCCGTTGTGAAAGCTAAAGGTAATTGTACAAAATATTAAAAAAAAAGTTGCCCAATGTACAACTTTAATTTTACTTAACCGTATGTAAACTTTTTTGTACTAATTTTAGTAGTTTTATTATGTATTATTATTTTTCAATTGTTTAATAAACCAAATTTAATTAAAATTGTTTTTCAGTGTTATCTATAAATATCATTTTTTTAGAAAATATAAAAATTCTGAAAGAAAATTTAAAAAATCAGGTATAAATATCAATATTTATCGTTAAAACCAAGCCGTATGTAGACTTTTTTGTATGACTGTATAAAAATAAAGCTTCTGTGAATGCTCTACCAGTTTTGCAGAAGAAAAAGATTAATAAAATAAAATTATGTAAACACTACAAAAAGCTTGCAATATAGAAAAGCTCTTTCAGAATTATAGTCTTTCTCGATGCTAATAACATAGTTTATGTATTAGTTTAATTAAATTAAATAAACTCAAAAGGTTCGTCCGAAAATATAATTATAAAACTGCGCTAACGGTTAAATTTAAAAACAAATATTTTTTGGGATATTACAAAAATAGCTTCCTATCTATTCGCATATTGCAACGCTAGATTAAAATTTAAAATTTAATTTAATTTGTAAAAGATTGTTTTTCAAGCCAATACTTAGAGAAAACATAATATGTACCTAAGTAATTTTTTAATTTAATAATTAATGCACAAATGAAAGTTCTCTGAAATAAGCAAATATTGCAAACAATGGGGTTGAACATCTGAAAATTTGTTTTCGGTTATGTTCTTTACTTAGCTTATTCGTTTGTAAATTTTAACTTTATGTGTTTTGAATTCTTACCAATTAAATAAGTATTATTCACAAAAGCGCCCAAAATTCTTTTATTATACAAGCTTGTGTCAATAATATTTTTATGGGTAATAAATGTCATGTAGTTTATAATGATGAAAGCTTTGGTTGCTTTGTTGACTGAATTTTATTGTGCTATTTATGTTCATTACATTATGTGTATTATAGTGACATAAAAATATTTGAATTTTAACCAGTGGTAGGACATTTTGTTCGATAAAAATATACGAAATGTACGGAACGTTTCTGTAAAAAAATTTAAAGACAACGTTCCTTCAATTTCACTGAAGAGATAAGAAAGATTTTACTTCCCTTCGCATTATCTTCTTGTGTTTCTCGTGCATAGTAAAAGACATTGGTGGAAGATATTGCCAGGATAATGTAATAACGCTTATTGATTTTCACACGAATATGACTGAAAAACTGCAACGCTTTGTTATTCGTATTTTTAAAAATGTTTAATAATTTTTAATAATAACTTGAGGCGTCAGCATAAAGGGGGCTTTTCTGTTAGAATTGTTAGAATTAAATTGTGGCGAAGTAAATTTTCTAATCAATTTAAAACGTTAATTAATTGTGTTTAAACTAAAACAAAACAGCATTTAAAAAATTCTGTAAATCCATTGAAACTCGAAATCTCCGATTTTAAATTATGATTAATTGAATTTTCAGTAGACACTTTGTAAAACACGGCTAACCAAATTTTCCTTATTTAAATGACTTACAAATTTATTGTGTTAAGTTTATCGGGTTTTACTTTTTCGTGCATCTTTTGCATAGGTACTGTGAGAGTAATTATAATTAATGGAATTTTACGTAGCCGGCTTGATGAATCATTATTGTAATTATGGTACTTATTAATAAATAAATTATGAAACTAAATAGTATCAAATTTAGGTTCTAATTACTTCAAGCACCGAGCACAACTGCGAAATAAAGTTACTTATAATTAAAATAATAGCAAACTTTAAATTATATTTTACTAATGAAGATTTATAATTATAAAAGTTGCTAACTATTAAATTAGTATTTACGATCGCCGTAGTTTCAACGTTCATCATTTTTTTAATAAAACTTTTATTTGCTTTACCCATAAAAAATACATTTTGCTTTGTGTAACGATCATTTTGCATGTTAAATTTGGTATAAATAAATAATTCGGAAAATTACAGTAAAATTTTCCGACACCTAAGATGGAACATTTTCCGCACACGATTAATAAAAATGTAAAATAATGGTTCGTCATTTTTTAAACCAGACGATGAACTTCAAAACGAAGTAAATTTTAATTCAAATCGTTTTTTTTGAGAAATAAGCAGTTGTTAACGTAAAAATTTTACCGAACATACAGCTTAACATGGAATCCGCACCACGACACAAATAATTGGAAGCACCTGGGAATCGAACTTATGACCCTGTGGACCAAATGCGTTACACCTTACTACCTGTAGTACATATTATTGCAAAATTTATTATAAGCACTTCTGGGAGGTTGAGACACAATGGTCCTCGGGGATAATGAATCTTTTTATAAATTTTAAACAATGAAAAAGCGACCTAATTTTCTTTCTATTTTGATTTTAGGAAATGCTGATGAATGCACAAGAGAATCAGTTTTCATTGATCAGCAAGTGTTTTATTTACCAGTATACTATAAACTATATATTTTTTATATTAGGCAATGACAAATAGGGCAGCTGGTCCAATTGTTCATATTTATGGTTGAGAACTTACAAGGTACTCGACCGAGTAGGTACCATATATCACATTCTCTGTGTACAACTTCGCTATACTAGTACAGGAATGAATAATGACAATTACAGTGTTCAAAAGCATTTAATTTACTACAAGCATTTTTACCTCGACTTTATAATATGACTTATATACTAATATATTTCTTAAGTGTCTATTAATTTATACAATATTATGCAAATGTAACAAAATGTTAACGTATGTATTTTTTTATTGTTTTAAAACCGATTATGGTTGCAGTCCCAGCGAGTATTCCCAGCAAGAGAAATTTACAGAAAAATATTTGTACGCAGGAAAATTATACGAAAGCCTTTTTACGAATGAACATTTCTACGAATAAACGTCGATATTACATTTGTACTAATGGAACTTATATTACCTTCATATAAAATTAAATTAATTTATTCAATATATTCTTATATGAAAAATTTCCATTTAAATAGGTATGTTCTTTCTTCTTCTATTATGTTTTCGTTAACGATAAATAAAAAAATAAGCTTAGAAGAAATTAATTTAGTTAATATTCATGCAGATAATAAAATATAAATAGTTAAAAAAGAATAAGATTATTTTAGTTTAGAGAATTATTTTGGAAAAGCGCAATGCTCTCGATCCTGTGCCATAAAAGTCAAAGCTAGCCGTTCAACCATTGGTCGCAAGCGGTCGTTGTAATATACAGTTTTTAAGCGTTTAAAAAAATATAAAGATGCTACAAAATTGAATTCTTTAAAATAAAAAGAATGTCATTTCGATTATATCTCTCGATAATCGGAACTAACTACGACAAAACACCGGTTACTAAACTGAAGGGTAGCTGCTTAAACTAATCAATGCACAAGAAGTGCATTAACACTTCGGTTTAGGAAAGAGAGAAAATATAAATTACTCGGTATTTTACATTCCACAATAAAATTTCCGAGATAAAAGAGCTTGCGTGTATAAATTTTTAGATTTCCTTTAATCTTCGTTAAAGAAGTATTTCTTGATGTAGGTAATTTTAGACTGCTTTGAGTATGTATATACTGTAAACATGTTTGTGTATATTGTTTAGAATCTTTTAGTAGTAACATGATAACAAGACATTTTTTCTAGCACCTGAGGACGTGCGCTTAGAAACATGAAACATGTCGTGCAAACGGAATAAGTAATTTTATTTACAAAACAAAAAATTGCAACAAAACCATTGTAATTATTATAAAACATTTGTTTGATTATTGTTAATGTTTTTTATACAAAAGCAACATGGTGCTTAGTTTATATTGAATCTCAAAAAATGTATTTGGTTTTAAAAATTCAAGTTTTAAATATTGTAACCTGAGTTTTGTAAAATTTCATTCCGGTTGTATTGTTTTACATTGTATGTTAAATTTGTGTGCAAGCATTTTGTGATTACATGATATTTTCCTTATTTGAGCAGAATTTTTGCATGACGGATGAGATTTGTAGCAGTATGATTGTTAGTTTTATTTTGCACCACCGCGCATCGCTACATTTTAAACCAAACTAATGTAATCCTTGTATTAATTAAGCTGAAAAAAAGTATTTTAAAGAGTTTATTCAACAATAGTCTTTTTAGCTTTTTACTATCTCCTCCACCTCCACCAACTCCTCACATGTTTTTACTCATTATTATAATTTTTGTTATAATTTCTTTCTGTATTATAATTTTATTAGTTTTATCTGGCGCCCAGCGATATCAAAAATGTTGTTTATTAGACTAAATTATTATATTTCGACTATGGATATGAAAGCTAGAGTTCTTTAATTTCAAGGCCTTTGAGCAGTGCACCCTGTAACCAAAGTTATTATAGTATTTACTGCATCATGTTTGAATTTCACTTCGATTTGTTGTGTGGCTTTGCCGAACATCATTCGAGATCTTACTAATTTTGGTTCTACTAGGTTTCATTGTTTGGTTTAAAACGATCAACCCTGCAATTTGTTTTTAGTATTGTCGGTTTGATGTTTCTCCCTAGTGCCCTAGGATAATTAAGTACCGCTACTTCATTGCCATTAACACCGTCTAATAATCGCTAGTCGTCGTCTATAAGGACGATTTGATGGAACCTGATCTGTAGAGCGATTTTTAATTCGAAGAATTGAAGAATAACGTCGGAAGTGATTTAGAGAGTGCAGTGAAATTTAAAAAAATTTAGAATGTTTTATTTATTGTGCGTCGACAAATATTAAGTGAATAATGAATAATGTTCCGGAAAATCTCTGTGCATGCAAATCTAAAATGCGCGTCAAAATAAACTCCAATTATAAAGTGTTTGATATTTCTGTGTAAAGAATTCATTTTCGGTTATATTGTGAATTTAAGTTTGAATAAACACAAATTTGCTTAAAATCCATAATTAACGAGTTGTGAAAATACAAAACAAAGCAATAATTTAAATTTTTGTAATTTATAATAAATTGATGCCATTAGAGAAACGATTTAACTTGTCATTTCTCGTTATGTTAAAATGAATACTATTAAGTTGGTTAAATACAAAGATATGCATATAAATTACACCAAGCACTTTGTATCACTGAACTGTTAAGTTTTCTTTCAAGATATTCAATTGTTAAAGGTTTTTGTGGACATTTGTTATTTGAATTTTCTAACGTCTTTCTCATTTTAATGCTTTCTTTTGTTGAACTTAGAAAAGCTTATTAAAGGTCTTTTATTTTGTGTTATACATTAAAAATTTTCTTTAAAGTGCTTTATTATGTCATACTTAAAATGTAAAACGTAGGCTGCTCTCACAAATTATTGTTTTACATTAATAAAATAAATTAAAAAGCTACCCGAAAAAGTACATCCGCTTGAAATTTAAATTTACCGCTAGAATTATTAATATACCAACTATTTAAAACTCGACGCGCAACTTTGCAATAAGTAATTTTCTATAATAATATTATATTCGATTGTTTATAAATTACGTATCAGAGTAAACATTAATTTTAATACAAAATTTTTGGTTATTACATAAAATTTTACCGTGTATAACCAGTTTTAATAAAATTTTATGATAAATACGAACATATCGGACTACAATATTAATATTGCAAATAAATACAATAAACTAAATTCAAATCAAAATAAAATCTTGTTAAAAATTCATGATTTAGTTAACAACGAACTGGTAATTTCTGAACTAATTTATTATTTACATACATTAAATTATTTAATTTAATGACGACAAAATGAAATTTTAATTTAATTAAATTATTGAAAGCAAAAAATGTGATGGAAAGATCAAGAATACGATCAATACCCACTACATTTAGGCGTAACTGGGTAATTCGAAATACGTGATGTGAAAGCTAATGTTGATTTTAATATTAAATTTTGATCTTCTATTATTCACAATAATTGTACCGGAAACTGGAATTTATATTTCGTGAAATTTTTATATATTTCCGGCACCGTTTTTAGATTATCCCGATAAAATTATAACTAAACTTGTTAATTGTTAAACTATTTCAAAAAAATCCTAGACGTAACGAACTGCGTCGTTTGTTTGTTTTCTAGTCCACGGGATTCCCCCAATTAAACTAAACAAACTTTTGTAACGTTTCGAAAGGATAAAATTTAAATTTAGACCGGATTACAATAAATTTAGACCTTAAAATCAGCGTTTTATTTTCATTTTAAGGTGGGCGCAAATGCTTAAATGTGGAGCACCGCATGGGAATTACAGTCGACCTCTGCTTTATAACTTCCCCGAGGTTCCTTTATTATCTTTTTAATAGGGCAATCGTAAATATTTAATTGAAAAGATTGTTCAAGTTTGTAAGTAAAAGCAAAAGTTATTAACGTTGTTAATATTTGAACGGCATCAGACTATTAAAACGAACAACCATGAATCGGGTAAGCAGTTTTCAGTGGCCTACCGCAAATTTTGCTACAATGTCGAGTGAAAACCGCCGAATACAATTTTGCAATATTTTATTAGAGCGCTTAATTTTTATTCGACTGACAAACTGGGAAATAATAAAAATACAATATTATTTGTGTCGCAAATTTATACAATAACGATGCTCACCCCAAGGAGCAAAAAGTGTAATGGTGTAACAAAAAAAATTTTATTAAAGTTGCATGGAACGAAAAGTTTTATGTATAAATTTAACTTTTCTGTTACATAAAACGACAAATTGAATTCAAATAAAATATATTGAATCCGGTAGTCATGTTATGTAGAAAACTTACCAGAAGTTAAAAGAAGCACAGTGGCGATAACAAATTTATATAGGTTACACATTTTTAATTTTTTCCCAATCACAATATAATTATTCACATGTTCAACTTCAAATTTCACAATTTAAAATTTTTTCTTGTGTGTACCTACTAACAAGTTAGTGTCTGCATAATCAAAGTTTTAATTATCTGTTCACTTAATTATATTTGCAAGAGTCGACAATTTCTTTTCGCTATTAAGATACCGACTTTTCATTTCAAAAGTTCGATACTTCAGTGCCGGAATTTTAGATTGGAAAAGTTTCCAAAAAATTAGTATTTTTCAGAGTTTAGAGCACAAATTTTTATTTAAATTTTTGCAATAAAAATTTAGTTCACGTATGATTTTTATTCGAGCAATCGAGAAGTGCGATAATTAATTTATTACCTTTACTTTACGTTCAAAACACGTGCAGTTTCGCGTCATTTTTACAAAACTGAACGGCGCCCTTTAGCGTGACGAGTACGCTAACTGTAGACGCCACACTGAAATTTGAAATGTAGGAAAACGACAAGCGCGTCGCGCCGCTTACAAGCATTGATATGCGCCACTGCGCGGTTGTCAACTGGTAGGTCTTATTTGAAAGACCTTTCGTAAAACAAGTAGCAAATGGGTTTTTATTAAAAAATTGATTTCGACGGCAAACTTCCCTTAGTTTCAATTAAGTCGGACCGAAGTTAATTCTCTAAATTGTAGTTTATGTTCCCGCAGCAAAGACGCTCTATTAGAATGTTCGAAAAGCAACTTCCGATTACACGTTTTGCATAAGCACAAATTACAAATTTACTTTTCGAATGTCCCGCGTAAGACCGTATAAAAGCTTTAATGTTCTGTTGCCGTTTTTTGGGGTGAATTTAATTATCTTACATAAGAAAAAATGCCAGAACACTCCAACTTAATCTGTAAAAAATGAATTTAGAGCTGGACTATTGTCTCTCACTACATTTTTTGCTGTTAAAACTTATGCCATAATAATCAAATCTTCCCATTGCATTGTAAATTGTAAATAATTTGACTATAAAACGGATAATTTTTGGTTTAATAATATTTTTCGGTATATGTATATGTACATACAAAAGAGTGAAAATTGATTTTTGCCTTTATGGGTCATAAAAATTTTATTATTGAATTTCCTCGTATATATTATCTAAAATTGCTGCAACTATCCTTTTATTCTAATTTTGTGATGATGAAAATTGCGACGAAAAGTAATTTTTGGTGGTTACCTAATTTTCCATTAAAATGCAGAAATGTTGTTTTTAGTGCAATTTTTAAACTGTCAGAAAAACAGCATTTTAATTTACTACTATGTAGCTTGCATTTAATCACCAGAGCGAATATTTTAGACATTTTTATGCAAAATAATGAACAGAGTAGTGCATAGGTAAATATTTGTCTATAATTGGCAGATCTTAAGCATAATCTGTGCTCTGCAGTGATATCTGTTTGCACTTTACCATTTCGGGTTATGAAATAATTATTATGCGCACTTAATGGCAATTAACGTGTGGATCGATTTATACTTCAATGTAACTATTTTTGCTTCGGCAACTGAATTTTGAATGACCGAGAAGAAACAATTCGTTTTGTAGATGCGATCGATGTATAGCTTTATTTATTTTTAATGGATTTATTATTGGTCTTGCGAGTTCAAAACTGAGATTACTTTAATACAATATTTATTAAAAATTAAATCATTTTGGAAATAACAAAAAACATCTTCTCATCATCTTATTTGAATTTACATTTAGAACATAGATTTTGCTTATTATTTTAGTGAATATTACAATATATAGTTCGTTGTAAGGGCTAACAAGGAAAATTGCGAACATAATGCTGTAGGTCCTGTTATTTATACGCGAATGTATAGTAAGTAAGTAAAATGAGCTGACTTGTAATTTGTTAGTGTGGGTTTATCCTTAATACAAAATGTTTATATGTAAATATTGTATAATACTTGTTGGTAGTTTAATTTATTAGTTATTGTTGAAGGATTTTTCGATATAGACTCCAGCTCCAACAATTCGCAAATGAAATGAAAAATTAGGACGCCACAATGTTTAAACAATATTAACACATAATGTTTTTATTATATTATTTTTTATTATCTACCAAGGTAGAAAATACCTTATTAGATGCTTAAAGTTAACTACAAGCTAGGATCTGACATATTTTTTTGTCGTCAAGATTATAAATAAAATATAAAACATAATACTGTTTAAATACATAACAATAAAACATAATAAAACAAAACATTGACTGCACAAAAAATATGTATTAAGAACACAGAAATTTCATTAAATTTTAAAATAAATTCTTTTATAAAATTGCTTATTACAAGTACTTTTTTTTTTCTAACAATAGTATTACGGTTGAAATGCCGTCATTTGCTTACTAAAATAGTTATTTAGTAAAATTTATAAATACTAAAATTTTCTTTTATCTCTCCTTTACATATTTTGTCTAAAACCGCGAATATTAATGCATTATGGGCCGATTAATTATATGAATATTAGTTATCATTAGAGCCCGGATTCTAAGCTTTTTGCTTATTGCTCTAAATTATAAGCAGAAGATATTCCTTTTGGATTTTGACGTTTCTTAAAAATTGCAGTGATTTGAACTAATGTTGATAGTGCTATTTTTGCTTTTTTCTCAAGATTTTGCTTAAAACGCACGTTAGTGCTTATTAGAACTTTTTTAATGTTTTTTTTAATGACCGACGAAGTAATATTAATAATAATAGGTTTATTTGCTAATGCTACATGATTAAAGCTGGAACTGGAGTATTTTATGAAAATTTAATTTACTGTACATATCTGGCACATGAGGTATCCTGTGTTGCCGAAACAATTTGTCTTAAATTTTCTTTGATTAATAATTTAATTTTGAATGCAAAAAGAATTTTTGTAAAGGTGCCTTTGAGAATGCAAGTTTTTAAAGAAAATTTTCCATATTACACCTCTACTTCCCAAACCAGTGCTTATAAGGTAGCCCAAGTAACATTAGGTGCTGAAAAACTTGATCAGAAAATTATTTGCTGCCATTGCGGTCGGTCAGCTTAAAATTTAGCTAATTTTCAGCTTCAGCAAATTAACTGAATTTTAAGCTGACGTTTCGAAGCGTCAGCTTCAAATTCAGCTTCGGCAAATTGGCTGAATTTTAAGCTGACGTTTCGAAGCGTCAGCTTTAAATTCAGCTATTTTTCAGCTTCGACAAATTAGCTGAATTTTAAGCTGACGCTTCGAAACGTCAGCTATAAATATTTCTATAAATTATGGACGACAATTTAATTAGATAAATATAATTATCAATTTAAAATAATTTTTTAATAGCGCAGCTATTGAGCTGCATCAGGTGCTGATTTTTAGTAACGTCAGAAGCTGAATTGCTACTGAATTGCTAATTTGGCGGCAAAAAACCAGCTGAAATTGCGCTGCGTCAGCTGTTGAAAATGCTGACTCAGCTGATATTTAGCGCTGAATCAGCTGAAATTTAGCTAAAATTCAGCCGATATTCAGCATTTTGAACAGCTCACGCAGCGCAATTTCACGCAAGCTCACGCAAATTAGCAATTCAGTAGCAATTCAGCTTCTGACGTTACTAAAAATCAGCAGCTGATGCAGCTGAATAGCTGAGCTATTAAAAAATTATTTTAAATTGATAATTATATTTATCTAATTAAATTGTAGTCCATAATTTATAGAATTTATATAATATAGTCCATAATTTATAGAAATATTTCAGCTGTTTTTCAGCATTGACAAATTAGCTGAATTGTAAGCTGACGCTTCGAAACGTCAGCTTAAAATTCAGTTAAATTCAGCAAATTTTAAGCTGATAGACCGCAATGGCAGCAAATAATTTGCTGACCAAGTTTTTCAGCATCTAATGTTACTTGGGAGGGAGTGCGAGACATCAAAGCTATGTCAAGTTTTACGCGTCCCTTGAATTGCAAATTTTAAAATGTCGATTTTTTGAAAACTAATGTCTAATCTTACAAAATTTTTGTTGCAATATGTTTAGAAAAGTGTTCTCTTTCCAATAGTGCATAGAAAAATATTCAAATCGTGAGGTGAATTAACTGACAATAACCCAAATGGGCTCCTATTACGTCGGCTGATGTTGAGCAAAGTTTTTCGATTTACAAGCAGGTGTTAAACGACAGACGACAATCTTTGATAATGAAAAATTTGAAAAAATATATGATAATTAATTTTTTTATAATTATTAAGCGAATTTATAATTAATATTTAATAAAAAATAAATTTTGATGTTTGATTTTTAGTGCTTTTTTTCAATTTTATACGACTTTTTTTCTTTGTTTTTTAAAACTTTTAAAGCGCTTATTTTGAAATTATAAGTGCTTATAAATCCGGGCTTTAGTTATCATGAAACTATTAAGAAATCTTGAAAAATATCTGCAGTATTGAAGGACGAAGGGAGCGGAATTACAGAGGATCCTTAGAACGTACTTTTATTTCGAATAAAATATAATGTTTATATTCAAACGTAAAATTATTATATTTAATAACTTTAAAAAACAGTAATGTATAACTAAAATTTCCCTGCATTCATTTGTAACCTATTTTGAAACTTACAACATAAGTATTAATTATTTTTCTACATTGAGCTCTACATTTAGGTGGTAATTAATTTTAAAAAAATACTGAAGTAATTTAATTATCAGCATTTTCTGATGTAATCTTTCTCGGTATAGGTTATTTTGAAATTTTCTAAATTGTTACATTTTAACTTCTGTTATAAAATTTTCTTTGCTTTGTTTTTCAAATCACTATGAAATACTTAACTTTTCACTAGTTTCTCTTGTACAACAAATAAAGCACTGCTTTGTATATTTTTTATAAATTGTTCGATGCCGGAATAGTCTTAAAATGTATACGTAAAGATAATAAAAAAGTGGTTACATCAGCGCACCGTGATAAAATTATGCAGGATCTAAGACATCGCAAATTTTAAATTTTATCGAAATAGAAACATGAAGAAATTGCGAAGTCATCAATACAGGAAAGTGGATTTAAATTCCAAGTTTTACATAGTATATAATAGTATTTTTGATTCCTGGAGAATCAATAATTGAAAAAAATTTCTTCGGCTTTTCAAAATTACGTTTTTTTAAATAAAACCCAAACTTAATAATTTTGACGATATTAACGCCGAAGTTGTTGAAAATCCTATAAATGTATTTGAAAATATAATTCATAATTTTATAACGCCTGCTAACTTCACTAATTGATTAATTAGAAAAACTTCGGTAAAACTTTTCACTTTTCACTTCGCACCTGTTGTTTTATGGTTGACGTTCTAACTTGTCCTTTTATAGGAATTGCTAATCTTGATCTTAAAATTTCGTTTCTCAAAAACAAGTTGCTGAAAAAGCAAACAATTTAACAAATCATGCTTTAATAAATTTCAGGACCTTTGATGGTATAAATAGGATCTGCAACAAAACGCAGATTACTTATGTTAATATAGTAGGTAATCAATGAAATGGTTTTCTGTTGCTTTACACATTGTCTAAAGAGAGATCTTGGACTTAAGATCATAGCAGTACAGCCTGTTGATGTATAGTAATTCTTATATGATGACATCTTGTATAAAAATTAAATCTTGAATTCGTAGTAAGTTAAAAAAATTATATTTTAAAGCTTAAATATAAATTAAATTCAAATTTTCGTATAAACTATTTTGTTCATTAGAAGTAACAAATTTTGAACTTTAGATTATTAATTTAGAAATCTCATCATTTTACATTATTTTGTATAACAACTAATTTAACTTGTGTATTTAGCTAAACCATGATGAAGTTTTGCAATTATTTGCTCACAATATAACCATATTAATAATTAATTGCCTTTTAACTAAACGCTACTAAAAAACCACATAAAACGCTTTAACATTATTGTATATCAGAATACAATTTAATTTACAGTTAATAGAAAAATATATATTGCTCGGAGCTATTCAAAGCGATTGAACTTTGTTTTCAATTGGGTATCAAATTTTTTTGTGCATATACAAAAACGAACCAAAACACAACATTAATATAATATAATGGAATAATCAAGAGATATGCCGAGGTGAAAATGCCTGTAACTAACCGCACAAAATTCCTCTACCCTATATAAGCAGCCGCGGGTTTCATCAATGCCTGAACTGCCTGAACTTAGTTCTGCATCTTCTATTTTGTAGGTTTTCCATATCATTGAATGCAGTAGACGTTGAGAAGAGAATAGTGGTAGAGAAAGACGCCTTGCCCAAAAAGGGGCGTCGTAAGACTGTAGATGAGGTGGGGGGAATCGAGAGCACCTAGTATGTGCGTGTGTAGAAAGCTTTAAAACAAAGAATATCAAACAATTTACATAATTCAACTTGCGTTAAAGTTATGAGTCGTCATGACAGCACAATTTGCAGTCCAACACATAAACTAAAAACTACGTACATCTGAACATTTATTTACATATCGTTAAATTTTGAAAGCCCTTCATTTTCGGTCTTAAATTTATTTATTTCCAATATTTTAGTAAGCTTATGTTGGGAATAACATGGTTGTACTCGTGGTATTGTAAGTTAGTCCGTGTAAAATTAAAAAATTATTTATGAGTTGCCTTGCCATAAATTTGTCAAGTACACTGAACTGGAGTCCGTTGAGCAATTCACAACAATTAATACTTTATCAAATTGAGAATAATCTAGCAAATTTGATAATAATAAATAAATTGGGACGGAATAAATCTTTATTTGAGTGCATCTTTGTTTGCACCGTATTTTTCATCAATAATTCAATTTGGACGTGTGTACCTCTGGATATTAAGTAATCGCTTTAAGTGACAGAGAGGAAATGTGAACCAAGAAACAATAAATCATGATGTTAGAGTAAAGTGTATGAAATTAAATTTAAATGAGGATGATCCTACTTATGTAATTTGAGGCAATGAAAAATATAAAAACGTTTATTAATCTATTTGTGACAATTCGGAAATCAAGTTAGTTTATTTTGCATTAATTATACGGGGTGGCTTTTAAATAATAATAACTCTTAATGCTTCGTCGTAGTGTTATTATTTATTACTCATCTTGCTTTCGGATAATTTGAGCGAAATTAAATTAGGACTAAACGACGTTATATTTATTTATCAATGAAAAACTATAAATTTAATTAAATAACTTTTGAACAACACTTGAGACTTTAATTTTATTTAATTGATATCGGAAAGTTAGAGTTATGCACTGACAAATTGTAAATAAGCAAGGCGCTTCACGAGACAATAAACGAGTTGGAAATACAAATAGCAACAAAACAAAGTTAATATAATAAATTGCACCAGACAAACGTTAACCGTTCTACACGAGATATCGAATCTTACTTCAAAGACGTATTTCTTTGACATTTAAACTCTTCGGTCTTTACGTTCAAGACTTAGATAAAAGGTAACGAGTATACTAGAATATCAAATACTCTGCATCTCAATGTAAGACGGTCTGTTGAGACACTTGAACTGATAAAGAAATAACGAAGTAGGAAAATTGAATTCAAAAATTGTCAATTTGGTTGATACTGTATTCAGATTTCCATTTCTCGAGGAGTTCGTAATTGGCACGAAAAGCAAACAGGCGTAAATGTCGGTGCATCAATTAATGCACAAAAGATGTTCCGTTTTATCAATTTATTCAAACCTTCTGTATTAATAGTTCGAGAATTCCGCTTGGATTAAAAATTTATGTGCGGAAATGACTTCTACACTTGTAAAATTTAACCGTTACAAATTACCTATATTCGCCTTATATAAAACAAATAATAAAAAAGCTTTCAGAGAATAAAACAAACACGAAACCGAATTCGTCTCCCAATTTCAGGGCATATCACAGGAAATACCGATTGAAATTTATGTAAAAAGCGGAAGCACTCAAGTGATAGATAAACGCTGTCACTGGATCTGGGGTTTGTTACTGTTTTCATCAATGTTAAGGATAAGAATAACATGATCTGCTAAAAATAGCAAAATTTAAGCTGCTAGTCACAAGAGATGAAAACATAAATTTTAAAAAAATATGCAAATTTTAACTCAATAAGAAACAAATCCGCAATTTTACATTTACAAATTGAAGGGGCCGCATAATTTAAAAATAAAGAAAATAAAGAAAAGATAACCAGATAATACCTATTTATCTGTGCCATTATACCATAAATAAAATGTACCGGCGTTGTTAATATGTTAAAATTGCAGTTACGCTAAAATAATCAAATTTTCGAAGAGCAGTTGATTAGCTCGGTCAACTACGCACTACAAAAAAAAAACGACAATTTAAATAAATAAATAAAAAAGAAAAGTGAATTTTTATCCCAACTTTTTACAACTTTGGTATAAAATTCAAAACAACTTACCGAAGTGGTCTAAAGCTTTTTTGTTTGTGAATTTACCTAGTACATTATATAAAATCTTCTACAAATCGGTTAAGATAAACTTTTAATCTTGCATACTTGACCATCGGCAGTTTAAACAAGCTATTTCCAAAAATAATAAAAATGTTGAAAAATTTATGACATAACAAACGGGCAATTCTATTAAAATATACAATGCAAGTGTTGTTCTCATATATACTGGAATTTGCATATATAAAATCAGCATTTAATTTTAAATATAATATGATTACTGTTATTATTCCTCTATTGTAGCAAATCACGCGCCGCCACTGGAGGTTTTAAAAATTAATGCCATGTAAAATATATTTAATTATAAAATATTAACAGCGTACATTAAAATTAAAGGTATACTAAATTCTTTTAGTATATATTATAATACAAAATGTAAATTTTAAAAATTGTGAACCTTTTTAAAGAAAGTAAAATATTTTAAAATTTGTCAGCGTGATTTCTTGCTACGCCGTATTAGCATGTGTGCTCATAAATTTTTATTAAAATTACAAGGTTTAATAAAGTACGGATTACCGCACCAGAATTTAGTATTATTTTACAACATAACTAATGTTTTAACGCGCCCAAAATGCGCGATATAACAGAGGGTAACCATTACACTAACAAGAAGCAATAGCTAACATTCAATAGAAAAAGGCGAAGTGGAATAAATCTCACATAATAGGCCGTGTGCACGCATATATCACTTCAAGCGTTTTCTTGTACACAATCTGTTTTTTTAAATAAAATAAAAAATTTTCAACAACTTAATTAAGTCATACCGCCTGACCTGCAACAACTCAATTTCTTTTAATTTCACTTGAACATTTTCAAAGCTTTTCAAATAGAAATAAAATTTTGTAGTAAAATACGTTTACAAAAATTCAAGCTTTACGTATCAGCAAGAAAGTTAAATTTGCACCAAAAGATTCTTTGAAAATTGAAAGTTAGTTTGAAAAAGCTTCCCTTACGCATACGTTCTTCAAAGAGCAATACAGTGAAAAGTTACTTTCAAGAGCACTTTGGTTAGTATCCTGATTACTCTGGTAACAAAACTCGCCAAAAATTACTCTCGTGTGGGCACGTAAGTTAGGGTAACTTTTAGAAATTATATTAATAATAAGTTTATTTGCAAAAAAATTAAAACTACTGATTTCATTTTTATATGTCTCTATAAAAACTACATAATTTATGTATAATTTACGTTAAATATTTTAAGTATAGGTATACACAAGACCAAATAAAATAGTACATATTTTAATATAAGATTTTGCAAAATTATTGATCCGTAAAGAACAAGAAATATGTAAATATAAAATCCTATTATATTTTATCTTAGTATCCTATTGGGAACTTTAGAACATAAAGAATAGAAAGTCAAAAGGATAAAATAAAATTTGTTGTATGCGTAGGGTATTTCATTGTGTTTGATTTTTTAACAGAGTGCTGTGGCTTCCTTAAATAAGGCCAATAAGGCTTGGTATACGTAGTAGTTATTTTTGTGACAAAAAAAATTTATAAAAAACTTTTGTTAATTTTAGAGACATTCCGATCTGGCACTGCGAAATTGTACTTCTAATTGCTTCAAATTGTTTTATTGAAGATTTTTGAATAAATCAGTAACATTTGGACTTGAGCAAATGTCACTGTTAAAGCGATTTCGAAATATAATTGCAAGATAACTTGCAATGTAACGTGAAAATTGCAGGAATGAAAAATTAAAATCCCGACTAATTTAAATGCTCAAGAAGTACTTTAAGGACTAATAAATAAGTATAAGAAGGTGTTTAATTAATTTCAATCTTAGAAACAGGCTATCGACATTTTCATTATTTTTCAATCGACTAGACAATATCTGTAACAATGCAACTTGACATGCTTCAATAATTCTTTATTTCTTTCCATGCCTTCTCAAATTATGTGCATTTTTTAAGTAAAAAATTTACAGTAATAAATTCTTTTTATTGTTTATTACTTACCATTATATTTAGTTGAAAAATGGAGCTGTTTAATTATGACTAATATTATAGGTAAGTCCTAAAAGTTATCTTGAATTTTATGCGATTTAAATTTTACATAAACTGCAGTATAAAACTGCTGCGTTCACGTTTTCAACTTATAATTTAAAATTACAACGTGCACGTAATCTTAAATTCGATCCCGTGCAATATACAATTCATGTAAATAATATCATTCGGAAGTGCATTTTTTAAACATTGCTTAAGAGTGAGCGATTATTGCATCTGACGCAAAGCTTTGCAATACCTGCATTTAAGAAATTTTCGAACACAATTTAATAATAAATTTAGTGCCACTCTGTTGGGGTGGACTAAATTAGGTTTTGTATTTCAAAAAGATTAGATTAATCAATATTTCACCATCATCGATGAGCTTTATTAATAGGTACATATTGATAAATTATTGTGAAAACGAGAGAATTGTATTTCCTCGTATTATATTTGCTGCAATTATTATTTGTATTATTCAATAATAATAAAAATGTAAAAAGTTGAACTGCACAATATTCATTATTCGAATGAAACATTAATTTTATAATTTACAAAAAGTTTTATTCTTTAATCGGTTACTCCTCATCCACATATTATTATTCTGTTTTTATTATAATTATATTATTATGACTAAGAAATATTAAAAACTTTGAGGGCGCTCTCCGAATTCAACGAGAGAAACTGTACGTCTTGTCAAGCAGATGTGGCTGTGTTCAGGACCGGAAGTCAAATGACGGTACTAACAGCTAACCAAGAGAAGTGGCGATATACAAGGTAATTTGAAAGTTGTGTCATAGTGAAACTAACGATTTATTTAAAATTTATAATTAAAACTTTTAACAATTGTATTACAATTTTATGTCCTACACAATTTACACTGCGGCATATGGTGGCGAAATTTAGGATTCTTTTGCGTTACATAAATAAAATTTCGAGACCATACGCTGTACACAATTACACACAGGGTCACATAGTGAAATTTGTCACTTCGGATAATTGTCCTCTCAATGAATTAATAGAATTTTCGTTATTAAAGATAAAAGCATTATTATTTATCATTTTAAAAAGAAGGATAAACACAGAAATCAATAGGAACCGACTACTGATCGTCTTATGTTGTTCTCCGCTGTAAAAGCTAGCTGGGTAAAACAAAGATTGTGCCGGGTAGGTATAATTCATACAAAACCTCACAACAATATGTAATTACATTAAATCAATAATAAAATCAATTTTATAACTCTTCATTCGTGCCCTACATATTTTATAGGTACTCAAAATCAATCACGTTTCACGTAACCAATGTCAACATACTATTTGCAAATTATTTCTAGGTAACACACATTACAAAAATCGATTTTAAAATTTTTCATCAAATTACTATAATATACTTAATAATTATGTTCCATAAATTTAAAATTTGTTACCTATAATAAATCGTTCAAATAATATACTGTATACAAACTATTCATCGTATTTATTTGTTAGTTCGTAATATCGGTTATAAAATTTACATTAAACAAAAAATTATATCATTAATTTAAACAAATAAAAAAAAGCTATTTTATTTTAGCAATACAAAACAATTTTTGTATCAATAATCACTTTAATTCAATTAATTATTTACATATTTTTAAATTATTTAAAACATTAAACTACTCATCAAAATCATGTTAAAAAAACTACGTACAAATTATTCATACATTTTCCTTTTACTAAAACAAACTGTATTATTTAATTCCTAATGCAATCTAAATTTTTCATATTTCATTTCTTACACTGAAGCCTTAGGATGCTTTTTGCTCTAAAGCGTCGTTTTTTATGCAACTTATCATCAAGTAAAATATTTATCAATTTTTAATTTAAAATAAATGAAGTAACATATCCATAGGGCACAACTTAAAAATAAATTTACCTTAACAATGGTATATTGTTTTATTAGATGCCAACGTTTTACTTTTTTACGAGTTTGTATGAGCTGAACTTTTATCAAATGAAATTCGTAAGTTATCACATAATATTGGTTTAATATTTTGCCACAAAATTATCCAACAGGGTAAATACAAAATATAAATTTAAAAATTCGTAAATTTTTCTATTATTATTTAACAGACTACCGATGAAACACAGCTTGATGGGTGTAGCGGACGCAGCTAGTCCAACTATTACAGGCAATACACAAAAAGTATTATTAGCTTAGAATAAAACAGGTTATCGTTTTTAAAGAAGAAACACTTGCGCTTAAATCTGAATAGAAAGTATGCAATAAAATAAAATTTATTATCCATGACTGCTTTCCAATTCGGAACTTTACATAGATTGCAATAAATACAAACTATTATTCACTTATTCGCTGTTTACGTGGAGCAGCAAATTTCCAGCCCGTCATAGCAGGAAAGGATAGTCGGGTTCAACCAGCATCACAACCCTATTTTTTAAGTATTTAATTGTTAAATAATTTAAGATAATGATTTAGATCTAGAGCATCTTTTTTATTTAAAAACAAAACTATAGAGTAAAATAAATTGTAAAAATTTAAGAATGTTAACCAGCAGCGTTTGAAATAATTATTTTGATAAGTTAATCACAATTTTGTGCACAATTATATTTGATTCGCTTTATAAATAACAACTATTTTGATTTATAACGTAAATATGAAACTTTTCAGCGATGATTATTGCCTTCTACAAATATGTTTATGGTTGATTAAATAGAAATTTTTTAATATAGGTAATATCAATGTAGTAGAAATAAATCGATATGTAATATATTTGAATTTACAATGCGTTGTTTTTACTTATTGCAATATTTATTATTACTTGATGCTTAGATTTCATTGATTTTTAAATATTTTAGTACCGAATTTCTCTTCCTCTCCTTCTTCAGTTTCCGTGCTAGGCCTGTTACGCAATACAATACTACCTAATTAAGTTTCAAAATAATTAAGTACCTAGTTACCAAATAAATGAAGAACGTACTTATTAAATAGTATTTGATGATACTAGTTTTGAAAGTAAATCATTACCGATCTTTGCACTAATTTATCACTTTCGACATGAATACAAATAAACTAAAAAGAATAATAAAGCGATAATGAGACTTTAATTTAAAATTTTAAACCTGATTTTGGCTTTAAAATTTGCTATAGATATTACTAGTCGCCCTCTCAATAAGTAGATACTATTTTTTAAATTTATAATTTAACAATTCTGTGATTTTTAACAAAAATAAAAGTTTGCATTTATTTGAAATTAGAACATTTAAAATATATAAATTAAAAAAGTAAATGAGTAGTAATATAAAATTAATTCAGGTAGATTGTAAAGTTTTAAAACGAGCTTAAATGTTGTTTTAAACAAATTAAAAGGAATTTTTAAAAAAATTAAAAATTTTAGCGTTCTTTAAAGAAAAGTCTTTTGTCTAAATTTTCTCCGGGAATGTCCAAACGCGTTTGAAACTTTGCACTTATTTCTCTTTAAAACTTTTAATTACATCGGTAATCTGCTAAATAATAGAAAAATTTACGAATTAAATTTTTTCGTACGAAAACTTGAAACTTAATTTAAATTTATATTTTGTATTTACCCTGTTGGATGATTTTGTGGCAAAATATTAAACCAATATTATGTGATAACACCGAAGCTCTTTTATAAACTGATAACTTACATAATATAATAAACGAATTTCGTTTGATACAAGTTTTACTTTATAAAAGTTCATCGTAAAGACATAACTTGAGGTGATTTATGTTACTATAATCTATTTGCACCCGCCTATTTTCTCAGTTTCAATAATTTAGGAAATGCGATATTAAAGCGAAGAGCTGCGATTTCATCAAGTCAATTTAAAATGATTTTATGATAGAACTTTGTTACTTACTCGGATACGAAATACAAAAGAAGAGATGAGAGTTTTGTATTTTTATAAAGTAAGCAAAAATTGCTTCTGTCTCAAATGCGAATTATGGAGGGGTTAAAAGTGATGTAATTTTTCTTTTCGGAATTTAATTTTACTTGCTTTGGTACAATCGTACGAGAAGTAATATCAAAACATGTTGCATTAATTGCAAAATTTTCACCTCGAAAACTTTTCGTACGTGCATCTGCAAGATGTATGCAAATCATCCTGACAACTTAACTCGTGAATCAAAGCTTCATTTAATAACAGAGTGAACGTTTGAAATATTCGACATGAGTATCATTAGTTACATGTTCAATGTCCAAGCGATAATCAATCTTCTGCCATATACCTACGCTGCAGCATATCAACGTCAACTATTGCACTACTGGTAGTAATTTTGGAAAATTCACGAGAATTCTTTAAATATTCAAACCACTTTGTTTTTCTGTCAGAGGCGGACTGGCTTCATTATTTGCTGTTCAAGTATTTTCGTCGGCCCTTTACGTTGACGGCCGGAGCAATTGGAACAATAAAATAATCAATTGGAGGAAGTATAAAAAAATATTAACAACAAATTAATCTGACCAAAAAAATAGAATTAGTCTTTAAGTGCTGATTTGAATGCCAGTAAAGCTTTTACAGACTCTAGTTAACATTTATTGAATTATTTATCGACATTCTCAACGGAAACAAATTGTTTGCACTCCAGACATAGATTTATAAACTATTCTAATTTTAATGTGTTAAATAGATGAATAAAAGTATTGAAGAATTTAAGCAAATATACCTGAATGCAAGTTTATTACTCTTAAAAGTGTTAAAGATTTTGTGCCAAGTTGGTTTTTATTCTAAATGAACAGGAGTTTATACTAAGATAAGTGACATGAAATTCTATTATTAAATGATTTTTTATATATTGTCGTGTTTCGAAATGCTATAAACCATTAATTCATTTATTTTGTAAATTATTTTAAGGTTTAATTTTGTTTTATTATTTATTTATTTATAATATTGTATATAAAAATGTTAGTTAAAATTTTGCTATGTAAACAAGGTGGGTAAAACGAAAAAGAAAAATAAAACTAAAAAAGAGTAGGGCTTGAATAAACAGACTTGGGCTGACGCCTTCGCGTCGATTAGACGAGTCGCAATAATAATTCTTAATTTTGATTGCTAATAAAATAAATGAAAGTTGTTTTTGTTTGTTGTAATTGTGGTGAAGTGGGTGTTGAGAACATAAAAATTGGAAGAAATTTTGATAATTTTGGTCGTTCAGCGCATGAAATACGTCGCAGACAAATTTAACCAGGCGTACTGAAACCAGCTGTAATACCATATGCGAAGCGAGCGCGCACGTGAAGCCAATAACCATACCACATGCAAGGTAAAAGAATGAGCATTTTAGTTTTAATTTACGATTTAAAAAAAAACAATTGAAGAAGAGCTCATAGCTATAAAATAATCTGTGTAACCTCAGCAAATTTCACTAGAGGGTGAAAATGCATAAATTTGTAAAGTTGGGGGTATAGCAATATATTGTCGTGTTTCGAAATGCTATAAAAACATTAATTTTATTTATTTTGTAAAGTAATTTTAAAGTTTGGATTTTGTTTTATTTATTTATAATCACATTGTATAAAGTTTGTTAAGTTTTGCTGTATAAAAAAAAGTGAGGAGCGTAGAAGGAGTGGGACGAGTAGGTGGATGTAGTAAGACTAAGGTGGACGCTTTGGCGTCAAGCGGATGAAACACCATTCCCGCAATTCTAATTAAAATTAAAATTGTTTTTGAAAATAAATAAGCTAATTTGAGCTTTTGTTTATTTTAATTAATAAAATTGAAGTGCAAGTGGTAAATAAATCGGAATTGTTGAAGAATTGGCGATAATATTCAATGCATAAAATTTCAACGCAGCAAAATTTGTTTGAAGCCAGTTGGGATAACATGTGCGCTTCAATACGACATTCAAGGAAAAACAAAAGTGAGCATAAAAATTAAATTTTAATTTGATACTTAAGAGTCTCTTGCTGGAATAAAAATCTGTGTTACCTCGACTAATTTCACAAGAGGGTGAAATTGCTTAAATTTGCAAAGTTGGGGGCAAAGCAATATATTATTTTGGGAACATTAGCGGTTACTATAGCCTCTGTAGAAAGTACATTTTCCATCTTAAAACGAATAAAGACAAATTTGAGAAATAGCAGTTCACAGAAATATATGCCTATATTAATGTAGAAGAGGTTATAAATACTTTTAGACTAAAACAAAAAACGCAATAATTTTACAATTATTATAATTATATTAGAATAATAATAATTTTTATGACTTAATTTTTAGTGTTTATTTATTAGTTGCAAACTATTATTATTGTCGTTAACGTTAAAATGTCTGACGAAACCCTTTTTTCGGAGAAATTATTTTTTAATTTAAATTTTTAACTTTCTATTGACCTTTCTAATAGCTCGAAAATTTTTCAAATTTTTGCCTGCGGCGCTATTAAAAACGACTCGCTACGCTCGCAGACCCCCCCCCCCCCGAACCAAATTCCTAGCTACAGCTCTGGAATATTATACATTTAATATTATTGTAAAAAATTTATTACACATTTCACTGACTAGAAAAATATACATTAATATATTTGTGTGTTATGTATTATATTTTCCATAAGAATCAATGTTAACAAATTCGACATAGACAAAAACAGGTTGATAACCTTGTAAAGAAAAAGCATGTCCTGAATGCTATAGTACTTCAAAAATTACATACAATATTTATACTATTGGTATACTTTATTAATATGCATTTTCAATGTTTTATTTAAGTGTGTTGGTTCAAGCATTTTTTGGCTATTAATTATTAATTGAACTAAATTTAAAACTATAAATTGTGGCAATATCAATATCGCACAAATTTTGTTATATCGGCCAATAAGATTCAGGGGAAAAGACAACTTTACAATTTTGTTAAAAAACGTTATTTTAAAAATATTAACCATTATTATAAATAAACGCCAAAAAATAATCAAAAACCAAAATTATTTGACTATAATTTTCTGTTTTATTTTTTACCCTTTTCCTAGTAATCTACGACCGAATATAAAAAGTTATTGTGAAATAAGCTTATATTGCATTATTATTCCGTTTGAAAGGGAGGATTAGCCCCCATTAAACATTGCTCACTTTTATCTTTTTTCTATCTATCCTATCTTCCTTACAATTTTGCATGTCGCGCTGCCTCTGTGACAATTTCCCTCCAACTCAGTCTGTCCCGTATCTTCGTCCGCCACTCTTCAACCTCCATCGCTCTCAGGTCGTCTGTCACCTGGTCCCACCATCTTATTTTTGGTCTTCCTCTTGCTCTGTCTTCATTTAGTTTCCATGTTGTTATTTTTCTCACTATGTTGTCTTCACTTCTCCTCATAATGTGTCCCAGCCATCTTATTCTTTGCGACTTGATGTATTTTACCAGATCTTCTCCTTGCATCTCCTCTTCTATCTCGTAGTTCATTATTGCTCTACATACACCGTTGTCTTTTTTTTGGTCCCAATATCTTACGTAGGATTCTTCTCTCAAATATTCTTAGGCGTTCATTTTCCCTCTGTGAAAAGCACATTGTCTCAGCTGCATATGTCATCACCGGTCTAATCAGCGTTTTATAGATCTTGATCTTTGTGTCTTTTTTCAGTTTTTTATCTGATAGCATTGCCTTGTTAGCGTAGTACGCTCTGTTACCAGATTGTACTCGTCTTTTTAATTCTTTTTGTTTGTTGCCATACTTGTTTACATGTATCCCCAAATAGTTGAATTTTAATCTCTGTTTGGCCAGGCAAGACATCCTTGTCGCATTTCATATATTTGGTTTTTCCCTGATTTACCAGCAGTCCCATTTCTCTTGCTTTCTCTTCCATTTTCGCAAACATCTCTTCCATTCTTTTACGGGACCTCGCTATTATTACCATGTCGTCTGCATAAGCTAAGATCTGTCCCTCTCTTGTGACTATCGTTCCATTTATGTCCATTTCTCTCACTATCTTTTCCACTACTATATTGAAAAGTGTCGCTGACAAAGCATTCCCCTGTCTTACACCGCTGTTGATCATGAAATGTTCTTTTGTGCCTTCTTCGGTTCTAACGCATGCCATGGTGTTATCTAGGGTCATTTTATTATAAATAAACGCCAAAAAATAATCAAAAACCAAAATTATTTGACTATAATTTTCTGTTTCATTTTTTACCCTTTTCCTAGTAATCTACGACCGAATATAAAAAGTTATTGTGAAATAAGCTTATATTGCATTATTATTCCTTTCTTTAAATTTAATTTTTGTGCTTCATTATTTTTCTTTTTTTAATTAATTTGTATAATATAAAAATTATTGTTTTCACTTGTATCTTTTCCAAATTTTCCAAAAAATGCATTTTTCACCTGACGGTTCAAGTTCTATTATTTTAACGTTGTTTAGTCTTGTTAAGCTGTATTCTCTCTCATATATTGATATTTATTGCGGTATTATTGATCTTTGTTGCAAAATCAAAGTGCCGCTTGCCGTGCCGTCTTAACGAGAATGTAGCTTAAAATATTATAAAATTATTAAAATATTAATTGTAACAAAGTTTAAATATTCTTAGAATTTTTCAAATTAAAAAAGCTCCGTCTTCTAGTTCACCCTTACTTATTAAAAAAATTAACAAAACTAATCAAAAAGATTTTATGTAAAATTTTAGTCGAAATTTTACAATATAGTAGGTACATAAGCCGGTAAGTAAAGGATTTAAAAGTTTCCAAAAAGTATCCGCAAATTCTAAAACCAAATAAGTAAATCTCGACCGAGTTGTATTGAACACGTTTTAGTTTTGATTTAGTTCAAGATAAAACTTTGTGTGACAAATTGAAACAAATTAATTAAATGTGTTGTAAATTTGCAAAAATGCAGCCCCAAGTTTAAACTAAACTTGTCTATTTTTAAAACGTCGATCAAAACAAAAAAAAAATGAAACCGTAACTCGACAATTTCTCAAGCATGGAAATATATTTTTATGACGTTTGTTCGTTCATAGTACTAACAGTAAAAGTATGGGCTATCGTAAACATTTTGTATTCAAAATATCTCTCATAGGTACATCAACCTAAGATATTGCAGTTTCTGGTGACACATTTTCCTAAGATGGAACCGGTAATCTAACAAATATATAAATAAAACATATCGGGTAAGTTTTCTTTTTCGTTATGACAGTACGGAATAAAGACTTGAAAAAACAAACGACTGCATGTCATGAACGTGTCAAAATAAAAGGCCGGAAATAGAAAAATATAACAGGGTAAACAATGATAAATGATGCTTGGAAAACTACAACATTATTAAAACATTTATTTTTTTATAGAAAATTGCATATTCATTCATGTTCACCAAGATTAATCGAATTATAACTTTTTTGAAAACTTACATCAAAAAAAAGCGTCAAGACTGGATTGCAATTCAAGTTACATGGTGGAAATGTTCAAAAAAACGTTAACAATATATTATCGATTCTTGTGTTCAAACAAATAATTGCACAAAGCTTGAAGTATTTATTTTTGTTCAAAATTTATATCGAATGAAGCTTTCACGTTGTCTGCAGAAAAGTTCTTGAGATGTAAGATTAGACATGCTATGGTAGCTGAAATTACTCTTGTAATTGTTTTAGTTGTACTTATACAATTATATATTTCATTTTATTGTTCAAGTTATATGAAACTCTAGATTACTTACATTTTTATTAAGCATGAACTTTACGAGACTGCAAGCTTGATAAACAGATAACGAATATGGTAGTCTCATGATCAAAGCATCTAAATTGTAAAGGTTTTTAGTAGAAAATTTAGTTCTTGGTGAACTTTACAATAAACGGGACAATGTATAACCTATAACTTAGTTTAGTGTAGTGTAAACTAACTATGGTCTGACGCTCTTGAATTCCATTCCCAAATCACTTGTGAAGCCGCGCCGTTAAGATTACAGGTGAAATTATAACGTTAAGTCATTTAATTTAAAATTTATGTCTACTAATCAAAAATATTGTATAATTATTATTAAAGACGTTAACAGCGTTTTAAGTTCATCCACCATCTCAAATAGGTTACATTATAATGAAAACTGCAAAAAATTAATAAAAAACACTAAAACAATATATTAATCAAAACCCAAAATCAAAAATTGTTGCATAATAATAAGAATATTTATTTTTCTTCGAGCTGTAACGACCACTGAGTTATTTCTCTAATAAATCAATTGTAATTTTTTTAATGGGGGAACCCTTAACAATTGGTTAGGATCGCGTGTAAGGATTGCGATTTAACATCTTTAAAATTTACAATCCCTAGCGCGGTTGGTTGATGGTTTTGTTTAGGTGCTTTTAAAAGAAATAGCGGCGCTAATTAAAAAATTTTAAAAATTGTTGCTTGTAATTTTGAGTCATGTTTTATTTTCTGGCAAGCTAAACAAAGTTTTCCTTCTATATCTTACATTTAATTAAAGCATAAAAATGATTGTATAAATTAAGGCCTCTAATTAACAGAGTATTTGCTGAGAAATTCTACATTGCTATGTACGTGTTCGGTGGTTAAATATTTTCTTTCCTCGTAGAAGATTTCCTTGGAAATATACGTTCAATTTAGCTTAAAGAATATTTTATTATATCTAACTGAGGAAATTTAAAGTAGGTGGTGTTGTCTTAATTAGCGCTGAAATATAAAATCTGGCTACAGGATCTAGGTGGAATAATTTTTGAATAAGTTACTTGTAAGTTTATTATAACAACAATGAGGTTGTAACAAATTAACGGCGGAGTTTGTAAGATTTGAATAAATTTTCCGAGATGAAAAGTTACCGAAATGAAATTATGAATAACTACCTACAAATACATTTCCTTTTAATTTTGAAATTGTGTTAGTGTCACATTGATTAATAATACGTTTTTCTGTATTATTTAACCTTCTATTTGACCACCGACCGATGTATTTTTCACAGGCCTGTATATTTTGTATCTTTCTCATTTATCAAAGTGTACAAGGAAAAGGCGTTAAGAATTTACATATTCAAACAAAAGGATGTCTACTTGCATAAAAAATGTAGGAAAGAGATCGACCTCTTAAAATTAGTACTTTAGAAAAGCTACTACGTTATTTTATGTACATAATATACAAATCAACGGTTTAATAACATTATTTCTCCTATAAATATAATTATAATTAAGTTGACTTATTCGGTTATATGAAATAATTAAAAAAAAAAAAATTTATGATATCTTGTAAATTACTTCAAGGATTACTTCACAAACATAATCTCCCTTATCGAGGAACGAAATTCTGTGTTCCGGCTATAAATCAAGAGCGGCGTATCACAGAGATCAGTGCAGGATTCTATACTATGAAAAAATCTTTTCGGTTGAATCGTTTGAATTCTCTGTGTGAAAGTCTAATAACAGAAAACGCACAATATACTTCTAAATATCTTGTAAATTCTTGTCTCGTCAAAAGAGAAATTACGACTGCAAATCAATTTGATTCTTTACTAATGCACTGTCATGAAAATAATCTACACTGGTAGAGGTAGTACTTTTTGACGGGAAAGACCACATCAAATGTCATAGACAAGCGATGTTTCCCGGCAACTGGTCCTCACAGGGTACCCAACTCTCACTTATGGCTCCACGTGCCACACCCTGGTAGCTGCATTGGTCTGCAGACGAAACTAAGTGAGGGTAACCAGATATGGTGAAAACAAAGTCCTTGATAGCTGGATTGGCGGAGAAAGCATATTTCGGAACGGTAAACTGGTGGACGAGGCATCTCAGTTAGGAGAAAATCTAACCCCAGCTCAGGGTACCGAGTAAAGCCCTCAACGGTCAAAAGAGCGGAGGAGGCAACTCTCTCGTTGGGGATAAATACAATGAGAGGCTAGACGTTAAGCCTTAAGATGGCAGCCCCATCATACGTCTTACCTTGCGAAATGCTAGTAACATATCCAGGGGACACCTAACCTACTAAAAATTCTCATATGATTAAAGAAAGCCGGACTGAACAAAAGATGAAGACAAATGCTACGAAAAGGAACAAGAAACTGGGAATAGGAGTAAAAATTAAAATAGGAATATGGAATGTAAGATCCATGAAAAACAAAGAAACGGAACTGGAAAAAGAACTCAAAGATATGAAAGTGGATATAGCAATTATACCTGAAACCAAGAAAAAATTGAAGAGAACTTGTGATTTAAACGACTACATACCATTGTACAGTGGCGTCCCAAATGAAAAACGAGCCGAAGCGGGAATAGCCATACTAATCAAAAAAGTTGGAAAGATAGAATCCACAGCTACCAGTTTATAAACGAACGCTTCCTTAGGATACGGTACAGGACAGACAGAGGACATATGACAGTGATAGGAGTATATAGCCCAGAAGAAGGAAGACTCTCGGACACCCAAGGATTCTACGAAACTCTACAAGAAGTTTTATCCGGAACAAATCCAAACAACTACACCATTGTAGCAGGAGATCTAAATGGCCGTGTCAGAAATATACCAATCAATCACATAATGGGCGAACACGGAGAGATAACAACAAATAGAAATGGAAAGTTACTTATTGACGTACGTATACAACAATCTAAAAATAACTAATACATTTTTCCCACACAAAGATATTCATAAATTCACCTGGAGTGCAAGAGGATACAGGTCAATCATCGACTATGTCTTGGTTAACAAAAAGCTATCAAACCTCGTCCAAGACACAAGAGTATATATATCGAGGAAGAGATGTCGGTTCCGACCATTTCGCATTAATAACAAAAATTGCAATACCCACCAGATGGAGAAAGCCTCGAACAGAAAAACAACTCCAGAAGGAAACTTTTAAAGTCCACCTACTAAAAGATGAAAGCATTAGATTACTTTATCAACATAGAATGCATTTGTATATAAAATCAAAACCTATTAGTAGAAATATCAATCAAGAGTGGAAAGAAATAAAAGAGATCATAATTCAATCAGCAACCGAAGCAATAGGAACTAGAAAAAAGCGTTTTATTCATAATGGGTTAAAAATTTGGAACGACGAAATTACGACACTTATAGATAACAAAAAAAAAGCTTATCTGCGATACCTTGAGTTAAAGACTGATGAGACCAAAACAGAATACAGACACAGAAGTGCACTGGTGCGACAAGAGGTTAGACGAATCAAAAGAGAAAGTTGGAATAAATATATAAGCGACATTGAAAACGACGTCCATGGTAGACAAGAAAAGGCGTATAAAATTTTAAATCATCTTAACAAATGTGAGAGAGACACACTGCAATTAAATCCCATCAGAGACGATGAATGGCTTGCATATTACAAAAGTCTATGGTCTCATGAAGACGAAGAAGAAACATCAGTCTTGATGGATATTGATGAACACGTGGACTCAATAACAATGGACGAGTTTTTGATAGCACTGCATCACGGAAAAAACAAGAAAGCGGCAGGAGAGGACGAGATCAATATAGAACTTATGAAATACGCTTCAGCCTCGCTACATACACGCCTTCTGGATCTCATAAATGTCTGTTGGAAATTTGGACACATCCCCGAAGAATGGGGGACACCGAAAATAATGCCCATCTATAAGAAAGGAGATCGCAATGACTGCAACAATTACCGAGGAATCAGTCTGTTGAACACCAGCTACAAGATCTATGCTACCATCTTGACTCGTCGGCTGAATGTAATAACAGAAAATATTTTATCAGAAAATCAATGTGGTTTTAGAAAAGGAAGATCTTGCTCGGACTGTATATTTACAATGACCCAAATGATCGAAAAGCGGAGAGAATTTCAACTTCCCACATACTTGGCTTTTATCGACTACAAAAAAGCCTTTGATAAAGTACATAGAGGAAAGCTTTGGAAAATCATGTCAAGAAGAGGCATCCCACGACAACTTATCAGAGCTACACAAAGCCTTTGCGTCAATACCAAAATTACAGTTGAAACCAAGAGCAACTTAATAGAAAAGAAAACCGAAACCATAAATTGTGGAGTGAGATAAGGGTGTTCATTATCACCACTGCTTTTTAATCTTTATATAAACGACGCCATAAGAAAATGGCAACTAAATTTGAAGCACCACTTCACAATAAACAACCTCAAAGCCGATACGATACTATTTGCAGATGATCAAACGGTTATTGCAGACTCTGAAGATAATCTTCAAGAAGCAGTACACAACTTGTATTTAACAACGAAGACCCACAACCTTGAAATTTCAGTCGATAAAACTAAGGTAATAGCTTTCAAAGGAATCGATCCAATTAGAGCCAAAATTGTTATCAACGGCAGAACTATCGAACAAGTCAACCACTTCAAATATTTGGGCTACGATATCTCCTACAACAAACAAACTGACTACGTGATTAAACTGGGAAGATTTAATCATATGTGCGGAACAATTAAGAGGTATCTCAAAGATACAAGTAAGCAAACAAAAATAAAATTTTATAAAGTGATGGCTGTACCTGTCCTACTGTATGGAAGCGAAAATTGGGTTCTAACAAAAGAGGACACCAGAAGAATTGAAGCGGCAGAAATGAGATTTCTAAGACATGTAGCTGGCTACACCCTTCTAGACCGAAGGAAAAGCGAAGATATACGCAATGAACTAGGCATCTTTTCAATTAATAAAAAAATAGTGACATACAGGTATAATTGGAAACAACATCTCACAAGAATGAACAATAGCCGTATACCCAAACAAATGATGGAATATCGACAGATAGGAAAAAGAACAGTGGGACGGCCCCGAAAAAGATGGAGTGAACAGTTCTAAAATGAAGGCAAGTCAGAATATCATAGAAGAATCGGAACATATCAATGGTCTAACCCGTGATAGTTGATGATGATGATGAAAATAATCAACTGTGCATGAGAACTTTAGATAATATGTTTATTGCTGGACAAAACCATGCCCTGGATGCATTTGAAAAAATTGCAACAAAAATGTACTTTTTTTACAACATAAAGTGATTTAAAAATCTATGGCAAAATTATGCAATAGACATTCAAAGCGAGGTTAATGAGCTTTTGTAAAGTAACTCAAAGCTCATTAAACAATTTTTCGTTTAAACTAAAAATATGTACATGTTTGCTAACACGTGCTCAGGTTAATTGGCATACTTTTAACGGCTAATTGTAGTAAAACAATGAGTATTAATGCCCGATTAACCTTGTTAATTTTAAAGTTAAAATATGAAAAATAATTATTGTTTTAATTTACAAAAATATATTTACAACTTTCATAATAAATTACAAAAGTTTAATAAGTATACCTAACAAAATGTGGACATCACTGTAAATAATAGAAAATATCTCTTGCTACTAAAACACTAACACTACTTGAAAAATGGTTCTTTCTAAAAGAAAATTCTTACATTGTCCAGAGAAACATTTGTAACGGGAATATTTATAGTTTCGCATTTATATTTATGGAGTTCAAACGGCTAATTAAACAGAATCAAACAAAGGAAACTCGTTTAGTAATATTTTTCTGTTTTATAAACTTTAGTTGGGTTCTAACAACTTGACCAAGAAGGAATTAATAAAATGGTGATTCGTCAGGTGGAATTCTAAATTCTAGGAGTGTTTGTTTAACTAAAATAAAGTGTAACGAGGCGTTACGGCGTACGATCTAATTGCATCGTAGGTATTATTAGTACAAAAATTTATAAAAAAAAATGTAATTTAATTCGAATTGTTAAAAACCGCCTTTCTCTTCGTGAAAATTTAAGATTTAAAAAAGATATAACGATAGTCCGTGCTCGACGGTTGTGATGTATTAATTTAAAAGTTTTGTGACATAAGGTAACGAGAAAGTAATTATTATAATAATAATAATATTGCTTGTTTGTAAGGAGGTAATTTCGGTCGATGAATTGAGGTGGTTTAGCAGTTTGCAGAATAGCATGTTGGGTTTGGACGCGTGAATCACGCACGGAACGCCAGCGTCTGTTCACGCCATGCTAAAAACCTGCTTATAAATTTTAAAATTATGTAAACCTATAGCTGCAGTTTTTCTATAAACACAAAAGAGAAACGAATACACTGCATGCTTAAATGTGTATTCTCCAAATAAATTTTCACGGCGTTCCGAGCTATAAAATTTGCATTCCGAACGTTTCGGGTATTGGAATTAGCCCGATTTAATTTGAATTATTTTACATCACATAACAGTTTACTACTTAATAAAGTTTACACCAAACATATAAAGGGAACGAGTTTTGGAAGAAAAGTAATTAATTATAAGGCATAACATATGGTACATTTTACACTCTTTGTATTCAGTAAGAGAAATTTGTTTTGTGTGCAAGTCTAAACATGACTCTTTTAAATAAGATTTATTTTCCAAGTTGGTAATCCTAAATTAACTACTGAAAACTCTAGAAACGCCTTCCCACAGTATAAAGAACCACAAGGGTAGCTAGGTATGTCACTTTCCACTTCCATATACTTTGAATTCCCAGCGTTTACTCAAAACTATTAAAATGTTCCATTTTCCTTCTGAAACAATGATGCACAATAAACCACATTAATAACAATTTTATAGGCATTTAAAGTCATAAAGCATCGCTATCGGTGTAGAGATAAAATATTTTGATAAATAACATCATCCGTGTTTTTATTTATTTGGCTGTAAAGTATCCTGTCGACTTTTTCTTTGGCAAAATGATTTGTGCTAGTGGGAAATAGCTAATACGTGCTTAATTTCTTAACTTACTGAAAAAATACACTTTCTTATTGTGAAAATGCACCCTCGTCCTGTTACGAACCTAAGAGAAAAATAAATACGATTTATGTTGAACAAAAATTTGCAATTGCGCTTTTATTCTAATTCTACGCAAATCTAATTAGTTTAATCGATGCGCTAATTTTTATTTAAATACTAATCCAAAAATTAACTGATTTATGCCTATAATACTTAAAATGCCAAAAAATTGGTGCACCCTAATATTGAATTTAAAAAAATGAAAATGACTTAATTTATGCTATTGATGTTTTTTCGTGATAAAACACAAATTATTTCTTAATGTTGTTATAAAAAGGTTTAACGACTTAAGTTTTTAAAACAAGATAAATGTTAAAATGTATCAAAAAAAAAAAAAAACGAATAGGTCAACAATATTATTGATAAAAATAAATGTCTGTATAAAAATAATGTAATATAAATAGAAATATATAGAAAAGAATAAAAAATGAAGAATAATTCTAGCGTGTAAATTTGTTTATAGTATTTCAAAAAATGTAAACTGGAAATTAATTTAAATTAAAGCCTGTCTTTTATTCTAACTGGAGGTACTGGCTTACAAGCAAGATACGGTTGATGACAATTGTTTATGTTCATACATTTACTGTTGATACTGGACCGTTAATAGTATAGATTGTAAAGAGTTTTAACACATTTTTGTTATTTTTCAACTTTTTGCACCGCTTTAGGTTCATCTTCCAACTAATTTAATTTTCTTGGTTCGTTTGATTCGGATCAGAATTAGAGTTTTTATCGTGTACACAGTGAGGTATATTTTTCGTACTGCTCTAACAAATACGACCTGACATGGTTAGTTCACACTTTTTATTTATATTGTTGGTTTTAAAATGTAAGTGAAGCATAAACGAAGTTCATGCAAAAACCAGCATTTTGTATTTCAATTTTAATTTCTTTTAAAAAGATTTACAAAGAACCGGCATTGTTTAGCTATAAAAACCGAAACCTTTCTTTTATATCTTTATTGTTAAAATTAAGTTAAAGTATTGTTTTAGATCTAGTGTTTTGAATTTATTGTAGTGTTTAACTTTTTTAAATTTATATTAGCCATTGTGAGAAGTTAAATAAATAAAAAAAGTTACTATTACTTTTTTTATAATAATGAAATGTTTTAAACATTATATCTTTATACCTAACAATAAGTATATAAATGCCTTGCTGTTAAAAAACTATGTTCTGTTTAATCTATGTATTAAAAGGATAATACATAAATGTAATATGTAGTCCAGATTTTTAAACCCGATAGAAAAAATGTGAAATAGAAAGCCAAGGATTTCATTATACCTATGCTAAAATGTAAAACTTATTATAACTATTCTTAATAACAGGAAAATAACTTCTTCGAATTGAAATAATTAGACCCATCAGAATCTTACCTGCGCTTTCCAAGGTTCTCGAATCGTTTATGCATCGGCAGCTGCTGGATTACATTGAAGGGATGGGCATTCTGCCCAAAATTCAATCTGGATTCCGTGCTGGCTTTAGCACATCTACAGCATTGGCCAAGGTATCGAATGATATCATTCGTAATATGGACAACTCTAAAGTAACTGTTGCGGTGCTACTCGAATACAGTAAAGCGTTCGATGTAATCGATCACGAGCTTCTTTTGGCGAAGTTGAGCTACTATGGATGTGACAGCTCTGCTTTCAAGCTTCTCATTAATTTCTTGGATGGAAAAACACAATGTGTAAAACTTCATAGTAGTGTATCTGGAGACCTTAGCATTATACAAGGCGTTCCTCGGGGTAGCTTATTGGGTCCATTGCTCTTTGTGATCGGATCTTCCCAAAGTTCTGCCTGATAATTGTGATTCCCACATGTATGTCGATGATACTCAAGTATATACTTCAGATAATCCTTCGGCTATCAATAAACTATCGCTAGAATCAATACCAGTCTCGAAGCTATTTTATGTTGGTCTATTATTATTATTATTAGTAACGGGCTGTGGTACATGTCCCCACTGCACTGAAACTTAAGCTTATTATGCATCCATCCGAGTTTACTCAAACAACTGCGTCTCTTCGACCAGGTCGAGAACACAGTTGAAGAGAGATTGTTTTATCTCCTCGGTTGTTGGGTAGAGCAAACCGAGGTGACGCAGCCTGCTCCTGGCCAAGGCCGGGCATTGGCATAGTATGTGGAGTGGGGTTTCATCCTCCTCGCCACACATCCTGCAACTAAGATCCTCCGCCAGCCCCATAATGCTGAGGTGCCTTTTGAGGCAGCAGTGCCTTGTAAAGAGACCCACTAACCTTCTAAGTTGTTTTCTACTCAACATGAGTATTTTGTTCTTATGAACGTACGCGATTGCCTAAGTCCAGGTAGGTCCACCCAGTGTGCAAGGTGTTGTTCTGCTAGTATATCCCTAATTCTTTTTTTGCGGTAGAGTAAGCAATCCTGCAGGAAGGCTCCGGGCCCATTAGGTTTGCGCAAGCGGCCTTTCTAGCTAGAGAATCCGCTTCTTCGTTGCCTTTGATGCCCCGGTGTCCCGGCACCCACATCAGTGTATGTTAGTCTACTACAAACGGCTTGGTACTTAATCCAGGCAAAACTGTGTGCCTCTGCATGGGCAATGTTCGCTGCCGAGCTATCGCCGACAGTGTAAGATATACGAATGTTCTGCTTGATAATAAGGTCATTGACCTCAAGGAAAAAGCGAAAAATCTTGGGGTGATAAGGGACTCTGCCTTAAACTTCAATGATCATGTCAACAAAGTATGTAGTACTGGTTATTACAAGCTCAAGTCGTTGAACAGGTACAAGCTATTTCTTCCTTCTCACGTCAAATGGAACCTCGTTCAAAGTCTCGTAATGTGCCATATCGACTACTGCGCGACCGTGTACGCTATGGTTTCCTTACTTGCACTTTAAAGAATAAATTGCAAGTTCTACAAAACTTCTTTCAACATTGAACGTTGGGATCACATCACGCCCTTCTACAATAGATTGAATATACTTAAAATAAAATCCCGATGTGAACTTTAGTTTGCTGTATTCTTGTTTGGGGTCTTCAAATCAGGACGGGCAGACTATCTACTGCACTTTTTGAATAGTAGATCTTTCTGCCACAATCGCAACTTGAGAAATGGCAGCAATCTATCGGTTCCTGTGCACAAAATCTCTAAGTTTGAGGGATCTTTTGAGTACTGCGCCTTTAGGATTTTCAACAGATTTTCGGATCTCTTCCGGAATAGCGAAACCAAGCGCACGTTTAAAAAGGAAGTGATGAGTCGTTTGTTAACCGCTCAAATTGATGGTCTCTAAACTTGGGTACAGGTTGTAAATCAGCTTGCTGAACCAATACCCTTTAAGCTATATGTTAAATTTTGTAAATAATTTGTGCATATTGTTTAATAAATATTATTATTATTATTATTATTGGCTGGGCTTAATGTAGCTTAAGTTATGGTAAGTTTAAGTGAGCTGAAGGGTTAATATATAAAAATTTTAATCGGTAAATAATATTTTTATTTAAAAGTGGACCCTTGAAGTCACTGAAAGTTAAATGTAGAAGTTTCTTTCGTGGAAAAAAGAATTAAAACAAAATTTTTTTTAAATTTGTTGTGACCAACAGGCGAGACACGGTACCACTTTAAGAAAGGGTTAATTTTTAACTTAAATTCAGAATGCAAACGCTACTCGTTTAGCTTATTCACGGGATTCTGGGTGACACCCGAAACAAGATGAGATTAAACTGTGGCGAGGTCCTTACTTACCATATAAGGTAACAGAACGTGCAAGCAATTCAGAAAGGGAAACAAGACATAAACTTGTCATTTGTCGAAAAAAAAATTATTATTTAATTAAATTCCAAAGCGCTGCTAGCTATTTTTTGTAATTGCGTAGCAGTTACTTTATACAATAATAACCCCTGAAAGGTAAAACTTAATTAGGAGATATCGTTTGTAAACGAGTCTTGTAGAATATAATAATAGAAAGGTCAGAATGTAAAAAAAATGTAACAAAGAATAGCTGAGCATGACATTTTGAAAGCTTTGAAATTTGTTTTTGTACAATAATTACAAACGTTTATAAATACTCATATAGCAAGAATTAAAATGACAAGCCTTTAACTTGGGATTTATAGAAGCTTGAGGCGCTGGTTTATTATATTCTCGTTCGCAGAAAACTGGAAGAAATTTTCAGTTTAATTGTAGGTAAAGTACATTATAACCGGATGGTATATAATATGAAATTTATTGTGCCGTCAAATTTCGTATTTCTATAAAATTACAACCGATAAACATCAAGTTGAATAAGAGCTCGTTGAAAAAATTCAAGTTTAAATTTCAACCCTTAGAATAAACAAAATGATAAATTGATACACATAAAGTAACTGTCTAGACTATAAAATAAATTATTGCTTTATTTTTTAGCGCATAATTTAAGAAATATGCACTATGTTTTGTTCTGTTACATAATATTACGAGAATTTGTTTTGGGGAAATGAAGTTTTTCCATTATTAAAATTTATAATCAAAACTTTCTGCTTTGCTTTATATTATTAACTCAAACATTCTAAACTTTATTCGACAACTTTCTAAAGACATTTGTGGCAAAATATTTTTTCAGTAGTACAATTTTCTATCTTCACGAACAAATTTTGTACAATAGTGATCGGAAAGTAACTTTAAAGTTAGTTATGATTTGAAGCAATCTAGGTATTAATATTACAGTTTTTGAAAATTATGCACATATTTAAATTTATTTTGTATGTTTCTTTTTATTTGTATACCTACAATTTAATTAATTTTCTTGATTATTCCAAATGGAAAACATACATAAACTTATATCATCGCAGCAAAATTCAATATTATTTATGTACATCTTCTTCTTCCCTTTTACAAAAAATATTAAGAAACTGAAGAGAATTAAATATTCTGTAACTGTTCTTCAGTTTTTGAATTTTATTTTTGTCAAAACTTCGTCGATAGTAGATAATTCCCGTTTTTCTTGAACCTTAGAATTCTGTTTAAGAATATTGCAATATCAAATCAAATTTTAAAGATCATATCATAATAAGAATTTGCTTAAACAGCTAAATGCTGATTGAGTGAACATCTTCAAGTTATATTGTGCAATATTATATATTGAGATGAAATTTTCAAAAATTTTAAGCCACAAACCAGAAAAATTGCCACGGCTAGCTTTCTCAGTCGTCGAGCAAGTATCGTCAGGGGTGAGTTCACATGTAAGCTTTCATTAACGACGGAAGAAAAATGCTCCTCCAAAAATAACCAATTCACAATGCAAAATGCAATTTAAATTCAATGTAATGCAAATGTTAAATAACATTTTAATTTTATTTAAAGGGAACGAAGTTTGATTTCCCTTATCCAAATCGACTGCTTATCAATAGCACCATTCGTTCCTACGAATGCAAATTTTAACTTTCCAATTTTAAGTATCTAAATCGAATTTATTATTCGAAATATTCTTTTTGCAAAAATTAACCATCCAAATCAGCTTACTACCGCTCAGTAGCCACTTATAAATAATATCCAAATTAATTCCAAATATCAAAAGTATGCTTCCAAAATAACACGCAATCATGCAAACGCACAAAATTCACTTTATTTAATCAATCAAATTAAAATATTACTTACAATTCTCAAAATTATCAAAACTCAGCGGGCATACAAAGTCTCGCACCCACTGTCGGCCATCGTTGGCCAAAAAAGCCACAAATTTCGTCTGATTGCTCCCCACCTAGCAAATTCTGCAATGTTACAACTTAATTATTAAAGCCAAAATTCCACCAAAATGCATAGGGTGAGTCCCAATCATTTTGAAACACCACAATATAGTAATATAACAAAATTTAATGTTTTGCTTTCTTCCAAGTACAATGCATTTTTGTTTAAAAACAAAAATAATCGGGGAAAAAACGTAAGGTTATGCTATATTTGCTAAGATATTTGATCAAATAATGACACACATCACTGTGAGACAGTATGTAGTCTCTTCTTTTCGAAGTATAGAGTTCTATTTTCAATGTAAAAAAATTGTACGCAATTATCAATATAACTTTTATGTCTGGTCTAGCTAAAATTTTTCAACCGTAGATTCTGACCTTAGGTAAATCGGCAATTTTTCTAAAGAAATGTTTTATTCAGATAAATAAAAAGGATACAATTGATTTTCTTTCAGTTAATAAACATTTTTTTGTGAAAAGTTACCTGGATTCTAACGATAAGTGCAATCAAGATGAACTACTCAAAGTAGCTACAGATTTTATAATAAACTTCAATATTATAGATTTTCAAGTTTGAATCAAGTTTTCATAACCAATTAAAATTTTATTACAAATTAAATTTAATCACAAACACAGAATACTCACGTAATTTCGAAATTTCTATATTAGTTATCTTCAACTAGATCATAGGATTAATTTACAATTTGTATTGTCCATTTAAACAACAGAAACCGAAATAATTAAAAAGTTATAATGAAAATTGGTAATCGATACTAAAAATCTGTACGTATTTACCAACTTCTGATTAAATTAATGTTATAGTTTACAGATTCATTATTTATATTATTATGCCTTCCCCCTTTTAATTAACGAGGAATATTTGAAGTAATTCGGTATTATTTATTCAATTTTATTTGGCGGTGAACTTATTACTGCTGAACCTGAACATGTTATTACATTCCCAATTTTTCATCTGTCAATAATAAATAAAAGTAATCAGAATAATATTAAAATTAGTATGAACAATGCATGTTACTTCATATTTACGTTGAAACCCCTTGGCATCTTAATCAAATTTTGCGCTGTTACACTTGGAATACAGAAAGGTTTAGTCAGGTCGATGTTAAATATGCACGACACGAAATCACATATATAATATGTATTCAATATTGTTGATCCAGCAAATGTCGTTACGCAGTAGCTAAACCATCAATTTTAAATGTTATCCCAATTAAACCATAGCTTCCATATGATAAACTTATCAGTCATGAACAAGAAGTTTGGTACCGCAGCGTTGAGGTCTCTACTCAACCATAAGATTATTATGGAGATGTACATAATAACACAATATATTTTAGATACATATAAAGTGGTTCTCGATTCAAGTACCTAGCTAAATACAAATTAATAATATAAAATTTATTACACTTTTACATCTGAAAATAAAAAAATATTATTGAAAAGCGAAGCAAGCTGTCCAAATTTATCTGCAGGTAAAAACTTTGATGGGGCTACGAATCTCTCTTTAATCTATTCAATATAATTATTATGATTTCAAAAACTGTTATAGTTCTTTTCAAAGTAGGAACTGCTAAGATTTCATAATTAAATATATCATTCCTATGTTTTTGATTCGACGGAGTTCTGTGATGAAAAATAATTCTTTTTTCTAAATTTACCCTACCCTCTTTACCTTTAACAAACCATTGTTTTTCTGGTTTGTTTACCAGTACTAACTACTACTCCATGGCAAACCAATTATTGGTCTGACTGCCTCTGCTATTAATAATTGTTGTTTCCACTTTTGACTAATATTATCTTAAGACTAAAATTTGAAACAAAGTTTTTCAAAACCAACCAATCATTTTAAAAATAAGTTTTTCCAAAATTCAGTCCAAGTACTGTTTCAAAAAATGGTGACAAAAAATATGCTGTTTGACCAGAGTTTGCCGTAATCCATCATACAATTTTAGGGTTGGTATAATAATATCTCTACTAGAAACGTAAAGAAAATCGAAAAGCACTTACATAGTTTAATGAATATTTATAAAGGTAGAAATAAGTTTTATAATGATTTGCTGAAAAAGTATTCAAGTGGAAAAACCATCAATAAATGCCAAAAGGTAAAGCATGAGCGCTAGAGAAAAAAATACGAAGCTAAAGAGCGCATGCAATTAAAACGAATTACTCGTTTATGTGGATATAACAAATTATCCTATTCAGGTTATAAATTTAATTGTTTAGCTTAATAAAATCAAATTGTAATGTAAATTTTGTTTCTGTTTCGGATAAAAGCAGCAACGTGGAAAAACCTTCAAATAAATTCAGCCCAAGTATTTTCTTTTTTTTTTTTTGCAAAAATGGGAATAACATTAACCGAATTTTCTCATACCTTTCGATTGTCTCTTTCATGTAAACGATTTAAATAAACACATAGGTTAGCTAAGATAATAGGCGGCCTATTACAACCCAATTAACCATTTTACGTTCGAGCCGCCTAATGAAAACATTTTATGGAGAGTTGATTAATGAAAGTCTGGCACGTATTGCATCAATTATAAAGCAGGAATCTCAGGGCAGCCACACAAATCACTCTTATCGGTCGCGAAATAATATAAACATGTCGGGTATTTGAATATATGTAAACAAGGGAGGTGATTACGTGTGTGTGGTTTTGTGGAAATTGTGACAGGGGTTGGTCTCGGGTTGGTTAAAGCATTTACGCTTCTGTCTGTGATTTTAACAAGCATATAAATCTAAATAATTATTTATAAAAATTATAATTGGCCTTTAAATTGTTCGTGTAAATTAAAGTCCGATTAGCTAAAGTGGACGTGTATGGAATGGCAGCGTCCAGAATTGTGGAAGGCAAAGTAAGATAGCACATTTATTTTATACATATTTAAAGGTCTCGTAAAAAACCTTAAATTTATACACACAATGTTTATCTGCCTCTGCAGTAAACGTCGTAAGTTTTATGGCTCTTGAGTAATTTTTCAAAAATGTTATACAAAATCGTACAATAAAATTTAGTTTATACTTCATTTCAGGTGAATTGAGTAAAGATTTTTAAAATACAATCATATCGCTTTTTAAAATATTTATTTAATGCAAACGGTTCGTTTACTGTAGTAGAAAATTATAAAAACAACTACTTTTCAAATAAAAAAAATTACCTAGTAAATGTATCAGTTAAATTTAGCGAAATGATCTCAAAAGTTTCCTTAAGTATACACTAAAAAGAAAAAAGTCATTATAAACTTCAAATAAGTCTGGTTTTTACCGGTCATTAAGATTAAAACGACAAGTCACCACGATAAAAAAAAATTGGGAAGTGTTCCATATAAATATAAATTGAAACGCTTTTTCTTTTCATAATAAAGCTTAATTTTCGGAATATAATAGAACGAAAAGCAATTTTAATATAATTTGTTATTAATATTTTAATTTTTTAAACAAATATACTTGATGTGTGGCAGTGATCGAATTATAAAATAACTAAAATTTTTCTCTTCGTAATAATAATGCTTCTACCAAGTGTAATAAAAAAATCAATCATAACCTTTTGCTCAATGGCTAAGCAGCGACGGTGTGCGAGGATTGAGGTTCACTTTTAAATCAGATTGAATAAAAACTCAAACAGCTATAATTTGATGTTTTATTCGTCATTAAATAGACGTATTATATTTAAATTACAGCTGCAAGACGAGAGAAACATAGAAAATGAAATATAAAACCAAATATAAATGGAAAACTCGAGTTCAAGACTCACAAAGTTACACAACTTAGTCCCTCTTGAGGACAGAAAAGTAACATATTTCAGAAAAATATTATCAAGATTATTTTAAACGAAAATCTCAGACCAAAATGTTCTGTGCATTTGTTCATTCGATAATTATCTTCATTTAAAAAGGTGGGTATTAAAATATTCTCTCACTTGGAATTCATGCTTCCGAGACCTTAAACCCATCTATAGTATTTTCTTCTAATTAAAATAAAAAAAATTACAATCTTCACCAAAATGCTAGGTGTACTTCGAAAACCGACAACTGTCCATATTATATCCACCACCTTCAAAATTAAGACTTAAGCTACTGGTCTAAAATTCATCTACATAATATCGGCACAAAACGTAGATATGAATCCAAAAGGATCTGGAGGGTATAAAACATTATTCAGTGTATCATTTTCTTCTTATTCCCATATTCAAATGTTGAGTCTGTAATATTTGGTTCTTCAATTTGAATTACCACCTTCTCAAATCAAAGTTACAAACCAAGCCATAGCTGTGACCGTCAAACAAACCTCGCACGTTGGGATCTCCCCTCGTAATAACACTTACAAGTCCTTTTAAATTTGCGGATGGCTCTTTGAATGCTAACGTAGTTACCTTGCTTACTAACCTAAAACTTAAACACATATGTTCAGTGGCGTAACCACTGCTAGGACACCTGAAGGAATAATTAGTACACACAAATTAAATAAAACACAGGATTCGGTTTAACGATGAATATTTATTTAACCGAAAAGGAAAAGGTAGTCCGACAACCAATTTACCAGCAAAGTTAATCTCCTTGATATTATTTAATTCAGAATACTTTAGTTTGAAATTTGATTTAATAACTGTTCGATAGTTAATCCCTCTGATCGTAATGTTTTCTACTCGATTATTCATATTTAATGACCACCCACAACCTATAGTAATTTGTAAGAAGTTCATGTATGCATTTCGATGTTCAACTCAATTGGTTTTTATATTATGTAGACCTTTAAATAATCAACCCTTATATTCTAAATTATCCGCTCTTATAATTATTACCTCGTCACTTAAGTTAAGATTGTCACCTTATTAATATATCGTCATCTTAAACTAAGATTGTCACACTTATTGCTAATTGGTCATTTCCTTAAATGTAAATAAATCGTTTGTACTTAACTAAATAAATTCCCCATACTTAAACTAGCAAATAATCATAGCCGAAAATAATAATCATGAAAAACTTTGTTAAAACAGTTCTTTAATATTGTTTTTCAATTGGTATTACCTTTTATTTGGTCATTTGTTGTTATTTTATATGTATTCAATTTCTATTATTATTTTATAAGTGGTTGCAAATAATCATAAGGCACATTGTTAAATTTATCAATAACCGTCCAGAAATATCATAATTTTGTAGGATATCATTTAGATATTTGAAAAAAGAAAATCAAGCAACATGTTCGCCGAAAATGGCTGACGATTTCTGGTCCTTTTGCGGTTATCCTTGTCAATGATCACCCATTACTACGACATATTGCCATCGCATCTTATGATTTTAAGCGTCCACTCAACCTGTTGCGCAATTCATCTTCAACAACTCCTCTTACGTCTTAACCAAACCAACCACCGCAATAGTACGCCATTGGTAACACATTATATGAATAATCAATCTCTTCCATTACATAATCCCACTCCCGTTTTAAATGATAATAGTATTAAATCACAATCTCGAACAGTAATTAACTCTTATAACTGAAGATAAATTAATAAAAACTTAGATTCAACCTCGTATGTAAAAATTACCTAACCGCGTGGTTGTGAGATTATTACTTGAAATTTTAACGTAATCCTGTATTAAATTCTTTTAGAAAAATAAATCAAATATTTAAACTTACGTATTTTAAATCTGTTGATAACTAAAATATTTTTTAAATTCAATTATTTAATAACCTTCTCTTAAAAATCTCAAGCACTAAAATCACCCAAAACCTTCTGTCTCGACGTATAAAAATGTAAGGGCTTTGTTACCCTCTAACGGTCAAATCTAACGGAAACCCCACTTCCTGCGTTTCAAATCCGTTGTTGCCAAATCGCTGTATTTTAAAGTAACCAACATGAACTAAATTTACAATTTCGCGCCCATTATATTCAAATTCAAATTTACAATATTACAAGTCCCAAGACCAAAGCTTCGTAGACTTAATGAACAGATTTTGGTGGTAAAAACAGCCAGAGATTTACGTGAAACTTTGTTTCTGGCGTCACGTCGGTGCGTTTTGGTGCTTTTATGGGTTTTTCTGTTTCAGGATAAGTTAACAGGCTTATACGTGTCAAATAAGATTATAGAGCCCATTTGTTGCCACTTTATGGAATGGGAATCTAAAGTATGTACCAAATATATAACTAACATATCTGAGACTAAAATAATATTTGATCACAACATCCAAGCTAAGTTAATTATCGTATTTATTATAAAAACATGGTCACAAGGGTAATATCGTTTTCAGTTCATTTGTGGTAGCCGTTTATCTACTCGTTTCAATTTAAATATTGTATCATATTATTATTCTAAAGCGCCTTATAATCCTAAAGCGAAATTGCATGTTTAGGAATAGAAAATTGTAAAAGCACAATCCAATTTAAGTACTAAAACAATTAGTTATATATGCTATCTGGTTAGGAATGCGGACGATGCGGATTGTTCGTTGTCTCATGGGACAGAAAATCCCAGAAACTCAGAATGACACTTTTGTTTGCAGGCCGTTGTATTCACAAATTCTAGTTTAAAAATGGAAAACTCTTATCATGTAAATTAAGTTAAACTGTTGCAATTTGATGCTCCGATTAATTTAATTTCATTCTATTTTTTAACCATTTTCTTTTCGTAATATAACAATTTTTGATTTGTGTTGCTATGGGGTGCACTAAAATTTGTGTAAAATACATTTTGGGAATACTGTTTATTATTTATAGCGTTCATAAAAAAATAAAAAATAGTTAAACACTAAATCACCATGAAATGATTAAAGGTTCTTTGCAAAGTGATTTCTTCACGTTGAACTAAAATTATGAAATACTTAATATATTATTATCGCTATATTATATATTATTAATTATACTAACATGCTTTTCTGATAATTTTTAACATGTAAAACTTTTTTTTTTTTAGTTTTTGTAAGCTTTATTAAATAAAATAAAATACACAGTTTTGTAATGATTATTAAATAAAATTATATTCGCATTTGCATTTTATTAAATTTATTCATATATAAAAAATTTAAAAATATTTATTAAGTTTTAATTATAATCGCTTTGATGTGGCAAAAATATAAAATATTTCTTGAATATTACGTGAGAGTTGCTGTCCATGTAACTCCATCTAAAAGAATTGAAGCATTGGAACTTGGTGAAGGGCCAAATCAAATTAATAATTATTTTTACCAAAATATACAAATAAGGATTTAAATAATATTTAATTCTGCAGAAACAGCGAAAGGCGAAACAAAAACGAATTTCAATTAAAGTTAGGAAAAGCAATTATTCATTTTACGATGAAATAACTTTAATCTTAAAACTCAGCGTTCTTATTAAGATATGATTTATGTTTTCTTTTTTAATTATTCTAATGAAATAAAGAAAGCAAATTATGATTAATTCAATTTCTTGTTTTCAAACTTAACTCCAGAAGTACCTAAATAGCTCCGTTTTGTACTTTTTGTGTTTTTAATTAATTTTATAGCAATAATTTATTAAAATTACTTTAATTGAGTGCTTCAGAAATTGTTTGTTTTGCCTGCGTTAATTTAAATATTTAAATTGATTGTGTCGACGGCGCGGCGGAAGAAAATTTTTAATTTTTAAAAGTAATTTTATAAGTATTTTTAAAATCATTTTTATTTCAGTAAATTAACAAAAAATACCAATAGTAGCTCTGCTAATAGTAATTTCTTGCATTGAATTTATTATTATTAAACATATATACAAAATTTGCTGTTACTACCTGCCATTTTTAAATGGCAATATTTACAATAAATAAATTCATGTAATGTTATTCTCATACCAGTGGCGTTACAAATGCTCAAATTCTACACCGATTACCATTAAAAATAATAAAATACAATTTTCAAAAATACGAATAGTTTATTGTATTTTCTACTACATTGGTTTTACATAAATTTCGTATTTGAATTTGCCATAAATTTATATGAAGTCTGTGGGAAACTAAACTTGCTACCTTATTTTAAAAAATTAACAATATCGTTCAATTGTTGAAAGTTCATAAAAGGTTATTTTATTTTTGTTGTTTAATGAACAATTTATCATTCAATTTTAATATAATATATATTTAATAAATATATTAAATCTGATAATAATTAAAAATTGTTGATTTATTATTATAAAATTAAAATTAAAAAAAAGAAGCTGGTTAACACAATAAAATTTAAATTATTTCATATTAGACTTTCAGCAAAATTTAGTTTGCAAATTTATTCACAACGAATTTTTGAATAGAATAGCATTTATTTAGTAGGTACGTATTTTCAAATATCAATTTACAAAAATAACTTAATTAAATTGTTGAAATAATTTATTCGTAATTATAAATTTAAATACTATAAGTTTTTACCCCAAATTACAAAAATAATATAAAACATTTTAATTGCAATTTGTAATTCTAGGATATTTTGTATTAATTTGTGTTTTAGTTAAAGAGCATTTAAATAAATGCAAATAAATTTTTACCAATTTGAAATTAATTGTTTTTATTGAATTATGTTTGAATATGTTTTCCTAACGTCAAGTGGAAGTTTTAATATGCGCGTGAACACGGCGAATTCTTCATTACTGAAGAGCAGTCACGGATAATGAATTTGATTGAATTGCATCTTTTCTGTTTAAAATTTTTAATAATAAATCCGGTACGCTATGAGGTAGTTGATGAAAAGATAGGACATGTGGAATGTACCCATTTTATTTATTTGTTAACCTTTAAAGTAATTAAGAAAGTAAATAATGAATCATTGTGCGTGAGACAGATCTGCACTCTGTGTATGAACTCGTATCTATTTAATATTAAACATCCTTTTACCTTTATTAAATTTTTTTAATCAAGCTAAAGTTACATGAATTTTAACTGACGAATAAGTTTAAATTATTGTATCGTAGGAATAAGAATATAAAATTCGTGTATAGGAGTTCAAAGCTGTTTATATTATTTAATTGTAGTAGAAAATTCTAATAGCAATTAAATTATTCCTTCCTAACTTAGTTAATATTTTATTGTAAATTGGAGCAAATTTAATATTATTTCTTAAAGTGGCATGCAATGGTAGAGGTGATTATGTAAGTTGGCACCGAATTAGACGGCGCTAGTTTGTAATGCAGGCTCTGTCTTCCAGAATTATTCATTGGACATCTAATGAACCAGGTGTTGGCTGGCACAAACCCCTTACCATGTAACTTATTCTGAAATTGAAATTATTTAGTCCGACTTGAGAAGTTTCGTGCATATGTCACAACTAACTCTCGAGCATTTAAATAATTTTAGTAAATAAAGCTCAAGAAAGCTTTATATTTATTAATTCGAAGATATGTCAAGGATAATTTCCACAAGTGCTTTTATATTTAACTAAATATCAATTACTTAAAAAAATTGTTGATTTTCAAACTTATGTCAAATAAATCAAAAAAATTGCCTTATAAAATTTGAAATACTACCTGCTTGGCATGACTAAGTTTTTTACCAAAGAACTAACGATCATTTGTTACAACTTACAATAATTCCTTTGATAGTTGCTGTAATAAATTAAGATTTGCTTAAATGTCATTGTAGATATGAAGCAATAATTTACGTACGCAAATTTTGACTTATCGTTTGTTTAGATGGATTAACTTGATTACAAAATTCAGCTAAAATGAGCTAAGAGTTCCAGCATTAGAAATTTCATTATTGTCTTAGTTAAAATTTTATGAAATCTTTAAGATTTCATTTTACTGCTTGAAAACCAATTGACGTCAAAGATATGGAAAACAACTTTTCACATAAACGTTAAAGGCAATCAAGCCATTTGAAGACCATTATATAGGTTAAATCTGCCATAACGCCCAACCCCCGCAACCGGAGTCGATTTGTTATTAAAATATAAAATGAAATGAGCACCACAGCAAAATTTTTTTTCGGTAAACTTGCTGCATGGAAAACCAATGTACTGTAACAAAAATTAAAACGTTAATTTAATTCTAAAAGGCTATTACAAATATTTACACTAAGATTAACACTAACACTAATATACACTATAATTTATTTAACATTAAGTCCGGATTTATTTAAACACTCGGTATATTGTTTATCACTTCACTATTTATTTATGTTTACTTTTGTACGTTCGAACTAGAATTGATTCGTCACAGGAAAGCATCTGTATTTATACTTAAATGTTAGCTTCCAGAAACTTACAGGAATTTCTATTCATTTTCAGACTGTTAATTCAGCTATATTTGAATGACTAATGCTGTTATCATGCATGACTCATCACACACGACGTCATACATTAGTCATCAAACTTCGTTCTTTCGTAACAGTACTAACCATCATCGATAGCTACCGATATAACTTGACTTTTGAAGAAATACGCTTTTCCTTTTATCCATTTACTTGTCGATTAGAAACTATACAATGTTCTCACCTTCTATAGGTATCCCGCATAGACACTTTTCTTTTTCAAGACCACGAGACGTCCTTCATAAAACTAAAGTTTAAAATTTAAAACTGTACAACTTATGAATTCTTCGCACGACCTTAATAAATTGTAGTGCAAACCTCGATTACAGAAAATAATCAAAATTGTACCTTTTGATAACTTAATGTAAAAGTTAGGTAACGTAAAAGAGGTGGAAAAATTAAAGAGCAAACGAAGTTTCCACAAATTTAATTAACTTTTTTTAACTATGATTTAAGACGATTATTTAACCTAGAAGTTTGTAAGTCGATATGGCATTCCATTTAAAAATAGCTTTAGACATCGAAACGTCACGAACAAATGTTTTTTCGATATTCAATTTTCTTCAGATTAATTTAGGTACCGCACGCGAACAAATCAAGCAATTATCAAAACCAATATAAATTATAGACAATTGATATTACGTTCCGAGTAAGTCATTTCCGAACAATTTTTATAAAACATATTGATGCTTTCTTTTAACTTATGCATGATTGTGTATAAAAATATTTTAATTAAATTTAATGGAAATGTGTTATCCAACCATCTGCTCAATTTCTATCGTTTAGTGTTATTGACGCGTACAAAAATCTACAGTACGATCCGACTTACAATCGCGAAATAGGCGTGGCTCACCTCGTTAAGGCATTTTATTGGACAGATTATTTCGTCGACTGTAATTGATTGGTTAATTATTGATATTATATTTAGTAAGTTTAGACTAACTATACTATCGATACTTTACATTTATTAAGGCGAATAAAATGAGCTTATCTCAATTTTGCAAATAATATCGGATAGAAATTCCAAAACTTAGGGCTAATTGCATTTAGGTAATTATTTTACGTAAATGGATCAAACTTCAGAAATAATTGTCATGTTATATCGTCTCAACTTGGTTCGTTAATGTGTTTTGAAATGACCGTTTTTGCATCCAATTGCCCAAATTAACAGCAGTTTCGTATTACAAGCATTTATCTTCTGCTATTATTTTCATGACTAAGCTTTCTCACGATTGATTTACGTTAGTATTACCCAAAAAGGTTTTATCAGATTACGGGTTAATTAAATTTAAAACACAGTTATTTAAACCGTTAATTATCTCAAGGTTTAATATAAATAGCTTTACCCTCGACCGAAATTATTTAATAAATTTCATATTTTTTGCTTTCATCGGTTGAATATCAGAAATTGTTGACCTATCCAATTTTGCTTTCATTTAGATACACAGTCTTCCAGTGTTTCTGCGGTTAACTCACATCCTTTGTTTTCGAGCAATTGATCTTCAGACCCATATCCCGAGTTCACACCCTCATTATTATATATCAGATAGAAACATGTTCTATATTAATCAATTATATAATTAAAATAGCCACTTGCATTATACTGCGTTTAAGCTGCAGTCTTCTCGAATTAAAAATTTTAATAATCTGCAAATTTTGCTTGCTAAATAAAATCAGCATAATAATCTCTTGGTTTCTGCTCATCCGACTGCAACCAAGTGTCGAATTCGTTTTTAATATTTTAAACTGCAGCAAAACTGTTTATAAATTAAGAAAAATATAGTTTTCTATCAACACAACATTTTCCAACCATTTCAGTTATAGATTTGCAATAAATTTCACTATTATTGTGATGTGTTTGCAGTAAAAGGAAAGTTATTGCACCATTCTCTCTCGCCACTGGCAACACGTGTAATAAACTGTTAAATGGGTAATTTAATACATACTTTATTAAACAAATAAAAGTTTCGTTTTTATGAAATTCGACAATTAATAACACACTTTTATTGGATACCTACCTATGGTAATTAACGATTTAGAAAATAACTTATAAAATGAATTTTTAAATAATTTGTGGTATTTAGTAGTATGTGATGTTAAAATAATAAATTTTAACTATTAAGTAAAGAATACATACTACACAGAAACAAAATATTTAAAAAACACTAGAATGACAATAATTCACATTTAACAGGGTTAAACTTAGAATATCGTTATTTTAGTGTTTTTTAAATATTATCTTTCTGTGTGGTATGTATTCTTTACTTAACAGTTAAAATTTTAATTTTAACATTTGTTAGGTTTCATTATTTTAATTAACGATTTTATAAGAATTTAGTTACTTAAAAAATAATTTCTTGTTATTTTAAAAATAATATTTTTAAAAATATTACAGATCGGATTAGTAAAATTTCAAAGCTTACTTTCTGTCAATTTGTTCTAATGTAATGGATGACAAGTAAATCTTACAATACTTTTAAAATTTATTACCACTGACAAACACGTAAATGTTGATGTAGCGCACTTCTACTTCGGGGTGCTCTCTGCAAAATATGGATAACTATTCTTATCGTACTAATGCATTTTTTATCGAATTATAAATTTATCGCAATTCTAAAATTTTCTTGAGGCATACTAGATCACGGTGGTGTAATATTAGACATAATTTATCCAAAAATTACATGCCGAACAAATTAACTAGCCAGAGATCTGTTCAGAATCCAGGGGGTGAATCGTTCTAGTATAATTGAAAAAAAATTTACTGGTTATTACCGGTTATTATTATTATTATTTTACTTTAGTTTTTGGACTCCAGTGATTCCATCGGATCACGAACATATTATAGCTATTTTGAAACTTTTAATTAAAGGGGATTAAGTATAACGTGAAAGGATTAACAAGATTTTATTTAGTGTTGAATAGATTAACACGATTTCTATAGTAAACTTCCTCTATATAATAATTTCTTGAAAAATTTCTTCGCGTGTCACATATGAAATTGCATTACTGATGTAAATATTGTTTTGCCAACAGAAACAATTAAACAACTATGTAATAATGATAAATCAACTCAATATCTAGAGGACCAAAAATAATTAGATAAACATTGTTTTGGCATAACAGATTAACATAACATAATAAATATTGAATTGTTAATATACATAGTTCCTAAACGCAAAACTTCAGATGAGCAAGCAGTGGCACAGAAAGAAGCAATGGAAAGACGGAAGGTGAAGCGAGAAAGGTTTTCTCGTAAAAATTTATGTTTCCCTCAACGAAAATGTGATCTGCATTGCCGTCGCGTGGTAAATATGACTTTGCAACAAATTAAACAAGGTCACAGACAACATTAAACTGCAAACATGACGGCAGTGTATTTCACAAAGTTACGAATGAAAATAGATCAACAATTGTTTATTCCAGCATTAAATTTAACAATTTATGAAATAAATTTCAAGCACTAAAATTAAATCATAAATATAGTGGTTTGCACCGCTGATAGTTTAAACTTAAACTTTCCTTAAATTTTATGTTAACCAATAGATATACGAAAAAAGTGGTATTTATTAATTTACAAAACGTTTAAATTCTAACTATAAGCGGTGGGAACCACCAAATGTTCGTTAATTCAGCATTAGCTGATCATCAGATAAAGTTATTATAAAGCAGATAAAAATAATGTTTGATATTTCCTAATGATATAATTTACTACGTGATACGTATCACAGTTTATCCATAATTATTACCGTTCAATGTATCCGATATAACTCAAAGCAATGCAGCACAGCGCAATGCCACAGCGTAAATCAACATAGAGCAATGCAATGCAGTGCAATACAGTACACTGCAATGCAATACAATGCAGTGTAATGCAACATTAGGTTATAAAATATTACAAGAAATGCTGAGAACAAATAAGATGAAGGTACTAAGAGCCATAATAAGAAGAAAAACTTGGAATGACCTCATACATATTGCAATGGTTTTTTATCAAATAGCTATGTTCCCAAGTATTCCTAAGTGCTTGCACTTGAAGGCGGGAGTAAAGAAGATCGTATCTCGGGGGTGGATTCTAATACTTTGAAACAAATAACCACTTTCTTGGCAATGAAATTCATAAAATATAGGAAAGATAATTTATTTATCAACATAAAAATAATTGTCGTTCAAGATCAGTTGCAAAATATCTGTTAAAATTATTGCAGTTATACAACCTTGTATGGAAAATTGGTGTATAAAGTGTGAATTAACGATGACGAAATGTGCTGTTAATGAAAAAGCAAATTGTTGCAAGCTCTTTCTCCTTTTCCTTTTTAAATAAAACGCCACTGATTAAATTTAAGTAAGATGTGAGGAAGCATTAATTTCATCTCTTACCATTTGGTTGTTGGCTTCTAAATGTAACGCATGTGCTGGCTACCGTAATTGTGAATTTCTCCAAATATTATGGTGTTGCACTAATTTTCCTTCCGTGTATCATTCGTAAGCGTGTTGCATACAACACGATGTGTAGTTAAAATAATCTTCGAACGTAAGTAATTTGTTCATAAAATATTTAAAGCTTCTTTGTTCTCAATCTATATCTCTTATAAAGATAGCCGCCCAATATATCAACCAGGATCGACATCCAAAAATTGTTAGAGATGGAAACCCCATGAAACCAAGCCACCAAGATGAGTCCCCCAAACCTTAAGAGGTAGAAGGACAGATGGTCATCTCAATCTCAAGAAAATCAGAATTACCCAGGATCCAGACCTAAAACAAGCAGAAGAAGAAGAATTATGAAAAAATAAAATGTTAAAAAAAGCGTGTTAAGTGTTAGTGCCAACTTAATAAAACCCAAAAATGTAAACTAAACTAGCGACTAAAACACGTAGGTAATATACGTACATGAAATCCCACATTAGTTCCCTTATCATAATTAACACATTTGGCTTAATCTCGTGGCTAATTTTGCTCAAAGAAAGTAAATTTGATGCAACAAATAATAATAATTTACTTACTTGAAAATTAATAATTCCTGAAATGGTGGACGTTTATTTCTTATATAAATTTGTATATTATTCTTGTATAAATTCCTATTATTTACTTGTTAGGAAGTTTCGAACTCGCTGCGTATAATGTGTTAATTTAGCAAGTTCCTTTTAATTAGTATAATTATAAAATAATGTCACAAAGGTCTAATTAGTTCTGCTGTACATGACTCTGTTACTTAAACAGCTGCATAAACCGCAATTTAGTAACAAAATTATTACAATTGCCTGACAAGATAGTAACATTTTGAACTCGAAATGTAAGTAGACAATAATAAGAAAATATAAAAGGATCCTTTTGTACTTACAATGCAACAAACTGTGATAAATAGAAAAAGTACTTCAAGTATTATATCGCATTTCATGTACTAACAACCAAAGAAATTGTAATTAGAAAATATGAAAAGACATTTCGTGAATGCAAGTTTATCTTCCGCAGAGACCTCGCTATTTCATTTAAATATTTTATTAATTATTTAATTAAAATATTTCGGCCAAAACGACAAGGGAAATAGAATAGATAAAGGCCGTATTAAAACGTTATATATTTAGAAACCATATTCATCTCTTCCAAAAGGTGTTATATTTAAATTTCAAATGCATATCGATTTGCTATAATTTATTGCTTACACTGTGTTTCACTCTTCTTTATGGGCTTCTTCCTGATCAAAATAAAGAAAGATAGATAAAACGCTCACAAATTTTACTTAACAAAGAATATGATGGATAAAGTTGCGTGCGTATGACAATTTATCAAGAACCTGTCAAACTGACTCATTGTTCAAGTTCCGCCATTGCTCAAGCGTGGTCGCTTAACTTTTTTGAGTCAAAGAAAATTATACCAAAATATTTTAAGTTACTTTGCATCTCACATATTTTAAAATAAAACTATCATTTTATTTTTTCGGTTTAGATACATCTTTTCTTACCTTTATGCAAAATCTTAATATTTAGTAATAATTTCAAACTTTTAAGATCCTTATTATTTATTTATGATAAACCTCGAAATATAATGGAAATTATTATAATTTTTCATTGCTTTTAACAGTTTTATAAATTCTTACTAGTCCATTCTATCTGCGATAAATATTTTGGCGCTTGAGATGATATCAAAAAATATTAATTTATAATGTTCATATTTTCATTTATAATTTAATTGTAATTTTGAGTTGTATTTTTAATTAGCCCAAATATATATGATATGGTATATTATGTTCATATTTTAAAAAAAGAGTTGCCATGACTTCCCAAAACGCTGACTGTTGCAGTCAGCAGAATTTAAACTTATAGTATATTTACAATGCTGACTAGTAAATCACATCACAACTTAAAAAGTAATATATTTAATATTGTAATAGTATATTAAAATGTCTAAAAATACCTTAAACAATTTTTGGAATTAATTGTTTATAGTTCCAAAGTAGTTTCAGCTTAGTTTACTCCAAATAGAGATAAGAAGCTACCTAGTCAGCTACCTGAGCAGAAGGACGATAATCCTTGGAAGAAGAGGAGAAAACGACAACATGGAGGCAACAAGCGGCGTGCCGCAGGGATCAGTTCTCGGCCCATCCCTGTGGAACTTGATGTGCGACGCCGTGCTAAAACTCCGTCTACCAGCGGGAGCAACACTGATAGGATTCGCTGACGACCTGACGCTAATAGTCAGCGATTGGGAGGCCCAGGCTATAGAAACGAAGGCAAACCAGACCATTTCCATCATCCTTCAGTGGATCAGAGACAAAGGGCTCCAGGTAGTCCCGGAAAAATCCGAAGCCGTCATGGCTATCGGAAGGAGAAAGATGCCCAACATCCGCATCCACATGAACGGATCGGCCATAAGAATCAAAGAATCCGTTCTGGTGCTAGGACAAACACCTCAACTTCTCCCAGCACATCAGAAAAACGGCGGCGAAAGCAGAGGCGTCGGCATCCACCATCGCACGCTTGATGCCCAACGTAGGAGGGCCAAAGGCAGCCAAACGAAAAGCGCTCGCAACCGTGGTGCATACTATCATGTTGTACGCTGCACCCGTTTGGCACGACGCCCTCTAAATAGGACGAAACCGAGACAAAGTACATAGAGTACAGCGAAGAACTGCTCTACGCGTGATAAGTGCATACATGACCGTGTCGGGCGAAGCCGCGCTGGTGTTAGCCTCAATAATACCGGCTGACCTACAGGCCGGAGAAAGAGCGAGAACCCACTCTGGACAAGTGAACACCAACAATACGACCATGAACCTCTGGAAAACCAGATGAAACGAAGCCGAGGTTGGACGGTGGACACGGCGACTCATACCCGACATCAAAAGTTGAGTCGTCAGAAGTCACGGTGAGGTAAACTACCACATCACGCAAGCCTTCACCGGACATGGATGCTTTAACGCATATCTCTACCGTTTCGCCAGAAAAACGGCCCCCAAGTGCGACTACTGCGACGCGGAAGACACTGTCGAGCACACCTTTTTCGAATGTGCAAGATGGGAGCTGGTAAGAATCACCGCAGAGTTGGGCACGGACTTACGCCCGACAACGTAGTAGCCACAATGCTGAAAAGTCCGAAAGACTGGAACGCTGTCAAAAAGATGATTCACATGGTCCTGTCCGCAAAAGAGCAAGCGGAGCGAGAGTAGCATGGAAACTAGATGAAAAGAAAAGAGGACAAAGAACAGAAGCTACAATATCAAACAAACGGCGAAAAAAGTAAAAGCACCCGGAAGACGAACAACCCTCGCTCGATCGAAAGTAATGCCTAACGGCGGTTAAGGGGGAGGTTTTAGTCAGTGCAAATCTGACACTACCGTCATAGATCATGATAGTATCTCGTACGAGATTTCCTCCTCCCTGCGCAAGCTTAAAAAAAATAGAGATAAGAAATAATTATTATGTCCTATGTACTATAAATCAATAACATCCACATCCATAGCTAATCCATCGAGTTAAAGATAAATTGATCTCCACAAAGGTTGTTATTACAAAACCAATATTAACTTTCTAAAAATTTTTACAAGTTTACAAAGTACAAAATGATCAAAGAGACCTCTGAACAAATTCCTACCGGTGGTAGACTACCCTCAACTAGCTTAGTGAAGATAAGAAAGACACAAAGTCAGAATAGCCCAAATAAAGAACGGCATTAATATTTAATCGAAGTAAAATAAAACAAAAAAAATTTTAATTCGAACATCAAATTTAGAACTTTCAAAAATTTACTTTGGAGCGGTGTTATACAAAGTTAAATAAAATATTTTAATTTTATAAGGGAGAATATTTAAAAATACTTTTCTTTTTAGGCTTTAAAAAATGTATGTTCATTGTATTAATTTATAATTATAATAAGTTTGGTAATAATAATATAGGTGATATTTACATTCACTTTAAGATGCTGGAATAGCAATCAAGGTAATGTACTAACTATTAAGTTTACCAATAATCTAGCACTTCAAACTTCACCCTAAAATAATAATCGTACCTCATTGAAATAATAAATAGAGTATTTGTCGTAAATATTATTATACATTTTTGTAATATTAAATAGTATCTACTTGTGCCTATACATACTTAAAATTATTTTAACCAAAATAAAACTTTTATTAAACTAAAATTTTAATTTGTGATATTATTATTACTCGTACTTCACTATTTATCAAGATAGTGTCATCAAGGTATTATTTTAGTTACTTAAAAACTACTTAGAGCAATCCTAGTCTTAATTTGTTAAGATATTTATAATATAAGTGCACATTATTAATAGCAACTTAATTTTTAACCAATTAATTTTTATTTAATGTTTATCTGTTTAAATTTTTTTCAGATTATCTCACCTCGCGATTAATAAGCTACTTGACGCCCTTGTTATATAATCTACTATTTCTTACATTCCAATAAAGAAGCAGTTGTAAATTTTTAAAACGTCGTAATTTAGACGTTGAAAATTTGACTGGAGTTTCCCCATATAGTTTATTCTACGGTTCTTTATATCTTATTTGTATTCCCGTTAGATAAATATTTAAAAGTTTAAGAAAGCAAACATATTTTACGAACTAGAACTTATGAAAAACTTGTTTCAATTAAAATGTCTCTAATATTTTAAGTCTTCCAATACTGCAGCCATCCTTAAATTTATAATTCCAACAGAAGAATTATTTTTTATTGATAAAATTAAATAAGTAATATTGCTATTTTACATATTTTGCACCGCTAGATTTTAAAATAAGACGACAATGAGCTTGGTTTCCTGTACAAACACTTGAAATTATAAAACTTTTTTTGTAAAGCACCTAAGCTTCGCCTTCGTAAGAAGCGTTTAAAAATTTTAACTTTATTTGTGAACTACATTTAGACATTGTACATACTTTAATTTACGATCTTTTTAAACGACAGCAATAAAAACTTTTAAAAATTAGAATAAGCTGGAGTGCAAGAAATAAGCAAATTTATGCATATTTTTGAAAATAATTCAAAAACTTTGAATTACCAAGTTTCATTATTTTATTGTATATATTGAAATCAATGTTTTCTTGCAACCTTTTTAAGGGAATGCGAAGTATAATGCTTTCACATCATGCAAGCTGTAATAGAAAATGTGAAAGCTTTTCCATAGGTTAGGAACGATGGGAATTTGTAATTTAAATAATTTGCCAAAACATTGTATTTTTAATAAGGCAAAAAATCTTGTTCGACGTGATCGTTTGATCCTTCGGCGAAATTGATTTTTATTTTCCAAAACGACCAGCGTGGTTCTATACGACAAACTATTGGTGTAGGTACTAAAAAGTTAGTTTTACAGTTAAACCAATAACTTTTTTCTCTAAAGTTTGTAAACAACTCAATCAGTTCGTAACTGATTGACTATTATCCCAATGGAACAATTGCACATAAGTTTTGGGAGCGATATCTTTTATCTCTTGGAAACTGCTGTGTAAGTAATAAAGAAATACCTGGGCAAAGTTCGCATATAAAATAAATTTTCTAAATTGTTATTTAATATTAAAACTTTTAAGAAAAACAAAGTAATAACCCAAAAGAAATGTTTTGAAAAATTGCTATTGGAAATGTCGAAATGTGGTCTGCCGATATACGTAACTTTTTTTTTGTTGTGAAAAAATGTAGTATAATAATTAAATAAAATATAAATCTTGATTGCGCTATAATTCACGCAAATAAAAAGCTCGATTTCAACTCGCAGCGCCATCTAATTTAGAGCGAGCTTTCTAAACGAGCTTTTCCATAAAATATTACAGTTTTCATGCCAGAAGAAAAGCTTTTATGCACTTATTATTTTATATTACATCTAGAGGTCCCGATAATTAATAATTTAGATTATCAACATCGTAAAATAATAATTTGAATCATAAAATATTTATGGATAAATACACGTAAAGTACATTACATGTTATTAATAATAAATTTTTATGTTGCTTCAATACACTAAACAAGGCAATTTAAAGAAATTTAATGGAAAAATGTGATAATTTAATATTAACAATCCATTTTCATTAACAAAACAATTTATCGAACGAAATCGTAAATACGAAAAGTGATTGATTTTATTAGCATGAGTCTGGAATTCGCACCCCCATGACGAACTGTTAATTTCTTTTGTGTGAAACCGTTTACGAAAGTAATAAAGATAAAGTATCAAAACGTGTTGCCTTTGATAAGACAATACCCCACGTATCGAAACGTTAAATTTGTATATTTCAACTTATTTAATTTTAATCCTGCAAATTAATCTTCCAATTTTCTTATTTAATTTGTATTTATTTTAAAAACATTCACTTTTGTGCTTAAGTATTTACACAGAAAGTTAGACCAGATTTGTTATATTATTATTTAAAAGTTGTTATAAGTTATCTTATTAAGCTAGTAATTGGTAAAATTAATTAAATATACCTATACATAGGTATTATAATTTCCTGAAAAGTTGATAGATTTTATCAATTTACTTGAGTATTGAATTTACATTAAATAAATTATTATATAAATAATCCGATTAACTTTATATCGAATTTTACATTATATCTACTTCATTTTAGCATTAATTTTAGCTCACGCTAACATTTATAAACAAATTGAATAAAATTATGGTTTCTTAGAGCTCAGAAATTCAACTTTAATTATGAAATAAATTTATATAAATTTAAAATAATTTTAAGGTAATTAATGTGCTCAAATTAAAGATTTTGTTTTAAAACCATTTTTTGTTATAGTAATAAAATTTTCAGATAAAATTTTATTTTCAAAAGCAATTTTTATTTAAATTTATTTGAAAATTATTTTATTTGTATTCAATTTCTTACATATCTTCTCCTTTAATGAAAAAGAAGCCGGAGACGTCCAAAATTCATAAGCTATATTATTTCGTGTCTTACAATTTGTGGTATATCACCGATCAAGTTGTCAAATTTATTTCTTATAAACGAATAAAAAAAATTCCGATTATTTTTTATAAAGGATAAAATGTAATTTTCGCTCTTTTATTTAACTATCAGGCAGAATTTCAGTAAAAACTACAGCTCAAAAAGAAAAAAACTTGATTTTGCAAAATTAAGTTTTATAATATTACTTTAATTAAAAAACTCAAATAATAATCAATGTACCCATTTGATTATCTAAAGAGACTGCACTATAAAAAAGAAGACAATTTTCTGAGTATAATATAACAAAAATTTCGGAGGATTATGCATTAGTTTTCGAAAACACGGCATTTTAAAGTTATTAAAAGCAGGCAGTTGTAATACGATACACCCCGATGCAATGAGTCGCGCGATGGTAACTTGCACGTTGAAGTTCCCTGCTTTTATTTATGTTGACGGTACGTGTGCTTTGATATACTCTTACTGTTGTTGTCAGTTGCGGTCGACTTCAAACACAAACGGAAATATTTTACGCCACTACACCAACGCGAATCCGGTTTTACTATCATACCCTACCAACGAACACACTCACCACCCGTCTATTGCCCAACACAGACCCTCGACCATCGATCTCGTCCTCTCCTTTAACGTGGCCATCCGCGAGGTCAGCGCGCTACACAAACTCAGCTCTGATCACCTACCGATTAATCTAGAAATTAGAAGTCTTCAACTTCCAATATTCCCGCCGCGACCCAAGCTCACCACCAACTGGATGCAATTCGGACGCGACGCGCTCAAACTACAATTAAACACAAGCATCCAATCAAATCGCGACATTGACAAGGCAATTCTAAATTTTACCGAACAAATTACACTCACACACGCGAACAACACCAAAAAAACCGCGGCCACCGTCAAACTTACACTCCCGCCCGAACTCCTACAAAAAATCAAAAACAAACTTTGGCGAATATATCAACACGATAAATACCCCGCGATTAAAACTCTAATTAACCGGTTAACTAACGCAATAAACACCGCGATTAATAAAATCAAATCTGACATGTGGGACAAAACCCTTACCGACATTACTCCGCAAAACTCAACAAAACTATAGTCCATAGCCAGATCCCTTAAAACCAAAAAATCCCGCACCCAAATTCCTCCGCTTCAAACTCTTCTCGGCATTAAAAACACCAACCTTGATAAATCCAACGCAATCGCCGATGCGTACCTTCTAAGCCATAGCCTCACTCTTCACCTTTCCGACCCCCAAACCTGAAGCATGGTACACCAATTCAACCAAACCTTCCTAAACAAATCTTATCCTACCTCTCCTGACGATTTCGTCACTCTTAAAGAAATCAAACTTCAAATTAAATCACTCAAAAAACGTGCCCCTGGACACGATAACATCTCTGCCGAAATCCTCAAACATCTTCCCAAAAAATCAATCCTCCAAATTTACTGTATCCTCAATCAATGCATGAAAAATCAGTACTTCCCTTCCGCTTAAAAAAATGCAATTGTAATCCCGATCCCAAAGCCTGGCAAACCCAAGAATATCCCAAGCAGCTATCGTCCCATCAGCGTCCCTCTCAAAAATCCTCGAAAAAATCATTCTCTCCCGCCTTCAGCATCATGAATTCCAATCTCCAATCATAATCCCAAAAAACAATTTAGTTTCCGGAAATCCCACAGCACCACACTCCAACTCGCGCGTCTAACCAACATAATCGCAGTAAACTTCAATACAAACAAATCTACCTCGGTCGTCACCCTCGATATCGAAAAAGCGTTCGACACTATTTGGCACGAAGGCCTTGTTCATAAACTAATCGCGGCGCGAATTCCCTTACACATAATCAAACTCATATCCAGCTTCCTTCACAATCGCTCCTATCAAGTTAAGGTCAACAAATCCCTCTCCACTCCTTACCCTATTCCAGCCGGAGTTCTCCAAGGCTCCGTGCTAGCCCCATTCCTCCGCACCTATTACATTAACGATATACCAAAAACACACGACACAAAAAAAGCGCTTTTTGCAGACGATACCGCGATAATTTCAGAATCTTTAAACAAAAACAAGTCAATCAAATATCTCCAATTCCACCTTGACACATTACAGCCGTATTACAACAAATGGAAGATCAATCTCAATGCCGACAAACCAACACTTACCACTTTCTTGCACAAAAAAGACAAAATCACCCGCGATCTAAAAATAAATAACACAACAATCACACATATCCCAACGATCAAATATCTCGGAATCACACTCGACACTAAACTCTCATTTCGCAAACACTGCACTCTCACCACGCGCAAAGCCAACGTCATGTATCACGCTCTCTACCCTCTCCTGCACTACAAAACCAAACTCCGAACCGACCTAAAAATCCGACTTTATAAATCGATGGTTCGTCCTATCCTCCTTTACTCCTGTCCCGTCTGGAGTAAAGCAGCCAAAACCCATACCGACTCCCTTTAAAGACTCCAAAACAAATTCCTCCGTCTAATCACCGGGATGCCTAAACACACAGACACACTCGAACTCCACGAACAAGCGCGTACACTAACCATCCGGGCAAAAATTAACGACACAGCCGCGAAATTCTTTACGGAAAGATCCCCAAACAACCCGTTAACCGCAAACATCACGCGAATAACCCGATCGCACACGCCGTTTAAAATCCGACACAAACTTATACATGACGTTTTCTTGTAGTAAAACACCATATCCCATAAAATCACTCCTCACTCGGCCACGCCGCCGCGGATGTCAGCGGAGCGACATCTGTCGCCTTGACGTCGGACGCGAGGGACATCGCCTAGTGATTACAATAGTTTTGTTATTGTTACTGTTATTCTTTTAAATTTTATTTTCGTTACTCGTAAATTACTAAATAAGTTGCCATTTCACTGGGTTTTTGCACTCACTTTTTCCCCAGTTTTACCCACAATTTGAAATTACCTATCATGTAAAAAACTCAGTAGTTCAATCCTTTCTGATAAATTGTAGTTGCAATAGGCGCAGATAAAATGTAAAATAATCCATGCTTCCAACCCGTTACTCTCTAATAACAAAAAAATTTGTAAATATTATAATTAATAAAGAGTTTTTTTTTTTTAAGTAAAGTAAAGTTGCGGTCGACACTCGGACGAGTTCTATGGCTTCGAGTTCTGCCATTTTACAGGGATATTTTTAAATTGTTATTTTTTTGTCTAACTCAACCACGGTCTATCATAAATGCATGTTAAAACATGTTAAAAATTTTACATTTTTAAATTCGATTTTTTCGAAAACTTTTGCATAATTCGCAAAAATTGTTGTTCTAATATACTTAGAAAAGTGTCTTCTTTCCTAGAGTGCAGTTGAAATTTTGAAATTCGTCGTGAGAGTTGTCTGACATTGCCCGTAAAATATATAACGTTTACTTACGCTTCAGAAAAAATATTTATTTAAAATCTTTAAATAAATAAATAAATAAATATTTATTAATAGAAAAATGTTTCTTGAGTGGTTCACGCTGTATATTGCATAGAGTAAAAATAAAACTCGAGAGTCTTCAACCACAGTGTAGTCCGTGCAATGTTTGCAGTAAAATTGTAATAATTATTTATGTTTTTTCAACACCTTTCGATAATCGTAAATATTAATAAAAGGAAGAATCTAATAATAACTCAGAAAGTGAAATCACTCGAGGGTGCCACTTTAAAAATAGAAAAGTTTTTAAACAATCCAAGGAATTATTTAAATTTAGTACAGCGTAGACTCAGACTGAGTTATTATGTTGACGATGATTTCAATTGCTTGGTGGTTGATTGATTTCTCTCGGTCTTTGATCTATTCGCGTTATCTGTTTGTGATTTATTCCCTTTAGGCAATGCATTCGTTCTTTCTGCGTGTGAAATGCAATTTGTAAGACGATTTCTCGGGTTCCCCATACTTTGAAAATAATTGTTTGTAGCTAGAAGGTATGCGAGGGAAAGATAATGGAAGTATTGTTTGGATATCGGTGACCCTATATTTAAAGATCCTTAGGCTAGTCTTCGGGACGTAATTTTGGTGCGGTGTTAAAGTCATTTTATGAATGCGCGCACAAAGAGATTTACCCTTGATTGCTAAATCAGTCTTAAATTAAATTACTTGCTTGCATTTCGGCAATCTATATTTTCCGATTGAAAATTCTATTATAACATTCGAACAATTAAAAATAATTTTCACTTGCAAAGTTTATAATAACGAAATTTACATTTTTAAAAATATCGAATTTTCCACGGTAGGAAATTTCATTATAATTTAATAACTTAAAGTAAAGTTTATCTTTGTAATTTTCCACCTTGAACTAATTGCTTAAGTTTACTTTTGCCAACTTAGCTTCAAAAATGTTCTATATTAATTTATTTTTTCTTGCTTGGCGAGACAAAGAGAAATCAATTTTATTCAACACCGAATGTTTGTTTTTTATCCCTCCACTCGAAGCACGGTAATTAGCATATCAGAATTGAGCAAGCGTGTTGATGACTAATACTTAACGCCCTCATAGCAAAGGCAATATGCACCCTTGCCGCAATTTTCTAAAATTTATTGACTACACTACATTAAAGATTAAAGAACTACCGTCTAAAACCGACTGGATTTAAAGCCGTTTCTACAAATGTGTTTTTAATTTATCGCCACCTAAAGTCGTTAAGAAGCTAAATTTTTATAAAATTAAAAAGTTCAGATATTATTACCTACTACGCATAATTTGGAAAATACAAAATATGTATTGGATGACGATAAGATGACGGCACCGCCGAGCTAGCTATTTCAGCTTAAAGCTTTCAGGCAATATAGAGTTTCGACGATGCATTAATAGAACGTAAGTCAAAATTTTGAGCCATAATCCAGTTTACAAGTCCATTATGTACTGGAACTGCCTATCCTACTTAGACTCAAACGACTAAGTAGTCTTATAGGCATTACGACTGCTTTGTGAAACAAAATCAATGGCGCGGACATTAGATCTCGAATTCTTGTAAGTTTTCAACCATAAAACAGCTTCAAAGCTCTAAATGGTTTTGTTCGAAAACGGCTTTAAAATAATAATTTTCTTAATATCGTTCCCTGGTGGCAATAGAGTTACACTATTGTATACATAATATAGCGATCAAACAAGTTATAAAAGTAATCCAGAACGCCGTGTGATTGTTCTCAGTTAATTACATTATTTTAGCGACATGATGTAAATTAGGGTGGCAGTTGGAGCGCAGAGAAAATGAAAATTTAAACTAATAGCGAGTTTGTTAATTATCAATATCGTAAATTAAAACTTCTATTTGCTTAGTTTATGACGTTTTCATTTGAAATTATTTTTTGCAGTGATATAAATTTCAAAAATCTGATATAAAATAGTATCTATCTATCGAACGGTAATTTATCATTTTTATCCTTTTTTTTACAAAAATGTTAGCATTAACAAAGATAGTATGATATTACAACACGAGTGTGTACCAAGTACAAATATCAGATAACTAAAAAATGTAAATGAAAAATAACACAACCTAGTAAATATAATGCAATAATGGTAATACATATTCATCCTATCGAACAACTAATAGAAATATACTTTTCGTTCTAATGGTTTATCTATACTTTTGTAAAATGTTTATTTAATTTAATCGCGTGCAAATAAAATGGATTTTTGAAAACCATATAAAACTACATGTTCAATTTATTGTCAAACTATTGTTTCACTTTACTGTCGGCGACAGGCGACACTAAAGAACTTCAGTGCTAGACGTCGTTAAAGTAACCAACATGGAAAACGACACAATTTGTGTGATAGTACGCCACTTCTACAAGTTCAGCAACATTTTTTCATTTTGATAAAAGATCGATGCAAAAAGTCGTTGAATAATAGGTATACATTACACAACGATTTCTGAAATTGCTTCAAAAATGACTCATTTTAAACACGATTTTTGATGCCCGAAAAGACACCTTATTTTTTCACAAAATTAGATAAAAGCTTTTATCTCATTGCCGATCCTTACATTTCCGATAATTTAACGCTTGCTAGAAATTTCACTCTCACTGCAATTTAAATTGCTTTCTTACGGTTTTCATTATTTGTGCCATAATATTAAAATTAACGAATTAATCTTCGAATGTGACTGACTTAAGCAAAGAGTGCTGACCACCGTTGCTTAATCAATAATACGGTTATAACATGGTACATATCTAATTTTGTCAACTGCTAAGCTTCCTAAGCTAAAGTTCGATTCCCACTGAAATAAAAACTTTCTACTTACCCAACGTGTGTAATATTACCGCCACTTATTAATTTTGCTAGTTATGTGCAAATTATTTTTAAATCTACAGTTCTTTCAAAATCAGAAATTTAATTAGTCGAAACACAGTTTCTAAACAGGACGTCACAAATTATTTATATTATTTTAATTTTTGATTTTGGTAAAACTGGAAGAACTGAAAATAATTTAATTAATTTAATTATCAGGGCTCGGGACTTTAGGCTTCTGCATATTTGTTTGGAAAGTGCATATTGTAATTGTGGTTAGTCAAAAATTCGTTTCATATTACCTACATGTCAAATATAAAAGTTTTTGTCGCATAATTTTGCATATTTCGTTACTCTTTAGACAAACTTGCATATTTTAGGTTTAAGAACATATAATTGCATATTTTGTTGATTTCGGGCCACTTGTACAGTGTGAGTTTAATTTCGAGTTTAGTAAAACTTGGTTTAATTTATAAAAATTTTTAAATTATTTTAATACCAGCCATACAAATTACTGTTGAATTTCACTAGTTTAGCAGCATTTTAGCAGTAATTTGTATGTTGGTATTAACAGTGTCGTAACTATAGAGTGGCAGGGCTGGCAAAATGCCACGGGTCCCACCCGAGAAACCACAAACTCAGAAGTAACCTAACATTTTTAACAAAATTTAGTAAAAATCATAAATTTTATATAACAGGGTTCCCACTTGTATGGAAAACCTGGAAAAGTCATGAAATTTAAAATTTTTAGCGCTAATATGTCAGGGAAAAACATTTTTGTCAAGGAAATATTTTCAAATAAAATATATAACTTCTAATAAACAACTTCTTAAGTGATTTATTAAAATTCAATTACATCGTGACGATTTTAACTGGGGGGGGGGGGGGTCCCATCCAATGAATTTGCCACGGGCCTCGGATGGTATAGTTACGCCACTGAGTATTAAAATAATTTAAAAACACCTACGTTTTTAAACATCGTTTATAAATTAAACCAAGTTTTACTAAACTTTGTAAGTACATTCTTTATTTTTAATATTCTTTTTGTTTTTTCAAAAAAATGTTAACAGTTACAACTTTCTTTATTTCTCATTTTAAGATAAAGCAAAATTTTTTATAAATTTTGCATAATATTATCCTAATTTTTACTGCATATTATACCGCATACTTTACTATTTTTTAGCGCATACGTATGCACATATTTCATTGTTTTTTAGCGCATAAAGTTCCGAGCCCTGTTAATTATATTAACTTATTTAACCACTTTTCGTGAAAACTACTTAAAATTTTCGAAATTATATGTCGTTTGTAAAAATACAACTTTTATTATAAATAATAATGGTAATAATAGAAGATAATTTACCCTAATTACTATAACCCATTAATTGATTCGGCGCATTAAAAAAATTATTGAATATCCATTTTAGATGTTATTTACATGTTAATTATTTCATGTTAATACATGAATAATATTTAACAATAAATTATTCATATAAACCTCCAAATTGGAATACCTTTATATTTTTAAAAATACTAATTAAGTTATATTGTTTTATAACAAACAAAAGTACGCTATTGTTGATGAACGGCTCTAAAATAATTTAGTGCCGCTAAATTATTTTTGTCTAATTAATTTTTCACGTTTTCGGAAAAACTAACATACTACGTTTATCCGTCAATCCTACATATTCGCTACAAAAAATCCAACATTAACTCCTACTAAAACAATAATATTACATGTTTCCTTAATTTTACCACAAATTCAAATTAATCGTGAGTATTTCGAGCAGTCCTATTTCCTACATAAAATTTTATTTTATTTAGGACTATCAACAAAAAAGGCGTATGCAATTAATATAAATTAAGGATTATTAATTTTTTGTTATTCTTGAAATATTTTTGTTTAATTTATTATTAAATTCATTTTGGCGTTATCAATGTCTCCTGCCAGGAAAAACGTAATGGAAAAGTATCTGATGTAAGAAGCATTGTTTATTTTTAAAAGATATTGTAAGTTGATTTTATTTTGAGCAAAAATTCTTTTCTTATTTTACAAATAATAAAACCTTACTTAACAATGATAATATTAGTATGAAATATGGTGTCCTTTATCATGATTTAAGTTTTTTCATGAACTGAGCTTTATTTTATGTCGACCAAAAAACAAAATGATGTAAATTTGTCTTCTCTTGTATCATTTTTGATTATAAGTTTTCGAGTATTGTCTTCTGTGCGAATCTTGACCTGTTTTTATCCCTCGAGGCTATCTTCAGCCCTTCTGACAGATGAGCGTTGACTGAGAAAATAATCGAGCTCGCCCCTTAGTAACACATCATTTATTAATATTAGAGTGGAAGCCAGTGATAAATGGTAAAACTTTTTTAGTATCCTCGAAATTTAGAAAGTCAATGCCAATTTTTACTAATTTATTATTAATTTTTGATTATTACTCACTCTCGCGTAACAAATTACTAAAATTACACAAATTTCCATTTTTAATTCCTTATACCAACTTATTTAAAACGTTTAATTGCTCTTGAAATTAATTTATAAAATTTGTGGGATCACTATTTTAAATTTATGATGAACGTTTTATAATTTAACATCATTTTTGAATTCAAACTTAATAAAATTACAAATTCATATTTCAAATTTAAATTTTGTGACAGTTTGTCTATACAAATTTTATTTAATCTCATTTCAGTTATATTAAATTTACACTTTTGTGATTTATTGCGTTACATTCAAATTTAATTCGCTGCATTTAGTTTTTCGTTAAATCTGTGATAGAAAACGGCAAGTGGCGTAACACGCAATTAAGGTAAGACAATTTTACGTAAAAATAATTTCTTTAAGTGATTTTAGTCGATTAATTTGAATTTTTTCTTGCGCCTTCCCCTACCCGTGTTCTTTTAAACAGCCGACATAAAAATCTATGATTAGGGGTTCCATTTGAAGGTCACGTATAATGACTGATGTGGTGGCTATTCCGAACCCCCTGAGAGCCTCCATATGTCAACCCTCCTATTTTTAAATCGATTTTATAATTTTAAATTAATGATTGATACAAAAAGTTTTGCCATTTTTAAATTGCAAAAATGTGTAATGTGAGTAGATAAACGCCACGACATTATCGCTGACGTGTGTATCAGCGCTGTGGTGTATCCCAAAAGATTTTAGATACAAGTAAGCTTCCAGAATAATTAAACAAATGTTTTATGTTTCATGTAAATTTTGTAAAACAAAAAGTAAAATAAAATCGAAAAATAAAAAGTCTACTATTTACCACAGCGAATGTACAGAGCTGACTCGGTGATTTATTACCAATGGTCTGAAAATTTCAAATGCATCTCTGCATTCCGTAAATTTCTCTTGGAAAAGAAATGAAAAGAAATATACCGAAAATCGTGGCACGTTTGAATGTTGCAAATGTATTTAATCGATTGAATTGAAAATCAAAATCAAATAACTAAAAATACTTTAGTTTGTTGAAAAAGTTCCCATTTGGATTTCAGATAACGCGACACGAAACTAAGGGTGTTTATCGGCTTCTAAATTCTTGTCCTTACTGTTTATCTTAGTTTCAACATAAATTTAAATTCTGCACGACATACTAAATATAGTAGTGGGAAACCAGAAGAGAGAAATTCCTGCAAATGAGAAAATCTAAATAAATATTAATTAACAAATGTAAATTTTCTAGAAACCTGATAAAAGTCCTTAACTTTTAATAATTATTGTGGCAACTAAAACCTTAGAAGTTTGTAACTTGTGTTGCAATAAAAACAATATTAAATTACTACGCCATATTTATAAATTTTATTTCAGGTCCGATACACACAAATCAATCTGGTTGCAGCGTTTATTAAAACTGAAAGTTTTGTAAAATATTGCGGTTTTCGCTTGATGATGAGTATCAAATTATGTTGGGGTGACTTATTTACCCTGTTTCAGATAACAATGCGTATCCGATTCGCCGATACGAATGGTTAAAGATGATTAAAAAGATTACATGATATTCCAGTCCTTTTTAGTTGGAAGGGTCTGTAATCAACAGGAAATTAGCGAAAGTGTGCCTACAGCACTACTCTTAAGTTTGCATGTTTTCTTTGCAGAAATTTAAATATTTCTTATAATACACAATTTTCTATCATGCAATTTAATTTTCTTGAAAAAATAATCTTCACGTCGATTGCTAGAAGATACAGATCACCGACATTTCTATTTAGAGTTAGCAAATATCTTTGATGGTACATGTTTGAACGTTTATATTTATTTCCGTAGGCTGCAATTTAAGGATACAACATTTATTGAAATAAATATAAATTTCGTGCATGGCAGATTTATATTATATCTGGTTTTGTGGAATCTTTTTACTAATTTTTTTGTCGATCCTATGAATAAAACATGTTGAATTTTGTTTAAAGAAATACAAAATAAATCTATAATTTAAATTAGTATACAAAAAAATTCGGGTGTGATTATTAGTTCTCCAATAATTAGACCCTACAATACAATAAACCGAATAAAATTAGAAGGAGTGGGTAAACTCATTAAATGTAAAAGCTATCACCGTAGGTAACCGAATAGATATTGCATTTATTTTATTGTATTACAAATTATGGGATTTCGTTAAGGATTAAGTTGGCAATTAAAAATAATTACTGTAGGGAGAGCAAAATTTTATTAAGTAGTTAAGTACATAATAATATTTTGAAATTTGTTTATACACGGCTTTTCCATATTTTGTCAGCTAATCAACGACACATCATAAAATTGTAAAAATCGGCAGTCAAATATTTGATCAAAATATAATTGGAATTACGCCGAAAACTTGCGTTATATTTTTTTTCTACTGACAGCTTTTACACGGGGTTTTACACCCAGAGACGGATTACCGTTTAGGCTAGCTAGGCTCGTGCCTAGGGCGCACAAAAAAAAGGGGCGCAAAGTACCAAGCAAAATACATTACATTCTCAAAAATTAAATTATCAAAAAATACAATGATTACCTATAGTTTTTTTTACTGAGTGTTTATTTACTGATTACAAAAATACTTTTCAATTTTTAGCACATTTTTAAAACTTACACCTTGAGAAATCTATGAGCGCATCGCTAAATTACCGCGATTTAACCGCCACTGATGCTTTGTTAATATTTTCTGAATTCTAAATCTGAATTAGATGGTATAATTGGCAAAGAGTTGAGTTGGGGTGGGGCTTTTTTGCCACGTTCTTTGGCGAAAACGTCGGAGGACTAGATTTTGCTCCGTTGATCTTGAGTTTTTATTGTGCGAATAGTTTTTACAGTTGATTATTTTTATACGAATATTGTTAATTCGAATTTTGTTATGAGAGTATTTTGATCAAAAGTGGCCGCAGCTAAGGTTTTGATTTTGTGAGTTTTTCGAATTTTTTTAATGGATAAACGATTATTTATTGGAAATGATTAATTTGGAGTTATATTAAATGTTTTAAATATTAAATGAAAATTTATTAAAGGAACGACTACGCAGTTTGATAAGCCGGGCTGTGGACCGGTATCATAAAATTTAACGATACCATTTTAAATTGAATTGGAACAAATATTTTTAAAATTGAATTTTGCTAATAATTTTTCGAGAAGAGGTAATTAAAATTATCGAAAAAACAAATTTTTTGAATCGGCCACCTTGAGTAAGCCTGACTGCTCCCACACACCAGAGCTCACCGAGCAAAAAAGTGTTTGATTTTCGGAAATTTTACAAAAATATCACTAAATATGTATAAAATAATAAAAAATAACTATTTATATTTTTTATTAAGGGGGGGGGGCGCACCATGCATGTGTGCCTAAGGGCGCAGAGGTACCTAAATCCGCCTCTGTTTACACCTCTCATGTTTTCATATACAAATGTAGAACTTTCTAGTTTTTGAAATCCTTTTGTTTTCAATTTATCGGAATCCATGGTCGGCCCGCGAGGAGTTCGGTGGACGCTAGTTATCCGATCCTTGCTCAACAAGAGCACCAGTTTGAGTTTTTAAGTAATGATAGATTTTTCAGCAAAGTGGTCGTTTCTATAACTTTGCGTTTACCAAACTAAAAATCACTTCGAGTTTTGCCAAGTCAAATGAATTAACATTTGAACTAAAACTTACCTCTTCAAATTCTTATTTAAAATTTAAACAAAACCACTTTTTTTCAGCCATTGTTAAATTATAAATATATTATACTGAATTTTTATAATGATTAACATGTGATAATATTTATGATAAGATTAAATTTTTTACATGTTAGATGAAATTGAAATAGTTTTTATCCTTATAAGTAGGGGAGATGCTTGTAAGTTGACCATGCATGTAAGATGGCCACCCTCTACTTTAGAAAAAACTGTCAATAGCACTACCGTCATTTCAACTGTCATAGTACTCTTTGACTTAGCCTTCAATTTTTATGTGGTTTAGAAGTGAATAGACATGTCGCACTGGCTCCGACAAACATTGTGCGAAAAAAGTTTTTTTTTAAATATTGATTTTCCGTGTGGCCATAAAGTGAACAATTTTTGTTGATATTGCAAGTTAAATATATTGTCGTGTTTCGAAATGCATAAAAACATTAATTTTATTATTTTGTGGATTATTTTAAAATTTGAATTTTGTTTCATTATTATTTATAACATTATAAACACACTGTACAAAGTTTGTAAAATTTGCTGTGTAAATGAAAGGTGGGAGAAGACTGGAGGGAGCACGGCGAGCGGATGGATGCAAAGAGAATGAGGCGAAGGCCGTGGTGCCTAGCGGATGAAAAACAATTCCCGCAATTCTAATTGAAATTATAATTGTTTGTAATAAATAAATTAAGTTAAATTGAGTTTTTGTTTTATTTTAAACAAAGTGAAGTGCTAAATAACTTGGAAAAATTGGAAGAAATCGTGAAAATAGTCAATGTGCAAAAGGTGCATAGCAACAAATTTGAGACCAGCTGGGAGCCCAGGTGCACTCCAACACGACAAGCAAACAAACAAAGTGAGCATTAAATTTATAAATTTACAATTTTAAAAATTTTGAAGAGTCGATTGCAACCAAAAGAATAGATGCCCAGCTATTAGATTAATTGTTGGAAGAAAGCAAATTTATAAGTTTTGAATAGTCCGGGGCATTACAATATATCATGCTGAACTACCTATTCTATTGAATTTTAATAATACAAAGTCAATTCCAAAAATATTGTGTTTGTGTGTTTGTGTTTGTTTGCGTTTCAAAAGTGTCGGAAATGTAAGATGACCACATTTGAAGAAGTTTGCTGCTAAGCGCAAGAAACTTGTTGCTAAGGACAAAGAAGCCGTTGCTATGCGCAAGGAGGTTAAGAAGCGTGAAAAAGCAAAAAAAAGACTGCCACACCAGTAAAACGGAAGAAGAAGGCAACATCATCATCATCATCAGATGATGATCATGGCCGTTGATGTTTTTTTATTTTTTTTCTTTATTTTTTCCATTAAAACTCAATAAAAGATATTAATTTTGTATATCAATCGGTTTCAGTTAAGTTTTTTTTACTTATCAGCAACTTCTTAGGGGGTGATCAACTTACACGCCATAAATGAAAAAAAAACAATTTTAGCCTCTTCGGGAGAATCGTGATAATTTCTTTGCCTTTCGAGTAATCTAATAAATATCTTCAGCAAAATTTTAGCTAATGGCTTTCTCTTTCTACTGTTGTCATTATACATACAAAAATATCAATTTGAAGATGAGTTATTAGCAAAAATGTTAATAAAGGTGGTCAATTTACAAGCTTCTTCCCTATGAATTATATTTTATTCACAATCAGTTATAGTAAATCGACACATCCCTGACTTTTAAAAAGTTGAGAAGCAGTTTATTATTTACTTTCACTTGACAACCAATCAGAGCGCTATTTTGTTTTACTTCCCAACCTTAGGATGGGAAGTGGTCACTTCCCGACCGGCAATGTCGCTATGTCGGTAGGCAAGAAATTGAACTAACAAAAAATTGTGCGTTAATAAAATAAAATTTGATGATATTTAATTATTTACGAACTGATTGTTAATAAAACTGTATACGTACCTCGGCGTCAAACTTTATTCCAGCCCAGCCTCGGCGCTTTACACCTCAGTCAACTAACTTAGCGCTCGGCTGTAACAAAACATTTTCTACCTCGGCACGTAATATACTATTAACTTTAATTTCATCTAACATGTAAAAAATTTAATTTTACCATCAATTAATTTTTAAAATGATCTAAAATTAAACGACTCCTGTAAATTTTTGCATACTCGAAGGTAGTTTGCACAATGGCAGATTAATGTATACAAAATTTATTGTTGAATTTAAATAATAATTAACGGTTTAGCAAAACTTCTAATTCGTTCAGGATTTCTTGGATAATTATTATAAAATTGGTTGCTATACATATTATATAATATTATTTTTCAATTTTGTTTGAATTATGTTTACATTTTTTTTTCTGGAACCGCTTGGGAAACGATTAGTGAGATCAAAGAATACCTATTAGTTATTGGAGGTCATTTTAAATTCCGTTTTTTAATTTATTGACTAATTGTAATGAATTTTTGATTGTATGTTTAGGTTCAAATTTGGTAAAATGTACGACGACAACGATTAATCTTGATTCTAATTTTTTATAAGGTGATCAATATCACAGCTGGTATTATTACAAATAAAGTTTTTATTTTCTGTTGTGTAATAGTTTTGTTTTCTCTTTGAACAATTATTGTATTAACAAATTCTTAATTATTGTAATGCCCCGGACTATGCAAAACTTATAAAAATTTGCTTTCTTCCAAAAATTAATTCAATAACTGAGCATCCATTTTTTTTTGTAGCAATCGACTCTTCAAATTCAAAATTGTAGCATCTGGCAATTTTAGCAATTTTAGCATCTGGCTTAAGTACGCCTGGTCACACAAATTTTGTTGCGTTGTAATGCACCTTTGCATCGACCATTTGTCACAAATTCCTCCAATCTCTAATTCTTCGGCACTTCACTTTAATTAAAATAAACAAAAACTCAACTTAACTTAATTTATTTATTTGTTTTTAAACTATTAATAATTTTAAATAGAATTGCGGGAATTGTGTTTCATCCGCCAGGCACCACGGCCTTCACCTCCTTTTTCTTGCATCGACCCGGTATCGTACTCCCACTTTTACTTCCCCTACCTTTATTTACCCAGCAAATTTTACAAACTATTTTATACAATGTACAATTTTAAATGAATGAATAATAAAATTGAATTTTAAAGATTATTTACAAAATAAATCAATTAATGGTTTTTTGTGTTTCGAAACACGACACTATATTATAATAATAGCAGCAAGCCATTTAGTTGAGAAAAATTCAAAAACGTGAAAAGCTTTGTCGAAAAATTAAAATTTATAAAATCTTAATTTTAAAACAATTGTTACTGACTTACCCTGTACATAAAATTAATTATATATTTCCCCGAAGGTAGTGCGGAACGATTTAATGCTTAAATATACTTTAACTTTGAATTGTAATTTGGGTGGGTTAAATAATGAAATTATATTTAAATTTTAAGATTGCATGTCGACAAATTGTTTGAAAAAGTTATACAAATGTGAAATTTGTCGAAAAAGAAAATTAAGAAGCCATTTTTTAGAAACTAATTTAAAACACATTCGCCAATGCATCTGGATTTAGTTTAGGTTAGAACGTGGACTTTCCGAACGGATTTATTCTTAAAATCAAGTTCAAAAATGTTCCTTATGATTATAATTATTGTTGTAACAAATTTTTTTGAGCCATTTGCTTTTAGAGAGATTAGAATATAGCACACTTGTCCAAAACAGTAATGCACCATCTGCTAAATTCTACATTTAAGCACAACTTGAACTAAACGTGAAAATACAAATACTGGGCAATAATTCATTCGGTGGAACTAAGTTTCGCGATACTCCGGACAGCTTCTTAACCATCTATTGTGTTCTTGATGGGGTGATAATGTGAAAATGGACGGCGCTATAACCCCTCATCTCACACGGCTTAGACCAGAAACACACTGGATTACTACTAGATATGTTAGGTCCTCATATTTTGTAACTTATTTATCTTGAGAGGGTTTACTTATACGTGAAGTTCTGAGCATTATAAGCAATTGTTATTACGTATTGCCTTACTTAATTACAAACTACATTTACAAAGCCCAGTAATATATTAACAACTAATTTAATCATAACCTCATTACGCTATTGTTGCACTTAATTAAAATAATTATTTTGTTCGCTACTATTTATAATATGCATACGTTTTAATTATAATAATTTTCCCAGTTCGAGCCAGCTGCAACAAAATAAAAAAGATTTACAATAAAATAATACCATTATATTTCATAAACGGTCTCTTCCTATACTTTTGTTGACACAAGCTTATATCGTATTTTGTGACCATTATAAAAGAGATTTAAAAAATCTTTAAGCAGATTTACACCATTTATTACTACAAAGCGTAAATTTTAAAATCTTTTATCCAAATAAAATTCAATACTGTATTCACAATTTGTATATCATCGAGTGTAAAACCATTAAATTGAATTCAATAGGTTGAATCTTTTTCAAAAATTTATCTCGTAATTTGATTCAAAAATAATTAAATACGTGTTTGTAGATACTTGACAAATGTATTGGTTGCAGACTTATAGAATTAGAAACAGACCAAGAAAACCTATCCATAATGAGAAGGTGGAATAACAACTTTAGTCGTATCCTGTACCCAAGTAACATTTGGTGCTGAAAAACTTGGTCAGCAAATTATTTACTGCCATTGCGGTCAGTCAGCTTAAAATTCAGCTGATTTTCAGCTTCAGCACATTAGCTGCATTTTAAGCTGACGTTTCAAGGCGTCAGCTTCAAATTCAGTTGCTTTTGAGCTTCAGCAAATTAGCTGAATTTTAAGCTGACGTTGCGAAGCGTCAGCTTAAAATTCAGCTGTTTTTCAGCTTCGGCAAATTAGCTGAATTTTAAGCTGATGTTTCTAAGCGTCTACGTCATACGTCAAAATTGAAGATTATTATAATTATTACAAGTATACATTCAACAAGTATAATCCATTAATTAATTAAAATTAATTAAGATAGTTATACGGTTCAGTTGAACACGTGATTTTATAAATCGATTCATTATTTTATGAACACAGCAGTGTAGAAAAATAATTAAAGAGCTATATCCAAGTAACATTTTGTGCTGAATATCAACTGCGAGAGCGCTGTGTCAGCTTAAAATTCAGCTAGTGAGCTGCGTCAGCTGCTGATTTTTAGTAACGTTAGAAGCTGAATTGCTAATTTGGCGGCAAAAAACCAGCTGAAAGTGCGCTGCGTCAGCTGTTGAAAATGCTAACTCAGCTGATATTCAGCACTAAATCAGCTGATATTTAGCGCTGAATCAGCTGAAATTCAGCTAAAATTCAGCTGATATTCAGCATTTTGAACAGCTATTAAAAAAATTATTTTAAATTGATAATTAATATATTTATCTAATTAAATTGTCGCCCTTTTAATATTTGGTTGTTCAGCGAACATTTATAATACAAATTATATTATTTGTATTTTATATTGTCAATTGATTAGTAATTTAAAAAATGGACCAACATTTAAAGTGCACAAAATTTGTATTAATTTACATCATTTTCATCATCAATAAATAAAAATAGTGTTAATTAAAATCGAAATAATTTTCAATGTAAATCTATAATTTATTTACAAATGCAATATTGGGCTTTCGCTTTAAGACATAAATCGCATACAAAAGCGAAATCGCATAAATTCAATCGCATTGTAAAAAAAATTCGCAAACATATCATCAATCGTTTAACTTTATTTTTAAATTTTTTAATTTTTGTATTAGTAAGTCATATACTTTCGCGTGGTAATATATTTTTGAATATTTTATAAAATTTTGTGCACGTTTTTACGGACTTAGCAGAATTTTATTTACGATCCCCAGTGCAGACATATTTATATTAATTTTGTTTTCATTTTTTTTCATAGTAAAACAATTTTTAAAAATATGTTACCGATTATAATCGATTTATGCAAAATTAGGAATTTTTGTGTTAATAATTAACCAAAAAAAAACAATTTTTGCTATTTTTAAATTTCAATGTAATCGAATTTAACACGGTAGGTGTTTTTACAACATTGTAGCTAATTTAGTGTATTTTTAAAAATTAATTTTTATAAAATTAAAATTGTCGCAATGTTGTAACTATATATGCAAATCAATTGTAACAAAATTATTTTGGGAAACCCAAATTTCATAATCTAACTAATGAAATTATACAAATAAGGAAAAAGGTATTTAGAATTTGTAGTAAAATTTTTTTGCGTAAGTATTTATTTAAAAATTCAAAATTTTGAAAAACCAGCATGAAATATAGTGGTGTGTATTTAATTATTTTTCGATAACTGATGGTCAAATACTGCACACAAAAATAGATTGAATATATTTTAAAAAAATCAAAAAAGTTTCATATAGCTTCATAGCCTAGGCAGTTAAGCTTTCAAGTTCCAAGGTAGATTTAAATCAGGTTTAAATCCCACTCGAGGCGGGCGGACGTGTAAAAAAATGTAAGTTTAAACTTAACTTAAAGTTATACATAATAATATATAAATTTAAAATTACTGTAATATTTCAGATTCTATGCTAGGATATCGTTAACGATATAAGATATTGCGACTGATATAAAATCATAAATAAATAAATAAGGTAATAAAGATATAATATATTTATATTTTTTAATGTTAATGAAAATAATAAAATAAAATATTTTATAAATTATAGGCGACAATTTAATTAAATAAATATAATTATCAATTTAAAATAATTTTTTTAATAGCTGTTCAAAATGCTGAATATCAGCTGAATTTCAGCTGAATATTAGCTGATTCAGCGCTGAAGAACAGCTGATACAGCGCTGAATATTGGCTGATTCAGCGCTGAATATCAGCTGAGTCAGCATTTTCAACAGCTGACGCAGCGCAATTTCAGCTGTTTTTTTGCCGCCAAATTAGCAATTCAGCTTCTGACGTTACTAAAAATCAGCAGCTGACGCAGCTCATTAGCTGAATTTTAAGCTGAAACAGCGCTTTCGCAGTTGATATTCAGCACAAAATGTTACTTGAGTATGTATGGCACTGGTGCTCGTTTAAAGCTAGTTGAAATTTTATAGCGGATGCAGAGGGTGTGGATCCGTTTTCAGAAATATACAACTAACATTAATATACAGTTTTAAACCTTACAGTTTATAACATTTGGTTTATTAGAGTTATCGTAGAATGTATACAAATATAAATATGATAGCTTGCCTTCGAACAACCAGGAATGAATCAATAATAATAGTAAGATATATCGCAGCCTGTGTATATGTATGTGACAAATGCACTGACTATGCCGGTATGAAAGTGGAAACGTGTGGGCATTTATATTTCATTGAGAAGATTTTGGTACATTAACTGAAGTATAAAAACTTTTACCGTCGAAAATAACTTTATAAAATTTATTATAAATTATTAAAATGCTCTTAGAATATTAAAATAATGAATGAATTTAATAAAAATGTGTTAATTACAAAATTTACATTTGCAACACCTAGTACTTACAAAATCTTGCACAAATATCACTTTGGAGTTGTCTCGTAAAACGTTCATTAGTTAGAATCGTCATGGTTTTAATAAAGCCCGTTCTAATGTAAGCGACATTAGATGAAATTAGAAGAAATAAATCAAGGAAGTAAGGGGTGGAAGAAGTTTATGTTTGCTAAACTTGGGAGTAAAATTTGAAATTGAGCTAGAAAATCTGTAAAAATGTATATTTTGGCTGTTAATGGGGTCGGCAATTAATTTTAAAATGAAGCTTTAAGCTTCTTTCTCCAAATAAGTTTTAATTAAATTAATTCGTCGTTAGCATCATTTTATTACAATACAAGGGGTAATAAAACGACAAGGTGCGATTGTAAGTTACCTACCGATGTTAATAGTCATGCAAACTCCATTCATCACCGCAGGACGTCCCATGTAATACACTTCGTACAATACATAGTCCATAACTTTGCAACGCAGAGCTTATCGGATTAGATGTATTTCGCAGTTATAAAACCTTTCATATATCGCCCATCAGGTAGCTAAGACTTAACGCACGTTACCTTTCATCGCCATCATCTGGCAATACATTTGATAAGCAACTTAGGATCAGAAAACCCTTTTGTATATAAGAATTTAATTAGTTTTCGAAATTCTTTTGAATTAAAATTGTCACTACGCGACTGTATAGAATTATTGAAAAGTTTAATTTTGTTATTATAAAGTTAATTTAAAATCCACTTAACACTTAATACGTAAGTAATTTACAAGTTAATTAAAAGGTTTTTTTTTCATTTTTACTTTGTCAATAAATTTAAATATTGTTTTTTAAATTTTTTAATTACGTTGCTCGTCGATTGGGCGTTGAACTTGTCGAACACAAGAAATAAATCTGAAGAGTATTTTATATTAGAAATAATACGGAATCTCTGTCGCAGTGCGATATTATTCTCATGGTTACCGAAAGTAAGAGGATTTATGTATCCAGGGACCAATTTTGGTTCTAGTGCCGGCCCTGATAAATCTGCATGCCACTCGAAACTTATCCGATTAAACAGGTTTAGGTTTATTTTAACATATTGATTAATTTGGGACCCTATTAAACAACTAAGTTAGGTGAAGTTGAAATGTTACACAACTGTAAATATTTTGATATAAATCACTATTATACAGCGAGCATCCCTTCGATAATAAAACTCATAAACTCTGGGGATAGCTTAAGGCACTATTAACCACATTATTACGTTCGTAGCAAACAAATTAAATGCTAATAACCGATCAGTGTTTGACTACCGATTCGATCCCTATTTGTTTCAGTGCCCAAACAATAAACCACCCATCAACAATAATGGGCATTCAAGTTCAAATCTTAAAACTTTTAAAATTTTATATTACATTTTTAGCTACCCCGATATTAAACTATAGAATTTTCAGTATTTCTCTCTATATTATAGTAGAAGTAAATCTTGAGACTTGAAACAATAATTTTATTTGAAAAAATCATCCCAATTTATTATTTTCTGTCTTAATATGGTATAATCGACTCCCATTATTAAAGATTTCTAATTACTAGTTAAACCAAACAATTTATTCTGCCTTCAGGAGCTTAATAAATGAGCACTTACAAACTGACTATTTAATTGAAATAAAACGTTATTAAGCAAACTTTCAGTTTAAATCTGCACTATTACAAGTTTAAATTAGTTTAATGATTTTATAAATTAAAAAATAATGCTTAAACGATTGAGAATTATTTGGAGGATGTCCGTGAGCCAGCCAGTCCGGCCTGAATGAATTGAGAAGCTGTCGGGTTGAGTGGCCATCGCGGTCAGTGAGTTATCATTTCGAGCGGCTATAAAACATCGGAAAATAATTTAAATTGTTCCCAATATAAGCCAGAAAAATCAAAACTCGTACAACTTGATCGACAGTAGAAATAAATAACCATTTGAGAATTTTTTTTGTTCTCAAATGAAATCTCGCTCTTAATTTCCTTCGCATCGCCTATTTTTTATTTGAGTTATGAGTGGATCCTGAGTTAATGAAATTGAAAAATAGGTAACGTGACCAATATAAGTGTAAGTTTCTAAATATCTATTTCAAGATTTTGATGCCCAACTTGAATGTTATCTTGTTAACTTCCTTGAAATATTGAGAAAGTCTAATTGCATTGTTGTATGTTAGACTCAAACAACTAAAATATAAACAGTGGTTATGTACATACGGAAGTTGATAATGATGTTAAGTGATTTTATATATGTACACTGTTTTGTATGTTACCTTACATTTATTTGTAAAGAGTTAATTGAAAATTAACAGATTACAATCTTATGCACTCGAGTAAGCAACTTTAAGATTAATCGAAAGAGATGAAATATGATTAAAAATTAAAGATATTCAAAAAATTTCGTACTTTAAAGCTTATCCTTTTCAGCATAATTTACAATTACTGTTTTAAAGATGTGAAAGTGATAAATTTGAAATAAAATTTTAATTTCACATTTAAAGATCATAAAAATCAATGATTAATCGATTTAAAAAAAATTTTCTAGATCAAACAACTTTAAGATTAATCTAAAAAGATGAAATATTCAAAAGATTTCGTATTTTAAAGCTTATCCTTTTCAGCATAATTTACAATTACTGTTTTAAAGATGTGAAAGTGATAAATTTGAAATAAAATTTTAATTTCACATTTAAAGATCATAAAAATCAATAATTAATCAATTTAAAAAAAATGTTCTAGATCAAGCAACTTTAAGATTAATCTAAAAAGTTGAAATATTAAAAATTAAAGAAATTCAAAAGATTTCGTACTTTAAAGCTGATCCTTTTCAGCATAATTTACAATTACTGTTTTAAAGATGTGAAAGTGATAAATTAGAAATAAAATTTTAATTTCACATTTAAAAATCATAAAAATCAATGATTAATCGATTTAAAAAAACTGTTCTAGATCAAGCAACTTTAAGATTAATCTAAAAAGATGAAATATTAAAAATTACAGAAATTCAAAAGATTTCGTATTTTAAATATTATCCTTTTCAGCATAATTTACAATTACTGTTTTAAAGATGTGAAAGTGATAAATTTAAAATAAAATTTTAATTTCACATTTAAATATCATAAAAATCAATGATTAATCAATTTAAAGAAAATGTTCTAAATAATCGCTTAAGTTTTGAAAAAATTGAGTTTGAAATTCTACTTGACTATGAAGTTCACATACATTTTAAATTTCTTAGCGAGATTTAGACATGCTGGAACTAAAATTTTTTTTTTAAGAAATAAAAAGTATACCAATCGGTACTGATTCGGAAGTAATTGTTTATACAAAGAAAAATAACGCTATAAATTTTAATTCTGCAACTTTTTAAATTACTACTGATTACCTATTCTAGGACCACAAGAAATTTCTTTTGTTGTCTTGTATTAATCCTGCAAATCCTGTATTGCTACTTTTTTGTTTTTGTTGCCTTTGTTGAAGAAGTTAATGCTTTCGACTAGATAACTTCGTTAAAAATGTTTTAAAAATGTTCCCATACAGCGAAATTTTCGCAAAGATTTTCACACAATTTTATAGGTCATTTCCAAATTTTGACAAAAAAACTCAAAAAATCGTAAATATGTAATGTATATTCTGTATTGGATGTTTTTATATGATCCTGGCCATCCATGTAGAAAATTTATAGACGCATTTTTAATTTTCTCGGTTTTATTTTTTTTTTTTTAATTTATTTAAATTAGAGTTTTGTAATATTTGGTTCTTCAATTTGAATTACCGCTGTCTCAAATTAAAGTTCCAAACCAAACCAAAACTGTGATCGTCAAACAAACCTCGCACGTTGTGATCCCCTCGTGGTAACACTTTTAAATCTGCGGATGTCTCTTTGAATGTTAACGTCTTTACCTTGTTCACTTCATTTTAACGTCTCACCTAAACCTATATGTGTGAGTGGCGGAACCACTGACAGGATACCTGAAGGAATAATTAGTACACACAAATTAAATAAAACACAGGATTCGGTTCAACGATGAATATTTATTTGACCGAAAAGAACAAGGTAATCCAACAACCAATTCACCAGCAAAGTTAATCTCCTTGATATCATTTAATTCAGCACACGTTTAATTTGAAATATGATTTTAAATAACTGTTTGATAAATAACTCCCATATTATTGTTTATCCTTTGGTAATGACCAATCATAATCTTTGTAACATTTTGCATATGCATTTCGATAACCAATTAAAATCTTTTATAGATCTAATACCCCTCGACAGATACTCACACCTTAATAATTAAATTGGTATGTCCCCAATTAATTATGTCATATTTTGTAAGAATCGTCGGAAGCTTATATAAATCGTAAGCATAAATAATTCTGTAAAAAAGAAAGTTTTAACTAATGCTAAACATGTTAAATAATTATTACTTGTATCTCATTGAGAGATATTTGAAATGATAAATCATCTTCTGAACGCAGAGAGGACCAGTTTTTCGATACTACCCTCTGGGAACAGGCATATCAAACCCTTGTACACATATTAACAAAATTAAAGTATATAGTAAAAAAATCACCAAGCCCAAATACCTTAACCTAAAATAACCACCCAGAAATGTACCACGTTTCCTTTAAATATACTCAAATATTTCATTACGAAGAACCGCCATTTTAGAATGCGCCACGTCCTTTTTAAATATACCCTTAAGTTAATTATTCTAGCACCCTGTATATTTTCACCTCAGAACATTGTCAACCTTCCTATTACTAAAACAACTTCCTTCACATTTACCAAAACGATCAACCTTCTTAAAACCGACAACACCATCCTCCATTTTATCTGAACACATATTACGCATATACTTTCGTTACAAGATTCTTTCATGGTCCCACAATTCGAATAAGCAATTCTTTTGTTTTTATTAAGTCATTAATTCTCGCGTGAAATTAACATAATATAAATCATCCTTCAAACTAATTAATTTAAATCTTTTGTGAACTGAAGATAAATATAGCAATATTTAAATAAACATCTACGCCTCTGGAGCCATTAAAGTTACTACGTATTAACTTGAAAATTCTAACACCCCATCCTGTTCTTATTTAAAAAAGATTATAATTAATAAATGTATTAAACTTACGTGTTTTAAATTTGTTGATAACTAAATTATATTTCAAACAATTTTAAATTCAATTATTGAATAACTTTTAAAGCATTCGTTCGCACTAAAATCAACCTTCCTCCTCGATAGCAAAAGCGAAACCGTGTTTCTGACTCATTAATGTTCTTTATTTTGAGTTTTTCCATTTCACTTACATGAAGACTTAAACCGTTACTGCAATATTACATAATCTGAAGTGTGTTAATTATGCATACGGTACTGAGGAAGATTAAGGAGTCAGAAACGTAGTATCTACCGTTCGTTCTTAATTATGTAAAAGTGTTGAAAATTATTTGCATTTCTCATAATACGTGAATTTTTATGATGTGAAGTTTTTATTGTATTTAGTATAAACATAACTTTAAACGACAGGCATAAACAAATAAGGCAAGAAGTATTATAAATAGTTAAAGTTAAAAGCAGTTCTAGAAAAGCAGAAATCTGTTTTAAGTAAAATTTGACTACTATAATAATTAACGAACTTAAGCCTCACCTACTTCGAAGAAATGTGCATATTTAAGTGTTTTTTACATATAAAAAAAAATTGAAACTTTAATATCGATTATTATTTTTTATTTCAGAACAATTAGTCTCCTTTTCTAAAAGAAAGATTTCAACATGTAAACCCCACGGCTGCTTAAACCGGATTGGAGAACGCCTGTAACATTAATTTAATAGTTGATGATAGCAATCATTAAAATTGAAGAACTGACTGCTTATACGTACCCTCCGAAGCACGGGATTTAGAGTCTCCCCGGATTATATCCTTCCTACACTTTTTTGCGGTTAAACACCGACTCTGTCACAAATTTTAATTGCTTATAATAGGTGTAATTAATTTTCAATTTTCTTTTAAAATAAAATACAGGATATCATAAAACAATAATAAAGATTGGGCTGTACAAACTAGCAGAACTAGAAAACTTATAGAAAGTAAAGTATCAAGCTATACTAAACTTCGGGTGAACGTTTATCTTGCTACTTTTAAAAATAATCTGCTAAAATTTTATGCTCATGAGTTTAGAAATTTATTTAATCCAACTTCACAATTGCACTAAAGTTTATTAACTCGCTGTTCTTTTTCTTACTATTTTGTAGAAGTTGTATAAAAGAGTTTTTTGGTTTTAATTCATATTATGGTTTCAGACATAGTAAAATAAATTTAATTTTTGTTTCTTTTAATTTTCGGAAGTTGTTATTTTTATTTCAAATTCCACAAAGGCGTACATTGCAATTTAAACGTAAATTATTTTAAATTTTGTTATTTGATATAGGAAGTAATTTAGTTTCATTACGAAACCATTATTTTGTTATTCTCAAAGAGCAAAGCTCAAAAAATATTATGAAATAAATGGAAATTTAATACATTTTTAATTTTAAGATATTAAATTAAAATTTCTTCTTGTGAACGATTATAGACGCAAATGTCTGCAAAGAATGAGCACTAACATAATGGAAAACTGTTATTCTTGGTTTCAAATGTAATTTCCGCTTCGTTTTCCTGTTGGTACAACTTGCTTCTACATTATTTATGTTATTTTATTTGTAGAAATTTAAAGCGCGATATCTTGTAAAATAGAAGAATTTGTACATTAACGCAATGAAAACATTTGTGCATGGAATATGAAAGAAAATAACATCAGATCCGCTTTTTCGTGTAAGGGAAACCGACTTCTCTTGTATTATTATTGGAAATTTTTTTGCACATTTTCTTTTTATGGTGATTGTTGTCGGAAACTGAAGCTCTAATTTCGGTAAGTACCCTAGTATTTTTGCCACACCAATAGTTACAACTTATTAAATATTTTGAGGTTTCATTCAAGAAGTTATTTGTATAAATTGCAAACATTTAATAGTATTTGTATTTCAAATAAACTAGCGTTGCGAGCGTTCTGTTTAATATTGATGCCATTAGCTCCCTAGTTATACGAGCTGCGGATGTCATAGCAATAAGTTGGCAGCACACGTTGTCGGGCAGTATTAGCTAGAAGTAATTTGCCAAAGCTTAATGAATTATTAGAAGATTTACGATAACTACGTAGATCATTCACAGTTCACTCAAGAAAGCTTTACCTGCGTTCATATAGTACTACGACAAAGAATGGATAATAAACTAATGCGGCTGTACTACGCATTTTTTACCTTAATATTACAAACTTTTTATCAAAAAAAAAAAAAACAATTTAATCAATCAATTTTTTCTGACTATACCAAATTTAATCCTATTATGGTACTTAGTATTATATCGATTCATAATTGGTTTCGTAATTTAAAAGTTTTGTTAATATTAAAAATGAATTTAGTTTTCCAAGTTTTGTATTAAATATTAAGCATTTAATCTTAAAAAACTTTATTTTCAATTTTTTTATTAATTCTGATTTTTTAAAATTTTGAATATTAATTATTTTAGAATAAAATAATATAATATGCTAATGAGCAATGCATAGAAATATTTTGCTGTTTCTCTAGTATAACTGAGGAACCGAATATTGTCTCAAAGTAAGTTTTCCACAATTAACAAAAAGCATTAGTTTTGTATTTCACGGATTTGAATATTAAATACAGTCAACGACAATCAAGGGAAAATTCATCATTGAAAGTTTTGGTGTGTTTAACCATTTTTGCAATCTTCCAATACTTAGTTCGTAGTTGTAACGAACAACGAACGTATTATGACTATAATACAGTTATAATACATTCGTGATTAGGACTTCAATGCTTGGTTTCACAGACAATTTAAATTTTAATCCACAATTAACATTTTTTTACAAATTGCTATTTAATTCTTATGTGTTATGTCATTTTTTTGAAACCGGACATATTGTACATATACCTAGCCATTATCTGTTAATAAGTAATAACTTCATTCTTAATTTATTATATGAATAAAAATTTATATACATATATCGACTAGTTTCCAAAGGACTGAGTTCAAATTATATATTTTCAGTAATAAGTTTTTTATTGATTGCATGCGACATGAATTAAGCAATTTATTCTTTTAGATGTAGACTACCGGCAAAAAATTTAGTAGCATTCCTGACTTTCTTTAAATCATTTATCAATACTACTACTGTTTTTGTTTAAATCTACTTATTCTCATTTTAAATACATATAGAACTTGAACATCATTAGAATTCATTTCAGTTAAAAATATTATTGTATTTTCTATTAAATTTATTAAAAAAAAAATAAAGATTGCTTCCAAATTTTCCGCTGGTAGTGTATAAGAGTAACGCGAAGCTATTGTAGCAGCAGCACTCTCAGCAAACAACGTACATGCAGATGGTTTAACCATTACATGAACCGCTAGGTTTACCGTACTACCAACGGTTTCGAGATTACTCCCAAAAGATTTCTCATCATCAGCTATGAATCTTCTTGGACTGAGGCTAAGAGTGCAACTTCTGCATTAGTCTCACGATACTCATGTTTACTTTGTTGATTTATCAAATACGGTCGAAAGATCAAGGGTATATTTATACCTAAGCCAGGTCGTAGTGATTACTTCTTGGCTAAATCCTTTAGGTCAATAAGTCTTACCACCTTTTTCCTAAAGACACTGGAAAGACTGTGCGACAGAGAAATTTGTGATGCAGTGCTGATACACAACCCGCTACATCAGAATCAACATGCATACGTTCCAGGAAGATTTACCGAGTCTGCACTTCATAAATTTGTAGGATGTATCGAGAAATCGTTACAGTTTCGGGAATCTACGCTAGGAACGTTTATAGATATCGAAGGGGCATATGACAAAGCCATCTTCGAAAGCATATGTGCGTCCCTACGGAGACACAATGTGCCTGGCGCTGTCGTAGGGTGGATTAGTTCCATGCTGGACAGCAGGGCGGTTGTGATTGGAGTGGGTGTTGCAAACATCAAGGATGTTGTAACTAAAGGCTGTCCACAGGGTGGTGTACTCTCTCCTCTTTTGTGGGACTGTGTGGTGGATAGCCTTCTACGACGCCTAAATGGGAAAGGTTATTATACCATAAGTTACGCAGATGACATAACCATACTGCTCACTGGAAAGTTCGAGAATGTTATGTGTGAGTTAATGCAGGATGCTCTCAGAATTGTCGAAAAATGGTGCGAGGAGCAGTCTCTTTCGGTTAACCCAACCAAAACTGAACTTGTTCTGTTCACCAAAAAGAAAAAACTAAGGCACGTGAAATTGTCTAGTTTAAAAGAAACCCCTCTTAAAATAGCATCTGAAGTCAAGCATCTGGGTATAATACTCGACAAAGAGTTAAATTGGGGCAAACATGTTAATTTTAAAACCACAAAAGCGGGCATGGCCTTTTGGCAGTGTCGCAGGGCGATGGGAAGGTCTTGGGGATTTTCCACAAAGATTGCCCACTGGCTGTATACTGCCGTTATAAGGCCTATGCTATGCTATGGTGCACTAGTCTGGTGGCCCAGAACTAAACTGGTAACGGCAGTGTCCTCCTTTCATCGGCTGCAAAGAGCTGTCTGCTTGGCCGTAACGGGAGTGATGTATACGGCACTCTGCCTCCCTCCGCTGGATCTCTACGTAGGGGAACATGCAATTTATAGGTATACTTCACTGCGCAAAAATAGTCCAGGAAATGAACATCCGGGGCAAAAAAATTAAGATACTTACGGACAGCAAAGCTGCTCTTGCGGCACTTAACCGACATAAGATCATCTCGGACCTGGTACTACAATGCATTCGGGCGCTGGACGCTGTATTTACACACAGCGTCCTAAATCTTAACTGGGTGAAAGGGCACGAAGGAAATGAAGGCAACGACGAGAGGGCTGATGAATTGGCAAGACTGGGCTCGGATAACGCACCATGCGGTCCTGAGCCCTTTGTTGCGCCGACCATTAAAACCTTAGATGCAATCATAAAAGAAGAAACTCTAAGACTACATGCAGAAAAGTGGGTAAGTAATTGGATGCCGACAATCAAGAGCAACAATACGTAAGCCCTCTGGTAAGCATGCAAAATATTACCTGCAACTGTCCCGGAACAGCCTACGAAATATCGCGGGTTTTCTGATGGGGCATTGTAAACTAAATAAACACCTTTACACAATGGAACTGGTTGCAAGCCCAATTTGCCGTGAGTGCAATGAAGCAGACGAAACGATGGAGCATGTGCTGTGCAGATGCCCATCACTTGCGTCGAAAAGAGGATCCATGCTAGGGAACTTCTGGCGATGGGCTGCTGCTGCAATAGGAGGTAGCATATAATGGGCCCGACTTGTGGCCTGAGTGCACGCAAAGATTGGTTTGCTCTCCACAATCAATCCAGAATCCAGAATTTTGAAGTTTGAATATTTCCTACTTTAGGATTAAATATTTAATCAAAAATCACAGTGTATCTTAAATCGTTACTAAACGTATAAAATTTATTAGCACAAAATTATAGTATCTCATATTTTTAAATTTAATATAAATAAATAGAATTCATTAGAATAAATGGTCTTTAGCCAAATTGATCATCTACGCACTACATAATGTATCACATTCGAAGAAAAAGAATATTCAAAAATAAAATTTTTTATGAAGCCCGGAGCTGGCTTATAAAAATCACATCAATGGATGATTGGTTACAAAATTAATTGAGCCGTGCTTTTAATTCTATATTAAGTTGTTGGTTCTTGTTTACGTTTAGTCAGTAACATCCCTTTTTTAAAAAAAGATCAACGAAAAACCCTCGTGGAGAGAAATTGTTGCCAGTCAACTCCTGATTGGTAGTTTAGTATAGTATTTGTTTAGCAACAAAAATTTAGAGGGAAATTTCACAAAATTAATTTAAAAGTATATAATCCATAGTTACGAGTTTCCGCCGATGACTTTGATCTTCAAATATGATCCTTAAGAAATAAGAATAAAATATTTTTATCGGAAGTAATTTCATAATAAACATGTGTCAAGAATTTTTAACAATAGACAAGAAAGAAGAACTACAAGAAACAAACTAACATTTAAATGTCATTCTGTAGCCTGATGCGTGCTGCTAGGTAGATAAAAAAACGACAAAAAACATAAGGGTTGAAAAAGTAGAGTTTATAAAAAAAGTCTCTGGAACGAGGGTAAGCTTTAATAATTAATTTATAAATTAAAATTAATTCGATGTTAATAAATGTTACGGTATTGTAGGATGACTTTTTCTAAACAAAAAAAAAACACGGGGCTGCCAGTTAAAAAATTATCGGATATTTTATAATTTTATAAAAATAAATTTTATGCATGTAAAAATATGGAAATATTTAAACATCGACTTCTCTTAGTAATTTTTTATCATTCGTTTTGTAACAATTTCATCGTATTATTCCAACTTCTACGGGCATACTATACAAACAATGGACTAAATCACCCTTGAGCTTAATTCTCGTTTTTCATGATTTAAAAATTACCCCATCGTAACAGCATTCTTCCAATACTTATAAAAAAAACGATTTAACAATTTTTCGTCGCAATTTTATATTTAACCCGACATCGGACAAATATCATATAACAAAATCCGACATTCTAATCTCAAAAGTTTAATGAAAAAATAAGAACCGAAACAAGGGAATTGAACCAAGTTATTGGTTTACTACGTGGATATTTCTAGATTAATAATTATGAATGAATCTAAATAAATTAAGTTGAGGATGTTTTTTGTTGTTCGCTGAAAGCTTGTGTCAATTTTTCAATGTTTAACTAACATAATATATTCTCTCTCACCTGTATACTTACTTTTGTTATTACAGCCTTCGTTTCTAACCGCTTAATTTAATTCAAGTTGGTCTGCATATTTGCCCGGGGCACGAAATTCTAACAGAAATGTTTCAAAACATAATATATTTTTCTAATATTTCGAATAACAAAAAGTATAACAATCAAAAATGAAAACATCATCAATTATTTCGGTTGAAATTTTTCAATGTCACATTAAAAAAATTAAAATCCCGCAAATGTACTTTCCATCGATTTGTTTGTAGCATGTTCATGATTGATACTTTTTAATGGTTTATTTATAATTTTCGTTTTAAATAATCATTAATAAATATCATAACAATTATTGTATTAAACCTTCAGTAATAATCATAGGGTATAAAATGATTTAACGATTATAAATTGAATGCCACCCCTGTGTAGTAAATAAATTTTGATACCCAATAGTTTCGTAATATTAAGCATGCGCTCACTTCAAACTGTTGATATCCAGCTTACAATGTTCCCGCCACGAACTCACTTTCAGATGTTTCAGTTTTCAGTCCATCGCGACGCTTTCGGCCGAAAGTACCAAGTTGACGCTCGATCTCTTTAGGCGCAAGCGAAACTTCTTGACGCATCTTCTATTAGGTATAATCGCAGTGAAAGGATAATTAAAATTTGTTAAAAATTTTTGCAAATTCAAGATGATTGTGTGATTTGTGTTCTACTATAATTAATTACAAGAAGCAAATTTGAACTACATTTCGAAAATGATTAGTGCAATTAATTTATTTGTTATCATAAATTTTTTATCCATCAAAGGTAAGAAAATGTAACCAATTAAAATTTTATATGCAAAGAAAAGTTTTAAGAAGAAAATTTTCTTAAAAGGCGGTTACTCACCTAACCTAATTATATGGAATTTTAAAAACTTTTATTTTAAAATAATTTTTTTTCTTTTGAACGCAAATAAGTTCGTTAAGCACTTGAAACTTTTTGACATATTTAAGGTAAATATGTTTTTCGTAATATATAACAAAAGTTTTTAAATAAATATTTCTCAATATTTTTAACGATGCAAAATTTAATTATTTTTTTATACTTTTATGTAGATGTAATTGCAAAAACTTTTTTAATTTTACGATACCAAAAACAAATTATTTTCGTCCAATTTTAAGTGTTTAAAAGTTGTTTACATAAATAACGTATAAATTTAAATTTAAAATTTAATTTCCTTTTAAGTGTTTGTATAATAAATTACTTTTCCCTAACTGATTTTATTTTTTGGTTTGGCGGTTCGACTTTTTTTAAAAGAAAAGCATCTTAAGTGTTTGACGATTTAGAGAGTTAAAGCTGAAAAAGTATAAGTAATCAATTTTCGATTGCTTTTTCTCACTTTTTAAAATAATTACAAACAATTATTGTTCTCAAGGGTAGCACAGTGGCAAATGTAATAAGCGAATAAGCTACTAAAAACGTGTAGTTGTGGATTTAAATCCCCGTTCTCTTGTTGTTAAGCTTAATTGACCGTGGTTGTTGAGAAAAATAATTCACTACTCCATTTCACACCAGCCTAATTTTTTTTAAATGTGTAATCAAAATTTCAAATTGAAAATTCAAACTGTAACCTAAAACTGATTACATTTCGCGTCATAATTTAATTACGAAATTGTTTATGAAAAAATCGTGAAATGAAATGGCAAAGTTTTAAATCACAGAGATAACAGGATCAAGAGAGTTACGACATCAAATGTTAAAGCTTCAAACAATACTTTTTTAAATTAAAAAATTTATCAAGTTTATTTTTTTTTATTTATGTAACTTGAAAAAAAAATACTTAGGAAGAAAAATTTCTCGTTAGGTTTCATCGAAATGCGCAGTTTTACAAGATAATAGGTATTTATTATAATTACTCTATTAGAAACGCAAAATTTAATTTTTAAGTTAGTTTTCATTATCTCCGCAGAGTTCAGACTTATTGGTCAAAAAGATTGGTTATTACTAAAAATTACTTCTTAAAAGTCATATTGAGTACATTATATTGGTGATTTTAAACAACGGCAGCGAATCTTTCAAAGAAATTTCATTTACTTTATATTTTTAACCGTTTCAAATTCAGATTATTTTTTAAAATATACAAAACATTTTTTATCGATACTTTTTGTATTAATAATTAAACTTTCAAATACTTTAAATTGTTTTGTTTCAAAAAAAGTTTTACGATTAATTTTCAAAATGTTTTGTTTTACTTTTTGATTTTATGCAATTCAAAATAACATTGAAGTATTTTAAATTGTTAAATTGCAAAGCTCGCATATTTCTATTACTCCTTTTTTATTTTATTTATTTTGTTCAAAATTATTTCTAATCCCGCTCTGTCACAAAATAAATAATTGTTAAAATATCTACGTGCGTATTATTTAATTACAGTTAAAATTCAAATATTTTAAATTAGAATAAGTTCTAGATTTTTCTATAAAGGACGACATGAGCATATGCTTAAGGTGCTAGAAAAAAAATTCGTTTTGTTAGCCTATAAATGTTATACGAATTTCATCGCATTTTTCTACTGTACCCGATGAGATGGGGGTTGCTATAAGGCAACGACAAGCAATGTTTACTTCTTTCGGTCATATTTGTTTATAAACAACGAAAAGAACTCTTTACGTTGTGCTAGCTCAACTAAAAGCAACAGGTATTGAGCGTAGCAAACGCGGTTTGTGATATTGTGCCACCGTGTCCGCCACTTTTGCTAAATCATTTTATCTTTTTGTACAAAGTATATTATTATTAAAATAAAAAAATTATTTTAATAGGTAGTGCAAGGTTTGATATAAACTCTTTGCACGATATTTGATAATTTTATATTAAAATGTAGCTTTGACGTTATAAATAAAAATAGCAACAGATATTATATAGGTACAGGAATGTACGTTCTAGGTTGACAGGATATTTTTTTTAACAAAATATGTTTTCAACAATAATAATATATAAGTATTTAGTACTGTTTCATATTAAAATTTGTTTTGTCAAAAGTAATCAAAAGCTTTCTTTCGCCGTTGTTTAAAAGTAACGAAGGGTTTAAAAACGTGCTCTCAAAATTACGTATCGAAACAGCAAAAATTTTCAAGAATAAAATTTTGTTGTATGAAATAATTGAATGTTAAAAAAACAATTAATTAAGGAAAGAAATGCAATTTTCGTATTTATTTCAAATTAAAAGAATTGTTTTAAAATTAATTAACATTGTGAATGCTAAAAAATTGCTTTTTAAATTTTTATAAATTTGAAAATTTATTAATAATTTCTTTTGAGTACAAGTCTTCCATAAATTTTAATTAATTTGTTCATTATTTTCAAAAACCTTCAGGCAATAAAATTATTGAACATTTTGGATCTTTAATTACAATTTTCTAATATTATGAAGTGTCGTGTTTTTAATAACGTTGTATTAAAGGAAAAGCTGTTCTTTGCTTTTCTAATTTGATTTCATTTAGTATACAAAAACCTAAGATTTAAAAACAATTATTGGTGCATATAATATTTTTTTAATATAATATAGACCAATCAGAAATGCGAAACATTCGTTTCTTATTTTGGGGAAGTATTTACCCAAATAATATTATTTGCCTATTAAAATTTTAATACTTCTTAATACTTTCTAGTATAAGCCAATGAAAACATGAGATTAAGTAACACGACCATGGGATTCGACGAATATTTTATTGTTTTCTAGCTCTAATATTGCATTTATAAAAGTTAAAATTTGAAAATTTTTCGTTTTTAGAGTTATCATTTTAACATTCGTCAAATAATTAGTGAATATTTTTAATGACTATTATTTATCGTAAACAAACTTATGATGGTCTCTAAAAGAGTCTGGTAGAACTTTTTGCAATCCTAGCTTAGTTTTTCAATTGAAAAAGCACACCAACAATATTATGCAACATAATTTAGCATTTATTACTTCATATTTAGCAAATCGTAAACATTGCACCCTCATTACACTTTTAATAAATTATAATTTTAAATAATCTTCAGTAAGTATTCATAAATATAAATTTTTACATAAAGCTCGCCGTTCTACCGCATAGAAATTTCTACGTAAATAATATTTAGAGAGATTGCATGTCAACTTAATTTTCTATTTGTATTCATACTGATTTTTTGTAAGTAGCTCCCTACAAAATGCAGGTAATTACTAATGAAGATTTTAATATTTCATCAACCACTAATATTATTTCAATAAAAGTTTGTATTAATACGTTTTCGTGTTTGTGTAATTTACTAATTATAAGCTTTAATGTTGCGCTTTCAGTTTAATAAATAATATTATGTAGGACGATAGTAAGGTTTAAATTTTAATAAAATTATATATCAGTGCACTAATTTAAAATTTACCATCAATTTATATTAAAATAGTTTCGGGCTTTAATCAGTAATTGATTATAATTTAGGAAAACTATTTATTGGGTGTATTGATTTCAGCTTTCGTCAGTTATGAGTTTTGCGTTAAAAATTAAACAAACTTTGAAAATAATACATTCTAAAGAGTGAATTAGCAAAATATACAAGATAAATTGACCACATAAATAAACTTCTGTCAAGAATTATGTTTTATCTTAATTTATTAAAGTAAAATCGTTTGTGAGCTTTTTTTTTTAAAAAAAGCTTAATTAATGTTTTTGTAAAACTCTTAAAAATTGTAACTGACATGTTTACGTTTGTGTGTCAAAAAAAGCTACACAAGAATTTCAAAATGTGTTGGATGGTTTTTAATGTGTGAGTTCGGCTATAAATAAAATGCTTTAAATTTTGTTTAAGTTGAAAATGGCCGACTTAATCTGGTAAGCTTATGCTTATGCCTGTCATAACATGCGGCATTATTTCTGTTGTCAACTTGGAATCCGACAAAATATCAGATTTGCCAAAAGAAAATGGCAGGTCATTAAAATTTTTTTTAGTTTACGCAGAGAAAAATTTCAGTAATTCACAAAGATAAAAAGAATTTCTACCAAGAACTCGAGATATGCGATTTTTTCTTAATAATGTGTAAATTTTATGAAAAAAAAACTGTTTAATAAAATGAGAAAAAAATAAAAAACTGGATAAAGGTGAAAATGAGATGATACTTTTGCATGAAATGTTAACTTGTCATAGACTACACATGAGGAGATGACAAGAGAATAATGGACAGCATTCATAACATTTAAATTCAATATTTGAAATCTTTTTAATATGAATGTGTCAGCTTACAGGTTGAAATATATCTTAGTTGCCAATACAAATTCTTTAGAGAAAAAATGAATTTGATTCGAAAATGTCAGTTTTTTTTATTAGTTTCGATATTCAACGGAATATTCAAAAAATTAAATTCGACGAATCAATATCTTTGTTTAAATCTCTCTAGTAGACGGAAATAAATCGGGAAATGGGTGTTTTATTAACGTTTTTGAATTTTTCACAATCCTTTTTCGAAATTGGGCCGCGATGATTTATCCATTGTCACATAAAAGTAATTGATTAAAATTTAACGTTGCACTTGAGATAATCACGGCGTATCATGTAAACTTGAGTATTTTAATTAATATCCACATAATATTTATTAAATATTTGGGTAAATACATTCACCGCTTGTTTGCTTATAATTTTAATTTATTTGTAAAATTTTGTTGCATTATCAGCATAATTATAAATTTTATAAATATATTAGTTTATGAAGTGAATTTACAATCCACACGATCAAAATTCGTTTTTGTTTGGTTTGATATTGTTGTAAACTTGTTTAAACAGTTAAATTATGCGTGATGTGTATAAATGGTAAATTGGGTAAAATACTTCAAGTATTCAATTGTATGTATGGTTTTTCTAATAGGAACAGAATTATAGTTATTTATTTGTTTACCTTCACTACGTAATATGTAATTTATATAATAATTTATTATCCTTTCTTTATTCATTCCAATAAGATATTTTTTTAGCTAGAACAAATTGTATATAATAAATTAGCAATATTCAAACAGAAAAATTTATATAAATATGAAAGTTTGCGTTAGTTTCAGAGAAAATGTATGCAAATGGGCTACTATAACTCAATATTATCAAATATTAGCAGTACACAATTTCAGTTTACCCGGAATATTAATTTAACTAAAATTGGCATTTCGAATGGCTTATATAACTTACATCCTCGGAGTATTTATTAAATGAGATGCATTTGGAAATTATTAATGCCGCTATCAAAAAATAACTACAATGATATGCTGCACGATATGGGTGTACCGATAATTTTATTATCAACGCTTTTTGTTAGTCAAATATTGAATTATTTATATTATAGCAATATATAGGGTATTATGTTATTTATTATTGATTATAATTCAATACATGCGAATAAACACTATAGAAATCTCCCGATCTATAAGATTACGTCATTGTTTAATAACCTAACATTTTTTCATTTTAATGTTTTCGATTATTATGTATTACTCTCAAATTATGATTTAGGTTGACATTAGTATGTGTACAGTTGACAGTTTTATCGTATCCTCTTATTTGATACCAGAAATGCCTTCACTTTATCCTAGATGATCTTCATTACATTCATTCGTTTTTAGAAAATATTTTAAGAACTAATAGAAAAATTCTCAACGTGGGAAAATTGTTTGTTTCCAATTTTTTTTTTTTGGAAATAGAGTTCCCGAAAATAAGTAGTCAGGTCCTAATTACTACCAAGATAGTCAGTATTGAAATAATAACATGTGTAATTTTTTATTTTGCTTAGTTCAGTTTCAGTTTGGTTTTCTACAATAATTCTTTCGATTGAAAAAACCGTCAGCTTTGTGATGAGGTGGAAAATGCAGGTCACTTTTTCTTCACAAATTATAGGTTAACTCCGTCATAGTGCATTCTAACTGCATTTACTGAAAGCATGAAGTTTCCAACTTCAAACTAATAGCTCCACAACTTCGAGTTATCAATTTTCAGATCAGTATTAAGTTGTAAACTTAAAGTTTATAACTTTAAAGTGATATTTACAGATTGACAATATAATTTATTGTAAACGGTAATTGAACTCGGGACAGCTTTAAAGTTACAGGACTATATTTTAATCATTTTTTATTTCCTTCCAGTAAGTTCAATAATATCCTCTTCTATATTAGAATTCGAAGACAAAAATGATATAACAGAGGCAAGTGTAAAACGAATCTCTATGCCAAATAATTTATTGGAATGAAGATACCACTTTCTTAATTACTAATTTACATTTAATAGATAGATCTGTAATTCTGCCAAACAAATATGAAACGTTGCAAATTCGTATTTGCAACGCACAGGTACATATATAAAAAAATGGCAATAAAGTATGAGATTTTTAATATCGCTAAGTAGATTCAATATGTATTTTTATGGCTCTTAGAAAGACTTTGACTAAAAATATATTAAAATATTGTAATGGTATTTTCGTAGAAAATTCCCACACACTTATTTTTGCGCAGGCAACCCTGGTGTGCGGAAGCAGTTGGTAATTTTCAAGGATCAAAAGGTTCCAAAATTAATTCTTCAAAATATAAAAATAAAAAAAATTTTCTTATCCAAAAACAAATTAATTGTCCAAAAATTATTAATAATCAAAATTCAAATTAAATGTAATGTTTTAAATATTTCCTCAAAGAATCGTAGTTTTTTCAATTCTATAATGCAAATTCCTCCTTTTCCAAATCAATCAAATCAAATCAATTATAGTTCAGTAGCCACTCATAAAAATTATTCAAAATAACTTCAAATCTCAAAAATAACACTTCCAAAAATAGCGCAATAATGCATTCGCATCAAAATTATTTATTTAAATCAAGTCAAAATAAAATATTACTCACTATTCTCAAAATCACAAAATCTTATATCAAATCTCAAAATTCAGCGGGCATACAAAATTTCGCACCCGCTGTCGGCCATAGTTGGCCAAAGAAGCCCTTATCTCTATCTTTTTCTCCCCACTCTGCACTTTTCCAATTCAAACGTTTAAAAATGAAATTAACAAAGTTTTACAATTTAGCACAGGGTGGGTCGAAGTATTTTGTTTCACGACAATATATTATGGAAAAATATGAAGTCATAAAATAATTGAGAATTGCATAATATTATGAAATATGTTCTTTTTTTTAATCATGCACCTACAAACACTGTCAAGTTGAAACAAGCTTAAATAAACACGTTTCACGAAACCGTTGTTTAGTTTTACTCACGTTTGCTACCTTTCTTATTGATAGAGACGTGTTAGCAATTTTCAAGAGTAGTATCTAGAATATAGATGAATCGTTTGTGTACTTTGAAATACGTCCCCTGAACCGTAAATTCAATTTTAGGACTAAAAGGTTTATACTTTTATTATATGAAACTTTTATTACTTCGGGTAAAGTTAGTAATATTAAATTAATTAATTAAGAGGGTCACAAAAATCGTAGTTCAACATTTAAATATCAAATGAGAATACTATACAGAATGTTGCAGCATTTTGTTACATAAATCAGGGAATTAATTTTAAAATAATTTTCCACCAACCGTCGATCATAATTAAAATAAAATTTTTATTTGGATAGCAATAGAAAGCTCCGCTATCTTCTTGATCGGTGATTGGTGGTTGTAAAACGTTATTGCAAATTTTTATCTGATTTAATGCTTGAATCAAGGCGTGGTGTATCACAAGGGCTATCTCTCGAATCAATACTTTTCCGACCTACTTTAACAAGCAACGTAAATTAAAATGCATTATAAAAAGTGCATTTCTACACAATATTAAATACCTGGCTTTACAGTTTGTTTGCGAAACAGCCGTAATTCTGACAGTAAAATAAATCAATGTGAAAGTTTGCAAAGATTAGGCAAATAGCTTTTGAAATACAACTTTAAGCAGGTGGGTATAAAGCTCCACTTTATTGTCTTAAAGCAACGCGACAGATGTTAGCACTGTTTCGTGAACAGACATTCGGAATACCTCAGATACCACTTAAGATATTGAGAGTTGAATGTCTTGGCGAATTTATGCAAAATGTAAAGCGAGAGAAACTTATGCATTATTATTATTTCTCTCGGCGTAATCTTTTTGATACATTCGTAATTTATCCGAAATATAAATGGCGGTTAATGTATTGAAAATAAATTTAATTTAAAAATGCTCAAAATAATTTTGATCTAATTGAAAAGCTGTCAAAAATATTCGAAAATGTATAAACTACGCGTCCTGTCGTTTCCCGCTCTCAAACAAACCTATAAATCGTAACGGTTGAAACCAAAAATTATAGTCACATTTGTAAGTCATAATTTAAGTAAAAACGTATAGGAGAAAAATGGAAAACTATTGTGAACATAGTTAGATGACTCACATGAGTTTCGGCTATAAATTACAAGCTATTAGAGCCTACCGCAATATAAATGAATAAATAATCAACAACGCTTTTACGCAGGAGGGTGAAATAAGTAGTCGGCTTGCTTGCTAACACGTAGGTGCAGCTGGAGGCGATTCGACCATTTCAATTAAGAAAAAAGACACACACGATAGAATTAATTATAATAATTTAATTGAAAGCTTTCTACGCTAGATCGCTGAAAAAGATTTATGAGTTTTTCCACTTACGGAGTCTTAACTATTATGCTAACTTGATGTTTAAATGTAGCTAAACCTTCATGGTTAGTGAACTCAAAGAATGAACGTAGTCGGAGTAATTGAAAGACAGCAAGAAGAAAATATAACATGCACGTTATATACATACATAGTTCTCTGTTTCTCGCATTGCAAGGAATTACTGCTGAGCAGAAGCTGCCAGCTTTTTTCAAACTATTTGGATAGCAAAAATAATTTTCGTTAAAAAGTAAACCAAAAAGAAAATTACTCGGCATCTGAGAACGAGGTTTTTGTGAACAATGATTGAATAGACGAATAAAAATAGAAAAATTACTGTCGATGTTATTTGATGTGGCGCACGGGAAAATTCTATTCGGATCTTTTTGATGGAAAAATTTCAATATTTATTTTATAGATATATAATTTTGGCATTTTGACATTGAGGCGAGTCGTATTAGAGCTACGAGAGAGTTCGATGGAAGAAAACGTAACTGAGTGAAGGAGAAGCTCACTGTCGCTAATCCTTTTTTCTATTCCACTTAAAATCCTTTTACTCGGACGCCACTCCGGTGTTGTACCGAAGATGTCAGAAGCACTTATACTTTTTATTACATAAGCAGCTAAGAAAACAAATTTTTATTAAAAATGTGCGTAAGTAATAATTCAAACCCTTAAAGTAAATAATAAATTAACGCCCGAGGAGATCAATATTATTTTAATTAATTAACAGCTTAATCTGATCATCGCTTCCCTGAAAGTAGTAGGAAAATAAAATAACTTGCTACGGGATTATTTGGTTACAACACATTCGGGAGGACGCCACTGTTGTTTGTACACGTGGTATAACTGAGTTAACAGTATTCAAAATTCAACCCCCGCCGGAAAGAACAGCAACATACATAAATTTTTACTAGGTAGGTATAAGGAAAAAAAATTTGTTTTTTAAAACAAAAAGTTAATTACGCTGAAAAAACCTGTGAATGTTTTGAAAAACACATAATTAGGAAAAGTATACATGCAAACCAGACCTGCTGAAATATTTTTTTTACTTTAAGTTTAAACGTAGAGATAATTAGTACTTTTTTAAATAAGTATTAAAGTATTTTATATAATGTAATAAAATGTTATTTAATTTATTTTGTTTTATCGATTTGAATTTATAGATCTTTTTATTACTATTAATACATGTTATTAGTAAATTGTCCATGACTTTGGAGTTATTTATGCTTAACTGGCAATCAAGTAATACAATGTTAATAATGTGTTCTTATAGATTTTTGGATTTAAATTTAACCATTGCTATTTGCGAATTTAATTCAATAATTTGACTAGAAACTGATATGTTGGTGATCATGGGCGATTTCAACGCCAAAGTGGGAAAGGAAGAATACATCTCTGAAGTAGCCGGTAAGCAAACAATTCACGATGTGACGAATGATAACGGACATAGAATGTGTAATTTGGCAGCGGCGGCAAACCTGGACATTAGCAGCACCCGATTCAAACATAAGAAGGTCCACAAAATAACATGGGTATGGCCTGGCGGAGGAAAGGAAGAAGGAAACCAGATCGATCACGTCATGGTATCAAAAAAGAAAAGAACGTCAATTATGAATGTAAGAACATATAGAAGCGCCAATGCTGATACCGACCATTATCTAGTAGTGGCGGAAGTTAAACAAAAGAAAACATATGGAGCAAAGAAAAGGAATACGAATAGAAAACTAGCAACAGACAGATTTTGTAACGACGAAATAAAAAAAAGCTACGAAGATGCGGTAAAGAAACTAATAACATATAAAGAAAAAAGCAATGATATGGAACAAGAGTGTGAAAACATCACAAACATCTTAAGAAGAAGTGCAGAACAAGTAATAGGCTACACAGAGAAGAGATCGGATAGGAAATGGTTTGACGATGAGTGTAGAAGATTGTGTGACGTAAAGAGAGAAACAAGAATGAAATGGGTAGCAACGGGAAAAAACGAAGACTTGGAAACTTACAGAAAAATCAGAAAAGAAGCTAATAAAACATATAAAAGTAAAAAAAACCTATGGATAAAGAAAATTATTGAAGAAATAGAAAGAAGTAATAGACAAAATAACAATCGTCAATTCTATGAAAGGTTAAAGAAACAAAAAACAGGACATAAAATAAAAACGAGAGGAATGAGGAACAGTGAAGGAAAATTGGAAGATGACATAGAGAAAGTAAAACAAATATGGATGGAACATTTTCAGAGACTGCTAACTAGAGAAGAGGAAGGCAAACAATGTGAAAGAATAGATGCAGAAGACCAGCAAGTAGATGAACCAACTTATGAAGAAGTAGAGGAAATAATAAACAAACTCAAAAATGGAAAGTCTCCGGGTAAAGATGGTATAAATGCGGAATTACTCAAGTATGGAGGTGAAATGTTACACGAGAGATTATTTAAAGCGATAAAACAAGTATGGCTAGAAGAAAAAATGCCCAATCAATGGAAAGAAAGCGTAATAGTGACCATAAGGAAGAAGGGAGATGTGGAGAAATGCGAGAATTATAGAGGAATCACTCTGCTGAACTCCGCGTATAAGGTATTATCAATGTTGGTAAACGAAAGATTAAAGGATTTTACAAAAGGAATAATTGGGGAGTATCAATGCGGTTTTACGGAGGGAAGATCGACAGTGGACGCAATATACGTACTGAAACAAATAATAGAAAAGAGCTATGAATACAACATCAACACGTACATGATGTTCATTGATTTCAAACAGGCATTTGACAAGATAAAAAGAAATAAATTGATAGAAACCATGCAAGAGTTTAATATCCTGTACAAACTAGTAAGAATACCACAAATAACGCTGGAGGAAACCACAGCCTGCATAAAAACTTTTAGCGGTGAAACCAATAACTTCACAGTAAACAGCGGGGTGAGGCAGGGAGATGCAATGTCGTCAACATTGTTTAATCTGATTCTCGAGAAGATCATCAGAGAACTCGAGACCAGAGGAACAATAATAAACAGAGAGGTGCAGGTAATAGCATATGCAGATGATGTAGTAGTTGTATCAAGAACTAAGAGAAAATTAATTGAAACCTGCAAAAAAATAGAAGAAGTTGCAAGACTTATGATATTACTAATTAACAATGATAAGACCAAATATATGAAGTGTCCGAAAGAAAATACAAAAAATGGATTACAGATAGACAACCACGTGTATGAGGAGGTGAATGATTTTAGCTACCTAGGTACACAAGTGAATAACAAAAACGAAAAACAAAAGGAAATTAAAAGAAGAATACAGCTGGGTAACAAAGCATATTATGCTAACAAGCAATTGCTTGGTGACAAAAGCTTATCAAAGGGAACCAAGATCAAAATATATAAAACGTTAATAAGACCAACACTTACATATGCGGCAGAAACTCTATGTGTAGCTAGGAAGGAAGAAGAAGAACTACGAGTTTTCGAAAGAAAAGTATTGAGAGGGATATTGAGACCAAAGAAGATAAACGAACAGGAAAACAGATCCATGATGAATTTCGAGATTCTGCGAGAAATTGGAAATGAGGATATCGTGAGAATAATGAAATCTATGAGAATGAAATGGCTCGGGCACGTAATGAGAAGCAACAAGGAGACAATTACGAGAAGGATCACAGAATGGAGGCCAATGGAGGACCGTACAAGAGGAAGACCTAAGGTTCGGTGGTGGGACCAAGTAATGGAGAACATAAGAAGGATGAGGGTCGAAAACTGGAGAGCAAAAGTAACCGGCAGAAAAACGTGGACAAGAATTACAAATGAAATGAAATCAGATGTTAGAATTTGAAACGAAATGTAAAGTGAATGGAGACTGAACCATCCCAATAAATGGTTTTGTAAAAATCTCCGCGGAGATAGCTAATATTCCGACAGGAATGATATGCTGTATTATTTATTATTATTATTTGACTAGTAATTCGATTAATCTTTGTTTTTTATTTAAGTTAAATTTCGAAAAACTGTTTAATTATTTAAATTGTAAAAGAACTTACCCCGACGTAGAAAACAAATTGGAAGAGAAAACCTTATTTGTGCATTACAAAATTGAACGTTATATTTAATTAATTACATTTTTTGTAATAGATATTAAAGAAGTTACCCTGCTTTGGGTTTAAAAATCAAATTGAAATTATCACAATCAAAAAAGTGATTTTATCGAACGTCATACCATCTCTATTTTGGAAATATTCAATTTATTTGATTTTTTTTCAATCGAATTCTCTTGGTGAAGCAATCTAACGTTTCAATTTCTTTCGTGTTCCCTATTTTTCAAAATTTGCATAATACCAAGGGATACAACAATATAATAAAGATTAACGCAAGTAAAAACCAAATTTTTGTAGCAAACGAATGTAAGAACCCCTATATATTTGATTTAAATCCATTGTTATTTAATACAAGTGCTACAAATAGCATTATGGTGTGGAGAACTGCCTCTCATACCCATATCAATGACAGCTAAATAAATAGTGTTTAGATTGGAAAAGCACAATAGACAAACTTGTGCACACATTGTTCATTAGACCAATACCATATGTGCACTTTTGCTTTGCACTTTATCTGCCTACACGTAAAGTTTTAATGTTCTTAAATAATAAAATCGACCAAATTTTGAAATGTTTGTTAAAAGTTATGTACGTTAGAATTTTTGTTGCTAAACTTATTTACTCACCTGCTCCAGTATCAATAAAATCCGATAGAAGTAATAATTTCCCCCGGGAAAGGCAGCATTTTTAGATCATCGTAAAGTGAATATCCAACGCAAACAGTTGGTATTACAAAATCAAAACTCAAGAAAATGATGTTCACGATCAATCATGTTTTTATTTGTTATTAATGTCAACAAATTTTATATATTTATCGGATTTCATAAATATCGGTAACTAAATAATATACTCTGCAAATATTTGTAATTACGATATATATTTTATAATACTTTACGTATTAAAGAATAAAACTCTTGGGAGGCACGCACGAATAACGCAATAAGAATAAACAAATAGAAGAACCTGAATAAATACAACTTAATCTTTTTTGGTCTGACGGTATCAGATCCAAAATTTATTAACACAAAAGGGCAAAAGAAATGTACTTAAATTATAAAAAAAATAAAAGCTTTCTTTAAAAATTAAATATGTCTTATGTCCCACGCAAATGGCACAAACAAAATAAACATTTCATGCAAATAAATAAAACTCGAATTTCCTTCAAAATGAAAACCTACAATGGTACAAGTATTGGGGTGGGCAGCGTTTACCCTAGTTTCTACTTCCCCCATGCCAAAGACGATAGTTTACTTAATTTAATATGGCAACGTATAAACAATATACCGAGTATAAAAAATAATAAACAATTAGCGTGGGCTAACTCTATTTAAAAACTCGTACTGAAATTTATTATTCCGGCATTTCCAAGAGATTTTGATTTATTAAAAATGTAAAAGGAATTGAGGTTTTTGATTAAAAATTGTAAACTTTAAAAAATATGAGAAGCTTTGGTGTTTAAAAAGCGTGTACTCGTATTTAATGAAATGCAAACACATTCCATTAAGTCAAATTTTAATCTAAATTTTTTATTTAAAATTTTCTTAAAATGTTACTTGATATCTTTTTTATTAAAAATGTAAGTGCAATAATTATATCCACGCAGGAAAATAATAACTATGGCAAACAGGAAGCACCTCTCCGAAACATTACCATCTATCGTCGAAGAAAATTCGAAAAACCAATCGCAATAAGAAGTTTTTCTTTTCTCGAGCTCTATACGTGAGCTTCCTTAGTAGATATTCCTTTATGCACTTTAAAATGTAGTAAATTGTCATTTGGAAGAATGACATCACGTAAGCGAAATATTTAATAAATAATTTCTATCAACAAAAAGATATCAGAGAAATGTAAAAACTTCAAAGAATGTAACTTCAAAGTAGCGTAAACAGGAAATTGTAAAAGTTTTCAGTATTCGAAAATAAAATTTGTTTTACATTTTTATATAACGAGCATAAAAATGTTGCATAATTAAATAATGCTTGAAAGAAATGGCCACATTGCAACATGAGTGACACATAAAACTTTTTAAGTTAAATTAGGTAACTTTTTATATCTTGCCAAAAGAAAAAGTTTGGCTGGATTTTAACGTTGAACAAACTCTTGATTTTTTAAATGCTCGAGCTTTAAAAGAATTAAAAAGCCTTATCATACATGACGTTCCAGAATGTAATTTTTATGTTTCGGAAATTTTCTGCGCTTTCACAAAATGTCAATGTTATTGTGTTGACTCTACATAATATTGACATTTTATTTAAAATAAATTAAGGTTTTCAGAAATAAAATAAAAGAAATATTTTAGTCTACTATTTTTCTTTAAACATCAATAAAAGTTTACTTTATGTCATTCAATAAACAAAGTTTAAGTTTTTCGTTTTTGTTCTTTTTTTGATTTTTTGCCGCAAGCACTTTGCTTTTCCCGGCGCGAATGTTTTAATTATTACTATGTTAATTTCATAGGCAGGCAGGCATATTATTTCTCTGGCCCACGTAGCAGTTTTTCCGAGGGTAATTAAAATAGATAATTTTACATTTTACTTTTGGGCTACGTTATTTCTGAAGATTGCAGTTATAATTATTATTGCTTATTTATTAAATATAAGTTGCTGTATGGAAGTTGCACAGCTTCGCGGTTGAAACTTTAACAAATCTATTTAAATTATTGTTAACTTTGCATGCTTAATGCAGTCATATTAATTATTTCAGAAAGACCTTCTAAGCATTGATTTGATTTCAATCGGAATGTAATGAATAAAAGTTTCAATGGTATGTGATGTAAAATTTATTAAGTTTACACCATATTTTCCCAACGATATCCATGTAAGGAAAACCAAACAATCCGCAACAGTTCACTATTTAGGACTACTGAATTAATTCGAAGTAGAAGATTTTTCCACCTAAATATTATGTGATATAAACAGAGTCGCACTACATGTATGTAGTTTGACAGTTGTCTTTAACAAGACCCAAAATCCCTCTCTGGAACCACCCATGTATACAGTAGCCTAACCACTCTCCCCCACTCGGATGCCAAATTTCTACTTGGTGTTAGTTCAATTTTTCTTCATCTTAACTTTTTATTCGGGCCATAAATCAACGCTCACTCCTAAACACTTATCCACAAAATCTGCACTTTTATTCGCCAACTTAAACATAAGTGTTTATTTCACATTTTTTTCCATTCTTTTACTTCTATATTCATATACGAAAAATCATCAATCATAGTCCCACGCAAATTTGAGGCTACGACTCTGCAATTCAACATCATTTGGCCAACATATACATGTTCATTGTTTATTATTTGATTAGTTTTCTGATAGAAAGATAAGAAAATAAACTGCTGACAAATAATGATCCGCCATTTTACTCTGAGGCATCCCAGTGAGGCGTAAATTTGTTTGTTACCACCGTAGTCTAATTTTAAACTTTTGACTTGTTTTATGAACATTTGTGCTTGTTAAGTAAATTTTCTGTTTTAAAATTCTATTCGTTACTTACTTGCGTTGTTTGATTACTTATTATAATTATTATATTTTGTCTCAATTAAGGAATTGAAAATTTGATCAACTTTGCTCTGTAGGAAGCAACATTATTATTCAATTTGTAAATCTTAATTACATTTGCATTCAGCATATCAGATATCGTCTAGCAGCTTTGTTAGTTTCCAGATGTTCAGCTCGAGTGATTACATTATCAAATCATTATACCTGTTGATTTCCTGAAAACTATTCCGACTGAGACTGCATCGATATATTGCATACTAGTATGCAGCTGGAAATTGCAAATAGCAGGATACAATAATAATAAACCAGTTTCCATCCAAATTACATGGAGATACCTGGTACATCTATGTAGCTACTACTAGTTTATGGTCGTAGATAGACATGGTAATAGATTCATTATCAAAAAAATATTTAATTTTTAAAAAGAAAGCAATTTGTTGACAATATGTAGTTATAACAAAGAAGTTTAAGCTTTTTGAGATTTTTTTGAAATATTCCTGGTCAGGCGAGACTGTTGCAAACGAAGTTCAGTATTCATTAACATAACAGAAACTATCAATAATTACAATCGCTAATCTCTAGTCTTAGTAAGTCATCTTGGCTTTGGCTTTCTGAAAAAAATAATTATTATTGGGAAATGGTGCAGAGTCGATTATTTTCCTTTTCTTTTTGAAAGTAATTAATCCTCAGCTGTCTTGTAATTTTTTTTCGAGTTTACTGTTCAAATAATTTGTCACCATTATTACGTAGAATTTTGAAGGTTTTTAAAGTTTTGTTCGCCAATTTTTTTTTTCATTAGTATAATTAATTGCGTATACTTCCAACTTATGGGGACTACAAAATAAGTGGGCAGAGGTAAACTCGTCCGCTCAAGCTATTTTAATCCCGACGGATTAAAGATTAGTTTTAATCCATAAGGTAAACTCGCGCGGAGGTAAAGTAATCCGCTTAAGATATTTTAATCTCCACAGATTAAAGATTAGTCTTAATCCATAAGATTATTAAGAGGTAAACTCGGCCGCTTAAGATATTTAAAAATGCATATTACTATGATATCGTAAAAATTGAAAATGTTGACAATAAAATTTAAAAAACCAACATTAACCCACATAGCAGACCTAGGTCTTCGCACGTATCCCTCTTTTATGGGCATGCGTTGGTTGTGCGAGCGGCGCTTGCTGTTTTCGATGCTCATAACTGGGGTAGAACAACGGCATCTTCGGATATATAATTGTTAACCAAATAATCAGCAAACAAAGTTACTTTATCATTTTCTGGTTGAATAGCAGCTAATGTAAAAGCATACACATCACCAACTTCTTGTGGTTCTAGAAACAACAGTCCAAAACAATAACCAATCTATTTTCCAATCTCGCTTTTTTCTTTGTAATCTGATGAAAGTCCAAGTCTTTGAATTGTACGTCACCAAGCTTGCGTTACATGAAACCTGCATCCTATTATTTAAATTTTTGGCTAAATAATTTTAGCTGCATTATGGATAGCCAACTCAAAATCTGCCACAATTTCGGTGGGACTAAACGACAGAGAATTTTCACTACACTTTTCAGTCACAAACTCGAAACATTTTTTGTATGTTTCTGTTGCTTTGTCTGGTAGCACACAAAACACTAATGGTACATAATGACCATTAAGGCAGCCATGTATGATAAACAACTGCGAGAAAAATTTTGTGCAGTAGTCGAACGTACCATCCACATATATTTTCGGGCTTGAGCAAAGATTCTTTAATTAGTAAAGCAGCTAAACACCAATATATTGGAATATTCGCTGTTAACCAAAAGAAATTCTTCTTTACGGCTGGTTTGAAATTGCGTCTCTGGCTTAAGCGAACTGTGAACTTCTGCATTTGATTTGGGAAGTACCGGTGGCAATTTTCGTCTTGCGTTATACATATTCTTCCTTATGTATGACAGATCCGTTGTAGTAACACTTGTTGAATCTTCTTTGGCAATAACAGAACGCAAAATTTTACTTGGTTGACTGCCAACATCTTCCACAGCTATACGTTTTGCTGTACTTGCAATCGCTTGTCTTTGAATGATGCGAATGTCACATCCCGAATAGTTATGAATTAAATTCGATTTCGATATAGTGTAATCCAGGCCCACTGTATACATATTGGCTAAACAATTGGGAGTACGGCAACACCATTTTTTTTCGCCACTTTTGAGTTCTTCTTTAAAAGAAAACTTATAGTTATCTACCAAAAGCATAACTTTTCCTCGATGACTAACTATTTCTTTAACACTCGGCATTCTGTCAACACTATGACATGTCATAATAGCAGGTAGGTGGGCGAAGATATCTACCGGGCGAGTTTACCTATGAAGATTAAGGTAGAAAATTTCTAGCAGGACGAGTTTACCATTTGGTTTAGGACTTAATCTCTCAAGCGGACGAGTTGACAATCGCCCAAATAAGTTGTGTTTTTTTCTTAAGGTTGGCGACGAACTTTGATAAAGCTTAGATTCAATAATTCTTATTTAATATTTATTTTAAAGTAACTATAAATTAATCAGATAAACATGTGTCATATTAGTTTGCTATTCATAATTTAAAATTTAAAAAGTTAAATTAAAGGAGAACATCGCATAAAAGATGGACTTTTTTAGTTTAGTTATGTGATGGACAGGGAAGCTCTGTGCTCTTAATAATTTAACATGGATGTGGGTACTTTAACTCTGTGTATTATGAGCAAGAAATGATATACTAAAAATAAAATATTCACACAAAAAAATTATTATTTTCAAATAAGCGTAATATGTTTTTATTGTGCTATTTGGTGTGAGGAGATAATACATTATTATTATGGCCGTTAGTTTATTTTGGTTTGACAATAAAATTATTCGAGTTTTGCATACATTTGCGTTCGTATTTCGCTATAAGGTATAATTAAATTTTGAAAATGTTACCTCGAACATCAATATGATTTTATTCATAACCGTTTGCAGAGCACTTTAGGGCATGACTAATGGCGTAAATCTAATTTAAAAAATGTGCCATGTAGTTAATTTACTTTTAAATATATCTTTGAGTGCATTTAGAAGCGTAATTACGTTTCGTTATTAGGTTAGAAATATTAACGGTCTCAATTGCAATTCCATCCAAATATTATATTTTGATAGGAGGGTGAAATTCGCTGCATTTAAAAACAATGAGGTTGTGGGATGTTATAACAATCTGTTATTCATTGTTCATATTGCGTGTGCCAACACGTGCACCATGAATAAGCATTTTCTCCTTGCTACGACCCCATAAATTCAATAATTACAAGCTTTACAATACGTAAAATGTAGAGATATAATCTACTTATAGTTGTGGGATCCAAAATTTATGTTACCTATAAAATTGAAAAATTTAATAAATCACTTTTGATTTTTTATTACTATACGCAAAATTCCCACGCCATTATTGTACAGTCCAAAACATCGAAGGCTTCCTACTGAGAACAAATTCGAAAAATTGCAAAACGAAAATTCGTATCTTCCCGACTTAATTAAAAATATTTTTTTGACGTCGAGGCTTTACGATAACACGACATTAATCTTTGAAAAAATCTATTTCTTATCTTTATAGCTGAGAAAGCTCCGCAAAAGTCCTTTTTCTATTATTGCCGCTGCACTAAAACATTTATACTACTCAACCAACTGTTGACAAGCTCCTCCGACTTCTTACTTTTATTTAGAAAATTAACGACAACCCAAAAATGTATTTTTACCACACAAATTTTTAATTTAAATTACGCAAACCAAGTGAAATCGAGCATACCTAACAACGCCCTTACATTGCATTGTCGTGATTATAAATTTTCGACTATGTGGTTTCGCCGGTAATTAAATTCTAATTTATTATATTTAATTACGAACGATTATACCTTATAATTTGTAATCATAAATTTAATAAATAAAAACGTGATAAAATTATGCTTAAAAGTTATTTATTATCCTTACACATGATCAAAAATTTGGTTTTTAAAATGTAATTTTTTTGCAAAAGAAATGTGTTTAATGTTTTGTTAAAAGTAATTTAATTTTTTTAGTATTTTGGTTTTTATGAACGAGTGTTGTATTCATTGTGGTATAAGTAATTTTAATTAACGTATTGTTTATACGGAAATGCTATACTACATTGTATCGTAGCTTTCGTATTTTTAAAATAAACATTTGCGCTGATTCGAGAGAAAAAATTATAAATTTATCTATTGTCTTACGAAAAATTACAGAAAATGATTATACCGAAATTTCTCGATAATAAGCGACGAACGAGAGCCCCGAGGGTAGGTTAAAATTCCGTCGTTTATTACAAATACTCCAATAACGAAAGTTTGACCCCAAGAATTTAATTGTATATTAATGTCACCTGCACGTACAAAGGAAAACCCTGTAATTTACTAAATCATAGTGAAATTGAAACAGTAGACATCTCATGTGATGTGTACCTATAGATTGTGGCGAACTTGAATAATTTATCGACGTTTCTGTCAATTTGCTTTGATTAAATATTTACCAACAAAACCAAAACTATTCTCTACTCTAGAAAGTAACTCAGTCTATTTATGAATTGTGCCTAAAACGTCTTGCCTATAGATATTTTAATATTCATGTGGAATAATAAATTTAGTATGCACAGCGTCTGAAAGACACAAAAATCCTGATAGTGAAGTTTATATACTTCGATACTATTTCATTTTTATGGTTTTATTTATATGGGAATCCCCTTATTAACGGAGTTTTTAAATTTCCTTTGTCAATTTTCGGCTACATCTCAAAAATTAAAACAGAAGTAGTGCATAATTTTCTTTAAGCAGATATAATATTATGTATATTGAAATACCCCTTGCATTTAATTTTTTTTAGTTAATTTTCATTTTCAATTAAATACTTTCTTAGAATTCTTAATTTTGTTTGCAATAACATTTTCAAAATGGGCAAGTTAAAAATTATTCGATACCGGTATCGCAGTCCGGCTTATCACCAAACAATTGTTGTTCCTTGAACAAATTTTTCCTTTATCTTTCCTTTCTTAAGTAATTTGCTTCTGTTTAAATTTTATTTTCAAATCCACTCAAAAATCTTCCAAAATCAATTTAATCCAATATAATAACTTCAATAAAACATTTTATCTTCAAAAACTTTTACTAGTATTCCAAAATTTACAAACTTATCAAAAATTATTCGAACATAAAAATTACACGTCCATTAACGTCGACCATTTTTGGCAAAAGGCCTCGATAAGAACCTCACTTCTACCAACTTTAATTTTCAAAGTTTTACCTCCCAAAATTCAAATTCAAATATTTCATAAACTTAACATCAAAATTAATGGCAAATTAAGAGGGTAGGTAAAACTTTGGTTCGGAACATGACAATATATATAATCGGATCATTTCTACGGCTGCCGCCGCCTCGCCGTCCCCAGTTTCTCTTCTCCTCTGTCCAGACAAAGTTCCTCTTTCAGATCTCTTGCCGACATTGCCTCGTCGATTCCTTGCCTCCAACTTAATCTAGGTCTTCCTCTTTTTCTCTTTTTGGGGGATATCCACTTTAACATCTTTTTTGGCCATCTTTCTTCAAGCATTCTATTTACGTGACCGAACCAAACCAGTTGTCTTCGTTCGATTTCCTCGACAATATTTGTTCTTACTTCTATAATTCTTCGGATGTCGTCATTTCTCACTTTAGCAAGTCTTGATTTGCCAGCGCTTCTACGCCAGAAGTCCATTTCCATTGCTCCCAACTTCTTTTTACTTTTTACCCCAATATCCCAAACTTCTGTTTCATAAGTAAGCATATTTTCGATTATGGATGTATAAATCCTTTTTTTTTTGTACATTTTCTTATATTTTTGTCCCATAACACACTATTCAGAGTTTTTATGATATTTCTTCCATTATTTATTCTTTTCTCAATCTCTTTCCCGCTGCTACCTGTTTTATCAAATATAATACCCAAGTATGTATATGCCTTTGTACCTTTCATGTATTCGCCCTCCACATCTAGATTTTCTATCTCTTCAATTCCCACAATGAGATATTCCGATTTTTTCATATTGATACTCAGGCCGGCTACTAAACCCCTCCTATGGGTTTAGTAATTCTAAATAATTACTACATTTAAGAAATGTTACCAATGTGCACGTGAAAGCAAAATAAATAAACAGTAATTAATACGACAGATAAATTCATCTCTAAACTTTCAACTGAAAAAAATGTACAAAGAAAGTAATAAAAGCGGCAGGTCATTTCTGTAACCAACTGCAAAGGGTGTTTAAAGGTTAACCCCCCATGGTTTTATAACTTTCACATGCACTTTTTTTAAACTTTAACATTTGTAGTAATATAGTTTCTTAAGTAAAGTTAGAAGCCCAACAAAACTTTACAATACGTAATTCATCCCTTAACTGTAAACTGGAAAGGTGCAAGTACAAAGTAAAAAAATTAACAAAAAAAAAATACAATCGAATTGATAACCTCCTCCTTTTTCGAAGTCGGTTAAAAATAGAAAAATGGTTTTGTAATTTTAAATTATTTCTTTTTATTAAATGTATTATTTTATATTTATATTTTATTTTTTTATTATGTAGGTACTTATTATTAATATTATTTTATTTGTAATTTTTGCTTGGTATTTCCTGATTACAAAACTTAATTTAAAATACAAGCATATGTCAACCTTTTTTTTTTAATTTTTAACCCCCCCCCCCATGGCAAATGTCTAACTACGGCCCTGGGGTATGCTGGTATCTGCTATTGCAGAGGCATTTTTCGACATTTATTGGGAGCACCTAATTGACGTCAGTTCGCCCTTCGAGACCATCCCAATCTTTGCCCCCCACTACTAATAAAAATATTTATTAGTAGTGCAATAACCGGACCTACGATTTTAAAAATTTTCTCCTGAATTATGGTAACTGATGACGTAAATTACAAATATAAACATTAAATTTTAATGACCTCTTTCGATTGGCTGTTTCTATATATGAGTTTTATCTTTTAAAAGTATTTTTAAACATAAATCATTCGAAAACGGTAAATTAAAATCATCCCTGTAGGCTCCAATTCGAAAATCACAGATTATGAAAAGACACATCTTTATTTTTAATGTAAACAAAATTTTTCCCTTGCTTATTCTTAATAAATTAGACGAATATTGGGTGTAAAGGGGAAGCAAATCAAACAAATTAACTTCTGGCCAACGTTTCGGACTATATATTAATCCATCCTCATTTCTTGTTCCTTATCCTTAAATTCTTAATTTGTTTGATTTGCTTCCCCTTTACACCCAATATTCGTCTAATTTATTAAACTTTATTTTTAAGTTAAACTCGATTATAATAAATTAACGAAATCCAAGTAATATTAAATTTATTAGATGATGTTAGCAACCGCACGGTTAGAAGTGCTATGAGTTCTTCACACGACTTTTAGTTAAAAAATCTTAATTTTAAAATCGATTGATTTCTAAATTAATGGATATTTTAAATTTGCCCATAGTTTTTTGCTTCATTTTAGTATTATCCAGAAAATTCTGCAACAATTTTATTTATATCTATAAGATCTCCTGATGGGTACATTTTCGAATGTCGAGCACAGAATGATCTTTTCGCTCTAACTTTTATGTAAAAAATAATACTTTACAATCAAATATTTCCGAAATTAGAGAAAAAAATTTAAATTTAGCCATAGTTTAATCGGATCTCATTAATAACATTTTTTTTAAATTCTATAAAAATTTTGATGATATTATATAAGAATCTGTGGGTCCGGTTATCGTACTACACCCTATTTATTTTTCTTATCTAATTGTAAAATTACTTCAGAAATGTACCCAGTTAAAAATTCTATTATCACACCTATTTACTTTATAATAATGTTGTTTCAATTAAATTAAATGCTTTAATTACGAAAATTATATAGTACTGACTATCAACATCTGTTTTTGTTAGTTTTAATTGGTTTTTTAATAATTGGTCAGTTTTATTACCCGGGGAATTTCATCTTTTTGCAATATTTTGTTTAATTTCTGTCGTAAACTATTTTGTTTAATTGTACATTATTTCGCCTTTAACTTGTGAGAAATTAAAAAATGCGGACTGTTGGTCATCTCACTAATTATTCACGCTACATCTCAGCTTGCAAATTTTTTACTTGTCCCACGTCTTTGAAGACCCAGTATAATAAGAAATGTCTAGGCATTTTTCATTAGTTAGTTTTCCGTTATTAGGTATTATAAATTAAAAATTTCAGTTCTGGGATAAATTCTTTGTTTTTTTTTCACATATTTTTGTATTAATGTAATTAGCAATAATGTGGGATGTTTTTATAACACCATCAAAAATAAAGGTTAAAATTTAAAATTGAAAAGTTTAAATTATCTTTAAAAAAGGTAAAAATTTGAATTTAATAACAAAAATTTGTTTTATTTGAACTCATATTCCAACATTGCCAAACGAAAATTGTGTATTTTAAAATCCATTCCCCGATTTACAAATTTGATAAAATTACACAAATGATTTTATCGCTTTAATAAAGATTAATTTTGTTCGAAATAGTCAAACGTGGGATACAAAATTTATGCGGGTAATTTAATTGGGGTCTCTTTAATTCTGTATTTTGCAAATTTTCTGCTAATGGAGACTTCGATTTAATGAAATTTTATTGTAGTCGATCGGCTACAAGTTAAAACAACCTTTCACCTTTTGAAGATAATTTTCCGAGCGAATAGTTTTGATTGGTTTACAATTTTAAAAACGCATGAAATTATCTCTCGCGATTAATAATAAACAAAATAAATTTAAAAAAAGCACTCTATGTTTTATTTAAAATAAAATGTTTTGCCAACTAAATTTGCAATGTAAATTGTAAAATTTTTTCCACTCGAGAAAATTCATTTTCCCGTATCAAAAACAGTTAGTTTTTGCGAACCCGTTTAAATTTATTGTATCTATTAGTTTGTAACCGCTACCGAATGTCGGAGCAATTTATTTACTTTCTTGCACTCAAATGCTATTGTGGCGATTTCTATTAGTGGAGTGATGGTGCATTTAATTAAACAACCTCCGTAAGGGTCCAAATGGATCTAATTTCTTTAGAAAACCACACGCAATACCTGTAACGTCAGTTATCCTACCAATTTATTTCTAAATGCGTTAGAAATTTTAGTTATTTCATGTTTGCCTTACTTCATACGCATTGCCGGCAGCTATCAATTAATTATATTTTAATTTAATAAAAATTCGGAAGGTTTCAAAATTCTGCTATTATTTTGATCATGTTATTTTGAGTGTCATTGTTTATTTTGACAACCGAGTTTCAAACCAAAAATTTTCGCTAGTAATCAACTAACAACTAAGTAATCAGTTTTATTTGCAATTTAGCAAATTAAAATGTTCATTATTCCTATATTGGCTCTAGAAGTTTTTTATTTGTTCAGATACAAATTAATATAAAACTGAAATTGAAAAATTGTGTGCATTAACATTGTAGTTATTAGCACTAACATAATATAATTTAAATAACATATTTTTAATAAAAATTATAAATCAATAGCCAATGTGAATATTTTTAAATTATTAACAGTTCTAAATAAGTAATGAGAAATAATAATTTCAAATTGTGTTGAACAAAATATAGATGTTTGTGTGAATGTCGATAATTTTTGTACGATAAGAAGTTTTCCAGGCAACTCGGGAAAACCTAGTACTGCTTGATTCCTTTGACAACCTCTTAGTAATGTGTGGCTAACCCATAGGGAAGAGCCGCCGCAAGAACAATACATTGGGAGGTTGTTCTTTTTTGAATAAGTATTTTTCGTTTTCTGAAAAATCGATCGTTTGTGCAATCGAATTGACAATCTAATAGGTAAAATACCTATTCAAAGTAAAAGCTACGAGAAAGTACTACTGGGCAAGCGGCTAAGTCGTTTCGCTCGCTTCGTCTTAATAAATCAAAATAAAGTTTACTTATGCGATAATATTAAGATGATATCTAGTAGTTAGTAAAGCAAACATTTAATTTGAATAAGCCCTTTAAGTAGTTACATAATCTTAGCTAATAGTTAGGTGGCAACACATCCGAAGAATGTGAAAGCTTCCCGGTGCTTAACATTTCCATTAAATTATAAATTTCCTTTAAAATAATTATAAATTATTAACGTTGAACTTACCACGATTTCGATGACTTGGAATTTTAAACCTGCAGTGTTTGCAGTTGCTAATTTAATTTTTACGAATAACCACTCAGAACGAAAGTAAAAATTCAATTTTTATTGGGAAATTGAAAAATTTTCAGTTAAGTCTTTATTTCCATATAGCAGTGTTGCACATTTTTTGATGTCTCGACAGCTTTTAATTAAAACTACGTTTTAATTATTCTTTTAATTATCTGCATACAAAACGAGTAAAAAAATTACTTTAAATTAAAATCATGCAAGTTTAATATTCTCATTAAAGGTTTTAATTACATGACTAATCCGACTTAATTCTTTTAACTTCAAGAAACACAACATGCCAGCTCTTTTTAAATAAATAAAACTAATCTACAGTATCGGACTCGGAAATTATTGCCGGTGGATGAATTCAAAAATGTATCGTAGAAGAATTGTAAGAGCTCTTGAGGTTCGCTCATTGCATGAATCACAAAAATTTATTAGGCAATAAAAATTCTGTGCATAAATTTTCATTAAATAAATAAATTTTTTGCCGCACAAATAAGTCACTTTGTATTTAAAAATATATAAAACTACTATGACATGATTTGAATAGTTAGTTCATGTATGTAGATTACCCCGAGTACCTAGCTAACTGCATAGTTTCCAACATTTACATAATTAACTTTTCTCTTATTCTCTCCATCATTGCATGATCTCGGATTAAATTAGTTGTTGAAAACATCAACATAACCTTAATTCTGAAATTAATAGGCAATTTAGTGTCAGCATTTGTCATTTTAATTTGTTCCCATAATAATCTGCTAAAATAGAGTTTATAAATTTTGATTAAAATTTTTTCATACTATACAGTTGAACTCGGATCCAACACCTTTAGATACGCAATATTTGCATAACTTGAAAACATTATCAGTCACTCCGGATGTCAAACTGTTTTCAAAAGCTCTTAATTTTTTAATTATGAAAAAATTAAATTTACATTTGCTGTTTCTATTTGTTTAAAACTAAAACAAATTATTTACCTACATCAAACAATATTACAAGTTTTTGTTTGGCATGGGTTTAGCTCATATAAAAAAACATGACAATATATGTTTAAATAACACAAGCAAATAGTAACAAACAGAAAAACAAAAAAAAACACTTAAATTTAAAAACGGATTTCTCTTTATCCTATCTTAAACTATCCACACAATTCTATCAATCTTTTATTCCTTAGGTCTTTTCCAATTGGAATAATGGATTTCTTGTTGTTGTTTCTCCTGGAAAAACAATAGAAACCCAGAGTAAATTTTGTAAATAAATAAACTGTGATTTCTTGTCTCTGCAAAGCAAACGAGTAGCGTAATATTCATTCTCTACTTGAAATGTATGACCCTCTCAAAATCCTACAAAGCAAAGATCCAACACAAAACAGACTTTAGTTGTAAACAATGTTGATACAAAAAATTAAAAGGCGGTCCTGTACTAAGCAAACGACTATTCAGTTAAACTTCATTTGAGAAAAGGACCATTTGATGTTTAGTAAATGATCTGTTGTTCGACAAGCGCAATATCAACAACGCCATTTTCAATACTATGAAATTTTTTTAAACAATTTGAACCATAATTTTGCGACTTTTTATAGTCTGAATGCTGTGATTGGAGATTCTTATTCAAATATTATCTGATTAACTTAAAAGCTTAAAAATTATAATTGCAATAAAGAAAGTCGTGGAACAATACCAAGTGAACTTTGCAACGTTACAACCGAGGTGATCTAAAGTCATCGGACAAATATGAATACTTTGAAATTTACTATGTAATTTTCTAATAGTAATTTTTGAGTTTTTAAATTTGATAATCAAATTAAGAACAGACAAATTGTTACTAAATTAATGGACTTCTTGTTGTAGATTATTGACGGGAATATGCAATGTTCCAGTTGTTTATTTGGAAGCTCTAGAAGCAAAATTAATTTGAGGCAGCGAACTTTGTCCAACAAAAAATAGTGGGTGTGTTCAACCTCACGCTTCTAGTTAGTATGTACAGGATACCCCGTAATTTACGGGTGACTCAAACTTGAACATGTTCGAGGTTTATTTTTTTCATATTTCTTAATTTTTACGTTTTATCTTTTCTTTCGACATATACACGCACATTTTTGTGTGTTGTTGACACAATTTATCTCGCGTTATAGAAAGCTTTATCTGTAAGATCACATAATTCTTAAAGTGTGATGTGAAAATTCTTTGCTTTTAGTCTAAGTGACGTTGTCATCAATTAACGTTAATTTAACCTATGGTGCTTGAACCATTTTCAAGAAATACTTTCTGTGAACTGAAGCACTTAAGAGCAAAAGATAAGCAAAACGTCTGAAATGCGTACGTCATCCATCAGTATTAATTATCGCAAAGACCCTTCAGAAAATTACCGACGACGCACAGATAAAACCAAAACACTGTGATATCTAAATGAAGCTTGCAGTTCTATAATCATCCTAGCTTTTTATTTCATTTTTATGTGGGAAATGCTGTTACATTTAATATTCTCGAGGACAACACGACAATTAAGTACTATGCCTCTTTTTTTTCATAAATTTTGAGGTTTCGCTACCTACTACATAATTAAACTTTTTTATATTAATTGACAAAGTAATAACGTTTATCGATTAAAAGGTATAAAGTGTATTATGAAAACCGATAACCTATCTAAATAAGTAATTATTAAGAAAATTAGAAAGGAAAGACAATTAAATTTAATAATTCATGTAATCAATCAATTTTTTCAAATATCGAGCTTAGGGTCAAGTTCTGATTTTTACTTCAGTATTTTATGTAGCAATTTATCTTTAGCTCTAGATTAATGCGTGAACTGCACGCAAAAATTAACGTATGGGAACTTTTTAATCATAACTTTCGTTTATATTGTCCACTGCTAATAAATTTTACAATTTTTCAATTATATCTAATTTTCCAGAGAAACATTCATAATTTAAACTTTAAACGAAATTTCTACGTTAAGTAATCGTGTAGTTAGCGGTAGGTGGTATTCTTGGCAGAAAATATTTCAAATAATGCATTATAATATAATAATAACGAAACCGTTCACAATGAACATAAATTTGCTATTTCCATTAATGCATTTCATTCCCCTGCATGTTTTTGCATTATGCATATATCAAGGTAGTTTCCATAAAGAAATTGTCTCATGTTATTCCAAGATTGAAGAAATAATACATTATTGTGTTATTGATTTTAAAAATAAATTTCAATTTTGCTATAATATTTATTTAATCAAGGAATTCGATCCGTTTTAGTGCCACTCGAAGACGAAGAAATATCTAACCGAATGATATTTACTTAATTTAAAGAGAATTTCGCCGTTAAATAAAATATTTGATTACAGCAAGATTGGTTATTTAATTAAGCTAAGTGCTTTGTTCATTCGCGAATCAATCCGTAAAATTTATTAAAAAAAATTAATTCTGCAATGTTTCCGAAAGGTTCTTACCTATTGCAAGAAAAACAACTAAATTTTTTTATCAAACAGCTACGTATCGAATTCAGTTTCATTATGAGAAAATCAGAACTTTATTGTTAAAAGTTTTCAATCGCAAATTTTGCTTTATTATTTGTACTAGGATCTATTTTTTGTTGGTGTTCAATTTAGTTTCTAGTTTACACCCTTCATAACCACCCTTCTCCAATGAGGTTAGTCCCCTAACCTACATTATCTTTTAAGAAAAAATACATATAGACGAAAAGAGCTCTTGCGATTGAATTACGTAATAATAAAAGTACATTACCATTACTTCCGATTTTTTTTACCAAAATAGTTGATCAAACTGATTTTATCAGAAGTATTTATCGAAATATTTATTACATACATAGAAAATACACTTTTTTACTGAAAAATTAATTTACTTAACCCCTTGTAGCCCTTAATTTTTAATTGATGTGGAGCAAATTGGGGTACAGACAATACCTTTATTGTAAACATGTAAAATGCAGTAGCTGCAATGAAGGCAGTGGCGATCGACTGAAAGCTCCGAAGAAAAAAATTACCAATCTGATTCTAACATTATGTTTTATAAAGCACATGTCCAAATCTTTTATTTTGAGCTACATAAATTATTTAAGCTAAAATAATTATTTTATCTGAAATATATAAATTATTAGTCTCTTATTATTTAAGATGTACTATGTAAGTTCTACTTCTACTGGCTGAAAAACTGGCAGCATTTTTATTATTAATTATAAATTTATTTAATGTTGATAAACTATGTGATCTTAATTTGTGTGGTTTGATTTTCCGCTTAAATTGATAGTTGTTGGTTTAGATTGTCGGTTGGATTGTTGATTAGATGTCGAGGACTTTGACTTAGCTGTTTTGTATAAATATTTAGCGATAGCACTATGGTAAATTTATTACATTAAATAATTGTCATTCCAAACTCCGATAATTATTAATGAAAAAATAAACAAATTATTTGTTTTACCTACATTTTAAAACTAAAAACGTAACAAAAAAGTGTAAAATCTGCAAATCTCTGCGCTGTGTATACGATAAGAACTCTAAAAAGATTCGAACTGATCAAATTAAGGAAATTTATAACAAAACTTAAATTTATTGGAAAATGAAGTTTACGTGCAAATAGTTAACATTTTCTTCAATAGCAATCGTGTAAGTAGACAAAAATAAAAAACGTGGTTTTGAGAAAAACGAGTTTAAGGTTTAACTTAAATTTCTTATAGCGATTTAGGTTTATTCTAAAACAACAAATATTTGCTTCATAAAAAAAAAGTTCAAATCAATCTGTTCATTAATTTAGAAAGAGTGATCACGTGTACAAAGATGAAAAACATTAAAAGTTAAATTTTTATCAATTTATTATTTTAAATTGCAAGTAATCAGTTAAAGTTTAAGATTGTTGAAAACCAATGTTAAAAGTAGCAAGAACGAATTATTATAGGAACATCACGGTAAATTTATTACATATTTAATATCATTTATGTCTTGGTCTACCTAGTTCGTTGTTTAAACCACTGAAATTTATTTTAACAATTTGTTGAACTTAAATTCACCTGCGCTCAGCTAAAACTTTTATTAAAAACTTTGCAATAAAGAACGTTTAGATAAAAACAATTCGTTATTTATTTAAGCACTCCAAAAAATTTTAAAAATGGATATCCAGATAATTTTACTTCTCAGTTCCCATTATCATTTACTCAAATATTTTCAAGGTATTTCACTATTTCATAAACAAAAGAATTATTTATGTCACAAATATTTTGCGCGATAGCTTTCTTCTGTAGAAAGCTGATTTAAAAAGAAAAAATTCAAATATTTTTGAGAAAACGGAACAGTGCTATGGGTCGAAAATTACTGGAGTTATTCGTATTTTTATGCTGAAAAATAGAACAATAAAAGTCTTCCAAATGAAGACTGAAAGACAATCAACATACAAAACCATAGCTAAGATAATTGGAGTTTGTATACGAACTTTTCTCTGCAGAGGAGTTCTAAGATATGCGATTGCATACTTGGTCATTTATGGTCAAGATTAAAGTGATAAACTCATGTTTAATTAAGCTTACGATTAGATTACGAGAAATTGTAAATTTGATGGTAAGTTTTGGTAACTCATGAAGTTTTAAATAGTAATTCATTGTACTAATACCATTAGCCATCGACGCATGTCGAAAACATTTTTTAATTTGCAGTAAATGCCTTTGTGGCATTTTCTTGGATCTATTTAAAGTTAAGGCCTTCTATCAAAAACAAATTATTAATTATTGAATTATAGCTTTTTACAAACCCAAAATCGATTAAAGTAAGCTGATTATTTTATGTAATTGTAAGAGACACGCTAAATCACAATTAGCAGTTTAGTAAATATAAACCGTTAATTGGATAAAACATATTTATGAATAATTTTTTTCATATTTTGTGTATAAGGAAAATGATAGACTACATAATAACGATAAACTAAATCAGTACAACAAAATCATCAGATCATCAAATTGCCACCACATAAAAATAATTTCATCATAAACTATGACAATAGCTTAGCTATCATTTTTTCCATCTATCCGTAATATTTACACTTGAAATTGATTTACTTTTCGTCAACCTAAAAAAAAATACCGATAATTATGAGGTTGTCATTTACCCACTTCTTAAGAGGTAAAAGCTGTTTCTAATAATCGCATAAAAAATTAATTAGATAAAACTTCGGCAGAAATTATAGTAACAAATTATCAATCGAATGTTTAATAACCCGACTAACAAGGTTCTTCGATTGTATTATAAAACTACGCGAAAAGTGCCACTTCTACTCTTGTTATGTAAAACATTATTTTTACCTGTAAAATTATTTTTAAATAAAGATTTAAAAATGAATAAACTTTAAAAAAAATATTAATCTCAAAAAGCTCACAAAAATAATTTATTCTTTATCGTTTAAGTTAGTTTTAAAATTATAATTTCGTTAAAAAACGTTTCATATTAAAAGCATAGCAGTATAATAATTATTTTTGAGAGAGAACTTAAAGAAATCCGAAATAGTATTTAGGAAATGTTGCTTATTTTTAATGCTTATTTATATAAAAAAATAATAAATTTATTTATATTTCAGCTGAAATGATATGTTAAATAATTATAAATTAAATTTGCTTTCGTTTCATTTTCATATCACATAATGGTACATATATACAGACAGTGATATTTGCACCGATATTGAAATGTTGCACTTAATTTATATTTTTAATTTTAGATGAATAATCTCTAGTTGAGCGACATCGCATGTCATTTTACGACTGTAACTTGAAATAAAAAAAAAGTAGAAAATTCAACACTTGCTTATAAGTTCTGGGCACTTTATGCAATTGCATAACTGATTCAATTTACAATCCGATGCGAATATTTAATTTTATTTATTTTTTCATTACACTATTTCATACAACATACTTTTTTATTACTACCTTTATAATTGACAATTTAATTAAGGACTTTTCTGCTTTTGAATTTAGCAGGGTAAGTTAACATTGCATGTCGTAATGAAGTTAATCTGCCAAATATAACTTGACCATACATATTTGAATAAAAATGCAATTTATTTAAATTTTTCACTCTTAATTACTCGAATATTCGTTTAGTAATGTAAATTACGATGTGTTAACATAATTAAATTACTTCATATAAAAATTTTTTAATTAGTTTTTGTTTTTTTTGCAGGTGAGTCAGTTGTGATTTTGTATAAATTAAAATGGCAGTTACGAGCGAAAGGTAAATATTTAGTTTAGTTAGGAAAAGCCCTAAGTTTGAAAAAATCGAGCGAAAATGTGAAATAATTTTTATAGTAAGAACTTTGAAAAGTTTCAGTAAAGTTATTTGCTACATAAACATCCAAATATAAATTAAAATAAATTTGTGGCTTAACTTTTTCTAAAGATCCTGCATGTTAGGAAAACAAATTGTTAATTACATATAGCACCTCTATAACGAAAAAGACAATTTATCTTCAGTATCTTCTGAAAGCTACAACTTTTAAAATTTTCTTAGCGCAATACATTACCTACAATGGTTTCCTTTATTACTTACGCTTACAAGTTTAATATAAAATTGAATTATTCTGTGTAAAAAATAAAAATAGAGAACAATTTTAAGAAATATTATTTCTCATCCAAATTTTTTTCAGAGAACGAACTTTTTTAGTCTTTTATCTATATGAAAGTTTTTTATGTAAATAATAAAGATATAGGTAAATACGTACATGTGAATAAAAAAGCCATTACACAAATTACAACATTTATTTGCTTACAAATAATAATAATTTCGTATAGTTACATATTGTATACTTACTCTAAATATAATATTTTAATTAAGTTTAAATATTGGAGGTCTCCAAACAAATTTTTCATTACAAAAACGAATAATTATGTAGGCATTTTGTTTTATAAATTAATTGGAATTGAATTAATTAAATCGATATAGTTGTAACATTGGGAATAATTTCTTGTGCTGTAGTTGAGCGTTTTATAAAACGTTGTAGAGCAATTAGTCAATTAGTTTGCAAACTATAAATTAAATGGTTTGTTTAATTACAGGAAAACTCATTACAATCACTGTAATAAGTTAATTGGTAAACTTTGCACTGCAAGTATATTGTCGAATATCTTTTTTGGTCACAACGGGGTATGAATAGTTCACATATTTAATTTTATTTTTGTTAAGATTTTCTTGTACTTTATTTTTATTTAGCTTAGCACGAACTGGCGAGTAAGCGACAGACTTTCAAAAATTACTGATATTTAAGAAAGAAGTTCGATTTTGCTAGCGATTTAATAAATTTATTATAAAAGTTGTATAATTAACAAAATGATATGTATACGGATGTTCTGTACGTCTGTAATTAGAAAAATCATAAGAGAAACACTGGGTAAAGAATTATAACGTGATTAAAGAAGTTTTCAAATATTGAATTAAAAAATAAACAAAAGCAAAAAATTATATTGATAGCCGAACACATACCTGCTTTTATCACATTTCTATTCATAAAATTAAAAAATGTTGCCTATAAAATTTACAATTTTAAGAAAAATTTCTCACTTTGCAACGAAAAGCTCAACCTTTTTAACTTCAATAAATATTTTGTCTTGTTAACAATGTAACGCGATTTGAAATTAATTATCGATTTGTAATTCAAAGACGGTATTATAAACATTTTTCTTTGACATTTAAAGAAAGCTATCTTATTTGTTGTCTCCGATATGCTTAAACTCCTATATCGATTATTGATTGATATTCTAGCTATAAAAGGAAAAATATTCACTTTTATAAAAAAGGCTTTGTTTCATGTAAATGGCATTTTTCATAAATGTTATGCATATTACATAAACGAAAAACATTTTAATGCTTATAGACATAAATATTTATGCCGTTTTAATGTCGTCCATCGAGCACTTTTAATGAAGGCTTAATAATATTATTAGGTAAAGTACAATATTATTTTATAAAACAATAATTACCATTACAAAAAAATGTTTCAAAATTTCCACTTCAATATTTTTGAGTGATCTCTTTTCTTTTGCTTTCCTCTAGAGTGTACTCGTTTTATTTTATTACCTATTTATATGATAACACCAGAATTTTTTAATAAAGATGCACATATTATTAAAGTATAACTTTTTGTTGTTGATGCTATAATATGCATGAGAAAGCTCCATAAGTTGCATTATTACCACACATACACAACGCACACGACGTCCATGTTTGTAAATTAGATCGTCCTGAATCATTTTACACATTAATGGCATATGTATCATATATTATCGTCAATTTATTTATATTAACGTCAACCCTAACTTAATTTCCAGAGAAATGGCAACTTTACACAACCTTGACTCAAAATAACATTTATTAAACCGACCAAGTTAATTTTGTATGGGGTTAGTGGTAAACCATATAATTTGTAACACGTGATTTTCTAAATCTTTAATAATTTACAAATTTGTTAAGTAAATTGCTCAGAGACTTGCACTTGGGGTAATAAACCAAATTATTTCGTAATTTGATAACCATAACTTAATGAAACAATCATTAAAAATTACTCGGCCGCTTTTAGGCTACCTGACTTTATATCTTTGCAACAATCAAATGTTAAAGTAAACTGACAGATACTTAATTGAGTTACGTACAATTGGAAGATAAGGATCTAACTTTTATTACTACCGAGTACTTAATTTTCTTTCATTGACCTAAATCACTAAAGTTTATCGAATATTCGTTTAATCCATAAAATAATTAAAGTTTTACAAAACTTTATAAACTAAATAATAAATTAACATTAGTTATACGACTATTGCGTGACGTTAAATTAATAAATACAAATTTTCAGGACTAAAATATTTCAAACACAGTTTTTAACTACAACAATTAAACGATAATTTTCTTTCTCGAAAATACACGTTCGTATCGTCAAAAATAAGCCAATCAAATTAAAGTTATAAAATTCAATTAAAATTATTAATTAAAATAATTCCTACGCCTTTGCACTTTTATAGTCGCAATGTTAACGTACACAAAATTATGTTACTTTGTTATTCGTGAAAGCAAAACAAGCAGATTTTTTTAATAACAAGGACTTATTTGAATTTTATCTTAACATATTCAATATCCCGGTATATAATTTTTTGATTATATAATATTTTTCCATTGGAAATTTTTAGAATTTAATTTAATTTTTAACATAAAGGTGTGTCGACTCCTAAGATTAATGGCGCTAAAATTATATTTACTATTTACTTAGTATTTTAATTTATATAATACTTTTTCCCGTTGAAAATTATTCAGATAATAATAAAATTTTCTATCCGATTCCAAAAAAACATGCTCGCCGTTGGCGCTACAAGGTATGTACTTGGTATTTTCATAAAATCTCTGATGATTTTCGAATAAAGCAATTAGATTTTTATAATAATAAAACTAATTTAACTATAACAGTTTTGGTGGTAATATAACTTAAAGCTACCAGGAAATTGGTGTTATTACGACTTGTAAATTAGCTAGTTTAGATTGTTAACCAAGATTATCAAAATTTAACTGTTTACTTTTGCAAGTAAAATCGAAATATGTTTTAGAATTTTGGATTATTGCAAATTCAAAAATTTTCGTTCGGAAGAAAGAATGTGGATTTTAATATTAACTTATTGAGTGTATAAAGAAAACAAAATTTCAATATTTCGTATAGTAACTTATAGCTTTTAGGTTTCATCAAAGTTAGGTTCATCGGTTTTCTTTTGGAAAACTTTCGTGTAAATGCAAGCTTTGTGTTTATTTTCAGATGTTAACGCTTCAATAAATCCTATGATGATAAGTCTTTTATGTTACAAAGAAGTTTCGTAGAAAACTTCTGATTTAATAATACAAAGTTTTTAACATTGTAAACTATTTGCCGCACTTTTTAAAACAAAATTTTCTTAATTGAGAAGAAATGTTGTACAAACAACGGCCTTTTGACAGACGAAAAATTTTCGCTTTAACAGTCGGAAAAATTTATAACCCAAAATTTTAGTATTTTTGAATACAAACGACTTATAAGGTGTAACGTGGTACTTTAAATTCAGTTTGTAAATATTCCTGTTACATTCTTTCAGAAGTTATTCATTTTTAACGTCTTCTTCAAATTTACTATTATAGCTTTCTAACACCACAGCCTAACTGCTCTCATTTTACTTTCAAATTTGACTAAATTTCAATTGCAAAAATTGTTTTCGTGTAATTCGATATTTTCTTAAAAAAAGTAAAGTAAAAAACCGAGAAAATTTTGCTAATCTCTTAATTACTGCTTTAACAATCATTAATTAAAATATTAATTTGAACTTTCATTAAATATTATAGTCAGATTTACCCAATAAATTAAAGTTTAAAGTTATATCAGCATAGTGGAGTACCTACTAGTGGAAACAAAAAATTTAATTACCAAGCAGCGATAAAAGCACAAACTTTTACAAATTAATTAATTTTTAGCTAAAATATGAATATTTTCATTAGTGTATTCAATTAAATTTTAATCGAATTTATTAATTAATGCTTCCGTTTGTTAATTTATAAAAAATTTAATTAGATTCGTTCTTTTAAGTACTACCTAGTTGTAAACTTAAAAAAAGTTCTCTAAGTAATTATTAAGGTAAAGGTACGTGCGGATAGCTCGTTGACCGGATTGTAGGTGGCGACGGCGACGATGAGCAAAAATTAATTGAATCGACAATAACATACGAAATAACCCTCGTATTATGATCCTGTTTTACATCGCTTTTAATCAAGTTTTATTTAGTAAAGTGTTCGTTTGTGTTTCTGTTGCAATTATTAATTATTAAAACTAGAAAATTTTCATCGTTCTAAAATTTCATTCGTTTTCCATTAGGGTTTGCTTGCGTACTCAATATCCTTAGTTAAAGGAAACAAGATAATGAGTACATCAGAAGGCAGAGAGAATTGAATTTACAATTTAATTCCGAAGTTGTCTGCGTACCGGAAATTAGTCCCGTTATGTCAGAAACAGTCCCGTTCAACTTGTCTAATGTGGAGTCCCTGCTGCTACGGCTGTCACTTAACCTGAAGATCTGACGTCCATATCACAACTAACAAATAAATCCACTAAATATACATCTAACAATAACAACTTTATAGAACTAAATCTGGATCCTTTTTTATTGTTTAACTTTCTCTTCTATATGCTAAACTAAGCACCCTGTTGGAATGTTTCTCCTGTCCGTAGTTTGAATGTAAATAATATTATATAATATCACAAAACAACAGTAATAATAAAATAATCACGTAAAACTAAATATTAAATTAAACTGACATTTTCAGTTCTAAAATTAAATTTAATGTAAAATTCAACGTGGAAACAAGAACAGCGTAAACTTATATTTCGTTTTTTTATTTTAATAAACGAGTAATTAAAATTAGGACACAATACGTTATTGTTATATTGTTTTCAATACCAAACTTTATTTAAATTTCAAGTCATTTTAATGCCGTGAATAAAATTATTAGAAATTTATGATATCGTTGGTCGATAAATTTCAGTGCTTTTAGTATGTTTTCCAAAGAATGAAAACTAACCTATTTAATTGTTTTTGTAAAAAATATTTTCTCAGCAATATTATTGTTTACATAGGATACCAAAACAACGAAAAATTTTATATAATATTTAAATCAAACATAATGCAATCAAAAGAGATCTCTATTTGTCTTCTCCGTTAAATTTTTTTACTGAATTTAGTTTCTGCTATTTTAAAAGATTTGTTATTTTATTGTCTATCTTCATATTTTTGATTTAATCTATACATTATTGAAAACTCGTACAGTAACGAATTACGTATTTATTATTTCATTTATGTTAAAAATAAAAATCAACAAATATTTGGATTAATTGCTTCTCGGCTTCAAATATTATAATAGTGAAACTTATCTTCCAAACAAGAAATTCCAAATGAATTGTCCAAGTTTTACATTAGTTAAAACCATGAAGTGATCAAAAGTCGTTAGTCTACTCAGGATGCCAAGCTACCAGAATTGTAATTTATTCTCTCACCGATAGATACTAAGAGGTGACGTCTGATTAAATTCCAGAATATGAGACAATCTAACTTTCTGATACGTAAATTATTTGCGACTATCGGTGCTTTGGATTCACATTGCAAAGAATAATTAAAATAGTAAGTAAAATAGACAGTAACATTAAACAAATTACAATTTAAAATTTCTCTGCAGAAGAAAATTCAGCAAAATAATAAATTGAACAATCACAATTCAAATCAGCTCTATTTATGGTACCTTTAATGTTACATGATCGTATCATAACTCCTTGTTAAAAATTAATCAACTAACTTTAAGTCACCTTTGACCTTCCACGTTTATAACCTCGCAGATATAAAACTAAAGACGGAAAACATTAGCAAATACGCTATGAAATTTTAAAACAATTCAAAATGATAATTTTAAGATTTAAAAAATTATTTCATGGCTAATGTAAGATTGCAAATCAAACCGGACGAATTGATGGAAAACTATCTGCATCAATTTCCACTTTTATTTTTCACTTACCTTTTGATAATGTTGTTTTACTTCCCGGTCCTTCCAATAAGAATGTACCAATCATGAAAGTATTTATTAAACCGTGGGGAATGTTGCCGGGGACCAGCAGGTAGACATTTGATAATTGGAACGTTAGTCGAGAATTGAATAAAGAAACAACAAATTTTTAATTTGAACCTGTGCGAACCAGACCCCAATAAAGTAAACACTTTCTTCAATGCAACAGGTGTTTTTAAATAATTTAATATATCGAAAAGCTGGTTTGAATAATTAAAATACTTGAGTGAAAATGGAAACACGTAATTCTGTAACGTATAATTTTTTTTATGACTTCAAATTTTGTAACGTAATTTACAACCCATGAACCGATTCAAGAAAATCTCAAGATTTAATATATTATGTGCTGTAGTGGAGTCGGGAGTGAGTTATTCACATCCAATTAAAACGCGCAGAATTCTTGTGTATTCCATCAAATGTGTAATGTTGAGAATAATTGATCCTACCAATTGATTTATCCAATTTGTCCTTATCGAGATATTTCCACGTTTTTAGTGCTCCCTCAAGAGAAAACTATAAATATCTCTTAAGCGGTTTATACAATTTCGTTTCGAAAATATTGAACTTCACCATATAACAATTTGGTAGGTATTGGTGCGAATTTTTCGAATTAAAAATGTATTTTTAAATTTTTGAAAATTTGTAAACGGAAATTCATGCGATGTTCCCGGAATTAATTCAAATAATAAAAATTTGATTTTTCCATGTAATATTTTCCTTTCTTTCGTCTCCGTTAACTAACTAGATTAGAGAGTGTGCACAAAGATCCCAGAAGGAATTCTGAGCACGCGTCGAAGTCATATAAGAATGCCATCCAAGTTACAAACACATCTTCAAAAATACAATTTTATTGTAAAGCAATTATGTACATATGCTGCAGGGTTTGTAATACGAAGTTATAAAACGTTTAATTTCTTTATTATTGCGTGATGTGACCCGAAAGCGAGCAATTATAGTTTCATGTTAGCAACGAACCCAACTCCCACGTATAATATTCGGAAAAAAACATTTTTCATTTACTTCTCTTTATTTTATCAAACTATATATAAATTGTATAAAAGCTTTTATTACTAACGCAATTTGTATAGTACCTACTTATATTAGAGAAAGCATAAAACTGAAACGTGAGGTTTATAATCGAATATCGGTGCATATTTGCAGATTACGATGCTCGTTATATTCTAAATTTCAAAACGGTAACATAAAGTTTGGGAATAACTTGAAAATTGTAATTGAAACTAAAACACAATTTAGTTTTAGCATTGTGAAACTTCTGTGCATATGTTTTTAGCAATTTACTCCATACTTGCCAAAGCTTCGAACTTTGTATTAGCAACTTCATAAACCACAATCTAAGAAAGATACTTTTAGGTCCCAAAGCTTTTACTGCGTTAACTGCCAGTTCACCTCTTTTAGTTATTAGTATACTGCGACAAATTTCATCACAACTTACTGCTTTGCTTGCCAAATTTAATGTCATAACATAGACAATTATTTTATGAAGTTTGGCACAAAACTATAGTTTGGATTTTAGTGCAGATTCGTCATCAGATGCCAGATGGTGAGTGAGCTTTCTCTGGGGCTGCGAAAGCAATTTGTTAATTCCGTTAAATAGAAGTAGAAATTGAAATTTTTACTACTTAAGAACTTGAATATCAATGTCCCTTCGTGTTTTTAAATCTTCATCTCGTGTAATCCTGGCAGTGTTTTGGGATAAGTAAGCCGATGCATTTGAATAATTACACTACGGAATGGCGACGTCTGTCAGTCGACATCCCCTTGTTTGACAGGCTATAAAACACTCGAGCTAGGCGAGGGAGTCTATTGTACAAATATCCGATGTTTAATGCACTGCGCTCAATAAATTCTCAGGCTTGTGGGGACACACCACTCTATTTATTATGTAAAACCACGAGGGACGCTCGGTGAACGGTTTAGCGCCTTACTCACGTGCTATCTTGTTATGGAAGTATTTACTCACACTCCGAAAAACTATTTTATTTGGCATTGTCTAAATATTTAATCAAACATATCACACAATACCGTGTAATTAATAATTTAAATAACCTAACCGAAATTTTGGGTTCATAAAATACATAGGTACATATTTTAATTAAATCTCACAGTTGCGTTAACACCCTACGTCACAAAATTTTTAATTTGAATAACATTTTTACTAACTCAATAATAAATATAATTTCTACATAAATTGTACTTAATTTTCTCTCAAGTTAAATTTTGCGTATTAGCAAAAAAAATAAACAGCAAATTCAAAAGTGGAGGAAAGTAAACCGTAGGTGGTAAATTATTCAATAAATTGTTTTGCATGTTTTCCAAGTTGATTGTAAACTAAAATTATTACTAATTTCAGACACGTTTTCAATAATGCTATTACACGCAAACGCAATGCGTAATAATTTATGTAAGAAATAATCTCGCTAAATACTATTCGAAAATGTGTTTCGCTGAAGTGACACTTTCATGCGAAATAAAATCTTTTTACCTTAGAAAACTTGAAACGTAGATGCATTATTAGTATATTTTTTTATTTTTATCCATGTTAACTTTATTCTTTAATTGACACTTGAATATCTAAGCTGTCTATAAGAAAGGCGATCCTACAAAAAAGATATTTTTTTTATATAAGATCAATTTTGATAATTAAATTCAGATTCCTGTTTAAATTTTAATAAAAAATGTAGTTAGACAATTAAATATCTACGTGAGGGAGAAAAAACAGGTCTTTTAAATAAAATGGACAATTAATAAAAAGTATTCTTTCATTTTAAAGATTTAAATCCAATAGATAGATTTAATTTATGATTGAAAGTTTACTGTTAAAACTCAAACTTAAAACTTACTTAAAGCTCAACTTATTATTTTTGTCGTTTCTGTACTTAATGAAAACCATCGACCAACAACATTATTTCTCAATTCATAATAAAAATTCTTCATCAAACTAAAATGCGTCCGTTTTTTCGTAAAATTCAATACAGTTCGGAACTTATCGCGCATTCAAAAATTTAAATATAGTGTTCACAACATAAATTATTTTTCGGAAGAAATGTTTTAAAAAAGTTTGAAATTTAATAAAAAGAGCCAATAACAACCCTCCAGGGACGGATCCAGAATATTTTTCAATTTGAAAAAGATGTATTTTTGGATGATCGGGATTGTTATTACCAATAAAGTGTGTAGCTGTTTAGTATATGAGGATAGAAATAATTATTTGTTAAACATTGCCATCAAAAATGCTGATTATATTCTAAATATCAAAATTTGTGCCACATTGAAACAATAAAACTGAAACATTGGTGCATTGAATTAAATTAATTAATTTAAAAATGAAAATGAAAATAAAATTCACAACTTTGTAACTGCAACAGTTAACTTTGCAGCTTAAAACACAATGTAATAAGACAAAAACTAACAGAGCCAATTAACATTAAAAACCATCATTACAACAATAATAAAATACAAACAAAAATACAACAAAAGGTTTTGTTTATGAAGAAAATTTTAAGAATGAATGTTAGATAAGAAATATACAAACTCCCAACTCTTTAATTTAAAATTGATAGTTTTAATTTATTTTTAAGTTACATCTTGCTCTTTTAAAAGCATTGTTACTATATTTAAATATTAAATAGAGAGTTTGGTGCTGCTGGTCACCGGCAGTAAAGTAAAGCAATTACTTTCGCAAGAAATGTTCGTTAAAGAGTTCGTTAAAACATAAAATTTCAATTTGTGTAACCAATAGTCATTGATTTAGAAAAATAGTGAGTAAAGATTAAATTTTGATTGACATTCGTAAATGTAACTTTTTGGAACTTGCATGATTGAACAACTCAATGATAATCTACTTTTAGCACTAATATTATACACTGCTATTTTACTACTAGCAATAAATAAAGTTTTAAGGCTTCGGTACTTCAAAAAGTAAATAATAACTTGATTCATGGTTGACAGTTTTCGTTATTGATTTCGTTCAATAATTTCTGAAACAGGTCACTACTAGTGACCGAGTTTTAACTATATATATTTGCGAATTTTTTACAGCTATAATACCAATAATACATTTTTAAAATATAATATTAGGGTCGTATTTCGCATCCTAAGTGCCAGAGGTCTCTGTCTTGCCACGAATCTTCTGCCAACCGTCGCTCTTCCATCGCTTTACGTACCTCTTCATCCCATCTTCTCGGAGGGCGGCTTCGTTTTCTCCTTTCCGGGGGGTCCAAATCCATATTTTTTGTGGCCACTTGTGAGGTAGCATTCGCCGCATATGCCCATACCATAGTAATTGCTTTTTCTGCACTTCTTCGGTTATGGTTACATCCATTCTCATTCTTTTTGTTATTTCTTCATTTCTAACGTGTTGCAGTCTACTTATCCCACAGCTTCGTCGCAGGAAGTCCATTTCTGTTGCCAACAATCTCTTTTTGTTTTTTTTTGTTAATTCCCATGTTTCTGATGCGTAAGTGAGAATGCTTTTGGTCATACTATTATATATTCTTTGTTTTGTTTTATTTCTTAGATTCTTCGACCAGAGGTGCATTTAATCTTTGTGTTATTCTGCTCGATATCTCTCTTTGACAGTTTCCTTTTTGAGATATAACTACACCCAAATATTTATACTCCCTGCTTGCTTTTATTGTTATTCCCTATATGTCTAGGTCTCTTCTTTGCTCTCCTACTACCAGATATTTGGTCTTGTCGAAATTTACTTTTAAACCCCATTTTTCATAGGTTTCCGTCAATTTCCTCATCATATATGTGATGTCGTCTTCATCTTAGGCTATCACTACTTGGTCATCCGCAATACAATACAAACACACAAATACAAAAATAAAAAGTAAGTATATGCAGAGTAAATATATTTTTAACAAAATTGTTTTTCTAAATTCAAACCTTTCAGGGTTAAGCCTTTTTAAAGCATTTTATTTTAAATTCCACTTTCACGTGGCCATCGCCCAGAAAATATTGATTTTTGAATAACAATAAATTAGTGCATTTTTAAATCTTTTTTAGTAAAAATGGATTAGTGTTTTTTAAAGAGCCCGAAGTAATCTACAAACTAGATTTAACCATTTTTGTCTAAAATTAACGGCTTTCGAGTTATGAATAAAAGTAGGTAGAAAAATTGAAGCTTTCTTATTTTGTTTTTTTTTTCAAAACTCTGTATCTCTTAAACGAAACATTTTACAAAAATTCTGACGCACCATTCCGGATAAGAAATTTAACGGACTACAACTTTTGTCTAGTAATCATTTTTGAAAAACCAATCCATTTTACAGAAAATCAGAGAATAATAAACAAGGCAGCAACAAAACAAAAAATTCAATTTACAAAATTTTTACTTTTATTAAATAATTATTTTATTAATTAAGCTATTACATTATTTAAGTAAATCTTTAAAATTGCTACCCTCATTTTCAATACACAATCGTGATTGTTTTAAAAAATGTATTAATTAATAAAATAATTTAATTTTTTGTTTTGTAGCTGCCTTGTTTACTATTTTCTGATTTTCTGTGAAAGCGATTGGTTTTTCAAAAACATTTACTAGACAGAAATTGTAGTCCGTTAAATTTCCTATCGGGAATAACACATCAAAATTTTTGTAATATAAAAAGTTTCATTTAAAAGATCGAAGTGTTTAAAAAAACCAAAATAAAAAAATCTCGAATTTTTCAACATTTTTTTTTTACTTTAATTTCTAACTTGAAAGCCGTTAATTTTATACAATAAAAGGTTTAAATTTAGTTTGTAGATTATTTCACGCTCTTTAAAAAAGCACTGATTCATTTTTACCCAAAAATCAATATTTTCTGGCCTATGGCCACATGAAGATGGAAATTAAAAAAAAATGCTTTAAAGAGGACTATAACTATCGAAGGCTAGAATTTCGAAAAAAATTTTGTTAAAAATGATTCTTCGAAAAGTGTTCTCTATCAGGACCTAAGTTATGTAAAGTGTATCCGGAGACACCCTGTGTAAACAGAAAAAAACTTTAGAGTAAACAAAAAACTAAAGTTATTTATAGCTTTTTCTTTAACAAATTGATTAATATAATATTGCTCTTATCATTTAATTTGCCCTATCTCAAAAAAATATGGTAAATATGTTTTTATTCTTTTTAGAGCTAAAAAAAATCAAAATAAAAATTGCCGCACCCAAAAGGCTTGCGCCCCGGGACTACAGCCCATTTAGCCTTGTGGTTAGAGTGGCCCTGCATTTAACGTTAAAAAAAATAACACAAGATCATCGAAACGATAACGAAGGACAAAAGCTAAAAGAAATCAGGGAACTGTCACGTAACCTATCACAAGAATTGAACTTTTTCCTATTGACCATTGGAAAGAGGACAATTTTCTGAGTATATTAACACAAAAAATTTTTTGGATTATGCAATAATTGACGAAATAACGGCATTTTAAAAATGCGAATTAGCAGAGGCGTGTAACTTGATATACCCAGTTCTGCTGTGCCATACGCGTGGTCTAGAGTCAGTACTGCAAATTGAAATGTTAAGATTTAAGCTTTAAAATTCGTAATTTTAATTGCGTTTTCGATGGGTTTCGAATTATTAGGTTAATTAAAATATCAAAATAAAATCACAAGTAGATATTTTCAAGTAATGAATTTCAAACTATTAATTTAAGTTTGATTTTCAAATTCACATTTCCAAAATCAGAAGTATTTAATATTAATAATATATTGTCGTGTTCTAAAATAATTTGGACCCACCCTATGCATTTTTGTAAAATTATTGTACTAATTATTAAGTTGTAACATTGTGGAATTTGCTAGGTGGGGACCGATTACTTTGATACGAGGCCTTTTGCCAAAAAATGGTCGACGTGATGGACGCATTAATTTATTAGTCCGAATAATTTTTGATAAGTTTGTAATTTTTGGAATACTAGTAAAAGTTTTTGAAGATAAAGTGTTTTATTGAAATTATTGTATTGGATTGAATTGATTTTGAAGAAAGATTTTAGTGGTTTTGAAAATAAAATTTAAACAGAAGGAATTAAAGATAAAAAGATAAAAGGTGGAATTGGATTGGATCAACAATTACAATTGGAAATATAATTAAAAATTTGGTAAAGAGAGATTTTACATTGTCGTATTAAAAATTTATTCAAGAAACTACAAAATTTGGTTGATAAGCCGGACCGCGATATGAGTATCGTATAAATTTTGCGTTGCCATTTTATAAAAATTATATTGAAAACGAAATTAAAATTTAACAAATATTTTAGATTGGAAATTATAGAAAATAAATAATTAAATTAAAATACAGCCGGGTGCATTACACTTCAATATAGTAAATTGTATGTGTTAGTCATGTATTTTAGATACACCTTTTAACACGGCTGCATGATTAGCCATTTTTGTGTAAGGCAAAACAATTTAAAAATATCCCTGAATAATGGCAGAACTCGCCAAAGGTGGAACTCGAAAACACAGATCTACGTTTACCTGGAATCCGAGATTTGCCATAAATAAGTTATTTTATAATAAGACCGAAGGCGCCCGGCGGCCTTGTTCTTTTGATCACACGTAAGACACAGCAGAACTGGGTATATCAAGTTACACACCCCTGCTAATCCGCATTTTTAAAATGCCGTAATTTCGTCAATTATTTCATAATCCAAAAAATTTTTTGTGTTAATATACTCAGAAAATTGTCCTCTTTTCAATGGTCAATAGGAAAAGGTTCAATTATTGTGATAGGTTACGTGACAGTAACCAGAAATCAATAAAGGTTAAAACTTTTAGGGGAGTTGAAGTTTTATATTGTTTACCTGCAAATTAAGACGAAATCTATTGCTTACAAAAAACTAACAACGGAGACCAAACGTGTAAATCGGCATGAACTTGTCGTCACGAAACAAACACATAAAATATTAGTTCATACCTATATTTTTAATATTTCATTTCATAACGTATTGACAAATCGTTTCTTTTTCAGTCGAGGTTTAAAAATGCCAAACTTGATCAATTTTTAAAATGGTTCTAAGTCAATTCCTATTTTGTAAATACTAAAATATCAAGATTTTTAATGAACATCCTAGCTAATAGCAAACTGTACTATCGGGTAATTATAATATAATTAATATTTAAATGTGACGTTTGAGCTATGTCGCTAAACATTAGGGTGCATGCGAAATAAGGTGCTTGTTAAAATTTTAGAATATCCGGCTTTGAGAGATACAAAATTTTATCCGAGTTAGCAACAAGTTTTTTTTGTCGAATTCAAAGTACTAATTCAATTTTTGAATAATAGATGAACGCTCGTATGAATAACAAAAATAATTTACTTTTAATATTGTTAATTTTTATAAAAATAAAGCAAAATAAATTAAAAGTATTTACACGCAACACTTTAATGAGTTAATAAGGTTGACAGGAAAAATATTTAATGTAAAGCGTGCTCAGTTGAATTTAATATTTTCGTAGAATAAATTAAAATACAAAATAATACGGCAGTTGCCGAAATCGATATAATATTTAATTTATTTTTAATTTAAATTAAAAAAAGTTTCGCGAATTGAGTTTAAAAAAATTATTTACTTGGATGTTTAATTATCAAAGAGAGAGTGATCACCCAAAATGTTTACTCTCGTATTTGAAACAAGAGACTTTGCGTATCACTGCCTATGGAAGGGTTTTTTATTCAAAAGTGTACCTATTGGGTTAGTTTACCCTTAATTAACCAGTGTCCAGTAGCACACGAGTGCTTATCTGGATTAACTGCGGCCTAAATATGCGCGCCGCTCTGTTATCAGGCACTGTAAATCAGTGAAACGGTTAGCCAAATCTAGATTATGCGTTGCGCGTATAATATGGAATACACGCGCAGTGTGTACAAAATTATTATAAATTAAGTTTCCAATGGTTTACTGGATTATTTTCAGTATACCATTTAGTAGATTACTTGCTATTTGTGTTTATTTCAAATCATAATGAAGAAAGTTATAATTGGAATTTAAATTTAATTCGCGCTTCCAAAGCTGTTTGCAGCGTAATTATCTTTTTTGATCAAGACTCGTTTAGAAAACTAATTGTTCTTACGTATCTAATAGTCCGTTTTAAAATATAAAACTGATAAAAATAATTTAATGTGACTCATATTTTAGGGCAGGGCAAAACAAAAATTACGGAATATTTCTATGTGTACTTAAAAACATGGCATATTTTGATTTCGAGTCGACTATTTTATATGCTAAAAAATTCTATTAAAAATAAATAAATCTACTCGACTAGGTGGTTGGCATTCAATATATCGAGAACATCTCTTTAGAAACTTGGAGATGTTCATATTTCATTTTGGCACCCGAGGGTGTGACAGGATTCCACAACAGTGTCTCTATTTGTTAAATTACTTAGTAAAAGGTCGTCTTTAGTTAAATTCTCATTCATATAAATAAACTAACGTTGTTACAAGCTTTATACAAATTTTGTTTGCGTTAAAGCAAATTAAAGTGATTAAAATATTAATTCATTATTAAGGTAAATAAAAACGAAACCGCTACACGTTTTTGGCGCTAGATGACGCAACCAAACTTGTATTTTAAAATAACGATATTGCCGGAAAGCGCATTGGAAATTTTCGTTTTTTAAATTTTAAGACCTATCGGTTTGCAGGTATAATGCGAATTGTCGGTTTTCACGTTATATGCATTGAATTCACAAACTAATCAAGTTAACTGTGGGTGGTCCGCTTACGGTCCCGCATTAAATTGAATTATCTACGGTAGTGTGATACCATTTGTAACCCCAACATGCAGGTATAACAAATTACTCGACTAAACACTCAAAACAAAGTAAAGTTGACAATCAAAAAGTAGTCCCAGGACCGAAACTTCTAAACTGCAAATTAAAGAAAATAATTAAAATTTATTACCGGCTCACTACGAAAAACTTAAAAGAGAAAGGCGGTGTAAGTGGAAATAAATTTTCAAAAGGGTTTGGACTTTTTCTTTAAGTATAATTTATGATGCAAAACCACAGTTGTCTAAATCTGAAGCCAGTTAGTTCCGTTCACTGCGTGAGACGCTTTCTTGACGTAGTCCAAGTTTTGCATTAAAAGCGAAAACTTTAGAGCAGTCAAAACCGTTTTGTTTTAAAAATTTTCTCCCTATTTTAATTCCAGAATAATGGAAATGTTGATGTTGTAAATGTCAAATACACATCTCACCAATTACGTATACTATGTAGATACCGCAAAATTTATCTTAAATGTTAATTTCGTGTAATTGGCATCTGTCATGTAAGATAATTGATAACACGTGTTCATCTTTCTCAATACGAGCGTTCGAATACATTACATGCGTTACTAATTTTATCCCACAAATGTGATTCTATAGCAGTTACATTACATACAGGGAAATCCCACTAAAGACTGATGGAAACATCTTTACGAATAATTAATTCTAAAATAAGTTAAATTATTTGCATAATCCTCATCCAAAGCGTGGCGCTACTTGTTCGCTATACTAACAGAGTTTTGACAAAATTTTTCCTAACCAAGATGGATCTGTGTATTCATCTTTATGCATTTGTATGACCTAGACCTAGACGTCCGTACCACGTATTTACTTTGAAGTACATCATCGATCAGTATTTGACATTTTTATACAATAATGGTGTTTAAAATTTATTTTGTTATAATCAATCACAATTAGCTTAGCTATCATATTATTCTATTACGGCGTGCAAAAGTTGTTTACATACCGGATGATCCAACTGAGCATAACACCACAACATGAAGAAATTACATGCTTAATTAGCTTTATTAGTTTCCCTGCTTTTAATACAACTTTAAGATAGTTTTACGAAAGCGTTAAAAAAATTTGTTTCCATCGCTGAAAACTACAAACTAAAATCAAAGAAAATCTATCCTTAAGAAGGGGGGGGGGGGTATGGGATTCTAAAATCTCTAAACTGCTACGTAAAAATGTTCTACGGAATCTTCACAAAATACAAGTAAAACTGAAAGAAATTGTTTAAAATTATTCTATTTGTCGTGTAACTATTTGTAAAATTCACCTACAAGGGAATTATATGTCCTCCGCATTTTTGTAATTTTTGCCACTTATTGTACTGATAGTTTAGCCCTTCAATAAAAACTCCTCAAAGCAGTAGGGACAGATGGCCAGAAATTTTCGAGAAAATCGACTTTGAAATATTGTCGAGGGAGTTTGAAGACAAGATGTGATACAATTTGCAATAAGTTCCGTAGCATAGAGGCGAAAGAGTTATCTTAGGAACCAGTGGGTCTACGGTTCTATTCCCACCTTAGTTAGTTTTTTTTTTGATTTTTTTTCTTTAGTGCGTATTCACACGATATTTAATTATTGTAAAATTGATTAAATTAAAGTACACAAGGGCATCTTTCATACGTAATTTGGCGATTTCACTGCACAGACTATCTTCGACGGTGTCTTCGAGGGGCCAGGCAAATTAACGGATACAATATCAGACACGATAACTTTACAGTATCTACGCTGGATAAAAACTGAACTTTTAAAAATGTGTTTTAGGATAAAAATATTTATGTTGTTTTAAGATATGTTGTTTTAGGATATGTTGCTTTATGAACTTTTTATTTCTTTTAAAATCTAGTCAGTTGCATGGCTTTATTAACCACATCATGCTTGCTATTTCTACCAATCGTAAAATAAATAAATTAAATCAGATGATAAATTATAAACAAATATTAGGTAAATTATTTCCACCAGCCACCAGATAATAATATGTGCGATGACATATGAAACTAGTCCTGTTAAATAATGATTCAAACATTCGATTTTATTACATTTGTTAAGAAAAAGTACAAATTGAATCTATTTAATAAATTAAATGTTGACACATTTTAGTCTACAATCATAAATGTAATGAATTTTACAATAATTAAATAATGTGTGAATACGCACTGAAGAAAAAAAATCAAAAAAAAAACTAACGAAGGTTCCGGGAATAGAACCGTGGACTCACTGGTTCCTAGGCTAACTCTTTCGCCTCTATGCTACGGAACTTATTGCAAATTGTATTACATCTTGTCTTCAAACTCCCTCGACAAGATTTCAAAGTCGATTTTCTCGAAAATTTCTGGCCATCTGGCCCTACTGCTTTGAGGAGTTCTTATTGAAGGGCTAAACTATCAGTACAATAAGTGGCAAAAATTACAAAAATGCGGAGGTCATATAATTCCCTTGCTAGTCGTCCAGCATATAAACCGAGCTTCAAAGCTAGATCGGTCAATAGTCACTATAAATTATTAAATTTCCAACATAAAAATGGAATTAGTGTGGATGAAAATAGTAACGTGACGTGAAAACATTAATTTGTACCCAATTGGTGTTTCTCCATTAGTTAAATAACACTATAATCTGCTCTACAGTGCTCTATAATCTGCTCGTCTTTTAATATTCATGTTTAATTTTAAATTTTTAATTTCTTAATCTTCAAAAATATAATCATATAATATTCTCGACATAAATCAATGAATTGAAAAGGCATCTAGTTGTTCGTTAACCGTTCAACTAATTCTTTAAAAAAACTTTATTAGTTCAAGTTTTTAAAAAATTATTTAGGTGTAAGGTCCTACAATCATGTTAGCAAGTTATTCTATAATGTAATTATAAAATATGATAGCTAGCCAATTGTGATTGATTACAACAAATGAAATCTTTCACGCAGTTATTGTACAGAAATGTCAAATGCTGATCGATGATTTACTTAAAGGTATATAAGTTCGTGATATTAACGTTTTTGTGATACAGATTGAATGTATAAAGATGAATATGCAGATTAATCTTGGTTAGAAAAGAATTTGACTAAATTTTACTTGTACTGATCTACCATAAGCGCTAATTTATTCTGTAACTTTAATGGTTAATTTATGTTACGATATTTCAATTCAAATTTAGCACAAATACTCAATTATTTAAATTAAAAATTAGTATTAGAAAATAAGATAAGAGTATGCACAACTTAAAGTTTAAATGAAAGCAATACATATATAGCAATATAATAAAAATACATTCTATAAAAAATAGTAATTCTACCTCAACATTATTGTCAGTCATTTGAATTCATCATTTTATTATATTATTCCAGACATTTATTCGACTGGCTATTATAATCTAACTTCATGCCAGTATGAGCGATGACGTATCTTCAATGCTCCTGACAAGAACTGTACAACATATTATACCGGGTGTTTATTTTAAAACTTCCAGCAATTAATATCTCAAAGACCAAAAGTCAGATGAAAAAATGTTTCGAACAAAAGTTATATGATAGCGAGAGGAAAAGAATATGGCATAGTTGTTTTTTTAATTTATTGACCTTTACAAGGTCATTTAAAGTTCAACTTTGGTTTTTTAAATAGCACCTTATATTTTTTTAGCAGATTCATATTTAGCATGAATAAATAGACAACTTTTGTTTAAAAATTTTTTTTATTAGACGTAGACTTTTCGAGTAAAATGCATTGAAACAAAATAAAAACATTTAAATAAACTACAACAGCTTATAAACGAAATTTAATTTTTTTAAAAATTAGAAGGCTGTTATTGCTTTTGTTGTTATTCAACTTATTAATTTTAGGACGACCAAAACAAAACACTGTCACATAAAACAATTAAATTGACATTAGTTTCTTCAAGAATTGTTAGTTTTGTGATTTTCAGTGAGTTTTTATTTTCCCCGTTAACTTTAGATGTGACGAAAGTTCGAAATCGGATCATTACAATGGTTTATACTGTAGAAGAAAGAATAGAATTAATTTTCTTGTACGGAGCTCAAAATGAAAATGCTGCAAGAACTGCAGAATCTTATAACGCGAGACAGCCTGGTCGAAATGCCTCTCATAGGTATGTTATAGACCTTGTTTCAAAGTTTCGGGAAACAGGATCCGTCAAAAATAAAACACGCAAGAATTTTAGAATATTGGATGACTTAGCTCAAATTGAAGTTATAGGCCATTATGCTTCAAATCCTAATAATTCGGTGCGTGAAGTTTCTGATATCAGTGAGTCCTGTTCATAAGGCGCTAAAATTACATAAATTTCACCCATATAAAATGCAGATTCATCAAACTTTGACCGAGGATGATCCAGACAGACGAGTGGAGTTTAGTGAAAAACTGCTTGAATTATTAACCACACATCCACATTTATTGAAATCCACTTGTTCTTCGGATGAATCAACCTTTTTTTCAAATGGATTTGTCAATAAACACAACTGTCGATATTGGTGCGATGAAAATCCTCATGTGTTTATTAATGGACATACACAGTGGCCGCAGAAGGTAATTGTATGGGTCGGTATACTTGGTGATACAATTATTAGACCATTATTTATTGATAGAAATTTAACAAGCCAAAATTATCCCGAAATACTTGAAGATGCAATCCATTCTTTAATAGTTGATGCGTTAGAGCAGCGGTTCCCAATTAGTTTTGATCGCGGAACCCTTGGGCGATGTAAAAAATCTGGCGGAACCCCAAGTCGATTTGTTTACTGCATACAAGATTGTGTACGCACACTACCCCCCCCCGTGCTAAATATGAATCTGCTAAAAAAAATATAAGGTACCATTTAATAAACCAAAGTTGACCGTCAAATGACTTTGAAAAGGTCAATAAATTAAAAAAACAATTATGCAATATTCTTTCCCTCTCGCTATCATACAACTTTTGTCCGAAACATTTTTTCATCTGACTTTTGGTCTTTGAGATATTAATTGCTGGAAGTTTTAAAATGAACACCCGGTATACTAATAATGTACTATAATATACTAAAACATAACTCGTTCATTTTCCTTGACCTATTAAAGTCGTTAATTAGAATTAGACATAACAAATTTTTCATTAATGTACACATCAATTATTGCAAACAAATTTGAAATGAATATCATAAAATATGTATAGTCTTATAAAGCACGGAATATACCTACCTAACATAAAATTTGAAGTTATTAAATTTCGATTCTAATATAATTATGGAATATTCCATGCACGTACTAAACGTTTTGAATAATTATTCATTGATTATACTCGAAATTATGTGTAGTATAACATCGTAACTGCATTATTAGGATACTTTACCGTTTTACCTACAACAGCAGTCACTCACGTTTACAAGAAAATTAAAACTTTTGACTTTCAAAAATTATATATCGAAACTGCTAATAATATCCGTCAGTTTAATGTACTCTCGAATTGACGTACATATTGAACCTTCGCCAAAAGACAGATTCTTTGAAATATTAATAACGTCAAAGTGGTTGAAATATTAATGTCATTGGAGTACATTTTCATGTGCTTGCATATATCAGCAACCGCTAATAAAAAGAAGATCCTGAATGACGGCGTAATAATGTATTTGCATTCTTGGTAAATAACCTTTCAACGCACTTTTTAATACCGCTGTTATACTGGAACCCCTATGTTCTATTATTAACAAGTGAAAGAACAAAACCTGCAGTATGTACCCAAGTGTTGATGTTTGTGACGAGCTGTAACTGTAAATGTAACTAAATTTTTAATTTTTTTACGAAAAAAAAACAACAAAAAAAAATAAGAATAATTGCAGTTGAAAATGTAAACAAGTGTAAAAAAAATTATGAGAACTCTTTATTATTTAATTTTTGGTTTCATAATATTATAAAAGATCATCTGGTTTTGAATACATGAAACGAAATTTAAATTAATTTCGAAAGAAAACAGATAATACCTAACGAATTTGTTAACTGGAAAAATAATTGTATGGCAAAAATTACTTTTATTTATTTGAATTTGTAAATTACTGTTTTAAACAGGTTGAAAGAAGCTATCAAATTACATTTTCTAAATATTGTGTGTTATGAAATGCTTTTTGGTCGATATACCCTTTTATACAAGAACATACAATGTCTGCACAGAACCCATGCACATAATATGGCATTTCATTATAGACCACTATAATATAATATTCAATTTTATTGATTCTAAAGGAAAATTTAATATTATATATAGGCTTTTCGTGCTGTAATTTAAAACTTTCAAGAAGTCTGTATTGAAGCCAGAATACAAATCATGTATTTGAATTTTTTAGTTTTGTTTTGCAAAATTCAGGATTGCAATACAAGAAATATTAATAAAAACGCACTAAAGTAAACATTATAAAAATTTAAGTCAACATGAGAATTTATGGAAAATTATGTAAATCATTATTGTTTTCGAAAAAAATTAATATTGGTTAAAATTCAAATTGCGCATTAAGCTACTCCCTCCGGTGCTATTATGTCGTTCCCTGGGAACCCTAACAGCAGAAAATTGTCTTTTTGATTTCAATTTCTAATAAAAAGCTCTTTGTGTGGCGTGGCGTGACGTAAAACGAATTAAGACGAAATAATGTTGATTAAATTAATTATTATTTATTTAAAATAATTAAATCGGGAATTATGCAGAATTCCTGTAATTAATCAACATAAGAGTAGATTTTTGTTAAATTTTAAATATTTAAGCTTGCCTGACTAAAACATATCAATGTGACAATGTTAGTTTCGTGGCCAAGGGTCTCTTTTTACTTATTTATAATTAAATTCATTGTCGTGATCACTAACAATAAAAGCACATTATTTTTTTATTAAAGGGGCGATATTTATAAACTATTCCAAAAATGTCATAAAATGTATTTTTTATTATATAAATGACATTTTAATGTATATAATTGTGGTAACAATAATAGTTTTGTAAGTGGAAGACAAAATATTATATTTGATTGGCGGTTTTGCTTGGCCAGACCATTTAACCACAATTTATCAATCGTAAATGTTTTTTCTATTGTTGCTTTGTGTAGGTATTTATTTTACCTATCGCATCGCTTAACCCAGAAGTTGATTCCCAAACAAATTGACCTGTAAGGTTTAAAATAACATAAGAAATTTTCGGGCAAAATAAAAATTTTATATTTTCTTCTTTAAATTTTGAGATAATTTTTCAGTTAAGTGTACCTAATTGAAAAGTTACGAAGTAATTTTTTTTTGTTGTTTGGTTATATTTAAGTATCATATTATTAGTTATGATATTCCATTATACCTTATACCAGTTTTTATTTACCTTTATTCTGACAATTTAAGAGATAAGTACTTATTTAAGTTTACGTTAGGCTGGAATTTATTAAACATAGTTATCATTATAACTGTCAGCTAGCTTTGTTACTTAAAGCGCAGTTGCTCAAGTGAAGTTTGTCGCTTGAAGAAGTACATTCTTTAGTTGGTTGTTTTTGCTTATATTTGCTTAGTAATAAAATTAAAGATTTGGGCGTACTATCAACTAGAAAAAGAACATGATAGTTAATAGTATAAATATAATTTATTCAATACAAAAGTAAAAATTAAAGTGATAATGGTAATGTAAATAACAATATATTAGATCGTACAATAATTGTAACAATAAAAATATTTAACGTTATTCTCAAAAACAAAGCAAACTCTGAAAGTCTAGAGAAAAATAGTATGGTCGTCGTTTGTCTCTTATTTTTTTGTCTTTTTATTATTATTCTTATTATGCTTCTTTTTTCTCTGCTTTCTTACTTTCTATGTATTTCGCCGCTATTCTGTTCGTTCTCAGGCTGGGGATTAATTTGGTTTGGTATAGTAATTTTTTTCTTTCTTTAATGGATAAGTAGCTTCGTTCTCTTTTTGTGTGCTTTGGTTATTTTTCACTATCCGGACACTTGCCCGTTCTACTTCTTCCACATCGATTCACTGGGGAACAAAATAAAGGTTTTTTCTTGCGGCCTAACTTTTTAGAGTGAATTTAGATTTACTAATGTAATAAAGTATTCGGCTCATAGTTATTTTCTTTCTCTAGTTCTCACGATAAACTTTAAATTGTTTAAAACGGCATTTTGATTTTTTTAAATTTCTTTGTGCTGACATCAGCATTATTTCCATAATAAAAAAATCTAAGTTAGTACTATGCGCATGCGCACGTCTATGTGCAATTGTTAATTTTGTTGTTTGGTTCTTGGGGGCCCTCTTTCGGCGGATGCACGTGTTTCACCGAACACATAAAACACTGGTAGTTACGGCGCTGGCTTTAAATATATTTGTCAATCATTTCCTGGTCTCGGTATGGAAAGATTAAAAGCAGGCATCTTTGATGGACCACAAATCCGTACACTTATAAAAGACAATAATTTTACAAATCACATGACTCGGATTGAATTAAAAGCATAGACAAGCTTTGTATCAGTTGTCAAAATTTTTGTGGAGAATCACAAAGTTGCAGAATATTCCGAAATAGTCGGCAAAATGCTTAAAGATTTTGAAAAATTAGGAGCTAATATGAGCATCAAAATACATTTTTTGCATAGCCATTTAGATGGATTCCTTGAAAACCTGGGTCATTCCAGTGAAGAACAAGGAAAACAGTTTCACCAGAATATCAAGATAATGGAGCAAAGATATCAAGGCCGATGGGATAGTCATAATATGATGGCGGACTACTGCTGGACCTTACAAAGGGATTGTCCACAAGCACCCTAACCGCAAGCTTTTTAAGGGCGGCAGTTTTTGTTTTGATCTTTTTTAGCCCTAAAAAGAATGAAGAATTATTTACGATTTTTTCTATTTTATATATACAGAGAATTACTTATTTAACAACTTAAATACTAGTGTTATTATATTAAACAATTTGTTAACGAAAAAGCAAAGAAAATAAATATATAAATTTCTTTTGTTTTTTGTTTACTTTAAAGTTGCTTTCTATTTATATAGGGTGTCCCCGGATACACTTTACATAACTTAGGTACTGATAGAGAACAATTTTGTTTAAATTCAAGCTTTAGAGCAGCGGTTCCCAAATGGGGTTCCGCAAAAAAATCCAAGGATTCCGCCAAAAAGAATTTCAAAATGGCGTAAAAATAAATTTTACCGCTTAAAATAATATATTTTTTAACTTTTTTCTATTCCATTCAATGGCAATCCATTCATGAAATGCTAACGTCTAGTCGAATTTTCTGCTGTAGATTTCGAAAATCCAATTGAAATTAGGTGCGATTTCTAATTGGAAAGAGGGGGGGGGGGGGTAGTGTGCGTACACAACCTTGTATGCAGTAAACAAATCGGCTTGGGGTTCCGCCAAATTTTTTACATCGCTCAAGGGTTCCGCGACCAAAACTAATTGGGAACCGCTGCTTTAGAGAGTTAGGCCTCTTTAAAGCATTTTTTTAAATTTCACCCTCCATGTCGCCATAGCCTAGAATATATTACTTTTTGGGTAAAAATGAATCAGTGCTTGTCTAAAATTAACGGTTTTCGACTTAGAAATAATTAAAGTAAGTAAAAAAATTTTGAAAAATTCGAGATTTTGGTGTTTTTTGAAACTCTCGATCTTTTAAACGAAACATTTTATAAAAGTTAAAAATCTTGCATTGTGCATAAAAGTTTTAAAAACTAAAAATCCAACATAATTAAGGTAAGAACGGTAGACACATTGCCTGCTTTTTCGACCGTCTAGCCATCACACGATGTGTTTCTGACTCATTAGTCGTCATCAGTACCGTTTACTTGGTATCACCTTTTCCTTGGTATCTTACTTTTTAATATTGATTTTCCAAAATGAGTGCTTAAAAAACTAATTTGTTTTTATCTGCAGTAATAGTTAAAAAGAACAGGCACATACTATTGAACTAATTCTAGCTAAAGTCCAAATGGAATGACCAAATATTTAAAATAGTATTAAAAGCAATATTTGAATTTTTAGCTTATTACGTAAAATTGAATAAACACAATCATGTGGGCAATGCGATTTAAAAAAAACTTCAAACTCTTATAATATATACAACATTGTTTGTTTTCTGACCCAACAGAGTTTTGTTGTCTTTTCCATTATTTATTTTCTAGCATTTACCTTTGTGTTTCATAAGTTTTCGAACGGTTCAACCCAAATCAGTTTTTGTCTTTACGTAGGAGGCTAATATTACATTTGCTTGTTCATTATTATTTAAAGGATTATACATTACGTATTCTGTTTTTGTATTATAATGGCAACTTTTCTGTCAGTTTTTCTATATAGGAAGATAATCTTTCAATTGTGTCTAAACCTGCACAATATACCATGTATGTAGATAATTTCCCCAACTTTCTTTTGCTCTGTATAAAACTACTTTAGTTTTAAAATTTACCAAAAATTACAGAGTGCCATACTTAACTGAAGTAAAGATGACTTTACTGGTGCATTCTGTTGTTTATCCTTCAAAGTCCCCAAATGAGCGAAAAAATTAAACATAAAAATTAAACAAAAAACAGAACAGAAATTTGTATGATATTTGTATGAAATTTGTACTATCAATAATATTAACAAATTTTCTTTACATAAAACGCCCATTTAACACAAATAACACTCGTACTCGCAAAATTACAGTTATATGCGATTTTTGCAGCGTTTTGAGTATAAGGTTGCGGCAAAATATTTTTATGTTGTGCAGTACGTAAGAGGTAAACTTAGCCGAAGCCAAGATGACTTACTATAGGAAATATAAAATAAGATGGTTTCTTGTTATTTCCATGCAGTTCACCGATCAATATTGGACTTTAGATCACAGTAGTATCTTCCTCTTGGCAATCGGTCTGCTAGTTTACTTTTTTTTGTGAACTCATCATTATATTTCGTCTAATAATAATGTATCGATTCTTTGTGAATGAGAGAAGTGTACAAATTTAATATCTCTCCAAGTATTTATACCACTAGGTCTAAATTATGTATGTGGAATTTAGAACGTGTATCCTCTTTGTGTAAATATAGCGACTAAACTTGATTTAACAAGACTGATATCGGTAACCACTTCGACAACATGAGAGCTTTATTTTCTTTCAAAGCAGTACACTTTACTCTAATTAATTTTTTATTATATCTCTGCAGTAACTTTTCTGTTTTTATTTATATTCGGCCGAGAAGCTTCACAAAGCAAAAGAAACAAACAAAAGAAGGAAAATGAATATTTCGAATTGCTTTTAAAATGCAGGCATATCCGCAAGTTTGCTCCATATAAATTTAAAAATAAACTATCTTAAAATTTAATTCTTGCAAAATTATTCAGCATCCTATTGTTACAAAGTTTTCTTTAATCGTTTCTCTTTTAATACAGAATCCTAGCCTTTCCTTCAAACTCCTCAGAACCTACACAATTTTATATCGTAAACGAGATTACAACATATCCGAGGAACTTTCTTACAATAGGTTTTTACATTTATAGAAATTGGATTTGTGTATGTGAAGCATATAGTAGACCCGCACAGCCAGCATTTTCCAGGATTTGAAAACTGGAGCAGAAACGTTTTTAAAAAATCAAAAATTGAAGTTGATAGGTTTTCTAAAAGCCATTTTTCTTGCCAAGTTAAATTTTTTATGTTTGTGCCAATAAAAATATTTTAGCTCTTTTTTATCCTCCTTTAAATTTTATTTTAATCACATTACGCCTCTCACTTTCTTTATAATCTCAATGACAGTAGCTATCAGAAGCAACTTGATCTTTTAATATAAAAGCAAGGGCTTACTACAATGTCCTTAGGTTTTCGACTTTGATTAATTTTATAATGAATCCATTAACGTGATACCATTTCCATTACGTCAGGCTATTATTTTGTTTAATAACGTTCCAATATCCAACTCGACTCAATCTCGCCGGAATTAGGAAAAAATATTTTTTGCAAACTTAATTATTTTCGAGGTGCTTTAGAAGTTAATGACATTTTATACTTTCCACAACACATTTTCATAATATCGTCTACAGCGGTAGTGCCCTTAAAAATATATATTTATATATTAGATATACACGCGAGCTTCATAAATGGGATTGCATCGCTCAGTTTTGTTGACAATATTTATAATTTTTATGACGATGAAAATGCGGAATAATAAGTAGTTTACACTAGTGTCAAAATTAATTTGTAAAATTAGAATGATATTCTCATGGAACGTAATATTCATAACTGTCTAGACCAGCCGAAGCATGTGACTCAAGATAATACTTAATATACCTCGCTGGTTTCAAAGAGAAGTTTCTTATTGAAATTTCAAGTATATTTCTGCATCAACAATTTTATTTTGTAATTTTGTAAGAGATGAGTACGCCGTTGCACAAAAATTTAAATTTCGACAACTATTCCTCTCGACTAGAAATTAACCACGTTATATTACAATATCATACTTTTAATTTATTTCCAAGTGGTAATTATGCATGCGAAATAAAAAATTCTTACGTACCTCACGGTCGAGGTTTAACTTCGACAAAATTAGAATTATTTTCCTTCCGAAAATAAAAGAAAAGTGAAACGGAAATCAAGACTTAAATACTTGTAACTTATATTCAGTTCATTTATTAAATTTTCAATTATTTTCTTCCTCTGATTTTTTGTAATACGACCGAGTTTCGCCCATTTATACAATTCTATTGGGGTACTATTTTCACGTAATTGACGGTGAACTCAATAAAGGAACTCGTAAATTCCTTGTTTTTCAATTTAAAGAGTCCGTTAACACTTATTCACTGTTGCATTTATTCTATGAATAAAATATTTTCCCTCAAAGTACTTTTTCCGATAAAAATTTATTGCTCGAGTTACGAAATAAATTAAATTAACATTTAAGTAAAGTATCGCGGTGGAATTAATTAAAATTGTTTAAAGTTATAAATCGAAATGAAACGAACAAAAATTACATTTATTTAAAACGTTATAAAAATGTCAGTTGCTAGTAAAAAAATAACTTGACGACGGCGACGCTTTAGGTATATATTGAAATTTGGAACCAGCAATTCAGTTTAGGATATTTTCGTATTTATATATTAATGGAGTTTCGATTTTATTCCATTTTATAAAAATACAGCGAATCTAAAAAATCCTAGAAAATGCATTACAATAGATCCACTTTTATTACCAAATGCTTTAAAATTCTTTAGAAAGAATGTCCTCCATTTATTTTATTTATTATTCAAAGATTACTATATTTATTTAATAATTTTCAATTCAAATACACTGCAACATGCAATGTTCTATCTTTTTTTGTACATTTGTAATTATTTTTCTTGTAGTTTCCAGTTTATTAATATTATAGTTAACAAAACAGCGTCGAGAGCTTGGAACTCTTAATTCGGAATTGGAATTATTAAAAATGAAAATATACTGGCATTTCGGACGTCAGATGACAACCAATGAAAACTCCGGAAAGCAACGTGATTTTATTATATTGGTGAACTATAACATAAGCAATAAATAAATTAATCAAAACAAAATTAATTAATTTAAAAAAAAACCTCATTTATACCCGAAGGTGTTGAGGAGCTGTTCTTCACTTCACTCAGTCGTGTTTACAAATTTACGCCACTTCTTCCTGTCTAGTGCATTTTTCTTTGCTTCGTTCCAGGTTTTACCTCTCCTGTTAAGTATTTGTCCGATGTTATCGTTCCATGTCTTTGCTATGGTCTGCCTCTTGTTCTTTTCTCTATTACTTTCGCTTGCCACACTTTTTTTCACAGGCATGTCGTCTAGCATTCTATTTAAATGCCCGAATCATCTCAATTATTGGCATTCTACTTTTGTTAACGCTGGAGTTATTATTAATAATAATAATAATAATAGGCATTTATTAAGAGAGTTACTTTACAAAAAAAAGGTCTCTTAAAAGGATGATTTCTAACAAGTTAGATTTTCAAATCACCCCTTTTAACAATGTATTATTTACACCGATATATAACGCATAACAAAATTCAAATCGCATGATACCTACTGCTCCAATTGCAGTGCGTCGGTTAAACCACGGCAGAAAGCTGTCAAACTCGGAGATTCCAAAAATAGTCGTCGATGCCTTTCCACAAGTCTCGGTGCCCAACATGCAAAGCAGTGCTCAAACTTGGCTGTAGAATGAGACGGAACGTCAAAATTTCCCAGATCACGCAGAGCCCGGGAATGACAAATAGAGTGGGGCCTAATCATATCTCGAAGATGTGTCGGTTCACCACTTCTGAATATTTTAAGGAGAAGAATTTCAGCAAGTAACAGAAAGTGCTAGTCAATTTTCAGGCCATGCAGATCACGATAATATGGTGTATTGTGATCATACCTGCATATGTCGAATGAATAACGTAGGCATGAATTTTGCAGAAGCTGCAGCTTGCGTTTGTACTCTTGAGTTAGGAAATCGTAATAGACCGCTGAACCATATTCGATGTTGGACAAAACTGTGCTGCTGACAATCGACCACTTCACATGAGCAGGCAATATGGTCTTGAATTGGTACAGCGATCTCAGCTTATAGTAACATCCCATCATCTTGCGGTTAACATGTACACGAAAATTAAGTTCTCCATCCAGAACAAAACCCAGGCTACGTGCAGAGTCGACCATCCTCACAATCCCATCACCGATCCTCACTCGAAGAGTTGAGCCATCGAGCGCTCTACGTATCAACAGGGGACTACCCAAAATGATTAGTTCCGACTTCGCCGGATTCAATGTCAAACCATTTACTAAGGACCACACACGCAGTGATTCAAGGTTACGATTTAACCGAGTTATTGCAGCATCCAAGTCCGAGGGAGGACAGGATATGTATACGTATTCGGGAATCGTCCGCATACAGATCTAAAGAGCAGTCTGGATCCACTACTTTCTCCAGATCAGATGTGCATACTATAAACAATAGCGGGGTAAGGATACATCCTTGTGGAACACCCCGAAAAACCACTAATGGCTGAGATACATTCCCAGAAAAATCAACCACCTGAGACCTATCACGCAGGTAACTCGCGAACCAGTTGCACATTGACTCATTGCATCCATAGTAACGAAGCTTAGCCAAAAGGCGCTGGTGCAAAACGGATTTGAAAGCCTTGGAATAATCAAGAAGAACCAATAGAGTTACCTCGGAACGATCGGTTGCTGATGCAACATCCGATGTGAGCTTCAACAAGGAGGTCACAGTACTGTGGTGGGGCCTAAAACCAGACTGCGACGGCGACATAACTTTGTAAAGTGCCAAATGATCGTCCACCGCATTTTTGATAAACGACTCAACAATTTTTGCAAATGGTGATAATATACTAATCGGACGAAGATGGGCAGGCTCTAAAGCTAACGGAACTTTGGAAAGAGGTCTCACACGTGACATCTTTTAAATGGCTGGCACCTCGCCTGTTTCGAAAGAGAAATTAAGAATGTTGCAGAGCACCTCACTGCAGAACGGAAGAAGGAGCCTCAGCATCCGAAGACTAATACCATCCAGCCCAACGGCATCGGAGCGCAGAGTCGCGACAATCTCATACAATGCCGCTAGCGTAGCCCTCGGAATAGAGAGTGATCCAACTCCGGGAAACAAAGCGTCATCGAAATCCAACTGTACCTGGCCAGAAACATTCGGCACAGAGCTGAGAAAATAGGAATTTATATAGTCAGGATCCTCACATAGATGTCCAGAAATCTGACCATTTCTAGTCTTTCTCTTATTTCTTCGTTCCTTATTCTATCTATTCTGGAGGCTCCCTCTACTCTTCTGATATATCTGATTTCGGTGGCCTGGATTTTGCTTTTGAGTCTTGTTGATAAATTCCACGTTTCGCAGCCGAAGGTTAGTGTTGGCAAGTAAATTGTTTTATATACTATCATTTTTGTATTCTTTGTAATTTTTTTCCTTCCTAAAACTGCTCTTCCTATTGCATAGTACACTCTTGCGGCCGCTCCCACCCGGTTATTAATCTCAGAATCCATGCTGTCATTTTCCTCTATCATTGCACCGAGTTACTTAAATTGTCTGACCTGCTCTATTGTCTTTCCTTCGATGTTAATATTTACTTTTTCATCTTCTTTTCCTATCACCATTACTTTAGTTTTTTGTACATTTATTTTCATATTTTTATTCTTCAAGGCTGCGTTCCATACTTCTAGGTTATGTTGTAGGTTTTGTTCATTTCTTGCAAATAAAACTAGGTCATCAGCAAAAGCGCAATCAGTTATTTCTAACTGTTCGAGATTTCTATAACCCAGTCTTAGTTTTTTGGTGTTTACTTGGGTTTCTTTTTGTACTTTATCCATTAGCACCAGGAACAACATTGGACTCAGCACTCCACCCTGCCTCAGGCCTTCCACAGTGTTAAATTCATTCGTTTTTAGGTTTCCCGTTCTTACATAATTTCTTGTATTATTATACATGCTTTGTATTCCACGCAACAATTTAGCATCTACACCTCTTTCTTTTAGAATCTTCCATATTTGTTCTCTGGGAGCTCTATCAAATGCTTTCTCGAGATCCCCAAAGCATACATATGTACATTTTCCAAGTTTCTTTTGTTTTTCTATAATCTGCCTTGTTGTGAAAATATGGTCCTGGATGCTAAAACCTTTCCTAAAGCCGCTCTGTGTTTTTTCCAGTGTCGGTTCGATTATTTTTCTTACTTTAGTTTTAAGGATCCTTTCGTATACTTTAGTTGGTACGCTCAGCAACGAGATACCTCTATAGTTACCGCATACCTGATTATCGCCCTTCTTATATATTGGGAGTATTATCACAACCTCCCAGTCTTTCGGTATTCTTCCCGTTTTCCATGACAAATTGAAAATGTTGTTTAATTCCTTCACTCCTTTTTGGCCCATATATTTCAACATTTCTGGTATTATTCCATCGTGGCCGGCTGCCTTTCCCATTTTCATCTTCTGTATAGCCATAACAGTTTCTTCCATCGTGATTTCCTCTTCTCCTGTTATCTCTTGAAATTCATCATAGATCGATTCTTTCACTTCTCTATCGCTTTCCAGCAGTTCTTCGAAGTACTCTTGCCATCTACGCATAATTTGATTTTCTTCATATATTATTTCGCCTTTGCTGTCTTTAATTTGTTTTAGAGCAGTTTGTTTCTCTTGTCCTAAGTTCTTTATTATTTTGTAAAACAGCTTTTGATTTTCGTTTTTGTTTTTTTCCAGTTGTTTTCCAAATTCTTCCCACGCTACTCTCTTTGCAGTTATTATCATCTGTTTAGTCTTAGTTCTTTGCTTCTTGTACTCTTCGTACGCTTCTTTAGTTTTTTGTGACAGATATTTTCTCCATTCTCGCTTCTTCTTTTTTGTTTCTTCTCTAATTTTTTTATTCCACCACGACGTTTGTTTCCTATTATTTTGGACTTTAGTAATACCACACGCTTTCTTGGTTGCTGCCAGTAGTATTTTTTTGAAATTACTCCATCTATCTTCAAGTATCGCCTCCTGTTCATTGCAATTTCTTTCCATTTCTTGATCTACTATTCCTACCTAAATTTGTCATACAAATAGTAAGTCAGTCTTAAGGCACCCTTCCAGAACGTGGCGTAATCACCAGCTAATTTCTGGATTTGTAACTGAGTGGTTGATAGAAAATAACTTAAAAAAGTTTACAATTTTTTAAGTATTTTTGTGATATTTAGTAGCATGTGATGTTAGAATAATCAAACTTAACAAAATGTTAAAATAATAAAATTTTAACTATTAAGTAAATAATACATAACTACTACGAAGAAAACATAATATTTAACGAAACCAAAATGACAAAAATTCACATTTATCAGGGTTGAACTTAGAATATTAAAATAAACAAGAAAATAGAATTCTGGAAAAATTACGTTATAGAAGTGGTAAAAATACATAAAAACCTGTAACATAATATAAGGGCTTCTATTTCACGATTATTATCGATTATCGGTCATGTTTAACAGTAAAAATAACGAGTGAGAGCAAATATACCAAACAAAATTGAAAAATTTTAAATTTAAAAATCAAAAACTAACCAAACTTTAAAATAAATATTGTGCTTATCATATGACCAAACTAGAAGAGTTCACGTGTTTAAATAAAATTTTAGGTTAAGAAAAGATTATGAAATCAAATCCCATACAATGGGTGAAAGCAGAGACATACAATGCCATCTATTGCTTCGAAAATAAATTTGAAAAAAGTTTTCAAATTTTACCACGTTTTTGTACCTAAAGCACGTTTTCTGTAAATAGAAAATAACTTAAAAAAGTTTACAATTTTTTAAGTATTTTTGCTGTATTTGGTAGCATGTGATGTTAGAATAATCAAACTTAACAAATAATTAAATAGTTAAAATCTTATTATTTTAACATTTTGTTAAGTTTTATTATTCTGAGTGGTTGAGTTATCTAAGTCAATGTTAAAAAATTCTGAACACTAATAAATTAATTCGGCCATAACGCATAATCACTACTACGCACTGTTCTCTTATTAGTTAACAATGTTGTTAATTTGACATAAAATCAATAAGTCATTGTCAAGTTGAGGTAATTTGCAAGGATAGTCAAATTTGTCTAAAGTTATAAATATTCCAAGATATTAAAGATTTAATAGAATATAAAACCAACAATAATAATTATTACTTAATTGTTTAAGAATAATAAGCAATACAAAATTTTGAAAGCTATTACTTTACGATTAAGTAATAATTAATCGTCTAAACCGAATTGCAATTGACGCTTTCTGCATTACAACTTTAGAAAAAGTAGACACATTCGGAAGACTTGTCTGACTTTTGTAACGTCGCATTATTTATTTAACCATCTTAACCTCTTACTATATTATTATTGGCAAATTTATTGCCCAGACCACTTTATCAAATCAATGAATTTTATTCACTACAACTTTCTTACAAATTCTTTGTGATTTTTCTTAACTTCGCTACAATTTTATATACCTACTTAATTGGAGTTGGTAAAAGCACTCATATTATATTGAAGTAAAATAAAATCGGTTGTTACGCTTTTGCTGATCAATTCAATCCATTTCGGCATTATACCAGAACCAAAACTTAAAAATCCCACTTGTGATATATGTGAAAGCTTTAGAAAGCTCGCAAGAACAATTTGATAACCTCTTTTGCAATTTTATAAAATTTTTCGTTGATGTAATAATATTATTTTTACGAAAGAAGTTTAGTAAGTTAATAAGGTAAGTTAATTAATTTTGCTCTTCACTCGTTACGTCTTGTATAATTTTGAATTTAATTTAGTTGTATCACAATTAGACTTAATTAAATTTTTATTTTATTTCATAATGTTTAAACTTTTCCAGTTAACAATATGTAGAACAACTGGAGGAAAATTTTTAGCCTTATATTATTTTACTGAAAGCTACAGCAATTACTCTGAAATGTTAGTTGTTACTTTGAAGTAATTTGTGTCGCACCGAGATAAAACTTAATCAAAGTGAGGTTTTTATTAATATGAAATATTTTTGAAATAAAAGTTACTTAAGGTGTAGACTTGTACACTTTGAAATGAAGCAGGTTACGATTTGTTTCTTAATTAGAAATTTTGTGTAAAACGCCTTAAGTTTTCTCATTACTATTGTAAGCAAGCCTTGCTTTTAACAAGTATTTTAATGGTTGTTAATGTAAAGCAATTACTTAGAAATAGGAGAAACGCAAGTAATCCTCGAGATTGTTTGTTACTTACTAATTTTGTTACATTAAGCATCAACTTTCTTAAACAAACATAACAGAAGTTGGAGGCACAAAGTACGTGAAGTTTCGTATTATTAAGATGAAATCTCACAATTATGAAGCCTTTATGCAGCACAAACAATTTTGCACTCGTAAATTATAAAAATTGAACAGCAAATTCATAACTCTGGTGCGCTCGCGAACTAGGTCTTGACTCTGTTATGTTATATGATAGCTATGTACGTTTATTGGTCCTTCAGCGTCGTATTGTAACAAAAATTAAAACGTTTATTTATTTCTAAAGGGCTAATACAAATATTTACAGATACGATTAATAACAATTACTAAACTAAGATTAACACTAACACTAATTACACTACAATTTATTTACACCATAATTTATATTTAACACTAGGTCTATATTTATTTAAACACTCGGTATAACGTTATCACTTCACTGTATTTATGTTCACTTGATTTATGTTAAGAGTCGCGCGTTCAAACTGGAATTGATTTGTGACAGGAAATCGCGCCTTCCAGAAAATTCCATAACCCTTCAGGAATTTCTAGTCACTTTTTTGCGTTTTCTAGATCGTAAATTCATCTATATTTGAATGACTAATGCTGTTATTATGCATGACTCATCACACATGATGTCATACATTAGTCATCAAATATAATTAGACGTTCTTTTGTAACAGTATTATTTTAGCCGCTCTCGTGAGCGCACGTGAGCCACTGCAGTGTGCCTCATTAAAAAAACTTAAACGCTAAATCCGACTTTTGACATTTCTTTTATTTTTAAAGTGAATTTTAGATTATCTCCACTTGATAATGTAATTTATTACTTCAAGTGGAAAAGTTCTAACCAAAATATACGGTAGAAAAGTTATAATTTCAACTTCAATCAAGAATTATTTTAATTAGTGCAATCTCACGAGTAGGTAACTGCCGCCTACTATTTGAAATTAAATAAATCCTATTTCATTTCAATATTTTGGTTAAATAAATACGAGAAAGGCACAAATTGGAAATTGTGCGATTAACAGATTTACACGGGTATTACTTTTTCATTACGCTTTTTGTTTTTCTATCGATATGTATTAATTTTATTTTTAAAATTTTTTCGTTTCACGACTGAGCGGTTTGTTTGAATAACTGAGCTTGAAAAATTTGATACCCAAAGAAGTTTTCCATATTTAGTAAGAAAATAATTATGATGAAGTATAACAAGCACTTGCGTGTATGAGTTATGTTAAAACGCGTGACAAATGCTATTTTGGAAGCAAAGATAGATCGAGCATATTTTGTGATTAGCAAGTAAACAATACGTGTACCTCGTGTAAACCGGGAACCAAACTCAGGCGTTACCACCTACTGCTTTTCTCGTGTTAAAACTAGATTGTCAAGTTAAATGTTATAATTTATTTTGATTTACTTTACCTACGCGTCTTTTATAAGATTGACACGCAGAAACACAAAAGTTTATACGGTGCTTTTAAAACCCACTTAAATAATAACAAAACACTTGCTGCTAACTTTTACAATTTTCCATCACAAAATAAAGTCTCTTAAACCTTAATCTCTTTCTTGTTCATTAATTGTTTCGGAAAATTTTAAATAATAACTCCAGGAAAATTATTAGAAAAACTAAAGACCGAAGTTTTTTCCTTGTTCGTTTTATAAATATTTATTTTATAACGTCTAACCGGATACCAAGTACGCACGAAAGGTAACTGCTCTCAAACAAAAATAGTCATAAAACCATAATAATATTTGTAAGTTATAAAAACTATATACTTACAGCTAAAAATAAGTGATCGAATCATATTAGCTCATTTTTGTTACATTGTCACTGTAACATGAGATCTATCACAGCTCTCGTTATACAGAGTTGCTAAGCAAAATACTAAGAGCTTTGAGTTACGCCGATAATTGATTTTGTTTACGGTTTATAAATAAAGACATTTTCCAAGTAGATTTAGAGATTTCTGTTTTTCATGTGGTGTCAATTTACAATATGTCAGAAGATGTCTTCTCACTTTTGTTGTTTATTTCTTTGCTTTGTAAAGTGAGATTCCCCCAACAATTTAATACAGAGTTTGAACACGCGGCTACTTAGTTTGCAGTCATTTACCACACGCTAACCACTACACAATCCTCTGGGGTTGTTTTAACCTTTCGTTACGATGTTTTTAAGATGTTTTTACTTGTGAAACATGTACATAAGATAACATCTCGAAATTTTCTAGAATTTTAGTTATCTACAGTAGCTTATGCAAAATAAAAACGATTGTAATATTTCTATCTTTAATATACTCGTACATATATATTTTATTTTTGTACCTGACGGCTCACAAACATAACAAATAAAATAGCGAGCTTATGTTTGTATAGTAAGTTTTAAATTGCTTTTACTCTATGCGAATGTTTGTATGCGCATTTGTGTTATGTAAAAACGCTAATATAAAATATTGCCGCTAGTTTTAGTTTTTTTTTACTCTTTTGAACAATAAAATCCAATAACTCCATGAAATACGATGCAAATAAAAAATATTCTAAATTGTAACGTTTGTTTACTTTAACATTTTTGAAAATGTCAAACCAAGGTTTAAATTTAAAAATTCAATTACCAAATCATTTGTAATCAAATTGTTGTGATTATTGCTTTTCAATCTTTGAAAATACAGTTGATGTCACGCGAAGTGAATTTACGTCACGAGCAGCTGAATTTCGTAGGTAATAGAAATTAGAAAATGTCGTAAAATCACAAAATATAGTATATTTATTGTTTAATACTGCTATAATCTAATGTTTATTTTTGGTGACAAGTCTGTAGGATTGACGGAGAAGTCACAAAAAGTACATTCTCTCCTAATAGCACACAATAATATAATTATTTAAGTTAATTAATATTACCTAAGCATTAATGTATTTTAGTCCTATCTACTATGTTTTTGCATTAAAATCAACGGTGTTCATGAAAAGTGTTATAAACTAAATATGAGAATTGATTATCAGAAAGTGAATTTTTATACTATTTTTATTACATCATTTAAATTCAAAGTAAACATTAGAATCTGAATCTCAACATCTTGTTGAGCTAATATCTTAAACATAAGAAACAGCATTAATTATGTAAATATTATTATTGTTATTAGAGATTTTATTGTTATTATTAATTATTATTTCTGTGAGTATTATTCAGAATAATTTCAGTCTATGTAAGAGGCGCTCAAGTGAAAAGTAAAATTTGCGTAAGAAAAACGTGGAATAATTAAAATTTTTATATTCTAAGATTTAAAACGTTTAAACAAAACCAATCTTGGTTATTTAACTCTTGAAAAAAATGTAATTAAAGCTTGTGGTGTGACTTGTGCAAAGTAGCAATTTATCTTGTAATTCTTATAAATTCTCTACAAAACTTACAAAAAAATAAATGTGAGCCGTCAATCCCAAAGCAAATTTCAGTAGTGTGAACACGCATAAATTTTAACCAATCACGTTTTGAGGTCATCAGTTTAGTACCTTTCAAAATTATTCGTTTGTATAATATTATATATAAGCGTATTTCAATGATATTTAAAAGCATAAAGCTCGGTTATATAATAGAGAGAAATATTTTTAATATTTGAAAGCCTATTGAAGATAAATTATTATTTAATATAAAATTATTACCTACAAAATTGTTTATAATTTCATTTTAATTTAAAGAGTACTTCACAAATTATTTTAATACTCACAGCGTTGATGTTAATTTTTTAAGACGATATATAGAAATAAATTATGCTGATATGTTTGTCACAGTCCAAGCTGATCTCAGGATTTATGTAATTATAACTCGGGAGCCAAACGCTCTTTCGTTCTAGCAAATTTACACTCTTTGAAAAAAAACACAAACTTAAATTTAGCAGATTTCGAAGTTCACATTAACAAGTTGTTTTTATTATAATATTAATTATATAATTAGAAAATAACCAAGCTAAATTAAACATAGCAATAAAGATGTCTCTTGAGATTACAATCAACTATATAAATCAAAATCATAGTTTGAGCATTGGAATACTTTCTAATAATTACAAATTATAAGCAACCAATTTTATTATAAAGCGCGAGGCGACGTCTGGGGCGTCGTTGAATTATTAAATTTAGAAGCACCGATTGCGATTGTCTTTTAGTAAGTCATGGCAATTCAATCTGAATGAGCATTACGTTGACGAAGATGGTGATGACGAAAAGGTCATCGTGATTTCGACTAAATTGTATTTTAATATACAAAATGCTAGTAAATATTCAGTTCTACTGTAATTTTAGGTGAGATTGATTAGGTTGTAATCATAACACGTAGGTACGTGAATGGAATTTAAACTTTTGAACGCAAAACATATTTTAAATAGTATAAATTCTAAATGCATTCAGAAAATGTAAATAATAATTTTAATAATTCTATATCAAACGAATTGATCGAGTCAAAGCCAGTATATTAATTGAAATCATTTCAATTTATCATAAAGGCCTTTTTACCAGTAGTTTATAAATATATCTCAATGTTTAACAAAGCATATTTTGCTCACCGTTTTAGTAATGTTTTACATGATAGTCATTTTTAAATAGACTGCTGTTGAATAGATAGAAAATGTTTTTTTAAATGTTTTGCTATCACAAAATCATCAAAATAATAATTACTTGGTAAAATATGACAGAAATATCTTATTGAAGTTAAACCTCGATAATATTTAGCAAATATAGAAAAGAACACTAAATTCTAAAATAATATTATTCGCTTCTTGCTAGAAAAATATTTTCCTTTTAGAAAAGTTTTATATTCGATCTTGAAAATAAACCAGTTTAACGGTAGTTACTGTTTGTTTAGAAGTTATGTGCGAAATTTTTGTTAATGAGATTATATTAAAAAAAATATCATGTTATTAACTGCTATTACTCGTTATGGTAACTTTGTTAACTTAAACCTACATAATACATCGTGGGTCCTTGATGCCAGAGGCGGCTTACCTTCGCAAGAATTGTTAGTGCGAGATATTCCTATTAAGCTCTTTAGAATTGAAATTACTACAAAAAGCAAAATGGGTTTTTTGGGCGCCAAACGATATTATTAAAATTAGAAGACGAAGTATATTGCTTTGTTATATCATCAAAAATAATCCAATAGCCAAATAGCACAAAATTGCTTACACAACAAAAATACTCATGATTACTCAAAAATATTAGAAATAATTTTTAAGATTTATTTTGATTTAGATATTACATCAGGTGCAATTAATTTGAAAGGTTGAAGTTTTATCGGATCCAAATAATCAAATTCTAACAAAATTTTTACACTAAATAAACTTTAAAACTGTTTTATCTTTTGCCCACAAGAATCACTTATAATTTAGGGTAAAAAAACAGTTATTCAGGCTACGAGTATCTTCTTCATTAGAAATTCTAATTAATTACATTTCAGCACGCTATCTTGTAGTGACTATTGGAAAATTAAAAACCCACATTAATATTTACAAATCTAGGGCTTTTAATTTAAATTTAAAATTAAATCCTCTAATTTAGTCCAATCTGAAGAATTTTATTACAAAAGTCAACCTTGTTTACAAACTTTTATTTCTTGTTGCTATCTGAAGCTTTCATAATTTTTTCTCTTTAATTTTTTATTTTTAGTACTAAGTAATTTTTTTTTAGAACTAGATATTTGTAAAGTTTATCGGCGGTAGTAATTCACATATAGAATTAAATTTTTCTTCAACCTACCGGCAAATAAGTTTTATCAAAATTCGTAAATAAAAATAATACGTCACCTAATCTTCATAATTCAGTAATTCAATATTTCATGGTAAATTAAATTTAAATTTAGTTGTTATTGTAGATCATATCAAATAAATTTAATCAACGGAGTTGATAAACAAAAATTACATTATAAAATTAAAATCTAATATTTCAATTCGCCCTTAATAATTTATCAAGTCTTTTAATTAAGTTTGTCTGATAAGATCTTATAAGATTAAATCAATTGTATAATTTGTAACTGTGGGCATATCAGACCATACGAAGAACTTCATATCGATAGAAGAAGTGTGTGAGGAAGGGTAGACCTCGCCCATAAAGCTTTCTCACAAATTTACAAATTAAATTTAAGGTTTTACTTTTAATTTGTTAATCCTTTTAGTAACTAATTTATATCAGCGGATACAAATTCAAAAATTTGTAGGAATTCTTAAAAGATATTTCCACCTTAAAATTTCAATTTTACACTCAGAGTGAGTCGGTTAGTGTATTTTTATTACCCTAGCTTGATTAATTTTCCATTGCAACCTCTCCTTTTGTTGGTACCCATAGGTTATTTACAAGCTTCTTAGAGAACTGAAATTTTCGTCATTTTTGCTAAGTTACGGAAAAACTGATAAACATGGTAAGATAATCAAACCTAACAAATGTTAAGATAATAAAAAGTAAAGAAATACATACTACATAGAAAACATAATATTCAAAGAACACTAAAATGACAATAATTCACATTTAACAGGGTTGAACTTGAAATATTTGAATAGAAATGATAAAAATTACTTTAAAAATAAAAAATAAAAAACTCTGTAACATAATATAAAGGCCTTTATTTCATAATTACACGATTTTACGATTTTTAACTTACCAGTTAAAAAATTTTATTATTTTAACAGTTAGGTTTGATTATTTTAACATCACATACTACTAAATACCACATAAATACTTAAAAAATTCTAAAACTTTTTAAAGTTATTTCCTAAACATGATAAGGGCTGATTTGATGTAAGTCACTACTTGCTGCTGAAGAAATTTCAACTCTACTACTGTTAATGGGTTACAAAATAATTGAACTAAGCTGCCCTCTAGTGTGGCTGATAATACTTACTTCTATGATAGGAAGAGTCGAGCTTTTTGATCTGGTGGCAAGATATCTATACTTTTCTCTTATTAAACTTCTCTAAAACCAACCCCGCTAGTTTCTAGTCGCCGAATTCCAATTTTTTGTTAATGGAAGTTTCCAAACGGTATCATTTTCCAGTTAATTATGCTTTAAATTAAACCTTTCGTTCTTGATTCGGTATTTTTTAATATTTCAAAATAATTCAATTCCGACGCTTGTAAATTCTTTAGAATATAACCAAGACATGAACAACAGTCAGAAAAATCTTGTTTTGATATTTATTTGCAAAATGCTTAATAAATCAATATTTTTAAATGCGTAGATATTAAAAATAAATTTCTTTAAAATAAAGAAAATAAATACTATTAAATTTCGGCAATCGCAATCACGATTAAATCGATTATTAAATGATTTTGTTGGTTTTTTTCCAATATTAGTTAATATTATGAAAGGACGCCATACTGCTAGGTAATTAAGGAAGTGGATTAACTGTAAGTAGTTAATTTGCTAAATGTAATTGAGTTTTTTGATCTTAAATACGTTATTCATTGGCTTAACCAAAGCGGTGGGATTTTCTTCATTTAAATGAAGCAATTTGTTGAATTGTACAAATAGTTTGCCCCAAATGTATCCCGAATAACTACGCAATCAAATAATTTATTAGTAAATTAATTATTCGTAATAAAAGCTATTAAATTTATTTGAAAGTTTATAAGTTATGAAGTTAGTTAATGTTTAATTTTCTTACGAAAGTTAATAATTGATTCGCCAACAATGGTACACCGAAAACCACTTTCTTCATAATTAGGAAGTTATAATGATACATGCATGTATACTTATTTATAATTATTATATGCCGGAATCGATCGACGTATTTATAGTGGAGTTGAACTTTCCGTTTTGAAAAATTTGTTATAGTGACTTACTTTAATTAATATCGAGATTAATGGATATGACTTTTAGTATTTAGACCATCTTAATCTGTAGCCGTCTAGAACACATAATCGTCAAGATGAAGTTGAAGTAATTATAACTTTCCGTTTTGAGTTTCAACGAGTTTTGCCGTTGTTTCATTTTATCGCGGTTATGAACAAAGATTTTGGGTTTATACTTGCTTAATAATTCAGTTTGTTAACTTCGGTATTCATTTTAAACTGTATTCAAGAATACAAAATTTGTTTCTTAACTCGCGGTAGCAATTGCTTTAACTACTTAAACTTTTAATGAATAACTGCTTAACTGTATAATTGAAATTTTTTGGTGGAATAGTTTGCTTTGTTAAAATTTAATTAAACAAAATATAATATTGTGTATACAAATTTTATTACATTATATGGAAACCGACATTCGAGCTTTTATTATTTACGATTTATCTAAATCCACCCCACATCAGGTTTAATTTACTTCGCCCTAATTAATTTCGACGAATTTTTTGTGCTGCAAATAGTTATAACTTCTCTTTCTTATTTTATTTCAGTTTCCTTCGCGCATCCAACTTTAAATGATTTGGATTTGATGAATGGCGAAAAACTTCCTTCGTTTGTAACTCCAGGACAAACTTATCGAATTGCCACAGGCAGCACGGTCGTTCTACCTTGCAGGATTACAGATCCAGGTTTGTTTTTAATTTTTTATTTTCTTTTATGAAAACGAATTGTAGTTAATAAAATATTTTGTTTTTCAACTGCTCGAGGCTATAGTAAATAATAAAATTTAATCAGTCCTTTTCTTACAAGAAAATATTCACAATTCCTACTGGCTCACAAATGAGCAGCAGTTTCGTTGTACTCATAGCATTTCATTGTGTTTTCATTCAATTTTATTTTATAAAAAATCGATTAAATATTTCATAGTTGTGTTTGTTTACTCCCATTTGAAATCCTATACTTTTATAATTTTGTAGTTAACTTCTATCGACGTGAATTTTTTAATACTTCTTATGCGTACCCTAATTTTTGTGTTTCACATACAAAAGAAATAAAAAATTATTTCCCTTTTATCAAACATTTTGTCGTGGCAAAATAGAAAACTTTTGATATCACGATTATCACGATAGTACTATTGTCACGATATACCACCAACTGTTTGTTATTAGATAAAGTAATTATGTGAGTTTTATTTATTAATAGAAAATAAGTAATCGAAAAAAAATTAAAAGCGTATCGATCGGTCTAACTCTTGAATGCTTAACAATTATTTCGAATTATATTTCCGTCGATTTCGTTTGTTAGTTAAACAAAAATAAATGATTTTTTTTCTTTTTTCCCAATCTAGTTAAACTGATATTAAATTGATTTTGTCATTTAGCAATGAAAAATTTGCTTTAAACGTAAGTTTTTTATTTTTTAATTTTTTTATCTTATTAAAAACTTTCAAATTTACTTGTTTTCTTGTCGTTAATTTTTTTTTAATTATAGGTAGTTTCGTACTCGTTTGGAAGAGGGGCATCGCTGTTTTAACAGCAGGTCCTGTTAAAGTAACGCCAGATCCTAGGGTACGTTTGCTACCCTCGCCCACCGGTCCATCAACACTCACGGCAATTCCTGGACTTTCCGGAGGAGGTTATAGTTTAGAATTAAAGGACGTGAGGCCTCAAGATGCCGGAGACTACGTCTGCCAGATAGGAACTATGGAACCCAGGGAAATCACCCACACGTTAGAAATATTAGGTATAACATTTTTGTATTTGCTTAAAACGAAATTGACTTTTGTGTATATTATTGAATTGAAAGGATGATAATACGTTCTGAATTAGGTTGATGGCTACAAACAAATGTCAATTCTCACATAAATTATGGCAATAAAATAACAACTCTTATTTATCGATATTTAATGTGATAGAAACGTGTAGGCTAGAAGCCCGATCATTTAGGTGGAAGTTTTAATACCCATATATGACCAACGTCAATTTTAATATGACAAAAGCAATTTTTTGTTTCATTGTTAATAGCTAAATAAATTTCCGTAATTAATTTCATTATTACTCAAGTTCCGAAACATATCGGGCTTCAATTTATAATAATTAATGCTACCAACAAAACATTACGCTTACTTGACAAAAAATTAATTGAATTCGTTAATTAATTTTTCTTTTCGAAAACTGACCGACACGTCCTTCATAATAAATATAAAACTTAAACACAATCTTAATTAATGATTTTAAAAACAGACCAATAATGCTTATAATCGTAAATTGCTACCACAACGTAATATAAAAAATATTCTTTTGGTGGTTTACTAAAGTCCTAAATTACCGGATTTAGTCTGACATAGCCCTAAGTTATAGCACAGAACAAACTCTATTATTACTTCTTGCTTAATTTTCTATCAAATCGTTTCCTTTTTATCTCTTTGAGTTCAAATTTTAGTCTAATAATCGCTTCCTATTGAGAAAATAACTAAATAAATGTCCAATATTGCGAAATAATTAAAAGCGTTAATTATTTTGAAAGAAAATTTGTATAATATTTCTCTTTACATTGCGTCAAAGTGAGTTGATTTTAATTAAAGCGGATTCACAATAGGGTAATTTCTATTTAGAAGCCTAGACTTGTTTTTCTTATCAGTCAATTATACACATTTTACTCTGAATAAAATATTACTTGAAATAAAGCATTTTTGACCGTCACCGGTGCAGAAAAAAATACTGATAAACACACCCATACAGATAATTTTTAATTAAAGCTAGCGATAAGTAGAAGACTTAAGCAACAGTACTATACAAAAAAAACTTACATTCGTAACAAATTCTTGACCCATTTAAATAGATTAAGTACAGACTATAAAATAACCTGTATTATTGTTAATAAAGGACCTTCCGGACTCAAGGATAAAAATAAAACAAATAACATTCTTTTAGAGGATGCGTGTGTCGACAATTTGTTATAAAAACAGCCTACATGATGACCTGAATTCACCCATTCAAACAAAAAATGTTCCAATATAATTCAGGTTTAAATCTAAATAAGAAGGCATATGAAATTACGGATGAGTGTAAGAATCATATTTTCACGATGAAGCTGAATGTGCCCGGATTACAATAATGAAATAAGAACATCACTAAAAATGATAATTTTATCGAAATAAAAAGTGTGTTTGATAACCTCACGAATCCGTTTTTTAATATAAAATTAATTTCAATAATTACAATTTACTGAAATTAAAATTTCGTGTAAAAACTGCAATATTAAAAATAATACAAGTCTTTAATTAAAATACCAGCAGCTACCCTCTTGCATTATACGCCAACAAACAATCTCTACTGCACTCAGGATAATAACGGGAATGCAAACACCGCATGCAACAACCAAATACAGTGATTTCGGTTGACATAAATTTGTAAATATTGAAAGAGCAACTGCTTTCGTCATGGCTGATTAATAATAAAGATGAGAATCAAAAAACAATTATATTAATAGAAAAATTCTGCGATAAGTAAAACAAAATAACAAATTTCACTCGATGAAGAGCATTGAAGAATCGTCAACATCACAGATAGGTGATTGAAATATAGCAAACGTTCAGACCGCTAAAAAGTTTTAGTTTTAATAATTTTTTATGTAATGGAATTACAATAGATTATCAAATAAAAATAACAGATAATATAAGAAGCTTGTAATGCTATTTAAAAATTGCTGATCGAAGTTAACGAACACAATGTGTGTGAAGTAAAACGTGATACAAGCTTTTGCAGTTTAGAGTAATTACATTAAGAAAAGAAATAAAACGACCTCTAAAAGAGCTTTGTTTTCAATTTAGTTTTCAAAGTTGGTATACTTACAACAATTGAGCTCGTACATGTGGTTAATTAATTTATATTTTTTCTGCAATTCACCTTTTTGATAGGGCAAGTGGCACTCGTCGTAATTGTTATTTTGAGAGATCTTAAGTTTCAGCAATGCAAAATCACTAAATTAGGAATAAGATTAATTAGACGAACCACATGCACATGAGAGTAATGTGGAGTAGATAAATTTTGTTGAAGGGTGCCTCATTAGAACAACCTTTACAAAGACAGGATAATTAATTCCTTTAAAAAAATTGAATTAGGAAAATAACTGAAAATTTTGCTATAACAAGAACTCGTCGGGAAAAATGTTTAATCAAAATTTTTTATTCAAGTTTTCCGTTATATTATAAAAGGTATTTAAATTATAAGCTTAATTAAAAATTGATTTTTAAAATTTCAAAATGTATTTAAAAAACTACTCGAAAGACATTCGGGTTGCGACAAATAGACAAATACACATTTGAATGGTATACATAATGAAAATAGTGGATATCTGGATTTAATTTCATTTTTTAATTCTAAAATTAAATGTAATATTTTTAATAACGGAGAATTTTCGTTTGAACACGTCAAGATAATGAAAAATAGCTGAATTATTTTTAGCAGAAAAGACGAGCGTTTATAATTTTTTATTTGTGTTTAATTGGCGTCCGTGGAAAATTATGAAAAGTAAAACACTTTAATTACTATTAGACCCGGCAACATTTGTACCTAATTGAAAGTGTTTTGGTTTGGTAACCACGAGTTCCCGAAACGAAGTAACCAGTAATGACCACACAATGTACCGAAAGGAAATCTTTTATACTCCAATAATTAGAAACACTTTCTTCTATCGTTAAATTGAAGTGAGCATTTACTTTGTTCGGTATCGATTGGGGTGTAAAAAAAATGACGAAGACAATAACTTAAGCAGGCAATTTCTTGATTTTAATTCAATTATTATCCATCATGGAACGTGAGTTCTCTATATCCGAGTTTCTCGGATTGAGTCAATAAATTACGGACTTAAGAATACTTGTGAGACGTGGTTAAGAACCTGGATCTTCATTTCCGTTAACTGAATTTATGTAAATCGTCCAAGTGTTCCTATTAGTAGACCGTAGGTTGAAACTTCACACTTACACCATTTCTACTAGCTTTATAATTACGGGTCTTGCTTGCCATTTAGAAGTTTCCAAATTTATACTAAGTGTTTAGGAAACTAAACATTTATGCTTTTAAGCAAAAGATTTAAAGTGCTTTTAAAATGGGTAATTAAAAAGTAGCATTATTAAATTTTTATTGTGAGGTGGTGCTAAATAATTTTGTATACTTTTAGAAATTTTAATATCTATTATTTTATAGTCGAAGGGTTAAAAAGCGTCGCTTATTTTCAGTTCCACCTCGTATTCACTTCGTGTCGCATAGCGGTCCTTTAGAAGTCGTTCAAGGAGCAACTGTAAAGTTAGAATGTAGAGCGTCCGGAAATCCAGTTCCAACTGTAGCTTGGACAAGGAAAAACAACGTACTTCCAAGTGGGGAACGATCTGTGAATGGCCTATCTTTAGTTATTCAGCACGCCGACCGTCATTCGGCAGGCCAATATCAATGTTCCGCAGACAATGGAGTCGGACAACCAGACACCCGACATATCACCCTAAGTGTTCGATGTAAGCTTCATAATTTCTGAGCCATTAGTTTTACTATAACCTAATGAATTATAAACGAATTGATCAATAATTTATTACTTGCTTGTTACAGATGCCCCGGAAGTTGAAGCGGAGAGAAATACTGTACACACAGGAATTGGTTTGGAGGCCCACCTTGTTTGTATTGTTCATGCGGAACCACCCCCTCAGGTACTTTTAACCAACAAATTATAATGTTTTATTCAGAATTCAACTCATCCGTTAAAGAAAATCTCTATAAATAAAACACTCCAAGTCATTGTTACGCTTAAAAATGTGATGCACTGTTTAAAAATTTATAGGTGCTCTGGTTTAAAGACACCACCCAATTGGGAACCACCGAACAGCACACCAGTCAGGCCAGGGGAAATCGTTACACGTTAATCATAAGAAATGTGACAGAAGCGGATTTCGGAAATTACAGGTAAATTTATCCCTCGATTGCTCGACAAACAATAAATGGGTAAATAAAATAATATGCAAAGAAAATGCATAAATAAATATATGTTCGGCTCCCTAGGGGCATTTATTATTAATGGAGCATAATTTATCACTATCTAAATACATTAAATTTTAATGAATACCAATAATTATTTCTAACTACAAACAATATCGTGAATCGATCGATTTCGTAATTACGTAAAAACTCTAATTTGCAGTTGCGTCGCAAGTAACACACACGGTAAAGCTCGAGGTCATTTAAGCCTGACCGGCACGGCGGGATTGGCGGTGTTCGAGTCGCCTTCCTTGGGCCAAGAAAAGGAAACTTATAATATCACGTGGTCCGTGAACAGTCACGCCGCGGTCACGGAGTACGAGCTATTTTTCCGACAGCGCTACATGCACCACAGCCATCACACTTACGAAAACGGCACATCGATTAACAGAAACGACAGGTGGAACAGTGTAATAGTTACCCCCCTTGGTATATCTAATCAACCCCGACCTGCACCTCCGCCATTTCCGGGGGTAACCAGGCAAAAAGTGTCCTACTTAATCAGGGGACTGCAGCCGGCCACCACTTACGAAGCTCGGGTTCAAGCCAAAAATGTGCACGGCTGGAGTAAACTTTCTCCAGTTTTTCATTTTACTACAAGATCTAACGGTAAGTTTAGTTTTTTGTGTTTTATAAACTCCCTAACGTAACAAGGTTAACGCGTAACTATAAGTAATTTTCTTTTGATGGAAAATCAATTCCTACTTTTTGCTACTACAGCCGCACTTTGTTTGTAACGAAAAATTTGTTGTTTCAGTTTTCCTGTTTAATTTATATGCTTGTGGCGTGTTGTCATTATTAACTGCAGCTAACGTAGTTATTCTAAAAATCGATAATAAATTATAATTTTCTTTTTTTTTCAACGAAGAAAAAGTATAAAGTTAGCGATATTTTAAATATTAAAGAATGGGAGAAAACAAAAATGATTGGAGAGTACGAAAGGATTTGTTCTTATTAGCTCGTAAACTTTTAACCATTTTCGTATTTGCAAAAATTTTAATAATTCAAAAGTATTGTCGTGGTTGATAAATTGCAATTAATTTTAAGGTATCGTGTTACGTAAATAAATTTATTTATTTATGAAAAAAATTCAAAGCTAAATTTCACTAAATTTTTCTTATCACGTGCCCAAACCTATTAAGTTTTAAAATACTTTTATTTCGTACAAATAAATTAATTTTCTTGGAAAGAATATTTGAATGGGGTTTCCTTTGCAGATATCGAAAATATGGTAGAGCCGTCTGCCCAACCGGCGGTTTACGGAATAAGTCAGCAGGGTATTTTTCCGTTTAATTACAGCGGAAACCAACAGCTCTCCTTTGCACTCATCCTTTTACCATTGATGGTGGTTTCGATTTGTTTTATTTAAATTAACAAAAACTCGTACGAATAAAACTAAATATTTAAAATATGTCACAAACAATTTTGCAAAGTGGTAAAATTTATAAATGGAAGTGAATTAAACATTGATGTGTAGTTTTATAAATTTTGTGATACGTGGTTTTAAACTTAAAGATGAAACCTAAAATCTAATTACTAAGTGAAGAGTTGACAATTGGTGTTTTAAGTTGTAATTTATTAAATTATTACGTGTAATGCAAATTAATATTCACTTATTAGCAATCTCACTCACGAATCTTTCACTTTACAAAAATCTATACATAATTTATATGTCAATTTATAATACAATTAAAACACAATAATAATTATTAAAATAAGTAAAGGTGCGTTCAAAAAACTATTGTTTTAATTCGTCCGAATTTTATTTTTAAATACCTGCGACCAATTATTATTACAATAGTAGACTACTTAGTATGTATTATATAAATAAAATTTGATTTTCCTAAACTGGAGAGAGCGTGGCCACTCAAAAAATTGTGAATATTGCTTTATGCGCGCTCGTATTGTAAAAAGCTAAATAGACAGGAGTAAAATAATATTTTGTGTACAAAAAACCTTTCTGGTATATGTAATTTTCGATAATTGGTTACTTTAATTGTCGTATTTCGAAAGTGAGTTACTGTAGTAAATTTTATTTATTCAAAATTTGTAATCCGTTCATGCTTATAAACTTATCATTCCAAGATTTAACTCGGATCAATTTTTAAGTTGTTACCGAATTTATTATTCCTAAGAGGGTAGTTTGTTAAATTTTATTAAACATTACCGGTTTTAGATGGCAATAATTTAACAATAAGGTTTCCTTTTACGGCTCAATAATAATTATTGTCATTTTCGTGCACTATTATTAAGTTGGACTAATTAATTAAGAGTGTAATAAAAACTTAATGGATATATAAAATTTTATGGTAACAAGCTTATGTCGTAATAGTTTTTGAATGCACTATGTATAAGTAGCTAATGTATTAATTAGATTGTTGATAAAATGTTGATGTATATTTATGCAAGTAAACGGTTTTAACTTATTTTTGTTACTTAAACACAGCTTTTTTGCTTGCACAATACCTGTTAGATATGTAATATGTATATAAAGACTGAACTATTTTTATAAAAAGTGCAATAAGTTTATTGTATTAGATTATACTTATTGTATTGACAAATGTGTAAATAAAGCTTAATTATTAGATTAATACAAATTTCTGTTCTTATTTCCACTAACCCTCGACGTTGATGGGGCGCCGCCGATAGAACTTCTAAGGTAAGTAAAGCTTTGTTAAATTATAAAATAAGCTCTCACCTAGCTTGGCGAGCTCGAGCGTCGGCTTCAAAGCTCAAAGAACTGACAATAAATTGATCATGCTCGTACACAAAACTCTTTGGCTTTCAAATGTTGTGCTAAACTTTTGGCAGCTGTTCCATTTTTAACTAACAATTTTCCTGGTTTTCGAATTTTACTTAATTTTCTGCTTGAACACAATTATTACAAAACTAATAATCGTCCTCCAAAGCTGACTAAGCAATGTCGATATTTTTTTTAAAGTTAATTTAAAAAAAGTGAAGTGACCGCATTGCGGTATGTCTCCATTTCGACAAAATAATCAAAATCGACTGCTGCATTAATATAATAATGGAAAAGTTTAATTAAACTTATTTCCATAATTATGAGATCCTAATTCAATCGAATCTTGAGAGATTTACTTTTGAATTGATTAAAAATTGTCTACGCCGTGGAAATGGAATGATGTAAACAATATAAAAAATCCAGTCCGTGAAATTTTATTCATAAATCCGCTTCATACAAACAAGAATCTTTAGACGTACATATACTATATTATTCTTTCCACCATTTTAATATATAAATTTAGTTTTAATATTAGAAATTTTATTGCATCTTCTACAGTTTAGATCGTTGCATTTTTATTAAAACGTCGCGTCACGATTTCGGACTTTCGATGAGCTTTGGTGCATTTCAAATTAAACTCCCGTGCTAGATGCCAAAATCGAGAACGAACAATTAACATCCGGAACTTGGAATAGATTTGTTCGATTTGAAGTGTCTCGTAATAAATTTAACACCTCAAAATAAAAGTGAGAAAGCATTTTTTCCGTTACACTTTTTATGAAATGATTAATCACCTTACTGTTAAACTTGACTGTTGAAAACACTTCCGGCGCCTTGAAATATTTATGATATATTCCGACCCAGTCTGCTACTGACAAAAAGAAAGTGAAACTGTTTGATATACATTAAAAAAACTATATTATATAAGACATTCAAAAGAGTAGAAGTAAATAAACGTAACTTAGGTCATTAAATATATCGCTTCGCTCCGATATTTTTTTAATAAACATCGAATATGTTTCAAAAACTGTTTTTTCGTTTTTAATAAACAATAAATATGCGGGATCAAACAAAATCTCTTTTAAATATTTAAATAACAAAGTTTTTTTATAAGATACCTAAGGATAATATAGCGCCAGATGTTTTCTTTGCGGATCACAAATATTTAAAGCAATATGCGGCATTAGTCCTGATGCCGTAAAACCGTATCCAAACAACATAGGAATCCAATCATATTTGATTATATAAAATACTAATTACGCACAATGCTTTCATACATGCAATGTTTAGGTATTCAAAATTGAGATGGTCTGCTAAAAGTTTAATTTTTGAAATTATTATTTACAGATAACATTTGCACATTTCTTTGAAGTAAAGGAAATCACAAGACCTTTGATCCTTTGGTTTTAATGGCATATTGATAAAGAAGTCATTCGGTTGCTTAATTCTTTAAACCCAAAAAAAAACCTTTTAATTTAAATAATAAAAGAATTATTGACTGTAAAACTTTTCGTCTATTCGTTGAATGTTGAAGATTGTTATCTTTTTTTCAGTTAAACCGCGTAATTCAATTATTTTTTTTATTAATATTATTATAAATAATATTAATATTAAAAGATATCTGTTGTATTTTAATTTAAACATTATTGTAAGCACTGTTCCAAAATCAAAGCGTCGCGTTGGCGTCGTCCGCTGGGAAAGGACACATCCCTAAACGTCGAAAGACTAATATTATTAATAACAATATTATGAGTAGTATAATGTTATGCTAATATACAAGTATTATAATATTATTATGTTTCTAGATTATGATATTATTGTGTTTGCATTCTAAGCGCTAGCAATATAATATTTTCCGAGCAGGTAATGAAATTTTAATTTTGCTTCATGCAAATTACACCTTAACAATTTGATTTATTATTTAACAAACGAATAAAGTTTGTTAATAATACATAATAACAGCAACAATGTGCGCAAAATTCTCTGCTTTTAAACTATATAGGTGTAATGCTCAGGGCCGTAGTTAGACATTTGCCATGAGGTGGGTTTTAAAAATTAAAAGAAAAGGTTAGCATATGCTCGCATTTGAAATTAATTTTTGTAATCAGGAAATACCAAGCAAAAATTACAAATAAAATAATATTAATAATAAGTACCTACATAATAAAAAAAATAAATAAAATATAAATATAAAATAATACATTAAAAAAAGAAACAATTTAAATTTACAAAACCATTTTTCTATTTTTAACTGACTTTTTATTTTTTATGTTTGTTACCTCAGAACCGAGGTTACATTTATAAACCGATTTTCAAAATTTTTTCGGCGTTGAATCAAGTATAGTTCCAAGTTGGCCCCATTATAATTTCATTCTAATTGGACTTTGAACTTCGAAGATAAACCAGAAAAACCGTCAAATTTCTCCTCAAAATCGGCTTAATAACGCATTAAGTACTGAGTACCAGTACCTGTTTTATATTACCTGATCTTGCCCGGTAGGTCACAATCTTTTCTTAAGTACCCTATTTTTATTAATCTTCTAAGTAGTACGTTAAGTATAAGGTAAATAGTAAATACATTTATATCAAGTATGATCGGATTTTCAAGATTCTTATTGCGTTTAGTAGGTCTACCCATACTCGCTTTCAATAAATAGTTACGGAACGCAACATGCACTAAAAAGCATGAAATAAAAAATTAAAAAAAAAAAAATAAACCCGACTTCAAAAAAAACTACTGCGAAAAAAATGCACTAAAAAGTAAAAAATAACTAAACTAGCTGGCATAGGCAAACCCATGGAGGGGGTTTAAACCCCCCCCCCCCCTTATAGACGGCCCTGGTAATGCTGGAAAATGAAAGAACAAGATTACAAAACATTACAAAATATTTCAATAAGAAACTTGCATTGGATTTTGTATTTAAACAAACACCTGTTTTATTATTTTATAACTTCGTTATTGTTTTCGATAAAATATTTAATATTGTAGTCGATTACAGAATGTCGACGAAGCTGCTAAAGAAAGTATGTACATTTTCCCAAGCAACAAGCTTACTTTCGATGCAAGAAAAACAAAATTATTGCAAGAATAAATCAAAAGTATTTTTTATTTCTAAATTCAATACTTCTATCACTGTTTTTGTTTAATTATTTTGTTTCACAGAAAATGTTAAAATACCAAACGATGAGTGCATAGTTACAAACACTTATCATTTACTAAATTGACTTGGGATTGGTTCTTGATTTGCTATTTAAGTTCGACTATTACAATGTATGCTTATCATCACTAAGCATTAAATAGTCAGTATAATTTCCAATAATATACTATTTTTACTTGTAATTTGAAGAAGTATTATAAGTTTGAGTTGATAGCGCAATAGCAGGTTAAGGTTGAAACTTTTTTTTGGGACCCTCCTCAAACGGAAATTTTTTCGTTTCTCTTTCTAGTTTATCGCCTGATGATGCCGTAGTATGGTGAAAACGTTTGCAATAATATACTATAGTGGTATTTGGGCTTTACTATCTTTTTTTTAAGTTTACCTCGGCCAGCGTTATAATCGGACAGCAATATGAGCTTTTCTCAAGAGTCGGTTCCGGTGGTAGTCCCCAACTACCGCTGAGAAAAAAAATGTTTTCTTAAAAAATTAATTATTAACAATCCAAAAATTATTTGCAAAATAAAGATTCCATTTCGCAAATTTAAAATTAATATATCTTTTTCAAGGTTCGAACTTGTGATTTTCAACTATCAGTTCGATTGCGATATCATCGCGACCACCCGTCGTCTTCTCAAATTTAACTTTCACCTTTCTTTCAACAATTTCAAATACGCTTCAAAAATATAATACAGTTCATCAAAAATAATAAATCTTCTTTAATAAAAACAAAATCAATCTTCTACTCACAAAATAATTTTTACTACAGCCACGTTTGACTAAAAATACTTCCAAACCAATTTAAATTGCTTTCCAATGATTCAACAATATTGGAAAAAATATTACAATTGCAAAAATAAAAATCAAAGCCAAAACTCGCACAACGGGCTGGTGCGGTTTCTCTTGGCAAAAGACCTCGCATTTCCTGTGATCGGCCCCCACCTAAGAAATTTTTCAATCTTACAACTAAACTACAAAAATAAATTTTCACCAAAATGTATAGGGTGGGTCCGAATCACTTTTGAAACACCACAATACATACGGTGTATTTATATTGTCTTAACTTAAACTTTTTAGTTCTAAAAAGTGTTTGTGCATTTTTTGGTTTATTCTAAAAATTTGATATGATTAATATGATTAGTTTGTGAAACCCTGTTTAAACACTATGGATCGGTTGGAATAAATGAATATTGTCAAATCTACAATACTGCTCTCAAAACATTAAAAAAAATGCATATTATTATTAAAACGGCATCAACGTAGTACTTTAACGCTGCTCGTCGCTGGCACTAAAGTAAATAATTATTTTTACAAAATATAAAACTTTAAGTTTGATAATTGATTTGATTTCGAATCACAGATTTCTACGGTTGTGAATTTATATTTTTTGTTGTAATCGGTATTGTAATGTTTTCAGAATGGCATAAAAATCCAAGTAAAATAGTGCTTCTACTGTCTAAATAGTTGAAAACACTATCTTAATTGAGAGTCTTGAAAGTAACACAAGAAGTTATTGCCGTTGGCATGCAAAGATGCATGCCTCATTTGCTACATAAATGGGTGTTGCAAAATGGCATTTTCCAAACTCATTTTGAATTTTACGATCGTATATAATATAATAATTATAAAAGCACCATAATAAAAATTAAATGAATAATATAGTAGTGCAACACGAATTTGCCATAAAAATGTACCGCAATTGCAGATTGGATACCTATTTCAGCATTAAATAAATATGAAAAAAAATCAGTTAAAGTTAAATTTCGCATAAGCTTAAAATGAGATTGTCATTAAAACTGTTTCGTCTTTTATGAGTTACCAAGTTGTATAATAAATTTATTTTTGTTTTTACATTACGTGAATTTATTAGCAAACTTTTACATTACAATACACAATTCGTTTTAGTTCTTCATTATAAATATTCAAATGTAAACAAATAAAGTCATAAAATTCTAAAATATTTACAAGCAACAGTATAAAATATGTGAAAATGAAAGATGTTCCAAGTTTGAATTTCTAGCCGGATCTGCAAACGGATTTTATTTTAATTGAAAATGTTCTAATAAAAATCTGGATTTACAAAATTTAAAATTAGATATTTGACTCTAAAAAGTAACGAAAATTATAAATTTTCAAAAGTTTTCTGCATTCGGCTAATGCATTTGGAGTAGTCATAACTGCAATGATATCTCTGTTGTCTGAATATTCATATAAAATTCAATATAAAATGCAGGAAATGTACAATTTTGTTATCGAACTTGAAATAATATAAAGTTAGACATGTAAGTATGGAGTATATTGAAAGACATATATAATATGAAAATTATTAGGTACAGTACTCTCGTGTATTTCATATTTGAAAAGTTTCGAAAAAAAAAAAATGAGTAAAAAAGTAACATTTTCTCTTATAAAAATTTAATTAGGAAAATTTGAATGGCAGCCGGCTGTTAGCGGCTGCATAAGGTGGGATTAATGCATGCGGATGACGTCGACCGTACTTTTTGCTATCAATTTTTTCTTTGACTACAACGAGAGGTACTCGACTTAATTAAAAGAAAAAAGTCATTAATAATACTTGATGATCCTAAATACCAACTAATTTCTACTTTAATCAAAAATTAATAAAGACATTTACTGTTAAAGCAGCAAGTCTAATTATAAATAAATTAGCCTAAGTATTGCCATAAACTGATATCTAAGCAAGCACAAACTTCATGTTTAGACAACATTAACACAATTTTAATTCAATTTCTATGTTGTGCTTGTGTTAGATTGAGGAAATTTCACTTAGTTACAAAATATCGGAATTATTAATACCGCTTTTCAAAGAGATTGTTTAATATAACTTACTGTAGTTTTCTTTAATCTCTAGGCTATTTTCAAACTTGGCATTATCGAATAAAAAATCTAAAAAAACGGTTTAATGGTTATAAGAAATTGAACAAAGGAAACAAAATTTTTTTCAATAGTTTTCCTTTATTTCACTTCTCTAGCTTTATAGTTCGTAATAAGCCATTTTATTAAGTTGTAAAAAAGCTCAACTTTTTTTATCTATTCTTGATGTAAAATTTTTGCAGTTTCAAACTTTAATGCACACAAAAATTTGATATAACAGAAAAACATCAAAATTTATTTTAATTGTTTCATTTTTAAAGGAAATTACGTCACCCCGCGGAAATAGCAGTAAAATGATTATTTACACGTAACAATTTCATGTTGTATTTAAATTGCGTGCTAATTTATCTCTGAAAAATCATCAAAACTATTAAAATTAACACCGAATTGATTAGCATTATGCATATAGGTTGCAAACAAAATTATTTAGTTACCTCAATTTATTAGTTAAAGCATAAAACCAAGACTTGCCAATTAAATAATTTTTTCTAATGAAAAGCTACAGCAAATTCGACTATCCATGCTAATCGTCCTGACCGTAAAGGAAATGTCAGAAGCCTACAGGTAAGTGGTTAAATAAAAATTCGAAAAAAGAAAATATTCATTCCGACTTTTCAATTTAAATTTATTCCCTTTGAAATCCAATCGATTCCCAATAATTCTGCAAATAATTTAAAATTCTTTTACCATATAAAACACTGTTACGTAACTTAACATTAGGTATCGATTGATATCCAATTTAATAAGAATTTTAGATGATCCAAGAATATAAAGCAAAGTAAAAACATAATTCCAGTTTGCAATTCCGTATAATAACAAAGTTTGAAAACATAAATTATTTTAGGCTTTAATATCGTGGTAACAAAAATAGGTTTGAAGTTTGATATAGGAAAGAAACGATTATTACAATTTAATTAAGAGACTCGAAATTAATTGTCATAAAAAAAGTAAATTGAAATTTTTATTGTTTTACATAAAAGTTATGAACGACAGGCGAAGCCAAATGAAAGGAGTCAACTAGCTAATTTAACACAATTTTTAGTTTATTTTCATTTTTAAGTTTTACTTTTATTAATGCTTACAGGGGAAAATTAAACAATGTAAATTTTTAAATAATACTTACAGTTTAAGGGGAATAATAGCATTAAGGAATACATTTTTCTAGTAGAGCGGTTTTCAGTGTTATTAGAGCTCCGTATGTTAAATATTTTTTAAATTTATGCCAATAATAAGTAGGAGGGCCTAACAAAGAAATCAACGAAAAAAATTAAGATGAACATTAGCCGCCACAGGTAAATAGCCGAAAATTTGTTGGTAACAAATTGGAACAACTGGTAATACTACTTAGGTTAGATTGGTAGATTGGTTATAACTTAATTCTAGACAATACGATTTTTGATAGTAAATTATCATATTTCAGCCTTTTCTTTCCACTGTAGGGCAATTAAGCTGTTTTCTTCGGGAAAAGTTTCAGCATTTAGACACTACGGGTACTTAAACTAGATTAGGGAATACCTGTAACTCGGTTTTTAATCGTTGATGAGCTTTACATATCCTCCGAAGCATGGAGACTGTTATGAAAAAGTTTGAACTTTTCCCGTATTCGAACATGGTACCTTACTCGTAATCTGTATATTTTAAAAGATACAGGGTGACATTATTAATGTCAGGACAATTTTTTTTCATAAGACAAACATTTAACAAAATACAAATTTTATGTTATTATATTTTTCATATTTTTGGCTAATTGTTCGACATGAATTTTTTATAATAAATTTTAATGTTATATTTATCCGGAAAGTGTTAAAACTTTCTTATGATCGTCTCCGTGCTTCGGAGGGCACGTAAAGCCGGCGGTCCTCCTGAGTTGATGATTGCCACCATCAACTATTAAAAAACAGGGCTACAGGAATTCCTCAATCCGGCCTAAGCAACCGTGGGGTCTAAATGCTGTAACCTTTCTCGATAGAGAAAGAGGCTGATAGTCCAGCAGTGGATTGAAGAGGCTGATAAAAAAAAATATTCATCATCAAATGTTGAAATACTACTTAATTATATTGGCTGTATAGCTTTTGAGAAGATATCTCTTTCTCTCTCAGAGTCTTTATCCCTACGTAAGGGTATAGTGACCACTTTCTCTTCAGAAGGGTTCTCTTGGCAGATACCTCGGTAGTTTGCCATTGCTTGCCCAGGGAATAAGGTCAGAATAAAGTTTTTATTCCGCTCGGATTCAAACCGAGAATCGCGACTTATCAGTCGACGCACATAAGCATCAGGCCGTGACCGTCTTCTTATTATGACTGAATAATAATATGGCTGAAAAATTAAACGATTATTAAAACTTATCTGAAATGCACACAAAATTATTTAAAATTGGATGAATTGATTTGTTTGAGAACGAGTCAGAGCCATTCAAGAGAACGCTACGTAAAAAGAGGCAACCGGGACAACAACAAAAACTAGAAAAGTTCGAATTTGACTTAAACATTTATTTCAAATTTATAATTAATTTATGCAATAAAACCAATATCTATTTTATGTAACCTATTAAGTTGAAATAATTACTTGTTTTAAGTAAGAAACATAGATTAGATTTGACCAATGCCAATTGGTTAGAAATTGTTAGAAATTTTAAAAATTTCATGAACATATAAAACTGATTTTTAATTTTATATTTTGAATTTAATATCTTATAAGCCAAACTTAACAGATAGAACTTAATTTATATTCAATTTTCGCTCCTGTTCACCGCAATTTATAGTTTGCTAACAATAAGAACAGTATAAAATTAAATTACATGCACATTCTAAATTATATTTGCAAGTAAAAGTCATTGTAAAGTCTTCTAACAAAATAATTGTTCTTTTTACAAAAGATGCTGTCCAATAACTTTTTACTTTATTTTAGAAGTTTTAATCGACCATCATAAAAGTGTATACGAATATGAGCTACGATAACAGAATTTATTAGAAGAAAATAATTATGAAACTATGCATTCCTATATTTAATTAAGAAAGTTACTATATATTTTAATTTATATGCAGGATAAAATATCAAATCTTCAAAAAGTTTAAATTGCTTTGTTAGCCAGCGGAGTATAACTTTCCGATAGTTTGAACTCGCACTTATTCATCAAAATTTCAATTCTTGCTTGATGCTTATTATTTTTTTTATAATCTATACATTTCCGTAACTTCTACGTTCGTGATATTTAAAAAAGTTTTTAAGTGGGACAGTTAAGCTATTGAATTACTTGAAAAAATTCAATTTAAGTTTGAAGAAGTTGTCCTTTAACAGGTATATTACTTCTTGTATGTAACATCGTAAATTCAATATTCAAGTTTGCGTCATCCATTAACGCAACCGGAAAAGGAAGCAGAAGTAAGACGTAAACGATTTGTGTACCAAATGGCAGCCTTGCTCATCCATTAGTTTCACCGGTATATGCACCTGCTGCCACCTACCACAATTCCACTTCTCCTTGATAAACTTTACTTTGACTATGTAAATTTTACAGCAAACAGTCACATTTAATAATTTACATCACCAAATAAATTATAATATAATAGGATAATGAAGTAATTATTAAAATTTAACGTTCAGTTAACTCGAAGCTTCTCGTCGAGATGGAAATTTTTTCAAAAGTGAAACGGAGCTGGGAAAATTGTCACAAGTTTGGCATTTTCTGTTGATATTTAGTTGCGGAACACTTGATGCATGGTAAATTCGAATGTTTCAAAAATCATTGTTTTATGTTAAAGTAAAACCGTGTTGGTAATTTTTTGCAGCGAGTTTATTTTGCCTAGTCAAGTATTCATTATGTTATTAGGCTTCATTCAAAGTTTGAGTGCATAGAAATTAATCAAAAGTACCTAACGATAAGAGGAGTGTAAACCAATTCTATAATGGCTTCTAGCTTATCGTCAGAAACGATTTATTTAAATCAGCACGAGCACTTTCAGAAGAGGAATAAAAGCCGGCAAATCCTTACAAAGCAGAACTGAACGTAGAATTTTAACGAATGTCTCTGATCTAAAAACATATTTTCTATATTCAATTTTATTCTTTGTCCGTAAATGTATAAAATATACACGAATCAATTTGAATATATTTCCTTTCATCTGTAATTGAACATGATTGATTTAGCCGCATCTAATATATCCTGCTGATATCGTCAAAATTGTTAAAACCTGTATACTACAAAAGAAACTAAATCACCTACACAATATAAAAGTAGAATTTGCTCCCTAAATAATAATTGGACGAATAAACACTCAAGTGCATCTCGATTATTTTTAAATTTATTAAAATATTCACTATGTGATAAAATAAAAAATAATTGGAATATTTAATATCGCAAAATGTGGTTTTATGTGGCACCAAACGAAAAATTATGTTACACTTAAGCACAAGCATCAACCAAATTGTGTTCTTGCATTCCTAATGAATGTAAATATCACCAAGCTTTAAAGGGTTAATATTTTAGCTATGCTTAATGGTATTTTCTATTAATATAACGTTCGGGCTTTATATCAACCATTCGTTTTTTTATGAATCACATTACATTACGTCGTACTTTTAATTCTATTATATTTGTTACACAATTCTAAATGCGCATTTACTGTGCGATGATCAAGATAAAAACTCGATAATTGATTCCACTCGTGTTTTCTCTTGAGGTATTTAAAATATAGATTGCTTTGATTGTATAATAAATTATTTTAAAAAGGATGGCAAAAAAAACAAAAGCTTAAAGGCAAAAAAAAGGCCGGCTCTGCACGATGTTGACGTGCGGAGTTTGCAAGCGTAATGCGACAAGATATGAAGATTGCATCCAGTGCAAGATGAAATGTAGGACTACCTACCACATACAGTGCATCGGAATAACACTAGAAGAATGGTGCGAAATAAATAGTAGCGAAACGAAAGAGCAGTGGAGCTGTGGAAGATGTGACAGCAACATAACCTCAATCTCGCAGCAAGTTACAACAGATAATAGTAAAATTAACAAAGTGGAGCATCAAAATAGTTTACCAGAAACTTTAACTGAACTAGGAGCCACGTCAAATCTTAACCTAGGTATTCTTTCAGATATGGAGTCACTCGACAACGACCCAAAATCAAGCGATTTAGGTGCATATAACCCAAGCTCTGCGAACAATTGGAGATTCAGATAATATTCAGAAGGACAAAAGACCAACACCATTGTTTCACGTAGAACTGGAACCAAGAGATAACAACAAAGACATCTACAACATAAAAGTCTTACAACGACACGTAGTATCGTTTGAACCACCATACCAGAGACGAGAGATACCCCAATGCTCTCGCTGCCAAAACTACGGCCACACAAAGAAATACTGTTCACGTCAACCACGTTGTGTCAGGTGTGGCAGATTCCATCTTACCAGCCAATGTACTAAGACCAAGGAAACTCCGGCTACATGCGCTCTCTGTGAAGGTTCACGCCCAGCTAACTACAAAGGGTGTAAAATCTACAAAGAAATTCGGAACCAAAAATACCCACCGCTACGTCTAAAGCATCAACCTCATCAGGTAAATCAAACTCAAACGGGAAACAACTTAATTGAAAATAATATTACCGTACCAATACATCATGAGCCCCTCCGTACCCCTTACTCTCGACCCTCCTTCAGCTCGGCAATACGAGGTGAAAACGGGCAAAATCAATTTACTGGCACTACACAACAAAATGCTCCTGTCGCAAATCAAAATTCAAACAACAAACTCGAAGAAATGCTGTCGAAGCTCATGGAACGAATGGATGCAATGCTCAGCATTTTAACCCTTATAGTCAACAAAACAAATAATGTCTAAAAATTTAAAAATAGCTGTCTGGAACGCCAACGGCCTGTCACAGCATAGCCAAGAAATTAAAGTATTCATACAAACACACAACCTCGACGTTGTATTAATCTCAGAAACTCATTTCACCAATAAGAGCTACATAAAAATACTAAACTTTACAGTCCATCAAACAAACCACCCCGATGGTACAGCAATTATAATCAAGAACTCCATACACCACAATGCACTGGAAAATTATCAATATGACTATCTACAAGCGACATCAGTAAAAGTTAAAGACCAGAGAGGTTCAATAGTCATCTCGGCAATTTACTGCCCACCAAACAAAAGAGGGCAAGAAATCATTAAACAATATCACTTCTCACAACTTTTCAACTCACTCGGCATTCGATTCTTAGCAGCGGGAGATTTCAACGCGAAACACACCCAATGGGGGTCTACATTAATTACCTCAAGAGGACGAGAACTGTATAAGGCAATTGAACTCAACAACCTGCAACACTTATCAACAGGCCAACCAACCTACTGGCCAACAGATCGACAAAAAATTCCAGACCTCCTTGACATCGAAATTAAATCCAGTTTTAATCTTTCATCCGATCACTCACCGCTGTTGGTAACTCTTAGATCCCAAGTTACTTTAAAAGAAAAAACTCCTTCATTACACTCAAAAATGACCGATTGGATACTATTCGGGACAATACTCGAGGAAAAAATATCGCTAAACATAAAATTAAAAACTACAGACGAACTTGATGACGCCGTTGATTATCTAACAAGATCGATCCAAGGAGCGGCATGGGCTGCCACCCCAAATAACTCAAGAAAAGAAATAGCTATCGATAACTACCCAGCCGAAATAAAAACAGCTATAATCGAAAAACGTAAACTAAGGAGGAATTGGCAAAATACCTGAAATGCGACAAACAAAATCGAACTCTACAAAGCATCAAAAGATCTCACAAATATGTTGAATTGCTACAAAAATCAAACTTTTAGCAACTACCTCGAGAAACTCTCTCTAACGGAAGCCACCGATTATTCGCTATGGAAGGCCACTCGGCGAATAAAACGACTACAACAACCAATCCCACCCATCCGTAAAACAGACTCCACATGGGCTAGAAATAGCGAAGAAAAGGCAGTAGTATTTGAGGAACATCTTGCCAACGTCTTTCAACCGTATCCGAGTGAAATAAGCACAGAAGACGAGGAACAAATACTGAATTTTCCCAATATAATTGCTCAAGCGACCACTCCAATCAAACCAATCACAGCTAATGAAGTCGCACTTGCCATTCAACAAACAGCAAAATCTAAAAAAGACCGGAACAGTACTTGCTCAACTACCACTAAAAGCAGTAAAACTGATTACTTACATTTATAATGCAATGCTGCGTCTGCAATATTTTCCCCTTCTATGGAAGGTAGCTCAGATAGTACTAATCGCTAAACCTGGTAAACCGTCAGAGGAAGCTGCATCTTATAGGCCTATAAGCTTACTGCCCATTCTCTCTAAGCTATTTGAAAAACTGCTGCTTAAACCACTCACACCGGTACTAATAGAAAAACACCTTATTCCGGATCATCAGTTTGGTTTCCGAAACCAACACGCCACAACTGAACAAATCCATAGAGTAGCTAATCAAATTAGAAAAAACTTAGAGGAAAAAAAGTTTTGCTCGGCCGCCTTTATCGACGTGACGCAAGCATTTGACAAGGTTTGGCATGATGGTCTCCTGTACAAATTAAAACAATTGCCTACTGCTTACTATCATCTAATAAAATCCTATCTAACCGAAAGAATGTTCCAGGTGAAGGTCGAAAATGAATATTCAGCACTAGTTCCTATTAACTCAGGAGTTCCGCAGGGTAGCGTTCTGGAGCCAATTCTATATCTCCTATTTACAGCAGACTTCCCAGTCACTACTAATGTTATGGTGGCTACCTTTGCTGATGACACAGCTGTCATGGCATCACAAGCAAGCCCATCCATCGCTTCAGATATGCTACAGGCAAACTTGAACAGTGTCCAAAAATGGATGAAAATGTGGCGAATCAAGGCGAATGAAAAAAAATCTGTGCACGTTACATTTACAATGCGCAAAGAAACGTGTCCGAGAGTCTCACTAAATGGCAATACTCTTCCCCAAGCAGAAGACACTAAATATCTGGGTATGCATCTGGACCGAAGGCTAACATGGACAAAACACATATGGTCTAAACGTAAACAGCTTGGCATCAAACTATCCAAGATGAACTGGCTAATTGGTCCAAAATCAAAGCTAACTATAGAAAACAAAGTACTGTTATATAAAATCATCATCAAACCCATTTGGTCATACGGTATCCAGCTGTGGGGATCTGCCAGCAACTCGAACATTGAAATCCTACAAAGATTTCAATCAAAAACTCTTCGAAAAATAAGTAACGCCCCATGGTACATCACAAACGACGCTATCCACCTCGAACTAAGAGTGAAACAGCAGCGCCAGATACTACCATAGGCTAGCGGAACATCCAAACGACCTCGCCAAAACCCTGTCAAACAATCCCCACCACCTAAAGAGGCTCAAAAGAGCAGATTTTCTGGACTTACCGCAAAGATTCGAGAACTGACAGTGTAATACTTGTGATATATTGTAAATTATAGTCTTTGGCTACCGTCACTGGACGGTTTGCTTCTCATGTCATAAACAGCCACAAAACTTACTGAATGTACAATGTACAGATTGTAGATAAATAAAAGGAATATTAAAAAAAAAAATATTTGATAGCTTCAATAAAAATTTTTGTATAGATTCTTTGATTGTGTAGAAAACCACCCTGTATGCTCTTGTTTGTACTATAAGTGTATGTCACGTCGCTATAAACATATTAATGATACACGTATTTAATGAAAAACTAAAAATATGACACATATACACTTGAAAATATTAACTTCCATATTTTAAAATTAATTATTTCGAGACCAACACTCATTTTTTACAAATGCATGTGTTAGGTTAATTTATGAGTTAATAAATTACGGCATTCGCTGTTCCACCGAAACATATTTTTTATTTTCTCTGTATTAAATGCTTTGCATTTTCTGTGCGGTGAGAATTCCAAAAATATTTTAATTTTTGTGCAAAACAAAACTTGAAACATTTGTCTTAAATAAAACCCAAAGCTGTAATATCTTCTCTTAAAACTTAAAACCGACTTAACACGTGATGGCAAACAACGCTTCAGAACAGCGTCACTAACAGGTGTAATTAAATTATTTTAACTTAGTTTTATAATTAATTTTGGTTAATTAAAACAGTACTTGTTATTGTGTTCTGTCTAAATTTAAAAAATAAATAAACCTGAATATGTTATCTTAAATAAATTAATACTAATCAAAATTTAACTTTTAAGTTGTGCAAAAATTTGATTGGAATATTTTAGTTAAAATATTTGACAAATTAAATTAGATAATACGCTAAAGGCTTAAAATTAAGAACAAAAAAACACAAAACTGAACAAAAAATCAAAAATATTGACTATTGAAATTTTAGAAATCAGAACGTGGATATCTCAAAATAACATGTTCAATGTTATAAATGTAATATTGTATTTTTATTATCAACAAATAAATATAGCAAAATAACGTAACAAAAATTTCTGTTCGGTTTTTATTGAAGTAATGCAGTTGGTTCTATGTATTTATGTAGCCTGAGGGAAGGTTATTGCTTTCATCGTCAGCAAATAATGGACAGTGATATCAAAGTACAATTCTCTTGTTATCCATTCCTTTTATTTTCCAAAATAAAAATTTATTTTTACTCAAGGACGAATTAGATCGTCAGGATAGTACTAACCTATCTGGACAAAATTTATCAATTTTCAAAGCACGCCCATTCATATTTATGCATTTATTTTTCACTTAATTAATAACGCTGAAAAAGACCGGTACAAAGTTACAGTCTTTAGGGTAAGCTGAAGATTTTTCGTATACGAATCAACTGGATTCAATTTTTAGCTAAAGTCTCCAATTTTTAACTTTTTTGTGTTATTACACAATTGGATTCGGAAAGCAAAGTTATTGTATTAGAAATAATCGCCTGAATCGCACAATTAGGTAAAAGTCAATATATTTTGCGCTGTATTTACATTTTAACCTCTCATTTTATTTCAAGTTTAATGAAAATATTGATGGAAATAGTTTTCTATACTCTTTATCGAAATTCTTTGATAGGTAGGCAGTATATATTGCAATTCACGTTAAAAGTCAATATGTAGTTGGTATTGTATATTTGTAAAGCTCTCATTTTAAACATTGAAGCTTATATGAAAAATTGTTTATTTACAGAACTTTTGCAATTTATTTTATTTTGGTTGTACGTATCAGTTTTTCAATATTTCCTGTTATATTTCTTCAGATGTATTGCAAGCGATATATGGAATCGTTGATAAAATATAATAGTAAAGGTCCCAGTGATATCCCTTGGGTGACACCGAAGTGAGCGTTCATTTAAAATTTCAAAAGGTGTCTTTCTTTATTAAATTTCGAGTTTTATTGATTCCCTTTAAAGCACTCGCTCCGAACAAAAAATCTTAGCAGTTCAAAATAAACAGTTACAATAAATTTTAATTTGCATTCTTTTTTTTGCGGAAGTTGACTTGAATTTTAATAACCGTACAACCACCTTTTATCGCGTTGAACATGATTAAACAGTCGCGTGCTAATGTTTTTAATGATAAAATTCAGAAACGATATGTAAGTGGGCACAATAATTGTTTGGGTAAATAAAATTACACGAAGTTCTTGGGGTTAAATTACTAATAAATTAAATTATTCTTTCACAGGTTGATGGATTAACAAAAAAAAAGCGCCGGGATGGACGTGAGCATACGCCAATCGTTTCATATTTTTAACTAAAATATCTTTTAAATTTCATTTATGAAAATCGATAAACATAATTGTAGCACTTGAACTAATGCAATTTTAGCAAAGTGGGTAAGTTATTTTTTCGTAAATAAGATGAAATGTAAGTGGACATGCGGTACTGATGTCCATCCAATCAGGCCGTAATCCTTCGGGAAATTTAGACATTGCTCACGTGACTATCAGATAGCGTGTCATCCTTTCGTCTGAGACGCATTAGGAATTGAGAAGTTAAGGTTTGAGATTACGACTTTTTATCTCAACTAGAATTATTGTTACGTAAACTTCTAGCAACAGCACGAAGTATTTTTTCGGCCGGGCATGCAGCCCAACTAAGTTCAAAAATAATTCATTTACAGTAATTGAATGCAAGTACCTAGTACTGTATCCTCACATTAACGCATTATGCTGAAAGTAACTGCTACGTGTTCTGTATGGTAAGTGAAGATCAAACAAAATAACATTTCCAGTATAACACTTTATATAAACAGTGTTAACTTTGCACTTCGGCTTTCGAGTTTCAAATAATAAATGCAAACTCCAAGTTTTGATTTAAATTACAGGTCAATACCGAAGTTTACTTTCAAAAGTTACTTCTATAAATTTTAGATTTTACATTTCAAAAAGTGTTTAGAAAAAAAAAATATTGAATTCAATATCAACGCCCGATAACCGCATCAACTAATCACTTGCTTAACGCTTAATTTCCGCCTGGAAAATTAAAAACACGGGAAGTAAACATCGTCCACATAAAATTATTTAATAAACGCGTTCTCGGTTACAAATTCCAAGTTATTGTTATATCCTTTCGGCGTTCAACCAAATAGTGTTTTTCGCTCCCCAAACGACTCCCAATGGATCCGGTTGAATCGGCATTTTTGTTTTCTCGTTTAATGTAAACTTAAAGTTCTTCAGCAAAGTTATTAAACCGACCTTAGTTTCCATCAAACCAAACCGCATGCCTAAAGCAAATAAAGTTTTACATTTCCTTGATCTAGTTACATAAATCGCCGTTTCCTACCTATGCATAATCTGGGACCCTCTCCAAATGGAATGTAAGTAAACGGATGCCTACTTTGTTTATTTTCGTCTGAAAATCTTTCAGGATCAAATCTTTCCGGATCCGGATAGTGTTCCGGATCTCTATGCAGACCTAAAGTTGAAATCATCACCGTCGTATTCTTTTCGATTACTACATCAGAATCGGGAACTGCATATTCTTTTATACACCTTCTGGTTATGTGACTAAAGGGCGGATATTTTCTTAAAGTTTCTAAACAAAAATTGTAAAAAATAATATAAACCAAAAATTGTTTTATTAAAATTACCATCTATTACTTGTCCTAGATATTTCATATCGCACATTGAGTCATACGTAAATTTACCATCGTGTTTCTCTAACACTTGATTTATTTCAGCTCTCAATCTATCTTGAATATCCGGCTGGAGAGTCACTTCTAGTAGCAGAGAAGTCATCGTGGTGGAAGAGGTGTCCGATCCTGCACCAAAGAACAGCATCGCCTCGGCTGCTATTTCGTCCAGGGTAAAACCTTTATCCTCTTCACTTATATCGCTTTTTCCGTTTTCCTTCAAATCCATCAAAAGTTGTAATAAGTCGTTTCGCATCACATTGTTTGTTTCTCTATAACTAATGGTTTCTTTAACAATTTTAGTAAAGAAATCGGTAGTTGCTTTGGAAAAAACCCTAACTTTCAGAAAGTGTCCCAACTTAGGCACCGATAGGAAAAACAATAAAGCAAAAGCTCGAAACTGCGACCTCGTGAATATTTGTTTTCCGTGATACCTAAATTCTGCGTCCGGACGTTCAAAACTGTTACAATTTAATCCAAATGCACAGGAACCAAAAATATCGGTGGTGAACCGAGCAACAACTTCTTTTATGTCAACGGGTACCTCATTTTCGGCATATTCTTTCATTACTTTTCTCATGGGTTCTCCACATTGCACCAAAATATCGAACATCGTTTTCATCTTTCCAGAAGTGAAAGTAGGAGTTAACTTTGCTCTCAGATGTCTCCATCTTTGTCCTCCGAGACTTACCAAGTGCGCACTTAAAGGATCATCTTTTTCGTTGTAATAAATTCCTCGATCGATGAAGTGGTTAAAATCGCGTTGTAAAATGTTTTTGACATATTCCGGATCGACCGGTATATAAACTGGCGAAGCGAAATTATATATTCCGCCGTGTCGGTAACCTTTCGATTTAAACTCGTCGTAATTGTTTTTTATCCAAAGAGAGAAGAATATTTTCCGATTGAACGAACGTTCCATGGTTCCGTAAGGAAACACTGGTTTCAAGTGAGGAAGGCCTCTCTTTTCCCAATATTTGAACGTCCATTTGAAGAATACATAAATAGCTATGGCAATTGTTACCATAAACACTAAAATAGCACTTACTAGTATTTCAAATAAAGACACCATTTTTTTCAACGAACAAACCAACGATTTTATCACCGAGTGTTTTGTATCAAGAAACTTTACTAAGTAAATTTGTTGTTAATTTTCCTGTTATTACATTTATAATGGTTTTTGTTTTAGTAATTATTTATAATTATTATTTTTAAACTGACAAATTTTTTTTTGAACTTTGCTCCTCTAATTTGAGTATTTCTGACATTAAGTAACCTTTTCGTTGATAGTCAATAAGAGATTAAGAAAGAGAGAGCTAAAAGTACTTGATGTTTAAAACCCATTTTTTATTGATTACATTAAATAAATAAAAAAATTTACTTTGTTTTATAGCGTTTATCTATATAGTCCAAGGGCTTTTGTAATTAAATTATCCTTAATGGAATTTTGAATTATGAATGACAACTTGTATTATATTATATACTCTATATAATCATATTTGAACAGTTTTTTGTGACTTATGACAAGCGACGATCCAAGATGGTGATCACTGACAGCAATAATCAGACGTAATTTTTTTCGAGGTTGTCCTATAGGAATTTTATAGAGAGTAATCTTAATAATAACATCTTAACATATTCCAACTTCATTAGAAGAATTTCTTATCTCGATAGCAATCTTATCGATCCTGCTCAGCGGTATAGCCGTTGAAGAGACTGTAGTAGCCTCGCACACTACCATAAGACATTATGATTATATCTCATTAATTCCAATTAATTAAATAGTATTAGAACAAGACGAAAAAACAAAATACACATAGAGAGAGTTGGAAAAGATGCATTAGTTTAAAGTTTTTGAGTTTAGTTGTAGTTTAATTGACTACCTGGTATAGGAAAAGCTGGGATTGACTCTGTATTATGAATATTAAAATTTATTTAATTTAATATTCCAGTTGAGTTATTTTTGAAATTTACTATGTTTATTTTACAATAAGCTTAACAATTACCAGCATCATAATCAATAAATACCCAAAAGTAACTCCAACTATTTGATTCAAGTGCCATCAACAGGATAGAAATGACAGCGGAGTATTCGTGATAGGGTAAATGCTAAATAATATTAACTGAATTGAAAGTAAATTACAAATGAAAATAATGATACTGTCTACATGAATAATATCAGTTATCTATCAACGAGATTCATATTTAGTAATGGAAAATTGTTATTTCTCTTGGGCTTTACAATTATTTTGATCACGTAAATATGCAATGTTCATAAATTAAAGAACATTTGCAACCCAAGATGTAGTAAGTTTTAGCTTAAAGTAAATTATACTACGACTAAAATTTAATTTTTGGCAAAGTCTACATTTATATCTACCTTAATATTAATTTAAATAACAGTTCTTATCGCACTGTTAAATTTAAACAAATTATTTTAAATATTTTTATCTTTGCTTTTATTTTTGCTGGTTTTATAAAAGTTGTAAAAATTTTTCGGCGATCAAGTTTTACTATTTTCTTGCTAGTTTTGGTTAAATGTAACTGAAGAGCGATAATAATCGTGATAATACATAATTTGCTACGCATATCCGTAAACGTGAAAATATTTTTGCCTTCCAATATGAGTTTTTAGGTAGTCAGAAATGTGTTGTTACGCTTTTACATATTCAAAATAAAAGAAATAATATTTTCGAAAGTCAAATTATAACTTTTTTGCTACAAACAATTTCTGTTTGTCTTTCATTATATTAAAATAAAGAATCATTTTATTGTGCAAATTTTCTTATGCAAGAAAATGTTTTTTTAAGGTTTTAAGTCAAAACATCATTTTCGTATTCTTCAAGAATAGCTTCGGGTATATTAAAGCAGAATTCTTAAACTAAATACCCAACGAATTTCTACCGTCTATATTTCTTGTAGATTACTAATTTTTTAAAGTAATTCTCGTATATTATATTCTGTAACATATATAAAAATGAGCTGGTGTTGATTATAAAACAGAAAATATGAAGGGCGATTGTTCCTTACCTGTCAGTTAAAACCCAACTAGGTACGTTATCAACCGATAAGATTGGATATTTTTCCGTAGTTTTATACTGACCACCTTTGGTCACGGAAGGGTGTGCTTCCCCTGCTACACTAATATGTTACCGTCAAGTATTGCGATCTCGACGAGTTTTTACTCACAGCATTGACAAATTAGACTTAAAAATAACTGAATTATACGCTTTGTTATAAGGAAATTCTAAAATAAATTTATTACTCAACTTTTGTTAGAGATACATAAATTTTAATATTAAAAGTAACATTCACACTTTAAACTAGCAGAAATATTAAGTTATAACGTTCCGAATAAAGTTAATCTAGAAGAAAAATTGAATAGCTCGGTTGAATATTTAAAACATAAGCAAGGAAGTTTAGGGGAATTCCCCGTTAAACACTAATTTTGGTTATTAACCTAAAAACTTGAAATTTAATGTGATTTCGAAACCAAAGTTGCTTAATTAATTTGAACACGTCATTAATTATTATAATTACATATTTGTTATTATTTTTTTGCACTAAATTTACTAATGACCATATAACTAACACAGGTTTCTCTAATCATTTTAATAGCATTTATGCGTGTTTCTTACATAAAAATTATGTACACGATATAAAGGGGAAGGCGTATTTATTAAATTGTGTCGCCCCAGTATTTTAAACAAGCATCACGCGTCCTATAAATATAGCACAAATTTTTATTTTAAAAAATAAAAGATAAAAGGTGTAATAATGATTGCTTTCAACATTTTCAGTTGATTAAATATGTTTTATCAGATTTCGTGAGAGTTGCTATAAAAACATATTAAATTTTTATTAATTATTTTAGTTACGGCACTGTGTCTGCGAATATTATACCTTGATTTGAATATAAAAACTTCAAGTTTGAGTAAATTTTCCTGTTTTTACAAAATAATCGACCTTTTAAATATCTCTTGGGGAATTTTGGGTCAGCAACTTATTTTTATTAAAATTCTATAATAAATACGAAACGTCGGTTTAGGTTCAATTCTGAACTTTATAACAGTAAATAAGGAAAATCTGTTAATTAAAATGTTGCGTTATCATTAAAAGTTATTTATTTTAATCAAGTTAACTTTGGAATTACTGCTACTGAATAAAAACAAATTTTATCATTTTCATAAAAACTTTTTGGGAAATATGTCTCGAATACCACAAGAAGTTTTCGTCTTAAATATTTTTCTCCAAACAATCTAAGTATTATACTAACTTTTAATTTTTGGTTTTATTTGTTGAAATCAATCAAACTCATTTAAAGAGAAACGAAATTGGATCCTCTTAACGATACGATGATATTTAAAATTATGTATCTCTTATTCGTATACTAAATTTGGGTTTAAAATTGAGTTAGGTATTTTGTTCATTGGTATTCAAAGTTTATGCTAAAATCATTAAGCTGTTGTTTTTCTTATGAATAATGCAGAAGTAACCTCAGATATACAACTGTCTACTGATAGGACACAACATAACGCATTTGAAAATTTAAATAGTTGCAAATTAAAATTCCATGTCGAAAATCTTTTAAAGCACGGCAAACGAAATTGCTTCATTTTAACAAACCAAGTAGAAATTTTATAGATTCAGATTATCATTACGAATCAAATATTTCTTAGTGTATAAATAATACACACGTTCAATCACAACGAGAGTTCAAGTTCAAATCTATTTAAATTATTGATTTCGGAATCACTCTACTATAGCTTACAAGAATCTTTTTTTTTTCCGAGGTTTAAAATTAAAATTTAAAATGTTTTTCGCGGAATATTTGATCAATTAAAATTAGTTTAGATTTAAATTTTAATATAATCAATTTGAGTTCTTTAATTTGGTTAATTTGAAATTTTGTTTAAAATTGCATTACAAATTTTTTGTTCCTTAAGTCAGTGCCCATTGGTGCCGCCTATGATTAGTTTTCCCAGATACCCAACGCTGGATTTCGAGACGTTATGCTAATGATTTTTGTTTTGCTGAAAATATCCTGAATATTTGATAAAAGTAAGGATCGCTTGAGTTATTTTGATGAATAGTAATTTATTAGCTGTTTTAACGGATTTGTAGATTCCAAATCGTAGTCGAAGTCGTTTATTTTGCAAACGTTAATTGGGAGATAACAGCTACTTCAAATTTTTGAAAGATTCGATTTATGCTAGGGTTGTTATACAATGTTACTAAAAGTTCTAGAACAAATTTAAGCAGTTTTCCTTTCCATCTGTGGGTAGACGAGAACAAAAGCCTTCAGAAGGCTAAAGTATGTTGGAGTCAATCAGTTCGATAGATATCCGTCCACGTGAATTTTGGTGAATAATAATTTTTCTATCAATTCTGTAAATTTCCGTATAGCTATTTCTTAACTTATCATTGGTCAAATATTTTACAATTGTTTGCATTTGTGTATAAATTTACATATTTACCTACTTTGTTGGTGTATCGTATTCGCCAATTTCTTTTGTTGAATGAGAGATCACTGTGTGATTATTTACGATTCAATATTATCACGTATTAAGTTAACACTGAGCAAGCTTTCCTAAATCAAAAAAATATTTATTGCCGAATAAAAGTAAACAATTTTATATTTTATTATAAAATTTTGATGGGTGTCTGCTCGACTATTTGTCAATTTTTCGTATAATTATTCTAAAAATATGCATTGATTGTATATTTTCCAAATTTGTGTAGCGTGTTTACCAGATAAACATACATTTTTTGGTATTGTCAACTTACAGCTGTTGACACAGAAAATCTACGCCAGACTATCCACATAATTTTGCTGTCCATATTGGTTTGGTTGTAAAATAATTTAAATTTTTATGTTATTAGATTATGGATTGAATAAGTCAGCAAAAAAGTTATTAGAAATTGAAATACTTCCCGATTATGATTTAGACGTTATTTTAAAATTTTGACAGTTCAGGTTTATTGCGTATCATAAATTGAATAGAAAACTTTGGCAGTTTTATGGAATTTTGATACTTTCTTTGTGTAACTTTTTCATATTCCTGCCTCATAAATTTTGCTTAATCTCGGAATATTTTTACCGATATTTAATACTACGAAATAATATTAAGGTATTTGTTAGAAAAATTTAAGTATTTTTTTTAATAAATTGAAAAAATATATGGACTGTGTTAAATCTTTAAAAAAACATTCTTAGATTATCATCCAGATGCGCAGTTAAAATCAAACTTTAAAGTTTAATGGTTATAAATTGACTTTAGTTGTTACAGAATGAGCTTCATTGGAGGAAAAAGTTAAAAGTTAGGATATTAAGATTACAGTCGTTTATCAATTAAGCCTTTCCTGTCATCTAATTTTCGGCACAAGTGAAAAATAACACTCAATTATGGAAACCACAATATAAATCATGCACAAATCTCACTTCTCACCTTTCGTATACAAAGCAATAAATATAATATATTATACCGCGTAGACCTCTTGCGCAAGCGCAATGTCAATAAATAAACTTTTGTGTTCCATGTAAACCACCCGCAATCCGCTAGATTTATAATAGCATAGTATTATTTTGCTACATACACTTCGTCATTTCTATAATGGAGACGAAAGTCTAATTTAAATCTTGTTCAGGTAAGGTAAAGAAATTTAAAATTTTAATAATATTTTAATTCCTAACGATTTCGAGTACCCATCGAGATGTATTAATAAAAATGTTAGGTAGCGATTTAAGTTTTAGCCTATCGTCAAATAAACAAGTGTCGGGCCTGTTTGATCAACCTGCGTTCAAAGTGGAATATTTGCATCTTATTCTCGTTATTCTTGGCACCACAAAGGATTTCAGAGGCCAAGATAATGCATAATTCATCCGGACTCACGAATAATTGCATTGAGTTTGGTAGAATATCTAAGGGAAACTTGAATTTATTTTAATAATAAGTTCCTACAATAGGATATTGTTTGTTATCCTTCGCGCTTGAAGAAAATAACATTTGTGTTTTACAACATCAATAAAGTAAACTCCGCAATTTACACTTTATTGAAATTCCTTGGAAAAATATTTAGTATTAAAATTTACTTAATAATTTATTTGATTAATAAGTGGGACTTTGACGGAGGCAATTAAATATCGCTCGCAACTTGTTCGGAGTCTGCGTATACAAGAAATTACCGCTTACAGCGATCGTCGAGTTGAAAACGCGAGTTTAGCTTTGTTTACAAAACATGGAACTATAAACAAAAACCACTAATTGATTAATTTCATTTATTATTTCTTGAAATCTATACATAAAAACTTCACAACTACATTAAATTACAAACGACTTATGTCAACCGAGATAAAGAAAAATGTGTATTTTCTATAAAAAAATTCTTAGTATTAATGCACGCTCGTTTATCATCTCTTTCCATACTTATTTTTGTCTTACTGTATAGTATAATTTAGCTATTTCGGTTAAATATTGAGAAAACAGTTCGATAAATCTGAGGTGACATCGTCGATGTCCGATATATAGAAATATACAACCTAATAATTTTTATTTCCTATACCTGATTTTTATTCTCGACGTGTGGTAATAAGTTTGGAAAATTTTCTACAAAACAAGCAAAAATTATTAAGGAAACGGAAAACAAATGCTTAGTTTGCTTAAACGGCAATACGTTTCGTTATTTTTTGGTTCTAATGACAGCCATAACTTTGGGTTTTCGGATCAGACACGGCCGAATTTTTTATAATTAAACCAATTTATTAAACAAAACAATTTCTTGGTGTTGCTCGTTAATGAAAATATGGTAAGGCGTCGCAAAAAAAATTTTAGAGCTTAATTAAGATAGGAAGGTACGTTTAAGTGCAAATTACGCTTTCCGTTAATTTGCTGTATAATTAAGATTTTGGAGTTAATGAGAACTCTAATTAAAGCGAAATATTAACTACTGGAAATGCAACAGAGGTGCATTTGCAGCCAATTTAATTAACATCATGCAAATTCCGTTAAGTATTTTCGTTATCTATTTAAACAAATTTAAATGAAACTTTAGGTAGCTAACCCATTTTTTGTACACCCAACTACAAAATACGGTGCGAGTGGAGTGGCAATTTACAAAATTTAAATTTTACTTTTGATGAAGTTAATCGGTTTATCGACGAAACGTTTACCGTATAACTTACTCTCCACAATTTAGCAAAAACATTGCAATAAATTTAATTAAATACGGCCTGGTTATTTTTAAAAACAAAGCACCGAAATAAACTACACTACTTCATTAATTAAAGTTTTTATTATTTTGTAATAATAATATATTATTACAAAAACATAACTTTTTGTAGCAAAGAAAAGATGCTTCTGCTTACATTGTGCTATGTGGCTTACAATCGGGAAGTTTTTCTTTTATAGTTATTTAACCACCAGACGGATTTAAGTATTTTGATATTGTTTCAAGTTTGGGCTACTACAAGTAATTCTGTAATATTATAATTTGTTTTGTTCTTTTCATTGTTTAACTTATTTACAGCTTTTAGATATCAAAAGTTATACAAAAGAATCAAAGCACAAAGGAAAATATTTAAACAAAAAATAAAACAATTTTTACGTGAAAAGCTTACAAAAGCTCTTTAATCACAAGACATTGAAAAGTATCTTAAAGAGTACACAGAGCGATAAATAATTAATTAATAAACTTTTACAAGACGTGAACGGTTTCTAAAATGTTGTCCTGACATTTAAAATGTTTTCATTATTTTCTAAAAAAGAAAACTTCTAGCCAAGTTTCAGCTGTTATCGTAGCTATTAAAATGAGGAAGCAAGGATACAATTTAAAAGGGTTCAATTTTTTATCAACTTTAAATTAAATTAAGAGCAACACTTTAATATATTTAAATTCCGCCACTTGTTACCTGATTTGAAACATATTCGAGATATCAACACTGCCAGAAAAATCTTATTTGTAGTACTTTATGTGATAGGAATTCTGTGTTTTTCGTCCGCAGACAAACGCGTGCACCGATTAACTTAACTAATTGATATTCTCAAACTACTGTGAACTAGTTTTCTAATAGTCGATTTATTAAGGAAAAATTACCGACTACTGGAAACTTTTTGTTACCATTATACTACTATAGATTCTAGTAAACCTATTCCAAAATGATTGCTTGATTTCGTGATACAAGTAATAAATTAAAATTAAAATTCAAAAGACAATAATTATTATTATCACCATCAACAAAATAGAATCAATTGGTAATAATTGTTGATTGTGATAAACTACGATATAGAGAGTAATTTGAATTGAAATTCGAATGAAATATAAAAATTATCGTTTTTCTCTGGTTGCTTAAAGTTTCTTCGTTTAATCTTTACATTACTCCAGAGATACTAATATTCCCGATTTTAGAGAAGAAGTTATCCATATCAAAAACATTTTTTTATTTGAATAAATTTCTTTTAATATTTCATATAATTTACTAAAATTTGATTCTCTGCTTTCCCTGCTTATGTATGTCTATTTAATATATTTTTTTAATGTTTCATTAAAATGTAATCCCACTCCTGGCAGGACAGGTTTTTTTAGTTTATTCCACTAACTTTGGTATTTTGTGCCTTCCATTTCTATCATTTTTATTGAGCATCAGTGTATCCATTAATTTCCAACAATTAATTAGTTTCTTATGTGTTCAAAAAATCTATTCTTGTTGTTTTTGATTTCCAAATTCTTCTATTTTCAAATTTTTAACGTATATCGCTTATTAAGTGATTTTGTTTGTGTTATTTCTAGTTTTAAAAAATTAAATTTAGCCGTGTTTATTTGTATGACTTGATCTTTTATCACGATTGAACTTTTTAACTGAAAAAACTGAAAAAAATTTTATTTACTAATAAACATATATTATAGCTTAAAAATAGTATATTAAATAAAGGGATAAGAGTTAGAGAAGTTCGGCCAGAATGAGGGTGACCAAATATAAGGCCGGGCTAGAGTTGTTACGTTGAGAGAAATTTTAATTAAATTACTGTGGGCTATCTGTTCTTTTTATTACTCTACTCACTCCTTAAACTTAAGAGAATATTTTTAAATTAGATTTAGGGTCACGTTAAAACCTATCGAAAAATCGCAGATAACATAGCGGACAGTGGAAATTAATATCTATTCGAGAACTTCAACCTCATAGAATCCTAATTTACTTCATTTTCTTGACGAATAGCTCTAACCCACACAGAATCGAGTCAAATTATTTGCGATTATTCAGGTTTGTATTCGGGTTGAAAATAAAACTGTAACATAATTATTATGCATACCACGTTTTTTTACAGATTTTACGTGTGCGCCATAATTTAATCAAAAGAAGTTGAATAGAAGGTGGAATGTTACAGAACTAAACTCGGGTAATTTATCTTAAACTATGCATTAATTGTGGCATTAGTCAACGTTAGAACTTACCGAATTCTCATATTAAATTCAGGTATGCTTTTAAGTACATTCGATCATTTACTAGAATTAAATTATGTTCAGGTAACAAACCATATATTTTATTCACTATCCACAGCAATTAGAAATTTCTCAAAACTATCTCAACACAATAAAATTTTACTGTTTTCTTCTCGATTTAAGTTTAGTCTGTTATTAATGATTTTGAATAATTTCATCATCTTGATCTTAATGTTGTAATATTTGGTTCTTCAATTTGAATTTACCGCCTTCTCAAATCTAAGTCACAAACCAAACCAAAGCTGTGATCGTCAAACAAACCCTGCACGTTGTGATCTCCATCGTAGTAACACTTACAAGTCCTTTTAAATCTGCGGATGGCTCTTTGAATGTTAACGTCGTTACCTCGTTTACTAACCTGAAACTTAAACTTACCTGTCCAGTGGCGTAACCACTGCTAGGACACCTGAAGGAATAATTAGTACACACAAATTAAATAAAACACAGGATTTGGTTTAACGATGAATATATATTTAACCGAAAAGAAAAAGGTAGTCCAACAACCAATTTACCAGCAAAGTTAATCTCCTTGATATTATTTAATTCAGAATACTTTAGTTTAAAATTTGATTTAATAACTGTTTGGTAATTAATCCCTCTGACTGTGACAATCTTTATAATACCTTGTAAAGAAGCGCATATATGTATTTCGATGATCAATTCAATTGTTTTTATATTATGTAAGATCTTTAAATAATAAACCCTTATATTATGCTAAATTATCCACTCTTATAATTATTACCTCGTCAACTTAAAAACTAAGATCGTCACTTAATTAATATGTCGTCAACTTAAAACTAAGATCGTCCCTCTTATTGTTAATTGGTCATTTCCTTAAATCTAAATAAGTCGTCCGCACTTAACTAAATAAATTCCCCATATTTAAAGCTAGCGTTATCATCTTAAACTATTATGTGGCCGCAAATAATCATAAAGAACTTTGTTAAAACAGTTCTTAAATATAGTAATTGGTATTTCTCATATTATGTGGTCGCAAATAATCATAAGAAACTTTGTTAATATTTATTAATAACTGTCCTGAAATATCAGAATTGGTACTATCTCATTGAGAGATATTTGAAGAAAAAGAAAATCAAGCAACTTGTTCACAGAATCTGCCTTATCATCTTCCGGTCCTTTTTTGGTTATCCTTTCCAATGATCAGCCATTTCTGCGATATATTGCCACGGCCATCTTATGATTTTAAGCGTCCCCCCCCCTTTGTTGTGTAATTCATCTAAATTAAATTATCTAATGCTATATATATTTTTCTACTTCAAACAACCGCCTTCATATTGTTTATCCTAAACAAATATTCCTACTTCGCACTTAGAAGTAATCACCGCTGATTTGTACTATAAAGATATCACATAGGTCACATATATGAATAATCGATTTCTTCCATTAAATTAGCACATCCCGTTTTAAATATAATAATTTATAAATCACAATCTCAAACCTATAATTTGAATCTTAAAACTGAAGATGAAGTAATTTTGAATTAGTTTAATTTCATATCCACATGGTGATTAACTTGAAAATCCTAATACCTGTCCTGTTTTATTTAAAATATTATAATTAATAAATTTATTTAACTTACGTATTTAAAATTTGTTGATAGCTACGATAATTTTTATTTAAACATTAAAACTGAATAAAATTTAGTAATTTGTTCCACTAAAAACCACCCGTTCAGTTCTGACGCCCAAGTAATAATGGCTACTCCCTTAAAATCGTAGCGGTAAAATTTTTCTAAAGGAAACCGTCGCGTCTCTTTAAAGCCCTTGTTGCCAAATCGCTGTATTTTAAAGTAACCAGAAATGAACTAAATTTAAAATTTCGCGCTCATTATATTCAAATTCAAATTTACAATATTACAATGTCGAAACTTAAATTTCAGGCTATGTAATGTAGTTCATGTAGCCCAAATTGCCAAAATGTGTAAATAAAACTGTGTATTGTGCTTGATACATCAAGATTAATAAAAGTAAGAATATAAAACTATGGTTTACTGAAAATTTAAAAATTGGAATAATAATCAAACAGCAATATGTTAAAGGGTAAAGTTAGATTTGATCAATACACAAGACAGATTGGACAAATGACCAAGCGACAAACAAAATACCAAAGTATCTTAATACAGTTCACTGTTTCTGCAGGAACTTTGAACTTTGAAATTTTCATAAATAATTAATTTCGTTTAGAATACCAAACGGTAGCAGCAAAAACTAAGGCAAAACACAAATAATTAGCATAAAATTCTACGTATAATAATCTCCAAAAATTTAATAATTATACTTTAATTCTATGTAACTTAATAGAAGTTAATAAAAATCTAATATTACAAGTCGAGCAAATTAAACACTTAAGTGTCGAAGTAATGCACAAAAAATTAAAAAAACTGTAAGAAGAACATCATAACATAAAAACAAGGGTTATATAATGTACATAGATCTGTGTAAATACCGCAGAGAACAATTGTAAAAGAACTGTAATTTTTTTTTCGTTTAGTTATTCTGATTTTACAATCATTTTTCGATGTAATATAATTCTGTTACTATTGTACTGGAAGTTTAAACAGTTTATACTTGTATTGTTACAGTCGATTTACAAGTATTCAATTTTATATTACGCCACAAAAATTATTGCTATGCTTTCCACATACACTCAATAAAATCCCATTGTCTAAATTCCATTTATAAAATGGTAAATGTTATTAACATGTGATGATATTTTTTAATAAAATTAATTTTTACATGTTAGATGAAATTGAAAAATAATTAAATTCATAACTTACATAAAATTGTTCAAAAACTATTTAAATGAATTATATAGTTTGCGACACCCTGTTATAACTGATGTTTCGATTTTCTGAATCTCATCAGGCAAACCTGGAAAAATTATTGAAATTATTGAAAAGTTATGCTTTTAAATTAAAAATTCAAACTTGATTTAAAGTCAAATTAAAAATTAATTTTATTAAATTCCATTTATTAGAAGAAAATTTCTCTTTAATTTGCCTAAATTTATTTCATTTTTCAGTTTACAAAATATGGCGGACAAATCAATTATCAATTATATAAGTAACCAATTAGATCTAAATTATTTTTAATGACTGGTTTTCTTGAAATTTAAACTCAGAATTGTTTGACAAAATATTTTAGTCACCCAACAACAGATTCGTATTTTATTGTTTTAGATCCTGGAAGGTCCTTTTTAATTAAACAAGAGAAACTTTTATTTTGTTGGTGTCTTATCTTTTACTAAATGGAGCAAGAATTGGTTTTATGATCGCAGTATAATTTTTCAAGTTATTATTACAATTAACTGGACTACAATTAGCTGAATAGCTACAGTTCAACGAAGATCGATTGTTATTCCAGTAGAATGAGGGCTTTTTTATTGGAATAAGGAATTTTTCTTATTTTTTATTGCCAATATGTTAATTTACTTGTTTTAAAACTTAGCAGGGCTGCTTACCAGAGCGATAGACAGTTGTAAGGGTTGTTTACAACAACGTTTTAGGAAGCTTTATATAATAATTTTTGAACTACACCTAGACGAATTGCAATAGTCAATGCAGATTTTTTTCTTGCAAATCCAGTTGATAAATTTGCTTTTTTTCAAAATAAATTCTGTTAAATGGCAAAATCGCGTTAATTTTATTTTTGGTTGTCCACCCTATATAATTGGATTGTTTTGGTTCTATAAATTTGCGTCAATAATCATCAACGATAAGGTTATAGCAATCTAGCAGTCGATGAGAGTCATCAATAATAAAAACGATGATGGGTATAATAAAAATAAAATCGTGTAAGCCCCTCACAATATATAACAATGTACATGAAAATTAACGTACTGAATGATATAGTAACCAATTTTGCAACTTAACATTTTGCAAACTGAGCCGAACAATATAAAAGTAATAAATAGTTGTTTTGTCTCTCAATGCGTTAGCCATTACGCCTTTAATACTTACATCCTAGTAGTTTAGATCGCTAATAGCCCCACTTTATGTAGTCATTTATGTGTCTGCCATTTTACACCGTTTTCATTTAACGAATCTTTTTCCTAGCTGCAAGACGCCTTACTTGGTAATATTATACAATATAAAAAGCGTTTAATTTTAATCGTAATAAAGTTTTACACGGCAATAATTTCGTGCGCCGTTTAAAAAAGCGATTTGAGGGAGAATAAAAAAGACGCTTTGGTTACAAACAATTTTTTATGCAATAACATAATATAAATGGCACATAGCAAAATAATAAAGTATGTTTTCTGGTTAGAATGTTTTCGGCTTAATGTAGTTCTATGGCATTCTATATGTTAACGATTGCCCGCCTGTTTCTAATAACGGTGGCGCCAGCGATTACACATCGTCCTGGTGGAAATAACGTAAAATAGTGAAACGATTATAATGGTGAATTGTAGGTAATTGAGCATAAAGTCACCCAGGCATAGACAATAAAGGCAAAGATATTAGGAAGTATTACTGACCATAAATCTTAATTGTTTAATTGCGTTTATCAACTGAATATAATTGTAGAGGTTTGCTAAAGCAAATGAACAATTCAAATCGTACAACCTACATTAATTTTACTAGACTTATTATATTTTGGATTATATTGTGTAATACCTCTAGGTAGTGGATACTATGTACCTAGTCCTACCTTTTGGATATTTCGTAACATTAAAATTTTAATTAATTACCGGCACCGTTAATCGGTAACATCTAAATTTTATTAAGCAGTAGTATATCCGTTTCGTTATATTGCAATTAACAAAATTAGGTAATCCTGCATAGCAGAAATATAATCTAAAGGCAGAAATTAATTTGAGACTTAGTCGAAGATACGAAATGCAAAATAAAAATTCTTGTGGGTTTCCCCGATCATAAACTAAATTAATTACACAATAATAAGGTTAATGTCAAAGTATTAGTTATACGAGATAAGTCGGGAAATTCCACCAAATTATGCAGAAAATACATACTCGGTTAGAATATGGTTTTCATTAATGTAACAAACCGAGCTTCTACATTAAGAAAAGCTCTCTAATTAACTGTTTATATACCTGGGTGGATGTTTGAAAACTTATTAGATTATCAATATAAACATAGCGAAGCAAGTACAAAATGATGTAGTCGGATAATTTAATATTATTTTTCACGAGCTTGTTTTATAATGCTAAAAGTATATGGCCTACGTACCTTTATTCGCGTTAATTAACCATTCTGCATTTATTATTAAAAAGATAAAATGTATAACATTCCGGTTATTTTCGTTTTACTCACAAGAAGTCCAGTATTTACGGATTGTTACTCCCTTCCGAGCACAACGCATAATTAATATTTCACCGGCGATTAAGCAGGATATAATATCCTAGTTTCCTTTTTCAATTTTTGAACCGATCCAACAAAATTTCGCTACACTTTACCGCACTACTCGTATTTTCTCTTAAGAATAAATAAATACTTAGCATTGCAATATATCGCTAAAATACTTAGTCACTTACTATCTTTAAGCCGTAAATAATTAGTTTTTATCAGTGCTGCTATCACTTCTTGATCCTTTCCGATTTACGCAACGGTTTGGGTATCGTATTGGCAGTAATCCTAGCAAAGGATATCTAAATATATGAGTGAGGATTATGCATCCCTTGTGCCGATATACCCCATTGCTTTTGGTTGCTGTTTAGGGGTTGATAAGAAATGAGGAAATATTGCTGAATTACAAATTTTAGAATGACACTCGAGGATAATTTTCGGAAAATTCGTTTCCAAATAATTTTTTACTTTCTTTAATTATTTTTTTAATGAAGCTTCCTAATTAGAAAGACGATTAAACATCACTTTATCAGTCTTATAAAAGCTTTAAGAAAACGTAAATTATGCTTATAACACCTACAAACAATTTTAAAGTTATATTTTCATTATGTAAGCAGTTTGTGTAATATTCTTAAGCCAACATAATTAACACTGTAATTTAAAATTTATGCAGCACTAACTTTCAGAAACAAAATTTTAATTTTCGCAAAAATTTACTAATCTTTATGAAATTCGATAATTAAATATAACTTTTTCATTTTCTTGTGCTTATTTAAGATTAAGAGAAACCGATGTTTTAGTTATAATTCTCCGCCGTTGTAATTAATTATACGAACCATTTAGAATCCACCAACAGTATACAAACTTGCTCATCTCATGACATGCAAACTTATAATAACAATTACAACTTAAATCATGCTAATGTTGGGCGTTTGAATCAAAAACTAAAGTTTACTCAAACTGAACATCCCGTTTGAATAATAATTTGTCGTTGCTGAAAGTCACAATAAATTTTTACTCAAATATAGTTGACATCTTTCAACTTGCTATTACGTCACAAGCATCAAATTATTACAAACAATTGATACCATATTAGCTGCTATTGGTTGAAAGTAAAAAATGCGCTTTTCTGATTGCTTTCAACTTCCAGTCTTCCAACATAAATATTATGCTTCTCGTAGTAAGTTTTATAAATTTTTAATTTTGGACATATTTAGTAAAGTTTACTTTTAAAAAAACTTCAGCAGACTATTTACATATAATATCGTTTTTAGATTTTTTATTTGAACGAATCGTATGGTTAAAATTTTAGAGTTTTGGTTTATATTTACGTTAGCTAATTATAATTAAAATTTATTTAAATAGTTTGAATATCAAAGCAATAAATAAAGCTAATATTGCATAATTAACCCAATGGGTTTTAATAATTAAATTTTATGTACACAACCTCAGTAAACCCTAAAACGAACATATCTACAGAAAGTACATTCTAAATGTCACTCTTGCCAATGCTACAGAGAGCTCATCCTTTTTAATTAACTATTAGCTTATAAAGATTTTAAAGGGGTTCGCATTTGCACTTTTAAGGTGTTTCAGTACTCTCACACAAATTTTAAGTAAACTTTTATAACTTTCAGAGTTATAAAAGTAGATGCGGTTTTTCATAGTTCTACGTTAAATTAATTTTCTCTAAAAATGACAAGGTCTGCACATTTTATTTGTTTAAAACTTTTAAAATACATATTATCTAATTTTCGTTTTGAACTTTTAACATTGACGTATTTTACTAACCATAATAAGGCATAAAAATGATAAACAATATAATTATATTCGAGTATTCTTCTTCTTCAGCTCATGTCGATGTTAGCCGTATAGCACATTACTGCCCAAGTAACATTTGGTGCTGAAAAACTTGATCAGCAAATTATTTGCTGCTATTGCGGTCTGTCAGCTTAAAATTCAGCTGTTTTTCAGCTTCGGCTGAATTTTAATCTGACGCTTCGATACGTCGTACGTCATACGTCAAAATTAAAGATTATTATAATTATTACAAGTATACATTCAACAAGTATAATCCAATAATTAATTAAAATTAATTCAGATAGTTATACGGTTCAGTTGAACATGTGTTTTTATAAATCAATTCATTATTTTATAAACACAGCAGTGTAGAAAAATAATTAAAGAGCTATACCCAAGTAACATTTTGTGCTGAATATCAACTGCGAGAGCGCTGTGTCAGCTTAAAATTTAGCTAGTGAGCTGCGTCAGCTGCTGATTTTTAGTAACGTCAGAAGCTGAATTGCTGCTGAATTGCTAATTTGGCGGCAAAAAAACCAGCTGAATTTGCGCTGCGTCGGCTGTTGGAAATGCTGACTCAGTTGATATTCAGCGCTGAATCAGCTGATATTCAGCATTTTGAACAGCTATTAAAAAAATTATTTTAAATTGATAATTATATTTATCTAATTAAATTGTCGCCTATAATTTATAGAACATTTTATTTTATTATTTTCATTAACATCAAAAAATATAAATATATTATATCTTTATTACATCATTTATTTATTTATCATTTTATATTAGTCGCAATATCTTATATCCTAGAATAGAATCTGAAATATTACAGTAAGTTTAAATTTATATATTATTATGTATAACTTTAAGTTAAGTTTAAACTTACATTTTTTTACACATCCGCCCGCACCGAGTGGGATTTGAACCTAAGGTATCCACCTTGGAACTTGAAAGCTTAACTGCCTAGGCTATGAAGCTACATGAAACTATTCTGATTTTTTTAAAAAATATTCAATCTATTTTTGTGTGGAATTCATCAGCTGAATTTTAGCTGAATTTCAGCTGATTCAGCGCTGAACATCAGCTGAATTTCAGCTGAATATTGGCTGATTCAGCGCTAAATATCAGCTGAGTCAGCATTTTAAACAGCTGACGAAGCGTAATTTCAGCTGGTTTTTTGCCGCCAAATTAGCAATTCAGCTTCTGACGTTACTAAAAATCAGCAGCTGACGCAGCTCACTAGCTGAATTTTAAGCTGACACAGCGCTCTCGCAGTTGATATTCAGCACAAAATGTTACTTGGGTGGTCATTTCAGGATTTCAAGTATTGGAGCACCTGCCAAATAGAAATATAACCGTTAATCATATTAGTTGATAACATTATTTTATAAAAGTAAACAATTAAAAACTAAAACAATTTGTAACATATTGCAAGAAAGCTACGGTGCCCTACTGACTGTCTTGGTGTTCTTTAACTGGTTGGCATGGTCTACGATGATTGACGGTTCTATTTCTAGTTGGCACGAGCTCTAGGTAGCAATAATCTGTAAATTGATATGTATTGTTGTGTCCGCACTAAGTGATGAAAATGGGTTGCGAACTTAGCAATAAAATGACGGTATTTGCAACTAGAGGAACCACAAAGCAAAACTCTATTTTAACATTTTATTACTAGTGTGTGTTTTATTTTTATATATTCTTAATTTTGATTTCAGTGTTTGTTTAATATTTTATGTTTGTCTAGTTAGTAAGTTTTTTTGTTTCGAATTTAATTTTTATTTATGTTTGTATTATGACTCACGTAAATGCCGACAACAGCAATATTAAATACTAAAAAATCGAGATGTAAAAAAAAAAGAAGACAGTAAAAAAAAGATGGATATCCAAGGCGATCATTTAATTAATCAATGAATAATTAATAATAAAGTAAGACAGAAAGATTTGTAAATCGGTCAGTCGAATAAAGTTGGAAGATAATAAATCAGAAGAAGATTTGTAAATCGGTCAGTCGAATAAAGTTGGAAGATAATAAATCAGAAGAAGATTTGTAAATCGGCCAGTCGAATAAAGTTGGAAGATAATAAATCAGAAGAAGATTTGTAAATCGGTCAGTCGAATAAAGTTGGAAGATAATAAATCAGAAGAAGATTTGTAAAGCGGTCGGTCGACGAAGGTTGAAGATAATAAATCAGAAGAAGATTTGTAAAGCGGTCGATCGACGAAGGTTGAAGATAACAGTGTTTTGTTTGGAGAAAAGCTGGGGTCGGTTATTTGCGTGAGTTTTAATTTTGCTATTGTTTAACATTTATTACTATTTTTTTTTACATTTTAAAGTTGCAAATAAAAATTATACAAAACCGTTATTTTATTGTTTACTTGTAACAATTTCCACATTCGAGAACCTACGTAATCCCATTAAAGAGATAAGAGGCGCGCATAAGGTCGCAGCAGTATTTACACTTTTCTTTCAACGAAATATCTTGCACGATCTAAAATGCAGGACCGCACTTAAAAATTGTCATAAAAACAAGCAAAGACCAAAGTTTTAAACAAATTTTTGACTAATCAGAGGTGATTTGCAAAAGACATGAGCAATTCTCTGTAGTCAGAATTTACCTTCACCTACAAATTTTATATAATTTTTTGCAATCTTAACACAGAGTTTTCTGCTATTCTAAACCCGTGCCTTCAGACTTCGGTCGTTTTTAAAGAATGCTCTTTTAAAGTACTAAGATAGTTCCTGAGTTTTATTTTTTTACCCAAATTTTTCAATAAATTTTTTAAACTTGGTTTAGCGTTCAACTAAATAATTTTGTTAGAAAATTTTTTAATTATGTGTACGAATTATTATGCTCTTCCCACATTTCTAATCTGTTGCTGGCAGTTTGATATGCTGTCAGTTTATTACATAAGGTTCTGATAATGTAATAGTCTACTGTTTTCGTTGATGTATTATTTATAATTAGAATTAATTAACCTAAAATTTGCTTAAATTTTTTTTAATGTTATCAGCAAAAAACAACAGAAGACAGAATTCTGATGAAGTAAATTAAGTTTTGCTATGTTTACACAGCTTGTTCATATTTAATATAATGGTATCTAAATAATCTAGAGGGGTCGTAACTTGTAATTAATAATTCAAACTCACCGAGTGTGTAAGTAATTGAATAAAAAAATAACATTAATTTTCCAATTCCATTTATATGGTATAATATGTAATTAAAATATAAATATGCAATTTCACGTGATATACCACGATTATATAGCTCCACCAACACTTGGGATAATTTAATGTGTGTTTTAAATTTTAAACGAACATGCTAAATCCTTTTATTTATAAATCTTTCAAAAGTCACAAAATGTTTTAGTAGTGGGTGATTTTTAGCGATTGTAATAAATACACAAAAATTGTAATGCATGTAGCACGATAAGAAAAAAATTTATAGTGTATTTAAAAATTTTCCCGCTCGAATAATTAATAACGAACAAAAGTCTAAATTTAGAAATTGTTTATTCAAGACTTAACGTGCGTAATTACAAATTTTTAAATAATTTAGAACTATAGAATCAAAACTGATTTTCTCTTAGAAATGCGCACCGCCTGGGCCTCAGTATAAATCCGCTTCTTACTAATTAGTTAGCAGTTAATAAATTACAAATTAGCAGTTATATTATTAAGTTAACTGAGAACAAGATTTTGTAAACCCAGTGAAACTCTTAAGTGTTTACTGCAAAGTAATAAGTTGTTTTCCACTATAGCGTTATAATATTAACCATTGCATACATAAAATTTAAAATTAGTAACTATTAGAACAAAATAGCAATTTAATTTTTCTTTAACCATAACATAAAGAGTAGTAAAGTTCTAATAATAATAAAATTATTGTTTAACAACGAAAATCTAATGGTTTTAAATAATTTTACTAAAGATATTCAAAGAATGTACAATTTTAATAATAATAGTGAACATATTTTTTTAATCAAACTTATGAAAGAAGTCTTAGCACTTATTGTTCGAGATTGAGGTGGTTGTCCGGATACCAGTGGGGATAATATTTTTTATTTAATTTATAATTGACCGCTTTTTTAAGATTTTCGACCTGGATCCAACACTGAGGTATTGTTATTATATTTTTGTAATAATTAGAGGGCTTATGTAAAATAATCCATTCAACCATTTAAAACTGTAATAAAGTGTTAATTTGTGTGGTTAAACGTATGATGTGGTATTTGAGCATAATAATCATTTCAATTATTTGTAATTAATCATTATAGATGGAAATAAAATTAAAATTGAAATGAAAATCACTTTAAAATTTAAAATTATTTGATGCTTACTTCTCCGAGTATACGTAAACATCAAATATGTAATTTTAATAATATTTCGCTTGATAAACAATATAATTCATCACTTTAAAACTTACAACGCATTTTATCGCCACATTAAATATACATTAATACTATTTTTATTGACAGTTTGAATTCATAAGTAAATATTAAATAATTGAAAATATAATAACATACTTCAATTATTTCGATCGAATCTCATCAAAAAAGGGTAATAAGCAATGGACTTGATAAAAACAGCATAATTTGAAAATAAATATTATAAGAAAAAAATTTCGTTTCTCAACACTTAATACGGAGCAATATTTTAAGATTCAATTTTATTGAGCTTGAAACTTTTTTATAAGTTATTCATTATTCAGTATAACATATTACAACAAATTATTTTAAGTAAATTTCTGTACTCTTAAGACTTTAAACTTGAATATAACATGCAACAAAAATTACTTTTTCAACCCTCTAAGGTAACGCGGCCGCTTTAGATCGAAAGATAGCTAACATTTTGCCAAATTTTGTTAAAACATTCTTAAAACAAGAACTTTAAATTTTTAAACGAACGAGAATTTCTTACTTAAAAGATAAATAAATAACATCACGGAAGAAATACAGTGAGTTTTATTAAAAGTTAAAATTTTAGTTGGTGCTTCAGAAACAAGCACCAGTGGCGGCCCGTCAGGGGAGTCTTTGAGACTGCGTCTCCCCAGAAAAAGTCAGCCACCAAAATGGAAGAAAATGTTTTATTAAAAATCATAATCATAAATTTCCACAGACACTATTTGTATTGAAAAAATTATGTAGTGTTTTAATTTCTTAATCATATTTTTACATAATTATTATCTAAAGAAAAGCTTTTGAAATCAACACCTGCAGAAATTTAATAGTGATGCTGAATTGCTATACGATAAGATAACGACGGCTGCCAGTTGAAATAGACGTTCTTACCAAAGACTCATACTATGCTAAATGCTATGAATACATAACGTATACAAACGTAAAGGAGTGGGGAAATTGCATACAGCAAATACTTCAACATTGAGTCTTGTCTTTTCAAAGTTTATGCAATGTAATTTATGTTTATATTTGCTATTACAAGTTCTACGTTTTTGTGCATTTATTGCTGTATTATACTTTTTTAATTTTTTTCATCAATGGAAATAAAAGATAAATTAAAAATTAATTTTTTAACTAAAATTCTTTAATTAAAATTATTTTTTAACTAAAAATTAACTAATAGATCAACACCCTTTCTTTCAGCCTTTTATTGGAATATAAAGAAGGTAAATTTATTAGAAAATTTCAGTGCAATTGGTATACTAATTTTTGTGGCTTACTGGTTGCGATAAGCGAAATAAAAAGTTTTGTTTTACTTGCGTAATTTTTGGCGGAGGAAAAAAATGTTAATGAATTGTCGACAATGAAAAATTTTATAGAAAAGCAGAAAAATATTCTATATAAATACATTCAACAATAATATTTTCTTTGAGAAATCAAGAAAAATTTCATGTTTTGGGTAAATTCGTATTGAATAATGTGATATCAGAAAGTCGACGACTTGCTGCCCAAAAACATAATGAAAAAGTCAGTATAAATAGACGTTTACTTGCACGTTTAATCCATGTTGTTTGTTTTTTGAGTAAGCAAGAAATTATTATGTACTGTCGTGTTTCGAAAACCATAACAACATTAATTTTATTGTTTTGTAAAATAATTTTAAAGTTTGAATTTGTTTTATTGTTTATTTGTATCATATTGTATAAAATAGTTAAATTTTAGCTGTAAATAAGGTGGGAGAAATAAAAAGTAAGAGAGTGGGGCTTGAAGGTTATACAAGACACTTGGGCTGATGCCTTGACGTCGAGTAGACTAGCGGACGAACATCATTCCCGCAATAAAAATTTAAATTGTTAATTGTTTGAAAATTAATAAAATAACTTAAGTTGAGTTGATGTTTTTGTTTTAATTGTGGTAAAGAGCTAATTATTAAATAAATTGGAAAAGTTGAAGAATTTAGTGAAAATTCAGTCGATGCGTAAAAATTAAATCGCAACAAATTTGTTTAAGCAGGCGTGGTCAAATGCAAAAGACCACATGCGGAGTGGGCACGTGCGCTTACAAGGCCACATATTACAAGGTAAAAGTTGAGCAATTTTAATTTACAATTGAATTAAAAACAATTGAAGAGTCTCATGTTGAAATAATGGATGAATCCGAGAAAAGGGGTAATTTTTAGAATTGAAAAAATTTTTATAGATTTATAGCTCGGTTCATTGCAGTACATTATTTACATACATTATGTATCTACATAGTTAATAAGTAAATACTGTTATTATTACTTTTTAATACTTTAGATTTCAAGTCTCCCCAAATTACTTACTGACGGACCGCCACTGACAAGCACATTTAAATTATAATGTAATAGCTATAATCGGAAGAAAAACCCGAAAAAAATTGAAACGATGTAGTTGCTAACTTATTAGTTAAGAACAGCTAAGAGCTTCTTGACTAACTTGGAGCAATCCTTACTTCATCTGGCTATTTTTAATTCGAGTTTTTTGTTAGGTGATAATAATTTGTGGATTGCTGATGTAAAAATATTCAAAATATCAACTTCAGAATACCTGAAGTTAACTAGAAGCTAATAAGAATGACCATAATTCATATTAGAAAATTAAAATCCTTGCACATCGTAATATAGCTGACTCTTAAATTATTTAATCTCAAAATGTTGTTTCTTATACCTACTAACGTAATTTGAATGATTTTGACAATTTAAAATATGCTCGCTTTACGATTGTTAACAAAAGTTATTAAAAAAACAAACATAGTGTTAATAATAAATGAAGCGGAAAAAGCAAAAAAAAACCTTTCTTAGTTTGAGCTCCACTCTTTACACCGTTGTCTTAAATATTAAACAAGCGAGTGAGCTTTTGAGAAAAGCGTTGAAACTTCATTGTAGATACGGTTATCTCTGCGAATTGATCAACTTGAAATCTTTATGGGTGACACCCTTTACACACAATATTTTACCGCGTTAAAAAGCTGCAGTCAATCGACACAAAAACTTTTTTTATTTATTCACACATTTAAATTTTTTATTAACCTGTTAGTGACAGAATTTGTTTGTGACATTAAAAACTTATCTAATTTTTTTCTCTCTTTTAGGAAATTAAAGCATTATCACACACTTTACCACCCTACTCTGGAGTACTTTTTGTCTCTGGGGTGTGCTAGATACTCGTTAGCCTGGAGAAAATCTTAAATTTATTTTATATAGGTATTTTTTCTTAGCGACGAGTGTAGCGTTTTATTGATTTCGACTTAGCAGAGCTTATATTTCATATTCTTTTTTCTCTTTATCTCAATTTCTGAACATTACCTTAAATTATCACCAACATGACAAATATATTCTTAACAAAACTTTAACAACTTTTCTAATTGGAACCGAAGTAAATTTTTTCTCGTTAAAAAGTTGTAATCAATTCGGATGCTGCAAAACCGCAAATATTTTTTTTTCGGAAACTGAAACGGAAAGTGGTCACTTGTTTGTGGCTATGTTAAGCTCCAGCTTGCAGAGTAGGCACTAAATTTATCAAAAAAAAACTATATAACTGTATTTTTAGTGGTTTTTTTCAGTTTCTCATTGAATTTCAAGTTCCTATATTTTACTTTTCTATAATAAAAAAATAAACGAACTAAAAATTCAAAAATGAAATACGTAGGTACTCTTAAAACGACATATCAAATGCAAAGCGAAGGGAGGAAAGGTAAGATACGCGTAATACATTATGCATGTAGGAACTTGGGGTACAATACACTAGAATACTATTGTGACCGAGACAGCTCAAAAATGAGTTGAGTTAGGGCAGTGTAGTTTAAATGTTATCATGAACTAAATAAATTAAAAAAATAAAACTACTTTTTTAAATTATTAAGTTAAATTAATACAAAATAAAAGTCGAACTGACTTTGTTGTTTATTACTATACTTACTGGTTTTCTTATTCTTATTGTATGAGTACATCTACACCTTTGTGGTTAACATAGTCGTAGAGCTGTAGATTACCGGTACGAAACTAATAACTTTGATATTGACTTCGATTGAAGCTCCTTCGTACACAATCAACATATACAATCCTTCAGGCCGATATATAACACTGAGCAAGGTACGAAACAAAAAGAATGGTTTATATTCATCAATGTTTTAATATATCTTCTTAATCGAGCTCTTTCTATTTATAAAATTATATATTAACCCTTCAGCGAACTGGTAAGGTCTATCAGTTCGTGCAATATACAAATATCGCAGTAACTTTTCAAATATAAAATTTTCGCTTGAGACCCTTTATTTTCGTGGATGTAAAATTCCTATTATAATATATCAAAATATATGTAGAAAGGCATCATTACTTTGCAAAAAAATCACATGTTCTGTTAGACCTATCCGTCCGCTCTTGAAACTTTTTGTTCAAAATAAAAATTAAATTTTTTGCTTGATATTTTTGAAATATGTTATTTTGTAACAAAGGATAATAATAATTTTTTCGTTATTATTTTGACATTTCCCGTTCATTTCTAAAAGTAAATTTAAAAATCTCCGGGGTGGCAACACCCAAAAAATTGTTTTACCATCCCAGAGAAGAAAATAATATAATTTTGCAAATTCCCTTAATTTTAGTTAGTGTTGGTTTCTTGTAATTTAAACCTTATTTACACATATTTTGTGTTGACATTTTTATAAAGAATTTTTTTGTATTAAACTAGCTTATTTACTACAGGAAAACATAAAAAATTAGTATTTAATTTTAAATAAACATTGTAAAAACCTCAGCTTTTTCTCTTATTGGATAAAAACCTAAGTAAATCTCTGTTTTTCAAATATATTTATTGATATTCAAAAAAACTAATCAAAGTTTGTATTCGTAAATAAAAATTTTTTTTTAAATTTTTACAAGTCTTTAACTATGGTCCTGGTAGACCTCATTCGTCCGATCGTATAACTTTCAGATTACTCATCCATTGGAGGATTAATAAATATTATTTAAATAATATAATATTTTTTGTATACGCCAGTCTAGCTTATGGTTTGACAAAAACTTATAAATTTTAATTTCGTGGAATCAAAGTTTATAATTAAAATTGAAACCGTTAAGTATTTATATTCGTTTAGATTTTTTACTATGTTCTTATCAAGGTTCTGATCTCAATGTATAAAAACTATTGTGGAAAGCATAAGTAGATACGGAACAGAGGTTTGGAAAACAACAAAAAAATTGGCTGATGAATTTCTAATAAAGAACTTGCAGACTTACCAGATTAATAGAGCAGCGACGGCGCCAGCAGTTTTTAAATGGGTGGGCACAAAGTGAGCCCAATATATTTGAGGTGAGCACACAAAATTTCTAATTAAACTAAAAAATTGCAGTATTGAAATAAACACCTAAAATTTAAAACGTATATTCTAAAAAAAAAAAAAGATTATCTAATTAATAACTTTCTCGAATGACTATAAAGTTCATTTAAAAGTAATTTGCGAAGATGTCTTTGTGCAAATTCTGTGATAATTGCATCGAAATCTAAATTTTTGGTAACTTTTTTCAATGTTTAAAATGAATAAATTGCTTAGCCTATCATTTCCCATTCGATTTCTTAAATAATTTTTTAATCTCTTCAAACAGGGAAATGTTTGCTCGCAAGCAGCAGTCGATACAGGCACTGTAATATTAATTACACACAATTTGTAAATTTCGATAAAAGCTTATTAGTTATTATCTATATTTACTTAACATATCCGATAAATAAAGAATATTAACAATTTTTATGTTTTGCTTTTTTTTGGAGTTCAATATGTTGATATTGAGTTAAGAGCACAGATTCTGTAATTGATGTCTCACTTTTACTTTCACTTTCATCATCGTTTGAATACGCAAACATTAAAAAAATGTAAAAATTTTTCATAAAACTCTTCATTTTCGTCAACACTGTGTTAGCATTAAGAAACGAAATTATATTACAAAGAGTATTTATATATTCAAGATTTCGCATCTACTAAATGTGCATCGGCTAAATATTTTTTTAACTAAGGTAATTTAATCTTAAGCTCATAAAACTTAAATAGAAAGAAGAGAAGTAACCTTACAGTTTTGTTAAGTTTTAAAAAATTCAAAATGTGTATTTTCAAGAATTTTATTATTATTACCTTATTATCTTTACCCAAGGGGTTTAAAATAGTCATAAAGCATCTGTGGTAAAGTGCATTTTTATTACTTTTGAAAATTTAAAAATATTATAATTTATTATACAATACGTAATTTTTAAGCTTTCATTGATGAAATTGGGAACCAGTAAGTGTCCATACTTCCGTGAGCGGTGTTCATTGAAGTTTCAAACTGCATTGAATTTTTAAAATAAAAATGACTAAGTTCTTGTTCAAATCCTTACAAAGAGGATTGGGTTACATTATTTAAAATTTGTTTTCTTAATAACATGCGGTAGCATTTTAAATGCTGCTTTAGTAAATAAGGATGACATCTTACACCCAGGATCCAAAGATTCGGCCAGTTAAAGCGCTAAAACACTTTCATTTACGATTATATTTTTAAATTTTCAAAATTGTTATCTCAACTGCATGTATTAAAAACTTGTATTTGAACCGTTTTTATTATTTATAAATTTATTGTGTTCAGACTTCCGTGGTCGGCAGTGTAGGTAGGGGGTGGGCCAGGGGGCCACCCCTGGCGCCGTTGTTGTAATAGAGTAAGAAATGACCAAAAAATTGGGCGATGGCCCCAATAAGAAGTGGATACTGTAAATTTAACCGATTGCAAATATTAACAGAGCAATTTTGTATATTGTGATGTTTCAAACACTGAAAAGCGACGAGCGATTTCTATGTGAATTTAAAGAAGTCATTAAAATTTGCAGTTACCCTGTAGGCATGAGAAATTTGAAAATGAGGAATGAAATTTTAAATGAGTAATAATATTAAAAGGTTGCAAGATAATCTAAATGGAAAACATTGTCACTTAAACACGCACTTTACACAAAGATTTTATATTTTGTTTAAATTTGAATTTTGCGCCACCGGAAGTGTAAAAACGAGCGTTTTAGTTATATCACTCAAAAGTGAACAATTGTGAGAGAGTGCGTCCGACCATTGAGACATCAGGTCGAAGTTTAATTTTTGTGCGGTATTTTTCAAGGTTAGCGTTCTTGGGTAGTTTTGGAAGATCGGCGTACGATCAATTTAGTAAAATCGATTACCAATCTAATTTAAAAGGTAGAAAAAGATCGAAAACGTTGATTGTAGTAGTGTGGTTCAGTTTTCGTCAATGGTTTTTTGTCGACATCTGAAAACGACAAAAGCTAGAAAGAACGGCCATCTTGTGGCATTTTTATATAAGATAACCACGTTGAGAACAAAGAAGTTTTGGATATTTTATGAACATATTACTTACGTTCGAATATTATTTAACTACACATCGTGTTGGATGCAACACGTTTATGACAGATTCACAGAAGGAAAATTAGTGCAACACTATAAAATTTGGAGAACTGCACAAATTTGAAAGCCAACAGATGCGTTACATTTGGAAGCAAACAACCAAGTGGTAAGAAAAGAAACTTAATCAGTGGCGTCTCGTTTAATAAGAAAAACACAATTTTAAATTCTTCATTTTATTTTAAACAGAAATTAATTTTTATTTTACAATTTGTAATATCATAAAGACAACACATTTTTCACGCTTAATTAAAGATAACAAGAAGGAGCTTGTGACTATTTGCTTTTTCATTAACAGCACATCTCGTCATCATTAATTTACACTTTCTACACCAAATTTATTATTTATTTACAGATATTTTGTAACTGATTTTCAATGACAATTATTTTTATGTTGATAAATAAATTATTTTTCCTACATTTTTATGAATTTCATTGCTAAGGAAGATGTTATTTGTTTCAAAGTATTAGAATCCACCCTGAAATACGATCGTCTTTATTCCCGCCTTCAAGAGCAAGTTTGGAGCACTTTTGAATGCTTGGGAACATAGCTTTTTGCTAAAATACCATTGCAATATATTAATAATTATATAATGCAACCTGTGCATATAAACAAAATATTACAACTTAACCGGTATAAGAAAAAATTTCTGCTACACTACGCTACGACTTAATTACGTTTTAGTATTTCTCGACCCATTAGGAAATGAAGTTGAACTCACAAAGTTTCTTTTAAAAAAAACTGATGAATACGCAAATTCATTACAATCAACCTGTGCGGTATAGAGGTTGGAAGGTATCTTGATGGCGTAGAATCAATTGCCAGGAAAAATCAGCTCTCTTACTTAGACAAAGTAGAGATTATAGCATATTAATGTGCGTTGCAGTAAATAAAATATCTTACATTTAATAAGGTTAGAGTTAACCCCATATTGTTATATAGGGCTTGAGATTGACGAATAGCTGCCTGGTTAATGAGTTTACACCACCTATAATTTAGTGAGTATTAGTAACAGCCATTTCGTTACGCTGCGCTGTGTTTACGGCATTAGAGGTATTAATCTCTAGCGACGTTCTCTAGAAGTTATTTACACTCGTGATATATGTAAGTAATGGAAATTATTGTGCACCGAATGTCGCTATTATTTAAACATATGTTAAATTTATATACGAAATGTATCTACGTTAATTTTAACTTTATATATAGGTAACAAGGAGTGTCGCTAAGAATAGGCTAGGCAAAAGCGTGTGTTAAAGCACTTAGTCTATAGTTCACCTTACGTTTACCCAGGGTAACTAAATCAATGTGACGTTTGTTGGACACGCATAGCCATGCACTTATTCACTTTTGTGCTTGTACACGTTTACAATGCTCGATTTGATTGAATTAGATTACAATTACAAGAAAACTAAATTAGTTGCAAAAAAATCGATTAATGGAAAATTGCAATTACTTGATTAAATTGATCCGATAAAACTGACCGCTCTCTGCTGCCTTCCGCGAGAGCTCCCAGGAGCTCTTAAAATATCCTTTCCTTTCTTTCATTTTGGAACGAAAATCTACGATTTTGTCTCCAAATTGGTCATTTTTACAAACAATGGAAGTAAAAGACGTAAGCAGCAATCAGCAGTCACCGCCCCATGGTCAGTACGTCATGCCAAGATAAGGGTGACGGATATTTTGTCGTTGTTTGAACAGACGGGTGGTAGTCACGCAATCCCTTGCTGATGCATTAGACCTGTCAACGTAGTTGCGTGTCTCTTAAGTTGCTAAATACAACGAGTATACTTTCAATCGCAAAGTTACCTTTCACCATGATAGTTCACACCAACAATACCAATGCCGACAACAAACAATTTTACACACCGATTAGACTCACAATTACCTTCCCAATTAAGCAGCCATTACGCTTTTCTTCCAATTCAAATAACGACCGATGCATTATTTTGCGAAAGAACCCCACCGTTTCGTGATCGATAATTTTATTGCATACATGTTTATCATTACATTATCAGCCCAAGTCTATTACGGTAACATATACATTACACGATAGTGATAAAACAGTTGCAACGTGATCCACATACCGCTTACGAATATCTGATCGTACATGCAGCACATACAATGCAACATATTAATGTTATTAACGTAGTATTATCTTTGCATCCAGTTATTACATTATACATATTAAAAATAAATACGGAAGTTAAATAGTACACTATACATAATATAATTCCGCAATAACGACGTTGCTATGTTGCGGCGTGTGCATTGTGTCGTTCGTCCAATTTACACCTCCTCCCTCGCACACCTCATCAACTCCAGTTGATCTTCATACGAAAAACCAATTTGTTTCATAACTTTAACCTTCTTTATCTTTTAATTAAATTTTTAAGTTCAATTTTCCTTAGCAAAAAGCTCCTTCTGTTAAGCTCCGTTCCATTGTTGTTGGAATATGAATAATATTTTTCACGAATAAGTCTGAGACTTACAACATAATTTTGATGAAAAATAATAAACATAAAAATAATGTAACAATAAAATATTGTACAGACGGATACGATTTGTAGAATATACGTGTCATAACTTGCACCCATCAACAGTTGAGGCGCTTGTGTAGAAATTGCTGTTCATCCAGGAGAAACAAATAATTTATAACAGAATAGTCAGAAAGCGGCACAATATCCTAGTTTTATACCATACTACTATATCGGTACAAGTATTTACTAGAATTGTCATCACTTATAATTTTGTTTATAATCATTTGTTTTTTCTTTTTTTTTTTTTTTTTCTTAATATTTCATAATTTTTCAATACCTATTTCTTACTTATCATATTTTTAATTATCATCTCTTCTTTGTTTTCTTTTATTGACGGCTCAAATTGAGTTGAACCAATGGATTGCAGTACTCGAAGAGCATAGACTCGGCCTACGGTCTCGGCAATTATGTATGGACCAACAAAATTAACTAATTTTGTTAAAATATACCACATAGAGTGGTTTTTAAACGTTGGTTCGACAATGCCAGATAAAAATATTCGATTAAGAATATTTAAATTATCTTGCAAACGTGACGAATTATCCATGCATACTTTCGAGTTTCCTTTTGCAGCTTTAAAGTGCCGCTTCCATTTAATAATGCATTTTGTTTTCACATCGAAGAAGTGCAATTTATTTTGAGTACCAACTATAGAAGTTGCAGTACACGCGGCTTGAGCAATGGCATAACGCTTTCATACCATGTAAATCACATTCTTTCGTGATTATTCTACCATTATCTGCACATAAGTAGAGGTTTCACGTTTTATTGTATCAAAATGGTTTTCCGTTTTAGCCAAGTGTGAAGTGCATTTAGAATTAAATTTAAAAAAATTTACCTCCCAACTCTATACAACAATTTTTAATGCCGAAATAAACCACACCATAAATTATTTCCTCATCCGGAATGTTACAAATTGTTATGATCCTAATAACTACTGAAGTTTATAGTTGTGGAGGGAATATAATATTTAAGTGAGCAAGTAAAATCGTTGAGATATTTGATAGTGTAAAATATTTGTTCTGGTAAATTTTGTTCCCATAATATCAACAAATTAAAAGAAAAACAGAGTAGCTCCAGCTTAAAGGGCTGTACATAAAATGCAGGCTTTTTTGTATTTTTAACATTTTCAGATGAAATTTATACTTTTTGCGTTTTTGCTGCTTTCATATAAGACTAAACACAAATTTATATGCGATGTTTATTTAAATAAAAATAAAGCACTAAAAACAAGTAAGGATTTTAATAATTTATTTCTGAAATAACTTGGTAGTTTTAAAATATTACTGAAAGTTTTAAAATATTAAGCTTTGCAGTGTTCTCGTCTAGTCGAAAATAAAAATTTTGCTGTTTTACTTATTCGAACACGGAGGCGTTTCTCTATTTTTAATAATTGGAATGAGGAAAAATAACTTTGGAATTTTAATGTTGATTTGGAGTTATCAATCTTTACAGTTTACTGAATGCGTAAATTTAAAGTAAATACAACATCAAATGTATTCGAAGTAGAAATTTCAACATTTTCAAACAAGATTCGGCACACTGTTTGTATCAATAATCAAAATTATTGAATAAACACGCTCAAGTAAATAAAGTGAAAAGTTGAAAGTAAAAATAAATGTTTTACAATTTTATCTTTGCTAGAATGCATAATTATTTAAATTTTTTCGCTAAAATATTGCTTAAACTATTTACGGTTTTTACATGGTAGGTACCTGATGCATAAATATTCCATTTGTTTAGCGTTAAAATATGCAAGGAAAAAGGTATAGATGTGGGTACGTCGATAAAAACGTTTTATGTGCTTTTAGTATACTTACATGTTTTACTTTACAAACAGCTAAACAAGTTCAATTCACTTGAAAGCTCTAATGTATTCATTTTACATTATATTCATTATCGATTTCATTTTAAATTTTTCCACATCCGTAATAAGTTAATAATCCTGATAACCAATGATCCGATACGTGAGATGTGATGACACATGTCGCCCAAAATCAAGTCCCATATGCATACAAAATTTCGTAACTAAAAAATTTTCATAATTTTGTAGGTGGGTACTTTGTTGAGCTATTTTTGTTGTAAAATTTAAATATTGTATTATGAGAAAGTGAGAAAAATCTCACCCTCATAGATAGTTTATAGATAAACTATCTCAAATTTACAAATTCTTATACCACAAAACTATTTATCTTTGTCTAACTTAAGTAAACTTACTTTCATAAAATATTCGGTTCCCTACTTTTTTCTTAATTTTTTTTAGAAAACTGTCTTTTGCCACCTAAACGGTGTATATCGGTCGTGAAAACACCCTGTATATTAAGAATACATTATAAAACAAAAAGATCATCTTATTTTCGTGAATTAATTGTTTTTAATGCTTGGCTTCACTTAGCATAACTTAACATAACTTTGTCATAACTTAAAAAGCTATGTCTTTTATTTAATCAAACCTAAGCTATTTATTTACGTGCGTTTATAGTTTTTTATAGTTTTTTGAAATTCGGATATTACGTTTTATATTATTCAAGAAATGGCTGAACGAAAGCTGAAGTTATTTTATTTTAAATAAATTGTTTCCTTTGTTTCAATTTTAATTTTCATATTTCTGAAATGTCGCTAATTGTCTTTTGATTAAAATTTGTATACGATTCAACTTACAGTTAAAATTAATATATTTTAGCATTTTAGTTAAGCTATTATTGTAGATTTATTTTAAAATGATTTTCCTTCACACCAAACAAATTACGCCTTAACTACGTTAGTGTTGTTATAAAACAATAAATTAAAAAACTGGTATATCTTTATCTTTTTTTTTAATATAATGAAGTCAAAGCCTCTTCTCGTTTTACCTATTAATTTTTTATGGAAACACTGCAGAAACATAAGAAATACTACAAACATTATAATTATACACAATTTTATAGATAACTGATAAAAAAAATTGTTTTTAAACAAAAGATGTGAATAATGTTTGTTGCGTCTTAATTCTTACCGCCGACTTTGTTAATGGCTGAAACGCAAGATAAGCATAAAATTGTTAACATTTTCTATTTACAAAAATTTAGAACTAAAGCCACGTTCACGAACACTGATGATATCGAAGTTACACCGTAATCCGTAAAAACCGATTCTGGAAAACTAAAACTTCCATTACTGAGTTTGCTACTTCCTTTTTCCCTATCCTAACGAGCAAACCTCATTTATTCGATTATTAATAATTCTAATTCACAAAAGACTTTTGATTCGTTTTTGAAAAAAGTATGCTTTGTAAAAACATCACGTGTAATTTGTTATTCAGAATAATTGAATTTGCATTTTCAAAGATTTCGTAAAGCACTTAACAAAGCGCAGCATGAATATTGTGGAAATCTGGTAGGTAACCAAGAAGTTGTAGAGTGAAATTCCGTCAGTTGAAATTGTAGGTATAATTAAAGCTAAGCTAAAAGAAATATAAAGTTACAATTTTCAAAATATCAAATTCTTTAATTAAATTGAAAGCTCGATCATTAAATATTTGTTTCGAGAAATAAATTATTTTAAAATTGTATCAAATAAGTTAATGAGTTTTCACGTTGCATGGTAGATACTACAGTTTTCTCGAGTCCACTTGTTTGTTTCTTTCGGTTCAAAAATTAATTTTTTACTTCTTCTAAGAGCTTTGAGCTCTCCGCCCTTTATATTTCAAATTTGCATCAATATAAGATTATGTTGTGCTCGCACTAACGTATTCCTCCTCCGCTATTCCCGCATGGATCTGCGTTTCGATTTCGACTGATTCTACATGGCTATCCAGACTTTACTCTTGCAACCGGGAAAGATCCGCTCGACTAAAAATTATCGTTGAACCAAACACAATGTTAAACTTCATTTTCAATTTTAAGTTTCAGTTTTTTGATAGATTACATGGTTTTTCTTTTGTCACTGGGAGACTTGGTTTAACACAATTTTCGAGAAAAACTACATGCAAATTTTGATAGACTACGAAGAAAATATATCACATTGGCTTTTACCTAGAAAGTTCTAAACTAATAGAGTTAGAACAAAATCCAAAAGTTTGTTCTCGATTGCAGTAAAGCTTTTCCTTTAAACTTTAATATTATTCAAATTAAATATGACAAATAATTTGAATTTACGTTGAAAATAAAAAGCTATCTATTATTAATTTATTTGCGCTTTTTCGAGAGCACTGCAAAATTTTCATTTAAATTTTTAAATTATCGTCCTTGCATTGTTATGTAGGCAACAGTAATATCAATTTATAGCGGATAAAACCGTTTGCTAAAATTCAATTTTTGCAATAAGTTAATACTAAAGTAATTACAACAACGAACATTTATACTCATTTTTTAAAAAAACCTTGCCGGTATTCCAGTTTATACCATTTCTTCTTTTTGCACAAAGAATTTTCATCGCAAATTTACGGTAGACGGTAATGAGCAAAAAATACGTAAATACGAGTCCCTGCGCATCCATATTTACCACATTAAACGAATAAATTATTTTACATTGCTATTTCAAATCTTATTACTTTATCTTTAATAAAAGCGAAAACTTTCCTCTGAGTGATTACATCAAATATTCCGGTACGTCTAATCAGAAGGACGGTTTCTTAAATGTCACAAGATATCTAACGTCCTTTTTACATTATTTAATGCAAATGTAAGCTGCAAGGTGGGAATGTCTTTAAATTGCTCTTACGATGAGATAAAATAAATAAATTTTCAAAATTATGGAAAAAGCAGTCTGCTCCACCGACCGACCGAAAACAAAAGGGATTTCCTGTAGCAAGATAAAAAAAAACAATAAAAATACGAAAGCAATTTTAAGCAGGGGTAATAGATTTTTAAACTTTGTAATGAAGATTTCGGCGGAATACAACTAACGTAAGAATGGGTTGGTTAATTAATATTAATTAATTATATTATTTATCGATGCAAGTCCTGACTTCTTTCCAGCGTTCCTTACACGTAGTTTATCTTCACAATTAAAATATCTTTCTGAACACTTAGTGCAGACTGAAATGCTCAATTAAATAGCAAGAAATTAATTATCGTAAATGGACGGTACGTGTTGGCTGGGCTTTTAAATAACTGCAACTTGGGTGGCTACGTACAGGGAATGACGAACGTTTATGGTGTTAGCTAGATGTTAATGCTTATAGGCATCAGAGATTCCTTATAAAAAAATTCAAATTGGCAGAGTGAAAAGAAGAGAATTTTATCATGGATCTTAAAGAATAATTTAAAACAGATTTCAACACAACTTTACGAGAGAAAATAAAACTGACTGACAATTATAAGACCAGCAGTGGCGGTCCGTGAGTAAGTAATTTGGGGAGACTTGAAATCTAAAGTAATAAAAAGTAATAATAACAGTATTTACTTATTAACTATGTAGATACATAATGTATGTAAATAATGTACTGCAATGAACCGAGCTATAAATCTATAAAAATTTTCTCAATTCTAAAAATTACCCCTTTTCTCGGATTCATCCATTATTTCAACATGAGACTCTTCAATTGTTTTTACTTCAATTGTAAATTAAAATTGCTCAACTTTTACCTTGTAATGTGTGACCTTGCAAGCGCACGTGCACACTCCGCATGTGATCTTTTGCATTTGGCCACGCCTGCTTAAACAAATTTGTTGCGAATTAATTTTTACGCATCGACTGAATTTCCACTAAATTCTTCAACTTTTCCAATTTATTTAATCATTAGCACTTTACCACAATTAAAACAAAAACATCAACTCAACTTAAGTTATTTTATTAATTTTCAAACAATTAACAATTTAAATTTTTATTGCGGGAATGATGTTCGTCCGCTAGTCTACTCGACGTCAAGGCGTCAGCCCAAGTATCTTGTATAACCTTCAAGCCCCACTCTCTTACTTTTTATTTCTCCCACCTTATTTACAGCTAAAATTTAACTATTTTATACAATATGATACAAATAAACAATAAAACAAATTCAAACTTTAAAATTATTTCACAAAACAATAAAATTAATGTTGTTATGGTTTTCAAAACACGACAGTACATAATAATTTCTTGCTTACTCAGAAAACAAACAACATAGATTAAACGTGCTAGTAAACGTCTATTTATACTGACTTTTTCAATATGTTTTAGGGCAGCAAGTCGTCGACTTTCTGATATCACATTATTCAATACGAATTTACCCAAAACATGAAATTTTTCTTGATTTCTCAAAAAAAATATTATTGTTGAATATATTTATACAGAATGTTTTTCCGCTTTTCTTATAAAATTTTTCATTGTCGACAATTCATCAACATTTTTTTCTCCACCAAAAATTATGCAAGTAAAACAAAACTTTTTATTTCGCTTATCGCAACCAGTAAGCCACAAAAATTAGTATACCAATTGCACTGAAATTTTCTAGTAAATTTACCTTTTTTATATTCCAATAAAAGGCTGAAAGAAAGGGTGTTGTTCATTAGTTCATTTTTATTATTTTAAAATAATTTTAATTAAAAAATTAATTTTTAATTTATCTTTTATTTCCATTGATGAAAAAAATTAAAAAATACAGCAATAAATGCACAAAAACGTAGAACTTCTAATAGCAAATATATACATAAATTACATTGCATAAACTTTGAAAAGACAAGACTCAATGTTGAAGTATTTGCTGTATGCAATTTCCCCACTCCTTTACCTTCGTATACGTTATGTATTGATAGCATTTAGCATAGTATGAGTCTTTGGTAAGAACGTCTATTTCAACTGGCAGCCGTCGTTATCTTATCGTATAGCAATTCAGCATCACTATTAAATTTCTGCAGGTGTTGATTTCAAAAGCTTTTCTTTAGATAATAATTATGTAAAAATATGATTAAGAAATTTAAACACCACATAATTTTTTCAATACGATTAGTGTCTGTGGAAATTTTATTAAAAATTATGATTTTTAATAAAACATTTTTTTCCATTTTGGTTGCTGACTTTTTCTGGGGAGACGCAGTCTCAAAGACTCCCCTGACGGGTCGCCACTGAAAACCAGATTTCTAGTCTGTATAGCAAAGCTGAGCCACTCAACTAGTGAAGAAATTTACATTATAATTTCTACAAACGTCTGCTAGCGTAGTACTTCGTTGCATTGCTTTCCCTATGTGATTAGATTGAGTAAACCTAGAGTTTTCCCTCAATTTGACTAACGTGCCTAAAAATAACTAATGCACATAGCACAACGATGCATAATGAAGTTTTATGCAGGTTGCATTTTCATTTCAAAAGACAAATTTGAGAGTTTCGGATTTCTTTGAGCACATAATTATTCGAAGAGTTAAAAAATGATGTTATAAATAAACATAAGTTGCAAATTTTATTAAAACAATAATAAATCATAAATTTAAAAATTTTCCAAACCGTCTGCAAAATTCTTGGGTGGATAAGAAGGAAAAATAATATTTTATGTAAATTACTTACATTAATTTATATGAAGCAAATTAGCTACTTCTTTATAATAGAGAATAAATTTTGGGTATTTACATAACGAAATGATTTTGAAAATTTAATTAAAAATATTGTTATTTATGGAATATGACCTACATGAAATAGCGAAGTGTGCACTCGACTGCTCGTAACCACATGTTACTGTGCATGATGCATGATAGCGCGAACGCTTTACAGTTTTCCAAATTATTTTCCATCAGCTTTCGTTTAATATGTGCAATTAAACATTTTTATTCTTTAATACGGACCGACATGCTTGATGGTCTATTTATTTGAGAGAAAATCGTGCACAAATATATTTTAGATGTTCTGATTGTACCAACTGAAAGGATTAAGCAATAATTGGATTAGCATACTTTTGAGCTTATCTGTCAATTACGGAAAGGATTAGTTTAAGAGTGAAAATAAACTTTAAAATTGTACCAGAACAAATCGAAAATATTTACATTATTTGGAGAAGCGATTAGTTAAAATTGCAGCGAAATCGATACAACAGTCATTGAGCTATTAAGCTGGTTTTGATTGCAATTAAGCTAGCATAAATTTTATTTAAAACAGAGGTGTCCACTCAAATGGTCAATTATTTGAATTAATTACCAGAACGAAACGGACAAATTAAAATAAAATTAAATAAACAAAACCGAACTTCGCTCCGAGCAAGTTGCGAAATAGATTAACTATCATTTTTCACATCCATCCACTGTCTGCTTCCGCATGCAATTTAATTATTAAAACGTGTATTTTTGAAATGCACTTGCATACATTTGCAAATGTAAACAAGATTGTTGAAATTGTAAAATAAACTCCAATATTAGCTTAATTTCCAAACTTAAATTAGTCATCCGACAAAAAGGGACCTGCACTTCAAAAAGAGCAGAATACATTTTCTTTTTACTTAGCAGTTGAAATAATTGATGATAAGGGTGATAAGCCACTCTGTCATCTGTATTTGTATTACATTTGTTAAGCTCAAGGGAGTTACGTCAATATATAACTCTGCGCTATGGCGAGGGTGATACCTTATTTCGGATACCTACCCTTCTTTTCGCTATTAGTGTTTTTTTATTTTTTACTGCTAAAATATTCTAATGTTGATTTATACGTTCTGTACCCAAACTTCAGCCGTTCAATAAATCAAAACACATTTTTACAACTTAATGACACAGTTTGTAAGTTTAGTTTTCAAGTTGCTGCAATTAACTTTAACACAGATAAATAACTTCTTACAACTTGGGCAGTTTTTCACTTTTACCTAATTTCACGTGAAAGTGTTTTTTTTTTTCTAATTTTCTCTCTACTAAACTACTTTTTGTTACAACACACGTTTGATGATCTCGATTTGATTTACATTGCCACAACTAAAAAGCTTACAACAAACTCCAAAATTATAAATAATTTGTCAACCAACAAATGCAAAACTTATAGATCCAAAGAAAAGTAGACAAGCAATTTTCGTTCCAGTCCGATGGAATCATAAAACAATACAAAATAAAACAGGTACAAAGTTGTAAAAGCGGTAGATGTTTTAAGTATTCAAGCCCTCAATTGACATTTAGTTGGGAACAAAGTCGTGGCATATAAATTTTGTATGTTGAAGTGATTTCTGTATACCTTAAATTTTAAGAGTATTGAAAATTCAAGCTACGTAGAACAATCAGATCAATTACTAACTCACCTTTTGTGTGCCACGTCGACCTGGGCAAAATTACCACACACGGATAGGCTAAAATAAATTATGAACTAGTAATCAAAAGACTGAGATCTGAAAGGACAAAAAAAGATATTTTAGGTGTACAATAGGCGATTTAATTAAGTCACTGCTGTACGTACTCGATCTCGATCTCGATCTAAAACACGAAGAGATTTGACCTGATGTTGAAAACTTCATTGCCATAATAATCTTAGAAAAGAGAGAAATTATTGTTGAACTGTGATTAACATCCTGAAATGAGTATTCTTCATTTACTTTAGAATAAAACCATTTTCAATATGAATTTAATATCCACATATTATTTGAAAATGTTTTACAAAATTTACACTTCATTTTGTCTTAGCAAAAGTAACTCAACAAAAATCTTAATAATCGCTTTTACTCTAACAAAAGCAAATTTCGTTTGATGTAAGGAGCGACTAGATCAAGCTATAAAGGAAATATTGTAAAGGAAATTTTTAGAAGAAAATTTCACGCTTGTTTTATTGCTGCGTTATACGCGTAATAGTAAAAATATTTAATGTTTATTAAGTAGGTTAAATGGCCACTTGAAAAAAGAATTTAACGCGATAACTGTCCGGACAGTTATTAATCAAAGTTATCTTTTAATCTAAACATTATTACTACGAATATCTCTAACGTTTTCAAAATTGTGTATTAAAACTTAAACAGAATTTTAACAAATTTCAAAATAACGATTTGCCATTTAAAACTTGCAATCTTCGCAAAGCTGCAATAATTTTTTATTAGTTGGGGCTATACGAAGATTTTATAAAGTCAAATTGTAAAAATTTATTGTAAATATAAAAATATGCTTATAGCTATTTTACATAATATAAACTGAAAAATATTTTTATCCCTGCAGCTTTTATAATTTAAAAGAATTTAAAATATAATTACTCATTAATAAATTCGTGGTGGGTTTTTAATTGAAAAATAAAATAGTAAAAAGTTATATTCTAAACATATAAAAATATTATAATTTCTACAATATACGAGCTTTTTGTGAGTGATTTCCAGTTTAGCATATTAAGTATTAATTACAAAATTCAAAATCTAACTCTAAAAATAATAAATATAAAACGATGGAAAGTTCAAGACTTCCTTTTGGGTTAATCTAAGATGTCGTATGATGTACATAAGTCTCCTTCTCTCAGAGAAAAATTTTTAGCTTTACTTTTTTGTATACTATGTAATTTTATATTATCAGGAAACATAATTTAATGAAAATGTTTACTAGAGAGTTAAACTTTATATAAAAGGATTTCGAGACCGACAAGCGCGTTTGCATGCATTTCAAAGAATACATCTCAAACAAAGATTTGACCGTTTTGCAAGATTCGCCACTAGCACTATAACATTTTAGAGAAAGAGATTACTGTATTTAAGTAATTCAGAGTCGTTTGATGTTCATGGCATTACAGTCTTCAAGATCATAAAGGAAACATTAAAGCATCATATTGCTACTAAGTTATTCTTCTTTTCAACTAATTTTTAGTTTTAAAATTATAAAATTTTAATCAAATTTTAATTCTTTCAATAATCGTCTACGCAATGAAAACCCTCCGATATAAATTCTGAATTCCAAATGACTGGTAAATAAAAATAATTTTTATTTCAACCGTAAAAAATAAAAATAATACAATTATGTATTCATGATCAGAATGAAAATCTCGCGTGCTATGAAATATTTCTAGAAGCTCTACAAGTGCGCTTACATATTAATAATGTACGAGATATGTATAAAAGTTTTTTAATAGATTTTATAAATTAAATTAGTTTAAATATTTTACATTACAAAGGAATTATAAAGTTTTTTTTATTATTAATTATTATACTGTGCCATTAAAAATAATTTAAATGCGGTTTTTTCGACTAAAAATAATAGAACAAGAGATACATTTTAACCGCAAGAGTATAGATAAAGTATTTTATTTTTGCTGAAGCTACCATTAAAATTGCAATAAAAATTGTCAAATAATAATTTAATTTGTAATTTGGATTTCTTATATCATTTTTGTTAACATCTGCTATTATATAAGAAAATTAAATTTTATACACGACGATGAAATTTAATTATTGACCAGTGAAAAACTGATTATTATATTATTACACTATAATGCTGAAATTTCACGCTTTTAATATTTTTATAATTTAATGTTTTTAAGGGTTATCAGAATAGTCTCCGGAAGACTGAAAGTCAGTAAAACACGAATTTGGCATAAGATGCGGACAGAACAAAGGACATATTTTATTAGGTTTTAAGAAGCATACGCTTAACTATGTAAATTACATTTAAAGTTTAAAAAGTATTATTTATAGTGCGATGAGTTAAAAAATAATAATTACTTTATTTCTTATTATCTACTATTTAATGAATAATTTTTAGTTATGTTACTAAAAGGTTAATGTGACTATGGATGAGTTGAGATAATGACAATTTAGCCATATCTAAGTATATTATTGGCAGTGGCGGTCCGTCAGGGGAGTCTTTGAGACTGCGTCTCCCCAGAAAAAGTCAGCTACCAAAATGGAAGAAAATGTTTTATTAAAAATCATAATTTTTAATAAAATTTCCACAGACACTAATTGAAAAAATTATGTGATGTTTAAATTTCTTAATCATATTTTTACATAATTATTATCTAAAGAAAGGCTTTTGAAATCAACACCTGCAGAAATTTAATAGTGATGCTGAATTGCTATACGATAAGATAACGACGGCTGCCAGTTGAAATAGACGTTCTTACCAAAGCCTCATACTATGTTAAATGCTATCAATACATAAGTATACGAACGTAAAGAAGTGGGGAAATTGCATACAGCAAATACTTCAACATTGAGTCTTGTCTTTTCAAAGTTTATGCAATGTAATTTATGTATATATTTGCTATTATAAAGTTCTACGTTTTTGTGCATTTATTGCTGTATTATACTTTTTTAATTTTTTTCAGCAATGGAAATAAAAGATAAATTAAAAATTAATTTTTAACTAAAATTCTTTAATTAAAATAATTTTTTTAACTAAAAATTAACTAATAGATCAACACCCTTTCTTTCAGCCTTTTATTAGAATATAAAAAAGGTAAAGTTACTAGAAAATTTCAGTGCAATTGGTATACTAATGTTTGTTGCTTACTGGTTGCGATAAGCGAAATAAAAAGTTTTGTTTTACTTGCGTAATTTTTGGCGGAGGAAAAAAATGTTGATGAATTGTCGACAATGAAAAATTTTATAAGAACAGCAGAAAAACATTCTATATAAATACATTCAACAATAATGTTTTCTTTGAGAAATCAAGAAAAATTTCATGTTTTGGGTAAATTCGTATTGAATAATGTGATATCAGAAAGTCGACGACTTGCTGCCCTAAAACATAATGAAAAAGTCAGTATAAATAGACGTTTACTAGCACGTTTAATCTATGTTGTTTGTTTTCTGAGTAAGCAAGAAATTATTATTTACTGTCGTGTTTCGAAAACCATAACAACATTAATTTTATTGTTTTATAAAATAATTTTAAAGTTTGAATTTGTTTTATTGTTTATTTGTATCATATTGTATAAAATAGTTAAATTTTAGCTGTAAATAAGGTGGGAAAAATAAAAAGTAAGAGAGTGGGGCTTGAAGGTTATACAAGACACTTGGGCTGACGCCTTGACGTCGAGTAGACTAGCGGACGAACATCATTCCCGCAATAAAAATTTAAATTGTTAATTGTTTGAAAATTAATAAAATAACTTAAGTTGAGTTGATGTTTTTGTTTTAATTGTGGTAAAGTGCTAATTATTAAATAAATTGGAAAAGTTGAAGAATTTAGTGAAAATTCAGTCGATGCGTAAAAATTAAATCGCAACAAATTTGTTTAAGCAGGCGTTGCCAAATGCAAAAGATCACATGCGGAGTGTGCACGTGCGCTTGCAAGGCCACACATTACAAGGTAAAAGTTGAGCAATTTTAATTTACAATTGAATTAAAAACAATTGAAGAGTCTCATGTTGAAATAATGGATGAATCCGAGAAAAGGGGTAATTTTTAGAATTGAGAACATTTTTATAGTTTTATATCTCGGTTCATTGCAGTACATTATTTACATATATTATGTATCTACATAGTTAATAAGTAAATACTGTTATTATTACTTTTTAATACTTTAGATTTCAAGTTTCCCCAAATTACTTACTGACGGACCGCCACTTTTGATTATTGGATATTTATTTTTTAAACCATATACTAACTAAAGGACTAACCTTCAATTTGATATTTTTGTCTTCATTTAATATTTAAATATGACATATTTAATACATTGTATTAAAAGCTGTTACGATCAATGCTGTTTTGTAACAAAATATGTAAATGCCAGTATTATATTAATGCTTTTATCTGCTTCTGTAGTATAACTTACCACTTTACTCCCTGCCGATGTAAGTGAGGTATTATTTACCTGACAAATTAATAAGGTCATTTTAGAGAGATAAAATGACTTTAATTTGCAATTTCTATGCATTTCCATCAAACACCATGGTATTAAAATTATTTTTATTATATGACAAAATACATACAAAACAAAACGAATTCCAAACGTCTCCATAAAATTCTACAAAAATCTTTCAAAAAAGTTTTAAATTTTAAGAATATAAAATCTAAAAATGAGCTTTTTTATTTCTTTACTTACTTCCAAACTAAATATTATTTCGAAAATTCTTACTATTTATTAATTTAATCAAATTTCAAACTACCAATTATAATTTTATTCTTTTTTCAGTTTTTTCAATAACGTACTTTATCACCCAATTACCACGTTTATTTAAATATCCTTTTATTATTTTTAAAATAATTATATTTTATAATTTTAAATACAATTTAACACATTTTCTATCAAAACCACTTTTTAATTCAATTAATAATACAAATTTTATAATAATAATTTAAGACACTTGTAAAGTCGGTCTTATAGTTTTTACACCATCTTGGGGCAGAGTCCTCGTATTACTTATTGCTATTTCGTGATAAACGAACAAAATTACGGTAATTACAATTTTACCAAAAAAACAAATTATATTAACTATAGATGGAAAAAGATATTTATAAACCTGTTAAAACAGAACAAAATAAAAATAAAAACAAAAAGACATTAATTTATTACATTTAATCATTTCCTGTTACATTTTAAATTCAAATTTGTTTTAGTTAACTAATTTTTTTAAATCAGGTAAAATAGAATAATATATTGCTTCAGCGTTAACACAAAGAAAAAAACCACTTGTATTGTTAACTTATAAATGCATTTTATCTCAAATTACAAGCTGTCTTCCATTTTAATAATTGTACAAGAGAAGTAGACATTTGTATTGTTGACGTTAGATGTCCAGACTTCGTTTTAACTTTTAATTCATAATCGCAATATTAGACTGTCTAATGTCCAAAGGGATTGCAATTTACTGAATATTACAATTAATTTTACTACAGTCGTAACTGTAGACTCTTCAGTAATCCCCGGAGAGATTTATTATATTTTATAATAAATTATATTGTGATATCGATGTCGCTAAACCTAAAAGTGTATTAAGACATTTATAATAATTCATGAATAAATTTTGTTCACATTATATAATTATGTTGAAAGTTCTTTTTTCTTAAAGCTGCTTATCTAAGAATCTGATATAATTGGTCAACCGTTAATTTTATATCTCACAAAAATCTCAATTAATTTGAAATAAAAAATAAAACTTAAAGTTTTAATATTTAACCACAATAATTAAGTCTCAGTTCTGTCTAAGCTAGGACACACAATCAGCTAGGATCTCTTGATCCTTTTTGAATATTGAAGGCAGTTAACTCCGTTTCAGTTATACCGCATGATCAAATTAGCAGTGGTGACGTTCACCAAAATACCAATAAAATGTTATTTCGTGTTAGCCGAAATCTATTTTGGTTTACTTTTTTTAAATGAATCTTATCTGTTTAACGATCGAAATTTTCATATTGTCTTTCTGTTCACGTCACGCCATTAGATAAAAATTGGTATGATAAAGCACAAGTTAAAATTCGATTCGATGGCTTATTTAGCGATGGCTGAGTTAATTAATGGATAATTCTCGTTATTATTGGAACGGTTCCATGTAATTTGTTTTTGAACAGATTAATGATAATGAATTGATATATTTAGCGACATTAAATAATACCAATCGATTTAACAATATAAGAGATACCTTAATCGACATTATAAATCTAATTAAGATGCGGTCATACCTAAGTGGATAAGCTAATATAAAAATGAGAGCTTATAGATGCTTAAAAAATTAATTCACTTTTGCAAAACCTCCTCTGCAAGTTTGAATAATAATTAATTAAATACGTAGTATCAATTTACGTGCAAATATTACGGCTTAATCAATAGCCATATCGTGTGTTTATACAACACACAACAAAATTTATTGTTAGTTGGTGGTATTGTTTCAATAGTTAATTAAGTTTTGATAAGAACAACTAAATACAATTTATCTAATAAAATATGACAGCGAACTCAAAAAGTTTGCAAAACGTGCTCAACGTAAATCGGGCATTGCATGCTCGTGAAATTATAGAATAAAAAAGATAAATTAATTATAAAATAGATTTAATCTAAATACCAATTAAATTTTAATTAAAAATAAACAAACTCCAAGTTTCTTCAAGATAGTGCAATAAAATTTTTAAAAACTCCCCACCAATTATTTTATTGCAAATTAAGATAAATAAAGAACTTTACATTTTTTTAATGTTGAGAAAACGTGAAACTGCTTTTGACTTTGGCAGAGACGGATGACTTAAAGATGTATTTGAAAAACTTGGCAAATTGATTAATGATTATTTGAATTAAGAGTTAAGTGAATAAAATTGCGGTAGGTGAGCTTTTCTTAAAAAGTGAATTTCTAAACTTTAACTAAGCAAAATTTATCGTTTCTCTAATTGTTTAGAATTTTTTTTATCTTACTTTAGCTACGATGGACACTCGATACGTGGAAATCCTCTAAGAAAACCCTATAATTCGCATTTTCGGCATCAATTTCTGTCACATTTAGCGAAGAATGATATTTGTCTAGATCTTGATTGGTTATTACAAAAGCAACTTTTTAAATTAATTTTGGTAATTTCGAATATAAATTACTTTTAAAAAAATATTCATTATAAATAATGTGATGCCATTTTTAGCCCATGTCTCAAATGAATCCAATTACAATTTTTTATGCAAATTTAGCTTTCTCGTTAATGCAAATGTTGTAGCTAACTAATAAAAAACTTTTAATAAAGTTATTTTTTGTTGTCAATTTTTACACCTCGCATAGCTTCATAAATCACTTTTAATTAATTATAGCGACATCAAATTTATTGTATATTCATAATGGTGTACTAGCAATTATTCACTTTTTGTTACTACGTTTAATTGCATTAAACGTTACACCTACCATTGTGGTATATTATTACTCTGGCATCGAACTGATGAATTGCAATAAGAACGAAATAAAGTTATATTACTATGTCATCGATTGGAAATTTATGTGCCTACCTGTACAATTTGGTTGAAGCAAAAACAATACATAAATATGTCGATAGCAAACAGCAAATACACTTAAATATTTTATAAAAAAAAAAATTCGAAAGTGTAATATACAATTTATCTTAATATAAGTGACACTTTTGACAGCCTTAGTGTGACTTCAATCTTATTCTAAGTTGATGTTATAGAAAACTTCAATCATTCTTCATTACTGTTGATTGTATCACCCAAGTTTTATTAGCATAAAATGTTCAGTTTATTAATAATTATTATTATCCCGGTCACGTTTTAAATTCCAATTAAGCAAAAATAAACTAAATATTTTGAGACAAAATTTTTTCTTCCAGTTCCGACATATTTTTGTTGTTCCTTTATTCGAGTAGAACAGAAGCCTAAACTTGATTTCAAAATATTACGTCTAAAGAAAGTAAAGGATTTTTGGTTGGCGACTTAGCGAGATCTTTTCAAATCTAGGCTCTGTTGAAATAATATTTTCTTACCTTGCACGTCCTCAACGGCAAAGAAAATAAGATTTTTATTATCCCTTTTTGCAGCCACAAATACACTTACGTTTAAAATAACATTGATATATTTAAATTAAAATTCGACGTAGGTTGGTGCATTTTTTATTATTTTTATGTTTCTTGAACATTGGCCTTTGTTGTGATTGCAAATACAATAAATTGTAAAAACTAAAAAATTGTGATTGAAAACTGTGTTAATTGAATATAATATAATATATTGTGATCGATAATACAAGGAAAGTAAGATTCTTATTTATTTTCTTTTCATTTTTTTTTATTACTTATACCACCGTCTTATATTATTTATACTTTATTGATTTGAACATTAATTTTGTAGTGTCAGGAAATACAGTTCATAAATTCTACAGACGCAGTACTCTAATGACCTTTCTTCTCCAGTAATTTGGTGCTGGCATTAGTTTAGTATGGCGACAGGAACAAACAAAGAAAGGGATGCGATATTTATTTGGCTTAATTTTACTTTTTGTTGCTTGCAATTTGTAAAGCTGTATAGCTTTTCACTACTTAAATTGTAAAATACGTTTCTGAGGAATGGTACAAAGAATTATAATAAAACTAATTTAGTGACTTTGTATAGCTTACAGAGGGTCTTGCAAAAATAATCAACAACTTCAATAATTTATTGCACTAAAAAATCGTCGAGGAAAATTTACAGTTACAAGCGGAAGGTAGTGGACAAAGGAAATTAGTATCGAGCTTTTATTTTACGTAAAAAGGTCGTAAACCAATTTTAAAGCGCACTACATACAAACATAGATACAGATGAGCATTCAAAAACGTGGACAAATTAATAATAATATACTATTATAATTCTAATAACTAACTATTACATAATCCCGACTTTACTTTTTGGATAAGTGGTAAAACATTTTTCGTGTCACAAGTTTGAGCCCCACGTTGGGTGCCAGTATTCCTTTTCCATTTTTCGTTTTTTAAACCAAAACCTATTGCTATTTGAAACCTGAAATACGCTTTTATGAAATAGTAATTAACGACGATAAATTTAGTAATCCTTAATTAATCTAGGCATGTACGTGTGTAACAAACCTAATTACAGCACATCTCGCAAATATTTTAAAAGAATTTTAAAAACATTTTAAATTTCAAATTAACATAATGTCAATCTTGATTACTTTTCTTATTTTTTACATCAAACACCTAAATGTTATAATTTATCAATTTCGTGTATAATAATTATAAAAAGTCAACTTCAAAGTCGTTAATTAAAAAATTTACTGTAGATGACAGAAAAAAAATTTCATAAGTTTAATATATAATTAAAATTTTATGCATGAAGGAAATTACGAATTCTTTGTGAAAATAGGAAAAGCAATGTCCAGAAATGTCTGGAGCAGGTTTCTAAATATTTTTGTGCGATCAACAGGTTTTATCTTTCGCGTTTCTTACAGCTTCTGGAATATTTAGATTTTAGTCGATTAAGCAGTTAGACTGCAGACTTTCCCTTTTGTAAAAGACAGAATTTTAATATAAAAAAAGATCATTAACTAAAATTATTTATGGTGCCACGATTAAACGAGGACACGAAATGAATTTCTCGTTTCCTTTTTCTTTAATTTTATTTATTTTGTAAAACAAATAAGGCATTTCTACTCATTTTCAGGTTATTTTTACCTTTAAATTAAAACGAATAGACGTGAAAGAAGTGTGGACCTTTGGAATTTGTTTTTGTAGACACTAATATGTTCTACTTTATTTGCACAATATTTTTTAACAATTTTGTAGCCTTCGTGCTTGAGTAATGACGATATTAGAACTATAAAAATAAATTTTAGAGGAGTAAAAATAATTTTGATTTATCTTTGGTATCAAAATGAAAATGATTGCGCGCCTTTATTAAAATTTCACGTAACGTCTTGAAAAATGGTATATTTAAAAGGTAAGGAGTATTTACCACTAATTTATGTTTTTTCATATTCCCTAACGTTTAAATTTCATTTTTGAGTGATTGTAGGAGGTTTTCATAGTAATAATGGGCTGCTCCTTGAGACCCTTATATAGGGCAACAATGTATCTTAAGGTTTCGGTTTATATCCGTGATCTTGTGAACACATTTACTTCGCTACATAAATTTATGTTTTTATTTAATATTTTAATACCAGTTTCAAAATAATGAGCTGTTTTTAAAAAAACATAACAAAAAGATATAAATAATTTATGCGAACATCCTGTATAAAATCTTCAGATAAAAAATGTGAAATTACAACAACCTCAAAAATATAATTAAGTTTTATAACAAATTTTCTCTCGATAAATGAAAGCTGTTTTAATCGGAAAATTCAATTAATTGTCTGAAAGCTTTAACATTAAAACATAATTTTATTTTAATTTTATTAAAAAATACTCGACATATTTTCTATATTCCTACCTATGTAAAATTTCCGATTTAAAAATATTAATTTTATTCTCTCGAAACGTAACATTTGGAATTCCAAAAGGTCGAACTAGAATCAGTGCGATGGTTATAAATTTACTCAGTGAATATTTTAAAATATAGAAAAAAATTTAATAAACGTCCGATTATTATAAATTACTAAGTTTCCTTTTAATTTTCGTAGTAAGCGAAGCAATAAATGCCAAATAAATTATTCTTCTATTGCTGAGGCAGGAGCTATCCCTTTTATTTGTACTTCGGTCTAGTACCAAATATAACTGTCTTAGATAACGTATGTGGACATAATTTTTCGACTTCTATAATAATAACCGGAATTGCAAAAGGAAAGCTATATTTTAAGAGTTTCAGCATTAACACGTTTTTGCTTTTCTTATATTCACCATAGTGTTGCTCTTTCACTCATCACATATCTAAAAATTACGATGCGATCCTTAATAACAGCAAATTTATTCAATTACAATTTTTCGTATAAATATGTTAATCCATATTATAATCAAAGTTTTAAAATTGGCAAACCGATATTATTTTTTTCTTAACTCATTATAACATCGATTCGGTATTCCTAAATGTTGATCAACCCCGATTCCCGAACCTAACAAAAGTAACTTTCATAAACTATGCATATTATGTAAAATCGAAGATAAACTTTTATTCATTAATATTATTTTAATGCCATCTCTTGGTATTAGACTTAGAAACAACAATACTGACTATTGATTTAGTTGTCACAAGTTACAGTAGAAGCTAGTCCAGTTTTCGAGAGCAAGCATCCCTTATACTACTCCGGTAAATCCAGTATTCTTGTCTACATTTAGAGATACAAATAATAGATGGAAGTAATCTTTATTTACGTTGAGGGTAAGTGACGAAATCTTCTTACACTACAAGTGTTTGGGGGTGGGTTGTAAGTCATACTCATTACTAACTGTTGAGATCATTTTTCTTTATACTTAAATTACGAACGTCACTGACCTCGGAAGAAACCCGAACAGAGAAGGGTAATTGCAGAATTGTAAAAAATAAATGAGTTACGCATTTAAGGTTAATTTCCTGAAAATCTAAAATGCTTGAAAATATTATCCGTAAGGTATGTTTCTTACACAATTCAATTTAAATTGTGTTTTTTCAACCAGCACTGCTGATTATAATTTTTTTAACTTTTGGGTTGTTTTTCGTTTTCTGTCGACCCATATGACTCTTATTGAAAAAATATTAATTATTTGTATAAGAATATCAATTCAGCCAGTGGCGTAGCTAGAAATTTGGTTTGGGGGGGGGGGGGGCTGCGAGCGCAGCGAGCCGTTTACAATAGCAAAAATTTTTAAGGTTATGCGCTCAATAGAAAGTTAAAAAATTACAATAAAAAATAATTTCTCCGAAAAAAGAGTTCATCAGACATTTTAACGTTAACGACAATAATAATAAACACTAAAACACTAAATAAACATTAAAAACTAAGTCATAGAAATTATTATAATTCTCAATCAATAGAATGCGAATCAACACGCATACACTCTGGAGAGATCTACCGAGTCTGCTCTTCACGTTGTAGTTGAGCGGATTGAGAGATCACTGCATCTTAAGGAATGCACTCTAGGAGCGTTCATCAACATCGAGAGGGCTATTGACAAAGCCACTTTTGAAAGCATGGGCGCCTCCCTCAGAGATCACAATGTCCCTTGCACCATCGTAAGATGGATCAACTCTATGTTGGAAGGCAGGGCTGTCGAGATCAATGTGGGTGACGCAAACATTAAAGGCATTGCCACTAGGGGATGTCCCCAAGGAGGCGTACTATCTCCACTTTTGTGGGACCTGGTAGTAAATGGCTTCTTGGAATGCCTTAACAACAACGGTTGTTATACCGTGGCATACGCAGATGACATTACCATACTGCTTACAGGGAAGTTCGAAAATGTCCTGTGTGATCTCATACAGGGAGCTTTTCGTATCTTGGAAACATGGTGTGATAAGCAGGCTCTTTCGGTGAAACTGAGCTGGTCTTATTCACAAAGAATAATAAGCTACAAAGCATACGAATGCCCATGCTGAATAAAACCCCACTAAAACTAGCATCGGAAGTTAAGTATCTAGGCATAATACTTGACAAGAAGCTGAACTGGGGCTAACATGTCAGTTATAAAACTGCGAGAGCAAGCATGGTCTTCTGGCAATGTCGTGGGGCAATGGGGCGATCCTGGGGTTTTTCTCCTAGGATTGCCCTGTGGCTCTACACCGCCATAATTAGGCCCATGCTATGTTACGGTGCCTTGGTTTGGTGGCCTAGAACCAAGCTGGCAACAGTGGCGTCCTCCCTCCACCGGGTGCAGAGAACGGTCTGCCTGGCGGTGACAGAAGTGATGCAAACTGCTCCCACGGCGGCCCTGGAGGCTCTTCTCTGTCTCTCTTTACTGGATCTCCGTGTGGCTTAGGCTGCGAGCGTGGGGGCTTTGGACCAGTAGACAGGGGGTCGGAAGGCACTCGAGGATCCTGGGGGGGGCACTATTCTGATGGGCTCCCTATCTTGGACATGGATGCGGACAGAATTCCCCCTATTTACCTATTTGATAGGAAATTTAACATTTTGTTAGATACAACAAGAACTGTTGAGACAGATATATCATACTGTACACTGACGGTTCTAAAACGGTTGATGGCTCAGGTGCTGGAATTTTTTCCCATGAACTGCAGCTAAACATACCTATATCGCTGGGTAAATATGCCTCGGCGTTCCAAACGAAGCTAATTGGCATACTACACGGCGCGAGAGCAATCAAGGACAGAAACATTTGAGACAAAAAAATACAGATATTTACAGACAGTAGAGCGGCTCTTGTGGCACTAAACCGCCACAGGGTCAACTCGGGGCTGATACTTCAATGTTATCGGACACTGAATGAAATATCAACCTTCAACAACCTTACACTCAGTTGGGTGAAAGGACATCAAGATAATGAGGGTAATGTGAGGACCGATATGCTGGCGAGAATGGGCGCGGGTCACCCACCTTATGGGCTTGAGCCTTTTGTCACGCCGGCGGTCAGCACGATCAACACCCTCTAAGAGAGCAGACTCACAAACTACATGGTAGAATATGGGAGAATGTTGTAGCATGTCGTCAAGCGAGGTATGCTAAATATTATGCACAGCTGTCTCGTGGTAACCTACGCATTATTGCGGGGTTTCTGACGCGGCACTGCAAGCTGAACAAGCACCTACACACGATGGGTCTTGTAGAAAGTCCCGTCTGTCGTGGTTGCGGAGCAGCAGATGAAACGGCGGAACATCTGCTATGCAGGTGCCCTGCCCTGGCGTCAAATAGAGGATCCATATTGGGGGAGCTCTGGCCTAATATGGCCAGTATTAGGGACATGCGGCCCTCTAAAATTCTTGAGTTAATCCTAAGGTTGGAATGGCTTGGGGAGTAGGGGGCTGGCTTCCCTAAATGAAGGTAGCATAATGGGCCAATTGTGGCCTGAGTGCGCATAACTCCGTAAGGGGCTGTCCTTCACCAGAAATCCAGAAGTCATTGTAAAATTACGAATTAATAATTTCGAGGGGGGGGCCTTAGCTACGCCACTGAATTCAGCTGATGTTATTTTACCGAGTATAAAAAAGTTTAATAATTAATTCAATTTGATTATTTTCAAAACGATAACATTAAGAGCTTTTAATGCTTTTATATAGATATTTCTGGGTCAGTTTGATGAGATTCTATCATTTAAAGCATTGTGTTTAAACAAGGTGTTCGAGACTGTTCAAATTAATTTTATTTTTGACATTGTGCGTTTTTGTCAGCATCGTTAAAATTTCTACTTCACTAATTTTCAACAATTTTTTATATTGGTATAAAGCAAGAATAATGAAAAATTTGTGTGAAGCCAAGTGTGTGGGTACCGAAAGTAACGAGGGTGCAAATAAAAGTTATGCGGTTTGAGCTAATGCATAATTTTGAGAAATGAAACCAATTTTTGATATTATCGATGATGGAGAATTATTTCAGAGAGGTCGCCAAATGGTTAGATAATTTCAAGAAATGTCTACAAAGGAAAGAACAACAAACTTTGCAGTGTCACCACCATCTGGTGGAAAATTAGAAACCAAGATTTAGAATATTCAAAATAAAGTTTTAATTTATATTCCAAGTAATACCAGAAGGTTTAATTATTGTATTATAATAATGTAGGTTTTACGTGTGAAGAGTAAGCATGGATTCAATTATGATGATTTTCATGTTCGATAAAATTATTTGCAAGTTGACGATTACTTATATCACGTAAATAATCAATTATATGTGGTAGTACATGAGAAGGCTCGAAAACTTTTATAAAATCTTGAAATAAATCACGAACTCCTTGTTGCAAGATTTGCTATTCGCAAATTACGTCTTTTAAAATTTAAAATAATTTTAATTTAATTATTCGAGACAATATTATTTAAATTAACTTATTCAAATTTCGGAAATTTAATAAAGCCAACTAAGTTAAAGTTTAATTAGATGTTTCACTAAGACACTACTGTTAATCAAAGAAATTTTAAGTTATAATTTTGTTACCGTTATGCATACTTAAATTTAATTTTCAATTAAGAAAATCAAATTTATAGTAAAAAGGAAAACCGTAAGAAATTAATTGGTCGGTTTTAAATCTTGCGTGATTAATTTTTGCCTGAATTTGTTTGAAATAAAATAATTTCTTTTCTGATAACTTTTAGTTATTTCAAAACATTTTGCTTCTCGAATGTACTTTTAAATAACAAAACATGAAATGGGAAATTAAATTCTACCCTTACAGGAAGTGTAAACAATGAAAAATAAAATGAATCGGAATAGAACAAAAAATTATTTTAAATTTACAATAAATAAAATTTTAACAATACAATCCACATAATAATTTAGCTTTACGAAGAATTAAAAATTTATAGGGTTCGAACCTATATCACAATTTTGTGAATCTTTATGAAACAATAATTTTTTGTGTGAAATTTAATTTTCTACGAATATGATTGTATTTATTTAAGACGAAAAGTGATCGTTTCCGAAATATAAGCAAATAAAGGATAGGGGTCGCATGCGGACGCGGACGTTCTTTTCGGGTCAAAAAAGCCTGAACCGCATGGGATAATCATATCAACTTTTGATATGTTTGGTTAGGATCTGGTACCTAATAATTGTGCAGTCTGAAAACTTTATAAGTTATGTTCTCTACTATAAACTAGAAAATAACAATTTTCCGAAAACAGCTTGTAGGGTAGTTGCTATTAAAATATCTCAAGCGAAAAAGTTGATTTAAATAATTTCAATTTGGAAGTAGAAATAAAACAATATAAACTTATATTTTGTTGCTAAAAGTAGTACAAAAAATCTGGTTTTGCACATTAAATTGCTCAAAATCTTGAATAATAACAAGAAAACTCAAATAATTATTTGAACCAAATCAGAGAATTAATAAATTATATAAAGATCGAAATCAACTGTCTGTACTCATCAGTCCGTCACATTTGTGTTATGAAGAAGGTAAATTTTCAAAAATATTTCCTTAATTTTAATGTTCATCAATGATGCAACTTAATTTTGGTCACACCTACAAGACACTCGACACTCGTGATGCAACTAGTAATAACTTTTTCAATTTTGGTTTAATAATAATCGGGAAAAGCCCCAAATATCCCGCCTTTAAAGCAAAAGCTTAAACTTTATCTTGTTTAATTTAAAGAAATCTTTAATTCTTGTAAAACCCTAATGGTTTTTTGAAACGCGCTTCATTATATTTTAAGTTAAATTTAGAGCTTTATGCTGTTGTACTAATTTGCCAGATGTAGGTATTGTTTAATAAAGGCAACTCATATTTCAAGACAAACGATGATAAAAGAAATTAGAACGTTACAAGATTTACGAAAAAATGTATACAGGTAATCCAATAATATTATACCTATAGCATGCAGCTAAGCGTTAACGCTAAGTTATGCCAACGGAGAAAAGTTTTCTTATAAGTTTTTCGTTAAAAGATTGCATAATAAAAATAACTTTACTATATAAACTTACGTGGTGGCTACAGCAAACTTAAATTCTTATTTTTTTGAAATTATTTTAAATTGTAGAAGATTAAAAAGTAACGTCATTATTGCACACTGTAGCATTGAAATTGTATTAGCTGGTACTTACTGTATACTTTATTTATATAGCAAAAACTTCCCTCCTAACATAAACGATGTTTTCTCAAGAGGAAGTAAACTACCCTCCTAAAAGATAAAAATTCCCGCCTATCTAATAACATTTTAACAGAAAAATGTTTTTAAAATACCATTTTATATTAAGAAAAATTGTTGTTTAGTAAAAATTATGGCGATTTTTATGTTGTTTCGTAAATTTGATTAGGGTTGTTAAATATGTATTTGAGGGGCTTCGCTAAATTACCCTTACCCGTACTCCGGCGCGGTAATGACTTATGTTCCCCAGAGCTTTTGCAAATGGAACTCAAATAGACATCAGACTTGTGTCAATCACATTGAGTATCAATAATAGATCTACAGAAAAAGTCACTCTTCGTAAAAACGCGCATTTAGCGCGATATACATAAAAAAGTATTTAGGTCCACGCCTACATCACTTTCACAGATATAATGTGCCCCACGTAAATTACTTTTATCGAAAATTATTTATTTTTTGAAATCATACAAACATTGCGAATATTTTTAAAATTCGATATGAGGTTGGAACGGATAAAGTGGGTGCCCGATAGCCCTGAAACGTAACAAATTGTAACATTTTTCAATAGTAACGCGAAAAACACTTACTCAGCATTTGGGCAAATTCTTCCATTGCAGTCGAAGGTATTCAAATAGCTCATATCAGCGGAAGAGAGCTCAAAATCAAAAATGTTTATATTTTGGAGCAAACGTTCTTTGTTCGACGATTTTGGAATGACGGCATTTCCCAACTGGATTTGATAGCGCAACAATACTTGCCCCGGTGTTTTGCGGTACTTTTTTGCAATTTTTCTTATGTTATTGTCCTCTAATACATTAGGATCGTCTGGTTTTTGCCAAGGTCTCGATGGAGAACCGAGTGGACTGTATGCCGTGATTGTAATCGTCCTGTCAGTACAAAACTTGATCAGTTTTGCTTGATTCAGATAAGGATGACATTCTATCTAATAAACAAAAGGAATTACTGGTAAAAAAGCCACTTCGACTTGCTTTGCTCACTTGGTTTGTTACCGGCACAACTTTGGCGTGCATAAGTAACCGGTCAATTTGTATACTGTTAAAGTTTGAAATTCCTATTGATTTGGCCAAACCCATCATGTGCACTTTCTCCATCGCCTTCCAAGTGTCAACATAATCGACATCGCTAAAAATAACTTTTCCAGTATTGGGATCAGTTGGAAACAAATCGTCGCTTTCCTAAAATATAAAATCCGTAACCAAAGTCAATAAACCTTTATTATTATAACCATGAAGCAATGAGGCCAATGAACTAAGTACAAGTCCAGATAATCAAGACCCAAGTTTTTTAAAGTTACGCGAAGTGCAGGCTCTACACTTGTAGGCTCGTGGTAAGTATTCCACAGTTTGCTTGTGATAAACAGTTCTTCTCGTTTTACAGTTCCATCTGCAATTTTTTCCGCAATTGCCTCTCCAATTATGTCTTCATTTTTGTAGCAATGAGCGCAATCAAAATGGCGGTAACCGATATCGATCGCATCCTTTACTGCTTGGCCTACTTCGGCTTCTTTACCCGGTGGTCCCTACAAAAAATATGTAATAGTGTAATTTAAAATTTAATTTTAAAATAAAAATTATCTCTAATTTTGCATGGAAGTACCTGAGAAAAAATGGTCACAGTATAGGGTGCTAACCTTGCTGTAGATTTATAGCCCATTGATCAAATAAGAGTCATTTTTTAGATACACTTAATTTGATTTTTGATTTTCTTATCTCAAAACTTGAATTTGACTTTCAAATCAGGAATCAGATACAATAAAATTACACAATTAAGATCAAGTATAAAATTTTCATAACTATGTATGTTATCTTATCGTCCTTAATCGATTGAATTGATTGAATATCAGTATTTGATCGGTTAAGGTAATATTTAGAGAGCTATGATTTTCAAATAAAGTTATAGTGTAATCTTTTTAAAGTTTAGGTGCCATCAATTTATAAATCCCGAAACCGGAATTCGGAAACACTGGATTGTACTTCCTAATATGAATGTTTAATGTCGTGTATATTTACGTCGGAAATAACGTCAGATCAGCTAAAATATAAGTTGGTCACAAGTAGTCTTTTTTTAATAAACAGATTAGTTTAACCTTTTTAAAGGTAATGGTAATTTCATTTGACTAGTCGATTTTAAGTTACAACCTTGTTAAAAAGTTGGTAATATTTTTTTCCGAAACTCGATGAACTATAAATATTGTGTACTAGGGTAGTAGATATTTATGTGGGGTTCTGAGCCGCCTCTCAATTACACTCCAAGTAATTCACAAAAAATGTACTTTCCACTCTTTATTTCAATGTTGGAAACTTTTAGTATTCGAGGAAGTCGCACAAAATCAAAAACCTAATTTTAAGCGAATTTTAAGTATACTTATATCGAGGGTACTTATTAAAACAATTTTTATAAGTTCCAAATCAATATTTCAAGTATGTAAAAATTGATCAACTTGTCACTTAAAAATTTTTGATATAAAATAATGGTTTTATCGTCTTTATAATAATTAAGACTTAATTATTCAGATTTATTTCACAATCGGTATATTTATAATTTTTATCATGAGAATTTAATTAAAACGATAAAATTCTGTTAATTTGTAACCAAAATTTAAAACAACAATTTTATCGATGTTTGGCGACATAAAATAATATTATTTCAGATTACAGTTCCTCCGAATATTACAATTTTTTGTGATAAAATATTTAAATATTCGAATGGATTTATCGGTTTCGAAAGATTATAATCTTATTGTTGGAAAATCACCTGTTTTTAAATTAATAATAATTAGGCAAACTTATTGAGGTTGCTTGGATGAAAAAAGTTTAAAAAGTGTTTACATCTTTTTTCCCCAGAGCCACGGCTGGTTACTAAAGCAAATAGTGTAGAAAAAATTCCGCAGTTTAAATAATTCCTGCCACAACATTTTAGTTTCTTTATGTATTTTCTTAAAAGAATGCAAAAGTGCTTTTAAAAAAAATTGAGATACTACAAATTTTCATTAAAAATAAATGTTTAGAAACTCACCTGCCATGTGCCTAGTCCCAAAGCAGGAAAACTCTTCCCATTATTGAATTTAATTACGGGTACGTCTATCATGGTTAATTTTGTACGAGCTATATCCAACTGTTAACACAATTCTATTACTATATTATCAAATATTATCAAGACTTTATAATGTGACGTGACTTGCGTTTTGTTCCACTATCGAAACTCTAATTGACGATAAATTTACAAAAGAGATAAAATATTGAATTAAAAAAGCCATATACGGTCTATAATATTTATCTAGCGAATAATATTTGTAATACTACAAGATATTGTTGACAAATTGCTATATTTGTTGTAGTTACTCTGTTTTTGATATTATTGAATTGCTATATTAAATTGAATCGGTTTCAAACTAAAATAAATGATTTTTTTTTATTCTCAACTTTCTCAATTTATTAGTTACTGGCTTGTTTATTTGTCTATTTATTTAAATAGGAAGCAATCAAGCTTATCTCTTTTTAATAAAAAAAGCATCGTGCATTGATAACATGAAAATTACACAAAACCTCTTCAATTATAAGAATAATTATTTGATTATTATTTTTTTCCCATTTCAAAAACAATAATTTATTATTTTGTAAAAAAATAATAAAAGAAAAACATACGTTATTCATCGAAATTATTATTTTTGTTTTTCGGTATACTAAATATTAAACAAATGAATGTGTACAATGTTTATGAGAATCATAAAATGTTATTAATATATCCTGTAAATTTCTAAATCACTATACGAATAATTAAAATAAAAAAAAAGTAAAAAAAGGTTGAGGTAATATTTTTCGAATTTAATTTTCCGATACTCGCCCATATGATTAGATAGCATAGATTATTTTTAATAATTGAAGTGATATTAAATATCTAATTATAGTGATAATTAAACATAAATATTTTAAATTACTCATCGTCGACTTATTAATTAATAATAAACTAGATACATCCAAATAAGAAAACCCGCAAGGACCCTGCGGTTTAGCAGCATAACTATTTTAACAATTATAATTCGATCAATATTAAAACAAATCGTGAATGGAAATTTATCTGAAATTTGTTCGTCGAGAATGAATATAACCCAAAGCTATGAAGAACAAAACTTTCTTAATTAAATCCAATTTTTGTTAAACAATCATTTTATTATAAAAATTATGTTGTGTAAAAATTTCTTTGTGAATGAAGTAGAGCAAGACAATTTAATTTTTAATGAGTATAAATTTGCCAAAGAAGCCGTTTTAAATTATCTACAGCTTTGAGTTACCACACTGTCAGTCACTCAGCCATACACCCCTTGTGTATTTAATTTAAACCAAGTGTAATAATTATTTTATCTTTTGTTAAACAAATAAACGATGCCGTACAAATCTATGTTTGTTTAATCCTTTCACTATGATTTATAATATATTTAGTCCCGAAATATTACTCCTTTACATTTGTTTCCAATGACCAAATATTATTTATTATTGCAATATCATGTACAAATTTGTTCACGAAAACTTGCAATTAATTTAATTAAACAAACTCCCACCAGGAAAAAAATTTAAAAAAAAAGTTTTCCGAAATCTTAAAAAACATTTAAAAAAAATCTAAAAGATTTCCATCATTACATAGTCTCGTTGGAGAGAATATTAATAGTCCTTCAAAACAAAACCTTAGTTTTTCCAAAATCATGTTTTCTTCTGCTTTTCTGCTCTTTTCAGATTCAAAACCAAAGAAAACGCCACAGAGTTCTCATCTGTCCCGATATGTAATGTATTGTTAGATTTTCTTCAGAACTAGAGTAGAAGAATTTGAGCGCCAAATCTCTCATAAAATTAAAGTGGCTTTTGCTATATTGCAAGGGGGCTTCCGCTATTGCTCCACGTAAACAAGAAGCAAAGTTAGTCACAAGATTATTGACGTCGCTACCCTCTATTATAATAGTTTTTGCTGAACTATATTGCATATTTGTATAACTCGAGTTATACAAATCTTATTAAAATTTGCTCAATTCATAAATCAATTTTATAATTGGGCATCCATTTTTTGTAGCAAGAGACTCTTCATTATTCCAAAAATTGTTTGTAAATTGTAAATTAAAATTTTAATAGCTCACTTTTGTTACTTTTGATATTGTCTTGCATGTGGTATTGGAGCGCGTATGTTATACCAGCCGGCCTCAGTATTTGCTGCTATGCACCTTTTGCATCGACTAAAATTTTACTTTCTTCCAATTTCCAACTTTTTCTGCACTACACTTTATTTAAAATAATCAAAACAAAAATAATTCAAACCAACTTAATTTATTTATTAAAAACAATTATAATTTCAATTATTGCGAGATAGTGCTTTAACCGCCTGGCACCAAGGCCAGACCCCGTCTCTCTTCATCGACCTACTCGCCGTTCTCCCTCCAGTCTTCTCCCACCTTTCATTTACACAGCAAATTCCACAAACCATTTCATACAGTGTGTTTACAAATAAACAAAATTATTTGCAAAACAAATCAATTAATGGTTTTTTTGTGTTTCGAAACACGAAAATATACTGTCGTGTTTCGAAATACATAAAAACCATTGATTGATTTATTTTGTAAATAATTTTTAAAATTCAATTTTGTTATTACTCATTTAAAACATTGTACATTGTATTAACATAGTTTGTAAATTTGATTTAAATAAAGGTAGGGAAAGTAAGAGTGGGAGTACGAGCGAGCGGGTCGATGCAAGGACAGACAGGCTGCGGCCGCCGCGTCGAATAGGTGGACAAAAACCAATACCCACAATTTTAATTAAGATTGTTTTTGAAAATAAATAAATAAATTAAGTAAATTTAAGTTTGTTTTTATTTTATTTAAATTGCAGTGCAAAATTTGGAAAAGTGAAGAATTCATGACAATTTGGTCGATGCAAAGGTGCATTACAAGGCTACAAAATTTGCTAGAAGGCGTGATTAAGCCAGCTGCATAACACCACATACCACATGCAATACAACAAAAGGACAAAAGTTAGCATAAAATTTATAAATTTTAAAATTTTAAACATTGAAGAGTCTCTTGCTACAAAAAATGAATGCCCAGCAGTTATTGGATTAAATTAATTTGCAAAAACAAATTTTACAAAAATTAGGGAGCTAGGAACATCTCATTATTGGCGCCCAACGTGGGGCACGAAAATTTGAACTCGCAAGTAGACCCTGAGATGAATAGAAATTGATTTATAAAGAGAAAATTAACAAACACAACAAAATGGCAATGACAGATGATCGATTGATGCAATTTCTGCAACAAATGAGCGCAGACATGAATAAAAAAATAGACGAAAGTGACGCAGACATAAAAGCAGACATGAAAGCCGACATGAAAGCAGAAATCAGTGAATTTAAAACGGACATAAAGACAGAGATAAAAGCATTTAGAGCGGAAGTCGCCACACAACACCAAGAAAACAGACAAAATTTTGAAAAATTAAACAGGAACCTGTGTATTAGTAATGAAAAATTAGAACCGGAACTTAATGTGGTTAATAAAATTATAAAATTCGATTCAATTATGGAGGGTGGAAAAAGCAAAAATGATAAAAAAGTTTTGAAAAGGAGAAATAAGGTTAAAAATTTAAAATTTAATAAAGTAATGATTAAGGAAGAAAAATTTAAAATTATTAGGATGTTTGCTTCACAAAAGTTATTGAAAATGAGGAAAAATTTAAAACGCTGCATTGAGAACGGAAATGAGATTAAGAAAATAAAAAAAAAAGTTTAGAAATCAAAAGTGCAAAAATTAACGGTTACAACAAGAAAAACGAAACTTGGCTGAAAAAATGAAAAATTTGGATTTAAAACAAACAAAAATGAAAATTTTGAAATAAAAGAAAATACAAAAATTGAAGAACCAACCAAAAAGAAGATTTCAACAGGACCAAAGAAGGCAAACAAAAATGGATCGGAGAGAAGTGTGAAGATATGGAAAAGAAGGGGGTGGTTGAAGTTGAAGCCAGAGATGTTGTTACCCAAAAAAAAATTCATGCTATGGAAATACCGGAGAAGAAAACAAAAACAACAAAAATTCGGAAAAATGGTATAAAATTTGAAATGATTTGTTTTTTATAAAAATTTCATTGAATTTATTAAACATGAAAATTTGTTTTGAAAATTAATTATGATTTTATTTTGATTTGATATGATGATGATTTGAATACCTGAACGATTTATTTGAAAATTTACTTAACTTGAATTTGATTTGAAAATATATTTGATGATTATTTTATTTAATTGAAAATTTTGATTTGGTGTATTTATTTGTGAAAGATTGTTTAATTTAATTTGAAAATTTGACTTGGAGATTTAATTTTGAAAACATTTAATTAACGACAAAGGGAATTTAATTTTTGATTTTAATTAACTATTGTATTATAAGAAAATTTGATTTATTTATGTAATTATTATTTACTTTAGAAAGTATTAAAAATTTTATTTGTCGAAGCACGACAACTTGATACTTTTGATCGTAAACACCTTGGTTTACTCACAAAAATTAAGGAGGTTAAATGTCGTGTTTCGAAATACATAAAAGCCATTGATTGATTTATTTTGTAAATAATTTTTAAAATTCAATTTTGTTATTACTCATTTAAAACATTGTATATTGTATTAACATAGTTTGTAAAATTAAAATGTAAATGCGGGTCGATTCAAGGACAATCAGGCGGAGGCCGGTGTGCCTGACGGATGTAACGCCATTACCCGATAATTGATAATTGATTTTGTAAATAAATTAAGTTGGATTGATTTGAGTTTTGTTCATTTTGTTTTTATTTTAAATAAAGTGAAGTGCCAGAAAACAGAAATAAAAGTGAAGAATTGATGATAATTTTAGTTAATGTGCGAAAATACGTCGCAACAAATTTATTTAACCAGGCGTACTTAAGCCAGTTGGTATAACATACGCGTTCCAATACCAGATGCAATACAACAAAAGACAAAAGTGAGCATTAAATTTATAATTTACAAATTTTTAATTTGACGAGTCTCTTGCTACAACACAAAATGGATGCCCAGTAATTACGATTAATATTTTTGGAAGAAAGCAAATTTATAAAAAAATTGCATAGACCGGAGCATGACAATACAAACACATTTGAAAGTACTTTCTTGTTATAAAAATATTTAACAGTTGCATTTTAATTATTGCCTTTTTAAACTTACCAAAAAGTTGAAGTATTATTAAATATTTTAAAATAATCCACTTCCCGCTGATAAAAGTTTTTTAAAATATAGCTGAGATATAACTGTTTAAAAGAACTTGTTTTAAATTAATTAATTGACTGAAAAAAACGAATATAAATCATAAAAGTTCCAACCCTGGCCAGCTGAGCCACCCGCTAAGGAATAATAATGCATTACATAATACGTTACAATATATTACGTATCAAACTTGGAAAGACGGTTTTATCAGTTGAGGAGACCAATTAAGTAGCCCGCAAATCTAATAATTTCCAAACATTTTTGCTCCAACTCAAAATAGATTAATAATTAAATAATAAATAGTACTCAAAAACAAAAAAAAAAACTACTATATTTGAATGTCTACATACATAATATAATAGAGCAAATAAAATCCATTTCTATTAAGAGTTGAAAAACTGGTTTCATTCAAGTAAATAATATTAATTTAGTTTAGTAGTCAATTTCTACGTTGCCCAATTAATTTTAATAATGTAAATAATTATTGTACATTTAATATTATTATTATAATGAAATAAATACGATCGAGTTTCGATATAATGAACCAATTAGTGCACGATCTTTTAAACTCGTAGAGGTTGTTTATTATTTAGAGTTTAGAGTTTTAGAAAAAAATAACTACAATATTGAAACTTGAAGTGAATATTTTATAATTCACAAAAACTAGCCTATTAGATGAAAAAACTTGTTAGTTTAGTATATTGTTTGTAACAGCATCTCAGAATTACGGATTTTGCGGATACCGCAACATCATTTTTAATATACGTCAAATAGCGAAATTTTACGATAAAATAGCTTTGTAAATCGTGTAGCATTTACATGCCACTCTTCACAAAATACAACATAAATAATAATAATACAAAATACACCCGGTTGTTATTATTACAGCAGTTGGTAAGTCTATTAGTTCAGCTGTCAAAAGTCGGTCTAATTGTAATAAGAAAGTTATCAAGCTACCCAAATGTATACTATAATTTTTTGCGTGGATTATTTTATTTGAATTTCTTTATTTTTCAAAAAATTCTGCTCTATTATAATTTTCCCAAATCAAATCTAAAATAATACTCAGAAAAATGTAATAACAAATAATGTATCGCCTAAAATCGACTCAGCAAAGTTTTTTTTATGCTATAACAAAAATATTTGACGTTAAAAACAAAAATATTAGTTGAAGCATCTAATTTTATGATAGTCCAGCAAAATATTTTTTGCTAGTTACGTTTTTGTTAGAGAAGCAAAACACTTTTTAGAGTGTATATAGGCTCTCAACTCTTGACAGCAATTTTTATCTCCTGATATTTTTACTTTTTTAATTAGTTTTTAGCAATTTTTAATTTTATAATTTTTACGAGTCAAAAAAAATTGTTTTTAGTAAGTACCTACATACATAATAATATTAATTTCTTTCTATAATTAATTATTATCAGGTACATACCTAATTACGCAGTTTACTTCCGAAGTAAGCAAGAAACTGAACTCCAAAAAAAGCATATTTAATAATAGATTTATTTCATTTTAAATATTAATTTAAAAATTCGCTAAAAGATAAATACGCGACTTCTTTTCATTCATAATTCGTAATAAACAATAAAGATGGCCTCGCAGAATTGAATACTGAGAATTACAGAACGTACGCCCTAACGTAAATTCTGGAAAATACTACAATGAAATTCCTTACCATTGCAGACATCTGCATTCGTAACGAGAATTCGACCTTGCGTTCGATTATCTCCGCCTTTCCTGTCACTTCGACCATCTTTGCTACTGCGAATGACATTTGAGCCAGCATAACCTCATTTAATCGACGAAGTTAATCAACCGTTTTGAATTTTCAAGTTATTGCATCAAAAGTAATTAATTTATAACATAAAAATTAATTTACTTTTTAACTAAAAGTTTGGATAAAACCATTACCTATAATAATAGCAACTTTACAAGTAGTACAAAAGTGGGTAGTGGTGTGACATTTCATAGGTGTTGAATGCAAGATTTAAAGAAATTTAATACCCATACTTTTAAAGTTGAAATGAACCCATTCTTTTTATAAATTTGAAATCATGGTAAATTGGTAACCTCCGTGTAGTAATTTCTTATTTTTAATTCATCATTTTACAGTCTCAAAGTGAAAATGAATCGCTTTCTGCACTGGAACACTTATTGGAGGAATTTTTTACCCATTCTACAGTCAACAAACGAAAGCATGAGATTGAACAGCAACTCAATGCTTTCAGTAATCAACGAGATTGTTGGAAATCGTGCATTTATTTTCTAACACATACATCTAGTCATTACGTATCCATGTATGCTTTATCGACTATCGAGGTATTCTTTATCCAATTTTTTGTGTCCTTATAACCTTCTGGTATTTTAGTTCGTGATAAATCGCCAGTGGGTTAGTTTAGAGTGGGAACAACGTGTTCAACTTAAGTCTGCACTTTACAATTATTTAATCGAACAAAATGGAACTTCTCCACACTTTCTTCGATGCAAATTGGCCAAACTGATTGTTGACATTGCTAGATTCGATTGGCCTCACTTTTATCCTGACTTTTTTTCCAATATTATGCAAGTAGGTGAATATTTTTTAAATGCTTGCGCTTATGTATAGCTTATGTTACTTCCAGTTGTTGCAATCGAATCACTGTCAATTATTAGGCCTAATAATGTTACGTACCACCAGCGAGGAATTTATGAATCCTCGACCTGATCTCAACAGTTGCCGCAAAGAAGAATTGACCAAATTGTTGCAACATCACATTCCGCAAATATTCCAAATCTTGTGTGCAATTTTAGAAAATCTAGGTACTAAACCCAGGCATGCTGTAACTGCGACACCGCCTCCATCGCCAACACATCCACAGTCGCCTCCCGATTTATCGAGAGAAATAACAGCGGCTTCTTTTAGGCCTGACAACAAAAACATTACTAGGGAAGCTTTGGCTGTAGCCCAACATTTATTTACGTGGGCTCCCTTAACCCAAGTTCCTGTACCACTAATCAAATCAATCTTTTATTTTACTAACATTTCCACCTACGCACAGGTAATTGGAATGTGTGGAAGTAAAGTGAAACGGTGTTAAAAGTTATTGCTTTTAGGACGATGATGACATGTGCGTATTGGCAATGTCGGCGTTAAATGAACTTCTCTACAGGAAGTGTGTACCACCTGGCACTCAAATTTTGTTCACACAGTTATATCATCACGCTGTGCAATTATTGAAGGATATTGTGTGTCCTACTTCCTGTAAGATTGAAACATTGGGAAATGAGTAAGAATTTTTGTTGCATTCGATAAACGGTATTTAAAAATTGTAAACTTTTAGTTACATTGATAAACTATCCGAGTTACTTACGTTGTTAATTGAACAACACTTGTGGAGACTAGAAGCGGAATCAGAATTTTGTGCATTAGAATTTTTGTCTCTTTTGTTTCAACTTATGGTTCGTTTACCTACAATTCAATGCTATATGCGTTGCTTAAATATTTGGATTGCTTTTGTCAAGCAACTCAAACCACAAAGTTCCAATAAGTGAGTTTACCTGAGGAATTCTCAGAGCTACTCTACAATTTTTTTAAGTTTTAGGTACTTGGGAGCACTGTTAGGTTTGGTAGGTGCTGTATTAAATAAGTTGCAGTTTACCAGTAACCAAGCCCAATTGGAGGAAATCTGCAATACAGTTGCCGATGATGAGGTATATTTTTTTCTTTATAAATGTTTAAATTATTACTTTCCTTTTATAACTTTTATATAATATTATTATAACTTTATAACTTTGCCATAATACAAAGATGAATGCTTTCTTTAAGAAAAGTTATTGGTTTTATCAAGAAATTGAAATGTTCACTTCTCCACTCGAATCTCTACCTGTGGGTACATTGTACTCGATCCTAGTCCAAATAGTCATCATCATCATCATCAACTGCAGGTTTTAGGCCGGTGGCCCGTTACGTCACTCTAATTGGTCGCTTCATCTCTTTTTAGGGTGGCCCACACTTTGTTTTCCTCTCGGTCTGTATTGGAACATTTGCTTTGGTAACCTAGTCTGGTCCATTCTGTCTATATGTTCTTTCCATGCCGTTCTATAATCTTTTATCTTCTCGTTGATACTGCAAATGTTCAATTCATTTCTTATATCTGCATTTCTTTTTTGGTCTATCCTTCAGTATCCCGCTACCGAACGCAGGAATCCCATTTCAGCACTCTGGATTTGCAGAGTCCTGGCTGGTTTTATTCTTAAATGTTCTTCTTATTGTGCCATTTATGTAATTAAATTTCTCAATCTTTTTGGATATATCAGCTTTCTCAAATATGAACATCGTGCAACCTAAGAAGTCAAAGGATTTTACTTGCTTTATGGTCCGATCATTCAATACTATTTTTGAGCATACTTGTTCATGTTCTATGAATGCCATCATTTTTGTTTTGTTTACAGATATTGCCATATTGTATTCTTCTATGGTTTCACTCAGTTTAAAAAGCGCGTGCTGCAGGGAATTCTCGCTATTCGTTATTATGGCCTAGTCATCCGCAAATAGCATGGTTATTACAAAATCTCTTTTGTTCAGATAAGCTGTGTAGTAAGATATGTGTTTCTTCCATTTCCGTATAGCATCGTCCATGTAAAGATTAAAAAGTGTCGGCGACATAGTGCACCCTTGTCTCAACCCTGTATTTATTTTTTTCCATTTTCCCTTCATAATCTGCCATACATATTTGGGTATCTTGGTACATTTCCTTTATTGCCTCTATGATATGATATGGTATACCTCTTCTCTCCAATATATCCCACAACTTACACCTCATTACTCGTTGAAATGCTTTTATAAAGTCTACATACGCTATGTGAGTTTCTCAATTGTATTCTCGATGTTTTCCGTTATTTGCTTTATGCTGAATATGTTGTGTATACCAATTATGTCATCTATTGGTACTCTTCCGATTCGGACGTTGAAGTCTCCTCCTATAACAAGGTAGTCTGTTTTTCTTGTGTTTTCTACTACTTTTTGTAGTTTTTCATAGAATTCTTTCGTGTCTTCCTGTTTCCCTTCCTCCATGTAATCCATGTTACCTCTATCTATTTTGCATCTTAATGGAACTATTCTCTCGTTTATGAAGTTGTAAGAATCTATGCTAGTTTTCCACTTCCTATTAATTAAAATTGCTACCCCTGCAGAGGCTCTATGTTCTTGTGGGACTCCACTATATATCATTGTGTATTCCTCTAAATCGTAGGTGCTCTTTAATTTTTTCTTAGTTTCAGATATAATAGCATTATCTATTTTTCTTTCCTTCAACGCCAACCCAAGTTCTTCGATTTTATTCCCCACACCACGCACATTCTAGCATCAGATATTCATATAATCTTTTATACCCAATCGTTTATTCCGTTTTCGTTTGCGTTCCGTCATCATTAGATCCAATCTATTATCCGAGGCAAAATTTGAGTGAGCGAGAGTCAATTCATTTCCCTGTACAGGAGACTATCCTATAGCAGGTTAGATTGGTGGGGGGATGCCCTCTTCGAGCTTCCGATCCAGCTCCTGGTTCTTCTTCTCCAGATCCGATGGGAGTATTTTTTATCTACCATTTACTGTAGATAGGTTATTATGGTTATACCGCCAATATTCGGTCGTCAGTGCCTTGTTAGCGGAGCAGGGTGTACCACTTGCAGGTGAGGTTAACAATTGAGTGTGAGAGGCTATTATATTCGCTTGCAACACCTCCATTAATCCCAGTTATAGCTACTTTTAATGAACTTTTGATAAAATATGTGCAATATAAACTTGAGTTTTGAGCCAATTCTATCAATAAATGCAGATTTTTCAAAGAAATCCGTTTCTTGTCAACGATTTTTAAAAGTTTTATGTTAACATACCCTGGTATAAATAAACCAATTCCAATCATTCAATTGAGCTGACATTTTTTCACTCTCAAGAGAAAGAAAAACTTGATTTATTTAGACATCTTATGTAATTAAATAGTAAAAAAGGTAATTTTATATAGTTTACAATATAATATTATTGTATAAAATTAACAGTTTAAAAACAATAAAAAAATCTGGAGAAAGTAATAACTTACTACTGAAGCCTTAAAAAATATTTTATTACGTTAGTTTCCAACCAAATGTGCTATATTTTGATTAGTTATTTCTCTGTATTATATATTTACAAAATAATTTTTAGAATGAAACCGAATGGGATGTCTTTTTAAAAACTTCCACCGAAGTAATTGCAATGATTGCAGAACATGCACCAACGGAAACATTCAATCAAGTGGTAAGCACGTTCACATACTTGCTTAATAGTATTTATTTTCAGAATATTACAAAAATTAAGCTTATCACTCCGAATTTTTTAAACCTAAGTGTATCTAACTGTGAAGTACAACTCAGATTTGCTCTATAAGATCATTGTGTAAATAAAAATATTATTCCATTCTTTAAAATTAGTAAGTATTTTTATTTAATACTTTAACATGTTAAATTTAATATAGAAATAATTTTCAACTTGTTAAAGTGTTAAATAATTATATACTAATTTGTGAATAATTTAATTCATACTTAAACTTAATCAATTCATTCTAATTTTAATTTTTGTATTATTTTCAATAGCATATAACACGAATTAATCAATATAGCACTAAAATAGTACTTTTAAAATTTAGCTCATACCTTGGAACGAATTGAATCATTATTTCTGCATGGAAGCTAGTGGATCGGACCCTAAAAACCCATACATAAAATGTGGTTTGAACAAAAACACACACTGCGTGTTTAAAGATTTATCATCTTTAACGCAAGTACTTGCAAGGCTGTCCATCTTATTTGTAGATCAAGGTAAAATATCGCACAAATACTTTCCTCAATTTTAACTGGAAACAATTTTAGATAGCGATTACTGTAAGTCTTCAGCCCCACTTATCAGTAGTTTACTGAGCAAATTGTTCGAAAGTGCCTACATAGCAACTTCTTCAAGTTACTATAAAATTAACGACTTAGCGAATGTAAACGATTTTATAGAAATGTAAGTAAATCAATTTTGCATGAAGCCATTGTAAGTACAACTTTCTTTCAGACATAGTCAAATTTTGGCAGCGCTAAAAACATGGTCACCGTGGATGCCTTTAAATGACGAAATTAACGGTCAACATTTGAAGCAATTATTGGATATAACACTGCCCCTTTTACTCGGTAAAATTATTCCAAATTACGATATAAGAAACGATAGGTACAAACAAGCAGATAAAGTTTTTTATGCAGCTGCTCAATTATTGCTCAATCTTTCTAACACCGTTTTTCCTCCAACTTTGATTGTGCAACCGGCAGTTGTGGAATTTATACGCACTGCCCCTAGTCTAACATATCCAATTCACGTAAAAGAGATCATAAATAACGCAGCTTGTAATGTTCTAATACGTCCTTGGGGCGAAATTTCTCAAACCGACTCGTTGCAAAGGAACATGTTAATCGAGGCATTTTTTAGCTCGCTCGTGCGAGATTTCAGACAACTAACACCAAGTTCACCTGAAAATTTGGTGAAAGATGTTACGAAGTACACTTTACATTGTCTTACACAAATTATTGAATTTGCTAAACATTTTCCCAGCCAATCAAAGAAAGTTCTCTACTCAAGTTTGAAGGTAAGCTCGGAAATCAAAGTTTCAACGTCAAAATTTACTATTTAATTTTTAGTCGACCATTGATTTTTCTTTAGAAATATTTTCAATTTATTCTAAATGTCCAGAAGTGAGTGAGAGCGTTCTGATGTTGTTTTTGAACGTTCTGAAGGTTCTACAGCATCAACTTGGCGTTGAAAATATTAAATGCACTATTCAGGTGTTCTTGGATGTCGCTTTAAGGTAAAAGAAAGTAATTTTTCCTATAATAAAATTTAATGTATGCTTTCATCAGAGATCAACAATCGATCAATTTGTGGGGTCTGGACACTTTACTGAAAATTTTACAAATAGTTGTAGAATCACCTGGTGCCTCTTACAAGTGTTTCTTGTCTGATATTTTACAATTGTGTATGCAGCAAGTTTATCCTTTTATAGTAGGCCAAGCTAACGAACAACCGGACGTTTTCATAGCTCTTTTAACCCTTTTGCACAGGTAAGTTGAAGTGAATCGTAAGAACCCATTTAAAGTAAAGCTTTTTGGTTTTAGTATTTTAGTGCACAGATGGCAGTATTTTTATATCTCGCAAGTACGTTTAGGTCATTCACCTGGATGTAGCGAACGAGAATCGGGACCAGATAACCTTCAACAACCAGATCAACTCCTTGCAGTTTTGCAAGTATTTGGACAGGCTCTTTTACAACTCGATATCAATATATTTCGCACGAGTCTGGCTGCTCTTGAAGATTTAAACACAAAATGGAAATTATATCACAAGGTTCGTAGTTTCTCCTTGAGAAACCTATCTAATATTTTTTTTTCAGTTGCTCTTCCGAGATCAACTCTTGAATCAGTTTTTGGTTGTTTTATTAAATACACTGCTAGATAAAACTCATGAACTTTTGACTGACGATATTATGCTAGCAATTTACAATATGGCATCGGTAAATTTCCACGTATTTTTCAATACATTCCTGACAGGGTTTTTACAAAATATGGAAGGACTTGGGCAACAACAGCGAGACTCTTTAAAGCAATCTTTTAGACAGGAGACGGTAACGTATTTTTAATGTACTCAAATTACCTGTTTAACTGTGTACTTTTTAGGACATGCCTACTTTTATTCAGCATTTTCAACGTTTTATTAATGATTTAAGGTGTTATCAACTTTGTAATGCGAGTTTACCTTTGGGAAGCGTTGTACTTTAGTGTGATACTTTATTTGCTCAACATGTGCATGTACTTACGTATTTGTATGTACATTTTTTAAAGTTTCTTTTAATATCGATAAGAGTAAAAATTATGACTGTTAATTATGTAAAGTGATTAATTTATAAATATAAATAGCTTTTGTATTTACATTTGATTAATAAAACAAAATAAAATTAAATTATAATTTTTTTTGTAGCTTGAGTTTTATAGAAAATAAAAAAAATTCAACTGTAACCTACTTGACATTTTGCTACTAGCTGCTGGATAACTTACCACTATAGCATCTTGCAGTTAAGTGTACTGAAAAATTGAAATATGCCGCCAACAAACACAAAAATAATTATTTACAAAATAAATTAAATAAAAACTATTGCTTCTTACAAATTAAAATAATATATTTTTTACCTAGTGATGGATTTCAAACGTTGGGGTTCGGAAACCTCGTTTTTAAGATCTACCGAGAAGCCCGGAATGCCCTCTGCCCAACATGTCACATCTTGTTTCTACGTCGAAGCGATTTTGTTCTCGATGATCATCATTCCTAAATTAATTTAGAAAGCCCCATAACTGATAATTTAAAAAATAAAATTTTGTAATTATACACATCAGTAACAGCAAAAAATAGACTCATAAAAAAATGCCGACTCAGGTACATTTTCCTTACTGATCAGAGGGGTTTGGGATTGAAAAATGTACTCTTTGGCTTATGCTATATTAGCTGGATATCCGGATTCGCACGAGGCGGTTTTGTTAAAATATGTACTCGATTTTCAAGCTAAATTGAAAAGTAAGAAATTGCGATAAAGCTTTAGTTTGATTAATGCACAATTCGATTGATGTGCCATTCTTAACCAATCGGGACGTTTTCTTCCCAAGTTTCTAATTTCGCAAAATTTTTTATTCGCAAAATTTAGTTGAAATTGGTTAAAGGGCTTAGGGGTGTGCATAACGAACAAACAAACACAAAATTTCCCTTTTATATTTAATATAATTTAATATGTAAAACGTACTTGACCGGTCTTAATTGTCAAATATTTTAGTAACAGAAAATTAGTAATTAAGTTTTCGCTTGCATCTTGTAGATGTATAAATGTGCTTCAAGAAAATTCAAATTATTTTAATTTTTTTAACTTCCGGCTTACACATGTGCAAAATCCTTATCACTAATGCATTTATTTACAATTCACAAAAAACTTTTAGTAAAAACAAAAATTAATTGTCAGGTGATTACCCACACTCACTTTTGTTTCGAACGTTCTCGAAGTATGTCGTTTCAAAAATTTATTCTTATTGTGTTGTTGTTTTCTACCCTCTCGTGGGCATTTTTGGGTCTACGATATAATAATTTTCCGTAGATTTTCTTGGAGAATCAAATTTGTGTCACTGTGTGCCAGTGTAATATGTAAGTTGAGCAAAATTTATAAATTGGTTACAAGTTTAAATTTCGTTTAGTAATTTTGTGACGTAGACTTTTAACATTTTGTTTCTGTCAGTTGTGGATTCAAATTCAACTGGTGGTGGTTAGTTCTTCTCCATCGAAGTTGAAATTGGATTTTGTTTTAATAAAATATCAGAAATTTGAGTTTACAAGTTTAGTAATTTTGTGACGTAGAACTTATAACGTTTTGTTTTCTGTCAGTTGTGGATTCAAATTCAACTGGTGGTGGTTAGTTCTTCTCCATCAAAGTTGAAATTGGATTTTGTTTTAATATCAGAAATTTGAGTTTACAAGTTTAACTTTCGTTTAGTCATTTTGTGACGTAGAACTTTTAACATTTTGTTTTCTGTCAGTTGTGGATTCCAATTCAACTGGTGGTGGTTAGTTCTTCTCCATCAAAGTTGAAATTGGATTTTGTTTTAATATTAGAAATTTGAGTTTACAATTTTAAATTTCGTTTAGTCATTTTGTGACGTAGAACTTTTAACATTTTGTTTTCTGTCAGTTGTGGATTCAAATTCAACCGGTGGTGGTTTATTCTTCTCCATCAAAGTTGAAATTGGATTTTGTTTTAATATCAGAAATTTGAGTTTACAAGTTTAAATTTCGTTTAGTAATTTTGTGACGTAGAATTTTTAACATTTTGTTTTCTGTCAGTTATGGATTCAAATTCAACTGGTGATGGTTAGTTCTTCTCCATCAAAGTTGAAATTGGATTTTGTTTTAATATCAGAAATTTGAGTTTACAAGTTTAAATTTCGTTTAGTAATTTTGTGACGTAGAATTTTTAACATTTTGTTTTCTGTCAGTTGTGGATTCAAATTCAACTGGTGATGGTTAGTTCTTCTCCATCAAAGTTGAAATTGGATTTCGTTTTAATATTAGAAATTTGAGTTTACAAGTTTAAATTTCGTTTAGTCATTTTGTGACGTAGAACTTTTAACATTTTGTTTTCTGTCAGTTGTGGATTCAAATTCAACTGGTGGTGGTTAATTCTTCTGCATCAAAGTTAAAATTGGATTTTGTTTTAATATCAGAAATTTGGAAGTGCATGAATTATAAAATGTTTTATTTTACATGGTCAAGAAAATTTGTGATGACTCAGTTTTTGAACGAATTTTATTTTACAAGTTTAAATTTGATTTTTATAAAAACAACCGAGTGTCATTTCCGGTAGTTTCTTTCAATGTAGAAAATGTAATTAATTTTTGTTTTCCAGAATTCGTTTCGGCCGTAATGGCTTTGCTTTATGATGTGAACATTGTCAAACTGCGATCATCGTCATTTCGAAGAAAGAAATTTAGTTAGCATTGAATCGATTGGCAAATTTTCAGAAAAACTCGAGGTACAAAAATGTAAGTTAAAAGTTATTATTTACTTATTATAGGGAACAGAAAATTTTGTGAATGATTCATCCGGGGTAAAAATTTTCAGATTCAGATTTTTTCGTATATTTTCAGCCTGGAGAAAATTACAATCCTGTTCTTATACAAGTTCTATAGAATAAAAAATTAATCTTTAATCAGGATTTTTGTTTTTTTTTTGAAAAATTTTGACAAAAATCAAACTTGTGTGATTTTATTACACAAGGTTAAAGTTTGTTTTACTTGTGCACCTCCGGTACTAAAGCATCTACAATTGTTATAAGTAAAATAACAACTATTATTTTGATTTATAATGTAAAAACTGAAACGAAATCATAACGCGCAGTGGCGTAACTATACCATCTGAGGCCCGTGGCAAATTCATTGGATTGGGCCGCCCAGTAAAAAACGTCACCTTATAATAATTGAATTTTAATAAATCACTTAAGAAGTTACTCAATTTAAAAATATATTATTTGAAAATATTTCCTTGACAAAAATGTTTTTCCTTGACATTGGCGCTAAAAATTTTAAATTTCCTGACTTTCCATAACTTTCCCTGACTTTTACAGGTTTTCCATACAAGTGAGAACCCTGCTATATAAAATTTATAATTTTTACTAAATTTTGTAAAAATGTTAGGTTACTTCTTAGTTTATGGCTTCTCGGACGGGGGGCCCCCGGCTCTCTAGAGGCCCGTGGCATTTTGCCAGCCCTGCCACGCTATAGTTAGGCTACTGATAATGCGAGCTATGTCTGACAATTATTTTAACTTTTAAAGAATTTTTTTATGAAATGTTTATAGCAAACATTTATTCCTTTGATGCAGGTCAGGTTTCAGCTAATTAATCGATTCACTTTAGTCCTTAATTAGGAATAACAAATCTTTGGGTAGAAGATTTTATTTATACTACTCTTGACCTATAAATTTTTGATTACAGATATTCGCAAACGCAAAAATTGTAATAACTTCGGTCGGTTTTCGCAGTCGGGAGGGTGGTGTCGAGTACGATTTTTGTGGAAAAGCTTGATGGAAGCTTTAAATAATCGCGAATCAATTTTTATTTAATTCTTAGTTTTGGTGGTGATCAGTGTTCATAAAAAGAATTTTTTCGGGCCCGTTAAAAAATTGTGCGAGTGTTTGAACTTATGTCTGGTGCCCTACGGTGGAATTGGACGGAGAACGAAGACTATTGCGACAGGACTGCAGTTATAAAGGTAAGTTCGATTGAAAAAACGAACCTAAATATTAATACTCTTCAATGTTCCTTCTTATTACAGGTAGGGTCGACTTCGTGGGTTTGTCAACAATTAAAAGTTAGTCAACAATTTTTCTCACGTGATGTAGCAGTGAATTATTGTGGAATAGTGTAAAATTTACATTTTTCTTTAAATGTAAACTGCATTTAACAGGTAAGCAACTTGTTTGTTTTTCTGTAATTACCTTAACCTTTATTTAATATGTGTTTGATTTTAGCGGTTTGATTGATTTTGCTGTATTCCATATTAGAAACAATTGAAGTTCATACAATTTATTATTGTTTGGCGGTTTTATTTTACCAGTATTCCGCAGTCCTTTGGGAAGATTTTATTTATACTACTCTTGACCTATAATTTTTTAATTACAGATAAGTTGTTCGGTATTCGCGCACGCAAAAATTGTAATTACTTCGGTCGGTTTTCGCGGTCGGGAGTGTGGTGTCGAGTACGATTTTTGTGGAAAAGCTTGATGGAAGCTTTAAATAATCGCGAATCAATTTTTATTTAATTCTTGGTTTTGGTGGTGATCAGTGTTCATAAAAAGAATTTTTTCGAGCCCGTTAAAAAATTGTGCGAGTGTTAGAACTTATGTTTGGTGCCCTAGGCTGGAATTGGACGGAGAACGACGACTATTGCGACAGGACTGCAGTGATAAAGGTAAGTTAGATTTAAAAAACGAACCGAAGATTATGAATACTGATACATTTTTCTTTCTTTTAACAGGTAGGGTCCACTTCGTGGGTTTGTCAACAATTAAAGGTTAGTCAACAATTTCTCTCAAGTGATGTAGCAGTGAATTATTGTGGAATAGTGTAATAATTACCTTTTTCTTTAAATGTAAACTGTATTTAACATTGTTAAGGTAAGCAGCTTGTTTGTTTTTCTACTTATATAATTACCTTAACCTTTATTTAATAGGTGTTTGATTTTAGCGGTTCGATTGATTTTGTTGTATCTCATATTAGGAATAACTGAAGTTCATACAATTATTGCCTTTAGGTGGTTTTATTTTTGCAGTATTCCGCAGTTCTTTGGGAAGATTTTATTTACATATACTACTCTTGACCTATAATCTTTTAATTGCAGATAAGTGTCTGGTATTCGCGCACGAAAAAATTGTAATTACTTTGGTCGATTTTCGCGGTCGGGAGTGTGGTGTCGAGTACGATTTTTGTGGAAAAGCTTGATGGAAGCTTTAAATAATCGCGAATAAATTTTACTTAATTTTTGGTTTTAATAGTAGTGATCAGTGTTCCGTAATAAAAATTCTTTCGGGTCGTTAAAAAATTGTGCAAGTATTTGAACTCATGTTTGGTGCTCTAGGTTGGAATTGGAAGAAAGACAATGACAGGATTGCAGTTATATAGGTAAGTTCGATTGAAAGCACATAATATGAATTGATTAACGAGGTTCCCACTATTATAATACATGATTTTGGAGTTGCTGCGGTCTTCAGAGATGTTTTACTCAAGTGCTCTTATGTTCTATGTTACCTAGTAAAATTTTTATGGTTTTAATTCATTCGCGCGCATCGCCTGCAGACAGATAACGAATAAAGTCAAAATTTTCCGTCTTTCATTCCTATAAATTTTTTTTTCGCAAATCCTTAGGTTACGCCACTGTAAACGACTTAACTGTTAGTTATAAAATAAAATAGAAAATAAAATAAAATGCATTAAAATGATAAATCTTTTTTGAAAAGTATTACATTTTCATAATTCTTCAATAAATTTAAAGATTCAAGATTGTTTGATCCAACTGTGAACTTTTTCAAATATGTTTTTGTTTTGTTTGGAGAATGAATGGGAAGATGATGATATAATCTAGCTATAGAATTAGTTTAATTCTTTTGCTTTTTTTTAAATTTATTATTAAAATAGTGCACTTTGTGTTAGTGTTGGTTACATGTAGCCAAAAATGAAAGACACTTTAACCAATGAATAATAATAATATTGCATTAAAAATTTACCTATCCCATACAAATGTGGGATTAACGATTATCTCCAACTTATTTTAATCTAAAGTTTTCTTATGGTTTTCCTTCTTGAAATTTATTTATTTAACTTTTAATACAGAAGGTCTTGTTAATTAAACTACAAATTGTTGGCAAATAGTACCTACTCATAAAGAAAGGCAAATATAGCAAGAAAAGTTACTTACTTTTATCTGTTGAGTATATAAGATTGAACTTGAAATTATAAATTTTCTTTGAAGCAACAAAAAATTTTCAACTTAAAACTCATTAATATGCTCTTTTTGGAAAATTTCTTTGCTTAGAAAGTAAAATATTACTCTAGCATACAGTATACAGTTGCCATTCACTCCATTTTACGGTTATACCAATAACAGCAGTAATTATTACTAATTTTTGTAGAAATTTTCCTCTAAATTAAAATAGATTTTCAATCGTGATTGTTTATAAAATGAAAAGTACAATAAAACACATAAACTTTCGCTGGGTTAATCATAAAAATAATAATCAAAATTAGTTTTACTTTGTAAACACCTATACATTTTTTAGCTTTTTATTGATTTTCTTATATTAATTTTACTATTGTTTGTTATCATAATTCTACGTTATTGTGAATTAATATTAATTTTCCCAGTTGAAAGTTTTTGAAAAGTTTGATTGGAAAGATTAAATTTTAATTTAGAAAAAATAACAATTTTTAAAAAATGTTAAGATTTCAATTTTATTTTTTTTTGTTTACTTATGACGTCATAAAAAATGGTACATCTGTAATTTATAGGTACATAAATCGCACCCTTTAAAAAAAACACAATTTTTTTTATTGTTTCAGATTGTTCTGTGTGCTCTATATTTTCTAAATAATTAATTCCATAAAGTAATGTAAAAAATTAATGCAAGGGAAAGAGAACAAAATTTTAATTTTCTTGAATGCTGGAGTGTTTTATAATTTTTGACTACAAAAACGGTTGGCTTAACGATAAAAATAAAAAGATTGAACTTTTAGAAAATAATATACCTAATAAGAAATCACAATTAGTTTAAGAGTTATATTGAAAGTAGATAAACTAAAATTTTTCTTTACCTGCACATATTTTTAATAGGTTTTTGCTTGCGAAATTTTTGATTTGTTAAATATGGTTCTGTTGTAGTCCTGATAAAGAGTGAAATATAACTCGAAACGTTGACGGAAAGTTTAAAGTTGTTTTATTATTCTCGATATGTGATAATAATTATAATTTGGATGAGAAATTATTAATGGGTAAATTGTTAACATATATGATTTGCAGTAAAAATAAGCAAATCTTGTATGTTAGTTCCGTTTCTTAGTAAATATGTACATTGGATGCTGATCATAAACAAATTAGGCAATACTTTATTATGAATGGGAAGCTTCTGTATTGTATTTTTTAATTTTATTATATTTCGTAAACCTTTTATTTTTATTATCCTCTTCATTTTGATTTTTTATCTCCAAACTACGGTAATATTATTATTAAATACAAGATTATTGGCAATAAATATAACTAAATTTATGTAAAATTACTGTAATATCATGTAAAGTTTCATATTTAAATTTATAAATTTGAGTTTTTAGATAAATATAGAATAACTTGAGAGCAACCTGGAACAACAAAATTTCAATGTTTTTAAAATTTAAAAATGTTTTTTCCGCTATTTTTAACTTTATTTTTTTATTTTGGTGAAAAAATATTTGAAGCAATATAGAATAAATCTATTTTGTTTGAACAAACTCCCTACGGCTTAATTTTTGCATTTATGAGATTAATTTTCCTGAATAATTCAAAAACAACCCGAAACAACATTTAAAAATTATTTTTTCTTTTGATTGTGATTTTATTGCGTTACTGTTTTCTTCACATAAATAGCTATGCCGGCTCTGGAGTGGTCGACCTGGTTTTAAATTGAACAAAAGAGATGAGCCTGTTTAATTGTATCTAAATTATTTTCTCACGATACTTACGTAAGTACTGGAATATCATAGTAAGCAGGGCTGGGCATCCAAATAAACCAAGCATTTGAAGTTTATCTAAGTAAATTTTATGATTTGCATTAAGCTAAAAATCAACATTGTACTTTCCATTATAAATAAAATTAGTAGCTATAACTTTGAGTGGAGTTTAAGACTGCAGCGCTAATTTTGTACAATTTGATACTCTAAATATGCGATTTGAGAAGAGCTTATTAAAGCTCGGTGTAATTCGGTTCAGTGATTAGCTGATTACGCTTAGAAATTTTAAGTAAACTAACAAAGTTGAAATTTCCTAGATGTTACTGTGGCCCTGGTATTAAATAATATATTTATGAGCTACCTATAATTTAATTAAAGCAATAAAAAGGCTTAAATATTACAAATGCAAAAACTCGAGTGAAAGCAAGTTCCTGCCTACGGGAATTTTTTGGTATGATGCTAAAATCAGATTTAAATTTTGTTAAGAAATAAACATCCAGCCCAAGTTCTTATCGTGCTTTTGTTTAAATTTTAACGAAACAATGCAAAAGACGCGTTATTGAAATATGAACAAAAGCTCAAAATTCTTGCATTATTAGCGTCTCACGAGAATATGTCGATTATTATTATAGAATAAAGTAACCGTGTGTTCCTGTATGATAAGGTTACTTTAAAAAATTGACGAAATGCGTGTAAGGTAAAAATACAAAGCCTTTTAGAGGATAATAAAATTTTAACAGAATAAATTTATTTATTAGTAATAAATAAACAACCAATTACGTTTTACATATTCATTCATTTATCTATTATGTGGGTTACAGTTTAATATAGTTTAAAATATTAACAACATGAGAAATCTGTTTTATTATCTAACACTTTTACAATTTTATTTCTAACATGTATTATCCATCAGTTAGGCTATTAAAGAAGAAACATGATATGTTCGAATTGTTTTCCAAATAATCAAATAATGATAATATAAAATACAATATAATGTTTTTACAAATTAATAATAAAATAAATAAATATAACAGATTATTATTAAAGGCGATCGCGAAAATAACTGCACGTTAAAGTTGATAAGTTTTTTCAGTTCCAGCCCACATGAAAACACTTACCTATCTTGGTCAATGTACTTGCGGAAGGTGCGTTAAGAAAACTGTTCTAGCTAAGCAACTAACAAGGAAATCTATCATTTGTGAAAGGAATTATTGTAATAATCTGTTAGATTTAATGCATAAATAATGACAAAATCAATGAAATTCACTTTGTTAGGTAGGGCTTAGTTTTACAGACTAGGTCCGACAGAAAATGTGTTAAGTGCCAGGATCTGAAATCAAAAAAGTTTTTTTTTTAATACGACCAACGAACGGCAAGGAAATGAAAATTATTCAAGTTACGACGTCGCACCTTGTGCAAATTCTATTTAAAGAATTGCAAACGCTTAGGTATTGTTTTCATTTAAATTTTCTACAATGGAAAATGATTTTTAATGGGCGCAAATATAATAAAAGACCTTTTTATTACGTAACACGAAATAACGAAAAAGTTGATTAAAATTCTGCATTTCAATTTAAAAATTACTACTCGAGCACAACGTTACCTAGATTACACAGATTAATTTTTATAAACTTGGTTACATTATTCTTAACACAGCACAGGTGTAATAATTTTAACCACTTTTACAATTTTAATAAAGCTCTCACAAAAAATTGTACACAAAATTTGCATAATCCACGGCCTCTCTTACCTGTCTTATTAAAATTTGTATCCTAAATATTCGTTAGCGTTATCCAAAAACGAGTCATCATTTTCTGTAAGAAGTAGCATAAGTTGATTCAAATCTAATCCTTCGGCTAATTTTTTAAATTGTTCATCATTACCTAAATTACCATTTAAATAACCATAATTTCCAACCTCGTTGGACGACTTTTTTCCTCTCACCCCGACGAATTTACCTCTAAATTCGTACGGGTACTTTTTGCCTCGCATCCCGAAGAAGCCAGATCTTGCCGGCTGCTTCTTGCCTCGCATTCCAAAAAATCCAGACATTTGAGCTCTCTTTAGATCGTTTATTATATTTTCGTAACTTTTTTTACCCCTCATTCCCATAAATCCACTTGGAGCTCGCTTATCCATGTAATCGGAACTCTCCAAGTCGTAATCGTACTCTTTTTTTCCACGCATTCCCATAAAGCCAGACGGTGTACGCTTGCTAAAATCATCTTCTAAAAAAAAATTATATTTTATTCAGTGCGACATTTCATTTAGCTTTTAGAAACAACTTCAAAAAGTTTCACTTAACAAAATGATAAAAGTTGACAAGAAACTCGTGGAAGACACTCACGACGTTTGTTATATAAATAATCAATAACATTAAATTATTACATATTAATGACTTAAATAAGTGTCTGAACTTTTTTATTTCTTCCAAATTTAGGTTAATACAAGTTAATATTTTAAGTAGTTGGATAAATGTTTGAAATTTAACTCGACGAAAGTTTTGATTTCAAATAATCTTTTAATGTTCGAAAACAAGAAGGAACATTGCAACTCGACTAACTTTCTAGTTTTTTGAACAGTAAACTTGTTGACGTTGAAACGTGAAACTCAAAAGGAATCAAGTTTTTAAATTTATTAACTTTAATAATAAAGGATGTCGTTACCGTAATTATCTTCTGAATCCTTTTTTCCTCTCATTCCAAAGAACCCAGATGGAGCCCTTTTGAGCAAGTCGTCCGAAAGACCACCATCCGGTTCTGTAAAAAATTTTTTACCACGCATACCCATGAAGCCGGAGGGCGCACGCTTGTCTACACTTCCGTCTTCGGGTACATCTGAAAACTCATTTTGAGAAGTGTCTGAATACACCGAATCTGGAATAGACTTCTTGCCACGAACTCCGGTAAAACCGGAAGGTGCTCGTCTTTTGGCTTGTTCCGTTCCATATGCACAACTTAGTGCAGCCACTAGGTGTAAGATGAGTAACTTTCGTCGCATTTCGTTTCTGGAACAAAAAAATAAGAGTCATAGTTTGCATTTTTTTTAATTGAAAACCCTTTATTCGGTTCGGTAAAATTAATAATTAAACTAAAGTTTAATTGTGTAGCATTAAAAAAAATAATAACGAGGTATTTTATATTTCGAGCACAAAAAAAGCCTCAAGATGTAAATGCAGCGCTTGATGAATTTTTTATACTCGAGATGAATAATGTAGTCGTCCCACAGAAATATTTAGAAACATAAAAACAAGGACTAATTTATTGTAAATACTGTAAACCTACTAATAAATCATCTGCAAAAAGGTAATTAAACAAAAGCGCGCGTAATAAGAGTTCTTGTCGAGAAAATTATAATTTTTTGTAATTAACCATTTTCGTGCTAATATTGTCTTTTTTTTTGGGTGTTTAATTATGATATAATGGTATGTGCGCTAAATTGTTGGCTGTCGAGCAGTGAGTTATTGAAGTTATCATTCAAAGTGTTTCAATTTGACGTTATTGTGATATAATAGTTGGTTTGATTTATATTAACAATTATTTATTTACCTACGCAGACACGATAAAATTTTCTGTAAATTACATCATAATGCTTTTTTTTATCGGTTCGCCATTAATAATAATTTATAGAAACAATATAAAAATTAAGTATTAGGATTTAAAACTTAAAATATTAATTCTATCGTCTGACGATTTTGTAAAGCTCACACAGAAATGTTTGAATAAAATTTGCATTTTCACTTACACTGCAAAATTGTAAGATAAATTTTTAAATCGGTGCAACACTTTATTCACTGACATGATGGTTATAGCTAAGGAAATGGAAATTGTCAACAATGATTTCTGGGGTGTTAATATTACTATTTGAAAATTGTGTTTTTCCTTTAAATTTATTACTTGCATCTCCACTTTTTTGCTTAGTTTTCAATTGCACTGTAATAACAATAATAAATTTAGAAAACAATTAGTTAAAAATGTTAAATAGGCCGGATAACTATAGTTCAATTATTTTTTAATGTTATCATTCTTATCGAAAAGGATGTCTTCTGGGTTATTAGACGAACTCGGCAAGCCGTCGTTCTGCCTGATATCTTGGGAAATCTCTTATATGTCTAACGCATAGGGAAGAGTTTTCACAGGATCATTCAGGATGTTTTTTTCTAAACAAGTAACTGCGAGTAGATTTGTTAAATCCATATGAAATTTTAAAGTAGGAATATTGGCAAGAAAATTAAACAATTATCGTAAATTGAAGTATAATGAATGGTGAAGAAAGGAATAAATATTTAAAATATAATCCCACGATATTCTAAACTTAGGACTTGTCAAGCACTAAGTAGCTGAAAAAATTTTGGAATAATTTTGGCATTATACTCTGTTTACGCCTTTATGGCCACCGTTTACAGATTTTTTCACCTCTGTTGTATATTTCAGCCCCGAGGATGGACTAATAAATAGTCCGAAACGTTGGCCAGCAGATAATATTGTTTGATTTACTTCCCTTCATACCCAATATCCGTTTTAATTGCCCATTAGAAGTAAGGGGAAAATTTGTTTACTTTCCAATTATACTCTGATTTTTACGTCAGAAGTAAAATCCCAAAATAAACTAGTAATAAAATGTTCAGAACATGTAAAAGTGACCATCAAAATGTGGAGAAAAGCAGTTTTTTGCAATATCTCGTAATCTTATCAATTCTAAAATAAAAAGTGTGCAGTAGTAAATTGAATTCTTTACAAAAAAAAATGAAACGGTTTTTTTAATGATAAAATATTTGCAAAAATATTAGGAAATATTTAAAAAAAATTTTTAGTTATATTTTAGTATCGTAATCATATTTTTCATCTTTATCAGAATCCAAATTCTGATGTCCTTATATTTTTATTGCTTTTGGTAATAGCACTGAATTTTTCTTTGGTTCAAAATATTCTTAATTTTGTTATTTCTAGATCTGAAGCAACAGCTTCATTCCAAAATTGGTCTGAAAACTCTAAATTGTATTTTTTCTTCGTTTTTATACTTTCGCTTTAATAAACGCATAAGGAAATAATCTTAAAGTTAATAAGCGGTAATTGAAGTAGTGAAACTGAAACTTTATGTATTAAAGTTAGCAAAATTTGTTCCATATTTGATAAACCGTAAGAATCGGTAGGCACAAACCAAATATTAGCCATTGTAAATTTTATGTTTATTTTAAGAAAAAGTCCGAAATGTTAAATATTTAAATAGTAGTCGGTTTTAACAAAAATTGTTCAAACACTGCTAATTAAATTCAAATATCTGTCATCAATATTTTAAAAAAACTAAAAAATCCACACTTCAGAACTAAAGTTTTTTTAAGTTATCACGAATAAGATACATATTATCACAAACGTTTTCATCATAATGAATTAGAGGAAAAAAAAGAATACCAGTACTACATTATTTTATGTAATAATTTTATTTATTATAATTAATTATTTTAAGTGTAATAAACATTATGTACTTACATTAGAATAACTTCGCTATCAAATTATATGTAATATATTAAATGATATTTATAAAAGAACTTTTGTTGAAATTTAAAAAAAAATGTTTTTTTTTTTATATTTCTAGTATAATTTATAATTAATTATTTTCTTAATTTTTAACCAGGTTAAGGTAATACTCGTAAAGATCTTACTTTTAAAATATTATGTAACTTTTGCGTCAAATTCACTTCAGTTCGTGAAAAACATCGTAAGCCCACTTTCAGTACCTACCAATAAAAATAATTTCATAAAAATTTGTAAAATTGCTTTAATAAGTAAGCACGTTCGAAATAAAAAAAATTCAATTTGTGTTCTATAGGTATCAATCGATACCTACAATTTTATTTCGCCATCTAATAATTTAATATTCTTAAATTTATTGTAAAAATTTTATTTTTGCATGCACTAAGTATTATTTTCGAATCGAAATTTTTTCGTTATAATCATTTAACCACTTACGATCATTTTTTTAAACATAAATTACCATTATAAATATGTTAAATTCAATAGTTTTAAATTGAACCAGTTAACTAAACAATAATATTTATTAATGTTTTTATCAAGCGATAAACTTCGCTGAAAGCTTAATAAAAATATAGTATAAAAATATAATAAAATACAGGGTGTCCTCGTGACCGTGGAGAACCTTTGAGGTGGTGATAAAAGACACTTTTTTAAGACAAATTTTCAAATAAAATTTTTGCCTAAGTCGAAACCCTTGAGGGGTACCTCTTTTTAAAGCAATATTTTGAATTTATGATTTCAAACGGCCATAGCTCCGATATTATTAATTTTTAGACTTAATAGATTAGACCTTTTTTAAAGATCATTTGCTTATCTACAAATTAGTTTATATTCCTTTATCGTCTAGAATAAACGGTTTTTGAGTTATAAATTAAATTAAGGAAAAAAATGTTAAAAAAATGCTGATTTAATTTTTTTTACTTTTTTTGTGAACCCGGTATCTCTTAAACGAGACGTCTTAAAAAAAATAATGGCCCAAACCGGAGAGGTAATTTTGCGGGCTACAACATTGGTCAAATAATTTTTCTTGGGAAATCAACCGGTTTCACAGAAATTCTGAAAATAATGAACAAAGTGTAGGTAACAAAACATAAATAACGAACTAAATAACAGTAATAAATAAACAATATAAATTAACAAAGTAATTAACGATAAACTAACGCTCTTTATAACAATGTCGCTCAAACGTTAAACGCTACAATACGTTTTGACATTAAAACAAATTGTAAAACACATGAGATTTTTAAAAATTTTGTGAATTTATTTCTTTTTTATCTACACCTTGTTCATTATTTTCAGAATTTCTATGAAAACGGTTGTTTCTCAAAAAAATTTATTTTACCAAAGTTGTAGTCCGTTAAATTCCCTATCCGGTTTGGGCCGTTAGTTTTTTTCTAAGACGTTGCGTTTAAGAGATACGGAGTTTGCAAGAAAAGTAAAAAAAATAAAACCAAATTTTTTTTTTTTTCCTTAATTTAATTTAAGACGATAAGGGAATATAAACTAATTTGTAGATAAGTAAATGATCTTTAAAAAAGGTTTAATCCGTTATGTCTAAAAAATTAATAATATCGGGGTCATGGCCGTTTGAAATCAGAAATTCAAAATATTGCTTTAAAGAGAAGTACTCTCCAAGGGTTTGGACAAAAATTTTATTTAAAAATTTGTCTTAGAAAAGTGTCCTTTATCACCACCTCAAAGGTTCTCCACGGTCACGGGGACACCCTGTATATAAAAATTAAATTTAGAATATTTTACAAGTTAATAATTTATATATTTAAAAAAAAAAAATTGAAAGTATCGAATCCGATCTATCGATCAGTGGTGACAAAATCTATAGTATCTTGTATTTCTTTTCATTTATTTAATAAAAGAATTTCACCTTAGTACTCCGTGAATTTGACATCATCTCATGATGATGTACTTTAGTTCCTTATATTATACGGGGGGTAGCTTACATCTAAAGATGTTATTACTTTTGAAAATCAGTTTCATTTATATAAATTGCCAGTTAAGGTGATCTGAACCCAAACTGAAGAACTTCACGATTTTACTTTATTCAATGCTCAATTGCTGACAAAATGAAATCTTTTAAGTCGCACAACTTTGATATTTTCAACTATCGAATTACATTACAATAACTACCATAGAACGTCGTTTTTGTGTGATATTTGAGAAAATACGCGATTTGTGAAACTTTAACTAGTAAAAATAAACTTTTTGTAATTCTAACACGACCATTAAATTTCACTAGATATTTTTAGTTTTTTTAGATAGATTATAGAATATATGCTTACACCAAAAAATATCTGACAGCGTCGTTATTTATAAAAAATTTGATTTCATTTTTGCAAGAACCCATTAAGCTCATCTCGAGCTGTAAAAACTCTACATGGGAGCTTAATTGTTCTCCGAAGAAACGAAATTTGTTGAAAACACGAAACTTACAACAGATCATACTGTTTGATTGTACTAACTAGTTTTTGTTCATTTAATTGCCTAGTGTGCAAAATGAGGGCAATTCGGTAAACTTTTAAAACTAGGTATTTAAAAAAAATATTTCAATATTAGTTTTAGTTTAATATAATCCATTTAAAAGTTTTAGTACTGCCTGAAGTACTCACTGCAAAACCAATGTGTTTCAATTATTTAAGGGTAAATTGAAATTGAATTGAATCTCGGCAATAAATACCGACGCAAATTATTGAGTTTTCAAGTGGGGAAAAATTTAATTCCTACTAAAAATAATTTTTAAAATTTTTCCTTTGAACACCGAAAAAGCAATTGCGATTTGATTGTTAAAACTTGTTTGAAGGAAAACAATTTTCTTGAGTTTGTATTTTCCAGGGTGAAACTGCAAACTCTCCGAAATGACTTCTGATCCCCCATTACGTTAAAACAGCGCAAAAAGGAAGCGGTATTACATTGTGTTTAACAAGGCTTTTAGTGAGCAAGTTATTCTGACACATTTTTCCCACGTGTTTTTCTAATGCTTAAAACCTTACTAACAATTTATTTTTTCCTGTAACGCACACCACGTACAACGTTTATCCTAAAATTTGATTGCTAGGGTAAATATTAATTTAAAAAGTGAACTCGGTTATACACAGAGTGCTTGAAAATCGAAAAGTAGCTAATATGAATTAAAATTTAATCCCGCCTAGCAAGAGGTCCTTCGTGTCCAGCTTCTCGTTTATTCCGAAATGGAAATGTTTAATAAACACCGAAATTATATTTCGTCGTACTTACGCGATCCTTTATGCAAGTAATAACGTTAGAAACTTTCGAAATAATTTAACTTGGTTACAACTTACAAGTAACATTTCTTGGCACTTTAATGCATTTATAAGTTTTGTCTTACCCGTACAATTTAAACTTTTCCAAATTATTAAAATTTTAATTTTCTATGTCGATATTGTTACCTATGTCTAAAAGTAAGTTCCAAGAAAAACTTGATCGATAATTAAGTTATATTCATAAATACAAACCCCTAAACAGCATTAAATGGAAAATTGCTTTTGGTAAGAAATAAATTATGTTACTACAAGCGTAGCTTGTATATTTTAAATTAAATTATCTGTTAAGTTACGGGGGAAGTTTAAATTTAAAAATAATTTATCATTTTGTAATAAATTAATTAAAGATTGCCACATGCTTTACAAGTTTCTAAACTTTATTGGTCGATAAACTTATGCATCCTAAATTTGTAATTATCACTGACCATCATTTTGTATTCAAAGCTCGTGAATTTGCTTTGCAACGTCAATTTTGAGCAAGGGTAAATTTAAACTTCGTTTAAAAAATCTTTTTTATTAAATTAAAACCTTCATGAGTTTTATTAGTAGTATTCGAAATAAAAATTATATTCGTGTGACGTGGGTTTCATAAAAGAAATTAAAAATTTAAACTACAATTACAATAAGTACATTTTAATTATTACATTTAAAATTATTTCTTTGGTAATATGCCCGTGAGGTGCAGCAAAATCTTGTTAAGTATCTACTCGTTTAAATAGGGAAACAAATTGTTACAATGCATTACTGCAGACGTAAGTAGTATAATTATGCCGGTCCTAGTGTATGTAAAAACTTTGAAGAATTTCCAAATATTATTAATACTAGTTTAATAAAGTTCTTTAAATTCAATTAATTAAATTGAATATTCATACGAGTATTAACTGTCAAGATGACAAAGCGATACTGACGTTAATGAATCTAACTTTGATTGGTTACAAGTTCACCGAAAGTTTTGTAGTAGTTGACATTTGAGATGTTGAATGCAATGGATATTTTTAAAACTTTTTTTCTCTGTGAATATTTTTTTAAGACTATCGACATTGCCGATTTATAATAAACTATTAATAGCAATTATTTAAACAAGTGTAAGTTATCGTGGGAAACTGAAAGCTTAAGCTTAAAGTCTCAAAACTTACAACAAACAATAAACTTACAACTCCGCTTGATATTCTAGCAAACCTTCATTACCTCGACTAACTGAACCGTAACCAAATATTATAATATTGCTCTAAAAATATTTTTATTTTCCGGTCTTGCTTCTCGTGGGAAAAGCTTTATCGATAACAAGTTAGTGTGGCTATCTACAGTCAATCACAAAAAGTGATTTCACAGAAAAGTGAAGTAAAGTTTCCACCTGTAAATCAAATTAAATATTCCTCTATTTTCAAGAAAAGAATTGTTTTTATATTGAAAAATTGTTGTAATTAGAATCTGTAGACATTATTGCAACATATACTAAAGAAAAAAGTCAACAAAGTGGATTACCGCTCGAAGTACAGCGAAAATGGTAAAATAACTATGAAATTCAACGCCCAAAAATAAGTTTCCAGTTTGCATTTGTATTGCAATTAAGCTAAATTTACTTACTATAATATTTTGTGGAGTAACCTTTAGAAATAACTGCTTCCAACCGCCGGGGCATCGAATGCACTAATTTTTGTGTCACTTCAGGCGATATTTTACCCTATTTTTCTAATAGTTTTGTCTTTAATTCTAGTTTATTTTTTGAATGAAAATGACGCATTCTTTGGCACAAATGTTCAATAGGGTTTAGGTCCGGGGACTGAGGGGGTGTTTTTAATTGTTTTGGGACGTGGTACAAGAGGTATTCCTGTACCAATCGTGAGGTATGTTTGGGATCGTTATCCTGTTGAAATAGGTACACGGGCGGCATTCGCAATTTGCAGGCTGAAGGTCTCAAATTTTTATACAAAACTGTTAAGTAAAGATGCTTATCCATTATAGTTTCTATAAATTCCAAATTGCCAACGCCACTTGCGGTCATACACCCCCAAACCATTACAGAACCACCACCGTGTTTCATAGTACCACATACATTGTCTGGTCATAACTCTGTATTGGGTTTCCGCCACACAATTTGACGACCATCTGATCCGAAAAGATTGTATTTACTCTTATCACTAAAAATAACCGTGTCCCAAAAATCTACACTTTTGTTAATGTACTTTTTAGCAAATTCTAAACGTTTTATTCGATTCATCTTAGAAATGAATGGCTTTTTTCGAGCTACTCGCCCATGTAAGTCATTTCGACGTAACACTCTTCGGACCATTTCTACACTAATATGCTTATTAATCCTTTCCGACACCTCAGCGGTTAATGTAAGCATACTTTTTTTAGGATTTCTTTTTAATTCACGGACAACAAACTGTTCATTCCTAGCACTTAGAACTTTCTTGCGTCCACGACCACTCTTATCAGCCAATATTCCGCTATATTTAAATTTGTTTACAATTTTTAGGATGGCCGTATGGCTTCTGCCTACCATTTTGGCTACTTTTCGTATTGATTCGCCTTGACAAATCTTCTTAAGAATGAGTTCTCTCATGGCAATATCGGTGTGCTTTCTTCTGCTCTCCATTTTCGTACAAACTTAGCACCAATATTAAAAATTTTAATAACTATTTCTACTAAGACGATAGACAAATGACTAACGTAAGGAAAGCTGTGTTAAAAAATTCTAAATTGCAAGTATTGGAGTCATTTTACACATATATTGTCGTGTTTAAAAAGTGATTCGGACCCACCCTATACATTTTGGTAAAAATTCATTTTCTTATTTAAATTGTGTTTAAATTGATTTTAAGTTGTAAGATTGTAAAATTAGCAAGGTGGGGACGAATCACCAATAATTCAAGGCCTTTTTGCCAAAAATGGTCGACGTGATGGACGTATTAATTGATTAGTCCGAAAAATTAATTAAATAAGTTTATAGTTTGAAAATATAACAAGTTTTTTTTGATGAAAGTGTTTTATTTGATATTTATAATTGGATGCATCAATTTTGGAAGATTTTTGAGAAGTTTTGAAAATAAAATTTAAACAGAAGAAATTAAAGATAGAAAAGATTGAAAAAGGTGGAATTGGATGGCAATTACAATTACAATTGAAAATATAATTAAAAGTTTGGTAAATAAAAATTTTGCATTGTTATATTAAAAATTTATTGAAGGAACTATAAAATTTGTTTGATAAGCGGGCTGATGCGATACAGCTATCGTAGCAGTTTGTATTCCCATTTTTTAATATATTTTATTAAATTCAAATTACGAATTATTTTGAATTGGAATAATTTTTGATTGGATTATTGGGAAAATTTAAACTTAATTAATTTGGATAAATAACATCTCAATATATTATTACTGGAAACTTATTTGTGTGCGTTGCATTTCATAGTTATTTTACCATTTTCGCTATACTTCGAGTGGTAATCCACTTTGTTGATTGTTTTCTTTTGTATACGTTGCAATAATGTCTACAAATTCTTATTACAACAATTTTTCATTATGAAAACAATTCTTTTCTTGAAAATAAAAAAATATTTAACTTGATTTAAAGGTGGAAACTTTATTTTGTTATTGACTGTAATTTACGTAACGAAACGAAAAAGTATCAGATTTAATTCAAAATAATATAAATTAATGTTTATAATGTTAATGCACAACTAATCTTGGTACAAACATTTGGTATTTGGCTGACTGAACAAAGCTCCCGATCTTTACTTACAGAGGCTTACTTATTTCTGTATTACTGTTATAATCGAATTCTTTTATTATTTTTTTTAAGTTTGACGCTGGTTCAGAACCTCGAAGGTATAATAAGCATTACTATACTTCAAGGTTGTGGACAGCATCTTGTGAAGAAAAAATTCTAAAGAGTCTGGTGATTCCCCGGCAGACGAGATCGAACTCTCTATTGCCAACCTACGAACCTTATTTGAAATTCTATATTAGTTAATTTTTTTGTATTTGTTGTAAATAAAGTTTCTTTGCAAGTTAATTAAGATTAGTCTCTTATGTTCGTTTTCTCATGTAGTTTAATAATTCTTGTATACCTCTTTATTACAATGAATTGTTATATTATGCAGTACAAAAGTTTGCTAATTCCATAGAAGAGCAGGCACTTGGAACCAAATTAGTATATTATTTTCAGTCACCCGAATCCCATGCGCAAGTCACATTTCTCAACTTTATTATTCAACTTGCTTTTGCACTTTAACAACCAAAAATAACAGAATAAGTATGTTTACAGTTAGAAAAAGTGTCTTTTCTACATTGTTTTGCATTCATTAGCACATTAGCTTTTTTTAACGTAAATTAAGAAATTACTTTGCAGAGTCCCCCGAAGGCTGTGTGCAAGTTTTAAAAGGTTCTAGAATAATACTTTATACATTTTATTAATTCTATTTTTTAAGTTTATTTTATTTAAATTGAGTCGAGTGTTAGCGAAGACTCCGGCTTCTAATAGTCTCGTTTAACTATTTTGTTCGGATGTGCAGCTCGCATTTATAAACTAAACTTAACAAAACATTCTTAACATTGCTACAAACCACAAAATTTAGTAGTACATTAACGAGAGTTACATTGCGACTTAATTATTACGGCAGGTTTTCGCAGAACTTGGCGTACTGCTAGTTTTGTTAATGATTATAAAATAATTTAGCATTGCAACAGGAAAGCTTCATGAATAAAACTTGCTTTTAATACATCTCGTATTTTTTAAATCAGATTAAACATTTTTCTGTATTTTGCAAAAATTTAATTAGGTTTACTCAAAATATACTGCCCAATTTATACCTAAAATTGAAAGATAACTTACGAATCTTGTTATCCTAGTGCTGCTGTATTTGCTGAATACTTTTTCGATCTCCGTTCTTAAGTGAAGTTTTTTTAAACGTAATATATGGAGTGCATCAAAATCTTGTTTTTGCGCCCACTAAAATTAGGGTTTGAAATTGTTGCGATATATCATGGGAAGCTTTTGGAGAAATATTTGAATTTATGCAATATTTTTACACTGCACAGATATAAATGATAATACTAGTAAAATTGTGACAGAATATACGTAAACCCAACGGTCTCGGGAGATGTAGGTGTATAATAATGGATTCTATTTACTTAAGGGGCGCAGTGTGTAACCTCTCACATGCACCAAGTGAATTACTCTGTTTACATGGAGAAATCTGCATGAAATGAGATCTCTAATGCAACTGAGTGAAATGTAGGAGGTACGTCACAAAATATAAACCTAAAAAACTTTTTAATGTTCTAACTGCCAACTTTAAGAGGTAAAATTTGATCAAGCACTTCAAAAAACCCTCGCAATTTAAATTATCAAGTAACAAATAAAAAAGTTTTTCGATAGCATTTGAAAAACAAGTCGATATTAAATTATAGTAACCGAATCAGTTGTGAAGAGCAGTAAAATTTATCTACCACCGCAAATGTTTTCATTTACATGATCAAATTAAAATCCGGCTGAAACAACGCAAACTCAAAATTAAGCCTCATGAAAGTATTAAGCGCTTCCGTTTCGGTTGAACTTAGTAAAATTGTCAAATCTTTTAACCCTCTTCTGATTATTAGACAACGACAACTTTGATTTATTAAAAAGGAGAAGTTACCCTTAAATTCTGATTTTGATGTTGTTAAATTTAAGTCAAGTGTCGTAACGAATAACAACATCAAATTTAAAATTTAAAGCACTTATTTTATGCTCAAAGGACAGAGAGAAGTTTTTAAAAGAACTGTGTAATTAAAATTTTCAAGTTTGTTGTATTGAGCGTACGTCATACAAGGGCATTGTATTTCCCTAGCCAATTTCAAATTATGAAATCTTAGCGTACGAGCTCGTGCAATGCACATCCCAAGAGGAACTGCTTTGAGTGTTCCAGAAGCTTATATGTTAGCGTGGCTATTTCTCGGTAGACTAGAATTAAACACAAAGCGTGATAGGGATATATAACAATAAAATGAACCAAAATATTTCACAAAAATTTACTTGAAAAATTTTTCAAACTTAAATTAGAAACTAACACAATGTCGTAATTTATCAGGCTGGAACAAAAGAAATAAAAATTTATTACAGGTAAACAGACGAGGTTTGAGAAAATATAAAGTTTGCATTTAAAAATTTAAGCAAAGAACAAACAAACAAAATTGATTTAAACTGGAAGTAATCGCACATTTCAATAAATTGCAACATCTCGTCTGCTTTTGCTTCCAAACTTTCCTACTGTGACATTATTTTGTTCTTTAATTTAGTACTTTTAATATTTCACAGATATTTCATCGCACGACACTTTTTCCAACACTTTCCAATGTTTTCTTCGTCAGAGAGAAAATTAGCAGCAATTTAAATGATAAATAATTAAAGAAAACTAACAAAAACAGCGCTCAAAAATAAAGAAGAAAAAAGTCTTAAAAGAAAGATTTGCAAAAATATAGAACGAAAAAGGTAAAGAGATTTTACCAACAAATGAGGAAAAACAAGATAGGTTACCAAACAAAAATTTGTACAGGGACAACTATTTTAGTAAATTAAATAAAATTTTATTTTCACATAAAAATTCGTTAATCATTTTTTGCATCTTTTGGAAGTAAAATTTATAAATTATAAATTTATAATATAAATGAAATTACACATTTTCTTTGTTTAAAGAGTATTGTGTACAACAAATTCAAAAAAGACGCCCAAAAATCAATTTTTGATAAAAAAAATATGTCGCTTTTATATTTTTTCATAAGATAACAAAAGTTGGTTAATACATTTTTTGTGAAAATAAATAATTTATTAAACAAATAAATTTGTAAAATAATAATTAGGTAACCGAATCGATAATTTAGATTTTCTCAAAAACGCACTTTTTAACAACAAATAACTATAACATAACCAATTTCTACAATATAAAAATTACAGAGAATTAAATTATCTTTGGGCTTTACAAAAAGGCGAAAAATAACTTCATATAGAAAAAAAATTATATCTCGATTAATTTTTGACCAAATTGAACAAATTTTATTATTCGATAAGCCTTAATGTATTTGAGCTTATTTTCAATTTATAATATTTTTATGTTGGTTTTCAGACATTTTACAATATTTTCTTCTATATCAATATTTATAGTCCTGAGCTAGTCAGGACTAACTAGCTAGTCAGGACCTATCTACAGATTTCTTATTTCCAAGTCTTGTGTGATTGTTCACAATATTCTCCCTTTTTGTTTATAATTTCGGCCATCATCATTTTACGACTGATGATTCTGAATTTAAAAGCCTTTATCAACCACTTTCCTCAATGTCTTCCAGATTTCTCACTATTTTATCTTCCAAGACGTTGATCTATTTTTTAATTTAGTAGTAATTATGAAAAAGCAAGCAAATTTACTCAAACTGAAAGTAATTGCACCTTAATTGCTGTGAAACTAAACTTGAGGTTAATTGCTTTTTGTTCAAAAATTATGTTTCCAAAATCGATTAATCGATAGTTGCACCTTTATTTATTATTCCACATATCGCATTACTATTTGTAATTACATACAAATATTTTGATAATTTTGCACGAATTTCATATAAAGGAGAATATTTGATTACTTACGTAATTTCTACTAATCATGAATTATTAAAAAATTTTATTTATACACAGCGCGTGAAAAATATTAATTAGCATTCATTTTCTCTCTTAATAATTTACAAAATTCAACGGACGCATTTACAAAAGAAAATTCAGCTCGTAAACTTAACCGATAAAAAGTTTACTTTATTGCTACTTCTCTCAAAAACTTACAGCTCACAAAGTATTTGAAAAAATTTTTAAAATTTACCTTTGCGGAAAACTTTTACAGCAAAATTATTGTTTTAATACCAAAACGTGCATTACGCACATTTAACTTTTGAGACAGCAGATTTCCCTTAGCTCTTTTCATATTAATAATAATTTTAAAATGCACGCAAGTAACAATTAAAGCTGTTAAAACTACCAAAGGATTATTATAATTTTCTACAAACTTAGTTATTAGCCTGAAAACTTTATGTCCCACAGGAAGGACAAGTTGGTACTATATTTATTAAGTTTATAAAAATTAGAGCATTAAGGACCTCTTGAAATTGTATCGGGATTAAAGATATGAATTTTCTTTCTAAATTGCTATATTAATTTATAATTTTGTGTTTGGAAGTATAACTTTATTTAAAAGCTCTCCTTGGGATCGTCTAAACGTAATGTGGATCCGCATCACATTTGTCAGGATCATAAACTTACTATAATTTATTAAAACGAACAAAAACTTACCGTTTCTACTAATACGTAAAAACGTACAGCTTTTTTTTTTACAAAGTATGTCACTTTATAATGAGCTTTACGAAGTCATCCTGTTTTACTGCTGGTGTACGTAATAAAAAGATTCTAATAGAACAATTTAATTGTAAAGAGCACCTCCGAGATTACTTTTTACTCCGGGTCGCTCGAAAGTAATATTATAACAATTATTCTAGAATAATTATATTTTACATTCGTTGAGCAATAAATAACATCAAAAATCATTAACAAGAAAACGATTCAAAATGAATTGATTTCGTAATTTTAAATTTCAACTAAAAATTAACCATAGCACCCGCACTAATTGTGCAATTGTGTTGAAGTAAATCTGGAAGGTGTAATTATTCTTTTTGAGCTTAACTCTTAACTACCGATGCGAGTGCTGAAAAGTGCTTGATTCTTTGCAGGAATCTTTTTATTTTTAAATTTATAACTAGTAGTATTATTTTATACAATAATTTTTATATGCAGACGATTATAATAGCCCGGAATCAAGTTTTAAAAATAACAAAATAAAAATGAAATAAAATAAAATTATATTATATTTTTTCTTGGTTTCCACACCAAAAACTTAAAACGGCCTTTAACTTTCTCTGATATTTTATATGCATCAGTAAGCAGATTTCTTCAAAATGGTTTATTCGTTTTCGTCAGAATAAAAATGAGTTGCATGTTTTCGCTTATGCGCTCGGGAAAAACTCCTATTTATCGCCCTTGTGTTCCGACTTATTTGCATGTATTATATAACAAAATGATATGATATGAACATAACTTGGGGGTATTTCGCGATATAATATTCAGCCGACATGTCATGTCTTTTTCCCCTTTAGAGTGTTACAACTGCTTCATATAATTATGAAATTACATTAGGGAAATCAAGAAAAACTATTTTTAAACGATCCACTAGATACATACATACATACGTGACATTAAACAAAATTTTTACAATTATAATTAGGCCAATTATAATGAAATATTTTTTATACCGAATCAAAAGCACCAAATATTAATTAAACGATTTTCCACTGGTTACATATTTACCACAACACAAGACGGTGGTTTGCTCTACCAGACTGGAGAAATATATCTACTAATGTATTTCAATAATATTGCAAGAAATAATTTTCTCTCGCCATGAGAATGTCAGAATTTCCTTGACTTCAGATTTTCATTATTTCTAACTTAAAAATTAAATTAACCGCAAATTACTCATGCTGGTTAATCTTTCCGTTAATTATAATTAAAGTTTTCTAACTTTGCAATTACAACTGCATAACTGCATTTGGAGCGAAAATTACGGTCATTAGTTTGGCAAAAAGTAAGTTTTTATTTAAGTTTAAAAGAATCGATTCTTAAAATTTAATTCTAATTATACGGTTTTCAACAATCTAACTTGGGTTTGAGTACTTACAAATTGAGATAAATAAAAAATAAACATAATAACCGGCGTGGGAGACACTTTGCACGCTATTGGAAATCTTCGTGAATGTTAAATTGAAAAATTCTAAGTTATCATAATTAAATTTTTTTGAAACCTACAATCACCTAATAATAAAAATTTACTACCTTTATCGACCTTTTAGATCGTAAAAACCGGTGTAGTTTTTATATTTTTAAATAATAGTTCGGGCTAATGCGAGTTATATTGTAGGGTATTTATGTGTGTAAAAGTCACGCACCACCATTTAGAATTAAAGAAAAACTCTGTTTTAAAGCTTTTAGAAATGGAAACCAAACACTTTTTCGTAACCCGTGCTGTAACGTAATTGAAGGAAATTATATCGATTCTAAAGTGGTTAATAAGTGTAGAAAAAACAAAACTAAGTGGATATACTACTGTCGAACCTAATGTAAACATAGAATTTGAAAAAATTGAAATGAAAGAAACTGCGTCGTATATTATACGCAATAATTTTCCAGTTCACTAATAATGCGAGAAAATAATTGGCATTATTGTTGTTGCGAATGCTAGTCATGAATGGCTGCGCTAAAATGAAATTTATTTTTGAACATAAATAGGGTGTCCCCCTATGTGAAACACTTTGACTACGGAGAGATGTTTAAAAAAATGAAATCGGCTCTATAGTTTTATAGTAATTTATTTTTTAAATATTTTGTCTGAGATATTCGGTATGGTTGGTGCCAAAAATAACTTTATGTCGGTTATACTAACTTAACAAAAAATAGACAATAAAACAATTATTGTATTAAAAGAGCGCGATCGTAGTCGTCGTGGGTTCGATTCCTGACTAGATATAGCTTTTTTAACCGTGTATTCCTCAGAAGGAACCATAAAGAAAATTTTTTTGCTGTTTGAAAATAAAATCATGAAATGCATAAAATTGTTTTAAATAAATAAATAATATTAATATCGTAAAATATTACTTTGGATTCCAGTAGGATAATTTATTACAAAGAAATAATGTAAAACATATTTATATTTATAAACATATTCTTACAAAGGGTTACAAGTTTATAAAAATTTAATATATACCTTCTTTAATGTCATCATTATCGTCAACAATATAATTTAACATGAAACAACATCCAATATTTATGTACATAACATTCAACTTTTCATGTCATAAATTACCTTCTACGGAACCAAACAAAACGTTGATATCTTTTAAGAGTTACAGAAACTAAAACACAATTCAAATTATTTAAAAAATGGCATGCAGCTCGGATTATTAAGAAAATTGTCTTATTTTTTTGTTTCAAATTCGTATAACTTTTGATCGACTTTTTGAAAACATATAAAATAGTATATATTGTTTGAGTGGAAACTGCTGACGTCTTGTCATTTAATATACTATAATATGAATTATAATCTATTCGGGATTTCCGTTTTAGTAAAAAGGTTACAATAAACTAATCTAGATGTTTATTAGTATTATTATATTGTACATAATATGTGTTATTATAAAATATGTAGATACCTATTTCAAATGTTACATTATTCTAACCAACGAGACATTATTAATCAATTTGTAAATAAATTAATTAAAATCAACTCAAGAACACTTAGTACATATTTGCCAACCTTATGGAAACAAATCTCAAATAGAGAAATTGTATTATTTTAATTAAGAGATGGTTAATATTAATAATATTTCCGCATTACATAAATAATGCATGCAAACTTGAATTTTGCAGATTGTGGTTAATTATTACAGCGCTATTACAAACAAGCAAAACTGAAAAGTTTAGTTTTGAAATAAGTTTTGAAAAATTGAGAAGCTTTTACTTTTTGTATTCATTAACTAACTAATCGACATGTATTGTTATACGTCCCGGTGAAAATTATAACAACAAAAGTAAAAAGAATTTAAGCTAAAGAAAAACAATGAACTCCCTAAAATAAATTCGTTGTTTGGTAAAAGAAGACGAAAACAAAATAGCACTTCCAAGCGTAACAAGATCACGCACTCATTAAATAAAACACGCAAACCTCGACCAATCACATTTGTACAATAAAATGTTTAAACTTATTGTCGAATTAATTATTTAATGTTATTTTGAAATCAATCTGTAGTACTTCAATTAAAAATGTTAATCAAAAAGTCATCAAATTAAACAAAGATTTGACAAATAATAAAATGTATCATTTTATGTGGGGTGGGGCAGTCATAAATATCTAAAATTTGTAGATCATACTAACAGTATCTGGATAAGGTATGATTTGTGCGTTAGGGTGCAGTAAAACAATACATAAAATTTTTAATTTTTACTCCGATTTCTACCCTAAACCTGCTTAATTTTCGTTAAACTTTAAAATTTTAGGTAAAAAAGTTCAAAAGTTCAATAACAACAATGGAATGTTTAGCGAACAACAAATTGTTGATGGAAAATGTCTGAAACAAATTAAGTTTTAAGTTTAATTGGGTAACTTTGATAACTCAAAATATTGTAAATAACTTACGAACTTCTCAACCTTACGCAATAAACTTAATATAAAATTTATAATCGATATAAATCGAATTAATTATTGAAAATTAAGTAAATAATTTTATAACTTTCTACAAAAATACAAAGATTAAAGAATATGAAAGACAAAGATTTAAAAGTTAAAAACAAAATTGCATTATTATTCAATTTATTTCGTAACGAATTACATATTACTTTCTTTTGAAAATTAATGTACTATATTTTTTTTTGCTCGGTTTTTAGAATAACTAAATTCCTATTCTATTAGGACCATTTTTTGAATCTGTGTAGTTCTTGGTATCTTTCTTAAAAATTTAAAGATTTTTAGTTTAGCTTGAATTTGATTCTGGTTTGGATGTTACGTAATATTTAATTTAATAAATTCATATTACTTATTTATTTTTGAGTGAAAACGTCGTCTATATGTATTTTTAATTTATTTTATGTATATTCCACCCTTCGTGCCTATTTCGTTAATCCAAACACCACAATACCAACACTGGGTTTCAGTTTATTGAGTTTAATTTTTATAACAAATATTGACGGGTGCTAAACAAGAATATTCTCAATTTAACACCTTTTTTATGAAGGTAATGTAAATGATTGTAAAATGTGTTTATTTAATCATCTAAGCAAAATATTTGGCTAATTTAATTGTTGATTTACGGTATTTCCCAATATTACACTAGATATATTTTATTTCATTTCGTATTTTTTGTTTAAATGCGTAGGTACATTATTTACTATAGTAGAAATAATTAATATTCTTAACTATACCGGATGATATCTGCGTTATGTCCAGATTTTTTTAAGTCCATACTGGCCACTGTAAATAATATAAATAATAATTTAACAAGCGAATGAGAATATTTTCTTTAATTATTGCTAAAAATTTAAAATAAGCTAAACGATTTGCTATCCGTGCTTCGGAGGGCACGTAAAGCCGGCGGTCCCTCTGGGTTGATGACTTGCCTTCATCAACAACAAAAACCAGAGTTACTGGCACATCTGAGATAAGCCTAGCAAGCTACCTTGGATGTAAAACAATAAATATGCTTATAGCACCAATAGTAACTTCGGAACATCACCGAGGTTGCTGTTAAGTAAAAACAGGTCGCAGACCTAATTAAAGAAGAAGAAGATTTGCTATTTGAAAAAAAAACAACGTCAAATAAAATTTAATGATTTTTAATAATCGCTGTAATTTTCCGGCAGGTCACATTTATTAAAAATCGTTTATTTTATTTTTGTACCGTTTAAAGCAAAATAAAACTTTTAAAAGAATTTAGCTACTTTGAAGTATAGGGCGCACCCGGTATAATAAATGTATGCATAAAATAATAAGGGCAAATCGACAGCGTGGGTACATCGACCTGAAATTTATATGAACAGGCACCATCTCGCCTACCTACAAATTTAAAATTTATAAAATTAATAAGTTTTCATAAAAAAATATTTTACTTCAAATTGTTTGCTTATCTTAAAATAAAATGCATGGTTATAATATAATAAATTAAAATTTCTTTTATTAACCGATTTTATCGTGTTAATTCGCAAGGCTGATTTTTAAAAAATTACATGCATGTAACATGTAATAACTGAGGACCTTCTCAAAAGTCGATATTAAAGTTAAGTTAATGTGTTTATTGTTTTCAAAAGTTTCGAATTTTTTTAAATATGTACAGTACAACTCAGCTAGCACGATAAGCGCAGAAATTTTCCACAAACAATGCTCAAAAAGAAAATATTATTCAGAAACACTATTAATTTTAAAACTGTTTACATAGCAGATTCTAGCAAATTTTATTGCTTTTTAACTGCAGATGATAAAGACATTACAGCCATCATGAAATTATAGTATTATTATATAAAACCATATATTTTATAACGTTCAATGTTCTCGAATGAGCCTTTCTATATTTAAAAAAATTATTACACACAAATATTTAAATTATAAACTTTTCACATCTTAAGGATGCCAAACTTTTCCTGAAAAATGCACCTAAGAATCGGATTTATTTTTTCAATTTGAATAATTTCTTTATTTTTAAGAATTTTTCTTCACACAATAACGTATTTACTTACACCAGATAGTAATATCGAATTACTGTTAAGAATTCTATATAAGTCTTATGAAAATAAACGTTTGACTTGAGGATGCTCCAAGTGTTTGAATAAATTTCCAGTTTAACAAGATTTGCTTTTTCTTTTTCGGCATATTGTTTCGGGTATTAACATATCACCCTACTGTTTTCTACGTTTTACAGATTGTGTCAACTTTGTATGACACAATAAAATGCAGATATCTTAAATGTAAAAAAAGACTATATCAACATTTCAATCTAAACAAAGAAACTTTAAAATACTGTATTATAAAATTGTAGTCTCGTTCTTCAAGAAAGACATGGATGAAAACCACATTCGGTATATTCGTGAATTGGGCTTTCTATTTAATATGCTAAAAGTTCTGAATATTAGGAAACAACAAAAATACTTTCACTTCATTTTACGGGTATGGTGTACAGTAGAATTAAAATACAAACCAATATACACTCATTTTAAAATAAACAGCTTGAAGATAAATACCGATTCCGTTTGCTACTCATGTCTAAAACTAATGATTTTCACCTACGCAAAGGACTATGATAGGTTTTCTATTTGTCCTGATACACCCTTAAAGTCTAGACTGTCCCACTTGTACAATCAAGTTGCGCCAATGATTTAAAATGTCCTAATTTTAAATTTGTTCCAATTCTTTAGTACGAATACTTTAAGTTTAGTAAACCATTAAATAACAAAAGGTTAATTTGCGGAAATCAGACACAAAGAAAAATATTATTTGATATAAATTGTTATGGACGAGCGCAATTTATGATAGAAGCTATTTTGGATGCGTTGAATTTGAACTTTTTTAAATAACAAATACTAATTTTAATCATATCAAATCTTTTAGAAAAACCAAAAAATGCACAAACACTAGAAATAATTGTGAAGTAAAGAAACTTGATATGGTGTTAACAAAACATTTTAGTTAAAAAAAAAGTGTAAAAAGTGTTAGTGCATTTTTTGGCTTTTCTAAAAAAATTGAAATGATTAATATCGAGTTACACTACCTAAACCACTTAACTATTGATTATAATACTAATTTTATCAATTTTACATAATTATAATTCTTATATTCTGACGAAAAATTAGTTTGATCACACCAAACTAATGCTACGTAAAAGTTAATTTAACTATTTTTGTAAAATGTTGCAAACGCTTTTCCTTTATAAACTTTGTTGCATAAAAGTATTCCAATACAATTTTTTAAAAATGGCTTTCCTGATATGTCAATAACAATCCTGCAACACAATTTCAGTTATCTGTATGCACGCAAATATATTATTATTACTTTATGATTGAAAATATTTTTTTAACTATTGACAAGAATATATCTGCAGATTAAACTAAAATTGAAAATTGAATGGTATATTGAATACATTTATAGACATAAAAATAGTCGGGCAGCTTTTATCTCAATTTTCATTAGAGATTAAGCCCTAATTAAAAATTTTGTTTATAGAGATTAGTTTTTTAATGCATCATGATTTAATTGATCGATGGTACAAGTCATAATATTTTTAACGTTAAACTGAATGATGGATTGCAATTAAAATTTAATTTTAATATTATCAAGTGTTACTACTTCTTTATTTAATATTCAAGTTTTTCACTTATCTTACAGGAATAATGTTGTTTTAATTTGTTTGTAACAAATCACGTTAATAAATAAAAATACATTTTAAATCACAAAGATCACTTTCGCAGTAAAAATAAAAACGTTTTTATGGTTAAACGTAGAAAAGCAAATTTTACTCATCCCAAGTTTTCTGAAGTAATCTAAAACTTCTTAACAGCTACTTGATTATACTGCTTGGCAATTAACCTATTATTTAAATTTCTTCAGATTTTAAAATGCTTAACTGCAAAATGAATATTAAGTTTATTTAATTGAATTTAATTTGTGCAAGCACTTGTTACACTGCACAGAAAACTGCTTTCGAATTAGATATGCCGAGTTCCGAATTCCACGTTAAACTGTATAATATATGATGTTGATAGATCATGTATATTTTATCGGAAGTACAACAAAATATCAATATGTAAGTTTAATTAATACGAGTGTGATTAATTAAACCAATAAATTGGATTTTTCTATTCAAATTTGGCAATATTTCATTCTAAAGCCGAGCGATTTATTTTCTCTAATTTTTTTTTACTTTTCAAATGGGCAAAATTACATTTTGATAATTTTAAGCTATGCTGGATATACTAAAACCGAATAGTAATAAACATAAGGTAACAAAAAAGGAAATATAAAATTCCATAGCTTTTATCAATTCTTTGTACTTTTTGTGAAGTTAAACTTTTGAAAAAAATAAAACAAAACCTTTTATAAATTTCAACTTAAAACTACTGAGGAATAAAAATGAATAAACATTTCGTATGCAGTATTAACTTGACTAAAATTTTTTGCTATTGAGTACTTCATACTTTATAAAATTAATATTTTTATCTATTAAGTCATTTTAATCAGGGTTTCATAAATTGAATTAATGAACCAAATTATATCAACCTGATACGCGCTGGAGGGATACATAATAATTAAGTGCTATTTTTAATATTTTAATTTTACGGATAAATTGTAAACATGTGGAGGTAATTTAAAAAACCCAGATAAGAATTCTAAACATTTACATAAAACATATTAGTTTTGTTATTTTCTATAGTTTATTGAGGTTTTTGGCTGATTGCGTAAATAAATAAAAAAATTTAAGATTTCCTGTTGCATTTACACCTGAAATTCTGAAACGTCGCTAGAGTTAGTTTTCTTAAACGTACAATTAAAATTGCACGATAATGGTATAACATGCAATTAGTATTTCATTAAGTATTTAAAATTCATCATGTTTTTGCTTTGACAAAAATTCTCATGAATTATTGAACAGATTTTTAAAAATCGTTAATAATTTTTTTTTATAAAATTCGAAAAATTCTAATTTTAAATATTCGACCGATACAATTATTATTGTACTCGGAACTTAAATTTTTTCAAAGTTTCAAAAACTTGATTCATTTTAGTTGTTACGCTTTGCTCGCAATGTAAAAAATTAACTTTGGTGAAAAATAACTTACTACGAAGTTAAGTTATAAATTGTTGAACTCGGAGAAAACTTTAATTTTTTGATTAACTTAATTATGTTGTGTACAGGGTAAATTTGAAATATTGCTGTTAAGTTGATGTTTTAATAAAATATTTCGAAATTTATTTTTCATCGTGTGTGAAATTTAGAGAGCCAAAATTTAAAATTATGATGACATTGTTATTTTTAACTGAGTTTTTAATATAGCAAATCTCTTGTACATATATTATATTATGTAATGCAATATATTACGTATACGACAATTCCAGAAGCAAATAATAACACGCAATATAGGCAAGTGCACGCAATTTTTAGTAAGGTAAAAAAGTTGGATCAATTTACTTTAGCCATGTATGAGAAAATTTTGGAAGGTGAAACTTGGGTTTTCGATCGGTCCTCGTAGGTAATTCGAAATTACGTATGCCAGGTTAAAATATTCGAGAAAATTAAATCAGCTTTTAGATTGAAGGATTGGCTGAAGTATTTGTATAATTGTAATGAAAAGTAAGGGAAATACAGCATCTCACTTAGTGCTCGTCCTAATGCAATACTTTACTAATAAATTTGTTGAGTGATCGTTTGAAAGCACGAAGACTCACGTGATTTACGTGGCATATTATATTAGTTAGGAAGTTTCAAAAAATATTTCAGTCGGTATTTTCGAGATGTATGTATTATTTAGAGAATCTTGTAATAGCTAAAAAATGTGTAATACAACTTTTTTTAAATTTTTTACTTTGAACACAGTTTTCTATTATTAATGCTGTTGCATGTTGCACTATGTATATCATTTTCAAGTTTAACACGATACTTTATATTCCCCCACAGAATCGCAATGGTGAACATTTATTTTTTTTAAATGGAGTGCAAATACTCGCTATCGAAATATTCTGTGATGAAAAAATTAATAAATCAACAAAATGAGATATTTTATATATGGGACAAACAATGCAAAATTTTAAAATAACTCTATGTGATGTGACGTAATGAATTAGTATTATACAATAAATTAGAAATTACACTTTTTCGTATCCATTAGCCACAATCAGTTTATCTAAAAATAAAATTTTTGTAATTTTCATCGTTACAATATTTAAAGTGTGCTTTCAGCCATAAAGTTATCATAATATGAATATCTGAGTAATTATGTCAATACAATAAATAAATCGATACTTTGGTTCAACATTTTTTTGTTGATTTACAACAAATAGCATCACTAATTACAAATTAAACCCATTGGACATTACTTGATAAATGAAGTGTATTGTTTTCATACTTATGCATATGCATATTATACGTTTGTAATTATCTTTTCGACTTAATTTACAATTTGCGTGAAATTATTTGACTTGGGAATTGAAATTACAAAATTTGCGATACAGAACAATAAATGGGAATAAAATCTAAATGTGTAGGTATACATCAGAATTTTTTGTAATTTATTATTCGGTGATTAATTTCGACGTTTAAATGGCGTCTCACACTACACATATTTAACTGAATAAATTTTCAAAAAAGGAGAATGATAGAAAATGCAAAACATGACTTGGCAATTAACCAAATTGCATGGGTAAGTGACATCTAAACAATCATTAAAAAAGGTAGACTCTCTCGTAGAATGAAAATTTCGAAACTTTACTTTGTACGTCTTGGCGCTGCGTTTAAAATTCAATAACAAACATAATAATAATTTTTAAGTATTGTTGTGCCTCTTACAGTGCTTGCCTACAAAAGCAAATTTTATGACTCATAAAATATTAAATTTTAAAGTTAGGTTTTGTGTTAGCAACATTTCACTAAACAGCGAGCATCAAAGGATACTTATTTTAGAATATTTGAGTTTGCATTAAAGTATTTTACGACCCGACTTGCGTATCTAAGGTATACCGCAAATAATTTTAATTTATATTAAATTTAGGTGGCTAAAGTAAAACGTAAGTGCGTGTACGCAATTTTGACTAACTAGCTTATTTAAATTTAAAAATTCTAACATTAATTAGTACAAACCAATAAACACTTGAATAAATACAGGATTACTACAGAGGTACGTAGAAAATTTTTTAATTAATGTGTAAAGATAAACTTTCAGTCAGCAATGTTAAGACGATATTGAAACACTACTAACTTGTCAATTTTTAATTCAAGAGTTTTCGGGATACTAAAATATTGTTTAATTTTCACCAAATTGTTGTTTACAGCAAGTGATCGTCAAAAATATATCAATCATATAATTTCCCAGCTTTAAAAATTTAGGTTTTGGTTTATTTTGCGAAGTTATCTGTGGTGGTAAGTATGTAGAAAATTTTTAAAAAAATTTACAATTTTGTAAAGCTAAAATCAAAAAATTTCAATCGAAATACGTAGCGGTTGAAGAAACAGCATCTTTTCAAACTTGACTTAAACGTTTAACACCGATAACTCGATAGAATGTTTTATAGTTTACAGAAGAATATTAAATTGTTAAATTTTCGTAAAGTTTGGGTAAAATTCAACTGTAAGCTTTAATTTTCTCAAGTGACAGTTTGTGACACATCTACCTGACTCAGATTTAATTAATTCTGTTTGGCTAAAAACAATACTCTAGTGTATACCACATTTCTATGTTAAAGGTTTCAGCCTAGACGACAATGTTGATCTATTATTAATATTTTAGAATCGCAATTTAATTATATTTTAATAAGTGCACTGTCGGCTTCACTATGAAATTTGCTCTTTTCAATTTATTTATTTATACCTTAAAGCTAAAATTTCATTTATTTAAATATTTAGAACAACCGGTCACAAAGTATTGTGCAAATTCTTAATCTTAATTAGTAATTGCTTTAAACCCTACAAACCCTACAATGATATACTTAAGGAGGTAAATGTTGAAGCATATTAAAAAAACGTCTTAAAAAAGCTTCGATTGGATGATTTTAATTTGTTAAAAACAAACTTATATTTTTATTTGCTGATATTTAAGCTTTCAGCTTAACTGAAAACAGTTAGATTAGCAATTAGTAACTACTTATTAAAAATATTAGTAATACTAATACTAATAATTCAAAATTAGTTTAGTTTCGTTTAACGCAAACATTTAAATATTACAAGAACCTCTATTGTTTAAGAATCTACATATGTTTTTGAAACCAAGCTCTCCACACTGTGTTTTAAATGACAAAGTTAGCTAACGCATGAAATAATAACTACGAAATATCAAATGGCATTGTGACGGTAAAACTTGATAACAGTTTTCTCTACAACAGAAATATCTATTGTACATTAATAAAATATAATTGAATTTTTTTTTAATATTGAATTTTATGGATTTATTGCTGAGTTTTATCATAAATACTTTAAACTCGTTTCAAAAGTTGCAGATTTGAGCTTCTTTAGAAATGCAAACGTTTTATAATTTTATTTTATAAGAATTCCAATCAAAATTAGGAAAAACTTGCACCTGCAAAATTAAAATTAGATTTTGTAAACCTATTTTGCTTATTTGGTATTATTAAAATTACTTTTCAGGTTTTTATAAATTAAATTAAATAATTTATTTTAATCAAAATTAATTACGACGATTAATTAAATTTTCACAAATTATTGTGCATTTTCTTTAAATAATTTTTAACTTAGCAATAAAAAGAAAAAAATAATCAGAATTAATACCGTTGCAATCAAAAGCTAATGGAAATTGTTCACCAATTAATCTATCGGATTTTCTTTGGATTACCTTTCAAGATCACTACTTATTCAATTTACTGGTGTACAAGAAAGAAAAAATACTGTAATACTTTTTAATAAATAAGGTAAAATGTATATTTATTAGCCAATAACCCGAGACTTGATGTGTATAACCTGTTATGTTTTAATATTTATTATCAAGCTTGTGCTTCATCTTATTACACACTTTAGCTGTATTATCAACTTGGTCCAAAATTTTATTAAACCAGATTAATACAAAGTGTCAAGTCGTAAAATTATTTATTAAATTATTTGTTATAGCGTAAAACTTATAAAATTCAAACAAACTGATAAAGTTGCTGTCTACAAACCTCCGGTTAGGTATTGTTTACTACGAAACAACAGTTTATTTTTAACCAGAGACGTGTATGCTATTTTTTGTTACAGGGAAGGTATAACATAAATTAAATTAAACTATTAAATCTCTCTCTAGTATCTTGTAGTAAAGGAGATCGTAATCCTTGACTGCTTTATTAAAGTCCTTTTGAATCCTCACGAGGTACATCTCCTACAACCTTTGTATACACAATTTTCTTGTGTTTACTGAAGTTGGGCTGGTACCTGGTACATAATACGGTATTCCAGCTAAACATTGGTTTATTTGTTTACCACGACGTCAAACACAGACGCCGACGTGAACGCAGACGACACGAAGTAAGAGGTTACACTTGCAAAGAACCGTTTATGTTAACTCCATGACGTATAACGTTTACTGCTAGTCAACTTTAACGGTTGATTTTTTTTTATAGTTTAATTGCAGTGCGTCACACTTTTGCAAATGAAACCTGTTATACTCAGCGCAGAAAAATATTCCTAGTATAACGCGAAAAATTATATAATATAATCTTATAATTGAAATATTTATGACTGCTGTTAAACAAAAATGGTCATAAAACCATCATAACATTTGTAAGTTATAAAAACCACATAAAGAGAAACTGAAAGCCTGGATATTGTAAGAATTTGGTTACAAAGTTTTAATTAAGTATTACTGCTGAATTTTTATTTAAATAAAACCTTAGATTACGAAATAGAACCATAATATTATATTTACTTAAGGTTCTACTAAATTTTGTTACTGAAAAACAATAGAACACCATAGTCCATAAACCAACGTGTTTTGTTTTAGGGCCTAAAGCAAAATTTATATTTTATATTCAGGTAGGTACTGTAAATGTAATTGTACCAAAATTAGTACATTAAATCATATGTACCTCGACAACAAATATCTATAGAACAACTAAAATACAATATCGTAAATATTGTTCAATTCAGAAAAGGCAAGCGCAGTATTAATTTTCAATAGAACAAAATGTTTGAAAATGTTCTTTTAAACGATTTGGATAATTAACCATTTATATTATTGTTATTGATAAAAATATCGAAATTTGCAGCTATTACATTACTATTCCAATGTAAATATTTACGACATGATGTAACAGACGCTGGAATTACTAATACTAAATTGTTAAACTAACTTTGATTATTATTGAGAGAAATGCCGTGTTAAACAATTTTCCAACTACCCACATTTGAATATCCCAATTTCAAGAAAAAAGTAATTTTTTCAAACTGATGCCAAGTTAAAAATGTGCATGTTGTTAATTTTGTGAGTTATTGCCCTTTTTCATTCTAACTTAGTAGTCAATCTATAGCGATAATATATATTTATATTGTGTTAACTTAAACATTTTAGTTCTAAAAAGTGTTTGTGCATTTTTTAGTTTATTCTAAAAAATTTGATATGATTAATATCGAGTTACACTACCTAAACCACTTATCTATTGATTATTCAATCTGAATTTGTTTGAATAATTTTTGCTTGTAATATAAACATTCAACACTAGTGTTATGCATTTAATTATAATAAACTGTAGAGCTAATTAGATATAAAATGTAATTTACAATATTGTAGGTGATTCGAGAATAATTATTAGCTATGTAAATGCATCTATCGACAGAATTGTTAATTTCTAAATAATTTATTATAATTCGTAAGTTAAACATACTTTGTATTAGTACATATGTATGTATTATGTAAATTATACAATGAATTAAATAATTGTGCGGTTAATTATATCAGTAAATCACAAAGCAGTATCTACTTTTCAAATTTTTTACTTCTATTTCTAGAAGTTCTAATATATGCCAATGTTGCTATATAATAATTGCTATGTTATCCTTCTAAATTAGGGGTTGCACTACTCCAAATTAAATTTTTTCTATAATAATCTATAGTACATAATAGTTTATGTGATTAATGTAGAAAGTAAATCATCATCAAACTTTTCATTATAATGAGAAATTTCTAGATGTTCATCATACAAAATTTTATCTTTTACTGCATTTTTTTTGCAAATTCATAACTTTTAATTAAATTATCGTTTACTATATTATATTTAATTAATAAAATAATGTGATCAGGTTATTTAAATTAATGAAGTCATAATTACAGTTGCAATATATTGACATGCCCCGTTCTATGCAAACTTTTATAAAATTTGTTTTTGCAAATTAATTAATCCAACTGTACTGGGCATTCATTTTTTTGTGTAACAATGAGCTCTTCAAATTTAAATTGTCAACTTATAAATTAAAATAGCTCACTTTTTGTTCACCCTTGCAATCTGGTATTGGGTTCACGTGCCCTCCTCGCATGTGGTGTTATGCAGCAGGCTTAATTACGCCTGGTAACACAAATTTTGTTGCGATGTAATTTTGCATCGACCAAATTGTCACAAATTCTTCCTCTTTGCCAATCCACTATCGCACTTCACTTTAATTAAAATAAAACAAACAAAACTCATATTTACTTAAATTATTTATAAAATTAATTACAATTACAATCATTACGGGATGGTCTTTTAACCGCCTGGCACCAAGGCCAGACCTCGTCTCCTTCATCGGCCTGCTCGCCGTCCTCCTACTCTTACTTCCCCTACCTTTATTTACACAGCAAAACTTAACAACTAATTTTATACAATGTACAATTTTAATTAAATAATCTTGAAATGAACAAGTTAATAAAACGTTTAATAATAATGTTTTTATTGAGCTTTCAACGTTTGGTACACGTCTTCGTCAGAATAATTTAGATCATAGATTGTTCAAATGACAATACGTTATCAATCGGTTTCCATTTAAACTTGTAAACATTACATTATATTAAATTATTCTGACGAAGACGTGTACCAAACGTTGAAAGCTCAATAAAAACATTATTATTAAACGTTTTATTAACTTGTTCATTTCAAGATTATTTAATTATATTTCACAAGTTAAAAAATTAATTTATTATGTTTAAATATATTAATTTTTAACTTGTGATAATTATATCAAGTAAATTTAAAAGTAAACAAGTTAATTAAACGTTAAATATAATTTTATTTATTTATATTTTATTAAAATATTTTATTAATTTTTTATTCAATAAAATATAAATAAATAAAATTATATTTAACGTTTAATTAACTTGTTTACTTTTAAATTTACTTGATTTAATTTATTATGTACAATTTTAAATGAATGAATAATAAAATTGAATTTTAAAGATTATTTACAAAATAAATCAATTAATGGTTTTTTTTTGTGTTTCGAAATACGACGATATATTATAAAAAAAGTAAAATCGCAGCGAATTTATTTTCAACATCGGTGTTGAATGTATATCACTAGAGTGTGGAATTATATGTAAATGCATATTTTTGTTGCTTGTTCCTAGAGTCGTAAAAAATTGTATCTATGCGTTTTTATAACTTTAGAGTTTACAACCAAAATTTGAGAGTGCATATTTCATAGGTTTTTATTTTTACTGTATATTTCATTATGTTTTTATTTTTAAGACATATAAGTGCATATTTACATACTTTTAAGAAAATAAAATTTAAAAAAGATAAACTTTGCAAAAATATCTTTGAAAAGAACAGCTTCCCAGGCACGGTTTGAAAACGAATTTGTTTTATTGTTGCATCCGCAATAAACATCATACATCAATATTGCTGTTTATTATGCCGTCATAATGGGAATGCAGCTTATGATTATTTTATGAGTCATAATTTGAGCACGGAATTTAATGAATTTGCATATTTCTTAAAATTGATATGTCACCAAAATCCATATAGATAAAACCGAATTAGGCAAATCAGAATTCAATAAAATACTTTTTAAAATACATATTTTGCATATTTTTAACATTCAATGGGTATTTTTGTAAGTGCATTTTTGTACTTTTTTTATTCAACGGTTCCATTTTCAATATTTCAAAGGCGGTTTTCTCGAAAATTTCTTACTATCTGTCTCAACAGCTTTGGGGAATTGTTATTGGAGGACTGACCTTCCAGCACAATAAGAAATATATTATAATTTATTTATTTAAAATTGTACATTGTATAAAATAAGTTTGTAAAACTTGCTGTGTAAATAAAGGAGGAAGAAGTGAGAGTAGGAATGGGACCAGGAGGTCGATGCAACGACAATTAGGCGAAGGCCGTGGTGCCAGGTGGGTTAAAAGACCATCCCGCAATGGTTGGAATTGTAATTAATTTTATAAATAAATTAAGTAAATTTAAGTTTGTGTTTAGTTTTTATTTTAATTAAAGTGAGGTGACAAAATTGGAAATTAGGAAAATTTAAGTCAAACGCAACAAAATTTGTGTTACCGGGCGTGATTGAGCCAGCTGCTAAGAACACGTGCGCTCCACTACTACACAAAGGTAAAATTTAAGCAAATTTATAAGTTACAATTGAAAAACGAAGAGGAGTCTCATGTTTGATAAAATTTGCTACGATTGCATGGGGGTGGTTTGATATTTTATCGCACCTCAAATTAAAAACAGCTACCCCTCATGACAATATATCACTTTCTGCACTAGTACATAGAAATGTCTCGTTACGTAACTCAACACGGTGTAGAAATTGAGCTATTACATAACGGTAGTATAGATAAAAGAAATATTATTATTAGGAAATTTTTGTATCTACATAATATGATAGTTCGAGTTGGTTTTAAAAATCAATTTATGGTGTTTTGATGTGATTTGGTTAGTTAGATTTGAGTTAGTTGTCAATGATTTTGAATAGTTCATAAAGTTATTAGTTAAACTATGGACGAATGCATTAAAACTGTAAAATCAAAGCAAATTAAATTGTAAAAATTTTAAAATTTGACAATATTTTAATGGTTTTGCTTACTTATTTACAGTTATTTCATGAAGAAATACATATAACCTATTGAAAATTCTGTACAAAATAACTTAAGAAAATAAGATTGTAGTACTGAAGAAATTACTAAATGAATTTTAAATATTAAATAGCATCAGAATCCAGCAAGTTAAAAAATTATAAGTTTATAAAAAGCTAAACCTGCAAGAAATTTTTGTAAAATTGTACGATTAAAAATTAAAATAACAGAAATATAAAATTGAATAAACCAAGTAGGTATATAAGAATAAATTAATAAAGAATAAATATAAAATTGGAATATTAACAAAAATATCACGGTAAAGTCGCGGAATACTGAATAAGATTAATAAAATTGAAAGGACCAGATTTAAAACTTTCTTATTCTGATAATACAACAAAAATAAATACATTTTCATTTAAACAAATATAATTTTTATTGGTAAAAAATTAATGAACAAATAGATGACAGGAAAATGTAGAAAAGAAATATAAATTTACAATAGCCTTCAATGAAATACAAATATATTATCCGGCATTCTTAATCTATTTGAATCTCAAAGCAATTATTTTTGTTAAAATATTTGTGGAGTACTAACATAATTTGTGAGGTGCACAAATTTTGTAAATTTTATTAACAACGATGTACCACGATTATTTGTACAGTCTTCTCTTTTCTCGAGATGATTAGATGTCTTCTCAATCGGAGTCCGTACGGTTCCCTCTTAATCAATAATCTTACCATCAATCAATAAAATTTATTATTTAGTAAATATTTACATTTTTCCAGTTCTTCTTCCATTATGTATGCAAATTATTATTAAATATTAACCATGTCAATTGTATTAGAAATCAGATAAATCGAGAAAAACAAACAATTCAGTAATATAATCTATGCTTAAGTAAATATTGACTCACATGTTACTTAATGTTTAATAAGTGGAAACTTATATGTACTTGGCCAAATTTGAAACAATAATTTTTAATATTTTACCAAGGAAATCGGCGAAAAACATTTAATTTTTAATCCAAAATAATGAAATTTTGAACAAATATCTATTACACTCTTTTTGTCATGCTTTTAATAAAATCCAAAAGTTTCTGTTCAGATCAAAAAGGTACACCACGGTCCAATATAGCGCATTAAAAATTCATGTTTACTCGAAATGTTATTAAAAGTTTTCACCTTATGTACAATATAAACGTAACTTACTAGAACAAGAAGCATGAAAAATGTATTTAAAATTGAAAAATAAATTGCCCGAGCAATGCCGTTGAATCTTGAAACGAATTCGTGACTGCCTAGCAATCCATGCAAAGTAAGTGCCAGTTTTTCTTTTAAAACAACTGAAAATAAACATTTTTACCGACGGGGTTTAAAACCGGACTCAAGGAAGAAAATATTTTCAATTTCCACTGATTCGGGAATAAATCAAAAGTATGTACATTGTACACGTCTTCCTTCCTCGAGAAACTAAACAATATTTTCGTTATTGTTTTATTCATAAATTTTGTATTTACTTTTCTTGTTATTATATTTCCTTCGTTAATTTTACACACAATTATGTAATGTTTCGAGAATCGTTATTTCTTTAGGCAATAATAGCCTGGCCTTTTACAAGGATCGACAAAAAAATCACTTTACATACAGACACTTGAAATTTAAATATCAAAAAATTAAAGTAAATACTGAGAGAAAACAATTCTTCTTTTTTATTTCAAATGCAGAAGTTTTCTCAGTTTTCTAAATTCTAGATTTTCTTAATTCACTTTAATTTACATCGGAATGGCTACTGTTCAAAGTGGAAAAGCTTTCTTGTTTTATTTAATTTATATTTTGAGTTACGTATGTAGGATACGTTCTCTATATTTCGTCATTTTGTATTCTTGAAGCTTCACACTTTTCATTACCTAAACCAAGAAAGCTTCGTTGAGCGGTTAAGCTACAGGCTACTTAATTGAGAACACGAATCTGCAACTTGCAACTTCAATTTATTCTGATATATTAAAAAAAACAACACGTATCTACAACAATACGAAACTTATTAAACAATAGTGAACATGACCGTTTCTATGTGATGATCCCAGAGAATTTGTATGATTAAACTTGGAGAGAATAACACAGAGCATGTTGTAGTTTCTAGAAGCAAACTTTTGTATAAAGTAAATTCTCTGTTAATTTTATGAAAACTTAAGAGAAAATAATTTCATTATTATTGGGACCGAATAAATTAGCATTTATTAAATAAAATTTTCGTTGATTATTAATTAAGGGTACGTCGCGGAATGCATGCTCACCCCCAACGTTAATTTTGGAAAATATTTGATTCTGAGAACTTTAATAATAAAAATAATTTTCTCACTAATAATAAGAAATATTGCATAAAAAAATATGAAATGGCAGAGTTTCAATGAATGAGCCGTTTTAAATCAACACGGTAGAGCAAATATAAAAATTTATGAACTTCTATAGCTATCGAGCAAAAGAGGTGAACTATTACAAAATAATAATTTTGTTCGGTGCTTTCCAAAATAAATATTTTTGAGGTCATTTTTAAAAGCAGGTCGTAATACGTGGCTGCAGAAGAGATAACTAATAGAGCTAAACCCACTTCTTCAAACAGTTTAAAATGTTTTTTGAGATTTTTTCTTTTTCTTCCGTTAAGCTTCCCAAACTGTAACTCTTTAAACCGCACTGCTTTAATCGCTATTAAAATTTTTAATAATTTCACACCATGAGCTTCCATACAACATCTTAAAATGTAAAAAATCCTTTTAGTTTTTTATAACCCTTTCTCAATATGCAAAACTCATTTTGTAATAAATCTTCTAGAGTAATTTTTCTACTTTTTATACTATTAAACCATCCAAGAGCATTTCTTTAGAATTGCATTGCTTAGTTCATTTTCTTTCTATTTTTATCATTTAAGATTATCTAACTCGGAGCCGTATTTGTATAATGGAAAAGCCTTGGGCAAATTTGTACTTGTATTGTTAGAAACTGATATTTAACAAATTTTTGTTCCATTAACAGTTTCAAATTTAAAAACCACTAATAATTAAAGAAGTTAACGAAACGTGATTATACAATTCGGAACAATAAAAGGTTTTCTACAAAAAAATTAAAAGCTAAATACGTATTCTTCAGGCTTATTCGCTCTTTTAAAACACATTTTTTTAAAATATACTAAATCACTGTTAATCATAGCATCTCAAATTTCGTTATATAGTACGAAGTTTACTAATTTATTAATGACTTCGTAAAACTATTATCGATGAAAATCAGTAATAATTATGTTCAATTTTCTAATAATGCACCTAAATATTCATTAGACATTACATAAATTCGCATATTACACGAACAGCTATTAACTGAAAATTTTTTTCATTTCAATTTTTTTAATAAGTTGTAGGAGTCAAACATTTAAGTATATATTTTTCTATTATTCTTATCCTAAATTGCATGTATTGTTTGTCATTTTTGTGGTAAAAAAACAATGCCCTTTAGGTTTGCGAAAATGTAAAGGGCAGTTTTTATCGGAATCTTTTGTCTAGAATTTTATAACAAGTTTAGATTGTTATTTTTTGGATGTAAAATTATTAAACACACATTATTTCTTTACTTCGTACTTCATCATTTACGGTTCGGTACAATTAAAATATAGGTTTAGTTCAACTGTTGCTTAAAATAATTATTTAAAAAATTTTACCATAATAAAATGTTTATTCAGAGTGGTAACATAAAATTGGAATTTAACATTATGTTATAATATGCTAATTCCTGAAAGGAAAGCGTTTTTACTTTTCGTGTGTCATTTCCAGATTTTCATCAAATGTTTTATATATTTTCCGCGTTAATAAATTTAAAAAGCCGAAACTAATTTGAATTGAATTCATAAATACTTGAGAGGCGATAGCATGAATTATGTAAAATTTTGAAAACTGATTCATTTAATTCACGAAAACGATTTTTGTGGAATTTAAAATTTTAAAATAGCAAAATGAGCGGTGAAAACATTTTCGAAATGCCGAATAACTTTATACATAATCTTTTCTCGCAGAAAGTTTTTATTCGAAAAACTTTTCCTTAATTAAAAAAAATAGATTCGTGAAAACTTACCGTACCTGTTGCTGTTTCTTAGGAGTTCTATTTACAGTTTTTCGATAAGACAGGACACTTGAGAAAACGCCAACGATGTATCGCGTCGCAGGATAAACTATGCAGGTATACACACCACAGTAACAGGTGCTTGGCGTCACTGAAGAGCGCAAAAGTTCGCAGGAGCTTAATAACGTTCGTATGAACCAATGACAGGACTCGCACCCACATCATTTTGAGTGTCCACCTATCAGAAAACGTAGTGGATAAAGCTTAAAGATTTGATAATCCATTGTTATTCGTAATTGATAACATACCCTAACATAATCATCTACTTATTGTACTTTAATACCCTCGATATTTTTTATATTCAAATTCTAATTCAATATAGGACAATCAAAATTCGATTAAATTCAACAGGTAAAAGTTTTTATACTTTGAGACAACTTTTGAAAATTAAATGAAAATTTGGAGAGACTCCTAAAGGAACAATTGTCCTACTTTCGGTCTTTCCTGTACCTACCACAAATAATGGAAACAAACGGGAAAACTAATGAAATGGCGAACGAAAAGTTTTAATTACTTAAATTATACTCGTTTTCGTAGTTTACATAAGTAATTGATTTTCAAAATTTGAAGCCTGCCTAAAAAATTAAGATGGAGACTCTCGCATCACATTTTTTTTCTTAGTCTGCTTGAAGTTCATATTGGCGAAAGTTTCCAGTGCAACGATCAACTATTCAGGCTTAGTTAAGCAGACAATTGGAATTGTTTTGAAGTAGCAATTTAACTTAGCGTCACAATAAAATTGTAGCTAATAAAGTCGAGTGGAGTTACTAACTTAAGACAGTTTAAGTCAAGCAGAGATATAAGATACATCAGAGCCAAACTAGCACTAATGTGTGGGGTGAATTTCTAAGTCCCTAATCATCTGAGCAAATTATGATAAGGAAAGTATTTTATAGTAAGAGATTTAAAGAAAAATTGCCGTCTACAAATATCTACAAGCTAATTCCAATTCAAAATTGTAACTTTCAGCTCAGTTCTTATATATTTTTAACACTAAGATTTTACTATTATTTCTACTAATATTAAACTAAATTTTAATTATCCATTAATAGAAACTAATACTATGTGAGACCGATCTAACCTAACCTAACCTACAGGGTTTTATGATTGTGATTCGCCCTATATAATATTGTTATTATCATTTTATACTCCCTACTCCCTGGAGAACAACAAGAAGTTACTTCTATCACAATTTATTTATTTTTTTAAAAACCTACTTCTAATCTCGAGCATTTAAAAAAGATTACTAAAAAGAAGTTTTGTTTATATACTATATAAATTCTAAAAATTGTTATTCATCTGATTAATAATTAAACTGTTGTTACCTTAAATTAAATATTGCTTTCCGCTTCCGTTTTTTTATCCTTATTCATAACAAACATCACAATTTTTAAACAATCAATAATTTATTGCAATACTAAATTACTACCACAATTAATTATATTTACGAAAAAAGCTTAAGTTGACGTCTGCAACCGAATTATAATTTGTTAATGTAATCATTTCTTTTTTATAATAAATTATCTAGAAGATCGCTCTCCGAAAATGTTACCATTGTTTAAGAACACCCTGTACTAAGTTAAAATTTATTTATTTATTACATCTGTTTAACTAATAGGAGTAATAATTAATAACCAATATCGACATTTACTAATAAAATATTTTAAATTAATTTGTAGATTTAGATGCAAAAGTATTCTAATTACATTTGATGTTTTTTTAACTTAACACCACACAAAGTTTTCATTAAAATTATTAAAACCACTAACATGAAATGTCTAATGTTGTTTATTGTTTTAAATAAATAAACAAAAGTTAATGAATGCCCCAACATTTATAAACAAATTTAATTTGAATATCTTCCTACTATCTCGAATAAAATTTTCAAAGAAAATTTAGATTAAAGACTCTTCAATTTTCCCTCTCTTTATTTTATAGCGTGGTAGTAATTTTTAATGCCAAATTAAAACCTGCCCCCGTGGTACCCTCTTCATTTTTTGTACATGGACTACATATTATTTTATATTTTATTCTAAAAGAAAACAACAAAAATAAAGAAAAATAAATGAAAATGGTCTAAGAATTTTCAAAAAATCATTATAAATTCAAATAACCTAAATGTAGTTGTTAAGCTTGACAATTTTAATTTTTCTATAAATTCCAGTACAACGAACCTACTTTTTATAACTGTCCCATAAAACAGCGCAATTAATTATCTAAGTACGTTAATTACTCAATCGCCAATGTAATTTAACGAGCAATCAAGTTGACACATTATTTTAAACCCTTGAAATATTGAATAACAGTCTATAATATTCACTAGTAGTATTTAAAGCAAAAGCATTAAAAATTAAATCAAGTTAAAATAATGAGATTTTCGTTGGTTAAAATTTCTACTTTAAAAGCTGAAAGTTTTTATACTTAAGAACCAGATCGATATTAATTTAAATTTTTTTTCAACACGAAACAATCGATGAAGTAATCTTTAAGAGAAACCGTGGGTTTGAAAAAATTATATTGCAAAATAAAAAAAATATTATTACAATATGAATGGACCACAATATAAATAAAAATATTTTTTCGATTAAAAGTGAAGGCTAATACAAACTTATAAGTTGAAAAATTTTTTACCATTTCTTGCAATTATAGTATATTAATTTATTTTGAATTAGAACCAAATGGAAATGAATGAAATAAAAAAATTTGAGTAATAATTTTTGCAATTTTAAAGTTGGGTGATAATATTCGGATAAGGTTGATAGCGCGATGTTATTAAAAATGTTGGAAGTTAAACGACTGGACAGATTTGATAAAATTTAGAGTAGGATTTCAGAACAGGAGTATAAGTGGATTAGCTTAAGCTAAAATTGAAAACTTCTTCTAGGGTTATTTTCAAAGATAACTTAAGGACTAGTGGATTTTATTAGGTTATCTGCTTGTAAAAAAATGTAGGGACGAAATCGATAAGTTTTGAAATATTTTTATTTTCAATTTTGTAATAATTATTAATTATCATTATTATATTGAGCTCTCAAGTAAATTAACATTGAATATCGGCTTACTTAAATCACCTAAACCCTTAATGGTTCAATTTACCCACAACGTAATTAAGACAACAATAATTTACGTAACTATGATCGCCTTATATGAACATAATTTAAGTTTTTTTCAAAAACTTTTAAGGTTTGAATTTTTCAACTGTGCTGAAAATGTTTGTCATAAATTTATTAATAAGCTGGCATAAATTAGACAAATGAAATCTAAACAAATTAAATGATAATAAATTATCTAAATACCCCAAATTTTGATAAGGTATTGATTTGTTTGATTTTGTTCGAATTACAACTTTAAGCTTTTTAGATAATAAGTGCAGAAACAACTTTGTTGCAATTTGGAGAAATAGCAAATATTTAATTAGTAATTAATTTTGTACTCATATTTGACTCGGGTATCAAATTAAATTTATACATATTATATAACAATATTGAAATTTGTAGAGACAAAATACTGGAGTGCAGAGAAGAACTAATGTAATATATAATTCTAAAGAAAGAATGTTTTCTAACTTTTGTACAAAATATTATAAAGAAATATAAATGAAAGTAATAACACTTACAAAATATAAAATTAATTTAATTTTAATTTGAAATTAATTTTTTTTTTTAATTTTGAAATGCAAAATGGACAACTTTAACCTTTGCAGCTGTAAACATAATTTATAAATAAATATTTTATAGATTGTAATTAGCTTAGGGTTTATAAACGACTATTAATAAAACGAAAATTTATTGAATATCATTAAACATCATAACGTTGCGGTTTGGTGCAAATTAAATTATGGTGAAATATTAAGTCATTGATGAATTAACTTCCATTTGACGATTTACGTAGACATTTTCTGATCCAAAATCAAAGTTAAATTCCTGCGTTTCTTGAATGTACAAAAATTAATAACGAAATATAAAAAAATAATTTTACCTTTAGTAATACGCACATATTTTGATATATTATATTGTCGTCCAACTCCCACGGATTTCCTACCAAGGTCTAAAAATTAGAAAATTTATTTTGTCTGGCTAAAGCTCAAGCTTTCTTAATAAATAAATGAAACTTGCGATTACATAAAACTGTATTTGAAAAACTAGTGTGTAGTATGAGAAAGGTTTAAGATTTGCCTACGATTTACATAGCACGGGTTTCGCTGGAAAATTTAACTTTTCCATTACACAGTAAATAAACACAAAATTCGTTATCGTCCTTTTTTGATTACATCGATACCGGCTCCTTTGGTTTCCGTAATCATTTAACTCAAAAAGACGAAAATAAAGAAAATGTTTACGTTTTCAATACAGCGCCAGAGTAATTCCATCAAAAAATTTAAATTAGTTATTGAATTTTGAATTTGAACGAAAATTAATAAAAATTAGTGAAGTAGAACAGATAAAAATAAATGAAAACCAAATAAAAGAATTATTTGGTTTCAAATATTTCTTTCTCTTTACTATTATATGTGCTTTTGTATTTACCCTGTTATTAAGTAACATAAGGAAGACTCATCGAGGGACCACGATTCCATGAACATAAATTGATGTTTATAATACATTTAGATAAAAATTTCATAGAATTGTGTAAAATGCACATATTAAAAATTGTTAATTAATTAACAATCCTAAATGAGGAGTAGAATTGTACGAGCTGGAACCCCGAGCCTTCGCGGTGTCGAATAAAACTCTTAACGTTTCGTTCGTTTATTTTGCTCCACTTCAAATATTCTTTTATTTAAAAGTTTTCTAGTTGTAGTCTTGAAGAGGAGCAAAATAAATGATCGAAAAGTTTAAAGTATTTCATTAGACGCTGTTCAAAAATATTCTAAAAAATCTGAATTAATTGATTAATGGCCGATAAGAGAGTATGAATAATAAATAATGTATTTTAATAATTTTTATTAATAATAATAAATAAGAGCTAAACAATTCTTCCATGAAATAAGATTAGTTAAAGTTTTCCTTTCTTGTGTTTTTTATTGTGGTTTAAACTCGAATTAAAATAATTGTCAATGCGTTGGAAATTATCTTGCTCATAAATTTTTTTATCGATATCTTGTCTGTCTTCTATGCTGCCACTTTCACTAGATCCAGATTTTGAAGTCTCCTGTGGAAGTTCTTCCTCTCTGAAATGCTGATGCAGCCTGGAGGCCATGACAATTACTTGTGGTGTAGTTGTTTCTTCCATTTGATCTTCGAGACAATTTTGAAGTATGTTTAAAAAATAGAGGAATGCCAATAGTGTCAGTGCAGATAGAGCTATGCTTCTCCTTTTGCCACCTCCGTGACTTGAACTAAAAATGTGGAATTTATTACATTATTTTTATAGTAACTCAGTATTCTGCAAATATTCATTTGTGATAATCTACAAATTTACTAGTCCTTTTAACTTTCTCAAACATTCTATCACTTTATTTAAAATTTTAATATTAAATTTAATAAACACTCAATACAAACATTGGCATGAATGAAGACATCTAGGGGAACCACATGCATACTACCAGTTCATACCAAGATACTAAGTTATATTAATTTATTAAAAACGAGCAAAAAATAAAAATTTATAAAAACTCACTGTCCATGTCCATGATCATGTCCATGTCCGTGTCCATGTCCGTGTCCGTGTCCTCCGTCGTACTCGTGGTAAACATGCTGTGGATATCCTCCTGATGGTCCACTAAAATGTGCCCTATTTAAGGGTAAATTTTCTTTTATTCCATGAGCAATATTTTGAGTTGCAAACTTTTGTAACGAATTGGTGATTGGATTTGATACCATTATGGATGCTGAATGAGCAGATGTTTAGAAGTACGATGTTCTTTACTGAGAAATTTTAAGAAGTGATGTAGTTCGTGTGTGTCGTACCCTATTTAATTTATGTTTGTACTGTTAGATGTAATTTGTATGTCTAATTATTAAAGTTGTTTGGGATGTTAACTTTTTTATTGGAACCGTAGCGTATATAAACGGTTTTGTTTACTGAATGTGACGAACGGTATTTTATACAGGATACTCACGGAGCAATAGTATAAATCTCTTGGAATATATAACATCTTTATTTTCAGCCCGAGAAATTAATGTGTAAATTCGAATTTTTGAACAGCTTGCGCCATTGCTTCATGCTCGTGTAAAATTAGTATGTATTAAATTAACGCTTATAATATATTGTGGTGTTTCAAAGGGATTCGCACCCACTCTGTACATTTTGATGAAAATTTTTATTTTAATAATTTTACGTTGTAAGATTGTAAAATTAGAGATAGGTGGGGGCGAATCGAAAGGGAGACCGGGCTTTTTGCAACGAGTCGCCGCAAGAATTAGCGGTGCGACTTTTGGCTCGTTAGTTTTGTGAGTGAATTTTTGAGTTTGAATAAAGTGATTTTATGCGAATGCATTGTTGCGCTTTTTTGGAGATATATTTTTGAGATTCGGAATTATTTTCGATATTTCTTATAAGTTGCTACCGAGAGATAGAAGATTGATTGGTTTCGCTGATTTAGAAGAAGAATAATTACAAATTATAAATTGGATTTGGATTGTGTTGAGGATTGAAAAATTAAAATTTATTACATTCGTAGGAACGAATGTTGATAATGATAAGCAGGCGATTTGGATAAGCATAAAAGTAAAAATACTAGTAATCACAAGTAATTATAAATTCTCTACGAGAAAATTCATTTCAATATATTGAAAAAATATATTATTTCTTGATACTTAGGTACTTTCGGCCAGTAGCATAACTAAGCGAGGATGGATCCCCTCCTCGAAGCTAGAAGTAACTGAATTTATAAGGGCTTTTGCGGGTCAAAAGTTTGAAAGTTATGTAATTCAACCCCCCCCCCCTTCTCAAAATGAGGTTCCGGTTACGCTACTGTTTCGGGCCCAAAATGCATAGAAACGACCAACCTACGATTCGAAATTTATTATTTCCTTTTTGAAGTAGCTAACTTCATAATTTTTTTTAGGAAATGTTAAATAATATACATATTTAAAAACGTGTGTTCTCCAAATATCTAATTGTAACAATATACAGCGATAATTAAAAGTTTTTTAATTAAAACTTTTTTATCATAAAGCTTAGTCGAAGAGCAGTTACATTATTTTATTGTTATCAACGGTTGTATTTTAGCATTTTAAATTAAATTCAAACACATAGATTTGAAAAGAAAATAATTCTTAAAAATAATTTTGTGTTAACTGAACCCACGACACAAAAATTGTATAATGCGTTTTTAAAATTATTCATGATTTATTAACTACAAAGGTAGATACAAAAACCTAAAGAAAACTCGTTAAACAAACAAAATAATTCAAAACAAAATAATGTTTTTCATAGTAGGAAAATCCTCGTTTGTAACTAACATTGTTATTTATCGCCTCCTAGTTTTCCAACGTTTATATCTGTTCAGAACAACGACATTCTGATATTCACAACTCTATGATATCAAAAGCGTTTACCTCTCTAGTTTAAATTTATAAAATTTATTTATTATTATCCTAAGTCAACGTATTAAAACTCTAATCAAATCAAAATGAAAATCTAACATTTTAAAGCTTAAAAGCTCAATTTGTTGTCCGTCGATTTGAAGCTTTTACATTTCAAATTTAATATTTCATTTGCTTGCGTGCCTTCAAAAAAACTACTTTGTTGTAAATATAACACAATAAGTACGAGGTTTCGACTTTTTAAATATAACAAGTTTATCTTTTATATTTAAATTTAATTTTCATATATTTTGAAATTTATGAATTATTATATTATTTCTATAGTTTCAAATTAAATTTTCGTTCGTACAGTACTGGAATATTTCTAATTTTTGTTGGCTTAAAGAATTTGTTTGCATTTAAATTTACCATTAAAATTGCATTATTTTAATTTTAATATTCAGCTATAAATTACTATTAAAAAGTTTATATTTACAAAAATTGCTTTTTATAAAATACGCCACATTGTTTTCATCTGCATTCAAAGAGATCATTTTTAAAATACATAATATCTTTAAATTGCATTTCATTAGTGTTTCGTTTTTTAAAAGAACAATAATACTATTTGTAACTTCAAAGGTAACATTTTTTAATTTCGTTTTTTAAAAATTATCGTGATATTAAAAATTTTCTTTTTAAAGTTTAAAAAAAATTACTTTCTTTTCGAGGCGGATATATATTTCAACTTACATTTTCATTTTTTTGTAACTGTAAATTAACGTAAAGAAAAATGGAAACGATTAAGTGATGTAAGGTGAGCAGGAATAATAATAATTGCAACATCTTATATTATTTTTATATTGCATTACTTTGTTTTCAAGTGTTTAATCTAAAGATGGAGGTTCTGGTGTTTTATGTAACTTTTTTAAATTATAATATTATTAAAAGTTAAGGCGACCAATGACAGTCCTAGTGCGTTAATGCTTATTTAGAAACTTCTTTCGCCACCGGCTGAAGGGAATGTTTTAGATTAAGATTAAATGCATTTTGTCGGGGGTTAAAATAGATTATGTTTGTAGAAAATTCTCTAACAGATAACATAGAACTGTCGGTTATAGAAAAACGGGAACTTCTCAAATCGGTTGATTGTCTTGACAAAGCAACTTAAACATACAATTAATGGTATTCGGTATAGAATAACAGATTATTTTATTATTATTATAGATTTTGATGCGTTTTGGTTTCATAAAAGCATTAAGTATTCCAACTTGCAGGTGGATTACAAAATTAATTTGGATTAATAATAAAACAGTCAAGGTGCCATGGTGTCCTGGTAGTTTTACTGCATATTTCTAGAAGTTCTAACAAATAATGATGGCGCAAGATGATGGGTTTTCCGCTGCTTTAAAGTGAAGATGATCCATAGGCTTTTGAAACTCTTAATTTGAAAATACATAGGTACATGTTTTTGATATTTCCGAATCTAGTCTAATAGGATTCATAAAAAGTCCATAAAAGATCAATAAAAAGATTCACAGGAAAAGTCATGAATTTTTTCGAATTTAGTTTTTACTCGTAAACTGGTTGCACTAACACCACTGGACCTTAAAATAAATTGTTCCAAATAATAAAAATGAACATTTGAAAATACATAAATATTATATGCAAGCATGAGAATATCAAAAAAGTTAATTTACTCTTATACATGGTGTGTATTACGATAACCAGTGATCGGATTTATATGCATTTATAAACATAAAAATTACGCACAAAAATTTATTTCCCTTCCTTTTGTAAAATGTCAGTTAGTCCAACTGGCTAACCCATAATTAATTGCTATTCCCATTCACCAACCCGCCAGTTGATAAGTCAAAGATTTATATTTTCCAACCAATGGTAAGTCAAGAATATGTACATACTGTAGTGTCGTTACACGTAGGATTTTTTTTGTGACGTCATACCAGTACGTAAGTATATCTACTGACCGAAAAATACTAACTTTCCTAAACATTCCTAAAATATGTATAAATGCATATAAATGCGATCCCTGATAACCCCAAGGAAACTTGCGTTAATATAATTATTCATCAAATTATTTTTATTATTTCGGTAGTACTTATTATATGTGAGTTATACAAAGTATTGTAATTTAGTATACAAAACATTTATAAACGTGGTCTATTTTTATATTTTATATTAAAATTCAATTTCATAAATTACAGTTTTTTTTCAAATCCAAAAATTGAAAACAGTTTATTATAATGTGTGCATACTTGGAAACTTAAATCGACAAACTAAATTGCGTTTTGTGAGAGTTTTACAAAAGTTAAATTGTTTTGTGGTTTTTTTAAACTAGAACGTTTCTAAAACTAATATTTTCGTTAAACTATGTGTTGTAAAATTAAAAGTAAAAAATAATTAAATATATAAATAATTAATCTTTAGTGATTTTATCAATAATAACGAACTTATTTACAAAATTTTTGGTTAGAGAGGGTTTTTTCTATTTTTCGTTTAAGACCCAATATAATCTTCATTTAGTTTAATTTTCTTGCAAAGATATAAATGGTAATATTTATGTATTATAATTATAATCAGACGGCTGCCGGTCGCCATGACCTTCTTGAGAAAAATGTGGAAACTGCGTTTGATACTTGATGAAAAAATGCGTTGATAATTAATAAACAAATAATCATCTTTGGCGTAAAAATTTTATTTTTATATTATCATTCTGCACACTCCTGAATCATTTAAGTTTGAAAAAATGCCCAAAACTAGGCTAAAAATTCGATTCAACTGCTCCAGAATTCTAAAACATTTAAAATATTTTGTCATTATATGTAGGTACTACCTACAAAGCCTTGTACAGAATTTAAACCTTTCAGCATTTATTCTTTCTTGTGGTTAAATACTTCAATTTGTTAAAAATTAAAATTTACTTCTGGCATTTTTAATTTAGATCATCAAGTTTTCGATTATGATGTTTTTTATTCTTAATCTACCTAATTCTTTATTTCTTTTGTCGCTATTATGACCCGCTTTCATCTTTTGTCTTTTCCTCTTAATAAGTTTTTATTGTGTTTGAGATGTTTTGTGCTTACTTTATTAAAGTTGTGGTATACGTATTCATTTTACTGCCTATTCGAATTTGTTAAAATGAATTTAATTTATTCCATCAAAATGCTTAGTAATTTTCATTATTTAATAAAATTTCTGCTTTCTAATTCTTATTTATCTTCAATAAAAAGTTTGTAGCTATTGAACGTTTTGCATAGTTTTCGACATCTGAAATCCCCGTCCCTTTTTTTCTAAATTATTAAGTTACTTCCTTCTTCACTAATTTTCGTTGTTACCTCTACCTTCCCTATCTGGAAAGAGTTCGTTACAGATTCCTCTAGTGGATTAGAACATCGATTATTATCGAAACAACTTACTTCTTTTAAAAAATGCATTTGGTCCCAATAAGTTTAATTATTCAAATTCTCTGTAACTTTTCAACTCATTTTATGAAGTAGAAGGGTGGTTTAAGCAAAAATACATAGTTTAAACTTATGTCAATGTTTGATGTGAGAAATTTAATTTTATTAACCACTAACGAACTTTTGTTAACTGAATCATCTTGATTGCAACTAGCTTAGACAATTTAATTAGCTACTGCAAATGGCAGACTTTTACTACTCGTAAATTTCACCAATTTTATTTTAACTAAATTTTTTAAAGTAATTATTGCAATTTTATTATTCAAATTAAATAACTTTTATTACCATACGCCGTTGTTGATACCTTGCATATGATACTACGCAGGAGACAATTGGATTGTAGATATTATAGACCAGGCGGCCCTCTCTATATTTAATTAGGTTTGTATGTGAAAGTTTAGTAAATAAAGCAGAGTGGATTCTAGGAAAAAATTTTAAAAACCTGCAAATTTTATTACAAAAAAAACTCGATACTCATACGAAACTTCAGTTTTTACATGCGTCATAAAAATTTATCATCTTCAAAGCATCGCGACAAGAACATCAAAATCCTTTATATCTATCAATTTCCTTTATTATAACTAATGATTCAATAATTTTGAATTACATTCTTAAGTAATAAAAAATATGAAATCAAAGTTTAAAAATGTAATTGAGCACGTCTTCTCCTACCTTGAAGGATTGTTAGAAAATAGAGATATCCGGAATGAACTGCTATTTAAACTTGTAGTATCTCTTAAACCATTAAACAAAACTTTTTTGTAAAATCTCACCTCAAATACGATTACACAAAATTATGGGGCTTCTAAACTTTGCCAATAATTTTTCAAACCTCCTTCAAAAGATCCTGGAATGTTGATTAACCTTCTCAAAGAGAAAGCATGAAAAGTACTATAAAAGTGGTTTTATTATACGAGGGGAATTTGTTAAAATCTTAAACTTTTAAATTTGTGAAACTGCGTTTCTATTGTATCCTCTCCAATTTAAAAAGAGATTATCAAGTAAAATAATAAATAGTAACCTCGTTGTAAAATTCTGTTTCAAACAGATTCATTAAATTTAATCCGCGATACTGACAAGGTCCTTTGAATCACCTACCTGTTAAAAAGAATAAAAAACGTGCAAAAGTCTAAACAGAAAATTTAGAATGTTTACGTAAGATTTTCTAATTAATTTCTTAAGAAGTTGTTAATGAGATAAAATTTACTCTCAAAGTTAAAGCAAAGCAAACTAGTATTTTTCAAATTTAATTAAATTAAGCAGGAAAACTAGCAAAACAAGCAAAATTTAATAAAATTATCTTTATTTCTTATAAAAATACAACCCAATTATCACAAAATATTTTAAAAATCGATCCTGGAATGTTTTAGATCGCATACAAGATGATACATCAGCAAAGTGAGTGCACTCCCCAGAATTTGTTTATGGTACAACTGCTTTAGATCAAATCTAAAATTGTTGAATTAATTTTGAGTCAAAAAAATACGTTAGTGTTGACCCTACCCAAGATCCACAAATAATTGTCTCGAATTTTCCTGACATTCCGATAAAGCCAGTTCGATTTTTTTGTAATGATGTGAGTAACACCAATTTTTAACCGCTTTAATGAGCTCTTGGCCTAGTCCCTTCTGTTGGTAACTAAACAAAGTGAAATTTAATTATATTTCACACTACTAAGTCACACATAAATACTTAGGCAAAATTGCGAATCTAAAGAGCCAAATTGTATCTTCTAGGTGTAAATGAGACCCCACTGCAATGGTACCTATCAACTATTAAATAAAAATTATTACTACTGCTTGAAGTTATTTGTAAATTGAGAATAAAACACATATTTTTACAACTAAATTATAATTTTCTTCGCAATAAAAATTTGTTTATTTACTCCACCTATCTATTATACTCTAAAATTGCATTTTGTAATTTACTTTCAGAGAATTACAAATATTTTTTAAATCTTCCAGTTTCCTCCAGTCTTAAATATTTCCTTACGCAAACTTAATATGAGAATACTCGATAAAATATTGCATAAAATGAATATTAGAATTTCAGTTTATGAATTCCAGAATTTTAGTTCTACTTCACCCATATTCCTATAATTTAAAGTTAGAGTTAACTACAAGTTAAGTAATTCTAACCAGAAGCTGACCATACTTGAACGCTCAAAACTGACTTTTATTTAAATTTTTGTAACATTCTAAATTACCGAGGGGAGTCAATAAGAGGGTATGATGTATAAGAGACAAAAGATATTGTTGTGTTTTAATCTTCAAGAAAACACTGCTTATAATTGAAACTAATTTAATAACGATGATGGGTAACAGCGATACATGTTTTATACATTTTCGATAGTTGTTGACTCGCGTTGGCATGGTGCACCCGGCCATCTCATACATTACACATCTGTCCACTATTTTCTTTTATAAATTAACAGTTTAATATTCAATACAAATTATAACAAATATTAAATACAAAATATATATAATCATTTAAGTAACCTGGTCGTCTACGAACTCTCGAAGTCGATTCAGTCGTTGTCAACGGTAACGTATTTACATCAAGATCGTTATTGTTTGCGCTATTGGGGATTGGTAAGGGATCATCGGTTACAAGAGATATGTTGGGTTTTACTCCAATTTTCTTTCTAGAAATGAAAACGTGGTGGTTCATCACTCTTTCCTCTGCTTTTCCATCTTCGGTCAATCTTTTGCATATTTGATTAGGATGTCTTTTCCATATTTTGTTATTTTCTAGTTGACGAAAGTAAGTAGCTTTTCCAACTTGTTTAATAATTTGAGCGTTTATCCATGCCTTTTTATTCGGGTTACGATAATCTCGTATGATCACGTATTGTTCTATTTCAAAATTCCGAACACATGATGCGTCTCCGCTTTCATTTAATACATTGTAGCTTTTGTGAAGCAAATCTAATTTTATCTTCAATTTTCTATTGAACATAGCTTCTGCTGGAGAAACTTTGGTTGTGCTATGGGGTGTGTTTCTGTAAGTTAAAAGAAATATTGTCAGTAACGTCGATATCGGCACATTTATATTATTTGGATCAATCTTCTTATCTTGTTTTTGAAGGTCTTGACTGCATTTTCGGCTAAACTGTTACTCTGTGGATTGTATGGAGAAATTAGCAAATGTTTGATACCATTTTTGTAAAAGAAATTCGAAGAAATTGTAAGAATAGTTCTTACAATTCCTTCATGTGTCGAATGTAGTTCTTCTAGTATAATTTTTTGTCAAGTTTCGGCATGATTATACGATGGCCATAGAACAAGCAATCCCTAATTATTTCCAATTCGTTTTTTCTTTCATGAAAGGGTTTTATTTCCTTGTCTATGTTAGATGGCCACTTTGTTTTCGTGTACGTTTTGATTCGAGTTAATAGCTCACTTCTGTTTGTTTCTAGTTGCACTTGATTATTATCCACGGGTATATCCGCATTGGAAAAATAAATATAACTATGTTTTTGCCTTTAATATGGGAAATTTCGAAGTAAAAATTTGATAAACATAAAGCGAATCTTTTTATTCGGTTAGCATAAAGTTGGTTAATTTCTTTTTCCTTGTCGAACAATGTAACTAAAGACTTTTGATCTGTTTTTAAAGTGAATTTTTGTCCGTATAGGTAATCTTGAAATTTTTTAACGCCAAAGAAGCATGCCAAGCTTTCTTTATGAACTGTAGAATAATTTTTTCTGCTGGAGTGTAAGTTCGTGAAACACACGATACTATACATTTAAATTTATCAGGCATTACGTGCGAAAGCACTGCTGCTATGCCTTTCTCTGATGCATCACAAGTTACTATTATGGGCAATTGTGGATTGAAATATGTTAGCGTTTGATCTGACGCTATTATTTTTTTTATTTCGATAAAAAATTTTTCAATGATAGTTGACTTCTCTTTAACAAATTATATAACGGAGATAAAACTTGGGCTAGATTATACACAAATTGACTGTAATCATTTGCCATACCTATGAAAGATCTTAGTTCCGTTATATTTGTCGGACGTGGAGCTTCTGTTATAGCTTCAATTTTGCTGATGTTCTTAGATAGAACATCTTTTGTCAAATCGTAGCACAAGTACGAAACTTTGTCCTGCAAAAATTTACATTTCTCTAAATTGACAGTCAATCATGCCTCTTTTAGAATGGTCATTACTTTTTTGACAGCTTGGAAATAATTTTCGCATTCTCTATGTCCTATCAAAATACCTTGAAATATGAAAACATTTCTTACTCGTTGGAATAATTGATCGATATACTTTTGAAAATACAGACTCGCGCATTTTATACCAAAGGGCATCCTGTTTACATTATATAGACCTTTATGGATTGATATTGTTACAAGTTCCTTGGATTGGTCATCTAACATAAATTGCATATATGCATCTGCTAAATCTATCTTGGAAAATTTATCATTTCCTTAAAGACTGGCGAATATCTGTTCAATTCTTGGTAACGGATAATACATGTCGACTAAATTTTTGTTAAAATTAATGTAACTACCACATATTCTTACCGTGCCATTTTTCTTTAAGGCTGGTACAATCTGTGTGCTCCATTTTGCTGTTACGGTCGGACTAATTATTCCTTGTTGTTCCAAACGAGCTAGTTCATATTCCACTTTTGTTTTTAATGCTAAGGGTACAGGTCTTGAAGGTGAATGTTTGGGTACTGCATCCGGTTTTACTTTTAACGCGATTTTGACATGTTTGAAACATCCAATTTGTTTCTGGCAAATTTCTGGAAATTCTCTCGGTAGTGTGTAACCTTGACATCCGCTGAATCGACAGAGTTGATTGCTATAGGATTAAAAGTAATATTAAATTCACGTATAAAATCTCTACCTAATAAAGCTGCAGATGCTTTTTGAATAACAAATATTTGTAATTCTTTTTTAATACCTTTAAATTCTAAAATAACTCTTATAAATCCTTCTGGGATAATCGGTTCCCCAGTGTAACCTTTAAATATAGCAATTGAGATTTGAATGGGATAAAACCTCTCAAAATTTTGTACATAAAGTTCTTTAGAAATGGCTGCATTGCCGATCCTGAATCTAATTGCATGTACATTATTTAATCCCTTATTTTAATTTCAACTTCAATTGGTTTATTATCACTATCTATGTTATAAATGGTTTTGACGATGGTTTCTATGGGCAAACTTTCTTCTTCATGTCATCGGATAAAGGAGTTTATTCGCTTCGTTTTTACCTGTCTACATGCAGTTTGTAAATGTCCATTTTTCCCACAAAGATTGCAGTTGTAATTCACATATTTACACACGCCCTTGTGCTTCCTATGCTTCCATCCACCATTTTGCGAAATAGTATTTGTCAGTACGATTGCTTGGATTCGGCCTTGTGCATGTTGCACTGCTATTTCCTTCGATGCTGCTATTACAAGGAGATCTTGAATTGACATTGCTACGTCTTGCTCGACTAACCTATCAAGTATCGGTCCAGGTTTCATAGCTGTTACGAATTTATCGCCCAAAATTGCAGTTTACAGAAAGTTTTTTTATTCTTGCGTACCACTCATTGCTAGTTTCATCAGTAAGTTGTTTTGCTTTATAAAATTCAATTCTTTCTCTGTATGTATTTACTTTTGGACTATAATGCTGTTTCAATAGCGTTGTTAGTTGACTGTAGGTATTTGTTTCGGGTGCTGTTGGGTAGTACAGATCTCTTAAAGTTCCATATACGTGCTCCGACAGATGACTCGACAATAATCCAATTTTTACAGATTCGTGGCATATTTTGTTTGCTGAGCAAAAATGCTTAAGACGTTCTTCATACAATGTGAAGGCTGCATTTGAATTTAAATATTGTGGGACTGTACCTACAAAAGACGTCATATTTGACGTTCGTCCTTTACAAAGTATTTTTTCTTATATATCCAGTAATTATCCTCGTCGCCAAATGTTGTGTTTTAATCTTCAATAAAACACTGCTTATAACTGAAACTAATTTAATAACGATGATGGGTAACAGCAATACATGTTTTATACATTTTCGATAGTTGTTGACTCGCGTTGGCATGGTGCACCCGGCCATCTCATACATTACAGATATAATGTTTGGAAAACCCAGATAAGTTATGGTGAAGATGTTGGGAGGAAACATAGGGGAGATGTGCTGTACAAATTTTTTCCTTATGATTTACCCCTCACACATTACGTATCATAAATTACTCAACAACAATATTTTTAAACTTTACTTAAGAAGAAAAGAAGTGAAAGAGAAGATTATATTCCAAAGCCACCGTAAATAAATTAAAAAAATTGTCATTTCAAGATAAAAGATCAAATATTATATTATGATAGAAAAACTATCCTACCTCTAGGTGAAAAACAGCCTTGCTGACCCTTTACCCTTTTAAGAAATTTTAAATGTAATATTATTGTTTATGTTATAATGTACTAATATTACTTAATAATTTATCTTATTATTATTTTGCAAAATTCCTACTAACCGTTCTTCTGCAATTTCTAGTTAAGAAACCTTCAGAACCTAGTTTACTTTCTGGAATGATATTTAATGCTTGCTTACTGTATTTGTTTAAACTAATCAATGGTTCGTATACTTCAGCCACCCAACTATGTAAAGGCTTCTTGGAATGCATGATTTCCATCACCTTCATCAAGCTCGCACTATAAATGCTTACGTACATAACAGTTAAAACTAAAGGAATGGATATTACACAATAATACAACGGAACTCCAACGAAAATAAATAATATCGCAGAAAACATCACAATCAATTGAAACGTTATCTACAAAAGCAACTTTTAAAATGCTATTCAAAATAACTTAAAGCATTACTTCTTTTGTTACAGCAATACACCACGAATTAAAAACATTTGAGAGGTATGCATTCCGAAGCAATTCGGACACCGCAACAGCATCACTTGGTATGTATTCACGTATAACCACAAATGAAGACATTTCACCAATTATATTTATTACTTACAACTAAAAAGTTAAATTATTCTTAAAATGGTAAAAACATAAACAGATAAAACATAAATAAAATAGTTGGGTTAGAAAAATTAAAAACAACTTTCGCTACCAACCGTGCATGCATAACTTAAACTTGCAGCCCGTTTTCAAATGCAATATAATTTAAACAAAGTTATTGTAAATATTATGGGTTTTAATTTAACAATTTTTGTTTATAATTATTATTATTAAAAATTATAATTTGTAATAGTATCAAATTAAAGTGTCTTTTTTGCACCGCTTTGTATATTAATAACAGTTTAGTTATTTTAATCTGCAGGTGGTATTCTTGCATTGACGAATAAAAATATAAACTGAAACCGAAATCATAATAACGAAGGATGTCGATCAGTTACGGCAGTAGATATTGCATTCGAAATGTCATTTGAGTTATTTTTCCAAAATATTTGTTTATTTTTGATGTGTTTTAGTAATTAATTAGAAATACGCTATTAACTTTTAAAACAATGTTTTGATTTTGAATAACGCTGGAAAGAAAATAATTCAAGATGAACAAAGCTGGCACTGGTAATTAATAATTTAGTATAGAAAATCTGGTAATTAACAAATTTAATTTAGGAAATGTACTGACGACGACACCGTCGATCGTCGATAATTGTAAGGATTGGCAGATGGAGATGCTCATGGAAAAGTTGAGATCGAAAGCTTCTCAGTTTAAAAGTTTGCAAGAAACGGCTAAGAATGTTCGAATGGCTATGCTGGTAGGTTTATACCCTTTTTAAGTGTATGTGTTTCTTTTAATTTGTGTTAATTATTAGGATAAACGATTTTCTTTGGATAGTGTTGAAAAGAGCCAACATCAAAAGTGCTTGGATACTTTACAGCATTGTATTAAAGTTACATCGTTGCAAAGTATGGTGGAAAGGTTGGAAAGTCTTACTAGACAGCTTGGGTAAGTAATATTCTATATCGAAATTAAAGTGCTTTATTTGAATTATGCTTTACTTTTAAATACAGATTGAAATTTATGGTTGGACTTTCGGGTGTAGAGTTATTCATATCATCGGATATGTTTTACTTGGAGATTATACTAGAGCAAACGGGTGTTGTGAGAGATGTCAAGGTGCATCACGAAGGTAAAGTGGAGCAGCAAAGTTGTGCAGAGTTGGTTTCGTGTTTGGCTCGACAAGATTTTGCTGATTTTACTGCACAGCTTGAAGGATTTGCTTCAATTTATCAGTTAAATGCAGAAAAGAAAGTAAAATGTAAAGCGTTTACTGCCTTACAATCTTTAGAATCGGACCTAAATACTTTGGCTCAACTTCAGACTTTTATGAAGGAGCCTTTTAATTTACTCCACAAGTCACCTGTTGGAATTTTAGAAAAGCGGCGTGGTGGTAAGTTGTTTTGTTGGTGTTGAAGTTCGATTAATTGAATTTGAAAATTGATAGGCCATCCTATGAAGTTAACATATTTTGTATCGCCTTATGATTTAATCAACAAAGAAAGGGGAGAACTGGAGCCAATCACGGTGGAAAATGTTATCAGTAAAAGTTTGGGATATAATGTAACAGTTTGCATGGAAGGTTCTGCAGCACATAAACTCCAAACTACGTCTTTAATTACTGTAAATAGAAACCTCAACGGAATGAGCACGCCTTCTTATGCTAATTTAACAAGTTTAAATAGCTCCGTTATTCCTGCTTGTTTTGTCTTAAGACTGAATAAATCAATGCCAATGTGTGTGTCTTTAGTTCGGCAAATACAGCAATTAACAGAACTGGAATGTGCTGAAACTTCTGTAACTCATCCTTTAATTGGTTTGATTGTTTCTCATTCTACAAATGGAAAATTAGATGGAAAAAACAACAGAGGATTATTTGTGGTAATTATACTTGCTTTTGGTAGAAAATATTCAGGCTTCCCAGGTATTCTAGGAATAGGTGTCCCAGGGGCGGTTCTATTTTTTGGCAGATCCTATATTAGAAACTCGAAATCAAATTACGTTTAATTATTAATATCAGTAATATTAAAATTTATGTAATTTTATCTACAATAAAACTTATTATTAAACTCGCAGATTATAAGATATAGTAACCCACCATAGTACAACCGTGTTCTGCTCATGATGCAGCGCTGGTTTTACCAACATATACGATTTTATTTTAAACACATCTTACGTTATGAACTTTAATTGAAATTATGAATATCGAAGATAGTATCTTATACCTACTAGTACATAAAATAAATGCTTATGAATTAAAAAAATTACAAATATTTTTAACACAACTTTTCTCATAAGCCGTACTTGATAAAAAATTTTCTAAAATTAGTTAGGATTGCAATTTATTGTAAAAATGTAAAATCATATAAAGTACTACATTCTAGATTAGATAAGTGTTGTACGTTTAATATTTAAAAATGTGCAATAAGTAAGTTTATTTTTTGAAATTGCCATTTTACTGATATCTTGCCATTTTTATAATGCAGAACACCCAAGAATATTTCTTACAAGCCGCCACTGAGGTGTCCGATCAAACACATTCTTCAAAAATAATTTTGTACTCTCCAACTATTTGAGAAATATACACCCATCCTTTGAAAAAAAGTGATAGCATTTTTACTGGGAGGCCTGCACTTGCCTTGCAACTCTTTCATAATTTTATAAATAATAATTTAATGTTACAGACGTTACCAGATCAACATCACTGCTATTTTATATCAGAAAATAAATCCATGAATGGTGTTTTAGTTCAAAATGTGCCGTTTACACATCCTGGGCAGGTTCCTCAAATTTTAGTACTCCTAAGGCAGCAGGCGTTGTTTAACACAATGGTTATTAGTTGTGTTCGTGAAAATAGTAAACAAGGTAAGAAGATACCCAAATTATTTTCAGTTTTATAAAGTTTTGGTTTTCTAGATTTTGAAAATATGATGATGTTTGAAATAAGTGCTTTATCGTCGAGTCATATATCGATTCATTTACAACATCCAATAGAAGAAACTATGGCCACGGCTGAATTGGACTTGTCTGATATTTCAAACCTACAATGTTGTGTTCCTTCCGTTAGTACTCTTTTTCCTCCAGATGCACTTGACACAACAAGTGAAGTAGCAACCAGAATTTTAAACCGAACAATTTCGATACCAATAACTATGAGAGCCATCATAAAAATGTGGGATAAGCAGGTAGCACGTAAAAATCACTTTAATGGGCATGAAAATTTTAACTTACCCCTCGGATCTGGCGATCCGGGGGGTCATAAAAGCTTAACTGGTAATGGTATGCCAGAATTTGGAAGTTTGGATAATGGTAAAGGAAAACAAGATATAACTGGTGGTCATGGAGCCAACTTGCCTATGATGTCACATTCTCATCAAAATGTTTTTTTAAACGAATCTATGATTGCTAGCGCCGCAAATTTTCCTAATTTTCAAGCCACCGATCCGCCTATGATTAGCAATATCGAATTGGCTCACATTTTAGCAGGCACGGGTCCATCGGACAGGTCAAATAAACACGTTCAGAAACGCAGAGCCAGTGAAGATTTGTGGAAAAATGCTAAAAGAAAGCATGGCGAAGATTCCGAACTGTTGGAAACGTCCAGCAATGATTCCACTTCTAGAAGCACCCCTTTATCTCACGAAGCACAATCTGAAATTAGTATAGCTACGCCTACCTCATTGATGGGGTTTCAGTCGGATCTAGAATTGTCCGCCCTGGATGCAAATGAATTGATCGGTTCTTCCGACAAAGTTTTACCTGAATTTGACAATATTGATGAATTGGGTGACGTGGAAGAGATGTTGGCAGCAGCTAATCCGCCTAAAGAGCATAAAATCCGTAAAATACGAGACATGCAAAAATCTCCTTCAGCTTCATCTATTCTGGAATTGGGAGAAAAAACTTTGGTACCACCTAGTGTCAGCATAACACCAATTAATCCACCACCAGGATTTAATTCCATGGGAAACATTCCAATGCCGAGGTCTGGGATTGAAATAATTCCAATTGCAACAACACCTCCAACATCTTTGCCTAGTTCTATAACCATTACTCCTTTATCGTCGTCTCAAGTGAAAAGTATGGAAGAAAGAAGTAGAGACAAGAAAAGCAACAGTAAAAGTCGTTCGGACGATAAAAATCGTTTAGAAAAGAAACGAAAACGCAAGCGAGATGAAAGTCCCATGGGGCCTCCAGAAAAAATTCCCATCAAGCAGGATCCTCTTTCTAAACCTGTTTCTGTCAGTATCAAACCGGCCGAATCGCCACCTACACCAGGAGCTGCACCTACTTCACCTTCGAGTATGATGAGAAAATTTAACGCATCTCCCACGCCTACCAAAAGTTTTTCTGTTAGCGGAAAACTTAGTCCAAGTATGATGAAAAGTGGTATCAAATCAAGTTCATCGTCTTCTTCTCATCACAGTCCCAAACATTCTCCTGCAAATTCTACCAACAGTCCGAAACATAATTTGGGAAACATTTCAAGTCCCAAAAGCCATGGCACTTCCCCAAAACATCCATCCACCACTGGGAGTTCAGGAAAACCTAGCATGTCGGCCTTAAAAAGTGCAGCTAATTCTCCAAATCACAAATCGAGCAGCGATTCCTTAAAAAGTAAATCAAGCAGCAAAGAAGGTTCGAAAGATAAAGACAAACGTTCGTCTTTGAGCGTGAGTAACTCTAACAAAGTAAAATCGTCTTCGGTAAAATTGAAACAGTTAGAGGTGACCACTAACAGCATTTCAGAATTAAATGCCGTTTCCAACCTCTCTTCGGACAGTTTACCTTCGCCTACGGCTTCCTCTGATTTGTCAAAATCCAACAATCCCGCTCAAGTTCGAAATCGGAAAGGATCTCTTTCTGCTGTGATAGATAAACTTAAATCTGCTCAACATTGCGACGGTGCCACCGATTTAAGCAACAAAACGAGCACCAGTCGAGAACGTTCTGGACAAACGACCAACAAATCTGTGGAAGGAAGTAAAAGTTTAAGCAAAAGTAGTGGCGAAACTAAAAATTCCGAGTACATGGTGAAGCCTAGTTCTGATGGCATTAAATTAACTATAAATAAAACTAGAACCAAAGACAGTTCAAAGTCTTTGCTGAAATCTCAATCGAGTTCTTCGGGTACTGGCTCGCCCAAAACGCACACCGGATTAAAGCCTGGCGTCAACAGCGGCCCAGCATCTAAAAAACCTCAACAAACGAATCAGAAATCAAATTCTAGTCCAAACATGTCAAATGCCTCCTCAAACATGACTTCTTTCCCGAATTTTAAATCAAGTAAGAATTTAAATTCAAAAAGTTCGGTTAGTTCAAAATCTTTGACGAAATTTAGCAATTCTCCTAAATCTTCGAGTGTGACAGATTTAAGTCGAAACAAAGATCGGCCTAGGTTAAATAAAAGCAACTCGGATAAATCGATATTCAGCAGTTCGAGAGATCGGAAGTCGAGTCCGACACAAAACAAAGAAGACGATATCAAGCTTGCACTCTCCAAAATGGATCCGTACTCGACTGCACCTCTTATGGCCGAAGGCTTAATCAAACAATTAGACAAAAAATTTCAAATACCCAAGTTGTCTGCTAGAAATTCTGACGATAAAAAATCAAATATGAACAAAACTATTTCCAACAGTGACACCATTAATAACGTGAACAGATCTTTAGATAATTCAAAAATTTATAATGAAGTGTCTCTCCCTAAATATCCCCTTCCTTTGCCGACAGCTAAAATGTTTGACGGAAATGTAGAAACTAAATTACGAATGAATGCAGTTAGCGGTGTGAGCAGTTCTAGTCCTATATTACAACAACATAAAGAATTGAACAATGACTACATCGATGATTTGGAGCGTAAAAAAGACGTTCCGCAAAACCTCACTACTAATTTATTAAACAAGGACGACTCGTATAAACATAGCTTTAACATGAACACTCCTAAACCTTATTCGTGCAGTTCAATTGTGTCTGATTTGTCAGTTAAAAGTGTAGATTTGACTTCTAAGTTTACGTGTCAATCGGATATTAAAAAAGATGTAAAAAATTTTTCCAAGGACGTCAACGATGTGTTGTTAGATTTTTCTTCAAATAAGACTGATCTTAAAAGCGGAATTGGTGGTTCTAATAAAGAAATGGGTGCTTCCCCTTTAGTTCAATCTACGTCTTACCCCCCTTCGTCATCTGTTAGTGTTCACATAGTTAAATCACCTGATCCGAGTCCTCATTCGGCATCACCTTGCATCACGGACGACGAACTAATGGACGAAGCATTAGTTGGTTTAGGTAAATAACTTAAGAATGTAAAAATTATTTTATGTACAGTAGGATATGACACAAAAAGTGGTGATTGGTAATTAAGAGATACAATTAAAGTCAAATACTGCCAATTTTTTCTTATTTTATTGGCCACTTTATTTCCTAACTTTTAAATAATGTTTGTAGACACTTAATGTTTGTAGCAGTTTAATTTTATTCTTGGGTACCACTTAAGAGTTGCTACACAGTATTTTATTTTTATAAGAAACTAAATTATAGATGAATAATAATTTTTAAATATTACAGGTTGTTTGTACAAAAATTACTTTAACGTAAAACCCGGGCAAATGTAACGAATTTTTCAAAGCGATGACAAATATAAGTTGTGGTATGGCATCAGAATTACATGACATCCAAATCAAAACTCAAGGTACCTTTTAAAAAAGCGATTATTTTTTTAAATATAAAGAAAGGACAGAATTGTGAATTTCTTGTTAAGGAAGAAATCAAGATCAGATGTGATGCTGAAGATCACAAATAAATTATGTATGTGGTATATTTTTATTGTATCAATAAAATTTGATTTAGATCTCGGAATTTTCGTATTATCAGTATAGGAATATTTTAAAGAAAGCTGTAATGAATGTTGTAGGCAGCGCGACGTCGTATATTGTATAATATACTAGGTTTTGTTTTTAAATTTTATTAATTGGTTTTCTTGGTGAGCCCTATTTGATTTCTTTTGTTGAACGCGAAATATTTATTAAACCAAATATTTGCAATCTGCAGGGTGTTGCTATACCCACCTATATCAGCTAAAAGAATGTAACGATGTATCTATCTCGAACCATATTTGTAAAGATAAGAGGAAAAGTACTTGTAACCACTTAAGACTTGAATGAGATGATAACTTAGATTTCCTTGTTTTCTCTTTGACCACATTTGGAATAAACTCCTTCATCCATTTTCTTTTATGGGTCTACTTTACTTGATATTCATTATTTTGTTCATATTTTTTCATATTTTTTTGACACACAATTCATATTTTGAACATATTTTGTTCTAGTCAGATTCTTGTGCTTTTTCACTCTTTCATATATTTCTTGTCTTTTAAACGGTAGTAGTTCAGTGGACCGTATCGCCTCCTCCAAAGACGACCTGTATTCTACATTAAATTTACCTTTGACAACGTCCCCACCGCCTTCCAACTTTTTCTGTAGCTTTTCTTACATGTATTAGAAAACCAATCGGGAAGTGTTTACCAACCCAGTAACGAATCATTGTTGTCTTTGTACCAAACAACACTGGCAATCTAGTTAAAAAATAAAGAACCTATATTATATTATAATCAAAAATGTAACAATTCCCAAAAGAAATACTCTCCAAGATCACAAATAATCTATGTATTTTAATATTATTATATAAAATATTTATTAAAAATTGCACACAACTATATAGATTTAAAACCATCAATGTAAAAAGTAATTCTATTGGTGAACAGAAATAATAGAAGTTAAACGACCGTGTCTAAATGTCCTATACCTATTCAACATCCTAATTGGATGTTATGGTAATTCTACATAAAATAGGAAAGATCAGTACAAATTTTTTTTTTTTATTTAATTATGTTTAAACTGACAAATTTGCATTTTAAAATTCAGTTAAACAGTACAAGCGCTTACAAACTCAGATAATTCAGTTTTGACCCACTTTTATCACTGACCTACATTAAACTTATTTACGTAAACACCTACCGTATAGTTCAGTGATACGAGATTGCATAAACTGAACCTTGTAAATTATATCTTGGATCTTAAAATACAGTCTCAGATTTCTTAACACATATTTTGCCAATAAAGCTTTCTTTCGATATAAAATTAACAAAAAAACTAAAAGAATAATTTAATAATATATCGAAAGCGTCAAAGCAGTAGACTTAGAAATTACTAAAAAGTTTCACTCTAAAGACTTTGGAATTGATATTTTTTGATTTTGTGCTTTGACTAAAAAGTTTCCACTAATAGGTTTTTTGTAATAGGGAAATGCATAGTGTTTTAGTGTATGAAATAAAGTGGCTGAAAAAATAAATTTTTTCTGTAGCAGATGCTAAAGTGCAGTACGTTCGACTGAAAATAATAAAACAAGTAACACTTGAAAACATTCTAACAGCAATGGGTAGATAATAGTACTGTATTTTTACTAAAATTACTATTGTAAAATAAAAATTGTTATATAATAATTTAATTTGTAATTGGGATTTTTTATATTCTTTTTCTTTAACATCTGCTGTAGTAAAAAATTGAATTTTATACACAACGATAAAATTTAATTATCGGAAAATGAAAAAATAATTTGTCACTCGTGAATTAATATTTTTCGCTTGTTGTATTAATTATAGTTTAATCGTCTTGTATAAAAAGTAACAATTTATTTAGTTAAACATATTGTGAGAAGCACCAATATTGATGTGGTTTTATTTGATAAAACATTCCACTTTTAACGGCAATAAAAATTACTTCAGCTATTTTCGTGATTGTGTAATATTAAATTATTATTGACTTTATTTTCTATTTCACTTTTTCTTGAAGAAATTTTTGACGGTTTTTTATCATCGTCAAAATTTCGCTTTGTTAACCAATAAAGGTATTAATAGTCGTTGAGAAATAATACTAATAGGGCAATTTACTGGATTCACTGTGTGAATTAATTAATTGAATATTCTAAACCATATAAATAATTTGTAAATATTTTATTTTAAATAACTAAAAATAGTCCTCCACCTCAAATTCATTATACTGTAATTTCAATTCTATTCTTACCAAAACAAAATAAGTTTCAAGTTAATCATGTGTGATTGTAGGTCAATATAATTTTTAAAATAAACTAAAAGTTAAACTGCAAATAAGCCAATTTATTGTTGCCTTTGCCAATAGATGTGCATTACACCCAGCTTCTTTACTTAATATTAAAATTTGTGTTGATCAATCACCTCGAACATATTGAACAAATCGTGACATTTTTTTCATCACTTCCTTAGAAATTTGTAGTATTATTATAGAACTGATACAATTTGAGAGAGGAGAACGTGGAACTTGGTGCTAGAAAATATTGTTTTTAGCAAATAAAGTTTTATAAGGAAAACAATCAGCTGTACTTATTTTATGTATGATTATTATTATTAGAGTAAGGTATTTATTGAAAAATTGAAAATATAAGAATATATTATATTATTATTATTATTTTGTGTTGTACATATCATACCTTAATGATTACTATTAAAAATACAAAAGTTACAATCATTTTCAGAATTTTTAAATAGTTTAAACAATTTAAGTTTGATTAAGTATAAAGATTTGAATAAATACGTATTATATTAATACTCGAGTTGTTTGATGTTCCCAATTCAACCATATTATCAAACGTGTCGACCTATCTAACCCGTGCCTTAGAATTTCACTAATCAAGTGAACAGTGTAATCGGGAACAAACAATTCGATTAAAATTCACCAATGTGCGCCGTGCAACATTGCAGCTGTTTGTATAAAATAAGAGTGGCTCGCATAAAGACTGAGACTTTGGTCGATATCCATCCAACAAACGTTTTTAGCATCATCGCCTGCCTGCAGTGGAAACTTTCCAACCAAATTTCCTTCTTCGTCGTGAAAATTAACAGCAATTGTCTCCATCCAAGCGTTATCCGTATTGCGAGGATCATCCACATAACCTTTGTACAATTCACTTCCACTTTTGAAAAAATTTTGAATCATTTCTTTATCTCTTAGCAGCTGACCTGTAAATAATATTAAATTAACAATATAATTAATAAGTTTTTCAAATATTTTTAATTTTCACATAAATTTTTTTATTTTCCCGTTAAAATATTGTAAACGTACAAATGTAAATTTAGTGGACATTCAATCTACCAGCCTTTAGTAATTAGTAATAGGTTATAAATTGCCATTATGCAATATCATCCACAATCGATACATAATATAAGTTTTCATTCCATATGAACCCCAGCATGAGGTACAATTTCACAATTGTAGTTTTTTTTTTATTTTATTTCAATTAATATTTACAATCTGTTTAGAAAAAAACAATAAGCAAATGTGGTGATTTGATAATATACAAGTCATGCAAAGAACCTTTCAATAAATGTTCTCCAAAAATATAATATACAATTTAATGAATATGAGTAACATTATTATGTATTGCTTAGTTGTCAGTCAGTTGAATCGAGTAGGTAGATCAGTAGGTCTGTATCTTTTTAGTCGTCGTACTTCGTTGGTAGTATTCATCTGTGTTCGTATCTTTTGTAAAGTTTTTGTATCTGCTCCTGAACTGATTCTTCTTCATGTGCCATGTCCGGTTCCCCGGACGTTGGCGACCTCTCTCCTATGTCTGTGTTGAACTGATAATACTTGTAAATCTTGTTGGATAACATAATTAGGCACGTACCATGGAGCGTTGACAATCATTCGCAGAACCTTGTTTTGAAATCTCTGCATTAGCTCAATGTTGGAGGTACTTGCAGTTCCCCATAGTTGAATACCATAGGTCCATATTGGCATTATTATGGATTTGTATAGTAATATTTTGTTCTCAAAAGATGATCGAGATTTTTGACCAAGCAACCAATGCATTTTACTAAGCTTTATTCCAAGTTGTTTGCGTTTTGTAAATATGGATACCAAGATATTTTGCATCATCAGCCTGGGGCAAAATACAGTTATTCAGCTTCACTGACGGACAAGTCTCTTTACGCATCGTAAACGTTACATGGATGGATTTCGTTTCGTTGGCCCTGATTCTCCATTTGCGGAGCCAATTTTGAATTTGATTTAAATTAACCTGGAGATTTTTGGAAGCAAGGATAGGATCGGGGTGTGATGCCAATACAGCAGTGTCGTCAGCAAATGTAGCCCTTGTTGCTAATCTCGTAGTTGGTAGATCCGCTGTGTACAACAAATATAGAACCGGCCCTAAAACACTGCCCTGGGGTACTCCTGAGCTTATTGGGTGAAGATCGGTATATTCTTCCTGATATTTAACTAAAAAATGTCTATCGCTTAAGTAAGATTTTAGTATTTGATAGTATTGATAGGAAAGACTTTTCTTTAGCTTGCAATATAACCCTTCATGCCACACCTTAATCAAAGGCTTGACTGATGTCGAGGAAAGCAGCAGAGCAGTTTCTCTTGTTTTCCAGGTCATCACTGATTTTTTTGTTGACCTCTAAAACCAAACTGATGATTAGGTATTGGTAACAGACTAATTGGCCGGTAGGATGATACTTCTTCCATATTTTTTCCTGGTTTTGGAATGACAATAATTTGAGCTACCTTCCATTGGTTAGGGAAATGTTTTAATCGTATGATTGTATTGAAGATAAACGTTAAGAATTTTATGCACGTAGGTGTTCATTGTAACACTTTTCCAGTAATCAGGTGAAACCCAGGCGCTTTTCTTGGATTGCTTTCGTTGAAGATGACACATTGAACTTCTCTTACTTTAAAATTTTTGATAGGGAGATCCATCTGGAATGGTGCTCCCAAGTATCGATTGATCTCTGAAGTTTCTTCTGTTGTAAAAGTAGAAGGAAATGGCTTGAATACCGCTGAAAAATGTTTCCCAAAAAGATCAGCTTTTTCTTTGTCACTTCTTGCCCATTTTCCATTATCATCTCTAATTGGTGGAACATGTTGTAGAGGACGCTTAATGTTTTTTGTGGCTTTCCAGAGAGAGTAGTGATTTGCCTCTGTATGTGACAAATTAGCAATATATTCATTAAACGATTGATTTTTGAGGCTAAGAAGTAATGCTTTAAGTTCCGCAGCTTTTCTATTACTTTTACACTTGTCTTTTGGTGTTCTTGTAATTCGCCACTGTTTACGAGCTTCTCGCTTTTCTGCAATTTTTTGCTTGACTATTAATGGAGATGATTCTTTAATAAATGTAACATCTGAGTCAGAAGTTGCCAGCCACGCCGCATTCTGAATAGATTTTGTTAGGTGTTCAACTGCGTTTTCCAAGTCATCTTCTGATTTTAATGCCACATCTAAATGTATTTTATCGTCCAGTGTTGTTTTGAAGATTTTCCAATTGGTATTCTTACTAAATAATGAAGGTTGCTTCTTCTTATAAAGAATTTGAAAATACAATGTCAGTAAAATTGGTGTATGGTCCGATGATAAGTCCAGTGACGACTCGATTCTAAATTTTTTGTATCTATGCCTTTCGTGACCCAAAAATCAATCACGTCTGGAAATTTTGTTGAGTCGCTGTGCCAGTAAGTTGGTTGCCCTGTCGATAAGCTTGTCATGTTGATATTTTTAATTGTTGCAAATAGTTTTTTTTCCTTTTGTGCTAGTAAGTCTTGAGCCCCACTGTTGATGTTTGGCATTAAAGTCGCCCCCGATAAATTTGTTTCCCGGTGTTTTGAAGAATTGTTGATAGTGTTCCGACTTATTATTATGTTTGAGTGGACAGTATATTGCTGAAATCACTAATTTTCCTAGTTGGTCTTCAATAATTATGTTAGTTGCTTGCAAGTAATCATGCTGATATTTCTCTATTTCGTAGTGTTTGATGTTCTTTTTAATGATTATTGGTGTTCCATCATGAGCAGCTCTATCGGGGTGATTAGTGTTGTAAGTATCAAAATTAGGAATTTTTAAGTGACTTTTAAATGTAAAGTGGGTTTCTGAAACTAACATTACATCTACCTTATGCATTTGTAGAAATAAAATAAGTTCTTGTGCTTTTTGGCACAAGCCGTTGGCATTCCATATAGCTAGTTTGAGTGTTTCAGCCATTAAGCCATTTTACTGACTACGGTGGTTAATAAGTTTAACATGTTTGAGATTTGTTCTGTTAGTTTTTTCATCATAACTTTAAGCTCTTCGATGTCGTTTGGTTGCTGTACTTGAATGGCTGGGTTGACTTGGCTTTGATAATAATTGGGGTTGGGCGTATGATGGTCTAGGTTGTACCATTTGAGGAGAAGTTATTATATGTTGTATATTTTTATTATTGTTGTTTACAATGTTACCTTGATTTATTTTCTGATTTTTCAAATTTCTTTCTCTCAATGCTGGATATAATCGTTCCTGCAGTTGTTTACAGTTGTAGTTAAAACGTTAAAAATTAGTTTGCCTACTTTAGATGCCATAAATCTCTTTTCTAAGTCTTCGGAGAAATATAGTTGGGTCATTCTACAGAGAATTCATATTTTTATGGGTTTTCGTACATCTTGCAACAGCGATTTTGATGACAAAAAGATGACATCTTTTAACCTCTTAAAATATTTAGCAATAAACAACCATTATGAGTCAACCAATTGGACAAAATTTTTAATATATCTAAAATGATCAAAAGAAAAAGGCATTTATTGCTGAAAGCTTATGATAATTTAAATTTAATTATTGTATTTGTTTAACTTGTTAATTTAATATAAATTTGTTCAGTTAAATTACCTGGAGTACTCCGTAAAGAATTCATGGTCTCTTCTAAAAATTCCCTTTGTAAGGTTGTTGTAACTTGTTCGCCCGGATCCACCATGCCTCCAGGTAGGGCCCATTCATCTGAATCTCTTCGTTGTATGGCACAAAATTGTAAAATCGGTCTAAAAAATTACAAATATATGCAATTACCATACAATTTTTTTAATTCTCTAAAAAAATTAACTGCACCCTGCAGTAAATATTAAACAAAAACAGAATATGAGAAATGCCCTAAAAGTGTGCTTAAAATCCTTACAAATTTGTAGAAGGGTCCATTTGATTTCTTCCATCATCACCACGTTTCCATCGTGTCACAACCGGATCGGCTGCATGATTAGGTCCCCATCTCCCGAGGACTCCCCTACCTGCAAGCCCTGTACGGCCTTTAGGATTTAAAGGCCGTCGTTCTTGAAGTACATAGCTTCCTGTGTGACTTTTTCTGTTAATTTTTCCATCATATTCGTTCCACTTTGGATCAAAAGTGGATTCATCTGTAAAAGACTGAATAACCCATCGTTTGTGGCACCTACACCGTCATACCAATATCTGGATCGGCCCACGGCTTATTAATTATACTGGGAGAATTATACTCGTTCGGAGAATACTCCTGAAAGGCAACTTTCCATGGCACTAAGTTGTCGGGAAAAACTATTCGTTTTATACCACCAAAAGGGTAGTAATTTGATCGGCACTTTATGTGAACCATTTTCTTAAAGAGCATTGAACGTCAACCAAAAATAAAATCAATTTTTGTGATGGAATAATTAAAGGCTTTCACTCTTACATCTAAATTTTTAATTCAGTTCTTATATAAATAGGATTAACCAATTAATCGAATTACAACAAAACCTATTCTTTTTTAAACGTCATTACCCAAAACCTATTTTTGGTAGATGAGAACCAGAGTACTTAAAACTTTTTGGCCATTTCAATCAGGGCTAGATTATTTTAGCTTTTCTATTTTCTTACATATTCGAACGTGTAGTTTTAATATAGGAAATTTTTAGAAAAGTCTTTCTTTTGTTTTATTCGATGTGAAATAAACGTAATCGAGGTGAACTTTTGAGGGTGTCTGGAACGGCCTTGAATTTGACACTTTATTTTGTGTTGAACCCAACCTAACCTAAGATAATTATAAAAACTTCAAGGATTGTTGTTCTTCTAAATTTATATAAAACCACCCGGTTACAAGCTCGAGTTATTTTTTCATCAATTTAATGTTGCATTTCGATAACATGGAGTGTAAGATGCTGCGGGCGTTGGAGGCACCGCCCGAGGTGAAATGTTCTCGTAATATTTACGAAATGAACAATGACACAATGGTTTTTCAACAAAATGATTTATTCCCTGCCGCATTTCCGTGCATGGAAGACATTCGAAGGCAAGGAAAATTATGCGACGTCGTTTTGAAGGTAATTGTATGCCTCGATTGGATCTTTCTTTCTTTTCACCAGCTGCAGTTAAAATTTTAATATTTACATTGATTAGGTTGATGACCAAGCATTTAGTGCACACAAAATAGTACTGGCATCAACTATTCCTTACTTTCATGCAATGTTTACAAATGACATGATCGAGAGTCGTCAGAACGAAATCATTATTCAGGGTATCGAAGCAACGTGAGTTGATGATCGGGCAAAGTTGAGTCTTATTTTAATATCTATTGTTTTAGTTCTTTGGAAGCGTTAATCAATTTTGCTTATTCCGGACGAGTGCTTCTGGATAAAAATAATGTACAGAGTATCATGATTGGTGCCTCATTTTTACAACTCAACAAAGTTCGTGATGCTTGTGCAACATTTTTATTGAAAAGGTAAACCGGATGGTACACCTACATGTTTTGATAATTAAAGGATTTTTAAAAATAAAGTGAGGGGGGGGGTCAAATATAAATTTAAATTATTTCTTTTGACAAATTTTTTTAAATTTTTATCAGGCTGCATCCTCAAAATGCTCTTGGAATTCGTCAATTTGCGGACACTTTAGGATGCACATCTTTGGTCGAATCTGCAAATAGATACATAGAGCACTGTTTTCACGAAGTCTCGTTATCAGAAGAATATTTGAACCTACCTTTACAAGATGTTCAAAGTTTATTAACCAGGAATGAGCTTCGAGTTGAAAGGTAACAAGAATTGGCTGTGTAGTAATCACATTACGTTCTTCATATATAGGTGTATTTTTGATAAAATCGGTGGTGGGCGACTAGGGGGGTTCTAATAATATATCCCACATTTGTATAGCAAAAGTTATGCGATCTGTAGATAATTCTTTAATTTTCTAGTAGTTTTTTTGGTGGGGCGCAATTCTTTGCAAAAAATGTCAATAACTGTAGCGCTTTTATTTTCAAACTAATGTTTTAATTTTAAAAATTGCCAAAAAGTAAATTTTAACTATTCAGTTCAATTTGAAACCATTTTGGAAAATTACTTGTTAATAACATGCTACAAAGCTTCTTATATATTCCTTCATGCAGGGCCGCGCCAGCTCCATACATATTGGCCGCCCATATTCAAAAGAAAAATATGCCGCCCTGGAACATTGATTATGTTTCCCCCCAAAAAAAGTAAATAAAATTTTTGTAATAATAGATTATTTAATTATTCATATTAGAATTTATAAATTATAATATTTATATTTTTATTTAATTTTATTTCATTATCGTGCTTTGTTTTCCCAACAAAAAAGACTGAAGTGTTACTATTCTTTTGTGACTTTTCAAATTAAAGGTTGTTTAGAATGCTTTCCGTGTCTACTACATTTCCTTGAAGTAAAATTTTATTTTATTTTTTTATGACAGATTTTCTTTTAGCGAGGAACAGGTTTTTGAAGCATGCATGCGTTGGGTAAAACATAATGAAATTAGAATTGTCGACCTACCAGTGCTTTTATCGCAAGTTAGATTACCCCTATTGTCACCTTTATATTTAACCGATCGGGTTGCCACTGAAGAACTGATACGAACATCACACCAGTGCAGGTAACTTGTATTTTTTATTTTTCACGATTTTAATTAGAATGTTTTAGGGACCTCCTAGATGAAGCAAGAGTGTTTCATCTGATACCAGAAAGACGACATTTATTACAAAGTTTTAGGACCAAACCTAGAGCTTGTGAAGTTAGAGGTTACATTTACGTAGTGGGAGGTTTAAACAGACATGGTAAAGCTTGTAAGTCTGGCATTGGATAAAGATTAATTTAAAATTTTAGGGGATTCCTTAAGTACGGTGGAATATTATGATCCACATTCAAATGAATGGCAGATTGCACCTTCCATGTCTATGTTGCGATCCCGATTAGGAGTTGCTGTTTTAAGGGGTAAACTGTACGCATTTGGGGGCTACAATGGAAAAGATAGGCTTGCAAGCGTAGAAGTTTACGATGCGGTTAAGGAGGAATGGTCGATTGTCACTCCAATGCAGTGCAAACGAAGGTTTTTGAACTAGAACGTTATTTTAATCAAATTTATTTTGTTCTTTTTTTATAGTGCTTTGGGAGCAACTTCATTGGCTGATTTAATTTACGTGTGTGGTGGATACGATGGTGTCACATCTTTGAATTCGGTCGAAAGATATCAACCGCAGACCAACAGTTGGACATCTCTTGCTTCAATGAATAAATCTAGAAGTGCCGGTGCCGTCATTGCTTGTCAAGGTATTTTTGTAATTTCCTTTTTTCAAATTTTTTTTATTGTGTCGTTGCAGGATACGTTTATGCTCTTGGAGGACATGACGGTTTGTCAATTTTTGATTCGGTGGAGCGTTATGATCCAAACACTGATACTTGGACAGAAGCAACTTCCATGCTTACGAAAAGGTAATTTTTTTTTAATATGTTTACGATTTTAAAATTTATTCGAATATCACAGGTGCAGATTGGGTGTCGCTATGTTAGGAGGCAAACTGTATGCTTGTGGTGGCTACGACGGTAGTTGCTTTTTACAAACTGTGGAGATGTTTGACCCAAATACTAACAAGTAAGTCGGTTTTTGCTCTTGTTTTCTTATTTGAATAACAAATTTTAAGATGGACTTATGTGGCTTCGATGAACGCACAGCGAAGTAGAGTGGCATTAACAGCCAATATGGGAAAACTATGGGCGGTTGGCGGTTACGATGGTATATCAAACTTGGTTTCTGTTGAAGTTTATGATTCAGTAGCAGATAAATGGACTTATACTGCTCCCATGTTAGCACACGAAGGAGGAGTAGGACTTGGTGTTATATCCTTACCTTGAAAAAAGTAACTCGTTTTAAAGTTTTCCTTTATATTTATTTTTTTTACGATAATGTATTCTGCCATGTGTACATATTTAAAAATTAAATTATTTTGTAAATAAATTTTAAGTAAGAAAGGTCTCGTAGATTAAAAACGAAGGTGAGGGTTTAAATCAATAAAGTACAAGACGAGTAATGTATTTTTATACTTACAATAAAACCAATGAGAATGCCTTGAGCCAATTTTTTGTTTTTACATAAACTAAAATTTTTAGCTTTCAAGTTGTGAGCGATTATTATGTTTTATTTACAATAAAAATAAGCTTTATGTATATAACTTGTTTGGTAAATGTAATCTGCCCGTTCAAAGGTTAAAAAAATGTTTTGTAACTTCAATTTTTTTAAAGTTACAGAAAACAATGTAACCACTTTATTATGTGTGCAGTTCCTGTTCCAAATGACTAATATTACAGAAGGGTATTTGGCCATTTCCTCCTACTACTCTGGACAAGTGCAGATTGATAGGGTAACAATGTGTCTCCGGTCCAAATACGAGCCGTTTGGTAATCTTGCTCAACCGATAAAAAAAATGGGAATGTATTTTTCAGAGACAAATAAAATCTCTCGTTTATTTATTTATTGTATTACATTTATTTTTAATAATACAATACCAAGACCTTACATTTAAATACATTACATTTATATATTATTTATTAATTACTTAATTATTTATTCCTTGTATAAGCCTATATCTACAGCAAATTGTTACGAAAGTTAATGAAAAATTCCAATATTTGTTAACGTGCAATCATACAATTGTGTCAGTACCTTTATAATTTAGTATACCAAGCAATTAATTTTCTTATACAAATTTGCATAAAATTACCATTAGTTAAAAGAGTTTCTAGAAAATAATTTTTACTAATTTAGTACTATTATTTCCTAAGCGAATTCTTTTCTACTGTTACACAGATAGAAAAAATGGTCTCCACAAAGGTAATTCTAATATCTACACAGAATTTGTCATACTATGGAATGAATTAAAATTCCACACACTTTTTAAGTTCAAATCACATTTAAAGTCCACTTTGCTGTGCAAACTGGAACTACCAAAAAACATTACTTTTACTTGATTCTTTTATATTTATGATATGGGCAAAATATTTCGATTTGATTGCAGGAACATTGAAAAATCGGCAAGGATCTATTTGTTTGTAATCAAGTAAAACTAATGCGTTTTTACTTCGTAACTCTACAATTATTTAAATAAATTACTACCTTCAATAATTCACCTAACCTTGCCACTGCTTAATCTCGACAAAAATCTCAAATTTGTTTTTAAAACCAAAACTGAGGTGTACTTGAACAGTGAAAGTTGATATATTGGAAACTAGCACACCGACATTCCAAGAAAAGCCTACCTCTACGTACAATAGATAAAGAACCAGTCTTTGAATATACACCAATCAAATTATCACTTAACAAACTTCAATAAAAATATCAACAGAAATTTGTTTTAAAAAAATAAAAGTTTTATTCTTATAATTAAAACTAATAGAGAAATAAAATGTTATAAGTACTAAACTATACTTTCAAACAAAATTATTGCACCTTTAAACAACCATCAGAATTTATTTGACTTGTGGTTCCACGGTCACGGTTACACTATCAGATGGTGCTATTGAAATTGCGTTGTCTTCAACGGCAGTTTCAACACTAGCCACCGGTTCGGTTGTCTCGGCAACCACCACTTCTTCCGGTTGAGGTGTCAGTTCCGCTACAACTTCCGTGTTACCATAAGGAGGGGGTTGAATTGCCATAGCTGCAGCATAAGAAGGTGGAGGGGGCTGTTTCATTACGCTAGCACATGCTGCTTCATAATCGGGTAACAAAGAAGAGTAATCTGGCTCCGGTAAACGGTCCGAACCTTCGCCTGGTAAAATGTAATGGACCGTACTTCTCATGGCTTGCTTACGAAGAGTCAAGAATTTATAGCAACGCCATACAATGCCGATTGTGTAAGCTTTCCACAACATAGAAATGAGGAAAGCAACCAAGACAATGAGGGACAAATATTGCGGACTTAATTGCAATAATTCCTTGCGGAAAGGTAAACTGTGCCAATGATCGGCCACCAAACTGTGCACGGACCGTAAGTAGCAGAAATATCCTGTGGCAGTTAAACTACAACAAAATAATTTTAAAATCACAAAGTAGCTAACCCCTAGAAGTTCCTTACGTTGTTATAGCAAAATCAAACAATTGTAAACAAAAGAAGGGCAACAAATGGGTGGCCTTTCCTTTGAGAGTTCCATACACGAGTAACAATGTAATGGCAAGGGTACAAACGGTCATAAGAGCACCCATGTCCATATCAGCTAGAAATAGAAAACCATAATTATTGATGTCGTTTAAGTAGCACATATGCAGATTAAAAGAGAGTGGTTTGTAATTTTTCTTTTAATCTTTTACAACTTTCATCTTGAAATGGCTTAATAATAACAAACATATTATTATCTTGGTAGATTATTTCGTAAGATTTTTAAATCGGCACTCACCTGAATACGGAGTCCGTCCATCTTGGGTGGTTGGCAAATAGTAAGGATTATCGTTATCCTTAACTTTACTAAGTGGAGTAGGTAACAAATTATTAGGCTCCAAATAATCTGGGGTAGTTTGTTGCTCGACAACCAATTGTTGATGATTTCTCATCATCAGAGCAAGTACGCTCAAGGCGAGAATGTGAAGAAGCTTAAATTAATAAAATTAAAATGATGGCTGTTCGATGACAATGAACTCACCAAATGCCATATTCCAAGTAAAACCGTGGCAGTACGAACGTGAAGACAGAAAAAGCATCTCCACTCGCTGTTTCTCGTGGGTCCCAGTTTTAAACGCATCGAAAACATCGCCTTAAACTAAATATTAGAACAATTATCTACGACGTTACACAAACATAAATAAAAATTTATGTAAGCTAACTAATTACTATCAAGGTAAAATATATAAATATACTTGAATATGTTTGTGCAATTGAACCCGCCACGTTAATTTCGCGTTTAAAAAAAAGGGGGGTGATTCTAAATCACAATATTAAGTTACACTGCAAACCTTATCAATATAACCGCTGCACAATAATGTAGAAATGGTAATAATTAATGACTTTGTTAACAATAATAAATGATAAATATCATATGACAGCTACTATACGTACTTTTCTAAACAGAGGACAAAACCAGATATCGCGAACGGTGTAAATATAAAAATCCCCGTCGATTACATTCTCTAATGGCGGGTTTTTTTAAATTTTGGAAATAAAAACATCAACACCTGTATGCAATTTGATTCCATACACTTGTATATGATGCGTAAATCATAATTATTATGTTTGATTTCGGAAAAGTTCAATCCAGTTTAATTTATTTTTATGAACCTTAATCTGTCTAAAATGTCTAATAATTATGTATAAAAATTATAAAAACAAAGATCAACAATATCCGCGTTGTGCGCGGATTTCCAGGTGTGGTAGATGTGACAATTGCACATCTCTGGAAGTGTAAAATTGAAAAAATTATTTAAAAAATTTAAAATAAAAAATCTACTCTATACTATAAAAAATTAAGATCTAATATTTAACGAATTTATGAAAGAAGAAGAAGATAGAAGTATAAACAAGGTGGAACTCGGATGCAGTGCCGTCCTAAGATATACGACGCCCCTGGGCTACTAAAATTAATGCGCCCCTCTTCAAAAGAAAACACACAAATACAAAATAGAAAAAGTTAATTTATTACTATTATCCTAAACGAAAACACGAAATTCATACAAAAATAAAAATATATTGAAATGATCCGAGCTATACTGATTTATAAAATTTGCTGAATTCCAAAATTACTCTAGCTGGGTATCCATTATTTAACATGAGACTCTTCAATGTTTTTAAAAATTGTCAATTAAAAATGCTCATTCTTTTACCTTGCATATGGCCTTGTAATTGCTCGTGTACGCTCCGCATGTGATATTGCAGCTGGCTTCAGTACGCCTAGTTAAACAAATTTGTTGCGATTTAATTTTTACGCATCGACCAAATTATCACAAATTCTTCTACTCTTCCTTGTTTATTTAACAATTTGCACTTAACCACAATTAATTTAAACAAAAACATCAATTCAACTTAAGTTATTTTATTAATTTTCAAACAATTAACAATTTTAACAATGCCGGAATGATGTTCGTCTGCTAGTCTACTCGACGTGAAGGCTAGAGCCCAAGTCTGTCTATTTAAGCCCCTCTCTATTCACTTTATTTTTCGTTTTCCCCACCTTATTTACATAGCAAATATTTAACTATTTTATACAATATGATACAAATAAATACTAAAACAAATTTAAACTTTTAAAATTATTTACAAAATAAATGAAATATTATGTTGTTTTGGTTTTCGAAACACGAAACGACACAGGGTCTCTCCGGATACACTTTACATAACTTACAAGGGGATTATTTTTGTAATTTTTGCCACTTATTGTACTGAAAGTTTAGCCCTCCAATAAGAACTCTTCAAAGCAGTAAAGCCAGATGGCCAGAAATTTTCGAGAAAATCTACTTTGAAATATTGTCGATGGAGTTTGAAGACAAGATGTGAAACAATTAGCAAATCCATTCCCACTTTCGCTAGTTTTTTTTTCAATTTTTTTTTCTCTAAAAATTTCTGGCCATCTGGCCCTACTGCTTTGAGGAGTTCTTATTGAAGGGCTAAACTTTCAGTAGAATAAGTGGCAAAAATTACAAAAATGCGGAGGTCATATAATTCCCTTGTTAGGTGGTGAAAGAGGACACTTTATTAAGTAACATTTTTAACAAATTTTTTTTATAAATTCAAGCCTTCGAGAGTTAAGGCTCTTTAAAGCATTTTTTTTAATTTCCTTTTTCACGTTGCCATCGTTCGAAAAATATTAATTTTTTAGTAAAAATTAATTAGTGCGTTTTTAAAGAGCGTAAAGTAATCTACAAACTAGATTCAACAATTTTTTGTCTAAAATCAACGGCTTTTGGGTTATGAATAGAAGTAGGTAAAAAAATGTGGAAAAATTTGAGCTTTTTTATTTTATTTTTTTTTTTTCAAAGCCCTGTATCTTTTAAACGAAACATTTTACTATCATTCCGGATAGAAAATTTAACGGCCTACAACTTCCGCCTAGTAAAATTTTTTGAAAAACCAATTTATTTCACAGAAAATCAGAAAATAATAAACAAGGCAGATACAAAACAAAAATTAAATTCACAAAATTTTTATTTTCATTGAAAAATTCTTTTATTAATTAAAGTTAAGCTATTATATTATTTAAGTAAATCTTTAAAAGGACTACCCTCATTTTCAATACACAGTCGTGATTGTTTTAAAAGATGTATTAATTAATAAAATAAGTTTTCAATAAAATTAATTAATTTAATTTTTTGTTTTGTAGCTGCCTTGTTTACTATTTTCTGATTTTCTGTGAAAGAGATTGGTTTTTCAAAAAATTTTACTAGACAGAAGTTGTAGTCCGTTAAATTTCCTATCCGGAATGGCGCGTCAGAATTTTTGTAATATAAAATGTTTCGTATAAAAGAAACAGTTAAAAAAAGAACATAGTAAAAAATCTCGAATTTATCAACATTTTTTTATTTACTTTAATTTATAACTCGAAAGCCGTTAATTTTAGACAATAAAAGGTTTACATCTAGTTTGTAGATTATTTCACACTCTTTAAAAGAGCACTAAACCATTTTTACCCAAAAATTAATATTTTCTCGGTTATGGCCACATGAAGGTGGAAATTAAAAAAAAACCGCTTTAAAGAGGCCTAACTCTCGAAGGCTTAAATTTAGAAAAAAAATTTTGTTAATAATGTTTTTTAAAAAAAGTGTCCTCCTCAGCACTTAAGTTATGTAAAGTGTATAGGGTACATCCTGTATAAACAGAAACAAACTTTAGAGAGTTTAGAAAAAACTCTATAAAAAACTTTAGAAAAAAACAAGAGTAATTTATATATTTATTTTTCTACCTTTTTCTTTAACAAATTGATTAATATAATATCACTCGTATTTAAGTTGTTAAATAAGATATTCTCTATGGGTGACTCAGACCACCCGTATCAGTACTTTTTTTCAAAAACGGTAAGTCGTAGAGAGTTGGGCTAAAAAAATTTATTACGAAAGCCCTAATGACGAATCTAATGGTGATATTATTATTTCCGGGAAAAGTCGGCATCCAGAGTAGTTTGCTCCAGAAAGTCCAGAAATCCAGAATTTTAAATGGCACTATATGTCGAAAATGGTATCGTTGGAAAGCTCTTTAAAAAATAAGCAAGTTTTGTAGGAAAAATTTTTTTATTACTCCCACCCCTTTTAAGTTATATTCGACTTAAGTTATTAAGTTATTATTTTGATTATTTTGACTTTATTTTAAAAATTGGCATTCCCATGCAACCGTAGAGAAAATTTTTATCGAACATGAGACTCCTCTTCGTATTTATTTAAATTGTAAATTAAAACTCAAAATTTACCTTTTGTGTGTGGTATTGTAGCGCACGTGTATTTTAGCAGCTGGCCTCACAAATTTGTTGCTATACAATTTTGCATCGACCAAATTTTCACAATTTCTTCCAATTTACCAATTTTTCGGCACTTCACTTTAATAATTAAAACATAAAAAAAACACAAATCAAATTAACTTAATTTACTAACTTTAAATAAACAATTAACAATTTTAATTATTGCGGAATGGTTTTTCATCCGCTCGACCCGACGTCAAGGCCAGAGCCCGTCTTAGTGTTCTATCCAAGTCCCACTTTTTTCTTCCACCTTCGAGCCCTACTCTTATTTTACATGGCAAAACTTAACAACGCTTTATTACAATGTGTTAAATAAATAATTATGAAACAAACTCAAACTTTAAAATAATTTACAAAATAAATAAATTGTGGCTTTTTTGTGTTTCGAAATACGACAATATGCATCAAGAATTAAATGAGAGTGATTTTCAAAGTAGAGTAATTTTTTGTAATTGGTTAATTAACAAAAGCCCCCATTTTCCTAGGACGGTTTTATGGACTGACGAGGCTACTTTTAAAAGCACTGGTGAAGTCAATATTCACAATGCGCTTTACTGGCCGCAAACAAATCCCGATTGGCTGCGAACTATTGATAACCAACATCTTTGGAGCGTTAACACGTGGTGTGGTGTGCTTGAAGGAAAAATTATAGGTCCTTTTTTTTTTAAGAAAATCTTAATGGGATACGATATGCCGAGTTTTTAAATAATGATTTGATCTTTTCGAATGCCTTCGCATGCTTCAATTTAACCCGGCGCATCGGATCTTCACAATATTTTTTACTAAAATTCTGTCTTTGGAAGCCACCAGTAACTCATAAAATTAGTGTTACCAGGTGTACGTGTACAAGGTAAACTCAAAAATATTTATAATTATAACTATGAAAATATTTATAACATTAAAGTAAACAAGAGTCGGAGAGTTGAAAAGTTGATACAAATATTCGTGCTAGCAAGTTTTTAAATTCACCTTATATTTTCTCTATTTCAAATTAAAAATATGATGAATTTCATTACACGATATAGTACATACTTTCTTCCTTTCATCAAAATGTTTCTAAGTTTGTTCTATATTCTATTACTTTTTTGTATTTAATTAATTCAGTATTCGTCCTTTAACATCGGGGTTTTTTATTAATTTTTAAACTTTTTCTATTTTTTTTTATACCTAGACTTGTAAAGAAACATAATTTAAAAATTTATCTTTGTAGATCTTATAGATTCACCAAAAACTTTTTCGCTCTACAGTCTCTCTCCGTAGAGATGCAACAAGTATATTGCCTGTTGCAATAATCATTGTGGAAAATTAATAAGTATCTATAAACCTAACTTGGTAGACATAAAAATAAATCACTTCAGTTTATTAGCAATATAATGTCACATATGGCATAGCAATATTTATAAAGTTAATTAATTATGAAGGATTAACTTTAATATAAATAGAAAAATTAATTTACCTAATTGTTTTATAACAAACTTAATTGCAACTTTGATTTACGGAAAATCATTTGTATTTGCCTACTTATTGATAGCGATATTGCAGTTATACAAATAATTTGATTTTCTTTTATTGCCTTTGCATTTTTTATATTGCTGAAATTATAAATAAATTGTTTTATTTTTATATAAAATTCTTTTTGCATTAAAATGTTCTAGGTTTTTCATTACTTTATCTAGTTATAGGTATAGGCAGTTAAATTTTATTAGGACCAATTAAAATATTAACTATGAGTTATTGTTAAGTTATACAATTCATGGGAGTAAAGTTATTTTTTTTAGTTTGCTTAGTCGTTATCAATTTTATCACTTGCGTTTTAATAGAGTGGATGATGTTACTATAACATATGTTACTATTTGCTTCAAGTACTGGTAGCTGCATTAAAATACTCGATGTTTGTTCAAATATTTGTTTTCAGACGTCAAAACATCATTTTTAACCCGAATTTTCGATCTAAAACAATTAAATTAAAATTTCAGAGCCGAGCGCTGCGATCGACCAATACAATTTAAACAAATCCAAATTAAACCAATCGGCTGCCGTTTCAAGTTTTAATTCATAATTTGAACGTTTTTATTTTCTTTTTAATTGCACACCGTAATTTGTACAAAATCTAATATTTATAAATTAAAATGTTTTTAATTGTTGAGTAAACAATCGGCGATTGATTGAGGAAAATTTTCCAATAAAAAATTAGCTATATTATATTTTGGCCATCGCATAATAGAGTAATGACGTTTTGTGTAAAAGCCCCACTTTTCAACTTTCTTCCCACACACGCCATATCCTGGTAGTCCATTAGGAAAACAGGCAGGATAGGCAGGTATATAATAAGGAAATCGTAGTCCAGCATCCACATTGCAAAAGTGTACTTTTGGGTGAACTCCCGACTCAAGCGCATCATGTGGACTTCTTGTACTTTGGCTGCTTTTATCATCGTTTTCGTTCCATTGCATGTACTATCATCTACAGTAAGTAATTTTTTAAATTATTATATTCCAAAAGATTAATTAAATTAAATAAGATATTTTTAAAATAAATTATTTTCTCAATTTTTATTTTTTCTTTTAAATGTTTTAATTAAACTCGGCACTGCAAATGATTTGTTTTGTAAAAATATCGATTTATATTAATTAAAGATGAATTTACCAATACAGTGGAAACTAATTGTGCTTTGAGTTTGAACCCTTTCCCTACGTTTCCTATTTTTAGGCAACCGTCAAAATTTTACTTGTCGAGAAAGTTTTCTGGTTCACATCTCCTGAAAGTAAAATTTATTCAGAATTTTATTAATTTAATTTAAGTTATATTTGGAAGTTTTTATGGGTGCATAAATATTTTACAATAATATGCTTTTATTATTACCGTATTTAAATATTGCATATTCAGTAAATTTCGAAAGAAGAGAAGAAATTTTCAACATTTGACAAAATTACAAAAACTTTAATATGAGGGTTGTGGCCGTCGCATTACAAAAAAATTTTATTGTATTATAAAACGGAAAGAAAGAATTTCCGTAAAAATAGTAACATAACAATAAAACTTTTGCATTATATTTCATAGTTTGTAAAATTGCAAATAATTTAGTATGAATGCATGTAGTAATCCACTTTGAAACAAAAATGGCTTTGAAGTTCGTAACTGCTCATCCCTTAACTTCTTCAAATTAAGGAAAATGTTTTGAAATGAAATTATTGAAGCGTCCGTATGCTTTTGCGTATTATATCGGGTATATAATGTTTTAATTGGCCGAACTGTTGTTGTAGGATAATAAATTCATGCTAAATGAAGAGATCTAAAATTATCGCAAAATTTATCCGTTAATTAAAATTCATTAAAACTTAAATAAATTGCAACACAATCGCCAAAGGTATTAAGTAACATTATAAATATAGTTAACTTAATCTAAATATTTGATCGCCAGAAGTATTTTACAGTTCATTGGATCTGTTAAGGAGAACCAGGGATATTTATTTACTCGCGGAATTCAATCTACGAAACTAATTTGATCCTCATCAGTTTTAATTATTTAGGGCGAATTATCGATGTAATTCCGATTGTTAAAATTTACCAATTTCTAAGGGTCGAAAATTGTATAGTAGATTTTTTTTAAATCTTAACCCTACATGAGCACCCTAGTTTATTGAGACGAATTGCTCCATCAGTGACATTCTTTAGGTGTGAAATTGTGCAAAATTTCCATTTACAAAATTGCCTTCCACTTGCAATTTATATATTTCTTTATTTTTTTCGGTAACCACGCAAAATTTAATATTTAAATTGCAAAATAAGAAACTTAAACATTTTTTTGAATTAAAAAAGATCTATTTTTTTAAATTTAATAGCGACACTTTAGTCGTCTACAATTTATTTTTATTTGTGGGATTGAACGACGCAAAACTGAACTTTAGGTTTAGGCAGACAGGAAAACCGGAAACTATTATGCACACCAAATAATAGATCAAAAATATAAACTTTTTAAAAACTTTTAAGTATAGCATTTTTTCGCTTTGAAATGCCGTTTCAAGTTTCCGAAGGGAATAAAGCTAAAGAATTTCCAATCGCCCAAAGGGCTGTTACTGCACGTGGGCTCCGAACGACGGAAGGGTAAATATTTTATTTTGAGAAGGTTTTGGCAGGCACTTACTCCTTAGTGTTTTGACATTGTCTTACTTGTGAGTACTCTCAGAAAATCTCATTAAAGTTTTCCACGATAATAATTATGTGTTATGCCCATTACTAATTTTGTATTTATTTTCAGGATTTTGTGCGACAAAATTTCAATGAGAAAACCTACGGTAAGTTCACATAATATATTCTTTTCTGTTAGTTTATTTGTTTGCTGTACTACTAATTTTTATAAAATTAAATTTTAATTATTGAAGAAGACTCGAAAACTTTAATTTGGTCTTTCGTTGATTATTCAGTACAGGTTTCAAGTTTATTTAAAAAACTTTAAGGATGTCGAAGTTAGTTTTATTGTTTCCTGAAAAAGTTTTCAAAACGTAATTTTTCAGCTGTAAAAACTTTAAATTCTTTTTATTATGTCAGGCATTTCCTAACACAAATTGGTCTTCATGGGGTGGTCTCATCATTCGTGTTTAACGGTTCGAAACTCACGAAATTAATAAAAAGTGTAAAAATTTGTATTAAAAATTTCCGCCGTGATTTTCCACATCCCGACGTTTCATAATTGCGTGGCTATGCAAATGTATCGAGTTAAATATTTAAATAACAAAAGGATAATCGCTTGTAATTTAGTAAGTCCTTTCAAAATTTTGTTATGGAAACTTAGTGCGCATTTCGTCGAGCGACGATATAAAATAATGTATTGCATCGTCAGTTTTACCTCTCTTTATTTTTTTAACAAAAACAAAATAATCCAATTTTTTCTCAAACAATGTAACTTGAAGTGCCCAAAGTATCAGGTGCAATGACGAAACTAACGTATTAAATAAACGCTCAATGTTACAAAAATTAAATTAAGCTTTCGTGGCATTTAATCCTTGTCCGTTTTGTTATGTTTATCCATATAAATTTTTATCAAAATAAGTTTTCGCAACTACGTGCTTCTGGAAGTTATAGTAAAATTTTAGAGTCCTTTCTTTAAAAATAAAATTACCAAGATCAACTAATTCAGCTTTTGTGTTGTGTTCAACTTCGTTGTAATGTCGTATCGTCTTATGTCCTTTAGTGCTTTTATATTAACCAACTTCTGGAAATAAAAAATTAATATTTTACGTAGGTAATGACGATGCCGGTAACAATTTTGAAGAAGAATTAGATATGTATAATAATTACGAGCCCTCCAATTATAATGAATATTATGAACCCGGTGCTGAAGAATCTGTCGATAATGATGACACCGAGTTGGACGAAGACGATCTTGTTGCTAGAGCACTCGAAAGTATCGGCGGAGGACATTTAGGAAAAAGAACTATGTCAGGGGAAGGCATTGGTGGAGGTCACTTAGGCAGAAGAACTCTTGAGAGTATTGGCGGAGGACATTTAGGAAGAAGATCGATGGCAGGTGGAGGCATCGGTGGAGGTCACTTGGGAGGAAGATCTCTCGAGAGTATTGGCGGAGGACATTTAGGAAGAAGATCGATGGCAGGTGGAGGCATCGGTGGAGGTCACTTGGGAGGAAGATCTCTCGAGAGTATTGGCGGAGGACATTTAGGAAGAAGATCGATGGCAGGTGGAGGCATCGGTGGAGGTCACTTGGGAGGAAGATCTCTCGAGAGTATTGGCGGGGGACATTTAGGAAGAAGATCGATGGCAGGTGGAGGCATTGGTGGAGGTAATCTTGGACGTAGAAGCATTGAAAGTATTGGAGGTGGACATTTAGGAAAGAGAACAATGGCAGGTGGAGGTATTGGTGGAGGTAATCTTGGACGTAGAAGCATTGAAAATATTGGAGGTGGTCATCTTGGACGAAGTATTGAATCAATTGGAGGAGGTCATCTTGGACGAAGTATTGAATCAATTGGAGGAGGTCATCTTGGACGAAGTATAGAATCAATTGGAGGAGGTCATCTTGGACGAAGTATAGAATCAATTGGAGGAGGTCATCTTGGACGAAGTATTGAAAATATTGGAGGTGGTCATCTTGGACGAAGTATTGAATCTATTGGAGGAGGTCATCTTGGACGAAGTATAGAATCAATTGGAGGTGGTCATCTTGGACGAAGTATTGAATCAATTGGAGGAGGCCATCTTGGTCGTTCCTTAAATGATTTTGAAGATGCAAATTTGAACGAACTTGAAATTAAGTAATTAAATATCGACAACGCAATTCTTTTAAATACATACGTATATAGTACATATTTAAATTTAGGAAATAAAACTTGTGCAATTATCCATAATTAATTATTAAAGTTATTTATAATAATATTATACTTTTTGTAATTATTAACCTGTTACAAATAAAATTACTCCATGAACAATCAATTAGTTTAATTTGTGATTCTTTTTAGAGTTTTATTTTGGTTTACCTGATTTTTAGTATATTTTTTGTTAGGTAAGTTTTTTTTTTAATTATTTTTTACGTTTTAAATTAATAATATTTATACATTGGCTAGAAGTTTTGAGCAACAATTTGAAAATTGCATTATTGATTCTTTTAGTTTCAAAATGCAGAACCAGCGAAGAGTGCAAAAAATTGAACAGACTCACCAGAAGCGGAGAAATGTTTGATAGCTTGACAGCGGGAGGAACATTTGGGGTGTCAAAACGTCTTGGTCGTGTTAGGTATTCAACATTTCAAACATAATTTTATGAAAAAATTTTAATTTTGTATCATCAACATTTTAGAGTTTCAAATCGAGATGACGTGTACGCAAAACGAAGAGGTGGTCTGGATAGTTTGGTTGCCGGCGGAATGTTTGGAAAAGCGGCCAAAAGAAGCGATTATATTCCACTGTAAGTAAAAATTAATTTATGCTATTCCAAGACGATGTAAATGCAAAGGAGCATTTCGGTATATTTGTTTTTTGACTTTTTTTGTTTTTATACAGGGTGTCCCCGTGACCGTGGAGAACCTTTGAGGTGGTGATAAACGACACTTTTATAAGACAAATTTTTAAATAAAATTTTTGTCCAATTCCAAACCCTTGGGGGGCACCTTCTCTTTAAAGCAATACTTTGAATTTCTGATTTCAAACGGCCATAGCTCCGATATTATTAATTTTTTAGACTTAATAGATTAGACCTTTTTTAAAGATCATTTGCTTATCTACAAATTAGTTTATGTCCCCTTATCGTCTAGGTTAAACGGTGCTTGAGTTATAAATTAAATAGAGGGAAAAAATGTTAAAAAAACTTGATTTTATTTTTTTTACTTTTCTTGTTAACTCCGTATCTCTTAAACGAAACGCCTTAGAAAAAAACTAATGACCTAAACCGGATAGGTAATTTAGCGGGCTACAACATTGGTCAAATAAATTTTCTTAGGAAATCAACCGTTTTCACAGAAATTCTGAAAATAATGAACAAAGTGTAGGTAAAAAAATACAAATAACGAACCAATTACCAGTAATAAATAAACAATATAAATTAACAAAGTAATTAACGATAAACTAATGGGCTTTATAACAATGTCGCTCAAACGTTAAACGCTACAATACGTTTTGACATTAAAACAAATTGTAAAACAAATGAGATTTTTAAAAATTTTGTAAATTTATTTCTTTTTTACCTACACCTTGTTCATTATTTTCAGTATTTCTGTGAAAACGGTTGGTTTCCCAAAAAAATTTATTTTACCAAAGTTGTAGCCCGTTAAATTCCCTATCCGATTTGGGCCATTAGTTTCTTTCTAAGACGTCTCATTTGAGAGATACAGGCTTGACAAGAAAAGTAAAAAAAATAAAATCAGGATTTTTTTAACATTTTTTCTTTTAATTTAATTTATAACTCAAAAACCGTTTATTCTAGACCATAAGGGGATATAAACTAATTTGTAGATAAGCGAATGATCTTTAAAAAAGGTCTAATCTATTAAGTCTAAAAAATTAATAATATCGGAGCTATGGCCGCTTGAAATCAGAAATTTAAAATATTGCTTTAAAGAGAGGTACTCCCCAAAGGTTTGGACTTGGACAAAAATTTTATTACAAAATTTGTCTTAGAAAAGTGTCCTTTAATCCTTTAAGTTTTTAATCCGCGATAAAAAAAATTTGATCAAAAAATGTGTATACTCTACATTCAATCACAAACTATTATATCTGAGAGTATTTCATCCAATAAATTTATATTTCCACCCCTTTGACCTTCTGCGACATTACTTAAAAAATAAAATTTTGAAGACAATTTATTTTTATAATATCTACTGCAATTTTAAATTTAATGAGCAAAATCACTGTTTTATTGATTTAAATTTTCATAATATATTAAATTATATTGTTTATTTCGAAAAATATTTTTTTTTAATTTTGAGTGTTTACCCTTTTGTTTAGAAAACATCCATAATTATCCTATATTATTTATTGGTATCATTGTGATAATTAATAAAAAAAATACTTTATTAGTCTTACCTGCCAGGAGCGGATTGGCCATGTAGACAATCTAAAAGTTAGAAAATGAAAAAATGAGCTTTCTGTGCCGCGATCAAAATAAAACAGAAATTTTCATTCCATTAATTCCTAGATTACCGGTGGTTACTGGTAATTAAAATTCGGATGAATTATGTTATTAAGCTTCTTTTTACTTCAAAAAATTGCAGTTTTACTATAAAGATTAAAACTTATCTACCGATCACAACTTTTCACAACAAGGATAACAGTTTGTAATTGTTGTGAATTTTTAAAAAACTATCAACAATTTTCGAGCGCTAAACGTACATAATGTATATAAAATAAAATTAAAAATTACTTTTGCTCCTGACCTGACCTGCGACGACAAAAAGCGATCAAAATTTGTAGCCGTTTGGCGTTATTTGATATTTTTCGGTTTTCTAATTTATTATTATTTAAGGGAAAACGAAGAAATGTTGAATCCGTTTGAAAGAAATATTCGTTACTTAAATACCATGGATCTCGGAAGTTCTTTTGGAAAGGCAACAAAACGATTTAGTCTGGATTCTTTGGGGTAAGTGCGGACGTGACGTTGTTTAATTATTTTAGAAATTCGCTTTCTCACAATTTTTATATTTACGAAAATGTTGGGGTATTGTAGAAAAATATTAAATAAAGATATCTAAGTTACATTTATATTTTTGACAGAAACGGGGCGTTTGGCGTAGAGAAACGAATGAATGATGAAAACAGGGAACAAGAATTAAGAGCTTTTCAATTAAATCTTGGAAACAAAAACTCGAACAAGGATCGCTTCAATACGTATCGAAATTCTGGAAATTATTTTAGCATCATTCCATCATACAATCAGCCTAAATATGACGATGAAACACAATAAATATTTTTATTGTTCAACTAAGCGCGGCTGGAATGTAAAATGAAAATGTTAAGTTTCAATATAACTTTTTAATTTCAATTTCCATTCCGTATTATGATGTTCGTTTTTGATGTACATTTGAAAAAAATTGTTTCAATATAAGGAATCCACTGTATCTATTTGTTTATTACATAATAAAAAGTTATCAACTTTCTACATTACTCTTATTAAAAATTTGTCAATTGAGGAAGAAACGTAAAAGCCAACCCGAAATGCCAAATTATTACGATCAAAGCGTTTTTATTCGATGGAAGGCCGAATCCAATGAGACGGGCGATCCAAAGGTAAATAATACACATATATTTCTTTGATTTTATGAAAAATTAATTTTGTCCATCAAAAAATTAAACATTTTTTCGATAACCAGAAATTTTCTCCGAGACCGAGCAGGCAATAACAAAAATCAAAATTTAATTCCTATATAATATTTTCAAAATTAGTTCTTACTTTAGGCTATCATCGTGTGCTAACAATACCTATGTCGTACTGTATGATTTATACAAAATATCTTTTTGTTAAAAATCAAATTAAGATGTTATCGTCATAATAGCATAAAATATTTGTTTATTATTTTTCACGTAACGACCGCGTAGATAAAAATCTATAAATCAATATGAAAAATTTTTATATACAAATAAATGGTAATTCGTAATAAAATATTGCATAAGCAGAATGGCGTTCGTGAACATTTTCTGTTTTTGGTTTTCGGTAAGATTAGGATCCATCATAATTGCGTGCATAACTTTGGTAAGAATTATTTGTAAGAAACTTTTCGGCAAAGTAAGAATTTAATTTTAAATAATTGCAGCTCCAAGCCATCGTTTGGATTATTTTCGCCAGTATTTTTATGGATAATCTCAACGACGACCAAAAGGATTTGAACGAATTTTTAAATCAGTTTTCTTTAACCGAGGAAATGCTGCAAGATCTTATTCAAGGTAAATCGACGACTTTTTATTTTTAAATTTTTCTTCTGACTTTTTCGTTTCAGATTCGGAAATTTATCTCATCAGCTTTACGGTGTTTTTGGCTACGTTAATGTTTACTTGCATTTTACTCATAATTGGATCTTTCAAGGTGATTAAAAATTAAATTACTTTGAATTTACGTAGTTTCTCTAAACTTTCCTTTTAGTGCAAACCGGAACTCATGATTCCATTTATAATTACCTACTTTATTTACGTATCGGTGATTACATTTGGACACATAGTTCTCATGATGAATTTCAAGAAGGAAGATTATGGAATTGGAGTACTGATTTTGTACAGTAACGCCGGAGGATTTTTAATCCGTATGACTTAGGTAATCCTTAATATAATCTAAATAAATGCACGTTATTTTTTTAGTTTACTTGCTTTACTTGTGGGTTTGCGTGGTGAGCTTCGTCCAAATCATTTACGAACTTCGGTTGGAAATAAAACGAAGACATTTGGTTCCTGGCATTCAACAATTTAATAATGGAGTTAATATGGGGAATTCAAAACTCAAAAAAGCTTACATACGTTAGCCGACAAAATCATTTTTAAAATTCAAAAACAGCTTTTTTAGTTACGCACTTCGATGATTCAGTTGATAGTATGATTTCTAATGAAATTTATTCCTGTGTTTAACCTCAAAATAAAAATTTTAAGATTCCATTGTTATAAAATAGCAAGCATATTTTTAAGTGTCCAAATAATCTGCTGATAAGACGAAATGTATCGAAAACATATTTCTATTGATTCAATAACTTGCAAACCTTGAACTAAATTGAATTTCGATGTTACACTATAAAATATAATCAATTTAATTAAAAAGGTGATTAAATGCATTTTTTTATATCGAGTGCTTTATTTTAAAGGGATCACTTGAAGAAAAGGTTGAAACAAATTTTGAAAATTTATTTTATTGAACCAAAGGAATTTTTTTTAATTCGAATATTCGCTCGTTAAAAATAATCTGCATAATATTCTGTATCCTCAATGGATGTTGGAGAAAGAAGAAGCGAAAAGTGGAAAGATTTTCATCGTTTTACCCTAGACTGATTTTGAAGCTTCCCTTCAAGCTCATTGGTTCTTTTTCGTATTGATTTGATATTCTAAATTCTATATATTTTCAAATCATATCTTGATATGATTCACGTACACACACGGAAGTAATCTTTGCAGTAATAAATAATCGCTAATTTTGAAAGTTCTCGAATTGAAGATCCCGCTTACATGAATCCGAACTGCTCTGAACTAGATCACTTAAAAACTGATTTAAAAAAAATAATTAACTAGGAAAATACCACAATAAAAAAAAATAGAAAATGTTGCAAATTTGCATTTTCAACGTTACAGGTGTAACTTTCTTACAATAACCCACAAACTTGATCCTCATGGAGTACGGATATCCTACTATTTAACATTATTACACTCAAATTATTTGTACAAATATTTTTATTACTTCTGTAAAATTATAAAAAATCAGTTTTTGTTCGTAAATAATTTTTAGTTGCAATTTCTAGCCGAATTGGTTATCTATTCGATGCTCGTAAAATTATTCATAAAAGAGTGCCATTGGATAATCATTGAGAACATAGGGCTCTTACATCCGATTTCAGCACTCCAGCGAAATATCACGCGATTTAGACGAATCAGAGAGCCAGATTCTAGGCTGTCTCAGCCGAGAGGGGATAGCATTTCCCGTGCTGTAATCGTAAGAACGTTCAATTACTGTACTAATAAATTATATTATGTGCTAATCGCTTTGATGGTAGGCTTTAACTAATTAGTGAAATGATAACTTATTTCCAAAAATTCAATTACATTTTTATAATATACAAACCTGATATGTATACATACCTACTGGTATTCAAATAATAGAAGTCAAGGTTGCACTTTTAAATAAAACTATATTAACAGATTATGGTAATCAAACATAGTAGGTAATTGTTATAACAAAAAAACTTAATCAATTGAGCTTTTCTCGCATGTTAATTAAATTTTGACGCGCTTTGACGCGCTTTGACTCGCGCGTCAAAATATACCTAACTATAATTTAAAATTAAGAATTAATCATAATTACCTATATTTTCTGCCAAGTTATCGGATATACCTATTACGAATATTTCGTGACCTGACTTCTATAGCTTATCTTATAATAATATAAGATGTTGTTATAGTATGTTACATTACAAGGTAATAAAGAGGGTAATTAATCGCGAGTGTAGATAATATGAGACGGTCATTACTAGAGTGTGGAATTATATGTAAATGCATATTTTTGTTGCTTGTTCCTAGAGTCGTAAAAAATGGTATCTATGCGTTTCTATAACTTTAGAGTTTACAACCAAAATTTGAGAGTGCATATTTCATATGTTTTTATTTTTACTGCATATTTCATGTTTTTATTTTTAAGACATATAAGTGCATATTTTCATAATTTTAAGAAAATAAAATTTAAAGATAAACTTTGTGAAAATATCTTTGAAAAGAACAGCTTCCCAGGCACGGCTTTGAAAACAAATTTGTTTATTTATTGTTGCATCCGCAATAAACATCATACATCAATATTGCCGTTTATTGTGTCGTCATAATGGAAATATGCAGCTTATGATTATTTTATGAGTCATAATTAGAGCACGGAATTTAATGAATTTGCATATTTCTTAAAATTGACATGTCACCAAAATCCATATGGATAAAGCCGAATTAGACAAATCAGAATTCAATAAATACTTTTTAAAATACATATTTTGCATATTTTTAACACTAGGTGGATATTTTCGTAGGTTATGCATATTGGTGCTTTTTGTATTTTTTTTATTCAACGGTTCCATTTTCAATATTTCAAAGGCGATTTTCTCGAAAATTTCTTACTATCTGTCCCAACAGCTTTGGGGAATTGTTATTCGAGGGCTGACCTTCCAGCACAATAAATGACAAAAATGCGGCTGGAGTATAATCTCATTGTTAATTGTAATTAAATCTCTCAATAAAATTAATTAAAAAATAAAGGTGTTTGTTTTTTGTAGTACATAATCTTTTTATTTTTAAAGCATATACGTGCATATTTCAGGCATTTATTACTGCATATGTATGTGCACATATTTGGTACTTTTTAGTGCATAAATTCCACACTCTAGTATGTTAGCCAAATATAACTGCTGACACTAAGGTACCCGGTTTGAATCCAAAGGGAATTCGTGCTTCGGAGGGAACGTAAAGCCGGTGGCCCTCCTGAGTTGATGATTGCCAACAACGGGGTTATAGGCATTCAACAATCCGGTCTAAGCAACCGTGGGGTCTAGGGTCTAAAATGCCGAAACCTTTCTTGATAAAAAAAGAGGCAGTGAATTGAAGTCTGATGAAGAAAAAGTAGTACTTTATACGCTTTAGAAAAATCGATCGTGGTATATATATGAATTTAAACTAAAACGCAGGTTTTAATTAAAAATACTTAATCACGCTTTGTTGTTAAAATAGATATTAACGTAATATAATATAAACCGGATGTGTGCTTAGGCGTTAAAACGTGGATGTCGAAAGTATGCTATATAATTATTACGCCAATGAAATTGCATTTATTCAAATTTACATTTACGTAATAAAAAATATTGAATTCATAAGAACAATCATTGTACAACAATTAAATATTAGGTGCAAACGAAAACCTGCATAATGATAATCCATAACGCGGCATAATTAGATAATTTATTATATTTTTTAAATTATACACATCTGCACGAAATGTAATGTAATTTATCTATAAATATATTATTAAGATAAAATGGATTGTTTCTGGTTTTTATTGAACTGAGTAGTAGAACAGCTTGGACTATAGGTAAATTAGAACCTGTGGTACCCGATTCTTCGAAAAGTCGAAGAAATTGTAGATGTTATCTTCTTTTTTGATGATGAACTATATTTTAGGAAGCCAAAATACATTGCGACGGTCATTGGCCAACGCTTTTTTCTTCATCTGAAATGTTTAATTTAGCCTTTCACAGATTAAAAATTTATTTGCTCCATTTAATTATTGGCAGTCACGGGTAAAAATTAGAGATAAATAAATTAATTATTCTAGAGGCTACTAAAACTTACATTTTTCCTTATTTGTGGTATAGAATGACGACCATACTGCTATTCGCCAAAGAGAACCCCGAAATCAACATTATCGTTAAAATGATAACATAAATAAAATCCCATAGGTTTTTCTGATTATCATAATCATTTTATTATCCAACAAAAATTTGAAAAATACAAATAACTCTTCACAGAAGTGAAAATGTAGTTTTAACAAGTGCCAGATAATAGCCGCATTGTTACCCAAATTAATTATACATGTTTTATTGTTTCTTTGTACACAATTAATTTTTAAAAATTGTAATTCTCGTGTTAATTAAATCAGATTTGTTGATTAGATATGATGGAATGATATCTAAAAAAGGAATGCAAATGATGCGCAACATCAAATTGAATTTAGAATCGCACAAGTTGTTCATCCAAAATGAAGCTGATTTTTTCTTGTGATAATGTGAGGTATATGCAATTAACAACTTGCGTAATTGGTAAGTCGCTTTAAGCAGAAGAGATGCTTTATAAAAAATTTAAAATTATCTAGCAACGCTGCTGTTGGCAAATATTGGAATGACCTTAACATGGTCTTCTCCATCTTTGCCGAAACTGCAATCTGACGATTCTCCAATTGGCGTACAAATTTCAAAAGTAAGTTTTTCCATAAAAAATATACTAGGTGTACAAACTCGGCTTTTGTAGGAAGAAGCGTCATGGGTAGCTTCAAGCTTTTTATTTGGAACCATATTTGGTGGATTTATTTCGGGAATAGCTATGGAAAAGTTAGGAAGAAAATGGGCGCTAATAGTATGTGCCATTCCGCAATTTGCGTCGTGGATTGTAGTCGCTTTCGCAAAGTCCGCTATGGTTTTGATAATCGCTAGAAGTATTGCCGGAATTGGAGGAGCTATTGCATTAGCCGTAAACAAGTTTATTGCAATTTTTCGTCTTTTAATGTTTCGTTTTAGACTGTCCCGATGTATTGCGGAGAAATAGCCGAAAAAGACATTAGGGGAAAATTGGGAACCGCCATCAACCTTTTAAAACTGACAGGAAGCTTATACGTATTAAGCGTCGGACCTTTCGTATCGTACAAAGCTTTAACCTTAAGTTGTAGTACAGTTTTAATAATTTTTGTGGTTTCCTTCTATTTTATGCCCGAAACACCAACCTACCTATTGAAGGTCGGCAAGAAAGAGCAGGCCAATAAAAATTTGGTCCTTTTGTGCAGTAATGGCACCTGCGATAAGGGCATAGAGGCCCGCATGGACGAAATTCAAACCACGGTGGACTACGACATGAGAAATCGATCCACCATGAAGGAATTTTTGACCAATCCGGAATATCGCATGTCTCTAATCGTTATGACCGGTAATGTAATTGATTTTTTTTAAACGAATGAATTAAATTGGAATATTTTAATAGGTGTTAAAACGCTTCAACAGTTTAGCGGCATGAATGCCATCGACCCATATTTGCTGACGATTATCCGAGAAAGTAAAAGCAGCATACCCGAAGAAATTTCCAGTATTATATGTGGTGTCGTACAAATCATCGGAGGTTTTTATGGTGCAGAAAACTAACTGTCACTAAAACTAATAAAAACTGTTTTAGCTCTACTCTCTTCCGTTCTAATAGAGAAGATGGGTCGTAAGCCCTTGCTGATAATTTCAGCCCTTGGCTGCGCTGTCGCTTTGATTACCTTGGGAGTTTACTTTTATTTGCAGCAACAACTCGAAATGGACGTTAGCGAGATTTCGTGGTTGCCAACAGCGGCCTTAGCGTTATATCTCGTTATGAATCCGTTGGGGATATTCACGTTAGCTTATGTGCTTTTGGGTGAATTATTTGCTACCAACATAAAAGGCAGCGCCACAACCGTAATGACAATTTATGGCGCGGTCCTAGGATTTTTGGTTTCGAAATTTTTTGAACCTATTTCGACGGCATGGGGAATGTACACCATGTTTTGGATATTTGCTGCATTCTGCATAGCGGGATCAATTTTTGCTTTCCTGCTTTTGCCAGAAACCAAAGGAAAGTCCTTCATAGAAATACAAAAAAAATTAAACAGAAATAGACAATGAAAAAACTTTGTAACTTTAAATCGCAAACCTAAACAAATCCTATCCTTGATTGTTAAAATTGAATGATATCAACCACTTGATCACCTTAAGTGTTTCATTGAAAAGTAATTTCCTGACCTTGTAAAATACCACGCAAAACGATGACAAATGAAATAGATTTTCATTTCGTTTTTCAAATTTAGCTGAAAATCAAATTACACTCCAGTTTCGACTAATTGCACTCGTAGATAACGCAGCATTAGGAAATTACAATTTTATTGATGAAAATTTCTGCAAGTGGGTTCCTAAAAGTACATTTATTTTTTTAGCACAATTTCAAAAAATTATATTTCGATCTAAATTAGCTTATTAGATTTATTGATTAGATAGAGCGTCAATTATCTACTAAATGAATAAAACTGACGCATTTGATTATAATAATCACATAACACTGAATCTACAAAAAAAAAATTTTAATTGTGCAAAATCAAAATTTCAATTTCCAAAATGAAGTTGGCCTTTTCTTGGCGTAATGTGCGTTATATGCAGTATATGGCTGCAATCACCGGTAAGTTAGTTTTATTGAATATACTAAGGGGGTTTTAAATATTTAAAATTGTTTAGCCACACTCCTAATAGCAAATTCTGGAATGTTTATAACATGGTCTTCGCCGTCCTTGCCAAAACTTCAATCTAGCAATTCTCCAATAGGTGAAACAATTTCAAAAGTCAGTCAATTTCTTTAGAATTTTTCCGCAATAAATTAATATAAAGTTCGCGATTAACAGGAAGAAGCGTCGTGGGTTGCCTCAAGCTTCATGTTTGGAACCATGTTAGGTGGAATCTTTACAGGAGTAATTATGGAAAAGCTAGGTCGAAGATGGTCTTTAATTTTATGTGCCTTTCCACTATTTGCTGCATGGATGGTGGTGGCTTTTGCACGAAAAGCTATAGTTGTAATTTCTGCCCGAACCATTGCTGGTTTTTCGGGATCTCTTGCGTTAGCTGTAAGTAAGGAGAAAACAATTTGATATCCGGTTATTTAACTAACTGCTTTTAGGCCGTACCTGTGTATTGCGGAGAAATAGCCGAAAAAGACATTAGGGGAAAGTTGGGAACGGCTTTCAACCTTTTGAAATTACTTGGAAGTCTATATGTACTAAGTGTTGGTCCATTTATATCGTACAGAGCTTTAACCTTAAGTTGTAGTGCAATTCCAGTAATATTCGTGGTTTTATTTTATTTTATGCCCGAAAGTCCGATGTATCTAGTGAAAGTTGGTAAAAAAGATTTGGCAAGAAAAAATATAACCCGTTTGTCCAGTAACGCCACAGATAATAAAGGCATAGAGTCCCGATTAGAAGAAATGCAAACCACGGTTGACTACGATATGAGGAATCGGTCGTCCATGATAGAATTTTTAACAAATCCCGAATATCGAATGTCCTTAATTATTATGACCGGTAAGACGATTTGAAAGTCTCAAACAAAATTAATTTTTGTTGTTGTAGGGGTTAAATCTCTGCAGCAACTTAGTGGTACGAATGCCATCGATCCATATTTGCAGACGATCATTGGAGCAAGTAACAGCGGAATTCCAGAAGACATATCCAGTATAATATGTGGCATAGTGCAAATTATTGGAGGTGATATTTGATTAGAATAAAACTTATAGCACTAATTACTACGAATTTTTAGCAATACTTTCTGCCATCTTGGTGGATAAAATGGGTCGTAAACCATTACTAATTATCTCTGCTCTTGGGTGTGCCACAGCTTTAGCTATCCTAGGAACCTACTTTTATTTAGATCAAGTGGTAGAAATGGACGTCACTAGTATTTCCTGGTTACCAACAACAGCGTTAGCGTTATATCTCATTATGAATCCTTTGGGAGTATTCACGTTATCCTACGTACTTTTAGGTGAACTCTTTGCTACCAATATAAAAGGTAGTGCGATAACCATAATGACAGTATATGGTGCCTTCTTAGGCTTTATGGTCGCAAAATTTTTTGAACCCATTTCGTCGGCGTGGGGGATGTACACTATGTTTTGGATTTTTTCCGGGTGTTGCGTAGCAGGAACTATTTTTGTTTTCTTCTTCTTGCCCGAAACTAAGGGTAAATCGTTTATGGAGATTCAAAAAAAATTGAACAGAAATAGAAATAATTAAATCACACTTTTATGCTTAATTATGTAATTATGTTCACGAACAACTAATTTTGTAACACGATATTCGAGAGAAAAGCTTTGTAGCGCTTTGCGAAGTGTTTTAAAACTCACAATAAACATTGATTACTTTTTTTATTTGTATTACCATCTTATTGAAGTTGATTGTGCTGAACAGCCTGTTCCTTACATTTCATTTTTAACTTCAATTTTTTTGAAGTTTTGTTCAAGGAACAATCTAATAATATTACATTATAGTAACTAGGTGGAAAGCCCGTCCGCAGACGGGTAGATAGACGGTGGATCTCTTTTTTAGCGGTTTTAATTAAAAAATTCATAACGCTAACCTGAGATCGACCGGTTTTGAAGTTTTCTCTTTTACTTTGATTTTTAAATTCCTTTATTATGTTTTATTTTGAACGGATCAAAAATTATTATTGGATAATTCTGTTGTTAACCACGCCCCTCCAAAAATTTTGCCAAAATATTGACACGCTGTAACAGGAGTGAGCTGGGATTTTATATATTAGGAGGAGGAGGATTACATCTAATAATAAAATAAAGAGAACAAATAATTAACCATTAAAAATTATAATCTCCGGGTAGATGTTGTTAGGGTTTCTCTTCACAGTCACTATAAGGAAGACGAAGAGTTAGAAAATGTTGATATGACTGAAAAATATAAAGAATATAATGTAGTAATCAACAGAACTTTTCATGCTCTTTCTCAATATCTCGAAAACCAATTAAAATAGGGCAAAAACCAATGTTACTTTTTTGAAAAGCATAAAATTTTCTATAATGATTCTGAAAAAAAACGGTACAAAAAATCCGAAGCATTTGTTTTTCGTTATTTTGTGATAGGATCCTTTAATCCAAAATTACATAGCTGCTAAGTTGTAGATTTCCGCCTATGTTATAAAATCACTATAAATTAATTAATTGAAAATATTGAGAAATTATTACAAGCAATTTAATTGATTCGGGTGGTCGAATCTGCACTGTATCAAAAAGCCCAGCCTTAATCTTCAAAATTCGTTACAAATTCGCGTCGCAGCATTCGATTTGATTTCATTTAATTTTCCACGCGTTTTTTCTTTTTCCTTTTTTCGTCCTTATTTCGTTTTTTACTAATTTCAAAGTTTTCAAATATATTTATGTTTTAGTTTTACTTTTCTACTAAAAAGTAAGTCTAGCTTCTTTGTTTAAATAATAATTACGAAATGGCACCAAGTTTGTACGTTAACCTTAGAGTTAAAATTTAAATATTTTTGTTGTTGTTAAAAGTAAATAAAATTTAATTTTGACGAGTAGATATAATAATTGTTATTATCTCAATTATTTATAAGATAAAAAAAAGTCTCAATAGTTTGCACAAATTAAAATTTTGTCTAAATTCGTTTGTAAGTCATCGATTAGATACAAGAAAGCATCGTAAACAAAGAATACTGTTATATAAATTTTCCACGATGAAGCTGCCGTTTTCCCATGGAAATGTCCGATACATGCAATATACTGCTTCAATATTGGGTGAGTAATGTTAATTAATTGTCGTCAAATTAATAACTCAAGAATAAAATTAACCAGCTACCCTTCTGTCCGCAATTGGTGGAATGTACGTAACGTGGTCGTCTCCGTCCTTGCCAAAATTAATGTCCAGTAATTCTCCAGCCGGTGTTCAACTTTCAAAAGTGAGTTAAAACTTTAAGTTTTCAAATTTCTAATGTTTTCAACTTAACGTTCAACAGGAAGAAGCGTCGTGGGTGGCATCGAGTTTTATGTTTGGAACCATGTTGGGCGGCATTATTACCGGGACAGTGATGGAAAAGCTTGGGCGAAGATGGGCTCTTATTGTTTGTGCTGTTCCACAATTTGCAGCGTGGATAATTGTTGCTTATGCCCAATCGGCTATAGTAATAATTACTGCTAGAACTGTAGCTGGGATTTCAGCAGCAATTTCGTTGGCTGTAAGTGGAGTAACTAAAGAACTTAATCATATCAAATTTTTAGAATAAACCAAAAAATGCACAAACACTTTTTAAAACTAAAATGTATGGTATTTATATTGTGTTAACTTAAACATTTTAGTTCTAAAAAGTGTTTGTGCATTTTTTGGTTTATTTTAAAATCGAGTTACTCTACCTAAACCACTTATCTATTGATTATTTAAACTTAATGTATATTTTAGACCGTGCCCGTGTATTCTGGAGAAATAACAGAAAAAGATATCAGGGGAAAATTGGGAACTGCTCCAAATATATTAAAATTGGCTGGAAGCTTATACGTACTAAGCGTTGGCCCTTACACCTCGTACAAAGCTTTAACATTAAGTTGTAGCGCTGTTCCACTAATATTCATAATTTGCTTCTATTATATGCCGGAATCTCCATACTACTTGGTGAAGACCGGAAAAAGTGATTTGGCAGCCAAAAATTTGGCCATTCTGTCCAGTAATAATTCGAGCGCTAAAGATATTGCTAGTCGTTTGGAAGAGATCCAAAAAACCGTGGATTACGACATGAGAAATAAATCGACCATGATAGAATTTTTAACTGGTCCGGATTATCGAATGTCCTTCATTGTTATGATTGGTAAATTCCTATTCGGCTTGTTTATGAAACAAAAATAATTATTAAAATTTCAGGTGTCAAAAGCCTTCAGCAGCTAAGTGGTATGCACGCGATCGATCCGTATTTACAAACAATTATCAGAGAAAGCAATGGCAGCCTTCCGGAAGAGATATCTAGCATTGTATGTGGAGTTGTACAGTTAATTGGAGGTTTACAGAGTTCAGATGAAATTTACCCTCTTAATAATAATTAACTCTTTTACAGCTCTTGTATCCTCAGTTTTAATAGAACGGATGGGCCGTAAACTGTTATTAATCATCTCAGCTCTTGGATGTGCGGTGGCCTTAATTATCGAAGGAACCTACTTTTATTTGCAAACTGTAGCACAGGCGGACGTCAGTGCTATCTCGTGGTTGCCAACGACGGCACTTGCATTATATCTCTTTATGAATCCTTTGGGAGTGTTTACCGTACCTGCCGTATTAATGGGGGAAGTATTTGCAACCAATATTAAAGGAAGTGCTGCAACCGTGATGACGGTTTATGGTGCGTTCGTAGGCTTCATGGTAGCTAAATTTTTTGAACCCATTTCGTCAGCGTGGGGCATGCACACCATGTTTTGGATATTTGCCGGCTGTTGCATAACGGGATCAATTTTTGTGTTTTTCTTTCTTCCGGAAACTAAAGGCAAAACTTTTATGGAAATACAAAAAAAGCTAAACAAAAATAGAACTTACTCGTAATTTTAAAATCGAAATATGTAAAATTCATTTCATCTTATTCTTAACCCTCAATTCAGGCGAGCGCTTGACATACTTGCATAATAATCATTTCACCAATTAAACACAAAACCTTTGTTATTGAGGTTATCGATACTTATCAGAAAATTTATCGAACTATTGTTTCTATATCTTACTTTGATAAGCCTACATATTTAATGTATTCTGTTATAAATTTTGAATATCTCAGACGATCTTAGCGTTTAAGATCTTTATTTCTCTGACCGCGTGTAAATGTAAATTGTGTTCAGAAAAGTTTTTTCCTGAAAAAAGATTCGGACGCTATATCGCACACTGAGATGACAAGTGTCGTAACTTTCAAAAGCATGTTTTGAAATAATCGTATTTTGAAGAATAATTTTACTATTATGACTGTATGGTCACCTAATTTTTTTTAAATAATAATTTGGTCAGTTCTAAGCGTAAAAAATAGTATTTTGAGAATGGAAATCATTTTATGCTGAAAATTAATAAATTAAATAGAAGGGTGGAACATACAACAGTTTTCTATTAAAAAATGTATGTACAACAGTATTAGTTTATTATTATAAAAAAATGTATTAAATGTTATCTAAACATAATTCTTCTTCTTGCATCTAATTTTGATGCACTACATTTTCCCCGCTTTCGTACAAGAGAAAAGTAGCAGACTCACTGAACATAGGGAGCATTAAAATTTAAAAAAAGTTAGCATTTTTTTTGTCAGAATGCAGTTTAAATAACTAAATTACCTATTTCTAGTATCATTAAATAAAAAAAATACAGGTAATTATATTAAGGCAGTTACCCTGTGTGATATCTCGAAAAAATCAAAAAAAAATTTTTTTCATAAATTTTTCCCCACTATATCTCAAAAACCGTATGACCCATTGCTTTGAAATTTGTGAAATGGTAGATTCGGAACATGTATGGTCATTGATTCAACTAAGATTGAAAAATTCCAAACAGTTTGTTTTATTCGTAACAAAATATTCAAATAAAATCATGAAATTTGAAAATTAATTTTCAAAAACATGTCAATTATTCAATTACCAATATTTTTGAATGATTCTAGTTCATTCGATAGTTACAGCTTTACAGATTGAAATGCCGTTTGGTTTTTTGATTTTAGATAAGTCAATAAGCCGGAATCATGGAGACCGTCGACAAACTTGTCAACAAATAATCTTGGCGTTTGGAGTAATAAATTTTGATCTGAAAATATTCTGACTTACTGTTGAAATGTTAATAAATATATAGAAAAAAGTTCAAAACTCTATATTTTTATTTTTCGTCATAAAAAAAATCCCAAAAAATGAGTCTCACGGGGTGACTGCCTTAATGTATTTTGTTTTCGTTTAGTCCAACTAGTATATATTTTGCTTCTCATAGTTGGTTTAATTTTTTAATATATTTATTCATTATGTATTCTTGTAGTGCAGATACAACTTGCTTTTAGAAAATAATAGCATATTACAAATTTTCCCCAACTGAACAAAATAATTAATGTCAACTCCTTTTTAGACTAAAACAAAATTTAATGTTTCCAAGGTTCGTCTTCTGTATCAGCTAAAAAAAACTCACTAAATAACTTTATTGAAAAATCTAACAAGAGGTAATTTTGGAAGATAACTCGAAAGAAATGATTTGTTCCGTCATAGGATTTTTCAATAAACTTATTTAGATCTAGTATTTTTTACCTAACATAAGACAAATTTTATCAATTATCCTTTTATAAACCTTTGAGGATATGTTAACAAAAACAAAAAAATAGATAATTCATAAAAACTTTAATTACAAAGTATCAAATTAAAACATTGAAAATTTAACTCCAATCAGAAGAAGCTGTAGCCCAGTTGGGTTGCGCAGGTTGAGCAGCAGTTGTATTTGCGTCCCAATCGCTTTGCACTTCTGTAGCCCAATCATTGGTGGCAGGTAACGCAGCTGGTGCTGGTGCACCTCCTGCCGGTGCCACTCCTGCAGCAGCAGCAGCTGGAGTGAACACAGCTGCAGGTGTATCCTCGGCCCACGCCTGAGTTTCCTGAGCCCAATCGCTTTCGGGAATTTCAAGAGGAATAACTTCAGCTTTAACTGGTGCAATCTCTTTGGCAGCCAATTCTTCCTTTTCAGCTTCTTCGGGTTCTCTGTAGAAGTAAAGATCTACGACGACGTCCCATTTCGTGTCCCTTTTAATAAGTCCACGAAGGCGTAAAACTTCACGTGCGAGCAACCACCACATCAAACCGATACTGTGAGGAGCTTTGTTATTGCATGGAATTGCAATATCGACAAACCGTAATGGTGAATCGGTATTGCAAAATGCAATAACAGGAATATTGACATATTGAGCTTCGCTTATTGGTTGATGATCAAAATAAGGATCGGTAACAATCAATAAACGAGGCTCACGAAAAGCGGTTTGAATTTGATTGGTGAATGCACCTAAAAGATTTTGTTAAAACTAAAATAACTTTTATTTTAAATATTGCTCACCAGGAGTGAATCTTCCAGCAATTGGAGTTGCACCAGTGTGAGCAGCGAACTTCAAAACAGCTCGTTGCCCGTATGGGCGACAAGAAATGGCAAAGACTTCGCCGGGATGTTCGATAGCAACAATTGCACGAGCGGCTAACTGAAGCTTCTCCCAAATGCGACGCAAGTGAAGGATATAAACTCCATCGTTGCGCCTTCTCCAGACGTACCTTAAAGGATAAAATACCTATATTACAACGGGGTTCCACGTGATAACTTTGAGGTTAGAACAACCACGTTTACATAAAATTAAATCTACTCACTGGTTCATCTGGAAGTTAACATTGTTGGTTCCCAAATGGGTGTACGCAGCCAACATTTTAGTCACATCATCTTCTTTAAGACTGAGGATATCTAAACCTCCCGACATTCTGACGTTGCTTAATAATTATGTTGAACCTTAACACAAAATTTTTAATTCAATACAAATTGAAAACCAGATTTTGTAATAAATAAATAATAAAATTACTATCTAAGAAAAACGAATAGTTTCTAAATAAAATAAACTTACGTTATAGGATGCCACTGGGCGGTGTTTAACTAGCGTGTTCGCAAGCAAAAGACCAATATTTTCTGCGCTAACTTCAATTCTCTTCAAACGCGCACGTAAAACCAAACTACCAACCTCGGTTATTTGGCGCGTAAAATTTTGATTTTAAAATTAACGATAAATTGCAATTACTGTTCATCACTGATCTATTATAAACGAATTCGTAGGATTAATGTTATTAACGCATTAATAACGTGTAACGATTTATAATAAGATTCAAATTTTTATCATGTTAAATTAAATTCATAATTTATCCTTACAAATTTAATTTTAATTTAACATGAAAAAAAAAATTTAAATATTATTATAAATACAAATGAATTTCTTTTCGTAACATTTTATAAAAAAAACAATACATTGTGGTTTAGCTCCTCCACTTTTTCTATTTCGCTAGTGCGAGCTTACGTCAGATTTCAACTAATAATAAATTTTTGCCGTACTTTTACTTTTCGATTACAATAATTCCAATTTTTTCCCCATGTAACTGTTGGGAAAAAAATGTCTATTACTGAAAATATTCAAATTTAAAAGACATCATTTTTGACACCCCACAAGTGGCACTAAGGGTTTTTCAGTTGAATTAAAAAAAATAGTTACGATTATTTACATTTCAAAGATAACGGACAATTTTTATTTTCAAACAACTTGACCTAATATTTTACATGAAAGTCACTTTCTAATATCATTGGTTGAAATTTAAAAATCTTATCACTTTTATGAGTGCCATCAAAACTAAATCTACAATAAGCGCCGAACAAATTTTCCCGATTTTTTGAGAAAAATATTAGGTATTGGAATAATGGGGCATCGTTGGGTAATACATTTCTGAAGTCTGGACAACCCCAAAATTATTTTGGCTTTGGTGAAAACTTGTAAAAAACTCAATCTTCAATTTGTTAATTTTTGTCGCGCTTGTTTCTTATCGAACCTCGTAAAACTTGATATATTGTTTATCAGTTTTGCTGATTACAATAGCAACGATTTGATTATTTCAACTTAGACTTAAGATAATTTGTTTATTGCTGTTCTGTTATCTTGTCACAATATTTTGCATTGGCGCTACGAAATGAGCTTTGCTAACGTCAACTATATGCAATATGTGGCTTGTTTTGCAGGTAAATATTTTGTTTCTCAAAGTGTATTTAATTTTTCCTATTTCCAAAAATGTTTAATAGCCACCTTATCTGCTGCTTGTGATGCAATGTACATAGCATGGACATCGCCAACTTTGCCTAAACTGACATCAAATAATTCTCCAATTGGAGTAACAATAACGCGCGTATGTATTAATTTTTTCTATGTTATCAAATTTGGTGGTATATTGTACTAAAGGTTCTATCATTGGTCGGTTCATTTTCGGTCGACCAATCAGAAGTGCGTTATAACCTATAGAAAGTGTTTTTTGTTTTTGTGTAGCAAGAAGCGTCATGGATTGCATCCAGTATGTACCTGTCTTGTTTTGTAAGCATTTTTCTTAGTCAGTGGCTTACGGATGGCATCGGTCGTAAAAATACGTTATTCGTTGCTGCATTTCCGCTGTTCCTGCCATGGATAATAATAATTTTTGCAAAATCAGCAATTGTTATCATAATCGCACGCATAATTGGAAGTATTGGAGGCCAAATTGCAATAGTGGTTGGTAGAACTGTTAAGTTAAATTCTAAATTTTTATTAACATTTTATTGCGTAGTCTACCACTGTGTATATTGGAGAAGTGGCTGGAAGCGATAACAGAGGAAAACTGGGCATGGCAGTGACGATGTTAAAACTGCTCGGTAGTTTATACGTCTTAAGTGTAGGTCCCTTCATATCTTATACAGCTTTGGCCATATCTTCTAGTATACTTCCAATCATATTTGCAGTTGCTATTTTTCCAATGCCAGAATCGCCATATTATTTGGTCAGAGTTTCCAAACCAGCCGAAGCTAAACGAAACTTAAAAAGATTGCTAAACAAAAACACTACCGAAATTGAAATTGACGACCAATTGGCTCTAATACAAAAAAATGTCAAGCAAAACATGGAAAGTAAGACAACCGTTTGGGAATTTATATCCAAACCCGAATACAGGAAAGCTATGCTCATCATGTTCGGTGAGTTTTTGCGTATATAGCTTTAAAAAAAACACATTTTCGTATTCTAGCCGTGGTAACCTTTCAGCAATTTAGTGGAGTCAGCACAATTTCGGCATACATGCAGACCATCATTCAAGACAGTGGTAGCAGCATTACGCCCGAAATTTCTAGTATAATATTTGGAGTAATACAAATTCCTGCAGGTAGGGCAAATAGAAAATGGCGCCTCGCCGCAATAGATAATTAAAATCTCTTTTCAGTTTTTCTGGCGGCTTTTCTAATCGATAAAATCGGCCGAAGACCATTGATGATGGTTTCTTGCTTTGGATGTGCGGTGTCTTTAACTGCAGAAGGAATTTACTTTTATCTGGAAAAAATTGCCGAAGCAAATGTCGAATCCATATCTTGGTTTCCCACGACATTCATTGTGTTATTTTTAATTTTAAATCCAATCGGCCTAAACACGTTACCTTACGTGTTGTTAAGCGAACTTTTTCCCATAAATATAAAAACCGTTGCGATCAACATTTACATGTTATATGGAAGCGTCATGGCGTTTATCACGGTGCTTCTCTTCGAACCCATCAGCTCCACCTGGGGAATGCACGTCATTTTTGGAATATATGCGGTCATGTGCATGTTGGGATTTTTCTTCACTTTGTTTATCTTGCCGGAAACTAAGGGCCACACTTTTGCAGATATACAGAAACTATTGTATTCCGGAAAAAAATAAAGAAGGTAACGAAAACCTCCCCAAGTTGCGTACATACGGCTATATCTTGTTTGGAAAAATAATAAAGTGAGTGTCCGAAATGAATGCTAGATACTTAATATTTTCTTAGTTAAAATGTAATGTTTTATTAAGGGGGTCGTACCATGTGACAGCTAATTTTTTTCTAAGGAACCAACATTTATAAAATCGCTTAAAATTTTTTGAAGCCAAAATATAGATTGGATTGATTCCAAAGATACACATACATTTTAAAAATACGTAGGTTGAATCAAATAGGCTACAACCGGAAATAGGATTAAGTGAAAATATTGAAAATAAAATTTTTGATACGGTTTTGAAAATTGAGTTTCGATTCAGTAGTCAGCAGTTTTTGAAAAATCGTGTGAGCCAATTTAAAAAATGCAGTTTGGAGAAAATCGCGTTTGAAAGTTCAAGTACGCATTACACAAAAACAATTTTGATTCCCATTGATCTGCTATGCCTGGTCCATATGATACGACTTTTTCTGGCTCGTAACAGTCTTGGAAAGCTGCTTACTGCTCCCTGTTAGATTTTTCAATTTTATAGATCTGTCGCACGTTACTACCCCCTTAAGTGCCAATAAAATTTTTTACTTGTTTTCTTTCTGTGTTTATTTTGTAATTTATTTTAACCGTAGTTCAACTACAGCTCAACGTAGAATTTACACTAAACCCAGTTTTTGGTTTTGCCAAGAGTTTCAATCGAGCAGTTTAGAAGGATCTTCGAGTTCGGATCCTCGTGACAGCCAAAATAGAAAATACCACACCGCCATTCTCTTTTAATGAATGATTGGTTGGAATTTGATTACCTGCCAACTTTTTCTAGGTTATTAAGAAACTTCACCAATAAAAGCGTGGTTACAGAGATGAAGAAAAATATAGCAAATCGGGTTTTTATACAGGGTGTCCCCGTGACCGTCTCCTCTCTTTAAAGCAATTTTTTGAATTTCAGATTTCAAACGGCTATAGCTCCGATATTGTTGATTTTTTAAGCTTAATGGATTAGAACTTTTTTAAATATCATTCGCTTATCTACAAATTAGGTCATAACCTCTTATCGTCTAGAATCAATAGATTTCGAGTTATAAATTAAATTAAGGAAAAAAATGTTTAAAAAAATTTAGGTTTTTTTTTCTTTTTTTTTTTGAGACGGTCATTAGCCTAGTTTGTTAGCTGAATAACTGCTGACATTAAGGTACTCGGTTCGAATCCGGGGAGAGTCTAAAATTTCTTATGATCGTCTTCGTGCTTCGGAGGGCACGTAAAGCCGGCGGTCCCTCTGGGTTGATGACTTGCCTTCATCAACAACAAAAACCAGAGTTACTGGCACATCTGAGATAAGCCTAGCAAGCTACCTTGGATGTAAAACAATAAATATGCTGATAGTACTAATAGTAACTTCGGAACATCACCGAGGTTGCTGTTAAATAAAAACAGGTCGCAGACCTAATTAAAGAAGAAGAAGAAGATTTTTTTTTACTTTTCTTACGAACCCCGTATCTCGTAAACGAAATGTCTTAGAAAAAAACTGACAGCTCAAACCGGATAGGAAATTTAACGGGCTACAACTTTGGATAAATAATTTTTTTTTGAAAATCAACCGTTTTCACAGGAATTCTAAAAATAATGAACAAGGTGTAGGTAAAAAAAACTAATTAACAATAATAAAAAATATAAATTAACAAAATAATTAACGACAATGTCGCTCAAACGTCAAACGCTACAATACGTTTTGGCATTAAAATAAATTATAAAAAATCAAATTGAGATTTTTAGCAATTTTGTGAAGTTTTTTTTTTACCTTCACCTTGTTCATTATTTTTAAAATTTGTGTGTAAACGGTTGGTTCCCCAAAAAAATTTATTTGACCAAAATTGTAGCCCGTTAAATTCCCTATCCGGTTTAGGTCGTCAATTTTTTCTAAGACGTTTCGTTTAAAAGATACGAGGTGCGTAAAAAAAGTAAAAAAAATAAAACCTGAATTTTTTTAACATTTTGTTCCTTAATTTAATTTATAACTCGAAATCTGTTGATTCTAGACGATAAGATGTTATAACCTAATTTGTAGATAAGTGAATGATATTTAAAAAGTTCTAATTCATTAAGCCTAAAAAATCAACAATATCGGAGCTATAGCCGTTTGAAATAAGAAATTCAAAAAATTGCTTTAAAGGGAGGTACCCCCCAAGGGTTTGGACTTGGACAAAAATTTTTTTTGAAAATTTGTCTTAGAAAAGTGTCCTTTATCACCACCTTGAATATTCTTCACGATCACGGGGACACCCTGTATATAAAATCAAAAACTTGAAGCAGACACAAAGATAATTTCTCAAAGAAATTAAAACCGTGAATTGCGAGAGCCAAATAATTTGAGATTATTCGACACAGTTTAGCATCGCTTTTTTTTTGTTAAGAAAAATATAATCAATACGACAAGTAAAAAATAAACCAAAACAAATTAAATTATAAAAACACTAGTACCCACACTACTTATACTCTGGTTTAATTATCGCAAAATTCCAACAGATTAAATCTCATAACCAGATAACATAATTATAATATTGTACGGTTATTGACAACCGAGGATGCCAAGCAAAAATTTTATTATATTAGTAATTGATAATGATAAACAGTGCAACATTTTCATTATCACGAAACTGACATAATTATTAGTAGGTAATAATTAAAAAATTATGAAATCTAATTCATTGACGAGATCGCGGTATATGCAGTACCTCGCTTCATTCATTGGTGAGTAAAAACAGGATAATTTTTTTTAATTTTATATTTCAAATTTACAGCCACATTAACGATCGCAAACGATGCGATGTACATGTCTTGGTCATCGCCAAGTCTACCAAAACTGACTTCACCAGAATCTCCCATCGGAACCACTCTTACCACTGTACGTTCCGGTTTATTTAAATTTTTCTCGAACAATCCTTAAATTTAATTTTTTTTTCTCATAGGAAGAATCCTCGTGGGTAGCGTCTATACCTTTACTCTCCACAGTTCCAACTTTTGTAATTGTTGGCTTGATTATCAACAAACTCGGATGCAAAAAGCTACTTTTACTTGCAGCCATCCCATTATTTGTGCCTTGGATTATAATAGCGTTCGCAAAATCTGCCGCCACGTTAATAGTATTAAGATTTATTGCCGGAATTGGAGGCGCAACTGCAACCACGGTAATAAAGTACCCATTTTGAAATGTCCGTCAGTTTAAATTTTAGGCCGCCACGATTTACATTGCAGAAATATCGGACACTAATATAAGAGGAATGCTTGGAAGTGCGTGCAATATATTAAGACTGATGGGAAGCTTATACGTCCAAAGTGTTGGCCCTTTTTTATCGTACAAAGCTCTAACGCTAAGTTGCAGTGTCGTTCCGTTGGTATTTGCAGTAACATTTTTCTTTATGCCAGAATCTCCCTATTATTTAATGAAAAATAATAGGACAAAACTAGCGCACAGAACAATTGCCAAATTTTCAGGAAAGGGGGCAACCGAAAAAATTATTATTGATAAAATGGAAGAAATCGATAAAACTTTAAAGTGGAACCAAAATAACAAAACTAATGCTTTGGAATTTTTTCGGGGAAAGGAACACAGGAAAGCTCTAATTTTAATGCTAGGTAATTTTTTAATTAATAAAAATGTGGTTTCGAATGACCAATTTTAGGAATCAAGACGTTGCAACATTTCAGTGGTGCTTTTGCAATTGATTCGTATTTGATCAAAATTATTCAATCGAGTAAAAGCAGCATTTCTCCCGAAGTTAGCAGTATTATATGTGGATTTGTACAAATTCCGGCAGGTCTCACAATTTATTATTATAATTACCAAAACTGATAATTGTTTTAATGCTCGGTTATTTTCAGTATTTGTAGCCGCATTACTAATAGATAAGGTGGGACGAAAGCCATTACTATTTGTATCAGCTTTTGGATGTTCCGTGGCTTTAATCGGAGAAGGAATTTATTTTTATCTGCAAGATGTTGCCCAAACTGACGTTAGCAGCATTTTATGGTTACCGACAACATGTTTGATTATATTTTTGATTATGAATCCGATAGGAATCTTCACCATACCTTATGTGATATTGGGAGAAATTTTTGAAACCAACGTTAAAGGTATTGCGGTAGCAAGTTCGACACTTTATGGAAGTTTTTTAGGATTCTTAGTAGTCAAGTTCTTTGAACCAATATCCGAGGCCTGGGGGATTTACACAATGTTTTGGATATTTGCAGGAGGAACTATAATTTTATCCACACTTTTGTTGTTAACTATGCCAGAAACTAAAGGAAAATCTTTTAGAGAAATACAAAGAAGTCTGAATAATTAAAAATAATTTAGAAATATATAATAAACCTAATTTGAAAGAAATTGTTTTAAACTAAAAATAAACCCCGACTCCGCTTACAAATCTTTGAAACAAAGATTCACTCTTAATAGATATTAAAAATAATTTTTATATATTGCAAACTTTATTTGGTATAAACTGTTCTCGTCTTTTACAAACTTTTGTATTCAAAAAATTATTATATTTTAATTCTGTTACTAGTTTTTCTCCCAGCATTGCTACTGCAGCGTTAGGATTGCCACTAGGTATATAAGGTATCACAGAAGCATCCACCACGTAAAGTTTATTTGTACCGTGTACTTGGAAGCCATAATTCACAACCGAACTCTTATCTCGAGCAGCTCCCATTTTACAGGTGCCCACATAATGGTAACTTGTGACAGTCAAATGTCTGACGTAACACTCCCAATATGGTCTAGTATCAAATTTAAAATTTTCACATCCGGGAAATACTTGATCGTTTAGTTTGGCTCCTAACTTTTGCATAGGTTCCGAAGAAATAATTTTTTTTATCAAATCGATCCCTTCCAAAAGAATTTCAACATCGTAAGGTTCTTGTAAATAATTTGGATCAATCAGGGGCTTACTGTGGGGATCTTTATCACGCAATCGCAGAAAACCCCTACTTTTAGGATGTAAATTTATAAGTAAAGTGGTTAAAACTGATTGTCCAACAAAATTCTTAAAATAATTGGTCCAAACTTCTTCGGTAAACCCAAGCGCTTTATACAAATGCTTGCCCCCATCAGAAGATACGCCAATGGGTAAAATCATAAATCCTAAATTTGGATGTTCATTAAATGTGTCTTTTCGTTGGTAATTAAATTTAGTGTCAATAGAACCTAATATTTCACAGCCAATAACGGTCCACAACCCAGTTCCACTATAAAAATAATCTAAAGCTGAAAAGGGAGACATCATGGATACGGCATCTATACCCAATGATGTATTTAAAATCACCAAGTCTAAACCAGTAGATACTTGATCTTGTAAATTATAGCCCACTGGTAAATCAATTACAGTTTTAATTCCTAGTTCATCCAGGTGATGCTTGGGACCAACCCCAGATAACATTAAAATCTTCGGACTGCCAACAACGCCGGCACTTAACACCACACCCTTCTTAGCCCTTACAATTAATTCGTCCATTAAATAAATATATTGAACGGCATAAGCTTCATAATCGGATTTAAAAAGTACTTTAGTCACCAAGGTGTTTGTTTGCACAATTAAATTGTCTTTTTTTTTCTTATTCAAAAGATGAGCAAAACTCCATCGAGCTCCAGATTGAATATTAATTTGGGGCCGCATAAAACCTGCGTATTTTTCAACTTTTATTTTGTTAACTTTTAACAATTTACGCTCACCTGTACTATGTTTTCCATTTAAATCCCTCAACGGATAACCCAACAATTCAACGGCCTTTAAAAAACAATCAACTAAGATGGTGGAATAAGATAAATCATCGACAATTAATGGACCATCTGTCGAATGATATTTACCTAAGAATAAAAATTTATTTTATAAAATTTAACTGTGTTAATTCAAAGATGTTTTGGTAAAATAGTTTATTTTTGTGTCGAAACTTTCTGTTTTAAACCGACAGCTGAAAAAGCCTACTTTCGGTGAAGGAACTAGAAAAAATTCTCACTTACTGTTGTTCTTGTAAACACCCATGTTATTTTCGTTTTTCTTAAAATAATCGAGAACGTCGTATTTATAATTATAACCATCTAAATCTTGATACCAACTTTCGTAATCTTTAGGGTGCCCTCGTGAATATATCATATTATTAATGCGGCTTGTTCCACCAACTATTCGACCCATCGGCCAATTAACGCTCTAAATAAACACGTAATTCTATTAATCAATCAAAACTTGGATTAAAAAACTATTACTTGCTTGTTATAAGCTTTGGCAGCATTTTTCTGTGAAACGGTATTGTGCTGCCAGTCGACAGAAGATAATTGTAAAAGAGGTCCAAGTGCTGGAATATCAAACCACGCGTTGCCATTGGGTCCCGCTTCCAACAACAGCACAGTAGTTTTCGGATCTTCAGATAAGCGTAAGGCAGCAATACTACCAGCAGTTCCGCTTCCAACTAAAATTTAAGTAATATAGGGTAACTTTTCTAGAATCAATTAAAATTAAAAATTGTTATCCTTGCACATTTTTTCATTCTCATGATAACACATAAAATAACACAGCAACAAAGAAAAGAGATAGAAATGGTCGGGAAATTCATGTAATGGCACATAAATCAAATATTAAGAAAATTTTATCAACTGAAGCCAAATGCGATTAATCAGAAATTCTTTACCTCTACCTTCGGACAGATCCTACCTAGAAGCATTCTAATTCAACCCTTGCTTGTAGACATTACAAAAAAAAAGGCTGGTAATTGAAACTTCCAGTAGTTGATTTGAAATGGGGTCTACCTTCACTGTACGCACATTATGTTAAGATGTCCCCAAGTACATGGGTCTCCTCTTCTATTATATATTCTTTAATCTATGGGTTAACCCATATACTGTGTTAATATTATTCTATTGCGATAATGCTACGGTATAAAAAGACTAGGTTTACATAAAACCAACGTACCTACAATGTAATCATACGAAACGTCCAACTGGTTCATTTCTTTGCAAGCGATGCAGTGCAAAATATCTACATATTCCATTATTCGTACATATCCCCCGAAAATGAAAAGAGCACACGCATAGAGCAAAATTGCTGTAAAATAAATTATACTGCCCATCAAGTAAAATTAGATAACATGCATTGTCAAAGCATTACGAGATTGCCGACAAGAAAATAAATTCTAGTGATACATTTCTTTGTAGATAATTTCTATTGAAACGTAAGAGAAATGCGTAAAACATCAGAAATGTAACAGTGATATGAAACGTCAGTTTTTAGGTTAAGTGGATAAACATAACCCAAAATTTGTTTTTGGAAGTTCTTCGAGAACTATCGTTAATTTTTGTATATAACTTAATTGGTCAAAAACCTTTAAAATTATTCTGATTTATTTGCATTCTTATTTAAGTACTTTTTTGTAAATGGTAATTTAAAAAGTGCCACATCAGTTATCGAAAGCATGACTACTGTGAGTAATCAAAACAGACTTGAAATTTTAAAAGCTTTTCAAGAAAAGCACGAATCTGATTTATTAGATTTGAATAAATGTCGCGAATTGAAGAAAAAATGGGAAGGTCGTGTGATCGAGATCAGAGATGAGGTAGGATATTCGAACCTAGGTTCCTACGATAAACACTAAAATCATTAATTTTAGTTAAACTTAAACAATCCAAAATCTAGTTTTACGATCACTTTGGAGGAATTGGGCGAACAAGTCACTTGTTTAGTTGATACGAGAAACCGTGCTCTTGAGGTTTTAAATGAAGTGTCCAAGGAATTGGAAGTGACATGTGAAGTTAAAGAGAAGTTTGAAAATTATTCCAAACAGCTACACATGCTAGAATGTACTTTGCAGTATCTGAAGATCGTACAATATAGTGAAACGTTGTGGTAAGTAGTAGGTTCAAATACGTCGATGTTTGTTAAACTGGGCTCATTGTTTAGTGACGAATTACAAACAGCATTGAAGCAGAAAGATGATGAACAAAGTGTAACAATTTTCGCTAATTTAAGCGAAGTCTGTCGACAATTGGCATCATCATCGGCTATAAATTTGCAAAATTATTTGAAGGAAACTACCCTACATTGGCACAACATCCTCAAGCAGAAGTTTTCAAAGTAAGTACATTACTTTTTTCTGCGATGTATTTTGATGAAATATATAATTTTCACATTTTTAGAGAGTTTGATGAAGCATTAAAAGTAATTAAGTGGCCTTTTGTTAATTCCAACGTTAGTTTGGAAGTGCCTTTAGAAGTGAACGTAAAAAAATTGCAAATAATAGTGGAATATTTGTTACAAATTGATTTACCAGATGAATTAGTGACGCCTTCAGAAGCTAAAGGTTATTTATCTGAATTTCCTCGTTTGAGTTTGCCAATGGAGCTCATGATTGCACCACTTAGAAAACGCTTTTTGTATCATTTTCATGGAACCAGAAAAACTAATCGAAGTGACAAGCCAGAATGGTAGGAATCATTTATGAAATATTTTAGTAAGAAAGTGCTTCGAGGTCTTAAAAAATTGTGTTATAATAATTTACTTTCGAGTTGCATTCACAACCTTGATTTTTAATCAAAAATTTGATTGATCTCAATAAAATGAAAAGGGAGATTTACAATTTGCTATCTCATATATGCGGATGTGAGTTGGGGAGCTCACACTATTAGTAAAGAGCTCCTTTGGCAATTGAGGCTTCCTCGATCTTGAGTTGGTAACAGTTGCATTTAGATAGAGTTATATGGTATGGTAAAAGTTTGTAAGCGCCAATCAAAATTACGTATTAAGAGGCGAGAATACAGAGATTTTAAAGTAATTGGTACTTGCAAAGTTTTAAGGTGGTGACTGACTTGTAACTGAACGTTGTAATGTAATGTAATCTAACACGAGCATTTGATAGTCAGTGCCGATAAACAAGCACGTAGCAGCACGAACGGCGAGTAAAGCATCCGTGCTCCACTTGACTGTCGGTTTTTTGACGAATTCCTTTGATTGTTACATCACATTGCGACATATTCGTTTTGAGCAACTCGTTTATTTAGTCGAACGAGCTTTGTAATGTAATGCTCGTCGCGAACGTTCCATTATATTACATTACAACGTTCAGTTATAAGTCAGCCGCCACCTTTACAATACAACCCAATCTGAATGTAGGTCGAAGTATCTGTTTGTATGTGAAATTGACAAAAGAAATTACTTTCTTCTGAATGCTTTTATAGTTTGAAACAGACTAATTTAAATTTTTTTAGGTACTTTACTAAAATTTTGTCTTGGATCAGAGACCACACTGAATTTGTTGAAAAATGGATACAACCAGTGATCGATAAGATGGGATTTTATTATATTGATGCAAAGGTGAGATTTTGACGTTATAAATCCATGTCATCTAAAAATTATCATATTCAGGTTGAATTAATGAGAGGCTTGGTTCAGCTGGCCGTTGAAAAGCTGCAGGTTGATTTGCCAACACAGCAATATGATGATTTTACTTTTTCTCATTGCATCGACGAAGCTTTAGGATTTGACAAAGAGCTGAAAGAGAGCTACGATTACTCGGCAGCTCAACCAGGTGCATTGTTGATTCTAACACAAGCCCAAGTGTTTATGAAGTGGATTGCTATGGAAAAAAAATGTGAGAAAAACATTATTTTGTTGTAATCATTTAAATTTTCGATATTTTAGATGCATTGGAGAAAATGGACGAAATGCTGATAGAAAACGCCCACGACACATTCCATTCTTCAGATTTAGATATTGAAAATTTAAAAATTGCTCCATTTGCAGAAGTATTTATAACTTTGTTACAAACAATTACCGACCGGTATGAAACCCTACCACAGCCTCGCCACAGGCTACAATTTCTCGACCTGCAACTGGAACTTTTAGATGATTTCAGAGTTCGTCTTGTTCAACTGGTTAATGCAGAAGAGGGTGACATTGTTGAATCAAAAATACCAACCATAGCCAACACAATCTTTTATGTGGAAAACGTTCTTGTGGATTGGGGGGCCATGGTGGTAAGTAAATTGTTAATCGCCCAGCTCAATCAAACTGATATTTTTTTCAGCACTTTTTGAGTTTATTTTATTACAAAGATCAGTTGGAAAAAAGTTGCACTCCCAATTGTGCCAACTTGGATGATTCAATGTTGGAACTTGATACAGATTCGGTGTTTACAGAAATTCTGTCGTTATTTCGACACATGAGAAAAGATTTGTTGTTAACATTAGCAGAATCGGTTATGTTAAGAATAAAACAATGTAGCAGGAATTACAGACACGAAATGTAAGTTTAAAGGTACTTGCAATAATTATTTGTATATTTGAATGTTTTGATCTTAAAAGAATTTCATCGGGTAAGCATAATCACGAGGCTTAAAAACTAAATTTTCATACTTGTTCTCTTTAAATTCAAGTTGTTGAGTCGTATTTGAAATGGTGGATTTTTTAGTCCCAATTTGATCCTTGCGAATTATATTATACTATAAAAAAATCCTAGAATTTTATGATGTTAACTGATTTTTAAAAAATGCTAAAATTTAAAAGGATTAAAATGTGACCGAAAAATCGACGGAGAAGTAAAAAAATGGATCGGCAAAATATTGCAAATAATGTGAGCAGTTGGTGTAAATTACAAATATATTTTTTTAAGGTGGTCGCAAATGAAAACTCCTAAAGATATAAGAAGTTTATCGTTAACACCTGCGGCTTGTCCAATGTTTGAAATTTTAACAAGCAGATTGCATTTACTGCAGAAAAGCTTGACTAACCAATTATTTTCGATAGTTTGGAGGTCAATTGCACAACAAATCGACATCTATTTATTTGAAGATTTAATTTTGGAAAATCGATTCAATGAGTGTGGTGCTTTACAATTAAAGTTTGATGTCACCAGAAACTTATTTCCATTGTTTTCGCAATTTACAGATCGTCCAGATAGTTACTTTATTCAGTAAGTTTGATTGAAAACTTTTTATTTTATGCAAAGTTTACTTTAAATTTTTTATTAGATTAAATGAAGCTTGCAATTTATTAAACATTACCAAAGGTTCGGCGTTACTCTTGAGAGAAACGATAACGGCGTTAGAAGGAGCGACAGGTGTGGAGGACCGTCGAGGCCAAGCACTCAGCGAAATAGGAGTTAAACACTTTAGTCCTAAATTAGCAGTAAGTATTTTAAATCGGCGGACGGATATTACAGTAAATAGAATTGTTCTTGATTAAATTGGAAGGTTATTTTGTACATAAAAGTTATTATTTATAACACAAACAGAACATATTATTTATCAAATAAATAAAAATATGCTGGACATGTGTTTTATTTTCCATTTCAATTCTGTTGGAGGTTAACTGTGTATTATTCTAGTATGGAAAATTATGATTTACCTTCAAACACGTAAGAATTGAATATTAAAATTATTATAAAATAAATTTTAGAATTAATGTTTTAGCGAGGACGAAATTTTAAAACGTTTATGTAAAAGTATTCGTCAGCCATATGTATTTTCTCCTTCGGACTGTGACGTTGTAGAATCTCTCGTCTTGGATGCCATCGCTATTTACAAAAATGCAGCTAACAAACAGTACACTATGGACAAAACTTGGCTGAGAAATAAGTAGCATTTTTTCATTTCTAATTGTTTTGTTTTTCAAACACCATTTTAGGTACTTTTTTGGTGAACGATATACTTATGGATCCCAATTATTGGAAAAAGGACGTGGAATGGAAAAGTTGTATCCAAAGAATTCGGTTGATCCGATACCACCTTGGATTTACAGTTACGTTATTGACCCTCTCATTGAAGCTAATGTGATGGAAAAAAATTTTGTAAATAGCGTAGTAATCAACGAATATCAGCCGGGCGGTTGTATCGTGTCTCACATTGATCCTCCGCAAATTTTTGATAGACCAATTATTTCGGTTAGCTTGATGAGTGACTCTGCGCTTTGTTTTGGTTGCAAATTCGAGTTTAAACCCATAAGATGCAGTCAACCCATACTGGAACTTCCTCTACCTCGAGGTATTGTGACATCTATAAGGTAAAACTGTTCTATTTTGTGGTATGCTCTGAAAAACCTATAATTCTATTTTAGTGGCTTTGCAGCCAACAATATCACGCACTGTGTGCGTCCAGAAGACACAAAGGCCTATCGCATTGTAATTTTATTACGAAGGGTACTTCCAGATGCTCCTCGTTTACTAAAATTGGATACAAACACTTGCGTAGGCTTTTCGAACATTGGAAACAATAAAATTCCAGAGTTGAGCAGAGAAGTGTTCAGAAAATTCTATAGCAAATATTCTCAATCGTTGAAAAAGAAGTCGCACTATGGAGGGGTTTCAAAACCAAGCCATACAAGGAAACCTTTTTTTGATGATAATAAAGCGTACGCTAAGCAGTCTTATTGTGGACCAGCAAGTGTAGATAGATTAAAATAGTGAATGACTTAGTTTTCCATTTTCATTAATTGAAATTACAAAGATAAAGTTTTGATTGACTTTTTGTGATGTAATTTAGTAACATTGGGTTTTGTAGTTATTTAAATTGTAATGAAATGATTTTGAGTGTATTATGTGTTCAATTTTATGTTGGTCTTGATTGGGCTACAAAAAATCCTGAGTTGGGAAAATTGTAAACCTGTTACTTCTAACTCGTACTTTACATAAAAGAAAGTTCGTCTTAAGATTGGCCTTCTGTGGATGCGTTTTTGTGCTAAATTGTGTTTGTCAAAACCAAATAAAACAAACTCATAAGATTTCGCATCCATTATGTAGTATTATCCGCTGCGATACTGTTTCACTTATTCTATAGAATTCACAAAAACCACAGGAAGATCAAGTCACTTCAGTCTTGCAATGTAAAAGCTATATGTCACACTTTCAAACACAAATTTTGTTATAATTTTTAAATAGCTCCCCCCATCTCTTGTAATAGAAAGGGATTAAGTTACAATTCCGCATATTGGTCAACCTTACAAAGCTTACTTTTACTTAGATCAAAAGTGAAAAACGGTCATTAGCTTAGTATGTTAGCCGAATAACTGCTGACAATAAGGTACCCAGTTCGAATCCGAGGAGAATCTAAACTTTCTTAGGATTGTTTCTGTGCTTTGGAGGGCACGTAAAGCCGGCTGTCCCTCTGAGTTTTAACTATTAAAAACAGGGTTACAGGCATTTTCTAATTCGGCTTAAGCAGGCATAAGGTCTAAATACTAAAATCTTTCTTGACAAATAAAGATGCTTACGATCTAGCAGTGGACTGAAGAGCTGATGAAGAAGAAAAAAGTGCCCAAAAGATAAAATTTGTAAATATTATATTATTGTTTATATTCAACAATCGAGTCGCTCCATACGACTTTAGGGTCGAACAATTATGGTTTTAGGTATACTACCGATATTCCCCCTGTGAGGCTGAAGGCCGAACAACTATATCTCTAGATAGTAATACAATAATACCTATTGATTTTGTGAACTTCAATGAATTTAATAGATGGCGTTACCTAGGTTTGTTGCATATCAAAGTTTCATGAATTATAGATAGAAGTGAAACCATAACAACGAAAAAGTATCGCTTCTCGGCCTATGGCTAAGATCAAAGTGTAGTATCTGTTCTTATCAGCTTAATATCTGATACGACCCGCATGCGGGTCCAGTATATTAAACTTATTTTTGGAAATGGATAGGGGTTAGGGGCTTGCTCCACCTCTATCACGGGTTGACCTGGCATTGCAGTACCGCCGGGACCGGCCCAATAATTTAAATTAAACAAAACCATCGGTAAACAATTAAATATATTTAATAATAAATCTATTAACTAATTAAACAATAAAAACCAATTATTTTTACTACTTGGTGATATCATAAAATTTATATATTTTCACAGGTCATAAAACATGTAAAGAATTGGTTAAAAAAATTTTGAATTTTTAAAATTTAAATCGAAGAAATTAAATGGGCGATAGAAAATTTGATTTGAAGTTTTCAAGTAAATTTAAAATTGCTACTACTTACCTGATATTTTGTTATTTTAATGGTCTACCTGCTTGAAATGAAATTCTCGGTTGGGGTGGTTCGATTATAAATTTTAGTTTGAGAACTTCACTCGAAAAACTTTTGCAAATTAAAAAATTGACTACAAATCGATTAGGTACCGAATGTTACTTTAAACAAAATTTTGTAATCCATTTATATATAGACAATTTTGATCTAAAATCCAACTATTTACTAGACTCGATTAAACTTTGACAATGCTATAAAAGGTAAAATTCAGCAGTAAAATAAAAAAAAATGTTAATTTAGTGAATTTTAAACGAACGTTGAATTTCGTTTTGAAAATTATTATTAAAAATGTTACAAATTATTCCAAAATTTTTACAATGGCTAGAGGAGAAGAAATCAGTTTTTTTACACTCTTTTATCGATGAAAATCAAGATCACCGATTCATGTAAATTTGTATCATTATTTTTAGAAAACTTGAAATAAACGGTAAAATTAAAACTTAAGATTAGGTATTTTTTGAATTGTGAAAAACAATTTTGAAAACCTCAGTTTTTCCTCTTTTTGTTATAGGTAGCCCCACAAAGGTTGCGCATTGTGCAAATTTAAAATTTACTGTTATGTAATTCCAAAATAGTGAAAAATTAAATTAAATTCGACGTTTCGGGTTCTTTATCGAGCCATTTCCAAGGCTAAAAAATATTGAAAAAATATTTTGATGGAGTACTAACCTTTTTAAGGAAAGTAGAGGTTAACAAATCAGAATATTCCTGCGACGTGGTGTTCTAAATAACAACTCAAACTAAAATGATATAAGGATATAACCCACCCGACAAAGGGGTTATTGAAAAGAAACCCAAATTATGAATTAAGAAGGTTGGTGCTGTTTAATCCATAATTTGGAAAAACCCACCAACGTGGTGCTGGTACCATTGGTTAGAAATAGAAGAATTTCCAGGTTCGTACTCAATCTCAGCCCAAAAATTATGCTGAATTCAACATTAATTAATAATTACGGTTTTGATTCTAATAATTTTTGATTAAAATTCATGCAAGTTTGGTGGAGCTCATGATCCAGAATTCGTTTTTGCTGAAATAGGTCATCATTTGTGTGGTACGTTAGCCGAATAACTGCTGACGTTAAGGTACCCGGTTCGAATCCAGGAGAGTTTAAACTTTCTTACGATCGTCTTCGTGCTTCGGAGGGCATGTAAAGCCGGCGATCCCCCGAGTTGATGATTACCACCATCAACTATCAAAAACAGGGTTACAGGTATTCCCTAATCCGGCGTAAGCCACCATGACCAGTTTTAAAAACTTTCTCGATAGAGGCTGGCTATATCCGACGATGGATGTTACAGCTGGATGATGATGTTGTTGTGTATACACTTCAAGTATAAATTATATAATTATAAAGTATGTTGCAATTTTACTGAAAAAATTGAAACTAGTATTTTTCCAAAAAAATGGTTATGGCTATGGTTCAATATTTTCGGAGAATATGTACTAATATGGTACTTCAAAAGATATTAACTTTTAAAATTTTATAATCATGCAGCTGTATTTTTTATATGATAAATCCCGTATAAAACTGTTTAAAAATTATTTAAAATGAAGTTGATCAATTAAAGCTCACAATAAAACTTAATCTTGAATGCAGGAAATAAAATTATGTCTGAATATAAAGTAATTGGTTTTCGGTTAGCTTTCTTACAAAATGTACCCTAATGGTATGCCTAGATTGGATTAATAGAAAATCGAAAGATATCACTTAAAGTAACAAATTTATTAATAGAAAATACTTTGTAATATACAGCTTATTTTAATAGCAATCCATTGCATTTGCATCACCACAATCATAATTTTTGAGGATGTCATCTAAAAGCGAATCTAAATCGTCAAGGTCACTCAACCACTTTTCTTTATTGGCCGTTAAATTATTCAAATCCACATGAATAAAATCAATAAATTCTTGTGGCGAAACAATTTTTATTTGTACGTTTGCTTTATTTGCTACGGGTTCATCCAGTACGTCTCCATTGATGTAAATGTTACCTAGTAAACTCATATCTTTACAATTAACAATCGAATTAATCACATTTTCTGAGTGTCCAGTCATAGGAACGTCATTAATAAAACTTGGTTTATTGTTAACCACTTTAGGTGAAGTGGGAGTGTGACACATTCCAGTACCAGTAACATTATGCAATTTTAACAAATTAGCAAACTCCTGGGTAATTTTTACTGCTTGCTTAGCAACTTCTATGTCACTATCGTCTTGCATGGTCATTAAAAGTACTCCTAAGCAACCACACTTGCTCAACTCGCATAAAACCTTATTCAACAGAGTTTGTATTTGAGTTTCAGTTAACGTAACAATTTTACGATTTTCCTTGGAAAAAGTCACACTAGGAAAAGATCCATCGATCATGCCTTGATTAACCAATCTATTGTTGATAACCTTCTGCCAATAAGACAAAGCATTCAATTTTACCTCCCAGTGTAAGTCACTTGCGGCAGCATATACCATCGCTTCGTTTACTTGCCTTAACATACTTTTGGGAATGGACTGGTGCTCATAAATTTCGCATATCAAAGACGCAGCTTCCGCCCTTACGTTTGCCTCTGTGTCCTTGTATAAAATATTAATCATTTTTTCCTAAATAAAAATGTAATTACTTAAGTAAAATTCAATAAAACAGACATCACATTTACCTGTAAATCCTGTTTGTCCAACATATTGTTCCAAAATTTAGGAACTTTTATCATTTCTTGCAGACACTTGATGGCCGAAGACCTAACAAACCTTTCGCTATCGTGCTGGCACATCACCACCATTAAAGAAGGTAAATCGGAGTCTAAAACAATATTTTGGAATGAAGGAAACTCTGAAACAAAAACATTAGTAACTTCTTAAAAAATTCAATTATTCGACTCACTGGAATGTGCTATGGTACAAACAGTGTGTAAAACTTCGAGAGCGCTATCTCTCACTTCCCAATCTATGCTGTAGAGCTTTTCAGTTAACATGGTACCTAAATTTGCCATGGCCGAATCGTTTGTTCTGTCTACCAACAAAGCTAAATTTGGAGGCATAAATTTTGCAATAGTAATATTGATTAAGTTGAGAATTTTTGTAACGGTCTAAAAAAATTAAATACGTTTAAATATCACGAGTAAAACCCGTCAAGTTTTTAAATTTAACAAAAAAACAAATGCAAACTTACTTTTTCTGGCCAAGTTGCCAAAGTCAATAAATCCATAGATGCACCTAGAATGCAAATCGTTTCCAGGCTCTCTCTCCAAGTGATATTGAAACCTTTGATTAGTGAACTGAGGCCTTCAACCAAATTTTCTATAAAACTTGAGTGATTTGCAGATACTTGTGGGGCAGGCATCTTTTGAAGAAAATGAAGGTAATCTTGCAAAACATAAGCAAAGCTCTGAAAAGCAATGACTCCTATGTCACTTGTTAAATAAGGGATGGATTTTACTGCATACATAATAGTTTTATGTGCATAACTAAATCTTTCACTTTGTGTTAGTAATTCTAAAGAGTCTCGTAAATTGTAAACCATTCGAATAGTTTCCGGACACATAATTTTAAATAATTTGCAAGTGTAAACCTCACGAAACATGTCTCGTGCAAGAGCTTCTTCCAACACGAGTTGAAACTCTCTCATAGCAAGCACAAACAAAGGACACAATTGGTAACAAATAATTTGAGTTTCGATAGGACATTGTAAGTTCTCCGATCCATCTTCTTCACATTTTGGTAAACGGGATCTGATCAAATTCCAATAATAATAGAAAAAGTAGTAAATCTCAAATAAATTTGAAAGAGTGTTTCTGTTTACATTCAAATTAATCAACTTGTAAATATTCATCACCAATTTCTTCAGTTCATTGACTTTCAAAGCTTCGCCATCCGAATCAATCGCAAGGTTATAGAAAAAGGACAACAGAAGGCCATTATTAATCACGCACAGCTCGGTGTAGTTGAAATTATCACAAGGAACATTCCAAAGAGTTTTTTCTAAGTGGCAATTTTTCACAAACAAGTAAGGAATTTTGTAATTTCTTTCTACAAACAATTTGCTCTCCAAACATGTCTGAAGAATGTGAGATATCAACCGTAACGAAGAAACGAGTGATTTTCTAGATTCCTCGCTCAATTTTGCAGTATGTGAACCATTTTCAATCATTTTTGGTTGTACAAGAGGAATCATGATCTAAAAAAATTAAGATTCAAATAAATTTGTGGTCATATTAACCTCTAAATTCATCAGTACAAACTACCATAAATGAGTCAAGTCTGGGATACTATAAAAGGAATTGATTATAAAGTTTTATTCTTACTTTTTCGACAACCATGTTACTGTAGACTTCGTTCATTTCTGAACTTTTCAAAAGCAGATTGTACATGAAACTTTTGCTCTCACGAACAATGTAAATGGTACGACCGTTCAAGCAGCAATCCAAAACATCCTGCCAGTTATTTGTTGCTATTAACCATTCGACACCGGATTTGTGTTCCAAAAAAGAAGTTAAAAGTTTGATATATGCTAATCGAACAGAAGGCGTGCATTCGCATTTCCTCAATTTCAAAATGGAACACATTCTAACATACAGATTACAGGAATTGAAGTAAACGAAGCGACGTTCGTCTTTGGACAACAAACTGGCAATATGAATAGTAATAGCTACGATGGTCAGGGAAGGTAAACATCTGGTTTCTTCCCATTGCCGAAGAGCTCTTATCAGCCACTCGGTAAAAAACTGTGACTCCACGAGCAGCTTTCCACTTTCTGAAAAAGCAACAAATTAATAATTCTGAGTGATAATAAAACACGTTTAATTACAAAATATTTACTTTGATCATTCTTGTTGGATAATTGAGTCACCAATAAATTAAAATGTAAATCATTTTTTATATCAAATTCGTTGTCGAGAAATTGGTCCAGTAGTTTCCTCAATTTACTTTCATATGGCACAGAAACTTCAGCATCCATTTTTCTTTTTATAATCTACAATCTATAAAAATGAGTAAGTTTTGTTTATTTAACATAGTGAGCGGTTATTTTTATCGCGCAATTTTCTAAACATAAATAGTGATAAAAAATTATCCGCTTTTATTTTATTGTGGCGAATTTTTTAAGTAAATTGTGTCCTTGGAAATAAAACTTAATAACACCAGAAACGCAACAACAAATTAATTTTAATAGTAAGCACTAACTAGTGCACTTTAACGATTAAAATAAAATATTAAAAAAAAATTGAAAAGGTTAAGGCTGACGGAAGTTTAAAATTTCTAGAAAAAGCGGGATCGATTCTAGGAAATACTTACTCAGCTGTTGAATTTTAAATTTTCTATTAGACAAATTTATTTAATAATAAAAAAGTACACCATCATTAAATTAATAATCATTAAAACGGTATAACCTCACATTTTAATTTTTAACGAAAAAACTTTATTCTCTCGTTTTCACTTGTTTTGTAAAATAATTGCACAATATTTGAAATTTTTTATTAAGTTGAATGGTTGCAGACACCAACAGCAACGATCACGTGAATTTTATATTCTTACTGAATGATTAATTGGTATTATCATAAAAACTTTATCTAACAATAATTGAGTTTTACTATTAAAACTTATTTTAATGACATAATATTCACGAACAAGAAGGTACGATGGACGAGTGTGTTCACCACCGTGATTGGATATGAATCAGAGCCGGACCACAAGATAGATAACATACGTAGCTGCAGGCTGCACTGAAATTATGCTCGAATTTCTTCGGGAAGATTTGATATAATTCTGCTACGAAAACTGAAGCAGTAATTATTGCCGCTGCGTGACCTTAATCTATGGTCTTCTCGAATAGGATGAACATATCCTCATATAGGATGAACATATAATTTGTTCGCGAAGTGAACGCAGCTATTAGGAATTATTGAACACTCCCATTGCTTTGTTTTGATTGTGCAGTACGAAATTTATGAAGTAATATTCAAAATAAAGAAAATTTAAAGTGATTTTTCCGATTTATCTCGTTAATATTAGTTAATATTATTGGTAAAATTTAATTTGTTTAAAATTATTGTTTGTCTTATTTATCCCATTTGTTTTTGAAGTTTTTAAAAATAATGACGTTTATGCGGAATAATAAAATTAAGCAATCGTTTTGGAGTTACACACGTATTCTGCAATCATGCTTAAATAAATTATGAACTTTTGAGAAATTCCTACTGATTTCAATTTGTTTTAGTATTCATAACAAATCCAGTGACAGTGTGAGTGAATTTGGCTAATGGCAGTTGGAAAATTTACCAAGATGAAATTTAAGACAGCTGTTGATTGAAAATTAAAGGTATTTTTGAATATTTACTTCTGCCGAACAATCGATCATTTGAGTGACAGCTTTCTGTTTGCTGCATTACTTTCCAGCTAAGATATGAATTTGTAAAGCTGTTGTTTTCTAAAATTATTACAAATTGTCTTATTTTGTACTTTTGAAGTTAGGGAAATGTTGGTTAAAATTCAATTTTTTCTTACCTTTTCTACTTCATATTATATTTCCACTTTATATGTTAGTAATTATCTAAAATTTAGTTTCGAGATTAATTAGTAAAATGTAAACGTATTAACCTTGATATCGACATGAAAGCATTCTATTGATCAATAAAATCAAGTTTATCTTCGTGGGGATGGAAGCTCACAAAAGCTACTTGAATTTGTTTGAATACTTGGTTTTATTCTTTAAAGTTGTCACATTTTAAAAATTTATATTTATATTATTTTATTATGTTTTTCTCAAAATTCGGTATATAGCAGTAGAAACATCGCTGCGATTTCGGTAATTTAGTAACGTTTGAGTTGATTATTCTTTCTCTAGGGCGGAACATTGTAATTGATTTTTTTAATCAAAAAAATCAAAAGATTTTCGAAAAATATGGTCTGTATCGCAAGTTTTTTGAAAAAGATAAAAGTCGCTTTTCTGACAAACTTCATTTTCGTTTTTATCTGAAAATTTAATATGATGTAGGGGGTGCTTAGTAGCACCCCCACCCAGCAATAATAAGCCCTACAAAAAATGATAATATAGATTTGTTGTAATGTATGAGATGGCCAGGTGCACCATACCAACGTGAGTCAACAACTATCGAAAATGTATAAAACATGTATCGCTGTTACCCATCATCGTTATTAAATTAGTTTCAATTATAAGCAGTGTTTTAGTCAAGATTAAAACACAACATTTGGCGACGAGGATAATTACTGCATATATAAGAAAAAATATTTTTTAAAGGACGAACGTCAAATATGACGTCTTTTGTAGGTATAGTCCCACACCACAATATTTAAATTCATATGCAGACTTCACATTGTATGAAGAACGTCTTAAGCATTTTTGCTCAGCAAACAGAATATGCGACGAATCTGTAAAAATTGGATTATTGTTGAGTCATCTGTCGGAGCACGTATATGGAACTTTAAGAGATCTGTGCTACCCAACAGCACCCGAAACAAATATCTACAGTCAAATAACAACGCTATTGAAATAGCATTATAGTCCAAAAGTAAATACGTACAGAGAAAGAATTGAATTTTATGAAGAAAAACAACTTACTGATGGAACAAGCAATGAGTGGTACGCAAGAATAAAAGAATTTTCTGTAAACTGCAATTTTGGAACACATTTAACAAAAATTTTGGGAGATAAATTCGTAACAGCTATGAAACCTGGACCGATACTTGATAAGTTAGTCGAGCAAGACGTAGCAATACCAATTCAAGATCTCCTTGTAATAGCAGCATCTAAGGAAATAACAGTGCAACATGCACAAGGCCGAATCCAAGCAATCGTACTAACAAATACTATTTCGCAAAATGGTGGATGGAAGCATAAGAACCACATTAGAAACCAACATATCAGCAAATATGTAGCAAACCAAAGTAGCACAAGCGCTGCAAGTATGAAGCCAAAATGCAATTGTGGTAGGAAGCACAAGGGCGTGTGTAAATATGTGAATTACAACTGCAATCTTTGTGGGAAAAATGGACATTTACAAACTGCATGTAGACAGGTAAAACCAAAGCGAATAAACTCCATTATCCGACAACACGAAGAAGAAAGTTTACCCATAGAAACCATCGTCGAAACCATTTATAACATAGATAGTGATAATAAACCAATTGAAGTTGAAATTAAAATAAGGAATGAAATAACGTACATGCAATTAGATTCAGGATCGGCAATGTCAGCCATTTCTAAAGAACTTTATGTACAAAATTTTGAGAGGTTTTATCCCATTTAAATCTCAATTGCTATATTTAAAGGTTACACTGGGGAATCGATTATCCCAGAAGGGTTTATAAGAGTTATTTTAGAATTTAAAGGTATTAAAAAAGAATTACAAATATTTGTTATTCAAAAAGCATCTGTAGCTTTATTAGGTAGAGATTTTATACGTGAATTTAATATTACTTTTAATCCAATAGCAATCAACTCTGTCGATTCAGCGGATGTCAAGGTTGCACTACCGAGAGAATTTCCAAAAGTTTGCCAGAAACAAATTGAATGTTTCAAACATGCCAAAATCGCGTTAAAAGTAAAACCGGATACAGTACCCAAAGCATTAAAAACAAAAGTGGAATATGAATTAGCTCATTTGGAATAACAAGGAATAATTAGTCCGACCGTAACAGCAAAATGGAGCACACAGATGATGGTACCAGTCTTAAAGAAAAATGGCACGGTAAGAATATGTGGTAATTACGTTAATTTAAACAAAAATTTAGTCGATATGTTTTATTCGTTACCAAGAATTGAACAGATATTTGCCAGTCTTTCAGGAAATGATAAATTTTCCAAGATAGACTTAGCAGATGCATATATGCAATTTATGTTAGATGACAAATCCAAGGAACTTGTAACAATATCAATCCATAAAGGTCTATATAATGTAAACAGGATGCCCTTTGGTATAAAATGCGCGAGTCTGTATTTTCAAAAGTATATTGATCAATTATTCCAAGGAGTAAGATGTGTTTTCATATTTCAAGATGATATTTTGATAGGACATAGGGAAGGCGAAAATTATTTCCAAGCTGTCAAAAAAGTAATGACCATTCTAAAAGAAGCAGGATTGACTGTCAATTTAGAGAAATGTAAATTTTTGTAGGACAAAGTTTCATACTTAGACTACGATTTGACAAAAGATGGTCTATCTAAGAACATCAGCAAAATCAAAGCTATAACAGAAGCTCCAAGTCTGACAAATATAACGGAACTAAGATCTTTCATAGGTATGGCAAATTATTAGTCAATTTGTGTATAATCTAGCCCAAGTTTTATCGCTGTTATATAATTTGTTAAAGAGAGAAGTCAAATATCATTGGGATGAAAATTGTGAAAAATCTTTTATCGAAATAAAAAAAAAATTGCATCAGATCAAACGCTAACATATTTCATTTCACAATTGCCTATAATAGTAACTTGTGATGCATTAGAGAAAGGCATAGCAGCAGTGCTTTCGCACTGAATGCCTGATAAATTTAAACGTATAGTAGCGTGTTTCATAAACTTACACACCAGCAGATAGTTACATTTATTTTTTCAATGCGGATATACCCGTGGATAATAATCAAGTGCTACTAGAAATAAACAGAAGTGAGCTATTAACTCGAATCAAAACGTACACGAAAACGAAGTGGCCGTCTAAAATAGACAAGGAAATAAAACCCTTTTATGGAAGAAAAAACGAATTTGAAGTAATTAGGGATTGCTTGTTCTATGGTCATCGTATAATCATATCGGAAACTTTACAAACAATTATACTAGAAGAACTACATTCGACATATCGTCACCCTAATTATCAAACCTCGTAACTCCAAATTCATAACTTTCGCGGAAAACACAAAAATTTCAAACAAATCACTGTCGTTATAATTTTCTTCAAGTTATTTAAATTATATTTAAAGACAATAAACTAAGTAATTTTATATAAATATATTTTACACTGTCTGTTACAATAGATCATGACAAAATTTTAGATTAAAGATCATACAGTTACAAGTATTTAGTTGATGTGCAATATGAAACGGAATTCAGAGGTTTTCTATTTTTTTTTTTTTAATATAAAAACAAAATTATGTGCAGTTACAAGATTTTCTCCATCTATACAGCATTTTTTCCTCTAGCAGATGGCATCAAAATCTCATTCATAATCAAAAATGGAGTTACGAGGTTTGATAATTAGGGTGACGATTTGCAGGAATTGTAAGAACTAAATCAATCGCAAGATCATATTTATGGTATCCAGGAATAGACGAGGATATTGAAAACATGTACAAATCTTGCGACAGTTGCTTGAAAGTTCGACCTAGTCCACCAAAATGTTATGTGGAATGGCCAAAAAGTTCAAGACCGTTTCAAACAATTAATATTGAGTTTTGTCAATTATATAACAAACAGTATTTAATAGTAATAGATAATTTTACAAAATGGCCCGAAATCTAGCAAATGAATCGAATTACCTCAAACGAAACTATAGAGAAATTAAGAGATTGCTTTTCAAGATTTGGATTGCCTGACACAGTTATATTTCATAATGGTCATTGATATTGGAAGATATGGAGAATTTCTTTTACAAAAATGGTATCAAACATTTGCTAATTTCTCCATACAATACCCAGAGTAACGGTTTAGCCGAAAATGCAGTCAAGACATTCAAAAACAAGATAGTGTCAGCGACGATTGATCCAAATAATATAAATGTACCGATATCGACGTTACTGGCAAGATTTCTTTTAACTTACAGAAACACACCCCATATCACAATCAAAGTTTCTCCTACAGAAGCTATGTTCAATAGAAAATTGAAGATAAGATTAGATTTGCTTCACAAAAGCTACAATGTATTAAATGAAAGCGGAGATGCATCAAATGTTCGAAATTTTGAAATAGAATAATACGTGATCATACGAGATTATGGTAACTCGAATAAAAAGGCATGGGGCATGGGTAAACGCTCAAATTATTAAACAAGTTGGAAAAGCTACTTACTTTTGTCAACAAGAAGATAACAAAATATGGAAAAGATATCCTAATCAAATATGCAAAAGATTGACCAAAGATGGAAAAGCAGAGGAAAGAGTGATGAACTACCACGTTTTGATTTCTAGAAAGAAAATTGGAGTAAAACCCAGCATATCTCCTCTAACCGATGATCCCTTACCAATCCCCAATAACGTAAACAATATCGATCCTGATGATCCAAATACAGTACTCTTGGCAACGACTGAATCGACTTCGAGAGTTCATAGACAACCAGCTTACTTAAATGATTATATATAATTTGTTATAATTTGTATTGAATATTAAACTGTTAATTCATAAAAGAAAATAGGAGAAAGATGTGTAATGTATGAAATGGTCGGGTGCACCATGCCAACGCGAGTCAGCAACTATCGAAAATGTATAAAACATGTATCGCTGTTACCCATCATCGTTATTAAATTAGTTTCAATTATAAGCAGTGTTTTATTAAAGATTAAAACACATTTCTAATTAGTTTTGCAGTTATTAAATTTTTGAAATATATTTATTATGTTACTTTGTTTTTTCAAAATTCGGTATATAGCAGTAGAAACATTGCTGCCATTTTGGTAATTTAGTAGCGTTTGAGTTAATTATTCTTTCTCTAGGGCGGAATATTGTATTTGATTTTTTTAATCAAAAAAATTAAAAGATTTTCGAAAGATATGGTTTGTATCGGAAGTTTTTTGAAAATCATAAAAGTCACTTTTCTGACGAAGTTCACTTTAATTTTTTTCTGAAAATTTAATATGTTGTAGGGAGTGCTTAGTTAATAAGCACTACAAATGTTAATATAGATTTGTAATTAGTTTCACAGTTATTAATTTTTTTAATTTATTTATTATGTTAATTAGTTTTCTTTAAAATTTGGTATATAGCAGTAGAAAAGTCGCCGTCATATCGGTATTTTAGTAGCGTTTGAGTTGATTATTTTTTCTCTAGGGCGGAACATTGTAATTGATTAAACATTTAAATATTTTTCAAATTACTTTGCGTATTTTCCTCGTGCTTTTCTTAACGTGGCGGAGCTGAATATACAGTTCGATTTTTCTTCTTTAAAGTTTAAGTTAGCCAAAATTGTATACTATGCACATTACATAATTGCGTTATATATTCTTATACATTTGTTGTTTTAGGATTTTCCCTAAAAGCCTGTTGAAATAAGCCATGGATTTGGAGGAGATTGTTTAAGTAGAAAAGGACTAGATGTAGTGAAAATGATCATATGTGATGACAGATAAATATGTCCCATTGTCACAAGGACCAAGTTCATTGAACACTTCGGATCCCACAACTCTCGGACCTACGCAAAGCCCAAGGAAAACAATGTCAATTTGCTCACTCGCACGGACAACGTACGCATCATCAACGTCAAACCCTCCAAAGACGAAATTTCCATCTCGTTCAAGCTCAGCGCTTAAAATGAGGAACACAACCTCACTAAATTCCAACGCCCGCTTCTCACACACCACATGAAGGAGATATATGGATCACCGTGGAACTCCATTTCGCCAAGAAGTTCATCATCATAAATATGTCATTAATTCAGTTTGAAGCCTTTATAACGGTTTAACAACTAACTGGATATAAAAAGGTTTGCAATATTTATTTAATATTTATGTTTTTAAAGTAATGGTTAATTTATTGTAATTTGTATAATTATATCTTAATTTTTTAAAATTTAAGAACCATAGTAACGTCATAACATTTTTGTTGTAGGTGCTGCCATCTAACGTCAATAGTTCAAACCGCACATGTATCTACTTATTCGAGACAAAGAAAATTGTAAATAAGGTTAGTTTCGTTGCTATTTTTTTTTATTTTAGCTACTCAACATTAGAGGGCGCTACATGTCATTTTAAATTTTGAAAATCTGACGTTTCTCGTTTGACAATGTAATTTGTTTACGTTTTGAATTATTTTAAACCGTGGACAAAAATAATTATTAGTTCATCAGTAATTTAATTGTACAGGATGGCGGGAAATATATTACGATATATGCGTTTAGGCCAAAAAAAATTCATTTGAGAATAATTTAATATTAAGATCATAATAATTGAGTAAATAAACTTACGACAGTAGGTAATAGCTTTGATAAAACTTAAATGCCATCTTTAAAGTTGTCACATTTTTAAGAATTCTGTAAACAAATTCAATGGCAAGATATTTTTTATAATCTTTTATATTTTAGGGTTTATTCGTGGGGGACCGGACTTACCAGAAACTTATCAGGACTTGCAGAAAATCAAGAACGGTAAAGCAAAGTTTCGATAACATAGATTGAATTCGAACTTTGATAACGGTTACTGTACAACTTGCGGATAGAAAATAAAAAGGTTTGTAACATTTAATTTTTGATGTCTACAGATTAAGGGTTATTTGTAATTGGTATGCAATTCAAGGTTTTTAAATATTCATAATTGTGCAATATTTGACATTAAATCAATAAAATTAAGTTGTATTATCGATATTTATTGCTAGGTGTCGCCATTATGTACTTTAAAATATTTAAAACGTAACAGTAAAAATTTATATTTAAATTATGAATTTCCTATGTTATATTATTTAAATTTGTCTACCGTCATAATTTTTAATTAGTGATTTGCGCGATTGCTTTTTCTTGTTAATTTTCAGCCAATTAAGACGTAATATTTTAAAGCTTTTGAATAAATGCGAAATTATTATTAAAACGGTTTTTCGTGAAATCATACGGATTAGTTAATTTTTGAACCACACTTATATGTCTTAGGTGTTGCTAAGTAAGCAACAAGTGAGGTTTATTTTATCAAGGAGGCTTTAAAGAGTCGCAGGCTGAAGGCTTGATGCAACTATTTTGTTAAGAAATTCTTCAAGGAAACCGAAGAGATTCTTGTTTCAAGTGAACAGTTTTTTAACAATGAATGAATGAACGAACGAATGTTCTTACTAGTTTTATTTTACCTTGTACCTATTTACAAATTCGTCTAGTTTTAAGAATTTGCAATCGAATATTGATTTTAAGTTAACACATTTAACACATGATATAAAAGCTAAAATTATATTAATCTTTTGTTTGAAAATTCGACGTCATATCCTATTATTCATCTTTTAGTACCTGATAATTTTAAGTAAATTAATCAATATTGTCAAGTAGCCACATGTGACGTTTATTTTATCGTACATCAAACAATCATAGTCGAGCAGACTTGAAAAGTTCACCCGCTGAAGGCTTGTTGCAACTATTTTTTTAAGAAATTCTTCAAAGAATATAGTATTAGAATATTAGTTGCAAACTTGTAAATAATGTCTTTGACTCTTATTTTTCCAGAAGGCGGCGAGTAAATCAATTATTTAACTTTCAAGAATAATTCAAGTTGTAAATAGATTTTTTAATACAAAAAAAATATATTATTCATAACAAAATTTAGAAAAACATTAGGGGATTTTAGTAAACGGGATAAGTAATTAGAAGTTATTCCTCAGCAGCCTTCTTATGGGTTCTTCTTCTTCATTCATGTGCCATGTCCGGTTCCCCGGACGATGACGACCTCTCTCCTATGTCTGTGTTTTGCGTTTGAAGTATTATCACACACATAGGGGACCTACTGCTTAACGCGGGCTCCGAACCGCGGGAAGTGTATACACTTCATCTCCAGAGAGGATGTACCAGGCAGATTACACCTCGGTGGTTTGCCATTGCCTTCCGAGGAGAGACGGTCAGAATAAAGTTTTACCGAGCCCGGAGTCGAACCAGGCATTCAGCATTAGCAGCAACGCACTTAACCGCTCTAGTTGACGACCGTCTCCTATGTAACTTATGAGTTACCTATAATAATTATGTAGAACTTCCAAGGGAATTATAATAAAAATGAACTTTAAGAAATGGTTTCAAAAACACTTGAAATTTTCATTATATTTTAATGTCAAATAATTATATTGTGTAAAATCCTTGCATTTCATTTTCAAAGAAGTTTATAATATATGATTCACAGGAAACATGATAAAGCACAGCGTTTTTTTGAATATTCGTTTCTTTTTATTTGGTTTTATGTAATCTTTTAGAAATTTTAAAAATATGTGTTAAAATTTTTGAATTTAAAATTAATTATGTGAACAAAAGGACTTAGCCAGAAAGCACATCTGTGCAAATTTGACGTAATATTCTATTATTTAGCTTTTAGTACAGGATAATATCAAATAAATACTAGTCATCAATAAATGACAATGAATGCGGGCAATAAATTTTAATTTTTATGTTAAAATATGTTGTTCCTACATGCGCTGACTTGTAAACAAAGTATTCGACTATTCTTTTTCTTTTACTCATTTACTGAAGTAAATAAGAAATTATTATTAAGACGGTTTTTCCAAAAATCATACCGATTAGTTAATTTTGGGAACAACACTTATTTGTCTCAGATATTGTCAAGTAGCCACATGTGACGTTTATTTTATCGTACATCAAACAATCATAGTCGAGCAGACTTGAAAAGTTCACCCGCTGAAGGCTTGTTGCAACTATTTTTTTAAGAAATTCTTCAAAGAATATAGGAGTAGATTCTTGTTTCGAGTTAGCTTTCGTCTCTTATTCAACAATGAAATTGTCCTTACTAGTTTGGTTTTACTTTGTATCTATTTACAAATTCGTTTAGTTTTAGGAATTTGCAATCGAATATTAATTTTAAGTTAACACATTTAATTATAAAAGCTAAAATTATTTTAATCCTTTGTTTGAAAATTCGACGTCATATCCTATTATTCATCTTTTAGTACCTGATAATTTCAAATAAATTAATCAATAAATTTGCTGGCAATAGATTTTAATTTTTGTAAATAAAAATACTTGTAAATAATGCCTTCGACTCTTATTCTTCCAGAAGGCGAGTAAATCAATTCAAAAATAATTGAATTTGTAAATAGATTTTTTAATACAAAGAAATTTATAACAAAATATATAAAAACATTAGGGGATTTTAGTAAACGGGATAAGTAATTAGAAGTTATTCCTCGGCAGCTTCCTTCTTATGAGTTACCTGGTTACCTATGTAGAACTTCCAATGGAATATAATAAAAATGCACCGGAGGAAATGATTTGGAAAACACTTGTAATTTTCATTATATTTTAATGTCAAATAATTTATATTGTTGCTTAAAATCACTTTCATTTCATGTTCAAACAAGTTTATAATTATATGATTCACAGGAAGCGCGATAAACGCTGCGTTTTTTGAATAATCGGATCTTTTTATTTTGTTGGTGCAATCTTTTATAAAATTTAAAAATACGTCTGTTCAAACTTTTTGAATTATAATTAATTATGTGAACAAAAAGGACTTAAGCCAAAAAGTACATCTCGCGGTAATAGAGATGGAATACAATAACAGTTGCATTATTTGTAAAATAATTATTTTTATCCGATGCCCAGTTGGCATTAATTCGAGCACACATTTTGTTAAATCGTAGGGTATTTTGTCGTATAATAGCCCAAGCTTGTAGGTAGTTTTAGTTTTTCTCGTAAACAATGTTTAAGAAACGGCAAAAATGTTTGCATCCTGATCAAAATGAGGAAAGCAATAATTATTAAAAAAATAACAAAATTTTAATAATAACTTTGAGTTGAATAATAAATTAACATTCGAAATTACTAACTCAATTTTATTTTAATCGAAACTTCTTTGTGTTCAATAATAGTTTTTTAAATCCACGACACATGAATTTAAATGGCATAAATTAAATTAAAAACGTTCACATTTTTATTTTGTTGAATATAAACTGATAACAAACAAATCAACTTATAAATTTACACAGATATTTTAATTTTTGTATTTTAAAATTTATTTTCTGAATTCTTCAGTTTAGTTTCATTAATTTTATACCTTTTCGTTGGCTTATTTTAACGGCACCCGGTATTTTCATTAGTTTATTAATATCGCTTAATTAAAATTATTACCATAGTTTTGCTAATCAGGATTTTAAACGTTTTTGCAACTTTTAAACTTGGAATTTTCAAACATTATCTAAATATGAACCATCGATGTTATAGAATTAATTATCAAAAATTTATCATAAATAGACCATGTTGTCTTGTACCTCGAGTGAAGGCATAAATTGCACGATTATTTTTTATAAAACTTGCGTTCATTCTTTAAATTTCGAACTTATTGTATACAATTCGAATTACAAACTTGGTCGACATATTTTTATAAGTTTTTTATTTTCAGCGTTTCCGTGGACATGAGGAAGATGGACTTAATGATTTAAAAACGGTTTAACGAATAACAACCAGATAGGATATAAAAAAGTTCGCGACATTTAATATTTATGTCAATCACTTATTGTAATTTGCATCCATTTCAATTTTTACTTTGAAACTCAATTAGAAAAATATTTTGAAAAACAAAAGTCATTACAATAAGTGGTTGCAATTTTAAGAATTTTAGAGGGGCCCGATTTTGCTACAGCCACGAAAATTTGATCATCGTTAGTTCAGCAGTTATTGATATAGTTATTATAGATATTGTCGATGGCATGTTTTAGAATAAAAATGACTAAGGAACATACTACGACCGAGAATTTTCATTATATTTTAATGTCAAATAATTTATATTGTTGTGTAAAATCACTTGCATTTCGTTTTCAAACAAGTTTATAAAATAATGATTCACAGGAAACGTGATAAAGCGCTGCGTTTTTTTGAATAATCGTTTTGTTTTATTTTGTTTTGTGTAATCTTTTAGAAAATTTAAAAATGTGTCTGTTGAAATATTTTGAATTTAAAATTAATTATGCGAGCAAAAAGGACTTGAGCCAAAAATCATATCTGTGCAAATTCGACGTCATATTCTATTATTCATCTTTTAGTACCTGATAAATTTCAAATAAATTAATCAATAAATTTGCTGGCAACAGATTTTAATTTTTATATTAGAATATTTGTTGCAAACTTGTAAATAATGTTTTCGACTCTTATTCTTCCAAAAGGCGAGTAAATAAACTCAAAAATAATTGAATTTGTAAATAGATTTTTTAATACAAAGATTTTTATAACAAAATATATAAAAATATTAGGGGATTTTAGTAAACGGGATAAGTAATTAGAAGTTATTCCTCAGCAGCCTTCTTATGAGTTACCTAGTTACCTATGTTGAACTTCCAATGGAATATAATAAAAATGCATCGGAGGAAATGATTTGGAAAACTTCACTTGCATTTCATGTTCAAACAAGTTTATAATTATATGATTCACAGGAAACGCGATAAACCCCTGCGTTTTTTTGAATAATCGTTTCTTTTTATTTTGTTTGGTGCAATCTTTTATAAAATTTAAAAATATGTCTGTTCAAATTTTTTGAATTTAAAGTTAATTATGTGAACAAAAATGACTTAAGCCAAAAAGTACATCTCGCGATAACAGAGATGGAATATAATAAGAGCTGAATTTGTAAATGGAATATATTCATTCAATGCTCGATTGGCATTAATTCGAGCACAAATTCTATTAAATCGTATGCACTCATAAGTAACAAGCTTTTAGTTTTAGTTTTTCTTGTAAGAAATATTTAAGAAATGGCAAAAATGTTTGCATCCTGATCAATATGAGAAAAGCAAATTTTTGAACTATTGTAAAATATTAATAATAATTTTGAGTTGAAAAATAATTAACATTTGAAATTACCGATTCAATTTTATTTTAATCTAAACTTCTTTGTGTTCAATAATAGTTTTTTTAAATCTACGACACATGAACGTTCATTTAATCAATAGTTTGTAAGGATGTTTTTTTTAAAATTGCATAAATTAAATTAAAAAGGTTTACGTTTTTATTTTGTTAAATTTAAACTGATATAACAAAGAAATCAACTTATAAAATTATACAGATATTTTAATTTATATTTTAAAATTTATTTTCTGAATTGTTCTTCAGTTTAGTTTTATTGATTTTGTAATTATTTCTTCTTGATGTTTTATCATCGAAACATGTTTTCCAACGACGTTTTCGTTGGCCTATTTTAACGACACTCGATATTTTCATTAGGTTATTAATATCGCTTAATTATATGAACTATCGATGTTACAGAATTAATTATCAAAAATTTATCACAAATAGACAAACATTATTTGTTCAATTTCTATTGCGTTCATTCTTTAAATTTCGGACTTATTGTATATAATTCGAATTACAAACTTGGTCGACATATTCTTATAAGCTTTTTATTTTCAGCGTTTTTAATAAAAACCATCCGAAAGCAGCCGTGGACGTGAGGAAGATGGACTTGCTGAAGTAGAAAAGGACATTATCTATTGGTTCTATTTGAAGATTTAAAAACGGTTTAACGAACAACAGCCAGATAGGGTATGAAAAGGTTAGCGACATTTAATATTTGTGTCAATTACTTATTGTAATTTGCATCCATTTTAATTTTTACTTTGAAACTCGATTAGAAAAATATTTTGAAAAACAAAAGTCATTACAATAAGTGGTTGCAATTTTAAGAATTTTAGAGAGGGTACGATTTTGCTACAGCCACGAAAATTTGATCATCGTTAGTTCAGCAGTAGTTTAATATTATACAGGGTATCGGGATTAACTTGGTCAAATTTTAAGATATTGTCGATAGTATGTTTTTGAATAAAAATGACTAAGGAATATAAGACGAAGAACATTTCCTTGATCATGCAAATGGATACTTATTGAACCTCACTTTCCAATTTGCACCTGATGTATGGTTTATCGAGAAGATTTTCACAGAGTATGACATATCGCTGGCAGGCTTTCATCGACAATGAGGGTCAAATTTCAAACAATTGTTGTAACACTAATGTTAGTTTCGTAAGACTTTACTACAAAACTATGATTTAATAAACATCTATTTTTGTGATGAAGAAAACGTTTCCGATCATACATTTTACTCAAAAACATATTTTTTACGATTCCTAAAACTTTGGCGAGCTAGTTCTAATTTTTAATTACCCCTTTAATTTCATGGAGTTTCTGAAATTTTTTAACAAGGTTTAATAAAAATTAACTTTTCGTCGACATTTTGAACTTTTATTTCGTTTCTAGAAACAGAAAACTTTTCAAACGCAATATTCAATTACCTTAAGTTGAGTTGGTTATTGATGATATTTCTAATTATGAGTTTTAATGTTGATTTAATTAGGCGTATCAATCTATGATCATTTTAATAAATTATAAAATTTTTGATTTTATAAAAATTGTTAGTTATGCATTTTATTGATTTAACATGTAACTAATAATTATAAAAACTTAGTACGTTATTATAGTCCAAGTAAATTGACTCAAATCAAGCGGTATCTTGATGACTTATTTGTTGCGAAACACAACAAAATCCTAGCTCTAAGGGTAGTATATATCGTTCACCCCATTTCTTTGTAAATTAGTGTTATACCTACGAATCTAAGGAGTTATGCCTGTTTCGGAGGTCGGAAAAAAGCGACCTTTCGTTATATTTGTTTTTGGAAAGTGTGTATCACACAATATTTTCGCACAACAATATTTATATTGGAGAGAGTTTTGTTTAAAAGATATTTACTAATTTTTTTTGTAAACAAATATTAAAAATTAACGAAGACTGGAACTTGGTTATTTTAAAGTATTTTTCAAACAAAGCTCTTTGGAATAATCATGAAAAATTTGTTAAAATAAGTATACACTTTCCCGAAAAAAAATAAATAACAGTCGTTTTTTGAAAACAGAAATGAGGTGGACGATATATACCACGCTTAACACTTAAGTTTTACTGGTTTTCGCAAGAAACGCATCTTAATAATGGCTCGACGGATTGACTTGGAATTTTGAGAACGTAAGAAAATATAAGCACACACTAGCTGCTATTTTATAATTAAGTTTTTAGGAATTTTTGTCTAAAAGTAGACGTTTTGACGTAAAATTTGTATTGTTTAAAATATTGTGCGTTAATGTGTTTAATATATTATATGGTGTTACGTAATAGGGATCCAATCCGTATTGCAAAATTTTGAGAAAACGGAGCGTCAAGATCTAAACTGTGTCTATGTTAACACAATTTAAAGACATTAATTTTTGTTAACATGACCAGTTTACAAATAAAAATGTAAACTAAGGTTTTCTCAAATTTTTGGAATGTAGGTTGGATCCCAGTTGCGTAAAACCATTCATATTGTGTTCTCAAAATTTTAAGTCAATCCGACGATCCAATTTAAGATGAGTTATTTCTTGTGAAACACACCAAAACCACCCCAATCTCAAGAGTAGGATATATCGTCCACCCCACTTTGTAAATAAATGTTATACCGTAAATTGTTAATTAATAATTTTAAAATACTATCGGGTGGTTTTTCAAATAAGTACAAAAATAATACCGCTAAATTTGAAAAGGATAAAAGGATAGGAAAAGGCGGTTTTCGAATTACTGGAAAAAATAAGAATTAATAGCTAATTTTTATTTTACCAAGTCTTGTAGGACACCCGGGAAGAAACACTTTAAAATTTGGTAGTAGTATCTTTAAAGTTATTTGTAAATGCATGTGCTATGTTTTGAAAGTTGTTATTTTCAATTGCAAGGTATATTACTGATTTCCAAAAAAATGTAGTGGCGGAGGGATGCTCAAAACCTTCCCTTGCTACATTGGAAAACGGCAAGTTCCAACAGCGGCGGAATGTGATTAGTTTTGTCGAGCCAGAGACCAAAACTCAATTCCCGTCGAGTAACTTGTGGAAAAAGATTAAGTTGCGCCACGAAAAAGTGTTTGGGTTGAAAAGGTCAAACTGTTAGGGGTAGCACCGGGCAACGTGGGTAATACAAAGTAGGAGATAGTCTGGCGTAGCCAATTTTTATGCGCGGTTTTAAGTTTGGCGGAGAAGGTCGATTTGTGTAGAAATAAAATAGGATTCTAATTTGTATTTTTAATTCCAGACGAACGTATTCCCGGATGGCATAGCAGATCACATAATCCGGATCGTAGAGAGGGCAGTTGGAGACTTGGGCGAGAAGTCGAGCGCCGAAGTGTGAAGTATTAAATTGTAACTCATATTGCAAATCACAAAACAATGACTTGTACTTATATGTTCAATAAATCGTTATCATAAAACGCAAATTTCGACTCATTGAATGACGCAGCAGACTTAGCGAGTAGGAAGTCATGTGACCAAAGCCCCACCAAAGTCTGAATGCCAAGGTGGGGACAAACAATATTTAAGTAAGTGTAGCTCCGAGGGCGGGTTTGTGGGACACGGCGAAGCCGTCAGTAAACACTCCAGTCCAGATACTAGCCGAGCGGAGCGAGGCCCGGACCGTAGAGGCGATGGACCGGTCCAACTCGTACTGGGTATCGACGAAAGCTTAAGAAGAATCGACGGACGAATGCGGCGCGGAGCGCCGCATTCGTCGGCGGCATGGGCCGAAAAATTTGCTAAGTCCGAATGTCAAATTTAAATTTGACATTGGGACTTAGAAAATTTTTCAAATTTAAATTTGACAAACTTCGAAGGAGTAGTAGTGCCTCAGCGAAGGAAGACCTACCTACGAGAAGAGTATCGAGGCCCCCTTGGTACTTACTTAATGTAATACGTTGGACCCCTTGGCATCATACCTCATGTGATAGTGGGCCCCCTTGGCATCACACCTCATGGGTCCCCTTGACACCTTACCTAATGTAAGGCGTGGGTCCCCTTGGCACCTTACTTCATATAAGGCGTGGGCCCCCTTGACACCTCAACTCATTTAAGGCGTGGGCCCCCTTGGCACCTTACTCATGTAAGACGTGGGCCCCCTTGCTACCTTGCTTAATGTAAGGCGTGGGCCCCCTTGGCACCTTACCTCATGTAAGGCGTGGGCCCCCTTGGCACCTTACCTCATGTAAGGCGTGGGCCCCCTTGGCACCTTACCTCATGTAAGGCGTGGGCCCCCTTGGCACCTTACCTCATGTAAGGCGTGGGCCCCCTTGACACCTTACTTAATGTAAGGCGTGGGCCCCCTTGGCACCTTACTTCATATAAGGCATGGGCCCCCTTGACATCTCAACTCATTTAAGGCGTGGGCCCCCTTGGCACCTTACTCATGTAAGACGTGGGCCCCCTTGCTACCTTGCTTAATGTAATACGTGAGACCCCTTGGCATCATACCTCATGTGATATGACACCTCACCTAATGTAATAGGTGTATGTCTAGTGATGACACACATAGCTTACAACTTATGATGATGCATACAAATAAATAATATGACAGTGTATTGTGTTTTACTTTTATTCATGATACGAACGTATTACAAAGTCCTTAGTAACATAGCTTAACAAATAAGTGCAACACTGATTCAACTGGATGATGTCAGAAGTTGGTAGGTATGTCCTTGTCCAATAAGTATGGCTGTTCTTGTGCGACTTTCGCTCATAATTTGAATCTGCAAAGTAGAAAGCATGTTATAATATTTTACAAAGGAAGCATAATGTTCTAGCACCCTACGTTTTTATCGGATACGCCTATGATACAAGTTGTTTGTATTTGAGTTGACTCGCTCGCTACAAACGGTGAGTTGTTGTACAAACAGTTAAACCAATGATTAAAATATATTATTTATCTACGACTGGTACATAATACATCCATTACGTACGTAATCATGCAGTAATATAATAATTCTTGCCCGTGGATTATGAATTTAAAGCACCGAACTGATTCGGATATAATATTCGAAAACCACGAGTCATCGGTTTGCAAATTCCTCTAGAAAAAAAGTCGCCTTCACCGGGCTTCGAACCGCGATGTGTGGATTTGTAGCGGGCAGTGCTATCTATTTATCCATAACGGTTCTCGTTAAAAGTAATAATGCGATCCGCTATATAAGCTACCCTTTGAATATCGCGAATTAAGATCGCATTCAAATTATTCAAGAAAATATTGTAATTTAATAATTTTAAACATTTTCAAAGTCGAAATAATAAGCCCCCTTCAACATACTAAATTTTCAGATTAAAATAAAAGCGAACTTCGTCAGAAAGGCTACTTTTATGTTTTTCAAAAAATGTGCGATACGGACCATAGTATTCGAAAATCTTTGGATTTCTTTATTTCAAAAAATCCATTACTATGTTCCGCCCTAGAGAAAAAATAATCAACCCAAACCCTACTAATTTACCGCATTGGCAGCGATTTTGCTACTGCTATAAAACAATTTTGAGAAAAACGTAACATACTAAATAAATTTCAAAAATTAATAAATCCAAAACTAATAACAAAACTATATTGACATTTGTAGGGCCCACTAGTTAAGCAACCCCCCTACAACATTACTTATTTATGCTTTCCTAATACTTGAAAAGCAAAACTCCAAAAAACAATTTAGTGTTTTTAACCTTTTTGGAACAGGAAAACATAAACCGGAGGGGAAATTGTAAGAACTTTTCTTATTTATGCTTTCCTAATACTTGAAAAGCAAAACTCCACAAACAATTCAGTGTTTTTTTACCTTTTTGAAACAAGAAAACATAAACCGGAAGAGAAATTGTAATAAGTTTTCTTATTTATGTTTTCCGAATGCTTTAAAAGCAAAACTTAACAAATAATTGAATGTTTTTCACTTTTTTGGAACAAGGAAACATAAACCAGAGGAGAAATTGTAACAAGTTTTCTTATTTATGCTTTCCTAATACTTGAAAAGCAAAACTCCACAAACAATTTAGTGTTTTTAACCTTTTTGGAACAGGAAAACATAAACCGGAGGGGAAATTGTAACAAGTTTTCTTATTTATATTTTCCTAATATTTTAAAAGCAAAACTCCACAAACAATTTAGTGTTTTTTTACCTTTTTGGAACAAGAAAACATAAACCGGAGAAGAAATTGTAAGAACTTTTCTTATTTATGCTTTCCTAATACTTTAAAAGCAAAACGTCACGAACAATTTAGTGTTTTTTACCTTTTTGGAACAGGCAAACATAAACCAGAGAAGAAATTGTAACAATTTTTCTTTTTGGAACAGGGAAACATAAACCGGAGAAGAAATTGTAACAAGTCTTCTTATTTATGCTTTCCTAATACTTTAAAAGCAAAACTTCACAAATAATTTAATGTATTTTACCTTTTTGGAACAAGAAAACATAAACCGGAGAAAAAATTGTAACAACTTTTCTTATTTATGCTTTCCTAATACTTTAAAAGCAAAACGTCACGAACAATTTAGTGTTTTTTTACCTTTTTGGAACAGGCAAACATAAACCAGAGAAGAAATTGTAACAATTTTTCTTTTTGGAACAGGGAAACATTAACTGGAGAAGAAATTGTAACAAGTCTTCTTATTTATGCTTTCCTAATACTTAAAAAGCAAAACTGCACAAACAATTCAGTGTTTTTTTACCTTTTTTGAACAAGAAAACATAAACCGGAGGAGAAATTGTGACAACCTTTCTTATTTATGCTTTCCTAATACTTTAAAAGCAAAACTTCACAAATAATTTAATGTATTTTACCTTTTTGGAACAAGAAAACATAAACCGGAGAAAAAATTGTAACAACTTTTCTTATTTATGCTTTCCTAATACTTTAAAAGCAAAACTCCATAAACAATTTAGTGTTTTTTACCTTTTTGGAACAAGAAAACATAAACTGGAGAAGAAATTGTAACAACTTTTCTTATTTATGCTTTCCTAATACTTTAAAAGCAAAACTTCATAAATAATTTAATGTATTTTACCTTTTTGGAACAAAAAAACATAAACCTGAGGAGAAATTGTAACAACTTTTCTTATTTATGCTTTCCTAATGCTAGAAAAGCAAAACTCCACAAACAATTCAGTGGTTTTTTATCTTTTTGGAACAAGAAAACATAAACCGGAGAAGAAATTGTAACAAGTTTTCTTATTTATGCTTTCCTAATACTTTAAAAGCAATACCCCACTAATAATTTAATGTTTTTCACCTTTTTGGAACAGGTAAACATAGACCGGAAGAGAAATTGTAATAAGTTTTCTTATTTATGTTTTCCTAATACTTTAAAAGCAAAACTCCACAAATAATTTAGTGTTTTTTACTTTTTTGGAACAGGAAAACATAAACCGTAGGAGAAATTGTAACAAGTTTTCTTATTTATGCTTTCCTAATACTTTAAAAGCAAAATTCACATTTAATTTAATGTATTTTACCTTTTTGGAACAAGAAAACATAAACCCGAAGAGAAATTGTAACAATTTTTCTTATTTATGCTCTCCTAATACTTGAAAAGCAAAACTCCACAAACAATTTAGTGTTTTTTTACCTTTTTGGAACAGGAAAACATAAATCCGAAGAGAAATTGTAACAATTTTTCTTATTTATGCATTCCGAATGCATTAAAAACCAAAACCTACAAATAATTTAATGTTTTTTACCTTTCTTTCTGGAACAGAAGAACAAATACTGGAAGAGATATTATCATGAACTAACAACTGCAACACTGGATTCAAGTGGATGTGAACGTCGGAACTTGGTAGGTGTCTCCTTGTCCAATGAGTGTGGCTGCACCCTTATGGATGGCCATGGCTCATAATTTGAATCTGCAAAGTAAAAGACATGTTAGAATATTTGACAAAGGAAGCCTAATATATATGAGCACCGTAGAGCTTTTGTTGGATAAGCATTCATTCGTTGTGTCATTCATAATGGCACACTTACAAAAATTATCATGCAATTATTAAAATGAAAATGATTCATAGAATTTAAGTATAGATGTCAATTATTATAGTATAAAATTATGTTTAGATGTTCAAGACGAGCAAACTTCCATGTACACATCAGTATGAAGAACCTAAAGGTCAACAAAAGGCAAGCATAGGAATTATGGAATTAATCAATAATAAAATGTGTTTAAAAATAAGCGTGACAGTATCCTACCCTCACCTATTTATATCCTATATTATCATCATTTTAACTCGCGTATTACTTATCGAAAAAATTGTATGAATCAAAATTTACAAAACGTATGTCTTAGCGTTCTTTATATCCAACGAGATGTCAGATGTCATAATCTTTGACGAGATCAAAGAGATGACAGTTAAAATAGTTAAAATCGACGTACATTTAATTCATTTTCATTACAAAGTTACAGCGATGTATTCTTTTTTTCTGTCTCTTTTCTACTAGTTACTTTTTTCTAAATATGACAAAGATAACCACCAAATGTTATACGTCAAATCTCACTGGATTTGGAGATTAGCCATACGTGAGTTACAAAAAATTCGACTATAACATTTTTTTACTATACTTAATTTTCTGTGTAAATTAGGTATAAAAGCGGGCCCAATACACTGCCCTGAGGAACTCCAGAGTGGACTGGCAAAAGTGGTGATATCTCATCTTGATGTTTTACAAAGAAGTATCTATTTTGTAGGTAGGATTTAAACACTGGATAGAAGTTGTGTGGAAGATATGACTTAAAATGATTTGAGCCACCTTCCATTGTGCGGGAAAATATCCCAATCTCAAGATGGAATTAAAGATCATAGTTATAAGTTTGATTGCCTTGTCTGGGAGTTCTTGTAGGACTTTTGCAGTTATTAGATCGAATCCGGGGGATTTCTTTAAGTTTAAGTGCTTCTTAATGTAGGTTGAAACCTCACTTTTCTAAAAAATTTTTACTGGCAGTTCCATTTGAAACGGTGCTTCCAGAAATTCTTAAATTCCGATATCTTCTCCTGGAGCTTCTGCTTGAAACGGTTTAAAAACTTTGACCAGATGATCTGCAAATGCATTTGCCTTTTCTTTATTGCTTCTAGCCCATTCCAGTGTTGATGTTTTTATAAGCGGTATTGTTGTTTGAGGTCTTTTCAACTTCCTAGTTGTCTTCCACAGTGAATAGTCAGTTGCCTCAGTTGGTGTCAGTCCGTTCAGATAGTCTTGGATTTCTTGATTTTTATGGTCCTTTAACAGTTTTTTGAGGTTTTTAATTGCCTTATTGTAGTTTGCTTTATCACTGGGAGCCCGGGAACCTAATTTACACAGCTGATCTACCAACTAACCCAAGCACATTTATTGCGACGTTTGCTGACGATACAGCAATCCTGGCCTCCCATCCTAATGCACTAACAGCTTCTACAAATCTACAAAAGCATCTGGACAAATTAGAAAAATGGTTAAAAAAATGGCGTATTAAAGCCAATGTCCTAAAGTCGGTGCACGTAACATTCACTACAAGGAGAGACACATGTCCTACTGTTAACCTCAATGAAAATATGCTACCGCAAAAAGAGGAAGTTAAGTATCTTGGAGTGTATTTGGACAGAAGACTTACGTGGGGTAAACACATTTGGAACAAGAGACTACAACTTGGCCATTCCTTTAGAAAACACCAATGGTTACTGAATCGTTACTCACAATTATCTTTAGAAAATAAGGTGCTCATATATAAAATCATACTAAAGCCTATTTGGACGTATGGCATCCAGCTTTGGGGAGCAGCAAGTAACTCCAACATTGCCAAAATACAGAGGTTTCAATCAAAAACCCTTAGAACTATCACATACGCCCCTTGGTTTGTGCCAAATCATGTGCTTCATCGTGATCTTCAAATGCCCACAGTTGAAGAATGTATCAAGTCGTTCAGCACCAGATACCAGGATCGTGCTAGAGACCATCCCAACTCTCTCGCTGTGGATTTATTATCTTCCCATCGAACAAAGAGATTAAAGCGTCACGACCCACTGGACTTACCTCATCGCTTTTCATGATGATAATGTAAGCCATAATACTCGCGTGTGTTAAAATGTTAAGGGAGCGTGCCATTGGGTAACCTCCTTCTATGTCATTTTGTTCAATGTGTCATGCTTTTTACTTATTGTCTTATTAGATAGATTGTAAAATTCTAAGATTTCAAATAAAAAAAAAACTTAATTTTCACATATCACTTTGCACTTCATAATATTTATGACTGAATATTTTTTGAGTCGAAACGTTTTTTTATTTCCTAGTTGATTTTTATGTTTCATTTTGATCGTCTTAAATTTCGCAAGTTTTGTTTTCCAAAAAAAAAAATATTCTAAAATAATCGTTACCACCTATTTTTTATGGACCATACAACCGTGTCATATTTTTCGGAAATTAGAAATTTTCGGTTTCATTGTTTTCTTTCCAATTTCATCTTTCATGCCCGTACAAACATTTATATATTACGGCATTATTTTTCCAAATGAGAAATTATGGTAAAATTCTTGTCTAAAATTTTTGAAGGTAAATAATGTAACGCGAAATTTGGATGAGGAAAATGAGAGCAAAATTGAAAATGTACCGGGAAAGAAAAGACAAACTTTGCAAAGTGATTTTATGTGAAAATTAGTTGGTGCAATTATAGATTCCTCAAATAGGTTTTTACTCGAATCATTCGAAATACTTATCAACTTATTCCCGCCACCCAATCACGGATATTTAGGTGATGATAAAAAATCCTTAGTAAAACTAAGAATTTTTAGTTTTACCTATAATAAAAAAGAAGTCTCAGACTCCCTGAATTTTCTTGTAAGACTGAATATTATTCGGATCAGTATAATAGCAGATAATTTGAATGGTGTTACGCAAGAGGAATTCAACCTAACTCAAATTTTTGCTGTGTGGCATTAGCATTCCTTTCGTGCTCTAAAAAACAAGTAACATCTATAAACTCCAAGAATCGCACAAGATATCTCAAACATATTACATTTGAACTTAAATCGCTTAATTGCACTGGTCTACCGGATCTTCGTAACAAACAGTAAATAAGCTCAATTTTCTAAAACTAAGTGTGAAACTGAATCAAAATAGTTTGTCAAGTTTCCCCCGCTGCAAGTTTCAAAAAAGTGGCAGGATCTTGCACAAATGACTTGAATATTTCAGATTTTCTGTTATAAAATTAAAAATTTTTCCTCGCTTTGATTGTTGAAAAATTTCTAACAAATTAGTAAATTTAAATAATTACATAAATGGCACGATAAAAAGAACATTTAAGAGTAAAACCAACCAGGATACTGCATTGAAGTTCTATGAGACGATATCGATACCAAGCATAACATACGCCAGCGAAACTTGGACGATCTAAGATTCCTAAGTTCGGTAGCGGGATACCGAAGGATAGACCGAAAAAGAAACGCAGATATAAGAAATAAATTAAATATTTACAGTATCAACAAGAAGATAAAAGATTATAGAACGGCATGGAAAGAACATAGACAGAATGGACCAGAGTAGGTTACGAAAGCAAATGTTACAATACAGACCGAGAGGAAAACAAAGTGTGGGCCGCCCCAAAAAGAGATGGAGCGACCAATTAGTGACGTAACGGGCCACCGGCCTAAAACCTGCAGTTGATGATGATGAAATAATGTACGTAAATAAAAAAAAGAATAGTAAAATAGTAAAACCTGATAGTGGTAAATAAAAACAACTGCGAAGTGACCAACATTTCGAGTCCTCTATTAGTGACCCATTATCGACACAATAACAAACACCTATCCTTAGAAAATTATTATAAATAAGCAGGCTCTCGAAAAGTTGCAATCTCCGTACAATATTTTTCTAAAATATTAGTTTTGTCTTGATAATGGGCCACCAATAAAGAACCTAAAACTTTGGGTACAACTTATAGTTGCTCTTATTCACCATTGTCGCTATTAAAATAATTAAATTTCCCTGGCTTTTGCATAACAATAACAAAAATCACTTATTTCTCCTGTCTAAATTATTAATTACTTAAATACCCAGTGGTGCTATGTTCTATTAAATGTTTGCGAGTAAATTTAAACAACTTAAAAATAAAAATACTACAATTTTAAAAAGCAATAACCTTTACCCAACGACAGTCATTTATTGAGGCATCTACGACTTCCTTAAGATGTACACATTGATGTTACTATTTTCACTAAATTGCAGTTTATGGACAATTTATTGCATACCATAGAGATTTTACTACCTCAATTAGCATTGGTTGGTAGACTGCTATACGATGCTTTAACACCTTTTCTACGAAAATATAGGTGTGCTACCTCTACGTCCGACGTACCCCACCAAACCATCACTGTTGTGGAATATATTACAGGCACACTAATATGACGATAAGAATATTCCTCTTAAAAGGAATTCGAAAAAATTGTAAGGGTAAAGTGTAAATTAAAAATTTAAATTACTGCTTTGCTACCATTCACACAATCACTACAATTTCATTTTTTTCGATATCCCATTTCATATTTACTGTTTCAAGATAAAATATCAAAAAATACATGTTTGCTACCTACAAATGTACATTTTCCAACTACTCGTAAACAACCTATACGTGGGATTTAAAACTAGTAGTACTATAAATATATAACGGAACTTATGGCACACTGGGTATATTAGGTCAACGAGAACCAAAATGTTACTTCTATTGTAAATAGAGCAGTTGCAATTGAATTAATAAAATGCGAGTTCAAATTAATGTCAACCTGACAAATTGCACAAATAAAACTAACCTTTCATTTTCAAATACATCAACTCCAACGATTGTGCTTTATTTTGATTTTGGCAAATTTTTCGACTGTTCTCCTATAAATTTTCTGCACTGCATCATTTGAAAACTAGAAAAAATTAAAAATTACAATAAATTTCTGAAAAGTTCTTAATGAATTATTATAATAACACAAAAGCAATGACATAAATGATGAACTTATTTACCACAGTATTTTTTATCAGTAGCAATTTTAAAAATTTTAAACGCCTTATAACGTCATCTTACGTTAAATGTGAGAAGCAACTCAGCCAAGTTACTTACCTTCTTTTGTAGTTTTCCTTGCGTTTGTTGTTAGCCGTGAAGGTAGATATTTATACTATGCTTGCATAGTTTGGCGTTAGATGGCAGCACCTATAACAAAAATTTAATTAAATGTCATTAAAACAAATTGTTTATTAACAATTTATACAATTTAAAAAAAATATTGAAAGGTACTTAACGAATTAAGATAATAACACAAAAGCAATAATATTGAGAAAAACAAAATAAAATAATATATAATTTTTCAAAATTTAATAATGCCAAAACTACTAACAGAAATAAATTAACATCTGTAGCAGGGGCGGTTCTACCATAGGAACTGCAGAGCTGCAGAACCGCCAAATATCAGAATGAAGTGTACCAAATTAATTATTACTTATTAGTATAACCACCACATTTCAACTTATTTCAATAATTGAAGACTAATCAATTTTGGTTTCAATGCGCGCTTCTTATGTTGCCTTGAGTTATAAGTACTTTTATCAGTCAGTCAAATAAGTACTGTAATAATTAATACAAGTCCGTTACGCTTTCGAAATCACTGTTTAACTTCGATGTGCTGGAAATGATTCTGAACATGAAATGACGCGAGCTATCGGGTGGAATCGTATCCATACCAGTATACATCGTGGTGTTAGGACAATCCTAACACCACGGTATACACTACAAATTGAGCTGCATCTTATGCAGAATTACATGCCGTATTTTTGTAATATAATTTAAAATTTGACTTATGAAAACAACTAGTAAGTTAATTTTTGTTCATTGATTGTTCAACAACATGGTTAAACAATAAAATGCAATAGTTTAATACTCGTAATATAGTGTAATTTGAAAATTTAGTACAAATTTTAATTTGACCAAGTTTCTTATAAATACTATTATCAAAATAGAAGTAAAATTATTTTTTGGCAGATCCTATATTAGAAACTCAAAATGAAATTACGTTTAATTATTAATATCAATAAAATTAAAATTATGTAGGTTTTTTCTACAATAATAATGTTTATTATTAAACTCGCAGATTACAAGATATAGGAACAACCCACCAAATGTACAACCGTTCTGCTCATATTTCAGCTCTGGTTTTACGAACATATACGATTTTATTTTAAATACATCTTGCGTTATGAACTTTAATTGAAATTATGAATATCGAAGATAGTATCTTATACCTACTAGTACATAAAATAAATGCTTATGAATATTAAATGAAGAAAAAATAAAATGAAATATTACTAATATTTTTAACACAACTTCTCTCATAAGCTGTACTTAATAAATTTTTTTCGAAAATTAGTTAGGATTGCAATTTATTGTAAAAATGTAAAATCATATAAAGTAATACATTCTTGATAAGGCTTGTACGTTTAATATTTAAAAATGTGCTATAAGTAAATTTATTTTTTGAGATTGCCATTTTCTGATATCTTGCCATTTTTATAATGCAGAACACCCAAGAATATTTTTCACGAGCCGCCACTGATCTGTAGGGCTCATTAACTAAGCAACCCCCTACAACTTAGTAAATTTTCAGATAAAAATGAAACTGCAGTTCGTCACGACTTTTATGTTTTTCCAAAAGTTGCAATACGGACCACATTTTTGAAAATCTTTGCATTTTTTATTTCGAAAAATCTATTACAATGTTCCGCCAAAGGGAAAAAATAATCAATTCAAATGCAACTAAAGTACCAAATTAGCAGCGATTTTGCTACCGCTAATATACGAAATTTTGAGAAAAACACAACGAGATTAATACACAATAAAGGAGTTTCGGGTTGTATAGGGAGGCAAATCAAACAGTATAAGTTATATGAAATGAAAACGTACATAAGTTACATGGATATACGATCTATAGTTGTCGATCGAATACTCGTTACATTTTAATGTTAATTATAAAGATTTTAGCACTGTACATAGTTATTTATAATATTTTTTACATAGTTATATATTTACAATGTGAAGTCCTTTCATGTTTTGTTATGTTATTTATTTTATATTCAAAAATTGTTGACCTCGTCGAATATGTTCGCTTTGGGCCCTGGCAGTTGTCGACATATAGGCTTACATCGAACACGTTCCATCCTTTTTGTTCTTCGGTGAGTTGCACAACCTGTATATCCATGTAACTTATGTACGTTTTCATTATAGTCTTGAAAATGGAGGAATAGATCCTCCGAAACGTCGACGAACAAATATACTGTTTGATTTGCCTCCCTATACAACACGAAACTCCTTTATTGTATACTATATTGGGTGAGAGCTACCGTTTACCTTTATAATGAGATTAATACAGTTCAAAAATTAATAATTCAAAAACTAATCACAAAATTAAATTAACATTTGTAGCACTCATTAACTAAGCAACCCCCTACAACATATTAAATTTTCAGAAAAACCTAATAGTGTACTTCGTCAGAACAATGACTTTTGTATGTTTTTCAAAAAATGTCAGATACGGACCATATTTTTCGAAAATATTTGATTTTCTTTATTTCGAAAAATCCATTACAATATTCCGCCCTATAGAAAAAATAATCAATCCAAACGCTACGAAACTACCGAATTCGCAGAGATTTTTTCTACTACTACGTATATAGCAAATTTTGAGGAAAACATAATAACATAATAAATATCGTGGGTATTCTGCGAAAATGAATTAAGTCAAAATTATTTTGTTATTTTTTGGTTAGCTAATCATGCTGTGTTTTTGCTTGGTGAACGTTGTATAGACTGCAAAAACGCACTAAAGTCATATTTATACAACTAATCAAGATAATTTCTGCTGTGAGTCAAAAATACATAAAGATGTTCAGAGAAAACAAACTTTGAAATCCAATTATGTCAAAACTATGATTATTGACTTAATGCATTTTCGCAGAATACCCACGATATAGTTCAAAAATTAATAAATCTAAAACTAATGATAGAAAAATATTAACATTTGTAGGGTTTATTAATTAAGCAAGCCCCTACAACATACTAAATTTTCAGATAAAAACGAAAGTGAACTTCATCAGAAGGACGATTTAAATGTTTTTCAAAAAAGTTGCGATACGACCACATTTTTAGAAAATCTTTTGATTTTTTTGTTCCGAAAAATCCATTACTCTGTTCCGCCCTACATAAAATATAATTATCCCCAAAGGCTACTAAACTAACGAATTGGCTGCGATTTTGCTACTGCAATATCTCGAATTTTGAGAAAAACAATAACATAATAAATAAATTTCAAAAATTAATAATTTCAAAACTAATAACAAAACTATATTGACATTTGTAGAGCACATTAACTGAGCAACCGCCTACAACATATTAAATTTTCAGATAAAAATGAAAGTGAACTTCGTCGGAACGGCGACTTTTACGTTTTTCAAAAAGTTCGCGTTACGGCCCATATTTTACGAAAATAATTGGATTTTATTTTTTTCAAAAAATACATCACTATGTTCCTCCCTAGAGAAAAAAAATCAACCAAAACGCTACCAAAATGCCGAATTACCAGCGATTTTGCTACAGCTATATCGCAAATTTTGAAAAAAACAATAACATAATAAATAAATTTCAAAAATTAATAATTACAAAACTAATAGCAAAACTATATTGACATTTGTAGGGCTCATTAACTAAGCAACCGCCTACAACATATTAAATTTTTAGATAAAAATGAAAGTGAACTTCGTCAGAACGGCGACTTTTACGTTTTTCAAAAAGTTCGCGTTACGGGCCATATTTTTCGAAAATAATTGGATTTTATTTTTTCAAAAAATACATTACTATGTTCCTCCCTAGACAAAAAAAATCAACCAAAACGCTACCAAATTACCGAATTTGCAGCGATTTTGCTACAACTATATCGCGAATTTTGAGAAAAACAATAACATAATAAATAAATTTCAAAAATTTAATAATTCCAAAACTAATGACAACACTATATTGACATTTTTTGTAGGGCTCATTAACTAAGCAACCGCCTACAACATATTAAATTTTCATATAAAAATGAAAGTGAACTTCGTCAGAACGGCGACTTTTACGTTTTTCAAAAAATTCGCGACACAGACCATATTTTTCGAAAATCTATGGATTCTTTTATTTCGAAAAATCCATTAGTATGTTTCGCCTTAAAGAAAAAATAATCAACCCAAACGCTACTAAATTACCGATTTGGCAACGATTTTGCTACAGCGATATCGCGAATTTTGAGAAAAACAATGACATAATAAATAAATTTCAAAAATTAATAATTCCAAAACTAATAACATACCTATATTGGCATTTGTAGGTATCATTAATTAAGCAACTCCTTAGAACATATTAAATTTTCAGATAAAAATAAAAGTGAACTTCGTCAGAAAGACGACTTTTACGTTTTTCAAAAAGTTCGCGTTACGGACCATATTTTTCGAAAATAATTGGATTTTATTATTTCAAAAAATCCATTACTATGTTCCGTCCTAGAGAAAAAATAATCAACCCAAACGATACTAAAGTACCGAAATTGGCAGCGATTTTGCTACAGCTATAACGCGAATTTTGAGAAAAACAATAACATAATAAATAAATTAAAAAAATTAATATTTCCTAAACTAATAACAAAACTATATTGACGTTTGTCAATAATTAAGCAACCGCCTACAACATATTAAAATTTTAGATAAAATTGAAAGTGAGTTTAAAGTAAGAAAGTCGATTTTCGCTTGCTCTCTGCTGCTATCGCATTTTTTCTGTTTTACACGCTTCCGCCAGGCCCTGGTCTGTTTTCAGATCTCTACTCATTAAAATTAGTCGATATATGCAATAAAAAGACCACATAATTTTTTTACGAATTTTGAAAAAAAAGCAAGGTTAACCCCTTTGAATTTTTTTCACACCAAAAATCGAAAGTTCTAAATCATAAGCATTTTCGACCGTTTGTTATTTATTTTTACGAGAAAATTCGAATGGCGCTTGCAGATTTCACGTAAGTATGATATTTAATATTTTATGTGGGTTTAAAGTAAGAAAATCGATTTTCGCTTGCTCTCTCCTGCTTTCGCATTTTTTCACCGTTTTATACGCTTCCGCCAGGCTCTGGTGTGTTTTCCGAGCTCTACTCATTAAAATTAGTCGATATCGTGGGCATACAGGTAAAAGTGACTAAGTCAAAAAATTGTGGAAATGAGTTAAAATGATTAAGTCCGTAAAAATGTAAGACACGGGTCTAAAAAAAGCGTCTATGTTCTAATAACGTATTGAACATGTTTCATTAGTCGAAAAAATGAATTAAAAATATTATAAAGCTGATTTTTCGCAAAATGCGAAACATTCATATTGATTTATCTCGAAATTCTATTTTTTGACTTGGTCACTTTTACCTGTATGCCCACGATATATGCAATAAAAAGACCACATAATTTTTTTGAAACCCCTTTGAATTTTTTTCAGACCAAATATCGAAAGTTCGAAATTATAAGCATTTTCGATCGTTTGTTATTTATTCTTACGAACTTTATGTTTGTAAACTTTATGTTTTTGACAAAAACATAATAACGTAATTAATAAGGTAAAAAAATTAAAAGTTCCAAAACTAATAACAAAACTAAATTAATATTTGTAGAGCTCATTAACTAAGCAACCCCCTACAACATACCAAATTTTCAGATAAAAACCAAAAGGAACTTCGTCAGAAAGGCGACTTTTATATTATTCAAAAAATTTGCGATACGGGCCGTAGTTTTCGAAAATCTTTGGATTTTTGTATTTCGAAAAATCTTTTACAATGTTCCGCCCTAGAGAAAAAATAATCAACCCAAACGCTACTAAATTACCGAATTGGCAGCGATTTGTCTACTGAAATATACCGATATTTGAGAATAACTTAATAACAATAACTAAATTTCAAAACTTAACTTGAAAACTAATAACAAATCTATATTAAAACTTGGGAGGATTATATAATTATGTAGTTAAGCAGTACTTAGACAAAAAAACAGTGCATTTATTAAGAAAAACGACCATGTTTTTCAAAAAATTCTTTGGGTTTATATATTTTAAAAATCAATTACAGTGTTCTAGATAAGAAAAAAAACTATAAAAGTTATTCGGGAGATATATTTCCTAAGTTTCCCTTAGAAATTCTGAATATTGACCGGATCTACAAAGCAAAGAACTGAATTTTTTTTAAATTAATTTTAGATTAATTAAATCTGTTAAAAATATATTCGCATCACAAAGAAATAACTAAATTAATCAAACTGAACTGAAGAATTCAGAAAAGAATTTTTATACCGGTATAAACTTATTATAGGCTATTTAAGTTATTAAATAAATAAATGGATTATAATTATGTTATACCAGTTTAAATTTAACAAAATAGCGTCAAGATTTTAATTTGACATAAGAAAAAATTGTCCCGAGTAACTTTGAATAAGCAAATGTAGGGTAAACAGTACAGTGATTGAGCAGTTAAGAATATTTTGTTTTTCAAAATTTGCCAAATGGGAAAGTGCAATTCCTCTCTAATTTATTGGCTTAGATCCCTTTCGTTTACATACCTAAGCAATAATTTTTTAATGCTATCTTGTATATTGATAAACCACATTCTCAATTCTCTGTATATTGTAATTCGAAATTTAAATTCAACTAATTTTTGTAAAGGCACGAATAAAATAAAAAGTAATAATTTTTCAAAAATACTTCTACATAGAAATTGAGATAATCAGGTGTAGTTCTCAAGCCAAGATATTGTGTTTTAATTTCGTGTGCACCTAACCCGAAAAACCTAAGGCAAGCTCGGTCACCTTACACATGAATAAACTTAGAATATGAAATGCAAGTGATTACGCACAACAAAAATATCTATTGCGCTCGTGTAAAATATTATAGAAATTTCAAGTGTTTTTGCAACTATTTCCTACAATATACTTTTTATTATATCGTCTTAGAAGAAAACAATATTTATACGTCGATATCAATAATTATACTTTCTTTGTATTCAAAAATCTATTTATGAACTCGATTAATTTTGTGTGAATTTACTCGCCAGCAAAATGCAAAATTATTACTAATTCCGAAAGTCCAGGTGATATCGATTTTTAACTCTCCAACGATAAGATGTTTGCAACTTCAATAGGTACAAAATAAAACAAAGATATTAATAATATCGAAGTAATAATATAATACATCGAGTACCATTTATTATTAGTACTCGGTCGCAATCGGTATGATTACTCGAAAAACAATTTTAACTTAATTTCTATTTTATTTCAAAGCTTGCTACATATTTACATTTATTGGCTGGAAACTAATAGCAAACAAAAGAAGGTTATCACACAAATAGTCATTGCTCGGGCAGAAGTTACCAATTCAAATATTTGGGGTTTTCTACCACCAATACCACATGATTTTACTTTAATTTTAAACTTAGCAATTTCTCCCACAGCAACAACAAAATATTATTTGATTGTAACTAACCTCTTATTTCCTAGTCGACTGCATTTTGGTAATTTTTCCATCGTTGTAATCCAAATTTTCTATATCACTATTCACTTACACTGAATTTGTTATAAGTTATAACAATTATTAGAGCAAATTAAACATTTAAATTTGTCAGTACACAATGTAAAAATACCAAAACAGAAAGTAATTTGCTTACTAATTTGTTCGTTTAGTTCATACGTCATTTTTAAAACTCCGAAGTAAGCGACACCTAACAATAAATATCTTAAATATTTTTTAATGACATTTCTAATTAAAAATAAAAAAATAGAAATTTCGAAAACTTTAAATGCATACGATTATAAAAATAGCCTTAAATCTCTAGACACCAAAAATTAAATGTCATATCTTTTCACAATCCACGCAGCGAAAATAAAAACTATGGTTATTCTTAAATAAGAAATTTACTGGATTTTACCGTTTTTAGATGATGTTTGCCCCCTTGACGAGAACAAAGAATTATGACTTTGCTGAAGTAATTTGAAATATTGGAGACACTAACTTCTGTAGTCGCGTTTCAAAGCTTCGATAAAGTCAAGAATAGAATAATAAAGTCGTTAATATAATTAATAAGACTATAAGCAAGCCGATAAAACATTTTTGATTAAAAAAATGTTAAAATTTTATAAATATAATTACAATTTTCATTCTGTAGTTTTATCGTCAGATAAATTTTCGAGTGCACTGTAATAGGAGTGACGCAAAGAGCTGCTCTTGCAGTTATGGAAACTCCAAATAGATCGTGAGTCCTATTCTCTAGCTCGCTTAGTTTTATCCGAGTGATTCGAGAACAAACTTGCTGAAAATTCATAAGGCAAGCTTAATAATTAACATTTCAAGTTTCGCTTATTGTTGAACTTACAGAAACGTGAGAACTCTGTATCATTTCAAGTTAAACTACCCCCTACTTATCAGGGCGGAACTTGCACTGTTCAAGTAGACGAGTATAAACTATAAATGGAAACAAATTCACAAACGTAAAGGGTCAGCCTAAAACTTTTAATTGCCCCCCATACTTTCATATTCAAATTTACGGCTTTCTTTTTCAAAGTTTAAACTAATTAAAAATTATCTCCAGTTGAATATAAGAAGCTACTAATGAACAAAATTGAGTTTGATATTATTGCCCAATTTTCAAAGAAATATTGAATCAAATTGAGTTTTTTACCTCATACTCGGAATAAATTTTGTTTTTTTTCACCATGAAAATTTTAATAGGAGACCCACTATAGATAGAATATCTGCTATGAATAAATAAAATTATTGCAATTTATCTCCCTTTCGAATAAATTATACCACAATTCATTCGTTAAAGACAAAAATTAGTCAAGATCGCTGTTGTCGAGTATGAAAATTAAGCAATTTTTAATTTTTATTATACTAAAAAAAAAAGTTTAGGTTACATATAACCTACATAAAGTAAATTATCTACATTGTACAGTTAAATATTTCAATCGTAAATATCTTCTTTATCTGCGATATATTGAACAATGTCTCTTGGTCGATGCAACTTTTCTGCATCCATATCTGGAATTTCGAAGCCAAATTCATCTTCCATTGCCATAATTACTTCGACATGATCTAGGGAATCTAAACCAAGATCATTGATGAAGTGCGAATCTAAACTTAGCTGAAAATGCAGCAATTTTATTTATAAAATTTTAGAACTCACTTAATAGTATCGAGTGCCGTAACCATTAAAACTTGGGAGGTGGATTAAAAATATAAACCGTTCAATAGTTACGCCACCGTATGTGCCACATTAAGAGATAACACAAGCATACCTTACAAGGATCAACTTTATCGTAAAGTTGAAGAACCAACAAAACACGTTCGCCTATAAATTCAATGCTTAATGGCGGTTTGGAGCTGTAGCTTCTCTTTAGTGGCACATTAATAGTCTGAAATAGAAAAAACACATAAATACCTTATCGGCTGTTACTTTATCATATGCACAGCAAACTTTAAGAACTCTCGTTTCAATTTCTTCCGGAGTAGGTTTTGGCTTTATAGTTCTGGGTGAATAATTTCGAGTTTGAGGCTAGCAAACATTTTTAGGTTAGGAAGTTATGTAATAAAATATTAACATTAAATCTTAAATATTGCAGATTAAACGGTGCGTTTTTTTAATATAATTACCAAGCATTTGAAAAAACATACCTGGTTTTGCAATGTTGAGGAGAGAAGATCGTGCGAAATTTTGTACTTTTGCATGCCAGTTTGAATTCCCATCGACATTGGCCTGATCGAGGAGGATAAAATGTAACTGGCATTTCGCGTAAACAAACGCGCACATCGCACAAAACTGCCCATTACTTTTAGATTTTATTTAACGGAATTACGTTTTTACCTAATTATCCAAAATACACTGGCTGTCAAACTTCGAAAACTTACGCCGACGAAAATGTCGGCATAGGTGCACTTCGCAACTGTGACCAACCAAAATATCTACAACGGTGCCGAACTGTCGACATTGATTTTAAAAATAAATGTAGAAAGAGAAGAAGGCGGATTTTTATTAAATTACAAAAATAGTTTTCTTTCTACTTTTTATTTTATTTTCTACGTGAAAGATAACTGAATTATCTTTTGCAAGTGAACTTTAATTCGATTAGTTAAGATTTCATTTGTTCGACTAGTTTTAACGAATCACCCTGTATATAACTATAAGGTGAATATGAGAATATTTTCGTCAGACACCATCGCAAGAAAAAAATATTTTGAAAAATACCAATATTGGTAATTAATGTGGAAGAATTTTTGAGTTTACAAATTTTGGTTTTTGTAAATTTTAAACTAGAAAACGAACGTGTAAACGTAACCTTAAGTTTATAGTATTAAATAACTGAACATTGCCATTATTATTGCTGGCATGTTCGGTTAAACGTTCCGTGAATTTTAGTTTATTAATCAAAATCGGGGTTTGTTTTTTTAAATTTAATTTATGTTGTCTTTTAATGGGCCTAAAGCTCACGGTTTCATGAATTTATGATATTATGAGTGAAGACGGCAGTCCTAGTTTATTACTTTTGAAAGGATACAGGATACAAAGAAAGCCCACATTTTCGCATACACCAAATTCAAACGAATCTTCGCCTATGGACACTTGTAAGAATACTTTTATTTTTTAAATTTGTAGTTAAATAGTTTTAAAGTTTCCAGCTTCGGATTGTAGTCCAATTATTGCACCACATAAGCTCAAAAAGATACGTATCTTAGAGGACAGTGATATTGTTGATGTTGACATCAGTCAAAATATGAGTTTATCGTCGGAAAATTGTGCGGATCGGGACGCGGAGTTGAGTAGAAACGATAAAGTTGTCGTAATTCGAAATCCGGTTAGCACTTCTAGCACTAATGGTACTACGAATCTCAATAACAGTGTGTCTTCTGAAAGTGGTTCAGTGACGAGCAATGGAAACGATAAATCACTAATCAAAAGTCCAGGTTACGTTTTCTTTAACAGGCCGAAAAAGTCTGAAGCCGTTATAGAGAAAGAAAGGCAAATGAAGTTTCTGAGAGAAAAGTTTCCAGGAATGGAGTCAATGGTGAGTGTGTCATCCGAAAGGTTTGTTTGCTTTATTATATATTTTTAGGCCGTTCACGATGTTTTATCGAAGCATAAATTTCAAATAGAGGATGCTGTTAAAGAGCTCGAATTGAAGCTAAAAGATAAAAACGAAGCAGTTAACACTGTAGACTATGAAAAATGGAAAGAAACTCAAGAGGAGGTACCCGTAGAAACCAAAACTATAGTACAGCAAAATTTTAATGCAGCGCACTTAAACAAAAAGAGGAAACTCATTGGAGATTTTAGCCAGGCAACAAAACATAAAGGCATAACTTTTATTTTTTTATTTATTTTTAAATTGTAAACAAAATTTTTATTGCAGCCAAGCGGTTACGAACAGAAGCCGTGAGTGACGAAAGTGATAACGAGGATACCAGAGATTATAGGGACAATCGAGTTTACAACAGGTGAGTTTTACTTCTATCAGGGTTTGCTTTCTGCAAGCACATTACTTTTTTTGATATGTACTAGAAATGCTTTAACATACAGAGAAACAGAAATTACAAATTCTACGAAAATCGAAATGTAACAAACTATTAATATTTATAATTGTGCGGATTATTCTTCTTAAGGCAGTCACTCCGTGTGACGATCATTTTTTAAGTTATGTTTAGGGATTTCTTTTATGACGAACAATAAAAATATAGAGGTTTGAACATTTTTCTATATATTTATTGACATTTCAACAGTAAGTCGGAATATTTTCAGACTAAAATTTTCATCACAATTACTCCAAAAGCCAAGATTGTTTGTTGACAGTCTCCATGTTTCCGGCTTATTGGCTTATATAAAATCAAAAAACTAAACGGCATTTTAATCTGTAAAGCTGTGGCTATCGAATGAACTAGAATCATTCAAAAATATTGGTAATTGAATAATCGACATGTTTTTGAAAATTAATTTTTAAATTTCATGATTTTATTTGATTATTTTGTTACGAATAAAAAAAATGGTTCGGAATTTTTCAATTTTTTTAGTTGAACGATGACCACAGATGTATAATATAAGAGGTGAGCTTACAACGCAAATTTCATGGCCTACGAAAGTCCCCGTCGATGCTAGACAGAGACAGTCAACGCGCTATGTTTAATACTAGTGGTCTTGTGGAGTAATATCGGAAATATTATTTTAGAGACTCAAAAGAAATAAATAAACAACTTAATAACAAATTATTTATTTAATTATAGTGTTAGGTACAAATATAAACAATATTAGGTATATATTTTGAACTAGCAAGTTAATAAGTGTACAATAAATAGATATGAAATGTAATAATTTTATTAAATTCAGAATAACAAAATTAATAGCATATTATAATCTTATAACGATTATTAGTTTCAAGATTTAATGTAATTTTGAAAAATAAAAAGCGAGAAACAAATTATTAATACGAAATTAGATAACTAATGATAAACATAATATTGAATTACGACTTATGCAATTTTGATTTTTTTTTATCGACGGCTGAATGTTTTTTAAATTTTCCATGTTCTTGTCGGTAATATTGTTTGACTCTCATAAAAATATAAAAATAAACCCCTTTCGATATAATTTCGTCACGATGTAATTGGCACCCAAATTTTATCGATTTGTTCTGTTGATCTGAAAAAAAATAATCGATTGTGTTTTCAAACACGTCAACGGAAGCAATATGTCGAAAAATGTTTTTTGCACAAAACGTCATTTATTTGTAATTGTTTGTCCGCACATGGATTTAAGCACTCCACTCTTTTAATTTGTTTTTAGGCACTTTAAACAGGGAAGCTTTGTCTTTATTATTAGGATACCCGCTCTTGCAATTAGGTGCGAAACAGTATCTTCGAGCCATTACCAAAATTTAAACGATAATGAATGACTTTTAGTTTAAAAAGCGTATTGTAATGCGCGCATCGCTTATGCACTGTGCAATTTCGTGTAGCTATTTATCTATCTCTGTCGCTGGCTCTCTCTCGCACACTGAGGACTTTCGAGACCCTCTACTATGTAATAGAAGCATAGGCCGTCAGATCGCTTTAATAATTATACATCCGTGACGATGACCATACATGTTCCGAATCTACCATTAAAATTTCTAAGCAATGGGTCATACGGTTTTTGAGGTATCGTGGAGACCAGTTGGAAAAATGTAGTTTTAAGAAAACCTCATTTAAAAAGAAGTTCAAATACGATTTAAAATATATCATTGTTTAAATCTTTTAAGATTTAAATCAAGTTAATATCTTTAGTCACCATTAATCTGCTATGCCTGGTCCATAGATAATTCCTTCTTCTTCATCTTAGAAGTCTCTTAAAATTGCTGGCTCTGTTTTTGCTTCAATTTCAAGGGACGAAAAGGAATACCGTTAGTTCTGGAAAGATAGCATATTTTGACGTAATGTATGTAATGTTTTTAAAGTGTAAATGTGTGTAGAAAATTGGAAAATCACTTTACCAGCATATTCTACACATGTTTAGGAATCAATTTATGAAAAAAAGATTTTTTGATTTTTTTGACATATCACACGGGGTGACTGCCTTAAGACTATTAACTTTTAATTATCACCGGTGAAAATCAAAAGTTTAGCTTAACAGATTGTTTCTGACTTAATTCCCTGATAGCAACTAACAGAGAATGGTGATTACATAAGATAAAATAAAAATGCTATCATTTAAATGTAATCAAATTGTAAAATATTATTCACGCAATAGAAAATTTCTAGCTTTATGAAAGTTGAGATTTAATCTGTATCATTAATACTATTGTTATCAAGTGAATGTTAGCAATCGATCATTTTTGAATTACTTACATAATGCATATAAAGGTAGTTTATAAATTTCATCGTCTTTATCGCTAAATAATATTTAGCGTTGATAAGTGTAGTCCTGTTAAATAGATGCTGCAAAAAAGGGAACTTTTACTGTTTACTATTTTTTGTAACAACTGAGTAATACTTTATAAAAAATAATTATTCGACTTTCCAGTTTCGCAACAAGTAAATCAAATAAAATATGTGAACGAGTAACCGGTGCCAATTAGCATGTACCGGTTGGGTGTGAAACTACTCTTTACGTGGCTTTTACCTATTGAAAATTAACTTATTTTTAATTTTTAGCGATGACGATTCTGACGTAGAAGTGAACAACATATTAACCAAGGACAAGAAAAAAGTTTTTGAATTTTTCGAAACTGCTACAGCTAATGAACTGCAATTAATGAATTGGTGTTCAAAAAAGAAGGCGGAACTTATTATAGAAAGTAGACCATTTAATGATTGGATTGATTTGGTAACCAAATTGCAAAGTAACAAAAATTTGCAAACCGAATTATTGAATTCGGCACAAGAGGTGTTGAAGACACGTCACAATGTGCAAAATTTAATGAAAAAGTGTAAAAATCTTGCTATGCAGATGGAACAAGCAGTGGCAGCTGGTGCCGGCGTCAAAACGCAACCATCTTTGCTTGATTCTTCTAAACGATTAACAAATTACCAAATGGTTGGTCTAAATTGGTTGGCAGTTTTGCATGCTCAAGGAGTTAACGGAATATTGGCAGATGAAATGGGACTCGGCAAAACCATACAAGTCATAGCTTTCCTGGCTCACTTAAAAGAAATTGGTGCTAATAAAGATTTTCCCCATTTAGTGGTCGTTCCGTCTTCCACTTTAGACAACTGGCGTGTTGAATTTGAAAGATGGTGTCCCACTCTAAACGTGTTTACATATTACGGAACTACGGAGGAACGAAAAATGTTTAGAATTGAACATTGGAGTAAAGGAAAATTGTCCAGTCATGACGTTATTTTAACTACATATTCTATGGTTTGTAACACACCCGAAGAGAGGAAAATGTTTAAAGTGACTCAGATGCATTACGTAATATTTGATGAAGCTCACATGCTTAAAAATATGAACACGCAACGTTACGAAAATTTAATACGAATTAAGGTAACTTTGTTGAAATTTTTCTGTTTTTCATTAAATTTTTTACATGTTTATTTTCAGGCTTTAAATCGAATTCTTTTGACGGGTACGCCATTGCAAAATAATCTGTTGGAGCTGATGTCGCTTTTAATATTTGTAATGCCTGCAATGTTTGCCGGTAAGAGCGACGATCTGAAAAGTTTGTTTCAGAAGAATTCTAAAAAGCAGAAAGATCAACAAGATTTACCTGCTTTTGAAAAGCATCAAATTAACCAAGCAAAAGACATAATGAAACCTTTTGTTTTGCGTCGTTTAAAGTGCGACGTTTTGCAAGATCTACCTCAAAAGACGGACGAGCTAATACAAGTTCAAATGCCACCAACGCAAGCTGAGCAATACCAAAATCTCGTTCATTATTTTCAAAATATTGGAAAAGATGTAAGTGGCGATACTGTTGTCCCACCTTGAAATTTGATTAAAACAATTTATTGTAGGGCGAAGAAACTGGAAGTTGTAACGCAATGACGATGATGTCTGATTTGAGAAAGTTGAGTAATCATCCTTTGCTTTTAAAGTATCATTACCAAGAAGAAGATTTAGCAGAAATGGCGAAAGTTTTGGCGTCTGAACCGACGTATAAAGAAAAAATTGTTCGGTACATTCACGATGATCTTTCCTTTATGTCCGATTTTGAAATTCATACTCTTTGCAAGCAATACGAGGTAAAAAATAATTTATATTGTTACATTAAAAATTTTAAATAATTATTTTAGCGCTTGGAAAACTATCTACTTCCAGATAATTTAATTTTAACTTCGGGTAAATTTATGTATCTCGATAAAAAATTACAAGAGTTGAAGAGTAACGGACATCGGGTTTTAATTTTTAGTCAATATGTGATAATGTTGAATGTTATGGAAGAGTATTTGCAGATTAGACAACATCATTATTTGCGCCTCGATGGCAACACCCCAGTCACTACCAGGTAAGGTTTGATGTTATTTTATTTTGAAATATTTGTAAAAAATTTATTTGTAGGCAAGAATTGATAGATCAATTTACAAGTGACCCCGAAATTTTTATATTTTTGCTATCCACTAGAGCAGGCGGTTTGGGTATTAATTTAACTGCTGCCGACACGGTTATAATTCACGATATAGATTTTAATCCGTACAATGACAAACAAGCAGAAGATAGGTGTCACCGCATGGGACAGACTAAACCGGTACAAGTTTTTAGATTAATTTCTCAAGGTACACTGGAGGAAGGAATGTGGCAAATGAACCAAGAGAAATTGAAATTAGAAAAAGAGGTTACTGCGGAAGAAAACGAAAATCCAGATGTGAAAAGCGTAGTTCGTCTTTTATCATCAGTATTAGGAATGGAGACTGCTAAAGTGACAAATATTGTTACGACAGAATTAACTTCACCAAGCAAGACAAAATCTTGATGATTATTGCAATTTTAGTTAATTTTGTCTTGTTGAAAATAGACTTGTTTCCTTAATTTATTTTTAACATAACATTTCCAATTTTTTTAAAAATGTTTTATACAATGTAAAAATATTTAATTAGGTTGCAACGATTTTTATTATTTTTTGATAAATTTGCAATACCTACTTACCATTTTTCAATGAATTTTTTTTGTATTTAAGTAAAATATGTTTAAACAAATTGGTGTTGCTTTTAGTGTACCTTCTTTTAGTTTTCTACTTTTAAAAACTGGTAAATAGAAAGGCAGTTAAGTCCATGATTTTTCATAACATTATTTTAAAATCGCTGTAAATTATGATTATGGCAAAATTATTTTAACATCAACATTTGATGTTTCTAGATGTAAAGCTATTTTTTCTTGGTTCGTTTTTTTACTAATGCAGAATTGTAGTAAAGCGACGACCTTATAGAGTGATTGGTTAATATTTATGTGTATTTACACTGGTAAAATTTGTTTAAGAATTTTGTTATAAGATTATTTCAAGATAAATAGTTATTTTACACAAGAAAACTTTTCATTACATTTTTTTCGATGGGCAGGTGTTTATGCAACTTTACTATGATAATTTATGAGGTCTTCGGTGTTGCGAGGTTCACGATAGTGGGGACATTATATCTATGCAAGTAATTACAGTAAATAGATAGACATATTTTTATTACGAACAGGATCTCTGTGGTTTTCTTTGCTGTGATTAAAAATGTTCTGTTATAAGCTTTTAAAAATTCATCAAAATCCACTGCATCAATAAAAGAGAATTGTTCTCTATGATTACGGGACACTAAATATAATTACCAAAAATGGAGGTTCTATACGTTCTATTTTGATTAGTAGTTTTTGGTTTGTTAAGGTGCGCGGTCATCAGCAAATTGATTTAAGTTGGTTTACACCATTTAGAGAAATTCAAATTTCTCTTACATCTTATTCAAACCAATGGGCAAACAAAAGTAGTGGCAAGGATGGCTTAAGATTTTATAATATATAAGTTAGATTTATTAAATATGCCGAATTAATTTTCTCGCGTTTTGATAAGGAAAACAATACAGTCATAATTATAGATCGGAATATGACAAACTTATAATAAGAACCCTACGATTTTTTATTAAATAATAGCTTCATGATTACATTAAAGAAAAATTATATTTGAGTTAAGGAGACAAGACGGTTTAGTAAAATAAGTTCTTAGTCAGGGTATGTTTACGAGAGGTGAACCTAGAATGCTTTCTTTGAAAAAATAAAACTCTGTATTAAGTATTTAATTTATTAGAAGTATTTTTTAATTTAATACAATGAAAGAAATTATTTCTGAAAAATTATACAATCAAAATGTCTTTCTTCAAGCCGCTGCTGTAATCCCTCGAGGCAAGATCGGAAATTTTTCAAAAATTAAATTGGATTAAACGAATGATTTAGTTGACAGTAGAACTTTTATTCTAGATCAGTTTACACTATGCCAATCTTATATCTAGATTCTAGATGAACATCCAGGTATCTGACTTATTTTTTTTTGTGGTAGAAGATTTCCATCGAGGCTGACAGAAATGCAGGTGCTCTTTTTATTTGAGAAAGTTACATAATATGCTGACTTGGACATTTACTTTGATGTGTCATCAGTTTATTAAACAATTTTCAAGTTTGGCAAGGTGAATTTGTAACGGTGCAGTTATAGTTGATGAATCGACTGTATGGATTAGATCCTGCATTAGAAGAATGTCGAATAAATTTAAAGGAACATTTTATAAAAATGATTTAATTAGGATTGTACCTGTAATTAAAAGAAATGTCACATAAATTAAAACCTGAAAACTTTTCGTTCAGGTTTGAAGTTATTATTTGCGAAGTCTTGATGTGTGATTTGATTTATTTTATTGCTAGTAACAAGCGATTCTGATTTTTTCTATAAACTGATGTCTTAGATTTCAATACCTACATATGTATAAAGAATTCTGTTGGCTGTTGTAGAAATGTGACTTTACGAAGATCCTCTATAGTTTAGCCGATATCAGTACTATCTAATTTAAATGTAAATAAATAAATTTCGAACAATTTTTTTATATAATTTCAGTGTTATCACATATTGTAGGGTTTGGTAATTACAGTGTGTTTTATGTACATAATAAAATAATAATCTAATTCTAAAATAGGTAATTCACATAAGAAAATGTTATAATTTAAATTATCTACAAGTAAACAATTTTACCAAATTAGTTTAGAACTTTTCGCTTTACAATTTACAACGACGCGTGTAAAAATCACTTATATTTTACAATTTAATTGTTCATAGATGATTATCATTAAGTATACCAGTTTCGAATTGGCATAGATAATAATTCACTTAATTTAATATCACGAGTCTCTATTGAACAATTTTGTTAATTAATTTATTATGGAGTCTATAAGGCGAAGGATTTTTTATCACTAATCATCTACACAACAGTACCTGCAACATTTTCTACATATACAAACACATACACAACACACCAACATAACAATGCCGACTATTGCTATCGCAATATACAGCCAGTTTATTTCTGGAGTCGTTTCGTGAACACAAAGTTCCTCCGATTCGTCACTAAACGATGTGTCTGAAATCAAACAGAAATAAATATAAAAAAGAGAAAAACGTTGCAGTTCTTACCCTTCGGATCGGTAATATTGGGGCAATTAATTATCCCGTTGCATACTAATCGTGCAGGTATGCAAAGTCCCGCCTCTCCGGGACAAGCAAATTCACAAGCTTCGGTCGATTCGTCTGACGACCCGGTTTCGGTAAGTTTTGAAGTCATTAAACTTCCATCCTTATTTCTTGGCAAATGAAACAGTTCCGTCCAGGCAATCTTGAAAGCCGCCCTCGTCGGAGACGTTCTTCCTACAAATTGTATTGTGATTCCTGGTTCGCTACCGTCCGGACTGAGTTGAGCGGCCGATAGTATTGGCAACTCTTTGGCTTGTGAAACGTTTTCACCACACACGGACAAATGTGGTTCAGTTTTGTCTTTTAAAAATATATCTATGATACCGTCGTCGCAGGACTTGGATGCAAACTTGATCCTGTCGAAATGCATCCACAAATCTCTTTCTCTGTTTATTTTAATTTCCCATATACATCTTATAGATTTTGGCGGTTCCACGTAACCGACGGCTTCGTAATAGGGATAATGTATTTCACCGTCGGTCGAAGATTGGATGATGGGCGGCCCACAAAGTGGACCGTGAACAAATTCGTACGTTGCTTCGAATAAAGCGGCGTTGTGCTTGAAGTAACTTAAGGCAGCGTGAGCACTGTCTATAATGAGCAGAAGATTTAATTGTTCCCCTCGTGATATTATTTGTGTCGTTGTCAGGTGTCGATTGCATAAGCAAGTGGTTTGGCCGGTTTGCACAGCTTTGTTTAAACTTATTGGAGAAATTGTTGAATTTGAACCGGGCAACAGGGGTTCCCAAATTACAATTTTGTCGATTCGATCTTCTAAACAGTTCGAACATGGCCCTGGATTGTAGGGGTGGTCCTAAAAAATGTATAATAATTACTACGAGTCAAGTGGTTAAAGTGATATCAAGTTACCCCAAAAAGAGTACAACTAATATTACAAAAGAAGCCAATTCCATTACTGGAGCTCTAAAGCTTCTAAAAAGAATTGACGTGAAGTCTTAATATTATTTGGATAAACTTTGTTCGCTTATATATACCTAATGTATTAAATAATTTAGAATTTCATAACAAATTTAAGAAAATCTTCAGAAAAAGAATGCCAGTAATTTGAATTTAATGATGCAATAAATTACGTAGAATTTTTTAGTTTGTTCAAGAAAATCTAAGAAATTATATGGTAATTTTTTTACCCATTTCTATTACTGATTACATAATCAATGCTTTAACTCAGTCTCAGTCAATTTTTGAACTTCTTACAAAACACAACCGTTAAATATTTAAACGCGTTTATTATTTATAAGTTTTATTTATAAGAGAGCCGAGAAAAAGTTTTGAGTAAATTTTTATGAAAGGTAGGTTGTCAAGTTCTTCAAGTTGTACAACTTTTAACAGGTACCTTCACAATTGTTAAAAAAGTTTTGAGTACTTCATTTTGAAAGTGTTTGATATTTAAATGCTTTGGTTTTATTATTTAAAAGTAAAACATACAAATTTTCATTTTGTCAAAAATATTGCCACTAAGATAAATAAATTGCAGAAATGGCAAATTGGAAACGATAACATTAAAAATGTTATACTTGTGTTATTTAATTTATTTTGAGTAACCGGTTTCGCCTTTTCAGCATCGTCAAATTCAACAAGTCTGAATATAATTTTTTTTTTACATTTTTAAATGATGAAATTAATTGATATTTTTTTATTTATATGGCATGGTGATGGAAAAATTAAAAAAAAACTCGAAACACCACTGCTAGCGTAATATCAATAATTTAAAATAACACAAGAATACAATAAATATTTGTTAGAATTGAATATTTTTGAATAAAGTATTGAAACTTTATAATTCTAAAATACTACTATTTTTACTATTGAGAAATAAAAGTTTGGATGCTATTTTAATGTTTATTGTAAGCATACAGTCGCTATTGAAGTTAAACTCTAAAAGTCAGCTTATTTAAAATTCAAATACTCTTTAATAAGTCTCTAAGAAAGACGAAAATAGTCGCATTAGTAAATCTAATTTTATTATTTATGAAGAAACTTCATAAACTTAAAATAAATATTTATTTACATATTTAGAATTTAGAATCGAGTTTAAAATTAATTAATTATCATAAATTTAAGATAGAATTGGAGATTATCAAATTTTAAAATGTAGAAAATTGAGAATTCGTCTCAGGCAAGAGAAAAGGGATACCCTGGACATTGCAGCGGGACCTTTGCTGAAATCAAGGATTCCATGTAATTTAAACATTGTTTTCCGTTTTATTCCTACTTAAAACTGAAAAATGAAAATTTTTTAAAATATAGTTCAAATCTTTTTCTTTCATACTCGTATGTTCAGTTTGGATAAAATATTTTTTTATTATGTTGAAAAAACCAGAGAAAATGTATCTTGTGTGCAGCTTTTCTGTATAATTTTGTTTCAATATACAAATTTTGCTAAAAATACGTTAAATTGCCAGAGAGCTGAAAAGATCAGTCGAATGTTTGACGGTTCGACTATAAACTTTCTATAGATGACAAAGCAGGGGAGGACCACCATAAACAGGGCCGTATTTTAACTAGATTTTCGGGGTGGGGGGGGGGGTTAATTTTAAAAAAATTACAAAATAAATAGCTAATTTATTAAAATACAAAGGAAATTTTTTTTAATTTAAATTTTGTTATATTAATTTTTGAAATGTAATGTTTGGAGAAAAGTGGGTAGAAGGAGCTTTTTTGCCAAGATGGCGGAAACAACAGAAGCCTAGATTTTGCTCCGCTAATTTTTTGAGTATAATTTTGTGCAAGTATTTTTACAATTAAGATTTTATTTTTGAGTATTTTGGAAAATTTTGTTTGAAAGCATTTTGGTTGAAAGTCTTGTGAAAAAAACCGTTTTTAAATAAAAATTTTTAATTTTAAAATTTGAATAAAAAACTAAATTCTTATTTTACCGATGGCGAATTATAATGTCAAAACAAAGAACTAAATTAGATTTACTAATTTAGATTATTTAAAACCATTTATGGATTTACAATGTCCAAAAAAGATGCTCTACTACAAACCCAGTGGGAAGAGAGATGTAGGAAGACCCCTATTAAGATGGCGACTTGAGTCGGAACAGGCCAACAGGCCTAATCCTTGAAGCAGATGATGATGAAGACAATGCCCACTCTAATTTATTGCGGAAGTGTTAGTTTAAGCTATGCTGCTCATGATGGTCATAAAATTTAGGTTCCCTTTAATATTTTTGGTTCAAACAATTTATTGCAATTTAAAATTTTTACCACAATAGTTAAGAATTAAGATAAAATACCTATTTCGTTTTTTTCAATATAATTATTTTTCAAAAACTCGAAAATTAATTAATACAAGTAATAACTAACAATTAATTAAGTGGTCGCAAACTTTTACACGGTACTGTAAATATTTAGGGCATTATTATATTCTTCATCTTCGGGTTTTATATTTTTGCAATTTAGTAGTAGGTGTATTCAATTCAGTGTCGTCAATCGTCGGATTATAATACGAATTTCCGATTTTTTAATTAGGGATTTTATTTATTAGAAATATCTCTTTAGTTTTAATTTTTATTTAAACACTTCAAGTTTAATGTTTTTGTTATAGTTGTAAAAATTGTTTTTGTTTTTTCTGATTTTTTTTACGATTGCAGTCGAGCTCCCAGCAGTGGCGGCTCGCGGGGAAAAATTTTGGGTAGGCCAGCAATATTTTATAAATAGATAAAATCTGCAAAATATGTAAATATTTTCTTGAATTATAACAATATGCTCTATTAAGTCATTTTATTTAAATAATAGAATTACTTACAGTTACCCGAAAAAGTATTCGGACGCTCCTATGTTAGAAATGTAAATTGTACTTTTTGAAAACTCTTTTTAGCATATAAAAATCGCTTTTACAAATATACTTTTCAGACATTTTTTGTAGATAATTTCATTCCCTTCATTTTTGTTTTCAAACATTTTTTTATTCATCGCCTTGTTCTCGACCGAGAGTGACTTAAAGCAGTCTCGGTAAAAATCCCATAAGAATCCCTCGAGAAAACCATTGTGCATTTTTAATTTTATTAAAAAGTTTTACCGAGTCTGCTTTAAGTTACTCTCGGTCGAAAACGAGGCGACAAAATAAAAAAATATATAGGAACAAAAATGAAGACAATGAAATTTGCAACAAAAAATGTCAAATAAGTATTGCAGTAAAAACAATTTTTATATTATAAAAACAGAGTCCAAAAGGAGCAATTTACATTGCTAACACAGGAACGCCCGAATACTTTTTTGAGTAACTGTACATTATGTTATAGTATTTATAAACAATGATTGATTCTCTTATTTTTGCTCTTCGCAAATCTGTCTATGACATTGTCGTGAAATGTGTCCGTTTTTAATAATTCATCAAGCATGTCTTTTTGTATTCATAACAGTGCAAGTGAAGATAGGCGATCTTGCAATAGCAATACCTACCGCTTAAACTATTTTGCATTAATAAAACTTCACTACAAAGTGCAAAATACCACTTAATTTTTTTTTTTTATTTAATTTGAGATAAATATTCTCTTTTGTCATCTAAAAAGCTTTAAAATTCCGCTCGCATGTGTCCGATAAGAAAACCTGTTTATGGCGAGGTATCATATAACTGCAAGTATCTGGTAGGCACAGGCCTAAGCGCTGGCTATTGAAGCTATAGTATTGCTGTATCTGGCGTCATGGTCCTACTGTTACATTGCGCTATATGGACCAAGCTAGGCCAGTGCCTACACTATAATACTTTGAAGCAGATACAAATAAAAATATAAAACACGCTAATTTTTGCAGCTGTTATTGCAATTTTAAGTGCAAATAATGAAAAATAACAAATATTAATTGTCCATTATATTAAAATATTAATTATATTGTACATAAAGAAAATGTTATTCATGTACATTAAATTTTGGGTAGGCCGGGCCTACCTTGCCTGCTCTTTAAAACCGCCACTGACTCTCAGTACTTTATTAATTGATAAATAATTGGGGGGGGGGGGTGTAACCTCTACCCCCCCTCTTAAATACGGCGCTGACCATAAATAATTCATTTCTTTGTTCAGATTAATTAAAAATGTAGAATATCCGCAAAAATTCTTACCTTGAAGTGAATATGCATTACATTTAATATAATCCGAGCGTATAATCTTCTATCGGTGACAAATCGATACAAACACTGAACATCTTCACTATTTGGAGTTTGTTTATATACAAGCGTGTTAAGGGGTGATCGTAGCCAGCCTCTGGAAGACTTCCAAGATGCAAAAACTTCGTCGCAAGGTTTATCTGGTACGGGTTCTCCCAATTTAGTGTTGTTGAAGAAGTCGTAATGAGCCCAGTAGTAGAGCGATGAGCTACAAAAAAGCGCTATAACATAGCGAAAATTTTATTTTGGCATTTCTTACCCGCTGTAGCTTCCAGTTTTACTTTCGAATCTTACAAAAAGTGCATTTCCCGTAGAAACGAAGTCGTGTTTCTCCATAGGTTTGGAAAACGTATCACAAAATGTTTTTATAATTTTGGAATCATCCGGCCACGATGCGTCGTAGAGGGTGAGAGACTCGCCACAATCTCCGTCGATAGGATGAATTGGCGATTCTATTCTATTTATTCTGAAACTAAGGAAAACATGAAAACCGAACATTTTAACGTTTTTAAGCTCACCTTGGAAAATAAAGTCTCACAATTTCCCCTTCTTCGCCTTGCATTAAGTAAGTGCAGCTTGTGTGTGGTGGATACCAATGGGCGACCGATAAAAAGATTCCTTCCGAATCTCCCGAAGCTCTTAAACTTTCAGACGACAACAACCAATCGCAAGTACCGTTTCTACTTCCAGCTGTGTCGACATGTCCTGGCCAGTTTCCTACGTTAAAGTGGAAGCCTGTATTGAGGAGAGGACCAGCCGGAGAGGAAACAAATTCCACAAACAAATCTTGCGAGGTTCCAATAATAGAATACGGAAATTTTCCCATACCACAAAAGGTTCCAATAACGGGGCTGAACTCGTTTTTACCATCGTAAATTTTTATATAGTCGTAGGGACAATTTTCTTGACCTATAAAATTTTATTAACGTTAGTAATATAATTTATTGCTTTATACTTTATTGCTGTTGAAACTTTTCTAAAGTGAGTAAACCGTATTTCAAGATTAAGTTAACTAAATTAGATTCCGTTTAAAAAAAGAAATATAATTGGATTGTGGAGTTTAGTAAGCGATGTTCATTGAGTTCGCAAAGCGGCAGTTGAAACTCGAACTACTGAATGTTACCATAGCAATTTGAAAGACTAAATGTGTTTTCCAAACTAAAATTTCCCACATAATACTTTTTGGTTCTTTTAAAGGGTTAAATTTATTCGGTTAGCATTTTATTGTGCACCTAAGTTACGAAAGCAAAATAAGTTTCGAATGTGGATGGAACTCAACGCAACTACCGCACCACATAAAATATTTTATTTTTTCGCTTTTAATTTGTATTACAATAACATATTGTAACATTTATAACTTCCTTCGCATATTTATTGCCAACACTTAAAGCGACTAATACGTAGGTCTGTCTACTGCAAGCATGGAAAAGGTGTGCTATTATGGAAAATCGTTACGAGTTTCTATTAGGTTTTATTTTTATTATTATTATTTTTGTTTCGTTTATTTATGTGTTGCGTATAGTGAAATTTTAACCAAACCAATTTCACTTTAGAAACTGCCACATAAACGAGAGGAACTTGTGCTTTCATCGAAACAAATTTACTCACCTGATGAAATTGGTCTCATAGGACAAGTCATAATATTCTCACAACGTTGGCCATCAATGTTAAATTCCTCGTTCTCAATGTAAAGCTTGATGAAGGGAAGTCTGGTGTTTAAGTAATACCTACAGTTCAAATTTCTGGGATAAACTCCAGGGTATGCTGGAGATTGCACGTAGCAAGTTTGCAACCGACAATCTCGAAATATTCTTTCGCAATAGGATCTGAAAAATAGATTAAACTTATTTTTGTAACTAAATCATTATGCCGTTGTTTTGTAAACACAAGGCAACATTTTACGTTTAACTGCTGGTGGTAGCGAAAAGTTTTCATTACATACCAAGGGAATAAAGCAATAAAGTATAATTTTGATAATTTTATTAAATATTATACGTCGGGCAGCTTTCGACCATAAAGGAAAAATTATCAATACAGAAACAAACTTAGAAATGAATTGGAAATACACAGGGCGATCGTGAAAAATACATTAAAGTTTCTTCGTTTTTAGGATTTTCTGTCCATAGCAGGACACTTGGTTTTATCATTAAAGCTCCGCGAGTGCTTAAATCAAACCGGTGAATGTGTATGTAACCCTGTTTTATAGATGATGGACAATATTTGGGTGACTAAACATTAATTTATTATGTATTGACAAAATGAAAGAAAAACGGAAACTAATCAATAGATATTTATGAGATCAGTTAAGAACTGGATATTAGGGTTAACCTACGTATTAAATAATAATTCAAAAAATATTATATTACAGAACTGATATGGAAAACCACACAGACATCATAGCAATACTTCGGTTCTATGACTTTACATTTTTTATATTTTGATGTAATTATTATTTTAAAAAATTCAACTTTTATTCGTTAATGGAATGGGGGACCCTCCATTTTCCACTTGATCATTGAATTTTGATATTAGTATTTTTTCATGAAGTAGTCACTATCAACAATTAATCCCCAAAACAGTTTTTAAAAATTTTCATTTTAACAACAATTTTTTTGTTAATGAAAATTTTTATGGCTTTTAGTTAAAAAATCGATAATTAAAAAACTATTAGGGATATTTCAATGAAACTTTTAGAATTTATAGTTCAATACTTGTATTTTAATAAAATATGTAAAAGTTCAAATTATTTATATATTTTCATATTGTTAATTAACTTTTAAGTTAACAAATGAAAATTTAAATGACTTCTCCCTCAAAAAACAAAATTTTTCTTTCGCGATATTTTGCATCGAACATTTAAGTAACGAAATTCGCGAAAAAATTTGACTGGTCGTGATTAGATTAAGCAAAAAAAAATTATTTATAACGGGCGGTGAGCGCTGTCGGTACAGCGCGCTGCTGCGCGTCATTGACTTACCTTTAGATCTACTCAGTAATTACCAAAAAAAAACAACACTTTATCTTTTAAATGTAAATATATTTTTATTTAAACACTTTCACCCGTATTCATAAAAATTTCTTAAAGTGTCGCTCAGGAATGTTTTAGTTATAATACTGTTATAAGTTATGGGTTACAGCTGATTGGTTGTTCTAAGTTATAAACCGCTTATTTTTGCTTTATTTTTGACATTTTGCTTATAATAGCTTTATAAGCTTGTTGTAACTTTTTATGAACACAGCTGTTTTTATTTATAATAATTGTAACATCTTTGGAAAATATTTTGCACTCGAGTAATATATTGTCTCAAAAGTCTGCGTTTTTCTAGATCTGCCATTATCGAGTGCAATTTAAACCGAAAAAAACACGCCATAAGTGGGGCTAATCTTATGGAAACAGGCAATCAAAAACTCAATCAAACAATCAAACTAGATGTTTACCCGAAATTTAAAAGTATCCATAAAATTTAATGTTTATATTAGTACTACTACTAATCAATTTTTTATAATTATTTTTTTAAATCGTAAAATATATAAGAAACTTTGTCTTTCTGTTCGTAACGTACTTTCGAGAGATTCATTTTAAGTTAAAAACCTATAAAAATTAAAAGGTTGTTCCGAATCAGTGCGGCCTTCAGGCCGCACAACTTTGTGCATTGAATTGCCCACCAATTAAGTTTGATCATATTTGCATATTTTATATAATATTACGTTAGGATAAAAGTTAAGTTAGGGTCAGCTGTGTAAAGCTCAGATTAAAATTAATCTAATTCAGCCTTTGGCGTTGTGATTTTATAAGCACCAAGTTGGGATAGATTTAATTTTAATCCAAGCTTTATACAACTCACCGTAACTTAATTTTTAACCTAACTATAATATTATACTACTATAATACTACTATAAATTATGCGAATTTGGTCAAAATTAATTGATGTGGTACTTAATGGACCAAATTGTGCAGCCTAAAAATTGCACCGATTCCTCATAATTAAAAACCGCATATTTTGGTTATTTCTTTAGGATATTGCATATTTTGACTAAAAACTACTAACCGTGCATATTTGAGCATATTTTCTAGAATAAAAAAAAAGAAATGCATAAGATCCTGCTTTGACAATTTAACATAGCTAAATTTGGAAGTACCAATAAATTAAATAAATTAAATTACCTACCTAAAAATATTAAGTATTAAATATAAATTTTATATATAAAAATAGTATTTTTAAATAAGTTAATAAAATTTATTTATTAATATTTTTTTTTTAATTTTTAAAAATATGTTTTTAATAAAATTTTTTTTTTATATAATTTATTATTATAAATAAAGTGTTTAAATAAAAAGATATTTTCGTTTAAACGATAAAATATTGATTCTTATTTGTAATTACTGAGTAGATTTAAAGGTAAATTAATGACGGGCGGCAACGCGCTGTACAGACAGCGCTCACCGCCCGTTATAAATAAATTTTTTTTGCTTAATCTAATCACAACCAGTCAAATTTTTTTGTGGATTTCGTTACTTAAATGTTTGATGCAAAATATCGAGAAAGAAAAATTTTGGTTTTTGAGGGAGAAGTTACTTAAATTTTCATTTGTTAACTTAAAAGTTCATTAACAATATAAAAATATATAAATAATTTGAACTTTTACATATTTTATTAAAATACAAGTATTGAACTATAAATTCTGAAATTTTCATTGAAATATCTCTAATAGTTTTTTAATTATCGATTTTTTAACAAAAAGTCATAAAAATTTTCATTATCAAAAAAATTGTTGTTAAAATGAAAATTTTTAAAAACTGTTTTGGGGATTTATTGTTGATAGTCACTACTTCATGAAAAAATACTAATATCAAAATTCTATGATCATGTGGAAAATGGGGGGTCCACTTGACGTGATTTTGCTCAATATGTATATTAAAATGTATTTTTTTTTAATGTAAGCTGTTTAAAAACCTAATTAATGAGTTAAAAAATTGGAATAAAAATTTATTTTCCGAATAATTATTATGTAAAAAAATTATGTGTGAATTTGCAGTGTCGTTCGGTGCGTTGAGTAATAAAATTCAAAGCACATGCTGCTTTTCATTTTAGTTCCTCTACATTTATTTTTTCTAATTAAGCAATTACATTTCTATGTACATAATTTCTCTGCTGTGTATTATTAAGTTATAAATTAAGTATTAACTGCTCAAGTTACTGAAATGTATTTCATTTATGCTAAATATCTTCTCAAAGAGCATCCGTCTATATGTTGCATTGAACTTAGTTTTGAAACTTTATTTCATACACCTACATTTTCCTAGTTCTGCCATATTATTGCTGAGCTAAAAGTTTCATCGACTTGTCTATTGAATGAAAATGTAACACAATTCATAAGTTTTTTAGAAAGGTTTTCGTTAAAAGTAAATTTAAATAAACAAAAAGAATAATGTGAAGTTTTTGCTGAAATAAAGGTTTTCTTAAGGAAACCTTTGCAGATATAAGAAAGTTTCGACTTCAAAAAGGTTTCTTCAACATCTACAACTTATGATAATCGAAACTTCAGACCATTTAACTTACAGCTCTAACGATTAACATTTAAATAGCAGAAGTCAATATTTAAAACCACTGCTGCATTAATAAATAAAATAACAAATAACTTTTGAATAGCAATTCAAAAATTATATTTCAAAAATAGGATTTTTATGACGAAAATTGTAAAAGAACTTGCCTCGTATAGGAAGTACATCCTTGCATCGTACAGAAACAATAGAATTTGATTAAGATTAATTGAAAAATTCAATAGAAAAGTGGAATCATAATATGAATTAATGAATGTTTTGATAAGTCCATTCAATGCTTTATTCGATCTTGAACAATAAATTAATTGTGAAATCAATTGGCAACAAAAACTAATTTGCGTTTTTGTAAAACAATTTTTGAACCACTCGGTGGAGGTTTGGCAAAATTAAAGGACAAGAAGTCGAATTCAAAAATACTTTAAACCGGGACTATCATACAACAACAGGAAAAGTTAGGAAATATAAAAAATACCCTTGCACGACTTCTCCTCTTCGATTGGGATAAAGCTCCGGATGTTGACCATATCGTAAATAAACTACAAGCTGTTGTTCGGCTCGAGTGTCGAAACTAAAATACGTTTGGTCCGTAAAATTGTCCACGTGAAACACTACTTTTACGAATGAAGTTTCTGACATAAACGTTTGCGGCTGTTCCGTTTCTCCACAAAACATTCCAGGCTCCTTTCGATTCGATACGTCCGTTTTTGCGTTCCCATCGACTATCTGCAAAAAATGAATAATAATTTTAGCGTGACAAACAAAACTTCAACTAACTTACTAAGTAGTATTATATGTACAAAGATTTTCCACAGGTAATGGAAAATAGATGTACGGGAACAGTACGTCCCCGAATTTATTTAAAATTAAAGCTTCCTTAATTTGCGATAATAATATATTCAACAAATACCACAATTTAAAGCATTCCGAAAAATCTCATGTTTACTCTATGACTTTCAACAACATTTAAAATAAGTCAAAAGTTGAGAAATGGCAAAACTTTACTACTCTTCTAAACTTTGAATTATGCAAATTTATCTAGTGGAATAATTTAAGTATTTGAAAAAGTATTACCAGGCAGGCAAATTTTCTTCTTAATTTCTTTTTAGTTTATTTCAGACAATAAAATCTCTTCATATGTTATTGTTACAATCATGTGCAGTCAGATTTAAATTTAATAATTGACCTGAAAAATTTATTAATTTGCATGATTGCAAGCAATGGTCGCATTATTGGATTTGAATACAGATTTATTTTTTCTATTACGTCAATTTATCGAGGTTTATTGTAACCTTTTTCTGGCACTTTTTTTCGGTAAAATAACATTTCAATGTAAACGCCGAGATTCAAAATTAAACTAAACTGCCAAACTTTTGTTTAAAACAAAAGTGTTAATTTTATATCCGTATTTTATTATTTTTTTTGTCACTTTTATTTCAAACGTAAAATAAATATATGCAACTAAATACAAAACTGAAAGTTGACCATCTGGGCATTCGTCTTAAGCATACTGACAAAATTGGCGTTATGAATTAATTAAAACTCGATAATTTGAAGCAAAAGCCACATTGTAAAAATTAGAACCAATGAAACGAAAGTATATTTGGGGAGCACGAAACATAGTATGTAAAACTGAAAATTTTTGAAATTATGTCTCGACTTTGATAAATAAAAATAATAATAATAATTAAAAAACAATTTAATTTACAATTAAATTTCACCACCAATTTCCCACATTAATATGCATACATCCAATAGAATTGCTCAATTCATTTCACATGCAACCAACTTTAAAAACTTTAAAAAGTCACTTGGGATATTATTGATTTTGTGTTCATTTCCTTCATAGCAACATTATAGTATAAAAAATTCGTGCCAGTTTGACATTAAATTTTCTGTATTTAATTAAAATAGTGAAAAATGATTATTTATCAAACATACTTGAGATTAGTGTGCGAATACATTTTGATTTTGCAATCAAATTTTTTGAAATTTTAAATTCCACCCTGGCTTTGTTATAAATTATTAATATATAAATTAAACTTTAAACATTATTTTCAATTTGTATTTTTATTTTGTGCAGTTTGGAACGTTCGATTTTAAAATTAAAGTTAGAAGCTGCAAATCGAAGAAGTTTTTGATTTATTTATTTGTTATAAAGAGCATCGTAGTTTAATTTGCAAGTCTTTATTTAATCTAAAAGAATGTATTTTAAATAACATTTTTATTTTTTTATAAATAAAAACTATATAACTTTTAAAATTTTTTCAAAACTTCTTTGCTACAACAAAATTTCTTAATTAAATTATTTTATAAATGTTTTTGGAGGGTCCTTTGTACGAATATTTACGTACTTATCCGTTTATATTTAACGGTTAGAATTCAACAAACGATTTAAATTTATTTCGAGTTCAATGAAAAAATAACTAGCAGCATATTAACATAATTAAAGTTCTTTTCGAGTCTAGAAATTTATCAATTAAAGTCAAAGAAATCTCAAACTTTCTTAATGCAGCTCGATTTAAAGCAGCAAATGAAGCTGCAAAGTTCAGCTCATTCAATTTCGAGTCTTTCATAATAATTGGTAAAAAATTCGGGAAAACTTTTAATGCTATTTATTAAATTAGCTTGTTTATTTTTAGAATAAATTAGATTAATAATTGTACATTCTCTAAATGTATTTTTTAGTGTGTGGTTATTTTCCGTTTGAATTTGAATTCAAAAAAGTGTTAAAAATATACGCCAATATTTGTAACCACTGCAAATAGAATTTTATGTCGCGTAGAGAATCTCAACCAAGTGTACGTTTCTCGATCCGGGAGGTCCTGTCAAATTCAGGATTGCTCTAAAAGCCAACCAGCTACGATGAAATATTTCAATCCTTCGTGCTTCGAATTTAAAATGGTTTATAGCTTAGTACAAATATTATGCACATTCTTTATTAAATGTTTCAAAAAACAACGGATTTTAGTTGCTGACGTGACTTTTAAGTATAAATTGGTTATGAAATAAAAAAGAATTACACAAAGTACACACGCCGCGGATTAAATCCCGAAGATAAAATTATTTTTAAAAAGTTACAATGTTATTTACATTTCTCTAATTAGCAAAATAAATATTCTTTTCGAGCTTAAAAAAATTATTAAAAAAAAACCGCAAAAACTGAATTTCGAAGCCGAAGAAAAGCAACTAAAAAAAACAAAAAAAAACGTTACAACCCTACTACCACAAAAATCAACGATTCCAACAAACTCCGAAATAAATTCTTTCAGGTTTTTTATTAGTTTGAGTTGCCTCATAATGTCGGCAAAACAAGACTTTCTAACTTTTTTAATGTTTAATTTCGTATGCTGTTTGTAAATCACTTGTATTCTAAAAAGTTGAGTCAATTTAAAGTACAATGCACGAAATCAACCACCCGCACCTCGAAAAAATCCGCAAAATTATTAAATTTCTAATACTCCGTTTTCTAGGTGAGTCCAAACTCCCCGAAAAAGCCATTACCACATATCATCAAAATTTTAAAACATTTGAAATAATAAAAATAAAATTCAGGAAAGAAAAGTCAAATAAAATTAACTGTTTTATTTGCTGAAGATAACAAACTTTAGATATTAAGACTGACAAATAAAAAATACTTTTTATGTTTCATATAAATCCTAAAAACTAACTTTTTAAAAAAATTTATGAAAAAGTAATATTAGCACCGATGGAATAGAGACAAAGTTTTTTTGTGGTCCTCCGAGTTAAGGTACAAAAATAGGATATTAAATTTTTCTCATTGACGTATCACTTTATTATATTAGAGATAACTCACAAAAGTAAACAAAACTGATTTATTCGACTTATACTGTGACTGTCTTTTTTGTTCTGTTGTCGCTAAAATCGTTGGAACTACAGCGATTTTGCTTAAGATTAGGGATACAAGATGACTTCCTTGTTACCCTGGATACGTCACGTATGAGCCTGGTTAGTGAACGGTACGTGTATTTTCGTCTAAAGAAAAAAATTCAATTGGAAATAATGTTCCAATAAAAACGAAACGAAGAGTGAGTAAAAGTAGCATTATTGAAGTTTAAAATTGTATATCAACATAAGAACATTTTTTCGCTTTTGTACTTAATTACCGGGAAAATTTCTTTTTTCGATAATATTTTTATCACCAAACACGCGTTACCTCACATTATGTACTGGATAATTACTATATTTACATCATCTACATTTTCAATGTTATTCAATAAAACAAATTAATTGTTTTTTTTTCTTTTCCGATGTTTTTTCGAACTTATCTAAATGCTCAATTGGTGAAGAGGTTTCAGTCATGTATTTTGAAAATATCTAATTTTTTTGCTATTACTAACGTTTATTTTCACCTTTTATACAATTTTATTATGCACTACTCCGTATGTTTTAATTTAAAATCGTGTATAATTTCATAAGTTGGCCCTAAGCTGATCAAATTACTAAGAAAATGTTTCAAGAAATTATTTTTATAAAAAAAAAACAAATAATTAAAATAAAGTTATTTTTATGAAGAGATTGAAAGATGAGAAGTTAAATGGAATTAATGGAAAGCTTAAAGATGTGAGATGTAATAAATTTACAAAAATTATATTTAGTCTGGTGGTTCATTTAGGAAGCATCTGGTATTGGTAATTCGTGTAGTGTATTAAAACTAATTGCCCCATAGAGCTCTGAGCAAAGAGCAAAGAGCTCTGTTTAGAGTTGTTACTTTTACTTTAAATTTGATACAAAAAAATTTGAATTCTTATAGCTTAAAATATTTAATTCGATAATCGATAAACAAAATAATTGGCATAGAATATGAAATTAAAAATTTTTAACTTTTACATTAGCTTAATTTTCGTACCGAATTAAATTTTTTTAGTTGAAGCATCATATAAATATTTTTTCAGCTTGAAGTTTTCAAAAATTGTCTATTGTTGTTTTCTTGCATTGTTAGCTTCACAAAAGCTTATACTTGTAGGATTCTCTACGACAAACCGAAGGTTCTTGTTAGCTTAATAAATAAAAAGGTACCACCAAGTAGGAACAAGTGAGGGTAAAAAATTCATACCGAATGGCAAATTAAATTTAAATAACAAAATATGTTTTCATCTTCGTAGTCTAGGCTTACGACATATATTTTTTTTAATACAATACACCCAAATTTAGAAAGTTTGAATATCTTTATTTTCAATAATAATATGATTTTTAAAATCAAGAAGTAGAAGAAATCTATTCCACATGAAAAATCGTAGGTACGATCGAAATCGCGTGCATCTACAAGAGATTTTCGGATTTTATAATTTTTATTTGCTAATCATATCAAATTTTTAGCATAAACCAAAAAATGCACAAAACACTTTTTCGAAAACTAAAATGTTTAAGTTATCACAATATATAAATACACTGTATGTATATTATCGCAAACGTTTTCACCATACTATGGCATCATCAGGCGATGAACTAGGAAATTCAATTTAAAATACCACTTTTTTAATTCACTGGTGTCAGCTTTAGTTTTATATTCGATAGATTTAATATCTCGACTGTAAGTTCATTATTACCAATACTTTTGAAGTTATAGCTTTTTACTTTAGCTTCTTCTTTGTTTTGTTTTGTTAGGATAATATCATAGCATAAATTATATGAAAGACATGGACGTTTAATGCGAAATAAACCTACAAGACGATTTAGTCGGTAGAACTGACTTGACGTTATAATTAGATAGGTAGTTTAATCTGAAATGGCAACGATGACACAGATAATTTTGAAATGATTAGAAATCAAACCAAATCAAATCTCTACCTAATACATTAAACCTTTGGTGCGGGTTTGAATAAACTAATTTTCATTTCTTTAAAATCAGCTAATTACTTAGACGAATTTAAAATTTAATTTAACCTTATTTAAGTTAATAATCTAAACATTAATCTATTTGAATTATATATTACGTACAGGTATAATTATAGTAAGAATTAAATTGTTGTGGGTTTAATTTTTTTACAAATCTAATTAACCCGAATTAATAAGACATTAATTTTGCCGAATCTTCTTGCCGTTCAAGAAAAACTATGTGTGAGTTCAATATATTGAGATGTCCCAAGCTCCGCAAATCTTTTAAAATTTGTTTTTGCAAATTAATTAATCCAAATTACTGCTGGGCATTCATTTTTTTGTAGCAAGAGACTCTTCGATGTTTAAAAATTTTGAAAATTTATAAATTTAATGCTCACTTTGTCAGTTTTCGTTTTATTGCATGTGGTATGTGTTGTTATGCAGCTGGCTTCAAACAAATTTGTTGCTATGCACCTTTTGCACCGACCAAATTGTCACAAATTCTTCACTTCTTCAAATTTTGCACTGCACTTTAATTAAAATAATTAAAATAAAACAAAAACTCAAATTAATTTAACTTATTTATTAAAATAAAACAATTATCGGATATGGCGACTTCCGTCAGGCACAACGGCCTTCGCCTAACTGTCCTTTTATCGACACACTCGCCGTTCTCCCTCTTAGTCTTCTCCCACCTTTATTTACATTGCAAATGCTAACAACTCTATACAATGTGATTATAATGTTATAAATAATAATGAAATAAAACTCAAATTTTAAAATAATTTTACAAAATACTAATTAAAATTGTGGTTTTATGCATTTCGAAACACGACAATATAAAGAAAACAAAATCTAATCTAAATAAAAACCGGGTGAGTTAAAGTCTTGCTGCTCTCGACTTACTGACAGCTGAATAGCATTGATTAAAAACAGAAATACAAATTTTTTTTTAATTTGACGTGAAAATACAAAATATTTGAAGTCGATAATAGAGAAATCAAAATAGCTTTTCCATTAACATTACAGTCTAAATAATAGATTTAAATGTTTATTAGAAGTTAGAACCGTCTTCTGTAATCAATTATTTACAAAATAAGTCAATACGTTACTTTGTCGGTTGTGTCAATTCTATTAAATCAAGAAATTTTTCTTTCAATTATCTCATTTTTATTGAAGAATCACAGCAAAGTGTTTTATTTTCTAAAACAACGAAAATTATTGTTGTATTAGATTTATAAAGTTATTTAGTGCTATAGGTTTTCCGAAGTTTTAAAATTGGATTTCTACAAATGTGTTTTTCTTTAAAGTGCACCTACAATATGTTTAAAGGAAGTGGAAGAGATTGACCGCCATTTAAGTTAAATCTGTTATGCTATTTGAGTTTTGTTATGGGATTTTTAGCCGTATCACGAAGTGGTACGCAAATAAAAAGAAACAATTATTTAGATAGCAGTTTAAGTTTTCCTCTCAGGTTATTAGTTGTAAATTATAACCAAATAAAAACATCAGAAGAAGCAAAATTAATATTTTTAATAAATATCGACGTTATGTTGCATGTTACCCTGTATAATTTGAAATTATTTTATGAAATTATTACTTCTCCAATTTTCGTGGATATTATAGAAAAACTATAAAATGTTAGAAAATTGACCTTTCCAATTTTACTACACCCACAAAGTATAAAACAGAAGAAATGCGTTCAATATTAGATTTTGATGTGAGTGAATAAACCTACAAAAACGATTTTCCCATTTTTCGAGTGTAACGTTAGTAGTTGGTTGCTTCTGGCAGTTCGGGATCAAGAAAGCTACGCACGTCTTTATTTATCTGTGGTTGTATTTGATGGCGACTAAAGTTTAAAGCTTCTCTTAGATACTTTTTTCATTTTTGGGTATTAACATGTTTACATACATTTTCACTTAAATATTGAGCTAAACCATTTCAGCTCCAAAGAAATGAAACCATTCAATTAATATAAATTTTTTAACTCAAATTTGAACTAGCGATGCATTTTGGTATATTAATAAAAATGTATTATATAAACATTGTTAGTTACATAACATAATTGTAACATAGCGGTTGTTTATTTGAAAACTTTCAGCAAGAAATATTATTTCAAAAATTATGAAAAAATGAAAAATATTTCGGGCAAAAGATTTAGCAACAGCAGCAGGAAGAAATATGAAGGATTCATTTCTAAGTTAATTTAATTTTTTTTATATAAAAGAAACAAATTTTCCTTTAAGTAATTTCTTGTCGGAAGTTTTCTAAAGAAAAGTTTAAAAAATGAAGAAAATCAAAAATTTTAAATTTAACCAAGGATTTTTCCATCCTGCGTTTTGTAAAAATTTGACCGGTAATAAAATTTATTGTATATAGATAATATTGGATTGTAGTGGCAACAGAAATCCAATTCTTATAAATGGCCGAGTAAAAAAGGTTTGATATTTTCGTCACAACAAAAATTTGTTTATGTGGTCGTTTGAAATTAAAAATGTTGCAATTTTTAAACTTGATAAAAAAATGAGAAACAAAGAAAATTTAAATAATATATGAAATGGTTATTGTTATATTAGCATTAGTGTTTTCTCACAGATAATAGGGAAAGGTTAGGAGAACCCTTGGAAAATGTCCAAAAAGCATTTAATGTGACAACTCAATGGAGAATATACGGATACATGCCTTAGTAAAACGTTAAGACAGTAGAAATTTTAGTGTTTTAAAAAGAAAATTTATATGTGTAACATTTCATAAAAGTTTACTTTTTCCATTATTTACGAATTGATATACAAGGTGTACCACAAAGACGGTATGAATTTTTTTTAAATAGAAATCTCACCACCTACCAGAAAAATTACCACGGCTAGCTTTCTCAGTCGTCGAGCAAGTATCGTCAGGGGTAAGTTCACATGTAAGCCTTCATTAACGACGGAAGAAAAATGCTCCTCCAAAAATAACCAATTAACAATGCAAAATGCAATTTAAATTCAATGTAATGCAAATGTTAAATACAATTTTAATTTTATTTAAAGGGAACGAAGTTTGATTTTCCTTATCCAAATCGACTGCTTATCAATAGCACCATTCGTTCCTACGAATGCAAATTTTAACTTTCCAATTTTAAGTACCCAAATCGAATTTATTATTCGAAATATTCTTTTTTCCAAAAATTAATCATCCAAATCAACTTACTACCGCTCAGTAGCCACTTATAAATAATATCCAAATTAATTCCAAATATCAAAAATATGCTTCCAAAATAACACGCAATCATGCAAACGCACAAAATTCACTTTATTTAATCAATCAAATTAAACTATTACTTACAATTCTCAAAATTATCAAAACTCAGCGGGCATACAAAGTCTCGCACCCGCTGTCGGCCATAGTTGGCCAAAAAAGCCTCGAATTTCGTGTGATTGATCCCCACCTAGCAAATCCTACAATGTTACAACTTAATTATTAAAGTCAAAATTTCACCAAAATGCATAGGGTGAGTCTCAATCATTTTGAAACACCACACTATATACTCTGAGTTATTATCTAGTAGATAATCGGAGTATTGTTTTTAAATTACAAATTTGTTATTCTTTTTTCTTTTCAAACCTAAGAATGTTAAAATGTATGCACAGTTTATTATTTTTTTTTTAATAAAATTAATTTTTGCATGTTACATGAAACTGAAAAATAATTTAATTCATAACTTACATAAAATTGTTCAATCATTTCAATAATTTTTCCAGGTTTGCCTGATGAGATTCCGAAAATCGAAACATCGGTTATATAACAGGGTGTCGCAAGCTATATCATTCATTTAAATAGTTTTTGAACAATTTTATGAATTAAATTATTTTTCAATTTCAGGTAATATGTAAAAATTAATTTTATTAAAGAAAAGTATTTCCAAATTTTACGGCCGTTCAATTTTGATCACCCTTGACTGTGATAGGCAGTAGAAAAAAAATTAATATTGCGGTAATTCTGTAAGTGGTAAGCAGATCATTTACAATAATTTATAAAAGCAACACAAAATTTCATTAGCAAATAGTAAAGATGAAAATTTTTATTAAGAATTTGTTGAAAATAAAAAAATTGTAATTCCTTGATGGAATAAAGATTATTTTTTAGTATCCATGAATTTTATTAACTTTTACTATAGATAATGAAATGCTTATAATCATTTAGATTAAAAGTGCTGTCAGCATATAAAAACGATTTTAGTACAGCCATCACATTTACATTTTTTGTTTTATGCGCAAAGTGTACAATTCATATCTGTTTTTCCTATTCTTCTTGTCTAAAATCAATTTTGAGCTCTTTAGGAGCTTGACAGTTTGCTGTCGCAGCAGTAAAATTCCGGGTTAAAAGCTTTCTTATAGTAAAATAAAACTTCAGCAACGGACAATATTTTTATTTTAAAAACACAATTAGCATACCAGCTCTCGTCTATAGTATAATTCCGGTCTCTCAATAAGTTGGTAATTACCAAAATTAGTATAGTGCAGCTTTGAGCTTACACCGAACAAAATAAATTATATTTTTCTTGCCTACTCTCTTTTATTGGGGTACATAAACAATTCATGGGAGTTTAAAATATATCTTACTTAGGTATTAAGAACATCCCTTATTTTATTTATTATATACTACGCAATTCTTAGTAAGTTATAAGACAGTTAATTTACTTTTAAATTATTAAACTTATAATTTATACATTTCTACTAACAAATAATTTGAAATAATCTCAAAATAATTAGTATATTTCGTTAGTGGCATTTATCTAATTATTATTAATATACCTGATGATTCAAACGTAGCGGAAAAATAATCTTGTTCAGTGCTGTAATCTAACCAATTAATTATTTATAATTTGTAACTTGCCTACTTTAAAGAAAAGCGCTTCTGATGGGCTATGTGCTATTAAAATTCTATAATTATAAATAATATACGCACCGAAACAAACTTAATAAAAAAATAAAAATAAAATTGCTTTACTCTGTAGCAATAAAACACAAAATAAACGGTCACGTTATTATCTCCTGTAATTTATTGTGTAAAAGACTAAGTTTCTATAAATTTGCTATTAAAATTATGAGGGTGGTTTTATAGAAGTACCATATGTACCTATCTTAGAGTAAAAAACCTGAGTTCGAAATTGTTCAAGCTCGATACGCAAATAAAACTGAAATAAATGGACCGTACTCAGAGAGATTTATTACTCCTGGCAGGTCGAGTAGTAAAACATTTATGCTTCTCTGTTTATATCATGAATTTGTAAACGTACGTTTTCTATCTTTTCCTTCAAGTCAGAACTGTTAAAATATTACAGAACTTTTATTTATTCCTGCATTCATCATTACGTACAACCAATATTTAAAAACAACCTCAAAAAAGCGTGTAAGTTCTTCTTTTTTCTTAAATCAATATATTGTTGACTATTATAAACTATACATTAAAATTAGATGTTAAAATAGGAGTATAAGTTATACGTTTACACCGGTATAAGTATCTACTTCAGTCGTTAATATAGAACGGCAAAGTGGACAATTATTTATCATTAAATAATAGTAAATTTTTTATACCTGCAATGTTAGTGCATTTGTTGCACATACGTGTATGTTGTTAATATTTGTTTACTATAAATAGTTAAGCACGACGAATAAATTTTTATATTATCGCATGGAAAGTAGCACTTTGAGTCCGATTTTTATGATCGAAAGTAGTACTTTTACGCATATCGAGATGTAAAACGAAAGTTCTCCTGTATCTTTATCTTATCTTGAAATGAAAATAATTCAAAATTATGCAAAATGTTAAAATCGAACCGATTAATCTAAATTTAATATAATTTTTTGTTATTAGAAACCTAAATTTTTATTGCTATATTGCACTTCCGTTTGGTTTGACGAGTAAAGCAGCTAGATTTTGATTTATATGGATTATTATTTTATATTACATTTTCATGTGACAGCATCCGTCAACGTTTTTTTTTTCATTGCTTGAAAATATTAAAAATTACGTCAACTTCAAATCGGATATTTTGTTACGGCTGTTCTTATAGATACTACCGATGTAATTAATCGAAATCTATCGATTTGTCGCTTAGTGTTCTTGTGTTAGATGTTTTGTCTTGAATCAACTCATCAAATCATAAAGTTATACTTAAAGCAATTTGAAAAATTAAGATTCAACGTTTTTAAAGAGATAATTTATTTGCTTTTGGTAAACAGCATACTTGAATTTTTTTTCAAGATTAGAATTTAAAATACTGGGCTGGTTCATGTGCATCGATTTCCATCTTATTTATTTATTTTAATATCAAGGTACCTTGAAGAATGAAACTTGAAATTGACATTTCTAAATAATGAATTTTACATAACTAACCTAATATTTAGGTTTCAAATAAATGTTTTAATTTTAAATTTCCAATTGTTCCATTCAGGTGAACACCAGATTTTCATTCTCTTACGCCGCATAAATTGTAACATTTTACGTTAAAGGAGTCAAACTGACTTTTCAGTTTGTTGTTTATCAAAATATAGTTTGTAGTTATGTCAAACTTTATGATAAATTGGGAACACCCGAATTTTAATTTAATTTAGAGCAATCGGTTGATACAAATTTTAAACTACACCAGTGCTTCCAAAACTCATATAAGCGTTGCCTATCTGATACTATAAAATCATAAGCAGTACTACTAGTCATTTTTATACAACTGTGTAATATATTGTCGTGTTTCGAAATGCATAAAAAACCATTAATTGATTAATTTTGTAAATAATTTTTAAAATTCAATTTTGTTATTACTCATTTAAAACATTGTACATTGTATTAATATAGTTTGTAAATTTGATGTAAATAAAGGTAGGGGAAGTAAGAGTAGGAGTACGATCAGCGGGTCGATGCAAGGAGAGACAGGCTGCGGCCGCCGCGTCGAATAGGTGGACGAAAACCAATACCCACAATTTTAATTAAGATTGTTTTTGAAAATAAATAAATAAATTAAGTAAATTTAAGTTTTGTTTTAATTATTTTAATTAAAGTGACCACATGTCCACATGACCACATGTGACGTCTGTGACCAGAGCAACAGACTTGAGGACAGCTGGGATGCCAGTTGGGCTCCAATACCAAAAACGCAAACCAACAAAAGTAAGCATAAAATTTACAAATTTACAAATTTTTAATTTGACGAGCCTCTTGTTACAACACAAAAAAATGGATGCCCAGTTATTGGATTAAATTAATTAGCAAAAGCAAATTTTATATAAGTATTGAAAAGTCAGGGGCATGACATTAATGGCGCTGACAACGTGGAGCTCGAGTGAAGGAACTCGCAAGTAGACCCTAAGATAAATAAAATTAATTTGTAAAGAAAATTATAAACAAAAACAAAATGGCAATGACAGATGATCGATTGATGCAGTTTCTCCAAAATGAAAGCCGACATGAAAGCAGAAATCGGTGAATTAAAAGCAGACATAAAGGCAGATATAAAAGCATTTAGGAAGTCGCCAAACAAAACGAGGGGAACCGAAACAGCTTTGAAAAACTAAACACGATCTTATATGCTAGTAACCAAAAGGTAGAACCGGAAATTAATGTGGTTAATAAAATTATAAAATTAGATTCAATTATGGAGGGTGGAAAAAGCAAAAATAATAAATATGTTTTGAAAAAGAAGAATAGGGTTAATAAAGTGAAAATTAATAAAATGATTAATAAAGTAAGGGTTAAAGAAGAAAAAATTGAAATTATTAGGATGTTTGCTCCACAAAATTTATTGAAAATGAGGAAAAATTTACAACGTTGCATTAACAATGGAAATCAGATAAAGAAAATGAACGGAAAAATTTGGAAATTAAAAGTGCAAAAATTAACGGTTACAACAAGAAAAACGAAACTTGGCTGGAAAAATGAAAAATTTGGATTTAAAACAAACAAAAATAAAAATGTTGAAATAAAAGAAAATACAAAAATTGAAGAACCAACCAAAAAGAAGATTTCAACAGAACCAAAGAGGGCAAACAAAAATGGATCGGACAGGAGTTTGAAGATGTGGAAAAGTAGGGGGTGGTTAAAGTTAGAGCCGGAGATTTGGACTCCCAGAAGAAAATTCATGCTATGGAAGTACCGGAGAAGGAAGCAAAGGGAAGAAAAACTCGGAAAATTTGGTATAATAAAAAAATTTATAATGATTTGTTTATTTGAAAAAAAATGTATTGAATTTATTTATTATGTGAAAATTTGATTTGATAATTATGATTTTATTTGAGATGATGATCTGAATACCCGAACGATTTATTTTAAACATTTATTTAACTTGATTATAATTTTGAAAAACATTTGATTATTTTATTTAATTGAAAATTTTGATTTGGTTTATTTACTTGTGAAAGATTGTTTGATTTAATTTAAAAATTTGACTTGGAGATTTAATTTTGAAAACATTTATTTGACAACGAGGAAGAGAATTTTATTTTTGATTTATTGATTAACCATTGTATTATACGAAAATTTGATTTTATTTATGTAATTATTATTTATTTTAGAAAGTATTAGAAATTTTATTTGTCGAAGCACGACAACTTGGTAATTTTTGATCGTAAACACCTTGGTTTACTCACAAAAATTAAGGGGGTTAAATGTCGTGTTTCGAAATGCATAAAAAACCATTAATTGATTAATTTTGTAAATAATTTTTAAAATTCAATTTTGTTATTACTCATTTAAAACATTGTACATTGTATTAACATAGTTTGTAAATTTGATGTAAATAAATGTAGGGGAAGTAAGAGTGGAAGTACGATCAGCGGGTCGATGCAAGGAGAGACAGGCTACGGCCGTGGCGTTGAAAGGTCAAACGGATGAAACGCCATCCCCGATATAATTAAAATTGGTTTAAAAAAAAAATAAATAAATAAGTTAATTTGAGTTGATGTTTGTTTTTATTTTAAATAAAGTGAAGTGCCAGAAAACAAAAATAAAAAGTGAAGAATCTATGATAATTTTGGTTAATGTGCGAAAATACGTCGCAACAAATTTATTTAACCAGGCGTACTTAAGCCAGCTGCATAACATACGCGTTCCAATAGCAGATGCAATACAACAAAGACAAAAGTGAGCATAAAATTTACAATTTTAAAACTTGAAGAGTCTCTTGCTACAAAAAATGAATGCCCAGCAGAAATTTGATTTAATTAATTTGCAAAAATAAATTTTACAAAAATTGCGGAGCTTGGGACATTACATTATTGGCGTCCCGAACGTGAGGCACGAAAATTTATAACTTTTGCATAAACCGGAGCATTACAATATATATCGTCATGTTTTTTTTATGTGAGCCAAGCAGTGATTTTAAAAGTTTGTTGAATTATTGCGAAAGAAGTATTTTACTTTTCAATGGTTACAAATGAAAAATTATTCTATGATATGTAGTATTTCGTGATATCAATGTAAAATAAATTATTTACCGAAGACGGAAATAATTATTTATTACCGAAATACGTTTTATATAATTTGAAAGTCAAATAATATCGAAAAAGATGTGATTATAGTTTGGAGTTGGTAGTTGGGTAAATACTTTTCTACTGTGAATAGCAAACAATTTCGTTTCCAATTTCCCCATTTAGGATTTAATAGGCAGCTATTGCATAATTTGTGTAATTCTCATCTAAATAAGGTTGTTATTATAACTATTATTATGTATTATGAGGTCATGTTATGCTATAATCGCCTAATTTCGTGACGAAAGCCATAACTAACATAATAAAGATATTGTGGTAAAAGATTATAACCAATGTTTCTATGATAAGAGCTCGTGTGCATTAGTTTTGCGCCATTGCACTGGAACGAAGGAATGACACCCTGTCGAGCAATGGCAATAATAATAATAATAATAATAGTAACAATCAATAACAAACTCGAGATTAAATTTTTGAAAAGTTTCAGTTAAAACAAATCTTGCCCGATTTCTTGATTTGCAGCTTTTCTTTTTATCTCTTGTTTTTATGCTATTGCAATTATCTTTTATCCGTTTTTGTGCTTACTCGCAATTTATGACCCTTTCCTAACTAGCAAAAACGTATTTAAATTAATTTAAATTCTTTTGTTTATTTTGCGTTTAAAACAACGATGTTCTCATTAATTTGAGAAAGGTAGGTATAATGGATATAAATTAAAAGTCTAAAAATTGGTTTATGGGCTTTTGTTTTCCTATCAATTAGGGCGTGCAATTAAGGCGTGCAATTAGTTAATATTTTGAGTTTGAAATGTTGGAAAAATAATTTATAAATATATTATCTATATTTGTGACGTGACGAGGGTCCGTAAAGTAAATTAAGGTAACCACGAACATTTCTTGATGCATGTATATACCTCGGACATTTGTGGTTTGAGACCGGGAGAAAACGTAAGCACTTGAGTGATCTATCTCAATTTGTTAAATTGATATCGACTGTTTCGGTTTCGGACATTTATTAATGGTTATAAAGAATATGTTTGGCATTTAACTGATGAACGAGCTGTGGTTTTGATGCAACGTTTTTCTACTCTAACTTTTTCTCTTAAACACTTCAAATATTAAGTGAATAATGAAGTCACCAGATGCTCGCAAACACGATTTAATAATAATATCGTCGTCACAAACTTGCAACGTGACGGACCGACAGAAAATAGGTGAAATAATTAATTTGACGTGTCGGTCCTAGCTTTACGGCTAATAGAAAAACAAAGAACTAAAAACAACACAAAGTACAATTTTACAACTTTGTTATTATCAGAACAGAACTTTTATTACCTTTGTACGGTTAGCAGCTTTGACAAGTCCATATCTTTATTATTTTTGCTTTTATTTTCTTTACTTTTGATTTTATGACTTTCTAAATGGTTTACTAAATACAAAATGCCAACTTGATCGATAACCATTTCTCCATCGCGCTCCGAGAAGAAGAATGAACACTTTTCCTGATATATTCGACTTGGTTAACTTAATTTTACTTTTATCGATCTAAGCACATAATTTGTTTGATCGTTTATTTTTATTGTGCTTTAACTCACTTTACCTATATGATTTTAGAAAAGTTATTGTACTACCGATATTCTAAAGTCATTTCCTATTCTAAAAGCATTTAAATTACCATTTCCTACCAAAACTTCCACAATAACTTCAAATATGCTTAAGGTCAAATGAAAAATATCGTAAATCTAAAACTTTATAAAAGAATTTTAAGGAGACACCAAAAGGGGAGTAATCTTTTGCTATATTATATTAAAGCAGAAAAACTATACCCCTCTGATTAGTATTCTCAGAACAAGGCTGGACATGATCGAGGTATGAATTTCATTTGGCAAAAGGTGTGAATTACCATAATTATTGTAGTTATTGGGTCAAAAACCTAACAAAAAACCGCCAAATAGGTTTAATTTCCAAAATTTCATCTAAACATAACTTGGCATTGGGCTGTTTTCTGTTTATGTTGGAGAGACAGGAAGGAAACTATCTGTTACCATATAAAATTAATTTATATAGAATTGAGTATAAAAGAATTAGAGTAAAGCGTCATTCACATCCAAGTAACGTACGTAGCGGACATACAAGACATAACGCGAGAAAAGTTGAAATGCATGGTTTCAAACGCTACCAGTGACATTCGTACAAAACATAGCCAACATGAAGTAACGTCAGTGGCGTAGCTAGGAATTTGGTTTGGGGGGGCCTGAGAGCGCAGCGAACCGTTTTTAATAGCGCCGCAGGCAAAATTTTTTCAAATTTTCAAGGTCATGCGCTTAATAGAAAGTTATAAAATTACAATAAAAAATAATTTCTCCGAAAAAAGGGTTTCGTCAGACATTTTAACGTTAACGACAATAATAATAGTTTCCAACTAATAAATTAAGTCATAGAAATTATTATTATTCTAATATAATTATAATTGTAAAATTATTGCGTTTTTTTTTATAACCTCTTCTACATTAATATAGGCACATTCCTGTAAACTGCTAGTAAAGCTAAACCGCTTAACCTATTCTTGCCCGGACTATTTCTCAAATTTAGCTTTATTCGTTTTAAGATAGAAAATGTTCTTTCTACAGAGGCTGTAGTAACCGTTAATGTTCCGAAAATAATATATATTGTCATGTTTCAAAAGTGATTCGGACCCACCCTATACATTTTGGTAAAAATTCGTTTTGTTATTTAAGTTGTGTTTAAATTGATTTTAAGTTGTAAGAATGTAAAATTAGCTAGGTGGGGACGAATCACCGGAAATTCAAGGCCTTTTGCCAAAAAATGGTCTACGTGATGGCCGTATTAATTGATTAGTCCGAAAAATTAATTAAATAAGTTTGTGGTTTGAAAATATAAGAAGTTTTTTTGATGAAAGTGTTTTGTTGAAATTTATAATTCGAATATATTAATTTTTTAAGGAAAGTTGAATGATTTGGAAATATAATTGGAACGGAAGCTTTCGATGATAATTGTAATAAGATAAAGAAGATAAAGCAAGAAGAAAGAAGAAAATAATAATTTAAAAATGAAGTAAATGGTAAAAATTTTAAATTTTCATATTAAAAATTATTGAAGGTACTACAAATTTAAATGATAAGCGGACGACTGCGATACGGCTATCGTAGCATTTTGCATTCCCATTTTTATATTAAAACAAAATTAAAGTTTTACGAATTATTTTGAAGAATAATATTATTAATTAGAAGATATTATTGAAAAAAAAATTTAAAAATAATTTGAATAAATTACATCGCAATATATTCGAAAACATCAATATTGAATTGATTAAGAGCTTTCATTGCATATTTTGAAAGCTCTCCTTCATGGTTTTTTCATTTCTGATGCAAAATCAGCCATTTGCCTTCAAATATAGTATCATTAGTGTTTTGAAAATCATTTATATAGAAATCTATGCATGGTTTAAAGTCATTGTAAAATTACGAATTAATAATTTCAAGGGGGGGAGGGGAGCCCCCCCCCCTTGGCTACGCCACTGAGTAACGTAACAAAGAGTTCGGTCAATTTCAACTTCTCCGTTATGTTTTCTATGTTTGACCAATGAGATGCGTTCATTTTACAAGGCACCACCTTTGTTTTAAAATTTTAAATTGTAAAGTGAGGTTTACACTTTCCACATTTAAACTTTTAGGTTAAATTACAGCGTGTCGTGTGTTTCTTGTGAGTGTGTTTTTTATTGATATTTGGTTAATTATTGTTGACGGAAAATTTATAGATCTGATACATTCGTATCCGTTCCTCTACGATCGTAGAGAAACCGATACCGTAATCAACCAATCGGGTAAAAATACGCGTGCGCATTCTTCACGTTTCTATGTTTTCTATGTTGATGTGAATGACAAGTCATTTGCTATGTTTGTACGTTATGTCCGCTACGTACGTTACTTGGATGTGAATGACGCTTAAGGCTTAAACTATTGACTACGAGAGGTAGTTAAAAAAAAACATTATTTAAAATAAAACAATAATAATAAATACTAAAAGAAACAGATAGAGATATATTTATCTAGGGATTTAGGAATAAATAATTAATTAATTAATTTATTTGAAAGGTCATATAAACTGATTTTCGTCGTCTTTATCGATTAATTTCACAACCAATTAATATATAGTACTGCCGTCTCTTAATGGTAGATTAACTAATAATAATTGAAAACGACATCATATAATATGTAATAGGTATCAGTAAGTAGCTAATCAGTAAACTCTACAGACCATCAAAATCTCATTATATTGAACTGATGATTGGAAAAATTCGAAGTATGTACAAATTATCAAATAGACAAAATCTTTAAAATTACAACTGATGACATTAAGAGCAGAGACAATTTTTAAATATTTGCTCTATCGATTTTAATTTACACCAAAAAAATTTAAGAAAAATCCTTGTTTACAACTACAACAAATAACCGATTGGTAAATACAATCCTAAAATATTTTTATGTACCATATATAAGGATTTCTACATTTTTATAGGTCACCTTATAACTTTTTCCTAATGCAAATGATTCATAAACTTTTCCCTCAAGAAAACCAATACCTAGATAAATAATGCTGGATATAAAAGCTGACATCTTTCAATTTTATTTTATTTTGACATACAAACAACTTTATAGCTTTTCTAATCTAAAATTTAATTATAATTTTAAACTATTTAAAATTCACATTTAAAAGAATTCCACCACCAGTTAAATAAATTTAACGAGTGGGTAATTAAATTATTAACTTTAACGAAATTTGTTAATTTGTATGAGATATTTTTAGTTGGTATTTGCGTGTAACATTTGTAGTACCTCCTCACTAATAAAAAACAAATTTATGTTTTTGGTTTAAACTTTAAACAGCAAAACTCAATTAAAATATATCTTTTGATGTAGCAGGCTAAAACAAACACTAAAATTAAATCCTAAAGCCTAAAATACATAGTTTGTTACAATTAGAAGATTTTACGATATTTCTCTAAAAACAGCGACGAATCTAGGTTTTTCGACAACCCTTTCACAATTTATATCGGGTTATGGGCCAAAGAGAGTACAAAGACCAAAGTAGTTTTCATGGAAAACTACGGAAAATATTTGTAACTATTTGGTCTAGGTGAAAGATCGACAATAAATCCAGAATTATTTTTAAAAGTACTTTGCAGTAAATAAAATAAAATTTCTAAAAATTCTTAAAATGGATAACTTGCAAGTTAGCTTTACAATAAAAGCTTAAGCTAAGATCAGTAACGCATTTAGAATTTTAACAAAGAAACAGATACATTTTTGGTTCAAAGCCTAGAAAATCTGCAGCTGCTGCAAATTTTGCATTTAATGCTTCTTTCATAGTTTTTTAGTAGTTTCCATTGATTTTTCTATAGAGTGTAAGTATCTCAGAATAGTAAATAAAATGAAAGGAGACTGAATTTTATACAAAATTAATTAATTTTATTTTTTAGTGAAATGAAATAGTTTATATTAATTCCGAGTTTTATAATATATTTTCTTGATAATTTTTCAGTCGATATTACTTCTGCATACGAATCTGACGGATTATTGGTATTTGTAATGGTGCTTTTAGAGAGTTTACATTTTGTAGATATTTCTGAATGCAATCTCAACTATTTATAATATTTAATTATTTTAGAATAGTTTAGTACAATATGAATATTATACCTTTTAAAAAATTTAGGGTCCCTGATTATTCAGACACACATTAACCAAGTCGTAATTTTATCACGCCGATCTTGCTGAAGGTATGTATAATTTAATAACCAAAATGTTTTAATTAAAAGTGTTCAGTTTTTAAATGTAAATTGATCAAACGAAAACGAATTTAAATTAAAAATTTAATTTCTGTTTAATTTGATTTGATTGAAGATTGAATAGGTTTTTAATTTAATTTAAATAGGTAGGTACTACCGTACAAAATTTTTGAATCCCCACGAATTCAATCAGTTTATGTAGGTATTTATTTCAATTTAAAAAATTTAATTTATATAAAATAAAGCGGCACTATTTCTATATAGGTATAATTAAGTTATTTATTTCAAAATATTCTTTAAACGTAAATCAAAAATAAAAATTTAAGGATGGCATTTATGAAACAAAGATCTTTCGTTGGTACTAATATTTTGGTTTTGTTTGAATAAAAAGAGATTTTTATGTAATTATAAATTGGCACTTAAAATTCGTCCGAGAAATATTCGATTATTTAAAAGTAACCAACGATTTTGCACTGCGTTTATGGAGGGCGGCGTCCCATCACTTTTTTCGTATCAGCCGCTACTGATAAAATTGAATCTAAAAATTAGCGAAATGTTTAAAACGGGTTAATTAAAGAAGATTTTTTAAATATTATGTTTGCTGTAATTTCTAGAACAGAAATATGCAAATATTTAGACGGATGCCATTCTTTACATTAAGAGAGGGTAGATATTACAATTTTACACGCTTATTTACAATAGTATATTTAAAATTTTATTCTTAAAGTTAAATAAATTAAAATGAATGACATTCTCATTAGCAAAAAGCTTTTAAAGTTGAGAGAGTTTTCTAAAGATGTATATTTGTCTTAGTAAGCAAAAGCTATGCTACGTTAAAATTCATAAAATAAGAAAAATTCAGCTCGTGCACTTACTTTTTCATCGTTGAGGTGAATTTGTCAAAAGTAACTGATTACATCTTTCATGAGAGTTGCATTAGTTCGATTGCGTCAATACACAAGATTAATGTATTGTACATGCATGTTCAAAATGGTTAACATTTTTCATTCCTAAATAATTTAAGACTTGAAATAAAAAAAAACACCCGAGCTGCTGCTACAGGTGAATTTTATAATATTATGTTGCTCGATCAAACTTAATCGTCTCTCGCGAAATTAAAGACTGTCGTATTTAAAATTGAGAGGTATCTATTTTATTAGGTGCTTTATGATTCAAAACCAGGGATATGAAGCGCGCAATTTTAAATATTAAAATTAATGTCTCCTAAAGCTTAAATTGAAACATTAAATTTTAGGTTTTTAGGCATAAATATGAGATTATTTTATTCATTATGTACTGTAGTACCTATTAAATGTTATTAACGACAAAAAGTACTTACTTTAATTTTGGCCTTATTGAAGATTAAACTTGAAAGGAAATATTGCAGAAATTAAATAATAAAGACTACGTAATTGCTCTGTATGTACTATATTATGTTTCTTGTTAATTTACGGGTTGTGCTAATGATGACGTAAAGTCGAAACCGGTTTATTAACTAAAATATAATATATTTTAAAGTCTCGAGAAAAGTGTTTGATTATGTGTTTTTTTTAATAGAATCATCTAATTTTCGTCGGAAAACTCTTTTTCAACCAAAATGATCTTTCGAATATGCAAACTTTATATAAAATTTGCTTATTCCAAAAATTAATTCAAATTACTGAGCATTCATTTTTTTTGTATAGCAAGAGACTCTTCAAATTGTTTAAAAATTGTAAAATTATAAATTTAATGCTCACTTTTGTTCACCCTTGCAATCTAGTATTGGCTTCACGTGCGCTCCTCGCATGTGGTGTTATGCAGCTGGCTTAATTACGCCTGGTAACACAAATTTTGTTGCGTTGTAATTTTTGCACATTGACTTAAATTTTCCTAATTTCCAATTTTGTCACCTCACTTTAATCAAATTAATTAAACCAAACAAAAACTCAAATTAACTTATTTATTTTTTAAAAACCAATTTTAATTATTTCGGGTATGGCGTTTCATCCGCCAGGCACCACGGTCTTCGCCTAATTGTTCTTGCATCGACCTACTAGCCGCACTCCCACTTTTACTTCGCCTACCTTTATTTACATTTTAAACTCAACAACTAATTTTATACAATGTTCCATGTTTTAAATAAATAATTATGAAACAAACTCAAACTTTAAAATAATTTACAAAATAATAAAATTAATGCTTTTATGCATTTCGAAACACGACATTTAACTCCCTTAATTTTTGTGAGTAAACCAAGGTGTTTACGATTAAAAATTATCAAGTTGTCGTGCTTCGACAAATAAAATTTTTAATAGTTTCTAAAATAAATAATAATTTTTACATAAACAAAATCAAATTTTCGCATAATATACTAGTTAGTTAAAATCAAAAATAAAATTCTTTTCCTCGTTGTCAAATAAATGTTTTCAAAATTAAATCTCCAAGTCAAATTTTTCAATTAAATAAAATAATCATCAAATGTTTTCAAATCAAAATCAAGTTAAGTAAATTTTTTTTAAAATAAATCGTTCAGGTATTCAAATCATCATCTTAAATAAAATCATAATTATCAAATCAAATTTTCACATAATAAATAAATTCAATAAATTTTTTTCAAATAAACAAATCATTACAAATTTTTACCAAATTTTCCGAATTTTTCTTCCTTTTGCTTCTTTCTCCGGTACTTCTACAGCATAAATCTCTTCTTTGGAATCCACATCTCCGGCTCCAGCTTTAACCACCCCCTTCTTTTCCACATCTTCACACTTCTCTCCGATCCATTGTTCCTTGTCCTCCTCGATTGTGTTGAATTTGTCTTTGCTTTCCTTTCTTCCAGTTTTGTAATTCTTTTTGGTTTGGTTTTTCAAGTTTTATAGTTTTCAATTGTCCAATTTCATTGTATTCGTTTTTTTGTTAAAGTTTGGTTTTTCTTGTTGTAACCGTTAATTTTTCATTTTTTTCTATCCAAATTTTTCTCTTTATTTTCTTGATTTCGTTTCCGTTATTAATGCAGAGTTTTAAAACTTTCTTCATTTTCAATAAATTTTGTGGAGCAAACATTCTAATAATTTCCAATTTTTCCTCTTTAACCATTACATTACTCATCATTTTATTAATTTTCAATTTTTTTACCTTATCCATCCTTTTCAAAACTTTTCCATCATTTGTGCTCTCTCTATTTTCTATTATTGACTCTGAATTTATTATTTTTTTACTAACCACATTAATTTCCGGTTCTAATTTTTCATTTCTTCTGCTCTTTCCTTCGGTATTTTTTATTATTATTGTGTCTGTCTCTTTGTCAATGCATTCTGCGAACTCCTCCAGGTTCTTTGCTATTTTTTTATTTAATATTCTCCTGTCATCATCCATTAGATTATTTTTGTCTCTGAACATTTCATATTGTCTGTCCAGCGTGTCATTCATTTTAATCATGAATTCGAACATCATTTTCTCCATGCTTGACATTTTAGCCTCTTTCATTTTTACACGTTTTAATATTTTCTTTTGCAAATTTTATTTTTATCATCTCAGGGTCTAATTGAAGGTTCAAATTTTCGAGTTCCACTTTCTCGGCGTCATTTGATGCGGTGGACTTCAAGGTTTTTCGAGCCCCACGTCTGGGTGACATTTAATTTTCATGAAGGGTAGCTGTTTTGAATTTGTGGTGCGATAAAATATTAAACCACCCTCCATGCAATCGTAGGGAAAATTTTATCAAACATGAGACTCCTCTTCGTTTTTAAATTGTAACTTATAAATTTACTCAAATTTTACCTTTGTGTAGTATTGGAGCGCACGTGTTTTTAGCAGCTGGCTTAGTACGCCTGGTTAAATTTGCTGCGATGTAATTCTGCAGCTGTCACAAATTCTTCACTTTTTAATTTGTGGCACTTCACTTTAATTAAATAAGTAAACCAAACAAAAACTCAAATTAACTTATTTATTTTTTAATAACCAATTTTAATTATTTCGGGTATGGCGTTTCATCCGCCAGGCACCACGGCCTTTGCCTAATTGTCCTTGCATCGACCTACTAGCCGCACTCCCACTTTTACTTCCCCTACCTTTATTTACATTTTAAACTCAACAACTAATTTTATACACTGTTCCATGTTTTAAATAAATAATTATGAAACAAACTCAAACTTTAAAATAATTTACAAAATAATAAAATTAATGTTTTTATGCATTTCGAAACACGACAATATATTACTATATTTGCTATATGACCGCGAGTTACAGAATACTCTATTAATCAGAATATCATTACAAAATTATTTGTGAATAATGCATTTCACAAAGCTAATCTCCTGCCTGCCAAATCTATATTTCTAAATAGTCATTATAATTTAATGAATATAATAACACATTTACATATACTACTAAGCGGATACATATATTACAAATAATGCCATATAAGATTTTCGGTTAATTAGTATCTAACATAAGAAATAATTTCTTGTATTATAATACTACAGATAAATTTAAATTATTTATTAAAATATTCTAATATTTTTTTTAAATTGAAGACAAATTACTTTTCCCTTCCCGGACATGTGCGCATCCGTTGCTTAAATTTTTTGTTTTTTAGTTAGAGAGAAAAACTCATCTCAACGCATTCGGTGAATTGTTGAAAAGACTTTTTGGCAAAATGTTGTCAATTTTTACAACAAACCGCCTGAACTATAGATTGCAGCGTAATTCAAGATAATATAGCTAACTTACACCCTAGACAGCAATATTTTTTGCTGTGGCGAGAACGAAAAAATCTTTTAGAATTTAGTTCTACTACTTCGAAGTGTCTATTGTGTTTGATGTATGGCGCTTCCATTGCGATTGAAGAGAAAGTAAACTTGAGTAAACTGCGACGCAGGTGCGGTGGTATACAGACAAACGAAGCACTTCATTAGAAAGCAAAAATAATCTTAAAATTTCGATATGTTTACATGACATTTTGAAATATAAATCGTTTTTGCGGTGATTATATCTGCATGCAAATTTGAAAGGATCGATCGAGATACAAACTACAATTTATTTTATAATCTAATACTGTAAGTACCTTAAAATGCTATTAATTATTAAAACTGTTTTATTATAACTTCCACTCTGAAAGAGATCTAAAGCACCATGGTAAATTTTCGTAATTACTAAAACGTCAAAGAATTAGAGCAACGTAAAATTATACAGACAGATGCGTCTATTCAGGCACTTATAAGTTCTTACATAAAATATAAACACAAACTTTCAAACATTAAAAGTACAAGATAATAATCGGTAGTAAGTAGACAAGTTTTCCTCGGAATTACATTTTCTTTGACTAATAATTCAACAAAAATATTATGAAAGAACTGCCTAAGTGGTCGACGTGGAGTTCTACTGCGTGATTATTCAGTGGAGAGGACGGAGAAATTATAATCTTGGTTTAAACCAATAATATAGTAATAGTAATGATATTAAAAATAAAATACCTATCTTTTTAGGTATTTTTTTCTTAATTCACTGTTTTATTCCATACTTCTGACCGAACCTGTATAACGATGATAACAAAACAAAACCATCCAAAAAATTGTTAAAAATTAAATAAATACGATTTAAAAATTTAAATTAGGTTTATAAGTTAATTTTATAATTAATATATTTCAGCGTTTATTTCAGGTAATCGTAAGTAACACTGAAAGTTTGAGAAATACGTATTTTTAAATATTTGCGAATATAAATATTTGGAATTATTTAAATCAATAAATCAATTTAAAATCCAACAACGAACGTGGTTTTGTTGAACAAACAGAATTAATAAACGAAATGAGTCAATATCATCAAAAGAAAATATTAAATTTTCTCATGATTTAATCGAAATTGCAGAGAGCACCGCAAAGTAATTGTAAAGTGGTTAAGATTTGTAAAATTGAAAAGTCCGATTTGAGAGAAAGCTTCGATTTAGTTTTCCATTATCCAATATTATTTTAATTCAACGTGGGGAAAGATTGTTGGTGATGTATTAGTAAATGCAGTGGGTACCATCATACAACAACATTCCCTTATTTTCACGCCAACTAAATCTGGGATTATTGGATCTGGTGTTTTCACGCGGCCGAATCGTTTTATTTCTCGAGGCTTTTCCAATTATCTGCCTGGCTTGTTAGGTTTGAGCGCAGATGTTTTTGAACCAACTTACAGATGGCGCACATTAGTTTCATAAAAAGCAAAATCTCAAGTTAGTTAATTGAGATATTGCTGAACGATATAATAAAGAAGCTATCGCTGATCATAATTAATTATTGAATTATAACTTTTCTTTCCGCAGAGCTGAAAAATATCTGAAAAAAAAGTTAAACTATTTCGCTTTTATGGTTTCACATTAGCGTTTAGATTTTAATCAGGACGATTTTTGGCTTTTTATTTTTCTTCTCGAAAGCTGTAACGTAAACGAACACAACAAACTTTTTCAATTTTAAGTTTTTATTTTTAGAATACATAAATCATTTATTCTGTTTTAAGAACTTATTAATTTCAAAATTTGTTATGAATTTTTTATTTTAACAATTTTTAACAATTTTCTAAACTGTCTGCCAAACGCTAAATTTAATTTATTTATGCAAAAAATATAAATTAGTTTTTGACATCAATGCTATTAATTTTTTATTACGATAATTAATAAAATAAGTTATTAAATTTAATAACGTGTAAATTTTAAAACTAAATCAATAAAATGTGCACGATCAGTTTTGAGAATACTTCGTTATAAAATTCGTGCGATATTTGGCACAACGAGGCGTCGACCGAGTACTTTATTTTATTTACCGATTGCTTATAGATTTTTATTTTTATTTATATTTTAATTTGATTATTTGAGTGACTGCTTTGCCATTGGCTAGTAATCCTATTGGACTTTAATTTTTTTTTCAATTTTATTTGCGACTTTTCGCTTGAAGGATTATATTTAAGTATAGTCTTGTTGTTCAGGATTGTCATCCGTAAATCATAATACTTTATCGGTAACTCTAATTTAAATTTTCAATTAATAATATTGAATTATTGTTTAATTAAACTTTTTAATTTTATTATATTTTCAACGTTGTAGAATGTTTACCAAACATTCAACAATGTTAACATTATACTAACTAATCTGCTACTATTATTGTAATTTTGTAAATGTTTTTTTGTAAAAAGTATCCTCTCGTGCATTCAAATTCATGAACAGTATATAATTCACTTGGGATATAGCTTATTACAACTACTATAGTTTTGTTGTTAGACGAAGACATTTGAATAATTACTTTTTTAATCACTCTGTCTGATAAATCGAGGATGTAGAAAGCTTTATTGGTGATTAATATTATTTTTGTAAATTTAAACTTAATTTTCCTAGTAAGAGAATGACGATCCTTGCAAAACATGAGGCGCTTGAACGAAATTGGCTTAGGAATGTCATTTGTGAATGCTCCTTTGCTATTTATTTTTTTCGGCGATGATTAATCTGCTATTGAGTAATTGAAGTGGTTGAATTTTGTTTTGGTTGGACGTATTGCTATATATTCAATCAATCTAAATCTAACACAATTTACACGTTCCAGAGGCTTTACTTGAGTGTTATAATTTATGTTATACCACGGTCAATTGTAAAAATTGCAATTTAAATTAAAAAAATTGAATTAGTTATATTTTATGAAACGGTATTAAAATCTAAGAAGTATGAAAAAAAATGAATGGCTGAGACTCTTTAGAGAAGGCCTAGCAATTTTTTCCTTCCCACACGGTTGAAAATCGAAATTCCCAACCTTTCATTTGGTGAGAATACCCAAGGTGGAAAAACTAGCTCTTTTCTTTACGGAAGCCAGGGATGAATTTGGCGTAACTGAAACAAGTCTGCACTCTCTCTCGTAACAAACAAAAAATGTTCCTACTATGGGAAGCAAACCCGGAAGGGACGTTTGCAACGACCGACGCTTTAAACATTCACCCAGCAATTCTTAAATAAAAAACTTCCAATATTTGGAATATTTAAAAGGGTGCTTGAGCTCAAAACTAGATCAAAAAATCAAAAAATATTCAAAGCGAGCGTCGACCATATCGACGAACGCAGCTGACAATTATCAAAAATATACAGGGTGTCTCGTGACCGTGGAGAACCTTTGAAGTGGCGATAAAGAACACTTTTCTAAGACAAATTTTTAAATAAAATTTTTGTCTAAGTATAATCCTTGAGGGGCACCTCTCTTTGAAGCAATATTTTGAATTTCTGGTTTCGAACGGCCATAGCTCCGATATTATTGATTTTTTATACTTAATTTTATTATTAGTAACAGGCTGTGGTACATGTCCCCACTGCACTGAAGCTTAAGCTTATTGTGCACCCATCCGAGTTTTACTCAAACAACTGCGTCTCTTCGACCAAGTCGAGAACACAGTTGAAGGGAGATTGTTCTATCTCCTCAGTTGTTGGGTAGGGTAAACCGAGGTGACGCAGCCTGCTCCTGGCCAAGGCCGGGCATTGGCATAGTATGTGGAGTGGGGTTTCATCCTCCTCACCACACATCTTGCAATTAGGATCCTCCGCCAGCCCTATAATGCTGAGGTGCCTTTTTAGGCAGCAGTGCCTTGTAAAGAGACCCACTAACCTTCTAAGTTGTTTCCTACTCAACATGAGTATTTTGTTCCTTTTGGATTCACTGGACGGTGCCCTTATGAACATACGCGATTGCCTCAGTCCAGGTAGGTCCATCCAGTGTGCAAGGTGTTGTTCTGCTAGTATGTCCGTAATTCTTCCCTTTGCGGTAGAGTATGCGATCCCGCAGGAAGGCTCCGGGCCCATTAGGTTTGCGCAAGCGGCTTTCCTAGCTAGAGAGTTCGCTTCTTCATTGCCTTTGATGCCCTGGTGTCCCGGCACCTACATCAGTGTGACGCTGTTGCGGAGAGCAAGTCTTACCAGAGTCTTGCCTCGCACGCCTATTCCAGTACTTGTCTCAGCCTTTGATCCATCTGTATACCAGATGGTATCATACTTAAGCCCCAACGTTTGTGAGGTTTCAATTTTATCTCTATCCGGTACTAGGACCTTATAGGGTTTTCTAAAGTGCCTCAGGATGCTAGTTTTATAGATTAGCTACTTAATAGATTAGACCCTTTTTAAAGATCATTTACTTATCTACAAATTAGTTTATATCCCATTATTGTCTAGAATAAACGGTTTTCGAGTTATAAATTAAAATAAGAGAAAAAATCTTAAAAAAATTCTGATTTTATTTTTTTTACTTTTCTTGCAAACTTCGTATCTCTTAAACGAAACGTCTTAGAAAAAAACTAATGGCCCAAACCAGATAGGGAATTTAACGTTCTACAACATTGATCAAATAAATTTTTTTGGGAAACCAACCGTTTTCACAGAAATTCTGAAAATAATGATTTCTTGTTCGTACATATAGCGAGTATTCGTCCATCGTTTGATTGCGTTTGTATTTGAGGACAAGAAAGTAATAAAGTAAAAACTTATTTTATTGCTGCTGTTGAGTGGTCGCTATCGCTTGATCTTTCAGGTGTTCAAGAAATCCAATGACGAAAAAAAATCAAAAGAACACAATTTTCCTGAAATTTGCGCAAATCCGCAAGAAAGAGCGGTGGTAACTCCAGTAATTCTCACTACACAAAAAATCACCAATAACCACCCAAAATTAAAGGTAAAAACCAACTTTTTCGCCCACCAATGTGGCTCTCTTTTCTCTAATCTCCCGTCATCGCCTAAATCATCTTGCGTCCAAAATATTCTTGTATCATCAGAAATATAACAAAATTCAAAATTTTGTTACAGAAGTTAAAAGTTATTTTTTTAATTTTATGCTTAAACGAGATTATTTGATATTAAATATTATAAAGGAATTTTTTGTTTCCTTTGCAAGTATAATTTTTTGTGTTGTAAATGAAATTTAAAATAAACAATAGTAGTATATTTTAAGACATATTTTGCTATTCTTTATAAGTTAAACAAAAGTTGATCAAGTTTAACCAAAGTAACACTTTGGTAATTATCAGCAAATAACTTGATTAATTAGAGGTTGAGTTTAATCATCAATTCAACCTGTGACACGGCGAAAGCAATTCATCCTATCCCCATCAGTGAATGTCAAGTTACTCTTACAAGTTACCTAGTGGTACCGGTAACAAGGGCAAAACACTAGATAATATCGTTTGACACTATCGATTCATCTTGCTTAAAGATACTTTTCACGCCTCACCTGCTTTGATTTAGCAAATTGGATTTGAGAAAAAACTATCGTAATCTTAAGTAAACAATTATTTTGCAATCTTGTCTAAGCTAAGGTATTATGAATGTGGGCCTACAAATTTTATCTGCGAATGAGGGGAGAATAATTAAAGCGAGTACGAATTCGTGTATTGATAAACCGCAATAATTGTATGCCAAAGGATTCATTAAGGGCGTACTACAATATAATACACTTTGGGTAACAATTTTCGTAAAACTTTTTTCTCAATAAAACTTCGTCTATTTCAATAGAGATCAATCATTTTTGCGAGATACATCAGTGACAGTTACTGTAATAAAGTTTAAAACGAAGAATATTAAAGTATGTCAAAATGAAACTCAACGTCGCATTTGTCAGTGCGAAAAAGAAAGGTACGAAGTCTTATTATATAGACATAGAAGTTTTATTAAAAATGAATTTCCAGTTCATATTTTTCAATTTAAACTTAATGTTAGCTGATGAGTTTCCTTTACTTCACGCAAAGCTATATTTAATGAAATGAAGTTTGTAAGACACAGTTTAATTTACTTACAATTTTCCTGGATTTTCTTAGAAGGCACAAGTAACTTAATATATTTCTAATTATCCTTCGTAAAGCTTTCTAAAATTACATGCACGTTCTACTTTTCGCATTTGATGTATTTGATATTGTTAAGGTTAATTTGGCTGTCAGCTTTAGAATACAAAATTTAAATAATAATACAAGTTTTTGTAGTAAGTATCTAAACGAAATTCAATACAAATTAGGTATATCCAAGATATTAATAATTATCGAAGGAAAATATTTTAGGAAATCGCCCGTTTATACATTATTAGAAAAAAGCGCAAGTTGATGGTTCTAATTATTACGAAATTATTACTCTGGTAACTGCATAAATAGGCTGCGCGTTACCAATGGAGAAGTTCAAGAACTTTTTCACTTAAAATTTTAAACGAAGCTTTAAAGGATTTTAAAAACTGATGGGTTATTAAAGTAGCAAATTACAAAATTCTCATTCTATGCGTAAAGTGGCCTAATTTAAAAATTATAATTTACTTTTTAGATTAACTGTGATAATCCTTGTTAATGCAATAAAATTTACCATTTGTGATAAACTGCAAAATTTAATCGAGACGAAAGAATTAATATTGCAAAGCCGGTAGCAAAATGATGTAAATAAATTTAGTTCTTTTTTGCCAACTCCTATAATAGTAAAATGTAACTTTTTTGGTTTGGCAGGCAATCTGACAAAGAAATAAGTTGCATCACTTTGTAAAAGGACGATGGTATTACAGTGAAGTAAAGATTTATCCAAGTGAATCCCTAAGAGCGTTTAAATGTCGATACGCTGATAGATACAAATGACTTCTTACAGGTATCACGTTTTACCGAAAGAAAAAATTAATTTCTTCTATTTTTGGCAGTTCGGTATTTCAAACATTTAAAATTTGATATTCTTGCTTGATTTATCATCGTAAAGTTGAAATATGAGAACGGTTCGAAAAAAAATTCGAGAAATCGAAGACACTTGGTTGCATTGCCAAAGATACAAAGACCGATATTCAAAGCTGAAATTTATAGTTCAGATGCGTATGAAATTAAATAATAATTAATGGAATGGAAAGTTTAGTTTCTATTACACAACGATTTTTAATGAAAATACACGAAGTGCTTGCAATGTATTCGATAATTTGATAATGCACAACTCGAATGATTTATGTATTACTAGAAATTAATAATATAAAAAAGAGTAATCCCAAATGTTTTCCCAAATCAATACTGCCGAACAGATTACAACGCCGCTAAACTTTATATTGAATTTGAATTTGAGTTGGAGGTTTTCGGATTTTCTTTGGAGATTATTTTGAATCGTTGAACTCCTAAATAGAAAAAGATTATGGTTACGAAGGAAGCATTCGTGGATGACTTGACAAGGGAATTATACGACCTCCGCATTTTTGTAATTTTTACCACTTATTCTACTGAAAGTTTAGTCCTTCAATAAGAACTCCTCAAAGCAGTAGGGCCAGATGGCCAGAAATTTTCGAGAAAATCGACTTTGAAATATTGTCGAAGGAGTTTGAAGACAAGATGTGAAACAATTAGCAAATAGTTTCGTAGCACAGTGGCGAGCGAGTTGAACTAGGAACCAGTAGGTCCGCGGTTCTATTCCCACCTTCGCTAGTTTTTTTTTCTCTCTATTGCTTATTCACGCCATTTAATTATTGTAAAATTGATTAAATTTATGCTTGTAGACTAAAATGTGTCAACATTTAATTTATAAAATACATTCAATTTTTTTTTAACAAATATAAAATCGAATGTTTTAATTATTATTATTATTCAGCAGGACTAGTTTCATATGTCATCGCGCACATATCATCTGGTGGAAATAATTTACCTAATATTTATTAATAATTTATCATCTGATTTAATTTATTTATTTTACGATTGGTAGATATAGCAAACATGATGTGGCTAATAAAGCCATGCAACTGACTAGATTTTAATAAGAAATAAGTTTATTAATAAAGTTAATAAACCAACATATCCTAAAACTACATATTTTTATCCTAAAATACATTTTCAACAGTTTAGTTATTATCTAGCGTAGTTACTGAAAAGTTATCATGTCTGATATTTATCCATTAATTTGCCTGGCCCCTCGACGAGGGCTGAAGACACCGTCGAAGATAGTCTGTGCAGTGAAATCGCTAAATTACGCATGAAAGATGCTCTTGTGTATTACGAGCATTTACTTAAGGAAAATAATACTCACTAGAGAAAAAAGAATAAAAAAAAAAAACTAGCGTAGATGGGAATAGAACCGTGGACCTACTGGTTCCTAGGCCAATTCGCTCGCCACTGTGCTACGAAACTACTTGCTAATTGTTTTACATCTTGTCTTCAAATTCCTTCGACAATATTTCAAAGTCAATTTTCTCGAAAATTTCTGGCCATCTGGCCCTACTGCTTTGAGAAGTTCTTATTGAAGGGCTACACTTTCAGTAGAATAAGTGGCAAAAATTATAAAAATTCGGAGGTCGTATAATTCCCTTGTGAGATTTAGTATAGGCCAACTCCAACCTACCATTTGAACTCCAAAAGATTTAGATTTAGATAAATCACGAAACAACTGAACGAGGTAATTTATTGTTCGTGTTCATTATGGTTCCTGCTGCACGAAGTTCTTACGAGTTTGTTTTGTTGGAATCTCATACAAGCAACAGATATTTAAAGATTTTACCGATATTTATAGAAATTTCACTATGTTGGAAAAATTTGATCAATATTATGAATATAAGTGTGGTGCATCAAATAAAAAAACTACCAAGTGAACCTCTGATATGTACAGCCCATCGACACATTGTGGATTTCATCGTGTAATTCTCTCACTGCGGGTAGACAAAAGATGCATCTAGCTCAAAAACTCTGTAACCCAGGCCCGGACTGGCCATAGGGCAGATCGGGCAAATGCCCGATGGACCGATGCAGTCAAAGGGCCATCTAACCAGCAGCGCTGGCTGATTACATCGCGAAAAAAATTATGCTACTTTATATAACATAACAAAGTATCAAAATGGTAAAATTTTAGCACAATAAATTTATAAATAACAAAAACCGTTAAAATACAAGTTTTTAATAGTAGAAACTCGATAACGTAAACATTATTACACTCTCTAACGTGAACAGCGAAAATTAACAGTTGTTAATGTTGTGTATTAAAAATGTTGATGTCTACCAGCCTCTTCTTATCACTTGTACATGATTAAATATAAAATAAAGGCGCCCGTGTTGAAAAGAAAGAAATGCTCATCTACATAATGATAATAAAGTCGCTCAATTGTCGACAAAATACAAGATGGTAATGACATTGTAATATTTTTTTTCATGATGTTAGTATGTAATTCGGTTACGGTCATGTATTCTATCACAAGAATTGAACTTTTCCCTATTGGCCATTGGAAAGAAAACAATTTTCTAAGTATATTAACACAAACATTTTTTAGGATTATGCATTAGTTGTTGAAATAACGGCATTTTAAAATAATGAAAATCAGGGAAATGTAATACGATGCGTGACAGTAACTCGCACGTTGAGCCCCGTTCTTATTTCTGTTGACAGTATGTGTGCTTTGATATACTCTTAATGTTGTTGTCAGTTCACACCCAGATCGACGCGGCCTAACCCGCGTCGGCATATATTTTGATCTAAGATTTCCAACTCACTCACCAGATGACGAAGATTAAAGCGCCTACGGCGCTAAACGCTTCGCATTGCCATTCCGCTACTCGTTGCGGGCGACACACCGACGAGTTCTATGACTTCGAGTTCCACCATTGGCGAATTCTGCTATTCTACAGGGATATTTTTAAATTGTTATAAAATTCAGACGCTTTCGGCATCCTCCGGGCCTGTTTTATTTTTTTGCCTAACTCAACGACGGCCTATCATAAATCCATGTTAAAACGTGTATCTAAAATACATACGTGTATCTTAAAAAATTCTAAAAACTTTTTTAAGTTATTTTCTATTTTAAATACACGACAGTATATACGTATATATATGAGTTCATGTAGCGTTTTTTGGGAAGTAGGGGGCCGACAGTCCCTAAAATGCCCGGACCGGTTTTAGGTCCCAGTCCGGGCCTGCTGTAACCAATCAATTTTAACTGACCTCTACATTTTCCATGTTCCGGCTCACATTTAGTGGTAGATACTTGAATTATATTACAGTTTCACTTCCGAGTATTTATGCACTGCTGAAGTGTTCGATAAAAATTAATTTAGTAACAGGTTGTTTGAGCTTTTGGTTAAACTTAGCCAGAAAAAGCGTCCGTTCCAGAGCTTGAAAACAGTAATGTTTTGACTTCTCTATCACTGCTAGTGATGATAAAGTTTAAATAATTAAGTAGCAATTTAGTGATTTGCTTTTATCATGCGACACTTACTAAGATTAGTAAGCTTTTCATCAATGTCATTCTTTGATAGACTTCTGAATGTCACTCACGTTCTTTCTTAATCCCCTTTTAGTTAAACTCGGGTGCGTCATTTTCTAAATCACGCAGGCTACGAAAATTGACGTTAACGATGTGGAAGGAAAAAGCGAACAATATTGAATGACTAAAGATTTGTCGTTTAAAATAAATTGTAAGTTCTAACCTACAACGTATCTTGAAATTAATATTGCCTTTGGTGAATTTTCAGTTTACGTCAACTGAAAAAAATAAAGTGTGCCGTTAACCCGGCGCTATAATGCTCGACTGCTGAGATGAAACTACCGGTGTCCATTTCTGGTTACTTTGTAGCAAAATTAAAATCCAATGCTGCTACAACCAACCTCATTTGCAATTTCCCAACCCTAATGCCGTCAATTGAGCGCCGGGGATGGTAGATGGCAGAAGAAAAAGCTTAAGCTTTTTGATCGCCAACGAAAATTATAATTTGAAAAAAAAATGTATTTATTGCTTCAGATTGGAACCTCAGAAACGTAAGCGCCTAAATCTTCGTTTCGGACGTTAAGAAATAGGTACAAAGCGATAACTCCAGCGTATCCTAGTAAATTTGTAATTTTAAACAAATAATTTTTTAATAAATTGCAATTCTAAGTGATTTACGGTCTAATAGAAAAAAGCAATTTAAGCTTTAATATTAAATTAATATGCTTAACCGTAGAGTCAATTTGTTATTCGTTAAAAGTTGAATAAAGCCGAAGCATGTGAACAAATCACGATGTAACCATTAATTTTATATTATCGAAAAACAATAAAGCAAAAGCGAAAACTAAACCCGATTAAAAGAGCATTAAAAACAGAAGTTGCGTGTTAAATAATCGTGATCGTGTACGGAAACCAAATTCGGTAAAAAGGGACGATTAAATGAGTCCCGTTAAATTTCTTTAAATCCTAATGACATTTGCTACTGTCGATTTAAATCTATTAATACGAGATAGAAAAAAAAATTATCTTAAATGTTATAGTCAAATTAGTTCAAGTAGAATTACTTCATTCAAGTCAATCCCCGATAGCTTCTTTCAAGGCTGCTCTCCAATTTCGAAGTTTATTGGCTCGTAATTGATTGAATTTTAGTCTATGCTTCTGAAAGAGATATCTTTATATATTTTTTGTTGTAGCTCTAAATTTCCAATTAAAACATAATGACTTATCGATATAATACAAGCCTGATAGAGAATATTGGTAGTAATTGCTCGTTCCAAGTTATGTGCCAGTGGGATTTCAAAATCTTGTTTGTACTTTATCGTATTTTCCATAAAAATCTAAAGAGTGCTCGAACAAATCTTGACTCATTTAAATTTGTCACAATTTATTTTGCCGCGTTATGCGAAATTTGAGATTACTAAATATTGAAAATCTTTTATGTAAAATTTAATTTAACCAGCCGAATATTGGGTTCAGCGCCGCAATAAAGTGTACGATCGAATACTTCGCCTAGAGTAGCAACAAAAGCAAGTCGTATTTTCTAAGTTGCTCTTTTAGATTTAATTCCGCCAACATTATACAAAGTAAAAAGGATTATCGATTAATTAATTTCCAAACTGTATATTGTCGTGTTTCGAAATGCAAAAGAAAACATTAATTTCAAATTCAAAAATTCAATTTGTTTCATTATTATTTATAACATTGTACATTGTATAAGGTTGTTAAGTTTTGCTATGAAAAATAAAATGTAAATAAAAAGGTAGGGAAAAGTAAGAGTAGGAGTACCGCTAGGAGGTCGATGCAAGAAAGGAGACAGGCTCTGGCTTGGCGCCAAGCGGATAAAACACCATTCCGCAATGATTGAAATTGTTAATTGTTTTTTTTAGTTAATAAATTAAGTTGATTTGAATTGGTTTTTTTATTTAATTGATAAATTAAAGTGCATAAATTGGAAAAGAGGAAGAAATTTTAAAAATTTATTCGATGCATAAAGTTTCAACGCAACAAATTTGTTAGGCCAGCTGGGATGCCAGGTGCACTCCAACACCACACACAAAAGTAACAAAAGTGAGCATTAAATTTTAATTTACAATTTTAAACAATTTGAAAAGTCTCTTGCTACACACAAAAAAAATGAATGCTCAGCAATATTTTATAAAATTAGCATAGCTCGGGACATTGCAATATGTAGTTTACATAACATAACGATTAAGCATAATTATTGTAACTTCGATAATAATAAATGGTTAATAAAAATAATAAAAAGTGAAACGATACAAATTGAAAAACATTAAAAACAGATAAAGTAAATAGAAGTGAAAACCTGAACCCAAATTGACTTCTAATTTGCTAGAATTTCTCTTTATGATCTTTCGGAGTTAAGGTGGGTACGATAGGGGTTGTATTTGTTTTTCCATTAATGAAACTGGAACATTTCGAATGTGCAAAGTTAAAATTACATTTCACTTTAAGAAGTCAGAGATTTAAATTTAAATTATGTTATCTGCTATAATTTTTGGGCTAACTATTTGCGAGAGAAATGAAATTATTTACCTAATATCTTTTTACAATTTCAGCACATATTTATAAATAACTGAAATTGTTAATTAATTTCATCTATTGATGTGAAAATATAAGAAGGGTACTTTTAAACTATATAATATTATTATAATATTAATACCCGGTGATGATATTTATTAAGTTGCCAATTTAGACGAAATATACGGCAATTAAAAGCATTACTTAATAGATTAATTATGTACGAAAATTTACTTGAAAGATTTTCAAGCAACAAGGTGGAAATTAGAGTAATATTTGTACTTACTATTAAATTAAGTAGGTACTATAAGAGTTTTAAAGGTTGATAATTTACATTCCAACTGAACTAATACTAAATGTTAATAAGTATGTAGTATTTTGAAACCATAAAAATCATAATTTATTTATTTTGTAAATTATTTTAAAGTTTAATTTTGTTTTATTATTTATTTATTTATCATATTGTGTATAAAAATGTTTGTTAAATTATTTGTTATGTAAACAAGGTGGGGAACGTAAAAGTAGAAAAGAGAGAGGCTTGAATAGAGATACTGGGGCAGACGCGATGGCGTCAATAAGACTAGCGGACGAACATCATTCCCACAATAAAAATTTAAATTCTTAATTGTTTGAAAATAAAAAAAAAATAATAAAAATTTGATTAAAGTTGTGTTAATTGTGGTGAAGTGGGTGTTTAAAACATAAAAATTGGAAGAAATCGTGATAATTTTTGGTTGGCAGCAAATTTGTTTGACCAAGCGTCCAGGTGTGAACAGCTGGCGGAGCGAAACCACATTGCAAGGCAAAAGTTGCACATTGAAAAATAAACATTTACGCCACAAAAATTTTCAATTTAATTAAAAAATTAAAAAAAAATGGATGAATCCGAGCAAAGAAGTAATTTGGAATTGAGCAAATTTTTATAAATTTGTATAGCTCGAGTCATTGCATACATGTATTTTGAGGTAACGGATAAGAAGTTAGATTTTCCAAATCTATTTTCAAATTATTTGTTTCGTTCCGGTTTGGAACTTCCTTAGACAACCCATATACATAGTCATCCAAAACCATAGCAGACTAGACGAAAACAGGACTGTTTACCTTGTTTTCGGACGAATGTTAAAAATTTTTCAAATAGACCTCTGGGTAAGATACGATTACGGTTGTTAAACAATATAATTGACGATCTTAGCTAAAGATAAAAGCAAAATGTATGGAAAGAAGGAGTAAAAATTTCCGGAAACCCATTACATCGGAGGCTAAAGCTATGAAAACTGTTTTACCATCGGAAGTAAGTAAGAAGTATTATTGATGAGATACTATTTTTCTACTTAAATTTTTTATAAAAAAAGGTATTAAAGTAGTACCGACATCTATTTTTTATTACGCCAGTAAATAAATTGCGCTCAGGAGTTATTTTAAACCACAAATAAGAATTTTATTCACAGTCTCTCTTTGGTTACCGTTTCACTTTGCCCAATTTCTACTACCGTTTCTAAATATTATTACTTTTATATTTTATTTTTTATACAAAACTATTTAATTATTTGATCAATTATAATTATCTCGACTTACCCTACTATAAACTTTTATAATTTGTTACCGTAGTTAATAACTTATAGTTTGATTCGTAAAAAAAACCGCAACTTGTTATCGATTTCTAGCTGAATTAGATTTAAAGTTTCAATTTATTTTAAAAACGTACAGAAGTCAAGATTATTATAAAAGCGAATACTAAATTACTGAGAACGATTATGGGGTTAGTGGCGATTATTTAGATAAGACATGATTTTTAAAAGTTAGAGGCAAGTTGAATAAATTGTTCAAACTTTATAATAATTCTCTAAGAGTAACTTGTAATTTCGTTTGTTAAGAAGATTGCATTCTAACGCTATGAAGATCTTATTTAAATATTAAAATATACAAAAGCGGGTAATCTGTTTTAGAAATTCCTGAGCAAAAAATTGTCTAGTTTCTGAATGAAGACGATCTTAGGACAAAAGAAGAACACAACTTCAAAGGCCATAAAGGTTATCTGGCGAACACTATTGGGGTCGAATGCCCGCCAATACAATACATATTGTCATGAATTTTTATTTAACAATTCACAGAATTATTTATTTTAATAAGAAAAAGTCATGGGGATGAGAACCCAAAATTTTAGTTAATAATTGAATGATATGTTGATTAATTCTAAAACAAAACAGATTTTAGTTACAAAATTTATTTCAAAATAAAAGTTTTGCCTGGAAATTCGTTGATCTAACTACGTTTGATTAAAAAGAAAGATATTTTTAGACTAAAGATTCCTCAAATCAGAGGACAATAAAAGTTAATAACTAGCAAAGGCTGAAAATGATAAATCAATTGTTTCAAGTGTTTGAAAATCATAATAAAACAGAAAGTGCGGCGAACAACATTAGATTAATTAACCATTTGAACTTCGCGCTGCAAAATCGTCTCTAGGAGGGGACAAACTTGGAAAATTTGCAGCAATACGGCGTAAAGGAGAATTTGTTAAAACATTGCGGTATGATTGAGCAAACGAGAAAGTTGTTTGGTAATTTGTAGCTCCATAAAATTCGGATGTTGTGGTAACAAAAATTAAAAATTTAAAATAATAAATAAAACAGGCCGTAATCAATAAAAGTGAATACAATTTACGTACTAAGTTATTTTAATACTAAGTCAAAGGATCAGCAAGGAAGACCAGATGCTAGTAACCAGTAAACCACAAGCAACAAATAACAGCATTATGGTGAGAAAACTATAGTGTACGTACGTCATTAAAACTTTAAAAACGAACACCGTAAAGTTAAAATTTTAAAATTTTTATAATGTCATTCAGTGATAATTTTCTAGAGCACGTTGAAATAATTACGAATTAAATATTAGAAAATTAAAGCTAACGGCACATTTGTAAACCATTAACTGATCTTATGCAAGAAAAAGTCTAAAAATGTCGACTACATTTGAATTCAAAAATATTGAATTTTATTGAAATTAATTAAAATTACTTAAGGGTCTCATCCTATAAAAAATAATCTGTGTAACCCAGCAAATTTCACAGGAGGGTGAAAATTTTTGAATTTATAAAGTTGGGGGCATGGCAATATATTTTCGTGTGACCGGTCGTGTGAGGGCTCGGTAGAAAAAATTCCCAAGCCGTCTCTGTATACGTATTATACGAAGGTGGTTATTTATTATTAAAATACATCTATATACATGTAGTTATATATTTATGGTACCTATATATAGAATGCTTAAATCGACTCGATATTCGAAACTACCTAAATTGGCCGACTATTAGCATGTCGAGCATGTTAAAGATAACAAAGATTTATTATAACAGCATTTCGCCGTTATTGATTTGTCGTTGATTAAATTAGTTTACTTATAGCTTATAGTAAGTGTTGATTAAATTGTAAGTGCAATATTGTAACAACCAGTACCATCGCAATACATAAAAAGCAGTCGCGTGCAAGGTTTAATTATTGTGCTTTCTGCATTTTAAAGTATGTGCATATTTTCAGCGCATGCCAAAGCGAAACCATGAAAATGTAGCATTCTTCTAAACTAACTTCTAAAGAATTTAATTAAAATATAAATAATTATTTGCTTGTTAAATTTCCTTTATATAAGAAAACGGTCGTTGACCCAGTAGTTAGCACGATCAGTTGTTAACACTTAAATACTCAGTTCGAATCGAATTCAAAATTCATTTTCTTGTTTATTCAAATATTCTTAGTCTAAACCTGTTAAATGTTAATTATTGTTGTTTTTCTTGATTTTTAAATAATATTTTTCTAGTATGTAAGTATGTATTCTTTACTTTACAGTTAAAATTCAATATTTTAATATTTTGTTCAGTTTGGTTATCAATCTGAGCAAGTAGTGTACTCTAGTTGTTCACTGTCAATCGGTGTTGATTAATAATCATTAAGTTATTGCTTCAAAAATGTTGCCCTGAAGAGCAAAATTGTTAAAATTAACCATTACTTTTTAACAAAATTATCAAGCTTACCAAGCTTGGTAAGTTATCAACCCTTACAGAGTAGCGAAACTTAATATGGCGGTTTCAATGTTTAATTATTATCAATGTTGATAATTATTATCAACATCAACATCGATCATTTTTTGCCCTTAATACGCAAAATACTATTGTAAGACAATAAATAATGTCTATAAAAAGATATCTTATAATGATTCTATTTCTGTATGCAATTAAAAAAAATGTCGTTAAAAATTAATGCTGTATAAATAAATAGGTATAGTATATACAATATACTCGTAGTAGATAAAAAAGGATAAAACATTTTATCGGAAAATTTTGTAATTTTGCAATAATTACATAGCATCAACTTTGTTATATTAAATTGAAAGGTTCTGTCAAAATTTGATTCAAGCAGCATTTCATTAATATTTCACTAACCGATTATGAAAGAAATAAGGTAGAAATAATAACTCTGGAAAAGCACACAGCATGATTTGCACCCTTTTATAAAGTTTAGACATAAATCTTTGTCGAGTTTCCTATTGCTAATTAATTATTAATAAAACAATTACATTATTCTGAAAAGTATAAAATTACACTTAAAGCGGTTCCGTACTTTAATTAACCTGTAATATTAATTTAACCTTGTTTTATTACATCCAGTTCCTTGTTTTTCAAAATAAATGATATAAAAATACTGTAATTAATTTTTTTTTTGGTGTTTACCCTAGAAATGTTTCCTTAAATTAACCGATGAAGCTTATCGATATAACTTTTACAAAACGTAATTTGTAATAATATTTCCAACGATTTTCAGTATAATTTTCATTTCATTTCTTAATTCCATTTTAATGTAAATTTTAATGCTATATTTTTGTTTATTAAATTCAATTAAATTACAATTATTATTCTTTATCAACCCAGTTTCAAGGTCTTCTTTTAATAACTCATACTTTGTGTAGATTTAAATTAAACTTTTAAGATCTTGTTAATATTATTTTTTATCAAAACTGAATAAATAATAATATATTCGTTACTTAACTAAAATGAATTAGATAAATGCTTACTTTACCTAACAGGCTCAAGCAAATAATTTTTTTATCAAGATTAAATTTATTTTAAAATCTAATCAATTTTTAGATGATATTTTCTATTGCAAGATAACAACAATTCAAAAGAAAATCTTCTACTCAACAAAAAGAACAGAGCGTTTATTTAACTCAATGTTATTTTTTGCAAAGAAAAATTTTTCAAACAAGTAAAATTTCCTTTGATATTGTAACAATTTTAAATTAAATTTGTGTTTAAAAATAACTTGCTTTATGTTCCAATAAAAACTTTAATATTGGAATTTTTTGAAAAATCAATTTTGTGATATAATCAAACATTGTTTGCTTTGATAATCATGGTAATCTTTCTTTGTTCACATGTTAATATACAAAGTAAACGTTTATGATGATTTAATACAGATTAATTTGTTGAGTAAATATGTATTTAGAGAATTAGGGTTTAGTTTATCCTAAAATTTTGAATTTAGAAATTATCAGCTCAAGTTATAATGTTATAATGCAAATTTTAATATATATTTATCAAATATATTTCAAAAAGTTATTTCGTGGTATTCGATTTTTTTTCTTAAAAGATGGTCTCAGGATGTACTACGATCTTTAATAATTAGATATTTTGTTTGGTCTAAGTAGATGTTAATATTTCCTCAAATTTTGTCTCAAAGTCGTTCTATTTAGAAACTCGGTGGAAATCTTTAAACTCTTGTTTATGCAAATGTTTAAAAAGTGTTTACAGGATTATTGCATTATGCATAGTCATTTCAGCAAGTTAAATTGCTCTTACACATTATTTATAACTTATTGTACAGCTTTAAAACGTAGACACAGTATTTCTGATTTATTAGTCGTCCTCAGTACCGTAAAAACTATATGAAAAACACTTAATTATTCAGTTGGTGTCCATTAGATTGGTGGAAATAATGGAAATAATTCAAACGCACTTTATAATTTTAAAATATTTCCAAATGGGAATTATCCGATGTTTTCGTTAAATATAAAGACAAGGTCTATGGAACGTCCAACTTAATGAAAAATCCACAGAAATAAAACAAAACAACCTTCACTACTGTCGAGCATTTAACACACCAATTCTCTAATTCAACATCATAATCGGATGGCTAAATTTGAAAAGATTTTTTGAAGAAATTATTTAAAAATTGAAAATGATTTTAAATTGCACAGCTGTGCCTAGATATTTGAAGCACGCAATATCAATTATTTGAAAATGTAAGCAAATATTGTTATTTAAAACTAGATAAACACAAATATGTTTCCAGTAACATCATAATAGGAAGATGTTTACTAACTCCCTAATTACTGAAACATAGCACGAGGCTAAAACGTACAAGAGGTAAATAAGAGCGGTCAGGACAGAATGCTGCAAGGTTTTGTTGTTGGACCGTTGGAGCTTAATGTCCGCGAGCTTTACACATTGTAAGCTTGTTGTACTTGTGAATTAAACAGAGTGCTTTCCAATACTCTCCAATATTCTGTGCCCCCAGGCTGTAGATTAAAGACCCTTTCCATTCTACTCTGCTAAAACCGATGAGAATCAATTCGTATTATTAAGCTTGCCAGCGTAAATTGTTGCTAAGCTAAGTTACTGCCATTCTTAAATTATTATCACTCTTTTGCGATTGCATTAAAAATCATTAAACTTTTTCTAAATTATTCTATTTTAACTATTACACCAAGCAAACAATTGATCCGATTACAGTTTTTATACATTACAGAAATTGGAAAATCCTGATCATTAAATAGAATGTTTCCGACCTGATACCAAATCAAGTTAAAAGGTAACTTTATTTAAATCGTCAAGTACCATAATTGATTTTTGAGGTTAAGTAGTAATTATATATAAAAAAGTTAAAACATTCTAATGATTAGCTTGAATAATATATTTTATTTGTATTGTCGATTTTATTGGTAGATATGGAAGTTAACGCTCATTACGGTTAACTAAAAGTTTAAAAATTATTTTTCTAATTAAATTAAATATAGATATCGCAATATTACTACTATATACTTACTGATCGATTTTCTCTAAGAATTATTTACGTGCTTACCTGAAACAAAAAATTTAATTTTTAATACAGATATAATTTCATACAGAACATTCTAACAATTAAAAATTCGCAAAAAGCTGCGTAGTCATAGATTTTCTGATTCATTTGCAAATATCTGCTCCGGCAATAAAACGGGATTGAAAATATACGGTTTTCATTTAGGGCTTACGGAGACCTAAAGTAATTCAGAATCTTATCTCGACTTGACCAGAGATTAAAATCACTGGTAAAATATAGGTTTAAAATTTACAATTTTTGTTTTAGAAATTTGCACAATCTTTGTTCCAAAAAATATACAGATAAAATTGGAATAAATTTTTATAAAAATTCTGCAATCAAACGGACACAATTCCCTAACCTCGTCTAGGCAACCTTGGGTTCGATCTTTAATTTATGCCTTCGAACAAAAAAGAAAGTCTTTCCGACTATTTCAGGTGGATATAAAAAGTAATAGAAAATCAAACAAAGTAATCTTTGTATTTAAAAATAAATATTGCCATTCACTGGTAAGCAGGATTAGGTAACGGATAATGATTGTAAAATTGTAAGTAACGAATAAGGTTTTGAGTTTTCAATTAAACCAATAACAATTAATTGTTGATTGTGTTTTAAGAAATAATTTTTATTTCCTTTTTCCTTTAAGGTAGTATTAAATTTCCGCCGCCTTTTCTATTAGCTGTATTAGGGGTCTGCGCTCGACATTTGTAGGTTCAAAAAAAAGTAGAATGGATTCACGTTCCTTTTCCGCTCTAGCAAGGAAATGAAACTCTCTACGTGTTTTTATTATACTCTTTCAAACAATTGCTTTTCATATTTTCTAACTCCACTTACTAGCTTGGGGCACTATTTGATGTAGCGCATTTTTATACACAATTTAAGCAAAAACGAAATAAATCAAGTGTCTTCTATGTAAATTTTTCATGTTCAAACTGTCGATTTACATAAAATGTATAGACAATGCTTTATACACAGTAAAAATTTAATTAGAATAAAAATGTTTGTTGTGTTTGTATTGTAATAGCATCCAATAATAAAAATAATAATAATTACTATTCGGAAGATTATAATTAAAAAAATTTATAACATAAAATTATAGTAAATTTTCTCTATTTACTATTTAGAAATTTAATAACCAAGACCCTCATAATATAGTAAATCTAAAATAAACTATACCTACCCTTTTTCGATAACATCAGTAAAATACGGACATACAGTTAAATGTTAAATTGTGCACTAGGTGATTTAGATAGTATAAGCCTAATAGTAAGAACAAGACCTGGAGATACCAGAAAGATCTTTTTATCAGAGAAAAGTTTTGCGAAGAAAAGAATAAAATAATTTGATTCTGTTGGCGGGGCGGACAATAAAATCTTAATCGCGTAAGTTTATTTAGAATTTGATTCAAAAAGCCTGTTGATATTATCAGCTAGCAAACGGCTAGAGGGTATTTATATTTTTATAAAATACTCTCAAGCCCAGTTGTTTAGTTACAGGTCAAGGCTCTTCTATGGTAGTTTAAATTGCAGTCCATTGAAAATAAAAGTTTTTTTTTTATTAATATAGTACATTTTTAAATTATTCTAAAGAATCAAATACACTCAGAAAACTGCCCGTTAAATTTTAACACATTGACAAAAAGTGTATTGTCTTAATTTTTTTGACATGATAACGTCTTATAAATTGATATACCGGCTGCACGCACGAAAAATTGTCACGTTCCGCAAGCGAGAGAGAGGCACGATCGACTTTGCATCATACATAGACATCATTTGAATTATAAAATGCCATTAAAAAAAACTTGTCCGGCATGAGGTTCGATCTCGCGATCACCAAATGATGCAATTATGTTTCATGCACATAACGCACTAACCTATTGAGGGTTAATGTAATAACATAGCTTTAATTCGTATTATCTATTACATAACCATAATTCAATTCAATTTTTAAATTAACACTCGGTTTACGGACGATAATTTTACGTGATTTTACGTCATAAAAAAACATAATTCAATTCAATTCATAAAAGTATGCAATTTTTTATCAATGTTTTCTTATGACGTTATCACGTAAAATTATCGTTTGTAAACCGACTTTTTATATAACTTAACACCCGTATTCATAAAAATTTCTTATAGTGGCGCTCAGGAATGTTTTAGTTAAAATACTGTTTTAGGTTAAATAGAACTTTAAATATTGTTGTATTCATAAACGCATTATAACCATATTTTAGCTATAATATTGTTATAAGACAGAATTAGATAATTTGAATCGTAATTTGTTGTAAGTGAACTATTTTTAAAGGGTTGTTATGTAATTTTGTTGGTAGTAAGTGTAAATTAACCTATAAATTTATTTATATTTTTATGAAGTTTCAAATACGACAATATTTTTTAAAGTTTTGTATTAAATTTATAAACCAAAATTAAATTAAGTGAAAATAAGATAGATAAGAAAAGAAAAGAAAAAGCAAATTTTTTTATTTGCCTATTTTAAATGTAATCACCTGGAAGTCAATAGTTTGCATCCACACTTATATTGTGGAGAAAGGCTAATGCTACAATAAGCGTCTTTGCGCTCTGTAATGATACACGGAGACCATGGAGAAGGCATCTGAATTTTTGTTTCACCACTCTATGGTGTTTCTTGTTGCGATATGTGCCTGGCTATATTGTTGTTGTTTTTTATTTTGAGGTCGTAATAAAGGAGCAAATAAATAAGGTCGAAGTTCATATCTCAAGTCACCAAGCAAACGGCCTCGGAATTTTCCTTATTCAAAGCGTTTCTTTAAAATAGATTCGTTAAATATCCTTGAGTCGTGAGATGGCAGACGTGCGTCGACTTTTGGGCTTGAGAAGAGCATTAACTATCTTCCAAGCGGATTGATCTTTGAAATTCAGGGATTTTATTTTCTCTGTTCATTCTTGGTGATGGTGGACTTTTATCTCGGTTGAAACTTGTTCTTTCAGCCGATTGTACCTTTTTTTGTTGTCCGGATGAAGAGTTCGTTAGACGAGCTTTCTGGCATGACCTTTTTCTTAGATGAGCGCCTTCAATTTCGGAAGAAGGCGATAGGCTTCTACGTAGTTGTCCAATTCCGTGGGTGTTGTGATGATCAAGATCTTGTCTATGTTTTCCAACAGGTAATCGTGGAAAGTTGACCGTAAAACTTTTGATCGGGTTGTCGCGGTTCTCGTCCTTACGTTATCTCTCAGGAGAAGAAGTACTGGAAAATGGTCCAAAGTGAGTTTCTGTACAGCCGTTAGATGAGCCAAAAAACTTGGGGTAAAACCGGTTACCGAGTAGTAGATTGGAATATCCGGAGCTGAGATGGTGAAGTTCAATTCCGTGGCAAGAGTGCAGAGAGGTTTCCCTTCCATGTTCGAATGTCTGCACTTTCACGTTGAATGTTTGGTATTAAAGTCGCTTGCAATGAATTTTCCTCCAGTGCCGTCGAAGAGTGCGGTTAGTTCTTCCTGGAAGATTTCCTTGTTGGGTAGGTTGTAGATCAAAGAAATTTGAAGCCATTCGTGTTGGTTGGTGCAGATGTTTACCGTAGTAGCTTTGAGGTGTTGCAGATCCATGTCTGGAACTTTGTGGTGCTCAATGGTTGTCTTTATGTAGCCGGCGGTGCCACCTCCTCAAGCGTGTTCGTGATCGGTGCGGTTTAGGTGATATTCCACAATCTATGATATCAAGAGTCAGGTCATCTTCAACAAGCCTCACTATATTTATTATAGTTTCTTTATTGAATCTATATATTTTTTTAAATTCGATGTCACAAAGCGTGAATGGATCAAATCTATTTTTATACATTTTTCTATGGCACGGACGCGCACCACCAATCACATTAATAACATTAACAGCATTAATAGCCAGTATTGCATCCATATCGCTTATATAATTTCTACCGGTAAAATATATAATTATAAACAAATACTTTTAAAAAAGTTAGGTTAACTTTATAATACCCTTATAATACGCTTATAGTAGGTATGTCACTATTATAGAAACGAACCGCTTATATCAGTCTTATAACAGTCTTATAGCACTGTTTTAGCGCTATCGAACGTTTATGAATAATGTTTCTTGACACTTTGCTTATTATAAGCCTGTTGTAACTTTTTATGAATACAGTTGTAAGTTTATAATAAAAAATTATAATTAACCATTTTATTTGTAATGGCGTGCAATTATTTTACAAATGTCCTTTAAGCTTAACTACGTATAACGTTAAAGTTTTACGTTTAAAGTAATAAAATAGTAAGTACCAATTTAGTTTCTATACTTCTTATGAATTATTAATTTAAGTAATTATTAAACTTGTGTTTGCTTAAGTAATTACTAAAATTAAAATATTTTATTATAAAAGCGTAATCTCCTAATAATCGGGTAAGCTAAAGTAAGGAATGTGTATAGACCTTCCGATTTAAACTAGTGCTCTCGAATGATCATTTTGATTAACATCCACTTTGACTTAGTTCTTAACTTCATTAATTTTAAAATTTATTTTCTTAAGGTTTAATTAATCAGCACGTGATTAAATCGTATGTCAGGTATCTATCCTTGTAGCATCACGACTGACTAATTTAAGTTAGCATTATTATTAATGTGGTATCTCTACATCCTATATTTACTTACAATTAATGTGTGTACCTATATTACATAACGGATGTTCAAAATTTCTATAAAATACCTAGAATTTCGGAATGGCAAAGTTTGGTGTTTTGTCTAGCCACATATGTATGCAACGTTCCTAATTGTACATGTAAGCGTTGGAGAATTGTGGATAATAATTACGTATGGTAGGCATTTTGCAACTCCATACCAATTTTATTAGTTACAAAAAAGTTTGATTAAATTGTATTTATTTTTGGAAAACTCCAATGCATATTCACAAATAAGTCTTTGATGGGAAAATAATTAATGCTACCAAAAAGACTAATGGAAATAAAAAGAAAATTAGGATCAAAAATTTCACAAAAACTTGAAATAAATACTGCTGATTAAAAAGAAGAGAAAATTGTACATGCAGATTGGCGAATCGATATCAGACCATTGTTTTTTCTTGATTTAGCAGTAAATACCGTACTTTGTATTCCATGTTAAAATTATTATTGTAAAATCCAAGATCCAAATCAAACATTTTGAGAAATAGCGGGAATAATAGTTTTACAGATGGAATTTGAATTTATTCGATATTAAAATATATATTAAAGTGTAAAAATGTAGAACTCGGCTGTAAAAAGGAATTATTAAAAGAAAATCTTATGTTACTATATGGTAGGTATTGTAATACGTTACACTGGCGATGTAATAAACCGAAAGATTAACTTCTCCATTTGAAGCTAACGTTGATAGTTCGCTCTCGTGACTACAAGCATACAATACTGGTTTTTGTACACAATTCAGTTGAAAGCTTAAGTACATTTTATTATTTTACAAGAAAATTCTACTTCTTTTTGCACATAGCGATCTTATAAAGTGCAAGCAGAGACTTGCAACTGCCAGTTAGAGATTTTTCAATACCGATTATAAGTTCGATTAATTTGAAAAAGACAACTTGTGAATTTTTTTTATTTATGTTATTACGAGGAAAGAAATAAAATAAAAAAATGATGTCGTTTTATAAAACAGACAGATGCTCAAGTATAAATTTAAGTTTTCATACAACAGTACGAATTTACACCAAACTTATTGCTTGTAAATATTCAACGACTAAAATGAAAGTGTAAAAGAAATGTAAAGTAGAAATTTAAAACCCGGATGCTTATGCAAATCTTTCATTTTTTCTCTCTTTCGCAACACTCAAAGCGACATAATCTGTAATTTTCTCTGGTGTTGTTTTGTCATAACCCGATTCGATTCTAAAGCATCGTGATAATGTCAACTTCAGGTTAAAATTCAAGTTCTTTATTCAAATTTAAAATTTAAAAATTTTGTATACGCTCCCACAACAATCAAGTAAATGGAACATTCGACCGCTTTAACTTTACCTGCATTTCCTTCACAGGTGAACATCGAAGCGGAACTTTAGTTTCTTCAAGGAAACTCTTCATTTAGGAAGATTTATCGCCTCAGTGCTTACATTATAAATTTGAACGTGCTTATTTTTACAATAAAAAATATTAAATTAAAATACTGTAAGCCTAGTAAGTTCATAAAAATTCGCTTTAATTAAAAAAATGATCAAATCCTTTTGTAATAATTAACGCTTAGTAGTTATCCTTGTAAGTAGAAAACAAATTTATTTTTTATTTCGCCCAAGTTAAATAGAAAGGCGTCTTATTCTAAAATAAAATACCTAAAAAATAAATTTGTCTCCTAAAAGTTTCCTCAAATAAATAAATAATTTCATTTATAATCAATTACAATAATTGTCTTGCAAATGTAAAATAAATTAATTTAACTTTTGTATTATAGTAAATAATTAATTTAGATTCTATTTGTGTATTTTATTCTTAGACTCATTTATATTATTAACTATCGATTACTTGTACATTCCGGTCGTTGTGTCGACGATTTCATAATCGAAATATACTCAGTAATTAATAGCTTGTTGTAATTATTATAAAAATTAATAAGTATAAATAATGAATTTTTAAAAGTGAACATAATAAAGATCACGTCTTTGTCTTATTGCATGACCGGTTTCGGGGTTCCCCATCGTCGAATGCACGCTAACTTGCAATAATCTGATGTTTTCGATGCAAATAAAAGTTATAACAATAATAATTGTATCGAATCGTTTTATTATTTGCAAATTCCTATATATTCGTAATTCGATCTCAATTTTGTACGGAAATGTTCAGCGAATGGTTAATAATAATTGAATCGTCGAAGAAGTGTTCTTTCGCTAAATAAAACCCTTTATCAATCTGATGAAGTTTGAATGAAAGCAGTGAATCGATTAACGGCAGCATACCAAAAGTACAAGCTTTCATGGTAGTGTTCAAAAGGATTTGTATTTTGCAATAAGCCCTTAGAAATAACTCCAATCAAAGCTTTAGTTTGGAAGCAATAATATTTTGTAATAATTTTTCTAAATTACATTTGGAAAATAATCAACACTCAAAGTTTATGTATTTATACTTGTTGGCTTTTCGAAGATTTCATTTTTGTTATTGTCATGATTTTAAAGGATACATTTAAAACAAGGAGAAAGAAGGAAGCGGCAGAAAAACAATGTTAGACAAAGCAAATTTCTTGGTGGTGTGAACGAGAGCTGCCATAAAATATGCAGAACGATGTGGCAGACGCGCAATACTAATGTCATAAGAAGAAGAAATAAGATTATACAGCGGCGTTTTTATAGTTCCAGCAGCAGCTAAAATAAACTCCATTTTATCTATCTGGGAATCGCTTGCAACTCAGTTTTGAATGTTTTATGAAATATGAAAATCGGATTTACTCTTAAATTTTTGATACAGATACGGCGTTGGTGAGTAAAACATTCATTACGAATTCTAAGTTATAAACATACACCGGATTTGTATTCTTTGCGAGGAATCAATAACACGAATACTAAATTTTTTTACGATCCTCCTATGTTTAGAGCACTATTTATTATAAAGTTGTTTCTAAATTAAATCAAAAATTGCAGTATACTTTCTAAAGTAGTAAATATTTGATGGTTCAAAAATTGGGGTAGGTAGTAAGTAAATTTTTATTTTCTTTTGTACATATTTTATGTTAACTATCTATACGTGTATCTAATAGCGTACATTAAAAATAACATAATATACATAAATTTAAGTATAATTTTCATTATATCACGTAATTAACTTCAATAATAAATGAGTTTTGTTAATAGCTGCAGGGATGCACAGAACTATGCATTAGTAACCCGAGGTTTACATTAACGGCCATATTTTACTAATTCTGTTTATAATGTGAATATCAATAACATCAGCGTTTTAACCCCCCAAAGTATAACAAATATGAATTTCTAAAAGGTATTATTATTGGTGTAATTTGTGTGATAAATAAATAAGAAATTAAAGAAACTCATTCTCTTACTTAACCTGTAACGACTTTTTAATGCCATTTTAAAAACCAGATTTTATTGAAATAGAAAAAAATTGAAATTTTTTTTGTGCATTACTCTAATTTTATTTTAAATTTTGCGCTAGTCCGTTAATAAATTTAAAAAGTAACTTAGATATAATTCCTCAGAGAAACTTGATTAAAAATTTAATAACGTAGTTACTGTTTGAAATAGAATTAATATTTCCAGTTTTCTCCGGGTTACAGTACAGCAATTTTATAAGTTTAATTTAGTCGCTCAAGTCGAACTAATCTTTTTTGTGTAAGTTAATAAAAAATTATATATTTAGTAAACTATAATCATTTGCATCTAGGCAAATTTAATCATGAATTTCCAGATCAGGCGACCGTACGATCGCCATGGCTTTCAAATGCACTTTAAGTCATGAGCCAAAATTCTTACTTAGTTTTTAAGAAATTTTGACCTTATATTTTCTTTTTAACTCACTTCCAGATTGAGAGGTTTCAAAAGCATTCAGACCTAAACAAAATGAATTCTGGTACATATTGTAATGCCCTTCCCTTTTCAAAACTTATAAAATTTTTAATGTAAATTAATTTTATCCAATAATTGCTGGGCATTCATTTTTTGTAGCAAGAGACTCTTTAATGTTTAAATTTTTAAAATTTATAAATTTTAATGCTCACTTTTGTTAGTTTTCGTTTTATTGCATGTGGTATGTGGTGTTATGAAGCTGGCTTAATCACGCCTGCTAGCACAAATTTTGTAGCGTTGTAATGCACCTTTCCATCGGCCAAATTGTCACAAATTCTTCACCCTTCCAAACTTTGCACTGCACTTTAAATAAAATAAAACAAAACAAAAACTCAAATTAACTTATTTTTTTATTTGTTACAAACAATTATTATTTCAATTATGGCGGGATGGTGTTTTAACCCGCCTGGCACCACGACCTTCGCCTAATTGTTCTTCCATCGACCCGCTGATCGTACTCCCACTTACTTCTCCCACCTTTTATTTACATTTTAATTTTACAAGCTTTGTACAGTGTGTTTAAATGTTATAAATAATAATGAAACAAACTCAAACTTTAAAATAATTTTACAAAATAATAAGATTAATGTTTTTTTTTGCATTTCGAAACACGACAATATATTATACATAATATGCCTTGCTTTATTAAAATGTATTTTAAAAATTCTATTTATGGAGATTTATTTCTACACTTGGACCAGCAAAAATTTTATTGGATTGGAAATATTCACTTCTTTTGGTGTAAAGCAACGTGGGGCTGGTTCCGAAACAGAACAATAAAAATTTCAGATTGGGACAAAAACTGACTAAATCTGTTTAAAAAATTTTACCGCCTAATTCAACCAAAACACTTCTAGCAAAATAGAAGAACCAGCTAAAAACCACCCAATTCTAAAGAAGATACAGGAATCGAAAATTCGATTTTGAAAAGGATGAAAATAAACCACAAGTTCTGATGATTCCAAAGAATAAAACAAAAAATTAAATAACTAACAAGAGGACTTTATTGCATCAAATGATTTGGAAAATATTGTAATGGACGACGAAAATCATAAAAAGGAAAAGGAGATGAAAGGCAGAATCCTTCCAGGAATAACAATGTCTACTACAAAATATTAATGCGGTGTTTGTTCCGTAAATTCCGTAAAATAAGATAAATAAAAAATAGTTCGCTTTTAAATTTTAAATTTATCCATTAGTGCTAACAGCGTCGGAGCTGGCATTTGCAAATATTTGACAAATTTTGTCGAATATACCTACACATATCAATTAGGATCTAATAGAATCTTATTTTTATAGAAGTTACGTTGAAAAACAACAAACATTTTAGAAGTAATTTTTATTTAGTAAATAAAATAACGATATCCTTCCTGTTTATTAGTATAGTAGAAATGTTTAGTTGCAGCTTTAAAAGTATTATTTTAAGACTGACCGTAAGAAAGGTGACATTATTTTAGAAGAACAGCAAGTGGTGACCTATTTAACAAATTTACATTAAAAATCATTAAAGCGTTAAAATTCATGTCGGTGGATCTTGAGAGCATTAGTGAGAAGCTTTGTAGATTCACTTCAATTGCTGTTTTTACGTTAATCTTTATGTAGCAGAAAGACATGGTTCCTGGAAAACTTGCAGGACAATAATTAATTTAAAAGGAGATTACATATCTGTAATTTAACAAGAAAACAAGAAAAACTTTAGTGATATTTTAAACTGGCTGATTAATAATGTTGTATTATGATTAGTTATTCTAAAAATAAAAATAAAATAAAAATAAATTAAAATAAAATAAAATAAATAAAATAAAAATAAACAATAATTTTATCGCAATTTTTATTTTTTACTGTTTACTGCGCGGAAAATCAAATTTTTTTAGTAGATTTTGAAGTAGTAGCTGGATAAAGACGTGTTATGTGGTAATAATGATTTAATTGATAATTTATTAGAAAATGAATTTTAATTAATATAAAAAAATACAAATGAATTGATTTGTAATAGTTTCACATGTGAATTAAAATTAAGTATTTCATAGCAAAATAAACTAAAAAAAATTGCTGATAAATACATAATAATCTGGCTAACTTTATTGAAGTTTTAATTCAAATTAATATAAAAATCACTACAAGAAAAATAAATAAATCTGTTTACATTTTTTTTAAAGTAAATAATTTTGTAAAATTTAACATAATTGAAATATTAAATACACAGCAATATTTATTATTAAGTTTGCAGCGGATGTTATTTAATTTTACGATAACATGAATAAAAATTTGTTTTTTCCAGCAATGAAATTTATTACATGTACCTACATGTATATATTCACAAAATGTTGTTACTATTTTTTTCTATGCTCAAAATGCTATTGATTTTATAATAGTTTTCAAATTAGATGCTAAACCTAATAAGGAAATGTCGTCAGGGTTACCACCCCTTTTAACTTTAGCCCATAACTTCCGTGTAAGAAAGATTTTGTTGATTTAAGCACATGATCAGAAAGATCTAGGAATAAAGCTACTTTCGAGGCAATCGCAAATTGATTGGATAAAAAATAGAAAACTTATGCAAGAATTAAAAAAAAAGATGTCAAGGTTGGCCCAATGCTGTCTAGGTTGGCCCACCGTTGAGAATTGCCAAATTCATGCAAAAAAATTGACTGTATGAAATAGTAAACCAAATTTATTTTATTTTTATTCGATTGAGTGAAACTTTACAATATAATATCGCAGAGAACTGATTTATATGACACATAATTCCGAATCACCGTTTTGGCAAATAAAATAGCTCTTGCCATTTTGGCACATTTCAAATGAACATTTTTCTTGCATTTAATGCATGAAATAGAGTTGTTGCGGTTCAGGCGACGAAGCATTCGCTTCCAAGCAGATGATGCATTTACCAACGTGGTTTTTTTGCAACGGTCCAACCTTGACAACAAGTTCCATCACCACATCGCGTCACACTACATCTAAACAGGTAACGAAATTGAATGTTTCCCTTGAATAATTTTTAAAGACTATCCACATAACACATTTTAGATGCTTATCTTAACGAATTAATGTTTTTCCTCTAAATTTTCAAGCTCTATTTGCAGCTGGTGGAAAACTTTTTTTGTCTTGGTTTAGTGAATGAGTGCACAACACGTTTCAACATTACACTCCAAAATCAGTAATGGCACGAAAAGTTCGTTGTCATTGAGGGATGTTTTGCCACACTCGCACATAGGTGGTTTCAGTGATCTACACTGAAAAATCGCAGTGGGCCGACCTAGACGACGAGCCAACCTTGACAACATTCCCCTAAATAATAATTTTTAAAGATGCCTTCTTTTTTTTATAATAGATAAGATTAAAAATGGTATAAATATAAGCAAGTAGAGCATGAGAAAAGAAGGATAACCAAATAGTTAACCACCAAGCGATCTGCTCGATTTCTCAGCATATTCCATGTATTTTTTTGGATCTACATGACGAGCGCTTTGCTCCAAGATTTAGGCGTAATAGAGTTCTTTTCCCTTGTACTTGATTCTACGATTAAAGTATAACCTAATCCAGCGGTTCCCAAATAGGGTTCCGCAAGAAAATCCAAGGGTTTCGCCAAAAATAATTTCAAAATGGCGTAAAAATAAATTTTGCCGCTTAAAATATATTTTTTAACTTTTTTCCATTCCATCCGATGGCAATCTATTCATGGAATGCTAACGCCCAGTCAAATTTTCTGCTGTAGATTTTGAAAATTCAATTGAAATTAGGTGCGATTTCCAATCGGAAAGTAAATTTAAAGAGGTTCCGCTTAGCGTATTTTGGAATGAACTGCGCGAGGAATATCCGGAGTTGTCCAAACGTATAAACCGTATTTTGCTACCATTTGCAAGCACATACAAGTCTGAGACTGAATTCTCATTATATTCAGGAACAAAAACAAAGTATCGAAATCGACTTGACGCAGTTCCTGATATGAGAATCCAGCTTTCAGAAATCAAACCAAATATTAAAAGAATTTGTCAGGAGAAAACAAAATGTCATACTTCTCACTAATAATAATAGTAATAATCTATAATTCTATAATAAATAATTTTTATACTTGTATTTACTTGGTCACGCGGAGAGGGGGAGGGGGGTTAGTGTGCATACACAACCTTGTATGCAATAAACAAATCGGCTTGGGGTTCCGCCAAATTTTTTACATCGCCCAAGGGTTTCCCCAAGTAACATTTGGTGCTGAAAAACTTGGTCAGCAAATTATTTGCTGCCATTGCGGTCTGTCAGCTTATAATTCAGCTGATTTTCAGCTTCAGCACATTAGCTGAATTTTAAGCTGACGTTGCGAAGCGTCAGCTTCAAATTCAGCTGTTTTTCAGCTTTGGCAAATTAGCTGAATTTTAAGCTGACGTTGCGAAGCGTCAGCTTCAAATTCAGCTGTTATTCAGCTTAGGCAAATTAGCTGAATTTTAATCTGACGCTTCGATACGTCGTACGTCATATGTCAAAATTGAAGATTATTATAATTATTACAAGTATACATTCAATAAGTATAATCCATTAATTAATTAAAATTCATTAAGATAGTTATACGGTTCAGTTGAACACGTGTTTTTATAAATCGATTCATTATTTTATGAACACAGCAGTGTAGAAAAATAATTAAAAAGCTATACCCAAGTAATATTTTGTGCTGAATATCAACTGCGAAAGCGCTGTGTCAGCTTAAAATTCAGCTAGTGAGCTGCGTCAGCTGCTGATTTTTAGTAACGTCAGAAGCTGAATTGCTAATTTGGCGGAAAAAGCAGCTGAAATTGCGCTGCGTCAGCTGTTGAAAATGCTGAATCAGCTAATATTCAGCTGATGTTCAGCGCTGAATCAGCTGAAATTCAGCTGATATTCAGCATTTTGAACAGCTATTAAAAAAATTATTTTAAATTGATAATTATATTTATCTAATTAAATTGTCGCCCTTTCAATATTTGATCGTTTAGCGAACATTTATAATACAAATTATATTATTTGTATTTTATATTGGCAATTGATTAGTAATTTAAAAAATGGACCAATATTTAAAGTGCACAAAATTTGTATTAATTTTCATCATTTTCATCATCAATAAATAAAAATAGTGTTATTAAAATCGAAATAATTTTCAATGTAAATCTATAATTTATTTACAAATGCAATATTGGGCTTTCGCTTTAAGACATAAATCGCATACAAAAGCGAAATTGCATAAATTCGACCGTGTGGTAAAAGAAATTCGCAAAACTATCATCAATCGTTTAACTTTATTTTTAAAGTTTTTAATTTTTGTTATTAGTAAGTCATATACTTTGACGTGGTAATTATATTTTTGAATATTTTATAAAATTTTGTCCACGTTCTTACGGACTTAGCAGAATTTTATTTACGATCCCCAGTGCAGACATATTTATATTAATTTTATTTTCATTTTTTTTCATAGTAAAACAATTTTTAAAAATATGTTACCGATTTTAATCGATTTATGCAAAATTAGGAATTTTTGTGTTAATAATTAACCAAAAAAAGACAATTTTTGCTATTTTTAAATTTCAATGTAATCGAATTTAACACGGTAGGTGTTTTTATAACATTGTAACTAATTTAGTGTATTTTTAAAAATTAATTTTTATAAAATTAAAATTGTTGCAATTTTGTAACTATATGTTCAAATCAATTGTAACAAAATTATTTTGAGAAACCCAAATTTCATAATCTAACTAATGAGATTATACAAAAAAGGAAAAAGGTATTTAGAATTTGTAGAAAAATTTTTTTGCGTAAGTATTTATTTAAAAATTCAAAATTTTGAAAAACCAGCATGAAATATAGTGGTGTGTATTTAATTATTTTTCGATAACTGATGGTCAAATACTCTACACAAAAATAGATTGAATGTATTTTAAAAAAATCAAAAAAGTTTCATATATGTAGCTTCATAACCTAGGCAGTTAAGCTTTTAAGTTCTAAGGTGGATACCTCAGGTTCAAATCTCACTCGAGGCGGGCGGACGTGTAAAAAAATGTAAGTTTAAACTTAACTTAAAGTTATACATAATAATATATAAATTTAAAATTACTGTAATAGTTCAGACTCTATTCTAGGATATCGTTAACGATTTAAGATATTGCGACTGATATAAAATGATAAATAAATAAATGATGTAATAAAGATATAATATATTCATATTTTTTAATGTTAATAAAAATAATAAAATAAAATGTTCTATAAATAATTATAGGCGACAATTTTATTAGATAAATATAATTATCAATTTAAAATAATTTTTTTAATAGCTGTTCAAAATGCTGAATATCAGCTGAATTTTAGTTAAATTTCAGCTGATTCAGCGCAATTTCAGCTGGTTTGTTGCCGACGAATTAGCAATTCAGCAGCAATTCAGCTTCTGACGTTACTAAAAATCAGCAGCTGATCCAGCTCAATAGCTGAATTTTAAGCTGACACAGCGCTCTCGCAGTTGATATTCAGCACAAAATGTTACTTGGGGTGGCCAAAACTAATTGGGAACCGCTGACCTAACCTAACCTTTTCACCAGGAAAAATAAGGTGGTTCCCGAAACCTAAATCTCGAAAAGTAGAATTTAATTGAAGAATGATCTTAATTGAAGTATTACTTTTTTTTTCAGCCGTAGAGTTGGTTGGAATATCGGATACGCGATGTACTGAAAACGTTGGCGTAAAGAAGGATAACACACTGTAATCAATCTTTAAAATATTTTAATGTTTATTAAGGTTCTGAAATGATGAACAGGAGTATTTTCTGTTTTGGTGGTTTACCGAGCCAATCCTTGTTACGGTAATTTCATTAATGCCAACCGTGCTAGTTTCACACAGTCCATTAACAGTTAAACTAGTTAACCGAAATTTATTTGTAATTTAAACTCGCGCGACAGTTGTGTTTGTCAAAATGATTGATCTATTACATTTTGCTGGTCATTCGTAGCTACATTTTTAAACATTTTCCATTCATTTGTTGATTTTCTAAATCTAAAGCGCATACGTCTGTGTTTGTTCAGTTAACAAAGGGGAGAAAGCTTAAGTTCCGTTTGCTTAGTTTCTTTTAAATATTATATTAACTTTTTGTGCCCTTTCTGATTGATTCTATCAAATAAAGCGATTTCGGTGGAATCTTTTAATTTGATTTCTAAAAAAATAAATTTCCAATAATTTGATTTGTTTGAGCATAGTACCACCTCACGAAATTGAAAAACACCTTGTTTAATAATATTATTTAGAATAAATTATCGTCGAGTTTTAAAACGTAAAGTTGTATTTTTATGTACACACCTACCAAAAGAATTTATGTAAAAAAAAACTATCGAGGGTTCAATGGCAGAACTTTTGGCAAATGGCTATCGATGATTGCTGATCGATTACCGAACCGCAATGCAATAGCATTGTTTCGATGTTATATTGGAACTTGAGCTTGTTGTGTACAATATCGGGGGCTATCGGTTTTATTACATTCTTAACGTTTGTTATCTTATTCCACTAAGACACAACAATAAATGCTCGATACTTTTTTTTTAACTTATTGAAGTATAAATAATTAAAAAGGGTAAGCTACTGAAATACAATGCGATTAAGCTCAAACACAGGAAGAAAACAGCTAAATCGTTAAGCTTTCATGCTGTACTATTATATTATATTTTTCAATTAATTGTACGTAGTGTGTATATTATGTATATTTGTCGCTTCTTTAAAATCCAATTCAATGTTGTAAAATTACCATTCATCATTATTTTAAAGGTTTTCATTTACGTGCGAGATTATAATTTTATTATTAAAAACCAATTAATTTTAATTTCGAACGTATTTACGTTATCCGATTCTTTCATGACAATCTCCAATGCGGCAAACAAGCAATAAAAACAATTAACAAAAGTAGAACATTTAGATTTCAGATTAATGCCACCTGAACATGAAATTCGCAAATTTATGCAACAAGTTTTTCCGAAAGTTATTGAAAAAAAATTTTTTAATGGATAATTTATGTAGAAGGAAAATAATAAATTTTTTTTTTAATTTTTAACTTTAAAACTTTTAAATAAAATACTCGGTATTCGGTAATCGAAAATGCGTATCGATTTTCAGTTTGAAAATTTTAAACGGCATATAATTTGAAATTACAATTTGATTTAAAATCAATTTTGCTAAAATATTTTAAATGCAAAGCTACCGCTCGCTCGAAAAAGCTTAAAAAATTAAATAGGTATAAATAATAATGTAAAGGTTTCAAAAACACATCGTTAGTATTCCTATTGGAATGAGCTATTATTATAATAATGTTTTTAGATACAACATTTTATTGTCGTTATAGCTGTAGAAAAACGTTTTGTAATAATTTAGGTTCCATTTTCTTTCAAGTACGCATTCACATTTTCTTTTCTGTTCAGTAATTACGCGTCGATGAAATCTCTTTTCATATCCAGAAAGTACTTCTTTTGTTTAGTCAACGAATGCTACCGTCATCATGTTATAGCTCCCTACATCATTTTCTGTATATATTAAGCATTCATTCGTTAAAATAATTTTATTGCGATTATATAGCAACAACAATTAACATATAAATACTTTCTTTGTTGTTATCGAAAGTATCGTCTGTATACATAATTTAATTTTTCCCTGTGCATACAAAAAAGTTAAATTGCGTAGGAGCGCAGTTTCATTTAAGTAAAATCAAACTTTTTGATTCGATTTAGTAAAGTACATTTTATACACACAAGACATAGTATGTACATCGAGGTGAAATTTTTGTTTTTATCTACCGCCTGACTTGAAATATATTCTCCGCTCTTAAGTTTTCAAAAAACAATGTGAAGGCGAACAGAATTAATTTGATGTTAACAGAAATAATAAAAATAACCTGCCACGAACAGTAAATGTTAACGTGGACGTGCTTCTTTGTCAAGAAAGATGGCAAAGAAAACAATACATTTAGAATTTAAAAAAATGAATGTCTCTTAATTTCCCAGACCTTTGGAAATTTTATAAAAGGAAAGCATCCTATACCTTTGGGTATATTTCTTATTTTCCAAGCAGAAGGTGAAGTAATATTTCATTTTTCCTAATAGACAGAGATGGTTAAATGTAATGGACCAATAAGTGTTTCGAACACGGGTCATATGTTAGTACTTTGTATATATTTCATAACGTGCTACTTGTTGAGGTCTTTGGCTTATATTTTTCTGTCTGGCATGTTTTATATAAAACTCGCGGTGCAGAACTTTAATAAAAGTTGTAATTCATGTCGAAACTTTCTTTGTGCCCATAAATAACATGATTTATGAACCCACACACTTCATAACATTTTCTTATACATATTGCAACGAATATTTTTGTTTTAACTTTTATTTGCAAAACTTGCTATTTGTAAACAAAATAAAACGCATTTTCCAACTTTCTAAAAAATCTTACATTAATTTAATACATGTGTGATACATTTTAATTTTGATCACGGTATCTTAAGTAACCAAACTTGAACAGACCTTTTTAAACTTTTGCTTGGAAAGTCGTGACGTCACAAAAACAGATTTCTGATTTAAAATTTATATTTCCCTTAAATCTTATTCGAAACTAACGATTTAAAGATCGCTTAATACTTATAAATAGAAATATAAAATAAATAAGTGGTGCAAACGAATTAATTTCTTAATAGTGAGTTGCGCTTAAAATATTTATGATGTCACATGGCAAAGAGCATAAATCGAACGTGAACAGCTGAAGTGGATAGGATTTCTAAAATAAAACACTAAGGGCCGGTTCCACCAACTCTGGTTAAATGCTTTAATCACGGTTATTTGGAATTAATCATGGTTAAATGAAAAAGAGCGTTCCACCATCTATTTAATCATGGTTAAAGCAGTTTAATCATGGTTAAACGGCCTTCAAACTAATCGATCGATTTTGGGCGATTAGTTGAGTTTAATCACGGTTAATGCTAGGTGCATGCGCATTTCTTGCAAACAAGTCGAGAAAATGTTGACAGTTTCAATAAAACTAACCTAAAACTAAAGTTTCAATTTGAATGCATTTTACTAATTTTTAAAATAATTAACAGTAGCGGTATTTAAATCAATTAATACCTTAGTTAATCTTTAGTTAATTCTATGGCAAGAAATATGTACAATTCCATTCTATCATCATCAAATGATGAAGATATTGTAAACGAAGTTTATAGAAGACCACGAGTGCTAAATCCAAGACCTGATTACTACGAAAATTACGACGATCTTTAGATTTTTCGACGATTTCGTCTACAAAAGCTAACCGTAGAAGATCTGCTTTTAGAAATCCAACACGAATTTAGAACACACTACGTTAAGAAATCATGCTATTCCTTCTAAAAAGCAATTGTTGCTTATTTAATTTCAATTAATTATAATAAAAAAGGTTATTTTAAAAGATATGAACCTGTTTGAAACTGTTCTTTACGAATATTCGCAAAATGTTTTCTTGAACTTCTCTTTAGATTGTCCCAAAGATTTTTTAACTTAGAGGTTGTTCTATTATCAAAAACCGTCAACTTTAAAAAAAAAGTATTATCGTTAACTTATTAATTGCATGTGGTACACTTCTTCAATGTACAACAATATTCAAATATAGTTAATAAAATTACTTACGGTAGGTGATGATTTTGCTTGACTCATTGTTGCAAAAGTTTACCTATTTATTGCAATTACGTTGAAAATTACTACAATATAATTACAAATAAATATATTGTAATGTTATTTTTTTGCAATGCGTGGCAAACTGCAAATAACCACCAATCTCTACGGATTTACAAGTCGGAGAACTAAGACTTCTCAGGAGCGGATTCAAAGTGGCGATTATTGTCTTCTGTTTTCAAAATAAAATGTCCAATTAACGAAATCCAATTTAAAATAATATGCTGGCCAATCCAAAAATTCAATAATTTCTCCAAAATAAATCTTCTTCAAAAATAAATTAATAAATCGTAAATCCAATGTAAAAATTTTGATTTTAATGTAAAATAAAATTTTACTTTTATTCGAAAGAAACACAGTTAGATTTCTTGCCTTATCCAAATCGCCCGCTTATCAATAGCACCATTCGTTCCCAATCTCAAACAATGCAGATCCAATTTTTAATTTCAATTGCTTATTTTCTAATTTATCAACCAAATCCAATCTAAACCATCAAATCAACTACCGCTCGGTAGCAACGTATCAAAAAAAATTCAAATTATCCAACTCAAATCAAATCAAAATAATCATCCAAAAATTACGCAATAATGCATTCGCATCAAAATTCACTTTATTCAAATCAAAAATTACCCACAAATTTAAACTTATCTCAAAAATATTTCAATAATTGCCTCGAGCCAACATGACACAACAGGCTCGGGCAGTCGCATCGGCGAAAAAACAAATATCCTCGTCGGTTCGCCCCCACCTGTCTAATTCTACAATCTTACAACTTAAAATTATTTAAATACAATTTTCATCAAATGTACAGGGTAGGTGCAAATCCCCTTTTTCACCACAATATATACAATTAATTGTTAAACCTACTTACAATTCCTGCCCGCGTGTTTGATTTTCTAATATTATCTAATCTAATTTACAAGTTGTCAGAGCAGGACGGTCTTCCAATAAAGAAACATTAGAATTCAAATATATTTGAAACAACAACAAATCAAAATTTGAGGTTATCCTTACTCTGAAAATGCAGGCAAGAGCAGTGCAAAAGAACTACAGCTACATATCGACCAATCAGAACAGCCTTTGCAAGGTTATACCCGAACAAACTCGAAGTAAAGGTGGTCAACTAATCACAGATACTAAACGTTTGGTGGAACGCTTTCATGTTAATGTCGGTCAACTAATCACGGTTAATGATTAACCGTGATTAGTTAATCAACAATTTAACCAGAGTTGGTGAAACCGGCCCTTAGTGCTTGTTCACAATGTACATAAACATAAGACGTGCATAAGCCTAACATAAGCATAAAACATAATTTTAACATAAGCCGCAAAAGTGTTCACAATGAACATAAGGAATATATGAAACTGCGCATGCGTATAACAAAAAAATAAACTAAATAAACGAATAAACTTTCAAACACCTGTCAAACTTTATAAAAAAGGTTAATTTCGTCAATTTATTTCAACTTATGACCAACCACTACCAACTTTAAACAACAAATTTCACTAAATGTAACATAATTCTTATGTACGAACGTAAGCCGAACATAAGATTAACGTAAACATAAAAATTTCGTAGGTACACTGTGAACACTTCGGTTGATTTACTACTAGGTCAACTTTATGTCTTATGTATGTGTTATGTTTATCTTATGTCTTACGTATACATTGTGAACAAGCACTAACACACAAGATATCAATAATTGTTGTTTATATGTTAATTTTAATATTAATTGACATATTGAAAGAAAGTTTTCGATGACATCGCTACTTTAATTCACGATATTTCATCGGAAAATGCTTTTGTCAATAATTTTACTATAGAAACCACCAACAGCAAATAAATTATTTGAAATTTCAAAAATGTTTAGAACCAAGAAAGTATACCTCTTTCAAGAAGCTTGTTAATTTCTATATTAATTAACTGTCGAGATTTTACTTTTGATTAGTCATAATTACCAATGATAATAATTAATCTTAACTTGTTGATCGCTGATAGTATTATGGAAAATGATGTTTAGCGTTATCATTAATATCATGAGAATTTAATTATATCAGGAAGGTTACTAACAAAAACTTTGGACACAATGAAACAAACTTCTTGTCTTGAACTTACTAAAGCTTTACTTTAATGAGATAGTTCATTGTAAATTAACCAATATCCTGCAAAGTTACGAAATGTAATTAATTTATCGGTAATTTTAAGTTTCGGTAGGTAGGTTTTAAAAGAATTAATTTTAATTTAACTTAAATAAATTAAAAGAAATGTAAAGTAAAATGTTAACGAGGAAAGGCCGTGCTGCAATTTAAATGATTTATGTAAATTATTATTCTGATTTATGCTAGTTAAATGTGTCACAAATAATTGCTTGCCGAAAAAGGTAAAAAATTTAATTTTCACAAAGTTTCCTTTGTAATCCAGCTGGGTAATTACTAAACTGCATAGTACATCTTATGCAATGTTTAGAATCTACAGGATTCGGTTTGTTGGGATGACCACGGATGTTAAATATCTAACCAAAACTAACCAATCGCGATAGCTACATTTGGCTTATGAACCAATAAATTTCATTGCGTTTGATAACTTACAAATACGGCTTCTGCGGTTTCTTCAGCATACCCGTTAATTATTATTGCTTGTATTAATTGTATGTATACGAGGAAATTTGGTAATTTTTAATGTAGCGGATAACAACTTTATTAATTAAATTAAAATTCTAAATCTGTGCTTTTATCAAATAAATTTATAGTGCGTGCTGAGAGTGTATCGATTATGCACATTTCATGTGAATAAGCTTTTGAATTAATCAGTTGTTAAGCTTTGTTACTATTCATATTGCAGTAGGAGCTGTTAACGATAAAAAAAATTAATTGTTTACTAGTTTGAATGGTAACTTTTATTTTTAATCTTTTAATAAAAATATAAAATATGATACGTACAACTTTGATAAAATCACTGAAAAATAAAAACAACAATTTAAAAAAATGTTAATAATGACGAAGAAGATATAAAATGTAGGATTCAAAATTATTAAAGAATAAAGAAGAAAGAAAAGATGCAGAGAAAATAGAAAAGAAGGAAGGAAAATCAACCTGAAAGCAAAATAATTATATTTCAGATCAAGTGTTCATTGATAAAGATATTTTTCTTCCTTTCATGAAAAGATAATGTTATAAAAATAAACTATCATAAATTGCTAACCGTAATAACAATTTGTATGATAAGTGAGAAATGTAGTGGAAAAGAAAAAGTGAAATTTGAAACTAAACACATTTTATAACGTAGTGATCTTAAAAGTTAAATTGTATTTTCCACATTCGAACAATTTTTCCGGTTCAAACTCACGGCAGAACAAATGATTACCGGTACTGAAATAAAAAAAAAGTTTTTACAAAAATCAAAAATAAGTATCGGTTCTGCTTGCAATGTAATATAAGCACAGATTACTGTGCTTTTAAGATTTGATATTTAAACAAATATTTGTAATTGAAAAGGCAAGCGTCTGCGTTAGAAAGACTTTTTAAGTTAGGAAGTTTAATAATAGAAAATTTTGAAAATTACGGAAAATTAATTATTGTGATATTCAGCTGCTGTTTAAATTTGCAATAAACTAGTCACATGCAGCTAGGTCAAAGGCGGAGTTAATATATCACGGATGAACACATCTGTTTCGTGAAATATCATAAACAAACATGATTCTAAATTCCGTCCCCAATTAGTTTCCCGAGTGTCCTTTTGCTATTCCAAACTTGACGTACAAATTTGTAAATAACGTAAGTTATTATCTTAATTTTGAAATACTCCCTCTAGAAGAATTTGGTTAGCAATATTAATTAATACAGAAGTCTAAAGAGAATGTGCGGTAACAATACAACAATAGAAAGACCATTGTTGAATGACCAACCAATGATAATAGCGAAGGGTAGAAAGGTAGAAGATTTAATTACAAAACCTTCTTCAAGTTTCTAAAATATCACTGACGCTTTGCTGTACGTTTTATTTTGCGCAAATTGAACCACTTTCTTCTTCGTTTCATTTATATAGGACATACAGCTTTCCAGCTAACAAATTTAAATTATTTAAAATGTTTGTTAATTTTTTTGTACAAGCTAAATATTTAATGACTGCGTGTGATGTTTTGCAGTACCATTTATTTTATAAAATAAATGTACTAGTAAATTTAGTCGCGTTTATTTATTTACTTCAAAACAGAATTTACACATTTGCGGCTGCCTTCAATATTTTATTTTCAAACACTGTTTCATTTATTTATAAGTTTTTTGACAACGAAACTATTTACACAAGAATATTGTTGAACGAGGACTATAGCAAGCCGCAGGATAATGAGCAATCCAGCAGAGGATATAATGATTCGCGATATCGAAACCGTCAACAAAACTCATTTACAGGCAGCCTTCGGTGCTGAACTGCAATTTCGTAAACTATCCTGCTGAGTGGGCTTTTGTTATCCAGCAGTGTGCTAATGGAAATGCATATGGCACAGACCATCATTAGTATTAGTTCTTTTTTATCGAGGTACTCATTACTGATGCACACACCGATATTTACCTACTATGTTTAGTAAAAGGAAATTCATATAATACATATTATTCAAATCAATTTTTCCATTTTCCCGTGCAAATGAAACGAACAACAAAATCATTATTTTGATTATATAGTAGTACATAAATCGAGCAGTCGATTTCTTCACTGATAAATTAAAAATCGAAAATATTATTTTTATATAGAAAAAAAAAGACTTCACCTCCAACTACTTCTGCATTATTCTCACAAAAGGTTCAAGAATGAGATGTTGTCAAGAGTAAAATTTTCTACAAATAAGGCCCAGTAACTTCTTCTTTTTTGTATATCCACAAATTACATTGCAAAGAAGTATTCAAGTGTTAACACTATAGAACATATTTATTTTACATTTTATTGTAAATAAACATATTTAGTAGAATTGCTAAAAAAGTTACAAAAATTTATTTATAATAATTAATTTAAAGTATTAAAAAAAAATAACTAAATCAGAAGAAATTTTTAAAAGCTTATGATTTGCCGCATCTTTTTCAAAATCGATACTTTTTATTTGAATTTATAAATTAATTCGATTTATTTTTGTTGCTATTCGATAACTGTCCTGTCGTTTTGTCAGATGTCACTTTGACTTGAATTGCTTTTTTAGGTTATAGTAGTAATACATTTTAAGGCGAAACCGGACACGAATTGTAGACAAGTGTGCAAGAGAGACAAATATATCGGAAAAGTAATTAGCTATTTAAACCACTTTACAAACAAAAATTTTTAATTTGAAAAAGGCTATAGTATTACTTAAAACTATATTAGAATTCACGCTAACGGAGTACTTTTCTAATTTTGACTTTCATTTTAAAAATTTTGAAAAAACATCTTTTTAGAAGAAAAAAATTAAAAAAGTGTTAGCCAGCCGCCAAAGAGGCATATTTTCTGAATACAATGCATATTTTATTTTATTTTATTTTTTTATTTTTGGCACTAAATACTAAATAGAAATATAAACTTTTCTTTGACGTTTCTTATGTTCCGCTTGGTGAGCTAGTCACGTGGTAGTAATGTATACATGTAAGAACACTTATCAGTTTGCGATAGATATTTCAAAAAAAGTTTAAAATTACTAATATAAATATACAAAGTAGATTTCCGTAAGTTTAGGATTAAACTGTTTCGAAGTTGGCTTAAAAAGTAGATAAGAATCATTAAAATAAAAAGTCAAATTTCAACCAAAAAATTAATTTTTGAATAAAACCATACATTTTATGTTTATTATTACTTTATCATACGAAGTCTGAAAAAGTATTGTAATCGTGCAGAAAAAAAAACTTGAGATTTTGATGAATTTAGATATTTTGGGGTCCCAGAAGCGGAAAATCGTCATTTCCAAAAAATGTTTGTATGTGCGTATGGATGTATGTATTGTGGTGTTTCAAAGGGATTCGCACCTACCCTGTACATTTTGGTGAAAATTTGATTTTAATAATTTTGAGTTGTAAGATTGTAGAATTAGACAAGTGGGGGCGAATCGACGAAGATATTGGCTTTTTGCCGACGAGTCGCCGCAAGAGACAGCGGGCCGACTTTTGGCTCGTTAATTTTTGACTCGAGTGAGTTATTTTTGAGATTTGTCTTATTTTTGAGATTGTGAGTATTTATTTTGATTGAATAAAGTGAATTTGATGGGAATGCATTATTGCGCCTTTTCGGATGATTAGTTTTGATATTTTAGAATTAATTTGGATAATTTTTATGAGTGGCTACTGAACTATAATTAATTTGATTTGATTGATTTGGAAAAGAAGAAATTCAAATCATAAATTTGAATTTGCATTTGATATTGAAAAATAAAAATTTATAATATTTGTAAGAGCGCACAGTGTGGCCAGTGACTGATAACTCGACGCTTTGGATAAGGCAAATCAAACTTTGTTCCTTTCGAATAAAATTGAGGTTTTATTTTATTTTGCAATTGAATTAAATTGGATTTAATAATTATTTTTGGATTTTCGAGAGACGGGGGTCATCGCAGTATGTATGTGGTTAAATTTTGTGTGCGCTTTACCTCAAAAAGTAATAGAAATTTATTAACAAAATTTTGTATTTAGTACATAAATATTGAGACTTAGAGCTGATTAGATTTTGGTTAAAATCGGTATACGGAAACGCAAAAAAAATAAATAATATAAAAAAAATAATAAAAAAAAATTTTGCAAATAATTTTTTTCTTATTTTTAAAATTTTAACTTTTTAATATATTCTCCTCCAAAATAATATTTTTTTTAAATTCTTTTAAATTTATTATTATTTAAAAGTATGATAAAGTTATGAGCATGGCCACATCCGATTTTTTTTTTCTGGATTTTAGTCACTGTAAACAGAAAAAACCTCTTTTGACCTTTTTCAACTTTCGCTCGTGATACGCAATTTTACATTCACTATAGTTACTTGCATGGCGTCGTCAGTGTGCTGTATAAAACAATAGCTAATTACGGGAGGAGATTGAAGAATTATTTCGGCAAACTACAAGACAACGCAACGCCTTCCCAAAAGAAAAAAATTTAAATATAACCTAAATAAAAGTGATTTAAAAATAATTTTTTCGGCCCCGTGTTCATGATTGTTCGCGTTACATATTTATATAAAACGACACCGCCAAGTATCATTCTTGCTTCGATAAATTGCACAGAAAGTGATGCTTTTGTTGATCTCGGAGATAAACATATTTAAAAACTAAATAGTAGAAATAGTAGATTTTTTAGGTTCTCGTATAAGGCAGAATACGCGACTTTCTAGAATCGATAATATTGGGAAGTAAAGCCTTTTCAAAAAATAAAGCAAGTTTTGGCAAAACTTTTTCTTTCCAAAAACTCTCATCTGCTTCAATCCATTCAATTGATGTTTCTTTTCCAGTCCAGATAACAAAATCACAATGTGGTTTATTTGCGACAAGGAGCTGGCCTTGAACTTGATAGTAATAGTGATGATTTCCTTTTAATTTTCCGTTCTTATCTAAACAAAAACTCTTCAATTTTGTAACAGCTTCCTCGATAGTCAATTCTCTCGTAACTTAGGGACATTTAACTTCAATAATCCCTCCAGTCGATGTTAGACTATCTGGTGATACGCCTAGACAACCAAACTCCACGTCTACAAATAAACCACATTTTGAAACTTTTTCCCCGGTTTTACTTGTAAATGCAGCTATGGCATCTTTCTTGTATATTTTTCCATATCGTGTAGCTGAAGTTTCAAAGTGTTTATTGCCGTACAAAAACGTATCGACTAGTATAGACCACTTACTAGTCGCTCGTCTTTTGGCTATGCGGCCGAAATTGGAAGCAGTTAATTGTTATTTTTTTTTCTTAAACCACAACTCATTTTCAGCTTGACCTATGGTCCGGAGCTCTAAAGCTTCTGCTTCTGCTGCAGTGACTTAAAGACTGTTTTTAAAATTTTTCATTTTGCTTGCCAAGTCTTCCGGCTCTATGCCATAATCCTCTGAGCCCTTCATATCACCAAAATTTTCGTTTTTGAATTAGGTTGCTTCAACAGAGATCTTTTAGTAGAAGCAAGTTTCTTTGTTCTCTTTAGAGCAAGATGCTTCACAATAAGAGAAGAACTTTCGCCTGCGCCTTGGGTGCAATATCAGTATGAACCACGCTTGCATCTATTGACTTGCTTCCTTCCACTAAATTTTGCAACCAAAAACATGAAGTTCTCGGCATAATTGCTTGTACTATTAGTTATTAACTGCTGCGCTTTGCGTACTAAAGGTTTTACGCATTCTTAGGCATATTTTAATGCTTCTGATTCGTCAACTACTAATGAGTCAGCTAGCATGCATACAAATCTGATATCTTCCACTATTTTGATTTCATATGATGTTACAATATCGGAAATATTATTTCTTTTTGTATTTGCCCTATTATATAATATCATTATATTCGTTCTTTCTAATATCTCCAAGTCAAGTTTACCTTATCGCAAATTTTCTTAGTCGGAAATGACATAATGCATTTTTTATGCATTAGGCATTTAATAAATTAATTGAAACCCGACCGACTTGGCGGCTTACAAATAGTCAAAGAAAAATTAATTTTTCTGTTTTGATCGACTAAAATCTTTTTATAATTTTCAAGGTTTCTTTCTTCAAGAAGGCCCCTTCCGTTGCTGGCTGCCAGTTTTTTGATATTTTTGTTTTTTAAAAAGATAATTCGTTTATCTTTTTATTAAAAATAAAAAAAGGAAATGTACTCCGTTAGCGTGAATTTTATTGTATTTCTACGTACATTTGAACATTAAAATCTAAAATTCATCAATTAGTTTTTTAACTACTAACTAACTACTCATCCTGATTCGCCTTAAATCGTCTATTCTACTAAAATTTTTATATTGCATTACTCTCATGTTCTCAAGTGTAAAATAAGCAGCCGCAAATTAAAGCAAAATAACAAATTAAACCGTAAAATTCATTTTAAATGTAAGTAGCTTAAAACTTTATTTTTATTTTACACTTGAGAATGGAAGAATAACCCGAAACAATATAAGATAAAAATTTTAGTGAAATAAACGTCAAACTGCATATCTCTTGAAAACAATCAAGTGTTTTTAACGGCCAGCTTATTAGAAACTTGACGCCAATTAACCGCTTTGAATGTGAGCCGATTAACCCTAAGCCATCTTGCAGAATTTTTTTAAAATTTTTATATGATGTAAACGGAAAAATAATCTACCTTAATTTTCCTATTACAAATAAATTAAAACACAAGTACCAAAATTATAATATTTTGGTTATTCTTAATTAGCAAAACAAACACAAAAGCCAAGCCGGTACTAAGGTCGTCGTTTACTGTTGCAGTTTAGCATACGTTTTGAGATTATCATACGTATACTACGGTTGCTAAATACCGAATTATCGAGATATGGTGGGTGAACTAAGTAACCCTCGTCTCCCCTAATGCTACCAACCTTTTAAAATAAAATTTGAAACGATTCTTTAATAAATGTACAATATAAAATGTTTTTTAATCATGGGAGGTTGAAAACTTAAAATGTATTTTGTATGTAAAATTATAATCCTAAAGAGCTAATTATTGGCAAAATGTTACACTGAAAAATTATTGTTTTAATAAAACATTTCAATTATTTAAACATTACGGTTTTGAGCTTAAAATTCATAAGTCGGTTCTTTCATGTTAAAAATTTGACAATCCAAAAATTTGTCATGCAAAAACGACTTCCCTTTCAAATAAGTTCTACCTGTCTGTTTTTAGACAAAGTAAAATAAACAGAAGGCATCTGCGACATGAATATTCTAAATCTAATTAAAATTCTATGTGCTTGTTCAATGTTGCGTTTTCAAAATAAAGCGTTGTAATAAAAACAAGGTTGCTTTATTGAAAACAAATTCTATTATTTGACTAACGAGTAGCTTAATAATAATAATTAAACACTTTCGGTTTATTTTTGCAATTTTTAAAATAAAGCCTTTTCGTATCATCGAAAAGTGTGCCTCACCTGCATGTATCCACCTTGGCAGTGACTTGCATTTAGAAGAGAACCAACTTTAAATTTATTAAATTTGATTCGAAGTATCCAGTCCTTGGGTGTTCCTCTGAACGATCGGAAGCGATACCAGCAACTTAAAGGTTTTCCAAAGTTTTCCGGAGTCACGTCCGGACTAGACACATCTTCGTATATGTCTACTGTTTTGTTACAATGATCCTTTTTTCCTTCTGCTGCAAAAAAGTAATACGTGTTACAAAAGTTTTAATGTTTCATATTTACGATTTTCAAGAAAGTTTCATTATTTTCATAAATGTGGTTCAAATACCCATATATGATAATTTATCTCTCTAATATTAAACTCCATATTTATAAACTGTTTGAATATTCACCGTAGTAGTATAATTTATTTTAAAAAATATAACAGTTTAAACTCATTTTATACTTTTATTATGCGTTTGAAAATTTAAGAACGAATGCAGTTTGGGAAAACGGAAAATTCAATTTCATTGTAGTTTTACCTGCTTTCTTATTTTTTAAAGTTATTGGAAACAAAACAAACATTCGTGCCAACGGAATCATTTTTGAGCTGATCTTCGGACTTCTACCATCCTGTCGTTGCGATAGCTGGACATCAAAGATAAATTCAAACGTATTTGTTGTACGATTAATTTTAACAAATATTGCTATTTTTAACACCTTGGTTATCCAATATACTATTTATTGGTTTTTTATAATAATTTATTCTCGCATATTGTAATTTTGACCCCAACCTACTAAAATTCTATTTAGAATTTTTTATTTATCAAAACTAAGTTAATTTTATGAAAATATTTTATCTACATACATACATATGTAAATTTATTTTTACGTTTAGTTTTACTATACATTTTTTTAAAACTACGTAAATGTATACCATGTGAATTTATTCGTTGGAATATTCAAATTTTTAATATTAAAATAAACAAAGCCATGTTTTGTTAAACATTTTATATTTTCGGTAAAAAATAGCTGTTTTATCAGAATTAAATCAACCATACTTTTCCAAATTATAATATCACTTTGCTGTGTATAGCAATAAATAAGCCTAAAATGTGTATTTCAATGTGTTGAAAAAGCTATAATGCTAACTAAATACACCAATATACGAACATTAATTATTGTTTAATAATTTCTAAAATTATAAATAAAAGATAAAACGTTTTAGTTATAGTTAATTATACATAAAATAAAAATCTTTTTACTAAATTCAGATTTCATTTAAATTCAGTAAATAATTGTTGCTTTTAAATAATCATTCAAACAAATATTACGATACTAATATTATCGCATTATCTATAAATCTTTCATAAAGTAACATCAAATATACAAATTTTTAGTTGTTTTAGTGGTTAATATTTGATAGTCACGCAATAAAATAATTACCTATCAAATACTTAAAGAAACTTTACCGAAATTGTAAGTTAATTTATCGGTACAATCGTATAATTATTATGATGGTATAGTACTTATTTCATGATTTAGAAAATTTCTCCAAATTGTAATGATTAACGTATACTTACTGAAAATTTATGTAATAATAGTCCAGTTCACCGCTACTCAAATTGTGATTTCTGTTTGCACTTTGAAGGTTAAAAGCTGGAAGTTATTGTAGATAATAATATGTTCGTTGGCTTTTAAAAATGTAAAACTTTTAAAAAAGACAATTTATAGTTATGTAATATTGTAAATTTGAATTTGAATATATTGGGCGCGAAATTGTAAATTTAGTTCATGTTGGTTACTTTAAAATACAACGATTTGGCAACAACGGGTTGTAAAACGTAAGTAGTGGGAGTTTCCGTTAGATTTGACCGTTGGAGAGATCTAACAAAGGCCTTACAATTTTGGACGTCATTGAGATCGGTTATATTTTTGTGGTGTCGAAGTTCTTAGAAAAGAATATTCAATAGTTAAAATTAAAATTATTTCAAATTATTTAGTTATCAACAGAATTAAAATACGTAAGTTAAAATATTTGATTTATTTTTCTAAAAGAATTTAATACAGGATTACGTTAAAATTTCGAGTAATAATTGCACAGTCGCGTGGTTAAGTAATTTTTCATAAGGAGTTGTAAGTTTTTGTTAATTTATCTTCAGTTATAAGATTTAATTACTGTTCGAGATTGTGATTTAATATTATTATCATTTAAAACGGGAGTGGGATTATGTAATGGGAGGGATTGATTATTCATATAATGTTTTACCAATGGCGTACCATTGGTATGGTTAGTTTATTAAGGCGTAAAAGGAGTTGTTGAAGATAAGTTAAATGAAGGCGGGTGTTTGAAGTAGAAAATATATTTATCGTGGGATAATTTAAATTAGATGAATTGCGTAACAGATTGAGTGGACGCTTAAAATCATAAGATGGCGGTCAAAATATGTCGCAGTATGGCTGGTCACTGAAAAGGCGAACTTTATAGAACCGGAACTGACAAAGCAAATGCTGTGATGTCCCTCCTTTCTGTTTTTCAAATGTCTAAATGATGTACTACAAAATTATGATGTTTCAGGACAGTTATTGATAATTTTAACAATGTCCCTTATGATTATTTGAGACCACTTATAAAATAGTAACAATCGAATACATTTAAAATAATAACAGTTGAATACAATTAAAATAGCAACAATTAACCAAATAAAAGGTAATACCAATTGAAAAACAATATTAAAGAACTGTGTTAACAAAGTTCTTCATGATTATTATTTGCGGCTATGATTATTTGCTAGTTTAAGTATGGGAAATTTATTTAGTTAAGCACATACGACTTATTTAGATTTAAGAAAATGACCAATTGGCAATAATAGGGACGTACTAATTTTAAGTTGACGACATATAAAAAGGTGACAATCTTAGCTTAAGTGACGAGGTAATAATTATAAGAGCGGATAATTTAGAATATAAGGGTTATTATTTAAGATCTTACATAATATAAAAACCAATTGAGTTGAACATCGGAATGCATACATGAACTTCTTACAAATTACTATAGGTTGTGGTTGGTCATTAAATATGAATAATCAATTAGAAAACATTACGATCAGAGGGATTAACTATCGAACAGTTATTAAATCAAGTCTCAAACTAAAGTATTCTGAATTACATGATATCAAGGAGATTGACTTTGCTGGTAAATTGGTTGTCGGACTACCTTTTTCTTTTCGGTTAAATATATATATTCATCGTTAAACCGAATCCTGTGTTTTATTTAATTTGTGTGTACTAATTATTCCTTCAGGTGTCCTAGCAGTGGTTACGCCACTGAACATATGTGTTTAAGTTTGAGGTTAGTAAACAAGGTAAAACTACGTTAGCATTCAAAGAGCCATCCGCAAATTTAAAAGGACTTGTAAGTGTTATTACGAGGAGAGATCACAACGTGCGAGGTTTGTTTGACGATCACAGCTTTGGTTTGGTTTGTAACTTTGGTTTGAGAAGGCGGTAATTCAAATTGAAGAACCTCGACTACCTCGACTGAGGTAAGAGAAAAATTCAATAAGCTCAATTTTCCTAAAGAATTTTATAGAAAACTTGCCGTATGTAAATATCAATCTCGTATAGAACATGATTGACAATTTGCAAACTTATAAGATTATAAATGATTATATTATAAGCGATTGCCTTTCGAATAACATCAATAAAATTTTAACTTGAGCATCTAGAATCTACTTATAAAGGTTGTAAAAATATCGCTCACTTATCAACTTATTGGGCGACGAATAAACTTTTATATTAACGCTTCCACATTACAAGCACAAAATTTTACTAATAATTCAAAAAAATAAAGTATCAGCTTCTTAAAAATGAGAGAAGGTACAAAACAAACCACAAGGTTTTCGTGAAATTGGAAAACTTTTTTTAATCAAATATCAACATACCTACCATTAAAAAAATAATATATTATTAGAGCAACTTTTTTGTTCCGTACTTTGACTTCGGCATTACGAATTTAGGAGATTTATGTAAATATAGATTCATCGCTGCGGTTACTACGACAGGTAACGACAATAAGAAAAGAATCGTATTTGGAAAAATAAAAAGTTTTCCTGCTAAAATGTTTTTTAAAATGCATAAGTGTAATTTATGTGGGTACTTTCAAAGAGTAAAGCTTATTGAAAATTTCAGAAAATGTAATCAAAGAGCACGGCTCGATTAAGCTGTAAAACTTGAACTTTCTAAAATTATTGTAAATGTAGGCATTATTTCACTAAAATTCGCAATTTAAATATATTAGACTAATTTAAATTTTGGTTTTATTTGACTTGGATAATTTAGTATTCCGAACGTGTTATGCTATTTCCCAAGGAAGCAAAACAATTTGAAGATTCTGTTGCAGTTATCGTCGCCAAGTCTTGTAGCTGAGCGATAGCATTATAACGAGGACAGTGTAGATCGTGCTGAATTTTCACCCAATAAAACAATTAGTGAAATTCGTGTTCTGTTTTCAACTGAAATCTAGTTTTGTTCAGGAAATATTTACCCCCAGAGGGCAAATGGCAGCTGCCGTAACGCTCACAGTTGTTAAGTGATTTCTCCTTAAAGCGATTTCAGTTTCTATACCCTGCTAAATATTTTAATTTCCACCAACGTAAATACACTTTAGACGACTAAATATTTAAAATCAATAAGTAAGATTCTAAAGATTCTCACTAAGATGATCTCATTAACAATTGCTTTGTGCTTTCAAGTTTCGTGTAAGTTTTTCGTATTAATAGATAGGATCGGCATTCGATATAGGAAGATTCGAACGGTTTTAGTAAAAATTTATATTTAAGGATAAATAATACAAAATTTATTATCCGAATGCACGCCATTGAAAACGTAATGCTACATAGTAATTTCGGTCCAATTTTCTTTAAAAATCGTTTCACAAAAAGATTATGTAAATCAAGAAATAACCCATTTAGGCATATCCACACAAAGTTTTTTCGTTGCAGCAAAAATTGAACAAATTTATTAAATCGCTTTACAGAATTTTACATTTTCTTTTTATTGTATCGATATTGAAGTAAGAAAAATAAGACATCCTTACGTAGAGCAGGTTTTATATGTAAAAAAAGTAAAACAGCTTCATTGCGTGTAATAGAATTTTATAGGTGATTTCCGGGATTGTAAAGATCAAAATTTAACCACAAAATGTGGTATTGAATTGCTTTGAATGTGTCGTAAATAACCTATATCGGAAGTTACCATTCCTACCAAATAGCCCATTTATACCGATCGTACTGAATCTATGATTTGAAAATTTACAAAACTGACCGCAAGAAATTATAATAAAATAATCGTTTGCAATGCAGAAACCTTTTCCATTTCGAAACGTTAGTAATAATACTAAAAGTAGAAATATAGGAAAAATATCTAAGAATCTTACAATGTAATTTTACATTTTAATGTTCGATCTTACAATGTAATTTTTATAATGCACAAAAAGGAAAGCTGCAAATGTACGGCTGCCGCTAAACAAATGATTTTGCTCACCAAAGCATGCAAATATGAAACATACAGAGTACACTAAAAAGTTGCCTAAGTATGAGGTTAAAATATTAATTAAAAATAATTCATTTTGAAAAAGGTCGAAAAGTGCATTTGACCCCACATTCGGCGCAAGTGCGTATTCGATCCCTAGAACAGCTTTGATTTTATTTATTATTTAGAGACGCACGTCTGGTTTAGTGCAAAACTTTCGTCTTTCTTTTAGTTTTTTTTAGATCTAAAAAATTTATTTTCGTTTTCAAGTTATAAAAGTTCTAAGCCGAGACTATTTGGTAAACTTTATACTAATTATGCAGACCAATACAAAACTTAAATGTCAGAGGTCTAACTGCCCTAAATCGCTATGTCTAGCATTTAATGTAAATGTAGATACTTTAAAATGTTTTAAGAATTTAAACTATTTATAGTTTGGGTAAAAAAACTATGTAACGGATAAACAAATAACTACATTATAGTTCACAAAAATAATAGTGGTAATGATATCAAATTTTTAGCATAAACCAAAAAATGCACAAAACACTTTTTCGAAAACTAAAATGTTTAAGTTATCACAATATATAAATACACTGTATGTATATTATCGCAAACGTTTTCACCATACTATGGCATCATCAGGCGATGAACTAGATAACTTGATAACTTAAACATTTTAGTTTTCGAAAAAGTGTTTTGTGCATTTTTTGGTTTATGCTAAAAAATTTGATATGATTAATATCGAGTTACACTACTTAAACCACTTATCTATTGATTAATAGTGGTAATTGTTATGTTTTCTAAAAGCGAGTTGTTATAATTTCAATAAAAGTTGATGGTAAAAATAAAAAAAATATTTTATAAACTGCAAAATGTTTTCTCGTAGGTTTTAAATTAGGTACCGTTAATATAATTATTGTTGTAATGCTAATTTGCGAATGCATTTGTAACGAAATGAGTTTATTTTTGATATTATTAAGAAAACGTGGAGCTAAATTTGAGTCGAAAAATTTATTAATTTACCCGCACAATACAACTTAATTTTTGTTGTATTCTTAAAACACAAAAAGACAAATTAAATTACTTTATAATTATTAAAAGCTCTCGGTGCTTTCCTAAATTGTAATGATTAATTAGTGAAAATTGTGAGCAAATAAGATTTGCTACAATTTATAAAAGATAAGAGAGTAAGAAAATATTTGCACTCTATTTAGTGAACTTGTTGAGAGAGGAGAATAATTGAGTTAATCGTTAAAGTAGTTAACTTTTAGTTTAACCACATTTAGTTATTTTGCAGTGTACACACAAACACTATTTTTGAAAAGGAAAATTTAGTATTTAAAGAGTTATAATGGTATGTATTTAAAAAATGTAAAAGTGAAACATTTTCACATCAAAGCATGTTAAAACAAGAGCTTTCAAGCTTTTTAATTTGTTTTGTAACGCTACAATTAAGAGCTAAATTTTATTATAATTAATTGGGATGTAAAAATTAATTGCTTTGTGCAATTAATTTAATTAATAGTTACAAACTAAACTTGTTAAAGTTTAAACAATGTCGAATATAAACATGTACCGGACAAAGCACTACCGTTGGCAATACAAATCAAGATTATCGATGTCACGTCAGCAAGATTCGGTGCGTCGAGCAGGAGCAATGTGCTCGAAACTGTCGTAGCCTTGCTAATAAATAATTCAGCATTTGCTAGATTAACATTGCTAATTGGCACGATACTGTGCTGCTCTATGAAGTCTGGAATAGTTCGCAAGTACTAGCGTAGGTACACCTTGATGAAAGCTTTTGCAACGTTAGCATACATGCATTAATACCAGCTTGCATCCATACAGACACCAAAGCTCATTACTACGACTACAAGTTATTGAACGACAAGCACGAGCAATCTCTATTGCTTTTCGTAAAACTAATAAGATCCTTACCGTCGTTGTAGCTTTATTTACAACTAAGAACGTACAAAAGCTTAAACTTAAATTAATACAAAATGCAATTTCCACCGTCACCTCCAAAACCGGGCCGACTGGCTGGCTTTTTATGTCGATAATTTTAAACTTGTTTAAGCTCTGCTTAATTAACTCCATTTCCACAATATTCGCACCAGTGTTTAATCAAAAACGCGGGTCAAGGTCAAGTTGATACTTTCAATTGCCGGATGTGTCTATCGCGGATTCCTTCAAATAATCATATTATATGGCTTCTTTATTGTGGAAATCTTGCGTCGTAGCTTATAAAATTACCACAAAGTATACTCTCAGTTTTGAAATAAAACTTTGAAGAACACGAAAACTTTTCAACTATTGATCTTGCAGAAAACCTCATTCGGTACAAAAGTTTTGACTTCTTACAACACCAAATTCTGTTAAATTAATTACACAATAAGTTGATTCATTTCTCATTATCAATTCGGTTGTCCTTAAAAGAAGTGATCGTTATTCATATTTAAACGTTTGGTATAATAAATTTTTTATTATATTATAATAATATCTACTGCTGGTAATGTAAATATATCCATACGCAAGCCACTGGTACCATCATAATGTCTTAAATTGAATGATGACGTTGCAGTTATTTGGAAAAACAGACAGACAAGCAACGAAAAATTTGATATTAGTGAATTGTGAAATTAATGTGGTTTTTCTTATAAACAATCAGTAATATGGTTTCTGTTAGAGTACAGTGTATTGTGGTGGTATTTTATTAAAAACCTTTTCCAACCTTAAATTACCTCGACTAGCTTAGTGGATTCGGTAGAGCATGAAACACTCAGTAGCGAATTCCTGTAGGTCACTCTTATTTAAATCTCTTATTTTTGAATAACGAAAAATGTTGAACATTCAATGGAAAATTTTGGTTGCGACAAATCTCGCTATTAGGCTTTAGAGTGTAATTATGTTCGATCACAAATTTTTGAAATTTTATTTACTTTACTCAAAATCTTGCTAAATTTCAAACTCATTTGCCGGTATGTTTTAAGTGTGTAGTGAATAATAAAATTTTATAATGTAATACAAGTTTAGTTTTTTTTTTTAACAAAATGTTTTTACTATGGAACTTTTTAATTTCAAAATACCTTGTATAAATCTCGTGCGTGTTCGTGTAAGCGGCTCGTTTCTTCGATCACCATTTGCTTCCATTCGTAGCGAGTATTAACATGTGTTGAAATTAACGAATTTTTGTAAACCATCTGGTGTAGTATTGATTTCCAAACTCAATTAGATTGAAATTTATCAATCTCAAAACCGTTGATCCAATTTTCAATAATATCCAAATTTACCAACTTTAAATTCAACGTAGGTAAGTGAATTTGCATTAGCATTAAAAATTTTCAATGCTTTTCAAAATGGCTTCTTCTTCCAACCTTGACCTTCGTAAAATTTCACTTACGATGTCTTCAAATTTTTAATATTTTCTGCAATTCTCTACTGAAATTGACAATTCTTCACAAATATTCACTTTATGGATCCAAAACTAATTTTTACTTTGTTTCTAAGTAAAAATTATACTATTCGCAAATTAAAAACGCACTACGCCAATTTTTAGCGTCCGTCTCGCATCCAAGACCTAGTTTCAACCTCAAGAAAATTTATACCCCGTAAGTTCTTCAACTACGTACAGGATGTTGCACAAATTAATATTCTTTCCTTTTATCGTAGATCGTTTTCGAAGCACTGCACAAATATCATTTATTCCAACGTTTATAAAAATTACAATCAAAAAATGTGTTGCGGAAGTATAAAATTTAGCCTTTTTTATTTTCCTCTGAATAAATTGTAACTTATTTGCATTACTTAAAACAAATAAAATGACCACGTTCTGGACTTACGGGTTGACTGAACAAAAAATCACCACAATATATATTTTTTTAAACTCAATAAATTTGCATTGTATCCTTGGAGTGACAGTTTTGCACTGCCACTCTGGCCACGAATGGACCAACAAAAGATGCTTTACAAAGTGAACAAATTACATCTTTAGCGTAATACATATATTGACGTTTTTTTTAAATTTCGCCAAGCTCCGGTCGTGAAATTTGTTATAAAATATTACAATTAAAAACTATATTTTATTTTAACCATTTTATAAATAAGAAAAGTATTTTGATATTTTTTTAAATTTAAAATAATTCTGATTTACCGAAAAAAAATATTGAATATTATGACTAATAGAAGATAAACCTGCCGGATAATACATTATTATACCATAAAATAACGTCAAATATATGTAATTGTTCTGTAAGAACATTTGTAGGTATACTTTCTCTACATTTAGATCAATAACAGAGACAAAAGCGTCGTCTTTTTTGTGCCACTTGTCCCATAGGGGACAAAATAAACGATAAACAATCATGTAAAGTTTGTGTAAATAAACAGGAAGATGAGCAAGACATAGAAAGTTTTGAGACCGTATACCAAAACGTTGGATGACTATGAAATACAATAAACATAATAAATATCAAGTTGAGAGAACAGCCCAAGTGCAAGATTTTGTGTATTACTGAACACTAGAAAACAAAAGACCAAAATTGAACAATTTAACAATCTTAGATTTTAAATTAGCATCAATTACTGCCGAGAATAATAATATCACTTGGGAATTAAATCAGTAAAATCAAATTAAATTTATGCCATTATTAGAGTTAACAGAATAAAATCGATAAAAAACTGTAAACGTAAGTAATTAGAATTAATAATTGTTCTTATTCGATGGTCAAAGTTTAAAAATAATTACTATTATCGATTAATTATTTTATTGATAACAGAAAGAAAATTACAAAAACATTGAAGAAGATTGTTGTGATTTGGAAGAATAAATAATAATCATTAAATGAAATGTTAAATCATTTTTTGTAGTATTGGTAATCACATCACATTATTATGGTAATAATGTGTAAATATTTAATGTGTAAAATTGTTTTTTCATTGAAACTGTCTATTAAATTGAGTATTACGTTGCATATTTTTTCTTTTGGATTTGATGTTTTCGATTGTGTCGTATAATAATTAAAAATACACTCAATTTAATGAAATATTCATATAACTACTGTGTTCAGTAATTGTTTCATTACAAATTTTATTTGTTCGCCATAATTGTCCCACACTTTGTATACTCATATAATTCATACGTGATTAACATAATATGTAGATAAAGCAGTCACTCGCATTTAATCATCGGAAGTCAGTTGGTTGGTTATATCTCGAATATCTTTTCATGGTAAATTAAATTGTTTTAAATGATTTTCTTTCCAGCAGCTTTGAGTTTTTCTTTAGGTTACTATTAGCTTTTCAGTTTCTTATTAGTGTGTAAATAATTATTTATTTTAATATGAATTTATATTATATTACGTTGATCTTCGCCTATTTTAATAAGCAAGTATGTTTTAAATAGAAAATAACTTAAAAAAGTTTTTAGAATTTTTTAAGTATTTATGTGGTATATAGTAGTATGTGAAGTATAAAATAATAAATTTTAACTGTTAAGTAAATAATTACATACTACAAAGAAACATAATATTTAAAGAAACCAAAATGACAATAACTCACATTGAACAGGGTTCATTTTAACTAACCTAAAGTTTCATTTACAGTTTGGTTATTTGGTAAGCGCATCATTTAAATTTTGTTTAATTTTTTAATTTTAAAAATTGTTTCAATTTTGTTTGGTATATTTGCTCTTACTTCTTTTTATTTTTACTGTTATACATAACTGATGAGTGGAAATAATCGTGAAATAAAAGCTTTTATATTATGTTACAGGTTTTTCTAATTTTTAGTAATTTTTTTTCATTTCTATAGCATAATTTTTTCAGATTTCTAATTTCTTGTTTATTCAAATATTTCTAAGTTCAACCCTGTTCAATGTAAATTATTGTCATTTTAATCAATAGATAAGTGGTTTAAGTAGTGTATTAATCATATCAAATTTTTAGCATAAACCAAAAAATGCACAAAACACTCCACTCTTCTCTTGCAATTTGTCGATAAATACGGATTTTTCTCCTTTCTCCTTCTAGTTCATCGCCTTATGATGCCATAGTATGGTGAAAACGTTTGCGATAATATACATACAGTGTATTTATATATTGTGATAACTTAAACATTTTAGTTTTCGAAAAAGGTTTTGTGCAATTTTTGGTTTATGCTAAAAATTTGATATGATTAATATCGAGTTACACTACTTAAACCACTTATCTATTGATTATTTTAAGAAAGCTGACACCAGTGAATTAAAAAAGTGGTATTTTAAATTGAATTTGAAGAGAAGAAACCTAGAGTTAAATATTTCGTTCAATCGATCATGCAAGAATCACGACTTCATACCCAATTACATTAACCTTTCTAATAAATAATACTTCCCCCCCCCTTCTAACTTACCTCACATCTACTTACATTCCCCCCCTTTTTTTTCCTTTTTTCTCTTTAAATTTACACCACCCTCTAGTAAATTCACACATAATTACCTCTTACCCCCTCCACTTTTCTCTTGCAATTGTCGATAAATACGGATTTTTCTCCTTTCTCCTTCTAGTTCATCGCCTGATGATGCCATAGTATGGTGAAAACGTTTGCGATAATATACATACAGTGTATTTATATATTGTGATAACTTAAACATTTTAGTTTTCGAAGAAGTGTTTTGTGAATTTTTTGGTTTATGCTAAAAATTTGATATGATTATTGTCATTTTGGTTTCTTTAAATATTATGTTTCTTTGTAGTATGTAATTATTTACTTAACAGTTAAAATTTATTATTTTAACATTTTGTTAGGTTTTATTATTTAAGTATGTTTCAGTGAAAAAAAAACAATTTGTTTATCATCAGTACATAGAAGATAGAAGATATTTCGTTAAGCAATTGTACAAGATTTTTTTATTTATAATATTGTAGTGATAAAACTGTTTGATTTTGTTCTGGTTTCATTTATTTTATTTTTATAATTGGAGTCGATTAAGCTTAACTTTTGCTCTTTGACGGTTTTAATTGAAATAAAAGCTCGTGAATATTTCAGTTTTATTTTAGAAAAGGTATATTTTTAATAATAAAATTATTATCTTGTTCTTGTGCGTTGATTTCAATTATATCAACGACCCAAGTCCTTGTTTTCGCTTTCTTAACGGCTAATCGGAAAATTGGTTTTACGTTAAAATTCAAATGAAGTTGATGGTTTTCAATCTGCTATCTACGTGAACCGAGTTTTTTAAGAAGATAGAAAAGCGTTTTATGGCTGATGTTGAATTGTCTTCAGGAACTATCGGCATTCTACCGTTTAATTGGATAAGTAATTAACTAAAACAATACCAATATAAAAATCTCAGTTATTCACCTCACGCTGCAATTTATTGCAGCAAAAAATAATAATGAAACTAAAAATCTTCATATTACATTCTTAAGTGATCATGGACGAAGAAAGAAATAGAACGAGGGTTTTATCCAACCAATCCACCACTCTGCTGTACTACATTATATAAAAAAAACATGGAAAGTTCTTGACGACAAAAAGGGGAGGAACAGAACACCCTGTGTGTAGAAAATGTTATAATTTATTGATACGATAACAAATGTTTAAAGAAGTTATTAGTTTAAATACTTTTTTGTATAAAAAAACCTTTGCGTTTCATGTGTATATCAAATTTGATAATCGGCACGCAATGTAATAGTAGTTCGTGTACAACGCAAGTTCACTGTACAATATTGGTGATGCAATTTTTTAGTACCACGTAATTAAAAATACCAGATTTAAAGAGATTTCAACTAATTATATAATGGCTTACTCGCACTTGGTCTAAAAGTGTATAATATAAAAATAATTTAAAATTTTGAAAAATAAATTACAATCTCGCCCTGCGCTTATATCCGGGATAAAATTGTTTATATAAAATTTATTTAATTGAAAAATAAATTACTGAAGAGAATTTCCATTAAAATTTAATAGTAAAAATAAAGAAAAAACTCGGAAATAGTTTTAAAGTTATAAAAACTGAATTAAAACTAAAATTGAATGCAGTTAAAGTGAGTAATGTGTCTCATAATTGCGAAACGTAGGAAACATAAATACAAACTTCTAATAAATTTAGTCGAATTTATATTACGTCGCTAACGACTAAATACCACTATAAGTAATAATCTACAACACCATGTTAATATATAATATTAAATTTAGCGAGACAAATTAATAAATTTAGTTGTAAAACAAAAAAGAAGAAAAATTTGTGTACCCTCAACACATAGCATGTCTTGCTTTAAGTTTTCCACAAAAAGGCTGGTAAGTTTATCTTCAAAGTTTCCTAAATTTTATTTGTCTAGTATCTTGAAAAAGTTTTGACCCCTAACATCCGAAGTTAGATAAAAAGTAACAAAAAGAATAATATTGTTCGTACAACTTTGTTGCACGAATCAAAGCTAAAAAGTTCTTTTGTTTGTTGTCTAGTAGATATAAATTCTAATATGGACTCACTTCTCATAAATTTCATGCGTAGTGTTTATCTACCCTAACTTCAGCTACCAAAAGCCGACAGATGCCCAAGGGGGTGATACGTCAGCAAAGTCGGGTACTGGGTTCGGCAGCGTAAGGTGTCATCTTGTAATAGATGCCACTAAATCTGAGAAAATATTGTATTTGTCGCGTGTATGAACCAAATAACAGATTTTATGTTGCACATTATTTTGGTTTCATTTATGATTTACAATCGAAACACGCAATGTTATCCACATTGCTTTCCATTTTCTGCTCGGTGTTTGTTGAGTAATTTTCTAGATACACAAATATTGGAAATAATAATATAATATTCATGTTAGTGCTATATTTTCTATAGAACTTCTCGTTCTGTATTTAAAAAAAATCCACTCCAAATATTTCCTAAACTAAAAGAGATGCAGTAGGTGCTAAGATGCGGTTTGCAGCGAGTTTGCTCACGTAATGCGTATCCTTAAATGTAAAGTTTCAGAATAGATATTTTCGATACAAGTTAGGAAAACTAACATTTTTCCATTCAAGGCGGAGGTTGACGATCGAGGCCGAAGGCCGAGATTGTAAACCGAAGTCGAGAATGGAAAAAATAGTTTTCCACGAGTATTGAACAATATTTTTTCTAATTATGTTTCAAAAAGAACCAATAACATTTCTTATTTCTCAAGAAAAAAGATAGGCGTTTATACTATAAAATTTTTATATTTTGCGGTTGGTAGCCCATTATAGACAGTAGGTAGGTCATAGATAGTAGCCATTACAACGTGAACAGGTAAGTGACCACGTTTTTTTTATGGTTATACAATTTGTGTGGCGAATTTTAAGTGGCAGTGATGTTAATTTTGGAGTGTCCACGTCGAAAACTGATCCGAGCGCAGTTAAGACTTTTAATAATTGTTCTAATGTAACCGTTAATGTATATTATAAATAAAGTAGATTAGAACTTTTTTTTTCTTTCCCGCACACTTTCACAAGTGTGTGGAAAAGTATTACTTTTCCGCACTAGGGCGGAAAAGTAGTACTTTTCCGCACACTTTTGAGTGTCAAAAAGTGACACTTTTTGAAACATAATTAGAAAAAATAATTTTAATACGCTTAAGTAACAGAACCAAAACTTCTTTGTTTCCCAATATTCGATTGAGACATTGGGATTATAACTTTTCGTAAATTACTTAACGCGAATCCTTGTTGTTATCCTGGATGTACATATTTGATACTTTCTACAAAAATGTCTGCGCGTCATAAGTAGTTGGTCGAATCAAAATTTAATAAATTTATATTAACGTAAGGGTTTGAATGACGGAATAGGTTTTAGAATAAATCACGTTGAAACTTTCATAAATAAAAACTTTTTCAATTTTCCAAGTTTCTCAGTATGATATTCCATTCAAAAGTTTCTATTTTTTAAATGGATGGACCAATCATATTTATTATAAAAAGTAACTGAGACCTTTTCTTTTGTGATTTACAAGTTTTAATTAGCAACCGATTTTTCAGAAGGCAAAATGTGAGGTTTAACTCTTTTTTAATTTTGAAGGAAAGTATACTTGACGTTTTATTAACTTGTATGTAAATAATTTATAAGGTATAATAATAACCAGGTCATTTATTTTTAAGCAACCCCCAAGCTGTAGTTACGTGATGACGATTTTTAAAAATTAAGCTCTTGGACGATCAAATATAATATTTCGTTCTCGTTGCAAACGGGCAACCACACTATTAAAACTTTTGTTCAATAATTCCTTTTTGCAATTTGTGCAATTTGTTGGTAGGTACTATCGGTTTGCGGTATGCGAGCGATATTTTAAGCGTCTTTTAAACATTATAATAATAAATTAACAGCATTTTGGATTTTCTGCTGAAATTTCAAGCGAATAATTAAATGCATAATTGATAATGTGTGCCGGCGACGCACATGGCGCTGGAAAGGTGGTATACGAATAAATTTTTAATTTATAAATCAAATTAATTGTACCATAAGCCTTTTCTAAAAAGATTTTTTCAAGTCCACAAATCCCATTAAACATTTCACCAATTTGCTCGTGTAAAGTTATTAATTAAGTGCTTACTGTCTTAAATCCTCCAGTATTAATAAAACAAATCTAAGGATTAGCGAGAGGAGTTGGTATTTCTGTTTGAAGTAACATGAAATCGGCTCACAGTAAATGTTTCGGAAGAGAATTTTCACGGTTCGCAGCTCGAGGCATCAAATTCATTAGTTACTCGGTTGCTGCTCCGTGCCTGACCACTTTTTAGTAGCTCGACTTTGTAAAGCGGTGAAGAAAACCTGTTTCTTTTTCATTAATCCAACAAAATTCGGTTGGCTGCATGCATGCAATACAATTTAAAAAGTTACTGTATTTAAAATTGTGCTTCGTGCAAGGAATTGAAATTAACTGTTTTTTTTTACTTTTCCACCTTAAATAAATTGGAAATCTTAAAAGTTAACTTTAAGATTTATTTTTAAATTTTTTCCTGCATAATAATTCGTAGCTTGCTTTAATTAAGTTAGTTTATCAGACATTTGTTTCTAACGTACTTATTATGTTATTAAGTTTATAATAATAATATAGTGAAAACTTATCATGCCTCGACGGGTGTCAGAAACTTAAATAAATGTAAATATACAAGTTAGAAATACTGCAAGCATTTCGAATATTTCTCATAATACGTCTTATACGTGTGGGATATGTTTAAACATAAGAAAAGTTTCCGTGATTAAATACACAAGCTTAGGTTTGGGCCTCCGTAGTTAAATTTAAAGTACTAAAGCCACCGGTACGTACAAATTCCCAAACAAATTATTTTGACTGTCTGTATAAAATTTAAATATTTCCCGAAAGAAAACTACCGAGTGACTGACATTTTGGTTAATATCAAATTGAAGTAACATCGGCAGAAGAGTTTCTGTGATAATAGCTAAAGATATGGCTATCTCTTGTGAGCCGTTTAAATTTCCGTCTTGGAAATCACGTAGACGGTGAAATTGCGTCCACCGCATAGCCGTACGACAGCGTTCGTCAAAATACAAAGGAAAATAAGTTGTTTTAAAATTTACACTTAATTTTGAAAATAAATGTAACTTTGCAACATCGACTGTTGTCTAGGTATTTACGTGGCGTTGAAATTTGAGAAGCTCAGCGAAACTATCAAATCAAATTGCCAAACTTTAGGTCCAACTATTTCATTGTTTCCATAATTTCGCAAATTTAACAACGACAAAAGGAATAGTGTAACCCCCAATCACTACTATAACATATCACAAACTCGGCGCCCCCAAAACTCCTCAAAAGGCCTCGTTTTCGTGCTTAAACGCATGCTATTGTATATTGTGCCGAGGGATCGGTGCTAACAAATTTTCAGCTCTAGATGATGGATTGAATACAAATATTCCTCCAGTAAACCTCCAAAATATCAGAAATTCGCTACCTTATCTAATTTGCAATTTCTAGTAACTAGGTGGGTGCCCTTTATGTACATAAGACAAAGCCACATTGTTATACGTCTTAGCCTAGAATATCTAATCAATTTTTGTGTCAAAGTAAAATAATACGAAATTTCTAAAAAGATTAGAAGCATAACTCACTTTACAACGCAAGAGATAAAAAGATGAAACCTATTTTCGTAAAAATTCAATAACCGGTAATCTTATTTTAAAAATATATCAATAAAGCGAAGTATCAAAATTGAAATTTATGTTTTTTACATCATAAAAATAAATAAAATCAATATTTTTTCTTAAAATTGTTAGTGTAAATATAAAATAAATTTTTTTTATATATCCAATCGTTATATTATACAAACAAAATACCGATTGTAAATATTTATTTTTTAATTTTAATAGAAAAATTTTGATTATTCAAGTCAGAAAATTGAAAATTCTGTAAATTTACTTTGCTACGTATTAAATTATTTCATACGGATGCTTATAAATTATAAATAAATATGTAATCTTGCAGGGTCAATGCCGGTTCCAGCTTTAATATTTGCGCCCAAGTTGTTACTATAATTTAAATATAATAATTAGAATCCGGATAAAAAAGCATAAAAATTTTTAAAAAAAGTGCTTAAAAAAGCATCAATTTAATTAAAAAAGCAACAAATTTATCAATAAAAGAATTATTGATAATATAATAAATTATAGTAAATTATTGACCCTAAGTGTTAATATTAATGTATTTTTTTTTATAAAAAAAACAGGTTAAAAAATCTTATTTTATTGTTTTTTTCACTCGTTTATTTTATAAAAAAAATTAAAAATTAAATTATTAACAGCTTGAATTTAATTTGTAAAACAATTGATTATTAAAAATAGTTTCAAATGATCTAGAGTAAAGTTCATTCTATCGCTTCAAGTTCTTTGTAAACTAAAAAGCTTCTTTCAACCTCGACACTAGTGATTGGTGCAAATTTGAATTTAGTAGCTACAACCGAGAAATTCATTTCCAAATTTACAATGGTTTCTCCGGATATGCTTTTGGATACATCGTCCAATATTTAATTTTTTTTTTAATAGTAATCTCACCCTGTCCTTAGATGTTAGAAGTGGCGTTTTTAAATTTTTTTGCCAAATCGAGCGATTGGCTGGTTTTCCAACAATATTATAATATCGCTTACAATTTGAAGTGACACTTAATGAAAGTTAAATTTGCTTTCAATTCTGGATTGCTTAACACATTTTGATGATGCGTGAGTTGTCGGGAGAAAAAAACCCCGCTGAGCAGCAGTACGTGCAAGGTAAAAAATATAGTGTGGCGGTGTATGAAATAAATACAGTTATTGTTTAAATTATTCTATAAACAATTTTAAAAATTTAAATACTTATGATTTTAAAAATCTTCAAAAATTCATAAACCGCACCGGAAAGCATAAAAAAGCACAATAAATCATAAAAAATCAAAAAAAGCACAAAAATTCAAAAAAAAGCATATAAAACATGGTGCCAAAAGAATCATTTTTTGATAAATCGCTTAGATTATTTAAAAAATTTGATTTGCTTTGAGTTTCCAGAAAAAGCATTATAGCTACAAATCCGGACTCTAATAATAATCAATTGATTATTATATTTACTGTTTTGTATTCAAGCATGAATAAAAATTATCTATCTTGTTGAATTTTATTCGGCTATGCAAATCAGCATCGAAAGTAAATATGTATAATTTTTCACTGTGCAGAGTATAGGTTTTATTTTGGACAGCATCATAGCATCCCAAATAACAACCAGACTATTCCTTAAAACTTTCAGTTAATAGATATTTATAATAGTAGTGAATAATTTCACTTGAAAATTTTTTACGATAAAGTTGTAAAGTTGCAAATTTCCTTTACAATTAAATTTTCTTAAAAATTATTATTTAATATTTTAATCTTAAAGCAACCAAGAATTACTACAGTATTTTAAAAATTTCGAGATATTATAACTATGACACAAAATCGGCGCTAAAAGTACAAAAGTAGATGATTTAATCTTGTGAGCAGTGCTATAATTGAATTGTAACCAAACCTATTTATTTAATTTAAATGTAGATGTTATACCAACCGGTTTTCAGGTGTGTAAACTATTATTGATTGCCAAATTGCAAGCTTATGAAATTAATAGTAATTTAAAAAGTTAATAGTTAATAATATTTTTATTGTATGGAGAGGGGGGAAGTGTAAATAGTTTATATAATTTTTAGTAGAAGAGATTTGGAAAAAGAAGAAAAATAACTAATTGAAAAAAGTAATACAGTAATACTAATAAAATAGTTTAAAAAGAAAAGATAATGTAAAGAAAAAATTATAAATAATAAATAAAATAAAAATATACGAATAAAATTATATTAATAACTTAACACGGACTAGTACATGCCTGCACATATCTAATGTGCAACGAGCCAATTTTTATGAGTAAAAATTTTAAATTTTCTCTACAAAAATTTATAACAACTTTTAAATTTCTCTTAATATATTATCATGGTATTTACATCACAAATTAATAATAAAATTTCATAAGAGATTTATGCACGAACTGATGTGTTTTATTGGATTGTTTGCATTTAATTTGCAATTTTGCCAAGAGCAAGAATTTTGACAGACCATTATGCAAGGTGGGTCAGTTAAAATTTAATATTAGCACAAAAGTGATATAAAAATGTTGAATAGTGTGAAAAAGTTAAATAAGGACGTAATTATAAATAAACACAAAGTAGTTAATTAATAAATAATATCGCGAAAAGCAAGAAGATTGGAAACGGAAAGAAAGTAAAAATTTTATGCTGGATTTTAAAAAAAGCTCAAGTATATTGAAATAGGAGATTGGTCTACAAAGTGTCAAATTGCAAATACGAATAATTTCCATTTAACTAAGGGAACTTCTCTTTCCTCTTGATTTAGGTCTTTGTTTTGTTATTTTTAACTTGATTTTAACTGAATTATAATCGGATTCTAACTTTGCTAGAAAAAAGTAATAGTTTTTTTTGAAAACATTGTACCGTATAAATTAAATTCTAACTGGAAATTTGTTGTTACTAATTCTACTAGATTATAGATTGAGAGAGCAGTCGTGGATAATGAATTTGATTTAGCTGATTTTTTAATTTTGTTTGGATTTCATGTTAAATGTTCAATGTTTGTGTCGTGTCATATACTAGAATTTAAATATAAAAGTCAACTTATTGTTTGATGAAGAATAAATCATAATCAATAATTTTAGTTTTCTGCTTACATTTAAAGCATATTTGTTAATCGCCCATTAACATACAGAATACAAATCAATGAGATATATGTCAATCAATAGAATTGTAATGAGATACTGATTAGAAGGATTAGTTTGAATGAGGATTTAATTAAATACGAAATATATATTCTGAGCTTAATAATACCTACCTAGCAATAAATATCTAGCTCCTCAAGAAAAAAACGCTAATTAATATTTTCCTACAATATTTTGAGTAATTAATAGAGAAAAACGATTTTAAATTCCGTGAATATCTGTTTTAAAGTATCTGCTTTGATGTATGCAATTAATTAGCTGAAGAAAAAAAAAAGTAAAAGTCTATTAAGTTGCGAAGCGTTAGGGTCTTTTTAGATTCTGTATAAGATTAATCGAACATATTATGTAATCACTTTTTCTAGATGCTTGCATAAATCGATTATGTTTTTAAAGTAGAAAGAAAATTGAAACTATAGATTTACTTACATTAAATCGAGCTTAAATAGAAAAGCTTTGCATTCTTCAAAGCCGGATAGAATAATGATCTTCATCGGCAACACGAAAATGTGAAGGAAAGTACGTAAGCCCAAAAATGTAGTTGGTTGTTTTCGCGAGTAATAATTCATTTTTTAAAGTTTTCTTACTACCTTCCCAGTAGAATTGCAACGTCTCCTGTCAGATTTTGAAATATAGCCTCTTAAATTTTGATATACTATCTTTGTTCTTTATAACGCCATAAATACCAATCTATCGTTTGCTTTCTATTGCGAACAAAATTTGTGCACCGAATTAGCACTGTGCCATATAATATGTTCAACGGAGACGGTTAACTATTACTACTCCACCTAGCAGCGTTTATTCATTGAGATTCCAGACACAAGGAGCTCGAAATTAGAATCGTAAATTTTGCTGGTCAGCCCAGAAGTACCTAACTTAAACGTTTCTTGTATTCCAAATATTCTTTTTACTTAAAGAAATGTTTGCTCAAACCGCCTCGTTGTAAAGTCAAAAGGATTTTCCTTTAATTAACAATAAATTGGAAATTAATTGAAAGCTTCCTCTGGAAATATGTTCAATAAATTTGGCTGAATAAATAAAAGAAGAGTATGAATAATTCAATGGTTATAAAAGCATAAAAAATGTTACTTATTTTCCTGTCTTCTTTATGTACATTACATTTTACTACAGTAGTCAACTAGAACGTCTTCCGCAAATATTATTCTAGCGACTTACTTCAACAAACCTATTGATTAAGGCGGCTTTTGATAAATCAATTTGTTAAATGAAAAATTTTAATTAACTAACCCTTCTTTTAATCGAATTTCTTTTACTGTTTCTTAACAAATTCGAGAGGGTAAACGGTTAATTATTTGATTAAAATTTGTATTCCTTTTTTCGCTTATTATTATTATTGCTTTCGAGCGGTGGACGTTGCCGAGCAAATAAATTATTAATTTAAATTATGTATTACGTAAAATTATAAAGCGTTCTTGAATTTTTGAACCAAAGTGGCAAAATTAATGTACCGGATTACGTGCTGCAAGATAATTTTGTTTCATTTGTATGAATGTCAAAAGTATATGTTTGCATGGTATTAAAGTTTACTTTAAAACAAAACATCAAAAACTATGATTTATGTAAAATTAAGTACTTGTCTATTATGCTGACAGTTAATTTTAGCAGAAGACGTGTGCTGAAGAAAATTTAGTGCATAATAAATACTTGACGTAATTAAATGTATGGCAAGGCTACGATAGCGAATGGAATTGATATATAAAGTTGGAAGAAGAATAATCCAGGATTTTGAAGATTGTGAAGTGTCCTGCAGGAGCAGTAATCCTACAGGAAGGGTTTAATTGTCACTGAAACTAGCAGTTCTTAGCCTGTGTTGTGGTCTCCATTACATTAAGGATATCCGCCAGAACGAACGTGAATAGTGTAGGATTATATTATGAAGCCACTTAATTATTTAAACTTTCATTAGGAAAAACACTTTTTCTCGTTAGAAATTTTTCTAAAACTAATTAATGCGACAAAATTATAACTTTTTATTTCTGTCTTTCTTAACATTTGCGTTTTCATTAGCCAATCTTCTTACTACCTACCATTACCCAAACTTTCTAATTAAAAAGCGCTAAAGTTATTAAAATGCAACATACATATAAAAAAACTTTTTCAACTTTGTTTTATAAAACGTTTCACTTTACATATTTTATGAATTTGCTCCACTCTTCTCTTTATTAATAAAATATTACAAAATTTCCAAAAAGTAGTAGGTAATATACTATTATTATTTAATTCATTTATTTGGCAATATTTAAATGTTTTTTATCAGACACAAAATCTGCAAGTCAAAAAAGGATCTACTAAATAAAATGGTATATAAATGCAAAGAATTAATTTGATTCAAATATAAAAATTACGACCAAGTATGTAAATATCAGGATACTCAATTCATACACAAGAATGGGGTTACTTGGAACTTGGTATAACTTTGAACAAAGCCAACAACATTTTACTTTATTTTTGTCACTTTTATATACAAACAATGTACTTGCATTTTCTGATAACACAAATTTAAGATACCTCATGGAACATCGGGAACGACGTCATTATGACTTGTTAAAAATTGTTTTCGAACTTTTGTTTGTATCGGCGTTATAATAACAGTTTTGTATAACTGCGCTTACATTTCCGTTACATTATTAAATGTTAACATCAATTTTTACTATTGAAGGGACCGTTAATTTTTATTATTTTGAAAAACCGTTTAATTGCAATTAATTGATTATTCAAAGTTAATTTTAATTTTAATTTAAAATTTTTTTATGGGTAATTGAATATTTATACATATTAATGCTTCAAAACGGAAGAATTTCATAATTTTATGTTTTTTAATGCGTGGTGAATTTGTTTGGATTGTCAAAACTGTAAGATTACCTCAGTAGTTCAAATTACAAGAATGCTTTTTCCCAAGATTTACAACAACTTTAATTTAAATTTATATTTTCTGTTTTATCCTTTTTTTTCTTCTTATTTATCTTATCCTATTTTGTAGGAATTATAATGGTAAGTATATTAGAAAGACTGTAAAAATACAATTTAAGGACATATAAGGGATATAAATAATTCGATGTTTGGCTGACACCTGCACCTTAGAGGACACGAAAAGGACGAAGACACAACTGAAATGTTACACTAGTAAAAGAAGAGAAATAAATTGGAATCTCTAATCTCTAAAATATCTCTATATGTATGTATATATTATATTATACTATTATAATTTATTGCTCTAGAGAAATATTTGAACCGAATAATAGAAGCAACTAAGCGAATTCCGTTGCAGGTTATAATGTAATCAAAAATTAGGTGCAAATTTAATTTAAACAGAAAAAACAATGTCAATTTTCATTATCTAAATTTTCGTCGTTATTTGGTTAATCCACTTAGGTCGTTATTGCGATAATAGAAGAAAGGCTTCCATCTACGTACTGGTATATTTTGTAAAAGTATAAATCATTGCCTAGTTTTCAATTAGGTAAATAAAATAAAATTGGTACGTATAAGCTGTCTGGAAATTGAATTGGTAGGCTCAGAGCAATTAATCAAATATTGATCTTATATTAAAATTGGTTCGAGATAATAATTTATGGACTGTTTTGAGTAAAGAAGCAAAACAAGTCGAAACGTTTAATAATTGAACTATAAATCACAGAAATAGGTTTATATAAATTTATAATGTTAGTTAAGTTTTATTTATTATCTACAATAACTCAAAAATGTTGCGATTGAATTGCCATAAGAAAACGTCTAAAAAATTGCTCATTTTTCTAAAATTATCTCGCACATCTACCCGATAATGCAGTGTGGCAAATTGACCACATAAGCAAAAATTGGTTTATTAGGTTCATTTTTAACGTAAAATAAGTCTGACGTTCTTTTTTTTGATGCATGTTCAGGTTTTAAACAACTTGTCAACGCTTTACCATTTCATGATTTACGGGTTCATTTATCACGCAGCATTCATCTCATTCAATACCTCGTCTATCATCTCTACGGTTTCACTTTTCCTCTGTTCCACGACGCAGTTTTCGCTATTCCAGTTATCCCTTGTGTTCGGTCGAAACGCCACCTAGCCCATGAAATTATTCAACTATGAAATTTTCAAAGCGATATTTTTCTATAAAAAAGATTCTCAAGTCAATCTTGACAAAACACGATTCGAGATTTTACCCAAAAGCTGATACCATCTAACACCAAAAATGTGATAGGTTTATTAACGCACATTTGGCAGAATTTCCGGCTTCTCCACTTTTACAAATAAGCTGTATTCCATAAATTATTTATCAACTCCCAAAACTTGTGTTTTCTCAACAATTTTCATTGCTATAAAAATTAATATTATTTACTGGATGATCAATAGTTTTAAAGTTACGACGAATAATAAAATATTGCATTTTTGCTTACTATTGAGATGTTATATCTATAATAAAAAACTTGCTTTTATTTGTTTTAAATTACTTAAACATGAAATGGGATCTAGAATTTTCCTTGTTCACAAACTTTCACAATTCCAGAAATTTTAGGTTCTGACAATAACAATTTTTCAGCATAGGTTTTCTTATACTACTTCAAATAGTTATCGATCCTGTTCATCTAACCAATATAAATACTTTATTAGAATTTTTTGTTGTTACATTTCCCGTATAAATATTTATATACCGGGAAATAAGGAAATAGCTCGCAGAAAGAAAAAAGCTCAGATGTGGCAGGGCTGTTTTAACAAAATAAAGAATAACTAAATAAATTGTGAAACTTTAAAAAGCACATCCTTGTAATTAAACTTTAAGTAGTGCAAACTTTGCAAATGAAACACACTTTAAGCATTATAATACACATGTTTATACACACTTTATTACTTTATGTGTAGAATAATTGTAAACTTCGTAGCGTTATTGTATGATAGGGTCGAGATATAAATAAAAGGATTAATTATACGGAAAATAATTAAATTTTATAATTTTTTCTCTAGAGAGATTATAGAATTAAATCTAAACTTTCGACAATGTCGGATGTAGAAGCTCCTCGACTAATACAGGTTTTTTACTCGTAACTTTTAAAGCCAGTTTTAATTGATCCGGCTGTTTAAATTATTTTTGTAGCTAAAAAAATATACCTACACAAATTTTGCCCTAGGTGTTTACCGAAGCTCTTTAATATTCATAAGTTCATTGTTAAACAAGTGTCAGCAGCCTAATGTATATTATGTTATAATATATTGTGTTGTGTTAGAGTTAACAGTTTGACCGTTTGCTGAAATCGATAATTTGCGAATTCTACCAACATGCAAAATTGCAATTATCTACTATGAAACAAATATTTGGCACCTCACTTTCAGAATTTTAAAATTTTAATAATTGTGTAGCGACCGGTATTAATGTCACTGTAATACCAACTACTAATACCAACCAAACAATATAATAATATCGATACCAACACACAACAGATCCAGTCAGTTAGAAGCAAGCAGCAAAAGAATTCGACCAACAAGCGACAACTTTTATGAGCTATGAAGCAATTGGCCATCGGAGCAGGATTATCTGACGAATCCACATTACGTGAACTATTTTTGCAAAAAATGCCAACGCAATTTCAACCAGTTTTAATAGGATTGTCAATGCTTAAACTCACCCAACTGGCCGAAACCGCCGACCAACTGATGGAACTGACGTCTGCAACATCATCGGCATGTAAAACTATGGTCAAGCTCCCACAGAAAATAAAAACGCAAGACGACAAAACAGTCATCCAACAGTTAATCGCAGAAGTAAAGGAACTGAAAGTACAGATGCGAGACATGTCACGCGCTCGAAGCACATGCCGAAATAGGTTTTCATCGAACAGAAGCCCCACCCCTACTTGAAATTTTGCATGTTTTTACCATCCACAATGCAACGGATTAGTTGAAAGATTTCACATGCAGTTAAAATCAGCTTTGATGTGTCACGAAACTTCATGGACGCAGGCACTCCCAATAGTTCTTTTAGGAATTCGAACAACAATAAAAGAAGCTATCGGCACATCACCAGCGGAACTCGTATATGGAACATCACTGCGTTTACCAGGCGATCTGATCGATGCCCCAGTAACAATTCGAAACACACCACCGCAAGGTTTTGTGGAAGAGCTCAAACAACGCATGAACGACTTACAATATAAACATACAACTTTTCATCAACGCAACAAAGCATACGTTTCAAATAGTCTAAAAGACGCAAAATACGTATTTGTTCGAGTCGATCGTGTAAAAAACCATTGCAACATCCATATGACGGACCTTTTAAGGTAATAATTAAAACAGAAAAATATTTTGAATTGATGATAAACAACAAACTTCAAAATATCTCGATTGATCGCCTAAAAACTGCAATTACGGAGAGCAGCTCAAGCTATCCCGAAGAAATCGCACTGGACACTTCCGCAGAGAAACCAGTACGTCAACGTAGCCAAACTCCAGAAACATCAACACAGCCAACGTATAGAAAAACCAGAAGCGGACGTACTGTTAGATTTCCATCAAGATACGGAGAGATGGTTAGCTAGAAGGGAGTAGTGTAGCGACCGGTATTAATGTCACAGTAATACTAACTACTAATACTAACCAAACAATATAATAATATCGATACCAACTCACAAATACTCTGAGTATATAAAGAGCAACACACAACAGATCCAGTCAGTTAGAAGCAAGCAGCAGCAGCATCAGAAGAATTCGACCAACAAGCGACAACAAGCGAGTGAGCAATCGAACGACGATCTAACAACGACCGAACGACGAAGGCAACGATAACCATTCAGCCATTATAAATATTTAGTAGCAACCGCTAACAACAGCGCTACAATTGCACTATAGGTTGTGATTTTAATTTCTGAAAAAAAAAAAAATTTGGCTACTTTTAATAAAATTAACTAGTATCTTTAAATGAACGTTGAAAGAATGCTTTTCTGCTACTGATAGATTTTAAAGAAATTCTTACGTAAGGAGATTTATATTTTTAATATACCTATTGTTCCCTTGCTAATCAGAGACTATCCTGAAATATTCCTATTATGTCCTGGGATCGTAATTAGCCATTAATTACACTTAGCTCGTTTTATGTATTTATTAATTTCTGTATCTTTACATATCTGCAGGTTTGCCAACCGAAAACAATAATATTACAAAAATAAAATATATAACAATTCCTCTAATAGATTTTTTTCGATTTGAGTTGTAATATTGAATTTGAAATTGTAAGGGATATTTAGGATAAATAAAATTAATTAAAATTTTCAAAAATAAAGACTATCATCAAATTATTATTGTTTGATTTTCTAAAAATTTGTTTTGTACAATTTTTATAAGTGCAATTGAAAAAGTGTCAGGTGAACTTCACGGAGTACTGGTTTTTTGACTGAATGATTTCAGAATGCCAGGAACAAAGCAGTTCTATCAAGAAAAATTCAAAAGTTTCTATTGGATACTCTAGAATACGTCGTGAGTTGCAGGTGTAATTTGCTGATAAATATTATTCGCTTATATAGCAATATTTGTACCTTTTGAAGATATTAAACAGGGACGATGACAGCAAGAAGCCATAGGGAACGTCTGGAACGATCCGTTTCTCTGTAGAGGAAATTCCCTCGAGTTTTATCTCTTACGTTCTTCAGACTGTCAGATAATCTACGGCTTTATGAAAATGTAATACAATACGGTTTAAGGGTTTAGTTTTACACTTAACGCAATCACAATAATCAAACGTGGGCGCGAAGAAAAAAGAAAATTAAAATTTTTATTAACGAAAATCAATAAAGTTCTTTCGTTTTATAATAACGTAATAATTTCGAATAAATAAATACACGTTATTCCGTTTTATTCGCTCAAAGTTGAAATAAATTTTAGTTTTTCTTCTAATCTTTGAATCTTATATTGTAATTATAATATGCAGGTATAATACATAGCAGGCAGATAGGTAACAATAAATTGAATTGTTAAATACGGTGTCGCTACATATTTGTTATTAACACAATCCATCGATCAAATATGAACCGCAGCTCAACCGCTATTTTAATAAAATATCACGTAAGCAAAAACATTTCTTGTCAGAGTACACAAGTAGCTGTTACCTATAACAGCTGACATTTAGCAGTTAACAAAGCAACATATTTGATGAAAATTCATATTTTCTTTTCGGCGAGGCGACGTTTTCTGTTTTGAACGCGATATATTTCATTACAGGCCGTAACCCCTCATTTGAATATGCCGGGTCGCGTCTCCTAAATTCAATGATAAATGGAAATTGCATTTTACGTTTAAGATATTTTCATAAAATTTCTTGTCCTTTTGTTACAAATAAAATTAGAAAATAAAATGATAAATGTGTTGCATACAATACGGCGTATAATCGATAGGTATGTTATCGTTCACACTTTTGTGCTTTTAATTTTTTTTATTGCTGCATTGATATTATATTCAATTTTTGTAACCGTGCGCCTTTCACACACAGGAAAGCGCACCCTAGATGAATGTATTCTATCAGGAAATTAAATTTTCCCATCAAAACGTTAAATTAGAATTCGAAAAAAGTTTCAAGTTATTTGTTTTATCTTTTGTTAGATTAAAAAGGGTTTTCCATAACAAAACTTTTTCATAATTGTTTACCACACCAACCGTGGTCGTCGGATAAAAAAAGAAGATGTAAAAATTAGTAAAAATTTTGATTTTTAACGAAAAGATCAAGTTAAAAAATTTAATTACGGTATCAAACAAATTGGTATAATTAAATTTTGAATTAAATTAACCCCGAGTCATTCTTCAGTAAGTTACAAACTACCAAGAAAGTAATTTCGAATGGTTTGAAAGCTATTGACAAAAACTGTTGGTTTTTCGAAATTTATCATTGCTTCGTAATCAACAAACTTGTAAAGGGAAAAAGTTGTTATCAATGCAAACAAACATAAATTTTCCTCTAGTTCTGTATTTAATTTATCGTCGTTGAAATTTTAAATTAATTTTGTTCGTAATTGCCACTTACGAGGTGCAACGCAGAAGATAAATGACTCGAACATCGTTAAAGAGGCATTCGAAATTATTTGCGCAAACATTTTTTTAAAATCACTTCTTAATTTAAACGTAATTAATTGAAAGCGTACCATCTAGTAGCTACCTATCTAAATTAAAAAGCTCTATTATTGCAATAATAGAAGATTAAAAAAGAAATCGTCTCGAGATAAATTCTTTTGATTTTGACAAATTAAACGTCTGTAGCAATTATTGCTTTGTAGAGCATAGACTCGCTTTCCTCGCTCTAAAAATGGTGGCAATGACTACTTTGACATATTGTTGGTGGTAATCAATCCTTATAAATCAATTAGATATATACTACCGGTTTGTTGGAAAAAAAAACAAATAATTAATCATTTTCTTTTCGAAAAAATAGAGGTTTGGCTAGAAATGCAAATTTTACACTTATTATTATTAAATTGTAAATGTCAAAAATTTAAACGCATGTTAAATTTAAACTTGACATATAAAAGTCATACGAGAGATTTACAATAAATATGTAAATTTTATTTCAGAATGGCAAAACTTGCTGTAAGTAAAATGGGAAATGTTAATTTAAAATTATCATAAACTTTTTTTGACAGGGTTCTAGAGTATCCAACAATGAATTTAAGTTTGTAATTGTAAGTAATTTAGTTTCACATTATTTAAGCTACTTTCAGATTTTCAAAATTACTAATTCTGTATATTGCAGCGTCAAGCTCCTAGCGATAATTTGCCGGCTCGGGATTATGCCGATTTTAAATCAGATTGTATGTTCGTAATGATAATTGAAATTATTAATTTTGCTATGTTATTTTCTTTTAGCACAACTGTCCTTCACGGAAAAATTGGAACATGTGGAAAAATATTCTCTGTACTTGTTTATGATTTTGACCATTTTATATTGGATAAATATTATAAATGGCTTAAAGGTTACGAAATTTTTAATATTTCGGTTTAGCACCATAAATAATATTATTATATCAATCAAAATGGTAATGTAATAGTGCCAAGCAGGGATTATATCTAATCGACAATAAGGCAGATCATACTAAGCAGTATTTAATTGTACTCGATAATTGTAGTATTATATGTCATCATTTTCACCACCACATAATACACCTTAACGAGTTTAGACATGCCACTAAATATATGTAACATAATGGTCGGCCATTAGGTACCTAGCTGTAAATATATGTACCTACACGTGTAATATACATATTATATAATCATATCTGATCAAACACTTGCAATCTAAAATTTAATTTAGCAATTGCTTTGCTTCAGGCCACTACAGACTGAATATCAAGCATTATAATTTTAATTAAACAGGTTCTTTGAAATAGTCATATAGAGCATGCTTAGTATCATCCTACGTATCACTAAAGCTATTAAATGTGTTATTAAAAAAATTAATTTGCAGGAAGCACATGCGAACTACGAAGGCATGCACTTGAGAATGAGATGCCTAATACCGGAATTAGAGAAAACTCCATGGACTTTCCAGCAAATTAAAAATATTTCTCATTACAGGTGAAAAACTTACAAACAATATCTAGCCCAACTACAAATTTTTTTCGAATTTCAGCAATTCAAGCAATATTTGTTACTACTACAATCACAGCTACAAATTATTGGCGACTCTTTCGTACGAAGAAGCAATAAAGCTCGTAAATAATTTTAAAGGCGTGACGGTGAAAATTTGTTCCGAATATGTGTTTGATTCAAAAATTTTTTTCTTAAAATTTTTAATGGAGGTAAGTAATATTTTAATTATCTATTTAAACCAAACAATCAAGTTTTAGCAAAATGTCCTGTGTGATCCACATGTTTTAGATGTATCTCTGTACCTTAATTTCATATGGACATTATTATTTGTTAGTATTGGCTTTCTTAGTGATATGTACGTTATTGCAATTTAAATTATAAAATTCCTACACAGCATTTACAAACGTAGAAAATACACGTATTCTTGACAAAGTGTTTTTACACGTTTCTCAATTTTTATCTATTTAATTGGACCATAGCTCCGAGACGGATCACTTCATTGTCTCAAGATTACGAATATTTACTACCACTTCCAAGTCGACGAAGACTTTACAGTAAAATAATTATTATTATTTTAGATATGGACGTAAACCAATTATAATGGCCTGTTTTGGCATTTCCTTTTTTAGTAGTACAATCCTTCTATTCACTAAATCGTATTGGCTAAGTTTTTCGCTATTACTTACACTTTCCGGAAGTTTTCGTGGATTATTTATCTTAAACCTTATTTTAGGTAAAACAATTAACAAATTTTCTACAGGCAAATGTTATTATTTGTTTAATTAAAATCAGTATTTATTATTTATTTAGCTACAGAGTTAGTAAACAGCAATGTCCGAAATTATTTAGTTGGATTAATGGATTGTGGAATTAGAATTGGAGTAATAATAAAAGTATTTCTTTACAAGCACATCGAAGATTGGCGATTAACTAATCTAGCTTTTTATTTTACATTTTTGGTACCCCTCCATTGTTTATGGTATGTAAAGTTATACATTGCTATATTTGTTTTCACTTTTAAACAAAACATGACAATATATATGAAAAATGAATTTCAGGTTGATTCCTGAATCGCCACGTTGGCTACTCTGCTACAAAAAATGGCCGGAAATAAACGAAATAATTTATAATATGAATTATCAAAATCGTGACTATGAGCAGAACGCAAACGTTTATGTAGAATCAACTCCGAACCCTAAGATTAGTTTCGCCCAAATTTTAAAAATACTTGTTAAACCAATTTTTTTGAGAAGGTGCATTTGTTTCGGATTGATATTTGGAGTGATCGATTATATATATGCACAAGAAAGTAATATTTATTACCCCTCGTAAGGTTTTATAAACTGGAATATAAAATTTGTTCTTATTTTGTTATTAGATAGCAGAACTGAATTGTTACTAAATTCTGAGTACTCATTGGTATATACAAATCTACTATGTAGTGTAAGTAGTCATCATACGAGCTGAAAATTAGTACTTTTTATAAATTTTAGCTTGTAAGCGTTATTCTAATACCATTAGCATTAAATCGAATCAGTAGACCAACGGCTTTATGCATATGTTTTCTGATATTATCCATGATATACTCGGGGACCACAACGTACGAATCATGTGAGAAATTTATTACTCCGTTACGATATGTCGAAATGAAAATTTGATTTTTTAGACTCGGATGTGGAATCTATAGTTGCATGCCTGTGTTTGATGATGGCCAACAATGCTTTACTTATTACCTACGTAATCTCAATAGAAATGTTTCATACCAAAGTTAGGGCCTCCGGTGTAACTGTTTCCCATTCTATTGGAAAAGCGATATTAAAAATTCTTAATATTATAAACAAAGAACATAAATTCGATGTAAGCAATACAGGAGTTATTTTTATTTACTAAATCACAAAATTTAATTTAAAATTTTACAGAATATATTTGGAATATACGAATGGACATTTTTTTCTGGAATACTACTGATTTGTGCAATTTCGTGTACACTTTTGGAAGATACGGGATCTGTACCGATAGCCGATACGGAATATCAAGCAATTTTTCATTTTTAAGTACAAAAAATTTTTGTAGGTATTTGTTGTGATAGCAAGTATTATGATATATTCAATAAAAGTGATTTGAAATACATATATTTATATTGTTGTATACTTTTGTAAAATGTTGAAAAATAATTAAAATTTAAGCTTTCAATTTAAATTAAATTGAAAAAAAATTGAACTTTGTTCATGTGAGAGAATTTTTTTTTGATCATTTATTCGCCATTGTTTTTTTTTGTAACTCGAGTAATACGAGCAACGGTCAGAATTTTTTTTTTTATTTTTTAATTTTAGTTTTCTGACAGCTAAAATCGATGGCGTTGATTATTATGTGAATTTTAAGAAATTTGAGTTGGACGATTTAAACTAATTTGGCAGACGATAGATTTACATATCAAAAATCTGAAAAAGAGTCAATTTAAACACTTTAATTCTAATTCACCTATACTAATTCGAACAGAGAATAATTTTGATCATTTTGATTATCCTAAAATAATTGATGGTAATATGTGAGAACCAAGATAACGAGGAATGTCTTGAAATCGTATTAAGTTAAAAATTATATCGTTATTCCAAAATAATATCTTAATTAGAGAAATTAATTAATTTCGATCAGATGCTAAAGAAATATTTTGGTGAATCCAACAATTGTAACACTCCATTATCTACTAAATGCTATTAATGAAAAGATAATTTTAAAATCAAGACAAGTTTGATAACTTTAATTTTGCTATTAATTAATTCTAAATATTTAATTTATTAATGTTAACAGCTGTTAAAATTGTGTATTTACGTTAATTTATTTACTTAAATTCATTAAGATGACCGACCTTAATTAATTATTGTAATTTTATTTTTATTAACAGTATTAATGGAAATAATAAGAAAAATCGATATATTAAAATACTATATTATAATAACGATAAAATATTGTTGAAAAATAGTTTTGTGTTAATTTTTAAAATTTAATTTTACAAAAAAAAATGAATATATAATACTATATACTTATTTGCACAACACATTTTCAGTTTTCGTATAAGTAATGTGTTTCCTTTACTTTAAACGATGCTATATGAAATTATAATGAAAAATTATAATCGACACGCAATATTGCAATGATGATACTTCTATTGTTAAAATCATTACTTTGATGGATTTGCAATCAACGCAGGGAAATTGACTCAATAAGCAATATCTGATATTAAAGGTACACATAGAAATCACAAACCGACATGAAGAATCTAACTGTACTTTTATACTCATCATCAAATAATTTATTTTATTTTAAAATTTGAAAATTGCTTATTATTTTTAATTATTTGATTTTTGTCGTTCACAGCAAAATTATTTTTTCTTTCAGTATTGATTTATCGAGTCGATTTAATTTAATTTTAAAAATATCAAGCAAACATACAAATCTTAAATTAGAGCTTTTATTCTTTTATCAATCAAATAATCAATCTCAAACCGTATCTTCTTGCGTATTTATAACTTAATAAATTGTTTATTTTGAAAAGTTTTCACAAAATTTGAACGGAATATTTATGTACTAATTTTACGTTTATTTACTTTATTGTATTATTATTTACAGTTTGTTAAGGTAAATTAAATAAAACAATTTATTATAAATTATTTGAGAAATTAACAATTTTAATTTTAAAAACTAAAAAATTTGTATAAGTTGAAATAAATATTTTTGAAGAACAAATCGCTGAAACAGGGCTGAAATTACGGACATAAATATAGTAACAACCGACACTTCTTTAAAAGTATTTAAATTTTTTTAGTAATAATACTTTACTCATGCTAGAAGAAGTAAACACTTAATGACGAAAAAATTCTTTGTTAATGTCAAGTTGTAGAAAATAAGTACAAATCCAATTATTCCTGAAAATTATAAAAGTTACATATTTATATTTAATACATAATAAGAGGTTAAATTTGAACACAATAACAGCAATTTATAAGTAATTAAAATTAATGATGCACAAAACTGAATTAATTTTAATTATCACCTGGTATCATTAACTTCTAAGCACAAAATTAATTAATCAATAGAGGAGGGGTTTTTATGACACCACAACAAATTGTTATCGTGAAACGCGTTTTAATACAAAAAAAATCTTTATATTGGACGATAATTCCACTATGTGCACAAATAATCTTTATGAGAACTTTATAGTGTCCTTTTCCAGCATCTAACATAGACAATGTGTGAGCTTATGTTCGTAATAATATGGTCTCTCACGAGCAGCTGACTTTTGAGAGTAATTTTAGTGTTACAACTGAACCCCGAAGACGCTACAATATTTACAATATAAAATATCCCGAAGAGAAAAAAGACTATAATTGAACGTAATGGAAAAAATATCGTATACCTACTAAAGTTTCTCGTACAAAGTGTTTTTAACTTCTCGTTCATTAATCTTCAGTAGTAGTAGTTTTGTTGTTCACACTTTCTCGATTAAAAACCTGAAAAACTTTCCATAGATATTTTGAAAATATCCTAACGATATTGGAATTTTATTAATAAATTTCCCTAATTCGTCTTGCAAATAATGTTTTCTTTTTGAAAATAAAAATTTAGGCGTGAAAAATAGAAAATTGTATTTAAAAACTCGCGCTGTATACTTTTAATAAATTTTATTTATTCAAGAATAGGAATGGGTATTTTATTATATCGCTACGTTGATGGGAGCCTTAACATGCGTTTTCATTAGTGACACCGGAAATATTCTATTACCAGAGACAGAATTACAAGCAATTTTTCATTTCTAACAACACCCAGTTAAAAAATATTTAATAAAATTTCTGTAACATTGTTGATGTAAAAAATGTATACTACTATAGCTGTAGCCGTAACAAATTTCGAGCACTTTAGCTAATATTTTAGCTAACTCTTCGGTATTTTATAGATTTACATGCACCATTAAGCATCAAAAGGAATTTATCATAACCGATTGGCGTCAGAAATTTTTCTCCAGATTACAGATAATTGAGATAATATAAATTTTTAGTAAAATAAAAAACCGCCAAACAAATTATTTATAATAAACTACTATTAAAGTAATTTTATTAAACATATCAAATTTTTAGCATAAACCAAAAAATGCACAAAACACTTTTTCGAAAACTAAAATGTTTAAGTTATCACAATATATAAATACGATGATGATCATCGCCTGATGATGCCATAGTATGGTGAAAACGTTTGCGATAATATACATACTGTGTATTTATATATTGTGATAACTTAAACATTTTAGTTTTCGAAAAAGTGTTTTGTGCATTTTTTGGTTTATGCTAAAAATTTGATATGATTAATATTGAGTTACACTACTTAAACCACTTATCTATTGATTAATTTTATTAAATCTAAGTGTTTCTTTAAATTGATGTAGTAGTACTATGTATCGGTAGATTTGAAAAACGGAAACCGCGGTTTTATACTTGGTTGTGCCCGATAGACCGCTGCGATCTCTTATAATTTGTTATTTACAGTTTTTCAGCATTTGAGAAAATAAGCAATATAGCCTGAAACATTGGTTTATAACACTACAAAAAATTATTAATTTTGTATGATAAAATCTAATCTAATACTATCAACAACCCTCACAACGATTTACGTTAATAATAAAAAAATATAGTAAATGTAAATTTAAATAATATCTGGTTGAGTAAATATGCAATATTTGTAAGTTTTCAAAATTTTACATGCATTTGCACAAAGCGTGGAGTCAAATATTATTTTACATATTTTTGCGCTTTATTTTCATTCCCATAAGTGAGCTTCACACGTTTGGTATTTACCTACACTAAATTTATGTTGAAATTAAAATCCATCACTTTTTTTTATTAAAAAAATTGTATACATTTTCGACAATATTATTATTGAATTAATAAATATGAGCAACTAGACATCTAAAAGACTAGCCGATGTAGTAGTTCTTAAGCTGCATTCACAACTTCGAAATGAAGTTGACATTAAAATTAATAATTATGATACCTACATACTTTAAAATAACACAAAAATGTAAATAGATTTTTTAGAACCAAATTGAATAACATTTCACATTCATACAGCATCACAAACCGTATTTTGTTGTTAATAAAGCAAAAGTTTCATTATTTTCTCTCTCAATTTTTTATGATATTTGTAAACGAACAATACTTTATTAAGTATTCGATTCGATATACTAGATAATAGCAGTGGACATTTTTTATTGCATTATAAATTATTATAAATTGTCACTGCTTGAAAAGGGCTTCCAACGTTTTCCCTTGTATATGAATATATAACAGTAATTAATAATTTTCATTTTAAATGCGACAACCAACAATCACTTGCCAAATTACCTTCAAAATTATTTATGTCATCCCATTCTACGAGTTACTTTATATGCAAGCATCCTGTTAGTGTTACAGCTTTTTCATTTTTAATTTGTTTTAATTGTTAAGCAAAAATTGTCACTCGTGATTTTAAAAAAGCCGTTAGGTACAAAAACGAACAATTTTTTATTGAAATAAGGATTGAAAATTAAATTATCGTATAAATTTAAACCGCTTGTGTAGTCGTAAGTTGTTCGATTTATTTTTTGCTTTTTAGAAGTTGTATGTTGAACAACACCGCGTAAATATGGAGCTTAATTTAATAAAAACAAAGAAAATATAAAATTTTGCAATAAAATGAATGAAATAATCAAATTGAAAAGAGGAAGTAAATATCGATCGATGTGTACACACGTATCATACAAAAAGTAAAAAGCTCGAATATTTTGGTTTATAGAAAGTTATGCCGAACCAACATTTCCTTTAATGTGTATTTATACATATTTGTAAATATAACAACCAATTTATTTTTCACTTTAATAGTTTATGGTAGTAACGGTAAATAATATGTACACATTTTATAAAAATTGTTATAAACATTTTGTCGTACCAGCATTACAAATTTTTGTAATATGATATAATATTGACAATAACCTAAATCAACTTACTCACAGAAATTCAAACATTACAATTTTTTGATTAAAGGTAAATATTAAATTTTATATTAATACTATAACATAATAAATAATAAATCGTTTACATTGAAACAACAACATAAACTGTTTTCTTTAATTTTACAATTTGCTAAAATGTAATATACCAAAGTATCTACATTAAATCCATATTGAATTTAAAATAAAACAACTTTTGGATATTTCGTGAAAGCTAATATAAAATTAACCGGTGAGCTTTTTTAAAATCTCCATCCAACCGCCTGAAACATTCGTATTTTAAAGAAAGTTATATTTTTTTGAAAGAATATTCTTCTGTAATAATTTAAATTATAAAAACACACAAACTAAATGCATTAAGTGTACTTATTTAGAAAAAATTTAATTAAACCAAATGAAATTTTGCTAAAATAAAATATTTTATGAGACCTGCTAAAGATCACGAGTCATAATTTTTAATTATATTCCGCTGTTAAATAAAACCAATGCAGAAAAAGAGCATAATTAAAAACATCCGCAAAAATGACTGAATTTATCTAAAAAGCTCATTCGTAAAATTAAAAAACGGTAGGTTGTAAAAATTTATTTATGTGCGTTCAAGGTTAAACAAAATATTTTTCTTTTTTATTATTTTAATAAATTAAAAAAATATCCTTTTTATAAACGCACTAAAAATAAACGAGCTGGTCTTATCTAACAACTAAAAAATTGTGAAAGATATCAAAATTATTGAAAAGGTCAAAAATCTTCACAGAGTGAAAATACAAACACTTTTGATTGTAAATATTTTTTTATATCTTTCGCCGTTTTCAAGTTATCAAAGAAAACTAGGTTGAATTACAATCGAGTTTTCAATGTAATTTTGTATTTTATCATTCTTTATCCTATTAGCGTTATGTATATACACATCCAAATTTAAGAAATCAAAGAAAAATAAAATTTAAGCCATTAAGGAATGACGCAGTTTACATTTCATTAAAGGTTACTCGAGTGCTTTGAGAAAATTAAACATTTTTTTTGAACTAAAAGGTTCTGCTTCTGTAAATAGGATTTCTTAGTTTGTATGATTTGAAAGCCAAAGATTTAATTACAATAAATTGAGATGCTTTTTGAAGAATAAAATATAAAAAATAATACAAGGGAAGATTCGATGCTTGCGTAATAAATTTCGAAAATTAATTAAAGTTTTTTCTTTGAGGTTTTAATGTACAGTTTATAAGAAAGTAATTACTTCTAATATTGTGAGAAATGAGTAGGAGCTGGAAAAAAGATTTTCCCCCAACTTCTAAACACCCCGAGACTTTTACTTGTAGGATACTTGAACGAACATTGGGGAAGATATAAAACCAATAACATTGCATCACCTGTGACACCAAATTGAAATTTCTTGTATCATTTAAGTGCAAGTGCGTTTGGACAAAGTAATAAGAAGAAACTCAAATAATCATGTCGTGATAAATTATTGTTTATAAATCAAAACACGAAAAATTAAATTGTAATAAACTTTTACTAATGTATACGTTGAAATTTTGGGTTTTAAATAATTTTCAGCAAAGTTCAAATAGGCTTACAAACTAATCTTGGCGTAATCAATTTTAACTCAAAATATAAATTAAAATTTTAGGTTGTAATTATTTGGTGGAGCGTATAAACTCTTGGTGGTTTAATCCGGACTGTCACTGAGAATACAACATATGGATTAGATTTGAAACCATTAGGGAGATATGGATAACCTCAGGTAAATTTCAACCCTTACAGACTCAAATCATTAATGAACTGAATTTATAATATAAAGTGGTCACCACGAAAAATTATTTCACGCCGTAGAGAGAGCTGTTGCATTTTATTCCAAGTAAGTATTTATATTTCTTAATTTTTATAGGTATAAATTTCAAATTTCATAATAATCTAAGGAATAAATTATAAGAATTTGAATGAAACTAGCAGGGTGCAACCTTAATTCTAATCTAAAGTGCTTAGTCTTTGTTTTCGCAATATTTTCGTTACCTTGTTAATCCTAGCATAAATCCTAACAACAAAGCTTATTCTTTGTGAGTAAAGATTTCAGATGCCATAATATGACCAAATTAATGATACAGAATTTAACATTTTTCGTATTATACGCGAAATTAAGCGTTACGGAAATTTAAAAAAAAAGAAAACAATTTTGCCCGGTAATTGTGAATTAATTTCATAACCGAATGATTTATTTGGACGATTCACATTAAAAAGAATTCCTTGTTTATTTATTCAAGTTATTTTGAAAACGAGCCAGTCAAATATCCATTCAACTGTGCAGTTTTCATCTCGAAATATATTTGTTTTTTTTTAAATATATCTAATGTCATGACAAATTTTAGATCTAACAATTCTTCTCGTACAATTCTCACGTTCTCGGATTTAAGTAGTCCATTTTGCCATTTCCCAAAAAATAAGTTATATCGATACGCCATTTGAATATTTTAGAAACTAGTTTTTCCTAGAGCGATAAAAAAAATGCTATATATTCAATAAATTTGTGAGTAAAATTTATCGTGGAAATTAAAAGAGAGGTTTTTGAAAAATTTAATTTTCAATTTACAATAAAATTGTTAAATAAAAGAAATTTATGTGAAGATATAAGTAATTTTTATTGTTTAACGCAAGAGTTAAGCTTTTATTGATTATATATTATTTATATATAGCTTCCTCTTTATTTGTTTCAATCACATTTTCGATAAAAAAAAACAAATAACACATTAACCAAGTTTCTGGTTATCACATGCTTCTTGCCTTCTCAACATATTCGACAGGTCCATCTTATCTTTTTAGAGTAAAGAGAAAGATTGTCAGTTTGTCTTTCTATTTCCAGTTTAACTTTGATTGACGGGATTTCTTACATAAACAAAAGAAAATACTTACTTAGCGAATAAAAACTTAGCAATTTTCACATAAAATATTTTAGTATTGGCACAATTTAGAAATATTTAGTATTGACAAACTTTGGAAAACGCAACTTTTTGTTAGCTATTTTTGTATAGAAATTACATTCTTTTAGGTACTAGTACGGAAAAGCGATTACTTATCACTTGTACGCATGCCCAACAGTTTAAAAATTTATTTTGTAATTTGTTTGTTTTTCGTTATTTGCTTCTTTAATATTTTGAACACTTCAACTGTAATTCATCAAATAAAATAACACAAATTATGAATAAACCAACGGATGGAAAATATTTGCTTTTTATAGTATACATATAGTTTGAAAAATTAGCCAAAAAGTTTGCTGTACAATTTTCACAGTTATCTCAAGTTATAAAAGTAAATAATAATTATGCCTTGATTTTTTCTCCTCATTAAATCAGAATATTTTTTAATTTAGGAAACATTTAGGTTGAAAATTTGGTAAATAAATTTGTGGTATGACATTTTACATTTTTATATTTTATTTGTACATAAAGAATTGATTGATGTATGCTTTACGAGATAAACTCGAAGTTTATTTCTTTATTCTTCTTCATTTTCATGTTTCAGACATTTACAATTTCACATAATTATGTTGTTTATTGGTGCGTTGGTGAAAAGGATTACACGTGTCAGGAACAATTGGGCAAAGATGGAAGTTTATACCCAAGTTATAAGATCAAGATTATTTTAACAAATTGAAAAGACACTAAAATTAAGTCATAATATATTTTTACAAATTGCTGTGAGCAGTCATTTCTGAGAAATTAATAGTGAAAGTTTTTGCTATTGTTCGTAGCTTATGAAGTTGAACAGAACAGCATTTACCCGCTGTACCCAAACTTCACCCAGGAATACATTTGTTCCGATGTCTCTTTCATCTAAACGACTAAACGTTTTCGCTCAAAGAATGAACATATCTGCCTAAATTATGCTTATTAATACGCTTATCCCGATTATCTACTTATCCCAACTTACCGTACATTCACCACTATCTGTGAGTTTCGTCAATATAGGTACTATATTTTCGTGTTTGAAAATGATTTTGTTTGTAAGAGAATTTATGTTTAACTTTTGAAAATTTGTTTTAATTAAAAAAGGTTAGAGAGAATGGCCAACTATGGCCAACAATTAAAGACCGACGTTTTAGCGGGCTCTGAAGTTTTGAGAAAAATTTGTATTGGTGATTAAAATAAAATTTAAACATACATTTAAAATCGAATGTTCTAAACAAAACCAAGGAACAAAAATTAGGAATTAAAATTACCTCGACTAGCTTAGTGGATTCGGTAGAGCATGAAACACCCAGTTGCGAATTCCTGTAGGTCACCCCGTCTGTCTTGCGAGCAAATAAAAACTTTTATTTTTGAATAACAAAAAAATGTTGGTTTATTTAATGGAAAATTTTGGTTGCGACAAATCTCGCTATTAGGCTTTATAGTGTAATTATGTTCGACCACTGATTTTGAAATTTTATTTACTTTACTCAAAATCTTGCTAAATTTCAATCTCATTTGCCGGTATGTTTTAAGTGTAGCGAATAATAAAATTTTATAATGTAATACAAGTTTAGTTTTTCTTTTAATAAAAATGTTTTTACTATGGAACTTTTTAATTTTGAAATATCTCGTGCGTGTTCGTGTAAGCGGCTCGTCTCTTCGATCACCATTTGCTTCCGTAAGTAGCGAGTATTAACATGTGTTGAAATTAACAAATTTTTGTAGACCATCTGTTGTAGTATTGGTTTCCAAAGTCTATTAGATTGAAATTTATCAATCTCAAAACCGTTGATCCAATTTTCAATAATATCCAAATTAACTAACTTTAAATTCAACGTAGGTAAGTGAATTTGCATCAGCATTAAAAATTTTCAATGCTTTTCAAAATGGCCTCTTCTTTTCACCTTGACCTTCGTAAAATTTTAATCACGATGTCTTCAAATTTTTATATTTTTAGCAATTATCTACTGGAATTGACAATTCTTCAAAAATATTCACTTTATGGATTCAAAACTAATTTTTACTTAGTTTTTAAATAAAAATTATACTCCTCGCAAATTAAAAACTCACTACGCAAATTTTTAGCGTCCGTCTCGCATCAAGCGCATTCGAAGACCCTGTTTTCAACCTAAAGAAAATTTAGACTCCGTAAGTTCTTCAACTACGTACAGGATGTTGCACAAATTAATATTCTTTTCTTTTATCGTAGATCGTTTTCGAAGCACTGCACAAATATCACTTATTCCAACGTTTATAAAAATTACGATCAAAAAATGTGTTTAAGTATAAAATTTAGCCTTTTTAATTTTCCTCTGAATAAATTGTAACTTATTTGCAGTACTTAAAACAAATAATACGACCACGGTCTGGACTTGCGGGTTAACTGAACAAAAAATCACCACAATATGTTAGAAGTTATCACATCTATAATAAATAAGTGTTATATATTCTTAAGACCTCGAATCCGAATTATAAGTTGAAAAGAAAACTTTTGATCTCGAGAAACATTACAACCAATGGGAATTACATTATAAAATTGGTACTTTTACAGATGTCATGTATAAGTTTTGTTCGTAGAAGCAAAGTGTGCTAACATTAACACAGTATTTCTTATTTTCAACCTACTCATTTTATAAATAATTAAAAACCATTAGGACTTTGTTATTTTAGCCTTTATGATGTACAATAGCTACGTAGATATTTCATATAATATAATAGCAGGTATAATTCAAATAGATAAAATTAAATTAAATTAATTGCACTCTACCCATATGCATTTTAATAAATTGTGTCGCGTTTCAACCTTAAACATGTCACGATTTATTAAAATATATAAGAGAAGTGCACAATTTATTTAATTTTAATTTTATAATTTTACGGATCATTAAAAAAGTACCTTTTCGTAGAAAAAAAATATTTTCCCGCTTTTCCCTCCTTTTTTCTTCGAACAAAAAATGTAATTATTATATTCTACAATATATAACAAAACAAAAACGTAAAAAAAGTATTATTGTCACTTGCAGAAAAGTATAATAGGTAACTGGAAAATATAATTACGCAAAAATGAGTAATAAATATTTACGTCGTGGGGATCGAACCAAGACATCGCTACTGATTCTTGAGTTCCAAATTTTAATTATTAATTCATTACTTTAAAATGAATTTCAGTTTCGGTTCCATTTTGCAAAATTACCTGTTTAATTATTCATTTCTATTTTAGACTGATTTCAATTGTGGTTAATTTAAGCTTAATGGCTGTTTTATTAAAATTAGATTCATATTAAGATAATTCAACTTACAGTAAATTTCTCTCATTCGTTTTATGGTCCATTACAGTGTGGTGGGTTGATATAAGAAAACTTAAAAATTTAAACTTTAATTTGAAAAGTTTTTTTTTACTACTTTTAGAACAATAAAATTTTAGAGAATGCTGTATCAAATTGCCGAAACTTGTAAAATTGTAATGTTTAAGACCCAAATTATGTTTTGTCAATAAATTAATACAGCTACTGCTGTAGTTTTGCCATCTGTAATGCAAATTATTGATGGTGATCGATAGATGTTTTAGAATGGGAACTAAAATACTAGCAGTTGGACGCTGACATCCGGTTGAATTCTTTGTTGTGATTCCCCTGCGTATTGCTATAACTCCGGTGGTTCTAAAGAACCTCTTTAACTTGTTTATCTGAAAATTTAGAAAACTCCTGCAAAATTTAAAAAGTACAGCAAAATACCTTAACAGTTTGGCCAATAATGTATTTGGATAAATAAAACCAACAGGATTAATATCTTTTATACAGTATAAAAGAGTAAATAACGTTTTATTATGTTGGCACGAAGTTCTAAAAATTCATTTCGGCTATTTAGAAAAATTCAGTGCCGGTTGTTTAATTGCACGATACACAACATGTTGTCGTAAGTGCTAACCACATGCTCCATAGATTACATAATTTAACAAAATTGTGAGTTGTAATAAAGTTACGTTATTATAAAATATTTAGAAAATTGCCTTTATTAAAAATTGTCGAAAACGCCATATTTATTTTCAAATTATGCGAAATTGAAAAATGATAAAAAATATTGAGTGCATAACTTTTTAAATAAATCTTGCACTCAAAATTGCAGAGAACTTAAAACTTTCAATTTATTACCGATGGCCATTAATTTAAAAATTGCTTTCAAAATAATATCGTAACATAAATATCGGCAATTTTTTGATAGGTCGAAACAAGAAAAAATTAAATTCTAGATGTAGACAAGTAAATGATCTAATTAAAAAAGTGCGATAATTAGAATAATTTTTATTATTGTTTGTTTAGTTAACTAAGTAGTAATTACTTTGTTAAGGGTGTATTACTTAACAAAATATATACAACGCTACAGGGTACCTATAACCACAAAATATTGTAGTCAAGTACCTACATCGCAGACATTTAATTAAATTGAAAGCATAAATTTTAGCAAAGTTCAGATCTTTGTACTTAATTAAATTTACTTACTTTTTCTAATAGGAGATGGATTCCCATGTACCAAAACCAAAAATAAATACAACACAAACACTGTTGTTAGTAATGATGAAGACATTTTTACCGCACAATTCTTATTGTTGCACACAATTCACCAACACATACAATTAATTTACCCAAACTAGCTTTAAAAAATTAAAACAATGCAGAGCAATCTTTTACTTGTTCCAAAAATGCTTATCTGCAGATGGATTTAAGTGTAACTCGACTGCAATGCGACTTGATGGATGGATTTTTGGAAATCTACTTTAGCCACCTAAAAATAAGCGTGGTTGATTTCATTTTTTTTTTATTTAAATATACTCAAAATTTGACGAGGGTGTTTCTATAAGCAGCAGAAAGAACAGAGCATCAATTAAAAACTTTTTTTTAATTAAAACCAAGTCACGAACTTATTATGAACATAATTTTATTCGTAATTGCAAAAATTAGCGTACATGAAATTTCGTAAACCGTTCACACGAGAATTTTCAGTCGTACGTATAAGAAAAGCTCTTCCTGCAACCAGCAGGACTCGAACTGAAACTTGGCGGTGCCTGAAACCAAAAGCTGCAGCTTTCAGGAGACGAACGAGTACGAAGCCTCACGATAGTTTTCGGCGTTGCTGATTTATTGGACAACTTTCAGTTATACCATAATTATTTTTTAAAACTTGGTATACACTTTTTACATGATTATATAAAATAATAAGATACCGACATTTTTCATCCACTGAAATTATCTAAATTGCAACAATAAATTCTGACCTGGTACGACTTCTTATTCTTTCATATCGCAATGAAGGTACACAATAATAATAATAATATGTAGTTTGCTGTTTATATTTCTTCTTATAATTGCTTGAGAATTTATTTGTACGTTTGAGTAAAACATACAATGGACGTAAAAAAAGGTCGACATAAAAGAAAGACATAAATGAATTGGTTGAAAAGAAAATATTAGCTATTGGATTATTTGTCCGATCTGGCTATTCTTACAACAATGATAAATATAGCATTATTTCAACAATATATAAAAACATAAGAAATGGCAATACATTGCATTTCTTCATTTTGACGCTAACATCTAAGACATTTCATGATTGAGGAAAGCTTAGATTCCGTATTCTAAGAATTCTAAAAGAAATATACCAACAAAAACCACAAAAACATTTACAAAAGTCTGAGAAGTGGCTTCGGTTTGCCATTGTTCGGATTTCAGTAAGTTTTTCTACTACTTTTGTGATTTTTCTATCCTTACTTTAGTTTTCAGTACAACACGATTCGCTAAGCACAATATTGTTATTGTTCAAAATTATTCGACAGTAATTTACGGTTGAACGTTATAAAAACAACTTAACATTGTAGTATAATAATAAGTGTAATTTTAAAAATTAAATTATTTCTCACAAGATTATAAATTATTATAACGAAATGCATTAGTTTGATAATTTACTTTAAAATTTGTTAAATTTCATAAACAGTTCGAGTTGTGTCTTAGACAGTCATATCCAGAATTAACAACCAACACAGACAGTTGGCTATGACAATTGTTCTGAATTACAATTAGCATGTACAAATTCTCAACTCGTAATTTTATTTTTTTTAAACACACTTAAAAAGTGTAGGGTTTATAAATTGATTTTAATCCTCGGGAGTGAATAATAAATGGCATTCGGAAAATCGAATATATTTTAAAGAAATATAAATTGCAAGACGTAAAACTTTTGCCCAAGTGCATACTTAACTTGTAATTTTTAAAATGATCCACAAATCACATTTTACAATTCAGTCAGCTTTAAACTAAGTTCTAACTTTTGTGTTTCCTTGCATTTACACAAGTTTCTATGTTATCAAGGTTTAAGAATTGAAGGATACTAAAAAAAGCACTTGAAGTGATAACAAAGACCAGTCTAAATAAAGATTGTGACCTGGATTAATGTCGATCAATCTCTTACAAACATTTGGAAAATACTTTAAGCTAGCTTCTCCCTTAATTGATTAATTATTTACTTTTATTATATTTACGTTTTCGTGATAGAGATTGAGAGAGCTTCCATGTTTAATCTCGAAATCGAACTTAACACGTAAATTACTAATAATGTTTTATCAGCTATTAGTCATTCCTGCAGGTTTTGCTTACTATACAATAAAAACTTTATTCTAAAGAATATATCATTCAATTTACATTTTTTGAAATTTATGTATTTTGTTTATTCTCAAAAATCGAATTAAAAATTAACTAATTTATTTATCGATTAATGCCAAATTATATGAACGATAATTTAATGTGGCTTAGGCTCAACTCTAAATTAGGTTATTTTTATTTAAAACCTATTATTCCTGATTATTACAACCTGATTACGATTATATCCAGCAGGATTAAAACCGGATTGTTGAGATTAGAAAACTCAGAAATTTTCAAAATGGTAATCTATCGTTACTTTTTCCTACACCAGAACGGTAGATGTTCTAGAAACTATAATCCCAGATATAATTGCTAAGATCATTTTATTATGCTTAGAGATATGTATATGTAATTTTAAGAAATATTATGGCTGGTTTAACGAAGAAGATGCAAAATTATTTTATATACCAATATACAAAGAATTTAGTATTTTTGTAGCGCTGTGGTTAGCGATTGCTACTTAATAATTATAATGGCTGAATGGTTATCGTTGCCTTCGTCGTTTGGTCGTTGCTGAATCGTCATTCGATTGGTCGCTCGCTGGTTGTCGCTTGTTGGTCGTTCGGCTGCTTGCTCCTAACTGAATTAATCTGTTGTTGTTGTTCTTTATATACTCGGAGTATTTGTAAGTTGGTAATAATATTATTCGGTTGGTATTATTATTTGGTATTACATGTGACATTAATACCGGTTGCTACACTACTCCCCTTCTAGCGAAAGAGTTGAACGGGAAAATAATTCTTACAGTATAATGCTAACCATCTCTCCGTATCTTGATGGAAATCTAACAGTGCGCTCGCTTCTGGTTTTTTGAGTGAAAGCGTGAATTAGTGGTTTATGGTCTGTATAAACTGTGAAGTTTCGCCCTTCAAGGTAATGTCGGAAGTGTTTAATACCACTGTATATTGTCAATAGTTCGCGATCGTATGTGCTATAATGTTTTTCCGTTTCGCTTAATTTTCTAGAGAAAAACGATATCAGACGGAAGGAACCGGTTTCAATTCGTTGGAGAACCTTTCCAATTGCCGTATCGGATGCATCAACTGATAGATTCAGGATTGAATTGTCGTTTGGAGTTGTAAGATACGTAGCTTGCACGAGGTCTTCTTTTGTTTTAATAAACGCGGATGTTGTGTTTTCAGTCCATGTCAATGGTGCGTCTTTTTTGGTTTGATTGTCAATCATGGCATACATCGGTGCTTGTATATGTGCTGCACTTGCCATTCATCGTCGGTAATAATTAACCACACCTAGAAATTTTTGTAACTGAGTTTTAGTGTTTGGTTTCGGGAAATTTTTTATTTCGTCCACTTTAGTCGGTAGCAGTTGGATTTCTTCTTTCGATACTTTAAATCCAAGAAATGTTATTTCTGTTACCCCAAATATGCATTTAGCTGGGCTGATAATAATACCAAATTTGTTAAATTTACCAAAAACTATCTCCATGTGTTTGACGTGCTATTCTTCTGTAATAGATCCTACCAATATATCGTCGATGTATGTGTACACAAAATCGAGTCCTCGAAATACTTCATCCATAAATCTTTGGAATGTCTGTCCAGCGTTTCTTAGACCGAAGGAGGTTCTTGTAAATTTGTACAACCCAAAAGGCATCGTAATTGCTGTCGGATTGATCGGGATCTAATAATACGCCTTTACCAAATCGATCAACGAGAATATTGTTTTTTCTCGTATGCTGTGTCCAAAATCTTAAATGTGCGGTATGGGATACCTATCTGGGATGGTAACGGCAATTAACCTCTTGTAATCTCCGCAGAGGCGCTATTCGGAATTTTTCTTTGGCACCATATGTAGTGAACTTGCCCAAGGTGAAGATGATGGTTGTATTACGCCGGTTTCCAATAACCTCTTGAACTCCTGCTTCGCTATTCTTAATTTGTCCGGGGCCAATCGTGTTGACTTTGCGAATGTTGGTGGACCACGTGTTTCGATATGGTGTACAACGTTGTGCGTGGGAAAATTCATGGAAGGCGTTGGGCCGATCACGTTTGGATATTTTCTTGCTATTGCAGATTTAGACATTAATACATTAATACAGTAATACCTACATTTTTAGTTATGATGCTTAGTGGTTATTAGTTATTTACGAACATATTTTATAATAATTTATTAATAAGTTGACATTGTGTACCTACATAATATTATAATGATAAATAATAAATGCGTATTTAATGTATACATAAATACCCTATTCAAATATTTTACCTTTTTGGGGTATTTTTTAAGCTTGATGGGCTTACCACAAAAGTAATTAACCCTACCGTTATCTACTTTGTTGTTGCAAGCAGTTATAAAAATCAATGTAACCCGGAATAGGTTCTAATAAAAAATGCTAATCAAAATTCAAGTAGTGCAGTAATTTCTTATACTTACGGTTTTTAAGGCAGTTAAGTAGTAATATTGAAACAAACACACGTTCGGATGATGTATCGCAGGCACGAGTTCGTCTCTGTTTCTACAACTGTCTTTCGTGATGATACAATTCTTGTGAAACTCTCCTGAATTTTTGGAAAACTGAAAAAAACTCTTGCAATAAAATTATTTACCTGAAAGTTTAAAATCTTAGGGATAATACTGTTATTATTATGTAGGTAATAATAATTATAAATATTGATTCTAATTTTATTTTATGCCGATAAATACAACGTTAACTGAAAAAATTAAAAAAAACTCTAACAAAATTAAATATAGGGTTTCATATCGCTTTTATAAAAGAAAATAATTAAAATAAAGTATTTGATTATTCGATTAAATCAGGACACTCTCACGTTCTATAATATTTTTTTTACCGATTTAATAGATATTGGTGAATATTTGTGACCGCTTTGTAACCACTCTAATAAATTAGAATTAAATATGAACACCTCAATATGCTATTATGATATTGCGTTGATTTATTTATTTAAGTAATCACAAAAATATACGGTTTACAATTTTACGTACAAAATAAAACAAAAAATACTATAATATTATGTTTGTATAGTAAGTTAACTCATTCATAAATCAGCTAAATCTCAACAAGAAACTGTTCGAGCAATAATATGGCTTGGAAATGTCAAATCAATCAACTGCATTACACTTGATTGCCAGATTTATTGTTCTAGTAACAGCATCCTGCTGGTCACAATTAGCTATGAGGAATATGCACAGATTAGGAAAGTGTATAGTATTGGTTTGAATGCCCATTGGTTCTGGTTTATAGATACCAATCAAGGATTGATGCCGTTACAGATAACTGTCAGCTCAGCATTATGCTCAGAGAAGAACTGCATTTTCTTATCCAAAGTGTTTTTAGTTTTGTGAATATGCCATCGCGATTTTCACGTTGAATTTCGTAAACTCTAAGTTTCAACGTTCTAAAGAGCATAGTTTAACTTTAGTAGAAGCATTAGAACAAATAATAAAATTCCCATTGTGCGTTTGGAAAATTTAATCCACCTACTAACAATCCTGGTTTGAGGAAGCGATTTCACACGCTTGCAAAAACCAAAATGTACATAGTATAACAAAAATTAATATAATCAATAAACAAAGGTCGAGTGCGGAGAGAGGTAAATATCAGTACCGACAATAGTATTGCCCATTCGTACCAATCCGTTTCAATTGTGTCGATATAGCATCAAATAGTAACATTACGTGATCTGTTGTTGTTAAACACAGCAATCCAAACAAATTTTTCGTTTACTTTAGGATTTATATTAGTAGATCTATCACGACGTGAAATTTGATAATGATTCTGAAAGCCAAGTTCACTGGAAGATATTATGTTAAGCTAAGAAATTTCGTGAAATTCGTTATTTAAACCCTTCAACCAGCGATCACACCAAGCCACTGCACTGTTGTGAACATTGTGCCATTTCAAATTTAGCTAAATCGTAATTTTGAAGATTGGAAAAACATGGAAACAATATTAACGTGAGGCGAATGAAATTAGTACACAAAATGTTATGAAATGGAAATTAAAAAAGGAAGTTCCGATTCCGAAATAAAATACAAAAAATCTGATTTCCTACGAATTAACGCTAATGAAATATCCATTTTGGTATTAAATTGTAAAACATAAAATGCAAAAATAATTTTAAAGTCTGTACAGAAAATAATTACTAAATCGATATCAAAAACGCGGAAACATCACAGACTTGATTTCCAGTTTTATTCTCATTATGGCAGAGCTTTTCACGCTAACCACTTGTACTCGTGTTATGTTCTCTTTCTACTTCAACACTCCGAATTGCGAGTAGCCCTCGGGCGGACGTCTTCGCTTAGTTTACTCTCATCAGTACGAATATTCATCGCAGATTGTTCAAAATGCAATGTCGACGAAATTATACAGTTTCGGGCTATGCGTTTGCCAGGATTTTAATCTAATTTTAATTTTGTGATTGTCAGGTTGATTTTAATGACGTCTTCTGCTTGCCAGACCTTGTCATTCGAATTGTAATGCAATGCAAAATATAAGCTCACAATTGAAAAAAATGCTACATACATAATATTATATCATACTTACATTAAGACTAAATCTCACTTAAGAAAGACAACCACGTAAATTATTTAAATATTTAATTTATTTATTCAAAAAATTATCTGACGTGCAAGGACGAACTAAGAATCAGTGTCGAATAAAAAACTCGCAAATAAAAATAAAAATTTTTAAAACTGACTTAGTAGATGATCAGACCCAGGTTGCCATGAACCAAATTTTAACTTTAAATATTGAATAAAAGGTAAGCAGAATTTTTAATAACTAATTATTTTAAAACTTATTAAACAAACTAAAAATATGGTTTGAAATATTAAAAGAGCAAACAGTTTTTTAAAAAAATCTAATTAAAATTTGTTTTTATTCCTCTTTTTGCTCTCTATCTTGTCTATATTTGTAAAGTGCGTTCAAAGAGTTTTTACATGATAAATACATGGAACCCATTATTTAATGTTGGTTTCAAATAAGGAAAAACGCTATGTTGTTATGTATTTCAAGTGAATGTAAAACTATTTGATGTAAGATAAATGTGGTAAAACTTCTTTATTTTATTTATTAACTAGATAAATAATTTCCGACAAATTTTTCATATATAGTATTTTCGAAAAAATCATCAAAATAAAAAAGAACTGATAACTAAAAAAAAGCTATTTTGAATAAGCTAAGCTAATAAGCTAATAAGCTATCCATCAGCTAGTGATAGATGTGAGAATCTTACCCAAAAAACTCTTCCCCTTACACAATGTTACTGAAATTTGCCTTATAAAATTACTTTTGTTGTGCAACTGTTTGTTTATCTTGTATTTACTGATAATTCTACTCCTTCGGGTATTTTCCTTTTCTTGTTTCCTGTTGCTGAGTTTCGAGTGTTTGAAGTTGATCTTTATTTCCCAATTACCTTAATTATGAATATGCAGTGGAATGATTAATTCAAAATGTAATTATTATATTATTTTAGAATTTTTTCAAATTTTGCCTGATGTTTGTAACATTAAGTCGAAAGTTGAAAATTCAAATTTTTGTTAAACTAAAAGGATTAATATTTCATATTAAGCAGGTATTTGTGTAAAAATATATATAGTAACAATGCACCAGCACTTTGTTTAAAATCCGGATGAACGTGCAATCAAGGCAGAATGGAACGGTGTGACAAGAGCAAACTGGCGTCTAATTAATGACTTTCTTAGATAGCCTCAATTAAGTAGTCGACGTGACGCTTGCTGACTTATGGCTTAATTACTTACCCGCACCGCAAGCTTACGAGTTTCTTAGGTCAAACCGTGAAAAACTACATCAGAGAAATATTGCTGCACGTACCTATCTGGCTATTATTAAAAAATGTCCATCCCTTAAAAATGAGATAATAATTTTTGTTTGATTATTTTTGAATAATTAAAAAAGAAATTTTCGGTTTTACCTCACTATTAACTTTGCGGCCATTTAATGCGGAGAAGCGATATCGGAAAGCAGCGTAATATTATTCTCTCGTGGGACTCGAAATCATATTTATTCTAAGTTATTACATTACAAATTGTAAGTTAAAAATTAATTTGATTAAAACTAGTTATGTAAAATTTGGGTCAAAATGCAAATGTATTGCGTACGAACAAGATTTGCTCTTCTGTTTAACAAGTTGTGTAATCTATTTCTATTACTTGTATTAGTTTATATAGGATAGCCCGCAAGGATGAGTAAATTATAATATATATTACATTCCCTATACAAACTATATAACTAATATCTAATTAAAGCTGTTTGCATGGAACTCAGATACGGACCAATGCCGAGTGTTAGCGGTTTTTCCCAGATCCCGAGAGGATACTTGATTAATAACATAGTTAGCTGAGCCCGTTTCGGTTACCCGGATTACGCGGTTTTTGCTTAACAAAAGATAAACGAAACTTCTAGTTATGTGCTTAGATTTAGAGTTGCGTAATTTTACCTTGCCACGTATTGACAGACATTTTTTCCAGTTTTTGTTCAATTATCGAAAACGCAGAACCATACATATCGTTTATTATTATGTTTACTATCGATACATTTTTATCTTCAGACCAATCGCATTTTTTTTAAAATACTTTATTCTATATTTTTAAAATCCAATCTGACACGAAAATCTTCCATTAGAAAAAATTTTTCTTTTGTGTTGTCGTTATTATGATATATGGTTCGGGCGCCGCATGTACGCAATATACACTACATAATCGGTAAGAATAAAATTTTAAATTTTTTAATACTTGAATCGATTCGTTTCAGGATAAAATGAAAACTATTTCATTGTCACTTGCTGTTGTAGAAAACTTAATAATTTTTTAACATGTTGCAGAACAACATAATATAATTAGGAATTAACTTGAGGAATAAAGCGGAAAACATCTTCATTTTACTAAGTAGGTACTACCCATATGTTTCTACCATAAATTTAAACTTCCATGAACTAACTACGACATTGTAGAGTTATTGTTTACAAGCGCTTTCAGCCTTTAGTTTTAACGAAATTCTTAGCAAAACAAGCTTTGTTGCGTATTTGAAATTTAATAACCTAACAGTTTAAAGTTTTCAACAAATTGAAAATACGTTATAAGCATTCAATTAAGTTAAAAGTTATATTACGAGAAACATTTACTTTGAATTTTAATTCTAATTTCAAAATTGCTTTTCCTTCTAATTTGATAAAATTTCTAATTTTATTTTATTCTAAAGTGAATTTCTAATTAATTTATTCAAATAATATTTCCGAAACTTATTGCTTTTTTGAAAGTTTTATTAATTAAATTAAATAAACCGTACTTTTATTTGTTTCTATTAGATTCGCATCAAAGAAGATCTTCAATCGAGTAAAAATTAATGTGGTCAACCTAAATTATAGAACTAATTATTGGTTAACATCGACAAATCAATACCGTGACGATACCATAGATACCATTCCATGCAAGCCAATACAATGCAATGCAATTAAAACTGTACAATGTGAAACAATAAACAATAGTTTGTATACAAATTATACTATAATATTATAATATAATATTATAATAATACAATGCAGTACAAGCAAGACAATAACATCTCATAACAAAAAGTCATGCTAATTAATGTATTAATACGAAACAATATAATTACAAAAATTACAGTATTTTAAGTTATACCTAATAAAATAATAAATTTATACCTTAAATAACGCTGATTATCTGTTTAAGCACTAAATAGTACTATTTCTAGCTCTACAGTTTTTATTCATATTTAAAAAATACTAAAGATGTACAGTTGGCCCAATACTTCATAAACCAAATTAAATTATACTTCAATTAATATTCGGAATAGAAAGAACCAAGAGCGTTGGACGTCGAGCTTCCAACTTTTCAAAATTGTATGAAATTATATTTTACGAATTTTGGGAGTTTAATAATGATATACTGTAATATACTGTAAACGACTTGTACCTAAATATATTGAACTTAATTTTTTCATTATCCAAAATTTTTCAAAAAAAATAATTCTTAATGAAATCTGTTCGAAAAATTAGGTTTGCTAAATAAACGTTAAACGTATGCATGCGAACTATAAGTTTATTCAGTATTTTATTCAAAATCCTCCTTATCTCCCAATAAACATTTCCGTTCATCAAATCAATTAGTTCCTTTCCAAATCATTTTTTAAAATGATTATATCGCACTCAAAATTATTAAATTCATTTTTAATTTCAATTTAAATACTTTTATCAAAATCACCTTTTTTCCAATACTGTAAACTGTCAAATTAAATTTTTGTAGCCTCACAAAATTACATATCTGATACATTCACAATTTTTAGCAAAAAGCCGTATTTTGTCTGCTAGTCGCAATTGGTTTTCTCAACCAACGGACGTTATTTTTCTGTGAACAGCTAATGAAAGAAATGAGAAAAAATAGAACCAAACTGAAAGAAGTTTAAAATTTAATCATGCTAAATTGCAATTCAATCGACCCAACTAAGAAATGAATTAACAATTACAATACAGCAGCAAGTGATAAAATTAAATCAAAATATTAGCAAAGTAAAAAACAACTAACAGTAGACATCGAGGAAGCAAAGAACAAAATAAACAAAATCGAAACAAAAATAGAAGAATTAAAAACAGTTTCTGGAAAAATGTATAAAAATAAAATATTCAGTTATTTTATAAAGGCAAATTCAAAGAGAAGAACAACAAAAACTTAGAGATAAAATTTTCAAATGATGGAAAATTGCAAACATCAAATTTTTGTAAACACAAAAAAAAAATTCTGAAGTAGAAAAAATAAGTGCGAATTAAAACAAGTAACAAAAAATTTAAATTACAATCATTACTGAAGATAAAGAATAAAACATCGACAACTGAGATGTTTCTATAGAAAATTGGGTAAGAGCAACGATCAAAAGAATTCAGATAATAACGCGTAAAAAAAATAAAATTAATAATAAAAATTTACCGTAGATTAAAAAAAGTATCAATCATTTGCAAATTTAAAAAAATTTAATTAAAAAAAACTACAAGATTTCTAAAATTAAAAATTAAAAATAAATGTAAAGAAAACTAATTCAATGTATTAAATAACAATTAATAACTAATGATAAATAAAGAATTTTCTATAATTAACTAAAATATTGATAGCAATTTTTTAAAATGTTGCAAACGTAACGATAAACAATAATAACACAAAATTAATTATTGTAGTTTGAGCCATGAAAAATTTTATAAAAATTTATAGCATTAAGATTGGTGAACTTTAAGAAGATTAATTGCTGTTCATAAAAATAAAATAGTACATTCAATAGAATTAAGAAGAAGAAAAGATGATTACAGTTAATGGATGTTATGATAAAAAATCCGAATTCGGAAAATTCAGTAGTATAATGAAGATTTAGGAAAATTTAAAGAAATAATATAGATGTAAAATTGAAAAATATTTAAAAACAGCCAAAAGTTTTATTTGAAAAATTAACAAAACTTTTGTTTTTTTATTAGACATCCTATGTATTTACAATCTCTTAATAGAAAATAACTTAAAAAAGTTTAGAATTTTTTAAGTATTTTTTTGGTATTTAGTAGCATGTGATGTTAAAATAATCAAACTTAACAAAATGTTAAAATAATAAAATTTTAACTATTAAGTAAATAATACATACTAAGAAGAAACATAATTTTTAACAAAACCAAAATGACAATAATTCATATATTTAACAGGGTTAAACTTAGAATATTTAAATAAACAAGAAAATAAAATTCTGAAAAAATTACCCTATTTGCATTTTACACTACCGATAGGTGGCGCTGTACTAAAACAATATGTCCGACTTATGCGGTATTGGAAATCGTGTTTTTTAAATCAATTTAGTTTACATTAATGAATTTTATAATTTATAAGATATTTAATGGCAAATATATAAAGAAAAACTTAAAAAAAGATTGAAATTCACTTAATTCATAATTTATTCAATGTAGGTAACTAACTGTTAAATTTTCTTTTAGAAAAAATGGCTATTGAAAATGCATCATTATTACTTTCATTAGCAAAAATATTTTATTATTTAGATGCTCTGCGGTCTTTTAGATGTACCAATGAGGGAGAAGCAGTTTTAAATGCCAAATACCTCATTACTTGTGGAATTAAACACCAAGATGTCAATGCTATCAATATATTTGCTTTGTGCTTGCAGACCACTGCTTTAATGGAAAAACCTTATAAAATTTAATGTGCTTTTTTAATAATGGAGGAAATTGAAATCAAAAGTGCATTATGCACTTGTAAAGCGGAAATTCTGGTCACTGTAAGCACATTTCTGCAGTATTACTAGCATCATACCTACTATTTTTGCGTGGAAACTTATGAAAACTTAAAGTTTTTGCTTGGCTCGCCCAGCTTTGACATTCGTAAACACTACAATTCATATTATTAATTTTATTTTTCAGAATGTTATCAATATTACTTAAAAACACTCAAAGCGAAAACGACGTCAATTACTGCCTATGCTAGTTGCGGCTAAGGACACTACGTGGCGCTTCACATTTTGTAAAACGCGAATAGAAATAGTAAAAATTACTTAAAAATAAAAAACAAAAAACCTGTAACATAATATAAAGGCCTTTATTCCACGATTATTTTCGATTATTACGATAGCGTAATTTTTTCAGAATTCTGTTTTCTTGTTTATTTAAATATTCTAAGTTCAACCCTGTTAAATATGAATTATTGTCATTTTGGTTTCGTTATATATTATGTTTCTTCGTAGTATGTATTATTTACTTAATAGTTAAAATTTTATTATTTTAACATTTTGTTAAGTTTGATTATTTACAATCTGTTTTTTTATAAACATTCAGTAAATGATTTAACATTGTGTAGTCGATGTCAAGTTTGGTATTATTATTGAAAAAAAGAAAACTCATTGATTATTGGAAAAAAACAATTTACAAGATGAAAATTGGAAGAATAGTTATTAATGGATTATATAGAAGACGTTTAAAGATTTACGAAATTTAACTAAATTTGTTGGAATTAATAAAAATAGAGCATAATTTTGATGAAAAAATGATTAAGGCGGTATTCTAGTCTAAAAAGTTGCAAAAATCGAAAATTTTTGTTTTTATATTTCGATAGCTTAGATATTCAAGAATATCTCCTTAAAATGATTTTTTGAAATTCGAATTATTTTAAAAGTTATAGCCATTTTAGTGTCGTGGCAACTCGACCGGTTTAGACGAAACGAATCTAAGAAAAGTATTAAAACTACTCTTTATTTTCTTTTTGTGTTTTTTAAATTTTACTTATATAAATATTTAATTTGAGGTAGAAGAAGGCTCGATGTATGGAGCCGGAATCGCTGATTGAAGAAATATAAGTTATATGTATTGTTCTATCAGTTAGACTGCCTGAAACTTAACTTACATTTTTAATCGTGTTTTTCTGGAAACTACTATTTTCGAATCGATTTTCTTGAAATTTGACATGAATTTTCTTTATATATCCCTCTATGGTAGGAACTAACAAAAAATCATAATTTTCAATTTTTACTATTTTTTAAAAATTCGAAAATTTAAAAAATAACTGAAAAAATCGCTATTTCGCAATTTCGCGAGAATATTGTTTTCTTTCATTTTTTCTGGTTTCTACCATAATAATGACATTTGTACTGATTAAGAATCTACCTTTTTTTTATTTTTAAGATGAGTAGAAGGGTTGGAATCGTGTCAACAAAAACACGCTTTTTTTTTCCTTTCTACTTAAACAGCGTGTAACTTTGTGAAAATTATTTATTTTCTATTGAAAATTTTTTTGTGAATTCCTAAAATATATAAAAATCGATGACAAAAAAAGGTATAGTTAAAATATGAATTGCTTTTTTTTTATTGACCGTCAAAAAGTGTTTGAAGTTCGGGATTCTAGACTAGAATACTGCCTTAATTTAAATTTTGAATTTTGATTTATGAAGAAAATTAAAATTAGAAGTTAAATTGAAAATATTTGAGAAGATTAGAGAAACTTTTCGAGTTAATTGGACTATAGTAAAAAAATTTGAAAAATGTTAATTTGGATAAATCTGAAAGACCGTCAGAATTACTATGGACGTCAGTGCACAAGCCTAGCTTATCAAACTTAGTTTAATTTTTTATTTTATGAAATTTGTTTTAGACAAAAGTTGAAGTTATATGGGCAATTATTTTAAAATTGTATTTTTTTGTCGGAGGAATTCACGTGAAAATTCGGGAGTTGGAAAAATACAGTTGAATATGTACGTTCTAGTGGTATAATAGAATGCAAATAGTAATAAAAGTTAAATTTTGTTTAATGCACATGAAATTTTATTTGGTCGATGTCTATATTGTCAATGTGCCGACAAGATAAAAATTAAAGAAACGAAACAAACGGTAAGGCTATTCGGGCGTAAGCCTTTAGGCAACGTAATATTAAAAGTATTAAAATTCAAGACCGTAAACAATATTGCGTTTTAATTATAAAAAATGTTGTAAACATAATTAAAAAAGTTTGTCGATATAAAGTTGAATTTTTAACGTTTCCATCCCCCGTTCCATAATCTAAGCTTCGCTTCTGGTCAAGTTTATGACTATTAATAATAACCGAGCATAAAAGACATCAGCTAACATTATGCGGGGAAAATTGCCTCAAGTAAAACTGTAGGACGATCGTTATTTGTAATTATTTTCTTTTATAAATACAGAGGGCGACTTTATAACCCAAATAGTATTTCGTGCGGGGTTAATATTTCCATACTAGATAAAACTAGGATTATCTGTGGAAAGCATTACAAGTTTGCTGCCATAAGAAAGTAGATAATCATAATGAAAGTTTCTCGGGTTTTATGTGTAGCAGTTGATGGAAGAATGAATGGAAACTTTTAAATTATTCTTTATATTAGGGAAAAAATCCAGATTGGAACCGTAGATGCATGTATGCACGCCTTGTGCCCGTATTTATAATAATATAAAACAGAAAATGTTTTAAGTATTCCATTCATGTGAATACACACATTTAATAGAAGCAAAAGAGGGAATCTGAACATTAAACTAACGATACTTGGGTCAAATATGCAACTGCTTGGTATTCAGCAAATGTTCGGTAAACTTGCGTACTACTCTTAATGAGTTAGTCCAGTTGCAAATGTTTAAATGTACACTATCAAACAAACTTCAAGCTTAATGCATGCTGAATAATACGGAAAATACACTTTTTACCGTCAACCTCGCACTAATTGGAAATTGCACCAAACTTTCGGCGTTTTGCTGGAAATTCTCTTCGCCTAAGTTAATTCATATTTAAATTTAGCCAATTATGTTGATTTTTATTTGTTAATGTTTTTGAAAATATGTCGATATTCCTTTGCCGAATCACCGACGATAACCTTAAAAGTTGATGATTGGAAACTATGTAATTCGAATGCACCATGTACATTATGCAAATAAACTAACAAAATTGTAACTATTTAAGCGATAGATTTTCGATTAGGCACTAAAGCATTAATTTTGCATGAACGGAGACAGCACTGTTTACAGGCTCCTGCTTCGAATTGGAATTAGTTTCGGGTGTACGATGTTTATTAAATATTTGTTGTGCGAGCATTGACAGCATAACATTCGTGTTTATTGTAGTAGAAAACAAATGCACCAACTTAAATAACCCACATTATGGCGATGTAAATCATAAAATCATAATTCCCTCGTTATCTTAGCATCGGTATCGTCAACACAGTAATTAGCCAGCCATGCATGTTTTATTGAAATAATAAGCATTTATCCGAGGACAATAAATTTAATTAGGTAATATCGGAAATTTTTTCAAAATTTAGGTAAAATTGACATCGGTTCTGTTGTGGAATATTCGAAAAGTGTAGATAGCATAAAATTGATAGTAAAGAGTATTAATGTTGTTAAGTTTCACCCTACATCCTGATTAACTTCAATCAAGTTCATCCGTGCCAATTATTCTAAATGAAATGTGTGTCGCTAGACTGAGTATTTATAAGCAGTTTCACTTTGATGTAAGCTTAACTCACCTGAATTTAACCACCTGTGGGTTTCTACCTAGTCTCCCTTGCTAGTTGACCGCAAACTTTGAGTTCACCGATAAGTTTTCAACAAAATTAGCTACACTTTATTGGAAATTTCAAATGTTTTCGACGTAAATTCTCTTGTGAATGTTGTTTAATTATTAGCGATATTGCCCAAGAGTTACAAATGACTGCAACAAACACGCCATGCTGCTCGTACAATTCACACCAAGTTTCTCGTTGAAACATATTTACTGTATTTGCCAGTTAGTAAAACATAAATCACCGGTCGTTTTTTATTTTTATTAACAAAGTCAACACCTATGCAGCTTTTCGAAGCTTTTGTGTTTTGTTTATCATTTGAAATCTTGAAATTCTCGCTTAATTTTCAAATGTAAAACGAAAATGTATAAAATTGGTTTATAGCACCGATTATGAAATTATGAAACATTTTAAACTTTGCAACTTGGGTAAGAAATGCTTTACGAAAACATTCAAATTTAATTAAAAAAGTCTTCCTTTTACTCTTTGACTATAAATTAATAACTTAATTACGCAAAACGACACACAAACTTTAATGTAACGGTCGTAGATTATAGCATTAAGAAGCAAGATTTCAGTCTTGATTAATTTTGTTCAGAGGGCTTAAATGAAAATGCTGCTTGTGAAGATAAATAATATTAATGGCGTCCAAATAGGGTACTAAAACGTGTTGGTCTGAATATAAAGGGTAACCTTGCAGCATTAAATTACTTTTTATTTTCTAACGACTAAAAGAGTTCCTAATAAAAGTTTGTCAAATATCCTCATTCGCTAGTGATTAAACTCATTGATTACCGCTTGCAAAATGCAATTAAACATTTGTTTATACAATAGGTTGCTCACTCACTCACATACGTTGCCCACATTATTATCTACCTATCCCGAATATAGGCATAAACGGGAACACGAGCATTAAAATTCACTACATCCTATTCGATTCGTTCAACAAATCACTTTATACGATACACAATACACTAACTTATTATTTTAATCTGCAAGAGAGCTATTTGATCGCCCACCCCCAGAATTACAATTTTCTAGTTTAAATTCATTTTTCTTCGACCATGTAACACACTACAAAAATACTTTAACTGTTGATCCTTAATATCTTCATATATAGTCTGATATAATACTATCGCTAAATAAATTTTTATCCCCACTCTATCGATAACCGTAAGTGAACTGTACGTGTCGGGCAGTTTCTTTAAACCAGAGCCGTTGCTAACAGCTGATGTTAATTTTTAAAATCGACGTGGTTTAGCTGTGAACTAACTGCTGCAAAGATATTAAAATTCGAGCTCCAAATAAATAATAAATACGAAAAAGACGAAACTGTTATACCAAAATTATATTATAATAAGCCTTTATTCCTGTTGGAATCTGACTGCCTCTTTGAGGCTTTACAAATCCATTTTTGAGGTGGATTAGTCCTCTTTAAATTAACATTTCATTCTATATTTTATTATCAGTTCTTGCGTTCAATACTATCCTTCTCCAATGCTGTCTGTTTGTTGCTTTCTCTCTCCAACCATTGACTCCTATTCTTTGCAAGTCCTCGGTCACTTGATCATGCCATCTTAGGTTTGGTCTTCCTCTCGTGCGGTATTCCGATTGTCTCCATCCCGCGATCTTCTTCACCATCGTCTCCTCACCCATTGCTGTTAATATTTCCCTATTTGTCATAGGTCTAGTTTGTTGTCCTTCCTCTCGTACTGGTCCCAGTATTTTTCTCAATATTTTTTTTTGAAGATTCTCAATTCGTCTTCCTCGCTTCTGCTGATACACAATGTTTCTGCCGCATAGATAACCACCGGACGTATAAAGGTCTTGTAAATATTTATCTTCGTCTTTCTCGCTAGATTTCCGCTCATTAGGATTTTTCTGTTCGCGAAGTATGCTCTACTTCCTTGTTGTATTCTTCCTTTTACTTCATGTTGTCTCTCGTTTTTATTGTTTATCTGTATTCCTAGGTAGTTGAAATTATGCACTTCTTCGTACATTTCGTTGTCTACTTTCAGCTTGATTTTTTCTTCTGATTCTCTTCGATGACATCTCATGTATTTTGTCTTTTGCTGGTTTATTTTCAGTCCTATTATTTGTGCCTGGTTTTTTATTTGTCTAATCGTTTCCGTTAATTTCTTTACTGTTCTGGATATTACTAACACGTCATCGACATATGCTATCACTTACACTTCTTCGTCGATGACATCGCATCTTTTTGTCTCACTCCAGTGTTAATTATGAAATCTCTTGTTAGTCCGTTTGGCGTTCTAACGCAGGCTGTTGTGTCTTCCAGTGTCATGTGTGTCAGTCTTATCAATTTGCTTGGTATTTTGATTTCTTGCATTGCTTTTTTTAGCTCGTTCCTGTTTACTTTGTCGAATGCTTGTTTGAAATCAATGAAAGCCATATGTATATCGATATTATGTTCTCTACTCTTTTCCATTATTTGTTTTAGCATGAAGATTGCGTCTACTGTCGACCTTCCTTCTTGGAAACCGCATTGATATTCTCCTATTGTTTCTTTAGCATATTTTTTTAACCTTTTGTTTATTAGTGTGGACAGCACCTTGTAAGCAACATTCAATCTGCATTTCCCTTCTTTTTTATTGTTACTATGACACCTTCTTTCCATTTTTTTGGCATTATTTCTTTTGTCCATACCTGTTTTATTATATCGTGTATTCTTTTGTGTAAAGCATCACCACCGTATTTTATCAGTTCTGCATTAATGCCATCCTTTCCGGGTGACTTTCCATTCTTAAGTTTATGTATTATTTCAACTGTCTCCTCGTACGTTGGCGTTGATTCTTCCGTTGTTTGATCATTTATTACTGTCCCATAGTCCAGCTCGCTATCTAGTTGTTCATTCAATAGTTCTTGAAAATATTCTTCCCATATGTGTTTTATCTGTTCAGTGTCATCTTCCATTTTACCCTGCTTATCTCTCATTCCTCTTATCCTTACACCGTGACTCGCTTTTTGTTTCTTTATTTTCTCATAGAAAGCCTTACTGTTGTTCCATTTATTGCTATTTGCTATTTCATCCATCATCTTATTTAGCCACTTGTTTTTCTTTTTCTTGTATAATTTATATGCTTCGTTACTTTTTGCCTTGTAGTTGTTCAGGTCAGCTTTTTCTCCTGTGATTAAATATTTTGCTCTTGCTTCTCTCTTTAGGTTTGCAACCATCTCACAATCATCATCAAACCATTCGTTTAACTTTCCAGCTCTTCTACTTCTCAACTCCTGGGTAGCGCTCGTTTTTATGTTGTTTGCAATCATTTCGAAATCCTAATCCATATTTCCGCTTACTTTGATGTTTTTCATGTTTTCGTTTAACGTGTCTTGGTATTTCTTCTGTATTGCAGTGGTATTCTTCAAAAATTTATTGGTAGAAGCCTTTACTGTCTTAATTTTACTTTTTGTTTACCTCGGCTAGCTTAACAATGGTCGGTAGCATTGAGCTCTACTCAAGAGTCGGTTCCTATGGCAGTTACGGCAGTTATTCAAATTTATTTCTAATTGCATATAATTTAAAATTCAATGTAATGTCAATGTTAAATAAATTATTAATTTTATTTAAATGGAACGAAGTGTCGATATTTATCCTTATCTAATTCGACGAGTTATCAATATCTCGCATATTCGCTCGTACAAATATGTATAATTTAAATTTTCCACTTTTATGTGTAAAACGAATTTCTTACTCAAACTATTCTTCTTCCAAATTAATCAACTAAATAATCATCTACCGCTCGGTAGCAACTCATCAAAGATTCAAAGTCCAATTCCAAATATCAAAAATTCCTAATAATACGCAATCATGCAAACGCACAAATTCACTTTATTAAATTAAAATTTACTCACTATTTCAAAATAACAAAATCTCGTATCAAAAATCAACTTCAGCGGGCATACAAAATCTCGCACCCGCTGTCGGCCATCGTTGACCAAAAAGCCTTGTATCTTTATCCTTTTTCTCCCACCTGTTCAATTTTACAATCTTACAACTTAAAATTATTAAACAAAACTTTCATCAAAATGTATAGGGTGGGTGCGAATCCCTTTGAAACACCACAGTATATTACTGTTGCATAGTTTTTCTATGGTTAGATTTTTATTTGTTTTAACATCAAGGTTCCATGTTTTTTTTCTTATTTTAACTTCTGCTACTTCTGCCACAGTCTTGTCCTGCACTTGGCCATACCCATGTTATCTTGTGTATTTTCTTATGTGTGAATCTAGTGCTACAGATGTCCATGTTTGCTACCGCTGCTAAATTGCAGAGTTTATTGCCGTTGTTATTTGTCGTGACATGTATCGTATGTTTTCCTGCTACATCGCTGATATACTCTTCCATTCCGATTTTTGCATTAAAATCTCCTACTAGCAATAAGATGTCACTCTTTTCAATTTTCTCACAGAGTTTTTCCAATTCTTGATAAAATTCATCTTTTTTTATTTCGTTGCTGTTCTCTGTTGGTGCGTAAGCACTAATGATTGACATGTTTATTTTTTTCATCTTCATTCTTATGTACACCATTCTTCCGTTTATTGGTCTAAACTGCATTATGTTATTTTTCTCCGTATTCTTCACCATGAAACCCGTGCCATTTTTTCTTTGTTTGCTTTCTCCAGAGTATAATATTGTGTAGTTGTTGGTTACTATTTCTCCTTGCTCCTTCCATCTGATTTCTTGAAGTGCAGCTACATCCACTTTGTATCTATTCAATTCGTTTCCAACTTCCTTCATTTTACCTGTCTTCAGAAGTGTTCTGATATTCCACGTAGCTATTCTGACTGTCTTTTTTCTCTTTCCAGTGTTTTTGCTCTTTTGTTTGTTATTACCTTAACTTCCGTTTCTCTGTTTCTTCTCGTTTTCTCCGTTTCTTTGCAGTGTTGGCATCTCTTCCCTGGTTTTCCATGTTGGAGCATCTGAAAGGGAATGTTCAGAAACTCCTTCCTTCATCTTGTCTAGTTTTTTGGTGTTTGGTTTGGGTCATTTTTTAATTTCAATGTGTTGTCCTTTTTATTTCACAAGTATACTCGATTTTGTTTGAACATCTTTTGATAACCGACTCTAACCTTTTCTCCTTCCATCATTTCTTTTTTAGCCATAGTCCAGATTTCATTTTGTATTTCCATCTCTTGGCTAGTAATGTCGTTCTCAATAAATGTTAATATTATATTTATATAATTATAAGGATTCAAATTCAGGTGTAATACATTTTTATCAATTATATTTCCAAAAAAACGTATATTCATTATTAATTTAGAAGACAAAAAAATTTTCCCCTTGCTTCTAATATGCCAATATATAACGGATATTGGGTGTGAAGAGTAGCAAATCAAACACTTATTGTCTACTAGACAACGTTTCGAACTATTTATTAGTTCATCCTCACAACTACCCTAAATTATATCCGTTACATTGGCATTATTAATTTAGAAATATAAATGTGTTATTTCTTAATAAATAATAAAACTATGGTTACTGCTGGAATTTCTTTTTCTTTATCTTAGCTTAGGCTTGAAAACTTGTTTTTCCAGGTTTTATAATACAAAGTGCTTCTCGAACTTCCTCTACAATCAGAACTATTAAAATTTCTACTAGATAAGTAGAAACTTGAAGAAATTTTGAGAACGTTGAAAAAAATTCAAGAAATTAGGAATAAATTATAAATGAAAGCAACTATCTTAAAATTAATTTTACAAAATTAATTACCTACAAGTATCAATGTAAGAGAAATGAAAACCAAAGTAAAGTAAGGAAAAATACAAAAATAGTTTTGACATTAGAGTATTTGTAGAAATTTAATAAGTCGATAAAATTTAATATTTAAAACTTGGGTTGAATTGAAGCCATTCAATTTAAAATTATTTTTATTTTCGTGTATAGAATTACTGGGTTTTTAGAGTTTTAGCTTGGCTTAGACTTTATGAATTATTAATGAAGGGGTCAATTAGAGAAGTCGCTCAAATTGGAAAGCTTCATATATTTTTGCGGTTATATTGTATTTCTAGTCAATAGTATTTTATTCATCTTTAGATGTTTATTTATATTCGAAGCTTGCTGTATGAATGTTGTAATATCAGGATGTTTATTTGAATGCGGATTTGCCAATCCTATCTCAGATGTGCAAAGCATGAATACCTAATGAGATTTTATTATTTATTGAAAACAAAATAATTTTATTACAGCAAATTTCGCTATATTTTCTAAATATCCTGATTAATCTCTTCTTGTTGGCATTCAAATACATACAAATTCTAAGGTATTCAATAGACAAAAGTGGGAAAGTTAATTGCGTCTTTTCTTCTATGCACGCAGTTTTTTTTAAACTTTTTAATAACGTTTGTGGATTACTTAATTATGTTAGAGCCGTATCTGCGCAAATTTCAAAATTTAAGATAATTGTAAGCTATTCGATAGGTAGAGGGACTGTTAAAATAAAAATTTTATCTAAACCGCAAAAAAATTCATTAAGATGCGAAATTTATTCAGCTATATCGGAAATTATTCGGCTGTGCAATATAAAAAAAGTTGAAGTCGAATCCCTTTTAAGGAAAATACTGAGTGCATCTTGCAATATTAATAATACTAATCCGTGAACTTTTACGCCACGAGGCACTTGACATAATTTATATCCCTAAATCTTTTTAGTTTACTACCGGCTATTGCCAACGATAAAAAATATATAAGTGTACCTGCTCTTACACTTTACGTATCTACTAAATTGTAGATATCAATTTTGCGATTAAAACTAACACAGTTCTATAATAATTTTATAGTTCTTAAAAATATACAAATTGTACATAATTTTTTTTTCTTCCTTTTGGTTTTTCTTTTGTCATTCTTTTATTGGTAATTAATCAATTTTGCGTATTTCTTACCAAAATTATTTAAATAAGGTTTTTCATTATGAATTAAGGTTTTCGAAGGCTAATATTAGTTGAGCAGTCATTAAAAATTTTATTAGACACTTTTATTAGATAAGTATTATTTTATACGTATTAATTTTTGTAATCAATAGATAAGTGGTTTAAGTAGTGTAACTCGATATTAATCATATCAAAATTTTTAGCATTTTTTTTTAAAGACAATAATAAACACTCTTTTGACATTTTCCATAAACCTACGGAAAGTAATATAATCATTCCTAATAGCTCCGCACATCCTTTTACACATAAAATTGAATCTTTCCGCGCTTTTCTCAATAGCTTAATTAGAATTAGACAGAATTAAATATATCGCGATCTCTAATGGATACCAAGTCACCCTTATTGATAACTTATTACGCCAAATTAAACAAAAAATTCTATCGAACTCAATATACCCGAATATTTTTAAAAAAACTAACGCGAACTTTAATGTCATTACTTTTCTCGGTAACAAATCAAACAAAATTGTGAAATATTAGAAAAAATAACAATTATAACATCGCTTTTAAAACAGATAATAAACTCAACAAATTTATTAATAACGAGAAATCAAAATCAGACTTGTTAACTAAATCAGGGGTTTATGAGCTCACTTGTGAGTGCTCTCAAAAATACATTGGTCATACCGGTAGATCTTTTAAAACACGTTTTGATGAACACACTCGATCCTACAGACGTGCAGATGAAAAATCAACTTTCGCGAAACACCTAATAGACACAAACCATAAACAAGGGGGGTACGAAATTTTACGTTGCACAAAAAAGTAAAAAACTGGAATTTTTAGAAGCTATGGAAATTAATAAATTAAAATATTTATCTTCATTACTTAATAGTCAATCTGATTTAAATAACTCACCCCTACAGAACATTTTTAATAAATAAATTCCCCCCCCCCCCCTTCTAACTTACCTCACATCTACTTACATTTTTTCCTCGTTCGTATTAAATTTACCTCTACCCTGTAGTAAATTACACATAGTTACTCTATTTTTAAAATTATCCCCTCCTCTTACCCCCTCCACTTTTTCTCTTGCAATTTTTCGATAAATACGGAATTTTCTCGTTTCTTCTTCTAGTTCATCGCCTGATGATGCCATAGTATGGTGAAAACGTTTGCGATAATATACATACAGTGTATTTATATATTGTGATAACTTAAACATTTTAGTTTCGAAAAAGTGTTTTGTGCATTTTTTTGGTTTATGCTAAAAATTTTGATATAATTAATTTTTGTGGTTAACATGCTAATTTAATATCAGCACTGTTTATGGGATATAATGTATCTTTGATTGGTTAACTATAAATGAATCTACCAATCTATGGGTTATGGTCTTTGTCGCGTTTAATTGTTTTTGTAGGATTTTTATTGAGTTGAAAAAATAAAAATAAAATTGATCCTTATAATAAAAAGATTTTATTGTGAAACATACTAGCTTATTATTTGTAAATACATACTTTAACACAGTATTATTGGTTCTGTTTTTTTAACAAAGCTGCTGCAACAAAGCTATATGTTATAGGGATTTACGTAAAGTTACAAAATTGCAAAATAGTTGAAATACATACATTCGTATAATGTGAACTCGTAGTGCAATGCAATAAGAGCATCAAGAATATAAGAGAATATTATATTATCAAATGTAACTGCATACACAATTTTGAAGCAAAATCGTTGTTGTAATTTTGGATAATTAACTGTCGAGTGGAACAAAGCTTAGATATCAATTTCTCTGAGTGGAATAAATAAACTATATATTTTATTTTTCATAAAAAAAAGTAAAACCCCATGAGTTGGTTACAGAGGTATTAAAAGAATATTACTAAGTAATTTATGATTTATATACAAATTAATCTATCACTTCACAGTTAATGAGGTTTTTTAGTGTCTTTGTATCTATTTGCCATTTCTAATATTATATGTATTAATACAACCTTAACAATTATGTAAACTATGTTTACTCAAATTAAATTCACCAAGGTATCGATTCTACTCGAGACAACCAACTGCATAATAACCAAATAAATAACCACATCAGCTACAAAAGCATATTTTTGATATTCGAAAAGCTTCAAGTAGTTCTTCGTAAAATTTAATTTATTGGCTGATTGATTTATTAACAATAGTCGTTATATAACTTTTAAACTTGGGTACCTTAAAACGAACCAATCGAAGAGAACTTTTTATAAATAGAAAATAACTTAAAAAAGTTTTAGAATTTTTTAAGTATTTTTGTGGTATTTAGTAGTATGTGATGTTAAAGTAATCACACCTAACAAATGTTAAAATAATAAAAAAAAAATTTTTAACTGTTAAGTAAAGAATACATACTACACAGAAAACATATAATATTTAAAAAACACTAAAATGACAATAATTCACATATTGTCACACTCAAAATATAATTATGCGAAATTTGGAATATAATTTATTAAGTTCAAACTGGAGTTCATATAAAAAGTATAACATGAACATTCCTAAAGATGTGTGACATTTCCGTTACTAATAAGAATTGTTTAGGTAAGACATATAGAAATAAGGTGAAGAACCCCGGGACGATAAAGATCGATTGCAATCGTCCGGTGGTTCGATTTAAATTAAAGGAGGGGTTAAGTGAGGTTTGGCGAGAACAATAAAATAATTAGGAAATCAGTCTCGAAACGGTTTCGAAAGAGGCTCGAAAGGGTCTCGCGAGTGAAGGGCCAAAGAAGATGGGCCAATCCTTTCTACCCCTCACAATATTGTGGATACTGTAAGAATTAGTATTAAGTCTGTACATAATTAGAACTTAAGAGTGTATTCCTTGAACCATATTAGTTAATAGAAATAATATTTGGACATATATTTGTTTTACTGATGAAGCTGACATCCCTCTGAGCTACACAACCCTAGCATGTAAAGGAAACCCACGCAGGTGACATGGTGAAAGTTCCGATAAAAATTAATACATGCGACAGGGTTTTATGGTCAGAATTCTATTTCTTGTTTATTCAAATATTCTAAGTTAAACCCTGTTATATGTGAATTATTGCCATTTTAGTGTTTTTTAAATATTATGATTTCTGTGTAGTATGTATTCTTTTAACATTTGTTAGGTTTGATTATTAGAACTTTTTATATATTGTGGTGATTTTTTGTTCAGTTAACCCGCAAGCCCAGAACGTGGTCATTTTATTTGTTTTATGTACTGCAAATAAATTACAATTTATTTAGAGGAGAATTAAAAAGGCTAAATTTTATACTTAAACACATCCGCAACACATTTTTTGATTGTAATTTTTATAAACGTTGGAATAAGTGATATTTGTGCAGTGCTTCGAAAACGATCTACGATAAAAGAAAAGAATATTAATTTGTGCAACATCCTGTACGTAGTTGAAGAACTTACGGGGTATACATTTTCTTGAGGTTGAAACAGGGTCTTCCAGTGCGCTTGAATGCGAGACGGACGCTAAAAATTGGCGTAGTGAGTTTTTAATTTGCGAATAGTATAATTTTTACTTAGCAACTAAGTAGAAATTAGTTCTGGACCCATAAAGTGAATATTTGTGAAGAATTGTCAATTTCAGTAGAGAATTGATGAAGACATCGTGATTAAAATTTTACAAAGGTGAAGAGGCCATTTTGAAAAGCATTGAAAATTTTTAATGCTAATGCAAATTCACTTACCTACGTTGAATTTAAAGTTGGTAAATTTGGATATTATTGAAAATTGGATCAACGGTTCTGAGATAGATAAATTTCAATCTATTTGAGTTTGGAAATCAATACTACACCAGATGGTCTACAAAAATTTGTTAATTTCAACACATGTTAATACTCACTACTTACGGAAGCAAATGGTGATCGAAGAGACGAGCCGCTTACACGAACACGCACGAGATTTATACAAGGTATTTCTAAATGAAAAAGTTTCATAGTAAAAACATTTTGTTAAAAAAAAATCTAAACTTGTTATTACATTATAAAATTTTATTATTCGCTACACACTTAAAACATACCGGCAAATGAGTTTGAAATTTAGCAAGGTTTGGAATAAAGTAAATAAAATTTCAAAATCAGTGGTCGAACATAATTACACTCTAAAGCCTAATAGCGAAATTTGTCGCAACCAAAATTTTCTTTTGAATAAATCAACATTTTTTCGTTATTCAAAAATAAGAGTTTTTATTTGCTCGCAAGACAGACGGGGTGACCCACAGGAATTCGCTACTGGGTGTTTCAGGCTCTACCGAATCCACTAAGCTAGTCGAGGTAATTTTAGGTTGGAAAAGGTTTTTAATAAAATACCACCACAATATACCTCATTAAATATAAATAGCCGCATTTAAGTTTTAATTAAAATGTTATCAATATTTAACTCGGCGTATTTAATTATTGTCTAACTAATAAGCTAATATACTACAGGCGTATAGTACCTACTACCTGTGATATAATAAACAGATTGATAATGTCTTGAAACTTTATGCTATTATGTACTCCCAACAACTGCATCATGTTTACATTTGCAAAATTGCGGAGTTTAATAATCAATACACCTACACTATTAATTAATCAAGTGTGCTCAAAACTTGTGACAGATCTACCTTGTTCCACAAAATAAACTATACATTATATAGTATTCCTATTATAGTATGTATCCTATATAATATATAACTTACAACAATGCAATAACAGAGCTAATCAGTAAATTCTACCAAAATACCGTAATGTTTTACTTAATGACAAAACTTTAATAAACCTAATTAATTATTGTATAAGAGTCCATAAGAACCATTAATGGTACAGATATATTAGTGCATCTTATCTGTGTCCTGATGGTTTAATGATAATTAACCAAAGTTAATTTTAAGCTTCAGTATTTACATTTTTAGAAAATAAAAATTTTAAATTTGTCTCTACGTGAACTTAATTTTACAAACGGTTGGCATTAAAGCAAAACTTGCACATCAATCAAGAAAACCTTTGCAAAAATCGAAATTATTCGCTTAGTGCGCTCAGAACGTCGTTAATATCAACTTGTGGTACAATCGGCATACGAACCCAATCATTACGGAAAATATTTCAAGCGAACTGATCGTTATAAGTCAAATGCCCACGTCTTTTGATGGAAAAAGCATTAAATAACATGAACTTTATGTATTTTAATTGAATCAATTATTTTATCGATTTTCTTTCTTGCAACCCTTTTTAAGCTTTTTAAGCCGCCGTTTATCGAAATAAAATTATTAATACAAAGTGTTGAAGGTGTATTAAGGGCGTTATTAAATAAATGACAATTTCAGTTTGAAAAGTTGAAAAAAAAATGTTTAATTAAATTTTATATGTAAAATTTACGTGTAAAAAAAGTAAAAATGTGGTTCTATAAATACAATACCTAGTCATCTCACGACTACAATTTGGAGTACAAAAGCAGGCACAGCATAAAAGAGATAGGTCACACACATCGAAAGCGTCAAGCATCTAAGGAAGAACGAAAAGTATGGGTATTTGAAAGGTTTTATAAGCTCTTATACAGCCTCCTAGATCGGTAAGCAGGCGTGCAGCTTTATCGATTTACAACGTGTCTACACATGCCTTTAGCTTTTGATACTGCTTTAATAAACTAAAGCAAAATGTTGTCGATATTTAACTAATTTGCATTATCTAACTTTGCAAATAAATGCTTACGAGGAAAGCTCTCCAACTTGGTTTCGGTTTGGTTTTTGGAAAACTCCTATCGTGAAACTTGTAACTTATATATTCTTCATCGTAATTTAACTTTCAAAACTTTGCATAATTCTTAAAGATATACCTACACTATGTAATGTTTGTTATTAGTTTTCGCTTCGAAAGTTATCTGAGAGTGCTACACCCAAAAAATTTGCATTCCCCGATAAAATTTAATGTTAATTGTCCTCGTAAGTAATATTAAAGTTTATGGCACTAAAGTTTAGTTATGCAATTAATTTTATACTTTAATGTGTGTGACGATAATAATAAATTTAATTATATTATTGAGCTGTAATTTTAATCAACACTTATTTATTCCAAAATCTGCTAACTTGGTTGGCTACGTACAATAATATGCGCTCGTTAATCGCCAAAGTATATTATTCAATACAAACATATGAGGTTTATAATCCGGTATCTTTTTGTTTTACCATTAATAATTCAGTTATTATATACCGCGATGCTTGATTTGTTGTTCTATTTTCTTTAATTTAAACAATAATGTTATGAACCCCATAATGCTTTTGAATGCTAATATGCACTTTGTCGTGCATACATTTGTAGATTTCCCACACAATGTAATCGACGTGGGTAAATAGAAAAGCATTTATATGCTTGAATTAGATTAATTATAATCAGTTTAACTTAGGCACTTCATTCCACCAAAAATATTTAAACAATGCTTCTTAACTGGGTCATCTGTTTTTGTAGTTCATTTTTTTCACACGAAAAAAGTCTTAATAAAAACGGAATTTCACAAATAGACACGTAAACTATTCTGTCTTCTATTTTAAGACCTCTTTTTTATTGTTTGAATATTATAATGTTAAAAATATATTTAAGATATTACTTTACTTGAGAAAACAATGGAATCGGCATCAATATAATACAGATTAAATAATCTTAGATACGCCGACGACGCCGACGGTGACGTGAATTAATTAAAAAATATAATAATTAACAGCGTTAAAGGCCTTAAAGGCCCATAGCTTCATTCACTACTTTCTTCCATTCTTGTCGATGTCTTGTCTTTTCCAACCAATTTGTTATATGTAGATGCTGTATGTCTTCATACACATCTCCCTTCCATTCGAGTAGTGGTCTTCCCCTTCTTCCTCGTCCATCTATTTGGCTTTTCCACACATTCGATGTCACTCTCTTTTCCCCCATTCTTATCACATGTCCAAGCCATCTAAGTCTCTGTGCTCTCACTTTTCTCACCAAACAAAAATTTTTCTCAACACCTTCCTCTCCCATACTCCCAACATCATCACATCCTGTTTCTTCAATGTCCACACTTCACACGCGTATGTCACCACTGGTCTCACTATTGTTTTGTATATCCTGGTCTTCACTGTTCTGGACATCATCTTCTTCGATAGGACACCATGTAGTGCTGCTATACTTCTACTACCTGCAGCTATCCTAGCTCTTATTTCCTCGGTACTACCTGACCTCCTTGTTATCGTGGTGCCCAGGTATATAAATGTCTAGACTTCTTTTATCTTCAGAGTTCTATTGCTGTCCGCTTCTACCCGTAATGTTCTGTTTTGCTATGTCATGTATTTTGTTTTCTCTTCATTGATTTCCAGACCCATTTTTCTCGCCTCTGCTGTCATTCTCTTAATACACTGTTGTAGTTCTTGCTTCGATCTTGCTATCAGTATCACATCATTTGCGAAAGCTAGACATTGATGATAGTTGCTATATATTGTTCCATTTCTGTTTATCTTGCTTTCTCGTATTATCTTCTCCAGTACGAGGTTGAACATCATTGCCGACAATGGGTTTCCCTGTCTTAGGCCACTCTCCACTTTAAACTTTCTCGATGTCATTCTCCTCACCATCACCCTATTTTCCGTTCTTCCCAGTCTGATCAGTTTGGGGAATATGATGAATTCTGCCAATGTCTGGTATAGCTTATCTCGCCTTATACTATTGTACGCTTGTTTAAAATCTATGAAGGCCAAATGTGTGGGTAGTTGTAATCTATGACTTCTTTCCTGTATCTGTTTAATTATGAACACCTGATCCATCGTTGATCTCCCACTTCTAAATCCGCTCTGATACTCGCCGATTGTACTTTTAGAGTAGTCTTCAACTTTTTCCTTGATCCATGTTGCTAAAATTTTATATGTCACGTTCAATAGGGTTATTCCTCTGTAATTGGCACATTCCTTCTTGTCGCCCTTTTTGTGTATCGGACATATCAGGGCTTCGCTCCATGTTCCAGGCATTTTGTCCTCATTAAATATTCGTGATATTAGCTCGTACACTTGTTTATGTAATTCTTCCCCTCCCAGCTTGATCATTTCGACCGTTATGCCGTCTTCACCCGCAATTTTGTTGTTCTTTAATTTTTTAATAATGTCGCTTATTTCTTCTATCTCTGGGGCTTCTCTGTTTCCATTTTCTGTGTTGTATTCGGTGTTATCAACTATTGGCCCATCTTAATTCTTATTGAGTAATTCTTCAAAGTATTGTGCCCATCTTTCCATGATTTCTCTTTCATCGCCTATTAAATTTCCATCTCTATCTTTGCAAATCATTGTGTTTGGTTGATAGCCATTTTTTACCCTTTTCACTCCTTGAGAAAAGTTTCTGATCTGTTTGGTTCTAAACTTGTCCTGTATTTCTTCAAGCATTGCAATCTTATATTTTCTCTTTTTCTCTCTGCATATCTTGGAATATCGTGGTCTTTATTACCATATTTCTGCCCATCGCTAGGTCTATTAGCATTTTCCCGTTTTTGTTGGTTTCTATATGTAAAGTATGTCTTCCTATTGCTAGTTGGTATTCTTGTTCTTGCTCTATTTTGGCCTTAAAATCTCCCATCATTATTTTTATATCGTATCTAGGTATTTTTTCATATTGTCTCTCAACTTCCTCGTAGAATTGTTCTTTTACTTCAATTGGTTTCTCTTCTGTTGGTGCATGTATGTTTAGTATAGTGATCTTTCTGTATTTTCCTCTTAGCCTTATCATTGCCGTTCTCTCTGATATATAAGTAAATCTTATAATCATATCTCTCATTCTCTCGCTGATCAAGAAGCCTGTTCCAAATCTTCTATCGTCACTACCATTCATGAACAAGGAGTAACCTTTTATATCCATGGTCTCGTTTCCTCTCTGTTTTGTTTCTTGCAGTGCCATGATATCTATCCGATATCGTTCCGTTTCCTTGATTAGTTGTTTCATCGCTTCTTCCTCGGAAGTACCTCTCACGTTCCAAGTCGCGATGTATATATTTTCTCTTACTTTCCCAATTGTCCCTCCTTTCCATCGCCCATTCGTCCTATAATTCTTCTTCTCGGTACTTTCCATTAGATTTTTGCCAACTCTCGCATTCCATTCCATATCATTTCCGTCGTGCGCACCCTCTATTCTTCCGTTCCGTTTTCCATTTCTTCGCCGGTCCGTCTTATATCTCGTTTGCTGGGTTTTATTGGTTAGTTTTTTGGTACTTCTCGCAGACATCTCTCCTCTCTATTCTATCTCAGGAGTTTATCATCGTACTGTACGTGAATTAATTAGACAATTAAAAAAATCTAATTTCATAATGAACAAATGCAAAAAGGTAATGAAACCTCAGAAATTGTAAGATGAAATAATAGAAAGATAAACAGCTAATCTAACTAGGTCAGTGATCTGAAGTCCAAGTTTGATCGGCAAGACGCTCAAAACTTTCTTTAAAAACCTTTAAGGGAAGGAAAAAGGAGAAGCCTACGTTCAGGAGGAGACGAAAAACGGCCGAAAAAGATGAAATTTTATAAAAGAATTTTTATTAGATCATATCGAGATCAGCTCACAAATAAAGTTCCAGCCATAATTAATTGCTAACGTGTAAATAAATTCAAATCAAAAAAGAAATCTCTGGGAAAATCTCAGAAAATGCAATGTAATTTAAGGAAACCAGGAAATCTTATGATTACTATAGATGAGCTCTTCTTTTTGGTTTTTCAACTTGATCAAAAAGAAATCTTAAGGCAAATTTAGAAAACAATCCGGGGAGATTTTTCAAAAATCTTGTAAAAGGAAATCTAGGGCACAAATATTTGCCTTGCATCATTTTTGTTGACTTGTTCGGCTATGTACTAACATATTAATATAATCATGCTTTTCTTGTTTTTTACTAATTGTTTGATTATCAATAACTCCGATTGCCTATTAAAAGCTATTGTAAATGTGTTTAGTTTTTGTATTGGTAACTAGGCAGATAATTTTGAGTAAATAAAGTGTAATTCAGGAATCATTTTCGACGAATTTGTTGCTTTTTAAAATTTTTTTTTTGTTATAGCTTGTGTCTATTCTAATTTTTGTTATATTTAACAATTTTCGATTTTAAGCTCCCCCTCTTATGTTTTGGTTTTACTTTTTCTTACATCTCTTTTTTAGAGGATGTGCAACAATATCATTTTATTCAATTTACAAATTTCGGTTACTGTCGGATAACTATCACCCCGAATTTCAAAATTTCAACTGCACTATAGGAAAGAGGACAATTTTCTGAGCATTTTAAAGAAAAAAGAATCTTGGACCATCCATTAGTTTTCGAGAAAACGGCATTTTAAAATTAAGAAAAGCAGGAGGATGTAACATAATACACCCGATGTGTGATGGTCGATCTCATGTTGATTTCCCTACTCTTCATTTTGTTGACGGTACGTGTGCTTTGATATACTCTTAATGTTGTTGTCATTCGCGGTCGATACTCGCACGAGGTCTATAGCTTCGAGTTCCACCCTTGGCGAGTTCTGTCATTCTTCAGGGATATTTTTAAATTGTTTTGCCTTACACAAAAAGGGCTAATCATGCAGCCGTGTTAAAAGATGTATCTAAAATACATGTAAATTTTATAACTTTAAATTCGAATTTTTTGAAAACTTATGGATGATCCAAGGATTTTTTTGTTTTAAACTGCTTAGAAAATTGTCCTCTTTCCTATAGTGTAGTTAAAATTTTGAAATTCGTGATGATAGTTATCTGGCAGTCCCCCAAATTTCAACTGTGTTTATTTTTCGAAAACCTAAGTTATTAAATCTTAAATTGTAATAGCTTTATTTTATGTTATCCTTAAAAATATTCTGTCATTTCTTTAAGTTAACATTATAGTGCACGAATTTTTAAAATTTAAATTTTTAAACATAATTCTATTTAATTTTTAAACCTACAGAACTTGAAATTTTAACATTTAAATATTTAACCGGTCGATGGAAATTTTTAACCTGTAATTTAAATTTAAGGTAGGTAGTTATTTATTTAATTATTTATTGCACGTTAATTACAGTACCTATATACCAAATTAAAAATTTTTTATTTACTTTATTATGAATACTTTAATATAAGCCAGTTTATTAATTAAATAAATATAAAATCGCTTTCAAAAATTACGTTTTTCAGTTTCAGGATTCATATTTATTTAATCATATTTATTCATCAAATATAATTAATTTTAACAAGTTGAGAATAATAATAATATAGTACTGTCAATATCAAAAAAATATTTTTTGTTTTGTAACCTTCACTATTCTATTTGTTTTTTGTTGTTGTTTCTGGGGAGAGTTGGAGACTGTTAACTCCTTTTCAGTTATACTGCGTGATAAAATTAACTGCTGCGTTGTTGTTTAAAAACATTTTCTTTGAATGGACACCCGGTAGGTATTTTCTACAATCAGAAAGTTTATTTTAATTAAAAACAGCTCAGAAATATTTCTTTCTACCATATTATAATGCTTCGTTATATCATACTGTATAAAACTATATAATTTCATAACTACCTTTAGTTTTTTTTTAAAAGTTTAATTAAAACACATTTCATCTAAATAATCTAGCTTAATAAAATAAAAGCGCCAACATAATAAATAAATTATAACTAAAGCTTTCTAATTGCGAAAATACTGCATATGCATTAAAAATTATAACATACTTTCTTTAGCTATTAAATTTTACATTCGGTTAGTTTGTTTAATGGAAACATTTGGGGCTGTGCAAAATTATTAACCAAAACACTTAAAAAGTATTTATTGACTTTTTTTGGCATTTATATCGAAGCAGTTATACTTAATCCTTAATTCGTTCTTAAAAACACTTTGTTAAGACTAAATAAATTTGCAATTGCATTTTTTGGTTTATAGCTTTTAATGAAAACCGAAATCGAATAAAACCAAAATGGAATTTATTATCTTCTGAATCATAAACTAGTGGGTACGTGTAAATACATTTGCATGTAAGAAACATTAATTCCGCACAACAAATCTTCGATTGAACTTAAGTATTTTTGGCAAACGGTGAAGTTAGAAATATCATTAGTTATGTTCTATAGCGGTTAACGCTTCACTAACCACACTAGTTTCTGCGCTTAATTGATATCGTAACTTTATGCGTTAATATAAAAAATAACGAGATTATTAGTTTTTTATATTTGTAATTAATAGACAATGCAAATTTTGAATACAAATAAAAGGCTACTCGGCGCTGGTTAAAACTTAAATTACTAGCTAATTCAAAATCTTTTCACCTCTAAATTAACTTAAGTTTTAAGCCTTTGGGCAATTACATAGTAATTTTCGACAGTTCAATAAACATTAGAAGTAAATGTTTATTCAGGAACTTAGTATGTATTTTGCTGTTGATAAATTACTTCTGAGTAGATATTTCGTCAAATAAAGAGCTCTACCCAGCACTTTTCACCCTTCCTAATGGATTTCCTTTTGCTAAGGGTGCTTTCAACTAAATGTATGTAAATTTTAGCTAATTTATGCTTGGATTTGTTCTATTTAAGGTTTAATTTGTTTCATAAAGTGTTTAAATATGTGAAAAAAAATTTTGATTTATTTATTTTCATTGCGCCAACCTAAAACTTTACCCGAGGTGGAAAATACAGAAAACTTAATCTCAAAATTTTATCTGCGAGAACTCTTAATTTAATATTTACATAAAGTATATTATTTTATTAGGAGCAGAAAATACCTTTCTCCGAATAAAACGTGGTCTATTTTATCCAATAATTACTTTTACTGCCGTTCGTCGCGGTTTTATATTGATATAAACAAATTGTAAAGCAACGAAATACGATTTGAAATCAACTAAAAAGTTAATAAATCGGTATTAGGTAAAAGTGAGCATTAAGAATTAAAAAAAAAATTATAGAAAGAAAATCTCATTAAAAAAATTTAATTATTCAAAAGCTAAATTGAATGCCTAAAGTCAACTAATAAGAATAAAAATGTTGGTACAAATACCATTTTCCTAAAAGTAAAATTTATGAAACGAAAGATGCGCTAGCAGCACGCAATATTAAAATAATAGTTAAGCTTATTGTCTGTTCAGTTGTAGGTAAAAACATAACAATGCATTGTGCTTCGTAATTGAATATAGAGATGAAAGCGAGGAATGAATTCGCAAAATAATGGCAAACAGAAATGGAATTTGTCGGATCACCGAGTTCATCAGCAATTTAAGTAATGAGACATACAAGCTATATCTAGTCATTCAAAGCTTGTATCTAATTTAAAAAGATCAAAGCTAATTTTTTTGTAGGTACATACTGCATAATATACATCTCTATTTGTAACTCCACATTTTTAATATCCAAGTATTAATGAAACTGTGCAATTAAACTCAATTACACCGAACTTTCTAATTAAATTAAACTTTTTCGGGCAGCATATAATTTATTTAATTCTTTTCTCTCAAGTTTTCCAATGTCGAACAAAACACTATATTATTTGGCTTGTCGTAATTACAAACCAAATAACTACAAAAAAGCAATTTAAAAAATATTAACTTTTATTTTGCTCGAAACTTTCGATATTAAATATTTTCAAATGACTAGCACTAAATACTGCACTGTTCGAAAATTCCTTTTGAGTAAATTTCAAATTACAAAATCATAATTTTACTTTTTTAAACGTGAAATGCTATCTTGTACATAATTTATATAATATAATTAATTTTTCTTCAAATATAATCTAGCTGTACAAAAATTTTGGTAAACAATTTAGGGTTGCTTTTCACACAGGATAAATATAATTCTCTAATTGATTCGCGCCGCTTTATAGTCAACTTTGATAGGTAGTTCATATAGAGCTTGGTTAACCTATAGCAAAGCTTTTATAATTACTAAAATGCCTCTAAAGTTAATAATTTTTATATAAAATTGTACAGTTAAAAATTTTGACTCCTTGGCGAAGCAGGATGTAATCAACTTTCCAGTATGGCCGTCTATTCTAACAGAGATTTAATAATGTGTTTTGGTGTTTTTATAAAAGTTTTTAAAAATAAGTCAATATATTGTCGGGTTACCAAATATTTGGACCCACCCTGTGCTCTTTTAGTAAAATTTGATAAATTATAATTTAATTTGGTAGTTTTTGAAAGAGTACAAGGTTGGGAAACATAAGAAGAAAAGAAGGGCTATTTTACCAAGATGGCTGACCAAGCTGGTCGTTGATTTTTGACTCTGTAATTTATTTTTGAGAAATGCGGACGATAGGTAAAGCACTAAAGCTTAGGATTGCTATAATGAAGTCGAAGGTTCGAACCTCAACAAGGTATAAAAATTTATGAAAAGATTTGTAATTGAACAAGATTGAAGAGTTTTTAGCCGAATACGCCGACCGAGCTGGTCGATGATTTTTGGCCCTGTAATTTATTTTTGAGAGTTGTGATTTTTTGAAATTGTGAGTCATTAATTTTAATTTAAATAAAGTGAATTGGATGCGAATGCATTATTGCGTTATTTTGGAAGTATTATTTTTGAATTGGAATAAAAATAATTTTGGATATTTTTTTATGAGTGGCTGCTGAGCGGTAGTGGACGATCTGGTTAATTGACTTGTAGAACGACTATTTAAAGTTATAAATTATAAATTTGGATATTACAAATTTGAAATTAAAATTATATTTGAGCGAACGAATGTTGAAATTGATAAAACGACGATTTGGATAAGGCTGGAAATCAAACTTCGCTATTTTTAAAGACAAAATAAAATTTTATTTTGCATTTATATAAATTGTGATTTTGGATTAGTCCAAGAACCCTTTCGACCCTTGAAAATTACCAACTGCTCCCGCATTCCAGGGTTAACCCGAGGCAGTACGAGAGGTTGTATAAATTCTACAAAACGATCATATTATCATCTTTTTGGCGCCGCAGCGCAGGAACGATTTTTGAATAATATCATATCATCTTTTTGGCACCTCGGCGCAGGAACTTTAAAAATTTTGCAAAATAAGTGACGACATGGATAACGCTATGATAGACTTGCCAAGATACTCGAGTACGAAAAGAGGAACGGAGGAGCTACAGACGCATCCAAAAGACATCATGAGTACACTTCGATAATTGCTAAAAGAAGTCAAAGAAGAACGTAGGAAGCAGTTAATGGGAATCGGCCATGAATTAAAAAAAAGAGACCAGAATAGAGAAAAAAGAGACCAGGATAAAGAGAAAAAGAACGAAAGATATAGGAAGGAATCAAAAGAGAGAATTGTGGAAGGAGTTAGAAAGGAGATACGGAAGAGATACGAAAGAATAGAAGAAAACTTGAGTGGTACAAAAGATGATGAACAAAAAGAAGAAATTTTAGAAGAAAAAGTGTCTAATAAAGAAGAAAAAGAATTTTTCAAAAAAGAGCCACTGGAACAAGAAAAAGTAGAAAAAAATTACTTGTTGGTGAAAGCAGAATCATTGGAACGAGAAAAACAAAGAAAGGATGAGCAATTGGAAAAAGAAGAACAAGAAAAACATGAACTATACGTAATGGAAGAACAAAAAAAAGAAGAATTCGATGAAAAAGTAAATGAACTTGTGGAAAAGAAAATTTTGGAAGAAAAAGAGCCCAATGAAAAAGAAAATGAATTTTTGGAAAAAGACACCTTGAAAGAAAAAACGACAATAATTTTTAAACGACGATAATTTTTGAAAGAGTGTAAGGTGGGGAAACATGAGAGAAACAGAGGGGCTTTTTTGCCAAGATAGCCGACCAAGCTGGTCGTTGATTTTTGGCTCTGTAATTTATTTTACATTTGAATTTGAATGCGTTTAATTAATTTTGGTAGATTTATTTAATTTGTTTGGACAAAAAAATTTTTTTATTTCTATATTTTAAAACCTTTTTTAAGTTATTTTCTATTCGATATAATATATTAAAGTGTAATTCACCCTGGCTGTATTTTAAATTTTATTTATTAATTTATTATAATTTCCTATTCAAATTTTTTTTTAAATTTCACTTTCGCTTTCAATATAATTTTAAAAATGGTAACGCTAAATTTTATGCGATACCCATATCGCAGTCCGGCTTATCAACCAAATTTTCTAGTTCCTTGAATAAATTTTTAATTTCAAAATTATACAATTTTTACCATTTACTTAATTTCCAATTACGATTCTTAAACTTTATACATTTCCAATTTTAATTACGTAATTTTCTTCCATTTAATTTTTACCTTCCAAAAACCGTTCAAACTTTCCTCACAATCAATATAATCTATCTACAAATCTTTCTATAAGTCTTAATAAAAATACTCTTCATTCATTCAAAAATCATAAACTATAATTTTATCAAAATTTTATCGAACATTCAAATTATACGTCCATCAACGTCGATCATTTTTTGGCAAAAGGCCTCGTATCCAAGTGATCGGTCCCCACCTAGCAAATTCCACAATGTTGCAACTTAATAATTAATACAAAAATTTTACAAAAATGCATAGGGTCGGTCCGAATTATTTTGAAACACCACAATATATTGCAATGACCCAAGCTATACAAATCTTCTTAAATTTGCTTAATTCAAAAATTATTCTAGCTGGGCTTCATCCATTTTTTTGAACAAGAGACTCTTCGGTTTGTTTTCAAAAATTGTAAATTCAATTAAAATGCTCACTTTTGTTACTTTGTGTGTGGTCTTGCATGTGGTATTGTTAGCTGGCCTAACAAATTTGTTGCGTTGCAATTTTGCATCGACCAAATTTTCACAAATTCTTCACTTTTATTATTTTGTTTTTACTTCACTTTATGTATTAAATTAAAAAAACAACAAATCAAATTAACTTAATTTATTTTCAAAAACAATCAACAATCAAAACCATTATTGCGGGTATGGCTTGTCATCTGCTCGACTCGACGTCAAGGCCAGAGCCTAAGTGTCCTTGCATCCACCTACTCCCAACTTTCAAGTCCCACTCTTTTTACGCTCTTCCCACTCTCTTTTATTTTTTTACATAGCAAAACTTAACAAATTTTATACAATATGTACAATGTTATAAACAATAATGAAACAAAACTCAAAACTTTAAAATAATTCAGAAAATTAAATGAATCAATAGTTTTTGGTGTTTCGAAACACGACAATATATATAATTTAATACTTTATTTGGTTTATCTCTTTCTTATAATCCGCATATCCTTTCATCATGTACATATTTGCTTTCAATCTGGCTTGGTAGTACAATTACAGATCTTGGTACACATCTTGTTTAAACTATGAAAGCATCCTATCTGTTGTATTTTTAACTCTTGACGGTTCAATTTTAATAACTTTATAAAAAATGTAATTAAAAGTATATTTTTAGATTCAGTTCTATGGCTTTATTTATGCCGTTACAGCTTGGAAAATTAATTGTGTCTGTTGATTTGGATGCAAAATTTTATATCTCAAAACTGATATATGTAAATCGCTCGGAAAATCTGAGAAAAGTCAAAGAAAATCTTAGGAATACTATAGATAAGCTTCTTTTTTGCTTTATCTAGTTTAACTTAAGGCAATCCAAGAAGAAATAAAATCTGTTAAGTGTATTGTAGAAGGAAATCTGGTGTACAAAAGATTTTCTCCTCGATCGTCCTTGACCTAGTATGTCCTATAACTGACAGTCGCAGTCACCACACCCAATGCAATATCTTAAAAGATAATTATAATAATCTCGATGCGTGACTTTATTTGAAAGATTATCTAGGTAACTTATTGAATTTTGATATTATATCAATATATTGTCTCGTACGCTTAAAAGCTCAACAATCGGGAAACTGTCGAGACGTCAGGCTAATATAAAACTTTTCTGTGTTGCAATCCAAAGTCTTTAGTATAATTTTGTTTTTGACAAATGGAAAAAGTATTTATACCGTTTTAGATTTACAACTAAAATTTGAAAAATATGTTTAAAATGTAAAATTTTTCTTGTAGGGAATGTAGGTTGTCAAGTTAACGAGCAGCGATGAAGTCCTCTAGGTTGATGTTACTCTAGGGAAGACTGTAACACGCCCTTTCACGCCTTCTGCGCCTATAGATGATGCTTCATGGATAACTTTGCTTGGGATAAAACTTCATTTGCATACCAGTAATGTATTCTATAGCAGCGACATGTATTAGATTTGATCGACACCGTAAAATATGTTTTGAATTTTACGAATAAACCGCAAAAACATTACGCGACGCATAATCGTAGCATCGAAATGTTTTCGATAATTTAAATTTACTACTATTACAAACTGTTTTGTTACATCTACTAAAATGGACACACTTTATCGCATACGTACTCATGCATGGCACCCTACTAAAAGACTACTAAAGCAAAATCTAGTCATGCGAAAATTTTAACTCTTTTCCATAAATATACCAAGTTAAAAAAATTAGATTCCGAAGATTTTAAATAGCAAACACAAATTTCAATAAAACACCAGCTCTGACATGTTTTATACGTAGCTCTTTTTGTAATGAACTTGTTTAACATTAATTTTTCAAAATTATTAAATGCATATTAATTTAATTTTAAGTTATATTATGTCCTTAGCCGTAAGTACTTCGAAGTGGCAAAACTTTAAGATGAACCGAGGTTGTAAAACTTTTTTACATTCAGAATATAAAAAAACTTCTATTAAACTCAATAAAGCTTTTTAAGGGTTTAGTCGGCTTAAAAATGAAGGAAGTTCTATTTTTATAACTGATACGCAATAGAGACAAGGTACTCTTAAGTACCTAGTTAGCTCAGGATTATGCAGTGCAGCGTGTTTTCTGGTCTGGTTGGTTCCTAAGAGACCTTTCAAGAACAATTCACCAGCACAGTCGACTTTCTGAAATTGGTCTAACAAGTAAATAGCTTATTTGTTATAGTACAGTTATTTTGCGCTTATTGCTTCACCAAGTCCGAATATGACTGTTTGGAAAACTTTGCAAACAAAAATCCACAATCTAAACTAAAAGCTTCCGAATTATCCGCAAATAATAGTCAATCGACTGCGCCAATTAAGAATTTACTGAGAAATATTTATTTTGTAGTTAGGCTTTTAAATGGTCGATCGATTTAATTGAATAGCATTTCAATAATGGTTGCGGTTTCTTAAATAGCTAACATACTTTAGCAACATTTTTCTTGCGACGCTTTAATTAACTCGTTAATGAACATCATTAATTTCTGAAAAGCCAAATTTGCTGATTTGTACCAAAAATTAGTTTTTTGTTCATAATTTCGTATCAATTAAGATAAATCGAAATTTATTATGGCAACAATAAATAACAATTATTAAGCTCGAGCTCGTATAATACAATTATAACTTTGCACTTATTTGAAAAATATTTTATATTTTTTAATTTGTTAAAAATTAACATCATTATTTACCTGTCCTCCTAATACAGTAAATGATGAACGATATTAATAAAACGTTTTAATAAAATTATAATGATCAACTGAATCAAGAACTTTTATTTTAAATTACATTTGATTTTCTAGTATTTTCCAAAAAATTATTTTTCAGCGACATCGTCAATAATTTTTTAAATGTTACTAATGCTTAATTAACTTGTTCTATTAAAAACTTTTTAATTTATTATATTTATATTAAAGTGTTTAAGTCACTACGATTTCATGCAAGCCTGACGTGTTTCGTAATTTAAACACAAAAATTTGTTGTTATATGTAGATTTATAAACTCAAGTCAATGTTTAGAAAACATAATATGGAGAAGGGATTACCTTTGGCCGAGGGAACACTCATTGTTTGGTAACAATTTAAGTATTTTAGAAATGGTACTTTATACATAACACTTCGGTGTTGTCAGCACCGGACGGTGGGTGGTAGGTCGTCCCTTTTGTTTAATGTGGCACTAGAGAGGGTGATAAGAGAAGAGAGAATCAACAAAACTGGAACAATCTACCAGAGGAAACACCAGTGCTTGGCTTTCGCAGACGACCTGACTATATTGACCAGAACAAAAAGTGAACTGCAAGAGACCGTAAAAAGACTACTGAAAGCAGCAGGTACGATGGGTCTGGAGGTGAACGAGAACAAGACAAAATACATGACATGGGAAGATAAACCTTTTAAGACAAATAGGACACTGAACATTAAAATTGGCGGTGACACAGTATTAACCTTCGAGGAAGTGGAGTTTTTTACGTACCTGGGAACAATCATCTCAAAGAAGCCAGGTAATGAGATTGAAGTAAAGGCAAGATTGGCGGCGGGAACGAGAAGTGCTTTCGCGATCAAGTCGGTACTAAGTGGTAAAATTTGCTCTAGATCATTAAAGTTGAGACTATACAAGACTGTAATAAGACCAACAGTGATAAATGGCTGCGAGACATGGACACTAAAAAATCAAGAAAAAATTATGTTGGAGATATGGGAGAGAAAGATCCTGAGAAGAATTTATGGTAGAAAAAAAGTAGAGAACAAATGGATGAGAAGAACAAACAAAGAATTAAGCGAACTATATGACGAACCAAGTATCGTAAACGTGGTGAAGACACAGAGGATTAAGTGGCTAGGTCATGTGGTGAGAATGAGCGACGGAAGAACCCCAAAGAGTGTGTGGAAATCGGAATTCGGTGGTGTAAGAAAAAGAGGTAGACCGAGAACCGGATGGAGCAACGAGGTAAAAGAAGACTTGCTCGAGATAAACGCGGGAGATTGAGAAGAAAAGGCAAAAGACCGGAAGAAATGGAATGAAGTGATAAACCAAGCTTTGGGCATACTAGGCCTGTAGTGCTATTTTATATATATATATTGACGTGTATTTCACCCTGCTTGTTTTTTATTACTTTATTTAATTAAATCAAATTTGTTTTTCCAAATTCTTCCAATTAAATATTAGTTAAATTTTAATTTCAATAAAATTATAAAAATGGCAACGCAAATTTCATACGATACCCGTATCGCAGTCCGGCTTATCAATTGCACACTCTTTCCTACGAATGTAGTTTTAATTTTCAATTTTTAAGTATCCAAATCGAATCTATTATTCGAAATTATTCTTTTTTCAAATCAGCGGAATCAATCAATCTGCTACCGCTCAGTAGCCACTCAATATCAAAAATATTCAAAACAACTCCAAAATATCAAAATAATCATGCAAAAAAAGCGCAATAATGCATTCGCATATAATCACTTTATTCAAATCAAATTAAAAATATTACTCACAAATTCAAACTAATATCAAAACTCAAAATAATCGCCTCGAGCCAAAATCGCACAACAGGCTCGGCGGTCGCTATCGGCGAAAAGACCTCGAATTCCCTGTGATCGGACCCCACCTAACAAATTTTTCAATCTTACCAATTTAATAATTAATACAATAATTTTACTACATTGTACAGGGTGGGTCCAAATTATTTTTGAAACATGACAATATATATTTACTTGTCCTCCTAATACAGTAAATGATGAACGATATTAATAAAACGTTTTAATAAAATTATAATGATCAACTGAATCAAGAACGTTTATTTTAAATTATATTTGATTTTCTAGTATTTTCTAAAAAATTATTCTTCAGCGACATCGTGCTTAATTATGCTTAATGAACTTGTTCTATTAAAAACTTTTTAATTTATTATATCTATATTAAAGTGTTTAAGTCACTACGATTTCGTGCAAGCCTGACGTGTAATGCAAACACAAAAATTTGTTTTTATATGTAGATTTATAAACTCAAGTCAATGTTTAGAAAACATAATATGGCAAAGGGATTACCTATGGCCGAGGGAACACTCATTGTTTGGTAACAATTTAAGTATTTTAGAAATGGTACTTTATACATAACACTTCGGTGTCGTCAGCACAAATTTATTAAACAATGCTTTGTGATATTTACTCATAGAATGTAGTCAAACAATGTTTAACTTCATAATACGAAAGAAAGTTTTTCATCATTTAGCATTTGTCATCTGCCATATTAGACACAAAAACCAAAGCAGCAGCTCGAGTGTTAACCCCAAACGTAACATTCTCTGTTATCTAATAAAGTACCAAAGTAAAGTCGAGTACTTCACTTTTTACCACTCCATAGAGACAAAAACTTTTGGAAAAACTCTGTTGAATCTCATTTGTCTTGAGCATGCGACAATAAAATGTTTTAGTGTCGCCATTAGCTACAAGCACCTTGCAAGTTAATGGTCACGTAATAAATTACTTACTCAATTGATAATAAATTGCTCCGCAATATTTTATATTTTATTGGATATTTTTTGTTGCCAATATTTGCTTTGAAAATCTTATAATTAATCTCTGCCGAATTGGCTCGTTACGGAATTGATAATCCGAAAAGCGTTTAATTTAACGAAATATTATTGGTAAAATGCAGGGAAACTATAATCAAAATGATTACTATAAAAGAGAGCATTTTCGAAACATGCAATATTGTCTGATAATAAGGGGATGTAAAACAGAATATAGGGCAGCACGGTATAATTTTATACTACCATAAACTCACCAAATAAAATGCAGACTTTCGTTATAAAGATTGTAACTACCAATTTCAAATGGAAATAACTCCTCCATCTCTCCACTCGGTTATGAAATACTGATCCGATTCAATCAACGAAATCGTATGACTAATGATATCAGTAATATATTTGATTCTTTATAAGCAAATTTTAACATGGCATCCGGATTTTATGGATGAACCGCTTTAAAAAAGAATTGCCTCATTTTCGTGTTTTCAAATTCCGTTGTCTTTCTCATCTTGGATTTTAAACATTAGCTCTTTACGTGAAATTCCTTTAAATTACTAAAGAGAACGAAAATCTAATACCTTTACGAATAAATAAGTTTTATTGAAATGAAAAGGCAAAAAATAATTAAAATAAATAAAGTAAAAATTTTGTATAATAAAAATTTATTACAGATATTTCAGAAATTCAGGAACTTTTAAATCTTACAAAGGAACTGTAAAAGTATTTCCTTGATGCTATCCTTCAAGTCAACGTTAAAAGCGAGATCTAAAATACTTCAATCTTTTATTAAAAATCATAAAACTTGTGTGCGTTAACGAGAGATTTAGCTAATTAAAAAATATATAAAATAAAGCGTCCTACTCGGGCATCTAATCATTAAAAAATGCATCTTATTTATTTTCAATATAACAAAAGTAAATAAACGCAGGTCCTGAGAGTTTTGTGCGCTGCGCTGCACCGAACTTGCCTGGTATTCGGATTAAATTAACACAGGAACGATGTACATACGTAAACACTATGCAAAGTGACCCCATTTAAACTGCTTTAACCTACGTTACTGATTGCTACCTCTTTTAACATTTAATTATATTTTGATTAAAAGTGTGTGCAATCGTTTGGCAAAATAAAGTAAAACAATAAAATTCAAATTTTTTTTATTTTATCGCAATTAAGTAGTTAATGTAAATCGTGTTAAATTCTTTTATGAACATTGTCTGCAAATTAGGTCGAGTTTTATGTTTATCTAAGATTACTTGACTCACTGAAAATTATGCATCCGGTTAAACGAAAAAGTTGATGTAGTGGGACAAGAAAGGAACCAAAAAGGCAAAGTTGTAAAACTTGCTATGAGAAAAGCTTTTTAAAGTAAAATGTTAAATATTCAGTGGTACTAATTTGTTGATCAATTATTCACTGTATACGCATAGGGAGCTTTTATATCGTTAAACTTCATGAGACGCACGGTTAAAAGCAAAATTTTTTTACTAATTTTTCAACTTTAAGATTGCGAAATAAATTTAAACTTATTTCATGCGGGCTAAATGTGCACATTTCCTAACTTCTCATAACAGCGAAATCTATTGATTTAATTTTACAAGACGATTTTTTAATAAGCAAGATTCCACACCAAATAAAAATTATATTTACATTTTTACGTTTCTATTTATTTAAAATTTGCTTTACGAAATTTAAATTAAATTCTATTGACAACGATTAAGTGTCGTCAAAGAAACAGTCAACGGAAAAGTCTAATACGATCGGAAAAAAAGGTTTTCCAGATTACATTACGTTGTTTCTGGAGTTTATCATTAAAAAAAGCTCAAAGTTTAATAAACCTACCTGCCGTACAGATTATTCACAACTTCATTCTTGGTCTCAATTTAGAACTTATCATCTTCATTTTTCTCAAATTCAGAAAGACTGTCTTTAACATCAGGAAAAAATCGTCTTTTTCTTGGCTTTTCTTTATGGTTCAAGAAAAAGAAAGATTGTCAATCGAGTGACTAGATACCGCCAGGGACGTATTTATAGGGGGGGATTACAACTCCCCCCCCCCTTAACAACTAATAACAAAAACATTAAACTTGAATTGTTTAAATAAAAATTAAAACTAAAGAGATATTTCTAATAAATTAAATTCCAAATTAAAAAATGGGAAATTCGTATTAATATCCGTCGATTGGCGACACTGGAAGGCCCTATATAATTTACAGTACTGTGTAAAAACTATTTTATCTTAATTCTTACTATTATGGTAAAAATTTTAAATTGCTATAAATTGTTTGAGCCAAAAATTTTAAAAGAAAAATAAATTTTATGACCATCATCGATAGCATAGCTTAAAATAACACTTCCGCAATAAATTAGAGTGGGCATTGTAAACCCATAAATTGTCTTAAGATTTGTAAAATTTTCTTTAGTTTAATTTAGTTCTTTGTTTTGACAACATTATTTTACCATCGCCATCAGTAAAATAAAAATTTAGTTTGTGATTTTTATACAAATTTTAAAATTAAAAAATTTTATTTAAAGAGGGGTTTTTATAAGAGTTTAAAATTAAAATATGAATAAGTTTAAACTTATTAAAAATATTGTAGTAAACCGTGGGGTATCGTTGATGAATTACCCCTATGTGATTCTAAGGTCGAGTTCTTGAACGATCTCATTCTGTCGCTTTTCAATGTACATGCTCCTATTCGTACAGTAGTTTGCAGAGAAAGGAGTAAGCCGTGGATTACGTAGACAATCAGAGAGATGGCCAAGTTGAAGAGGCGGGCCTATAAAGTGTTGATTTCGAATGTTATCGTGATCTCAGAAGTTATCTATCGGGCGATGTCAGGAGGGAGAAGGCGAGTTATATAAACCGCCAGCTTGTGCTTCATCGCTCAGATCCGAAAAAACTTTGGCGGTGTTTGTCTTCTTGGGGCGTTCATTCTCGTCCATCTAGTCAGATATCTGCACGATTGTTTGATGATCCAGATTTCATTAACGCATACTTTCTCGGCTCTGTTCCGGAAGTTTCTACAGGGACTGATTTGGGGTTGGATGGTTCGTCTTTTTCGGGGGTGAAAGCACTCTCTATTTGTGAGGTCACACTGAAGCGTTGATTGATATTGCCGGGACTCTGCGCTCCAACGCTCTTGGTCCTGATGGTACCAGTCTTCGTATGTTGAGGCTCGTACTTCCGTTTTGCAGCGAGGTGATCTGCAACTTGTTAAATTTTTCTTTTCGAACCAGAGATGTGCCATCTATCTGGAAGGCATCACGTGTCAGACCACTTTCTAAGGTTTCAATGGCCTTAGAGCCTTCTCATCTCCGTCCTATTAGTATTTTATCGCCTTCTGCAAAGATAGCTGAGTCTTTTATTAGGGATGCTTTATGTGAGCATTTGGCACTCTACCATGTTTTGTCGCCTGCTCAGTCTGATTTTAGACCTCACCACAGTACTGTGACCTCTTTGTTGCGGCTCACCTCGGATATTGCTTCATCAATCGATCGTTCTGAAGTCACCTTATTGGTGCTTCTTTATGCCGATGATTCTCGAATACATGTATCATGTCAGCCTTCGAACATTGATACTGCGATAGATATGTTGAATCGTAATCTCGAATCGGTACGTGTTTGGTCGTTATTGAATGGTCTGACTCTGAACCCTGCGAAGTCAGAGCTTCTGTTCCTGGGTAGTCCTGGGCTGGTGCGTAGGGCTTTAAGTGTTGCAACATCGTCTGTTGTGATTGGTGGTAAAACCGTCAGGGTTGTGGATTGTGCTCGGAGTCTGGGTTTGGTCTTGGACAGTGAGCTCAATTTTCGTCTACATGTGGACCGCAAGCTTAAGGTGTGCTATTACAAGCTTAGATTGCTGTACCAGTTTAAAACCATATTACCTTCTCATGTGAAGTGGTCAATTGTTAGTACTACGATTTTATCTAACATAGAATACTGTGCAGCGGTATATTACGGTTTTCTCACGCAGGAATATAGGCGCAGGCTCCAGCTCATGCAGAATTCGTGTCTGCGTTTTTGCTTTGATCTGCGTAGATACGACCACGTCACTCCTTTCTATCGGGAACATAGCATATCCAAGATAGAACATCATTTTTCGGTACTATTTGGAGTTATGATCTTCAAAATTTTGAAGAGCGGAGAGCCGAGTTATCTTCGACAAATGATTAGGCCCCGTTCAGCTTGCCATGCACGTGTTCTGCGGGATTAGGGAAATTTCGATGTGCCCTCCTATTCCATGGCAGGTTTCGAGCGATGTTTTGCGTGTTTGGCGCCCAGATTTGTGGAGAGACATCGTAGCCTCTTTGACGACTCCACCAGTGTAAGGTCCTTCCGCCGTAATTTGGATGCTGCTATTTATGCAGAGATGTAATTTGTGCATAATTTTTTTGTTTTAATATTTGTTGATTGTTTTTGAGCTGAAACGGGTGGCTTGAAAAACTAACTTTGTTAGAAGCCATCCAATTAAAAAATTGTATATTTAGTTTCTTAATAAATAAGTATTATTATTATTATTATTATAAACAAAACTTTTAAATTGCCACAAACAAAATTTTATTCGCAATAAGGCCCCCCTCCCTCCTCAGAAGTCAACCTGTGATCAAAATTTGTCGCTCTCTCGACAAATTATTTTCAACTATTAAATAAAGTTCACAAAAATCGAAATTTTCTCTGAATATCGAACTCAAATAAAGAAAAATCGTTCAAAAAAATAATCACTTTAATTAAATAAAAGCAATCTCACAAAATTTCAACTTTTTGCGGTCACTATCGACCAAAATACTTTCAAGCAAAATTAAATAAAATCTTATTGCAAAAATACTTGCACAACATTATTATATAGGCCTTCGTCGTCTTGGCAGAAAAATCTCCCTCTACTAATTTTTCTGCAAACATTACATTTTTAAAAATTAATATAACAAAATTTAAATTTAAAAAAATTACCAAGATTTATTTGTTCCGTTGCAAGTTAGATCAAAAAATTTTAGATTAATCAATAATATTTTTTAAATTTTCTTGTTTAACTTACAACTGTACAAGTGGTCCTAAATTGCATTTATTTTGCCGATTTTAGAATGACTGACGGTTTAAGTTGAGACTTAAATTTTTTATTTAGGTATTTATTTATTTATCGAATTCCCTCTATTTTTAATTTTATATTTGTTTTTTATTGTAGTTTTTTTTTATTTTTTAAATATGTTGTACTTTATACTTTTATTTTTTGTTTTGAATTTTAGTTTCCTTTCTATTTTAATAAATTAGCTATTTATTTTTTAATATTTTTAAAGCCCCCCCTGAAAATCTAGTCTGGATACCGCGATTAACTGTTGGATCCTGATTTTGTTTCTTTGCGAAAAGTAAATTGAAGTCCGAAATCCTTGTTGGTTATTTGATTATTTCTCATAGATTATTTAACCAATAATTTTTATAAAAATTACTCAATGGTGAAAGATAACTGGAAATTGAAAAATTAAGTTTAAACAGAATTGAGTCTAATTCGTAACTGAACTTGTAACTTACTTAATTGTATTCTTAAATACTTAAATTCTTTGGGCTCCCTCTCTTCTCCCCCCCCCCCCGTCTTCCTCGGGTCATTTCAAAAGTCCGTTTTTGTTATTTCTATAACTGTAAGATAGACAGCATCTACTTCACCAACACGTTTCCGTTATTGCTGTAATTCGTACAATCCAGCTGGTATTATACTAAAATTAATCAAAACGAGCTTTTATCCACTTGCAACAGGAAATTAATTTCTGAACCACTCGTTAACAAACCTATGTTAACAACCAAAGTTATATTCACGATTAGGGCGCGCCTGAAAAGTATGAGAACAACCCGTAAACATTTTACAAAGAAAACTATTAATCATGCGTTAAAAAGTTTATCTAATTGATAGGGCGTCAGTCCGTACCCCATTAGACTATTAGTTAGGTACCCGCCCGAATTGCCATTAATTACAATGCTACGGTTGTGAAACTTACCATTCGAGTTGATGAGTTTTCCATTTTTTATCATATCGAAATGATGGCAGCCCAGTTTGGTATTTGATTGAAAATAACTGTTGTATTATTGTCATAATAATTCTCAATATACATTAGAATTTATTTTTATATAAAGTAATGCAATAGACGGGATGACGGATAAATAATTCAGCGAGCAACATTTTTCATCGATATTTTTATTTAGTTACCCAGTCGCTTTTCTAAAATAAATTTACGTTTCGTATAGTTGTTCATGATGAACAATGACTTAAATGCAATATTTTATTGAAACTATAGCAGAAATATGGTGATGATAGTTTTTCCACTTTACACTTTGTGAGAGAAAAGTAAAAGCCATTTTATTTCGATATAACAGGAAAAAGCACTTTCTTACTTTTTCATATTTTATATAGATTATTTATATTTAAGGAGGTCCGTGGAACATCGAAATTAAGTAATGCTTAAAAGTAACTAATGGTACATAAAAGAGATAGGCATCAATAAAATTTTCCAATTTTTTACAGTCGGTAGGTACAGTGTACCTATACTAATGGTAATAAAACGCCCATGTTATGATCGTAAGCCACGTTAGGCTGGAAACGGTATGGAATTTTAAGGGTACGAGGGTGTCTTGCTTGTTTAATATCGCAATTATTTTATTGCCGATTCTAAGTGGGATATAAAATAAATTGATTTCTTGAATTATTAACTTAATTGCTAACTTGAGCAACTTTTCCCATTGTTTCCAAACAACAATAACAATCAATTTTCAAGCTTTTCTTTAATAGCGTCTTAGAAAAACACATAGCTGTTTTAGTGGGTCGAACAGTTAAAGCCAATATACATTAAATATTGATTGTGAACGCAGCAAATGATGTGCCGCGTGCCGGATTCACACGGTTTCTTCTTTACGTGACAACGTCTAACTAAATTAATTACGAAGGGCGCTGCATGCGTTCCAACATATTATTTGATCCTCTTCTTACTTATACTCTAAACTACCTCTTTCTTTATATTTTATGTTTTGAATTATTATCCAAAACATTTTAAATATCTCTTCGAAATTTTAATTTGAATAAATTGTTAAAGCGCCAAATATTTATAGCAAAAATGTTTATTCTATTTCCATAACACAAAATCGGAGATTTTGTTTTGTTTTGAAATTTAATAGTCTGAAAATTAACTGTAAAAAATAGCTTTCCTTCCATTAAAATAAAAAATTTAACATTGAGTCGAGGAAAACATATTAAAATATTTAACATATCACACACTGGATGGTGAAACCAAGACAATCCATCCTTATTAACTCAGAAACGAATTGTTATTTGTTATTAAAAGATCATCAAAAAAATTTATTCGGAAAATCGGCGAATTATTGTAAAATAGAATAATTCGATTTTTAATAAATTCGATAGGTGAAGAAGTCAATTTAATTAAAATTGTGCAATGTGTTACGGTTTAGCTTTCCATCACAACTTTTTATAATTTTTATATTTTCACATAAACACAGTGTGAACCTTATTAAAAATTTTTGTCACAGCTGAAGTAACACTATTAAAAGTAATGAAAATAAGAATGTTGATGTTTAATATATTTTTTTTTCATTAAAGCTGCAAGTTAATAAAGACTCTCTACAGGAGTTCAAAATATTATATTAGTACACAGTATGCGTTAATAATAAATTTATTCCGAGGTGTAAACAAAATTAATTTTAATTCAATAATTCATGAAACGTAACTTATACGGTATAAGTATTAATATTATATAATTTATACCGGTAGTACGTGTATAAATAATGAGAAATATAGATAATTTTAATATATTCCGAGAGGAAGTTTTCGTGATACTTTTTATAGCTTTTTATAAAAATATATAAGTATATTTTATAGGGGTAAGGTAAACTGCACTCCAAAACGACCTGCAAATGGTAAACTGCACGAAATTTTACAAAGTGGTAAACTGCACTCCGAGCATTTTCCAAGTAAGTTGCACCCCAAAGTTACCTGCATAATGGTAAGCTGCCCTCTAAGCATTTAATTACTGGATTATCATTAAAATTATAGTTAAATATTGATCCTTTAATTAATTCATTACCAACTGAGAAATTTATTATACATATGAAATATTGTTTAAATCTGATATACAACAAATTACATATTATTCAGAACAATTTACGAGGACACAAGAGAATGTCAGAACTTACATTTATAACGAGCGAACGAGGCAAGCCCTTACTACTTTTTCGACAAAACAAATTTTATTTGTTAGTATTAATTTATGTGTTTTCTTTAGCGAAACTGTACGTAAATCCTTAACCCACGCGAAGACATAGGTCTGCCGGGAGGTTAGTGTTAATTTATGTTATTTCTTTAAAAAATGGTTTGCAAAAGGGAAAACTATGCAAAAGTATAGCAGTTTCTGATACTCAGTGTTAGCTTATGTATTTGTTAGTATTAATTTATGTGTTTTCTTTAGCGAAACTGTACGTAAATCTTTAATCCACGCGAAGACATGGGTCTGCCGGGAGGCTAGTGTTAGTTTATGTTATTTCTTTAAAAAATGGTTTGCAAAAGGAAAAACTATGCAAAAGTATAGCAGTTTCTGATACTCGGTGTTAGCTTATGTATTTGTTAGTATTAATTTATGTGTTTTCTTTAGCGAAACTGTACGTAAATCTTTAATCCACGCGAAGACATGGGTCTGCCGGGAGGTTAGTGTTAGTTTATGTTATTTCTTTAAAAAATTGTTTGCAAAAGGGAAAACTATGCGAAAGTATAGCAGTTTCTGATACTCGACACTACCTGCTAATGGTAAACTGTACGAATTTGGAGTGCAGTTTACCACAGGGATTAAAATTTCTCTGTTTTGCTCGGAGTGCAGTTTACCATTTTTTTAACCGTTACTTTAAGTCGTTCGTGCAGTTTACCATCACTCATTTTATATTGCAATAACTTTTCGATCAAATCATTTAAACTTTAAATTTTTTAATTAATTTTTATAAAACAAGATATAATTCTCTGCAGTATTTCTCCTCGCATATATAAACCACATCAACTCTGTTTTCCATTAAAGAACATAATATTATAGATAGATAAATATAATATCAAATAGCATTGTGGTCTCTTGCAAAGCTAATAAAATTTTCATGTTTTTGTTAAAAATATTATATAACAAAGCTAAAAATGCCTTTGTATTCAATTTGTCATTTTTAAATTAAAATGTACTAGTCTTTCTGATCTACAAAATATGTAATTAATTTTTTATAGTTTATAAATTAATTAATCGAAAAATTGCTGCCCAGATGCTGCGGGGAATCTTCTAAGGCAGTCGACATAAAAAGCATATTAGATGCAGAGCTTTCTCCATTGTATGATAGTAACGATTATGGTTAATTGTACTTTTAACAATTTAATTCTTTTTTTCGGGAAAGAACAGAAAAGGTTTCTATGTTTAGCTAGTAAGAACCATACAAGTTGGTAGTTAAAGTTTATTAAGACATTCTACGGTCCATTTATGTCACTCTTCTTTACAGGGTTTACGACCAATAAAATTCCAATTATCCTCTCATAGTAAACAGAATTCTCTTCTTTTCCATACGTAGAACGGGGAAACGTTTACATTTGTTCATATATTTTATTTTCTCGAAGAGCAGTGCATACCTACATCCTAAATTTTATTTATACAATGAATAAATAATAGCAGTAATTAATTAATGTTCAACTATAGCATTATCGTATAGTTTAATATTATAGCATTTGGCATTATTAAGCCAAACAACGGGGTAATACCTATTTCAAATTTTGTGGTTACTACCTCTTAATTGTGATAAATAAATCCTGCACTTTGTAAACCCTTTCTTGTATTTGACATCGTGTAAATTACAGCTTGTAATTAGATGCTGTACACCATTCTATTTACAGCGAAATTTTATTTATATGTTTAAAAACGAAAGGCGTGTGTGCAAATTAATATTTTCCATTAAGGAAAATTTCACTAAATCATTATTATTTTTCTATGTTGGTACTTTAAATATTTTTACAAATAATTTACCTTATTTACATATCGAAGAGTTTTTTTTGTCTAAATAGAAAAGACGAATGATTTGATGGAACCCGAAGTTAAGAATAAAGACAGATTACATTGTTACGATAAAATATTAACACCAAAAGTGAAGTGTAAAAGACCAAGAAAATGCACAATTGGTAAATTCGAAACTCTTCTTGTGAAAATTATTGAAAGTAAATATAATAAAACTTATATCCTTTTAAACTTTATCAAAACGTCATGTTAAAGAAAAACTAATTTATAAGATCGCATAAGAGTCCAAAATCTGAAGTAGCGATCGCATTAATCAAGTAAAAAGATTACATCGATGTGCTTTTAAAAGTTGTAACTGACGACGGAAAAACAGAATTGCGCTGACGTCCGTACAAATTAGTTCCTCCAGTTACATTGCTCCCAAAGCGCTTTTGATACTTTTTAGTTTCCATGTCTCGCTTTTCGACGTATCTTAGCACACTTTAGTTATTAACAGTTGAAAAAGTTAAACTGAATTTTTAAAAAAACTAAATTTAACTTTTTGACAATTTTCTTCCGGAAACATGTGGAGTATAAAATAATTCCAAGCGGCTGCGATATAAGATTTGTAAACCGCTACATTTTTATAATAAACTTAAATTTCTGTAGGTATTACAGCATTTGAAGTGGATTTTTAATGTTTTGGCTAAATAATTTTCAATGATTTCTTGCAAAAGCACATTTGAAAAGCACTTTATGCAACTTTGCCTCGGCGTGCAGGTTTTCCTTAATACTTTAGTTTAGTTGCTGACATTTTACTACCACTATGACGTGACTGAAAAGCTAATAATGTTATTTCAATAATAAATTTTGAATTTCTAGTTTAGCTATTCAATAAAATTGAAAACTAAAAGCATTTCGTTAATTAAATTTTCTTTATAGTTAAATGGTTTTTCAAATTAAAAATTATTTTCATGTAGGGTTCAATGAAAAATAATCTTTAACTCTAGAAAATATTATGATTATTGAATTTATAACCTGCTATTTGGTGTGAACGCGTATGGCCTCTAAGTCTATTCAACATATAAACATTGTTTTCGAGTTATAACACTCTAGTGACGACGTGGCACGCGATTGGAACCAATCAGAAAGTCAAATTCTGTGCTGTCTTAGTGAGGAAGAACCACTCGTGGTAAAAATCTTATTTTTGCAATGTAATTTTGGAATATTGTTCTATCATTACTAAATAGCATCGGTGACATACAATTTTATATAAACCACAGTCGACAACTACTCATGACACGACGTAAACCACCCTGTAGTTGTATTTAAAAATTTTAAGTTAATTGTAAAGTAAATAGAAAATAACTGAAAAAAGTTAGAATTTTTTAAGTATTATTGTGGTATTTAGTAGCATGTTATGTTAAAATAATCAAACTTAACAAAATGTTAAAATAATAAAAATTTTAACTATTAAGTAAATAATACATACTACGAAGAAAAATAATATTTAACGAAACCGAAATGACAATAATTCACATTTATCAGGGTTGAACTTAGAATATTTGAATAAACAAGAAAATAGAATTCTGAAAAAATTACGTTATTATTATTATTAGCTTTACATTCCTTTCAGAATTTTGCTATCCCTATCTGGGATTATACATATCCCTTTGTTGGGGAGGATTAGACCCCGTAACACATATTAAATTTTAATTCAGTTGCTGTGCTTTAGTGTCCTACTCACAGTGCATACTCATAAATCATAACTCGTAATCTCATAAACATCTATGGGTGGTGACCTTCGCGACTAGACTTCTCCATGTCTGCCGATCCTGTACTTTTGTTGTCCAGTTTCTTTTCCCCATTGGGCTCAGATCGTCTGTCACCTGGTCCCACCATCGCACTCTAGGCCTGCCCCTCGCTCTATCTTCTCCAGATTTCCATAGTGTTGCTCTTTTTGCAAGTGAGTTATCGGTACTTCTCATTATATGACCCAACCATCTAATTCTCTGTGCCTTTGCATATCTCACCATGTCCTCTCTTTCTAACTCCTCGTCTATTTCTCTGTTTGTTCGTGCTCTCAATTCTCCGTTTTCTGTTATTTTGAAACCTAAGATGGTTCTCATCACTTCTCTTTCGAACACTCTCATCTGTTCCGCCTCCGCTTTAGTCATACACAGTGTCTCCGCCGCGTACATCACGACTGGTCGTATCACTGTCTTATAAATTTTCATCTTTGTAAATTTTTTAAGATTCTTGTCTTTCAGAAGTATTTTGTTTGCATAAAAAGCCCTGTTACCTGTTTGTATCCTCTTTTTTATTTCCTGCTGCCTGCCACCGTTTCTGTCTACATGCACTCCCAGGTAACTACAGCTCTCTATTTCTTCTATGTTGTTATCGTTAATTTTTAGGAGTTTTCTGGTGTGCTCTTCATTTTTATTGCATTTCATGTACTTGGTTTTGTTGTAATTTACCAGTAATCCCTGTTGTTTTGCTCTGCGTTCCAATTCTTTGAAAAGTTCCACCAATCTCTTTAAGGATCTTGCCATAATTAGAATATCATCAGCGTAAGCTATCAACTGGACCTCTCTAGTTGCTAATGTTCCTTCCGCATTCATTCCTTTGATTACCTTCTCCAGTACGATATTAAAAAGCAAGGCCGATAGAGCGTCTCCCTGCCTAACTTCGCTGTTCGATTCGAAGAATTCCGTTTCACCTGCAGTTGTTCTTATGCTTATTAATGTTTTCTCTAATGTCATTCTTATCAGTCTTATTATATTGGGTGATATTTTCAGTTCTATCATTGCTTTGTACAGTTCTTCTCTATTATTTTATCGAAAGCCTGTTAAAAATCCACAAACATTAAATGCAAGTCAATGTTATGTTCGCATGTTTTTTCGATCGTTTGCTTGAGTACGTGTATTGCTCCCACCGTTGATCTTCCTTCGGTAAAGCCAAATTGGTATTCGCCTATTTTGTTTCTGGTGTGCTCTTTTAACTTTTTGTGAATCAGCGCTGAAAGTATTTTGTACGTTGAGTTAAGCAGGGCTATTCCCCTGTAATTCCTACATTCCTCTGGATCGCCTTTCTTTTTTAATGGTATTATTACACTTTCTTTCCAGTTTACTGGCATTATTTCTTCTTTCCAGACTCTCTGCACCAATTTGCATATCCTATCATGTAGTTCGTTTCCTCCATACTTAATTAGTTCCATATCTATTTCGTCTCTGCCTGGTGATTTTCCATTTTTCATTTTTTGTATTATTTCTAGTATCTCTTCGGTGGTTGGTGCCAATACTTGCTGTTCCTCACTATGCGTGTCTCTATGCTCATGTTCTTCCGTCTGTTGTTGAGTGCCAAGTAATTTCTGGAAATGCTTTACCCATATTTGTTTAATTTTTTCCGGATCACTCTCTATCTTCTCTTCTTCGTCTTTCATGCTTCTTGTTCTTATTATATGTTCTCGCTTTTCGTTTCTTATCAGTTCGTAAAAAATTTTCTTGTTATTTTCGTTACTTGCTTGTATTTCTTTCATTTTTTCCATTATCCATTCGTTCTTCTTTTGCTTAAATAGTTTGTTCGCGGTTTTTATGATTTTTTTGTATTCTTCCTGATCCTCTGGCTTTCCAGTTCTTAGCCATTTCAATTTTTTCTCTGTTTTCCCCTTGCTAGCCTCGGAACATTTCTCGTCATACCATTCTTTAAATTTTTTCTTTTTCTGTAGCCTATTACTTTCTTTGCGCTTGACTGTATACTTGAGGCAATACTACTCATTTCCAAATTCATGTTTTCGAATTCTTCTTCTTTGCCTAGTTCTTCTGCAATTTCTTCTTGGTATCGTTTCTTTGTTTTTTCGTTACTAAGTTCCTCTTAGCTATTCTTTTTTTTTTACTGTTTTTGTTGTGTTGCATTTAATTGTTTTTCGCCTTACTTTCGCTATCACAAGGTGGTGGCCCGTGTCCGCATTTGCCCCTCTATAAGTCCTCACATCATTTACTAATCCTTCCCATTTCTTTTGTACAAGTATTATTATGATCTATTATTACTAAATAGCATCGGTGACATACAATTTTATATAAATCACAGTCGACAACTACTCATGACACGACGAACGTGAACCACCCTGTAGTTGTATTTAAAAATTTTAACTATTAAGTAAATAATACATACTACGAAGAAAAATAATATTTAACGAAACCGAAATGACAATAATTCACATTTAACAGGGTTGAACTTAGAATATGTGAATAAACAAGAAAATAGAATTCTAAAAAATTACGCTATAGAAATGGTAAAAGTTACAGGTTTTTTTGTTTTTTATTTTTAAGTAATTAGTAATTAATAATTAAGTAATTTCTATAGCGTAATTTTTTCAGAATCTTATTTTCCTGTTTATTCAAATATTCTAAGTTCAACCCTGTTAAATGTGAATTATTGTCATTTCGGCTTCGTTAAATATTATGTTTCTTTGTAGTATGTATTATTTACTTAATAGTTAAAAAAATTTTTATTTTAACATTTTGTTAAGTTTAAAGTCTTTTATAAATCAAAATATTTCAATGCAGATTTTAACAAAGAAATTTAATAGGGATAATTATTAAAAATTAGTAAACAAATAAGAAAAAATTTCAGATATTTTAAAACAAACAAGCAGCATTTTAATTCATTAAATATCTAAGAAATAACGTAAATACTTGCGGTTAAATTTTAATAACAGAATAATAATATCAGAAATACCGACTTAAAATTGTGAGAAATTTTTATAAGTAAAAATGATTTCGTTTTTGATGCAAAGAAAAATAATCCAAACCTCATAAGATAAATAATTTGTGAAAATTTGCATCGTTTGAATAATATATTTTATTAGACAGAATAAGGCAAAGGTCAATTAATCAATATAAATTGTAGGAGATAAGAAGATGTTATCAACCAATAACATTAATTTAGAGTAAATGGTAATTGCAGATAGTGGACACTTCCTTAACTTACAACAATTTCCGGAATTGAAAACCAAGATTCTATAGATAAGTTTTATGTAAATTTTCGAGAATTATTGGATATTAGGTTTGATAGTAACATTGGAAAGACAATGCTTTCTGAATTTAGAGAGAACATAATTTGAAATTTCTATCATAGTATCATCAAGAAATAATGAAGCTTTAGGAATTTCTCTAGGTAAAACGTATATTTCATAATTCAGTAATAATAAAATAATTCATATTCAAGTTTGTGTATTAATAACACTTAAGAAATTCGCAATTAACAAATACAACAAAAAGGAAGTTTGTTATACAGTAAGTTGGTAAGTTTGTATGCAGGATAAAATTTTTATCTTTAAAATAAACTTGAATTTCACGCTCTTTTTTAAATTAAATTTAAACTTAAACTCTACGCCTTCGATTTTTTTATACATTTTAAAACTAAATAAATTTAACCTCGATGTAAATTTAATACTTTAATTTATTAAGACAATTTCGGGAATAATTAAATCGATGTAATAAATATTCAACCAAGATTTTTAAAATTAACAACTTAAATTATTATCAATAAATCGAATTACTTTTATAAGCTTTCGGGGATACTTTTTGCTATCTTTTTAATTAATTTTAAGTTTTCGTGGTTGATTGTTTCATCGCTGTCTTTCCTCAACCGGTGATCACACCAAACCACCACTGTGAACTAAAAATGTTGTATGTAAAATTTTAAATCCGATGTAAAATAATATTGGGGATAATACAAATATGGATTTTTGTTTGTTTGTCAAACAATTTAAATTAAACATAATTAATTAATGGATGGGCAAGGAAATAATTCATCGAATCAATGTTTGGTAAAATGAAAAACGAATAAAATTATTTTTTAAGCAAACAGAATTTCCTAATCGGTACTGTACTGTAAAAAAATGTTTAGTAATATTGCATGTGATTTTAATGCAATTTAAAAATTTTAATTTTGCATTTCGAGAGTCTACCCACCACCGAATTGAATTAAATTTATATTAAGTAAATATTTCTAACGAAATCAATAGGTTTATTTATTTAGCAATATCCTTTAAAAACTCATTCGAATAATATAAACTTTTAATGATCAGTTAATAATTTGTTTTATTATTCGTGCATAAACCAAGTTAGTATTAAATATAAAAGCAAAACAAATTAATGAGCACAGCATAAATTTAATGGAATATTATTGATTGAGAGGTTGCTTTGCAAAATAATACCCAGCAACACAAAATTTTGTTTTAAACTCGAGTGTACATTTTATTTAACAAAATATAGCGAACATGCCTAAAACGTTCATTGATCTATGTCAGTATTACATTTGAATAGAATTTCAACCAGTAAAACAAGTTAAGTTTATCGCGTTCACATTCGAACGGATTATTGAAACAGATTAGTGAGGTGTGCTACTGGAGATTGTTACGTGTTTTGTGAAGGATCTAATTTAGTCATTGAATGGCCTTTTCCTTGATTGAAGTAGTAACTGCACAATGAATTTCACATATAAGATGCTATTCTATAGGGACAACTTATTACCACTAAAGTGCTAAATTTTCTCGTTCGAAGTTGTTTTTAATTAAGTTTTTTTATTATTTTCTTTATCTCTTGCTTCGACTGTACTGCTGGAACAAACGTTGGTTTATTTTCAAATTCAATAGGACACTCTTAATCAATTTTATGGAAAATATAAATCTAATTTTCTTAATATTTTAATAGCCTTCCTTTTTATCTTTTGACGTGATAACGTCTTATAAATTGATATACCGGCTGCACGCACGAAAAATTGTCACGTTCCGCAAGCGAGAGAGAGGCGATCGGCTTTGCATCATACATAAACATCATTTGAATTATAAAATGCCATAAAAAAAACTTGTCCGGCATGAGGTTCGATCTCGCGATCACCAAATGATGCAATTATGTTTCATGCACATAACGCACTAACCTATTGAGGGTTAATGTAATAACATAGTTTTAATTCGTATTATCTGTTACATAAACATAATTCAATTCCATTTTTAAATTAACACTCGGTTTACGGACGATAATTTTACGTGATTTTACGTCATAAGAAAACAATTCAATTCAATTCATAAAAGTATGCAATTTTTCATCAATGTTTTCTTATGACGTTATCACGTAAAATTGTCGTCCGTAAACCGACTTTACAGACAACCCGAGTGCCACGTGCTTTTTTTAGTTTTTAATATCTATTTTTAGAGTGTAGATATTAAGTAATTAAATTTTAATTCAAATTTTGCCTTGAACAGTAAACTTGCGTCTCGAATAGTTTTTCTTTTGCCACAGTTAGTACAGCAAAACAATAACCAATTTCTAGAGCGCCGGAAGTTTTGATATAAACTTTAGCTTAGACCAAATAAACTTATTAATCATAGCGTTGGTAATTATTTGTGTTCAAAACAAAAACTTCTAACCGTGCAGTTGAAACCATGAAGTGAAAGAGTAAAGTAGTAATGTAAACTAGCTATTCTAAATCAGTGTGTTTTGTAAATTAATGTAATTTAATCATCCTTGACTTATTATGTAAATTATCGTTATATCCATAACCAGCTAATAAAAATTTATTAAAGTAATAAGTAGATAATATCTAAACACATTTTCTGTAGTATCGCAAAAAAACAAATATTCCCACGTGTGTAACGATTTCATAAAAAGTTGACAACCTTTGTTAAAATAATATTCCACATCAATTTTGACTACGAGTGTGTATTTGGCAAGACATTTCAACAGAAAAAATTATAGGTATATAAAATACCAAATTGAACAAATTTTATGAAAATCAAGTTGTTTGTTATGTCAATTATACAAAAAATTATAGGTACATAAAAATATTCGTGACAATCAAAAATTTTTATTTAACTTGTTATATCACGAGTTTTAATAAAATATTAAGTATGCAATCATTTTTTGGCAGCGACAATGGGTAGGCACAAAATAAGCCCAATATATTTGAGGTGGGCACACAAAATTTATGAATAAACTAAAAAATTAAAGTATTAAAATAAACACGTAAAATTTAAGAAGAATTATAATAATATTAATATACTTACAAAAAATTATAATTAAATACTAATTAACTAATTAATAACTTTCTCGAGTGACAGTATAAAGTTCATTTTAAAAGTAATTTGCGAGGATGTTTTTGTGCAAATTCTGTGATAATTGCATGAAAATCTAAATTTTTGGTAATTGTTTTTTCAATATTTAAAATGGCTAAATCTTATTATTATTATCATTAATATTAAGCTTATCATTTCCCATTCGATTTCTTAAACAATTTTTTAATCTCTTCAAACAGGAAAATGTTCGCTCGCAAGCAGCACTTGATAAAAATACTGTAATTAATACTAATTACATACAATTTGTAAATTTCGGTAAAAGCTAATCTATATTTACTTAAGGGTGCGATTTTTGAACCTATTTCAAAACTTCATTTACAGCGCAAAATTGGCTTAAGTATTACGATAATTTTTTTTTAATAGAAAGAGGATAATTGTTCGAACAACCTGATATAATTTTTATAGCTAATGTAAAGATTTTACGTAATCTGCATTAAAAATTTAAAAAATTTTGTATTATGAGAGATGTAAATGAAGTTTTGTTTCGGTCGCTTTGATAACAGCGCGCAAACAATTATTATCCTCTCTCTATTAAAAAAAATCATCCTAATATCTTAACCCAATTTTGCGCTGTAAATGAAGTTTTGAAATCGGTCCAAAAATCGCACCCTTAACATATTCGATAATTGAAGAATATTGACAATTTTTATGTTTTGCTTTTTTCAAAATTTTGTATTGTATTTGGTAAAATTTTTAATTCGGCTTGTAATAATTTTGTGTCAAGCTTGTAGTGATTTGCAAGTGCCATAATATTTTGTTGTGGAAGAAAGGTATTTGATAACGGATTCAGGCAACTCAACCCTGCCAAAAAAAAATTCAAAATGTGTATTTTTAATAATTTTATTATTACCTTATTATCTTTACCCAAAAGGTTTAAAACGATCGTAAAGCATCTGTTGTAAAGTGCATCTTTATTATTTTTAAAAATTCAAAATATTATAATAATACAATATGTAATTTTTAAGCTTTCCTTGATAAAATTGAGAACCAGTAAGTGTCCATACTTCCGTGAGCGGTGTTCATTGAAATTTTAAACTGCATTGAATTTTTAAAATAATTATGACCAATTTCTTGTTCAAACCTTTTTACAAAGAGAAATTATTTAAGATTTGTTTTGACGATAGCACGCGGTAGCATTTTAAATGTTGGTTTAGTAAATAGGGATGATAATTTAATTAGATATTTATTACCGTAAATACTTTCATTTATGACTGTATTTTAAAATTTTCAAAATTGTTATGCCAACTGAAATAAAATGGTAAAAGTTATTAACATGTGATAATATTTATATTAAAATTGATTTTTACATGTTATATGAAATTGAAAAAATTTCAACTGAAATATACACGTATTAAAAACTTGTATTTAAACCGTTCTGGATTCTGGATTCTGGATTGGATGTAGAGAGCAAACCAAAGTTTGCTTGCACTCGGGCCACATATCGGGCCCATTATGCTACCTCCGGTGTTTGGCGGCCCACCTTCCCTCCTACTTCTCGAGCCATCCCAAACTTAAAATAAACTCGAGTATTTTGGAGGGCGGTGTGTCACCAATACTGGCTATGTTAGGCCAGAAGTCTCCCAACATGGATCCTCTTCTCGACGTTAGTGATGGGCAGTCGCAGAGCACATGTTCCATCGTTTTGTCTGCTTCATTACATCCACGACAATTTGGACTTTCAACCAGTTCCATTGTGTGGTGATGTTTATTTAGCTTACAGTGTCCCGTGAGAAATCCAGCAATAATGCGCAGGTTGCCCCGGGATAGCTGTAGGTAGTACTTTGCATGTTTTTCGAAGGGCGAGCGCATTGTTGCACTCGCTTGTCGACAGCCACCAGCATTCGCCCATCTCTTCGCATGCATTCTTCGCGTCTCATTGCTTATGATGGCATCCAAGGTCTTGATAGTCGGCGTTATGAGAGGCTCTGGACCACATGGTGGATTACCCGAGCCCAGCCTCGCCAGCTCATCGGCCCTCTCGTTACCTACATTGCCTTTGTGCCCTTTTATTCAACTAAGAGTTAGGACATTATGCAATGATATCACATTCAGTGCCCGGATGCATTGCAGCACCAGGCCCGAGATGATCTTATGGCGATTAAGTGCCACAAGAGCAGCCCTGCTGTCTGTAAATATTTGAATTGTTTTGCTCTGGATATCCTTCTCCTGGACTATTTCCGCGCAGTGTAGTATGCTTATAATTTCCGTCTGGAAGACAGAGGCATATTTACCTAGCGCTAGGTTTATATCTAGCTGTAGTTCGGCGGAAAATATTCCTGCGCTTGAGTCAGTATTGTTTTTGGAACCATCCGTGTACAGACGTATGTCAGACCCGTCAGTTCTTGTCGCGTCCAACAGAATGCAGAACCTTCTGTCAAACACATATTTAGGAGAAATCCTGTCAGCATCCAGATCCAGAAGAGGCAGCCGCTTCGAGCAGTCCGCAAGAATCCACGTATGCCTACCGACTCCTTGCCTATGGGTCCAGAAGCCCCGTGTCTCTATCCTTAGAGCTGCTCTCACCGCCTGCTCTTCCACATAGAGATCCAGTGGAGGAAGGCAGAGGAGAGTCTCCAAGGCCGCACTCCGGTCACAGCCAGGCAGACCGATCTCTGCAGCTGTTGTAGGGAGGACGCTGTTGTTACCAGTTTGGTTCTGGGCCACCAAACAAGTGACCCATAACATAGCATAGGCCTTACTATGGCAGTGTAGAGCCAGAGGGCAATCTTTGGGGAAAATCCCCAGGATCTTCCCATTGCCCTTCGACACTGCCAGAAGGCCATGCCTGCTTTCGTGGTCTTCCAACTGAGATGTTTGCCCCAATCTAGCTTTCTGTCAAGTATTATTCCCAGATACTTGACCTCGGATGACGTATTAAAAACTTGTATTTAAACCGTTTTTGTTTTTTATAAATTTATTATGCTAAAATTTTAAGTTTTAAACTACTTTAGTAATATTGTTATTTATAAGTGTCCATACTTTCGTGAGCAGCAGTGTAGGTATGAAAATTTAAAAGGACAGCATCATTTTCAGGATTAGTTTTAATTTTTTATTTTTCTACAATTTGGGTGGGCACTTGGGTGAGCACTTCAGTCAGCAGGGTGGGCACGTGCATTGTTTAAAATCAACATTTAATTCAGAACGAAATCTTCGCATTTTTGTACTTATTCTTTTAAATACAAATTATACGAATAATTGCTAAAATGTTGAATTATCGACTAAGTTTGTTATATCTAAGGATACCTGGTTGTAATAAATAACAAAATAACTTATAGGTAAGTGAATAAAAATGTAAATTTAGAATGAAAGTCCGGCTTTCATTTACTTACATAAGTAGCGTCTATCTGCTGGCCCCGGGTAGCAATATAAATTACCTAAATACTTACCGTCCATTTGGAAGTTAAGAGTCAGCAGACGGCATAAATCGTTATAAAAACTGTTTTATAAGTGCTATTTAAAATAAATTCCGAAAAGATAGATTTAAAAATTCATATTTATTTTGTTAATAATAAACTTTTATCTGAAAATAATTCAATGCGGTTATAATATTCCACTCAATTTTACATTATTATTAAAGTTAAAACAAGCGCAAAACTAATTTGTAGTTATTTACTGAAACTCGTGGTATATTGTAGTTTTAGAAAAACAAAACAAATTCACGAGCTGCTTAAAACTTCTAAAGAATATAAAAGTTACTAAGGATTTGAAGATGGAGAATGCCGAGCGGGATTCGAACTTGCCACTGTATTATCAGACTATAAGTTGCAAGAAGTTAGTTACAATCCCCAGTAGAGTTATTTAGCACGAGTTTCGGGATTATGAAACCTACTGCATTGCCAATTGTAACGAAAAACTAAGAAAACTTTTCTAAACGTTGCCATAAAAACTATTCACTGCATAACCACCTTTTGTTTCGCTTGTTAACACGAAACATAATAGTCAACCGAGTTTTAAAATATTGCTAACTAACAAATTAATAACAAAAAAGAAATCACCTTGAAGCAATAAAAGCGAAGTGCTTCTGTTAGATTTTTAATAAAGAAAACGTTTTTACGTTATAAATAAATTTAAGTTACCTGGGTGTGTAAAAAAGTTTTTGTCGTTTCACCTTTTACCTCGTCTGCGTAAATTTTAGTATTATTGGTATACAAGCATAATTTTAAGGTGAATGGAAAACCGTCAGCTATGGTGGCTGAAATAAAATTGTGTAAACACAATCTTGAATATTGAAAAATCATTGAAAAAAATGAAAATCTTTTTCACTGCGAGCGTTTGTAGGCATCAATGTCTAGCCGAAGAAATTCTTGTGTAAAATTATATAGCACTAATAATTAGAAAATGTCTGAAAAATTATAGGCATTCCATTTTAAAGTGTAATTTTTTATTTCTCTAACCAACCTTTATAATCGGGTTTGAAAACTAATGACACAATTAAAGTACGTAGTTAACTTTACATTCGCAGTAGCAATTTTCAGTACAGTGGGGGTTGGCCTTACATCGTTAATTGAATAAATTATGGGGTGACGTGTTTCGGGGTTAATAAATCAATGAAATCAAATTGCATTAAGTTGTACTTTATTTGGGTTGGAATTGTTAGAACTAAATCAAGTGAACACTTTTACTGTCAAAAAAATATAGTGCGAGTAACTTTTTTATTTACAAAATGATTGTGATGGTATATTATTTACATTAAAGGGTGGAAAATTAGTTTTGAATTATTTCGACAAAATTTAAAACTAACAGTATTAAAAAACCATCGTAAGCAATATAATTTCACTCAGAACATTTCCATATTATAATATTAAAACGTAATTATGATAAACCACAAAACAATAATAATTACTTACGCTAACTTTGTATATTTCTATTATTATTTTTTTATGTGCAAAAAACTTAATTAATTTCTGCAATCACTTCTAAAAATGAAACCCAAGTTTAATCAAGCGCATAAATTTTATTTGTTGATTTATAGTTAGTTACAAAGTTATACATTTTGTAATGAAGTTGTCAGCACAAATTATAAATTTTTGACTTTTAGCTTAGTTAATTTAATATTTTGAAAATATACATACTACATTGGTTCTGTGTGTGTAATTTGAAGCTTTAAAAATCAATAAAAAAAAACTATAACCCTATATATCCAGTCGTAAATCATACTTAGGCTGCCTCAAAATTCAACTTTATTAAATGCGCCGTATTTTATAGTAAAACTTTCCTATTTTGATTTGACTTGTTCATTAAGGATAAAGAATGTAAATCAAGAAATCCAGATTTGGCGTCGACCAACATATGCGAGGGTGCAATTTGTTTTAATTGCACACCGACAACCGCTCGGTATAGAAGCAGATTTTCACATTAAACCAGGATTAAAATGCTACCCCAAACCCATTTCATTTTTAACGGCCATGTAAACGGAAACGTAAAACGCATTTGATTTATTTAATGTTTTAAATACGCAATTCTGTAAGACTCGGTGCGGTTTGTGTGTTATAATTATTGCTTTCAACTACCACATCATGAATTTGATTAATACTCGCCACATTAATAATTTACTTCCTTTTTTTAATTTGCTTTTCTAGATAAAAAACAAACCATTTAAAACGTTTTTAAATCCCAACGAATTACTGACCACGCCAACGTGCAAATGGTACGTACACATAATTATGTACGGCATTGTATAAATGTACGTATGTATTTTTAAAATTCTGCATTTTTTTATTTTATTTTTACCTTTAGAAAGAACGAAGTTAACTTTAAAATTGAATTGTGAAAGATTGATAGACCCCGGGTTCCTGTACAAACTTAAAGTTATTTAAATAGTCCATTTTAATTTAGAAATGGAAGTGATTGATTGAAAAAGTCCGATGGCCATATAAAAAGCACAAAAATTGGTATGTCAAACCTAATGTCGTTTATTATTGACAACAAGTTTTCAATAATATCCCGCTTGCAAATAAAGCATCAAACGATTTGCTTTGCATTTTTCCCAAAATCAAATTTTGCCTTCGATTATTTTTAATTATAAAATTTAAGAATTTTATCAATTTTAATTAAAGTGTTTTATTTCATATTTTTTGTGAATAAAATTTGGCTAATTAAATTGTTCGTGGATATTTTTCCGTAATACATGTCTGAGGAAAATTCTTCCTTCCATCATCACCAGTTTTTAATTAAAAACAGTTTGCAGATACTATGCTACTTTTTCTCTTTCCAACTCAATTAAAGCTTTAGTAAAATAACTCTAGCATTAAATTTTAATTGAAGCTTAACAATTCAAAGTTAGTTCTGAGAATTTCAGTCAGTCAGTGATGAGGAGCAAACCGAAATTATACAACTTCTATTAACTAAATATTACTGTCTGCATTTATACGTTAACTATCCGCAAGTAAAAAAGACATCCTCCTTGAATTTACAAAATATAATAATTATAAAGCATAATCATAAAATGTGTTTAAATATAGTTAAAAGCAGGAACGGTAAAGATTGGTGAGTTTGAGCGGATTCCCTCTTGGGTACTTTTTAATCACACTTACCCGCTTTCAGCTTTTCACGGGAAATCCGATAAAAAGTTCGGAAATAAAGTGAAAGCACTTCATGCACCAGCTTTAGGCTGCTTTCGGAATTAGCCCGACTTTAATATTCTAATCCCTCATAACTATGTTTTTATAAACTTAATTTTCTAAAATGTTTATACCTGTGTTAATGTCTACGGATTCAACTTGGCAATTTTTTAACTTTTTGTTATTCTTCAATACTCCATGCTCCGGATTATATATTATGTAGTTTACTATTTATAACTTTTGCGTTTAATTAGTTTCAATAATTTCAATTCCTTCTACACTTTTATGTACTTTTTAATATTTTTCATATTTTCAATATTATTCTAACGGATTTAACTACTTTTTAGAGCACACGACGTAAATAATTACAGCACTTATTTTAGTAAGCAAGGCCGCCCGCAGGTGACTTCTAGCCGTGCTACTGCTGACAACAAAAGATCTGCGTCCTTCTAAATCTGTAATTTTTTAGAAATTCACCATCTAACTACATCTGTCATTGTAGATTAAAATTTATGCTTAACACAGCCAATTGAATATACGCATTCAGTTTTTAGCTGTTTTGCGCGTATTTTTAAATAATCCTCAAAATTTTTGTAATTTACTCATTTTACGTACTACTCTTATTTTTGACAAATTTATTAGCCTGCTTGTTAAATTAAAAACTTTTAAACCAACTGCTGTAAATCAAATCTTATGTCGCTTTGCTTTATGTATAACTTACAAAATGTAAATTAAGAGTTTCTAAAATCGACACCATGTGCGTTGCAAGTCAAGAATCTTCCCGTATGTTTAAAACGTCAAAAAATGTTATCAAGTATTCATAAAGGCGCAAAACTTACATTTTCTTTCCGGAATAATAGATTAAAGCATTACCGACAAAAAAAACTTGGAAATTTTGATGTTAAGCTAAATTTATGTCTTTCACTAAGGGTGGCCGAAGGCCGACCATTCTTGTTGGTAATAAATAAGAATAAAATTTCAGTAGCGCAACGAACATGCAAAAGTTGATTAAAAATGTTTATAAGTTGGTATGTACATATGTCGTCTAGTTGAACACAATCAAAACTAATCTTTCAGCATTAACAAATTTACATGTTACAAGAAGAATATATAGTCGCAAAATGTGTAGTTTCCAGTCACACGAAATGGCAGAATTATATAATATTGCTAAAAAAAATAAAATTGCTGTAATCTGCCTATCAATTAAATATATTTGTTAATTTATTTTTGGTATTTGCTGTCGATAAAAAATACTTATTTAAAATAGTAAATAAGTTTGTAATGGTTGGTTCTTCAATTTGAATTACCGCCTTCTCAAATTAAAGTTACAAACCAAACCAAAGCTGTGATCGTCAAACAAACCTCGCACGTTGTGATTTCCCTTCGTAGTAACACTTACAAGTCCTTTTAAATTTGCATTCGCAGATTTGTTCTTTGAATGCTAACGTCGTTACCTCGTTTATTAACCTCAAACCTAACTTATATCTGTTCAGTGGTGTAATCACTGCTAGGACACCTGAAATTAAATAAAACACAGGATTCGGTTTAACGATGAATATATATATTTAACCGAAAAGAAAAAAAAGGAAGTCCGACAACCAATTTACCAGCAAAGTTAATCTTCTTGATATCATTTAATTCAGAATACTTTAGTTTGAAATTTGATTTAATAACTGTTCGATAGTTAATCCCTCTGATCGTAATGTTTTCTAATCGATTATTCATATTTAATGACCAACCACAACCTTTATAATATTTTGTAAAGAAGCTCATATATGTATTTCGATGTTCAACTCAATTGTTTTTATTTTATGCAAGATCTTTAAATAATAAACCCTTATATTATGCTAAATTATCCGCTCTTATATAACTAATACCTCGTCAACTTAAACTAAGATTGTCACCTTTTTAATATGTCGTCAACTTAATTAATATGTCGTCACTTAAATTTCTAATTGGTCATTTTCTTAAATCTAAAAGTCGTCCGTACTTAAACTAGCAAATAATCATAGTCGCAAATAATCATGAAGAACTTTGTTAAAACAGTTCTTTAATATTGTAATTCAATTGGTATTACCTTATATGTAGTCGCAAATAATCATAAGAAGCTTTGTTAATCTTTATTAATCACTGTCCTGAAATATCAGAATTTTGTAGTATATCATTAAGATATTTGAAAAAAAGAAAAAGATTAACCTTTTCAATTATGAGCCATTACTGCAATATATTGCCACGGCAATCTTATGATTTTAAGCGTCCACTCAACTTGTTGCGCAATTCATCTAAATTAAGTTATCTAATGCTATATATTTTCTTACTTCAAACAACCACCTTCATATTGTTTATCTTAAACAAATACCCCTACTTTTATTGCCGCGATGATCCCTAATGTTTTATAAAGATATGTCGTAGGTCGCATATGAATAATTTATTTCTTCCCTTAAATTAGCAAATTCCGTTTAAAAGATAATAGTATTAAATCACAATCTCGAACCGTAATTAAATCTTAAAACTGAAGTAAGATGAAGATGAAGTAAATTTTGAATTACTTTAAATGCGAATCCGATAACCTATTACGAAAATTTCTAACAATTCACCCTATTCTATTTAAAAAGTTTATAATTAATAAATTTATTTAACTTACGTATTTTAAATTTGTTGATAACTAAAATATATTTTAAATTCAATTATTTAATAACCTTTTCTTAGAACCTCCGATGCACAAAATCGACGTTCAAAAATGTAAGGGCCTTTTGTTCGATTCCTAACGGTAAAATCTAACGGAAACTCGACTTCCTGCGTTTCTTTAAACACCCCTGTTGCCAAATCGTTGTATTTCAAAGTAACCACAAAATGAACTAAATTTAAAATTTCGCGCCCATTATATTTAAATTCAAATTTACAATATTACAAGTTTTAAAAATATTGTAAAATTTTTGCTAAAAAAATTACAAGTCTATAAAACGACATGAATTTTCATTTTGTAAAGCAGGGAAATTGAAAGAGATAAGCACATGCTTTTAAAAATTTGATTTAATTCAATTGGCATTGAAAAATAACATTGACTTAAACTCTTTAAATCATTGAGAAACTGCCATTCGTACGTTTTGAAAACGTCGAAAGAAGTAACTGGTTAATGAGTAATTTTGTAGAGCAGAAATCGAAGAAAACATTCTAAAGGTTTATTGCTCTGCAACCGAGTAAATACAATTTTTAAATCTGTAAAGTTATAATGGTTGAACCGTCAATTAAGCAAAAAGTTGAAATAAACTATTTAAAAAAATATTAACAATACCAACCAGAGAAAATTGAATAAAAGCTAAAAGTTTTGATTGCATTGCATTCTTTTAATCATGGTTTTAATGAACAATAAATTAGTAAATCACGATTATTAAAAAAAAATTGATGCTTTTACGTTTTGATAATAACTCGAACCAAATCCATATTTATAAATCTTAAAATTGCTATTTTCGATATTTAATAGAATATCGCGCTTCCTTCAGTTTCTTAAATTGAAAATTAAATTTCTATATTCACCAATTTAAATGATCGAATTATAAATTCAATAAATTAATGATTTATTCATCTAAATTCTTGTCATAAATTAATATTAATTGGCATTTAACTTGATTTAATTCCAATTAAGTGCGCATTTTCTCACTGGGTGGGCAATTGGAGCCTGCTTTAAATTTTATAATAAAATGGGCGAGCACAACAATATTAATTAATATTAAAATTACTAGAATTGCAGTAACGTTAAAATTTGTTGACATTATTTCAAATTTCAATAATATTCGACGCTTTCTTGATTTGCAAAACAAATTTTGCACAAAAGAAAAAGAATCCAATCCAAAAACGAATGAGACAATTTTAGCTGTAATATCTAAATTATTAATTTTAATATTTCCTTACTTCCTTAAAACAAACATTATACATAATTTCATCGGTTTTCCTTAAACTAAGGTTTATATCGCACTTCATTTACTACACCAATAAGAGAATTGATCCAATCCTGATAATGAGAAATCTTTGTGTAAACACCAGGAATATCTTTACTGGCACAACTTTCACCCCATGACACAATTCCAATTAAAACACGATTACTAGTAAAAATTGGTTCAGCGGAATTAAAAACACAAGGATTTCTTTTTCTCTTTGCACGTTGAGCACAAAACATATTTTTAGTCAAATTTATACCAAACGATTTATATCGTTTTTTGCATTGGTAATAGTCCACAATTTTTACCTTCACTTGATGCAGTTGCAATTGAATTTCAAAATTTCGTTTATAACCCCAACCAACAACGATCAATTTGTGGTTGTGCTCGTACTCAAAATTCCGCGAAGCTACCATTATGGGTTTTTCGTAAATTCCTCTAAAGCTTTTTATAACTTTTATAAGTCCTATATTGTTGTCGTGTGAATCCAAATCGTATTTTTCGTGAATATGCCACGATTCGACAAAATGCTGTGTGCCATTTCTCCACGTGGTATTGCTGGAAACATAAACATTTTTTGGAAATGTTTTATTGTCGGTTAAAACGTATAAGCAGTGTGCTGTCGTTAGGACCCATAGATTTGTTATAATACTACATCCAAAATTGAAGTCGTATGTTTTTCCACCTTTTCTTTTAACGATAACTGACGCTGCAAAAGGATAAGCACCATCTTCGGCAATGGTGTATCCAGTTTTGTAATTAAAATGGCACCCTTGGGATCTTTTCACTATTATTGCAATTAAAAATCCCATATTTATAGCAGTTAAAATTATTATAATACTCAATAAAATTACTAAATGAACAGATGTCATTTTAATGACATTTAAACGTGCAAAAATATCAGATTTCATTGTTGAAAGTATGGGCTTCTTAAAAGTGCGTACGTTCGTAGACGCCCTAAGGACGTCTATTTTAAACTACAAACGATTTTTCCAGGCGCTTTGTTTATTTCTTTCGGTTCATTTCACGAGTATAGATTTTGCATTAAACGCTTGTAAATTAAAAGTTCGACGTAAATTTACCATAAGTAAGAAAAGCTCTCTTGTAACATCTAATAAGCTTTTAAGCTACCTACTGCTTCATGTAAATAGTATGTAATCCTATATAACTAATGGTTACTTCTACATAATACACATAAGTGTTGCAATAGAAGCATCAAAATTATTAATTAATCTAACGCTTAATCAAGATTTTAACTTACCGTTGTTTAAAAATCGATTTGCTTTTTTTAACGAAAAGAAAAAAAATTATTGTGCTCGTCTTCGTTAAAAATTAAATTACTTGATTTTATTTATTAACACATCGACAAAGCGGCTTAAAATAAAATTTAATTTAATCCTTGTAAAAGGTAATCAGGAATAGTAGGTTGGTGATTTGTTGTAAGCCCAATTTAATCTCCGAACCGCTTAATTAAGTCAATTTGTTTTTACTGATTCAATTAAATTGATTTTTATATTAGCCAACATTATTAGATGATTTTCACTTTAGAAACATTTTCTAAAAAGTAACATCGGACATTGATTGGCTTTGAAATATTTCTCTCGTATTTGAACAAAATTGTATTGTATTTCTTGTTTCTAAAACTACCTTTAGCAAGCGCAGACGATTTAAAATGACAAAATATTTTCTAGAAAGATTCTGGTCTATCTAGAGAACACCTGTTTAGTTTTAAAGATTTAGAGTTGGAAAAGTGACAGATAAGATGTCAGCGACCGAACTAAAAGCAACCGACGGTTGCGGATAATTTATCTGCAAAATTTAAAAAATGTTTCTTATTGTTTTCTGAAAATGTAAGTAGTTTTTGCAAATACGGTAAATAGATGTATTGTCACGTTTCTATTCAAAACTTAGTTTGAGAAAATGCGATATTTTATGGAGTCCATTAAAGAACCCATCTATTTTAGCTCTAAACCTTCGACTTAATGTTAAGTGTTAAGTCTCACAAAGGGAATCGTCGATGAGGAATATCTTTAACACAGCCTCAAAGGAGGCTCTTTTGATATTTCTAATTAGCCAATAAACTCAAATATTCAAAAAAAAGAGAAAGGCCGAAAACAAGGCAGGTTTAAGTGGCCCTGGATATTTTGTTCGAAATCACTAAAAAACGTTAGAATTATTAGTTCGTGGAGTACATGAAAGCTGTAATTTCTATAGATGAAATTTTGAAGAGAAACGAGTGGACGATTGCAGACGACAATAAAAAAATCAAGTAGATGTAAACTTTAACTTCGAAAACTAAAAACGTGTCTGTTAATTTAGTTTAAATTGATATTGAAGTCGATAGAATCAAAAAGGAGATTTAATTTCAAAACTTAATGAACCACATACATAAGAATTACGTACAAAATCTCTCTTTCTTTATCTGGTAGAACTGCAGGTTTATTTATACTTATCTAAATTTTGCATTAAAAAATTTAAGCCCCACGTTGGGCGCCGTTTTAATATGTTGTGATAATTAAAATTCCATTTAGTTTATTTCAATCGATGCCGTATCATAAATAACTTAAATAAAAAAGAAGATAACAAGAAAGAATCGTATTAAACCAAGCAATAACTCAAATTGTCTTATTACGTTGATTTTAATCTAGGAAGATTAAAAATAGGGAAAAACATTAATTTATAACGTATTTATATAAATCTCAGAAACAATTCATCGTGGAGATGTCATAGAAAAACGATAAGAAGTTGGAAGACACTTGAACCGCATATAAACAAAATCTATTTCATATCAAAAAGCTAAAGAATACGGTACATATGTATTTTCTTAGACGTCTGTAAATATAGACATTTGCATTCTTGTTAGATTTAAAGGAAATTGAAAAATATTCATTGAATGTGAAAGTAAGCTTTGTAGAAATTTCGACATGTTTATATGTACACAATCAGCGTCAAGATTCTATTCCTTGCCGGGAGACACAATGGAAATCTCGTGTTACACTTCTTGTATACATGACGCAACCGCAACTTAGGAAAACTTAGGAAAAGTTGGATTTTGAAAAATTATTTTGAGGAAAAATTGAACTTTGCATCGTTCTCGCTAGGTGGAAGGCTTCCAAATTAATGTTTTTGTGTTTAATCGATATACAATTAGAATAAATTTTAAGATGCAAGATAAAACGTCTGGTATACAAATACCGGGTAATGCAATTTGAAGGAACAAGAGAAACCCTATTTGCTCGTTTTGGGATCTTCTGTAACCAGCGGAGTATTACATTCTCTAAATGTAACACCTTTAGATCTTTCAACGTCAAGAATAAGAAGTCAGTGCATATTTAGAGCAAGTCTTACGCGTTTACCTCACGACAAATCTCTTGTTTATTTACTACCTCCGTAGTTGATGTAATATATATTCCTCTGCAAGTAATGTGCTTATTAAATTACAGACAAAATATTGATGCAAGAACTGATATTTCACTTAAAATTGGAACTCGAAATAATGGATGAAAAAAATTAAGTTTTAATAGTATTATTTATTCAATATAATACCACGCTAGAGACTTCCGAATAAATTCAATGATGGCATAATTTTTTGTTATTTTTAATTATTAATTAACGTATTGGTTAGGATATTTTAAAAAAAATTGACAGGTAGTAGCAATAAAATTAAATATTGATAATGCAACATACATCATATTTAGTATAATAACTCAAATTATTATAATACTATAGAAATAACATTTTAAGTACTTTATTGGAATTGTGTAGCAATACAGTTGACGTAGGAAAGCAAATATTGGTTTAAGCAACACCTGCGACATTGTGATGTTTCACTTTATTGAGCATAAAATATATTATTGCTAAAGGTCCTTTAAAGCAAACTATAGTAAATATTAAAGACTTAAGTGCATAATAAAGTGAATGTATGTATTTGAAGTTTATTGTTACGAAATGTTTTCTTACTTAAAAAACACCTGTATTTTAAATAGGTAATCCAATTAAGCTCACAAAATTTGTATGAACTTTTAAATCGTTTGCTTTTATAGCCTTTATTATCGAAGTTGTAAAAATTCAGTAGCTTTAAGTCAAAAATTTAAAAAACCACTAAAGGAATGATGGAATGAGAGAATGTAAAAACTATATTATTGAAAAATCGAATGAATTTGTTGTGCCGTTCAAATACTAATTTGAATAATAGTATATTACGTACCGAGCTGCAAAATGCTTCATTACACTCGTGCGCCGAGATAAATTTTAATATATTATGCTAAATTAATAGTAATTTCCGTCTTTTTCTCTATCTCAGCTTCTTCCGTTGGTGCATATACGTTTATTACTGATAAGCTCTTTTCATTTTCCTTTATTCTAATATATGCTAATCTTCCGTTTATTGGTTGGAAATCCATTATATTTTTTGTTTTACTCAAAGGCTACTCTGTTTTTACCTTGTTCTTCTTCCCCAGAATACAGTAAGATGTGATCTTTCATTCTTATTTCTCCACTTCCCTTCCATCTTATCTCCTGTATAGCTGCTATTCCCACTCCGTATTTTGCTAGGTCATTCGCCACCTCGTTCATCCTTCCCGATCGCAGCATTGTTCTCACATTCCATGTCGCTAATCTTTCTTTTTGCCTCTTTACTTTCCTTCTGACCTCTCTTCTCTTATTTCCTTCTCTTTCTCTTTCTTTTTCTTTTGTTTACCGTTATCTTGCGGTTCTATCTTATTTGACTCATCATTTTGACCTCATGACGAGGAAATATAAAAACTGTATGAGAAGATACCAAAGAAGGACGACGTAGTAATATTAGGCGACTTTAACGCGCAGATAGGAAGAGAAGAATATAACAAGAACGTAGCCGGAAAACATACAATTCATGAAGAAACGAATGAAAATGGGGAAGAATGAGTAATCTGGCAGAGATGTATAATATGAGAATAATAACAACGGACTTCAAGCATAAAATCGAACATAATGAGACATGGATGATACCAGGCACAAATAAAGGAACCCAAATAGACCATATAATGGTGTCCAAGAGAAGAACTTTCAAAGTGTGCGATGCGAGATCGTACAGAGCTACAAGCACCGAAACGGATCACAATTTGGTGGTAATGAAAATAAACAAGGATAAAACGAGAAAAATCTGGACAAAAAGAGAAAGATCAAATGAAAAGGTGGCAATTGAAAAATTAAAAAAAAACAATATCAGTGAGAATATAAACTAGAACTGCAAAAAAAATAGACAACAAAGAACGAAGAGAAGATATAAATAAAGAATGAATAAACATAAGAGAGAGTATAACGAAAGCAGCGGAGATATCGATAGGATTGAAGAAAAACGACAAGAGAAAAGAACGGTTTGATAAGGAATGTAGGGATGAAATAGAAATAAAAAGAAAGGCAAAAATCGCATGGATGAGAACGCAAAGCGAAGCTGATAGAGAAGCATATAAAGAAAGAGCAAGAAACGCAGTAAAACTATGCAAAAAAAGAAAAGACAATGGATGGAAGACGAAATGAAAGAGATTGAGAAGAACCACAGTAATGCGAGAGAACTATACAGAAAAATAAAAAACCAAAGGATAGAAACACAAAAAGAAGTGAGAGGATTGAGAGACAAAAATGGTAACCTACGATACGAAGAACATGAAATAAAAAATAAATGGAAAGAACACTTCAAGGAACTGCTGAATAGCGGTTCAAGCGCAGAGGAAAGAGAAGACGTAGAATATGAGATGGCGGAGGAAAGAGTGAAAATTGAAATAGAAAAAGAACCAGAATACCAAGAATTCTACGAGACAGTAATTAAAATGAAAAGTAATAAAGCCCCAGGAACCGATAACATAAATACGGAGCTGTTAAAGAACGGAAACCAAGATGTAATGAGAAGGATGTACGACCTGATTGTAGGGGTGTGAAGAAATGAGAGAATGCCAGATCAATGGACAGAGGCAGGTTTGGTTCTAATATTTAAGAAAGGAGACAACAGAAACTGCCTGAATTACAGAGGAATATTGCTGCTTAATAATGCATATAAAGTACTGACAAGATTGATACATGTAAGATTGCAAAAATACACGGAAACACAAATAGGTGACTACCAGCAGGGTTTCGGACCCGGGAGATCAACAAGCGACGCTTTATTCATAGTAACGCAAATTATAGAAAAATTACACGAGTTTGAAATAGACATTGAGGCTCTGTTTGTTGATTTTAAACAGGCCTTTGATCGAATAAACAGAAAGCAACTCGAGGAGGAAATGAGAAAGTGGGAGATACCAGCAAAAATAATACGTGGGAGAGTGGGAGAGTGGGAGAAACGGAGAATTTTGAATTTAATAGTGGAGTGAGGCAGGAAGATGCGCTGTCGTCTACTTTGTTTAACATAGCACTGGAGGGTGTGATAAGAAGAGCAAATTGTAATGGATCAATAATGAAAAATGAAGTACAGATAGTGGCATATGCCGATGACCTGGTTATCATGGCAAGAACCTTCAAAGCCTTAGTGGAAGCCTTCAAAAGTATTGAAAGAGAAGTCCGCAAAGCAGGATTAATGGTAAATGAAAGCAAAACTAAAAAAATGAGATGCAGCAGAAAGAAAAGAAAAGAACTAAAAGTAACAACAATCATGGATTACAAATTTGAAGAAGTCAGAAAATTTAAATACCTCGGAACACAAATAAACGAAACAAATGAAAAAAAGAAATAATAAAAGCTTGCTTACCACTGCAACCAGAACGTATTGAAAAACAAAAACTTAAGAAGAAATTTATAAGACACTGATTAGACCGGTAACGACATATGGACTTGAACTACTCTGCATGACAGAAGCGGAGGAGCAAAAGCTTAGAGTGTTTGAAAGAAATATTTTGAGAAAAATAATGGGCCCTGTAAAGATGGAAGAAGGACAATATAGACGAAGAACGAATGCAGAGATATCAAGTGAAATACGAGAAGCTGATATAGTCAGACATGTGAAAGCTCTAAGATTGGGATGGCTGGGACATGTAGAGAGAGCGCAAGCCGAAAGAACAATCACAACGGTAATGAAATGGAAACCCGACATAAACAGACCGAGAGGGAGACCGAGGAAAACATGGAGAGAGGACGCGATAGAGGATCTGAGGCTAATGGATGTGAAAGACTGGAGAAGTAAAGCAATGAATAGAAAGGTATGGAGAAGAGTAGTGGAAGATGCAAGGACAGATAAGAGGTGGAGTAGAGAAGGAATATGAGGACTAATTCACCCCAACAAATAGGATTTGAAAACTTTAAAAAATGTGGCGAAATTCCTCTAGGAATGTAAAGCCAAAAGAAGAAGAAGAATTAATAGTAAATAATAAATTTGTAGGTATAAAATAAATAAACATTTCGTCGGTCGGTTTGAAAGTGAAAGTAAATAATTTTACTTTAATTAATTAAAGTTTTCCAACTTTTTCAAAAATTAGTAATGGATCTGATTGAGAATAAATTAATATTACCTCTATATGTTGTTTCAAATCTTAAGGACTGTATGATTCATTATTTTGTAATTATTATTTTCAATTGCTAGCAGCATATATTTTTAATTAGCTCTCGAAAACTTCAAATAAATCGTCTATGAACAACATTAATGGTACGATTGCTGAATAATTGCTCTACTTATAGTTTGTATTATACAGTTCTCTATATTGCAATATTTGTTTATTTAGAAAAGGATAATGTAAATAACATTATGTAGTCTAAAGGATATAAATTCAACTCCCGATTTGAGCAGCTCCTTTAATCTTTGATTGAAATCATACCTTGAATAAATATTATCTATTCACATATTTGCTAAAAATTTGTTTGAAAAAACTTTTGAATTTCCCAGTTTTATGAATTTGCAATACTTCGCAGGCCAAGTAGGATTTTTTTAAATAGCTTAGATCATTAATTTTACATAATACTAAATCAAATTGACATGTAACCTTATTAGTTGACATGTTTCTAAAAACGCGTTGGTAAATATAATATGAAACAGCAATAAATAAATAAAGTAAAAATCTTTAAAAGCTTTATAAAAATAAATAACTTATTTATAAAATTAGTGAGTTTCCTGGTCACCTTCTCAAAAAAGTCCTGTCGAAATTAACATGATGCTCATGTTGAGATTCAAAAATTAAATTTTTAAAATAAAAAAAATACGTCAGATTTGTAAAAATTAAAATATCACGTCACGGTATACGGAAAAAGCATCAGTTAAAGCACCGATATAATAATGGGAGGGAGGTTTATTATTTTATATGCATTACTTACACTTAACGGAATAAACAATTATGCGAATGTTATAATTAATTAGTTAATGTAAATGGTAATTAATTATTGTTTACGTAAAGTAACTATTTGAATAAATTTAAATTTATATGGTATTGCAAAATGTGAACTAAAACTACATTGCGAAGATAACTATACACAATAATCGTAACAAATTTGATAAAAATGTTCTGTTTTTAATTTAATAAGATAATACCTGCAAGTAATTAAGAACAAATTTTTTGTTATGAAAATTTTGAGATTTAAAAAGAGAAAAAATGGCTTAATTTACCTTTAACAGAAAGTCAAGTGATTTTCTAACAACGCTCACGTAATATAGAGAATAACTCAACGAAGATCATTAAGCAGACATATCTGTCTTTTCAAAACTTTATAAAGCTACAATTTTCCTGATTTTACTACAAATTTATACAAACGAGTTCAAGTTGTACACTTAGCACAACTCTTTCAATAAAACAAACGCAATTATCACAAACTTCGCTTATTCTCTAGTTGCTTCGCACACCATGAACTTAACGTAATTATCTACTGAATATTATACAATGCATTTCTCAATATACTAGTAACAAAATTTTTACCAACTTTGTTTTAATGTTATGAACCATGCTAATTCATTTAATTTTTATTGGCATTATACTGAGTTACGGATCGCAAGTAATCATGACAAATACAAATATTTTTAAAGAACAACCACATACCCTAATGATCTAATTTATTACGAGATGCTGGATGGTGGAAATATATTTATTTAGCTCTTATTTATTTATTTCTAGATTAATAAAAACCCTCTCCGATCTTCTTTAATTCTTTCGGACATGCTTCGTGCTTCTCTAGTTAAACTATACTGGAATCATTAATATCCCTCACGTGATTATCTTGTTTTGCTGTATTATTTTGTAAAACTTTAATTTCTTGTTCTACCTATCATTATCATTCTCTATCAAAAATAGATACTTCACTTCCGATACCTTGCATATCCAAAACTTTATTAGAGGCTGCATTCAGATAAAAGTAAAAGGCATTCACGCATGACCGCTTTCGGGATTATCCAAAAAGACTTGCAATAACAATAAAACAGACTAAATAAAAGTGTCTCTTATAAAAGCATCTTTTTCTAATACTTCTTCTAATTTTGCGATTTTGCACTTCATTGCTTTGCTATTTCTTTTATGTTTTTTTTTGAATTAATGTTCATAATATCTGGGATCAGAAAGTTAGTACCGAGGGAATACGTTGGTTAAATACCCGGCTTTGCAATTTAACGCTATCCTTCCGAAGTCTCTATTTGAAAACTAAAAGGTATATTTATATATTCACATGTAATATATTGCACAAAAGCATTCTTTATGAAAGGGTGACTTGACCGCTTTACACAAAAGCAAGATTAAAATAGAAAATTATTATAAAATATAATTTTTAAATCAAGATAACATCAAAATATCAAAAATGCATACGTGTGACGCTTGTGGCGTAATCTACCACAAATTTTACGATTATAATACCAAAATATTAAAATTTAATGAACAATGAATCAAAATTTTGAATGGCTTCGGTAATAAGTAATTTATATTTGAGTGATAACAAAACCCAAATTTTAAATTAAAATACAGATACAATCAACAATTTAATGATCGTAATATTAAATTATTAAATTCAAAACTATTAAAATATTATCATCACCACGCATACATAATATTTGTATGCTAAATATAAACTTAGAAATTACATTAAAAAAATATATTTAATGTTTAATTTAATATCAGATTATGATTGAATAAATCGAAATATCTATTTGATTATTTTTATGACTACACAAAACATTTTTTTAATTAAAATTAAATTAAACTCTACAAATACTTTTCCGGTTACATTGATGAAAACTATTATTTTCTGCTTTAGAATTATAAAAAAAATGCCAATGATGTGTACGTATTGGCGTATTTTAATTTATATACCCGCTTTGAGCTGTGCATTTATTAAAAGTTTTACAATTTCAAATAAAGTTAATTGTAGTTTAATTGTGAAATTTAAATTTTACTTTTAATGTGGATAATTTATTGTTCAGGTCGCTTACTTTAATGTATGAGGTCAGGCCCGGACTGGGACCTAAAACCGGCCCGGGCATTTTAGAGACTTGCGGCCCCCTACTTCCCACAGAAACGCTACATGTACTCTTAACATATTTATTTTTTATAAAACGTATAATGACCAAAATTCATGAAAAAAACATAGTTATTTTGTTTGATTTTTGTTTTTTAGTTTTTTAGTTCTAATAGTGAAAGACATTTTTTATTAGTATTATTTTGGACTTTGCCATTTTATAATACATCTAACAAAATGAAAAACAAATGCGCTCACAAAAATACTGAACTGAATTGCATGCAAAATGAAAAGAATTACATACTAACATAAAAAAAAAATTGCAATGTCATCACCACTTTGTATTTTGTCGACAATTGGGCGACTTTATTATCATTATGTAGATATGCATTTCTTTCTTTTAAACACGGGTGTCTTTATTTTATACTTCATCATGCACAAGCAGTGGCGCAGCCAGGATTTTGTTATGGGGGGGAGGCTAAAGGATGCGAGCGAAGCGAGCTATGCCGCAGGCGAAAATTTTTCGAAAAAAGAGACGTGATCATCTTATTTTTGAGTATAATTATTGTGGTACCACTGTTACCTACCTTAAATTGAAATGAGAATTAAAGAACGGCATTTCCGAAAGATTTATCATTGATTTTTATTGCCAATCTTCTTATTATAATATACCTTCCCTTATTTTCAATAAATAGCACTCATTAAGATTAAGAATTGAAACTGATTGCTAATTATTATCCATAGTGAAGTTATTTTGTATTTTAAATTTCAGTAAGAGGCCGTCCATTAATTACGTAAGGACGATTTTTGTAATTTTCGACCCCCTCCCCCCCCTTTGTAAGGGTGCGTAAGATTGTGGCAACTCCCCTCCCCCACATCTTACGTAAGGATTATTTTAAAAAAATTGCGTTGACCCCGCTCTCATATTTATAAAATATAAATAATAATATATTATATTATGTTTTAATACAAAATGTAAGTTAAATCGTATTTTTATATATTATTATATTTAAAAATTAATAAATATAATTATTTGCATAATATAAAAGTTAATACAGTAATTAAAAAAAAAATTAAAAGTCAGTTGTAGTCCAAGTGGGAGCTAGCCACTCCGATATGGATTGTACATGCGGAAAACAGAGACCATCACCAACGTCAGTGACAAGATTTTCCGTATTTTATATTGGTTAATCTACATCTACAATTAAAAAAATTTTTTTTTTGAATTTTGAGTGTTTTTAAATTTTGAATATTTTTAAATTTTAAATTTAATTTAATTTAAGAAAATGGTTTAAAAATCTTACGTAAGGACTGCGTCGGACCCCTCCCTCCCCCAAATAAGAGTCCGTAAGATTTCTTATACCTCCCCCCCCCTAAACCCTTACGTAATTCATGGACAGCCCCTAAACACTAAAAATCCGTTAACCACGCCCCTACCTGCGCTCCCCCTTGCGCCCGACCATCCCTGTTAGCCTTTAAGTATAACAGGGACGGCATCTCAAAGTAGTGCTCATAGGTGACAATTTGGTAAATCCGCCTCTGGGGACCCGAGAATGCCAGACCTAAATTAACTGGCCTAGCTGATTAGCTATCAACAAGCAACAAGTACCTACACTAAAAACAGTACCTAACTACAATCTTATCGAACAGTTGAACACAATAATATTTTTATTAAATTTTTTATTGCACCGGTAAAAAAGCGACTATAATCATTAAAAAAAGGAAGTGTTTGGGGAGAGGCTATAGCCCCCTAGCTACGCCACTGCGCACAAGTGATAAGAAGTGGCTGGTAGACATCAATATATTACGTTGTATTTGAACGGTTTTTGTTATTTATAAATTTATTGTGCTAAAATTTTAAGTTTCATTAACTATTTTGATACTTTGTTGTGTTACCTATATAAAATAGCATAATTTTTTTGGCGATATAATCAGCCACCGGTTAGACGGCTCTTTGACTGCACCGGCCCATCGGGCACTTGCCCGATCTGCCCTATGGCCAGTCCGGGCCTGTATGAGGTTATGATTTTTCGAATTTTAAACTTGCTTCTATGATTTCTATAAATTTTGTAATTAAGAAAAAAATAATAAAAAACAAAAACAAGATAGAAAAAATAATTTAAGAGAAGATAAAACTTAATTAGAAAAAAATATAAAGTAAACTTGTAGTAGAAAAATAATTAAAGCAAAATAAATTTCTCTTAAATTTATCGAATTAAAATTTTTTTGTGTGATTCTACCTCCAACCTGAACGAATGTATGGCTATCTAGTGGAGTTATCAGAACGTCGATTGGAAATTTCACTGACGGACAAATCGCTTCCGTACATTTCGCTACCACTTCTAAATTGTTACTAAAATTGTACGATAGGATTAGAAATATTTAAGTTATTTACTTAATTATATTACACCATTACTTTTTATCTGCGATTAGTAATTTTTAATTAGCAAAACGAAATATTTCAGTAACGAATTGTTCGGTAGCGAAATGTCGTAGAACCGTCAGCCTAAATTTGAGATTGCCTAAGTTTAAGCCGTCTAGCATAAATCGAGTTTTAATCGAAACTTTGTCTATTATGACATTCGCGTTAATTTTTTAAGTTTAAGTAGTTAATTAATTTAGTTTTGGTAAAGTTGGTAGAGTAAACATTCGAGTTATAAATTTATAGCTATACAACGGAACCATTAAATGAGTTTAAATCCTCGGTTTATATAATATAATATTATGCAAGCAGCTATTAGAGAAACACATCTAGAACGATATGAATAATAAAGCTGTTAAATGGCGCAGTAGACTAATTTAATCACCTGACGTGAGGTACAGTTTTGTTCCATTATCTCATTTCACATTTAACCGAATATGCATTACTAATTTATGAGAGTAAATTGGAATTTAATCAGCAAATTATGTTTGTAGTATACCTAGTAGTGGACTGACCGATATACAAAGTAACCAATAGTTAACTTTTGTAAAATTTCCATTAAGCACCCACCGATTCACCTACTTGCCTGATTAATTTTGTAAAATGTTGAGATAAAAGTTTTCTTATTTCCAACTTGACGTGGGATTCGGTAACATTTCCAAGTTTTGCACTGCCTATTATTTATATTCTTTTGTATTGAAAAATTGAAATATTGTATAAAATATAGAGATGACAAACTCCACTATCAATTTTTATTGCTTTCGATATCGAACCCTATACATGTATATTCCATTTTTCACTTACGTATTTGAAACTCAGCATCTTCCCGTACACCGTAATAGTATAGACTTGCCGTAACGGATATTGTTATGGCCTTTCAAGCTAGAAAATACAGACGACTTTTCTTTTTCGTGTTATGCAAATCACTAGTTCATCTTAATACGAAATAGAATAGAAAGCCATCATAAAAATTTATTTTTTTAATAATAAATCGGGGACATCACTTCCGGGAGAAAATGTTAACTCTCGGTGTATGTATGTTCGCTGCAGTTAAAAGGTTACTGTAAGTTTAGTAATTTCAAGTTCTCGTATCATTTTAAACTTTTTACGTTTTGCTTCTGTTGAACAAGCACGTTAAAGATGTTAAACGATACCTCAAGTACTACTTTAGATATGGATCGTGTTTTACAATATAACTTTCGGCTTAAACTTCATCCTGGCGTATTACGCTTTATGATTGTGCAATATCGTAAAACGATATCACTTCTAATTTTTTTTTATATAATATTACAATATAATAATTAATAACCCATTAAAGCCTGTATTATAAAATGTTAAAAACTTTTTAGATCTACTAATCTACTAATTGTACTACCAATCGGATAACATTTGGAATTTGTAATATTGTGGCGCCCTAATACTATATATTTTTTATTTTCATCCGAGAATTTTTATAATTAATATCGAAAAGCTAATGAGTAGGTACTCGTTTTAATTTAGATAGACTTTAGTTTTAAGTTTTTTTTTTTTATAAAACCGTAATTAAAAACCCATAACGGTAGACATAAAAAACGACATAGTCGTTTTTACCAGGACTACAAAGCCAGATTGTACTAAGTACTATTTGTAATTAATTTAATTTTTACAAATTTATTTTTGTGCATTAAACAAAAATTTATTCAAAACAAAACAGTACATAAAAGCTAATGTTTAAAGCATCTATATTTTATAAACGTTTTAAGAACTTAATAAAATCAAATTGTAAGAACTTTGAATAAAAAAAGCATAGCTGAAATTCGTAAGACAAAAAATTTCGTTCAATAATTTATTATTTAAAAAATTTCAGTAGCTTTAATGCCAATTTTTCAGTAAGAATGAGATAATCATAAACCAAAATTAAAAATATTCATCAGCTCGCATGAAATTTTCGGCATTTTCCCGGTGACCAGTATGTCTTTGTTTAAACAAATTAAGTATTTTTAATGTTCAAAGCTGAATAACGCTTTGTAAATATATTCAAATAAAGAATTGCTCTTTAAATGAAATGTGCGTCTTTTATCAGGAGCAACTTTTTTTGATCTCGATGCCTGCTGAACAAAGTTAAACGTTAACGAATTGAAATTGTTCCTTTATTAACACTTTTGAGTGACATCGAGGGTTATCATTATTTTATTCGAAAACAAGAAAGCGGAAAAATAAGCCGTTATTGAAAAAGAAAAATACAATAAAATATTTATCAACCACAGAAAAGTTTTGTTTTTCATTTTCCATCATTTGCAAACTGAAAAATGTATGTATTGTGTAACGGAAAAATAGATTATTAAAACTGCTAACCCGGGTACTTCCATGCAGTGCCTTTTTATTTTCTTTCGTTGACATTTTTATCTTTTTCATTTTTCATACTCATTTTATTTTATGTTTTATTTTAGCACAACCATGTTAAACTTCATATAAACCTATATGTATGTAAATATACTGTCACAGTTCACGATTACAATTTTACAAAGAAGAAGTTGTGATGAATTTTATTACCAGAAATTTGATTTAAAATTAATGATGCGCGTATTCAATTATTTAGGTTTATTTTAATTTAATTAAAAATATTTTTTAAATTATATCATAGTTTGATACAAAGAAATGCTTCTTTTATTAAGATCCTGCGCAAAAAGAAATAAATTAGTCTAAGCAATTTATTTATAATTACTATTGGATGACCAGGAAAAATATAGAATATGCTTGATAAAATCCTATCCCTTTTAAGTGTTTATTTATAAAAATATTAATATTTGTGAATGTTATTATCACGTAAACAATTAAATCGGTGGTAAATAGAAATAAGGACTTAAGTCTGCTTATTGCATTTCGATATTTTCATTGCTAAAGTCAATGCATTTTTTTAATTATCTGAAATTATCTGTAATGTTACAGAAGAACATTCAGTATTATTCTTCAATCTCAACAGAACAGTTTTTTGAAATTCCCTGAAAGAATAATTTTTCATACCAAATTTTTAGCATAAACAAAAAAATGCACAAAACACTTTTTCGAAAACTAAAATGTTTAAGTTATCACAATAATATATAAATACACTGTATGTATATTATCGCAAACGTTTTCACCATTCTATGGCATCATCAGGCGATGAACTAGAAGGAGAAACGAGAAAATTCCGTATTTATCGACAAATTGCAAGAGAAGAAAGTGGAAGGGGTAAGAGGAGGGGGTAATTTTAAAAAAGTAATTATGTGTGAATTTACTAGAGGGTAGGGGTAAATTTAATACAAAAGAGAAAAAAATGTAAGTAGATGTGAGGTAAGTTAGAAGGGAGGGGGGTATTATTTATTAAAAATGTTTAGTAAGGGTGAGTTATTTAAATCAGATTGACTATTAAGTAATGAAGATAAATATATTAATTTATTAATTTCCATAGCTTCCAAAAATTCCGGTTCATTACTTTTTTGTGCAACGTGTAAAATTTCGTATCCCCCTTGTTTATGGTTTGTGTCTATTAGGTGTTTCTCGAAAGTCGATTTTCCATCTGCAAGTCTGTGGGATTGAGTGTGTTCATCAAAACGTGTTTTAAAAGATCTACCGGTATGACCAATGTATTTTTGAGAGCACTCACAAGTGAGCTCATAAACCCCTGGTTTAGTTAACCTGTCTAATTTTGATTTCGCGTTATTAATAAATTTGTTGAGTTTATTATCTGTTTTAAAAGCGATGTTATAATTGTTATTTTTTAAATATTTCACAATTTTGTTTGATTTGTTACCGAGAAAAGTAATGACATTGAAGTTCGCGTTAGTTTTTTTTTAAATATTCGGATATATTGAGTTCGATAAAAATTTTTGTTTAATTTGGCGTAATAAGTTATCAATAAGAGTGACTTGGTATCCATTAGAGATCGCGATATATTTAATTCTGTCTAATTCTTTTTTAAAATTTACGTTACTTAGGGGAATTCTAATTAAGCGATTGAGAAAAGCGCGGAAAGATGCAATTTTATGTGTAAAAGGATGTGCGGAGCTATTAAGAATGATTATATTACTTTCACTTAAATGCTTTTGTCCAAGGCCGTATTTAGACTAGATTTTCGGAGGGGGTTTTAAGAAAATTACAAAATAAATAGCTAATTTATTAAAATACACAGAAAATTTCTTTAAATTTAAATTTTATTATATTAATTTTTGAAATGTAATGTTTGGAGAAAAGTGAGTAGAGGGAGGTTTTTTTTCCAAGATGACGGAAACGACGGAGGCGTAGATTTTGCTCCGCTTTGCAATTAAGATTTCATTTTTGAGTATTGTTATTGGAAAATTTTGTTTGAAAGTATTTTGGTCGAAAGTTACCGCAAAAAAATTGAAATTTTGTGAAAAGATTGTTTTTATTTAATTAAAATGATTATTTTTTTGAAGGATTTTTCTTTATTTGAATTCGATATTCAGAGAAATTTTTGATTTTTGTGAACTTTATTTAATGGTTGAAAATAATTTGTAGAGGGAGCGACAAATTTTGATTGCAGGTTGACTTCTGGGAGTCGTTATATGAAAAAAAATGGATGGCTGGGATTCTTTAGAGAAGGCCAAGCAATTTCTTCCTTCTCACACGGTTGAAAATTGAAATTTCCAACCTTCTATTTTGTGAGGATACCCAAGGTGGAAAAACTAGCTCTTTTCTTTGCGGAAGCCAGGGATGAATCCGGCGTAGGCGCAACAAGTTTTCACTCTCTCTCGGAACAAAAAAAAACGTTCCTACAATGGGAAGCGAACCCGGAAGGGACGTTCACAACGACCGACGTTCTAAACATTTACCCAGGAATGTTAACTAAAGTACTTCCAATAATTGGAATATTTAAAAGGGTGCTTGAGCTCAAAACTAGATCAAAAAAATATTTGAAGCGAGCGTCGGCTATATCAACGAACGCAGCTGGCAATTATCAAATATAATATCGGTGTTGTATAGCTTGCAGATGAAAGAAACGAAAAGAATTAATAAGGTAAAAAAAACTTATCTTATTGCTGTTGTTGAGTGGTCGCTATCGCTCGATCCTCCGGGTGTTCAAGAAATCCAATGACGAAAAAAAATCAAAAGAACACAATTTCCTGGAAATTGGCGTAAATCCGCAAGAAGAAGCGGTGGTAACTCCGGTAATTCTCACTACACAAAAAGGTAAAATCTAACTTTTTTGTCCACCCAATCTCCCTCTCTTCTCTCTAATTTCCCCGCACCTCTTCCTTTCTTATCTCCCGTCATGCCCTCAAACGTCTTGGCTCGCAATCCTCTCGTATTGTTAAAAATACAAATACGAGGTGTAGCCAAAAGAAATATAACAAAATTCAAAATTTTGTTTGTACCATTTTAAACAATTTATTGCAATTTAAAATTTTTACCATAATAGTAAGAATTAAGATAAAATACCTATTTCATTTTTTATTTCAATATAATTATTTTTCAAAAAATCGAAAATTAATTAATAGGAGTAATAACTAACAATTAATTAAGTGGTCGCAGACTTTTACACAGTACTGTAAATATTTAGGGCATTTTTATATTCTTCATCTTCGGTTTTTATATTTTTCCAATTTAGTAGTAGGTGTATTCAATCCAGTGTCGCCAATCGCCGAATTATAATACGAATTTCCGATTTTTTAATTAGAAATATAGTCTTTTACTTTTAATTTTTATTTAAACACTTCAAGTTTAATTTTTTTGTTATAGTTTAAAAATTGTTTTTGTTTTTCTGATTTTTTTTTTTTTTTGATTGCAGTCGAACTTCCAGAACTTTCAGGGGAGGGGGTTGTAACCCCTAACCCCTCCTCCTTAAATACGGTCCTGCTTTTGTACTTTCTCTAAAGGTATTCGAGGTTTGAGGTGCAACCAATAAAAAGAATTCATTTTTTTAAATGCTATTACTCTGTAAACTTCAGTTCAAACTTTAAACTCGATTTTCTCAAAACAGCATTTTTGTGACTGATACTCATGATTTCTCTAAAACTAATGGACCGATCGGTTTCAGATTTAAAGTCGGTGTTAAGAAAACGTCCTTTTTTAATCTTTTTATATAATATAACTATATAAAGTGAAATGACATTTGAATTTGATCATCTCAAGTGTAGGTACCAGCGATCATCGTCGCGAATTCAGGGCAGCCTGAATTAACAATAATTACACCTACAAATTTTGAAATTGATTTACTGCTTAGTTTTATCAATAAAATATTTTTCCTTGAATTTATGGATTTTGGAGTCTAATAAAAAAAAATATTTTGATTGAACAACGCTTTATGTGTCGGTCTTTTATCTTATGGAAACATGTGATCGCAAAAAAAAGACAAAAATGAATAATTTTATAGCGTGTAAAGTGTAATAGTCTTTGTTGCTATATTATTGATGGCAGAATATAGGGGAATTTTAATTTAATAAAATTGATATTTTAAATCAGTCTAAATATTTAAATTTTGTCTTTCGTTTGGAAAGATTGAACGTAAAGCTTAATTTAATTATGCAAAAATAAACCTACGCAGTCGTTTAATTAACTCCATAATTTTTGTACTTCACCATAAATTATGTTATTAACTTCCCTCGTAGTAACACCACCTGAAAACTTCTTGAATGCATGAGAACATTAGAACAAGAGATAAAGTTTAATATATTTTCGAGAACAAAGTCAAACGATTTCAAGTTTTCTTGATAAAATTATTAAGCTAATATTTTTATAAAAACTCATAAGAGGCAAAAATTCCATTCAAATTTATCAGCGCTATTCGCACAAACATTTCAATAGAATAAAGAGAGAAAATTTAGCATATGTAAAAAGGTGAGATAGAGAAGAAAATCGTCAAGTGGTGCGGAAAGAACCTGATAATTTACTACTAGACGGGGAACAAAGAATTGATAACAGATTCTCAAAGAAATATTAGGAAATGCGTGCTAAGAATTTATGATTACAGCTTCTGCATTTGTATAGAGATATTGAAATGCTGAAAAATGTATTTTTTAAGCTTCCAAATTTCACCTTATCGGCCAAGATAAAAAACCTTTCTAAATTTAATTTTATACATTTTGATTGGCAATCTCACAAATAACTGTGAATTATCGTTAATTTGCTTTTCTTTGTATCGCAAAATATTTTTGTTTTCCTCGCATTCTTTTTCACTTTTAAGTGTCGACATCGTGAATGACTTTTACTGGTGATTGTTTCTGGCAAAAATTTGCCAGGATAATAAATTTTATTCTTAACTATATAGGGTTCATTATGTGCTTTTTTAAATTAATTAATGTTCTCGAAGGAAAAAGTAATCCATTATTTTTAATTAAGTAGGCAATATATATTATACTTGTTTATTTATAAAAAAAAATGTATTTTTGTTTTGAAAGTTTCAGATTACAAACCAAAAAGTTAATGTTATATTTTTTTTTATATTATCGAAGAAATTCTGACCGAAACATAATTTGAAACAAATAATACTCAATTGAACTAAACTAACTTTTTGTATAATTTTGGAATCGACTGTCGTGAAATTTTAAGATGCAAGTTATCCTTTTAAAATTACATGCTCTCCTATTTATATTTATTTAAAAAATTTTATAAGTCGGCTTTGAATTGGTGTCCTGGTCGGACAGTTACTAACCATCCTTTCTCAAAGTATCATTTTTGAGTTCTGATAGAATAGATAATTTTCTCCGTCAGAAAATTCAGGAACTTCACTAAAAATCAAGAGATATCAGAAAAGAAAGGTTTTGATATCAGTACCAAAAATGAAACAAAGAACATTAAAATTTGACTTTAAAATATTTTACATTCACTGAACTGAAGACTTTGATTTAAAATAAAATGATTTTGTCGCTGATAATGATAAAGAAATAGGTATAAACAGAAAAAGATTGAAAAAGTGAATAAATTTTACGAAAGAATCAAACAAAATAATTAATAAGATTTTCAAAATGCTTAAAATCGCAATGATTAATTTGATTTCAATACTCTTAATAATTTTAAATGTTTTTATTTTAAATGCTCTTTACGTTTCAGCAAAAGTACATAATTTAACTTGCTATTGCTTACGCCCTTTATAATTTTATTATTTATTACGCCCAATATTTTTGATATTAAATAATTTTAGCAATATTTCACTTAAAATGTCTGGGCATATATTTATAATTTAACAATTATTTTATAATATTTTTAGAGAGAGGGATGCCCTATCGCTCTCTCCGTACCTGCCGCCACTGCTCTCTAGCAATTTTGTTTCATTAATGGTTGGTAACCCTAGCAACAATTCCCTCCAAGTTTTAATAAAGTTGTTGTTGACATTGCGATTGATCTAACCTAAAATTGTATAGCATAATTAGAAGAAAGTTCAAAAAATGACCAAAGGAGAACCTAGAGTTAATTTGCCATGGTAAAAATACGTAGCATTAATTAAAGTAAGGTACCTATTAAATTATTTATTTCAGGGTGGAAAAGTATCGACCCAGTGCTTTAGACGAACTTGTTTCCCACGAAGACATAATCAAAACAAGTAAGCGATTTAAATTTGTTAGTTCTACTTTTACATTTAATTTTTTGTAGTTAGCAAATTTATTCGAGATGATCAAGTGCCTCATTTATTATTTTACGGCCCACCGGGTACCGGTAAAACTAGTACAATTTTAGCTTGTGCACGACAGTTGTACACACCCAAACAGTTTTCTTCCATGGTTTGTTGAACATTACAAGTAACAAATTTATTATAATAAACTAAAATAGGTTTTAGAATTGAATGCGTCTGACGATCGTGGTATTGGAATCGTTCGTGGTAAAATTTTAACATTTGCAAGTACAAGGACAATTTTTAAATCTGGATTCAAGTTGATCATTTTAGACGAAGCCGACGCTATGACAATGGATGCTCAAAATGCCCTACGCAGAAGTAAGTGATTTTATTTTAAAAAATAAAAATTTAGTTTTCATTTTTTGATGTGGAATTTTTTCTTTTTGAGTAAACCAATCTTGCAATTGGCTTATTTTCGGTATAAATTAAACATAATAATAAAAATAAAAACAAAACAGAATTTCTTAACTTAAATTTGTGAGAAAAGGAATAGATAAATGTTATTTTAGGCATAGGATGCATACAAACTGGTCATTCTACAACGTTGTTATTTTTTTCAATCGGAGCCTGATGCAGGGATAATTTCTTCTAATGCCAAATTAATACATTTAAACAAAAAATTACATTTCCAAGTTATTACTATGCAGATCCCTTTTTCACAAAAAAAAAATGGCATGTTTAGTGGCTCCTTGATTTTTTAAATGAGTAGAGGAATGTCGTATAGGTTGGGACGGATTCCGTTTTTGATCTGTGATTTTGAAACGGATGGGAATAATGTTAACTTAGATAAACCAATAAAAGCACATGATCATTGGCTACAATTAGTTTTCTGTAGAAAGTTATTTGATATCGCGAGCAAGTCAAAAATAATAATTATTTTAATGAAGACACCTTTTTTGATCGAAAAAAAATTTACCATGTAAGTTGGGACACTTTCAAAAATCTAAAAAATAAGCCAAAAAATGAAATAAAACTGCATGATATTATTATGATTAGAATATTTGTTGAATCGTCATGTTTCAAAGGAATAATTTAAGTAAAAAAAATTATTCTATTTAATCTGATTTGCAGTTTGTATGGCCTTTTCTTTTGCAGCCATTCGTTTATTTTGCTTATCGACTTTCGTTCACGATTCGATTTTTTGGCTAGTGTTGATGCCTGCAAAGGTCCGATCAAAGACAAAATCGATGATATGCAAAATTCGTATGGCAATATTGATGATGTTTTGGATGTACTGGCCTTTTTGGAATTCTATAAGCTTTTGCAGTGCATCAAAAGCCTTTATTAACCAATTTTATTTCCTTGATTGCTGCTACCAATACATTGAAATCGGTAATTCCCTGATGGGTTTGTTGTATGTAGCGTGACATTGCAAAATTCTAATCAGATAAAGAAATGCTTTATCTTCTTCTTTATGTGCCATGTCCGGTTCTCCGGACGTTGGCGACCTCTCTCTTATATGTCTGTGTTGTGCGTTTGAAGTATTATCACACACATAGGGGACCTACTGCTTAACGCGGGCTTCGAATCGCGGGAAGTGTATACACTTCATCTCCAGAGAGGATGTACCAGGCAGAATGCACCTCGGTGGTTTGCTATTGCCTTCCAAGGGGAGACGGTCAGAATAAAGTTTTTACTGAGCCCGGAGTCGAACCAGGCATTCAGCATTAGCAGTAACGCACTTAACCGCTCTAGCTGACGACCGTCTAAATGCTTTTTAGTTATTATATTTTCAAAATTGCATTCATCAAATATTATAAAAATATCATTTAAATGGCATCGCAGTGTCTTGGATTAAAAAAAGTGCTATCCCAACTTATACAACATGAGAGTCCCAATCTTTACACAACAACCATTTTGTAAAAAGTTAAAAAATTACTTTGAACAACACAAAATTTTAATATTACCTTTTCACACAATGAAAATGCACTCAATACAAGACATATTGAACATACTTATTTGAAACAATAGATTTAAATTTGGCAAATTATGACCACGCAAAAACTATTGTAAAGATCTTTTTTATACGACAATTTACGTCTTGTTCGGAATAGATATAATGAACCCGAATGTTTTGTTCTAATCCACATGAAAAGTTAACTTATAAATAGACTTTACTTCGACAGTCATAACATAGGTGTCATCAATACTGACAATTCAGATATACAGCTGTCCCAACCTATACAACTCTCCCCTACTATATAAAAACTCAAATTTTTGTATAATTTTCCCGCCTGTGCATTACATTAATTGATTACTAACAATGACGTGTTGATCGGAACTTTTGTTTGTATTCTTCACATTTCCATAGCAATATTTTGTTGCTTACTGGTTAGTGATCCGTATTTAGGTGTAATTCATCTTGTTGGCAGTGAAACTGTGATTTTACACTGCTGCACTGTTTGTGTGTTTATCAATTTTTAAGTTGGAACAGGTAATTATAAACTACAATATTATTATTAATGATAATTGCTTCTGTATTTCAAAACTTTACATAATTAATTAATTAATTATTCATGATGATGTTGCATTAATCAGAAATGTATTCTGGTTGGTTTTGATAATTCATTAAATTTAATAATTCTATGGTGGGTATGTTGTTTGGGCCATGCAATAATCTATCTTCCAATGTGCACATTTTATCGACCAGGCACCAATCTGCAATAATAAACATAGTGCAATTTACAAAAAAATAGAAATAATAATTTACCTTGACTGCAGCAAATGCCATCAGCGGCGCACCTTCCTGTATTTTTCTTGCAAGACTTATTTCCAGCAATACACGGTTCCGATTCGTGAAAGTATCCATCCCTCTTGCATACTATTGTTTCTGGTGTTCCTAGCAAACATCCAAATGGTCCACAACATGTGTTTGGTCCAAAACATTGCCCACTTCTATTAGGTCCACATGATACGCACTAAAAATAATTTATTTTACCAAAACTTACTATTTTTGTTAATTATAAAGTTTATAATTACCGACTTAACGATGGTGTCTGCAAAACTTGCTTTACCACCACGTTTACCACCTCTTGGACAATTTGTGATCAGACAGCTTTGCACTAAAAGTTCTTGTATGGTCAGCAACAATCCAATCCATAGAAATAATTTTGAATACATCTTAAGCATTAGAGATCGAGTCACAACACTGAAACTTGCAGTTGTTGCCTTTCTTTATATAGGGTCGACTAAAAATATATTAAACAAACCGCCCTTGCAGAATTATCATATCAATGCAGGTTAGATTTGAATTTATATTATTTGGGATTGTATGGTGAATTTTAAGATGCACTTAGTAGAGTAACTTTCATTGTAGTTAAGACTTTAGTACTTAAAATGGAAATGTGACAAAAATGTCTGATTCTGAAGATGACGCTATTGAAAAGCAATTAAAAATTGTATTTCTTGGAGACACTAATGTCGGCAAGGTAAGTTAATTTTTACTTTTATTTTTACAATATCTAATTCATATTTGCTTTTTAGACCAGCATTGTAAGAAGATTTTGTCAGGACGAGTTTACTAGGCAGTGCAATTCAACTGCCGGTGCCGATTTCTATACCAAACATCTTGTTTTTCCTGGAAGACAAGATATAACACTTATGATTTCTGATGTTGGTGGAAATGAACTTAACGGAAACATGCTGGATAAATATTTGTACAACACCAATGTTAGTTGTAGTTTTCTTCTCAAAAACAGTTTCAAAAGTTCCTGTTTATAATTTTTTTAGCTAATCATCTTAGTTTATGATATAACAAGTGCATCTAGTTTTGATAATTTGCCTATGTGGATAGACACGGTTTCAAAATTAATAGTAACACCAACTTTAACTGCTGTTCTCGGAAACAAATGTAAGTAAATTTACTTACTCTAAAGCTGCAAATTAATTTTTGGTAATTTATTTAAGGTGATTTGGAGCATCAACGATCGATAAGATTGGATAAAACTCAAAAGTTTTGTAAACAGTACAATTTGCATCATTGCTTGGTATCTTCAAGAACTGGAGAAAATGTAATTTTTAACTGCCTAGTCTATTTTTTATTTAATCTTAATTATTTTACAATTTTTGTAGCTTAATTCAAGTTTGATGGAGCTTGCTGCTAAATATCTAAACATTCCTTTAACAAGAGTTGAGAAAGAACAACAGCATGCTGTTGTTAAAGCTGAATTGATACCACCGTCTGCCGTGGCAGAGAAAAAAATACGTACCAGGAATAACACAAATCATTCAACTGCCGTATGCTCAGTGCAATAAATGATTATTTAATTAAATCTGTTTCTCACTGAATAAATTTCGTATTTATATAAAAATTTGTTTTATTTTGATATGTTTCTTTTAGGATTTATGCACTTGAATCTACCAGTTGTTTCAATTTAATAGTACCTAGGATAATTCTAACAAGTTTTTTTGCTTATGTTCAGTTTCCTGCATATATAAAAATGTGACTGGTTTCTGTTGTGCAGACGTTTCAACAATTTGGTAAATGATAAAAACTGATTAATAATTTTATAAACATATAATTATGTTTTAAACATATATAGAGGGAAGTAAATATGGGGAAGTTCAAGAGTGTGTTAAAGCGTTAATATTAAGTAACATTTTTTGTTGTAACTAAATTTGTTATTCGTAATTCCATCATAAAGCACTATTGTGGATCGAAATTTCAGATTTGTATCTAAATTTAAATTTAGAAACTTATTTAGAACTTTTGATGACCCGAAATATGTAGGTTTTAAATTAAATAAATTTGTAAGTGAAATCCGAAATCCAAGATATCTATTTTAACAAGGCGGTTGTCCCACGCTTTTTGGTTTTCAATGAAAAATTAAATTTTTGATATCAGAATATTTTACATACATACCTGAAAAGGAGAGCAGGAATCTACAAAATTATTAAAATAAATAAATGTATAATAAATTAAATTCCTATGTAAAATGAGTTTGAAAACAGAAACCAATAGAGTGGATCTCTTTGAAAGCTTCATTATTGTTCAAAATATTTAAATAGAATTTTAATTAAAACATAGATTTGCTTGATGTAGCCGAAAAGATTATTTCTCTTAATTAATACATATAATATAAATATGGCGTTTATTGCAAGGTGTGGAAAATTAAAAATTTGGAAATGTCTTAGCTGTATATTTTTAAGAACAATTTTATATTTTCTTTTCCTAAAATAATCTATAAAAGAATTATTATAAGTATTCGTGAAAAAAATTTAAAATATAATTATTATTATTCTTAATTAACCCATTAAAGCCCAATCGACAGATTTATTTTTTTTTACTTTGTTTCCATTCGTAGGCTATAATCAATGATAGGAAAAATAATTTAAAAAATCTCGGGTCACCGAGGTCCTCACAATCGGGATGCATCTTAAGCTGCTCATGGGCACTTGTGACACGGAGTCAGGCTAATTTATAATTAACTAAAAACTCTTGAATATTTTTAATTGAAATTTATTTATTTTCGTTTATAAACAATTACGTACATCTAAGTCGTATAGGTTTTGTAAAATTTTGCCCATCTGGGGGTGGTTTACCATTTCCAGAATTTTAATTACTTTTGTCAATCCTGACACGATTCTTTTCGTTGAAATTCAGAACCATTTTTGAATAAAAGGTTGTAAAGTTGCTCAATCTTTTATATTTGGTATCCTAATTTTAAGCCGGATGAACTTGCTGTCTTGCCCTCTGTAGACATGTATCATAAATATTGTGTAAAGATAATAATTTATGGTTTTGAGGGTTAACACGTAATAATTAGGAAAAAGTGTGAACTTTTACTTATTACGAAATAAAAGAAAATTTTACCTTAAGAACTAAAGAAATTTACAATAGAAAAATAATTTATAGTTATATAATAATAAAGAACAAATCAATTAGTGTTCCAAGTGCCCACGAGCATCTTTAGTTGCGGCTGAACTTTAGTGCTCATTTTATATAGGCAAATGTATGTATTTTTAAATAAATTTTTGAGTGCATGAACTAGATGTAATACAAAAGCGTTCTATGAAAGAAAAATTGAAAATTGTAGCAAACCGGATTCAGAATTACCTCTTGATTTATTGAAGTTTGTCGATAGACCGGCACATTTGCAAAATGAAGTAGAGAAAGAGTTGCTAGGACCCCATCTAAACATAATAAAGTAAATATTTTGTGTTTATTATATAAAGGAATGTCTATTCTTTCCAAATCAAGTACAAAATTAGAAAAAAAGTAATTAGTTTATTTTTGACGCAATATCAAAATTTGATGCATCTAAAGTTACTCGTGGTCGCTAGCGATTTAAAATTCAAAATTGGAAGTACAATAAATTATGAAAAATAAAACCATTAAAATGCATTGTTTGTTTATAATGAAAATTACTATTATTGTACCTAATTTTTACTAAATTAATTTAATATTATTTTCTTTCAACCTCTATTTTCATGAATTTTTTTTGTTGTATTTAAGTGATTTATATTTTATTTATTGGAGATATAAATTTTTTAACCAAAACCTGAAAACAAGAATTTTTTTAAATTGATTATCGTTGGAGTAATAAACCAAATAGCAGAATTAAAGACAAGTGCAAATAATAATAATATGTAGAACAATACAAATGTTGTTCTATTTAACAAAATAAAATTGCTTTGTGTTTTTGAAAAAAGGCAATTAAAAATTAATATTAACATCAAAATAGATCTTTTTTTTAACTTTATTTATGGTTTCAAATTTCAGTTATTGAAAAATACACAGAAAATATTCGTTTTTGCATAATTTGCAATTACTTAAGCAAAATAATTCCTGCGCTACAATCTCGTTGTACAAGATTCAGATTTGCTCCCCTATCGCCAGAACAAATCATGCCACGACTCAACCACGTCATCGATGAAGAGAAGTAAGTTGTTTTTTTGTACTTTGATCATTTCTGATTATTTTCTTGTAGTCTAACCGTAACTGAAGATGGCAAAGAAGCACTGCTTGCTTTAGCAAATGGAGATATGAGAAAAGTTTTAAATGTTCTTCAAAGCACATGGTTAGCTTTCAATCTGGTAAACGAAAGCAACGTTTATACATGTGTTGCCCATCCTCTCAAAACCGACATTGAAAATATAATCAAATGGCTCCTTAATGATGATTTTAAAACCATTTACCATAGTAAGATATTTGGAGACTTGCTTTATTTGAAAATTATTAATTATTATTTTTTAGATATCAAAAAATTGAAAACGGTCAAAGGTTTGGCCTTAACAGACATCATAACTGAAGTTCATAGATACGTACATCGCAGTGAGTTTTATTTCTGATTGTTAAAAGTTTTATATAAGTTAGATTTTTTTTTCAGTTGAATTTCCATTTGAAGTTTTGATAAAACTAATGGATAAGATGGCACAAATTGAACAACGTTTGTCTAATGGAACAAATGAAAATATACAACTAACTGCTCTAATTGCTGCATTCCAAAATGTAAAGGAAATTACGCCACCACAAGGTTCTTAATTTTTGTATTTTGTTACATTTTTAAAAAATAAAAAGATTAAATTCTGATGAGGGTTTTTTATTATTTCTAATTACAATTTTAATGGGAAGGTATATTTAAGCTATCAACACAACTGTGGGATTTGCTAAGCGATTAATTATGTATAATACTAAAAAACATAAATTTATGCAGTTTATGTACATCTGGGAACTTTGAAATTGGTCATGCAATACGACTATGTTATCCATGCTTTTGATTGCTATCTGTGTTATTGCTTAGTGAAGGTCCTTCCGACGGTCGATAAACCTAAGAAGCTTCAATGCAGTAGGTTGCCAATAAAATAAATTAACTTGTTTATATTTGAAATTATTTTATTTAATTCTTACTTTAAGTTTTTGAACTATAATACATTTTTACTTTGCTAAATATCGAATTATGTTGTATAATGGCACCAGAGATCAATAAATTCTGTTATTATACAAACATCATTCAAACTTAACAAACCTGGAATTATCATTTTATACATACAAAATAAATAACATTGGTCTACAATTTTTTAAATATTCTCTTCCTAATTCTAAACTTTGTCAGGTATCATAAGCATCCATTCTTAATTGAACATTAATTTAATTTTAACATTAAAATAAAAAGTGCTTGACGAATTTTAACCGAAAATTGTGTTTACGAAATTATTGAAGCCACTGGAAATTGACGAAAATATTCCATTGTTGCCTTGCGTGTCTGCTACAATATGTTGTGGTTGTTGTCCATAATGGTGATAAAGTGGTAAATTTAAATTTTGTGGACGGTAAGGACCACCATCTTTACGCTGAAACTATTCAATGCATATTTTAGTATTACGTATTTAGAGTAAACAAGAAACTTGACAAAATATTTACAAATTTTTACTTTCAATGTAAAATTCGTTTAGAATTAAATGGTTAGATTTTTTTTAACTAAATCAAATATTGTTAATGCAAAAATATTATTTTATATAAGAATGAAGCGAATGAAAAAGTTACTTTCACTCCGAATAAATCTTGTTATTTTTTTTTTCTAACTAGAAAATTATTAAACTCTAGGTACATACTACTTGATGTGTAGGCAGAAATAGTGATCAAAGACAAGAAAAAATCACTTGAACCTTGTTGAAGCTGAAAAATAATTTATTACCTACTACTTACTGTAAAAACGACTTGATACGTGTTAATCTTGTGGAAAAAATATATCACCTTGAGAAGGTGGTAGAGGTACCGGAGATATCATACTTAGTGAAGGGGAAGTCACGGGTTTTGGATAATAAGCCCCATGCTGAAAAGCAACACCAATACCACAGTGCACCAGATTAGTAATATTTACAGTTGCTAATTATAATGTTAAACTAAATCGACGTACGTACGTACCTTTGCAGCGTGCAGTGTTACATTGAGTAAGGTTGGATGTTCAGAAACGACCATAAATTCAACATCCCTTGGAACGTACCCATCTGCATACACCTAAACAAGAAAATTTTAACTATTTTTGAAAACTTTGTTTAATTCCATTAAGTACTTCAAGTTTATAATATCCTGGTAATAATATCCTCCAAAATTCTCCATATTTTGTAGTTTGAAAACCAACATCTCGCGACTTTATCTTAAGAGAAGCTTTTTCAATTGGATTACCATTTTCATCCATAACGAAACCCTGCACACCTCGGTGCGCTTCCGATAAAAATTTAATTAACGACTAAAACCCAAGAATCAAAATTTTGATTTCGTTTCTCCGTCATTTTACTTACAACTTTGTTGTCGTCCCAATATCTTGGCAATTCCTGCGCAGGTGGATACTTACAACAAGATATTTCGAGAGTCACTTCCATACATCCATTCCAAATGTAATTGAAATCTTGCATGCCTCCGGTTAAAGGATACCAAGCGGCTCCGTTAGTTATTCCCTATTGTATTTGAGTATTTTTAAAAAGTTTTAACGAAACGATGAAACACTTACATCTTGGAAACCAGGAGTTGAGGACTTGCACGCAACTCCGCGACTCATTTTTTCGTGATTTTTAGAGTAAGTCAGCGATAAATGTTTAAAAACGTCGTCATCGGGAGTTAGAGATGGGGCTGAGGCGTAGTTCTGAAACACTTTAAAAAAATTAAATAATAAACAAAAAATTTTACTTTTATTGTCGCAGAATCATCTTCGTGACTTACATGAACATAACGCGGATGATCTGCATATTCCTTGCAGCATAAATAATTAATAATAGCAATTTTTGATGCTTTTCAATTTATGCGCACAAATTTTAGTTCTGCATTTTTTTCTAACAAAGTAATTAAATTAAACACTTACGTGAATTTGGTGTATTATCGAATGGATAGCTGGCCACCAAAGCACCGCCATGTAAACTTCCCGATAAGATAAATTGGATTTTCGAAACCCACTGCTTAACGGCTTCAGTTTCGGGTTGCGTTCGCTTGTTATTTTGCTTAAAGTAGTCGGGAAAGTTTCTGTTGAGATCAAATCCGCGTGCGTTGTATCTTAAAAGGAAATATTGTGTGAAGTTAGACCGACTGAATAATGTTAAACCAACCTGCCCTGTCCTCCATCGCAACTGCCTTCTTTTGCAACCTCAAAACCATCGGGGTTCATCGAGGGCAGAATATGAATTCTTGTGTTATCCAACAACCATTTTACATAGGAATCTGAACTGTAACTTGTTACTAAATGCTGAAAAAATTTTAAATTGCAGATTTATCCAAGCTAACAGTGAAAACTATTTTAATTCAGAAGAAATGAAAAGTTTATTGTTATAAATGCGATATAATTTTATGAATGAAATTATACATAATTGTATCTAATTGTAAATGTAGTAGTTTAATGCAAAAGAAATTAACAAGTTATTAAAATAATTTATAGAAAGTGAAATATTATAAAATTATATGACATTATTTTATTGTTTTGCAGTTTTTCAATGTGCAGTAATAGAACGAAAACACGAACACTGAAAACGAAGATTTCAAAAAATTCGTCTCTAAGAATAAAGCTTTGGAAATAAATCAACAGTTTAGGCGTTTGTCCTCTTTAAATGCGGTAAAATTAATTTTATTTTGCCTTAAAGTTCCCATTATGAAGGTGGAAAATCGGGTAACTTTTATGATCAAAATGGGTATTAGAAAGGAGTTTGAATTTCTTTTTTTTTTGTTTTAAGATTCATAAATAAACGATTTATAAATCGTTAAGACATTAATCATAATTATTATCAGGATTTTGGAATCATTAGAAAATTTACTCGTCACCTTTTGGTGATTATTAAAGGAAATAACTTTTACAATCAAAATTTGCATACAACTTACTTGTATTAAATGCAACATTAATTCTCTGCTGACTGCTTCATTTCCATGCATGTTTGCAACGTACTTAACATCCGGTTTTCCAATCATATGTTCGTAAGGAGAAGACGAAACCACCATCACCCATAAATCTCGTCCTGAAATAAGTATGTCAGCTTATATTGAAAATTGATTTTCAAAAGAGTTTCTTTACCTTGAACTGATTTGCCAATAGAATATAGTGCAGTTAAACTCGGAAACTTGGCATTAATTTCCCTTAGATACTTAGTCATTTTTTCATAATCGTGATAATTAAAGTCTAAATCGAAGGCTTCGTTTTGTGTGTCACCATTATAGCCGGTATCGAGACCTGTTTGATAATTGCGTTGTTCCAGTGCACTACTCCCATAGTTGTTTGCATAATTTTCATTATTTACTATGTAACTCTCGACGTTTGAATTAAAATCGCTATTATGTATATTTCCTGGATCCTGAGCTGCACATATTGCAAGTGGTAATATTAAGAGCCACCCCGTTGACTTCATTATTGCTTAGTACTGCAAAAAAAAAGTTCATTAAAATCTACTAAAGCTGTTTCCCTAACATTCATAATGTTATTCATTCATAATATTTTTAAGAGGTTTTTTTGTCGTTATATCTGGACAAACAAACAAATATCTTTCTCGCGAATTTTTTTTTTTTTTTTTTAATATTTTTGTATGTTTACTGGTTTACTAGCCCAAGTTTTTTTAAATAATTTAAAAAAAAAATAGAGTAATATTTATTTAAAAAAAATAAATAAAAAATTCGTCAAATGTAAATTAATGAAAATATTGCAATGATAAAAAACTGAATTATTATTAAAGGGAACATTCAGTTGTGGTATGTTGATTTTATATTCAGTACTTAGTATACAATTTATTAATTTTTACGATTTCCACCATATCTTTTAAGAACCCATAAAAAATAAACAGTTCATGTGAGAAAACGTGACACAACGAAAAATAAAGTACTCTTGCAATCAAATTAATTTAAAAAAATTTTTGCGCAATGTTTTAATACATGAATAGTAAGACCTCCATGATAGCTTTCTCGGCATACAAAAGATTTGAATAAATATTCTGAAACATATATTGTCGTGTTTCGAAATGCATAAAACCACAAATTAATTTATTTTGTAAATAATTTTTAAAATTCAATTTCATTATTTATTTATTTATCGAATTGTACATGTTGTATAAAAATGTTATCTGTAAATAAGAGTGGGAAAAGCGTAGAGAGAGTAGGTTGATGCAAGTAGACTGAGAGAGGCGACGGCTTTGGCGTCGAGCGGATGACAAGCCATACCCGCAATAATGGTTTTGATTGTTAATTGTTTTGAGAATAAATTAAGTTGATTTGATGTTTGTTTTTATTTTAATAATTAAAAGTGAAGTGCTGATAATAAATTGGAAACTAGGAAGAATTTGTGATAATTTTAGTCGATGCAAAGGTGCATAACAACAAAATTTGTTAGGCCAGCTGCAGGATAACATGTGCGCTTCAATCACACACAAAGATAAATTTGAGCAATTTTAAAACGAAAAGGAGTCTCATTGTTCAAAAAAATGGATGAAACCGAGCTAGGGTGTAATCTGGAATTAAGTAAATTTTAAAAGATTTGTATAGTTCGGGTAATTACATTAATTGGCGCCGCAACGTGAGGCTAGATTTCATTACAATATACAACTTGAACGCTTGCTTGGTGTGAGGAATGTCTATTTTCCTCAATACAATTAATTGAAAAGTGAACTTTTTAAAAGAAATTAGAAGAACATTATTTGCACACGTTATTTTCCAAATTCATATCGTAAAAAAGCAAAAGAATTAATTTTGTAAACAGAAGAAATTACTGACTTAAAACTATAAATTCTTAAGAATCTAAACTGGACAAATAATTGTACACGTGACAGAGCGTGAGATTTTTGTCACTTTTTTTTTTGAAATTGAAAATTTTATTTCTGAAAAACATAATACAATTTAATTTATTTTATTAGAACGCCCAGTATTATTTACATGTTTCTACTCGCCTTAATATTCGCTATTAATTAATTTATAAATATGTATTTATTTTTAATTTATTATTACTACAGCGTAATTATTCACGTTATTTAAATAATTATTTATATCGGCATCCGTATTACAATCTCAACAATAAATGAGATGTTTACTCGTAAAAGTGTAAAAATTTGAAAGAATTTTCACATATATGGAAAATCCCAAAATGAATATTTTAGAAATACAGGTTTACCTCTTTCTCCCTGGAGATACTAATTAAATTAAAACAGCAAGTTTTTTTTTATTTAATATTCTTATGATTACTTAATTGTAATAATCGGAGAGCAATGAGATTTTATCCCTGGTCTTACACATACGTTATTATTTTGACTTACCTTGGTTTAATTAGGTGATTAGGTATTAATAATAAAAAAAATTTAATTTTTTTAATTTGATTGAGTTGGTTTTTTTTGTGATGCATTTTTATTATTGCTTTCATTTCAAAATCATATAAAAAAAGTCTCTTTTCTACGTTTAGTCCCGAAATTATTTTTATATTACAAGTAGAAAAAATGCTTTTATTGAAAAACATTTCTAGTTTTTTCCGCTTAAAAATTAAGAAAATTTGCATGGTTTTCGTATGTGATATCAATTAAAAATTAAATTAGTCTGTTGACCGCGATCGATCACTCGAGCCGGAAAAACAAGGGTAATTCGCTCGCCCATCGCCCTTTATAAATTATACTAGTTTAATTGAATTAATTTATCTATGACGCTGAATTAATTTTTAAATGAAAACTGGAATGTTAGTTAAACCTACAGGAGAGAAAAACCGATAGAAATTAATTGTAATCTACGATTTTTAGGTAAATGATATGTCTTATTATTTACCCACGATGATTTCGTAATATTGTTGCACCGGTTTTAATTGTCATTAAATTACACAATTAGCGAACGAATTTAATTACCACGTGGTTATTAAGGTTTAATAAGTAATAGTAATTGCACGTTTAATGATTTATAAAAAGCACTACTGTACTTTCGGCGACATTTTATTTTAATAGCATTAGGTTAAAATATTTCAAATTACTGTATTTTATTTATGTTAAAATTGTGAAATTTATTTACATTATTTGAGCCATATTTCAGAATTTAGATATTATGGAAGGTATTTTTATGTATACTTAAAAAGTAATTTCGAACTTGACTAAATTTAAAAATTAAAATATCTGATCTTGGTGGAAAAAGGATCCAACAGATGTAAAAGCAATTTCCATTTCAACTTATTGATTTGCAAAATTGAAGCTTTAGCTTGTCGAAATTCTCGTTACATTTTGAAGATGTATTTTCTTATTTGATAAATTAAAACTTTTTCTGGCGTTCGAATTTAATTTCGGTTTACATCGTATAAAAAACCAATCTACTCTGATATAAAACGTACGGGAAAATTGAACGGCGATGATGCGTTTGGCCCAAATTTTGGTATAGGTACAACTAAAACCTGATTAATTAATGTGCCGAGACGTCAATAAAGAGCTTTTAAGAAAGAATCTAATAATTACCGAGGTATGATAATAACGTGGTTCGGATTGTTCAGGTTAAAATTTGACCTATATTTCTCGGATAACTTTGGTGTGTAACGGAACATTCATCCGATGACCTCGACAAAGTCGTTTTTTTATTTATTTAATTATAAATTCGTCTAAACACTCGAGAATTATTTAAAGCGCAAAAAGGCTCGCTTATTCGGTCGACGAAATGAGATTTTCATGTCATCTACCAGTGTCATGGTAAAAGATGATAAGAAAGCGTAAACCGCGGTTTCCGAAAGCCTCTTTCCCACAGGTGAAATTAGATTATAAATCCGGCACGTTTGCAAGTTTACCTTTTTGCGAGTAAGGTCGTTGGTGCGTATTAATTCAATAAATAATGCAAATTGACGGGTATTATTTAATTGAAGCCTAACAAAGAGCATTGTCAACGGTTGTTCAAAAGTAGGTCACATTTCGTTCTTGTCACTTTTAAAACTGTAAATTGAAAAAATAAAGAATCCTCCGCTCATTTGTAACGGGATTTCGATATGTGGAACAATTGCGTTTTTACTTTTAAATCTCGCCCAAACAAATATAATAATATAATTCTGTTACATTCCATAAATGCAATGACATTGTCGTCGTATACCTTGAAACTTTTTCCTGTTGTTTTCCAACTACGTATACTTACATAAAAATAATATAATTTATTTTAAAAATAAAACGCGAATAAAATGATTCTTATCTTAACGTTAAACTTCTTGCATGACCAGTTTATACCGGCAATCCAAAAAAAATAAATGGTTTTTCTCATAATCAAAATATTCGATCGACTCTTTATTCGAAAATTAACATAAACATAACTTAACCACTTACCTTTCTTAAGGTATTTCTCAAATTTGAATGCACAAAGAGCAATATAACATTTCTCCCCAACTTTTAATTTGAAAATAAATGCAACTTTAATTTAGAACAAAAATTAAATCATCGATTTAAACTTGATAAAAATTTTGCCTTGTATGATCGGTTCGATTCTTGGTTCACGGTTTACTGAAACGATTAGATGTTGATATTCTCACCTCAACCGTTTCACCTGACGACCATGAATTGGAATAATGCGCCCCCCTTACGTGAAGTCCACCGGCGCATCATCGAAGAGGCTGAAGCCTGGAGCAGCACCGATTTTTGTCACGTGTTTAATCTACAGGGGCTCCTCTGTAGACAAGAAAAGCCCCTGCCTAATTTTCAATTTCATCAAAAATTTGTCGCGATTCGTTTCGCCAGTCAGATAATTAACCAAGTTTACTAATACACTAATTAATGGTTTGCAATCCAAAGGTAATTAGAAAATAATGAATGGTTATTTTCTTGTACTTTTTATTTGTTCAAAAAGTTACAATATTAATTGTTATAAATTGAAGTAGTAAAGGAATTTTATCAAAATTTTTGGAAAAATATTTTTGAATCTCAGGGAAAGTACTTACTTTGAATTACTCTAACTTTAATCAAGCTCTAAGACTCTGGGGAAGACTGCTAGTTAATTGCTCTTGACTCCAAGTTCTTGGCATTGAATAAATGCGATCGAACTTTCACAAAATTGCAAACGGTAGAGCTCTTCCGTGTGCTATGCCAATGCCAAGTGCAGTAAAATCAATTAAAACCTGCTGATTCGTAGTACTCAAAATTGAAAAAGTAAATTGCAAGGCGCATATTATATTGATATGGATACGAAATTAAATATGCACCCCGTATAATTTCCTTTGAAATAACTAGGTTAATTCGTTAACATAGACGCAACCTGCAACCTTGTTCAACTTTTCAGAAAGAGTTTCGATTTAATCAACAGGTAGGGACTTACTCCAAATAGAAAATAGGTCACAGGTAAGTAATTTTAAAAATAAATTTTTAAAGCGTTGAGTGATTAGCTGTAATTGATGATTACTGGTATAAACCAAATAAGAGACCTACAAAATATAATATTACTTGTTTTGCCAAATTTTGCATTTAATAATTTTGGTTAAAAATTTCAAATTTATTGCTTATACTTTAACAAAAAATATTAAGTGAAGAAAGCAGGGGAAATTATTTGAAAAATTTCTTTTGAGGTATAAGTACTAAATCTTTAATAAAATGAAAAATAATTTAAAAACAAACTTAAATATACTGTAATGGTGTTTTCGTAGAAAATTTCCAAACACTTTATTACCTCGGGTAACCCTGGATTGCGGGAGCAACTGGGAATTTTCAAGGGTCAAAGGATTCTTGCGTTTTCACAATCAACTAAAATATTTTCTTCAATGCAAAAAAAAATTAAATACTCCAAAATAATTCTTCTTCAAAAATAAATTATTCAAATTCAAATTATATCCAATGTAATGTAAAATTTTACTGGGCTCGTACTTTTAAATTTATCCTTATCCAAAACGTCGGCTTATCTATCTGGCCTATCTGGTAATTTTATTTACGCTCACCCCTTTTTTATAACGATGTCATCTTCACCCTTTTTTTAAATGGCAAACCACTTTTTTGTGGGGGATTCTGATTATTCTTGAAATTCTACGTGCAGAAATATGCAATTGTATGAACAGCTACATAATATCTAGTAAAAAATTATTGAAATTTTGATTCAAGAGGAAGAATCAAAATTCTTCTAATAATCCTCTCGTAATTTAAAATTTATTAAAATACTATTTTATTATCTATTCACTATAATACAGGGTGGTGAATACGGCTCTCAGCCATAAGATTTGAGGGCATAAAATTTTGTTTATATAAATTTCTTGAGTATCAGATTCAAACCGGAACAGGAGCAAAAGATCACACAAATCATAAAATCTTAAATTTTTCGTTTCCTATAGATCCTACATCCAAAATAAGTAATATCAAAATTAAAGTAAATAAAATCCTACGTAAAAGTATAAAAAAATATTGTTTCAGTTTATTTAGTTTCCGAGTTTCCTTCATAGAACCCTGTATCGATTTTTACTCAAAAAAACTTTGTAATTCAGGTATAATGTTAAAATTGCGTCTGAGATGCACTGAAATTGAGCTGTTTGCAAATATATTGCCGTGTTTCGAAATGCTAAAAATCATAATTTCATTTATTTTGTAAATAATTTTGAAGTTTGAATTTGTTTTATTATTTACTTATAATATTGTATACAAAAAAGGCAATGTAGATAAGGTTTTAGCTGTAAATAAAGGTGGGAAGAACTAAAAACTAGAAAAGAGAATGGGGCTTAAAGGTTGACCTTTAAGTCGAGTAGACGAGCGGACGAACATCATTCCCGCAATAATAATTTAAAATTGTTAATTCTTAAAAATTAATAAAATAAAATAAGTTAAGTTGATTTGATGTTTTTGTTTAATTAATAAAGTGAAGTGCCAATAAATTGGAAAAGTGAAGAATTTAGTGAAACTTTATTCGATGCATTAAATTAAATCGCAACAAATTTGTTTGACAAGACGCCAGCTGGAATACCATATGCGAAGCGAGTGCGCACGTAAAGCAAAAGTCCAACACCATATTTAAGGTAACCAAAGATTGAGCATTTTTTAATTTAATTTGACGATTTTAAAAATTACAAGAGCTCATAGCTAAAAGTAATAATCTGTGTAATCTCAACTATTTTCATAAGAGGGTGAAAATACATAAATTTGCAAAAGTTGGGGGCATAGCAATATAATACATGACAAAAAAGGGTCAAAAAGAATCAGTTATAGCTAGAAGGTTATTTTCACTTTTGCGTTAGGGGCCGTTCATTAATTACGTAAGGACGATTTTTGTAATTTTCGACCTCCTCCCCCCCTTTGCAAAGGTGCGTAAGATTGTTGCACCCCTCCCCTCCCCCTACATCTTACGTAAGAATTATTAAAAAAAAAATTGCGTTGACCCCCCCCCTCTTCATATTTATAAAATATAAATAATAATATATTATATTATGTCTTAATACAAAATGTAAGTTAAATCGTATTTTTACATATTATTGTATTTAAAAATTAATAAATATAATTATTTACATATAAAGGTTAATACAGTAATTAAAAATCACCAACGTAAGTGACAAGATTTTCTGTATTTTATATTGGTAAATCTACATCTACAATTAAAAAATTTTTTTTTGATTTTTGAGTGTTTTTAAATTTTGAATATTTTTAAATTTTAAATTTAATTTAATTTAAGAAAATTGTTTAAAAACCTTACGTAAGGACTGCGTCGGACCCCTCCCCGCCCTAAATAAGAGTCCGTAAGATTTCTTATACCCCCCCTAAACCCTTACGTAATTAATGGACAGCACCTTAGATGAACAGAAAAAAAATCCACACAAAAACTGAAAGCTAAGTTTCTTTTGCACATAATTTTATCTACATTAATTTTGATATGTCCTACAGAAAACAGCCAATTTAAGATTATGTGATTTTTAAGATCTTTCATAACAAATTTGCCTCTGTTCCGGCCTGCATCTGTTAGAAAACTTGAAGACTTTTTCCTGATAATAAAGTAAAGAGTTTAAGCAAAAAATTTCATTTCCAAGTTATCTCCACGCAAACTCATTTTTCACTGCGCAATGACTGGACTATAAATGTTCGTGAAATTCATCTTTGTTTAAATTATTGCATCGAATTTTAACGTTGTATTCGTATTACACTTGATTTTGTAAGGGAGTTTACGAGAAAAATTATGCATTTCTAAATTTTTTAATATAAAAATATTATTTTTTTATAAAATTAACTTTTACATGTTACATGAAATTGAAGAATGATTTAATTCATAACTTACATAAAATTGTTCAAAAATTATTTAAATGAATGATATAGCTTGCTACATAACTGTTAACTTTTATGTTTCGATTTTCGGAAACTCATCAGGCAAACCTGGAAAAATTAACACGTAAAAATTAATTTTATAAAAAAATATTATCACATGTTAATAACCTTAATCATTTTATAAAAATATTATAATATAAAACAATAAAACACTAAACAATCTCGATTATGTTATTATTACATTTTTAGTTCTAACAGTACAATTTTTAGCAAATTACCGCACTTTTAAAAGTTACAATAAAAATTTCTCTCTCAAAAAATTCTTGATCAACTCTCTTTATACTTTCATATCTTCTATATTATTTCTTTTGCTTAGACATCATCCATACCTCAAGTTAATCATGCTCTTTTGTCTTTAAATCTTTTATTGTTCTCTTATCGACGCATTTACTTACAACATTTAATCTACTCTATCTTTATGATTTCTCATTATTATATTTGCTTCGTCTTTACATTCTCACTTAATTAGCTATTCGCTCAGCAATTAGTTATTAGGGAAAACTCAAAAGATTATAATAATAATTTCTTTTCTCTAAATGATTTTTGTCTTTTGGCAGTTCGTTCAGAAAATATAATTTTATTCACTATACCAACAGGACAACAGTTTTAGCGAAATTTTAAAACAATTAAAAAAATATTAGTATAAAAAATATACTGCTATATTAAGAAAATTGAATTATGTAATAAATTAGTTTCTGCATCAATTTTGCATTATAGACTAAGAATATTTTAAAGAACAGTAGGGCGATTCAGTTTTATTTTTGGAACATCTATATCTCCTACCCACCATTTAATCGTTTTGTAAATAAACAGTTTCTTAAATTTAATTTTTAAAACAGATCGTTACACTTATGTGAGCAAAATTTCCATTTTACTTACACATAATGGGCCTGACAAGAAAAACCCGTTCGTTTGATCATCAAAGCGAATAGCTTCATATATTATATTTTTGTAGTGCATGTAAAAGTAACCTTAAGCTCGGTATAGACGCTCATTTTAGTTAATCAACTAATTTAGAGTCAAACGGAAATTTCCAGCTTGAACTCGACAAAACCCAAATAAGATGCTCCAATTAATTTAAACAAGTTTTTGTTCGCACATATTACTAAACTTTTAAATAATGTTGTTTATTTCCGCTAATAGTTTATAAATCCAAAATAATTTTATATTTTAGTTTTCTTTATTTTGAAGACAGGAAAGGGGGTCAAAGGTTCTCCAAGATTTAAAGGCGAGAAGAGAGAGCCCCAGCTCCTAGCTCCTGCGATGTTACGCTACTGAATAATGTTTATTTTTCTTTTAAAACCCGTAATGTTTTTATCATTTATAAATAATGTTTATTGTTATGTATTAATGTTCATATCATATTGATGTAAACCATATCGCACGTGCGAAGGTGGTATAATAGGCAAACATTTATTATTTTTTTCTAATAAATAACTGCAAAATTTCAAACAGCGGTGTTTATATTACGCATCTAATAGCTAGTATGCATCGATCGGTACAATAATTATTTATCGAAAGTTTATTTTATTTAGATAAATTTAGAACGCGTTGAACATCGAATGCGCTAATTGCATGCAATTGTTCGACTTGAAGTTAATCGAATTTAAAATACACCATAAATTCATTACCAACGAGAGTGTTTATCAAACTATTAAATTAAATATATCAGTGGTGGCTTTTAATTGACCTAATCGTGATGATATCAATCAATTTGAAAATAAATCTTATGTAATTTGAATATCAAATAGGATACCGGTGCGATAGTTTAGATGGCAGCACGTGCAAACACAGGGTGCAAAATTCAAATAATATTTTAGCGTGGGGTATCTTATTGATTTTGTTCGCATCGGCGTAACACCCACCGGGTGTGTTTATTGTTAGCCGAAATCTGATGAAAGGTTTTGCTTGCACAGCTAGTTTACACCACTTGATATCTTATCAAGGTTTATATGCTTAGTTTCATGTATGAAGTAGAAGGCAACGTTTGTTATTAGTTCAACAACTGTGAACGTCAATCATGTCAGGTACGTAATTATTATTCTTGTTTACAATTTTTTTCAAACATTTATTGTTATATTTCGTGGTCTTTGTAAATGAAAAAATGTGATATTTTAAAGCTCCCACATTGGGTGGCGTATTTTAATTTCATTTTCATTCGCTTTTTAAAAACTCAAAAATTTATAAATTAAACAAAGGTTTATTCACTTTTTTTTGTACACAAATTAATAACTACACGTATTGTAAGTCACAATAACAAATCCTTGAAACTAATGTGAAATGAATGTAACTAATTATGATTCCTTATATAACAATCATCTGGTTGTTTTTATAATAGTTTTTGGTAAAATAGCGGTTAATTTAACAGACCATTTAAAAAATTTCTTTTTTTATTAAAATTTATATTTGCCGATTAGAAGGATTCGAAATATACTTTACATAATATTTTATATTATTTAATTATTGAATGTAATCCCAGATATTAGTCTTTTATACGCATGTTTGTCTGGTTGGGTTAGCCGTGACCCCAGCCTACCAGTCAAGGGTTAAAATGATCAAAAAATAATATCTAATTTAGAAAAGCTAGTGTAAATCATCAATCATTCAATAAATTATTTTCCGCTGGAAGTAGATAGATTATGGTAAGCACATTTTTGTATCGAGTTTCGTGGATGTAGGTTGTCTTCCTAATGTTAAAAATTTATTATAATAAAGGGTTTGAGGAAACAACCTCTAATGCGTGTAGGCATTATTCTAGCCTGTCTACACTATTAAAATATCAAGTCGACGACAAATTTTACATAAGCGTAGGAGTCAGGAATGAACTTAATCGTGGGTAGGTTGTGGTTAACTTTAAAACAGGAAGTTATTTTTTTGATATTTATTAATTTTCTTCAAATAAGTATTGGGTGATACTTTGTCGCCTTTAAGTTCATTGAGATTCGTAAGTTGGCAGGGCCGTATTTAAGGGGATGGTTTTAGGGGTTACAACCCCCCCCAAATTATTTATCAATTAATAAAGTACTGGAAGTCTAACTGCAATCGTAAAAACATCAGAAAAAACAAAAACATTAAACTTTAAGTGTTTAAATAAAAATTGAAACTAAAGAAATATTTCTAATAAATTAAATCCGAAATTAAAAAATCGGAAATTCGTATTAATATACTACTAAATTGCAAAAATATAAAAACTGACGATGAAGAATAAAAAAAAGCCCCATATATTTACAGCACTGTGTAAAAGTCTGTGGCCACTTAATTGTTAGTTATTACTCCTATTAATTAATTTTTGATTTTTTGAAAAATAATTATATTGAAATAAATGAAATAGGTATGTTATCTTAATTCTTACTATTATGGTAATAATTTTAAATTGCTATAAATGGTTTGAACCAAATTTTAAAGGGAACATAAATTTTATGACCATCATGGGCAGCATAGCTTAAAATAACACTTCCGCAATAAATTAGAGTGGGCATTGTAAACCCATAAATTGTTTTATATTTTGGTGTGAATTTTATGTATAAATGTACATTTGCTTAAGATTGTGAAATTTAGTTCTTCGTTTTGACAACATTATTTTACCGCCATCGGTAAAATAAGAATTTACTTTATGATTTTTATTCAAATTTTAAAACTAAAAAATTTTATTTAAAGATAGTTTTTTACAAGAGAGTTTAAAATTAAAATATGAATTAACACTTTAATGAAATAAAAACAATCATCTCACAAAATTTCAACTTTTTTGCGGTCAGTTTTGGCCAAAATACTTTCAAACAAAATTTTCCAATAACAATACTCAAAAATAAAATCTTAATTGCAAAAATACTTGCACAAAATTATACTCAAAAAATCAGCGTAGCAAAATCTAGGTCTTCGTCGTTTTCGCCATCTTGACAAAAAAAATCTCTCTTTACTCACTTTTCTGCAAACATTACATTTCAAAAATTAATTTAACAAAATTTATTGTCTTTGTATTTTAATAAATTAACTATTTATTTTTGAATTTTTTTAAAACCCTCTCCGAAAATCTAGTCTAAATACGGCCCTGTAAGTTGGAAAGTTGGTTGTGGCCAATATACAGCGACTCAAAAAAGTCTCCATGCGATCCAATATATTAGCAATGTGCGAGGGTGAAAATCGCTTTTACCGCAAAACTCGTCAGACATTTTTTGTTGCAAATTTTATGCTCTTCATTTTTGTTTATATACATTTTTTTATTTCGTCGCACGGTTTCCGAGATACAGCGATTTGAAAAAGACTGTAAAAATTTTAATAAAAATAAAATTTTTACAGAATTTCTTCTGTATCTCAGAAACGGTGCGACGAAATAGAAAAATGTATATAAACAAAAATAAAGGGAATGAAATTTACAGCAAAAAATGTCTAATAAGCATTGCTGTAAAACTGTTTTTTATGGCGTAAAAAAGCTTTCGTACTATACAATTTACATTGCTAATGTAGGATCCTACGAATACTTTCTTGGGTCACTGCAAAAAAAGGATAACCAATTTCGGTTTCTTATTATAATGGTTTTATTTTTTTTTTAAATCTTTTATCTGCTTCAAATAGGAGATATCAGAGAAATAGAAGAGATCTCAGACAAAATTTTTGAATACTCGTAGGCATTCTTAAAATCCATAAAAGCGCTCATCTACTTTAATTTTCCGAAAAAATTATTTAATGTAATATTATTCTTGTAGACTTCTCCAGGTAGATACAACTCTAGATCATTTGGATATATCTCAGCTCAGCAGAGTGTTCATAACTCTTCCAATCTTACCTTTTTGCCAGCTTTCCCATTTTCATTCTGTTCATGGTTTTTGGTTTTAATCAAAAGATAATTTTTGTATCCAGTACATTCAAGTTTTCTCAGTATAGCATCAATTTTTGATGTACAATTTCTCATTGTTATTTAAATTAATTGGAGCTTTCTCTTTGTTTTGATTTCTTGATTACACGCATGAACTATCCACCCATACCTTTCTCGAGTGCTATTCTTTTTACAATTTCACGCATGGTAGCTACCCAGTTTTTAATAACGTACATTTATAACAAGTACCTACCGATTAGTAGCTTTAATTTAAGATTTCCAACGTTAAATTGCGACTGCTTATTAATTCGACATTTTGAAGTAATGTTTTCTGCAAACGTTGTGAAAAGGTAACTTTTTGATTGTTATTTTAGTGCCGAAACGACCTTCTTTTACGCACGGGCACCGAAAAGTAAATGTTTGCACCTAAGCAAGACTATTTAGAATTTGATTGTTTTCGTATTTTTTTTAATCGGTTAAAGTTTAGTCATACAAATATTTATTCCAATTTAAAACAAAGTAACGAAAAATTAAATATCTGATGTTTTGCCTAACGGTATATGTTTCTAGTTCAAAAAGTAAGTGTCAATTTGCCGAAATATCTAAATGAGGCAATTATTAACAATTATTAAAAACAAATTAATATAAGCAATATTTAAATGAGGGTTGTGAATCATAAATCATACAAAAGAATCAGAGTGTAATTTTTGCATCAAATTCAATAAATTTAAATCGGAATAATATAATGAGAAACACAAGGTTTATGTAAACAATAATTTAATATAGAAACTCCTTTGAAAATAATATAAACACGCACACGAATACATTAACATTTTAAAACCTCATTTCGATGCCAATAATATCTAATGGATGCTTTGCAATAATTTTTAATTAATCGATCAATTAATAAATTGAAATAAATTATTGTTCTACTTCTTTTAATTACTAGAGAATAATAAATTGCTAAATAAATTTTAAAAGCATCCAATTGACTGCCTTGCAAATCTAACCACATAAAATTAAATTTGTTTCAATCGACGAAATATAACTCAAATAATTTTTTTTTTATTTCAGGAGATAAATCTGACAGAGATTATATCGGGTTTGCAACCCTTCCCGATCAAGTTCACCGAAAATCGGTGAAAAAGGGTTTTGATTTTACTTTGATGGTGGTTGGTGAATCCGGACTGGGAAAATCGACTTTAATCAATAGTTTATTTCTTGAAGATTTATATAAATCAAGAAACGTTCCCGAAGTCGAAGAGAAAATACAACGTACAACTTCTATTGAAAAGAAAACCATGGAAATCGAAGAAAAAGGTGTTAAACTCAGGTAGGTCAAACTGAAAAATTCGGCACGAATTATGGCGATTAATTTAAAATTAAATATAATTTTGGGTACAAGACAAAAATGCACACAGAAATAATTTAATTTGAGAAATGTCATTGTACTTACGTTTTTTTTTGTATTGAGGAAGTCATTATTTCATTTGTTGCTGTTATTTTTAGTTTAATTTAGGTAAAATTATTTTAATTTTCTAAACAATCTTTATCATTATTATTAAATAAGTTAACTACCAAATAAGTTTTGCTGTGAAATCAAAATTAAATATTTTTTTTTTATTTTCCGAATATAATTTTCAATCTAATTTCTCGAGAGGTCAATCTTCCTCCCCAAAGTACGAAGGATCTAAATAGAGTGATAGAGCCTGAACAGCAAATCCCAAACTATTTTGATCCTGAAATTACATTTTTCGTGTTTGCAGATTAACGATAATTGATACTCCCGGATTTGGAGATGCAGTTAATTGCGAGGATAGCTGGAAGGTGTGCACTAACTACATTGACGAGCAATTTAAGCAATATTTTACTGACGAAAGCGGTCTTAACCGACGAAACATACAAGATAATCGTGTTCATTGTTGCTTGTACTTTGTACCACCTTGGGGTCATAGGTAAATTTTCTTTTAAAGTCTTTCAATATAATTTATAAAAATTTTTCTTCATGCAGTTTAAGGCAAATGGATTTAGAATTAATGAAACGTTTGCATCGAAAAGTGAATCTTGTGATAGTAATTGCCAAAGCAGACACGCTAACGTCAACAGAAATAGCCAAACTAAAACGAAACATTTTAAATGACATATGTGAATATGGCATACAGGTTCGGATTTTTGTTATGTTTTAATCAAAATTTTAATGTTATTTCTTTTAGATGTACGAATTTCCCGAATGTGATAGCGACGAAGATGAAGATTTCAAGCAGCAAGATAGGGAACTCAAAGCAAGCTTACCATTTGCAGTGGTTGGAAGTAACACTACTCTCGAGGTTTCTGGTCGAAAAATCAGAGGACGTCAATATCCTTGGGGCGTAGTTGATAGTAAGTGACAGCAAAATCAAACTTACGGACGACATAAAATTTGCAAATTACTTTTAGTTGAAAATCCAAAACACAGTGACTTTATAAAATTGCGAACAATGCTGATATCGACCCACATGCAAGATTTAAAAGATGTTACAGAAGACGTTCATTATGAAAACTTCAGGGCGCAATGTATATCTCAAATATCTCAACATGCTTTAAGGGAAAGAGGGTAAGAAAATTAAACCAGGCATTTCAATTTTGAGACTAAAAACTTAGTTTTTAGTAAATTGAAACGTGATTCGGCCCCATCGGATTCAGATATTACTGAAACAGACAAATTGTTGCTTCAAAAAGACGAAGAGGTGATTAATCACGACAAAGACTGTTCAGATTTAAAGTTTTTTCTTTCTAGATTCGTCGAATGCAAAGTATGCTAAGTCAAATGCAAGAAAAACTAAAAGCCTCCGGACAGGAGGGTAAAAAACACGACAGTATTATAGATGTTTAGAAGGATCAATTTATTGCTCACTACCAAAGATGTTTTAGAATTTTTAAGTCTAGATATCAATAAGTAATTTATAAAATATTTATATGTTATTAATAAATGTTTTTATTAATGTTGAGTTATTTAATTTGAAGGGAGTTTAAATTAAACATTTATTATAAAAAATATGTATGCTTATATTTCCATTTTTAATATACAATTATTATAATAAAAATAAATATTACATTAAAAAATAAAAATCGTAAACAAACTACTTTTTCTTAATTATTGCTAAAAGAAAAGGAACAAAATTTATTTAATAACAAAAATGTTACTTACAATAAATAAAATAACAATTTCAGTTAACACAAGATGTGTTCTGTTCAATAGTTGATTATTTTGGAATAGTCATGAAATTACGTTTCAAAATATATCACATCTGCAGATCTAAACACCAGTAACGGGCGAGTAAATTATTTTTACCACCCCTCAGCATCTCTCTTCCATACTTCAAGTACTCTATAATTAATATCTTTTAAATATCATATTACAGTAAATCACAGAATAATATTATCATATAGATTAAGATATCAGAAGTACCGAAAATTTTTCTTTTCAATACCTCTAATGTAATAACAATTACATCAAGCAAGATTAAATATTTTTCAGATAGAAATAAAGAGTAAATAACACATTTCCAAATTATAAAAATAAGTAGAATTTTAGTGAGGTCATAAATACTGACTCGTAGAGTTCACTTTTGTAAATTTGTACTGACAGTATTTTTTGGTCTTAAATGTAAATAAATTTATAACTTTGACAATAAATTGGCTAGTAATTAATTTTCATTGTAAAAACTTGAATTTTCTAATTGTGCCAATAAATTACCAAATTTAAACTTCATGAACAAAAAATTTGATCAATTATTATAAAAAAAGAACAATGTTCTTAAAATCAAGTAAATGTCTTTTACGATCGATTACGCTAATGTCTATTAAATGAAACTTTAAAATTGGCATTTTTGTAGATCTAATATAAATTTTGCAAGTCCATTTAATTTAAATGTCAATTATTAGTGTCTCAAGTTTTTTGTTCATTTTGTCTAAATTATTTTTAAGGGCTTTGACATAGTTTTGTATAAATATTGGAATAATTTTAAGAAAGATTGCCATTTCATTTTTAAAAATAATAAACTATAAGTAATGCAATTTTCAAATATAATTTAAAGATTGTTATGTACCTACTCAAGTAAAGCATTTTTAAATTTTTCTAGTTAGGAGGTACTCGAGTTAAAAATAACCGAGAGGCCTGAGTTTGAGCATTAAGATTTTATTCCATCTTCCTGTTCTGAATTGAGAGTAGTTCAATCAACTTTGCACCCTGTATGCACCTCACTTAAATTAGTAAAATAAGTAAAATATTATATAGAATAGTTACCCAACACGTGGATAAATTAAAAGTCCTTTTTAATAACTATCACAAGTTGGGCGTTATATTATTATATCACTGCTTCATAAAATTAATTAAAAACTATAAAAATTGGCTAAGTATCAACTAGCATTGCTAAATATAATGCTTGTCAGTTAATGCTCTCGAGTCTTTGTGACCTTGACCATGGTTGTTCACGAGCACTTGCAAACGCTACGTAAAAGAGATTACTTCCCATATTTATTCCGGCAGCTAAATAAAATACCAAACGCCACTGGCCCAGTGTTTCCTATAATTCAGCAAAGTTATTGCAAATTTCTGCAAATAATTTAAAAAAAAACTCACTTTTCCTTCTATAATTTGGCCAATAACATAGGGTGCCAAAAATCCACACATATTAGCAGCAGCATTGGTTATTCCGTACATTGTTCCAGCATACTTTGGACTTAGAGCTATGTGATTCATTTGATTACCAGCATAAACGGCGCCACCAAATGCTCCGGTGATACCCAGCACCACTTGAACTAACATCCTGTCACATCCCAGCCACGCTACGCCCAATAAACCAAGCGATGGAACAATCGATGCAATCGAATTAAAGAGCTTATAAGAAGTCGATAAAGAAATAACACCCTTTTTGAGTAACCAATCTGCAAACATGCTTATGAGAATGCCAGCCCACCAACTTGTCAAATAAGGTATGGAAGACAAAATTGCAATCTGCAAAATATTATTTATTAATTGATTAGTCTTTCAAAGTCGGAAGACAATTTCTAACCTCTTGTATGCCAAAATGTAGAACCTGGCCCATGTAAGTGGGCAAATCTGTGAGTTGAGTATAAAATGCCCAAGATTGCCCACACTGAGTTATCAAAATGGCCCACAATGGAACACAAGTTAGCATTCCTCTCCACGGAATAGATGATTTCGAGTCATCCTCCTAAAATAACGTTTTTATTAAGATATTTACAATAGGGAATGGTGAATTACCTGTGGTCCTATGCTAGCTAAAATAAATTCCTTTTCTTGCTCGCAAATTCTGGGATGTAACGAAGGCATATCATAAATTAAATATATCCAAGCTACAAACCAAACTATTCCTAAGATGCCAAACAAATAGAACGCCAAAGGCCAGCCGTCCATAAAATCTAATCCACATAACCATCCCGATATAGGCATCGAAACGATAGTTCCAAAATTAGCACCTAAAAAAAAATATAAAGATGGGGTTCAATTTCTGACCAAAACTACTCACCCGCATAAACATATGCTGCAAATTTACTCCTTTCCAAAGGAGGAATCCACCTTGCAAGCATTGCATGCATAGCAGGAAAAGTTACACCCTAAAAATTGTTAGTGAAATTTTGTAAGTAAATTAATCGTTTAAAGTCGAACCTCTCCCATTCCTTCTAGCACTCGAACAATAATAAACAACGGAAAATTAATATTTGCTGCAATGGGGCTTAATAAGGTAAAAATTGCGGTCATCAAAACTCCACATCCAAAAATCAATTTTCCCCCAAAAAGTTCAGCTAATCGTCCACCAGGAACTTGAGTCAAAACATACCCATAAAAAAATGATCCGAGTACTATTCCCTGCGTCTTTTCGTCCCATATAAACGGTCCATCCTGTTAACACATGAAAAAGTTAAAATGCATGTTTTACCTTTGCTTCAAGCTTACAATAGGTTTTACGGTATTATTAACGTCGGATGCTGTACAATAATCTAAGGTGTTGTTGGTGTTGGAAGGCTGTGGCAATGCAGTATGATTCACCATGACAACAATAGCAACAGAAAGATTGACCCTCATGGCGTATACATTGGCAAAGCCTAAAAAGCCCAAAATTCCCAATATATGCCTAGACTTGAGGCAATCTTTGGTGTCTTCGACTAAAAATTAAAATTAACAGTATAAAGAATAATATACAATGAAAGTCTTTGTACCCTCCGGAGCTATAATCCTGGTCAGCTCGTTTTCGTCTTCATAATTGCTCTCCTCACTGTCACTTTCTGGTAATGCATTTATGGAAGCAATTTCTGCATCCAGCATTTTGAAAACTTAAAAGTTACAAAACACAAAAGAGTAGTCAAATTTTCAGAAGGCACAATACTTTAATTATTTCCATGAACACGGAACTGTACATTCGTCACCTATTTTCTAATAAAAAATGTATAAACGACGGATAAGAAAGCACTTGCTTTATCGTAAACTGTAAAAGTTTACAAAAGTATTCTATTATTCACCCTTTTTTCATAAACACCTGATTAAATGACATCACAATAATAATAAAAGTTCCCATTCACAAGCTGCAGGATGTTTTCTCTACTATACGCAAACTTTACGCTTTTACCGCACACACGTGTAGTGTATATATTTGGAAATAATGTTATCAAAGTGCGCATGTTTTTTAAAATAAAAATATTTTAGCGCAATTTACAAATTTAAAAAAAACGTGATGATAATTTTATTATTGTTTTTCAAGTGTTTACTAAAATAAATAAACAAATAGAGGTAGGTCCTATATTATATTATATTATCTGACAAAAGAGAAGATAATATTAATGCAATTAATATTTACATTGCGATAATTGTAATCAGCAGTTACAAAACAAAGAACAAACAAAAACAAAAACATAGTTACAGACATCGGATTCGTAAAAATTCCCTCAAGATCAAAAGGAAATATTGAATACCGCCAGGAGCAGTATGCGCCGCTCTATTAGGCCCCCCTACACAGCTTGCCGAATATTCGCCGAATCATGAATCCATGTAGGAGGACGGTAATATAAACATCCGTTTTTCTGATTACGGTACAACAGACACACCGCATGTCATGTCTTTTTTTAACCAATAAAATAACGGTACTTATTAATTTAAAAATTGGGAGGGATTTTTTATTCACATTAATCGCAAGTAATCGAACAATTATTTCCTGCGCTATTATATAATGCAATCAACAGTTGAAAATCGTTTGTGTTAAGTGAAAATGTATACCGACTATTTAAAAATTTGTGGTGTCCCCACGAAAGTTATTTCGTATGGTAAACGAATTGAACTTGAAAATGTGGAAGAAACGGAAGCAAACGATGTGATCCTTCTTATCCCTGGCAATCCCGGTTCTCCTGATTTTTATACTACATTTTTGCAAACTCTCTATGACCAGACAAAGTATACCGTTGTCGCCGTAGGACACACCGGCCACAATTTTACAACATCTGAAAACTATCCATCACTTAATGACAACAAAGAGTTGTATGGGCTTCGGGGGCAAATTTTACATAAAGTAAGTAGTATCTACTATCACACTAACTATTGCAATGAAAACGTTTTATATTGTAGATTGCGTTTATCGAAAATTATATTCCGAAAACTGCACGAATTCATATAATAAGTCACTCTATTGGAGCTTACATAGCCGTACAATTATTGAAGGAATCCTCAATTAGGTCTCGCGTGAGTAATGTACATTTATTATTTCCCACGATTGAAGAAATGGCTGCAACACCAAATGGAGTCTTATTTACACATACAATTTCTCGCTTCGCTTGGCTGTTAATATTTTTGAGCTGGATTTTGAATTTGTTTCCGTACTTTTTGAAAAACCTAATGTTTGGTGTCTATAAATTTTTGTTTTTAAATTCGTCCTTGTTACAAGTGGATGATGAGGTTTTCATCAATATGCTGCATCCCGAAGTTCTTAAGAGAATAATTTTTATGGCTAACGAAGAAATGAAAGCGGTCAAACAGCGAGACACAACTATTTTGATAGAAAATAAACATTTAATTAAGTTGTACTATGGTGCAAGTGACAATTGGACACCGAACAGTTATTTTTGTAATTTAAAATCTGAAATTCCCGATATCGATGCTCAAATTTGCGATAAAGGCTACGAACATGCATTTGTTTTATATAATTCAATCGAAATTGGGAATTTGGTAGCCAATTGGTTAAAAAATTAAATGAAAGTTTTTATTTCCTAAGTTATGATTGTGGTAATTCTTTTCAAATTCAATTTAATTGTTTCCTTTCTTATTTATTATCTATAATATGTTATTGTTTGTTTTACTGTAATTTATTATTGTTACCGCACAATGTATTATTTTCAATAAATGTAATTATTATGTTTGTGCAATTAAACTTTGTATTTTAAGTAATATCAAAGTTCATCAATCATTCAGTGTAATTGTGTAGATGTATCAAAGTTTTTTATATTGAACCTTGAATATTTAAAACATTTTCAAGAGATATCTAAATAGGTAACCAAATTTGCATACAGAGTTTCACAGAAAAGTTTTAATTAACTTGACTTTTACAAGGATTAAAAACTCTGGAGTGCTGACCCAAACCATAACGTTGTTACGTATATTTTTTACCCCTGACTGTTTTTCAAAAACACAGGGTATATGAAGTTACTATGTACAATCTGTGTTTATTTTTTTATTTATTTATTTATATATATAGATATATGTTTGTGTCACCATATCTCCCGAACGGTTACAGGTAGCGACGTACATTTTTGACAACATGTTTGTAAAGACCAGGGGAGTGTTCCGGGCTGATCAAATACAATTTTCACCACCATTATGGCTGTTAAATTCATATCATTTGCGCTACCATATCGGCTGACTGGATCACGAAGCGGTTTAAAACATATATTACTTTCTCTATACATTTTGACGAAATATACTCCAAAAAAAGTGAAACAAAATAAAAATTAAAAATTTTAAAAACCCCTGACTGTAAAAAAATTCTAAAAATAAAAATTAATAATAAAAGCACGTTACTTTAAAAACTGCTGTTCTAATATAAAATAATTTTTCGAGTAAAGTGTCTGAGAATTTGTTGTTGAATGAAGAAGAAAAAATTATTTTTTTCTTTTTTAAGGGAACAGTAGTTTTTAATGGTTTTAGGGGTTTTTTTTGTAACATCTTGTATACTGATATTCGATGCTGACGTTCACTGAAGTTGGTAGTGAAACTTCACAAATTGCAGCATGGTAGTGGATTGATTTTTACAACTTTTAGCTAGTTTATTGCATACGTTGATTAATTTTATTTACCATTTAACAAAACTCGTTCAAAAATGAGTACAATTTTAGAAAAAATTGCGGCCATCGAAGCTGAAGTAAGTAAAAAATAAATTGCGGTTATCCATAACCTAACTTGTTCTTTTTAGATGGCAAGAACCCAAAAAAATAAAGCTACAGCTGGTCATTTGGGTTTATTAAAAGCAAGATTGGCTAAATTAAGACGCGAGTTGATCACTCCTAAAGGTGGAAGTGGTGGTCCCGGAGAAGGTTTCGACGTTGCTAAAACTGGAGATGCTCGCATTGGTTTTGTTGGTTTTCCGTCGGTTGGTAAATCGACGTTACTTAGCAATTTGGCCGGCGTTTACTCGGAAGTTGCAGCTTACGAGTTTACAACTCTTACGACCGTGCCCGGATGTATTAAATATAAAGGAGCAAAAATTCAAGTAAAGTTTAAATGCTATGCACATAGTTGAAGTGTAACTATTATCTTTTTAGTTGTTAGATTTGCCTGGAATTATTGAGGGTGCTAAAGATGGCAAGGGTCGCGGTCGTCAAGTCATTGCCGTTGCACGAACCTGTGGTCTCATTTTTATTGTGTTAGACGTATTGAAACCTTTACAACATAAAAAATTGATAGAACATGAATTGGAAGGTTTTGGTTTACGGCTTAATAAACAACCCCCGAATATTACATTCAGAAAGAAAGACAAGGGTGGAATTAACTTGAATATTATGGTACCACAATCTGAACTTGATTTAGACACAGTCCGAACAATACTTTCCGAGTATAAAATACATAATGCTGACATAACATTGAAATATGACGCCACAAGTGATGACCTTATTGATGTTGTGGAGGGTAACCGAATATACATGCCATGCATTTATCTTTTAAATAAAATTGGTGAGTAAAAATTTAAAAATATCGCTTCTAAACTGACTTAAATTTTGTCGACAGATCAAATTAGTATAGAAGAATTGGACGTCATCTACAAAATTCCACATTGTGTGCCAATTTCCGCACATCATAGATGGAACTTTGATGATCTATTGGAAAAGATGTGGGAGTATTTAAAATTAATTCGAATTTACACGAAACCAAAAGGACAATTGCCCGATTACAATTCGCCCATAGTTCTGCATGCCGAAAACGTCTCGGTTGAAGATTTTTGTAATAAGCTTCATCGAAGTATTGCAAAAGAATTTAAATAGTAAGTCTTTTTTTTTATTTTTTCTGTATTTAATTCTTACGACATAATATTTTAGTGCTCTCGTTTGGGGCTCCTCTGTTAAACATCAGCCTCAAAAGGTTGGCAAGGACCATATCCTTGCAGATGAAGATGTTGTACAAATTGTTAAGAAAGTGTGATTTGTGAATTCAAGTGAAAGTGAAGAACAGACAATTTTTATCACAAAAATCCAATTTGGATTTATATTTTTGCAGTTGCAAGTTAAATGTGTACGAAAAATTGTGAAACAATAAATCCTACATTACCGAAATTGATTTAAAATTTTTATACTAATAAAAACACTTTTGTTACTTATTGCGGCTTCAATTCAGCTGCAAAAGATTTTAGAAAATTCATACAACGTTGGTAAATAGAAAAGTTTTGTTTAGGTAAGTTAAAGCTATGTTAACCTTGTGGAAATTTTGGAAACGCCTGATATGATTCAAAAAATTATAAGGAAAGATGCTCCAAATAGGAAATTGTTTTTGTTTTTATTCAGACATCGGGTAATCCAGGGGTAGGAGTTTCAGACAAGGTCGGATATTTTGGAGACATATATATATTTTAAAAATATCTAATTCAAGGTGATTTGAATTTTATCTTACAAATAAATTAACGGAAAGTATTTTATATGCAATATTAAGTTTACATAATAGGGAAATGATTAAATAATAAAATATTAGGGAATTCTTATAAACATGAAGATGAAGACATAATAGCAGAGATGATATTTCCAATTAGAAATTTAAAATTAGATTAAGTAAGCACTAATGGGAGAGTAGTCGGCAAGGACTAACTACGGAGGTATCTGCCAAGAGTCCTAAAGAATAAAAAAGTTCCATAGAGAGAAAAACAAAACGGCCAAATCATTCTCGTGCTTGTTTTCTTTACTCTTGCTCATTGTCACCTTCGGATCTTAAAATATCAGTTTTCATTCTTCAATTAAAAATTTTTCATAGCATAGTTGTGAAGTCATGAAAAATCATGGATTTAAAATCATGACTTGGAAGTTGTGAATTTTTGATAAAAGTGGATAAATTGTTTTTATTATGATTTATGATAGCAGATCTATCAAGTCTTGATTTTTATGACAAATCCCATTAAAAATTAATTTAAATAACGAATTTTAAATTATAAAGAAAATAATTGAGTTAGTTGATTCATATTTAGTTTCGTTTCTGATTGCGTTTATTTTGATTTAATATGGAATGTACTGGGTGTTTGCCGATTCTCTCTTTAAAACAGAGAAAACGTCACAAACAACCGATGGTGTTTGTTTTAATTTTTTTAAATTTCCGCTAATTTTGTTTGGAAATCCTAAAGAAAAGCAAAATTTTTGGTTCCTGTTGTTTAGTTCATCGTGAAAATTTCATTCTTTGTCAGATAGTCGTGGAGTACCGTCCGTCGCCCGGAAGTAAAATTCTGGTAAAATTAATTAAAAGAAGTCTAAAACAAGTTTACCTACTACTGTTCGGAAAAGCACACACACAGGAAGAGTTACATTATATCTAATCTAAAAATATATAAATAATAAATTAAAATCCTATAAGACAACTGGGCAGTGGCAGAACAGTCACTCAAATAGTTCAAATTAAATTAAAATAAAATTCGACGTTCATTTATTATTCAACCGATAAAAAAATAATCAACATCTTTAATGGTTTTAAATCCTTATTATCTCTTTACAAATTAAATAAATACTTAACAATTTAAGTTAGGCATATATGTTGATGGAATTGATCAGTAATTCCATAGCAGCTGATTTTACTGTTTTGTATCCCCGTACCGAAAACCCTCGATGACATTTCTCCGATGCGTTATAGCCTATAATTATTGTGTTTTCCTTCATTGATCTTAAACTTTTCACCATGTAAATTTAAATATTACCCAAAATAAGTGTCTTGTGTTTTCTGGAAATTTTCCTTTAGATATCTCTTCCGCCAACGTCTACAATGCTCCCAAAGTTCTCTTGGAAGAGTGGAAGTGTATTATTGCATAATAAAAATATGACCTAACTGACTTGCATTATTGTCTATCCGGCAATACTCGTACATGGATTATAGAAATTATTGATGAGGATTTTGATTACGATCAGTACTCATTATCGAAGTTGTACTGTAATAATAATAAAGTTGCACGTAAAACTTGCTCGGAGCGATTGACTAAGGGAACACCATTAAAGCTCGTACAAAATGCATATTCATAAAGCTTTGTCGCCCATAGCTGCCGGATATTTAATAGGGTAGTTGTGCATGTCTAATTAAACCGTGTTTGGGAAAATTAAATTATTTAATCAATTAAGAACAAAGAACAAGCATGATTAAATTTGAAATATGCTCTCAAAGAGCAAATATAAGTTGAAACTTAAAATATCCGCGTTTCGATACGTACGTAACACTGCAAACTAGAATAATAAATTGTCATAATTTTTCAGCAGAACGAGGAAGGGGTTATACATTAGGCAGAAGAACAAGTAAATTGTTTATAAACAATTACTACTTACACAAGATATTTTCCTTAGCTAAACCTACGAAATAAATGTCTTCAAATAAATCAGAAGTAAATTTCATACTTTTTAATGGTGAAACTTTTTCTCATTTATTAGTTGTTCCGATAGAAACTCCCAAAGAAAAGAAAAGAGTAGACGAGACAAACTGCAAACTAAAAATATTTAAAAGCGAATCGAATAGTTTTTTTTTATTATTTTATTTATGTTTATTACAAAATAAGCGTAATCGTTTTATCTGTGTCTTAAGTGACTTGATTAAACCCTAAACATTGCATGCCTTTGGGGTCATGAAAATTGAATGAAAATTTAGAAGATAGGTGAACGCACAACAGTATAAAATTAGTCTACCCCTATTGTGGCAATTTAAATATTTTCGCTATTTTTCTTTTCATTTTTCGACTTAGTCGAGAGAAATATAATTTTGATTAGAGCGTTCTCGAAGATTCAATTATACAATTTTGTTTGTAAATAATATTATTATGCAAATTATATACAATAATAATTGTTTTTAATGGAATATTCCAGACCGTATTCTATAATTTGTTGTAAGAAGTCTCGTTATTTAATTTATTATTTAACTTTAATTTAAAGCCATTTTCTAATTTGGCAAATTGTTGATGTACAACTGACAAATGGAAAAACACAAGTAAGTGGAGCTGATGCTGATTTGCATATTTACTAATATTTATTAATTAGCCATTTAATAATAAGAATATGGAGAGGCAAGCAACTAAAGTTGGTAAATTCAAAAAAAGTTTGGGATTTATTAATCCCCGAAACTTATCTAACATTGAAGTTGGGGAATGTATTGATTTCGAGCAAACAAGTTTATTTAAACATCAATATTTGTTAAAAATTTAAACAAAATATCGATCAACCAACTTTGCTCAATTTAATCGCTACACAATGTCCGAGGCAGGTACCTTCGAATATTTTACGAATAAAATATATTATAAAATAAACAAGAAAATTTAATTCTATCTATTAGTGGATGCATAATAATACGTATTTGAGCTATCCCACATCGAAATGGAAAATTTTTCGAGCACAAAGGAAAGTTTTTTTATTGCCTCGAGTTTGTAAAATATTAACGGTATAATAAGAACGTGCATAATAATTTCATTCAAAATAATTGATTCTGCAGTGCACGTCACATTTGGAGTTCATGTGATGTGATGGAATGGTACAATGGCATCAAATACAAAAACAAGAAACAATCCAAATAAATTAATAATTTAATATTGTAATTTTAATTTTTCGTTTGACTTGACAAAAGACAAAATAATGCAAGCTAATTATTCAATTTATTTAGAAAAGGACCTCGAGTTAATAAAAATTTAAGTATATAAGTTGTGTACAAGGACATTTCTTGCAGTATCTCCTGCGGTGACGATAAGGCTAAAACGAGTGAAGATTTTTGTTCAATTTCGAGTGTATAATATTGTAGTTTAAGATGATAATGCGAATAATAGCATCAATTTTTATCGTTGGTGCTGTTATTGCTGTTCCACGACCAGAAAATAAACCGATAAGTCAACAGAACGCTCAAACAACAGTATCGTCGCCTTTGGGAGTTTTGCAGGGTTCGATTCTTGCCACTCGGTTAGGAAAACCAATATTTGCCTTTAGAGGTATCAGATATGCAAAAGCTCCGATCGACCAATTGAGATTTCAGGTAAGCAGCGATCAATTAAATTCTCTTTTGAAATATTAAATATTTTTATCCCCCTTAGCCCCCGATACCGGTGGAAAAATGGGAAGGCGTTTATAACGCTACCATAGATGGTCCGGCATGTCCACAACCCTCGACAACTCACACTTCTGAAGACTGTTTATTACTTAATGTTTATTCTACAAAGGTAAATTGAACACTCACATTAGTACTTTACTATTACGACAAATTCTATAGTTAATTACTATCAAAGAACGAAAACGCAAATGTATTAAAAAATGTAAACCGCTGACAGTAAGTAAGAAAGACAAACTGAAAAAGAAATCAACGGTGAGTTTTGTTGTTTTCCAAAATACCATCGAAATTTCGTCGAAGTAAAGTTAGAAATCGCCGACATAACGCAACTCTAATTTTTAGTTACCAAAGCATGGCGAAGTCGAAAACCGACCGGTAATCGTATATTTTCACTCTGGAAGTTTTTACAGTGGATCTGCCAACAGTGGAAATTTATCTCCGAAATATTTGTTAGATCACGACATTGTTTTAGTCGTTCCAAATTATAGGCTCGGTTCCTTAGGTAAGCAGGCATACAATTTTTTCGCAGAAAAAAATACTCGAGATTGTTTTCAGGATTTTTAAGCACAGGAGAAAAGGAAAATCCTGGAAACGTGGGATTCAAAGATCAAGTTCAAGCACTTAAATGGGTAAAAGAAAACATTGCTTCTTTTGGGGGTGATCCCGAAAGTGTCACGATTGCTGGATCAGATGCAGGTGCCATTAGTGTCACTTTACACATTGTGTCTCCTCTTTCGAAAGGTAATAACGAACCTCCTCACGTTGTCATATATAACATAAAATTTATCGGTAGGTCTGTTCCACAAGGCTATCGCAATGAGCGGTTCAACATTTGGCACTTGGTCCATCCAACAAAACCAGCTTGAATTGGCCAAAAGACAAGCAAGACTACTCAAGTGTCCCGACGATAGCGCGACCAGTATAGTTACTTGTTTAAAAACCAAATCCGCAGACGATATCGCTCAAAATGTTCCCAAATTTAAAGTAACTTTCGTTTACTTTCTTTTCTGAATACTAAAAACACTTCTTCCGCAGGATTTTGGCTCTCTCGATCCCACTCTCGTGTGGTTACCCGTAATCGAGCAAGATCATGGCCAAGAGAGATTTTTGGTCGAGCACCCAATCGAATCAGTTTTAAACAAGAGAATTAACCAAGTTCCTTTCTTAACCGGCGTAACGACTGACGAATTAGTAAAGCACGCTTTCGGTAAGTCATAATAATTTTTTTTTAGAATTCATATTATGAACTTTGTATTTATTTCAGCCGTTATCAATAGTCCAAAATTGTTGCTGGATTTTGACAAAAATTTTGAAACAATTGGACCGATTTCTTTGTTGTATGAAAAAAAAAGCGAAAATTCTAAGCTTATAAGCAAGGAAATTAAAAAATTCTATTTCGAAGACAAACCTGTGGACAACTCTTCTATTGCGAAACTCACTCAGGTTTGAAAATTGCATTTTTAACAATATGTATTGTAAAAAGTAATTTGCAGTTATATTCCGATGCAATCGTTGGTTTTGGGGTACATAGAGCAGCAAAATTACTTGCAGAGAACACTAACGAATCGGTTTATTACTATCGATTTAATTATAAAGGACAACATAGCAATTTCTACTTGCCCGATTCAAATAATACAGTTCCTTATGGTAACTCGAGAAATTAACGCGCCGAATTAAAATTGAATATTATTTTATAATTTTAGGGGTTGCACATTTGGATGACCTGATTTACCTAATACCAAGTCCGAATTTGTTTACAGAATTTAAACAAGAAGATCCCGAAACTGACTTAATTGAGAAGATGACCAAATTGTGGTCGAATTTTGTCAACACCGGGTACGTCTAATTTAAATGAATTAATTGTCAATTATTTGCCAAATTCCTAGGGAACCTATTTCGGAACAGTCCGACGAATTGGACAACGTCAAGTGGGAGCCGTTTACAATTAAAACCGAAAAATATTTAGATATCGGAAATAAACTCATGATCCACGAGAAGTTATTCGAAAAACGGTACGCCGAATGGGAGAAACTATTTCCGCTGACAAAATACCAAGAGAAAAAGAAATTCCAGGGTTAAAAGTGCTATTTTACAAAAAATGTCTTACAATTTATTATAATAAATAATATAGCAAATGTTTTCTAACAAAATTATCAGTTTTGATTATCCTAATTCAATATTTTATGAATATTATCCTGAAAGAATATAAATATCCTGATAGAATAAACCTACGAGAAATATGGCGAGAAAATATTGTCGTGTTTCGAAACACTAAAAATCACAATTTCATTTATTTTGTAAATAATTTTAAAGTTTGAATTTGTTTTAGTATTTATTTATTTATCATTGTACATAAAAATGTTTGTTAAATTTGCTATGAAAATAAAGGTGGAAAGAACGAAAAAGTAAAAAAAGAGTGGGGCTTGGATAGAAGACTTGGAATCGACGGGCGGACGAACATCATTCCCGAAATGATAATTTAATTTTGATTGTTAATAAAGTAAGAATAAAATAAATTAAGTTGAGTTGACGTTTTGTTTTAATTGTGGTAAAGTGAAGTGCTAATAAATTTGGGAGATGAAGAATTTAGTGAAACTTTAGTCGATGCATTAAAATTACATCGCAACGAACTTGTTTGACCAGGCGTACTAAAGCCAGCTGGAATACCATATGCGGAGCGTGCACGAGCAATTACAAGGCCATATGCAAGGTAAAACAAAAATTTGAGCAATTTTTAATTGACGATTTTAAAAACTACAAAAGCTCATAGCTACAAATAATGGATATCCACACACACAACTAGCACTACAACCCACAGTGAGTTTTGGCTAACCACTTCAATCTATGAAGGGTTTTATAAGGCATATTACCTCGGTGGTTTGCCGTTACCCGCCGAGGGAGGACGGCTAGAAATTAAAGTTCTTGTTCCACTCGGGCTCGAACCAAGGATCTCCGCTTGGTAGTCGAAGCACTTAAGCATCAAACCCTAACCGTCCTCAATGGATACCCAGCTAGAGTAATTTTGGGATTAAGAAAATTTTATAGATTTGCATAGCTAGGGTCATCTCAATATATTGTCGCGAAACAAAATATTCCGACCCACCCTGTGCTAAATTGTAAAAATTTGTTAATTTCATTTTTAAACGTTTAAATTGGAAAGTACAGAGTGGGGAGAAAAGATCGAGATAGGAGCTTTTTTGATCAACTATGGCCGACAGCGGGTGCGAGATTGTGTATGCCCGCTGAGTTTTGATATTTTTTGAAATTGTGAGTAATTATTTTTATGCGAATGCATTATTGCGTAGTAATTTTTGATATTTTGATAATTTGGATATTTTTGATACGTTGCTATCGAACGGTAGTAGATTTGATTGATTTGGTTAATTTGGAAAGAGCGGTTAAAATTATAAATTTCGATTTGAATTTAAAATTGGAAAATTTAAAATTATATTTATGCGAACGAATGGTGCAATTGATAAGCCGTCGATTTGGATAGTGGGAAATCAAAACTACGATCCCATTTTAAATATTAAAAGTTTTGCGTTGAATTTAATTTTTATACGATTTAATAATTATTTTTGGAGAAATTATTTGTTTGCATTGGAAGAATTTGTATTTTATTTTGGTACAAAATTACCACAACAACTTTTGGCCACTGCGCAGGGACGATTCAATAAATTTATACAAAAATACCATTTCATCTTTTTGGCACCGCAGAGCAGGGACTATTTTATTCGTTTTTTTTGATTATCTTATAAATTGTTCACAATGGAAACAGTAGTTCGGGAAATATTTTTTTAGAGAAATTATGAGAGACCAAAGAAAAATGCATGAAGAAGTATTTAGAAAATTTGACGAAATCATGGACATTAAAAGAGACCAGGAGAGAGAGAAAAGAGAAGAAAGATATAGGAAGGAATCAGAAGAGAGAATTGTGGAGGGAATTAGAAAGGAGGTGCGGAATCGATTTGGAAGTATGGAAGAAATTTTGAGTGGTACAAAAGATGAATTAAGTAGAATTGAAAAACAAGAAGACAATGAACTGATAGAACTAGAAGAAAACGAATCCAATGAAGAGAAAGAAGAATCATTGGAACAAGATAAGCAAAGAAAAGAGGAGTCATTGGAAAGAGAAGAACTAAAGGAAAATGAAACGATGGAACGAGAGGAAAAGGAAATTTTGGAAGAAAATGAACCAGTGATGAAAGATGGCGAACAAAAAGAAAATGAACCAATAGAACAAGAAGAAAAAGTATTCATTAAAGAAAAAACAGAATTATTTGAAGAGAAGGAACCAATGGAAAAGAATGAATCGGTTGAAAAAGAAGAGCAAGCAAAACCATAGATATGGAACAAAACAAATTATTAGTAAAAGAAAACTTCGGCAAGAACTGAAAAAGAAGAAGAAAAGAAAATGTACGAGGGTGTGAAGCGGGTGTATGATCAAATGGATGATGTTGAAAAAGAAAGGAAGAAGATTTGGAAGTGTTGGACGAGTCGGGAGCGGCAGAAAAGGATGCCGGTAAAATGGACGCCTCGTGTAAAAATAATTAAGTGGAAAGCAAAAAGAAAGAAAAAAAGAATAAGATATTTGGATAAAAAAGAAATGGAAAAATTTGGAAGAAAGAAGCGTCTTAACGGCAATTTGATTTGATTTATTTGTTTGGTTTGTTTGATTGAGTTTTATAAATGATTTTTGATATTTTTTGTTTTGTAGCACGACATGGGATTTGCGAATTTTTGTTCTGGACTGCGCTCATAACTCCAATTCGCACGGGGGCTTTAAGATGTCGTGAAACAAAATATTCCGACCCACCCTGTGCTAAATTGTAAAAATTTGTTAATTTCATTTTTAAACGTTTAAATTAGAAAAGTAAAGAGTGGGGAGAAAAGATCGAGATAGGAGCTTTTTTGGCCAACTATGGCCGACAGCGGGTGCGAGATTGTGTATGCCCGCTGAGTTTTGATATTTTTTGAAATTGTGAGTAATTATTTTTGATTAAATAAAGTGATTTTTATGCGAATGCATTATTGCGCCTTTTTTGGATGATTATTTTGATATTTTGACAATTTGGATATTTTTTGATGAGTTGCTACCGAACGGTAGTAGATTTGATTGATTTGGTTAATTTAACAAGAGCAGTTAAAATTATAAATTTCGATTTGAATTTAAAATTGGAAAATTTAAAATTATATTTGTGCGAACGAATGGTTGCAATTGATAAGCCGTCGATTTGGATAAATACAAATCAAACTTCGTTCCCTTTAAAGACAAAGTAAAATTTTATTTTACATTTACTTGAATTTGAATTTGGATTGTTTATAATTTTTGGAAAACGAATTTGTTTTATTTTTGAGACAAGACGAATATTTTTTATTTTGATAACGCAAGAACCTTTTGACCTTTGAAAATTACCAACTGCTCCCGCAATCCAGGGTTAACCCGAGGCAAACAATAGATTGAAGATTTTCTACGAAAATATCATTTCACTATATATTTTCGTTCAAAGATAAAAATAATTAATATATCTAAATTTTTAAGAAAAATACGGCGGGAGGCACTAAAGTGATTTAGTGCCGGCCGTCGGCTGCGGTAATGTCAAACAACCGCTTTCACAAAAATGAGAACTGTGAATTTCATAATTATAATGCTGGTCAAATTTTTTTGTTCTTTTCTGAAAAATTAATTAAACAAATTCAAAAAGTAATTTTTTATTTTCTTATGAAAATTATACACGAAGCTCACCAAAAAATGAACTGTAAATCTGGAAGTTTGCGTAATAAAAATATAAACAACTTTGGTAATATTTGAATTATTTACACATTCATGAAAGCAACTTAGTGTTGCCTTTTACTGCAAAAATCGATTTAATTAAAAATTGTAATTTAATAATGTTATTTATTACTTAATAAGATACTCCTTGCGTTGTTGTTCCAGCATATTTTCGAGATAGGTGCACTTCTCCTGCAACGAAGCATTATCGCGACTTAATTCTGTTAAAGTTTCATCTTTCCTTGCAACTGCTAACTTTACTCTGCAAATTTACAAAAGTAATTACTAGTTGAGTCATAGTAAGAAGTTAGTTGAACTTTAAACTTAGTTAAAACTTAAAACTTGCATTAGTATAACAATGTCCAGGTTTGCGCTAACGTTAAGCGACAAAAATAATAATAATAAAAATGTTTTAACTTAAGAAGGCAATCTCAATGATTTCCTTTTACCTTGCATAAACCTGTTGCATTTCCTTTTCTTTTTCAATTTTCAACTCTTGTAGTTCTTTTTGTAACGCCGTCACTTCCAATTTTGCTTCTTCTTTAACTATTTCTTTTACTTTATGTCTCTCCTCGGATAACTTGTCTGCAAACTAAAGCACAAATAAATCACCAACTGGTAAAATTACTCTTAAATATATTTTTACATTTTTAGTGTCGGCCAATTGAAATTCTAAATGCTTAATTGTAGCTCTAAGGTTGATGACAACATCTTCAGTTTCCAGTAGCCTGTTTTTGGTTTCTGCGTATTTAGTGCTGGTGTCTTTCTCTAACCTCTCTAAATCCCGAATTTCGAGGTCGTACTTTTCCTTGAGTCGTCTAAAATAATGTCCCGTCAAAAAAAAGAATTAATTCGAGTCAAAACTTACTTTATCCTATTTTCGGTACTTTGCTCAATGTGCGACTTGGTTTCTTCCGATTCCATTTCCAAACGTTCAATAACCGCTTCAATTTCTTTGTCTCGTTCTTTTTTACATTTTTCTCGAATTTGTATTTCCTTTTCGCCCAACTGCATAGCAACTTGTTTCTTATAGTTATTTCTAAAAGCTTCGATTTCTAGTTCAGTTTTTTCTTTCAGTACATTTAGTTCCGTGCCGTGTCGCCTCAGAGCGGCCTGCAAATATTCCGCTTTGAAAAAACAAAACAAAATTTAACAAAGAAAAAAACCTGCAATTTATCTTCAAAGTCAGCTTGAGCAGATTTGATAGCTTTATCGCGTTCTTGAATGGCTAAATTTTCACGGTCTTCACAATCCAACAGCCGGTTTGAATGATCGGAAAGAAGCTTGCGGCGTTGTTCCTGAAAATTTTGTTCCTCCATTTCCACCATTTTATCGTATCTTAAAATTCGACAATTAATTCATTACCAACTTCTGCCATCCAAAAATTACCTTTGTTTCAAAATTTCTCTCTCGCGTGTAATTGCTTGCTCTCTCTCCGTAGTCAATTGCTCTCGAAGAGCCTCGCATTGTTGTTGCATTTTTCTAGCGTTCCGCAATTCCATATCTTCGATTTCGCGTTTATGAAACGCCCTAATGTCCGATATTTCTTGTTGGTGTCTGGAAGCCATACTATCCAATTCGGGTTCTAAACCTCGTATTGTAAGTTCCTAAAATTAGGCAGATAAGAATTCGATTTAGATCAAAATGTGTAATTATGCAAACCTTAATCTTTTGAGTTTTGACATCAACCCAGCGTTCCTTACGCATTTTCTCGCCCGCCAAGTGCATTTCTTTAAATTTCATCAATTCAACTTTGTGTTTATGTTCGGCCGCTTTCAAATTGGAATTATACCTATCCTCCAAAACTTTCATTTCGTGTAACAGTCCTTCGCATTGCTGATTTAACGTTTTCTTGTCAGCTATTAATTGATCTATAAATTTTTGATGTCGTTTCACCACATTTTCATAATCTTCCTTTTGGGTTCTTAGCTTTTGCTTCATAATATCGCTGGAATCTTTATTCATTTTTGTTACTTGTTGACGTAAAGACGACAACTCCTTCTGGAGAAGTGCTATCGCGGAAGACTTTTCTTTTACACGTAAACTTAAGTCGACCACGTAACCGGAAAGTTCCTCGTTGGTTCGTTTAAGTAATTCTTCAATTCTAATAAAAATAAAATTAATTTGCGTAATCTAAAGTGCATCACATCTTTTGACTTACTTTGGGATGGTATTTAACTCCAAAACATTGCTCTGCAAAACTTGAGTAGCACAGTTTACCCTCTCCTTTGCGCAAGCCACCGTTTTGACGCAGATTTTATCGACTTCGTCCAAATATGTGATTATGTCACTACGATACAAAAAACTTTAAAGTAAAAGCAGTAGATAGTTTTAAATTATTATATAGCTTACTTTAAGTTCGTAGAAGAATTTAGTGTCGTCTTCAAAACTTCGTTGGATGCTCCAGTCGATTTATAAGGACTAATGCTTGGACCAAAACAATCTTCCATAGCACTTCCAGGGTGTTTCGAATTGTAAAGTGTATTAGCCAATTCGTCTAAATTGAGTTGACAATCAACCACATTTTCTTTTTTAGCTTCATTTGAGGTGGAACACAATTCGCTGTCGAGAATTTCTTTTATAGATTCCATGTTATTATCTAAAATTTCAATCAAACGATTGGGGTTTATGAGCACAATTTTATTTACACTTACGTGATTTTTTATCTTCTTCTTCTAAAACTTGGAGAATGGCAGCTATATCGTCGTACGTATTGCCATCATTTTGTTCCACAGAACTTGAATCAATATCGTGTTCTAAAATATGTTCACTACTGCACTTGCCACAACCTTCTTCGAGTTCGTCAATTGTATTCAAGAATTCTAAATAAGATGATTGTCTCGAAGGTTTTAATCCTAAATTATTCGCTACATTATTTTCTATTGGATTTTGTTTGGAAGACATCCAAGATTCTACATCTGCAACTTGTTGAACGTTCGAGAATTGATCGATAGAGCTGTTAACCTTATTGGAAGTATCCGAAGCGTAACGTGTACGTACATTGGAAGCTTTTTTATTACCTTTATGCAATTTCATATTTTCTTTTATAAAATTTTTCTTAGACGAAAATTGGTTCTTATGTTTTTCGTACTCTGATTTGAGGTCTTCCACATTAAACGATTCACTTGGGCTTTTCTTTAAGTTAGATTTACGATTATTTAGAAGAGTCGTTTTGGTAGCCGGGTCGGTTTGATTATGACATTTTAAATTGTGAAGCGATAAGTCTGTGTCGAGTTCAGATTTTAAAACTTCATTGTTTGCTCTGTGCTCGTCTTCCATCCAATTTTGATACTTCAGATCGATTGTCTCGGAATTGGAATCTAAAGTGGTGGTACTTATTCCTTCATCCGAGTTATCGGTTAATACTTTATTATCTCGATTAATTTCGTAGGAATTATTTGCATCACACTTTTTTGGCAAGGGAGGTTTAGTTTTTAGTCCCGGCAGTAAAATCATTGGATTGTTTTTCGCGGAATTTAAATTTTCTCCTTGCTCGATGCCAAGGTGATTAATTTGATCATAACTTTTTCTTTCCGAATCTTCTCTTGCCGTTTTGACTACACTCGAACTGGATTTTGAGTTTAAATTTAGACGAGGTATATCTTTTTCGGATAAACTGCTGCTGGCATCCGAAACAATATCGGGACTTTCACTACTTCCGGCTGTAGTTTTCTTAAGATTTTTGTGTTTGTTTGATGAAGCAAATCGTACGCCATCTCTCCACGAGTGTAACGGCTCCGAGAGAAGGTTTTGATACAATTGCGATGATGGCAAATTGGCATCCGTCTCTTCTAATAAAAAAAATTTGCAATATAAAATGTTAAGAAAATTTAAAATTACTCAAACGTGTAAGCAATAAAACATTTGAGAGAATACAATAAAGCGCAAATTAATCATTATACGCTTGGCTAATTTATTCTTTAGGAATAAAAGGACGAGTAATTATTTATACCCTAAACATTCAATTTTAAATTCTGGAAATATAAAATAATGTAAAATTTTGATACACACACACACACCTTCTTCGCTCGACGATGCAATGTCTGGACTATAGCTGGACATTTTCGTTGGATAGGGATTTTCGAATTTTTGAAATGGAAAATCCGCCGAAACCGGACGTCTGCTTGATTTGGTATAATCGAATTCGTTCTAAAAGGCTCGAGAGTAAGAAATGAATTTTTGAATTTATAATAAATTATAAAGCGCATACATAACGCAAATTTAGTAATGGAACCACCGAGGCGCATCTGGAAACTCCTCGTCCTAACAACGCACATCGGGAACTTGCCGTACTATTATTTTCGAGAGAACGAGTGGTCAACTTAATCTAAATAACAATAATTGTTTAAACAATAATAATAAAATTAGTTACCCTTTGTAAAATGCAATTTAATATTTACTTGATTTCCTGTCAGTCGCAGACTATCTTCGTTATTGGTCGATAGTGTCGCATGCATATTCCGCGTAATTGTTTAATTTTCAATAACTTTTTTATATAAATTATTAACATTTGACAATATTGTAAGTAAAACTAACGCAGGTTAAACTTATCGGCGGTGTAAATGTAATTGACACCTAAAAATCAATGTAAATACAAACATTGTGTTGCTAAGGCGACTCCGTTTGAATGCCGAAGGACGATTTACACACGAAAAGATTATTATTAGTCTAACTGCGCCTAAATTTCGAAATTACCTTTTCAAAATTTATAATTCCTATTTGGAAATATGACGCACTAAAATATAAATTAGCTTTTTCAAGCTTTTAAAAGCACCTAGTTAAAACATAATTAAATTTTTACGTCGATATCTTAAAAGTTCAAATGTTTGCTGATTAACAAAACTCATTTAAATTTTGTGTTTACTTTTTTTATAAATGTAAAGTAAACAATAACCTACTCGACTAAAATTTAAAAATGATGGCTATGCTGTTATATTGTTTTTCCATCTACAATACATCGCTCAAGCAGCTTAATTCCGGAGAGCTTAACTATATTGACTTTAAAATTAAAACTTTTACGCTTAATTTAGAGGCAATATTAGTAAATTAAAAAATCCCGTAAGAAAATTAAATTTTAATTGCCTAAATACTCGAGACCGATTTATATTTGCCGTTTTCAATTAACCTTAATATAAAACTTAAGTGCAATTTAAAATTTTCTTGTATATATCTGCTAGCCTATAAGACCTAATTTATTATTGAGTGAGATCCGAGATTTTACAACGTTAAAGCATTTTTTATTATGAGGTAGTTATTTCAATTTTTATAATTTTTTTTTAATATGTTCCTTTTAAATAAACCAATCTATGTAAATTTAAATCTCCATTCAAAATTTTAAAACGTGTTCAGTATTTTAATTGCTTAATTAATTTCTGTAAGATTCAGTGGCGGCTTCTCAGGGTGGGTAGTGGTGGCAGTTAGTATAGGGTGGTATAGTCGATCTAAAATATGAATAATATAGGTGGCGCGTCGTTTGCAAAGTCTAATTTACATCGGGAAACTTCAGATAATTTAAATAGTACTTAATCTTGTAATAATATTAAACATTCACCACAAAGAAACGAAATGTTATAACCAAAAAATTACGTCTATTCGATATTACATTTAACTCTGTTTAAATCTATCTTATTTATGACTTTATCCGGTTCAGTTTAGGCAACACGCATAGCACTTCAATCGCAAAAATTTTGTTATTGCAATAGCGTCTACCTTCAAAGCAATTTATAATAATAAATAATAATAATAATAGCTTTATTCATCAACTCTTACTTACAATAAAACGAAAAAATAAATACATTTCATAAAGCAGAGTCGATGAAGGGACAAAACAATCAGCAAAGCTGCTTTTCAGTTCTACCCTATCATGTATTTTGCGCAAGCATCAGAATCTCCTTGATCCCGCTTCTAAAGGAACGGCTGGTTCCGCCGGTCAAGAACACGTCCAGATACCTATTGTAGATCTCCGCCGCTCGGTACCCGAAGGAGCCCCGAAACTTAGTTGTCTTGTGAGACGGGATAGACAAGTTCCCGCTATAACGAAGATCAAGTTGATGGCGTTCAGATCTTTTCACCATCAACTCCAACAGATACCCCGGGCTACCACGCTTATACAAATTGTACAAAAAGGAAGCGAACAAAAGTTCAAAGCGAGCGCGAATCTTGAGGACACCAAATTTATTGTAAAAAGGAGTAACGTGGCTGCCAAACTCAATATCACAGGCAAATCTCATGCAAGAGTTCTGAAGAACCTGTAGTTTGTGTTTTAAGTTGGCAGTAAGGTATCCATAATAAACCACACTGCAGTAGTCAAGGTGACATAATATTAAACTCTGCACCAGCTGCAACTTAATCGTCGGGGGAAGAAGATATTTGTATCTGTATAAGGATTTCAGTTTGTAGTATCCTATACCACAAATCTTAACAACGTGCGCCCCAAAACTCAAGTTACTGTCGCAAATTACGCCGAGATCTCTAACATTCTCACTAAACTCCAGTACGGAGCCATCCAGTTCAACGTCAAGAGATCGAGTGCTGTCGGCTAGAGTACAGCAGTATGTACTTCCCACACGTAAACAAACCGTTTTATTGGGGTTAAGGATTAACCCATTGTCGCCAGACCAAAGCTTAATAGAAGTTAAGTTATTATTCAAAGATTGAACAACACTGTCAACTAAGGTTGGTTTGTTAGAGAGATATACTCGAGAGTCATCAGCATACAAGTGTACACCGCAGTCGAAAGAAAGAACGCTGGGAAGATCAGCAGTAAAAATGGCAAAGAGAAGCGGACCCAGAATGCTACCCTGCGGCACGCCACTGGTTATGGCAAGCTCACCGGACAAACATCCATTCAGTCTGACCCTTTGAGTTCGACCAGTCAAATAATTCCGCAAAAGAACAATGGCCGAGCCGGCACAATCGTAATACAGCAACTTAGAAAGGAGTAACTCGTGATTAATCACATCGAAAGCCTTACTGTAATCCAAGAAAGCCACAATTGTTACCTTTGAATCGTCAATATTCTTGGCGATATCATTAGTAAACTTACTCAACGCTGTTGCAGTACTATAACCAGAGCGAAAACCAGATTGAATATCAGGCAAAATACTATTACACTCAATGTGATCTAGTAGCTGCCGGTGAAGAACGGACTCAAATACTTTTGAAAAAGCAGGCAACACACTAATTGGCCAAAGATCAGTAAATTTAGTGGCATTATTATTTTTAGCGATAGGCGTTATGATCGACTTCTTCCACAATGCTGGTATTACCGAATTAGTAAGACAAAAATTAATTAGATCAGTTAAGCTATCAAGACAAAAAGGTAAGGTGAGCTTCAGCATCCTAGCGCTACAGTTATCGACGTCTAAAGCACCGGATTGTTGTTTAAAAATTGCAGCTGCTACCACTTTCGATGTGACAGGGTGAAATATCAATTCACCAGAAACAATCGGGAATCGATTTTCATTGAAGTAAGCAATAGCTTCCGGTTTAACGCCAGAAGAAGGAATGTTGGCAAAGTAACTGTTAAGTGAGTTGGGATCGTTATCATCAAGATTAATTGAGTGCTTGGATTTCGTATGGATGTTGGTCTGGTCGAAAAACTTCCATAACTGTTTAGGGTTTCTCGACCTTTGATCAATTTAGAACTTAAAGTATGCCTTCTTTTCGTTTTTTATGGACATCGTAGTGAAGTTGCGCAAATCCTTATAATACTCGTAATCAGTAGAAGATTTAGACTTCATAAATTTTTTATATGCCCTATTTCTCAATTTTATCATAAGTCGTATATTATCGGTTAGCCAACCGGGTCTCCTTCTCTTTATATTAATTTGACACAAAGGAGCATGCAGATCAAAGAGACAATTGATCGCAGCATTAAAATAGAATAGTTCATCATCCACATTCGCAGTCCCACTACAAAGTGTCCAATCGATGTTGGAAGCATCGATGGCAAACTGTTCGGAGTCGAAATATTTGAAATTACGAAAAGTTAGAGTTTCTGGAACGGATGTGATGCTCTGAAGATTAAGACTGCAGCACACTAACCGGTGATCAGTCATATCGGGTAAGTCGTACGTGTGAACATTGGAGTAGGATAAATCATCACTTAGACAAATCAGATCAATCAATGTAGCCGTAGATTGAGTTACTCTGGTAGGTTGATCAACTATTTGAGTAACATTGTAAGATGCAAATAATGACTGAATGGCATCAGACTGACGATTGACTTTCAGCAAGTCAATGTTGAGATCGCCCATCAGAATTAGATTATCGTATTCAACATAAAATTTAGACAAAGTTAGTTCTAACTCATGAAGAAACGATAAGGAAGATGTAGGAGGTCGATATAACGTGCCCACTGCATATGATTTTTTATTAATATACATTGCCAGCCACAATTGTTCCAGATCGCTTGTAACGTCATTGCTGACCACGACAAGATTGCACCTAATATCATTTTTAATGAAGCAACAAACCCCACCACCTCTAGAAGAACGGTCATTTCTATAAAGCGAGTAACCGGGAATGTCAAGTAAAGAGGAAGGAAACTGGGGCGACAACCAACTTTCAGAGATTGAAATAATTTGAAAGTTCTTCACAGTAACAAAGTAGGAAAAGTCGTCAAAACATTTCTCAAACATGTCGTCAAACAAAACGTCAAAACTAATTTCATTAGTTTACATTTCAAGGTTGTCGCTTTAGTACAAATTGTAATATTTTTCTTAAAAAAAACAGACTATAGATTTTTTTTCAGTTATTTGGAAGATTGAACGAACGAACAGGTTTCGATTTCTTTAAGAAAAAACAAAAATTAAAAAAAAGAGTTTGATAGAAAATAAATAAAAGAATAGCGCTGATCAAGATTAAAGTCTTTAAAATTACTAAAATAAACAAAGAAGAAAAATTCAAAATTTATAGCAGTTATTTATATAATGTGTATTATTATTGATAAGCATCGAGAAAAGAGATTTATCCATTTTTTGATTTGACATTGTCCTCGAGTTTTTTGTTAATATATTATAATATCGTTTAGATTGTGATTGTTCATTAAATAATAATTATGTTACTTATAATTCTAGTTTAGTTTGATTCGAATCAGACAATGTCGTGCAAAATGATCTATTTCAAGTTTATTGTTTTCTCTTACATCCCAATTTTAATTTTTGCTGGATACATACAGGATAAATTGGTGAATATGCTTTTTTAATCGATAATTTAGTTTAAAAACTATAGTTTTAAAAATTTCAGATAAGTTCTAAAATATTACAAGTAACAAGAATTGATGGTGAATGTCGTGGTAGAAACGTTCCGAAGCAATCATTTCATCGCGGTATTAAAAGTGGAAGTTGGGGAATTTTCGTAGCCAATAGTATCCTAAAAGTAAAAGAAGATTTGGACGATAATTTAAAAGTAAGATTTAGCTAACTTTTAATTTTTAACATTTATTATAAGTAACGCAAAAATATTAAAATCTTGGTCTTCAAATTAAAATTTTGAAACGGATTTAATTTTTTTATACTACATTATTTGTTAATACTTTACTCTGAAATAATATTGTAAAAATATAATTATTTTAGATGACTATTACAATCGAAAAATGTCAGTCTCGAGAAAATTTAGATTCCTGCGAAGAACTTGGTAAATATAAAAATATGGATTATTGCCTATCAATTAATCCTGATAATTTAATATCAAGTCAAAGTCCTTTTGTAATGCATTATCAGCCAAAGGTGAAATGTCCAATTAAAAAGGTATGTATTATGTAGCGGTCATAAAAATGCACTCAGTTAAAAGTTGAAAAATTACATACATTTTCAGGATATTACTGTTAATACTAACTTTTAAATTATTAAACATTTTAAACTTAAAACTGGACGATAAAGTACTATTCAAGCTTTTTAATTTTTTATATTGTAAATCTTACAGTGAGGACATTTCCATGACCGCTACTGAAGTAAAAATAATTATAACATAAGTGCAATGGCGTAGATATTTCCCATTTTCCACTTGAAATTTATTTTATTTGTTACAAACAAAACAGAACTACAAACTGAGGTATTTTTTTGTTTTGTTCTGTTTTATTAAGGAAGAAATTTACCCTGTGTTCTGATAAAGGTGTAACAAATCGAAACCGGTGTACATCTAGTTTGTGTTTTTATCAGCAAGAAAAATACCAGCAAATATATTTAATTTTAATGTATAACTTGCATAATTTTTTTTTTCAGGGAATCTATAGAGCATATAATACCACATTAACTCTTGCTCCATTTGTGTTCCTCAAACTCGACAATTATTATTATAGATTGAAGTGCGAACTGTTTCCTCCAAATGGCGATAGATTAATTTATCGCTTAGTGGCCGAAGGACAAATAGTTACCAAATTACAACATTAATTTGTATGTACCTACTCTATAAAACTTTAAATAATGGTAAAAAATAATTGAACTTGTTAAATCACATAAATATTGTGGAATAAATATTTACTACACTTATAACTAGTTTTTAGTTTATCAAAATTTTCCCAATATATCCCATTACAGTTTCATAATTTATATCTTGATTTGAGTTCTGAAAAACTAAATAATATTCCAGTTGTATTTTAATTAGTCTATATTTGATTTTTATTAGTAACAGACAACTCCGTGCTCTTAGACGCCAATATGGCAGCTGCTCTTAAAAATTAATTAGGACGCGCCGATTTGCAACTCACCAGGGTTTCATAATTATTCGAAAACTAAATATGGTTTTAGAACTTTTTTTTGTATTTCCAAACGATTAGGATCATTTTGGTGAGTTTTATATTATATTTTATATTACACTGTTCTGTTGGAAAATTTATATAACTACTGTTTTGATGTTATTTAGATCGCGTTTATCGTATTATCAATAAAAAAATTAAATATTCTTATTAATCTACATGCTACTGGATTAGTCAAGCTTTCAAATTGACACATCGACACAATCGGTTTTGGTGAGCAATACCGGAAGATTAACAAAACAAAAATTGTGTTACACAAAAACTTATTTATTTAAAAATGAATAAATTGATTTTAAATTGAGTGTAAAAAAAATTGTATGTTGTTCTTCTTCTGCAAGGAAATTGCTTTCTGGCATTTTTAAAAAATGTAACAATAAATTTATTGTGCCTTTCAAATGTTTGTAAGAGAGCTGAACCAATTTTGAGATTCTGAATATAAGCGAAGAATTAAACGAAATTTATGAGAAATGTTTGCGGAATTTTTAAGATATTTTAAGAAATTGTTATGGTGTTTTTAGCAATTTTGGTAAGATGAGGTATTAAATGGGATTTTTATGGAAAAGAAATTTTTTGTCTCCCGGATTAGGTCGGGATCAACTCGTCGATTTAAATAAAATAATAATTAATTAGTTGAAGCAGATAAAGTAAAGTAAGAAAGAAAATGTAATAAAAATCGGAATTGATAGTGTTAAAAAAATTTAAGCAAGAAAATTATTAAATTCTAAATAAAAAAATATTATAAAATGATAAGTTTTAGAATTTCAAAATTATAATAATAGTACGTCTCAAAAAAATACGATTGCTATGTATTATGTAATTGATAAGCATCGAAAAGATTGATCAATTTTTTGTTTTTCCCAATGTCCTCGAGTCGTTTTTCACATATTTTGTTTAAATTGTAACAGTCCATTAACTAGGGATTAGTTTGTTGCTTATAATTTGAGTTTAGTTTTATTCAGTGCCTACACTAAGTAAAATGTTCTATTTTAAGTTTATTGTTTTCTTCCACATTTTAATTTTGATTTATGGCGGGTACATACAGGATAAATTGGTAAATATATTTTTTTAATAAATTGATAACATGCACAATAATTTGAACTTAGTAACTGTTCGGTTACAATGAGAAAATTTACAAATTATTAGTTTAAAAATTAAAAACTAAAAATCTTCAATCAGTTATCTAGAAGTTCAATTGAATCTAAAAATATGTCCTTAAGCAGGATTTTTCTTTAAAAGAAGAATTATTACCTTTCAATACAAGAAACAAATATTGAAAAATGGATATTCATATTACTGGTGTGGAACTTTGTAACAATTAATTGTTATATTTTTTGTTTCTTTGAATTTGTTTAATTTTGGTTTAGTAATTATTTGGATTTCTGTAAATATTGTTTTATTTTAATTTAAAAGATGGCGTTGCTAGCTTTTCAATTTTGAAAATGCTGCGGTTTTGTGTGGTTGGTAGAGAAGGTCATCGACGACGATCCAAGATGGTCGTTTAAGAGCGTCGTAGAAAAAAACCACAAAAGCAGTAATTGGTGATTTGAAAATATAATTTTAGTTTTAAAGTGAAATTTAGTGAATTAGGTGAGTCACATTTTAATTGATTCTACCATTGATTTACTTTTTGGAATTCTCAAATGAGAAATATTTGTTTTTGGTTAATATAAAATTTTACAAATGTCGATTATAAAGTCACATCTGGCAAACAAGTTTTATGTGATATAAACTAAGTTCATAAATTACGTTGAACGAATAATTTTGGTATTTTCTGATAACAGAAAATTTTATTTCTTTTACAACCATTTTTGCAAGTGACCTCAGTTGCTTGGATTTGACTTGATTACCTTTATATGTTTATCCTTAGGAAATACTAAGGTAATTTAAGTCATCCGCTCGCTTCGTATGCAGATCAGGACGAAGGAGGAATTTTTCTTTAGTGAACCGTCCTGTAGCGGTATCACGTCAATTCTTTTATTGTTGATAAATATTTCATTTGAATAATAATTATTTGACATTTTGGAAATCTAGTTTTGTGCGAGTCCTATTTTATTTATCATTTATTATTTTTTGTTGAGCTAGTGGAGCGACAAGAATTTTGTAAAGTCGTTTCATTCCTCAGCTGGCGCCCAAACAAATTCTCCTTTTATTTTACGTAGCCACCATTCTTTTAAAGGACTCACGAAGCTGTAAAGCTACCCAGCTTCTTCGACAGTGGGTAAAAACCCAAGAGCTAGCCTATCTACTATTGTCATCAGTAGAGACAAAAAGGGTTTCTGTAACCAATAGGAGAATAACGTTACAACTTGATTACTCAGGTGATCTTTCAGTCAGTTATTTTAATTAAAAATTAAATAATATTAAGAACGTTAAAATAGTACACAACATTTAAAAAATATATACTAGTTAAGGTGCAGGATACACATTTTAATAATTTAAAAATATTTAGTTTAGTAAGTTTAGGTAGTACTTAAATTTAATATTCAATTTTAGTCTACTTACTTTGTTAATATTGTAGGAGAGCCCGGGAAAGTTAAAGTAAGATAGACGTAATATAAAGATAATTAGATGGGTGAAAATAATATACTCTATTCAGGAAATTAAAGTTCTTTTAGGATACGCTCCTTTCAGGTTGGTATATCTGAAGAACCAATCAGAAGCTTTAATTGGCGTGATGCACTACAGCGTTATACCAAATTAAACGTTTTTTAATATTATAATTATAAAAAAAAAATCTCACTAATTATAAAAATTAAATAAAATATTTTATATTATTTTCAGCTAAATTCTAAAGTTTTACAAGTAACAAGACTTGATGGTGAATGTCGTGGTAAGAATGTTCTACAGCAATCGTTTCATCAAGGTATTAGAAGTGGTCCTTGGGGAGTTTTCATAGCCAATAATACCGTAATAACCAAAGAAGATTTACCTCATAAACTAATGGTAAGATGATTTAGTTTGATTATTTAAAATTAAATCACTTAGAATGATAATGAGACGGTCATTAGCCTAGTTTGTTAGCTGAATAACTGCTGACATTAAGGTACTCGGTTCGAATCCGGGGAGAGTCTAAAATTTCTTATGATCGTCTCCGTGCTTCGGAGGGCACGTAAAGCTGGCAGTCCCTCTGGGTTGATGACTTGCCTTCATCAACAACAAAAACCAGAGTTACTGGCACATCTGAGATAAGCCTAGCAAGCTACCTTGGATGTAAAACAATAAATATGCTCATAGCACTAATAGTAACTTCGGAACATCACCGATGTTGCTGTTAAGTAAAAACAGGTCGCAGACCTAATTAAAGAAGAAGAAGAAGAAGAAGAAGACCAAGAAGTGTGTTAACTGTTAATACCGAGTGCCCGGTTTGATTCCGCGTGAAGTAAGAACTATTTCTGACTGTTTACCCTCAGAAGATAATTTACTGAAATACAATGATAATCAATTTAAATTAAAGTGAATTACAATTTCCGTAGTTTGGGGCGAAAATTTTTTTTCAACTAATGAACTTGTTTACATTATAAATCTTAATAGAACAAAGAAGAATCATTAAAGCCGAATAATAAATAATAAATAAAGTAATAAATTTATTGTAAGATTAAAATTTTGTTTTAGATGAATCTTACAATACACAAATGCCAGGCCCAAGAAAATTTAGATTCATGCGAAGAAATTGGTAAATATAATAATATGGATTTTTGCCAATCAATTAATCCAGATAATTTAATCACGAGCCAAAGTCCTTTTGCAATGCGTTATGAGCCTAAGCTCAAATGCCCAATTAAAAAGGTATTAAAATATAATTTTATTATTTAAAGCACTTTTAATAGCTAATAATTATATATACATACCATGTATATAAAGTTGGAAAACTTTATTGGACATACTATTTCAAACTATTTGCTTTTTACAGTATTAGCTTACATTTTATATTTTCTTTTTCATAATTTATTTACTTTGCTAATTTGTTTTATTTTTCAGGGAATTTATAGAGCATACAATACCACATTAAAACTTGCACCATTTATGTTTCTCAAAGTCGAAAGTTGTTATTATAGATTAAAGAACAACATTTTTTCTCCAAGTAACAATAAATTAATTTATTGCGTAGCGGCCGAAGCACTAATAAAAAATTTCAAATCACTTAAATAAATTGGTAATATATTAATAATTATAAAACTGCAAATAACAATAAAAATTTGTTATGCTCTTATTAAAATGTTAAAATAAATATTTTACACAGTAAATTAAATTGAAAAAATGAATTTTATTTTAGCAACTTGACTTTTTCAAAAAATAGTTATTAATTATTACATTGCTGAAAAGTTTCAAAATTTCGTAAATTTTTTACCATCTGAAAATTTAATTCGAGTTGGAAAAACTACATTTATCCTCATCTCTTCCAGCTTCATTTAGTAACGGACGAAGTAATATTGGTAGATAATTAAGCGCTAAATTCTATTTGCTTGCATAATTTTTCGAGAGGACACCACTATTTTGTGCGCAACGCAAAGTTTTCATCTTCAACTGCGAGCTTTCCTCAAACACAATTTTCCACAGTTGTTCGTTAGATTTAACGCAGTCGCGCGGGAAAGTTAACCACACGTTTTCCATATAAATACGTACTTCGAGTACTCCTCATTCGTAAACTGGACATAAACGTATGAAAAAATATAAACTATTGCAAAAGTGATATTATTTTAAAATTTCGTTAAATAGCTTTCGATGTTTTGATTACGCGCAAGGTGAGTTGTACATTTTTTTAAAAGTCATTATTTTTAAGTAGCTTCAAATTTACGAAGCTATAACTTATTTTGAATTTTTAAAAAATATAAAATATGTGGTCTATTTGCTTTTCTTTATAAAATCAACCAATCGAAAGGGATTGACTGCAATTTATTTCAAATATGTCCTTTTACGTCGGTAAAACTGTAAAACAGTTTGCTAATAAAATTATTTAATTAAGAAAGAAGTTTTAGACTTTTAGTTTAAAATAAAATAGAGGGATTTAAATCAAACATTAATTGAGAACAACATTTTACTGATATTATTGACAATGTATTTCTGAAAACATCGACGGTTATAACTTATATCAAAATGAGCTTTTTTGTTCTAATTATAGCATTTTTAAAATCGAATATCATTGTTAACGATAAACTGTTTTCAAAAATTGTAACATCTTTTTATTTCCAAATAAATTCGATGTCGATTGCGATTTTTATTAGAAATAATTTCGAAACGAGGGTTTCAAATTTTTTTTATTATTTTTTGATTTCTTGAAAATTGTTTGAAAATATGAAAAGCTTTCATATTGTCAGGATTTTTATTTCACGATTTGTGTTATGTAGTATGTAGCTGCAGCTGGTGTAAAGAGTTGATGTCCAAAAATTGTACAATGTTGGGTTTTCATTAAACTAAACTTTTTCAATACAAACAACAACTTTTTGTACCTTTTCAACAATACGCAAGATCTTTTACGGGGATAATTTGGAAAGATTTTTTGAAGAAAACTAAATAGACCTTTAAGAAATAATAAAGGAAAGTTATATTCTTCTCTAATGTGAAAAATCAAAAGTTAACCAAAAATAGCTTTGGATAAAAATTATTATTATTAAATCATAAAGGGTTGGTAGATACAATCTCGTAAAATAAGCTTGACTTAATGGGAAATTATTTATTAATAATTATTATCGATTTTGATATTATTAATATATCAGGTATATTTGAGTAATTTTTACCTTTTCACATAAATCTTGTTTGTGTAAATATAAATAAAAACATTTAAAGCATATTATTTCGGAAAAGGAAAAATTATTTCACATAATGTAATAATTATCTGTTATCGCAAAATTTTATCGTTATTTTTTTAAGTTGCTTTTCTTCGGTTAATAGCCGCTACGATATTATGATTGGTTTTGATCCAGGTCACGTGAGCACTTTAATGATATTTTGATAAAGCAATCCAATCTTGTCAGGAGCTTAATTAAACACAATCTTTAATCCCGCATCGTATCGCTGTTGTATTTTAACAAGTAAGAAAAAGACGCACAAAATCCCTGTAGCAATTTCGTTCTCAAGATCACGGCTAAAAGTTTCGTTTCTTTTGAGTCTGATAATTCAATTACACACTACTGTTAGAAGGAAGGATTCACAAATCACTTTCCTGATACGTTGGTAGAATACTAAATTTTATTAATTTCTATCGAAATTTAGCAAAACAAAGAATGCAAAGAATTTTTATTTTAGATGGAAGAAGGCAGCATCGGCGGTGGGCGGCGATGTACCACCTGGACAGCTTTATTTTGCGGTCGAATAGGATTACTGGTATTGGTTTCCGGATACGCTGTTTTGGGAGCTTTCTTATTTAAGACACTGGAAGGTGGAAATAATGAAAATCCCACAGTCCATATACAAAGGAACAGAGAAGACTGTCTACGCGAATTGTGGTTAATTACAGGTAATTTTTTGTACAATTATAAATGCGCAGTTGTGGAATTTTCGCACTACTTAATTTTTTTAATCAGTTTAGCCGCCGAACTTAAAATTGCGGTAACAACAATTAAAACAAGATCTAAATTAAACTCATAAAAATGTAAATTTTATGTAAAATGTGGACTACCTACACTTATTTATGTTTCGAAACGCGACTTTTAGAGTAACTTTTCACGGAAAGATCGAGTTATGCTTTTGCAAAATTTTCTATTATTTACCTTTGCATAAACAGATAAAACCGTAACAAAAATTTAAATTAAATTTTTGGGTTGCGGTCGGTTATAACGAATTTTTGTCTACGTACGTGTTACATAAATTAATAGCAATTTGCGTAATTATGTCAGAATTAAGCCTTTGCTGCAAGTAAAATAAGTAAAAATCGTTTTGTTTTAACTTTTAAGCTCACCGTATGAAGCTTTTTAATAAATGTTCGAGTAATGTGAATAATTGCCTTTCCATAGAAACTGGATTATGAATGGTTTTCTCATATAACAAAATTTGCAATTTCGCTTGGTCGACAACGTTGTGGAAGACCGCAATAATAGGTTGGCGAAATACAGGAAGTTGGTGGTGTTATCGTCTGATAATTTTCGTCTGTTGCACGTGGGGGTAAACTTAGAAATCGTTGTTCTAATTGTTTGGAAGAAATTTAACTCGCAAACTAAATCACATTGAAATTCATGAAATTGTCATCTTGGCATTAAGTCGTACGTATAACACAACTTTCTTAGTTATGAGTTATAACTTTTCGAGGAGCGGCTTAACATTGCTGCTCCTTACGATGTTGCTTTCTAACGAGATGCCCAATTATTTTTTTTTTTAAATTAAAACTAAAAAAATATGAAAAATAGTGGTTTATGATATCAGTTTTGAAAGTAAATCATTACCTAACGAGGCATCGACCGAGTAGTCGAAGATTTGATGATTTTTCAACACACTTGTAGTTTTCTTTTAATACGAATAATTTAACTGATTCGGCTCGATTATCTGATGTAATTGATTCAGATTTTAATTTGACATGTATCTACTACTTTCGATAGGTTATAATGCATTTTTATTTTTCATGTTATTATGTATGACATTATATTTTTAATTTATTCATAATTTAATTTGATTTATTAGAGTGACTGTTTCAAAAAATTTTTATGCTTAAATTAACCGAGATATTATTGGGCAAAGTAGGTTCAATTTGAGGATTTACGCCAGAAATAAAGCAGGATAATAAATTTTGGATTTAATTTTTGGAAAAACATACGTGGGTCTTTAAAGTTTAAACTATAAAGGTAAGAAGCTTTATCTTTTAAAATAATGACACAATTTTCAGAGAAAGCCAAACGTAGTTCATGGAAAACGGTTTTACTCGACTAACAAATTGACCAATGAATTTAAAATTTTATCTAAAGCTGTTCTCACACTAAAACAGCTTTGTCAACTTTTATCTTAAAGAAGTATAAAATATTTCTGCTTTTTGAATTTAATACTTTTGGATTATAAATGGCTTTATTTTTACAAATATCTCGAAAGCTATCTAAAAAATAGAACAAATATCAAATGCATGTAGGTATCATTCGTTTTTTCTTGTCAAAATAACGCTCAAAGGAAACTTCTCATCCGGCTTCTGAAAATGCAAACTGCGAACGAAAATAGTTCCAGTCAAAATCAAGAAACTAAAGAAATGTTAAAATTTATTCTACAACTTTTTCCATAAATATTTTATTACGTAAACAACTTCAGATTCAAGTTCATGTACATACAAAACAATTTTGTAGATTTACATACAAAATTTCAAAAGGATATTGGAATTTTTTTTTATAAAGTTAAATAATTATTATACATTTTATCTATTAAAAAAATTAAATATTGCTTTTTGACTCTTGATAATCTTGACTAGAACTTGACTAGAACGATGTTTAGTTAACGATTTTTTTAGTGCTCGAATTTAGGTACGGAGAGGCGTAATTGAAAATATTATATCAAATATTGGAAATAAATTAGTCATAAAGCTTGTAAGCTGTGTTATTAAGAAAAAAGAGAAAACTCTAGCAAAGCTTTAAAAGACCCCTATAAAAGCGTGCTCGTAAATGGTTGGAAGAGAAGAAAGATAAGCTACTTTAATAAAACAAAGCATGCAATATCTTAGAAAATTATCAAAATAGATCTTAAATTCAGTTCTCTGTGGGGTTTTACATGCTTTTAATGGAAGTATGAGGGTTAAAATCCTGCTTAGTAAATTGTGAGAAGAAGTGACACTGATATCAGAATATAGCTTTCTATAATCGAGGAAAACGAGAGAGGCGGGGGGGGGGAGTGGTGAAAAGCAGTTTTTATATTTTCTAAAATATTAAAAATGCAAAGCTCAATTTAATTTCGTTTTAAAATGTTAGTGTTTCCGTAATTTAATCTCTTTTTAGTATTTTTTTTTTGCAAAATTGCTTATTTGGTTTTAGGCTAACGTCCATATTTAATCAATCGTTAAAACTTCAAAAGTGACTTCAACTCTTTCAATTCAATTAACAAATATCGAAAACGTTATAATTAAATTAGTATAGGAAACTGTTTAAATTAAAAGACAAATTAAATACATTCATTTAATGCTCATCAGCAATTTTCATTTTAAATGTTTTATTAATTACGAAAAATCGCGAGCATTTTAGAACTTTATTATAACGACGCATTTTATTGGCAAATTTAATTATATTTCAAGTTTGAAAATGATCTTAAATGCTCACTTAACTAGACTTGAAGAAATTGACGCTTTCATTGGGTTGTAAATTGAATTTTGATTGGAGTAAAATAAACGTAGACTTTGAATATGAAATAAAATTAATTCGAAATTTATATACGTTGATTAGTTAATTCCAATTTTAGTTATCAAGCAAAACTTCGTCTAAGCTTCTAAATTTTGGTAAACTTTCATAAGTAGATATAGAGCCTACAAACATGTTAGGAATTTTAACTAGTGATGTAATTAATCGATTATTACGGTAATTTATTGCCTATACATTATCTACACTTTCATAAAATTGTATAATAATTAATTATGAAGAGAAAATTTGATTTTTAACGCTTCAAAACCTACATCATAAGCTTTATCTTAAAATAGTAATTTCACAAAATGCTTTTCAAGTTTAAAAACCGTTTTATTTTATATTTTTTAATCTCTTCCATAATTTATCGTCGATTTATTGATATATAGCATGCCATACACTGGCGTAGAAAAATTATTAACTTGGGCTGCTTTTTTCTCTCGAGGAAGATTGTTTTCCTAAAAACAATATAATTTTAAAAATTAAAAATTGCTATTCTATCTTCTGTTTCACACCGAAAAATCATTATTATTGGTTCTAGCGAATCAAAAATTGTTTTGTTTGGCTTTTTCGATTTTCTTTGTAATATTTAATTCGATTGTGGAAATTTGAAAGCATTTTTTTTGTTTTGCTTAGAAGCAATATTCTTACTTTATTAGTTCCGTTATCGAATCCTTTGTTAACTGGAAAGACGGGTGTAGCTTTTATTATAAAATAACTAAATAGGTATTGTTGCTTTAATATAAAATTTTTCGGATTTCTTGCTTTGAAAAAGAAAAATTTCAGAGCTATTTTTTATCGATAAATTTAGATTAATATATTTTTAATTTGAGTTTATATTGTTATGCCCCGGACTATGCAAATTTTATAAATTTGCTTTCTTCCAAAAAATTAAATTTAATTCCTGGGCATTCATTTTTTTGTTGTAAGAGACTCTTCAAGTTTTAAATTTTTTTAAAATTGTAAATTTTATGCTCACTTTTGTCTTTTGTTATATTGCATCTGGTATTGGAACGCGAATGTTATGCCAGCTGGCTTAAGTACGCCTGGTTAAATAAATTTGTTGCGACGTATTTTCGCGCATTAACCAAAATTATCATCAATTCTTCACCTTTTAATTTTGTTTTCTGGCACTTCACTTTATTTAAAATAAAAACAAACATCAACTCAAATTAACTTATTTATTTTTTAAACCAATTTTAATTATATCGGGGATGGCGTTTCATCCGTTTGACCTTTCAACGCCACGGCCGTAGCCTGTCTGTTCTTGCATCGACCCGCTGATCGTACTCCCACTCTTACTTCTCCTACCTTTATTTACATCAAATTTACAAACTATGTTAATACAATGTACAATGTTTTAAATGAGTAATAACAAAATTGAATTTTAAAAATTATTTACAAAATTAATCAATTAATGGTTTTTTATGCATTTCAAAACACGACATATATTACGTAGTAGTCAACACAAAGTTTACAAATAATAGCAAATATAATTCTAATGTTCGATACATTTTGTACTGAATAATTTAATATAATATCAAAGTGCCTTGTTATAAATCTCAAAATATTACAATAAATAATAATCATTCACTTTTATTATACAAATATTACATCGAATAAAAATTACTGCACAAATAAATAATGTGATGATTTGTAGGTTTATACCATGATAAAATTAGAACGTTTAAATCTCAGAATTTAGCGCTAATAGATAAATAAAGATAACATACAATTTTTATTTTGTTAATTACGTTAACAATTAACATTTTGTTCCCATACATTAATGTATGTAAATGTAAATACATACTACATTTAACCTATGGCACTTATTTTAAGAAGTTATACGTGAAACAATAATTTTAAATGAATGAACTTTTCTATAGTTTCTTTCTATCTTCTTCGAGTGCCATAATTTATGTAACTTGTAGAAGATCAATTTAAGTGAAACTAAAATTTGGTAGAAATAAGCATCCGAGGGTAACAAAAAATGTCGTAGAAATTAATTTATTCTCGAATTATTATAAAAAGAAATCTAATAAATTTTTAATATTTTTAATGTCTCGCGTGATATAAAAAATAATTAATATAAAATATACTCGGTTTCGTTTTTTGCATGAAATCTTTTGTACATTTTGTATTTTTTATAACTCGAGAACAAAGGGCAAAACATAAAAACAAGTAATTTTGTATTCTAGGTATTTTTTGATTAACATGAGATGTAAAAGTTACTAAAAAATTAAGGAGTATTTTTAATAAATGTGAAAGCAAATAATTGACTGATTAAATTTTTTTTTATTGAAAGGCAGGATTTTATTAAAACCCAATTATCAGTCTCCAGTTGTTATCCCTAACCAAAGAATTATTTCCATATCAACAATAAATTATTTCTATAGAAATTATCCTTTGATTTGAAATAACTGGAGATTGATAAATTGAGCCAAAGTTTAATATATTATAAAGTTGACTGATTTAAGTTTTTTTTGTATATACAAATTTTTAAATATGCTTATTATGCAAGCATTTAATTTAATTTAATGTAACATAAAGGCGCTAAGGATATCTATTAAAACTAACATAATATTTCTTTATAAAAAATATAATGTGTCACAATTAATGTACATTAGTCGACAGGAAGCAAAAAATTATTCTAATTATTACAACAATATTTATTTATTACAAATATTTACAAAAGCGCTTATCAACAACGCGATTAGGAAAATCCTTCTGTACAATACATAGAAAAATTGATTTTCCATGTTTGATTTCTGGTACGATGAAATGATTTTTTTTCTTACTAATTACAGAAATAACTATTCCAAATCTTTTATTCGAAAAAAAAGTTTAACTTATTTATTCGTCGAGATTTATTTGACACGCTGCGTATGGGGAGATAAGGTAAACAAACAATATTTACCATTAGAATCCTTTCCCTTATTTGTAGAAAATCAAAAGGATATCGAGGTGTAATTTGTGAAAATAAAGCGCGTAAATTTATATTTGACGTTTTCTTCATGATAAGATTTTGTATTGTGCAAAAGTAATTGGAATTCTGTACAATTCTAAGGCTCAATTTTGGAAAGCTTTATTTACATTTTATTTGTATTTTATAGAGTTTGTTACAGTTAAACCATTTTGTTTTACGTTTTCAAGGTATTACCCTTACATTTGACTTTTATGGAACAAAAATAGCTTTGAAGTATCGAGCGGTTTGGTATGATTTAGTAAATACGGTCAAGATAAAATTGTATTTGTTGCAACGTGAAAACGTTAAAAAATTATTATTGGTTGCTTTCTATTTTGTATTTTATAAAAACAAACATTAAGATAAAAATGGCGTTTTTCTTGTTGAAAGCGGCAAATGATAAAAATGAAATGTTGTTTTATAAGGGATTAATTATTAAGGCAATTAAAACGGTTTGTTAGGCAATGCCTTATTATTTTAAATATTGCGGTTTTCTAAAAGAATAAATATTTTTGCCTGCGTGTTTTTTTTTTCTTTTTGATATTAAGCTTTGATGTACCTTTTAGTCATTTTAGGCGCGTTGACTGGCGTGTTGTGTATTATTTACAGATAAGAAGTTGATAAGGTTTACACTTCACACTTGGCATGTTTTATCGGGCTAGTCGTATTAATTTGCGTGTGTTGCTCAGATTTTCACCGATAAAATCTACACTTAAAATTAAATTACTGCTGCTAATCAATAAGCACTTGTAATCAATTAACCTTATAATAATTATACGTACTTACCTTCTAGTTTTATTAGCAATATCCGCAATGGACTTTATAAAAAAATTTAAAATTACCCCTCCAGAGTGCGTTTGGTCGATCAACTACCGGCATCTAAAACGATTGCCGGTACTACAAACCGTACTATTATTTTTATTTAAATTAAAAATAATTTATTGTACAAAGAAAAGATTTACTTTGCTTTATAAAAAATATATTATTTAATTACCTAACCGCTGCATAAATCATTAAAATTTACGTAACAACACACATTCAAGTTTCCTTAATATAAAAAAATGTGCAAAAATTAAAATAAAACAGCACAGTCTAATCTTAAAATCCAATAAAGTACTTTATTTTGCTTTGAACTAGGCTAAGGTTGAAGCATTATCAATAAGTTCAGTATAATCAATAGTAAATTTTAAAATTACCTTTGTATCGATAGATAAAATCAAATTGTATTAAAATCGATAACAAGTTATTGGAATGAACTAGTTTTAAATGAAACGGTAAAATTGCGAAAATTTAATTCCTTTATAATTAATTACTTAATTTCTTTACAACATTAGAAATCCCTCCAATAGCGGACAAAATTGTAGGAAAGTCAAACGAATGCTTATTCTCAAGTGTGAACTTCAAATTCTAATAATTTATTGTTCCAAAGCTCAAAAAAATATTAAATTAAATAAAAGACAATTCTATTTCCAATTTTTTTATTTTTATCTTTTTTATAAAAAAATAAATCAGTTTTTATACGTAATATTAAACTACTGAATATTTTTTATACAGTCCATACACGCACTCAGTTAAAGGATAAACGAAAGTTTACAATAATTTAAATTTTGATATTAAACGATAAGCATAGTTCAAATTTATTTTATTCCCGGAAAGCTTAATTAATTTGCTTATTTTTAGTTTTTTTAATTATTATATTGTTTATAACTAATTATTTAAACAATAAATTGTAAGTTATTTCTTATTTTACCTATTAATTTATAGTTATATTTTATTTATGTATATGAATTAGGACATCGGATTCTCTAAAATTTGTTTTAAGGGGGGATTCTGCTAATCTATCCAACATCTATTAGTAAAAACCATCTAAATGTTGTGTCTCTAAAGTATTAAAATATTCGCCGATTTGTCTAATGCGAAAGACTTCTATTTCTCTCTAATCTGTTTTTGCTCATTTAGGTGTCTCCATTCGAATTAAAACGTTGTGAGTAAAATAAAGACTTGATTCCATCAAAGTGGTCACTTTATTCCCAAGATTGCACAAAGCATATCGATGGCATAGTGTGGTCTAAAAGATGGAGAAAGTAGCAATCCATTATAAATGTAGTAAAAATTAGTCAAAAGCAGTGAAATTTTATAGGTTCTCGTGAGACAAGTATATTACAACCCCTTAAAAATTGTGGAAATCTAGTTAAATATTATTTTATTTCTTTAATCATTTATTTATCACGCAAACACCCTGTGCAAGAAATTCATAATTTTGTTGTCAACTTCAATTTCAATTTCGATCTGTATTGTAAACTGTGATGTATATTGTTGAAATGTGAAATGACAAAAATAATACAGCTGTATTGAAAAACATGAGAACATCCCAATTTAGGATCGGGAAATAATGAGTTTATGTAAGACGTAATTTAATTTGACGTAATAATCAATAGATAAGTGGTTTAAGTAGTGTAACTCGATATTAATCATAAACCAAAAAATGCACAAAACACTTTATGGATCATGTCGAAACCAAAATTCTTTGTTCAGAATTCAAAAAACATATAATTTATTGGTACAGATATGTAGACGATATTATTATTTGCTTCAATGGTTCCCTCAGACAATTAGATCAACTTTTTAACTTTATCAACATACAACACAATAATATTAAATTTACTAAAGAAATAGAAGTAAACAATAGAATCAATTACTTGGATCTCACAATAATTAAAGACAATAATGAACACTCTTTTGACATTTTCCATAAACCTACGGAAAGTAATATAATCATTCCTAGTAGCTCCGCACATCCTTTTACACATAAAATTACATCTTTCCGCGCTTTTCTCAATCGCTTAATTAGAATTAGACAGAATTAAATATATCGCGATCTCTAATGGATACCAAGTCACTCTTATTGATAACTTATTATGCCAAATTAAACAAAAAATTCTATCGAACTCAATATATCCGAATATTTTTAAAAAAACTAACGCGAACTTCAATGTCATTACTTTTCTCGGTAACAAATCAAACAAAATTGTGAAATATTTAAAAAATAACAATTATAACATCGCTTTTAAAACAGATAATAAACTCAACAAATTTATTAATAACGCGAAATCAAAATCAGACTTGTTAACTAAATCAGGGGTTTATAAGCTCACTTGTGAGTGCTCTCAAAAATACATTGGTCATATCGGTAGATCTTTTAAAACACGTTTTGATGAACACACTCGATCCCACAGACTTGCAGATGGAAAATCAACTTTCGCGAAACACCTAATAGACACAAACCATAAACAAGGAGGATACGAAATTTTACACCGTGCACAAAAAAGTAAAAAACTGGAATTTTTAGAAGCTATGGAAATTAATAAATTAAAATATTCATCTTCATTACTTAATAGTCAATCTGATTTAAATAACTCACCCCTACTGTACCTTTTTAATAAATAAATTCTCCCCCCCCCCTTCTAACTTACCTCACATCTACTTACATTTTTTTTCTTTCGTATTAAATTTACCTCTACCCTGTAGTAAATTACACATAGTTACTCTATTTTTAAAATTATCCCCTCCTCTTACCCCTCTACTTTTTCTCTTGCAATTTGTCGATAAATACGGAATTTTCTCGTTTCTCCTTCTAATTCATCGCCCGATGATGCCATAGTATGGTGAAGACGTTTGCGATAATATACATACAGTGTATTTATATATTGTGATAACTTAAACATTTTAGTTTCGAAAAAGTGTTTTGTGCATTTTTTGGTTTATGCTAAAAATTTTGATATGATTAATTTGACGTACTTAAAGATTCTAGAGATTCTATTGGTAGATTTATCTCCTCTTAGGTAAACACGCTAAATTTTAACGCTAAGCATAAGCTTACCATAAGCTTACCATTATGAGGGCTCCAAATAATAAAATATGAAACAATGGAATCACTTTATCTGTACTTCTAAAGAAAACTGCTAATTATGTTGAGAATTTTTTGCTGATTTCAATAACTAAAGATATTACTGGGTTTCGTTACCACGGATGTGAATTTGTCCAATCATTTCTTTGTGATGTCGAGAATAATCTATTATTTCTATCAGCTAGAAAGAATCTATTGCAGAATATTTCCAATATTGACATTTAATTAAAATTCGTATTTTTGAATATCAAAATAATTTCCATTTAAAATTCGAAAAAAATAAAAAGACTATTTCTGCTCACCTTGTTAATGTGGATTACGCAGTGCAAAAACGTCAAAATATTGTATTTTAAATGTTTAAATATGTGAAAGACTATAATAAAAGAAATCAATTAAATTGAAGTATGTGGGTATAGTAATTACAACTGATAAAAAATTTAATTAATAATGCAAATTGTCGATTTCAGGGTTTAGTTGTCAGTACCGAAGCGTTCGAAGGCATGAAATAGTAATCGAATCTTTTCTATGTTTATTTCATTTAAAATTATTTGAAAAAGTTTTATTTTAATTAATTTCAATTTCAAACGCATTTTAGTGGTTTCTCATTTCTGCTAATTTCCGTAAAAATCTATTTTAAATTTCAACGTGACTGTTTGTTTTCAATATTATTTACTTCGATATCGTTAATTTTGCAATATTTTTATTAAATTTGTTTTAGTACATTGTGATATAAGTGCACAAATCAGATGTTTGTATATCCTTGAAAATTGCAGAACAAATTTGTTATTAAATTTCTGTATGCTGAAAAAAATTGTATTACAAAAAAAGATGGTAAAAAGTAACATTGGTGTAAGCATGTATTCTTGCGTTATAAGATTATCCGCGTATAGCTTATAATATTCGCTTCGCAATGTATTTTCTACAAGATTGAAAGCCAAAGCCATAAATAACAACTGTGTAAAAAAATGCTAGATTCGTGACCAATATTTTATGCAACAAAATTATGTTCAAAGTATTCGATATAATTTCATTTTTCGATAGAAAAAAAAAGGAGAAAAATCAATCGAAGAGACAACCAAGCTTGACAAACTGTTATTTAACCGGAATGGCAAACTAATTATATAATGTGTTTGCAGCGATATCAAAGAAGCGTGTAATTAAATTAATTCAATTGAATCGCACGAAAAACTCTTAAAAATGCTTAGTTCAAACTATTGAAAATGTCTTTTTTCCAGCCAAATTTCGTCTTGTCAGCGACTACGCTAATTATTTTGAACATTTATATGAGTATATTTGAAAAATTATTAAATAATATTATATTATTTATGTCGCTTTTGTTTTTTTATTTACCCACTTTATTTTTATACTCGCGAAATATTTATTAACCCTACGGTCGAACCTTAAATTATCCTTTCTGTGTTCTAACGCTCAATAAAAACGCCAGTGTTGTTGTTGCACAAAAAAAATTGCTAACTAACAATAAAATTTATTTTACAGTTATATAGTAACATAAACATCTTTACATGTTAATTAATCAAAATTTAGAGTATTAAATTCAAAACATCCAACCAAGAGATTGCATTGGATGCTAGAATAAAGCTACCAACAAAGCTCTTCAAAGAGTAAACACCATAATTATGTGATTCAAATAGAGTATTGACAAATTAATACAGTTACATTCTCTGTAACCTCTTGTTTTTTAATATTTTAACGGTCAATTGTCATTGTCATTAATTTTAGTTAGTGTGTAATTAATTTTGTAGTTTCTGTTTCACAGAATTGTAGTCAGTTTTGCAGCATTTATGGACGTTTTGTGTTAATAATTTTTTAAGAAAGCTTGTCAACTTTAAATATTTTTTTGAATGAAAAATATTTAATAACTTATTTCAACTCATATATTAAGTAAATATTTCTAACTTTCTAACTATAATAATCAATATATTAGGAGATCCTTTACGCGTACGGTTAATAAATAAGCAACAAAATGTTCAACTTTTTGAACTGTAAATATATTTTATTCATAATATGGATGAGAAGCTATCGATTTTGAAAGTTTTTTAATAAACTTATTTCATAGCTAAATTTAATTTAAAATTTTAAAAGTAGTTGAGACAGCAATTACTTTAGCTACCAAAGTATGTACTTGGCGCTCGAATTGCTTTTGACCACTGATTGAGTACTTACAGAACTTAATTTATTGATTTTACGGAGACTGCTTCATGTTGTCTAGAGATTTAGAATTACGTCGAATTGGATTATCTTTTGTCAGAAGAGGATAATGATCCGAACCATAATATTAGTGAAATTAATAATTTTCGACCTAAAGGATTTGGAATTTACATTCTTCTACTAACGTAATATATTTGAAAATAAAGAAAAAGTGCTTCGTAATTTAAAGTAATATAATAATGCAGATAATGTGTACTTTGGTGTACATTTACTTGACATTTCCAAAAATGTTATTTAACATAGCAAAGCTTACGTAGTAAAACCGTTTACAAAGAGGCGTATTGTTGAAGTTTATTAAATTTTCGCATTGTGCAATATTTTATAGAATTTGATCAGCACTCGCAGTATTGAAAATGGCTCGAAAAAGGGAAGATTAAGTTGTTCCCAATTTCTTCCAGGTTAAATACTTTTTAGGAAAATTTGCTGAAAATCAAATTTTTAAACTTTGCGCGACAATTATAATTGAACAGAAACGAGAAAAATTTGTTTGAAAATTTTCGGCCGTGTTTGTGATTATTTATAGCGTTTCTTTCAAGTTGATATTCAAATCGATAATTTTATCTAAAAATAATTTCGAGATGCTATTTGTACATTATTTAAACAGTTGTAAATCAAGTCTTTTTAAAGCTTAAAGGGGATGAATTCTGATAGATGTGTAAGGGCTGTCTCTTGGGAAGTAAAAGCTGACTGAGCAGACAAATGGAGCGTGCAGTAGAAGTAGAAAGTATAATTCGATGATAGATATGTTGAAAATTGATTTTGCACATGGAAATTGTTCTAGTGGTCTTTTACTCACTTCGGGCATAATTTAATTTAATATTTATGTAAACCAAGGCGTAAAATTCGCTATTTAATGTTCGACATGAACATAAAAATTTTACAATAAATTATTGATGAACTAATGTTTTAGAGCTCACCCGATAAGGTTATAATTATTCAAAAATACTTTCAGGTTTTTATGAGGCAAATCGTAAATGAAAATAGGTTCAATAATCCAGTGGGTTTAAAATATTGGGTTAGGTAAACAGGCTAACGAATTCTTACTCTTTGAAAGGCAACTCCAATTTTGCAAGACATTAATTATTAATATAAAATTGTTACATACGTCTTCCTTTGGTCGGAATAAGTTTTGAGTAAATTTCTTATTCGCGAAGGCCTAGCATCTGATTTTCGAAGTCGATTTTTATTGTTTTCTAGATACACCTAACACAAAAAGTGTTTCGAGAATGTATTAACTTTTTCAATCGCGGCTTTGTAATGAAATGTGATAGACCCAGACTTAAGCACAGGCGTGTCCATTGAATCACATTTAATGGAGGGCTAGTGAACACGATGAATTTCATCAGCTTCACTTGGTAGTGGATAAAATACTTGAAAGACTTGGCGAGACATGTATAATATACTATTTGTTTCGCAATTTAGATTATAGTAGATCTAACATATGAATAATATAGGTGGCGCGTCGTTTGCAAAGTCTAATTTACATCGGGAAACTTCAGATAATTTAAATAGTACTTAATCTTGTAATAATATGAAACACTCACCACAAAAAAGCGAAATGTTATAACCAAATATTACATTTAACTTTGTTCAAATCTATCTTATTTATGACTTTACCCGGTTCAGTTTAAGCAACACGCATAGCACTTCAATCGAAAAAATTTTGCTATTGTAATAGCGTCTACCTTCAAAGCAATTTCATTGGTTTACGTTTCAAGGTTGTTGCTTTAGTACATATTCCAATATTTTTCTTAAAAGAAACAGACTATAGATATTATACTCTCTACACATCGCTAATAATGTTCTTGTGCTATAGCAATTTAATTAAAAAATATTAAAGCTCAAAGGAAAACCAAATCATGTTAAAAGCTATTACAACATATTAGAAAATCTTTGATGTGTATTTGGCTGTGGTTTGCGACTAATAAGTCGCTTTGTCGAGAGGTGTCTGAATATGAAATTCTTCGCTACATGCATTTTCGCGAACAAAAGTTACTCGGGATGCCATGCAAAAGATTCGTTTTCAATTTAAAATTTTAATTATGACTTAATAACACTAACAGACGCAAAGTACATAATAATTTAGAAAACCTGTTGATTCTGTTTTTCTTAAAGAAGCTTTTAGATATTTTTAGTCTCGGTTTGTGGATCATTATGGGTCCACAGAGAGTCTTTTAACGGATATTTTCTTTCGTTACACGTTTCATGAAACTTGGCTGTGGTAAAAATTGAATTTTAATATTTACAAATCGTCCAATAATAAAGAGAAAAACGTACATTAAAACTTTTTCAAATTATTTTCAAACCTCGATATTTATTATTCCGGCATATAAATTTAGATTAATATTTTACTGAAGCGAGCATTTCAGTTGAACTTTATAATAAATTGGTTTAACAACCAAAACCAATGTATATACAACATAGAAAGTCCAACACTAATTATTCACTTCTTTGTATACCTTGCACATTGCGTGCATTGCATTGGATAAAGCTGCAATTAAAATTATTATAATTATTATGCAGAAAAACGGAAAATTTATAGCCTTAAAGTACGCCATTAATCTGCATCAAAATGTTTAGGCTCAGTTTCTTAAACATAGAATTTCCAAGTATGTATTTGTTAATTTTTTATCGCAAAATTTTTTAATAAAATCTACTCGGAAGGCTGGAGAAAAATTTGAATTATTTTAATGTGCTCGTATTTTCTTTTTGCACAAGCAAAGACATTCCTAAATCCTGTTTAATTTAAAATTGCGGGCAAGATATAAACCTAACATAAGCGCAAGCTTATTCTTATAGCCTGTCAGATTAGGCGCTCAAAAAATTTTCCTTTAATGTTTTCAAGTCTTTTATTATTTTTGCAATCTCAGTCGTAATATCCGAGATAGTTTTTCTTTAGTTTAAGTTAACGTCAAAGAAGTTGAACTAGTTTTTGCAGACCTTAAGAATAAGCAATCTCATTTTTAAAATACTTTGCACGTTTCGCGTTCTTATGATATAGAAATTTATTAAAAATCCTATCTATTGATTTAATAATTTATCACACCACATTATTACCAAAACCGAAAGAATTAAATATATTACCTTGTCGGTATTTTTTTTTTGAGAATAAAATTGCGTTTCTCTGGAAAATTTTCTGCTTTTGTAGTATGGCGTACACCGTGTAGTAAATATTTGATGTGCCTGGGGATCTCGACCACAAAGGTGCAACATCTAATTTTTTAAATAATATTTTCACGTATTTTACAGTGCGATAAAATGTTTGAGTTACCGCGTTGCTACTTCGGTGCGTCCAACAAAACAGTTTTACAAAAGTTCCTATATAATGTGTATTTTGTGACGACATAAAATTTTAATTTTGTTCGTTAAAGCAGAAAATATAATAATAATTGTATCTTAACAGGTTAAGTTTGACCGTAATTTGTAACGGGGTTAACAATAAATTGCATTATTCCGTGCACAAGTGCAATTAAAAAATGTAAATGAATGGTTCAAGTTTTTGTTTCAAAAAGAGTTTTCTCTTATTATTTCATATTGCTTAATTGCAAGAATCTCTATTAATTAAATTTTGATGGGTTTATAAAACTGGAATTTTTAAGGGTTTGTGCAATCCGTTGCTAAACGTATTATCGGGAAAGAGATATCGTAATTCGTTTTGAATGTATCCTATTTATTAATTTCGAAAATCTATTTAAAAGTATGTTCATTTCAATTTTATTAATTTTTTTTCTTCTACACAATTAATGGTCTAAAAATAAAATTGGAAAAATTCAGGGACATGAAAATTACGCAACTAAATTGCTGCAAGGTACATTTGTAACATATTGTATTATTATTTTGAATGTAAAAGGAAATTAATTGAATTGGAAGTATTACTGATGTTTACCATTTGATTGACAAGAATAATATAATATCAATAATTGTTTTCGATTACTTTCATAAATTGAGGTAATTATTGTAAATAGAACATTACAAAAAATTGAATAATTTTTCAAAAGTTTGAATTTTCTTATAGAAACCAAATATAAGCAAAAATGAGTACATCAAACAATAATATTTATAACAATATTGGATGTATCGTTGCGAAAAATCGTTGGAAAATAATTGAGTAAAGGTTATATTTTAATTTTGAAATTATATTTGCTTTGGTAAAAGCGCAAAAAGAAAATTCGATCATTAAAAAGTTATTAAAATACTCGTTTCGTTAGTAGCTCTTATATCAATAAAAAAAATTTAAATTATTGTATGATATAATTTTATTGTAGTTGCCTCGAAGCAAATTTAAATTTTGAACATTTATGGCTTTGGTTTTCCGAAAAAATTGCACCTCGGGCGGACTAACTTGAATTAATTTTAATATTTAATTTGATAAGTTTTTTACATTATTTACGACATAATTTTTTTTACAAATAATACATTTTTAAAAATAATTAAATATTATTTAAAGTTGAAAGTGTTGAATAAAAACAATTTAAAATTGTTCAGGTATTTAGCTATTCGACTACACTTTTAGATGTAAAATATTCTGGAAAATTCTCCGGTTGCTATAGATTATGATATCAACGAAATTTAAATTCCCAATACAAGGCTATTTATTTTTTTTAAAGTAAAATATTGGCTTTAGGCAATTTAGAAAATTTATTATAAATTTAAAATGCAGTAAAGCACCTGAGAATCGATATAGATTGCAATCTTTTACATGGTCACCCCGGGCGATACAATACTTAAATTGACCTTTTTTTCGTATAAAATTTTTCAAATCTTGCATCCACTTTGGCAAAAGAACCCACGATTTACAACTAAACTGCACGTTTGAGTTATTTTCTCAGTAATACACAACATAACAAATGCATGAGTATTTACTTTTGCAATTCCTATGTAAATAGGCTTTAATCAGCGTTGAGTGAACATACAATTCGCAGAAAAGTATTTAATTTGAATTATTATAATAATTAGAAAAAGTAAATAAGCATTTTAATTGCGTCAAATAAATAATTATTCGTGTTTTCGTAATTGTGACTAAAAAAAAAATATTAAAAGAAAATGCTTTAGATGATATTACTCATGTAAGATAAAAGAGTTATAAATGTTTGCGTTAATGCAAGAAAATGTTTGAATAAAAGAGTGACGAAATAAGTAAATAAATATTAGTAGGTAAAAATAATAAGATAAACTAACTTTAATAGCAAGAAAATCTCTAGCACAAATAAAATATCATTAATTAAAAAGATCAAAGACCCGGAGTTATAATATTTTTTGGCATTTTCATCAAAAATATCAAGGGATTTTAAAGGTTTCGGGAACAAACATAGGTTTCGGTATAGTCAAGTAATAAAATTAATAGCACGTAATAGTAAAAGCTTCTCAGGTAATGGGGAGGGCTAAATAAAACACAATTGCTTCGAATCGAATAGTTTCGGTCAAAACTTGACCATCCTCAGGCTATAATAGGGAAAAAAACATACAATTAGCTACAAATTCGAAAGAGTAAAAGAGTTTACTGCGTCACCTCTCGATGCAGATGTAATTAGTGTAATAATGTCGTAAACAGATCCAACAACAGGGTAAAAACGGACATTGTGCGGCGTCCAATGTACAGGTAGTAGTCTTGAGTTAAAACGATTAGACAATCAATTAATTATAAAAGCGGGTAAAAACGAAACGTTGAAAACCATATAAATACGTACAATAGTACAATAGATAAAAACATGTAAAACATAAACTAGTAACAAACCAAAAACACTATAAATTAGACGTGATAAAGTAAATAATATCAAATACCAATTTGAATTGCCGCAAATGTCGTACACGCGCCATCTAACGACGGAAATGAGAGACACAGTATGCAAACAAAACACAAAATACAAGAGAAAACAACAACAAATGTCAAGGCGAAGAACTATGTTGACTTTTTTTTGGTCTTTCTGTGGAAGATAGTAAGCAGGAATTTGAACGCTGTATTCATTTGCTCAAAATCAGTGATTTTGTTGACATTGTTGTTGGTGGTGATCACGTAGGAGAACTCTAAAAACAATCTTTTCGGGTAACACTGTTCTTCTGCCAATACCTAACCTCGCCACCGACATACCTATGAACACTTTCATGAAGATTATTTTCGATAATAGTTATTTCCAGTTTGATGGCAGTTTCTACTCTCAATTGGTTGGATCCGCAATGGGTGACCCTTGCAGCCCCATCTTTGCCAACTTTGCAAGACCTCCTGATGAATTTCATGGGTACCATCGACTTCCAGATCTCATTTTTAATGTTATACGTCGATGATATTTTGTCTGCTGAGTTTGATAGCGGATTGAAGTTTACACACGAGTTGGAAGTTGAGGAGACTATTCCTTTCCTAGATATGCTAGTGTGCAAGAGACTTGATGGTTCACTATACACTGACCTATACAAAAAACCATCTTCAAGTGACAGACTATTAAATTACAATTCTGCACATTCCCTCAACCAAAAGATGGGTGTCATAAACACCTTGGCCCTACGTATAAAAACTATTGTCAGTCCCGATATGAGGACCTCTCGTCTGTTGCAACTCAAAGAGCAATTGATAAAAAACTCGTACCCACATCGACTTGTACATTTGGCATTGTTTTGCCCTGAGAGAAAGAGAGTGACCCCAATCGATTTGACTACTTTGAACGATTTTATACACAGTGGACAGATCTGTCTGGCCAGTGGCGTAACTACCAGTGTTCGATGTGTTCGATTGAACAAGGGCCCGGCATTAAAAGGGCCCGGCTCTGCCACATCAAAATTCAAATTTCTGTGATTTTTAGCTCTAAACAGTGAAAACATCGCTAAAATCAGAAAATATACGGCACATTTTCAAAATAAGGTGTCTGCCACATTTCTCATGTATATCTATTTAAAATAATTATAAAGTATATTTACGGTCTGTTTCGGCTTTTGTAAACTTAAAGCCGGCATCGATAAAGATAAAATGGGCAAGTAAAATTTCGCATCTGGTAGAAATTTTTACAATAGGTAATAAAAATATCAACTGTCATCCTTCGCTCTTAGCAGATTCCGAAACAATCCCTTAACAGTTAGGTCATATTTTGATTTTTATTTACATCACATTGCAGTTTGTTACAGTATTTATGATAAGAACCAATTGTTTTATTTTTATAAATTATTTTAAGTTTTAAATAGTGAAGTTTAAGTTCAATTGTTTATTTTGAAGTATAATTTATCAAAACCGTCAAGTATATTTTAAATAAAATTCTTGATTTTCTGTTAACTGTTTTTTAACTGGTAGCTAATCTCTAGGGTGATTTAAATAAAACTAATTAATAATATTTATTATATTTTTTTTCATAAAAATTAATTTAAAACAATCGTTCCGCTTATAAAAGCCTGTTTACATTATAAAATTTCGCTTAATATTTCCTTTAAAATTTCCATAAAATTCCTTAAAATTTGTAGATTTTGCAGATTTGTGTTTACACCTTTATCACCAAACAAACCTTAAAACTATATTTTACATAAAATTTTAAGAAAATAGGTGCTGATCTATTCCTTAAAATTTGTTAAAATTTCTCTTAAAAGTTATTTTAACGAAAATTTTAATGTGTAAACTGTGAATTTTTAGTCTTATAAAAATTTTAAGCAAAATTTTATAATGTAAACAGACTTTAAGATTATTTAAGAAAAATTCCACGTTAATTTATTATCCATTTAGGGGCCCGACAGTCTGAAACACAGGCCCGTAGCTGCCTTGTTACGCCACTGTGTCTGGCCTTCTACAATAATTTTAACCTCGGTAATCTTATTTATTCCAACGTGAAGGATCCCATTGCCCTTAAATACAAAAGTAACGTGGTCTACAAAATAGTTTGCGAATGTGGAGTTACCTACATCGGACAGACCAAACAGCTTCTATCAGAAAGATTAAAACAACACAAGTACGATGCAAGGGTGACGTCGGGGAAAACTGGATTGTCGGAACATCTCACCGACAGCAAACACGAATTTAGCATGAGCGATGTAAAGGTATTAGCAGAAGAACAGTGTTACCCGAAAAGATTGTTTTTAGAGTTCTCCTACGTGATCACCACCAACAACAATGTCAACAAAATCACTGATTTTGAGCAAATGAATACAGCGTTCAAATTCCTGCTTACTATCTTCCACAGAAAGACCAAAAAAAAGTCAACATAGTTTTTCGCCTTGACATTTGTTGTTGTTTTCTCTTGTATTTTGTGTTTTGTTTGCATACTGTGTCTCTCATTTCCGTCGTTAGATGGCGCGTGTACGACATTTGCGGCAATTCAAATTGGTATTTGATATTATTTTACTTTATTACGTCTAATTTATAGTGTTTTTGGTTTGTTACTAGTTTATGTTTTACATGTTTTTATCTATTGTACTTTTGTACGTGTTCATATGGTTTTCAACGTTTTGTTTTTACCCGCTTTTATAATTAATTGATTGTCTAATGGTTTTAACTCAAGACTACTACCTGTACATTGAACGCCGCACAATTTCCGTTTTTTACCCTGTTGTTGGATCTGTTTACGACATTATTACACTAATTACATCTGCATCGAGAGGTGACGCAGTAAACTCTCTTACTCTTTCGAATTTGTAGCTAATTGTATGTTTTTTCCCTATTATAGCCTGAGGATGGTCAAGTTTTGACCGAAACTAGTCGATTCGAAGCAATTGTGTTTTATTTAGCCCTCCCCATTACCCGAGAAGCTTTTTCTATTATTATTGTGGGGCGAGAAGAAGTTTTTGCTTGATTAATAGCACGTGTTTAAAAGAAAACAAGTGCCCATCTCACAACCCCCCCAAAAATTAAATTTAGTTCTCCAAGTCACTTGACTAAGTTCAAACAGAAAAACCGTTCAACTAGAAATCGTTTTAATAAATAAATTTACTCCAGAGATTCAATACAATCTTTATATGTTGTGTAAGTTAGAAAAGATATTTTGTATCGATAAATGAAACTAGCAGATTGGAAATTTATTTAACACTTGTATTAACACTGCGAACATAACAAGCAAGTGAATAACAACAACTTAACCTAAACTAACATATTTATCTAATATACACAAGGCAAGTTTACAACTTAGCAAACATAACTTTTAGTAGGTAATAGCGTTGTCTATCTAAACGGTTCCATATTCCTAATAGCGTTCCATAATAAGGATCTCTTCAGTAATTTGTTTTCTATACCGACCACGCGTTACGGTAAAGTAAGCATCAACCCCCTCATTATTAAGGGTAGTAATACATCCATTTACCCTTCTCTAAATCAATTTTTATATAAAAAAAGTTTGTTTGGCGAATCACTCTGTATATTTACTTTTCGGTTCCTGCTACGAATTGTCTACACGAAGTTAACTTTCCATTTGTTTCCAAGTTTGATTTTATTACATTATAATTATGTAGAATGATTTCGGTATTCTTTTAGGTAAAAACTGAAATTTTTGATATTTTATCATTCAACATCTTCTTTGTACAATTGTATACTGAGGTGGAAATACAGCAGATTTTTTCTTATCGAGTGAAGTGCTCGTTTGTCAACTGTCACGATGAGGAAGTGAGAAAAGTAAGTAAAGAAAAAAAGTACCTAATTGAGCAATTTGGTGAGGCTGAAAGGTCGTCATCGAATAAATAGCTTGACGACCGACGCAAACGCTGCTCTCGCAATTAGAGTTCTAAAATTAATAAAGCTCAAGGTTTTGCATGGGTATTTATATTTTGTAAAGTTTCCTTTTTAAATTATTTTTTATAATTGAAATATAATCAAGCAACTAATCTTGAAATGACGTTTTTTAGCCATTATTTTACGAGGATGTAATAAATTAGGCTTCAAATTGACACTTGAATGAAATTCAATTTTGCTGAAATTTACTTTTTTCCTTCAAGATTTCCCCCACTTTTAATTTTTTCATCGCAGTAGACAATACATTAGCAAAAATAGAGTTTTATCAATTTAAACTTACAACTGAATTGAACAATCAGGCCTTAGCAGATAAAAGTTAAATTGAGAAAAGGTTGAGCCACGTATAAAAGCTTCCAAAAGTAGCTTTTTTTATTGACATTACAATTCTGTCAGTTTGCTTTTCACAAAAGAAAGCATTATTTTCAAATATTGTAGGAGCAGTAATATAATTTTTAATACCCACTATTCCTTCATTTTATATAAAGGTTGTATAATATTATAAATTTTTTTAATAAATTAAGCTTTGTATATCATATTATACTATTTTACATTTATAATTAATTTTAAATTTACTAAAAATAAAATCACAGATTTCTTCTTACTTGTATTCAGTAATAAATTTAACTAAATAATAAATATCGACGCTGCGCCCTTCCTGCTTTCCCTTTTTATCGTTAACCTAACACAAGTTTTACATTATTAACACAAAGGATTATAATATTTAAAAACAAAAGGAATTTTAATTCTTTTGCATATTATATCGCCAAAAAAAATTATACTATATCGAATCTTTTCTTTAATCAAGTGCGTAATCCACAGAGAAGGAAATACCCCTCGAAATTTACCACTTATAAATACTAACATACAATATTATACCAGAATGCTTGGCACCCCCTTCTGATCGCTACAGTTTTGTGATTACGTCATACTACATTAAAACAAATCAATTTCTAAAGTATTTTTATTCAAAATATGACGGCCTCGTGATATTACTTTACAATATAACTAATACTTTTTTTTTAAATGTTATTTGATGTAACTAAGTATAGATAAAAATTTACATTTGTTTTTACAGGTAAACAAGTATATAATATGTTAGAATAGAGATTACTGATTTAAGTTTGAATTGTATTTGTTTTTCAAGTAATCAAAAAAAAATTCACCTTTTTCTAAGTTAATTTTATCGCAAAATTAAATTTTCGTTCAACCGTAAAATTGGATCAATATTTACTTAATCAACGAAAGATGAAAAGGTTCAAGATTTGATTACGCAAAAAACATAAAATAAATTTACATAAATTAGAAATTTAGTTTTTCACAAAATGTGTATCGAGATGCAATTTTATTTAATTTAGAAAATTCATATAAATTGGATACTTAAAAAATATTGAGTGGAATTACAAAACGGTAGTTTACAGAATGATACGTGAACAAATGGAGCAAAACGAAAAGTCGAAAACTTTCGGACGTTGACATGAAATTTTTTTTCGATACCTCATTGTTTCTTAAATAATTTTTGAAAAACAATCAATTGAATATGGATAAAAATCACCACCAATAAGTTTTGTTTCAACTCACTCCTCAATCTCAAGTTGGACAACTCAAAAATTAATTTATAATTCAACAAATTAATTTCGTTAGATCGCAGTTTAAATTAAATAAAATAATAAAACCTAACAAAATGTTAAAATAATAAATTTTAACTGTTAAGTAAATAATTACATACTACAAAGAAACATAATATTTAAAGAAACCAAAATAACAAAAATTCACATTGAACAGGGTTGAACTTAGAAAAATTTGAATAAACAAGAAAATAAAATCTGAAAAAATTATACTATAGAAAATGATAAAAATTACAAAAATAAAAAATTTAGTAACATAATATAAAAGCTTTTATTTCACGTTTATTTGCGATCATCAGTTATGTATAACAGTAAAAATAAAAAAAACTAAGAGCAAATATACCAAACAAAATTGAAAAAAAAATTTTTAAAATTAATAAATTAAATAATGTGCTTACCAAATAACCCAACTAAAACATAACCAAACAAAAATGAATCTTAATCTCCTTACAAAGGAGGGGTTGAAGCAGAGACATACAATGCGATCTATAACTTCGAAAATTAAATTTGAAAGAAAATTTCAAATTTTACCACGTTAAATTGTTAAATAAAATATTGTCAAGACCTTTACCTATAATGTGTTAACAACTAATTTCATTAAACCGCTTTACCTGCGGTCTTGTAGAATTGACGATACCAAAGGAAACATAAGGTGGTCGATTTCAGGGATCCATTTACGAGCTTTTATATGTAATATGGGTATTATATTCTATTTATTATACCGTAAAATAGGGTCAAAAATTAATATTTACCTAAGGATCCAGGATAGGCTTAAGACAGCGCTATTGCAGTTGACAGTAAAGAAAATTTATGCCACTCCATCCCTTTTTAGTTATTTTATCAGTTGTTTATTTCATATCCACTAGTTCTTGTAGATTATAATGCACTTCTGATTGGTAGACTATACATGAAGATTTGTAAATGTCAGAAAGATATAAAATCTGTTGAACTAATAATCAATAAACCAGTAATTTTCATAGGTCGTAAAAATGTTTGTACAAAGTTTCAATACAATCGGCAAAGAAATATAAACTATACATCTGAACAAGAGAAGTAAATAAAGCCCGTAGAAAACGGAGTCTTTGCTTATGCTACGGCTCAATTATCCAAATTGCCAAAAAAGCACAATTTTGCAAGATTCGCGTTGAGCAATTATTTTTATCGCCAAAATAAATAAATTTAATGAATTTTTATAATTTCATTGATATAATTATTATTGTTTTTGAATTTATTGAAATATTTATTTTGATAAAACACATAATGCACTGAAAATAGGCCGCTCCGTTCAAATTAATTTAATAATTATAAATAAGCGTAAAATGGCACGGCAAAGTTTAGTTTGTAAAGTAAATTTGTAAATATTGACATTACTGTTCGTTGCTGTTAAATCCCTACTTGGTTTTGTTTTATTATTTTTATTTATTGTATTAATATTATTATTTACGAGCTTATAAAATGTTTACGTACATACATTACATAAATGTTTATATATACTATATACATTATACAGGGTGCGCTTAATCAGCGTCAGCGAACATTTTTGATTTCTTAACAAAAATAAGTTTATTCCTTCTTGTTATAAATTCTTTTGGATTGATTGGCAAACACATTAAATCCAAAAATAGAAGTGATTTAAGATGATTATTCAAAACTGGAGCTTTTGTAATCTTGATCACTAATCCACTTAATATCATCTTAATACTTGGAGAAAATACATATTTTTTTGAAAGAAATTTTTGCAGACGCACATTTAGATCACCTTGTGAATATTACAGCTTACTCTTTTCCACAATTTAATGTGCTGCTCTCTGAATTTTTATAAAATACAATATCGTAATCTGTTTCTTCTTAACATAATCCTGTGTCTGTTATAATGAGTAAAATTCTCATATTGGGTTATTCAAAACAAAGCTGTATAAATTTAATAAGTAAGTATTATATTGTGTTAATAAGCGAATTCTTCAACACAATAAATTCTAATAAAATTAAATGTTGGTTTTAATATAATTCGATATAATTTTCTTCAAGTATTTGAAGTTTTAATTAGCATTATCTTATTGTGCATTCTATAAATAGCATACCCGTATACTTTTATTAGCATTTTTTGTTAAATTTTTAAAGAAAAATTTAGATACGCGGTTTTATTTCGCATTAAATCCTTTTAGTTGCAGTGACCCGAATTTTTGACTTTGTTGTAGTACCTTTCAGCGCTTTCGTACTCAAAACACAATGCCCGATATATTAGAAAATTAAAAAGTAATATGTTTAAGATTTTTGGCAGATAAGTAGCTACTTCAAATAATTATTTTTTTTCAAAACCATAATATTTATTTATATTATATAAATAATTTTCCAATTTTTTTTACAGACACATATATTTCTTTGTAAGCAATTCGTTAAGGTTGATCCTGTGTAAAGAACAAATAAATAGTCAAGTTCACTTACATTTAACCTCGATTAATTAGAATCGATTGCTCTCGAATCTTTTCCACCAACAATCGAAACGTGTAATAATTTATAAAACTGTTAAATCTGTTCTGTTTTCAATATTTAAAAAAAATCTTATCAATTTTGTATATATACAAAATACAAGAATTTTTGTCGTATTTTAAAGTAAAAATGGCAAACCAATAAAAAATTAAACCATAAAAATTTTAATTTATAGCAGCAGGTATTTATGTATGTAGGTATAAAATTAAAATTAAAATTTTATTCTGGTACTGTTCCAAAAAGGTTTACCAAAGAAAACTTCAAACGTTGCTTTTGTAGCTTCGTTTTTTATTATTCAATATTGATTGTCAAAGTTTTTGCAGAACTTTACGAAAAAAATGTATCTCTCGATTTTAATCAAAATATATTGTCTTCTTTCGTGTGCTTTGTTTGATCTTCCAGATGTTAACGACTTTTTCTCTTAGTTAAGGTAAATTCTATTGTTTGACGTGGGTTCCAAACCACGGAAGTTTGGGAAACTTTACTAGTCAGACCTCGATGGTTTATCAGCATAAAATAATGCATGACCTTTAAATTTTCTTCTCTAGTAAATTAAAATTTATAAATTAAGAATATTAAATTATCAAGTAATGATAAACAGCATTTAAAGCAACAAACTACAAAGATTATGCTAATATATCAACCCTTAATTTATTGATATTTAAAGCGCAATAGTAACGTATAAAACAGTAAATTCGTAAAATAAAGAAATGTATAAAAAATTTTCAAAAAAGATTTACGTGTGTTTTTATTATTATAACTTTAAGAATTAAGATTATTATCTTTAAAAAATGAAAATAAAAAATGTTTGAAGTGGCCGCTGCCACAGATTAATTTAAATATAAATTTTACCTTGAACTTCCTGCAAAAATATTAACGATTAAAACAATTTATTATAACGTAAATTTTTATATTAACAAACAGTCTGGTATATTTTCAAAAATACTGTTATAATATAATAATATTTTAATTTCACGGAAAAGTTCTGAAGTTACATAATGTACTAATCCCATTATTTCGAGATTTTGTATATCAACACACGAAATTTAATTGCATTAAAATTTTTAAAATTAATTGTGTTTCTTTTCCCAAGAATAAAATTAAAAGGGTTTGTTTAGAAACCTCTTCTTTTTTCTAACTCCAAGCACGTATACTTGGCATGAAAAGCGTAGGTGTAAATAATTTTTCTTTATCCTATTATGTACCTACCTTTATCAAATAATATCTAATATGTACAAATTGCTGTCGCAGCAAAAATTTTCTAGATTATTACAAAGAGTGCAATAAGACTGCATCGCCACGGCGTGTGGATATTTACGATATTTTTAATTAATTTTTATTATGACTAAGTGAAATATTAACATTTTTGTATGTAGGAACACACTGGAGTCGATTACAATGGCGATATTTCTTTAATTTTTATCCCATTGTGTGAGTTATGAAAGGAAGATTATAAAAGCTTACCAAATGTGCTTTTTGTGGCATTCGTTTTTGATTAAATTTATTTATCGGACATTGGACTTTTTCTACGTTAAAATCAGTGGTTCCTTCAATAACTTACCTTTTTGTTGTGCATATAATACAGTTACGATAACAGTTTATTGTAAGCTTGGGGAAACTACCAAAATGCGAAGGATATTTTTTTAATATTAAAGTTTTTACTTGTTTACGCTTTTGGCAAACTTTATGTTATACATCATAAAGTGTTTTATTAAAAAAAAAAAGAAAAAAATTGGGCATCCGCCCAAATAGCAAATAAAGTGATATAGAAATTTTCATTTAAGCATATTAATTTTTAATAAAGTTAACAATATAAAATATTATTCTTTTATCATACTGTTTAAATCTTAAAAGAAAAATATGTGTATGTAGTATATTTTCACTGAAATGTTAAATATCAGCGATACTGACTATCAGAGAAAAACACATGAGAAGCAAGTAATTTTTTTTTCATCTAAATTAAATACTGTGCTGTGGAACAAAATGATAAACTTTACTCCTTAGATAAGCAATGTACTATTTCATTTAAAATGAACATATTCGTCTAACAATTAAAATTTTCATCTACATAAAGTTATATTGTGTACATTATTGTAATATTTATTGTAATAATAATAAATGAGAAATCGCAAAACGTGTAGTGTAATTTCTGACAAAAATATATTTATTTATCAATGAAAGTTAAATTGGGCCCGAGAATATCATGCGGGTTAACATAAAATTGTTTTTATAATACTCATTGTTTCAAATACAAATTACACAATCTTTGTTATCTTTACTGTGTGATTATTATATATTATGCTATTTACTTAATTATAAAACTAAACAATATACCCACCAATAGGGGTAGATTGTGCCGAGAATATAATAATACATATAAGAGATGATGATGTTCAGATGTGGTTTTAAGATTAATTTCAAGATATTTGTCTTTTTATAATTTTGTTAGTGAAAAGCGTTGTTCTTGCAATTTGGAAATTTAAAGATTTATAGCCTTCACGTAGTATACACGCTTTAAAATTTATTTGGACTTTCTTCGTGGTGGGTAATAAAACATCGACGTTTTGTTCTTTCATAAATTTACTAAATACTCATACAACTGACAGTTTTTATAAATATCGTTTTGTTATACCGATTTATTATACTTTTTGGTTTATTAATATTTTTTGTTTATTTATCGATCGATAAACCTTTTTACAAGATTTAAGTTATATGCGTAACTTCTATCTATGGTATAATGGATATCCGTGAGGTAATCCACAAAACTTTGCTTACGAACGGTTTCTGCAACTTATTTTTGCACGATTAAACACAAAACTTTCAATTCGCATTCAGAATTTTCTATTCAACAAGCTTAGCGTGGAAGCCCAACCACGGCACAAATAATTTAGAAGATACTGAAAATGGGACCCTACTGTATACTCTAACATGTTAGAACACAATATTATTTAAAATTTTAAATATAAATAAAATACATTACGTAGAAATTGTAAAACTGCTGCTATAATTTACTTATTATTTCATAAAAGAGAAATACAGCAGATAAAATAAAATAAATAATAAATGTTACAAATGGAATATTGTGGTTTCTTTTATTATCATGGGATAATTAAGCCATAGTATTTACGCAAACAAAGAGTAGAATTTAAGGTTAAATTAATAATAAAATATCTTTGTATTGTTATAATTTTGTAAAAATTATAAAAATTATAAAAATTATTTTATTACATTATAATGAAGCAACTGAGTTTAGTGTATTTAGTCACAAAATTATCTCTCTATTTCAAGTATTATGAGGTCAGAACAACGAAAAAGTCGACTTGCTAGTTTTAGCATGAAATACTAAGTTAATATTTTTTTTTTTTTTATTGACATCTGAGAAATTTACAATCTGTTTAGTAACATTTAGTAAATAGAATAGCATAATTAATGTCGTATAAATGGTGAATCCAGCGATTGACCTTCACATAACTATTTCTTATATAACAAAATATAGTAGTAATGCATTTTACATAAATGATTTTACCTAACTAAACAAATCTAATTGTGAGATCCCACGGGTAATCCTTTTTTAGTCCACGTTGATGATTGGTTTCAAGAAGATTTCTGGCCAGCTTGTTTGGGTGGACATTTATTTTGATTTGATATTTTTCGCTGTGAGCTTTTATTACCTCTTGCACTGATTCCATTTGTAGGTCCTTGTGAATAACTGCATTTGGCACGTACCATGGCGCATTTACAATAGTGCAGAGAACCTTGGACTGATATCTTTGAAGGATTTCAATATTAGAATTACTAGCCGTGCCCCACAACTGTATACCATATGTCCATATGGGTTTTATTATACTTTTGTATATAAGTAGTTTACTTTCAACTGATAATTTGGAGCTGCGACCCATGAGCCAGTACATCTCTCTGAGTTTGAGACCCAGCTGCTTTCTTTTTGTCCAAATATGTTTTTGGAATGTCAAGCGTTTGTCTAGATGCATACCTAGGTACTTCACATCATCCATCTGTGGTAATTTGCGTCCATTTAGAGTAACTGGTGGGCAATTTTCTCTTTTTAATGTGAAAGTAACTTGCACTGACTTCGTATCGTTTGCTCTAATCCGCCATCTCGTCATCCAGTTCTGGATCTGATTCAAGCACTTCTGCAAATCCTCAGAAGCCTGGGCTTTGTTCTTATTTGAAGCCATAAGTACAGTGTCGTCTGCAAATGTGGCTGTCATCGTAAACCCAGTTGTTGGCAGGTCCGCTGTATATAATAAGTAGAGTACTGGTCCCAGTATGCTACCCTGAGGTACTCCAGAGGTTCACACTTAACCCAAAACATTCTTTCCGAAAGATATGATTTCAAGAGTAAATAATAATCTGGCAGTTGTTGTTTAATTTTTATTAGGAGGCCCTCGTGCCAGACCTTATCGAAGGCCTGTGACACGTTGATGAATGCGGCTGTGCAGAATATTTTATTTTCTAAGTTTTTATTTATTACTTTCACCACACGATGAACCTGCTCGATGGTAGAATGCTGCTTTCTAAAGCCAAACTGATGTTCAGGTATTATATTTTTCAGCAATAGTATTGTTTGTATTCTTTGCAGCAGCATTTTCTCAAACAACTTCGACAGAATGGGTAAGAAACTGATTGGTCTATATGAGGTGGGTTCTTGGGGTGGTTTACCAGGTTTAGGCAGTACAATTATTTGTGCAACTTTCCATTGAATGGGGACAACATTTAAGCGGAGAGCTGCATTAAAGATATATGTGATAAATCTCATACCCTTTCCGGCAATTCTTTCAGAACTGGTCCAGTGATGAGATCGTAATCCGGCGCCTTTTTAGAATTAGTGTTTAGTTGTATTGCTGATTTGATCTCATGTATCTTGAATGGCTTGTGGGTTGAGACTCCTCTCTCAGTTCATTACCGTTCGTTGCGACATTTTCTTGTGTTTCTGGTGAAAATGGTTTGAAAACATTTGACAAATGCTCGGCAAAAACATCCGCTTTTTTTTTATCACTTCTTGCCCAGCTTCCGTCCGTTTTTCTGATCGGTGGTGAAAACATTATTGGTCGCTGTATCTTCCTAGTAGCTTTCCAAAGTGAGTAATCAGTCGCTTCTGTAGGTGTTAAGTTTTCTAGGTACTTTTGAACTGATTTATTTTTTAGGTCTTTCAGAAGGTTTTTGAGCTTTGCAGTAGAGTGGTTTAGCCTTTTCTTGTCGTTTGGATGCCTGGTGGTTTGCCATATTTTTCTGAGTTTCCGTTTATAATATAATAAATTTAATTTTAAAGGTAATAAAGTAACCGATTGTATGCTACGATGATTTATTTCATCAAACATTAGCTTGATTGAAGTGTAAAAAAATGAATTTTTAGAAAATCGAAGCACTTTATATTTGTCAATGTAAAAATATAAATGTCGAAGTTATAAGCACTCATATTTGAACTAATATAAGCAAAGATAATGACACAAAATAATAATTGTAGATTGATTGTTTCATTATAATAATGTATTTCAAAGTGAAATTTGGTTAAAATGGATTAAAAGATAAAATAAAAATAAGAACCGAAGCAGATCAAATTTAAATTAAGGAGCTGCGTAGTACGAATTTATTTTGGAAATCGAGAAAATTTAATAATTAATAAAATAAATTAAAATTTAGCAATACTAATCCGAAACGTGTTGGTCACAGTTGGTCAAAGTGTAAACGATAACGTCTATGCAAGTTTCGAAACATTAAATTGAGGTCGATTCAGTGGCGGCTCGTGACAAATATTCTTGGGTGTTCTGCATTATAAAAATGGCAAGATATCAGAAAATGGCAATCTCAAAAAATAAATTTACTTATTGCACATTTTTGAATATTAAACGTACAACACTTATCTAGAATGTATTACTTTATATGATTTTACATTTTTACAATAAATTGCAATCCTAACTAATTTTCGAAAAAATGTTATTAAGTACCGCTTATGAGAGAAGTTGTGTTAAAAATATTAGTAATATTTCATTTTATTTTTTCTTCATTTAATATTCATAAGCATTTATTTTATGTACTAGTAGGTATAAGATACTATCTTCGATATTCATAATTTCAATTAAAGTTCATAACGCAAGATGTGTTTAAAATAAAATCGTATATGTTCGTAAAACCAGAGCTGAAATATGAGCAGAACGGTTGTACGTTTGGTGGGTTGTTCCTATATCTTGGAATCTGCGAGTTTAATAATAAACATTATTATTGTAGAAAAAACCTACATAATTTTAATTTTATTGATATTAATAATTAAACGTAATTTCATTTTGAGTTTCTAATATAGGATCTGCCAAAAAATAATTTTACTTCTATTTTGATAATAGTATTTATAAGAAACTTGGTAAAATTAAAATTTGTACTAAATTTTCAAATTACACTATATTACGAGTATTAAACTATTGCATTTTATTGTTTAACCATGTTGTTGAACAATCAATGAACAAAAATTAACTTACTAGTTGTTTTCATAAGTCAAATTTTAAATTATATTACAAAAATACGGCATGTAATTCTGCATAAGATGCAGCTCAATTTGTAGTGTATACCGTGGTGTTAGGATTGTCCTAACACCACGATGTATACTGGTATGGATACGATTCCACCCGATAGCTCGCGTCATTTCATGTTCAGAATCATTTCCAGCACATCGAAGTTAAACAGTGATTTCGAAAGCGTAACGGACTTGTATTAATTATTACAGTACTTATTTGACTGACTGATAAAAGTACTTATAACTCAAGGCAACATAAGAAGCGCGCTTTGAAACCAAAATTGATTAGTCTTCAATTATTGAAATAATTTGAAATGTGGTGGTTATACTTATAAGTAATAATTAATTTGGTACACTTCATTCTGATATTTGGCGGTTCTGCAGCTCTGCAGTTCCTATGGTAGAACCGCCCCTGGGTCGATTGGAATTAATTTTAAAGTTTGAAATAATTTTATAAAATTTACCATCAGCCCTTAACCGTGGAATACCACTGCAATACATATAATAATATTTAATTAGATTAGTATTATAAAAAGCTACACTAACACACAAAAATACTGGCATGAGTAATATCGAGTTTCACTACTTGACCACGAAAATAATATAATCTGCTGAAAAAAAATGGAAAATTAAATGAAAAAAAGTGAAGAAAATCTCGGAATTGCTACGACTACTAATTTTAAATCAATTGTTGCTATTAAAATTTGTTATGTGATGATGTTTTTCCGAAACATTCTAGCTTAACGCAGCGAGCTTTTATCTTATGATGATAATATGCGATCGTATAATATTTTTTTAATTTTAAAATTGCATAGCGGTGCGCCGAGGTCAAAAGTTTATTCCTTAAATTAGAAACCGATTTTGGTTTATTTTTTGTTGGTCAAATTTAGGCTAAACAAATGAACCCTTAAAATATCTCTTAGCGTGTTATTGTTGTTTGCAGATAAAACTTTGATAAAAGCCGTAAATTCATACCGCGTCATATTTAACTAAACATAAATAAGTTTTTGTAATTTACAAGATTGATATAATTTTACTTCTCGTATTTGCACTGTAAGTATAAACAAATCTGTTAATTTTAAATCTAAAAAAATAGAAAAAACAAATCCCATAATAGAAAAATTAAAGGCAAATCAAATTAAGCTGTCAACGGTTTTCACGATATTATTATTTCGTGATCCTTACGTTATCAAAATAAAGTTATTTTGAGTGTGTCAAGTAATAATTAAATTTTATCGTTTTCACATTATGCAAATATAATATTATGATAATGACATTTTTTTCGTAACTATTTAAAATTCATTTGTAATCAACACTTGCACCAGTTCGCTGCTGTAATCGAAATAATTAAATATCAGGTAAAATGAAAATTTTATACAACACTTTCTTTTACATAGCTCATATAAAAAAACATCTCAATGTATTACCAAAGACTTCATTAGTCTTTACTTGTACTGCATTTTACCGAAGAGTGAAATAAATTCATGAAAATTATCTTTGTCGATGGTTTGTAAACTCAGGGAGACATGCAATAATTTATTCTATACTAGTTTTATTAAAACTGCTATGTGTTCGTTTTGTTTGATTTCAGTGTCGTTTAAGTCACTTCAGTTATTTGACATTTACATTTTGAAATTAGACCGTTAGAATAATTTATATCGCATAATGGTATTTCAAACTGTCTATACCTTACGCTTGTACAATAAATAATGACAATCCTTTTCCTTTCTAAAACCAACCCTTGTTAGGGCAATTATGTGTCGCACATTTATTAGGTAAAAGCAAACACTTAACAAATTATATCGAATCACAGTTTATAGTCAAAATATTTAGTAGTAACACTAAACTTTATTATTAGATGATACAGTTTCACATGACATATTAAGGTAATAATTTATTATTAAATCGATATTGTAGAAAATAGTACTTAATTTTAATGTATACCCAATATTATACGAGAACGAAATGAACATTTTCAACTTTATTGTTAAAATAGTTTAATAATCGAACAATACGACTTTCGATTACTTCGGTCTTTACCTAAGGGGTTACTCGGCAATGCGGCAAAGCTAGCTATTTTCAAAATTAATTTTTTACTTTTACACTTTGTCTCTACATATTTCGCAGGTACTAAATCAGAGCGCTTACATGCGAATTATAATGCTATAAGAATATTTTGAATTTGTTCCCAGACGATTTTCTACATATTATACTTATATTATAAAATGTAATTGAAAGCTCCCGTAAATAAATGATTAATATCAAGCCAAACAAGACCATCCAAACTTTATGGTTGAATAAAAACTAGCTCAATTTTTCTTCAGCGTTCTCTGCTCTGACATTGATCGACAATCGCGATAATTTTCAATCATGTTTGCTTGTATTTGGGGGGGTTAATAACGCAAGTTTAGCAACTTAAACGTTTCATAAATAATTATTATTCTTTGTAATCGTTTGGGGGATATTATAATTAATTTTTTTTTTCTGACACTTTATTGGTTGTAATTAGCGTTCGCATTTTCTCAGCTTTGAAAGACGTTCAGTGTAGTAATTATAATTCTCGATCATGTCGACATAATTAATTATCGATTCTTGTTGTATTGAATAAAAGAAAGTATTGAAAAAAATTGTTAACACTCTGGAGAAAATTAAGGATAAGTACCAAGGGCTGATGAAAATCGTTTAGTATTAAGCGAAGGTAAGTTAAAGTAGGAAGTTAACGCTAGAAGCAAAGTTTGCAGTTAACTTTGTTTGTGCACTTCTTGTTAAGGTTTTACACCCTTGAGATTGTCCAGTCATTACCAACACGTTGGTGAATAAAAGTAAACCAAAAGTTGTTACACAATGTAACGGATTAATATAACTTTTAATTCCCCGGGGCCTAAACAAACGCATTTTGAACAATCTATATAGGTATTATGTGACATATTAAAATATTAATTAAATTGTGATAGTAGAATAATGGTTTTAGTTATATCGATAATATCGTTAAGAAATAAATTTTCACAATAAAGCACGCGAAAAGCACATTTAGATGTATAAGTTTTCGTTGGTCTTATATAAAAATATAAAAAAAATTATAACGATATTTTTATTAAAGTAAATAATTTTCTTAATTTAATTTCTGATAAAATTAAGTTTAGTTTCCTTATAATAATACATTTTACGATTATAAGTGCGTGCTTTCCTATCATAATTTTAACCGACCACCTCACCTTAACTTGAAATGACTCTAAACGGGTATGTTTACATTTTATTACTTACCAACATTTTATTATTAGTAACTACGAAACTCTTAGTTCAAATTTACATTCACAGTAAATACAAAAGTTATCATTTAACACTAATTTTTTTTCCAACCCAATTCCAAGATTTAGGAATTGTGAGGAAATTATCAAGGAAATGTAGGAATTGGAAACAAAGAGAGGAAATTACTACTCGGGGGTCCATAACGTGCGAGTACTCGAAGGGGCTGCTTCTCTGATAATGTAATCATTTTGAATAATTATGTGAAGAGTTAGCATTGAAAGTTGAGGAAACAAGTTTTATTCTTCACTATTGCCTTTGCTTTCATTCTATGATATATAGAATACCCCCCCCCCTTTTATTGACCGCGATTTGAGGTTCTCGAATATTTCCATTATCCATTCAGGAGTACAATAAAAGTACCATAATAAACAAAATTACAGTTGCATACAAACTAACGAAGTACTAAAACATTCTCAAAGAGAATATAAATTCAATACAAACATAATTAATAATTTATCATAAATGTTAATTTGGCAACAATAATGATTTGTCTAAAAATACCTATTTGTTAACAATCAATAGTTTCAAACTGCAATGTTCCTAATTTATCAATAGAGTTCCTTTGCTGCTATAACAAATTTTATGCTTAAGTTTTTCTGTTTTTTCTGTTATTTTATTGCTGATGCCGATTTTGTTGGTAAAACAATTTTTTTTAATACTGTAGAAATATAATTTTAGTAACAACGGTCTGCCAACCCATTAACTATTAGCCGTCATTAAAGGGCAAGCGTTCTGAATGCGAAATTAAGAGTCGTGTTTACAAGAACGTTTTGTAAGCAGGCTGTTTATGTAGTAAATATTACAACATGCGACATATAATAAAATTGCTATTACATCATAATTACCTGGGATGCATTATGTTCGTAAATATATATCGAAATACCATAAATCGAATTTAAAAATAAAAATTTATGGTACAAATGTGCATATACTCAGTCATAGCTTTTGATAATACAGCAGAGCTTCATAAACAAATTTTAATAGTAAGATTATGTTATGTCGCTCTAATGCAACCCAGAATAGCAAAAAGGAATAAATAGAGTCTAGCATTGCTTCGCTATTCCATTTAGTGTCAGAGTGCATTCGAACGTTTATTATATGGTGTAAATTTTGCTTAGAAATAAATATAGACACTGAAGCCAACATCATACAACATGAATTTCAGATGTTTAAATAATATTAAAAGCAAAATAATAAAAAGTGCTACTTTATTGTATTACTAATCGTTAGTGACAATAAACCAAAAATCCAAATTGGTCGTAATAAGTTTTGAAAAAAATAATTGTGCACTACGCGAAAAAAATAGCACCCTGACTTTTCGTATCCTTTCGCTACTCTTATATACAGTACCGTCGGAAAGTTTGGAAGCAAGCATTAATTAATTGAAATATTTAATTATTAATTTTTTTAAATTTTTTTAATTAAATATTTTTGATTGCCATTATAAATACATAGTGTTTCAGTATTTTTGGTAGTATTTTAACTTAAAAATAATGTTTTATTTAAACACATTTCACAAAATTGAATTTTATTACTTTACGGTATTACTTACCTGCATTTTAAGTTTCGGTAAAACACAAATAAATTTTAGCCAGATGTGGTTTTATTGTTTTTTTTTTATTACTACTAGGTACCGACAACTCCTGAAAAGTGATTTATTTATATAATTTAGTTTAGAACGTACTTTTCAGGGTAGTGAATTTACTTGCCCTTAATTTTTATAAATATCGTTAAATTTTTGAAAAATTATGAAAAGAAATCAAATATCAATTGAAAAATGTGCTGCTATTTGTGCATTACACATGATAAAAGTTTAATAGAACATAAAATTTTAAGTAGATTAAATGTATCTTGCAAAGAGGTGCATTACACCACATCGCGTAGAAGAGAAACCAAACAGCGACGTGTTAGGAAACGCAGTGGACGGCCCCGTGTGACAACCAGTGTCGAAAAAAATTGTATTGCTACAACATGTAAACGTAATCGACTACTTACTTCACCCGAAATAACCCACAGGGTGAATAAAATTCGATATAAACCAATTTCTGTTACAACTGTTAAAACGCGGCTGTTGGCGGCAGGTTTCAGAAGGTTTAAGGGATTGTGTAGCGGTAAGAAAACCATTTCTAAAACCATTTTTCAAAAAACACAGACATTTTTGTACTTGTCAACATTCGAATTAGTTGATAAAACAATAGAAAGAGTACTTTGGACGAACTAATCGAAATTCAAAATATTTGGTTTTAGAAGACGTGTGCATGTTCGATGTAAATCCAGCGATCGAATGGCAAAGCGGTGTTTAGTGCCCACAGAAAGAAAAGGGGGGTGCAGTGCTATGGTTTGGGGATGTTTTGCCGGTGATAGAATTGGCGATTTAGTAAAAATAGAAGGAAAAATGTGGAAATAGCAATATTTAAACATTTTTATGAGAATTTAGTTCCGTCTGGACGACGGATCGTTGGAAAAAATTTTGTGTTTTAGCTGGTTGGCAAAAGCTATTTGGCAGACAAACAAACCACTGGGGTACATCAAATAATGGTTTGCCCGTCCCAGTCACCCGATCTTTAACCAATCTAGCTTTTGTGAGACGAATCGTACCGAAAAATTAAATAACACCTATCACAAAATGAAAATATAATGTGAAAATATCTGCAAGATGTGTGGAAACAGATTTCACCTGATTATTTAATTAATTTAATAAAAAAACGTCTCGAATTTGTAACGCAGTAATATGTGCGAAAGGTAGATATTCTGATAAAATAAATTTATGAATGTTTTTCAATAATAATTTAATTGTTATATGATATAAAATCAATAGTTATTTACCTATTTTCTTAATATTAGCATTAAAATAATTAAATCTTTTAAAATTATAAGTGTTTTATCGAAAAAGTGGTTTGCTTCCAAACTTTCCGACGGTAGTGTAGGTCAAATTTGTATAATATGCCATAAGCGGTCTTTCCCCTTATTGTATTTTATCCAGGGCCGTATTTAGACTAAATTTTGGGGGGGGGGGTTAAAAAAATTACAAAATAAATAGCTAATTTAATAAAATACAAAAGAAGTTTTTCTAAATTTAAATTTTGTTATATTAATTTTTAAAATGTAATGTTTGGAGAAAACTCAGTAGAGGGAGGATTTTTTTGCCAAGATGGTATAAACGACAGAGGCCTATATTTTGCTCCGCTTATTTTTTGAGTGTAATTTTGTGCAAGTATTTTTGCAGTTAAGATTTTATTTATGGTTATTGTTATTAGAAAATTTTGTTTGAAAGTATTTTGTCGAAAGTTACCGCAAAAAAATTGAAATTTTGTGAAAAAATTGTTTTATTTAATTAAAATAAGTATTTTTTGTGCGATTTTTTTTTATTTGAGTTTGATAATCAGAGAAAATTTCGATTTTTTATGAACTCTGTTTAATGGTTGAAAATAATTTGTCGAAGGAGCGACAAATTTTGATTACAGGTTGACTTCTGGGGGAGCGTTTTCGCTGATAAAATTTTGTTTATATAATTTTAAAAGTTTTGTTTACTACGATATTTTTAATAAATTTAAACTTATTCATATTTTAATTTTAAACTCTCGTGTAAAAGAAACGTTTTTAAATAAAATTTTTTAATTTTAAAATTTGTATAAAAATCACAAACTAAATTCTTATTTTACCGATGGCGATAGTAAAATAATGTTGTCAAAACGAAGAACTAAATTAGATTGAAAGAAAATTTCATAAATCTTAAGTAAATGAACACTTATGTACAAATGTTTAAGATATAAAGCAATTTATGGGTTTACAATGCCCATTCTAATTTATTGCGGAAGTGTTATTTTAAGCTATTATGCTGCCCATGATGGTCATAAAATTTATGTTCCCTTTAAAATTGTTGGTTCAAACAATTTATTGCAATTTAAAATTTTTACCATAATAGTGAGAATTAAGATCAAATACCTATTTCATTCATTTCAATATAATTATTTTTCAAAAAATCGAAAATTATTTAATAGGAGTAATAACTAACAATTAATTAAGTGGTCGCAGACTTTTACACAGTACTGTAAATATTTAGGGCATTTTTATATTCTTCATCTTCGGGTTTTATGTTTTTCTAATTTAGTAGTAGTAGGCATTCAATCCGGTGTCGCCAAGCGCCGGATTATAATACAAATTTCCGATTTTTTAATTTGGGATTTAATTTATTAGAAATATCTCTTTAGTTTTAATATTTATTTAAACACTTCAAGTTTAATGTTTTTGTTATAGTTGTAAAAATTGTTTTTGTTTTTTCTGATTTTTTTACGATTGCAGTCGAACTTCCAGTACTTTATTAATTGATAAATAATTTCGGGGGGGGGGGGGGTTGTGACCCCTAAACCCCCCCCCTTAAATACGGCCCTGATTTTATCAATTATATAAAATTGATTTTTGTACTAATAATAATAAAAAATTTCCTGTTATCAAAATGATAATCTCAAAAATAGAAAATTTTCAGTGAATCAAGATTAACCGAAAAATATAAAACAATTATTCTTTCCTTAAAAAGTGCAAGTAAATCTTTGTGTAATTTTGTATGTGTACAGACGTAATTTTGTACCTACGTTATATTATGTGTAATTTTGTTTTTATGAGATTGCACAAAAAATTTCAGTTAAGAGTTTACCTTTTATAATAGCAGTAGTTGATAAAAAAATTAATTCTCGAGCAAATAAATTATAAAATAATTCCTGTTAAATTTATGCAAATTGTCTTAATTTGGTAAAGCAACATGTGAGTATTACGATTTCTCATTTATATACAGCAAAACGTTCAGCCAAATGTTCTTAGTTGTGCTAAGTTGAAATTGAAATCAAGCGGCTGTATTAATTAGAGAGGAATTTATACATGTAAACTGGGAAAATTCACACACCACCGTTTGACATATTTAAATAATAAGTTCGATTTTGTTCGAATGGTTTGACAAAAGCCATTAGCTGTTTTTTAAATTTATATTTTCTTTTCGACTTGGGATGATTTTTTAAACGATTAAAGAACGTTTTTTAGGCCACCCAGTTTAGGTTTTTAAAACAACGTTTAATTGCTTCGTCCAATTAAACAGTGAGACCAAATGCATTTTAATAGGTTTGCGGTTATTCGAAAACAAATTTAAAATACTCAGCTTCGCAAAGCACCCCCGAATGCATCGTTCCGCTAACCGGTTTAAATCCGGGGTGACCTAGAGCGGATTCCAATCTCCAACTGTTCACAGTTGCTTTGAATGCATTTACTGTACACCATAAATATCCAAGTGGATTGAGGAAACTGCTATTTTCTATTCCGTTACCCAACCCTTTGGGTTATACACTTAATGTGTTTTCAGGAAGTTGGTCAATACAACGAAAAATATTTTCATTATCCTGAATACCACACCATTATTAAAAATTTATCGATTACTTATCACGCGCAGGAAGTTTTTGGTTTTAATCTCTCCCAAAAGTTAATTTTCAAATTTTTTGCGAAAGTAAATATTAATTAAATTCTATCAAAAGGTATATCCTGCAATATACATACATATTACATCATTTTAGAAACATTTTCCTTATTTTAAATAAAATAAACGTCATTCCTGACATGATACAAGATTTTGGTATGAAATTCTAAATACATCAGTCTTTCCTATCATTGTAGCACTTGACGTTATCCCACAAAGATGGTCGTTTTTTGAAGGATTTGATTTTAAATGCCTATTCAAATTTATATACTTTCGTGAAAGCAAATTTAAAGGAATAAAAATCAATAAAATAACATTCTTTCATACCTACTTCACTTTATTTAATTAAATTAATTGTGGTTTAGGAGTTAAACATTTCAATGTTACGGTTACGGTATGTTACGATTACAAAAAAAATTGTTGTTAACCGATGTAAATTTATTAAATTATTGTATATAATATTTCTTAGTTTAAAAATTAAAAGTCAACAATTATTAAGTTAGTTAGGATTAAACATTTTCTATTGGAGTATGTTTGCACTAGATTAACTAAGATAATTTTGTTATTAAAGCTTAACAGTTTCATAGTATATAATAATTTATAATCTAACCACTTTTCTAAAAATAATTAAATTTATTTAACTAGTGAACTTTTTTACTTATTAACCTGCCAAATAAATAGGTAAGCCCAAGTAATAATGTTTACGGACCTCGATTTGCCCTCGTTTTACACAAATTTCTTTTGGTATACTCGTATTTTTAATTTAAATTAAAATTAAGTTTCAATCTTTTAACTGTTTTAAATTGCAGAAACTGAATTAATGAGAACAGCGTAACACTGGAAATATAAATAAACAAATTAAAACTGCACGGTAATTGCTAACATTACTAAAATCTACTAATTTTTACAAATAAAAGTTTATGTAATTTAAAAGTATATTTTGATTAAAATTTTCAAAGCTATTTACAATTTATTTTTACAAAAACAAAAGCACATTAGCTTGTTGGTATATAACCAACGACATATGATTTTTTTTTAGTTTTGACCAAGTAATTAAGCAAGTCTGGAAAAATACGTATTCGTTTGAAATATGTATATTTATTTAAATTATTATTAGTAGGTACTTTTATGTTTAATAAGGTTTATATAAACTTTTTAATTTATTTCTAAATGACTACAAATATTTACAGCTTTAGTAAAAAAAATAAGTTAATTTGAAAGGATAAATCCAGACAGATATATAATTTAAAAGTCTCATATTTAAAATGCGACTATAAATTAAAATCCTTAATAGCAAACAGCCTTTGAACTTTAAAATTGCTTTCTGCAGAAATAATATTTTTTCTTAAACTTAATGCCATGATTTATATAAAACATAATTGTGTTTTATAAAATAAATATATTTTTAATAAGAAATAAAACGCAGAAATTGAACATTTTCGTAAACCGCAAGAAGGGAAATAAGGGTATGTGTAAGACAAAGATGTATTCAGCACGCTTTAATTTTCTGATAAGCTTTTTAGCAGAACCTTTATAATCTAACGAATAAATAAAAAATAATATAACTGCTCTAGAAAATGAAGTTCAAAATAACACGCCTTATATCCTTCTTTATCGCCTAACTCAAGCGGAAAATTAAAGAATAATATCCATGCGAACATAATGCGAGAATATTTCAAAGAAAACCGAGTCGAAATGGATCCAAAAATTTTGGCAACTTAGACCGGTATATCATATTTTAAATTTTTCCTCATTTAATTTTCACTTGAAGTTTTATTAAGTATTTAAATTTTCGCCGTATGCAAAGTCGAGACTTTTAAATTATTACAAATTATACAAAACTGGCTTTCAATTAAATTAAGAAAGTTTTATTTTGATATTATAGTTTACAGGTTAGTTTTTGTTTTTAATTTACCAAACTTATCGCCTCGTGCTTGAAATGAAATCTATAACTTCTCCAATTTACTTTAGTCTTAGATAAAACGGTCAAAGCAAATACGAATGTGTAACTTGGTAAGTAGTTCTTGTTATTTGAGGTATTCTGTAAAGGAATGCTGAAAATCTTTGCTTGGACGCTTCCTTTCCTTTACACAAAATACTTGTGCTAAAATATGAGATTATGGTAATTTAATTTTAAGCTGAAATTGTAGTAATAAGGTTTTCAGCTTAAATTTTATTTCAATCATACATACACAGAAGTTCCACCTCAACTGAAAATAACTGAAATAAATATGAAACTAATGATGCTTTCTAAACTGGAGGGTTATTCCATTTCGCATACCGTTTAAGACTTTATTTTCTTCAAGATAGCTTTCGCTTAAATAAAAAGCTCTTAACGGCGAAAAGTTATAAAAATGTGCAGTGCTATGAATTGGGTATGCAAAGCGCGTAATATTTACATAAATAACAAACAATGTTGTCTAAAAGTACAAAACTGAAAATGCAAGAAAATATATTGTGTGTATTTCTAGATAACCAAACGAGAAGAATTTAAATTTGAAACCATTTGCTTAATGCGTCAAGTATAGTAAAACTTTAAGGAAACAGTTTGAGATTAACTTTATTAGTTTTTAACAAAACTTTTCCAAATAAATATTACGTTAGTTGACTTTAACGTCTTTTTTATGTATTAAAAAATTTAAGCCCTGGTGTCATTATATGAAATTAAGTCGCAGCTATTTAAAAAGTTTTTTTTACAAATACACCGTTTATACTATTATCCTTGTTGAGCAGGAGTAAAAAGCCAAGAAAATAATTTTAAAAAAATAAAAATTATTTAATAACATTTTTTTAAATTTTATTAGTATACAATTTTCTTACATTTGTATGTTTAAATTCAAATTTAATCTAAGTAATTATATATAAAAGAAAATTTCATTGGTTTCTTGTAAATTTATTATAAGATTTTATGAATTAACTTAACATGCAAAATTATTTTTTATATATTTTTTCTAGTTTACCATAGATATTGACACTATAGTTAATATAAAATTTAAAGAATATATAATGAAAATGTTCATTCTGATTATAAATAATAGTAGGTCATTCCGTTTATAGTTGATTTACTTCACGAAACTCTAATTTTTAAGTGTCAGTCACTTTGCTTACCATTTTAATTTTTAATTCGTTTTTGAGAGTAAAACTTTCAAAAATAAAACTGGATATTTTTTATTAATTGGTTTTTAGATAATTTATGATAAATTTACCATTACACCATATAACATTGCTTTGAATTTTTTAACTATTTCTAAATAATTCAATAAATATTTTATTATTCAAATGTTTTGCTTTCTTTGTGCTTTGTATGAAAAATTATTTTTTTAAGAAACTATTGTTATAGTTTTTCAAAATATGAAGGTTTGTTTAATTGGTTATACGATTGTTTATTGTAAAAGAATATTATACTCAGCTGTGTTTGATATTTCCAATCGGTATCGATTTTCTCATTGGCGAATTTAACAGTAAGTATTCGGAAATTTCATTGGTAGCTTTATCGTTGTAAAAACAATTTTCAGAATTTTAATGTAATTTCTGCATGCGTGCGAGAAGCAAGATAATCAAAAATGCTCATAAATCGCACCAGGTTCAAATTGTCTTGTTAATATGTCGATGAAAAGATTCAATCGGAAGAATTTAAAATTACATCTAGTTAAATACAAAATTAAATGTTCCTTATGCTGTTTAATTTACGTCTTACATTATATGGTAAGATTTTATAAATCAAGAGCATTATCTTTCAAACGTTCTAGTTAATTATTTTCAGCATTCGGTATGCTGAAATAATTCGATTGTGCTTTAATTAAACCAGTGGCTTTATTGAAATCCCGAAAATACAGTAGTTTCTATACACATTTCATTCTAATAATTGTAAAAGTTATTATACATAATAAGTACTTGTTTTCATAAAAATATAACCTGTAACGCAATTTACTATGTAATGCTTTGAAATATTTTAATTTTAATTTTAAAATTGAAATTTATAACTTGGGATCTTCATCATCTCAATCAAAATCAAAAGTCTTAAAAGAAATAAAGAGAAAAGCATGAGTGGTAAGCAAGTGTCAGAATTCATTTGAAGAAAAATAAAATTCAACGACAGTTTAAATAATTACAACATATAATTATGATTGGTCAACTGCTGCAATTGATTATTTCTGTAAGGTTCATTTTTCGATAAGATAAAGTAATGAATTATTATTCCATTCCATTATTAATGACTATCATTGCTTTATAAAAAACGAAGTAAGTTTAACATTAAATGTATTACCTAATAGGAGTAAAAAAATACATTGTATTACAATAATAATGTTACCGTTATTGATTTATGGTTGGTTTTGCATGGTTTCAATTAATTGCAAGGCTTTGTTGATTGGATTAATTTAATTGGTTTCTAAAGTATAAGAAGGTAGATTTTCTGCACACTGGAAAATAAATAGATATATTCTGTAATATAGAAAATAGATTTGTACATTAAATTATTCTATAAAAAGATCTAAATATGTCTGTATTCATATAATATTAAACCGTGTGGTTTATATTAATAGCTGCGCTGTTTAGTTTAATTTTCAACAATATTCGACAAAGTACGAACAAGCTTCTCACAACTGCGAGTGCGTTTTAGCCCTCTCTACGATCTCTCTCCAAGCTTTCCTATCCTCACATTTCTTTTTCCAGTTCATAACCTTCATCTTCTTAAGGTGCTCCGTTACTTCATCCATCCATCTCGATTTCGTTCTTCCTCTACTTCTCTTCTCCATCGGTCTCCATTCTGTTATTCCTCTTATCACACTTCTTTCGCTTCTTCTCATCACATGACCAATCCAACGTATTCGCTGCGCTTTCACAAATTTCACAACATCCTCATCTCCCATCTCTTTTAATATTTCATGGTTCATTCTCATTCTATGTTCATTCTCATTTATTTTTTTCATACCTAGTATAGCTCTTAGGATTTTTCTCTCAAAAACTCTCAATTTTTCACTTTCCTTTTCTGTCAAGCTCATTACTTCCGCCGCATATGTCACTATTGGCCCTATAAGTGTTCTATATATCTTTATCTTCGTTTTTCTTGTAACATTTTTGCTTTTTAGTATTTTACTGTATCCGTAGTAAGCTCTCCATCCGATCTGTATCTTTTCTCCTATTTCTTCACTTCTGTCATTTTTTTTGTTTATCTGTACTCCCAGATACTTAAACCTCTCCACTTCCTCAAATATATATTGCTCTATTTGGATTTCTTTTCGTTGACCTTCTTGATTTTCTTCTTTATCTAGTCTTAAATATTTTGTTTTGCTTTGGTTATTTTTCAGACCCATCATTTCTGCCTGGTTGCCTAACTCTTGTAAGACTTCTCTCATTTTCTTCTCTGTTCTAGCTATGATAACTATATCGTCAGCGTATGCCAATATTTGACACTCCTTATTTACAATAGTGCCCTCGCACCGGACTCTCCTGATTATTTTTTCCAGCACTAATAGGAACAATGTTGCCGACAACGCATCACCCTGTCTGACTTCTTCAGTGATCTCGAAATTATCTGTCTTTTTTTCTCCCCATTTAACTGTGGTACTTGAGTTTTTCATAGTCATTTTTATAAGTTCTCTTAGTTTTACTGGGATCTTCATTTCTTTCAATGTTTCGAATAATTGTTTTCTTTTTACCGTGTCAAACGCTTGCTTGAAATCAACAAACAGCAGGTGCAGCCGTATATTGTGCTCGTACGATTTTTCGGCAATTTGCTTCATGATGTGGAGTGCATCTATTGTCGACCTCCCCTTTCTGAAACCATACTGGTAGTCTCCAATCATCCCCTCTGTTGCGGATCTGAGTTTCCTAGGAATTATCGTTGAGATCACCTTGTATATTATTGGCAACAAAGTAATTCCTCTATAATTCTTACATTCTTCCGCATTTCCTGTCTTGTATATTGGCACTATTCTGCCAATCTTCCACTCTTCTGGCATCTCCTTTTTTCTCCATATATCAAGAAGTAATTTGTGTATCCTCATATATACATCTCCTCCTGTGTTCTTGATTAATTCCCCGCATACATTGTCTTTACCCGTCGCTTTTCCGTTTTTGATACTATTCAAAATCGCCTTCACCTCACTGTACGTTGGTTCTTGTATGTTTTCCTCCTCGTCTATTATCTTTTTCCTCATTGCCCTGGTCTTCCAGCTCTTCGATTTCACTACTGAGCAAATTTCTGAAATATTCCTTCCATATTTCTCCGTTCTCGTCATCATTATCTGCTAGTCTTCCGTTTCTATCTTTCATACTTCTAATTTTAACATTGCTTTTTCCTTTTTGATTTTTAATTGCCATGTAAAACTTCTTCATGTTATTTCCCCTGCAGTCATTTTCAATGTCATTCATGAGGTAATTCCACCATTTCTCTTTCTTTTGCTTGTACTTCTTATATGCTTCTCTTCTTTTTTCTTTATATAACTCTCTATCTTCTTCCCTTTCCGTCTGTATCCATTTTTTTCTTGCTTTTCTCTTATTCTCAGCATTCCTTTCGCATTTCTCATCAAACCATCTTTTATTTTTACCTCTATTTTTTAAACCCAGGGGTTTTTCCGCACATGTCGTCATAGTTAATTTTATGTTTTCCCATTTTCTATTCATATTTGTCTCTTTTTTCTTTGCATTGATTTCCTCATTTGTTTTCTCTCCATATTTCTGTTTTATGCTGTGGTTGTTAAACTTTTCTATATTTATCCTTTTCGTTCCCTTTCGGTTTTCCCACACTGTTATTATTTTTTGTTTTATCTTTGCAATAACCAAAAAATGATCCGAATCCACATTTGCCCCTCGATATGATCTGACATCACAAATATTTTTATTTCTGTTCTTCGATACACAAATATGATCTATTTGATTTCCTTTTTGATCTTTCGCTCCCGGTATCCTCCACGTTATTTTATGTATCGGTTTATGCTTAAATTTGGTGCTGGAAATTGACAGATTCATGACTGCCGCTAAATTGCACATCCTTTGACCATTATCATTAGTTCTCTCATGCATTGTATATCTTCCCGCAACCTCTTTCAGGTACTCTTCCTTACCCACCTGAGCATTGAAGTCCCCTAGAATAATCATCATATCATGTTTTGGTATGTCTTTTGTCACGTTTTCCACTTCATTATAGAATTGCTCTTTTTCATAGTCGTTTTTTTCTTCTGTTGGCGCGTAGACGTTTATAATACTCATGTTTACCTTCCCATTCCTTAATCTCACATAGGCTATTCTTCCATTTACTGCTTTAAATTGCATTATGTTGTTTCGTATCTTTTTATCAATATAGAATCCCACTCCATTTCTTCCCTGTTTTTTATCACCAGAGTACAGGAACATGTAATTTTAAATTTTCAAATTACTTATGATTGCAGCCGCAAAATGGGGTTAAAAACCTTCAAGTAGGATTCCTCAAAATCTATACTGAAATATTAGCATTATTTAAAAAACAACTTTCAACATTCGTCCATTAACCATTAAAAATACTGCATATGATCGTGAAATTGAAACTGTTAAAGATATTTGATAAAAATTGTGATTTTCAATCTCAATCATCTAATGGAAAAGAAAATAATTCAAATAAGTAGTATCTTCGTCAAGATTTCAGCACTACTTTGATAATTGCTATGCAACCGTGCTATTGCATCAAATACTCTAGTGTATTTCTGTAAAAACTTGTTGCATTTTAGTTCTAAAAAGTGTGACCTAAACTTTAAATCTATCGATTACTATATTACGAACGTTTCATATAGCTCAAATTCAACAATGCTGAACATTTAAATTCTATATCAGAACATTTGCTTAATGTTCTTATTTTTAATATCTTCGGTTGAAAACAAAATTTCATTTTATTTTTTAATTATTGTGGTTTTTTCTTCTTTCGGTGCATATCCAAAATATAAAATATGTGCATACAAGATTCTTTAGGATTTTAAATTAGAAAAATATATAAAAATATTATTTTTAAAATCGAAATGAAAATTTGCCAAGAGTAACGAAACAATGCCACAAACCGCCATTAGACTTTATAATTATTATCAAATGTATAAAAAAAACTGAAAAAGAAAGGAAGAAAAAATCTATTAATTTTTAACCTTTCTACATTTTTAGCTTAGCTTTTTAACGTCTTGCGTTCGAGTATAATATGAATTAATCTCATTTTAAACATTAGGGATCAGCTTTTTTTCCGCATTAGTTTGTAGTTTTCTTCTGTAATGAGAAATGATTATTATATGTATTTTATAATATAAAGTTGAATGGTTTAGTAATCAACCTGTCATAGTTTAGCTTACTTGAGCAGAAAATGGTATTAATGTACCAACCTATATTTTGTGCTTTTATAATTTTGCCAGAGATTATATTTAACACCAAAGTGGTTATAGTAACATTAAATTGAGTAATAAATTATCTAAAATTAATTAAATCGGGTTATAAATTAATTATAATTCTAAAGAAAACTGCAATTTAATAGTATTATCGAAACATGTATAGATTTCGATATAATTGAATTTTATATAAATAAATATGATTGTTTAATTTATGTACAACATTTCATAAAAATCATAATGATAGATTGGATAGAAAGTTTATAATAAGCTCAACTGTTTTTCAAATAAAAATTCATCGGTGCAATTTTTTTATTTCACGAGGAAGAATATATCTAAAGCTGCACTTCAGAGACAGAAGAGTGATTTCCTGCATTATTGTTCTTTAATCAGTCTCTGTCTTCTTTTTTGTTAAACAACTTCGTCTTTCATTAAGAGTATTTATTCTCGAAAGCAAGTAATTAGAACGTTAGATTTTTTGTAATCCAATTACGAAAAGTAATTTAACTTGAAAATGCCGCCAGTAATTTAAGCTGTTTCTAGTGAAACAATAATAATTAGCGTAAAATTAGCGAGGTATTCTTATATTATAAACAAATTTGGTTTAAAAATTAAAATATTTATAATTATTATTATTTTTGAAATAATGAAAATTTAATTTCAACGCTTGCACAATGAAAGCGTCTAAAATATAAACTGGAAATGTGTATTTACACTTAAAACTTTATAGCATGAATATGTCATCAGAAGCGGAATTAAGCGGATTGGGGTAGCAGATTTTCCCAGTCTGTCGCTATTTAAGACATAAATGGGAAGCATAACCTGAGCGGTAAGATTTACAGAGAAAACATCCACCCTATGCTATGTAAACTCACTTTTAATTTTCTTAAATTGATGTTTCTTTTAAATTTAAAATTTTCTTTAAATTACTTCGTGTATTAATTTTCTCAAACTTTAATATTCCTAAATTAATTATTCATATTATTATTTTTTCATTCAGATACATCACTTTTTAAGTAATAAATAATTAAGACATTTAAAAAGAAAAAAAATTATCGTACGTACTTACCTACATAAATATTTTGAATAGCTTTCAAAATTTTTCTGCTGGCAAAATTTATTATAATAAATTTTGTACTGCATTCATTATGCTGTTGACCGTTCCTCACTAACTCAACATTCTAAACATTCCCTGTTTATATTGACAACACAACTTGGAAAATTATTTCCAATATTATTTGTCCTCAAATAGTTTAAACGTAAACATTATGGAATATCTACGTATCAACTGTTACAATTAGATATCAAGTTTTTTTTTAAATATTTTAAAGACACAATAAAAAAGTCCACCTCTGCGTTTTTATTTATTTCTGTATAGTAAAAACTAAAAGAACTTCGGTGATTTTTATGCGCCCACGTATCTCGATATTTGTTAAAATATCAAACTTTTTTTATTGGACTTTACAATAAATTTTATACTAAAATGAAAGAATTTAGCTTGTTTAAACTTTTCCCGAGTAAACCTGCTTATATTAACTAAGTATTAACAGTTTTTCAGTAAGAACAATTTTGCAGTTGATTTATTAAAACGAAAAGATTTTTCTAATATATTTCTAACAAGAATAATAATTATTATTGGACTACCATGCATGTATTCCATTACGTATTAAATTAAATTCGTATTCAATTACGGTTTATTTTTAGGGCAGATTGATAAAAATTGTAAATATTTAAATAACCATCAACAGCAATTTTTAAATTTTTTTTATAGTTTGTACGTTAAAATTATATTAGAGCAGTTAATTTCCTTTTTTACATTTTTAAAATTAAAGCACTCTTTCAGTTTGCTAATTCAATAGACATTTTGTAAGAAAGTAATTTATTTTAAATTTTGTTTTGATTGCAAAGTAATGGAGGATTTAAAATTAAATTATTCTTGTCGAAATAATAAAAGAGCAGTGAAATTACATAGTGTTTTATTAAGTTAATTGAATGTATTTAAGATAGGACAATTATCACGCCATAAGAAGCTATTAAGAAGCTTTTCTTTGCTTCCGAAATACAATTTTCTTTGTAATCTAAAAGCCCATCTTCCATTACCAAAAAGGATTAAAGCGTTCTTTTGAAATTGTTCATCACAATAAAATCTCCAATACTATCTTATATTTATAAGGGGTTTGTCGAGTCTCGTGGGTGCGCTTATCATTAAACGATAACAAATGTAGAAAGAATTATTTTCTATTCCGTAGCACCAAAAAGTTGCTAAATTATTTCTTCCTAAAAGCAAGGATTCACTTATTTGCAAAGCAACGTTTAAGAGAAGTCCTTCGACAAAAGTAAAATTCTCCGCATTGTTTTTTGAAACTTATTTGAAATTCCGGCATCCAATAACGACAGAACAGTAGATTACATCCGTTTTCTGTAGAGACAGAGCTTTAACCTATAGTGGGACAAGATTGACCTTACATTTATAAACGTCAGCACAAACTAACCTAACTCTCAAAGATTCAACCCAAGCATCAATATGCAATTTTTAGTAAGTTTTTCCTGTTATATTAAGTTAGAAAGCGTGGAAAAACCTTTTCCATTTCATGTTTCGGTCAAATTATATTTGCAAATTTTATGATGTATTCTATATTTGAATTCCCCAATTCACTATTTTAATAATAGAAAAAGGTTTTCTAAAAACTATTGTGATTTAAGTTAGCCCGATTTTATATTAAAACCTCACCATCCCGATTTATTTTTTATTTTACGTAACTTCATTAGAACATTTTGACCGTATTAAATTATTTTACTAATATTAAATTTATATTAACTATTTAAATTCAAATCAATTTTATTAAATACTAAAAAAATATGCGCATTTTAAATATTATTTTCTGGATAAAGTAAAATGTGAATTAAATTTAATAATTACTTTTTCTTTTTCAACGCTGCTTAATGCTGAGCTCGCGGCTAAGCCGCTTGAGTCATTTTTAAGCAAAAATAAGACTATACGAGAGTTTAGTATGGATAAGTCGACTCAGATAGCAATAAAGTTCAGCTCGGTGTTAGGGCCGGTTGTACCAACCTCGTTCAAAGGTCGTTCAAGGTGAACTTCTGTTCAACGCAAAAATTCCGTTGTACCAACCTCAGTTAAACTTGAACTGCAGTTCAAATCGACGTTCACGAATACCGGATAGAACGGCCGTTCAAGATAATTGAACTAAGTTCAAACAATGACAAGCATTGCCTAAATGTCATTACTATAAAATAGTGACAGTTTAAATTTAGAATATATGCACAAACTCTGTGAAAGTTGTGTTTTGAATTATTGCTATTTTCTATTCTGTAATAATAATTCATTATCAATATTAATATCATTAAAAGATAATTTAAACAAATTAACGGACGACGAAGATTTTGTAGAATTAATTCGTTTTAATTCAAATAAAACACAAATATATTGTCGTGTTTTGTTTTTACACTTCAACCAGATAAATCCCCTGGTGGTACTTGGAGTTTTGGTCACCAATCTAAACGTTTGTAATTTTGAAAAGAAAACTGAATGTGGTTAATCACCGTACCTTTATTTTCTATAAACATAAAACAACATGAACATAAACAGAAACAGAAACTTAAACTAATAAAATTAAACTTTAAATATACCGTTAACGGAATACCTTTTTTTTTGCACTATTTTTTCTCCTTTTTGTATTATCGCCGCCGTTCTTTGCTCCGCCACAGTTATTTCTTCTCTAACAATCCTCTTTCCAAACTTTACTTCCACACCACTTCAAAAATTCTATTTTTTATACTTTCGAGAGCTTCTTCCCGAAATTAATCGTCCTTTTCATTTTCTTTGTTTTTTTATTTAATTAAATTTCGAGAGATCAATTTCTCTCCAAAATCCAGCTGGAACCTGGTTTATTATTCTTCCCTCACTACCCTCTTTTTTTCACGCTCCCTCTTTTTTTCTCCCCTTTTTTAAATACATCTTAATATTGCTATGTTTATTCTTGCCCATGACATTAAAATCTTGAATTATCCATAGTTCGGGTAAAATTCATGTACAACGACTTTGGTCGAAACCATTGGGTTAAATAGGGAAATCATCTTAGAATTATTTTTAGCAAATTTCTTTTCAAGTTTTCATTAGGGGAGATTCAACTGAAAATAAAATGTTTATTAATTTATAAAGTAAATTTAGGCAACGTACCAGATATTTGTTATCGGAGAACCTTCAGCTACGTTTGGTCTGGCATTGCAAGTTTTGTTATGGTTAAAGTCAATCTGGACATTCCAATATTGCAAAGTTGGATTGTTTCCACCATAAAAAAATCGTTGTGCTGAAAATTGAAAATATTAAACATGCTGGAGTGAAAATTGTATAATAATTTGTGTATTATTGTTAGGTTAAGAATAGGTTTAAGTGGTTACATTTTGGGACGATAATATTGACCAAAATATTATAAAGGTGCGACGAAAGACGATTAGGTTCGCGAGTGTTCACGGGTTTGTGAAAAATTAGGATTTTTGTGGTGCAAATGCGTGTGAGAAAAACGGTTGCATCGGAATTCAACAAAAAGTCGTTTGGACTTACAAAAAAAGAGTCAAACGAGAAATGGAAAACATCATCGGAAAGAGCAGGAAATTCTCTTTAATTTAGGACAATTTGAAGATCCGATGATGAAAATTAAGAACATAAGAAGAGATTCCATCCGAGAATGTGGACGGATCTGGACAATTTGAACTTTTTAATCGAAGCTGGAGTCCGACCGAAAACATCTAGGATAGGAAAATTTATACCAAAAGATGCAGGATTAAAAGTTAATGACTTTAGACAACTTTTAATTTCAAGAAATTTGTGTTGGTGGAAACACCAAGTGAAATTAAGTACTTTAGTTAGTACAGAAATGCAAAATTTTGGCATCCTATGGAACCGCGAATTATCATTGGCCGACGCGGAGATCATCCACCCACCCTAAATTTATATGTGATTTAGTGGATTGTTATTGGTAAATGGCATTATCGATAGACATTGGTCAATCGGCCATAAAACGAATAATTTGGCCCGGATTCCGTATAAAAGGAGGTGCGTTTCTAAAAATAAATGAGTTCGTTTCCAATTTTTGGACTGATTGCTGCGGGAGCTTATGCCCGATAAATTGGCAAAGTTAAATAAAGTACTTTTCGGTGATAGAAAAATTTAATAAAGTAATTTTCGGTGTTAGAAAAAAAAATTTGAGAAAATTTTTTTTGATAATTAAAAATCAATTTAATTATTCATGTAGTGAGATGATAATTGTCGAGCAATGGCAAATTTAAATAAAGTATTTTTCTGTGATAGAAAAATTTAATGCAGTATTTTTCGGTGATAGAAAATTTGATGAAATCATTTTTTTTTTTGATAATTAAAAATTAATTTAATTATTCTTCAAAGAAGAAGATGCTCATGGAGAAGATATAGTCAACTATAATTTCAAAAGGATTACGGGCAAATTTACCTGTTGGTTATGGGATAGTGCCGTCCTGAAGTTTAAGTGATTACGTCGTGTTGAGAGAATTTAAGAAAAATATACAAGGTAGATAAAACAATTTTGATTGTAAAAATGTTGTGTTTTTTCTTTAGGTAAAAACGTTGTTTTTTAGCTTAAGTTTTAAAAATATGTGGGGTTAGGTTTAGGTTTTTGTTTAATTTTAAAAAAAATTGTACTTACGTGTGTTATGCAATTAAACCAGATGACAGAAATTTATAGAATTTCAATTCACTCCACAGCACAACGTTTACAATTTATTTTCAGAAAAGTTCTGAATACGGTCACGAAATTTGCAGGTACATTTGGCGAGATAACAAGTATTGGTGGTTGCTAACTTACTTTCCTTATCTTAGTAATGGTATGTTCAGTGGCGTGTACATGATAAGTACGATAGGTAGGTCTGCTATTAGTTTTTTTATTATTGTTATCAATAAATGATAACTGGCGCCGGGCAATTTTAGGAGACCATCGTAACTTATTTGTAGAGTATCACAGCAATATATATAAATACAGAAATGAATAAATGAAAATGGTTGTCGTTCCTGACGGAATATCACCGTACTTCTTCTGAAATACTTCAAATTCAAAATTTGAAGTGAAGTTTCTGCTCGCTACAATCTTCTATGTGTCTTTGCTTCTTCAGCTATCTTTTTCCATGCGCTCCTGTTTTGCCACTTAAATCTTCAGTTCTGGATACCCATTTCCATCAGTTCTTCACTCACTTCATTTCACCATCTCGCACTGGGTCTTCCTCTCTTTCTTACATTTGTTGGGTTCTATTCAATTACTCTTCTTATAGTTTCCTTCTCATCTTTTCCCATCATATGCCCCATCCATTTCATTCTGAGCTTTAATATTTCTTATCACATTTTCGTCTGCATTATTTCATTCAGCTCTACATTGGTTCTTATTCTAATTTCTTGTATATCCTTATCTTGGTTTTAAAAATTATTTGTTTCTTTTACTCGAGAAATGTTGGTTGGCATAATATGCCTTATTGGGTGATTGAACTTTTTCATTTATCTCCTTGCTTCATTCCTTTTTATTATTCACCACGATTCCAAAATATTTAAAACTTGATAATCTGTCACTTAATGTCACTTGATAATAAATTTTAGAAATATTGGAAAACAATTTAGAAGTATTAAGAACAAAACAGGAGTACCACTACACCTGAATGTCGTGTAAACTGCGTTTAACTGAACGCCATCTGAACCTCTTTTGTACAACCCAAAAAACTCTGAACTTAGTTCAGCATTGAACTGCAGTTCAGTTAAACCGGCGTTCAAGCAAAGTTGGTACAACCGGCTCTTAATGCAACGATCAAAGTGTTTGAAATGTAATCGTCTTCTAGACCGCCACAGAGTCAATTTCAATGTATGTACATTTGTGCCTATTAGTTGTAATTGCTTTTAAAAATAGACCGTACAAGCTAATTTTTAAGAAAAATTGAAAAAAGAACCTTAAAAATAATCGAATTGATTTTTATTTATAAACATGACAACATAATATTTTATAATGAATTATCTGAAACATTGACTTTTTAGTTCTTTGGGACTTTCACTATACACTTGTGTACGTGTCGTTTATTTCAAATAGATTTTTTTAATGATTTTAATATAATTTATAATTTCCAATTTTCAATTTAAAACTAAACGTGATATGTATCAAGTTACATTACTGTTTATAATAAATTGAATATTGATTATTGAGAAATTCAAAGCTGTTTTCCATTTCTAAGAGTTTATGAAAATTGATAATACTCGGATGAAATGAAATAAACTTCTACCACAATTCTCGCTTATATTTAATCAGTTGCTATAGATAATTACTTTATTGTTCATTTGCTTATAAATGCAATCGTTCTAGAATTTAATTTCATACTAAATTACAAAAAAAGTTCAAGAAGCCTGTGAAAATTAAAACTCAATTTTAATTGTAAATGATGCGGAAATTAAAATTTCATTTTAAGCTTTATACACGAAGAGATTACGAAAGGGCGAATAATATGAAGGCACATGGTCAAACTTTTTGTACAATACTCGTAATTTGCTAGAATGCTGAAAAATTTTCCTCACTTTGAGATACGAAGTTAAATTCTACTAAAGAAAATTAGAGTTGGAAAATAAATCACTGTAAAGAATAGTAGGAATATTGTTATATTACAGACAAGTAACAAAAAGTACATATTCTCCAAATAAATCATTTTATTTTTCGTTGCTGTAAATTATTTAATTTAATAACTAGAACTAAACTAAAAAAAATATAACCTTTTTATTAACTTGAATAATCAAATTCAATACCAAATTACAAACATTAATGTCATACTTAATAAAAATTATTCGTTTATTTTTTATTAGTAAGCTGTAACATTGTCAACTCTAAGTTACTTAGTATCTATGTAACTCTATGATCACTCGATATAGCTGATAGGTTAAATGCAAAACAATTTAGTATTATCCAATCGAGAACATCTGTAATAAATTACAAGCTAATAGATTCTAGATTGGTTTGAATAAGCAGTAACGGAAATCAATAAATCGAAGCATAAATTTATAAAATTCCAGAATACATTTTGGATTTAATTACAATAATTCTAAATAAATTTAAATACAAGATGATATGTTGTATTTACTTAGTAGGAGATAAATACTGCTCGTTTTTTTGGTTCACTTATTTGCCATCACAATGTTTTTAAATTACTGCCCGGAAGATTAACGGCACAGTTGGAAATCTTAGCGTTTACGAGTCTTGCTAATGTAAGTTCAGTTTATATTGCCAACATTTATATTGATATACAATGTATACAAAAGTAATTTACAAATTACGATTGATTCAATTATATTACTTATGGTTGTTCTCATTAACTTTCTTGACGTTGCATTACTGCCTACTGGAGTTTGATAAAGTTAGACTTTCTCATAATGAAAAATAAGTAAAAAATTTACAAGATTTTTTGTTTCTAAATAGAACGCGCGTTTCAAAAACTTACATTTTTTGCCCAGCGATATTTGAACGGTCGTCTAGTATAAACTTAGTTTACGAGAGAGTTTGTTCTACTAACTAATTTATTATTTCTATATAGTAGCTACTTAATTTTTTATGAAATAGCACTGAAATTAAATTCACTTTTGTCGGTTAAACATTATTTTTTACATAACATCGGTGTAAGAGATAATCGTTGTTTTTTGGTGTAATGAATTTTATGCTTGGCCAACAGCCAAAAAACTAACAGCGAGTAAGTCGTAGATTGCTCGTAACTAAATTTTTTTAATATTTTATGTTATAAATTTTATTCTTTAAGAATTAAAAATGGGAAATAAAAGTTTATCTTTTTTCATGGTTTCATAATATAATATACTATTATATAATTATTTATTTATAAATGTTCAAAATGTCTCGTAACATCCTTGTAACATGCTGTTAAATTTACGAGATGGGTTTTAAGTGAAATAGTTTTGTTAAACTGCTCATTAGTTTGCCTTTAATTTTGGAACATATAAATACTCGGAATTAGTCAGTCGTAAGAATTAAGTCGTAGCGACTTTTTGTTTTATGCCACTATTTTCCTCAACTCCCAGGCTTTAATTTTCACTTAGCTCTAAATTATAGAAATATTTTTCATTTTATTAAAATCGAAAAAGAATAGCAAATCAATTTATAGTTCGACTAGTATGAAACCTGTCGAAGAGGCTATAGTAGCTTCGCACACTACGACAACTAAACCGATTTTAACCAGTTTCGATTCTTTGATTTAGAAGCAATAATCTTCATCTAAATAAAGTTAAATCCAATATCTTGATTATGCGGGTAGGTACTAAATGTCGCAATTAAAAAATTTAATGATACTTTTAATGGAACGCTAAGAGTTAACATTATTTGAAAAAGCTCTAGCATAGTAATAAGGTGTTCGCATTCGAACGAACGAGCAGCTGCGTTCTCTACTCATTCCGTAGTAATTATTTGATTCACTCGTTGTAACCAGTTGCGAATTGAATTTATGATCGGCTCTTACAGGTCGGTACGTAATGAACTGTAAATTATTGTGTTTTAGGAATTTTGGATGTTAGGACGATAGAACGTGAAACCGCCATTCATATAAATAAAAGGTCGTGGCCTACGCACTAACAACCATATTAACGACTCGAGTTTCTCAATGTAATCTCTCTACTCGGTAAAATTTATGCATAATGATACCAACTTTTTAAGCTGATTAAGAATGAGCTTAATTAATAACAATGTGCAACAGTGGCATAATTAAACGAGAATTTATGATCTCCCCAGTTTAAATTAGTTAAAATTCTGAATTTCACCATTTCCAGCTTTTATTCTTAAAAGTTGTGCTAATCTGTAATTTTAATTTGTCAAACAAATCGATCAAAATGATAAATTGCCCAAAGCAATTTTAGTACTCCGACCGATTTGTGAATACCTCAAGCGTTAATTTTGCGGATTATTTGCTTTACGGATAAAAAGTTGCAGATAGTTTACTAACCCTAAATTTCTGATTGACACATTTATTTCAAGACATTTTTTCCCCCTACATAATATAAACAGGGTGTTTCAGGAAAGATTCTGAATATCCCCGGAGGTTATCACAAAAGCTTGCGGAAATACAAGTGTTTAAAATCTACACCACACTCGGTTAGATTTTGGTTTGTAGAGGTGGATTAGAAGCAATTACACAAAAGAGTCGAACTGATCGCTAGAGTTATGAATAATGCTCAACTCATAAAAACAACTAGAGTTTCACATAAAATCCACTTGTCAGTAGAACGGTTCCTGTTTAGCTTTTGTGCCATCGAAAGATTTATCCAGCTTATAATGGACAATATTTTGTGTCAACTCATTTTAACAAACCACGAAGACCACCTCATTTCACATATGTTAATCTTCTTGGGCATTAGGGGATGCAGTATAAATAAAAAACAAACGGGAACGTCTACTAGTTTCGATTTTTAATTAAATCATCATCAGGACTACAAAAAATATAACAAAGGCAAATTAGATGGGTCTGGCATGAACACCGCAATATCACAAATACAAAATTAAAAACATAACCAAGAGAACTGTAAAAAAGATCCACCTGTGGTTACAACAAATTGTCAAAATATTAAAAAATAAACAAGATAAAGCAGTGCAAAACCAGCGCCGCGACAACAATACGCAAACACACAAATAAAAGTTTCTACATTAATGCTTACAGCAATCAAAAAACAAGAGCGTCAAAAGACACTTCACAGCAAATCAGTCAAAAGGTAAAATGACGGTCAACAAAATCCTGAAAAATATATACAATAATAAAAACCATCAAAAGCAGGCACAAACAGAACGCACAGCATGAAAACAAAAACACACGAACCGGTGCAAGAAGTGAAAAGGGATGGGGGGCTCAATTGTTATCAACCCTCTAGTGGTAGATCGACAGAAGGGCCCTATACGTAGTCTCAATCTGTAAGAAATCGGTGTTTTTATTAACGTTGGAGAGCTCCATCCCGATGTATGAAGCCTCAAGAAAAGACCTTTTATGAAAACAACTTTCTTCAGCCAACACCTTCACATCCTTGAAGTCGAAGAGATGGTTATGGATAATGAAATGCTTAGACAAACCAGTTTTTTTAGAACCATTTTTGGCATCTCTGATGTGTTGCTTAAGTCTGTTATGTAAGAGTTGTTTGGTCTGTTCAATGTAAGAGCTGGCCGCATTGGCAGATAACCTTATAAACCAACTCACTTCTACACTCAAGTGGCACTCGATCTTTTAAGCCGGTGTAGACTAAGGTTTCCAAATTAAAACAGTTGTGAAAAGACAAACAGATGCGTTTGTCACGTATGTGGTTATTAAGGATACCCTTCATCCGACCAGCCAACCAAGGCTGAAAAGTAACCTTGTGTTATTTAGTACCCCCAATAGTGTCCACTAAAGACGCAGAAGAGTGTGCGGACATCTTCTTACCTGCGCCGAAAACAGAGAGGTGGGCCAGCCTGTGGGGGTAATCATTTCTGATCAATTGGTCTTTCAGACAATTAAGTCTCAATCCACGTAGGTCTGAACTCACAACGGTGAGGATACGATGTTTAAGAGTGTTTCATGGGATGTGCCGAATGAAAGTTAAGCAATCTCTCGCTAGATGCAGGTTTCCTATATAGATCCGTATGCAGTGTGCCATCGAATTTCCTACATACCAATAGGTCCAGGAAAAGAATGGAACTGTTGGACTTCAATGCATGAGTGAAATGTAAAAGACCATCATAGTTGTTCAATATATCCAACCAGACATCCAATTTATCGGACGGGGTCCCAGTAAGTATGTCATCGACGTACAGCATGAGAAAAGGGAGTTCAAAATCAATGGCTCCAAGGAAATTCATCAACTCATCAAGGGTCACCCATTGCAGATCCGACAAGTTGGGAATAAAAATTACCATCATACTGGAAATAACTGTTTTCGAACACCAAAGATACCATCATCCTGAAGAAACCCAACGGAATCGATGTAAAAGGAGTGATGAGATCCCAATTGTTAGTTAATGATGCTATGACTGCATCTTTAGATATGTTAGTAAACAAAAAGCTCACATCAAAAGATATGAGTGTGTAGTTATGAGGTAATTTAGCATTAGTAATTTTTTCCATAGCATCATTAGAATTTCTGATGTTGAAAGGAAACAGTAGAGCAACATTGCTGAGGATAGAAGTGATAAACTTTGCCAACGGGATAGAGGGAGATCGAATGCAGCTTACTACGGGTCTCAAAGGGCCGCCAGGTTTGTGAGATTTAGGCAGTCCATATGCCTTGGGTGACCGGGCATTATAGCAAGTGAGTTTTTTCCTGGTTCGATCATCAATGTATCCTGCCTCATACAAGGACTTAGCAATCTTATTAAAGGTGCTTTGTACGGATGAAATGGGGTCCCTTCTGAGTTTCTCATAAGTAGCTGGAACTTCGAATAATGTGTCCATCTTATCTCTGTATTCTTGGATGGTCATGACTACAGAGGAGTTACCTTTATCTGCCCTCATCACGCAAAGTTCAGGGTTATCCTTCAGAAACTTCTTGGTTTGGTAAACCTGTCTTCTAATATGGCACCTATTTTCCGTATTATCACTTCGGTTTATAAAGTTATGAGTGACATTAAGTAATTTGCTACGTAGTTCAGACTTGTATTCTAGTAGACGTTCCCGTTTATGTTTTATTTATACTGCATCCCCTAATGCCCAAGAAGATTAACATATGTGAAATAATTTTGGGGTGAGAATTAATCTGTTACCACCTCATTTGTTTGATTTTAAGTCCATAAATTGCTAACCGACAAGCTTAGATTTCTTAAAATTTGCTAAAAATTCATCCACCGTAACATCTCAATTAAATTAAATTAAAGTTCAAAAAACAACTCATCACTTTTAAATTGTCACGAAATGTTTTTATCCAAACCTCTGTTGCAACGGGTTTTAATTTTGCCTAATCAAATTAGGCATCTAATCTATTTTGGCACGATTTTTTTTACAATGAAAAATAAAAACTTTGATACCACATTAAAAATGCAAAATGCTACAAAAAGTTTTAAATTCCATTTATCTAGGTAAGTAATTAAATTAAAAAATAAATGTTTGAAACTTTTTTGTTTCTTCGCATGAAAAAATTACTAATATGCCCCGATTTTCTACAGAAATTTAATAATCCTTGAAATTTTCGAATAATTATTCGAATTTTTAATAATTTTGGTAAACAAAAACTCGTCGCGGTTTCTGATACAGAATTTGGGTGATTTTCAATTTAGTTTATAATAAAACGTTGTGTAACTTATCCATCATGTGCAGGATGGATTATTTGTTGAAATCAATTTAAATTGAGTATCATCGCCTACACTTACTGCGATAAGTAAACATTATGAAAAATATTTTGTAAAGTATATTATTATGCATAATATAAATAAAATTCTACAGGGAACATTTAGAGAAAATAAAATTAATACTATTCTTGCTTACATCTATGGGGAAATATATGTAATGTAGTTCCAATCGACGTCGATTGCTACATTCATAGTCAATTTTTTTTAAATTATCTATTAAAAATATTCCTAGTGCGCTATTATTAAATTGTGCTGTCAAAATAAATAATACAAATTGCAATAGTGTGATAAATCAATTAATAATCATAGAAATATTTCATATAGTAGGTAGTTAAATAACATTCACTTTCCGGAAAATTAATATTTAATACCGAACTTTATTATTATTTATTTACGTTAATATTGATAAAATTTCGTTAGGTTTAGTTTATGTTAAAAACACTCAATTAACGAAATGGAATTGTAAAGCTGCCTGGTAAATATAAAATTAAAAAAAAAAGTTGGTGAGCTTAGTTAGCTTTTCAACTAGCAGACTCGTGTCAACTTTTCCATTAATCTAGTGTCTAGAGAAAAGAAAAGCACACAAGAATGAATGAGGCTTAATTTTTTTTTATTTGTATTTGTAAAAAAAATTCTCACTGCATGCAACAATATAATCAAGGTTTATAGGCAAATTTTAAAGAACTCAATTTAAGTCTAGCTGTAGGTTAAAAGAGTTAAGTAATTTTGTTTTATAGTTACGTAGAGGGAAAGTTTTGTTGTATTTTCTTGTTAAGTTAACAAAAGCGGAGTCAACACTTCAGTTAGGAAATGTCCCATTTAATTTGGATTTACCAAGTGCAACTAAATTCTACCCTTCGGTGTGAATATCCAGCCTTCTTTTAAATAAAAAAACTTTTATTTGGTTTTAAACTCATAGTTTTTTGCAAGAATGAAAAGGTATCATTATTTACAAACTTAGGGATGTTATTTATCGAGTCGGGGTTTTTAAAATTAAAAAGTTGCGTAAAGTTACATTTGCCACCGAAAAGTGTCGAGAATCTCTTAAAATAATAACGATGCAAAGTAGACGCATTAAGATATTTCCCACAATTTCCCATTAAATCTTTAAATGGAAATCCGAGAAAATTGTAGCTCGAGAACTGGGTGTGTCGACTATTTCATCTGTTTCCGTCATCGCAACACGAATAAGTCTTAAGATTCGCATTAAAGCACTTGTCGGAGAATCATTTTGAAGTCAAAGTTTGAAATTTGCTAATTGTAATTAATCTTTTGTAGGCTGAAACAATTTTAATTATTAAAATTTTGACAGAATTATTTAATTATGCCGTAAATTTGCTCGAAGCAATTGACAGTTTCTAATGATTTACATCATTATTCGTAGGCAATCACATATTTTTGATCGATTGATTATAATAGCTACTACCTAGCTATGTAGATGATAGCAATTTTTAAATTAAGCTAATTATAGTCAAATTTATAACTACCTATCTGAAATTGATTTATGAGGTCTAATTATTGTAGATACATGACTAATGTCGATTTTTATATCTTAGTTTTTGTGGAAACTATTAAATATTGATAGTTTCCATATTATGTATTTTAATTACATAAAATACTATGTAAAAGGTATCGGGTCTTACCTAAGTTACTAGGTTTGAAAAATAGTCATGTGGTTGTAAATTTGTTCCTTTGATAATGCTTTGCCACGGTAATAAATTTGTGGCTGTATGAGATTTTCCAGTGCTCTAACTTTAAATTCCGCTTTAGTCATTATTTGTAAGCCAAAATACGAAAAGTATAAACATTTTCTTAAAACGGATTATCTACAAAAAAGGTAGAAACATTATAACGGGAGAAATAAATGTAAACCAACATTAATTAAAATTTTCTGATCAGTTCATCTCGACTCGAACCCATTAATTGGTAATTTGTCTTAGACACGGCACCAGGGGGCATTTCTGGGCACCAGGTGAAACTAATAAAATACAATAAGAATAAAGGGTATTTTAAATTTTAAAATATGGATTGTACCGGATATAACAAACCAAGCACTGAATGTTTGATCATTACAATTTTATCTATTTAAAGAATTAAGGTTGACATTGATCTTTCCATAGATAAAACACCCGGTAGGGTTAAAAATAATTATTAAACAATTGCAAAATTTAAATTTGCTTTTTTTATATTTTGAACCGTAAGGAAGCACAAAATCCTTGATTCTGTTTACCAGATACCGGAACTACACAATTCATAATTTTGACGAAAATAAAATTAGAATTGAAACTTAATGTTTCTAGCATCCATTACGTTCTACGGGTATAAAACATTTAAGTATCTCATTATTTTGTACTTTAAACAAAGTTAGTATCCCAGCGAATATTCACAAAATAAATTTGCATATTATTGCTTATATTGTAGGTTAATCAATTTCTTTTCTTTCGTTTTCTTCTTTTTTAAGTTGCTCGCTATTTGGCTTAGAACTAATACAACTGGCGTTACTCCTTCACAATGGTATTCTCAAACTGAAAATTTCCAACAAAATGCTTTTTATAAAAATGTAAGGAAGTTGGTTTACTTTCTATTATTTATTATTTATTCTTCGATGCATCATTTAATAATAATATTAAATTTTAAAAGCTAATAAAAATTTTTCATTAAGAACCGTAAAAGACAAAAATATAAACAGGTAGGTTCTCAAACAACGTTTAGAGCTTTAAAGTTTTTATTTTGCGTTTTATTTTTCAGAAGGTAATCCTTTCCATAATCTACGTACATGGCATTGAAAATCGTTATTTGACTTTTTGTGTCTTTTCTCTTGCCTTTCCTGTTTAATTAACCAGCCTCGATAAAATATTGACCCAAAATTAATTAGAAAGCCGTAATTAAAATTTTCTATGTACATTTTGATGGTTTACTTTATCCATTTAAATGATATACTAAAGCATATAAAAACCCTTGTCAAACACAAATTGAAAAAAAATTGTATGATAATTAATGAGAAATGTTATTAATACAACGTTATTAATTTTGCCAAAATTAAGGTGATCAAAAATTAATTTTACCAAGGAAAACCATGACATACTATAAGAATCTAATGACATTTTATTATAAATTAAATAATCAAATGCTTAGATTGATGATGGCGAGTATTAAGAAAGTTCTTTATGTAAACTTCAAGCCAATTTCTTTAAATAAGAAACCAACATTCGAAAATCTTCTGGAGTAATTTATTATTTTTAGTATTATTTCTTTAGAAGTCGAATTTGTGAGGATTTTATTTTATCAATTTGAATTTTAAAGAAAAATTGTGTCAATAACTTTAGCTTAAGTTGATTAGACACGAAAATCACGTCAGTGATTTTTTTGGTACCCACTTACTTATAAATAATAATTTCAACATACCTCTAAATTTGCTTTGCAATTTCTACCCTTTATTTTAGGCACGCGAATGTTAAAGTTTATTCAGCTCCGTAAATGAAAATTTCTATTTTACTTGGTTAAATTGAAAGGGTCTAGAAAACTTTTAATTTCACATAGTGTTTTCCGTTTTTGGTGTTTACATACGAATTTTAGATTTAAATATACTGCCCTTATAACATGGAGTATTAAATATTTTAAAATATAAAATAGCTTTTTTTATATTAATTAAAATTGCTTTCCGGCGGGAATTTTTTTAATTTCCTTCCGATCTGATAATTTTATTTTCAATTTCGATAGTTTACAAATTCAAACCACTGTAAATGATTATTTACACCTGTGTAACTACAAACTTCCTAATCTACACTGAACTGGTATAATGTGGTAACATGTTCAGAAATTTAGTTGTTAATTGTCTAGACTGACATAAAATAATTTGCATTCAAAATTATGGAAGCGGAAACAAAATGATTTCGAAGCTTATTATCGGTTTGTACTAAAATATCGATTAACTTTTGTTTAATTTTAATAATTATAGCGATTCAGCAATGTTATCGAATTTGTCTATAAATTTCGTAATAGCCATTATTATTATTATGAAAAGAACGATAAAAAATTAAACCCAGTTGAGTAAGAAGGAAAACACTACTTGTCCATGGCATTTATTCCTGGCTTACATCTTCTTCGTACTTCCAGGGACCGTTTTCCGGTTCACCCGTTTCCGCTGACATGACACGCTTCACATAAATGACTTTAACATCTGCTCCAGGATATAAATCTTGAAATAAAACGTTCCTTGCTTTAAGTTTCAACGGTTTCTGTATTACTTAACTAGATTGCAACTCAACTTTAAAATTTCTTATGGGTTATACCATTAGACACTTATTACCATTCATTAACAGATTAATCGACTAAGAAGCTTTGGCATTGCTTAATAATTGATGGACAATTTGAAAACGTATAGATCCTGTAGTTATATAAAGTTGAGATTGTACACTGTAAAAAATTCTGAACCGCATTTAAAATTTAATATTATGTTCTTAAATAGCACAAACGTTATGGTATTACGTATTTACGTAGATTACATTGCATTGTTCTGCAAACTAATTTATATATCGTGGTAATATATTATAACATTATTTATCACCTCATTTGATATTGTGTGAAGCATAAAATACGAATGTATTAATTTATTTAATTACTGTAATGCACTCTAAATGCACTCCGCGTGTACTCAACAAGTAAATAAAATCTAGAATAGTAAAAAATCAATACTAAACCGATTTATAGGTAACATTTAACCTGCAGTCGCTTTAGAAATTAATTTTCTAAATTTAAGATCACTTTTTCATAATATAGTAGCTGACCAAATAATTTTAGTTAATTGGACAATTTTTGCTTTTAATTATATGTGCTCCGTTTATAAATTAAGTAATATGAAAATAATTTTCTGTTGACACAGTTTATTTAATTACGTCTCTTTTGCAGTGTAAAAACAGTTCTAGAATAAATTAGACGAATATTGGGTGTAAAGGGGAAGCAAATCAAACAAATTAACTGCTGGCCAGTTAATGGAGTTATGGAGTTAGAGACTCCCTAAGACACACAAAGAGGGCACCCCATTAAGACCTGTTATCAGCTGTATTGAGTCCCCCTCGGTGCCTTTAGCTGGATACATAAATAACATCTTAAAAAATGCTCTTCCATCACTCCTATTTAATGTTAAAAACTCTAAGGAGACGAGAGAGAAGATTGTACACAGCGTTTTGGCAAATGATTATGTCCTGGTGTCGTTCGACGTTAATTCGTTGTTCACCAACATCTCGAAGGAATCAGTATTGATATCTATCAGGAACAATTGGGATTTAATAGCACCATTCACCTCGATCCAACTGGAGGAATTCCTTAAGCTTATAGGTACAATTTTTGACAACAGCTACTTTAGCTATGATGGGGAGTATTATGAGCAATTGGTGGGATCAGCTATGGGTTATCATCTGCTCCCCTGTTTTCGCAAATTTTGTCATGAACGACCTTCTGTGTAACTTCTTGGGATCCATCTCTTTTGAGGTGCCTTTTCTCTTATTATATGTGGATGACATTTTAACGGCGATTCCAGCTAATAAATTTCTGTTTTTGTATATCCATGTCAATTTCCGACAACACACTGCATTTTCAAGCGTTTACCATCACCAACTGTTAGGTATGTTTGCGTCCCCCGGGACACTCTTATTTTTTAAAAATTGTAGCAACTCTGTTTTTATATTTTAGCCCTGAGGATGGATTAATATATAGTCCGAAACGTTGGCCAGTAGTTAATTTGTTTGATTTGCTTCCTCTTTACACCCAATATTCGTCTAATTTATTAAGAATAAGCAAGGGAAAAATTTTGTTTACATTCCAGTTCTAGAATAACTCACAAGTTCTTATCACAAAACAAAGGTTGTAACGTTATAAGTTTTGGTAAGATTAGAATCTTTTAAAATTTAGTTTCAGAGATGACATTTTAATATCACATTTAGTGTAGTATTCTTCAAAAGCTCGTCGCAACCGATGTGACAGTTTCACCAAATTGCCTTGAGAGACAAATAAAAAGGTTTTATTTGTAAATTTTGTTGCAATCATAGATATTAAACAAATGAGTTTGGATATTTTTATATGTAGGAGAGAGTGGAGCAGAGCGAACCGAAAATTATAACTTCCAATATAAACAATGTAATGTAATAATGATTTAAAACTGTAAATAATTTAAATTAACTGTAAAAAAATTTCAGTTTTCAACAAAAATACATACTTTCCTCACATATCATTTGATATGATTTTTTGTTCAATACTCACAGATAAGAAAAATTGTTACGATTATCAAGCGGATATTACGATTCAATGAAAACAGAATTTCTAATAATGTAATCACGCTCACTAAAATCTAGTCGACCACAAAACCACATTTTCAACCAACATCCACTATTAATATATTAGGGTTTAATAGTTTCTAGGGAGATAATATCGCGGAATGTAATTTGGTAAACTATTAGCGGTAGCGTTGCTTTGCTTTCCTTAAAATGGAACAAAAGCTCTCGTGCTGGCAGTTATTAAAATAAAGGATAAATTTACGAACACAAGCTAACTTTTGACGTCCACATTAGCTCTGCCACTGGAGCAAGAAGTTTGAAACTTACTCTCAAGTTATTATAACATCTTCAAATTTAAGTGAACCATTCACCTGATATTATATAAAATCATGTTTCTACATTTTATCAAAATCAAAAAATCGATATATGTGGGTATGATATGTAATTAAATCTTAATTTAATAGCGACCTGGTTTTATTGAGGTATTAAATTTTATGGCATTACCACTTGTCGGTCTTATTCTCAGCAACATAATTTTCTAATCTTACAATATTTCATCACAAACATTACGTCTCTACAATTAGACCGAGTTTAGTTATAATTAAACTTAACCCCTGCCTCGACGAGATTACTTGAGGAGTCTCCAGATTTTCACCATATAAACTACACGTACTTATACACAAGAAGCTGTCGTAAACGTCAATTACATCATACACATCCCGACAGTAACAATTAATTACTGCTCCTTCCTTTTAGTCCTAGGACAACCAAAAAAATCATACTAAAATCCTCAAAAAATGTTTCAGAATCCCCGAAATAAATAAACGTTCTTTTATCGAGATGAGGTAAAAGGTGAAATAACTCGTGTTTTGTCTAAAAACAACTTTAACAAAATGAAGAAATATTTTTTATGAAAACAGATGACTTTCTAAGTGATCTATCATTTTTTTAAATTTTCTTTTAGACGCATTGGCATTGCTACGGTGCAGTGTGTACTTCTTGACTTAATAAGATCGATCAGAGGGGTTCGTTTCGTACAGAACAAAAAACCAACCTTAGAATTCTAATTAACCCTTTAGAGACATAATTGATTGTTTATTAACTTCGAAACCTGAAACTCGAACGTTACAAAAAACCGAATTTCTACACGATTGTCGTAATGATCCTGTATTTCAAACGACTATGACAAAGTTCGAAACGACACATCAAAGAAGCACATAACAAAGTCGAAAGCTGGATCCTTAAATTTGTTCAGTTTGAAATTGAAAATTTTTTGCGAAAATAAACATTACAAGTAGGTATCTACTATCTCGGGTTGGTATTAATGTAAGATAAAGGAAATTTTAAAAGTTAGCATTCAATTTAATACTCGAAACTGTTCAATTAATAATCTTCTAACTTTTGTTCTTATAAAATAATGAAGTGTTTAAAAGTGATAAAACTTAAGTAATTAAGGCAAAGTATTAGGTAATATTTCAGAAAGGTTCGTATCGATTTTCACTTTGATTTTGTAATTATTAAGATTTGATCTTAATAGGGTAATAATTTTCATTTAAGTATCTTCTCTTACATGATATTTATTTACTTATCTCTTCATAATATTCAAGTGAAGTAAGTATAACGAGAGTGGTTGTAAAGTGTTTGCGGTTTCCGTGATTGCTGATTGTTCATTGTCCTGGTAATAACCGAAACAACGACAAAATCAAGACAATTTTAGCATCAGCTTTTGTTACGTGCTTTGTATTTATTTTGTACACCAGTTTCCTTTAGATAATTATATTAATTTGGAAATAGCACGATAACCAAACCTAGAAATTTAAAAATTTTCTAATAAAATTATCGTAGTTGGGAGCGTAAACTACAAATTAAACATACAATTTTCAGGATAATTAAAAAATTTTAGTAAAAATGAGCTAAAAAGCCGTATAAAAGTTTAGTTTCACCTTCTAATAAATGTAGATAATTGTCTACGAATTTTTATTGAAGAGATTGAGATTTTTTTGAGATTTTCTGAATTTATTTTTGTAGAAATTGTAATTTTATTTATATTTTAAATTTGGCAAGGCGGCTTAATCAAATTAGTGATATTAAGGACAATATTTCCAATCATTTGGAAATAATTACTAAAGTAATTTTGAATGAATAAAAGATAAAGTGAAGAAGGAAGCTGAAAACTGAAACAAATGTGTGCTAAAATAATTAAAAAACAAGGTTTCAGAATATAAATCAAGGTAATTATTAATTAAACACATAAATAATTTACTAAAAAATTAGTCAACTTAAAATAAAATTTTGCGAATACTATTACTGCTAATTTTTATAAAAGAAAAATTAAAACTTATATTGAAGAATTTTATTTAAAAAAAAAAGTATTAGGAAAACTTACAAGAACTTAACTAATAAAAAACTTAACCAAATTTCAAGACACTACAAGTGTTCTAAAAAAATATTTATTATGGTAGGAAAATAATTAATAGAATTACATAAGAAAATGTAAAAAAAGCATATAATTAAATTAAAAAGCTAATTGGAAGTGTGGATCTGAATTTTTTAAAAGTAAAAAAAAATCGACGATTTAAACAGTATCATCGAGCAACTTCGGCAAAACGATTCATTGAAAAATTAACAAATTAAAGAATTCAACAAATAATCGACACAAAATTCTAAAACCATTTTAATTTTGAATGAACAATGAGGTGAACTAAATAAAAAATTGCTGAATATGGATAATAATATGGAATCAACAAAATTTAAAATTAATGAATAATTAAAATTTGTGATTGTCGCAATCACATAGCACAAAGAAGTTTATTTCCATAAAATATTCAATAAATTAAAAGAAAAATGTTTATCTCTCCAACAAAAAGTTGAAACGTTAAATTCTATAGATAACTTCATAGCCAGATAGAGAAAATAAAAAAAAAGTTGTCTATTATGAAAACACTATTGAAAAGCATTACAAAGAAAAATTTAATTATGAAATTTAGAAAACGGATGAAAAGGAAAATGTATATAATAAAAATACAAGTACAAAAAAATATACAAGCAGAAAACTTGAAAATAATGAGAATGCACGAAAAATTGAAAAATTAAAAAAAGCATTTAATTTAAACAAAATAAGAAATGCCCAGCGAGAAAATAACAAAATAATCTAAAACATAAAAAAACAAAAATCTTTAAAGAAATAAAACTGTGAGCAAGTAAAACAAGAAAATATAGAAATTTTTTCTTAAAAAGCATGGTAAATTACAGAAAATTTATAAAAATAAAAGAAGAACTTAGCTACCTTAAAGATAAATTTAAAAAGAAAAGAAATGCATGAAAAAATAGTAATTTTTTATCTTAATTAGCGCTGTAGTCTAATGCAGATTTTTTAAAAATCAAATAAGCACCTACCTACTACCCATCTTTTGCATGCTTCTACCCTGTTAAAGGCGATTATAAAATAAATTATTATTAAGACTGGGGACGAATGTACAAAATATACGCTATATTGACCCTTCAGAGTTCATGGTTTTCTCCCAAACTAAATCATATATAACATTTATACTTTTAACAACTTGTAGAAGAAACTGTTAGCTATGTTTTTGTAGGTTCATAATTTAAATTAAACTTTTAGTTACATGATGAAATTAAAAACTGTAAATTTTATACCGAATTTTTCTCTACAATAACACGCGGATATATGCGAAGTTTACATATCAATATATGAAATAACAACAAAATGAACAAACTCGTGTACTTATCATTTTATGCAGATTTTGAACTTTCAAGTTCAAAAATAGTTCAAGCTTTTTGAAGAAGATGAAGCCTTGAATTAACGGCTTTGCCAGATAGATATTAGATGAGAGAATGAAATCGAGGATAAGGGATTAAAATTAAAGGAATTATAGTACCCGAAAAGGTTAGTTTTTATTACAGATAGTTCTATCAATTTCGACAATTTGTAATAATTCTAAGTTTAAAATTAAAAATTTTGCAATTGTAAGAATTATGAATTAATGTTATTTAAAAAAAATTCAGATTGCAGATAGGTAGAATTACTTAAGTAATTACAGAAATTGGTAATATTTTATTTTAATTCGTAAAATAAAGTTGAGTTAGGGGCAGGGTCGCATTCAGACAAATGAGTAGCAGGGCCGGCAACAGTTGCGTTGCTTGAGTGCTCGAGCACCACACGGGAAAATACAAAATAGTAAACAATTTTGCCACAATGAACATCTGTGTCAAGGTTCAGAGTGATGGATCCTTAGGTTTGAAAAAAACACATCACTATTTCTATCAAGTATGAGTAGAAAAAATTCGTAAAACAACTCTCCCATTCATTACCATTCTTGTTACAGATTCAGGGGCAACTAAATATTACCGGAAGGGAAAAATGCTATTTTGTTGTGTATTCTGGTGAACGCAATGCCCTGCACATCGAAATAATTTATAAAGATGAGCAATTCTGGTCCCAGGTGATGCTTCCGCGACTGGACCTGTTTTATAATAAATGTAAATAAAAAAAAGTAAAGTCTCAAAAATAAAACATTTATAAAAATTTAGCAAATATGAACTTTTTGTGATGCACCTCTGTACATGTACCTAATTTAAATACTACCTGTGATATAATATTATTGTGAAATAAATAAGTTTCATATACCTGGAGTTTTGTCAAGGATTACCTGAAGGGAAATTCCACATTCCAATACACTTGCATTATGTACTAACAGATGAAGTGACATCTATTGGATTTTAGCACAATCACGTGAAGTGTGTAACTTTGCTAAATTTTAAATATTTATATATATTTTTGCGCCAGTAGCGACGCATACGGATATTTATTAAAGTTTGTCAATCCCCGACCTTAAGGTGCAAACTTCTAAACCTAAAAATGTGCATTATTGTGTATTAAAATGCTTAGAAATTGAATCTATTAATTTAAAAATCTAAACAGTACACCGACAAGAATAAGACAAAATTCTAAGATATGACATTAAAATGTATTTACAACAATTTTTTGTTATATACAAAAATGAATAATTCATGATCAGTTTTCAAATAAATTTATACACTCACTATAATACCCTGCATTAAAACGCAATTTAAAATAATTCGTTGAAATGTGGTTTTTCATTGAACGAAGACCAATAGGAGATATTGAACATAATAATACGAAGTATATTTTAGAAAACATTTCAAAAACCTAATATCAAGGTTTTAATTTATTTTGTGAGTTAAAAAATTTGAAGAGGTCGTTCAAAATGCTCGGTCTGTATTTACAATAGGTTTTATGATAGTTTGAAGTCCTATAAACCAAGAATAAAGAATTTAAAACCGATTGAAATTTAATCACTAGACTACTGGTGGTTGAAATAGAAAAACTTAATAGGTATTATCCACATCAGTATTTTAGAATAACCAGGGCATCAAATTTTTACAATAAGCTTTCACAAATAAAATACACTGAGTATAAATTGGAAAATTCGTTGTTTGATGATAGCAAAGTATTGCGAAATAGTTTGAAAATTTTATATTTAGTTATTTCATATATTATGTGAAAACTTTGTACATTTTCTAAAATACTGTTGATTAAAAATTATTGTTGAGGAATAAGGTCAAAATGAAAAGCTATGTTTCTGTATATAGCATTACGAAAGACATAATTTAAGGCGCTGGACTTGCTTTCGAATTACCATCCACCAATATTTTAGGATATTAAATTTAATTTGTTTTTTAATAAATGTGGGTGTGTATTACACACATTGCTTGCAGGTAAACATACATTTTTATTCAAAAATTGTTATTTTTTTCGCGCATGTCAGTACAAACTGCATGATTTTGTAATTTGCATAGTGAATACCTGTTGGACAGAATGTCACGTACGATTTTTGTACAAATTTGCGTTTTCATTTTATAGGTATTTCAAAATACATACCAAAAAACCTTGAAAAGATATCCCTCATAGATTTCACAATTTGTTATTTTAAAATAACAGAATTTACTTGTATTCGACCGCATTTTTTATTGCTAATTTCAACGGTTACATAGACATGAAAAAGCATATAAAACGGAAGCGATTGCAAGTATTTGTCTGCAAAAAGAAAAATGAAAGGATTATTAATATATATTTTAAGCAACACGTAGACAATCAATTAATCTTTGTTTTCGTTAAAAACATATACGTATATCCAAAGTCCGAAAATCTCAATTTATACTCATTACACTTAGGTTAAGTGACGCAATTAGTCTTTTTAAAACTGAGGTAGGTACATAAAGTCAGCTAGTAGATTAATATTTTTATGTGGGTATGTATAATAATGGAAATTAATGCAAATTTTTATAACAGTGTAACAGCTTAAGTACACCTAAACTTTATTTTTTAAATTGTTACCTTCTACGATATTTTAAAAACTTTCAATTTAATAATGTAATATAATTATAATATTGTTTATTATTTCAAAATTTTGTTAGCATTCTTCATCTTGATATCCATCGGGTAATGCATTTAATTTTGGATTGTGAAAAAAGCTTTCGTTAGTTCCCCAAGGAAATGTTTTCGTTCTTATGTACATATATTCATATTTAATAAATTTTGGTCGTATCAATTCATGCGGATGCCCAAAAACATGATAAAAAGCCACTGCGAGTAGTGGAAAACACACAAACAAGCTGATATTACGCCACATTTTTGCGCCTCCTAAAAATTTATTGCAAAGCTGTATTATGGAAAAATCATTATAATAATTTTACCATCTTCAGAAGGATGCACTCCCGATGGGCCAACTATACATTCATTACCGGAGTCTATTTTTCGCATTGCTTTACCACGTTTCTTTTTGCATGATTTAGGCTTCCTCGGTTTACATGCAGCTGTACCAAATGTTCTAATAATTTGCCTAAAAGGAACGTTCATTTTTAATTTATGGAAATACTCAATACAAAAATTTTGACGTTTCTAAAATTAAATTAAAAATTTTAATGCGTCGTTTTTGATAATCGACTACGCACTAGATAATTTTGTCTATTTTTAAAACGGTAATTTTTTATCTTGAAAAAGGCGAAAGAGAAACTAGAATATTGGCAAACATTTACCTACATAAAGAAATAAACAAATTTGTCGAAGACAAAACATAAAATTAATTAAAAAACTTCAAAGCATTTTGCAACACCAAATAAAAAAGCAGCAGCTTTACCAGACTTTTTGGTTCGAGTGGGTCAAATCCTACAAATTTATAAATTTTATTTTTAATTGGTGTATTTTTTGTTTGAATTAATATTTAGTCATGTATTAATCTTTACGTAAGTAATACAGTGTTTTTTATTTTTAATTATTCTTTAATTTTTAAGATTGTCGTTCAATATTAATTTTATCGGATTGAAAGTCGATCACTGTCGTTTGACGATATATTGCAAATAAGTAAATCTCAAAGCACGAAAAATAATTTCGATTCCTTTAATTTAATTAAAAAAATTTTCACAAACAATAGCAGATGTATTTTTAAAATATTACGATATTTTAATTAAAAATGTCATCACCACATACGCATAGGTAATTATTGGTAAAGATAAGCTTTCCACTAAATTAGTGTAATATAACACACAAGTAATAAATTTAAAAAGCTGATATTTTATAAAAATAATTCACCGGTTAAAATATTTTGAAAAACATAAAATTTTACAGGTAGGTAGTCTTTTCAAATATTAAAAATATCACTAGAACGGAAAAATGGCAAGTTTCAGGATAGTTTAGAGGTTTTTAGTTTGACGACCAAAAAATTGTATTAAAACGGCTTCGTAGCTAAAGCTGACACGGGAACAAAAAAGTGCCTGCATTTCTTACCCACTACATCAGAAAATACGACAAGTAAATCGCAGGAAGCACAAGAAATTTTCCGGCTTCATTAAGTAGGTAATGCCAAAGGGTAAAGCTCCTTGAGCTAGGTAACTAAATCGTTTAAATATATCAAACATTTACAATCTGATCTATCTATCGAACGTGAAAGTAAATTTGATCAAAAAACCACAAGATATAATACACAATTAAAAACAAAAAACCGAAAAATAAGCAATGATGAATTCACTTGATTAAGTTAATTTAAATTGTACGTGATTCTCCATTCCGATTAGTTTATTTTCGTGAAAACGTGTACGGTAATAGTTTACAATGAAAATTTAAAAAATGAAATGGTAAAACGCAGTTAATGGGAAACGATAAAACCGTAACTATTATTAATTGCTTAAAATTGTGTTTGTGTATACCAAACCTAAAAACAAAATGCTTTTATAATTTAACTAATTACAAAATTTATTATGAACGCATGTTTTAGTCGATATTACTCTCGACGTTGCGTTTTTGCCCTAAACTAACAAATTTGCTACGTAAAAATCGTAAAACGTTTATATGTATTGTTGTAAAGATCATGCAGCTAGGATTTAAGCAACGTCACGTTCCTGATTCATGATCCTGTCAATCCTATCATCATTCCACATCGTGTTCTCGAGACACTTTGCATTCGATTTTTCTTTAATATGTATAAGGGTAACGGTGCCTTGCATAGAATTAAATTTTCTTATGGTTTCGTTTTTGATTAAAAAATCTTGTCGTTCGAAACGACTACCCTGGGATACACCAAAAGTATTGATATTCCAACAGACACGTACCGTTATTCGTGTTTCTTTTTAAAAATTTGTTAGGCTCAAATTTTTTATGCGTCCCTTAAATTTTGAAAATTACTTTCTACGTGGCAAATTATATGTTACAATTTTGCTGATAAATGAAGCCTAAGAGCAATTTAAATAAATTTAGCAAATGCTAGTACACGCTAACGAGGTCGAAAACCATAAAAAAGAAATAACAGGACAAGTAAAGCTCATAAAGGAACTTATTTGTTAGAATGTGAAAAATTTCTACAACATTTTTCCCGGTATTTCGAAAAATTTGTCAAATTTAATGCTTTTTAATTCAATTTTAGTGCAATAATAATGCAAATTTAATTCAATTTTATTTTTTTAAAAAAAAAAAAAGAATAATGTGGCAATTTTAGCTGGTTCATTTTATCCCAGCCTTCGTAATAAACTCAATTTTTTAAGATTAATAATCTGGTGTTGTACCAGCTGAGCTATGCCACTTTAACAGGATTATATTTTAAAGCAATCGTAAAATCTTTAAAAGCATTTTAATGTAATCTATACGCATGTTGCATGAAGTAGAAGCATAAAAGACGTTAATACACAATATAATTTAAACTTTTCGTTGTACTATAAATGTTGGTTTCGGGATCGTAATATTTTTCCTATTGTAAAAATGTTTATTTTGAAATGCAAATATGAATTATAAAATGAAATTTAATTTACACTCCGACGACTTTATTTTCAGTGACATGCTCCTATAATAATATTTCTATTGTTGTTTTTCACAACCAACGTCTTTTTTATTGTTTTAGTTACATATTCATAATTTATTGAGCGTAATTGTTACAAACGAGGCGAATAAAAATTAGTAAATGCTACTTCTGCGGCTAGAAGCCAATAGAAAAAATTTTACATTTTAAAATATTTAATGTTATTTAATTAACCGTTTTAACCGCCGCAGTCAATACTTTCGTGGAATTTCAACTCTCAACCACTTTGGTGGGCCAAATTTAAATAATTATTTATTTAAATGCCATCGTCGTACGGTAATCTCTTAATTCGTTCTTCCTCCCGCTTGAAAGTGGCGACGGAAAAAACTATTAGCATAGGAAAACAAACAAACAAAAACATATTACGATAAAATTTTGCACCATCTGAAAATGAGACATTTTTGTATTAATTTTATTTTCAATAATTTCGTATACCCTGTTTTAGACGTCGGCGTCGCGTAGTGTTCTCACAAACTCGATCGTCGAATGTATCGTATAATTTTTTTGATTTGCTTTGTTTAATTGGAATTTGGTATTTATTGAATCGAATTCCTTGAAAATTTGATACTTGCCTAATAATTTGTCTAAAATTAGAAAACATTATTTAAAATTGCTACATTAAAATTTGAAAAAACAATAATTTGACGTTTCTCTTTACCAGGGTTTTATCAAATACATTAGATAGGTTAAGGCTGGGGACGAATGTATAAAATATACGCTATATTGACCCTTCGGAGTTTATAGTTTTTTCCAAACTAAATAATATATCACATTTAAACTTTCAACAATTTGTAGAAGAAACTGTTAGCTATGGTTTTGTAGGTTCATAATTTAAATAAAACTTTTAATTACATTATGAAATTAAAAACTGTAAAAAACAAAAAAAAATTTTAAACCGAATTTTTCCCTACGATAACACGTGGATATATGCAAAGTTTACAAATCAATAAATGAAATTGAAAAAAGTTAATTAATAACAATAAAATGAATGAACTCGTGTACTTATCATTTTATGCAGATTTTGAACTTTCGAGTTCGAAAATAGTTCAAGCTTTCTGAAGAAGATGGAACCTTGAATTGAACCACACGGTAAAATACAAAACAGTAAACAATTTTGGAAAGAAAAACACTAAACTAAACAATTTAAAAAATTATAATTACAATTTGTCGATATACACGGTAAATCATCAAAATAAGAATAATAAAAAGTTGATTTGGCAAAACTATTTTAATAAAAACAGCCCTATACCGACGGAAAATTTTAGAAAATAACTTTCCCTAGAAAATTTTTTTAACTTCCCTCTGGCTTCGGCATCGGGAAGTTTTGAAAAATTTTTCGTCGGGAAGTTTTATTTTCCAATTTTTCCTTCGGCTCGGGGCTGTTACTGTCAAGTATAGCCCAGTCAAAATAGCATTTCAGCTTGCATAAATTACGATACAACTGAAAATTGGTGGAGATCTTTATTTCATTATTACAAATAAAATGTTAAAAGTCCCCATCGATCCCACATCTGCTAAAAAAGTTATTCAAGGTCAAAGGTCGAAAATTTCGGTTTTTCGCCTTTTTCTCGCAAACGGCGAGTGTTATAGTAAAAATAGCTTACACAAAAGTTGTAGACTTTGAATAACTTTTTTAGCAGATGTGGGATCGATGGAAACTTTTGACAATTCATTTGTAATAATGAAATGAAGACCTCCACCTCCACCAATCAATTAAATCAAAAAACCTTTGATAACTACATCAATAATGTGAAAAGCGCTTATTTTTTATTTACTTTGTAATATTGTAAATTTGAATTTGAATATATCGGGCGCGAAATTTTAAATGTAGTTCATTTTGGTTACTTTAAAATACAACTGTTGTAAAACGGAAGTGGTGGGAGTTTTCCGTTGGATGTGACCGTTGGAGAGATGGTAACAAAAGCTTCTTACATTTTGGAACGTCGTTGAAGACAGTCGTTCTTGGTGCATCAGTTTTAGAATATCAAATAATTGAAATTAAAATTATTTCATATCATATTTAGTTACCAAAAGAATTAAAATACGTAAGTTTAAAATATTTGATTTATTTTGTTAAAAGAATTTAATACAAGATTACGTTAAAATTTAGGTAATAATAATATCATAACCATGCGGTTAGGTAATTTTTTTTCATAAGAAGTTGAATCTAAGTTTTATTAATTTATCTTCAGTTATAAGATTTAATTACTGTTTGAGATTGTGATTTATAATTTTATCATTTAAAACGGGAGAGATTGATTATTCATATAATGTTTTACCAATGGCGTACCATTACTAGGGGTAGTTTGGTTAAGACGTAAGGGGAGTTGATGAAGGTAATTTAATGAAGGCGGGTGTTTGAAGTGGAAATATATTTATCGTGGGATAATTTAATTTAGATGATTAAGTGTAACGGATTTAGTGGACGTTCAAAATCATAAGATGGCGGTCAAAATATGTCGCAGTATGGCTTGTCACTAAAAAGGCGAGCTGTAATGGAACCGGAAGTGACATAGCAAATGCTGTGATGTCGTTCCTTTCTTTTTTCATATATCTAAATGATGTACTACAAAATTATGATATTTCAGGACAGTTATTAATAATTTTAACAATGTTCCTTATGATTATTTGCGACCACTTATAGAATAGTAACAATCGAATACATTTAACTTAATAAAAATTGAATATAATTAAAATAACGATGATTGACCTAATAAAAGGTAATACCAATTAAAAACAATATTAAAGAACTGTGTTAACAAAGTTCTTCATGATTATTATTTGCGGCTATAATTATTTGCTAGTTTAAGTATGGGGAATTTATTTAGTTAAGTACAAACGATTTATTTAGATTTAAGAAACTGACCAATTAGCAATAAGAGTGACGTACTAGTTTAAGCTGACGATCTTAGTTTAAGTGACGAGGTATTAGTTATATAAGAGCGGATAATTTAGAATATAAAGGTTATGATTTAAGGTCTTACATAATATAAAACCAATTGAATTGAACATCGGAATGCCTACATGAAATTCTTACAAATTACTATAGGTTGTGGTTGGTAATATAAATATGAATAATCAATTAGAAAACATTACGATCAGAGGGATTAACTATCGAACAGTTATTAAATCAAATTTCAAACTAAGTATTCTGAATTACATGATATCAAGGAGATTAACTTTGCTGGTAAATTGGTTGTCAGACTACCTTTTTTTTCCGGTTAAATATATATTCATCGTTAAACCGAATCCTGTGTTTTATTTAATTTGTGTGTACTAATTATTCCTTCAGGTGTCCTAGCAGTGGTTACGCCACTGGACATATGTGTTTAAGTTTAAGGTTAGGAAGCAAGGTAACTACGTTAGCATTCAAAGAGTTACTACGAGGGGAGATCACAACGTGCGAGGTTTGCTTGACGATCACAGCTTTGGTTTGGTTTGTAACTTTGATTTGAGAAGGCGGTAATTCAAATTGAAGAACAAAATATTACAACTTCATTCTAAAAAAAAGTAAAGTCTCATAAATAAAACATTATTTATAAAAATTTAGCAAAAATGAACTTTTTGTGATGCACCTCTGTACATGTACCTAATTTAAATACTACCTGTGATATAATATTATTGTGAAATAAATAAGTTTCATATACCTGGAGTTTTGTCAAGGGAAGGGAATACCTGAAGGGAAATTCCACATTCCAATACACTTGCTTATGTACTAACAGATGAAGTGACATCTATTGGATTTTAGCACAATCACGTGAAGTGTGTAACTTTGCTAAATTTTAAATATTTATATATATTTTTGCGCCAGTAGCGACGCATGCGGATATTTATAAAAGTTTGTCAATCCCCGACCTTAATACGTACAGCTCGTTGCATTTTCAATGCATTATTAGGTAAAGCTGGTTTCAACGCCATCTGTCGATGCGAGTTGTTCAAATTGGAAATTAAATAATAAATAATTGGCTATTCAGGAACAGAAGTGATCCAAGTGACATATCAAAAGTTTTGAGATATTAACCAAAACGCGTTTTTATGAATTCTGCCGTTACTTGAATAAAATTTTTCCTAAATTTAATAAGCTTAAAGATGTTGCATTGCTTCTAATAAAACATTACAGAGTAAAATGTAAAGATTTCTCAAAATTGAATTATTACAAACAGGTATTAGAGAAGTATTTTGGAGAAAACGTTGAATAAAATATTGGCGATGTAGAAGAACATAATATTGAATCTAATCATTTGTGTGAAACGGTAAAAGATATTCTAGATCTATATATTATTTAAATTAATTCGATTTTAATTTACATGTTCGGTTTGCTTTATTCTTGAATTTTGTATAACAATTAATAAAGTTTTGTGCTATTTGCAATGTATTTCTTTGATTGATGTATTATTTCAATATTATTTCGAGTCAAAATCCACGAGATCCACTATAAAATTCCATTAAATCCATTTTTATATTCAAAATTGTGCCTGTAAAAAAAAGGAATATTTTTTTACTTTTGTGATATGATATTGTTATCAATTAAAAAAAAAATAATAATAATTTTGAAGTTGTTTTCAGAACTTAGTAGTTAAACCAAATGTTAAACAGCTTTTCGTAATTTTTACAAAAATCGTTAAAGTGGATTTAGTAGGTTTTGATATTAGAAGATTCAATTGCTGTCAACAAATACTTTAGTGGGGTTATAAGGAACAATCAAACAACTGCACAACTCCACTCGTTAGGTGCCGCTAGTGCGCTGCTTTACCATTTTCGTTCGAAGCTGCACGTATTAACCTAATGTATTTGGTTTTATTAAAAGTTTTATTTGATTTTCAATCACTCGATTACACCCTCCTTATATTTTAACAGCCGACAATAAATTTTTTTAAGATACATAAGCTATTACTAAACCTTCCTAATCTTGTGCATTAAGGTTTAGTACACTTTATGTAATAAAAGTAAATAGTAACCGAGCGCTCAAGACTAGTTTAGAATATAACGTATATAATAACCAAGATTAACTATTAGGATAGTCCTGACGTACAGCTGAGGTTCCTTAAACGGTTTCGTGTATCTACATTTATCAGATCCTTAACGCTTCGATAGTTTTGCCCATTTGTAACAGGATGGATGGTATATTGCGTTAAGAATTTTTAAATTCAATTTTTCTATGAGCCATGTGCATTCAAGCTATCTAAGAGGTCGTCAATCAAGGCAGTAATATAAAGAATCTTAACGTAGCACCTTTTAAAACTTAACTGAAAGCTTTTAACCTCTAAACATCAAATTTTGTTTTAAACATTTTTAGAACTCGGTCATAACATAATAATTAGCCTTTCAAAGTTTTAACACCAAGAAAATTACGTTATCAATGTCTAGGATAATTTTTACAGGAATATTTCGAAAATCTAGGGATTTGTAAAACTAAAAATGCAATTACCTACTTTATATTTTAGGTAGGTACTGCATTTCGTGCATTTGCAACCAATGCAACTGCATTGGATATGCACTGTTAAAGAAGTATTAATTTTTTATAGATAATTTTCACAATTTAATAATAATTTATATGTTGCTTATTTGGTATTTAAAATTTAAATCCAAAACGTGTACCTGCTTTATATTAGCAACCTGTGGTAAATAGAAAGAAATTTTACATCAATCAAGTTTATACATCAATATAAGATTTGAGACGTAAATTAAAATCAATCATTAATGCTGCACTTGACAGCTGAATTGATATATTAGTTCTATAGGTTTGCAAAAACATTTTTGTTCTATTTATCTCAATTCACGATTTCAGATTTTATTAGAGCATAATTTTTTATTAATCCTATTTATCTTGATTAAATAAATTAATTTTTGTAAAAAGCAAATAGAGCAAAGGAAAGATTTGATGTAATAATTTTTATAGCGATTCCGAAAACTTTTCGATTACATTTAATTAAACTATTCGGTAAATTAGCAAAATTTCTAATTAACATGAACAAACTTCAAGTGTCATTCTCAACTTGCGAAACGAATGTCTATTATGTATACAAATTACTTCTAGTTTCAACGGCGAGACCACAACGTAATGTGTTACTTTCATTCAGCCAAACTTTATTTACATTAATTTATAAACTTCTGACTCGCAGTTAATTGAAAAAATTTATTCAACCGCAACTTGAAGTAACTTACGCTTTAGATATTAATTTGAATTTAACTCGACATCGATATGTTGTTTAACGTACGCTTATCCAGCTTGGCGTAACGTTTTTCTAATTTTTGTAGCTAAAGATTATAATTTTTTAGGTAAGAAATTCTAATAATTAAAGAAAAATGAAGAGAAGCTTTGGAGGAAGAAATAACGCCGGGTGAACTGCAAATCTTTAACGTTAATTTAACGTTAGCAATAATTAAAACGGTAGTGTTATAGGAATATGATTAATGTACATAGGTAGACTCGTCTGTTAAAGCTATCCAAAACATTGTGTGATATATTAAATTTGTGACAAGAACAAATTCTTGTCAAGAATAGAAGTTTTGGTAAATTCCTGGTATTTTATTCTACTCTGTTGTTTTTGTAGCTATCATTCATTTCTAGTATGACATAAATTATTCGTCGTGTAAAGTTTTAACATTTAATTTAAAATCACCTGAGACGCTAACATTTTCAACTTTAACATTGTTTTGAAATTTTATCCGAACAACATTGTGTGGTGATGTGCGTAGGAAATGCTAAAGCTGTTTATTTGTTTTAAAACTTAATTAGAACTGATCGAGATATCGGTGTACCTACTGCACAACAATCCAATAAGGAAGGATTGGTCAGCAGAAGCCATTTTAATCTGACTTTCTAATTAGATTGGAATTGAAGACCAAGTTTAAAATTACTTTGCTTCTTTGTTTACACCTATGTTTAGGATAAGGATAGACTAGGATTAGACGCTTGTTGTACATACTCGTAAAATAAAGTCTGGGTTTACCCTAACTCCCCAGTTACGATCCGGTTAGTTAACATGCTTATAAATTGACATTGTTCTATTTACCGGTTTACTAATTATATTGTTACACTTAGGAACATTCCACTCTATTTTATTATACCTACATGTATCTATCAATAGTCTATTTGTCTTAGAGCAATAATATTAGATACCTGTACATACTAGTTCCAATGATTAGGTTTTAGATGTATTTTTTAAATACGTATTAAGGGTATTTTTATAATAAAACATTCGAATTTTAAAAATAGATTTTTGGAGCAGTTATATTCACTGGAAATAAATAAATAAAGGAACAACTAACATTAACAACAACTAATAATATGTAGAAACAAAAAATGTAAATGAAAACTTGAGTTGAAGACTCGGGCTTCAGCGTTAAAAACCTCCGTTACTTACCGTTGAAGGGAAAAGAAAAGAAATTGATAAAAATTCGGGTGTTTAGCACTCTCTTCTTACTTGGCTTCATCACTAATTGCAACGCATGTAATTAAGCTAAATTCATTACCCTATGATCGCTATCGCAATCTTTAACTTAAAAAATTTTATGAACATACTAACTACCATTTAGAATCACCTCATAATTACCTACCAAAATTGTCATCCAAAAATAAAAACACGCAATTTTCATCTCGACACCAAAGAGGTCGTGTAGAGCCCTCTGGCTCTACACTGCCATAGTAAGGCCTATGCTATGTTATGGGTCACTTGTTTGGTGGCCCAGAACTAAACTGGTAACAACAGCGTCCTCCCTACAACGGCTGCATAGATCGGTCTGTCTGGCTGTGACCGGAGTGATGCGAGTGATGCCTTCCTCCACTGGATCTCTATGTGGATGAGCAAGCGGTGAGAGCAGCTTTAAGGATGCGGGCATGGGGCCTCTGAACTCATAGGCAAGAAGTCGGTAGGCATACGCGGATCCTTGAAAACTGCTCGACGCGGCTGTCTCTGAAGACAAGAACTGACGGGTCTGACATACGTCTGTACACGGATGGTTCCAAAAACAATACTGGCTCAGGCGCAGGAATATTTTCCGCCGAACTACAGCTAGATATAAACCTAGCGCTAGTTAAATATGCCTCTGTCTTCCAGACGGAAATCATGGGCATACTACGCTGCGCGGAAATAGTCCAGGAGAAGGATATCCAGGGCAAAACAATTCAAATATTTACAGACAGCAGGGCTGCTCTTGTGGCACTTAATCGCCATAAAATCATCTCGGGCCTGGTGCTGCAATGCATACAGGCACTGAATGTGATATCAATGCATAATGTCCTAACTCTTAGTTGGGTAAAAAGGCACAAAGGCAATGTAGGTAACAACAGGGCTAATGAGCTGGCGAGGCTGAACTCAGGTAATCCACCATGTGGTCCAGAGCCTTTCATAACGCCGACTATCAAGACCTTGGATGCCATCATAAGCAATAAGACGCGAAGAATGCATGCGAAGAGATGGGCGAATGCTCGTGGCTGTCGACAAGCGAGGGTAACAATGCGCTCGCTCTCCAAAAAACATGCAAAGTACTACCTGCAGCTATCCCGGGGCAACCTGCGCATTATCGCTGGATTTCTCACGGGACACTGTAAGCTAAATAAACATCTCCACACAATGGGACTGGTTGAAAGTCCAAATTGTCGTGGATGTAATGAAGCAGACGAAACGATGGCGCATGTGCTGTGCGACTGCCCATCACTAACGTCGAGAAGAGGATCCATGTTGGGAGATTTCTAGCCTAACATGGCCAGTATTGGTGACACACCGCCCTCCAAAATACTCGAGTTTATTTTAAGTTTGGGATGGCTTGAGAAGTAGGAGGGAAGGTGAGCCGCCAAACACCGGAGGCAGCATAATAGGCTCGATATGTGGCCTGAGTGCAAGCAAACTTTGGTTTGCCCTCCACATCCAATCCAGAATCCAGAAGTTAACCTTAACTTAATACGTAATCATAGAACACTGATTACACCGGTGAAGAAATATGTAAGTACATGATACCTACCAGAACCATTCGGGTAGATTACTTTAAAAAACACTTCACAGATATTGATTTCTACTTTAGATGACTCAACAGCTGGTTTAACAAATCAACATTTGAAGATAGATATCAACAACGTCACAAAAGAAAATCTAAAATAGTTTCAAAATAATACTAATTTTTCAGTTGCATAAAGGCAAATTACTGAATAAGTTGACAGATTTAAAAACGAGTACAATCTACGATCTTTTTTAGCCCCAAAAAGAGTAAAAAATTATTTACGATCTTTTTTAGGATTGTTACCTCTAAAGTTTCTTTCTGTTTATACAGGGTATACAGACAGTTAGGTCTCTTTAAAGCATTTTTTTTTAATCTCCCATAGCCTAGAAAATATTCATTTTTGGGTAAAAATAAATCAGTGCTTTTTTAAAAAGCGTGAAATAATCTACAAACTAAATTTAAATCTTTTATTGTCTAAAATTAACGGCTTTTGAGTTAGAAATTAAGTAAGTAAAAAATATTGAAAAATTCGAAATTTTTTTATTTAACTCTTGGATCTTTAAACGAAACATTTTATATTACAAAAATTCTGATGCCCTATTACGGATAAGAAATTTAACAGACTACAACTTCTGTCTAGTAAATTTTTTTGAAAAACTAATCCTTTTCACAGAAAATCAGAAAATAGTAAAAAATTAAATTAATTAATTTTATTGAAAAATTATTTTATTAATTAATACATCTTTTAAAGCAATCACCATTGTGTATTGAAAATGAGGTTAGTCATTTTGAAGATTTACTTATGTAAATAATGTAATAGCATAACTTTAATAATTAATAAAATAATTTTTTAATAAGAATAAAAATTTTGTGAATTTAATTTTCTGTTTCGTAGCTGCCTTGTTTATTATTTTCTGATATTCTGTGAAATGGATTGGTTTTTCAAAAATTTTTACTATACAAAAGTTGTAGTCCGTTAAATTTCCTATTCGGAATGCCGCGTCAGAATTGTTGTAAAATATTTTGTTTAAAAAATACAGAATTTTGAAAAAAACCAAAATAAAAAAAATCTCCAATTTAAAAAAAAAATTTTACCCACTTTTATTCAAACTTGAAAGCCGTTGAATTTAGATAAAAAATTGTTGAATCTAGTTTGTAGATTACTTCAGGCGCTTTAAAAAAGCACTAATCTATTTTTACTAAAAAATTAATATTTGCCGGGCGATGGCCACTTGAAAGTGGAAATTTAAAAAAATGCTTTCGTTTAGGGGACTAGTAATAAATTGACTTTTTCTATTTTGTATTTGTGTGTTTCTTTTGAAGAGGGGCGCGTTAATTTTAGTAGCCCAGAGGCGTCGTATATCTTAAGACGGTTCTGTACGAGTTTAGTAATCTATTTTTACGAGTTGTGCTCAAAAATGAAAATTATTATTAAGGTAATAAAAAATCGATGCAAAAAATCGTTGATTATTATCTTCACACTACGATATCTGAAACTGCTTTGATAACAAACCACTTTGTGACTTGCGATTTAACCGATGGCTCAAAATTTTGAAACATTAAATTATTAGAACAGTAGACAGTTCTGGGTCGTTTAATGGTGGAGTAGTTCAAAACTTTAACTTTGAAATTATATTAGTTATATCTAAATTTGAAGTACTAAGCTACTGAATATTTGAACGTCAAATGTTTTGTAATAAGAAATCTTTTTTTTTATAGTTTGAAAAGCGTGCATAGAACATCTAATTATTGAGTTTAGAGCAAAACACCTTAATACCTGTTTGTCCTTCGAGAAACTTAAAATAGTTATAACTATAAATAAATTAGTCGTAATTTGAATCCTTAAATAATTGAAAACTCCGAAGTGCTTTTGAACGGAGAAAGCTTAGTTTTATTTACATCCCAGAACGATAAGTTGGCACACACTTGGGAAATGACAAAGCAGATTATTAAACCTGCAACAGCTATAAACAAAAATAGTGCACACTTAAAGAGACAATTAAGTGTCATAATATTGATGTTAACTATGAGAGGGTGGGTGAGGGGGTGCACCAATTTATAACATGCTAACAAAAGCATGTAACCGTTGTAAAGCTGTAGTATATAATGTGAACATTTAAAAAATAAATTAAATTTTGAAATTTAAATTTAGACAAGTTAATTTTTAATTTAATTTGATTTGATAAATCAAGTCCTGTCAATATTTTGATTGATTAAAAAGTTTATAATTTATTTATCCCACCACGTTTTTTATTTATTCATTGACTTCGTTAATGTTTTATTAAATAAACTAGCTTTCGAAACAACGAACTATTTGTCAAAATTTTGATAATTTATTACTGTGCTTTTTTAATCACTTTTTACAAAATGTATTAAAAAACTTCCGGAAAACAAAAAAGTAAGTGCTTACCTAAACAGACGTGAAAGAATCGATAGAATAATAAATTAAATAAAAAGGTTTTATTATAATAATAAAAATTTAAATACAAATTAAAAATTAAAACCTTAGAGTGTCATTTATTTTATGTATTCCTCTTTGGTGCTAAGAACTGATATTTCCTGAGCCGAAGATGACGTAGAATTTAAAGCGCTCGTATCGCAAATGTTGGTTAAATTTTCTTTAAGTAACTCAATTTCTAAGGAAGCACCGCAAATTTTCCTTTTTGTAATTCGACTTGAATGCTTAATAACTTTTGGTGTTGTTGGTATGCGTTTCTGGATGTTGCTAGGTAATTTAACTGTGGATTGTTTACTAAAAATCTTATGTTGAGCAGGTTTGTAAACACGAAGTGGTAAATTAAAATCCACATTCTCTTTGTTACTTTTCACTTTGTTACTACTTTTCTGAAATAATTTCTTTTTTATCAACGGGTTTACCGTTACGTGCCGAATTGGTGGCATCGTCGAAGGATTTTTTATGTAAACTCCTACAGGACTTCGAATATTTCTTAGGCTTGAAGATTTTCCCGTATTCTTGCACGCAGGTCTTTCAATTTCATTTGAACTCTCTTTACTTTTGCAAGGCAAAATTGATTTAATTGCCGAAACTGGTTCACTGTGAATCCAATTTTTATATTTAACAGGAGATACTTCCAAAAGGTTTAAACTGCTGCATGTTATTAATCCCGATTTTCGTGTAGGAGAAAAACACTTATGACTTCCCAGCAATATATTTATTTCATCAAGAGTATCGTTAAATTCTTTACCTTCGAGTTTTGTAAATTCTTCGCCGTCTTTTTCGCAATATTGGCTGTGGTCTTCACATTCATATAATCCTTTATTTAAAATCCCGTTTTCCAAACTGTCGTCGGATAAAGTTAAACTCAAATCACTTGGAGATTTGCTTGAAAAATTATGATTCGGTTCACAATTTTCTAAATTAAGATGTTCCATTTCTAAATTCAAGACATCCCATAAATTATTTGCGCTTTGAACTTTTTCGTTCTTGTCATCACTGAGAGTTAGATTAACCGATCCATAGTATTTTTTTAAGGGATTTTGAAAATAGTGTTCCCTAATAAAGTAGTTTCCTAATGACGATTTTGCATAAATTGTTCGCAACGGCAATTCGGTACTAAAAACAGATATTTACTATTTACTCTTTGAAATATAAATTTTATACCAAATACTTGATCGCCTATAAAATTTTTTATGTTGATTTTCGTCACGTAGCGCATCTTTAATTTCTTTTGGGGTTATTAAATCCCATAGCAATTTATTATAGTTATCTACGGAATTTTCGTCCATCTAAATAATATTTAAAAATTGATTTGTCTTTATAACTCGAGTTAAAACGATATTCTTTAATTGTCAACGGTTTTTGTTATTTCAACTATAAGTAACTTGATTTTCTCTAATTTGATGATAACTGTCCGAGTTCTCCAATGCAATTATCCGTTTGGCGTCAGTAAATTATTATAACCAGAGAGGGTGGATTTACATGCAATCATATAAATTCGATGGCCTTAATTTATCGGTCAGATCCTCGTTTCGTTTCGAGAGAAGTAAAACTTGATTACAGCAGTCAAAATTCACAGCGGTAGACTGTGAACAGCAATGAACCGGTTTTGACTTACGTCGTCGTCAGCACACACGGTAACATAACGGTAAAGATTAACAAATGATATGTTAGCGCATATAAATCCGGTCTGTAGTTGTAACATTTTCAATAACGCTCCCATTGGGAATTTGCGCAACGAAATAGAGCTTTTCTTAAAATAGAGACGGATTTATATTTACGAGAATCAGTTGACCACATTTAATAAATCTCGACATTAAAAAGAAGTAAAATTAATAAAGCAATAAAATTACATTACCAGTTTTGATTTTGAATAAAATTGGTTGAAATTGGATTTTTAAATTTTATTAGGTACCTGAAACACATTCTTCATAAATTTCTCGTTCTTGTCACATTATATTAAGTACTTAGCTGGAGTAATCTAGAAATGCTTTTATAAAATGAATGACCGGATAAAAGCTAGTTTTACCCTCTTAGCTCCAATTACCAAGATCGATGGACATCGATTAGTTTTCCGATTTTGTTAGACGTTGGCAAATTGTTAGAATTGACATTGCTACATTTACCCTTTCCTATAAGTTTAACATGTCACATATTGTTTTAAGGTCTCACTTATTGGGGTACATTGACATACGTTTTCTATAAAAAGCGTTTCTAAATTGATGACTCGCTTAAAGCTTTTACGTTACTTGCATACTTTTTAGTTTCAAATTCTAAAAACTTTAAAGAACCCGAAACAGACAAACCGAACACATTAAACGACTCTTAATGGGACATTTTTTAAATTGTTTGTTTTTTACTTCCACAAAACAGAGCTTTTAAGGTGTGATCTTGTTTGTTTGTCTTGCGAATTTTCTCATACATGATTTCAAAACGAAGGTTGCATCTACAGTAGACAACAGCAGTTTCAATAAAAACAACCGAAAGGTATGGAACGATAAAAAGAATTAGGAACTACGGTCGTAATAATTAAGTAGTAGTATTACTTATTATTATTATTATTAGTAACGGGCTGTGGTACATGTCTCCACTGCACTGAAGCTTAAGCTTATTGTGCACCCATCCGAGCTTACTCAAACAACTGCGTCTCTTCGACCAGGTCGAGAACACAGTTGAAGGGAGATTGTTCTATCTCCTCGGTTGTTGGGTAGGGCAAACCGAGGTGACGCAGCCTACTCCTAGCCAAGGCCGGGCATTGGCATAGTATGTGGAGTGGGGTTTCATCCTCCTCGCCACACATCCTGCAACTAGGATCTTCCGCCAGCCCCATAATGATGAGGTGCTTTTTGAGGCAGCAGTGCCCCGTAAAGAGACCCACTAACCTTCTAAGTTGTTTCCTACTCAACATGAGTATTTTGTTCCTTTTGGCCTCACACGGTGCCCTTATGAACGTACGCGATTGCCTTAGTCCAGATAGGTCCACCCAGTGTGCAAGGTGTTGTTCTGCTAGTATATCTCTAATTCTTCCTTTTGCGGTAGAGTAAGCAATCCCGCAGGAAGGCTCCGGGCTCATTAGGTTTGCGCAAGCGGCCTTCCTAGCTAGAGAATCCGCTTCTTCGTTGCTTTTGATGCCCCGGTGTCCCGGCACCCACATCAGTGTGACGCTGTTGCGGAGAGCAAGTCTTACCAGAGCATCTTTGCATTGTTTGAAAACCTTGGAGTGTAATTCAACTCCTTCCAAGGCTCTTAGAGCTGCTTAGCTGTCAGTCATGATACAGATTCTCCTCTCTACAAGGTTCCTCCATACCAGCTCTTCAGCACAGACCAATATAGCAGTTACTTCCGCCTGAAATATAGTTGCAAGAGGTCCCAAGTTAATGCTATAAGCATCCCCCAGTCTTCTGCCTCGCACACCTATTCCAGTACTCGTCTCAGTCTTTGATCCATCTGTATACCAGATGGTATCATACTTAAGCCCCAACGTTTGTGAGGTTTCAATTTTATCCCTATCCGGTACTAGAACCTTATAGGGCTTTCTAAAGTTCCTCACGGTGCCTGTTCTATCAGGGTGCATGCTAAGCAGGCCGTTACTCTTAATTGAGTTTAGGATCATGGTGTGGTGCCCCCTTCTAGGATTGATCTCACCATGACCGTTAATTTTCAACCTGTAGGGTGCAAGTAGAGCCTCGGACCCCACGACTAGGTGTAAAGGTCGAAGACCCAAGAGAGCCTCCATGGAAGCGGTGGGCGTTGATGCCATTGCCCCCGTAATGCCCAAGCACGCCAGTCTTTGCAGCCTGTTGAGTCGGTTTATGCTTTCCCTTTTACTGGCTTTGTGCCACCAGATCAGGGCTGAGTATGTGATCGTGGGTATCACCACCTTGGTGTACAACCAAAGTACCATTTTAGGTTTTAGTCCCCACGTTTTACCGATCATGCTCTTACAGGCCCAAAGAGCCCTAGTCGCTTTGTTCGTAATGTAAAGGATGTGAGGCGTAAAGGTCAGCCTGTTGTCCAGAGTTAGACCCAGGTATTTGACCTCCTTCTGCAGAGGCAGCTCCTCCCCCCGCAACCTCAGAGTCCTCACATCCTGAAGTTTAGTGCGTTGTGTAAACGCCACAACAGAGGTTTTGCTCGGATTTACTGATAACCCCTCTCTTGTGCACCATCTTTCGACGATTCTGAGTGCGTTTTGCATCAACGAAGACACGACTTCTCCGAATTTCCCAATAACAAGAATTGTGATATCATCAGCAAATCCCTGTCCATGTATCCCTGCCTGTTCTAGCTCCCGCAGAAGACTATCCACCACCAGGCACCACAGGAGGGGTAGAGGACCCCCCTCCCTGCAGACACCCACGTGCGGCAGACACCTCCACAGTCGTCTGTCCCAGACTAGCTTTGATTTTCCTGTCTCTGAGGGTGGAGCTAATCCAACCCGTAATAGCTGGGTCGACTCCACGATTTCCGACAACTCTCACTATAGAGTCAAAAGAGGCGTTATCAAACGCCCCCTCTATGTCTAGAAAGGCTTCCAGAGCAATTTCTTGGCTGCCAAGAGCCCCCGCTATCCTGTGAGTTAGTTCGTGTAGACTAAGCTCACACGATTTGCCCGATTGATAAGCATACTGGTGTCTGTGTAGAGGTGAATTCACCAATACGCCATCCCTAATGTGCCTATCAATCAGTTTTTCCAGTGTCTTTAATAAAAAAGACGTCAGGCTAATTGGACGAAATGACTTAGCCTGGGCATATGATGCACGCCCTGGCTTGGGTATAAATACCACTCTTGCCATCCGCCAGCTTTGGGGTACATAGTTTAGCGCCAGGCTGGCTCTGAACAATGTACATAGAGAGGTGGCTAGTACTTCCATCCCCTGTTGTAATAATGCGGGGAAAATACCATCCTCGCCTTGAGATTTGAATGGTTTGAAAGTGTTAATCGCCCATTCAACTCTCGTTTTGTTAATTATACTATCTGCTAATTTCCAGTTGCTCCTGCTCGCCCGACTCGTCGGGACGGCTTGGTGCCCCTGGCCATTAGAGCCATCATCGGGTTTGGGAACACATCCCGGGAAGTGTGTCCGAAGCAATACCCCAGAGTCTCCTCCCCCGATGATGTGAACCCTCCCTGTGGTTTTTCTATTGTACCCACCTTTCCGTGGCCACTCTTGAGAAGAGCTCTTTGGAGTCTTGCACATTCGGGAGTTCTTTCGATTTCCCTGCAGTACTTCCTCTATGAGTCTTCCTTTGCCTTACGTATGGCGTACGTGTATTTCAGACGGGAGCTTTTATAAGCTTCCCAGTCTCCTGTTCTCTTAGCTTTGTTAAAAGACTTTCGAGACTCTGCCCTGAGAGATTCAAGTTTACGGTTCCACCAAATGGTCTCCCGCTTACTTTTCCTCTCTTTTAGAGGGCAGTTTAAAGCTATTAAAGCATCCAAACAAGCTTTTATAGAGTAATTTTTTTAAATTAAATTTAATTTAATTAACTACAAGTAAACATTTTCGAATTTCTGAATGACCGTATTTTCAAAAATGCGTATTTTTTAAATTACAATTCGTATTTCATTTGGAACGCCTTATTTTACTAAAGATCCTAAAAGTGAAAAGCCGTTTTATCAGCCAAGATAGAACTGAAATAAATTGTTGACTCCGTTGAATGTCTGATAGAAATTAAATAAAAGAAGTGAGAATTTTTCAAAAGACCGACTTGACAAATAGACCAGACGTCAATACGTTATTTTATAAATCGAAAAAACCTGGTTTAAAACTTTTACTTTTACGAAATCGGACGAAGAGTTGGATAATAAAGTGGCATAATGCAGTGCTATAATAGTTGGACGTGTTTAGAAATTAAGTGCCAATTGTGTGTTTCGAACAGTATATAGCAAAACACACGAAAAGTATATTATAATGCAATCATTTTTAGTACCTATCTCATCTCGGAAGCGTAGCTTCCTTAATATTCACTTCTGTTTGGAAACCGAAATATTAAATTTGTTTTGTTTTTAAATTTAAGTTTAACAAAAAACTTGGTTGTATGCAAACGTGATATTAAATTACATTTGGAATTGTTAAGTTTTTTGAATATGCTATGTATGAAGAAACGTTGGGAAGTAATTTTGTTGAAAGTATTTGGTTTTTATCACTCGCGTAACTGCTATAGCCTGAGAAGATGTATTGTTATAACGAAATCAGCATTAAAATGTTTTCAGCTTATTTTTTTCACCAAATTTTTTATAGAAAGAATTATGATGCCTGGCGGGTAAGAAAATGCTTTTAGAAAAGTGTTCTAGGCAAACTTGGAAATTAAAAAATTAATCAGGATTTAGAAAAGCTTTATTCTTTGTTTAAGTTTTACCTGAAAATTTAATAAACCCTTTTAGCATTCATAATCGAAAATTCTAAATTAGGAATATCCCATTGGAAAGTCAAGCTTCTTATAATTTTCATTTTTAAAGTTAAACTTAGACACAACATTAAAATAAGCAAAACATTTTGTATCAAAGCTGCAGAGATGTATTGTTTGGCGTACTAAGCATTGTTTTGCATACAAAAATATTTTATTTTTAACTATAATTAGGTTTGTGTGTTATAAAATTTCTTTTTTGTAGCATTTTATCTTGTTTACAAATTTGAAAAAAAAATTATACTCCTTTTGTGATAAATTATGGAGATATTTTTATTGTCGTGTGTTTGGGTGATTACCTTAACAGTTTGCATGCATGGAAATAATCTGGAATCAATTTTTAATAACACCTGCATAAATATATTAACAATGCTACCTTTGTGAACAATCACCTTAATATAATAATTTCATAAGGATTATATTCTAAAAAATTAAATTGCGTCAAGTTTGTTTAAATGAAATTAAAAATTAGGTATACAGGAATGTTTATTTATGTATCGTTATTATAAACAGTTCGCGTGATATAAAAAATTTTATGGTTGTTTTCCATTTTTCTAAAGAAAATTGAGACATAAAATTATAGTAATGTGTTTGTAATCGTTTTATCTAACAGATTAAGAAGTGAAAACTATGAAATTTTAAAAGTTGTGGCGCCCGAGAAAACGATTCTTTCCTTACCGAATCGAGAAATTCTTTTTATTTTTAGTTTCTCGTTTTAACTTCCACGTTAGGTCAAATCGTCATATCAGGCTTAATTTTTTTAATATTTGCAATAAATTTTTTGTTGTTGAAGATCAAACTGATGTTTCTTTACCTTTATTATTAATTAATGAATAACCTTGAACCTGAAGCTTCTTAGCTTAGAAAGCTTTAAGCTAAACAGCTAGTTTTAGGATCTACTAAGAATTTTTAAAGAATTCGGTGCTTAGTTTGCATAAAAGGTGAGTTTAAGCATGGCTAAACCCTAATAAAAATTGATCGAAAACTGATCCTTTTTATTTGCGCCTTTCTATTTTTTAAAAAGTTTGTTAAAAGAATCTTTAAATGAAATTCAATTTATTACATTATCTCTACTACGAAACGTAACATTTTCTTTTATTTTCGAGTTACTCTTGCGCTGCATCCATGAACATTTCAGAACCTCAAATAATTGTACCAACCCCCATTATTAAGGACATTAACCGACGTCAAGAATTTCAAGCATTTCTAATGCCGTACCTATACATACAATGATTACACAATCTTCAAATCAACTAAAAAATTGCCGCAAAAAATGTTTTAACTACGAAATGCAAAAGAAAGAAATGTGATTCCTTTTAAAGTTGGTAATTCAATTCAAAATAGTTTGAAGTATCGAATTCTCGAGCGTATTTCTCAGTTTTCAAATGCACACAAGCAATTTATTTGGTTATAAAGCATTTTCAAGTTTTTATTTTATGTTTTTTTTATTTATTTAAAAGAACCATTTTACCGTCTAATCTTTTCTCCTTTGTTGTTACCACTACAATAGAAATGTTATTCTAAGCATAATAACGAAATAAAACAAGAAATAAGGTAGTGATTAATAAACTCATTTAATGCTGAAATTAGCAGAAGCCTGAAGATATTTCTACGAGAGCATTCAAACACATTTTAGTTTATTTTGGAAATTTAATTTACTACATTATTAAATTTTAAGTTTCAAGACGAGCAAACTGCAACCGTAACATTTAAAATAATTGGACGTTAATTAAATGTTAAAATAATATTAGGGGTAGAATTTCTTGTTCTCTATCTGCTGGCCCTAGGTAACATTTCAAATGACCGAAATATTGAACTTCCCTCTAGAAAAACATAAAAAAAATTTTTAAAAAATGTAGAATGTATTTTTTTATTTATTTATAGCATTTACATTCTGTTGAATATTGCTATCCCGCTTGGGATTTCCAAATCCGTTTGAAGGGGAGGATTAGCCCTCATTAAACATTGCTCACTTTTATCTTTTTTCTATCTATCCTATCTTCCTTACAATTTTGCATGTCTCGCTGCCTCTGTGACAATTTCCCTCCAACTCAGTCTGTCCCGTACCTTCGTCTGCCACTCTTCAACCTCCATCGCTCTCAGGTCGTCTGTCACTTGGTCCCACCATCTTATTTTTGGTCTTCCTCTTGCTCTGTCTTCATTTGGTTTCCATGTTGTTATTTTTCTCACTATATTGTCTTCACTTCTACTCATAATGTGTCCCAGCCATCTTATTCTTTGCGACTTGATGTATTTTTTCTCCTCTTCTATCTCGTAGTTCATCATTGCTCTACATACACCGTTGTCTTCTTTTTTTGGTCCCAATATCTTACGTAGGATTCTTCTCTCAAATACTCTTAGGCGTTCATTTTCTCTCTGTGAAGAGCACATTGTCTCTGCTGCATATGTGACCACCGGTCTAATCAGCGTTTTATAGATCTTGATCTTTGTCTCTTTTTTCAGTTTTTTATCTGAGAGCACTGCCTTGTTAGCGTAGTACGCTCTGTTACCAGATTGTACTCGTCTTCTCAGCTCTTCTTGTCTGTTGCCATACTTGTTTACATGTATCCCCAAATAGTTGAAGCTTTTTACTTCTTCAAAGCAGTGATTACTTATTTTAATCTCTGTTTGACCAGGCAAGACATCCTTGTCGCATTTCATATATTTGGTTTTTCCCTGATTTACCAGCAGTTCCATTTCTCTTGCTTTCTCTTCCATTTTCGCAAACATCTCTTCCATTCCTTTACGGGACCTCGCCATTATTACCATGTCGTCTGCATAGGCTAAGATCTGTCTCTCTCTTGTGGCTATCGTTCCATTTATGTCCATTTCTCTCACTATCTTTTCCACCACTATATTAAAAAGCGTCGCTGACAAAGCATCCCCCTGTCTTTCTCCGCTCTTCATCATGAAATGTTCTGTCGTGCCTTCTTCGGTTCTAACGCATGCCATGGTGTTATCTAGCGTCATTTTTATTAGGCGTATAAATTTATTTGGTATTTTCATCTCTTTCATCGCTTCATACAGTTTTTCTCTGTTGACCTTATCAAACGCCTGCTGAAAGTCCATGAACAGCATATGGATCTCTATGTTGTGCTCATTTGACTTTTCCATAATTCTTTTTACTATGTATATTGCATCTACCGTGGACTTTCCTTCACTGAATCCGAACTTGTTTGGTATATTCTTTCAGTCTTCTATAAATCCATGTAGACAGCACCTTGTAGGATGAGTTTAGTAATGTTATGCCTCTGTAGTTCTTACATTCCTCTGCTACGCCCTTCTTTTTCAGAGGTACAATTACGCCTTTGCTTCATTTTTGGACATTCTTTCCTCCCTCCATACCTGCTGTATCAGTTTGCACATCCTTTCGCATAATTTTTCTCCTCCATACTTTATGAGTTCCACGTATATTTCATCTCCTCCAGGTGCCTTGCTATTATTCATCTTCTGGATTACTGCTATTACTTCATCAGATGTTGGAGCTATTATTTCTTGACCGTTGTCATTTATATTTTCTATGTTTTCTTGTTGGTACTCTTGCCTCGCATTTAGTAATTTGTAAAAGTGTTTCTTCCATATTTGTTTAATCTTTGACTGATCATATTCTGTTTTTCCTTCCTCATCTATTAGTCCTCTTCGCTTTACTATATGTCTCGGTTTTTGGTTTCTTAACAGTTGATAAAAAATTCTTGTATTGTTGAATTTGTTTCTCATTTCTATTTCTTCCATTTTCTCCATGATCCATGTGTTTTTCTTCTGTTTATATATAGTGTTGGCTTCTTTTATACTATCTCTATATTTTATCAAGTCCTCCTGTTTTCCTGTTCTTAACCATTTTGCTCTTCTTTCCGTTTTGACTTTATTGTATACGGCGCATTATTCATCAAACCATCCTTTGTCTTTCTTCTCTTTTCTGTATCCTATTGTTTCTTTTGCGCTTTCGTGTATACAGCGTGTAATGTTGTTCATTTCTTGATCTAGGCTGCTCACTTTTTCGCTTTTGGTAAGTATTTCTTTTACTTTATCTTCGTACCGTTTCCTGACTTCTCTGTTCTTAAGTTTTTCAATTGCTACTTTTTGTGTTCTGGTTTTTGTTCTGTCATAGCTTGTTGCTTTTTGCTTTATTTTCGTTATTACCAGGTAATAGTCAGAGTCTGCGTTTGCACCTCTGTACGTTCTTGTGCCCATTATCATGTTTTCCATCTTCTTTGATACCAGCACATGGTCTATCTGGTTTCCATCTTCGTTGCTTTCGCATGGCCATACCCATGTTACTTTGTGAAGTCTTTTATGTTCAAACTTGGTACTGATAATCCCTGTGTTAGTTGTTTCAGCTAGATTGCATAGTCTGTCACCATTTACACTTGTTTCATCATGTAACGTGTATTTCCCTGCAATCAAACTTATGTGGTCTTCCTTTCCAATTTTTGCATTGAAATCTCCCAGAATTATCAACACGCTTTCACAAAACGTTTCTATCTCTTCGTAAAAGTCATCTTTTTCTTTTTCGCTACTATCTTCTGTATGAGCATATATATTTACAATTGATAAGTTCGTTTTTCTCATCACCATAAAACCGGTGCCATGTCTTTCCTGATTTAGTTCACCTGAGTAAAACACAGTGCAGTTTTTCCGTTTTATTTCACCCTCACCTTTCCATCTCAGTTCTTGTAATGCCGTTATGTCTACTCTGTATCTCTTCAGTTCTTGTTCAATTTCTGTTACTTTCCCAGGTCTCAGCAGCGTTCTGATGTTCCTTGTGCCCACTCTTATTGTGCTTTGCTTTCTTTTCTTGTTAACATTCTGGTGTCCATCTCAGTTGTCCTTTTGAATCGCGTTACTGTCTTCTTCGTCTCTGTAGCTATGCATGGAGTTTCAGGCTGAGACGTTTCATCCACTCCAATCCGTTCTGTTAGTTTTTTGCTGAGTCTCTTGTATCCATTGTTGTTTTCCGATTACCACCTATGTCGCGATATTATTATTACGTATACTATATTTATGCATAGATTTAATTCAAAGTTACAGGAAGATTACTTCGTAACGCCAATAATCGTTATACTAATTAAAGCTTTTCTTACAAGTTATGGTATGGTTGTCTACATTATTCACTATTAGTAAAGACAACAAGACTAAACCTATGTAAATTCCAATCATAATTAATTACGTCCATAATTCATGCTTGATCGGCTTTGTGTATTAATTGTAGCAAAAAAACTTGGTTTATCATGTTTCCTACTAAGCAAATTATTAAATAAATCATCATCGGTGATGAATTAGCATGATTTATTCATTAAGTCTTGATATAAAATCGACCACGCTTGAACTTTACACACATTTCATGTCAGTTAATTCAAAATTAAACGTAACACCACACATATCCACTACCTTACATTTTATCCTAAATTATTTTTAAACGAGTTACGTACTTTGCGTGCTTTTAATTAATAAATTTCTACAGTTTATAATACTTCCAATTCAAAAAATTCCTGTTAAGAATCTTTGAAAGCCAAAACCACTTTGATATCAAAATTTATACAAACATTTGAGCTGAGCAAATAAAAAATTAGTAATTTAATGGTGCGGCGTTTATGTGAATTATGTAAGTTGGTACTTTCTAAAAATTTATGGAATATACAACGTCGACTCCTATAAATAATTTACAATTTACTTTTTGCATATAATATTATTCGACATGACAGTTTGAATTCAATTATCTCTATTAAGTACATTTGCTGTGTCTTGTCAAGTACGCTAATGAATACAAAGTGTAACAACCGAAGCAAGGATTAAGAAAGCTCATTGTGTCTTATCAACACCAATGTCTTCATAGGCGAATAGTCAAAGTCTTACATTTTCCGAGATATGCAAACTAGAAACAGATGACTTTTGCAGAGATGAATAGAGTTTTTAAAGTAATACTACGTAGGTTCTAATTATGTCCTATACTACACCGAGAGAAATTATTCTTAATCCGTCGAAGCTAGACTCGAACTCGAGAAATTAGCTTGATATTCACAATATATTATATCTCATTAAAATTTACTAATAATCTGCAATGTTTAAATTAGCTCTCGACAACAGTTTAATTTTAATTATTTTGAATCGGAAAAGCTTCTTCGGTTAGTGACTTTGTTTTTGTAAACACTTCTGTTGTTTTCAATAGAAGTTTTGTTTTTGTTAGCAGCAAAACACATTAAAGTATTGATCAAAAAACACAAAAGTGAAATGGTGTACCAAGTCGGTAGGTACTACTATTGAGGTTAATTTATTGTTAGTTTTCGTTTTGATTTAGGCATACCAGTATTTTGTATTACGAAGTAAACTATAAACTTTTTCATTTCCAATTTATCAGTTTGAACAGTATTAGTAGGTACTTACGACATATTAATAATAATAAGCAGTTTTATTTGAATGCTAAGGTTTTAATATTTAATTATTGCTTTCATTTCCTCTTTTTTCAGTAGATGGAGGGAAGTAGCAAACAAAATGAGCTTGAGCGATTCGTAAATAACATAAAGAAATTTAGACCACTACAAAGTTTTACTGTCTGTTTTAAATTACACAAGTCAATGTTATAATTAATATTGCACATTTCGCGTAGCGGTTGCTTACATTTATCTAAAATTTTTTAAATTTGGTTATTAATTAGAATTTTGCGTTTTCACTTATAGACCAGGGTCGATAGTTTTAAAAACTGTAAAAAGTGAAAAAAAATTATAGTAGAATGAAACCTATTGGAAATGGTAGAGAATATAATAAAAATAAAAAAATATATAAATTACGGGCGATCTGAGGTAGGGAGAGGGAGGGGGTGAGTTTTTAATGGTAAAAAGCGGTTAATCTCGATTTCCGGTAAAACTGCAAGTCCTATGAAAAAAAGTTAAATGGCAAAGTTGTAGATAATAAAAAGATCTACAACTTTTGTATTGACGCTTTTTTCACATAATCTCAAAATTTATGTGAAAAATTCTAATAACCGAGTTTTGGGTTTTTTATTTTTATCTTTTGCAAGAAAATTAATTTTTTCACGAAATTTGGTGAAAACTTACTTTTGTATGTTCCACACATACAGTAATATTTTTGATTTAAAATATTCATTTGTTCACCTTATTTTGACCATTTTTGCAAGAAAAATTTTTATCTAACGAGAAAAACAAGGACAAAATAATAAAAAGATTACAGTCACAAGGATTTTCCTGTAAACGAGCAGAAGAAAATGCTGATGCTGACATTATTAAGACGTCGATAGAAATTGCTAGAGATACTAATAAAACTATCATTGTTGTGGGTCAAGATATTGATCTGTTGGTCCTTTTAAATCAATTACATTCTAATAATCATGGTATTCATTTTCTCAAGCCAGGTTCTGGTACTATTAAAGATCTATTTTTCACATCTAATAGTTTCAAGTATAAATCCTTAAAAAATATCGTTGCATTTCTCCATTGTTTTTCTGGTTGCGATACAACATCTGGATTTGTCGGAAAAGGAAAGAAAAGTATTGTCAACTCTTTATTAGCCGATAAAAATATGTCAAATTTGGCCAATATTTTTTATAAAAAAGATGCGAACAAAGAAGATATAAAAAAAATGGATTACAATTAATCAAATCTATTTATAAATGTAAAAATGATATAACACTGAACCAATTAAGATTTCAAAAATATCAATTGGCAAGAATTAAATCTTCTTTCATATTGGCCAATCTCCCACCCACAGAAGGTGCAGCAGAACAACATTGTTACTGGGCATATTATCAGCTTCAGACTTGGCTGGGTAACAAACTGACAGCAACAGGTTGGGGCTGGAAGCAACATCAACGTGGCATTATGCCCAAATTTACAGACAAGGAATTAATTCCGGAAATATTGCTTAAAACGATTTGCTGCAGCTGTGAAACTGGATGTAACAGTTTAAAATGTGGCTGCCAAAAACATGGTTTGAAATGCACAAATTTATGCTCAAATTGTCATGGTTCTGAAACATGCTCCAATGTAGAAGAAAAAGCTACGAGGAAGTTGATGATTCAGATGAAATTGTGAATGAAGAACCAATGCAGACCGGAAATAATCTTGGAGACGAAGACGGCGATGGCCTTGAAGATATCAAAGATCCACTAGAATCGGGAAGTTTTGTCGAATCTAACGATGAAGAAATGTCATCAAAGACACAAAAACTAATGAAGAAGTAATTAGATTGCAAATACCTTATCTTGGTATTTGCAATCTTGATGTTTTATAGATTTGTAATTTTTTTGTTTATCAATATAACATGAAATCTTACGTTTTTCGAGTAATTAAAGTGTAAATTTTAATAAATAGCTCAAAATTATACATAATGTTTCAAAAAAAAAATTTTCGGATTCGAGTTTTATTCATTATTTGCATTTTCTGAGAACATTTACCATAGTAGTGTATATACTATATACCATATATACCATATAGTGTATAGTAGTGTATATTCTATACCATCAGAAAGTAGAGATTTCAACAAACAAAAAACATACCAACTTTTTTAAAAAAGCAGATATTTTGACGTCAGAATTTTCGATTGAAAATTAGGGTGCTTTTTCGATATTAACTCAAAATAAGGTAAAAAAATGAATATTTTAAATCAAAAATATTACTGTATGTTTGGGACATACAAAGGTAAGTTTTCACCAAATTTTGTGAAAAATCAATTTTTTTGCAAAGGATAAAAATAAATAACCCAAAACTCGGTTATTCGAATTTTTCACATAAATTTTGAGGTTATGTGGAAAAAGCGTCGATACAAAAGTTGTAGATCTTCTTATTACCTACAACTTTGCGATTTAACTTTTTTTCATAGGACTTGCAGTTTTACCGGAAATCGAGATTAACCGTTTTTTACCCTTAAAACTCACCCCCGCCCCCTTCCCGACCTCAGATCGCCCATAATTTATTTGTCCTTTCATTTTTGTTATATTATCTACCTTTTCCAATGGGAAAATACACGTGATAAATTTAGATTACCTAGATAACACAGCGAATAAAATTTAAAAATTATTTTTAAAATTATTTTGACTGATCAACATATCAACAATATAACATTTAAATTTAAATATTATGTAGATCGATATAATATTATATCCTAATATAATTTTCAAGTTTCTTGAAAATATTTGTTACGAAAAAAATTTTAATTAAATAAAAATAAGTAGACATTAATTTATTTAATATTTAAAATTAAAAGTTTTATTTCAAATGTAATCAAGGAAACGTTTTCAAAACTCTGAATCACGGCGACAAATTACCAAGTTACCTTTGAACTTTCGTAAAACATGAAGCGATAATAAGGAATTAGAAAAAAATTTAAGTTTAAGATTAAAATTAAAAAAAGTAATAAAGTTGGAAGTAATAAAGTACTCGAGACATTTAAGATACTGCCATAGCTTAGAATAATATTGCAATTTTGTGTCAAAGCTATAATATCAGGAAATAATCTTTGATTAACTTCTCAAAAGTGGATGAAACATAATCTTAAAGTAAAAATAAGATATTATACAACAAAATTACAAAAAGAAATTATAAAAGTTTTTAATACTGAAATAACAGTGATGGATAATATAAATACTTACGAGTATACAGAGTTAACTTGTCGGATGCTAAAGTTTTTATCTTTTCATGAAAGTTTTTGTAATTTTTTAAACTGAACCATACTTTTTGTGTTATATATTTTTAATTAGTATATTTGATTTATTAGTGAGTATTTGACGCATTCTTTGTTTTTAGACTTTTGATAATAAGGTTATAAAGTTATAAAATTGTAGGAATAACAAAATTAGTTTGATATTATATTATATTTCGTAATATTAAAATATTTAATCAAGTTTAGATGCTTTTAGTGAAGGTTTGAAAAAAATTCAATTTAAAGTTTAATTAAAAAAGATTAACGAAAAATGTTTAGTAAAATTGTTTATATAATTTTGCTTCTTTGCGAACGATTGAGAAAATAAAACAATTTAATCTTCTTAACGAAAAATGTATCTAATATAAATTTTTGTAATTTTTTAAAATATACGCGAAGCTGCTGGTTTATTTAATAAAGAGAGTTCATTGTGAATATCATATTTTGACAACTTTGACTCGACGAGTTAATTACGAAGGAGTAATTAAAACGTCAGGTTGCAGTAATGTTGTGAACTTGAAAAAAGAGCTTAATAGGAAAAATGTTATTACATATATAAAGTAGAAACTGCAATCTGTAGAATAGTTATAGTTCTATACATTGAAAATGTCTCTGGAATTATACCGAGTTCCTCGCAAAATTTCCCTTGGGTCTTTCTTGTACGTGTAATGTTATAAACCTCCACATGCTACTAAAGAAGTTAAGCAATTTAGACAGCAAAAGCGTTACACTAATTGGTTTCCAAGAGCAAAAGCCAGGAAAATAAACTTTTTATGCATTAGCGAAGAGCTTTCTTAATTTTATCAATAACGATTCTCGTTTAACGATTTTCTTTAGTGCAACGATTCGCTTAATTTTTGCATAATTAATTCGAAATGGCGGGTATAAAATTTTTTTCTAATTTATGTTAATTGCTGGGTTGTCTAAGGTTAAAAATTTATGGGATCGTTAAACACAATATCAGATTTTTTATGACGGTAAATTGCTATATCAACTGGTATGTTGTAGGTGCCCATTTAAATCTCTCCATAAAATATCAAAATAATGTGTCATTGTCGGAAAAGCACGTAACTTTTTTACAGTAGTTAAATATCATATCAATGCATCGTGTGTTTGAAAGCGCAACTTATCATATTTTTACTACCAACTTGGAAAATGCGTGAAAAATGCATAAATTTAAATCTATTAAAATTTTGGTCGTTTCCATGTTATAAAGTCGATAAAAAGTAATCGAATAGAAAACCGGAAAACATTTGTGTTGAATATAAAAGTAGTCAAGTTACAAATTGTACCGTTTAAAGGTCAATTATTATTTTCGCGATTTTTCGTTTTAATAATAAATTTGCAAATATTACTGCTTCCGGCAGACGAAATATATTAATTAAACCGGCTCAACCAAGATTCTCTCTCTCACTTTGGTTAATTAATGAGAAATTCTCGAATATACTGCTATCCAAGTTTTCATCTCGACTCAAGTGCTCCTTTTTGCCAGTTATTATTTTCGGAAAATGCTTATTTATCGTTTATTAACTTTCGAGCGTTTTAAAATTACTCCATTTCGATTTTATTTAGAAGTTATCTTTGTTTGTTCATTTTCAACGAATTGCTAAAATTTGTTTTAAATGTTTTGATACAAATTAAGTAATTTTAATTTTGCAGCATAAATAAACTTGGGTTTAATTATCGAAGCTTTGCATGCAGTGCTCGGATGTAACAATAACATAAAGTATTCAACTCGGAGAAGTGGAAATCCCCTAAGTTATGAAGATTAAAAAAATGGTTTAAAGAAATCGTAAAGGTGCCATCTGTCCCATAAAATCGAGAAATAAATATCGACCAGCAGCGAACTACATTCAACAATTCAACTTTACAGTTTCAGCTGTAAATTGTAGAAAAAAGTTTAATAAAATATGAAATTATTAAAAAAAAAATTTACAATAAATTAAGGAAAAGAGGAAAGCCTTACTGTGATTTTTAATTTTTCAGTTTTAAAACTTACAGGCTATGCCAAGAAGCTCTCATTACTAACTCAGATCGCAGAATTAAATATTTTGGCTTCAAAATGTTTTCGGCTACGTCAATACTTTACCAAAATAATATACAGGTGGTATTAATAACGTCGAAATTATACACATCAAAATTATCCTTGAACTGAAATCACTTTTCGTAAGGCTTCGATCGAATCGGCAGGTTTCTTGAAGAAACCAAATGAACGTTTAATAATAATTAAAAAACGAATGACTTACGGTAAAGCTAAAATAATAATCAATGTTAGCACTAGCTCGAAAAATATTAATTAACAGCAAACAATCAGCTTTTAAAACCAGAAAATGGAAATTAAAAATGTGACTTCATCTACAACTTATCAAAAATAAATTGAGCAAAATTGTAAAACGACGCAACGAATTCAAATAAGAGTCGATCTTTTGATTGTACATGGGCTTCCATAATATTTAACAAAAATATTCTCAAAAATCTTTCACTCTTAATAAAAAGGAGATATTCCCAAGTTTTTTATTGGTCAGTTTTCCTGTTATTTTAAAAAGTTGCTTTGGATTGGCTCTGATAATCTTCATAGCCAGACTATAAAATTTCTGTTGTAAATTTTTGAATTATTATATCTTGGTATTAACTTTGTAGTATTTGATTTCTCAATTTGAATTACTGCTTTCTCAAATCAAAGTTCCAAACCAAACCAAGATTACCTTGTTTACTAACCTCTTACCTCACCTAAACTTATATGTACTAGTGGCGTAACCACTGACAAGACACCTGAAGGAATAATTAGTACACACAAATTAAATAAAACACAAGATTTGGTTTAACAATGAATATATATTTAACCGAAAAGAAAAAGGTAGTCCAACAACCAATTTACCAGCGAAGTTAATCTCCTTGATATCATTTAATTCAGAATACTTTAGTTTGAAATTTGATTTAATAACTGTTCGATAGTTAATTCCTCTGATCGTAATGTTTTCTAATTGTTTATTCATATTTAATGACCAATCACAATCTTTATAATATTTTGTAAAGAAGCGTCTATATGTAATTCGATTATCAACTCAATTGTTTTTATATCATGTAAGATCTTTAAATAATAAACCCTTATATGCTAAATTATCCGCTCTTAACTATTACCTCGTCAACTTAAAGCTAGAATCGTCACCTTAATTAATATGTCGTCATTGCTTAATCTAAGTTCATCCTTCTTAATTTATAATTGGTCATTTCTTAAAACTCTAAATAAATCGCTTGTCCATACTTAAAACTAGCGTCATCATCTTAAATTATTATGTAGCGCAAATAATCATAAAGAACTTTGTTAATATTCGTTAATAACTGTCCTGAAATATCAGAATTGGTATTATCTCATTGAGAGATATTTGAAAAAAAGAAAAATCTAGCAACATGTTCACCGAACTTGCCCGATCATTTGGCACGTTCTAATTGCAGTTATCACTACCAGCGATTAGCCATTTCTGCAACATATTGCCACGGCCATCTTATGATTTTAAGCGTCCACTATCTTTTGTTGTGCAATTCATCTAAATTAAAACTTTAAACAACCTCCTTCATTTTAATTATCTTAAACAACTACCAGGTGTGTAAGTATGAAACCGGAATTTTTGTACAGAAAATACACGTTTATTGTAATGATATGATACAAAGTAACTTATTCAAAGTATTGTCCGTCGCTATCTATACATTTTTCCTATCTTTCTGGCAATTTGTGGATTCCGTGCCAAAAGAACTGTTGCTCTTTTGAGGCAAACCAGTCATCGAGCCATTTTTGTACATCTTCGTAAGAAGTAAAGCGCTGATCAGCAAGTGCAAGTGCAAGTGCAATCGATGCAAACAAGTAGTAATCGGATGGGGCAAGACCCGCTGAGAAAGGCGTGTGCTGAAGAATCTCCCAACGGAACGACTCTATCGTTTCCTGGACCTGTTTTGCTTTGTGTGCTGGTGCATTGTCGTGCAGCAAAATCACCTTGTGTTGTCTTTGTTGGTATTCTGGTCGTTTTTCACGCAAAACTCGATCCAAATCGGTCATTTGTTGTCGGTAGCGTTGAGTATTGACAGTTTCCCCAGGTTTCAGCAGCTCGTAGTAGATTACGCTCTTCTGATCCCACCAAACACACAGCATTGTCTTTCGTCCGTAGCGGTTTGGTCTTGCCGTCAATGTTGATGGTTCACCCGGAGTAACCTATGACTTTTTGCGCTTAGGATTCTCGAAATATATCCACTTTTCATCTCCAATCACAATACGATGTAAAAATGACTTTCTTTTGAACCTGGCGAGCAGCATTTCGCATGATGTTTTGCGGTTTTTCTGCTGTCTTTCGTTGAGTTCATGTGAAACCCGTTTACCCACCTTTTGTATCTTTCCCATGACTTTCAACCGAAGGGAGATGGCTTTTCGGGTCACCTTTAACTGATCCGTCAGTTGTTGTTGTGTTTGAGCGTCGTCTTCGTCCAACAAGGCTTGCAGGTCAGTGTTTTCAAACTTTTTCGGTGGTCTTCCACGTTCTTCGTTTCTCACGTCAAAATCGCCACTTTTGAACCCTTTGAACCACTCGAAACACTGTGTTTTACCGAGAGCATGCTCACCAAACGCCTCCACAAGCATTCGATGCGATTCGGCTGCGGTTTTCTTCAGATGAAAACAGAAAAGTAGTGCTGTCCGCAAATCGTAATTTGTTGGCACAAAACTCGACATGTTTATCTCTAATAAACTAATGCTACTGAATGAAACTCGTGTTATTGTGAGTTGGAAATCTTTGTCGGATATTAAAACAATAACAAGACACCGCTGACGTGATGTGTCGGTAACTGCATCGACATTTAGCACCACCTATAGGCAAATTCCGGTTTCATACTTACACACCGTACTCCTATTTCGTATTGTCGCAATAACTCCTAATGCATTATAAAGATACGTCGTAGGTCACATATGAATAATTAATTCCTTCCATTAAATTAGCCCACTCGCGTTTAAATATAATAATGTATAAATCATAATCTCAAACCAATATTTAAATCTTAAAACTGAAGATGAAGTAATTTTGAATTAGTTTTAAATTCATACCCACGTGGTCGATAACTAATTACATAAGTTTCTAACACCTCATCTTATCCTTATTTAAAAAGATTATGATTAATAAATTTATTTAAGTTACGTATTTTAAATTTGTTGATAACTAAAATATATTTAAAATAATTTTAAATTCAATTATTGAATAACTTTTTTAAAACATTCGCCTCGATGTTCAAAAATGTAAGGGCTTCTTTTTACCCTCTTAGTCCTAACGGTAAAAATTTCTAATGAAAACTCGACTTCCTGTGTTTTAAAACCGCTGTTGCCAAATCGTATTTTAAAGTAACCAAAAATGAACTAAATTTAAAATTTCGCGCCCATTACATTTAAATTTAAATTTACAATATTACAACTTTGACTTAAATTTCCAAATTTACAAGCAATTTTTATAATTATTTCAATTTTTAAATACCTACATTTTAATTTAATTTTAAATCCTTAAGATTATTGGCTAAAAGAACAAAAGACAACTTTTAATTTGTAATAAAGTAAGATCAAAAGATCTGACTTGTAATCTACTTTTAGTGAAATTGTTTCACGTTCTACCTTTCAATTGATAGGATATCAAAGTCTAAAGTTTTCTCCTTAATTGTTATACTTAAATTATACTTTCCGGTTAAACAATATTGAATCGGTAATTCGTTTCAAAACTTGTTTAACAAAATTTTATTATTTTAAATTACCTTCTTAATTTAATTAAAACTTTTTGGTGTTAAGTAATAAAGACAAATAATAAAGTCAGTTATAAAATTTATTTTATTTAATATGAAATTTTATGATTAATGAAGCCTCTGTTGTCAGGCTTGAAAAGCAATTAATTAATTTACTTCAAATACACGAATAATTAATAAATGTAATTACCAGTATAATCTCAATTATCAATTGCAAACTAAATCAATCAAATTTAATTTTTATTCTTAAAAATCACACTTTAATGTCGGTTTCACAAAAAATTATACAGGAACGGAACGAGTACGGAACGGTACTGGCCGGTAATCGAAAACCAATAGCAAATGTTTACTAGTTCCTTGTACTTGACTTACTCGTTCCGCTCTTTTCGGTTTGATCGCGAAATTAATTTGGTCGCTGCAATCAGCGCACTGCACTCCCCAATTACATTATTATAAACAAATTAATAATAAATTTCGATCAAGGATTCGCCTTTTCTAGTTAGGCATTACTTCCATATTGAAATTGACAGCAGAAGATTTGGCCAAGTATAACACATTCCGACAAATAAAAAAATTGACTACAAAGTTTCCAATTGGAAGGCTTAAAAACATTGAAATCTCGTTATATTTCATTTCTGCTAATAATGCATCAACAAAATTTAATGAATGATTTATACCGTGTATTTCAAAGCATTCGACTTTGGCATCTAAAAACAAAAAAAATGTTTTTGCTGCATTTTAAAACTTTATTACTAAAACCGATTGAAACATTTTGAGAATCACCGTCAACATCTGCATTGTAATTTCGAACCACTTCACTTTTATACTTTTTCGTAGTACGAGAATCGCAATTGGTTGGTAACCTTTTCGTTCCTTTCGCAATAGAAAAATCACGATTGGTAGATAAATTTACAGCATCATGTTCCACATTTGAAAGCAAAGAGGGTTTCCTTTCTATCAAAGCTGAGTTCGTATTAAAATGTTTGTTTGAATTCTAATCAAAGTGCATTGATCGTGGATCTTTGCTATTAAACTTAAATTTTATGTCACAGTGGCGGTAGGATGTTGATCAGCATTTACGTTTTGATCTTTGCCTTTTCAATAATCACAAGTTTTTTCTTGTATTGGTTGTTCGGGGTTGATCTACTTGGCATTCCCAAGTAACATTTTGCGCTGAATATCAACTGCGAGAGCGCTGTGTCAGCTTAAAATTCAGCTAATGAGCTGCGAAAGCTGCTGATTTTTAGTAACGTCAGAAGCTGAATTGCTAATTTAGCGGCAAAAACCAGCTGAAATTGCGCTGCATCAGCTCTTGAAAATGTTGACTCAGCTGATATTCAGCGCTGAATCAGCTGAAATTCAGCTGATATTCAGCATTTTGAACAGCTATTAAAAAAATTATTTTAAATTGATAATTATATTTATCTAATTAAATTGTCGCCTATAACTTATAGAATATTTTATTTTATTATTTTCATTAACATCAAAAAATATAAATATATTATATTTTTATTACATTATTTATTTATTTATCATTTTATATCAGTGGCAATATCTTATATTGTTAACGATATCCTAGAATAGAATCTGAAATATTACAGTAATTTTAAATTTATATATTATTATGTATAACTTTAAGTTAAGTTTAAATTTACATTTTTTGACACGCCCTCCAGCCTCGAATGGGATTTGAACCTGAGGTATCCACCTTGGAACTTGAAAGCTTAACTGCCTAGGCTATGAAGCTATATAAAACTTTTTTGATTTTTTTAAAATAAATTCAATCTATTTTTGTGTGGAGTATTTGACCATCAGTTATCGAAAAATAATTAAATACACACCACTATATTTCATGCTGGTTTTTCAAAATTTTGAATTTTTAAATAAATACTTACGCAAAAAAATTTTACTACAAATTCTAAATACCTTTTTCCTTATTTGTATAATCTCATTAGTTAGATTATGAAATTTGGGTTTCCCAAAATAATTTTGTTACAATTGATTTGAACATATAGTTACAAAATTGCGACAATTTTAAATTTTATAAAAATTTAATTTTTAAAAATACACTAAATTAGCTACAATGTTGTAAAAACACCTACCGTGTTAAATTCGATTTCATTGAAATTTAAAAGTAGCAAAAATTGTCTTTTTTTGGTTAATTATTAACACAAAAATTCCTAATATTACATAAATCGATTATAATCGGTAACATATTTTTAAAAATTCTTTTACTATGAAAAAAAATGAAAATAAAATTCTGCACTGGGCATCGTAAATAAAACGTGCACAAAATTTTATAAAATATTCAAAAATATAATTACCACGCGAAAGTATATGACTTACTAATGATAAAAATTAAAAAATTTAAAAATAAAGTTAAACGAATTAATGATATTTTTGCGAATTTCTTTTACCATGCGGTCGAATTTATGTGATTTCGCTTTTGTATGCGATTTATGTCAAAGCGAAAGCCCAATATTGCATTTGTAAATAAATTATAGATTTACATTGAAAATTATTTTGATTTTAATTAACACTATTTTTATTTATTGATGATGAAAATGATGAAAATTAATAGAAATTTTGTGCACTTTAAATGTTGGTCCATTTTTTAAATTACTAATCAATTGCCAATATAAAATACAAATAATATAATTTGTATTATAAATGTTCGCTAAACGACCAAATATTGAAAGGGCGACAATTTAATTAGATAAATATAATTATCAATTTAAAATAATTTTTTTAATAGCTGTTCAAAATGCTGAATATCAGCTGAATTTTAGCTGAATATCAGCTAAATCAGCGTTGAATATCAGCTGAGTCAGCATTTTTAACAGCTGACGCAGCGCAATTTCAACTGGTTTTTTGCCGCCAAATTAGCAATTCAGCAGTAATTCAGCTTCTGACGTTACTAAAAATCAGCAGCTGACGCATCTCATTAGCTGAATTTTAAGCTGACAACAGCGCTCTTGCAGTTGATATTCAGCACAAAATGTTACTTGGGTATAGCTCTTTAATTATTTTTCTACACTGCTGTGTTCATAAAATAATAAAACGATTTATAAAAACACTTGCTCAACTGAACCGTATAACTAGCTTAATTAATTTTAATTAATTAATGGATTATACTTGTTAAACGTATACTTGTAATAATTATAATAATCTTCAATTTTGACGTATGACGTACGACGTATCAAAGCGTCAGCTTAAAATTCAGCTAATTCGCCGAAGCTGAAAATCAGCTGAATTTGAAACTGACGCTTCGCAACGTCTGCTTAAAATTCAGCTAATTTGCTGAAGCTGAAAAACAGCTGAATTTGAAGCTGACGCGTGGAAACGATTTTCAGCTTCAGCACATTAGCTGAATTTTAAGCTGACAGACCGCAATGGCAGCAAATAATTTGCTGACCAAGTTTTTCAGTACCAAATGTTACTTGGATTTGAATCTATAGAATTCGTTATGGATCTATCAATAAGATAGTCTTTGATTTTGTAGTTCTAACTGCAATAAAGATATCTCTTCTTGAAGTTCACGTTGATTAAATTCAAATACTTCTTTTTGTATTTGAATGAATAATTCGATGCTCTCTATTAACGTTTAATTGGAAGAACTTGTAAGTTGCGGATGCAGCAGCTCTGTATCTAAACTGATTAATGTATTTGTAGGAACTACATTATTCCACGTATTGCTTAAATTAAGCAATATCATAAGTTTGTATAAAATGATTTTAAAAATTCGAAATTATAGTTTTTACAAATCAATGCTTCGTATTGTTTTCCAACATTCTTCATGTTACCTTTTTTGGAATCAAAATTCTTACCAGATTTTTTCAAAACACATTTTTCTATAAATTTCATATTTTCCTACAGTTTTTTCAAATTATTTCATAAACAAACAGCATCATTTTAATATTTATTATATTTTTATTATTTTAATGTTTATGTTAACTTGATTTTCAGGAAGCTAACCACATGAAGTTTTCCACCTCGTTCAAGGTGGCTCTCAATTTTTCACATACCTAATGTTTCTAAATATTAATTGCCAATACTTATGACCGGGAGGTTTGGGGGTCATAAACAACTAAATAATTGAGAATAAAAGAGAGCTCTGAAGAATATTTCATTTTAGATTTGTAAATCCGAACTTACAGACAAACAGAATTTCCATAGTTTATTATAAAATTTATTGAAATATGTGACTATTACTTTATAATTTCAAATATAATAAGATCTTTGTCTTGTTCTTTTTTGTTTTTGTTGTCTCAAAGTATCCATAATGCAAAAAGCCACTTCATCATACGAATTAAAAACTTGAGATTCAATGTTGAGTTTGTAATTTACGCTCGAGCCATTAATAACTACATAGGTTAATACCTCAAAAATCTAAACGAATACCTTTAAACCAAAAATTTTTAACGAAAATACCGCATTCCTTTAATATAATTATTTTGTTTTCCTTATATAATATACACAATTTCTTTAAACTATTATGTGTTTTCAGAACGACTTAACGTATTGTATGAAAAAAATTGGACAAGATTAGTAACCGAACAACTGAAAAGGTTTGAAAGGGCCGTTATAGAATCGTCAAAAATTGAAAGTGCTTCAGCATCTTACAGCGCTCATTGGACTTTTAGTAGTTCTCTTTTGTATTCTCTTACATTACTTACTACTGTAGGTGAGTTTAGTTATTACTTTCGTAATTATTAGAATTGACGCTTTGAAATGACGTAGGTTATGGTAGGCTATCACCTCGCACAACGTGGGGAAAAGCAGCTGCTATGATGTACGCCGTTATAGGCGTTCCGTTAATGCTTATATTACTTTCTGCACTGGGCTCGTTATTAGCTGATGGGGCCAAAAAGGGATACTTGAAAATGTGCTGCAGGCATAATTCCTCTCCTAAATTTTCTCCAAACGTGGGTTATCATAGAGCACCTTCAAGCCCATCTGCCAAACATTTTTGCCAATCTACTAATGAAGGTACACTTAATACAACATATTTAATTTAATTATTAAACTATTTCAATCGATTCAGATTCTTCGTCTGTACAACTAATTCCAATGCACTGTATTCAAAATAACGTAAATCATAAGTTACGACACCAGCGCTTCGAACATATAGATAGTGACCAACTTCCCAAGAAAGCTCTCCTGGCAACGGTCAAGTCGAGTCGTTCTAGAGGTCGGTGTGTCCAGAGTCAAGTGCGTCAGATGCTTGCAGAACCTAGCATGTGTCCAACTCATTCTCACGTGACTTCGACAAGATACAGCCCTGGATGTGTTTTATCTCTTTCCGATGTGGAAGAAGCCGAAGATACTGACGAAAACGATTCGGGGTAAATATTTTGTTTAAAGTCAATTGCAAAATTAATTATTATTTTTTACAGGCTTTGTCCACACGGAACCCCATCGAGGGTACCACTAATTTGGCGTTCTCCAGAGCATCAAAAACGGCCAACAGATTCTTCATCCTCCATAGAAACTTCGCCATCAGTGCCTGCTTCAATAGTGATATTATTTTTTGTGGTTTACATTGGTTTAGGAGCAGTCGCATTTGCTTCCACAAGTGACTGGAGTTTTTTAGATGCAACCTATTTTTGTTTTATAGCATTATCGACCATAGGAATCGGTGATAAATTACCACAAAGTGGTGATTACTATAGTCAAATACAGTTACTGGCCTGCTGTATTTATTTGTTTCTTGGACTCGTGATTCTTGCTATGTGTTTTAGTTTAGTTCACGACGAAATAGCTACAAAGTGTAAACAAATCGCTGCTAGCATGAGAATTGCAAAACACTGACAGTGTCTTTTCGTTTAGTTACTGTACGATAATTTAACTTGTTACTAATTTTTAAAATAAAACATGGAATAAATTTTTATTTTGTCTTTCTATTCTAATAACTTCAACAATTTTTAAGAAAAGTGCTGTTACATTGTTTACAAATGAAATATTAAATTATTGTGTACTTGGTAATAATATATTACTTGGAAGTAACATGTAAATCAATTTTCATGCAATACACCAATCTGAGAGTTCTATCACTGCGAATCTCAATGTTTATTTTCCAATACCAACCTTTTGTTAAAAACGGTGTAAATGCTGTAACGTCTAAAGTTGAGTTGGTTACTATATAAGTTCCCTAAAAATGTATTAAATTGTTATCATTGATTTTTAAATTTAGAAAAGATGCGCCAATAATTTTTTGTCTAATAATTTTGATATGTCATCAAATATATTATTTTATCATAAATAAATTTGTCAAATTTATAATCAATGGTCGTTGTGTTAATCGTGTGGATTTTGAACCAAAATTGTCGGTCATTTAACGTAACGGTTGGAGATTTAAATGCTGGATTAACACATCAACTTTATTTGTTCAACTTCAAATTCAAAATATTAGAAGTTTAATGCAAAGTAAAAACTATTTATTTTTTTAATTTGGAATATGAAACCTATTTAAAAATGATAACCTTTGCATGAGGACATCTAAAAGGAGGATTAAATTTTAACTTTAAAATCTCTGGATGGCCTCTTTTTGGATTAATAAATTTGCAGCAATCAACATTTTTGTACATATGGTAGAGTTCGCAAGAATCTAGATTTTCAATTGAACTACATCTATCTATTGATGCATTCAACTGTAACAAAAATAAAAATAGTTTCTTTAGTATAAATTTTTTTTGGTTTATTTTCAGAATATTACAAAATGATAAATTATTTTCTACTGTGAAAATAAACCGAAAAATATATTTTGTTGGAAATTTTTACCTTAATGTTGTCATTTATATCCTCTTTCACAACAATGGTCATATTAGTAATAAATAAACGTTCGGCAGTGGCATTTATGCCACCATGGAAAGATTGGGCCTGAACATTTGAACCATGACATAAACCATCGATTCTATTAATATGTATTGAAGCTGCTTCGGCCTATCAATATAAATTAAAAAAATTTTGTTTCCAATATCTCTTCTGATGATAATTACCGTGGAATCTTTCAAGTTAATGCAATAAAAAATATGAATAATCTGGAAAACGATGGACTTTATATTATAATATGGATCAACCATTTTACTTCATAACTATTTTCATTGTGCTAATTTTTGATCTTGTTTATTTTTATATATTACATTTTAAATTTGCTTTAATAATTTATTGTAGAGGACATCAAAATAATCTTTCCGGTTTATAGATAGCAAAATTATATAAGTTTCGTTGTATTAAAATATAGTTAAAGCTTATCTGATGGACTACCGCAAAATGATAATATCATAATGTTTTAATAGGAAAAACTTTTATTCGATTTCATGGAAATATTACAAAGCTAAAAATTTAAAATCTTTTCATTAATCTAATAAGTGAAACTACTAGAGTTTCACTGCAAATATTTTGATCAGCTTCATATCCACATTTTATTATTCGATTATGATACATTTCACAAGGATACGAATGTCCTGTATCTACAGCCTCAATCGTTTTCAAATTTTACTGCAAATGCGGGCAAGGATAGTTCAATATCCTACTTGATAACTCCTTACAGACGTCAATCAAAGAAATGCTGATTCCGCTATTTTTTCGAATAATATTCAACTTGACCACTGGAATCCATTTAGAGAATATTAATTACAAAAACAAAAATTTCTGTAAGTAAAAAATTAATAAATTTTCACCTCTAAATTAGTAACACCTCTAAACTATTTGAAGGTATTACTTTGGTATTAGGAATATTTTTATTTATAAGTGAAATTTACTCTATATTTTTCTGTCTTCTACATGCTTCTAGTTCGTTCTGTTTTTTATTTAAAAATTTAACAAACTTTCTATGTTCTTATACCACTTTATTGTTTTTAAAAATACACTAATACACATTTTTTTTAACATTAAAATTTTAATTACCAGTTTATAATTATCCAAAGATTTGATTATCTTTCAGCACTTTTTTTCGTTTTTTCAATGTAGTATCAACAACATTGAATGACACTTCAAAAATTTTCTTAGTATATTATAACAATAATATAACAATATTATACAAATTATATTTAATCAAAAATTACAAAATTAATATTACGCTTATAATTTTATGGTGCTGATCAAAGATAAATGTAGATAAAACCGTCTGCCACATTGAAAAGTACGCAAAGTACTTATTTATAATCCAGATTCTATTTTATTAGTTATAACATATTATGCTATACTATACTATTTTATTAGTAGAAAATCTTTAACTTAACCTGATGTTCAAGTTACCTCAAAAGTTTAACGAGTTAAAGACAACTTTATTGAGCATTTTCAATTTATTGCTCTATACACAGCAAATATAATGATTTATTCCAACACCAATCGTCAAGATTAAAAAATCGAAACGATGCAACATCAAGTGTAACGTTTTACGCACAGTAGACTTCCTACAACTATTTTTATATAGTAATATAAATTATTTCGTAGTCTTGTAATGTATAATATAGTACCAAGATGAAAAAATAAACTTTCAACAATATCAGATGGAACACTTGTATTTTGGCCAAAATGGTATATTGAATGAACTTTAATTTGCTATAAGAATGTTTGGATTAATTCGCAAGCTTCGGGTTTTCACTGGAGCGACATCTATGAATTGTAAATCTAACTGAAAATAAAATCAATATTGAATAAAGTTTTATGCATATACATAAAACTTTTAAAAGGTTATTTGGCAATTGTGTAGAAGAACAAACAACAAAAACAAAAAGTTTTAGAAACATGCCTTACTTGAAGTTTCTTAATTAGCTCTTCCTTATTGCTTATATATATATAGTAACCTACTATTAGTTTTAATGCCTTGGTAAAAACTTTGAAGATGGAGATTCTTGCCCATACCCAAACCATCAAGTCTTGTAATTGGTAAAGTTTTGCTTTTACCTAAACAAAAAAATTATTTATTTTCATAATCGAAAAAAAAATTTTATTGTGTATTTAATTTAGTTTAGATATTACAATATTTGAGATCTCGTTACCAGTTTATCTTCTATGTAATCAGCTTTGAAAGGTATAAAAAGGTTATAAAACATAAAAATATACACCACATGCAGCATTATGAAACTTCTCTTGCAAACTAACATATTTGGGTTCTGATAAACGTTTTTTAATATCCTTGTTATGAATTATTATAGTGTAACAAAGACATAATAATTATCTGGTGTAGTTTATAATATTTTTAATAAACACTATCATTTTAGATCAAATTATGTATTATAATTTATACACCAAGTTTTGTAATTAAGTAAATATATAATATGTACAATACCTATCCTTATGCAGGATCTTAAAAACCTTGTTATTTATTATTTGCTTAATAATATCAACGATTTGCACAGCAAAAACTACGATACTCTAAATCAGTAATTTAATTTAAATTTATACTAGATCTACATAATAGCGAAATATTTTAAAGTTTCATAACTTATACAATACCATAGGTAGGTATTTATATATAAATAAATATAATATTAAAATAATATAATATAAAATTACATTTCAAAGAATCAAAGTGAAGTTTTGATACTGAAATGAAGAACTTCAGTGATGTTGAAAAAAATAACAATTAAAGCAAGCCTAAGAGGCGATTTCATACAGAAATTTACGGTAGCATTACAATTTTATTGAAAAAATTACAGCTTTAAATAGATTTGGATTCTTGTACAATCCAACAAAAAATCACCGAAAAGAGAAAACACAAAAAACATTGGCAGGAAATGAGAACGACCGAAAATAAAACAAAACTAAACAAATCCATCAGAGAGCTAAAAACCATGTTATTGGAAATTAAAAATCAAGGCATCGAAGATTATCTAGCGAGCCTAACCCCAACAAATGCCACAGATTATTCCCTTTGGAAGGCAACAAAAAAACTGAATACACCCCAAGCACATAACCCTCCAATCAAGGATGAAAGTAATAAATGGGCAAGAAACGACGAAGAAAAAGCTGTAAAAAGTTTTCTAACCATTCCCACCAATGTCAACAACGGAAGAAGAAGAAAAAATATTGAGCTACCTCGAAGCCCCATTTCAACTTAGTTTACCTATTGAGAAGATCAAAGTTCAAGAAGTCAAAAATACCATACAAAAAGAAATAAATATAAAAAAATCTCCAGGTTTTGACTTAATTACTAGAAAAATTTTACAAGAACTACCAGGAAAATGCCTAAAACTGGTAACATACATTTTTAATGCTGTACTACGAAGATATCACTTTCCAAACTCGCGGAAGGTAGCTCAAATAATAATGATCCTCAAACCCGGTAAAAAACCTGAAGATGCCAAGTCATATAGGCCCATAAGCTTACTGCCAGTGCTCTCAAACGTATTCGAAAAAATTTACTTAAAAAGACTAAAACCATTATTACAGGAGCAGAACATCATTCCAAATCACCAGTTTGGCTTCAGAGACAAACATGGAACCATCGAACAGATTCCTAGAATTGTGAATGTGATTAATAATGACCTTGAGAGAAAAATATTCTGCTCAGTAGTTTTCCTAGATGTTAGTCAAGCATTTGATAAAGTCTGGCACGAAGGACTACACTACAAAATTAAAAAGTGCTTACCTTACCATCATTTGCAAATCCTACAATCATACTTGAGAGATCGACACTTTTTGGTGAAACAACAACACTGTCACACAAAACTCTACCCCATCTCATCAGGAGTGCCACAAGGTAGCGTGCTTGGGCCAGTACTCTACCTGATCTACACATCCGATCTTCCAACTACTCGTCTCACAACGGTAGCTACATTTGCAGACGACACCGCTATAATGGCATCTCACATAGATCCGACAAGAGCATCAAGAAATCTTCAAACAAACTTGAACAAAATTCAAAAATGGTTAAAAAAACTGGCGTATAAAAGTCAATGAAGCCAAATCCTTCCATATTACCTTCACCATGAACAAAACAACTTGCCCACCGGTTGAATTGAATAATCAACAAATTCCACAGACGGAAGAGGTCAAATATCTTGGAATTCACCTGGATAGACGACTAACATGGAAGAAACATATAATAACAAAACGAAAACAGCTCGGCATAAAGTTCAGTCAAATGTATTGGTTAATTGGCAGAAAGTCAAAGCTCACCTTAGAGAACAAGCTGTTATTATACAAGGCAATCATCAAACCGATCTGGACCTATGGAATTCAGCTATGGGGTTCAGCATCCAATTCAAACCTAGAGATCCTTCAAAGATTCCAGAATAAGATACTAAGAGTGATGGTTGACGCACCGAGATATGTGACCAACGAACTCATACAAGGAGACATACCACTACCAACTGTTCGCGAAGTAATCAAAACATACAGTGTTAAATACAAAGATAGACTGGAACACCACCCTAACACATATGCAAATAAACAACTCGTGAGTACAAGTGAAGTGAGAAGACTAAAAAGATACCAACCCACTGACCTAATGCAAAGATTTCAGTAACTACACTATGACTAAACATTGAAAATTTAAATACACATAAATACTTTTTGGTTGATATAGATGTTATTCATCAAATTAAAAAAAAAAATTTTTTAATTTAATTTATTAATTTTTTGTAATTCTTTAAACCTTTGAATTGACAATTTGGCGTGCTTCAAGAACCCCACATCCAAGCAATTTGGTGTTATCAGACGAATAAGTGGTTATGGTCAATTTCCAATACCAATCGTCCAAAGGGAAAAATATAAATGGTATAAGATTTATTGTAAAATTATACGCACTGTGAATACCCTAAAATCGTTGGGAAATAATATAAAGTAAATTTTAAAATTAATAATAATGAACCTTCTTTCCTGGACACATTAAAGGTGGTTGATATGGAACTGCAATAGGGCTTAAACCCACATTGTTCGTATTAATTAGTTGACAAAGATTCATATTTCTTCTTTCGTAAACTTGTTCACATGAATCCAAATTTTCTCTAGATTTACATCTATGAACTACGAAATTACACTGTAATCGAAATAATTATTGCTTTATAAATAAATTTTATTTCAAATTACAACAAAATTTTACCTTTAAATCAGTAGAATTAAAATCTTCTAAAATAACTACAGTACAATTAGAACAAAAAGCTTCCATAGAATTAGATCTTGCACCGTGTATGTAAACTAATGTTGTAATATCTTTATTACCTTTACATAGACCATCTACTCTATAGATTTCTATCTTTTTCTTTAAAACCTAAAAATTAGTATTTTATTATTTCTTTACTTGAGAATATAATATTTACCAATTTATTTCGCAAATTTCCCGAAAGTGTAAAGATTAAAATTTGCGACAAAATTAGAATTTCTTGGATGTAATTCATATCGCAATGTCACTGTGGCGTCGACGTCGCGTCGCGTCGGATAAGTAACTTGCAACAACTTTCAATATATAAAAAGTAGGTATATACAATATTTAAATATATATAGTAATACTACCTATATTTGCCAATGTATGATATACGTGGAATAAATCACGAAGATTATTTTTTAATCTATTTGCTCATTATTCAATATAACTTGATTGGTTATCATAACAATCTTTTTACTGTATGAATTACTGTTCGTTTAGAATACCTGTTTTTTATAAAGCAATGATATTACAAATTATTTTAAATAATTATAATAATACAGGACTAAATCTATTTCAAATTATTCAGGCTGGTGGCGACTAGGCTTAAGTCCCAATATTTGTTTTTCCTGGTATATATTGTAACTTATTGTACAAAACTGGAGAACACGTAATTTTTTTATACCCACCCACGTTAAAACCTTTTAAAATTGCTAGACGAATAACGTTATTCTCAAAAATCGGTGTATAATTTGTTGAAAATCGTAGCTTTTTTGATAATTTTTCTTTTTTACAGAGTACGTTGTACTTTCTTAATAAAACAATAAAAAATTTAAGGAATTTTTAAAATGCCAAATATATTACAATTTCAATATATTGCCATGATTTTTTATTTGAATTTTGAGATTAGCACGCCAACACTGGTGGGACGCTGCTCTGCGAGCAAGGGAAATTGCTTTTTAACGAGATAAACGATAACGATAAACGAGACATAAATTTTATTGATAAATATAACTTTTTTTTAGACACAATTTCGATTTTGTTACCGAATGTAAAATAGAAGAAGAATTTTTTACAGTACTTCAATCGTACTAAGATTATTCTGTTCTAAAACACAAATTTATGGAAAATTGCAGGTTAATGTGAAAAATATTTATTACATCAACTTTTACAAAACAAATTCATAAAATTAACATTGCTTTTTCAAAAACTTAACTCTATTATAATCAGATTTTGTAAATTCAAAATATAGGTTAAATTTATATAGATATCCTAATTTCTGGATCTCAAAACTGAATGGGCTTCGATATGAACGCAGCTTATCAATCTCATTGCATCAGATGAGAAAATTTCAAATTTGATTTTCCAATACCAATTATCAATATCAAAAAATATAAGCGGTGTAAGATTTAACGTAAAGTTATTGGCCTGGTAAATACCCTAAGAATGTAGTAGTTTAAAAATTTAAGTTGGTTTTTAAAACTCTACGCTTTTACCTTTTTGCTGGGACATTTCAATTTAGGTTTATAATGTACTGCTAAAGGGCTTTCGGCTACCAATACATTGTCTGGATTAATAAGTCTGCAAAAATCTAGATTTTCTTGTTTGTAAAATTTTTCGCACGAATCCAAATTTTCTCTCGTTTGGCATCTATCAACTGTTACAAAACACTACAACCAAAATAATAATTACTTTGGAAAAAATTTATAATAATTTTACTGCACGTGTGGAAAAATAGTCTGCAGAGTCAAACCGAAAGATTATAAAAAGTTAATTCTTCACTACAGTTTTACCAAATTATCGGTGCATGGTGAACTAAATTATCAAATAATATTTAAAATTTCGTTGACGAACCCTGACAAATGAAAAAATAACAGAAGAGAATACAAAGTTTTTTTTTAAGTTGTTCTAAATATTTTTACCTTAAGATTATTCATGAGGTCTTCCTTGATAATAATAGTAGAATTTTCTACGAAAGCTGATCTGGAATCACATTTAACGCCTCGATAGTAAGTTACTACCGGAACTTTTTCACCATGACATCGACCATCAAGTCTGGTAATTTGTACTGGGTATCGATCAAACTGAAAAATTTTTCTACTCGTTATTGGTTTATTTCAACAATAATTAATTACCAATTTATCTTGAAGAGTACGTACAGAACGTACAAATACGAATATTTGAAAAAGAACTGTAAGTATTATTTGTGTGTGCATCATTTTTCAATGGCGGTGTTTGGAGTGATTTAGACCAACTTTAAAATAATATTTTAAATTTTATAATCTCTTTATGATTCATATAAATGTTGTATATAGAACTACATGATTGTATGACTAAAAATCCTTCAGCTGTATGTATAACTATTATAACATAATTATAATAGCCGACATAGCTATTATTGTATGTATCGATCATACAGTGATAAAAATAAAACTAAAAATATAGGTAAGTGTACATATAAAAACTAAAAGCATTATTCTGCAATTAAATTTATTGCAAATATATATCGCATTCAATTTTACTAAATGAAAAATCTATTTTGCATTAATTCTCAATAAATTTCAATATAGAATAAAAATTAACATAATTAAAACATAATTAAATATAAAATAAACGACACACGTAAACTTTCAGCAGCAGATCATTATGATTTGCTTATGAAATGCAGTAATAGTCTTAAAATTTCTATGATTGCGTTTCCAGTAACGCTTGGTAAATTTACAAAAATTACCATTATATTATAAAATTAAAACTTACCAGCAAACATATAGTCTTTCGGGTTCATGTTGTACGTTTATCGGCAATTTTGAATAAAAAGAATAAATTTTATTAAGTTACCTAATTTTCGTAGAATTTTCATTGCAGCTTTGAGAACTACAAATTTTTAAATTTTTTGTATGCAATTATAGGATTACCGACCGGTATTGCCTAATATTCACAAATATAGTCAATAACAAATTTTGTTTTTAATTTATTGCAAATTTGAGATTTATACATTCGAATTGGTATTCCAATGTTATGCTAAACTAAAACCGTATATCCTTCAATACGTGTACAACTTATTAGTCTACTTGTACCAGATGTATAAATATTAAATTCAATTTTCCAATACCAGCCATCTACGACAGTCGTAGTAATAAATGGTGTAAGACTTAATGTAAAGTTGTGTGCCTGATAAACGCCCTGTATATGTATAAATAATTAAAAGAATTTTTAAAACACCATACTTTTACCTTTTTACCGGGACATTTCAATTTAGGTTTATAATGTACTGCTAAAGGACTTTGAGCTATCATTACATTGTCTGGATTAATAAGTTGGCAAATATTTACATTATCTCGTTTGTAAAATTCTTCGCACGAATCCAAGTTTTCTCTTGTTTGGCATCTATGAATTACCATAGTACACTGCAACAAAAAAAAAATTATTTATCATTATAATATGCTAAACCAAGTAATAATAAACTCGTCAAAGGACCAGTAACCCCGGTCCATGAATACCAGTGTTTCTAATACCAAAAAATTGGTAACGAAAAAAACTATATTTTTAAGTTCAGAAAATATCGGCTTTTATATATTATTACAATAAAAAATTGGAGATGCTCATTACCTTGAGATTATTTGTGAGATTTTCCTTGATAACGACGGTGGAATTTTCTATAAAAGCTGATCTGGTATCGCACTTAACGCCTTTGTAGTAAGTTGCTATCGAGACATTTTTACCACGGCATTGACCATCTAGCCTGGTAATTTGTATTGCCTTTCTATCAAACTGAAAAATTCCTACTGATTATATTTAATATCTACATAACTTATTATTAATTACCAATTGCCCACAAAATGAAAACACGAATATTTGAGAAATCAAAATTATCGATATTTTTCGTTCTAACATCGTATTGCAATGTTGGTCTTTGGAGTAGTAATTTAGAAGAACTTGAAAATGAAATGCATTTTTTGCTTTTATAATCTTTTTTTAATTTATATAAAGTTTTATTCAATAAAGTAAATGCGGGTTTGTAAATTAATCATAAAAATCTTTCAGCTTTATAGTTTCAGATGCCTATTTTTATATGATATACAAAGCAATCCTTGCAAATATTAAAAAAATACCTATGTACTACACACATACATATTTATTATAAAAAAATTAAAATCGTTATTATATAATTTAATTGCAATTACATTTCAATCAAATAATATATTGAAATGCCCCAGCATAACATTTTAATTAATTATTTTTCAAATTCTTCAATTAACTATGCTCTTAAAAATTTAATTTTGTTTTACAATAAAATTTTCAAATGGGCACGTCAAAAATTATTCGATACCGGTATCGCAGTCCGGCTTATCACCAACCATTTGTTGTTTCTTGAACAAATTTTTAATTTAAATTATACAATTTTTACCGTTAACTAAATTTTCCAATTGCAAATTGCAAATTCCATCTAATTTCACCTTTATCTATCCTTTCTTAAGTAATTTGCTTCTGTTTAAATTTTATTTTTAAAACCACTCAAAAATCTTCCAAAATCAATTTAATCCAATATAATAACTTCAATAAAACATTTTATCTTCAAAAACTTTTACTAGTATTCCAAAATTTATAAACTTATCAAAAATTATTCGGACATAAAAATTACACGTCCATCAACGTCGACAATTTTTGGCAAAAAGCCTCGATAATACTTCACTTCTACCAACTTTAATTTTCAAAGTTTTACCTCCCAAAATTCAAATTCAAATATTTCATAAACTTAACATCAAAATTAATGGCAAATTAACAGGGTAGGTAAAACTTTGGTTCGGAACATGACAATATGTATACAGCAATTAACTGTTAATAAATGAAAAAATGTATGGTACTCTACATAATGTTTTGTAAACAAGCTGACTTTTTAAATTTAAGTATGAAATTGATAGAAAATCAAATTTAAAAAAATTTACAGGTACAGTCCAAGTACGAAGAGTTAAAAACTTGAAAGATTTTGTAGACAAAACACCTAAGCTGAAAATAATCTATTACAAAAAATTATTGTAGGCCTATATGTGTGTTTTCGATTTTTTTACTCACTTTTACTCATTTATTTAGCTTAAAAGCTGATTTTTTTTGCTGCACTAATATACACGTTTATATATCGAAATGTTAATTTTATTAAATTTAATTAATTGTATAACTCAAAAGTAGAGTTGTTATACATTTCGATCGGAGCCGGGTAACAAAAATTGAGAAATTTATTATTGAATTTATTACAAGTAAAATTATTTTAAATATAGGTGTAGGTATACTAATAGATTTTGCATATAATTTTTATTATAATAAATTGCTACCAATAGCTTTGTACAGTTTAAATATCACTTTATTATAGATATTAAACCACAGATTTTGAAAATACATTTGCTTCCACGTTCATGCAAAAAATAAGGCTATTATCTATGGGAGAATAATGTTCAATCTTGGCTTTCCAATACCAACCTACCATATTAGGCAGTGTAAATGGAGCAAGATTAATTGTATAGTTATGAGCTTGATAAACATTCTAAAATAATAATTTGCTTAATTTATTCCTTTAATTATAAAAACTAATTTAATTTTACTTTTTTAATTGGGCACTTTAGTTTCGGCTCATAAGATATTCCTATAGGAGTTAACTTCGTTATGATGTTATCGGGATTAATAAATCGGCAATAATCAAGATTTTCCTGTTTATAAAATTCTTCGCACGAATCCAAATTTTCTCTAGATTTACATCTAATCATAATAACGTTAAACTATCACAAAAAGAATAGACAAATTTAAAAATGCAGTGATTTTCTTTAAGAGCCAACTTTATCTTACCTTGATATGGTCAACCAAATCCTTCTTTACAGTCAGTGTAGTATGAGCTATAAATACTGTCATTAAATCAGATTTAATACCTCGAAATAATGCTTGCATTGGCACAGCTTTACCGCGACATTGACCATTTAATCTAATAATTTGTATCACTTGCGAATTAAACTAAAAAATATAAAAATATTTTAGAATTCAATCATTATTAATTCATGCACAGGTTTTTACGTATATTTGTAATATTAAGATACTATATAAAAATAATAAAATTTATTTCCTATTTATATGGAAACCAGAACCCCACTTATCACCAGTCCCCAAAACATATTTAAAATTTTTCACATTGTGAATCTGTGCCGATTAACATTTTAATGTGCAAAATTTTAATTTATTTTTAGAAACAAATGATATTGTTTCAAAATTGTCTATAACTTTTTCTTTCGATATAAAAATCTGCCTAACAATATTCTAATTATTTAAATAAGTACCAATTTGTCATGTATATGCCCAGTATATGCCAAAATTAATATATGTAAAAATATTATACAATACAGCGAATAAGCCATTTTAATCGGTACGTGTACTACTGAAACAACTTTAAATTGAAATAAATAAATTATTATTGAAATAATAATAATAACGTAGTATTCGGTTTTCAATGTTTGATTATGAGATAAATGTTTAAATCTGCACAATAAAATGTGATAAAATCTTTCTAGTCTATAATTTTGCATATAATATAATACATAATAGTTTACAGAATTTTGAACAAAATATATTGTTTAGTCATCTTTAGAATTTATATAAATTCTCTATAATATTTAAAATATATTTAATAATGTTTTATTAATATATTATATACCTTAATATATAAATTACTAATTTGTGAAATATTTTAAATTCAATAAGATTTTAACTGAACAAATTAACTAAACAATGAATTATTTGAATTTTATTTAAAATTATATTAGTAAAATCCCTGTTTTAGATTTTATAATGTTTAGTTAATCATCTTTTATTGCAGCTACATTATTAGAACTGTATTACACATTTAGACATGCGATTTAGAAACTGTACATGCATCCATGTACAAACAACCCAGTAATCTGTGCGATTTGGTAAAAAAAGTTTCAGATTTCATCTTCCAGTACCATCCATCCGGATTAAAAAACAAAAATGGAGTCAAATCCACGCTGAAATTACTTGCTGTATAATTTCCCTAAAAAAAAATTTGACAATATTATCACAACTTTTAAATTTATAGGGATTGCTACTTTCTTGAAAGGAAATTTTAATTTCGGTTGAAATGGAGCTGCAAAAGGGTTTTGACTCATTGGACCGTCGGGATTCATAGATTGGCAAATATTGAAATTTGTTATTTTATAAAATTCAGCACACGAATTTAAATTTTCTTTTGAGTGGCATCTTGTGATTGTAATAATACTCTATAAACAAATCGATAATTAATGTATTGTATTTATAATGAACCATTTTGTGCCAAATATCCAACTCTTTTAATTTTACTAATTTTTTGTTTTGCAAGCTCTTCAGTGGAGTTTACATGTTTGTTTTTATATTTACATAATATTATCTATGAAGAACTATACTTTTTCCTACGTAAGTTTGTTTTAATCTGAAAGGAATTACTCTAATTTGATCCAAAAGATCTTCCTTTATAAACAAAGTAATGGTAGATACAGAAACTGTTTTGCCATTGCTTTTTACACCTTGAAATACAATTTGAAATGGTAGATCTTTAGCGTTGCATTGTCCATCAAGTTTGTCTATTTTTATTCTTTTTATTTTCATCAAACTAAAAAAAAAAAGATTAACAAGTACTTACTATAAATTAATCATATTTCCAAAATTATTTAATATTCACTTTAAAATTTAATATTAAATTAAAATTTCAACTGATTATAAATATTGTTATTATAATTTTTAACCTTGTCTCGTATGGAACCACCAAATGCAATTATTACACCATAAAAAAGTATTCAAACAAGTCTTAGATTCATAGTTCACAATTTTTACGTTCAAAATAATTTTCGAATAGTTTAGGTTTATTAGTCTTTAAAATTTTTTGGAATGTATTATATAATATTATTTTGCAATGTCATATTTTCACACAATAACTAGAATTTTAAAGAAAAAAATTCTATATAAAAATTATGTTTTATTTTCAAAAGCTAATATCTTTAAAATCTTTCTGCTTTGTGGTTTACATTGATGATGTTTTTATTAAATTATACCTACAGCACGAAATTATACCATAAATAAATAATTTCAAAAATTGTTATACCAAAATTGTTCCTGTACCTTCAAGAATCTCAGGACTGCTATTTAGAAGCGTAACAACGAGGTTGTATTCAGGTATTTAGAAAACACGAGCTGCTAAAAGATTTAAATGCATTTTTGAAGATGATAATAAATTGATTATATATTTTTTTCCATTATTTTTATTAATTACTTGACAATAATTTTGGAAAACAAATAACAGCTTTCTTAAAAATATTTCGCACATTTTAGCCTTTTTTCTTCAATAATACGCTTTTATTTTTAAATTAAACTAAATACCGACCCAATTGAAATCTTTGTAAAAATCTCAATTACTTCATAAAAAGTGCTTACTATTGTCAAGCTGAGAGATTTATAGTATTGTTATGTATATAATTATTACACCTTTTATTTACGGATAAACCTTTTTACAATAATCATTACAGAAATTAATCAGAAATACATTCACAGCAGTGCATTCGGCGCGACCAGGACGGGAACCGCGGTTTCCCACTCACAAGACCGTCCTTGCATACCTTACGCCACGCTTGCTGGTTTGGTCAAAATATTTTAGCAGCTTGTTTTACTTCAAAATTCAAGTGCCTCTACAAAACGGTAAGTTGTTTCTGCAATTACCATTTTCTCATTCATTCGTACGTCTTGAAATATTTTTAGAGCAGCTATTTCACCTACAAATACTCTGTAAATTTATCATCTTTCATGTTTTCAATCCGGATGGTTGACATTGGAAAGCAAAAATTGAACTGTTTTCTCCTGGAAATAATAGATTACTTGGTAGAATGTGTGTAGAAGGCTGTTTGGTTGCCAAGTCACACAATTAAAATGTAATTAAAATGAAAAAATTTGTAATAAAATACAATAAATTTTTTATAATTTTTCAAATCAATTGCTGTAAGAAATAATTTCTACTTACATTCTTAAGATTTATTTATTCCTTTTTTTATTAAGATGACATTCAGGAAATGTTCTTAGCATTTTTTAATTAAAAAATCTATATTTTGTCAATATATATAATAATTATACTCTTATGTCTATAGATATACTGTTTTTTATAAACATATTGTTATGTTTTTCTTTCACTCCAAACAATCTTATTTTTACAAGAAATTTTTAAAAACATTAAAAAATTTTTGTTAGATAAAGTAGATAAGTACTCTGTATTTAAAATGTTTGTGAATATTTAAATTACCCTAAAAAAAGTTGCAGTTTTCATCCGGTAGAAAGATTTGCGACATTGTTATTTATCTAATTTCTGCTTCTTAGTTGAAAATTATCACTATACATTAGAAACCAATTTTCTGTAACATGTAAAAATTAATTTTATAAAAAAACAGTATTTTACTTGATAATTTTTGTACACTGTACATTTCTACAAGATAAGGAAAAAGAATTTAAATGATTTCATCGAACTAAGAATAAAAGAAAAACAGTAAAAATTAATGGTTTTAATGACCAAAAATTTTTCATTTCAAGACATTTTAGGAATTTATTAAAAAAAATCTGTACTGAAATCGCCAATTTGAATTGGTTTTAACAAAATAACGAAAATTTGTATAATAGTAGTATAAAAGAACATTACACCAATTCAACCTTGAAGTGCGGTATCTTCTGTTACTTATCTAGAATAGCCATATATTTAGAATAACATTTGGAATAACTAACTAAATAAATTATTTATTTTATTCTGCTACATATGTGGATAATGGTTTACTTACTCACATGTGATTTACAAGATAATAATTATACACATTTACAATATTATTCAATTCTATCACTTCACAAAGTATCAATATCGTCAATATAATATATCACTTGATAATTATGCTTATAGTGTACTTTATTTGTGGAAACTTAAAAAAAATAGTTTTAACAACTGTGGGTACATTTTTTAAGTTTTGTAAAATATTGATATGATTAATATTGAGTTTCACTACCTAAACCATGGATCTATCAGCTATCACATCTAAATTTTATTTTTTAGTGCTTTCATTACTCCACCTAAATCATCGAATACATTTAAAACTCAGAAATTCAGGATTATACATACATAATAGGTGCAGAAAGAAGTGATCGACTACTCTACGCACACAAATGAGAATGCTAAAATATTATTTTACAATATTAAAACCATGCATTATCAATATTTAAATACCTATTTAACCATTTCAATTACGTTATGCTGCATACAAATTATTAAATTTTAAATGTTAGTGTCTACTATACTTATACACTAATAATTCTCCAATCAAAACACATTCTACCTAGTAATCTACTTGTTGTCGGAGGAAAAAGTTCAATAGTTATTTTCCAATACCATCCATCCGGATTAAAAAACAAAAACGGCTTTAACTTGTAGTAAAATTATGAGCATAATAACGGCCCTAAAAATGTTTTAATGGTTAAATAAGCAAGATAATAATAAATCAATAAATTAATAATAGTATATTATCTACACGGGAGATATAAGATGCATTACCGGCGAGGGCTTTTGAATTCTCCGCCGGTAATGCATTGTTATCTCACAAGTTTGATATACTATTTTATCTACTTCCTTGCTTAAATAGCATTTAATAATCAATAATAATTAAAATAATTTGCACTTTACAAATGGAAACATAAAAAGCTGATTATCTCGAAAATGAGACAAGATATCGAAAAAATAACGCAAAAATATTCCCCCCAGCCTGCTCCCCCCCCCCCCCCACCAAGGCTAGAGTTTCCGCTACCATATGCACTAATTAGCGCGCACTAACTCCAAGAAATATGGATAAAAATTCGATTAAAACAAATAAAGTAATAAAAGTTATAAGAAATCTAGTGATTTAAAAATAAAACAAATGAGTAATTTGTCAAACAAAATTGTGTAATTTCATTAACATGGGTGATACTTTTGATGTTGATGAAGCCGCGGCAAAGCTTGTAGAACAACTATTGCCGACGAAATCAAAAAAAAAAAAAAATATGAAATACAGTATTTTATTTTATTTTATTCATGTTTATGTGCTTGTCGTGTAGTTATTGTAGTTAGTGCCGGTATTACGTATTTGTCAATATATAAACGTCAGAAAATATTACCTTCCTTGGGAATTTTACAAATATTAATCAATGCAGTAAGTAACCGCCGTCATATCCACGCCATTTGATGGAGGTAAGTACGCATTTATTTACCGGAAGTAGATAAAATATATTTTCAAAATAAAGTATTATCGTACCGTTTTGTAAGGACATTTAAATTTTGGTGTAAAAGTTGCTGACAAAATGTTTTGACCAAGTATCCCATCGGGATTCATTGCTTGACAAATATTAAAATTTGGTATTTTAGAAAATTCTCCACATGAATTTAAATTTTCTTTAGAATGACATCTAGTAATTGTGATAATACCCTGTAAAAAAAATTAAATAATATTGATTTCTAACATAATAAATTAAATATGAATGTAAAAAGCGATCAGATCCCACTTTAAGTTTATCCATGAGATCTTCTTTTATAACCATAGTAACATTAGTTATAGTAATTGAGAGTGCATCACTTTTGAAGCCTTGCATAAGACTTCCAAACGGAAAATTTTTACCATTACAGTTGCCATCAAGTCGATCTATTTTTAATTGTTTTGCTCTCATCTAAAATGGAAAAAGTTTTAAATATTAATTTTGTATTTTTTATGTTGATGATTTTGAAGATGTTACAAAAATATTAGTTTTCCATAATAATGTTCAAATTTAATTTATTTTTATACAGTTTATCACAAATAACAATGTATCGTGAAATACCTACCTTATCTTGTATAAAGCCAAGATGCACAAAAATTATACATTGAGAAAATATTAACAAAAGTTTGGTAAATAGCATTTTCCAACCCAATATATTCAAAGCAGTTTCAAGTTATGATGTTGTTTGGAAATTGATTTATACGAGTAGTATGCTCAATTATTTCTTTTTCTTTTTCATTAAAGGTATTATGTGAATAACTTTATTGTATGTCCTGCTACTTTATGGTAAACATAATATTGAATATTTCCTTTATTTAATTTTTTTGTTAGGAACAGATAACCAGTACAGATAGCCCACCTTACGCCTCATTTTAATGTAATCATGTGGATTGCATAACATACCTAATTGAGCTTCTAAATTAGACGGAAAAAAAGTTTGTATTACAAAAACCAAATTATCCCATTAGATGGAATTGTATACCTATCATTTCAATAGTAGCATTGTTTTGAGATAAAGAAATTTTTCAGGTAGTCATCTGCAATATCAAACAAATCTTTGATTTCGAATCCAGATTTCCATCGTAGACCCCTAAGTTGATTAATATTTCTAGAAGAAGGCAAGGTCGGATAACAATATTCTATTGTCTAGAAAAATTCCCTAGTTTGTAATTTTTGTAATTTTTATTTATTTTTAGTTCAAATCTGTTAAACGTAAATTATTGTAGTTGTTATTGTTTTCTTTTAAATATTATTTTTCTATGTAAGTATTTATTCTTTAAGAGTTAAAATTCATTATTTTAACATTACATACTTCTAACTACCACACTATCCACTTAAAAAATTAATTTTTTAGGTTCTTTTTCTTTTCTATGTTTATAGTTATAATAGATTGCATTTATGCAGATATAGTCAGGTTAATGACATATACAAATATAAAGTTATATTAATCACCCAATAAATAAAAGCATTCACCATGATCATCTAACATACACCCTTCGATGCTGTAATTTATTACCACTTCCTTTTGACAAGTTTTACAGCCACCTTATTGTATGTTAATATTTAAACGCATTTGTATAATTTTAATATTTAAATACATTAATTTGTATAATTTCACGACCAAAATGCACATTGTAAACAGTTTAAAATTATTATAAAAGCTGATGTTAAATCAAACTTTAGTTAGTTCTTGGTTATGATTCAAACATACTCAATAAAAACCTTCACCGTTTTATTTAAAATTAAGTAAATAAATAACAATAAACAAAATTTTATCATCCATTCATTTTAAAAATCATATGAACGGAATTAAGCTTGCCGTAGAATTTTATAAAAATAGAAAATATAAATTTACTTTTTCAATTTGGGTTGAAAAAGAACAAAAAGAAAACTTTGTCCAACTATAGTATCCAGATTAACCTTGATAATAAACATTACATACTACTAATTACCACACTATCCACTTAAAAAAAATTATTTTTAATTTCTCTTTTTATAGCTTGATAATAGTTGAGATTTTGCATTTGATGATAATCTTCATACGAATATAAATTCTCTCGAGTTGCAACTATTAATCAAAATAGTCATCTATAAACAGGTAAACAGTATCATCCCACTTTGGTTTTACAAACTGCTTTAAAATGTTACCTTACGTTTACTCACAAGGTTTTCTTTTACATGTTGTTTTCTATAAAAATATTTTCATTGACACTTTTGCACGACAAAGTTTGTCGTCAAATCTATCAAATTTTATTATCTTTGTATCTTACTAAAACAAACATTTTTTTATATATTTCACTGTTGCTTTTTCGTTTTCAGCGATCTGTGAAAAATCAAATTTTTTGTATCTATTACTACTTAAATTTGTTTAATTTAAATTTGACCTCAAATTTGATGCTTCACGAATGAAGTAAGCTGCATTAAAATTATATATTACGTAAAAAGCATCAATAATTTTGGAGAAATCATATTCTGGATTCTGGATTTTGGTTTGGAGGGCGGGGACTGGTCCCCACACACACTTAGGCCACTACACCGGGCCCATTGTACTGCCTCCGATACAGCGGCCCCTCGTCCTGTCACCCCTCAAGCCATCCCAGTTGCAGGACAAACTCAAGTATTTTGGCAGGCGGAGTGCCACTGATTCTGGCCATGTTAGGCCAGAAGTCCCCTGGCACCGCACCTCTCCTTGATGCCAGAGCAGGACAGTGACAGAGCACGTGTTCCGCTGTTTCGTCTGCTCTGTTGCATCCCCGACACTTGGGGTCATCTACAAGTCCCGTAGTGTTAAGATGTTTATTTAGCTTGCAGTGCCCAGTTAATATTCCTGCAATTGCCCGTAGGTTGGCTCTGGACAGCTTCAAGTAATATTTCGAATGTTTGCCAGAGGGTGTCTTTATTGCCGCTCTTGCTTGCCTGCATTCGGTTTCATTTGCCCATCTGCTGGAGTGCAGTTGTAGGGTATATTGCTTTAAGAGGGTATCGACTATCTTGATGGCTGGTGCAATCATCGGCTCCGGGCCGCAGGGAAGACTATTAGAGCCGTTTCTTGCCAGCTCATCCGCTTTGCGTTACTCTCGTTATCTTGGTGTCCCTTCACCCAAGAGAGGGAAAGGGTATTTGAGTTTGATATCTCATCCAACGTCTGAATGCATTCTAGTACCAGACCAGAGGTGACCTTGTGACTCCTAAGTGTCACAAGTGCCGCCCTGCTGTCCGTAGATATCTGAATATTTTTGTCATCAGCTCCGATTAGAAAACTGATGTGTATTTGCCCAGCGGTATACTCATGCTTAGATCAAGTTTGGCAGAATAAACTCCTGCTCCTGAGCCAGCATTATTTTTTGATCCATCCGAGAATAGACAGATGTCATACTCGTGGGTCACAATTGGATTTAGCAGGATATTGTATTTCCTGTCAAATCTGTATTTGGGAGGGATTCTATCGGGCTCAAGGTGCAGTAGAGGTACTCTTGCCGAGTAGTCCTCCAGAATCCGCATATGACCCGCAGTTCCTCGCCTGTGATTCCACAGCCCCCAGCTGCGTAGTCTGAGAGCAGCCCTAACCGCCATCTCTTGCACATAAAGATCAAGTGGTGGGAGGTAGAGAAGGGTCTCCAACGCCGCAGTGGGAGCCGTTCGCATCACCCCCGTTACCGCTAGACAGATTAATCTCTGACATCGGTGCAGGGAGGACGATGTTGTTACTTGCTTGGTTCTGGGCCACCAAACAAGTGCACCATAACAAAGCATAGGTCTGACAACCGCAGTGTAGAGCCAGAGGGTGATCTTAGGAGAAAGACCCCATGACCGTCCTACTGCCCTCCGACACTACCAGAAAGCCATCCTTGCTTTGCTAAGTTTAGTTTTTAAATGTTTCCCCCAGTTCAGCTTCTTGTCAAGTATTATTCCCAGATACTTGACTTTATCCGCCAGTTTTAGGGGAGTTCCCATTAGGTTTGGCATTATCATGCCACGTAACTTTCTTTTATTGGTGAATAGAACAAGCTCAGTCTTTGCCGGATTGACCGAGAGAGAGTGTTCAGTACACCAGTTCTTCAGTATTTTGAAAGCTGTTTGCATTTGCATGCTAATTGTGTTTTCAAATTTCCCAGTCAGCAGAATGGTGATATCATCTGCATAGCCTAGGGTGTAGAAACCCTCTTCGTTGAGGCGTCGTAATAGGCTATCCACTACCATGATCCACAGTAGTGGGGAGAGTACTCCCCCCTGAGGACAGCCTTTAATTACTGCTCCTTTGATTTTTACGTCTCCGACGCATACCTTCACGGCCCGCCACTTCAGTACAAAACTGATCCATTTAGCAATGGTTGTGGGAACACCGTATTGGCGTAGCGCTGCGTTTATACTGTCGAAGGTGGTTTTGTCAAAAGCCCCTTCGATGTCAATGAACGCTCCCAGGGTTGACTCTTTATAGCCTAGCGACCTCTCGATGCGCCCCACAACCTTGTGTAGCGCCGTCTCGGTAGATCTCCCTGGGATATATGCGTGCTGATTTTCATGTAGCGGTCTGTCGGTTAGAACCGTATCGCGAATGTTCCTGTCGCACAGTTTCTCCAACGTTTTCAGGAAAAACGAGGTTAAACTGATTGGTCTATATGAGAGAAAACATATTATCACAACCACAAAGTTCAAACCTAATTTAAATAGCAATTAAATTTCAGATCAAGAAATATAAAAACAAAAAAGTAAATTATTTGTGAATGCAATTTAAACTTTATTGATTTGTATAAATTTTAAATAAAACATTGTAAAGGTTATATCCACGTAATTTCTATTAAATTACATACGACAAACTAAAATGGGTATTATTTTAGCGTAGCCAACATTTATTTTTCTTGCATAATATATAGATATAGTAAACTGTGCTCATAAAATAGTATCAAGATAAAATCTTACATAAGCTATAATGACAAAACTCAGGCTTAGATGAAAACATACAGAAGAATATACTTTAAATACATTTTTTTTCGACACAAAATTTTGTAAATCGAGCATGAAATTTTTTTACAAATTTAAAATTTTTTAGGCATTTGTATAATATTCCATTTTAAACTATTATTTGTTCGATGATCAAATCAAGTATTCTATTCTGATAAATAATATATGAATACAAAACAATCAATTTAGCAGGTTTAATAGTTTCTTTTTATTTACTGAAATGTTTCCCGAAGACATCAAATATTACCATAATATCCTTTTCTAATGGACTTAATTTTGTCACATGAATTGAACGTTTTAATTAACAATTTTATGCTTTAGACTTAAGAATCGCGTAAGCTTCAATACATATGGAAGACATTAATCTATTATTTTTTGGAGAAAAAAGTTCAAGTTTAACCTTCCAATACCATTCTTCCATATTGAAAAAAATAAATGGAGTCATATTTACTGTGAAATTGTATGCGTGGTAGGAACCCTGCAAGTATTTATATTAGCAATTATACTTTTTAATATTTTTCCGTGTATTTTTTTAAATAGCATAAGAACTAAAAAGAGTTCAAATTTATTACCTTCTTGATGGGACATTTAAATTTAGGTTCGAATGGTGCTGCAAGAGGATTTTGACCAAATAAACCATCAGGATTAATCGAATTACAAAAATCCACATTTTCAATTTTATTTACGTCTTCGCAAGAGTCTAAATTTTCTTTAGAATGACATTTTCTGATCGTGAAAGTAATCTTCAGACAAAAAAAATTTTAAATTAAGTAATATATAAACATTTTTCTAAAATTACAAAATAAATTAAAATATCATACCTTTGGCTTATCATTGATATCTTCCTTTACCAAGACGGTGTTATTGGCTATAAAAATTACGTTGCCTTCACATTTAAAGCCCCTATACATAAGTTGTACTGCCAAATTTTTACCAGTACACCGGCCGTCAATTCTATCAATTTTTATAATTTTTGTATCCAACTGAAAAAAATAAGTTGCGAGTTAATACTTTTTACAAAACCACCTCATAAAACTACAATTATACAATTAAAAAAATATTTTATATGAAAATTATTAAGTACCAGTCTGCCGGGTAAAATTCCAGTATGCACAAAAATTAAATAAGGCAACAATATCGAAAAATATTTAAGAACAAACATTTTGCCAGGACGTGCTTTTTATAACTGGGACATATTTTGAAATACAAAATTTGTTTTGATACTTTTTGATAACAAAATATTCGCAATAATCTGAAAAGGACATTTAAATGATGGTTTTTCCTTTTGTATTGTCGAGCGAGATTTATTTTAGCGATTGCATTATTATAAAAAAATAAAGATTAAATAAATTTAAAGTAATTTGTTATCGTTAAATTTTTGTATTTATATGACCTTTTTGCTGTGTTATTCTTTTGTGACTGTAAAAAACAAAATTTTCGAGGTAAGCTTTTATGAAAATAAAATGACTCGTTACCTTCACAAAAAGTTATGATCTAGGAATCTTTTACATTTCATAATAGTTTGGATAGTAATGTCCTGTATTGATTATTCAAAAGTAAGGGATATCTATATTATTTTTGGTGTTTATTAATAGATATGTTCATTGTTTTTAATTTTCCAAATTAGTTTTTAAAAACCTGAACCTACCTTAATTTATTTGCTAATGAAATGTACAGATTATTAAAAAATCATCATTTAATATTTTAACAATGCTGGACAACTAATTTGTTATTATTGTAAAATAAATTAATATTATTCAAAATTTTGTTTATAATTTTGAACTTGCAATACAAAGTTAGTTTATTGTTATACATTTAATTTTTTCATACAGGTACCACTACCACTTGTGATATTAATTTCCTGATTTGGAAATTGATGTCTGCATTTCCACGTATGTGCAACCAACTAATCTGTTGTTTTCCTTGGGCGAAAAAACTTCATTCTTTAATTTCCAATACCAACTATCTAAGCTGAAAAACAAAATTCGATCGATGTTGATGGTAAAGTTGTAAGCGTGGTATGTACCCTAAACATAAAGAAAATTTTGTTTCAGAAAAGACTTTTAGTAGATACTCTGAAAATTTATTTATTTGACTTATTATTACGTTTTCTTAAATGAAGTAATAAATAAGTTTTCAATTTTACTTTTTTTATGGGACACTTTAGTTTTGGTATAAAAGGAACTGCAAGAAAGTTTTTCTGTCCCATTATGGATACATCCGGATCAATGGATTGACAGAAATCGAGGTTCCGCAATTTTTTAAATTCCTCACATGAATCTAAATTTTCCTTCGAATGACATCTGGTTAACGTGTAAGTATTCTGCAATAAGCTGAAGAATAATAATTATTACAATTTGTAATAGTTATTTTACCTTAAGTATATCCATAAGATCCTCCTTAACAAGGATTGTGTTGTTAGTAATGAAAATTGATTTAGTGTCGCATTTACCAATTTGAACAAACACTTGATGTGGTAGGTTCGTACCACGACATGGACCAACCCTGCTAAATTTTATCTAAAAATTTAATAATAGTTTAACTTTATTTTGATTTGTAACTTATTAACCAAAAGCAATTTAGTATTTTTTATTTAAGAAACCCAGTTTGAATTTGACGTTTTGCAAAATGATTTAAAATTGTTTTAAAATCTTTATGTTTGAATTTAGCTTTTATTTTATGTAAATGTTTTGTTTCTTTGTAATTTCTTTAATTTGTTTATTTATTTCTACGCGTAGTACCAAATAATTAAATGAAAACTTACCAACTTATTTTGTAAAAATCCAGTACTCACAAGAACTATTAACGGAAAGAAAATTAAGATAAATGTGAATGATGACATGTTACAGTCGTTATGAAGAACATAAGTTTTCAATTTGATAATATTATTTAAATACCGGAATTGGTAATGGATTTTTAATGGATCATTTAAAAAACCAATAATTAGAACAGTTATCTTAAAAATCTTTCTGCTTTATAATTAAGCATTGCAAAATTTAATCACAATTCTTTACTGTATATTATATAATTATTGTTTGTATCATAAATAAGTTTTCCGAGAAAATCGTTTAAAATTATTTTGTTTTTTTATAGTTTATTCAAAAAATACTTCTTTCGATTACCACTATCAATCTAATTTTCAAATTTGAATGAGGTGTGATTTTTGTCCTTGCAGATCTTTTATTTTACCGAACTATAAAGTTAAATTTTTTTTCTTCATTTTAAGCGATCATTAACTGAAACTTACCATAAGTTTAAATTTTAACGATGAATAAACCGCAGGCTAAAATCTGTACACCAATTCTTCCTTTTTGTTTTCAATTCCTGAAATTTCTTAACAATTTCCTTGCGATTAATTTTTATTCAATTTCTGGATTTAGTACACTAAACTGAATAGAACTTCATTAAAGTTAGTTCACAAATATCTTATTTTTTGTACAAAGGTAATAAGATGTCATAGAAAAAATAATTGCTGCAAGAATTTTTTTTATGGGAATAATCCTTTGTAATCCTTTATACACAAATTCTTGGTTATTACCTACTAACTTCATAAATTTTGTAATGGTTTAGTATTTAACATTCATCATCATCATCATAAGCTTCTTCTTCTTCTTCTTCTTTTTTAATTAGGTCTGCGACCTGTTTTTGCATAACAGCAACCTCGGTGATGTTCCGAAGTTACTATTAGTGCTTTGAGCATATTAATTATTTTACATCCAAGGTAGCTTGCTAGGCTTATCTCAGATGTGCCAGTAACTCTGGTTTTTGTTGTGGATGAAGGCAAGTCATCAACCCAGAGGGACCGCCGGCTTTACGTGCCCTCCGAAGCACGGAGACGATCATAAGAAATTTTAGACTATCCCCAGATTCGAACCGAGTACCTTAATGTCAGCAGTTATTCAGCTAACAAACTAGGCTAATAACCATCATCATAAACAATAAATAAATTAATCAAAGAGAAATTAATTAATTAAAAACCTCATTTATACCCGAAGGTGTTGAGAAGCTGTTCTTCACTTTGCTCAGTCATATTTACAAATTTCCAACCACTTCTTCCTGTCTAGTGCATTTTTCTTTGCTTCGTTCCAGTTTTTACCTCTCCTTTTAAGTATTTGTCCGATTTAACATTATTATTTCTAAATAAAAAGATTTTGTTAAAATATCCAACTTAAGTTTGACTGTATTACATTCTGTTTATTTAAAAAATAATTGTTTAATTGAAATTAAATTTTCCTTAAAATTGCTTAATGCAAATAAATTTGAATGTGGAATGAAATTACCTTTTTGACAAGGCATTAAAATTTTGATTTGACAGGTATTAGAAGAGGATTTGGTACCATAACATCGGGATTAATAGACTGACAGTAATCAATATTTTGTTGTTTGTAAAATTCTTCGCAGGAGTCTAAATTTTCTCTCGAAAGACATCGACTAAGTGTAATGCTTAGCTGGAAAAAATAATACGCTAACAAGAAAACTTTTCAAAATAGCGAACAACTATAAATTTTGCAGTTTTATATTATATTTAGGTATTATATATAATTATTACTATTGACTGACGAACAGCACAAAAAATATTTAAGATTTACTTAGAAAAATTTATTATTAATAATAGATAACATTTTAATCATATTTACCATGAGTTTATCAGGAAGATCTTCTTGCACATGTACATATAGTGTAATTAACTATGGAAACCGATCTAGTATTACTTTGAATGCTTTGAGAGCAAGATCATATCAAGTGAACCCTCCATTTCGAATCTTGATATTAGTATTTTTTCATAAAGTAGTCACTATAAACAATTAATCCACAAAACAGTTTTTAAAAATTTTCATTTTAACAACAGTTTTTTTGTTAATCAAAATTTTTATGACTTTTAGTTAAAAAATCGATAATTAAAAAACTATCAGAAATATTTCAATGAAACTTTCAGAATTTATAGTTCAATACTTGTATTTTAATAAAATATGTAAGAGTTCAAATTATTTATATATTTTCATATTGTTAATTAACTTTTAAGTTAACAAATGAAAATTTAAATGACTTCTTTCTCAAAAAACAAAAATTATTTTTCTCTGTATTTTGAGTACATGAGGTACATTTAATTAACGAAATCCGCAAAAAAATTTGACTGCTCGTGATTAGATTACTCAGTAATTACAAATAAAAAACAATACTTTATCTTTTAAATAAAAATATATTTTTATTTAAACACTTTATTTATAATAATTGTAACATCTTTAGAAAAAAGCTTGCACTCAAGTAATATATTGTTTCAAAAGTCTGCGTTTTTCTAGATCTGCCATTATCGAGTGCAATTTAAACCCAAAAAACATGCCATAAGTGGGGTTAATCTTATGGAAACAGTTAATCAAAAAATTGAAACTGGATGATTACCCGAAATTTAAAAGTATCCATAAAATTTAATGTTTGTATTAGTTCTTTGTCTTTCTGTTTGTAACGTACCTTCGATTAATTCATTTTAAGTTAAAAACCTATAAAAATTGGAGGGTTGCTTCAAATCAGTGCGGCCTTCAGGCCGCACGACTTGATGCATTCAATTGTCTCCCAATTAAGTTTGACCATATTCGCATATTTTATATAATATTACGTTAAGATAAAAGTTAAGTTAGGGTCAGCTGTGTAAAGCTCAAATTTAACACTATCAATAAAATTTATAGTCTACGTTAAACCAATAGCGTAGATCCTGCTTATGTAATTCAAATTTTTTTTTTAATCAAGATATGTTTATAACGATATTTTAAATTAGTTTTCCAGGTTTAAATAAAACAATTAAATAATCATCAGTTATTCATTAAACATTATTTCTATTAGATCGTTCTAAACATGAAGAAGATAAAATACTGCCTGCAAACTATTGTAGTGTTGTTATATTTTCAAAACGTAACTATTTTTTCTCGCGCTGCGAACGTACAAGATAAATGGGTAACTAATTTTCATAAACACCTACATACATATAAAAAATAGTCAAAATTAAAATACATAATTATAATTATATTTATTTGATTTAACATTTAATAGTCATAAAAATTGTATGTACATTTTTTCTAAGCGTCGGTATAAATGCACATTTACCGGTAAATGTGCACTTTTGCCAATATACGTACTCTTTCCATAAAATATATAACATAACTAAATTTGCCAAAATAAAAGAAAAAATTAAGCAATTATAGTAATTTATATTATTTAGTTAAAATTTTTATATTTATTGCTAATAACTTGAGGAGACCCGAAATAAATCTTAGCAAAGAGCACAAGGAACGTTGATTTTGTTTTGAGATTATAAAATTGATTTTATTTTTTTTTTATTATTTTTGGCAATAACTTGTCAATAATTAGAAACAATCAACAATTTTCTTAAAAAAATTTCGCACATTTTCGCTCTTTTTCATGCAATAATTTTCTTTTGTAGTTTAAATTAAACTAAAAACCGATCTTAGTTGAAATCTTTGCAAAAAATTTAAAATACACCATACAAAGCGTTAACTACCGTCAAGTAAAGAAATTTATAGCATGGTTATTGTTACATCTTTTGTACAACATATTAAAAATTAATTTTTAAACAATATAACATGATTATATTATTTGAAGTTGTTTTGGTTATCCGGATGTTGCAGAATGTTAGTTTTAAAATTTATAAAGATATTCTATTAACACCTACTTTTATATTGATTAATAATTTAAGAAAATAGAAATATACTATACAACTGAATCTGCAGCACCTGCAGCATAACATAGAATCCTATATTTAAAATTTCTCCGAAATTCTTTTGCTTGGGTTTTGCTTTATTGCTTAAAAGTTTTGAAATTTTAGTGGGAAGGAAAAATAGTGAAAATAGATAGATTTGATGGCCATTGCAAAGGTAAAAATTTTCCTTTTCGAGGACTTTTTCAAGGAGTTAAAGCTTATGGTACATCGGTGTCTATTACTAATATCACAATGGTTGTAAAAGAAGATCTTATGAATAATATTCAGGTAATATTCAGCATATTTCATGATTTTTTTTGTAAATATTACAATAAGTTCTCTGTTTATTTAATTATTAAATATTGAATTATAAAGAATTATTAAAATTATTTAAAAAAAATCTAAATTAAATATAATACAATATTAAAATATATTTTATACATAATTATTTAAATAATTCTATTACAAATTAGAAATCTTGAAAATTAAAAAAGTTTTATTATTAAGATCCTGACCAAAGAATGTCAAATTTTAAATAAGAAGTTTTTGATTTAATTAGTCGCGGTCGCAAAAAGATGTCAGTGGTTTGCGAGCAATAACTAATTTTTATAACAATAAAATGCTGCGTAAAAAAGAACAATTTAGTTTTATTAAATTTTTTTACTGTACATTTTGCATTGCACAGGGAGTTGTTACAATCACACGATGCCATTCTAAAGAAAATCTAAATTCGTGTGAAGACTTTTCTCGAATGCCAAATTTTGATATTTGTAAATTAATGAATCCAGATGGTTTATTTGGCCAAAATTATTTAGCAGCTTCTTTTACTCCGAAATTTAAGTGCCCCTACAAAACGGTAAGTTATTACTTTCTCATATGTTATATAATGTTGAAATATTTTTAGGGAAGCTATTCCACCTATAATTACTCTGCAAATTTATCTCCTTTCATGTTTTTCAATCCGGAAGGGTGGTATTGGAAAACAAATATTGAACTCTTTTCTCCTGAAGATTATAGATTACTTGGTAGAATGTGCATTGAAGGCTGTTTCGTAGCCAAGTCACGCAATTAAAATGTAATTAAAATTAAAAAATTTGTAATAACAAATTATAAATTATAAAAGTAATAATTATGTACCCGCAACAAATTTATTATATTATTTATATTTACATACCAAATTATTAACATTCATTTATTCTTTCATTTATTAAGATGTCATTAAGGAAATGCTTTCAGCATTCATTACTTAAAAAAATAATAATCAAACTTAACAAAATGTTAAAGTTTGGTTAATTTCTTTATCTTTTAATTTTATTAATAAAAATGTTTTCAATTGTTTGGTATATTTGCTCTCACTTCTTGTTATTTTTACTGTTATACATGACTGATGACCGGAATAATCGTGAAATAAAGACCTTTATGTTTTTAACATTTTGTTAAGTTTGATTATTTTAACATCACGTGCTACTAAATATCACAAAAATACTTAAAAAATTATAAACTTTTTTAAGTTATTTTATATTTAAAAGAATAACTACCATGTTCACAAAAAAATACCTGTAGGTTTCCTATGTGTCACATACTGTTGTGTTTTCTTCTCAATATTTTGTTGAAAAACTTCAGAACAATCTTGTTTGTTTTTATAAGACTTTTTTTAAAAACGTTAAAAAATGTTTGTTATATAAGATAGGTAAGTAGCTGTTTGCAAAAATTTAAATTACTCTATTATAAAAAATTGCAGTTTTCATCAAACAGATAGATTTGTGTCATTGTTATTTATCTAAAAAAATTGCTACGGCTTTGTTGAAAGTTATCACAATACATTAAATACCAATTTTCAAACAAAGCAGTGTAACTTTTTCGCATTGTTTAAAGTTGATTTGATCAATGTAGATGGAAAATGATATTCGTCCAATTTATTTTAATAGCATTTCATTATGATATTTTCACATTGTGTATTCTACAAGATCAGGTAATAATTTCATCGAATTAAGAATCATTAAACTAATATTTTATGAATTTTGATTGATTGAATAAATGTTTTGAAATTTTAGTTTAAAGGGAAAGTAGTGAAAATAAATCGTTGTAATGGCAACGGTAAAAATTTCCATCTTAAGGACTTTTTCAAGGCGTTAACGGCAATACCGATTCTAAACAAATATCTTTAAATTATCACAATTATCATAAAAGAAAATCTTATTAATATTCGTATTAGATTCATTAATCATTTTTAAATATTTTTTGTTAATATTAAGTGTAGTTAAACAAATTCGATTTATAATCTTAATATCTAAGAAAACAAACCTCGGCATTTATAGACTCCACTATTTTCATTATTTTATCGTTATAACTCTACTCTAAATTTTATTAATAAAAGAGTTGTAATATTTGGTTCTTCAATTTGAATTACCGCCTTTTTAAATCAAAGTTTCAAACCAAACCAAAGCTGTGATCGTCAAACAAACCCTGCACGTTGTGATCCCCATCGTAGTAACACTTACAAGTCCTTTTAAATCTGCGGATGGATCTTTGAATGTTAACGTCGTTACCTTGTTTACTAACCTCAAACTTCACCTAAACTTATATGTCCAGTGGCGTAATCACTGCTAGGACACCTGAAGGAATAATTAGTACACGCAAATTAAATAAAATACAGGATTTGCTAGAAAAAGGTAGCCCAACAACCAATTTAACAGCAAAGTTACTCTCCTTGATATCATTTAATTCAGAATACTTTAGTTTGAAATTTGATTTAATAACTGTTCGATAGTTAATCCCTCCGACTGTAATGTTTTCTAATTGTTTATTCATATTTAATGACCAACCACAATCTTTATAATACCTTGTAAAGAAGCGCATAATGTATTTTGATGTTCAACTCAATTGTTTTTATATTATGTAAGATCTTAAATAATAAACCCTTATCTGCTAAATTATCCGCTCTGTACTATTACCTCATCAACTTAAAAACTAAGATCGTCACTTAATTAATATGTCGTCATCTTAATCTAAGTTCGTCCCCCTTAAATTTCTAATTGGTCATTTCCTTAAATCTAAATAAGTCGTCTGTACTTAACTAAATAAATCCCCCATACTTAAAAGTAGTCTCCGCATCTTAAATTATTATGTAGCCGCAAATAATCATAAAGAACTTTGTTAAAAACAGTTCTTAAATATCGTAATTGGTATTATCTCATACGTGGTCGCAAATAATCATAAAGGAACTTTGTAAATATTTATTAATAACGGTCCTGAAATATCAGAATTGATACTATCTCATTGAGAGATATTTGAAGAAAAAGAGAAATCAAGCAACTTGTTCACATAACCAGTTGCCAGCTTAGAGGTCTTAATTGCAGTTACAACTCCCACTGGTCAGCTATTTATGCGACATGTTGCGACGGCCATCTTATGATTTTAAGCGTTCACTCAATTTGTTGTGCCATTCATCTAAATTAAATTATCCCAGGATATATATATTTTTTCCACTTCAAACAACCGCCTTCATTTTAAATTATCTTAAACAACTACTCTTACTTCTTATTGCCGCAATAACCACTAATGCATTATAAAGATACGTCGTAGGTCACATATGAGTAATCAATTCCTTCCATTAAATTAGCACATCCCGTTTTAAATATAATAATGTATTAATCATAATCTCAAACCAATCATTAAACCTTAAAACTGAAGATAAAGTAATTTTAAATTAGTTAAATTCATATCCACGTGGCTGATCATTGATTACGTATTAACTTGAAAATTCTAATACCATATCCTGTCTTTATTGAAAAGATTAGAATTAATAAATTTATTTAACTTACGTATTTAAAATTTGTTGATAACTAAAATATATTTGAAATAATTTTAAATTCAATTATTGAATTAAAATATTCCAAGCACAAAACAACCACAACCTGCTATCTCGACGTTCAAAATATAAGGGCTTTTTTGTTACCCTCCTAGTTCTAACGGTAAAAATTTCTAGCGGGAACTCGACTTCCTGTGTTTTAAGACCGCTGTTGCCAAATCGTTGTATTTTAAAGTAACCAGAAATGAACTAAATTTAAAATTTCGTGCTCATTATATTTAAATTCAAATTTACAATATTACAGAGTTCCAAGAGTTTTCCCAAAGTTTAATTTTCGATCAATATAAGTTATATAATTTTTAGGCTTCTTTCAATTGTTGATTAAAAAGGAACTAAAAAAATATGATGTAAGTATTATAATATTTATTATATTTTGCAGTAGTTACATATAGATTTTAATATTAATATTTCAACATTCATATCAATACGATATTGCCAACTAATTTAAAAAAATTAATAATTTTATTAATTTTACACTTTGGAATTAGGTACCAAATAACCTTCTACATAAGAGCAACTCAATAATTTATTATTTTTACGAAGAAACATTTTACCTGTAGTTTTCCAATACCAATCATCTATCTTAAAAAATATAAATGCAGTCATATCGACTGTAACGTTTAATGCTTGATAAACACCCTAAAACAATAATTTTATTATAACACTATTATATTATAATATCAATTATTTATTACGAAAAGTTGTACCTTTTCAACTGGGCATTTAAATTTTGGTTTAAAGGGAAGAACTAGAGGGTTTCTCTTACTAATTATTAAATTATCTGGATTAATAGCTCGACATATATCCATGTTTTCCATTTTATAAAACACTTCACAAGAATCTAAATTTTCTCTAGAACGGCATCTCATTATCATAACTTCAAACTACAAACAAAACTATGTAACTTGCAATGCTGTTTCATTATTTTAATAATATTTTACTCTAATTGCTTCTGTAAGATTTTCCTTGGCCAGCACCGTTATGTTTGGTAGAAAAGCTAATGTAGGACTTATTTTGGCACCTTGAATATGAAGTTGAAATGGAAGATTTGTTCCAGGACATGGACCAATTCCCGTAAGTTTCCAAACTTTTTCATTCAACTAAATAACTAAACATATTAATACTATGTTGTAAAAATAAACTGTAATTTTCCTACCAATCCAGGTAGAATAAAACTTATACTTTCTAAGTAAATTATTACTATCACTATTATTTTATACATGTCACCCACCACCTCTGTCATCTAAACTATTTTAAATAATAATGACATAATAATCTAGATTGTTTTATTTTAAAATTTAGAAGAATAGAAAAACTCAAGGGCGTCATTAGCATTTTCCTGTTATACATCTAATTTCCAAATCTTTTAACACACAAATATACATAATAAACATGCAAGTAAAAAAATACGAGGGAAAATTTACTCTATCCTTGTAATTATTATTAGCACTAGTAATTAATAGAGTTATATGTATCATTTTGATTGAATGACTTTCCTATTACGCTATCTGACAATCAATTCACTAAATTTGATAACACATTGACTCCTTCGTTTTTTAATTCTTCAAAAAAAAAACTTTTAATAATTTTAGAATTAACCGATCGGTTGGGCAATTGGATTTAAATCTGTGCTTTCGAAAGACCGCCGCAATGTATTTATTCAGTGATTTTCAAAAAGATTTTTACTGTTTTTGCTGTATGTTTAGGATTATCATCATCATCATCATCATCATCATCCGCACGTTATAGACATGTAGTCCGTTACGCCACTCAATTATTTTGGTCTGCCCATCTTTTCTTTGGTCGTCCCACGTTTCTTTTCCCTCTGGGCTTGTATCTAAACATTTGGTTTGGTATGCGGGTCTCATCCATTCTTTCCAGATGCTGCAGCCAATAACCTCTATATTCTTCAATGCGTTTACACAAATTGAATATTGCTAGTTCATTTCTTATGTCCGTATTGCGCTTTCTGTCCATCCTTGTATATCCTCCTATAGCTCTGAGGAACTTCATTTCCGCATTCTGCAGACCCCTTTGATTTTCTTTTGTTATCGTCCATGTTTCCCTTCTATAAGTGATCGTTGGTATCGATATCGTTTTGTAGAACTTGATTGCTGTGTTCTGGTTTGATTTATTTTTAAAAGTTCTTCGTATTGTTCCGTTTATATAATTGAACTTTTCAATTTTGTTTTGAATGTCTTTTTCTTCATATAGCGATATCATGCAGCCTAAAAAGTTGAAGCTTCCTATTTGCTCAATAGTCTGGTTGTTAAGTACTATTTTAGATCTTACTGGCTCCTGTCCTCTGAAAGCCATTACTTTCGTTTTGTTGGTGGATATTATCATGTTATATTTTTCCAGTATTTGGCTCAGCTTAAATATTGCAAATTGTAGGCAATCCTCATTATTCGCTATCACAGCTTGGTCGTCTGCAAAAAGCACGGTAATTATAAAATCTCTGTTGTTTAGGCTTGTTGTATAATGTGTAATTTGTTCTTTCCATTTACGTATAGCATCGTCTAAATATATTATATTAAATAATGTCGGCGACATACTGCAGCCCTGTCTTAATCCTGTATTTATTTTTTCTTTTTTATTTTCATTTCCTGCTATACATATCTGGGTTTCTCTATACATTTCCTGTATTGTCATTATTAGGTGATATGGTATTCCTCTTTTTGCTAATATCTTCCACAATATACTTCGTATAACTCTATCGAATGCTTTGACGTAGTCTACATATGCTATGTGGGTTTCGCGATTATACTCGTGTTGTTTTTCTATGACTTGTTTTATGCTGAATACATTGTCTATACATGATCTTCCCTTTCTAAATCCTGCCTGCTCTTCCAATATTGGATTCTCTGTGATATTTTTCAATCTATTGTTGATAATTTTCGAGTATAACTTGTAAGAAGTATTCAGCAAGCTGATCCCTCTGTAATTCTCGCAGATCGCTCTATTGCCCTTCTTGAATATAGGTATTATTTTAGCCAGTTTCCACTCTTGAGGCGTCTTTATTTGTTTCCAACACATGTTCTTAGGAGTCTCGTTTCCATCGCTCCGGAGCTGTACTTGAGTAGTTCTCCGTTAATTCCATCCGTTCCCGTTGCTTTACGGTTCTTGATTTTGTCTAGTGCCTTTTGAAATTCTGGCATATCTATTCTATCTACTTCTCCATGTTCTTGTTCTATCTCCATCAGCGTTTCCTCTTCATTTTGCCATAGTTTTTTATAATATTCGAGCCATTCTTCGTTTTCTATGATTGTGATTTTTGCTGTATTCTTTTCTTTACTATTTAAATGTTTCATTATTTTATAAGCAATGTTTTGTCGCCCGTGTACGTCATTTTCGACTCTACTGATGAACTCCTCCCATTTATTCTGTTTTAATTCTCTGTATATTCGTTTTACATTTTTATTTTTCCTGTTGTAATCTTCTCTATTATCTTGTGTGTTATTTTGCAGTACTTTAAGGTACGCTATCTTTTTGCACTTGACTGCTTCCTTAAGTTCATCACTCCATATATTCATACCTTTCTTTGTAGTTTTTGATCGACATCCAAGAGCTTCAAATGCAGCTTTTTTAATAATGTTTTTTAAATTCGTCCATTCTATTTCGACATCGTCATGTTGTTTTATATTAATATTATGTTCATCCAATCGCTTTTGGTATAGATATCTCACTGATTCTTCCTGAAGTAAGTAAACTTTAAACATATCTTTTTTGTTCTCGTGATTTTTTTTCTTTAACCATCTGGTTTTTATATTTATTGACGCACACAATAAAAAGTGATCAGTTCCTATATCAACTCCTCTATATACTCTGGTATCTGTCACTGTTGGAAAAGTTTTTTCGTTTACTAAAATATAGTCAATTGTGGAAATCTGTCCTCTGGCAGCCCATGTATATTTATGCATTCGCTTGTGTTTGAAAAAGGTATTCATTATTTTTGTATTGTTATAACATGTGAGGTCTCTCAGTTTCTTTCCATTTTCATTCAGGATGTTTTCATTATGAGTTCCAATAAGCTTAGCAATTGATGTTCTACCTATTCGAGCATTGAAGTCTCCGCCAATTATTAGGTAGTCATTTTTTGGAGTAGAATCTAGAGTAGTTTGTAGTTGTTCATAGAAAGCTTTGGTTTCTTCCTTCTTCCCTTCTTCTGGTGCATACACTCCCACAAAAGTCATATTGCCTCTATCGATCTTGCATCTTAATGTAATTATTCTCTCATTTATTCAGCTATAGGAGGTAATTTTGGTTTTTCATCTGTTATTTACGAGAATTGCCACTCCTGCAGCGGCTCTTAGCTCTTGCGATACTCCGCAGTATATTTTTGTGTATTTCTGCAAGTCGCAACTTCCTCGCAATTTTTTCTTGGTTTCACTAATCAGAGCAATATCTATCTTTCTTTCTTCTAGTGCCTTTCCAACTCTTCCATTTTATTAGTTATTCCACGGACATTCCAACATCCTACATTTATGTGATCCGCTATACCCAGTCTCTTATTCCTTTTTCGTTTGAAGTTTGTCAACATTTGGTCCCGTCCCATATCCGAGGCAGTATTTGAATGGTTGAAAGTCAATTTATGTCCCTGAATAGGAGACTATCCTATAGCAGGTAAGGACAGTGGGGGGGTGCCCTCTCAGAGCTTCTGTCCCAGCTCCCAGTTCTCTTCTCCTCAACTGGTAGGAGTTTAAATATACTGACTACCATTTACTGTAGCCGCGTTATTATGGTTATACCGCCAATACACGCCAAAAAATAGTTTAGGATTATTATTCTATTGATAGATAAAAATTGGTTCTTCATATTTTCAAATTTTCTCAAAGCATATAGGGCAGTTTACATACCAACGCTACATCATTTTTTTTTTTTAGTTTAAGGAATACTGCTAAAATATTCAAGCAATTTTTAAGCAAAATGAAGTAGTCAATTGTTTGTTTTCGGTGCATTTCGTTTTGGTCGGTTCTTATCAATAATGTAAAAATTTAACAATATGAATAAAATTGAATAAAATTTGAAGGTTATACCAACTGGGTGCTGACCAATTCCGCAGACTCTGCTTATGCAATTCGATGTTATCTATTTTAAATCAAGATAATATCTTGATGATATCTAAACATATGTTTATAGCGATATTTTAAATCGGTTTTCTATGTTCAGATAAAACAGTTAAATAATCATCAGTTATTCATTAAACATTGATTCTATTGGGTCGTTCCAAACATGAAGAAGATAAAATACTGCTTGCAAACTATTGCAGTGATGTTATATTTTAAAAACATAATTATGTTTTCTCATGCTGGGAACATACAAGATAAATTGGTAACTAATTTTTATAAACACTTGTGGTGGCCTAGTCGTGCATGCAAATGCATGCATGGCGATGTCACCGCATTATTCCATGGCATTACTTGGCCATTGTGAATTAATTTAGAAATCCAGGAACACAAGGGTAATGTTTCCGGTTAACAAAAAATCGCCGAGCGTAGTCAAGGTTTTTTGTTGTTAGCTGAAAGACAGAGTCTCAACGAGTAATCAGGAAGAACGACACAGCAACAAAAAAAAACCCAAGTTTTAATTGATTCTGCCTCAACACCAGGAGTCAACCGGCAATCAAAGAGAAACCAACACGCACCATAACACACTTAAAAAATTTGCAAAAATTAAAATACATAATTCTAATAAGTTATATTTATTTGATTTGATATTATTTATTTAATCGTGTTAGTAATAAGTTTATACTTATGGTAATTAAAATGAATAAATTGTTTTTTGAATATTTTAGCTGAATGTAAAACCAATACATGTGATTAGAGCTGATGGAACATGTCCAGGAAAAAACGTTCCATTGCAAACTTTTGTTCGTGGTTTGAAATGTAATACCACAACCGTTTCTGTCGCTAATTATACTATACTTGCAAAGGAAAATCTTCCCGATAAACTTATTGTAAGTATGATTTAAATATTATTCGGTGATAATAAACTATTTTTTTCTACTGCAAATGTTAAAGTGCACTTTGTTCCATTGAAAATAATAGAACACGTGACACTTTAATCGAAAGAGTAGATAAAGTAGCATTTTAACAGGATAGATAAAAGTACTTTATTTTTAATAAAATTACTATAAGTAGAAATTTCAAAGTATTATAAAATAATATTAGAAAATAATAAATTTCAAAGTATTATAAAATAAAATTAGTCAAATAATACTTTAAATTTCTAGATTTAAAGTTCTAGTTCTATTTCTAGAACATTTGCTATACAAAAATTAATTAATTTTTGACACGAAGAATAACTAGAATTTTATTGTCTTGTGTAAAAAATAATAATTAGCAATATATTTTGTAGTATAATACAAAAAAAAAGTATATAATTATTTTCTATGTTTATAAAACAGAAATAAAACCACAATCAATTGTGTGATTGTTCAGAGAATAAATAATTGTTATGAATATTATTTTACAATGGGACTCAGTTGAATGGAAACACAAAATTTTGACTAGTGTACAATATGATGTAACCACTTTTTTTTAGATGACTATTACACTTAGTCGATGTCTTTCGAGAGAAAATTTAGATTCGTGTGAAGAATATTATAAACAACAAAATATTGATTACTGTCGATCTATTAATCCAGATACTGTGATACCAAATCCTCTTCTAATTCCAATGGAACCAAAATTTAAATGTCCAATTAAAAAGGTAATAGCAGATTAAAAAAGTTTAAATTTAATGACAATTAAAAATTTATTTTTTAGGGTACCTACAAAGCACTCAATTTAACTTTTAATCTTACTCCATTTTTATTATTCGATGTAGCGGAATGGTATTGGAAAGCATATGTTGAATTATTTCCTGCTAAGAAAAATAGATTAATCTTTTGCTTTTATTACGAAGGATATATAGAGCACAAAGCTAACACTTAATACAGATACACCAATCGCTGTATTAGCAAATATTCTACTTAATTATTTTTATTTTATAATTAATTTTTATTAAATAATGGTAATTTTCTGAAGATATTGTGAACCTGAAGTACATTAATGTATTGCTTTTAACTATTTGGTATTTAACTATTTACTGCTGATAAAATTAGAATAATTATAATAATAGTATAGAATAATTTATACAAGAATATAGCATAATACTAATAGTGGAACACTAGAATTATTTCTTCAAAATCTTATTATTTAGAAATAGTTGTAATGGCTAAATTTATAGCTAAAAAATCATACAATAATTAAATAATACACCAAAAATCTATAATTTAAAAAAAATATATATCTTGAACGAAAGTTTTCAATAACCAGTAACTAAATAATTTATAATTGATTATTTTAATCGTTTTTGGATTAATTATTATTTAATTATTATGTCAATAAAATTAACTTATATCACAATAATCTTTCTGCTTTATGAACATTTAAATATAATGTGATTTTAGCAATTTTATTTAAATTCTTTAGTTTATATTAAATAGCTCTATTTTGAAATATAAGATCTTTTTTAAAATTATACCATAATATTATAGACAATTTACCCCACATAAAATTTTTCCAGCAGTAGCACCTCATGTGACTGTGTGGTGGGAGTACCAGAATTTTTATATTAAAATCTAAATTGTGTAATCCGATCGCATACAATTTTTCAGCCAAAGTAAAACTTTTAAAATATCTTATATAATACTTCCTACGTTTAAACCTATTCACTAAATCATCTGGTATGAACCTATGGAGTCTACGCGGCTCACTGTGACTGTTGGTGAAGAGTTCAGTAGCAAGAGCATTAGGATGGACTGCGAGTCTTTCACGATATTTCGTACTGAATTTCTCGATCTCCTCTTTGATAGATTGTAATGGTATGTCACGTTGGATAACATTGTTAGAAACGTATCTCGGCGCGTCGACAATTACGCGTAGAACTTTATTTTGAAATCTTTGTAAAATTTCAAGGTTAAAGTTAGCTGCGGAGCCCCAAAGCTGTATGCCATAGGTCCAGATTGGCTTCAAGATAGTTTTGTATAACAGCACCTTGTTTTCAAGGGATGGTTGGGAATGTTTGCCGATTAACCAATACATCTGTCTGAATTTCAAGCCGAGTTGTTTCCGCTTTGTGAATATGTGTTTATGCCAGGTAAGCCGTCTATCGAGATGCATTCCAAGATATTTTGTATCTTCCACCTGTGGAAGTTGACAACCATTCAGTTTAACTGGTGGACAGGTGTTCCTTCTCAGAGTAAACGTCACGTGTACCGATTTGGTTTCATTAGCTTTAATTCTTCATTTTTTGAGCTAGTTTTCGATTTTTGTTAAGTTAATTTGGAGATTCCTGGATGAAGATGTGGGATCATTATGGGATGATAAAATGGCGGTATCATCAGCGAAGGTGGCGACTGTTGTAAGTGCTGTGGTTGGAAGATCATGCGTGTATAGTAAGTATAATATAGGACCCAAGACACTACCCTGGGGCACGCCTGAGTAAATGGGATGTAGATCGGTGTATTCGTTTTGATGTTTGGTGAGATAATGTCTATTGCTTAAGTAGGATTTAAGGATCAAGTAGAACTGGTATGGTAGATTTTTCTTCAATTTGTAGATCATGCCACACTTTATCAAACGCTTGGCTGATGTCGAGGAAAGCTGCTGAACAATAGCGTTTACCTTCTAGGTCTCGATTTACTTGTTTTACTACTCGGTGACTTGCTCGATTGTTCCATGTAGGTTCCTGAATCCAAATTAGTGATTTGGTAGTAGATTCCTGTTGTCTATTATGGGTTTTAAGCGTTTTGATAGTGCTTTTTCAAAAACTTTGGAAAGTAAAGGAAGCAAGCTGATAGGCCTATACGATTTTACCTCTTCGGGTTTTTTGACTGGTTTAAGAATCATTACTATCTGAGCCACCTTCCACTGTTTTGAGAATTCATTAATTCTTAGGATAGTATTAAATATCTGCGTTATGGCGTTAAAGCACTTATTGGATGATTCTTGCAGTACCTTCCCAGTAATTAAATCGAAACCAGAGGCTTTGTTTGCTCGGATCTCATTTGTTATTATTCTTGCCCTTTGAACTTGGCGATGGGGGGGTCCATTTGGAATGGGGCCTCGAGATAATCCGCTATTTCTTTTTCTTTTTCCATTGAGATGATAGATGGGTTAGGTTGAAAGATATTAGTTAGATGTTTTGCGAAGATGTTGGCTTTCTCTTTATCACTTCTGGCCCACGTATTGCTATCGTCCCTGATGGGTGGCACCGGTTGTTGTGGTCTTTTGATTTTTCTAGTGGCCTTCCACAGAGAGTAATCAGTGGCATCTGTTGAACTCAAGCCTTTTAGGTAATCCTGAATGTTTTAATTTTTTATATTTGTGATAGTTTTTTTCAATTCTTTGGTTGCTTTATTAAGTCTTGCTTTGAGAATAAGGTGTCTTGTTTCTCGCCAGCGTTTTCTTATTGATCTTTTTTCAGCTATTTTTTGTCGTATCATATTTGGTAGTTTTTTCTCAATATCGTTGCTATATGAGTCTGGTGTAGCTCGCCATGCCGCCTGTTGGATACTTGTAGTGAGATCGTTAACTGCTGACTCTAAATCGAATTTTGACTTCAAGGGTCTCTCGAGTGTTATTAGTTCATCGAGGACTTCTCGGAACGTGTTCCAATTTGTTTTATTGCTATATAGTGTTGGTTGTTTCTTTTTCTTAATCAGTTGTGTAAATACACTGATAATTATTAGCGAATGATCCGATGTGAGGTCCAGACAGGACTCAGCTTTGATTTTTTTGATATCGATATTCTTTATAATACAGAAGTCAATGACATCAGGTGTTTTTTCTCTATCGGATGACCAATAAGTTGGTTCGCCGGTAGATACAATTTTCAGGTTTTTAGATTGTAGGGCTTTGAGTAACTCTCTGCCTTTTGTTGTAATTAACCTGGAGCCCCACATCGGATGTTTGGCGTTATAATCACCACCAGCTATGAATCTATTTCCAAGTGTGTTCAAAAATTGCTCAAACTCGTCCTTTTTGGTATTATATTTTGGTGGACAGTATACAGCAGAAACAGTACAATTACCCACATTATCTTCCAATGTGACACTAGTAGCCTGTAAGTGATCCTTACGATATGGTGCGGATTCATGATGTTTTATGTTATCGCTCACCTCCGTGAGCTTTACATATAGAAATCCATATAGAAATTAAATAGTTTATATAAAAAACCTATATCTGAAATTTAGGGCAAATCAAATATCAAATTGTACTTTAAATAATAATCCAAAATTTTTTAGATCCACAGCGCAGCACATTTTTATTTAATAATATTTCGGTATGATATTTGTACAATTTATAATTGTAAAATGAAAAATCTTCAATTGGATTTAAATCTGTGCTCTGAAGAGACTACAGCAATGCATTTATTCATTGATTTTCAAAAAAAGTTTTTACTATTTTTGCTTTATGTGTAGGATTGATAAACAAAAATTGGTTTTACATATTTTCAAATTGTCTCAAAGCATGTACTAGGTCAGTTTATATATACTAATGCCTGGCAGCTAGATAAGGTAGACGCTATATCTTACTTCTTTTTAAATTGAAGTTTAAAGAATACTGCTAAAATATTCAAGCAATTTTTAAGCAAAAACAAAAAGCCAAATTTTTGTTTTCGGTACATTTCGTTTTCGTCTGTTCATATTAATAATGTAAAAATTTAACAATATGAATAAAATTGATATTCTACGCTGGATGCTGACCAATTGCGCAGACCCTGCTGATGCAATTTGATGTTATCATTTTATAAACATATGTTTATAGCGATATTTTGAATTAGTTTTCCATGTTCAAATAAAACAATTAAATAATCATCAGTTATTCATTAAACATTGATTCTATTGGGTCGTCCCAAACATGAAGAAGATAAAATACTGCCTGCAAACTATTGTAGTGTTGTTATATTTTCAAAACTTAACTATTTTTTCTCATGCTAGGAATTTACAAGATAAATGGGTAACTAAATTTTATAAACATCTACATATTATAAAAAATAACCGAAATTAAAATACATAATTAGAATTATATTTGTTATTTATTAAATCTCGTTAGTAATAAATTTATACTTATATTAATTAAATGACCAAATTGTTTTTTGAATATTTTAGCTGAATGTAAGACCAATACATGTGATTAGAGCTGATGGTACATGTCCAGAAAAAAAAGTTCCATTGCAAACTTTTATTCATGGTATTAAAGGTAATACTAAATTAGCCCTTATCGCTAATTATACTTTACTTGCAAAGGAAAATCTTTTCGATAAACTTATTGTAAGTATGATTTAAACGTTATTCAGTAATAATAAATTATTTTTTTCAACTGTAAATGTTAAAGTGTCGTTTGTTCAATTGAAAATAAAATATCACGTGCCATTTTAATTGAAAGAGTAGATGAAGTAGCATTTTAACAAGAATACATAAAAGTACTTTATTTTTAATAAAATTGCTATAGAAATTGAAAATATGTTTAATTTATTAGTAGTATAAAATAAAAACAGTCAAATAATACTTTAATTTGTAATTAAAGCTTTTTTTTATAGCATTTTTGCTATACAAAAAAATTAATTTTGGACACGAAGATCAAGTAGAATTTTATCGTCTTATATAAAAAATAATTAAAAAATTTGTAGTATAATACCAAACACAATTTGTGTAATTTTTTTCTATTTTTATGAAAACTGAAATAAAACCACAATCAATTGTGTGATTGTTCAGATAATAAATAGTTGTCAAAACGCGTTATGATTATTTTACAATGGGAATAAGTAAAATGAGAATTTCACTTTTTGTAAACACAAAATTTTGACTAGTGTACAATATGGCGTAACTGCTTTTTTTAGATGACCATTACACTTAGTCGTTGTCTTTCGAGAGAAAATTTGGATTCGTGTGAAGAATTTTATAAACAACAAAATATTGATTACTGTCAATCTATTAATCCAGATACTCTAATACCAAATCCTCTTCTAATTCCAATGGAACCAAAATTTAAATGTCCAATTAAAAAGGTAATAGCAGATTAAGAAAGTTTAAATTTAATGATAATTAACAATTTATTTTTTAGGGTACCTACAAAGCACTTAATTTAACTTTTAATCTTACTTCATTTTTATTATTCGATGTAGGGGAATGGTATTGGAAAGCATATGTTGAATTATTTCCTGCTAAGAAAAATAGATTAATCTATTGCTTCCATTTCGAAGGATATATAGAGCACAAAGCCAACACTTAATACAGATACACCAATCGCTGTATTAACAAATATTCCACTTCTTATTATAATGGCAATTTTCTGAAAATATTGTGAAGCTTTTGTAAAGTGTATTGCTTTTTAACTAATAATTTATACAAGAATATAGTGAAATACAATCACACTTGAATTAATTCATCAAAATCTTGTTATTTAGAAATACTCGTAGTGACTAAATTTATAGCTAAAAAATCATTCAATTAAAAAACAACCAAGGATCTATAATTTAAACAAAAATATTAATTTTTAACGAACGTTTTCAATAACCAGCAACTAAACAATTTATAAATGATTATTTTAATCCTTTTTGGATTAATTATTATTTAATTATTATGTCAATAAAATTAACTTATATCACAAAAATCTTTCTGCTTTATGAACATTTAAATATAATGATGTGATATTAGCAAATTTATTTAAATTCTTTAGTTTATAATATATAGCTCTATTTGAAAGATAAGGTTTTCTTAATATTATAGACAATTTAGCCCACATACAATTTTTCAGCCGAAGTAAAACTTCGAATTTTAAAATATTTTATATAATACTTCCATATTCAAATTAAAAAGTTTATATAAAACCTATATCTAAAATTTAGGGCAAATTGGTGGTCTAAAAAATATTCTTTCGAAACCTCAAATTGTACTTTAAATAATAATCCAAAGTTTATTTAGACCCACAGCGCAGCACATTTTTATTTAATAATTTTTCGGTATGATATTTGTACAATTTATAATTGTGAAATGAAACATTTTTATATCAAAGATAAAATTCCAACCGGAAAGATTTTAATGATTTTTATTTTTTATAAAATTATGCCAACACATTAAAAAATAATTATACTAATCTCTATGTGCTAAACAATTAAGAATAATCATCAGTGATAATTTCTAACTTGCGATTAACTGTGTTTTGCGCTGTACAAAATGTTGCATCCAAAATTCCTTTTGATATTTTCGCAATCGATCATTTTTGTGCACAATGGATTTGTGCAAGATAAACTGGTAATTTTGTTAGCTTAATTTAATTCGCAATAATTGTATTAAAATATTAAATAATTTTGATATTTCAGTTAGATTCCAAAGTGTTAAAGATTGCTAGAATCGATGGAGTATGCTATGGTAAAAAGGTAGCAATGCAAATTTTTGCACAGGGTGTTACTGCTGATGGAAAAACAGTTTCTATGGCTAATTATACGGTCCTAGCCAAAGAAGATGTTCCAGAGAAGCTTAGGGTAAAATTTTGTTTTTTGAATCAAAAAAAATATAATATAATAATATTAATAGAATTTTTTTGCAGTTTGCTGTTGTGATTAATAGATGTCGTTCGAGAGAAAATTTGGACTCGTGCGAAGAATATTACAAAATGCGCAATCTTGACTATTGCCAGGCTATTAATCCAGACGGTGTAATGGGCAAAAATGTTTTAAATATTCCATTCGAACCAAAGTATAAATGTCCCATCAAAAAGGTAAAACTTGAAATCAACCTATAATTTTTAGAGTATAAATATAATTTTTTAGGGAACATATAGCGCATATAATTTTTCCATCAACATTGCTCCGTTTTTAATATTCAATATAGACGGTTGGTATTGGAAAGTTAAAGGAGAACTATTTCCTCACAAAGGGGAAAGATTAATAGCGTGCATGCATTTTGAAGGATATACTGTACCGAAGTCACAAAGTTAGAGAGTTTGTTTTCAAATTACTTACATTGTATTTTGTGTATTGAAAAGTTGTGATAAAATAAAAACTATTACAAGTTTGACTTCTATAGTGTTAATTTAGTAAATCAAATTTTGTAAAACAACCCAATTGTTTTTTAATATTTTATGCATTGCCCATCCTTGAAAACCCTATACCCTAATAATTAAGAAAAAAAATTAATATGTTAAAGAAGATAAGTAATTAATTATTAAAAAAATTATTTAAATAATAACATAAACATTTCCGAATGTTGTTTTAAAAAACACTTGCTATATAATTATTTTTCCTATAAAATTTTAGAGGAATTGGGAGTTTACCACTAAACTTCAGACATAAATTGTCTGTTGTTTATTTATTCTTTTCTTCGAATTTTAGACAGTATGTAATTTATGTATTTAAATAATCAAAAAAATGCGATGAATCATGTTGCGGTATCAAGAGTACCCTCGACAACAAATTTTGGATGGTTGTAATTTCCAGCACAGATGATGATGATGTGATATTTTTTGCGCTAGTAACCGTAGAATAATGCAATCAGGACGAATTAAAAACTTAATAGGATTATTATAAAACCTAGGGGGTTTCGGACCAATGACACAGCTTTCAAAATAATTTCTTAATAACTAAAAAAGGTAAATGCCATTCTATTTCAGTAATTTTGTGTTACCCTAATATTTACATATAGTATTTTTTGTTCCTATAATTATCATGGTATTTGGTACGTAGCTTCTGTCGAAGCAATGAACTTGCAAGTGTATTTCATTAAAAATAAATTAGGTATATATAGTTGTTTCAATTTTGCCAAGTATATTTTTCGACTTTTATATAAATTTTTATAATTTGATGTTAAAACTAAACAATAAATTATTCAAAATCCTCCGGTATGGGTTTTTCCAATGCCGGTCATTTTAACGAAGATAAATGCTCAAAGTATCGTATAATAACTCAACATAAGTAGAGATCATTCCCAGCTGACTTTTATATACGTACATGTCTTCATCTTGCCTTGTTAAATTTCATAACAAAACATAAATCGATAAAAGACAGGATTGCTGATCAATAATATTTGGAAAAATTAAAAACCGTCTTGCCATTTACTTTACTACATACATAGTACTGCAAAATACAGCACAATCTGGCAATGGCATTCTCGATATGATTTGAAGTTATTACGAGTATTAACTTACAACAATAATATTAATAATACACATACAAATTATTTACTATAAATAAAAAATTTCGTCGAATTCAGCCGGATTACCAAACGTTCCTAAAATGCTCGCCGCATTACCCCTTTGAATTTCCAGGCTAATACGTTGAATGAAAAAAGACTTGGCACGACGATCACCGGTTTTTTCAATTAAAATTTTGCCAATATCATTAGCAAATTGTTTAGAATCAGATGACCACGTACCAAGTGTCTCTACCGCAAAGCCCAAAAATTCAAAGTTGTTACGTAGACCAGCATACTTGTTTGATTTTAAATTTTGAGCATTCAAAGCTGCTGCTCCTGCCGACCGAGATGAAGACAAAACGTGGCTTGGAGCTAACGTGTCCACGCACGTGGCATCCCACACAAGTGCTTTTCCACGACACCACGGCACCAGAGTTATACCGTCAGGACGCTTCCCGTCATCGCGAAACATGCCCGGCGGTTCCAACACAGCAGGAATGTTGCCAGATGCAAGAGATCTCTTGATTATATTATTGAGACTGCTATGTCTCGAAATTCGGCCGGCACTTTTCTGGCACGAGAGGCCATGGATTCCGAGGGAACTGACACTTGTTCCGCAAACACATCTATGCGGTTGACAAATCTTGGCACACACTCTTAACGCGAGACAAATACGTAACACATTTTTGTCTAATAGGGTACCAAGGTTTTTGAGATGGGTAAGCCTGAAGCCACGCACCGGCTTCAAATTGCGAAGAAGCTAAAATTCGTGCTCGATTAACGTCCGAACTGCTCTCTAAAATGGTTTTATAAAGAATTTTCATATTTGGGCTATCCCAACTACTCTGCAAATTTGGAGAAGCAGGTAAATCTAAACCTGGACATAATGTCCTCCAAGCGTTCACTGCTTCATCCATAGAGCTGATCTCAAAGCCACTGTGAAGTGACGGAGAAAGAATTTTACCAACGAGATTATAGCTGCTATGAGATGAAGATAGAAAGGCGGGAAGAGCTACGTCCAAAACACGTCGAATGCCAATTCCTCCAAACTTAATTGGAAGGCTGGCTAATTGCCACAAATTAACATTATTTAATTGAATATTTAAAATTTCTTCGATTCCGGATCTAATACAATTGTTCATTTTAATGAGTAAAGATGTGTTCTTCCAAATAGGACTACACCTTAAAAAGTATATTAGGCGTGGAATTAGAAAGAAATGACGCAAAAGAAAAAATGCTGCGTGTGGTTGGATATTGTGAAGTCGTTCAATGAACAATTTTATTTTGATAATTTTTTCTTCAAAAAGAGGTTTCACCGATTCCTCAAATAAAGGTGCACCCAAAAGAAAAAAATTATCTTTGGAAACAACACGAAATCCCGGAATAAGATTGTCGAAGTGACTAATGATATTGTGTTGTTTGGCTAATGAAAACGACGAAGAGAAAAAAACCTCACATTTGGTTGGATTAAGTTTTAAGCCAATTTCACCAAACTTATGAATTAAAATATTTAAATCTTTTAAAACATCTTCAGATTTTCCACCTATCGTTCCATCATCGAGGTACCAAACATTAAGACTTGATTTTAGAAGACTTATAGTAGGATGAATAGTAGGCTGAATAAAGCAGGACCCATAGGGTCGCCTTGCTGACAACCAACGGCAGATGAAATAATATGATTTCGTTTTAAAAGTACCGACGGGCTCGAATAATTTTGATAAATATAAGGAAATGCAAACGGAATTTCGGTTTTAACTGAATTTAAAATTGAGTCTCTATCTAAAGAGTTAAACGCGTTGCTAACATCTACTTTTAAAATAACTTCAACTTCACTGTCATTTTGAATGAATGATCTGACTGCATGAACCGCAGCTTCGCAACCACACTTAACACCAAAACCCAATTGTATTGGACTTAGTATATTCACAAGAGGATCTTTTAGAGCTTTGCACACAATTTTTGAAATGATTCTACGAAATGTGCAGCCAATGGCAATTGGTCTTATTCCACCTTCCTTTTTCTTGAGCGCAATTAAATTTGCTCCATATAAATATGGAAGGAACTCATTATTAATTTTACCATTGAGCATTAAATTTGACAGTTTCAATAGAGCTTGAAGTAATTTTTTAGGAGATTCACCGTTAGAAGTTACAAGTAAATCCTTTAGGTGTTGTGGTGAAATTCCATCCATGCCTCCAGCAGACCCATTAGGAAATGACATAACAGCTTCTAAAACGTCATTTTCTGATATAATTACATGTGGCAAGGTGTCAGGTAGGTCATCACGGATTATAGAAGGACGCAAAGGAAGAGGGTGTTTGTCCTTCAAAGAATCTAATATTTCGTCGCTATCGGGGGCTATAGTATCATCTGACGATAATAGGCGTACTGCTCTTCGAACGTCCCCGTCATATAATTTTAGTTCTGCTTTTCTATAAATAGACGAATTACAACTGTGAAGATTCAAACCTATGCTTGGCAATTTATAATGAGATAAATTATGCTTTATTTTTGTGGTCAGGGATACTTTTTTACCATTATATTTCTTGTTATTCACATGCAGAACTGAATAAGAAAAATAAAACAATTCTTGCCAGTTAATAAAGTCATTAGATGACACACAACTTTCAATTATATTAGACAATTTTCTGGATACAGATTCACGAGCTCCACGAGGTATTCTTCTGACTATTGCCTTTGAAGATTTGTATTTTTTTAATCTATCTAAGAAAGAGATCTCATCTTCATTAATTAATGTATTATTAATTGAATTATTAGATTCATTTAAAATCGAGTTACTAGAAAATTCTCTATGAGCACGAGTAATATGTGTTTTTAAGCGTTTGAATCCTGATTTTCCACAATGAGGGCAAGTCGACAAAGCAGTTGCTGCAACAACAAAAGATGGACCAGAATCTTGAGAATACCCAAATGGACCCGGATTCTGTTCAATATCTCCAGATAAAATAATCAACAAAAAGATTAATTTAAAATTCACAATTATTGGTGCAGCACAGTTTCCTTTATAAAACCGAGTAAACGAAGTTGATTTAACTTTATCGACACAAATTGAAAATCGAGAAGTGAGTTCAAATAATAATTTGTTATTCATAACCCACATCCTTGCAAAAATGGTAAAAATATTTTTAGAGATATAGGCGGCAGATTATGCCAAACTATTTAAAAAAATTAAAATTACAGTTTTTAAATAAGAAGTAACCAAATTTATAATGAAATTGTTGAAAAACCTGTATCAACAGGATACTGGAAAAGCCAGAATTCTGTCTACCGCTGAAATTGTTTGACAATCTTGTGGTACTTATAATTTGAAACTTAATATGTAATATTCTTTTGGTCTTAAACGTAGGGCAAAAATTATATTAAATTAACGAAAAAGTACGAAAACAGTTTACGATACGAAATTCCAAGCTAAAATTACAAATTCGTAGATATCTAAAAAAAATTACAACAAAATTTAACATACAATATGAAGAGCGTCAATTTATTTGGAATATTTAATGAAAACATTGTTTATTGTTAATTAAAAAAAAACAAATAAAAACAATCTAAATTGCAACCTTTTAAATTTAAATTTAATTAATTTTACACTTTCTACTGTATAACTGTGTGTAATTCGATATAAAGGCAACCTATCAGTCGACTCTCTCGAAGAGGAAATATTTCGATCTTTAATTTCCAGTACCAACCGTCCAGATTAAAGAGTACAATTGGAGTCAGATTTATTGAAACATTAAGCGCAATGTAAACACCCTAAAAATAAAATATTTAATAAAATTATATAATAATAAGAGCTACGTTTTACGTATTATTACTTTCTTAATAGGACATTTTAATGGTGGATTATAAGGAATTGCAAAAGGGCTTTTAGCCAATACCATGTTATCTGGATTAATAAACTGGCAGTAATCACTATTTTCACGTTTTAAGAATTCTTCGCAGGTATCTAAATTTTCTCTAGAGCGACATCTAGTAACAGTAACAGTAAACTAAAGCAAATTTTATTTTAATATTATACTTTATATTATTATTTATCTAACCTTTAGTTTATCCGTAAGATTTTCCTTCACAATCACCGTCTTATTGCCTATGAAAAGTGATCTAATGTCGGATTTCATATCCTGAATGAAAATTTGCATTGGAACATTTTTGCCAAGACAGCGTCCTTCAAACCGAGTAAATTGCAAAGATTTTCCTTCACACTAAAAAAAATTAACTTTAATTATTGCTTATTCTGATCTTATGGTCGTACGTTAAATTAAATTCAAATTAAAATAAAACATATTAAAAAATTGATAGAATGTTTTTTTATGAAAGTAAATTTAATGTCATTTGTGATTTTAAAATTAAGGAAAAAGAAAGGAAAATATCGACATATGCTCAAGATATTTTTGATTTTGGTGACAACATTATCCTGTCTCGTTGATTGACCTCCAAGATCGTGTGATTTAACTTCTTCAGATTATTTTCTTTGGGCTATGTTAAATCTATGGTTTGTGCTAACAAAACAACTCTAGAAGCATTCGATGTCAATATTCAGCAAGCCATTTATAAAATAAGGCTAGAAAATTGAAAAAAGTAGTCAAAAATTGGATTAATCGGATGTGCTGACATTGTAATCGTAATCGTGGTGGTCACATGCCGAAATAATGCATGGCATTAAATTTACTTTCATAAAAAAAATAATAAAAAAAACTTCAATTTGAAGTTCTCGTACAACTTAAAAACACACATTTTATAAACTTGCACTTAAGGCAGTATTCTAGTCTAGAAAACTGAAAAAATCGAAAATTTTTGTTTTTAAATTTTGATAAAATGGTAACTAAACTATTTGATAAATTATTCTAAGAAAAATATTAAAAAATACTCTTTATTTCTTTTTTTTTGTGTTTTTTAAATTTTTTTTATTTAAATATTCAATTTGAGGTAGAAGAAGGCCCGATATATGAAGCTGGAATCACTGATTGAAAAAATGTAAGCATAAAGTATCAATGTATTGCTTACAAGGGAATAATATGACCTCCGCATTTTTGTAATTTTTGCCACTTATTGTACCGATAGTTTAGCCCTTCAATAAGAACTCCTCAAAGCAGTAGGGCCAGATGGCCAGAAATTTTCGAGAAAATCGACTTTGAAATATTGTCGAGAGAGTTTGAAGACAAGATGTGATACAATTTGCAATAAGTTCTGTAGCATAGAGGCGAAAGAGTTAGCCTAGGAACCAGTGGGTCCACGGTTCTATTCCCACCTTCGTTAGTTTTTTTTTTTTGATTTTTTTTTCTTCAGTGCGTATTCACACGTTATTTAATTATTGTAAAATTGATTAAATTAAAGTACACAAGGGCATCTTTCATGCGTAATTTGGCGATTTCACTGCACAGACTATCTTCGACGGTGTCTTCAGCACTCGTCGAGGGGCCAGGCAAATTAAGGGATACAATATCAGACATGATAACTTTACAGTATCTACGCTAGATAAAAACAAAACTTTTGAAAATGTATTTTAGGATAAAACTATTTATGTTGTTTTCATAAACGATGAACGATGAACGATGAACTTATTAGTTTCATATATGTTGTTTTAAGATATGTTGTTTTAGGATATGTTACTTTATTAACTTTTTATTTCTTTTAAAATCTAGTCAGTTGCATGGCTTTATTAGCCAAATCATGCTTGCTATTTCTACCAATCGTAAAATAAATAAATTAAATCAGATGAAGAAAAAAAAATAAAAAAAAAAAAAAAAAAAAAAAAAAAAACTAACGAAGGTGGGTATATAGAACCAAAAAAATTACAAAAATGCGGAGGTCATATCATTCCCTTGTTAGACTTTGCGTAACTTTACCTGAAATTTTAATCTCGTTCTTCTCAAAACTACATTTTTCGAAATTTTTGTCATGATTTCTCAAGTTCTACTGAACCGATTTACTTGAATTTTGGTGTGAGTCTTCTCTATACATTTCTCTATCGTATGAACTAAGATTATAACAAAATTTTAATTTTTACTATTTTTAAAAAATTTGCAAATGTAAAAATAATCGTAAAAAAACTTTTTTCTTTTCAAACAGTCGCAATTTTGCAAAAAAAAACATTTTTTTTCAATTATTTCAGTTATTACGATAGCAGTATTCCTCTAGATTAATAAATCTTTTTCTTTTTTTAATTCAGATTACTAGGAGGGTTTCAATCGTGACAAACTTCGCGCGCCATTTTTTTGAGACCTCTCACTTTATCAACCTGTAACTTTTTGAAATTTTAATTTTTTTATTATCATGTATTCTTTAAACGTTAATAAATATCTTGTAAAATAATGGATAATAAAAATAGTGCCTATTTTTTCTTTAATGCACCTAAAAAACACCTAAAATTCGTGCTTCTAGACTAGAATACCGCCTTAAACAAATTAAATTGTGATAAAATAAAAGTTGTTTGTTTTGAAACTTATGTAACTAAGTGCTAATAAACCTACGAAAATTAAAAAGTGAATCTGTTTTGTTGCCTGATTTTCTGAAGCTTTTCTAAAAAATACAAATTTATACAAGTCGGTTTTAACGTCATGGTTCAATAGTATTAAATTATGTTTTAGTAGTTTATTAACATTATTAGAAAAATCAAATAAATACAAAATAAATAAAAAATATTATAAAATATTTATTTTGTGTTTTTATCTTTTTTTTATAAATCAACAATATATAAAATACGTAATTACCAATATATTATGCAGGTATTCAACTAAGATAAATATTAAGCATTGAAAAAAACACTTAAAAATTGTATTGTTTGATAACATTTTGCAACCTTCAAACTTCAGACAACTATGAACGGAAAATATTACATTCGGGAATCATTCCCACTCCACATCTTGTGAAATTGAAATTTGGCAAATAATAAAATAATTATTAAGTAACAGATAAAGCACAATGTAAAAAAATAACAAAATTGGAATTAAAAACCTTAATAACTAAATAAACAAAATCTTCGGTAGAAACTCTTGATGTTTTGTAATTGGGGAGCAATAACTACAAATGCAGAAAATCAAGGTTTACCATATACATACGTATTTATATAAAAAAATATAATTTGAAATAGGCAATAAGACTATATTGCATTTAAAAAAAAATTTTTTTACAGTCGGTTTGAGGTGGTGCTCATCTTCTCCCTACTAGAAGGATTTCATGTTAACGTTTGGTGCTTTTTCTTGGTTAAAATTATGTTTTTAATTTTTAAAATTGAAACAAGCTAAGATTGGGGTAAAATTCTCTTACGCTAGATTTATTAGATGACCTTGTATAAAATTGTATAAATATTATGTAGAGTATAACATTTATATTTAATAATATATTTTTGAACCATGAGCAATAATGAAGTTAAATAATAGTAATTATATATTCTAATCGCCAAAATCTGTCCGGTTTGTAGTTTCCCAAACGCTCTATTGGTTTTAATGTTTTAAATAGCAGTTTTCTGTAGTTGTCTATTGTTACCAAGTTTATGAATATTACTGTATATTTAAAATACAGTGATTGCTGCTTATAAACCTAAAGTTTAATTGCCTAATTTGCCGACTAGACTCAAAACAGGCTTCTGCCAAAAAAAAATGTGCTTTTCAAACAGCAGTAAACAAAATAATATTTTATTGTAAATTTAAGTAGAAACAGTGAAACCTGGCCAAGTCGGGTATGAAAGCTAGTCTGTCGTAGGACATTTTTTATAGGACATTTAATTTTTGGCTGATAATTTACAACAAAAGAGCTTTGAGATAACAAGAAACTATTTGAATTTATTGATAGACAAAAATTAAGTTTGAAATTCTTCACATGTGTCTAAATTTTCTCTTGATCGACATCTGTAGATGTAGATCTGTAGATCTTTTTATATAAGTTTATAAGTAATACATATTTTTGCTTCTAATTCGTTACACTTTTAAACATAGAAAATTATTTACGAATTTTTCTTGTATATATCCAGCATAAATTATAATTATAAACTGAACTAACAGTAAAATTATTTCAATATAAAACATAATTAGCGACGTTTACATCCGAATAATTTGTAAATAACGATCACAATTTTAATATAAAATTTATGGAGAACAAATTACTATGCCAATGTTGATTTTAATATTATGTGATTGTTACCGATATTTTATTTAGGTATAAATGTAATTTTAAAGCACCGAATTGTTTAAATTATGTATAAATAATACTATAAATATTTTTTAGATAATACATATATAATAGTAGTATTATATTATTCAAATTTTAAAAAAAAGTCATCGGTTGAGAAATTTTCACTAGCAAATAAGAAGTCACGACCTCCTGTAGTGAAAAACCATCAGAGGAAACTTAAACAGTAATTAACTGATTTTTTAAACCAAAACCAAAAATATAACTTACGTTAAATATAATTAATACCTTGATAAGTGGCAAATTTAATTTGAGCAGGACTCTGCGGTTACAGATATTATATCATAAATGCGCAAGCAGGATAAAAGATTAATTAATTTTGCGTCACACATAATATACAATTTTACCAAATATGTTTTACATGTGGTGCAATAACGAGATGATAAAAATTGTCTAAACAATTTTAGATGAATCACGCACAAAACAAAAAATTCCCCGAAACAAAATTTAACCAAAATTTTAGATTAAAATTCAATATCATTAACAATTAAAAAAAAATTGTATTATTTTTAAGCAACGCGTTTCTACCACAAACGATCATCTTTGGTCACATTGCTAAAAATTAAAATTGTTAGGATTTGAATATATTTTAAAATTTATTATTTTGATCTGAATAAGAATAACATTATTACTCTGCCAATTATTAATAAATGTGTCCATATTATTTTACGCATTAAATTAAACCTGACGTATTTGTACTCTCTTTAATATTTTTAATTCATAAATTTTGAAATTAAATAAATTTTAAAGCGATTTTGTCTTTTGATTTTATTTTAATTTTGATTTATTTACATTTCAGCAAACTTAAAAATTAAACCAATCAAATTTAGTTTAAAAAATTAAATATTAATTAAATCGTAAATTTCAATTTTCAGGTGTTCTTGGTGGTTGATCGAACCCACGACTACGACATATTTTAACTGCTAAATTTGCTAAATTTATGATTGCTTCTGTTTATTATCAATTAATACTTAATAAACGGTAGCTAATAATTCTTGAAATTTTTGTTATCATAAACAATTTATTTTTATTAGTTTGTGTGTCCAAAGGGAAAATACCGCTTCGATGCTAGGATCGATGACCACGGGGGCATTTTGGGCAACTTATTATTTATGTTACTCTTGTTAATGTTGTTATGTTAATAAACTTAATTTTATTTTATTTTTTTTTTTTTATAAAAATATAAAAGTTTTTTATGAATGTAAATTTTTTCCAGGTATAATTTTTTTGGGAGTGCAATTAAAACAAAAATATGAGTTATTAAAAAACCCATCCGATTTGAATGGATTTACCCGAAAGCTTTTTTAATAGATTTCTATGATCATAAATAAAAAAGTTACCCACTTTTTTGTACCTAATTATTTACGGTTTTTGGAATAAAACAAAGAAAACGATTAGTTATTAAAAGTTATTTTAAAAATGTACAAATAACTTTTTGTTTGAAAGGTCAGTGATTACCAACCAGAAGTAAAATTATATTTATAAAAAAATATGACATGCGTTAAAAAACTGAAAAAAAAGTTGAAAAGCATTGCTTTAAGTCGGGAAACATTTTGAAGATTATTTATTGTTTCCCAAATAAAAATTATATCTGGACAAAAACAAAGACAAACTAAATTGAAAGTAATTTTGCCAGTTTTAATAATATTTACACATTTTTATTGTAAAGTCCGTAATTTTTACAAAAATTTGCAAAAAGCTGAAAATTCTTGAAATTTGCACGAATTTTTCCTTATAGAAGTAATTTTTAAATATTTAAAATACACAAAATATACTTTTACCAAAATTCAAATATAAGTATTCTGATTAGCTAAGCTAATTTCCAAATATATCTAAAAGATAATAAATTGTTCTAATAATTATTTCTATGAAAATAATCCATTGGTTAGGAGTAACTAAATATCGATAATTTAGAACTAAGATAATTAAACGCCTGCCGTTTTATTTAAAAAATATTTTAATAAAAATCTTATATATTTTATTGGTTTAAAGATCATTGTTTATAACAAATTCTAAAACAGTCCACTGTCATAACTAGATTTCCTTTAGGTTATAAATTATTTTTATCATAAACAATAATAAGTCACTACATTTATCTTGTCAAAAGCTACAAAAAATGATTAATAAAATTGTTTGTCAGATGCAATTTAAATAATTAAATTAACAATTTTGCCGTAACAATGGGGTGCCGGCAAAAAAAAATACGAAAATACGACAAACAAAAAGGACAACACGACATAGGTCGTACATACTAACTGCTAACTACAATAAAATGAGAGATTGTAAGATTTACAACGAAAAATCGAAGAAAAACTTGCGATATCCATGCACTTACATAGAACTATTTACTAACAACGATAAAAAAGAATGCTGGTTTTTTTCCCATAAATTCAGCCCATGGCATAATTAACATTTGTTTAATTGAGCAAATATAATATAATTTAATTAACCTTAAATAATGTATAAATTACTGTAATAATTTATAACAATAACATATGGCGGTTATTTACTCAAAAAATACTCTGCATGATATTACCATTGTGTCAAAAAACTTATTATCTTTGTAATCAAAGTAATCTTAAATCAATGCCGCAGTTTTATTTTATTTTGAAACAAAAAAATGCCGCACGATGTGAGGGCGGTCAATGACCTAGTAGTTCAAGCGATCTACTATTTGTGCTAAGGTACCCGTTTCGAGCCCAGATAAAGGAATAATAAATTTCCGTGCCTTAAACGGCAGGTTTGGTTCTCGAAAGTTCTCAGCCAAAATTTATCTCAAAGAAAACAAAAAAATACGGTAGCTTATTTACCGAAGAAGAAGAAGAATTTTGTTCGCAATCGCTTGGCAGTTACTAAGTTCTTGCCAAATCATCGTAAAAATGCAATAGTATGGCTTTTCTTACATTTTGAAAATAATGCTACCAACTATTATGATTGACGGTTCTATTTCTATTTGGCATGAGCTTAACATTATTTTTAAAAAGTACGAAAATACATAGTGTTGCATTTCAACAATGATTAACGGTTCTAGTATTTCTACTATTTATTTCACGTAAAACAATATTTTAAAAATATTTGCCTAGATTTGTTTTAAAGTTTATTGCTACTAAATTAGATATTGTAAAAATATCTTTATAGCAAACAACGTTAAGCTTAGCCTATCCTATATTATTTAATGTCAAAATAACTTTTCACGCTTAATGCTTTTATAACTTAAATCAAAAAAAAATATTTGTTTATTAATAATATGCGTTCGTTCCTTGCTATTCGACTGTAAAATTTCATTAAACTTGCCTATCGTAAAATTGTAATTTAGAAAACTTTTGAATGAAGTGGAGTCGACAGATTCATACATTTTTTTCAGATTTCAAATAAACTGTTTTAATGTTTGGATAAACCCGCACGTCGGAATCTCGCATTTTATCAATTTAACCTTTTTTTGGTAACTTGACGCCACATCTACGAGAATTATGAAAACATATAGTTGTAATTATGTGGAATTAAAAATTTCCAAAAATTAAAATAATACGAATTATTAATAAATTATCTTTTCCCCAAAACTAAGTTCGAATACTTCAAGTTCAGTGGCCAACCTTCACGATTCAATTGTCAATTTGCTACTGACCCAAAGTATTTTAGCATTATATACTTGACCTATAAATATACCTATTATTTATAAAATATCGTTAGAAGATATTATACCTTCTCTTTTGATGCATATAATAAGTATTGGCGTCAGTTTTAAAAACATTTTTGCGGAAGTGTGTTTTAGCTTTTTTTTTCGTTTTTAATAATTTCATTATTATCTTATAAGTAAAAACCACGTTTAAAGTGTTAGTGTCAACTAATTTTTTTAATTCGCATCATAATCAGTTTACCGTGAAATTGCCTAGTTTCGTAACAATTTAAATCTAATTATGTTCCAAAATATAAATACCTATGTGTTAAAATTGTCAATAATCAAATAACAAGGTTTGTTTTCCAAATTTTTAGAATAATTAAAAAGTCCGTAGTATCAGAAGTTTTTCACACGAAAGAGAAATTCTATTTAAAATTGCCTAAATATTGAAAATAAAAACAAAATTATATAAGGAAGTTATAACTTTTTTTTCTGTGACGTAAACTAAACCATTGATTATTCTGTTAGCGCAAACTATTTAACCATTGCTAATGAACTCTACACATATGTGTTTAAAAAAAATTAAATGAAATTCGGAAATGGGCTTTCCTATGCTAATTTTGAAAATAAATGTAGGTATTAAAATTTATTGCTAAGATTGTGCTTCGCAGTTATAAGCTAAAGAGCAATCAAAAGAGATACCTATTTGTTATAAAAACTAATTGACTTAATCAATAGTCGCAGCTTTCATCGAGGCAATATAATTAAATCCTTTTTATATGAATTTGGTACGGTATTTACGTATGGATAATCCATTTGACATGTAGGGATAAACCCACACGAACAGATTGAAGCGGTCTCCTTATATATATATATCGCGGGATCAGAACTTTTATCACTATTTCAGTTACAATACAATAGTAGCAGTGATAACAGAAAAGTATAATAAATGAATGAAGGTTAATTTTATATAAGTGTGAAATTATCGTCTGACAAATTAGTTAACTTCAAAAGTTCGTATTGTGCAGTTAATTAATCGATCGTGGAAACGTACATACTAATTTTCTTTAAGAAATGTTTATTCAGTAAGTTATGCTCAAATTTCAGTTTCGTCCTTAGTATTAAATATTTTTTAATAATTTTGAAACCCATTATTTTAATTTTTAACTTTTAAATTAAATAAGAAACCCAATATCCTGCAGACAATTATAAACTTTTTAGATTTTAAAAATAAATTATTAAAACTTTAAGTTAATCACTTTTCATTCACTTTAATTACCGTCATAATAATTCACTATTGTTTTATTGTTATCCTAGGATCAAAAGTAGATAAACTAGATAGCATAGGTAGTTCATTTATATTTGGATATCTTTTAAGTAAATTGTCTGCGATTATCACTTTTTGATGAAGTCCTACGTAAATTAAAATCAAAGAATAGAAGAAAAAATATTGGGAGAGACTAATTTACACTCTTTGTGACACCTATTATTATTATTTAACCTGTCCTTAAAATTTATTCGGTTCAAACAGACTTTCTTAAATTTGTATTTGTATGATAAAGTCAAATTTTATTTTAACGTTTTAAATTTTTAATAAATACAAAAGTTGCTATTTTTAACTTTTAATTATTTACGTTTTTAAGTTGTACATTGTATTCGATGATGACAGCTTGAGACTGAAACGTATTTCAATTTATTCAAAAAGTTGCCGTACAAAATTATGATTTTTTATAAAAAAAACTTTCGTTTCTACATTTAAAAAGAATGTTTTAGTAAGTAAAGGTTTTCCCCATGCATTGAAAGTTTTCCTCTTGAAAGTTAAAAAAAAACAAGTTCTTACACTAATATACGATAATTAAATTTAAAACAGATTATAAAATAATCTTTTTTCCGTTTATAAATTTGCTACTTATAAAAGTTATTTATTTTCGCACAAATAATAAAATCTATAATTAAAAATTAAATAAAAAAATAATAATAATAAACATATTCGATAACAAATTATTTATTTATCACGTTATAAACTAAAATTTACAGTTAAATAAATTTCAAGTATCTAATTTTGACGCAATATCAATTTAAAATAATTATTTCAAAAAGTAAATAAAAACATTTGTGTATTTATTAATTTTTAATTTGAGATGTTTAAAATTGAAAATACAATTTTTGTTATTTTTGTTATTGTCGTAGTTTTTCTTGCTTTTCATATAAAATACTCATAGTATAAATTAAATTAACACTTATATAGTTTATTCAAATTACCTTCAAGAGCAGTTTGCAGAATATAAGTTAAAGTAAATGAGAGTATAAGCTAGGATATTCTCTTCTCACAACTTATTTTATTTCAAAATTCATGTATCACCAATAATAAAAATCAATTGTTTATTCAAAATACTATAAAATAATTATTTCAATTCATGCTTTTGGTGAATAATCGTGATCAATTTTTGACTATCTTTAAAATCGTGAATCTTATAAATTTTGTATAAAAATCTATAATTAATAAGTTTTTGTATAGGTAGAATAAACTAGTATGCAGCAGTATATTATTCCTACAGAAAAGTGTAATTTCATGATTTTTGGACTATATACTGCACCTTTAGTTTTTTATTTATCAATTAAAAATCTATAATCAAAAATAATACAAACTCATTGTTTCTGGTCTGATTATATTTTTCTTAGTTTAAACATATTATTTTGAGTTCTAATTAAAGTATCGCTGAGTGGAATACAATTTAAAATATATTTTATCTTTTTTATTTAGAACACTCCAATACATATCAATTTTAGAGTGAGAAGTGAAAACAGTACAAGTCAGAAATAGTAACTTTTCAGGAGAGCATAAAAACGATTTTTAATAGAAATTTTAAAATTTTTAAAAAATTAATTATGGATATTTAAAAGATCAACTATTAACAAAATTAACAAACTAAAATAAATTAAAAAGAACTAAATCTTCTTCAAATTTTTCAATATCGGGATATCCAACAACCACCACAACATTTTCTTTTAAATTTTCGTAAAAAGAAGAAGACTAAATAAGTCTCTTCTTTTTGATGTTGGTAGATAATCTATATAACAACTATTAAAATTCAAGATTAGATTATGACTTCCTCGTCTCAAAAATGATAACGATAAAGAACATAATTCTGTGGTTTTTGGTGTAACGAAACTATTTTGCTAAATGTCAATTAAAAGCAAGAAAACTAAAGATTTTTGCAGCAAGAAAGCAAAATCCAAGAAACTTGCATAGGTCATTTTCGTCACAATTTTTTTCCTCGGTTCTTCCCTATTGAAACCAGTCGTAAGGATGTGAAATTAGGTATTCCAACTTTTTTTCTATTTTTTTATTTGACCATGACTAAAAAACAATCAATATGTACCGTTTTTGTCGCTCACGATTTGAACGTTTTTCAACTTCAAACTTAAAATTTCTGTAAAACCGAAAGCTTTTACATTTTTTCATATAACATAAAACGAATGTCGTAGAGCAAAAAAAGCGAAACAAAAAGAGAATTAAAAAATTTGTTTGCATTATTTACCTGAATAATTAAAATTCGAATACCTACTTAAGATTTCTGTAATTTTTTAACTGGATATAAATTGATTGCTTTAAATATTAACCACTCTAAAAATCCAAAATATTCAAATTTTTTACCTTCGTACGCTTAGCGCCATTTTGACGATAATAAAACAATAAAGAAATTAAATTTATTATAAAATAATTATTATCATATTGCAGTAGATTTGATATCTCGATAACCTTCAGTTTTTACGAATTAGATTTCGTCCTTCTAGTTTTATTTAATTCAAAATAACTGAAGTACCTATTTTCTAATCTTGATTGCTTTGGTAAAATATTAAGATTAATAATAACTGTGCCAGGTCAAGTTTTTTATTTTTTTTAAATGAAATAAATTACAGCAAAATAAAATTGCTGTTATATAAATAAAAATTATTACAAATTACTTTGAAAATTCTTGATTTGACATAAACGTAAAGTGAATCTTGTTCAACGATTAAAAACAAATTTTTGTTATTATTGTGAATAATTTATAATTTTTAATTATATATGGGACAACACTAGCTAAATTACTGAAAATAAATACGTAACCTTCTGATGCAACTCACATTATAACTACCGACACGGAGTCATTCATAATGTAAAATAGTCTTACATAAAACGAAATTATAAAATAATTTAATCGGATATAAATTGATTTCATTTAGAGCAATCAAATGTTTGCAATGTTTAAGTCGAATCAGAAATAATATAAATGTTTTGTATATTATTTGGGGGGACAAGCAAATTAGACGTGACAAGCAAAAGTCAAGTCAATATTAAAATTTGATAGATTTGTGATATTTTGACAAGTAGTGAATTGCATAATATATGCAAAAGCATCGGTGTAAAAAACCTATTACACGGATGTATATTATAAAACACTCGAAGCCGAATAAAAAAACTTGAAGACAGGGTAATGACGTTATAATATAAATATTGAAATATATAAAGATCAGTGAACCAAGCCATAGAAAATTCGAATACGTCATTTTTTTAAGAATGACGTACTATATAATAATTTATAATCAATCGGTGCAAAAACTGCCAATGCAATGTAGGTAAATATTTAAATATTCATGATATTTCTTCAATTCGCTTTCTTCGGAATTTCTTAGTGATTTATTAACCGGTCGCATTAACTGGTCTTGACTTAATAACAATTTTAAATTACGAAGATTGTTTTTTATAGAACAAAATGTAGAATCATACAGGAAGAGCCAGGCCCGGACTGGCCATAGGGCAGATCGGGCAAATGCCCGATGGGCCGGTGCAGTCAAAGGGCCGTCTAAACAGCAGCGCTGGCTGATTACATCGCGAAAAACGTTATTCTATTTTATATAACATAACAAAGTTTCAAAAATGGTTAATAAAATTTAAAAATTTAGCACAATAAATTTATAAATAACAAAAACCGTTCAAATACAAGTTTTTAATAGTAAAAATTCGATAACGTGAACATTCGATTTTATGAACATCTCGGTCCTGTGAACACCCAATCCAATCCAAAGTCTCTAAAATGCCCGGGCCGGTTTTAGGTCCCAGTCCGGACCTGGGAAGAGCTATTAATTTTCAAAACGCAACATGTCCAAAAATTGAAGATTTAGATTTTGTCGAAAACAATCTCTACAACTTGGTTGAATAAAGTGTTTTGTGAATGTTCACAAATCAATGCCTATTGAAAATAAAAAAGTTTTCTTGAATATGTCAACTTATGGAAAAATTCATTTTTGGTGTTTATCTCGAAAAAGATTTCTTTTTAATATAATATAATACAGTCTGCGATCGTCTTTTTAGTATTTTAACTTATTTATTTAGATCTCAAAAATTATCAATAATTATCGTTAATTTATTGACGTCCACTCCAACAGAAGAGCTTTGATGTTTAGAGCCTGCAGCAGCGTATATCAAGTTGGGAAACACAGTGCGGTTATCGAGCATTCCTTTAATTTTTTTATACTAGCCAGCACTCTACCACTGGCCTAACCGCAGTTATCAATTATTAAAATGTTACGCTGCATATTGATTAAACTAACACTTTCTATCTAAATATATTGGAGTTTGAGATCTTCTGTTGTAGTTCCTCTGAGACCACTTGTTTCTAGAGTGAAATCATTTGCAGACAATTGTTTAGTCTAGGCTACCAGTCTAGACGAACAGGTTCAATTCTCATACACGCCCAAATTATTTGTAAATAGGCTAAGATTCCACGTTCAGATGAATAATAAATTTTGATAAATAAAAAAAAATTATTTTTCCATGTAGGTTTTAATATTTCGTATATTTTGTTTCCAACAAATTTGTAAAATTGCTATTGTTCTTCGTAACGCAAAACAAACTTGTTCGGCATCATGTTCGAAATTTATTTATTTATAAATATAATACGGTTATAGTTTTTGCCACGTTTAACGACCAGTTCCACGAATCAATTGATTTGTTTATTTCTGGGTATATTTTTTTATATCGTTAATTTCTAATTGTTCCTAAAAAAAATTCACGTAATATTTAATATTCACGTCATTGCACACTCCTCGTCGGAAATTTGTTAAGGTTACCAGGGCTCGGAAGTTCTAGCAAATGCATATAGAATATTCAAACTAAGATACAAATTTGTTTCACACTTCTCTGATATTATACAGGGTGACCCAGACCACCCGTATCAGTACTTTTTTTCAAAAACGGTAAGTCGTAGAGAATTGGGCTAAAAAAATTTGTTACAAAAGCTCTAATGACGAATCTAATGGTGATATTATTATTTCCGGGAAAAGTCGGCATACAGAGTAGTTTTCTCCAGAAAGTCCAGAAATCCAGAATTTTAAATGGCACCATATGTCGAAAGTGGTATCGTTAGAAAGCTCTTTAAAAAATAAGCAAGTTTTGTAGGAAAAATTTTTTTATTACTCCCACCCCATTTAAGTTATATCCGACTTAAGTTATTAAATGTCTTCCATTTACTTCTAAACACTGTTGAGCTCTTCTGGTTATACTATCAGTGGCTCTAAGTACTTCTTCAGTGTTTAATGATCGACAGGCATTGCAAATTCTGAGCTTCATATCATCTCTTGTTGTCGGTTTTTCTGTATAAACAATATCTTTGATCCGACCCAAAAAAAAGTCCAGGGGAGTACAATCTGGCGACCTTGGAGGCCACGCCACTGTGCTTCCCCTGCCAATCCATCTATTGGGAAATAGTTGGTTTATTGCATTCCTAGCAACCAATAAAAAATGAGCTGGGCAGCCGTCTTGCTGAAACCACATTATTGCTCGCATTTCCAGGGAAACATTTTCCAATAAATCGATCAAATCATTATTTAAAAACTCGGCCATTAAGATTTTCTTTAAAAACATAAGGACCTATAATTTTTTCTTCAAGCACACCACACCACGTGTTAACGCTTCAAAGATGTTGGTTATCAATAGTTCGCAGTCAATGAGGATTTGTTTGCGACCAGTAATGCGCATTGTGAATATTGACTTCACCAGTGCTTTTAAAAGTAGCCTCGTCAGACCATAAAACTGTCCTAGGAATATGGGGGCCTTTGTTAATTAACCAATTACAAAAAATTACTCTACTTTGAAAATCACTCTCATTTAATTCTTGATGCATATGTATGTGGTATGGATGAAAATTATGATCCTTAAAGACTGCATACAGAGGATTGGCTAACTCCAGAATCTCTTTCAAGTCTTCAGGTTGAAATATTCGGATCAACAATTACTGCAGCAAGAATATCAGTTGCTCCTTCATCACGTCCATGTCGCATAACCCGATTACCAAACTTCAAAACAAACACTTAATATTAATAATAAACAATAAATACTGATTAGTTTGAACAATGGCAACGGATAATTTTACGACAGAGGGATAAAACAATTGCAATTATTAATTATTGTCTAACCCGATAGCTAGATTTTGAATGCCAATTTTTAAAATAAAGTCAAAATAATCAAAATAATAACTTAATAACTTAAGTCGAATATAACTTAAAAGGGGTGGGAGTAATAAAAAAATTTTTCCTACAAAACTTGCTTATTTTTTAAAGAGCTTTCCAACGATACCACTTTTGACATATGGTGCCATTTAAAATTCTGGATTTCTGAACTTTCTGGAGCAAACTACTCTGGATGCCGACTTTTCCAGGAAATAATAATATCACCATTAGATTCGTCATTAGGGCTTTTGTAATAAATTTTTTTAGCCCAACTCTCTACGACTTACCGTTTTTGAAAAAAAGTACTGATACGGGTGGTCTGGGTCACCCTGTATATACGAAATTTTATAATGCTAATTTTTGCATTTTTCCGGTTTTTAGTGCGATTTTGCTATTTTAGAGTTTTAAGTGCTATTTCCAGGCATATTTTTATATAATAAATGAAATAAATAAAATGTTATTGAAATAAACAAATTAAATAAAATGTTAAAATAATAAATTTTTACTGTTAAGTAAAAAAATACGTACTTACATAGAAAAATAGTATTTAAAAAACAATAAATATCATTTAACAGGTTTGGACGAACTAAAAATAAGCAAGAAAAATAAAAATGAAAATTGATAAAAAAATTTTCAATATTGACTAACAATTTTTGAAATAATAAATTACGTTATAAAAAAATATGATAAAAACTTAAAATAAAAAATTTTATTAAAATATAATAAAATATTAAAATAATATATTAAAGAAAATGATATGGAAAAAAAATAAATTGTGTACCAAATGGCGGCATACGAAGTAAGCGAACGAAAACAAACATGTATTTTAATATTAAGATCAGGTTTCAAATTATAGGAATTTGATTATTTTTTCAATTATGTCAGACGCATCATAATGTAATTAGCAGATTCGCGGTATTTAGTTCATTTATAAAATAAAAATAAAAAAATTGGTTGACAATTATTTTATTTTGCATATTTTCAATTTTTTAGTGCTATTTATAGCGCTAATTTTTGTGTTTTTAAGTGCATATTAAAGCGCTAAAAGTTTACTTTTTTAGTGCTATAACTTCCGAGACCTGATTATTTCGTAGAGTTTATCAAATAAAATATCTTCGGTTTTGATTATTAAAAAATTATTGTTTTGCTAATATAAAATTTCCTCTATCGCTCGGGGCCCATGTTATGTTACCTTGATGATTTCTCATTGTCTGCTGAAGGAAATCTTAGCAGTAAACATAATTTTTATAATGATTTTTACTTATTCTATAGAATTAAAAATAATTTTGTAGCAAATCTCTACATTGTATTAGTTTCTCAATATGAAAGAGTTCATAAGCATAAGAGAGGTTGAAAAATCTTATTCGTAATCCACAAGGTAAAAAAAGAAGGTTAGTACGTCGTGTTCATTACAAGTTGTAGGCTGTGTGCGTGATCAGAAATATTTTATTTAGACATGTATTTATCTATTCCAAGAAAGAATCAAATTTTCCCACTCAAACATAGAAAACCCCAAGTTGTTCCTCTACTTCTAAAACACACTTAAATTTTCTAAACTTTAAGAAATTACCATTAACATTTAATAACTTTGTATTCTCCAAAAGTTAAGATATCTCATAATTTATGATACTCTATTTTTATTAATTTTATCAGCATAAGAATGAAACATGTAATCACAATTTTTAAGGTTAAATGATAAAATAAACAATATTTGATTATTTAAGACAGTGGTTTGCAAACTATGCGTTCGTGACCCAAATAAAAGACATAAGAAATCTAGAGTTGCTAAAGATTTCAAAACAAAAAGAATAAAAGAAAATTAAAGAATCGACAACAAAAATTCGAATAATAATAATAATAATAATAATAAAAGTTCGAAAAAGTAAGATAAATATTATTTATATGAAAATTTGCATATATTTAATAAACACATTGCATTTTTAACACATTGAAAACCATATTTTAACATAACAATTCAGATCTCCCAGAAAGGTGAAAAATTTTTAGTGTCACTGATTAAGACGTGAAGGTATTTCGACATAATTTATGTTAAAAATGAATTTCAAATTTAAATTAACAGTTACTTTACAATTAAAAACAATATTTTATTATTATACTTTAACTTGCAGAGGCAAATTGTTAATTCTTGGCGTGAGTGGATTATTGGTTTTTGGCGGAGTTGGAGTAGGATTAGGATTATATTTTGGCCTTTCGCCGTCGTCTGTTTACGACAACCAAGGTGCAGTTGTAACAAATGGATACGAATGTGCTTCTATAGGAAGGTACGTAATAAACATAGTATTTCGCATAAACCACCACGAATGAAATTATCGTATTTTAGTTCGATACTGAAGAAAGATGGTTCGGCCGTTGATGCAGCCATTGCATCATTATTCTGCGAAGGCATCGCCATGCCCCAAAGTATGGGACTTGGGGGAGGATTTCTCATGACTATCTACATAAAAGATAAAAAGGTCATCGATACATTGGATGCAAGAGAAACGGCGCCATTAAATGCTTCCAAAGACATGTTTGATGGAAATGCGACTTTGGCAAAAACAGGTAATATATTGTTTAACGGAATACGTAAAAACTAACAATTTACATTATTTTTTTCAATTTAGGTGGTTTGTCTGTGGCAATCCCTGGAGAATTAAAAGGATATTGGTACGCTCATCAAAAATATGGAAAATTACCTTGGAGTGAGCTTGTAAAACCAACGATAGATCTTTGCATGAATGGTCACTTAATTACGCCTTTCTTAGCAGGTTTATTGAAAAGACAACAAAATCAGCTTTTAAACAGTCCTACGTTAAGGTATGACCATAAAAAGTATTTGCTCAACAGAAAATAAAATTTTAAAAATTTTAGAGAAATTTATATTGATCCAAGCACTAATGAAACATACAAAGAAGGTCACCGTTTAAAAAGAATACAACTTGGAAAAACTTTACAATTGATAGCACAAAAAGGAGCCGATGTTTTGTACAATGGAGAGTTAACGAAACAATTTATTGACGACATTAAAAGCTCAAATGGAATTATAACCGAAGAAGATATGAAGTCTTACGAGTAAGTAGATTACTTTCGCTTTAATTTGTTTTGAAATATGAAATTTTCTTTTCTTAAGGCCCAAATGGATCACTCCAATTGTGGCAAAACTTCAAGACGAGCAAACAATGTACACAAGTCCCTTGCCTGGTTCTGGTCCCATTTTAACATTCATATTAAATATTTTAAATTCATTTTTGGATACAACTGACTTAAATACAGTTAAAAATTGGCAGAGAATAACAGAAAGTTTTAAATATGGTTACGGCAAACGTACCGAACTTGGCGATCCAGAATTTGTGCCTGAAGCTTACGAGGTAAACAAATATAATACAAAATGTTTTATTTTTATCCTAATTGGATTACATTGTTACAGTTGGTAAAAAATTTAACCTCGACTTCTTACGCAGAAGAAATTAGATCAAACATTTTTGACAACCAAACTTTTAATGATCCCGAACACTACGGTGCTAATTTTTCCATTGTTGAAGATCACGGAACCGCTCATGTATCAATTTTAGCACCAAATGGAGATGCAGTGTCCGTAACAAGCACAATTAACCTTTAGTTAGTGTTTCAATGTTTGTTCTAGTATATTTTAATTAACAATATACGTATTTTAGTTTTGGTTCCGGAATAAGGTCACGTAGTACTGGAATTATACTCAACGATGAAATGGATGACTTTTCAGCTCCAAATATAACCAATGGTTTCGATCTACCACCTTCTCCAGCAAATTACATCGCACCTGGAAAGCGGCCGATGTCTTCCATGTGCCCAACCATTGTTGTCGATAAAAATGGTGACGTTATTCTTGTAATTGGAGCCGCTGGGGGTTCTAAAATTACAACCAGCATTGCCTCGGTAAAACCTAAAAAAAAAAATCATATTAATTTCGTAAAAATTATTGTCAAATTTGTAGGTAATGGTGAGAAACTTATGGTTTAATGAACCGCTGGTGTATTCGGTTAATGCTAGCCGCATTCATCATCAACTGTTTCCTATGCATATCAGTTACGAGGAAAACTTTGATAAGGTAAGCTTTTTCTTCTTCCGCTATTTGTAATTTTTTAAACTTGACACTTTCAGGCAATAATAAATGGACTAAGTAACATAGGTCATAAAATTCCTAGTCCCTCAGCTACAGACGGATTTGCAGCCTTAATAGCAATTTCAAGAAGAAATGGAAAAATTGAAGCAAGTTTTGATCGCAGACGAGGGGGCCAAATTGAATACATTTAGCTTCTTATTATAATATTAGTATAGTAAATCGAGTAGACGTATTTAATTTATTTTTGATGTTATTATTAATAACTCAATATTATGTTCCTCTGAAAAGTATTATAATTTGAGTTTCAACATTGTGATGACTCAAGTGATTATGCTTTTCGGCATTGTATGATGTATGTTAATTTATAAAGTATGTATTACCTAAATGTAGATAGAGCACTGTATTTTATAATAAAAATTAATAAGCCAATCCTTTGAATATTGATTTTGAAAGACACATCGAAATCCACACAAGTTGTAACCAACGGTTTAGTTGGTTATTTATTTTTAATTTTTCATGTTCTAAGCCGGGGTTTTGAGATGCTCCAACGTTAGATCAAAGTGCTAACTTACAAGGGAATTATATGACCTCCGCATTTTTGTAATTTTTGCCACTTATTCTACTGAAAGTTTAGCCCTTCAATAAGAACTCCTCAAAGCAGTAGAGCCAGAAAATCTAGCGAAGGTGGGAATAGAACCGTGGACCCACTGGTTCCTAATCCAACTCGCTCGCCACTGTACTACGAAACAATTTGCTATTTGTTTCACATCTTGTCTTCAAACTCCTTCGACAATATTTCAAAGTCGATTTTCTCGAAAATTTCTGGCCATCTGGCCCTACTGCTTTGAGGAGTTCTTATTGAAGGACTAAACTTTCAGTAGAATAAGTGGCAAAAATTACAAAAATGCGGAGGTCATATAATTCCCTTGTTAAATCGAGTTCCTGAGAATAGAGAATCCCTTATTCTCAATGCTAATGAACTTTTCTTCTGGTTAGCAGTTTAAAAAGAAAATGTAATATTTATTTTTGGTAGCTACTGGAGATTCGTTTCACCAATCCTCCTCTTTCTGGAAACGTGAACCGACGGCTAACGATAAATTTAAAAATTGTTTGCGTCGTTCGAAAGAAATAAGGATATCAAAAAAAAACTCCCAATGTTAAACTTACAGTGAATATTTATTTAAACTTAATAATAATAAAAAAAATAACTGCACGAAAATACTTAAAACAAATTATGTTTACATTAAATCCTAATTTTAATGCATTAACCAAAATTAAAAAAATTATTTCCAAAATGCAAAAAAAATATAAGTTGTCACGTTATTGACAACTTCCCCAAAAGTAAAAAAAAAAATTATATGGCTTACAAAATAGCTAAAACAACAAAAAAAGTAAAGAATTTTCAAAGTCCTTACCATTTAAACACAAACACTTATATAAAAAAAATCAACACGTCTCAAATTTGTCATTTGAAACGTAAACCGAATTCAATTAGTTAAAGTGATAACTAAAATAATTAATTTAATATTCAAATCGCGAAGTTATACAAAAGAAAATTACTCAAATTTTATCAACTCAAGTTAAAATGAAACAGCAGTTTCCTTAAATGGGTCTAAACCTGTTCTCTGTATATTTTTGTGTGTGTGCCTTTTTTTTATATTGATTCCCTTCCCTAATTTTTGTTTAAAGGTCTCCCCCCTTAACAAATCATACTCTGTATAAGACAGCGACGTCAAACTAATTAAAGAGATTATTTACCTTATTTTTCAAAAATAGACACGTGCATTAATATTTCCAAGTGATCAAAACTTTGGCTCTAAGTTTTTCTTAATAATTTAAGAAAATAAGCTCATCCACGTGTAAATTTTGTAAATGTTTTCGATTAAATCATTTCACTAAAAACGGAAAAAATTTCGGAACTAATTTGTTTATTTTCCAAAAATGATGATATCATTTTTGCAACTTATTTCATACTTTAAAATCCCCGAGTGCAAATTAGCTAATAATAACATATTAATAATTATAATAATAATGACTTAATTAATATTAACTTAATATTTTTACAATATTTAAAATATTTTTACTTACTAAAACTACGAACAACCAAAAAAAATTTAGTTTTGGGGACTGTCAGATAACTATCATCACGAATTTCAAAATTTCAACTACACTATAGGAAAGAGGACAATTTTCTAAGCAGTTTAGAACAAAAAAATCCTTGGATCATCCATAAGTTTTCGAAAAATTCGAATTTAAAGATGTAAAATTTACATGTATTTTAGATACACCTTTTAACACGGCTGCATGATTAGCCATTTTTGTGTAAGGCAAAAAAATTTTAAAAAATTGCTGAAAAATGACAGAACTCGCCAAGGATGAAACTCGAAGCCATAGACCTCGTCCGGGTATCGACCGCGAGTCAGTCAGTCATGTTCCTTCTTCGGATACCATCGCTACAGCGATATACTCCGTGTCTTTAATTATCCTCTTTGGTCGTTTTTTAATACGGAATCGTACCCTTTTGTGCCTTACCGGCTATCATTGATGTGCCACAATTTTTGTCGCGAGTCCTTTTTGGGCATTCAGAGTGGGAACCTTGGTCCTGCCGTAGACGCCGGACTTGGGATTCGCGACTTGTGGTGGAGCTGACGCGTCGCGGATCCGTTCTCTGTCGTAGTCACGCAGAGACCGGACGCGTCTCGCTCTCTGTTTAAGTTTGCGGTTTTTTGATTGATGATTTGGAAAGAGAGACAGTCCTGCGCGCCTCGGCGTGAGGTTAATCGCAACTTCGGTGTAACTCGCAAATTTTCGATTTGTGGTGGCGGTGAGTCGGTTTTAGATTTGGGGTGGGTCGCGAACGAGCTCGCTTGGTGCTCGCGGTACCATCCAGTTTGGCACTTGGCCTTTCCTCATTTGTCCAACTGTGCAGTGGCGGGTTTGTATTACCTGTAATCAGAACAAAAATTTAGTATGTTTAGTCGTCTTGTGGGGGGGGGGGGGGGGGTTGCAGAAGGACTTTTGGTCTCTTATACCTCAAGTAATCCTCGGGTTGGTAGTTACCCAGCCCTCGGATTATTGGGTTTTCGGAGTCCTGTGCTGATTCGTACAGTTTAGCCGCCAACTCTCGGATAAACTCTGCGATCGGTACGAATTCAGCGTCCTCGTGCAACCGTGCATTGGAAATGTGCCAGTGGGCTTTCATAGCCCTTCTAATTGCGATATTTTGCAACACCTAGAGTCGGTTTATTCGATTTGCTCTTGCAAATCCCCAGGCTGGTGCTGCGTATGTGAGGATCGGCCTGATGATGGTTTTAACCAGCAACAAGCCGTTCTTCACACTCAGTTTACTTTGTTTTCCAATTAGGGGAGCCAGGGCCGCCATGGCCCCCCTTGCTTTTGTGGTAATATCTTTAATGTGAGGTCCAAATCTGAGACCCCTGTCTAGGGTCACCCCCAAGTATTTAGAGATGTCGTTCCAGGGGATCTCTGCTCCAAAAATCTTTAAGGTGATCAAGAAGTTTGGATTATTTAGAGCCGTAGATGTGGTAAAATATGTTGCCGTACTTTTCCCGGCGTTAACCCCAATGCGCCAAGTACGGCACCATATCTCCAGATCATTTAGTGCAACTTGTAGTTTTGCTATGACTTGTGTGGGGCTGCGTGAACTCACAAAGTATGCAGTGTCGTCCGCGTACAGCATGAGTTCTGCAGCCGGTGTCGTGTAAGTCGGTGTAGGAATTGGCATATCTTTTGCGTAAAAGATGTACAGGGTCGGGGCCAGGATTGAGCCCTGCGGGACTCCGGCCCTGATGGATCTCTCCGACGATCGAACTTTTCTCGAAAAGTTATGGACGGTCCAAGGAGTTTTTTTTTAATGCTCAGAAAATTGTTCTCTTTCCTATAGTGCAGTTGAAATTTTGAAAATCGGGGTGATAGTTATCTGACAGTAACCTTAAATTTTGATACTTAAAATTAGAAAATTAAATTTACATTCGTAGGAACGAATGTCGATATTGATAAGCAGTCAAATTGCATAAGGTTAAACGTCGATACTTCGTCCCCTTTAAAGATTAAAAATTTTATTGAACATTTACATTACATTGAATTTAAATTTTGCATTGTGAATTGGTTATTTTTGGAAAAATTCTTTATTTGCATTTTAAAGAATTTTTACATAGCAATATATTTTATTTTGTCGTATTATTTATTATATGACTGTAGAAATGTCCATTTCACGTTCAGTTTTATTTGTAAATACGTTAGTTTTTTGCATATTGAAATTATTGATGTTTTTAAAAAGAATAAATAATGACTTTCTCAACTTCTTGTTTATTAATGGTATGTTTTAGAATAAAATACAAAATTTGCTCCAAATGTTTTACGAGACCCCCCCCCCCCCACCGTTCATTAAGTTGATGCATAGGATAACAATTCTAATAATTAATATAGATAGATTAAGTTTATGTAATTAGTACAATTACCTACTTGACATAAAAATTCACTATCAGTGATTGACTAATCGAAATTAATTAAATAAAGAAATAAGAAATGATTAAATTGTTGCTTCTGACTCCGATCAGTGATTTTATAATACTGATCGAAGTTTAAGATAGCTATGTTTAAGAAATTATGTAGATAGCTGTGTATTAATGTTCCCATTAATAAAAAAATGTGTGTCTTAAATAAAATATTAACATCAAAATCTTATCAGCGTTCTCTGTAAACAATTTATAATTTTAACAAAGTGGTTTCGTATTATTCGGGCCTAACTTTGATGTATCTTTTGCTCATTAGCTATTAATTACTCAGCCAAGCGTTCAATTAAGTTGGCGCGTGTTATTTTGATGTTTTACATATCAAACTTCAAATTAGTAACATTAATATTATTCAAATCCTGCATTCGCATAAATCTTAAAAAATGAGTACGTCGGATGAAGATATGGCAAATATGATAAGTAAAGTAAGCTCACTGACTCCCGTCGAAAGCCCAGCTACTAAAGTAAATCGGCAACCAGAAGGTCTGGCACTGAGACCACCTAGAGGCGTAGATCAACCTACTCGTAGTAGAACTATGGAGAGTCGACGTCGAAATAGAAAGTCAAATTTAGGGTTGGATTGAATGTTTTCCTTTCAATTGTATATTCTTTCGATTTTTGTAGAGTGAAGTTTTTTATTTCTTTAGCAATGCTTACGTTTATTATTGGCATGATAGTAGCATCTCTTATTTATTATGCAATCGTTTCACAACCCAAAGAACTTGTATCGTTCGCGGGCACAGCTATAGTGGCCAACGGTTATGAATGCGCCGAAATTGGAAGGTAATTTAACTTCTTTTAAAGTTTAACAGTTTAAAATACTAATTATACAAAAATTTCAATTTCAATGAATATAGAATGATGATAAACAAAGGTGGATCAGCTGTTGATGCCGCTATAGCCACGTTATTTTGCGAAGGTGTCGCAAATCCACATAGTATGGGACTGGGTGGAGGATTTATAATGACCATTTATAAACGCGCAAGTAAAACTGCTGTGATATTGAATGCTAGAGAAACTGCGCCCGAAAACGCCTATAAAGACATGTTTGCAAGTAAACCAGAATTATCAAGAAAAGGTACAGCCACTAGAAAATGTATTGCAAGAATCATAATAAAATCTCTTCAGGAGGTCTATCTGTTGCAATACCTGGCGAATTGAAAGGCTATCGCCAAGCCTATTTGAGATTTGGACGCTTACCTTGGAACGAACTCATATTTCCAACTATAAAATTATGTTTAAGGGGCCATTTAGTTACTCCATACTTTGCGAGAATTTTACAAAATCACCAACAAGAAATCTTAGACGAACCTTCTTTAAGGTTAGTTAAAAGTAGATCGTTTTTAATGACACATTGGTCTACAAAAATTTAAATTGTTAATGTTTTAGAGAAATATATATAAATCCCAGAACTGAAAAGGTATATGAGATGGGAGACTTAATTCGAAGAACAACATTGGCACGAACTTTGCACATAATAGCAAGAAAGGGAGCTAATGCTCTCTACGAAGGAGAGTTAACAAAAAAATTTCTTAACGATATAAAATCTTTCAAGGGAATCATAACTGCTAAGGACTTAAAAAACTATAGGTACTTTTTTCTATTTTTGCTTAAAAATTCAAAATCTCTTGGTGGGTCTTGCCAAATTTAGTCCAGTAAAGTGTTCTTTATTTTCTTATTTTAGTCCACTCTGGGTAAATCCAGTAACTAAAACGTTTAATAAAAATTTGACAATGTATACCAGTCCTTTACCCACAGCGGGAATCCTACTGACACTGATATTAAGTGTTTTAAATAATAATTTAGATTACAAGTCATTTAGCACAATTGACAATCTACAAAAAATTATAGAAACTTTCAAATTTGCGTATGCCAAGAGAAGTGAATTAGGCGATCCAACAATTAGTCCGGATCTTGCAGATGTAAGTTGCAAATACTTTTTTAATTTTGCAATTATTCACTCTTTAGTTAAGTTAAATTAAATTAAATTAAGGGTCGAAACGTCATATAAAATTAAACTTCGATAATTATAGTTATTGAATATTTTTAGCTAATTACTTTGCTCCAATCAGATACTTACGTCACAAGTATCAAAAAAAAAATCTCTAAAGATAAAACCTTTCAAGATCCGCAATACTATGGTCTTAATTATTCATTGGTTAAAGATGGCGGTACCGGTAATATTGCAGTATTGGCGCCAAATGGCGATGCCGTGTGTGTTACGAGCACAATTAACCAATAGTAAATAACATTTTAATTATTAGATTTACATAACTAAATATAATTATTACTGTATTTTCAAGTTTTGGTGCAGGAATACGATCTCGTAGTACCGGAATTATTTTAAACGACGAAATGGACGATTTTTCAAATCCAAATATAACAAACTCTTACCAACTTCCTCCGTTTCCTAAAAACTTCGTCACTCCTGGAAAACAACCAGTGTCTTCTATGAGTCCATCCATAATAGTCGATAAGGACGGTGATGTAATGCTTATCATTGGAGGGAGTGGTGGTACAAAAATTACAACAGTGATCGCTTGGGTAGTATACCGACATATTATAATTATTAAACAATAAACCCTCGCTTTAAGGTAATCCTTAAGAAAATATGGTTTGATACTACGTTAATCGAAGCAATTACTTCTAGTAGATTACATCATCAGCTGATACCTATGAAAATTATGGCGGAAGATACTTTTAATGGAGTTAGTATTTCACGTGTATATATAATTTTTTTTTCTATATAAACTTGTCGTAGGATTTAATAAAAAAACTAAGAAAAATTGGTCACAAGACAGATTTAGTAGAGCCTAGTGGATTTGCTACTGTAACGGCTATAGCTAAGAAGGGTTATTTTATGGAAGCCCAATTTGATTCGAGAAGAGGAGGTTCGATGGTTATAATAAGAATTTAAATTAAAAATAAAATCGCTTATTATAGAACTTTTACTTTTATTATCACAACCGTCCTAAAAGACTTTCCGTTAGGCATCCAACACAACTCAGTTGTGTAACAGGAGCTAGTATTATAATAATCAGTCCAACTACGTATCTTTATTGTTATATTTAACCGTTGGCGTTATATTACCAAATATGGTTAAGTTTAACATGTATTATAACAGATTTATCTAAACCTGATACCATGTATCTCATCATAACGTTTATCGTTAACGGATATATGTTATATTTATATAACTGTTATTATAACATGAGATAATCGGAATGAATCGTTTTAATTGAAACAGCATTACTTACTTTATATACGAGGAACGAAGAAATAACATTTTCTAAGACAAAACAGATAAAAACTTGAAAAGTTTGCATTTCCGTCCGATTATAATTTAGTAGGTATGTTCATATCAGGTTCATTGCGAATACAACAGTTACCTACAAATATTATTAATTTCTTATTACATTAATTAAAATAGATAAAAAGCGGCTTAAAAAACAACAACAGCAATACGACGAACTTTTAAATTTTGTTCAAGAAAACAAAATTATTTTGCATAACAGGACCAAACCTTCTGAAGTAAATGTAGTGAAAAAATTATGGTCAAATTTTGCAGAACGAGTTAATTCTTTATGCATAGGACCTGTAAAAACGGCAGAGCAATGGAAAAAAGTAAATAAAATCGCAAATAAAATGAATTATAAATTTAATAAACAATGTATTGTTAATTCCATCTAAAGCATATTTATTTTTTATGCACCTCGTTTAATGTTATATAAACAAGAATTAAACAGCTACTCTTAACAGACCACTATAATTTACTTGTTATAAAAATATAACATAGAAATATAACGACGATTGCTATGCAAATTACGTTATGTTTGAGATATCCGGTCTCAATTTAACGTGACTGTAATGTTTTACATGTTATCGATAACATTAGACGTTTAGTTATCAGATACGTAGTGAGAATTCTATAAATAACATAACAAGTTGGATAACCTTGACTTAACAGGCACGTTATATTTAACGTTTTGGATACATAGTTGACCTGATTATGTAAAGTAATTTACTGTAATTCAGTATATTGTAGTAGGTAATTAGCTCAATATTTTCTGCGACTATCGCCGAAAGTAAATAGCTCTTTATTTTCGAGAGCTAGGATTAATATCCATGGCCATTGGGAGGAGGTTCTATTTAACATCTTTACTGCGTGACCGTATTTAATTAAATATTCCAATTCAAACTGCAATTTAAAAATGCGTTTTCAAAATAATTTAAGTTACCTTTATTATTTTAAGAGCACCTTTATGATAGGTCCTTCGTAAATTAAAATACCCGAAGTAAGTTCGTGGTGATAGCGAAATTTTCCAACTGCTTCCTTTAGTGTGTCATTTTCCAAAAAGTAATTCATTAAAACCTAAAATGGTAATTAATAAATACAAAATGTGGGCATTTTAATTTCTTCGTACCAACGACATCGATGTAATTACCCTACTGTCACCGTAAGCACTGAGTATTAATTTTAATTCATTCTCGTCGTTCAGTACCATCATGGGACTATGAAATGTTGTCGATCTGTTATTATACAGAAACGGCGTTATATTTTCGTCAAATTCATGATCTTTCAGTTGGTTTAAAAAATTTAACATATTATTATTTAACACGAATCCATGTGTGACCACGCCAGAACCGAATCTACAAGATGCAAACTTAAATAGTATGAAAGTTTACTCGAATTCGGTTCTTCATTACGGATCGTTCAGCGAACAGCATGCAACAATGGCATCTCCATTTGAAGACATCGCTGCTAAATTTGTAGCTCCATAAATATTGGTAGAATTCATTTCAAATATTACTCGAGCTTCCGGATTATCAGAAACAAGTTCGGGAATTATTTTGTCCGAAAACAAACTGTCGGGAAAAAGAGTATGCGTTAAATTCAGTTTTTCACGCATTTTTAAGCCCCAATGTTGACTTAAAAAATTATAAATATCCTGCAAAAACAGCGTTTTAATTTATTTGATTCTACGAGACAATAATTTTCTTACGTAGTCGGTGAGCGAAAACTTATCGTCCAGTCTTTTTTGCACGGCAAACGTTTGTTTCATAGATTCCACAATTTGATGATAAAATAATTCAGCTTCAGTTGATGGCACTTCCGGATAGAAGGTTTTTTCGTGATAATACCATTGCACAATATTTAATAACATGGGTAACATCATCGCATAACTTGGTAATGGAGGAACGTGAATAGTAAAAGCTTCATTTTTACTATCTTCTAGAATTGACGTTAGCGTATTAGACCACTTAACCCTGCAAATTTTATTGGTAATCATGGTGTGTGATTTTGATAAATTTAAAATTGGTAACCTGTAACTTTCGAAATCTTTCGTGTTTAAAATACCGCCGGAGGCAAGACTTTGTGCTTCAATTTCCTCGGCTACTTCTCCAAAGTAAAGTAAATCCATACCCTCCTGCGAAATATTATTTAATAATTCTGATAACTCGAGATTAACATAATTTTCGCCTTCCTTATAGAATTCTTTGGTTGTGGGATTTAGAAATAGTTTTCTGTAGCAAAGAACGGTTATATAAAAATAAATCCAAGTAAACATTTTGTAATTACAGTAAACTGGAATCAGATATCATTGTATTTTTGTGAATATCCAAAAATGTTGCCATAGTTTTACTAAAGGGAAAACCATGGGATGCTAAGTCTACTGAAGGTTGTAATAACATTTTCCAAGATAGTTTTCCGTACCTCTTGTGCGCTTCCCACAAGCCTAGCCCTTCTCCTGGAGTTGCAGCCGATAACCATCCTACAAATAAGTAAATTTGTTTAAAGTATAGTTTTGTAAATTGTTTTGCTAGATGGCACCTTTACGGTCACAACTTTTTAGCATGTTTACGGTCATGAAGGAAGTTGCCGTTTCTCTAGCATCCAACGTAATAATTTTTTTATCTTCGTGTATATATATTAACATTAAAAATCCACCACCGAGTCCACTATTATACGGTTCCACGACGCCCAGACAGAAAATCATAGCAATTCCGGCATCAACAGCAGAACCATTTTTGATCAGGATTTCTCTTTAAAATTGTGTAATTAAGTTACATAATATTAACCAATTCATAATTTCACACCTTCCAATATCTGCACATATTTCGGTTTCTGCAAACGTTTTGATCTTGTTAAATTGTTCTAAATAACTGGTATAATTGTTCTGGGCCTCTATATATTCTTGAATTTGGGCCATAAATCGTTTTTCTTCTACGGTTTCTCTATGCTTGGATATTGGTTTTTCTATTTTCTTCTTGAATGCAATATCTCCTATAATAGCAAGAAGAGTGATTGCTACTATAAGGAAAACTATAATAACCGCGATCCAATACTTTTTTTGGTTGTATTTACAATCGCTAAAATTTCAAATTTATTCAAAATACGTACAAATCTTTTATTACACACCAAGTCATGTCTACAAATTAATGTATATCTTTCAAAATTTTAAATTTTGGTTATAAAATGAAAAGTGCACTCTTTGTTTTCTAGCTAATTAGAAAAATAATACTAATCGACATTAAAACCAATTTAATTTGTACAGATTTAGATGAAATTCGTTTTCCTTATGCATTTTCCACCTTTTATTTCTTCTACCTATATACCATATTATAGTAGTTATAAGTACCAGGTGTGTAAGTATGAAACCGGAATTTGCCTATAGGTGGTGCTAGATGTCGATGCAGTTACCGACACATCACGTCAGCGGTGTCTTGTTATTGTTTTGATATCCGACAAAGATTTCCAACTCACAATAAAACGAGTTTCATTCAGTAGCATTAGTTTATTAGAGATAAACATGTCGAGTTGTGTGCCAACAAATTACGATTTGCGAACAGCACTACTTTTCTGTTTTCATCTGAAGAAAACCGCAGCCGAATCGCATCGAATGCTTGTGGAGGCGTTCGGTGAGCATGCTCTCGGTAAAACACAGTGTTTCGAGTGGTTCAAACGGTTCAAAAGTGGCGAACGAAGAACGTTGAAGATCACCGAAAAAATTTGAAGACACTGACCTGCAAGCCTTGTTGGACGAAGACGACGCTCAAACTCAACAACAACTGGCGGATCAGTTAAAGGTGACCCGAGAAGCCATGTCTCTTCGGTTAAAAGCCATGGGAAAGATACAAAAGGTGGGGAAATGGGTTCCACATGAACTCAACGAAAGACAGTAGGAAAACCGCAAAACATCATGCGAAATGCTGTTCTCCAGGTTCAAAAGAAAGTCATTTTTACATCGAATTGTGACTGGCGATGAAAAGTGGATATATTTCGAGAATCCTAAGCTCAAAAAGTCATGGGTTACTCCGGGTGAACCATTAACATCGACGGCAAGACCAAACCGCTACGGACGAAAGACAATGCTGTGTGTTTGGTGGGATCAGAAGAGCGTAATCTACTACGAGCTGCTGAAACCTGGGGAAACTGTCAATACTCAACGCTACCGACAACAAATGACCGATTTGGATCGAGTTTTGCGTGAAAAACGACCAGAATACCAACAAAGACAACACAAGGTGATTTTGCTGCATGACAATGCACCAGCACACAAAGCAAAATAGGTCCAGGAAACGATAGAATCGTTCCGTTGGTAGATTCTTCAGCACGCGCCTTACTCACCGGACCTTGCGCCATCCGATTACTACTTGTTTGCATCGATTGCACACGCACTTGCTGAGCAGCGCTTTACTTCTTACAAAGATGTACAAAAATGGCTCGATGACTGGTTTGCCTCAAAAAAGCAACAGTTCTTTTGGCGCGAAATCCACAAATTGCCAGAAAGATGGGAAAAATGTATAGATAGCGACGGACAATACTTTGAATAAGTTACTTTGTATCATATCATTACAATAAACGTGTATTTTCTGTACAAAAATTCCAGTTAAATACTTACACACCTGGTAGACCACTACTATCACTTCACACAGGAAGGCCATTGATTACGTCATCTGCAATAATGTAAACCAGACAACAATTGTAACGAGATGGTGCTAATGCATCTAATATCAATGTAATTAATGTAAATATTTCTTCTTTCTGTAAATAATCTAGTTTGTCAACATTTGTATACAAAACTTATAAAAGGGGATGTGAACCCAAAAGGCAATTAAAACGGATATTGGGTATGAAGGGAAATAAATCAAACAATATTATCTGCTAGCCAACCTTTCGGACTATTCATTAGTCCATCTTCAGGGCTGAAAATTTATTTACTTTCCAAAAAAGACAGTAATTAATTCTCTATGTTTCGGCTTGTAACTGTTGTGCTCAATAATTATAAATAAAACTTTTTAAAAATTCGAATTGATTATTCTGAGTTTTTGAGTAACTGAGTATACTCGTATATCATTTATTGCTTTGGTCAACTTTGTTTAGAAAACAGTTACACCGACGTTGTTATAATTTATTGCTAGAGCAATCATTTTTTATGTGAGTTGTAATATTTGGTTCTTCAATTTGAATTACCGCCTTCTCAAATCAAAGTTACAAACCAAACCAAAGCTGTGATCGTCAAACAAACCTCTCACGTTGTGATCTCCCCTCGTAGTAACACTTACAAGTCCTTTTAAATTTGCGGATGGCTCTTTGAATGCTAACGTAGTCTTACCTTACTTACTAACTTCAAGCTTAAACACATATGTCCAGTGGCGTAACCACTGGTGGGACACGTATTTTACTTCTGTTGTTAACTAAATCTGATTTGAAATAATTTTAATTTCAATTACTTGGTATTTTCAAATTGATGCACAAAGAACAAGTGTTTTCAACGGTGGTCAAAAATCTAAGAGCCTTTATCCTCCCTAACGGTCAACTCTAGCGGAAAAAACTCACACCACTTCCGTCTTACCACCGTTGTATTTTAAAGTAACCAAAATGAACTGAATTTAAAATTTCGCGCCCAATATATTCAAATTCAAATTTACAATATTACAGAGTTTACAACTAAGTCGTAAAGTAAGGGCATGGAAAAAGTAATCATTTTTAATGGTTAGATTTCTGATATTCCAAGAAAAAAATAATATTGTACATCTGTTTAGTTTTTATGCTCTAGTTTCCAAAATCCCTTTGGAGATCCCTTTTCACAAAAGCTGCTTTAAAAAAATATCTATGAAGGACTAACTTACTGATATTATTGGTAAGTTTTATGTTGATGTATAGGTACATATAAATAAATACTAACATTGGCGGTTTTTACACTAAAGGCAGGAGCCTTTAAATACACATACAAAATCAGGGCGGTATTTAGAATAGATTTTCAGGGGGGGGGGGTTTAGAAATATTAAAAAATAAATAGCTAATTTATTAAAATACAAAGGAAAAATGAGTAGAGAGAGATTTTTTGCCAAGACCACGGAGGCCTAGATTTTGCTCCGATGATTTTTTGAGTATAATTTTATGCAAGTATTTTTGCAATAAGATTTTATTTTTGAGTATTGTTACTGGAAAATTTTGTTTGAAAGTATTTTGGTCGAAAGTGACCGCAAAAAAATTGAAATTTTGTGAGATTGTTTTTATTTAATTAAAGTGATTATTTTTTGAGCGATTTTTCTTTATTTGAGTTCGATATTCAGAGAAAATTTTGATTTTTCTGAACTTTATTTAATGGTTGAAAATAATTTGTTGAGGGAACGACAAATTTTGACTACAGGTTGACTTCTTGAATTAACGTCCCCGCGTTAACACGGATAAAATTTTGTTGGTGCCATTTTATAAATTTTGTTTACTACGATATTTTAAACTTACGTTTAAACTTATTCATATTTTAATTTTAAACTTTCTTGTAAAAAACAGTCTTTAAATACAATTTTTTAATTTTAAAATTTGAATAAAAATCACAAACTAAATTCTTATTTACCGATGGCGATGGTAAAATAATGTTGTCAAAACGAAGAACTAAGTTTAACTAACAATTTATGGGTTTACAATGCTCACTCTAATTTATTGCGGAAGTATTATTTTAAGCTATGCTGCCGATGATGGTCATAAAATTTATTTTTCTTTTAAAGGAAAAATATTTTCAAAAAATCTTTTACACAGTACTGTAAATTTGTAGGGACTTTTTATATTCTTCATCGTCAGTTTTTATATTTTTGCAATTTAGTAGTAGGTGTCCGATTTTTTAATTTGGGATTTAATTTATTAGAAATATCTCTTTAGTTTTAATTTTTATTTCAACACTTCAAGTTTAATGTTTTTGTTATTAATGTAAAGATTGTTTTTGTTTTTTCTGATTTTTTTTACGATTGCAGTCGGACTGATAAATAATTTCGGGAGGGGTTATAACCCCTAACCCCCCCCCCCCCCGTAAATACGGCCCTGTACAAAATACACATTTAATATTAGTTACATATTATAATGTAGAGAAAAAAATTGTGTAGAAAATCATAAAGCCACGACAAAAAAATTCTTATACAGATTTTCAATCATTTCAATTAATTCTCGTAATTCCGAAACTTTACCAAATGCAAAACAACAACGTCAATCCGACAAAATCAAACAATCGTCCAAAAAAAGTAACTTTAATTAATAAAAAAAAGTAAATTTACAGCTTACAAACTAGAATAAAAATCTTTTCAAATAATAATCCACCAATCAATACTTAAAAATTTATAAATTTCTTGCACAAAAAATACTCAAAATTTATTTTTTAATTACAAAGTTTTTATTTAAAATTTTTATCATATTTTTATAACGTAATATTTTTCAAAATTTCTTTTTATTTTTCTTGTTTATTCAAATATAGTCCAAACCTGTTAAATGTAAATTATTGTCTTTTTCATTATTTTTTAAATATTATCTTTCTATATAAGTATGTATCTATTATTATTTTAACATTTTATTTAGTTTGGTTACCTTTCATAAAGATAAGTTTTGCATTATGTTAACAACCACTCATAAAAAAAATAATCAGTTATACAAAGGCATTAGATTTCGTTGCAACCCTTTCATAAAAAAAAATAAAGTGGAATTTTTAAACACACCCTTTGATTTAATTACCCTCATAAATATTTAATGATGCTCAGATATATGATATACCATTAGTAAGTATATAAAGGCTAAGAATTGTAAAGCTTATATCAGTTCTTCAACATCGTTGTAAACTACGACTTCGACTTCAATATAATCTACAATAACTTAGGCGTTCTCCACTTCAAATACCGGTCGTACCAGATTAAGAATCATTTTTATTTATTTAGCCTTAAAAATTTCATTTAGACACGTGACATTGTTTAGTTTAGTTATTTGGTTCAATTTAGTAAGTCACGTTCAGTTTAAAGTAATTTTTTTAATTTCTTGGTTTTCTAATTTTAATTTTTCAATTTTGTTTGATATATTTTTTTTGCTTCTTATTATTTTTGCGTTTTTCTTATATTATATACGACTGATAATCAGAAATAATCGTGAAAAAATTTTTAATAAATTATTTTACTGTTTTTTTCTAAATATTATTTTTCTATGTAAGTATGTAATCTTTACTTAATAGTTAAAATTCATTATTTACTGTACATTTTTACAATAACTTAATTGTGAAAAAATACAAAATTGCTAAGAAAGTACTCAAAATGAGTATTACCCCCATTGTCAGACGCGGAGCAAAAACTCTTGAGGTGCCTGTATTAAAAGGTTGGGTTAAAAGATCCAGATTTCCGATTCATGTGACCAAAAACCATTAAAAAAAAGTTTGAATACATGAACGAAGAAGCGAAGGAATAGAAAATCGGGAAAAAATAAAGAAAATAGCAAATCAATGGAGCAGAATCACAATGCGCCGTAATATTTGTTTCTAATTATTAGTAAATTAAAAAAAAATAAATATTTATAAACAAATAAAAGTCTTTTTATTCTCAATCTTACATACGGTTTTAAGGGAAATTACAATATTATATTATTTAAATAATTTTCATGTTACAACTAGCACATTATTAAAGTTAGCAATTACCAAACATTTTTAATTTTAACAATGTTTTAAAAAAACTAATATAACTTTTTTCGATTTATTCAATATAATCTTGTTTCAGTTTCTATGAACTACCTAACCCTAACCAGTTTATTTCAAAGGGGAGTAATTTATTATAATACACTTACTTAATTCAACTGTTTCAAATCAACTTCATTTTCCAATTTTTATTCACCTCACAATAAATTATATTATTGTAGATTATCATAGAAGTCGAAGTCGAAGAACTGATATAAACTTCACAATTATAAACCTTTATATACTTTGTATGCACTTACTAATGGTATAAAGTATCTTATCTATGTATATCTCAGACTCACTATTTTTTATGATGGCAATTAAATCTGATGGTATGTTTAAATATTCGGCTTTACTTTTCAAAAGGGTTTATTTCATGCATTTATTGGGTAATTAAATCTAACTGTATATTTTTTCTTCTTTTTTCCAATTCTAATAGGACAGATATAATGATATAAATTTAGTAGTAGTATAATCATATGAATGTAGTATGGTATAAATTCATTATTTATTATGATGGGGTACTCTTAATATAATTATTTTTTATAATTAAATCTAATGGTACGTAAATTAACTATTCTACAAGTCAGTCTATACTGACATGTATTTTATTGGCTGAAGGCATGTTTAAATATTCATCTTTATTTTTTTCAAAAAATCTAATTAAATTTAATAATAATACGTTTAACATTTATACTAAGGGTACGTAATTATATTAGAGCATAAATAAGACGATTATTATTAATTTTTATGAAGGGTTGTAATTATCATTACATTTTCTTAAAAGAATAAATACATACGTTTCATTACACAATTTTTTTAGTTATGGTATATATGGCCCATATAATTATACCCTACTTTTTTCTTTTTCTAATTTTTTTCTTCGTCTTTGACTGCCACTAATTGTCGTTACTTCTTCTTTTTTTTACTTTTTAAATTTTTTTTTGTTTCTCTTCTCGTCAATTCTGTTTTTATCTTCATCTTATATAATATTTGAAACACTTGTTATACGAACATTAAGCAATAGACGTCTATTTCAAACTACGCTTTTAGCAAAATATTACGGGGTTTATATAATGTAGAAACATTATGGTGGAAGAATGTTAATGTATTTTTTCTATCATTCATTTCTATTATCATAATTATATTTAATTGCTTATTTATCGCAAACACTTATGTGATTATCTATTACAATAAATTCTTAAAATATCTATGATAAGCATTAGATTATTTTCTAATTAGGATTAGAAAATGATGAGGATTTGATTACAACCTTTTAACTACTGAACTTAAATTTTACATCGGTTTATATAGGAATTTAGAAGTGCGTAATGTTTTTCTAAATTGTTATTTTTCTAAGAAGTGTTTATAATTTAGCAATTTTTTGGCAATTAAAGTTTTGATAATTAAATTTTAAGATATCTGGACCATAACGATAGGTCAATAAGTCGGTTTATCAGTTCAGCAATTATATTATGTTTATAGAAATGAGGTGATATATTTCGAACGTCCACTTATCATTTGATTATGAAAATATAGTTATAAATCTTAAAGAGGTACCTAACAGTTTTTCGTATCATCAATCGTGCTGTTTTCGGGTTTGATTAAAAAAAATTTTTTAAGCTCTCATTGATGCAATTGCCAATCATTTGCAATCATTTTTTATATTTCTGTTTTAAAATTTAAATTAATAAAGGAAAGAAAGAAAATCGAGCTATTGGAGCGTCAATAAAACAAATTAACTGTTGGTCGACGTTTCGGTGATTTATTCTACCATCCTCAAAACTAAAAATACAGATAAGACATAAAATAGGTGTAAAACGGTAAGTGCTCATGCTCAACACTCACCTCACAATTATTACAGATGGTGTGTGCTTTACACGCTAGCAGCTTCTTGGCACTTTTTGTTTAGAATTGGGGTATAAATAAAACAATTACTATTGATTTTTAAAAAGAGCTCATTACTTGCAATTATCATTAAATTTTCTTTAAAATAAGTACATACAAACGTTACATAATAATGGACTAACTAAATCACTATTTTTAATTAACTCCAAGCAGGGCCGTATTTAGACTAGATTTGGGGGGGGGGGGGTTAACAAAATTACAAAATAAATAGCTAATTTATTAAAATACACAGGAAATTTTTTTAAATTTAAATTTTATTATATTAATTTTTGAAATGGAATGTTTGGAGAAAAGTGAGTAAAGGGAGTTTTTCTTGCCAAGATGACGGAAACGACGGAGGCCTTAGACTTTTTAGTATAATTTTGTGCAAGTATTTTTGCAATTAAGATTTTATTTTTGAGTATTGTTATTGGAAAATTTTGTTTGAAAGTATTTTGGTCGAAAGTTACCGCAAAAAAAAATGAAATTTTGTGGAAAGATTGTTTTTATTTAATTAAAATGATTATTTTTTTGAGCGATTTTTCTTTATTTGAATTTGATATTCACAGAAATTTTCGATTTTTGTGAACTTTATTGGTTGAAAATAATTTGTAGAGAGTGCGACAAATTTTGATTACAGGTTGACTTCTAGGAGGCGTTATCGCGAATAAAATTTTGTTTGTACCATTTTAAAAGTTTTGTTTACTACGATATTTTTAATAATTTTTTAATTTTAAAATTTGAATAAAAATCACAAACTAAATTCTTATTTTACCGATGGCGATAGTAAAATAATGTTGTCAAAACGAAGAACTAAATTAGATTGAAAGAAAAGTTATGTACAAATCTACAAAATATAAAACAATTTATGGGTTTGCAATGCCTACTCTAATTTATTGCGGAAGTGTTATTTTAAGCTATGCTGCCCATGATGGTCATAAAATTTATGTTTCCTTTACAATTTTTAGTTGAAACAATTTATTGCAATTTAAAACTTTTACCATAATAGTAAGAATTAAGATAAAATACCTATTTCATTTATTTCAATATAATTATTTTTCAAAAAATCAAAAATTAATTAATAGGAGTAATAACTAACAATTAATTAAGTGGTCACAGACTTTTACACAGTACTGTAAATATTTGGGGCATTTTTATATTCTTCATCTTTGGTTTTTATATTTTTACAATTTAGTAGTAGGTGTCGCCAATCGCCAGATTATAATAAGAATTTCCGATTTTTTAATTAGGAATTTAATTTATTAGAAATATCTCTTTAGTTTTCATTTTTATTTAAACACTTCAAGTTTAATGTTTTTGTTATAGTTGAAAAATTGTTTTTGTTTTTCTGATTTTTTTACGATTGCAGTCGAACTTCCAGTACTTTATTAATTGATAAAAAATTTGGGGGGGGGGGTAACCTCTATAACCGCTCTCTTAAATACAGCCTTGACTCCAAGTGAAACTTTAAATTTAAGTAGGAAAATGACAAAAGAAAGTTTGAATAGATTTCCCTCCTATAAGTTCCAAAACAAGTAGGAGTAATGGTAAAAAACATGTTGTAACTTTTTTAGTTCTTGTTTCGGTTTTCAAATACGTATATCGTCGTGTTTCGAAATGCAAAGAAAACATTAATTTCATTTATTTTGTAAAATAATTTTAAAGTTTGAGTTTGTTTCATTATTTATTTAACACATTGTATAAGGTTGTTGAGTTTTGCTGTATAAATAAAGGTGGGAGAAGTAAGAGTAGGAGTGGGACTAGCAGGTCGATGAAAAAAGAGACAAGCTGCGGCCGTCGCGTCGAATGGACTGGTGGACGAAAATCATTCCCACAATTAGAATTTAAATTTTTGAAAATAAATAAAATAAAAAATAAGTTGATGATTTTGTTTGGTTTAATTGACAAAGTAAAGTGCGATAGTGGATTGGCAAAGAGGAAGAAATTATGACAATTTTGGTCGATATGCAAAAGGTGCAACGCAGCAAATTTGTTAGGACAGCTGTTAAATACACGTGCGCTACAATCACACACACAAAGGTAAATTTGATAATTTACAATTTTAAATACAAAGAGGAGTCTCATGTCTTATAAAGTTTTCCCTATGATTGCATGGAGGGTAGTTTGATATTTTATCGCACCAAAAATAAAAAAAACAGCTACCCCTCATGACAATTAAATGGCGCCCAACGTGGGGCTTGAAAAACTTTGAAGTCCACCGCATTAAATGACGCCGAGAAAGTGGAACCCGCAATTAGACCCTGAGATTAATAACTATTAATAATTAAATTAGTAAGTAGAGAGGTAGGACCAGTTCTAGATCACTTTTTTCAAAATTTTTTTAAGTCCCGAAATGTAAAACTTTTTCTAAGTTCTAATCTAATACTTATCATAGGTATTTTAAGATTTTATTGTAATTGATAATCACTTAAGTGTTTTGTATGATGATACAAAAATGTGCACTTAATATTAGAAAGTCTATAGGGTCACTTAAATTAATATCGCTTATCAAAGTATTTTAAGTACTTGTGATAAAAAGCAATTAAATATATTTTGATAATATAAACGAATGACCCATTAACGTATATTGTAATGATATTTTTTTGCAATGCGTGGCAAACTGCAAAAATCACCAATCTCTACGGCTTCCAAGTCGGTTCGCGAAGACTTCTCAGGGGCGGATTCAAAATTCCAAAAGATTACCAATTAACGAAATCCAATTTAAACAAAATGCTGGCCAATCCAAAAGTTTTAATAATTTCTTCAAAATAAATCTTTTTGTATCGTAAATAAATCGTAAATTTACCGGGCTCGTACTTTTAACTTTAACGCGTATCCAAATCGCCTTGTTATCACCATCTGGCCACGCTCGTACAAATGCAATTTTAATTCTTCCAACTTTAAACCATCCAATTTTAAATTTTACAATTTTAACTGCTCTTGTTAAATTAACCAAATCATCGAATCTTTCCAAACTAATCAAATCAACTACCGTTCGGTAGCAACGTATCAAAAAAACAACTTCCAAATTATCCAAATATCAAAATAATTATCCAAAAATTACGCAATAATGCATTCGCATCAAAATCATTTATTCAAATCAAAATCAAAATTATTACTCACAAATATAACTCACAATTTTAAACTTATATCAAAAATCAAATAATCGCCTCAAGCTAGCATGACATAACATGCTCGGGCGGGCGCTTATCGGCGAACTCTTCATATCCTCGTCGGTTCGCCCCCACCTGTCCAATTTCACAACTTTGAAGAGATCTGCAGAAACATTTCAAACAAGTAAGTTGTATTGAAATTAGTAGTAGTAACTTAAATAACTGTTAGGGGTGGGTATGTGTTTTTAGACACTAGTCTAGGGATACATACCTAACCCTTATCAGTTTAATTTTTTCATATTATATTTATATTTCTCTATTAATTTGTATTTCTATTTTTTTCAGTAAATACTCCGAATAAAGCACTTAAAATAATGCATGTGCTGAAGCTAATTCATGTAACAAAATACGCATTAAATAAATCCCAAACAAAATTTATAGCTATAGGTATTGATGTTGAAAATTGGATTCCAATGTTACAAATCAGTGGATCAAATGGTATCACTATACCATTAAGCTGTGAGGATTGGGATATGTTAACCAACGACGTTAATGTCAATCAAATTAAAAATTTTTTTAAAAATGGTGGTTTAGATCCTATGGAAAATGCTGACAGCGGATTTAAAGTCACCGGACAATTGTATAATAAGAACTACGTAATACAATTGAAGAAAAATGATTTTTATATTTGCGTGGCTGAAATTACGATGATTAGGTTGCTAGAAATTTTGCCATTAATAAATTTGTACATTGGAGAAATTGCGGGATTCCATCTAAAAGAATTCTACCACGAAGTACTTTATGGATGTATTGAAGTAGGTGGAGACAACATTTACCAACCATCAAAATGACTTGACTACAGCGCATATTCATGCTTAATTTTCAAGAAACTGAGCATCTTCTAGAAAGGTGATAGGAACCGCATGTTTTAAATTAATAATTACACCTGTTCTTATGCGGTTCTTAAAGGCAGAATGTACCTTTTCCCATTTAGTTCGATCACTTCGACGTTTCACGTTATTTACTATAGAGCCTCCTCTCCTACGTAAAGCTTTAATGTGTGTTATATAACCTTCAAACAAAAAAAAAAATGCTTTTTTAAATGAATAAATAATGAGTAAAATTTTTACCTTTGATCAATCCTAGATGATTTTCAATTTTTTTTCTACTACCATTACTTAATTCATTGATGCTAAGAGCTGAATTTAATAATCGTATATTTTTAAATCCTAATTTTATCCATTTTTCTATATCTTCAGGATTTTTTATTAATTCTAAGTATGCATCTTTCATCATTCGAACGATGACTGTTGATATTTTAGTAGGCGAAGACATTTTTCTTAAATATTTAAAACACTTGTTATACGAACATTAAGCGATAGACGTCTATATCGAACTACGCTTTTATCAAAATATTACAGGGTTTATATAATCCAGAAACAATATGGCGGAAGAATGTTAATGTATATTATCAAAATATATTTAAGTGCTTATTTGGTCGCAGTAGTTAAACTACTTTGATAAGCGATATTAATTTAAGTGATCCTACAGACTTTCTAATATTAAGTGCACATTTTTGTATCTCATACAAAACACTTAAGTGATTATCAATTGCAATAAATTCTTATAATACCTATGATAAGCATTAGATTAGAACTTAGAAAAATATTACAGGGTTTATATAATCCAGAAACAATCTGACGGAAGAAAGTTAATGAATCATTTGTTTATATTATCAAAATATATTTAAGTGCTTTTTATCACAAGTACTTAAAATACTTTGATAAGCGATATTAATTTAAGTGAGCCTATAGACTTTCTAATATTAAGTGCACATTTTTGTATCATCATACAAAACACTTAAGTGATTATCAATTACAATAAAATCTTAAAATACCTATGATAAGCATTAGATTAGATCTTAGAAAAATTTTTACATTTCGGAACTTAGAAAAATTTTGAAGAAAGTGATCTAGAACTGATGGTCCTACCCCTCTACTTTAGTAAACAAAATAAAAACAAAATCATAAAAATGGAAAAAGCTAAAATGTCAAGCATGGAGAAAATGATGTTCGAATTCATGGTTAAAATGAATGACACGCTGGACAAAGAATATGAAATATTCAGAGACAAAAATAAACCAATGGATGATGACAGGAGAATATTAAATAAAAAAATAGCAAAGAACCTGGAGGAATTCGCAGAATGCATTGACAAAGAGACAGACACAATAATAACAGAAAATACCGAAGGAAGGAGCAGAAGAAATGAAAAATTAGAACCGGAACTGACTGTGGTTAGTAAAAAAATAATAAATTCAGATTCAGTAATGGAGGGTGGAAAAGCACAAATGATAAAAAAGTTTTAAAAGGGAAGAATAAGGTTAAAAAAATGAAATTTAATAAATTAATGGCTAAGGAAGAAAAGTTTGGAATTATTAGAATGTTTGCTTCACAAAAATTATTGAAGATGAGAAAAGTTTTAAAACGCTGCATTAATAACGGAAACAAAATCAAGAAAATAAAGGGAAAAATTTGGATAAAAAAAAATGAAACATTAACGGTTACAACAGAGACAACGAAGCTTGATCGAAAAGACGAAAACAATGAAAGTGGACAATTGAAAATTATAAAATTTGAAAAACCAAACCAAACGGGAACTACAACAATGGAGAAAACAAATAAAAAAAAATTCAACAAGGACGAAGAGGACAAACAAAAATGCATCGGAGAGAGGTTTGAAGATTTGGAAAAGTAGGGGGTGGTTGAAGCTGGAGCCGGAAATGTTGATTCCAAGAAAAAAATTCAGGCTGTGGAAGTACCGGAGAAGAAAACAAAAACAACAAACACTCGGAAAATTTGGTATAAAATTGTAACGATTTGTTTATTTATAAAATTTTTATTAAACTTATTTATTTAACATGAAAATTTGATTTGATAATTATGATTTTGATTTGATATGATGATGATTTGAATACTTCAGCGATTTATTTTGAAAATTTATTTAACTTGATTTTAATTTTGAAAAAATTTGATGATTATTTTATTTAATTGAAAAATTTGATTTGGTGAATTTTATTTGTAAGGGATTATTTGTGAAAGATTATTTTGATTTAATTGAAAAAGTTTATTTGAGATTTAATTTGAAAACATTTATTTAACAAGAAAGAAATTTTATTTTTGATTTTAATTAACTATTGTATTATAAGAAAATTTGATTTTATTTGTGTAATTATTATTTATTTTAGATACCATTGAAAAATTTTATTGAAAATTTGATAATTTTTAAACGTAAATACCTTGGTTTACTCATACTCATACTTTCCAACCAATCAAAAAGTAGTTCGATCTTTTCAGAAATAACTACTAGAATATAAGTTAAACTATCAATCAATTTTACGAGCATGTCAAGAAATAGCAATTAAATAAAAAAATTAAAAACAATGGGAGCATTTATTAACTTTATGACCACATAACTAGCTATTCTATTCAATAAAAACTTTTTTAAATCTTTTCAAAATCGTAACTACAATAACTTACTAGAAATTACACAAAATTTGATGAACGATGGAATGGTCAAAGGCCAATAATAGTAAAAATTACGCTCATTTTAATATTTATACAGGTGATTCAAATATTATTTTGACGTTATGTTAAATTAATTTTGTTAGTAACAAAATTTATTTAATAATACAATATTGTTTCATTGGGCCAATGTTTATCAATATTATGACGAGATTACAGTCATGCCACAAAACGTTGTCATAATTAGAGCCCGGATTCTAAGCTTTTTGCTTATTGCTCTAAATTATAAGCAGAAGATATTCCTTTTGGATTTTGACGTTTCTTAAAAATTGCAGTGATTTGAGCTAATGTTGATAGTGCTATTTTTGCTTTTTTCTCAAGATTTTGCTTAAAACGCACGTTAGTGCTTATTAGAGCTTTTTTAATGTTTTTTTTAATGACCGACGAAGTAATATTAATAATAATAATAGGTTTATTAGCTAATGCTACATGATTAAAGCTGGAACAGAACTCAAAGTATTTTATGAAAATTTAATTTACTATGCATGTCTGGCACATGAGCTATCTCGTGTTGCCGAAACAATTTGTCTTAAATTTTCTTTGATTAATAATTTAATTTTGAATGCAAAAAGAATTTTTGTAAAGGTGCCTTTGAGAATGCAAGTTTTTAAAGAAAATTTTCCATATTACACCTCTACTTCCCAAACCAGTGCTTACAAGGTAGCCCAAGTAACATTAGGTGCTGAAAAACTTGATCAGAAAATTATTTGCTGCCATTCGGTCTGTCAGCTTAAAATTCAGCTAATTTTCAGCTTCAGCAAATTAACTGAATATTAAGCTGACGTTTCGAAGCGTCAGCTTCAAATTCAGCTGTTTTTCAGCTTCGGCAAATTGGCTGAATTTTAAGATTTAAATTTTCCATATTACACCTCTACTTCCCAAACCAGTGCTTACAAGGTAGCCCAAGTAACATTAGGTGCTGAAAAACTTGATCAGAAAATTATTTGCTGCCATTGCGGTCTGTCAGCTTAAAATTCAGCTAATTTTCAGCTTCGACAAATTAGCTGAATTTTAAGCTGACGTTTCGAAGCGACAACTTCAAATTCAGCTGTTTTTCAGCTTCGGCAAATTGGCTGAATTTTAAGCTGACGTTTCGAAGCATCAGCTTTAAATTTTCCATATTACACCTCTACTTCCCAAACCAGTGCTTACAAGGTAGCCCAAGTAACATTAGGTGCTGAAAAACTTGATCAGAAAATTATTTGCTGCCATTCGGTCTGTCAGCTTTAAATTCAGCTGTTTTTCAGCTTCGACAAATTAGCTAAATTTTAAGCTGACGCTTCGAAACGTCAGCTATAAATATTTCTATAAATTATGAACGACAATTTAATTAGATAAATATAATTATCAATTTAAAATAATTTTTTAATAGCGCAGCTATTGAGCTGCATCAGCTGCTGATTTTTAGTAACGTCAGAAACTGAATTGCTACTGAATTGCTAATTTGGTGGCAAAAAAACAGCTGAAATTGCGCTGCGTCAGCTGTTGAAAATGCTGACTCAGCTGATATTCAGCGTTGAATCAGCTAATATTCAGCTGAACTTCAGCTGAAATTCAGCTGATATTCGGCATTTTGAACAGCTGACGCAGCGCAATTTCAGCTGTTTTTTTGCCGCCAAATTAGCAATTCAGTAGCAATTCAGCTTCTGACGTTACTAAAAATCAGCAGCTGATGCAGCTGAATAGCTGCGCTATTAAAAAATTATTTTAAATTGATAATTATATTTATCTAATTAAATTGTCGTCCATAATTTATAGAATTTATATAATATAGTCCATAATTTATAGATATATTTCAGCTGTTTTTCAGCATCGACAAATTAGCTGAATTTTAAGCTGACGCTTCGAAACGTCATGCGTCAGCTTAAAATTCAGTTAATTTGCTGAAGCTGAAAAACAGCTGAATTTTAAGCTGATAGACCGCAATGGCAGCAAATAATTTGCTGACCAAGTTTTTCAGCACCTAATGTTACTTAGGAGGGAGTGCGAGACATCAAAGCTATGTCGAGTTTTACGCGTCCTTTGAATTGCAAATTTTAAAATGTCGATTTTTTGAAAACTAATGTCTAATCTTACAAAATTTTTGTTGCAATATGTTTAGAAAAGTGTTCTCTTTCCAATAGTGCATAGAAAAATGTTCAAAGTTTTTCGATTTACAAGCAGGTGTTAAACGACAGACGACAATCTTTGATAATGAAAAATTTGAAAAAATATATGATAATTAATTTTTTTATAATTATTAAGCGAATTTATAATTAATATTTAATAAAAAATACTTTTTGATGTTTGATTTTTAGTGCTTTTTTCAATTTTATACGACTTTTTTCTTTGTTTTTTAAAACTTTTTAAAGCGCTTATTTTGAAATTATAAGTGCTTATAAATCCGGGCTCTAGTCATAATACAACCCCTTAACATTTCTTGTATCTCTTTATTATCTTATGTTATGTATTTAGTAATTATCTATTTTCTTTAATTTCTTTTATCTCAATCATTGATTGATAAGCAGACGTTGGATTTTATCAACATTTGATTACAACTTTCTTTTGTAATCTAAGAAGTCCAACACAGATAAGAGATTCGCTTTTATTATATTATACATAGTACATAATAGTAGGTTACTTTTCAGTATTTTTCAGTTAGTGATAAGTTCAGTGTTAGTTTATAGTTTATAGAATTAATAATTATATACATTAATATAAATGTCGATCAAGTCGTTTTATTTATTTTTCGACTATAAAAGAACTCCACGTTACATCCTGACAAAACAAAGTGTTCAACCATAACAAACTAATAATTATTATTTGGTGAACTTATAGTGAATTTATTCTAAAATTAATTTATACCTATATTTTTGTTCTAAATTATGGAATAAGATATTGAAAAATAAATTTGTCAAGTAAAAACCTTCAAGTGGTAAAATGAATGATCCTTAAATTTAACGACATTATCTTGACTAAAACACTCTTGTGGTGTGAATATAATAAACATCTCATATTATAAATTATTTCCAGGAAATATCTAATAATTATTATTAATTGATAAAAATAATTAATATTATAAGTTGTTGATATACTACAGAGGTTTTATCAACAATTATCGGCAATACAGAAATTTTTGTGTCAATGTTTTTGTGTGAGGTCCGAGTTTTTTCCAGATGTGCCATTATTCCTGAAATCTGGTCACCCTGTTTAGGTAAAACTAATTTTCAGCTTGAACACATTTTATCAATAAATTAAAATTTTTAAAATAAACACAAGTACGGGAGTCGGCAGCCTCAATGAAGCAGGTCAAATTCGAACAACCGTAAGCAATTATTCACACCCTTGTCTTATGGTCCGAATCCTACTTTTGTAGTTTTTAGACTATTTACAAGATATTTTATGCCAAAGAATCCTTGTAGTATTATATTAAATGTAGTCTTTAAGGACCAAACAATTGCTATCTTGATAAACGCAATTGGTGACAGAAGCCATTTGGATGCATAAACTTAGTAATAAAGTTGTATAACATAGTATGTTGAAATTTGATACGTGAAGCCGAATGGTGAACATTCGCCAAATCAAGCATCGTGAAAAAATTAGATTCGTCAGATAATTTAATTGAAATATAAAAGAAACTAGGAGTCGAGAGAGTGAGCAATATTCTCAAAAAATTAAAAAATCTTACATACCTAATATTATTAGTAGGTACTAATCTTGGTAACAGAAATGGATATGGTTTAACCCCCGAAAAGATATTTGTTGCTTTAATTTATGCTACACATTTATGGTTGTTTCGATGGCCTTTCGAGTGCCCTACTGACTTAAGTAGGGCCACTTATCGAACTCTTCTAGTTATGCACATAAACTCATAAATTAGTTTGCATTAGAAGAATTTGATTATTTATCTATTTACAAAGCGATAAATTTTAACCTTGGGTTCAAAACTCAAAGATACTGCTTAATTTCTTATACGCATCTTGAGGATTATCAAGTCGTTACATTATTTTTAATTTGTTATTGCCATTTGGTGGGGGAAATCTGATAGCTAAAATTGGAGTAGGGATCGTGTTGTTTCGTTTTAAATCACAAAAGCATAAAAGCAACTATGCAATAAATTGCATAAATTACTTTTCTTTTGTGATTCTTTGGTGCCAGTATAGATCCACTCGTACAGTAAACCTACCGCTTTTTGCCTCATTTGGATATTAACTAGGTAGGTACAATAAATGTTATCCTTAATTAGGAATTTGTGTTTTACTTGAAACTTAATTTTTTATTTAGTTTACAAAATATGCATTGAAAATGTTCAGTCTTGCAACTTTTTTTATATTATCAAATGTTCATATTCAGCAATAATTTGCGACATTTTCTTGATATTACAGTTTCATTCAATTTTTAATTAAAATCGCACTTTTATTTTATATTAATTATGTTAATATTCAATTTAAAGACTAAAAAATTGTAAATAAAATTTTATTCACTTTCAGCAATGCTTTGTTGCTGTCGTCAGATGCTGTTAATTGTTAAATTTTAATTTTACTATATATTTTAAATGTGTATATAACATGATGTTGATTATGTTTAATAATTTGTGAATTTTATATCGCGATTATAAACCACAAAACCTAAACCATTTGGCTAAGAAATAGAGCTGTATAATAAGTAAATATTATAAGAGGGAGGTAATAAGTAAATATCGTGTAAATCTCTTTATTTTCTTTCACGATAAGATTAAATTTCATCTAACATGTTAAAAAATTTAAATTTATCACATGTTAATAACATTAATCATATTTATTTTCTTTCGGTATACAACCGAATTTATTATATTTCAAGCTTACATTTTTTTGGTTATTTTTCATTAGACTCAAAGCTGATGATCTTTAGGGCCAATTTGATAATAAGACTTAAAATGGCTTTAAAATTAAAGTATTGAAAATTTAAATCTCGTCGGTACAGGAAGCAAAATTATTATGAAAATTATTTTCAACTACTTTTGTCGAGTATGACAAATACATTTAATTAGATACGTAGTGTTTATTGTACAAGTCGATGAAAATTTATGAAAATACGTTTAGCAGAAATTTGAGAAACGCAAAATAAATTCTGTGCAAAACTAAAAAAGAAATATTGTCGATCCCCTATGGTTTCCAAGTTATAGCCATAAAAAGAAACCAATTTTACTCAAAAATTTACTTTAAAAAAAAATTACCATATATGGAAAAATATAGTATGCAAATTGCAATATCTCAGGTTTCTTTATTTTTTGACAAAATTTGGTCTTTATACTTTGGTTTACGCTGAAATTGAACTAAAAAAATTAAAAAAGTGAAAAAGTAATGTAAGAAATGCGAAATTTTAATTTTATAGATGTTATAAAATTTTGTTGTTGGTACAAGGTATTTTTTACGTAGTTAATGAATAATCAAAAAATTTGATGACGCACATATATCTTCATTTTGTTTTGGTTATTTTTGATATCAAATTATTATCGACAACATTGTTTTGATAAAACAAAATTCAATTGTAGGTAGATATTCGGTTCCATCCAAAAATGTGATTCACACTGCAATCTGCAATGCTAACGAAACATTTTTCTCGATTACAATAATTATGCTGACAAGTCAAACTGGGTCTAATCATTTACTATAATCTAAATGTTATAAATAGGTGCAAGAGGGTTGCTTTTGTTTGGATTTATCTTAAAAATGTTATCAAGTGTGGTTAACAGTCAAGTTCGAAACCACCCTTAAGTATATTCTTAATACTTGAATACTATTTTTTATCCTACATAATTTAGTGTGACTGATGGACATTCAAAGAAGCAATGGACACAAAAAATAATTTGTTTGGCAGAAATTTAAATTTTATAGATGGTACATGCTGGATAATAAATTACGTTGTTCGAATCGTTTTCGAAAAACAAATGTTGTATTGTATGAAAGTTCTTCCATTTTACTGGGCCGCGATTTCAAGGTCGCACCGATTGGGATAATAAAACTGAAAAATTATGTTAAAGATTTTAAATGTTAGTTTTAGTGTGCACATTATCGTAAATAAAATAAATGCTTTCTTGTGCCACAAAAGGGTCATTGTTATCAAACACTCTGCTTCTATAATCATAAAATTGCAAGCAAGCCTCAGCATTTTTATGGAAATTATCAGTTTTGCAAACGCTGCCGTTGCAGGTGTATAAAAACTGATATCACATTATATGATTTAAAAAATGTGATAATGCAATATTCTTCAATTTGTGGTACTCGTAATATGACTACCAGTGTGTAAGTTTCCAAAGTAGACGTGGCAACTTGATTTTATTTTTTTGTTCTGCGCATGTCAGCATTTATGTACGTTAATCGTAATACCCGACGTGTGAATGTTTGTTTTCGATCCACCATAATTTTTCTAATTATTGTGTAGTTTTCGCTGCTTTTAACACGTAAGTATATTTTTGTTAGGTACTCAATATTACTTAACGACTACAATGTTATTTTTTGTAATAAATCCATTTTATATTGATTGCTACGTTGGCAAATCTCGGGAAAGGTGAAGCCAGAATTTTTCCCGCAACTTTGATCCTTTTTTTTATTTTTCCAAATTAATCGTTTACAAAATGTACGGTCATTCGATTATATTTTCATTTTCAAGTTTTGTGTAGTTACACAATTTAATTAAGCATTTCTAATTAGATGTTGATAAATTTAAATGATCACTTAACCTTACTTTTAATTTATTGCAACGCCATAAATCTTCGAACGCTTTCAATGTTATAAGTTTGCTTGTAAATCTTATTAATTCATTTACGACCGGCATCGACGAGGGTAAATTTCTGTTCTCCTATTGGGAAATTGAAAATTTCAAACTTTTGGGTTAGAATATCTTGGTGTATGTTTCTGAGAAAAGATCCAACACTGTAAAAATTCATTTGGATAGATTAATTTTAGTTATTGTGTTGTTAGAAATACAGTATAGCTTCGATAATTGGGATCAATTGCGACCAGAGTAATGGCAATTGACCATTCGTACTGGTTTTGGAACCTTTGTCCTGGTTACTCAAGACAGTTAACCAGGACCCAAAAAAAATTTTTATTGCGATTATTTAGCAATAGCGAAAAGCTAAAAACAAATCGCAAAACTTAGGTAGACTCATGATCTGCATGCTGATTTTGTTGATGAAGTTAACACATGCAGTTTTGTTATCACAAGATGCCGTAAAAGATTTTGCAAAGGACGGATTATACTTTTTATTACATTTTATTATATTAAAAAGAAAGTCTTCCGTTTTTCCGTGTACTGGTTTTACATTTCATAAAAATGGTCACCTCAGACCAGAGACTAACCGGATTATCAAAAATTTGGATTGTCGAGAAGAACCACAAAGAAAGGGCCGTTTACAATAATAATTCTTTTTTTCACTGAAATTGAATCCGGATTATCGAGGCTTTACTGTATATTATAATTTGTCTTTTTGACCTCGATTAGGATAACTTGATAACAGCAGTTTTCAATAAAATGGGAACTTAATTCAAAGATTCGCTTTAATTTAAAACTGACCCAGAAGGGTAATAATTCCCGAAATTGCTATGATTATGACGCAGGATCCACGAATATAAGACAATTATTTTAATTTACTACATATTATGTATTAATAATAATCGAAGAGTTTGGCATTGATTTTTGATTACACTAATGATGGGTTGTCCACGTAAAATTAGATAAAGCGTTGTACACAACTCCTGCTAAAAGGTAACTGAACTGTTTGATTTACTGAACGTTCGACAACATGGAAAAAATTGCCAAAAAAGTGGAAACTTAATATTATAAAGATTATCATATCATAAAAGTTCTCGCATTTATCATGTTTTGATGATTGGTCGCGCCGATTATACACTGTTATGATCTAAAACCTAAGTTCTACCTATGGGCTATGCATCTAGCAAGGTTAGCTTCCTACTAGATTATATGCAAGTGTTCAATTAATCGTGAATGCCAAGTGTAAATTTGGTACATCACATGGTTAAAAAAACAGAACGTAGTCCTAGATTAAGAAGAAGAATCATTTATCATTTTCCTATGGAGCGAATAGCTCGATAACATGTAGACATTGTTGTGGTAAGACCGAAATATTGTATCCAAACACATGAATACTACAGCCACTGACTGCAGTGCCCTTCTCTCAAATTTTTTAAATTACATAGAAACATAATATTTAAAAAACACTAAAAATGACAAAATAATAAATTTTTACGTTTTTCTTGTGTTATATACGACTGATGTTTAAAAATAATTGTGAAATAGAGGCCTTTATATCGTATTACATACTTTTTATTTTAAAATTTGTATTATTTCTATAGTAACGTAATTTTTCAGAATTCTGTTTCTTGTTTATTCAAATATTCTAAGGTCTAACCTGTTAAATATGTATTATTGTAATTTTTAGTGTTTTTTAAATATTATGTTTCTATGTAAGTATGTATTCTTTACTGAACAGTTAAAATTTATTATTTTAACATTTGTTTAGTTTAATTATTTATACTAGTAATACTTATTCTAAGTTACTAATCCTTTAGGATTAAGTCAATAGTCGTTTAGAAATTATAGCGTGTAAATTTATATAATCAATTAATGTGTGTCCTAATTATACATCTTGACCCACCACACACATCGTTAAGGGGGTGTCTTTAATTAGAAGGTTTTAAAATATCGTTTCTTTGCGATTTTTTTTGAAAGGGAAAGAAAGAAATAAAGTTAAAGAATTTTGAGATATGATTTTATGTATATTTAATGATTATAAAAAAAATTTTTTTAAAGTAAAATAACAGGTTTTTACGCTTGTTTTATGGACATCTTTTTGTTGCAGTTTTAAATTGGCGGGAAAGATACAGCTCGCAATTCTTGACTGAAACAAAAAACAAAAACAGATATTAAATTTTTATATATATTTCTTCTGGGTGAACTAAAGAAAAGCAAGAAAATTATATGAAGTTCAAAATTTATTTTTCGAAATATTCTCTTTTCTAAAAATTAATCATCCAAATCAACTTACTACCACACGGTAGCCACTTATAAATAATATCCAAATTCCAAATTATCACAATTATCATCCAAAAACAACGCAATAATGCATTCGCATCAAAATTATTTATTTAATCAATCAAAATAAAGCATTACTCACAATTCTTCAAAAAATATCAAAACTCAGCGGGCATACAAAGTCTCGCACCCGCTGTCGGCCATCGTTGGCCAAAAAAGCCCCTATCTCGATCTTTTTCTCCCCACTCTGTACTTTTCCAATTTCAACGTTTAAAAATCAAATTAACAAATTTTTACAATTTAGCACAGGGTGGGTCGAAATATTTTGTTTCACGACAATATGTTATTCTGAATATAAAGTCGGAGTGGCAAGCGCCCGCACATTTGGTTGACGCTCGTTTGCTTGGAAATATTTAGAATTGGCCTTTGTAACTTTGTGAACATATTCTTAGATAGTTTATCTATCGATTTAAGCAAAAAAAAAATCGATTTTTTTGACATTCTAATTAAGGACACTGCCTTAATGTGCTGACCTAATTGATTCTAGAACCCGCATAGGTTTCATCGTTGATCCTAAAACCCTCGTAGTTATAGGGCGTTATGCTTCTTCGGCTGCTTATTAAGGCAAAAATACATACAATCGAAATTCAGAAAACTGAAAACATACATTCTATGTTCTTATCCAGTCGCTATCAAAGCATTCCTTGATAGTTGGAACACTTGATAAGAACGTCCTGTCAATGGATAATTAATCAGTACTAATAGAGCAGTAATTATACTACATAAATATAATATGACTAGAAGTCATCACCCTAAGAATTCCAGTTAAGTTTTTGTTAAAATACGTATTTTTCTGATTGCAATTATGCTAAGAGGCGCTCGGCACTTCTTGGATGAAACTCTCACTTACTAAATTCTAGCACAAAACTAGACGATAGATGTAGTAGGTAATGTAATTTATTATAAATAGATCAAATTTGATAATATAATATTTTACTCGAAAAACTACTAATGAGATTGCAAAAAAAATTTAAATCTATTTTGTTTTATCCGGAGTAAATGTTGAACTTTTCGTGGCAACCGATAAGTTTATAGATAAAGTTCTCTTTCTATCTCCGCTTATCCTTCAATTACAAACCAGCCACCAAAAGTACATTTGCTCCGAAGAAAATGTTATTTTTTCTGAAAACGTGAAATTTAATTAATGTTACTTTTACTGCCGACGACGGTCAGCACTGAAGTTTGACTATTGAATGACAAATTCAAATTTTTACAAAAAAGTATTTTAGTAAATGCGAAAGTAAAATTACAAATTATTATACAATAAATTATACAGCAAATAGCAACGTTTGAAATTGATAATTTTTTAGTAATTTACAGTAAATTTTTGTTTCAGTGTAATCGTGACCAAATATTAAGCGATTGGTACATAAATTAGATACAAGAATGTTTCCTTATGATTCCAATCCTAATTGCAATTACGATTACTATAATCGAAGATCTTGGTAAGCAACGTTAACAACGGTTTTCTCTTGTAAGTACAGTAGACACGTGAAACTGTGAACACCGGTTCACGTGAAGATATTTTTTTATTTGTTCACGGTATCTTGTGTCAACTGTATTTATTTCGTATTGTATACTGTAATTATAATTAGTTAAATTTCATTTGTTTGAAATTTTTCAAGTTTCTATTATTTTTTTAAATTCGTAATCTACTTTACTTGAATACTTCATTAGCTAGGGACAAACTTTTATCGCCTACTTTTTTAGCTTTGTTCTCCCAGACTTTAATAATTTACTATTACTTTTTTTGTATTAATAGTTGGCAGTAATATTTTCAGCTATATCCTAAATGACATTTAAAGTCAGTCTGTCTAGTTCAGTTATATTGTCAGTGTAGTCCAATTACTGTTTTTAAAGATTTTAACAAAGTGCATAGGTAAGTGGGCTCTTCAGAGTAACCGAGGTTCTGTTTATACGTTATATTATAAAATAATATAGTATTTTTTATAAAAATATTATCTATTATTTCAATTAATTTTAACATCTTATTAAAACATTCATATAATTACTACATCAAGTTAAGAGTAATCCAACTCAAAATTATTCTAATCTAGGGCTACATTTGCGTTAACGTCTAACGGGAGAAAACGCGAAATATAAAAGTGTAGTCACAATAGCGTGTTAATGTGCCAAAAGAGACCGCTACCCGAGTTATCGCTTAATTTCTAATGTCATCAATAATGTCGTTAAAAAATGAACGCGTTAATTTGTAGACATATCTGCATTTTAGTGAATTAATGCACGTTAAGCATAGCATTAGACACAGGTGTAGCCCTAGCATAATAGCAATGGCGTTTATTATAGTTTACACTATTATAGGATTTAATTTTTTCGGGATAAATAATACGTGGCTCCAACAATTGAAGGGGCAAGTGGATTAATGTGCTATAATCAATAGATAAGTGGTTTAAGTAGTGTAACTCGATATTAATCATATCAAATTTTTAGCATAAACCAAAAAATGCACAAAACACTTTTTCGAAAACTAAAATGTTTAAGTTATCACAATATATAAATACACTGTATGTATATTATCGCAAACGTTTTCACCATACTATGGCATCATCAGGCGATGAATTAGCGATTAACTAACTTAAACATTTTAGTTTTCGAAAAAGTGTTTTGTGCATTTTTTGGTTTATGCTAAAAATTTGATATGATTAATGTGCTATGTTACAAATTTCATAATACGTTTATCTTCGAAAAATCTATGAATATTAAAAAACGTACGTGACATGTTTTTCAATGGTGTAATTTTCAACAAGTTTCTTCAAAAACAGTGTACATCTAATTCTGTAAAATTCAACGTTGTTATAAAATTACTTGATAAAATTACATTTCGTTGAAGGAAATTTTAGATGAGATAAGGTTTTTTCTTATTTCATGATAATGCTTTATTTTATTTAAATATTATGGTGTAAAGATGGCTTTGGATGGCTACACGGAAGTGTGTAACAAAGTTACACACAATAAATTTAATACAAAAATTGTGTTTAAACAATAATAATAAATAAAAACAACGACTGCAGATTAAATTATTAACCATATCAAAATACCATAAAATTATAATTACCCCAAAACAAATGGTAGTTTGGTCGCCGAAATAAATTATTTTTGTAATTAATGTTTCTGTTTAGTTTTACCTAATCCCAAAATCATTTAAAAGATTAGCCGGTTTCATAAAACTTTTATCAAACTATTAAGCCAGTAACGAGCTGTTAAGTGCAAATTTGGGTCTCATAAAGGCTTGTTAACACTAATCGGCTGTTAAATTTGAATACACCAAATTTCTCCACTTAAGTGTTTAATAAGAGATTTCTAACCTATCGATTTGTAATACTTTTTCTTCTATAATTAACAAAAGTTCGTGAAAATTGTCTTTATACACAAAATAAATTAATATAAATCTTATAATTAGGGAGCATTCATTAATTATGCATGGACGATTTTTGACTCCCTCCCTCTCCCCTTACGTAAGGATTTTTTAAAAATTAATTTTGACTCCCCCCCCTTGTCGCTCCTTATAATTGTAAAATATAAATAAATATATTATGGTTTGAAACCATCTTTTTAATTCACACTATTATCTTCATATCTAATTGTTTCTTATCGTTCTTTCTTGTTCTAGAACTCTTTTATTTATATAATATTTTTGTTTTAGATGCGCAATCAGTACCAATTTAATGGTATCAATAATAATGGTAATTATTATTATATTAATTTATGATATTATATGCAATTCTAAAAATAGACAGCAATAAGAACAGAAAAGCAATATTCAGGATTTTTGAACAGCGTAAAATAATTCTATAAATACTAGTACTATAACAATTAATTATTGTTTATTGGTACAATTTTGAATATTTTTTATCTGTATATATTAAGGGATTACCAACGTAAAACAGAAAAATTATATTTGATTTTTAAATTTAATTTAAAAAAATATTTAAGTTAAACTTACGTAAGGAATACGTCGAAACCCCTCCCCTCCACGTAAGGGTCCGTAAGATTTCCAATACCGCTTCCCCTCTCTCCGAACCTTTACGTAATTAATGAACGGCCTCTTAAGTATCATCCACAACCACCAAATTAACCGTAGAATTAGTAATTAGATTTAAACGTAGAAGTTTGCCGCATTTAAAACCTATGCGGTTGTTCACAACCTCGAAATTAGTACTTAGCGCGAAATTAGTCTTAGTACTTAACGCAGAACCTTGCAAGGTCCAAGCTTTTTCACGTAAATTAGTCGTCAAGTCGCTACTACGCATACTTCAAAATCATTCAAGTGTCATCTGTAATTTCTAACCTAAAACCTATTAACTTTTGTGACCTGAATTACATTTAATATTAAAAGTACAACGCTATGGTATTAGCCTGTACTCGATTTAAATAGAAAGATTATCTAGCAATAACAACAATTTACCAGACCGAAATATTAAGTTCCAAACATTGACACTAGATGGAGTTACACTAATTTGCGTATTAATTTAAGCATTGTGAATGCTATCAAAACATTAATTTATGTTCAAATTTCAAGTATTAATTTATGTACTAATTCTACGATTAATTTGGAGGTTGTGGATGAGGCTTTATTCTTTTTTAAGGGTTCGACAAAAACAGAATATATGCCACAAGCTCGGTAATGGCCAACAGGTGAAATTAATTTCAGGTGTAAAATGTCCGGTTAGTTTTACATTTTCGGGTTAATTTACAACAAAAAATGTATTTTTATCAATAATTTCTCAACAATGTTGCATTTTACAAAATTGGCCATCACTGAGTAAATTATTTACGCTAAGGTGTACTTAATAGCCAGTACCGGCAACTGTTGAGTGCTCGAGCACCACACACGAAAATACAAAACTGTAAACAATTTTGGAAAGGAAAACACTAAACTAAACAATTTGAAAAATTGTATTTAAAATTTGTCAATACACGCGGTAAATAATCTAAATAATAATAATAATAAAAAGTTGATTTGGCAAAACTATTTAAATAACTATATTAATCTATAGTAATAAAGCCATAAAACTACCCTTAATTCTGCTTATTGCTTACTTTGTCGGCTCTTAAAGGTATATCTTTTTTTGGAAAACCCTAAGGGAAAACCTAACTTGCCTGGAAAAAATTAAATAACAATATTATAATTTGGATTTATTTTGAACATAGTAATAAAGCCATAAAACTACCCTTAATTCTGCTTATTGGTTACTTTGTCGGCTCTTAAAGGTATATATTTTTTTGGAAAACCCTAAGGGAAAACCCAACTTGACTGGGAAAAATTAAATAACATCTGGACATCATAATATAATTTGGATTTATTTTGAACATAATAAGTTACAGGTTGGTATGCAGCGAAGGAAATAGGAATAATTATTAGAAATATAGTTGAGTTAGGGGTTGTCCGACGTTTCGAGTCTTTATTGGCCCATTATCAAGGCTACAAATAAATACAAATAATTAAAAATTTTACATAAATTACAAAATTGAAAATAATAAAAATAAAAATATAAAAGTGAAAAATGAAAATAATTTGAAATAGGAATAGCCACACCTAATTTATTTGAAAATATTAAAGAAATAAAAACATACTATAAACAAACTATATACTATATACTATATTGTTAACTGCTTCCAAAATGCTAAAAATAAATAAAAATGTCGATAAGATAAATAACTTATTTCTTTCAAAAACTTAAATAATAGAAAAAATTGAGACGAAATTTTATATAAAATAATTTAAACTTAAAATTAATAATTTGTATGTCCACCTCGTTCATGAATGATTCGATTAAGTTTTAAAGTACTGTTTTTCGATAATCAGCAAGTGGGATGATTTTTCAAAATTTGTCATTCAGCACTTTATTAAAAATTGAAAGCTTCTGATGGTTGCTCAGCTTGGATTATGCTACATTTGCTATTTTTGATTTATAATTTTCATGAATGTACACTTGAAGCTACTAAGTAAGTGGCAAAGTTTTTTTAATGAATTTTTTAAATATTATGTGAGAACCACACCGCAAATCCAAAAGATGCCGCCCCTGCTTAATACTGCTATTTTTTGGGGTAGAACATGAAATTACTGCATTTTTAAGGTAAATTTACTTTTATTATTAAAATAAAGCCAATTTTTTTTTTAAAGTGCTCTTATCACTGTGTTCTATTAATAAAGAGCTACCTGTTGCATCAGAAAATTTTAAAATGCTGCGTAATAATTATTGTTGGAGCTGCATTTTGCTTTTCGAATTGTGCACAACTTTTATGTTGTTTAAAATTTTTTGTTATAGAATTCTAAATTAATATTTTATACGATAAGGATAATTAACTTTATAAGAGCATTGCAAAAATTTCATTAAAGCTAACTAATTTTATTAAAATTTGTACAGATACTTTTTTAAGTAACCGTATTACAGGAACGGTGCGACGCAATAGAAAAATGTATAAAAACAAAAATGATTGGAGTGAAATTTGCAATAAAAAATGTCGAATAAGTATTGCTGTAAAAACGATTTTTATATGACAAAAAATCTTTCGTTCGGTACAATTTACGAAAATATTTTTGTGAGTAACTGTGTATTCTTTAAACTTAATGCCCTATTCAAGGTTTTGTATAAACCTAGTATAAGCAGATGTGAAATTCAACATTTTCAGCGTCCTTCGCCTTAAAGATAATAACTCCCACTACTGAACTACTTGCAACCAATGGCATTTATGGTTTCAGGGTGATTCTTTCATTTGGAATGTTTTGTTTGAATTGTTAAGTGGTTTTCGTTACGTCTAGTTTTTGTGCTTTCTATAATTTCATCTCGATGCTTCATGGATTACTTTTTTTTACAATTAGCATCTAATTTTTTAAAGGTAACATTGTTGTTTTAACATTTTGAACTTTTTGTTTCGAAATGAATAATACGTAGCTAACTTCGATCTAAAAATATAGTTTAATTAGTCAAATTTCGTATTTTAGTTGTATCTAATATTGTTAATTGTTTTTTAAACAATTAAGTTGAGTTGATAGGTATTAGCGGCCGCGCTAAGCACTTAGGAGAGTCCACGCAGATTGCAAGCGATGGAATGGTCAGAGCAGGAGTAGCGATTCGGGTTCATCAAAATTGTAAACTTACTCCATCTTAAACACAAAATTTTCAACTGAACTTGAATCACTCCTATTTTGGCCACCCTATGGTATTTGCAGTCACTTGAGAAAATAGCCAACCATTTTTAGTTTAGCTCTGATAATTTTAAGAGAAATTAAAAATTATTTATGTAATCATTAATTACTGTACTTTAAAACGTGATATGTCAAATAAAAAACAGAAAATCGGAATTTGCAATTTAACATATTGTAGTGTCCGGCCGTCAGTATAGTATGTATGTATGTACAGAAAGAGGTAATTCCCTAGATTTTGTATGCATATGACTATCATATGTTGTAACTAATCCCCTATAGCGAACTATTGTTTTCATAAGGTTTTATGTAATTATCGAAGCAATACCTAAATATGCAAAACCAACTTAACAGAAAGAAAATTTATTATTTCTTTAAATTAACAAGGTATTCACAACAAAAAATTACATGTGCAACAGGAACATACTACAGTACAAGACATTAAGAAAAATATAAAAACAAGGATATACTAGTGAATAAACCGCGAATAGGGTGAGCATAAGTGAACATAACTGAAGACTTGCAACAAATGAAATAACTTAAAAGATTAATAATACTATTGACCACGACTTTGACTATTAGTGGAACTTATATGTCGGATTTAAAAAGGTTTCCCCCACCTGTAGAACTTTTAATCGCTCGAGAACAGACAGGCGCCAAGGCAATAGGGGCGCCGGATGAGATGGCGCCCATCATTGAAATAATATCTCAAATTAAGTGTATAAAAATTTAATTCGCGTTTTATTTTTCGCAGTAGTTACCAAGCGGAAGCGAATCGTTTTTACCTATTTAGGAAAATGCTATATGAAACTGGAGAACATATTTCAGTCAAAATTTAAAAAATAATAAAAATATTCATATCGAAACACGACGACAAAAAAAGAGGCGCTACATAGGTTTTGCACACAGGCGCTGCCGGTGGTCGGCGCGGCCCTGCTCGAGAAGATAAGTCAGGTAACAACTTGAACACGTGGTGGAAAGTAGACTATTGAAAGAAGAATAGAATATTATGTTTATACTATTAACATTTTACAAAAGTCGGTATACAACAGCCGGATTTAATTGAAAATGATATTTATCAACAAGACAACGACCACAAGCATGGTGCTAGAACAGGCCCGGACTGGGACCTAAAACCGGCCCGGTTAGAGACTGTCGGCCCCCTAATTCCCACAAAAACGCTACATGTACTCGTATACATACGTATATACTGTCGTGTATTTCCCTACAATGTGGTATTTTGGAGTGTGAAATGATTTTTTATATGGTTTATGTTTGAATTTTGAATATTTGTTAAAACGAGGTTGGCAATATAGATGATATTTTTGTCAAAAAAGTCTGTTGATTTTTTAGAAAATTTGTAATTTGAATATGAAAAGTGATTTTTTTTATAAGAAGTTATTTTGTTTGAAATTAAAAGTGAATGAGAAGATGAGGTGTAGAGTGAATGCGATGATTTTGATGGTTGTTTTAGAACGGCAGCACTAATTAATATTTTGGAAGATTGGAAAAATTAGATAAAAGGAAAATTAATGATTTAAAATAATTGTTTTTATTACACCTCAATTATTGAGGTAGTAGTAGTAGTTTTATAAATAATATACATATAATAATAATGTATATTATACTGCGTATTAATCAATGTGGACTGATCGACCAGCAGTGTGATGTAAGGCTTAAATCGACGTGCTACGGAGCGGGACACCGCAGTTCGATGCTTGGTCGCGCCAATTGCGCTGCTGTGATCTAAAGCCCGAGTTTGATCTAAGGGCTATGCATCTGGCAAGGTTAGCACCCTACCAGAATATATGCAAATGCTGAAAGACCCGTGAATGCCAAATGTAAATTTGGTTAAAAAACAGGACGTAGTCCTAGATTAAGAATATTGGGTGAATATTGGATTGGGTGTTCACAGGACCGAGATGTTCATAAATTCGAATGTTCACGTTATCGAATTTTTACTATTAAAATCTTGTATTTGAACGGTTTTTGTTATTTATAAATTTATTGTGCTAAATTTTTAAATTTTATTAACCATTTTTGAAACTTTGTTATGTTATATAAAATAGAATAATGTTTTTCGCGATGTAATCAGCCAGCGCTGCTGTTTAGACGGCCCATCGGGCATTTGCCCGATCTGCCCTATGGCCAGTCCGGGCCTGTGCTAGAAGTACAGAGAAATTTAAACTCTGGCTCGATCAGACATAACCCTATAAACCAGGGGTGTCCAAACTACGACCGGTCAGACCAGGCTCGGAAAATAATTTTATCTGGCCCGCAAAGGTTTTTATAATATTTTTCGTGGAAAAATATAATTAGATTTTCAAGAATACAATATGACAGAATAATTGTTAAATAGATTTTCAAAATTGTCAATAGAATGCAACAATGTAAGTACCCTGTATCGGGTATTACCTAACTTAGGCACCGATTATCCCTTTAATTACCTACTCAAAATTTTCTAAATTTTAAAATTCTTTGTGCGCTTATTTTATAGTTTTTCCATAGTTTGTTTTTAAAGCATTTTTCGATTATTAATAAATTTTAGACAATAGCAGGAAAATACAATTTCGGATTTTTAAAAATTTCAACTCAATTTAAGGGATGTGTAAACTTTCAACGTGTTGCGCTGACGCGTTGAATATTGTGAAAGTTATAATAAATTATTATTCGTTATTAACAGCTTGACTAAAATAAGAACTGCATGTCCTTGTTTTTAACAATTTCGGTTTTAGATGCATCTGCGAAACGTTCATTTTCAAAATTAATAAAAAAATATTTTCGTAATTTGATGGGCGAGGCAAAAGATTATTATTGTCTCTTGCTCTTATTTCGAACTGCCAATATTTGCGCAGAATTGTGTGAGAAACGTCATTAGAATACTTTAAATAATTTTTATTTGTAATTTTTAATATTTAATATAATTCAAAAATTTGTTTAAATAATTTGTACCGTATATTAAAAATTAAATTTTATAATTTATAATCATTGTAAGCGCTGTTTATTGTACAATAATTTTTTTGACGCTTAGAAAAGGGGCTCCACAACGAACTTTGAATACGGGTCCAAATTTTGTAGTTCTGGCGCTGGCATTGCGAAATACTAAAATTTCTTTAAAAAAAACAGCAGTCAAATATTATACGTTGGTAAAATGGGACAAATTTAGTTTTGATCTTTTTACAAATGGCCACTCAACAAAATATTAAATCATTATTTTTTACTTACTTTTGTGGAAGTTGGATACTTTTGTGTGTTTAGATTCCTTATATTAAATTTGCAATTTTTTTTCTGTGTTATTACTTATTTGTTTGTTATTTTTTGATATTTATATCACGTTTTAAAGTATTCCATTATTTCTTATATTTACATTTTTCTTAAAATTACTAAGCAAAATTTATCCGAGTTATAGTTGGCAATAAATACCTTCAAGTTTTTACAATTCTCAGTTTCGACTTGTAATTATGGTTAATGCGACAGATTCTTTAATATCTGAACGTTCAGACATTTTCAGCAAACGTATAAAAAAATACTTAATAAATTTTGCAATGGAAATTAAATTCCTAGATAGAAATGTATATAATAATATAATCATTTTACTTCGATTTATTTAGTCAAGCGAAAGAATTAATATTTTATTCTCAGGTAAATTCTGGTAAAACTAAATTCTATTGTATTCCACATAACCCTGTATCTTTACAAATTTTATAAGACGACAAATTTTGGGAAACTCCATAAAAGTTTATTATATTGGCCCATACTAGTTGCTGGTACGACAAAAAGGTATGATGTTATATAGTTAATACAATTCAAAAATTAAGTCTTTTATTCAGAAAGGATGTCGTTAGGGTAGGTAAAAAACACGTGGCACTCGGGTTGTCTGTAAAGTCGGTTTACGGACGATAATTTTACGTGATAACGTCATAAGAAAACATTGATGAAAAATTGCATACTTTAATGAATTGAATTGTTTTCTTATGACGTAAAATCACGTAAAATTATCGTCCGTAAACCGAGTGTTAATTAAAAAAAATTGCATACTTTTATGAATTTAATTGAATTATGTTTATGTAACAGATAATACGAATTAAAACTATGTTATTACATTAACCCTCAATAGGGTAGTGCATTATGTGCATGAAACATAATTGCATCATTTGGTGATCGCGAGATCGAACCTCGTGCCGGACAAGTTTTTTTTAATGGCATTTTATAATTCAAATGATATGTATTATGCAAAGCCGATCGTGCCTCTCTCTCGCTTGTTCCGCGCTCTCGTTTGCGGAACGTGACAATTTTTCGTGCGTGCAGCCGGTATATCAATTTATAAGACGTTATCACGTCAAAAAAAAAGAAATGTTTGTAAAATGAATTGTCTGCCTGAAAAAAAAGCATATTGCCATGTTTACATTGTATGCCCATTGCATATTGTTTACATATTGCCACAAAATTTTATTAAATTTTACTTTCTTCCAAATAACTAACTTTTACTCTAATTACCGGTTCACATTATACGCGGCATACGGTTAATTAAACAATGTTCGTGTTGTTCCACACACGTTGTAAAGCTTCCCAAAAGGTCTAATTATTTGTAGGTATAATTTTGCTGTCATCCTGGTTCAAGTGATTCCATGTAATTCGATTGGATTACAATACGGACTTCGTGGAGACCCTGTCATTAAAGTAAGAAATCCTTTCATGTGGTCCTCAAAAAGTTTTTTTAATAGTTTTTGCTGTGTGCTTGAGGTCATTGTCTTGTTGATAAACAAATCGCCTAAAATTTCAATTCCTGTCGAAATTGTATGGTCCTTTAAGATTTATAAGTACACCTCTTTCGTAATTTTTTCAGTAATTTGAACCAATTTTTCACTTCTATTAGATCCAAAACATCCCCAAACTAAAACATTTACACCTCTATGCTTCACAGTTTTTACGGAGCACCCATCTAGCATTCTGTCTCCTGGGCGGCGACGAGTAAATACTCGCCGTTTACTTTCAAAGATTTCGAATTTCGACTCGTCAGTCCACAATACTTATTTCTAATTCTTCATTGTCCAATTTCGGTGATTTTTTGTCCACATTAAACTCTACTGCTTATTTTTTACAGAAACTCTTGTTTTTTTTTTGAAAAAGCAATTCTAGCTTTTAGTCTACTAAATGTCTACTACTATGAGCAGCATTAAATTCTGCTGCAATATTTGTAACTGTCAGATGTTGATTTCATAGAGACAAAAATTTTATCGAATGATCTTCAGCTTTTAAATATTAAATATTTTTATAAAAATTTACATGTAAATTTTATGTAAAATTTAACGTCGTGTCAAACAGGCTTAAGTGAAAACTAAGAGCTCTTGGTTGAAATGACCGACGCAGCGGATGTAATATTTTGTTTGCTGCAAAATTATTCGTAAATTTGATGATTTTTGAGAATAAAAAGTGAGTTTGTTTTAATTGGAAGTTTTTCTATTCAAATTTTGAAGATTGGAAGATATTTCGAGATTTTGAAGCTGTTTTGAATACGGAAGTTTTAAATGAAATCGAATAGTAAGCTGAAATTGAAAATAAAATTTAATTGATTTGGAAGTGATTAAAAATTGGAATACCAAAATTAAGATTGAAAATTTAAAATTAGTATATAGGCTAGTATTCTATCGAAAGCATTTTCAGTTTTTTCATTTTTTACTTTTATATTTTCTGTAATCTATAATTTGTAATTTTTTAATTCTGAAATATATTTTTATATTATGTTTTATTACTTATATTGTTTTTTCAATTTTATAATTTATGTAAGGCTTTTAATTATTTGTATCTATAATTTGCATATATTTTTGTAGCCTTGATAATGGGTCAATAAAGACTCGAAACGTCGGACAATTTTATTGTTTATTACTGACCCCTATCTCAACTATTATGGTTTTTTAATTTTAAGTTTTTAATTTGTTTGGTATATATTTTCTTGCTTCTCATTATTTTTACGTTTTTCTTATGTTATATACGACCGATGATCGAAAATAATTGTGAAGTAAGTTTTTATTTTAAATTTTTATCATATTTTTATAACGTAGTTTTTTTCAAAAATTCTTATTCGGTATTTCAAGATTTTTGTCGTTTTTCTTTTTTTTAAAGGCTATTATAGTCATAGCCCCACGCTTTTTATATTGATGCTTTCAGGGAGCTTTGTTTGTTCTTATTTGAAAAATTCTTTTTTTACTTTTTAGTGCAATTTCTAGAAAAAGTTTTTTTTTATTTTTTTTCTTGTTTATTCAAATATTTTAAGTCCAAACCTGTTAAATGTAAATTATTGTCTTTTTTATTGTTTTGGTCTGTTTAGTTTAACATTACATACTATCAACTACCACAATATCCACTTAAAAAATTCATTTTTTATTTCTATTGTAAAATTTTTGACTTCTTACTACAACTGCTACAAATATAATACTGACTCTAAGCAAAGATAAGCTAATACAATTTGTCATTTCAACGTTCTAAAAAATAACTATCGATTTTAAAGGATACATACGTCGCTCGAAACAGGTCGTTATTAATGCTGTTAGCTACCTGCACCGACTGTCCGAGAGCCCTATAGTAAATTATAGGATATCTCGAAAACTATTCACTGGATTAACTTGAAATTTTAAGATTAAACTTCCGAGTTGTCATACTTTAAGAAAATGCATAAAAATTAAATTTTAAAAAATCCCGAGTGCATCTCATCCTAAGCTATATTGCATTTCGTATGTTATGTAGTATGGTATATAATATTTAATACTACTTTTTAAATTATTTAAAATTAACGCGTTTTTAAATTAATTTCACACTCAATTAAAATATAAAATTTATTTTTTATAATGATGAATTATGAAAAAAATGAAAAATAATTTTTACGCGCAATTGAATAAATGCGAAAGTCAAACTTTTACAAACTGAAGAATTAATATGTAACTTCTAAAATTGGCAGTAACACGTGCGGATGTTGTACAATTTACTAAAATATTAATAAAGGATATCGGTTTCAACTCACGCTACAATTATTTTGAAGGGAGGTATAATATACCCCTATTCACATAATAGGGGTCGATAACGTACTTTGGTTTTCCAAAGTTAGAAAAAGATACAATTCTACTTTCTTGGCATTTTGTTCCACTGTATGCCAGCAGGAAAGTTACAAACTGTATTATTATATTCGCGAATAAAATTAAGAATGCGACGTCTGGTGGCAGAATTAAGAACACTTCGATGCGAGTACTAGACGTGGTTCATTGTACTTAAAGATTTTAGAGCAATTTGTTTCGTCATTTCACCTTTTTCTTTGATAATTCGAACATACAAAAAGATTTACAAGGTTGATTCGATCACTGTAAACACAACTATAACCTCAATTTATTCGCATATGCCGGTCATTTTGACAATTTAGCAGCGCCCCCATCGTTAATTTTATTCGCGAATAGGTTTTGTACTTCTTATTTTTTAATCAATTTTTATCTATCTAATCTTTCATATGCATGAGGTGTAAAGGTTCGCGCACGAAGTATTAGTAACGTAAGCTTTTGGAATCATTTAATATCAATCGTGGTTATTGTAGGTCAGTGTGCATCCGAGATTGAGTAAACTACGTGCATTAGTGTCATATGCGGCAGACATTACGCCTACCTTAGCTTCGTGGTCAGCTATGGATATGTACATCTGCATACACGAAAGAAGTATCTATCTCGGATAGATCACACGACCGAAACCATTTTAATTTTTTGATCAATCATTTTTATTTATATTATTGCTAATACTTTTGTCTTTCCGGCACTAAAAAAGATTTTTTTCTGTTTTATAAATTTCTGCTTTGGCTTTGTTAGATCATTTTTAAATTATTTTATTTGAAAGTAGGTGTCCTCAGCAAAACCCATATGTAGGAAACGCAAACTTGTACCCTCAACAACCTCAATCATATTGGGATTTTGACTATCCAAGGTAAAGTAGATTTCAAAACAAGTTTTAAAAAAAAATCGTTATTGCTAGCTAAGAGTAGGCTCAATAAGTTCGAGGATAAGTTTCTATCATTTTAATCAAAATCAAACTTTTCCGTAGATCATCGTTAAATAATTATTATAATCATAATAATTTTAATCGCCGCCGAAATAATTATAGAAGTTATTCCAATCGCCAAACAATTCGATCGTCAAATAGAATAATTGATAATTTGACGATTTCGCCATCAATCAATAAAGAGGTTGACAAAAATTTCACCGCTTCCAATAATATCGAAAACGATACAAAAGCTGCCGAAAACATTATTGATAAAAATACTACAAGTTCACGTGCAAGCAACCAAGATGTCAATAATGATGAAGTTGATATGGAAATTGATTCCGATACAGATACAGTAGTATTAGAATCTAATACTTCGCCAGATAAAAGCAATTATCAAAGTGATCTAAAGAAACCAAAAAGTGACTCAACTAAAGAAGTAATTATAGAGAAAGTCATAAAAATTAAGAACAAGGAAAATAAAAGAAGGAAGTCGATAACGGATAAAGAATTTCGCCGCCCCGTGAAACACAAAGGAAGATCGTCATCAATACCAAGCAATAATCTTCCGTTACTAAACCCATCAGGCCCGAGTTCTATGGTTACACGATTAAAATCTCGCGAAAATTCAATTTTGGAACGAGAAATGCCGTCATCGACGAAAAGAAGTGTAACTAATGAAAAAAATTTCGAAATGAGTGCAAAACAACCAAAACTAATAGCTGATAAACCTGCACAAAACCCAATTAAACAGGGTTCAATATTACCAACTAAAACAAACGCGATAATTAAACCACAGCTATTAAACCGGGATCCTCGTTTACAAAATCGTAATGATTTAAAATACAAAACAAGTTTATCAAATAGTAGTCAAGCTTCTATGCCAACTATCGGTTCAAATAGTAGTTCGATAAAGACATCAACTCCTCAAAAGGATGCAGATGACGTACATCGTAAGAAAATGCTTATGCAACATATATTTGGAGAGGAAGACTCACCTCCTAAGCAATCCCAAACAGAAACAGGTTATTATAAATTTCTATTAAATTGCAATCAACTTTTTATATCAATTTAAATTTGTTTTTATTTTCAGTTAAACCCACACCAAAAGAGAAGGAAAAAAAGAAAAAAGACGATTATAAAAGGAAATATGGAAGTTTGCATAAAACAAAATCGTTCACCAAAGATAAGTTGGACTCGACGGCAAAGCGTCGTAAAAATGCAGAACACAACCGAAAACATGAGAGAAGTCTCGGTGAAAAGAAACTTTCAAAAATCTTAAATATGAGCACTAGTGTCGAAGTAGAACTCATACAAGAGGAAGTTCAACTAAACATGCCGGAGTTGGAAGAAGTTCCAAAAACCGCTCAACCTATCGTTCACGGTGAACTGATTCCTCCATGTCGCATTACCGAAACTAGTTTGCAATTATGTGACGATCAAGTTAACGTAATTGATATAGAAGCCCTACCAGATATTTCGGAAAACTCGGTAGGCGAAGATCTATTATTAAAAACTGAAATGATACTAGAGGAATTTGGTTTCGACACTTTACCGTCTTCAGATAATGGATACGCACCTTCACCCGTGACGGAAGATAGCGATATTTTCGAATATCTTAAAGAATCCGCTTCCAAAGATAATGAAATTATTGTGGGTGATCAAAATTTCAGGAATGAAGATACAAGTGATATCCCACAAATACAAAGTGTAACCACTGATGAAACTTCTGTATATTCTCCATCACCATTGCACACTTCAATGGATTTTCAAGAAATGAAATTTATTCCACCAGAAACTGAAGATGTTAAACCCATTTTGTTTAAAGATGCAATAATATTAATTGAAGACGACGCAGATCAAGTGAAGGAGCTTGTAAAAATTGATGATTCTGACTTTGCAGCCAAGTTTGCCTGCGACTTTCATTGTTACCATCTTGTTGAGAATACCGTATACGAGTTGAGTGTCAATACTGCAACAACCATGGAAAGTAAAAATAATTATCTAGAATTATTTGATAGTCGAAAACAAATTTTTGATCGAATTTCAAAAACAATGCACATTTATTTCCAAAAGCATGAAATTTTAAATTTCGATTGTAATAGGTTGATTGAAGAAATCAATAAAACTTACACACAAAAATGCAACAGTACCATTACAAATTTAAAAATTTTGAGGTTTTTACATAACGTGGTATTAACTTGGAGAAAACCTGAGAATGCCTTCATGAAGCGTTTTTGCGATGATATTGGTCATTACATGCTGTTATCCAATATGGAGATGGATCATGAAAAGAATCAACCATCTAAATCAATCATATCCAGTACATCTGAAGCTATCGTTACCAAAGATCCTACATCTTCTCCAACTGGTAAGTTTTAATAGTAATCTTTGCATATGACTCTTGCGGTAGTTTTGTCTCTATAGTTAGTTATTACGATAACATTTATTATGCAAGTGCCCGATGCTTTGTTCTAGTAGAAAGTTTAGATTTTATTATTTTTTTAGTTTATTTAACTTGATTGCATAATTCTGTTTTTGCAAAAATTGTACATCATTTTTTTTGTATGGTACATTTCTACATTTGATTAAATCTTCATCTTCACTTCATTTTTAATGATATGATAATTTCGATTGAAATTAATTGCTAAATAATTGTTATTGAAATGAAGCTTACATTTTTTTTTTGTAGTTGCTGTTGCTGCACAAACTACTGTAGAACAAACTCAACAAGTTGAATCAACTTTGAGTGCAAAACAGACGATTACAATTTCTCCTCGGCCAATTGAACAATTGCTGGCCAAACCTCACCTGCCCGAACATAGTCCACCAGTTCAACAACCCATCTTCAATCAAACTCAGCCATCGGTTAATAATTTGAGCTCGCCTACAATCCAATCTCAGACTCCAGTTTTTTCATCAAGTTCTACTCAAAATCAAGGTGCATCGTATCAAATCACATCACCACATTCGACAAGTAGAACTACCGAATCATTGCCACCAACTTATCAGTCTATCTATGAAGATCAGCTAAATATAACTCAAACTCGGAATTCAGTTCAATCTCCTCTAAATAGGCCACTTCCGGTTGTGCCTACAAGTTCTCAAATTCCACCGTTAATTGCTAAACCAAAAAGCCGTTCAGCGAAAAAAGTAGTAAATAAATCTCAAAATCAATTTATTCAACCTCCTCAAATTTTATCCCAACCTCCACCACCATATTCAACAAATTTAAATACAATTGAAAATGTATATAGGAATATGATACCGGGTCAAAATAAATATATTTCAAGTCCTACCCATCATTCTCAATTTCAATCAAATCAAAATTTACCGGACACACATAATCTAGGCATGGCAGAGGTTCCCACAAGTCAGCCATCATTATGGACTTTGCAACGCATGGTAAACGCAGCTCCAACGAGATTACCCCAGTGCAAGCAATTGCAAAATAATTCGTTTTCAAATAAATCTCATCCGAGATTTTCTCAGCCTACAAGACTATCAGCACACTTGATGCAATCTCGGACTCATCCTATAACCAAAAATTCAACCCCGGGCTTCCAATTTCATGAACAAATGCCACCTACTTCTGCAAACTTAAATATGTACTACCCAAGTTATTTCATGTATCAAGAACATACAGAACAACATCATCCACGTCAACAATTGCAATATGAAGGTGCATCAAGAGCAGCAACTGGATTAACTGAAAATGTATCCAATGACAATTTGTATTTTCACGGACATGAATTGGAAAATCACAACCCACGACTACAAACAGCACAGTTGCAACATCAAACAACAATGCAACCATCGTCTCTGGTGGAACAGTTAGGAAGGCCCCCGAGGAGCAGTCTACAAGGTTGTTCCAGACAAACGGAGGTTTCAACTGCACAACCCAGAATTTCGCACTCAAATGGTACATTCAATTCAACTGATAGTCGCTTACGTTCGCCTTTAAACTTGAATAATCAATTTGCACTTCCGCATCTTTCCGCTACTCCACATTCACAAAGTACATCACAATACGAACATGGACAGCAATTACAAGGTCTTGTTGGCGAGACGCAGAATGTACAAAAATCCCCTAGTCGAGAATGCAATCGAAGATCTTCAAATGAGAACCATTCATCGCTTAATCAAACATTAAACCCAATAAGTTCAAGAGGTAACGTCAAAATATCATTAAAGTGTCATTACGAAAATGTATGATACAATTTTGTTTCAGTTGCCGAATGCACTTCTACAAGTAGAACGCCTGATATCGAAAGCAATATTTCGCGTAATGTAGGTAACAGTTATACTACACCAAATAATACTGTCGTACAAAGCGAACCGGTAATAACCACCGTTGTGGTCAAAACTGAGGTAGTGCCTAAACAGATCGAATCGATGGAGTGTATTGTCATTGATGATAATGACGACGACATTAGCAATCATTCTGACAACCAAAATGTAAGTACAATAATTTTTCTTTGTAAAATATAATATCAAAAAATGTCTTGTAAAAAGTTATCATTATTGAAAATTTAAGCATTATTTTTTTATCCTAAATTCTTTTACCATCTTGCAATTTTTGAAAAAATCCAAAAAATTATAATAATTAAATTTAACGTAAATTTGCAAGTTGCACCCATTGAAAGTTTTAGTATTTTTTAAATTATTAACGCAACTTTGAAACATCTTATTGCGGGGCCGCTATGGAATAAAAAACTGCAATTCCTTAAATATTTCTTGCAACAAAAATTTTATAAACTCTGACCACTTGTACTAATTCTCTTCATAATTACCATTATTCACACACAGGGTGAATCAATATTGTAGATTTGGTATGTTCGTATTTTACTTAACTTTATTATCGTGAACTTATTTTAACCACTTGATTTTTGGATTCATTAGTTACCTCTTCATATCGACTAATCTTGGCGTGTATTGTGCAGGGTGCTATCTATTGAGCTTAACACAGGTAATAGCATAAATTAAAAACTTTGAAATACTAAAACTCAATTTTTTTAAATGGATATCTTTTAATAAAATATTTTCATCATAAATGTAAAATCAGAAGACACTGTCACGGTAATTAGGTATCGTAATATTTGATTACTAACGTGATATAATTTTTAGATATTATGCAGATACAACATATTTTTTTTTTTTTATTTAAGGCAACAATTGAAGTTGATTCACTCTGTATAAATAATGGTTTGAATTAAATTATAATAAAAGTGGTGGTACCTTTTTACTTCTTTCCCATCTTTCTCTGTTTTTCTTATGTTTATTTTTCATTCATTCATACTTGTTAACTTCTTCTAATTCCATCTTTTTTTTTTATTAGCTTTAGCCGATAGGACTACTTCGTCAAGGTCAGTTCCTTCTTCATTGACTTAGAAAGTTTAGTATCGCGAAATATTTTATCATTTTAAATAGTTTATATTTAAATCCATTTTACTTTGATGTTTGTTAAAATTCTTACTAATGTAGCCCGATTTATACGAAATGGAAAATGCATGTAAAAGTTCTTACTTGGAAAGACGAAATCAAAATAAGTGGAAATTTCTGTTTAAGTAAAATGGATTTAACTTTCTCATAGCGATCATATATAAATATGCTTAATTACTAACTACTAAATCTGCAAACTGAAAGTGAAAGGAGAATATTCAATAATTATTTAGCAATTAGTAGTTACATATTATTTATTGATCATTTTTGTTGTAGATGTTGCTTTTTAATATTTAGACGCTTATAAAAAAAAATAATAAAACTCACAATAGTGCACTTGGATCAAATAGAAAAGCAATGCACCTAGAATTTCATTTTTTTTCTGTTTATTCTTACAACTCTTTCAAAGTTTTTAATTTGTACTTATCACGTGATTACTTTTACAGCTGTCGTCCCCCACAATTACGTCATCATTAACTACTACCCAAGTATGTTAAATATGAATTACAAGTTATGATTTTTTAATTACATTTTGTTTATTTTAAGACTCAAGATAATAGCTTAAGTAACTTAAGCAAAGTTTGTATTTGTAATGAAGAAGCAATTTTTATTTGTGTTTGTAAAAAAGCACTGTACTGCAGCATCGAATGTCAGGTAAATATATTTGTCTGGGGTAAGCAGAATTGAAAGGTCGATGCCACGAAAGGGTGCGCTTTTACCAATCCATTCTCTCTATCCTATTTGTTCTGAGTCACGATACATAAAATTTACTTGTTTTCTTTTGTTTAAACAGAAAAAGGACTGGGAGAAGCACAGTTTCGCTTGTATTTGAAAGAAAAATTTTGACTACCTCTCGTTTCAGTATTTTTTAATATAATAATTTAATTTTTTACATTTCTAAGTTTTGTTATATTTATAAGAAGAAATTGTTACTTTATATTGCGTACGGAAGATTTAGATCTGAATTGTTAAAATCACTCAGGTGATTTATCGAAGTTTTTACGAACGTTGTGTTTTATTGTTTTGCTTGTGAATTGTGAACAAGAATATGTACGCACATATTATAATTATTATAATATTATATTATACATATTATAATTATTATGTAATTGTAATAATGCACAACAGTTCACATAGAAATTAACTGTTCATATGTTCAAAGATATTTTATTTCTAAATGTGTTTGAATTAAAAGTATTTTCTATATATTATTTTTTGTTATTGTTGAATTATTATTTGTGAATAATGAAAACGAACAAGAATGTTCATCTAGGGCAGTGGTTCCCAAAGGGGTATATCGTGGGCATACTAGAAGAAGTGACCAAGTCAAAAATAGAGTTTTGAGATAAATCAAATTGAATGTTTTGCATTTTGCAGAAAATCAGCTTTATAATATTTTTAATTTTTGTTTTTGAATAATAAACATGTTCAATACGTTATTAGAATATAGGTGGTTTTTCGAGACCTGAGTCTTACATTTTTACGGTACTTGATCATTTTAACTAATTTCCGCAATTTTTTGACTTTCACTTTTTCTTGTATGCCCACGATATATTAATACCCCACGGGTCGTCAACAACCTGCAAAGGGTCTAAAAAGAAGTAGTTAGGCACTATTGCAGAAACTACACTTGATTCGCACCTGGGTTAAATTTAAATTAACCACCTTTCCTCATATCTAGTGAAAGGGGTTTCAGTGCGGTTGCCAATCTTCTAACAACAAAAAGAAACAGACTGGACGTCATTAACCGAGGAAATTTGAGATTAAACCTGTTGAAATAAGCCTCATTGTATAGTCGCCAGACTTCAAAATTACATCTGTTCATAAAGTACCATAACTAATTTAGTGGTTTCCTTATTGACCACCATATATTTTTCTAGAATAAGTTCTCAAGTTACAAATTAAAATAATCAAATATATATAATGGGTATAGCCATAAAAAGGGCGAATAGGTTTTTAGTTTTAAGTATTATAAGTTAGTTGGTTTTTAAAGCTCTTTGAGTAAGGTATTCCTTTCTTATAAAAATAAAAACAACTTAAATATAATTCGGTCTAATTATTCAAATAATAAAACCACCGGTTCCTAGTCCAACTCGCTCGCTCCTCTGCTACGAAACTATTTGTTAATTATTTCACATCTTGTCTTCAAACTCCTTCGACAATATTTCAAAGTCAATTTTCTCGAAAATTTCTGGCCATCTGGCCCTACTGCTTTGAGGAGTTCTAATTGAAGGGCTAAACCTTCAGTAGAATAAGTGACAAAAATGCGGAGGTCATATAATTCCCTTGTGAGTGCTATTAAATATATATTTTTTTAACAGCAAGAAAACCAGGATCTATTTTACAGCAAATTTAGAACTAAATATTAATAATAGAAATGGACCAGCATTGGTACAAGAAAATTACATGTAATTAATCATTATTTCTTGAACCAAATTTTCGGAAATCAGTAAAAACACTACCACGATCAAATTTCTTAAAATTAATAATTTAGACATCGTCTTAAAGTTTTTGAAAAATAGGTTTCATAGATGTATTTTTTTTTAAATTTTCATCTCTAGATGTTTATTTTTATGGCAGTCCGGGGGGGGGGGGGGTCATGTAGGTAGGTATATTTTCTAAACTGTCATCTACGGTACAAAAGGTATTATTTTAATTATTTTTGACTTCCTGTGAAATATACAATACAGTGTATTTTATTTGTGAATGCTTGGTGAATTTTAGTTCTAAAAAGTTCATTTTTTCATAGTTTCTTTATAACATTTCTACCTTCTTAAAAAGATCAATCAATTTCTTTCTTTTATAATTAATTAATACATTTATAACTTTGAAACTGCCAAATGGAAATTTAAAGTTTCGCAAAAAGAGGAAAAAGCAATAAATTACTAAACAAATAGACAGATTTATGCATGGGTAAGTAGGCGAGATCGACGATCTTCTTTCGTGAGTTGTGTACAACCTTTAATTTAATTTTTGAGTAGGAAAAACGTAGAAACATTGTAAAAGCAGGTAGGTAACATCAGGCCCGGACTGAGACCTAAAACCGGTCCGGGCATTTTAGAGACCGTCGGCCCCCTACTTCTCACAAAAACGCTACATGTACTCTTAACATATTTATTTTTTATAAAACGTGTAATGTCCAAAATTCATGAAAAAAACATACTTATTTTTTTTGGCGTTTGTTTTTTAGTTTTTTAGTTCTAATAGTGAAAGACATTCTTTATTAGTATTATTTTTTGACTTTGCCATTTTACAATACATCTAACAAAATAAAAAACAAATACACTCACAAAAATACTGATTTGAATTGCATGCAAAATGAAAAGAATTACATACTAACATGAAAAAAATTATTACAATGTCATCACCACTTTGTATTTTGTCGACAATTGGGCGACTTTATTATCATTATGTAGATATGCATTTCGTTCTTTTAAACATGGGTGTCTTGTGGCGCAGCCAGGATTTTGTTATGGGGGGGGGGGCTAAAGGATGCGAGCTGCGTAGTGCCCATAGACGTCAATTTGGTAAATCCGACCCTGAGAGCCCGAAAATGCCAGACCTAAATTAACTGGCTTGGCTGATTAAAGCGACTATGGGCATTAAAAAAAAAAACGAATATTAAAATATTGAATTTTAACTGTTAAGTAAAGAATACATACTTACATAGCAAAATAATATTTAATAAACAGTAAAAATGTCAATAATTAATTAAATATTAATTATATTATATGTTATATGTTAATTATTGTCATTTTTATTGTTTTTTAAATATTATTTTTCTATGTATGTATTCTTTACTTAACAGTTAAAATTCAATATTTTAATATTTGTTTTGAGTGTAATAATGTTCACGTTACCGCGTAGCTATAGAAAACATTGGGTGTTCACAGGACCGAGATACGGTTTTTGTTATTTATAAATTTATTGTGCTAAAATTTTAAGTTTTGTTAACCATTTTGATATTTTGTTATGTTACCTATATAAAATAGCATAATTTTTTTCGCGATATAATCAGCCACTGGTTAGACGGCCCTTTGACTGCACCGGCCCATCGGGCATTTGCTCGATCTGCCCTATGGCCAGTCCGGGCCTGGGTAACATTGTTAAATAACGTTCATTTATGGCTAAATTTACCCCAACCGATCTACGTTTTGCAATTTTGTAAACAACGAAAAAGTGTCAGGAATTTTTAGTACCTACCTATAGGTTTATGGTTTCTCATACTCGAAATTAGACAAAATCAATGACTTAAAATATTTTTAAATAAATTAAAAAATAGATTTTCTGGTTTTTCATTCTTTACCTTTTCAATTATTTAACGTCGCATTTACATTAACTTACCTATATTTCTATTTGCACAATTGATAAGCAAATGATTCATCCTTTGATATAGTTTTCTTATCATTTATTTATCAGTTGGTTTTTTACTAATCGTAACTGTTACATACAACATTACAATAATAATTCAAAATGAAAAGTATACCGGTACTTATAATCTTTGGAATATTCGCGAGTTTTGTTGGTGTTTTTGGTAAATATTTATAAAATAATATGTTTATTTTCTATTATATTGTTTTTTTTAGTGAGCGGACAAAATGCCATCAATAGTTTGCATTGCTACATATGCGAATTGGAACTTACCAGTGCTTGTCAAGAATCGGCCGACGTATCGGTTTTAACGTCGGCCGATTGTAAAGATTTGTCTTATTCTTCTAGATCACTTCTAAATAAAACTGAAGTAATAGATGAAGTATTATCAAAATCGATGGATGGAAAAATTCGTGGGGCTCCGATATTGAATAGCATTTTTCACCAAAATCAAAAACGAAGTGCAACCGATGAAGTGAAATACGTTTGCTTAACTGTTTCCTTGTCTTCAGGTAAAAATACTGGAAACTGTCACGTATGTGATCACACGATTTTAACTTTTTTCTATTGATTATTGGTAAAAGGACACTTTTCTAAGCATACTAGAACAAAAATTTTGTTGGATTATACATTAATTTTAGAAAAAATTGAATTTGAAAAATTTAAATTTACATGTATTTTAGATACACCTTTTAACACGGCTGCATGATTAGCCATTTTTGTGTAAGGTAAAACAATTTAAAAATATCCCCGAAGAATGGGAACTCGCCAAAGGTGGAATCCGAGATTTGCCATAAATAAGTTATTTTATAATAAGGCCGATGACCTGTAATGTATTCCGATATTTTAATTAACCTAATAATTCGAAACCCATCGAAAACGACAGTACTAACTCTAGACCACGCGTAAGGCACGGCAGAACTGGGTATATCAAGTTACACGCCCCTGCTAATTCGCATTTTTAAAATGCCGTAATTTCGACAACTATTGCATAATCTAAGAAAATGTTTGTGTTAATGTACTCAGAAAATTGTCCTCTTTCCAATGCTCAATAGGAAAAAGTTCAATTCTTGTGATCACATACGTGACAGTAATCAAAATACTTATTACTCTTCCTACCTACTTCTGCATCGTTTAAATTTTAGGCGATAAGAAAGGAATTAGCAGAACTTGCGAAAGAGTGCCAGCTCACGTTAAAGATGTGTGCGATTTTATTAAACAAGATATACAAGGACCATTTGAAGTTACTAAATGTAGCGCATGTACGAAAGACTATTGCAATTCGTCATCGGCAGCAGGTTTAACGTTCTTTTTAATATTTGTAATCATGCTGAATGTAATTCTTACCAAATAAGCCAAATACGTACACGTAAACTCAAAATGTTACAGTGTTTATTCGTGTATTTTGTGTTATAGCAATTTTTTTACTTATTATTATAAATATTATAATTACTGGAAAATTGTTACAATGTGAAAAAGATATTGATATTTTAATAAGTTAGCGGCTATTTTAACATTGTAGGTTATATAGGTATTTATAATAAATCGAATCTGCACAGATCACAAAATCAATTGTTTCACATTTTTTAAACCATTTTAGTATTCTACTAATTTCTAGAACTTGATATGGCGAAGACGAGTCAAAAAAGTGGCAAAAAATCTGAAACTTTTCAAATTTAATTTGTAGGAGCTAGACAATTGTAATATTGTAAATTTGAATTTAAATATACATAATGGGCGCGAAATTTTAAATTTAATTCATGTTGGTTACTTTAAAATACAGCGATTTGGCAACAGCGGGTTTTAAACGCAGGAAGTAGGAGTTTCCGTTAGTACCGTTGTACCTTGGAATGGAAATGGCGCATGTCACAAATTGGGAAAATGAGGAAAGACGGCAATTGATTGAATTTTCTGCTGGTGCAATATCTTTCGCGATTCTTAAATAGTATTAATAATTGTCTTAGGCTATTAGCCAGCCTGTTTTACGACTTAAGACCAATTTTTTTTGAAATCGGCGCTATATCTTACTTAAGAAGCAAACCTTAACTCAAAATTGACAAAATTGGACTTCCACCCTTTCCATTTAAGGCACAGAATTGTACTTCCCTTAGTGGACAGAGCTACCGCTACGTACTGTCGTGAAATCAAACGATTTTGACCTAACCTATACTTAATTAAAATTTTTGGGAATTTGATTTTGAAAGTTTGTAGTTTGGAGAGTGCAAGGTGGGGAGAAAAAGAGAAGGAGAGGGAATTTTTGCCTAAAATAACCGCACGAGTCAGTTGTGCGTATTTTGGCTCTGAAAGTTTTTGAATATAATTTTTGGGAAATAAATTTAAAAGTGTGATTTATAATATTTGAATATTTTGATCGGATTTGATCGTGAAGATTTTTTTTGATGTGAGTAGAAGATTAATTTTGTTCGATTAAAATTGAATTATTTTTGGAGCAAACGAATTTTTATTTTGAAGTATTTTTTTAATTGGATTTGCTTGGAAAGTGAGTAAATTTAAATTCGAAAAGTAAAATTACTTTTAAAAAGCGACGCATGCATTGAAAGATAAGGCACTGCATTTGATAAGTAAAATTAAAGAGTCTCATGCACGGCGAAATTTAACAATTTTGTATTTGGAAATTTTGTTTTGAATATCTTCTTATGAAGCTATCATAGAACCGACCACCCTCGAGTAAGACTATCTCTGCTCCCGCCAACTCAGAGCTACGCCGTGGTAGAGAAAAGTAAGGTGATGATTTTTTACAAAAAAAAACACAGCAGTACGTATTGCTGTGGAATCTCCGTAGAAAATGTACAACCTTCTGCATTGCCTCGGGTTAGCCCTGGATTGCGGACACCTTGGATAACTTTCAGAGGAAGGATTCTAAGCGTCTTCAAAAAAAATAATTAAATAAAAAATTTCTTGTAAAAATAAATAAACGCATTTCCAAAAATTCAATGTAAAATATTATTGGGCTCGTACTTTTAATTTTTATGCTTATCCAATTCGACGTGTTATCTTTCTCGCCACACGTTCGCACTTACAAATGTAATTTAAATTTTACAATTTTAAATATAAATTAATCCAAATTAATCATCTAAATCAATACACTATCGTTCGGCAGCAACTCATCAAAAATAATCCAAAATAATTAATTCTAATTCAAATATCAAATAATACGCCGTAATGCAAACGCATAAAAATCACTTTATTCAAATCAAAAACTACTCACAATTTCAAAAATAAATTTTACAAAGTCACTGCACTGCCTACTCTTGCGGCGACTCGTGGCAAAAAGCTTCGTCTCTCCGTCGATTCTAACAAAATGTATAGGGTGGTTGCGAATCCTTTTGAAACACGACAATATATAAAAATTTACAATAGCACAAAAACTATTGTCTTTAGTTATTAACACTTGGGCCCATAACCTGCGACTGTTTGAGCTTCTGTTCGCGAAAAAAATGTTTCTACCTCATCTCGCTCTGCGTTATAAAAAAGTATGTCATGTAATTTCAGGCCAAAATTATTTACAATGCAGATTTCTACCTATAAGCAAACTTACATACCAAGAGAATTTACAAATATATTGGTACCTACTATGTTAATACAGATGAATAGCAGGAAAACACACCGATAAAAAATTAAAAAATGTTTCAAAAATAAAGGGAAGCCTTTCATCAGGGCCGTATTTAGACTAGATTTTTGGGGAGGGGGGGGGGTTAAAAATATTAACAAATAAATAGCTAATTTATTAAAATACAAAAGAAACTAAAATTTAAAACAAAAAATAAAAGTATAAAGTAGAACATATTTAAAAAATAAAAAAAAACTACAATAAAAAACAAATATAAAATAAAAAATAGAAGAAACTCGATAAATAAATAAATACCTAAATAAAAAAATTTAAGTACCAAGTTAAACCGTCAGTCATGCTAAAATCGGCAAAATAAATGCAATTTTGATAATTTTTTTAAATTTAAATTTTGTTATATTAATTTTTGAAATGTAATGTTTGCAGAAAAATGAGTAGAGGGAGGTTTTTTTGCCAAGATGGCGGAAACGATGGAGGCCTAGATTTTTGCAATTAAGATTTTATTTTTGAGTATTGTTATTGGAAAATTTTGTTTAAAAGTATTTTGGTCGACCGCAAAAAAGTCGAAATTTTGTGAGAAGAATGTATTTATTTAATTTGTCGAGGGAGCGACAAATTTTGATTACAGGTTGACTTCTGGTGGGCATAAAATTTTTTTTGTGCCATTTTAAAAGTTTTGTTTACTACGATATTTTTAATAAGTTTAAACTTATTAATATTTGAATTTTAAACTCTTTTGTAAAAAAACGTCTTTAAATAAAATTTTTTAATTTAATAAAAATCACAAACTAAATTCTTATTTTACGGATGGTAAATAATGTCAAAACGAAGAACTAAATTACACCAAAATATAAGACAATTTATGGGTTTGCAATGCCCACTCTAATTTATTGCGGAAGTGTTATTTTAACCTATGTTGCCGATGACGGCCATAAAATTTATTTTTCTTTGAAAATTTTTGGTTCAAACAATTTATAGCAATTTAAAATTTTTACCATAATAGTAAGAATTAAAATAAAATATTTCATTTATTTCAATATAATTATTTTTTAAAAAATCGAAAATTAATTAATAGAAGTAATAACTAACAATATTAATTTAGGGGCCGCAGACTTTTACACAGTACTGTAAATATATAGGGCTTTTTTATATTTTTCATCCGTCAGTTTCTATATTTTTGCAATTTAGTAGTAGAGGTGTATTCAATCCAGTGTCGCCAATCACTGGATACTTCAAGTTTAATGTTTTTGTTATTAGTTGTAAAGATTGTTTTTGTTTTTTCTGATTTTTTTACGATTGCAGGCGGACTTCCAGTACTTGATAAATAATTTCTGGAGGGGTCCTAACTTCTAACCCCCCCCCCGTAAATACGGCCCTGCCCTTCATAGATTTGCTAATTATTTAGAAAGTTGTATGAAATCGAAACTATTACAAAAATACCACCACAAAACGAAGATACATAAGCGATCAACTGAACTTACTGATTAGAGGGGGTAAAAGAGAAACTCGAAATAAAATTAAAAACTCAGAACTTCATTGGGTGAAAATGTCGATTCCTTTCTTATACTTTTGTAATAAAATAATCTTATTTTTTCTATTACAAAAATTGTCAATGCTATAAATTAATAAGTAGCAAATAGAAAATAATCCGTTATTAAATATTTAGAAACCATGAAACCTAGTTAGTGAAATAATAACAGGGTGCAGTTAGAGCTAACAATTGATTCATAAAGAAACACAAAAATTTTTATCACATTATTGACAAAAAATATTATAAAATCTTTGTTTAAATAACAATTAGATAAATGAACTCACTCTATTATAAATATGGGAGAGAGCCCTAAATTTGATCACAATTATTAGTTAGTGAAATTATACCCGGTAGTTCGGAGATGGAAACAATTAACAGTTTGGTTTTTATTGCAATTTTATTAATCGTCGTCGATGCTGCCTGTAAGTATTAATAATTAAATTTTATTTTTGAGTTTTTTTAAAACTGTATTTACTGGACGCGGCAAAAATTGATTTCAAAACTGAATAAAATTATATTTATAGATTCTTTACGATGCTACAACTGCAATTCAACAAATCCCGATAGATCCTGTTTCGACCCAATAGATAAAAATTATATTCCATCTATATTTTGTAATATTTCTGATTCGGAGACTTGCATGTCGTTTGAAGCTTTTGGTAAGTTTTGAAACGAATAATATTTTTTACGCAATACTAAATCAATTTATTTAAAATAAATATAGATATAGATCTTACTAAGGAAAGAATTATTGCCAGAAAATATTGTGCCCAGAAAACTTCTGAAAACATTTGTGGATCTATTAGGGAGGGTTTCCTTAACGTTGGTTTGAATGTTACCAGCTGCACAAGTTGCGAAACAGATAATTGCAATGCTATACTTACAAATTGGGGTAAAAGCAATCGTCCAGGACAGTTTGTGTTTGTTTTCGGAGCTATGGTATTAATATCGAGGTTAATATTGTCAAAAATAAAATAAATTTATTATTTATTTCGCACACAGTTTTAATATTATGTTGACTGTGGGTATATACATATTTTGTAATCTTAATTTAATAAATTTCGAAGCATAGCAATAACTGTTTGATTGATAACATAAAATATCCATACAAAATGGGTAATTTATGTCGATTGCACCGCAATATAATTTTAAGTAAGTAGCAATTTAAGCATTTCTTAAACTTAACCAATACTTAACTATTGCGGTACACTCGAGCGTTAAATCCATCATAATTCTTACTTCCTCTTTATTTTTCCTGTTTAGCCCAGGCCCGGACTGGGACCTAAAACCGGCCCGGGCATTTTAGAGACTTTCGGCCCCCTACTTCCCACAAAAACGCTACATGTATTCGTATACATACGTATATACTGTCGTGAATTTCCCTACAATTTGGTATTTTGGAGTGTGAATTGATTTTTTTATATGGTTTATGTTTAAATTTTGAATTTTTGTTAAAACGAGGTTGGCAATATAGATGATATTTTTGTCAAAAAAGTCTGTTGATTTTTTTAGAAAATTTGTAATTTGAATATGAAAAGTGATTTTTTTTATAAGAAGTTATTTTGTTTGAAATTAAAAGTGAATGAGAAGATGAGATGTAGAGTGAATGCGATGATTTTGATGGTTGTTTTAGAACGGCAGCACTAATTAATATTTTGGAAGATTGGAAAAATTAGATAAAAGGAAAATTAATGATTTAAAATAATTTATTGTTTTTATTACACCTCAATTATTGAGGTAGTAGTAGTAGTATTATACATAATATACACATAATTATAAGGTATATTATTCTACGTATACATCAATGTGGACTGATAGACCAGCAGTGTGATTTAAGGCTTAAATCGACGTGCTACGGAGCGGGACATCGCAGTTCGATGCTTGATCGCGCCAACTGCGCTGCTGTGATCTAAAGCCCGAGTTTGATCTAAGGGCTATGCATCTGGCAAGGTTAGCACCCTACTAGAATATATGCAAATGTTCAAAGACCCGTGAATGCCAAATGTAAATTTGGTTAAAAAAGCTGCGCGAACATTCGCAGTGAAGAGTCGGAAAAGACCTACCACTATCTAACTCGAACCTACTCGAATGTATATTACTTCGCGCTCGCACCTATAGCTATCTTATTTTTGTCTAGCTAGGAGCTAGAACTGTCGAAACTGTCTGGCTACTGAGAAAACATCTTCTAATAGTTACCCAAGTAACATATATAAAATTCAGCTTTTATACTATAACGTAAGTACAGTTACAATTTATTGAAGTTTAAGGGTGTCTGGCAAAGGGTTGCCACGATGTTAAGTGTCTGGCAATGGATGAAATGATTTCTAATATTATTCCGAAGAAAAATATAAGAAAATTACGCTTTATGATTTGACGAAAGTAAGTCGGTATTTTATTCACCTTTGCTACCTGTTACCTGCCAAAGCCACGATGACTCAAAGTACATAGCTGGCCATCGTTCCTACCTGTGTTGGAAGCATGCCGTGAGAAACTTTCAGCTTTTATAAAATAACGAAGGTCTGGCAGCCACGGGCTCTTGCTCTATTATAATATTATAAAATAGCATCATTTTTTTCGCGATGTAAACAGCCAGCGCTGCTGGTTAGACGGCTCTTTCACTGCACCGGCCCATCGGACATTTGCCCGATCTGCCTTATGGCCAGTCCGGGCCTGGTTTAGCCAGATTGAATTTTATATACTTGTAGACATAGAACCAATTTTGAATTTTATACCAACTCGGGGTGCACGAGGACAATACCAATTGCCAATCAAAAATGAGATAAGTAACATTAAAAAAAAAAAACAAAACAACATAAAAGCGAAGAAAAAAGTGAATAATACTACGTTTAAGATAGAATGATAGAATTGCGTCACTATTTTTGAAAATTCTTCAAAAATATTTTCCTTAAAACTGAAACCAGATAAATTTTAGTCATTAGAAAAATAATAAACCGATGGAGGACCTACATATATATTTTTATCTATTCGATAGATAAACAGATTTGACACGATAGCAATTGACGCAAAGCAGACAAAATAAATATTACAGTTCTATACAAAATAATATTTTAAAAGGTAGTTTTGAAAAATTATTTATCGTCCACAAAATCGACATTATATTTTGAATATAATGTAGCTTTTGTTATTTTCACGTTAAAATCGTCAAATAAAAATACCAATTTGCGCATAACATTCAAAATTTGACAAATCAAAAATATTTATAGCAATGTACCCACTACACCTACAATAATCCCATTAACAAATTAACATGATCAAAGCACGTGATCGGAGGTGATGGATGGTTAACCGTTTAATCATTTATTCGACCATTCTCACAATGTTAAAGTGAGAACAATCGAACAAACGTGTGTTAAATAGTTAGAAGAGGTTCAACATTCTTTCATAGTCTTGTGGCAGAATACAATAAACGTGATTATATTGGTTAGTAATTTACAAACAACTAAGCAGAAAATCGACGTATTTTGCATAGAGAAAGCAGTTACAAAATTTAAATTTTTAGTAGGTGGACACTCGATGTTGCACCACTTAATTTTTTTTTTATTTTTTATTTTCACTTCAGATACCATATAAAGTCCCGAATTCGGCAAGCGACTTTGGCAAAAGTTAAATCAAGGAGTGCTAACAATGAAGACTTCTAATTTAATTTTTTCGAGCATCCTCGTTTTGGTCGTAGGATTTTCAACTCTCGGTAAGATTTACAAATATTTTTATTTTGATTTGTACGTAACCTTTTGGAAGAGGCAATTGCTGTTATGTAATTATTCAATTGATCGAAATTGCCTCAATTTAAAATCAAGTTCACCTGCTCACTGCGTGATCGCGAATTGCTGAGTAATATTATCCTTATATACATCATTTGTTTTCGTTAAAATTAACCATTACGCTTCAATTTGTTTATTTTATTCTTTGTTGTTAAAGACATACGCTTTGAAAATATCAACCGTTATCGTTTTATAAATATTTACACTAGATGCTAATCATTGTCCTGAATATTATAGTTATGCGATAGCTTTTCGTCAAAATTTTATTGTGGTTTTCTAAAATCAGGAAAATTTTTGTTCTAATTTCTAAAGCCGGGACTGCGTATGATTCAAAGAATTTAACTAGTCTGTAAGCGTTACATTTCTCAGAAATTTTACAATCGCACTATTTGTCATATTTTTCATTCCAATATGAATATAAAAATGAAAAAAAAAAAACAAATCTTTATCATAATCTCTAAAATAAATTAGAGATAACTAATACTAATTAATATTATGTTAATTTCGATTTTAGCGAGTTGCCAAAACTTCTACTATATGTCTCTAATAGAAGATGGAGATCGTTATCACAACTCCAATCTAAGCAACTTGGATTATGCTTACAACTCAGCACAAGTCCTTAGCTTTAGCCATTTATTGAGCTACATGCTATTGGTAAGCAAAATTTATTTGTGTTGGACGATTTTATTTTAACAGAAACTATTTTTCAGGTTTTAACCATTCTGCTACAATTTTTGTACAACCAATAATAACTTAATCGGTTGTCTGTTCAATATTTATATTATTTTTGATGCCATCGAGCTAAGAAATTTTATAAAATACGTACGTAAATTTTTAAAGTGATCAAATGACGTCGAAAGAATTTAAAATATAGCTACCTAATCATAATACTCGACTTATACTCATTAGCAATAAGTATTGGGTACCTTTTAGTACAAATTCATTTGTTCACTTACCTCTGTTTCGAACCATTCAGTCTTCTGGAAAGTGGAGACCGATCAATGCAGAACCAAGGAAAAAGTAAAAATTGATTCTGATACTTAGTATTGCATTTAGCATTATGGTGTTGTTCCAAAAGTATGATGCGATAATAACAATACTTAAATAAATGTGTATTCTCATTTTAAGAAATAAGTTATTTATATAAAAATAAAAGAATTGTAATAGTTGGTTCTTCAATATGAATTACCTCCTTCTCAAATCAAAGTTACAAACCAAACCAAAGCTGTGATCGTCAAACAAACCTCGCACGTTGTGATCTCCCCTCGTAATAGTAACACTTACAAGTCCTTTTAAATCTGCGGATGGCTCTTTGAATGCTAACGTCGTTACCTTGCTTACTAACCTCAAACTTAAACTTACATCTGTCTAGTGGCGTAACCACTGCTAGGACACCTGAAGGAATAATTAGTACACACAAATTAAATAAAACACAGGATTCGGTTTAACGATGAATATATTGTAACCGAAAAGAAAAAAAAGGTAGTCCGACAACCAATTTACCAGGAAAGTTAATCTTTTTGATATCATGTAATTCAGAATACTTTAGTTTGAAATTTCGTTTAATAACTGTTCGATAGTTAATCCCTCTGATCGTAATGTTTTCTAATCGATTATTCATATTTAATGACCAACAGTACTTTGTAGCGAAGCGCATATATATATATTTCGACGTTCAACTCAATTGGTTTTATTTTATGTAAAATCTTAAATAATAACCCTTATATTCTAAATTATCCGCTCTTATATAACTAATACCTCATCACTTAAACTAAGATCGTCACCTTTAATTAATATGTCGTCAGCTTAAAACTAGTACGTCCCTCTTATTGCTAATTGGTCATTTTCTTAAATCTAAATAAGTCGTATGTACTTAACTAAATAAATTTCCCATACTTAAACTAGCAAATAATCATAGCCGCAAATAACCATGAAGAACTTTGTTAAAACAGTTCATTAATATTACAATTCAATTGGTATTACCTTATATGTGGTCAATTGTTATTATCTTATATGTATTCAATTGTTAGTATCTTATATGTGGTCGTAAATAATCATAAGGAACATTGTTAAAATTTATTAACTATCCTGAAATATCATAATTTTGTAGTACAGTCGAGTCGCGAAATAGTGAATACCGTATATAGTGAACTACCGGAAATAGTGAACACAAAAATTTTAACATTGAGTATATATGCGACTCCTATATAACGAACAGCGGTAACCTCGATACAGCGAACTGCGTACGAAATCGTGCAGTTTGAATGACACATTTATAAGGACTTTCCCCCAAGACTAAGAATTTGCATTAGGTATCATCATTGTATCATATTTACATTTCATTTTACTCGTAAAGTTAGCATCGAACGCAATTTTTATACAGTGGGCCATAATGAAATCCGGACGCTCTTATACTAGCAATGTAAATTGTACTTTTTGAAAACTCCTTTTGTATGTAAAAATCGCTTTTACAAAAATATTTTTCAGACATTTTTTGTAGATCTTCACTTTTGTTTATATATACATTTTTTTACTTTGTCGCATCGTTTTCGACTGGGAGTGACTTAAAGCAGTCTCGGTAAAAATCCAATAGGAATCCCCTGAAAATACCATAAGAATTCAATTGTGCATTTTTAATTTTATTAAAATGTTTTACCGAGTTTGCTTTAAGTCATTTTCAGTCGAAAACGATGCGACAAAGTAAAAAAATGTACATGAACAAAAATGAAGAGAATAAAATTATCTACAAAAAATGTCTGAAAAATTTTTTTGTAAAAGCGATTTTTACATATTAAAAGAGTTTTCAAAAAATACAATTTACATTACTAAATTTTATATGTTTTATATTTTTATATAATATTGTTTTATATAACATTTTGAACGTGCTTATTACTTAAAAATAAAGCCTGGAATGCAAGAAAAGTGTTGGAACAAGGTGGAACAAGGATATCGAATATTATACAGGGAACGAAATTCAGATTGACTCTGATCCAGAAAAGGAAGACGAGGATGAAATGGTTTCTTATACTTTCAATAAATCAAAGCTTTCAAAATGTGATTTTATTGTAAATTTTGTAAATACCGAAATAGTAAACAACCCCAAAAAAGTGAAAGGTCTTTGCCATATTTAATTCACTATTTCGTGACTCGACTGTATATCATTTAGATATTTGAAAAAAGAAAAAGAGAAGCATCACAGCATTTGCTTTGTCATTTTCGGCCCTAGATAATTAGTTAACCTTTTCAATGATGAGCTATTACTGCGACTTATTGCCAACGCCATCTTATGATTTTAAGCGTCCACTCAACCTGTTGCGCAATTCATCTAAATTAAATTATCTAATGCTATATATATATTTCCCACCTCAAACAACCGCTCCTTATTTTAAATTATCTTGAAAAAACTATTCTTATTTCTTAATTAAAACTAATCTAAAAAAAACTAGGTACGCCATTGGTAACACATTATATGAATAATCAATCTCTTCCATTACATAATCCCACTCCCGTTTTAAAAGATAATAGTATTAAATCACAATCTCGAACAGTAATTAAATCTTAAAACTGAAGATGAAGTAAATTTTGAATTAGTTTATTTCATATCCACGCGGCCCGATAACCTATTACGAAAATTTCTAGCAATCCACCCTGTTTTATTTAAAAGTATATAATTAGTAAATTTATTTAACTTACGTATTTAAAATTGTCGATGGCCACGATTTTATTTCAACAAATTTAAATTAAATTACTGAATAAAATTCTGCACACTGATTCCACAAAAATCAAGTGTTCGATTTCTCTGCAGAATCCGTACTGGCTACCCTTTTGAAAAAAACCTAACGGAAAACCAACTTCCTGCGTTTCTTTAAAACCCCTGTTGCCAAATCGTTGTATTACAAAGTAACCACAAAATGAACTAAATTTAAAATTTCGCGCCCTTTATATTAAAATTTACAATATTACAGAATTTATAAATTTACATAATTATTTATTAGTCCAGCAATGCGGTGTAAGGCTTAAATCGACAGTTCCATGCTTTATCGCGCTAACTGCACTGCTATGATCTAAGCCCATGGTTAAAAAAATAGGACGTAGTCCTAGATTAAAGAAGAAGAAGACAGAATATATTCTATAAACATTTTAATGTTTTAAACGAAATCTCGGAATTAATAAAGTCAAAAATATACTAAAATACGAAATAATTTATTTTTCTGTACATTTGATATAATAATTATATTATGTTTCTTCGTGCAATTGAGTTTTTCTGGTCAGTTCATCAAAATAGCCTCTCATGAGAACTTGGTTAATAAGATTTTCAGCTAAAATTTTTTGACGATCGTTCAGCTTGCGTAGTTTTGCGGTCCAACTAATAGTAACGGCTTCATATTCGCCAATATTTCTTCCACCTGCCTCAGTAAAAAAGGCTTCTTCCATTTTTTCTGCAAATTTTCGTTTTTTAATGGTTGGCTGCGAAAAACTTATTGGAGCGGCAAGAACCTGCAAAAAAATTTGATAAATTTTTACGAAGACTAAAAATAATAATAATACTACCTGCAAGTCTTGAGAACTTTCTTGCCCCGTTTCAATAAAATCTTCCAACTCATCATCCAACTCGTCTTCCTCCTTATCATTATTGGATGTCTCGCTGGGAGTCTTATTAAATATATCATATTTCTTTAATTCTTCCAAATCGTCGCTATCCTCTTGTTGAAGTTCGCTTTCGAGCGTAAACTGAAGTAATTTATAATACCACAAATAAGTATGATGCGGTTTACCCTTTAGTTTGGACTCTTCGATTTTTCTATATTCTCTTCGAAAAGTCGTTCTAAGATTTTGAATCTTTCGTTTTACGTCATCCAAAGTGCATTCTTTATGGAAACGTCTTCCATATTCTAACAGCTTTTGATAAGCCGAAGCTTTTAACTCTCTATTTGTATAGTCGTCGCTTTTTGTTTGCCACAAACAAGGAAACGATCGGTACAGCTTAATCAGTCCTAATATGAACTCTTTCGACATATTGGAAACGATTTTTAGGGACGACGATACCAACTTCAAGTTAGCAACCAAACCTGCATATTTTATATCAAAATATCACAGATTAATTTTCCACCTTTGTTTGACATCGATTGACAAATCGTTTAAAAAAACATACAACGCAAAACCGCTAAACTATAATGGTTTTAAAACTAAATCGATAAGTTGATGATATCGTCCGATTAATTTACTTCGAAATTGTTTTGACAACTGAACAATTTGTTTGTCAGTAGAGATTTACTAGACAGTAGAAACCTGATCGTACAATTCAAGTTTTCCGCCTTAGAACAGAGATGTCTCTTCCAGCTCGGAATAGCTCTATTCTTTAAAATAGCAATATATTATTCCAAGTTTAAAATAATTAACTTCCAGTTTATCGAAAATTAACATTTTATCATATAACATAGGTTTATTATGTTGGTATCAGTTACAATTCACATTCTATTATTACGCAATTAAAATTTTATGACTTTGAAAAATGAAATTTTGAAAAACTTAAAATTTTACTTGATATCGTAAAACGGAGTTAATTTGGCCAGTTTTCAGGTTCAATTTGTCGTATCTTTGTTAATAGATAAATTGGTGGTCACTGAGATATCGCCAATTTTAAGGGTAAATAAGATTTCCGAGATAATTTTCCATTTTTTTGAGTAAAACATGGAATTACACCATTTTTAGGGTAAATTTATTCTTATAACTGGGTAATTTTCCCAAGTAAAATTAAAACTGTAATTTACTCATTTTTTCAGTGAACTTATCTTCATCGTCTTGTTTATTTTTTCATAATTAATCATAAACATAATATTCTAACTTATACCACTTTATTTAATCATTTTCAATTAAGAAAACTTTTCAAATTATTCGACCAACTTAAAAACTTTTGCTTTTATTTTATCGACTTGGAAAAGTCGCTTTCCAACAATCTCAACAATTTTTCTTTCACATCAAAAACCTGAAGCTTTTGTTATTTAATGTAAATCCGCCACTTATGTATATGATTAATATATTTGAGTCGTTAACTTTGACGTCATCCCAGCTAAATTGTTTATAAAAGGGGCTGATACGGTCGGCGTAAATAAAAAAAATAGAGTAGGTCAAGAACGTTACCCTGAGGCACTCCATAGAAGATAAGTTGTAGGCTACACAAATTCTTTTAATTGAGCAAATAATTCTTTTGCTTAATTAAAATTATTATCAAGTTTAAGTGTTTTTTGCAAAAGTTAGCATATAAAATTATTCGAATTTGCTAACTCTATTCTAATTTTTGTAAAAACAACCGAAGGTCGATTTATTAGAAGTAATGTTAAAATTTAAATAAACATTCAAACTTAACAACTCAATCATGACGGTGATATAAATAAGGTAGAATTTTTTAAAAGTTAGACGGTTCAGTTATAATTGAGTACAATTGAGAGCAGGCCCGGACTGGCCATAGGGCAGATCGGGCAAATGCCCGATGGGCCGGTGCAGTCAAAGGGCCGTCTAACCAGTGACATATTATATCGCGAAAAAATTATGCTATTTTATATAAGTAATATAACAAAGTACAAAAATGCTGAAAAAACTTAAAATTTCAGCAATTTAAATTTCTCTTTCTTTAAATTTCTTCAGTCTCTAAAATGCCCGGGCCGGTTTTAGGTCCCAGTCCGGACCTGACTGAGAGTATAATTGAGATAAACTAGTACTTGCAAAACATCATTCATCGCAAAATACAATACAAACAAACATTTTATGTATTATACATGAATAAAACCACTGGCAGGTTTCCATGTGTGGTAGGTGTGATAATTGCGTACCTGTTAATAGTAAAGCTGGAAAATGTATTACACAATTGAAAATAATAATTTTAAAAAAATAGTATGTTTCACATTTATAAGTATATAAAATCAATGTTCATGCCTTAGTAACTTTCATCCAGCTGAAAAAATAACAAGATTGAAATGAGGACAACGAAAGGTAATACATAATACTGAAATTAAATTTCCAATACCCAACACCTGTTTCTGGAGATGAAAATGTGAAAAAATATAAATTATTCTATGCAATATATGCATTGAACGCTGTCATCTCCGTTATCCGCCTTATCCTTTAAAGAAGGATAAGGCGATAAAAACTCGTCGTCTTTCGACGATAAAAGATCGAATTTATGTTTTAGTCTGTTGCGGTCGATTGTATACTATTTTATTACTCTAAATGTAAAAATAAAAATAAAACAGATATGTATTTGATATTTTAATCAATCATTGCTCATCGAACCTTTTTGCGATAGCGTTTGACCCACGAAAAAATTCCTATTGCCCGCAAAGAAAAGCAATACGTTTTTTTAGCAAATTAAATTTATATTTTTGTTTGAGAAAAATTGATTAATCTATTGACGAATTTTTACATATTTTTAACTGTTGATGTTATATGTTTAACATCATAGAGATGGCGCGCATTTTGTTATCCTCAGAACATCCCGTGGTAGAATAAACAGAATTATTATTATTATTATTGAATTGATTAAATTACGGCATTAAATAAAATAAAACAAAATAAAAAATTTTTTTCTTATGTTAATCTTATATTATTTTGCAGTTTAGTAAATTAATTTAGGTAGATAAGATAAAATGTATTTATGATGTAGTAGATTAATTAATCGCACTTTAAAATTAATTTAAATTTTAATAATAATTGGAATAAAAATTAATTATATAATTATGTATTTGCAGTATTTTTTACTAATTTCGAGATTGAAAACAACCATCCCCGCCCGGAGCATCCCTTATTCCGGTGCCAGCTGGTCTTGGATATATTGACCGAGCATTGTGACCTAAATCCTAGTAGCAGCTGAATATGACCTTGAAAAGTGAATCTTTGTTTATTGTATTATGGAGCTATCGCAAACTAAAATTTTCTTGTAGCCCAATAAAAACCCGTTTGTGTTGTCCATTGCCACTGAGTAATATATATTACTATGTAGACTATTAAAGGGAGAAAACCTATCGCGTGATTTTTCGTTTACTTCGGCTGAATCATCTCAAGTTTGAACCTTTTTAGTACGCTTTCTGCATTTCGCGCGCGTACGTTGTTGGGAGTTGTGTTGCTCATTCAGTTAGGTGTTTGTTATTCACTTTTACACAATATTTTGCAATTTTTAAATATGGCAACCTGTTTATTATATTTAAGCACGTTTTTACTTGCCATAACGACAGGTGAGTTACCCATTATAATTTTGTTTTGTTGTGGGGGGTAGCAAAGGTGGCTTCACAAGCCACAAGCGTTGTTCTTTGATTTTTCAATTAAATAATACTATGCAACTGTTGCGTACAAATAATTATATTTTCGATTGTATTTAATTAAAATTTAATTTGTATGGCATCCAAATGATTAATGGAAAAGTTCCAATTACAAAGTGCTAATTAATCATACATTGAATATAATACAATACCTAATTTATATTTACATTGCAACATTGTTGACTTTGTAAGTACCTATCATATCAATACACAATTTATTTACCTTAAAAATATTTATAATATTGCAATTTTAAACCATAACATTGAACGTTATCGCCCACCATTCCTACCTGATTATTTAAACAAATATGTAGCTCAATTTACTTTACTTATCTGTTTGCGTTCCAGTCGACACAAACCTACATAATATGCTCATATTAATTTAACAATATTTAATTTCAAAATACACAACACATATTGAACAAAGTAATATTTTTTGTTTCAACCGCCGATGAATAACAAACGAGTTACAATATGAGTAACAACTTCTATTGAGGAGGGGTGTTGAACCCCAAGTTGTTCGAGTTTATTACAATAATTATGATATGATCAAGTAGATAAGTAAATAAAAAATAATTTTATAACCAGGTTCTTGTGCAGTAATTTTTTTAAAGCGTAAAAACTTAATATATCTATTTGATTAATTTTTAAAAGTGTGGTCATCAAGACGAATGTGTCTTCTACACTTTTTGCTACTAAAAGGTAGAAGTTTTTCTACTAAAAATATTCGACGTAAATTTTTTGCGTAATATAAAGCAATATACGCAGTCGATTTGGCTGCAGCCAAGATGACTTACAAGGAACTTAAATAATGAGGTGGTTTCTCGTTGCCTTTGGTTTAAACTGCAATCTTACAGTTTCTAATCAACCGGTGTGAGCTTTACTCTATTGGTGTATATTAGTAGAGAAAAAATTTAAATTAAAAATTTTACCAAATAAGAATATTTCAAAAGATGCTATGATGCTATGCCGAATCAAAAGCTCTTAAAATCCGTATTATTTATACCGGGTTGGGTACATTTCGCGAGAGCACGATTCGTTGGCAAGTTTTAATTTAATTATAATAGGACAGCAGTTAAGTTCATATTTCAAATGTCAACATGTTGGCAATTGCATAAAAATTATTGTAATTGTGCAACATTTAATTATTTATTAGGTCAAGAAATGAAGTAAGTAGTCCTGTACCAGCACTTAACATTTTTAAATTGCAAATAACTTCTAACTTAACGTCTATCCGAATTAAAATAATAATCTTATCGTGGTCGTTGTCTTGGACATTTTGTTGTCCGCTGAGATAAATGGCATAAGCTTACTTTTGTCTGTCTTTTGTCAAAATTTAACTAATTTTACTAATGAGTATTTTGAGTTAAGCCGAGAGAACAATCATCTGATTGTTGTATCTATCAAGACTTTATTAGCTTAATAATTATTTCTTTTGTAATTGAATTCCATTGCAATTAATTTTATTGTTTTGTGTTTGTCTTCGCTATTTCTTAGAAGGTCTAACATTTCATTTGTCATCAATCTTTGTTCCGACCGTCTCCCTTGGCAGGCAATGGCAAACCACCGAGGTTCTTCCAGAACCCTTCTAAAGATAAATTGATCGCAATGTCTTTAAATTGGGAGAAAGATTTGGACATCAGAAATATGAAGCATACTCTAAAAGTTACTAAACTGACTCTGTTATTGGTTGATTTATAACAATAGATAATACAATTGTTTAAATATAACAAAATTATATAATTTTTTAAAAGGATAAATTAATATATAGGATATTGCATGCATTACAATACAACAAAGTACATCGAACTCGTGGATAAATAGAACTGTAGCATTTTCAATTTTTGTCCGGATATTGCAACAATATAACAACAAAAGCAAAAACATTTCAACTTGAATTATCGACAGTAAATTAAATCGATATTATTAAAAAAATATTTTGAAAATTTTAATTTACTTTCGTTAAAGGTAGTTTTCGGCAATTAAATTTAATGCATTATGCAGAGGTGGAAAATTTAAATGAAAATTTTTAAAATTACATTAAAATGACGTTTCAAGGAGAGAAAATTTTGAATTGCAAACTTGCTAATTGGGACAACTTTTATTAAAGGTATTATAAGGAACATATTTTAATTAAAATTCCTTTTCAGGTTTTGAATAAATTTAATAACAGAATTAGAATAAAATTAATTTTGAATTAATTTAAGATTTGAGGGATTTCACCACAATCGAATTGCTCATTCGATCATCGATGCATCATAATTAATTAATTAACGAATTTAGAGTTATTAGTCATATTCTAGATGATTTAATGAAGTGTCAATAACATTTTTGAATGATAAACATTTTATATTCAGGAATCATAAAAAACAAATTTGATGTCATAGACCATCAATAATAAAAAATACTGGAGTTACCAAGAACTGATGCTTAAATAAATTATTGGCTTCCTTAATTAAGCTTTCAGTTCGCGGGGCTTCATACCTTTTATTGTAGGACATCAGCGTCGTAAATAAATTTTTGGCTTATAAAAATAAAAATTATTAAATATTATCCTTTTTTCATTTGCGTTTTGAGTTCGAAATAGTTAATCGATTAGGTATTTTCAAATTATATATTTCAATGTATTGCAAGGGTAAATATGGAGTAGGTCAAAAAGCATCGAAACTTAAATTTAGAGTTTGAATGAATATTTTTATTAAACCTAAATCACGCAACTTTTCCCCAATCGTATTTTCGATCAATAAGTTTATTAAATAGAACGACAAACTTTTCGGAATTTACCCAATATAAATTTGTATGAAAATTTTAATTAACCATTATTAACAAAAATATTTTTTGAAGGTCACCAATTTGCGCATTTAAATAATTTTTGTAATAGATCTCGAGGGGCGAATCCACCCTTGTTAAAGCAAACAATTTCTATTATGTTAAGGGTCGACGAACCAAAGCAATTTGTGAAAAAAATAGATTGATTATTGATTAAACTATAAACAAGAAAACTATACCTTAATGGGCACACCCTTAATATCCAGTAATGATGATTTTATGCCCGAGCAATTTATTTTAGTATAATCGTAAATTTTCACACCTTATAAATAATTCATTTTTGTGGCATCAACCCCAATTTGGAAATAACTAAATATTATTTTATTTTTTAGCATCTGCCCTAAAATGCTACGCTTGCACTGGTTTTGCGTGTAACTATCCGTTGCTCTCCTTCACTTATCCGGAAGTCCAATGCGAAGCTAAAACTGGAAACTCCCTTTTGGACAAAATTACCTCAGCAATCCCAACGCAGTGTGTGAAAGTGATAGGAAAAGGTAAGCCTCACCATCGAAGGTCGATTACATTTGAATGATTATAATTGATTTTATAATTTTAGATGAAAATGGTAGTTCGTTTGTAGCCAGAAATTGTACAACGTACACCACCCAGGTTGGGTGCAATCTCATAACCAGTGCAATGGAGCTGGGTTCCAAAGTGAAGGATATCGAATGTTTCACCTGTACTTCCGATTACTGTAACTCTGCTTCCAAATTTTCAGGAATGGCGGCAATTGGTATTCTAATTGCGTGCTTTGTGTTTTTATTTTAAGAACTATATAATATCGTTCATGCAAATTGATGTTGCTTCAAGTCGTAAATTTTTGTCATTCATGTAACCATAATGTACAATGTAAGATATATTTGTGGAAATGTTTACCTCAAACTATACTATAATATATTATTGTTTTATATTTTTTTACTTCAACCCACGTGACCACTATATAATAGGTACCTATAGTACTTAAATATTATTTATTATCGACAGAAAAGATATTGTACCTACGAGTAGTTTATAAAAGTAAGTAATTAATTATAAGAGAAATGTAATAATTAAAGAATACATTTTTTAATAGCTTTGCTCATGCTAAATTGTATCGGCATTTAATCAAAACTTGTATAGGTATTATCTACTTTAGTGTCGCATTCATTTAAAATCAAAAACGAAATAGATGCAGATTTATATGGGCTACCAGTATTTTGAATAAATTTATAATAAAATTTTTAATTTTAAATGATTTTTATTTATTGTCCAAAAACAGCAGATACTATGTAATTAAGCTAATATATAGGGTGAAGACTATATTCTTTTTTTTTTAAATAGATTCAGTTATGTTGTATACTTACTCAAATAATTTATTTTCTTTGTATGTTTCTATTATCAGTTTTTTAAATATTTTTAGCTAATAAGATTCATGATAATTAGCGCTACATCTACACTAGCATCGTTCCAATCTCTGGATATGGATTGCAAACAAAGTATTTATCTAAAATAAATTACTTACGAGTTATGACCAAAGCCACTTTGCTTTTTTCTTCCCAATGATAAAGTAGGCATCTATTGGCAATTGCATTTAGTATTACTTTGCTGTTGGTTTCTTCTAATAAGGTACTTAGTTCTTTGAAAAAGCTAAACGGGATTGCTTATCTCAAAGGAGCTCTTTAGATTTGTCACTGGTTAATGGTCATAATTCCATTTTTGAGCCTGTAAAATAAATCGGAAAGATATTTAAAAGTATAGAATTTGTCAAAGATCTAATTTGAAAGCTGCAAAGGCACAAACTCTGGAGGCATTAAAGAAGAACAAGAAATGGTCTTAAAGAAAGTGATAAAAATGCTGCAAGATTGTTAAGCCGAAATGAAAATATGAAATAATAAAGTAACTCTTTCATTTAATTCAAAAGTTCAGTTTCACCTGCCAAGATTCTCGAGTTTATCTAAGGGATGAACTGATGGGATGGCTTGGGAAGTGATGAGACGGTTATTCAAATCAGGATAGGATAGCACAAAAGATGACCGGTTGTATGTATAACAATCGGAAAAGTTCCTCATTTATATTTTCATTCCGAAATGCTCAATTATTATTTGATGAGCAGGACTGTAGTCTACCAGCCATACCACTATGTATATTTGTAGATTTTCATAGCTACGGTGTCTTGAATTGTGAGCAACTGTTCCATTTCGGTTCGTCAAGTATGAATATTTTGCAAGATTTTTCAAAAAAATCCAAACAATGAGTCGAGAATTTTGAATACCCGCTCGGAAAATAATGCAAAAGAAAATTTGACGTTTGTAGTACTTACCATAAAAGTTTTGACATTTGAAAAGCTCCACAAGTTGGAATCTTTCAAGCAATTTTTATTTCGAAGAAAACATTTTCTCATTTTTTTGTTTAAAATATGGGAGGTTATAGAATGATTGATTCTTAATGCAAATTTTGTATCCACCACCAAGGCTAATAATTACATCATAGACTGCCAATGTGTTTTTTAATTCAGCGATGATATCATCGTAACAGAACTGGACTGGCAACTTAACAGTTACTCGAATTCTTTCTATCGATTAAATAATTTAGAAAAAACTTGAGTAGGAAAATAAAAATTTAAGATGTTCGTATGAATGAATTTCAAAAAGAGTAGTATTTAGAATTTCCAGGTTCTATTACTAAGTTAATTTCATTGGCAAACAATAGGATTTTGGTGTAGGTTTATGGGGTTTATAAATCCACTATCACAATTTAATTTTGGTTTTTATTCCATTTTCTACGCAAAGGATAAAGCGGTGAGTACTACTCGTAAACTAATAAGAATTTTCGCACTCGCCTTACAGCTCGTCATATATCACTTGTGGTGTAAACTACCGGAAAGTTTAAAAGCAAGTAATTTTTTATTCTAGCTTTTTAAGCTCACAATAGCTTAAAAAGAAAGCTTCCTATAGCAGAATGAACAAATTTCCTTCATTAGCGGAAAAATCAATATACTACACGCACAATTATAAAAAAATATAATTAGTTAAATTGCTGCCTGTTTATTATAAGGTACTACTTATCTAAAATACTTACCGGTTAATCGATTTTTCATTAGGAAAAATGAAAATAAAACTGCCACGAACCAAAACGTAATGAGAATTGATTAAATTTTTTGGATAGTAGGTAAATCACGTGGAGAAGCATCTCTTCATAATTAATTGAAAATAAAATTTCTAGTACGACTCTGTTACTATAAAGTTTCACGTGACCACATTGAACTAGAAGTTTTCTCCTACAGAAAAATATAGTAAGCATTAGTTAGTATAAGTCGGTATTTTGAGTAATAAAGTTCGTTCCTAATTATTAATAATTATTAACATTAAAAAATGGCAAAATTTGTGAGTTTATTAGTTTGTTTGGCAGTGCTTGTACCAGCAGGTAAGAAATATTTTATTCATTATTTTTTTTTTAATTAAATTCAAAAAGTTAAAATTACGTAAGCTTCTTCCTTATTTGTTCGAGAAGAAATTAGCAAGGAGTGCCGGCATCGCATTTTTATAATTTTCATTATTTTTTGCGGTTCAAAAATTTTGAATTTATTCGCAACTTATTTTTTGATAAATTCAAATTTGTTTTCAAGATGTTTGGCACAATTTTGTTGGTAATCTTTAATAATTTATTTATCTAAGCTTTTAACATTTTGAATATAAATAAAAATTTTTCAAAATTACAAAAACGTTCAAATAATTTTATTGGCTGTAAATTATAATTTTAATTTTTTTTTTCAGCACTTTCCTTAAAATGTTACTCCTGCAGTTCCGAAAAAGAAGCCGGATGCCTCAAGAGCGCAAATCCTGGACCCATAACTTGTAACCCCCCTACAACTAACTACAAAAATGTTTGTGTTTACAAACATACTGTCGGTAAGAAGCATTTATTTAACAATTAGATATAATATCTTAAATGATCCACCTACGCTTTTATATTCGAGCTATGCAAGTATCAAATTAAGGTCAATTAATTCAGAATGGGCACGGCTGTTTTAAATGCAAATCAAGTGAGCAAATTTTAACGTCTACGCGAGTAAAATAAAATATTCATGAATGTCTAATTTGCCCCCCCCCATTCGTATTTTAATGCAATTATTGTTCTTCGATACTATTTCAAGTTTTGCTGATTGAGGTTATAAGTAAATATCAAAAGTTAAACCTGGAAAAATATTTAATAAAACGCAGTCGTCAATATTATTGCTAATGTTTAATAATATATACTGATGATTATAATAAATTAATAAATACTGCACGGTGAGACGGTAATGAACTTTGCCACTTGGTGTTTACGGAGGAATTTGAACACATGATAAAAAAATAAATATTTTTGGGGTTTATTGTTACCGAATTTTAATTAATTATAATAAAAATTATTTTTTTCTGGTAGGAGTAATAACGATTGCCCTCTATTCGTTTTTGCAAATGATACACAGAGTTCAAATTTTTGTTTCGTAATAAAAAGAAAGTTCACCCATTTATTATTTTCATAATTTCTTTCAGGCTAAATTGTAAGGATCTTTAATGAACTTATTGTTATCGTTGACAAAACGTAATTCTTGTTCAAGCCAGCGAACAAAAAGAAATTATTTCTATTTTTAAAAATTTTTTTTGGGGAATTTTAAAAAATACATTATTTTTTGTATTCTAATTTTCTTCTAATAGAAATACGTTTTCAAGGTTCTTGCCTTGGTTTCAATTGATACTGGTACGAGCTGCACCTCAATTTAAGTGGTAATCAATATAATATTTCTTATGTGTATATAAGGAAATTTTAAATTCATAATTATTCTGTAATTGGCCGTCCCAGGTTCGGATATTCATAAAAGACTTATTCTGGAATTCAGAAAACATCGAAAACAAATTATACCAACTCAATATTTTGTTCTCGACTTAATTTTTCGAATTAAAAAATTAGACATAAACACTTATCAAATTGTTACTAAGATGTTTACCGAGGTTGTTTATATTTAGACAAAAGTGAAGGCCAGATGAGGCTCCTTAAATAATTAGTAAAAACAATGGTGGAAACATCCGGAAGAGTTGGAAGTTTTTCGTTCCGACACATTGCGTTTTTGATTATACAACATATTTTTAATTTGAGTTTGGATTTGCCTTCAGATTGAGGCCAAAATTGCACGGCGAATTTTGACATTGTATGTTTTTTTAACCATTTTCGATCGGTAGCGTTGAGGTAACTTCTATATTTACTATGCTTATTCAAAATGGTTATTTCAAGAACCTGGCATTTTCTTTCGCGAACGTTAATAATTTTCTAAAACATTCCAATACACCCACGAAATAAACAAATCCATTCTAAATAAAAGTAAAAATGGTATTTATATAGCATTTTTTATTGTTTAATCGCTGGTCAATGTTCAAATAAACGTAGGTAAAAGTTATTATCGCGATAGTTCTTTTTTTCAATAATTATTATGTTAATAATCATTGTCCTTATCAAAATTTATTGCTAGCAAGATTCATATTGTTGTATTGCTCATCAAGGACGTACTATTTTTCAATCGAATAAAAGTCATCACACGTGTTCATTTTTTTATTCTTAGCCAAGTTGTTCCTACTTAAATAAGTTTTATTGAAACTATAAATAGGAATACGACGGACCCGTTAAAATTACAAAATTAACAGAACCGATTTCTGGAAATTGAAAAAAAAATAATGCTGGTCCCCCTTTTTGATTTAATTATTCTCGAATATTATTGAATTTTGAAAACGATTATTTTTATTTTGATTTTCAGCCAAGGACAAAGTAGCCATAAATTCAAGTTGTGGAATCATCGCGAACGAAGCCCCACTATCGGCAGCCAGTTTGGCGGAATGCAAAGCAATTCCCGGAGGCCCCGAAATAAAAGAATGCCGAGTTTGCGACACCGAGTTGTGTAATTCCGCTCCTGCATTTAGTATAAACTACGCCACTCTTTTGTTTTCACCAATTTTGTATTTTGTCACCAGACTCGTAGCACACTAATTATTATTTAATAAGGAATGTACCTTTGCTGTACAAATTACATAAATTGATGTTACAGTGTAGATAGTAATTTGTGGAATGCTTTTGTATAATTTGTAAATTTAACAACTTTAAAACATAATTATTTAAGAAAAAACCGTCTGTTACAATAGTTACCTAACATTATGTAATACTACTGTATAAGAACTGGTAGGTACTTACTGTTATTCTGATTTTACATTTTACAGGAAAAATAGAAATTTAAGTTTTTTACATGAATATTTTTCAAGATGTAATATGTTGAAGTGTTTTTTGTATGGTTAATTAATCACGTTCTAAAATTAAAATAAATAATTCAAACAAACTTTTTATTTATTAGACATTCTCGTTGCCTAAACTTCCGAATAACATTTTATAAACATACCGTAAACAAAGTTCAACTACAAATTATATTTATAAAGCGCAGAGAAGATGGATTTTTATTCACAAATTATAGAAGATAAAAGTTTGGGAAGCTTTGGTCTAGACTAGATAAACTTACATGGATTTCAGCTCTTTCAGGATAGCTACGTTTGTGTATTGTTCGGGCAGGAAATCGGCCAAATATTGGTATTGTTTAGTCTATAATTCGGCAGTACAATCAGGTCAAAAAATTTTAATGAGCCCAAACGGTAAGTATTATCTAATCTCTTGCAAGTAAGCATGCTAATCGCTTAGGAAGCGAAAAACCACGGTTTAAATCCTTATTAGCTTCCTGAAAATTTAGGATTTTTTAAAAATTACTGTATACTATAGAATAGCATGTTTTAGTGTCATTGTCAATTCCACCTTTCTATTGATGAGAAACTAATTGCTTTTTTGAAATGCTCTGATTATTTCAACAGCAGTTGTTAAAATTTCATTTTACCGTAATATAGTTTAGCAGATTAAAATGCTAAATTTTTTTTAAATAACTTCAATGCATCAGATATCGATGTATTTGAACGAACGCATTCCACTGTAACCTAATGCATAAAAAGTATATCTTCGCGATAGGTTCTTGCTTGAAAATTTATAAATAATTCTTTTGAATTGCAAGTGAAGACTTGAAAAATGTATTAGGTTGCTTTTTGTTATTTTACCAGTAAAATCGAGAATTTTTTAGTTTTTCTGCCAAGGGTTGGCTTTTACAGTGTTTCGAAAATACAGGAAAATTTATTTTGTGATAGTGGAAAATTTTCTGTTCCACGTTAGTATATTATATAATTTATTAATTTATTTTATTTAATACGTTAGTCACTCTTGTCGTATTTTTACATTTAAATTATTTATGGCTTAATTAAATTTAAATATAATAATTATTATTATATTAAACTATGAAAAATTACAAACCGTCCAAATTGTTGAAGCCCATGCATTTTAAAATTTAAAAAATTTATTGCTCGATGTAATATTGAAAATTGGCATTCGCAAGTATTTGCGCCACCGACAAACAATAAATAAACAATAATTTTTTTTCGTGTAGCTTATTTTGTAGTCAATTTATAAAATAATTATTTTAATATAATAATACTTCTCAGTGTTTAGTAACTGACGAAATGTTCTTTAGGGTGTGAAGAAAAATTAGAATTTTTAAGGCTGTTCTTTCAGTGAATTTTTATAAGTTCTAAACGGCTGGACCAATTGACTTGAAATTTTGACAGAATGTGTATTAGATTATTACAAACCTTTACGAATATCCTTTTTTGAATAAGTTTTTTGGTTTTTCCAAAAAAGCCAAAAAACCATTGAATTTGAGATCTTCCGCTATTTTGTAAATCTCGATTTTTAGAAACTTTTGGCTCAGACAGAATTTTGATATCTTAATTAGTTTAAACGTTTTTAGGACCTAAAGTTCAAATTGCTTCACGTAATTACAATTGACGTGTAGAAAAAGTATATAAATTGAGAAGGAATGTTTTGCATCTCTCACAATTATTCTTATCAAAAGTAGTAAGCCAGTTTTGCGATTATAAAGCATAGTATAATTTTACATACTGCATAAATAAATTATGTACACTTTACTATTTAAAAATGTAGGTATGAATTAAAAATTCTTTTGAATAAAAGGTTTATTGGTTTGGTGTTATGAAAGTATGTTTAAATTAATTTGTCTAAAATGGTGAGTATGTACTATGTACATACGGTAACAAACAAATATATTTTTTTAAGAATTTTAAAGGTGTACCATATAATATGGCAAGTTGACATATTACGTATGTATGCAATTTCAAAAAACAAAACTTCAAATTTAAAAAACTCCTATTTATATTGATGTTTTAAAATAAAATTTTTTCATCTGTTCAACATAAAATTAAAAATTGCTTTGTCAACTTTTAGTAGTAAGATAAATGCTATAGTATTATATTATGATGTAACCACGGTGTAACATAATACGAATGCTATGACTTCCTAAGCACTTTATTTAACCAATTTCAAATTTTTTTAAGGCAAACAGAATTATTTAAATGCAAGTATTACATGGGTAACATCTAAGATTTTATTAAATTTTTTTTTAGAACGAATTTTCTGAAAGATAGGTAAAATCACACAAATAAAATACTCTCCCTAAACAAAATCCTGTATTTGCACTTGATATCAAAGGATTCAATATCATCAAAACAAAAGAACACCGATACCAAAAATAGAAAATCAGTTTTATGATTTATGCTTAGCATGTTTTTGGAAAGAAATTCAATAATTTCAACATAATTTTGAATTTTGCTGCACAGGAAATGTAATTGATTTCGAAAGTAACAGGAAACACGGACTTCAGGCGACACTAATTTTTCGGTGCCGTATGAGTAAATTCAAAAAACAAGGGATTATTTTTAATTACAAATTGATTTATTTATACTTTACACGATTATAACCGACAGTCACTGTATATAGCCAAGTCATCGTAAGCTTTCATAAAGTTGTCGAAAAAAATAATTTTAAAAACATTACGAAAATTATTTCATTTATAATTAGAGCATAATTATAAAATAAATATATTTAAATACCTTCGGTAAAAATCATAGTAAGATAGTATAAGGGTTATCAGGTTACAATCTCTCCTTGATTTGTAGTAATTTTTCTACACACGTTTACACTTTAAAAGCATTACAAAGTTTCGTCTTTGCACAACACGGAATTCTTTTTCTTACGTTGGGATGGATAGTCTCGGAGAACAGCCTTAAATAAGAGTTACCAAGTCGACCAAGTTAACGTGTCTTTTGCTAAAAAGTCAAATTGTAGAGGTCTACCTAGTAACAATTTCATGATGAGTGGTATTTAATTATTATTTCAAACCCTCGCAATCATAACGAATAAAGCATCCAATTAATAGAGAAAATAAAGAGATAAGATTACGTTCTGTAAAACATAAAAATACAAATGCTGACTATTAATTGCAATCGTGTGGTTTTCAAAGACGAAAATAAGTTTATTATATTTGGATATGATGACAAAAAAATATGGCGAAAAATACTACCAAGCTGAATCACAAAAAATTAATAACAGCGAGACATGATGGTGGTTTGTCATGGTTTGGAATTACTTAACCGGAACTGAAGCTGGTGGTAATCTAGAATTTATTAAAACTACTTTGAATCTTCATATTTATTTCAATGCATTGCAAATAAATTTAAAACAAAAATTGATCTTCCAATAAGACAATGATCCCAAACTCAAAATCGTTGGGCTACAAAAACAAAGAGCAAAAGATTTTCAGGCAAGACGAGTGATCGAAAATACATCGAAACTTTTTTTTATGGATGTTGGACTATGTATATTATTGAAAATTTGAATAAAAATAGATACTATGATGCGGTTCGTAATTTTATGTACTATATCCATATACCTGTGTAACATGTATTTTATAGTGTTTGCATCACGAGGTGTACTTTAATAATGCAAAACAGTTACTAATAACTTCATGGCAGGAGCGGTTCTACCATAGGAACTGCAGAGCTGCAGAACCGCCAAATATCAGAATAAAGTGTACCAAATTAATTATTACTTATTAGTATAACCACCACATTTCAAATTATTTCAATAATTGAAGACTAATCAATTTTGGTTTCAAAGCGCGCTTCTTATATTGCCTTGAGTTATAAGTACTTTTATCAGTCAGTCAAATAAGTACTGTAATAATTAATACAAGTCCGTTACGCTTTCGAAATCACTGTTTAACTTCGATGTGCTGGAAATGATTCTGAACATATGAAATGACGCGAGCTATCGGGTGGAATCGTATCCATACCAGTATACATCGTGGTGTTAGGACAATCCTAACACCACGGTATACACTACAAATTGAGCTGCATCTTATGCAGAATTACATGCCGTATTTTTGTAATATAATTTAAAATTTGACTTATGAAAACAACTAGTAAGTTAATTTTTGTTCATTAATTGTTCAACAACATGGTTAAACAATAAAATGCAATAGTTTAATACTCGTAATATAGTGTAATTTGAAAATTTAGTACAAATTTTAATTTTACCAAGTTTCTTATAAATACTATTATCAAAATAGAAGTAAAATTATTTTTTGGCAGATCCTATATTAGAAATTCAAAATGAAATTACGTTTAATTATTAATATCAATAAAATTAAAATTATGTAGGTTTTTTCTACAATAATAATGTTTATTATTAAACTCGCAGATTACAAGATATAGGAACAACCCACCAAATGTACAACCGTTCTGCTCATATTTCAGCTCTGGTTTTACGAACATATACGATTTTATTTTAAACACATCTTGCGTTATGAACTTTAATTGAAATTATGAATATCGAAGATAGTATTTTATACCTACTAGTACATAAAATAAATGCTTATGAATATTAAATGAAGAAAAAATGAAATGAAATATTACTAATATTTTTAACACAACTTCTCTCATAAGCTGTACTTAATAAAATTTTTTCGAAAATTAGTTAGGATTGCAATTTATTGTAAAAATGTAAAATCATATAAAGTAATACATTCTAGATAAGTGTTGTACGTTTAATATTTAGAAATGTGCAATATGTAAATTTATTTTTTGAGATTGCCATTTTCTGATATCTTGCCATTTTTATAATGCAGAACACCCAAGAATATTTTTCACGAGCCGCCACTGCTTCATGGTCATATCAATGACGACAAAACATTTAAAAAATATTTCGTTCGGGCTATTAATCTAATACAAAAGTTTGATGTCTCAAAAAGTACAATTTTATTACCATATTAAATTTACAAGTTGATGTGTATATTTTATTGTCGTAATACTTTTCTAAAACAACTCAAGGAATATATTATCAATATTTTAATTAATAATATGCTGGAAGAAACTCCTTGCTCTCACCGCAAAGGTTTGTTATAATTTTGTTGGAAACTTTAGAAAATATTAAATTCATGTAGTAGTTAGCTTGAATTTTATTTATGAACAACAACGATTTAATAAAAGATGATCTCATTGAATTACAAGCTAGTGAACTAATCCAAAAACTTTTGAACAATGCAGTTTGAACTAGAAAGAGTTTTTGTTTAATACTGGAAAATTTATGCAAAAATGTTTAAATAGTGCACAACATTTACTTCGCAATAAAACGGGATAGGAAAAGTTATCCGTGTTTAAACGTTAAACCGGAGTTAATCAATCCGGAAACAATTTAACTCGTTTATTGATTACAGAAACCAATATCGCTTTCTTTCAACGTATAAGGTGGTTAGACTTTGACAGTAAATAGTTTGATTGAAATAATTGCATCAAAATTTTAGTGTTAAACCGATCTAAATTTAAACTTAAGAAATTTATTATTATTATGGATAAACTAGTTTATTTAAGGTTAAACCCACACTAATGAATTATAAATCAGCACTTTTGACTTTAATGTAAAGTCATAATGCAAGATCTTTACTTTAACGTGGAACACGGACCACGGTACAAATAAATGAAATTGTAACTGTCAACTTCCTGTGCTGCACGTAAAATAAATAGAGAAACTTAGTTTAATAAACATCAGTGATTCTGATATTTATTAATTGTACAAGTTTTTATTATATATTTCTTAAAACAACATCTTTACGAGAAATGAGTTACATAAGCAGGTTAAATTGTTTAGTACCTTTTATAATTTGGTTTGCCTTGAAGTTTTTATGTAAATCTTACTATAAAAATAATGCTTGAATCACATTTTAAATAAAAATTTTTGTAATAACTTTACTAATAGGAACGTTTTACTTTTATTTGCAGAAATACAATTCGATGATATTACTTTTTGTGATCCATTTAATTCAAAATTTGAATAACAAATCACAATTATTTATTTATTCGAGAATAATCGTAAAACTTCAACAAATTGAGTAACATGAAAGTAACCGTAGAAAAAATAATATTTTAAAATTTAATATAGAAAAATGATCTCTTCGCATTTCTCTAAAAATTATAAATTGTAGCTGTGTAGGTAACTATGTGAGAAATAAAAAAATCTTCTTTTTTGAAATAAATTGATAGCTTTTGAACTTTGCAATAACCGTGATGGAATTGTTTATTTTTCGAACCAACCGATATACATTTAATAAATATTTGTGTTTATGTATATTATTTAATTTTTTTTATCGTTGCTGTTTAATTAATAATTTTACTAATTAATAGATTAATAACTGACACAATATTTTTTATAGTTCAAAAATTTTTTATAAGTTTTTTTAATAAGGACCTTTTTTTATTTTTAAATAAAACATATAATTTGTTTCAATTGTTTCAAGACTTGTGCGATGTTCCTCCATCCTATTGAAATCACAAGTCTTCAGTATCCATATCATCAAAAATACAATAAAGGAGTTTCGGGTTGTACAGAGAGGCAAATCAAACAATATATTTGTTCGTCGACGTTTCGGAGGATCTATTCCTCCATTTTCAAGACTTAATGGAAACGTACATAAGATATACCTAACCATATATAACCATAACCTACCATATACCATAACATATTGTGGTGTTTCAAAATGATTGCGACTCACCCTATGCATTTTGGTGAAATTTTAGCTTTAAAAATTGAGTTGTAAGATTGTAAGATTTGCTAGGTGGGGATCAATGACACGAAATTCGTGACTTTTTGGTGCCAACAATGGCGGACAGCGGGTGAAATTTTTGTATGCCCGCTGAGTTTTGATATTATTGTGAGAATTTGTGAGTAATATTTTGATTTGATTTATTAAAATAAAGTGATTGTATGCGTTTGCATTATTGCGCCTTTTTATAAAAATAAATAAAAAACCACAAATAAAAAACTTCAGCGATAATTTAAACGAAAAATTAGACTTACAAAACGAAAAATTAGACTTACAAAACAAAAAATTAGACTCACAAATAGAAAGCTTAGAAGAAATGAATAGTGGTTTTCTGCGCATTGAGAGAAGCCAAAAGATTAGAATTTGAAAGGTTGGAAATTGAAAAACTGGAAATTGAAAGATTGGAGGCTGATGGATTAAAATTTGAAAAACAAGAGGCTAAGAGATTGGAAATTGAAAAACGGGTGACAATAACAACACAAGATGGAAAAATTTTAAAATTGGAACTAGATGATGAAAACAGAAAACCTTGAAGAGGAAGAAAATTTGGAAATTTTGGATGCGTCGGAGGTGGAAAACAAGAAACCAGATCCCAGTGAAGTGAACGCCTTAAGCTAAGATTAATTTGTGGAAGGTCCGAAAAGAAAAGTAAATGGAAACCGAAAGACATTGAAGATTATGAAGAATTTTGGAAATAGATAAGCTTCTTTATTTTTATTTTTATTTGATTTGAAATTTTTGAATTTAAATTTATTTAGTTATTAAAACTGTAATGTTGTGTAAATATTTTTTTTAGATTTATTTTTGAAACACGCACGGATTTTTGCGAATTTTGTTTGGAGCTGCGCTCAAAACAGCAATTAGCATCGGGGGTTTGATGTGGTGTTTCAAAATGATTGCGACTCACCCTATGCATTTTGGTGAAATTTTAGCTTTAACAATTGAGTTGTAAGATTGTAAGATTTGCTAGGTGGGGATCAATGACACGAAATTCGTGGCTTTTTGGTGCCAACAATGGCGGACAGCGGGTGAAATTTTTGTATGCCCGCTGAGTTTTGATATTATTGTGAGAATTTGTGAGTAATATTTTGATTTGATTTATTAAAATAAAGTGATTTTGTTTTTTTGCGTTTGCATTATTGCGCCTTCTTTGGATATAATTTTGATAATTGGAATTAGATATTTTTGATGAGTTGCTACCGAGCAGTAGTTGATTTAATTGATTTGATGGATTTGATGGAATTTGAAGAGAGCGATCGAAAATAAATTAAAATTGGAGCAAAATTGTTTAAAATTGCATTATAGCATTTAAAAATTAAAAGTAACATTTGCATTTGTACGAGCGATGCCAGATGATAGATAAGCCGACGTTTTGAACGCGCATAACTTTAAAAAAAGCGAGCCCATTTAAAATTTAACATTGAATCGTATTTGAAATTAAATTTACGATTTGAATTTGAAGAATTTATAATTGGAAAAATTATTATTTATCATTTTAAAAAGAAGGGCAAACACAGAAATCAACAGGAACCGACTACTGATGAGCGTCTTTATTTTGTTCTCCACTGAGAAAAGCTAGCTGGGTAAATTAAAGATTGTGCCGGGTAGGTAAATTCATACAAAACCCCACAACAATATATAAGATATAAATAAGGTATACCCATGTAATCTTATGTACGTTTCCATTATAGTCTTGAAAATGGAGGAATAGATCCTCCGAAACGTCGACGAACAAATATATTGTTTGATTTGCCTCCCTGTACAACCCGAAACTCCTTTATTGTATACTATATTGGGTGAGAGCTATCGTTTTCATCAAAAATAGATTATAAAATATTAATTAATTGGCAACCAAAATCGTGGGATCTAACACTACTGAGCTTTTTCTGTGAGCCTATGTCAACATTTGTCCGATATAATTTTTAATTATTAAATTGTAGACCCCTTACAACATATTTCAATTAAAATATTCCGAACTTTTATTCAAATTATTATATTTTAATTACGAATAAAGTAATTACTTATTAAATTCAATTAACAATATTTTTTTTAATTTGAGATAATCGGGATTTGTGATTCATGCATGTTAATTAAACGAAAAATGATTATCTTACGATTATTGATATGTTGAGCAATTATTCAGCAAAACAGAATAACAAAATTAATCAGTATTTTAAAATCATCAATAAAATGCACTAAACACTTTTTAGAACTAAAATAAAAAATTAGTAATATAAATTTCGAAAATATTTGTGAAAAATATATGGTAGAACAAATTCATAATATAATATAATTAAGGGGTTATTTTATAATTTATATTGAACAAAAAAAATGTTATTGTTTATTTTTCATTAGTTTTGTCCTGTCGAAGACGTGTAGATGTTATAAGTTTTAATATATTTACACTAAATTTAAAAATATCGTTTATACCATCAGATATCAACATTTTGATTATTATTTACAAATTTTTTACTGTTCAAAAAATAGAAAAACAAATTTCGAGCGTAGATTAATAAATTTGTGTCGATTTGTAAAAGAAGTACTTGATAAAGTTCGTTTCATTAGTTTTATGATTCATATCGAGTGAATTTTCATTCGATAATGTTATTTGTCATACAATGAATTCAAAATATTATGTTATCGGTGTTGATGTGCATTACTTAATGACATTGAAAATTTTATGAAGTTAATAATTAATTAACGAACATAAAAGAATACTGTTACGATAGATTAAAATGCGAAAAACCAGAAATGTTATTCAAAATAATGTTTACATTACAAATAAAAATCACTGCTAGTTCAATTTTATGGGACGCTTAGTAAGGCGCCGAAAAGTCGACGTCGCTGGAGACGCTTGATATTTTTAAGTCTTAACCCAGAGACGAACTAGGATATTTTTTAATAATTTACTTGCTTTTAACGAATAGCATTTTTATTATTTTGCCTTTTGGATATCTATTCTTTCTTCCTAAACAAACAGGCGAAAGTTAAAAATTAATTAATGGAGAATCTATATCGGTATAAATTATATGTACTTACGTACATATTGTGGTTAAAATTATAAATTGCGGCCGCTAATGTAAATTCAAAAAAAATACTATTATAGATAGGTATCAGAAAGAATAATTTAATTAATGCGTGTGTTACGTAATTTATTGTACATAGTTGAACTTATCAAATAAAAGCTCACCCCGAATAATAATTGTGCTAACGTTTTATGGATGATTATAATTTACAAATTGACAAGCACGAAATAAGAAAATATGAATATTCACTTTTTATATCGTGAAATGCGTTTTATGCGTGGAAAACTATTTTTATTGGAAATTTTATATTCTTTCGCCTCGGGTGCGCGTGTTAATGGAAGAACTTTTCACCCTCAAAACAGCATAATCAAATATAACGATTTCTGAAAGAGGTCGTAGCACTCACCCTTCTCCAAGACCGAAACTTTCATATAATGTAAGTTATATGATACTGATTAGGGTTTAGAAATTACTATCGGTTTTAGTTCATTTTGACCATTGTTTACGAGTTTTTACAAGATCTCCTGCTTAAATTTCGGTTGCACCTTAATTGGACAACAAACTCATGTTTTTTATTAATAATTAAAAATTTATTGCTCAACATTACAAATAATTTATTGAAATTTTTTACAATAATTGCAGTAGGTAGGTACCTACCTCCAGATATGTTTATTATTATGGTGATGTATTTAGCGGACCATATCAGCTCGCGAAGGACAACAAAAGTTATTTTCGTAAATAATTGTTATCTATTTGGACATTTATTACACAACCATGGACTTATCCTATAAATGGTTGCCGGGCTACTAACCAAAACTTAAAAAATAAATATTATTTATTAAATAATATAAAACAGCAATTTTTGAAATTTAAGGTAGTTTCTTTAATTTTACCACCACCAATAAATTATTTATGTTTTGTTTGTGATCTACTTTTCGAATTTTATTTCTTAAGAACTTTAAGTTAACTTTAGCTTACTTTTATAATTTTCTTCATCTAAAATTAGCTAACCACTGAAATATCCTAACTCGAACTGTGCCATAGAGTAAAAATAAAACTTCATTCCAACATTTGAATTTGTTAACATAAAATGGTTAAATTAAATCAGATCTTCAAAATTTTCATGTGTTGAAGAATGAAAATTCATCTGTGTTTATTTTTTATGCTGGTGTTATGCGAAAAATGTAAGTATTAACAAGGAACTTGTTTTGTTACTTGCAAAGTGAATTTTAAAAATATTACTAATAAGTTTAAATTAAACCATGTAATTAACAATAAAAAATATAAATAATTACTGTATAAGCACGAAAAGCCACCAAATACATAGGCAACACACCATTCTCGTAAGTAATAATAGCAAGCTATATTTTTTACATTTTGATATTCAGTGCCGGGACATCAAAGGATGGGAGCAAGGGGCAAACCACAAACTGCAAATGGAATTATTTTTAAACTTTTATATTTTTAGCCCACTTGTTAAAATGTTACGATTGTGAAGCAGAAACTCTTTATGCCTGTAGAAAAGGTTCACCTTTTGTTAAAAATGTCTCATGTGGATTAGAACACCCGAATTTCAATCGATTTTGCATCACTAGAGTTATTTACGGTAAATCACGATAACAAAATTTGATATACAATTTCAAAATATATTTTTTTAGATAAGGTTCTTAAGAAGACCGAAGTTAAGATGGGATGCGATCTTTTAGGCAAACCGGTTAATTACAAAACAATTCCACAATGTACTTTAGATAAGGAACTCTTTGATTTACGAGATTGCAGGATATGTAACACTGATTATTGCAGTTTTTTAAATTCGAGCCAAAAATTAAGTCAATTCTATTCTATTTATGTTATACTTTTTTGGTTTTTCATTGCAATTATGTCGTCATTTGATATTAATTATGTTAAATAGTGCAAATAAATTTTAAAGGATAATTTTAACAAAGTTTTATTATAATTTTGATATGTATGTAACTTCTATTTGTAACTTACCTCTTGAGTTTGTTTAAGTTAGGTAAGTTCTATTTTAATTTTTTTCAAAAATTGTCAATTTTTATTTTTGGCTACTTTTGCAACATTTTTTTTATCTGTTTTAAATGTTAAAAGATAAAGACGTGTTTTGAAACCAAAATAATGTTGATTATTTTAAATTTTGGAACAGGACTTCGCAGGGCCGTATTTACGGAGGGGGATTTAAGGGTTAGAACCCCCCCCCTCCCAATTATTTATCAAGTACTGGAAGTCCGCCTGCAATCGTAAAAAAATCAGAAAAAACAAAAACAATCTTTACAACTAATAACAAAAATATTAAACTTGAAGTATTAAAAAAAATTAAAACTAAAGATATTTCTAATAAACTAAATCCCAAATTAAAAAATCGGAAATTCGTATTAATATCCGGCGATTGGCAACACTGGATTGAATACACCTACTACTAAATTGCAAAAATATAGAAACTGACGATGAAGAATATAAAAAAACCCTATATATTTACAGTACTGTGTAACAGTCTGCGGCCCCTTAATTAATACTGTTCGTTATTACTCCTATTAATTAATTTTCGATTTTTGAAAAATAATTATATTGAAATAAACGAAATAGATATTTTATCTTAATTCTTACTATTATGGTAAAAATTTTAAATTGCTATCAATTGTTTGAATCAAAAATTTTAAAAGAAAAATACATTTTATGACCATCATCGGCAACATAGCTTAAAATAACACTTCCGCAATAAATTAGAGTGGGCATTGCAAACCCATAAATTGTCTTATATTTTGGTGTAATTTAGTTCTTCGTTTTGACAACATTATTTACCATCCGTAAAATAAGAACTTAGTTTGTGATTTTTATCAAATTAAAAAATTTCATTTAAAGACGGTTTTTTACAAAAGAGTTTACTGCACTCCAAAACGACCTGCAAATGGTAAACTGCACGAAATTTTACAAAGTGGTAAACTGCACTCCGAGCATTTTCCAAGTAAGTTCACCCCAAAGTTACCTGCATAATGGTAAGCTGCACTCTAAGCATTTAATTACTGGATCATAAGATTATAGTTAAATATTGATCATTTAATTAATTCATTACCAACTGAGAAATTTATTATACATATGAAATATTGTTTAAATCTGATATACAACAAATTACATATTATTCAGAACAATTTACGAGGACACAAGAGAATGTCAGAACTTACATTTACAACGAGTGAACGAGGCAAGCCCTTACTACTTTTTCGACAAAACAAATTTTATTTGTTAGTATTAATTTATGTGTTTTCTTTAGCGAAACTGTACGTAAATCCTTAACCCACGCGAAGACATAGGTCTGCCGGGAGGTTAGTGTTAGTTTATGTTATTTCTTTAAAAAATTGTTTGCAAAAGAAAAAACTATGCAAAAGTATAGCAGTTTCTGATACTCAGTGTTAGCTTATGTATTTGTTAGTATTAATTTATGTGTTTTCTTTAGCGAAACTGTACGTAAATCCTTAATCCACGCGAAGACATGGGTCTGCCGGGAGGTTAGTGTTAGTTTATGTTATTTCTTTAAAAAATTGTTCGCAAAAGGGAAAACTATGCAAAAGTATAGCAGTTTCTGATACTCGACAATACCTGCTAATGGTAAACTGCAAAAATTTGGAGTGCAGTTTACCACAGGGATTAAAATTTCTCTGTTTTGCTCGGAGTGCAGTTTACCATTTTTTTTTACCGTTACTTTAAGTCGTTCGTGCAGTTTACCATCCCCCTAATAAGTTTAAACTTATTAAAAATATCGTAGTAAACAAAACTTTTAAAATGGCACAAACAAAACTTTATCCGCGATGCCCCCCAGAAGTCAACCTGTAATAAAAATTTGTCGCTCCCTCGACAAATTATTTTCAACCATTAAGTAAAGTTCACAAAAATCAAAATTTTCTTTGAATATAGAACTTAAATAAAGAAAAATTGCTCAAAAAAATAATTACTTTAATTAAATAAAAACAATCTTCACACAAAATTTCAACTTTTTTGCGGTCACTTTCGACCAAAATACTTTTAAACAAAATTTTCCAATAACAATACTCAAAAATAAAATCTTAATTGCAAAAATACTTGTACAAAATTATACTCAAAAAATCAGAGGAGCAAATTCAAGGTCTCCATCATTTCCGCCATCTTGACAAAAAAAACCTCCCTCTACTCATTTTTCTGCAAACATTACATTTCAAAAATTAATATAACAAAATTTAAATTTAAAAAAATTACTAAAATTGCATTTATTTTGCCGATTTTAGCATGACTAACGGTTTAAGTAGGAACTTAAATTTTTTTATTTAGGAATTTATTTATTTATCGAGTTCCTTCTATTTTTTATTTTATATTTGGTTTTTATTGTAGTTTTTTTTTATTTTTTAAATATGTTGTACTTTGTACTTTTATTTTTTGTTGTGAATTTTAGTTTCCTTTGTATTTTAATAAATTAGCTATTTACTTTTTAATATTTTTACCCCCCCCCCCCCCCCCCCCGAAAATCTAGTTTAAATACGGCCCTGAGACTTCACAGTTGCAGCAATAACAGTAACGTAACGAAAGAATGAGAGCGAAGCCAAAGACAATGATTGGAATTTATCCAATAACAAATTGTAACCGTAAAACTTATTGGTTATTGATAGCATTATAATTATTAGCACCGTAATGGCTACGCCTTAATTTTTTGTACGAGTTGGGTTTCTCGAGTTACGTCAACAAAAACAATCAACACAAGAAAAAATAAATTTTTTATTTTATATTTTGAAAAATTTGAATTTTGCCAAGAATAAAAATGTTTTGAATTGGCAATTATTTAATCAATGACAAAAAACTCGCATGCGCCACACACCTAGAATTAAAGTTAAATGTTTGATGAAGTCGAAATAATATTTTCTTATAATACCGTATATTGTCCCACGTGACCGGGAACAATTTTCCCACTTCTAGTCCGCTTCGGAACTCGAGCAATCGTTTCAAGTTTGAGCGGGCTCATATTTATTTAAAATTTCTAAAATAATATTTTCAGTGTTTAAAAATAATCAAAAATGAAACTGTATATTGGATTAATTTTGTGTTTTTCTTTATTTCAAGCAAGTAAGTTATCTTTTAAGTTATTTACATCAATTAATATGGTACGTAGGAATAAATTGTTGTCAATTAAAATCAACTTTCGCTTTTGAGAAAGCGCAGTTCAAATGTTTAAAATTATTAGGTTACCAAACTTGTCTTATTGTTTAAGGTTATTCGATAAAATGTTACAATTGTCAATCATCTTCGGAAAACGATTGCACTGATTTGAAAAAAGTTCGTTCCATTGAATGTTTTCCAATAAAGGACCAATTTCCACCAGTGTGCATTCGCAAGGTCCTCAAAAGTAAGTATCCGTTTTTGGGTTTAATTATCAAATTTTGCTTTAATTACAATCCAATTGCTAGTAGCAACTTAATTAACAACTGTAGTTACATGTATACCCAATTAAGTTGAATTCAAACTGATGTTAGATGTAGGGATATTAATTTCAAGGATAATTTATTGTTTTCAACATAAATAAATTTGTCATTCGGTAAATCCTTGAATGTTTTATGAATTTTAAATTAATATAAATTCATAATATTTATAAGTACCTAATGATTTTTAATTTGAATTCGGTGCTGCATGAGCACAGTAATATAAGAATTTGCTCGATTTTAATCATAAAATATTTGAAATAACTGTTGGAGCACTTTATATATGCAAATTTAACGTAATATAACCGCATTCTTGCATATTATGAGATTATCAAGAAAATCTTTAAATTTAACCGAAATCTTTCGTATTTCAAATTACTATCTATTTTAAAATGTATATGATGCAGCAAAAATAATCTTTGACGTCAGATTTTTTTATAAATAACTATTGCAATTAACGGTTTCAAACGGTTTAAAAATGCCAGACGCACGCGCAAATATCATTTTAACTTGCAAATAATCTACGCTTGCGCCTGACTGTTTTAAAACTATTTGGAGTGCAGAGAAACAAAGCAATCAAAAAGACAGGTAGTTTTTCCGACATTTGATGTCATTGATTTGGAAACACTTAAACCTATAGCGTGGAAGCATTAAAATTTGAACATAATCAAATTAAAATTAACATTTTTACCATTTATACAGTTTTTCATATATATTCGAATTCACTAGGAAGTTATTGCAAATTTTAAAAAGAAAAATTTACAAATTATAGAACTAGGTCACGAACTCTATCATCAGCTTAGCCTTTCAATTTTAGCTATGCAATTAAGAACTTACAGAATTGGTTTATAAATATAAGATATAATTAACTCACAATCAAACGAAATTATGTCACGAATAATACTTATAAAAAATGTTTGCATTCTTAAACAAAATGGTAATCAACTTACATAGTTTTATCGAGTATTAATAATTAATAAACACGGGGTATTTATTATATAAATGTAAGTAAAAAAAATATTTATTATCTATGAGGGTGGTTCACTATGTTTCCAGCCTATACAAGTAATTATTTTTATTTTTCTACGGCCCCAATATATAGTTCGATACATTTTATCCAACGCCTTTTAAGTTTTTTGATACCATCAGTAAAATACAATTTTTTAAAATCTTCTAAATAAAGATTTCTGAAAAGAAATTTCTCTATTTATTAAGAGATTTCTCTAAAGAAAGAAATCTGGCAAATACGATGGATGGGAAAGTAATTTGCATTGTCTTGGTGAAAAAGAATTTTCTTTTGGTAAACGTACTGTTGTAACAAATCACCCCCAAATCTAAAGCTAAAACGAAGGTAGTTTATGCGAGACCAGCTCAAACACTTGCATGAATCGCTAAAAGCGACTGATTAAAATTCCTTTTTTTTCTAAATACAAATAAACTACCTTCAACAAGCTAGAAACTTAATTAAGTAGGATACAATTGAATTTGTGTGTTTAATGATGACAATAATTTGGAATATTCTGGAAATACACACTACATGAGCACCTGTTGAAATCGGTTACGGCGGATCAAACCTTTTTTTGTTACCAAAGCCCATAAAGTAGATAATTTTTCGACTTTTTATTACAGGCTACATTAAACGATTTACGCACTAATTGCCAGTAAATGCGAAACCCGCGACATTTCAGAGTTGAAATTTAAATGAGCTTGGAGCTAATGAAATTGCAATCGGGAGTATATACAATTGAACTAGCGGATTTGCGATTTAGATAAGTAATTACCAAATTACGAAGTTTCACTCAAAACATCTGGAAATCATAAAACCATTAAAATACAATCTCAGGGAAATTCCCACCGATATTTCTTAAAATTAAGGGTCCGAGCGTCATAAATCTTTCAATGGCCAAACAACAGCTATAACGGCGCTGTTCGTTGTTATAACGTTGTTCTTTTTCAGATATATGTCGCAACATAACTAAAATTGTTTTTATTAAATATTAGTTGTTAATTTCAACTTAATAGTTTCTTTCTATTATATATTTTTGTTTATGAATTTCTGGTGTACTATTTCTTTTGCCTTATATTGATTAAACAGATATAGATTTATATGATTTTATTCTTTTCTTGCTATCGCAAGGCGATTAAATTGTTAATAATCCTACGTCTCCGACCTTCAATTTATAAGTTTGAAATTGGCTTCAATCAATTTCTGGTGGCAGCTATTTAACATCCGTTACCACACGACGGCCGCGATTATTTAATTAATCAAAGCCTACCCGTGTTACACTGTTTTCTTTTATTTTTTCCTTCAGTTGATCCAATAATGATGCTGATATCAATGATATGATATTTATTAATTTTTTTTTGTTTATTTAGCGGTTTTTTCCACGCAAGAAATAATTTTTTATTAGAGCACGAAATTCAACTTTATCCATTGTTTAAGCAAACAACACAACTTGTCCTGTTTAAATAACTGTAGAACACCACTTGACATATACGTTTATTTAAAGATGTTTCTTAACAAAAATATATTTTTTGACGTGAAAGTGCCAGGATATCGTTGAGGCTGGCAGCATACTGGACTATCATCGTACAAGAAAGATTAACGCTTATCCATAGTAAACTCAATATTTTATTATTGTATTATTTAATGTCTGAATAATTATTGTTCTAGACCGAAACACATATTGTGTAAACATAGATTTTACTAATTATTATATTTACATAATATAGTATTTAAATATAATAAAGGAGAAACTTGGGATCTCTCACCCATGGAGATACTTGACCTAATATATTTTGTTTTACAATTTCTGCACTTTCTGTTTTACTTTTTATAATGTATGAAAAAAACTCCATTGGGTCCAATAGTATTCCCATGGGTCAAGGATCCCAAATTTACCCTATACGTATTTATTTATATAAATATCTAACTAAATCTATGCATTATGCAACAATGACGTACGAATTTACAATATATTACAATATAAATACAATTACAACATAATACAGTCAATTTATAATGAGCTAACTCATTATAATAACCATGGGCGTCCCAACGCGAGCAATGGAGGCAGTTGCCCCGCTTTAGCTAGTATTAAAAAATTACTGTGTAAAAATACCACGTACCTACGTCTATGATCGAAACGATGATAATAATCTAATAAAGCAAATTTAATATAAATTACACAACGAACAGTATATTATCCACATCTTGTAATTATAATAGAAAAGGTAAACAGCAATAATTTGTTTAATATAAAATACTAAATCTTGAGATTGATAACCTCGTAATTTGTTTTCTATAAAAAATAATAGATTTTACTAATCGATAAAGATAATTAATTTTATAAATTATTTAAAGTTTTTAAAAATTTCTAATTTATTCTTTTAATTGCAGATACCAGTGGCATAAATATAACATTGCAGTGTACTGACAAACAAACTGGAAACGAATGTGACCCTCCATCGGTAAATTATTCAGTCGAATCTTGCCACATATGCCAAGAAAATTATTGTAATAGTGAAAATTCGATAAAGCCAAACAGCTTTATTATGCTATTGAGTTTTCCCTTACTTTATTTAATCAGTAAATTTATTTAAATAATATTTTGCTTGACTGTGACTAATTTTAAGCGCTGCCGATATGTACCTCCGTTGACCCACCAGTTTATTGTTACTTTTTTATTGTTTTTATTTTTAATATTTTATATTTATAAAAATATGTTAATACTTCATCATTAAATATAATTTGTTGTAAATACAGCTTTGTTTTTGATTTTCATACTTTATCAAGTAACTTTTATCTGTCCTGCATTAATGGATTAAAAATTAGAATGCCTCGCCCTTATAAAGCCCGACACTTCCACCCTTAAATGTTAACTTCATAAAATGCAATATGTACGCACCTTGAAACTATTGATAAAGTTTGAAAATGCTATAATGAAAGAGCGAAAATTAACCTTTTATGTTTGGAGTGGAAAATCAGAAAGCTCGACATTAAATAACTTTAATTAATTATATTACCGTCTAGGTATTTATTACTAGAGGTAGGTTTAACGAGGTATAATTATGAAACTATTTGCTTCATCAAATAATGTATCATTAATATTTTTCTTTCAATTCGAAAATCAAAAATTATATCTTTTGTTATAAAAATAAAAATTTGGTTTTATTTTTCTCGAGCTCTCCAGTTTGATATTGGACAGAAGCCTATAATTTTTTTTAAGGTGGAGATTCAAAATCATAATTGATTTGCAGCTGGCAGATGGCAGATATTAGGATATGCAATGAATAGATCATTTATGGAAGTTCTTCTATTAAGTTATGGGTGTCGCTCTATAAGTAGAAAATAGGGGAACACCGGCAGTCAAGAAAACGTTTTTAATAACGCGAAGCAATGAAATTTATACAGTATCCTGATGTTCTTATAGACGTTACGTAAACAACTAGACACAACTACGTATTAGTTTACACCATTAGGAAAGGTCCATCAAATCGTCTGTAATTGAAACATATCTGTTTAAAATGCTTTTATAAGACGGTTATAATTTCCTCAGTACCTATACAAAAATGATGAAGTTTATTTAATTTCAAATGAAATGAACAATTTTGAACTTTTATTACTAAATTTATTTTAATTAGTGATTATAAATAATTAAATAATGATTATAAATAAATCATTATAAATGATTATGTATTTGTACAAGTTCTACGTTTTTAATTCATTTTAATGCTTAGGGCTCGAAAAACACACCAGAGCCTGGCGGAAGCGTGTAAAACAGTGAGAAAATGCGAAAGCAGCAGAAAGCAAGCAAAAATCGACTTTCTTACTTTAAACCCACATAAAATATTTTCGCAGCAGAGAGCAAGCGAAAATTGAATTTCAAAATTCGTAAAATAATTATGTGGTGTTTTTATTGCATATATCGACTGATTTGAATGAGTAGAGTTCGGAAATCACACCAGGCCTGACGGAAGCTAGTAAAACGGTGAGAAAATGCGAAAGCAGGAGAGAGCAAGCGAAAATCGACTTTCTTACTTTAAACCCACATAAAATGTTAAATATCATAGTTACGTGAAATCTGCAAGCGCCATTCGAATTTTCGCGTAAAAATTAATAAGAAACCGTCGAAAAAGTTTATGATTTCCAACTTTCGATTATTAGGGTGAAAAAAATTCAAAGGGGTTAACCTTGCTTTTTTTTCAAAATGCGGAAAATAATTAGGTGGTGTTTTTATTGCATATATCCACTGATTTGAATGAGTAGAGCTCGGAAAACACACCAGGGCCTGGCGGATCCGTGTAAAACGGTGAGAAAATGCGAAAGCAGCAGAGAGCAAGCGAAAATCGACTTTCTTACTTTAAACCCACCTAAAATGTTAAATATCATAGTTACGTGAAATCTGCAAGCGCCATTCAATTTTTCTTGTAAAAATTAATAAGAAACCGTCGAAAAAGTTTATGATTTCCAACTTTCGATTTTTGGGGTGAAAAAGATTCAAAGAACCTTGCTTTCTTTTCTAAATTCGTAAAAAAATTATGTGGTGTTTTTATTGCATATATCGACTGATTTGAATGAGTAGAGCTCGGAAAACACACCAGGGCCTGGCGAAAAACAAAGATTATTAAATATTGTTATAATAATAAATATATACAATATAATTATACTATAGAAAAAATGTTGATCAGTACGTATTTGACGTATAAATTGTATTCCACCTTGTGTAATTCATAAATTGCGTAATTCAAGATGACGCGACGTAGACAGCTAAAATAAGTTGTCAATAAAGTATTAAAATTTGAGATTAATAACATCAACCATAAGTCAAACTACTCAAACAAACACACTGCTCATGCTAACCAATAAAAATCTAATGTAAAATCCAATACAAATAGACTCCGTCCTATTCCTTAAAAATCTAATTGAAAGTCCAATCAAAAATCCAACGGATGTAGTCCAATGTAAAATTGAGTAATGTAATCGCGGAAATTTTTCATTAGACTAAATCTAATACAAAATCCAATACAAAATCTAATAATGTAAAGATACCTTTACACCAAAACAAAAAAAACAGATCCGCTACTTTCTACTTTTAGGGCAGGCCCGGACTGGCCATAGGGCAGATCGGGCAAATGCCGGATGGGCCGGTGCAGTCAAAGGGCCGTCTAACCAGCAGCGCTGGCTGATTACATCGCGAAAAAAATTATACTATTTTATATAATATAACAAAGTTTTAAAAATGGTTAATAAAACTTAAAAATTTAGCAACAAAAGAACTGTTTGAAATATAGTACGTAAATAATAAAAAAGAACAATAGAAATATTATAAGAGAATTAATCGGTATCGAATTAAATTCACAAGATAGAGAGAGAATGGAAAATAACAAAAATATGCAAAATAAAAATGGTTTTAAATATAACACACAATATTTGATAATAATTGAACTGTTTAAATTAAAACAATTTGGATATTTTATCAAAAGTTAAAAAATGTAAGCTGTTAAACACGAAAATAAAAAATAGGCGGTAGAAGTGCAAATTGATTTCAATATTATGTAAATAATTATAATAAGTTGTGGCAAATGTTTGAAATTTTTATTGATACCTAAATTTTGAGTTTGATTTAGAAATAGTTGGAATGATAAGTTGAAATTGTGTTTTCTTAGTTAAAAATCTTGGCAATTAACTAACTTGGTTTAATAATTTCTGAGCATCCCAAATTGATTTTATCGGAAATTCTAAATATTTTTGACGCGTTCAGATCTGCTACTTGGTGCTACTGCAAGATATACAATTTGCAAATAGAAGTTGCCTATCCAAAACTTTTAGTAACGATCATAATTTATTATTATTATTGCAGTTACAAAATTAAGAAGAACTCTCGAAGAAGTCGTCTGGAATAACGGTATTACTAATCAAAAGGTTAAATGAACAATAATGTATAAGACGGGGGCGTAAGATCAACTGGATTAACCTTTGCTTAAAAAAAGTGTACAGCTTCTTTAATTTATTAATAAAATGACTTACTTAACTTGGTTATCCTTTCTATTTGATAAATTCGTCAAGTTAAAGAGATTTTTAAGATATCCCCTATTATTGTCGAAAAACTCTTTAATAAATCCCATTCCTAATAAATTAATCTGAAATTTTTAACATAGAAAATACCGAGATAAATTAGTATTTTTATGATTGCTATTTCCTAAATCTTAACAGCAGTTTGATCATTTATTATTGTTAAAAAATAAGCACGTTCAGCAAAATCGTATCATCAATGTTATTGGGCAACTTTCTTTTTTCCACGATTATATTTTTGAATATCTTTTCAGTTTTCTTCTTTGTACTCTTAGTTTAACAAGGGAATTATATGACCTCCGCATTTTTGTAATTTTTGCCACTTATTCTACTGAAAATTTAGCCCTTCAATAACAACTCCTCAAAGCAGTAGGGCCAGATAGCCAGAAATTTTCGAGAAAATCGACTTTGAAATATTGTCGAAGGAGTTTGAAGACAAGATGTGAAACAATTAGCAAATAGTTTCGTAGCACAGGGGCGATCGAGTTGGACTAGGAACCAGTGGGTCCACGGTTATATTCCCACCTTCCCTAGTATTTTTTTCTCTAGTGCTTATTCACGCCATTTAATTATTGTAAAATTGATTAAATTTATGCTTGTAGACTAAAATGTGTCAACATTTAATTTATTAAATACATTCAATTTTTCAGCAATACATTCAGCAGGACTAGTTTCATATGTCATCGCACATATCATCTGGTGGAAATAATTTACCTAATATTTATTTATAATTTATCATCTGATTTAATTTATTTATTTTAAGATTGGTAGATATAGCAAACATGATGTGGCTAATAAAACCATGCAACTGACTAGATTTTAATAAGAAATAAAAAGTTAATAAACCAACATTATCCTAAAACTACATATTTTTATCCTAAAATACATTTTCAACAGTTTAGTTTTTATCTAGCGTAGTTACTGAAAAGTTATCATGTCTGATATTTATCCGTTAATTTGCCTGGCCCCTCGACGAGGGCTGAAGACACCGTTGAAGATAGTCTGTGCAGTGAATTCGCTAAATTACGCATGAAAGATGCTCGTGTGTATTACGAGCATTTACTTAAGGAAAATAATGGAAAACCAGCGGAGGTGAGAATAGAACCGTAGACCCACTGGTTCCTATTCCAACTCGCTCGCCTCTGTGCTACGAAACTATTTGCTAATTGTTTCACATCTTGTCTTCAAACTTCTTCGAGAATATTTCAAAGTCGATTTTCTCGAAAATTTCTGGCCATCTGGCCCTACTGCTTTGAGAAGTTCTTATTGAAGGGCTAAACTTTCAGTAGAATAAGTGGCAAAAATTACAAAAATGCGGAGGTCATATAATTCCCTTGTAAGAGCTGGTTCATAGTGGTTTTGGGAGCATTCTAAAAGTTTATTGTTTGATTGCTTTTTTCTAGACCATGTACCTATGGTGATATCATCATGGGAGTGTAATCCAAATTTTTTTTCCAAGGTAAGCTTTGGTCTTGGTAGATATTGCTTTTCGCTATCTTTGAGCACTTGTTAAGGTCAGCATAAATCTATTTTTTTTAATTGGAATTATGTAATGTATGCAATTTAATTTTTTATGATGCTACATAATTAGCAGCAGATACTGCAAAAATCTCCATGCAGTCATCGTGCAAGTATAACCTTCAGATTAATAAGCATTAGAGTAAGTATCTAAGTATAGCATCAGGTACATAAATTAACGTAGGTACACCAACTGGTTGACACAATTAAGTAGTGAGAACATACATTTTTTTTTATGAAAAATAATTGAAAGATTTTATTTTCTTTTGTAGTTTTAATGGGGTGCGAAAACAGATATTCGGCTCGAAGGACCAAATATGTTGGTAAACTAGTAATCCTACTAAATTTTTGTCATATCAAACTACTATTATTACACATTCAAGTACAATGTGTGTGTGTTTTATGCATATTATTACACTTACACATGTATTTAAATAGGTGTCTTTAATTAGCATGATGAGTGGACTAAGCCATGATATAATTTAACGTTTCCTATAATTTTCAATGTCAATTTTGAGTCACAATTTAATTCAATTAAAAACATGTAAGTGTTCGTTCATGAACTGATGTAACGGCTGATTATTTATTTATTGGAACAATACCACATCTAACGGAGCAGATCTCGTTATGTAATTTGTTTATATAAAAATTGTACCAAGTACAACAATACCTTCTCTAATCACTTTTGTTTTACCGAATGAAAGCTTTATTCGTGAGTTATCAATTTCCTCATCGATTAGTTACTAAAAGTTTTGCAAGTGATCAAGTTTCGATCTCATTTTTCCTTTGTGTTGCTTTTTGCCTTTTGCATGTCCGATTTCACTTTATCAAAATATACAATTTAGGTTTTTGTTATATTTTTCTTAATAGCATAAAAAGTGAGGTCAATGGTTTTACTAAACCATGATACTACAATAAACCTTAAAATGTTAAAAAAAATTCAATATCAAACTTTTTAAGATTTAATGTATTTTTGAAATTATATTTTTTCTTTTATTTTTTTAGAATTATTATTATATAATCATCATAATAGCATGATATAGCAAAGTGGATTACGTATGTTTTTATTTTCTAAAAATATACCAAACGACGTAGGAATATAATAATAAATACGCTGAATCGGGGCTCGATAATGTAATATACCAGTATTTCATTGCCTTTCAAAACATCAGTTGTATATTAAAATTAAAATTAACTAAATATATTTAAAAAATTAAATTTAATTAATTCAATCGTAAATACAGTGTGATTTCAAATCTTACGTCCCCAGAAACTATGAATTTTAGAATATACTATTACACCTTTTTCTTTTTTTTTAATTTGCCTTAACAGATTGTCACGTCTACGATATGCAACACTGATTAAATAAACTACTATATACACTGCTCCTTGAAAAGACAACTCTATAACGTAAACGTGGCATTGAACTAAATTTTGAAAAATATGTAACGAATTTATCTTTATCTCGGCATTTAAAAAAATTGTACTATTAAATTAACTAATTATAAAATTTCTAGGATATGGAGAAATAATAAACGTGACAAACAATAATTAAAAAATATTTAAAATATTACAAATAATTTTTTTTTTCAAAATTATTACAAGAAATATTGTTCATAATTTTATTTCCTACGTATTACCCTAATATTGTCTTCTAAAATGCACTCATCAGTACTTTGGAAGATAACATCGCCAATGTTATTTTTCGAGAGATTCCACAACATCTCCTTGGATAAGCAAACCATGTCGAATTGTATCATTGCAGCAGGAAAACCTTGTTGAAATTTAATTAAAATTAAAATAAAAAACTTATTTTTCGTTTGTTAAGTTTTTAAATTAATTAGTATTGCATTTTCGGAAGCAAATTAATCACTTTAGTTTTAATTTTAGGGAAGTAAAATGCCACTTTTCATCTGGCTTATAATAAAAAATATACTTTGTTAAATTTTAAATTAAAATTGAATTATTTCATTAGTTTTCTTCATCTTCAGAAAAAAAAAAATTTCTGCAAAATGCAAAGTGTTTATATTAGCAAACCCAGTAAAAAATGTTAAAAAATATCAGTTTATTCATCCGGAGTCCGGAGTATTCCGGTAAATCACAGTTTGTATATTTTTGTAAATTTAAGAAATCCCAGGAAATCTTAGAAAAACCAAGGTAATCTAAGAAAATCAAGAAATTTTGACTTTTTCTACTTTTTAGAAGAGATATCTTAAGGAAATCTCTCGAAGATCTCGCAAAAGGAAACTTAGTGTACAAAAATGTACATAATTTGCCCGTTTAATTTATGTATAATAAATTGTAAAATTTATGTGCATAAATATTTTTTATTTAATTCATTCTCGGACAAAAACGTAACTATTGCAGTTAGATGCAATGAAGTAATTTAATTTGTAAAGTTTTAACAATTTTCAAATCCGCCTATGGAAAAATAATATGCCGATTTTAATAAATTAAATTAGGTATAGGTAATCTTGTAAATTTTTTTCAAAAATCTATAATCGGTGTATGGCATTGAATATTTTTCACAATATGAGTTAAAAATTTTTTATCCATCAACCACACAGTGTTAACCCAATTTCATGATTTACGAACACAATGAGTATGTTTTTTTTTCTAATTTCAAAATGTAAACAAAGTTATAATACTCATGGTCTTTTTCAACAATTAAATGTAGGTAACCATTGAGGTGGGGCTAAGCGTCAAGTTAACTCTTACCATATAACCATCGTCAGTCGCTTGTAAACCATTTGTAGGTGAAGATTTGTGTAGTGGTGTGGTGAAAATTTAAAAGGATTAATTATTATCGTGTGCAATTAATTACAACAATGAATAACTACGTATTTTTATTTGGAGTTTTCCTAACTTTTGCTGCAGTTAAAAATGGTAAGTTTAAAACGCGTAAAATTTCGAAAATTCGTTAAAGCTTTCATACAAAAAATTAATTTTTGTACATCTGTGTATAAATAAACCAGACGATTAACAGCAACGTTTCGGCTATGTTTAATAACGTTGTCAGGTCGTCGATATAATACAATTTAAAGTTTATAAAATGAACATATTACTGGTAATTCGGGTAAAAATCATCATTAGAATTTAAATTATGCTGAAATTAAAAAACAAATTTGTAAATTACTTTTAATTAGATGGAAAAAGTACTGCGTATATTTCAAGGCCAAATTATCTAACTTTTATTTTTTTCTAATTTACGTTAATGTTCAGGTGTAATTTGTTAAATAATATTTTAAATGGTTAATTCAAGACTTTTTTCAAATTAGGATGTTTTTATCAAACGAATACTTTTCAAAAACCGGTTCAGTTATGTGGTAACCAGTGTTTTTATTTGTTTTCGAATTTTTACTAAACTTGTTAGGTTCGTTAACTCTAAAACGGAAACCGGGGGGCGAACGTTCAGAACAAGAATTAAATTTTTTTAAATTTTTTTTAGGGGAAGCAATCCAGTGTTGGGAATGCACATCCAACGAAGGCGGAAGTTGTGCCGACTATTTCAATACTACTCGCTTACCAAGATCATCGTCATATTATCCTAATAATGTAGGTTCCAACAGCAGCCCAAGATTGACCCAATGTTCGAGTCCATCGGGATATGGCTACCAAAGAGAAGTGTGCTTGAAGAGAGTCGAAACTGACAAAAGTGAGTAAGGCGCCGTAATCCTGTAGCAAAATTCCAATTTTTTTTCCATTTTAAGGATTCCAGCGTACGACCTACATAAGACAGTGCCATACTTTGTTAAACGACGAAAGGCCTGGTCCCTGTCAAAAACAATTAACCCACAACGACATTTCCATTGATTTTTGTGAATATTGCGACACGCACGAATGCAATGGGGCCCCGAAAATAAACACCAATGCATTGTGCATCGGCTTTTTCGCTATTGCAATATCTTTATTTTTAAGAAAATAAGTGTGAAAAATTTTTAGTTCGTGTTTTGTATTATGTAAATTCTATTGTTTATTTTCTGTAAGATTACCTTAATTGTACACGTAAAATATAAGTTTTAACTTTGTTGACCCACATTTTCGGCTCGAACGACCATCAAATTACGCCTTTAAATATTAGAAACTTTAAATTTTCTTGGTTCGTTAATTAACCTAATTTTATTCGTTTTAATATTACGTTTAATTTTTATTTTGATCACCCTTATAATATTACGTACAAATAGAATTCTGATGATGAAAAAAATAATAAAGTAGAACGTACCAGCATCGGTAATTTAATTTAATCGGTTTTATTTGTTCCCACCATTAAAATCTATTTACAAAATCTGGTTAATAGAAAAGTAACAATAGAAAGGGCCGACGCGTATTATACGGGGTGAGCCATCCATAGATTTTTCAGCAGCCTTCACTAAAGATTGATGTACAAATTATCATGTAGATATTACTATTTTTACTAATAACAGATAAGAAGTAAATGTTTCACACTTTTCACTTTTGTTATGTACAAAATATTTTAATAAAAGTTTGTTTATAAGATTAAAATTAGTTATTATTAACCGGCCACACCTGGTATCGTAGTAAACATTTGAGTCATCGAGGTAAATTTCCATAACAACTAAATACCATTATTTCATATTTATTTTAATTTATTGTATTAATTTTATAATAAAGGTTTAAAATCAAAATTCAAAGGAATTTTTTTATTTTGCCAAAAAATGCAAGATCAGTCGGATAGGTAATCTCTTCGAAGATTACTGTTTAATTTGCAATTTTTTAAATTGCAAATTAAACTATAAATAAATACTACGCATATTATAAACTACACGCATCAATTAACACAGTAATTTATATTGAAGAAGTTACTTCAAACTTAATTACAATTTTAATGAGTTTACTAAAATGGGCAGTTTTTAAACATATTCACTTTTCAGATCTGAAAATTAATGGCAACCTACGTGAGATGTTTAAATTAATAAATATTTGATAATAATAATCAGGCCCGGACTGGGACCTAAAACCGGCCCGGGCATTTTAGAGACTGTCGGCCCCTTACTTCCCACAAAAATGCTACATGTACTCTTAACATATTTATTTTTTATAAAACGTAATGTCCAAAATTCATGAAAAAAACATAGTTATTTTGTTTGGCTTTTGTTTTTTAGTTTTTTAGTTCTAATAGTGAAAGACATTCTTTATTAGTATTATTTTTTGACTTTACCATTTTACAATACCAGCTTAGGACGTTTTGGCGCAACCGTTTTGGCGCAAGCCCGTTTTGGCGCAAGCCTGTTTTAGCGCGAGGACGTTTTGGCGCAAAAATTATAAAATACTTTTTATAAGACGAAATCGTTATAGAAGTAGCTTAGTTTTATTAATTATGGTTAATTAATTATTAATTAATCAATGAACTTAATTAATAAAATAATTTTTCACAAAAAATAAAAATTTTCTGAATTTAATGTTTTGTTTTGTAGCTGCCATGTTTATTATTTTCTGATTTTCTGTGAAATGTATTGGTGTTTGTATTGTTTGTAGATTATTTCACGCTATTTAAAAAAGCACCAAATTATTTTTACTGAAAAATCAATATATTCGGAACTATGGCCACGTGAAAGTGGAAATTTAAAAAAATGCTTTAAAGAAGCCTAACTCTCGAGGGTTTGAAATTAGAATTTCAAAAAAATTTTAAAATTTGGAAAACTTCAGGTAGCTAATCTTAAAGGGTACGAATACAGGGTACTTGCATTGTTGCATTCTATCGACAAATTTGATAATCTATTTAACAATTATGTCATATTGTATTATTTCATTGAAAATCATCTGTTATAATCTTTTACGTTTCTACAATAAATTATTAATATAATTATAATATAATTGCTAATAAATAAATATATAATAAGCCAGTATAGTATTAATCTAATGTGTACCTTACCAAAATTCAAGTTAAATTTTTAAAAATTAAATGTTTGTAATTATTTGCGCCAAATCGGCTCGCGCCAAATCGTCTCTGCGCCAAAACGGCCTCACGTCAAACCGGCCTCGCGCCAAACCGCCTCGCGCCAAAACGGCATCGCGCCAAACCGGCTTCACGCCAAACCGGCTCGCGCCAAAACGGTTTCACGCCAAAACGGCTTCGAGCCAAACCGACCTCGCTCCAAACCGGCCTGCACCAAACCGGCTGCGCCAAAACGGTCGCGCCAAAACGTACCATCCCGTTACAATACATCTAACAAAATGAAAAACAAATGCACTCACAAAAATACTGATTTGAATTGCATGCAAAATGAAAAGAATTCCATACTAACATGAAAAAAAATATTACTATGTCATCACCACTTTGTATTTTGTAGTGGACTGGTGGTATTATTGGGAAATGGACTCAAATAAAACAAATATGTTGACCTGTCAACGTTTCGGACAATCTATTTGTCCATCCTCAGAACAGATACAACAGGTGACAACATATTTTTTTGTCAGTTTGTCACTTGTTGTATCTGTCCTGAGGACGGACAAATAGATTGTCCATTTGTCCATCTATTTGTCCATCCTCAGGACAGATACAACAGGTGACAACAGTTTTTTTTGTCAGTTTGTCACTTGTTGTATCTGTCCTGAGGATGGACAAATAGATGGACAAAAATGGAAAATACAACAGGTGACAACAGTTTTTTTTGTCAGTTTGTCACTTGTTGTATCTGTCCTGAGGATGGACAAATAGATGGACAAATGGACAATCTATTTGTCCGTCCTCAGGACAGATACAACAAGTGACAAACTGACAAAAAAATATGTTGTCACCTGTTGTATCTGTCCTGAGGATGGACAAATAGATTGTCCGAAACGTTGACAGGTCAACATATTTGTTTTATTTGAGTCCATTTCCCAATAATACCACCAGTCCACTACAAAATACAAAGTGGTGATGACATAGTAATATTTTTTTTTATTTGTCCATCCTCAGGACAGATACAACAGGTGACAACAGTTTTTTTTGTCAGTTTGTCACTTGTTGTATCTGTCCTGAGAATGGACAAATAGATTGTCCGAAACGTTGACAGGTCAACATATTTGTTTTATTGGAGTCCACTAGCCAATAATACCACCAATCCACTATATAATCATTGGACCAAGAAGCTTATCATTCCCTTTGTATTTTGTCGACAATTGGGCGACTTTATTATCATTATGTACATATGCATTTCTTTCTTTTATACACGGGTGTCTTTATTTTATATTTAATCACGAACAAGCAGTGTCGCAGCCAGGATTTTGTTATGGGGGGGGGGGCAAAGGATGCGAGCAAAGCGAGCTGTGTAGAAAGCGCGCGTCGCAGGGGAAATTTTTCGGAAAAAAGGGCGTGCTCATCTTATTTTCGAGTATAATTATTATTATGGTACCATTGCTATCTACCTTAAATTGAAGTGAAAATTAAAGAACGGCATTTCCTAAATAACTCAGGGCGAAAGATTTATCATTGATTTTTGTTGCCAATCTTCTTATTATAATCTACCTTCCCTTATTTTCAATAAATAGCAGTCATTAAGATTAAGAATTGAAACTGATTGCTAATTATCCATAATAAAGTTATTTTGTATTTAAAATTTCGGTAAACTCTAAAAATCCGTTGACCACGCCTCTACCTGCACCCCCCCCCCCCTTGCACCGGACCAGCCCTTAAGTATAACAGGGGCGGCATCTCAAGTAGTGCCCATAGGCGACAATTTGGTAAATCCGCTCCTGGGAGCCCAAGGATGCCAGACCTAAATTAACTGGCTTGGCTGATTAGCTATCAACAAGAAACAAGTACCTACACTAAAAACAGTACCTAACTACAATCATATCGAACAGTCGAACACAATAATTTTTTGTTTTAAAAAGTTTTTCATTGCACCTGTAAAAAAGCGACTATGGTCATTAAAAAAAAACAAAACAAATATTAAAATATTGAATTTTAACTGTTAAGTAAAGAATACATACTTACATAGAAAAATAATATTTAAAAAATAATAAAAATGACAATAATTAACATATAACAGGTTTGAATTAATTAATTATTGTCATTTTTATTGTTTTTTAAATATTATTTTTCTATGTAAGTATGTATTCTTTACAGTTAAAATTCAATATTTTAATATTTGTTTTGAGTGTAATAATGTTCACGTTACCGAGTAGCTATAGAAAACATTGGGTGTTCACAGGACCGAGATGTTCATAAATTCGAATGTTCACTTTATCGAGCTTCTACTATTAAAAACTTGTATTTGAACGGTTTTTGTTATTTATAAATTTATTGTGCTAAAATTTTAAGTTTTGTTAACCATTTTCATACTTTGTTATGTTACTTATATAAAATAGCATAATTTTTTTCGCGATATAATCAGCCACTGGTTAGACGGCCCTTTGACTGCACCGGCCCATCGGACATTTGCCCGATCTGCTCTATAGCCAGTCCGGGCCTGATAATAATCATATTTGAACTTTTTACGAAGTTATTGGTTATCAAAGCAACCTTTAGAAAAAATTATTGTAATCTTTCAACTTATTAGTACTAACATCAGAAATTACATTTGAATTTTTAAATACAGTAGCAATCAAAAATTCTTCTCTCAAATTAAAAACACCAATAATGAAAGTTTGTTGCACCGCATTAACGTTGTGTTTCGAATTTTGGGTTCTCATCAGACAAACCTGCAAGTATTATAAGTTAAGTAACTTACGACTTTAATTTTTAAATTTAACAATTTAATCTTATCATATATATTAATCATATAATGAGAATAGCATTGCTATTGTAGAAAATTAGTATTTAACAAACAAAAATGCATATTTTACATTATATACTTACATTCGCAAACGTTTTTGTCATACTATGATATCATCAGGTGACGAATTAAAGTAAAAATTCTTAAAAGATTTATTGAAATATTACCGGAATTGAATTTTTCTGCGTCTTGACATTTTATTCAGCAATAACTTTTTAGATTATGTTTCTAATTTTTGTGGACAAATTATTGGTTTTCGATTAAATAAATTAATATGCTGATTTATTGTTTTAATAAATTTTATAAATTCTTTTTTAAATTTATCATTGTACTGCATATTTTAAAATAAAACATCGGGAAATTTATTACTAACTTGGCAAACTAAATAGACACATATTTTTGTGGTAAAATGAAGAATAAAGACTTACTTTTACCCGGTATAAGGAAGTCGTTAACGAATAAATAATTCCATCGTTAACATAAATTTGTTATATAAGATTCAGCTTATTTAAATATAAAAATGAATTCCGAATTACAAAACTTAAAATTTATAATATTCTTCTATACCTACATAGAATATAAATCTCGAAGAAAATTACATTACAAAAATTTCTCCTATTATTTTAACAAAATTTCACTAGCCTATCGCCTACCTATCTGTCCAATATTTAAAAGAAAGTTAAATACGTCTTCGGCGTTATAAATGAAATCAATGACCCTTGCTGGTTCAAAAGTGTGAATGTATTGCCAGTTGGTATTACAAAGCATAAAAAGTTGAATTATTGCTGAGAACAAAAATTGCAACATAGAATTAAAATTAGATTCTTCATATCAATTTATTTTTTTATTTATGGTTACCTTTCTATACTACTTTTCAATTCCAAACGTAACAATTTTTTGTTTGTTTTTGTTTACTTGACTGTCGGCAGTAAAGTATAAAACAATTGCTTACAATAAAATTCAAATTTTTCGTTGTAAATTCAGATTTTAATATTTTTCTGAATATCTCGAAACCTACCAAAATACAAACGAAAATAAAACAAGATTTTTAAACCAAGTCTAAACGATAAATTGTTGTGCTTTATGTCCTCTGAAGTCTCCCCAAGTTTACACCGAAACCAGCCCATAGTGGAACGTGGAAACCTTGTTTAAAGTTGAACAAAATAAATTTCAGTGTACCCATAGCTAAAGTAATATTCAAACTTTATTTAAATTACACTAATAGGTTGACCTAAAAGTAATAATACAGAGACCGAGGTTTGGCTTTATAAAATACCCCCAAGATAAAAAGATGAATCGTTTGATTAACTATAAGATTATAAAATTAATAATAGTAAATTTTTGCCGTTAGACTCTAACAATGATCTTGAACTTAAAAAAATATTCTGATATCACCATTATATCCGATGAGCCACTACCGATCATTGTTCAAAATTAATTTTCAAACATTTCTATTTTTAGTTTCAAATATTCAAACTTCCAGTCTTACTAACTCGCAAGTTCTTTCTACCAAAACGTTAAATATCTGAATAACAATAAATTTGATAAGCTGGACTATTTACGAGACTACTTAAATTTATTATATTCTAGGAAAGTGGCAAAGCCAACAAAAGATGTCTGACTTCTGATCGGCTACTACTTATTTGTTTGTTTATACATACAGTTTAAAATAAATAAAAAAATTTAAATTATTAGTATATTTTAGGGACATAGGCAATAATGTAGTTTGTGGTTGAATTTATCTCACATTATAAATCTTTATTTTAAACGTAATGAGCCAATATTGCTCCAGTTTACGATACGACAATTAACAAATTGTCATTATTACCATTGCCAATAAGATAATTATTGAAACACATTCTTTTAAAAAATTGTAAATAATTTATTAAGTCAAAATGTATAAAAATGGACGGACTTGAGATTACAATTTCTCTAATACTAAGTAGTGGTGCCTACATAAATATATTAACTGTGAAGGCTTAGATTACTTGTTTGTATACACCCTGATCGATGTAAATGTACAAAAAATTAAGGCTTAAAATAAGTTACTTTAAACTTAAAAAATCAGTTTTTTTATACTAAACAGGTAAACATACTCCGCAATGATACGGAAATAACAAATAAGGAGCCTAAAACTAACAACGTGGATATGTTTAATTTGTTCGAGTTATTACAACCATCTTTACTATTACAAGTGCAATATTCCATAAAAATATTGTACGAACCAGTTCGTAACAAACAAAATCGCTCATCACCTTCTATACCTGGTTCGCCCAAAAAGGCACAACTTCTGAAATACTTCCAAACGCCATTAACTGAAACATAAACTTGTAAGTGACTACGCTCCGATATAAAACAACGGCTAACCTTTCTGTCTAATTTTCCTACACAATTTGGCTTCTTCCCCAACTAAAAACTCCGATTTAAACTGTGGACAATCCGTCATGGAAAACGTGCTATTATCGAACGGATCTGAGCATCTAGGATCGATATCGGATCGGCAATCCCAACATTTTATTGAATACACTGCAAAAATTAGAAAAGGTTTAACTTAACCTAAGGGGCTTCAAAATATAGAAAACAAAGTTTACTTACCGGTTTGACTAAACACTACAATTGTAAGGCTTACGAGAAAAAACTGTAAATTTAGATCCATCTTTTCTAATGTGAATAATCATTTAAAAATTATTATTTTGTTGTGCTACGCCCTTTTCTTTATTATGTGACGTTTTGTCGTCACGTGACCAAACATTAACGTACCAAACATACACGGACGAGATGAAGTTTTATGATCAACATTCGAAGTTACTTTTTATAATTTTTTGAATCTATTTAATAGGTACTTGATATTTTATTGCCTTGTCTTTAAATATTTATCTTGTATTTGGAAAATATTAAAATCACGACTTCTTCAGCACTTCCTACCTGCGAAGGTATTTGTTTACAAAGTTGAAATGTCTATTTCACCGTGTATAATAATTTGAACCAATTAACTAAACATGGCGTGTTTTGTTTTGTGATTCACTTAGGTTAATCATTCAAAAGTAATTTTACCAAAGCAAAAATGCATAAAAACCAAAATTTGATATTGTGCATAACATTTTTATCACTGATTACGATAGGTAAGCATGTTATGGATTTTTAAATTTTGAAGATGTCGAAGTAGGCGTGGTTCGTTTCTTTGTTTTTATTATTAAAATTGCGATTGTTGTTAGGAAGTACAATTCGATGTTATCAATGCAGCTCTGGACAGGACCCGGATGGGGAGGACAATTGTGGAGCCTATAATAAATTTGATAAAACGCAAAGTATTCCGATCGATTGTAACAGCGAGGAGAGTCACATGCCTGGATCGTTTTGTATGAAAGTGACTCAGCAAGGTCCCAGAGGATTTATATGTAAGTATTTTAGGTACTCGAAGATTTGTTGTTAATTATTCATTTCTAGGGGATGGTAGGTGGAGACAAGTTATTCGACGATGTGCATCAGTTGCAGAGACCGGAGTGACGGGTGTTTGTAACTGGGGGGTATATGAAAACGGCGTTTATTGGGAAGAGTGCTATTGCGTTGAGGATGAATGTAATTCGTCTACTATTCGTACCTTTAGTTTAAGTTTATTAATTTCTACGTTATTGTTAATCTGTTACAAGTATAATTTTTAACGATGCTGTCACTAAGTATTAGGAGGTTTTGCACTTTTTCTATTTTTTTGATTATCATCGTAATTAAAGCAAAATCGTTCATAACGGGAGCTCCGTGATCTGAAACTTAAAATGTAAAATACAATTTCTATTTAAAGTAGTTGATGACGACACGCAATCAAACTTATTTGTGCCTTACAATAATTTTAATACAACTTAGTATTATGCCGTCCAAAAAGGTTTTATTTATGTTTGGTTCCGTCCACTGTTATTTAATTTTTTCTTAGATTTTAAGAAATTTTAAGACTATTTACATTTTTTTTATATAAAATTTTACTGGTGTACAATTTTTTAAATAAATTTTTATATTAAATACTAAAGACTTTAATTCAGGTTACATAATAAAAACGATCTAAAGACATACGGAAACAGTGTGAGAACTGTAACGAGTTAATGAATACAAAAAAATTAAATTATTTACAAAAAAGTTCAGGATAACAAATATTTCTGTAATAATTGAGACGTGAAGTTATTAAAAGTTGTGCAGAAAAATTAAAACTTGCTGAACTTTTTTGTAGGAAATTTAATTTTATTCAAAATTGTATAACATAATTATTTTGTTGTATTATCTACGATCAAGCTGTACTTTTCTTATTTTAATTTTTTTTTTCTGAAAAATTTAAATTAAATATTAAATTTTTACTACTTATAATAATATGCCACACTTACTAGGGGCCTAAATTCAACTAGAGAAGTTGGTATAATACTATAATTTCTTGTAGTCTAACCGTTGAGCATTACGGGTTCAATTTTTATAACGTGGATGTGGAATGGTAAATTGCATTGTTAAGAAATTAAGAAGGTATTACATTTTTATTTAAAGTTTTTTCTTTTTATTAATTTTAAAATTTTTAGCAGTTACAAACAAAATAATTGAACAACAATTTCAATATACCCGGTAGGCTTATGAGAAATTCGACAACCAGAAGAGGTGGAAAAACGAATCTTTTTTTTAAAGAAAACTCAATGGCAAAAATCAAATTCGCTGACTTCTTTTGTTTCTGTGTTAGAAGCCTAGCCTTCTTGTTAAACAATTAGTTTAGACATGAGAAGCTATCGAAGTGGTTCCGGAGCGTGGAAAGAAAATCTATAATTTTCTTAAAATTTCTAAATATAAAGTAAAACATAACTATTCTGCCTACTTAAATGTTTTTTAGTTAAAAATATTATAAATTATAATTGGGAAAAATTTTGGTAACAAAAAAATCTGCAAACATGCAATAATTTAAATACATTTAATAAATATCTTTTTTTACAAATATATAACAGGTGAAATATTTCTAATCGGTTTTCCACGTAGAGTAGGTATCTACCAATTTACAACTTTATAACTACAACATTTAGCACTTGAAGCTGAAAGCTTACGTTAACAACTGAGAAACGATAGGTCAAAATTTAAATAATATAAAATGCGATTAATTCGTTGACTTCTGCGCAGTTAAGTTTTGATTGTAATTTTAATTTTAAAATTACAAGCAAAAAACTGCTCAAAAAAGTCTAACTGCACGACTACACAGGCTGCTCAAAAATTTGTTTTACCGTTGGACATTTAAAAAACCCAATCTTAGGAATAAGTAGTACAATTTTCATACATTTTTGATATAATGTAGGTAATAATGGTAATATGTAAACACAGGAAGCGGCAAAAAAGTTGGAAATGTTTTTACCGTTTCTTTATAGCTTAAATAATATTAATTCCGTTTATGATAAAATGACGAATAAAAAAAATGGTGTATGTAGATAATAATAGTAATATATTAATTTTTGATTTTAATTGTTTTTTTTAAACAAAGCTACTTCATGTAACAGTAGTACAGTGTTATAAGTATTGTCGTCCATTGAATAATCGATATATTATCTATATACACAAAATAACTCTTTGATCTACTTTCTATCACATTTACTTTTTTCAATCTTAATGGCTAATAACATTACATTTATATTGACATTTTTATATTTAATTTTACAAATGAAAACCAAAACCTGGTGGAGATAAAACTAAAAAAATGGCAATAATGATAAAGAAACCCTACCTACAAAAGACATAACGACAGTTTTTCCACAAGACTTGTGGTTGGCCAAGATTGGAAGCAATTCACACCAAAAAAATTTTAAACAGGTTTCCGTAGAGAAGAAAAGCTTTACGGTTGCAAAAATTTAAGAAAAGAGCTTTGATAAAAGTTAAAATAAACTAAAATTTGATTTTCTCTGCCATAGCAATCACAATTGAATTACTACAGTCATTGTGTTTTCATTAATTTTGTCAAATAATTAGAGGCGGACTGGCAAAAGGGACAAATTAGTTGAAACTGAAACGCCAGTCCGACCTCGCAAATAGTTAGTATTATACGATCGTAAAAAACTGATTTAAGTTCATTTATTATAGCAAAAATTCCTGAATATAATATCTCTATTCAAACAAGCGTATAGCTAAATATATTTTTAATAATACGCTTTGATCGTCAAAGACGTGAGTGTTACGTCATCAGTTGTAATTATCAGATTTTTTTTTAATATTTACAGCTTCTAATTGCTTTTTATCTACATTGTCAACCCTCTAAGTTATGAAAAAACAAATGCACATAATTACGAACAGTGACGTAACATCCAAGTTGCATGAAAACGACTATATCGTGAAAATGTTCTCATCGGTATTCAACAATGTTCACAACATGTACAGTTCAATAGTTTGTTCTATCTTGCAATGAAGAATCTATTAAATCGAGTTATTAGGTTATTAAGTTTTAGTTTAATTTTGGATCTTAACTCACAATATTACGGTCTTGCCTTAGCATCATCTGAGTGTGTATAAAAAGTAAGAACCTAGCAACTCGAGAAAGTTTTGCAGAAAAATTTTAACGATCTTTTGTTTAGTAATACGAAAAATTTAGTTAAGGTATTTGCTTAAAATTTCTAATATTTACCAACAATAAAAAGTACTTAGCTAAATTATAATTATTATTTACAAAATCAATAATATTGCGTAGAAAAATATATTTTAATAAAAGGTCCGTAACAGTATTAGAAGGATAATAGTAACTTATATATCGCGAATAAGAAATTCTGACTAATTTTCTACACGTTTTGCTAAATATTATTTGTCAATTAATTAAAATATCGAATTCTCTTGTATTCCGGTAGTATAGCTCGGTGGTTTACATCATAAATTGGAAATATATTTAGCAAATAGTGTTATTTTAATATGAAAATATTAAATCTTCACAGCAGGACCTTTTATTTATTATTTTTGATTTAGAATGTAATATTTAATAATATAAACTTTTAAATATAAAACAGTTGAGCTACGTAATAAGTACAAGATAACTTCTAAGTCACAGTTAAAATTAAGGCATTCATAAAGTAACAAATAATTTTATAATTGGAATTGACTAATCAACAATAGAAAAACTTACTCACATTGTAAATTTCTTTTACAATTTTTTTAAGCAGTAACGAGGAAAGGTTACAGGGTAGGTAGGTAGGTTTACACTCAGTAAGTTAGATTTGTAATAAAAAAATTAATTGACATCTTGTGTATGTACGAAACACATTTTTGTAATATTTATTTGGCCGAGAGTGAATTTAGAACTCTAATTTTATAAATCGGCTAAGCAATGCTACATAGCTACCAAGTAGCTACTAACGAAGCTAGCCAGCCAATTGGGGTGAGTTTTAAAAGAACTCTCAGTAAAATCATTAGAAACACAATAATCTTATTTTTTATTTAATATTAACATCTAACAGTCAACACATAACAAGAAAAATGTGTATAAAATATGTTTAAAAACATTAATAAATGATAATGTCGAAAAATTTAAACGTAAACTGGTTTTCGCGTATCTTTTTCACTACCGTGCCTTCCTAACCTATACCACTCTTCACTACTGCTACACATTAGTCAAAGTTCATCCGGTGGCTTTGTCAAAAGACACCCTGGCCTTGATATAGGACTTTGAATCATTAAAGGTGCATTTAAATTACTAAAATAACTTCCACTTTTAGGTTTTAAATGCCTGTTGTGCACTTCCATGTGAACTATTTTCATAAATTCTATTTGAGCAGCCATCTTTTGAATTTCTTCCTGCAAAATAAGTAACACAGTATATCAATCTTTAGGTATAGATATGGCAAAAGTTTTAATTCAATAACATAAACTTTTCCTCCCTTAGGAATCGCACAAAGAATCGCTAATACTCTTTCCGGAACGGCTGCCGAGCTATTATTGTAATGGAGAAACGAACATGAACAATGTTGACCTTTGCCGGTTAAAAATTATTAGTACATTTTTGTAACTTTATTACTTCAAAAAGATTAATTTCAAATGTCAATGGGCCTATTACAGCCATAATATAACCATTTAGAAGGTAACGAGACTGCTGTAGATATTATTTCCTCCCCTAGCTATTCGTTCGTATTACGGATGAATCAGCACCCCCGGGTTATGAAATGACATTTTTCGACAAACAAAATTGTTAAGCAAAACTTAGATAATAATCCCTCACCCAGCTTTAGCTACCTACATGTAGGCAAGAAACATTATTGTTTATAGCTATACATTAATTTACTTATAATTTAAATCAAACGCATTCCTTAATTGAAATGTTATGATTTGATTTACCCCAATGTAGCAAATTTATTATTCGACTTAACCGAAATGAGCATTTCCACTTTAATAGAAAAGAAAATTTTTTTACCAACTTTTTATTTAAAAAAATTAAGTTATTAGCTTTCGAAATTTTTAATTCTTGCTCTATACGAAACACGCGCTATATAATTAATTTATAAATTATGGGCGAAGATTTCCACAATCGCAAAAGTATTGATTGGAATATTTTATAATTAACCAAAAAAAAAAAAAAAACAAACAAATTAAAAATTACGATTTAAAAAACGTTTAATTTAAAGTATAATTAGTTTACCGAAGTAAGTGTATTTACTTTTTAAGTTACTTTCAACAACTGTAAAGAGAAAATCGATTTAGCTCACTTTGAAGTAGCTGCTTACATTATCAACTCAAAGGAAGAAATGGAATAAAATGTTTATTTTGTTTGACTTGAGAATGAAAACATATTAAGTAATAATTTTAATATTTTTACATCCGAGCACCTTAATTTAATGACGATAATTTTGTTCGTAATGTAAAAAAAGAGAGCAAATAAAATTTCATTTTATATTACTTTTAGTTCTTCATTTTCTTGATATAAATCAGGAGCTTCGTCGGGAACCAATCCAATTCCATTTAAAGAAAACGAAGCTGTTACTCCTCGAGATCGCGCACGGTTGTCCCATTGATCACCTTGTCCTCGAAGGACACGCAATACCTAAGACATACGAAATACATTATAATAATTATTCTATAAAAAGTAAAGAAAAGGTCGAGTATAATTTGTAGGCATCCACAAAGATGGAATTTTTTTTTTTTTCTATAGTTAGTACTACAAATAATCCGAATCTTACTTTAGGGCCAAACACAAATCCAACTGTAACCGATGTAGATAATTGCGTTCTAATAAATCCCAACAAATATTTAATATCAGGTCCCGCTTGAGGAAATATGAATAAACTGAAACAAAATTGGATTAAGCCCGTTGGTTTTAAAATATGGTGCTTACTTACTGAAATGCTACCATAGTGGTATTAACAAGTGCTATATTATAAATTGCATAGCTTATCAGTCTTGCTTCGTTATATAATGACTCGGCATTTCTTACATTGTAACAAACCCGGACACCCCATGCCAGAAATAACACCTCCCCTGAAAGTGGTCTGTAGAGAAAGCTTAAATTAGGTTCGAATCTTACCAATTGCTAAACTGTGATCCCACCAGTTATATACACATTGTTTAAATTTCAAACCATCTGCATCCTCGATTATTTCTGCTGTAGGGGTATCGGATAGAGTCCATGTACTTAAATATATAAGCATTACTAATAAAATTGGCACCATCCACTGAAGAAGTTGTTTATCGGTAAGCTTTACTTTGTGCGCAGATTTAACTCGATACGTGAGGGAAACCCTAGTTTAAAAAGAGTATTTTTATTAGCTGAGTGAGTGTCGATATTGAGAGTGGTGATGTAGAAAAAATTCTAGAGAACGCCCGGTATGTACATATTAAAAATTATTACTATTACTTTACGTAATTCCGGCCCACCCGAACATAAACGTGCGTCGACGCCACTGCTATGCGGTACTTAAAAAAAATTAAAAGTAATTTTTTCTGTTTAGTTATAAATCCAAGACCTGCCATTTGAAAGATACGCCAATCTATCGATTTTATATAGGATTTATAAAAAAGAAAACTAATTAAGGACGAAAAAGCTATAAAGCAGTGTTTTAGTGCAGTAATTATGTTGTATCGATTAACAAACAGTGGTAAAACAACCAAAAAATTCTTATCTGAACGTATTTAACATTGTGAAGGTGCTTACAATGTTTTAGTTTCGGAACATTAAGTTTAAAAAATAACTTTTGCATTAAACTTCGCGATCGCTCTTGTTTGCTTTCTATGATCCTTTCTAACTTTCGAAATTCATTTATTTTGTCTCTATTTTCTACTGTAATTCGCACGACTTAAAAGTTTCGAAAATCACATTTTTTAGATAAATAACGCAATTTATAAATTTGAGCTAAAAACAGCTCGGCTATTTTTAACGGCTACTAATTATTATTTTAAATATAAGGTTTCCTTAAATAAATTTTGCGTGATTAGTACGTTAAAGAGTCATTTAGATTTTCTCACCTCCAAGTCTTCATCAACAAGGCAGTATATGTTACACAAAATCCAAGATGTCGGGACCACTTGGTGACTATACAGGAATACTGATCTAAAACGGGAAAAATGGCCGCCATCTAAACAAAGATTGCAAAATTATAACAAAGACTGCGAAAAAATTATAATTCAAATTACTTTCCTCTAAATACATAAATCCACATCCCAAAAGCGTAATTGCCAAAAAAATTGGGCTAGCTACTTTGAAGACTTTTAGCTTTTTATGTCGATACATGTATACAATTAACACTAACGTACAAAACGCACATATAACACTTATGCTTAATAATGTTATCCTACAAAGTTTAATTTTCTGATTCCTCGATCAAATTTAATAGTGCGTGCTTACCTAAAAGGCCAATTATAATTTGCCAAACACGGTTCCGGTCCTGTGCAATGATCGCAACCGGGAGCACATTTTCTACACCTAAAGATGTTCAGCCAGAAACTGCTATGATTGGCTTCCTTTTCTTGCCAAGCAACTAAAAAAATTAAATGAGCACAACGAGTGGATTTCGATAAAGCTCACTAACTTTCCACAATTGTGCCATTAAATATTCCACCCTGGTGAGGGGAATAATACCCCGCTCTGCATTTGCACTGATAGCTTCCTCTAGTCCAAGCAGATGCTGTGAGCTGTCTCCGATACAAACACTATAAAGGATTTTTAAGAAAAAGCTAATCGAGATGTACCGAGTTTCGTTACCTGGGATGTTATGTTATCACATTTGTGAGTTCCATGAAAAACTGATATTTCGGAGTATGAATTGTGACCTCTAATTTCGCACTGATTTACTTCTAAGTTTGATACATCGACGTCTAAACTCAGGAACCCTTTCATACTAAAAAATACATAATAATATACATTTTTTTCAATCATGGGCAATCGACTAACATAATCCAGCTTATATCTACATTTTTCGACAATATGAGCTCAAAACGTAAAGTTAAAAATCATGCAATGTCTACGAAATGTTTCAACATTTTTTTAGACTTTGGGCCCGAATAAATTCTTATAGTAATTTTTATGACTCGACCCTTTATCGGGCATATCTTTTATTTTTAATCTTATCTTTTAGGTTTTTATCTCTGGACATTCCAATTACATTATTTCAGTTATTCTTATCGAATATTACTAATATAGATTTTGTTCTTGCATTCAGGCCCGGACTGGGACCTAAAACCGGCCCGGGCATTTTAGAGACTGTCGGCCCCCTAATTCCCACAAAAACGCTACATGTACTCGTATACATACGTATATACTGTCGTGTATTTCCCTAAAATGTGGTATTTTGGAGTGTGAAATGATTTTTTTTATATGGTTTATGTTTGAATTTTGAATATTTGTTAAAACGAGGTTGGCAAGTCTGTTGATTTTTTAGAAAATTTGTAATTTGAATATGAAAAGTGATTTTTTTTAAAGAAGTTATTTTGTTTGAAATTAAAAGTGAATGAGAAGATGAGGTGTAGAGTGAATGCGATGATTTTGATGGTTGTTTTAGAACGGCAGCACTAATTAATATTTTGGAAGATTGGAAAAATTAGATAAAAGGAAAATTAATGATTTAAAATAATTGTTTTTATTACACCTCAATTATTGAGGTAGTAGTAGCAGTATTATAAATAATATACTGTAGTGGTATTTCCGTGGAAAATACCACACACTTATGTGCTCAGGGTAACTCAGCATTGCGGGAGCAGTTGGCAATTTTCAAGGGTCAAAGGGTTCTTGCGTTTTCAAAATTTAAACAAAAAGAAATCCTTCCAATGCAAAAATAATTCAAATTTAATTTTAATTTCAATGTGAAACCTCACTGGGCTCGCACTTTCTAACTTATGCCTATCCAAATCGTCGGCTTATCTATCAGCTGCCACACGCTCGGTCAAATGCAATTTTTATTCTTGCAATTTTAAAACAATTTTAAATTTAAAATAATTGCTCTTTCCAAATTTATCAAATTATCGAATCTTTCCAAACCACTCATTCAACTACCGCTCGGTAGCAACTCATCAAAATATCCAATTCCAAATTTATCAAAACCATCCAATTATCAAAATTTATCATTCAAAAATTGCGCAATGATGCATTCGCATCAAAATCATTTATTTAAATCAAAATCAAAAATATTACTCACAACTATTCACAATATAAACTCATATCAAAATTCAAAAATTGCCACAATAACTCACTCGAGTCAAAATTAACGAGCCAAAAGTCGGCGCTGTCACTCGCGCGGCGACCTGTTGGCAACAACCCTCCTGGTCGGTTCGCTCCCCACCTGTCTAACCTTTTCAGTCTTACAACTTAAATTATTTACAAACAAAATTTTCATCAAAATGTACAGATATACATCAAAATGTATATTATACTACGTATACATCAATGTGGACTGATAGACCAGCAGTGTGATGTAAGGCTTAAATCGACGTGCTACGGAGCGGAACACCGCAGTTCGATGCTTGGTCACGCCAACTGCGCTGCTGTGATCTAAAGTCCGAGTTTGATCTAAGGGCTATGCATCTGGCAAGGTTAGCACCCTACCAGAATATATGCAAATGCTGAAAGACCGTGAATGCCAAATGTAAATATTGGATTGGGTGTTTACAGGACCGAGATGTTCATAAATTCGAATGTTCACGTTATCGAGTTTTTACTATTAAAAACTTGTATTTGAACGGTTTTTGTTATTTATAAATTTATTGTGCTAAATTTTTAAATTTTATTAACCATTTTTGAAACTTTGTTATGTTATATAAAATAGAATAATGTTTTTCGCGATGTAATCAGCCAGCGCTGCTGTTTAGACGGCCCTTTGACTGCACCGGCCCATCGGGCATTTGCCCGATCTGCCCTATGGCCAGTCCGGGCCTGCTTACATTTGAACTATTTCAGTAAAAATAATAGATTTTATTCTTTTGCCCAACTACCCAAAATTTTAAAAATTATAAAAGCAAAATCGATTTTTGCTCTGTCGAGCATATCTTAGTGTGATAGGAGTGTCAAGTCTTATTTTTCGGGAAGCGGTGTGTTCTTTTGTTATTATGTATTATTTACAAGAATTTAATTCCGTTGTTAAATTTTAGCATTTTACCTTGTTTGTTAAAAAGGCAAACCCTCTTTTGTGTTTATTGAAAATCGAAATCAACAGGTTCACCCTCAAAATTAACTTTATCGGGTAAGGTCGATAAAAATTTGCCAGGTCACTTAACTTTAAACTTTATACATTTCAGCGCCGTAGCGATTATTCAAAGATGATTTGGAAAAATTTTAAAAATGCTTACCCATGTCTACCTGGCGATGGTATTGGAACGCTATACGAAATTAACCATTTTCTAGAAACGCAGGAATAATAAGGATATGTCCACCAACCTCGATAAGAAACGTTAACGGGACTGTTAATAAATTTTGGCGACCGTAATTTGGGAGTGGTTTCGGCATCTTCAAACCTGAAATACCTACACTATAATTTTTTGGAGCTATCATGGCTATCGAGTTGCACGGTTCAAAGGGTCAAGTTTATTTGGGCTTAGAAAATGATGTTTTACCAAGGATAGTCGGGATCGGGTCGATGGCCTGCTTCGGGAACCCCGTCTATTAATTTTCTAGGACCACCCATTTCTAAACCCTGTCGTTGCCACCAAGCGCAGTTGACTATTTGACCTGTCGAAGCGTTGATGGCCAAGACGCGTGCGGACATTATGTTCTTGTCTGACACTAATAGGTTTCTGGATATGGCATCCTGTAATCCTGTAAAAAAACAAAAACTTTTAATATTAAAATATTAATTTTTGAAAATTTTTCGAAGAATAATAATTATCTAATTATTATCAGTACGTCAATACTATCGCATTTTATCACGATATATTTGTTTGTTGCTCGGCTAATCATTCAGTCGATTATTTAACTTATCTACATGTCGTGTGGTGTTTGTAGCCTGGCATAATTTATATAACATAAAAATGCCAAAAATTCCCGATCCAGTTTTGTACAATTTGAAGTGTTCGAGGTGTAGAAATTGGATTTCCTGTGGTCCTATAAGATTATTGCCTAGCGGGAAAACATTATGCGGACGTTGTCAAGTGCACAAGGATGGCCCAAAAGGGGAGTATCGCCATTTTGCATTCGAAGCACTCGCCTGTTATTTTAAATTTCCGTGTAAACATTTTGACAACGGCTGTCCCGAGGTGTTAAGCTTCAAGAAAGTACGGGAACACGAAAAGAAATGTTCTTATAGTTCGACTTGTGGAATGTTCTTCAGGCATCCAATTGCACTGTGTCAGCCGAGAAAATATTTAGATAGACGAGCGGGTAGGTAAGTTTTTAAGTCAAATTATAATTTCTAAAAATCTATGACGTTACAGTTATACAATTTGAAGTTATCCCGGATGAGGTGCTGCAATATTTACGGTGTGGCACCTGTGCTGGTTATTTGTCCAGCTCTCCAGTCCAGGTGTGTCGAGACGGGACGAGTGTTTGTCACCGCTGTAGCAAACAACTTGTTCCAAACGAAGAATTCATCACAGACGAAGATTTTCAAAAAATGGTATATATTATGATCTTTCCGTGCATTTATCGTTATCACGGATGTGCCGAGGTTTTCAAGCATGGAAAGGAATCGGAAGAGCACGAAAATGCGTGTCCGTACGGCAAACCACGTCCTAATCCATACAAGAATGTAAATCGGCAACAGCAAATCTCACAGATAATTAAGCGACAGGATTCCCTGATCAAAAATGGCCGAAGTAATAAAGAAGTTGTTATAAACGAACCGATAGTTAAACGACAAGAATCTATGCTAAAGCCGGGACAAAAAGAAAGAGGTGTTATCGAAACACACAGAGGTCACATTTATGCCACTATAACACCGAACGCACCGCTTTTTGCTCTAAAATCACAACCATCTAAAAATAACGGTAACGACGAATTTCAGCTGTATCGTGAAAATTTGGCGAACAAGTGGGGCAGAGGTTACCAAAGTCAAAATAGTGCGAACAATAATTTTCAAGATATTCGAAATAGCACTAATCCTGATCCATACGAGCAGAACGATATTAATGATACCGCTAGTCAAGAAGGTTCCATTTCGGAGAGGATAGACAGCATGTTTGGAGATATAGGGCTTGATAATAATCCGTATCCGAGTGTGATAACCGAATTAAAAATTAAACACAAGCATAATTACAAGTTAGGAAATAATAATAATAATAATCAGGCACCACAGTCCGATAGAGAAAGTGATTCCCAAAACCAAATGCAGAATTATTCGATGCACAACTAAAAGGAAAATATTGACATTTAAACAGTCTATTATTGCTTTTGATTTTAGTCAATAAACATTCTTTGGCGGAAGGATAAGATTAAAGAGCTAATATAGTTTTTTGAGAAAGATTAAATTATTGACGCTCCGATAATAAATTTTGTCAAATTTTTTTGGCTATTTGAATTTCTTGTCAGAATGTTTCTATTTAATAGTTTTAAAGTTTAACCTTCGTCAGTATTATGTAATTCAATTTTTACTACCCATCCTGTAGAAATATTTTAATAATAAAATAAGCAAAAATGGTTATCTCTCGTTCATTGTTTAAATTTTATCGCGAGCAAGAATATTTTATTGTTATCTTTCAAGTTTCAACGAAAAGAAATCGAAAAATAAAAGAATTTATTATTAACTATACGCAAGTACCTCTATTGCATTATTATTTTTTAAATTATGAACTGTAGTATTTTCGTTCAACTGTTGATCTTTAACAAATAATTGAAAATATTTTCACTATCGCATAGTTTCGTAATGTTATCACGACATTGTCTTTATTATTTGTGAAATCACTGTTATTGATAAGAAAATAGTTGTCGAATGATATTGTAATTTTTTATTGTGCTTTATTATGCCAAAATTAAGTATAAACATTGTACCTATCTGCAGACCAAAAATAAATGGAGATTATTTAAAAAAATAATGCTTTTTGACTTTTCGATTTCTTCCTGGTTTCGAAAACAAATGTTGTTCTTTTTGACAATAAATAACAGCTTATGGTTCTCTTAATTAGTTTACAGACTCAGCATATAGGTCAATTGTATTTGAGAGGAATGAGAACAATCGATACGGTACATTTGTATTCCAGTGTGTTTCGGACCTTAAATATAATTTTTACTAATATTTCCCATTTTATAAAATAAATTTTTCTACGAGTGCCTTCAAGTAATACTTGAATTTAATGTAAGGAGAAAACGATGTTTACGTAAGTTTTATGCGTCAACTTTATTATCTCCGAGAGTAAAATTTGTTTCAATTGTTCAAGTGTTTCTAATAAACCCATAATATATTTAATTAAATAATTTTCAAAGGCCAATTTGTTTATTATAACGAAGCAAGATGCCTAAACCGTAAACCCAATTTCTGTATTTGGGATTACAAACCAATTAATTTGCCTAAAAAGTTTACGGATTCACCAAAAGACCAAAATTGTTCGTCGCTAATTTAATATGTAAAATATAGTAAATAATATAAATTAATGTTGGTCACCTCGGCTTCTTGAAAATTACTGTTGTACGAAATCTTAGATTGTAGTTATTGCCGATATTACAGTGGAATACTTTTTGTTATAAAAATTGCAGGACTATTTATATAAAGCCAAGATTACGTAATGGCAACCTACCAAGCAGAGCTGACACAAACAGCAAGAGATTTATAAAATGATATTTTATCTTGTGGAAGTTGGGATTGTTATATAAAAAAGAAAATTGAAGCAACAGCACTGTTACATACAACTAATCCTTTCCAAAATAGCAGTTCACAAAATGTCAGCTATATTAAAAAGGGATTTTTCAAATTATTTCAAAATTTTAATAATTAAAACAGAACATCGAGTTGAACATCATTCAAAATTTACTGAAATAAATAAAATTTACTGAAGATGACCAGAATCAACTTCAGGATTTTAATTTCATTCATTTTATTTGTCTGAGATTAAACAGCCAAGCGATTTGACTTTTTGTAAATGTATTAGAAAACAACTTTTTTGGAATAATAATAATAATAATAATACAATCGAATTGAAAAAGTATGGAATTAATTGAATTTACCATATTTTCAGATTACAATATCCCGCACAATAAAGTTAATATATTCCGATTTTAATTTATTTTTTTATTATTTTAATTTTAGAATCTTAATTTGTAATATTAATTATTTATCATATTATTATAAATGACTAATATTTATCTAAAAATTTCAAAATATAAATAATATTTTAATACTTATTAGTTTATTACATATAAAGTGTCAGCTATGTCTTTCTACCTCAGATATTAGTAATTCTGACTACCTTCGTCGTCTATCCTTCTACAATCGCAAGGCGAAGACATGAAATTATATTTGCTTTTGTCGCATTTGCTTTCTACTTATCACTCATAATCAATTGTCGGAACATACTAAATTCAAATGGTTGCGACATAAAATACTTAGTACATTACTGTAATATTCATTATGTTTATTTTTATTCAATAAATTAATGTTCAATCGTATATTTTTCGCTTATGTTATAAACAGTGGCAACTCGTAGTTTGAAATACAAATATCCAAGCCAAATTAATTTAAATTTTATAAGATCGGTCAAATTCAAACTGATCAAAAAATATCGAACAACTCATGGTTTTTAATTTTTTAAAACACCACTGCTTAATTTAAACTATTATAATTAAAAAGAACTTAATTGCTGCGACTTAATTATTACGGTTGATTTTCACCTAACGAGCTGTATTCAAATTTTTGATCTGCGAAGGAATATCAGAAAAAGGAATATCACAAAAATCTTCTAGGCTTCATCAGGGATTTCGGGATTTTAGGCTACAAGCAGGATAAAATATTGACAATATCGATTTTTTTAGATCACGGTCATGAGATAACCTTATGATCTAAATTCTAAAACTTGTAATCCTATACATTATTGTTGTCTTATCACCAATCTTATACTATTGTACTTTTATCTAATCTTGCTGGCTCAGCTTTTAAAGAAAAATTATGCAAGTTTTATTTCATAATTTTTTAAACGCTTTAACCTCCAGATATTTACTGTAATGATAATTATAATAAAATATTCCACCCCTGAAATATTATTGTATCTATCACATACACATTTAGAATATTGTGGTACTTTTGTTATCTATCTGCAAAAAACTGCTTATTTATATTATATTACATTGATATTCTATTTTAACAAACAATTTTTACTATTAAATTAAAAATTGTAATATGAAAATTTGAAACCATTCAAATATAGGTTAAAATATTGTCGTGTTTCGAAACCACAGAACCATTAATTCATTTATTTTGTAAATTATTTTAAAGTTTAAATTTTTTAGTATTTATTTGTATCATATTGTATAAAATAGTTAAAATTTTGCTATGTAAATAAGGTGGGAGAGAGATAAAGAGGAGAGAGTGGGACTTGAAAGTTAGAAGTAAGAGACTTGGGCTCACGACTTCACGTCGAATAGACGAGCGGACGAACATCATTCCCGCAATGAAAATAAAAATTGTTAATTAGTTATTTTAAAATTTAATAAATAAGTTAAGTTGATTTGACCGAATTTTTAAGATTTTTTCGAGAATTTTTTTTTATAAGTAAATAACATCCAATTATTTTAAAAATTTTATATGTTATTATTGACACTATAAGGTATATAAAATAATTTTTTTTTAGTTTATTTAATAATATTTTATTACTACTTTTTGCTGTCAAAGTGGAGGTTCAAAAAAAAACGCAGGTGGCTGGCCCGGGTGATTCCAGCACTTGTAGTAGTTTGAAATCAAAAATTCAAATTAATTATTGTTCAGTAGACTTGTCATTCTGGCAGGTAGTAGATTTAAACATTTTTATTGAAAAATAACAAAATGGGGGACTTTCAAAACTAAATTTTCAAAAATCGTGGTCTGCTACCTGCGAGAGCCACTCACATGTAGAATAACATATCCAAATTCCAGCTAAATCGGTTGGGTAGAATTTTGTAAACCCCCCAAGCCGATCTAAAAAATGTTGTTTCGAGAAAAACGCGTTTCGAGATTTAAAAAATTTTAAAAAATCAGACTATTCTGGGCTTCTACAATGCCGCTTTTTTCCTTTGCGATGCATGTTTACAAATGTTTACTCGATGCACACACACTTCTATAGTCAATCTAAGATATGAATAATACAGGTGGCGCGTCGTTTGCAAAGTCTAATTTACATCGGGAAACTTCAGATAATTTAAATAGTACTTAATATTGTAATAATATTAAACATTCACCACAAAAAAGCGAAATGTTATAACCAAATAACTACGTCTATTCGATATTACATTTAACTCTGTTCAAATCTATCTTATTTATGAGTTTACCCGGTTCAGTTTAGGCAACACGCATAGCACTTCAATCGTAAAAATTTCGTTATTGTAATAGCGTCTAACTTCAAAGCAATTTCATTGGTTTACATTTCAAGGTTGTCACTTTAGTACAAATTTCAATATTTTTCTTAAAAGAAATAGGCTATAGTACTATTTTAGTTCTCGAAACGTACAGATATTATAATATACAAAACACAGGTATAAAGAGAACAGAACAATAGCGTACTACGACAGCGGTACGGCTAGCGGATCGCAACTACGAAGCTCTCTCGTATTTCTGCTATAACTTTGTTGATAATTTCAATTTTGATCTGAAATTTTTACAGTATAATCTCAATATATTTTACTTTGGAAATATGTAAAAAAAAATAATTTTTTCAAAACTAGACCATGAAAATACATCCTTAAATTAATAAAATACAAGTGAATAAAATTAAAAATTGAAAGAATTTGTGATAAAATTCGATGAAATACGTCGCAACAAATTTGTGTAACCAGGCGTACTGAAGCCAGCTGGAATACCACATGCGAAGCGAGCGCGCACGTGAAGTCAAAGTCGAATACCACATGCAAGGTAAAAGAATGAGCATTTTTAATTTACGATTTTAAAAAACTACAAGAGCTCATAGCTAAAAATAATAATCTGTGTTACCTCAACTAATTTCACTAGAGGGTGAAAATACATAAATTTGTAAAGTTGGGGGCATAGTAATATATTAGTTTTAACAATTCCAGCAAAAATAAATATTCAGTGCACAATGTTCTAGGGAATATTTACAGACGGATAAAATAATGTACTATTACCAAATTTGGAAAATTCGATTCTGAAATACTTCTATAATAAAAAGATCAAATGATGTAACTGCACAGCTCAAATAATAGCAAAATAAAGGGTTTTTCCTTCGCGTTGGATCTTAAAAGTAATTATCTGCTAGAAGTATAAATTAATAAAGAAAATATCCTTACTTCATAATAAGCTGCGCTTAAAAAAAGCGGATCATGTCACACGACAAAGGACATTCTAAGGATGTCGTTGAAACATTTCACCGCTAATAACTTAATTTTTTTCACAAAAACTGAATTTTTAGGAATTTTGTTAATTTCATTTAATAACATTGTAACTCGGATTATCTTCATTGCTCATTTTATTAATTATTATTTTTGGAAACAATTTTATTTTATTTATTAAATTAAATAATTTTGGTTCAAATATTTTTAATTAAATTTGTTAAGTTAAATTTGCGGATACTACTTTAGGGGAAATAGGGGAAATAGTTTTCAACATTGATTAATTTTTAACATGAATGTAATTAAATGGAAGCAAGCTGGTATTTAATTGCCAAAAAAAAATTAATCATAAATAATTAGCTTAGCAACAACTGTTATTCCGGCCCGGCACCGACGAAAGGTATTTCGGAAACTTTTGTAATTTTACATTTGTTTTCGACGAAACACCTAAAGCATGAGCTTATATTAACTTATATTGTGCTGATATCAGAAAGACACTCGAATCACACACCTGCTTGCTATTGAATTTAGCTTGTCAAATTCAAGTAAGCAGGAAATTTATATCCAAAAGTTTTACAATTTTAAAACAAGTTGATTTGTAGTTCTGTCAACTGTTGAACTTTCACAAGTTTCAACACTGTTGTAAGTCAGTTTGTTCGCGTGAAGAAATGAATGATTTATATCCTAAGTTTACAACAAAAAAATATTTTATTATAAATTTTGTTTTCTACCCTTAATCGATAGAGCGAACTTCTTCGATGTACTCAAGTCCAAGATCTACCTGCTGGCTCCAGGTTACCTAATTGTAATGGGCAAATTACACAACGGCAGTAAATTAAATAACCTAACTAGAGTAAAAATAAATTATTAATAAAAGAGCAAATGGAAAATTTAAGAGCGCTTACTAATTAATAGAGTGTTTTATTTAAAAAGTAAAATTGTATTACACTATAGAATTTAAAGCACTATGTAATTTTCAAAAGTACTATTGATTTACCTTATATCGAAAGAGATAATGCGCAATTTTTTTATTTCAGTAATGTAATTAATAGGCAGCACGCTTTTCATTTTAAAATGGTAAATTTTAAATGGAATTGATTAAATTGAAAAAATCTTACCGTTGTGTCGCGCTACTCCAAGATCTTGTAACAGTGTGGCTGCCAAATCTGCTTTTTGTCTTGCTGGTTCGAATCGAATTGCATCTAATGGAACAGACAGCGAACGAAACTTTTCCGTAACACACAACGCCCCTAGACTTCTCGTTGCGACATCGTGAATAATTTGCAAACTTAAATCTATTTCCTTCTGCAAAAATTAAAAATTTATAGATTAGGTTTTATTTTATTTTTTTATTTAATTATTCGATATTTAAATAATTAAATACAAATTATTTCGGTCACTGATAGTAAAAGTGGTATACTTGGTACTTTAACTTGATGTAAATTTCAATTTAAAAAATAAGAAATATATGTAAATTAAGAAGTGCTTTTATTACCGTGTTGATTTGCTAAAGCAACAGGTTTTTAAAATTCAGCGACGATGAGTCTTATTTTAAATTTTTATAACATATTACATTTTTGGCATGCACGTAGAGACGGTTATTAGCCTAGTTTGTTGGCTGAATAACTGCTGACATTAAGGTACTCGGTTCGAATCCGGAGAGAGTCTAAAATTTCTTATGATCGTCTCCGTGCTTCGGAGGGCACGTAAAGCCGGCGGTCCCTCTGGGTTGATGACTTGCCTTCATCAAAAACAAAAACCAGAGTTACTGGCACATCTGAGATAAACCTAGCAAGCTACCTTGGATGTAAAACAATAAATATGCTCATAGTACTAATAGTAACTTCGGAACATCACCGAGGTCGCAGACCTAATTATTATTATTATTATTATTATTATTATTATTGGTAACGGGCTGAGGTACATGTCCCCACTGCACTGAAGCTTAAGCTTATTGTGCACCTATCCGAGTTTACTCAAACAACTGCGTCTCTTCGACCAGGTCGAGAACGCAGTTGAAGGGAGATTGTTCTATCTCCTCCGAGGTGACGCAGCCTGCTCCTGGCTAAGGCCGAGCATTGGCATAGTATGTGGAGTAGGGTTTCATCCTCCTCGCCACACATACTGCAACTAGGATCCTTCGCCAGCCCCATAATGCCGAGGTGCCTTTTGAGGCAGCAGTGCCCTGTAAAGAGACCCACTATCCTTTTAAGTTGTTTCCTACTCAACATGAATATTTTGTTCCTTTTGGCCTCACTGGACGGTGCCCTTATGAACGTACGCGATTGCCTCAGTCCAGGTAAGTCCACCCAGTGTGCAAGGTGTTGCTCTGCTAGTATGTCCCTAATTCTTCCTTTTGCGGTAGAGTAAGCAATCCCGCAGGACGGCTCCGGGCCCATTAGGTTTGCGCAAGCGGCCTTCCTAGCTAGAGAATCCGCTTCTTCGTTGCCTTTGATGCCCCGGTGTCCCGGCACCCACATCAGTGTGACGCTGTTGCGGTGGGCAAGTCTTACCAGAGCATCTTTGCATTGTTTGACAACCTTGGAGTGTAATTCAACTCCTTCCAAGGCTCTTAAAGCTGCTTGGCTGTCAGTCATGATACAGATTCTCCTCTCTACAAGGTTCCTCCATACCAGCTCTTCAGCACAGACCAATATAGCAGTTACTTCTGCCTGAAATATAGTTGCGAGAGGTCCCAGGTTAATGCTATAAGTATCCCCCAGTCTTCTGCCTCGCACACCTATTCCAGTACTCGTCTCAGTCTTTGATCCATCTGTGTACCAGACGGTATCATACTTAAGCCCCAACGTTTGTGAGGTTTCAATTTTATCCCTGTCCGGTACTAGGACCTTATAGGGCTTCCTAAAGTCCCTCACGGTGCTAGTTCTATCAGGGTGCATGCTAAGCAGGCCGTTGTTCTTAATTGAGTTTAGGATCATGGTGTGGTGAAGAAGAAGAAGAAAGCATGCACGTATCGGCATTGCTAATTATTTCCTTTCTATGCGGAGGATCCAAAGAAAAGACTTTCGGATAAAGGTCTTTTTACGGGTTATGGGCCCAGTAAGGTTCAGCTTTTGAATTAAATCTTAAAGTTAGAAACGATATTGATTAAATTTTTTTTGCAGGATCAACAAGTTAATACCATTTTGGAACGTTTATTTTGATATTTTGATCTGCTCTGCGCAGCAGGTTAAAATGCAATAATAATCTTAAACCTACTTCAGTTTCAACCAATACTTAATTTCAAAATAATTAGGCAACAAAACGTGATCAATATTAATAGCTTTCCTTTTGAGACAAACCCTTAGGAAAGTCGTAAAATGTCGAAACTTGAAATAAAGTGGCATTAAGTTTTGCAATTTAGACCTTGTGCGATAAGTCGAAAAATTAAAGAGCGAATCAGAGAGAAAAGCTATTTAAATTTTGGTAATTTTCTTTCTTTTTGCGAAAATTAATCAACCAAACTTAAAATTCTTTGTAGATAATTCGTGCACGTTTCGCTATTTTCATGATTTACGTATAATTTATCACGAACTAAAGAGAATTTTCCTATTAAAAGTAAGTCTCTTGTGTGGCCCTAAGACAAATAAATGCTTCACCGACAGTCACGCACATACCAAGATATTTGAACTTCTATTTATCTTTTATTTTACAAATAAAAAATTTCTTGGCAGAGGACGAAGCTTTTTTCTTCCTCTCGAAATTTATTAGTTTTATTGGTTTAAAATAATTAAGAAGAACAAATGCAAAGTGGAAATGGGTAAGTTATATAACCGAACATAATGTGAAATTCCCGAGGCAGAATTTTAGTCGTAATTAGGGCGATTTTAATGAGAAAGGATTAAATTAAATAAACTACAAACGAAATTACTTGTAGCCAAACAATTCTGATTTATCTATGCACATTACATACTATGTATGTAGGCATTAAATTATTACAAGTTCATTTGCTATCATTTTTGTCATGAATTCAAACAACAGAAATTAAATAGTTAATATACGAATCAAAAATAATTAAATAGCTATTTCATTGGCAATAAAATTAATGCCAGACGTTTAATTTATCCAGTTTATTAAATATTGTTATTATTAAATTGACGTTGCGTCGTGATGATTGTTTATTAAACCGAAACCGGTCGACATATAGCATTTGCTGTTTTTTTCAAAAAGCTTTTCACGGTGTAGCTAAATTACGCTAATTATAACTTTGCAAAAGTACTTGAGAGAAAGCGTAAAAGGTAAATGGTTAAATCCCTTCAGAGTTGAGTATATTTTTAGAAGGCTTTTTAATTACAACCTGCAGTTAGCTCAACTTAAAAAATATTAATATTAAATTAGTAAAATATTAAAACTTGCGCAATTTGAGCGTTAATAATATTTAAAATAATTACACGAAAGAAACAATTAATCGTTTTTGCAAAGAAGTTGCCTAAACTTTGTATTATTGTTGTTTTATCCTGAAACCTTCAGCTGTAGAGGCTGAGATTACTTACTCTGTTTTATTATTTGTTATGTGTCTTTGGTCCTGATTAAGGAATTATTTATATCAAACTATTTTATATCTGCGTTATTACAATTAAATAATTTTCTTTTTGTTTTAAGATCTTTTTTCCCACATACCGATCAAATTTTTAATGTTTGTAATTTTACTAGCTTATTTCTGTAAAATAATTTTGAACTTTAATTTGCTAAATGTGATGTTGATGTACGCTTTGTTCTTAATTCTTAATTAAATCATAATGTAAAGCAATTCTATTCGTCTTTGCGTTTCATTAATTTCACCTTCCTACAGCAAAACCAGCACTTTGTATTCACAATTAATGGTAATATAACCACCCGAGCAAAAAAAACTGAAATATATTTTGCGCTCTCCACATTGATTAAGATTTGTCGATCTTACAGAAGGGGGAGGGGTAATCGCGTACCGAAAAAGTAGATTTCCGATTGCTTTAATCTAAGATTCAAGTATATAATTATGGTTTTACCTTTTTCACGGGCTCTTTTGCGTCTGTATATGCTCCATAATAAATTAGAACAATCAACGGTAGTATCCGTGTGAAGAAAGCTAAATCCATCACGAGCCTTCATTGGTACTGAAATAAAAAAAAAATAATTAAAGCTTTTTATAATTTTGCATTGTTTCTATTTAATAAAAAATAATAGTCAAAAGGTTACTGAACTTTTAGACTTCAATCTGTCTACTTGTTCAGTAATCTGTTTTTTTCCCACTCGTTGCGTAAACTAATATTATTTCCAATAAGGAACGCCATTATTAGAGAAATGTTTCGAAAAAGTTAGAACAAAGTTTCTTAATTTAACTTTAAATTTAAAATTTCTTTATTTAATCAAAACTAAAAAATTTCCTAGAGTATAATGTGACGAGACAGGAATTAATTTACCTGCAAAATAATTACGAATCTTATATAGGTAATAATAGTATACTTTGTTTGGATTTTACGTTTACTATCAGAGTGTTATCGTTATTGCGTTTTCTTGTAGTTTACCAGATATTTTTTATTATTATTACCACTGTTTATTAGCCATCTGTTGGAATAGAATATTGGTATTTTTAAGATTATCGCAGCAGTTACTTAATATTTAATTTATTAGTAACAGTAACAAACAGATTTTTTGTCTTAACTTATAATATTTTTTATTTAACTTATGTGTTTTAATATTTTTACTAATTAAGTAACAAATATAGAAGATTCTAGCTTTCGATTTATACTCAATACTGATTATTTCCTACAAATTTCTATTTCCACAAAAAAATTATGGTAAAGGAAGCAATGATATGTAATATTTGGTTCTTCAATTTGAATTACTGCCTTCTCAAATCGAAGTTTCAAACCAAACTAAAGCTGTGATTGTCAAACAAACCCTGCACGTTATGATTTCCTCGTAGTAACACTTACAAGTCCTTTTAAATCTGTGGATGGCTCTTTGAATGTTAACGCCATTACCTTGCTTACTAACCTCTAACCTCTAACCTCACCTAACTTATATGTGGACACCTGAAGGAATAATTAGTACACACAAAATAAATAAAACACAGGATTCGGTTTAACGATGTATATATATTTAACCTAAAAGAAAAAGATAGTCCAACAACCAATTTACCAGCAAAGTTAATCTCCTTGATATCATTTAATTCAGAATACTTTAGTTTGAAATTTGATTTAATAACTGTTCAATAGTTAATCCCTCTGATCGTAACGTTTTCTAATTGTTTATTCATATTTAATGATCAACCACAATCTTTATAATACTTTGTAAAGAAGCGCCTATATGTATTTCGATGATCAACTCAATTGTTTTTATATTATGTAAGATCTTTAAATAGTAAACCCTTATATGCTAAATTATCCGCTTTAACTATTACCTCGTCAACTTAAAAACTAAGATCGTCACTTAATTAATATGTCGTCACCTTAATTTAAGTTCGTCCCCCTTATTGCTAATTGGTCATTTTCTTAAATCTAAATAAATCGTCTTTACTTAAAACTAGCAACATCATCTTAAATTGTTATGTAGCCGCAAATAATCATAAGGAACTTTGTTAATATTTATTAATAACTGTTCTGAAATATCAGAATTGGTATTATCTCATTGAGAGATATTTGAAAAAAGAAAAATAAGCAACATGTTCACCGAATCTACCCGATCATTCGTAGGCCCTTGTTGCGGTTACCACTACCAGTGATTAGCCATTTCTGCGACATATTGCCACAGCATCTTATGATTTTAAGCGTCGATCCCCCCTCTTGTTGTGCAATTTATCTAAATTAAGTTATCTAATGCTATATATATTTTTCTAATTCAAACAACCGCCTTCATATTGTTTATCTTAAACAAATACTCCTGCTTCGTATTTAGAACTAATCACCGCTCGTTTGTACTATAAAGATACACCATAGGTCACATATATGAATAATCAATTTCTTGCATTACATTATACCTCCAGTTTAAATATAATAATGTATAAATCACAATCTCAAACCAATAATTAAATCTTAAAACTGAAGATAAAGTAATTTTAAAATAGTTTTAAACTCATACCCACGCGGTCGATTAACTTGAAAATTCTAACACCCGATCCTGTTTTATTTAAAAGATTATAATTAATAAATTTATTTAACTTGTTTCACTAAGACCAACCGTTTGATTTCAATGTCGAATCTGTAATGGCTACCTTCTTAAAATCCTAACGGCAAAAATTTCTAGCGGAAATGACCACCGCGTTTCTTTAAACACCTCTGTTGCCAAATCGCTGTATTTTAAAGTAACCAGAAATGAACTAAATTTAAAATTTCGCGACCATTATATTTAAATTCAAATTTACAATATTACAGATATCATATTCTTCCATAGACGTCGGTCTATTAGCCATCTTAACAGTTACATCATTGTTGAAACCAGCAAAAGAAAATACCCCGCAGAAAGTTTTCAGTTTTCAGCAGGAAACCTCGAAGAAATGAGGTAGATGAAATTGATTGAAACTTGTATGATCGTGCCAAATTTGCTGCAATTACTAATTGCATCTTCCCATTGCCGATCGAAAAGCGAAGACTTCTTTAAATATGTAGCAAAAGAAAACTCAATCAGTTTCGTATCAAAATCAATTTTGAAATAACTAAAAAGTAATTTACTACAAAAAAATTAGTTTACGAATTCAGTTACAATATAATTACCGTATGCTTTAGATCATTTGTTAAATATGTTGTGATACAATTATAAAATGAGCATTTACGGCACGGCGTGCGGTAAAGTAATTAAATTTGCACTTTTATCTTTAAATGACCACTTTTCGCTCACAAAAAAGCTTACTTTCGCGACGATTATAGAAAAACAAGATTATTTATTGATTTTTTACTTATTTTTTTTTAATTACGAATTTTCTAATGTTTCGTAGAGCGAGTTTTCATTTAATGTAGGCGTTCAAGCCCCGTAAGCGTATTTGCTACAAACAGGTGTAAATGTAAATCTAAAACCCATGTTTGATTAGCTACAAAGTAAAGGAGTTGTAATTTGCAAATAAAAACCTTTGACATCAAATGTTTGGTATGAAATACATGGTATAGGTAAAGACGGCATCTCATTAAAACACGCGAGTAGGTTATCTCTAAAGTTGAATCAAAATAAACACAGTGGGTGGGTAAAGTTAATCGATAAGTATTTCTGATTCGATTCTGTTAAAATAACTTTTTTGCATGGGTATTGGTATGCAAAAAAAGGAAAGAATTTCAAAACAAAAAAGAACATTATAAAAAAAGTTTAAACTGACCAAAAATGTTTAGAAATATTAACCTAATAGATACCAGCATTTTAAATTATCATTTTTGATTTTTCAGTCCTGATAATATAATAATAATAATAATAGGCATTTATTAAGAGAACTACAAAAAAAGGTCTCTTAAAAGGATGATTTCTAACAAGTTAGATTTTCAAATCACCCCTTTTAACAATGTATTATTTACACCGATATATAACGCATAACAAAATTAAAATCGCATGATACCTACTGCTCCAATTGCAGTGCGTCGGTTAAACCATGGCGGAAAGCTGTCAAACTCGGAGATTCGAAAAATAGCCGTCAATGCCTTTCCACAAGTCTTGGTGCCCAACATGCAAAACAGTGCTCAAACTTTGCTGTAGACCGTAGACTGTAGACCGCTGAACTATCGACCACTTCACATGAGCAGGCAATATGGTCTTGAATTGGTACAGTGATCTCAGCTTATAGTAACATCCCATCATCTTGCAGTTAACATGTAGACGAAAATTAAGTTCTCCATCCAGAACAAAACCCAGGCTACGTGCAGAGTCGACCATCATCACAATCCCATCGCCGATCCTCACTCGAAGAGTTGAGCCATCGAGTGCTCTACGTACCAGCAGGGAACTACTCAAAATGATTAGTTCCGACTTCGCCGGATTCAATGTCAGACCATTTACTAAGGACCACACACGCAGTGATTCAAGGTTACGATTTAACTGAGTTATTGCAGCATCCAAGTCCGAGGGAGGACAGGATATACGTATTCGGGAATCGTCCGCATACAGATCCAAAGAGCAGTCTGCATCCACTGCTTTCTCCAGATCAGATGTGTATACTATAAACAATAGCGGGGCAAGAATACTTCCTTGTGGAACACCCCGAGAAACCACTAATGGCTGAGACACATTCCCAGAAAAATCAACCACCTGAGACTTATCACGCAGGTAACTCGCGAACCAGTTACACAGTGACTCATTGCATCCATAGTAACGAAGCCTAACCAAAAAGCGCTGGTGCAAAACGGAATCGAAAGCCTTGGAATAATCGAGAAGAACCAATAAAGTTACCTCGGAACAATCGGTTGCTGATGCAACATCCGATGTGAGCTTCAACAAGGAGGTCACGGTACTGTGGTGGGGCCTAAAACTAGATTGCGACGGCGACAGAACTTTGTAAAGTGCCAAATGATCGTCCAACGCATTTTTAATAAACGACAATTTTTGCAAATGGTGACAATATACTAATCGGACGAAGATGGGCAGGCTCTAAAGCTAACGGAACTTTGGAAAGAGGTCTCACACGTGACATCTTCCAAATGGCTGGCACCTCGCCTGTTTCGAAAGAGAAATTAAGAATGTTGCAAAGCACCTCACTGCAGAACTGAAGAACGAGCCTCAGCATACGACGACTAATACCATCCAGCCCAACGGCATCGGAGCGCAGAGTCGCGACAATCTCATACAATGCCGCAGGCGTAGCCCTCGGAATAGAGAGTGATCCTACTCCGGGAAACAAAGCGTCATCGAAATCCAACTGTATCTGACCAGAAACATTCGGCACAGAGCTGAGAAAATAGGAATTTATATAGTCAGGATCCTCACATAGATGTCCAGAAATCTGACCATTAGGGCGAGCATGTACGCTCCAAGATGACAGGTATCGCCATAGTTTTTTGGAATTTGAGCGATTTACAGAAAGATGATATTTAATACAGCTTGTCTTTTCCCTTTTAACCGCGCCCGACAAGTAATTCCTGAGATCCCGATAGCACTCAAAATCTACTGCAGGTCGCAAACGTCTGTATTTATTGTACGCCGATGCCTTCAACTTAGCCACCTGTCTGATCGTCCATGTGATCCACGGCCTGTCTCTCTCCCTGAGAACCCTGGTCCGAAGCGGAGCATGCACGTCAAAAAGTGCCAGAATAAAAGTATTTAAGCATTCCACCCGTGAATCGCAGTGGTGCAGCTCATCAACAACATCCCACGGTAGCCGAGCTGCGTCAGCAGAAAAGGCATCATGGTCAAAGTTTCGGAAATCGCGGTAAGTGAAAACACTAGGTCCAGCTGACGGGGCACGCAAATCCAAATAACAATACACCATGAAGTGGTCGGTGGATGCAAGCAGATCGATCACGCCGCTCCGTGGGGAAACCCGATGCCTGCTAATACAAACAACATCAAGTAGCGTACTACAAGTCGAAGTGACACGAGTAGGTTCCGCTATAACCTGACGAAGTGAGAACAAATCGAGAATTCCCTCAAATCGCCCCAGCTGAGGCGATGGGATAAGGAAATTAATATTCCAATCACCCAAAATAATCAGCTCTCCACATTCCGTACTCAGTAAGGAGAGAAAATCCTCAAACTCTCCCAGACAGGAAAGAGTAGCAGTGGGAGGTCTGTAAACCACGCCAACCCAATCGCTAGGCCGCTGATCTTTAGTCGAATCCAAAGGTGCTCAAGGCCACTAGGAAAACGATGACCGTCGTGCAAGCGTGAAAAATGCAACGATTTACGAACGTAAAGGGCGACCCCTCCTCCTCGAGATGCTCTGTCTGCTCTAACGATTACGTAGTTTTCAAAATCAACAAGGTGCGACGGAAAATCAGGAGTAAGCCATATTTCGGATACAGCAATAATATTGAAGTTGCTTTTGGCAGCAAAATCAGAAAACATGTGGAAATCTGAGAGCAAAGAACGAATGTTAATGATTAACAATGATGACGATTTAACTTTCTTCTCTCCTTTGATATCAAAAAATAAGCTGTGGATTATTGCAGATTAACGAAAGTAATAAAAATAAAATTTTATATTATTTCAAAAATTAATAACAAATTGCGGCAGCGCTTAAAAGTTTGAAACTTTCCAGCTTTTGCGTTAACTTTAAAATATGGATAGGTACTAATAATTTGGAAGTTGAAAACAACTTCTTTTTTATAATTTTGCGGTTGTGCATGGAGCTGTAAATATTTAGAAATCCGCAAATATTTAAATATTATAAATTATAAAATTTGCATTTGAATGAAAAATAATGATAAATTATGGAGTGCTTCTACCGAATGAAAATGATTAATTATTTTCCAGAATTGCGCTTTTTAAAGAACCCACAAGAAGCGATTATGCAATTTCGGTTTAAATTTTAATTTGTATCGTGCAAAAAACGATAGCAAAATATTTCCTGATATTTACAATATTATATTATATTACTTATGTTTGTTAGTTTTAGTTTATAATAAGTTTTATCAAGAAATGTTCGGTTTAACTTTGGAAATCCTTTGTTTGATGTTACGTTTTGTTTTCCAAAACTGAGGGGTTGAATAATAATAAGCCGGTTTAATTCATTCAACTCTTAATACAATGTGTATTTACTTCGTTGAAATATTTACAGTTAATAATGCGATGAAGTGAAACCAATTTTAAATACATAGTATTTACACGAATTTACAATTTAATATTTTCGATGCAAGTTAGGAAAACTAACATTTTTCCATTCAAGGCGGAGGTTGACGATCGAGGCCAAAGGCCGAGATCGTAAACCGAAGCCGAGAATGGAAAAGGTAGTTTTCCACGAGTATCGAACAATATTTTTTCTAATTATGTTTCAAAAAGAATCAATAACATTTCTCAAAAAAAGAGATAATAGGCGTTTATACTATAAAATTTTTGTATTTTGCGGTTGGTAGCCCATTATAGACAGTAGGTAGGTCATAGATAGTAGCCATTACAACGTGAACAGGTAAGTGACCACTTTTTTTTTATGGTATACAATTTGTGTTTTTAGAATACTAGCAAATATGTCAGATATGTCGCAGTGTTTGGATGTGCAAAACAAACTACATGTAACCGTTAATGTATATTATAAAGTAGATTAGAACTTTTTCTTTTTTTCAAATTTGTCCTTTCTAAAATCAGAAATAGGTATTTTCAAATATTGAGCTTTAAACTATTAACCTAGATTTGATTTTCAGATTCACATTTCTAAAATCAGAGTTAGTTATTTTGAAGTAAAGAACGTCAAACTATAAATTTAGATCTGATTTTTAAATTGACATTTCTAAAATCAGACGTAGATATTTTCAAGTAAAGAACTACAAACTTATAACTTGGTTTTGATTTTCAAATTCACTATTCTAAAATCAGAACTAGTTATTTTGAAGTATAGAACTTCAAACTATTAACTTTGATCTGAGTTCAAATTATCATTTCTAAGATCAGAAGTAGATGTTTACAAGTATGGAGCTTTAAACTATTAACTTAGTTTTGATTTTCAAATTCACATTTCTAAAATCAGAGTTAGTTATTTTGAAGTAAAGAATGTCAAACTATTAACTTAGATCTGATTTTCAAATTGTCATTTCTAATATCAGAAGTAGATGTTTTCAAGTAAAGAACTTCAAAATATAACCTTAGCTTTGATTTTCAAATTTACATTACTAAAATCCGAATTAATTAATTTGAAGTATAAAACTTCAAACTAATAACTTAGTTTTGATTTACGTGTGCGTAATAAAGCTCGGTGCATAATTGTGCGGAAAAGTATTACTTTTCCGCACCAGGGCGGAAAAGTAGTACTTTTTCGCACACTTTTGAGTGTCAAAAAGTGACACTTTCTGAAACATAATTAGAAAAAAGTATTTTTTAATTTACAAGAAAAAACTCAAATATAATGGTGGAAATTATAAAGAAAACCCGTTTGATAATATTTATTGTTTTGTTATGCGAAGTTTGATTTTAAATATGAAAATTTCGTATTTCTTCGCTCGAAAGAAATGAAATGCGAAATTGATATGGTATTTATTTATTGAAAGCATAAAATATGAAATTTTATACGATCTATACACCTAATAGAATTTTTAAATAAACCCATATCTGTATATTGTTTTAGTTTTAAAGAGCCTCGCAGTATTTATAAATTTTGATTATACTTGGTGATTGAAATTCTAAAAGGACCAAGCGTAAATGTTCAGGAAGTGTGTAGGCAATGATGTTTATACCGTACTATGACATTAACCACAGATCACAAAAAGGAAACGCTTTGCTTGTTCGTGCGTACATACAAACATAGAACAAATATTGAAGACTTTGTTTCTGAACAATAAAGCATAAAATTGCAACGTACAGTGCAAATTTTTTATAGCCGTGGCAGTTCTGTGCAACTCGAGAACATATTAAAATTTATTGTCGATAAAAAACTATTTTATTCGTTTCGGAAAATAAATTAACCAATTAAAAAATCCGTAATTCTATCTTTTGATTTTAATATACAGACCGGAGTAAGCAAAAACTTAGCTCCGGGATTACATAAAAAATGTCAACTGAAAAACTTCGAGCTCTTTTTTATAATGTATTTAAGGAAAAAGTATGACGTGATTGATGAATCAATTCTTTCCTTAAAATGCAAATAGATAAATAATGTATAATTTATTATTTGTTCCACGTAATCTCAATGCTGGCAAACTCAAACATGACTTCTTACATAAATATTTGAGAGCACAATTAATTTTACGAAATTAAAAAACCCTATTGTAAAAAGTAAGCAGGTAATTTGGACGAACATCGTTATATTTTACTTCAAAACTTTAATATAATCCAAACTTAAATTACTTGATCTAACAAACAAAAATGAGCAAATCAAACCGACCAAGTTCGGATCAGTTTCAAAACTTCCTTTGCAAAAATGCGACTTGAATTATTATGCATATTTGTACATAATATTATATATTACTCGTGTTTTATTTATTGTAAGATGGCAGTTCGGAAGAAAACTGTATTTACTACTGATTTAGCAATTATTCGTTGTTATCACATCTACCGACACATTTGAAATGGGCTTTCACAATAAATGCGCTTTGTTCGGTAGTGTAGCGTTCCATGATTAAATCACCTTGTTTATAGATGACATATCAAATGAGACCGCCGTCAAATTTACAAAACGAAATCTTTTGTTGAATCGCCCATTATTTTTTATTTCGTAACACGAAAACAGTCAGATGTTAATAAACAATAATGACGAAAACCTAAACAATAATGTTTACAATCACAAAAAAACATATTTTTTAATTCACAAAATGAAAAATTAATATCAATTTTGACAGTGGCTTAATCGTAAGTCTATGAATGTAATTACAAATTGTCGATCGTTATACCTCTTTTTGCATTCTGCTTTTTGTCTCTTGACAAGTAATAAATCGCTAATTTTTTTCCTTTTGGTGCATAATCGAATCATTTCAATCAATATTGAAAGAATAAAAACAAAAGACGAACAAAATAAAAGACATTTCTATTGCCGACATGCTAGCCACGTTTATTTAATTTTAGACAATAATTGCTTACTTCCTTGCTGGTTTTCTAGTCAACACAGGATGTTCCAAAATGTCAAGGAAATATTTGACTGGCATGTGTCTGAACAGCTGACCATGTCAGATCATAGATGGATAAACTTTAAAATTAAAGCCACTAAAGTAGTTTAGAAATCCAAGGAAGCTGGATAGGCAAGTCTTTCTAGATGTCCTCTCCAGCACCATGGAGACTGAAATGCCAAGGTCAATCACTACAAAGGTCAAGTTTGACAGTACTGAGGAGATTGGGATATGCGCAAATGTGCTGGTAAAATCCCTCACTAAGGCTTACGAGTCTTCGTGTCCGCTGTTGGTGGTCGATACCGTCAGACGCGCAACACCATGGTGGTGTGGTGAGCTGGAGCGGCTGCGGAGGGCTGTCACGAGGCTCTGCAATAAGGCCAAAAAATCAGATATTGAGTCTGACTGGGAAGAATTTAAAGCCCTCCAGTCGGAGTACAAGAAAATGATTCGCCAAAAACAGCGTAAGTTTTGGAAACTTCCAAAGATCCAAATCAGCAGCTTGGCACCATTCTCCGTGAGAACGGCACCTATAAGGAGAGCCTTGAGGAGACAGCTGAGATACTGCTAAAAACACACTTTTCCGATAGTAGAACTGTCTCGGATTACGTATGGACTGAGCACACAGCTCGGACACCGACCGAGACGGATTGGGAAATTGCAAACCAGATTGTAAACCCAATCAAAACGGCGTGGGCCATCAGATCCTTCAGCCCCTACAAATCGCCAGGACTTGATAGAGTGTATCCGGCTCTACTTCAGTTGGGCCTGGATAACATGCTCTGTCACCTAGTGAGTGTGTACAGGGCGTGCATTGCGCATGGCTATACACCTAAGGAGTGGCGAAAGATCAAGGTTATATTTATACCTAAGCCAGGTCGTAGTGATTACTCCTTGGCTAAATTCTTTAGGCCAATAAGTCTTACCACCTTCCTTCTAAAGACACTGGAAAGACTGTGCGACAGAGAAATTCGTGATGCAGGGCTGGTACACAATCCGCTACATCAGAATCAACATGCATACGTTCCAGGAAGATCTACCGAGTTAGCACTTCATAAATTTGTAGGATGTATCGAGAAATCGTTACAGTTTCGGGGATCTACGCTAGGAACGTTTATAGATATCGAAGGGGCATTTGACAAAGCCACCTTTGAAAGCATATGTGCGTCCCTACGGAGACACAATGTGCCCGACGCTGTCATAAGGTGGATTAGTTCCATGCTGAACAGCAGGGCGGCTGTAATTGGAATGGGTGACGCAAACATCAAAGGTGTTGTAACTAAAGGCTGTCCACAGTGTGGTGTACTCTTTCCTCTTTTGTGGGACTGTGTGGTGGATAGCCTTCTACGACGCCTTAATGGGAAAGGTTATTATACCATAGGTTACGCAGATGACATAACCATACTGCTTACTGGAAAGTTCGAGAATGTTCTGTGTGAGTTAATGCAGGATGCTCTCAGAATTGTCGAAAAATGGTGCGAGGAGCAGTCTTTTTCGGTTAACCCAACCAAAACTGAGCTTGTCTTGTTCACCAAAAAGAAAAAACTAAGGCACATGAAATTGCCTAGTTTAAAAGGAACCTCTCTTAAAATAGCATCTGAAGTCAAGTATTGGGGCAAACATGTTAATTTTAAAACTACAAAAGCGGGCATGGCCTTTTGGCAGTGTCGCAGGGCGATGGGAAGATCTTGAGGCTTTTCCCCAAAAATTGCCCACTGCCTGTACACTGCCGTTATAAGGCCTATGCTATGCTATGGTGCACTAGTCTGGTGGCCCAGAACTAAACTGGTAACGGCAGCGTCCTCCCTTCATCGGCTGCAGAGAGCTGTCTGCTTGGCCATAACGGGAGTGATACATACGGCACCCACTGCGGCCTTGGAGACTCTCCTTTGCCTCCCTCCGCTGGATCTCTACGTGAAGGAACAGGCTGTGAGGACTGTTCTTAGAATGCAGGCATGGGGTCTTTGGACGTATAGGCAAGGGACCGGTGGGAATATGGAGATTCTGACGGGTTGCTTGAAAAGGCTGCCTCTTCTGGCTCTTGGTGCCGACAGAATACCTCCTATATATATATATATTTGACAGAGGATTTAAAATTCTGCTGAATGCAACAGGAACCGACGAGTCTGGCATATGTCTGTACACGGATGGTTCCAAGAATAATCCAGGTTCAGATGCGGGGATATTCTCTTCTGAACTGAAACTTGTTATTAAGATATCGCTGGGTAGATATGCCTCTGTTCTCCAAACAAAACTCATAGGTATACTTCACTGCGCAGAAATAGTCCAGGAAATGAACATCCGGGGCAAAAAAATTAAGATACTCACGGACAGCAAAGTTGCTCTTGCGGCACTTAACCGACATAAGATCATCTCGGACCTGGTGCTACAATGCATTCGGGCGCTGGACGCTGTATCTACACACGACGTCCTAACTCTTAGCTGGGTGAAAGGGCACGAAGTAAATGAAGGCAACGAGAGAGCTGATGAATTGGCGAGACTGGGCTCGGGTAACGGACCATGCGGTCCTGAGCCCTTTGTTGCGCTGACCATTAAAACCTTAGATGCAATCATAAAAGAAGAAACTCTAAGACTACATGCAGAAAGGTGGGTAAATGTAATTGGATGCCGACAATCAAGGGCAACAATACGTAAGCCCTCCGATAAGCATGCAAAATATTACCTGTAACTGTCCCGGGACAGCCTACGAACTATCGCGGGTTTTCTGATGGGGCATTGCAAACTAAATAAACACCTTCACACAATGGGACTGGTTGCAAGCCCAATTTGTCGTGGGTGCAATGAAGCAGACGAAACGATGGAGCATGTGCTGTGCAGATGCCCATCACTTGCGTCGAAGAGAGGATCCATGCTAGGGAACTTCTGGCCCGACATGGCCAGTATTAGTGGCACATTGCCCTCTTTAGTTTGGGATGGCTTGAGGAATAGGGGGGACGATGGGCTGCTGCTGTAATAGGAGGTGGCATAATGGGCCCGACTTGTGGCCTAAATGCACGCGAACATTGGTTTGCCCTCCACAATCAATCCAGAATCCAGAGATGTCAAGGATCGTAGTATTTTTTTATATTTTATTTTTGTGCACTAAAAAGTTAAAATTTTAATATTTTAACGTTCTGTTAATTAATAATAAAAGTAAGAAACTAAGTATTATTTTATTCAAAAGCAAAGTATAGCTCGTTAATCCGTCTTGAACGTCAGTATCAATTTTCAAATTATATTTTCTCTGAATATTTCGACAAAAAAGTTTTTAATTAAATTTAATACTTATTTAATTATTAACAATTAAATTAGTTTCTTTACCACATTTTGTGGCACGCAGAACTTAACGCTATAATAAATTCTAAAAACGTATGAGTAAAACACGGTAATACATGAAATAGTAACAATTTTTTTTCATTTTTCCTTTTAATAAATTAGAGAAAATGTCGTAGCATAATATAAAATAGCAGTAATGTATTCGAAGCGTCGGAACATTATTTAGTATTTATGCTACTAATTTTTTCAGAGTCTAAATTTTAAAATTTATTTTACTATAAAAAGTATGTTCCTTTTAAAATGTAAAAATTTTGACGGTAAGCTGCCATTTCAAAAGCCGATATCCCGTCACATGGCGTCATTAAAATATTTCAAAATTTGTATGACAAGAAAATGAAACTTTATCATTCTTCAACATTTTTCGATAAAAAATTAACCAAACAAAACATTAAAAATTTTCTTTTATTCTCAAGTGTATAGAGAGAATTTTAATTATCCCTGCTATTTTGAATTTTTTTAATTTTGTTTGCACAATATTCGCAGTGTAGCACCATAACGCAGGACGAAACAAAAGATGTTTTATTAATTTTTTTTAGAAAATTAAGTATAAACAAGGAATAAAATCATCGGGGGTACATTTCGAAAGGATTACAAAGTTATTCCATATTTGAATATCAAGATCGATATCAAAAACGGAATAGAACATGTGGAAATATTTTAATAAGTTCCTTTTCTCTGAAGAGAGAAACAAATTAATTTCCACATTTTGTATTTTTAAATTAAGCAAACAATTAATAATTTTTGTGGATTTGAAAAATTACTTTTAGCCACGAAGAATTTTAGAAATTAATTTTGTATGTACACAAAAATGTATTTATTCGAGAAGAAGCTAATAAATAATATAAAGCCAATATAAAATGTACAAAGCCGAAAAATACTCTGGAAAAACAAGCTTGAGCGTTAATATTATTTTTTAAGATTAATTTATTATAAAAATTAATAATCTCGACTGATTTAAAAAATATTGCGTCATTAAAATAATGACATCGATAAATTTTTTTTCAATTTCTTATAATCAGATGCAGACCGGCTGTCAATTACAAATGAAATTGACAATTTACGTAATTCAGGGTTAACGGACAATTTAAAAGTAACGGAATATAAAACAATATTTAGTAGGAAAGTAGAGCACCCTGTCCGGGTTTTCCGAAGAACCCAACACGTTGCTCGCAGCTCTACAGCGTGAGTGAAATCGATTTTCGCTGGAAAACTGCAGTGGCGTTCAACAAGTTTTAATTTGAAAATTTCTTTTAAAAACATTACAATAGAGGTTTCCTACGAAAATTCTACAGCTACTGAAAAAGATATTATTTTTAATTTAGGAGAGTGTAGGCAGTACTTACTGAATTTAAATTTACAATAAATGAAAATTTCTCAAGGAAAGATACATTATAATAAAAATTAATAAATTTAAACGCGAATAATACTCGTACACATTCGAAGCTCTAATCTATAGAATTAGTAACAAATATCGCAGTTGCACGCAGCATAAAACCAATTTTCTCGGTGGCGCAAGTTAGTTTAACCTCGAGCATTCACAGCTAATACATCGAGATTTGAATCCAAATAGAGGAAAATAATTTTATGAAAATTGGCGACTACTGTACTAAAAACGTAATTTCTAACAAAACCCGTTAACGCCCGGCTTCATAAAACTTTTAACAAGCCGTTAAAATTAACCGACGATTAAATCGGCTTGTTAGTACTGATAGGTGTTTTCTATTGGTTAATTAAATTTAACGGATTGCTAAAAGTTTTATGAAACCGGGCATATGCAAATATGCTCCAATAAGCGACTTCCCTTGAGTTTATATTATAATTGTGATTTATTTTATTTTTTTATTTATAAGTACATATTTTTTTTATTATTAAAAAATTAAAAAAAAAATTGTAATAATTTTATAAAAAAAAATGAGTACTTGGGCAGAGAAAAAAAACTTGAAATTAAATTGTGTTAATAAATTCAAACTAAAATTTTTCTAATTAAATATGCCACCGCCTGTTGAGTAGATAGATCTAAGGCTACAGTTCAATTCGACGTCTCTGTCCTGAGTGCTATCTGTAAAATTTAATTTTAATTTTCTTTAGTTTATGTCGCAATTTTATTAAACCGCCTTTAGAAAAATGATTGATGGCGAACAAATTTTAAAGCAATTTCATTAAATTATCTATTTTTGGACCAAATTTATCTGTTATAATAACAAAGTTTATCTTTAATATGATATTTTGGAGTAATATTTTATTACAATTTAGTAAATCGACATTCTGATTAGCTTATATTTACAACTTTGGTATTTTGTTAATTCTTGCAGGAATGGCAGTTTGGTAATGGAATGCAAAATGCGATTACCTCTTTGTTGTAGAAATATATTGTCATGTTTCAAAAGTGATTTGGACCCACCCTGTACAATGTAGTAAAATTATTGTATTAATTATTAAATGGGTAAGATTGAAAAATTTGTTAGGTGGGGTCCGAACACAGGTAATTCAAGGTCTTTCGCCGATAGCGACCGCCGGAGCCTATTGTGCGATTTTGGCTCGAGGCGATTATTTGATTTTGATATAAGTTTGAATTTGTGAGTAATATTTTTAATTTGATTTGAATAAAGTGGTTTAATTGCGCCTTTTTTTTGATGATATTTTTGAAATTTAGAGTTTGGATAAAATTTTTATTGAGTGGCTACTGAGCGATAGTAGTTTCGATCTGGTTGATTGATTTGCAAAACGAGCATTTCGAGTAAGACATTCGATTTGTGTTAAAAATTGGAAATTAAAATTATTTGTAAGAGCGAGCGTGTGGCCAGATAGATAAGCAGGCGATTTGGATAACGGTAAAACCAAAACTGCGATCCCTTGAAGAAATTTTTGATTTGAATTTAAATTGGATTTGATTTTATAATTTTGAAAAACAAATTTGATGTAATTAAAAAAGTAAATAAAATACAGCCAGGGTGAATTACACTTCAATATATTTGAAAATAAAATAAAAAAAATTGTTTTCGTACCTTTTGTTGCCATCCACAGATTCCACACTTTCTGAACAGCTCGAAAAATTAAAATAGTAATAAACTTAAATGATTTAGACAAATAGCATTTGACTAAAAAATTGAATTAAAAATTATTACGAAGCGATTAAAACTTTAGGATTCATTTAAAAAACTCAAAGTATAAAGTCAATCGATTTATTTCAAAGGAGTTTTTTAGACAATGAAGTAGAAAATTAAAAGGAAAAGGTTCACAAAGAATTTAAATTATTGAAATCACCGTGAAATATAAAAGGAAATTATTGTAATATGACTTTTTACTTAATAATAGTGAAAGGTTAAGCTCTTTTAGTTCAGCTATATTAATCCGGGATTTTAGCAAGATCCGTATAAATTACGCATCAGAAATTAACCATAATGCTACCAAGGTCTTAAATAATCAACTAAACTTGAAGCTGTCAGATTATATAAAAACAAAGTCGAAAAGTTTTTTGTAACCGTAAGAGAACGGCAAGAAATCCCGAGGCGCATGCACTCATCGATACTAGTTAATTTCCCTAGCTTGCAATTTCTTTATATTTGTGGTCTTTTTTACGATCATTTTTGTGATGACATGACAGAAAATGACACATGACATGCAAGCTACTTGGCATCTTTATTAAAAGTACGTAGTGTGCGGTTAGTTCGCCCTGAGACTAAAATTAGCTAAAATTTCAGCTGTTGGATGTGATGTGAAGAAGTATCTATCATATTAGATGACCCGAAGCCACTTACTCTTTTGAATTTTAATGTTGCGTTTTATTAGGTTAGGTTTAATTTGATTTAGGTGAAGGTAAATTTGGGTTACATTAATAGTATCTGCTATTTTATTTTACTTTACGATGTTTGTATACGCTTTATGTTTGTTATTTTAGCCTGCAGTCGGCTACAAAATAAAACGAACAATGTTAGCTCTTAGTCAACAATGTTATTTGAAAAAGTACGCAAAAATGTGTTCGACTATGATTGTCAATTATTACCACTCCTAGAATACAAAATTTGTATGTATTCACATTTTTCAAATAATAAGATTGTTTCTCGTGCGTTAAGTATCATTTGTTAATTTTATCAAGCTCTCCGTTCAAATTAAATAAATAAATCTGAGATCTTCGTATACCGCACTATAAATCAAGTTAGCTCTGTGACATTCGACATTCGTATCCGCATAATAGTTATTTATGATACTAGCGAGTAAAGAGATTTCCTATCTACGATAGGAAAAGTTTGGTAATTTTCCCATGCGGATAATATATGTTTTTACTCACGTGTTGCATGCAATATTGTATCCAACATCTCTGAATAAATCATATAATGTATAATTTATTGATAAATTTTATACGCTTGACATTAAATGAAATGTCAAAAAGTAAATTAAATATAATGACATTTGAATTAACGTCCTTTCTATAAAATATTGTGAATGTTAAGAAGTATTTAATAAATTTTAGTATCAAACACCTAAATATAGCATAAGATATGAGAAAATTACTCCAGTCGGCCTACGGCCTTTAAGATCAAACATCTAAATATATTCGCTAGTATCATGATAATAAATTGCTAATTAGTACATTATAAATTTGTTGAGTACTTGCTAAAATAACTAATTAATTTGCTATAAAAAGTGTTTTTATTAGGAACCTACATAGGTAGGCACTTTGTTCATAATATTAAGTTTCAAAATTATTTTAATTATTTATACCTTTCGACTACACTAAAGGTTAATTTAATTTTTTTCGTGTCTTGAAAACGAAAACAATACAATATTTGCTACTAAAATTAGATTCTTTATATTTTCACCGTTCGGCGACGGCGAATTATATAAAAAATTTTTTTTTTTTGCATTGACTTTAAAAATATTAAAAGTTATCTTTTGTTTTCGATACAATAATTGAGTTCGTCTAAGAATCAACAGCAGAACGTTTAAAAAAAATTAAAACAGTAGGTAAATTAATATATTTGTGAAAAATTATAAAAAGTGTTATAATATTTGTCAATCCTAAAATCATCGCAAGCCTGTAATTTCGTTGTCTACAAGAATATTATTGTTGCTCGAAGAACAACAAAGGAACTAATATTTACTCAAGAAGTGAAAACATACAAAAAAACACATAATACAGAGACCAAAAATTTAAAATTCAAATTAAGATTTAAAATTCAGCAATCGTACATAATTACCAAATACCTAACTTCGAAAAAAAAGAAATTTAATTGAGTGAATATTACAAAGTTTTAAGTGTGATAAAATGTTGACCAGAAAAATTTTATGAAAACTTAAGGCTGTTCTTTTAGTGCCTTTTTATAAGTTCTAAACGGCTTTGGTTTTTCCAAAAAAGTCAAAAAAAATTTAATTTTAGATCTTCCGTTATTTTGTAAATCTCGATTTTTAGAAACTTTTGGCTCAGACAGAATTTTGATATCTTAATTAGTTTAAACGTTTTTAGGACCTAAAGTTCAAATTGCTTCACGTAATTACAATTGACGTCTAGAAAAAGTATATAAATTGAGAAGGAATGTTTTGCATCTCTTACAATTATTCTTATCGAAAATAGTAAGCCAGTTTTGCGATTATAAATCATAGTATAATGTTACATACTGCATAAATAATTATGTACACTTTTACTATTTAAAAATGTAGGTATGAATTAAAAATTCTTTTGAATAAAAGGTGTATTGGTTTGGTGTTATGAAAGTATGTTTAAATTAATTTATCTAAAATGGTGAGTATGTACTATGTACATACGGTAACAAACAAATATATTTTTTTAAGAATTTTAAAGGTGTACCATATAATATGGCAAGTTGACATATTACGTATGTATGCAATTTTAAAAATCAAAACTTCAAATTTAAAAAACTCCTATTTATATTGATGTTTTAAAATAAAATTTTTTCATCTGTTCAACATAAAATTAAAAATTGCTTTGTCAACTTTTAGTAGTAAGATAAATGCTATAGTATTATATTATGATGTAACCACGGTGTAACATTATACGAATGCTATGACTACCTAAGCACTTTATTTAATCAATTTCAAATTTTTTTAAAGCAAACAGAATTATTTAAATGCAAGTATTACATGTGTAACATCTAAGATTTTATCAAATTTTTTGTTTAGAACGAATTTTCTGAAAGATAGGTAAAATCACACAAATAAAATACTCCCCCTAAACGAAATGCTGTATTTACACTTGAGATCAAAGGATTCAATATCATCAAAACAAAAGAACACCGATACTTTAAAAGCATTACAAAGTTTCTACACGTCAAGTTTGCTGTCTTTGCACAACACAGAATTCCTTTTCTTACGTTGGGATGGCTAGTCTCGGAGAACAGCCTTAAACAGATAAATAGCAAAACCCAATATGTTTTCGGCCCAGTTAAAATAATAGGCCAACCGATGTTGTATATATATGTGGCATGTTTGCAAATCTGAAAGTACTCCTGAAAAACTATTTTAAAATTTTTTAATATTTGCTATAATAATATAAAAATTTAATATACATATAATAAAAAGTTGACCCTTTTTCCAACTTTTCACCTCGACAATCCGCTCCTGACGCTTTGTCCATTAATTTTCGTTATTTTATAATAAAATATAAATGTAACTTACATGTCGATAAAGGTTTAAAAAGATTGTATAAATATAATTTATTTTTTTGTTTTAAAATTTGATAAAAAAATCGGCGGCGCGATAATTTGACGCGGCCGTCGCTTTTGAGAAAATAAGAACCCACGGTTAAAAATGTACACTTATAAATTAGAATTGGCAAAAAGTAATTTTGAAAAACTTTAATAAATGATAAGATTAGATGACTTTTTCGAGTTTATCTAAAAGTACAAAAATAGTAATTTAGGAAACTTGTTAAAAACTTCACCACGTTTTCTCTTTCGTTATTCTAGGTGTGCAGCTTTCATTTATCTTCTTTTGTAAAAGGTAGTTCGATTTTGTTGTTTTTTAATTTGCTTTTTATTTTTACAACTTAATAAATTGCAAAATTCCAAAGTCCGATACAACTGAAAATAATCATTTAGGTATTTGAACAGCTGAACAATGTTCTGAAATATTGTAATTTCAATTACAGAGAGCAGAGTGCCGAATTGAACGTTCTATTTGTTTTAAACAATTTTTTAAGTTGCACAACAAAATTAATATATCCCTTTTTAATTTAACCACGGTAGAGTAGGGCAAGGGAGTCCTCACAAAGTACAGCCGTTCTTACATTAGAAAGAAAAGTTTATTTAAATTAGAATACTTTTATTATTTTGTCACGCGCTATTTACTTTTATAAAGTTCTAGGTAACTATTGCTACCCTTAAAATTTTCTACCCTAAAAATCAGGATCCTTATTTGCATTGCACGAAAACACATAACACCTAACAATAAAATGTCTTTTCAACTGTAAAAACTTTACATGCGAAATAAAAGTGCTTTTCGTTTGTTGTTACGGTTTGCAAAAATAATAAATGTTGATCGTAATGTACTGTGACGCAATATTTTGTTTTTAAATCCTTTTTTATGTTTTGATACTTTTCCAAGAGTTTTTTGTTTAGTTCGTTATTTTCTCTACCATTAAAAATAATCCAGAAACATGGTGAAAATTATATTTTGAGACGTTGTTTTGGGGGTCGCCAGAGAAAAGAAATAAAATAGTTATCTTAACAATAGCTGGTAAATAACTTTTTCATTCTTAGTTTTTTTAGTTTTATTTTATACCAATTGAATGCTTCAGATTTATTCAGATGTATTTACTTTTAAAATGTTGAAGTTAACAAAAATAAAATTTTCTGGGAAGCAAAACAAAAATAATGTTTATCACAATATTATGTAAATTTAATTTAAATAATATTTAGTGAATATAAATTAATGTGAGGTTGAAATTAAGAAATTTGGGAAACAAAATAAACTTCTCTATATTTTGTTGTTTTTTCTAATGTAATACATAATATAGGTGTATACACGTTGTATTTTGCATTAACGGTTTTGTTATAACCACCTGAAAGTTTCCTCGGTTACAATAACATCTTTTACGATAAAATCGATAGTGTTTCAGCATTGCATTCATTTTTTCTTAAACTTCATCATTTAATGCGAACTTCGCTATTTTTGACATAATAATATCAAAAGTCGATGATAATTTAAAAATCTAGACGTATACAACTTTTTCAGATGCGGAAACATGATTCCCAGGAGCTTCTCGAAAATTTTTATTCAACAAACCACCCTTGAATGTACTCAGATATCTACAAATATGCCAACATTTTTACATTCCTCCGGATAAAAGGATTGCTATTTTCTACAATTATTTCTTTTAATAATTTAAAAAAAATATAAGACTTAACTATTAATTAACATTTCTTATCATCCATGGGTCTATAGACATACCATACTTTGGCTTACCTTAATATTGAGAGAGTGAACTTGAATAATCATTATTACAAATGATTTTTAGAATTAGATAAATAGTTGCCCTATAGTCAATCCAAGATATGAATAATATAGGTGGCGCGTCGTTTGCAAAGTCAAATTTACACCGGGAAAGTACTTAATCTTGTAGTAATATTAAATATTAACCACAAAAAAGCGAAATGTTATATATGTTATATATTTATGACTTTACCCGGTTCAGTTTAGGCAACACGCATTGCACTTCAATCGCAAAAATTTCCTTATTGTAATTTCGAGGTCGTCGCTTTAGTACAAATTCCAATATTTTTCTTAAAAAAACAGACGATAGTTAAATAAAAATAATTAGATAATTGATATTTTCAAAAAAATAATAGTAGATATATACCGTTTATATCTATTAAAAGATCAAACGATTAAATTTGTACAGTGTGCAATACGAAATGTAACTTCCTACCTTCCTTGCAACGGAGGTTAATTAACAGCATTAATAGGCAAATTGCTAACCGCAAGTTATATAAAGACTTTTACGTGCAATTTATTTAATACCAAAAATATAATGTAATACAGTTACAAAGTGATAACACAGTATAAACATAACAATAAAAGTATAACTTGGAACTGCAAAAATTTAACATATTAAAATGGGTGACATCAGTAAATTTAAGCTCACAAATTCGAAACTTTGTATTGTTTTGTTGGTTAGATATTTTCTAGTATATTCAGAAACGTGATATTATATTTAAACTAAGCAAAATGTGCACTTACAGTAAAAACTAAAATATAATTTTAAATAGAGATAAATAATTGTATGTGGATATCTAGAGAAATGCGTTAACATTAATGAAATTTCGAAACTTTTAATTAATAATTTGAAGCTGGAAGCTTGACGAGTGAGTTTAGATTAGTAAAGTATAAAAGAAGTTAAAAAGTTAAACAGCTTTTCACAGCTGCTTGTAATATTTTAATTGATAATGAATATTCAAGATCCGTACTAAAGCTGTACATAGCAAATTACTCCATACATAAATATTTTATAAATTTTTCTAAAAAATTTAATTAGGAAAACCGCAAGTATGAGATAAAGCGCTACGAGATTAAATATCTTTTGAATCGATGATAATTTAATTATATGTTATTTTTGATAATCTTATTGTACATCAGAAAATGGAAAATCTATACCAAACATAAATTTATTTCCACTTTGATTAAATTGTATCGTTTTTCAAATTTAATTAAACGTAACTTAATTAACTGCTAGATTTCTATCACTTGAAGTTAGATAATGTACCATCGTTTTGAGGTTGTGTTACAAACAAATTAATCCAGATCCGCCCCCGTCATTACTTTTGAACATGATGGATGAAACTAGCAGTCAATTTAAGTAATCTGATATTATTGAAGACTTTTTCTTCCTCTATCTATAGATGTGTCTTCAAAGTTATTATTTGGCAACGAAACACAAATGTCGAACATTTTTATTTTAATACTTTTAAAAGTTAAATTTTACTTATAAATATTATATTCCCATGACATTGCATTATAAATACATTAACAATAAAACGCTTTTTATATTTACTCAATTTTCATAATCAAGTCTAAGTTGCTAAATTTAGATTGAATGAAAATTTAACTATTAACACTATTAGATTTATATGGCATTTGTATAGATACATGATAATTATATTGTCGTGTTTCGAAACACAAAAACCATTAATTGATTTATTGTGTAAATAATTTTTAAAGTTTAATTTTATTATTTATTTATTTATCATTGTATAAGGTTTGTTAAGTTTTGCTATGTAAATAAAAAGGTGGGAGAAGTAAGAGGGAGTGCGGCGAGTAGGTCGAAGCAGAGAGACGGGCGAAGACCTTGGTGCCAAGCGGATTAAAACACCATTCCGCAATAGTCAAAATTGTAATTAAAATAAAAATAAATAAGTTAAATTAGTTTGAGTTTTGTTTATTTTAATTAATTTAATTAAAGTGAAGTGCCGAAAAATTGAAAATTGAAAGAAATTGTAAAATTTTAGTCGATGCAAAAGGTGAATAGCAACAAATTTGAGACCAGCTGCGAGATACCAGGGGCCCTATTCTCGAACTCACACGATTTGATTCTCATGCGAAACTTTTCGCATGATAAGTTTCGCACACGAATCTGTGATCGCTTAAAATCGGTATTCTCGAATAGCACACGAATTGTATTGCGTACTTACGTAGAGTCGTAGCTTAAATCATACGAACATATACATTTCGGCCAATAGCATTACAGCATCATTATAGGTTAAATAATTTCAAATGTCAGTTTTGAAGTTTTAAATTGAATTAAAATTATTTACGATTATAAATTTCGTAACGAATGCCGAAATCAAAGAAAAGCCGGGTTGGCAATGTGTCTGCGAGACAGAAGAAAGCAATGATCACGTTCATGTACGTCCACATTCAGTTCTGCATGGTGCTACTTAATCATATCAATAACTTATCGAGCTAGATCTTTAGGCTGGCGAAACAAACAAAAAAATTGCTTTCATGATAGCTCAATAGGATCACTTCCGAGATGAGATTGTTTGCATATTTCTTCAGCAGAAATTTCAGCCTCTTCCACCGTCTCAATCGTAGATAATATTGCCAACTCATCAGAATTTGCCATGCTTTGAACAATAAATAGGTTTGTTCCAACAAGCAGTTCTCTCCAGTTTTAGGACTGTACGCATGCTCCTTAGTTAAAATTTTAAATAAAATGATCTTTAATACCATGAAATTTGGTTAAAGAGCATACGTATAGTTCTAGAACTGAGAGAGAACTGCTTGTTGGAACAAACCTAATATTTTCACAGATAGGACATATACTAGTACGATTACAATCTCAAGTAATATAACTTTAAATACGATGTACGTACTTACTTAATCTTTATAATTATAAATAAACAGCAGTAGTAGTTAGTACCTAATCAAAATCTAAACTTTAAATAAATAAATAGAAAATAGGAAAAGAAGTGGATGGTGTGGTAGTATATAATGTTAAATAAAATAAATTTGAGTAAATAAAATCCAAATGAAATTAATTAGAAAATTAATCACATAGAAGCTAATTATTATTACCAAAATAAACTAAAATACCTCGAAATGTCATGATGGGATCGCACACGATCACCACACGACCAAAATTCTCATGCGTAAGTATCACACGATGTAAGTCGTGTGATTCTCATGCGAAAGCATTCGCACACGATTGCTCGAGAATACCAATTATTTATTCTCATGCGAAAGTAACGTATTTGCGTATGCGAATCAAATCGTGTGAGTTCGAGAATAGGGCCCCAGGTGTGTTCCAACACCACACGCAAAAGTGAGCATTAAAGTTTTAATTTACAATTTTTAATTTGAAGAGTCTCTTGCTACACACATACAAAGATGAATGCCCAGTAATTAGATTAACTTTTAAATAAAGCAAATTTTTAGTAGATTTGCATAGCTAGGATCATTAAAATATAAAGAAAAATGGATTAAAAACATTCGTCGGCTGAAAAAACAGCTATTTACAAGAGAATAATAAAAATCGGTTGCATCTAATTTATCCGACACTGGTGAACTCTTTTTATGTCAGATTATGTTATATATTGTCGTGTTTCGAAACACTAAAAATCACAATTTCATTTATTTTGTAAATAATTTTAAAGTTTGAATTTGTTTTAGTATTTATTTATTTATCATTGTACATAAAAATGTTTGTTAAATTTGCTATAAATAAAGGTAGGGAAAACGAAAAATAAACTAGAAAAAAGTGGGGCTTGAATAGAAAGACTTGAACTCACGCCTTCGCGTCGAGCGGACGAACATCATTCCCGCAATGAAAATTTAAAATTGTTAATTGTTTAAAATCAATAAAATAAATTAAGTTGTTTTTTATTTTAATTGTGATGAAGTGAAAACTACAATAAATTGGAAAAGTGAAGATTTTAGTGCAATTTTAGTCGATGCGTAAAATTATATTGCAGAAAATATAATTTTCCGCTGGAATACCACATGCGAAGCGAGAGCGCACATGAAGCCAAAAATCCAATACCATATGTAAGGTAAAGGAAAGAGCATTTTAATTTACAATTATTTTCATAAGAGGGTGAAAATACATAAATTTGAAAAGTTAGGGGCATAGCAATATTTATTTCCAGTTTTAAACAAATTGTAATATTGGGTCATTAAGTTAAGTTGAAACAACATCTCCGAGGGTTCCCGACAGATATTTTAAACAACTTTTAAAATCGGAATCGGTTATGTTTAAATCATGTGACAATACTGGGTAAAATTTTATTCTAATACTAAATTAATTGAAATGTTATGACTAAAAAGAATTTTTATTTTGCCTACCCTAGCTCCTAGCTTCGATGTGAAGGTTATTTAAATTAAAAAATTATCTTCTAAAGATAATAATTTTCAAAGCACTTTGAAATGCGTTCAAAAGGAATATCAAAGTTTTTGACACCACGTCAATTTCCTTGGATATTATGAGTAACTCTAACCGTTTTAGTAAACTAAAACTAAACTAAAGAATAGAAAAACTTTTTTTACGTTCAGTCAAAAAGAGGATATATATTGCTATGCCCCCAACTTTGCAATTTTATGTATTTTCACCTTCTAGTGAAATTCGCTGAGGTAACACAGATTATTATTTTTAGCTATGAGCTCTTGTAATTTTTAAAATCGTCAAATTAAATTAAAATACTCAACTTTTCCTTGCAATCCGTGACCTTGCAAGCGCACATGTACGCTCCGCATGTGGTATTCCAGCTGGCTTCGGCACGCCTGGTTAAGCAAATTTGCTGCGATGTAATTTTAATGCATCGAATAAATTATCACACTCAAGAGCTAAAAGTTAAAATTCGACATAAATACTATAAGTACCCATAGTTTCTTATTTTATGAAAATTTTAATACTACTTTATCTTATAGTTTATTTTATTGTCTTCTATTCACGCCAGCCAAGTATTATGTATTCCAAAAAGTTGACGAAGCATCTTTTTTATAAACTACTTGCACCGTAGAAACTTACAATACCTTTGCGCGTGAAAGAAAATCTCATTATCTACATAGGAACCATGATATTCTAAAAATGTAGAAATTTAATTACTTTGTCCAACCTCAAACGGAAGCTCCAGCTAAATTTATGTAAATAAGTTATAAGATTTCGAAAATATGCATAATAAGGCGTAAGAAGATTAATTTGTAATGAAAGTAAAAATTTGTCACGCTTGGATAATTTATTTGTATTAATTTAATTTGGTGTGGAAACAACTTGAGGAATTTTATTTTTAAGCGTCTTTCGTACAAATTTTCACCAAACGTTTGTGTTCGTTGAAAGGAAAAACTTTGCTGCTACTTTTTTAGAAAAATAATATAAAAAATATTATTTGTAAACACATAAACGTTTAAACGGCAGTTTGTTTTGTCATAGAAATGCATCTCTTCGTGTGCATTTCCCGAAACATTGATTTTCCAAAGATCAATATCAACCTGTTTTACTAACGGCTTCCAATATCTGGGTACAATATCATCAGGTTATTCTTTTAAACTAGAGATAGAGTAGAATAGTAGCAATGCACAAAACGGTTATTGTGTTATGTGCAATTTGAATTTTATTTAAATGTCCTTAGCAATGGGTACTTAACCAAGTTATTAGCGTTAACATAAAATTTTGGTGCGATAGAAAATAAAATTCAAATATAAAATTATCGAACCATAATATAAGGAATTTATTATCGAGGATGAAGTTATGTTGTAAAGAAGCCCGCTGTAGTTATGGCGATAAATTTAAAATTTTCCAATATATTTTTAATTCAAAATTAATCTGCACTTCCCTAGCTTAAGCAAACCGCGGTAAATTCTCTTTATCGGGTCGTAAATATCACAAAGGTGTCGAATGCGGGCATTCTTAATTACGGTGTTAGTTGCTAGTTAATAAATGAATTACTTCTAAGGAGTTTATGGAATTCTTAACAAAGTTAATTAACTATAATTAATTTCGCCGAGGTATAAATTTCATTTTAGTAGTACGAAATATGTAGAAGCCAGGAGGGTAGAGAGTACAACGGGTTTTAAATTAAATGCCATCTAACGATAAAAAATACAAGTACGCCAGGCAATCGCGCCCTTAAAGACAAACTTTAATAATAATTTCTCAAGCCAAAATAAAATGTTTATTCAAAGGAATTAAAGATCATCGAAAAATATTTCAGAAACACCAAACAATTTATCTCTTGAAAGAAGCTCGAATTAGATTTTATTGGCTGCGAAGCAATGAGCTGGTCGTTCCGGAAAAGCTCTTACGATTTTATTTAAGTACACATGAGTTATGCGTTTAAATTTGATTTTTATCCTTTTCTACTAATTTTCTAAATTATTCCATTACATAGCTATCAACCATCGCTTTCTAATGATCATAATATTCTTCCAGGTAAAAATTTGCAAATTTATAAACCTCAAAATCTTTAAAATTATAATTTCAAGATTTAGGTACCAACTTGTGTGTTTCTTGGTGTTTCTAACATTTTTCATTAAATTTATATTTAAATTTTACGACCGACTGCCCTATATGAAAATATAAAACTTTTCATGTTGCTGTTTACTAATAACTGCGTTGTTGTTATATTTTTATTAACGCAGATTAAACTTGTTTTAATAAAACTCATTATACTATTTCATCGTCTAATAAACCAACAATTTTAATAAAATAATTTTATATTTTATTTACTAGATTTACTACAATAAAAATAATAAAGTTTATACCCTAAGGTGGGATTACTTTGCTCCTCGTGGCGATGCTTTGCGTCATCAAAGTGAAAACTAATAACTTTAATTTTTTTATTTTTAAAAGCAATGGAATGTAAGCAATTTATTTGCAAAGATGAAAACCAATTTTATGACATAATTTGATTTAATGTTTATTTTATTACAGCTTTAATTAATTATTAATTATAAGAGTTTTGTTAACGTATTATTTTTGTAATTTAATTTTAACTAAAAAATTTAGTTATAATCGTTTAGTTTGGTCTTTCTTGATCTTTTAATTTTCTCTCACTTCTTGTTATTTTTACTGTTATACATGACTGATGATCGGAAATAATCGTGAAATAAAGGCCTTTATATTATGTTACAGGTTTTTTGTTTTTTATTTTTAAGTAATTTATACCATTTCTATAATTAATTGAATTATTGTCAGTTCGGTTTCGTTAAATATTATGTTTCTTCGTAGTATGTATTATTTACTTAATAGTTAAAAATTTTATTATTTTAACATTTTGTTAACTTTGATTACTATAATTTAAAATAAATAATTGAAAGTCATTATAATTCTACTCTTAACAATTGGATGCTACACAATTGAATGCTTTTTAGGTGAGTGAATAAGTTTTGTCTAGCCTGCGGTACTTTTGTTTTAAGTTGTTAATGTTTGAGACCTATCGAAAGCATTTTATTGTAAAACGTTTCTTTTCTGTTACCTTTAAACCAAACAATTATCTGCAAAGAATTGGCACAATAAAAATTTAATGTAGATATTTAATTCGTGAAAGCAGGTTTATCGTAGTTTTGAAAGAGCAATTGGGTGCGGGTAATTCTATTAAGACTGAAAACCCAATAAAATAACTTCAAAATGCAACTCAAGATAGTAAACCTGCAAGTTTTATAATAAAATAATCGAACAATAAAAATAATCACAAAATAACAATATAACGTAAGATTAATGTATGCAGGTACGATGTAAATTAAACAAACCCTGAGATCAGTTCTAATTTCGTTTCACATTGATTGAAACAAATAAACGACTCGGCCTTAAATTTCCCAGTCAAATATAAATAAATTAAATTTATTCTTCGATCTTCTGCCCTTCTGTAATATCGTGGTTACAAAACCTTTATTAAGGCCAAAATGTTTAAAGTAAGCTAACTCTAAGCATTATTTGATAGCATCCGGTACTAACTATAAAGTGACGCCCTTTGTCATGGGTTGCTTGCATTACCAATCAATCATAACAAATGTGACACTGTGAATTTCTAATAAGCTAATAATTAACCAATTAACTCATAAGCTTTTCCAAACAATTATAAGCTTACATCGGATAGTCGATATTACAAGGCAGGTAAATATGATTGTGTGTCCAACTACAAACCGGAAAATTCCAATTACATCGAATACAATTATACTGTGATCTCAAGTCTAAGTTCAATACGTGCGCTATGAGAAAAGCTAGGGAAAACCATCACCTCGATATTCCTTGGTAAGTTATCTTAGTTTTAACCAATGGAAGTGAACCATGGTTGAACATGCCAGTCAAAACAAGCGCCTAATGTTGAACGTTTTCCCCGTTTCAGCATGACAGAGCTGAACATTGCAAACTCACTAAAATGTAAATCAGGTAAGCTTGCGAAACAGTTAAATCTTTACAGTCGAGCAAGTAGAAATTCCAGATACTTTTCGAAATAATTTAAAATTTACAGTCTGGGTTATGGCCAGTCTTCCTTCAAATTTCGCTTTAACATTTAAAAGAAATAATTAATAAATTAGCTTTCTCGTTTAATTAATTCTACAAAATTTAAAGAAGAGTATTTGCGAAGTCTTTTCGTTTTTAATTTTTATTTTCGTTGGAAAGTTGTCAAAAGGCTAATCCGTTTGTTTACACTTGCTAACGCTATATTACTTTGTCTCAAGTTCTGATAGAGAGCTTCTCAAAAGAACATTTTAATTATTTTACTTTGTGTCAAGTTTGAAATCGGTGCTTTACTGCTAAGTCTGAACGCTGATAATCGCTAAAATTGTATGCCTACCTCGCCGCGTTTTTAAATATAAATTAAAGCATTTTTAATATTTCTCTCGAAAATTGGTTTGACCACAATAATGGAAACTATCCGACCAGGAAAAAAAGAAGTGGTTTACTGTTTATTGTTATTTTTGATTTTTGGTCGAGGTGTGTGGCGTCTTTTTTCGGTTATTGTTGAAGTTGTATGCATTCCGGAATATTTAAGACCGAGATTGTGCGGGTAGCAGCACGACAGTACGTGCAAGTGAGATTTCTTGGCTAAACCACAAAAATGGAGGAAATTCGATTAAGGAAAATATATACTGTGGTGATTTTTTGTACGGTCAACCCGCAAGTTCAGATCGTGGTCAATTATTTGTTTTATGTACTGCAAAAATCCTTTGTGCAACATCCTGTACGTAGTTAAAGAACTTACGGGGTATGAATTTTCTTGAGGTTGAACGAGGTCTTCCATAGCGGCTTGAATTGGAAGCGGAGGCTAAAAACTTTGCGTTGTGCGATTTTAGTTTGCGAATTGAGAAATTTTTACTTATAACTAAGTAAAAATTAGTTTTAGAGCCGTAGAGGTAGATATTTGTGACAAATCGTCAATTTCAGTATAAATTTGCTGAAAAGAATTCGAGAGTGCAGTATTACCAAGGTCAAGATAGAGACGCCACGCCATATTGGAAATCGTAAAAGGTTTTAGATGCGAATACAAATTTACGTACCTACGTTAAGTGTACAGTTGAATTAGTTGGATATTATTGCACCTCGGATCAACGGTGTTGAGATTGAAGAGTTTCAATCAAATCGAGTTGGAAAATTAAAACTACGCCAGGTGGGTTTGCAGAAACTTGGTCACTACAGCACACGTGATAGCCGTAACGTACGGAAGCTATATGGTGGTCGACACTACCTCGATTTGTACAAGGTATTTGTAAATTAAATTGCTCTATAGTGGAAAACATTTTATTATTATAAAAAATCAAAATTTGTAATAACATTATAAAATATATGCTACACATTAACACTTAACGACAAATGAGATTGAAATTTAGCAAGAATTTAAAACAAAGTAAATAAAATTTCAAATTCAGTGGTCGAACACAATTACACACGATAAAGCCTAAAAGCGAAAATTGTCGCTACAAAAATTTTCCTTTGAATAAACAACATTTTTCGTTATTCAAAAATAAGAGTTTTTATTTGCTCGAAAGACAGACGGGGTAACCGACAGGAATTCGCTACTGAGTGTTTTATTGCTCTACCGATATAGCTGAGCCAGCCGAGGTAATTTTAAGTTGGAAAAGGTTTTTGTTATAAAATACCACCACAATACTTTACTTTCCGTAATTTCATAAAAACCTATGTACATCAGGTCGCGATGTTTGTTAATTAAATACGTATTTAGTTATAAAGTTATTCACTTGATGAAAAGACGTTAAAGCCGGGTGAACGTCTGACAACTCTCATATTATGCTTTATTTTAATAAAAATTTTGTTTCGAAAGTACGTAATCAAAACGTAGTACAGATTACATGAAAATGAAACTCGAGATTCAATTTTTTCTTCGTAAAATATATTTTATAAAAGCAGAACTTGTTGGAAAACTAATCCAATCGATATATTCTATTAAGATAGGAATTATCATATTATGAATAGGAGCTTATCGTGTAATTAAAAATTATAACATGTACATCAATATTAAATTAGCACAACTACTAACAGATTAAAATAAAAATTAATAATATTAAACGCACACGGAAATATATATCTGGTATTAAAAATATTGTACGTTTTCCGACGAAAAATATTTTCTTTAATTTTATTAGAGCAAACTAATTAAACTTTAAGCAATGCGTTATTTATTCTATACGTGCCGATCGCCGATATTTGAAGAGATTTACCGGTACGTCCAATTTATTTATGTAAACATTTGCAGCTGAGCTTGCGAATCCCTGTTTTATACTACATAACAACTAAAATTACCAGTTTTGATTTTGTGTAATATCTTATATTAGAAATTTTAAACACGATATTGTGTTTCACCTTATCCGATTAAATTGATTGTCGATTAGGTTCGCTTTTCCGCTATTAAACATAGCAATATATGTAATCTATGTTATATTTAGGAAAACATTTCGCCGAAAAAATTCAGATAGTAAAGTTAACTTAAGAAAATTATTGTAGTTTAAAAAGATTTTATCTCCTCTTAATTAATGATAATTTTAATGTCTATTCCTTTTTGCAGAGTCAAGTTAATATTCTCTCTGACGTGAGTTTTGATACGATTTCCATTTGTGTTTTGGTTTGCATATGAATTTAAATAAACCTTTGAATTTTTACCGCACCACAAAATCGATTACAAAGCGAAAAGCACCGGGAACGGTGGTCCATACGTTGTGTGTATATAGCAATCTTTGACTGCGATGCCGTTTGTATAGGTCTGTACGGCACCACATCAAAGTCAACTTTATTAAAACACTTAGTAGAAAAAATTCGGCTCTATGTTTGCATTTGCAAAAAATAAATTTGTACATAATAATTTACTAAGATTATTTTTAAATTAATGCTTTGATAATATGGGTCATGTTAATCATAATAAATCAGGAGCCGTGGTAAAACTAATTAGCTACTAAATTGTTAATTTTAATACGTTACCTTTACTTCCAATAAAGTTCAAAGCAAAATGTAATTTAATAAAATGTTAATGGTTATGCATAATATCAGCCACACTGTAACTTTAATTTATTTTGCTTTTGATATGACAATTTATAGTTAAGCACGTAATATTAATTTAAGATTGCATTTAATTAACGTCAGATAATGCACAGGAAGTTAGAAATTCGAGGACACTTGAAGAACATTGAATTTATCCCTATACCGCAGAGCCGGATTTCACAAATTTTGAGTCAGCTAAATTTATTGAAAAATAATCAAATATAATTGACGACTAATTATCAATAGTAATTAACCAAAAAAAAGAGAAACTAATCGTATAACTAATCTGGGCCCATAACTTGTTATTATTAAAAAAAAATTATGTAATATTGTAAATTTGAATTTAAATATAATGGGCGCGAAATTTTAAATTTAGTTCCTTTCTTTAAAACACAGGAAGTCGATTTCCGTTAAAAATAAGAGACCGTTAGAATTATGAGGCGCAGGTAAGCCCTTACATTTTTGAACATCGGAGGAGAAGGTTGTGGTTGTTTTGTGCGGCGAATGTTTTAAGAAAAAGTTATTCAATAATTGAATTTAAAATTATTTTAAATATATTTTAGTTATCAACAAATTTAAAATACGCAAGTTAAATAAATTTATTAATTATAATCTTTTTAAATAAGGACAAGATGAGTTGTTAGAAATTTATGTAATAAGTTATCGACCACGTGGATATGAGTTTAAAAACTAATTTAAAATTACTTCATCTTCAGTTTTAAGATTTAAATATTGGTTTGAGATTGTGATTTATACATTATTATATTCAAACGGGATGTGCTAATTTAATGAAAAGAATTGATTATTCATATTTGACCTGAGAGGTATCTTTATAGTACAAACGATCGATGATTAGTTCTAAGTACGAAGTAGGGGTATTTGTTTAAGATAATTAAAATGAAGGCGGTTGTTTAAAATAGGAAAATATATATTGTAATGATATTTTTGAATGCGTAGCAAACAACAAACAATCACCAATCGGAAAGCTAAGACTTCTCAGGGGGGTTTCAAGGTGGCTTACTTGAAAAATTTTGGGATACAGGTTATACACAAATAAATACACCAATTCCACAGAGTAAATAAGTTTATAAAATTTTTGATCATCGATACTTGATTTGAGAACAATAATTCTCCAATAAAGCTTTTTGTGTGAAATGTGTTGCAGTAATTATCAATCAAATTATATTTAATGAAACTAAAAATTATGACCTGAATTTTATTAGCAATTACGCAGTGTGTAAACATGTACAAAATAATGAAATTTATATCTTAAGCAAATGTCACAAAGTTTGTTAAACGAAAAATTTTTGTATTTACCAAAATTAATAAGAGTTAGTACGCCACAGAAGTAAATTTCGTTCGCTAATTGTCGAGATCTTGATAACAGTCGAACAGATAGCTAACGGTAGCAGACAGACTTCGTCATTCCATTCGCACATGTGCCGTTGAATGGGTAACAAAAATATTGGTATTCAATTGCATCAATTAGTGGTTCCAGTATTCCACATCTAATTGGATCTACTCTTGATAAGTAGTTTCTTCAACAGGTAAGTGTAAATTTTTATTTTCCATGCGGTCGTTACTCCAAATCCCAACTTCTCGCTAGTTCTTCACTAATCCTGAAGATTAACGCAATATTCGCAGATATCAAAATTTTTCTACGGCATTCAAAAACTAAGCCACCATGCTGCTCTAGTACCAACCTTCGCCGCTGTAGTCCCGTCGTCTCCACTTATACTTCTACACCTTTTAGGTTTTTATACACGATGCACCACAAAATTCAGGCACTCTTAAAATTTCACATTGTATTGCAAGCAGTTTTTATTGTTACATATGCCTTTTGTAAGTACCGATAACTCAAATCATTTTAAAAAATAAATGAAAGAATACTCATACGGAAATAGTGCATTTCGTATAAAATAATACAACAATATATAGCATTTTAGATAATTTAATTTAAATGAATTGCAAAACAAAGGGCGGATCGACGCTTAAAATCATAAGATGGCCATGGCAATATGTCGCAGAAATGGCTGATCACTGGTAGTGGTAACCGCAACTAGGACCTACAAATAATTGGGCAAGTTCGGTGAACATGTTGCTTATTTTTTTTTTCAAATATCTCTCAATGAGATAATACCAATTCTGATATTTCAGGACAGTTATTAATAAATATTAACAAAGTTCCTTATGATTATTTGCGGCTACATAACAATTTAAGATGATGTTGCTAGTTTTAAGTACAGACGATTTATTTAGATTTAAGGAAATGACCAATTAGCAATAAGGGAGACAAACTTAAATTAAGGTGACGACATATTAATTAAGTGATGATCTTAGTTTTAGGTTGACGAGGTAATAGTTAGGACCGTATAATTTAGCATATAAGGGTTTATTATTTAAAGATCTTACATAATATAAAAACAATTGAGTTGAACATCGAAATACATATAGGCGCTTCTTTACAAAGTATTATAAAGATTGTTGGTTGGTCAACCATAAATTGGTTGTTGGACTACCTTTTTCTTTTCGGTTAAATATATATTCATCGTTAAATACCGAATCCTGTGTTTTATTTAATTTGTGTGTACTAATTGTTCCTTTAGGTATCCTGTCACTGGTTACGCTACTGGCACATATAAGTTTAGGTGAGGTTAGAGATTAGTAAACAAGGTAACGACGTTAACATTCAAAGATCCATCCGCAGATTTAAAAGAACTTGTAAGTGTTACTACGAGGGGTTCACAACGTGCGAGGTTTGTTTGAAGATCACAGCTTTGGTTTGGTTTGAAACTTTGATTTGAGAAGGCGGTAATTCAAATTGAAGAACCCAACATTACAATTATAATAATATTATAATATAAAATAATTAAATATCTTTAAAAGGAGATGGGAAAGTAGCCACAAACCATACTTAAAATATTTTCTAAACTAAGAAATATGCTTACTTGTAAGATGGTTTCGACAGGTTTATTCCTATTTTCATATCGGAATATAGTCAGGTTCTCACACACTGTGACAAATACTAAATGAATATTAAAGAATCTGTTCGAAGTTTACAGTGAAAGTGCTATAGGTTATCCACAATCGTCATATTACGAAGAGATAGCGAATTGAAGTTCTAATTGAAATTCTAAGTAAAGTAATTTTTAAATTAAAACTTTCATAATATTTTGTTTTTCAGAAAACGTGTAGATGAGGTTTGCGGTGTGGTTTAAGATGCCAAATCCGTATGGCTGTATTTCAGAAATCGTTGATAGTTAAAATATAATAGTCCCGAGTTCCGGAATGGGACATTTCGCCGCGACCGTTAAATTTAGTAATATTTAGTTTTTTATTGTCAACATGAGCACAATCGAAAATGTCAATCTCGTTTATATGTGCTTTATTTATTATTGTTTTGTACTATATTTACCGCCAAACGAGAACCAACATTATTATCCTTATATTATAAATTTTTTATATAATGGTTAAGGTTATTAACATGTGATAATATTTTTTATAAAATTAATTTTTACATGTTACATGAAATTGAAAATAATTTAATTCATAACTTACATAAAATTGTTCAAAAACTATTTAAATGAATCATGTAGCTTGCGACACGCTGTTATATAACCGTATGTTTCGATTTTCGGAATCTCATCAGGCAAACCTGGAAAAATTATTGAAATGATTGAAAAGTTATGCTATTAAATTCAAAATTCAAACTTGATTAAAAGTCTTGTGTTGATTAAAGTAAAGATTAATAAATTTGACTTTTTATATATATAAAAAAAAAATTTTATATCATAAATCCGTAATTTTAATTTAGTAATTCGATAAAGCATTGGATCAATATAGGCAAATCGTGATCAGGTTAACTCAACTTTAATATTAAATTCGCAGATCAAAAATATACTAATTTTATATAATGTATTTATACTTATATTATATTATATATTATATATTAGATTTATAAAATTAATAAAAATTTAAACGTCCTGCTTAAATTTTAAGCTTCGAAATTTAAGTTTTACCTTTTAACCAAACTTGTCAATTTTAAAATATTCTAAATAAAAATGGTTTAAAACCAGTATAAAAAATAGTTTTATAAACAAACAAATCGATGGTTTTTAAATCAAACCATTCTTTTTTTTATAATTTTCATCTTCACATGGTCATAGTCCTGAAAATATTAAATTTTCATTAAAAATGATTTAGTGCTTTTTTAAAGAGCGGGAAATAATATACAAACTAGATTTAAACCTTTTATTGTCTAAAATCAACGGCTTTCGAGTTATGAATTAAAGTAACTATTGAAATATTGAAAAATTCGAGCATTTTTTGTTTCTTTTCGAAACCCTATATCTTTAAACAAAAAATCTGACGCTCTATTTCGGATAGGAAATTTAATGGACTACAACTTTTGTCTAGTAAAAATTTTTGAAAAACCAATCCATTTCACAGAAAATAAACGATGCAGCTACAAAACAAAAAAATTAATTCACAAAATTTTTATTTTTATTGAAAAATTATCTTATTAATTAAAGCTAAACCCTTATTTAGGGTATTATTTATAACATTTCCTCTTTCGTTGAGAGCCACTATAGCGTTCGTTACTCTCTCCATTAATTAATCTCTGGTAATCTGGTGTTAGGATTTCTTCTATTGCTGTACACCGACGCTTTAACAGCACTCCATAAAAATAATCAAGAAGATCCTGATAAAACATAAATGCATTTATTTTTGGTAACAGTAAAACTAATTCAAATTTTTTTTATTAATCTGTTAACTTTTAAATTTCAAAATATTATTTTAGTACCTATTAAAATAGTTAGTTTCAGCTTATGTAAAAAATTTTAACAATTTTTCTTCATGGATAGATAATATAAAACTAAAATTAAATTAAAATTAAGAATTTTTGGGTGAAAAATATCCAATGTAAGGAATAACTAAATTTGTCTCTCTTACGAATGTTTCCAAAATCTATGCATTCTGTATGTGCCGAATTGAAACTAATGATTAGTTTCGAATTAAAATCAAATGATTGACATAAAAATGCATTCGCTTCAATATTGTAATGCCCCGGCTTTAAAATGCAAACTTATAAAACTTTTCTTTGTTAATTAATTAATTCAATAACTGCTAGGCATTCATTTTTGTAGCAAAAGACTCTTCAATGTTTAAAATTTTAAAATTTATAAATTTAATGCTCACTTTCGTTAGTTTTCGTTTTAGTGCATGTGATATGTGGTGTTATGCAGCTGGCTTAATCACGCCTGCTAGCACAAATTTTGTAGCGTTGTAATGCACCTTTGCATCGACCAAATTTTCACAAATGTTGTCTTCCTCCAGTTTTGTTTACACTTTACTTTATTTAAAATAATTAAAACAAAAACTTAAATCAATTCAACTTAATTTATTTACAAAATCAATTAACAATTATCGGGTAATGGTGTTACATCCGTCAGGCACACCGGCCTCCGCCTGATTGTTCTTCCATCGACCCGCTGATCGTACTCCCACTTACTTCTCCCACCTTTTATTTACATTTTAATTTTACAAGCTTTGTACAGTGTGTTTAAATGTTATAAATAATAATGAAACAAACTCAAACTTTAAAATAATGATTAATGTTTTTTTTTTGCATTTCGAAACACGACAATATATTATGAATAAGTTTGGGAATCGATCAAACCCAAAACACAGAATACAAGTCGTCTGCATTCGCACGCGTTATTGAATTAAAGTTAGTTTGAACTACTCATGATTAAAGACGACTGATGTTGTTATGTGTTGAATTTAAGCAAGATGGCTCGGTTATTCATGTACCGCGTAGCACATGCAAAGCAAATGCATTTTTTATGTGTTTAAGAGCGTTTTATATCCAAGAAATGGTTGAAATTTTTAATAAATCGGTCCGTGGAGACTTATTCTTTTGGTCCAAAGTAGCACTTTTGTTTTGCAATGTAGACATGGCAGTTAACTGCCGACTGCTAACTCTGACTTATTGTTCAATTATCTATGAAATATTTAATCCAAGTACAGCAGTTAATTATTACGATAATTTTGCCATTGAAACAGCATGCAAATAAGATGCATACTCGAACAGATTTCCATCAAATATTAATACATCACTGCCAATATCAGCTTGATGTTATCTACCCACAAAGGTTGTAATCAACGAAGGTGGATACGTCAACCTATAAATAAACTTACAATTTAGAAATTAACTGAAAAATGTTTTCCCAGTTTTAGGCCATCGCAGATTGATGAAACTATTGAATAAATAATCTCGAGATGATTAGTTATACTTATAATACAAATATCATACATCACTTCAATTCTATTTCCTTATTTTAGATGAAGCCTAGTTTCCTAGGAACATTCATCACATAAACTCATCATCCATCGGTTAAACTTTTTCGTTCGTTTTTCTTCTAATGGATTAAAATATCGTACCAGATTTATGTTAAAAATATTTATAAATCAATGTCAAAGCGGCATAACCGGGTTTAACATCATCAGAAGCCAGAGCCGTATTTAAGGGGGTGGTTTTAGGGGTTACAACCTCCCCCCCCCCCCCCCCCCCCGAAATTATTTATCAATTAATAAAGTACTGGAAGTTAAAAAAAATCAGAAAAAACAAAAACAATCTTTACAACTATAACAAAAACATTAAACTTGAAGTGTTTAAATAAAAATTGAAACTAAAGACATATTTCTAATAAATTAAATCCGAAATTAAAAAATCGGAAATTCGTATTAATATCCTGCGATTGGCGACACTGGATTGAATACACCTACAGCTAAATTGCAAAAATACAAAAACTGACGATGAAGAATATAAAAAAGCCCTATATATTTACAGCACTGTGGAAAACTCTGTGGCCACTTAATTGTTAGTTATTACTCCTATTAATTAATTTTAGATTTTTTGAAAAATAATTATATTGAAATAAATGAAATAGGTATGTTATCTTAATTCTTACTATTATGGTAATAATTTTAAATTGCTATAAATGGTTTGAACCAAATTTTAAAAGGAACATAAATTTTATGACCATCATAGGCAGCATAGCTTAAAATAACACTTCCGCAATAAATTAGAGTGGGCATTGTAAACCCATAAATTGTTTTATATTTTGGTGTGAATTTTATGTATAAATGTACATTTGCTTAAGATTGTGGAATTTAGTTCTTCGTTTTGACAACATTATTTTACCGCCATCGGTAAAATAAGAATTTACTTTGTGATTTTTATTCAAATTTTAAATCTAAAAAATTTTATTTAAAGATGGTTTTTTACAAGAGAGTTTAAAATTAAAATATGAATTAACACTTTAATGAAATAAAAACAATCATCTCACAAAATTTCAACTTTTTTGCGGTCAGTTTCGGCCAAAATACTTTCAAACAAAGTTTTCCGATAACAATACTAAAAATAAAATCTTAATTGCAAAAATACTTGCACAAAATTATACTCAAAAAATCAGCGTAGCAAAATCTAGGTCTGCGTCGTTTTCGCCATCTTGACAAAAAAAACCTCTCTTTTCTGCAAACATTACATTTCAAAAATTAATTTAACAAAATTTAAATTTAAAAAAATTTCTTTTGTATTTTAATAAATTAACTATTTATTTTTGAATTTTGTTAAAACCCTCCCCGAAAATCTAGTCTAAATACGACACTGTCAGAAGCGTAGAAAGCTCTTCGCCAACGTTTTTGCTACACTACGGCATCATCAGGCGATAAATTATTTACACAAAAAGTTTATAAATAAATTATTACGGAATTTTTATCTTTTCATAAATATTTTTTGAGAGTGGAAAACCACAGCTTTTAGGATGTAGGAAATGTTTCGGTTAATTGTGAAGTGTGGCAAACAACTATCGACAACAGCAAAGTTCAGTAAAGTGAAAGACAACATACAACGTTAGTCGATTATCAACTTGAGAAAGTTCGAAAGGGAAGATGCTGGTTTCAGCAAACTATAGTTTCCTAAAAATTCGAAGATTTAAAAGATTTACGAACAGATATAAGCTTTAGCTAGATTTAAACGATGTAATAAAGCCGTTTACGAAATAAATATAAAAGATACGGACGCATTTATTTTTCTCGAGTATTGAAAGACCTTCATTGGTAAAATCGTTTATTTGAATAAATTCGCTTTTGCAGTTTGTAAAAGAAAAACTATTTAAATTTTCTAATAAATGAATTCTCATGAAGCACCTAAGTCTATGCATGTTGGCAAAAAAATTTTATTATCGCAGGTTCCACTGTGCAGCAGGATCCCCGGTCTGCCAATTAAATGTAATTGGGGCTCGCCGACTACATAAACGAAATAGGCAAAAGATTCAATATTTATTCGCTCAAATAAAAATCTTAAAAAGTGAAATTGGAGTTTTCGATTTGTAGAATTTAGATATAAATGAACTCGTAACACAAAACTTCGGCAGATCGCATAAAAATGACTAGCTCTGTTGAACTTAATCTGAAGAAAATCTTACATTGGAATCCTCTTATTAACAAGGTACTTGAAAATAAAGGTGAGTAATGGAAATTAACAGTTCACTGAGCAATCAATATAGGCAAACCATTTATTAACAATTAGCTTGCTGCATAGAGGACGCCGAACCTGTTGCATTGTTTGGTAATTATTACTCCAGCTTTATGAATGAATAAATAAGTAACAAATCTCCGAGAGTTAGTAATAAATTAGTAAACAAGAGTCAAGAATCGGTTCGACTCTCGAAGAGAGCAAATATTTACCATGAGTTATTCCTTATAGACGCCGCATTTCGTTATCGGATTTATCCTGTTATTTAAAATTGATTAAACACTAATTCACTTAGGTAGGTAATTAAATTTAATTTTAATTATCGATTCTTACTTGCATTTAATGAAGCAATAAGTTTTTATTAGCAACGTGATTAATTAAACATCTGAAATTTCGTTTAAAATGTCTCCGAGTTCTTTACTAATTATTGGATAATTGGCTACCGTAGTTGCAATTTTTATAATTCCTAGATAGATTTTGCCAGTGCCGTATTTACGCCTCCCCCCTCCCCCGAAATTATTTATCAAGTACTAGAAGCCCGCCTGCAATCGTAAAAAAATCAGAAAAAACAAAAACAATCTTTACAACTAATAACAAAAACATTAAACTTGAAGTATTAAAAAAAATTAAAACTAATGATATTTCTAATAAACTAAATCCCAAATTAAAAAATCGGAAATTCGTATTAATATCCGGCGATTGGCAACACTGGATTGAATACACCTACTACTAAATTGCAAAAATATAGAAACTGACGATGAAGAATATAAAAAAGCCCTATACATTTTCAGTACTATGTAACAGTCTGCGGCACCTTAATTAATATTGTTAGTTATTACTCCTATTAATTAATTTTCGATTTTTTGAAAAATAATTATATTGAAATAAATGAAATAGATATTTTATCTTAATTCTTACTATTATAGTAAAGATTTTAAATTGCTATAAATTGTTTGAACCAAAAATTTTAAAAGAAAAATAAATTTTATGACTATAATCGGCAACATAGCTTAAAATAACACTTCCGCAATAAATTAGAGTGGGCATTGCAAGACGGTTTTTTACAAAAGAGTTTAAAATTCAAATATAAATAAGTTTAAACTTATTAAAAATATCGTAGTAAACAAAACTTTTAAAATAGCACAAACAAAATTTTATCCGCGATGCCCCCCAGAAGTCAACCTGTAATCAAAATTTGTCGCTCCCTCGACAAATTATTTTTAACCATTAAATAAAGTTCACAAAAATCAAAATTTTCTTTGAATATCGAACTTAAATAAAGAAAAATTGCTCAAAGAAATAATTCTTCTTCTTCTTCTTTAATTAGGTCTGCGACCTGTTTTTACTTAACAGCAACCTCGGTGATGTTCCGAAGTTACTATTGGTGCAATGAGCATATTTATTGTTTTACATCCAAGGTAGCTTGCTAGGCTCATCTCAGATGTGCCAGTAACTCTGGTTTTTGTTGTTGATGAAGGCAAGTCATCAACCCAGAGGGACCGCCGGCTTTACGTGCCCTCCGAAGCACGAAGAAATAATTAATTTATTTAAATAAATACAATCTTCTCACAAAATTTCAACTTTCTTGCGGGCACTTTCGACCAAAATTGCACATATTTTGCCGATTTTAGCATGACTGACGGTTTAAGTTGGGACTTAAATTTTTTTATTTAAGTATTTATTTATTTATCGAGTTCCTTCTATTTTTTATTTTATATTTGTTTTTTATTGTAGTTTTTTTTATTTTTTAAATAAGTTGTACTTTATACTTTTAGTTTTTGTTTTGAATTTTAGTTTCCTTTGTATTTTAATAAATTAGCTATTTATTTTTTAATATTTTTAAAATCCCCCCCCCCGAAAATTTAGTCTAAATACGGCTCTGACAGATGACATCAAGTGTGTCCATTATATGAACATGCAAATTTGGTTAAATGGTAAAAATGATTCGCTCTTACTTCTTAATTTAGATTTTTCGTACATCTTTCGGGCTACAAAATAAGATCTGTCGTGCGATTTTTATTTAATTTTTTATCAAATTAATATTATGAAATAACAAAAATTTGATATATTTAATAAAAATTTAAACCAACCCCGACTAGTAAAGAAAAAACACTGCAGTATATACGGTGTTATACTCAATGTAATAATAATAATTATATTACAATCTGCCTTCCCTACCTGAGACGAAATGATCGAATTAATCCCAATTTAAAAATAAATACATAGGTACATTAAAATTAAGCAAGTAACTACCGCTGAATTATTTTGAATATGATGTTCAATTTGAAGAAAATTAGGTTAAATCGGGGATTCACCGACAATCCATTTAAAAAGCGATAGCGGTTTTGCAATTATATTGATTGTTAATATGATTGACGGTGGCATACGCTATATTTTATTGATATTACCAATTGCCATTATTGGACTACAAATTCATTATTACATTATAAAATTAAAGAAATGTATTAAAATTAATATTACAAAATACTAGATAGAAAAAAAAACATGGAACAAATTATTATTGTTAATTTAACATCAAAGTGCATTTCTTCAACTATCGACATCAAAACATAATTTTTAATTTCGTCATCTTTTTTTCATTGATTTTTTCAATTATATTCTATTTTTTATATCCATTTTAATTTCTAACTGTTATTCTAATTATCTTTCAGAGTTATAACGTTTTTTCCTTTCATTTTCTCTGTGCTTTATTTTCAATTAACTTTTTATTTGGCATAATTTTGATTAAATCTCAATTATCCTTCATTTATACATGTTTTCCTGCATGGCCGTATTTAGACTAGATTTTCGGGGAGGGTTTTAACAAAATTCAAAAATAAATAGTTAATTTATTAAAATACAAAAGAAATTTTTTTAAATTTAAATTTTGTTAAATTAATTTTTGAAATGTAATGTTTGCAGAAAAGTGAGTAAAGAGAAGTTTTTTTTTGTCAAGATGGCGAAAAGGACGGAGACCTAGAATTTGCTACGCTGATTTTTTGAGTATAACTTTGTGCAAGTATTTTTGCAATTAGGATTTTATTTTTGAGTATTGTTATTGGAAAATTTTGTTTGAAAGTATTTTGGCCGAAACTGACCGCAAAAAAGATGAAATTTTGTGAGATAATTGTTTTTATTTCATTAAAGTGTTAATTCATATTTTAATTTTAAACTCTCTTGTAAAAAACCATCTTTACATAAAATTTTTTAGTTTTAAAATTTGAATAAAAATCACAAAGTAAATTCTTATTTTACCGATGGCGGTAAAATAATGTTGTCAAAACGAAGAATTAAATTTCACAATCTTAAGCAAATGTACATTTATACATAAAATTCACACCAAAATATAAAACAATTTATGGGCTTACAATGCCCACTCTAATTTATTGCGGAAGGGTTATTTTAAGCTATGCTGCCCATGATGGTCATAAAATTTCTGTTCCCTTTAAAATTTGGTTCAAACCATTTATAGCAATTTAAAATTATTACCATAATAGTAAGAATTAAGATAACATACCTATTTCATTTATTTCAATATAATTATTTTTCAAAAAATCAAAAATTAATTAATAGGAGTAATAACTAACAATTAAGTGGCCACAGAGTTTTCCACAGTGCTGTAAATATATAGGGCTTTTTTAGTGTCGCCAATCGCCGGATATTAATACGAATTTCCGATTTTTTAATTTCGGATTTAATTTATTAGAAATATTTCTTTAGTTTCAATTTTTATTTAAACACTTCAAGTTTAATGTTTTTGTTATAGTTGTAAAGATTGTTTTTGTTTTTTCTGATTTTTTTACGATTGCAGTTAAACTTCCAGTACTTTATTAATTGATAAATAATTTCGGGGGGGGGGGTTGTAACCCCTAAAACCACCCCCTTAAATACGGCCCTGTTTTCCTGAGAGTGGATCGAAACATATGCTTTCTCTGAATTCTTCTCTTACTTCACCTTTCTCCTTTATGATAATTCATAATTATTTGTATAGTTTTTTGTTGTATTGTTCTCGTGTAATCTTACAAGGGAATTATATGACCTCCGCATTTTTGTAATTTTTGCCACTTATTCTACTGAAAGTTTAGCTATTCAATAAGAACTCCTCAAAGCAGTAGAGCCAGATGACCAGAAATTTTCGAGAAAATTGACTTTGAAATTTTGTCGAAAGAGTTTGAAAACAAGATGCGAAACAATTAGCAAATAGTTTCGTAGCACAGGGGCGATCGAGTTGGACTAGGAACCAGTGGGTCTACGGTTCTATTCCCACCTTCGCAAGTTTTTTTTTTTTAATTTTTTTCTCTAGTGCGTATTATTTTCCTTAAGTAAATGCTCGTAATACACAAGAGCATCTTTCATGCGTAATTTAGCGAATTCACTGCACAGACTATCTTCGACGGTGTCTTCAGCCCTCGTCGAAAGGCCAGGCAAATTAATGGATAAATATCAGACATGATAACTTTTCAGTAACTACGCTAGATAATAACTAAACTGTTGAAAAATATTTTAGGATAAAAATATGTAGTTATAGGATATGTTGGTTTATTAACTTTTTATTTCTTATTAAAATCTAGTCAGTTGCATGGCTTTATTAGCCACATCATGTTTGCTATATCTACCAATCGTAAAATAAATAAATTAAATCAGATGATAAATTATAAATAAATATTAGGTAAATTATTTCCACCAGATGATATGTGCGCGATGACATATGAAACTAGTCTTGCTGAATAATAATAATTAAAACATTCGATTTTATATTTGTTAAAAAAAAATTGAATGTATTTTATAAATTAAATGTTGACACATTTTAGTCTACAAGCATAAATTTAATCAATTTTACAATAATTAAATGGCGTGAATAAGCACTAGAGAGAAAAAAAAACTAGCGAAGGTGGGAATAGAACCGCGGACCTACTGGTTTCTAGTTCAACTCGCTCGCCACTGTGCTACGAAACTATTTGGTAATTGTTTCACATCTTGTCTTCAAACTCCTTCGACAATATTTCAAAGTCGATTTTCTCGAAAATTTCTAGTCATCTGGCCCTACTGCTTTGAGGAGTTCTTATTGAAGTACTAAACTTTCAGTAGAATAAGTGGCAAAAATTACAAAAATGCGGAGGTCATATAATTCCCTTGTAAGATTACACGAGAACAATACAACAAACAACTATTGTTAGTGTTAAAATTAAATAATTTTAATGTCGACCTGATATTTTTAAAAAACTTTATAGGAGCATGAGTTCATTTTACGCAGGTTTAAAGGCAGGGAATCATAAACAAACTTTTGATCATCTCCACATAAAAAGCAGCCATTACCATAAAGAAAATTTGAAGTTTCCATTGAAGAAACTTGAAATGGTCGATTACAAGAAACCAAAACACCATGAAATTATGTTTTCCAATGAATCGTACAAAATTCTAAATATGCAATTTTTTCCGGAAAGTTTAAGGTTTTCCACCCCGAACACACTGTATAGACAATTAATTTGATGAGTTTAAGCGATGACTTCATTTGGTTAAAAATGTATATACATTTATATTTTTATCACCATAATTATTGTAAGCAACAATTTTAAATAACCACAAATGTTGCCAATGCGGAAGGAAATCGTACAACAGAGATTACAAAAATATAAGCAAATATTTTCCACTCGAACAATATTTCATTGTAGAATCTCGGTAAATTTTCAAAAAATATTTACTTTGGGTTTAAATTTTTGATGAACAGCAAAATCACACTTTTCATTTGCAAAAAGTGTCAACCAACGCATGAGGGTGATGTTATTCGAGAAAAATGTGCAAATATTTTTATGAAAGAAAACAAAGAAGGGTAGTAGTGTCCCAAAAAAACGCTTTCCTTTTAGTACGGAGGGTATCTTGCCAGTAATAAAGATAAGCATCATGATTCTGCTTCCAAAACTTAATACCCTCGCACTGCCTAGCACGCATAATAAAATAAAAAATTTAAAACATTTATTTTAAGAAAAAAATTAAAGTCTGGACGTATAATTCGGTTGGTTTATTTTCCAAAAATAATCTGTGATTTTAGTAATTGAGTTTTATTTACTCCGAATGTGCACAAGTGCGAGGAGAATTCGACGATTTTTTTCAATAATTAAAAATAAAAAAAAATAAAGGACTTTTTATTTAATTACCATTCAACGTCGGGAGTTATTTTTCAAAATAAAAGTGCATTAAATGCAAAAAATGACGCTTTATCATGAGAATCGCTGATGCCAAGAAGATTGAACGTTCTTTAGGCGAATTTCGTATGTGTAACTAAATTTTATCACTCATAAATCTAAAAAGCAATTTGGAAAATTGAATACAACGTGAAATATAAAGAATTAATTTAGGCGTTCACTGATGAGGTAATTTGGCACAATTTGTTACAACACATCGTCCACATTAAACATAATTAACTAAATAGACCCAATAACGATTAACTCATTTCCAACAACAAAAAGAGGCGATTAATTATGTTTCAACTAAAGCTATCGGTTTCTAAAAGTAAATTATTGCAAAACGGAAACTCACCCTTTTAAGTTTAAACATTTAAGTAACAAAATTTGTAAACACTTGAAAGTATTACATGTTACCAAATCGTAACTCTATTTCGTAATTAATATACATTTTGCGAACTTTTTTTTAATTTCGAATTTATAAACAAAGCATTTCAAATGTTTCCTTGCTTTCTAATTTTTTTATTTACCCTAACGTGCACGTAAAAACATGGAATTATACGGTAGTGCATCAAATGAAAATTTTAGCTGTACTGAATTTTGCTGGAGTTTCGGCAGCAACATGAGAGCTTTCGAATCGGCGCAATCGCAAATACACACAAAGGGTGGAATAACAACTTAGATTTTCGTAAACTACAAGTTATTCTAAAGTAATTATTTAATTTGCAATATTGTACAGGATAATTAACTGTAAACACCACCATCCATTAACTTCCCTGTTGGAAGAAAATTTAACGATCGTAGCATAAACGTCTAAGATTTTATTATTACACCACGAGAAAAGTACAAACCGACGACCCATTATTTATTGGACTTGATTTCATTTAAAATTTTCATAAAACATTCCGAACCATAGCTCGACCGCTCTGGAAGTCGACAAGTAAAACTGACCCAAAACTTTTAATGCAGGTTATGAATTCCTCTCAAGATCTTTTTAAAGCTCTTGCAGGAAATCTTCCAAGCGGGTGTTTCCACTCCAAAGTAAAAGTATACTTCGAAACTTGAAATGCTCAACCTCTCCTAAGTTTTCGGATTATTTAGAAGAAGCAAAAAGCATTTAGACAATTATTTTCTTTATATAAATATAAATTTATACTTATTAAAATTTTTTTGTATAATTGGGCAGGGAAAAATTATTATTATTAATGTATCTTCCATTTGTTGCCAAATTTTTAATATTATTCTTTGAGTATATCCGACATCTGTAGCACGCTAGTTCAATTCCAAAGCAGCTTTTTCAATTATAACGCGAGAACCTCCAATTACGCGTTTCCGAAGATTGCCGAAGAGCGTCCAACAACAGAAAAATCTAATATGACCGACTTCGCCATCGGGAAAGTTGTATTTTCCAATTTTTCCCTCGGCTCGGGGCTGTTACTGTCAAGTATTCGTATTTGGATAATCGTAGAACTTCGGAAGTATTGTCCTGAGTTCTTCTTCTAAATACTCAATTCGACCCAAATCGAATTCATCCATCACCATTTAGATGGTTCAGTAATGACAACCTCTGATAACACAAACTGAAAAAGTTCTTCTAATCAAAACCCAAACACACTGCAGAAGATATAGGTATTGAAATTTTGATTAAAAGATAGATAACATTTTGTTCAAAACAAAAAATATAAATTAATAAACTATAAAATATTAATTTATAATTAAATTAAATTCTTAATAGCCCCGCTACTGCCAATTTGCCGTGCATATTTTATTTTCAATATACAAAATTAAATTAATAATTAATGTATTTTTCTTTAAAAATATTTATATTAAATATTTTTCGCATAAAATTTATTGGTGGAATTTGCACTTTTTTATTTATTTATGTACATTTTAACGATAAATAAAAGTTTTATGAACCTTGCACCATTGATATTTGAAGTATTAAGCGATCCTTAAATCGTTAAGTGCCACTAATTTAGTTTTCTCGTTATTGGTTCGAATAAAATTTAAAGGCAACTTAAATTTATATATCATACACATACATTTTGATGTATGAAATTTAAAAATTAATTTTTCCAAAATTTGAATAAATACTGTCGATATCTTAAATCCAAAATTATATTACAAACTCAAAACTCGAAAAATTTTAGCTCTAATCTAATTGCATTTTTTAAATTTTTGAAAAATTAAATCCACGTATAAAACAATATCCCTAAAAATCAAAATATTGTAAAAATACATATTTTACATTTTTTGTAATTTTTAAAAAATTAAGCCTTGGTATTTGTGAGGCCAACAGTAAAATACCTACCTTATACTTATCATGGATGTTTTACTCTATGGTCTATCAGAAGAAACGATCACGAGGATATTTTTGATTTCCAAAAAAATTTTCTTTTTTCTTCTTGAATTTTATAATTTTGGGGCCACTCTAGGCCTTTTCTTCATTCTCACCGAAAGTCCAAAAATAATTCTTTGTTAAACAAATTTAATTTATCTGAAGATATTTAGTGTTTTCAAAAATTCTATCTCCAGAACGAGGACTCTTAAATTCCAATATTTGAAGACATGTTCACATTGCAGTTTAAGTGTACGGAAATTGAGCTATTCACAAAAATTTAAGAAATAAAACGGTAGAAGAGTCAAATTGATCTACCTTGAAAGTTATAGCTAGCAGCCTATCGGGGCTAAAAGGTGGGCCCGTAGGAAGGCATAACAAAATCAGGAACGATAAATAAACCAATTTTTGAGGTCATGAACAGCAAACCAAGAATACAAAGCCATACCAGAGAACTGAACTGAAAAATATATTTTAAAACAAATTTTGCTCAACAAAAAACAAAAATGCAAATTATGAATATTTGGATAATAGAAAAAAACTTGAAAATAAGAATTTCAAGTAAATCGGATGGTAATGGTAATCAAATTATTTTATTATTTAACAAAACTAAACAGAAAGCAGCTATTTCGTTCGGAATTTTCTTATTTACTATGAAAATATTTTATATTTTCAAAAATATTTTCTTGTTTCTTATAATTTTTTTTCCTAGTTATAATATGCGACAAAAAATCCAAAACAATCGTAATACCTTTACATTATCTTTTTTAAATTTAATTTTTGTATTTTACCTTTTTTCAAACATTCGGCCCTATAACAATTTTTATTTTTCACTCGACGGTTAAAATTCTGTTTAGTTTTGTTAAATATTATACGAATATTTGCTTTCTTCCAAAAATATTAGCCCAAGTGGCAAACACACTAAGAAATGAAATTCAATGTTTAATTTACTTTTTATTCATTAAATAAACTTATGCTTACTAAAATGTGCAAAATAATTACTAATTACAAGTCATTATAGCATCAACACCAACTAATATTACGATTATTATTAAATACAATGCAATACCTATAAATAGAATTTGTGTAATAATAAGAAAATACATACAATATTTACTTGTGTTTCGACTTCTTTCTCTTCTTTTGCTTTTTCTTTGTTTTCTTTCTTTTTCGACTTTTCTCGTCGTCACTTGAATCGCTTTCAGATTCTGATTCGCTGCTAGAACTCGAATCTTTTCGCGTTTTCTTTCTCTTGTGCTTTCTATGTTTCCTTTTTCGCTTCTCTTCCTCGGAACTAGACTCGCTGCTATCTGAACTGCTTTCATCTTTTTCTTCTTCTACTTTTGCGCGCTTCTTCGCATTATCTGCCGAAGGTGAGACAGAAATCGATCGTTTCTTACTTTTCTCGCTTTTATCTTTCTTCGATACTTCTTTATCGTCATCGGTTTCCAAATCATAATCAGGAACAAAACTAGCTTCATCCAAAGTAGCTTTACGTTTATCGGTGGCAGATTTCAATTTAGAATTTTTATCGTCCTGGTCGCTCTTCCCGCCTTTGGATTCTTTGTCTTCTTCCTTCTTTGGATGCCGTTTAACCTTTTCTTTTTTTTTGTCTTTTTTATCTCGCCTTTTGCGCTTATCTTTATCGGCACTCTTACTTCTGGATTTCAAATGTTTCTTGTGATCTCTTCTGTTATCGTCGTGCGATTTTTCGTTATAATCGCCGTGACTTCTTTTATCAACTCTATCGTCACGTTTAACGTCTTCTTTTTTATAATCTTTGTCCCGTCGGGAGTCCCTGTGATAATCTCTTCGCGAGTCTTGAATGTTCCTTCTTAAATCGTGTTCTCTATCTCCTCTATACGGCCTATGATGGCGATCGTGATTCTTATCGCTATGCCGCGATCTAGAACTTACTCTCTTACGATCGTCACCTTCTCCTTGATGTTCGCCCTGACCTAAATTTCTATTTAATTCTCCAGCGCGCCTACTAAGTGGTGATAAACTCCGAGAACGATTACGATCGTATGACTTTTCGATTTTAACAATTCTATCCAAATCGTCCACTTTGCACCCCAATCTTTCTTTAACCGATAATCGAGGTTTTACAGAGGACTGCGAAGACTCGGCATCCAAACTTACTTCGCCTTCCAGTGCGCTATGAATAGTAACTTGAATATTTCTTATGTCGTCTTTAATTTCATCTCCCTTTGCATCGCGGCATCGTTCGCCCGAATACAATTTGGCACGATCCAAGCTTATCTTTTTAATTTCGATAGGTCGTATAGCATTAATAGCTTTAGTAAAAAGTGCATTTTTGGCACGCTTCAACACTTCACTGGTAACTTTTTCAGATTTTTCCGAATCTGGATCAAGTTTATCGGTCACCGAACCGGCATCGTCATCGGGATCATCGTCGACCTCCCATTTGGACCGTTCCGGAAATGACGCCAAAACTTCGGGCTTATCAAGATCAGTTTTTAACTCGGCTTCATTTGTATGCAATTCTAAAATATCTTTTTCGGATTCGTCGTCGTCGTCGTCTTTAATGCCAGCACAAACGACTGTGCTTTCTTTTTCATACGGTGGCGTTAACTTAGAATCATAATTGGCCGAAGACTTTTGTGTAACATCTTTAATTTTTCCATACGTTTCCATTACATTACTGTCGATTCCTTCGGTTAATATATCGCCGTACAAATCAGCTTTATGCTCAAAACCGTTTCCTTCTGAAATTGAACCTAATCGTTTTTTAATATCGTTATTAAGAGTTTCAATTTCATCGTCTTTAGAATCTTTAGAAGCGTCTTGAAGTTCGAGAGTATTTCCGACGTCTTCGATCCCACTTCGGGGAGGACTACGATTTTCTTCGCTATAGCTAGCATTTTCGTCTTTAAAAACTTCCTCTTCCACAATTTCTTTCTCCAAAACCCTTTCATCATCGTTTGTCGAATGGCGACGATCTTCCTCTCTCGTTTTTCGTTCCACTTTGATCTTGTCATCAGATTTTTTCTTTTCTTGTTCTCGTTTTTCGCGCTTCTCTTTCCGCTTTTTCTTCTCCTCTTCTTTTTTCTCTTTTTTGTCCTTCTTCTTCTTCTTTTCTTTATTTTTTCTCGCTCTTTCATCATCGGATGCTTCCTTTTTCCTATCGTACTTTTCTTTATCTGAATCCCTTTTGTCTCTATCCAACGATTCGTCACGTCGTGAACGTTTATGTTTATCTGGCGATGGTGGATGTTCTCGTTCTCGTTCTTTTGAATGTTTTCTCGGCGAAGCATACCGATTTCTGTCAGGCGAACGGCTATATTTGTCGTGCTTGCGATCTTTATTGCGATCGTTGTAAAAATCGTTTTTATGCTCTCTCTTGCCGTGATCGGTTCGCCTGTCGATTTCTTTATCTTGATTCGATCGACTTGGACTAAACCCTTCGCGAGGATTTCTATCTTCCCGATTATGCTTGTCGTAAAAGCGATCTTCAAATCTCGGAGTACTTTCTACTCCAGGTATAGGAGGTTGTTCGGTGCCCGGAGGTGCTACGTCGTCGTATCTTCTCACGGGTGGAGGCAAATGAGTTGCACTTGGATGCATGAGAGGTGGCGGATGTTGATGTATCATAGGTGGCATGTGATGTGGTGGATATTGATCTCTTTGCGGATATCTACACAAACATAAAAAATGCAGTTACAAATATGCGCAGGCGGTACTTAAAATAAAGTTAACTTTAAATATAATTACTTTTAATACGTCGAGATAACAAAGACTTAACTCAAAGCTAACTTTATTTTAATAATAAAATTTTATTATTGATTATATAAAGCTAAACAATGCATTAAATGAGATTACCACCAAATATATTACATGTAACGTCTACTAATAAAGAAAAAAAAACTACTAATAAATTTTTTGGATCCTTCATCTTCTTCGAATTGGCAACAAAATTTCTGAAAAGTATAAAATTGTTGAAATACGCTAACACAATATAATATTATAATACCAACCATTATGAACCAATTTCATGCGGTTATTTTAAATTAAAAATTAATTTCGAGTATTCCCCTCGTTCGTTATTCGATCAATCATAAGTCTTCGGGTATGCCTGCCATTATGATTTTCATAAGTGAATAAATTATAAACTAACGAATTTATTCAAATTTATCCCTGATTAAACTTTGAAAGAATTGTGGACAATATGATACATAATTCATATTAATTTTGTAATAAATATGCATTAATCGCCCAATTTAAATGTTATTCTATGATGTTACCCGAGTTTATATTTTAGTAATTCAAAGTGTTATTTAGTTAAATTAGAAAGACTTATATATAATTGATGGTTTTAGTGCTGATGTAGTGGAAATTATATAATATAGTAAAGAGCAAAACTCAAACCCAGAAATAATCCCAGATTATTTCCAAATTTGAGTTTTGTGATTTATTACTCAAATTGAAAAAAATTAATGTTAATAATTATTACATACACACAATAAATAATATAGTAGAAATCTTGTAACTTGGCTGTTACTTCATAAGCATCTCGATTAATAGTAGTAGCATTATTATTTTCAAATCAAGATTTTCTTTACCACTCGAACGCGAATTTATTTAAAATTTCTTAAAATTTTCAGATAAAGAAAGAAAATCTCATTTACAAAATTCAATATTTAAATTGCATCAAGTGATATGTAATTTAAATCCCAATTTTAATTGTCAACGGTAGGGTACCGGGATACGGTACATTAAATTAATTTCAAATAATATATTATTAATTAAGTTATTTATTTAAAATAAGTAAGAATAAAATAACGTGATTGGTTCATTTAGTAAATAAGATTTTCATCAAAATTCATTCGTGTGATGAAGTAACATTCAAGTTCGAAGATTCATATTATACCTTTTCGGGAAATACTCGAATTAAATTATTTTTTAATTTCAAATTCAAAATTTTCAGTTAAGAATAATTCTGAACAAAAGTGTGGAAAATAATAAGAAAATATTAGTCGTATATTTCATTAATATTTATGATAGCATGGAGAATGCCAATTACTTTGCCCGTATTAATTTCTGTATTTTGAAGAAAGGATTTTAATTTTTTTCCAATCGAACATTTAAATTACATGGGTGTGCACTCCACGAATATAGCAAAATAACATCGTAAAACAATTTTTAATATTCTTACTTCCTACGAGTTAATTTTAGTGGTTAATTTTCAAGTAAAATTGCTCAAAAAGCACTAATTTAATTTATTCAATTTTAGTTTTGGTTTCACATTTTAGTTTACTGCCTCAAACTACCAGTAATTAAGTCTTATTTTTGTTATATTTTAGTATTAATAAGGGTTTTTCCTACATACTTTCTATCACAATTTTACTCTTAAAAACTAAAACTCTTTGAATTTTAAATAGGTTCACAACGTTTGGTTTCGAGTAGGTGAAAATAATAAATTGAGGTAAAGAAATAAAAATTCTCAAATGAACTAAGAAAATTTATTTTTGTTAAAATTTGTTTACAATTAATAAAAAGTTACAAATAAAAATTGTTTAATATTTCATTTATTTACACATCGATGCGTGTAAGTAAAATTATAATATCTGTACATAATCCCTAGAATGTTGCTGCATCTCGGTACATCTTTCAGTCGACATTGGTAATATATTTATATTTGTCAAACGTATTGACAAAAAAACAAAATCGATTAAACCTTAAATGCGTAAACCCTTTTGTTTTCAGTCGAGGTTTAAAAATAGAATATAATTATTATACTAAAAATTATTCGAGGTGCCGTATAAAATATTATAAATGTACAAAAATATAAGTACACATCATTTGCTAGCAATTTTTGTTAGGAGTACAAATCAATTATCACCTAAATAATTTGAAATTGTAAGAAAAGCAAAAATACATATTAAATCTATAATCCTAGCAAAGAGCTTTGTTGCTAATGAATGTTTTTGTAATAGCACCTAAGATCTTTTTCGATGTAGACTTTTATATTATTTAAAAAGTAATCACTATGAGAGGAACCAAAATATATGCTTACATAAAACAATTTCTAAAAAGAAAGAAAAACAAGCTGTCGTTTTGAGCAAGTAAGTGAAATGGTAAAATGAAATAAAGCATCGGTTGAGGGTTCGTTTGCATGGTAACAATAATTCATATTTAATGGTACAAAAAGAATAAAATAAGGTACCTAACCAAAATGTTTTCAATTCTTGAATTTATTAGAAAAATTCCATTTTCCTTCAAAATGATCAGTGATAGTTGGATAATTCGTGTTTTATGCCATTTATTTCCTGAATTCTAGAAATATTTTAAATAATCGCTAGCATTTCGGTAGCTTGTAACATCTTTTTATGCAAACAAATATAGCTTCAAGTATAAACTAAGATTTAATGTGAGAGGAGAGAATAAATAACATTAAACACAAATTAATCAATGGCAATTAAATATTGTTCTTAATTATATTTTAATAATAACTTTTAATACAAGTTTAATATATATGAAATTTGTTATCCTTATGCATATAAACCGTTTAATACCAGATAAACATTAAGTTTTTCTTGTCTTTCATTCCTATTTTCATCTAATACTGATTTGAAAAACGCCAACCGATGCCCTTAATTCAATCTAGCCATTTTAATTACTTACCTAATCACATCGCAGTATTCAAAAATAATCTGAGAATTCACTGAAGTAATTTATTGCATCATCATCACACCAAAAAATTGGAACATAGTTTCCGCTCATTACTAATAAGCAAAACGATCATTGATTTAAATGTAATTTCTACTTTGAAGTATTGTAAATCAGTTATCGTTAGGCTGCATAATTTTTATCGACAAATCGATATTCAAAAAAGTTATTACCTTCAAGTGCATAGTGTGTATACACTCAAGAGCTATGAATATAGATTTCCAGATATGAATCTCGACTCGAATCGGTGTGGTGTTGCATTTTAAAAGACTAATGTCAATCTTGGCAATTTTTAGCATCCTATTTACTACATTCAACCAAAAACATACATACAAGTTCCACCAAATCAATAAAATGTTCATGCTTTCAACGAAAAAATTAATTATATTTATGAATTATTCATTGCATTTATGAAAATTTCATAAATAAGTTTATTGGTAAACAATTCTTTTCTAATAATGATTCATCCCACAAAACCGCATATCAACTGCTGAACTATATACAGTGCGTCATATAATTTATTATAACGACAAATTGTTGGAACAATTTAGAACAAAATATCATTGGTTAAAAGTATAGAAAATCAAAGTTTTAATTAAATTTAGAAAAATGGCAATAAAATTTTGTATTAAACATACTTTCTAAGTATTCTTTAAGTGCGGTTTTAATTATGAGACAGGTAAAACTCTATTTATAATTCTCAAATCCACAAATATAAAACTGAGTTAATTTTATGCATGTGGGCGTTATTTGTTACAATAATTAAAAATAAAATACAACATTGCAAATATCATTTATACTTATTTAGAAATAATAAAAATATTAAGTGCAGTTATAATTATGTAACGTACTGTATAATCTATTATAATACTCAATTTTGCCAGTTATTTCAATTAACAAAATGTGGCAGAAAGTTCGTTATAATTGAACGATAGCCAATAAATCTTGAAATTCTTGATTATAATTGAGGCCGTGAGAGCAAAAGTGGTGTAACTCCAAATATAACCATTGGAGATATTCAAACTTTTAATTTATCTGCTTCTTCAAATATTTCTTGTACGTTTATTATTTTGCTTTATATACACCAACGTCGACTTCAATTGTTATAATAATATTTACATTTAAATGCTGTATATTTTGTTAAAAATAGATAAATGAAGATCGATTATCTTCAATAGTTTTATTTGGGGTTACACCACTTTTGCTCTCGTAGCCTCAATTGAGCCTAAATACATAGATTGTCCATCGGTTAAGCATTGACTAAAATTTCTTCAGTTAAAATCACAGACTTGGCTCACTTATATAGAAAGAACGTCAATATATACAGTTTATCTTTGCAAATATCGAGGTGAACTATAAACTATGCCCATAACCATAAAATATAAATTACGCTTTCGTGTTGCAATTAAACAAACTAACCAAGATATTCCCTGAAAAGTTCCCTTTTTGTGAAGAAGAATTGCAAATTGGATTCAAAAAAGTGAAACGAAAAATTTTGATCTGAATTTCTTTAATATGGTGGGAGCATATTTGATAAAATTGATAAGTAGCCAGTCCTCTTAAATTTTTATCAATTTTAAAAAATGAATGTGTAGCAACAACTTTGGCTCATATTCTGAAGTTGAATGGTAAGGTGGACTAAACTGGCCATGGAGAGGAATATTTTTTTACTTTCCTTACCTCAAAGTCATTTAGTTCCCTTCATATTCTCATATTTTTAAACCCAAGCAAAGTGAGAATGTACTATTTGAAATAGCAAGTAATACAGAATTGGTAAGAAGAATTCCTTCTGCTGATAATTCCACTATTCATCTGTGGTAAATTTTGTGGTTCACCCTGAACTCTGAACTACATTCACGTGCCATATCCTAGATTGGGCACAAGTGAGAAAACTTGGAAGATAATTATAAAATAATAATAAAAACAAAATTTTTTTTCAGATTTGTGGGTTACTATAAACTAATTTTTGTTGCAATTCATAACTCGAGACCCAAAGTTTAAGGAAAATACTTTATAATTGTAATAAAAACAATAAATGCAGTCAAAATTAAAATGAATTTCCTTTCCAGCATAAAAATTAAAAAGTTAAAATGTAGGATATAAAAACCATCATAAAACCTTGTTTGCAGAACTTTGTGTTTGCTTCACAAATCTTCACTTTACGGTTACAAAAATCACAAATTAAATTAAAATTTAACATAAACTTGAAAAACTACCAATTACTCACCTCCTTAGAGAATAAATTAAAAGTTTTGAAAATCATAGAAATGAAATGCAAATTTGAAAATTTACCAGCAAGGATTCTTTACAAAATTTAATAACAATAAAATACAATAACAAACATTAATTTTTTCACAACATTAATAAATAAAAATTCTAATTCTAACGACTATAGTGTAACAGTTTTGAGATCACTATGTACTATCACTGCAGTTCCGCTTAAAGCTTAAAATTATTAACAAAGGCAAATAACAAATTGTATCATGTTTTGTTACCTTTCCTAGTTGTTGAAACAATAAATAAAACTTACATTTTAATAACAAGAAAATAGCCGCACATTTGTAATAAAATTTAATAAGAAACAGGAAAAGGTTGTATAAAATTTGTACTTTTTATGGAAATAAACAACAATTTCATTTGTGCACAAAAAAATATAAATAATAACGCTTCAAATCGATAATTGTTTATACTAAATACTTTTTATTAAATTCAATTTCAGTTAAATAGGATGCAGAATAATAGGCACAGGATATACCAGCGACCAGAAAAATGTTGGACAAATTTTAGACAAGAATGTGTTAATTTTCGCTTTTTGTTAAAAACATTATTGTATGAGTAACTTTTACACCAAAATTAATACACAATCAAACAATCCAATAAGTCTTTGTTTTTCAAAACTTTCAATGATAGAACGGGGACTCTTAGAAGCAGGAATACAAAAAAACATTGGAAATATTTTTTCGAATCTTAAAGATAAAAAGCAAGCGAAAGACAATGCAATGAATAAGATGTGTCGAATCAAGCTCAGATTGCGTTTGCTTCAGTTTCACTTGGCGTGGATTTCAATGGGAATTTTATCAATTGTCGGCAATGTGCACATACACTTAGTCTGACATTGCAAAAGCCCTCGAATTCAAATGAATTTTTTTCATCCAGTACTTTGTAAGCGAAATATGGGACCTCAAGATGAGAAGTGAAACCAAGTTTTTATTTAATTTGCTCAAGAACGATTGTAGATAGAAAAAACATAGTTTCTTTACACTACTAATGTACAGTACCGTCGGAAAGTTTGGAAGCAAGCATTAATTAATTGAAATATTTAATTATTAATTTTTTATAATTTTTTTAATTAAATATTTTTGATTGCCATTATAAATTATTGTTGGCGGCAGGTTTCAGGGGGTTTAATGGATTATGTAGCGGTAAGAAAACCATTTTTCAAAAAAAAACAGACATTTTTGTGCTTGTCAACATTCGAATTAGTCGATAAAACAATGGAAAAAGTACTTTGGACGAACTAATCGAAATTCGAAATATTTGGTTTTAGAAGACGTGTGCATGTTCGATGTAAACCCAGCGATCGAATGGCACAGCAGTGTTTAGTGCCCACAGAAATAAAAGGGGCGTGCAGTGCTATGGTTTGGGGATGTTTTGGCGGTGATAGAGTCGGCGATTTAGTAAAAATAGAAGGAATAATGCGGCAATATTTAAAAATTTTTTATGAGAATTTAGTTCCTTCTAGACGGCGGATCGTTGGAAAAAATTTTGTGTTTTAGCTGGTTAATGATCTAAAACATTCCTCCCTATTATACAAAAGCCATTTGGCAGACAAACAAACCACTGGGGTACATCAAATAATGGTTTACCCGTCCTAGTCACCCGATCTTTCACCAATCTAGCTTTTGTGGGACGAATCGTACCGAAAAATTAAATAACACCTGTCACAAAATGAAAATATAATGTGAAAATATCTGCAAGATGTGTGGAAACAGATTTCACCAGATAATTTAATTAATTTAATAAAAAAAACGCCCCAAATTTGTAACGCAGTAATATGTGCGAAAGGTAGATATTTTGAAAAAACAAACTTATAAATGTTTTTCAATAACAATTTAATTGTTATATGATATAAAATCAATAGTTATTTACCTATTTTCTTAATATTAGCATTAAAATAATTAAATCTTTTAAAATTATAAGTGTTTTATCGAAAAAATTGTCTGCTTTCAAACTTTCCGACGGTAGTGTACATACAAAGTTTCAAAGAAATCTTACCAGTAGTAGTGTCAAAGTTAACGAAAGGTTGGATAAAATAGCGTTACAATTGTTTTTGTTTAATTTTATGAAGAGAATCACCTCATGAACTTAGGTGTAATATCATTGCAAGACCCTGTATATAAAAATCGACCTTAATATAAGTTCATATAAATTCTGTTTTTTCAGAAAATAAATTTGTGACTTAGGTCTGGATTGGATTGAAATCTTGAAAATTTCTTTAGAAAATCGCCTGTGGTAATTTCTACTTTCCATTTTTATGAAAATTTAGTTACGTGTAAATTTTAATTAAAGCTGGTACTTTGAGTATCATTTGGCCTTTTTAAGGCATTCTCTCTAGATCTTTTCGGATTCAACAGATAAATTTTCAATTTTGTATCGATTGAGCATTATTATTATTATTTTTTTGTATAAATGTCTATAAAAATGCAATAGCAACTATGTAAATATTATGTTAGTCACTTGAGAGTGACATTGTGACAACACAACAAAAAATAAATCTGTACAAAAAACAATACCAATGGTTTGCTTTGATTCATGCAAAAATGCACTTGAAGTGTGCTAAACAATACTTTGAAATAAAATTTTGCATTGATGAATAGTCAAAATATTGTTTAACTTACCGAAACAAAAATAAAGATCACTAAATAAATTACATAAAAAAAATAACTGATAACAAATACCTGTTGGATGGCACAAATGGTGGAGGTTGAGTGGTCATATCAGGTTGATGATAATATTGATCAGAAGGACCGGTGTAATCCTTCCTGGTTGGATTCCACGGAGGTCGACCTCTTCCTCGTTCTCTATCGAATCCCTCATAATACTGATGGTCACGATCTCTCGGTTCTCTATCTCTAAAGTCTCTTTCACGATCTCGTTCTCGGCTAAAACCACGATTATCGCGAAAATCTTTTTCTCTATCTCTATCCAGATCTCTGTCTCTATCTCGACCACGTTCTGCAAGAGGCTGTTCCTTATATCGATACCTAAAAACACAATTTTAAGAAATAAGTAAAATATGAAAGTTACCGACAATAAGAATTGTTTAGTTTTTTTTAAAGTTAAGTCAAATTTACAAACCTTTATTACATTAACAAAAGCAATGAACCCAAAGCTTGTGCTGCTTCAAAAAGAGTCAAGTCAACTCTTCCACTAGTCAGCTAAGGGACAGTTTTACAATCACAGTATAAACTTGGAATAACTATTAATTCTACAGATACATTTATTCCAAGTACAAATACCACAGACGCATTTTACAACTAACTTTCGTCATTGACAATTTCTTAATATCATGGGTATTCTGCGAAAATGCATTAAGTCAATAATCATAGTTTTGACATAATTGGATTTGAAAGTTTGTTTTCCCTGAACATCTTTATGTATTTTTGACTCTTGGTTAGTTGTATAAATATGACTTTAGTGCGTTTTTGCAGTCTATACAACGTTCACCAAGCAAAAACAGAGCATGATTAACTAAACAAAAAACAACAAAATAATTTTGACTTAATGCATTTTTGCAGAATACCCACGATATAGTAATCTCGTGGAGAAGTCACAAGATAAGTCAACATAATCATAATCATTGTAAAACATAGGTATCACTTAACCATGATTATAAAACTAGCCCTAAATAGAAAAAAATCCAAATATTTGTGAGCAAAAACACCCAAAGTATTAGAATGAGTGACAATACAAAAGTATTTTTATAAGTTAATGTAATCAAAATATTGTACAGATATCCAATGTTTAATAATAAAATGATATGAAGAGTTAACTACCTTGATGGTGATCTAGCAGGTGATCGGTAACGAGAGTGAACACCCCTCTTGGGCGAATATTGTCGTGGCGAATTAGGCCGAGGACTAGGAGAAAATGACCTTGAGCGAGACCTACACCAAAGGCATTCATTAAAATTTTGTCAGACACAAACAAATAATCAATTCCATTCTATGCAGATCCAAGAGCCCTAAAGAAGATTCAATTTCTTGTCAACCCATGGATCCGCTCATAAAGTCACATTTACATCTTAGCACAAAAAGCGCATCAATACTAAACAACTTTTATCTTGGATGATTTTACATTAAATGATAAGCAACCCACACATAAAAAGTTCAATTTTTAACTAACCTGCTAATGCTGAAGGATCTAGGACTGCGACTCCTTCTACGAGGAGATCTGCTACGCATTCTACGTGGAGACCTACTAAAACTTCTACTAGAACTTCGACTATAACTTCGAGCTTTTCGTTGCTTGGCTCTACGGTCTCTTTCATCTTTTTCTCGCAACATTCGATTGAATGCCTCGAGAGGATCATCGATAACTCTAAAACAAAACATGAAATTTTGGCAGATACAAACAATTTTAATATTACCTTGGCGGTGTTCTAACACGCCTGGGAATATCTCGATAATCACGACCTCGTGATGAAGGACCGGATGGATACCCAGGATTAAACGGCGGTGGTCCCGACATTGGTGGTCTGTTACAATCGTAAACTGGTCTGGGTGGAGCATTGTATCCACTAAAAATTTAGAAGTTAAATTTATTACAGTTGAAAAGTTGAGGTCAGTACCTCGGTAGAAACGGTGGAGCCGATCCAGGTGGAGGCAGACGAAAATTTGGAGGAGGACCTTGTGTCGGTGGAGCGTATGTAGTTTGAAGAGGTTGACCAACTATTTGACTAAACGCGGATGGAATAGGTGTGGGAGCTTGAACCGAAGGTGGAGGTATTCCCATCATTGAATTTATTACTGGGGGAGGACCATTATAAATTTGTTGATTAGGAAATACATTGGTCGAGTCTATCGACCCTACACCAGGTTCATCGACGGTGGGAGTTCCAGGGCGGTCTTCATTCCTAGATCTACACAAAATTATTATAACCATATGAATGGTTTAGAAGTTTTAAAAACTTACAAAGGTTCCTGATAAGAAGGTGATCTTGTAGCTACATGATGTGGACGTCTAGGTGATCGATTGTTCGATTTATGGTTTCTAATATCTAAAAAAGTTTCAAATTAAAATAAAAATCAACCGACAAACTAGAAATTACACACCTCTAGAAGGATTTGCCACCACAATTCGTTGAGGTTTAGGTGACTGCTCGTGTTTTGGCGACACACCTGGTGGTCCTTCGGGAAGCACCAAAGTTTTATCATCCTTCACATCCACGTCCTACAAAAATTGTATTAGAAACTAATTATATTTATTAAATATGACACTTACAACTGCTACCTCAGCAGACTTTAATTTTTCAGAGATCATTGATTTTGGCTCGGTAGAATCGGCTTCTCTAATTATAGGTTTCTCATTTCCGTCACCTTTGGAAGATTCTTTTACATCTTCTGCCTCGGTTGACACTTGCAACTAAAATATCAAAAATTAAGAACAAAAATCGCAAAAATCGATCACAAAAGTCAATTCATAAATTTGATATTTTACTTTGTTAACTTGTCATCTTAATGTCGCCCCTCTTAGATAAAAAAAAAATATATATGCATACCTCACTCTCGTGTTGAGAAAACTGTGGTTGTTCTTTAATAACCTGTGGTTTACAGGTCAACCTTTTCATGTAGCCAGTGGTACTTTTAAAATTAGTCACGGAATTGCGTAGATATCTGAAAATTAAGAACAAAATTAATAATATTTATACACAATCTAGAAACCAAAATATTAACCTGTTAGGAATCAAAGTTCCAGGTGAAATACCTCTATCGTGACAACCTGGACACTCGTGTTCCTCAGATTCTAATAAACAGGTACGAATGCATTCATCACAATACGAATCGCCACAGCAAGGAATCATTACAGCATCAGTCAATAAATCTGAACACAAGGTGCATAAGAGATCATCGGGAATATCTAATTGTTTTTCTTCAGGTGGTGCAGGTTGTGATTTTTCTGTGTAAGCCTGATGATCCAGTACCGGTACCGCAAAGGAACCATTTGGTGTCATCATAGCACCCTGTACTTGAGGTCCATCAACTGGTACCATAAAACTTCGAGGTATTCCTGTGCTCTTTTTAATTTCAATAGGTTCCTATTAGAAAAGAAAAATGTAATATAAGAGAAATATTGAATAAATCCTTCTGCATAAATGATTTAAAAAAGAGAATTCTAATCAACAAGTAACTCTGTGCTACTCTAGTATTTTAGTCACAAGAACGATATTAATTTCAAAACTTATCCCGAAGACCAGCCAAATAACATAAAATACCTAATTTGTAAGGTAATTATTATTATTGAACGGTAGAGATATAATTTGTAAATTAAAAATGTATATCTCAAGTTTTAACTTGATACACTAACTTTATACTAAATTAACTTATTAATGATAACTTTCGATGCTATGGAAATTGAAAATTTTAAGGTAGCAATTCAAAAGAAATGCTTTAAAAAAGTCCACCCACTGTGGGTGTGGATTTAAATAAAAAAATTTATTAAAACCCTGTCTTAAGAATGTCTTCTCTATGACCACCTAAAATTTGCGCGTTTATAACAATTTTGAGGTTTCTATCTGGAGACAATCTCTCGTGACTTGAATTTATTCCAAATTTATATAATATTTTATTAATTTATTAATCAGTTATTTTTAGTTACAATAAAACTTTAAAAAATAATCTGACTTCCAAGTGTCCTGGTTTGTTGAGAGAATCTTAGGTAGACCATCTTTCAGCTCCGTTACATAAGTTTTAACAGTGAATTTACAGAAAGGCTTAGAATTCTGTAAAATGTGCTTAGAACCACTGCAATCGTAATAGTATCAGCTTATTAAATTACTAGAAGGTAATTGCGACCTGACCACAATGACCATCGCTTACGGAGTAAATCCATTGCATAATAATTTTATAATTACAGAAAGCGGAAAAATCCACACGCAGCAATTGACATCTGTTTGTTGCAGTGCGTAGAATATTTTTGTTGTTGCTATACGGAGAAAAACTTTCTTAAATGTTGATAACATTTTATTTGTTTACACTTGCAATTAATAAAATATTTTAGAAAAATTTACCGTTCGGTGATGATACAGATTTATTTGATAATATTTGATTCCTCATAGAGGTTTCATAAACCTATTTTTTTATAATACTTTTTGTTCTTTATGGCCTAATTAATAATAATAAAAACATTTAGGATAATAAAAGTATTTAAAGGTATAAGCTTAGGTTTAAAGAGTTTATCTTGTTTATCGAGAATGACTACAGAATTAATTCTTTCTTTTCTTGCTTTTGTATTTAAAACATTTAAAATAAAATCAACTTACCGATCCCTGACTTAGCGAACAATCTTTGATCCAATGACCCCCCTGATGGCATTTGAAACATTGATAGTCCTTTGGCACTTCACCAATTTGATTTGAACCTCGAACTTTCGTATAACTATGAATAATAAAAAAGTTATAATTCAATACCGTGGTGAAACCAATTTGATTAAAAAACTAGAGCGACTTACGTGCTAGGGTGATATCCAGCCGAACTTTGAGTCATCATTGCTTGAATTTTATCGGTTTCCGATGCATCAACGCTAGCCAAATCCAAAGCTTTGGCAACCGGTCCACCTTCATCAACTTTAGGAATGGGACTAGAATTGCTGCCATATCCTTCCCAGGTTTTTGTTTTAGTTTGCGAGGAAGGAATCCTCGCAATCAACAGTGATGTATTTTTAGAAATTAAAGTCTCTTCGTTATCGTACACTAAAACAAATCAATAAATTTCCGAAAGACTTAAATCATAAAGTAAGGTACCTTCTTTAGTTTGTGCATTGGTTACTTGTAGATCAAATTCTGTGTTTTTGCCAATTCTTTTCTGCTGCATAATAGAATTTTTTAGATCGCGAACCGATATATGTAGTCCATCGAAAGTTATGGTATCATACTCCAAAGCAGATTTAAATTTGTAATGAACAGACATTGTGGCGCACTTTATTATTCTTTACCAACAAAATGCTTTAAAAAAATTATTTGTGTAATCACTGCCGCTAGGCGGTAGTATTAGCATGTTACGATTTTAAATTGTTACGCAAGATGCAAATTTCCACTTACATTTATCTAAATTGTGGTAATACAGTATATACTCAGATTACAGATCGACATCGAATATTAACAACGCATTTCACGAATGTGTATTCTTAAAACCAAAAAGTAATCGTTGACTTATCTAATGACAACAGCTAATTCAACCATTGCGACAAGATTGCCAACCTAAAGTACCAAAACACTAATGCCAAGATACAGGTTGTTTCAAAATTACTCTTTACAATTTTTACTTTTCTATCCAGAAGAACAATCCAACAAAAAAAAAGTTTTTCGTCAAAATCATTACCAACATAAAAAATAATATAAATCCTTTTTAAGATTATATTTTAAATTGCAGCCTTTTATCAAATTTTATTAACAAAATTTAAAGACTAAAAAGTTAAAAATAAAAAAAATTAAAAAAGCTTTTTCTAGAAATTGCACTAAAATAGTACATTATGCAACAAGGAAATTAAGTGACCAATTAAGGTTTGTTTGAAAGAGGCTTTAGCAGAGGGCAGCAATTACAAAAAATAATTTTTCAAATTAGAATAAAGCTCCTTGAAAACAAAAACGTGGTACTATTAGTCATAGCCCCACGCTTTTTATATTGATGTTTTCGGGGAGCTTTGTTTGTTCTAATTTGAAAAATTATTTTTTAGTGCAATTTCTAGAAAAAGCTTTGTTTAAGAGGTTTTTTAATTTTTTTTATTCTTATTTTCACAAGAAAATGTATAATGTGCAGTTTTTACAGAGCCGTAACAAGTAACGGTGCATTAGAGCACCACAGCAGATACTAAATTTTAGTTACTTACATCGGCTTATCAATATTGTTTAAATTTAATTTTTGCTTTAAACTAAATAAAATTTTTTATTTAAGTTTAAAATGCCGAGTGTTTGCGTCTTTTTTTTGAATGGGAACCTATGGCATGTTACACTATTTACGATCACTGTAAATCACACAGGAATACATTTTAATTATTATTAGGGCTGGGAATTATATGCATAAAAAAAATTTAAATATGCTCATATTTATGCTCGAATTTTCATAAAAATATGCAAGTTAAAATACAAAATATGCAGTGAAAAATTCAGAATTCAAGTTCAAAATATGCAATAAAAAGCTAATATATTTTCCACTTTTTTGATACAAAAAATGCTCTTAAAATGATTTGAAATTTTTCGCAGTTTAGAGCGAAGACCAATTAGACCAAGCCAGCTAAATTTTCTTTTTTAAATCTATATTTCTTAATTTTACAATTGAGTTTCTAACAATAATTAAAGAATAAAATATCAAGCGTTGAGCATCTTTAGACGAGGAATAAAAATCTCTGTAATTTGATATCGTTTTCATTCTTAACCGTTATAATGGAAAGCAAAAATTTAGAAAAATCAATATCCCATGTTATTTCCATATGTTCAATTCTTTGGCCAGTCACCCGGTATAGTAATTTTATGAGTTACAATAAATATACGAATTTCACTAATATATGAACCAATCGTGGAGAATATGCAAAAAAAATTTTAGCTCTAATTACTTTAATTTATGTTTCGCAAATATTCAAAAATTGACGTTCCCATATCAATAAGTGAAAATATGCATTTGCTTATAATCCCAGCCCTAATTATTATACAAAGAGGATAATTAAGGTAGGCGTCACTTTCAAGTAAATAAGAATCAATTTTTACTTATTAGCATTACTCAACAAAGATTAGAATGGCCACTTCAATTTTATTTCAATACCTTATTATTGTAAGTCGAAATTTAATAAATCTTAAATTGGTACAGATAAATGCAGCTTCGATTATGATTTGCTTTCAATCGTGGTCCAGAAATAATCACTTTTGAAGTTTGATCCGTTTGTAAAAGTACAAGGTTACATTAAACCAACTGCCGTTGTAATTATAATGGTTCTCAACTTATTTACAGCAATTCAAATTCTCCCACTATAAAAAAATAAAAGTCTTTATTTAAAAAACATTATGCAAAAACTGAATTATCATAATCTATACTGTTCTTAGTGTATCCGAATATTGTATGTAGGAATTAAAGAAAATATAATTTTAAAGATATATTAATAATAAATAAATAAAATTTTGTTTTCTTTATTGTGGATCGTTTCCAATATTTTTACAAAAATTAGTAATGGAATAAGTTGTCCTGTGCAGTTTAAGTCATAATCAGTGATTGGAACACCTTTGCTGTTGGGTAATACTCCCCGACTTCGTTGAACATAGATTCAGCTATGCTCAGATTCAATTTCAAGCAACGATGTTGTTCATCAAGTAGCGATTTGCTTTGGCTTTGACTGGCAACCTCTTCATCTTCTTAGCAACTTCTTAAAACAAAAAATACCATTAGATGCTGGTTTATAAAATAACATGAATTCATATTTAAGAAGTATAACCCTCACATTCGGGATATACTTGTTCAAATAACCCTCCGAAGAGGTAAATTTACCGGAGCTTTTGGCGTTCGGGAAACCTTGATCATCAAATTTCCTTCAGCCTTCGGCTTTGTGAAATTAATATTCCAATATTTCCCTCACGAAGCTCCTGAAATTTGCCTCGTCCGTCAGGACTGTTTCATATGGATAAAAATGATTAAAACCTGAGAAAAATTCTGTAATTACCTCTCAAAAATAATCTTCATAATTGCTGTTGAAGCAGCATCAAAAAAATTGTTTTACAGCATTCCTACAATAAAAAAATAAAATTTTAAACAAATTCAATGCAAGATAATATAAAACATTATCAAGTTAGAAAATTCAGTATAGAATATGTAATCATAAAGATTCATTATCCTTTTGGCTTATTTTGAGTTTTATCATCATCTTAATTATTTGAAATAAAATTTAAATTAAAATAAATCTCACCTGTCACTGGCGTGTTGCAACATTCTATCTTGTGTCCTCAACCTAAAAAAAAAAAGATATTTTAATCGTTGCAAAAGAAATCTCAAGAAAATTATATATATATTTTTTTATAAAATTAATTTTTACATTTTCGGAATCTCGACAGGCAAACCTGGAAAAATTATTGAAGTGATTGAAAAGATATGCTATTAAATTCAAAAATCAAACTTGATTGACATCAAAATGAATAAATAAACTTTTGAAAAATTCTAAACCGGAAAACTAAACAAACCAAAATAAAAAACCTAAAATGAAGCGTTAGTTGTAATTAAAAATTACAAAATTTGTAGATTGCCCCAATTTCAAAATTTCATGTGTATGAACTTGGTGAAACGTACAGGACAAATCTACGTATTAATTAGTTATATTGTTAATATAACGAATATGATAATTGCTGATTGTTCTTCAATTTCATGTAAAATGTAAAAATTAATTTTATAAAAAAATATTATCACATGTTAATAACCTTAACCATTTTGAAAATTATATAGTATCTAAGATAAAAAATGTACAGAACAGGGTTTGACCATAATAAGTGTCTCAGCCCAGGGGCTACACAGTCTATGGAATCTATCCTATGCACCTCCCGAAGGGTACTCAATCTACGACAATGCGACGGTAACCCCCAAAATGAAGAAGCTCCTTAACGCCAGCGGAAGGTAAGTTCCAACTGTTATGTCAATTAATTAAAATCTGCATACAATTTTTAAAAAAATCAACCACGGGTAAATGGTCATTCAGATCAGCAGTGTGGCGCAATGCTTAAATCGTCATGCTAGGATGCGGTAAACCGCAATTCGCTACTCGATCATGTCCACGCCACACGGCTGTGATCTAAATAAGCCCAATATCCATCTATGGGCTATGGAAAGTCCACGGTAGTGGTTTGATAGGATCGCTGGTTGAGTAACGAGTGGGAGTTCCGTATTCGAATGATGAACCCACGGAATATCTCAGCCCAGCCTTTGAGCGAGTATCGACACTCCGTGAAGGGGTGCACAATAAGCTTAATTCAGTGCAGTGGGGTCAGTACCACAGCCCGTTACAATAATGAATGAGTAAAGGGTCATTCATAAATTAAGTCATACAATTAGAATATTTAAAAGGCTACAGTAAATAAATTACATAATAATAAAATTATTCTTACCACATTAAATTTATTCTGACCGACATGGACATTTTGGAGAACCAAGTCTTCTGAAATAAGAAAACCTCAAATTAACCAACTGTTAGAAACGTATGAAGATGAAATGACATTAAAAAAATTTCAGTTTGAAAATTTATAATCAAGAATACTACTCATTATCCTTTTAGCTAATTAATTTGTTCATCATTTTTTAGGTTACGGTCACGTATACTATCCCAAGAATTGCACTTTTTCCTATAGACGATTGGAAAGAAGACAATTTTCTGAGTATATTAACACAAAAATTATTGTGGATTATGCAATAGTTGTCGAAATAACAGCATTTTAAAATTACGAAAAGCAGGCAAATGTAATATGATATACCCGATGTGTGACGGTCGATCTCACGTTGAGGTACGGTCTCGTCAGTGACGGTCTCATTTTTTTGACGGTACGTGTGCTTTGATATAGTCTTAATGATGTGTTCATTCGATATCGACACCCGTATGAGTTCTATGGCTTCGAGTTCCACCCTTGGCGAGTTCTGTCATTTTTCAGGGATATTTTTAAATTTTTTTGCCTTACACAAAATCGGCTAATCATGCAGCCGTGTTAAAAGGTGTATCTAAAATACATGTAAATTTAAATTTTTCAAATTCGATTTTTTCGAGAACTAATTTATAATCCAACAAAATTTTTGTTCTAGTATGCTTAGAAAAGTGTCCTTTTACCCATTTTCAATAGGAAAAAGTTAAAATCGTGAGATAGTATAAGTGACAGTTCCCATTTTTTATAATAATAATTGCATTATAATTTGATTTTGTAATTACCTCTCAAAAATAGCTCACGGTTTCTGCGAAAAACAAATCCTAGGTCTGAATTCCTAAAAAAGTAAAAAAATTTATATACAATACATCCAATATGAGTTATAAAATATTAATGAGTTTATATGTTCAGCATAGAATTTATAATCATAAAGATTCATTATCCTTTTGGCTTATTTTGAGTTTTATCATCTTAATTATTTGAAATAAAATTTAAATTAAAATAAATCTCACCTGTCACTGGTGTGTTGCAACATTCTATCTTGTGTCCTCAACCTAAAAAAAAAAAAGATATTTTGATCGTTGCAAAAGAAATCTCAAGAAAATTATATATTTTTGTTTTTATAAAATTAATTTTTACATGCAACACGAAATTGAAGAATAATTTAATTCATAACTTACATAAAATTGTTCAAAAACTATTTAAATGAATGATATAGCTTGCGACACGCAGTTATATAACCGTATGTTTAGATTTTCGAAATCTCAACAGGCAAATCTGGAAAAATTATTGAAATGATTGAAAAGTTATGCTATTAAATTCAAAGATCAAACTTGATTAAAAGTCAAATTTATTTGACTTTTGTAAACACAAAAATTATACCTACTTGAAGCCAAAATGAATAAATAAACTTTGGAAAATTCTAAACCGGAAAACTAAACAAACCCAAATAAAAAACCTAAAATGAAGCGTTAGTTGTAATTAAAAATTACAAAATTTGTCGATTGCCCCAATTTCAAGATTTCATGTGTATAAACTTAGTGAAACGTACAGGACAGATCTACGTATTAATTAGTTATATTGTTAATATAACGGATATGATAATTGCTGATTATTCCTCAATTTCATGTAACATGTAAAAATTAATTTTATAAAAAACAAAAAATATTATCACATGTTAATAACTTTAACCATTTTGAAAATTATATAGTATCTAAGATAAAAAATGTACAGAACAGGGTTTGACCATAATAAGTGTCTCAGCCCAAGAGCTACACAGTCTATGGAATCTATCCTATGCACCTCCCGAAGGGTACTCAATTTACGACAATGCGACGGTAACCCCCAAAATGAAGAAGCTCCTTAACGCCAGCGGAAGGTAAGTTCCAACTGTTATGTCAATTAATTAAAATCTGCATACAATTTTTAAAAAAATCAACCACGAGTAAAGGGTCATTCAAACCAGCAGTGTGGCGCAATGCTTAAATCGTCATGCTAGGATGCGGTAAACCGCAGTTCGCTACTCGATCATGTCCACGCCACACTGCTGTGATCTAAATAAGCCCAATATCGATCTACGGGCTATGGAAAGTCCACGGTAGTGGTTTGATACGATCCCTAGTTGAGTAACAAGCGAGAGTTCCGTGTTCGAATGGCGAACCCAAAGAATATCTCAGCTCGGCCTTTCTGCGAGTATCAACAATCTGTGAAAGGATGCACAATAAGCTTAAGCTTCAGTGCAGTGGGGTCAGTTCTACAGCTCGTTACAATAATGAATGAGTAAAGGATTATTCATAAATTAAGTCATAAAATTAGAATATTTATCAAATAAATTACATAATAAAAAAATTATTCTTACCATATTAAATTTATTCTGACCGACATGGACATTTTGGAGAACCAAGTCTTCTGAAATAAGAAAACCTCAAATTTACTAACTGTTAGAAAGGTATGAAGATGAAATGACATTTTAAGAAAATTTCAGTTTGAAAATTTATAATCAAGAATACTATTCATTATCCTTTTAGCTAATTAATTTGTTCATCATTTTTTATAATAATAATTGAATTATAATTTGATTTTGTAATTACCTCTCAAAAATAGCTCAGGGCTCCTGCGAAAAACAAATCCTAGGTATGAATTCCTAAAAAAGAAAAAAATTTATATACAATACATCTAATACGAGTTATAAAATATTAATGAATTCGCATGTTCAGCATAGAATTTATAATCATAAAGACTCATTATCCTTTTGGCTTAATAAATTTTATCATCATCTCATCAAAATTTAAACTTGTAATTAAAACTTCTCGTACTTCTTATAATTGGCAGCCCTGAAGCTATTCATTGCAAATATAATCTTAAATCCTACAACCAAAAAATGCTATTCAAACAAGATCGTTTTGGAGATGTCGATCAAATTAAAGTAAGTTAAAATATTTCGATTCAAACTCTTTTATATTTGATTGTTGCAAAGTCTGAACATATTTTGTAAAACCCAAAAATTACGAATCACCTCAAGTGTACTCAATCTACGACACTAACCCCCACGATAAAAAAGCTCGTAAACGCCAGCGAAAGGTAAGTTCCAACTATTATATCGATAAATAATTATAAAAAATTTTACACAACTTACACAGCTACGAAGCGATGCAATTTCATGTTACTTGGATCTGCTGCGAACATCTTCGAATTTGAACAATGCAGAATATGTGCTCGTTCTGCAAGAAAAATACTATTTTAAGAAATATTCACTTTTTATAACAAAAAATATATGTAAGAATTTGATAAATCAGACCGCCCTAGAATAATATCCACATGGGTATTCGGATTTCAACCATAAACAATAAAAATCTAAATCATCATGAGAAAAAACGTGGTTACCCACGTGGAAGTGTAATTTTTCAACTACAGTAAAATAAAATTTAAATGTAAACTTACTATTGTGAACTTCTCGTTAATTTGAATCTTCTGCAAAAAGAAGCAACAGATGCGATTCATCAAAGATTCGTTAACCACAAAAATAATAATGGTTGGTTGTCGTCGGTATCCATAACGAAAATGAAAAAAATTCCTCTTGGACTGTGGCCAGCCATGACTGTGGCTACCATACCGCCACCGGTTGAGACACGAACTAAAATTTTAAATTTGAATATTTTGAAAAATAAAATCAAAAATAATCTACCTTGTCTGCCTTTGCAGTGTGGTAAATTAACCTTTTGTGACATGAATTAGTCCAAAAACGGTTAAAAAAATTCTTAAAAATAGCCCTAAATCTTTATATTTCACATAACCTCACATTAGAATTTTTTAACCTAAAACATTAAAAATGTCTTTCTTACGGCCTTTTATTCGCAAGACGTTGACTACCACAAATTACTTGAAAGTTAACAGGTAAATTTGAAAGAACAATTTTTTGCGTTAATTCAGAACATATTATTTTTAGATTGGCCGTTACCAGTTATTGCTACTCAACTAAATCTAAAAATGAAGAATACGACGATACACCAATAAAATACACCACTAGTCCCGCTAACAAATGGAAGGCACAGCATTCGATTCAGGGGCACAACGCATCAGAACGGTTATGGTATGAACCGATCGTTATGTTCGGGAGTATTGCTGTGTTTTTAATTTATTTTTGTATATTACGTGAAGAAAACGATATAGACCAGCATTTAACTGCTAGTTTATATGACCGAATTGACGGTTTAGAAGAATATCAACTTAGAACTATATTAAAATATAATCAAGAACATAATTTAAGTACGAAAGAAATTTTAGATCGGTTGAAACGAATTGAAGAAGAAAATATCAACTTGAAAAAGGTTGAATAGTATTATCATGTTTTAAGTAATAAATTAGGTATTTCTCAACTTGGATTATTATTTTAAAAGCCTCTCCTACATTAAAGATACCAATGTAGTTGTGCTATAATATAAAACAAATTCAGCAAAACAATTTTGATTTTTTTTACTTGTGTTGCGGTATAGGCTTATATTGTTTATTATAGAAGACTCCCATATTTTAGGCTGTTTAGATCTTCTCAAGAGGAATTTTGGTCTGCGGTTTACCTCTTGAGTTTTTCTTTAAACTGCTGATTTTGTATTTTATAAGTTAAAAAATTATATAATGTGAAGTGCCAAACTTTTACTCGAGTAATTTTTATACTGGGTGTCTCTCATTACAACCCAACATGGTATATCAGTTTTTTAAACATTCAACTTTCATTTTTATTTTATCGTAATTCATCTACAGCATTGATAGAGAACCACAGAAACCAAAAGCAGGGGTATCTCATTGCTCAAAAGCTTTTCACAAACAACCTTTATATTTTTACACAGAATTTCGTTTAATTAAACGTTGCCCAACCTTATAATGAATAGTAGAACCCTGAGTATCCATGGACGTTTGAAACTTCGGTAGTCTATATTATGCCAGCAGCTACACTGGACGTAGATCTAAATAGCAATGAATATGATAATCAATTAGTAACTAATTTGAAATGTAAATATGAATTTCGTGCCAGCTGATAAAATCAGAGATACCTACTACGTTGATTCACAAAATCAATTCCCAAATAAAATAAAAGGAAGTGAATACACAAGATATTACAATATTAATCCAAATCGAGGAAGAGGACTGCAAGTGCAACAAAAAAAAACAATTTTCGTCTACAATATTTTATATTTAATTAACCAAAACTTATTTCTAATCTAAATAATACATACACATAGTTAAATCTAATAAAAAAAATAGGGCAAAACCCCCTATGCTGGCAGACCCTCGGCTCCTGCAGTTTTTCTCAACCACTATTGAGAAAGTCCTCGAGACATGCCAAACACTGGATGTTTTATCCTACACAATATTTAAGTGGAATTTTCTATCGGAAAATTTGTTTCAATAAAAAAAACTTACAGTAATGAACACCGAGGCCTAACCAGAGCCAACTTTGTAATTAATGGCTTGCAGATCTTGCAAACCAATTTTATGATAAATTACGATTTATATTATTATGTTTTACAAACAAATTACAAAATGGTGGATGAAACAAATAAACATGACATGTTTAAAACAAAAAAAAAAGTTCATAGTAAATAAGAATTAAATTAATTTAAGCACGTTCGCCTCTGATTCGGCGTGCCAACTGAATGTCTTTGGGCATTATTGTCACCCGCTTGGCGTGAATAGCACATAAATTTGTATCTTCAAATAGACCGACCAAGTAGGCTTCACTGGCCTCCTGAAATTAAAAAAAAAAGCGTTAATTTTTTAAACCCATTAGAAAAATAAAATTATGTGGCCTTAATGAATTGTAATAAAACAGAAATGCACAAAGGAATTAAATAGCAAATAAAAATTCAGGTAATGTCTCAAAGTAACATAACCTCAATACAATTTGTTCAATTTTACCGCCAAAATTAAAGATAATTTCCTGAATTTTTTAACCAAAAAGTATGAAATACTAACCTGTAGGGCACCAATGGCAGCAGATTGGAACCGCAAGTCTGTTTTGAAATCCTGGGCAATTTCTCTTACTAAACGCTGGAACGGCAATTTACGGATAAGTAATTCTGTAGATTTTTGGTATCGACGAATTTCACGAAGGGCGACGGTACCAGGACGGTAACGATGGGGTTTCTTGACACCTCCGGTTGATGGTGCCGACTTACGAGCTGCCTTGGTGGCCAGCTGTTTACGGGGTGCTTTACCTCCCGTCGATTTACGAGCGGTTTGCTTTGTACGAGCCATTTCTTACTAAAAACAAAAAAACAGTTAGCATTGATCGACACACAGAGCTTGCAAGTCCGAGTGACCCGCATAAAGAAAAATGTAAAAATATGAAAAAAAAATTATTTAATTTTTACAAAAATAACAATAGCTAATTTTTCCAACCCCGTTAGTTGCCATGACAGTTTTTCTGTTTTTCATTACAATGTAATTTAATAAGAAAAAAATTGGAAAATTCCTTAAAATAACTACAAAGTAATTAAATCGTAACAAGAATTCCGAAAATAAATAACAGAATTGGCGAAATTTGAGCAACAATAATATTTTACCGCTCAAACACCGTAAACCAAAACATGTAATGGCGGCCGAGGAAGTTTGTTAACACCAAAAGTGAAATTTGTGTATAAAACGAACCAACGCTGCGATTTGGTGAAAATAATTAGCACCCGACATTAATAAGACAGTAAGATTACATTATCGAAAACGTTTAATTAATAACTTACCTTTACTCAAAATTTGCACAAAATTACTATCGTAATGAATAACAACAACCTTTACTAAACGAAGCTGACACTCGAATGACGAATTCTGAACTGAACTAATATCATTCGTTGGCTTGCAGCGTAACCGAGGCAGGGGATTGGTAATAATAACGATCATTGTGATTGGTCGAAAATAGCCAATTGTCATTGGAAGATTACGTAGACTCCAATAATTTAAAATTTTGTTCTTAAAATTATTTTTTAAACTCATGTTTTGGTTTAAAAAAATTGACATTTTATTAAATCAACCTTTTTTAACCGTAAAAACTAACTTTGTCTTACATATAATCGGTCGTACAAGTGAAAATTTTAAGCAGTCTTTGAATTATCTTGTTTAATTTGCCGACCAAGGTGTTAACAGATGATATAAAAATCGTTAAAAATGGCATTTTACGTTATTCCGTACTATCCTAAATTATTTTTAGGAAATTTTATCATTTTCTAATGATTGATTTTTTATTTATGATACTAATAATAAGTTTCTCAAAATTTTTCATATCATGAAAATTCATGCTGTTTTAATATTTGTTTTGAGCAGGGACTTACATATTACCCACGTGGTTATGTATATGTAGATATAAAATTTTCTATTAAAGACGAATATTTGTTGCTATAAACTATGACGTTTTTATTATAAAACATTTTAGAATTTTTTTAGATTGAATTTTGTTTTATTGTTAAAATTAAGTACAATAAGCAGTACCGTCTTATAGTTAAATTGATGTCAAAGGCTGGACAACATGCGCGGATTCAGACATCGCTTCTAGGGGGGGGGGGGATAATTGATTAAAAAAATTGTTTTTTTTTACTATTGCCACGTACAAGAATAATTACAAAAAAGAAAAAACTATAAGTGAGACATCTGGGAGAGGTAATTATCCTCATTTTCTTCCGTCTTTTAGATTCGCACTTGCAAAGCAACGGCTTGGGGAGTTAACATCGAGACCAGCCCTAACGTAAGTACCAAATTGACATTTGGGTGACCACGGCGTATATTTCAAAAAACATAATATAATGATCGGGAATGCCAATTAATTACAAAAATTATGAACCTACGCATAACTAATAATTAGACTTACCTACACAACATGTATACTTACGTATTGCTTCGTTGTCGAGTCTCAATTAATTAGAGAGAGTTGCTATTGCCGGTTTAACGTTGTAGGCTAGTTTTTTTATCCATACAAAACTTAATGTATATTATTAGCTCATGAAATAAATACTAAAATACTAAATAATCTCAAAAGACTTGACCGTAACTTGAAAATTATTTGGTCCATGTTTTAATAATTTCTTATCGTTTATCTACAACCGAAGGTAATCGATTATTTAAAAAACAAAAAGTGAAATAAATTGAGAAAATTTATTATAGAGACAAATAAATTATAAAAGCATTATACATAGTAATTTTTAAATTCTAATCCAACGACAAACGTTACAATACTCACATCAACAACTTTGTATTTTAAAAATATTTAATCTCTAGACCACGTTACACATATATTGCCAAAATACTACAACTCTTTTTTTCTTCATTTCCTTTGTACTTACATTACAAATTATTATAGTAGTATCTTTAATTCTACACAGATTTTTTACATCTACAATCTTATCTTATGTTATTATATAAAAAAAATACCGTACAAACATTAATATTATTACAAATTACGGGGTGAAAATTCTTCTGTGTAAAATTAAAAAATATAAAAATCATTTTTTGTAAATTTCTTACAAAGGTAAGGGTATAAACATCGTATGCAAACCTTATTTTGCTTTGTTGTGTGTGAGTTTCTTTTTGTACTCCAATATTTAGATCAACATCTGCCACAATGAACAAACTATGCAATAAGGGCGTTCATCAAAAAATTAATAAAATAGAAAATTATTTTAAAAACATTTTTTGGAAAAAAAATTCAACATTCAGATCAACAAAAGTTGATTAACACATTGACTAATAAAGCTAATAAAAATTTTTACAACGTCAGTTTTGTTCCTGCACATCACTTTAATATTTCTTAATAAAAATGGTGTACAATAAGAAAACTTGAACAATATAAAATGCTATAATATACAAATAATCAAAAATTTGAACAACTAGTAAAATAATAGTAACGAACGTGTGAATTAGGTATCGGGTGACTTTATAACATCTTCGACATCTTCAGTAAGTCAAAAAACATTGATACCAAAACTATGAGTTTGAGTAAACAAGTGACGCTTCGTATAGGTAAAAAAAATGCAACAATTTCCTAAATACCCGTAGTAAATACAATATTGGAAAGTATATTTCATGTAAAATCAACAAAACGATTCATCTACACATAAACAACAATTTTTATGCTAAAAAACAAAATTCGAGATCGAGTCAAACTTTCAAACAAAATTTGAGGTAGCAACGAGTTTTGTAAATCAATTTCTTGAGATGCCGGTAATTATAGAAACTAGAAGCTACTCCGTATTTTTAGCCAAGCAGGATAACGCTGTTATTTTTAAAGAAATTACTAGCGAAAAATTTAAATAAAAATTTGTATAATATAGTTTACTTTTAACAAAATAGAATTTTAGCTTCCCCTAGCTCACCGGAAAAATTCCCATGGACGTACATAAAAATTGTATGTACCAGAAATGCCTTTTTAAAATTAAAACTAAAAGTTATAGTCTTGTAAATCAAAATTCATTTTGAATTGAGTTTGGAGTTAGTTTTCACAAACAATTTAAAATATAAATGCATTAAATAATAAAAAGGAATTTTTCGATATTATATTTCAAAAATTAAAAATATTATCACAAATAGACCACACAAAGCATTTTACCAAATGCCTCATTTTTTCCCGTGTAAAAAACTTTCTATTAATTACAGTGACTTAACCAATGGCTTTCAAACTAACCTTTAATAATTACTTCAAAATTTTGTTATGTAAGACTACCTTTGCTTCTATAAGCATGGGCTATCTGAGATGAGTTCTTTATAAAATTATATTAAACCCTTAAGTGACTTATGCCATACGTTTTGTATTTTTACATGTTGCGGCAATGTTTGGATCGAAGTTATGTAATCAAATAGTGAGGCTCATGGTTTTTGAACAATTAAAAAAAAATTATTTTGGAAAGAGTACTTATCCCTGGGTTTTATTTTAAAAGATATTTTGTGTTCTATTCAGTTGCGGCTAGCATGGCTACTCTATACTCTAATTATTATTATTGCACGTGTTAGAACAATATTTTTAAATGCCAAATTACACTCTTTACCCTCCCTCAACCCCCTCTTATTGTAGCCAACTACAAGCCATCACTGGCTCGATTTTCAGAATATTATAACAATTAAAATAATTCCTTTTTAGTGACATCCTTTATTAATTATTTTATCTGTAAAAAATTCTAATTTACTCATAGGAATTCGCATTTATAAATACGAAAATAAGAAAGGAGCTCTAAATGCAACGTTAGTCCTGATTTTTATTATTATTAAATATTTGCTCGTTACGACAAAATAATTAATATGTAAAAATTATATAAATAATTAATTAATTAGATAAATTTTGCAAAAATTTCTTTGCGATTTCAATATTTTTGTATGGTGTTCCTACGGGTAAATTAGCATAAACAAAAATTTCAAATATTTTCTCGTGAGCTTTCTACAATAGGTTGTTATAGTCACTTAATTATTCTTTATTTATATGAATGTTTTATCTCAAAATACAGATTTCTGTCGATAAAAATATAAAAGATTATCAAATCGTTACATATTATTTTACAAAACATTTATTTCATTGACTTCTTATTAAAACATTCATATATGTAAATAAAAAGTAATTCTTCTAATTTTTGTAATATTCTAGAAGTAAACTACATACTAACGAGGGGCATCATAGCGAGTATATTGGCAATCGAAATGTAGATTCTGTTATATATTCGTTTGCACAGTAATTGTCGATTTGTAAATCGAACAGAAATGAAGCGGGAAGAAATATCGTGTACGTTATTTGGAACTTTTCTGACGAAGGGAAAGGTTACCGTTTAAAAAACATAAGTTTTTCTCCAAAGTAAAATAATTTTTAACACCTTAATTGATAAGCAGTGTTTTAAAAATCCATGATTTTCTAAATACGAATTAACAATTAGATAAAACATTTTTTACTATTAATTACAAAATTCAACAACTTACAGAATCATTTGCGTACTCAAACTAAATAGAAAACCTACAATTGTTATCTTTGTTACTAAAAACCAAAAATTATAGTGCAAGTAAAAAATCAATGGAATGTAAAAAAATCAATTATTAACTTTATGGTGTCTTTTTTTAATTCAGTAACGAAAAAGCGATATTCTTAAAAAAAAAAGAATGGGTCGAGGATATCTTTTAAACCTTAAGAGATAAAAAATAAAAAAATGTACTAGAATAATTTATTTGTAAACAAAGATGACAATAGTGGGGTAGTCATTTAAAAAGCCACAAAAATTGGAATTTTTGACTTACTAAAAAAATGTATCTTTACAATTCTACCAACGTATAATAACTATAGGCCCACTACTTTTATAATAATTACTATAATTTATTTCATTACTACCTAGTTAAAGTTATATTGTACGGTAAAAAGTTTTATCTGTTCTTTCTAAATATTTAGGATAGCATTCTAAAAGCGAATCAAATATAAAAGGTATGGTACTCTTGTAGGTATAAAACAACTTTAATTGACCACCTGTACTTTGCGTTCAGTTGCACTAAACAATAATATAAAAAGGATTCCTGCTGCACTTTGCAACTTGTTTGTTAAAATAATACCAAAAAATCATAATATTTAATCAACTTGAGTTGTATGTATATAAATGGAATCGAAAAAAAATGATATCACATAAATACAAATATAAAAATATATTATTTTCTTTTTTCTTGCAAAAATAAAAAATTGATATGTTCACAGTGCAGCAAAACTAAAAAATAACGCCAAAATAAAAAATTATAAAAACACAACTATTATTTTCCTAAGTATCTAAATAATATTTAATTATAAAAAATAATTACTAAAGCTTGATGCGATCCCTTAAAACAGTTTATTTCTTTAAGCGACGTCAGTTACATTTAATGCATAATTGGTACTAATATTATCATTTATATTATTAAAAAATCTAAGATGGTTAAACACGACACATAATAATTAATAAATGTGATGTTTTCTAAAACAATTTAACTTTAAAAAGAAATCAAACAATTTTAAAAAATCGCGAAAAATCGTAAACCTACGTAAATCTAATATTATATCTTTTATTAAAAATTTGTTAATGCATGCAATATATCTGTGCCTCGTATATTTTCTTTTTGTAAAAGAGAAAGTCAAAAAAAATACTTATAGTAAGTGCATGATAATCATTTTTCAAATGACTAGATAAATAATAATTTCTTTTAAATCAACAATTGGATTGCCAATTTCAAGTTTCATAATTTTGGTGAAGAAATCACAACCCTAGACAATCTTTTTTGGTTAAATTTTGTAAAAGTTCAATTCATTTAATCGACTCAAATTTCATTGCAGAAAAACGAAAACTACAACATTTAATCCTCTCCACTTTTAATGTAACATACTTTTCAAAGTCTCGGGAAATGTTTGAATTACGTCACCGACCTTAAAGATCGACAGAGTGGAAAGTCTTAAGTACATAAAATCAAAACACGAACCTCTTCAGATTAGGGTGTGATAACTGCATTTCATGCAACCCGAAAACCCTAAATTCTAAGCTTAAAGAAAAAATATCAATTTTTGGAATGTACCGCCTAAAACCAACGGTTTTAATTTGTTAAGATTGAAAATAAAAAATGTTCTATGGTAAAATAATAATAATTAAAATAAAAAAACCTAATAACAATTAGATTGTTACATAATAATTGGAAAAAACACAGTTAAATTGCATGCCCACCTACGATTCTTAATTTCACATATTATTAGTCAAATTGATAGGCGTTTGACAGTAAGGACATTCGGATTGTGTCATAGCACACGACTCGCACAATACAAAATGATTACAATTTAAAGTAACTGTCCTATTCTTTTCTTCACATACCATACATTTAGACGCCGTCTCTCTATATAAAACTTTGTCGATTTCCTCTAAATCGTGTCTCAACCTGGAACGAATATTTTTCAAATCGCCCAAAGACAACTTTTTTAATTCAGAGACTTTAGTAATACTGTGCAAATGAGGACCACCTTGTAAATTTTCACACTCCTGCTTTATTTTAGCATATTTTGTCATCACATCTGATAGTTTATTTTCGGACGCTTTCGCCTTCTGAATTGCTTCGTCAGTTTCCCTCTGCCAAGCGTCGCAAGCCGTTCTTGCTTGTTGCAGTCGATCCTCCCAATTGTTAATTTGTAAACGCGCCGTTTGTAACTCGTCACGTAACCTAACCACTTCTAAATTACTACTCAGACTCGGAGATATGCTAAAATTATTGTGATTTCTAGAATTTGGCGAGATATTTTGTGTCGTAAAGTCGAAAAAATTTGGAAACGAGTTTATTTTTGAAGAACTATTATTGAGCTGCATTTGCGAATGATTTAAAAACGGATCAATCGAATCTGACTGTGAAAAACGTGCAGGAGTTAAAAAACTCGACTGTAATTGCAAGGGACTATTGCTTGTAGGACTAAATGCGCCTAAACCTGTGCGCGCACCCGGAATATTCACCGGAGCTGTACTACCCAACAAACCAGCCGACGATGCCAAACCCACCGATATCGAATTGCTTACTGAAGGCGACGCCGTCTCCAACTCCCGATCTAAAGATGACAGATTCAAATCGTCCAGTTGCAACTCATCCAATGCACTACCTGCAATAACAAAACTTTTCTTTTACAACTGAAAGATGTATCGAGGCATTAAAAGCAATAATAGACTAATCCACAAATTTAATTTTTCAAGAAAACAATAAGAAATTATGTTACTCAAAATATTACTTGTTAGTATTTGTTGTCGTTTCCAAAGACCAATTTTGAAAAACAAATTTGTTGCTTAAATTGTTATTACTGTTAACGCCTCAATTTGTAACACAACTTACCCACTACACTCTCAACAGTATCGTTTCCCGTGCTATAATATGGCAAAGACGATCTAATTCCACTATAGGCAACGCACAAAGTATGCTTCCTTTGTTCCCGTTCCAGTTGATCTAAACAAATAATAAGTTGATCACTATTTATCACAGTATAATGCAGTACTATAAAATTTACCTAAAGTTGGATCGTTTTCGATAGCTAACAATTGTTTAGAAAGTTCTACAGATCCCATTGTACTTAATGACCTATTATATGGAATTGGTTTATGGGTTAATTGTGATCCCGGTGCTTTATTGTGAGAACTATTATTTGATCCTATCGAAGATGTAGACGAAGATTCAGATACCTCTCCACTTCCGTTCTAGAAAGCACAACTTTGAAAACCAACAAGCCAAACTACAACCAGAAAAAACTTACCGAACTGTCGCTATTTTTATCTTTCTTATCCAATGATGTTTGCGGAAGTGCATTTGATAAAATTTCGGCTAAATTTGTACCACCATCTAAAGGTGCACTATCTCTAGTAACTCCCATTTCTTCTGTAAAGGTAAAATTTTGTTTGTATTGAATTAAACCACAGGTTTTTCAATAAGACTTACGCTCAACATGTGCAAAGGCGCAAAATACGCCTCTGGGACAGTAACCTGACTGCTGAACGTCGTTACATTTTGTACTTTTGTAAATTTCTGGGTGAAATTGTTGTTCTGTTCGAGTGTGACAATAAGAACAAGTGTCTCCTGCATCGCAATTGCCTGGTTCTCCCCATTCTTCTCCGTGTTTAACATTGGGACATGGTGTGGAGCGATACTTAAATTTTCTAGGACTTCTTCTTTTATCTTTACTATTATGATACTGAGGACATGCGTATCCTTGTCTACAAAGTCTTGGTGGTCTTTTGCACGGTTCTGTTTTGTAATTTGCCAAGACATAATTTGTATCTACAACAATTTTATCGGTCAGTTCGATTGGTACTTCAGAAGCAACGTCTCTTCTTACTATATAACATTAAAAGTATGAGTAAATTTTTAAAATTCCGAATTTATTGAAATAATTCTCCCTTGTCTAAAAAAGAGATTTATTGGAGTAGTATTTGCATTTCTTTAGGTCACTCCCCAATAGTTGCAAAACAAATAAATTGTTAAAACATGCTCGAGAACAGATTTCATCCCTACTTTTTTGTAAAAAAAATAGGCTTTGTACGTCAAACGTTACATAAATAATACTGAAGAAAACTTCTGTAAAAAAAACTCCAAAAAAACAGAATTTTTTTAATAGGTTTCGTTTGACATATTGAATAGGGTCATGTAATATTGAAGAATGCATAGATGAAAATCAAAGACAAGATTTAAAAATTAGAAAATTACTACATATTATTTTCCCGCCTTCGATAAATCATTTGCCGTATTTTTCTTGTTTAAGAAACATTTAGGATTTTGAAAGAAACGCTCAGTACATTGATCTGCATTACATATTTTTATATTTTTTACTTAAGTTGAAAGTTACTTTAGGTTTGTTCGTTTGTCATACTCCGAACTACCTGGAGTAAGTTGGTGTAGGTAGTGTAATCCAGTGTAACATAGTACAGGAACATTTACGGTCTACAAACGAATACGTTTTACCATTCTCTGTGTAACAACAACAATAATGATACTTATACAACAATAATTATACTTTAAAATGCAAGTATAAACAAGTCAACTGCAGAGAATGATACAACGACCGTACAAAGTGCCGAGAGGACCAATGCTTTCACAAAATTGTTAAATCAATTATATAAAGAAAATTATCGTCAATTAAATTTGCAATAATAGCATCGTCCATTTTAATTCAAAATTTTTACAATTGACAGCTATTTTCTTCGTTAGGTATTTTTACACTACTATACACTGACTTTACACTGATCGGTGTAATTCGAAGTTACTCCGAACTGTTCAGAGTAACGTTACACTGACAAACAACCACAATCAGTTCATTCGCACTGTGACAAACAAACAGACCTTTTATTCTACTGATTAATTAAAATAAGCGCATTGCTGCCCTAGTTCTAAACTGAGAAATCAGAGTTGTAATTGAATAAAACCTTGGTGAAAACTGAGGTTTATAAAATGTTTAGAATCAAATATAGTTTTCATATTTGTCATATATGATAAAGTCATACATGACTTTCATACCATTAGAAAAAAAATTTCGTACTACGTATGTTAACATAAAAAGAAAAATATTGTATCCATATCAACATTAAATAATAAAATAATTATAACAATTAATAAGCAAAATGATACAAGTTTTAAGTTTCCAACTCAAGTTAAATTATTTGTTGAATTAATTCGAGATTCAATCTTTTGCGCTACGGTGAACTTTCTCTATCTCGAAGTATGTACTTTTATATTAAAGTTTTCTAAAAAATTTATTTTATGAGCATGGAATAAAGCATTTGAAAATATTTTGAAATTTTACTGTTTTTGTCTTTAAATAAAAGCACAAACGATGACAATAGAAGTACGCTCAAGCATAATAGTAATTAAGTGCGATGCGTCATAAAAATTTACAATATTAATATACAAAATAGAATAACTAAGTAATTCACTCTTTCACGTCATCATTAAAAATTCTCGCAAAATAGTTTCAGAATCAATCAAACACAAATGACGAAAATTAAAGTAGTACATCATTCAACACCAATTTGATTAAAAAAATTTACGATGACCCAGGAACAAAATTTAAAGAACACAAAAAAACAACTGGCGATTATTATATCTTTCATCTGCAGATAATTCAATAAAATTTAAACCTTCAAGCAGAAAACGGAGAATTTCTTTTACATTTTTTCTTACACTGGGGAAAAGACACCAAATAAACTTTAAAAAGAAGAAAACTTAGGTCATGACATAATGAAATGTTGGTAAGTTTTCTTTAAATTTGTTGTGAATTTAAGAAAAGAAAATATTTAATGGAAAACTGGAAAGAAAAGCTATTTACCAGGTATAAGCATAAGAATCGTAACAAAATAAAATATTAATTTTTTAATAATAAATATTAATTTTGTAATAAATTGAAAAACGGTCATGTATTTATTTTAATCTAATTTAAACTTTTATGCTTGCCATTTGAAAATATTTAGAATGTAAATAAAAACAAATGAAAGTGAAACTGAAAACCATTCAAGTTCACATTCAAGGTCAAAATATGAGCAACGCATTGTGATAAAACACTAGAAATATTTTCAAGTTGTTTTTATCCGACATGCTTGGAGCAAGTTAAATTTGTTTAAAAATTAAAATCAAAACCACTACCTTGCCACTTGGGATCCTCGTTCATCAGGTTCCTCTCTTTATCCAAAGCGTTTGGTCCATTGGAATTGTTTCCTTCGGCTTCGGCTGCCTCCAACGCTTGTATCTCCTTAATATCGTATACTGGTGGTCGATGATCGTTAATTCCATGAGCAAATGCACAATGCAAGCCATTTTTAACACAATATCCTCTGGAATCGGTGTCGTGTACGCACATGCACGTCTTATAATACCTTAAATGATATCTTCTTTCGGTGTCACCGGCGGTGCGATGTAAATACGGACAACTAAAACGAAATTTAAAAATTAAAACCGCAACTTTTTTAGTATTAAGTTAGGTTGTGTAAATTCCGAAATTTACGTCACGGACGAGTTTGTTTTGATGAAAAGTTTGGTTATAGAATCTCTTGATGTTGTTGTTGTTTGTCAGATTTTAAACGGCAATCGTCGGAGATGGAAGAAAAAATGTAAATTCTAGTCGGCAAAGGGTGGACAACGCCAAAATGGAAGCATTTGTTTGTCGTTGAAAGATAAAAAATAAATTTGTCGAAAACAATATGTTGTTTGTCACACCCACTACGCTTAAAAAATGACAGTCCCGAGTTAACCAAAAAAGGTGTACTCACTCGTCTCCATCGGGACAAATTCCCGTAGTTTCGTCGTATTTTGTGCAATAATTGTCGGCGCTATAATTAAACGTTCCATCTCTTCTTCTTACAGGTCGTCTTCGCCTTTGATTCATAAAATGCCAATGAAAACAGGTGAATGGACGATGCTGTGTACATTTGTGTTGCAAGAAGAGCGGGCATTGCTCGACGCGAAACTCCTTTAAATATCTAAAACAAAGCGATTTAGAGAAAGTCTCCTAGCGAAAATTGAGCTAAATTCATTATGGAATGCGTAGGTGTAGGTTTAATTTAGTAAAAATACACTTACGTGTAATGATTGGGTTTCTCAGGTTGAGTTGTCAACAAAGGTTTCGACTCCGACGGCATTTTGTAATCACTAGCGCGCACAAGAACTGCGCAAGGCACGCTTCTTCTCCGCCAATTATAAATTGGCGGTTATGTCACGTGTATTGTTCAACGCAAGAAATTTGAATACTCAAGGACATTTATGTTTTGATCAATTTATTTCCACTACCGTTAATCCTCAATTTCTTACCTGATTTATATAATTCGAACGCGTCATGACGACGTAACGCAACAATTGAATGTCACATTTTGTTACCTACTACCCTTTATTGTCGACGTCGACTGACAATCCAGCTTTCAACTCCAAATTCGCGCCCAATTTCGTCTAACAATGATGATAGTAATAATTAACATTATGAAATTGATATGTGGACAATAATAGAATATCTGTTGACATTCAGATTAAGCTTTTTTGCCATCCCAAAATAAAAAATAATATGTAATTTAGTTCTCTCCGGGGACTGTCACAAAATCGTAAACAAATTAATATTAACTGATTTATTAGTATTATTGCGTACACAATTTATTGTTTGCACACCTCAACAATAACAAATTATTATTCACATTGTTTACATATTGTGGTTGAAAAATATCTCCAATCTCCAAGTTGGACGAAAATATGTGATGCGACTTGCTCGGAGCTCGGATTATTTTTTGAAAATAAGATTATAATTTTTTCTTTTTTTAAAACACCCAATTTTATGCATATTGTAGCAGTTTTTTTGATAATATATAATTTATCGATGAAATCATTTTTATAGCCAAAACATTTTATTTGCTATAAAACAATAAATTATGTAGTAGTATGTAATAAAAAGTAAGTAGGTATGTAATTGAAATTTATAGGTACAAATTGGTTGATGCAAGCGTCGAAGGAGCGGCTCACTTTACAAAACCTCCGGGTATGCATACCTGTTAAATTGAAAAGGCTAATAATTTAATTAGGACGGTTACGGTTTGATGCTTAAGTGCTTCGACTACCAAGTAGAGATCCTTGGTTCGAGCCCGAGTAGAGCAGGAATTTCTAGCCGTCCTCCCTCGGCGGGTAATGGCAAACCAACGAGGTAATATGCCTTGAAAAACCCTTTATAAATTGAAGTGGTTAGCCAAAACTTACTGTGGGTTGTAGTGCTGGTCTGTGTAATAATTTAATTACTCATATTATTTTGTCTGAGAAGGCGTAAGCGACACTTTTTGACCATATGATTATGAAAAGAATATTAAATTAATTAAACTGTTAAATGAACACTTTTTCTAGAAAAACTAGATAGGAATTTTTTTTTATAATTAGGTAGTAGATTATTATTAATGCAGCAAGTTTAATTTTTTGTGCCATCCGTCTGCTTTATTAAAACAGTTTTGTTCACAAAATGTAAAAATTATTTTATACCTACATTTTTTTGCTCGAACAAAACCTTTTGACGTAAAGGTTCGCACCTCTGGTGTTGGTGTATAGTACTCTTTTGGTCCTTGCTTTTGTCACCAGTCAATATTAGACCGCTGGCTAAAAATTGTCCCTTTATGAGCTAAGTACAAAATTACTATTTTCTAATACCACCTAAAAAGTTCTCTTTTCAATTGTTTTTTTAGTGCCTAATGATGTTTGGTCTTTCGATAATTTTACTTCAAGAGTAAAAATATTAGCTTTGTCGTTGGTGTATTCCGCAGCAGAATACTGCGCTTCAGTCTGGAGGTAGTTCTTGTTTACTTAGCTTTACTTCACGTAAAATTAGAAGAGAAAGAAATATAAGAAAGTCAAATTCAGCTGCAGTTGAATAAAAATAAAAGTAACTTTTAATCTTTGCATCATTAATATTGCATTGAAGAAGCTACATAAATTCAAAGGAAAAGCTTTTAAAAAATTACCTTCTCACAATAGAGGATTACATTCTTATCAAAATATTAATATTAATCCCCTACGGCACTAATTTATAATAAATTCCTCTTTCCGTTCACCTGTTCATTTTATCACTTAAGTTTTCAATAAATGCTCTTGGAAATGAAAATAATCAAGCACAAGCAAAATAGATCAAAAATTAATGCAGAGTAACAAGAAAAGAAGTTAGCGATAATTTTTTTTTATTATAATACTTTATTCTCTTCTCTAAACATAAAAGCTATAATTATGCATTCATGCATATTAACTCACAATGGCAAATAAAATTAATAAAATTTTTATGACTAGAAAATATTTGTTTTTATGATAGAAGACACAACAAACGAAATTTGTTTAAATGTTTCGCTTATTATGCCTTGTACGATAAATATTTTGTGCACTGTACATATTATTTGATTTTGTCAATATTAAAAGTTAATTTTGTAAAAAAAATTAAATTAATATTAAACAACAAAAATTATTACAATAAAAAGTGATGCACGATATTGGAAAAAAAATCACAACAATAAAATAAAACAAAACAAAAAAATTCAAGAAAAATCTTGTTGGATTTTACAAGCTCCTCACTTATCCCCTCTTAATAGAATTTTAAATTGCTGTAACTTTTTATAAAATAAAAACATTAATTTGAAAAAAAAGGGATTATAATAAAATTATACATTCACATTTTGTAAATCATTTTAAAGTATCACAGTTTCAAATATATGGTATGTATTTTTGCTGCCCAATGAGCGAAAGCTAATCAAAAACACGAATCTAAACCTTCTACACGGTTGTTTTTAAATGTGAATGTATTTTTATTAAATTATTCAAAGAAACAAAAGCGTAAAAACTAAAACTACAGCTACGTTGGCCCTCTCCATCATTCGAAATGAATTTTCAAAACATTTAATCATAATTATTTGTTTACTTTTAAAAATATTTCAGCCTGAGATTCATTTAAAAAAATTATACTAGCAGTATCGTTTTAATGCTATAAGCCAAAACAAAAGCCAACAATTATCCAGAATATTTGTGCCACACTCTGTATATTAAATATAATTTGTACGATTATTACTAGTTTATTAAAAGTTTTTAGTATTTAAAAGTCATTGCTTGCTCGGCGTAAGCTCATTAAGCTTTTCAATTTACATTCGACAATCATACATCCCAAAAAATTATACAGAGCGTTTTGATGTAACTAACCGATATTTTTTATCTTTTAATTTAAAACGTAAATAAAAATACAAATTTTAAATATCTACGTAATTGACCTCGAAACGCAAATTTATTTTAAAATCCCTACCAATTTATTTGATATGGTGGCGTTTGAAAAAAGAAATGGTAATTAAAACACCCCATATAACATGATTTATAAATGTGAGACATTCAGTGCTTAGCAAATCACATCAAGCTTTAAAATTTATATAAAAAAAGACGAAAACATGTAATCTTACGATATGGAAATATTAATAATAAAAAAAATTATTAAATATTACCTATAAAATAAGTTGTTATAAAAATTTTTAAAAAACAATATTTCGATCAAAATGATCAAACAGTTGTACCATATGTGCTAAAAACAACCCTAGTACTATCACTATCGAGAGTAACATCTTCTGGACTTGCTAAATCGACTCTCACGCTACCCGAATTGTTACGTTTTCGTTGTCCCCAATCTCTCAACGTCCACTGATAAACCCCATCCGTCGAAGTACAATTGGACTGATTTGTTTGTTGTTTAGCTTCATCTAAACCATTCTCCACACTATCCATCGTTTCGGAACTCGAACTTGCAGTTTCGAAAGTATCTCCACCACCTCGGTACCTATTGACACCTACAACAAAAAATTAGTTTAGTTAGCAAGTAAAAAACGAATAACGTACCGTTGTCGTCAGGTGAAGTATGACTCTCTTCGATTCCTCTAAGGATGTTTTGACAAGTTTCCGATTCTAACGGAATCGGATCGTCCGAGTCACGATTGTGAATTGTAATTGCAATGTGAGCTGGATGAGGAATCGGTAGTGGTATCACCAACTTGTCGGGCGAAAACGACTTTAGCTGTTTCTTCCATGGCATCCACATGTTCACCCTTGCACTCACTCGAAGAGAACCCAGAGCCGTCGTTGATTCGCTTAAAACAAAAAGTTATTTCCACTTTTACAAGATTTGCAATCTACTTACGCCTTCTTTTCCGTCTTCTTATTCGTGGCAGATAATTTAGAGCGTGGATTGAATGCAGACACTTCTAAATAAGGCGAATGGACTTGAATGTTTCCCCTGGGCGTGTAAACATTACCTAGCAGATCGGGACCACCGACGCCTAAAATTAAAGTGTAAAAATTTATAAAATGTAAATTCACAAAACAGACCTAATTGGACATTATGAACCATTTCGGTATAGCGAGTTAAATCCGCTTGCGGATCTGGGTCGAGTCTGAAACTAGTGTCTGTGTGATCCAACGGAGTTAAAATATCTAAACTAAAGAGTTCTGAGTACAAAATCCCCGTTAAACCGGCCCAATCGCCGGGACTCAGAGCACGATTTTCCCAAAACTGGTCTTCTGTGCATCCCAATTTGGTTAATATTCGAATAGGGTAAAAACGCTCCAGCATTAGTGCACCTTGTTGTATTGCAATCTGAAAAACAGTAATTAGAAAGACGTTTGTTAATTGGAAATGAAAGTGCCTAAAAGTTAAAAAATAAATCAGACGTGGGAAAAAGCAATAAAGAAATTGTTGAAATAAGCTACAAAATTTGACTTAATCTCACTAAAATATACTCCAGATTTACTGTTTTCTTTGAATTTAGTTGTTTTTGTTTCGACTCCAACTTGTTTTTTACTTAAAGAGTTCTCAAATTAAGAAAAATCAAAATAGCACAAACCTTTAAATCAGCAGTGGTCAATTTAATTTTACTTTTGACGCTAACGCTGAGACCAGTTTGCAAATCACGCCGCCTTCTTTCCAATTTTTCGTGCAAAATGGAAATAAGATCCTGTCCCTCCTTTTCAAGAACCTTATAAATTCCATTTTTAGCCAATTGTGTCGAGAAACAACCAAAACAAGCTTCCACAAATTGACTAAAGTCTTTCTGAGGTTGTAAAATTGTTTGTTCCATCACCGTTTGATATGCTGCCAATTCGTCCCACTCCATTTTGGCTTCAAACGCTGCTAAAGCTTGTTCGGGACGAATTTGGAAATAATAATCAGAGGTTAAACCAGGACCGGCAATTCTTTTAACTACAAAACTATCTGTTGCAGGTATACGACCTCGCTTTTTAATTATTAAGTGAAAGATTGTAGAATCCCACAGTAAACGTAACCAATATCGAGAAACGCCAACTATAAATTAAAGAAAAGAAGTTATAATAGACTTTACTTCAAAGTTACAGACTTACCTCCTAGTATCACAACGGAAATAAATGGACAAACAAATGCTGCAACAAAAATTGCGACTATTGGCTGCACACAGCCCAGCATTAGAATATTTCCTATGACGGTTTCAAAAATAACAAAGTAGCGATTTCTTTTTGGTTCCGGACTGTCCAAATCATAAATTAATGCATTCGTTATTTGAATCATCAGTGTCAAAGCTGGCATCCAAATCACCGCAGTAAGAGCAATAAATAAACTGGTCAAAATCGTTATGACACAAACAACTGGCAAAATTATAACCAAAATAATTGTTCCAAATAAACCTTTGATGAAATAATTCCATATTCTGTTTACGTGACGAGTGAAACCTTTACCTATGAAACCAGTATCTGGCTTAGTCTCAAAGTGTGTTCTAGATTTTGAAATGTGCCTCCATAACGTTATCAAACGTGACATCAATGTTTCGGTGAGGCTGCTTTTTCGTGGAAAAAGAGTGCCATTCACTTGAGACAACTCCAAGTCAGGCATAAAAGGTTCGATACAAAATAAAGCTCTTAAACCAACCGGACTACACCAAGGTAAAACTATACCAAAAAAGAAAACCGCATTCCATGTCCAACACCAGGTACGATGGAAGTAATTGAAAACTCTCCATAACGGCCACCTCGTTGTAGTCGTTCTAACTATTTCTTTTTCTACCAAAAAAACCTAAAAGAAGAAGCAACAATAAAATAACAGCATGTAACGGCTTTTAGCCTAGTCATTGCTTTGCAAAACATAGGTTTGTATGGAAATGACTCGAAAATGTAAACATGAAAATTTGTAAACTAAAAGCTCAAAAACTTCGAGCTCAATGTAAATGATTGAAGCAAAAAACATTTATTTCCAAGTTATTTCCATCAAAAAATACCTAATGACTGGACTATTAATGCATCGACGACTTACTGGCTGACTAGGATCTGATCTAGGAGTGGTAATACTGGTGGCTTGTTTACTCAAAACTGTAGGAACTACCTCCGACTGACCCTGAAAGTTTCGTCTAACAATCCAATTAAATGGCATCCAAATTTGCGTGGGCCACAAAAAATTTCTAGTTGGCGTTTTGATTTTCCTCAATTCACGTAGCAAAGCCGGTTCCCTCTAAAGTTGAAAATTCATCAAAAAAATGTAATACCTATAATGACCTACGTACCTCTTTCATAAATGCTAAATCACGATTTAAAAAATAAGCAGTCTGATGCAGTCTTTCGGTATTACACAAATTTAAAGCTTCTTCGTGTCCACTCCATTGATTTTCTTGACCAAACTTTTGTTCGGCAGTATTGAGACGAGATCTTAACCAAGGACCGATGCGAGATAATACAGGGTGAGAACTACACAGGCGGGATTTAACGTTTTCCTGAGATTTTGAAAGTCTATATTGGACGTTTTCTAAAGCTCTAAAAGATCAAATTTAACAAAATAACAAGAGTAGGTTCACGGTAAGCTTACTTATGCATTAAAACAACGCTCTGAGCTTGTTGAACAAATAATTGGGGTACACCTTCTCCTAATGCTAAAAGGTCTGGATGAGAATAAATGCTATTGTATACGCGTTGAAGGTATTCTTTCATTACTGCTTCGTTCACTTCCTAAATAAAAATACAATTTTTGAAAAATTCACAACTAGTAAGTGTTTAGACAACTCACTCTTTCTATATCCTCGTCGGACATTTTTTGAGATCTAAGTTCGGCTATTAAGCGTTCCCTAAAATGTAAAAACCATCCTCTCGTTTCGCGTTCTAAAATAGTTACCAATATTGGAAGAGCTTTACGCATTAGCGTTCTATCCCATAATCTTAAATCTAGTTCGACGTTTGCAGGCGTCAAATAACGATAAGGTACGGCTACTGGAGGTTGAGAACATTCTCGAGTTACTTCAAATTTTTCAGTTGCTGCTCTTCTTAGCTGCCTTCTTACGTAGGAACAAATCACTTCTAAAGATTCTTCGTGTTCCGGCTAAAAATATGTAACATTTTAGTTGTCGTTCTTTTCTATTTCTTAAAAAAAACTTACTCTACAAATTAATTCGGCCACCAAATATTTACAACGTTCCTCCCGAATTTTTGTGTCTAAGTTATGAGCCTGCAAACTAGGAAGTCCAATTACGATATCAAAAATGCGTAACAACCCCTTCAACAAAGCCTTAACCGATTCTGAAACGCTGAAGAAATGTGAAATTATACGTCCTTTGGCCGTGATAAAAATAAATCTTAACGCTAGTGCTAAATCGTTCAACAAGGAATCGCGGCTTCTTTCGGTTCCTTTCTGCAGAAGTTGGGACAACTTCCAACAATGCTGCTGACCAGGAAAGTTTATGGATTCCACATCAAATTGACTAAAATATAAATTAAAACAAAAAATACAAAAGTGCCGAAAGTTGCAATAAAATAATTAATGCAAAAAGGTAAATTAGATGTCGTTACTGTAAAATGCACAAGAGCAAAACACTCTGCACACCAATTAAAAATTTTAACTGTAACTCGACAATCTATCCAAAAGAAACAACAAAACCAAAATAAAAACATCAAATTTGACGATCCACATCACACAGACCTACCCGAGGCGCCTGACTGATTCAAGTTGTTGGGAGTTCAAACGTTTAGGTTTTCCATACTTATCCTTGTGCAAGCTTTACAGAACAACATATACTGTGAATTAACCATTCTTTTAAAACACAAATTAATAATGTTGATAATACATAAATTTAAAAAACTCACTTATGTAAACAAAATCAAAAGTAACAAAGTCAAACTTGATGTAAGAAAAACTTTATTGAAGCGCAGTGTGGCTAAGCTTCATTGGGTTCCACACCGATGGATAATTATTTTCCTGATTTAGATAAAATTTTGTACACAATTTTTAGACCTGACCAAGAGCAAACGGCAAAGTCTACCGACACTCAGGATGCAAATATTAAAAGTGAAATCTTTTCTCCAGTATTAAACTAAAATAATATGTAAGCGATAGATTTATGTATGCCAGCTGCTGCGCTTCAGTTTATGAAACAGCGTTTCGTCCTAGTTTGAGTGTGTTAATTAGAATAGAAAGGTAGGTGTTAGGAAAGACGCCTACCGTCCCATTCTACCTTGGTGATGCAAATGAAAATATGGTTTATGCTAGGTTAGAGTTCGCTACTCTCATGAGGTAGGTAGGTAGCCTTCTTCTTCACCGTAAGAAGGTATTTCGCGCGACCCATGAGATTATGAAACCATTCTAGATTTAACAAAACTTACAAAATTTACGATTACAACACAAACAAATACTTACCCACGCTCTCTAATCGATTCCAATTGCTTTCCAGTTAACTTCCTAGGTTCACCTTTACAGTCGACGGCAACGGCGTCCAATTCATCAAAAGACGGAGCCACGAACAAATCTCTCAAGTATAACTCGCGCAAATGATATTTCAATTTGTAACGTCCCAATGAGCCGTCAGAGCAGATTTGTGAAGGAGGAAGCAAATCTTTTTGGAATATCGGATTGGGCAAAACTTGAACAGAAAAAAATGTTATAAAATTTTTCATAGAATTTCCTTTCGCAAAACTTACTAATGGGAAATGTTTTCCAATGATAGAGAAATTGTTCTGCTACTTGTTTGATGTTATTTACGAGTTGTTCTACTTCTGGTGGAGCTCCAATTAAATTTACGTCAAATTTTAATGGTTCTCTTTCAGGTTGTAACGAATCAATTCCGCCATCGTTCAGCTTTAGTGGATATAAAGACGTCGGACGTTGACATGGTGCGTCGTTATTGAAACTAGAACGTGATGTTACTGAAATTTTTTTAACATTACAAGTTTTTCATTTTTCATTGCGTTAGGTTTTTACATTGAGATCCGCTTAATTCGCATCGTTCGTAAGCACCAGATTTTGATCTGTGATGTCCGTGTCTTCGTTCGCGTTGATTATCCAATTCAAAACTTTGCCCTGAATCGGATCTGTGATGACCGGATCCAGATGAACTTTGTCTGTGGTGTCCACCCGACTCGCCGCTTCTCCTGTACGATTTATTTGCAGAATTCGGCCGACTGCTCATTTTTCTACTCTTACCTCTTCGCAGAGGTTAAGTACGGCGTAATTTATGACGTTTAAACATTTCTATAATAAAAAAAGAAGTGTCAATCGGGTTGGTGCAAGCAAACCTCATCTTAACTTGCGTGCGTGATAGCCCAAGTTAGAAAAGCTTGACGAGTAGTTTCAATGGTGCTTAAAAAAACGGACAAAAAGAAGTTTTAATGCGATTTTGTGTGGATACTTTGGAAATAAGGTTTCAAGAGACGTGTCCGGAATAAGTAAAAAGGGATCAACGTGTTTTGAAATGATTCGTGTATAAATATAATAGTTGTATACTCAACTCGCAACTTTAATCCGATTTTATTAGTTTGAATGAAAAGTGAGAGCAAACATAAAACGACGAACATTGGATGAGCCAGTCTAGACATCAGCGAGACACCCGTATCCGGCATAATAAAACTTGGTTTATTATAAAAAAAGCACGAACTCGTAATAGGTGTGAAATTACAAGGAAGTAAAAAATCAATCGACTAACCACGAGCTTCCGCATCTTTGTGAGAACAAAATCGTCACATCCATTGACATCATAAATGAATATAAATTTCTGAGTCACACTAAAGAGAATTTTCTTTTGAATGTTAAATCAATAAATTGATTTTAAAACTAATAAAACTTAACGGGAAATGCGGCGGTAATTAATAACATGCACGGTAGTTTTATAAGTTAAAAAATTAAGATAATTCTGTAATAGCATTAAAGAAGCAATTCTTCTTAAACTTACGCTTAGATGCGATTTTTAGATATAGATAGATTTCGGTCACTGACCTGGTGGTTAGCACGATCAACTGCTAACGCTAAAGTACCCAGTTCGAATCCTGGGATATTAGTTCTGCATAAATAATCGTCACCGTTAACAATAAAAGAGCCTAGCAAACTACCTATGCATTGCACATTTGATGCTTCGCTAAAGTGATCCGAGACTGGTTTTAATTGTTTTTAAGCTTTCCGAAGTGTATTTCATTCAATTACTGTAGCACACTGCCGCAATACAAGATTTTAATTAATTTTTCTTACATGTAGAAATGTATCGCTTACAGTTACTAGTTGATTACCCATTCAAGCACTATAAACCTTGCACAACTACCGCGATCTGGCAAGAAAAGTTATTTTCTCTAGAAAGGCACATACGGTTAAAACTATGTTGCTATATTGCAGGACGAATTGTTGAGTATTATTCGACTCCAAATTCTGCGAAGAGTTATAGGATCACCCCGAAGCAGGATGGTTCTGCAATGCACACTCTTTACTTTTACAGCAATGCCTCATCGATGGTTGTTTTTTTTTTTAACTTTTTGAATAAATTTTGCTGTTCTAGACTGGTTTAAATATTAATAGTGTGCCAATAGTCACATACATTTATTTATTGTATCAATCGGGCCTACCATATTACCAGGTATACGTATTTCTAAACGTATCGAAAAAGAGTGTGGTCCCCTATACGAAGACTAACCGTGTCAAAAACATTTCTTGTTCATGAACGAAAAAGATTACTTCCAGATAAAACAATAATAAACGCAAGTGCAGTTTCCGCTTTTGCTAATAAACGTGTTAGTAATTTACACATACACACATATTGTGTTTACAATAAATTTACCCTATTTCTTGCAGACCAACCAGACTTCTTTCTTGTATCTGGTATGTCTGTCTGCAAGTCGCCGGAAAATGCAATTATTTTTTTCACAAGAGCTTGAAACTTCCTGCGAACTTTTCAAAGTGAAATTTAAACTCACCTGACTTTATTTTTATGAGCAGAAAAATTGGAACTCTTACAATGAGCGCACTCGGTTTGAAAAATGAAAACAAAACACCACGTTAATTTTTCAGCTCCAATGGGGAATTTTTAGGGTTTCGTTAAGCATTAAAATTAATGAAATTATTTCAGACCATGGAGTACTAATTTTATTTTGTGACTAGTAAAGCGTAGCGCGAACAAGAAGCCTTTTATTATTTAGCTTAATATACGAAATTATACACACAGATGAATGCACAATTGGGCGTAAATTTTAGTGTTTATTTGTAAAATAAAATAAAAACTTACATAAGAGCACATGTCGGTTAAATAAGTAAATAAATTACGCTATCAACAAATTGAATTACTACAACGTATAAATGATTTTTGTTGTCATTACACATATCTTTCAATAAATTGCGATAAGGTGTTGGTAGTCTACTTAATTATTAGTTATCATAAAAGCAGGCAGGGACGGTTCCGGAAATTTTTTAAATAATCCGTTTGCGTGCGAGGTTAGATCCCGGGTTCAAGGTCAAATTCGACGTTGCACGCCCTTCGAAATGTGACGCTCTGCCTTCTTGTGCCTAACTCCGGACCTGTCTAAAAACGTTGCACCGACTTTGATAAAACATTTGCCGTAATAATATAAACAAGGCGATTACAATTTTCTACATCGATTAATTAAAATTCTCCAACGAAAGAATTATTTCGATAGTAATAATTATTTATCCGTTTTAGCTTTGTTCGGGTAATTAGGATGAAGTAAAGTCAAGGATTTATTACTGGTATTATTAGGTCAATTCTTTTCATCTACATACCGAGCATAGTTTTAGTTGGAAACTTCAATGTTTAATTATAGCAGCGTTCACTTGAACAAAATCGAAAGTTAAAATTATAATTTTTGAAAGAATTGTTACTCACAATTTTTTTTAACTATAAAACAATGTCGATGTAAATTTAGAAGTACGCTCTCAATTCAAAAATAATTTGCACGGATAAATTTAATCAAGCCTAGAACGTAATAATAACTTATCACCCCATAGCCGCGCAAAATGTTTTCGAAAATTTTGAAAAAAACAAAGAAATTGTAGGAACGTAAACATAGAAGAGGAAACACCCCCGTCGTGTTTACGATCCACCCTAACCTCCCAATTTTAAGCACTCAAATTTTGCACCTCGTTATCATAATTATAATTGATAAATTGCATGCAAATAATAAGAAAATTGCTCACCACTAACCAAAGCAAAAATTCCTTAATTATCATCCAAAAACTTGCACTTAAAATTAATATGAACATACATATTTAGGCACTTAAAATAAAACAAAGCGACACTTTTTATTATTCCCACTTGTGTGCATTACACTTAAATAATAAGTACAACATTGAAAATTAATTATTTGTTTGAATTTCTCGCCTAAATTTAACAAATAAATCCACACTACTTCATTACACCCTGTGTCAAACTGAAATCAAATAAAAGATACGATACTATCGCCATCTCTTAATATCAAACCAAACCCGATATTTTAAAATCTTTTACGCCTTTTCAAAAGTGTGGGAGTTCTTACAAGAAATTAAAACATGCATAACAATTCTACTTCAAATTATAACAACCTTGTACCTACATCAAACAATTAATACAATAAACAAGAACCCAACGAAAAAAAATTCAATATTTTACTTTTGAAGTTTGGTTACTAAAAATAAATAATGTAAAGAAATGTCAATAATTTTAAATTATGAACTTTTGTTTAATTTATTCTAGTCTTCATAACAAACAAAGTGATATTGTTAATGAACAGTGTAAAAATTTCCGAATTTTGGTTTTAACTACAAAAACTGTAGTTGGTTGTGTAAAAGAAAAATATTGGCCTCAAAAAATGTTACCGTAGATTCTATCAACCAACAGTTGCTAGATAATATTCCGGAGGATTCTCATATTTATATATATCGGTAGATACAGTTATCGATGTTGATGAAATTGTTAACTATCCAACAGAGTTTCTACATTCCTTGTAAGTTCCAGGAGCCAGGACTACCATCTCACATATTAAAAATTAAAAGTTGGATCTCCAATAATGCTTATGCGTAATTTAGATCAGCCCAACTCTGCAATGGTACGCAATTAATAATAAAAGCATAGTATATCCTTACATTATTGAACTCGAAATGCAACTAGTGGCACATACTGGTACCGAGATGAAGGGAGCAGGATTGTTATTATTAAAAATTCAAAATACATAATATTTTTTAATGTAGGTAAGAATATAGTAAAATATACATTGTGCGCTTAAATTATATAAATATAGAAAAATTGGAGGAATTGGTCGTTTTGTAATTGATTGATTCAATGTATTTTAGGCGTTGATCGAGTGCGGTTTGGCTAAATTGTGATGAATAATTTTTGTAATTTGTTATATAACTGGTGACAAATACAAAAGCCAACAATATTCAAAAAAAAACACTACTATGTAAAGCTAAGAATTCCATCTCAGTTAAACTATTAAAACAGGTAAAAATGGTGTTAGTTAGATCCAAAAATATTAAGAGTAATTTAATGTACTGTACCTGTACCTATAGCCAATGCTTGGCTAAGCACGATTTAAATTCGAACAAGGTATAGACATAAGACACTAAACGCTGCTCAATCAAATATTAAAATTTATGAAGTAGGTAAAAACAATTATTCTAAAAGAAAGTAAAAGGTTTCACCCAGACCTGGCAGCCACATTTAAGAGTCCAATTGCACACAATTTAAAATGCCTGCCGATATCTAATATTCTCCAAACTAAACTTTCTTCTACCACCAGCCAAAAGATGTACATTGATCGGAAGCACACTGTATTTTCACAATTAAGTTGTCTTAAAGTTTAAAAATAAATATTAATAAAACTGTTTAAATTCTTGTTAATTTATTATAAAATGGTGGTTGTCATCATGAGATATTGTTAGACAGGCATCTAATTGTATGGTTTTTCTCTGCCGTTATTGTCCTCGGATACACCTCATGTAAAAAAACTCAACTATCGGAATAAAAAGTGACACATAAGCCCCTATAAAAAAAAATTGCTGGAATGCTAGTAAGTGAGTGCACAACTGTCCGAAATGCAAGTTAAATTATTTTTGTCTAGATTGAACTCAAACCAATCGTTTAAGTTTCTTTAAAAATTTTTTATTAAAATATTATTTAAATTATCTTACTTAGACGGTCATTAGCTTAGTTTGTTAGCTGAATAACTGCTGCCATTAAGGTACTCGGTTCGAATCCGGAAAGAGTGTAAAATTTCTTATGATCGTCTTCGTGCTTTGGAAAGCATTTAAAGCCAGCAGTCCCTCTGGGTTAATGACTTGCCTTCGTCAACAACAAAAACCAGAGTTACTGGCACATCTGAGATAAGCCTAGCAAGCTATCTTGGTTGTAAAACAATAAATATGCTCATAGCACTAATAGTAACTTTGAAACATCACTGAAGTTGCTGTTAGAAAAAAGTTTGCAGACCTAATTAAAAAGAAAGAAGAAAAAAAGACCTTAGTTCACATTAAAGAAAAAACAAAAATTTTAATTTTCTGGTGGTGGGTCGCACGGTTGTAATATCTTTTCTATCGAGTTAAATCTGATACAAGCTTTTGACTCGTTTTCGATATTTCCAAAATAATTTAACAAATCTGCGTGTGCCAAGTAACTTGAATAGGTAATTGTTTCGATGTTGGTTACCAACCACTCCTATTTAGTGGTATCGGCATGTCCTGTTCCAATGTATTTAGATAGAAAACGTTCCAAATGACTGTCGATATTGTAACGATCACCCATTTTGATTTTCTAAAGTAAAACCCGAATTCAATGACTCCATTAATTAATATTTTAGTTTTTAGCTATTTTGTAAGTTAACCTCACTTTCGTTCCTTTATTTACTTTTAAATAATCATGCAGTGGCGTAGATGTAGTATAGGATTTATTTTCAATTTGTTTCAGGTTCAGGGCGCATAAGGACCCCAGCGTCTGAGAACGCCGCAGGGGGTTTGCAGAAAATTTAATTGCACCATAATTTAAATTACTATAATTTGTTTTTTTACATCGACTCCAAACTAACTCTTTCACGATAAGTACCTACGGGAGAAAAAACTAATCACAATTGAATCTGATGAATTGAATCAAAAAACGCTGTCTTTGTTTATTGACAGAGCAAAACTTCAGCTTTCTGATTGGCATTGGAATTATTTTTGTTATTTTATTAAAACATAATTAAAATTGCATATATCAGTACTAACTTATGATCGCAATCTTGTGCAGTGCGGCCTTCACGCCGCAACAACTTTGTCAATTAAGTGTGAATTGCTAGAAAAGGCCTGCGTCAGTAAGTTTATCGTATGCTTAGTAATGTGGCAACCCTAACAAATATATCCAGATTGATTATGATTAATTAAATTCTTAGTGTTCAATTTAAGATCACCTCGTATAAGCATCGCCAGGTAATTCTTTTAAACTTACAACATTTTTGTTGTTGGTTTCTTAAATATTGAGAGGCAAGTGATTTATTCTCTGAAAACCTCTTTTAAAAAAATCATAATACAATATTAATTACAATAATTAACATATTTAATTAAAATGAAATATTGGACGATAATATTTTTTCTGTTATTTGAACGAAATAACTTTTTTCGTAATTTTATTATATTATTATGAAAACATTTTACCGAGCATTTTTAGGTATCTCATATTGAAGTGCACAGCCCCTCTCCAATTTTTTTTTGTAGAAGACGATAAGCAAGGAACTGCTGCACTATAGCAGTTGAGTTTTCTATCAACAGTTTGATTGTGTTTGGTGGAAATTAGGATGTAAAGTGTAAATTATAGTGTAACTTCACGTAAGTACCTGACATTAATAATTCGTTGCACGAAATAGTTAGAACTTGTAAACTGATTGTTTTGATCCTTAAAAGTGGCAAATGCATAAAAATGATTTTGATGTAAATTTAGCAGGTGCAGTGTACAAATTGAAGTGTTTGGTATAAATTAGGAACTTTTATTTTGGATGATAAAATAAATGGTTTAAATTACATTTTTCATTATTCTGATGTTTGGAATTATTGAAAAAATTGCTTCGAACTGCTATTACTGTGTTTTAGCAACAAATCTCACTTAGTACTTGACTGTAAAAACACTACCTACTTATTAAAAAATCAGTAGAAATTGACTCGTCGAGATTTTCTCTAAAAACGAAAAATAGTAGTTTTAATAAAAATGTTAACAAATTTTTGTTTTGTTTCTAGCATTCCAATGCTTTAAGTCACATATCAAGGCTTTGATTAAATTTTAATTGTATGATAAAACAAAAAATAATTTAGATGAAATTTTAACAATAATTTTTTCTGTTTCAGCATACGTTGTTACGTCACAGCATCCAGCTGTCTTTGAACCCTCTCTAGTTGTTTTAAGACACCATTAAAACGAAGGTGTCAAAGATGCAGGTGAGCTCTTTTTAACTTCTTTAAGTTTATTCTTCAAACATCAGTTCAAAATGTGTGAATTATGTAGTGATTAGTTGATTGTTAATACTTTGAAGTTCCTCCTCAAAGTATTTAATGTTTAATTTGATTATTTTTAAATTTGCATCTAAGCTACTCAATGTAACAGCGTCCACTTATTTTGTTAACATAAAAATAATAATCAGGAATTTGTATTAATTTTAATTTTCATATCTACGAAAAAAAGTTCGAAAACATTTTTTTTAAATTAATTATATTTCCAGCATTGTGACGTAACATCACGTGATCACCGTGCTTGAACGTGATTGGATCCGACGTTTAAACAGCCGCAGTTCGCCCGTTTTAAGACGCCATTATCGAAAGAAAAAGTTGTGCCCAAGATGCAGGTAAGCTTTTTTTAACTTATTTATGTGTATTCTTTAAAAACAAATTTAAAATGTATGAATTATGTAGCCATCTTTTGTGATGAGTTGATTGATAATACTTTAAAGTTCCTCATCCAAGTATTCAAATTTTAATTTGATTTTTTTAAATTTGCACCTAAACTGTACTACTAAATGTAAAAAAGCGTTCGCTTGCTTCGCTAAGATAAAAATAATAATACAGAATTTACATTAATTTTAATTTGCATGATGATATCTACGAAAAAGAGTTTGTATCAATTTTTAAAAATAATTTTCTGTTTCCAGAATTGTGACGTAACATCACATGACCACCGGGCTTGAACGTGATTGGATCAGACTTTTAAACAGCCGCTGCTCGCATGTTTTAAGATGCCATTGAAAGAAAAAGTTGTGCTAAAAATGCAGGTAAGCTTTTTTAACTTATTTATGTGTATTCTTCAAAAACAAATTTGAAATGTGTGAATTAGGTAGCCATCTTTTGTGATGAGTTGATTGATCATACTTTGAAGCTCCTCTTTAAAATATTTAAGTTTTAATTTGATTTTTTTAAATTTGCACCTAAACTGCACTACTAAATGTAAAAAACGTTCGTTTTCTTCGCTAACATAAAAATAATAATAAAGAATTTACATTAATTTTAATTTTCATAATGATATCTACGAAAAAAGAGTTTGTATCAATTTTAAAAAATAATTTTCTGTTTCCAGAATTGTAACGTAACATCACGTGATCACCGTGCTTGAACGTGATTGGATCCGACGTTTAAACAGCCGCAGATCGCCCGTTTTAAGACGCCATAATAAAAGAAAAAGTTGTGCACAAGATGCAGGTAAGCTTTTTTTAATTTATTTATATGTATTCTTCAAAAACAAATTTGTAATGTGTAAATTATGTAGCCTTTTTTTGTGATGAGTTGATTGATAATACTTTGAAGTTCCCCCTGAAAGTATTTAAGTTTTAGGGCCGATATATTCACCTCCTCGTAAAGTGGCTAATAGCGTTACAAGGAACTTAGTTATTAGTAAACGTATATTCACCTACAAATAGCGGCAATCGTCTCGTAAATACGAGTTACGAGTAAGATAAGTTACAAGTCACTTGGAGTACCAAGTAAAACGTTACAAGTGAGATTTGAACTTAAAATTTATAAATGGTGTGTATTTTTTGTATTTTATAATTTTTTAAAATATGTCTTATCGACGATATTTATCTGATCTTAGACGAAATTGACGAAAATATTATATATTTCCGTTCATATAATACTAAAAACAGATTTCACAAATTTTTACGGAAGATATGCAGAATAACGATCAAAATAATAACTTACATCGTGCCAAGTTTTTTAAATTATGCATTATAATTGCATCTGGGTTACAACTACATGTTAAAAATATTTTTATAAAGTTTATTACTTAACCCTTTCAAACCCAGAGTGTGTACCTTTTATTAAATTATTTTGAATTTTGTGACAAACTTAAATGCTAAATAGCAAGCATTTTTCAATGAAAAAACGACGAGGAATTCAATAATTCTTTCTTTCAAAAAATAATTGCTATCTAACATATAAGTTTGTTATCATAAACTTCAAAATAATTTAATAAAACGCGAGTACACTATAGTGTACCCTGGGTCTGAAAAGGTTAAAAATCCTTGATTTTATAGGGTGGCTTACTATTATGACCGCGGCTGTAAATTACTTGTAAAAATTTTCAAACTTCAGCTGTCACAATTACACCAAAATACTATCTCTTCCTATCTTGAGAATATAATAGCGCTATCTCTTACTCCATATTGTACTATCTCGAAGAAAACATCAACTATGCGTAATAAGTTGCAAGTAGTTACAAGACAGATATATTTATTTGAATATACCCAAATTTTTTACAAGTCACTTTTAAAGTTATCGAACAGATAACTACAAGACACTTTACGAAGAGGTGAATATAACGGCCCTTAATTTGATTTTTGTAAATTTGCACTTAAACTGCACTACTAAATGTAAAAAAGCGTTCGCTTGCTTCGCTAACATAAAAATAATAATAAAGAATTTACATTAATTTTAATTTGCAAGATGATATCTACGAAAAAAAGTTTGTATAAATTTTTAAAAATAATTTTCCGTTTCCAGAATTGTGACGTAACATCACATGACCATCGGGCTTAATCGTGATTGGATCAGACTTTTAAACAGCCGCTGCTCGTTTGTTTTAAGATGCCATCGAAAGACAAAAATGCAGGTAAGCTTTTTTTTAACTAATTTATGTGTATTCTTCAAAAACAAATTTGAAATGTGTGAATTATGTAGCCATCTTTTGTGATGAGTTGATTGATAATACTTTGAAGTTCCTCATCCAAGTATTCAAATTTTAATTTGATTTTTTTAAATTTGCACCTAAATTGCACTACTAAATGTAAAAAAACGTTCGTTTTCTTCGCTAACATAAAAATCATAATAAAGAATTTACATTAATTTTAATTTGCATGATGATATCTACGAAAAAAAGTTTGTATGAATTTTTAAAAATAATTTTCCGTTTCCAGAATTGTGACGTAACATCACATGACCATCGGGCTTGATCGTGATTGGATCAGACTTTTAAACAGCCGCTGCTCGCTTGTTTTAAGATGCCATCGAAAGAAAAAGTTGTGCTAAAAATGCAGGTAAGCTTTTTTTTAACTTATTTATGTGTATTCTTCAAAAATAAATTTGAAATGTGTGAATTATGTAGCCATCTTTTGTGATGAGTTGATTGATAATACTTTGAAGTTCTTCCTCCAAGTATTCAAATTTTAATTTGATTTTTTTAAATTTGCATCTAAACTGCACTACTAAATGTAAAAAAGCGTTCGCTTGCTTCGCTAACATAAAAATAATAATAAAGAATTTACATTAATTTTAATTTGCATGATATCTACGAAAAAGAGTTTGTATCAATTTTAAAAAATAATTATCTGTTTCCAGAATTGTGACGTAACATCACATGACCACCGGGCTTGAACGTGATTGGATCCGACGTTTAAACAGCCGCAGATCGCCCGTTTTAAGACGCCATAATAAAAGAAAAAGTTGTGCACAAGATGCAGGTAAGCTTTTTTTAACTTATTTATGTGTATTCTTCAAAAACAAATTTGTAATATGTGAATTATGTAGCCTTTTTTTGTGATGAGTTGATTGATAATACTTTGAAGTTCCTCCTGAAAGTATTAAAGTTTTAATTTGATTTTTGTAAATTTGCACTTAAACTGCACTACTAAATGTAAAAAAGCGTTCGCTTGCTTCGCTAACATAAAAATAATAATAAAGAATTTACATTAATTTTAATTTGCAAGATGATATCTACGAAAAAAAGTTTGTATAAATTTTTAAAAATAATTTTCTGTTTCCAGAATTGTGACGTAACATCACATGACCACCGGGCTTGAACGTGATTGGATCAGACTTTTAAACAGCCGCTGCTCGTTTGTTTTAAGATGCCATCGAAAGACAAAAATGCAGGTAAGCTTTTTTTAACTAATTTATGTGTATTCTTCAAAAACAAATTTGAAATGTGTGAATTATGTAGCCATCTTTTGTGAAGAGTTGATTGATAATACTTTGAAGTTCCTCATCCAAGGATTCAAATTTTAATTTGATTTTTTTAAATTTGCACCTAAATTGCACTACTAAATGTAAAAAAACGTTCGTTTTCTTCGCTAACATAAAAATCATAATAAAGAATTTACATTAATTTTCATTTGCATGATGATATCTACGAAAAAAAGTTTGTATGAATTTTTAAAAATAATTTTCCGTTTCCAGAATTGTGACGTAACATCACATGACCATTGGGCTTGATCGTGATTGGATCAGACTTTTAAACAGCCGCTGCTCGTTTGTTTTAAGATGCCATCGAAAGAAAAAGTTGTGCAAAAAATGCAGGTATGATTTTTTTAACTTATTTATGTGTATTCTTTAAAAACAAATTTGAAATGTGCGAATTATGTAGCCATCTTTTGTGATGAGTTGATTGATCATACTTTGAAGTTCCTCCTTAAAATATTTAAGTTTTAATTTGATTTTTTTAAATTTGCACCTAAACTGCACTACTAAATGTAAAAAAACGTTCGTTTTCTTCGCTAAAATAAAAATAATAATAAAGAATTTACATTAATTTTAATTTGCATAATGATATCTACGAAAAAAGAGTTTGTATCAATTTTTAAAACTAATTTTCTGTTTCCAGAATTGTGACGTAACATCACGTGATCACCGTGCTTGAACGTGATTGGATCCGACGTTTAAACAGCCGCAGATCGCCCGTTTTAAGACGCCATAATCGAAAGAAAAAGTTGTGCCCAAGATGCAGGTAAGCTTTTTTTAACTTATTTATATGTATTCTTTAATAACAAATTTGAAATGTGTGAATTATGTAGCCATCTTTTGTGTTGAGTTGATTGATAATACTTTGAAGTTCATCCTGAAAGTATTTAAGTTCTAATTTGATTTTGGTAAATTTGCACTTAAACTGCACTACTAAATGTAAAGAAGCGTTCGCTTGTTTCGCTAACATAAAAATAATAATAAAGAATTTACATTAATTTTAATTTGCAAGATGATATCTACGAAAAAAAGTTTGTATAAATTTTTAAAAATAGTTTTCCGTTTCCAGAATTGTGACGTAACATCACATGACCATCGGGCTTGATCGTGATTGGATCAGACTTTTAAACAGCCGCTGCTCGCTTGTTTTAAGATGCCATCGAAAGAAAAAGTTGTGCTAAAAATGCAGGTAAGCTTTTTTTAACTTATTTATGTGTATTCTTCAAAAACAAATTTGTAATATGTGAATTATGTAGCCTTTTTTTGTGATAAGTTGATTGATAATACTTTGAAGTTCCTCCTGAAAGTATTTAAGTTTTAATTTGATTTTTGTAAATTTGCACTTAAACTGCACTACTAAATGTAAAAAAGCGTTCGCTTGCTTCGCTAACATAAAAATAATAATAAAGAATTTACATTAATTTTAATTTGCAAGATGATATCTACGAAAAAAAGTTTGTATAAATTTTTAAAAATAATTTTCCGTTTCCAGAATTGTGACGTAACATCACATGACCATCGGGCTTAATCGTGATTGGATCCGACGTTTAAACAGCCGCAGATCGCCCGTTTTAAGACGCCATAATCGAAGGAAAAAGTTGTGCCCAAGATGCAGGTAAGCTTTTTTTAACTTATTTATGTGTATTCTTCAAAAACAAATTTGTAATGTGTGAATTATGTAGCCTTTTTTTATGATAAGTTGATTGATAATACTTTGAAGTTCCTCCTGAAAGTATTTAAGTTTTAATTTGATTTTTGTAAATTTGCACTTAAACTGCACTACTAAATGTAAAAAAGCGTTCGCTTGCTTCGCTAACGTAAAAATAATAATAAAGAAATTACATTAATTTTAATTTGCAAGATGATATCTACGAAAAAGAGTTTGTATAAATTTTTAAAAATAATTTTCCGTTTCCAGAATTGTGACGTAACATCACATGACCATCGGGCTTAATCGTGATTGGATCAGACTTTTAAACAGCCGCTGCTCGCTTGTTTTAAGATGTCATCGAAAGAAAAAGTTGTGCTAAAAATGCAGGTAAGCTTTTTTTAACTTATTTATGTGTATTCTTCAAAAACAAATTTGAAATGTGTGAATTATGTAGCCTTTTTTGTGATGAGTTGATTGATAATACTTTGAAGTTCCTCCTGAAAGTATTTAAGTTTTAATTTGATTTTTTCCATCACGCGATGAACTAATTCATCATTTCATCGCCTGATGATGCCATAGTATGATGAAAACAGTGAAAACGTTTGCGATAATATACATACGGTTTATTTATATTGTGTTAACTTAAACATTTTAGTTCTAAAAAGTGTTTGTGCATTTTTTGGTTTATTCTAAAAATTTGATATAATAGTAATATCAAATATTGCATCCATTTGTTATTTTAAATTATTTAAACTACTTAATAAAATGTTTCGACCTGAAAAAATCTGGACACTTGAACATAATAGATTTATGATAAGGGTATCGTGGTTGGTTTAGTACGGTATGGTTTACATAACAGTTTAAACTGTATTTGACAGTAACAGCCCCGAGCCGAAGGAAAATTGGAAAATACAACTTTCCCGACCGAAAAATTTTTCTAAGGAAAGTTATTTTCTAAAATTTTCCGTTGGAATAGGGCTGTTTTCAGAATAACAACGCGAGAATCTCCAATTATGCGTTTCCGAAGGGCGTCCAAAAACAGTAAAACCCAATATGGCCGAATCAAAATTTCCTTACACCCGGTTTCCCCAGCCCGATCAAGCTTAGCGCTTCAAATGAAAAATCACACCTCAATAAATTCCAACGCCAGCCGCCCACATCAGTTGAAGGAGATATACGGTTTCCCCGTGGCAACTCCATATTGCCAAGAAGTTCATCGTTCGTACACCCGGTTTAAAGAAGGCCCCTCCCTACTTTAAATATTGCCAAAGTTACACCACTGTTACAGAAGGTTTTGGGCTAAAACGTGTTTATGAATAGAGTTTTTTGGCGTTTACGCTAAAACAGGTTTGAAGAGCTCTGTAAATTTTTATGAATACAGCTGTAAGACTTTTATATTTATGTTTAAGATAAAAATGAAAAATAGTTTGAATTACTAAGTATTAACAGTAATTTTTTCTGTTTTTAGCATTCCATTGGCTACTCTACAGCAACAGACGCGCTTGCACGTAGATGGTCCCGGTATATCCTGTATGTTGAACACCGGATTACAATTGTTAAGGACGCCATTGAAAAAAAGCGGTGTCAAAGATGCAAGTGAGTTTTTTTTTAATTAACATTATTCAAATTTATTTTTCAAAAATCAATTTGAAATGTTTAATGACTTTTTGTAATTTATTGATGGAGATTATTAATTTAAAATTTTTTAATTTTCATTTATAAGCCGTGAAATTTAAAAAACCATTCGCTTGATTTGTTAACATAAAAGTAATAATTTAAGGTTCTGATAATTAAATTGTACCCGGTCACATTAAATATGCCACATTAATTTTGGTGATATGAAGCAGATAACTTTTTGTTCATTTTAATAGCGGAATTTATTCTTAAAGGAAAGTAACCATATATACTCGCACTGTTCTATTTGGTTACCCTATAGCCCTTTCCAGTGTTGTCTTGCAATGTGGATTAAAATTTTCTTCAACGTTGTTAGTTTATTAAAAAATTCGTATACCTGTTTGATCATAAATTTATGCTGCTGATAATTTTTAAATATTTATGAAAGAAAGTAGAGTGCTTTAAAATAATATTAATAAACGCGGCTTTTCTGTTTTTAATCATCAATTATGAAGTTTATTATTTTTAGGCAGGGTTTCTTGAATTAAATATTTTCTTATCAAGAAATTGATATTTGATCTACATCAAATATATAAACTGTTGAAGTTATAGGCACACACCTATATTCCCAAAACTGAAAGGTATTTCAGGAAGGACTTTGGTTTAAAATATTAAATAAAACACACATTTTGGATGATTATCTACAAATTATTTTATGAAATTGAAATTAAAATTTAATTCATAACTTACATATTATATAAGTTCAAAAACTATTTAATAATAATTAAATAATTTAATTTTAAATTAAATTTCATGTAACATTTAAAAAATTAATCTTATAAAAATATTATAACATGTTAATAACATTAAACATAATTATTAATTATGTACAAAGTCTACCATTTATCAATGAAAAATAATATCGGACAAATGTCCACCAAGATCATAGGTACCTACACATATACAGCCGTTGATTTTATTGTCAAAATTTTCTATTATATTTTTGTATAATTGGAACTCTATGTAACCATAAATTGATAAATCTGGATCTTTCTCAACATTTTCACTTCCAGCAGTTATTTTGTTAGCTGCATGGACTAACAATTTAACTACCAAATTTTTAATAGCTGTCTCAAAAGGACATTTGTCATGATCGAAAATATTCAAAATTTTGCGATATCGACGGCTGCAACGCAGTACCTCGTAACTCACATTATTTGAAGTTTGGTTTTATATTATTAACGGTTTAAAAACGGGTTCCTCCATCCTCTCCAATTGTAGATTTTAACCATTTTTAAAACCTATTTTAGTTCATTTTAAAACTTTCGCTAATATTGCTGAATAATTTTGTTGCTTAAATAAATGCTTTCTGTTTTCTGGACATTTTGCTTATTGCAGTTACAAGCTACTGCGTTGCAGCCTTCGATATGTAGTTTTTATAGACCACAATTTTTTAATGGTTTTTAATTACTTTCATGCAATGTTGGATTGAAATTTAAGATATTATTAATGTATGGTGGACTTTCTACTCAACACACATGACAAAAAAACAAAGCTGTCACTAGACCAAATATTATCCATATTAAATAACAAAATCCTTCTTAAAAGCTCCATTAAGTTTCATGTTAAAAAAGTGATAAAACAGATAACGACGCTTTTAAAATATCAATAGGTAGTTCATTGCCATTTTTCAAAAGTAATTTTTCTTACTATCAATCTTCCACAATACTGATTAACATTTTTATTATACAGGAGGGTTCAAAGTCATTAACAAATTAAATGTTACAAATTCGATAACTATAAAAATTGTTGTTGTTGCAGGCAGTTGCCGTTTAATCGGAAGGTGTCTATTTGACTAAAATCAAAAATGCAAATACTTTTGGAAAAATTATTATAATAGAGTGAAATTTGAAGATTTTTTAACTGTTAAGTATTGACTCCAATCCTTATTAAAAACAAAATTTAATAAATATATTAATAACTGCATCGGGGCCGCAAATAATGTATCCAGTCCTATTTTTTGTTTTTGTGCGTTAGTGAAAATGTACGGGTAGTGCGGTTTTAATAGTTACCTTCAGAATTTTGTAATAGTGCACTAATTGGATCAATAGGATGGAACGTTGCACAGATCATTAAAGCGAAAGGATACGTGGATAAAGGTAATTAATTATACAATCTGTTATGGGGAGAGGGGGGACAGCATAAATAAAAATTATATAAGTACTAATCTCTTGTTTATTTTAGGTAGGTTCCGAACGTGAGAAATCAACCTATTGGTGAGTCATTACACTAATTGATAAATTTTATCTATTGCTGATTATGTTTAATAATGCAGTTATATGAGGCAATCATAGACCGCTTATGGGATACTTGTAGGCCTTCGTTCAGTATTAATGTTCCCTAATGTTAGTGCATCGTATACCTTAAATTTTATCTATCAAAACCGAAGTTCAGATATAGTTATAAGCAGATGGGAGAGCCAAATCACGGGAATACATTAGGTTATCCCTTTGGATAATAAAACGCGATTAGTAGGGCGTCAGTTAATTAAATTTGTATCACCAGCGATGTTTATATCAAGATTTTTGGAGAATTGTTCGGCAGCTTTATAGAAAGATTGTAGGATAACCATCGGCATTATCTTTCGCATAGGTTGTAACCTTTTCTTTCCACCCTTAGCTCCTAAGAGGTTACAGACGCCTAAGTCACCTAAAACAACATAATTAATTTTTATTTATTTAAATCATAGGTCGATAATGTTACCTACGTATACTTCGAGTTTGTTTACAATAACTTAGTAAATTTTGGTTAGGGCGGTTGGCGATCCTTGATTGATAAAAAGCCACATTTTTCCAACTTCCTGATTAGCGTTGATTGCGAAGACAGTGGAAAATTATTCAGGTCGCTAAAAATTAGCGAGATTGAGTTTTTCAGTTGGAAATCATTAATTATTAGTAGATAAGTTAGGCAAAATCACGGGAATACAGAAGGGAATCTCTCCTGATGATAATAGTTCAAGATATTTGGATATTAGTTTGTCAGCTGTACATACAGGAAGATTGTAGGGTACCCTGCAGGATTATCGTTCACCAATCTTACTGTGTCCGTTACTTTAATTTGTATTACAATCTAAGTTTAGAAGATTTAGTTATTAGTAAATGGGTTGGACAAATCAAGGGAATACATTAGGATATCCCTCCGGAAAATAAAACGCGATTAGTAGGGCTTCAGTTGCTTAAATTTGGATCACCAGCGATGTTTAGTTCAAGATTTTAGGAGAAGAGTTCGGCAGCTTTACAGAAAGATTGTAAGATAACCATCGGAATTATCATTCGCCAATGTTAGGGTGTCGGTTACCCTAATTTGTATTAAAATTTAAGTTTAGAAGATTTAGATATTAGTAATTAGTTTAGACCAATCAAGAGAATACATTCGGTTATCCCTCCGGATCATAAAACGCGATTAGTAGGGCGTCAGTTGCTTAAATTTAGATCACCACCGATGTTTAGATCAATATTTTGGGAGGATATTTCGGCAGCTTTACAGAAAGATTGTAAGATAGCCATCGGGATTATCATTCGCCAATGTTAGGGTGTCGGTTACCCTAATTTGTATTAAAATTTAACTTTAGAAGATTTAGATATTAGTAATTAGATTAGACCAATCAAGAGAATACATTAGATTATCCCTCCGGATCATAAAACGCGATTAGTAGGACGTTAGTTGCTTAAATTTGGATCACCACCGATGTTTAGATCAAGATTTTGGGAGAAGAGTTTGGCAGCTTTATAGAAAGATTGTAAGATAACCATCGGGATTATCATTCGCCAATGTTAGGGTGTCGGTTACCCTAATTTGTATTAAAATTTAAGTTTAGAAGATTTAGATATTAGTAATTAGATTAGACCAATCAAGAGAATACATTAGGTTATCCCTCCGGATCATAAAACGCGATTAGTAGGGAGTCAGTTGCTTAAATTTGGATCACCACCGATGTTTAGATCAAGATTTTGGGAGAAGATTTCGGCTGCTTTACAGAAAGATTGTAAGATAGCCATCGGGATTATCATTCGCCAATGTTAGGGTGTCGGTTACCCTAATTTGTATTAAAATTTAAGTTTAGAAGATTTAGATATTAGTAATTAGATTAGACCAATCAAGAGAATACATTAGGTTATCCCTCCGGATCATAAAACGCGATTAGTAGGGAGTCAGTTGCTTAAATTTGGATCACCACCGATGTTTAGATCAAGATTTTGGGAGAAGAGTTCGGCAGCTTTATAGAAACATTGTAAGATAACCATCGGGATTATCATTCGCCAATGTTAGGGTGTCGGTTACCCTAATTTGTATTAAAATTTAAGTTTAGAAGATTTAGATATTAGTAATTAGATTAGACCAATCAAGAGAATACATTAGGTTATCCCTCCGGATCATAAAACGCGATTAGTAGGGAGTCAGTTGCTTAAATTTGGATCACCACCGATGTTTAGATCAAGATTTTGGGAGAAGATTTCGGCTGCTTTACAGAAAGATTGTAAGATAGCCATCGGGAGTATCATTCGCCAATGTTAGGGTGTCGGTTACCCTAATTTGTATTAAAATTTAAGTTTAGAAGATTTAGATATTAGTAATTAGATTAGACCAATCAAGAGAATACATTAGGTTATCCCTCCGGATCATAAAACGCGATTAGTAGGGAGTCAGTTGCTTAAATTTGGATCACCACCGATGTTTAGATCAAGATTTTGGGAGAAGAGTTCGGCAGCTTTATAGAAACATTGTAAGATAACCATCGGGATTATCATTCGCCAATGTTAGGGTGTCGGTTACCCTAATTTGTATTAAAATTTAAGTTTAGAAGATTTAGATATTAGTAATTAGATTAGACCAATCAAGAGAATACATTAGGTTATCCCTCCGGATCATAAAACGCGATTAGTAGGGAGTCAGTTGCTTAAATTTGGATCACCACCGATGTTTAGATCAAGATTTTGGGAGAAGATTTCGGCTGCTTTACAGAAAGATTGTAAGATAGCCATCGGGATTATCATTCGCCAATGTTAGGGTGTCGGTTACCCTAATTTGTATTAAAATTTAAGTTTAGAAGATTTAGATATTAGTAATTAGATTAGACCAATCAAGAGAATACATTAGGTTATCCCTCCGGATCATAAAACGCGATTAGTAGGGAGTCAGTTGCTTAAATTTGGATCACCACCGATGTTTAGATCAAGATTTTGGGAGAAGAGTTCGGCAGCTTTATAGAAAGATTGTAAGATAACCATCGGGATTATCATTCGCCAATGTTAGGGTGTCGGTTACCCTAATTTGTATTAAAATTTAAGTTTAGAAGATTTAGATATTAGTAATTAGATTAGACCAATCAAGAGAATACATTAGGTTATCCCTCCGGATCATAAAACGCGATTAGTAGGGAGTCAGTTGCTTAAATTTGGATCACCACCGATGTTTAGATCAAGATTTTGGGAGCAGAGTTCGGCAGCTTTATAGAAAGATTGTAAGATAACCATCGGGATTATCATTCGCCAATGTTAGGGTGTCGGTTACCCTAATTTGTATTAAAATTTAAGTTTAGAAGATTTAGATATTAGTAATTAGATTAGACCAATCAAGAGAATACATTAGGTTATCCCTCCGGATCATAAAACGCGATTAGTAGGGAGTCAGTTGCTTAAATTTGGATCACCACCGATGTTTAGATCAAGATTTTGGGAGAAGAGTTCGGAAGCTTTATAGAAAGATTGTAAGATAACCATCGGGATTATCATTCGCCAATGTTAGGGTGTCGGTTACCCTAATTTGTATTAAAATTTAAGTTTAGAAGATTTAGATATTAGTAATTAGATTAGACCAATCAAGAGAATACATTAGGTTATCCCTCCGGATCATAAAACGCGATTAGTAGGGAGTCAGTTGCTTAAATTTGGATCACCACCGATGTTTAGATCAAGATTTTGGGAGAAGAGTTCGGCAGCTTTATAGAAAGATTGTAAGATAACCATCGGGATTATCATTCGCCAATGTTAGGGTGTCGGTTACCCTAATTTGTATTAAAATTTAAGTTTAGAAGATTTAGATATTAGTAATTAGATTAGACCAATCAAGAGAATACATTAGGTTATCCCTCCGGATCATAAAACGCGATTAGTAGGGAGTCAGTTGCTTAAATTTGGATCACCACCGATGTTTAGATCAAGATTTTGGGAGAAGATTTCGGCTGCTTTACAGAAAGATTGTAAGATAGCCATCGGGATTATCATTCGCCAATGTTAGGGTGTCGGTTACCCTAATTTGTATTAAAATTTAAGTTTAGAAGATTTAGATATTAGTAATTAGATTAGACCAATCAAGAGAATACATTAGGTTATCCCTCCGGATCATAAAACGCGATTAGTAGGGAGTCAGTTGCTTAAATTTGGATCACCACCGATGTTTAGATCAAGATTTTGGGAGAAGAGTTCGGCAGCTTTATAGAAAGATTGTAAGATAACCATCGGGATTATCATTCGCCAATGTTAGGGTGTCGGTTACCCTAATTTGTATTAAAATTTAAGTTTAGAAGATTTAGATATTAGTAATTAGATTAGACCAATCAAGAGAATACATTAGGTTATCCCTCCGGATCATAAAACGCGATTAGTAGGGAGTCAGTTGCTTAAATTTGGATCACCACCGATGTTTAGATCAAGATTTTGGGAGAAGAGTTCGGAAGCTTTATAGAAAGATTGTAAGATAACCATCGGGATTATCATTCGCCAATGTTAGGGTGTCGGTTACCCTAATTTGTATTAAAATTTAAGTTTAGAAGATTTAGATATTAGTAATTAGATTAGACCAATCAAGAGAATACATTAGGTTATCCCTCCGGATCATAAAACGCGATTAGTAGGGAGTCAGTTGCTTAAATTTGGATCACCACCGATGTTTAGATCAAGATTTTGGGAGCAGAGTTCGGCAGCTTTATAGAAAGATTGTAAGATAACCATCGGGATTATCATTCGCCAATGTTAGGATGTCGGTTACCCTAATTTGTATTAAAATTTAAGTTTAGAAGATTTAGATATTAGTAATTAGATTAGACCAATCAAGAGAATACATTAGGTTATCCCTCCGGATCATAAAACGCGATTAGTAGGGAGTCAGTTGCTTAAATTTGGATCACCACCGATGTTTAGATCAAGATTTTGGGAGAAGATTTCGGCTGCTTTACAGAAAGATTGTAAGATAGCCATCGGGATTATCATTCGCCAATGTTAGGGTGTCGGTTACCCTAATTTGTATTAAAATTTAAGTTTAGAAGATTTAGATATTAGTAATTAGATTAGACCAATCAAGAGAATACATTAGGTTATCCCTCCGGATCATAAAACGCGATTAGTAGGGAGTCAGTTGCTTAAATTTGGATCACCACCGATGTTTAGATCAAGATTTTGGGAGCAGAGTTCGGCAGCTTTATAGAAAGATTGTAAGATAACCATCGGGATTATCATTCGCCAATGTTAGGGTGTCGGTTACCCTAATTTGTATTAAAATTTAAGTTTAGAAGATTTAGATATTAGTAATTAGATTAGACCAATCAAGAGAATACATTAGGTTATCCCTCCGGATCATAAAACGCGATTAGTAGGGAGTCAGTTGCTTAAATTTGGATCACCACCGATGTTTAGATCAAGATTTTGGGAGAAGAGTTCGGAAGCTTTATAGAAAGATTGTAAGATAACCATCGGGATTATCATTCGCCAATGTTAGGGTGTCGGTTACCCTAATTTGTATTAAAATTTAAGTTTAGAAGATTTAGATATTAGTAATTAGATTAGACCAATCAAGAGAATACATTAGGTTATCCCTCCGGATCATAAAACGCGATTAGTAGGGAGTCAGTTGCTTAAATTTGGATCACCACCGATGTTTAGATCAAGATTTTGGGAGAAGATTTCGGCTGCTTTACAGAAAGATTGTAAGATAGCCATCGGGATTATCATTCGCCAATGTTAGGGTGTCGGTTACCCTAATTTGTATTAAAATTTAAGTTTAGAAGATTTAGATATTAGTAATTAGATTAGACCAATCAAGAGAATACATTAGGTTATCCCTCCGGATCATAAAACGCGATTAGTAGGGAGTCAGTTGCTTAAATTTGGATCACCACCGATGTTTAGATCAAGATTTTGGGAGCAGAGTTCGGCAGCTTTATAGAAAGATTGTAAGATAACCATCGGGATTATCATTCGCCAATGTTAGGGTGTCGGTTACCCTAATTTGTATTAAAATTTAAGTTTAGAAGATTTAGATATTAGTAATTAGATTAGACCAATCAAGAGAATACATTAGGTTATCCCTCCGGATCATAAAACGCGATTAGTAGGGAGTCAGTTGCTTAAATTTGGATCACCACCGATGTTTAGATCAAGATTTTGGGAGCAGAGTTCGGCAGCTTTATAGAAAGATTGTAAGATAACCATCGGGATTATCATTCGCCAATGTTAGGATGTCGGTTACCCTAATTTGTATTAAAATTTAAGTTTAGAAGATTTAGATATTAGTAATTAGATTAGACCAATCAAGAGAATACATTAGGTTATCCCTCCGGATCATAAAACGCGATTAGTAGGGAGTCAGTTGCTTAAATTTGGATCACCACCGATGTTTAGATCAAGATTTTGGGAGAAGAGTTCGGCAGCTTTATAGAAAGATTGTAAGATAACCATCGGGATTATCATTCGCCAATGTTAGGGTGTCGGTTACCCTAATTTGTATTAAAATTTAAGTTTAGAAGATTTAGATATTAGTAATTAGATTAGACCAATCAAGAGAATACATTAGGTTATCCCTCCGGATCATAAAACGCGATTAGTAGGGAGTCAGTTGCTTAAATTTGGATCACCACCGATGTTTAGATCAAGATTTTGGGAGCAGAGTTCGGCAGCTTTATAGAAAGATTGTAAGATAACCATCGGGATTATCATTCGCCAATGTTAGGGTGTCGGTTACCCTAATTTGTATTAAAATTTAAGTTTAGAAGATTTAGATATTAGTAATTAGATTAGACCAATCAAGAGAATACATTAGGTTATCCCTCCGGATCATAAAACGCGATTAGTAGGGAGTCAGTTGCTTAAATTTGGATCACCACCGATGTTTAGATCAAGATTTTGGGAGAAGAGTTCGGAAGCTTTATAGAAAGATTGTAAGATAACCATCGGGATTATCATTCGCCAATGTTAGGGTGTCGGTTACCCTAATTTGTATTAAAATTTAAGTTTAGAAGATTTAGATATTAGTAATTAGATTAGACCAATCAAGAGAATACATTAGGTTATCCCTCCGGATCATAAAACGCGATTAGTAGGGAGTCAGTTGCTTAAATTTGGATCACCACCGATGTTTAGATCAAGATTTTGGGAGAAGAGTTCGGCAGCTTTATAGAAAGATTGTAAGATAACCATCGGGATTATCATTCGCCAATGTTAGGGTGTCGGTTACCCTAATTTGTATTAAAATTTAAGTTTAGAAGATTTAGATATTAGTAATTAGATTAGACCAATCAAGAGAATACATTAGGTTATCCCTCCGGATCATAAAACGCGATTAGTAGGGAGTCAGTTGCTTAAATTTGGATCACCACCGATGTTTAGATCAAGATTTTGGGAGAAGATTTCGGCTGCTTTACAGAAAGATTGTAAGATAGCCATCGGGATTATCATTCGCCAATGTTAGGGTGTCGGTTACCCTAATTTGTATTAAAATTTAAGTTTAGAAGATTTAGATATTAGTAATTAGATTAGACCAATCAAGAGAATACATTAGGTTATCCCTCCGGATCATAAAACGCGATTAGTAGGGAGTCAGTTGCTTAAATTTGGATCACCACCGATGTTTAGATCAAGATTTTGGGAGAAGAGTTCGGCAGCTTTATAGAAAGATTGTAAGATAACCATCGGGATTATCATTCGCCAATGTTAGGGTGTCGGTTACCCTAATTTGTATTAAAATTTAAGTTTAGAAGATTTAGATATTAGTAATTAGATTAGACCAATCAAGAGAATACATTAGGTTATCCCTCCGGATCATAAAACGCGATTAGTAGGGAGTCAGTTGCTTAAATTTGGATCACCACCGATGTTTAGATCAAGATTTTGGGAGAAGAGTTCGGAAGCTTTATAGAAAGATTGTAAGATAACCATCGGGATTATCATTCGCCAATGTTAGGGTGTCGGTTACCCTAATTTGTATTAAAATTTAAGTTTAGAAGATTTAGATATTAGTAATTAGATTAGACCAATCAAGAGAATACATTAGGTTATCCCTCCGGATCATAAAACGCGATTAGTAGGGAGTCAGTTGCTTAAATTTGGATCACCACCGATGTTTAGATCAAGATTTTGGGAGAAGAGTTCGGCAGCTTTATAGAAAGATTGTAAGATAACCATCGGGATTATCATTCGCCAATGTTAGGGTGTCGGTTACCCTAATTTGTATTAAAATTTAAGTTTAGAAGATTTAGATATTAGTAATTAGATTAGACCAATCAAGAGAATACATTAGGTTATCCCTCCGGATCATAAAACGCGATTAGTAGGGAGTCAGTTGCTTAAATTTGGATCACCACCGATGTTTAGATCAAGATTTTGGGAGAAGATTTCGGCTGCTTTACAGAAAGATTGTAAGATAGCCATCGGGATTATCATTCGCCAATGTTAGGGTGTCGGTTACCCTAATGTGTATTAAAATTTAAGTTTAGAAGATTTAGATATTAGTAATTAGATTAGACCAATCAAGAGAATACATTAGGTTATCCCTCCGGATCATAAAACGCGATTAGTAGGGAGTCAGTTGCTTAAATTTGGATCACCACCGATGTTTAGATCAAGATTTTGGGAGAAGAGTTCGGCAGCTTTATAGAAAGATTGTAAGATAACCATCGGGATTATCATTCGCCAATGTTAGGGTGTCGGTTACCCTAATTTGTATTAAAATTTAAGTTTAGAAGATTTAGATATTAGTAATTAGATTAGACCAATCAAGAGAATACATTAGGTTATCCCTCCGGATCATAAAACGCGATTAGTAGGGAGTCAGTTGCTTAAATTTGGATCACCACCGATGTTTAGATCAAGATTTTGGGAGAAGAGTTCGGAAGCTTTATAGAAAGATTGTAAGATAACCATCGGGATTATCATTCGCCAATGTTAGGGTGTCGGTTCCCCTAATTTGTATTAAAATTTAAGTTTAGAAGATTTAGATATTAGTAATTAGATTAGACCAATCAAGAGAATACATTAGGTTATCCCTCCGGATCATAAAACGCGATTAGTAGGGAGTCAGTTGCTTAAATTTGGATCACCACCGATGTTTAGATCAAGATTTTGGGAGAAGATTTCGGCTGCTTTACAGAAAGATTGTAAGATAGCCATCGGGATTATCATTCGCCAATGTTAGGGTGTCGGTTACCCTAATTTGTATTAAAATTTAAGTTTAGAAGATTTAGATATTAGTAATTAGATTAGACCAATCAAGAGAATACATTAGGTTATCCCTCCGGATCATAAAACGCGATTAGTAGGGAGTCAGTTGCTTAAATTTGGATCACCACCGATGTTTAGATCAAGATTTTGGGAGCAGAGTTCGGCAGCTTTATAGAAAGATTGTAAGATAACCATCGGGATTATCATTCGCCAATGTTAGGGTGTCGGTTACCCTAATTTGTATTAAAATTTAAGTTTAGAAGATTTAGATATTAGTAATTAGATTAGACCAATCAAGAGAATACATTAGGTTATCCCTCCGGATCATAAAACGCGATTAGTAGGGAGTCAGTTGCTTAAATTTGGATCACCACCGATGTTTAGAACAAGATTTTGGGAGCAGAGTTCGGCAGCTTTATAGAAAGATTGTAAGATAACCATCGGGATTATCATTCGCCAATGTTAGGGTGTCGGTTACCCTAATTTGTATTAAAATTTAAGTTTAGAAGATTTAGATATTAGTAATTAGATTAGACCAATCAAGAGAATACATTAGGTTATCCCTCCGGATCATAAAACGCGATTAGTAGGGAGTCAGTTGCTTAAATTTGGATCACCACCGATGTTTAGATCAAGATTTTGGGAGAAGATTTCGGCTGCTTTACAGAAAGATTGTAAGATAGCCATCGGGATTATCATTCGCCAATGTTAGGGTGTCGGTTACCCTAATTTGTATTAAAATTTAAGTTTAGAAGATTTAGATATTAGTAATTAGATTAGACCAATCAAGAGAATACATTAGGTTATCCCTCCGGATCATAAAACGCGATTAGTAGGGAGTCAGTTGCTTAAATTTGGATCACCACCGATGTTTAGATCAAGATTTTGGGAGAAGATTTCGGCTGCTTTACAGAAAGATTGTAAGATAGCCATCGGGATTATCATTCGCCAATGTTAGGGTGTCGGTTACCCTAATTTGTATTAAAATTTAAGTTTAGAAGATTTAGATATTAGTAATTAGATTAGACCAATCAAGAGAATACATTAGGTTATCCCTCCGGATCATAAAACGCGATTAGTAGGGAGTCAGTTGCTTAAATTTGGATCACCACCGATGTTTAGATCAAGATTTTGGGAGCAGAGTTCGGCAGCTTTATAGAAAGATTGTAAGATAACCATCGGGATTATCATTCGCCAATGTTAGGGTGTCGGTTACCCTAATTTGTATTAAAATTTAAGTTTAGAAGATTTAGATATTAGTAATTAGATTAGACCAATCAAGAGAATACATTAGGTTATCCCTCCGGATCATAAAACGCGATTAGTAGGGAGTCAGTTGCTTAAATTTGGATCACCACCGATGTTTAGATCAAGATTTTGGGAGAAGAGTTCGGAAGCTTTATAGAAAGATTGTAAGATAACCATCGGGATTATCATTCGCCAATGTTAGGGTGTCGGTTACCCTAATTTGTATTAAAATTTAAGTTTAGAAGATTTAGATATTAGTAATTAGATTAGACCAATCAAGAGAATACATTAGGTTATCCCTCCGGATCATAAAACGCGATTAGTAGGGAGTCAGTTGCTTAAATTTGGATCACCACCGATGTTTAGATCAAGATTTTGGGAGAAGATTTCGGCTGCTTTACAGAAAGATTGTAAGATAGCCATCGGGATTATCATTCGCCAATGTTAGGGTGTCGGTTACCCTAATTTGTATTAAAATTTAAGTTTAGAAGATTTAGATATTAGTAATTAGATTAGACCAATCAAGAGAATACATTAGGTTATCCCTCCGGATCATAAAACGCGATTAGTAGGGAGTCAGTTGCTTAAATTTGGATCACCACCGATGTTTAGATCAAGATTTTGGGAGCAGAGTTCGGCAGCTTTATAGAAAGATTGTAAGATAACCATCGGGATTATCATTCGCCAATGTTAGGGTGTCGGTTACCCTAATTTGTATTAAAATTTAAGTTTAGAAGATTTAGATATTAGTAATTAGATTAGACCAATCAAGAGAATACATTAGGTTATCCCTCCGGATCATAAAACGCGATTAGTAGGGAGTCAGTTGCTTAAATTTGGATCACCACCGATGTTTAGAACAAGATTTTGGGAGCAGAGTTCGGCAGCTTTATAGAAAGATTGTAAGATAACCATCGGGATTATCATTCGCCAATGTTAGGGTGTCGGTTACCCTAATTTGTATTAAAATTTAAGTTTAGAAGATTTAGATATTAGTAATTAGATTAGACCAATCAAGAGAATACATTAGGTTATCCCTCCGGATCATAAAACGCGATTAGTAGGGAGTCAGTTGCTTAAATTTGGATCACCACCGATGTTTAGATCAAGATTTTGGGAGCAGAGTTCGGCAGCTTTATAGAAAGATTGTAAGATAACCATCGGGATTATCATTCGCCAATGTTAGGATGTCGGTTACCCTAATTTGTATTAAAATTTAAGTTTAGAAGATTTAGATATTAGTAATTAGATTAGACCAATCAAGAGAATACATTAGGTTATCCCTCCGGATCATAAAACGCGATTAGTAGGGAGTCAGTTGCTTAAATTTGGATCACCACCGATGTTTAGATCAAGATTTTGGGAGAAGATTTCGGATGCTTTACAGAAAGATTGTAAGATAGCCATCGGGATTATCATTCGCCAATGTTAGGGTGTCGGTTACCCTAATTTGTATTAAAATTTAAGTTTAGAAGATTTAGATATTAGTAATTAGATTAGACCAATCAAGAGAATACATTAGGTTATCCCTCCGGATCATAAAACGCGATTAGTAGGGAGTCAGTTGCTTAAATTTGGATCACCACCGATGTTTAGATCAAGATTTTGGGAGCAGAGTTCGGCAGCTTTATAGAAAGATTGTAAGATAACCATCGGGATTATCATTCGCCAATGTTAGGGTGTCGGTTACCCTAATTTGTATTAAAATTTAAGTTTAGAAGATTTAGATATTAGTAATTAGATTAGACCAATCAAGAGAATACATTAGGTTATCCCTCCGGATCATAAAACGCGATTAGTAGGGAGTCAGTTGCTTAAATTTGGATCACCACCGATGTTTAGATCAAGATTTTGGGAGCAGAGTTCGGCAGCTTTATAGAAAGATTGTAAGATAACCATCGGGATTATCATTCGCCAATGTTAGGATGTCGGTTACCCTAATTTGTATTAAAATTTAAGTTTAGAAGATTTAGATATTAGTAATTAGATTAGACCAATCAAGAGAATACATTAGGTTATCCCTCCGGATCATAAAACGCGATTAGTAGGGAGTCAGTTGCTTAAATTTGGATCACCACCGATGTTTAGATCAAGATTTTGGGAGAAGAGTTCGGCAGCTTTATAGAAAGATTGTAAGATAACCATCGGGATTATCATTCGCCAATGTTAGGGTGTCGGTTACCCTAATTTGTATTAAAATTTAAGTTTAGAAGATTTAGATATTAGTAATTAGATTAGACCAATCAAGAGAATACATTAGGTTATCCCTCCGGATCATAAAACGCGATTAGTAGGGAGTCAGTTGCTTAAATTTGGATCACCACCGATGTTTAGATCAAGATTTTGGGAGCAGAGTTCGGCAGCTTTATAGAAAGATTGTAAGATAACCATCGGGATTATCATTCGCCAATGTTAGGGTGTCGGTTACCCTAATTTGTATTAAAATTTAAGTTTAGAAGATTTAGATATTAGTAATTAGATTAGACCAATCAAGAGAATACATTAGGTTATCCCTCCGGATCATAAAACGCGATTAGTAGGGAGTCAGTTGCTTAAATTTGGATCACCACCGATGTTTAGATCAAGATTTTGGGAGAAGAGTTCGGAAGCTTTATAGAAAGATTGTAAGATAACCATCGGGATTATCATTCGCCAATGTTAGGGTGTCGGTTACCCTAATTTGTATTAAAATTTAAGTTTAGAAGATTTAGATATTAGTAATTAGATTAGACCAATCAAGAGAATACATTAGGTTATCCCTCCGGATCATAAAACGCGATTAGTAGGGAGTCAGTTGCTTAAATTTGGATCACCACCGATGTTTAGATCAAGATTTTGGGAGAAGAGTTCGGCAGCTTTATAGAAAGATTGTAAGATAACCATCGGGATTATCATTCGCCAATGTTAGGGTGTCGGTTACCCTAATTTGTATTAAAATTTAAGTTTAGAAGATTTAGATATTAGTAATTAGATTAGACCAATCAAGAGAATACATTAGGTTATCCCTCCGGATCATAAAACGCGATTAGTAGGGAGTCAGTTGCTTAAATTTGGATCACCACCGATGTTTAGATCAAGATTTTGGGAGAAGATTTCGGCTGCTTTACAGAAAGATTGTAAGATAGCCATCGGGATTATCATTCGCCAATGTTAGGGTGTCGGTTACCCTAATTTGTATTAAAATTTAAGTTTAGAAGATTTAGATATTAGTAATTAGATTAGACCAATCAAGAGAATACATTAGGTTATCCCTCCGGATCATAAAACGCGATTAGTAGGGAGTCAGTTGCTTAAATTTGGATCACCACCGATGTTTAGATCAAGATTTTGGGAGAAGAGTTCGGCAGCTTTATAGAAAGATTGTAAGATAGCCATCGGGATTATCATTCGCCAATGTTAGGGTGTCGGTTACCCTAATTTGTATTAAAATTTAAGTTTAGAAGATTTAGATATTAGTAATTAGATTAGACCAATCAAGAGAATACATTAGGTTATCCCTCCGGATCATAAAACGCGATTAGTAGGGAGTCAGTTGCTTAAATTTGGATCACCACCGATGTTTAGATCAAGATTTTGGGAGAAGAGTTCGGAAGCTTTATAGAAAGATTGTAAGATAACCATCGGGATTATCATTCGCCAATGTTAGGGTGTCGGTTACCCTAATTTGTATTAAAATTTAAGTTTAGAAGATTTAGATATTAGTAATTAGATTAGACCAATCAAGAGAATACATTAGGTTATCCCTCCGGATCATAAAACGCGATTAGTAGGGAGTCAGTTGCTTAAATTTGGATCACCACCGATGTTTAGATCAAGATTTTGGGAGAAGAGTTCGGCAGCTTTATAGAAAGATTGTAAGATAACCATCGGGATTATCATTCGCCAATGTTAGGGTGTCGGTTACCCTAATTTGTATTAAAATTTAAGTTTAGAAGATTTAGATATTAGTAATTAGATTAGACCAATCAAGAGAATACATTAGGTTATCCCTCCGGATCATAAAACGCGATTAGTAGGGAGTCAGTTGCTTAAATTTGGATCACCACCGATGTTTAGATCAAGATTTTGGGAGAAGATTTCGGCTGCTTTACAGAAAGATTGTAAGATAGCCATCGGGATTATCATTCGCCAATGTTAGGGTGTCGGTTACCCTAATGTGTATTAAAATTTAAGTTTAGAAGATTTAGATATTAGTAATTAGATTAGACCAATCAAGAGAATACATTAGGTTATCCCTCCGGATCATAAAACGCGATTAGTAGGGAGTCAGTTGCTTAAATTTGGATCACCACCGATGTTTAGATCAAGATTTTGGGAGAAGAGTTCGGCAGCTTTATAGAAAGATTGTAAGATAACCATCGGGATTATCATTCGCCAATGTTAGGGTGTCGGTTACCCTAATTTGTATTAAAATTTAAGTTTAGAAGATTTAGATATTAGTAATTAGATTAGACCAATCAAGAGAATACATTAGGTTATCCCTCCGGATCATAAAACGCGATTAGTAGGGAGTCAGTTGCTTAAATTTGGATCACCACCGATGTTTAGATCAAGATTTTGGGAGAAGAGTTCGGAAGCTTTATAGAAAGATTGTAAGATAACCATCGGGATTATCATTCGCCAATGTTAGGGTGTCGGTTACCCTAATTTGTATTAAAATTTAAGTTTAGAAGATTTAGATATTAGTAATTAGATTAGACCAATCAAGAGAATACATTAGGTTATCCCTCCGGATCATAAAACGCGATTAGTAGGGAGTCAGTTGCTTAAATTTGGATCACCACCGATGTTTAGATCAAGATTTTGGGAGAAGATTTCGGCTGCTTTACAGAAAGATTGTAAGATAGCCATCGGGATTATCATTCGCCAATGTTAGGGTGTCGGTTACCCTAATTTGTATTAAAATTTAAGTTTAGAAGATTTAGATATTAGTAATTAGATTAGACCAATCAAGAGAATACATTAGGTTATCCCTCCGGATCATAAAACGCGATTAGTAGGGAGTCAGTTGCTTAAATTTGGATCACCACCGATGTTTAGATCAAGATTTTGGGAGCAGAGTTCGGCAGCTTTATAGAAAGATTGTAAGATAACCATCGGGATTATCATTCGCCAATGTTAGGGTGTCGGTTACCCTAATTTGTATTAAAATTTAAGTTTAGAAGATTTAGATATTAGTAATTAGATTAGACCAATCAAGAGAATACATTAGGTTATCCCTCCGGATCATAAAACGCGATTAGTAGGGAGTCAGTTGCTTAAATTTGGATCACCACCGATGTTTAGAACAAGATTTTGGGAGCAGAGTTCGGCAGCTTTATAGAAAGATTGTAAGATAACCATCGGGATTATCATTCGCCAATGTTAGGGTGTCGGTTACCCTAATTTGTATTAAAATTTAAGTTTAGAAGATTTAGATATTAGTAATTAGATTAGACCAATCAAGAGAATACATTAGGTTATCCCTCCGGATCATAAAACGCGATTAGTAGGGAGTCAGTTGCTTAAATTTGGATCACCACCGATGTTTAGATCAAGATTTTGGGAGCAGAGTTCGGCAGCTTTATAGAAAGATTGTAAGATAACCATCGGGATTATCATTCGCCAATGTTAGGATGTCGGTTACCCTAATTTGTATTAAAATTTAAGTTTAGAAGATTTAGATATTAGTAATTAGATTAGACCAATCAAGAGAATACATTAGGTTATCCCTCCGGATCATAAAACGCGATTAGTAGGGAGTCAGTTGCTTAAATTTGGATCACCACCGATGTTTAGATCAAGATTTTGGGAGAAGATTTCGGATGCTTTACAGAAAGATTGTAAGATAGCCATCGGGATTATCATTCGCCAATGTTAGGGTGTCGGTTACCCTAATTTGTATTAAAATTTAAGTTTAGAAGATTTAGATATTAGTAATTAGATTAGACCAATCAAGAGAATACATTAGGTTATCCCTCCGGATCATAAAACGCGATTAGTAGGGAGTCAGTTGCTTAAATTTGGATCACCACCGATGTTTAGATCAAGATTTTGGGAGCAGAGTTCGGCAGCTTTATAGAAAGATTGTAAGATAACCATCGGGATTATCATTCGCCAATGTTAGGGTGTCGGTTACCCTAATTTGTATTAAAATTTAAGTTTAGAAGATTTAGATATTAGTAATTAGATTAGACCAATCAAGAGAATACATTAGGTTATCCCTCCGGATCATAAAACGCGATTAGTAGGGAGTCAGTTGCTTAAATTTGGATCACCACCGATGTTTAGATCAAGATTTTGGGAGCAGAGTTCGGCAGCTTTATAGAAAGATTGTAAGATAACCATCGGGATTATCATTCGCCAATGTTAGGATGTCGGTTACCCTAATTTGTATTAAAATTTAAGTTTAGAAGATTTAGATATTAGTAATTAGATTAGACCAATCAAGAGAATACATTAGGTTATCCCTCCGGATCATAAAACGCGATTAGTAGGGAGTCAGTTGCTTAAATTTGGATCACCACCGATGTTTAGATCAAGATTTTGGGAGAAGATTTCGGCTGCTTTACAGAAAGATTGTAAGATAGCCATCGGGATTATCATTCGCCAATGTTAGGGTGTCGGTTACCCTAATTTGTATTAAAATTTAAGTTTAGAAGATTTAGATATTAGTAATTAGATTAGACCAATCAAGAGAATACATTAGGTTATCCCTCCGGATCATAAAACGCGATTAGTAGGGAGTCAGTTGCTTAAATTTGGATCACCACCGATGTTTAGATCAAGATTTTGGGAGCAGAGTTCGGCAGCTTTATAGAAAGATTGTAAGATAACCATCGGGATTATCATTCGCCAATGTTAGGATGTCGGTTACCCTAATTTGTATTAAAATTTAAGTTTAGAAGATTTAGATATTAGTAATTAGATTAGACCAATCAAGAGAATACATTAGGTTATCCCTCCGGATCATAAAACGCGATTAGTAGGGAGTCAGTTGCTTAAATTTGGATCACCACCGATGTTTAGATCAAGATTTTGGGAGAAGATTTCGGCTGCTTTACAGAAAGATTGTAAGATAGCCATCGGGATTATCATTCGCCAATGTTAGGGTGTCGGTTACCCTAATTTGTATTAAAATTTAAGTTTAGAAGATTTAGATATTAGTAATTAGATTAGACCAATCAAGAGAATACATTAGGTTATCCCTCCGGATCATAAAACGCGATTAGTAGGGAGTCAGTTGCTTAAATTTGGATCACCACCGATGTTTAGATCAAGATTTTGGGAGCAGAGTTCGGCAGCTTTATAGAAAGATTGTAAGATAACCATCGGGATTATCATTCGCCAATGTTAGGATGTCGGTTACCCTAATTTGTATTAAAATTTAAGTTTAGAAGATTTAGATATTAGTAATTAGATTAGACCAATCAAGAGAATACATTAGGTTATCCCTCCGGATCATAAAACGCGATTAGTAGGGAGTCAGTTGCTTAAATTTGGATCACCACCGATGTTTAGATCAAGATTTTGGGAGAAGATTTCGGCTGCTTTACAGAAAGATTGTAAGATAGCCATCGGGATTATCATTCGCCAATGTTAGGGTGTCGGTTACCCTAATTTGTATTAAAATTTAAGTTTAGAAGATTTAGATATTAGTAATTAGATTAGACCAATCAAGAGAATACATTAGGTTATCCCTCCGGATCATAAAACGCGATTAGTAGGGAGTCAGTTGCTTAAATTTGGATCACCACCGATGTTTAGATCAAGATTTTGGGAGAAGATTTCGGCTGCTTTACAGAAAGATTGTAAGATAGCCATCGGGATTATCATTCGCCAATGTTAGGGTGTCGGTTACCCTAATTTGTATTAAAATTTAAGTTTAGAAGATTTAGATATTAGTAATTAGATTAGACCAATCAAGAGAATACATTAGGTTATCCCTCCGGATCATAAAACGCGATTAGTAGGGAGTCAGTTGCTTAAATTTGGATCACCACCGATGTTTAGATCAAGATTTTGGGAGCAGAGTTCGGCAGCTTTATAGAAAGATTGTAAGATAACCATCGGGATTATCATTCGCCAATGTTAGGGTGTCGGTTACCCTAATTTGTATTAAAATTTAAGTTTAGAAGATTTAGATATTAGTAATTAGATTAGACCAATCAAGAGAATACATTAGGTTATCCCTCCGGATCATAAAACGCGATTAGTAGGGAGTCAGTTGCTTAAATTTGGATCACCACCGATGTTTAGAACAAGATTTTGGGAGCAGAGTTCGGCAGCTTTATAGAAAGATTGTAAGATAACCATCGGGATTATCATTCGCCAATGTTAGGGTGTCGGTTACCCTAATTTGTATTAAAATTTAAGTTTAGAAGATTTAGATATTAGTAATTAGATTAGACCAATCAAGAGAATACATTAGGTTATCCCTCCGGATCATAAAACGCGATTAGTAGGGAGTCAGTTGCTTAAATTTGGATCACCACCGATGTTTAGATCAAGATTTTGGGAGCAGAGTTCGGCAGCTTTATAGAAAGATTGTAAGATAACCATCGGGATTATCATTCGCCAATGTTAGGATGTCGGTTACCCTAATTTGTATTAAAATTTAAGTTTAGAAGATTTAGATATTAGTAATTAGATTAGACCAATCAAGAGAATACATTAGGTTATCCCTCCGGATCATAAAACGCGATTAGTAGGGAGTCAGTTGCTTAAATTTGGATCACCACCGATGTTTAGATCAAGATTTTGGGAGAAGATTTCGGCTGCTTTACAGAAAGATTGTAAGATAGCCATCGGGATTATCATTCGCCAATGTTAGGGTGTCGGTTACCCTAATTTGTATTAAAATTTAAGTTTAGAAGATTTAGATATTAGTAATTAGATTAGACCAATCAAGAGAATACATTAGGTTATCCCTCCGGATCATAAAACGCGATTAGTAGGGAGTCAGTTGCTTAAATTTGGATCACCACCGATGTTTAGATCAAGATTTTGGGAGCAGAGTTCGGCAGCTTTATAGAAAGATTGTAAGATAACCATCGGGATTATCATTCGCCAATGTTAGGGTGTCGGTTACCCTAATTTGTATTAAAATTTAAGTTTAGAAGATTTAGATATTAGTAATTAGATTAGACCAATCAAGAGAATACATTAGGTTATCCCTCCGGATCATAAAACGCGATTAGTAGGGAGTCAGTTGCTTAAATTTGGATCACCACCGATGTTTAGATCAAGATTTTGGGAGCAGAGTTCGGCAGCTTTATAGAAAGATTGTAAGATAACCATCGGGATTATCATTCGCCAATGTTAGGATGTCGGTTACCCTAATTTGTATTAAAATTTAAGTTTAGAAGATTTAGATATTAGTAATTAGATTAGACCAATCAAGAGAATACATTAGGTTATCCCTCCGGATCATAAAACGCGATTAGTAGGGAGTCAGTTGCTTAAATTTGGATCACCACCGATGTTTAGATCAAGATTTTGGGAGAAGATTTCGGCTGCTTTACAGAAAGATTGTAAGATAGCCATCGGGATTATCATTCGCCAATGTTAGGGTGTCGGTTACCCTAATTTGTATTAAAATTTAAGTTTAGAAGATTTAGATATTAGTAATTAGATTAGACCAATCAAGAGAATACATTAGGTTATCCCTCCGGATCATAAAACGCGATTAGTAGGGAGTCAGTTGCTTAAATTTGGATCACCACCGATGTTTAGATCAAGATTTTGGGAGCAGAGTTCGGCAGCTTTATAGAAAGATTGTAAGATAACCATCGGGATTATCATTCGCCAATGTTAGGATGTCGGTTACCCTAATTTGTATTAAAATTTAAGTTTAGAAGATTTAGATATTAGTAATTAGATTAGACCAATCAAGAGAATACATTAGGTTATCCCTCCGGATCATAAAACGCGATTAGTAGGGAGTCAGTTGCTTAAATTTGGATCACCACCGATGTTTAGATCAAGATTTTGGGAGAAGATTTCGGCTGCTTTACAGAAAGATTGTAAGATAGCCATCGGGATTATCATTCGCCAATGTTAGGGTGTCGGTTACCCTAATTTGTATTAAAATTTAAGTTTAGAAGATTTAGATATTAGTAATTAGATTAGACCAATCAAGAGAATACATTAGGTTATCCCTCCGGATCATAAAACGCGATTAGTAGGGAGTCAGTTGCTTAAATTTGGATCACCACCGATGTTTAGATCAAGATTTTGGGAGCAGAGTTCGGCAGCTTTATAGAAAGATTGTAAGATAACCATCGGGATTATCATTCGCCAATGTTAGGATGTCGGTTACCCTAATTTGTATTAAAATTTAAGTTTAGAAGATTTAGATATTAGTAATTAGATTAGACCAATCAAGAGAATACATTAGGTTATCCCTCCGGATCATAAAACGCGATTAGTAGGGAGTCAGTTGCTTAAATTTGGATCACCACCGATGTTTAGATCAAGATTTTGGGAGCAGAGTTCGGCAGCTTTATAGAAAGATTGTAAGATAACCATCGGGATTATCATTCGCCAATGTTAGGGTGTCGGTTACCCTAATTTGTATTAAAATTTAAGTTTAGAAGATTTAGATATTAGTAATTAGATTAGACCAATCAAGAGAATACATTAGGTTATCCCTCCGGATCATAAAACGCGATTAGTAGGGAGTCAGTTGCTTAAATTTGGATCACCACCGATGTTTAGATCAAGATTTTGGGAGAAGATTTCGGCTGCTTTACAGAAAGATTGTAAGATAGCCATCGGGATTATCATTCGCCAATGTTAGGGTGTCGGTTACCCTAATTTGTATTAAAATTTAAGTTTAGAAGATTTAGATATTAGTAATTAGATTAGACCAATCAAGAGAATACATTAGGTTATCCCTCCGGATCATAAAACGCGATTAGTAGGGAGTCAGTTGCTTAAATTTGGATCACCACCGATGTTTAGATCAAGATTTTGGGAGAAGATTTCGGCTGCTTTACAGAAAGATTGTAAGATAGCCATCGGGATTATCATTCGCCAATGTTAGGGTGTCGGTTACCCTAATTTGTATTAAAATTTAAGTTTAGAAGATTTAGATATTAGTAATTAGATTAGACCAATCAAGAGAATACATTAGGTTATCCCTCCGGATCATAAAACGCGATTAGTAGGGAGTCAGTTGCTTAAATTTGGATCACCACCGATGTTTAGATCAAGATTTTGGGAGCAGAGTTCGGCAGCTTTATAGAAAGATTGTAAGATAACCATCGGGATTATCATTCGCCAATGTTAGGATGTCGGTTACCCTAATTTGTATTAAAATTTAAGTTTAGAAGATTTAGATATTAGTAATTAGATTAGACCAATCAAGAGAATACATTAGGTTATCCCTCCGGATCATAAAACGCGATTAGTAGGGAGTCAGTTGCTTAAATTTGGATCACCACCGATGTTTAGATCAAGATTTTGGGAGAAGATTTCGGCTGCTTTACAGAAAGATTGTAAGATAGCCATCGGGATTATCATTCGCCAATGTTAGGGTGTCGGTTACCCTAATTTGTATTAAAATTTAAGTTTAGAAGATTTAGATATTAGTAATTAGATTAGACCAATCAAGAGAATACATTAGGTTATCCCTCCGGATCATAAAACGCGATTAGTAGGGAGTCAGTTGCTTAAATTTGGATCACCACCGATGTTTAGATCAAGATTTTGGGAGAAGATTTCGGCTGCTTTACAGAAAGATTGTAAGATAGCCATCGGGATTATCATTCGCCAATGTTAGGGTGTCGGTTACCCTAATTTGTATTAAAATTTAAGTTTAGAAGATTTAGATATTAGTAATTAGATTAGACCAATCAAGAGAATACATTAGGTTATCCCTCCGGATCATAAAACGCGATTAGTAGGGAGTCAGTTGCTTAAATTTGGATCACCACCGATGTTTAGATCAAGATTTTGGGAGAAGATTTCGGCTGCTTTACAGAAAGATTGTAAGATAGCCATCGGGATTATCATTCGCCAATGTTAGGGTGTCGGTTACCCTAATTTGTATTAAAATTTAAGTTTAGAAGATTTAGATATTAGTAATTAGATTAGACCAATCAAGAGAATACATTAGGTTATCCCTCCGGATCATAAAACGCGATTAGTAGGGAGTCAGTTGCTTAAATTTGGATCACCACCGATGTTTAGATCAAGATTTTGGGAGCAGAGTTCGGCAGCTTTATAGAAAGATTGTAAGATAACCATCGGGATTATCATTCGCCAATGTTAGGGTGTCGGTTACCCTAATTTGTATTAAAATTTAAGTTTAGAAGATTTAGATATTAGTAATTAGATTAGACCAATCAAGAGAATACATTAGGTTATCCCTCCGGATCATAAAACGCGATTAGTAGGGAGTCAGTTGCTTAAATTTGGATCACCACCGATGTTTAGATCAAGATTTTGGGAGCAGAGTTCGGCAGCTTTATAGAAAGATTGTAAGATAACCATCGGGATTATCATTCGCCAATGTTAGGGTGTCGGTTACCCTAATTTGTATTAAAATTTAAGTTTAGAAGATTTAGATATTAGTAATTAGATTAGACCAATCAAGAGAATACATTAGGTTATCCCTCCGGATCATAAAACGCGATTAGTAGGGAGTCAGTTGCTTAAATTTGGATCACCACCGATGTTTAGATCAAGATTTTGGGAGCAGAGTTCGGCAGCTTTATAGAAAGATTGTAAGATAACCATCGGGATTATCATTCGCCAATGTTAGGATGTCGGTTACCCTAATTTGTATTAAAATTTAAGTTTAGAAGATTTAGATATTAGTAATTAGATTAGACCAATCAAGAGAATACATTAGGTTATCCCTCCGGATCATAAAACGCGATTAGTAGGGAGTCAGTTGCTTAAATTTGGATCACCACCGATGTTTAGATCAAGATTTTGGGAGCAGAGTTCGGCAGCTTTATAGAAAGATTGTAAGATAACCATCGGGATTATCATTCGCCAATGTTAGGGTGTCGGTTACCCTAATTTGTATTAAAATTTAAGTTTAGAAGATTTAGATATTAGTAATTAGATTAGACCAATCAAGAGAATACATTAGGTTATCCCTCCGGATCATAAAACGCGATTAGTAGGGAGTCAGTTGCTTAAATTTGGATCACCACCGATGTTTAGATCAAGATTTTGGGAGCAGAGTTCGGCAGCTTTATAGAAAGATTGTAAGATAACCATCGGGATTATCATTCGCCAATGTTAGGATGTCGGTTACCCTAATTTGTATTAAAATTTAAGTTTAGAAGATTTAGATATTAGTAATTAGATTAGACCAATCAAGAGAATACATTAGGTTATCCCTCCGGATCATAAAACGCGATTAGTAGGGAGTCAGTTGCTTAAATTTGGATCACCACCGATGTTTAGATCAAGATTTTGGGAGCAGAGTTCGGCAGCTTTATAGAAAGATTGTAAGATAACCATCGGGATTATCATTCGCCAATGTTAGGATGTCGGTTACCCTAATTTGTATTAAAATTTAAGTTTAGAAGATTTAGATATTAGTAATTAGATTAGACCAATCAAGAGAATACATTAGGTTATCCCTCCGGATCATAAAACGCGATTAGTAGGGAGTCAGTTGCTTAAATTTGGATCACCACCGATGTTTAGATCAAGATTTTGGGAGAAGATTTCGGCTGCTTTACAGAAAGATTGTAAGATAGCCATCGGGATTATCATTCGCCAATGTTAGGGTGTCGGTTACCCTAATTTGTATTAAAATTTAAGTTTAGAAGATTTAGATATTAGTAATTAGATTAGACCAATCAAGAGAATACATTAGGTTATCCCTCCGGATCATAAAACGCGATTAGTAGGGAGTCAGTTGCTTAAATTTGGATCACCACCGATGTTTAGATCAAGATTTTGGGAGAAGATTTCGGCTGCTTTACAGAAAGATTGTAAGATAGCCATCGGGATTATCATTCGCCAATGTTAGGGTGTCGGTTACCCTAATTTGTATTAAAATTTAAGTTTAGAAGATTTAGATATTAGTAATTAGATTAGACCAATCAAGAGAATACATTAGGTTATCCCTCCGGATCATAAAACGCGATTAGTAGGGAGTCAGTTGCTTAAATTTGGATCACCACCGATGTTTAGATCAAGATTTTGGGAGCAGAGTTCGGCAGCTTTATAGAAAGATTGTAAGATAACCATCGGGATTATCATTCGCCAATGTTAGGATGTCGGTTACCCTAATTTGTATTAAAATTTAAGTTTAGAAGATTTAGATATTAGTAATTAGATTAGACCAATCAAGAGAATACATTAGGTTATCCCTCCGGATCATAAAACGCGATTAGTAGGGAGTCAGTTGCTTAAATTTGGATCACCACCGATGTTTAGATCAAGATTTTGGGAGAAGATTTCGGCTGCTTTACAGAAAGATTGTAAGATAGCCATCGGGATTATCATTCGCCAATGTTAGGGTGTCGGTTACCCTAATTTGTATTAAAATTTAAGTTTAGAAGATTTAGATATTAGTAATTAGATTAGACCAATCAAGAGAATACATTAGGTTATCCCTCCGGATCATAAAACGCGATTAGTAGGGAGTCAGTTGCTTAAATTTGGATCACCACCGATGTTTAGATCAAGATTTTGGGAGCAGAGTTCGGCAGCTTTATAGAAAGATTGTAAGATAACCATCGGGATTATCATTCGCCAATGTTAGGATGTCGGTTACCCTAATTTGTATTAAAATTTAAGTTTAGAAGATTTAGATATTAGTAATTAGATTAGACCAATCAAGAGAATACATTAGGTTATCCCTCCGGATCATAAAACGCGATTAGTAGGGAGTCAGTTGCTTAAATTTGGATCACCACCGATGTTTAGATCAAGATTTTGGGAGAAGATTTCGGCTGCTTTACAGAAAGATTGTAAGATAGCCATCGGGATTATCATTCGCCAATGTTAGGGTGTCGGTTACCCTAATTTGTATTAAAATTTAAGTTTAGAAGATTTAGATATTAGTAATTAGATTAGACCAATCAAGAGAATACATTAGGTTATCCCTCCGGATCATAAAACGCGATTAGTAGGGAGTCAGTTGCTTAAATTTGGATCACCACCGATGTTTAGATCAAGATTTTGGGAGCAGAGTTCGGCAGCTTTATAGAAAGATTGTAAGATAACCATCGGGATTATCATTCGCCAATGTTAGGATGTCGGTTACCCTAATTTGTATTAAAATTTAAGTTTAGAAGATTTAGATATTAGTAATTAGATTAGACCAATCAAGAGAATACATTAGGTTATCCCTCCGGATCATAAAACGCGATTAGTAGGGAGTCAGTTGCTTAAATTTGGATCACCACCGATGTTTAGATCAAGATTTTGGGAGAAGATTTCGGCTGCTTTACAGAAAGATTGTAAGATAGCCATCGGGATTATCATTCGCCAATGTTAGGGTGTCGGTTACCCTAATTTGTATTAAAATTTAAGTTTAGAAGATTTAGATATTAGTAATTAGATTAGACCAATCAAGAGAATACATTAGGTTATCCCTCCGGATCATAAAACGCGATTAGTAGGGAGTCAGTTGCTTAAATTTGGATCACCACCGATGTTTAGATCAAGATTTTGGGAGAAGATTTCGGCTGCTTTACAGAAAGATTGTAAGATAGCCATCGGGATTATCATTCGCCAATGTTAGGGTGTCGGTTACCCTAATTTGTATTAAAATTTAAGTTTAGAAGATTTAGATATTAGTAATTAGATTAGACCAATCAAGAGAATACATTAGGTTATCCCTCCGGATCATAAAACGCGATTAGTAGGGAGTCAGTTGCTTAAATTTGGATCACCACCGATGTTTAGATCAAGATTTTGGGAGAAGATTTCGGCTGCTTTACAGAAAGATTGTAAGATAGCCATCGGGATTATCATTCGCCAATGTTAGGGTGTCGGTTACCCTAATTTGTATTAAAATTTAAGTTTAGAAGATTTAGATATTAGTAATTAGATTAGACCAATCAAGAGAATACATTAGGTTATCCCTCCGGATCATAAAACGCGATTAGTAGGGAGTCAGTTGCTTAAATTTGGATCACCACCGATGTTTAGATCAAGATTTTGGGAGCAGAGTTCGGCAGCTTTATAGAAAGATTGTAAGATAACCATCGGGATTATCATTCGCCAATGTTAGGGTGTCGGTTACCCTAATTTGTATTAAAATTTAAGTTTAGAAGATTTAGATATTAGTAATTAGATTAGACCAATCAAGAGAATACATTAGGTTATCCCTCCGGATCATAAAACGCGATTAGTAGGGAGTCAGTTGCTTAAATTTGGATCACCACCGATGTTTAGATCAAGATTTTGGGAGAAGATTTCGGCTGCTTTACAGAAAGATTGTAAGATAGCCATCGGGATTATCATTCGCCAATGTTAGGGTGTCGGTTACCCTAATTTGTATTAAAATTTAAGTTTAGAAGATTTAGATATTAGTAATTAGATTAGACCAATCAAGAGAATACATTAGGTTATCCCTCCGGATCATAAAACGCGATTAGTAGGGAGTCAGTTGCTTAAATTTGGATCACCACCGATGTTTAGATCAAGATTTTGGGAGAAGATTTCGGCTGCTTTAGAGAAAGATTGTAAGATAGCCATCGGGATTATCATTCGCCAATGTTAGGGTGTCGGTTACCCTAATTTGTATTAAAATTTAAGTTTAGAAGATTTAGATATTAGTAATTAGATTAGACCAATCAAGAGAATACATTAGGTTATCCCTCCGGATCATAAAACGCGATTAGTAGGGAGTCAGTTGCTTAAATTTGGATCACCACCGATGTTTAGATCAAGATTTTGGGAGCAGAGTTCGGCAGCTTTATAGAAAGATTGTAAGATAACCATCGGGATTATCATTCGCCAATGTTAGGATGTCGGTTACCCTAATTTGTATTAAAATTTAAGTTTAGAAGATTTAGATATTAGTAATTAGATTAGACCAATCAAGAGAATACATTAGGTTATCCCTCCGGATCATAAAACGCGATTAGTAGGGAGTCAGTTGCTTAAATTTGGATCACCACCGATGTTTAGATCAAGATTTTGGGAGAAGATTTCGGCTGCTTTACAGAAAGATTGTAAGATAGCCATCGGGATTATCATTCGCCAATGTTAGGGTGTCGGTTACCCTAATTTGTATTAAAATTTAAGTTTAGAAGATTTAGATATTAGTAATTAGATTAGACCAATCAAGAGAATACATTAGGTTATCCCTCCGGATCATAAAACGCGATTAGTAGGGAGTCAGTTGCTTAAATTTGGATCACCACCGATGTTTAGATCAAGATTTTGGGAGAAGATTTCGGCTGCTTTACAGAAAGATTGTAAGATAGCCATCGGGATTATCATTCGCCAATGTTAGGGTGTCGGTTACCCTAATTTGTATTAAAATTTAAGTTTAGAAGATTTAGATATTAGTAATTAGATTAGACCAATCAAGAGAATACATTAGGTTATCCCTCCGGATCATAAAACGCGATTAGTAGGGAGTCAGTTGCTTAAATTTGGATCACCACCGATGTTTAGATCAAGATTTTGGGAGCAGAGTTCGGCAGCTTTATAGAAAGATTGTAAGATAACCATCGGGATTATCATTCGCCAATGTTAGGGTGTCGGTTACCCTAATTTGTATTAAAATTTAAGTTTAGAAGATTTAGATATTAGTAATTAGATTAGACCAATCAAGAGAATACATTAGGTTATCCCTCCGGATCATAAAACGCGATTAGTAGGGAGTCAGTTGCTTAAATTTGGATCACCACCGATGTTTAGATCAAGATTTTGGGAGAAGATTTCGGCTGCTTTACAGAAAGATTGTAAGATAGCCATCGGGATTATCATTCGCCAATGTTAGGGTGTCGGTTACCCTAATTTGTATTAAAATTTAAGTTTAGAAGATTTAGATATTAGTAATTAGATTAGACCAATCAAGAGAATACATTAGGTTATCCCTCCGGATCATAAAACGCGATTAGTAGGGAGTCAGTTGCTTAAATTTGGATCACCACCGATGTTTAGATCAAGATTTTGGGAGCAGAGTTCGGCAGCTTTATAGAAAGATTGTAAGATAACCATCGGGATTATCATTCGCCAATGTTAGGATGTCGGTTACCCTAATTTGTATTAAAATTTAAGTTTAGAAGATTTAGATATTAGTAATTAGATTAGACCAATCAAGAGAATACATTAGGTTATCCCTCCGGATCATAAAACGCGATTAGTAGGGAGTCAGTTGCTTAAATTTGGATCACCACCGATGTTTAGATCAAGATTTTGGGAGAAGATTTCGGCTGCTTTACAGAAAGATTGTAAGATAGCCATCGGGATTATCATTCGCCAATGTTAGGGTGTCGGTTACCCTAATTTGTATTAAAATTTAAGTTTAGAAGATTTAGATATTAGTAATTAGATTAGACCAATCAAGAGAATACATTAGGTTATCCCTCCGGATCATAAAACGCGATTAGTAGGGAGTCAGTTGCTTAAATTTGGATCACCACCGATGTTTAGATCAAGATTTTGGGAGAAGATTTCGGCTGCTTTAGAGAAAGATTGTAAGATAGCCATCGGGATTATCATTCGCCAATGTTAGGGTGTCGGTTACCCTAATTTGTATTAAAATTTAAGTTTAGAAGATTTAGATATTAGTAATTAGATTAGACCAATCAAGAGAATACATTAGGTTATCCCTCCGGATCATAAAACGCGATTAGTAGGGAGTCAGTTGCTTAAATTTGGATCACCACCGATGTTTAGATCAAGATTTTGGGAGCAGAGTTCGGCAGCTTTATAGAAAGATTGTAAGATAACCATCGGGATTATCATTCGCCAATGTTAGGATGTCGGTTACCCTAATTTGTATTAAAATTTAAGTTTAGAAGATTTAGATATTAGTAATTAGATTAGACCAATCAAGAGAATACATTAGGTTATCCCTCCGGATCATAAAACGCGATTAGTAGGGAGTCAGTTGCTTAAATTTGGATCACCACCGATGTTTAGATCAAGATTTTGGGAGAAGATTTCGGCTGCTTTACAGAAAGATTGTAAGATAGCCATCGGGATTATCATTCGCCAATGTTAGGGTGTCGGTTACCCTAATTTGTATTAAAATTTAAGTTTAGAAGATTTAGATATTAGTAATTAGATTAGACCAATCAAGAGAATACATTAGGTTATCCCTCCGGATCATAAAACGCGATTAGTAGGGAGTCAGTTGCTTAAATTTGGATCACCACCGATGTTTAGATCAAGATTTTGGGAGAAGATTTCGGCTGCTTTACAGAAAGATTGTAAGATAGCCATCGGGATTATCATTCGCCAATGTTAGGGTGTCGGTTACCCTAATTTGTATTAAAATTTAAGTTTAGAAGATTTAGATATTAGTAATTAGATTAGACCAATCAAGAGAATACATTAGGTTATCCCTCCGGATCATAAAACGCGATTAGTAGGGAGTCAGTTGCTTAAATTTGGATCACCACCGATGTTTAGATCAAGATTTTGGGAGCAGAGTTCGGCAGCTTTATAGAAAGATTGTAAGATAACCATCGGGATTATCATTCGCCAATGTTAGGGTGTCGGTTACCCTAATTTGTATTAAAATTTAAGTTTAGAAGATTTAGATATTAGTAATTAGATTAGACCAATCAAGAGAATACATTAGGTTATCCCTCCGGATCATAAAACGCGATTAGTAGGGAGTCAGTTGCTTAAATTTGGATCACCACCGATGTTTAGATCAAGATTTTGGGAGAAGATTTCGGCTGCTTTACAGAAAGATTGTAAGATAGCCATCGGGATTATCATTCGCCAATGTTAGGGTGTCGGTTACCCTAATTTGTATTAAAATTTAAGTTTAGAAGATTTAGATATTAGTAATTAGATTAGACCAATCAAGAGAATACATTAGGTTATCCCTCCGGATCATAAAACGCGATTAGTAGGGAGTCAGTTGCTTAAATTTGGATCACCACCGATGTTTAGATCAAGATTTTGGGAGCAGAGTTCGGCAGCTTTATAGAAAGATTGTAAGATAACCATCGGGATTATCATTCGCCAATGTTAGGATGTCGGTTACCCTAATTTGTATTAAAATTTAAGTTTAGAAGATTTAGATATTAGTAATTAGATTAGACCAATCAAGAGAATACATTAGGTTATCCCTCCGGATCATAAAACGCGATTAGTAGGGAGTCAGTTGCTTAAATTTGGATCACCACCGATGTTTAGATCAAGATTTTGGGAGAAGATTTCGGCTGCTTTACAGAAAGATTGTAAGATAGCCATCGGGATTATCATTCGCCAATGTTAGGGTGTCGGTTACCCTAATTTGTATTAAAATTTAAGTTTAGAAGATTTAGATATTAGTAATTAGATTAGACCAATCAAGAGAATACATTAGGTTATCCCTCCGGATCATAAAACGCGATTAGTAGGGAGTCAGTTGCTTAAATTTGGATCACCACCGATGTTTAGATCAAGATTTTGGGAGCAGAGTTCGACAGCTTTATAGAAAGATTGTAAGATAACCATCGGGATTATCATTCGCCAATGTTAGGATGTCGGTTACCCTAATTTGTATTAAAATTTAAGTTTAGAAGATTTAGATATTAGTAATTAGATTAGACCAATCAAGAGAATACATTAGGTTATCCCTCCGGATCATAAAACGCGATTAGTAGGGAGTCAGTTGCTTAAATTTGGATCACCACCGATGTTTAGATCAAGATTTTGGGAGAAGATTTCGGCTGCTTTACAGAAAGCTTGTAAGATAGCCATCGGGATTATCATTCGCCAATGTTAGGGTGTCGGTTACCCTAATTTGTATTAAAATTTAAATTTAGAAGATTTAGATATTAGTAATTAGATTAGACCAATCAAGAGAATACATTAGGTTATCCCTCCGGATCATAAAACGCGATTAGTAGGGAGTCAGTTGCTTAAATTTGGATCACCACCGATGTTTAGAACAAGATTTTGGGAGAAGATTTCGGCTGCTTTACAGAAAGATTGTAAGATAGCCATCGGGATTATCATTCGCCAATGTTAGGATGTCGGTTACCCTAATTTGTATTAAAATTTAAGTTTAGAAGATTTAGATATTAGTAATTAGATTAGACCAATCAAGAGAATACATTAGGTTATCCCTCCGGATCATAAAACGCGATTAGTAGGGAGTCAGTTGCTTAAATTTGGATCACCACCGATGTTTAGATCAAGATTTTGGGAGAAGATTTCGGCTGCTTTACAGAAAGCTTGTAAGATAGCCATCGGGATTATCATTCGCCAATGTTAGGGTGTCGGTTACCCTAATTTGTATTAAAATTTAAATTTAGAAGATTTAGATATTAGTAATTAGATTAGACCAATCAAGAGAATACATTAGGTTATCCCTCCGGATCATAAAACGCGATTAGTAGGGAGTCAGTTGCTTAAATTTGGATCACCACCGATGTTTAGAACAAGATTTTGGGAGAAGATTTCGGCTGCTTTACAGAAAGATTGTAAGATAGCCATCGGGATTATCATTCGCCAATGTTAGGATGTCGGTTACCCTAATTTGTATTAAAATTTAAGTTTAGAAGATTTAGATATTAGTAATTAGATTAGACCAATCAAGAGAATACATTAGGTTATCCCTCCGGATCATAAAACGCGATTAGTAGGGAGTCAGTTGCTTAAATTTGGATCACCACCGATGTTTAGATCAAGATTTTGGGAGCAGAGTTCGGCAGCTTTATAGAAAGATTGTAAGATAACCATCGGGATTATCATTCGCCAATGTTAGGATGTCGGTTACCCTAATTTGTATTAAAATTTAAGTTTAGAAGATTTAGATATTAGTAATTAGATTAGACCAATCAAGAGAATACATTAGGTTATCCCTCCGGATCATAAAACGCGATTAGTAGGGAGTCAGTTGCTTAAATTTGGATCACCACCGATGTTTAGATCAAGATTTTGGGAGAAGATTTCGGCTGCTTTACAGAAAGCTTGTAAGATAGCCATCGGGATTATCATTTGCCAATGTTAGGGTGTCGGTTACCCTAATTTGTATTAAAATTTAAATTTAGAAGATTTAGATATTAGTAATTAGATTAGACCAATCAAGAGAATACATTAGGTTATCCCTCCGGATCATAAAACGCGATTAGTAGGGAGTCAGTTGCTTAAATTTGGATCACCACCGATGTTTAGAACAAGATTTTGGGAGAAGATTTCGGCTGCTTTACAGAAAGATTGTAAGATAGCCATCGGGATTATCATTCGCCAATGTTAGGATGTCGGTTACCCTAATTTGTATTAAAATTTAAGTTTAGAAGATTTAGATATTAGTAATTAGATTAGACCAATCAAGAGAATACATTAGGTTATCCCTCCGGATCATAAAACGCGATTAGTAGGGAGTCAGTTGCTTAAATTTGGATCACCACCGATGTTTAGATCAAGATTTTGGGAGCAGAGTTCGGCAGCTTTATAGAAAGATTGTAAGATAACCATCGGGATTATCATTCGCCAATGTTAGGATGTCGGTTACCCTAATTTGTATTAAAATTTAAGTTTAGAAGATTTAGATATTAGTAATTAGATTAGACCAATCAAGAGAATACATTAGGTTATCCCTCCGGATCATAAAACGCGATTAGTAGGGAGTCAGTTGCTTAAATTTGGATCACCACCGATGTTTAGATCAAGATTTTGGGAGAAGATTTCGGCTGCTTTACAGAAAGATTGTAAGATAGCCATCGGGATTATCATTCGCCAATGTTAGGGTGTCGGTTACCCTAATTTGTATTAAAATTTAAGTTTAGAAGATTTAGATATTAGTAATTAGATTAGACCAATCAAGAGAATACATTAGGTTATCCCTCCGGATCATAAAACGCGATTAGTAGGGAGTCAGTTGCTTAAATTTGGATCACCACCGATGTTTAGATCAAGATTTTGGGAGTAGATTTCGGCTGCTTTACAGAAAGATTGTAAGATAGCCATCGGGATTATCATTCGCCAATGTTAGGGTGTCGGTTACCCTAATTTGTATTAAAATTTAAGTTTAGAAGATTTAGATATTAGTAATTAGATTAGACCAATCAAGAGAATACACTAGGTTATCCCTCCGGATCATAAAACGCGATTAGTAGGGAGTCAGTTGCTTAAATTTGGATCACCACCGATGTTTAGATCAAGATTTTGGGAGAAGAGTTCGGTAGCTTTATAGAAAGATTGTAAGATAACCATCCGGATTATCATTCGCCAATGTTAGAGTGTCGGTTACCCTAATTTGTATTAAAATTTAAGTTTAGAAGATTTAGATATTAGTAATTAGATTAGACCAATCAAGAGAATACATTAGGTTATCCCTCCGGATCATAAAACGCGATTAGTAGGGAGTCAGTTGCTTAAATTTGGATCACTACCGATGTTTAGATCAAGATTTTGGGAGAAGATTTCGGCTGCTTTACAGAAAGATTGTAAGATAGCCATCGGGATTATCATTCGCCAATGTTAGGGTGTCGGTTACCCTAATTTGTATTAAAATTTAAGTTTAGAAGATTTAGATATTAGTAATTAGATTAGACCAATCAAGAGAATACATTAGGTTATCCCTCCGGATCATAAAACGCGATTAGTAGGGAGTCAGTTGCTTAAATTTGGATCACCACCGATGTTTAGATCAAGATTTTGGGAGAAGATTTCGGCTGCTTTACAGAAAGATTGTAAGATAGCCATCGGGATTATCATTCGCCAATGTTAGGGTGTCGGTTACCCTAATTTGTATTAAAATTTAAGTTTAGAAGATTTAGATATTAGTAATTAGATTAGACCAATCAAGAGAATACATTAGGTTATCCCTCCGGATCATAAAACGCGATTAGTAGGGAGTCAGTTGCTTAAATTTGGATCACCACCGATGTTTAGATCAAGATTTTGGGAGCAGAGTTCGGCAGCTTTATAGAAAGATTGTAAGATAACCATCGGGATTATCATTCGCCAATGTTAGGGTGTCGGTTACCCTAATTTGTATTAAAATTTAAGTTTAGAAGATTTAGATATTAGTAATTAGATTAGACCAATCAAGAGAATACATTAGGTTATCCCTCCGGATCATAAAACGCGATTAGTAGGGAGTCAGTTGCTTAAATTTGGATCACCACCGATGTTTAGATCAAGATTTTGGGAGCAGAGTTCGGCAGCTTTATAGAAAGATTGTAAGATAACCATCGGGATTATCATTCGCCAATGTTAGGGTGTCGGTTACCCTAATTTGTATTAAAATTTAAGTTTAGAAGATTTAGATATTAGTAATTAGATTAGACCAATCAAGAGAATACATTAGGTTATCCCTCCGGATCATAAAACGCGATTAGTAGGGAGTCAGTTGCTTAAATTTGGATCACCACCGATGTTTAGATCAAGATTTTGGGAGCAGAGTTCGGCAGCTTTATAGAAAGATTGTAAGATAACCATCGGGATTATCATTCGCCAATGTTAGGATGTCGGTTACCCTAATTTGTATTAAAATTTAAGTTTAGAAGATTTAGATATTAGTAATTAGATTAGACCAATCAAGAGAATACATTAGGTTATCCCTCCGGATCATAAAACGCGATTAGTAGGGAGTCAGTTGCTTAAATTTGGATCACCACCGATGTTTAGATCAAGATTTTGGGAGCAGAGTTCGGCAGCTTTATAGAAAGATTGTAAGATAACCATCGGGATTATCATTCGCCAATGTTAGGGTGTCGGTTACCCTAATTTGTATTAAAATTTAAGTTTAGAAGATTTAGATATTAGTAATTAGATTAGACCAATCAAGAGAATACATTAGGTTATCCCTCCGGATCATAAAACGCGATTAGTAGGGAGTCAGTTGCTTAAATTTGGATCACCACCGATGTTTAGATCAAGATTTTGGGAGCAGAGTTCGGCAGCTTTATAGAAAGATTGTAAGATAACCATCGGGATTATCATTCGCCAATGTTAGGATGTCGGTTACCCTAATTTGTATTAAAATTTAAGTTTAGAAGATTTAGATATTAGTAATTAGATTAGACCAATCAAGAGAATACATTAGGTTATCCCTCCGGATCATAAAACGCGATTAGTAGGGAGTCAGTTGCTTAAATTTGGATCACCACCGATGTTTAGATCAAGATTTTGGGAGCAGAGTTCGGCAGCTTTATAGAAAGATTGTAAGATAACCATCGGGATTATCATTCGCCAATGTTAGGATGTCGGTTACCCTAATTTGTATTAAAATTTAAGTTTAGAAGATTTAGATATTAGTAATTAGATTAGACCAATCAAGAGAATACATTAGGTTATCCCTCCGGATCATAAAACGCGATTAGTAGGGAGTCAGTTGCTTAAATTTGGATCACCACCGATGTTTAGATCAAGATTTTGGGAGAAGATTTCGGCTGCTTTACAGAAAGATTGTAAGATAGCCATCGGGATTATCATTCGCCAATGTTAGGGTGTCGGTTACCCTAATTTGTATTAAAATTTAAGTTTAGAAGATTTAGATATTAGTAATTAGATTAGACCAATCAAGAGAATACATTAGGTTATCCCTCCGGATCATAAAACGCGATTAGTAGGGAGTCAGTTGCTTAAATTTGGATCACCACCGATGTTTAGATCAAGATTTTGGGAGAAGATTTCGGCTGCTTTACAGAAAGATTGTAAGATAGCCATCGGGATTATCATTCGCCAATGTTAGGGTGTCGGTTACCCTAATTTGTATTAAAATTTAAGTTTAGAAGATTTAGATATTAGTAATTAGATTAGACCAATCAAGAGAATACATTAGGTTATCCCTCCGGATCATAAAACGCGATTAGTAGGGAGTCAGTTGCTTAAATTTGGATCACCACCGATGTTTAGATCAAGATTTTGGGAGCAGAGTTCGGCAGCTTTATAGAAAGATTGTAAGATAACCATCGGGATTATCATTCGCCAATGTTAGGATGTCGGTTACCCTAATTTGTATTAAAATTTAAGTTTAGAAGATTTAGATATTAGTAATTAGATTAGACCAATCAAGAGAATACATTAGGTTATCCCTCCGGATCATAAAACGCGATTAGTAGGGAGTCAGTTGCTTAAATTTGGATCACCACCGATGTTTAGATCAAGATTTTGGGAGAAGATTTCGGCTGCTTTACAGAAAGATTGTAAGATAGCCATCGGGATTATCATTCGCCAATGTTAGGGTGTCGGTTACCCTAATTTGTATTAAAATTTAAGTTTAGAAGATTTAGATATTAGTAATTAGATTAGACCAATCAAGAGAATACATTAGGTTATCCCTCCGGATCATAAAACGCGATTAGTAGGGAGTCAGTTGCTTAAATTTGGATCACCACCGATGTTTAGATCAAGATTTTGGGAGCAGAGTTCGGCAGCTTTATAGAAAGATTGTAAGATAACCATCGGGATTATCATTCGCCAATGTTAGGGTGTCGGTTACCCTAATTTGTATTAAAATTTAAGTTTAGAAGATTTAGATATTAGTAATTAGATTAGACCAATCAAGAGAATACATTAGGTTATCCCTCCGGATCATAAAACGCGATTAGTAGGGAGTCAGTTGCTTAAATTTGGATCACCACCGATGTTTAGATCAAGATTTTGGGAGCAGAGTTCGGCAGCTTTATAGAAAGATTGTAAGATAACCATCGGGATTATCATTCGCCAATGTTAGGGTGTCGGTTACCCTAATTTGTATTAAAATTTAAGTTTAGAAGATTTAGATATTACTAATTAGATTAGACCAATCAAGAGAATACATTAGGTTATCCCTCCGGATCATAAAACGCGATTAGTAGGGAGTCAGTTGCTTAAATTTGGATCACCACCGATGTTTAGATCAAGATTTTGGGAGCAGAGTTCGGCAGCTTTATAGAAAGATTGTAAGATAACCATCGGGATTATCATTCGCCAATGTTAGGATGTCGGTTACCCTAATTTGTATTAAAATTTAAGTTTAGAAGATTTAGATATTAGTAATTAGATTAGACCAATCAAGAGAATACATTAGGTTATCCCTCCGGATCATAAAACGCGATTAGTAGGGAGTCAGTTGCTTAAATTTGGATCACCACCGATGTTTAGATCAAGATTTTGGGAGCAGAGTTCGGCAGCTTTATAGAAAGATTGTAAGATAACCATCGGGATTATCATTCGCCAATGTTAGGGTGTCGGTTACCCTAATTTGTATTAAAATTTAAGTTTAGAAGATTTAGATATTAGTAATTAGATTAGACCAATCAAGAGAATACATTAGGTTATCCCTCCGGATCATAAAACGCGATTAGTAGGGAGTCAGTTGCTTAAATTTGGATCACCACCGATGTTTAGATCAAGATTTTGGGAGCAGAGTTCGGCAGCTTTATAGAAAGATTGTAAGATAACCATCGGGATTATCATTCGCCAATGTTAGGATGTCGGTTACCCTAATTTGTATTAAAATTTAAGTTTAGAAGATTTAGATATTAGTAATTAGATTAGACCAATCAAGAGAATACATTAGGTTATCCCTCCGGATCATAAAACGCGATTAGTAGGGAGTCAGTTGCTTAAATTTGGATCACCACCGATGTTTAGATCAAGATTTTGGGAGCAGAGTTCGGCAGCTTTATAGAAAGATTGTAAGATAACCATCGGGATTATCATTCGCCAATGTTAGGATGTCGGTTACCCTAATTTGTATTAAAATTTAAGTTTAGAAGATTTAGATATTAGTAATTAGATTAGACCAATCAAGAGAATACATTAGGTTATCCCTCCGGATCATAAAACGCGATTAGTAGGGAGTCAGTTGCTTAAATTTGGATCACCACCGATGTTTAGATCAAGATTTTGGGAGAAGATTTCGGCTGCTTTACAGAAAGATTGTAAGATAGCCATCGGGATTATCATTCGCCAATGTTAGGGTGTCGGTTACCCTAATTTGTATTAAAATTTAAGTTTAGAAGATTTAGATATTAGTAATTAGATTAGACCAATCAAGAGAATACATTAGGTTATCCCTCCGGATCATAAAACGCGATTAGTAGGGAGTCAGTTGCTTAAATTTGGATCACCACCGATGTTTAGATCAAGATTTTGGGAGAAGATTTCGGCTGCTTTACAGAAAGATTGTAAGATAGCCATCGGGATTATCATTCGCCAATGTTAGGGTGTCGGTTACCCTAATTTGTATTAAAATTTAAGTTTAGAAGATTTAGATATTAGTAATTAGATTAGACCAATCAAGAGAATACATTAGGTTATCCCTCCGGATCATAAAACGCGATTAGTAGGGAGTCAGTTGCTTAAATTTGGATCACCACCGATGTTTAGATCAAGATTTTGGGAGCAGAGTTCGGCAGCTTTATAGAAAGATTGTAAGATAACCATCGGGATTATCATTCGCCAATGTTAGGATGTCGGTTACCCTAATTTGTATTAAAATTTAAGTTTAGAAGATTTAGATATTAGTAATTAGATTAGACCAATCAAGAGAATACATTAGGTTATCCCTCCGGATCATAAAACGCGATTAGTAGGGAGTCAGTTGCTTAAATTTGGATCACCACCGATGTTTAGATCAAGATTTTGGGAGAAGATTTCGGCTGCTTTACAGAAAGATTGTAAGATAGCCATCGGGATTATCATTCGCCAATGTTAGGGTGTCGGTTACCCTAATTTGTATTAAAATTTAAGTTTAGAAGATTTAGATATTAGTAATTAGATTAGACCAATCAAGAGAATACATTAGGTTATCCCTCCGGATCATAAAACGCGATTAGTAGGGAGTCAGTTGCTTAAATTTGGATCACCACCGATGTTTAGATCAAGATTTTGGGAGCAGAGTTCGGCAGCTTTATAGAAAGATTGTAAGATAACCATCGGGATTATCATTCGCCAATGTTAGGATGTCGGTTACCCTAATTTGTATTAAAATTTAAGTTTAGAAGATTTAGATATTAGTAATTAGATTAGACCAATCAAGAGAATACATTAGGTTATCCCTCCGGATCATAAAACGCGATTAGTAGGGAGTCAGTTGCTTAAATTTGGATCACCACCGATGTTTAGATCAAGATTTTGGGAGAAGATTTCGGCTGCTTTACAGAAAGATTGTAAGATAGCCATCGGGATTATCATTCGCCAATGTTAGGGTGTCGGTTACCCTAATTTGTATTAAAATTTAAGTTTAGAAGATTTAGATATTAGTAATTAGATTAGACCAATCAAGAGAATACATTAGGTTATCCCTCCGGATCATAAAACGCGATTAGTAGGGAGTCAGTTGCTTAAATTTGGATCACCACCGATGTTTAGATCAAGATTTTGGGAGAAGATTTCGGCTGCTTTACAGAAAGATTGTAAGATAGCCATCGGGATTATCATTCGCCAATGTTAGGGTGTCGGTTACCCTAATTTGTATTAAAATTTAAGTTTAGAAGATTTAGATATTAGTAATTAGATTAGACCAATCAAGAGAATACATTAGGTTATCCCTCCGGATCATAAAACGCGATTAGTAGGGAGTCAGTTGCTTAAATTTGGATCACCACCGATGTTTAGATCAAGATTTTGGGAGCAGAGTTCGGCAGCTTTATAGAAAGATTGTAAGATAACCATCGGGATTATCATTCGCCAATGTTAGGATGTCGGTTACCCTAATTTGTATTAAAATTTAAGTTTAGAAGATTTAGATATTAGTAATTAGATTAGACCAATCAAGAGAATACATTAGGTTATCCCTCCGGATCATAAAACGCGATTAGTAGGGAGTCAGTTGCTTAAATTTGGATCACCACCGATGTTTAGATCAAGATTTTGGGAGAAGATTTCGGCTGCTTTACAGAAAGATTGTAAGATAGCCATCGGGATTATCATTCGCCAATGTTAGGGTGTCGGTTACCCTAATTTGTATTAAAATTTAAGTTTAGAAGATTTAGATATTAGTAATTAGATTAGACCAATCAAGAGAATACATTAGGTTATCCCTCCGGATCATAAAACGCGATTAGTAGGGAGTCAGTTGCTTAAATTTGGATCACCACCGATGTTTAGATCAAGATTTTGGGAGCAGAGTTCGGCAGCTTTATAGAAAGATTGTAAGATAACCATCGGGATTATCATTCGCCAATGTTAGGATGTCGGTTACCCTAATTTGTATTAAAATTTAAGTTTAGAAGATTTAGATATTAGTAATTAGATTAGACCAATCAAGAGAATACATTAGGTTATCCCTCCGGATCATAAAACGCGATTAGTAGGGAGTCAGTTGCTTAAATTTGGATCACCACCGATGTTTAGATCAAGATTTTGGGAGAAGATTTCGGCTGCTTTACAGAAAGATTGTAAGATAGCCATCGGGATTATCATTCGCCAATGTTAGGGTGTCGGTTACCCTAATTTGTATTAAAATTTAAGTTTAGAAGATTTAGATATTAGTAATTAGATTAGACCAATCAAGAGAATACATTAGGTTATCCCTCCGGATCATAAAACGCGATTAGTAGGGAGTCAGTTGCTTAAATTTGGATCACCACCGATGTTTAGATCAAGATTTTGGGAGAAGATTTCGGCTGCTTTACAGAAAGATTGTAAGATAGCCATCGGGATTATCATTCGCCAATGTTAGGGTGTCGGTTACCCTAATTTGTATTAAAATTTAAGTTTAGAAGATTTAGATATTAGTAATTAGATTAGACCAATCAAGAGAATACATTAGGTTATCCCTCCGGATCATAAAACGCGATTAGTAGGGAGTCAGTTGCTTAAATTTGGATCACCACCGATGTTTAGATCAAGATTTTGGGAGAAGATTTCGGCTGCTTTACAGAAAGATTGTAAGATAGCCATCGGGATTATCATTCGCCAATGTTAGGGTGTCGGTTACCCTAATTTGTATTAAAATTTAAGTTTAGAAGATTTAGATATTAGTAATTAGATTAGACCAATCAAGAGAATACATTAGGTTATCCCTCCGGATCATAAAACGCGATTAGTAGGGAGTCAGTTGCTTAAATTTGGATCACCACCGATGTTTAGATCAAGATTTTGGGAGCAGAGTTCGGCAGCTTTATAGAAAGATTGTAAGATAACCATCGGGATTATCATTCGCCAATGTTAGGGTGTCGGTTACCCTAATTTGTATTAAAATTTAAGTTTAGAAGATTTAGATATTAGTAATTAGATTAGACCAATCAAGAGAATACATTAGGTTATCCCTCCGGATCATAAAACGCGATTAGTAGGGAGTCAGTTGCTTAAATTTGGATCACCACCGATGTTTAGAACAAGATTTTGGGAGAAGATTTCGGCTGCTTTACAGAAAGATTGTAAGATAGCCATCGGGATTATCATTCGCCAATGTTAGGGTGTCGGTTACCCTAATTTGTATTAAAATTTAAGTTTAGAAGATTTAGATATTAGTAATTAGATTAGACCAATCAAGAGAATACATTAGGTTATCCCTCCGGATCATAAAACGCGATTAGTAGGGAGTCAGTTGCTTAAATTTGGATCACCACCGATGTTTAGATCAAGATTTTGGGAGAAGATTTCGGCTGCTTTACAGAAAGATTGTAAGATAGCCATCGGGATTATCATTCGCCAATGTTAGGGTGTCGGTTACCCTAATTTGTATTAAAATTTAAGTTTAGAAGATTTAGATATTAGTAATTAGATTAGACCAATCAAGAGAATACACTAGGTTATCCCTCCGGATCATAAAACGCGATTAGTAGGGAGTCAGTTGCTTAAATTTGGATCACCACCGATGTTTAGATCAAGATTTTGGGAGAAGAGTTCGGTAGCTTTATAGAAAGATTGTAAGATAACCATCCGGATTATCATTCGCCAATGTTAGAGTGTCGGTTACCCTAATTTGTATTAAAATTTAAGTTTAGAAGATTTAGATATTAGTAATTAGATTAGACCAATCAAGAGAATACATTAGGTTATCCCTCCGGATCATAAAACGCGATTAGTAGGGAGTCAGTTGCTTAAATTTGGATCACCACCGATGTTTAGATCAAGATTTTGGGAGAAGATTTCGGCTGCTTTACAGAAAGATTGTAAGATAGCCATCGGGATTATCATTCGCCAATGTTAGGGTGTCGGTTACCCTAATTTGTATTAAAATTTAAGTTTAGAAGATTTAGATATTAGTAATTAGATTAGACCAATCAAGAGAATACATTAGGTTATCCCTCCGGATCATAAAACGCGATTAGTAGGGAGTCAGTTGCTTAAATTTGGATCACCACCGATGTTTAGAACAAGATTTTGGGAGAAGATTTCGGCTGCTTTACAGAAAGATTGTAAGATAGCCATCGGGATTATCATTCGCCAATGTTAGGGTGTCGGTTACCCTAATTTGTATTAAAATTTAAGTTTAGAAGATTTAGATATTAGTAATTAGATTAGACCAATCAAGAGAATACATTAGGTTATCCCTCCGGATCATAAAACGCGATTAGTAGGGAGTCAGTTGCTTAAATTTGGATCACCACCGATGTTTAGATCAAGATTTTGGGAGCAGAGTTCGGCAGCTTTATAGAAAGATTGTAAGATAACCATCGGGATTATCATTCGCCAATGTTAGGGTGTCGGTTACCCTAATTTGTATTAAAATTTAAGTTTAGAAGATTTAGATATTAGTAATTAGATTAGACCAATCAAGAGAATACATTAGGTTATCCCTCCGGATCATAAAACGCGATTAGTAGGGAGTCAGTTGCTTAAATTTGGATCACCACCGATGTTTAGATCAAGATTTTGGGAGAAGATTTCGGCTGCTTTACAGAAAGATTGTAAGATAGCCATCGGGATTATCATTCGCCAATGTTAGGGTGTCGGTTACCCTAATTTGTATTAAAATTTAAGTTTAGAAGATTTAGATATTAGTAATTAGATTAGACCAATCAAGAGAATACATTAGGTTATCCCTCCGGATCATAAAACGCGATTAGTAGGGAGTCAGTTGCTTAAATTTGGATCACCACCGATGTTTAGATCAAGATTTTGGGAGAAGATTTCGGCTGCTTTAGAGAAAGATTGTAAGATAGCCATCGGGATTATCATTCGCCAATGTTAGGGTGTCGGTTACCCTAATTTGTATTAAAATTTAAGTTTAGAAGATTTAGATATTAGTAATTAGATTAGACCAATCAAGAGAATACATTAGGTTATCCCTCCGGATCATAAAACGCGATTAGTAGGGAGTCAGTTGCTTAAATTTGGATCACCACCGATGTTTAGATCAAGATTTTGGGAGCAGAGTTCGGCAGCTTTAGAGAAAGATTGTAAGATAGCCATCGGGATTATCATTCGCCAATGTTAGGATGTCGGTTACCCTAATTTGTATTAAAATTTAAGTTTAGAAGATTTAGATATTAGTAATTAGATTAGACCAATCAAGAGAATACATTAGGTTATCCCTCCGGATCATAAAACGCGATTAGTAGGGAGTCAGTTGCTTAAATTTGGATCACCACCGATGTTTAGATCAAGATTTTGGGAGAAGATTTCGGCTGCTTTACAGAAAGATTGTAAGATAGCCATCGGGATTATCATTCGCCAATGTTAGGGTGTCGGTTACCCTAATTTGTATTAAAATTTAAGTTTAGAAGATTTAGATATTAGTAATTAGATTAGACCAATCAAGAGAATACATTAGGTTATCCCTCCGGATCATAAAACGCGATTAGTAGGGAGTCAGTTGCTTAAATTTGGATCACCACCGATGTTTAGATCAAGATTTTGGGAGCAGAGTTCGACAGCTTTATAGAAAGATTGTAAGATAACCATCGGGATTATCATTCGCCAATGTTAGGATGTCGGTTACCCTAATTTGTATTAAAATTTAAGTTTAGAAGATTTAGATATTAGTAATTAGATTAGACCAATCAAGAGAATACATTAGGTTATCCCTCCGGATCATAAAACGCGATTAGTAGGGAGTCAGTTGCTTAAATTTGGATCACCACCGATGTTTAGATCAAGATTTTGGGAGAAGATTTCGGCTGCTTTACAGAAAGCTTGTAAGATAGCCATCGGGATTATCATTCGCCAATGTTAGGGTGTCGGTTACCCTAATTTGTATTAAAATTTAAATTTAGAAGATTTAGATATTAGTAATTAGATTAGACCAATCAAGAGAATACATTAGGTTATCCCTCCGGATCATAAAACGCGATTAGTAGGGAGTCAGTTGCTTAAATTTGGATCACCACCGATGTTTAGAACAAGATTTTGGGAGAAGATTTCGGCTGCTTTACAGAAAGATTGTAAGATAGCCATCGGGATTATCATTCGCCAATGTTAGGATGTCGGTTACCCTAATTTGTATTAAAATTTAAGTTTAGAAGATTTAGATATTAGTAATTAGATTAGACCAATCAAGAGAATACATTAGGTTATCCCTCCGGATCATAAAACGCGATTAGTAGGGAGTCAGTTGCTTAAATTTGGATCACCACCGATGTTTAGATCAAGATTTTGGGAGAAGATTTCGGCTGCTTTACAGAAAGCTTGTAAGATAGCCATCGGGATTATCATTCGCCAATGTTAGGGTGTCGGTTACCCTAATTTGTATTAAAATTTAAATTGAGAAGATTTAGATATTAGTAATTAGATTAGACCAATCAAGAGAATACATTAGGTTATCCCTCCGGATCATAAAACGCGATTAGTAGGGAGTCAGTTGCTTAAATTTGGATCACCACCGATGTTTAGAACAAGATTTTGGGAGAAGATTTCGGCTGCTTTACAGAAAGATTGTAAGATAGCCATCGGGATTATCATTCGCCAATGTTAGGATGTCGGTTACCCTAATTTGTATTAAAATTTAAGTTTAGAAGATTTAGATATTAGTAATTAGATTAGACCAATCAAGAGAATACATTAGGTTATCCCTCCGGATCATAAAACGCGATTAGTAGGGAGTCAGTTGCTTAAATTTGGATCACCACCGATGTTTAGATCAAGATTTTGGGAGCAGAGTTCGGCAGCTTTATAGAAAGATTGTAAGATAACCATCGGGATTATCATTCGCCAATGTTAGGATGTCGGTTACCCTAATTTGTATTAAAATTTAAGTTTAGAAGATTTAGATATTAGTAATTAGATTAGACCAATCAAGAGAATACATTAGGTTATCCCTCCGGATCATAAAACGCGATTAGTAGGGAGTCAGTTGCTTAAATTTGGATCACCACCGATGTTTAGATCAAGATTTTGGGAGAAGATTTCGGCTGCTTTACAGAAAGCTTGTAAGATAGCCATCGGGATTATCATTTGCCAATGTTAGGGTGTCGGTTACCCTAATTTGTATTAAAATTTAAATTTAGAAGATTTAGATATTAGTAATTAGATTAGACCAATCAAGAGAATACATTAGGTTATCCCTCCGGATCATAAAACGCGATTAGTAGGGAGTCAGTTGCTTAAATTTGGATCACCACCGATGTTTAGAACAAGATTTTGGGAGAAGATTTCGGCTGCTTTACAGAAAGATTGTAAGATAGCCATCGGGATTATCATTCGCCAATGTTAGGATGTCGGTTACCCTAATTTGTATTAAAATTTAAGTTTAGAAGATTTAGATATTAGTAATTAGATTAGACCAATCAAGAGAATACATTAGGTTATCCCTCCGGATCATAAAACGCGATTAGTAGGGAGTCAGTTGCTTAAATTTGGATCACCACCGATGTTTAGATCAAGATTTTGGGAGCAGAGTTCGGCAGCTTTATAGAAAGATTGTAAGATAACCATCGGGATTATCATTCGCCAATGTTAGGATGTCGGTTACCCTAATTTGTATTAAAATTTAAGTTTAGAAGATTTAGATATTAGTAATTAGATTAGACCAATCAAGAGAATACATTAGGTTATCCCTCCGGATCATAAAACGCGATTAGTAGGGAGTCAGTTGCTTAAATTTGGATCACCACCGATGTTTAGATCAAGATTTTGGGAGAAGATTTCGGCTGCTTTACAGAAAGATTGTAAGATAGCCATCGGGATTATCATTCGCCAATGTTAGGGTGTCGGTTACCCTAATTTGTATTAAAATTTAAGTTTAGAAGATTTAGATATTAGTAATTAGATTAGACCAATCAAGAGAATACATTAGGTTATCCCTCCGGATCATAAAACGCGATTAGTAGGGAGTCAGTTGCTTAAATTTGGATCACCACCGATGTTTAGATCAAGATTTTGGGAGTAGATTTCGGCTGCTTTACAGAAAGATTGTAAGATAGCCATCGGGATTATCATTCGCCAATGTTAGGGTGTCGGTTACCCTAATTTGTATTAAAATTTAAGTTTAGAAGATTTAGATATTAGTAATTAGATTAGACCAATCAAGAGAATACACTAGGTTATCCCTCCGGATCATAAAACGCGATTAGTAGGGAGTCAGTTGCTTAAATTTGGATCACCACCGATGTTTAGATCAAGATTTTGGGAGAAGAGTTCGGTAGCTTTATAGAAAGATTGTAAGATAACCATCCGGATTATCATTCGCCAATGTTAGAGTGTCGGTTACCCTAATTTGTATTAAAATTTAAGTTTAGAAGATTTAGATATTAGTAATTAGATTAGACCAATCAAGAGAATACATTAGGTTATCCCTCCGGATCATAAAACGCGATTAGTAGGGAGTCAGTTGCTTAAATTTGGATCACTACCGATGTTTAGATCAAGATTTTGGGAGAAGATTTCGGCTGCTTTACAGAAAGATTGTAAGATAGCCATCGGGATTATCATTCGCCAATGTTAGGGTGTCGGTTACCCTAATTTGTATTAAAATTTAAGTTTAGAAGATTTAGATATTAGTAATTAGATTAGACCAATCAAGAGAATACATTAGGTTATCCCTCCGGATCATAAAACGCGATTAGTAGGGAGTCAGTTGCTTAAATTTGGATCACCACCGATGTTTAGAACAAGATTTTGGGAGAAGATTTCGGCTGCTTTACAGAAAGATTGTAAGATAGCCATCGGGATTATCATTCGCCAATGTTAGGGTGTCGGTTACCCTAATTTGTATTAAAATTTAAGTTTAGAAGAATTAGATATTAGTAATTAGATTAGACCAATCAAGAGAATACATTAGGTTATCCCTCCGGATCATAAAACGCGATTAGTAGGGAGTCAGTTGCTTAAATTTGGATCACCACCGATGTTTAGATCAAGATTTTGGGAGCAGAGTTCGGCAGCTTTATAGAAAGATTGTAAGATAACCATCGGGATTATCATTCGCCAATGTTAGGGTGTCGGTTACCCTAATTTGTATTAAAATTTAAGTTTAGAAGATTTAGATATTAGTAATTAGATTAGACCAATCAAGAGAATACATTAGGTTATCCCTCCGGATCATAAAACGCGATTAGTAGGGAGTCAGTTGCTTAAATTTGGATCACCACCGATGTTTAGATCAAGATTTTGGGAGAAGATTTCGGCTGCTTTACAGAAAGATTGTAAGATAGCCATCGGGATTATCATTCGCCAATGTTAGGGTGTCGGTTACCCTAATTTGTATTAAAATTTAAGTTTAGAAGATTTAGATATTAGTAATTAGATTAGACCAATCAAGAGAATACATTAGGTTATCCCTCCGGATCATAAAACGCGATTAGTAGGGAGTCAGTTGCTTAAATTTGGATCACCACCGATGTTTAGATCAAGATTTTGGGAGCAGAGTTCGGCAGCTTTATAGAAAGATTGTAAGATAACCATCGGAATTATCATTCGCCAATGTTAGGATGTCGGTTACCCTAATTTGTATTAAAATTTAAGTTTAGAAGATTTAGATATTAGTAATTAGATTAGACCAATCAAGAGAATACATTAGGTTATCCCTCCGGATCATAAAACGCGATTAGTAGGGAGTCAGTTGCTTAAATTTGGATCACCACCGATGTTTAGATCAAGATTTTGGGAGAAGATTTCGGCTGCTTTACAGAAAGATTGTAAGATAGCCATCGGGATTATCATTCGCCAATGTTAGGGTGTCGGTTACCCTAATTTGTATTAAAATTTAAGTTTAGAAGATTTAGATATTAGTAATTAGATTAGACCAATCAAGAGAATACATTAGGTTATCCCTCCGGATCATAAAACGCGATTAGTAGGGAGTCAGTTGCTTAAATTTGGATCACCACCGATGTTTAGATCAAGATTTTGGGAGCAGAGTTCGGCAGCTTTATAGAAAGATTGTAAGATAACCATCGGGATTATCATTCGCCAATGTTAGGATGTCGGTTACCCTAATTTGTATTAAAATTTAAGTTTAGAAGATTTAGATATTAGTAATTAGATTAGACCAATCAAGAGAATACACTAGGTTATCCCTCCGGATCATAAAACGCGATTAGTAGGGAGTCAGTTGCTTAAATTTGGATCACCACCGATGTTTAGATCAAGATTTTGGGAGAAGAGTTCGGTAGCTTTATAGAAAGATTGTAAGATAACCATCCGGATTATCATTCGCCAATGTTAGAGTGTCGGTTACCCTAATTTGTATTAAAATTTAAGTTTAGAAGATTTAGATATTAGTAATTAGATTAGACCAATCAAGAGAATACATTAGGTTATCCCTCCGGATCATAAAACGCGATTAGTAGGGAGTCAGTTGCTTAAATTTGGATCACTACCGATGTTTAGATCAAGATTTTGGGAGAAGATTTCGGCTGCTTTACAGAAAGATTGTAAGATAGCCATCGGGATTATCATTCGCCAATGTTAGGGTGTCGGTTACCCTAATTTGTATTAAAATTTAAGTTTAGAAGATTTAGATATTAGTAATTAGATTAGACCAATCAAGAGAATACATTAGGTTATCCCTCCGGATCATAAAACGCGATTAGTAGGGAGTCAGTTGCTTAAATTTGGATCACCACCGATGTTTAGAACAAGATTTTGGGAGAAGATTTCGGCTGCTTTACAGAAAGATTGTAAGATAGCCATCGGGATTATCATTCGCCAATGTTAGGGTGTCGGTTACCCTAATTTGTATTAAAATTTAAGTTTAGAAGATTTAGATATTAGTAATTAGATTAGACCAATCAAGAGAATACATTAGGTTATCCCTCCGGATCATAAAACGCGATTAGTAGGGAGTCAGTTGCTTAAATTTGGATCACCACCGATGTTTAGATCAAGATTTTGGGAGCAGAGTTCGGCAGCTTTATAGAAAGATTGTAAGATAACCATCGGGATTATCATTCGCCAATGTTAGGGTGTCGGTTACCCTAATTTGTATTAAAATTTAAGTTTAGAAGATTTAGATATTAGTAATTAGATTAGACCAATCAAGAGAATACATTAGGTTATCCCTCCGGATCATAAAACGCGATTAGTAGGGAGTCAGTTGCTTAAATTTGGATCACCACCGATGTTTAGATCAAGATTTTGGGAGAAGATTTCGGCTGCTTTACAGAAAGATTGTAAGATAGCCATCGGGATTATCATTCGCCAATGTTAGGGTGTCGGTTACCCTAATTTGTATTAAAATTTAAGTTTAGAAGATTTAGATATTAGTAATTAGATTAGACCAATCAAGAGAATACATTAGGTTATCCCTCCGGATCATAAAACGCGATTAGTAGGGAGTCAGTTGCTTAAATTTGGATCACCACCGATGTTTAGATCAAGATTTTGGGAGCAGAGTTCGGCAGCTTTATAGAAAGATTGTAAGATAACCATCGGGATTATCATTCGCCAATGTTAGGATGTCGGTTACCCTAATTTGTATTAAAATTTAAGTTTAGAAGATTTAGATATTAGTAATTAGATTAGACCAATCAAGAGAATACATTAGGTTATCCCTCCGGATCATAAAACGCGATTAGTAGGGAGTCAGTTGCTTAAATTTGGATCACCACCGATGTTTAGATCAAGATTTTGGGAGAAGATTTCGGCTGCTTTACAGAAAGATTGTAAGATAGCCATCGGGATTATCATTCGCCAATGTTAGGGTGTCGGTTACCCTAATTTGTATTAAAATTTAAGTTTAGAAGATTTAGATATTAGTAATTAGATTAGACCAATCAAGAGAATACATTAGGTTATCCCTCCGGATCATAAAACGCGATTAGTAGGGAGTCAGTTGCTTAAATTTGGATCACCACCGATGTTTAGATCAAGATTTTGGGAGCAGAGTTCGGCAGCTTTATAGAAAGATTGTAAGATAACCATCGGGATTATCATTCGCCAATGTTAGGATGTCGGTTACCCTAATTTGTATTAAAATTTAAGTTTAGAAGATTTAGATATTAGTAATTAGATTAGACCAATCAAGAGAATACATTAGGTTATCCCTCCGGATCATAAAACGCGATTAGTAGGGAGTCAGTTGCTTAAATTTGGATCACCACCGATGTTTAGATCAAGATTTTGGGAGAAGATTTCGGCTGCTTTACAGAAAGATTGTAAGATAGCCATCGGGATTATCATTCGCCAATGTTAGGGTGTCGGTTACCCTAATTTGTATTAAAATTTAAGTTTAGAAGATTTAGATATTAGTAATTAGATTAGACCAATCAAGAGAATACATTAGGTTATCCCTCCGGATCATAAAACGCGATTAGTAGGGAGTCAGTTGCTTAAATTTGGATCACCACCGATGTTTAAATCAAGATTTTGGGAGCAGAGTTCGGCAGCTTTATAGAAAGATTGTAAGATAACCATCGGGATTATCATTCGCCAATGTTAGGATGTCGGTTACCCTAATTTGTATTAAAATTTAAGTTTAGAAGATTTAGATATTAGTAATTAGATTAGACCAATCAAGAGAATACATTAGGTTATCCCTCCGGATCATAAAACGCGATTAGTAGGGAGTCAGTTGCTTAAATTTGGATCACCACCGATGTTTAGATCAAGATTTTGGGAGAAGATTTCGGCTGCTTTACAGAAAGATTGTAAGATAGCCATCGGGATTATCATTCGCCAATGTTAGGGTGTCGGTTACCCTAATTTGTATTAAAATTTAAGTTTAGAAGATTTAGATATTAGTAATTAGATTAGACCAATCAAGAGAATACATTAGGTTATCCCTCCGGATCATAAAACGCGATTAGTAGGGAGTCAGTTGCTTAAATTTGGATCACCACCGATGTTTAGATCAAGATTTTGGGAGAAGATTTCGGCTGCTTTACAGAAAGATTGTAAGATAGCCATCGGGATTATCATTCGCCAATGTTAGGGTGTCGGTTACCCTAATTTGTATTAAAATTTAAGTTTAGAAGATTTAGATATTAGTAATTAGATTAGACCAATCAAGAGAATACATTAGGTTATCCCTCCAGATCATAAAACGCGATTAGTAGGGAGTCAGTTGCTTAAATTTGGATCACCACCGATGTTTAGATCAAGATTTTGGGAGCAGAGTTCGGCAGCTTTATAGAAAGATTGTAAGATAACCATCGGGATTATCATTCGCCAATGTTAGGGTGTCGGTTACCCTAATTTGTATTAAAATTTAAGTTTAGAAGATTTAGATATTAGTAATTAGATTAGACCAATCAAGAGAATACATTAGGTTATCCCTCCGGATCATAAAACGCGATTAGTAGGGAGTCAGTTGCTTAAATTTGGATCACCACCGATGTTTAGAACAAGATTTTGGGAGAAGATTTCGGCTGCTTTACAGAAAGATTGTAAGATAGCCATCGGGATTATCATTCGCCAATGTTAGGATGTCGGTTACCCTAATTTGTATTAAAATTTAAGTTTAGAAGATTTAGATATTAGTAATTAGATTAGACCAATCAAGAGAATACATTAGGTTATCCCTCCGGATCATAAAACGCGATTAGTAGGGAGTCAGTTGCTTAAATTTGGATCACCACCGATGTTTAGATCAAGATTTTGGGAGCAGAGTTCGGCAGCTTTATAGAAAGATTGTAAGATAACCATCGGGATTATCATTCGCCAATGTTAGGGTGTCGGTTACCCTAATTTGTATTAAAATTTAAGTTTAGAAGATTTAGATATTAGTAATTAGATTAGACCAATCAAGAGAATACATTAGGTTATCCCTCCGGATCATAAAACGCGATTAGTAGGGAGTCAGTTGCTTAAATTTGGATCACCACCGATGTTTAGATCAAGATTTTGGGAGCAGAGTTCGGCAGCTTTATAGAAAGATTGTAAGATAACCATCGGGATTATCATTCGCCAATGTTAGGATGTCGGTTACCCTAATTTGTATTAAAATTTAAGTTTAGAAGATTTAGATATTAGTAATTAGATTAGACCAATCAAGAGAATACATTAGGTTATCCCTCCGGATCATAAAACGCGATTAGTAGGGAGTCAGTTGCTTAAATTTGGATCACCACCGATGTTTAGATCAAGATTTTGGGAGAAGATTTCGGCTGCTTTACAGAAAGATTGTAAGATAGCCATCGGGATTATCATTCGCCAATGTTAGGGTGTCGGTTACCCTAATTTGTATTAAAATTTAAGTTTAGAAGATTTAGATATTAGTAATTAGATTAGACCAATCAAGAGAATACATTAGGTTATCCCTCCGGATCATAAAACGCGATTAGTAGGGAGTCAGTTGCTTAAATTTGGATCACCACCGATGTTTAGATCAAGATTTTGGGAGAAGATTTCGGCTGCTTTACAGAAAGATTGTAAGATAGCCATCGGGATTATCATTCGCCAATGTTAGGGTGTCGGTTACCCTAATTTGTATTAAAATTTAAGTTTAGAAGATTTAGATATTAGTAATTAGATTAGACCAATCAAGAGAATACATTAGGTTATCCCTCCGGATCATAAAACGCGATTAGTAGGGAGTCAGTTGCTTAAATTTGGATCACCACCGATGTTTAGATCAAGATTTTGGGAGCAGAGTTCGGCAGCTTTATAGAAAGATTGTAAGATAACCATCGGGATTATCATTCGCCAATGTTAGGATGTCGGTTACCCTAATTTGTATTAAAATTTAAGTTTAGAAGATTTAGATATTAGTAATTAGATTAGACCAATCAAGAGAATACATTAGGTTATCCCTCCGGATCATAAAACGCGATTAGTAGGGAGTCAGTTGCTTAAATTTGGATCACCACCGATGTTTAGATCAAGATTTTGGGAGAAGATTTCGGCTGCTTTACAGAAAGATTGTAAGATAGCCATCGGGATTATCATTCGCCAATGTTAGGGTGTCGGTTACCCTAATTTGTATTAAAATTTAAGTTTAGAAGATTTAGATATTAGTAATTAGATTAGACCAATCAAGAGAATACATTAGGTTATCCCTCCGGATCATAAAACGCGATTAGTAGGGAGTCAGTTGCTTAAATTTGGATCACCACCGATGTTTAGATCAAGATTTTGGGAGAAGATTTCGGCTGCTTTACAGAAAGATTGTAAGATAGCCATCGGGATTATCATTCGCCAATGTTAGGGTGTCGGTTACCCTAATTTGTATTAAAATTTAAGTTTAGAAGATTTAGATATTAGTAATTAGATTAGACCAATCAAGAGAATACACTAGGTTATCCCTCCGGATCATAAAACGCGATTAGTAGGGAGTCAGTTGCTTAAATTTGGATCACCACCGATGTTTAGATCAAGATTTTGGGAGAAGAGTTCGGTAGCTTTATAGAAAGATTGTAAGATAACCATCCGGATTATCATTCGCCAATGTTAGAGTGTCGGTTACCCTAATTTGTATTAAAATTTAAGTTTAGAAGATTTAGATATTAGTAATTAGATTAGACCAATCAAGAGAATACATTAGGTTATCCCTCCGGATCATAAAACGCGATTAGTAGGGAGTCAGTTGCTTAAATTTGGATCACCACCGATGTTTAGATCAAGATTTTGGGAGAAGATTTCGGCTGCTTTACAGAAAGATTGTAAGATAGCCATCGGGATTATCATTCGCCAATGTTAGGGTGTCGGTTACCCTAATTTGTATTAAAATTTAAGTTTAGAAGATTTAGATATTAGTAATTAGATTAGACCAATCAAGAGAATACATTAGGTTATCCCTCCGGATCATAAAACGCGATTAGTAGGGAGTCAGTTGCTTAAATTTGGATCACCACCGATGTTTAGAACAAGATTTTGGGAGAAGATTTCGGCTGCTTTACAGAAAGATTGTAAGATAGCCATCGGGATTATCATTCGCCAATGTTAGGGTGTCGGTTACCCTAATTTGTATTAAAATTTAAGTTTAGAAGATTTAGATATTAGTAATTAGATTAGACCAATCAAGAGAATACATTAGGTTATCCCTCCGGATCATAAAACGCGATTAGTAGGGAGTCAGTTGCTTAAATTTGGATCACCACCGATGTTTAGATCAAGATTTTGGGAGCAGAGTTCGGCAGCTTTATAGAAAGATTGTAAGATAACCATCGGGATTATCATTCGCCAATGTTAGGATGTCGGTTACCCTAATTTGTATTAAAATTTAAGTTTAGAAGATTTAGATATTAGTAATTAGATTAGACCAATCAAGAGAATACATTAGGTTATCCCTCCGGATCATAAAACGCGATTAGTAGGGAGTCAGTTGCTTAAATTTGGATCACCACCGATGTTTAGATCAAGATTTTGGGAGAAGATTTCGGCTGCTTTACAGAAAGATTGTAAGATAGCCATCGGGATTATCATTCGCCAATGTTAGGGTGTCGGTTACCCTAATTTGTATTAAAATTTAAGTTTAGAAGATTTAGATATTAGTAATTAGATTAGACCAATCAAGAGAATACATTAGGTTATCCCTCCGGATCATAAAACGCGATTAGTAGGGAGTCAGTTGCTTAAATTTGGATCACCACCGATGTTTAGATCAAGATTTTGGGAGCAGAGTTCGGCAGCTTTATAGAAAGATTGTAAGATAACCATCGGGATTATCATTCGCCAATGTTAGGATGTCGGTTACCCTAATTTGTATTAAAATTTAAGTTTAGAAGATTTAGATATTAGTAATTAGATTAAACCAATCAAGAGAATACATTAGGTTATCCCTCCGGATCATAAAACGCGATTAGTAGGGAGTCAGTTGCTTAAATTTGGATCACCACCGATGTTTAGATCAAGATTTTGGGAGCAGAGTTCGACAGCTTTATAGAAAGATTGTAAGATAACCATCGGGATTATCATTCGCCAATGTTAGGATGTCGGTTACCCTAATTTGTATTAAAATTTAAGTTTAGAAGATTTAGATATTAGTAATTAGATTAGACCAATCAAGAGAATACATTAGGTTATCCCTCCGGATCATAAAACGCGATTAGTAGGGAGTCAGTTGCTTAAATTTGGATCACCACCGATGTTTAGATCAAGATTTTGGGAGAAGATTTCGGCTGCTTTACAGAAAGCTTGTAAGATAGCCATCGGGATTATCATTCGCCAATGTTAGGGTGTCGGTTACCCTAATTTGTATTAAAATTTAAATTTAGAAGATTTAGATATTAGTAATTAGATTAGACCAATCAAGAGAATACATTAGGTTATCCCTCCGGATCATAAAACGCGATTAGTAGGGAGTCAGTTGCTTAAATTTGGATCACCACCGATGTTTAGAACAAGATTTTGGGAGAAGATTTCGGCTGCTTTACAGAAAGATTGTAAGATAGCCATCGGGATTATCATTCGCCAATGTTAGGGTGTCGGTTACCCTAATTTGTATTAAAATTTAAGTTTAGAAGATTTAGATATTAGTAATTAGATTAGACCAATCAAGAGAATACATTAGGTTATCCCTCCGGATCATAAAACGCGATTAGTAGGGAGTCAGTTGCTTAAATTTGGATCACCACCGATGTTTAGATCAAGATTTTGGGAGCAGAGTTCGGCAGCTTTATAGAAAGATTGTAAGATAACCATCGGGATTATCATTCGCCAATGTTAGGATGTCGGTTACCCTAATTTGTATTAAAATTTAAGTTTAGAAGATTTAGATATTAGTAATTAGATTAGACCAATCAAGAGAATACATTAGGTTATCCCTCCGGATCATAAAACGCGATTAGTAGGGAGTCAGTTGCTTAAATTTGGATCACCACCGATGTTTAGATCAAGATTTTGGGAGCAGAGTTCGACAGCTTTATAGAAAGATTGTAAGATAACCATCGGGATTATCATTCGCCAATGTTAGGATGTCGGTTACCCTAATTTGTATTAAAATTTAAGTTTAGAAGATTTAGATATTAGTAATTAGATTAGACCAATCAAGAGAATACATTAGGTTATCCCTCCGGATCATAAAACGCGATTAGTAGGGAGTCAGTTGCTTAAATTTGGATCACCACCGATGTTTAGATCAACATTTTGGGAGAAGATTTCGGCTGCTTTACAGAAAGCTTGTAAGATAGCCATCGGGATTATCATTCGCCAATGTTAGGGTGTCGGTTACCCTAATTTGTATTAAAATTTAAATTTAGAAGATTTAGATATTAGTAATTAGATTAGACCAATCAAGAGAATACATTAGGTTATCCCTCCGGATCATAAAACGCGATTAGTAGGGAGTCAGTTGCTTAAATTTGGATCACCACCGATGTTTAGAACAAGATTTTGGGAGAAGATTTCGGCTGCTTTACAGAAAGATTGTAAGATAGCCATCGGGATTATCATTCGCCAATGTTAGGATGTCGGTTACCCTAATTTGTATTAAAATTTAAGTTTAGAAGATTTAGATATTAGTAATTAGATTAGACCAATCAAGAGAATACATTAGGTTATCCCTCCGGATCATAAAACGCGATTAGTAGGGAGTCAGTTGCTTAAATTTGGATCACCACCGATGTTTAGATCAAGATTTTGGGAGAAGATTTCGGCTGCTTTACAGAAAGATTGTAAGATAGCCATCGGGATTATCATTCGCCAATGTTAGGATGTCGGTTACCCTAATTTGTATTAAAATTTAAGTTTAGAAGATTTAGATATTAGTAATTAGATTAGACCAATCAAGAGAATACATTAGGTTATCCCTCCGGATCATAAAACGCGATTAGTAGGGAGTCAGTTGCTTAAATTTGGATCACCACCGATGTTTAGATCAAGATTTTGGGAGCAGAGTTCGGCAGCTTTATAGAAAGATTGTAAGATAACCATCGGGATTATCATTCGCCAATGTTAGGGTGTCGGTTACCCTAATTTGTATTAAAATTTAAGTTTAGAAGATTTAGATATTAGTAATTAGATTAGACCAATCAAGAGAATACATTAGGTTATCCCTCCGGATCATAAAACGCGATTAGTAGGGAGTCAGTTGCTTAAATTTGGATCACCACCGATGTTTAGAACAAGATTTTGGGAGAAGATTTCGGCTGCTTTACAGAAAGATTGTAAGATAGCCATCGGGATTATCATTCGCCAATGTTAGGGTGTCGGTTACCCTAATTTGTATTAAAATTTAAGTTTAGAAGATTTAGATATTAGTAATTAGATTAGACCAATCAAGAGAATACATTAGGTTATCCCTCCGGATCATAAAACGCGATTAGTAGGGAGTCAGTTGCTTAAATTTGGATCACCACCGATGTTTAGATCAAGATTTTGGGAGCAGAGTTCGGCAGCTTTATAGAAAGATTGTAAGATAACCATCGGGATTATCATTCGCCAATGTTAGGGTGTCGGTTACCCTAATTTGTATTAAAATTTAAGTTTAGAAGATTTAGATATTAGTAATTAGATTAGACCAATCAAGAGAATACATTAGGTTATCCCTCCGGATCATAAAACGCGATTAGTAGGGAGTCAGTTGCTTAAATTTGGATCACCACCGATGTTTAGATCAAGATTTTGGGAGCAGAGTTCGGCAGCTTTATAGAAAGATTGTAAGATAACCATCGGGATTATCATTCGCCAATGTTAGGATGTCGGTTACCCTAATTTGTATTAAAATTTAAGTTTAGAAGATTTAGATATTAGTAATTAGATTAGACCAATCAAGAGAATACATTAGGTTATCCCTCCGGATCATAAAACGCGATTAGTAGGGAGTCAGTTGCTTAAATTTGGATCACCACCGATGTTTAGATCAAGATTTTGGGAGAAGATTTCGGCTGCTTTACAGAAAGATTGTAAGATAGCCATCGGGATTATCATTCGCCAATGTTAGGGTGTCGGTTACCCTAATTTGTATTAAAATTTAAGTTTAGAAGATTTAGATATTAGTAATTAGATTAGACCAATCAAGAGAATACATTAGGTTATCCCTCCGGATCATAAAACGCGATTAGTAGGGAGTCAGTTGCTTAAATTTGGATCACCACCGATGTTTAGATCAAGATTTTGGGAGAAGATTTCGGCTGCTTTACAGAAAGATTGTAAGATAGCCATCGGGATTATCATTCGCCAATGTTAGGGTGTCGGTTACCCTAATTTGTATTAAAATTTAAGTTTAGAAGATTTAGATATTAGTAATTAGATTAGACCAATCAAGAGAATACACTAGGTTATCCCTCCGGATCATAAAACGCGATTAGTAGGGAGTCAGTTGCTTAAATTTGGATCACCACCGATGTTTAGATCAAGATTTTGGGAGAAGAGTTCGGTAGCTTTATAGAAAGATTGTAAGATAACCATCCGGATTATCATTCGCCAATGTTAGAGTGTCGGTTACCCTAATTTGTATTAAAATTTAAGTTTAGAAGATTTAGATATTAGTAATTAGATTAGACCAATCAAGAGAATACATTAGGTTATCCCTCCGGATCATAAAACGCGATTAGTAGGGAGTCAGTTGCTTAAATTTGGATCACCACCGATGTTTAGATCAAGATTTTGGGAGCAGAGTTCGACAGCTTTATAGAAAGATTGTAAGATAACCATCGGGATTATCATTCGCCAATGTTAGGATGTCGGTTACCCTAATTTGTATTAAAATTTAAGTTTAGAAGATTTAGATATTAGTAATTAGATTAGACCAATCAAGAGAATACATTAGGTTATCCCTCCGGATCATAAAACGCGATTAGTAGGGAGTCAGTTGCTTAAATTTGGATCACCACCGATGTTTAGAACAAGATTTTGGGAGAAGATTTCGGCTGCTTTACAGAAAGATTGTAAGATAGCCATCGGGATTATCATTCGCCAATGTTAGGATGTCGGTTACCCTAATTTGTATTAAAATTTAAGTTTAGAAGATTTAGATATTAGTAATTAGATTAGACCAATCAAGAGAATACATTAGGTTATCCCTCCGGATCATAAAACGCGATTAGTAGGGAGTCAGTTGCTTAAATTTGGATCACCACCGATGTTTAGATCAAGATTTTGGGAGAAGATTTCGGCTGCTTTACAGAAAGATTGTAAGATAGCCATCGGGATTATCATTCGCCAATGTTAGGATGTCGGTTACCCTAATTTGTATTAAAATTTAAGTTTAGAAGATTTAGATATTAGTAATTAGATTAGACCAATCAAGAGAATACATTAGGTTATCCCTCCGGATCATAAAACGCGATTAGTAGGGAGTCAGTTGCTTAAATTTGGATCACCACCGATGTTTAGATCAAGATTTTGGGAGCAGAGTTCGGAAGCTTTATAGAAAGATTGTAAGATAACCATCGGGATTATCATTCGCCAATGTTAGGGTGTCGGTTACCCTAATTTGTATTAAAATTTAAGTTTAGAAGATTTAGATATTAGTAATTAGATTAGACCAATCAAGAGAATACATTAGGTTATCCCTCCGGATCATAAAACGCGATTAGTAGGGAGTCAGTTGCTTAAATTTGGATCACCACCGATGTTTAGAACAAGATTTTGGGAGAAGATTTCGGCTGCTTTACAGAAAGATTGTAAGATAGCCATCGGGATTATCATTCGCCAATGTTAGGGTGTCGGTTACCCTAATTTGTATTAAAATTTAAGTTTAGAAGATTTAGATATTAGTAATTAGATTAGACCAATCAAGAGAATACATTAGGTTATCCCTCCGGATCATAAAACGCGATTAGTAGGGAGTCAGTTGCTTAAATTTGGATCACCACCGATGTTTAGATCAAGATTTTGGGAGAAGATTTCGGCTGCTTTACAGAAAGATTGTAAGATAGCCATCGGGATTATCATTCGCCAATGTTAGGGTGTCGGTTACCCTAATTTGTATTAAAATTTAAGTTTAGAAGATTTAGATATTAGTAATTAGATTAGACCAATCAAGAGAATACACTAGGTTATCCCTCCGGATCATAAAACGCGATTAGTAGGGAGTCAGTTGCTTAAATTTGGATCACCACCGATGTTTAGAACAAGATTTTGGGAGAAGATTTCGGCTGCTTTACAGAAAGATTGTAAGATAGCCATCGGGATTATCATTCGCCAATGTTAGGGTGTCGGTTACCCTAATTTGTATTAAAATTTAAGTTTAGAAGATTTAGATATTAGTAATTAGATTAGACCAATCAAGAGAATACATTAGGTTATCCCTCCGGATCATAAAACGCGATTAGTAGGGAGTCAGTTGCTTAAATTTGGATCACCACCGATGTTTAGATCAAGATTTTGGGAGAAGATTTCGGCTGCTTTACAGAAAGATTGTAAGATAGCCATCGGGATTATCATTCGCCAATGTTAGGGTGTCGGTTACCCTAATTTGTATTAAAATTTAAGTTTAGAAGATTTAGATATTAGTAATTAGATTAGACCAATCAAGAGAATACATTAGGTTATCCCTCCGGATCATAAAACGCGATTAGTAGGGAGTCAGTTGCTTAAATTTGGATCACCACCGATGTTTAGATCAAGATTTTGGGAGAAGATTTCGGCTGCTTTACAGAAAGATTGTAAGATAGCCATCGGGATTATCATTCGCCAATGTTAGGGTGTCGGTTACCCTAATTTGTATTAAAATTTAAGTTTAGAAGATTTAGATATTAGTAATTAGATTAGACCAATCAAGAGAATACATTAGGTTATCCCTCCGGATCATAAAACGCGATTAGTAGGGAGTCAGTTGCTTAAATTTGGATCACCACCGATGTTTAGATCAAGATTTTGGGAGAAGATTTCGGCTGCTTTACAGAAAGATTGTAAGATAGCCATCGGGATTATCATTCGCCAATGTTAGGGTGTCGGTTACCCTAATTTGTATTAAAATTTAAGTTTAGAGGATTTAGATATTAGTAATTAGATTAGACCAATCAAGAGAATACACTAGGTTATCCCTCCGGATCATAAAACGCGATTAGTAGGGAGTCAGTTGCTTAAATTTGGATCACCACCGATGTTTAGAACAAGATTTTGGGAGAAGATTTCGGCTGCTTTACAGAAAGATTGTAAGATAGCCATCGGGATTATCATTCGCCAATGTTAGGGTGTCGGTTACCCTAATTTGTATTAAAATTTAAGTTTAGAAGATTTAGATATTAGTAATTAGATTAGACCAATCAAGAGAATACATTAGGTTATCCCTCCGGATCATAAAACGCGATTAGTAGGGAGTCAGTTGCTTAAATTTGGATCACCACCGATGTTTAGATCAAGATTTTGGGAGAAGATTTCGGCTGCTTTACAGAAAGATTGTAAGATAGCCATCGGGATTATCATTCGCCAATGTTAGGGTGTCGGTTACCCTAATTTGTATTAAAATTTAAGTTTAGAAGATTTAGATATTAGTAATTAGATTAGACCAATCAAGAGAATACACTAGGTTATCCCTCCGGATCATAAAACGCGATTAGTAGGGAGTCAGTTGCTTAAATTTGGATCACCACCGATGTTTAGAACAAGATTTTGGGAGAAGATTTCGGCTGCTTTACAGAAAGATTGTAAGATAGCCATCGGGATTATCATTCGCCAATGTTAGGGTGTCGGTTACCCTAATTTGTATTAAAATTTAAGTTTAGAAGATTTAGATATTAGTAATTAGATTAGACCAATCAAGAGAATACATTAGGTTATCCCTCCGGATCATAAAACGCGATTAGTAGGGAGTCAGTTGCTTAAATTTGGATCACCACCGATGTTTAGATCAAGATTTTGGGAGAAGATTTCGGCTGCTTTACAGAAAGATTGTAAGATAGCCATCGGGATTATCATTCGCCAATGTTAGGGTGTCGGTTACCCTAATTTGTATTAAAATTTAAGTTTAGAAGATTTAGATATTAGTAATTAGATTAGACCAATCAAGAGAATACATTAGGTTATCCCTCCGGATCATAAAACGCGATTAGTAGGGAGTCAGTTGCTTAAATTTGGATCACCACCGATGTTTAGATCAAGATTTTGGGAGAAGATTTCGGCTGCTTTACAGAAAGATTGTAAGATAGCCATCGGGATTATCATTCGCCAATGTTAGGGTGTCGGTTACCCTAATTTGTATTAAAATTTAAGTTTAGAAGATTTAGATATTAGTAATTAGATTAGACCAATCAAGAGAATACATTAGGTTATCCCTCCGGATCATAAAACGCGATTAGTAGGGAGTCAGTTGCTTAAATTTGGATCACCACCGATGTTTAGATCAAGATTTTGGGAGAAGATTTCGGCTGCTTTACAGAAAGATTGTAAGATAGCCATCGGGATTATCATTCGCCAATGTTAGGGTGTCGGTTACCCTAATTTGTATTAAAATTTAAGTTTAGAAGATTTAGATATTAGTAATTAGATTAGACCAATCAAGAGAATACACTAGGTTATCCCTCCGGATCATAAAACGCGATTAGTAGGGAGTCAGTTGCTTAAATTTGGATCACCACCGATGTTTAGAACAAGATTTTGGGAGAAGATTTCGGCTGCTTTACAGAAAGATTGTAAGATAGCCATCGGGATTATCATTCGCCAATGTTAGGGTGTCGGTTACCCTAATTTGTATTAAAATTTAAGTTTAGAAGATTTAGATATTAGTAATTAGATTAGACCAATCAAGAGAATACATTAGGTTATCCCTCCGGATCATAAAACGCGATTAGTAGGGAGTCAGTTGCTTAAATTTGGATCACCACCGATGTTTAGATCAAGATTTTGGGAGAAGATTTCGGCTGCTTTACAGAAAGATTGTAAGATAGCCATCGGGATTATCATTCGCCAATGTTAGGGTGTCGGTTACCCTAATTTGTATTAAAATTTAAGTTTAGAAGATTTAGATATTAGTAATTAGATTAGACCAATCAAGAGAATACATTAGGTTATCCCTCCGGATCATAAAACGCGATTAGTAGGGAGTCAGTTGCTTAAATTTGGATCACCACCGATGTTTAGATCAAGATTTTGGGAGAAGAGTTCGGCTGCTTTACAGAAAGATTGTAAGATAGCCATCGGGATTATCATTCGCCAATGTTAGGATGTCGGTTACCCTAATTTGTATTAAAATTTAAGTTTAGAAGATTTAGATATTAGTAATTAGATTAGACCAATCAAGAGAATACATTAGGTTATCCCTCCGGATCATAAAACGCGATTAGTAGGGAGTCAGTTGCTTAAATTTGGATCACCACCGATGTTTAGATCAAGATTTTGGGAGAAGATTTCGGCTGCTTTACAGAAAGATTGTAAGATAGCCATCGGGATTATCATTCGCCAATGTTAGGGTGTCGGTTACCCTAATTTGTATTAAAATTTAAGTTTAGAAGATTTAGATATTAGTAATTAGATTAGACCAATCAAGAGAATACATTAGGTTATCCCTCCGGATCATAAAACGCGATTAGTAGGGAGTCAGTTGCTTAAATTTGGATCACCACCGATGTTTAGATCAAGATTTTGGGAGAAGATTTCGGCTGCTTTACAGAAAGATTGTAAGATAGCCATCGGGATTATCATTCGCCAATGTTAGGGTGTCGGTTACCCTAATTTGTATTAAAATTTAAGTTTAGAAGATTTAGATATTAGTAATTAGATTAGACCAATCAAGAGAATACATTAGGTTATCCCTCCGGATCATAAAACGCGATTAGTAGGGAGTCAGTTGCTTAAATTTGGATCACCACCGATGTTTAGATCAAGATTTTGGGAGAAGATTTCGGCTGCTTTACAGAAAGATTGTAAGATAGCCATCGGGATTATCATTCGCCAATGTTAGGATGTCGGTTACCCTAATTTGTATTAAAATTTAAGTTTAGAAGATTTAGATATTAGTAATTAGATTAGACCAATCAAGAGAATACATTAGGTTATCCCTCCGGATCATAAAACGCGATTAGTAGGGAGTCAGTTGCTTAAATTTGGATCACCACCGATGTTTAGATCAAGATTTTGGGAGCAGAGTTCGGCAGCTTTATAGAAAGATTGTAAGATAACCATCGGGATTATCATTCGCCAATGTTAGGGTGTCGGTTACCCTAATTTGTATTAAAATTTAAGTTTAGAAGATTTAGATATTAGTAATTAGATTAGACCAATCAAGAGAATACATTAGGTTATCCCTCCGGATCATAAAACGCGATTAGTAGGGAGTCAGTTGCTTAAATTTGGATCACCACCGATGTTTAGAACAAGATTTTGGGAGAAGATTTCGGCTGCTTTACAGAAAGATTGTAAGATAGCCATCGGGATTATCATTCGCCAATGTTAGGGTGTCGGTTACCCTAATTTGTATTAAAATTTAAGTTTAGAAGATTTAGATATTAGTAATTAGATTAGACCAATCAAGAGAATACATTAGGTTATCCCTCCGGATCATAAAACGCGATTAGTAGGGAGTCAGTTGCTTAAATTTGGATCACCACCGATGTTTAGATCAAGATTTTGGGAGAAGATTTCGGCTGCTTTACAGAAAGATTGTAAGATAGCCATCGGGATTATCATTCGCCAATGTTAGGGTGTCGGTTACCCTAATTTGTATTAAAATTTAAGTTTAGAAGATTTAGATATTAGTAATTAGATTAGACCAATCAAGAGAATACACTAGGTTATCCCTCCGGATCATAAAACGCGATTAGTAGGGAGTCAGTTGCTTAAATTTGGATCACCACCGATGTTTAGAACAAGATTTTGGGAGAAGATTTCGGCTGCTTTACAGAAAGATTGTAAGATAGCCATCGGGATTATCATTCGCCAATGTTAGGGTGTCGGTTACCCTAATTTGTATTAAAATTTAAGTTTAGAAGATTTAGATATTAGTAATTAGATTAGACCAATCAAGAGAATACATTAGGTTATCCCTCCGGATCATAAAACGCGATTAGTAGGGAGTCAGTTGCTTAAATTTGGATCACCACCGATGTTTAGATCAAGATTTTGGGAGAAGATTTCGGCTGCTTTACAGAAAGATTGTAAGATAGCCATCGGGATTATCATTCGCCAATGTTAGGGTGTCGGTTACCCTAATTTGTATTAAAATTTAAGTTTAGAAGATTTAGATATTAGTAATTAGATTAGACCAATCAAGAGAATACATTAGGTTATCCCTCCGGATCATAAAACGCGATTAGTAGGGAGTCAGTTGCTTAAATTTGGATCACCACCGATGTTTAGAACAAGATTTTGGGAGAAGATTTCGGCTGCTTTACAGAAAGATTGTAAGATAGCCATCGGGATTATCATTCGCCAATGTTAGGGTGTCGGTTACCCTAATTTGTATTAAAATTTAAGTTTAGAAGATTTAGATATTAGTAATTAGATTAGACCAATCAAGAGAATACATTAGGTTATCCCTCCGGATCATAAAACGCGATTAGTAGGGAGTCAGTTGCTTAAATTTGGATCACCACCGATGTTTAGATCAAGATTTTGGGAGCAGAGTTCGGCAGCTTTATAGAAAGATTGTAAGATAACCATCGGGATTATCATTCGCCAATGTTAGGGTGTCGGTTACCCTAATTTGTATTAAAATTTAAGTTTAGAAGATTTAGATATTAGTAATTAGATTAGACCAATCAAGAGAATACATTAGGTTATCCCTCCGGATCATAAAACGCGATTAGTAGGGAGTCAGTTGCTTAAATTTGGATCACCACCGATGTTTAGATCAAGATTTTGGGAGCAGAGTTCGGCAGCTTTATAGAAAGATTGTAAGATAACCATCGGGATTATCATTCGCCAATGTTAGGATGTCGGTTACCCTAATTTGTATTAAAATTTAAGTTTAGAAGATTTAGATATTAGTAATTAGATTAGACCAATCAAGAGAATACATTAGGTTATCCCTCCGGATCATAAAACGCGATTAGTAGGGAGTCAGTTGCTTAAATTTGGATCACCACCGATGTTTAGATCAAGATTTTGGGAGAAGATTTCGGCTGCTTTACAGAAAGATTGTAAGATAGCCATCGGGATTATCATTCGCCAATGTTAGGGTGTCGGTTACCCTAATTTGTATTAAAATTTAAGTTTAGAAGATTTAGATATTAGTAATTAGATTAGACCAATCAAGAGAATACATTAGGTTATCCCTCCGGATCATAAAACGCGATTAGTAGGGAGTCAGTTGCTTAAATTTGGATCACCACCGATGTTTAGATCAAGATTTTGGGAGCAGAGTTCGGCAGCTTTATAGAAAGATTGTAAGATAACCATCGGGATTATCATTCGCCAATGTTAGGATGTCGGTTACCCTAATTTGTATTAAAATTTAAGTTTAGAAGATTTAGATATTAGTAATTAGATTAGACCAATCAAGAGAATACATTAGGTTATCCCTCCGGATCATAAAACGCGATTAGTAGGGAGTCAGTTGCTTAAATTTGGATCACCACCGATGTTTAGATCAAGATTTTGGGAGAAGATTTCGGCTGCTTTACAGAAAGATTGTAAGATAGCCATCGGGATTATCATTCGCCAATGTTAGGGTGTCGGTTACCCTAATTTGTATTAAAATTTAAGTTTAGAAGATTTAGATATTAGTAATTAGATTAGACCAATCAAGAGAATACATTAGGTTATCCCTCCGGATCATAAAACGCGATTAGTAGGGAGTCAGTTGCTTAAATTTGGATCACCACCGATGTTTAGATCAAGATTTTGGGAGCAGAGTTCGACAGCTTTATAGAAAGATTGTAAGATAACCATCGGGATTATCATTCGCCAATGTTAGGATGTCGGTTACCCTAATTTGTATTAAAATTTAAGTTTAGAAGATTTAGATATTAGTAATTAGATTAGACCAATGAAGAGAATACATTAGGTTATCCCTCCGGATCATAAAACGCGATTAGTAGGGAGTCAGTTGCTTAAATTTGGATCACCACCGATGTTTAGATCAAGATTTTGGGAGAAGATTTCGGCTGCTTTACAGAAAGATTGTAAGATAGCCATCGGGATTATCATTCGCCAATGTTAGGGTGTCGGTTACCCTAATTTGTATTAAAATTTAAGTTTAGAAGATTTAGATATTAGTAATTAGATTAGACCAATCAAGAGAATACATTAGGTTATCCCTCCGGATCATAAAACGCGATTAGTAGGGAGTCAGTTGCTTAAATTTGGATCACCACCGATGTTTAGATCAAGATTTTGGGAGAAGATTTCGGCTGCTTTACAGAAAGCTTGTAAGATAGCCATCGGGATTATCATTCGCCAATGTTAGGGTGTCGGTTACCCTAATTTGTATTAAAATTTAAATTTAGAAGATTTAGATATTAGTAATTAGATTAGACCAATCAAGAGAATACATTAGGTTATCCCTCCGGATCATAAAACGCGATTAGTAGGGAGTCAGTTGCTTAAATTTGGATCACCACCGATGTTTAGAACAAGATTTTGGGAGAAGATTTCGGCTGCTTTACAGAAAGATTGTAAGATAGCCATCGGGATTATCATTCGCCAATGTTAGGATGTCGGTTACCCTAATTTGTATTAAAATTTAAGTTTAGAAGATTTAGATATTAGTAATTAGATTAGACCAATCAAGAGAATACATTAGGTTATCCCTCCGGATCATAAAACGCGATTAGTAGGGAGTCAGTTGCTTAAATTTGGATCACCACCGATGTTTAGATCAAGATTTTGGGAGAAGATTTCGGCTGCTTTACAGAAAGATTGTAAGATAGCCATCGGGATTATCATTCGCCAATGTTAGGATGTCGGTTACCCTAATTTGTATTAAAATTTAAGTTTAGAAGATTTAGATATTAGTAATTAGATTAGACCAATCAAGAGAATACATTAGGTTATCCCTCCGGATCATAAAACGCGATTAGTAGGGAGTCAGTTGCTTAAATTTGGATCACCACCGATGTTTAGATCAAGATTTTGGGAGCAGAGTTCGGCAGCTTTATAGAAAGATTGTAAGATAACCATCGGGATTATCATTCGCCAATGTTAGGGTGTCGGTTACCCTAATTTGTATTAAAATTTAAGTTTAGAAGATTTAGATATTAGTAATTAGATTAGACCAATCAAGAGAATACATTAGGTTATCCCTCCGGATCATAAAACGCGATTAGTAGGGAGTCAGTTGCTTAAATTTGGATCACCACCGATGTTTAGATCAAGATTTTGGGAGCAGAGTTCGGCAGCTTTATAGAAAGATTGTAAGATAACCATCGGGATTATCATTCGCCAATGTTAGGGTGTCGGTTACCCTAATTTGTATTAAAATTTAAGTTTAGAAGATTTAGATATTAGTAATTAGATTAGACCAATCAAGAGAATACATTAGGTTATCCCTCCGGATCATAAAACGCGATTAGTAGGGAGTCAGTTGCTTAAATTTGGATCACCACCGATGTTTAGATCAAGATTTTGGGAGCAGAGTTCGGCAGCTTTATAGAAAGATTGTAAGATAACCATCGGGATTATCATTCGCCAATGTTAGGATGTCGGTTACCCTAATTTGTATTAAAATTTAAGTTTAGAAGATTTAGATATTAGTAATTAGATTAGACCAATCAAGAGAATACATTAGGTTATCCCTCCGGATCATAAAACGCGATTAGTAGGGAGTCAGTTGCTTAAATTTGGATCACCACCGATGTTTAGATCAAGATTTTGGGAGAAGATTTCGGCTGCTTTACAGAAAGATTGTAAGATAGCCATCGGGATTATCATTCGCCAATGTTAGGGTGTCGGTTACCCTAATTTGTATTAAAATTTAAGTTTAGAAGATTTAGATATTAGTAATTAGATTAGACCAATCAAGAGAATACATTAGGTTATCCCTCCGGATCATAAAACGCGATTAGTAGGGAGTCAGTTGCTTAAATTTGGATCACCACCGATGTTTAGATCAAGATTTTGGGAGAAGATTTCGGCTGCTTTACAGAAAGATTGTAAGATAGCCATCGGGATTATCATTCGCCAATGTTAGGGTGTCGGTTACCCTAATTTGTATTAAAATTTAAGTTTAGAAGATTTAGATATTAGTAATTAGATTAGACCAATCAAGAGAATACACTAGGTTATCCCTCCGGATCATAAAACGCGATTAGTAGGGAGTCAGTTGCTTAAATTTGGATCACCACCGATGTTTAGAACAAGATTTTGGGAGAAGATTTCGGCTGCTTTACAGAAAGATTGTAAGATAGCCATCGGGATTATCATTCGCCAATGTTAGGGTGTCGGTTACCCTAATTTGTATTAAAATTTAAGTTTAGAAGATTTAGATATTAGTAATTAGATTAGACCAATCAAGAGAATACATTAGGTTATCCCTCCGGATCATAAAACGCGATTAGTAGGGAGTCAGTTGCTTAAATTTGGATCACCACCGATGTTTAGATCAAGATTTTGGGAGAAGATTTCGGCTGCTTTACAGAAAGATTGTAAGATAGCCATCGGGATTATCATTCGCCAATGTTAGGGTGTCGGTTACCCTAATTTGTATTAAAATTTAAGTTTAGAAGATTTAGATATTAGTAATTAGATTAGACCAATCAAGAGAATACATTAGGTTATCCCTCCGGATCATAAAACGCGATTAGTAGGGAGTCAGTTGCTTAAATTTGGATCACCACCGATGTTTAGAACAAGATTTTGGGAGAAGATTTCGGCTGCTTTACAGAAAGATTGTAAGATAGCCATCGGGATTATCATTCGCCAATGTTAGGGTGTCGGTTACCCTAATTTGTATTAAAATTTAAGTTTAGAAGATTTAGATATTAGTAATTAGATTAGACCAATCAAGAGAATACATTAGGTTATCCCTCCGGATCATAAAACGCGATTAGTAGGGAGTCAGTTGCTTAAATTTGGATCACCACCGATGTTTAGATCAAGATTTTGGGAGCAGAGTTCGGCAGCTTTATAGAAAGATTGTAAGATAACCATCGGGATTATCATTCGCCAATGTTAGGGTGTCGGTTACCCTAATTTGTATTAAAATTTAAGTTTAGAAGATTTAGATATTAGTAATTAGATTAGACCAATCAAGAGAATACATTAGGTTATCCCTCCGGATCATAAAACGCGATTAGTAGGGAGTCAGTTGCTTAAATTTGGATCACCACCGATGTTTAGATCAAGATTTTGGGAGCAGAGTTCGGCAGCTTTATAGAAAGATTGTAAGATAACCATCGGGATTATCATTCGCCAATGTTAGGATGTCGGTTACCCTAATTTGTATTAAAATTTAAGTTTAGAAGATTTAGATATTAGTAATTAGATTAGACCAATCAAGAGAATACATTAGGTTATCCCTCCGGATCATAAAACGCGATTAGTAGGGAGTCAGTTGCTTAAATTTGGATCACCACCGATGTTTAGATCAAGATTTTGGGAGAAGATTTCGGCTGCTTTACAGAAAGATTGTAAGATAGCCATCGGGATTATCATTCGCCAATGTTAGGGTGTCGGTTACCCTAATTTGTATTAAAATTTAAGTTTAGAAGATTTAGATATTAGTAATTAGATTAGACCAATCAAGAGAATACATTAGGTTATCCCTCCGGATCATAAAACGCGATTAGTAGGGAGTCAGTTGCTTAAATTTGGATCACCACCGATGTTTAGATCAAGATTTTGGGAGCAGAGTTCGGCAGCTTTATAGAAAGATTGTAAGATAACCATCGGGATTATCATTCGCCAATGTTAGGATGTCGGTTACCCTAATTTGTATTAAAATTTAAGTTTAGAAGATTTAGATATTAGTAATTAGATTAGACCAATCAAGAGAATACATTAGGTTATCCCTCCGGATCATAAAACGCGATTAGTAGGGAGTCAGTTGCTTAAATTTGGATCACCACCGATGTTTAGATCAAGATTTTGGGAGAAGATTTCGGCTGCTTTACAGAAAGATTGTAAGATAGCCATCGGGATTATCATTCGCCAATGTTAGGGTGTCGGTTACCCTAATTTGTATTAAAATTTAAGTTTAGAAGATTTAGATATTAGTAATTAGATTAGACCAATCAAGAGAATACATTAGGTTATCCCTCCGGATCATAAAACGCGATTAGTAGGGAGTCAGTTGCTTAAATTTGGATCACCACCGATGTTTAGATCAAGATTTTGGGAGCAGAGTTCGACAGCTTTATAGAAAGATTGTAAGATAACCATCGGGATTATCATTCGCCAATGTTAGGATGTCGGTTACCCTAATTTGTATTAAAATTTAAGTTTAGAAGATTTAGATATTAGTAATTAGATTAGACCAATGAAGAGAATACATTAGGTTATCCCTCCGGATCATAAAACGCGATTAGTAGGGAGTCAGTTGCTTAAATTTGGATCACCACCGATGTTTAGATCAAGATTTTGGGAGAAGATTTCGGCTGCTTTACAGAAAGATTGTAAGATAGCCATCGGGATTATCATTCGCCAATGTTAGGGTGTCGGTTACCCTAATTTGTATTAAAATTTAAGTTTAGAAGATTTAGATATTAGTAATTAGATTAGACCAATCAAGAGAATACATTAGGTTATCCCTCCGGATCATAAAACGCGATTAGTAGGGAGTCAGTTACTAAAATTTGGATCACCACCGATGTTTAGATCAAGATTTTGGGAGCAGAGTTCGACAGCTTTATAGAAAGATTGTAAGATAACCATCGGGATTATCATTCGCCAATGTTAGGATGTCGGTTACCCTAATTTGTATTAAAATTTAAGTTTAGAAGATTTAGATATTAGTAATTAGATTAGACCAATCAAGAGAATACATTAGGTTATCCCTCCGGATCATAAAACGCGATTAGTAGGGAGTCAGTTGCTTAAATTTGGATCACCACCGATGTTTAGATCAAGATTTTGGGAGAAGATTTCGGCTGCTTTACAGAAAGATTGTAAGATAGCCATCGGGATTATCATTCGCCAATGTTAGGGTGTCGGTTACCCTAATTTGTATTAAAATTTAAGTTTAGAAGATTTAGATATTAGTAATTAGATTAGACCAATCAAGAGAATACATTAGGTTATCCCTCCGGATCATAAAACGCGATTAGTAGGGAGTCAGTTGCTTAAATTTGGATCACCACCGATGTTTAGATCAAGATTTTGGGAGCAGAGTTCGACAGCTTTATAGAAAGATTGTAAGATAACCATCGGGATTATCATTCGCCAATGTTAGGATGTCGGTTACCCTAATTTGTATTAAAATTTAAGTTTAGAAGATTTAGATATTAGTAATTAGATTAGACCAATCAAGAGAATACATTAGGTTATCCCTCCGGATCATAAAACGCGATTAGTAGGGAGTCAGTTGCTTAAATTTGGATCACCACCGATGTTTAGATCAAGATTTTGGGAGAAGATTTCGGCTGCTTTACAGAAAGATTGTAAGATAGCCATCGGGATTATCATTCGCCAATGTTAGGGTGTCGGTTACCCTAATTTGTATTAAAATTTAAGTTTAGAAGATTTAGATATTAGTAATTAGATTAGACCAATCAAGAGAATACATTAGGTTATCCCTCCGGATCATAAAACGCGATTAGTAGGGAGTCAGTTACTAAAATTTGGATCACCACCGATGTTTAGATCAAGATTTTGGGAGCAGAGTTCGACAGCTTTATAGAAAGATTGTAAGATAACCATCGGGATTATCATTCGCCAATGTTAGGATGTCGGTTACCCTAATTTGTATTAAAATTTAAGTTTAGAAGATTTAGATATTAGTAATTAGATTAGACCAATCAAGAGAATACATTAGGTTATCCCTCCGGATCATAAAACGCGATTAGTAGGGAGTCAGTTGCTTAAATTTGGATCACCACCGATGTTTAGATCAAGATTTTGGGAGAAGAGTTCGGCAGCTTTACAGAAAGATTGTAAGATAGCCATCGGGATTATCATTCGCCAATGTTAGGGTGTCGGTTACCCTAATTTGTATTAAAATTTAAGTTTAGAAGATTTAGATATTAGTAATTAGATTAGACCAATCAAGAGAATACATTAGGTTATCCCTCCGGATCATAAAACGCGATTAGTAGGGAGTCAGTTGCTTAAATTTGGATCACCACCGATGTTTAGATCAAGATTTTGGGAGAAGATTTCGGCTGCTTTACAGAAAGATTGTAAGATAGCCATCGGGATTATCATTCGCCAATGTTAGGGTGTCGGTTACCCTAATTTGTATTAAAATTTAAGTTTAGAAGATTTAGATATTAGTAATTAGATTAGACCAATCAAGAGAATACATTAGGTTATCCCTCCGGATCATAAAACGCGATTAGTAGGGAGTCAGTTGCTTAAATTTGGATCACCACCGATGTTTAGATCAAGATTTTGGGAGAAGATTTCGGCAGCTTTACAGAAAGATTGTAAGATAGCCATCGGGATTATCATTCGCCAATGTTAGGGTGTCGGTTACCCTAATTTGTATTAAAATTTAAGTTTAGAAGATTTAGATATTAGTAATTAGATTAGACCAATCAAGAGAATACATTAGGTTATCCCTCCGGATCATAAAACGCGATTAGTAGGGAGTCAGTTGCTTAAATTTGGATCACCACCGATGTTTAGATCAAGATTTTGGGAGCAGAGTTCGGAAGCTTTATAGAAAGATTGTAAGATAACCATCGGGATTATCATTCGCCAATGTTAGGGTGTCGGTTACCCTAATTTGTATTAAAATTTAAGTTTAGAAGATTTAGATATTAGTAATTAGATTAGACCAATCAAGAGAATACATTAGGTTATCCCTCCGGATCATAAAACGCGATTAGTAGGGAGTCAGTTGCTTAAATTTGGATCACCACCGATGTTTAGATCAAGATTTTGGGAGAAGATTTCGGCTGCTTTACAGAAAGATTGTAAGATAGCCATCGGGATTATCATTCGCCAATGTTAGGGTGTCGGTTACCCTAATTTGTATTAAAATTTAAGTTTAGAAGATTTAGATATTAGTAATTAGATTAGACCAATCAAGAGAATACATTAGGTTATCCCTCCGGATCATAAAACGCGATTAGTAGGGAGTCAGTTGCTTAAATTTGGATCACCACCGATGTTTAGATCAAGATTTTGGGAGAAGATTTCGGCTGCTTTACAGAAAGATTGTAAAATAGCCATCGGGATTATCATTCGCCAATGTTAGGGTGTCGGTTACCCTAATTTGTATTAAAATTTAAGTTTAGAAGATTTAGATATTAGTAATTAGATTAGACCAATCAAGAGAATACATTAGGTTATCCCTCCGGATCATAAAACGCGATTAGTAGGGAGTCAGTTGCTTAAATTTGGATCACCACCGATGTTTAGATCAAGATTTTGGGAGAAGATTTCGGCTGCTTTACAGAAAGATTGTAAGATAGCCATCGGGATTATCATTCGCCAATGTTAGGGTGTCGGTTACCCTAATTTGTATTAAAATTTAAGTTTAGAAGATTTAGATATTAGTAATTAGATTAGACCAATCAAGAGAATACATTAGGTTATCCCTCCGGATCATAAAACGCGATTAGTAGGGAGTCAGTTGCTTAAATTTGGATCACCACCGATGTTTAGATCAAGATTTTGGGAGAAGAGTTCGGTAGCTTTATAGAAAGATTGTAAGATAACCATCCGGATTATCATTCGCCAATGTTAGAGTGTCGGTTACCCTAATTTGTATTAAAATTTAAGTTTAGAAGATTTAGATATTAGTAATTAGATTAGACCAATCAAGAGAATACATTAGGTTATCCCTCCGGATCATAAAACGCGATTAGTAGGGAGTCAGTTGCTTAAATTTGGATCACCACCGATGTTTAGATCAAGATTTTGGGAGCAGAGTTCGGCAGCTTTATAGAAAGATTGTAAGATAACCATCGGGATTATCATTCGCCAATGTTAGGATGTCGGTTACCCTAATTTGTATTAAAATTTAAGTTTAGAAGATTTAGATATTAGTAATTAGATTAGACCAATCAAGAGAATACATTAGGTTATCCCTCCGGATCATAAAACGCGATTAGTAGGGAGTCAGTTGCTTAAATTTGGATCACCACCGATGTTTAGATCAAGATTTTGGGAGAAGATTTCGGCTGCTTTACAGAAAGATTGTAAGATAGCCATCGGGATTATCATTCGCCAATGTTAGGGTGTCGGTTACCCTAATTTGTATTAAAATTTAAGTTTAGAAGATTTAGATATTAGTAATTAGATTAGACCAATCAAGAGAATACATTAGGTTATCCCTCCGGATCATAAAACGCGATTAGTAGGGAGTCAGTTGCTTAAATTTGGATCACCACCGATGTTTAGAACAAGATTTTGGGAGAAGATTTCGGCTGCTTTACAGAAAGATTGTAAGATAGCCATCGGGATTATCATTCGCCAATGTTAGGGTGTCGGTTACCCTAATTTGTATTAAAATTTAAGTTTAGAAGATTTAGATATTAGTAATTAGATTAGACCAATCAAGAGAATACATTAGGTTATCCCTCCGGATCATAAAACGCGATTAGTAGGGAGTCAGTTGCTTAAATTTGGATCACCACCGATGTTTAGATCAAGATTTTGGGAGCAGAGTTCGGCAGCTTTATAGAAAGATTGTAAGATAACCATCGGGATTATCATTCGCCAATGTTAGGGTGTCGGTTACCCTAATTTGTATTAAAATTTAAGTTTAGAAGATTTAGATATTAGTAATTAGATTAGACCAATCAAGAGAATACATTAGGTTATCCCTCCGGATCATAAAACGCGATTAGTAGGGAGTCAGTTGCTTAAATTTGGATCACCACCGATGTTTAGATCAAGATTTTGGGAGCAGAGTTCGGCAGCTTTATAGAAAGATTGTAAGATAACCATCGGGATTATCATTCGCCAATGTTAGGATGTCGGTTACCCTAATTTGTATTAAAATTTAAGTTTAGAAGATTTAGATATTAGTAATTAGATTAGACCAATCAAGAGAATACATTAGGTTATCCCTCCGGATCATAAAACGCGATTAGTAGGGAGTCAGTTGCTTAAATTTGGATCACCACCGATGTTTAGATCAAGATTTTGGGAGAAGATTTCGGCTGCTTTACAGAAAGATTGTAAGATAGCCATCGGGATTATCATTCGCCAATGTTAGGGTGTCGGTTACCCTAATTTGTATTAAAATTTAAGTTTAGAAGATTTAGATATTAGTAATTAGATTAGACCAATCAAGAGAATACATTAGGTTATCCCTCCGGATCATAAAACGCGATTAGTAGGGAGTCAGTTGCTTAAATTTGGATCACCACCGATGTTTAGATCAAGATTTTGGGAGAAGATTTCGGCTGCTTTACAGAAAGATTGTAAGATAGCCATCGGGATTATCATTCGCCAATGTTAGGGTGTCGGTTACCCTAATTTGTATTAAAATTTAAGTTTAGAAGATTTAGATATTAGTAATTAGATTAGACCAATCAAGAGAATACATTAGGTTATCCCTCCGGATCATAAAACGCGATTAGTAGGGAGTCAGTTGCTTAAATTTGGATCACCACCGATGTTTAGATCAAGATTTTGGGAGCAGAGTTCGGCAGCTTTATAGAAAGATTGTAAGATAACCATCGGGATTATCATTCGCCAATGTTAGGATGTCGGTTACCCTAATTTGTATTAAAATTTAAGTTTAGAAGATTTAGATATTAGTAATTAGATTAGACCAATCAAGAGAATACATTAGGTTATCCCTCCGGATCATAAAACGCGATTAGTAGGGAGTCAGTTGCTTAAATTTGGATCACCACCGATGTTTAGATCAAGATTTTGGGAGAAGATTTCGGCTGCTTTACAGAAAGATTGTAAGATAGCCATCGGGATTATCATTCGCCAATGTTAGGGTGTCGGTTACCCTAATTTGTATTAAAATTTAAGTTTAGAAGATTTAGATATTAGTAATTAGATTAGACCAATCAAGAGAATACATTAGGTTATCCCTCCGGATCATAAAACGCGATTAGTAGGGAGTCAGTTGCTTAAATTTGGATCACCACCGATGTTTAGATCAAGATTTTGGGAGCAGAGTTCGGCAGCTTTATAGAAAGATTGTAAGATAACCATCGGGATTATCATTCGCCAATGTTAGGATGTCGGTTACCCTAATTTGTATTAAAATTTAAGTTTAGAAGATTTAGATATTAGTAATTAGATTAGACCAATCAAGAGAATACATTAGGTTATCCCTCCGGATCATAAAACGCGATTAGTAGGGAGTCAGTTGCTTAAATTTGGATCACCACCGATGTTTAGATCAAGATTTTGGGAGAAGATTTCGGCTGCTTTACAGAAAGATTGTAAGATAGCCATCGGGATTATCATTCGCCAATGTTAGGGTGTCGGTTACCCTAATTTGTATTAAAATTTAAGTTTAGAAGATTTAGATATTAGTAATTAGATTAGACCAATCAAGAGAATACATTAGGTTATCCCTCCGGATCATAAAACGCGATTAGTAGGGAGTCAGTTGCTTAAATTTGGATCACCACCGATGTTTAGATCAAGATTTTGGGAGAAGATTTCGGCTGCTTTACAGAAAGATTGTAAGATAGCCATCGGGATTATCATTCGCCAATGTTAGGGTGTCGGTTACCCTAATTTGTATTAACATTTAAGTTTAGAAGATTTAGATATTAGTAATTAGATTAGACCAATCAAGAGAATACATTAGGTTATCCCTCCGGATCATAAAACGCGATTAGTAGGGAGTCAGTTGCTTAAATTTGGATCACCACCGATGTTTAGATCAAGATTTTGGGAGAAGATTTCGGCTGCTTTACAGAAAGATTGTAAGATAGCCATCGGGATTATCATTCGCCAATGTTAGGGTGTCGGTTACCCTAATTTGTATTAAAATTTAAGTTTAGAAGATTTAGATATTAGTAATTAGATTAGACCAATCAAGAGAATACATTAGGTTATCCCTCCGGATCATAAAACGCGATTAGTAGGGAGTCAGTTACTAAAATTTGGATCACCACCGATGTTTAGATCAAGATTTTGGGAGCAGAGTTCGACAGCTTTATAGAAAGATTGTAAGATAACCATCGGGATTATCATTCGCCAATGTTAGGATGTCGGTTACCCTAATTTGTATTAAAATTTAAGTTTAGAAGATTTAGATATTAGTAATTAGATTAGACCAATCAAGAGAATACATTAGGTTATCCCTCCGGATCATAAAACGCGATTAGTAGGGAGTCAGTTGCTTAAATTTGGATCACCACCGATGTTTAGATCAAGATTTTGGGAGAAGATTTCGGCAGCTTTACAGAAAGATTGTAAGATAGCCATCGGGATTATCATTCGCCAATGTTAGGGTGTCGGTTACCCTAATTTGTATTAAAATTTAAGTTTAGAAGATTTAGATATTAGTAATTAGATTAGACCAATCAAGAGAATACATTAGGTTATCCCTCCGGATCATAAAACGCGATTAGTAGGGAGTCAGTTGCTTAAATTTGGATCACCACCGATGTTTAGATCAAGATTTTGGGAGCAGAGTTCGGAAGCTTTATAGAAAGATTGTAAGATAACCATCGGGATTATCATTCGCCAATGTTAGGGTGTCGGTTACCCTAATTTGTATTAAAATTTAAGTTTAGAAGATTTAGATATTAGTAATTAGATTAGACCAATCAAGAGAATACATTAGGTTATCCCTCCGGATCATAAAACGCGATTAGTAGGGAGTCAGTTGCTTAAATTTGGATCACCACCGATGTTTAGATCAAGATTTTGGGAGAAGATTTCGGCTGCTTTACAGAAAGATTGTAAGATAGCCATCGGGATTATCATTCGCCAATGTTAGGGTGTCGGTTACCCTAATTTGTATTAAAATTTAAGTTTAGAAGATTTAGATATTAGTAATTAGATTAGACCAATCAAGAGAATACATTAGGTTATCCCTCCGGATCATAAAACGCGATTAGTAGGGAGTCAGTTGCTTAAATTTGGATCACCACCGATGTTTAGATCAAGATTTTGGGAGAAGATTTCGGCAGCTTTACAGAAAGATTGTAAGATAGCCATCGGGATTATCATTCGCCAATGTTAGGGTGTCGGTTACCCTAATTTGTATTAAAATTTAAGTTTAGAAGATTTAGATATTAGTAATTAGATTAGACCAATCAAGAGAATACATTAGGTTATCCCTCCGGATCATAAAACGCGATTAGTAGGGAGTCAGTTGCTTAAATTTGGATCACCACCGATGTTTAGATCAAGATTTTGGGAGCAGAGTTCGGAAGCTTTATAGAAAGATTGTAAGATAACCATCGGGATTATCATTCGCCAATGTTAGGGTGTCGGTTACCCTAATTTGTATTAAAATTTAAGTTTAAAAGATTTAGATATTAGTAATTAGATTAGACCAATCAAGAGAATACATTAGGTTATCCCTCCGGATCATAAAACGCGATTAGTAGGGAGTCAGTTGCTTAAATTTGGATCACCACCGATGTTTAGATCAAGATTTTGGGAGAAGATTTCGGCTGCTTTACAGAAAGATTGTAAGATAGCCATCGGGATTATCATTCGCCAATGTTAGGGTGTCGGTTACCCTAATTTGTATTAAAATTTAAGTTTAGAAGATTTAGATATTAGTAATTAGATTAGACCAATCAAGAGAATACATTAGGTTATCCCTCCGGATCATAAAACGCGATTAGTAGGGAGTCAGTTGCTTAAATTTGGATCACCACCGATGTTTAGATCAAGATTTTGGGAGAAGATTTCGGCTGCTTTACAGAAAGATTGTAAGATAGCCATCGGGATTATCATTCGCCAATGTTAGGGTGTCGGTTACCCTAATTTGTATTAAAATTTAAGTTTAGAAGATTTAGATATTAGTAATTAGATTAGACCAATCAAGAGAATACATTAGGTTATCCCTCCGGATCATAAAACGCGATTAGTAGGGAGTCAGTTGCTTAAATTTGGATCACCACCGATGTTTAGATCAAGATTTTGGGAGAAGATTTCGGCTGCTTTACAGAAAGATTGTAAGATAGCCATCGGGATTATCATTCGCCAATGTTAGGGTGTCGGTTACCCTAATTTGTATTAAAATTTAAGTTTAGAAGATTTAGATATTAGTAATTAGATTAGACCAATCAAGAGAATACATTAGGTTATCCCTCCGGATCATAAAACGCGATTAGTAGGGAGTCAGTTGCTTAAATTTGGATCACCACCGATGTTTAGATCAAGATTTTGGGAGAAGAGTTCGGTAGCTTTATAGAAAGATTGTAAGATAACCATCCGGATTATCATTCGCCAATGTTAGAGTGTCGGTTACCCTAATTTGTATTAAAATTTAAGTTTAGAAGATTTAGATATTAGTAATTAGATTAGACCAATCAAGAGAATACATTAGGTTATCCCTCCGGATCATAAAACGCGATTAGTAGGGAGTCAGTTGCTTAAATTTGGATCACCACCGATGTTTAGATCAAGATTTTGGGAGCAGAGTTCGGCAGCTTTATAGAAAGATTGTAAGATAACCATCGGGATTATCATTCGCCAATGTTAGGATGTCGGTTACCCTAATTTGTATTAAAATTTAAGTTTAGAAGATTTAGATATTAGTAATTAGATTAGACCAATCAAGAGAATACATTAGGTTATCCCTCCGGATCATAAAACGCGATTAGTAGGGAGTCAGTTGCTTAAATTTGGATCACCACCGATGTTTAGATCAAGATTTTGGGAGAAGATTTCGGCTCCTTTACAGAAAGATTGTAAGATAGCCATCGGGATTATCATTCGCCAATGTTAGGGTGTCGGTTACCCTAATTTGTATTAAAATTTAAGTTTAGAAGATTTAGATATTAGTAATTAGATTAGACCAATCAAGAGAATACATTAGGTTATCCCTCCGGATCATAAAACGCGATTAGTAGGGAGTCAGTTGCTTAAATTTGGATCACCACCGATGTTTAGATCAAGATTTTGGGAGAAGATTTCGGCTGCTTTACAGAAAGATTGTAAGATAGCCATCGGGATTATCATTCGCCAATGTTAGGGTGTCGGTTACCCTAATTTGTATTAAAATTTAAGTTTAGAAGATTTAGATATTAGTAATTAGATTAGACCAATCAAGAGAATACATTAGGTTATCCCTCCGGATCATAAAACGCGATTAGTAGGGAGTCAGTTGCTTAAATTTGGATCACCACCGATGTTTAGATCAAGATTTTGGGAGCAGAGTTCGACAGCTTTATAGAAAGATTGTAAGATAACCATCGGGATTATCATTCGCCAATGTTAGGATGTCGGTTACCCTAATTTGTATTAAAATTTAAGTTTAGAAGATTTAGATATTAGTAATTAGATTAGACCAATCAAGAGAATACATTAGGTTATCCCTCCGGATCATAAAACGCGATTAGTAGGGAGTCAGTTGCTTAAATTTGGATCACCACCGATGTTTAGATCAAGATTTTGGGAGAAGATTTCGGCTGCTTTGCAGAAAGCTTGTAAGATAGCCATCGGGATTATCATTCGCCAATGTTAGGGTGTCGGTTACCCTAATTTGTATTAAAATTTAAATTTAGAAGATTTAGATATTAGTAATTAGATTAGACCAATCAAGAGAATACATTAGGTTATCCCTCCGGATCATAAAACGCGATTAGTAGGGAGTCAGTTGCTTAAATTTGGATCACCACCGATGTTTAGAACAAGATTTTGGGAGAAGATTTCGGCTGCTTTACAGAAAGATTGTAAGATAGCCATCGGGATTATCATTCGCCAATGTTAGGGTGTCGGTTACCCTAATTTGTATTAAAATTTAAGTTTAGAAGATTTAGATATTAGTAATTAGATTAGACCAATCAAGAGAATACATTAGGTTATCCCTCCGGATCATAAAACGCGATTAGTAGGGAGTCAGTTGCTTAAATTTGGATCACCACCGATGTTTAGATCAAGATTTTGGGAGCAGAGTTCGGCAGCTTTATAGAAAGATTGTAAGATAACCATCGGGATTATCATTCGCCAATGTTAGGATGTCGGTTACCCTAATTTGTATTAAAATTTAAGTTTAGAAGATTTAGATATTAGTAATTAGATTAGACCAATCAAGAGAATACATTAGGTTATCCCTCCGGATCATAAAACGCGATTAGTAGGGAGTCAGTTGCTTAAATTTGGATCACCACCGATGTTTAGAACAAGATTTTGGGAGAAGATTTCGGCTGCTTTACAGAAAGATTGTAAGATAGCCATCGGGATTATCATTCGCCAATGTTAGGGTGTCGGTTACCCTAATTTGTATTAAAATTTAAGTTTAGAAGATTTAGATATTAGTAATTAGATTAGACCAATCAAGAGAATACATTAGGTTATCCCTCCGGATCATAAAACGCGATTAGTAGGGAGTCAGTTGCTTAAATTTGGATCACCACCGATGTTTAGATCAAGATTTTGGGAGCAGAGTTCGGCAGCTTTATAGAAAGATTGTAAGATAACCATCGGGATTATCATTCGCCAATGTTAGGATGTCGGTTACCCTAATTTGTATTAAAATTTAAGTTTAGAAGATTTAGATATTAGTAATTAGATTAGACCAATCAAGAGAATACATTAGGTTATCCCTCCGGATCATAAAACGCGATTAGTAGGGAGTCAGTTGCTTAAATTTGGATCACCACCGATGTTTAGATCAAGATTTTGGGAGAAGATTTCGGCTGCTTTACAGAAAGATTGTAAGATAGCCATCGGGATTATCATTCGCCAATGTTAGGATGTCGGTTACCCTAATTTGTATTAAAATTTAAGTTTAGAAGATTTAGATATTAGTAATTAGATTAGACCAATCAAGAGAATACATTAGGTTATCCCTCCGGATCATAAAACGCGATTAGTAGGGAGTCAGTTGCTTAAATTTGGATCACCACCGATGTTTAGATCAAGATTTTGGGAGAAGAGTTCGGAAGCTTTATAGAAAGATTGTAAGATAACCATCGGGATTATCATTCGCCAATGTTAGGGTGTCGGTTACCCTAATTTGTATTAACATTTAAGTTTAGAAGATTTAGATATTAGTAATTAGATTAGACCAATCAAGAGAATACATTAGGTTATCCCTCCGGATCATAAAACGCGATTAGTAGGGAGTCAGTTGCTTAAATTTGGATCACCACCGATGTTTAGATCAAGATTTTGGGAGAAGATTTCGGCTGCTTTACAGAAAGATTGTAAGATAGCCATCGGGATTATCATTCGCCAATGTTAGGGTGTCGGTTACCCTAATTTGTATTAAAATTTAAGTTTAGAAGATTTAGATATTAGTAATTAGATTAGACCAATCAAGAGAATACATTAGGTTATCCCTCCGGATCATAAAACGCGATTAGTAGGGAGTCAGTTGCTTAAATTTGGATCACCACCGATGTTTAGATCAAGATTTTGGGAGCAGAGTTCGGCAGCTTTATAGAAAGATTGTAAGATAACCATCGGGATTATCATTCGCCAATGTTAGGGTGTCGGTTACCCTAATTTGTATTAAAATTTAAGTTTAGAAGATTTAGATATTAGTAAATAGATTAGACCAATCAAGAGAATACATTAGGTTATCCCTCCGGATCATAAAACGCGATTAGTAGGGAGTCAGTTGCTAAAATTTGGATCACCACCGATGTTTAGATCAAGATTTTGGGAGCAGAGTTCGACAGCTTTATAGAAAGATTGTAAGATAACCATCGGGATTATCATTCGCCAATGTTAGGATGTCGGTTACCCTAATTTGTATTAAAATTTAAGTTTAGAAGATTTAGATATTAGTAATTAGATTAGACCAATCAAGAGAATACATTAGGTTATCCCTCCGGATCATAAAACGCGATTAGTAGGGAGTCAGTTGCTTAAATTTGGATCACCACCGATGTTTAGATCAAGATTTTGGGAGAAGATTTCGGCTGCTTTACAGAAAGATTGTAAGATAGCCATCGGGATTATCATTCGCCAATGTTAGGGTGTCGGTTACCCTAATTTGTATTAAAATTTAAGTTTAGAAGATTTAGATATTAGTAATTAGATTAGACCAATCAAGAGAATACATTACGTTATCCCTCCGGATCATAAAACGCGATTAGTAGGGAGTCAGTTGCTTAAATTTGGATCACCACCGATGTTTAGATCAAGATTTTGGGAGAAGATTTCGGCAGCTTTACAGAAAGATTGTAAGATAGCCATCGGGATTATCATTCGCCAATGTTAGGGTGTCGGTTACCCTAATTTGTATTAAAATTTAAGTTTAGAAGATTTAGATATTAGTAATTAGATTAGACCAATCAAGAGAATACATTAGGTTATCCCTCCGGATCATAAAACGCGATTAGTAGGGAGTCAGTTGCTTAAATTTGGATCACCACCGATGTTTAGATCAAGATTTTGGGAGAAGAGTTCGGAAGCTTTATAGAAAGATTGTAAGATAACCATCGGGATTATCATTCGCCAATGTTAGGGTGTCGGTTACCCTAATTTGTATTAAAATTTAAGTTTAGAAGATTTAGATATTAGTAATTAGATTAGACCAATCAAGAGAATACACTAGGTTATCCCTCCGGATCATAAAACGCGATTAGTAGGGAGTCAGTTGCTTAAATTTGGATCACCACCGATGTTTAGATCAAGATTTTGGGAGAAGATTTCGGCTGCTTTACAGAAAGATTGTAAGATAGCCATCGGGATTATCATTCGCCAATGTTAGGGTGTCGGTTACCCTAATTTGTATTAAAATTTAAGTTTAGAAGATTTAGATATTAGTAATTAGATTAGACCAATCAAGAGAATACATTAGGTTATCCCTCCGGATCATAAAACGCGATTAGTAGGGAGTCAGTTGCTTAAATTTGGATCACCACCGATGTTTAGATCAAGATTTTGGGAGAAGATTTCGGCTGCTTTACAGAAAGATTGTAAGATAGCCATCGGGATTATCATTCGCCAATGTTAGGGTGTCGGTTACCCTAATTTGTATTAAAATTTAAGTTTAGAAGATTTAGATATTAGTAATTAGATTAGACCAATCAAGAGAATACATTAGGTTATCCCTCCGGATCATAAAACGCGATTAGTAGGGAGTCAGTTGCTTAAATTTGGATCACCACCGATGTTTAGATCAAGATTTTGGGAGAAGAGTTCGGTAGCTTTATAGAAAGATTGTAAGATAACCATCCGGATTATCATTCGCCAATGTTAGAGTGTCGGTTACCCTAATTTGTATTAAAATTTAAGTTTAGAAGATTTAGATATTAGTAATTAGATTAGACCAATCAAGAGAATACATTAGGTTATCCCTCCGGATCATAAAACGCGATTAGTAGGGAGTCAGTTGCTTAAATTTGGATCACCACCGATGTTTAGATCAAGATTTTGGGAGAAGAGTTTGGCAGCTTTATAGAAAGATTGTAAGATAACCATCGGGATTATCATTCGCCAATGTTAGGGTGTCGGTTACCCTAATTTGTATTAAAATTTAAGTTTAGAAGATTTAGATATTAGTAATTAGATTAGACCAATCAAGAGAATACATTAGGTTATCCCTCCGGATCATAAAACGCGATTAGTAGGGAGTCAGTTGCTTAAATTTGGATCACCACCGATGTTTAGATCAAGATTTTGGGAGAAGATTTCGGCTGCTTTACAGAAAGATTGTAAGATAGCCATCGGGATTATCATTCGCCAATGTTAGGGTGTCGGTTACCCTAATTTGTATTAAAATTTAAGTTTAGAAGATTTAGATATTAGTAATTAGATTAGACCAATCAAGAGAATACATTAGGTTATCCCTCCGGATCATAAAACGCGATTAGTAGGGAGTCAGTTGCTTAAATTTGGATCACCACCGATGTTTAGAACAAGATTTTGGGAGAAGATTTCGGCTGCTTTACAGAAAGATTGTAAGATAGCCATCGGGATTATCATTCGCCAATGTTAGGGTGTCGGTTACCCTAATTTGTATTAAAATTTAAGTTTAGAAGATTTAGATATTAGTAATTAGATTAGACCAATCAAGAGAATACATTAGGTTATCCCTCCGGATCATAAAACGCGATTAGTAGGGAGTCAGTTGCTTAAATTTGGATCACCACCGATGTTTAGATCAAGATTTTGGGAGCAGAGTTCGGCAGCTTTATAGAAAGATTGTAAGATAACCATCGGGATTATCATTCGCCAATGTTAGGGTGTCGGTTACCCTAATTTGTATTAAAATTTAAGTTTAGAAGATTTAGATATTAGTAATAAGATTAGACCAATCAAGAGAATACATTAGGTTATCCCTCCGGATCATAAAACGCGATTAGTAGGGAGTCAGTTGCTTAAATTTGGATCACCACCGATGTTTAGAACAAGATTTTGGGAGAAGATTTCGGCTGCTTTACAGAAAGATTGTAAGATAGCCATCGGGATTATCATTCGCCAATGTTAGGGTGTCGGTTACCCTAATTTGTATTAAAATTTAAGTTTAGAAGATTTAGATATTAGTAATTAGATTAGACCAATCAAGAGAATACATTAGGTTATCCCTCCGGATCATAAAACGCGATTAGTAGGGAGTCAGTTGCTTAAATTTGGATCACCACCGATGTTTAGATCAAGATTTTGGGAGCAGAGTTCGGCAGCTTTATAGAAAGATTGTAAGATAACCATCGGGATTATCATTCGCCAATGTTAGGATGTCGGTTACCCTAATTTGTATTAAAATTTAAGTTTAGAAGATTTAGATATTAGTAATTAGATTAGACCAATCAAGAGAATACATTAGGTTATCCCTCCGGATCATAAAACGCGATTAGTAGGGAGTCAGTTGCTTAAATTTGGATCACCACCGATGTTTAGATCAAGATTTTGGGAGAAGATTTCGGCTGCTTTACAGAAAGATTGTAAGATAGCCATCGGGATTATCATTCGCCAATGTTAGGGTGTCGGTTACCCTAATTTGTATTAAAATTTAAGTTTAGAAGATTTAGATATTAGTAATTAGATTAGACCAATCAAGAGAATACATTAGGTTATCCCTCCGGATCATAAAACGCGATTAGTAGGGAGTCAGTTGCTTAAATTTGGATCACCACCGATGTTTAGATCAAGATTTTGGGAGCAGAGTTCGACAGCTTTATAGAAAGATTGTAAGATAACCATCGGGATTATCATTCGCCAATGTTAGGATGTCGGTTACCCTAATTTGTATTAAAATTTAAGTTTAGAAGATTTAGATATTAGTAATTAGATTAGACCAATCAAGAGAATACATTAGGTTATCCCTCCGGATCATAAAACGCGATTAGTAGGGAGTCAGTTGCTTAAATTTGGATCACCACCGATGTTTAGATCAAGATTTTGGGAGCAGAGTTCGGCAGCTTTATATAAAGATTGTAAGATAACCATCGGGATTATCATTCGCCAATGTTAGGGTGTCGGTTACCCTAATTTGTATTAAAATTTAAGTTTAGAAGATTTAGATATTAGTAATTAGATTAGACCAATCAAGAGAATACATTAGGTTATCCCTCCGGATCATAAAACGCGATTAGTAGGGAGTCAGTTGCTTAAATTTGGATCACCACCGATGTTTAGAACAAGATTTTGGGAGAAGATTTCGGCTGCTTTACAGAAAGATTGTAAGATAGCCATCGGGATTATCATTCGCCAATGTTAGGGTGTCGGTTACCCTAATTTGTATTAAAATTTAAGTTTAGAAGATTTAGATATTAGTAATTAGATTAGACCAATCAAGAGAATACATTAGGTTATCCCTCCGGATCATAAAACGCGATTAGTAGGGAGTCAGTTGCTTAAATTTGGATCACCACCGATGTTTAGATCAAGATTTTGGGAGAAGATTTCGGCTGCTTTACAGAAAGATTGTAAGATAGCCATCGGGATTATCATTCGCCAATGTTAGGGTGTCGGTTACCCTAATTTGTATTAAAATTTAAGTTTAGAAGATTTAGATATTAGTAATTAGATTAGACCAATCAAGAGAATACATTAGGTTATCCCTCCGGATCATAAAACGCGATTAGTAGGGAGTCAGTTGCTTAAATTTGGATCACCACCGATGTTTAGAACAAGATTTTGGGAGAAGATTTCGGCTGCTTTACAGAAAGATTGTAAGATAGCCATCGGGATTATCATTCGCCAATGTTAGGGTGTCGGTTACCCTAATTTGTATTAAAATTTAAGTTTAGAAGATTTAGATATTAGTAATTAGATTAGACCAATCAAGAGAATACATTAGGTTATCCCTCCGGATCATAAAACGCGATTAGTAGGGAGTCAGTTGCTTAAATTTGGATCACCACCGATGTTTAGATCAAGATTTTGGGAGAAGATTTCGGCTGCTTTACAGAAAGATTGTAAGATAGCCATCGGGATTATCATTCGCCAATGTTAGGGTGTCGGTTACCCTAATTTGTATTAAAATTTAAGTTTAGAAGATTTAGATATTAGTAATTAGATTAGACCAATCAAGAGAATACATTAGGTTATCCCTCCGGATCATAAAACGCGATTAGTAGGGAGTCAGTTGCTTAAATTTGGATCACCAACTATGTTTAGATCAAGATTTTGGGAGCAGAGTTCGACAGCTTTATAGAAAGATTGTAAGATAACCATCGGGATTATCATTCGCCAATGTTAGGATGTCGGTTACCCTAATTTGTATTAAAATTTAAGTTTAGAAGATTTAGATATTAGTAATTAGATTAGACCAATCAAGAGAATACATTAGGTTATCCCTCCGGATCATAAAACGCGATTAGTAGGGAGTCAGTTGCTTAAATTTGGATCACCACCGATGTTTAGATCAAGATTTTGGGAGAAGATTTCGGCTGCTTTACAGAAAGATTGTAAGATAGCCATCGGGATTATCATTCGCCAATGTTAGGGTGTCGGTTACCCTAATTTGTATTAAAATTTAAGTTTAGAAGATTTAGATATTAATAATTAGATTAGACCAATCAAGAGAATACATTAGGTTATCCCTCCGGATCATAAAACGCGATTAGTAGGGAGTCAGTTGCTTAAATTTGGATCACCACCGATGTTTAGATCAAGATTTTGGGAGAAGAGTTCGGAAGCTTTATAGAAAGATTGTAAGATAACCATCGGGATTATCATTCGCCAATGTTAGGGTGTCGGTTACCCTAATTTGTATTAAAATTTAAGTTTAGAAGATTTAGATATTAGTAATTAGATTAGACCAATCAAGAGAATACATTAGGTTATCCCTCCGGATCATAAAACGCCATTAGTAGGGAGTCAGTTGCTTAAATTTGGATCACCACCGATGTTTAGATCAAGATTTTGGGAGAAGATTTCGGCTGCTTTACAGAAAGCTTGTAAGATAGCCATCGGGATTATCATTCGCCAATGTTAGGGTGTCGGTTACCCTAATTTGTATTAAAATTTAAATTTAGAAGATTTAGATATTAGTAATTAGATTAGACCAATCAAGAGAATACATTAGGTTATCCCTCCGGATCATAAAACGCGATTAGTAGGGAGTCAGTTGCTTAAATTTGGATCACCACCGATGTTTAGATCAAGATTTTGGGAGAAGATTTCGGCTGCTTTACAGAAAGCTTGTAAGATAGCCATCGGGATTATCATTCGCCAATGTTAGGGTGTCGGTTACCCTAATTTGTATTAAAATTTAAGTTTAGAAGATTTAGATATTAGTAATTAGATTAGACCAATCAAGAGAATACATTAGGTTATCCCTCCGGATCATAAAACGCGATTAGTAGGGAGTCAGTTGCTTAAATTTGGATCACCACCGATGTTTAGATCAAGATTTTGGGAGAAGATTTCGGCTGCTTTACAGAAAGATTGTAAGATAGCCATCGGGATTATCATTCGCCAATGTTAGGGTGTCGGTTACCCTAATTTGTATTAAAATTTAAGTTTAGAAGATTTAGATATTAGTAATTAGATTAGACCAATCAAGAGAATACATTAGGTTATCCCTCCGGATCATAAAACGCGATTAGTAGGGAGTCAGTTGCTTAAATTTGGATCACCACCGATGTTTAGATCAAGATTTTGGGAGCAGAGTTCGGCAGCTTTATAGAAAGATTGTAAGATAACCATCGGGATTATCATTCGCCAATGTTAGGATGTCGGTTACCCTAATTTGTATTAAAATTTAAGTTTAGAAGATTTAGATATTAGTAATTAGATTAGACCAATCAAGAGAATACATTAGGTTATCCCTCCGGATCATAAAACGCGATTAGTAGGGAGTCAGTTGCTTAAATTTGGATCACCACCGATGTTTAGATCAAGATTTTGGGAGAAGAGTTCGGCTGCTTTACAGAAAGATTGTAAGATAGCCATCGGGATTATCATTCGCCAATGTTAGGGTGTCGGTTACCCTAATTTGTATTAAAATTTAAGTTTAGAAGATTTAGATATTAGTAATTAGATTAGACCAATCAAGAGAATACATTAGGTTATCCCTCCGGATCATAAAACGCGATTAGTAGGGAGTCAGTTGCTTAAATTTGGATCACCACCGATGTTTAGATCAAGATTTTGGGAGCAGAGTTCGACAGCTTTATAGAAAGATTGTAAGATAACCATCGGGATTATCATTCGCCAATGTTAGGATGTCGGTTACCCTAATTTGTATTAAAATTTAAGTTTAGAAGATTTAGATATTAGTAATTAGATTAGACCAATCAAGAGAATACATTAGGTTATCCCTCCGGATCATAAAACGCGATTAGTAGGGAGTCAGTTGCTTAAATTTGGATCACCACCGATGTTTAGATCAAGATTTTGGGAGAAGATTTCGGCTGCTTTACAGAAAGATTGTAAGATAGCCATCGGGATTATCATTCGCCAATGTTAGGGTGTCGGTTACCCTAATTTGTATTAAAATTTAAGTTTAGAAGATTTAGATATTAGTAATTAGATTAGACCAATCAAGAGAATACATTAGGTTATCCCTCCGGATCATAAAACGCCATTAGTAGGGAGTCAGTTGCTTAAATTTGGATCACCACCGATGTTTAGATCAAGATTTTGGGAGAAGATTTCGGCTGCTTTACAGAAAGCTTGTAAGATAGCCATCGGGATTATCATTCGCCAATGTTAGGGTGTCGGTTACCCTAATTTGTATTAAAATTTAAATTTAGAAGATTTAGATATTAGTAATTAGATTAGACCAATCAAGAGAATACATTAGGTTATCCCTCCGGATCATAAAACGCGATTAGTAGGGAGTCAGTTGCTTAAATTTGGATCACCACCGATGTTTAGAACAAGATTTTGGGAGAAGATTTCGGCTGCTTTACAGAAAGATTGTAAGATAGCCATCGGGATTATCATTCGCCAATGTTAGGGTGTCGGTTACCCTAATTTGTATTAAAATTTAAGTTTAGAAGATTTAGATATTAGTAATTAGATTAGACCAATCAAGAGAATACATTAGGTTATCCCTCCGGATCATAAAACGCGTTTAGTAGGGAGTCAGTTGCTTAAATTTGGATCACCACCGATGTTTAGAACAAGATTTTGGGAGAAGATTTCGGCTGCTTTACAGAAAGATTGTAAGATAGCCATCGGGATTATCATTCGCCAATGTTAGGGTGTAGGTTACCCTAATTTGTATTAAAATTTAAGTTTAGAAGATTTAGATATTAGTAATTAGATTAGACCAATCAAGAGAATACATTAGGTTATCCCTCCGGATCATAAAACGCGATTAGTAGGGAGTCAGTTGCTTAAATTTGGATCACCACCGATGTTTAGATCAAGATTTTGGGAGAAGAGTTCGGAAGCTTTATAGAAAGATTGTAAGATAACCATCGGGATTATCATTCGCCAATGTTAGGGTGTCGGTTACCCTAATTTGTATTAAAATTTAAGTTTAGAAGATTTAGATATTAGTAATTAGATTAGACCAATCAAGAGAATACATTAGGTTATCCCTCCGGATCATAAAACGCGATTAGTAGGGAGTCAGTTGCTTAAATTTGGATCACCACCGATGTTTAGATCAAGATTTTGGGAGAAGATTTCGGCTGCTTTACAGAAAGCTTGTAAGATAGCCATCGGGATTATCATTCGCCAATGTTAGGGTGTCGGTTACCCTAATTTGTATTAAAATTTAAGTTTAGAAGATTTAGATATTAGTAATTAGATTAGACCAATCAAGAGAATACATTAGGTTATCCCTCCGGATCATAAAACGCGATTAGTAGGGAGTCAGTTGCTTAAATTTGGATCACCACCGATGTTTAGATCAAGATTTTGGGAGAAGATTTCGGCTGCTTTACAGAAAGCTTGTAAGATAGCCATCGGGATTATCATTCGCCAATGTTAGGGTGTCGGTTACCCTAATTTGTATTAAAATTTAAGTTTAGAAGATTTAGATATTAGTAATTAGATTAGACCAATCAAGAGAATACATTAGGTTATCCCTCCGGATCATAAAACGCGATTAGTAGGGAGTCAGTTGCTTAAATTTGGATCACCACCGATGTTTAGATCAAGATTTTGGGAGAAGATTTCGGCTGCTTTACAGAAAGATTGTAAGATAGCCATCGGGATTATCATTCGCCAATGTTAGGGTGTCGGTTACCCTAATTTGTATTAAAATTTAAGTTTAGAAGATTTAGATATTAGTAATTAGATTAGACCAATCAAGAGAATACATTAGGTTATCCCTCCGGATCATAAAACGCGATTAGTAGGGAGTCAGTTGCTTAAATTTGGATCACCACCGATGTTTAGATCAAGATTTTGGGAGAAGAGTTCGGAAGCTTTATAGAAAGATTGTAAGATAACCATCGGGATTATCATTCGCCAATGTTAGGGTGTCGGTTACCCTAATTTGTATTAAAATTTAAGTTTAGAAGATTTAGATATTAGTAATTAGATTAGACCAATCAAGAGAATACATTAGGTTATCCCTCCGGATCATAAAACGCGATTAGTAGGGAGTCAGTTGCTTAAATTTGGATCACCACCGATGTTTAGATCAAGATTTTGGGAGAAGATTTCGGCAGCTTTATAGAAAGATTGTAAGATAACCATCGGGATTATCATTCGCCAATGTTAGGATGTCGGTTACCCTAATTTGTATTAAAATTTAAGTTTAGAAGATTTAGATATTAGTAATTAGATTAGACCAATCAAGAGAATACATTAGGTTATCCCTCCGGATCATAAAACGCGATTAGTAGGGAGTCAGTTGCTTAAATTTGGATCACCACCGATGTTTAGATCAAGATTTTGGGAGAAGATTTCGGCTGCTTTACAGAAAGATTGTAAGATAGCCATCGGGATTATCATTCGCCAATGTTAGGGTGTCGGTTACCCTAATTTGTATTAAAATTTAAGTTTAGAAGATTTAGATATTAGTAATTAGATTAGACCAATCAAGAGAATACATTAGGTTATCCCTCCGGATCATAAAACGCGATTAGTAGGGAGTCAGTTGCTTAAATTTGGATCACCACCGATGTTTAGAACAAGATTTTGGGAGAAGATTTCGGCTGCTTTACAGAAAGATTGTAAGATAGCCATCGGGATTATCATTCGCCAATGTTAGGGTGTCGGTTACCCTAATTTGTATTAAAATTTAAGTTTAGAAGATTTAGATATTAGTAATTAGATTAGACCAATCAAGAGAATACATTAGGTTATCCCTCCGGATCATAAAACGCGATTAGTAGGACGTCAGTTGCTTAAATTTGGATCACCACCGATGTTTAGATCAAGATTTTGGGAGAAGAGTTCGGCAGCTTTACAGAAAGATTGTAAGATAGCCAACGGGATTATCATTCGCCAATGTTAGGGTGTCGGTTACCCTAATTTGTATTAAAATTTAAGTTTAGAAGATTTAGATATTAGTAATTAGATTAGACCAATCAAGAGAATACATTAGGTTATCCCTCCGGATCATAAAACGCGATTAGTAGGGAGTCAGTTGCTTAAATTTGGATCACCAACTATGTTTAGATCAAGATTTTGGGAGCAGAGTTCGACAGCTTTATAGAAAGATTGTAAGATAACCATCGGGATTATCATTCGCCAATGTTAGGATGTCGGTTACCCTAATTTGTATTAAAATTTAAGTTTAGAAGATTTAGATATTAGTAATTAGATTAGACCAATCAAGAGAATACATTAGGTTATCCCTCCGGATCATAAAACGCGATTAGTAGGACGTCAGTTGCTTAAATTTGGATCACCACCGATGTTTAGATCAAGATTTTGGGAGAAGAGTTCGGCAGCTTTACAGAAAGATTGTAAGATAGCCAACGGGATTATCATTCGCCAATGTTAGGGTGTCGGTTACCCTAATTTGTATTAAAATTTAAGTTTAGAAGATTTAGATATTAGTAATTAGATTAGACCAATCAAGAGAATACATTAGATTATCCCTCCGGATCATAAAACGCGATTAGTAGCGCGACAGTTGCTTAAATTTGGATCACCACTGATGTTTAGATCAATATTTTGGGAGAAGAGTTCGGCAGCTTTATAGAAAGATTGTAAGATAACCATTGGGATTATCATTCGCCAATGTTAGGGTGTCGGTTACCCTAATTTGTATTAAAATTTAAGTTTAGAAGATTTAGATATTAGTAATTAGATTAGACCAATCAAGAGAATACATTAGGTTATCCATCCCGATCATAAAACGCGATTAGTAGGGAGTCAGTTGCTTAAATTTGGATCACCACCGATGTTTAGATCAAGATTTTGGGAGAAGTGTTCGGTAGCTTTATAGAAAGATTGTAAGATAACCATCGGGATTATCATTCGCCAATGTTAGGGTGTCGGTTACCCTAATTTGTATTAAATTTAAGTTTAGAAGATTCAGATATTAGCAATTAGATTAGACCAATCAAGAGAATACTTTAGGTTATCCCTCCGGATCATAAAACGCGATTAGTAGGACGTCAGTTGCTTAAATTTGGATCACCACCGATGTTTAGATCAAGATTTTGGGAGAAGAGTTCGGCAGCTTTATAGAAAGATTGTAAGATAACCATCGGGATTATCATTCGCCAATGTTAGGGTGTCGGTTACCCTAATTTGTATTAAAATTTAAGTTTAGAAGATTTAGATATTAGTAATTAGATTAGACCAATCAAGAGAATACATTAGGTTATCCATCCCGATCATAAAACGCGATTAGTAGGGAGTCAGTTGCTTAAATTTGGATCACCACCGATGTTTAGATCAAGATTTTGGGAGAAGTGTTCGGTAGCTTTATAGAAAGATTGTAAGATAACCATCGGGATTATCATTCGCCAATGTTAGGGTGTCGGTTACCCTAATTTGTATTAAATTTAAGTTTAGAAGATTCAGATATTAGCAATTAGATTAGACCAATCAAGAGAATACTTTAGGTTATCCCTCCGGATCATAAAACGCGATTAGTAGGACGTCAGTTGCTTAAATTTGGATCACCACCGATGTTTAGATCAAGATTTTGGGAGAAGAGTTCGGCAGCTTTATAGAAAGATTGTAAGATAACCATCGGGATTATCATTCGCCAATGTTAGGGTGTCGGTTACCCTAATTTGTATTAAAATTTAAGTTTAGAAGATTTAGATATTAGTAATTAGATTAGACCAATCAAGAGAATACATTAGGTTATCCCTCCGGATCATAAAACGCGATTAGTAGGACGTCAGTTGCTTAAATTTGGATCACCACCGATGTTTAGATCAAGATTTTGGGAGAAGAGTTCGGCAGCTTTACAGAAAGATTGTAAGATAGCCAACGGGATTATCATTCGCCAATGTTAGGGTGTCGGTTACCCTAATTTGTATTAAAATTTAAGTTTAGAAGATTTAGATATTAGTAATTAGATTAGACCAATCAAGAGAATACATTAGATTATCCCTCCGGATCATAAAACGCGATTAGTAGCGCGTCAGTTGCTTAAATTTGGATCACCACCGATGTTTAGATCAATATTTTGGGAGAAGAGTTCGGCAGCTTTACAGAAAGATTGTAAGATAACCATCGGGATTATCATTCGCCAATGTTAGGATGTTGGTTACCCTAATTTGTATTAAAATTTAAGTTTAGAAGATTTAGATATTAGTAATTAGCTTAGACCAATCAAGAGAATACATTAGGTTATCCCTCCGGATCATAAAACGCGATTAGTAGGGCATCAGTTGCTTAAATTTGGATCAGCCACTGATGTTTAGATCAAGATTTTGGGAGAAGATTTCGGCAGCTTTACAGAAAGATTGTAAGATAGCCATCGGGATTATCATTCGCTAATGTTAGGGTGTCGGTTACCCTAATTTGTATAAGAATTTAAGTTTAGAAGATTTAGATGTTAGTAATTAAATTAGACCAATCAAGAGAATACGTTAGGTTATCCCTCCGGATCATAAAACGCGATTAGTAGGACGTCAGTTGGTTAAATTTGTATCACCAGCGATGTTTAGATCAAGATTTTGGGAGAAGAGTTCGGCAGCTTTACAGAAGGATTGTAAGATAACCAACGAGATTATCATTCGCCAATGTTAGTGTGTCGGTTACCCTAATTTGTATTAAAATTTAAGTTTAGAAGATTTAGATAGTAGTAATTAGATTAGACCAATCAAGAGAATACATTAGGTTATCCCTCCGGATCATAAAACGCGATTAGTAGGACTTCAGTTGCTTAAATTTGGATCACCACCGATGTTTAGATCTAGATTTTGGGAGAAGAGTTCGGCAGCTTTACAGAAAGATTGTAAGATAACCATCGGGATTATCATTCGCCATTGTTAGGGTGTCGGTTACCCTAATTTGTATAATAATTTAAGTTTAGAAATTTTGATATTAGTAATTAGATTAGACAAATCAAAGGAATACATTAGATTATCCCTCCAGATAAAAATACGCCATTAGTGGCGCATCGAACACTTGAATTTGTACCACCAGCGAAGTTTAGTTGAAGATAGTTGGATATTAGTTTGTCAGGTTGTCGTTAATCGCAATGCACTTATATATAAATTAGATAAGTTAGTAATGGCTCCTATTAATTTAATCAAAATCATCGTCAGTTACCTAGATGGCGAGCAATACTTCGTCATCATCAGCCAAGCCGTTCCCACTATGGTAGACATTCCAGTCGGCGTTCCGCAAAGCACATTATTAGGTCCAATCCTCCACTTTATTTTCATCAACGACATTCCTCGGCACCACAAAACAAGTATTGGAGTTTATGCAGGTGACACGGCTATTTTCGCCCAATCCAAACCAACCAGGAAATTTGTACCGTATCTAGAAGAATACACTAAATTAATTCTCGAATATTTCAAGACATGGAAACTTAAAGTCAATATATCCAAGACGGAACCAATTTGGTTCACCTTCAAGTGCAAACCTCCCGATGTCGCAGAAGTTAAAGTTGGGGAGGACAGCATCCCGTGGCAGAATACAGTGAAATACCTAGGCACCATACTGAACTCGAAGCTACTTTTCAGCCAAGAAAAACAGGCTCGACTGAACAAGACCAACTTTGTTGTCCAATTATTATACCCCTTCATTGGTCCAAATGCCAAAACACCAAAGAAAGAAAGTCATTTTGTACAAAGCTTGTGCAAGGTCGATACTTACCTACAACGCTCCCATCTTGGCCGCCGCATGCAAGACGAAGATGAAGTCCATCCAAGTTATGCAGAATAAATTTCTGAGGATTATTGGACAGTATCCCAGATTTACCACCGTCGACTTCATGCAAACATACTTGGAAATCGAAACCATCACCACGTTCATCAAAGAGAAGACCAGGAACATCATCAAACAAATGACAACTCACCAGAACCCACTTTTAGCCGAAGCGGTTTCATACGACGACAAGCTTTTCGAAAACGTGAAAAGATCCATGAAACAAATCATAAATTAATTATTAGTTTCACCATTGTAATATTATTCTTTCCTTTTGTTTGTAATCCCCTTGTATTGTTTGTTTTTGTCATTTTAACGTAAGTTCTTTTCCACCCCCATTTACAATGTCACTCACTTACCAACATTGGAAGTTTTCTGTAACTCACCTATGTTTAATGAAGGAGTCAGCGTCGCACCGAAATTACAATATTCTTTAAATGTTGTAAGGCAAGAGTCATGCTGATAGTTTTTTCTTTTATTTTAAACTTGGCCCAATTAGACAGTAAGTGGCTAGTTTATGTTGCATCAAGTGCGATCGCTCCCTTGCTACATGGTAGTGCATATCGTTGAGGCCAATTCGTGAACGGACTGCGGTCGCGCTAACGCGCGACACTTATTCTGAAACAGCTTTCTAATTCGGTCAACTATCCTGCACATAGTTAATTTCCAACTAACTAATGCCCGAATTTTAATTCGAATCGCATACAATACGTTCCAAATTTAATGAATGAACTCAGTAGAAATTATACAAATAAAGTTTGTCGGTGCGGCCAAGGAGCTTTATAAAAAAGAATCGTGCAATTTGTTCATTCGCTCGGGGTGCATGACAACGTGGTCTATTATGATAAATTTCGTTTGATAATTAATTCTGTAAAATCGATGGTTCGTATTTAGATAATTTTTGAAAAGTCCAAGTAGTGAGTTTTACCAAAGGAAGTCACTACTACAAACCAAATCCGTCAATGAGTCTCATACAAAGCAGTAAAGTTGAAAGTAACTGGTGAATCAGAAAAGAAAACTTGAATAATAATACACAATAATTCCACATTGAGATGGTTTTAAATGTTTTTTATCTACGACTGATACATAATACATCCATTACGTACGTAATCACAGTAATGTAATTCCCTTCATAATCTACACCCGTGGATTATGAATTCTTGCTTGTGGATTATGAGTTCTTGCCTGTGGATTATGAATTTAAAACACCGAACTGTCGTCATATCAATGTTTTCATATAATATTTTTTGGAAACCACGAGTATTATTCGGTTTGCAAATTCCTCTAGAAAAAAAGTCGCCTTCACCGGGATTCGAAACCTCGATGTGTTGGTCGGTAGCGGACAGTGCTATCCATTTGTCCATAACGGTCCTCGTTAAAAGTAATAATGCGATTCGCTATATAAGCTACTCTTTGAGTATCGCAAAAATTTTTGAAAATATCGATTTTGAAAAATGCCACCCATATGCAAAAAAATGATCCAAAGCCGAATGTGCATAAACATTTTCGGAATGTTTGAAGATGACCCGGATGATTGCGGATTTACATCAACTTTGACACATGCCGAAATCGGCTGTCAAAATTCCATTTCGATTCTAAATTAATAAATAAACTTTTTGTAAAAAATATGAAATTTTTTATTTTGAGTCATAGATAAAACGTCGTATTTGACTCGCACATAATGGCTATAATTCAGTCGGATGATTATACGGCTCGCGTATAAACTTCATTCTCGTGAATTATAGCCTACATTATATGCTCGTTAAATAATACACTATTATAATGTTTCTAGTTTGTTGCGATTATATGTTATTTATTGCCGCTATCGGTTGTTTGTAATGGTCACGTGGACCGCCAAATTACCTACACGGGTAAATTTTATATAAATGTTCAAGATACATATTGTAGCAAGGAGTATAATTTTAGAACTAGATATAACAGGGTATTTAATTATAATACATAGTAGATAACAAGTTTCTGACCTGAAACAAAGGATCGAACTCTCTTGTAACTTTTACAACAAGCAGCCAATGCGTATTAAGTTAGATAGGTCAAGTTTTAACCTCGGATATTGGATATGATGTAGTTATGATCTCCGAGTCCTTATTGTGATCGGCTAATGTGTTATAACTTATAAAAAGGGCTCGGAACTTTATGCGCTAAAAGACAATGAAATATGTGCATACGTATGCGCTAAAAAATAGAAAAATATGCGCTATAATATGCAGTAAAAATTAAGATAATATTATGCAAAATTTATAAAAAAATTTGTTTAATCTTAAAATACAAATAAAAAAAGTTGTACACATTTATTAAAAAAACAACAACAATATTAAAAATAAAGAATAAACATTGGAAAATGGAAATACAGTAGGGCCTTGTTAATCCGGAGAGGCAAAATCAAGACTCTTTCCGGATTATCGAGGCGTCCGGATTATAGTATGCCATATTAAATGTTAATAAAACACATGTTTAACCTTAGTTTCTTTAATCCATTTTTAAATTATAACATATAGACAAAATGTACATGTTCAAAATTACAACTATGTAAGGAATTGACACTACGTATTACACGAAAGGCGATAAACAAAAGACTGACGGCGCATTGGCTTATGACAGCCCCCGCACCTACACGCCGCCGGGCCTCCCCCGCGAATCCCATTGCCCGGCCGGATTACAGCGATCACCGAACAAGCGAGAGTCCGGATTACCGAGGCCCTACTGTAGTACATTGTACAAGTGATAAAGTGACTAATTTTTGACCCGAGGGTAAAGGTTTGTTTGCACAAGGCTTTAGCCGAGGGCAGCAATTATCCTCAGGTCAAAAGTCACACTATCCCCGACGAGCATGTACTATTTTTTGCAATTGCAAGAGGTAAAGTAGGAACTCCACCAATTACGAAACTTGAAGCATAAGTTTTAATTTTTTAAATCAAATTTTTTCTAGTAGTCATGTTACTACTATAATATAATATAACTAGCACCACGAGGGAATGTTCCTAGTACCACGATACTTTGTTAGGTGAACTGCAGTAATTTGCGTTATTATTTATTATTTCTGTAAGTAACCATATTTTTAGACCCTTAAATAACAGTTTCTAGTTAAGTGATCATGCTGTATTATTTTTTTCTTTAAAATCAACAAAATATGCAATTATATGTTCTTAAACCTAAAATTATGCGACAAGAACTTTTATATTTGACATGTAGGTAATATGAAACGAATTTTTGGCAAACCAGAATTACAATATGCACTTTCCAAACAAATATGCAAAATTCTAAAGTTCCGAGCCCTGCTTATAACACATCCTTGGCCATCTAGACTGGTATCCTACTCTCATTCCATAACCAATAATTGTTAATGCTCGTTAAATTTTACTCATCATTAAATAAACTTGATAAAACGAGAGTTTTCCCTTTCGTTTTACATAGTGTGAATGGTTTACCTTAGTATAAGAAGATCACTTAGCAACAACAGATTCACTCACAATTATCAATAACAAAGAAAGCCTTTTGTTTGTTTAGTTTTAAAGAAACACATCTATCTCGCGTTTTCCGCGGGAATCTTTCTACCTCAGTGGCGTTCATCTTGCCCCCTTTTGGCGCGGGATTCAAATTTACTACATTCGACGGTAGTTTCAAGTTCTACCAAAGCGCTAAATACAAATTGCATGTATATCGTTACAAAACAGAGCTTAAATTATGACATGGATCTGAAAAGAAGCGACTGGGACCGGCTGAAAATAAGAAATTAAATGGTAAATAGCATTAAATGTTATTAATTAATTATATTATATTTATAAGTAATTTGTTACAAACTTTAAATGGTGGATGATTTAAATTCGTGCAGCCGCTTATCTTAGGGGCGGCTGGGCAAAAAAGAAAGGCTTGCCCCTAATGCTAGCTTACAACAGCAGGGCAGGAGACGCTTACAAAAATAACATACAGAACCGATACTTCCTATAGATGTAGAAGGGTTATACAGGGTGCGCTAAAAGATGAGCTCCAAAGAGCAAGCGAGAAAGATGTAGTTTGGGCTCCACGTAGTTTAAAACCACCCTGTAGACAAATGCAGCAAACACTAGCAAAACTGCGGAATAAGTGTCTCTGCAAAAAATAAAGAGCTATTCGGGTCTGATGCTTCAAGATCAAAAATAGTGCTGATCAGTTCTAACTTCGGATTTAATCATTGATAAGCCAAAATATATACAGTTAAGCGCAATATTGGGACAATCTTTTAGATTCGAAAATAATGAATGATTCAAACAATTATGCGTATAGCTACCGCGTATACGTATACTCAGTTTACAGATAACTACGCGCTTCTGTAACTGGGTCACAGAGATAAAAAATATAAGAGTTAATAACTTTTGTTTATAAAAAAACGTAAATGCGTTCATAAAGAACGGCCCAACAAATGTAAAACTTGGGTGAAATGTAATGTAATTTTCACATCAAACTAGATAAGAAATCGTAAATCTAAAAGTTAGTACTTCTTTAATATTTTTGACTCTTTTGATGCACCGTTAAAATTCGATTCACACTCTATATAACGGGAAAAAAAATTTGACGTTTTAAGGTAAGGTTAAAGTTATACGTTATATGTTCTGTGGTTATACTAACCAAGACAGAAATTTCAAAATTATATTGTTTAAATGGAAAATCATTTGAAAGACAAAGTTTAAAGGTCTAAAAAATTTAATTAGGTTTTAAACTGGTTTTGTAAGTAAGTTAGGGTACTACCGTGTGAAAATTATTCTTTTACAGAAATTTTACTCCAACAGGAAAATGTTACCTTGTGTAACAGAATACGGTAGTGGAATTTGGTTAGAAGTTTCAAGCTAGAAGATCCGAGTTTATTGTATTCTTACGTTGATGGTAAAATCAAATGCTGCTACCACTTCTACGTCATCTTCAATGGCTTTAAGTAAAAATTGGAAGAAACCGACAAGTGATGACAGTGGTGACCAAAAGTATTTGAAGTTTTCCAGCAAAAATGTCCAGATTGTAACTTTGCATCAGTTCGATCGTCTGATTTTTTAACAAGTTAAATGTTATTGAACACTGTCGAGAATTTAGATAATGGCAGTTGGAAAATTCTACCAAAATGAAGAAAAAATATTCGAGTAGCTATAATTGAAAATGAAATTCTATTTTTAACTGACAGAAGTCACTAAATTCAAAATTAAATGATAAATCATACATCTAATATAAATTATAATAATTATATAAGGTTTTATAATTTTATTTTAAATGAATTATGAAATTGTTAAAAACAACTTAAAGTTCTTAAACTTTTTAAGAATTCTTCAAACAAATTCAATGGAAAGATATTTTTTTATAATCATTTATTTTTCAGGGTTTATTCGTGGGGTGAATGGACTTATGTAGAAAATCAAGAACGTTAAAGCAAAATTTTGATAACGTAGATTGGTTTCGAACTTTGATAATGATTACGGAACAACTGCCGGATCGGAAATAAAAAGGTTTGTAATATTTAATTTTTGGTGATTACAGATCAATAGCTATTATTTTGAAAATTGTATGCATTTCAAAAAGGTCATACTTAAATTGACGTTAAATAACATCAATCTCTTTTTGTGATGCAATAGATTTAAATATAAATTAATACTGTTGTGGTTTATTTTCAAAATGCTGAAATTTGATGAGCAATTAGGCTGCCATGGGAATACTGTAGGTCCTCGTTTAGGTTTTTTTGTCGTTTTTGACAGGCCCGATGGTACTTAATTTATTGCTGTGACCGAGATTTTGATTCGGTAGTCCGTTAAGAAGTTTTGGTGAGTTATAGAAATACTGTAGGTCCACCTCAGATTTTGTTTACTACGTTTGATAAGACGGCAGGTACTTTATGATACCAGGAGCATCTACATGGACAATTTCGATTTTTCTTCTTTAAAGTTTAAGTTGGTCAAAATCGTATACAATAATTTAAATTACAAACTTGGTTGACAGATTCTTCTAAATTTTTTGTTTTCAGGGTTTTCAATAAATACCAGTTGGAAACAGCTATGGACGTGCAGGAGATGAACTTGTTTAAGTAGAAAAGGAAAAGATGTAGTGAAAATTAACAATGGTGATGGCAGATAAAAATTCAACAATACCTGTAGATTCAGTTTAACCACCAAATGGATATAAAAAGGTTCGCGATATTTAGTATTTATGTCTAATTAATTGTAATTGGGGTGTATTTGAATTTTTCAAATGTTTTCGTCTAGGTGCTGCCAATTAACGTAAAAATTTGAAAGAACACGCAGGTGTCTACTTGCACGACCGTCATACGAGACAGAAAACTAGAAATAAGGTAAGTTTCTTGGCCAATATTTTTTTATTTTGTATATATAACGTTGTATTAAGTTTCAAAATTTGACCTTGGTTGAATGACAGAATTTAATTTGTTTACATTTTCAATAAATTTTAACAAAGGAAATGTAGCATTTTGCATATTTTGTATAATAATTTATTAAGAAGTGAAGTTTTTCAATAAACTCAATTAGATAAATCTTTTGACATACAGAAATCATTACAATAAGTGTTTGCAATTTAAAAAAAATTAATTATACTACAAGATGTCTGGAAATAATTGGCGAAATTTTCTGAAATTGTAAAGAGTATATTTTTGAATAAAAAAGACTACGGAACATATGATCGGGAACATTTTTTTGATCATGCAAATGGGTATTTATTGAATATCGACTAAATTCTTGATTGCATGATGCGTGTGTCAGATTCGTCATTTGTAATATGCCGTTATTGCTTGTGAACTGTGTTAGCAGTTGAATGTGAACGATAATGTGTTATATTGCTGTGTTAAGCTTCGGTCATCATAATGAGAATGGGAACCGTTTACCCCTCTGTTCGATTTGCACCTGATGTGTTGTTTATCAAGAAGGTTTCACAGAGCACGGGACATCGTGTAACACCAACGTTAGTCTTGTAAGACTTAACTATAAAACCATCATTTAATAAACATTCATTTTCACGATGAAAAAAACGTTTTTTCATTAATTGTTAACGACAGGAGGTAATGGCTTTGCTAAAACATAAATACTGTCTTTAAAGTTGTCACATTTTTAAGAATTCTGTAAACAAATTTAATGGAAAGAAATTTTTTCATAATCTTTTATTTTTTAGGGTTTATTCGTGGAGTGAATGGACTTACCTATGCAGAAAATCGAGAAGGGTAAAGCAAAATTTCGATAACATAGATTGATTCGAACTTCGATAACGTTCACGGAACAACTTGCAGATAGAAAATAAAAAGGTTCGTAACATTTAATTTTTGGTGTCTACAGTTTAACGGTTATTTGTAATTGGCATGCAATTCAAGGTTTTCAAATATTCATAATTGTGCAACATTTGACATTAAATCAATAAAATTAAGTTGTATTATCGATATTTATTGCTAGGTGTCGCCATTATGTACTTTAAAATATTTTAAAACAATTGACATTGTATGTTGTGCAAAAATAAGTTATTTATTTGCTTTCGCGTGTTTTAATTAAATAAATTATGCCTTTTTTTAGAACTTTTTACTAATTTTTAATTTATCCTATTATATTGCTATATATTTTGTTGTTTAAAAAGAAGTCACAAAGTTCAAAATTAATGCTTTATTTGTACGATTTTTAATGTATAAAACGTAACAGTAAAAATTTATATTTAAATTTTGAATTTTCTTTAAATTTAGTCTACCGCTAAAATTTTGAATTAGTGATTTCTGCGATTGCTTTTTCCTCTTGTTAATTTTCAGTCAATTAAGACAAAAATTTTTAAAGTTTTTGAATAAATGCGAAATTATTATAAAGACGGTGTTTCGTGAAATCATACGGATTAGTTAATTTTTGAAGCAACACTTATAATTATGTCTTAGGTGTTGCCAAGTAGCAAAAAGTGAGGTTTATTTTATCGAGGAGGCTTTAAAAAGTCGCATGCCGAAGGCTGGATGCAACTATTTTTTTAAGAAATTCTTCAAGGAAACTGAGGAGATTGTCGTTTCAAGTTAACAGTTTTTTTAACAAGGAATGAATGAACGAATGTTCTTAGTAGTTTTGTTTTAGCTTGTACCTATTTACAAATTCGTTTAGTTTTAGGAATTTGCAATCAAATATTAATTTTAAGTTAACACATTTAACACATTATATAAAAGTTAAAATTATATTATCCTTTGTTTGAAAATTCGACGTCATATCCTATTATTCATCTTTTAGTATCTAATAATTTTAAATAAATGAATCAATAAATTTTCTGGCAATAGATTTTAATTTTTATATTAGAATATTAGAATATTAGTTGCAAACTTGTAAATAATATTTTCGATTCCTATTCATTCAGAAGGCGAGTAAATCAACTCAAAAATAATTGAAGTTGTAAATAGATTTTTTAATACAAACAAAATATATTATTCGTAACAAAATTTCTTCACGAAGAACGGGCTGAAGGAATATGACTACAAGCAAAAAATCCTTTATTACAATTAAAAATTGGGTTTATGTTATTAAAATTTAATTTCAAAATTTCATTGTCTAATGACAATGAATGCAGGCAATAAATTTTAATTTATTCTACTATTCTTATTTTTCCAGAAACTAAGTAAATCAACTCAAAACTAATCCAATTTGTAAATGGTTTTTTTAATATAATATATTATACACTTCTGTACATATTATGTACATTATTCATAACAAAACTTAAAGAAACATAAGGGAATTTAGTAAATGGGATAAGTAATTAGAAGTTATTCCTCGTCAGCCTTCTTGTAAGTTACCTATGTAAAACTTTCAATGGAATATAATAAAAATGCACCGGAGGAAATTATTTGGAAAACACTTGAAATTTTTAATATATTTTAATGTCAAATAATTTATATTGTTGCTTAAAACCACTTGCATTTCATGTTCAAACAAGTTTATAATATATGATTCACAGGAAACGCGATAAACAGCTGCGTTTTTTAAATAATCGTTTCTTTTTATTTTGTATGGTGCAATCTTTTATAAAATTTAAAAATATGCCTGTTCAAATTTTTGGAATTTAAAGTTAATTATGTGAATAAAAAGGACGTAAGCCAAAAAGTACATCTCGCGATAACAGAGATGGAACATAATAAAAGCTGCATTTATAAAAGGAATATTGCCCGATTGGCATTAATTCGAGTACACCTTCTATTAAATCCTATGCTCTCATAAGTGTTAGGTATTTTATCGTATAAAAACCAAAGCTTTTAGTTTAGTTTTTCTTGTAAGCAATATTTAAGAAACGGCAAAAATGTTTGCATCCTGATCAATAGAAGAAAAGCAAATTTCTAAATTATTGTAAAATATTAATAATAATTTTGAGTTGAAAAATAATTAACATTTGAAATTATTAACTCAATTTTATTTTAATTGAAACTTCTTTGTGTTCAATAGTAGTTTTTTTAAATCCACGACATGAACGTTCATTTAATCAATAGTTTGTAAGGACGTTTTTTTTAAATGGCATAAATTAAATTAAAAAGGTTTTCGTTTTTATTTTGTTAAATTTAAACTGATATAACAAAGAAATCAACTTATAAATTTATAGATATTTTAATTTGTATTTTAAAATTTATCTTCTGAATTCTTCTTCGGTTTAGTTTTAATTGATTTCATAATGATTTCTTCTTGATGAGAATGATCTTTCATCGAAACATGTTTTCCAATGACGTTTTTGTTAGCTTATTTTAACGGCACCCGGTATTTTCACGAGTATATTAATATCACTTAATTAAAATTAATTATTACCATGGTTTTGCTAATCAGGATTTTAAAGGTTTTTGCAGCTTTAAAACTTTGACTTTTCAAAATTATCTAAATATGAACCATGGATGTTACAGAATTAACTATCAAACGAAATGTATCATAAATAGGCCACGTTTCGTGCACCCCGAGTGAACGAATAATTTGCACGATTATTTTTGATAAAGCTACTTGGCCGCACCGACAAACTTTATTTGTTTAATTTCTATTGCGTTCATTCTTTACATTTCGGACATATTGTATACAATTCGAATTACAAACTTGGTTGATATATTCTTATAAGTTATTTTTATTTTCAGCGTTTTCAATAAAAGCCATCCGAAAGCAGCCGTGGACATGAGGAAGATGGACTTGTTGAAGTAGAAAAGAGCATTACTTATTGGTTTCTATTTGAAGATTTAAAAACGGTTTAACGAACAACAGCCAGATAGGATATAAAAAGGTTAGCGACATTTAATATTTGTGTCAATTACTTATTGTAATTTGCATCCATTTTAATTTTTACTTTGAAACTCAATTAGAAAAATATTTTGAAAAACAAAAGTCATTACAATAAGTGGTTGCAATTTTAAGAATTTTAGAGAAGGTACGATTTTGCTACAGCCACGAAAATTTGATCATCGTTAGTTCAGCAGTAGTTTAATATTATACAGGGTATCGGGATTAACTTTCAACAATAAAGTTAATCAACAATTAACCGCACCGAAAGAAATGGTTTGGAAAACACTCGAAATTTTCATTATATTTTAATGTCAAATAATTTATTTTGTTGTGTAAAATCACTAGCATTTCATTTTCAAACAAGTTTATAAAATAATGATTCACAGGAAACGTAATAAAGCGCTGCGTTTTTTTGAATAATCGTTTCGTTTTATTTTGTTTTGTGTAATCTTTTAGAAAATTTAAAATGTTTTGAATTTAAAATTAATTATTCGAACACAAAGGACTTAAGCCAAAAAGCACATCTGTGTAAATTCGACGTCATATCCTATTATTCATCTTTTAGTACCTGACAATTTCAAATAAATTAATCAATAAATTTGCTGGCAACAGATTTTAATTTTTATATTAGAATATTAGTTGCAAACTTGTAAATCGTCGCCATACAACGAAAACCCGTTAACTACATGAACCATAGTTTTGTGTAAATTGCATTTGAATATTCTTTCACATTTACATTTTTTTCAATTTATTTTCAACGATAAGCCGTTATGATCGGTTAATGTTTTCTTTCTGTACGGAAGAATACGCAAATGAGGAAGAAACTTTATTAACATCACTAAACTGCTTTTCTAGAAAAAAAAATTATACCTTTGTCACTTAGCAAAAATATATTTTTAAACAAATTCATATGAAAACATTTTAATAGAAGTTAGTGGATTATACCAGCAGATAGATCATGAGAAACTGCATTTAATGGTATTCATAACTCAATTTTACCAAAAATGTTAGTTAATGGGTTTTCGTTGTATGGCGACGAAATAATGTCTTCGACTCTTATACTTCCAGAAGGCGAGTAAATCAACTCAAAAATAATTGAATTTGTAAATAGATTTTTTAATACAAAGAAATTTATAACAAAATATATAAAAACATTAGAGGATTTTAGTAAACGGGATAAGTAATTAGAAGTTATTCTTCGGCAGCTTTCTTATGAGTTACCTAGTTACCTATGTAAAACTTCCAATGGAATATAATAAAAATGCACCGGAGGAAATGATTTGGATTATTTGTAAACGGAATATTTTCATTCAATGCCCGATTGGCATTAATTCGAGCACACGTTCTATTAAATCGTATGCACTCATAAATAACAAGCTTTTAGTTTTAGTTTTTCTTGTAAGAAATATTTAAGACACGGCAAAAATGTTTGCATCCTGATCAATATGAGAAAAGCAAATTTCTGAACTATTGTAAAATATTAATAATAATTTTGAGTTGAAAAATAATTAACATTTGAAATTACCGATTCATTTTTATTTTAATCGAAACTTCTTTGTGTTCAATAATAGTTTTTTTTAAATCCACGACACATGAACGTTCATTTAATCAATAGTTTGTAAGGACGTTTTTTTTTAAATGGCATAAATTAAATTAAAAAGTTTTACGTTTTTATTTTGTTAAATTTCAACTGATATAACAAAGAAATCAACTTATAAATTTATACAGATATTTTAATTTGTATTTTAAAATTTATTTTCTGAATTCTTCTGCAAAATATATGAACCATCGATGTTACAGAATTAATTATCAAACGAAATTTATCATAAATAGACCACGTTGTCATGCATCCCGAGTGAATGAATAAATTGCACGATGATTTTTTTATAAAGCTCCTTGGCCGCACTGACAAACTTTATTTGTATTGCGTTTGTTCTTTAAATTAGGGTCATATTGTATACAATTCGAATTACAAAATTGGTTGATATATTCTTATAAGTTTTTTTATTTTCAACGTTTTCAATATAAACCATCCGAAAGCAGCAGTGGACATGAGGAAGATGAACTTGCCGAAGTAGAAAAGGACATTACCTATTGGTTCTATTTGAAGATTTATAAACGGTTTAACCAACAACAGCCAAATAGGATATAAAAAGGTTAGCAACATTTAATATTTGTGTCAATTACTTATTGTAATTTGTATCCATTTTAATTTTTATTTGAAACTTAATTAGATAAATATTTTGAAACACAAAAGTCATTACAATAAGTGGTTGCAATTTTAAGAATTTTAGAGGGGGTCCGATTTTGGTACATCCACGAAAATTTGATCATCAGTAGTTTAATATTATACAGGGTATCGGAATTAACTTGGTCAAATTTAGAGATATTGTCGATGGTATGTTTTTGAATAAAAATGACTAAGGAACATAAGACCAAGAACATTTCCTTGATCATGCAAATGGAAACTTTTACTGAACCTCACTTTCCAATTTGCACCTGATGTATGGTTTATCGAGAAGATTTTCACAAAGTATGACATATCGCTGGCAGGCTTTCATCTACAATAAGGGTTAAATTTCAAACAATTCTTGTAACACCAATGTTAGTTTCGTAAGACTTCACTACAAAACTATGAATTAATAAACATCTATTATCGTGACGAAGAAAACGTTTCCAATCATATATTTTACTCAAAAACATATTTTTTCGATTCCTAAAACTTTGGCGAGCTAGTTCAAATTTTTAATTCCATCGTGTTTCTGAAAATTTTTAACAAGGTTTAATAAAAATTAACTTTTCGTCGCCATTTTGAGCTTTTATTTCGTTTCTAGAAACAGAAAACTTTTCAAACGCAATATTCAATTACCTTAAGTTGAGTTGGTTATTTATGATAATATTTCTAATTATGAGTTTTAATGTTGATTTAATTAGGCGTATCAATCTATGATCATTTTAATAAATTATAAAATTTTTGATTTTATAAAAATTGTTAGTTATGCATTTTATTGATTTAACATGTAACTAATAATTATAAAAACTTAATACGTTATTATAGTCCAAGTAAATTGACTCAAATCAAGCGGTATCTTGATGACTTATTTGTTGCGAAACATAGCAAAATCCTAGCTGTAAGGGTAGCATATATCGTCCACCCCATTTCTTTGTAAATTAGTGTTATACCTAGGAATCTAAGGAGTTATGCCTGTTTAGGAGGTCGGAAAAAAGCGACCTTTCGTTATATTGGTTTTTGGAAAGTGTGTACTACACAATATTTTCGCACAACAATATTTATATTCGAGAGAGTTTTGTTTAAAAGATATTTAGTAATTTTTTTTGTAAAAAAATATTAAAAATTAACGAAGACTGGAACTTGGTTAATTTAAAGTATTTTTGTACAAAAAGTATTTTTCAAACAGAGCTCTTTGGAATAATTATGAAAAATTTGTTAAAATAAGTACACTTTCCTGAAAAAAAATAAATAACAGTGGTTTTTTGAAAACAGAAATGAGGTGGACGATATATAACCACGCTTAACACTGAAGTTTTACTGGTTTTCGCAAGAAACGCATCTTGATAATGGCTCGACGGATTGACTTGAAATTTTGAGAACGCGGGAAAATATAAGCACACACTAGCTGCTATTTTATAATTTAGTTTTTAGGAATTTTTGTCTAAAAGTAGACATTTTGACGTAAAATTTGTATTGTTTAAATAATGTGCGTTAATGTGTTTAATATATTATATGGTGTTACGTAACAGGGTTCCAATCCGCATTGCAAAAATTTGAGAAAACGGAGCGTCAAGATCTAAACTGTGTCTATGTTAACACAATTTAAAGACATTAATTTTTGTTAACATGACCAGTTTACAAATAAAAATGTAAACTAAGGTTTTCTCAAATTTTTGGAATGTAGGTTGGATCCCAGTTGCGTAACACCATTCATATTGTGTTCTCAAAATTTTAAGTCAATCCGACGATTCGATTTAAAATGACTTATTTCTTGTGAAACACACCAAAACCACCCCAATCTCAAGAGTAGGATATATCGTCCACCCCACTTTGTAAATAAATGTTATACCGTAAATTGTTAACTAATAATTTTAAAATACTAACGGGTGGTTTTTCAAATAAAGTACAAAAATCATACCGCTAAATTTCAAAATGATATCTCGGGCGCTTTTCGAATTACTGGTAAAAATAAGAATTAATAGCTAATTTTTATTTTTCCAAGTCTTGTAGGACACTCGGGAAGAAACACTTTAAAATTTAGTAATAGTATCTTTAAAGTTATTTGTAAATGCATGTGCTATGTTTTGAAAGTTGTTATTTTCAATTGCAAGGTATATTACTGATTTCCAAAAAAATGTAGTGGCGGAGGGATGCTGAGAACCTTCCCTCGCTATATTGGAAAACGGCAAGTTCCAACAGCGGCGGAATGTAATTAGTTTTGTCGAGCCAGAGACCAAAACTCAATTCCAGTGACAAGAGTAACTTGTGGAAAAAAATTAAGTTGCGCCACGAAAAAGTGTTTGGGTTGAAAAGGTCAAACTGTTAGGGGTAGCATCGGGCAACGTGGGTAATACAAAGTAGGAGATAGGTAGGATAGTAGGTCTGGCGTAGCCAATTTTTATGCGCGGTTTTAAGTTTGGCGGAGAAGGTCGATTTGTGTAGAAATAAAATAGGATTCTAATTTGTATTTTTAATTCCAGACGAACGTATTCCCGGATGGCATAGCAGATCACATAATCCGGATCGTAGAGAGGGCAGTTGGAGACTTGGGCGAGAAGTCGAGCGCCGAAGTGTGAAGTATTAAATTGTAACTCATATTGCAAATCACAAAACAATGACTTGTACTTATATGTTCAATAAATCGTTATCATAAAACGCAAATTTCGACTCATTGAATGACGCAGCAGACTTAGCGAGTAGGAAGTCATGTGACCAAAGCCCCACCAAAGTCTGAATGCCAAGGTGGGGACAAACAATATTTAAGTAAGTGTAGCTCCGAGGGCGGGTTTGTGGGACACGGCGAAGCCGTCAGTAAACACTCCAGTCCAGATACTAGCCGAGCGGAGCGAGGCCCGGACCGTAGAGGCGATGGACCGGTCCAACTCGTACTGGGTATCGACGAAAGCTTAAGAAGAATCGACGGACGAATGCGGCGCGGAGCGCCGCATTCGTCGGCGGCATGGGCCGAAAAATTTGCTAAGTCCGAATGTCAAATTTAAATTTGACATTGGGACTTAGAAAATTTTTCAAATTTAAATTTGACAAACTTCGAAGGAGTAGTAGTGCCTCAGCGAAGGAAGACCTACCTACGAGAAGAGTATCGAGGCCCCTTTGGTACTTACTTAATGTAATACGTTGGACCCCTTGGCATCATACCTCATGTGATAGTGGGCCCCCTTGGCATCACACCTCATGGGTCCCCTTGACACCTTACCTAATGTAAGGCGTGGGTCCCCTTGGCACCTTACCTCATGTAAGGCGTGGGCCCCCTTGGCACCTTACTTCATATAAGGCGTGGGCCCCCTTGGCACCTTACTCATGTAAGACGTGGGCCCCCTTGCTACCTTGTTTAATGTAATACGTGAGACCCCTTGGCATCATACCTCATGTGATATGACACCTCACCTAATGTAATAGGTGTATGTCTAGTGATGACACACATAGCTTACAACTTATGATGATGCATACAAATAAATAATATGACAGTGTATTGTGTTTTACTTTTATTCATGATACGAACGTATTACAAAGTCCTTAGTAACATAGCTTAACAAATAAGTGCAACACTGATTCAACTGGATGATGTCAGAAGTTGGTAGGTATGTCCTTGTCCAATAAGTATGGCTGTTCTTGTGCGACTATGGCTCATAATTTGAATCTGCAAAGTAGAAAGCATGTTACAATATTTTACAAAGGAAGCATAATGTTTTAGCACCACGCTTTTATCGGATACGCCTATGATACAAGTTGCTTGTATTTGAGTTGACTCGCTCGCTACAAACGGTGATCTGTTGTACAAACGGTGAGCTGTTGTACAAACAGTTGAACCAATGATTAAAATATATTATTTATCTACGACTGGTACATAATACATCCATTACGTACGTAATCACAGTAATTCTTGCCCGTGAATTATCAATTTAAAAGCACCGAACTGACGTCATATCTATGTTTTAATATAATATTAGGAAACCACGAGTGAGCGGTTGTAAATTTCTCTAGAAAAAAAGTTGCCTTCACCGGGCTTCGAACCGCGATGTGTGGATCTATAGCGGGCAGTGCTATCCATTTATCCATAACGCTACTAGTTAAAAGTAATAATGCGATCCGCTATATAAGTTACTCTTCGAGTATCGCGAATTAACATCACATTAAAATTATTCCAGAAAATATTGTAATTTAATAATTTTAAAAATTGTCAATCGAAAAAATAACCCCCCTTCAACATAGTAAATTTTCAGATTAACTTCGTCAGAAAGGTCAAAAAATTTGCGATGCGGACCATAGTTTTTGAAAATCTTTGCATTATTTTATTTCGGAAAACCCATTACTATGTTCCGCCCTAGAAAATAAATAATCAAATATATACTAGAAACTAGTAACAAAACTATATTGGCATTTATAGGCCCACTAGTTAAGCACCCCCCCCCCCCTTCAACATTTCTTATTTATGCATTCCTAATACTTGAAAAGCAAAACTTCACAAATAATTTAATGTATTTTAACTTTTTGGGGCAAGAAAACATAAACCCGAAAAGAAATTCTAACAATTTTTCTTATTTATGCTTTCCTAATACTTTAAAAGCAAAACTTCACCAATAATTTAATGTATTTTACCTTTTAGGAACAAGAAAACATAAACCCGAAGAGAAATTGTAACAATTTTTCTTATTTATGCTTTCCTAATACTTGAAAAGCAAAACTCCACAAATAATTTAGTGTTTTTTAACTTTTTGGGGCAAGAAAACATAAACCCGAAAAGAAATTGTAACAATTTTTCTTATTTATGCTTTCCTAATACTTGAAAAGCAAAACTCCACAAATAATTTAGTGTTTTTTTACCTTTTTGGAACAGGAAAACATAAACCCGAAGAGAAATTGTAACAATTTTTCTTATTTATGCTTTCCTAATACTTGAAAAGCAAAACTTCACAAATAATTTAATGTTTTTCACTTTTTTGGAACAGGGAAACATAACCCGGAGGAGAAATTGCAACAAGTTTTCTTATTTATGCTTTCCTAATACTTTAAAAGCAATACCCCACTAATAATTTAATGTTTTTCACCTTTTTGGAACAGAGAAACATAAGCCGGAGGAGAAATTGTAACAAGTTTTCTTATTTATGCATTCCTAATACTTGAAAAGCAAAACTTCACAAATAATTTAATGTATTTTAACTTTTTGGGGCAAGAAAACATAAACCCGAAAAGAAATTGTAACAATTTTTCTTATTTATGCTTTCCTAATACTTTAAAAGCAAAACTTCACCAATAATTTAATGTATTTTACCTTTTAGGAACAAGAAAACATAAACCCGAAGAGAAATTGTAACAATTTTTCTTATTTATGCTTTCCTAATACTTGAAAAGCAAAACTTCACAAATAATTTAATGTTTTTCACTTTTTTGGAACAGGGAAACATAACCCGGAGGAGAAATTGCAACAAGTTTTCTTATTTATGCTTTCCTAATACTTTAAAAGCAAAACTTCACAAATAATTTAATGTATTTTAACTTTTTGGGGCAAGAAAACATAAACCCGAAAAGAAATTGTAACAATTTTTCTTATTTATGCTTTCCTAATACTTTAAAAGCAATACCCCACTAATAATTTAATGTTTTTCACCTTTTTGGAACAGAGAAACATAAGCCGGAAGAGAAATTGTAACAAGTTTTCTGATTTATGCTTTCCTAATACTTGAAAAGCAAAACTTCACAAATAATTTAATGTATTTTAACTTTTTGGGGCAAGAAAACATAAACCCGAAGAGAAATTGTAACAATTTTTCTTATTTATGCTTTCCTAATACTTTAAAAGCAATACCCCACTAATAATTTAATGTTTTTCACCTTTTTGGAACAGAGAAACATAAGCCGGAAGAGAAATTGTAACAAATTTTCTTATTTATGCATTCCTAATACTTGAAAAGCAAAACTTCACAAATAATTTAATGTATTTTAACTTTTTGGGGCAAGAAAACATAAACCCGAAAAGAAATTGTAACAATTTTTCTTATTTATGCTTTCCTAATACTTGAAAAGCAAAACTTCACCAATAATTTAATGTATTTTACCTTTTAGGAACAAGAAAACATAAACCCGAAGAGAAATTGTAACAATTTTTCTTATTTATGCTTTCCTAATACTTGAAAAGCAAAACTTCACAAATAATTTAATGTTTTTCACTTTTTTGGAACAGGGAAACATAACCCGGAGGAGAAATTGCAACAAGTTTTCTTATTTATGCTTTCCTAATACTTTAAAAGCAATACCCCACTAATAATTTAATGTTTTTCACCTTTTTGGAACAGAGAAACATAAGCTGGAAGAGAAATTGTAACAAGTTTTCTTATTTATGCTTTCCTAATACTTGAAAAGCAAAACTTCACAAATAATTTAATGTATTTTAACTTTTTGGGGCAAGAAAACATAAACCCGAAAAGAAATTGTAACAATTTTTCTTATTTATGCTTTCCTAATACTTGGAAAGCAAAACTCCACAAATAATTTAGTGTTTTTTTACCTTTTTGGAACAGAAAAACATAAACCCAAAGAGAAATTGTAACAATTTTTCTTATTTATGCTTTCCTAATACTTTAAAAGCAATACCCACTAATAATTTAATGTTTTTCACCCTTTTGGAACAGAGAAACATAAGCCGGAAGAGAAATTGTAACAAGTTTTCTTATTTATGCTTTCCTAATACTTGAAAAGCAAAACTTCACAAATAATTTAATGTATTTTAACTTTTTGGGGCAAGAAAACATAAACCCGAAAAGAAATTGTAACAATTTTTCTTATTTATGCTTTCCTAATACTTTAAAAGCAAAACTTCACCAATAATTTAATGTATTTTACCTTTTAGGAACAAGAAAACATAAACCCGAAGAGAAATTGTAACAATTTTTCTTATTTATGCTTTCCTAATACTTGAAAAGCAAAACTTCACAAATAATTTAATGTTTTTCACTTTTTTGGAACAGGGAAACATAACCCGGAGGAGAAATTGCAACAAGTTTTCTTATTTATGCATTCCTAATACTTGAAAAGCAAAACTTCACAAATAATTTAATGTATTTTAACTTTTTGGGGCAAGAAAACATAAACCCGAAAAGAAATTGTAACAATTTTTCTTATTTATGCTTTCCTAATACTTTAAAAGCAATACCCCACTAATAATTTAATGTTTTTCACCTTTTTGGAACAGAGAAACATAAGCCGGAGGAGAAATTGTAACAATTTTTCTTATTTATGCTTTCCTAATACTTGAAAAGCAAAACTTCACAAATAATTTAATGTTTTTCACTTTTTTGGAACAGGGAAACATAACTCGGAGGAGAAATTGCAACAAGTTTTCTTATTTATGCTTTCCTAATACTTTAAAAGCAATACCCCACTAATAATTTAATGTTTTACACCTTTTTGGAACAGAGAAACATAAGCCGGAGGAGAAATTGTAACAAGTTTTCTTATTTATGCTTTCCTAATACTTGAAAAGCAAAACTCCACAAATAATTTAGTGTTTTTTAACTTTTTGGGGCAAGAAAACATAAACCCGAAAAGAAATTGTAACAATTTTTCTTATTTATGCTTTCCTAATACTTGAAAAGCAAAACTCCACAAATAATTTAGTGTTTTTTTACCTTTTTGGAACAGGAAAACATAAACCCGAAGAGAAATTGTAACAATTTTTCTTATTTATGCTTTCCTAATACTTGAAAAGCAAAACTTCACAAATAATTTAATGTTTTTCACTTTTTTGGAACAGGGAAACATAACCCGGAGGAGAAATTGCAACAAGTTTTCTTATTTATGCTTTCCTAATACTTTAAAAGCAATACCCCACTAATAATTTAATGTTTTTCACCTTTTTGGAACAGAGAAACATAAGCCGGAGGAGAAATTGTAACAATTTTTCTTATTTACTATGCTTTCCTAATAATTGAAAAGCAAAACTCCACAAATAATTTAGTGTTTTTTTACCTTTTTGGAACAGGAAAACATAAATCCGAAGAGAAATAGTAACAATTTTTCTTATTTATGCTTTCCTAATACTTGAAAAGCAATACTTCACAAATAATTTAATGTATTTTAACTTTTTGGGGCAAGAAAACATAAACCCGAAAAGAAATTGTAACAATTTTTCTTATTTATGCTTTCCTAATACTTGAAAAGCAAAACTCCACAAATAATTTAGTGTTTTTTTACCTTTTTGGAACAGGAAAACATAAACCCGAAGAGAAATTGTAACAATTTTTCTTATTTATGCTTTCCTAATACTTGAAAAGCAAAACTTCACAAATAATTTAATGTTTTTCACTTTTTTGGAACAGGGAAACATAACCCGGAGGAGAAATTGCAACAAGTTTTCTTATTTATGCTTTCCTAATACTTTAAAAGCAATACCCCACTAATAATTTAATGTTTTTCACCTTTTTGGAACAGAGAAACATAAGCCGGAGGAGAAATTGTAACAATTTTTCTTATTTACTATGCTTTCCTAATAATTGAAAAGCAAAACTCCACAAATAATTTAGTGTTTTTTTACCTTTTTGGAACAGGAAAACATAAATCCGAAGAGAAATAGTAACAATTTTTCTTATTTATGCTTTCCTAATACTTGAAAAGCAATACTTCACAAATAATTTAATGTATTTTAACTTTTTGGGGCAAGAAAACATAAACCCGAAAAGAAATTGTAACAATTTTTCTTATTTATGCTTTCCTAATACTTTAAAAGCAATACCCCACTAATAATTTAATGTTTTTCACCTTTTTGGAACAGAGAAACATAAGCCGGAAGAGAAATTGTAACAAGTTTTCTTATTTATGCTTTCCTAATACTTTAAAAGCAAAACTTCACAAATAATTTAATGTATTTTAACTTTTTGGGGCAAGAAAACATAAACCCGAAAAGAAATTGTAACAATTTTTCTTATTTATGCTTTCCTAATACTTTAAAAGCAAAACTTCACCAATAATTTAATGTATTTTACCTTTTAGGAACAAGAAAACATAAACCCGAAGAGAAATTGTAACAATTTTTCTTATTTATGCTTTCCTAATACTTGAAAAGCAAAACTTCACAAATAATTTAATGTTTTTCACTTTTTTGGAACAGGGAAACATAACCCGGAGGAGAAATTGCAACAAGTTTTCTTATTTATGCTTTCCTAATACTTTAAAAGCAATACCCCACTAATAATTTAATGTTTTTCACGTTTTTGGAACAGAGAAACATAAGCCGGAGGAGAAATTGTAACAATTTTTCTTATTTATGCTTTCCTAATACTTTAAAAGCAAAACTTCACCAATAATTTAATGTATTTTACCTTTTAGGAACAAGAAAACATAAACCCGAAGAGAAATTGTAACAATTTTTCTTATTTATGCTTTCCTAATACTTGAAAAGCAAAACTCCACAAATAATTTAGTGTTTTTTTACCTTTTTGGAACAGGAAAACATAAACCCGAAGAGAAATTGTAACAATTTTTCTTATTTATGCTTTCCTAATACTTGAAAAGCAAAACTCCACAAATAATTTAGTGTTTTTTTACCTTTTTGGAACAGGAAAACATAAACCCGAAGAGAAATTGTAACAATTTTTCTTATTTATGCTTTCCTAATACTTGAAAAGCAAAACTTCACAAATAATTTAATGTATGTTAACTTTTTGGGGCAAGAAAACATAAACCCGAAAAGAAATTGTAACAATTTTTCTTATTTATGCTTTCCTAATACTTTAAAAGCAATACCCCACTAATAATTTAATGTTTTTCACCTTTTTGGAACAGAGAAACATAAGCCGGAAGAGAAATTGTAACAAGTTTTCTTATTTATGCTTTCCTAATACTTGAAAAGCAAAACTTCACAAATAATTTAATGTTTTTCACTTTTTTGGGGCAAGAAAACATAAACCCGAAAAGAAATTGTAACAATTTTTCTTATTTATGCTTTCCTAATACTTTAAAAGCAATACCCCACTAATAATTTAATGTTTTTCACCTTTTTGGAACAGAGAAACATAAGCCGGAAGAGAAATTGTAACAAGTTTTCTTATTTATGCTTTCCTAATACTTGAAAAGCAAAACTTCACAAATAATTTAATGTTTTTCACTTTTTTGGAACAGGGAAACATAACCCGGAAGAGAAATTGCAACAAGTTTTCTTATTTATGCTTTCCTAATACTTTAAAAGCAATACCCCACTAATAATTTAATGTTTTTCACCTTTTTGGAACAGAGAAACATAAGCCGGAGGAGAAATTGTAACAAGTTTTCTTATTTATGCATTCCTAATACTTGAAAAGCAAAACTTCACAAATAATTTAATGTATTTTAACTTTTTGGGGCAAGAAAACATAAACCCGAAAAGAAATTGTAACAATTTTTCTTATTTATGCTTTCCTAATACTTGAAAAGCAAAACTCCACAAATAATTTAGTGTTTTTTTATCTTTTTGGAACAGGAAAATATAAACCCGAAGAGAAATTGTAACAATTTTTCTTATTTATTCTTTCCTAATACTTGAAAAGCAAAACTTCACAAATAATTTAAGGTTTTTCACTTTTTTGGAACAGGGAAACATAACCCGGAGGAGAAATTGCAACAAGTTTTCTTATTTATGCTTTCGTAATACTTTAAAAGCAATACCCCACTAATAATTTAATGTTTTTCACCTTTTAGGAACAGAGAAACATAAGCCGGAAGAGAAATTGTAACAAGTTTTCTTATTTATGCATTCCTAATACTTGAAAAGCAAAACTTCACAAATAATTTAATGTATTTTAACTTTTTGGGGCAAGAAAACATAAACCCGAAAAGAAATTGTAACAATTTTTCTTATTTATGCTTTCCTAATACTTTAAAAGCAATACCCCACTAATAATTTAATGTTTTTCACCTTTTTGGAACAGAGAAACATAAGCCGGAAGAGAAATTGTAACAAGTTTTCTTATTTATGCTTTCCTAATACTTGAAAAGCAAAACTTCACAAATAATTTAATGTATTTTAACTTTTTGGGGCAAGAAAACATAAACCCGAAAAGAAATTGTAACAATTTTTCTTATTTATGCTTTCCTAATACTTTAAAAGCAATACCCCACTAATAATTTAATGTTTTTCACCTTTTAGGAACAGAGAAACATAAGCCGGAAGAGAAACTGTAACAAGTTTTCTTATTTATGCATTCCTAATACTTGAAAAGCAAAACTTCACAAATAATTTAATGTATTTTAACTTTTTGGGGCAAGAAAACATAAACCCGAAAAGAAATTGTAACAATTTTTCTTATTTATGCTTTCCTAATACTTTAAAAGCAATACCCCACTAATAATTTAATGTTTTTCACCTTTTTGGAACAGAGAAACATAAGCCGGAAGAGAAATTGTAACAAGTTTTCTTATTTATGCATTCCTAATACTTGAAAAGCAAAACTTCACAAATAATTTAATGTATTTTAACTTTTTGGGGCAAGAAAACATAAACCCGAAAAGAAATTGTAACAATTTTTCTTATTTATGCTTTCCTAATACTTTAAAAGCAATACCCCACTAATAATTTAATGTTTTTCACCTTTTTGGAACAGAGAAACATAAGCCGGAGGAGAAATTGTAACAATTTTTCTTATTTATGCTTTCCTAATACTTGAAAAGCAAAACTTCACAAATAATTTAATGTTTTTCACTTTTTTGGAACAGGGAAACATAACTCGGAGGAGAAATTGCAACAAGTTTTCTTATTTATGCTTTCCTAATACTTTAAAAGCAATACCCCACTAATAATTTAATGTTTTACACCTTTTTGGAACAGAGAAACATAAGCCGGAGGAGAAATTGTAACAAGTTTTCTTATTTATGCATTCCTAATACTTGAAAAGCAAAACTTCACAAATAATTTAATGTATTTTAACTTTTTGGGGCAAGAAAACATAAACCCGAAAAGAAATTGTAACAATTTTTCTTATTTATGCTTTCCTAATACTTTAAAAGCAAAACTTCACCAATAATTTAATGTATTTTACCTTTTAGGAACAAGAAAACATAAACCCGAAGAGAAATTGTAACAATTTTTCTTATTTATGCTTTCCTAATACTTGAAAAGCAAAACTCCACAAATAATTTAGTGTTTTTTTACCTTTTTGGAACAGGAAAACATAAACCCGAAGAGATATTGTAACAAGTTTTCTTATTTATGTCTTCCTAATACTTTAAAAGTAAAACTTCACAAATAATTTAATTTTTTTCACCTTTTTGGAACAGGGAAACATAAGCCGGAGGAGAAATTCTAACTAGTTTTCTTAATTATGCTTTCCTAATACTTGAAAAGCAAAACTTCACAAATAATTTAATGTATTTTACCTTTTAGGAACAAGAAAACATAAATCCGAAGAGAAATTGTAACAATTTTTCTTATTTATGCTTTCCTAATACTTTAAAATCAATACCCCACTAATAATTTATTGTTTTTCACCTTTTTGGAACAGGTAAACATAAACCGGAAGAGAAATTGTAACAATTTTTCTTATTTATGCTTTCCTAATACTTTAAAAGCAATACCCCACTAATAATTTAATGTTTTTCACATTTTTGGAACAGGTAAACATAAACCGGAAGAGAAGTTGTAATAAGTTTGCTTATTTATGTTTTCCTAATACTTTAAAAGCAAAACTTCACAAATTATTTAATGTTTTTCACCTTTTTGGAACAGAGAAACATAAGCCGGGGGAGAAATTGTAACAAGTTTTCTTATTTATGCTTTCCTAATACTTGAAAAGCAAAACTTCACAAATAATTTAATGTATTTTACATTTTTGGAACAAGAAAACATAAACCCGAAGAGAAATTGTAACAAGTTTTCTTATTTATGCATTGTAAATACATTAAAAACCAAAATCCACAAATAATTTAATGTTTTTTACCTTTTGAAAAGAAGAACATAAACTGGAAAAGATATTGTCACGAACATACAACTGCAACACTGGATTCAAGTGGACATGAACGTCGGAACTTGGTAGGTGTCTCCTTGTCCAATGATGATGGATGTCCTTATGGATGGCCATGGCTCATAATTTGAATCTGCAAAGTAAAAGATATGTTAGAATATTTGACAAAAAAAGCATAATATATATGAGCACCCTAAAGCTATTGTAGGATAAGCATTCATTCGTTGTGTCAGTCATAATGGCTCACTTACAAAAATTATTATTCAATTATTAAAATAAAAATGATTCCGAGAATTTAAGTATAGATGTTAATTAAGTATTATAGTATAAAAGACGAGCAAACTTCCATGAACACATCAGTATGAAGAACCTAAAGGTCAATGAACGACAAGCATAGGAATTATGGAATTAATCAATAATAAAATGTGTTCAAAAATAAGCGTGACAATATCCTACCCTCACCTATTTATATCCTGTATACATTTCTAATGCAATTCGGTCATAATTTCTATGCAGATTAGCAACTAACATATTTTTACTATACTAACTTAATTTTCACATATCACTTTGCAATATTTTTGGCTGAATATTTTTTGAGTCGAAACATTTTTTTATTTCCTGGTTGATTTTTATGTTTTATTTTGATTTTTGTTATGTGGGTTGGATCCCTGTTGCGATTAGCATTCCTTTCGTGCTCTAAAAAACAAGTAACATCTAGAAATCCAAGAATCCCACAAGAGATCTCAAACATATTACATTTGAACTTAAATCGCTTAATTGCACTGGTCTACCGGATCTTCGTAACAAACAGTAAATAAGTGCAATTTTCTAAAACTAAGTGTGAAACTCAATCAAAATAGTTTGTCGAGTTTCCCCCGTTGCAAGTTTCAAAAAAGTGGCAGGATTTCACACAAATGACTTGAATATTTCAGGTTTTCTGTGATAAAATTAAAAATTTTTCCTAGCTTTGATTGTTAAAAAATTTCAAACAAATTAGTAAATTTAAATAATGTACGTAAATAAAAAAAGAATCATAAAATAGTAAAACCTGATAGTGGTAAATAAAAACAACTGCGAAGTGCCCAACATTTCAGGTCCTTTATTAGTGACCCATTATCGACACAATAACAAACACCTATCCTTAGAAAATTATTATAAATAAGCAGGATCTCGAAATTATTAATAATTCCTGTCTAAATTATTAATTACTTAAATACCCAGTGGTGCTATGTTCTATTAAATGTTTGCGAGTAAATTTAAACAACTTAAAAATAAAAATACTACAATTTTAAAAGGCAATAACCTTTACCCAACAACCAGTCATTTATTGAGGCACCTACGACTTCCAAGATGTACACATTGAAGTTACTATTTTCACCAAATCGCGGTTTATGAACAATTTATTGCATATACCATAGAAATTTTATTACCTCAATTAGCATTGGTTGGTAGGCTGCTATACCATGCTCTAACACCTTTTCTACGAAAATATAGGTGTGCTACCTCTACATCAGACGTACCCCACCAAACCATCACTGTTGTGGAATATGTCAGAAGCACACTAATAGAACGATAAAAATATTCCTCTTAAAAGGAATTCGAAAAAATTGTAAGGGTAAAGTGTAAATTAAAAATTTAAATTACTGCTTTGCTACCATTCACGCAATCATTACAATTCCATTTTCCTCAATACCCCATTTCATATTTACTGCTTCAAGTTAAAATATCAAAAAATACATGTTTGCTACCTACAAAAAATGTATCTTTTCCAACCACTCATAAACAACCTATATGTGGGATTTAAAACTAGTAGTACTATAAATATAACGGAACTTATGGCACCACTGGATATATTAGGGCAAGGAGAACCAAAATGTTACTTCTGTTGTAAATAGAGTAGTTGCAATTGAATTAATAAAATTCGAGTTCAAATTAATCTCAACCTGACATATTGCACAAATAAAACTAACCTTCTGAACCCAAACTGATGGTCCGGTATTAGGTGTTTTTCTTCTAAGATTGGTTGAAGTCGTTTTAGTAGCATTCTTTCAAATATTTTTGTATCATAATTTGTTTAATTTACAATTAACCATGAATTTTCAATTTAACGGCAAAACACCCTGTATGTGTAATTTTATTTAAACTAATTACAATTATTCAAATTTACTAACTCAACAAATTGTAAAAATACATTAAAAACTTTAATGAAGACGTCGACAGGTTACACGTGCAGCATTAACAAAATGCAATTTCACTTAATACAATTTATTTATGCATATCTCGCAAGGTGACAAATTCTTTTATATTATAATGTAATTACCTATTAATTTCTGTATACAAATTTGTTAATTTAGCATTTGTTAATTTGATATATAAGTATGTAAATTTTGTTAAATAAATTGAGTATCAATCAAACTCCGTAAAACTTAACTTCGACTTGAGTTTTATTCTACCAACAGGGTGATTTTTGAGATCCAAGCCTAAAAATTTGTTAGTGAGGCTGCTAACGCTCAGAAGTCATCCGCCCTCTCCATAATCTCTGTACCGAGATTATTTATAATAATTTCATAATTATTATTATTATATAATTATTTCAACAACTTTTCATTGTCGTGGGAAGTATACCGTTCTTAGAATTGCATTAAATATCTGCGTTATGAATTTTACACCAATACGAGAGAGTTCTTTTAATATTTTACCGCTAATCAGATCGTATCCAGGGGCTTTTTTAATGTATAGCTCTCGGCTTATCATCGACGTCATTTCAGCCATCGTACATTTTTTTATTGGTGGTTCAAGTTGGCCTGGAGCATCCAGAAATCGATAAATTTCACCATCGCCATCTTGCATGTCAAATTCAAAATGTTGAAAGACTTCTGTTAGGTGTCTTGCAAATAAATCGCCTTTTTGTTTGTCAGTTCTAGCCCAGCTTCCATCTTCCATTTTTAGCGGAGGTATAATTAGTTGTGGTCGTTTTAGTTTTTCTGTTGCTTTCCACAAGGAATACTCGGTAGCCTCTGTTGCAGTTAAATTTTCAAGGTAATTTTGAATACATTTGTTTTTATCTTCTTGTAATAGCTATTTTAATTCTTTAGCTGATTTGTTCAGTTTTGATTTAACAACAGGGCATCTTGTATTCTGCCACTGCTTTCTTAATTCGCGCTTTTAATTCGCATTTTTAATGGGATTTGCAGTTGTAAATTTTGTTCCACTAGTTGTTTAAAGTGTATGCAGTCGGTCTTCTTAGAACTTAGAGATAGAGGTTTTGTGTTGTTGAGTGTACTTGTACTTACGGTGAGCAAGATAGGTGAATGGTCGAACGACAAATTCAAGTTCGATTCCGCTTTTAAGTAGCTTTCTGGTATTCCTTTAACTACGCAGAAATCGATGCAATCGGGTAGTTTTCTTAGATCGGTAGGCCAGTAAGTCGGTTGTCCCGTAGAAAGATGTCGTAGATTATTCTTATTGATAGATTTCAACAACTCTCGTCCTTTAGGTGTTGCTAATCTAAAGCCCCCGTTGGGGATGCTCTGCATTGTAGTCGATGTAATCGATGGCCCAGGGTGTTGTAAAAGTGATCAAAGTGGTCCACCTTGATTGCATATTTCGGAGGGCAATAAACAGCTGAAATTGTTAGCGGTCCAATCCAGTCCTCTATTGAAATGCTGGTCGCCTGTAGGTATTCTTCTTGATATTACTCTAGTGCGTGATGTTTAATTATATTTTTAATGATTATAGCAGTTCCTCCATGGGCTGTTCAATCCGGGTGTTGGGTAGAATAAACTGTAAATTTAGGAATTTTCAAGTAACTCTTTTTAGTAAAATGGGTTTCTGATATTAGCATAATGTCTATTTCATTGTTTGATATAAATTTTTGGATTTCTTGGCTGTGTTGGAATAAGCCATTGGCGTTCCATATGACTAATTTAAGTTTTTTAGCCATTTAGGCCATTTTATTGACAAGAGTTGTTAATATGTTTAACATGTTGCTCATTTGCCCCATGAGCTCTTTCATGATTTATTTCATTTCTTGCATATCGTTTTTTGGTTGTTGTAATGATTGTAATTTTGTGATTTCACTTGGTTGGATTATGGGGGGGATTTCTTGGGGTGCCGTTCTGAGCGCAGCAGCGTACGAATTTCCCAGTTGAATTGGGTTGCGAAAAGGAGCAATATTTGGCATAAGTTTTTTGCTGCAATTCTTTAAATATTTGACATCCTCTATAGTTTGCAGGGTGATTAGTGATTACCTTCGCAGAGTACGCACTTGACATCTGTTAATCTTTCTTTTCGCAAACATGTGTTAGACAAATGATTTCCTGCGCACTTGACACAGCGTAGACTTCGATAGCAGAATGATTTGGTGTGCCCGTATCTCCGGCACTTAACACATTGTGGTATGTCTCTTTTAGGTATCGGTGGTTCGAAATTTACAATCGAGTCGGGTAAATGTTTTACCATATAAATGCTTTTGTTGTTTTCATTTGGTTTCAAATCCACATAAAACATCGATAATGGCATTTTTGTACGGTTTTGTCTTATATTAAATACACTTACCACAGTATATCCAAGCTCCTCGATTGCTGATTTTATTTGGTCAACCTCGGTAGAATAGTGTATCCCCTTCAATATTACCTTGAAGTTTCTTTCTTGTTTCAACTGGTAGGTATGAAATTCAGTTTTCTTGTCTTATAGGGCGTTGATTGTAAGCGTATATTTTTCTGGTGTTCTGAGTTGAATTTTCACTTGGTTTCCTGCCAGGATTTCTGCAATATTTTTTAACAATTCTTGTAATGGCCTGATATTTTGTACGCCTGCAACAAATATAGGTGGAACTTAAGGTTTTTCTAATTTAGCTACGCTATCCTGTTCCAGTTTATCTACCGTTAAACCTTCAAATCGGTTTCTAGTTATTGTGATTGATTGTCCGAGCCAGTAATCACTTAATTTGGTTTGTTTAATTTCCGAAAGATGAAAAAAATTTTGTGCACATACCTCTTGAATATCATCCTCATTAAAAACTAAACTAAATACTTTATTAAAAACGAGAAAAGTGTTCGTTAATGTTCTTCTTCCATCAAAAATTACATGTGGAAATACAGGATTCCGTTAAATCAACCAATCAAAAAATCAATAGTAATAGAAAATTACTAATTACATTCTCGTTATGAAAAAATAACTATCAAATTGAATTAAAGAAGAGTTCAATAAAATAATTTGTTATGTTAGTTTTTTGAAAAATAAAAACATCAACGTTTTCAATTTAATTTACGTCTATATAGAAAACTTTTTGATAAGCGGAGACGCCATGTATCAAAAAAGTGTCACAAAAAAAAACTATTGAATACACATAACATAAGTGTAAAAATGTTAAAATAAATTGTGATCGTAATTTCAAATGGTATTACGCCCAGATTCATAGACAAGTATTAAGTGCTAAGTAAGATCAATAAGGTCGAATTTGTTTTTATTGCAACCTTATTTACTAGGTCAATAAAAGTCTATTTTAAAAGTCGTTTTTTAAGTATAAGTAAGGCATCGTTTATGAATACGGCTGTTAATTATTTTTCAATTTGAAATGATCAAAATATTCAAAAATTATAATTTTGCAGTGACACGGAAATTATTATTGATTATTTAGATTATTATATATTATTTGCGGAATACGCCATATTATCACTTGGTATTCTTTTACAATTTTTAAATACATAGTTACAATTTTTTCATATGTGCATTGCTTTGGCACTCGAACACTGCGTTCCGATGCATTATTCCTATTGATAAATGGCATCATCGGTTACAGTGCTCTTCCTAATACTTGATTAAAACGTCACCAAACAGCAATTCAACAATAAACAGCTAAAACACAATGACGTTGCAAAGTCATCACAGAACTACCTCCAAGGTTCCTTGATGAAATTTGGTTTCCACCTAAAATTTTGACACAAATTAAACATAATTTTACCCGACAACTATACTTTAACTTTTGTGAAAGAATCCTTTCGCAAATGTTACAAAATACTCAACTAAAGTGATACTTATAGTAATTTAGTTTTGGTTTCCATATTATTTTAGTCCATTGAAGGGTACTTAAATTACTCAAAATTTGGCAAAACCGTCTCCCGGTACTAATAAGTAGGTAGGTATAATTTTGCCCTCCAATTTTATATAAAAATATGTTTTTTAAATGCCATCTAATTAAATAAATCATCTGATGATGATTCTAGGTAATCGAAACGCGAAACCCTAAGCAATAAGTTTTATTTTTGTTAATTAGAATTGATCAAATAATCTCGCAATACATTAAATGTATCTTATTTAAGAAAAAACTATAATTCAAAAACGCTCGGCGGTTTATCACATTTCCTGTTTGAACATGAAATGCAAGATTTCACACAACATTTTTTAAGTTCATTTCTTAGATAAGTTGGCAAAAATTAGCCAGCCGAATGCAGCACTTTTGTGTAAAATTAAAAAAAAAATCTTTTCGTGTATTGTTTTCAATCAGTTATTGTTATCAAAACCCCCGAGTACCAATGTGATCAGATTAAGCGGCGTCCACTACATTAAACTTAGTAACCCTTGCTAAGCAGAACACCCAAATATTATCAAAATTTAAATAACTGCTCTCATTTACAAATGCAGCACCGCTAACAATATTCTTTCATCTCATAAATTTTGAATTGTCTTGATCCAAATTCTCTACACTTCTCACTCACACACTAGCACTTGTTATGATGTCTAGAACAAATTTAAAATCACTAATATTTCTCAAAAGTTCATAATTTATTTAGTCGAAAACCACGAAATAAAATAAATAATCAAATATTGTTTGTCATTATGACCTTGATAATGGGCCACTAATAAAAAACCAGAAACATCCAACACCACTTTATAGTTGTTTTATTGATCATTGTTGAGAGTAGAGCATTTTACTATTAAAATGAAAAGTCAACAAAATTAAATTAACAAAACAATTATTTTATTTTTCCAAGTTTTAAAGGATTTCCCTGACCAAAAGTTTTAATTGCGCTAATTTGAAAATTTCCCGACTTTTCCAGACGAGTCCTGTCGAAATTAAGTTTTTTGCAAATATTTTCGTAAATAAGCAATATAATTGGAGAAAAATTTACAGAGCGTGCAATTTGTCGAAGCTACGGTTCTGGTATAAAATGTAGTTTAAACTTTGTTCTCTTGCAAGGTATGTCATAGAACAACCCAGGTTCTTAGTGATAAAATTGTTGACTTCAGTTAAAAGAAAGAAAATTCTTCAAATAAACCATAAAAATGAAGTATAAAATAATCGGCAATTAAACTGATTTTAAGTGGTAAACAAAAACACACTTGATACACAATAATTGAACTAAACTTCAGGCGAGCAATTCTGGTATTAGTGTCGACCGACTGCAAATTTGCTTACATTTCAACTGCACGAAAAGCATGTGATTATGTTTATTGCATTCTTTAAATCTGCATATAACTTTTGTTATCGGTTTTGTTATTAATGCAAAGTCTGTTATGGTTACTAGTAGAATTTATTACAAGTAGACCAATATCTAACGTTAAATAAGTACAATGCCGTAAAATTCAAAGAGTTACTTTGGCCTTATTAACAATACACCACAAAAGTATAAATAAATTAATTAACATAAAGAAAACCAGTAAAACAACATTGTGATTTGACAGTTGTATAAATGTAAACTGTGTTAGAAATGAAGCAGTTTCAATGAATAGCGTGCTCAAATTAATGTCAGTCTTGCTAAATATTGAACAAATAAAACTAACCTTTCAAATTTTAATACAGCAAATCCATCAATTTTCTATTGATAGTTCCTCCTACCAACTTTCTGCGCTGCACTATTTCATGTGTTATGAAATCTACAACAAATTAAAAATCTAAAATTAGTAAGAAAACATCAAAAATAAGCTACATCCTTCTGCCTTTTGACATACTTGTTAACTTGTAAGCACTTTTGTAGTTCTTAGCCGATAGGGTTTCCGTTGTAAATTTCACGATTGGAATGTCATTTCGGTATGTTTTTAAGTGTGTTGCCTTGAGCTTCAGAAAAATCAAAGAATCAAACTCATAATATTGCTGCATGTGCTGCAATGCAACGACTAGCAAAAAGAAAAGCATATTTTTATCCACATCTTGTTCATTAAATATTATCACAGCATGAAATTCTGAATATTTCAAATACATCTTCATCATGTGCCATATCCGGTTCCCCGAACGTTGGCGACCTCTCTCCTATGTCTGTGTTGTGCGTTTGAAGTATTATCACACACATAGGGAACCTACTGCTTAACGCGGGCTCCGAACCGCGAGAAGTGTATACACTTCATCTCCAGATAAGATGTACCAGGTAGATTACACCTCGGTAGTTTGCCATTGCCTTCCGAGGGTAGACGGTCAAAATAAAGTTTTTACTGAGCCCGGAGTCAAACCAGGCATTCAGCATTAGCAGCAACGCACTTAACCGCTTTAGCTGACGACCGTCACTGTCAAATACATATAAATTAACGGCTTGCCAAATTAACAAATAGCTATTTGTTGGCACACAAAATTAAACAAAACTCACCTTTCGATTCATATTAGTCCACCATTGACGGTATCTTGTAGTTGTCATTGAATGCGTAACACTTTTGGTAACTTGACCAAAACTTTCCTATTTTTAATCCTCCAAGTTTTCTTAACCCATAACTGCTTTTATTCTGAAAAAAAATTAAAATAATTTAGTAAATAATTCAATAATTTTCAACTGCCAACAAAATATTACTGGATATTACTCACCTATCAATTTCATATGCAGCAGAACAGCTGATTAATTCTACATTTCCATAATATTACTATGTCCATGTTTTACATTCTACACTGCACTATTTGAACTAGAAGAAATTAAAAATCAAAAATTAATCTGGAATAATTAATGATTTTAAAACAAAAGCAGTGAAACTGTTCGCGTTCTTGTCATTCGACATAATGGTGACGTCATTTTTTGAATTGTAGAAAAACAACAAATACACAGCGTCACTTAACGAAAAATATCCGAACCAAACGATGAATTGTAAAAACAAAAATTATTATACCCACACCAAATTTAAACTATCACAAACCTGTTGTTCCGTACATTTACCAACGATTTGCTTTCTAAACCTTGTAAAATAAAAATTTACATTTTTTTTTTAAATTCACAAAACACTTTAAATTAAAACAAAAACTAACTGATTTAGTTCCAACTCAATTCGTTAGAGGCGCTCAAGTGCTGGACTACAAATTTTTGTCAAAGCTGTACGTAGCTGTACTCATGTGCAATTCACCATTTACTATAACCTAGCTTTTTTAAACTTCAAGTTGAGGAAATAAACGATAAGTAAACTTCTTGATATTCTAATGTAGTTGTTCGCGTGCATTATAAATAATATTCATATGTAAGTTCCATTTAATTTATTTTCTATTTTAATCGATTTACTTTTTTTTAGGTGTTATATTTTTATACTTCGAATTTTGAAAACGTGAAGAGTTGAAAACTTGTTCTTTTTATTCAAATTACAATTTTAGATAAAAATGGAGGAAGCAGAACCAAGTACTTCGGTTGCTACTAATATTCAAACTGTATCATTTGAAGATGACGATTTCATGAAAAATTATCTCTCTGGTAAAGTTGACGATTACGAAACACTTTTAGAACAAGAATATCAAATAGAAAGCGAAGAAAATGTGAAAGAAGTTGACAAAAAACCGTGCCGTGCTTCAAAAAAAATTGCTCCGCACTTAAAAGCTCTCATAGGCGATTCCAACATACGGATGGCACAAGGTGATTTTGAAACCGCTAAAAAGATGTGTTTTCAAATTATCAAAGAAGATTCTTCAATATCCGACCCTTACATAACTTTGGCACACATTTCTGAAACCACAGAACCCGAAAAGGCGTTAGACTATTACATTTACGCTGCAGTTTGCAATCCAAAAAACTGTAATTTGTGGGATCACTGTGCTCAGTTGTTGGTCAAAGCAGGCGATATTAATCGTGCCATAGTATTTTATACTAATGCCGTTCGTTGTAAACCCACCGATATTCACTTACATTTAAAACGGATTCGACTATTAAGGCAACAAAATGACCACAAAAATATGTTACGCTCCTATGTAAAGATGATGAAGTACATCACCCCAGCTTACTGCGACTATTTGATTAATTTAGCTGAAAAAATTGCTAAAGAGTATCACGAATTGAAGGAGTACAAGAAAGCAATTGAAGCTTTAAATATTCCATTTCAAAAGTGTCGAAGTGCAATCCAACCTCGCATAGTTAATCTCATGTTGGAGCTCTTGATTTTGAATAAAAATTACTCAGATGCTCTCGATATCTTTGTAGCCTACTGCGATATAACCTTTACGGTCGTGGTAAGTGATACTAACGAAATTTGCATTGAATCATATTTAATGCCAGAAAATATTCAAATAGACTTGAGAATTAAATTTATTATTTGTGCAATCAAGCTTAAAAGTTTTGATTTACTTGATAGCCTGTTAAATCCTTTGCTATTAATCGAAGACGTAGACGAAATTGGGGACTTGTTTTTAGATGTGGTGGAGGCTTTGATGGAATCAAATCGTCATGGAGATGCATTGAAACTTCTAGTTCCATTAATTAAAAGTAAAAACTATTCGTTAGCCGCTGTGTGGTTAAAATACGGTGATTGTCAGAATACTTGTAAATTGTACGAACAAGCAATCGAAAGTTATCGTATGGTCATGCAGTTGGCTCCTCTTCACATCGAAGTGAAATATAGTTTGGCAGAAGTTTTAGCAAAACTCAACAAGAAAGCCGAAGCTTTAGTGTTGCTTCATCAGGATCATAATCTGAACGAATTGGACATAAATCTGTTGATTCTTAAAATTAAATTGTTGAAAGATTTAGAAGAGTACGATGATTATTTTGAATCGCTGGAGTTACTTTTTTCGCGACATTCTGAGACGTTGAGACATTTTGAAGAAATTAGAGCGGTAACATTTGCGGAAAATCCTCCGGAAAAATACGGACGGTTAAAGAAGTTACGGGCGTTGAGAGGTGAAAGTTTATCCGAAAAACCCACCTTTTTAAGTAATTCAGATGTGGATATTGAAACCGAGTATGCTTTGCTTCGTGACTGCTTGCAGTTGTGCATGGATTTGAAGAGGTATGCAACAATGCAAAAATTTATTTTTACAGCTTTAACCTCGTATAAATTCAGAAGTAAATACGTCGAGTTAGGTTTCATGGGTTTCTTTGCAAGCATTTTCAATCGAGACTACTATCATGCGTTTCCATTGATTCGGGACGTTCTTATTCATTACGGGAAAAATCAAGCAGCTTGGAATTTATTTAATGTGCTACTTCAAATAACAGACGATTTACGTGGGGTAACTTTGATGATGCGTTTTCTATCGAGTTATCCAGAAACTTTCCATTCAAAATTTTTGGAAGCCAATTATTGTTTGACTATTGGAAATCTTAAAATTTCTTTAGGTTATTATTTGACTCAACTTCGTGTCAATCCAACTCCTTTGAAGAGTCTTCTACTTGGATGTGTCTTGATACAAGCGTTTGGTCAAAAATTCACCAAGAATAAAGAGAAAGTGACGAAAATTGCCTTTACACTGTTTTTGAAATACTCAACTACGAGGAGTGCAGACGCTTTTGAAGAAATCAACTACAATATGGGACGTTTGTATCAACATTTTGGATTACAACACTTGGCGTCTACCTACTATAAATTGGTTTTAAACTACCAGAGTCCTTTGAGTGTTGAAAATCCAAATTTGAGCTTGAAACGTGAAGCTGCGTACAACTTGCATTTGATTTATAAAAAGAACAAGAATTTTATAGCTGCTAGAAACGTTTTATTGAAGTACAACCAAGTTTAACTGTGATTTTGTAAATATTTTGAAATAATATAGGAATTTATAATTAAAATAATTTTTTTAAAATTAACCTACTCACTCACTCAAATTTTTAACGTTCTATCGATTGAATTGCGAAAGTGTTACGGGAGAAACAATTTGATTTTGCATTCACCTAACTGAAGTTGATGAAACCAAAACTGGAAAATATGTTGCGAGTCTTCTAGAGAATTATTTATGCTCGTTGATTGGTAACGTTATCTGCCAAATTTAATTTTTTATCAATGTTTACCGAAGAATTGATTCGGTGTGCAGTTTATTTTTCCCGTAGCTAGAGCGTACAATAGTATTTACATTAAAATTAGTTAAATGCCAAGCTAAAAATGCTAATAAATTTTGGCAGCGCTCACACATTATGAATCTTCGTAGATTCGGCAAAGTGTTTTCGAATTTTAATAAGCGATGGCGATAATAGTGAAATGCACTCCTAATGAAAGTAAATAATAATTTTATTAAGTTAGAAAGTAAAAATGCAAAACTTAATTGTCTGTGAAAGTCCTAACGTTCGTTTTACAAATTTTGAATAATCTAAAAGTCCTTTAAACTGTATTAATTACAAATAATAATATAATAAAATCGGGTTTTTAATTCGTCATTACCTATACATCTTATGCAAGCGAACACTTCCATATTAGGAATTTGTAAAATGCACGTTTATAATTTTATTGCAATGTGGTCCTTGTAAAAGATTAACCAAATTTATCTACCCTAATTCTCACCAAAACGGGATGGTCACAGCATGTTAAAGAAATGGAACCTTCGTATTTTTTTTTTTATGTTAAACAAATCTACTATCTAATTTTTTTGAACAGGAGTAAAAATGGCAAATAAAACTCAAATAGGTACTTTGTTACCTATATGTGCTTTTTATAGACTTAGCAACCTACATGTTTTAAAAATAAGCATTGTACACACCGCGTGACTCATTTAGAAGATTAACAATTAAAAATCATAATTTCTTATTACGCAACAATCGTCTAAAAAATGAAAATGCATCAATGCCATTGAAATTACCTGTTGAAATGACCTCACCTAGTCTAGAAATTTCGCAGATTGTGTAGGAGAAAGTGAATCTCGATGCATATGCTGCTTATATCCACTCGTTATCGTCTTACCTTTTGCCATAAATTAAAATTTGATTAAATTAATTAGAATTTTACGATCTGGTTAGTCGATTTTTTATTAAATTTTGGGATGAAACTAGAAGATTACTTCGGTATAAGACCTTTTGCGCACACTTGCAAGCTTTATATAACGCGATTTTGCAGACGTAAAACGACCTCGAAAATGTAAATACTGGAGTATTTGAACACACAAGTTTGGTAAATGTTAATTTGTTATAATTTTACTCAATTGTGCTTAAATGATTATCTTGGTGCTAAAATATAATTAAAGCAATATTCATGAATGGCCAATTCACTTAAACCTACTCTCTAAATACCTAGTTAATGAGCTTAAAATTTTGCTCTAGGCGTTTAAATTGCCATTTGATATAATTTAATTAAATGGAATAATTTTAATTTCGTTTCAAGTTGAGACGATAAACTCTTCCATCAATTTTCTGCAAGGTACCTACCAATTTTTTTCACCTCCTCATCTTTTTGTTAATTTCTCTAGCCGACCAGCAGAAGGAAAAGCTCTCGGCCAAAATAAATTGAGCGTTGGCATCTCCGCTTGATCATTCCGATGTTATGCGACATCCTCGGTCCACACGAACAGGATTTTCGATATTATTACGTATACATTCATTTTGTTGGTTTTTCTATTGTTTATTCATAAATCCATATTTTTAAAATCAACATACGGTATAACCTTGGTTCACAATGCTTATAATTCAGTACATTTGTTCTCTTTTCGATTATGCAATAATAAAAATAGCATTTAATTGCATTGCGTGGCCTTCACTGTAAACCTAAATTATCTATTAATTTAGAACGTTTAATTATTAAAAGTTTTTTATCAACTTAATAATCTGTCGCATAAAACATCATTAACATATAATTACTATGAAGGCGTGATTAGATATTATTATATTGTATAGTGTCGATATTAATGATTACCCAGAACTTGAATATATGAATGAAAATGATCTTTAGAAACGTAGTAAGGTTTTGGCGCCCTTGAAAGGTGCCCTACTGAAGAAATTCACAAATTTTATATAGAAAGAAACAAATATCAATGTCGAAGAAGTACTGCAAAATTCAAAGTGATTATTCCTTTGGACTTAATTTTTATACATAACTTGGCTAAAACTAAACGATAACGAATTTCTAGTTTATAGTGTAGTGGTATTCTCTTAAAAAATATAGGAAGAAGCCTTTTTTTACCCCTGACTGTTTTTTCAAAAACACAGGGTATATGAAGTTACTATGTACAATCTGTGTTTATTTATTTATATATTGCAGTGATCCTTTCAAAAAGGGTAGTTTCTCACATGCACTATAAGTGCTCTAAGCTTGCTCTTAAATGCGGGAGATGAGACGGTCGTATCTCAGGTTCTATCGTTGAAACAAATGACGTCCTAAATTTTCGAGTCGTACGTTCGGCGACAAATACTTCTAAATATAATTACCAGTGTTTCACAAATATAATCGTTTTCCAAAAAATTAATATCAAATTCGTTCACCAATCAAATTTTCAATCGCATATAAAGAAATAATGAAATAAAGAAAAACTCCCTCTTGCAATTCAATCCAATTCTAAATCTAATACCAAAATTTTTTCTTGCAAAAATAAAACCAACTGTTTTCAAAGAAATATTTCCAATTCAAAAAAGTAAATAAACGCTTTTCCAAAAATTAATTATTCGCATTCAAATTTAAATGTAATGTTAAAATAAAATTTCACTTCATAGGGAACGAAATTTGATTTCTCTTATCCAAAACGTCGGCTTATTTACCTCGCACGTTCTTTCTTTCAAATGCAATTTAAATTTTCTAATATTAAATATAACTCGAATTTATTATTTGAAATATTCTTCTTCAAAATTAATCAATTATAGTCCAGTAGCCACTCATAAAAAATATCCAAAATAATTCCAAATTTCAAAAATATACCTTCAAAAAAGCGCAATAATGCATTCGCATAAAATTACTTTATTTAATCAAATTCAAAATTTTACTCATAACTTCAAAAATAAATTTCACAAAGTCAAAATCAACGAGCCAAAAGTCGCACCGCTTACTCTCGCGGCGACTCGTAGCAAAAAACTTGGTATCTCCTTTGAAACACGACAAACCACAAATTAATTTATTTTGTAAATAATTTTTAAAATTCAATTTTATTATTTATTTATTTGTCACATTGTAATAAATCGTTGTTAAGTTTTGCTATGTACAATAAGAGTAGGGCTCGAAGGTGGAAGAAAAGAGGGGGACTTGGATAGGACACTAAGACGGGCTCTGGCCTTGACGTCGGGTCGAGCGGATGAAAAACCATTCCGCAATAATTAAAATTGTTAATTGTTTATTTAAAGTTAGTAAATTAAGTTGATTTGATTTATTGTTTTTTTTTACTTTTTTAATTGACAAAGTGAAGTGCTGATAACAAATTGGAAAAGAAGAAGAAATTTTGAAATTTTAGTCGATGCAAAACTGCATAGCAACAACTTTGTGAGGCCAGCTGCTAAAATACACGTGCGCTACAATACCACATACAAAAGGTAAATTTGGGCAATTTTAATTAACAATTTAAATAAATACGAAGAGGAGTCTCATGTTCGATAAAATTTTTGCTACGATTGCATGGGGGGTGGTTTGATATTTTATCGCACCTAAATTAAAAACAGCTACCCTTCATGACAATATATATGTTTGTGTCACCATATCTCCCGAACGGTTACAGGTAGCGACGTACATTTTTGACAGCATGTTTGTAAAGACCAGGGGAGTGTTCCTGGCTGGTCAAATACAATTTTCACTCATGAGAAGAAATTCTATCTCAGAAAACTATCTCTACACCCCCTCCCCTCCTTCAAACCCCAAAATTTATGCACTCGCCTCTGCACAATCTTCTGTATTAAATAACTAATATTAATATAAATTTACTACCATTTTGGCTGAAAATTTACCACCATTATGGCTGTTAAATTCATATCATTAGCTAACTATTCGCGCTACTATATCGGCTGACTGGATCACGAAGCGGTTTAAAACATATTGTCGTATTTCGAAAAGCTATAAAAACATTAATTTCATTTATTTTGTAAAAATATTTTAAAGTTTGGATTTTGTTTTATTTGTTTATAACAGTGTATATTGTATAAAGTTTGTTAAGTTTTGCTATGTAAAAATAAAAGAGTGGGAAGAGCGTAAAAAGAGAGTGGGACGAGTAGGTTGATGCAAGTAGACTGAGGTGGACGCTTTGAATGAAACACCATTCCCGCAATAATTTGATCGTTAATTGCTATTTTTTAATAAAGTTGATTGAATATAAATAAATTAAGTTGAGTTTTGTTTATTTTAATTATTAAAGTGAAGTGCCAAGAAATTGGAATTTTTGAAGAAAGCAGAAAATTTTAGTCAATGTGCAAAAGGTGCATCGCAATAAATTTGTCAGGCCAGCTGCAAAATACACGTGCGATTCAATACCACATGCAAAGGTAAATTTGAGCAAATTTTATTGACAATTTTAAAACAAGAAGAGCTCATGCTAATTAATGGATGCCCAGCTAAAAGTGTAATTTTTGGAATTAAGCAAATTTTATAAGATTTGTATAGCTAGGGTCATTTCAATATATTACTTTCTCTGGACATTTTGACAAAATATACTCAAAAAAGAGTGAAATAAAATAAAAATTAAAAATTTTAAAAACCCCTGACGCACGCATTCTTTTCACACGCATCCTTGGTTCCTAGGCTAACTCTGGATTCTGGATTTTGGTTTGGAGGGCGGGGACTAGTCCCCACGCGCACTTAGACTACTACACCGGGCCCATTGTACTGCCTCCGATACAGCGGCCCTCGTCCTGTCACCCCTCAAGCCATCCCAGTTGTAGGACAAACTCAAGTATTTTGGCAGGCGGAGTGCCACTGATTCTGGCCATGTTAGGCCAGAAGTCCCCTAGCACGGCACCTCTCCTTGACGCCAGAGCAGGACAGTGACAGAGCACGTGTTCCGCTGTTTCGTCTGCTCTGTTGCATAACTCTTTCGCCTCTATGCTACGGAACTTATTGCAAATTGTATCACATCTTGTCTTCAAACTCACTCGACAATATTTCAAAGTCGATTTTCTCGAAAATTTCTGGCCATCTGGCCCTACTGCTTTGAGGAGTTCTTATTGAAGAGCTAAACTCTCAGTACAATAAGTGGCAAAAATTACAAAAATTAAAAAAAAGGTCATATAATTCCCTTGTAAGTAGTATCCGACGTAAATTTCTTCCATGGAACGGCTTTTCAATCACGTATTCGTGTGATGTCATCGAGTTATTTACTCGAGATCCCATTTGCGTCTATCAATCAAAAGCAATGGCTGTTTATTTTACATACTAAAGTGTCAATAGGAAAACAATTTTCTATAACGCAGTAACAGTTTTTACACATATTACGTAAGTTATGTAGGTGATACAATAATAATGACCATTTTTACCTAACATTGTTGTTCAAGAAAACAATGTAACAATCAAAATAAGAATGTCTTAAGTTATCCATATTAGGTTCACCGTGAAAAGAGAGATGAATAAAATGATGTCAAGTTAAATTGATTAACCAGTGACAACAGGTTTTGCTAAAACATAATGCAAATTCCTTTTTAGCAAGTATTTTACATGGCCATAATTTTTAATTTTTAGCTTTTTTCCAAATTGGTTTAATTGGTTAAATTAAAGAAAACAATATGGTTTACGAACCGCTGCGCATCCTATTGTGGCGCCTACCGTAATTAAATAGTGCACCTGTACGCACTGCTTTACTTACAGAAGGAATCAATTATTGCTACTTAACCAGTAAAAGTGTGGTGGTTGTGGGTTGAAACCACCTACCCACCTTATTTTTCAAATTTACACCTCCAAATTAAATTTTGAATCAAGAAAAAGTCAACGAGCAGTTACAATAAAACGTCCGGTTAATTTATTGTTAAAAATTGGGTTACCTTAATAAAATAACTGGCCTGTTCAAATATTTATCGAACACCCACTATGGTGGAAGCGGTTCACTAAATCGAATAGTGGCACAAAACATTGCACTCAAAATAATAATTATATCATTATAAAAATATATTTGACGCCGACACAACTCTGTTATTTATTTTATTATTTTTTACGTTATTAGTGTGGTAGGCGGTAGGAGTCGTTAATTCTCATTAATATTTTTCTACTTAATTTCGGCTAGTCGTATGGTCAGACTGGCCGGAGATTTTGCTTTTTGAAATCTCGCATGAGCAAATATTCAGATTTTTAGATCTGAGGTGGATTGGTGTTCAGGTTTTGTTGAAGAAAATTTAGAGGTGGCTATGATATTATGATGGTGTAACTCTTGATCAGCTTGAAGATAATAATTGTGATGGGCGCCAGATAAAATTAACAAAACAAATAAAAAAAGAAAAAACTGTAAAGCAATATATAAAAAATGGGAACAAAATATGGAGCTAAATGAAACTCAAAAAAAACAAAAATAAATGTATGAAATTATCAAATTCGGCTTCAAAAATTGAAAGTTTTATTCAATAGCTTATTTAGAAATTGCTTAAAGGGAAAGGGGGATCAAACCATATGAAGAAAAAGCGGAAAAACCAATGTTTTTCGCATAATTTTACAGATTATTGCAAAATAACACAATCTAAGTCATTCATGGGGGAAGGGGGCAATTGCCTCTTTGCCATCCACTATGTATACGCCATTGGTTTTATTCAAAACTTTTGAATATCTATCAACTATCAACTTGACAAACATCGTTATGATAATAAAGAAATTATAAAATAGGGATGTCATAACATCATTATATAAATATTTTGTTCAAAAAATTTATGAAAATTCATAACAAAATTAGATTAACTTTTATCTATCATGCTACCAGCAAGCTATTTAGTGCCTTACAGGTCCGGACTGGGACCTAAAATCGGCCAGGGCATTTTAGAGACTGTCGGCCCCCTACTTCCCACAGAAACGCTACATGTACTCTTAACATATTTATTTTTTATAAAACGTATAATGGCTAAAATTCATGAAAAAAACATAGTTATTTTGTTTAATTTTTGTTTTTTAGTTTTTTAGTTCTAATAGTGAAAGACATTTTTTATTAGTATTATTTTGAACTTTGACATTTTATAATACATCTAACAAAATGAAAAACAAATGCACTCACAAAAATACTGAACTGAATTGCATGCAAAATGGAAAGAATTACATACTAACATGAAAAAAAAATTACAATGTCATCACCACTTTGTATTTTATGTAGATCATTATGTAGATATGCATTTCTTTTTTTTAAACACGGGTGTCTTTATTTTATACTTAATCACGCACAAACAGTGGCGGAGCCAGGATTTTGTTATGGGGGGAGCGAAGCGAGCTATGCCGAAGGCACGCGCCGCAGGCGAAAATTTGGTACCACTGTTACCTACCTTAAATTGAAATGAGAATTAAAGAACGGCATTTTCGAAAGATTTATCATTAATTTTTATTGCAAATCTTCTTATTATAATATACCTTCCCTTATTTTCAATAAATAGCAGTCATTAAGATTAAGAATTAAAACTGATTGCTAATTATTATCCATAGTGAAGTTATTTTGTATTTAAAATTTCAGTAAACACTAAAAATCCGTTGATCACGCCCCTACCTGCGCTCCCCCTTGCGCCGGACCATCCCTGTTAGCCCTTAAGTAGTGCTCATAGGTGACAATTTGGTAAATCCGCCCCTGGGGGTCCGAAGATGCCAGACCTAAATTAACTGGCCTGGCTGATTAGCTATCAACAAGCAACAAGTACCTACACTAAAAACAGTACCTAACTACAATCATATCGAACAGTCAAACACAATAATATTTTTTTTTAATTTTTTATTGCACCGGTAAAAAAGCGGAAGTGTCTGGGGGGAGGCTATAGCCCTCTAGCCCTCCCCCTGGCTACGCCACTGCGCACAAGCGATAAGAAGTGGCTGGTAGACATCAATATATTACGCGGTATTTGAACGGTTTTTGTTATTTATAAATTTATTGTGCTAAAATTTTAAGTTTTATTAACCATTTTGATACTTTGTTGTGTTACTTATATCAAATAGCATAATTTTTTTTGCGATAAAATCAGCCACTGGTTAGACGGTTCTTTGCAGTGGCGTAGCCAAGGGGGGGACCTGCCCCCCCCCCCACCCAAATTATTAATACGTAATTTTCAATGACTTCAAACCATGTATAGATTTCTATATAAATGATTTTCATGATACTATATTTGAAGGCAAATGGCTGATTTTGCATCAGAAATGAAAAAAACATGAAGGAGCAGCTTCCAAAATATACAATGGAAGCTCTTAATCAGTTTAATATTGATGTTTCCGAATATATTGTCGTGAAACAAAATATTTCGACCCACCCTGTGCTAAATTGTAAAAATTTGTTAATTTCACTTTTAAACGTTTAAATTGGAAAAGTGCAGAGTGGGGAGAAAGGATGGAGATATGGGCTTCTTGTGCCAACTATGGCCGACAGCGGGTGCTAGATTTTGTATGCCCGCTGAGTTTTGATATTTTTGAAGAATTGTGAGTAATATTTTATTTTGATTGCTTAAATAAAGTGAATTGAATGCGAATGCATTATTGCGCCTTTTTGGATGATTACTTTGATATTTGATAATTTGGACATTTTTGATACGTTGCTACCGAACAGTAGTAGATTTGATTGATTTAGTTAATTTGGAAAGAGCAGTTAAAATTATGAATTTCGATTTGAAGTTAAAAATTGGAAAATTTAAAATTGTATTTGTGCGAACGAATGGTGCAATTGATAAGCCGTCGATTTGGATAAAGACAAATCAAACTTCGTTCTCATCGAATAAAAGTTAAATTTTACATTACACTGAATTTAAATTTGGATTTGATTTAATAATTATTTTTGGAGAAATTATTTGGTTGCATTAAAAAAAAAAATTATTATTACAATTTTTGGACAAAGTAAAATTTTATTTTGCATTTATTTGAATTTAGATTGTTTATAATTTTTGGAAAACGAATTTGTTTTATTTTTGATACAAGACGAATTTTAGTTGATTTTTGAAAACGCAAAAATCCTTCGACCCTTGAAAATTAACAATTGCTCCCGCAATCCAGAGTAATCCGAGCAAATGTAAGTGTGTGGAAATTTTCTACGAAAATACCATTACAATATATATTATTTTAGGAACATTAGCGGTTACTACAGCCTCTGTAGAAAGAATATTTTCCATCTAAAACGAATAAAGCCAAATTTGAGAAATAGTACAGGCGAGAATAGGTTAAGCGGTTTAGCTTTATTAGCAGTTCACAGGAATGTGCCTATATTAATGTAGAAGAGGTTATAAATACTTTTGGAATAACAAAAAAACGCAATGATTTTACAATTATAATTATATTAGAATAATAATAATTTCTATGACTTAATTTTTAATGTTTATTTAGTGTTTTAGGTTTTAGTGTTTATTATTATTGTCGTTAACGTTAAAATGTCTGACGAAACTCTTTTTTCGGAGAAATTATTTTTTATTGTAATTTTGTAACTTTCTATTGAGCGCATGACCTTGAAAATTTGAAAAATGTTTGCCTGCGGCGCTATTAAAAACGGCTCGCTGCGCTCGCAGGCCCCTCCCCCGAACCAAATTTCTAGCTACGCCACTGGTTCTTGGACTGCACCGACCCATCAGGCGGCATTTGCCCGATCTGCTCTATGGCTAATCCGGGCCTGGTACCTTATTAGCGCGTTATTGCAGCAAGCGATTCATTGCTGCTTGCTGTCAGCATTACATAGCTAATTAGCAGATATATTTTGAAATAGATCACCGCTGGCAAAATAGCATTAAATTAAATTAAATAAACAGCTATTGAAATTCGCAGTTGCTTTTTAGCAAGAAAATGCTACTTGGGCTATTAGCGATCGGTGAACAAAAATGACAAGTCCGTTCGATACGATAAGACCCAATCTTCAGGAAGTATATCTAATGGGTTTAGTTACACGACCACTTAGAATTCTAAACGAAAAACGAATTAAATTTGAAATAAAAATTTTTTGCACAGGAAGTAGAACCTGATTAATTACCTAGTTTGTCTAGTTTGTCTTTGATATTGGGATAGAAAAAACTACTAGTTCTTTACATTGCCAATGCGCTTCATTTGAAAATATTTTCTCTTTTCTTGCGACGTCCTTCGTTCTGCAACCTTTCGGAAAAACGAAATTTTTATCGACGAACATGGGACAAATAATTTGGATGGATATAAATCTAACGATATTTGATTTATACGATAGATCTCAATCAGTGGTACGGAGGCTTAATTTTATTACGACTGCAAGATCACGACCAAAAATAGTTTAATTTATTTTAATTTATATCAACTGGATGCAATAAATTTTGCATTATATGTTAAGGTGTAGATTGGTGGGTAGGCCGGTTAAGTGGACTAACTTAAGTCGCATTTATTTTTAAAGGATGGATTACCATTTGCTTGGTTTCTTCCAAGATAACCGTAGAATACGAGGATAAAAAATCCAATTTCCAAAATGCATAGGATATTAATAGCAATAATAATAATTGATCGGCATTGTAGTAGGTGTGTGTCTCATCCCACTTATGCACATAGATATGGTTTTGTGACCGAAATGACGTCGCTGTTAGCAATCATCAAGCGGGGGCACGATCCTCCGGTGGTATCCACGGTCCACTTGATTGTCCTGGTAAAATGTACCTTCAGTTTGTTACGAACCGGAGTGCCATAAAGCTCTAATTTTTTGTGATATTTGGGTGCTAATTTTTTATTTTTGTTTTTGTGTTGTTATTTTCACCTGTTAATTAATTCAACAGGTAGGACAATTTTTTTTAATTACCATTTAATTTAAGAAATATAAAATCAAATGCTGAAGTTGCATTTTTATCATCGGACAATAATTACAAATTTATTCTTCGTGCTTATAACGAAGACGAATCAATATTCCAATTTTTTGTACAGATTGCCTTCGGGTGTGCGTTATAATTTATGCATTTGTTGTAGTAAACAATTATAAAAAAGCTGAATGCTAAACGAGTTATAAAAGTTATTAACAAATTAGTTGGGACAACGAAATATATTGGAAATGTAATTTTTTATTGTTCTGGTGCTCGCGATCGGAATTCAGCAATTTTAAGCAAAACAAAAAAGTATTCTTGTTCTAACCCGATTCTTCTCGTCGAGGTGCTCAAGAACAGCTCGGATGAAACATTACACACGATTAAATTTTTAATTTTTAAAAACATGTAATTTTTAATGGTACATCCATCGAGCTTTTCCAAAGACAGTAGCAGTAATGCAATTTTACTCGAGTTACACATTTTTCGGTACTTTAGACGATAGGTAATTTAATGTTTTTTTTTTTTAATTATAAATAACGGAATAATGTTGGTTCTATTTAAATAATAATAATAACAATCCAGGAACGTGCAAATGCGTGAAATTTATGCAATTCAACAATTTTAAGTAAGTTGAAGGGCATTTGTTGAACTTTTACGAAAGATTAAAACATTCGTGGTTATCACTTTATCATTTTTCAAGTTTGTTACATTATCTAGTTACACGAAGTGTTTACGTAATCGTTAATAGAAATTTCATTTAATATTTCCTTTATATATTTTTCCATTTTACTTCCGAGTTAACGTGGAATCCAAACCGAAAATCGAACCTATGCTCCTACGGTTCGAAGCTGCTATGGCAGAAACCAAAATCGGAAGGCTAGAAAATTATTTGAATAAAATCATTGTAAAGTTCTTAACTAGGAAGGCGTTGTTAATTTATATTCTTGATTTTCTTGTTTAAATGGTTTGTTGTAATCGTGAGTAATATAGAAATTTATAAATTGATATAAGATATGCTATACCTATTTATGTAGGTGTTGGCAAAACTAGTTTTGTTAAATTACTACCGCATGACCGATCATCCAATTTTTTAATCGTACATTTTTTCTTCATTTTCAATCAAATAAATGTGATTCAAATTAGATTAAGTCACCCCGAACGGCAATACCAGAAGGCACGAAAATTTGCAATTATAAATTTCGAACTCCTCATTCTTCGTCATTCGATCAAAGGTTAAAGGTTAAAATTATTTTAGATTGAGAATACAGAAAATAAAGAAATATCGTTTCTTTGACACGGAGGTAGTAGGTGTAAGCAAAGATAAAAGAAAAAACTTTGTAGGTTAAACTAGTTTTTTTGCTAAGCTGTTATGGAAGAAGACTTATGAAGATGATTTGACCCATGTAGGTAAAATACAAATACGTATGTTTACCAAAAGCACGGTTTCGTGGGATGTACCTGTTAAATAAAAATTTGTTTTTAATAAATAATAAAATGCGACAGCGATAAATTCAAATTTCTAATTACGTTGCGATAGGTTAGTGTTCTTATATATTAGCCAATCAGGGCCGTATTTATCCCCCCCCCCCCCGAAATTATTTATCAAGTACTGGAAGTCCGCCTGCAATCGTAACAAAATCAATACTAATAACAAAAACATTAAACTTGAAGTATTAAAAAAAAAATTAAAACTAAAGATATTTCTAATAAACTAAATCCTGTGTAAAAGTCTGTGTACTAAGTACTGTGTAAAAGTCTGCGGTCTCTTAATTAATATTGTTAGTTATTACCCCTATTAATAAATTTTCGATTTTTTGAAAAATAATTATATCGAAATAAATGAAATAGATATTTTATCTTAATTCTTACTATTATGGTAAAAATTTTACCATTTTTTTTTTTAAAGAAAATCAATTTTATGACCATCATCGCCAACATAGCTTAAAATAACACTTCCGCAATAAATTAGAGTGGGCATTGCAAACCTATAAATTGTCTTATATTTTGGTGTAATTTAGTTCTTCGTTTTATAATAATAAGAATTTAGTTTGTGATTTTTATTAAATTAAAAAATTTTATTTAAAGACGGTTTTTTACAAAAGAGTTTAAAATTAAAATATGAATAAGTTTAAACTTATTAAAAATATCGTAGTAAACAAAACTCCGCGATGCCCCCCAGAAGTCAACCTGTAATCAAAATTTGTCGCTCCCTCGACAAATTATTTTCAACCATTAAATAAAGTTCACAAAAATCAAAATTTTCTTTGAATATCCAACTTACATAAAGAATAATCGCTCAAAAAAATAACTACTTTTATTAAATAAAAACAATCTTCTCACAAAATTTCAACTTTTTTGCGGTCACTTTCGACCAAAATACTTTTAAACAAAATTTTCCAATAACAATACTCAAAAATAAAATCTTAATTGCAAAAATACTTGCATAAAATTATACTTAAAACATCAGGGGAGCAAAATCTAGGCCTCCATCGTTTCCGCCATCTTGGCAAAAAACCTCCCTCTACTAATTTTTCTGCAAACATTACATTTCAATAATTAATATAACAAAATTTAAATTTAAAAAATTTTTCCAAAATTGCATTTATTTTGCCGATTTTAGCATGACTGACGGTTTAAGTTGGAACTTAAATTTTTTTATTTAGGTATTTATTTATTTATAGAGTTCCTTCTATTTTTTATTTTATATTTGTTTTTTATTGTAGTTCTTTTTATTTTTTAAATATGTTGTACTTTATACTTTTATTTTTTGTTTTGAATTTTAGTTTCCTTCGTATTTTAATAAATTAGCTATTTATTTTTTAATATTTTTAACCCCTCCCCCCTCGAAAATGTAGTCTAAATACGGCCCTGTAGCCGATGATATGTTTAAGAGCTAATAATTTATATTGCAGTGGTATTCTCCAAAAATTATTGGTAGAAGCCTTTACTGTCTTAATTTTATTTTTTGTTTACCTCGGCTAGCTTATTAATGGTCGGTAGCATTGAGCTCTACTCAAGAGTCGGTTCCTATGGCAGTTACGGCGACAACTAAAGTTGAATCCGTCTTCCAAAAATAAATAAAATAAAAATTTTTCTTCTTGTTAAAGTAAAACCAATATTATTCAAAAAAAATATTTCTAATTCAAAAATTAAATAGTAAATCCAATTCAAAAGTAGTATTTTTTAAAGCAAGGGATCTTGGTTTTGATTCCGACCTTATCCAAATCGCCCGCTTATCAATAGCACCATTCGTTCCTACGAATGCAAATTTTAATCCTTCTAATTTTTAATACAATCCAAATCAAAACTTAAATTCGAACTATTCTCTTTCCAAATCAATCAAACCACCGCTCGGCAGCAACTTATCAAAAAATATCAAAATTTCAAAATCACGCAATAATGCATTCGCATCAAATCACTTTATTCAAATCAAATCAAAAATATTACTCACAATTTCAATACGCATAAAAAATTAAATTTCCACGGGCATACAAATTCTCACACCCGCTGTCGGCCATAGTTGACCAAAAAGCCTCGGCTTCTTCGATTCGCCCCCACCTGTCCAATTTTACAATCTTATAACTTAAAATTATTAAACAAAATTTTCATCAAAATGTATAGGGTGGGTGCAAATCCTTTTGAAACACCACAATATATTATTCAGCATTCAGTTCTCCTGTAATCTTTCGGCCTGTCTAGAAGTTGAGTCAGTTAGGGATTGTAGCTTTATTATGTAATGTCGATAAAAGGTAATAAATAATAGCAGTGATAATAAAAATGGGATGTATACTAACAGTTTCAATTAAATAAATTATTTTACAACTAAATTTAATGATACATTATACATCTGGTTAATATTTAAATGCTTATGAAAGCAAGATGTGAGAGTAATTTTCTTGGCCACCTTTAAATCCTTAAAACTTGGTAGGATAACAGAAAAATAGAAATAGACGAAAAGGACCCCTTCCTTACACCCCCGACAATTAATAATTATTAAGGTATTTGTCCAGAATTTTAAAATTGTTTCTACATACTAACCTGACGTAGTTGTCGAGTAATTATTTATTTATTACTACTTTTTTTATTTACTAATTTTAGTTTTATTTACTAATAAAACACGAAATTCATTAGTCACAATCATTGAAATCGACATAAACATGACATGATTTAATGTAAAAACAATTATAGCAATGAAGGTGATTAAACTTAAGCAATGTATTAATATTTAAACAAACGCGATAATCAAACTAAACAAGTTATTAAAAAAAATAAATTAACTTCGTCTCTTAAATATAGGATTTTTTAAAAACTCTTCCTGCGAATATTAAAAATTTAATGACTAAATTAATCGAAGAAATTTTAAATTGCAAATTTCGTGTTCGAATTAATTAGGAATATGAAAGCTAAAAATAGAAAAATCCTTGAACACCCAAAGAGTTGATTTTGTGACAGTGAAAATTAAAAAATTTGCATTCTTAATAACACCAAATTGAGAGTTATTTAATTTACAAAACGATGATGTGATATGTCTGCGTGCACATGCCATTTTTATATAATTAACACTTGAGACATAATTTATGTTTTCGTTATTATTTTAAGTAAAATTAATTACTACTTGCAGTTAAATAATTAACCTTTTTGTAAACAAGAGCAACTGCTAATTTGTAGTTTACTGATCAGAGGTACTTGCGGTTTGTTTAATTAATGCAAAATTCATAAATAATGCAAATTTGACTATTTAATCTTAAAGGTTATCTTTAAAATTGCCTTAAAAATTTTTATTTAATACTCACACCCAAAGTAGATTTTTAAAAATTAAGGGACCTAGGCGATTGTTTAATAATTATTGTTAATAATCTACATCTCGACTATAATAATAACTTTAAGTTTATACGTTTCTAATAATAATTAGTGTAAATTTTCATAATTATCGATAAAATAAATTAATTTTAATTAAAAATTATACACTAGTGTAACTGCGTTCATTAACAGAGCATTAATTAAAAATAATGTTAGTAGAGCAAATTAATTTTTTTCATCCAACGAAACTCCAACTGTGCCGGGATAGCCGGTACAAAATTCTCCAAAAATCCTCTGTAAAAATATATTACTATTTAAGGTCGGGGATTGACAAACTTTTATAAATATCCGCATCATCGCTACTGGCGCAAAATATATATAAATATTTAAAATTTAGCAAAGTTACACACTTCACGTGATTGTGCTAAAATCCAATAGATGTCACCTCATCTGCAAAATTTTTAATTTTAAAATTAGAATTATTACAAATTGTCGAAATCGATAGAACATTTTATCTGTAATAAAAAATAACCTTTTTGGGGTATTATAATCCCTTTAATTTTAATCCCTTATCCTCGATTTCATTCTCTCATCTAATATCTGCCTGGCAAAAGCCATTAATTCAAGGCTCCATCTTCTTTAAAAAGCTTGAACTATTTTCGAACTCGAAAGTTCAAAATCTACATAAAATGATAAGTACACGAGTTCATTCATTTTGTTGTTATTAATTAACTTTTTTCAATTTCATTTATTGATATGTAAACTTCGCATATATCCGCGTGTTATTGTAGAGAAAAATTTGGTATAAAATTTTTTTTTTTTTACAGTTTTTAATTTCATAATGTAATTAAAAGTTTAATTTAAATTATGAACTTACAAAAACATGGCTAACAGTTTCTTCTACAAGTTGTTAAAAGTTTAAATGTTATATATGATTTAGTTTGGGAGTAAGTCTGTTTATTAGCTTGAAAATTGCAGGAATCTTCTTCGGTTCGTTCTGTTTTTGCGAATATGAATATTTTTCTTCTAGTATCACCAAGATTGGCAGAAAAAAGTTTTTTGATTAATTATTTATTACTTATTAAAATTATAACGTAATCGCGGTTGAATTAAAAAAATGTTTGAAATGACTGATCCGATATTATAGGTGCTAAAAATAACAGTGACTTAAAAAAACTTAAATATTTCTTTTTCTCTGCTACAACCATAGTCTGTTTTTTTTAAGAAAAATATTGGAATTTGTACTAAAGTGACAACCTTAAATTGTAAACCAATGAAATTGCTTTGAAGTTAGACGCTATTACAATAACGAAATTTTTGCGATTGAAGTGCTATGCGTGTTGCCTAAACTGAACCGGGTAAAGTCATAAATAAGATAGATTTGAACAGAGTTCAATGTAATATCGAATAGACAATTTGCTTTTAACACGAATTTCGTTATGTTTAATATTATTACAAGATTAAGTACTTTTTAAATTATCTGAAGTTTCCCAATGTAAATTAGACTTTGCAAACGACGCGCCACCTATATTATTCATATCTTAGATCGACTATAGACAAATAATTCGAAACAGCATCTTTGACACATTGTAGAGCGTGCGATTTTGATTACTTTTGTAAGTATTATTTTATTTTACCTCAATGGACACTTTGTATCTATTTGATAATTTATTATGCGGCGAAGGAGTTTTTAATGCCTGAAAAGTGCATTTTATAGAATTCGTAGTTTGTCTGTGAAAATTAAATATGATTTTCTAAAAAGAGTTTGAGGACAAATTACTAAGGATTAAGAAATGTAAATAATAGTCCTATAAGCTACTATAGCAGTTTTTTTAAACTTTAAATTTAAAAACTGTGTATTATTTTTTTTAAATATATAGACGCCTGAAAGATTCCTGAAAGTTTGTATTTGAAGAAACACAATAAACTTGTTATACATATTTTAAAAAATTTATGTAGTTTTTAGACAACGGCTGCTGGAAATTAGATATTTCGACATAAAATAGGTATTTTTAAAATTCAAAAATATAAAATAACTTATCATGTTTCCTAACGTATTTAATATACGCTCTCAAAATTTTACCCAATACTTGCAGAATATTTTTAGAAAAACTATAAATTTTTGTTAATAATACGAGAATTAAAAAAAAATTGAATCGATAGTATTTTTAAAAATAAATTTTTTTTGAAATCTCAAATATTAAATACTTAAACTTGAGAATTTTAATTTGGAATATTGTGAGTCTTGATATTTCCGATATTGGAGATATTATTTAATACCTAGTTACGTAATATGCAATTTGTGTACCTATGTAGTTTTTCGTGGGTTGCTTTTAAGATTTCTCATTTCTCTGCTTTCCTCGTCTAATTTTCTCATATTTTGTTTTCGTATTATAATATTTCATGATTTATTCCCTAGTCGATAATTTTTACTGACTATAACTTTATGAGTTATACTACTTTTATTTCAATTTTAATTTATCTATTTGGACGTAAAATTTATTGTACCTACTTGCAATAAAATAAAGTACAACACATGTTTTTCGGATCAAGGACGCTTATCAGATATTCAAAAAAATGTACCTTATTTGGCCAACACCTTAATTGGATAAATGGGTCAATCATTGAATTGATATTTGCGATTTTAAGATGACTACTTTACATTACCAACACATGGTTTTAATATTTTATGGAAATATTTTTGTAATTAATTCCAACTCATGTGACGATTAATAACATTTTAGTGTTTAATTGATTTAATATAATGCCAGCATTGCTGCCCACCTCGAATTACATCATCGGATGAAGTACACCTGCGAAAAATTATATTTATTGTAAATTATTAATTTTTCGTTTAAAAAATGCCATAATAGACGGAATAACACCCAATTAATTACATTGTCATCTAGTTAATCGAGTTAATTACTGTCACAAAGTGAACTAAATGTACTCCGGTATACATTAATTAGCAATTACCGATTAAAAAAAGAAATTAAATAACATCGATGTCAGATCTCCTTTAAAGTTACTTATGGTGCGATTATTTTTTCCTATTATGGTCAAATTAGTGCCGTAAGGTTACCTACTTAAATTGTAACGACGACAGGTTTTGCAATATCTTCACTTACTTTTTTCCAAAATTAAGTCATGGTTTTACCAGTCATGCTTATTCCAAAAATTTTAATGAGAGGAAATGCTCGCAAAAATATTATTTTAATTAGTTATTTATGACTGGCACTTATTGATATCGTACATCTCGAACTGAAACGTTTTAACGTTTAATCATTCCACTTCAACATCATCGGTGGTGCATTCCGGAGCCACTTTGTTCTTGCATTTTGCACATAGTAATATCGAAATAAAAACAATTTATTAATTTGCTATCGAATATTCTAAACTAGTGGCATAGCTAGGAATTTCATTCAGGGGGGGCCTGCGAGCGCAGCGAGCCGCTTTTAATAGCACCGCAGGCGAAAGTTTTTTAAATTTCCAAGGTCATGCGCTCAATAGAAAGTTAAAAAATTACAATAAAAAATAATTTCTCCGAAAAAAGAGTTTCGTCAGACATTTTAACGTTAACGACAATAATAATAAACACTAACAAGGGAATTATACGACCTCCGCATTTTTGTAATTTTTGCCACTTATTCTACTGAAACTTTAGTCCTTCAATAAGAACTCCTCAAAGCAGTAGGGCCAGATGGCCAGAAATTTTCGAGAAAATCGACTTTGAAATATTGTCGAAGGAGTTTGAAGACAAGATGTGAAACAATTAGCAAATAGTTTCGTAGCACAGTGAACCAGTAGGTCCGCGGTTCTATTCCCACCTTCGCTAGTTTTTTTTTTCTCTCTATTGCTTATTCACGCCATTTAATTATTGTAAAATTGATTAAATTTATGCTTGTAGACTAAAATGTGTCAACATTTAATTTATAAAGTACATTCAATTTTTTTTTAACAAATATAAAATCGAATGTTTTAATTATTATTATTATTCAGCAGGATTAGTTTCATATGTCATCGCGCACATATCATCTGGTGGAAATAATTTACCTAATATTTATTAATAATTTATCATCTGATTTAATTTATTTATTTTACGATTGGTAGATATAGCAAACATGATGTGGCTAATAAAGCCATGCAACTGACTAGATTTTAATAAGAAATAAAAAGTTAATAAACCAACATATCTTAAAACTACATATTTTTATCCTAAAATACATTTTCAACAGTTTAGTTATTATCTAGCGTAGTTACTGAAAAGTTATCATGTCTGATATTTATCCATTAATTTGCCTGGCCCTTCGACGAGGGCTGAAGACACCGTCGAAGATAGTATGTGCAGGGAAATCGCTAAATTACGCATGAAAGACGCTCTTGTGTATTACGAGCATTTACTTAAGGAAAAGAATACTCACTAGAGAAAAAAGAATTTAAAAAAAACTATTTTAGATGGGAATAGAACCGTGGACCTACTGGTTCCTAGTCCAACTCGCTCGTCACTGTGCTACGAAACTACTTGCTAATTGTTTCACATCTTGTTTTCAAACTCCTTCGACAATATTTCAAAGTCAATTTTCTGGCCATCTGGCCCTACTGCTTTGAGAAGTTCTTATTGAAGGGCTACACTTTCAGTAGAATAAGTGGCAAAAATTACAAAAATGCGGAGGTCGTATAATTCCCTTGTAAAACACTAAATAAACACTAAAAATTAAGTCATAGAAATTATTATTATTCTAATATAATTATAATTGTAAAATCATTGCGTTTTTTTTTATTCCAAAAGTATTTAAAACTTCTTCTACATTAATATAGGCACATTCCTGTGAACTGCTAATAAATAGCCCGTACTATTTCTCAAATTTGGCTTCATTCGTTTTAAGATGGAAAATACTCTTTCTACCAGTGATGCAACCAGGATTTTATTATGGGGGGGGCTAAAAGATGCGAGCGAAGTGAGCTGCGCCAAAGGCGAACGCCGCACGCAAAAAATTTTCGGAAAAAGGGGTGTGGTCATCTTATTTTCGGTATAATTATTGTGATACCTACCACTGTTACCTACCTTAAATTAAAGTACGGCATTTCCGAAATAACCCAGGGCGAAAAATTTATCATTGATTTTTGTTGTCAATCTTTTTATTGTAATATGCTTATCCTTATTTTCAATAAATAGCAGTCATTAAGATTAAGAATTGAAACTGATCGCTAATTATCCGTAGTAAAGTTATTTTGTATTTGAAATTTCAGTAAACACTAAAAATCCGTTGATCATGCCCTTATCTGCGCCTCCCCCCTTTGCGCCGGACCGCCCCTGTTAGCCCTTAAGTATAACAGGGGCGGCATTTCGAAGTAATGCCCATAGGCGACAATTTGATAAATCCGTCCTTGGGGGTCCGAGGATGCCAGATCTAAATTAACTGGCTTGGCTGATTAGCTACCAACAAGCAACAAGTGCTACACTAAAAACAGTACCTAACTACAATCATATCGAACAGTCGAACACAATCATTTTTTTGTTTTTTTTTATTATCATTAAAAAAAAGATAGTGTCTGGGGGGGAGGGACTATAGCCCCCTAGCCCCTCCTTGGCTGCGCCACTGCTTTCTACAGAGGCTGTAGTAACCGCTAATGTTTCTAAAATAATATATTGTCGTGTTTGAAAGGGATTCGCACCCACCCTGTGCATTTTGAAGAAAATTTGGTTTTAGTAAATTTAAGTTGTAGGATTGAAAAATTGGAAAGGTGAAAAATTCCAGGCCTTTTGCCGATAGCGGCCGCCCGAGCCTGTTGTGCAATTTTGGCTCGAGGCGATTATTGAGATTTTTTGATATAAGTTTGAATTTGTGAGTTATATTCTAATATTTTTGATTTGATTTGAATAAAGTGATTTGATGCGAATGCATTATTGCGTGATTTTGGATAATTATTTTTGAAATTTGGATTTGATTAATTTAAAGGAAGAATATTTGGAATAAGCAATTCGATTTAAAGTTAAAATTGGAAATATTAAATTATATTTGTACGAACGAATGTGAGATATTGATAACTCGACGAGTTGATAAAGGGAAATCAAAACTACGATCTCTTTTAAAATATTTGAAAGTTTTGCGTTGAATTTAATTTGTATACGATTTAAAAAATTATTTATTTGCGTTAGAAGAATTTTATTTTTATTTTTGAGAACAGTAGAACCCAACTTGAGATACGACCGTCTCATCTCCCGCATTTGAGAGCAAGTTTGGAGTACTTATAGTGCATGTGAAGACTACCTTTTTTTTGGAAGGATTACTGCAATATATTGTAATGATATTTTTTGCAATGCGCGGCAAACTGCAAATAACCACCAATCTCTACGGCTTTACAAGTCGGAGAGCTAAGACTTCTCAGGGGCGGATTCAAAATTCCAAAAAATTTTCCAATTAACGAAATCCAATTTAAAATAAAATGCTGACTAATCAAAAAAAATTTAATAAATTCTCCAAAATGTTCTTCAAAAATAAATTAATAAATCGTAAATCCAATGTAAAAATTTTAATTTTAATGTAAAATAAAATTTTACTTTTATTCGAAAGGAACACAGTTTGATTTCTTGCCTTATCCAAATCGCCCGCTTATCAATAGCACCATTCGTTCCTACGAATGCAAATTTTAAACCCTCCAATTCCAAATAATTCAGATCCAATTTTTTTAATTTCAATTGCTGATTTTCTAATTTATCAACCAAATCCAATCTACCGCTCAGTAGCCACTTATAAACAATTATTCCAATTCCAAATATCAAAAATTATACTTCCAAAAAACAGGCGCAATAATGCATTTGCATCAAAATTCACTTTATTCAATCAAAAATATTAGAATATAACTCACAAATTCAAACTTATATCAAAAAATTTCAATAATTGCCTCGAGCCAACATGGCACAACAGGCTCGGGCGGTCGCTATCGGCAAAAAGCAAATATCCTCGTCGGTTCGCCCCCACCCCCACCTGTGTAATTCTACAATCTTACAACTTAAAATTATTTAAATAAAATTTTCATCAAATGTACAGGGTAGGCGCGAATCCCCTTTTTCACCACAATATATTCGGAAACATCAATATTGAACTGATTAAGAGCTTCCATTGTATATTTTAGAAGCTGCTCCTTCATGGTTTTTTCATTTCTGATGCAAAATCAGTCATTTGCTTTCAAATATAGTATCATTAGTGTTTTGAAAATTATTTATATAGAAATCTATACATGGTTTGAAGTCATTGTAAAATTGCGAATTAATAATTTCGGGGGGGGGGGGGGGGCTTGATTACGCCACTGTTCTAAACTTAAATTATTGGTTTTCAGACATCTAAGCCATGTCTACCGAAAGGTCGGTAGACGTTTCTCGCATCCAAGATGAGGAACTACTTCGAAAAATGTGGCAAGACACGGAAGATTTTGGAAAGAAAAAGGAAATACGATCTCACATGTACAAATTACGAGAAGAACGTTTACGTAATTTTTACAGTTCTGGCAGCGACACCACAAGCGAACATTCTCAAACGGTATCCAATATCCATGAAAGTAACGCAAAGGATTTATGTGGATCCATCCACGCCGATTCCTTAAAAGATTACAGTTTCTCGAGTCTCAAAAGCAAGGAAATCCGAGATTCGGAATCTCCAACCAAGGAAATCCAATACAGAATTCCCGGTAAGTCCTTTATCTTTATTATTGCTATTATTATTTTCTGAATTGAAATACTTTTTTCATAGATAAAATTGATGGAAATCAAGGATGGAATATAATTTCGACAAATGAAAAGATTCCAGGCGGTTATTCGACCAGTCAAGTTGCTGTCACATCCGGCAGCGAGAAGATAGATGGAGGTGTTGCCGACTATCTGGCCGAATGCGCCCAAAATGCTTCCATCACAAGCGAAGGTGACGATAAAAATTACGTGAAATCTTTCAAGACAAATTCAAAAAACGCTGTTCAACAAGTGGCAAAACGTGAAGACGATTCCGGAAATTTTCAGTCTTTCTCAAATTTTTCCAATTCGTCTTCCAAAGTTGTTACCCATCACCGATCCAGTTCTCAAGATATTGTGGATAATAATTCTTTTCCTTCAAATTTAGACGATTCGGTTCCGAAAGGCGTTGAATATAAAACGTACATTACCGACGTTCCAGCTGAATTAAAGGCCAATCCAAATTACGTCGACGGAAAAACAAAGGTTACTACCGAAACGCGCACCCTTGAAGATGGAACTACAGTTACGACCACGAGATACGAAACAAAATATGGTGCCACGGATACGTCGTCGCAAAATTATTCCACGACTTCTAATCAGAAATTTGTATCGAAAGGAAAAACCGATTACGATTCTAAGACAAACATTTCGGACACCTCCAAAATTATTGTTCAACGTGTTCCAAATTTCGAGCAGACAAACATTACAAAAAATGTTTCCAATAGGGCAGTTCAGGAAAAGCAGAATCTGACTGACTCGCAGACTCGTACCACGAAATCGATTCAGGTTGTGATCGATAGTAACGAACAAAATAATTTTGATGATACAAGAGAAAACGTCACGGAAACTTTTAAGAACGATTTATTGCAAAAAAATTTCAAAAATAATGAAAATATCACGAAAACCACCATCACAGAGAAGATCGTTAAAAGTGATGATCAAGGTTTTGCTAAAAAAATTGAAAACGAAAGAGTAATTTCTACCAAGTCGGAAGAAATTCCACGATACATTGAAATTATTCCATCGAAACCATCAGAGAATCGAGAAACCCGAACAAAAATTGATAAAACCGAGAAAAATATTACCATAAGGAAACAAAATATTCCAGAACAAGTGGATCAAGAATTTGTTATTCATATAACTCCTACTCCTTCGAAACCATCTCCAGAAGGAAAACCCGACAACGTTATTACAACCATTATTAGAACCGTGGACGATTACAATAACAAACAGGATACAAAAGTTCATCAAGTTGTAGAACAAATAAATAAGCGAATCAGCGTGGAAGTAAGTCCAACGCATCAAGCATTTGCTCGATCTCTAAGAGCAGTGAGTCCAGATCCCGATAAGAAACGAGGAAGTAACAGAAGTTTAAAATCGAGCGTTTCGTCACTCAGAAGCAGTAAGAGTCCAGAAAAAACTGTGTGCGACAGAAAACCTCACAATAGATCGACTCCAGATCGTAAAATCACCACTCCTTCTAGAGAAACTTCTCCGACAAAAAATATCAACACTTACAATATTTCGCCAATAGCCAACGGAACTCCCAAACAAGTTCCAAGGAATCCATCCCGTAACAGAAGTACTTCACCAACGAGTGATGCAGAAACAAACAGAACTACCAATAAAAAAATTCAAAGAATAACTGTGGATGTGGAAGAAACTTCTGTACATAGAACCGGAAATAAGCCGATTACCAACGTAACCAGGCCCAATAGAAATTCGGTAGATCGTTCTCCAACCGGTCCTACTAAACCCCTTGTCAGGGAGTCTCCAACGAAAGAAAAGCCACAAGAACGACAAGACCGGCCGTTTAAAAGACGCGACACCTACGAAGAAAGATGTAAACAAATTTTAGGAATCACCGAAAAGGAATCGCCTAAAACTGACCCAAACAAACTTGTACGAAATGTTACAAAAGATGTTAAAATCACTAAAGAATTATCGAGAGACAAATTGATCAAATCTACTAGTAGATCTCCCGAAAAAACGAGCAGAGTACCAGAAGACGATCTGAAGTCTAGTCCAAAAAAGAAAACGCCAAGTCGAGAAGATTATCCGTCTCAAAAGCGACAAGTGCCTAACACAGAAACGCATGTGAAACGTAACCCTTCGAAAGATAATTTAAACCCACCCAAAAATGGAGTAGATGAACCAGAATTAACAAAAAAATACGTAAAACCTCTATGCGATGGAGATGATTTTCCTCACTTACAAAAACAACGCCCGACTTGTTTTCCAACTCGAAAACCTAATGATTTGGTCGATTCTAATACAGAACCAACTCACAAAATTGTTAAGAAGGATAATCCGAACAAGGAATACCCACCGATTGATAACGATTTTTATGTAAAAAGTGTTCAAGTCGATCAAAATGAAAGGGTCACCACAAAACAACAGACGACCGAAAGGAAAAGTCCTTCGAAAGAGCCAATCGATAGGAACAAAAAGAATTTCCCTGAAAATGAAAAGCCTAATGAGAAAACCGAATACGTCACTAAAATTTTGACTAGTGAACAAACTAATACTTTTACTAGGCCAAATAAATTAAATAAAAAGTCACCTAGTAATGAAGATGATTGTAAACCGAAACCATCGGTCGATGAAGAAGATACTAGCGACTTTTATCATAAAAATATTAGGACCGATGAAAATGAAACTATAACTAGGGAATTTGAAACTATCGATAGAAGTAGTCCTGGAAGAAGGCCTACTAATAAGAAGCCTACTTCGCCAAACAAAAAAGTGGATGAAACCGAGCGTTTTACAAAAACTTCTACAACTGAGCAGAGAAATACTTTTACTAGACCCAACAAACCAGATAAAAAATATCCGGACGATGAAGATGTTTGTAGACCAAAATCAGTCGATAGAGAAAGAGATACTGGCGATTTTTATCGTAAAAATATCAGAACAGATGATAACGAAACCGTTACGACCGAATTTGAAATTATAGATAGGAAGAGTCCTGGAAAGGAACCCTCAAATAAGAAACCCACTTCGCCAAATAAGAGGGTAGATGAAATCGATCGTTTTACAAAAATCTCAACAACTGAGCAGAGAAATACTTTTACTAGACCCAACAAACCAGATAAAAAGTATCCGGACGATGAAGATATTTGTAGACCAAAACCGGTCGATGGAGAAAGGGATACTCATGATTTTTATCATAAAAATATTACGGCAGATCAAAATGAAACGATCACGACGGAATATGAAATTATAGACAGGAAGAGTCCTAGAAGAGAACCCATCGATAAAGATAAGAGGACTACCTCGCCAAACAAAAGAGTAGATGCTACTGAAACTGTTATTAAAACTTTAACAACTGAGCAGAGAAGACCCAACAAACCAGATAAAAAATATCCGGATGATGATGTTCGAAGACCAAAACCAGTGGGAGTAGAAAGAGATTCAAGAGAAGATATTCGAAGTGTTCATCATAAAAATATTAAAACAGATGAAAACGAAACGGTCACAACAGAATTTGAAATTGTAGACAGGAAGACTCCTGGAAGAGAACCCATTAATAAAAATAGGAGGCCTACTTCTCCAAACAAAACAGTAGATGCTACTGAACGTTTTACTAAAACTTCAACAATTGAGCAGAGGAATACTTTTACTAGGCCCAACAAACCAGATAAAAAATCTCCCGATAACGAAGATGTGTGCAAACAAAGACCAGATGTAAAGAAGGATATCCGAGGTGTTCATCATAAAAATATCAGGACAGATGAAAACGAAACTATTACAACGGAATTTGAAATTATTGACAGGGAAAATCCTGGAAGGCAACCCATCGACAAAAATAAGAGACCTACTTCACCGAAAAAAAGAACAGATGAAACTGAACGTATTACTAAAACTTCAACAACCGATCAAAGAAATACTTTTACTAGGCCCAACAAACCAGATAAAAAATCTCCAGATAACGAAGATGTCTGTAGACCAAAACCAGAAAGAGAGACTGACGATTTTTACCATAAAAATATTAAAACCGATAGAAATAGAACCACAACAACGGAATTTGAAATTGTAGACAGGAGTAGTCCTGGAAGAAAACCTGTAGATAAAAATAAAATTACTTCTTCAAAAAAACCCGAAACTGAATGGTTAACCAAAACTGTAACCACCGAGCAATCAAATACATTTACACGACCCAAGAAAACAGATAGGTCTCCCAAAAGGTCTCCCAGTACCGAAGACGTTTGTACACTAAAAACTATTACAAGAAATGTTTCTGATGATTTCTATCACCAAAATATTAAAATCGATGACAGTGAAAGCATAACAACGAAATTTCAAATTAACGATAAGAGTCCCGAAAGGAAACCGGTAAATAAAGACAGAGATTCTCCCTCCAAGAAGCCCACTTTGACTAACACAAAAGTAAATAAGAAAACTTCTGAAACTGTAACAGTTGAACAGACAAATACATTCAAAAGACCAAATAAACTAGATAAAAAGTCTCCTTCACCGTTTGGCGATGTTTGCAAACCTAGTGCGAAAAAGTTTGATGTCGGCAAGAAAAAACCTAAAACTCCTAAAGAATTCACCGATGATGATACGGAAGATGATCATGGTTTCGCAGAAACAACAGATATTGTTTACACGACTCGAACAACTAAGAACCATTCTCCAAGATCGCCTACTAGAAAGGATAAGAATCCTAACCGGCAGTACAGTGATGATGAAGAGTCTTCGACCGATGACGATGCTCCTACGATTAGGGAAAATATAATGGTTGACTATGATGAGGTAACCGAGGTAAGAACAACCAAAAAGGATTCTTTCGGTAATGTGATCACCAAGACACCATTAAATAAAAAACCTACCAATACACAACCTAAGCAGACTAATGGAAAACCTACAAAACAATTGCCTACAAGATTGGACAAGTCAAAAAACAATGAAAATGCACATTTTGAAAATAAGAAGGTGGTTACCCAAACAACTGAGTATATTGATAGTTATTGTACTTCTCGAAAACCAGATAAAAATAGAGAAAGAATGCCGAAATCGAATGTGACGGAACATCAACCAAATATCAAACCCGTAAATGACAAAACTTACAAGAAACCCATTCTAGAAAGGCAAAGTCCTCAAAAACAAGTTACCGAATCCAAAACGGTAAAAAACGTAAGCAATATTAAACAAATCACAAAAACACATATAGATAAAAGAACAGATTCGGTGGATAAGCGACACGTTGTTACAGCAACCATCAGCATATCCCCGAAACCAAAACCTTTGCCAGAGAAGAAAATTGATAAAAAACCGTCGACTTACAAAACGACTACTAAAACGGAACCACATAATCCGACTAAAGTTACGGAAGTAAATAATAAAATTACAACAAAAACTATTACTCACGTGGTTCCACAAACGGATAAAAAAATCACCAGAACCACAAGTCATAAGACAATTAAAACTTCGCATCCAACACCTGTACGTGGCCAATCGAAACCGGAGCTTTTAGAACACAATTATAGAAATATTGAAACAGAAAAAAATAAGAAAAATATAATCACCACTAAATCTATAACTCTGGATAATTCGTACGAAGACGAAAATGAAGTGATCATTAACCTTCAAAGATCGATTTCTTCGCGCGAACCTACGCCAAATCGAATTTGTCCTCGTTTAATTCCAAACGTCGAAGACAACACCATCGAACGCTATCCAGATGAAATAACAGAACCCGGCGAAACATCTAAAAAACCGACAAGACTTTCGGATATTTCAATAATCGAATCAAACAATCTTATTGAAACCGAAAGAAGAACAGATAAAGTAACTCTGCAACAGTTGGGTAAAAAACCACGCGAAAGAGATGAAGTTGATAGACGACACCCCAACGAAACCGACCTGAACGTTCCGATACAGGCTTACAGACCGAAAAGTCCAAAATGCGAAAATTACTCAGACGATTCCGTAGATGAATCTTTTACTAGCGTTTCAGATAAGATATCTCGGTTCATTGAAACTGCAGAAAATGTTCAAACTTATGCCAACAAATCGGTCGTGGATCGGCCAAATACTACACAAATAATAAGTGACGATATAAAAACCGACGATTGCCTTTTAAGTGTTTCTGAGAAAGTAAACAAATTTACTGCTGCTCAAAATACTATAAACTTGACCAATAGAACAAAACCAAATTTGGAAAATCAATCGTCCAAGAGAAAAATTCCATTAGAAAATGTACCGAGAGAAAAATCTCCTTCCAAAAACGCTTTAGTTAGAGAACCATCGGATAATGAATCTTTCAGGCGTTATCGTTCCGATACAAGAAACGAAACGGAATATAAAATTCGGTATTCCGAACGGGAATCTCCATCGCGAGAATCTCCAAGGCGTGAGTCACCTGCTAGAGAATATCCAAGGCGGGAGTCTCCAGGAAGAGAATCGCCAATTGGAGAAACAACAAGACGAGAACCTCTAGTTCAAGTGTTTCCAAGACGAGATTCTCCAAAGCGAGAGTCGTCAACTAGAGAATCGCCAAGACGAGAACCATTTAGTCGGGAATATCCAAAACGAGAATCTCCAACTCGAGATTCTCCAAAACGAGAATCACCGACTCGAGAATCGCCGCGACGAGAACCCGTAAATCAAGAATTTCTAACACGAGATTATCCAAGGCGAGAATCACCGAAACGGGATTCTCCACTTCGTGAATTTCCCAGAAGTAAATCGCCGAAACAAGAAGTTTTACAACGCGAACCTCAGGGAAAATTAAAGACTTCGCTTAAAGATATTTATCAGCAAGAAACGCAGACAACAAAATTCTCTTCGGTGAAAGCATCCAAATTTTTAATTGAAGATACTCAGAACAAGAGACCACGTGAAGGACAATCACCGAATAGAGACATTATTTTCAATAAAACTACAAAATCTCCGATTACCATGAAAGAAACTCCAAAAAGTGTACATCATCAAAGTACTCAAAGAGAAAAGAAGAACGACTCGACCATCATAACAGAATGTGTACAAATCGAAGACGAAAATCAAACTTATACCAGAAAGAGCACTTCCACAAGACAAACTCCGGATCAAAAATCTCCCACCAAAACCGTAACAAAGAAAGAAATTTACGAAACGAAAACTTCCAAACCTGCAGATGCCACTCCAAAGTCAACTCGGACCTTGAGTTCCGTAGGTCGTCTTCGCAGTACAGAGAGCATGAAACGAGCTAAAGAGTTGTTCGAAAACTTTTCTAAAACACAAACAACCGAAACGACCATTCAGAAAACAAAAATACCACTTTCACCAAATAAATCAATCAAGGACGATTACGATCTAAAATCAACCCAGTTAATTATGAATAAAGTGAAATCGACTGATAAAGTTTCTAAAAAAGGAAATATCCCTCACTATATGTTACCTTTGGATACACGTCCAGATGAAGACGATTCTGTTTGCGATAAAACTCCAAGACATCGTTCTCGAAGTCCAAAATCTAGCCATCCTTATGGTAGTTCTTCGGAAGACATTCCACATTATATGTTGCCTTTAGATAGAACTCCGGATGAAAACTACAATGAAAAAATAGTTGATAATAAAACGCCTAGACATCGTTCTAAAAGTCCAAATCATTCTTACGGTAGATCCTCGGAAGATATTCCGCATTACATGCTGCCTCTCGATAGAACTCCAGACGATCACTACAGACAACGGTCACAGAGTCCAACTACTAGACAATCTCATAATAAATACTCTGGAGATGTTCCGCATTACATGTTGCCCCTCGATAGAAACCCCGATGAGCATGTCAAAACACCAAGACAACGTTCACGTAGTCCAACCACAGGGCAATCCTACCCTAAATACTCGGGAAATGTTCCACATTATATGTTGCCTCTTGATAGAACTCCAGATGAGTACGATCACGAAAATTTAGCTAAAAGTCCAAGGCAACGTTCGAGAAGTCCATCAACCGGACAGCCTTACTCCAAGTACTCGGGAAGTATTCCGCATTATATGTTACCACTTGATAGAACTCCAGACGAACAGGATGTTGAATCGATACATCGTTCACGAAGTCCAACAACCAAGCAACCTTATCAGTCTTCGGGAAATGTTCCACATTATATGTTACCTCTCGATAGAACTCCAGATGAACACGACGATGAAATCCGACACCGTTCGCGAAGTCCAACATCTAAACAGCTTCACCAAACCTCGGGAAGTGTGCCACATTATATGCTGCCTCTTGATAGATCTCCAGATGAGCACGATAATGACAACTTGATGCGCGGTAAAAGTCCACCGCGGGCTGAAAAATTAAACAAACCCGTAAATGGGCATTACGAACATATTCCCCACTACATGCTACCTATAGCTAAAGCTCCTCATGAAAGTCATCACGAAAAACCAAGATCTCGAGAGACAACACCAAAGCTATCGCGTGGATCGACACCCGATAAACATGTTCCAAGTTATATGAAGCCGTTGGAGAAAACTGTAAAAGCGAAAAAACCAACCAAGGGTGCCATTTTGGAAACAGAAACTGTGCAACAGAACGGCGTAGAAAGCGTTAAAATAACTAAATTTGGCATAACACTGAGAAGAACTTCTTCCGGAAGGAAAGTGATTTCTTCAAACGATACCGAAATATCAAATGAAAATGAAATAGAAAAAATTTTTGATCTCAATATTTTGGAATTTTTGGTAAGTTTCATTTCTAGTTTGTTTATCTAAGCTATAGTTTTATATTTTATAGTTGGAACAAGCCACTACTTACGAACAAAGACGTAGAATTAGATCTCAGATTAGGGTGGCCAAACAGGCGTTTGGAAGTAAAGTTCCTTTGAAAGGTGTAGACCAGAAGACATCGAGAAGTTCGCAAAAGGTAGTAACGACGTGCGTGGACACAAGTAGCAGAAAATCGCAAATCACAAAAGAGAATTCGTCTAAAAGTTTGACAATAGACAGAAAAACTGAGAGGGTAGAGAAAAATAAAACGGAGAGTAAACCAAGACAGAAAAGTCCGGAAAAGGGATACGAAAATCAAAAGGTTTCTACTACGAGAAAAATAATTAAGACGAGAGACGATGTTGTCGAAACGACTCAAGATAAACCATCATGGGTAACTCAAAAACCGCTGAAGAAGGCGAGCGACAGAGTCGTGAAAAAATCATCGTCGACAAGCACCAAATCTGAAACCGTAAAAGTTTCGTCTTACGAAAGTGAACCTATTGATTTGATAACTTCAAGTTATGGTGTGGGCCCAACCGATGAAAATGGTCGTCCTTTATTTGGCCTTAAAGCTTTAAGGGCACAGAATCAAACTGATACAACTAAAGGTGAGTAGCCAGCGCGTGAAAAGTGTATGTGCTATTAAATTTTTTTTTTAGTGAAAGGTACAGTAATTCGCAGTCACTTTCATTCCGAAAATGGGCAGGAACCAGTAGGAGAAGTTAGCGTGACTAAATTTTCAAATCAACCGACAGATTTTGGAGAAAATTTAGACGAAAGCGGTCTCGTGTCTGTTACAACTACACAAAGATTTGGCTCTAGTGGCACTCCATCGTACAAAACCTTGATCGATAATAAGGTAAATAAGGTAAAGGTATAAATTAGCTAGATATAATTAACGGTAAATGAAATACAATTTTAAATATCCTTATTGTCGACCGTAAAAACTAAGAATAAGAAATAAATAGTTGAGATAGAGGTCGTTATAATCTACAAAGTAGATGAATTTCAAAATACAAATTTGTAGCAGGACATCGGTAGTCAGGACCGTATTAGGAATCAATAACGAATGAGAAAAATAGAAAGAAAAAAATTATTAAATTCAAAACGCCTGAACGAACGACATGTTTCGGACTTATTCGTGGTATTACCCAACGAAATTGACCTCATCAGGCTCATATTGACAAAGAAAATATAAAATTAAACTTACCATTCCCTTCAACCGATCATGTTTAGAGCACGTGGCAGGTTTACATGATCGGTTGAAGGGAATGGTAAGTTTAATTTTATATTTTCTTTGTCAATATGAGCCTGATGAGGTCAATTTCGTTGGGTAATACCACGAATAAGTCCGAAACATGTCGTTCGTTCAGGCGTTTTGAATTTAATAATTTTTTTCTTTCTATTTTTTTCATTCGTTATTGATTCCTAATACGGTCCTGACTACCGATGTCCTGCTACAAATTTGTATTTTGAAATTCATCTACTTTGTAGATTATAACGACCTCTATCTCAACTATTTATTTCTTATTCTTAGCTAGATATAGTTCTTGTCGGGAGAGATAAGGTTCTTGTAACCTGATTTAATTATGTAATTTTATTATTAAATAGTATAGTGCTGTTGATGGGCGCCAAAAAAAAAGAAAAAAAAGTTTAATGCTAAATTAAATCAAAAAGCAATATCCAAATTTTGATTGTAATGAATTAAATTTTTTAGTTCAACCCTGACACGTCCAGCACAAGCGATTCCGAGATTGTCAAAAAGTCGATTGCAACGAAAGAGTCTCGACGGGGATCTGTGAAGGAATTGTCCAAAAAATATGTAGAGACCACAGGTAGATAATTATTTTACAACCGAATTCTTAAGTGTTAATTATATTTTTTCAGTTGAAAATGTGAAAAGTGAAAAGTCCGGTGTCTATCCTAAAGCCGGTTTAATTTTACGTTCTACTTATAAGGATACAAAATATGATGACGACGATGACGATCGACTAGAATCGCAAGGTAATGCTAATTTTTTTGCAATGAAAATGCCATAAAATTATTTTTTTAGAAAACTACGAAACCGTCGATCACGAAACGATTAAAACTTCGAGTACCGATACATTTTTGACAAACAAGACTCGCGTAAGTGGAGTACAAGATGTAATAACTAGAATGAAAAATTCTGATATCGGTAAGAAGGCGAGACAAACTTCCACGTTTCGATTTGTAATCCGAAAGCAACTTTTTTTTAGAATACGAAACAGATGAAAGTCCCGAAGACAAAGAAGCTAAGAGTTTGCTGAACAAATTCATTGGCTCTCAAGTTATTTTATCTGGAATGGAAACCGTAAGTTCTTCTTCGTCGCCCACCGTTCGAACTGTCAAACGAACAACGACGACCACAATGACAACTTCAAAGGTCAGTAAATCTTTTAGTCTTTTTTGAGAACGCCAAAATTAGGAAACTTGCCCAAAAAATACTTTGTTTAAATATGGAAATTAGAATGCATCGACTGTAGTCTGACCTACCCTCAGGTTTCTATTTTGGAAAAATTTTTGGAACTGCAAAAAATTCGAGCTCTACATTTTAGAGCAAGCAATGTATTTATGAATCTCTACACTTATAATATAAATAGGTACCTATAGGTAGCTTCATTTTCCTTTATGTGTTTGCTATTTTAAGAATTAACATGTGATAGTAGAAATGTTTCAACTAGAAATTAAAGTCACCAACCTGTACTTCTCGGTTCGGGATTTATTATTAGGGTCTTTGTTGTCTTTCTCAAATTGTGCAAAATATTTTCGTTTCACCTATTTTAACAATTCCAAAAATATGCAACAGCACGAAAGCGTTTTGTTGGTCAAATTGTTTTGAAAACAAATGAATTTATTTGAGTGGTCCGGAGTGTACCTTAAATAGCTACAAACAGCTTGGATCGATTCGAATTTTGTCTGACAAAATTCATATCATCTATAATCTTTCGAGTGGGGAAAGTAACTTTTGGGGAATTTGAAAAATTGGCGGTCTTCTAATAAATAATGCGTGCATAAAACAACGGTTATCTATTTTGGATTTTCCACGCCGTCTTCGAAAACCAATCGCGAATTCAACATTATGGTGTCTAAATTTGGCGTTTATGACGTCAGGCGACGCTTTAAACATTCACATTTTAGAGTATCCACAGTGCAGTGAACATCACCACATTGCTAAATCATAATCCTTTTCGACATTTTTTAAACCAACTGTTTTAATTTCGTCCTTTCGAGGTTTTTCTTTTAAAAAGGTAAACTTTGTTCGAGTACAACTAACACTGACAAAAGCGCTTAATAAAAATCAAATTTTATTGCTAATTTTTATGTTCTAAAATAAAAACGCTTTTAATAAAATTGTAAAGCTCTACAATTCCTTGTTTATTTTAAAATTTATTTTTAATAAAATTTATAAATAGACCTCTTTAATATTCAGCTTACTAATTTAGGAAACGAAAAAGGAAATAAAAAAATGAATAACTTTTTTATTTTAATTTTTTTTTTATTATTTATATATAGTTATACTACTTTTCAATATGTTTCACTAATGTAAATGCAATAAAAAACTTATCCCACTTAAAAAAAATTATAATTTTCCACTATGGCAAATTAATTATAATAGATTTTAATAGTTATAAAAGTTCTCATTTTAAGATGACTTCGATTATTTATAACTTTCTTTGATTCTCAAATTTTAATATAACCAAAAGGCAAATATCTATTTTTTTTATTATGAACCCAAAGTATTGTCAGTTGTTTGTTTTTATTTTGCATGTTTTTATTTGTAATTTTTGTTTTTTTAATAACTAAAAGAAACGTCAAAAGTGACGCACATGAATGAATTTCTGAAAACGTAAAATAGTAGCAAAAGCTAATTTTATGGTTTGAAATTTGACATATGGCACTTAGAAATTTAAATTTTTGCTTAGTTGCGCAATGTATTTAGTTGTTAAACTGATGATAAGAATAAAATGGGAAGTTTAACGAGGGCTAATCTTTCAGAAAAAAATCGTGTTTTGTGATTGGTCCAGACAAAATCAAGTGCAATGATCAAACGAACAAAATTGAATTATGAGCATTAAATGGAATTTAATGCTCAAATATTATACTCGGCCTTAGGGTTTTACCTCTGTATTAGGGTAAAATCATATTTTATGAAAATCTTTTTCTCATATTAGTTGCAATAAAATTTAACGCAGCCGCTCATCAGTTACAAATGCGTTCTGACCAGTATTCCACCACAAGAAAATAAATACAAGATTTTATTTTTGATTTTTGCATAATATAATATAATCTCATGGAAGTGAATATAATAGTATATTGTTGTGAAATGCTGTTATAATATCAAAATCAGGCCCGTATCCAACGGGGGGCACGGGCCCCCCCCCCCTCCCCCCGAAATGTTCAAAAGAAAAATTTCTTTGAAAGTTTTAAAAAGGAGGTATACCCAGCAATTCTTGAAGAAAAATTCGATTTCTGGTAACAAAAATGTTTAAATGTGAACGATTTGTCAAAGAATTCATTATATACATGGGCAAAATATTTTGAAGAATTTTTTTCCAATGTCAGAACCCTATTAAAAATATTTTCAATATTACCAGTGACTACAGCAAATACCGAGAGAAATTTTTCTAGTTTAAAACGAATAAAAACTTATTTAAGAAGGATTTTCAGAGGATACCTTATTTATTAAAATTTTTTAAATTGTTTACATTATTAAGTATTATTCAAAGAACATTCTGCTAAATTTTCATAAAAAAATACTGAAAAATAAGCCAGTGGTAGTAGTGAAAACCTAGTCACCACAAGAAAAAAGTAGCCTGAAATTAAGAAACCAAAAAGATTTCTTTAGTACATAAGTTTATCTTGGTTTTTAACGAAGGATTTTTTTTTTCAATTACAACTTATTTTTTAATTTAACCAAAACAGAAATTTTGATTGCACTTTTACAAAATATTCAAAAATAAATAATTTTATAAATTATTAATACAAAATAATACAAAAATGAATAAAAAAATATGTGAATTCTTTCGTTTAAAACCTAGATAAACTACTTTTCTACTAAAGAAATCTTTTGGTTTTTTAATTTCAGTTGAAGCAATCATGAGTTATCCTAACCACAAGGAACCTTTTTTTTTTTAGATGACCCGGTTTTCATCTCTACTACTGGCTTATTTTTCAATATTTTTTTATAAAAATTTAGCAGAATGTTCTTTGAATCCTCTGAAAAAAAATTACAAAAATATGCTGATTTTTGTATCTCGGACACTTTTCCCCCCTTAAGAAATTCTACTGGCGAAGAAAGGCTAAAATTTTCAATAAATATTGAAAAAATTTATTTGTAATAATAAAAATTTTCGGAAGGAGAACCCCTGAAAATTTTACTTTTTACAAGTGCCCCTCCGAAATGAAATCCTGGCTACGGGCCTGATCAAAATTAATCTAATTAACACAACTTTAGAAAATAACTTAAAAAAGGTTTTTAGAATTTTTTAAGTATTTATGTGGTATTTAGTAGTATGTGATGTATAAATAATAAAACCTAACAAAATGTTAAAATGTTAAAAATTTTAACTGTTAAGTAAATAATTACATACTACAAAGAAACATAATATTTAAAGAAAACAAAATGACAATAATTCACATTGAACAGGGTTGAACTTAGAAATATTTCAATAAACAAGAAATTAGAGATCTGAAAAAATTATGCTATAGCAATGAAAAACATTTCTAAAAATTAGAAAAACCCGTAACAAAATATAAAAGCTTTTATTTCACGATTATTTCCGCTCATCAGTTATGTATAGAGTGTGGAATTATATGTAAATACATATTTTTGTTGCCTATTTCAATAGTCGTAAAAAATTGTATCTATGCGTTTCTACAACTTTAAAGTTTACAACCAAAATTTGAGAGTGCATACTTTATATATTTTTATTTTTACTGCATATTTCATATGTTTTTATTTTTAAGACATATTGTCGTGTTTAGAAACGTAAAAACATTATTTGATTATTTGGTAAATTACTTTGAAATTTGTTTTGTTAATTATTTATTTGTAAATGCACTGCACATAGAATGAAGTTTGAAAATTTAAGTTTGGCAATAGAAGTAAGTGGGAGGGGTTGTTCAGCGAGGTAAGCCTAGCAGACCGCGTTGCGCCAGCTTGGCGAGCGGAGAATCGTTATTCCCGCTATGCTAAGTTATAATTTTGATTAATTTGTTTTTGAAGTAATTTGATTTAAATTGAGGGTTGTTTTTGTTTTAATAAAGTGGAAGTGCTGCAAGTGAAAATTTGGAGTTTTAGAAGTTTGTGGTTATTTGTTGAAATACCACAACGAATTGGTTAAACAAGACGGCCAGGTGTCAACAGCCGGCGGAGCGATATTATATAAAGTAACGAAAACATTTACCTTAGCAACCAATTTGTTCAACACATTTGAAAGCAAATTTAAACAAAATTAATAAGAATAAGAAAGATTTACAATAATTAAAAATTTAAACTAATAATATTGGAACTATTGAAGAGTCTCATGTTAAGAAAAATAATGGATGTACCCAAGCAAAATGATTTTTCTGGATTGATAAAATTTTTACAAATCAAATTTTTACAAATTGACATTGCAATAAATTTAAATATTGCAATGCTTTGCAAAAATAAACTTAAAAAAATATTTTTGAAAAGAACAACTTCTCAGGCACGGCTTAGAAACGAATCTGTTTATTTACTGCTTTGGGGATTTGTTATTTGAGGGCTGACCTTCCAGCACAAGAAGTGACAAAAATTACAAAAATGCGACTGGCGTATAATCTCATTGTTGATTGTAATTAAATCTCTCAATAAAATGAATTAAAAAAATTAAAGGCCTTTGTTTTTTAGTACATAATCTTTTTCAGGCATTTATTGCTGCATATGTATGTGCATATATTTGGTACTTTTTAGTGCATAAATTCCACACTCTAGTTATGTATAACAGTAAAAATAAAAAGAAGTAAGAGCAAATATACCAAACAAAATTGAAAAAAATTTTTAAAATTAATAAATTAAACAAAATTTAAATGGTTTCATTTTGGTTTCTTTAAATATTATGTTTCTTTGTAGTATGTAATTATTTACTTAACAGTTAAAATTTATTATTTTAACATTTTGTTAGGTTTTATTATTTAACACAACTTTTCTATCGCCATCTACAGAAACTTATCGTTTCCTTCGAATTTAATAAATTTTGCTTGCATAAAATTAGTTAACCATTTTAACCCTTTTATTTTAGAATTAATAATCAAAAATTTATTGTTACAATTTATTACTATCAAAATAAGATTTGGTCTTTTCTCAAAACTCAGTCTGGTAAGGAATCGAGCTAAAAAAATGTATTAAATCTATCCAAAATCGAAATTTCTTCTCTATATTTAACCGGTAGTAGTGGCGGCTGGATTTAATGTGCCAACGTGCCAAGGCACTATACCTACATAAGAATCCATCTTAGAATGAATTTTGTTTTCTTATTTTAAAGCTTAAATAAGTATATTTTTTAATTTTATAAGTATACTCCGTACGGTATTATTGAGCTGCTTGGTTCGCAAAATCCGGCTTTTTGATTTGTCTAAATTGCATTGACAATATTATCGAAGGTGTGATATGTCTCTTAACTGATGAATTTGGCCATTTTATCTATCATAGAAGAGAAATTTTTGCAAAAATTTGTGAAAAGGATCAAAAGTGAAGTAAAAATTTTGAACGAAAGCTGCGTCGTATTAAATTTTGACTTCACCATTATAAATAATTTAGTTAACGTCAAAAAATATTTTATTTCGCAAAACCTGGCAGGTATAACTGTAGCTTAATTTTCAAATTTGCCCTGTCATATTTTCCTTCTCCAACTAAAACTTATTGATTCTAGATCTTTTAAAATAGCGATCAACTGTTGTGTTTAGTGGTAGATATTTACTTGCCCCCCTTTTTTTTAAATGTGCTTACATTTTGACACCCAGAAGCTTTTAAAAAAATGTATCTGGTTATTCAAGCCCAAAATTCTAATATCTGCATGAAACCGTAGTAGGTACTTACTTGCTTTTTACGTTTTACTATTTATGTAGTAAGTAATGTAGACACTGTAGTTAGTTACGCAAAAATTATATTAAGTAGGTGTAATGTTATATTTAGTACGTGTACACATACGATTACAATAAAATAGCGCAGGTCAATGCTTTTTAAAGAACCGATCGAATAAATATCCGCATACTCTAACTTTCGGAAAATTATTTCCTTGATCCACCCTAATAGATTCTTTTAGCTACAATTAGGTTTAACGTAAACCCAATAATACCTACATAATATTATTTGGGCATATCGACGCAAATGGGTAAAAATAGACTCAACTTGGTTGTTTTTCTAAAACGTATTAATGCATCACGCTAATTTTATTAAACGCAATTTTTAAAAGGATAATAAAATAATGGGCAATCACGAGGAAGTTTAGCGATAGCACGTGGTTTATATTTATAAATTTATTTATTTCAACGAAGAACCTAGTAAGTCGAGCTACTGCAATATTTTGCTAGCTTTCACCCGATTTTATTTTTAAAATAACATGTCGAGTATACCGAACTTTTACATCTTAAGTTAAGTACCGATATATTTTGAATCACCCGTCAACTCAATATTTAGTAACTCGACTTGCTAGGTTCTTCGATTGTGACCGGATAAGTCGAGATTCGAGATGACTTACTAGAGAAATGTTAATATTATAGGGAGCAGGGGGTTGTTTTCTACTGCCTTCTGCAAGCACACAGATTGATGTCGAATGTGAGATCACTGCAATGTATCCGGCGCGATCAGGAGTAGAACCGCCGTTTCCCGATCTGTAGTCTACCCGCGTAGATATGCTGCTGGTTTGGAAATAATTTTAATTTGGTTTTACATTTCAAAACAAAACTCTTTATTCATAAATTTTTATTTACGTTATAAAGGCCAGTAAAGTAGATCCTATTTTTAAACTTTTTTAAGTAAAAATAGTCTACAAGCATTGTAAGTTTTTATTCAAATCATAAATTGCGATCAACTTCCTTGAAATTTATCGCAGTTAAAAATAGGGATAGAAAGACAACAATAAACTCGACAGTGACAAAAGCAACAATTTCGGCAAGAAAAAGATTCGACTATTTTAAAAGTGTCGGAACATTCACTCCGAGAGAGATTTAAAAAATTTAGTTCTCCAAATAAGGTGACTTTAAATTTTGGACACAATTAAAGCGCAATTAGCAATTAAACAAAACTCAAGATGGAAAATTATTTTTAAACTTTTCTAAACTTGGGAAATTCCTACTTAGAAATATATTTTGGGAATTGCTATTACCGCCCAAGGCTACATGGTATTTATATAAAAAAGATGTGGTGCTCTCTGGTCAGTTATGCATGTAAAGGATAGCCGAAATTACATTTTTCGAAATTTTGAGTAGGTACGTGGTGAATTAAAGGATGTAAATAAAAGTGTTTTTCAAGTGATTGTGTGCGTACTTAATTAAATTAAGTGATTGGAGCACTTGCAGTTCAAGTGAATAATTTTTTATTATCATTGAGATAATTGCATAATAAATCAGATAACTCAGAATCCGGAAGAGAAACTTGCTCTGGTATTTAAAGTTTTCACTATTAAATCATTTCTAGGTATATGCACCAAGTTTTTTGAAATTCTAATCTTAGTTCAATATCTATCTCACACATTATGGTTTACATACATAACATAAATAAAGGATAGTGAAATGAATGTGACGAGTGAATGAGGAGCTCGTAAGCTGAAATTGAATTGAATGCTCTCTGGAGTCGCCTATTTTGGTTAGGCGTTCAAGAGCTTTTATTTGGCTCATGCAACGCTTAAAAATTCTAAAAACGCGCATGTCTTTCAGAATTTCTAATTACATTTTTTTTGTTTTCTTTGGCAATTCTAAACTTACGAGTTTAATTTTCTAGCTTTTTAAAATCCGATTTAATTTTTTTTAATTTTCTACCGACGACTAATTGATATGAATAACCTAATAAAATGGTGCATCCTGTATCCCACTGCAAGGTTTGAAATCAAACCGTAAGGTCAAAATCGAACGGAATATTTTGAGAAAAAAGCTAGTAAAACTTTCTTATTTTTTTTTTCTCTTTCAGGAAGGCGAGAAACCAACGACAGTAACCCGTACTTTTGTACACCCGATCACCGAAGAAGAGCTTACTACTGTATGGGACGAGGACACCTTAAAATTATTGGTAAGTTTAATTTATTTTTGTTTATAACATTTTGAATTAATAACGGACATTTTAGTTAGAGCGTAGTACAGAATACGAAGAACGTCGAAATATCCGGTCCAGACTTCGCGACGTAATGGCCGAACAAAAAGGTAGGAAAGATAATCAAAATTTTTTAAACTAATAGAAACATTTCTTTCCCCAAACAGTTTGTGACGAAATTACTTCTAAAAGCAAAGAAGGAATTAGCGAAAAAGTGGAAGGTGAGTCGCTTCTTCTACCTCTTCTTCAAGGTTTACTAGATGCTCCAGATAACGAGCAAACTGCCGATTCGGGTACCGAATCTGGCGAAGATTTGCGCAACGGATTACTAATTGAAGTTCAAAATGTTCTCTCAAAATTAGCCGTCAGTTTAAAAAGTGATTCTATCGAAATGACCCCCGATCGACGTAACACCCTCTTGCAGTTGGTAACGCGTTTGCAAACCGGATTATCGGTTCAGCCTTCGAGCGGAGGAGAGCGTCGGAATAGTAGTGGTTCCGGCAGATTTACCAGAAGAAAACGGCAAAACAGACACACGGTCGGTGTTAGTAGCGAAGAATTGGAAGACGCTCGAAAGCTAATCGAAGAATTTAGACTGCGCGATTCCGTGAACTCTTCTTCTTCCACCACCGTGCAAATTCCACTACAAAAGCAACATTCGGAAGGAAATTACATAAATCAAAATATTCAGCATAAAATTACCGCCGTGAAAAATAATAAACCGACGGTGAAAAACGCAGTTGCCAAGCCGTACAATAATTCTGGCACCGCTAGCCAAAGTCATTCGGGTGCTTCGTCAACCGTTGACACCCCAACGGATACGTCAGAGATAATAGAATTCACAAAACCTAATTTTGAGCCGAACTGTATCGATCCAACAAAATCAACCAAAAGCTTTTTCCCAAAATCTAGGCCGCTTTCCGAAATAACCAAAACGGAGAACAACGTCAGTCCGGAATTGAAAAAAGTGCTTTTGCCCCAAAACGAAAACAACGTGGAATCTGACACCGAAGACACGTACAAACTGATCAATCGCATAAACGATAACGTAAGAATCCCGCCGTATAATCCAACCGAATACAAAGCAAGTATTACGTTGCAAAATAACCCGATATATTCACAACCTCAGCAGATAGAAGACGAAACCAAGAATTACAACAAATTTGCGTACAAAAAACAAAAAATGAAAAGAGCAAATACGATCGATATACCGAAACCCGTAACTTTTCAGGAAGGCGAAGACGATTACGATAGCGATTCGTCGTTGGTTGGAAAGCAAAACAAACGAAATAATTATTTAGCCCTACGTGGTCCAATCAGGGTGGGAAATAAAACTGCAAATAATTCTAACGTGGTTCCGGTGTTTGAACCGAAAACCGATAGCGATCGAAAATTCGTGGCTTTCATTAATCAACACAACGACAGCTTGAATAAGGGATCGATGTGGGCTTACCAGAAAGAGAATTTGCAAAAGAAAGCCGAGAATAATAATTGGAACAACAGATTTGGTCACATAAGAACGGCATTTGAAAAGGCTTCCACTAGTACTCCGTCCACGCCAACATCAAACATAAATTCGGCCCGAAATTTCTGGAAATCTACAGAAGGCAGCATGTTGGCGACGAAACAAAAACTGAACAATATTCAGGAATTTACTAAACATCAGCAGCCCGTTCTAACCGATGGTGAAGAGGAGAGCGTGGTGACCGGAACGCTGAAAGTGGAAACTAAAGGTTTTGATGCTAATAAGAGCTACAAACTTGTGTCTCAACCTCTACCGGTGAACAAGTTTTCTCACGCCACAACATCTGCGTTTGCTTCCATTCCCAAGAAGGGCAATTTCGAAGTACCACTCACCTATCACACCCAATCGGTGTTCAAACCCATTTCTCAACCGTTCGTACAACCGACGGACGAGCAAATCGAACCCAAACAAAAAACCAATCTTTCTGAAAATGTTCTAAAGCTCGACTTCAACGAGAGCGATTCGTGTAATGACACTCCATTATATTTATATAGTCCAAAACCTGTGCAAACCGCCGTCGTTCCCTCCAGTACCACTACTTCGCCATTTCAAGCACCGTGGACGGGAAGTGTAAATAAAAGTCGGGTTCAAAAATTGGTATCTTCCAAGTTTGAGAACAACGACGTAATAGATGAGGTACCCTTCAAGTCTTCCAATTTACGGAGAGTAAGCAGCAAAAGTAGTTTTCCTACTTTGACGCCATCAAACGAACCTACCATCAAACGTTCCGACGAGACCAACACTGTCAAGAAAATCAGCAGCCAATTTAATTGCAAAAGTGTGCCAACTTTGGATACTTACACGGCTCGAGCAACTTTAAAATACGACCATCCGCCCTCAGAATTTCAACATTTGAGTAATTACAAGCCGCAAAATTATTCGATAGTTTACGACAAGCCTCGTCAGCAACTTTCTGCCAATAAAATTCTTCAAAACGATCTCTCCAAAAAGTTTAACGTCGAAAATATCGCGGATGTTCCCAGAAGGTCAAGCGAAAATGGTCCGAAACATCGCCTAAGTCAATCGTATTTGCAAAATTACAACGCCAAAGTTAATCAAGCAGAGCCAAAATTAACTCGGGCGAGTTTCACTTCCAAATCGCCATTCGATGACACCGAATTTTTGAACAAAAAACAAAATTATGCGGAGAATCCGGAACTTCCGCAAAATTACGTTGCTAAAGTTAATCAAGCCGATTCAAAATTAAGTCGAACGAGCTTTACATCCAAATCGCCTTGCGATGAGGCGGAATTTTTAAATAAAAAGCGAAATTATTTGGACAATCCGGAACCATTGCAAAATTACACCTCCAAAGTTAATCAACCCGAACAGAAGTTAAATCGAGCGAGTCTTACATCCAAATCGCCATTCGACGAGGTGAAATTTTTAAGTAAAAAGCGAAATTATGTGGATAATCCGGAACCTTTACAAAATTACACCGCTAAAGTTAATCAACCCGATTCGAAGTTATATCGAGCGAGTCTCACATCCAAATCGCCATTTGACGAGACGGAATTGTTAAATAAGAGACGAAATTATTCGGAAAACCCGGAACCCAATTACAACGCTAAAGTTAACCAGCCAGATCCGAAATTAAGTCGGGCAAGTTTTTCGTCCAAATCTCCATTTGATGAGATGGAATTTTTGAATAAAAAGCGAAATTATTTAGAAAATCCAGAAAGCGACTTCGTTTCAAATTCGAGTGTCAAATTAAGCCAGACTTCTTCGAACAAAACGCCACCGTCTTCCGTAATTCTCCCGGACGTCGATGGCCACATTAAAAATCGTCAGTATCAAACGCAGTTGTCGCAAGAGAGTTTGAAAGAATACGAAGCGGCTCAAACGAGAGTAATGAAAGGACCGGTTAGTCACCAAGCCGTTACGGTGCAGCAAAAATCTCCAAAAGGACGCGACGAACACGATATGGAAGCGGCGTTCAATCTTAAGAGCGTTCTCCAAAAGTTTACCCAGTCCGATGACAAAATGAAGTTGTCCGAACGTAAACTGTCCATGGATTCGGCGGTGAACGAGCAGAATAAGAAGATTACGTCAGACTGCAATTTATTGAAGACTCAAAGCTTTAAGAAATATTACGACACAAAGTCTAACAAAATTGGAAATCCTCCAAATTTCCTAGTAAATGGAAATTCTCTTTCGCACGAATCGACCGAAGTGAACGAAAATGGAGAATCTGTAATTACCAGCAAGTTTCATATTCCCGTGACGGTGAGCAAAACCAGGGAGATGTTTAGGGAAGCCACGGAGAAACGAATACCTCCGCAACAAATTTTATCGAAAACGGAGTCTTGTCACCAATTGGCGTACGACCAGCAAGACGTGTCGATGTCGAGCAGAAATTCTCCAAATTCGAAATTCGTTGTTAAGTCTAAATCGACGCACACTTTGGCGGTGCCGACCTTGCAGTATCAAGCCGGAATGACGAGAGACGAGGTGGCGCAGAAGAGGCGAACGGTGGAAGCGTACTTTTCTGGAGGAACGTCTCCCCAATCCATCAGCAGATCGCCGTCCGACGATAGTTTAGATAAAAACGAGAGAGCCGAATCGAAAGCAAATAAAAGTTCTATTAATAGGAAAAAAACTAGCGAGAAAGTATCGACACATAAACAAAACTGCGTTGCCAGAAGTCGAACACTTCCAAATATAGTGTGTCCAAATTTACTTGACGAGAGCAACGTCGAGGCGTCGTTCGACGATCTCTTTAAATCGAACGCATAATTATTAAATTTATAGGTATGGATTGTGTTGTGTTCATTCCAATTTCCATTTTATTTGGAAATTATTTAGATTTTAATAAATTTGTGTTTAACGATCGAAATGTCGCGGTTTGATTGAGAAATACGAGCGCATGTCCTGCAACCACCCTTCTCGTGTGAATAAAAACTTTTTAAAACGTCCGTCGACGATAACGAGTGAGCAAATATCGAAGAATGGTGTGTGGTGTGCGCACACCACTTGGAAGACAGAAATTCTTTTGAAGTTTGAGCACCATATGGTGAGGACAGTGTGTTGGTGTGTTTGGTGTGCGCACCCACTAATATTATTATGCTTGCACACCTGCAGTACGAAAAACACTTGATAACCCTGTACTTTTTTGCACCCTCCTCCCCTGTACACACAATTATTTTTGAATATTTTTCTTTGTTGTACATCCACTTTTTTAGAAGTAGACATTAGTTTTTTTTTAGTAAATACAAAATGCTTAAAATTCAGGATTATCAAAATGAAATTCGAATTCGTTTGATGAATTCGAATTGAAGTTATTCTCGGGCGTCTTTTACGTTTTGTCGTAATCCTGTAATTTTAAGCATAACAATATTGTGAATTATTATGCATGGTGTACTAGATTTCTGACACGAATATTCTTAGATTTTTGCTTGAAAAGTTGGTAGTTATTTTAAAATTGTGAAAAATAATAACATCGGTGTGCATGTTAATAAATTAACAGTTTTTTTTTAACTGCGATGCAATACTTTATATTTTTTAACGACAGCCAAATTAATTTTTCTTTTATTTTCAGAAACAAGTCAAGGTACTGTAATTCAAGGTTCCGTTACTACTACGCAAGGTAGGCCTGTCTAAAAATATTTTGAATTATTTTTAGAAAAAATCTTAAGATTATACTTAATTTATTTTTATTATAGGGGTCTCGGCGCAAAAAACCTCGGTTAAACCTGTTTCACCTTTCGCTAAATTTCGACAACTTGACAAACAAAATAGCATTAATTCTCCACCAGGGTAAGAAGTCTATTTTTATTTTATTTTCTCATAAAATTTTAATTCAATTCTTACGATATTATACAATTTTGGACAGATCCGGATTCAACGCTCGGTGATGAGAAAATGTTTCTTCCCGATCTGTCCATTCTTTTAAACATCTCACTTTTTGTATCATTTCATTGTTCAAAAAATTGTTTTTCTGAGTGAAGGTCCAAAACGTTCTTCCCGATATAATAATTCGGTTCGACACTCTCACTAGAAAACTAACTGCTTAGTAGAAAACTGACCGAAAAATTAGAATGCAAAATGATTTAAAGTTCTCTGATTTTCTAAACCTTTCTTCGATAATTAACTTGTGCTTCCCCTAAATTTTTCGCAAAACTTTAGCTTGTAATTTACCGAATATTATTACTAATGCTTGGTCTTACGGTCGGCAGAACTCCTAGAACTCCCACGGGGTCTGGACCCCTTTTTAAGTTCACTGATCCTGAACTTAGCCGTCAAGCTTCTACAGTCAAGGAACGTTTGTTGCAATGGTGCCAAATGAAGACTAAGGAATATGAGGTAGCACATCATCATGTTTCTGTTTTTGTGCCAAAACCTTGTTATAATTTAATTTCTGCTGCTTTACTAATTAACCACTTGTTTGCTTTGTGTGGGATCTGTGTAAAAATGCAAAACCTCTAAAATCATGTTCAATGCATTTTTTTGTTCAGCTAAGACGTTAATGGAAAAAATCGAAATTCGTTCCTTTTGAACGAATTTTTATGTAATCCGTTTTGTACTTTCTTCGAGCCACTTACATTGTTATATTTTCGCAGAACGTACAATTAGATAACTTCTCAAGCAGCTGGGCAGATGGACTCGCGTTTTGTGCATTAATTCATCATTTTCTACCTGAAGCATTTGACTACCACAAACTTACACCAAAGGAACGACGTCATAATTTTACCCTTGCATTCCGTGTAGCAGAGTAAGTAAAAATCTTACTTCGGATGACCTCGAGTTTGACTAACAAAAATATAATTTTTCAGCGAGAAAGCAGACATTATGCCACTTTTGGATGTAGATGACATGGTAGCCACTCGCAAACCAGATTGGAAATGTGTATTTACGTATGTACAGACCATTTACGCTCGTTTCAAAAACGAAGACTGATTCACATTTACCTACTTGCATATAAAAAAAATTATCTTCTAAGTCTTCCATGTAAAAATTTTCTATGTGAATGTTAATTATTGTTGTGTTGTTTAAATTTTGTACTGTGATTGCATTTTTAACTTTTTTACATTTTATATTATGTAAGTACTAATTTCGTAAATATTTAAATGTAGTCCTACATTTAAATGTGACCGTGACGATTGGAATAGAATGGGAAGGTCGTCCTATTGTGGCACCTACCATACTGTTCTAGCGAAATCACATTTTTTACTTATTTGTACACACAAGAGAAAGCAAAGTGAGATTTTTTGTACAGTCAACATTAGTTTCTTTTTAGTTCCAACACTGTCCAGCTGTAGCTTCCTATTATAATTATTATTATGCATCGTAAAAAAATATTTTTATATTTAACTACTTCTATATTTGCTTTTTTATATTAACTAAAAATTTGTTAGTTTTTAAAACTTTATATGGGTTGTTGCTTTGCAAAATTGAATAATTATATAACTGTTTTATTTACGCGAGGTAACACTGAACAATGATTACTTTGTTCCTCTCGTTGTTTTGTAAAATAATAATAATAAAGAATAACAATTGAAGCTTTTCATTTTTTGCAAGTGAAAATGTTTATTATTTAAATTATTTACATTTTAGAAGCATATTCGTTTACACTTCCATAAACAAATATGATTGCAAAAACAATAGAAATCAATAAATGAAACCAAGAATATCATCAAAAACGTCAGGTGTTAAGTGTTTGATGCAGCTTTGATGATTGTTGCCAGTAGATCATTGTCTTCTTGTTGTTGTCCCACCCACCACATTACCAGAGCATTTTCGTATGTCATCATGTTCCGTGTGTGATGTAATGGATCCAAAGTGTGATGCTGACCACTTGCCGTAGCTAAAATGGGTCGATATGGATGTAAGCTCACTCCATTGCAGCTATCATTGTGTAATGGCAACTGAAATGTTTATATTAGTTTAGTATGATATAAAAGGTTTTCAAATACATCAATTTACTTTAAATTTTAAAAAGTGTCGAATGCTTTCTACAATATTTTTTTGGAAAATGCACTCATTCGAATGTTATTTTTGGCCTACTCATTACCTATTATAATAATAACCATGATAGATATGGCATTGGATTTTTTAATAATAATATAGTGGTATTATCGAAAGTAGGTCTCGCTTTTGAATTGCCTAGTTTGTCAACAACAAAAGACATACAGGTGAGTACATTTACTATAAAATCTAAAAAGTAACATCAGCCTTTCTAGATTCTTCTTCTTCTTTAATTAGGTCTGCGACCTGTCTTTACTTAACAGCAACCTCGGTGATGTTCCGAAGCTACTATTAGTGCTATGAGCATATTTATTGTTTTACATCCAAGGTAGCTTGCTAGGCTTATCTCAGATATGCCAGTAGCTCTGGTTTTTGTTGTTGATGAAGGCAAGTCATCAACCCAGAGGGACGCCGGCTTCACGTGCCCTCCGAAGCACGGAGACGATCATAAGAAATTTTAGACTCTCCCCGGATTCGAACCGAGTACCTTAATGTCAGCAGTTATTCAGCTAACAAACTAGGCTAATGGCCGTCTCGCTTTCTAGATTCAAGCTACATAATCCATAAGAATGAATACACAAGGCTACACCTTCAAATTTGGTTATGCCATCTACTGCTAAATGTTCTAAAATACATCAAGTGTAAAATTCCTATAAGGTTTGCATATCTGATACTATATTATATTGATTGAAGGCATAAAATAGTTGAGTATTCTGTAACTCGTACTTATAAAAGGATCTTTAAAATTAACAAAATATTTAATTTGGCTGTTATGGTTAACAATTAAAAAGTTGAATTGTCACAGGTTTAAGTAAAATTTGCACCGATTACTTTCAGCAATATATTTACCTCCATGTGTATAGTGGGAGCTATATTTTGTGACACGTCCCATACTTGCACCTTGCCGTCGATACCACCACTGACTAGCCACCTGCCATCACGGGAAAGGTCGATGGTAACCTTCTGATTTGTATTGGAGTTTCGAGGTAAACAAAATAACGGCCGTCCGGGCACCTAAAAAAGTAACAAGGGTAAAGATATAAAGCATAATGTTGCATTACCAGGAATTTCCTTCAATAAATATGATGAAATCGACGAAGTGTTCTTACTCGGAGATCCCAGCAGATAATTTCGTTGTCTTTCCTAGCTCCGCTGTAAAGTCTGGTCCCATCCAAAGAAAATGACAATGCGGTGATCCCTCCTTTATGTCCTGGCAATTTACACAAATTTCGGAATGTTCCATCACTTTGAGAAACCAACTCGAGCGTATTTTTCCAAGTTCCTAAAACGTTAAAACACCGTAGGTTTTGGAAACACAAAAATTTAATTACGAGCTTACCTATGGCAACAACACCAGGTTGTGCATGACTTGCCACTATGCAAGATGCGGGATGCTGAGTTGGATACTCAAAATATTCTCGTCCGGGTCTGCCAGTACTGAAAATTTTAACATTCTTCTTATAACCACAAAAAATATTCTGACCATCAGCTGAAAAAGTTACGCTAATTGCGGCCTCCAATTCATCCACGTTATTGTAACCCCTGTAGGAGCATCGTAAATTTCCAGTAAACGCATCCCAAAGATGTATGGGTCCTTCGTGACCGCTTGCAGCCCAGCTAAGGTGTAATAAATAATTATACCTTTTTACATAAAAGACACAATCGACTTACCAACACGTTGCAGGATTTGAACTGTTCATCCCTGGATACCAACAATAATCATAAATTAATCCACTCTCTGGCACACTAACGGCGGGATTAAGCGGTGTAACAGGTCGACTGGTAAGTTGTATGTCGCCGGAATATAAGTCGCTGGGTAATTCCATAACAGCCATTCCGGCACCACGCACTACGGTGAGAAGACAAGTCCCATCTGGGGACCACTTACAACATCGAAGGTAATGTTGATCATCATAATTCGGCCACTGACAACGCGCCAACTCTAAACTCGTGCTCTCAAAATTGTAATTTGCATAAGAAACACCGCTTCCTTCAAACGTTGACATTTCTAGACAGTCAATAAAACATTAATGGCGTAACCGCGTAAGTAAAGCTACAATTCAAAAAACCGCTATTCCAACACCGAATATTCAAATACCGAAAGATGTGAAACTTGTAATTATAAAATTAAACCTTTTAACTTTTTATCAAATCACGTATTGTATGCGTTGATTGATAAATTTCACGGCCCTAAAAATGCTAGTTACAAACCGCTACATATCTATGACCAACCAGGAAATTTTAAACTTCCTACTTTAATCTGATTATTACAGCGCTGCCCAAAAGTTATGTGAATTTTAAGATTTACACAAATTACAATTGAAGTAAGGGCTTTAATATAATGAGAAGTAAAGTTAATGTTATAAGCTTAGTAAAAAGACGTTTTTATTTTTGGGAAACTGCTCAAAACCGCCCGCAATTATTCTCGAGGTTATTATTAATTTAAGAGAAATGTCTAACCTTTATGTTTATATTGATACCCTGAAGTTTCTGTTATCCTGATAGAAAAATCAAAAATTTCTTTCTCGATGAACAGCCGTGGACAGGAACGTAATTAATTTACGTTTCTGCGATCTCCATCATCCGCCAGCTTGAGATTATGAAATCCCGATAGTTAACATTTAAAATTTCTTCTTTCAAGAACGAGGTAAGTTGCACGTGCTTATTATTTTTGTTTTTGGGTACCCCACCCAACCTGACAAAAAATAGTATATTGTGATGCAAGTGCGTAAAGCAGATGCTGAAATAAAAATTATGTAGATATTTTTCAAGGTGCCCCCAAAATTAAAATATTTTTAATAATAACTAATTATTATTAATTTCTATTGGACAACCGATGAAAATATGTATAAGGTTATGCACATGACCTGCATATTTCAAGATAAGAGAATATAAGTTCAGAGTGCGAATGCTAATGCCAAGTATCCAGTTTGAATGATACAAATTTTAATTAAATATTGGTTGAAAATCTTTAATTTTTGAAATCGTCAAAGATAGTGAGACATGCCGTAGCTACACGGAAGCCAAGAGTCACTTTTGACTAGAAAAAGTGAACTCTCGCCCTTCAGAGTTTGCTATGTCACAACAATTCATTACCTACTCTTTAACTATTGTTAAAATAAAAAATAAAGCAAATGCTTTTAGTTCATAAGTGTGGACAAAGAAAATACGAAAAAAAATATATTTAAATTTTTATTTACGATTTTGGTAAAATAAAACAATATTTTAAACATAACTGCCTTATCATCTAATTAAAATTTCCAATTTCAGTCAAAATGTAACTTTCAATATTAAAAATAGAGTTGCAGATTGAAAATGGATTTTAAATAATATAAACGTAATAAACCATAAAAAAAAAACTTTTTGTAGAAGTTTTGAATAAAAATTCTTACCAAATTTCAAATTAACTAATTCAATGCTGTTTCGGTATTGTGAGACATTAAAATTCTGGTATGTCTGACAACCCTATCAAATTTAAAAAGCCACTACTGAAATTTCGTTTCAACAAAACCAAAACTGAGAATATAAAATTATATAAAAAATGTTTTGCTCACACAGTTAAACTAAATGCTGAAGCAATCAGTCTTGAAAAATTAAAGTTATAATTGCATTACGTTCTTTTGAAGTACATTGCAAAGCTTTTAAAATGCGCCAAAATTTGTACTTTTCTCATAAAATAACATATAAGCTGTACTTTGAAGAACTTCATCTATCGTGGCCTCACGAATTTCAATATCGGATGTGTAGTACCACCTGAAAAACATACAAATTTTAATTGGAAAAATTAAAACGAAGTTGATTTCTGACATAAACATAATTTTTACCCTTAAGTGAAAATTTTGTACATTCACTCACTTTGTATTCTGATGTCCACGTCTGTATGTGATAAAATGTCCGGAATGAGCGTTACCAGTATGCACAACAACTGCAGCCAATTGATAAACGTTACGCCACTCGGCAGCCTTGTCGGTTAAGGAACCCGCACCCCAAGCAGAAGGCATACTATTTGATAATGGACTTCCGCCTTCACTAGTACTTGTGTATAGCTGTAACAATATGTAAGCTTGTATTTCAACAACAAAATTCTAATTTCCAATTGACAAGTGCTTTATTAATGTTTCTATTTTGATGTGAACAATATGTTTCAAAATTATTTATGGGTATTTTTTAAAACGCCCTATATAGTGCATATCACGATGACTTTAAAATTACATAGCTAATCGATTTTCATAAAACTGTGTTTCTTTGCATAATTTTTTTCAATGTTTCAACTAAATCCAGAACCAAAATAATAAAATTTATTATTTCCTACTCCCAATTATTTCCACAATAGCCCTTGTCGACTGCACTATAAGTATTCACTTTGAACTCAAAAAAGATTTCCAAGAAGAAAGTAAATAATATTGTTTATCCACCATAAAGTCATAATTGCTTCGAGTATATTAATTAATTTTAACAAGGATTAATACAACATTTTTATTTCTTAGGAAGTATGCATGTCAACTTTCAATAGAAATTGAAAATTTAAAAATTAAACAAAAAAATGAAAACCTGATAGTTTAATATTCAACTTACAGATGTGGTTAGTCTTCTTTGATATTGAGCTTGAATGAATGTGTAAGCAGCAAGAGATAATCTTACTGGAAATTGTACATAATCTTGCCTCTTGGATATGGCTCCGGTCTGCCACATATTCCGAGATATGTGAATACATAAACAAATTGGTAACTAAAATAAATTAGCGTAAATTAAACTCACATTCAAATTTCAAAATCGTACCTTTCCAAAATTTAATATTTTCACTTGTTTTGCCTTAATTTTAGGTGACTCTGGATCTCTGTCCTCATTACATCCTTCACACTCGACATCATTTACAATTTCGGGAGATACATAATTTGATATCAGTTGATGCAATTTATGTCTGCCCCAACCTAAGTCACCCATGCCGCACGGTAAAGTGAGAGTAAGGTTATCAAATTTATCGTAACGCACGGGAGACTAAAAATTTAAGTTAGGTCCTTTAAGTCTTCTTACATGTTAAACTAATACCTTATGTCCGCATTCTGTGCATTTTAGTTGACTAGTAAGAGTTCCAGAAAATGGATGAGATAAAGGTTGCGGCGGAGGACCTGCTAACTGTAAAGAGCGGCACGATCTAGACATCCAACGGTAGCGATGATTTGCACCACCTCGCCACGATAAACTGCTAGGCCTACATAAATCGGTGAGCGACATAACACTACCCATGCTATCAAATGCAGGACTTTCGGTTTCACGTTCTGGACTGCCATCTTCCCCAATCCCCAACGCATCTGATAAACATCCAGACTGCAAAATTACACTGTAAAATTACCTTTCAAGTTAAATGTATAAACACAGTACCTTCCTGGATACTTTATGAGTTTCTTGGTCTAAAATATCGAGCAGGATGTTCAGCAATTCGTGAGCATCCTGTTCTCCTGCAGGTATCGCCCAACCCAGTCTCCTTAATGCATTTATAACAGCCGCCGGAGCATAAGAACTGTCTTGGACTGACCTGTGTGTTCCATTGATAACTACAAAATTAAAGAGATAAAAAATTGAACGCCTAAACTTATAATAGTACCAGAAAGAACTGTGGCTAAAGTTGCTCTTAAACTGGTATCTTTTACGGACGGATCCATCTGTAACCACCCCACAAATTGTGAACAAGCAGCAAGTGCATGCAAAACAGCATTCAGAAAGCAAGTCTGGCCCAAGTTGACCAAACCTGCTAGTCGACCCCGTCCTCGGCCGGTATTAGTGGTAGGGCCCCAAAAAACAAAAGCGCCCACCACAGCAGCAGCTGTGATGCTTGCAGCTACTAACAACTTATCGGATTCCATTTCTCCATGTATTTGTCAAAATAAAGTTATTATTGACAAGAAAATGTGGTTAATGTTTGTTCATATTATACGGTTTTTAAATGCACTTGCTTGAACTATGAAAATATTATGCGACACTTTGAAATTGACTGCGCCCGCTAACACCACCAAATCGCAGTACCTAGTACAAGTTTACATGATTTGTACTCCACTTTTTGGATCACAACAAACAATACTATTATGTAAATGATTATTTAACGAATTTATAATCCCTTTATTTTGGTGCTCCTACGATTTCCAGTGGTAGCAAACATTTGCCTAACTTCATGTTATTGTTCTAAAAACTTAGGTTAGGTATTTCGGATTTAAATTTTAGTTGTCAATGTCAAACTCTCAAGAAATTTTTATATTAATAAAAAATGGAAAAAGGATGTAATAGTACCTACGATTTACTTACAAAATTGTGCGAAAAATATGTTTCCTCAAATCAAAGTCAAAGGAGCTACTCGAAGAGTGTCGATGTAAGAAGGGCTCGGTCGAAATGCTATGAAATTTTGTTATCGAAACGAGCCTCGGAGATATGTAAGTGAAAGTACGAATTCATGGGTTTAAGTGTACCGTCCTTTGGTATTTTAGGTGGTGCGACCGAATTGGAAAATATTAAAGATCCTTTCTGTCATTTACTTGCTTGGCAGTATCAATTGGACAATAAATATCATTTGCCACAACAAGCAGAAAAATTGAAGATTTGTTCCGAAAAGTTGCAAAAATTGCATGTTTTTGACGATAAGACTTGTACAAATGTGGTGCTGTTGTTGTTGGAATTACGGAGGGTACCAGCTGGAGAGGATAAAATTATGGTACGTTAAATATTTTACTTTTTGTTTCTAGTTTTCTAATAATCTTTTAGGAGACCACCATTAACAGGGACTGCATAAATGAAAAAGTTCCACATAAGTCGTCTTTCTTTCCTTCATTTGACGACAGTTGTTTTCATTTATCAGAGGATTTACCACCCATATACTCTCGTTTCCAAAACGAGAGTTTTAAACTGCACAACAAAAAGATCATTATTAGCAATGCAGCAATAACTAGAACTTTTAATGAGCACAATAAAAAGTTTGTCGATACTCCGAGTCAAACTACAATTAAAATGGACAGCTTTTCACAACCATTGAAACCAGAAATCGGTAAATTACATTTTGTTTTTGTTTTAACCGCTTTAAAACTTTTTGTTTGAAGCTACTGCAAATATATGGGAGTTTGTGGCACGAGAACCTTTCACTTCACGTCATACGTGGGAAGAATTTGGACATTTAAGTACATTCAAGGAACCTCCTTTTTTGTGCGAATCCAGTTCTAAGGCAAGCGAATGGTTACAAAATTTATCGCCTAATTTTGAAGGCATGGCACTTCAAAGGGGATCTACGAAACTCACAGATGCACGAGTTTTTGTTGAATTTAAGGATTTTGTCAAGGATGCTCAACATTTGTTAGGTAAGTAGGTTTCTATTCTTGTAGTAGAAGGAACGAATCCATCCAGTTATGCAATACTAGAGACATTATGGCATTTAGTGCCATACTTTATTAAAGGCTGTTTTTGTTGAAGCCGTATTGTTCTGACAATGTTAAGGTCAAAAATTAGGTCATTTGAAAATGACATACTTTAAATGTTCAAATTTAAATGACTAATTTTTTCATTGGCAGCCAAAAATATCGTAAATACTAAATTTAATATCTCTGGTGTTCTTTAACAAGATAAATTTGGTTTCGTACCTTTCTACCTTAAAACAGTTACTTTAAGCCCAGATTTGCTTCACTATTTACCATTTTATTTTGTTGTAATAATTTTTAGTTGGAATGGAATCAAAAACATTTAAATTTAACGCACAAAATAAACTGACACTTGTACCTGGCATTTGTATGGAAGGTTTAAGTGCTGGAACCATTAGTTCCTACTGTAAGGACCTAATTTTTTGTACTAACTGTTACACAGGGTTGATTGAATTATGCACACCAAACACTTTAACTTTAAATTACGTAAACAATGGATACATCTTTACGGTAAATATTTTCCTTGTTTGATTTTTTTTTATTTTTGCAATCTTAAACTTTTTAGGAACTCTGTGAGAGTATAAAAAATTACTTGTCCTATTATCGAGTTGCCATATTTTCAATAACTAATACGACAAGTTTACTAGCTTTCCATGAACGTACAAAACAACTTCGAGAGTACACCACTACTTTAGCGTCGGTTTGCGAAGTTGGACCTTTTAGTGAATCGGGTCAGATACCTCATGGTGTAGCTTTACTCAATTATCTATATCAGAAAGTTATGTGTATCACAAACAAAAATGTTTTAATGGTTTTATACTCGGTGCTGTATCCCTGTTGCCAGGTCTATTTTAGGTGGGTAAATCATTAATAATTTTTTAATTCATTTAATTCATAAAATCATTAATAATTGTGAACACAACATTTGTTTAGTCGATTTTTGCAAAGATGGATACTGGAAGGGTCCGTTAACGATCCCTTTGGCGAATTTTTTATTAAAGTGAACCTAAAATACGTGAGTTCGAGGGGAAGAACGTATTGGACTCGAAGTTATACAGTACGTGAAGATATTGTGCCCGATTTTATAGCCGATTTATATTCTGACATTCTGTTGTGTGGCAAAGCCATGAATTTGCTTAAATTATGCGTTGCTAACGTGAGTAAAAGCCATTTTGAAATTGAAACTATAAAATTTAAATATTTATTTTAGAGTCCTTTAAGTGTTTATTTGACGGACAAACAATCAAACATTGTATGTTGTTGCATAATGTCCGAGCAGCTTGCGGCGGTGGAATTAAACAACCACTATTACTATTTAGAAGCGACCGCTTTATCTGGGCCCAGATTGTGTATGTCTCACATAATTTCTTGTCGACACGAGCAAGATAAGGTATTTTTAAACTTGGTTGCTAAAAAACGAGCAGCTACATTGCACAGAATTGAATGTAAGTGTTAAATTTGTGTATAATCTAAAACGAACAAACAAATAGTTTTTCTCTTTAATAGTAGAAAGAAAGAGAGAAGCAGAGGTGATCAATGAAAAACGACAAGCCGAAATGAAAATTTTGCAAGAACAATATGCTCAGGCTCAAAAAGATAAGCAGGTAAAAATGCTTCAAGAAATCCAAGAAGAAATTCTAACAATGGAAAAAAATATGAGGATACAAGTTTTACATGACAAAATTATTCAAGAAGAGGCGTAAGTTATTTTTTTTTACAAACTTTATATTGTGTTTACTTATTATGAAGGATTGAGAGGAATTATTAAAAATGGATAACTTACTATTTTATCAAAAAATTAGATATCAAGTTCTAAAATAAAGAACTACTATTTAATAAATGTACCTATTGCACCTATCTTCCACCTATTAAGCCAAATTTAATTTATGAAATCAAAACTTGAACTTTCGACATTACTGAATATAGCATTCAAAAATTCCCGAACAGCGAAGCTTCTAATTTGGAACACCGAATATTAATTTATTATTCTTTTATTTTTTTGTAGGAGTAATCTCATTCATTATTACAATGATTTATTTGAAGCCAGCGAAAGCAAACGCAAATTTTTTGAAAAAAGGATCGAAAGTTTGAGAAAAGTCGAACTTTCGCACGTTATCGAGAGTAAACAATTTATTCCAATTACATCCAATATCAAAGAAGGAAGTTTAGATTTAAAAAAGGATGAAGAGCTTCTTCTGCCTCTGGATTGTTCTAAAACAAACGATGAACAACTCTTGGACACAGTTATCGAATTGCACATGAAGGAATCTCAAGATTTTATCGAAAACAGTATTGTAGAAGAAGTTGAGCAGCCCACGCTGACGGAAATGGACATTAAAGAATCTCAAAATATGACTCTGAGAAGTGGATCCAGCTCGACCTTCTTGTCAGGGTCAGACGATTTTCTGGGAAATAGAAGTGACGAATACGTCTCTGCACACAGTTTAGTACAAAGTGTTGATTATTTAGATTTTGAGAATGCGAACTACGATGTAGAAAAGTCTGAACAGAATTCAAACACCATCAACAATTTTAAAGTTACACAAAGAAATAAAGCCAAAGTTTTGGACGTTGAAATGGGAGTTCAACTTCAAAACGTTCAGGACACTAATTTGCGAAATGTAAATTTAAGAAATACAACCAACGACCAACTGACGGAAGCACAAAGAAATAAATTGAGAGTTATGTCTTCGGAATTTGACATAAATGTAAATCCAATCATTTGGAAAACAGCTTCCAGCATTGCCGAAATTAACAAAAATAAGATCTTATCTAGCAATAGCTGCTTTTATCCTGAAGATAATAGAAAAAAAATGGAAGATGCTAATAAAAATTCCTTGGAGAATAAAAATGTTAATTTGAGTTCTCCAAATAAGTGGGTGAAGAAAAAACAAGACACTCTTTCGCTAGATTTTTCCAAAATTGGTCAAAACAAAACTGTCAAAACTGTAATCTCAAATAATATTAAGAGTCCAAAATTTGAGTTGGACAGAATATCGCCCATGTCGGTCGACTCCACCACTCTGAGCGATATCACACCTTTGGAGAAAATAACTGCAAGTATGGACAATTACGATTTTGAAAACGTACCAAGTTCGAGCATAGCCAACACCGTGACAGCCTCCACGGCTGCCATAAATTTGAGCGAAGCTTTTGACTTCCAAAAACCGAAACCTCTTAACATGTTCCAATTAGAAGACTGCAAACTTGACCTTACAGAAAAAATGGACAATCTTTATTTTTCAAAAAACATTTCCATTGACAACACGGAATCGATTTCGTCAAATTGCCTAAAATTGTGCCTACAACAGAGCATTTCGATTCCGTTAATCACACAAATGAAACTCGTCACGAACGAGCTCTTAAAATATTTTATCAACGACTTGCAATACCTGAAGCATTTAAATAATTTGAAAAGTTATTTTTTCTTAATGGACGGTGAATTTGGGCGCCACATAACGGAAGGACTGTTTGAAAAACTCTACGAGTCAAATTTTCCCATCGATCTTATCAACATTAACACTTTACAATCGTTAGTTTATAAGGCACTCGATTATTCAACAAAATATCAAGAGGATTTGAATTGTTTGTCGTTTCGGATTAATAGTTTGCCTAAAGTATTCGATTTGGGTAATCCTGATGTTTTTGATTGCATATCTTTGACCTACAAAGTGGTTTGGCCTCTAAATATTTTGTTACCATCTGATACGATCACCCGATATGATGAAATATTTAAATTTTTACTCAAATTGCATCGAGTGTCTTGGGTTCTGAAAAGCTTATTCCAGGTTTGTTTTTTCTTCAATCAAAATGTGATTTAACAGATATTTTTTGTAGAATCTAAAGTCGTTGATTAAGGAAACCGAATCCAACAAAACTAGAGGCTTGTTAAGATCATCCCAGTATTGCAGATTACAACAGTGTCGTCACGTTATGACGCACTTCATGCAGACCCTACAAAGTTATGTCGTTTCCGAAGTTCTTCAAACAAATTGGGAAATTTTCGAGAAGAATTTGGAATCCGTTGTAAATTTCGATCAATTGTATGCTTTACACACCACGTACATAAAAAATATTTTATTTATGTAAGTTAAACAATTTAAAATTATTTTTAGTATTTATTCAAAATTTTACAGGTGCCTTTTACATCAAAAAATGACTCCACTTCGTCGGGTGCTTCAAAAAATCTTTATAGTTATACTGAAGTTTTATGATTACGTTCGTTCACGTTCATGGACGGAGGAAGATGGCTCTTTAGTTCATCCGAATTTTAATAAGCTGGAAAATATTTTTAAAAATTTCGAAGAACTGGTAACGTACTTTTTTAAAGTTTGTCACAAAGTTGCTAAATCAGGTTATCAGACCAATATTATACAATTATTAAGCATGTTAGATATAAATAATTATTATAGTGGAAAATGTTAACAAATATGTTTATTTATTAATAAATAATTTAAAATGTTTGTTGTAAAAGTTAATGAAAATAAATTAACCAATCGTTTTAATAATAAAATTGTTCTTTTTTTTAAACCGTATTTTAGTTACAGTAAAAATGTTTTGCCAAATGATATAATTTATAGCACGAAAATGCAGCAAAATTTTGTATAAACTTTTTTCCAATTTGACGTTAGGACAAGTATTTGATTAAACATTCATCGTCAGCACACAATTTTATAGTTAATGCCTTTCTCATCTTTCAACTTTTCTTTTAGTTTTCTTTCTTTTCTTTTCTTAAAGTTTTCTTTAGTTTTCTTTTAGTTCTACCTGTAATTTTTCGAATTATTCCTATTTCATGGTTTTGGACTCTTTATATAAAATATTTCAAATCTTCCTGATTACGATCCTGTATATTTAAAAAATTTGGCTAATTAACAACATTAAATTGGTATATTTATACGTTTATAGATTATGGAATAAATAATATTTTAAGATCTCCTATCTGATTTTCTTGTTTATTGTGAAGGAAGTTGAGGTTAGAAATTTCATACTTTATAAATATATTATTTCCGTTCAAAGTTCTTCAGATAATAAATTTCTGTAAATATTTGATTAAAAAATAAAATAGTTTATTTATAATCTAACCTTTACTGTTATTACTGCATTTTGTGTCAATCATGTCGCTTTCGGCTGAATATCCTAAAATTCTGATTCCGGAGTTGTGTAGACAATTTTATCACTTAGGATGGGTCACTGGAACCGGTAAGTCTTTTGAGGGAGTATAATAAAGGATTAGTCAGTGTAATTGTTACAGGAGGTGGAATAAGTATTAAACATGACAACAAAATTTATATTGCACCTTCGGGTGTTCAAAAAGAACGAATACAACTGGACGATATATTCGTCCAAGATGCAGAAGGTCGGGATTTAGAATTACCACCGCCAGAAAAGAAACTAAAAAAGAGTCAATGCACACCCCTTTTTATGTGCGCATTTAATCAGAGAAACGCAGGGGCTGTGATTCACACTCACTCTAAGGCTGCCTTATTGGCCACTTTATTGTTCCCCGGAAAAGAATTTAGGTGTACCCATTTGGAAATGATTAAAGGGATCAAGAATCAAAAATTGGGTAGAAATTATCGTTACGATGAGGAACTCGTAGTACCGATCATTGAAAATGTACCTTTCGAAGAAGATTTACGTGATCGAATGGCTCAAGCTATTACAGAATATCCTGAGACTTGTGCAGTACTTGTTAGGAGACATGGAGTAAGTTGAATCATTTTGAAAATGTTTAATTTTAAAAAATTGCTAAATTTTAGGTGTACGTTTGGGGTGACACTTGGCAACAAGCAAAAACGATGTGCGAATGTTATGATTATTTGTTTGACGTTGTGATTCAAATGAAGCAATTGGGCCTCAATGCTAACTGCACACCTGAAAATTATGAACTGAAATATCAATTGGAAAATAAAACTGAAAAATTAGTTTCTTTTGATTAACTTGTTTGTTTATTCCGTTGTTATTATTAAAGAAACTTTGCATGCAAAATTAATTCTTTCTTTATAACTCGACATCTATTATTTTGTATCTTTAAATTTTTACAGTAGTTATTGCAACATTTTGAAAATTAATTTTTTGCTATCTCAAAAAAATCAAGTTTTTAAAAACTGCAGGTGTATTTCTAAATAACTTAAAAATTCAATCGTTAAGTTTTTTTACAATATGATACTGAAAATAAATAATACATCTTAACTAATTTTACATTCCCTTAAAGTCTTTATCGCATTAGTGCGGTTTTAGGCAATTTATAAAAGAGCGTCAAAAATATTACATATAAAAATCAATTTTTTTTTCGATAATTTATTATTATTGACTTAATATTGTCAGTAATATAGAAAATCAAATAAACGTATTCAAATTTACACTTGACCCCACAAGAGACGACGGCTAACTTTTATTTCCAGATTTGGAGGTGGGATTTGGTAAAATCTTTAAAAAAAGTGGATGTATTGCAGCTAACAATTAATAAAACAATTTGGAATTTATTTCATTATTACTGAGGTATTTTTATCGTGTGTTATTTGGTTTTACAAACATTTTTGTAGGTGCTATTGAATATAATGAATTAAAATTTTTGCATTACAAATTGTGTGAAAAATATAAACTAAATTTTAGAATGAAAACGTATATCACGATTAAAACGGGGTTTGTCGCTATTTTCTTTAGATTTCAGTCGTAAATTATATTAAGCTTCACGATGCTCTTATTGTCTGCCGCTCTTACAAAAAATCTTTTAGTCTGGTGCAAAAACCTGAATACTTAATAATTCATACATAATATTATAATACTATGTACTTGTAAGGTTTAAAATACTACGGATATTTATTAAATTTTATAGAATGAAATGATATCTTAAATTAATATTCAAAATCTATGCAAGATGTAGAAAAGTATTTAAAGTTGGATGTTGTTATATTTAAGAATATTTTTATATAAAATTTATATCTTACTCTTAACGTTCTTGGCATTATTTGCCAGAAAAGCATATTAAAAAAATGTTGTTCTGAGTGCGCAAGCATAGAAAATGTTTATATACGAAATACGAGTTTAAAAATTGCTCATTTCTAGACGAATCTTTCCATCTTCAACCTTTTAAAAATATTTAGTAACAAAAATGTATTTAATAATTAGTTTTTTGTAATTAATAAACATGAGTAATAATTTTACTAATCAAAATTTATTAATTGTTTCCAACGATACCATCGAAGACATCGATTCCTTCTACTTTTATGAGGTAAATATACTTATTTTACAAATTTATTTAAGCTTTAGCATTTAGCTTTCAATTTGAGTAGCACAGTCAAATTTAAACATTTTAAAAATAAATAAATTCTGTTTATTTAGGTAGATACCATATTTAAATTTAATAAAAAGATGAAAAAGAGTTTTTCATTAATTTTTACTTTTAAAAAAGCAAATATAAGGAAATCCGGGGCAGACTGACCATAGCCGTATTTAAAGGGAGAGTTTTAGGGGTTACACCCCCCTCCCCCCGAAATTATTTATCAATTAATAAAGTATTGGAAGTTCGACTGCAATCGTAAAAAAATCAGAAAAAACAAAATCAATTTTTACAACTATAACAAAAACATTAAACTTGAAGTGTTTAAATCTCTAATTAATAAATCGGAAATTCGTATTATAATCCGGCGATTGGCAACACTGAATTGAATACACCTACTACTAAATTGCAAAGACATAAAAACTGAAGATGAATATAAAAATGCCCTAAATATTTACAGTACTGTGTAAAAGTCTGCGACCATTTAATTGATTGTTAGTTATTACTCCTATTAATTAATTTTCGATTTTTTAAAAAATAATTATATTGAAATAAATGAAATAGATATTTTATTCTTACTATTATGGTAAAAATTTTAAATTGCAATAAATTGTTTGAACCAAAAATTTTAAAAGAAACATAAATTTTATGACCATCCTGGGCAGCATAGCTTAAAATAACACTTCCGCAATAAATTAGAGTGGGCATTGCAAACCCATAAATTGTTTTATATTTTGTACATTTGTACATAAGTGTACATTTGCTTAAGATTTGTGAAATTTTCTTTCAATCTAATTTAGTTCTTCGTTTTGACAACATTATTTTACTATCGCCATCGGTAAAATAAGAATTTAGTTTGGGATTTTTATTCAAATTTTAAAATTGAGAAATTTTATTTAAAAACGGTTTTTACAAGAGAGTTTAAAACTAAAATATTAAGTTTAAAGTTGTTAAAAACTTTTAAAATAATACTAACAAAATTTTATCCGCGATAAAAGTCAACCTGTAATCAAAATTTGTCGCTCCCTCGACAAATTATTTTCAACTCAAATTAAAAAAAATTGCTCAAAAAAATAATCATGTTAATTAAATAAAAACAATCATTTCACAAAATTTCAATTTTTTTGCTGTAACTTTCGATCAAAATACTTTCAAACAAAATTTTCCAATAACAATACTCAAAAATAAAATCTTAATTGCAAAAATACTTGCACAAGAATATAACTCTATATTGCTGGATTCGAAACGCTCTCGTCGGCTTTGAGTTTTATGGTTTACGAATTGGCGTTAAATCCAAATATTCAAGACAGACTGTTTAGAGAAATTTTGCAGATATCTAAAAACTCCAAGGGCGGGATCACCGGGGAGGGGGGGAAAATTTTTCTTTATATTTTAATAAATTAACTATTCATTTTGAAATTTTTTTAAAACCCCCCTCGATAATCTAGTCTAAATACGGCACTGACCATATGGGAGAAATGCAGAAATTTCTACATTGCTTCGTTTTCTCACAAAAAAAGCTAAGAAAGGTTAGAAAATTTTATGTGGTTTCTTTGTCTTCATTAACAAAGACGGGATTCCCGGCGTTCCTCACCAATTTAGATAAATTTTAAATTTGTGGTTTTGAAGGGAAAAAAAGTCTTTCTACATGAAAATTTATTCAATTTTTAGAGGGCGATTACACTCTCAAATTTTTTATTATCAGCTAAAAAGATTAGGGTTTTTTTGGCTTTTAGTGCTCTACAACATATTCAAAGAGTTGAGAAGATTGGGGATTCCCAGGGCCGTATTTAAGGGGGTGGTTTTAGGGGTTACAACCACCCCCGAAATTATTTATCAATTAATAAAGTACTGGAAGTTTAACTGCAATCGTAAAAAAATTAGAAAAAACAAAAACAATCTTTACAACTATAACAAAAACATTAAACTTGAAGTGTTTAAATAAAAATTGAAACTAAAGAAATATTTCTAATAAATTAAATCCTAAATTAAAAAATCGGAAATTCGTATTAATATCCGGCGATTGGCGACACTGGATTGAATACACCTACTACTAAATTGCAAAAATATAAAAACTAACGATGAAGAATATAAAAAAGCCCTATATATTTACAGCACTGTGGAAAAGTCTGTGACCACTTAATTGTTAGTTATTACTCCTATTAATTAATTTTTAATTTTTTGAAAAATAATTATATTGAAATAAATGAAATAGGTATGTTATCTTAATTCTTACTATTATGGTAATAATTTTAAATTGCTATAAATGGTTTGAACCAAATTTTAAAGGGAACATAAATTTTATGACCATCATGGGCAGCATAGCTTAAAATAACACTTCCGCAATAAATTAGAGTGGGCATTGTAAACCCATAAATTGTTTTATATTTTGGTGTGAATTTTATGTATAAATGTACATTTGCTTAAGATTGTGAAATTTAGTTCTTCGGTTTGACAACATTATTTTACCATCGCCATCGGTAAAATAAGAATTTACTTTGTGATTTTTATTCAAATTTTAAATCTAAAAAGTTTTATTTAAAGATGGTTTTTTACAAGAGAGTTTAAAATTAAAATATGAATTAACACTTTAATGAAATAAAAACAATCATCTCACAAAATTTCAACTTTTTTGCGGTCAGTTTTGGCCAAAATACTTTCAAACAAAATTTTCCAATAACAATACTCAAAAATAAAATCTTAATTGCAAAAATACTTGCACAAAATTATACTCAAAAAATCAGCGTAGCAAAATCTAGGTTTCCGTCGTTTTCGCCATCTTGACAAAAAAAACCTCTCTTTACTAACTTTTTTGCAAACATTACATTTCAAAAATTAATTTAACAAAATTTCCTTTGTAGTTTAATAAATTAACTATTTATTTTTGAATTTTTTTAAAACCCTCCCCGAAAATCTAGTCTAAATACGGCCCTGGGGATTCCTTTCTTGTAAGTTTTAATATTTACCATGACCGTCCTTACGAATATAAGCATTGATATAATATTACAGAACAAATTAAAAAATTTATATAGAAATACAATAATTAAAAGTTTTCTTTTTGTCGCAAAACAAACATCCAAGGTTGAAATTAGAAACTTTTAAATGAAAAAGTTTTCATTTCAAAAGCGAATTCTCAAGTTCATATACCTTTTTTCGTTTTAGGTAGATATACTTGCTTTGTGTGAAAATAAAGTTAAAAATTGTTTTTTGCGCTATTTATACAAGTATAAAAATTTAATTCAGCTGCGGTAAAATTTTCCAATCACCTGCGGCGCACTTTTACTTTTCATGTTTCATTGGATTACCTACCGTGAAAATCATCTCAAAAATCGAACAATGATTTGGAAATTTTGGTTGTAAATTAATACGCAGTTAAATTTAAATATGTCCTTGGAAGAAATATTAAAATTAAAATAAACCCGAATTTTTTCGTCGTGCATTTGACAAAATGTTTATTTGTATGAAGGTTAAACCTCTCCGTGATTTATTTCCTATATTATATTTAATTTATATAAATGTTTTTTTATCACCTAAAATAATTTTATTTATATAAAATTATGATACAAGATTTGCGCGCTATTCCTACAAAAATAAGCAACTTCCTATTTAAAAGTTTGAAATGTTTTTTTTTCTTTTCATTTTTTAGGTAGAACAGTTTACTATTTTATGGTTATTGTTTATATTAATTGTGATTGGAAATACCGGAGTCCTGATAACCTTATTAATTTCGAAATCGAGGAAAAGTAGAATGACTTACTTCATAACCCATTTGGCTTTGGCAGGTGAGCTAAAGTAATTTAAAATTTAGATTCTCTGATGGTTTTTTCATCGGTTGCTTCTATACAGTGGCGTATTCAAGGGGGGAGGCTTGGAAGCCCCCCCCCCCTCCGAAATGTTTTTTGTATTGTAATTTTCTAACTTTCTATTAAGCGTTTGACTTTAAAAATTTGAAAAATTTTCGTCTGCGACGCTATTACAAGACTCGCTTTGCTCGTGGGCCTCCCCCGAATTAAATTCCTGACTACGTCACTGCTTCTATATTCCATATTTCAGATTTATTGGTCGGAATCTTCAATGTCCTAACTGATATAATTTGGCGAATGACCATATCGTGGAATGCCGGTAATGTGATGTGTAAAATTGTGAGATTCTTGCAGGTACTAACATTATCTCAATAAAGTTATTGCTTTTATTTAAGCATTCCATATTTTTAATCCAGGTTTTTGTAACTTACGCATCCACGTATGTTTTGGTAGCACTCAGCATTGATCGATATAATGCCATTCGGCATCCGATGAAGTTTTCAACTAGTTGTAAGTATTTTAATTTGATAAAATTCGAAATTTGTATTTAACATTGATTTATTCACAGGGAAGAGAGCCAAAATGTTAATACTATCGGCATGGGTACTTAGCATGTGCTTTTCAATACCAATCTTGTTCTTCTACGAAGAAAAATTGATCGAAGGTAAAGGCAGAACATTAGAACAGCTAAAAATATAATATTTAGATTTTTTATTAGATAAACTGCAGTGTTGGATTGAATTTTCCACAAAATGGAAGTGGCGTCTCTATATGACCACAGTAGCAGTTTCCCTCTTTATTATTCCAGCCATTTTAATAGCAGTTTGCTACACTGTCATTATCCTGACCATTAGAAATAAAAGTGTTATTTCGGTATCGAAGTATTACGAAGCCAATGCTGCGAAAAAGAACGGTAGCTTGGTCAAAAACCAACAATTTTAAATAAAACCCATGGTTTGTAGGATTAAATGGATCCAAACGAGTGAGTTCCAGAGGTTTAATCCCAAGAGCAAAGGTTAAAACTGTGAAAATTACGTTGGTCATCGTTAGTGGTGAGTTATATAATCCTAGCAGAACATTGCTATTTTTTGTAGCTTTTATTTTGTGTTGGAGCCCTTACATCATTTTTGATTTACTGCAAGTGTACGATCATATTCCCAAAACCCAATCAAATATTGCGATAGCCACATTGGTGCAAAGTTTGGCACCATTAAATTCGGCTGCAAATCCAATTATTTATTGCATTTTTTCGGCAAGTTTTATAAAAACCCTCTGGTAAGAACCGATATTTTTTGACAAATTAAAAATGTTTACTGTTTGTATTTTCAGGTGTTCGGTGTTCAAACGAATTTGTCCAACGAAGAAAATTACTGCCGATAAAGCAAACCAAAATCAAATTCATGACAATACCAAAAGCAGCAGTTTGTCAGAATTTATTACACAAAATACAAAATCTCACAATAAAACTTCCAAGGTGTAAGAAATTACTACAATGTTAACCTGTTATTTCGATGTCGTCGCTTCTTAATCAGGTTGGTTTGGATTGGTCATCTTGGTTATTTTGGATCAAAAATATAATTTAATTTTTTAGTGATATTGCTTATCAGCGCGATTGTAGAAAAAATCCAAATCTCGCAAGAATTTCGGATTTTTTTTAAGGGGTTACGCTCACCTAGACCGTCAAAAAAATAGGTAATTTTTGCAATTTTTTTTGTGGAGAATTGAATGGATATCTTTGTACAACAGTTTAAGTATTTAAAAGACCTTTATTTAGTGAGCGGTTGGTAATTTTTTGGTTACAAAATATTGATAAATAACAAAGTTAAAGTGAACGTTCGACAAGCATGTTTTGCGGTGAGCAGTGTTATTCGGACCCAGGTTATCGAAAATCAAAAATTCAAAAAAAGTTTGATAATCTATTAGTTGATGCAGTCTTTAATCGAAGGATTTTTTAAAAAACTTAAATTTGACAATATGGCAGTCATTCAAAGTCAAAATTTCAATTTTTGTTAAAAAAAAATAACTTTTGGTTCATAAAATAGAAACTACACATTTTAAAATCAAAAACTTCGATTAAAGACTAGTTTTGAGTGTTATAAAAAAGCACACAAAATTTGAAATCGATTGGTTCACAGGGTTTTGAAATATCTTGCTCGCCGATTTAAAAATGTAGTTTCGAGGCAATGTAGTTTACACTAAAGCAAAAGAATTATTTTATAAGTTATACATAGTGATCTATTCCAGGTCCATATACTGTGTCTTCTTTTGAAGTTGTCGCTTTGGAAACATCAATTTTAGTTTACCGAAGACGCAATTTTCCGTCTCGGGTACTCTCTTGTACGTCTTTTTCTGCTACCTGTATGCGTTCAGCGTCTTCTCTTTTGAGATATCGGTGGGCATTGATGTCACAGTTTACTCACATACCTTATAGGATCTGTAATAAAACTGCAGATATAATAAAAGAGCACGAAGGAATGTACTGAGATTCGCACTTATCACATAACAATACAATTTTAAATCCGAGACCGCGGGTACTTGCAGTTTGAAATGTTACGTTACCATCACACTGTTTGCACTTCACTAAAACTGAAATTGCCGAAAAACCGGTAAAAAAAGCAAAATTCTTTATTCCACAATATTTTCTTGTGCCACATTGAATTTTTCGTGGTAATACCTGCTACACTTACCTGTATTTAAAGCCTTATAGCTTCTGTATAAAATATCAGATTATGTTAAAACTTTTGGGAGATATTTCTGACATTGTATACTTTAAGAAAATGTAATTTTCGAAAAATCGATTTTTTGAAATTTTTAGGTGAGCGTAACCCCTTAACTTATTGATTGAGTATTTTGGAATATTTGTTTAATGGTAAGATTAGCGAGTTTGTATTTTGAATTTAACTTGATGAGTAATTTATAATAAATAATAAAGTTGACTGGATAATATTTAGAACAATTATTTCATTGTTTCTGTTCTTGTTTCTCATATACAGGGCGTCTCTACAACCGAAGTACTAAATCGTCGTCACTCCGTTCTGTCCCTATAGACTTGGATTGTTGTATAGTATTGTGAGTTTTTGTATACAGATATACAAGATTTATATTTATTTATGCTTTTGAAAACAACGAACGAGATATTTTTGTATCGGTGAGTTTAAATATATTGTAATGAAAATTTATTTTATTTTCGAAACCTTTTATGAAAAAACCTCGGCTAACTTTACCAATCGAGATGATCTCGTCAGGGGAGTGGATTCTAATTTTTTTTCTTAATGCAGGTGAAATAATCAAAATTTCAAAAAACAAAAGTTTTTTTTTATCCGATTTTTTTTATTCACATCCGATTTTTTATATTCTTCATCGTCAGTTTTTATATTTTTGCAATTTAGTAGTAGGTATATTCAATTCAGTATCGCCAATCACCAGATATTAAAACGAATTTTCGATTTTTTAATTTGGGATTTAGTTTATTAGAAATATCTTTAGTTTTAATTTTTTTTTAATACTTTAAGTTTAATGTTTTTGTTATTAGTTGTAAAGATTGTTTTTGTTTTTTCTGATTTTATTACGACTGCAGACGGACTTCCAGTACTTGATAAATAATTTCGGGGGGGGGGGGGGGTCAGCCCCCCCCCCCCCGTAGATACGGCGTTGACTACAAATACTTTCTGAAGTATTTCGGTAAATGCAAAATTTTTAAATACCATTCATTGTTAATATACTACACTTATTTTTTGATTTGCCCACTACGAGCGCTAGTAGCATATTTTTTCTCGACTCCGCCTATCTGCTCCAAGTCTATATCATCCCCGTATATTTACAGAAATCGAAGACGTCGCCGTCGTTTCAAAACTTTTTTGGCAGCAGTGGACTTTATTTCTCGACCAGTTCTCGAGCTAAAAAATTTGAAATGCTTACAATACTTCTTTGCCAAAGAAAAGAAACAGAAAATAGAAAGGCAGAGAGAAAATATAATATTGTTTTTTCGCTCTCTCCGAATTACAATCCCATTTGAATTACAATTTTTTTAGCGAAAAAAAGTTGAAGAAGAAATAAAGTTTAGTCGGCGTCATAAACTATAAATTTCGAAATAAAAATTATTGTTTTTACCTAGTACTGCTATAATTAGGTATAGCTGTGTAATTATACAATTAAAAATGACGAAAATAATTAAACTCGACTATGCTATCGAGGTTTAACGATAACGTTCCCCTTCTACATAAATTTTAAAGTTGTAAATTTACTTTTAAACTGTTTAGAATTTTTAAGTTGTGCATGTCACTTTGTGCGTTGCTGAAACTTTTAGCAGGAACATAAAAATTTTTATGCAAAAAATATTTATATGAATTAAAACATGATAGAATTTAAGAGTGCATCATTAATTTTATTTTGGATGGTTTTTGTGAACGAGCAGGTTTGTGCAATTGGAGAAGGTATAAACATTAATTTTTTTATCTTTCAAAATCCAATTTAAAATTTATTGTCTGGTCGACAAGTGAAATATTGCTCTAGCTAAAAATTGTAAAGAAAATTTTAGATCAAAAGTATTGGAAGCTTTTGGGCGAGAACGACATCCAAAATGCATTAAAAAAAGAGACGAACACCAACATTGCAAAAAACGTAATTCTATTCGTGGGCGATGGAATGGGTCCAACAACAGTAACGTCTTCTCGAATCTACGGTAAAAGCGAGAAAGGCTACTTAGCATTTGAAAGCTTTCCCAACGTAGGAATATTAAAGGTAATTTAACTTGCAAGAGTAAGAATGTGTTGCACTTTTTAATTTACCAAAATTTCAGACATATTGCTTGGATAAAATGGTGCCAGATTCGAGCTGCACAGCTACGGCTTTATTCGCTGGAGTGAAATCAAATTTCAAAACTGCCGGAGTGGATGGTTCGGTTCGACTAAACGATTGTGAAGCTTCACTAAAAAAGGAATCCCACTTAACGAGCGTGCTTTCTTGGGCGCAAGAAGCGAAGAAAAGTACAGGTTTGCATATGCGAAATTTAATGTTTTAGGAAATTATATTTCTTCTTGGCTAATCCTTAGGCTTTGTTACCACCACTCGGGTTACTCATCACACGCCCGCCGCATTATATTCACATATTTCGAATAGAAATTGGGAATGCGAGGCCAACGTTCCAGCCGCTTCCAAACAGTGTCCAGATATTGCCAAGCAGTTAATACAGAGTATTCCCGGTAAAAACATCAACGTGAGTTCTTAACTTAAGTTTTCTCGGTTCTCATATTTTTATATTTCAATCTAAGGTGATAATGGGCGGCGGTCGTCAGGGATTAGTATCCGACGTTCAAGGATCGGAAGCCAATCCAATAGATACTTGGGCTTGCTACAGTAAAGATGGAAGAAATCTCATAAAAGATTGGAAACGCGATAAAAGCAAATCGGGTTTCTCGCACCAAGTTGTAACAAATAATGAAGAATTAAGCAAATTGAGTCCAAAATCCGATTACGTATTAGGTTGATACCAAAATTTTTGAAATCAGACAACTCTGCACCCGCCAATTCGGCGTCAAATCAACTTGGCGCCAGCTCACTCGCCATCAGATCATTCTATCATTCGCATAATGTACCTATATAAAAGGTTTTCCTTACGTATAATTTTGAATAATAAAAGGAATATTTAAATGGATGGACGCAGTGACAACCTTTTTATTTTACTTTAGGTCCCCCTCTATCCTTAGTTTTATCGACATTTTTACGCTAGAAAGAAAATTGGTGGGTGCCGAGTTGCACCGGACCGAAAAATATTTTATTAACATTTTTATTGTAGGGATTTTTGCTAATGGGCACCTGAAAATGAACTATCAACGAGATCGCGGTCCCAAAGGAATGCCTTCTCTTGCAAATATGACCGAGAAAGCAATCGAAGTTTTAAGGAAAAATGACAATGGATTTTTTTTAATGGTAATTCGATCCTTGAAGGTGACGGTTCTTAGCCCATTTTATTGCTGATTGTAGGTGGAAGGTGGTTTAATCGACTTTGGCCATCATCGAGGACACGCCAGACAAGCGTTAGATGAAACGTTAAGTTTCAGTGACGCAATTGAAAAAGCATTGGACATTACTCACGATGTTGCAAAGAACACTCTTATTATTGTTACAAGTGATCATGCTCATTCGTTGGTATTTACTGGTTATGCAAATAGAAATGCAAGCATTCTAGGTAAATCACAATTTTTGATTTTAATCAAAATCTACTAGCACGATTTTTTCTACAGATGTTGCTCAAAAATCTAAAATAGACGCTGTTAAGTATACATCGTTGTTGTATGGCACCGGAGGACCAAATAATTTTCAGTTTACTTCCAAAAATAATGAAGTGGAAAGGCGAAATCCAGATCTTGACGATACTCAAAGTTTTAATTATTCTCAACAAAGCGCAGTTCTTACCAGTGAGGTGTCTCACAGTGGAACCGATGTTTCTGTGTATGCAATAGGTAAATTTAATCACAATAAAGTTTTTCAATTTACTAAAACATTACTAATTTATGTTATCTTTTGGTTTTTAGGACCAATGTCCCATTTAATTCATTCAGTTCATGAACAGACGTACGTTGCTTATGTTATAGCATATGCGGCCAAAATCGGACCATATAAGAATGCCTGCTTTAGAATTTATTTGGACACACACTTAACATTAATTTTAATCGTTGTTAATTATTTATTTATTTTTTAATCGACAATAAATTTTATTCCTTATAATAATCACTTTTTAGCCCTCCTCCGGATACCGCCATAGCACACCACTGATAATAATCACATCTGCCAAAGACTTGATTTTATAACCTCAAAGAAATATAGTATTTATAACCTAACATCTTCCAATTTATTCAAAATGTTAATCAAACGCATTTTAAATAAAACTAACTCTAGTTTTAAATTTTTTTCGTTAAGACGGCTTTCTAATAGAAATGTTTTGTCGCTACATCAACGAGGAATGTATCAAGAAATGTTTCCAGAAGCATATAAGTAACTCGATCGAATGTGTACTTTGCTCTGGTGTAACTTAGCTTACTTTTAGGAAAGAGATGATGGATTTGCTAAATGGATCCCAGCAGTGTGCTTATGCTGGTTTCGATCCCACAGCTGATAGTTTACACGTTGGAAATTTGTTAGTGTTGATTAATTTACTCCATTGGCAGCGAGGTGGTCACAAAACTATAGCACTTGTAAGTAATTTGGCTTTACACCTAAATAGTAGCATTGTTGAGATCTTATCGATTAGATTGGAGGAGCTACAGCTCAAATAGGCGATCCCAGTGGTCGTACCACAGAACGTAATGCTTTAACCAAATCATCAATAGACGACAATATTAAAGGGTTACAAGAAAATATAGACAGAATTTTTCAAAATCATCGCGAGTGTTTGTGGAAAGAAGAAAAGGAACAGTTAACTCCAGTAACTATTTTAAATAATATTAGTTGGTACGAAAATTTATCTGCTATTGAATTATTAAGCGGAGCGGGTCGACACATGAGAATCGGTACTCTTTCTTCGAGAAAGCATGTGAAAGATCGCTTAGCCTCTTCCGGAATGAGTTTTACCGAATTTAGCTATCCACTGTTTCAGTCCTACGATTGGCTGCACTTATTCAAAAAGTACGGTTGTCGATTCCAGGTGAGTTTTGCAAGTTTCGATAGTAAAATTTTGAAAGAACTTATATTTTTAGATTGGCGGCAGCGATCAAATGGGTAATATACTTTCTGGTCACGACTTAATAAGTCGAGCTCATGGCGAACAAGTTTTCGGTAAAGCAATTCAAGCTTGTGGTGTTTTCCTTAGCTTAATTCAAAACTTTTAGGTCTAACTTTGCCGCTGGTAACGACAGAAACTGGAGATAAATTTGGCAAATCTGCCGGAAATGCAGTTTGGTTATCAAAAGATAAAACATCTTACTTTGCATTTTATCAATTTTGGATCCGCACACCTGACTCTGAAGTTGAAAAATTGTTAAAACTGTTTACTTTTGAGACTGTAGGTGCTATTTCAGATTTGATGAGGCAGCATAAAGAAAAACCTGAACTCAAATTGCCTCAGAAAATGTTAGCCGAGCAGGCTACTTTGTTGGTTCATGGAAAAGAAGCTTTGAAACAAGCTCAAAGTGCTGCGGAAGCTTTATATGCTGGGGACGTGGAAGTTTTGGGTAACATGAACTTCGAAGAAATTACGCAAATGTTTCATGGAGCTACCGTTGTCGAGATGTTATCCGAACCGGGTCAAAATGTTCTAGAAATGGCAATGAAAGCCAATTGCTTCCCCACGAATAGTACGTAATTTTGATTCTTTATTTTATTATTTTAATTTTTGAATTGTAGGTGATGCCATTAGAATTATTAGTGCTGGTGGTTTTTATATAAATCAACAACGGACGAAAAATCCTAACGAAATTTTAAATCCATCCGTGCATAGACTTAGAAATAATATATCACTAGTTCGAGTTGGAAAAAAAACATATTATATAGTCAAATGGCAATAATTTTTAAATTAAATTTTTTTTATATTTTACGAGCATTTTTACCTCCTGTTGACCTATATTTAAAGTTATCTTTTGGTTAAACGAATTTTACATGCGAAAGCTTTAATTTTTTTAGATTTCAGTTAGATGATTAACTTAGAAACGATCTTTTCGAATAACATGTTTATGATTTTTTACCGAATCCCTGATTCTGACTGGTACTTTCGAGATCATTCATGTTTTGATAGTTTTTGATAGACAAACTTTAATATTCTCAAGTTGTAGGTACCTACAAATAATTTTAGATTCAAATACAGAAAATAATGGGTAATACCGAATTAGAATGCAGACACAAATATTCTGTTTGTGTAGCCGTGATGTAAACATTATTCACAATAATTTTTAAATAAACTAATGTAGTCCAATTTTTATTAAATTAAATTTTAAAAGATTATTATTTAAATTAGTAAAAATTAGACTACGATTAATTTATAAAATATCAGGTACGGAAAGTTAATATTGAAAATTGTAAAGAGCTGATACAATAAACGGAAAAACAAATCAAATGTAAACATAAACATGTTATGGCTGACTTCTAAAAATAATCTATTATTTAGTAAATAGTAACCTTGTATTTTCTGTACAGAGTCAATATTCTGTTGAAAAACTCTGTTATTGCCTAACTTACAATAACTTGGTTAACAATAAGTTTTTTATAAAATAATAATTATATATGCTCTGTTTAAGCTTTAAAATGAGAAGAAAATATATTTTGAAAATTAATTAAAATATTATATTGATGTTAGATTCCTAGACGTTGTGTCGAAATATCAAAATGTTATACAAAACTGCCACTATAGTTTGGAATATAGACATAATTATTACAAACAAAAATTTATTTTAGGAGATGATAATAATTAACCATCATTTTTATGAATAAGACAGGGTTTCCATTCATCGGAAAAACCTGAAATATGAAAAAGTCGGAACATTTTTTCAAGAAGAAAAAAGTCAAAAAAAATTGGTGGAAACCCTAAATTCAAAACGTGATTTTCTACAAATATTTACTGTTAAATTTAATCGAAAAAACCTTTAAAAATTTTTAAGAAAATATTTATTTTTATTCAATTAACTTTACCGCTCGCCGAGCAGGAAATCACATTTTCGCTCACTATAAGCGAAAAGTCAAATTGACTTCCAGAGCTTTCGCCAGGCAAAAATAGAACCGTTAATTATTGTTGAAATGAAATAATGTTACCAACATTGTAGTGTTGCGATCTTCGCCGTTTCAAAATTATTCTACTATGGCTACTATTATTTTGATTTTTTAAATTTTTAAAATCTCGTCAGAAAATTAAAACACAATTATAATATTATTATTATATTACATTTTGCGAATGTTAAAAACAAAAAAATATTGCTTTTAATTTTGTTTTTTTGGAACCATTTCTGAAATAAGCAAAGTATTGAAAAATTTAAGGGGGGGGGGGTGAAATTCAATTCACATGGTGAAATTATTTTCGGTGCTTGAGATCATCGAGACACCGCACTGAGGCTAACTAAAAAGGAAAATATCGCTCAATTCGTAATTGGATTTGATTGCGTTTATTTAATTTGTTTAATTCTTAAATTATAAGTTAATATTATTATTTTGGTTGACGATTTTGCGGTTTTGTTACATAGAAATAATTAAAATGTATTGTATTCACGATCAATCAGATTGACATAACATGAAATTTATTATTATAGTCTAGATTTTCTGCAGTGATAAATCGGATTTATGTATGATTTAATATGCTCGTTGATTGTGATTGACTAAATACTATAATGTACTCGATCAAATTGCACTCATTTATAATGATTTCTAAAAAAAGGTTGATGGAAACTGTTATATTTAATTAATTTTATCTAAACGCAAAAATATACATTACGCAGAAAAAATGCGTCAAAAAACTTGCGAAAATTAAAGTAAGTATTATACTGACTGAATACTTAAAATGTGAAAACGTGTCGGGTTCAAGTGTAGAATATTAAAATTAGTAATCTTCAGAAGCTGGAAGTCAACTGTTCAAGAAGCTTTATATTTTCGCACTTAGATTATAAAAGTTTTATATGAAACTGGAGACTACAAAAAGAAATTAATTAATTCCACACCGAAAAGATGTAAGTTTTGCATAGCATTATTAAAATAATGATTGGTAGAGAGGGGGGCGTGGTAAAGATTTTAACGTAAAAATAATTAAAAAACTTGATCAAAAGCTTTTAAAGATTTAATCTCACATTATTTTTCACTTTGTTATTTTGTTAATATTAAATTAAATATTTACTAAAAACCTAAAAACTGCTACGTATTAATTATGTTGTTCGGATTGTTATGCTCTCAAGAAACATCTGCTTTACGCACTTGTACACAATATACTATTTCGGAATAATCATGACTCGTGAATAATGGGAAAAAAGCTATGCTGTAATTGGTAATCAATTTTTATCAATTAATTTTACGTGAGTGATCAAGTCGAATTGACAATATGAGCAAGATCACGTCAAGTGGACCCCCCCATTTTCCACTTTATCATCGAATTTTGATATTAGTATTTTTTCATGAAGTAGTCACTATCAACAATTAATCCCCAAAATAGTTTTTAAAAATTTTTATTTTAACAATAATTTTTTTGTTAATGAAAATTTTTATGACTTTTAGTTAAAAAATCGATAATTAAAAAACTATTAGAGATATTTCAATGAAACTTTCAGAATTTATAGTTCAATACTTGTATTTTAATAAAATTTGTAAGAGTTCAAATTATTTATATATTTTCATATTGTTAATTAACTTTTAAGTTAACAAATGAAAATTTAAATGACTTCTCCCTCATAAAACAAAATTTTTTTTCTCAATATTTTGCATCGAACATTTAAGTAACGAAATCCGCGAAAAAATTTGACTGCTCGTGATTAGATTAAGCAAAAAAAATTTATTTATAACGGGCGGTGAGCGCTGTCGGTACAGCGCGCTACCGCGCTCAATAACTCAATACAAGATCTAACTTTTTCTAACACTTAAAATTGATTATTTACGGAGTGATTCAGGTTCAATTTAATCCTGATAGGTCGTTTAGAAAATTTTTATCTAATTACGCGTAAAATTCTTTTCAACTTTTTCATGCATTTGCTATTAACAAAAAATCTGAAAATTTTGAACTTTATTGGTATTTTGTTATTCTATTTGAACTCGAGCTTTCTCCTTAAGTGTTGTTACTTTTTATTTTTTTTTTATTTTAGAGCGAAGTACATACCTGTCAATTTTAATCGAAACTGTTCTGGAATCAATTTACACGTAGCAGTGGGGCATCCTTACAAATATTCTATTATATTTTGCTTAAAAGGAAACCAATTTATATTTACTTTTTCTTCAATAATACCAAAGAATATGTTTCTTAAATAAATTTCTTCGTTCATCGAACGTGCGAAACAACAATGCGAAGTTTAGTTTTTCATATTATAAAACCTATCAAGATCGTCTCATTATTTTTAAACTTCTAATTTAAAGAGTTCTAGATTTTCATTTTATGGGGAAATCGATGGCCCTAAGCGACCTTTCGCTTACATAAATATTTATGTAGCAGTCAGTGGTATCGTGTGATGCGTACACCGTGAGATTAGAAAGTGGTTGCTTTGAGTTTTATTCCCAGGAGGGTAAATAGTACTTATTTTTCTTTGATACTACTAATTTTCAGAAACAACAAACCAGAATTTTTTACTTTAAATTTGCATTATTCACGAATATTTGTTCATGTGTTATGAGGAGTGTTCGAATCCAAATAGAAACGTGCGGATCGAGAAACCCATAAAAACAATCCTTCATCTGGGCTGGTAGTATACTCTAGGAGTATTGCTGCTAATGCCAAATTAAATTAATTAAGTATTTGTGTTTTAGTGTCAACATAAAAACTTTTGATGAAGCAAGAATACAGGAGCAGACAATTTAACTGGAACATGTAGTACAACATAGGAAAAGCTATTAGAAAAGCTATTATTACTTTCTCTCGAAAAGCAGTTTCGTGCAAAATAATTGAACGTGTTGAGTTGCAAACTACGTAGGTTGGTTAATTTCAAAATCAAAATAAATTAGTTACAACGATAGTTTTGTTTTCTTTATTCGTTCACTAATATAAAAAAACTTCTGCAATTCTGCAAAGAAGCAGACGAAGAAATATTTCAAATAAATGAACATTTTAAATATACACACATACAAAAGCATAATCAGAAATAAAGAATACGGAACAGCCACGGGATGCTCCTCATCCTCATCCCTAAGCAATTTTAATATCATGATTAAATTTTAATTAAAATCAATTGTTAATGAAAAGAAGTAAAAAGCCTGGCTGTTTGTGCTATTTAATTTTTTCTAACTGTCAATACTTCCCGCTTGGATTTTAGGAATACATTTTTTCAAAAATAATTTTTATTAACTTACTGGGATTATTTTATTCTTCTTCATTTATTTCTCAAATTTATTCATTATTCTTAGGTCAAAACTTATTTGCTATGTCATTTTTACAGTGGCGGCTTGTCTTAAAGGGCACAGGGGCACGTACCCTCCCATGCCAAAACCAAGGCTTAGCTTAAAATAATTTATTTATTTTTTAATTAATTTTTATTTATTTTCTAATTAATTAAAAAATAAATTTTATATTACATTATTTTGTAGTTTATACCAATAAACTATTATAATAGGGTCACGTAAATCGCCATCCAAACACCAGCTAACGATAGTGCCCGACAGTCAAGCTTGTATATACTAAAAATAGATTTTTCAAGTCGACCGACAGGTTGAAAACGACTCACACTCTAAGAAACCCTTATCGGTTAACAATTGGGTTCATAACACCAGTAGTGTATGACATGATGCTTAGGGTTTTGTGCTTAGTTTACAAGTTGTGTTATGTTTTTACCCCTGACTGTTTTTTTAAAAACACAGGGTATATGAAGTTACTATGTACAATCTGTGTTTATTTATTTATATATTGTTGTGTTTCGAAATGCAAAAAAAACATTAATTTCATTATTTTGTGAAATGATTTAAAAGTTTGGATTTTTTTTATTTTATTTATAAACACATTGTATAAAGTTGTTATAAGTTTTGCTATGAAAAATAAAATGTAAATAAAAAGGTAGGGAAAAGTAAGAGTGGGAGTACGGCTAGTAGGTCGATGCAAGGAGACAGGCTCTAGCCTTAGCGCCAAGCGGATAAAACACCATTCCGCAATAATTAAATCTGTAATTATTAAAAAAGAATAAATAAGTTAAGTCGCGTTGATGTTTTTTTTGTTTATTTTAATTTAATTAAAGTAAAGTGCTAATAAAACTGAAGAAAGTGGAAAATTTTAGTCGATGCAAAGGTGCATTTCTGGCACTTTTTGACGTGCATGCTCCGGTTTGGACCAGGGTTCTCAGGGAGGGAGACAAGCCGTGGATCACATGGACGATCAGACAGGTGGCTAAGCTGAAGGCGTCGGCGTACAATAAATACAGACGTTCGCGATCTGCAGTGGATTTTGAGTGCTATCGGGATCTCAGGAATTACTTGTCGGACGCGGTTAAAAGGGAAAAGACAAGCTATATTAAATATCAGCTTTCTGTAAATCGCTCAAATCCCAAAAAACTATGGCGATACCTGTCATCTTGGAGCGTACATGCTCGCCCTAGTGGTCAGATTTCTGGACATCTATGTGAGGATCCTGACTATATAAATTCCTATTTTCTCAGCTCTGTGCCGAATGTTTCTAGTCAGGTACAGTTGGATTTCGATGACGCTTTGTTTCCCGGAGTTGGATCACTCTCTATTCCGAGGGCTACGCCTGCGGCATTGTATGAGATTGTCGCGACTCTGCGCTCCAATGCCGTTGGGCTGGATGGTATTAGTCTTCGGATGCTGAGGCTCGTTCTTCAGTTCTGCAGTAAGGTGTTCTGCAATATTCTTAATTTCTCTTTCGAAACAGGCGAGGTGCCAGCCATTTGGAAGATGTCACGTGTGAGACCTCTTTCCGAAGTTCCGTTAGCTTTAGAGCCTGCCCATCTTCGTCCGATAAGTATATTGTCACCATTTGCAAAAATTGTTGAGTCGTTTATCAAAAATGCGTTGGACGATCATTTGGCACTTTACAAAGTTCTGTCGCCGTCGCAGTCTGGTTTTAGTCCCCACCACAGTACTGTGACCTCCTTGTTGTAGCTCACATCGGATGTTGCATCAGCAACCGATCGTTCCGAGGTAACTTTATTGGTTCTTCTCGATTATTCCAAGGCTTTCGATTCCGTTTTGCACCAACGCCTATTGGCTAACTTCTTTACTATGGATGCAATGAGTCACTGTGCAATTGGTTTGCGAGTTACCTGCGTGATAGATCTCAGGTGGTTGATTTTTCTGGGAATGTATCTCAGCCATTAGTGGTTTCTCGGGGTGTTCCACAAGGAAGTATCCTTGCCCCGCTATTGTTTATAGTATACACATCTAATCTGGAGAAAGCAGTGGATCCAGACTGCTCTTTGGATCTGTATGCGAACGATTCCCGAATACGTATATCCTGTCCGCCCTCGGACTTGGATGCTACAATAACTCGGTTAAATCGTAACCTTGAATCACTGCGTGTGTGGTCCTTAGTAAATGGTCTGACATTGAATCCGGCAAAGTCGGAACTAATCATTTTGGGTAGTCCCCTGCTGGTACGTAGAGCGCTCGATGGCTCAACTCTTCGCGTGAGGATCGGTGATGGGATTGTGAGGATGGTCGACTCTGCACGTAGCCTGGGTTTTGTTCTGGATGAAGAACTTAATTTTCGTCTACATGTTAACCGCAAGATGATGGGATGTTACTATAAGCTGAGATCCCTATACCAATTCAAGACCATATTGCCTGCTCATGTGAAGTGGTCGATTGTCAGCAGCACAGTTTTGTCCAACATCGAATATGGTTCAGCGGTCTATTACGATTTCCTAACTCAGGAGTACAAACGCAAGCTGCAGCTTCTGCAGAATTCACGCCTACGTTATTCGTTCAACATATGCAGGTATAATCACATTACACCTTATTATCGTGATCTGCATGTCCTGAAAATTGACCAGCGCTTTCTGTTACTTACTGGAATTCTTCTCTTTAAAATATTCAGAAGTGGTGAACCGACACATCTTCGAGATATGATTAGGCCTCGCTCTATTTGTCATTCCCCGGCTCTGCGTGATCTGGGAAATTTTGACGTTCCTTCTCATTCTACAGCCAAGTTTGAGCACTGCTTTGCATGTTGGGCACCGAGACTTGTGAAAAGGCATCGACGACTATTTTTGGAATTTCCGAGTTTGACAGCTTTCCGCCGTGGTTTAACTGACGCACTGCAATTGGAGCAGTAGGTATCATGCGATTTTAATTTTGTGATATTTGTTATGCGTTATATATCGGTGTAAATAATACATTGTTAAAAGGGGTGATTTGAAAATCTAACTTGTTAGAAATCATCCTTTTAAGAGACCTTTTTTTTTGTAAAGTAGCTCTCTTAATAAATGCCTATTATTATTATTACTATTATTATAACAACGCAGCAAAATTTGTTTGAGGCCAGCTGAGATGCCAGGTGCGCTCCAACACCACACACAAAGTAACAAAAGTGAGCATTAAATTTTAATTTATAATTTACAAATAATTTGAAGAGCTCATTGTTCAACAAAAAATGGATGCCCAGCTAAAAAGTGTAAATTTTGGAAATGAAGCAAATTATAAAAGATTTGTATAGCTAGGGTCATTACATTAAATCTAACCAGCAGGTAGAGACTTAGGCTGCGGCCGTCGCGTCGAATGGACTGGTGGACGAAAATCATTCCCACAATTATAATTTAAATTTTTGAAAATAAATTAAGTTAAGTTGATGATTTTGTTTGTTTTAATTGACAAAGTGAAGTGCGATAGTGGATTGGCAAAGAGGAAGAAATTATGACAATTTTAGTCGATGCAAAAGGTGCAACGCAGCAAATTTGTTAGGACAGCTGTTAAATACACGTGCGCTACAATCACACACACAAAGGTAAATTTGATAATTTACAATTTTAAATACAAAGAGGAGTCTCATGTTCGATAAATTTTTTTCTACGATTGGATGGAAGGTGGTTTGATATTTTATTGCACCTAAAATAAAAAAACAGCATCATGTCAATATATTGTGGTGTTTCAAAGTGATTCTGATCTACCCTATGCATTTTTGTAAAATTATTGTATTAATAATTATTAAGTTGTAACATTGTGGAATTTGTTAGGTGGGGACCGATCACTTTGATACGAGACCTTTTGCCAAAAAATGGTCGACGTTGATGGTCGTATAATTTGTATGTCCGATAAAATTTTGATAAAATTATAGTTTATAATTTTTGGAAATATAAGTGATTTTTGAATGAAGAATATTTTTATTAAGATTTGTAGTTGGATTATATTGATTGTGAGGAAAGTTTGAACGGTTTTTGGAAGGTAAAAATTAAATGGAAGAAAATTACGTAATTAAAATTGAAAATGGATAAAGTTTAAGAATCGTAATTGCAAATTAAGTAAATGGTAAAAATTGTATAATTTTTAAATTAAAAATTTATAAAAGGAACTATAAAATTTGGTTGATAAGCCGGACTGCGATATGGGTATCATAAAATTTAACGTTACCATTTTAAGATTATTTTGAAAACGAGTTTAAAATTTGAAAAATTATAAATTTAATTGGAAGAAACAATATAATAAATAATTTAATACACCCCAGGGTGAATTACACATCAATTGTCGCATGCAATTTGAGGCTTCCAAAAAAAGCAACCTACTTTTTGACCCTGAGAAACCTGAGATATTAGAAATAATAAAATTTGTAAAGAAAATAAAAACAAAACCGAAAAAATGGAACAAAAAGCTAAAATCTTGGTCTCGGGGGAATAAATTCGTCACCAAACCATAGCAATATATTGCCGTGTTTCGAAATGCATAAAAACATTAATTTTATTATTTTGTAAATTATTTTAAAGTTTGGATTTTGTTTTGTTTATTTGTAAACACATTGTATAAAGTTTGTAAAATTTGCTGTGTAAATAAAAAGGTAGGGGAAGTAAGAGTAGGAGGACGGCTAGGAGGGCGATGAAAGGAGACGAGGTCTGGCCGTGGTGCCAGGCGGTTAAAAGACCATCCCGTAATGATTGGAATTGTAATTTTATAAATAAATGAAGTAAATTTGAGTTTTGTTTATTTTAATTTAATTAAAGTGAGGAATTTGTGACAATTTGGTCAATGCAGGGTTGCATCGCAACAAAATTTGTGTTACCAGGCGTAATTAAGCCAGCTGCATAACACCACATTCGAGGAGCGCACGTGAAGCCAATACCAGATTGTAAGGGTGAACAAAAGTAAGCATTATAATTTTACAAATTTTAAAAATAATTCGAAGAGCTCTTACAACAAAAAAAATAGATGCCCAGTAATTTGGATCAATTTATGGTTTAAGAAAAATTTAAAAATTAAAAAAAAAAAATTTTAAAAATAAAAATTAATAATAAAAGCACCTTACTTTAAAAACTACTGTTCCCTTTAAAAAGAAAAAAATTATTTTTTCTTCTTTTTACAGTCAGGTTTTTTTTAAATTTTCAATTTTTATTTTTACTTTTAAAATGTATCAAGTATTTAATATACATTTTGAGCAATACATATTATACATATTACTAATAAACTATTTTGTTTTTATTGCTTGTTGTTCAAAAAAGAAAAATTTCCGTGGGTTACTAGCGGTGAAGTTATTTAATCATATAAATGCAGAAATTGCTTATAATGTGTTAGGGATTATCGATATTCGATTATATTATCGATTATCGTATTTATTTGGGTTTAATCGATTGTGCTGCTGAATTCGATTTCTTTCTTGGCGTACATAATATAAAAGAAGCAAAATTATTTAAAGGAACTTCAAAAACGATACAAAACGAACTGCTAGACGCAATATTTGCAGTTTATGAAAGTGAAGTCATCACGCAAATCAACTCAGCAAATTTTTTAGCTATAGAAGCGGACGAAACTACAGATTATTTATTTAACATGTAAAAATTAATTAAAAAAAAAAAGGTTATTCAAATCAACAACAATTAGTTGTAATATTTCGTTACATGCATGAAGAATCAATTTGTGAACGATTCTGGTGTGACAGAATTACAAACCAAATTAAATATTGCACCCGATAAATTGATTTCTCAAAGCTCTGGCAGTGCTGTTTATTGTAAAAACTTTGTTCGAGGAATACCAGATTATGATGATAAAGTAATTGAACATTTTTCTAACAATACGGATAGAAGGATAGAGATTTTCATTATAAATAGGTATTTAAAAAAATTTTTTTTTTTATTTTGTGCCCTCCCACTGGAAAATGTCACAAGCCGCCACTGCATTTTTATATCTACTAATTCTTCCAATTCATCATTGTTTCTTTATTTTTTCCGATGAGCAACCTTAATGTTTTCAGCGTCTGTGTGGTTTTCCATTCATAAGCAGCCCCTTACGTCGTAAAATGTACTTTTTCATTTTTAATACCTACTTCGGTATATTGCTCCGTCGGGGCATCTGCAAATTAATTTCAGTTTTTAAAAATTACATTTTTAATGTTATGTCCAAGAACAACGCATGCGTTTTGTAACTATGGCAACTTTGGCTACATCTCCCGAGTACTTCAAAATCAAGTAAAGTTTATCCAGTGTTAAACATGCGTTATCGTTATCTTGTTACAATTTTTGAAATAAAACTCTCCGAAAGTTACGCGTTGCAGTGCTGTTATTGCAATTTTTATCGACGTGCTCAATTTAAAAGTTTTTAAAAACCTTGCAACGAAATTTTTACACTTTGGTCAATTAGATTTCGAGCTTAACTTATTATTACTCCGAGTTTCGTTTATTGGTTTTTACTTCAAAAATTTAAAATGTGAGTGCCGAAAAAAGTTGAAAGTTTTAATTTTAAATTTAAAACTCAACATTTTCGTAATAAATTATAATTTTGGTAAAAAGTGTTGTAAACTGAGTCCCCCGTGAAATGCCTTTCATTTCCGTTTCACAGTAGGCACTTAATTGAATTAAAGCGAAAAAACAGCGGAGTTTTCTGTTTTTACTTTTTTACACACAAATGAGATGATAAAAATTTAGCTTGTTTAATTTTTCGGTATTTACTATTAATTGTCCGATTTGAAAAACCATTTAATTTTATATTGTTTTCAGACTCGAAAAACAATTTAATATTAAATATGTTTGGTAAAAATCCGAGAAATAACTTTATTAATGGAAATTCTACCGATTCGAAACAGCTTGGTCTTAAGTTGTCTGAGTTGACGATAAAATTTTTCTATTTTTTGAGAAACCTACAACAATCACTGAAAGCTTTTTTAATACTTGCACGAAAAACAACTTTTTGTTAAGTTTTTTTTTTTATTTTATGAAAATTTTTGTCTGAAGTAGGATTAGATACACTGTATGCACAAAATGTTGTTTTATTGCTCTTGCGTGTTTTATGAAATTTTTATTTTATCAGAAAATATTAAAAACAGATCTTTGTATAACATTTTTTAGACAGCTACTGCTGCTTTTGTTGTATTTGATCGATGTGGTTTGTATTTTCGACCCGACATTGATGTAACTAATTCAAACTTTTTCTTTTCGAATTAATTGCTGTGTTTCAAAAAATATTTGATAATATTTATGATCAGATTTTGGTTCCAATTCCACGTTAAACTGTAGGTTCTTATTTACGTTTAGGCCATAAGTAAAAACTGCTGTCTTTTGATTAATCCACAAACTTTCAGCCAGGAGTCTTAATTTTAGATTTTATTGTTGTTTACAGATTGTCTGCAAACATCGGTGATCTGATATTGATCACAAAGTCTGCAAGACTGTTTTTTCAGCAATTAATTTTTGAGCAAATAGTTGATACTTACGTATAATAAAACACGAAACCTTAATTTATCTCGAAACTGTTTTATTTTGCGGATTACAATCAAAATAAGTAGCGCCACAGACGATTTTTTGGAAACCTTCTGTTGTGGTTATAATATATTCTATTTTCTAGTACAGTATAGTAATAATTCAAACTTTCGGTCGAATCATTTGTTCTACAGATGATGATAATGTAAACCATATAAATTAGTTTCATTGTCTTATTTAGTTCAATAATTCTGTTTCACCCTTAATTGAATTATTACAAAGGGTCTAGATAATTTACACCAACATTATGTATAAAATCGTCCAAAAGTCGCGTTCCGGTTCCAAACATCCATAATTTTGTGGTTTGTTTTTTGTAGATATTACAGAGTTTGAAAGATTCTTAAGTTTTATTGTATAGATTTTGACAGAGTAACGAAAAAATAAGTTAGAGTTTATTTTCCAAATTAAGATTCAATTATTCGAGCACAACTTCCATATCAATGTCATAAATGATAAATTGCTCTTGGATTATCGACACCCCATAGTCTGTAGTTTTGCTTGTTAACGAATTCATTCAAATAAAATTAAGCGTCTACACTCATTACGGGTCTGCGAATAAAAATTTTCTTAGTCTGTCACAGTCTTAGAGCTTAGATACATATTTAAGACGCCGGTCGCTTTGGATCTTGTGGCTTTAAATTTTGCATAGTTTTACAAAACTTTTTGCAGTGTCTTTTGAAATATTTCAAAATAACATAAAAATCGTCTGGTTTGAAATAATGAAGGAATCATGGGGCTAAACTAATTTTTCTATGGTCTCCCCTAAAAGACGAAAAAAAATAAACTCTGGCTTTTGTGTGGCTCACAGAACTGTTCTATGTGCTGATTATATCTACGGATTTTTACATGGGTTTTCAGTGGGCCTGGCATTAAAATGTTTAAAATTAGCAACAAGAAGTTATAAACTCTAATAAAACCGAATAAGCGCGGTTTTAATCTTATTACTTCTTTTATGGTTATTCTGACGTTGTTTTCTTCTATGCTCTTTATTAACTTTTATGCTTATAAGGAAATGCTTTTACTATTTAATTATTTATTAAGGTCATCCTTCTTTATGCTCCGAAAAAGAAGTTCGTCATTATTATCTCTTTAAGCTCAATGTTTGGTGATTACTTGTCACAAATAAATCTTTTCCCATTTAGCTATTTTTATGTTTTTATTATTTTTTGTGAAAGTCACTTCCTGTTTCACAGAGACTTATATTCCAAATTTCACTACGTACCAGCAAATTCAAAGCATTGCCATCTAAAATCAATTTCATAATAAATTGAAATAATTCGGTTAAGTTTCAAGTTTCGTGTTCTCTTAGGCAATAATCTACGCAATTTCAATGAAACTAATTTTCCATTAATGAATTCCTAATGCCCAATCACCACACCAGCATGGAAGATTATTCTGCATGATAATTTATTCAAGAAGCTTAAATTTTAATGCGCAATTTTGCCAGTTTTTCAATATAATTAATAAGTTTCAGTAAATTTAGAAAATTTTTAATTTCATTAGTGCTTTTAAATATTATGGCTGCAAACTACAATAACTTTTAAGCAGAACTTTCTCATTACAAAATCAAACAGTAATTAGTGTAAAAATACTAAGTATACAAAGAAAAATATTATAATCAAATTATAATTTTCGTTAATAATACTGTAATTATTAAAAGTATATCATCATCATCATCACTGGGTTAAAAGACTTCACTACCCATTTTACGAAGTAAATTTCTCTTCCATATCAATATTCGCTTTATTTAAATACGTCATATGTATTGTAATGTTGTTATAAAAATTTTTTTAATCCATAAATTTCACTTTTACCTGGGCATCCATTAATTAACATGAGCTCTTCTTCGTTTAAAATTTTGTAAATTTAAATTTACTCGACTTTTGTTACCTTATAGTATGTGGTGTTGGATCCCAGCTGTCCTCACAAATTCGTTGCTATGCAGTTCTGCATCGACCAAATTTTCACAATTTCTTTTAATTTCCAACTTGTTATCGCACTTCACTTTAATTAAATGAAAAACAACAAATCAAATCAACTTAATTTATTTATTTTTAAAACAATTATTAACGATTTAAATTATTGCGGAATGGTGTTTTATCCGCTTGGCACCAAGGCCAGAGCCCGCCTCCTTTTTGCATCGAGCTACTAGCCGTACTCCCATTCTTCTTCTTACTTCTCCCACCTTTTTATTTACATAGCAAAACTTAACCAATTTTATACAATGTACAATGTTATAAATAATACAAAATCCAAACTTTAAAATAATTTACAAAATAATAAAATTAATGTTTTTTTTGCATTTCGAAACACGACATTTAACTCCCTTAATTTTTATGAGTAAACCAAGGTGTTTACGATCAAAAATTATTAAGTTGTCATGCTTCGGCAAATAAAATTTTAAATAGTTTCTAAAATAAATAATAAATCAAATTTTCTTATAATACACTAGTTGGTTAAAATCAAAAATCTCTTCTGTTGTTAAATAAATGTTTTCAAAATTAAATCAAATAAACTTTTCCAATTAAATCAAAATAATGTTTAAATAATTTTTTACAAATCAAAAATTTTCAATTAAATAAACAATCATCAAATATTTTTCACACCAAAATCAAGTTCAATAAATTTTCAAAATTAATCGTTCAGGTACACAAATCATAATATCAAATCAAATATCAAATTTAAATCAAATTTTTACATAAACAATTCACTTCAATAAAAATTTTTTTATAAATAAACAAATCATTATAAATTTTTAATACCATTTTTCCGAGTTTTTGTTGTTCTTGTTTTCTTCTACGGTACTTCCACAGCATGAATTTCTTCTTTGGAATCCACATCTCCGGCATCACTCTTGTATACCCCCTTCTTTTCCAAATCTTCAAACTCCTGTCCGATCCATTTTTGTTTGTTCCTTTTGATCGTGTTGAAGTTTTCCTTTTAGTTGGTTCTTTTATTTGAACATTTTCATTTTTGTTTGTTTTAAATCCAAAATTTTCATTTTTCCAGCCAAGTTCTGTTTTTCTTGTTGTAACCATCAAATTTATAACTTTTAATTTCCATATTTTTCCTTTTATCTTCTTGATCTCGTTTCCGTTATCAATGCAGCGTTTTAAACTTTTCATCATCTTCAATAATTTTTGTGGAGCAAACAATCTAATAATTCCAAACTTTTCTTCCTTAACCATTAATTTATTAAATTTCATTTTTTTAACCCTATTCTTCCTTTCTAAAACTTTTTTATCATTTGTGCTTTTTCCACTCTTCATTACTGACTCTGAATTTATTTTTTTACTGATCACATCATTAACTTCCGGTTCTAATTTTTCATCTTTGTTTTGTTTGCTTATTTGTCGTAGAAATTGTATTAATCGATCTTCCGCCATTTTTTGTTTTTGTTTATAATTTTCTTTACAAATTTTATTTTTATTATCTCAGGGTCTACTTGCGGGTTCCTTCACTCGAGCTTCACGTTGTCAGCGCCATTTAAATGACATGACCCAAGCTATTCAAATCTACTAAAAATTTTCCTTATCCATAAATTAATCTAATTACTAGGCATCCATTTTTTTGTGTAGCAAGAGACTCTTCAAATTTTTCAAAATTGTAAATTAAAACTTTAATGCTCACTCTTGTTACTTTTGCAATCTGGTATTGGCTTCACGTGCGCTCTTCGCATGTGGTGTTATGCAGCTGGCTTAATTACGCCTGGTCACACAAATTTTGTTGCTATGCAATCCCGCATCGACCAAATTGTCAGAAATTCTTCACTTTTTCAAATTTTGCACCTCACTTTAATCAAATTAATTAAAATAACAAAACTCAAACTAATTTAACTTATTTATTTTTAAAACAATTAACGATTTAAATTATTGCGGAATGGTGTTTTATCCGCTTGGCACCAAGGCCAGAGCCCTTCTCTTTTTTGCATCGACCTACTAGCCGTACTCCCACTCTTCTTCTTACTTCTTCCACCTTTTTATTTACATAGCAAAACTTAACAACCAATTTTATACAATGTACAATGTTATAAATAATACAAAATTCAATATACGACAGTATATTCTCGTGTGATTTAGCTCAATTAATATTTCTTCATATACCGCTCTGTTTGCACATAATCCAATTATTACTGTAGATGACAAATTAAAGCAACCAATAGTACCTTATGTAAAATGAAGTCAAGAATGAAATTAACCAGTGCAATTGAAGCTTCTAATTTATATCTTTTATTTTATCGATTTACTTGGTTTTGTTGATTTACTAATTCAAGCGCCAACCTTTCAGCAATGGCACGAAGGACATTTTTTACAACACTTTACATATCATTTCCACTTAATCATAATTAACACGTAAGAACGGAAATTAAAAGAAACAATTAAGAATTTTATAACAGAATAAATTAGGCAATGGAAAGGAAGAGCTTTAGATTTTTACAAACGCGATGAACATTGAACTTTACTATGTAAACTCTACTTAAAATGTGGATAAATAAAATTGTACGAAAAAGTCAAGTCTGTCCGTTAGTGCAATTAATCTTTGTACTAATATCGTGTAGCATGAGTTGTACAAACTTAACCAACAGCCAAAGGACGATGAGCGGGTGTGATCAGAAAGTTCCTAAAAATAGTTCATCTCAAGAAGATTCTTCGGAAGATTATGGATTTATTTATAGCTATTTAGCTCCAAATGTTCATAATTTTAGTAATTCTGTAACCATAGGATTTTTGGGTGCTTACGGTCAGGCTCAAGTCGTGCTCGGGGCTTTACCGCTTGCGGTCGATGCTGTTAATAGGGCCGAAGGTAAGGCGTTCGTTCGATATAATTTTGTAATGATATTATATAAGATAATTATTTTCAGATATACTACCTGGCCGTATATTAAGTTACATCGCAGCCGATATTGGCACAAATCCCGGAGCATCAGGTTTGGCACGTAGAAAATCCTCTTTAGCTGCACGTGCCATTAAAATAATGACTGAAATGCGTGATAACGGAACGATTGCATTTATTGGTCCTGACGATACTTGCTCATCGGAGGCTTTAGTTTCTGCAGCCTGGAATTTACCCATGATATCCTACGTAAGTTGCTTGTCTACATAAAAAAATTTATAGATTTTTCTAAAGTATAAAGCTTTTAAAATTCACGTCAATCTTTGCTAGCAAGAATAATAATTGTCTCGATGCCAAACTGAAAAAATTTTAGCATTTCGGGAATATTCACTTGATTTCTAAAGTACATTGACTAAATAATAAATGCGCTTAATTAAAAACTTTGATCCAAAATTTCATTAACCGCTGTCTAAAACAACACGAAAGCAAATTACAATTTCTTATTAATCAAGTGCGTAAGATATTGGAAAATTCCCACACTTACATCACTTTCTTAATGAAAATGTTAAGAAAATACACGTTAAACTTCGTTATAAATTAATTACGGTCATTAAACGGTTCAGTAGACCTAATATGTAAATTTTAAATCTTAAATTATTTTCCAACATCCCAATAAATCGATCGTTCACAATAACTTGTAAAATTATGTTGTAATAAGAAATTATTAACGAGTAGCAAAAGTTTTACAAAAACTTGGCAACAGAACAAGTAGGGTAGGTCATAAATATTTATAAATATGTACATTTAAATAATTACATAAAATAAAAAGATGGTCTGACAACAACAATATTTTCGCATAATCTTTTTTATCTTGACAGTTTTATTTACTAAAATTACGATTTTTCCGTACCATTTCATACCTATTTCATGAAATATGAAAAGCACTTAATAAAAGAAATTATTAACTACGATTAAAATAAAAAATAGGTTCAAAACAGAAGAGTTTTTATGGTGATTCAAAAAACAAAAAAAATTAAGTAGATCTGCTAGCTACTAAGTAGTAAGTTATAAATTTTTTTTAATAATGTAAATTTTTGGTGTTATTTCAAGACAGATATTTATTTTGAATTAAAATGCTTGTGTTCGACGGGTAAGGAAATTAATTTAGCATACTCTTATTAGTCTCTTAGTCCGGTCAAATTAATACAAAAAATAAGAGTGAAGGTACGGTAATTCCCAAAAAGCTGAAAATTGGTAAAATTGTTCAAAACATAATTATAAATGAAATTTAAAAAGTCCTCATCGATCCGGTACGTGGAAAAAAATTTATTCGAAGTCAAAGGTAAAAAAAAATTGGTTCTCGCGATTTTCTGCAAAACGGTAAGTTTTATCATAAAATTAGTTCAGACAAAAATTGTAGATCATATAATTATCTATAAAAAATAAATAAATACTTTTTTTCTAAGAGCAACCGTTTCTGAGATATAACGTTTCAAAAAGTTGGAAAAGTTGTAATCGTCATCATATACATAAGTACGCCACGTATATACTGTCGCGAAACAAAATATTTCGACCCACCCTGTGCTAAATTGTAAAAATTTGTTAATTTCATTTTTAAATGTTTAAATTGGAAAAGTACAGAGTGGGGAGAAAAGATAGAGTTAGAGACTTCTTTGGCCAACTATGACTGACAGCGGGTGCGAGATTTTGTATGCCCGCCGAGTTTTGATATTTTTTGAAGAATTGTGAGTAATATTTTCTTTTGATTGATTAAATAAAGTGAATTGGATGCGTTTGCATTATTGCGTAGTTATTTTTGATATTTTGATAATTTAGATATTTTTTGATACGTTGCTACCAAGCGGTAGTAGATTTGTTGATTTGGTTAATTTGGAAAGAGCAGTTAAAATTATAAATTTCGATTTGAAGTTAAAAATTGGAAAATTTAAAATTATATTTATGCGAACGAATGGTGCAATTGATAAGCCGTCGATTTGGATAAAGGCAAATCAAACTTCGTTTCCTTCAAAGACAAAGTAAAATTTTATTTTGCATTTATTTGAATTTGAATTTGGATTGTTTATAATTTTTGGAAAACGAATTTTATTTTATTTCGATAACGCAAGAACCCTTCGACCTCTTGAAAATTACCAACTGCTCCCGCAATCCAGTGTTAACCCGAGGCAAACAACAGATTGTAGATTTTCCACGGAGAGTTTACAGCAATACATACATCACTGGAGCTGTAATATAAGTAAAAATATTTCAATTATTATATTATATTCAATTATGTTCAATATGTGTGACTTGGTCTACGAAAAAAGGGTTATAGGTGTTAAAAACTTATTTTCCAGTTTTTTTGGCGATTCGGATTGAGTTTGAGATGCTCTTTCATATGGTGAAAACCAAAGTCATAACTTGTTTAACAGTTCACTAAAAATTAAGAGAAAAAAGATTACAAATATGAAAAAAAACAGAATTTATTTTAAAATCTGGAATAAGAAAAATTCATAGAACTATGAGATAAAAATATGATTTACTTTATTAGTATCCGAAACTAAGGACAGCAGACAAGTCCAACCTAACGAAACTTTGGTCAATATCATCTTCTGCCTGAAAGCAATGTAGTTCATCATCATCGCCATTCGAATTAACATCGTCGTCAAACCTGTCATTGTCCTCAGTGCCGTATTTACGGCGAGAGGCCCCCCCCCCCGAAATTATTTATCAAGTACTGGGAGTCCGCCTGCAATCGTAAAAAAAACAGAAAAAACAAAAACAATCTTTACAAAAACATAACAAAATATATAATTTTATAATTTATAATAACAAAAACATTAAACTTAAAGTATTAAAAAAAAAATTAAAACTAAAGATATTTCTAATAAACTAAATCCCAAATTAAAAAGTCAGAAATTCGTATTAATATCCGGCAATTGGCGACACTGGATTGAATACACCTACTACTAAATTGCAAAAATATAAAAACTGACGATGAAGAATATAAAAAAGCCTTATATACCTATTTACAGTACTGTGTAAAAGTCTGCGGCCCCTTAATTAATATTGTTAGTTATTACTTCTTTTTAGTTTCGATTTTTTGAAAAATAATTATATTAAAATAAATGAAATAGATATTTTATCTTAATTCTTACTATTATGGTAAAAATTTTAAATTGCTATAAATTGTTTGAACCAAAAATTTAAAAACAAAAATAAATTTTATGACCATCATCGGCAACATAGCTTAAAATAATACTTCCGCAATAAATTAGAGTGGGCATTGTGAAACCATAAATTATCTTATAATTTTGGTGTAATTTAGTTCTTCGTTTTGACAACATTATTTCACAAAAATCAAAATTATCTTTGAATATTGAACTTAAATAAAGAAAAATCGCTCAAAAAAATAATTACTTTAATTAAATAAAAACAATCTTCTTACAAAATTTCAATTTTTTTGCGGTCACTTTCGACCAAAATACTTTTAAACAAAATTTTCCAATAACAATACTCAAAAATAAAATCTTAACTGCAAAAATACTTGCACAAAATTATACTTAAAAAATCAGCGGAGCAAAATCTAGGCCTCTATCGTTTCCGCCATCTTGGCAAAAAAAACTTCCCTCTACTCATTTTTCTACAAACACTACATTTCAAAAATTAATATAACAAAATTTAAATTTAAAAAAATTAACAAAATTGCATTTATTTTGCCGATTTTAGCATGACTGACGGTTTAAGTTGGAACTTAAATTTTTTTATTTAAGTATTTATTTATTTATCGAATTCTTTTTATTTTTTATTGTAGTTTTTTTAGTTTTTTAAATATGTTGGAACTTTATACTTTTATTTTTTGTTTTGAATTTTATTTTCCTTTGTATTTTAATAAATTAGCTATTTATTTTTTAATATTTTTAAACCTCTCCCCCTCCGAAAATCTAGTCTAAATACGGCCCTGATTGTCCTGGACGTTGTCTTCATCGTTTTTACGAGAATATTTGTCTGTAGCTGGCACTAAACTTTTCATCAACACTATTTTTTCACTTTTTTTTGTGATGTGATTCTTAGGAAAAAAGTATTGATACATTTTTTATAGATAATTACATGATCTACAATTTTTGTCTAAGATAATTTTATGATAAAACTTACCGTTTTGCTAAAAATCGCGAAAAATCAATTTTTTTGACCTTTGACCCCGAATAAATTTTTTTCCACGTACCGGATCGATGAGGACTTTTTAAATTTCATTTATAATAATGTTTTAAACAATTTTACCAATTTTCAGCTTTTTGGGAATTATTTTACATTCGAATGTCTAGATTGACCGGACTATCTGTTGTTTTTTTAAAGACTTTCAAAATTTTTTATCAATATTAAGATGTCCCGAGCTGTTCAAAACTTTTATAATTTGCTTACAAATTAATTAATCCGAATTTCTGCTGGGCATTCATTTTTTTATAGCAAGAGACTCTTCAAGTTTAAAAATTGTTATTTTATTTTAAATGCTCAAATTTACCTTTCAATCTGTGGCCGTGTACGCGGTATTACAAGCGCGCTCCACATGTGCTATTATATGCAGCTGGCTTCAAACAAATTTGTTGCTATGCACCTTTTGTACATTGAATATTTTCACAAATTCTTCCAATTTTTGTCACCTCACTTTAATTAAAATAAAAACTAAACAAAAACTTAAATTCTCAAACTTAATTTATTTACAAAAATAAAGCAATTATCGGATATGGCGACTTCCGCCAGGCACAACGGCCTTCGCCTAATTTTCCTTGCATCGACCTACTCGCCGTTCTCCCTCCTAGTCTTCTCCCACCTTTTATTTACATTTTAATTTTACAAACTTTGTACAGTGTTTATAATGTTATAAATAATAATGAAACAAAACTCAATTTTTAAAATAATCCACAAAATAATAAAATTAACGTTGTTATTTGCATTTCGAAACACGACAATATATATTTTTTGCAAAATAATTCCTATTTGTGGCTTTAAACTGTAGTGAGTGAATGATACTTGTAACAATAGAATGATAAATGCTTTCATTATTTCCTAAAAAGAGAATCCTAATTGATTTAACCAAGAAAGAAGAAGTAGAATGAGTAACTCTCAGTCTATGTTGTTAAAAAATGTATCTAAATTCAAAGTTAAACAAATTTGATATTACAATTTGTTAGGATTTTAATTGCTCACCAAATACATTTTCTAACTAATCGTGATTCTTTTGCAAGTATTGTGCCTGCTTAGCTCAATGGAAGAAGTGGATGCTGTACTCTTAACAAAATCTAAGAATAAGATGATTTCAAATAAATTAACACAAAATAAATATCTTATTTGAAGTTTTCGAACGAAGATTCATTTCGTTACGTTATCTGAGCTTTGATTTCATTGGCGTAAGGATGACCCTAAATCTAACTAAGCAATATTTATTGTCTTCAAAAGAAAATATAAACTTCCATGCTGGACATAGTCCAGCATAGTAATATAATACATTAAAATTGACATTTTTTTACAAAAAATTTATTTGAATTCAATTTAACAAAAATCTAATTCTTTTTAATTTTTTATGTATATTATATTTTTGATAAACTATAAACACAAAAATCGGTACATATAAATATTTACTAAAATTTCAAAAGCACCGGTCTTATAATTTTTAGTTTCCGAAAATTGTAACTTTTACAACTAAAAAATATAAGCATATATCAGAGGTATTTCATTTCGATGTAAAAAAAAATTTATTATCGTAGTTGTCGAGTCGAATTGAAGACATACCTACCCGAAAATTGAATTGCTGATTTGTATTTGCACTCGCAAATTAATTAATTATGCATAATCAAATTAACGTTCATTGAAGTTAATGCACTCGAAAAGAACCAAATTTCATATAGGATACTGCTAACTGAGATATAAGTAAAACATACGTGTGGTTCAAAATTAATGTAGTATTTGTTCAAAAATATTATTTTGCGGTCGGTCGGCGTAATGAGAAAACCATAGTAACCGTGTTAGAAACCCACTATAAAAATAATTAGTACAAAATATAATACATCATTTTTGTTCTTCCATCAACATCATATTTATTTATGATTTCTTTATAAATTAGATTATCATTTTTTCTACCTTAGATTTTATGAGCCTTGAGCAGTATGAAATATTTTAGTGATTTTTTTATTTGATTATATTATAGGATATCGATTGATTGCAACAAAGTTGTTGATATAAATGGGTAAAGTGAAAGCTCTAATTAGCTCTGCTAGTTTTGTTTTACATAAAAAATTAATTAAAATTGAATTACACTCACAAAGTTTAAATTACGTTGTTAAATTGTACAAATACTAATCTTGAATTTTCTTCAATTAAAAAACTTTAAATTAAATGAAGTTATCGGTTGAATTAACCAAGTAATATCAAGAAAAACACAGTTAACTTAATCACATCTACCTTTTCTTTTTTTCTAAACGTTTCAGTTTTTGTATACCCTGCCTGGTTTATTAGGTACATTTTAGAAATTGGAAAATCAAAAATGTTTGTGTACACAAATCTGACATGACGGTTGAAAACAAAATTAGCATTTTTGTAGAATTTTTTTTAACATTTGCATGTTACTGGAACACTTTTAAGTTTCCGTTGAGTTTTCAGCAAAATCAACAGTTAACTTTTTGTTAAAGCGATTTTTAATACCTGAAAGGTTTTTTCTATATTTTACTAAAGGAAAACTGTACATTGTGTGCCATTTAAAGAAATGTATCTAATCACTCTGTTTTGCAACATCTCTTCGTACTCTTCTTCAGGCTCTTTTTTCACCCGAACACCGAAAAATATATTACATTTTCAAGTATTTGAACTTGACAGGCCCGGACTGGGACTTAAAACCGGCCCGGGTATTTTAGAGACTGTCGGACCCCTAGTTGTACTTTTGTACTTTTAACATATTTATTTATTTTTTATAAAACGTGTAATGTCCAAAATTCACGAAAGAAACATAGTTATTTTGTTTGGCTTTTTTTTTTAGTTTTTTAGTTCTAATAGTGAAAGGCATTCTTTATTAGTATTATTTTTTGACTTTGCCATTTTACAATACATCTAACAAAATGAAAAACAAATGCACTCACAAAAATACTTTGAATTGCATGCAAAATGAAATGAATTACATACCAACATAAAAATAGTATTGTCGTGAAACAAAATATTTCGACCCACCCTGTGCTAAATAGTAAAAATTTGTCAATTTTAAGTTTAAACGTTTGGCATGGAAAAGTACAGAGTGGGGAGAAAGACAGAAAGATAAAGGCTTTTTGTGCCAGCCATGGCGGACAGCGGGTGAAATTTTGTATGCCCGCTGAGTTTGAGTTTTGATATGCGATTTTGTTATTTGAAATTGTGAGTAGCATTTTGATTTGATTGATTGAATAAAGAGATTGTATGCGTTTGCATTATTGCGTAATTTTTGGATGATAATTTTGAAATTTGATAGTTTGGATAATTTTTATGAGCGGCTACCGAGCAGTAGTAAATTTGATTGATTTGATAGAATTTGAGGAGAGCGATCGAAAATAAATTAAAATTGGAGCGAAATCATTTAAAATTGAAATTATAAAATTGGAAGAATTAAAAGTAAAATTTGCATTTGTACGAGCGAGTGTGACCAGCTGGCGATAACAAGGCGTTTGGATACGCATAAATTTAAAAACAAGCAAGCCCATTTTAAATTAATTTAATTAAATTAATTTTACGAGTTATAAATTTGGATAATTGATTTTGGAAGAAGAATTATTTTGGAATATCGTCACAGGAATTCACTCCTGAGGTCGAATTGCTCCACCGCGAAAAGAGCTAGTCGAGGTATTTTTTTTAGTATGGTAAAGGATTTGATTGTTTCAAAAATAAATCAAATACCACCGCAGTATATTACGTGCCGAGGTGGAAAATGCTTCATTAAAGCCGAGCGCTAAGTTAGTTGACTGAGGCGCAAAGCGCCGAAGTCAACTCTAAGCGCGAGGCTGGAATGAAGCTTGACACCAAGGTATGTATACAATTTTATTCACAATCAGTTTGTAAATAATTAAAGATCATTAAATTTCATTTTATTAACTCACATTTTTTGTTAGTTCCATTTCTTGCCTACCGACAATGCGACATTGCAGGTCGGGAAGTGATCACTTCCCACCTTAAGGTTGGGAAGTAAAACAAAATAACTTTCTGATTGGTTGTCAAGTGAAAGTAAATAATAAACAGCTTTCCAACTTTTTAAAAGTCAGGGATGTGTCGATTACTAACTGATTGTGAATAAAAAATATTACAATGTCATCACCATTTTGTATTTTGTCGACAATTGAACGACTTTATTATCATTATATAGATATGCATTTCTTTCTTTTAAACACGGGTGTCTTTATTTTATATTTAATCACGCACAAGCAGTGGTGCAGCCAGGATTTTGTTATGGTGAGAGGACTAAAAGATGCGAGCAAAGCAAGGTATTCAGAAAGTGCGCGCCGCAGGCGAAAATTTTTCGGAAAAAGGTGCGTGGTCATCTTATTTTCGAGTATAATTATTGTGGTATCATTGTTACCTACCTTAAATTAAAGTGAGAATTAAAGAACGGCATTTCCGAAATAACTCAGGGCGATAGATTTATCATTGATTTTTGTTGCCAATCTTCTTATTATAATATACCTTCCCTTATTTTCAATAAATAGCAGTCATTAAGATTAAGGATTGAAACTGATTGCTAATTATCCATAGTAACAGGGCTGTATTTACGGGGGGGGGTACAACCTCCACTCCCCCCGAAATTATTTATCAGTCCGACTGCAATCGTAAAAAAAGTCAGAGAACACAAAAACAATCTTTACAACTAATAACAATAACATTAAACTTAAAATGTTGAAATAAAAATTAAAACTAAAGAGATATTTCTAATAAATTAAATCCCAAATAAAAAAACGGAAATTCGTATTAATATTCGGCGATTGGCGACACTGGATTGAATACACCTACTACTAAATTACAAAAATATAAAAACTGACGATGAAGAATATAAAAAGGCCCTATATATTTACAGTACTATGTAAAAGATTTTTTGAAAATTTTTTTCCTTTAAAAGGAAAATAAATTTTATGACTATCATCGGCAGCATAGCTTAAAATAATACTTCCGCAATAAATTAGAGTGAGCATTGTAAACCCTTAATTGTTTGTAAATAAATTGAAAATATGTACATTTGCTTAAGATTTGTGAAATTTTCTTCGAGTTTAATTTAGTTCTTCGTTTTGACCATCGTCATCGGTAAAATAAGAATTTAGTTTGTGATTTTTATTCAAATTTTAAAATTAAAAGATTATATTTAAAGACTGTTTTTTACAAAAAATTTTAAAATTAAAATATGAATAAGTTTGAAAGTAAGTTTAAAATATCGTAAAATAATAAAACCTAAATTTTTAGTAATTTTTATCATTTTCTATAGTATAATTTTTTCAGATTTTAATTTCTTGTTTATTCAAATTTTTCTAAGTTCAACCCTGTTCAATGTGAATTTTTGTTATATTGGTTTCTTTAAATATTATGTTTCTTTGTAGTATGTAATTATTTACTTAACAGTTAAAATTCATTATTTTAACATTTTGTTAGGTTTTATTATTTTAACATCACATACTACTAAATACCACATAAATACTTAAAAAAAAATTCTAAAAACTTTTTTAAGTTATTTTCTATTTTAAAATATCGTAGTAAACAAAACTTTTAAAATGGCACCAACAAAATTTTATCCGTGATAACCATAGAGGTATATATTAGAACTACTGGAGGCACCACTTGCATATAATCCCTATGAAAAGAAAACGGTCCGATTTTACATAGCGTTCCCCCACTCCTTAAAGGTATAAACTCGATTTGACATTGTATAATAACGTGGTAAATATGATTTATATAGACGAGAACTCCTCAAAATTAAATACAGCACAGACTTATTATGTTGATAATATTATAATAATATAATATAATGTTGATAAACATTAAAAAAATAATGTTATAACTCAAAAAATGCCGATTTAGAGTTATATGTGCCATGTTATAGAAAATAAATGATTTTATAGCATGGAATAAAAAATGTTTGTTTAATAAAAATTAAGTACCTATCTTAAGTTTCGTAAGTAAATATTATGAATAATTATTTCATATTTGACGGCAATACCGTAAAAACCCTAGTTTTTTTATTGTTTTCTTTTGATAAAAGGCAAGTTTTCCTTTCAGTAATAAGCTCCACAATTATTACATAATAATAATGTAAAAATTTAGTAATAAACAATAGAACCTTTAGAATAAACCTTTAATAATTGTTTATTCCAATTGTTTTTCTCAAAACTATGAATTTTAAGTTGTTAGAGTATTCTCTTCGTATCGATATATTATATTATATTGCAAGAAAAAGGCTAACAATTTCTAATGTCTTGCAGGGCAGTTCTGTAAGAAGTAAACTTACAAAACTAATTTTATTAAAAAATGTATAATTGTTTCTCTTTCGGTGTTTTATAATTTTATTTGCTATGTATTTTTAATTTAATTCACAATTCTATTTTTGTGTTTATAAGAAAATAATTATATTTTTTTATAAAATTAATTTTTACATGTTACATGAAATTGAAGAATAATTTAATTCATAACTTACGTAAAATTGTTCAAAAACTATTTAAATGAATAATTTAGCTTGCGACACGCTGTTATATAACCGTATGTTTCGATTTTCGGAATTTCATCAGGCAAACCTGGAAAAATTATTGAAATGATTGAAAAGTTATGCTATTAAATTCAAAATTCAAACTTGATTAAAAGTCAAATTTATTTGACTTTAGTAAAAAAAATAAATTATACCTACTTGAAGCCAAAATGAATAAATAAACTTATTTTGAAAAATTCTAAACCGGAAAACTAAACAAGCCCAAATAAAAAATCTAAAATAAAAAGTTAGTTGTAATTAAAAATTACAAAAGTTGTAGATTGTCCCAATTTCAAGATTTCATGTGTATGAACTTAGTGAAATATAAAGGATATTAATTTTTTGAAAATAATTATATATATTTTTTAAATTAGAATGTGAATTTTTAATTAAAAATCACATTATAATATGTCTACAATTATTTTAATTATTTATCACACCCTAATTTCTTATAATTCATTTATTTAAACGTTTAAACATCATTTATCCTATGATTTTGCATTACAAAATTTGAATCGAATCCTTTAAGGAGTGGGGGAAGCGTAAACTTACGTCGGACCGTTTTGTTGCACCTAGTGGTTCCTCCAGTAGTTTTAATATATACCTCTATGGTGATAACGCGGGGGCGTTAATTCAAGAAGTCAACCTGTAGTCAAAATTTGTCGTTCCCTCAATAAATTATTTTCAACCATTAAATAAAGTTCAGAAAAATCAAAATTTTTTCTGAATATCGAACTCAAATAAAGAAAAATCGCCCAAAAAAAAAATCACTTTAATTAAATAAAAATAATCTCACAAAATTTCAACTTTTTCGGCGTCACTTTCGACCAAAATACTTTCAAACAAAATTTTCCAATAACAATACTTAAAAATAAAATCTTATTGCAAAAATACTTGCATAAAATTATACTCAAAAAATTATCGGAGTAAAATCTAGGCCTCCGTCGTCTTGGCAAAAAAATCTCCCTCTACTCATTTTTTCTTTGTATATTAGTAAATTAGCTATTTATTTTTTAATATTTTTAAAACCCCCCCTGAAAATCTATTCTAAATACGGCCCTGCATAGTAAAGTTATTTTGTATTTGAAATTTCGGTAAACTCTAAAAATCCGTTGACCAGGCATCTACCTGCGCCTAAAAAAAAAACAAATATTAAAATATTGAATTTTAACTATTAAGTAAAGAATACATACTTATATAGAAAAATAATATTTAAAAAACAATAAAAATGACAATAATTAATTAAATATTTTAAGTTCAAACCTGTTATATGGTAATTATTGTCATTTTTATTGCTTTTTAAATATTATTTTTTTATGTAAGTATGTATTCTTTACTTAACGGTTAAAATTCAATATTTGTTTTGAGTGTAATAATGTTCAAGTTAACGAGTAGCTATAGAAAACATTATGTATTCACAGGACCGAGATGTTCAAAAATTCGAATGTTCACTTTATCGAGCTTCCACTATTAAAAACTTGTATTTGAACGGTTTTTGTTATTTATAAATTTATTGTGCTAAAATTTTAAATTTTGTTAACCATTTTAATACTTTGTTATATTACTTATAATTTTTTTCGCAATATAATCAGCCACTGGTTAGACGGCCCTTTGACTGCACCGGTCCATCGGGCATTTGCCCGATCTGCCTTATGGCCAGTCCGGACCTGCACGGTGTCACGATTAATTTTAAAATTAAGGAATATTTTATATTATAAGAAACTTTACATATTATATGTACAATTTTAAATAAAATTGTGTACAAAATGTAGCTTAATTGCGAGTTTTGTTCTCATTCTAGTCTTATTTAATTGAATTTTCCTATTATTTCCCAAAATGAATTATAATTTTGTATATGAAACATACCAGTTTTCTATTGTTAAACCTAAACTAATTTGTAAAGTTTAAATTTTCCCAAGTTTCTGCTTTATTTTCGTAGCCATATAAGTTTCAAATTAACTTATTTAAACTTGTTTGAAAATAAAATTTTGAATTAATTTTTTTTGCAGAAATGTAGCGACACAAAAGTTTCCGATAAAAGAGTTTTTTATACTTTTGCCAGAACTCTCCCACCGTCGAGTAAAGTATCTAAAAGCGTCGTGGCGCTTTTAATTGCTTTCGGATGGCAAAAATTTGTTGTCGTTTCTGGTTCTCATCCAGCATCAGGAAGCGAAGTGCAGGAAGCTATAGAGGTAAAGATTTTACTTACAAGTTTAATATTCTGTTTTTCTAATGCGGAAAATTGGATTAAGGACATATTGTAACTTTTAATCAAATAAATACTTTCGAAAGTTATTGAATCTGTCCTCTACGTGTCAAAATTTGTTTGTTCACATTGTGTTTGACGTTGGATAAATAGCTTAATAATTTCTCCATTATTTTCTTCAGGAATTGTCGATAGTTCACGGACTAACTGTCACTGACACAAAAAAATATTCGGATTATATACCTCGGCACATAAATCAAATGGAAGCAATTGTCGACGACACCTACAAAAGGACAAGGGGTAAGTGTCGAAATTTAGTTTTCCACGATAGCTCTACGTCGTCGAACAGAATAATTAAATTTATAAATAATTCAAACTTTGCAATTTGCAATTTCCTTAATATGTATTATTTATAATTAATTTTTTCAATTAATACAATTTTATCGTTTAGTCTACGTATTTGTTGGAGAACACATTGCTTTGATAGATTTCATCAAATGCCTGCAACGAAGAAAACTACTCGATTCCGGAGATTACGTTGTCATATCTGTAGATGATGAAATTTATGATCCCAACCGAAAAATTAAGCTCATGCAAAGAGGTATCGCGCTTCTTATTTTTTTTTTAAACATAAAACGTACCTATGCTTTTTTGTATAGATTATTTGGATCCGTTTTTGAGCGAAACTTGGGGTAATGCTGGAGACGTGATGGGATTCCGATCGGTTTTAAAGCTGACACCCACGCATCCTCGAAATCCCAATTACAAGTTAGTTTATATATTTTTTTGTATAATTCACTGCTAAAACCTTATTTTTTGTTCTTACTTAATAGGTCAATTTGTGAAGATATAAAATCGCGTTCTACCCAACCACCGTTCTGCGTTCCCTATCATCATAAAATATTTAATAGTATTTCGGTAAGTGCTTATTTACTTTTTCAAAAAATAATTTTTATATTTAATGAAGCTTTTGATGTATTCGTACGGAAAATACATTTTCTTAAATTTAAAATGTGCCTAATGTACCATAGCATATAAAATAAATTATTTCGTCTAGGTGCCTATTCAGGCAGCTTACTTATACGACGCCGTTATGATTTACGCCCGTGCATTAACGGAGGTATTCGAAAATAATGAAGATCCCAGAAATGGAACGGCGATACTTAAACGAATTGTCAATCGATCTTATCATTCGGTTCAAGGAACAGACGTAAGTCTTCTTACATTTTTTGTATTACATATTTTTTTATCATCCCACAAGATATCTTTTTGACAGTAATTTTTAGAAAAGTCTGAAATTTTAATTTCAGGAAGATTTATTAAACAGCTTTATAAAGCCATTATCAAGAAAATAAGTCTGTTCGGGGTTAAGACAATATAAAATCTAGAGCTATACAATAAAAATTTAGAAGCGGGAAGCGTTAACTACCGTTAATTACGGCCGTTATATAACGGTACCGCTTTCCTGAAAAGCGAGATTTAAATTATCAGATATAGTTGAAAATAATTTACAATCTAATTTCTAACCCACACCTTACAATAATATTATGGTATCCCAACGTGCGTTGTACTGAACGGGCAAGCAGGCTTTTACGGTAGCGATTTTTTGACTGTGCTACATGGGTAATGAATTAATGAAGGAACGTAGCCGCGGTTTCTGCCTCTCTTTCCCAATAGTGTGCTATAGTCGATCTAAGATATGAATAATATAGGTGGCGCGTCGTTTGCAAAGTCTAATTTACATCGGGAAACTTCAGATAATTTAAAAAGTACTTAATCTTGTAATAATATTAACATTCACCACAAAAAAGCAAAATGTTATAACCAAATAACTACGTCTATTCGATATTACATTTAACTCTGTTCAAATCTATCTTATTTATGACTTTATTCGGTTTAGTTTAGGCAACACGCATAGCACTTCAATCGCAAAAATTTCGTTATTGTAATAGCGTCTAACTTCAAAGCAATTTCATTGGTTTACAATTCAAGGTTGTCACTTTAGTACAAATTCCAATATTTTTCTTAAAAAAAACAGACTATAGTATTGTTCTTTGATTGTTGCTATAAAGACACTTTAATTGTTCTTCACGCTACAACAATTTTTTGAACTTTGAATTATTATAGCTTAAAATTAATAGTTTGGTATAAATGGAAAATATCCTAAAAAAATTAATTTTTAAGTATTACTTCTTCTTACTTAATATGTTAATTATTGTCATTTTTATCGTTTTTTAAATATTATTTTTTTATGTATTCTTTACTTAACAGTTAAAATTCAATATTTTAATATTTGTTTTGTTTGCTTATTTTAATAGTTTGGAGTTATCTTTAAAATCATCAGATAAAGTTAAAGTATACATAACTTGGTAGCGTTATTGTTATAAAGTAATTATTTTCCTTCATTTATCTCAACTTTGACGCAATAAGAACTTCAGTTTGAATATCGTTAATTGTAAAAGAGGGTCTTTATCATATAATTTGCACTTTACTTCAAAATTTGAAAGATTGCTTGCAGCGTTATTTATATCATCAAAAATTTTTCTAAATTACGTTACTTAAGGGAATTCTAATTAAGCGATTGAGAAAAGCGCGGAAAGATGCAATTTTATGTGTAAAAGGATGCGCGGAGCTATTAGGAATGATTATATTACTTTCCGTAGGTTTATGGAAAATGTCAAAAGAGTGTTTATTATTGTCTTTAATTATTGTGATAACTTAAACATTTTAGTTTCGAAAAAGTGTTTTGTGCATTTTTTAGTTTATGCTAAAAAATTTGATATGATTAATATCGAGTTACACTACTTAAACCACTTATCTATTGATTATATAAAGTGATCATTGCGTATAAACTTTAATTAAGCCTATCCATGTTGGATGCAGTATTATAGCCACCATTTAAGGCTGTTCTTTTAGTGCATTTTCATAAGTTCTAAACGGCTGGACCAATTGACTTGAAATTTTGACAGAATGTGTATTAGATTATTACAAACCTTTACGAATATCCTTTTTTGAATAAGTTTTTTGGTTTTTCCAAAAAAGCCAAAAAACCATTGAATTTGAGATCTTCCGTTATTTTGTAAATCTCGATTTTTAGAAACTTTTGGCTCAGACAGAATTTTGATATCTTAATTAGTTTAAACGTTTTCAGGACCTAAAGTTCAAATTGCTTCACGTAAGTACAATTGACGTGTAGAAAAAGTATATAAATTGAGAAGGAATGTTTTGCATCTCTCACAATTATTCTTATTGAAAATAGTAAGCCAGTTTTGCGATTATAAAGCATAGTATAATGTTACATACTGCATAAATAAATTATGTACACTTTTACTATTTAAAAATGTAGGTATGAATTAAAAATTCTTTTGAATAAAAGGTTTATTGGTTTGGTGTTATGAAAGTATGTTTAAATTAATTTGTCTAAAATGGTGAGTATGTACTATGTACATACGGTAACAAACAAATATATTTTTTAAGAATTTCTAAAGGTGTACCATATAATATGGCAAGTTGACATATTACGTATGTATGCAATTTCAAAAATCGAAACTTCAAATTTAAAAAACTCCTATTTATATTGATGTTTTAAAATAAAATTTTTTCATCTGTTCAACATAAAATTAAAAATTACTTTGTCAACTTTTAGTAGTACGATAAATGCTATAGTATTATATTATGATGTAACCACGGTGTAACATCATACGAATGCTATGACTACCTAAGCACTTTATTTAACCAATTTCAAATTTTTTTAAGGCAAACAGAATTATTTAAATGCAAGTATTACATGGGTAACATTCTAAGATTTTATAAAATTTTTTGTTTAGAACGAATTTTCTGAAAGATAGGTAAAATCACACAAATAAAATACTCCCCCTAAACGAAATCCTGTATTTGCACTTGAGATTAAAGGATTCAATATTATCAAAACTAAAGAACACCGATACCAAAAATAGAAAATCAGTTTTATGATTTATGCTTAGCATGTTTTTGGAAAGAAATTCAATAATTTCAACATAATTTTGAATTTTGCTACACAGGAAATGTAACTGATTTCGAAAGTAACAGGAAACACAGACTTTAGGCGACACTCATTTTTCGGTGCCGTATGTGTAAATTCAAAAAACAAGGGATTATTTTTAAATTGCAAATACTTTATACTTTACACGATTATAACCGACAGTCACTGTATATAGCCAAGTCATCGTAAGCTTTCATAAAATTGTCGAAAAAAATAATTTTAAAAACATAACGAAAATTAAGTCGGATATAACTTAAAAGGGGTAAGAGTAATAAAAAAAATTTAACTTACAAAACTTGCTTATTTTTTAAAGAGCTTTCCAACGATACCACTTTCGACATATTGTGCCATTTAAAATTCTGGATTTCTGGACTTTCTGGAGCAAACTACTCTGGATGCCGACTTTTCCCGGAAATAATAATATCACCATTAGATTCGTCATTAGGGCTTTTGTAATAAATTTTTTTAGGCCAACTCTCTACGACTTACCGTTTTTGAAAAAAAGGACTGATACGGGTGGTCTGGGTCACCCTGTATACATTTTCTTTACGACAAATTGTACAAGTAGGTACAATTATAAAGTTTATTGAATGATTATACGGTGCGGTGAAATTCAAAAATAAAAAATTAGCATATTTTCTGAAAAAAGTACAACAAAAAATAATTGGATTACTCTGAAGCTAACCCAATTTGTTAATTCAAAATTGTTAGCATGGAAGATTTATGAAATGACGCTACGTGTTAAGATTCAAAATAAAACAACAGACAACCCATTATAGGTAAAAAATCGTAGAGATATTTAAAATAATGAGACTAGGTGGTATAACGTATGCATCTATCAATGACTTCTTTAAACCAAGCAATTTTTTTTCTCTTTTCTCCTTTTTATAGAGCTATTTTCTGGGTAGAAAAAGAAAAATAAATTAGAGAAGTAAAAAACGTTTGACTGTTGACCCAAGAATAAGTTTTCTTGAATAGTAAACAATCTGTGCGTACAAGGGTGTACTATCGACAATTCGTGCTAAACGGCAAATCCCCAATGCATGTGTAAAAATAAATTTGAAAACGAATAAAATGTAAATGTAGGAAAACAAATTTAAATTCACTTAAAATGATGTTGACATATTATTTATGAATAAGAAGCATTTTATGGACAACACTCAATATACTCGTATAAGTCACAACTCCCACGTTTTCGGTGTTTACATTTGCATTGTTATTCGTTCATAATATTTTTGATAAACTTTTTCTTTTTTAATTTTAAATTAATTTAAAAAGTATCTTGCCATTCTGGTAAACAAATATTTGCAGGTTTACATCGATGGAAATGGCGATGCGGAAGGAAATTTTACGGTGGTAGTTCTTTTGGACGATGTCGAAATGAATGGATCTTTTCGTATGAGCATGCAGCCGGTTGGATATTTTCAGTATCAACCAAATGTTAGCAACCTACCCTCGTCTTTACCGGTACCTACATGTTAACTAATTTTAACTTTATAAATCGATATTTGAGATTTTGTTGTTTTTCATTCGTAATTGAAAAAGCTCATTAAATCGAACAATCCCAAATATTTAAAATAAAGTGCTCACCGTTAAATTTATTCCTATAATGGATAGAGAGCTTTATAATACTTCTTTGAAAAATAGAGGCTTTGATTTACGTACCTAATGAGAAATACTCAAACATAATAAAAACTTTTTAAAATATTTTGTTTCTTACATATAGGTAATTCAAATCAATTGAATCATTTTTCTCGAAGCCTATACATTGTAAAATCTTTTTAAATTTTGTTTTATAATATTATAAAACGCCTACGCAAATCAAACTTTTATTTGTGCTGTAACATTTAATATTTTATGTTATAGCATCGAAAACAATATCGATTGGCTACGAACTAAAAAAACATATAATTAATAGCCACCGACCGGCATAAGTAGTATTTTGAAGCTGACAAATAGCTGATAACTAGCTGACGCTGCATACGAAAGCTAAACTAAATTAGTAGCTACATTTGAAACATAATTGTAATAATAATAATACGAAACATATTTTTACAGCAAGTCAGTAAGAAGTTACTTTTTTCCAAAACAAAAATTGCGTTGGAAGATTTAGTTTGCAAAAACTTTCAGTTAAAATTTCCCGCTTAATTAATTAAAATTTTACATTAAATTATTATTAATGGCTTATATTTGGAACATTTCCATTAAAATTTTGCTCGATACTATTCCAAATTTAATTTTATCAGTTTATTAATAAAACAAAATTCTAGTCTTTTGTTTCAATAAAGTACATTTTTGTAAAATGGCGCTTTACGTTACAATTGATGCTTTCTGACTTGCAAATTTCAAATAGAAAATTTAGTTGATACCAGTAGCAAGCTACCAGTTAACTATTAGAGATTGTTATTAATTAATTGATATCGCAACTCCAATTTTCTGCTAGCTATTAGCTGATAGCATTTGTCAGTCAGTTGTAAAGCGATTTATAGCGATTTGTCAGCGGTAAATGCTACTTCTTTTTATAGAAACGATATTAACGATAAAAATCTTGTAGGAGTTTAAATATTTAAATTTATCAAGACCAATTCAGTGGATTGGAGGAAAGCTGCCGTTATCTGAACCCGTTTGTGGATTTAACGGATTAAAATGCATTTATAAAACCGATTGGAGATTAATAGCGATGGTGTCATTTGCGTCAGTCGTCGTTTTGGTTGCAATTTTATTTGCCGTTAAGTAAGTACAACACTAAAAAATTCATACTAGGTATTCATGAAAGAAATCATTTAATTTACGCATTTTAATCATCGGCGCAAAATGATGATTTTTTTATTAAACTAATTTTTTCAGTCAATGTTTTTTTTAAATCATCAACTTTTTGTTAACAGGCATTATCGATATGAACAAAAGTTAGCTTGTCTCCTCTGGAAAATTGATATGAAAGACGTTATCATTATTCCAACCGAAACGGCGGAATCTGCCACTAGAAATAAAGCCATGGTAAGTAGAATGAAAATATTATAATAAGAAATTTTTAATTTTGCTTCAGAAAATTTGTTTTTTTTTTATTATTGAAGTTTACAGATTGATATATTCCTGCAGCAAGTATATAGGTATAATTATTTTTGTAATATTAGATTATACTTTGGCAGTGGCGGCTCGTGACATTTTCCAGTGGGAGGACACAAAATTAAAAAAAAATATATTTTTTTTTATTTATAATGAAAAACTTTATCCTTCTACCTTTATTGTTAGAAAAATGTAAAATTACTTTATATTCCTCGAACAAAGTTTTTACAATAAACAGCACTGCCAGAGCATTTAATATGCATTTAATTTAATACCTTTGAGAAATCAATTTATCGGGTGCAATATTTAATTTGGTTTGTAATTCTGTCACACTGATAAAATTTAATTTTATAAAAAAAAAATAGATAAAATTTACGTTGTATAACCTAATGGTTTAATAAAAGACCAGAATCGTTCACAGATTGATTCTTCATACATGTAACGAAATATTACAACTAATTGTTGTTGATTTGAATAACCTTTTTTTTAAATTAATTTTTACATGTTAAATAAATAATCTGTAGTTTCGTCCGCTTCTATAGCTAAAAAATTTGCTGAGTTGATTTGCTTGATGACTTCACTTTTATAAACTGCAAATATTGCGTCTAGTAGTTCGTTTTGTATCGTTTTTGAAGTTCTTTTAAATAATTTTGCTTCTTTTATATTATGTACGTCAAGAACGGAATCGAATTCAGCAGCAAAATCGATTAAACTCAAATAAATACGATAGTCGATAATCCCTAACACATTATAAGCAATTTCTGCATTTATTATATTATGATGTAAATAACTTCGCCGTTAGTAACCCACGGAAATTTTTCTTTTTTTAACAACAAACAATAAAAACAAAATAGTTCATTAGTAATATGTATATTGCACAAAATGTATTGTCGTGTTTTTTTTTTACACTTCAACCAGATAAATCCCCTGGTGGTACTTGGAGTTTTGGTCACCAATCTAAACGTTTGTAATTTTGAAAAGAAAACTGAATGTGGTTAATCACTGTACCTTTATTTTCTATAAACATAAAACAACATGAACAGAAACAGAAACTTAAACTAATTAATCAAAATTGAACTTTACTAATTTAGTTTTTTGTACTATTTTCTCTCCTTTTCTACTATCGCCGCCGTTTTTTTGCTCCGCCACACTTATCTCTTCTTCTCTAATCTTCTTTCCAAATATTATTTCTATAATAATTCTATTTCCACAATTCTATTTTTTGTAGTTGCGAGAGCCCAATCCTTCTCGAAATAAATCGTTTTTTTTTCTTTTTTTAATTTAATTAAATTGGTAATTTCGAGAGATCAATTTCTCTCAAAAATCATAGTGAAAAAACTCCGTTTATTATCGTTCATTTCTTATCCTCTTTTTTTTACGTTCCCTCTTGATTTTTTTTTTTTTAACCTCGCGCACTCTTTAAACGTTTTAAAAGTAATGTACAATAAACTAAAATAAAACTATAAACTACAAATTACAAAATTAACAAATGGAACCTTCTTGAGTGTACAGACTTGTACGGTTCAAAGCTACGGTGGTTAATACACTCATCCAGTTTATTTAAATCGAAATATTTTTAATTTTGAGGTAAAATGTGTAAAAGAAAATTTTGTTTTGTAATTCGAAATAAGTTTGTAACTTATAATTTGGATTCAGGAATTTATCTGGTTTGATTTTTAATTCATCTCAGTATATTAAATACTTCATACATTTTAAAAGTAAAAACATAAAAACACAACTTGTAAATTAACTAAGCAACACGTCATACACTTCTGATGTTATGAACCCAACCGATTACCGATAAGAGTTTCTTAGAGTGTGGCCCGTTTTCAACCTGTCGGTCAACTTTAAAAATGCATTTTAGTACATAGAACTTGACTGTCGAGCACTATCGTTAGCTTGCGTTTGGGTGACGATTTGCGTGACTCCAGTGGCGTAGCTAGGAATTTGGTTCGGGAGGGGGGGGGCTGCGAGCGCAGCGAGCCGTTTTTAATAGCGCTGCAGGCAAAATTTGAAAAAAATTTCAAGGTCATGCGCTCAATAGAAAGTTAAAAAATTACAATAAAAAATAATTTCTTCAAAAAAAGAGTTTTGTTCTCGCCCGTACTATTTCTCAAATTTGGCTTTATTCGTTTTAAGATGGAAAAATTTCTTTCTACAGAGGCTGTAGTAACCGCTAATGTTCCTAAAATAATATATTGAGATGACCCTAGCTATGCAAATCTTTAAAATTTGCTTAATTTTCAAAATTAATCTTTAGCGGGGCATCCATTAATTAGCATGAGCTCTTCAATGTTTAAAATAAATTGTAAAATTCAAAAATGCTCAAACTTTTGTTACCTTGTAATATGGTGTTGTATGTAGTATTGTCGCGCACATGGTATCTTGCAGATGGCCTAACAAATTTGTTGCGTCGCACCTTTTGCACATTGACTAAAATTTTCTGTCTCCAGTGTTTATCAGCACTTCACTTTATTAATTTAAATAAAAACAAACATCAAATCAACTTAATTTTATTTATTAATTTTAAAAAATAAACAATTTTAATTACAATTGCGGGCATAGCGTTTCATCCGCTTTACGCCAAGGCCTGAGCCTAACTGTTTTACAACCTACCAGCCCTACTTCCTCCAGTCTCACTTCTCCCACCTTTATTTACATCTAACATCCAACTAACATTTTTATGTACAATTAAAATAATTAATAATAAAATTGAATTTTAAAATTTGTTTACAAATAAATAAATTATTGTAGTTTTGGTTTTCGAAACACCACAATATAAACACGACAACACGTCGTGTTTCGAAATGCAAAAAAAAACATTAATCTTATTATTTTGTAAAATTATTTTAAAGTTTAAGTTTGTTTCATTATTATTTATAACATTTAAACACACTGTACAAAGCTTGTAAAATTAAAATGTAAATAAAAGGTGGGAGAAGTAAGTGGGAGAAGTAAGTGGGAGTACGATCAGCGGGTAGATGGAAGAACAATTAGGCGAAAGCCGTGGTGCCAGGCGGGTTAAAACACCATCCCGCCATAATTGAAATGATAATTGTTTGTAACAAAATTTGTGCTAGCAGGCGCGATTAAGCCAGCTGCATAACACCACATACCACATGCAATAAAACGAAAACTAACAAAAGTGAGCATTAAATTTATAAATTTTAAAATTTTAATTCAACGAGTCTCTCGCTACAACACAAAAAAATGAATGCTCAGCAGTTATTGGATTAAATCAATTTACAAATTATGGATTAAAAAAAATTTTATAAGTTTTGAAAAGACCGGGGCATGACAATATATTCGGAAACATCAATATTGAACTGATTAAGAGCTTTCATTGTATATTTTGGAAGCTCTCCTTCATGGTTTTTTCATTTCTGATGCGAAATCAGCCACTTGCCTTCAAATATAGTATCATTAGTGTTTTGAAAATCATTTATATAGAAATCTATACATGGTTTGAAGTCATTGTAAAATTACGAATTAATAATTTGGGGGGGGGGGCCTTGACTACGCCACTGCGTGACTCTATTATAATAGTTCGTTGGAATAAACTAAAGATAATGTAATATAAAATTTATTTTTTAAATAATTAATAATTAATTGAAAAATAAATAAATAATTTTAAGCTAAGCCTTGGTTTTGGGATGGGAGGGCACGTGATCCTGTGCCCCTTAAGACAAGCCGCCACTGACTTTGGCAAACTTGACATCAAGCATCAAACTTTAAATTAATAAACCTTTTTATTCTCTTTGCATCTAAATATTATTATCTCGCGCGATAAACAGATTGGATTTAAATTTTTGTTACAGATTCAAGTGTGTAGACACAGTGTTTTTCAAGCACCTACCAGCAGTCTAAACGAGATAGCCGAATCTACTCCAAAAAGAGCTTATACCACGATTGGTCTATATAAAGGAAACATTGTGGCAATTAAGCATGTACACAAAAAATACGTCGATCTTACAAGATCAATAAGGAAAGAATTAAAACAGGTTAATAAGCAATAACAAGCTACTTAGAAAGCTTTTTGAAATTTATTTTGTTTCCATAGTTTATATTGCAAAATAAAAAATAAGCTTTTTAAATTGCGACAGGCAATAATAAATTATTTGAAAAATAAATTTCACAGATTCGGGAAGTCAGACACGAAAACCTGATACCGTTCATCGGAGCCAGCGTCGACCACGGAAATGTTGCCATCTTAACAGCTTACTGTGCAAGAGGAAGTCTCGAAGACGTTTTGGCAAACGAAGACTTGCATTTAGATAATATGTTTGTGTCGTCTCTCGTAACTGACATTTTAAAAGTAAACTTTATTTTATATAACAAGCTGAATTTTAATCTTCTCATTTTAAGGGCATGATATATTTACACGACAGTGAAATTGTATCCCATGGTAATTTATGCTCAACCAACTGTCTCATAGACAATCGCTGGGTGTTGCAAATAACCGATTTTGGTCTCCACGAGTTTAGAGGTAATTGTTTGGTCGAAAAAATAAAATTAAAAAAAAAGTGTCTTCTAGCGGGTCAAGATTCTGCGAACTTGAAAGAGAAAGAACTAAAATCATTCTTGTGGAGAGCGCCTGAACTTCTTCGAGATCCTTGTCCTCCAGTGAGAGGAACTCAAAAAGGAGATGTGTATTCTTTTTCAATAATTTTATATGAAATTTTGGGGCGATGTGGACCCTGGGGACAAATCAATCTTTCACACGCTGGTGAGGCATTTGTGTATGTGTTTAACTGTTGTTTTCAAGTTTTTGTAAATACTAAACTGAAACGGTTATTTTAGAAATTGTCGAAAAACTAAAAAAAGAAAATCAATTACAACCTTTCAGACCACCCTTAGAAGCACTGGAAGCTGACAGTTACATCATTCGCTGCATGAAAGCTTGTTGGGACGAGGATCCCGATCAAAGACCCGATATACGTTTCGTACGATTGCGTTTGAAGGAAATGCAAGTGAGTTTTCCCTACCTTATTTAAATATGCAAAATACTTTTAATTTTTTTAGGCCGGATTAAAACCCAACATTTTCGACAATATGTTAGCCATTATGGAAAAGTACGCTTATAATTTGGAAGGTATTGTGCAAGAAAGGACGAATCAGTTAACGGAAGAAAAGAAGAAAACCGACGCATTACTGCACAGGATGCTACCCAAGTAAATATCAACATTCTTTTGCTGGTTTCGGCCGTTAAATAATTTACCGAGTTATTTTTTTTTTGTTGTTAAATAAAATAATATTTTCGGCAATTCAAAGTTTGTCATTGTATATTCTTATTTTTATTACACCTCCACAGTCAACAGATTAATGTTAGACGCGAGCAGGATTAGAAGCTCGGTTTCCCGCTTCCTAGTCTAGCTTCTAGCATTTTTTAGCGTCTTTTATTGGACACTTCATTTGTTTTCGTTTTAGATCGGTTGCGGAATCGTTAAAAAAAAGTCAACCAGTTGAAGCCGAAACATTCGACTGCGTCACGATTTACTTCAGCGATATTGTCGGTTTTACAGAACTATCGGCTTTAAGCACACCTTTGCAAGTCATAGATTTATTAAATGACCTCTATACGTGCTTCGATTCCATCATATCTCATTATGACGTTTATAAGGTAAGAATTTGAAATAGGGGCTAGAAAAATTTCAATTAAATTGTAGATCGAAACAATTGGGGATGCATACATGGTCGTGAGCGGATTACCAATTAGAAATGGTGACAGACATGCAGGAGAAATAGCTTCGATGGCGTTACATTTGTTGAGTAAAATAAAAAAATTTCAAGTGAAGCATCGTCCTGGAGAAGTTCTGAAACTTAGAATTGGCATTCATTCAGGTGAGATTAGTTAACTTTTATAATTAAAATTTGCGAGTTTCTCTTTCAAGTTATTAAGCGAGATTTATTAAAACTTACTTTCAATATTAAATTTGCTGCGTTAATGTCGTCAAGTAGAAAAAAGTTGTAGCATTTTTACGACGTTTATGATTTATTGTTCTGAGTTGCAAAGAATGTAAAGAAATTTTTTTTCAGGAAAATGCGTAGCCGGAGTAGTTGGCTTAAAAATGCCGCGATATTGTCTCTTCGGGGACACCGTAAATACGGCATCAAGGATGGAAAGCTCTGGGGCAGCTTTTAAAATTCATATATCTCACGACACACACACTCTGCTACAAAAACTAAGTGGCTATTTATGTGAAGAACGTGGATTGATACCTATCAAGGTACGGACGTGTTTAAGTTATAATATTTAATTAATATTTTCTTCGAATGCTTCTCTCAACGTTTAAATACCTCAACAATATAAAATTATTAAAAAAATTATTTTCTTAATTAATTTTCCATTTGTCGATTTTAAACTTTTTTAGTAGAAAATCAGAAGTGATAACAAAATGTCCTAGAATCTTTTGCAGCTTCTTGTAAGAATGCAGTTTGAAAAGACGCAAGTTTATAATTATATTATTTTATTTTATAAGAGAAAAGGGTTACTGTCACGTATGTGATCACAAGAATTGAACTTTTTCCTATTGAGCATTGGAAAGAGGACAATTTTCTGAGTATATTAACACAAAAATTTTGTTGGATTATGCAATAGTTGTCGAAATAACGGCATTTTAAAATTACGAAAAGCAGGGAAATGTAATACCCGATGTGTGACAGGCAGCGCTGCTAGCGACAACTCCAGCGCAAGCATCGAGGTCGACCAAGAAGAGGGGGACTTCCAGGTCGTTCGAAAGAAGAGGCCTAGAAAGAAGTCCATTATCTCGTCAACCGGGGATTTGCACGAATCAAACAGGTTCAAACCTGACGCGACTAACAGAGTACCTTCCGAGGAACAAATCGGAATGGACCAAGGAAACAGCAGCAAGACAAACCCCCGAGCCCCAACATGACGCAGGACCGGCCTCCAGCGACAAAAAGCAGCCTGAAACCCCCAGACCGGCCAACACTCGTAAAGAAAAGGTGCATCCAATCATCCTTAAGGAGGTCTCAATCTGGACGAAACTGAGATTGGCTTTCAAAGACAGTGGCATCAGCTACAGGAAGGTCACCAACGTAGCTGAGAGACTTTCGATCACACCGTCATCGCCCGACGACTATCGCAAAATGACGAAGTATCTCCACCAACATCTGGACCAAAGCAAAGGTGGCTACTTCACGTACGACACCAGACAGGAAAAACGCCTCCGAGTAGTGCTCAGGGGCCTGCATCAAGATGTGGACATCGGCCACATCAAAGAGGACATGGTAAGGAAGGGCCTCAAGGATTTCACTCTCACCGGGATGCACAAAGGGCGGGACAGAAAACCTTTACCCCTCCTCGTAGTAACTATGGAAGTCACTCCCACCAACAAAAAAATTTTTGATTGGACTACCATTCTGGATATCAACATCCAAGTGGAAAATTCAAACAACAAAGCTCGCACGACCCAATGACACCGATGCCAGGGATTTGGACACGTGCAGAGAAACTGCAAAGCAACACCAAAGTGTGTTAAATGTGCCCAACCACATTTAACCACAACTTGCGTGAAACCAAGAGACACTCCAGCCACTTGCGCAAACTGCGCAGGCGCCCATCCAGCAAGTTACCAGAGATGCCCAAGGTTCCCAAAGATGCCGAGGAAAAATCACCCTCGGCTGCGATACGAGCCAGCCAATAGAATCCAATATCGGGACCAAGCTGAACCCTCAACGAGTTCCAGCACGATCGCTGCACTCACAGCTCAACTTATACGGCACAATATAGACGGCAAGGTAATTGCAAGCATTGTGGAAGGCATGCTGAATCGCCTTGCGACATCATCACCATAGGCCACAACAACCCCAAGCTTCACGGCGAAAGACTCCCTTCCTAAATCGAGCTCGGCTCGTAAAAATTCTAACGTCAAGTAATCCAACAGATGAAGGAGCATAGATGCATAGATAAAATCAAAATCATCATAAATATGACAAAACGAAGTGCCAGGAAAGCAAGAAAGCGACAAACGGACAAAGAACCCCACGACAGTTTACTAGCGCAAGTCAATCGGATCACCTAGCAGTATTGATAACCAAACGTGCACAAATTTCCGCAACCATGGAAGCGATGATGTCAGAAGCTAGCGACCTTGATGAGGAAATCGCTAGCCTATCGGGAGGATCAAACCCCTCGTCTCCGGAGAAAGATAGCCTCGATTACGAGAGCTCATCCAGCTCCACCAAAGAGGACGAAATGGAGGAGGAACCGTTTGTGCCAGCAAAAAGGAAGCGAGCAAGGCGCAACACTCCGGATCTCACATCTTTAACCGAGGACTTGCACCAGACGCATCGGCTCAAAACTCGAGAGAAAACGCCCGATCGAAACGCCACCACCATTCAGACTACAACAGTAGCCGATGTGGAGGCGAAGCCTACGCCGACTGGAGTCGGCGTAGGCTTCGGAGCCAATCCGATACCAGGGGTCACGCCCACAACAACACCAGTGAGCAACCCCCAACAAAAACGACGAATCAGGTCCGCCAATCACCCTGAAAAACGCAACGGTTTGGCCAACATTGGCCAAGCTAATCAAAGAAAAAAGATTGAGCTACAAAAGAGTACGGAGTGTCGCAGAAGGCTTAGCGATATTTCCTGGTGATCCAACAGATTATAGAGAGATAAGAAGGCTACTGAAAGAGAACTTACCACCCGACAGTGCCGGTTTCTTCAGCCACCAGCTCGAAACAGAGAAGCCCCTAAAAATCGTGATAAGGGGCATTCACCACACGATAGGCACCGACAGCATCAAGGAAAATCTGGAAGCACAACACTTTCAAATGGATAATGTCGCCAGGATGTACAGAGGACGTGACAGGAAGCTCCTCCCACGACTACTCGTCACCCCTCCAAAAAGTAACCATAACAAGAAGATTTTCGAGGTGACGAAAATTCTGGACATTGATATCGCCATCGAGTCACCCAATCGAAAATTCAGGATGGGGTAGACGTTCGGGCACTCACAAAGGGAATGCCGATCGGCAGCGCGATGTGTGAAGTGTTCAGGCCCCCACGTAACAAGTGCCTGCAGAAAACCAAGAGAGATTCCATCAAACTGCGGGTGACCACATCCCGCGAGATACAGGGGATGCCAGAATTTCCCCAAACCGAGAGCAGGGAACAGAAAACCCACCGGAACCTACAGAAACGCCAGAACAAACTGAACTCCACCTCACCGACATCCGCAGGAGGAATCCCAAATGATACCTCCTAAAATCATCGCACTCATCACGGCACAAATGGCAATCCATGACATCAGCCAAGAGAAGATATCAGCAATCCTAAGCAGTCTGAAGACCCAGACAGCTTCCCACTAACTATAAAACCACCAGACAACACAAACAAATCGTCCCAAAACTCACTCAGCAGGACAGTACGCTCAAAGAACAAACATCAAAGAAGCATCACAACAAAGTAACACAATCAATACCCGGCCCATTCGGCTGCGGTTTAAAGCCAGGACTAGGCTCCAACGCCACACAGCGGGTCCAGCGGACCCTGAAAAGGTCAACGTCAATGATACACTCAGACGAAGGAGCTTCACGTGCTCCGCAAGCCACCTGCAAGTTACGCAGTCGCGGTCGACACTCGGACGAGGTCTATGGCTTCGAGTTCCACCCTTGACGAGTTCTGTCATTCTTCAGGGATATTTTTAAATTGTTTTGCGTAAGGTGAAAAATTTTTTTGTTTCTAGTATGCTTAGAAAAATGTTCTTTTACCAATAATCAATAGGAAAAAGTTAAAATCGTGTGATCACATACGTGACAGTTCCCGAGAAAAGTTTGAAAATCAAAGATAAAGTTTTTTTAATTTAGGGAAAAGGAGAAATGAGAACGTATTGGCTGGTTGGAGAAAATCCATCTCAAAGATTGGCTCGGATTCGAGAAGAAATGTTAGGGTCGACATTGTTCAGCAGTTTTAGTTCCGAAAGTAAGTACCGTTTAAAATTTTCACCAAATAGCCCAAAGTAATTTTATATTAGGACTTAGTGAAACGCCAGATTTATTGAGAAGACCCGGAGCACAATATTTAAACGAAGAATTTAGGTCTTCCCTACCGAGTACATCCGTGTGCCCTCTCACTCAATTACATTTACGAGCTAGGCGAGCTTGCTCGACGCATCATAGTCAAGTAAGCAGTTAAGCGTCATTCACATCCAAGTAACGTACGTAGCGGACATACAAGACATAACGCCAGGAAAGTTGAAATGCATGGTTTCAAACGCTACCAGTGACATTCGTACAAAACATAGCCGACATGAAGTAACGTAACAAAGAGTTCGGTCAACTTCAACTTCTCCGTTATGTTTTCTATGTTTGACCAATGAGATGCTTTCATTTTACAAGGCAACACCTCCGTTTTAAAATTTTAAATTGTAAAGTAAGGTTTATACTTTCCACATTTAAACTTTTAGGTTAAATTACAGCGTGTCGTGTGTTTCTTGTGAGTGTGTTTTTTATTGATATTTGGTTAATTATGGTTGACGGAAAATTTATAGATCTGATACATTCGTATCCGTTCGTCTACGATCGTAGAGAAACCGATACCGTAATCAACCGATCGGGTGAAAATACGCGTGCGCGTTCTTCACGTTTCTATGTTTTTATGTTGATGTGAATGACAAGTCATTTGCTATGTTTTGTACGTTATGTCTTGTATGTCCGCTACGTACGTTATTTGGATGTGAATGACGCTTTAGTCGATTATATGCAATCATTTCTACTTGACGAACTATGATCTTTCAGGATAACTTTTCACAAGTTTGTCTGCCGTTATGTGCCAGTTTACTAAAACAACAAAATGTCTATGGTACAGCTTCTACATCAAACCAACGGGGTCCAAAATCAGAGCCAACGATAACTTTTACTCACTTGGATCAAGGCTTTATTTAAGAAAAAATATTTTTGATATAGATAATTTATTGCAAAGTTAACAATAACTGATATTTTTTTATTTGAACTTTGAAGTGCAAAATATTTTTCCTTGAGGTATATTTTCGAAAGTTTTCGCCAAACCTTAAAGTAATATTTATTTTTTTACGCAACGCATTTTCATACAGAAGCTATTAAATCAACCCATCCTTTTCTAAATTTATAAAAAATATCTTCATGAATTGTGTGAATTAATTGTGTATACATATATCTACATAATAATGTAACCATAGGTAAATGTTCGTCTTCGTTTGATTTACATCACAAAATATGCTAATATACAATTACCATCACATATCGTTCAAAAATGTAAATTGTATTTAATTTATACTATCGATATACAATTGTTATATAAAAAATTATAATAAAATGTTTGATGTTTGTAGAGTTTTCTGTTCTATTTCCCAATAAAGTGCAAATAAAGCTGAATACCTGTAATTAATTATTATTGGCGACATTAAAATTAAATTTTAAAGTTATTTACCGAAATATCGAACGTTAATTAATATAATTTAATTAATATAACAATTGACTAGCTAAAAATGCTATTTAAAAAAGAGCCGACAGTAAAGTAAAACAACTGCTTTCACAAATTGCATATTTCAAATGCGGCTTGAAAAGCTGGTTTTCTCACCTAGCGTTTGAAAAAAGAGTGATTATTTTAAAAAATGTTGGTATTCTTGGTTATATTTTGTACATCAAATTGAATTAAATTAAATAGATATTACAAATTTTTGTGATTAAAAGCAATTTTTTAATGCAATTATAATACAGCTAACTTATTATTTTATAATTATATGTAAGTATACCATATTTTCATTAGATCATTTTATAAAAAATGAATGTAACAAATACCTATATTTTTTAGGTTAGTTAAATTTAAACGTCAAATTTAGAATTAAAATATTTTACTACCAACAACTACAAAAAGAATTCCTAATACCAAATATTTAAAAAAATAATTAAATTTTATATAATTAATTATAGAAGTCGGCGTAAAAAATTACGTTTATCATGCAGCAGGAAACTGTTTTCCAAGTATTTGTAAATACAGACCTCGGCCTGTAAAAAAACTCGTACTCGGAAAAATTCAATTTCCAGCCTAATGATAAAAATAACTATTTTTTGACGTTTGGAAGGAAAGTGGAAATTTTCAGTAGAAAATTTATCGAAACCAGAGGCCACTCGAAGGAATTATCTAGTAACTAAATTAAAAAAAGAATAAGTGACAGATAAACTATTTTATCTACTTCCGGTAAATAAATGCGTACTTACTTCCATCAAATGGCGTGGATATAACGGCGGTTACTTGCTGCATTGATTAATATTTGTAAAATTCCCAAGGGAGATAATATTTTCTGACGTTTATATATTGACATATACGTAATACCGGCACTAACTACAATAACTACACGACAAGCACATAAACATGAATAAAATAAAATAAAATACTGTATTTCATATTTTTTTTTTTATTTCGTCGGCAATAGTTTAATTACACAATTTTTTTTGACAAATTACTTTTTTGTTTTATTTTTCAATCACTAGATTTCTTATAACTTTTATTACTTTATTTGTTTTAATCGAATTTTTATCCATATTTCTTGGAGTTAGTGCGCGCTAATTAGTGCATATGGTAGCGGAAACTCTACCCTCGGTGGAGGGGTGGGCAGGCTGGGGGTGACATTTTTGCGTTATTTTTTCGATATCTTGTCTCATTTTCGAGATAATCAGCTTTTTATGTTTCCATTTGTAAAGTGCAAATTATTTTAATTATTATTGATTATTAAATGCTATTTAAGCAAGGAAGTAGATAAAATAGTATATCAAACTTGTGAGATAACACAACATAGTCATAACACACTAATATTTCCTAAGGGAAATATGAAACGTCATATCATATCATATTAAAGTATACTTTGCGCACGGTGATTGGACAATCAAACACGCAAAACAAAATACTAAAGCCATCCCTGTTAAAAAGTGACATTTAAGTGACGTTTAAAATAAAAAATGTGCCTACTTATTTTTATATTTTAAAAACCAACCTAACTTTTTCTGAACTATTTTGCGCGCTATTGATCTAGAATTTTTCATAAAGCTTCCTTCAACAAATTGCTAGGGGGGGGGGGTCGAGAACGAGTAATGGGGGCTAAATTTTTTGCTCAGTTTTTCGATATCTAGCGCCGTTTTCGAGTTATTCCAAATTCAAAATCTCAAATTTTATTATTGATGAAATATTAATATATTTAATAATATATTTTTCAATCAGAAGAAAACTATTGATTACAACACGGGAAATATGAATACATTTCCCTTGGTTGTCTATACATCTTTGCTTTGCTTTGCCTTCGAGATGTAACTAGCCAACCAGTGGCGTAGCTAGGAATTTGGTTCGGGGGGGGCCTGCGAGCGCAGCGAACCGTTTTTTAATAGCGCCGCAGGCAAATTTTTTTCAAATTTTCAAGGTCATGCGCTCAATAGAAAGTTAAAAAATTACAATAAAAAATAATTTCTCCAAAGAAAGGGTTTCGTCAGATATTTTTTACGTTAACGACAATAATAATAGTTTCCAACTACATAAATAAACACTAAAAGTTAAGTCATAGAAATTATTATTATTATTATATAAAATAGCTAAGGTTATTAACATGTTATAATATTTTTTTATAAAATTAATTTTTACATGTTACATGAAATTGAAGAGTAATTTAATTTATAACTTACATAAAATTGTTCAAAAATTATTTAAATGAATGATATAGCTTGCGACACGCTGTTATATAACCACATGTTTCGATTTTCGGAATCTCATCAGGCAAACCTGGAAAAATTATTGAAATGATTGAAAAGTTATGCTATTAAATTCAAAATTCAAACTTGATTAAAAGTCAAATTTATTTGACTTTCGTAAAAACAAAAATTATACCTACTTGAACTATTAAATGAGTGATAGGGTAGGGGTGTGTAAGAGTGCGCAGCGTACAAGAGTGCGCAATGGCATTAACCGATCAGAGGACAGACATCCGCGTCCGTCTTTAATTGTCTACTGATCTAAGACAAGTTTCATATGTGGCTACCAAAACATTTACGTTTTTATTGAATTTTAAAAGATTTATTCAACAAAATCTGTTTTTCCTTACTTTGATGTATTTTTTGAAGATTTTCAGCCGTCGATTGCAAAACAATTTGTTAAGATAAGGCTTATTTGTGATTTCTCAAGTCATTTAGTTAGTCTTCGAAATACTTGCCGACTTACATATTTGTCCGACGTTTCACATAAATAGCGTGATAATCACAGAAAAATAATTAGTCCGCTGCGTGCAAGAGTGCTCAGTACCGATGCGGACAAGAATACGCGCGCTCTTGCACAGTGTACATGGAAGAAATTTATTCTTGTTTTCTATTGGTCAAATCTAATGTAAACAATAATTCATTTTCAGCTTAGATATCTGAGTTTATAATTTTATTTATAAAATTTCATGAAAAGCACCAACGAATTATTTATGATTTTAAAATTATAATACAAAGTGCTTAATATAATGTATTTACTAAATTAGAATGTTTTCGACTCAGAGCAAGACGAAGAAATATTTGAAGATGTTTTGTTACGTCGACATCCTCAATTATGTTGAGTACAATAATTTGGAGATCAGAATAATCAACTACAAATTCAAATTTGAATTTTTTTAAATTTATATTATACAGAAGCGCATAGCAAACTAATTTTGTGTTTTTCGAAAGCACTTTTTTAAAGAAACATTTCAATTGTTAACATTTCAAAATTAATGTCAAATGATGGAAATAAATATGTCAAACGACCTAAAAGAGGTACGCAGGAACTACTTTTCAGGAATAGTAATACTAAACGTATACTAGCTTTGCAGAACGCGATGACTTTTATACTTGGAATAAATCATGGAATAAGTTATACGGAGTAAATTTATTCGGGACTTTATACTTTCATTATAGAACTGGTCCTAAACATAGTGCAAGAGTGCGCAATCGAATGCCTTGCAATTTTTTTAATTTATTTCTTTACCGTCTATTGTTCGTTAATTTTTTAATAGTTTTTTTGTAGCCAGATACCTAAGAAGTTAATATACGATAATAACTTTAACTCGATGTATTTTACTTTATTTCTATAACATCAAATCGTGAAGGTGCGCACTCCTACACACTCCTACCCTATAGCTTGCTACATAATATTATAATTTTATGTTTCGATTTTTGGAATCTCATCAGGCAAACCTGGAAAAATTATTAAAATGATTGAGAAAACATCAATATTGAACTGATTAATAGCTTCCATTGTATATTTTGGAAGCTCTCCTTCATGTTTTTTTCATTTCTGATACGAAATCAGCCATTTGCCTTCAAATATAGTATCATTAGTGTCTTGAAAATCATTTATATTACAAATTAATAATTTCGGGGCGGGGGGGGGGGTCCCTTGGCTACGCCACTGTAGTCAACCTCGGGAAATATACTATTCATATTACCCTAGTTGTAATAATAGCTATAAATTTTGATATTAGCCAATTTAAAATGAAACACAAAAACAAACAAAACATAAATTAAAATTCATTTTTGATCAATTGCTTTGCTTTGATTTATAGTTGATGAGAATTAAAACATAGACGAAAATTTAGAAAGATAATAAATGATTGTTAACTAGTAAGCATTATCGGTCAATTCATAAGAATTTATTAATAATATATTTGAATTTATGTACTTAGGTTACGCAATATGATCGATACGGGTCGAATGTAATCGGAAGTATTTTAAGTTGAACAAATTTCGTTTTTAATTTTTAATTCATTTTATTTAATTTAATAAATATTAAACAATAATAAATGTATAACTTCGATTACTGCACTTATATAATAATTTTCGAAATAAAAATTTTATAATTTTTAGAATCTTTTTATTTAAAGTTCATGAAAAATATTATTAAAAGGATATTATTTGTTATGTGATGTCGCTAAAGATAAATAAAGGAAAGATACATAATATACTAAAGGTACAAAACATAAACAAAACAAATTAATTGTTGTTATAGTGACAATATTGTCACTCAATCAATTTATTTTGATATGAAAGTAAAATTTCGCCCAACGTAATAGGACATAATAAACAGGATAGGTAAATAAAATATCTAAGATAAACAAAACAAAACAAATATAATAATTTGGTTAATATAATAAACGAGCAAATCTCAAACATAGCATAAGTATATTTTTCAGCTAAAAATAGGATTGTCTTCTGAATTCAAGATTTATCCATCTTAGCCATCTAATGTCGTAATAGTTATATAACTATAAAATTTTTTTTAATTTATAATTTCCTCATGAAAAAAATATTAAACTTACTATTCAATTTTGCGAATAACTCAAAACTAATGTAAATAAAAAGAAAATGATTTGTTTTTCAAATTTCACCATGCCGTACGAATCTAAATAAGCCATTTATCCCCAGTTGCATTAGTTCTGAAATCAATTCTGCAGGTTATTACAATCTATTTTTATTTCTCTTTGTACGAACATCCGAATCTTCATGAAGGATAATTATTAGAAAAATCACTATTTTTCGAGAAAAGATATATGAACTCAAATAAAGAAGAACTGCAGAATTGCTGGTAGCTTAAAGAAAGTTTACGAAGAAAATAATCCAAAAAAATCCTTTATCAGAAATGATGAAATGATAGAAAAAGTCACTTTGTAATATCTACAAAAGAAAATGAACTCATTGCACGAAACCTTGAAAATGTCTAATTGAAATAAATAAATTACATTTTAACGGCATTTTTTGCAAAAATATTACAATTTATTAACTCAAGTGGACACTTATAATCATAAAATTGTCAAATTGGAAAGAAAAATTGGCTTATGTTTTAATGGCCTATATCAATTTGATAAAAAAAAGTCAGTATCGATAGTAACGATTGAAAGTACCTATATATAATTGTTTTTAAGATCGAGGCCCAGTGCGTGGTCAAAAAATCATAAAATGGTCATTTTAGTAGTTCTCGTCGGTATTTTAATTCTTTTTTGTTATTACGTGATCGTTAAACCTTTCAGTTACTGGAAAAATCGCGGAATACAATGTGAGAGACCTCAATTTATAATAGGCAACTGGGGACCTGTACTTTCTTATAAATGTTCTCAACCCGAATTTTTAAAATATTTCTACGATAAATATCCCGATAAAAGGTAAACTGATTTTATTTGTTCGTTGTTCTTTCTCTACATAAGGAAAATATTTTTTAGGTGTATTCCGCTGTACCAATTTTTGACACCGGCTCTAATAATAAAGGATCCAGAACTTATAAAGCAAATCACAGTTAAAGATTTCGAATCGATTCCAGAACATATAGTTTATGTATCGAAGAAAGATGATCCACTTTGGGCAAAAAATTTGTTTGCAATGCCTGGTTCGACGATTCTCATTTCTTCTATATATTTTAATAGAGTGTTATTGTAGGTGGACAAGAATGGAGAGATGTACGATCAACCTTAAGTCCGGCGTTTACAAAAAATAAATTGAAAATTATGTTTAATTTGGTGGTCGACTGCGCCCAAAATTTAACTAAAAATTTAGACCAAGACACCTTAACAATTTTCGAAGCAAAAGATACGTTTTCGAAAGTAACCAACGATATAATAGCAACGACGGCGTTTGGCGTGGAATGCGACACAATGAAGAACCAGGATAATGATTTATTTACAATGGGAAAACAATTGCTTCATTTCGATGGATTTTTCCAGAATTTTAAATTTCTTATTTTTTTTATAAGTCCCGTTTTGGCAAAGGTATTAAAAATCCGAATGGTAAGAGAAAAACCGGGTCACTTCTTTAGGAAGATTGTGAAAGAAACCATGGCATTTAGGGAGCAGAATAAAATTGTACGACCGGATATGGTACATTTAATGATGGAAGCTAAGAAAGGAAAGTTAAAAAATGATGAACTAATTACGTCCGAGGAAGAATCGGAGGTAGCTTCTAAAACCTCAAAATCTATATTAACTGATGACGTCATCACAGCTCAAGCGATGGTTTTCTACTTTGGTGGATATGATACAGTATCGACGGCTTTGGGTTTCACGGTTTACGAATTGGCGTTAAATCCAGATATTCAAGACCGATTGTTTAGAGAAATTTCGCAGATTTCGGAAAACTGTGACGGTAAGATCACGTACGAAGAGTTGTTGGACATGAAATATTTAGATATGGTAATTTCTGGTAATGCTAAATTATTTATTTTGAAAAATATATATTGTTAAACTTTCATATTGCAGAATCTCTTCGAAAATGGAACCCCTTTGGTTCGTTAGGGCGGAAAGCAATCAAATCGCTAAGTTTACCTATTGAAAACGAAAAAGTGTTAAGTATCGACGAGAATGTGATTTGTTATATTCCAGTTTATGCACTCCATCGAGATCCAAAGTATTGGCCCGATCCTGAAAAATTTGATCCTGAAAGATTTAATGATTACAACAAATCCAAAATTAAACCGTTTACATATTTACCGTTTGGCGCCGGACCCAGAAACTGCATTGGTAACAAAATTAACATTTTTTTAAACCGTATTAATTTACCAAATCTTTTCAGCTAGTCGTTTTGCATTATTGGCTATAAGAACCATACTATTTCATTTGTTATACAAATTTGAAATAGTACCAGTAGATAAAACCTCAATACCGTTGAAATTGGGTATAAGTTTTCCAGATGCGATCTCTGCAGATGAATATTGGTTAGGCATCAAGCCAAGAAAAACGTTGTAAAAAGAAATCAGTGATTAAAAATATTGTTATTGTTAAATAGCATAAATAAAATTGAATGTGTTGTAATATTGTAAATTTGAATTTGAATATAATCGGCGCGAATTCTAAATCCTAGTTCATTTAATTTTACACTAGAAATTAGTTGGTTAAAATAAACCATTACTAGTTTATGACACAAAGTTAAAGGTGGTTTTGTTGGACGAGGTAAAGCTTCTTATCCTTTTGGCATTGAAACCAGACGGTTGGTCTTAGCGAAAACAAGTGTGACAAACTTATTCAGTAATGTGAATTTAAATTTGTTTAAATAAAATCGTAGCCATCGACAAAATTAAAATACGTAAGTTTAAATATTTGATTTATTTTTCTATAAGAATTCAATACAGGATTACGTTAGAAATGTATGTAATAATTTCTCTGCCACATGGTCGAATCATTTTAACACGAGTTTGAATCTATTTTTTTTAATTACTTCATCTTCAGTTTAAGATTTAATTATTAGTTTGAGATTATGATTTATACATTATCATATTTAAACGGGAGTGGGCTAATTTAATGGAAGGAATTGATTATTCGTATGTGACCTACGACGTATTTTTATAATACATTAGAGGATTTTGCTACAATACGAAGTAGGAGTAGGAGTAGAAAATATATATTGTCGTGAAACAAAATATTTCGACCCACCCTGTGCTGAATTGTAAAAATTTGTTAATTTAATTTTTAAACGTTTAAATTGGAAAAGTACAGAGTGGGGAGAAAAGAGAGAGATAAGGGCTTTTTTGGCCAACTATGGCCGACAGCGGGTGTGAGATTTTGTATGCCCGCTGAGTTTTGATATTTTTGAGAATTAGTGAGTAATATTTTATTTTGATTTGATTTAAATAAAGTGGATTTTATGCGTATGCATTATTACGTTGTTTTTTGATGATTATTTTGATATTTTGATAATTTGGATATTTTTGATCAGTCGCTGCCGAGCGCGAGCATTAGTCATTTGATTGATTTAAAGTGAATTAATAAATTAAATAATAAATTCGTTTACTAACTGCTCCCGCACACCAGGGTTACCTGAGCAAGTTTAAGTGTGTGGAAGTTTTCTACGAAAATACCATTTCAATATTTGATATTTAGATAATTTAATTTAGATGAATTGCACAGCAAGGAGGAGTGGACGCTTAAAATCATAAGATGGCCGTGGCAATATATCACAGAAATGGCTGATCACTGGTATTGGTAACCGCAACTAGGACATACAAATGATCGGGCAAATTCGGTGAACATGTTGCTTATTTTTCTTTTTTTCAAATATCTCTCAATGAGATAATACAAATTCTGATATTTCAGAACAGTTATTAATAAATATTAACAAAGTTACGATATTTAAGAACTGTTAATAACGAATATTAACAAAGTTCTTTATGATTATATTTGCGGCTACATAATACTTTAAGATGATGACGCTAGTTTTAAGTATGAGCGATTTATTTAGTTTAAGTATAGACGATTTATTTAGATTTAACGAAATGACCAATTAGAAATTTAAGAGAGACAAACTTAGATTAAGCAATGACGACATAATTATTAATTAAGTGACGATCTTAGTTTTAAGTTGACGAGGTAATAGTTAGGAGCGGACAATTTAGCATATAAAGGTTTATTATTTAAAGATCTTACATAATATAAAAACAATTGAGTTGAACATGGAAATACATATAGGCGCTTCTTTACAAAGTATTATAAAGATTGTGGTTGGTTATTAAATATGAATAAACAATTAGAAAACATTACGATCAGAGGAATTAACTATCGAAAAGTTATTAAATCAAATTTCAAACTAAAGTATTCTGAATTAAATGATATCAAGGAGATCAACTTTGCTGGTAAATTGGTTGTAGGACTACCTTTCCCTTTTCGGTTAAATATATATTCATCGTTAAACCGAATCCTGTGTTTTATTTAATTTGTGTGTACTAATTATTCCTTCAGGTGTCCTGTCAGTGATTACGCCACTGGCACTATATAAGTTTAGGTGAGGTTAGAGGTTAGTAAACAAGGTAACGACGTTAACATTCAAAGAGCCATCCGCAGATTTAAAAGGACTTGTAAGTGTTACTACGAGGGGGATCACAACGTGCGGGGTTTGTTTGAAGATCACAGCTTTGGTTTAGTTTGGAACTTTGATTTGAGAAGGCGGTAATTCAAATTGAAGAAACCAACATTACAGTGTTGAAATTTAAAAATTGAATTAATAGAAATGAAGTAAAAAAATAAAAATTTCAAGTAACTAACAAACAAAACTTTAAAATAATTGAGTTTTAACCGCAAAGTGAAAAATACATACTACGCAGAAAATAATTATTTAAAAAAAGACAAAAAGACAAAGACCACTTTCGAAAAATTTTCTCATAGTTTTAAGTAATTTTTATTTCTATACAAAAAAATCGGATGTGGCCATGCCCATAACTTTATCATACTTTTAAATAATAATAAATTTAAAAGAATTTTAAAAAAAAAATTATTTTGGAGGAGAATATATAAAAAAGTTAAAATTTTAAAAATAAGAAAAAAATTATTTGCAAAATTTTTTTTTTATTATTATTTTTTTTATTATTTATTCGATTTTAAGATGTTTTTGTACAAATCGCTTGTATTTTTTTCTTTGTTAAATTGGTATTAAATTGATAACATTAATTTTCAATTTTTACCTTTTAAATTTAAATTAATACTTGAATTAAAAAAATAAATTTTATTTTAATTTGTAAAAACTATATAAACAAAAATAGAATATTTACACGATTATTGATTAATACTTTTTTCTGAGAGTAAGTCTGAGCAAGTATTGTAATCGTGCAGAAAAAAAAACTTGAGATTTTGATGAGTTTAGACATTTTAGGGTCCCAGAAGCGGAAAATCGTCATTTCCAAAAAATGTCTGTATGTATGTATGTATGGATGTTCTATGTGGTTAAATTTTGTGTGCGCTCTACCTCAAAAAGTAATAGAAATTTTTTAACAAAATTTTGTATTTAGTACATAAATATAGAGACTTAGAGCTGATTAGATTTTGGTTAAAATCGGTACACGGAAAAGCAAAATAAAACAATATTTTGTAAATTAAAAAAAAAAATTTTTTTCTTATTTTTAAAATTTTATTTTTTAATCATATTCTGCTCTAAAATAATAATAAAAAAATCGGTATACGGAAACGCAAAAAAAAAATAAATAATATAAAAAAAAATAATAAAAAAAAAATTTTGCAAATAATTTTTTCTTATTTTTAAAATTTTAACCTTTTAATATATTCTCCTCCAAAATAATATTTTTTTTAAATTCTTTTAAATTTATTATTATTTAAAAGTATGATAAAGTTATGGTTTTTTTCAGATTAGGTGTCTGCCGAAGAATATTGGTTAGGTATCAAACTTGGGTTAAATAAATAAATATAGATAAATTAGTAATTTTTTTGGAATAAATAGTTTTAAAAATAAATTATTAAAATGTCTTTGTAAAAGATAATGAGACAATAAAAAATGAACATTTCCTTTAATTTTTTTTGAACTTGATGCCGAAGTAATTTGTTTCGTCGTTTTAATTTGACTTATCATTATTACTCATTATCATTAGACACAAAACTATGTACAAATCACATCAGCGAGATCAGAACAAAGACTCAGTTGATACAGACTTGCGTAATATAGACTGCATTATTCGGCTACAAAATCATAAAATGATAATTTTGGCAGCTTTCATCGGTATTTTAATTCTTTTGGGTTACTATGTAATGGTTAAACCTTTTAATTATTGGAAAATTCGCGGAATAGAATGTGAGAATCCTTATTTTCTGTTAGGAAATTGGGGCCCTGTTTTATTTTATAAATGTTGTCAGTCTGAGTTTTTAAAACATTTCTACAATAAATATACCGACAAAAGGTAAATAAAATTTAATCTTTTATTGCATGGTTAGAAAACTTTTCATATACGGTTAAAATAATTGTGGTAAACTAGTTTATTGTTTTTTAATTTTTTTAAAAAATATAACTCGCGGAGTATTGTAAAAAATTTAATAAAAGCGCTTGTTGCAATTTATTCACGATAATACTATTCTAGTGGTATTACCTACGATAATGTGCCACGCCATCTGCCGTACAAATTTCTTTTGAATTCACCTTAAATATCCAACCTGCTCTGACTGCTCTGTGGAATCCTCTCTTTAAAGAAACAGATGTGAAAAATTAAATTTTTTTTTTTTAAATATTTTTCAGATGTATTGCGCTATATCAATTTCTGACTCCTGTTCTAATAATAAAAGATCTCGAATTAATAAAGCAAGTCGTCGTCAAAGATTTCGAATCGATGCCGGACCATACAATTTATATTTCGGAGGAAGATGATTCACTTTGGGCCAAAACTTTATTTTCCATGCATGGTTTGGTGTTTCTATTATTTTTTCACTGCATATTTTAATGGCAAATATTTTTAGGTGGACAAGAATGGAGAGATGTTCGATCTACTTTAAGTCCCGCTTTTACAAAAAATAAATTAAAAATCATGTTTAATTTGGTGGTCGATTGCGCTCAAAATTTGACAGAACATCTCTACGATAATCCGTTAATGACTTTCGAACCGAAAGATACGTTTAAGAAAATTGTTAACGATATAATTGCAACTACGGCGTTCGGAGTAGAATGCGACACCTTAAAAAACCAAGATAACGAATTATTCAGAATGGGAAAAGCGCTTCTTTACTTTAATGGATTTATCGATAACATAAAATTTCTTATTTTGTTTATAAGTCCATCTTTAGCCAAGGTACGTAAACCACTTTTAAGATATGCAACTTAACAGGGCCGTATTTACGGGGGAGGTTTCAGGGGTTAGACCCCTGATTATTACTTGAAATTTCAACGTAATCCTGTATTAAATTCTTTTAGAAAAATAAATCAAATATTTAAACTTAAGTATTTTAAATCTGTTGATAACTAAATATGATATGAAATAATTTTATATTCAATTATTTAATAACCTATTCTTAAACTCTGATACACAAAACTACATCCGTTTCTCACAACGTCCAAAATGTAAGGGCTGTTTGTTCGATCTCTAACGGTCAAATCTAACGGAAACTCCCACTACTTGCGTTTTAAATTCCGCAGTTGCCAAATCGCTGTATTTTAAAGTAACCAACATGAATTAAATTTAAAATTTCGCGCCCAATATATTCAAATTCAAATTTACAATATTACAGAACGCCCCCAAAGGTTTACGAAGAAGAATCTCCAATGCTGATTTGGAAACCTTTTAAGATAAATTTGTATTTTTTTGATATCATAGGATCTTAACCTGCCGTTAAATTGTAATCTGGGATCTCTCAGGCTTGCGCAATCAATAAAATACTGATTCAGATGACCCAAAACCCAGTAAAAAAGTCATCTCCGAGAGTGTCGGACTCCAAAACAATTACATTATAAACATTATAAACAACATGATAAACAAATACTAATTGAACATAAAACAAATAAACATCAAATACCCTAACGTTAACTGATAATGACTGGCCAGTCGAGAAAAAAAAATTTACAATAAAATTATATACCTAAGACAATTAACAACCTATAAACCTTGTTATCTAAATTAAAATTATCATCATACCATCAACCATAAACACTTCTTGCTCTCTTTGAACCCTTGTTATAACTTCGAACCTTCACGTCTGTTTTGTACCCAATGAACTGTAAAATAAAACAAAACCAAAAACTTGTCTCAACTCATTACACACATTCCGCCCCCAAACATGATTAATTAAAACTAACTCCGTAATAACCTGTTCTAATAATGACCAACAAAATACTCTAAAACTTTCGTAACCCAAATTAATTTCAAAACACAACTGACAAATCCGTAACCACCATGTTCTACGCCCCCATTTAATAATTGACAAACTACCTATTTTTCCTTCTCCTCTAATTAGCCCCAGATTAATTTCTCGACCAATCGTCTTCCCTTGAAATCGAACCTTCATCATTTCTACCAGGGATTGCTAACCTACCCTCCCCTGATATCGTATTCTCCTCCCTCGATCTTCGATGTTGTCCGTTGCCTGCATTATTACCTCTTGAATTCTGATACGGAGTGTATCTTAAATTTCTAGCAATTACCATACCCTTGTTTGACTCCTCCCTCTTTAATAACTGCAATGCCGAAGCTATTGTTTTATTTTCTACCATTCCCCATAATGAATAAATGTTCCCCGGAAACTGTCGCATAATGCTATTTATCTTCATCTTCTCACTCCCAGCTACTCTGATAGTTTTGAGAACATTCAACTGCCTCACAAAAAACTCCGACATACTTAAAATACCCCCCGACTGGTATGCCTGACTAAGATGATGCTCCATGGTCGCCATCTGCGTCTCATCTGACCAAAAATTATTCAAAAAATCATTCTCAAACCTCCCGTATGTGCCCCAACCATCTCTATTTAAGGTTGCTCATTATTTATTTATTTATCGAGTTCTTTTTATTTTTTATTGTAGTTTTTTTTTTAAATATGTTGGTACTTTATACTTTTATTTTTTGTTTTGAATTTTAGTTTCCTTATTTGTATTTTAATAAATTCGCTATTTATTTTTTAATATTTTTAAACACCCCCCCCCCGAAAATCTAGTTTAAATACGGCCCTGCAACTTAAAAACAATTTAAATAAAAAATACATTTGTTATTCAAGTTACTCAAAATTCGTTTCGTGAGAGAAATACCTGGTAAGTTCTTCAGAAAAATTGTGAAGGAAACCATGACATTTAGAGAGCAAAACCAAATTATACGACCGGATATGTTGCATTTAATGATGGAAGCTAGGAAGGGAAAATTGAAAGACGATCAGGAAGTTACGTCCAAAGAAGAAACTGACGTAGCTTATTCTAAAAAAACAAAATCCATTTTAACCGATGAGGTCATCACAGCACAAGCAATGATTTTCTATATTGCTGGATTCGAAACGCTCTCGTCGGCTTTGAGTTTTATGGTTTACGAATTGGCGTTAAATCCAAATATTCAAGACAGACTGTTTAGAGAAATTTCGCAGATATCTAAAAACTCCAAGAGCGGGATCACCTACGAAGAGCTGCTGGATGTAAAATACTTAGACATGGTGATTTCCGGTAATTCTAGTAATCAAGTTTAGTTAAAACAGATTAGAGCTAATTTATTTTGCAGAAACACTCAGGAAATGGCCTATAGCTGGGTTCTTAGATCGAAAACCCATCAAGCCGGTAAATTTATCCATCGAAAACGACAAAGTGTTAACTATCGATGAGAATACGATTTGTTACATTCCAGTCTTAGCAATCCAACGAGATCCAGAATATTGGCCCGAACCCGACAAGTTTGATCCTGAAAGATTTAACGATAATAATAAATCCAAAATTAGTCCATTTACATATTTACCATTCGGCGCAGGACCCCGAAATTGCATTGGTAACAAAAACTGCGTTTCACATCTTATTTTTTACTGTTTTTTTTAGCTTACCGTTTTGCAATGTTGACTATGAAAATTATAGTCTTTCATTTGATATCCAAATTTGAAATAATACCAGTGGATAAAACGCCAATACCATTGAAATTGGGCATAACTTTTCCGGATTCTGTCAGTGCCGAAAAATTTTGTTTGGGTATCAAACCAAGAAGAAAGAGTTAAAAAAATCTATATAATTTTATATTTAATTTTGATATCACAGCAAAAGGTCTAACAAAAATAAAATTTAATTATGCAAATTATTAATATTCAAAAGATACCTGACCTGCTTGTAAAAACTTCTTATAGTTTTATGGATATTCTAAATTAATAAACTATTACGTAATCCTTAATTTTCATGAGAAGTCTAATCGTATCCTAAAATCTATTAATAAAACTTACGTCATAACAACTACAAATTTAGCATACAAATTTATTTTAATATTTGATCAATCATATAACTTCGGCGACGTAATTCAAATTGTTGAATTTTTTATTTATTAATACAATATTTAACAAATTTACGTGATTTTTTTGTGTTTGATTATTTTAGTTTTACTTGTACATAGGTATATACGTAACAAGTTTTTCCGAAGAAAGTAGGAATTATAAATAAAATAAAGGTCAAAATAAAACTATTTAATAATAAATAATCATAAAATTGGCATGGCCTGGAATAAACAATGTCACAAAACAAGTTATGCATTTTAAGTATACTTAATACATAAGTCTGTGCTGAACGAAAGCAATTTTAGTTGAAGATTAGCGCGAAAGCATTAATATGATACTTTTAATTTTAATTTGTTTTATTGTAATTTTGGGATATTTCGTTTTCGTCAAACCCCACAATTATTGGAAAAATCGTGGTGTATCATGTGAAAATACGAAATTTGTGGTGGGTCATTGGGGACCTGCAATTTTTCTAAAATGCTGTCCATCCGAAGTGCTAAAAAATATTTATGACTTGCATCCCACCGAAAGGTAAATTCAGTCAAGACATATTATTATTTAATTATTTGTTCTGTATTTTAGATTCGTTCCTGCTTATCAACTGATGACCCCGGTTTTAGTCCTTAGAGATCCCGAACTAATCAAGCAAATAACCGTGAAAGATTTTGACTTGTTTTCGCAACACTCAGAATTTGTTTCAGAAGACGTAGATCCGATGTGGTCAAATAATTTATTTGGAACGACAGGTGGGATGGTAGTATTTTTAATTCTTAAATAATAAATTAATAAATTTAGATATAAAACAATGGAGAAAGCTTCGATCAATATTGAGTCCAGCATATACGAAAAATAAGTTGAAGACTATGTATGGCTTGGTAGTCGATTGCACTGAAAAGTTTATAGACAGCTTTAACAAAACAAACCCAAACAAGTTCGAAGCAAAAGATGCATTTTTAAAAGTTACCAACGACATAATAGCGACAACAGCTTTTGGAGTGGAGTGCAACACAATGAAAAATCCTGATAATGAACTGTTTCAAATTGGAAAAGAACTTGTTACTTTTGGAGGATTTTCAGTTGGATTCAAAATACTCATGGTTTTTATAAATCCTATTTTTAAAAAGGTAAAATCGATTCTTTTTGAAGAGTGACGTGTTTGCCTTTTTTTAATAAAAAATTTTGATTTTAAGCTTTTGCAAATACGTCTCGTTAACGCTAAGATTACTCACTTCCTCAGGAACATTGTTCAAACCACAATAGAGACTCGTGAAAAATACGGCATAATACGACCGGACCTTATGCATTTAATGATGGAAACCAGAAAAGGAACACTCAAAGACGATGAAGATCCAACTGCAAGCGACACGGAAATAAAGCACAGTAAATCCATCTTGACATATGACGTTATAGCAGCTCAAGCTATGATTTTCTTTTTTGCCGGTTTTGATACAATTTCAACTTTATCCAGTTTCACGGTTTACGAACTCGCGTTAAATCCAGATATTCAAGACAGATTGTATAAGGAAATTGCAAAGACTTTCAGAAATAACGATGGGCAAATTTCTTACGAAGCTCTATTCGAAATGAAATATTTAGACATGGTTATGTCAGGTAGATAATTTAGCGAACGTAGATAATACTCGAAAAATTATTTTTATTTTAGAATCTCTCAGGAAGTGGTGTCCGTTTGGTTATTTAGAAAGAAAACCAATTAAACCGTTAAAATTAGAACTCGAAAATGAAACCTTAAACTTAGACGAGCAAGTTATTTGCTACGTTCCAGTTTTTGCAATTCATCGAGACCCAAAATATTGGCCCGAACCTGAAAAATTTGATCCCGAAAGATTTAGCGACGAAAACAAACATAATATTACACCGTATACGTATTTACCATTTGGTGCGGGACCAAGAAATTGCATAGGTAAGTAAATCAATCATTTGAATTCTCTGTGCCTGTAGACTTTAATTTTAGCTAATCGTTTTGCATTAATGGCGGCAAAAACCATTATCGCCAATTTTGTGCACAAATTTGAAATAGTGCGTATAAGTAAAACAGCCGTACCACTAAAATTGGGATTGCCAAGTTTTCCAGATATTGTTGCTGCCAACGAGTACTGGTTGGGACTCAATCTGAGGAAATAATTTTAAATATCGATTTTATTATTAACCGCTTACAAAGCTTTAGGTATAAAAATATTTGGCTAAAAATTCTTTTTTTTTAATTAATTATAATTAATATTCGTATATTAAATAATCCTAATATTAATTTAATAAATGATTTAATTTTATAGCGTCAGGTAATTGTTTGACCAATTGAAAATTAAGATAACATTTTTTTTTCGAGCTGTTTGCAGTGTAATCTAACGAAACTTATTAACAACATTAAAAATAATTGTAATTCGATAAATAATAATTATATTATTCTGAATAGTATTTAGATTATTCACGCACGCAGATTCCTCGTAAGTGTGATATTTTAAATTTTATCTGGTTTTAAACCGAAGCAATCGATGCCAATTTGATCTTCCCTTACTTCGCATTTTGCGACGGATTAAAGTGTTTGCGCCAGGACCCATTACGTTTTTCGAACTCTACGCATCGAAATTAGTCGATTTGTGCAATAAAAAGACCAGTGAAATTTTTCAAGATTTTTGACAAAATCCAAAGGTTTGAAACTTTTTGACTCCAAAAAGTGAAGGTCTCAAATCTGCTGCTGTTTTGATATTTTCTTGTATATTTTGAGCAGAAAATTCGATTGGCGCACGCAGATTCTTCGTAACTATGATATTTTAAATTTTATCTGGCTTTAAAGTGAAGAAATTCGATGCCAATTTGACCTTCCCTTACTTAATAATAATAATAATAATAGGCATTTATTAAGAGAGCTACTTTACAAAAAAAAAGTCTCTTAAAAGGATGATTTCTAACAAGTTAGATTTTCAAATCACCCCTTTTAACAATGTATTATTTACACCGATATATAACGCATAACAAAATTCAAATCGCATGATACCTACTGCTCCAATTGCAGTGCGTCGGTTAAACCACGGCGGAAAGCTGTCAAACTCGGAGATTCCAAAACTAGTCGTCGATGCCTTTCCACAAGTCTCGGTGCCCAACATGCAAAGCAGTGCTCAAACTTGGCTGTAGAATGAGACGGAACGTCAAAATTTCCCAGATCACGCAGAGCCCGGGAATGACAAATAGAGCGGGGCCTAATCATATCTCGAAGATGTGTCGGTTCACCACTTCTGAATATTTTAAAGAGAAGAATTCTAGCAAGTAACAGAAAGCGCTGCTCAATTTTCAGGACAATCAGATCACGATAATATGGTGTAATGTGATCATACCTGCATATGTCGAATGAATAACGTAGGCATGAATTCTGCAGAAGCTACAGCTTGCGTTTGTACTCCTGAGTTAGGAAATCGTATTAGACCGCTGAACCATATTCGATGTTGGACAAAACTGTGCTGCTGACAATCGACCACTTCACATGAGCAGGCAATATGATCTTGAATTGGTACAGCGATCTCAGCTTATAGTAACATCCCATCATCTTGCGGTTAACATGTAGACGAAAATTAAGTTCTCCATCCAGAACAAAACCCAGGCTACTTGCAGAGTCGACCATCCTCATAATCCCATCACCGATCCTCACTCGAAGAGTTGAGCCATCGAGGGCTCTACGTACCAGCAGGGGACTACCCAAAATGATTAGTTCCGACTTCGCCGAATTCAATGTCAGACTATTTACTAAGGACCACACACGCAGTGATTCAAGGTTACGATTTAACCGAGTTATTGCAGCATCCAAGTCCGAGGGAGGACAGGATATACGTATTCGGGAATCGTCCGCATACAGATCCAAAGAGCAGTCTGGATCCACTGCTTTCTCCAGATCAGATGTGTATACTATAAACAATAGCGGGGCAAGGATACTTCCTTGTGGAACACCCGGAGAAACCACTAATGGCTGAGATACATTTCCTGAAAAATCAACCACCTGAGACCTATCATGCAGGTAACTCGCGAACCAGTTGCACAGTGACTCATTACATTCATAGTAACGAAGCTTAGCCAAAAGGCGCTGATGCAAAACGGAATCGAAAGCCTTGGAATAATCGAGAAGAACCAATAAAGTTACCTAGAAACGATCGGTTGCTGATGCAACATCCGATGTGAGCTTCAACAAGGAGGTCACAGTACTGTGATGGGGCCTAAAACCAGACTGCGACGGCGACAGAACTTTGTAAAGTGCCAAATGATCGTCCAACGCATTTTTTTTTCGCATTTTGCGACGGATTAGAGTGTTTGCGCCAGGACCCAGCGCGTTTTTCGAACTCTACGCATCGAGATTAGTCGATTTATGCAATAAAAATACCAGTGAAATTTTTCACGATTTTTGAAAAAAACCTTTTCAGCTAGGCAATTACAATTACTTAGACCATTACAAAGGCCTACAAGATCGTGACGGACAAGCTCAGGGGAAGGATAAAGATTCCGAGACTAACGCCTGCGAGAGTCCGGACGATTGCCAAAGCACTCTTTCCGGCACATCCCAGGGAAGAACACCGAAAGCTTCTAAGCGATATCAACCCTTCCGACAGACAAAGCGCCTAGCCCGGACAAAATACCAGCAGTGTCCATAAAAACTCTGGCCACTGAGAGATCGGACATCTTTCTTTCTGCCTTTGACAAAGCAATCGAGGAAGGCACTTATCCCCTCGATTGGAAAAAGGCGGAACTGATACTATTAAGAAAGGACCAGAAACCGCTAGAAGAGCCGTCTTCATACCGGCCAAGATGTCTCTTGGACCATGCTGGGAAGCTGTTCGAAAAGATGATCCTGCAAAGACTGATGCTGGACATCGAGAACAAGAGAGGTCTTTCCGATAAACAGTATGGCTTCAGGAAGGGCAGATAGTAGACACCATGAGGACGGCACAGACAGGTACTCACAGAACCCAAAAGTACTGCCTGGTGGTGACCTTAGATGTACGGTACGCCTTCGACAGCGCCGGATGGAGCCACATCCTGCAGGCTCTCCGCGACATGGAAGTAAATCCGCACATCTACAACATCATGGTCAGCTACTTGAGCCGGAAGACGATAATCCTGGGAAGAAGTGGAGACGACGACGTCATGGAGGCGACAAGCGGGGTGCCGCAGAGATCAGTTCTCGGTCCATCTCTGTGAAACTGGATGTATAACGCCGTGCTCAGACTCCGCCTACCTGTTGGAGCAACGCTGATAGGATTCGCCGACGACCTGACGCTAGTAACTAGCGATCGGGACGCACGAACGGTAGAGGCCATAACTAACCAGGCCATTCCAGACATCTTGCAGTGGGTGAACAGCAAAGGGCTCCAACTGGTCCCTGAAAAATCCGAGGCGGTCATGGCTATCGGAAGAAGGATGAAGCCCAACATCAGCATCAACATGAACGGCTCCTCCAGCCATTGGACAAACACCTCAACTTCGTTCAGCACATCAGGGAAACGACGGCTAAAGCAGAAGCGTCGGCATCTACCATCGAGCGCTTGATGCCCAACGTGGGAGGGCCGAAGTCGTTTAAGCGGAAAGTCCTGGCAACGGTGGTGCATTCCATCATGCTGTACGCCGCACCCGTTTGGCACAACGCCCTCCAAATAGGAAGCAACAGGAACAGATTAGGAAAAGTGCAACGTCGAGCCGCCTTACGCGTAATTAACGCATACAGGACCGTGTCCTGCAATTCCGCCGGCAGAACTGCAGACCGGAGAAAGAGCGAAAACCCACTCCGGACAACTGAGCTGAGGTCGGATGGTGGACATGGCGACTCATCCTGACATCCAAAAATGGGTCGCCAAAAGTCACGGTGAGGTAAACTGTCACCTCACGCAAGCCCTCACCGGACACGGATGCTTCAACGCATACCTTCACCGTTTCACCAGAAGAGCAGCCCCGACGTGCGACTACTGCGCTGCGGAAGACACCGCCGAGCACACCTTCTTTGAATGCCCGAGATGGGAACCGGCAAGGGTCACCACAGAGTTGGGCATAGGTTCGCAACTGACGCCCGACAACGTAGTGGACGTAATGCCGAAGAGTTCGGAGGACTGGAGTTGCATAGAACATCTGATACACACGGTCTTGTCCGAAAAAGAAGAGGCGGAACGACAGCAACAGGCAGCAAATAACATCACAAATGCGTCAAGTGACGAAGAACAGACGTAATAACGGAACGGAACAACATCACACAAACGGCGACAGATGAAACATCACAGTGGAAGAGCACCCACTCGACTGAAAGTAATGCCTATAACGACGGTTTCTCGGGCGAGTGGGGCTGAGAGAAGGTTTTAGTCAGTGCAAGTCTGACACTACCACCATAGATAATAGTGGTGTCTCGTACGAGATTTCCTCCTCCCTGCAGAAAGCTAAAAAAAACCCCTTTCAGCTAAGTGGATTGGTTTTCTTACAGTCGCACTAACCCTAGTTTGCTCTCTGACTTGGCTAGCTGTCCAGCGGACTTAAGAGACAAAGTTGCTAGTCATCAAGGCTACACACCTTTCCAATTTTTTGCACGAACTACGCAAAAAAAATTAAAAATGCTCCCGACTTTATACTTTCAGGTTTTAGAGTACCGAAAGGTATCAAAGGGTTAATTTTTAATGTCAGGAATGCATAAAAAGCAGGATATTGTAAAGTTCTATAATATTATTTTAATGTCTTTTCAAACTTATGCGCTTCTGTTCCAAGAAAGTTAAAAAATTCATTTAGGAGATTCCACAATTTAATTTTTATAAATTGTCAGGAATGCATAAAGCAGGCGATATTGTAAGTTTCTATATTTTTATGTCTCCTGAAACTTATGCTCTCTTGTTCTAAGTTTGTGTAAATTCATTTAAAATATTTCCCAAGTCTGTTTTTAAAAGTATCAGGAATATATAAAGCGAAGGATATTAAAAACTACTTTATTGTCTCCTCGAATTTATGCGTCCCTGTTTTAAATTTGTGTAAATTCATTTAAAAAATTCCCCATTTTGTGTAAAAGTATTAGGAATGCATAAAGTGGTCGATATTAAAAACTACTATATTTATTTTCTTCTCAAACTTATGCGCTATTTTATTTATATTTATATTATTATAGTTATTTTGAAATCTTAAAATACTAATATTAATCTATTTGCCTTTGTATTGAATTAACGATGAGATGAGAGAAGAAATATTTAAAAAAATTTAGATCTTACGTTCTGAAGAAGTCAGAAACTACGAAACGTCAACAATAAAGTCTCTAATATTACAATTTTATTTCCAGAAGTTGTGACGTGCCATCTAACGTGAAAAATGTGATTTATAGATTTGAAGCTGTTCTCGACCAATAGCATTTAAATTACAGAAAAACAAGCCAAATGTTTGAGTCAAACGGTTATTAACCTAAAAAGATAGTTTGTTCGTTTATTAGTTAAGAATTATTTTATCAAAATTGTATTTAATATTTTAAAATGCAGACTTCGACGCCACTAAATAGAGATACTTTGCGTAGAAGTGTAATTTTAAAAGATGCAAATAAGTCTATGAAACTTTTTAGTAACATAAATCATCAAAGTTCCACTTCACAGGTATTCTTTTGTTTTTTTTTATAATTTTTACGTCAATCAAAATGTTTCGTGGTCAAAATTTTTCTAACGTGTATAATTTGTCGTTACCTTAATACATTTTACAGTAACGCATCTTTAATTTTAGGATGAACTGGACGATGAACTCGAGAGGTCCATTAGACGTACCGAAGCTGACATTCAGCGACGATTATCTAACATCAGTTCAACACACTCTCCACCAAGTGGAAATGAGAAGGAAATTCGTGATCACTTTCAAATTTGTCTCAAAATGTTTGCCGAAAATGTAAATATTTATAATTGACATTAAAATGGATATCTAACTTATTTTTGCAATCCTTAGAAAATTTGCTCGAAAAATGCTTGGAACCTAAGAATTATAGATTATATGCGGACAGTTCTTCAATCTCAGGGTGTAGCTAAAGATTCTTTACAAGTAGCCAGTACTTCCCTCGATGCTAGTGCTAAAATTTATGGAATTAGGGTAGATGATATCCATAAAGAGGGACTGAAACTTGCCAACAGTATGGCTAGATTAGGTGCACAAAAGGAAACAGGTCAGTAATAAAATCAAATTATTTTAACTCAAGTTGGATAAGTATTCTCGGGTTTTTTTGGGGTCCTTGAATCTCTTTAAATCTTAGAGTAACAGGAAAGTCATGTATATAAAATTTTTAAAAATTAAGTCGACAAATTGTTAGTTTAAAACCTGTGATCGATATTAACAGGTTCAGCGCCAAGGGAATTTAAATAATCTTTCCACCTGGACCAAAACATTTTTTTTTCAAATTCGCGTAGTTTTGTGTAACATACACCTATTTTATATTATTTTGACCAATAGAGTACTTCAAAACCCAAAAAAATTACGGCGGACATCGGTGTCCGCTATGGCCCTGTGAAACTTCAGCAGGCACCGATGTCCGCTACGCAGTTTGTGAAACAAGCGAACACGATATTTCACCGCGTGACCGCTGATAAAAATTTGCAAGTCGAAGTTTGAAAACGCACCAATTTACCAAAATGAACTGCAAAGCTCGTGAAAACAGACGATACTGCAAAAGTTTCTATAAGAAAAAAATAGAAGGACTAATCGTAAAGAATAAGGTCAAAAAAGTTATAACATACTGCATAACATACATACAAAGCCAGATTTTGCCTTCCACAAAATTTAAATTTATATTAGATTTATTATTGTATTGTATTAGATTTAGATTGAGTTTTCAATAAAGTATTTTTTCGGATCCAAAAATTGTTGTTACCAAAAACCTGACACCAGTTAATGATTGTGCAGGGTCACAGCGGACATGTTACCACATTGAAATTTATAAAAACGTGTCCTCTGGGCTAGGCAAGATCAACAAAGTTACAGAAATCGGGCGTACACCGGTGACCGCCATGGCCCGGGCGGAAAACCGCATAGCGGACACCGGTGTCCGCCATGGCGCTCAACCTGTTAAATAAAATCAAAGTTAAAATTAATCAGCAAAATGCATATCTATCAGTTTTCACACCTTTAAACACGCAAGTCCGTATGACAAAAACAACCACAGAACTATCACTGAGAAGAAAGGATTACAAGAAAAACCCTTATTTTTTCTTTTTTCGCTACTTGATACGGCCAGCATAAATGTTACTCAAGCCCAACGTGTCAGTTTGGAAGTTTAAAGTTTTCTGCTTCTGCTTGTTGATGTGTAGCATCTCCAATGTTAATCTTTTTTTATAGTTCTTTTCTTTATCTATAATTCTAGCTTGTTCATATCAAATTAACTAACGAAGCATAACAATTTAATTTTTAGAGATTGTTGAAGATAATGGAAATGATGATCAATCTACGACAGAGGATAAAGGCACTAAGAAAAAGAAGCGAAAAATGTTTTCTGGTCAAAAAATAACTGTGGCTAAAGATCCAAATTCTCTAGTCTCGGACATTCCAAAACTGGAATCGGTTTTTTTTCAAACACATTTTAATATGGAATCGAGTTGTATAGACAATTTATTTACTAACAAACTTCCGACCAACCACAGTTGCTACAAATTCATGCTTTTGTAAATATATTTTATTATTAATTTTCATGAATAATTTAATTTTTTGTAGGAGTAAGGAAAATGCATGGCCCACTTATCAAAGTACAGATTCCAATGTGAAATTTGATAAAACGTTTCCATTTAAAATAAACGAATTAAAAAATTTTCAAACTTGTATACCGTTTGCCGATTTTTCTATTGACGAATGGGATCCAGAACAAGAAGATCAATTGTAAGTTTATTTGGCCTGAATTTTATTGAATTTAAGCATTTTTTTTTTTTAAGAATGATCTCCCAAAAATCAAATTTGCACGAAGAAGTTGTTTTTGACGATGAGGGTATTCCAATACCAGAATTGGACGGTTCAGTTCACGATATGTTTGTAAATCACGGTAAAAAGTCATTTTAATTTACAAATTTTTTCGACGGTTCAATGTCGATGTTTAATATTAAATGAATTAAAATTATTATTAATATTTGTAGATGTTGAAAATATGAGTTCGGGAGATGAAGAAGGAGATGTACATCCAGTAATGCAATCCAAAGTTGTTTCTCATATAGTCGATTTTAGGCCCGAAGTTACAGATGTGGAAGCTAACGAATATTCATTTATGGGCTCAATTCAAACAAATAACAATAAACTTATTACGCAAATATGGGCCGGACCAAGTCACTGGAAACTTAAATATGTGCGTCCTGCTAGTAAGTTCCAAAATTTAATAAAGGAATGTGTTTTATATTTTTTTTTTAACAGTTGGTAGATGTTCTGCACAAACCGATAGGCAGCCTGCTAAATCCGTAAAGAAAGTTAGAGCACCACCTGCCATGGTAGATTTTTATAACGGTCGGAGTACAATAGATAAAACTAAACTATATAAAGTTAAACGTCCCCGGATTGACGAATCTCCACTAAAGTAAACTTTAAATTTGTTGCTCTGAATTCAAAAATAATCTGCTTGTTTATTGTAGGTGCACTTTACCCGAGGTCGTTATTAATAATAGAACCATTCAACGACCTCTTATGACAAAAGATGTTATTTTGACTACAAAAATTCAAGAGCCCACTCCCAGTGAGGAAAACGAAAAACTTTATAATTACCAAAATCCTAACGATTCTTTATATTGTTCACAACATGCAGTGAGTTTTTGAGTTCATTTTGATTGATCTATAGTTTAATTGCAATTGAGTTGCAGGCAGATGATGACAATGATATCCACATGGACGATCCAGATCCTGACCTACAAAATGATGAGGATTTACTACCTACACAAAATTTCTTGGGCGACAATCTTATCGACATGCCACAATTAGCCCAAAATACCTACATTCCTTATGCTCTACAGGCGAAAAAGATGGACATGAAAAAATTGAAAACAGCAGTTTGGAAAACTTTGGTGTTAGATAAACCAAACCAAATTGTAAGATTTTTTCTTCTATTTTATTATTGTAAAATTAAAGAGAATTCTTTTTAGATTATCGAGAAGGATATGTTTAAAATGGAAGTAAAAAACAAGGTTCAATTTTCGGAGGTGTACAAACAGCTGCCGCATCAAATTTCGGATAAAATGAAGCAAGAGCTAAGTTCCCCACTGGCTTTCGTGGCTCTTTTACATTTGTGTAACGAACAAAACTTACTATTGACGGAAACATCTGATCGTACAGATTTATTTATAGAACAGACAAAGTATTTTACTGCTTAATTAAATTATAAGGAATAGTTTGAAAATTAATTTAAAGTGCACTATAAAATTAAAATATATTAGTAAAATAATGAATTGACAAGAAAATGTTAAATTAATTCTAATTAAATTTTATTGTAAGTAATGGAAGAATAATAAACTATCAAGTAAAATATTTAAAAGGTATATTTATCTTTGACATAATCTGTACCTAGAGAAGCTATGGTTTTCATAGCTTCAAAGGTTTCTCTGTTGGTTTTATTAATTTCCATAGTCGACAGAATATAATTGTTATTTTGAAAATATGATATTCCACAAGTAAATGCCAACTCAACTTGAAAATGAGCTTTAATCCAATCACTTGGACCTCCAGCTGATCTTTCTAAAAAATTAATGTCTTATAAATGAATTTGTCGCTAGTTTTAAGGAATCTTTGGGTATCTGTTATTTTATTGTTCTCTGTGAATAATAAAATACGAAAGAGCTACTATAACTAAACTGCACAGTTTTCCTAATTTTTTTTCTATTTTATTTTTATTCCAATTGATTTCAATTAAATTTGTATGCATATGCAAGTTTTTATTACCATAATATTATTAATACTTACTTTCAAATTTTAAAACATGTCCATAATCAAATGTTCTATGATATAAACTATATGCTGCTGCTGTACTTTTCTTAAGAATATTATCCTGAAAAACGTTCCACTTTAATTGATCAAGTAATTGAATGTAGTTTACTTACGAAAACAGTATAATTTAACGGTTTTATATCTGTAAAAGCAAACGGATATGAGTAGCCTCTCTCTCTTTGGATTAACGTCACAAACATTTTGATCGAGTCTAAGTTGTCTGCAATTGTGTCTCTTAAACTTCTAGACTCTATTTCAGAAAAAGGTTTAAGAGAAAACTGGTTACTGCAGTCTGATATATCTGTGTAATTATAATTTATCCATTGATATTCAAAATTTTTGTACAGATTTATGCCAAAACAATTTTGATGGGAAGATTTTACGATCCTCATATTTTTAATCCAATTTCTTTTCTATAAAAGAAGGTATGGCTTACAAGTAGGTACACTCAGTAGAGTAGAGATCTTACACTTCCATCGAGCATAGTTTCGGCGTACCCATCGGGATTTAAAATTGGAACAATTATCCAAGCACTTTTAGTTAAAATATTATAATTGTTTTTATAATTTAAAACAAGTTCTTCTACAATGTATACTGATGCTGCTATCGTTAGCCAATCGCGAGCAAATGTTCCTAATCATTGGACAAATAATTATGAATTCTTTCGATTACTACCTTAATTTCCTAAAAAGCGATGTTTATCTGCCGCTATAATTATGATGATGCCGCTTTCTAGGAAATCAAAGCTTTAGTAACATTTTTACCTCCGACTATGACAATAGTAGGTTTTTGTACGTAAGAACCTGTCGAGATATTTACGTATAGTATATGATTGCCCATAGTTGTTATTGCAGTGTTTTTAGCTCTTACTTCAAGCAAAGTTAAATTTTGTATCTTGATGTGTCCATACGGAGAGCGCGATGCAATTCTTAGATACTTGTAAATCTATAATAAAACATGTAGGTTTAAACGTCATCAAATTTAAAGAAATATAGTTAAAACTTTATTATGACCGCTAGTAAAAAAAAAATAATTTGTCTTTTTCTGACTAATTAACTAACTAAAATAACTTTTTCTAACTTCTTCAATCGTATGAATGCGACTCGTATTATATTCTTTCAAACACCGTTCCCATAATTTGATTTTTTCCGCTTTTATTGGAGTATTCCTGCAATAAATTTATACACAACATAAAACTTAGTAAAAAGGTTAATATTTACTGGACGGCTATATCTTCTAAAGATTTGCATGCATTACTGTCGAACAGAGATTGACCTTTATTCCCTTTAAACAAATTTGTCAGCAACATAATTATTAAGCACGTATTAAACATTTTCATTAATATTATAATACCACACAAGTCAAAAAGTTTAATATATTATCTGACAGTAAAATTATAATTATATTTTAGTTTATAACGCAGTAGGCTTCAAATTATTTCCAGACGCTAGAAATGAATCAAGCGGAGTGTTGGTGTTAATTGACCTGAATTTTTTCTCATTTTGTCCAAATACGGATAAAAAATGAGGATTGATTTTTTCTTATCTTGCAAATTTTTGCATACTGTTCAATGTAATAGATAAAATTTAATAGTTAAAAAGTCATCTTACAATGTTATCTCAATTTAAAAGTTAATTGCAATATTAACTTTTGCTGTTACGATTATTCTGATTAACACAATAAACAATAATCAAAATAAACGTGATAATCTGAATTTTTATTTGTTGAACCTACTTATAATAAATACCATATTAATCACAATAATTTGTTTATGATATGTTTAATATTTTGTTTCAATATTCGAGTTATAAGTACAATTTCAGTATGACATTCAGAGCAGTAATATGTAATAACTATGTTGATATATGTAAAAGTTTTTAAGCAAGACTAACTCTATCGCATGCTAATCCCCTATTTGATGCGGATTTCCAAATTCGTCTATTAGTAGTAAATGGAATAAATCCAATTAAAATGCCCGCGACAGCAATCCAAAGACCAGCTTGCCAGAAAGATTGCTCCCATGTCTTAGTGACGTCGTTCAGAAGAGCTAAATTTGCAAAAATAAAAATCATTACTTTGTTTACTCAACATCAATAGAAGAACATACCTGCAACGGGTGGGCCCACTAAATTACCTATTCCCTGACTCAACAACGTTAACCCATACGCATTAGTAAAATTATCCAGAGATATCAGTTCCACAAGAATGGCAGGCGTAAAAGAATAATTACTGGAAAAAAATAAGCCGAAGAACGCCGAAGAAATAATTAACAACACGTAGTTGTTGGTAAATATCATCATACAGGAGCAGCTTATTCCACACAGGGCTAAACAAACGGCATAAGTTTTGGTCACGTGAAGCCAAGGTTGATCGGCAGCCCAACCTAATCCAATCTAAAAATATTATTAAATACACCGGAATGGAAAACATTACCAAACTTACCATTCCAATAGTATTGGTAATTCCAATAATGGACAGAATGAAAGACGCATCTTCTTCGGTATAGGAATTCTGTACGAGATGTTCGGCAAGATAAAAATAAGGCACAATAAACCAAGTGAAGAGCAATGTAGTGGAACAAGAAAATAGAAGAAAGTGCAACTCTCCGTATAGCGAAAAATCTGCTATGGATTTAATCGTTTCCCAAAATTCGTGGTACCATTTCTAAATCATACGATGAATTAACTAAACTTTAATTTTGCCGATTCAAGTTTTCTGCTTACCTGTTCATTTTCTCTCGCCAAAGTTGTCATGGAGTTTCTGAAGATGTTAGGGCAACTGGATGCGCGTAATCTATATCTGGGTATGTTTAACATCGCACCTCGATACATAACGGAATGTTTATGAAGTTTAATATTTTTTAAGTAATGACGAGTGTTGTTCGGAGCACAAGTTTTTAGTAAAATGAGCGAATCGGTACGCGTTAACGGTTGTACCGTTTTCACAATTTGATTATCTGCTAACGACAGAAGAGGTTGCCGAGCCTGTTCCGACTGAGATTCCTGTAAAAATCGGTGCAAAAATTTGTTGAATAAAAATAAGAAGAATAAACGTACCGTGTGATTTTTATTCACCTTTTCGGCTTTCTTCAACTTCATCGACATCCTCACTGGTACTCTTGCTGTAATAACGGCGGCATTTTCTGATAAATTATTAAGACCTCTTTCCGAACTACTGCGACATAACAAAAGGCTCGGATAATTTTCCACGATAACATTATACAGTCTCTTATTGGAACTTAGTTGTTCTAAAACTTCAAGAGGCACCTAGAAAAATAATCACATGAGAGATGTTACATTAATTCCAATCCTTCTTGAAGATATGCCTACTGTTTCGCTTTGCCTAATAAAAGTCGGCAAGTTTACGACAGAACGAATTCGTTCTCTAGGCATAGGCACTTCTTCAATATCACACGAATCCATAGAAGTAACTAACGTTTGCAAAATGTATTCCGGTTTTTCCCCGCTCTTCAACATTTTTCTAATTTCTTCGGCCCCCGGAAATTCCGACTCGGAAACACTTTTATCGGTAATTGTGTACGTACTGGAAGCATTTCTTAGCGATCTTTTACCGACAGACACCGATCTACAAAATTAACAGGTCTTGTAATTTACCGTTTCCAAGTTAAGATACGCAATTACTCACTTGTTTTGTTCTTCCGCCGTTATCCAATCGGGATCCCTCATGAGGGCACCGCAGACGCACATATTGAAAAATGTTCCGGCAAGCAACAGGACGGCGCCCCTCCAACTGTATTCGTTTATGAAATACTGCGTCATGGGTGCATAAACGAAAGTCCCTATGCCAGTTCCGCACGAACCCAATCCTATTGCTAGAGATCGTTTCTTGTCAAACCAATAAGCTACGGATACTACCGCAGTAACATAGCATAAACCCAATCCGAGACCGGATATAACTCCAAAAGTGATATATAGCATGGCAATTGAGTTTGCAAAAAAACTCAATATGAATCCAACTCCTGCTACGAAACCACCAATCATGGTCATCAGTCGGCATCCGTAGCGATCAACCAGCGAGCTCATTATCGGTCCGGTTAAAAGTGGTAAAGCCATGAAAAGGCTTCCGATCCATGCCGTTACCGATTTTGAAGCACCAAAATAATTAAGGAATTCGATGTAGAGTAACCCGAAAGAAAAACTGATCCCATCGGCGATCATGGAAATGATTAAAGATGCCAGGACGACTACCCAACCCCAACCGCCGTCCGGAATTTTCGGTTCGTTACCGTGCGTATCCGTAACGCTCAAGCTATAAATGGACGACATAATGGATTCTTTTTCGTCGTCTTCAAATTTAACTTCCAATATGGTCGGATGGGTGCAGAGCTTTTCTTTCGATTTACTTCTGTTCCTATAACTTATTAGTCCATTTAATTCGGGTTCGCCGGAGAGCCTGTTGGGAGTGGCGACGGGCGAAGGCGACCATCCCAATATTGGCGCCAAACCGTTCTCTTGTTTTTTGATTTGCGGTTCCATGGTGTGCGCGATTAAAAATATCACATATAAAATAATACTACAGAAATGGCTAGTTTTTCAGGCAATCTCTTCCTAGTACAATTTTATCGACTTTTAAAAACTCGTTCCGTTTGATGTGGATATAAATTATTTGTTTTATCTAATACTAATAGATACTAAGTAATCGCACTAAAAATTTTCGGCGATACTATGAGTAATACTGATGGGAAATGTTTTACATAAATACTTTCCACCAATTATTAATTAACTAATACTGCATCCACCGCTTAGACCAACTTTGAAGTCTTAATCTGGGATCTCTACACAGAATATGGCGAATGGTGGAAATAATCACTGTGCGATGTGGAACCTCGTCCCTGATCATCAAGAACCGGTGTTGCAAAATAGTTTCAAAAAATAAAAAATTTAAAAATTATCGGTTCCGATATTTTGGCCTCGGTATGTTGTGTTCCAATAATTATATTATCGTGAGAAGTATTATCTGAAACAATAAAAAAAATATTTTTATTTTTCAAACTATATAATACTGTTGGAATAAAAGCTTTCAGTGTTTTAATTAAAATACATTAATAAAAACCTATCGACGAATAAAGTAAATATTTAAACGAGTTTTAACAGGTTGTACTATACCTACTATAGATAATATTAGAAAATTGTTTCCTTTATTAAGTGAATAATCTATTATTATTCTCCTAAATAATAATCTGTCAAATTTGAGTACTCCTCAAATATTGATAAAGATATTTTGGGAATCAATCATTAAATTAATAAGAGTATTTCGTAGCGTTCAAAGTAGACCTTCGTAATTATATCATTTTTAGGATTTTTTTAATTATTTCATTAAAAACCTAAACCGTCTATAACATAAAACACTCGATATAATGCCAGCGTGCCATTATCGACGCGGACGAGTGGATCAAATATTATGAATTAAATGTCGCAAACTATCAGACTAAAATATATTAACTATGTTTTTCGATATTGTTTCGTCGTAAGTTTACATACACAAATTCGTCAAACTAATATTTACACCTCTTTCATATAATCTTGGCATTTGTTCAATATTTGTTAAAGCAATTAAATATAAGTTATAAATATATCTGCAATACACAAAAAATTCAAGCAAAAGTTTTGTATCGCATTCGTCCAAGAGTATTTTATAATTTATTTATTTTTTTATAATTTTTATTTATTTATTTACTCTGGTAAATAAATTTGATAATAATAATTTCAACAATTTAATACAAAATCGTTTCAAGGTCACCGTGTTATGTTATTTAATTGTCAGCAATGTGCAAATATCACAACCAGGAGCGGACTGCTATTCGAAACATTTTAATATTGCCCCCTATTTTCGAGGGATAACTCTTTTATTTTACTTTACTTCTTCTATTTCCGTTATCGTGTTGTATCCTCTTTTTTTTAAATTGATTTATGTGAGAACCCCAATTTATAAAAGTACCTATGTCATAGCAAACAGGGACGTATTTAGGGGGGGGGGGGACGGTGTTACAACCCCCCACCCTCGAAATTATTTATCAGTTAATAAAGTACTGGAAGTTCGACTGCAATCGAAAAAAACAACTATAACAAAAACATTAAACTTGAAGTGTTTAAATAAGGGCAGCATAGCTTAAAATAACACTTCCGCAATAAATTAGAGTGGGCAGTGTAAACCCATAAATTGTTTTATATTTTGTACTTTTGCTTAAGATTTCTGAAATTTTCATTCAATCTAATTTAGTTTTTACTATCGCCATCGGTAAAATAAGAATTTAGTTTGTGATTTTTATACATATTATAAAATTAAAAAATTTTATTTAAAAATGGTTTTTTACAAGAGTTAAATTAAAATATGAATAAGTTTAAATTTATTAAAAATATCGTAGTAAACAAAACTTTTAAAATGGTACAAACAAAATTTGATCCGCGATACCCCCCCCCCCCCCCCCAGGAATCAACCTGTAATCAAAATTTGTCGCTTCTTCGACAAATTATTTTCAACCATTGAATAAAGTTCACAAAAATTGAAATTTTCTCTGAATATCGAATTCAAATAAAGAAAAATTGCTCAAAAAAATAATTATTTTAATCAAATAAAAACAATCTTTTCACAAAATTTCAATTTTTTTCAATTTCAATCGGTAACTTTCGACAAAATACAAAAAATTTTGCAAATAATTTTTTTCTTATTTTTAAAATTTTAACTTTTTAATATATTCTCCTCCAAAATAATGTTTTTTTTTTATTCTTTTAAATTTATTATTATTTAAAAGTATGATAAAAGTTATGGGCATGGCCACATCCGATTTTTTATCATTGCCTTGGCAGTACATTTTCCTCGGTTCCCCAGTCAAGTTTAACTAAAACACAACTCACACCATAAAATGTTTGATATATTGAAAAATAGATGTGTATTATATTAAAATTTTAATTTTTTTAGTAATAATGTTAAAATTAATATATTAAAAAATTTCTATAGTTTTTACATTTTTATGACCGCTACTGGAAAAACTGATTTACCGGCGACCTCATATCAAGTTTGTATTTTCAAGCAAAATTACATTTAAAAAAATGTAAAACGTATAATAATAAAAACATTGGATAAGTTCGTCTCGGTTTGAAATTTAAAGAATTTATAATCACAACAAAACAATATTATCAGTTGCATAAAATATGTAGGTATAAGTTATAAACAAAAACATTTATGTAAAATATTAAATATTTTTAACGGAATATCCTTCAAAACTTTTGAATGAATAGCTTGCGTCATACGAAAATATATTTAGTAGGTAGTAGGGCAAAAGAATAATTTTGACGGCGTCGACGTCCTGACGCCAGTCCAAAGTTAATGCGTGTGCGTCAAACCGATCGATTTGTTCGACATAATTTTAAATTATTAATTTTTATTTAGTATATTAATATACATTTAGATGCAAAAATGTTAGTTTTTTTTTTTAATTTAAAAAGTTGACTTCTTACCGAAATTTCCTCCCTGGAACCCCAAATTTCGTTTTGCATTCTTGAAGCACAAATATATAAGTTTTACGTTACGATGAACTTTTTCCGATATTGAAAATTCGAGTAAAAAAAAAAAATTTGAATATGAAAGAGGTCTCGCGTGCGTAGTAGGTAAGAATGGAAAGAAAAATAAAATACTTGGCTAATCAAATTGACCTACAAGGTATCTTTTCCACCTATCTGCTTTCGTTTCCGATAGTCGAAAAATACGTGAACATTTTAACTCCGAACTTATTTTGGAGGATTATGAACGAAAGGTTCCGTTGAAACCACCTTATATGCTTACATTCTCGCATAAAATCAACTTATTTGCACCAAAATGAGCACCGCATACTAAAAAAAGCCAAAAGGGTATTAATAGTTTGACGTGCGTGCTGTAAATAAAATCTTAATCATCGGAAAAGTACTGTAATATCTATTAAAAATAAAACTCTTTAAGATCTTGTCCTTTGAAAGAATCCTTTCTGCCTAAACATCACCGTTGTGCAAATTAACTATAATTTACATATTATCAATACAATGCCAATATAAAATATGCAAAGACCTAGAAAAAGCATTAAAAGATAACGACAACCCGATTTCAATTAAAGTTTCGAAAAAAAAAATAATAATAATACTTAATAAATTACCTGTTACGTAATTTTAATGAGTTTAGTTAGTTTTTTCGAGATAAGTATAGGTAATTGAACATTGATAAGATATAGTTATAATTAGCACGCAATAAAACATCGAAAGGTTTTCAAGAAAAAACTAAAAATATAAGTGTACACGTGTTTCAGTTTCGTTTGACGTCATCAGATGTTTAAAAACAAACGATTACACCAAGAAAGTAAGTTATTAGTCCATTTCCCTTTTCCTGGGTAGATTTGTAATATTTCCTTTAATTACGGTGCTTAGATAAGGCTAATGTCAAAGTTTATCGTTGTGCGTCGAGCAAACGTACAAGATCCTATCTCAAATAACTCGCGTTACATCATGTTGTAACTTTGGAATGCTCAAGTAAATTGAAAGGGAGATAGAACCGATTACACAGACCCCCGGTCTTTTCGCTCTGTAAACTGATGAAAATCTATTCACCACCTAAAGTATTAAAATATCAAAAGCTGAATGAAACGATGATATAATGTGTATTTAATTAATCTATAAATATCGTAACGACCGATAATTTGTCAATGATTACTTTTAAAATAGCCGACAAATTAGATTACAGCAGATAAGTCGTAAAATGCATCTCGAAAGAAAAAAGTTGAGAACCGCTGAACTATACTATAAAAACAATATCAAGATTTTAAAAACATTTGCAAGTTATTCAAAAATATGCAACTACAGTAATAAATAAAAAGGTTGCGTCACAATTTCGAATATCCCGCAAAAAATAAAATAATATTAAAATATTTTGAACGAAAATAAGTACGGCACTGTGGCAGTTTTAATTGTTCTTCAGGTGATTAAAAAATTTACCGTAAAAGTAAACATCAATCAATAAAATAACAAATCTTTATTATTTTATACTCTTATTACATGATAAAAAAATCGTAGAAGTACTGAATTTTTAATTACATAAGATTTTTTTTACAATTGATGAGTAAACAAAACAAAATAATTGTAGAATCTTAAAACTATTAATTAGTAGAATTAAGGCTCACCTCGTTAACTATGATTTTACTGATTGTTTGTGCTTTCGGCACTTTTCATTTGCATACAAAAATATTCTGCAAAGGTACACACACGGAATATTCCTAATAAAAAAAAAAATCGGAAATGCTATTTGCAAAATTTTGATATACGTGTTGCCTGACTCATAGGCTGAGACTATTTCAGTTATTTATGAATTTAAACGTCTTGCCTACATTTCCAAATTTCGGTAGTGGGGATCGATGCGCTAGATAGAGTTGCGCTCGTAAAGATAGCGCTCTGCATGTCTGGAATATTTTTGAATATAGTCGGTCAGTAAAATCTGTGTTGTTTCGAGAATAAGTAAAACAATCGTGCCTTGTAATCATTTCGTTTTATTGTAGATTGAATAATGTACAATTTTATTCTTACTAAAATAAAAAAACCGTTGTAGTGGAAGCTTGAACTTTTTTTATTTCAAGATTAAAACTAATCGTAAGTAAAAAAGTAGCAAAGACTTTTCCATTGTCTACCACAACTAAGTTAATTGAGCATTGTATTGCCATTTCGTTAAATTGATATGCCTTAATTACAAGCCTTATGTACAAAGCCAATACAATATAAATATATATAAGAAATAAACTTGATAATTCCAGCAACGTTCGATAATTTTGCATTTCTTTGTAATAAAATTTGTAGAAAAATTAACCTTTAGATTATGTTATATAAATTAAATTTCTCAACGTTTCCCTTAAATAAATTTACAACTAATAAGTTAAGCGGTAATCTTAAAACAGCCTCGATATTACATCTCTTATTATTTAAAATAAATAAAATTTCAAATCTTATCTACCATACATAACACTTTTATATGACATACATTCACCACATATTTTTATAAACAAATAACACTCAAATTTTCGTAACACTTTAATACACAAATAATCAAGACATTAAAGTTCTTCTTTCTGTTTCGTTGGCAATTATGTGTGTTGTTCGATCGGCTTCCCCAGCATCTAAAATTTTTAACAAAGTTTAAGTTAATATTAAAACATAAATTAGAATAAAGCAGCACCATGAAATTTTTTCATCCCAGATGTGCAAAACTTATTGCAAACTTAGAAATAATTTAATATTTAAGATTAGTTCAAACTGCAAAAAGGTAACAATTTCTCTTATAGCAGCACGCGATTTTGTTAGTAATGAAAAGTAAAGCCTAGATTCTATCGTTAGTACTTAAACAAATCCAATGTTAAATTAGATATCCCATACAATGCTTGCCTTTTTGTAGTAAACAAAATTTGACAGGATAGGCTAATCAAATCAAGTTATCTAAATAACTTAATTTACACAAACAAGAAATTTCAGCGAAGACAATTAGCAGTTTTTTACCTTTGTCCACAAAGTTTTAAAAAGAAAAGAGCACAATGACTGAGTGGTTAGTAAAAAGCCCAGTATTAGATAAATTAATCAACTTGGATGAACTAATTGATTACTATTTATACTATTATTATTATTCATACTTTGGTTTAATTAATAGTCGGGTCAATCTAGACATTCGAAGGTACAATAATTCCCAAACAGCTGAAAATTGGTAAAATTAGTCAAAACATACTTATGAATGAAATTTAAAAAGTCCTTATCGATCCAGTACGTGGAAAAAAATTTATTCGAGGTCAAAGGTCAAAAAAATTGTTTTTTCGCGATTTTCAGCAAAACGGTAAGTTTTATCATAAAATTATCTCAGACAAAAATTGTAGATCATGTAATTATCTATAAAAAATGTATCAATACATTTTTTCCTAAAAATGAGTTTATGAATGTTATCACGTTTATGCACTCGTTTCTGTTGGTCTTTCGCATCACAAAAAAAAAATAAAAAAAAAGTGTTGATGAAAACTTCAGTGCCGGCTACAGACAATATTCTCGTAAAAACGATGAAGACAACGTCCAGGACAATGACAGGTTTGACGACGATGTTAATTCGAATGGCGATGATGATGAACTACATTGCTTTCAGCCAGAAGATGATATGGAACAAAGTTTCATTAGGTTGGACTTGTCTGCTGTCCTTAGTTTCGGATACAAATAAAGTAGATCATGTTTTTTTATCTCATAATTCTATGAATTTTTCTTATTCCAGATTTTAAAATAAATTCTGTTTTTTTTTCGTATTTGTACTCTTTTTTCTCTTAATTTTTAGTGAACTTCTAAACAAGTTATGACTTTGGTTTTCACCATGTGAAAGAGCATCTCAAACTCAATCCGAATCAACAAAAAACTGAAAAATGAGTTTTTAACACCTAAGACCGTTATTTTCGTAGACCAAGTCACATAATTATAATGAATAAAATTGAATATAATATAATTAATATAATAATTAAAATATTTTTACTTATATTAAAACTTCAGTGATGTATGAATATACGTGGCGTACTTATGCATATGATGACGATTACAACTTTTCCAACTTTTTGAATCGTTATATCTCAGAAACTATGGCTCTTAGGAAAAAAGTATTCATTCATTTTTTATAGATAATTATATGATCTACAATTTTTGTCTGAACTAATTTTATGATAAAACTAACCGTTTTGCAGAAAATCGCGAAAAACCAATTTTTTTGACCTTTGACGTCGAATAACTTTTTTCCACTTACCAGATCGATGAGGACTTTTTAAATTTGATTTATAATTATGTTTTGAACAATTTTACCAATTTTCAGCTTTTTGGGAATTACTGTACCTTCACTCTTATTTTTTGTACTAATTTGACCGGACTATAATAACAATATAAAATAATTAAAAATAAAAAAGTAAAATGGAAAATAAAGAATTTTGGAGAATCTTGACCCGGAAAAAATATGATGATCTAAACGAACATCAAATATTGTAAGTTTAATTAGAAACTTGATGAAATTTTTGATAAGATATCAAATGATTAATTTTATAAGAAATTAAATTTCCCGAAAATTCATAAGATCAGACGTAGCTACAAAAACTAACCTTTCTCTATAAATCAAAAATACCAATGTGATATAAATTTGTCCACTGAGCAAAGTTAGGGAAAAAATGGGTTCTAAAATATGCAATTTGAATGTCTGGTCTCTTACAGATTGTGTGTTCGAGATAATCGTTATGCTGATTCAGGCTTTATAATGTTAATAATAAGTGTAAAATTGCCTTAATAAACACTTTTTTTTTAAATCCTTGCGAAAAGTTACAACGTACTATTTATATACTATGTTATCTTGTATATTAGTCTAAGCACCAATTTCATATAATAATTATTGTTTATTTCAATATAATCTTTATTAAAATTTAAAAAAAATCGATTGATCTATTATTAAAAATATAAAGCACCGTAATTTCCCAAAAAATTAACACTTTTTAGAATTAAACTTTTTTTAAGTTTCCACAAATAAAATACTTTAAGTGTAATTATCGATAATTATATGTAATTAAAATAATCGTATGTTATTATTGATGATTAGAGTATTAGTGTATTTTATTTGTGAAAACTTACAAACCTTTTTTGGTTTATCAATATGGTTAATAACGAGTTTCTCTGCCTAAACCATCATTTACCACAATTTTAATATAAAATTAGTAAATTATGCATTTTAATTAAAAATAGTTATGAAATCAGTTGAATTAAAGAACAGACACCTTATTTTGTTAGAAAAGTTTTCTCTGAAGGTTATACCAAGCTTTAAATAATGAAATAAAATAAATTTAAAGAATTTGACTTACAATTTTCGTCTATTTGAAGATTTATAATTTTGCAGTGAATTAATTTGTGTGGAAATTAACTACAAATTAACAATCGTTAATAAAGTAATTCTAAAGGTCAAGTTAAAACGGTAAGGATTTTAGCGGAACAGTGAATAACTTGAAAATATTTTACAGAGATTTTTCAACTTTTTGTTAATGGTAATAAATATTTTCATGTTTTTCAAAATAATTTTAGTATCTTTTTTTTTAATTCTAAATAATAATGAAAAAAATTTCTTTCGAGCGTAAGAACCATCACCATTAACAACAATTTGAAAAATATTACCAACATAAACAGTATTAAAAGGATCGTCATGCTGTATTTGGGATTTCCGTTGCAGTTTGGAAACTAGCAGGTATGGCTTTTTCTACATAACATTAAAAATTTTAATAAAGTTGTTAAAACAAATAGAACGAAAGATAAATTGTTATTAACTCACCTTTGATGGCTTTATCTACTTTTGTTCTGTCCTTCACTATATAGAAAGCGGTAATTAAAAAGAATGCTCCCCCCAAAATTTCGACAAAACACGTCGTAAATAATGAATACTGCAAAGCTTTGAATTGTGAATCGTCGTATTTGGTACTCAGTAAGTAATTCACCGAAGCGTTACCAAGTAACACTTCGCCTCCTTCTTGGGGTGCCGAACGAGAACTTAAAACTCTTTGTAAGGCATCGGAAATCTATAATAAAATAAATTGATTGCTAACTGGAAACGTGACAAAAAAATATACATACAATTCCAATTAAGTAAGGGCTGCCGGCGTCCCCAAGAGCATGAGACATGAGCAATTGAAATCCTTCGGCCGTAGATCTTCTCGTCGGTAGGACAACATACTACAACATTTAACACAAAAAAATAAAATATTGGTTCGATACTGTAACGAAAAAAACAAACACAAGCCAAGTATCGTGCAAACAAAAAAGAAAATATGCAGTCAAGGTAAAGCAAGAATGGTGCAGTTAAAAATTAGAAACTTGTTGACTTATTTATGTTTATCTTACAATTAATAATACTAATGTTGTTTCAGTTTGTAATATTACTATTAATTAATCTAGCTCAAAATTTATAATAGAATCACACACAGAGAAAAATTACTATTTGGATAAATGAGAAATGCAAAGTTCTTTTATAATCTCAAATAGGTAAAAATAAGCAGATTTAAGTGTGCCAGATGGCACGTTCGTCAAATCCATGTTTCTAGAACTAAAAACTGACCATGCGACAAACAAAAATGTATTTACATTGCACCTACAAATAAAACATATTTATAATATAAATTAACAAAAAATTTGCAAGTGCACATAATTAAAAGAAGAGATCAAGCCAATGGAACCCAGAACCAACATGTAGAAAGAAAAACATTGTACAACAGAGAATTTTCCACTTTATAAAATTCTTACCAGTAAAATATCACTGACTATTGCCCAATTCAGATTCAAGGCTACTTGTCCAAAAAATAATAGCACAAAACAAAGATATGAATTATAAGGGGCTGCATAGGTACAGCCCAGAAGTAAAGGAGCAGAGATTATCAAACCGCTTGCACATATAATTGGATCTATTCGCGGATATTTTTTGATTAACGACTGACTCAAAAAACATCCTAAAGTAAGACCACATATGCCAGCCAGCATCGTTATTCCGCCAAATGGAAAATTCAAACTGAAACAACATCTTAAAATGTGAGATATGTAAACAGTAATTATTTAGAAAAGAATAATGTATTTCACATCTGAAAATGGTGTTTAATTTACGAAAATAATATAAAATCCATTTTCAGATGAAAATGTCAAAAACAAATATTTAGGCTTCCAGCATGGTAAACTGTACTAAATTTTTGCTTGAAATCAATAATTTTGAATAGTAACATATCTCACATGGTCATCAACTCTCTACGCTATAAATTAAGGCTTACCAGTAACATATCTGCAACAATTGACCATGTGAGATTTACAAAAGCCATTGCAAAGAACACAAAAGTGTAAGTGGCATTGGTACTCGTATTGGCAAACACACAAGCAAAAAATACACAAGGGCATGATACTATCAGTCCGATAGCGCATATTATGGGATCAACAGTTTCGTATTTGCTGCGCAAACATTGAGCCAAATAACTACCGGCAGGTACGCCTATTAATCCACTTATCATCGCAATTATTCCAAACTTGTAACTTATGCTGCAAATTTAAGTTAAATATTACGTACTGTCCAAAACAATTCACATTTGACCTAAAATTCCTAAAATTAACTGAGCCAACACACTTACTCGTTTTGTTGAACGTCTTCGTTTCCAGGTTGAAGTTTAATTCCCAAGTAAATAAACTTAGGACCCCACCAGGCTAAAGCTCCAGCCACAAATGCGACACAAGTGAAGCCGAGTGTGGAGAACATAAAACTTCGACTAAAAAATTATCTTTTAATAGAAAAAATTATTATTTTTATTTATGTGAGCCTACTTTTTCATGACATCTTTCACATCTTCCGCCCAAGAAGTGGTCGATAAATGTTCGCCTCCTTCACTTTGACCTCTTGCTGGATCTCTAAGTACTATTAAAATAAGTAAAACCGCGATACCACCTAAAAGCGGCGTAACTCGCAGACCCCATTGCCAAGATCCTGCTATCCTTGCAGTTTCTGAGCCAATAATGTAACCTAAACCACTAAAAACAAAAACAAAATTCAATATTTTCGCACAAGTGACAATAATTGTTTTTTACCTTCCAACTGGAATGGCGAAGTAAAACAGTGCCAACATTTTCGAGCGAACGTCTTTAACAAATAAATCGCTTATGATAGTGGGCGCAATTGTCGAATAGCTAGCTTCTCCGATTCCCACTAACGCCCTGAACACAACGAAAGCTGGAAAATTCTACTCAAAAAAGTGTCATTAAATTTATATAAGTTGGCATAAAAAGCAACTTACGTTCATAAATGAACCAATTAACGTCGTAAGACTCCACAAAAATACACCGAAAGCCATAATATTTCGCCTACTATACCGATCCCCTAGGTATCCGAAAAGGGGTGCAAATATCATGTAACTTAAAACAAAAGCCGTTTGAAGGAAGCCACCCTCACTATCACCTATGTCATAGTATTCTTGTATGTCGGTTAGAATACCTGAAACAAAAATAATTATTTTAGAAATTGCGTTTGTAGGTAAATAAATTGAAATTGTGCTATAACCCGGCATATTTTATTATTCAATTTTGAATCTCCCTAACAAAAACAATGGAGGATTATCCTGTTAACGTGACACAATATTTGTGTGATGACTGATGGGGCTCTTAGCCTAATAATGTTCAAGCATACTCACAGGTATGAATTATAATGTTAACACCGAAATTTATTAGTATATAAAAAATTTTAACAGTAATATTGAGGAACACTTAAGACATAAAGTACAGTATTAATAATAATTGATGTTACATTATATAATATAGGCTAAATCAATGGTGTGGCATACCCCCCCCCCCCTAAATTTTAAACTAACGCCGTAATTATTTCTTTTTCATTATTTTGGCAATATTAAAGAAAAGACCGTCCCTGTATTAAAATGAAAGTGTCATAGATCAGACATTGCGTTGTAATTACATAACAGCTCTACATTACTGCGGTCATCAATTGCATGTAATTAAGGTAGTTACGGCGCTCATTAGCATTTCTGGAAATCCATGTAAAAAATATACAAATTTATAAAGTAAGGAAGTTGATGATTATGGAATTGAAAATGTGAAGCATTTTTGTGAATTTCAAGGGTTCCAAGGATGCCATGTCTAATAAATCCTTAGTCTTTTAAATTAAATTAAATTACATTAAATTAAGTCTTGCATAAACCCGCCATAAATAATTATAGTTGAGAAATATATTATCTATCAAGTACGTACACAGCATAGATTAAAATACTACATTAAAATAAATAATTTTTCGATGTAATATGAACAACGCCTCGTTCTCTGCCACATACTCACTACACTCCAAACTACCTTATTAAGTTAAAAAAAAAAGAGTTTCGTGTTTTAGAATAGTATTTATTAGTTTTACTACCTAATTTAACTGAAATCGAATTTGGAATTTTCCATTATATATGAAAAAAAAAACTTAATAAGAAATGTCAATTAAAAATACATAACATAATTTGTACAATAACGCAAATAAATATTAGTAAAAAAACTAACGGAACTAAATTAAATTATTATCTTATCGTAATTATCTTATCATATTATAAGAGAATTTATTATCTCACAATTTGATGATGTAATAAATTGTTACTTTGTAATAAATTTACTAACTTGCCAAGACGGGAAAATTGCAAACCGACTCAGCATCAGTATATTTTTGATAATTTTATGTCAACTTCATTTTACTATTTATAATAATAATAATAATTCAAACTGGGCACAACAAAATAATTAAGAAAAGTTAAAGTACATTAAAACTTATGTGTGGGTTCAGAATGATAGATAAGCTCTTAATTATCATTCGGAACCCACACATAAGATTCAATGTACCTTAACTCATAAAATATAAATATTTTTTTTATTTTCAAGTTCATTTGAGCTTTCGTCGGCATTTTTCGCCCTCTCCGTGTTTGCATATGTCTACGAAGTACTAATCAATTGGATAACGTAAAAAACTGCCGAATACGGGGGCGCTAAAACCATTTATTTTTGCAAACCACATTTACATAATGGCACCCCTTGATTATGAATGTATTATGTATGTTAACTAAAAATATTAAATTTTGATCCCCCTAAATACATTTCGTGGGTTTACATTCTAAGTAGAGATTTATCTATCTCTTGACATTAATTAAACATCATAACCCGCTGCGTATTACACAATGCGTTTATCAAGTTTATAACAGTGTGTATGTAGGAAAGGGGGATTAAATTATAAAAGATATTATTCAAGTTATTAAATAAAGGGAAGCTGTGATAAGCCGGATGCTGGTGACATGACCTCTTTGCACGTGCCATTCCATCAATTTCACAATAAGTTTTAGGGGACGAAATTACATTACTTTTCAAGATGTTATTATAATCGGAGTGGCTCAATGGGTGGTTTTGGCAGTCTACCACACTGAAAATTAAAATTTAATCATTGGAAAATTTTAAAAATTAAGTATTCCAAGCCAACTAAAAATAACAAGCGGGTCAATGTTTTTGACGGTTATGTAAATTATTTAAACTATGTTCGTTAAATGTGTAAATTGCCCATAAAAACTGGTTTCTCGTTAAAAAATCAAAAGTCTTTTCAAGTTCAATTTTATATCCCCGTGGTGGGAGATTTCCGTAACAGGTAAAAATTGAATTTTTTTTACTAAATACATTCATATATGGGGGTAGACATGGAAAATAAGTCCAATAATAAATTGTATTCTATGGATTGGCACAGTTAAAGAGCAGTAACGCCACTGCCTTTGGAATTTTCGTACGATATCAATAATATAGAGAATAAAAGTTAGAGCAACATTTAATACAAGATGAATCGATCATTTCAGGCTCACAATACAAATGTCTGTCGATTACATAATACTAATTCAAGTATATCTAAAATTATCAAGTTTTAGATTTATACGTAGGTACCCGAGTACAGACGTTGCAATAAGAAAATTTTGTTGGCTAATTGTATAGAATTTTTATAACTATGCAATTCATGTTGCAAATAAATATTTTCTAAATGTTGGCAAATGTTGATTGCTTCCTTTTAGAATAATCACGCCATGTTTAATAAAAAAAATTATATGTTTGACGAATAATTATACAAAGTACAATTGCTAGTAAATAAAATACTATCAACTTATATAATGAGAAAAATTACGTGGAAATTCAATAATTATTGTGCCTCGTCGCATTATTTTATTAGCCAAAAAGTATTTTTCAAAGGATTAAATTATGTAATTGTGGCCGATTTAAATAGAAAAACAAACTTCTGGAATTTCATTAGTATTATTATTGGCCAAACATAATTATTAAAATTTAAAAAATTTGATTGCCACTTTTCGATTCGAATGTCGGTAGAAACCTCAGGATCCACACAATATGGCAAAGTACGGACAATAAATTACCTGTCGAAATTCGACGTAAAAAAAATTATTCTTGCATTTAGCCATTTCTTTTTAAAGCTGCATCTCGTTAATCCATACATGCGCATTACTTCGCCTACTATTCCCTCATTCATTTTTCCAGGCGTTTGGCAATCTTTTCCTCTAAAAGACTCAGCACGTAAAGTTCTGGAATCCAGAGGAAATATTCTTATGGGCATTTATAAAGCATTTTTATGAGAACATACATAGCTGATAGTTGGCATTAAGGGGGGAAACCACATTAGGAGGTTCAAAAAATTCGTTTTTTTTTATTGCATAAATCGTTAACTTAACTATCCAAGAATACGCTGTCAAAATTTCAAAACAAAATTTGCATTCGTTTAGATTTTATGAGCATAGAACCGAGGGCACATTGGGTACAGGCTCGAGCGCAGATAGAGCGGAGCACTACCTCAGGTAGTCTTGACCGGTACGACCTCACAGTCGCTTTGTATACTAACGTAGCTTTGAAATAAAAGTTTTAATTCCACTATTTGGCGATTAGCTCCTAAACACTTGCACTCCGGACTAAAAGTCGTTGAATTGGCATCGTATTTAGCAGCGGGCTTATTTAATGAAGGAAATTCGTCCCTTCTGATGATCATGAATAAGGCAGGAATTGTAGTAGGCAGGCAAAGCTTCAATTATGCCGAACAAATGGATAACCAACGCGTTTGCCGGTAGAATCGACGTCATTCATTGGAATCGAAGGAAGGTCGGAAAGCTCGGAAAGCACTGCTGCAAACGCAAAACAAAGTCTGTGAGGAAGAAGAAGGATTGCTGTATGGTGCTGGAATCGCAGATTAATCGGTAATCATTTTATATTATTATTAACTTCCTTGAATTTCTAGTTTCCGAGAATTTATTTTTCAAACGCGTTTATCTCGAAATGACTTTTTTCACATTTGCGTACAATCTAACTCAAAAAGTATAGAACCGATCATTATGCAGATGAACAGTATAATTCTTTATAAAATTACGAATTATATGAACCAACTTGTGAAATGATATCATGATTTTAAGCGTATTTTTCTTTGCATAATTGGAGAAAAAAATCGTAAATTGTTCCAGCGCCTGCAAAAATATTAATTTTCATTATTTTCACCTGCATTGGGGTTCATATTCTTAGAAAATAAGTTATTAATGTAAAATCAAAACCTTTTTGATTTCAGATGAAAATCGGAATGGCTACAATGTACGCAATTGGAAAACAAAACTCACAACCATCAGCGGACATCACAGTGTAACGTTGTTATTTTTGGATGAAATTATGTAAAAAAAATCATAACAACAGTTCGAAATATAAATAAAATGATGTCAAAATTTGATTAAATTCTAATTAATTCTTCCCACCCAAAAAATCAGTTTAAACAGTCTTCTAATGTGGTTTCCCCCCTTAATATTTTAAATAAATTCAATATTATCAGATTGGAAATTTTTCAAGTTCTTTATCTTAATTCGTAATAGATGTTCTATTTATTGCTTGGCATATACCTACTACCTACAATTAATTTTCAGTTGGAAAATGATTTTACATGATGTCAGTTGACCTAAAATTTAAATATATTTTTATATTATATTGAATGAAAGTAGTTATTTTTTGAAGTAGACAAAGAAATTAGAACAACGATCAAATATTTTTCTCGTTTCTTCCACAGCAGTGCCCGAAATGTGTATCCAAGCTTTTCATGATAGATTCGTGCTATCCAATCAGACTTGGTAATCCTAGGTAAACCGAAAACACATGCCCAAAAAAATATATACTATAATAGTCGATCTAACATATGAATAATATAGGTGGCGCGTCGTTTGCAAAGTCTAATTTACATCGGGAAACTTCAGAGAATTTAAATAGTACTTAATCTTGTAATAATATTAAACGTTCACCACAAAAAAGCGAAATGTTATAACCAAATAACTACTTCTATTCAATATTAAATTTAACTCTGTTCAAATCTATCTTATTTATGACTTTACCCGGTTCAGTTTAGGCAACACGCATAGCACTTCAGTTGCAAAAATTTTGTTATTGTAATAGCGTCTACCTTTAAAGCAATTTCATTGGTTTACATTTCAAGGTTGTCGCTTTAGTACAAATTCCAATATTTTTCTTAAAAGAAACAGACTATAGTACTTCATCGCCATAGCAATGTAAAATTTTATTCGTTTATACTAAACCATCTGGATATATTCTTCCAACCACTCTTGTGTCTCGTTTGAATAAGTAGAGGCGTAGACGCCCTGATAAAATACATAAAAGCAAACAAACTTGAAAAATATGTATAAGCGTTATAAGTTTTTTTAACCATCCCATCACGTTTCCAATTAACCAAGTTGAAAATTCATCGTCTCTCTGTTTATCAAGTGGAAAAGACTCGCAATTTAAAAGTAATGTGGGGGTGTAAAATGCTTTTCCTCTTAAAACGTTGATAAAAGTGGTTGTTACGAAATAGTAAACATATGGGGCTAAAATTGCAAGGGGAGTTTGTCGTCGACAACGCACTCGAGTTGTCACACAATCACCAACAAAACCAATTTCGTGTAGTCGATTTTATCTTATCGTAATATAGGATCTTTCAGCTTTATTGGAAACATAATAAAATATATGTATGTAAAAAGTAAAATTTAAGAACAAAATAAATATCGAGGATTATCAAAAAGACAGAAGATATGGATAATATCAAGTTTCACCAGATGAACCACGAATACATTGATTATAATAATTATAAAATTTATTTACGAAAGTATTTTTTATAATAATTATTATGATTATTTACATGACCCCCAATGCCTCCGATATGATTGTATTGTTTGTTTCCATCAGAAGCAATTCTAAACAAGTCCAATGTACAAGACAATAATTGAAATCAATAAAAAAATCTTAAGGCTATTAGGTACATTGTAGATTAATAAAATTGCTTTACATAGGTACTATTACAATAATATCTCGTGAATATCAATAATTAAAAATTTATTAACCAGCATATTGACGTCAATTTAATTTAATTATAAAATTAATTTAGTAACTTGCCGACGTTGTCGAGAAAGGCACATGAGCAATTTCCCAACGCATAAATCTTCTGATTCCGGATATTTTAAAAGCGATTATATTTTCCAATTGTATTTAATATTTATAAAGGCCGATAATGGTCAACATATCCGTTGAAATTTCAAAATTCACTTTTTGTCCCAATTTAAAAGTACGCAGAATAATATACCAAAATTATCTCTTGCCTAATTATTTCCTATCTCTATTTGTAAAAATTGATAAGTAAATAAAATTTCTAAAAATTATATATTTGCTCCATTCTACAAATAAATCGATTATTGATTTTCCGGCTTTTAAAAGATTAGTGGAAATATCGATTACAAAAAAAAATTGTTTCTAGTGATTTATAAGTGTTTGTTCAACAAACAGCAATATATCGAAAAAAAATTATAGATTTATACGTAATCGTTATCTACAATATCGATCATCTACTTTTCTTTATTCCTCAGCTACAAATCTATAATTATCAGTTTAAAAAAGCTCACTTCAAAAAATTCGAATTTTAAGAGCACAAACAATGTTCTATCGCCTCGATACCTTGAAAATATTATCTATTATTATTATCATTACTAAATCCTAGTTGAACTATTGCAACAATTTCACACCTTTCAATAATAAAATTCAAAACTTTTTTTACAGCATTTTTAAACGCTATTTTACGACAAAATAACCATTTATGGAGTTTTATGACTTTTTACTATGTGTTAATTGTAGAAATGTATGACAATCCTGTTGATTGTAAAAAAATTTCAATATACTTGAAAACCAAAATTGAGATATTAATTCCCCTAGTAGAAAAAAATACTGTAAATCTAAAAATGATCTCAAATGCCTTCGTTGATTTCTGAAAGCAAGGTTTTGCTGAAAGAAAAATGAAAAACCTTGGACTGAACAATTTTATATCTCTGACCAAAATTGGCTAGTTTTTGTGAGACTTCCTAAAAAATTAAAATTTTCCTAACTAGATTTAGAGAATATGAGAGTAACTGACGGGTAAACCGCAAATTTCCTTCTGTAAACAAACCAAAATTCCTTTGCGGTTTACCCTTCGATTATAACAATAAGCACGTAAACCATTCATCAAGCTGTATTTTTTATTGGGTGGACTGGTTAATCGGCGATTAATCTAAACGCAGCTTAACCGACCATTGGAAAACTGACAATCAATGTACCCATTTATGATAATTGTACAACAAATGAATACAATAATCATTGCCGAAAGCAATTATGATAATTCTAGTAGTACATTATTTAAAAATGCCAGTTTAAATTTAGCTAATTAAGATAATGGATAAAATAATTAATTTAATATATGGGACATTTCATGTCAAACTAATTTGTACAACTTTTAACTTTGCTTATTCGCTCTTGTATTGATACTTATCGGGAGAGACTTTTTCTCCATTCATTCCATAATTGCGTATTTTGAATTTGAACGGCGAAGAAAAAACTTTTGATTAAAAATATAGAATTGCTCTTTTCGTCTTGACGTGCACTTTCTTAAAAAATATTTTCTCTATAGTCTGTTTTTTTTAAGAAAAATATTGGAATTTGTACTAAAGCGACAACCTTGAAATGTAAACCAATGAAATTGCTTTAAAGTTAGACGCTATTACAATAACGAAATTTTTGCGATTGAAGTGCTATGCGTGTTGCCTAAGCTGAACCGGGTTTTGAACAGAGTTAAATGTAATATCGAATAGACATAGTTATTTGGTTATAACATTTCGCTTTTTTGTGGTAAATGTTTAATATTATTACAAGATTAAGTACTATTTAAATTATCTAAAGTTTCCCGATGTAAATTAGACTTTGCAAACGACGCGCCACCTATATTATTCATATCTTAGATTGACTATAATCTACTACTTTTATAACTTGAAACCTGTTTTTTATCAAAGTAAAATTTGATACATTTTCAGTTCGAAATAATTATAACAAATAGAGACCAGCACGGTCACCCGTACCCAGAGTTTAAAAATTTTCTAATAAAGTTATAGTTCTTTAATTAAATTTTATGAACTGTTCGCAAATTATGGTAAAATATTTCCAAAAACAGTAAAAAATGAAATGCGAATATTGCAGTTGAAAAACACTGAAAGTTTTAAGTAAAATACGGAAACCAGTAATATTTAAAAAAAATTCTTTATACAACGGCAGATACCCCGCAAGATCGAGTTTCTGTTTTTAAGTAAAATCAGGCTATAATTCCAATGTTAACTGTTGTAATTCTTGATAGTTACACGCAAGTGTTCCTTGTATGAAAAATTGAAACCTTAATATCGATTATTTCCTAAATTAATCAGTATTTGAAGTAGGATTATTCACCATATTTCGTTAATATCGGACTTTTCTGGTGGGGTTACTTCCTCTATACACCGATCTGGCCGCACCTGCTATTGTTAGTTAAGGGTGGAGTTAAAAATTCCGTGATTCCCCGAAATAAATTTAAAAGTATCCACCCTGTTTCGTAAATATTGAACAGACTACAGCCGAAATTGAAAGCGTTAATTAATAAAATGACAATGTATTAGAATCGTAAATTGATAATGCTCTTGATTGATACAATATTATTGGCCCAATAATAAATAGATATATTATATTGTAACTACCAGCATAACTGATATGGTACTTAAGAATTAAATTATTAATAATTGAGAACGAATAATCAATCACGATTTATTTCCTATATATTCCTTAATAATCCAGTACGAAATTGCCAAATCTAGATTAATTAAAATTACAGCTTGACAAATTCGCTACATAAATTTTTACTTTCGATTGGATCATTTAATATTGGCTAAAAATCGACGAAATGGTTGTTCAAACAGTAAAAAACGGCATTATATATTCGCATAATGTAAAAATGTACGGTTGTGAATTCTAAACGGAACCTTAAAATGTTCATCTTAGCGTGGAATCAAACGAATGCAGTTATTTTATGGATCGAGCTTTAATTGTCCGTATCATTTGTTGAACTCGACGTAAGCTATATTACGTTACGTTAACTACATCCATGTAATAGACAAATTAATAATACGAAAGAGATTTAAATGCAAATGCAATTCGGCCTAATGGAGTAACAATGTTAAATGTGTTGCGTGCGGATTGCTAAGTACAATAACCAAGTAGAGGTAAACCACCTGTATATTTAGTGGATGACGTCACTAAAAACTTACGACGTTGTTAATTGGTCGAGAGAAAATCAGGCGATTTATTTATGTTACAGTATGTCAGCGATATATTTTTATCAACAAATTATTGATATCTCCAAAAATTACGATACGTAATTTTAAAACAATGTTATAATTTGAACTAGCATCCGTAACATAACTTAAAGGTTATCGGTTTGTTTACATATTTCAATATTAAAAATATTGTACCTATACATATGTACGACAATATTTACAAATTAATATTATAAACATTTGATTATTCATTATGTCTGGGCTCTTTTTCTAAAGACAATTAAAAATTAAATTGCGAGTAGGTTTCGGGATGACTAGGTAGGCGGTTAATTGACGATACTTAATTGATACTGAAACTACATCAATAATGCGTACTTCGAACGATTCTTAAAATACATACTATATAAATACTTCCCGAGAGAAAGTCTCGTGACCACACTCAACATAGTACAATTTAAATAATGTTGTCATTAACAGCATTAACGAACGATACCGGGAGCGGTCAGAGAAAAATCGAAAATTTATTAATTACGAATTCTTCTGTTTACATAGAACAGTACTTAAGATTTCCACTTACAAAACCCATTCAAGAGCCAATCAACCACCAACTAGGACTACTAAAAGGGCTCGGCTATTTATGATCGTAATAATTCGAACAATAAATCTACCCCGGTTGCTCTTGTCAATTCTGCGTTGGCAGGTAATTGCTTATTATATTAAGTGGGTTAGCGATAAATCAAGTCCTTCGACAGAAATAAATAATTAAAAGGCTTTACAAACCCTTTCACCATGAAAGTCCACCCATGCGAGTGAGAGAGAGAACAGATCAAAATGCGCTAATTTCGTTTAAAATAAGCACAGGGTGGATCTAAAGTTTTTAATGACAAACTCCGAATAACAGGCATATTGGAAAAACCTGTACACGTGTTTTATATCGGTATAAGGTGTTAACGGATAAACCAAAATCTGAGTTACGATTATCCCCCAATTTGAAAAAAACACAATTTGTCAAAATTATTTAACTTACCAGCCAAAGTATACCTGTCCATATAATTAATTAAATTAACAAAACACAATATAATAACAGTTAGCCACTCTCTTTTGGTTACATATCGAATACTTCCATGATTTAAATTGTCCGTTTCAACACTTTCTTCATTTTCGACCAACTGCTGGTGGGAACGATTTTGCGGAATTCCTGGTTCCATGTTCAATAATTTCACAGAAAAGTTCGGTTGATTGTCTAAATTCTGAGCCGGCATGATTCCAAAATCTTATAAGTTAACCTCAATAATCCGCACCGAACGCACGAGTAAGAATGAAACGAATACACACACATCTTGGCGGGCGTAACGTCACGCATGCGCATAAAACAAAAACAAATGTATTTATAAAATTTATCGGCACCCACAGGTAAAACTATTGAAAAAAAATCGATACTAATTCACGCACAAGTAATAATAAATATACCACCGACTAATATTATTATTTACACCTTATTAACCAGCACCTTAGACGCACATAACAGCTGCCATACGTCAAAGAACAAACAATAACATGACGTTGTGATTATCGTGGTAATTGTGGGGATGGTTTTAACAATAGGAGAAAATTCGTATACCATTGTCGCTAGGTGGCAGCAACTTTCAGATAAACTTTCAAATTAAAAAGAAGACAACACTGTTCTTATTGGACAACAATGTAGCAGTGCCGATAAAAGTTAGATGTCGCTATTGGTTTTGCAGTTTTAAGCATTTTTTCAAAATCTTGACGTAAACAAATGTATATTTTTGAAAATACACAATTTTTCTATGAAGTAAGTGTCAAGTTTGATCTTGACTGCCGTTAACATTATTTTATATTGCCTGTACCTACTGTCAAGGATCGGCTGGAATATCTTGATTCCAACGATCCGATAGATATTTTTATTCCTTAAAAAAGAAAATGTAAGCACACTAGATTTCGTTGCAAATTTAGAGCAAAAACAGAAAATCAGTTCGGTGAGCTACCGACAACTTCCTGTACATTTTCGCGATATTCTCATCAGTAAATCAATTTATTTCCCGTTTTTATGAAAGATGGAAAGTAGGTAATTATTATTTAAGTATTTGTAACATTTCAAAAATGATTTATATAAAACTCAAAATATTCAATTAGCACGGAACAGCGCTTTTAAATAATTATCGAATTTCCCTGTAGCCGAGAATCCTACACTAATTAGATAAAGATATTATTAAACCAACACGTTTACTGTTGACTCGGAAAAAACAAAACGAAATAATAATGAATATAATTAAACCAAACATACTGAGAAAACAAATAAAATTATGAAACGTGATTAGAAAATTCCGACCGGAACAGACTTCCACCAACATTTTCATTTGTTAAACTTGAAATAATAAATTTACCTGACACAAATAATAAATTATAGTTGCGTCAACCTATGTTACAAAAAATTTCAACTAGACGACATAACATTTTTTTAATAACAAGCTTATTATTTAAGCTATTTTCAAAATATTTCAATTAAGTAATCGTAATTAAAATTTTTATTAAACAAATATCAAACATTACGAAATCTTACCTGTATTATTGGTGCTTAAATTTTAGTCGATAAGCGGAACTAGTCTACCTTATAAAATAAACAATCGGGAATATTGAATTTCATTAATTTTGATTTAGCCAATGCGTGAACATAACGTCATTCATTATAGCTTTCTCGTCTTCTTTTGATGCTCATTCTGAAGATAATTTTTGTTAGAAATTTGGGAATTAATTTTTTACCCAGAGCAAAAAATTAATATTTCGTATTACTAATTACCACTCCCAACTCGATAGACGAAAATTCAATAACACACTTAACAAAAATATAATTCTATTTTATAATAATTTACAATTTCATAATAAAAAAAATATAAAGATTAATTTTTAGATTGGCACTGAGATCAAATACAAAACACACACGTAGTTATAGCGCTCATATTCTAAAAATAAAATGTACAAAGATCATAACATTCATTATTTTAGCTAAAAAATTGCACCCTTCTCTTATATTGCACCGAGAAAAATCCTTTTAGATAGAAAAAATTATTAGATTTTTCCAATTCGAGATAATCAATTTAACAAAACTTTGAAGTCTGTAGTTTTAAGTTTGGCACGAAGAAACAGTTTTTAAATAAAAGCTTTTGCACTCCCCACAACTTAAGGGTCAAACGTTTGACTAAGAAAACCTTCTATTAACTTAATCAAACAGAGAAACAGTTTTTAAATAAAAGCTTTTGCACTCCCCACAACTTAAGGGTCAAACGTTTGACTAAGAAAACCTTCTATTAACTTAATCAAACTCTCGATTCCTTCTAAATAATTTCTGTCCACTTGGTTGTGCTCTGATGGAAACACGTGAGCAAAGTCAATCATTTTAACCATAGCCCACGTTTCGCTTCTTTGCTCGTCGACCAAGTCATCTAACATATACATATAATTACTTTTTAATTTTTGTAAATCTCGATCATAATTGTTTTGGAATGAATGCACCCTTTTTAGTTTACAAAGATCCTTTTCCCATGGATGATCGGCGTTTGTAGTTTTCGTGGTTGCCGTAGCAAACGATGCCAATTTGGATGAAGTCGTCGACTTTAAAATTGGACCGTCTTTGGTAAACTGACCACTAAATGTACATATGCAATCGTCGTTTAGTTTCATTAAACTTATTGGCTTATATAAATGAGCAGATCTGTTGCAAAGAACGTGATTGACTTTCTTCGTCACGTTATTGTTGTCTTCCACTAGGTATTGTCGTAAACGTCTCGCATCATAAATTAATAATAAAGAGGATGAAAACAGTCTTATACTCGTTTGCTTTCTTGCCCAATACAGTATTCTCCACAGATCTACCAGTAATTGAAGTAGAAGTTCCCTGCTTAAGATCGAATCGGCATTCAAAAATATTTTCAAAGCTGAAATAAAAACAAAACTAATATAGCAAACTACGACAGTCACTCTATAATATATTTACCATCTTTAATAGTGTCTCCATTTAATTTCTTCCCGTATTCTTTTCCATATCGACATAACCTTCCGTTAGAAATTTTGTGTACTAAAAATCCTGGGACGCAAATACCTAAATCACGTTTTGTACCTTCATATTTTTTCTATAATAAATAAAATAAATGTAATAAAAGAAACAAGTCAAATTACCTAATTGCATACATCCTCTCGAATAATTTTTTCTTTAGTTGCCTGTGGATCCCAAGTTTGTTTTCCTATTTTAATATCCATAATGCAGGGTTCTTTGAAAGCCCTCGTTACGTCTTCCAAAACAATGCATTTTACTTCTTTCTTTTGTATATTCAAACTTATAGACCCAAAATATTTAGGAAAAAAATCTTTTAACCCAATCAACAATTCGTCCCGTGTTTTATTTAGTTCTTCATAAAATTCAATTTCTGTTTGACCGTTGACCGGATTTAAAATTGGTTTCAGTACTTTTCCTTCATACCGTAGCATACCTACAAAAATTTTATCATAAATAAGATTATAATTTCCAATGTGCAATAAATTGATATAAAAATGAGAAAATAAATAAACACATTTAGTTTATTTAAAGAAAAAGCATTGAAAGGTAGTAAAAAATTCATAATAAATTGACAAGAAGTTATCTTTCTGTGGTTTTCCACAAAGTTATGATATATCTCTATTATTATAATTATATTACATTCGTAACAGCCCTAAGAATTTTATAATACTCAAATATTGCTCGAAAAATTCTTATATAATCTGTATAGTTTTAAAATTCATTTTACCCTAGATGAAATATAACTTTTTTTTAGAAAATTTAAAGTAACATAAAATAAGAAGGAAGTTTCTCTAATGTTATTGTGATTTGTATGAATAATATTAAAAGTAAAAAAGAATATGTTTTGGTCCAAGCATGTCCGGCTTATACGAATTTCATATAAAGAATAAAATTTTCAGGAAAATACAATAAATCAGATTTTCATGTTAAAAGTACACTTTCCCTATTTCAAAATTATTGTAAGTGATGTCATGCACGAGTGAGTAGATCATGACAGTTAAAATATTTAAAGGTAGTAAAACTGCAAATTATTATTGACCGTTATCTAAAATTTAACCACAAGTAATCAAATTGGACGTCATGGTGCAAAGATATATTGCTTTCATGTCAAATAAAAACACAAAACAAAGCAAGAGCCTACACAAAAGCTGGAGAAAAAGTAGTGGAAGCTATAAAAACAATATAGCCATTTAAAGGTTTAAAAAATTTATTTGTTTTACCATTTCTGATCAGGAATTTTTAAATATTTATTTTAATTTTTTTAATTTTCGACCTTCGCCATGAGAATCCCGGTTATATTAAGAGATACGAAGTCTGTTAAATTACAGCAAAATTCATTTTAAGTTTTGACAATATGCCAAAACATTAAAAATCGTAATTTCCGATTTAATCGTTCAAAAAGAGTAATAATAAAACCAAGGATTTCTAAACGACACATTATTAAGACATTCGTGACAAGAAATCCAAATAAGAGATTCGTTGACAAAAAATCCAAATAAGACATTGCATTTGCCAAGCCAAATAAGATTTTTGTTTCGATCTTTCAAACAAAATGTTGACAGTCCAATATAACCCATACAACACAGACAAGAAAAACTCAAAAAATAAAATTACAACGTAATCGTTGGAAAATTTAAAAATGAACTAGGGTAACTAGACAAATATTTTTTAACGAGTAACTTGACACATAGTAAAGCGTGCAATTTTGGTTAGGTTTTTTAGTGAAAGTAGGGAAATGAAAACTTTTTGCAAGTAGTTTTAAGCGCGCTATTTTACCTTGAGGCTCTAGAAATTATGAACTCAAACTGACCAAAAGCAGTCAGATCCAGCGTTTAAAATCAATGTCGTTGCTAAACAGCTAATCCCTATATATTTTTCATTATTTTGATGATATAGCCGCCCCTACGTTTAACTGCTTTAAATTAAACTTAAGTATTTTCATTCTAAAAACAGAGCCAGTAAGTCTAAAAGTCGATTGCCAAGTCCAATCAACACCTTTCCTAAAATTTACGACATTTGTCTATCAAAATTTCTACTAAATTAAAGATCGAGCATTGAAAAAAAATTTTTAAATGTTTAATTTTCATATGAGGAAGAGGGGTTCAAAAACAACAATGTTTAAATTGTTAAATATAAAATAATTGTCCTACAAAAATTTGAAAAACGAAAAAAGTTATGGTCATTGACCATAAAAAATTGTATTTTTTTAAGTGAACGAATTTGTAAAGGTGAATGCGTCGCCAATCCTAAACTTATTACAAAGAGAAATTTGAAAGGTCATAGCACCATCAAGTGACCCCACCTTATTTTACCTAATTTACATGTACAATCATTTGCAAATTTGATGACTTGTTTTATTAATTAGAAAAGCTGCGTAGCAACTCAGGTTAAAGCAATCTCAAATACCAGTTTATAATTTTACTTCAAAAAGAAAACAAAGTGGTTACGAAAAATAAATGAATCTTTTTAAAAATATTGTATTGCTTCAGGTAAAATGTTGACCTTATCCTTTAGAACATAATATAACAACGGAAAGATTACTGAAGTGGGGAGGAACCTTGGCTTTCTTACAGTAAATGAATTCTTTTTTCTATAAAATTTAATCTAAAAAACTTTAATTTGGCCAAAATGGTTAACAGTTCTTAGCATAATTTTTGAGAAGGAAATTCTTGACTTGATGTACTTGACATGTAACAACATATAAGGTAATAATTATCGACTACGGTAAATAAATAAAGTGAAAATGATAAATTGCATTAAGTTATCTATAAACATACATTTAATAAAAATATGTTAGTCAATCATTTGTTTAGCAAAATTTACAACTTCCTTTGCATTTGTAAACTAAATAATTATATAACGTGAAATTAAAAATTAAATTTATTATACCTGCAGCATTAAGCACACTTTTGTGAGAAAGAGGAAAGTTTCAAGACTGTTATGAAGAAAGGCACACTCAATGAAAAAATCTTACCACAAGATTTTCCATTTTTCATGTGTCCAGCCACTTGATTACTCAACGCCTCTATTCCTGGCGGAAAATCGTCATTGTTTATCCGTAACTTGTCGGGGTTGTTGTTTTTCGATAAGTCGTAAGAGCAAGTAGTGGGACCGGTGTTCTCGCACATTTTCAAATTGTGGCAGTTTATGCTTTCCGGATTCAAATGAGCAACATGAGATTTGCCCATTATAAGTTTATCTTATCTTCGATCGGAAATCCTAAAAATAAAGTCCTATAAAATGTTTGTATACATTACCTTTAACAAATATTCCAATAGAGATAAAATTTTAAAGTGCAATACAAAGTGTAATAATTACAAAAGTTAATTAAAATTTTAACATATTGCATAATGAAAGAAACGATTATAACGTTGTTTGTCACGACCGTGGGTGAAGCAAATTTTGAATCACATGGGTTATATTTAAATGCAAATATAATTTATTATATTGGGAATAATTACAGATAGCACTGTCGGTTGAACTTAAAAAAAATAAGTAAGAGAAAAACGCACCTAGTAATTCAACCTTGTGTAACAGCAATTTCACATTTATGAGGGTGACCCGCCTCAACTTGATTTAGATATTGAAAAACCTTCGGATATTTAAATATGCACCGAGACACAATGAGGAACGTACATATTAACATCAATAACACCGCGAAATACATACAAAAATAAATTTGCCAACGATTTTATTGGCACATGTAGGTTAAAATGCGCGTGCGCACGATTGCTTTAATGACGACCAATCGCGTCGCGTTGCTACAGGAGGAACCAAAACAAATTAACCATTCGATAATTTTTTAAAAGTTGAAAACAATTAGTTAAAGCTTAAGTAAGTAATTGCTTCAATTATATTGTTATGTATAATTTGTAAAAGTAAAACAACACATTAGACTAAAATGTTTATCTAAATCATTTCGTATTATATTTGCACGAGCGTCCGTAGGATTTTTGTTAGGGGAGGGAGCGCATAAATTTTAAAAAATTATAAAAATAGATTTTCTCGTGGTTAGAATTTTTCTGAACCACATAAAGCAAAAAGTTGTTTATTTGCTGATAATAAAAATGTTTGTTTATTTTTTGATTGGATTAAAATACGATAGGTGCATTTATTTATTTTATTTGTAATTTTTAATTGTACGTAATATGATTTACATAATTATCCCTCCGCGATAGAACTTAACTATATAATTTTAAAGCATAAAATAATATTGTATTCGACCATAAAAAGCTTAGTTCTTCCAAGTCACCAGCAAATCTTCTCAAGAAGCAAACACCAATTATGTAACTGGATTACATTTTTACATTATAACTCGATTTCCAGGGCCACCTTAACCACAGGGCTAAATGGGCTATAGCCCCGGAGCGCAAGCCTTTTTGGGGGCGCCAATTTTTATTTTCTTTTATTTTAGAATCTTCGAGGTGGTGATGATTTTTTTATGATTTTTTATTTTTTTACAAAATTTATTTTTTTTACCTACACCTTGTTCATTATTTTCAGAGTTTCTGTAAAAACAGTTGGTTTGCCAAAAAAATTTATTTGACCAAAGTTGTAGCCCGTTAAATTCCCTATTCCTCAGTTTTTTTCCTAGACATTTTGTTAAAGAGATATTGGGTTCGCAAGAAAAGTAAAAAAAAATAAAAGCTAAATTATTTTAACATGTTTTTCCTTAATTTAATTTATAACTCGAAATCCGTTGATTCTAGACGATAAGAGGTTATAACCTAATTTGTAGATAAGGAAATGATCTTTAAGAAAGTTCTAAGCTATTAAGCTTAAAAAATTAATAATATCGGAGCTATGGCCGTTTTAAAGCAGAAATTCATAAAATTGCTTTAAAGAGAGGTGCCACGCAAGGGTTTGGACTTGGATAAAAATTTATTTTAGAAAAATGTCGTTTATCACCACTTCAAAGATTCTCTATGATCAGAGGACACCCTGTATATAGAGAATGACTTATTTAACAACTTTTGTTTTTTGTTTACTCTAAAGTTTGTTTTCGTTTATAGTATAACTTTTTTTAATTTTATATAAATTTAATGTTTTTTTTTTTAGAGTAATAGTAATAAATTGATTTTTACTATTTTGTATTTGTGTGTTTTCTTATGAAGAGAAGCGCATTAAGTTTAGCAGCTCAGGGGCGTCGTATACCTTAGGACGGCTCTGTCGATTTCAGTCTCAGGCGAAATGTTAATATTTTCTAAAGCGTACAAAACAAAATTTTAAGTATAAAAAAACAGAGTAGTAGGATTAGCAATTTGAAATATGGCTTTCCGAAGTACCTTAATTTTCTATAAATATTGTAAAAATTTATTTTTTTGAAAATAATTTTTGGTTTTCTTTTGAAAAAAATCAAAAGAGATAAAGTTAGAAAGTTAGCAACTAAGGCTTTATTATTGTTATAAAGTTTTACATAAATTTACAGATAATTGAATTTAGTTTCTCTTATTTGCAGAACATTTTTGCGTCAGGCAAATAAAAAAAACTCTATAACAAACCAAAAATTACTGTTTTTCTTTGGCAAAAACCGATACAAATCAAGGGGAAAATTTTTCTATAATTCTACATTGAATTGTATCTATTTTAATTTTGATAAGATCTATTTTGAGTACAGGATGTACAGAAAACGACCAATTTGAGATTTTATAATTTTTGGAACCACCTTTGAAACCATTAGGAAACATAGGATTTTTCTTCTGATATTATAGTCAAATACTACCTAACGACTGCACTAATTAGTTTTAATTTGAATTAAGTTTCGCCCAACCACTGCGAGAATGATCAAACCCAAGCAGGGCCGTCCTAAGATAAACGACGCCCCTGGGCTACTAAAATTAATGCGCCCTTCTTCGAAAAAAAACACATAAATACAAAATAGAAAAAGGTCAATTTATTTCTATTACCCTAAACGAAAACATAAAGAGCTCTTAAAGCATTTTTTTTTAAATTTCCACTTTTACGTTACCATCGTCTGGAAAATATTATTTTTTTAGTAAAAATTAATTAGTATTTTTTTAAAGAGCGTGAAGTAATCTACAAACTAGATTTAACCATTTTTCGTCTAAAATCAACGGCTTTTGAGTTATGAATAAAAGTAGGTAAAAAAATGTTGAAAATTTTGAGCTTTTTTTATTCTGTTTTTTTTTCAAAATCTTGTATTTTTTAAACGAAACATTTTACAAACATTCCGGATAGAAAATTTAATTGACTACAACTTTCGTCTAGTAAAAATTTTCAAAAAACTTTTAAAAAAATTAATTAATTTAATATTTTGTTTTGTAGCTGCCTTGTTTACTATTTTCTGATTTTCTGTGAAAGGGATTGGTTTTTCAAAAAATATTACTAGACAAAAGTCGTAGTCCGTTAAATTTCCTATCCGGAATGGAGCTTCAGAATTTATGTAATATAAAATGTTTTGTTTAAAAGACAGTTAAAAAAAAACAAAAAATCTCGAATTTTTCAACATTTTTTTGCTTACTTTAATTTATAACTCGAAAGCCATTAATTTTAGACAATAAAAGGTTTAAATCTAGTTTGTAGATTATTTCACGTTCTTTAAAAAAGCACTAATCCATTTTTACCCAAAAATTAATATTTTCTGAGCTATGGCCCCGTAAAAGTATGAATTAAAAAAAAGGCCTAACTCTCGAAGGCTTAAATTTAGAAAAAAAATTTTGTTAAAAATGTTTCTTAGAAAAGTGTTCTCTATTACCCTGTATAAACAGAAACAAACTTTAGAGTAAACAAAAAACAAAAGTAATTTATATTGAGATGACCCTAGCTATACAAATCAATAAAATTTGCTTAATCCCAAAATTACTCTAGCTGGGTATCCATTATTCAACATGAGACTCTTCAATGTTTAAAAAAAATTGTTAATTAAAAAGTGCTCATTTTTTTGTTTTACCTTGCATGTGGTATTTGACTTTGCTTCACGTGCGGACTCGCTTCGCATATGATATTCCAGCTGGTTTCAGTACGCCTGGTTACACAAATTTGTTGCGACGTATTTCCTCGAATTTTAACACAAATTCTTTCAATTTTTAAGTTCTAAACATCCACTTCACCATAATTAAAACAAAACATCAACTCAACCTAATTTATTTTATTGATTTTAAACAATTAACATTTTTAATTATTATTGCGGGAATGATGTTCGTCCGCCCGTCTATTCGAGGTGAAGGCCTAAGCCCAAGTCTTCCTATTCAAGCCCCACTCTTTTCTACATTAAAACATTTTTATTTACAATGTTATAAATAAATAATAAAACAAATTCAAACTTTAAAATTATTTACAAAATAAATGAAATTGTGATTTTTAGTGTTTCAAAACACGACAATATATTTATTTTCCTAGCTTTTTCTTTAACACATTGATTTCTCGTATTTAAGTTATTCTCTATGATGTAAAATACTTATATTATTTAATTTGCTCTGTCCCAAAAAGATCGTAAATAATTTTTTATTTTTTTTAGGTCTAAAAAAGATCAAAATAAAAATTGCCGCCATCAAAAGGCTTGCGCTCCGGGGCTATAGCCCATTTAGCCCTGTGGTTAGGGTGGCCTTGAACCCAAGTGGCAAATGTTGGAATTCAATATAAATTTTTATAAATATTTAAGAATTAAATATTTTAAAAATATTGCCAAAATTGTGAAAAAAACATAGTAGTAAAGGCCAGGTGTACTTGATTGGGGATCAAACCCACGACCGCGATAGAACAATCAAGTAGGTACTCAAGTACTAGCTGAAAACAATATATCGAAAAATAATCTAAAAAATAAATTTTTTAAATATTAATTGTGGTATTGTGTTTTTTTAAGACAATATAATTAATTAATTACTAAAATTCAAATTTTTTCTTCGGGTAAAAAAAGTATTAACTTAAATTAAGATAATAAATAAATAAAACCACAAGAGTGCCGGACCAGAAGACTTTTCGATCTATTTGTCCATTATATTTTGGGCTGATTTTCCTACAACCAATAGCTTCACCACATCTTGTATTTACAAAAGATAAAACTGAGCAAAGCTGGAAGAACAGGATCCTTAGTGATTTTAGTTAGAATGTCCGGCTGTAACGAACCCGGATATAACGAACTTCCGTTTATAATAGTAACAAACTGAAAAATAACCGCGAGGCTGATTGGCGCTGGAAAGTAATTGCGGTTCGAATCCCAATTTTAAAAAACGAATGCTGTTTCCTATTTTTTCAGCTGGTAGATCCATGGTCTATGTAACTTCGCCGCACGCGCGGTGGGAGTGCACTCACTTTCGCTTATACCACCATTGATTATATATTTTATAATCTATAATCAGTGCTATCGCTCATGCATAAAATATACGTACGCATTAGAAATTAAAATAGGTTGCAAGTATTTAAAATTCTAGAAACACTCAAATTAAAAAATTCCATAATTTCAAAAGTATAATTTTAGAAAAACTCTTGGAATAGATGATATTGATTATATTTGTATAACATAATAGCATCAATTATATAGGTAGAGATTAAAAAATATCGCACTTGAAACAAGGGTCAAGTACAACCTGCTCTCAAGATAATACAACAAAAAATAACTTTTGCAAGATTGGTATAGGCATAGGCATAGGCAAGGACGGATGCAAAGGCTGTTGAACGCTACTTTCCTCTTATTTCTGCAAGAACTTGTGGCGAATTAAGTTTATGGAGTAAATTCTGTCGTCTTCTCGATTGCAAAAGAGAGAGAAACATTTGAAGTCGGAGGAAAAATAGTTGATTTAATAAAGGTTTAGTACTTTACGTAATTCTTCTGGTTCTGCATTTCTCTCACGAGTTTCGAACGATTAAATTACGTCAAGTTTTTATTTAATTTTAAAACAAGTTAAAGTAAACTTGGATTGTTAGTAAAAATAATTATAAAATAATAAAAAAATAAATTAATTGATTGGGTGTTTTAATCGCATGGAGATTAATTCTATTGTCATTGTAAGCTTCTATCGACTAATCTCTATAATCTCATAGAGAGATTACAATAATAATTGTATTGTATCTAACAATACAAAAATGTATTAAAGTTCAACAAGTCAATAAAACCACCATAGGTAGGATAAAACAAAAATTTTATAGCGCCATAGACGATTTTCTTTCAAAATTCATTATTGGTCAATTTTTTCGTTGAATCCATAAATATCAAACAATTGTTTTTGAAATGGAATAATATAAAATAAAATTGTAGTATCTAGAAGCGTAGTGCTAGCCACATTGCCATCTTCAAAGCCTGCACCTATGCACATTATTATTTTATTGCCAATTCCTCTATGCGGCCAGGTTATTGTCCTTAGAATATGTGCCAGCATATGTGATTATGGAATTCGCTACCTACTGATTTATAGTAGTCCGCAGGGTTCTTGTCCCCCCCCCCCGCGCGCTTCTATTTTTGCTCATCAAATTTACATTACAAGAAGTATGACGTCCGTCCCCTTCGGGTGACTGCTGATTTAGTGGGTACTTACAAAATTTTATTATGCTTAAAAATTTTATTGATTATTTGAGAACACCCATTGATAAAACGTTTAAAAATATTGAAATATCCTATTTCCTGTTTTAGTTTGCAAACGTTTCCATAAGATAAATCTTATATAAAATATTAGATTGTCACTGGGAATAGATTAAAAGCAATCCGTTTATAAATTGACGCAAATATCGGGCAGACCGCTTATAACTTAGCGCTGAGCGGCCTTAGACCGCTAAGACCAACCTGTTCAAAGAAATGTGGCAGTGTTTCGAATTTTTATCTTACTTTGCTGTTTTCTCAGTTTTTCCTTCTGTCTGTAAGTCATAATTTCTAATAATTTCAAACTTATAAAGTATAGGTAAAAAATAATAAGGAAAATATGTTTTACTAGACGCCGAACTCATTTTTATATCTATATTATACATTAAAATAACAAAACGTAGATAATAATGATGGTAAGATAATCATGCAGATAGAAACGTTTTACTAAATTTAGCTTTACGATAGAAAAAGTAGCGTTATCTCTCTGCAAGGTTTTAACCAGTGGCGTAACAATGTAGTCACTTTCCTGTTCGCAGTCGAATCAGGCCACCATTAGTCAGAAAAACAACTGCAATTAAAAAAAACGTAAATAGTATATACATATTATACAAATAGAAAATAACTTAAAAAAGTTTTAGAATTTTTTAAGTATTTTTGTGGTATTTAGAAGTGATGTTAAAATAATCAAACCTAACAAAATGTTAAAATAATAAAATTTTAATTGTTAAGTAAAGAAATACATACTACAAAGAAAACATAATATTTAAAAAACACTAATATGACGGAGCTCATGTTCCAAAATTTGTTTTCGCTGAAATACATAATTGTGTTGTTCAAAAATTTTCTGACGCTCGAAATTGGCATTTTAAAAATTTCGAAATAAATAATAATTAAATAATCTTGAAATGAACAAGTTAATAAAACGTTTAATAATAATGTTTTTATTGAGCTTTCAACGTTTGGTACACGTCTTCGTCAGAATAATTTAATATAATGTAATGTTTACAAGTTTATATGGAAACCGATTGATAACGTATTGTCATTTGAACAATCTATGATCTAAAATATGTGATTGTGTGATAAGAAACAACCTACAGTGAGTTTCTTTCAAGGTAGGAAAAACTTAACACCAATACGTGATTAATTAATTATAATTATTATTATATTTAATTATATTTCACAAGTTAAAAAATTAATTTATTAGAAATAAATAATATTCTAAAAAATTGGTGTATAGCATAAGAAATATTTTTGCCATAATTTTGTAATTTCGTAGCCTTTGAATTGACTTTTTTTCTTATGTGGAACATCGTACTTGATTTCTAAAAATATTAAAATCCAAAAAATATCCAAAAAAATCAAAAATTGAAGATTATTTTCATAAAAAACAGTTTTTTCAATTAAATATGTTTGGGGGGGGGGTTGTTACTTACATTATTATGTTCTTTAAATTTCAATATTAATTTAATTTCAGTTTTGAAGATATTAATTTTTGAAATTTTATAATTATTTAGCTGACTGAAATATATTGCTATGCCCCCAACTTTTCCACATCTTCACACTCCTCTCCGATCCATTTTTAATTTTCCTCCTTGTTCTTCTTGAATTTTTCTTTTTCTTTGATTCTTCAATTTTATTTAAACATTTTCATTTTTTTCTTGTTTATTTTTAAAATTTTTATTTTTCCAGCCAAGTTCTGTTTTTCCTGTTACCGTCAATTTATTTTCTTTTAATTTCCAAATTTTTCCTTTTACTTTCTTGATTTTGTTTCCGTTCTTATTCTCAATGCAGCGGTTTTTCAATCAACTTCAATAACTTTTGTGGAGCAAACAACCTAACAATTTTAAATTTTTCTTCTTTAACCATTTCCTTTTTATCATATTATTCTTCCTTTTTAAATTGCGTCTTCTCCACTTTCCATTATTGAGTCTAATTTTACATTTTTACTACCCGCATTAATCTCTTCTTCTACTTCCCCCCCCCCACCCACCCCTATTTTTTTGCCATCTTGTATTATTTTGTCTATTTTGTCTTCTATTTTTTCATAGCTTTTGCTTATTTCTTGTTTTAATTCAATTTTTAATTCTTGGTTCTCTTGTTTCGTCTCACTCCTGTTTTCATCCATTTTTTCATTTAATTGTTGGTTATCTTTTTTGTGCATGTCTATAAGTTGTTTAAACATTTCTTTTACGTTTATTGTTAATGCGATGACCCAAGCTATACACGTTTATTAAAAATTTGCTCAATCCAAAATTATCTCGCCAGGATTCATTCATTATTTAACATGAGACTCTTGTATGATTTTTTAATAATTGTCTAGTTTAATTTGGTTGCTAAGTTAAACATTTGTTACCTATCACGTGGTATCGCTCCGCCAGCTGTCCACACCTGGACGCCTAGTCAAATAAATTTTGTAGCGACACAATTTCAATTCTTTTAACTACTCAAAAATTATAAAAAAAACTTCATAAATTCTTCTTTTATAAACACTTCACATCAATAAATACAACTTTTCCCTTTTTCCCCACCTTATTTACAACAAAATTTTTATGTACAGTACACCCATAAATAAACAATCAACAATAATAAAAACAAAACTTCAAAATTATTTTACAAAATAAATAATTAACGTTTCTAGCATATCGAAACACGACAATATATCAAATCACGCAGGCTGGCGGGACTCGTGTTTCAGGTTCGTTTTCGAGGCAATATGTTATTTTTTGTACAAAATAAATAAAACCATTTTTTTACCTTAAAAAATCCAAACACCAAATAACAGCATTTTCAAATTTCGTAATAAATAAATAATTCTAACAATTCGGTATATAACATAAAAAAACTCACTGCCAATTTGGTAATTTGGAGCTTTTGAAAAGAATTTTTTTCTCTTACGTGAAACTTCGTACTTGATTTTTAAAAATACAAAGTTCCAAAAAAATTCTAAAAAAAAGGAAAATAAATGTAGCAATTTTTCTAAAAAAATTTAAAGATAGAAATTTTTTGAATTTTTATATTTTTTAAAAAATCTTATATATTGTCGTGTTTCAAAACCATAAAAATGTTAATTTTATTTTTGTAAAATAATTTTAAAGATTAAATTTGTTTAGTATTTATTTGTATAACATTGTACATAAAAATGTTAAATGTTAGCTGTAAATAAAGGTAGGGAAAAAATAAAACTAGAAGAGAGTGGGGCTTGAAGGTTGTAGAAGACTTGGGCTCAGGCCTTGACGTCGAATAGTCGAGCGGACGAACATCATTCCCGCAATGAAAATTAAATTGTTAATTGTTTAAAATCAATAAAATAAAATAAGTCGAGTTGAGGTTTTTATTTAAATTGATAAAGTGCATTGCAAATTGTTAAATAAAATTGAAAAAGTGAAGAATTAGTGAAAAAGTTGGTCGATGTGCAAAAGTACATCGCAACAAATTTGTTTAACCAGGCGTACTGGAGCCAGCTGGAATACCATGTGCGCTTGCAAGGCCACAGAAGACAAAGAAAATTTGAGCATTTTAATTTAAATTTAATTTACGATTAAAAAAAGTACAAGAGCTCATAGCTAAAAATAATAATCTGTTACCTCAGCAAATTTCACTAGAGGGTGAAAATACATAAATTTGCAAAGTTGGGGGCATAGCAATATATATGCGAAAAAATTCAAAAAACAAATTTTGAATTTGTTGTTTATAGAAAATAAGAAACCCTGTATTTGTGTTTCATCTCAAAAAAATTCTGGAACATGAAGTCCACTCAGTCTGCATGATTTGAAATGGATTCGGTCAGAATTAATTAGAAAAAAAAATATTAAAAAAAAAACAAACAAGTATCGTAAATATTATTAAAAAAATCCTAACAATAATTATGTAGGCCTCGAAAATTTTGAGCAAGTTTTGCAAGATTTTCCAGGCCATTGTTCTTCGAAACGCCGAGAACACCGATAGCTACGCCACTGGTATTAACAATGAAAACTCGGTATTTAAATTTAATTTAAAAATCGAATACAAACAGATTTCAAAATGAATTAATGAAATTAGATTTTGTGATAGAATCGGTCGAACTTAAGTCGAACAATGATTTTACAATAATATTACAACACAAAATTACATCACGGTTTTATTAATAAAGTTTACGTTGATATTATTTTCGATTAGACCGATAATTTAATTGACTGGGTTATTTACACTTTCTTTGTGTAATTTTCAGTAACCCAAAAATAGAAGAGAGTAATGAAACATCGACCGCCGGCGATGCATTATTAATATACTTAAAAATAAATTTGCTTTTGCTATAAAATAATTAAATTTTTGTTTCGGGAAATTTGAAATGACGCGTTATATTTATTTAGTGTTGGTTTCTTCGGCTTTTATCATCCATCAAAATTATTTTTACTATTTTATTCTCTAATTCATAGCGCGCAGGTACATCTTAATAATTCAATGGAACATAAAATAAAATTCTTTATGTGCTAATATAGGAAGTACTCATTGTTGTTCTCCTTTCTCTTCTTTCTCGTCGTTGGGGTCACTAAAACTGAACAAAACAAAAACAGAAAAACTCGAACAAAAATTTTGAATTTATCTAGATCCTTTCCATGTGCTGGATAATTTTGTGCAGAAATAGAATTTTCTAAGAAAATTTATTTAAATCAGAAAATCATCGAAGTCAAAATATTGTTGAGAATAAACAATGAACGTGGTGTGTAGGTGTAGTAAATAAACCCGATATTTTACGCATCGGATTTTTCGGAAAATCATATTGCTGTTTGTAATATTTGTACATACCTATTTTTAGATGACTCAACTCGAAATAAAATTAAATTCGTTTTGGTATTAATTTTAGTTTCGCCTTTTGTAAATCGAGAAATTTCTGTAACAGATTTGCCAAAAAGGAAATCTTTTGTGTATTTACTTCCAAAAAACAGAAAAACCCCCAATTTTTCAGAGCTTGGGGTAAAACAAAAATTTTTTTGGATCTACTGGGATTCGAACCAGGAACTTTTAGATCCAAAATTTTTTACCGGTAGGCTAAATTAATTTTGGAAAATAACGTAGACGGTATAAATCAAACTTAAAACACACTAAATTTTATTATTGATATTTTTTATTCAGTTCACACACATGGCTCACCAATTGAAGATTATAAAATAAATCAACAAATAATAATCTTATTTTCTCCAAAAATAAGTTTTCGACTAGTTTCGAAACTTTACATTAGCTCCATTTACAGCTCAAAACAAAAATATACATAAATATTGGAAAAGTAAAACCTGTAAAATTTTGCTTTTTAATGAATTTAAAATTCTGTATTAGCTGCAGAAGGAGCTAATGAAAGCTCCGAAAGCAGTCCCCGATATAAAAATATTTCTTTTGGAAAAAATAAGACTATTGATTGTTGATTTAATTGGTGTCATGTAGATTTGCTTTGTACCTCCGTTTCGTTCTGATGCGGTTCTATGCCATAATATAAATTGTCTCCTTTTCGATAGGCCCATGGCATTTGGGACGTACTAAAATCGAGAGCAACTTCTCCTGTTTTTGAAAGAGCTATTGCACCTGAAAATAAAGTAACTTTTGCCGACAATCTCGATCCATACATTTTCAAAACAAACCAACTCCATTATTAAAACGAGCGGTCAAATCCTGGATGGCGAAATTTACAGCTTCGGTCGCAGAATTTCCATTTTCCATTTCGGTTACAATCATTCGTGCTAAACCATACTTTGATATTGATTCGCCATGTCCTTGAAATTATTTTTTGAAAAGAAATGATTTTATTAGATACACAAAAATTAAACCACATTTTCAAATATGAAATTTAATTGCCGAGCGGTTCAAGTGCTAACTTCTTCGACTGAAATTCGCGAGTATGGATTCAATCAGAAGTCATCGAATAATTGAAAGCATTATAGGTTGCTACGAATATTGCACAGATCAGAATAGGAAGAACTTTATGACGAGTTTATGACAAAATTAAAATACCTGTTGAAGACACGGCACCCGAATTGTCATCTGCATAAGTTCCACTTCCAATTTGTGACGAATCGCTACATCTTCCAACCATTTTTCCATTTAGCCCTCCCGTAGACGTTGCCGCTGCTAGATGACCATGTTGATCTATTGCTACACACCCGACGGTCCCACCGATATTTATTTTCTAAACAGCATAATATTTAAAAGACAAACCATGTAGAATAGAATAGAATAAAATAAGACTATAGTTTACCGAGTTCAAATCTCTAGTAAGATTTTTCAGTAGTTCTGTGGCATACAACGTCACCAAGCCCCCTGGAGGTGTCATAGAAATATTCATATCTTGAGCAAATTTCTCGGCTCCTCGGGCGCCCAACAATATGTGGGGAGTTCTCTCCATTACTAAACGAGCTAAACTAAATATGCCGTATTTTTTAATCTTACTTATGAAATTGGAAAATATACGCGTACCTGATGGGATTTGCTATATTTTGTACTATCGTTACACCTCCCGCACTTAGGTTCGATCCAACCATAATGCTAGCGTCCATCTCAACTTCCCCCATCAAATTCAAGACTGATCCGTAACCTGCTTTCTTAATATTAAATTTAATTTAAGAGCCTGAAAAATACTTTTACCAGCATTAAACATTTCATCGTCTTCCATGGTACGCACTGCAGATTCAACGGCATCGACAACCGAACCACCTTCTAAAAGAACTTGGTATGCCAAGTTGGCAGCAGCTTTGACTCCTTCCAATGTACGTGGATGTCGATCATTTGGAATATCTCCGGCACCACCGTGCACTAGCACCACCGGTTCAATCTCTTGCTCTTCACCACTAGTAATCAAAAAAGTATACATTTTTGACAAATTATAGCGCACTTCAAGTTGTATATCAACTTGACGTTTAAAAAAAACGGTTTAAATTAAACTAAACTGACTTGTAATTTTTTTTCTCCTGTAAAATCATGGTTTTTGACTAAGTCGTTGTTCCTAATTTCCGCAGAATTACTGATATCTTCCCTAGCATTCAGAGAAAACGAAAAACATTTTTATTCTAAATGAAAACGGTTGGCAATCCTATGAAGATTCTACGACTTGAAAATCTTAACGACTGCTTACATTGGTTTGCGAAATGTGCCTGTGAACCCGGATGTGCGACTTAAATAGAGTGCAAATTAATAACAAAAACTGAACAGTAGTAAACAAATTGACATTCAAAAAAACAAAACTTTTCCACCTAGTACTTACCGAGACTTTAAACACAAACAGTACAAAATTAAAAACAGGAAGTAGCATTTCATTTTTCCAAAAATATTAACAGCTACCTACTTGATTGCAACAAATGCAGTTCAACTACAAAATATAAATCAATTTTAAAGCCCCTAATTAAAATTTCTCAATACTTAATCACAAATCTCCGTGTAGGTAATTGGTAGCAATAAAATTTTGTAGACTGAATTTTTATAGCCAATAAAAATTTTATTAATAAAAAGTTTAATTAGGAACATATTAGTGTTACTATTTTATTCATTTTTAACTTTCTCCATTTCACTTTCATTTTGTTCTATACCATAATACAATTCATCCCCTCTTTGATATGCCCATGCCATCCGACGACTACTAAAGCCGATTCCAATTTCGCCTGTTTTTGACACCGTTATTGCACCTAAAATTTAATATTAGAATTTCCTTTGAGGTAAGTTATAATATATAAACAAATAAAATAATTTTCTCAAGATAATATTGTGCTGAAGTCAAAACCGGTTCATTAACCCACATATATTTAAAAAAATATAGCTATGTTTCGGTTACTTCGTTACTAACCTGCTGTGTTATTTAAACGAGCAGTCATAACGTTGATGGCATCGTTGGTTGCTTCGGATGCTGACTTTCCGTTTTCCATAGCAGTCGTAATTGCATGTGCTAAGCAAAACCTTAATATCGTTTCACCGTGACCTTCAAATAATTTAAAACGTTTTTTGAAATATGATTAGCACAGCCAATACGTGATACCCACCTGTTGTAGACACAGCACCCGAATTGTCATCTGCATAAGTCCCACTCCCAATTTGTGATGTATCACTACTTCTTCCAACCATTTTTCCATTCATTCCACCGGTAGAAGTAGCTGCCGCTACATGGCCATTTTCATCCACAGCGACAGCTCCAACCGTTCCCACTTCACCTGTATTCTGTGAAAAAAAATCGCTATTTCACATGAATCAAAATTTGTTATTTTTACCGTTTCGGGCCCAATTTCGGTAAGTTCTCCACCTTTCAATTTAAAGTTTTCTAAAGCTTCCAATGCATGTTGCGATACCAAACTGCCAGGAGGTAAAATGGGAATACCCTGATCCACTGCAAACCTTTTAGCTCCTTCTGCTCCTAACAGTGTATGAGGCGTTTTCTCCATTACCAAACGAGCTAAGCTAAAAATAATATGTTCGATACAAAACATCAGTTAGATTTTCGCTATTACCTAATAGGATGCGCTATATCTTTTACTATTGTTACGGCACCTGCATTTAGGTTTGATCCAATCATAATACTTGCGTCCATTTCAACTTCGCCATCCAAATTCAGGACTGATCCGTAACCTTTTTAGTGAATATTTTATATAAAATTACATCTTAAAGTCAAAAAATAGTTACCGGCATTAAATGCTTCCCCGTCTTCCATAAAACGGACCGCAGCTTCAACGGCATCAACAACTGAACCTCCAGATTGAAGAATTTCATATCCAATTCTAGCAGACTCTTTCACTCCACGAATTTTGGCAGGAACCCGACCAGAAGTAATATCGCCTGCACCTCCGTGTACTAAAACTACTGGTTGAATTGACATTTTAGACCTAAAATTTTAAACAGATAAATAAAATATATTATTCAAATTATAAAGCTAAATGATAAAAATGTTATCGAGTGAACCTAAGAATTTAGTTTTAATTTTCCTACTCGAAGATTAGTATTTTTATTAAAAATTATGTTCATTAAATTTTTATAAAATGGGTACATTGACAGTGGCGTAACGACGGAAGCTATAAGGGCTTGAGCCTCCCACAACTATTTTAAAAATCTCAAGCTAATAATTTACTATTATATTTTTATATAATAATAACAATGTAATCCGGTTCACCTCTTTCCCAGCTACCTCCAAAGTGGGGTTTAAATTTTTAGCATTAGTTACACTTACAGCTGCACGCTCAGTAACAAGAAATTTATAGTCTTGGTAAGTAATATACTATTATCATTTACTCACCGAGATATTTCGAAATTAAGAATAAAGCAAAAAGTCAAAAAACCGAAGCATACTTTTAACATTTGAAATAATATAGCGTAAGAATGCTACTAGATTTAAAAAAATATTTAATAAAAATTTGAAAAGTTGATCAAAATGTAGACAACCAACGACGCAAGGTCAATATCCTCAAGCTTATCGATTGTATATTCTCTACGCGATAACAAAAATTCAATCATAATTTTATTTTATCACACTTACCTAAATGTTTTAAATACACTTCCAAAATTTAGCTTGGTTTAAATGTTGAACCAATGCAAACACAGTAATGAATAAGTGGAATGAGAGATAAATGCAGCTGATATTGTGATAATACCTGATTGTATAAGCATTAGGTTAGTTAGTTGATCTAATACTAAATAAATAATGGACGTTTATATTGAATAAATTTATCTGCATGAGTTTATTATACTTTTACAAAAACAAAGTAATTGAAAAAATAGTATATTGTTTCATTAGGAGCAAATGTCCAACTTTAATAACAACTAAAGACCGAAATGCTCTCTCATAATAAATAGAACTTGAAGAAATAAAATTGTTTTACTTACTTTACTTGTTTATTTACTTCAAAATTTGAAAAATAAGTTTCTAATTTATAAGTTCAAATTTCTCATATGAACTCTCAAGGCAGAGCCAAATGAGTTTAGTGTGAAAATAAACCTCGTTTCCAGTTAACCCCATACTTACTTGGTTACGGTGGGCCTTAAAATGTTTAATATAACTCGGCCTTCTTCCTCGTTTAATAATGGTGGCTACTTCGCAATTTAAATTAATTTTTACTCAATAAAATGTTAAATAAAAAAGTTTTCAACTTGTGGCTTGAATTCCTCACAAACCAACCATTTTCAGAACAAATACGTCGCAACTTCTTTATTAAATATTCCACTTTCTTTATTTCCGTGTTTAAAATTTTAAACTTTTTGAGACAAGAAAATTGATCGTCGAGTGTATACTTACGCTGTAAAAAATTGATTTATTCATTTCTTATTCCAACCCCGATTAACAAATCTGTAATTAAAATTTAAGGCAAAGGTAAAAATAACGTAACAATTTGTAATCAAAATAAACAGAAAAGAGGAAACAAAATTTTATATTGCATTCTGTAGGTACAACAATTAAAATTGGGGTAATACCAATAGTCGTTACAAAAAAGATGCAAAAATTTGACAATTCTCGTTTTGACTAGATTTAACGTTTCATTTTCATTCTGACCGATAAAAAAGACCCAACCAGAATTTTGACTGTTGGTACGATTGCAAACCCCAATATCAAAAATCATTAAAAACAAATTGTTATCACACAAATAACTTCTAAAACTTAAAGTAAAATGAAATTAATAAGCTGAACACTTTATGTCTACAACACAATTGAATCGATGAGTTGCCCATCCAACTAAATTTCAGCACTGCGTCCCTATTAAAGCATAGATAAATAGAGTCAAGGTTCGCTACAAGATTATTGCGAGTAAAAATAAAATAAAACACCTTTTAAAAGATAAATTAATCTCGGCAGATAAATATTCTTCATTTGGAGTCTGAACTAATTTTCACGCCTTAATTCGGTCAACAGGAATTTCAACCCTACATCTCAATGTTAAGAGATAAATAATTAAAATGGAAAGTTTCTAAAAAACTTACATGGGAATCGAATTAAAAGGCAGCCCTGTGAAAATTAATTTAGAACCCAAACAAAATTCACCCTAATATATACAAATCAAGACAAGACATTATAAGATTCTCGAACTCAACGATTCAATTGTTTATCACAAGCTCCATTAATTATAATTTGATCTACATATTTGGTATTGGATAAAAACAAAAATAATTATTTATCTATTTACACAGAAGTTAAAAACGCGAGTGTAATTAATTAATTGTAAATTCGGTCATTGGATTTTCGTTGATTTTCCTATTCTATAAAATAAATCTTTGCACCAATAATAAACTTATAAGTAAAAATAAAATGTAAATAAAAGAGCAAAAAACCAATTTTCAATAAACATTTACACAATAAATTAAACTGAAATTATTTTAAGGATGGCAAAAGAACACCCCTATCACATACAAAATTAATATCGATATTATTAATTCAAACGCTCATAGTAAGTGGTATATTATCTAGTAAATAAAAAATAAAGCAAAATTTTATGTATATATACTATGAAAATTTCTTAAATAAAAAAATCCATATTGTTGTATTTATCTTCATAACGCATCTCGATGCCACACCCAAGTTTTCTTTAAATGATCTAAACGATGGGCTAACCATTGATGTTCTAATAGTTTGTATCTCTCTACACATAAATATAAAGGTTTTCCGCGTCTAAAAAAAAAGCAGTTAGAAAAACTGTAAACATTTTATAAAAAAATTAATTACTTAATATCCCGATCTTCTTCCGCATATGCATCCAGGTAAGGTGATCCCCATAAACATGCTCGTTGACCCCGAATTATGATAATGTAGGTAGAAGTTACTCCTAAAAAGATACCTGTTCCGGCCCCACATTCTAATGAATGCACCACCGATTCGTTAACGTTGCGTTGTTTGCAGCAACTTTGTTTCATGCACACCAACGTGCCACACAATAAGCATACGCCCGCTTCTGTAGGCACAGAATGACATTTACTGCAAGGCCTTGCATGATAATACTAAAACGTTAACCAAAACTGGCGTGTAAACCTAACGACATAGTCTTAAAATTGCTTACCGTAAAAAATTTGTCATACTCGGTGGGCAGCTGCAATAACTTAGGTTGATGCCACGTGATGTGTTGATCTACCAAAAAGGATCTAGCCGCAATTTGATTTTTTGTTGCAAAGGGGGCTAATTGAGCGCACCAAGTTTGAGGTAAAATTAAACCGATGTTAGATTCGTTGGACCAATTCAATGCAGCGGCTGCGTTAAAATTATCCCAATTAATACTCTCACCAACCAGTTCCAAATAATAAACCAATCTGACAAATTCGTTCTCGGGTTTTGCGATTTCGGGCAGGGGATGGTTGTAAATGTGATGTTTCAAAAGCGCCGAGAGGCGTAAAAATGGAAGACACAATTTTTGTACCTATAAGTAAAAACAAATCATTTTCACTATTCAAAATTGTTTTGTTATAAATTTCCGGAAAGTACCTGTTGCTCCAAAGCAATAACGTTTATTTGAGATGATTTTTCTCCTTCAACAACATCGTCGTCGTCCATAAATAAATCAATTTGACCTAACGATTTGTTAATCAGCATTAAAGCTTCTTGTAGAGATGTAACTTGATCTTGTACATCTTCTTTTATTTGAGATCGTTCAATATTTGATAAACTACAAAATATTTGGGAAACCACTTGATAGTAGAGTAAATTATATGTTATTTTTACGACGGTTGTGAAGTAAGCTGTAACAAAAGAAAAGTGATTTTTACGATTTTTTTGCGATTTTTAATGAAAATCTGTACATACTTTGATCTAATTGCAAAGGCAATAAAAGTACAAATTGCAACAGTAGAGCCATAGGATCACGAATAAGTAAAGGAACTTCTTTTTCAACTGCTGCAATGGCTTGAGCAGAAGAGGATGATGCACGTAAGCCACACAATTGTTGAAATGTAATACTGGCAGGCCACGATGCTAAAACTCTTGCATGTAAAGCAAGCACGTGAAGTAAAGGAACTGAAACAACAAAATTAAACACCAAAATATATAACAATTAAAGCAAAACTCAAACCTATGCAATTTCGTTTCGTAAGAGGAAAATTTTTTTCTAGTTCATTTTTTATCGACACCAAATTACCGCCCTTTTGAATCAGTTCCACCTCCAAATTAACTCTAGCAATGGAAGTAACAAATAAAAATAAAGTTTGATAACTCGGTTTATCGCTTTTCCATTTAAAGATCGGCTTCAATTTAGTCGCCGATGTCATATCCTCCATGGCTTTACCCATCGATTCGGATAATTTTGAAGTACTCTGTAATAATTGAGCATTTACATTCAATGCAAAAACTAGCCATGGTAAAAACTTACAGGTGCTTGTTTATTCTCCTTGAGAAAATCGTTTAATTCTTGCAGAATTTCTGTCATACCAGTCGGTTCTGATCTTACAATTTGAGACAATTCTCCTAACTTGGGAGATAATGGAAGAACAGAATTACACAACTGTCGACATAATGGACATAAATATTCGCCCCTAAAATGTAACAATTTTGATTTGTATTTGATGAAAGAAAGCTGCAAAACTTTCTTACTTTTCAGGGGAAAAAAGTTGTGTTCGTGACGAATTCAAATTAATCGAAGACTGCAGTAAAGATTGCTGGTATGCTTTTAAGCAATCCAAGTGAAGATGATGCCCACAAGTCTGAACAAAAACTCCTCCGTCCCAACCCAAATTGAAGGATAAGAGCCAAGAATGCTAAACAAAAATAAAATTAAATTATCATCAATTAAACATCTGAAATTTACCGGATCAAAATGACGACTAAGTTCTTCTACTCGCTTCTCAAATTCGTGTATTAAAGTGTCGTCATTTCTAAAAGCGTCCTTCTCTTCATCTGTGGTAGGTAAAACGGCAGGATCTGCATGTCTTCTCTGGAAACCTGCCACACTTGTACCTTGAACTAAAACTGCAAGTCCCATGGGCTTATCTTCGGTACTACACGAATTTTGATTACATATAACGCAGTCGTAACCTTGTTGTTTGTTATTAACAACTTCTTCGTTGGCCCAATCCATGTCTTAAAAAGGCAAAGAATGTAAATATGCTATTTTTAAATTTGTAAAAAAACTCACTACTAATATTTTCGTCAGTTTCCATTTTCTCCATAAATTCTTTCTGTTTCGAAGCAAATTCCGCCATTAACTTCTCCTGTCTCTCTTTTGCCTTTCGTCGCCTTTCTTCCTTATCTCTACTTTCTTTAATTTTTTGATTTTCGGTCTCTGATTTTGGAGGCCACAATTTATTACGCGTTTCCTGAATGTAATCACAGCAAGTACGATCTAAACTACAAATTTTCTTCAATAATCGGGCAACAACTGCGGGACCTTCCACGACATATGATTCGTCTCCATCACCGGTGCTCGTTCCAGCTTCAGACTCGTCAGGATTGTAACTATCGTCAACTCCAGATAAATTAGAATGTATTTTCAAAAGAAGTGATAAAATACTTTCGTTAACCTTAACTGTGGGTGGATTTGAGTGCGTACCCTACAATAAAATTCTTTTGAATACCAAATTATTTTCTCAATCATAAATATTACCTCGACCGGTCTACGTTTATATACGAATGGTTTTCGATGTGCCGAAGTCGAAGGCATCACAACTCCATAAGAATTATCAGAATTTGGAGGAGTCCACAAAGAAGGTCGCCCAACCTCGTTACCTGCTAAAACCGCTGGGTGTTGTGTTGTCGAGGGCAAGGCTGGCTGTCTTTCCATAGTAACAGATTCGACTAAAAATTACAAACTCAATAGGTACACTATGTTATAAAACGAAATGTTACCGCTTCTTGTTCGGACTATACTCATATCTTGAGGTATAGCGATCGCCATTGAACTACTAGGATTCATTACTTCAGAAGAGGACGGCAGCGCTAAGGCGGTAGAACTAGCTTGCGATTCGCTATCTGGTAGAGCTAATTCTTGATAAGTTACCGATTCTTGGGACCTCAAATGAGGTACAATAGCCATGGAGTTATTATCCGATGATTGAGGCAACGAAGACCAATTAGCTTCTTCCAACATTAAAACATTATCTGGCATTTCTGATAGTAATGTTGTCATTTCGTTATCCGCTTCAGAGCTTTCCCATTCTACATCGCCTACAAGAACATTTTATTACCTTTTTACATAAACATTTTATAGCGCACTCACTACTATCTGAACTATATGTTGCTGGAGACACTTCCGGAACAGGCGTTAAAACTACACTTCCAATTTCTGTTTTAAAATTATCTATTAAAGAGTCCGAAGTAAACCAAGTCAACAATTCCGTATCGCTTATTACAGAACGTGGATGATTCTTGGACGTGGTACACATTTTAGAACTCTTGAAAACAAGTCAAAAATTTGAATGTGAAAAAGATAACTAAATGATTCTTACCTCATCGTCTTTACTTTTACAGGTGACCACTGCCATTTCTAGCAAAAATATAATAAGAGCGAGAGCTTGATCAGATGCGTGTCCTTGAACGCTATTATAAAGTACAATAAAAGCGAAAGAATGAAAAACTCTAGATTGAAGCAGCATTCTTGGATCATCGTAGGCCGAATTACATTCCGTTGGTGCTCGATAAGGCGGCCAAAGACTGCGCTCGGGCGTGATTTTAATACCTTTTTTGGTTCCGTAACTAAAAGGTTAATACATAAAATTTAAAATACTACAACAATGTTTAATTTTACTATTCAGAAAATCTTTCCATGGAAATATGAATGTCTCTCCTCTGTACCGCACGTAGCATTACGTATAATGGATCGTAAAACTTTTCCCATACTATGTCTTTGGGTGTGTATGTTCCTTGTTGCATATTTCCGCTCGAATCAAAATAAGGAGGTTTATACGTTGCAAGTTCGTCTAATAAAAATTCGAAATCTCTACAAGGAAATGTTCCACAACGATCGGGTATAGTTTCCATCAGCTGCGAATGAGTTTTATCGCCCATGCACAGTAGGGTAACCATTTCCAATCTATTCAATTCAATATCGGAAAGACCTACAACGTTCAAACATTTTTATATTTGTCAACATTCGATCAAGGGAAGTGGCTAACCAAGATTAGTTCGGAGACAAACTAAAGTGGCAAGAAACGTGAGAAAACCTTCCAGCATGGGAGTGTCGTGTTCGCCATCCATGTGCGACTTTTGAGATTCGTGGTAATATTCCAAACTTGTCCATTCTTTTAAATGAAATCTACAAAAGGTTTCTTCCGTTACAATCTTCGCATTTAGATTAAAATTATTGCTTACTTTTCGATCAATATATTTAAAAGCGTATCCGATGGTATTCTAGTGGCGCAAACTTGCATCAAGTAAAAATCGGCGTCTACCATAGAATTTGAAAAGTTACATTGTATGTAAGTCAGGGCTTGTCCTCGAATTTGTAATCCATTTCTCACCCAAATTTCGTTTAATATCTCATAAAATGCTACCTGTAAATAAATTTTCGTCAAAATAATTAACTAGAAGTCCTAACTATATTTTTATTAACCCCGAACGAAAAGAGAGAGAGAGTAACCATGCATACGAATATAAAAAAAATATAGTGAAATATTTAGTGAAATCTGAACCATTGAGTAAGTGCTTAGTTGCTGGTAGATTTACTCGATGGTTAGTTCACGGGTGTGTCGGCTGAATAAGACCTTTGTTCAAGCGTTATCCCGAGGCAGTTTTTATAGATTGATTTTCTAATGGCTGAAAACCTGAAGGAAATTAGATTAAAAAACTGTCCTAAGGCCAACCTTTATAATATTTATCATCGAACACTCCGAACATCACCGAACACTCTAACAGATTATTCCCGAGAGGAGAATGCTGTGCTCAGAATAAAAATCTGGCTCTGTCATTGGTCCAAATGATAATAAGTTATTTAATTCATTATATTATGTATTTAATATGAAAATTTACTCTGCAACTGTAAGAGCGATTCAGTGGCATTTGTTTCTTCTAATGTAAATTTTGTAACAATTAGACAGAAAAGGAATCAGGAAAAGAAGTTGAAAGTAATGAAACATTTTATTTATGTAAATAAAAGTTTCGTTAATGCACTGAAAAATTCGATTTTTTGAGGAGTTCCTTGCCCATGTAACCCATCCGATCCCCTTAATCATGTCCGGTTATAATGAACTTCCGCTTCTAGTTCAAATCAATAATTGGTCCTTGAGGTTTATTGTAACCGGAAACCACTGTATTTCTTTTCTTATAAAATCGTGATTCACGCGTTTTGTGATTCAAACAGTGGATAAGAAAAATAAAACTAACAAAGTTTGTGTCCCTTGAAAGTGAATCATACTTATGGCGGGGCTGGAGACTTTCCTGTAAATCTATATCAAATTTTGAATTACGGTTTGGGGCCGGAATTGTGAACGCAATTCACATGCTGGAAAGTTTTAAGCCCCCCTATATAGGTATGTAAACTGACTTAGAGGTAACTATAGTTCCACCCTCTGAAAACCCAAACTGTCCAAAAGATTTAGATTAATTCCAGGTTAAAAATGGATTAACCCCATTATAACCGGTCACCCCACCTTTTAGTTCGGTGTTCCGCTCGCACACACTCAAATGTTGACAGATCAAAGAAACCGCCATAAAACTGTTTTTTTACAGATGATGAGATTCAAAAGCTTCCCCTTGTCCTAAAATACTACCCTCGAAGATGAAGGATATGTTAACAGCAGGCTGTGTCCTGCTCACCCTTCGTGCTACCTTGGAGAGTAGCTTGAATTTCTTCACATTGACTTTCAGAGCAGCCGGAAGAAATGACATTGCGTCATCACCCGCATGAGCCATCACAATGCTTTGTGTTAATTAGATTAAATTTTTTGAAGCTTTTAATACTATTAATTTAATAAAATGGTTAAGGTTATTAACATGTGATAATATTTTTTATTTGCCTGATGATGAGATTCCGAAAATCGAAACATAAAAATTAACAGTTATGTAGCAAGCTATATCATTCATTTAAATAGTTTTTTAACAACTTGATGTAAGTTATGAATTAAATTATTCTTCAATTTCATGTAACATGTAAAAATTAATTTTATAAAAAATATTAATTTAATACGCTTATTATTTAGTTTGAACCGTCTAAATTGTATTTTTGTTTAAAGCGGATAGGCTATCAGTTAATATCAGTATCAACAAATTGAGACGCAAAAATAAACAAAATTTGCCTTGAAAATAAAATTGCATGGAGCAAAGATAAAATAAATGCAAGCGTAAATTTGAGAAAATATCTCACGACTTTTTTTAGATACTTTCCAACAGGTTTGCATTATTTACATTAGAATTTTATTCGTGATTCGCATAAACACAATTTATTGTGAAGTTGCAAAAAACAGGAAATTATATAAGTAAAATATAACCAATAATTAATTACGTATTCTGAACAAGCAAAGTTCAATAAATTAATATTATTAAATTTAATCGAAATAGACAAATTTGGATTTAATTAGTAATTCTTCTGTGAACGATGGGTTTCATTGTTTATTCTATAACTTCTGTTATTGTTGCTAGATAGGTATAAATTTAAAAAGATGGACGGCACCGATGTGTGACTGAGTGGGAGGGAGATAGCCACGCTACCGGAGAAAAGTTAATCGCCTTCGTTTAAACATGGTTTAAACCACTATTTATGCTGTGCCACTATTAGTTTAAATTCGTTCGTCGGTAGATGTGTACAGGAAAATTAATTAAGAATACAAATGAAAACGTGACACATTGGAAATACGATTATCGGATTAGTTCTCTCATAATATAAATCAATATGGGGAAGTTGTTGCATTTATTCCTAGTGGGAATATTTGCATTCGATATTTTAACTACTTCCGATTCTGTTGTAATTGGTGAAGTGCTGGACATAATTTCGGTGGGAAAAGATGTTATAGTGGGTTTGGCCAAAGCGTGGAATATAGTCGATGACCATTTCGACTTGACCGAAACGCCAATGCCTTTTGTGCGCAAAACGGAAAGGAAGTTGTTCAGGAAGCTGGATAGAATTAAAAGTAAATTAGACACTTTAAATTCAGAAATTGAGACTGTTGGTACACGAACTATTTCCACTTTTATGAACGAACTTCCCGATAAGATGAAGCTGGAATTGCGGTTGAACGATCTCTTGGACTACATGACACGGCTAAATGTGTTTTACCAAAATATGAACTACTATGTCAACGACAGTGATATTGAAAGAGTTACTTTGGAAGACTTTGCAAAAACCGTTGTTTCCCATAGCAGTGGATCGGTGAGGAGTTTGTTGGAAAGAATTCATGCCTTTATATCATCCAATGGAAATGGACTCACAGACACTAGCATTCTTAGGCCAATATCCAAAACTTTTCAGGTATAATTTTTTTTATTACGATAAAACACTTTTAAAATTATAATTTAGTACGATTTTTGAAGTTATAAGATAAAGTTAGATAAAAATAAGGTGATATAAGGAGTTGCAAGTGCATTCGATTATCCTGAAGATGAAAAAAGGCAAGAGGAAGTTCAAGCAAACAATACGGTTATCGACCAAAGTAGAATGCCCATAACCTGTCTATCTACATTATCAGGGAAGACCAACCCAAACATTTCTGCTGCAATATTTGAACATCTAACTTCGAGTTGCACATTCTATTCGTACCAACATATTGGATAAAATAATCAAAAACAAGAAGATAAACTCTTTTTTCCTCTTGGCCTTATTTTATTATGATTATTCAGACTTGTATACAAATTATATAAACTATCAAGATTCCTAAATCTGAGTACCAAAACAAAAATTTTCGCTCGTTAACGTAGCCAACGGTCACACCAAGCCACTGCCGTTGCTATGGCCAGAGAAATAAGTAGCTTTCTCAAATTATATTACAGATTCACAAGAAGTTATTATAGCTTCATCGAATACAAATTAAATAAAAAACAAAGTAGTATTTATTTTGATTAGATAATGTCATCAACTTGCTTTATCTTATAATGAACTCATTAACGAGTATGTCTATATTCGGACATATTTCTGAGAAAATACCTAATAAAATTTTTTTATATAATATAAACATTAAGATAAGTCCACTTTTCAATTTATTTGATACCATAATTATTTTATTTTTTAACTTATAAAATTTTAACCACCATGCGACTGTCATCAGAACATGCATGACATAAACGAACTTTGGCAGTAAACAGATTTCGTTTACTGTCTGTTAATTTTCACCACAAATTCAACTTTTTCCTATATACCATAGGAAAGAATAATTTTCTGAGCATTTAAAAAATCGTTGGATCATTCATTAGTTTTGAAAAAAAACGGCATTTTAATATTTGAAATTATAGGGACTCGTAAAACGCCACATAGCAATGCCATGGGTCGCGCCACAGGAACTTGCACGTTAAGCGCCCCGCTCTTTATTCTGTTGACAGTACATGTGCTTTCAACTACTCTGTACTTTCAAGTAAAATTATCCATTTTATTTAATTTCTCTACTGCGTCTTCCATTTACTATCACCACCGATGAAATAACAAGATTTTGAAATCGGAATTCCTTGACATTCCCGTTTCAGGGACATCCTATTTCGACGCCCGAGGCGGTTCACCACGACATAGACGCGTACGCTTTTTGAGGTTCAAATAGCTGGTCGCCCGTAAAATCCCCTTTTTTATATTTTTCGACACATATTTGGCAAACTTCGGTTCAACTTCGTCAAAGTTCAGAATTCAAAATTTTTCAATTCCCCCTGTTAAATTACTCACCACTCAGATCGACGCGGTCTAACCTGCGTCAGCATATATTTTGATCCAAGATCTCCAACGCCCGTTACCCACTTACCAGATGAAGAAGATTAAAGCGCTACGCTAAAGATTAATTCCGCTACGCTACGCAGATTCGGTCTACACCCGGACGAGTTCTGTGTCTTCGAGTTCCACCTCTGGCGAATTCTGTCATTTTACATGGATATTTTTAAATTTGTTATGTGATTGTCAAAAAACAGGACCGGAGGGTCTGTTTCGACATACTCAACGACGGCCAATCACAAAACCGTGTAAAAACGTATATCTAAAATACATGTAAATTTTTGATTTTTAAATTCGATTTTTTCGAAAACTAATGGATGATCCAAGGATTTTTTTAACTCCTTAGAAAATTGTCCTCTTTCCTAGAGTGTAGAAGAAAAAAGTTAAATTCGTGGTGGGATTTGACTGAAAGTTCCACAGTTTTCAACAGTGACCAGCGATCTGGTTCAAAACAGAATTCTGCCTATTCGAGTTTGGCACTAGATTTCTATTGCTGTGTACGATCAGCTTTATAATTTTGATCATGATCAATAATTATTGATGATCTTGCCTATCAAAGATATCGAAAACAAGCCTACGATCGATCTGTGGACTATGAGAAAGGCAATGTAAAACTACCCACTTAATTACGTTCCCTAGTAAGTCGTCTTGGCTTCAACCAAGTTGATCGTCTACGCCCTGCATAGCATATTGCACCCTAATTTTAATCTACTTGGGTTGAAACTATGGGTGACTCCGTCATTTCAAAACGTTGAAAAAATGCATATAATAAAAAATATATCTTTCGATGTTCCTGCACATAATTGTCAAAATTCCTTAATTCGTTTCAGTAAATAGACACAAAACCTTGACCCAAACCTATATGCTTATTTGTTTATTGCTTTTGATTTGATTGCAAAAATTCAAAAGATATTTTTAAAAATCAATTTTTCGTAATTCCATTGCAAAAACCCTGCATTAATAAAATTATTGTACACGGCAATTAATCGAAACTTTAATAGAAAAAAAGTGCAAACAACCATTTTGTGCGCCGCATCGCTAACTCTAGTCGGTATAATCGTTTTTCGAGTGGAACGAAAACTGCCAACCCTAGTTCAAATAAAAATTAAATATATAATTTAAAAAATTTTCTAACGAACTCGACGGTCGGATGCAGTGGCGTAACAAGGCAGCTACGGGCCTGTGTTACCGACTGTCGGACCCTTACCCTAAATGGATATTAAATTAAAGTGGAATTTTTTTTTAATAATCTTAAAACCTGTTTACATTGTAAAATTTTTATAAGACAAAAATTTCACTGTTTACACCTTAAAATTTTAAGAAATTTTATGGAAATTTTAACGAAAATTTTATAAGGTAAACAGGCTTTTATAAGCGGAACGATTGTTTTAAATTAATTTTTATGAAAAAAAAATATTAATTAGATTATTTATTTAGACAATTTTATTCAAAACATGCCTGGCGGTTTTAATAAATTATACTCCAAAATAAACAATTGAACTTAAACTTCACTATTTAGAACATAAAATAATTTATAAAAAGAAAACAACTGGTTCTTATCATGAATACTGTAACAAACTGCAATGTGATGTAAATAAAAATCAAAATATGCCCTAACTGTTAAATGATTTTTTCGGAATCTGCTAAGGGCTAAGGATGAGAGTTTATTTCTTTATTACCTATTGTATTACTACCAGATGCGAAATTTTACTTTTACGATCCGTTTTATCTTTATCGATGCCGGCTTCAAGTTCAATTTAACGAAAGCCGAAACAGACAGTAAATATACTTTATAATTATTTTAAATAGGTATACATGAGAAATGTGGCAGAAACCTTATTTTGAAAATGTGCCGAATATTTTCTGATTTTAGCGATGTTCTCACTGTTTAGTGCTAAAAATCACAAACATTTGAATTGTGATCGTGGCAGAGCCGGGCCCTTGTTCGATCGGACAAATCGAACACTGGTAATTGCGCCACTAGTCGGACGCCCCTACTTTTATGCAAATTTTACCGAAATCGAATAAAAGTCATGAAAGGATAAGAAATTTTTTTACAAAAACCTCTCGGCAAAGCAAAACCGGTTTTGTCCTCTCGCAAAATTTCAGCTCTCCGCGTATCATTGAACTAAGTGAACCTAGTTAGATGGGCGACAGACTACCATGCTTGATCAAAAGTCCAATCAAGCCCAAAAACCCAGGAAACCTCAATCCATTATTAAACCTGCCAGATTAACTTGGCCAATATGTTATGGTCTTCTTACAAGGTTAGCAGCCTATTAGAATATATTATTCCAAGGACTGACAGAGCCAATGGGGCCGCGTGCAGGTGCATTTGGCCCAGTTAGAGAAATGTCCTAAGAGAAAAACACTCGACATATTTTCCCATTAATTTATTATTGTAAGCAACTTTAATGACATTTTAAGGATTTTAAATTGTTTAGATAGCCAAAGGATAAACATAACTTCCTGGCCTTATCCAGTCTACCGCTGATATTAATAAATAACATAATTATAAAGATGAAAATATTTTTAAATTGCACTATCAGAAAATTATGAGAGTCAAATCTGTTTTAAGGTTGCAGATCAAAAACTCCAATTTTTAACTTCGACAAAACTAACAAACAAAATAACCTGTGTAAATTTTTAATTTGATTACTGTTTTCCTTCAAAATTAAAAAAGAAAAATACGGAACAAAGTTAAAGAAGTTTTCTGACTCCATAAAATCGAATTACAGATGCACACATTAAAATATTTTATCTTTTAGTTGAGGAAGTAAACTAATCGTAATGACGGCTAACTTTTTGAACTGCTAGATTTAATGGAGGCAGTTAGATATCAAAGTCGCCATTTGGTGAGATGAAGTTTTGAACTTTGACGACGGGTCTAATTGCATAGATTTGCTATAATAATTATGGTTGTAGATATTGCTAAAACAGTCGATGTTAGTTTTCGCGTTCGTTGGGTATTTTTCTCTTCGCCAACTCGTGAAAAATTTTTCGGTTTATTTCAATTTTATCGTTTACTTGCCTTGTTAATTTTTCAATTTTAATTTAATTTTGTTAATTCTAAATCTCCCACGGGCTAATTATTTGAATGGAATTCGATTTAATGGAAATTCAGAAATCAATTACAAATGTTTGTTACCTTCAATTCTAATAATCTTACAAGGTTTTAAATACTTAAAAATGCTATATTTCAAAAATGACAAATTTCAATTAAGATTAGAAATTGCTGGTACTCGTAATTATTTGGGGGTAGGTAAATTACCACCAACTCCAAATTATTTATTTTTTTGGTAATTTCTACATTATCCCTGGAAACAAATAGTCATTGGGAATTAATCAGCTACATTAGAAATTTTTTGAGTAATAAATTAGTATTTATCAAAATAATGTGGTAAAAAGTTCTGATGACGAAAAAACTTTCACCAAATACTAGGTACATATTATACAAAGAAGATCTAATATGTAGAAGCTTTCCTAAATATACACAAAGAACGAAAGAAAAAAACAGTCTGTGATAATAGAAAACTTCAACAAATTCAAATAAAAATTTTATAAAAGCACGAGAAATTCAAACTAAAATTTTTCGAGTGGGATTTTAAGTACCTACACCGCCGGTGCTAAGGAAGTCTGTGTAGCAGGAAACACCTTTTCAAAAATCTCATTGTTGCTTTAGGTCAAATTCAAGGTTTTGACCCACTTAATTTTTAAACTAATTGCAAAATTATTTACTATAATATTGATAAAAGGAAACAGTTAATAATAATTATTTCAATTTGAATTGATCATCTGTAATATTTTTCCTAACGTAATAAAATTTTATATTTAAGCTACGGAAGCCATAATAAATAATTAAGTTAGAAGAAGTAATTATTGAAAAGTGTTTTTTTTTAAATCGATATAATCAATTTGCACCATTAAACTAACGAAATAAAGACCTCTTTGTTATAACCACTGACGTCATGACATGGGTCAATCTGTCTACTAAACTAACTACTTTGGTAGCCCCACCACGATGACAACTTTTATGAAATAACCGAGCGCAAGTGCACAGTAAAATAAAGTTCGCCCGTTTGGTTAGTAAAATTTTTAGTGTTATGCGACAAAGAGTGTTTATTTATTATGTTAAATAGACAACAAAATTCCTAACTGTTATGAGATCCAAATAAAAGGCAAAAATTGTGAAAGTGACCTTTGTTGAAATCAAAATTGGTTTAGTCCATATTTGGTGCGTAATATTTGAAATTTTTGCTGAAAACAAGTATAAGTGGGACTTTTTGTTTATGTTATCCTAGATTTGATAAAGACACATTTGTTTACGTATAAAAAGAAATCAAAAATAAATAGTTTTCCTCATTTTCAATCAAATTATTAAGTACCGTTGAAAGGAGAACGTAGAACTAAATAGCAATGAACTAATGTTTTAAATAATTATTGATTTATTTATTATTATAGTTAATCGCAGCAAGGCAAAATCTCGAAGGCAATTTCTTTTTAAATAAATATTTAAATAAATTTTATCGCAAAAAAAATGAATCCGACTTTCAAGTTAATTTTTCCAATAATAAAAATATTGTTAATAATCTAATCACATATAAAAAGCAATTATGTGTTACGGAAAATTGTTTAAAAATATCTCGGAAAAATAGGTAATATCAAAATTATCTTGACCTTTATTATCATTGCTAAGTAGATAATAATTAAGCTTAAACGATTCTCCGTATAAACAAATTAATACTCTTAATAATTTTTTAATTTCTAAAATATGTAGTTAAAATTACTCTTCTTCAAATAACAATATTCAGCACTGTCCTTGGACTTTCACTTAATGCAAAATTAAATTAATTCGTAATGATGTATACGGAAAACTCGAGCGTTTTGCAATTAATGAAGCGGTAAAAATATAAAACTAAAAAATAAAAATACCTTTTCTCACATGAAAAAGTTAATATTGATTCGTCATGTAGAAATTCAAATATATATGGTACCTATTCAAAAAGTTTGAAACAAAACAATAGAAACATTTCTATTTTAATATAATCATTTCGAATCCTCATTGTTAAAAAATAATAAAAAACTAAATCCTCGCTAACGTGAGATACCTAGTGGATCCAATAACATAAATGAATGTTTACAATAATGTTTTCTAATATAATACGAAAGATGTGAAGGAACTACACCCCCCCCCCAACAATTTTGAAATTACTATTTTTCGAGATAAATCTAATATTTAAAAAAAATTGTGTGAATTGCACTTTGGCACCAATCTTTTAAGTTTGTAAATTTTTAAATCAATCGGGGATTCCCAAATCGAAATCTACCAAAAATCACAATACATTTCAATCAAGAAGCAGGTGTTTGAAAAGATACATTGACGTAGTTAATTGTAAATAATTATGCATTATTCAGTGTTTTATCTAAACAAAGCGATAAGGTTCGAAATATGATTAAGAAAACTGCATATTAATGTCAACAAAAAATTTTAAAGACAGCAATTACGGAAATTCTAACTATTCACGTTACAATAATTAAATAGAAAAAGTAATAAAACAAAATAACATGGTAGAATATTTACAACTTTCCTCATCAAGACACGTGCAAAAATTATACTATTATTAGTAAAGAAAAATTAAATCTTTTTTTCTAAATGAAACAATTTTTTAGATCCATGTATCACATTTGAATCTATCAAAATGTTATTTAAATTAATATTCGTGTTTGGAGTAATTATTATAATATGTGCATCCGAAGAAGCTTCGCCGTTATCAAAAGTCGATCTCAAAAGAAGAGAATTTCTAATATTGGAAGAGAGAATGTGGAATCAAGTTCTAGATCACGACGATAACGGCATAGGAGGATCTGAAAGAACCATGGAGTTTGCAGTTCGACTCCTTCGTCAGTTTCAAACATTTGGAGATGCACTGCATCAGGTGAATTTCGTTTTATTTAAATAAATTATCACCTGCGTAATTGACCAGGTGTCGATTTATCAGTAAAAACTATTTTCGATTCAGTGCATCTGACTAATGTTTGAAAATTAAAGGAATTTCCAGAAGACATTTCGTACGGTCTAGATAATCTTGACAGTGTCTGGATTTGGGCGAGAACTTATGCCGAATTGAGAGGAATTTATGCGCTATATGAAAGTTTCAGACGTTTTCAAAATTTACAAACCGCTCAAGGTAGAGTGCCATCGCCGCATCAGGCATGGTTGGATTTAACCGAAACCATTTTACATGATGGAAGATCATCCGTCGTTGCGGCAGAAACACAAATAACAGATTTTATCGAAAAAAATAACTTGTTGGAAGAAATTCGTAAGGTAAAATAATAAGTAGTGAAACATACGCCTGACCAAAGCGCGAAAATAATATCCTACTTTCAATTATTATTGTTTCAGGAAGTCCAGGGGGATATGCAATGCAACACCAATCAGTCTCCGCAACAAATACTTTACAATCTTTACAACAGCATAGCTTTGACAGAACTCAAGGGCTACATGATGATGCAATTTTCCTACATGTTGTTGAAATTATACAATCAAGGTAAAAACGAATAACATTATCACATAAAATATTCATTTCCAATTTATTACAGGAAATTTCACGAAGGAAGCTCAGATTATGAGAGATCGCTATGAAGAAAGAACTAATATGGCGATAGAATCAGTGAAAACTTCAATGGAGTTAGCATCCCGCGAACTATGGAAATGCGATCCTAAAAAACACGTGGAAGGTCTGAATAATAAAAAAAATTAATAAGTGGCCATTTTACAAGTTACGTAACGTTTTCAGGTGAAACTTACATTCAAGTGACTGAACTTATACAAGGATACGTTCAAAATGAAGTCGATCTTAATCCGGAAGGTAATTGTAGGGATACTTGTTCCGATTATCAATACACGAAAAGTCACAGTTGCTTCAAAAATCTTTACTGCCGGCAACAGCGAAGATGCAATGGAAAAATCATAAATTGTCAATATCTAGATTCAGATATGTGGGTGTGTCCTGCTGTAAGTACAATTATTTAAGTGTAACATATGCATATATTTTAAAAGTACTAAATTTAGAATGCGTTCAGTGGTCGAAGATACGAATATATAGAATATGAAAATGGACGGGTGTTGGGTAGAAAGCAAGGTTGTCAAAAAGGAACGATAAAAGTTGACAGTTGGTGGCGTTGGTTGTTCTGGCATTGTTCCTACTGTTTTTGTTTGTGCGACGAACAAGGTGTCTATTCCGATAGATACTTCAATATGAGAGCCAGCATTGCAGATGTAGAAAATAACAGGTTGGTTTTATTTTTCATTTTCCAAACTTTCTGTTATAATAGAAATTTTCCAGGGTTATGACAGGTTTAAGGTTTACCAAGAAGAATAGAATTATTCATCTACAAATTCAAGAAGGTAAATTATTACCTCGTGGTAACATCGACAGTACAACCGTGCGTTGGGTGCCAGTGCAGGATTACAAAATAACAGACAGACAAATTTTTAACGGTCAAGATTATTTCACAATGAACTGGGAACAACGTAGGCTGGATTTAGACGATCTTAATGCCGCGGAAGGAAGAATATTAACAGGTAAGATTATCGCAACAAAAATGAGCTTTGAAAGACTATTTATTAAATCTATAGGGGTGCGGTTTAAAAAAATTGGATCCCATCTTAATTTTGAAATTTACACAACTCCGTTTGACTTCATAACGGGACAACTCAATCAACCGAGGGTAAATAGTTACTGGGAAGATAACAGTAACACAGATGCAAGCCTACAAAATCCAAGGTAATACCAAAAAAAATATTACGTAAATTATTTTTAACCCCTTTTTGCATTACCAAACTTTCATTTTATTTTAGTATTAACGGATTTTATACACCAATTCATTTGTAAGTAAATAATTAAGCAATGCACGATTAGTTACTTTAATTTTTTCCAACTCCACTCCCACCTTTTATTAGAAAATGAAAGAAAGAAAACAAATTTTCTATGTGTTTGAATTTTTCAGGTCAAAACTGAATATCAATCATCCGGATATACCCATACGTTCACCGAATCCGTCAACCCCTGATTCAAAATCAGACCAATATGTAGAATTCACACACAGTGATATGGATAGAGATGCGGCTCAAACAACAATACCGTTCTTAGATGCACAACCTGTAGAATCGATATTACCTGTACCACTGTCGGGTGCCGGAATTTATCATAAGGGCCAAAGAAATTTCGGAGGCTTTGTTGCCCCAAAAATAATGACATACGATTTTAGTAAACATCTGCAAGCCGGATTTCCAGAAAATGATGTACCAGTCGATACAGAATAATTTTTTAAATATAATATTCAATAAATTTTAAGTTAAATGAACAAAGAAACATCTCGGGATGATTTCACCAAGAATGTGATAGATGTTATGTTAACATGAATTGTAATTTAGTTATGTAAAACTACTTTGTATAATGTTTAAGTACAGTAATTTATTTGTAATAAATTATTTTTATTTCTATTTTTGTTTTAATTCATTAGAAAAATAAAAACCTATCAAGTTATTTAGCAAGATATGAACAAAGCTATCGAGGATTATCGAGGTAGGTAGATCTTACAGTGCAGAGAAAAATAAAGTAATTTCCATTTTTCTGTCGGATGTTAAAATTATCGCCGAATACTCAACTTCATTTTTCAAATGAAAGCTTATACAGACTATAATATAAAGTAGCACTTACATTAATTCTCAATGGATGCATGATCAGCAATATTAGCACGTCTGGATCAGGTAGAATTTCATTAAGCGTTAAACCTTGTTCGGAAACTGCCTGCGAGAGAAAAACTGCAAAATGTCTGTGAAGAGGTAGATGAAATGAAACTTCTCCACGATCAATCTGAAAAAAAAAATTAATTTAGCAGAAAGGAATATTTATACAAGAAAAGATTTGCAATAATTTTTAGTTTTAATTCGAATTTTCTATTAATCACGCATAAGTGGTACAGGGGAAGAAAGCCGAAAGTCTAAATATGGAAATCCGCTGTAAAACAGTTTAGTTCCGATACCCATAAACTCAATGGTGAGATGGCTACTAGACAATTTTCTTGAGGATCTCATGAACTATTGATTTTTTTAAAATTTTTTTACCTTGGTGTGAATTATAGTAAATTAAATATTTTTGATAAACAATTAATAGTATTCATAAGCGTACTTCTATCAGTGCCAGTTTTTTATTAATGTTGACATATTTTAGTGCCGACTATGAATTTATTCCAATTAACTATAACGATAGTATTGTACTAAAACTTGCCGCTTATAAACATATTTTGCAATATCTGTTTTGGAAATTGCTTGCGGTCCCGAGCAGATCTCCCAATAAGTAATAACTAATAAAGTACTTTTATTCGTAATATTTTTGAATACATTTCATTTATAAAATTTTTTTGCTGCTTTGTGAACAAATTTGTGAGAAATTTAAACTGACAATGAAGATTAAAATAAAATAAAGTCTATTAAAGCAAAGAAAAAATATTAAATTTCTTTATTTAATTTTATTGCTTTAATTAATCACCGTTTTATATAAATTTAAATAAAGTAGTGGTTCTCCAACTATTAAACTGGACCAGCAATACTCGTTTCAGGAGTTCACAAAAAATATTGGAATGAATTTAAACGTTGGCTAAAAAACTTGTTTTTAATTAGATTAATTTGATTGTAACAGGATAAAAAATCTGATGAATATACAATCGACAATTCTATAGTAAACAACTATATACTTTTCCTCCATGGAAGGATGTAATGTATTACGATATACTTATCCTTTGAAATGATTGTAGATATACTATCATTTTATATCCTCCGTGCAAGCAAAATCCTAGATATAGAAAATGTGTTGTATAATTAAAAAAAACCATACGTAATTAATGGACCCAAAGAATTATAATATCTGCTTCTGATAGGTAATATTATCTTTTACTTCCACTAAAGGTCATTCATAAATGTACCCGTTCAAGTCAAGTAGTAGACAGAGCACTCTACTCTTAGCAGCGTTATGGCTTCCTTATCAAATTTGATCTTCAAAATTCTTTCCTTCCAAACGAAATTCTGTCTTACAGTTGTTGATTTAAACTTATCCAACTGCATCTTCCTTCTTCTATACCAGTGGTTCCAAAACTTTTTTGTCTCGTAGACCACTTGCCATGTTCTTCAGTTTTTCATTTTTTTGAATTTTTCAAATTAAAACAAATAAAATTAAAATTTATTATCTGTTAGATAAAGTAAATAAGCAAAAAATTAATGTTTTCAGTGGGAAGGATGAACCTGGTGCTTTGTTAACAATTTTCAATATTTGGCATTGATATAGTTAGGTTTAATTTCAAATCTCCATGGTTAATGACGTCCAGTCTGTTTCTTTTTGTTGTTAGGAGATTGGCAACCGCACTGAAATCCCTTTCCACTAAGTATGAGGAAAGGAGGGAAATTTAATCCAGGGGCATATCAGGTTCTACTATAGTTTCTGCTTTACATCTCCTGTTCCCCCAATTTGTTTTTCACTGACATAGACCCTTTGCACCACTTTGGGAACCACTGTTCTACACAGATTAAAATTGAGAAAACTTTTAGTTTCAGTTAACTATTTCACCAAAACAAAAAGGGGCCAAAAGTTTTTATTCGCCAACATGGCAGCATATTTCTTACTTTTTAAGCCAATCTTGTATATTGTTCTTGTTGTATATTTCTCCAAGGTGCTTCAACTCAGGGGTAGTATCTTATAAAATTTGGTACCCCAAGTTTTTGTTTGACTTTGTCGATAATGTGATTATTAGTATGAGCTGAAAGCTTTTAGCATACTCTCCTTCTGTAGATTCATATAAATTATGTGTCATTAATATACACACTTGATATTAGTTTGAGTAGGTACCAGATGATACATAAGATCTAAACTTTGCAGCCAACAGAGAAAGAGGTTCAGTCAGCAACTTCAGTCTAGAATTTATTATGTAGTTTACTTAAATGTTCTTGAGGTTGCCATGTAAAGATGTAAAGCCTCAATACTCTTCTTACTTTTTTCTTTGAAAAAAATCTTGACTAAACAAGAATTTTACCTCTTATTTGATCTTTCTTGTAGTCAAATAAAATAGAAAAAAGATTCTACTGCATTTAAGTTTTTCTGATCAATAAAAAAATGTATCAGACAATTTATGTAACTCTTCTAGTTTTTTGTATGGAATGTTTAATTTTGGATCAACATAAAATGTTGTTATTATACGTAATGTTTTGAATATCAGTTACCTAGATCAATGTGCAGTACAGTCTCGGTAATCAAAACACACGCTAATCCGACCATCCAGTAATCCCACCAAAAGAAAAACTCGGTAGTTTGCACAAATAGTTTATAATCCGAACACAACTAATAAAATTTTCGGATTATAGAAAAATGTTTGGATTGCGGAAAAAAGAATAAGATGAAAAATAATGTTTACAAACTGAAGTAGAAGAGTGGGTAAATAGAGGAAATCAGGAAAAGAATAATTTAAAAGATCCAGAAATTATTGAGCAATTTATAGAAAATCCGAAGTAGAAGATGATGAAGAAAGTGACGAAAATGGAAATGTTTGTACATTTATTTAAGATGAGCATGTGAAAATGATGCTCATTTCATAAAATTTTATTGTTCTAGCAATTCAGAGAAGAGGCAATTTTCGTTTTTTAACTTTATCCAGTAATCCGAACTTCTCTGTAATTTGAATGAGGTCAGGTTTCTATTAGTTCGAATTACCGAGACTGTACTGTACCTAGTATCAAAACCTAGCAGATGATAGTAAATCAATTTAAAATTTTTTTTAACTTTCTGTCTTCGTTCCCCGAATATGCTCTAGTATTTTGCCATTTTAAAATCAGAAATTTTGTTCATAACTGTTTTGAAACAAATAGATGGCGCAAACAGTTAAAAACCTGTACATATTTTTTTAATTTTAAAAATAATCAAAATTTTTTTATGCGTGATAACAGAGTACAACCAGGTGACAAATGATAACTACCTTTAAAAATACTGAGCAAAAAAGGTACAAGTATTAATACATATTTTTTAATCAGTAATATCTGAACTAGCCTCTCCGGTACAGGTTCTGTTAAATTTTTAACAAAACTTACCATATTAACATTTGTAAAGTTGATAGCATCAAACCATTCCAATATCGATGACAAACATGCAGATAAAACGCGCCTCGAATAAGAAACAGTGGATGAATCCAAAAGATGTGAAACCATAGCCCACATCGGATAGGAAATTCCTTCTAATTCGCTACTGAAAGCGGCATAATACGAATTTGGTTCGTATTCCACATGTTCTTTCAGCAACTTTTCGTTTACATTCATTCCCTGATACATGGAAATGAAGGTGAACCAAATTTCTAACAATAAATCGTCTCCCATAAATTGCAAAGCTACGGGACGATGAGACAAAATGTTATTGAGGTCAGAAACCAAAGGCCAATAACAATGATCTTTTAGTAAATGGGCCCCACAATTAACAACGTAATGAAAATTATTATTTGGATCTAAAAATACAAACCAGTCAGTATTATGTGGAAAAGATAAAATTGTTAAAAGTAATTTACCGTGCAAAGTATTTTGTACTAAAGTTTTACTCATCATGTACTTAAGACTAACAATTATTATTAGTAACAGATTATGCTGCTCCGCCATTCTAAGTGCCAAACTTTCATTGGAAAACAGTTGAACGCTTACGTGGACGATTCTATTACTAACGGTGTCAGGATCCACCACATGTTCAAGCATTAACGGAATTCTACTGTAATGCGATACAAAAGCATTCGTGAAACATTCCTAAAATTTAAAATATTTAAATTACAGTCGATCAAAGGAAATACAAAATTTACTTTATAATCAAGATCCGGTAACATGTTCAGCAGGAGACAAACAATCTTTTGGGGAAATTCGTATTTCACTATCCAAAATACAAGTTCTTCTAAGAAAGTATTATGAGTTACATATCGTTGAAGACCTGGGCAGTCTTTAAATTCGTCTATAGGCTCAGGATTGGCAAATTCTTGCACAGCCTCATTGTAAAGTCGTTTTGATTCGGTCATGTATTGAGCATATTCAGATTCGGCTGATTCCGGTATTTCGTTCAATATTCTATACATCTAAAATGAGACATTTGCTGTCATGGCAAAATGGTTTAATTATATTAGCAATAATACCTGCGGATTTGTTAATGCTTGAGTCATTACTCGTCTCATAAGCCCACCCATATTATTAAAATCCATTAACATAGTTACAAAAGCATCGGTGTCGTGAATAGAAAATGTATACGAATAAAGCACATTACCATTTGAAAGGACTTCTTTTGTACTGCAATAAAATAAACAATATAATTTACCTTCACCATCTTAAAATTAACAAATGATGGAAGTAAAATTTACCTAATTTCTCTCAAATGTTGTATCAGTCTCAAAATAATTCTAGGCATCATTGCTTGTGCAACACACATGAGATCAGCTGGTGCAGCAAACTTACTTGTCATTTTGTTTGGACCGTGACGATCGCAAAACCTACAACACAAAATTTTACTTATCTAGAAAATTTTGATGTGATCGAGTGTCGTTTACCCAGATTCTTTCATAACAGAAGTATCTCCACAATCACAAGCACCTCCGGCTTGACTAAGAAACATGTTAAAATCATGACGATGATGGTTGCCTTTTTTGAAACAGTCCGTGCACAACGACATACACGGAGATATACCACAAGTGCGACATCTGTAGGCCACAAAATTTGGAGTCCATACTAGCCCGCAAGTTGTTGCATTATCAAACATTCGCACTGGAATTACATAACAAGCATAAATTATTTTTTATTATTATAATAAATCGTGTCAACTTCGGACGTACCTGAATTGCTAAATTCATCTGGGGTACGTCCACCAGCCATCAACCATTTGCACCAATCAATAGTTTCCCACTCATCGATTGCTTTGGCAGGATTTAAAAGATTGTCTAAAACTTCATTCAAATGTTCAGGATTACCTCGTTGCGAGCAATCGGCATGTACGTAAGCAGCAGCCGCACGCTTTCCTTTCAGCATTAAAACCTTAGCCTCAAAATTACTATTCGAGGCCATTTTTAATAATCACTAAAATATCATTTCGCATAAAACAGCAAAAATTAGACGGAGCTAGATTATGAATTAATAAAAAAATTTCAAATAGTTTGGGTGTTCAAACTTTGACATTGACAGGGCGCACTGCGATTTTTCACGATTTATTATTAAAACTCGATACACAAATAATTATTTAAACCACAATAATATTCTATTTAATTAATACTTTTCGTTGGGACCGAAATGCTTTGAAATTAATCTAAAGGTAAATACGTAGTTTTGCAAATAGCACAGTTTTGGGCGATGTTATTGTCTCTTTTTACCGCAATTTATACAACTATTGAAAAAGGATAAACAAAGAGTTGTCGTGAAAATAAAACAAAAAGAGTGATAGAAAATTTACACCACGTAAGTCGGTCACGGGAGTGAGGTTAATGAGAACTCGACACCTGCCAAATTACTGTTAACGTGTAATACAAATAAATTCAATAAAACGCCTTTTTGGACTTTTATGCCGTAAAAATCATGTAATTTGTACTCGTGCGATTAATTCCAAAAATATTAGAAACTGGAATTGACATTTTGTAACGGTACTTTGATTTTTAATAGTTGGTATTTGTATGTAAATAAGTTGGACTCTTAAGGCTGGACTTGTAGTAAAGTACAAGGAGTTTTATTTCCAATATTTATCGTTAGGTGTCGCCAAATATAAATCTTAGCGATTTTACATTTTTTATCCACGACCACTATATTAGGAAGGTTTAATACGTCCGTTTTCCGTGGATTAGAGGCCTTTTAATACACTAGTGGATTAGAATTCATAATACACTAGTGGATTAGTTTTCAGCTCAAAATCAGTAGGTATTGGTCAAAATCAATTTGTCAAATCTGACGTTTCTCAAAACCAAAATTTTTACTTGTGGTTTTGGCCATGGTCGTGGATAAAACGTTGAATTACATTCGGGAATTATCAAGCCTATAATCCTCTCGAAAAAATGTAACTCTCGGCTGTGCCTCGAGTGCCCATTTTTTCTCGTTGATTAGAGACTTCTTAATCCCCTTATATAATTAATAACTATAATTTGTTGTGGATTTCATAACAAATGGAATAGTGCAGCTTAAAAAGTTGGTTGGAGGAAATCAATACGTCGAAACAAAAATATGATTTTTTACGTCTTTTGCTATTTCGTAAGCTTTCCATAAAATTCTGTTATTGCCAATTAAATAATAAAATAGTTAAATGAACCTAATTTATAACTCCGTAAGATTATAATAGAAAAAGAACATTAAAAATAAAACCTTAAGATTAACTAGAACAATTAAATTAAATATACAAAAACTAATAAAAAAAGATCAAAATTCAGTTACATAGAATCGGTGGCTTTAAAATGATCATTATCAATTGTGGAGTACGCATGACCTTCGTTGATGAGAAACTCCAAAGCAGCACTGAAATAAAATTACATAATTGTGGTAAAACAAATCCTTTTAAGATAACAATGCGTTATTATATTTTCGATATAAAACTGATAAGAACTTACTCGACTTCTCTATGTTGATGTGGTTGAAATTGTTGCCAAATGTTTGATCGATGTAAACCAGAAGTTGAATTAATGGGTTGTAAAATGCGATAAACTTTCTGTTGAATGGGAGTCAACCCTGTCGAGGAAGCAGCTGGTGCCTCCACATCATTATTATACATGTAACTCATAGAATTGGCTAACTCAGCTCCAGGGTTGTTTTTCATATTTATCGCCGAAGACACCTTCGAAATCAAATTTAGATAAATAAAATACTTGTTAAAATGGTTTAGCCCTTACAGGATTTTTAGACATCTCTTCTGCTTCGAGACGTGTGTGTATCACTTCCAGTAAATGTGTGGTAATTTCATTGAGATTATTAACTGGAAACATTTTTAATACCATCAGTAATTTTTCACCTTCTTGAGTCCGTAATGACCCATAAACTCTTACGTAACAGCCTTCCTTAACGACTGGTAAATTGGGAGAGGTATTCTAAAATATACAGGTTAATTCACATAGACTAACAAAAAAATTTCAAATTAATCTCACGTCGTTTTCAAGCCACCACACGGCTTTGATTGTGCCAGTGTGATCTTCTATTTCGTATGTTACTTTAGTTGACTGTGCATCCAACTCCTTTAAAATACCCACGATTGTAACCTAAAAACTGACGTATGAGTAACAAAATTTATACTTACAATTTCAATATACTCACGATTTGTGTAGCCATTCCAAATAACTTAAACTCTTCTTCGGGATGATCTCTAATTTGGCGAACACACAAAGGAACGACGCTTTGTGATCGACGCACCTAAAACAAAATTAAATTACGTATACTTCCTCGTAACTATTTACATATTACTAACCCCCTTTCCTTTGGCCGGGGCACCAGCATTTGTAACGGATGTATTAAGAAATCCAGCTCCACTGTTAGTTACAGAATCCCCTAAAAATTATTGTTTAAGATTTAATTTCTTCTTAAAACGTATAATATTACCAAAGTTGCTGTTGTTCCACATTTTTATTATTAATAAAATGATATAGAAGCCAAAAGCCAAGTAACCTTACAAAACCTCAATTTTAAAAATTTGACAGTCGATTTGCTTTACAGCCCGCCAAATATAAGAGGAAGATATCCTAACCTGAATCTGTAAACACCAATGAAATTAAAGCGCGCTAACGAATTATTTTACAAATCTATCGGGGGAGAGAATTTTTTGTCTATTTTCAAGTTTGTTTGATGAAGTAATCTAACAAAGTAGGTGCCATGTACGTGCAGTGGAATGAGGAGAATAAAAACGCTGCGGCCAATAGAAACAAAAACGAGAAAAATGTTATTAATTGTTGCCACTTCAAAATTCAAAATTCATTGAAACATGTAGGAAATAAAATTTTCTACAAAACCGTCCACTCGGTGTTTTTTTTATAAATTATATTATTAATTATTTTTGTATCAATAAATTATTAAAAATTAATTTTTCGCGAAAACTGATTTGCGCTACATCTAGGATCATAGCAACCGAACTACCCCAATAATTCTTAAATATTTTGAAAATGTTCCATGTTAAACGGGTCGTTGTTGGAATATCTGGGGGTGTTGATAGTGCCGTTGCAACTTTATTATTAAAACGAAAAGGTTATAATATTTAAAAAATTTTGTTTTCTTGCTGAAGTTAAAATTATAGGTTATGACGTTTGTGGTGTTTTCATGCAAAATTGGGACATAGCCGACGAAACTGGAGTTTGTAGAGCAGATGAAGATTACAAAGATGCTGCATTTGTTTGTAAAGAATTAGATGTGCCTTTGTACCGAGTTAATTTTGTCAAAGAATATTGGAATAATGTGTTCAGGTACTCATTAATTTAATAAAAAATTTATCACATCGTAAGAGTAAATTTAAAATTTTAGCGAATTATTGAAGGCCTATCAAATTGGAGAAACGCCAAATCCTGACGTATTGTGCAATAAATTTGTAAAATTTGATCATTTTTATAAATATGCTACAGAAAACTTAAATGCAGATGCTATTGCGACTGGTCATTACGCAAGAACAAGTTTTGGAACCTACCTCGAAGATTATGATCCAAATAAACGTAAAGTTACTTTAATAAATTAATATTTATATCTATAACTGGATATTATTATAGTATCAAAATTGCTCATACCCAAAGATTCGATAAAGGATCAAACATTATTTTTATGCCAAATAAAGCAGTATGCTCTACGTAAGACGATGTTTCCACTAAGTGAGCTCACGAAACCAGAAGTGAAAAATATTGCAGCAGAAAATGGCCTGAGTAGGATTTCAAAAAAGAAAGAAAGTATGGGGATTTGTTTCATAGGTACTAGAAATTTTCAAAAATTTATTTCTCAAGTAAGTAACGTGAAATCAAAATTAGGTGCACCGGATTAATTGGAAGCAAATTTAGTATATAAAAGACAAACCTGGAAATTTTGTTAGCTTGGATACTGGTAAAATTGTTGGCCAACATAAAGGAATGCATCACTGGACTTTGGGTCAGAGAAGCAAAATATCTGGAGTTGATTCAGCTTATTTCATAGCAAAAAAGGATATTGACACAAACGACATCTTTGTGGTAAGTATAAAAATGACCTAAAAAATTTTGTAATAAAATCTCTTGTAACAGACAAAAGGAACCGATAGTTCTAAGTTGTTCAACGATTCACTTTACACCTCGGAACCTCATTGGATCAGCTCTCCCCCACGAGAATTAATAAACAGTGAAATTTTCACATGCGATTTTAAATTTCAACACGTAGATAATGTAATACCTTGTTTAATGTGTAAAACCTCTTCTGGCTTAGTTGTTCTCTTAAACAAACCATTACGTAGTTTAACACCTGGACAATTTGCCGTATTTTATAAGGACGACGAATGTTTAGGAAGTGCTGAAATTGTAAGTCCAGGCCCTTCAATGTTTAATTTGTTAAATTACAATAGCCAAGCTGGGCATTCAATTCTTTCAAATAAAGAAAAATTGTTTAAAACACAAAACCAGACTGAAAATAATGAAAATTGTGAAAATTTTGTAATGGATAAATTAATTAAAAAAGTTAATTTATAGTAAAACATTTTTATTAAAATTACATTCTTCTCCTTTTCTTATCTTCATCGGAGCTACTATTATTGGAATCATGGGATGAGTGGGACTTTTTCTTATGCTTTTTAAGAGAAAACAATTTTTTTTTTAATTTTCAAACAAATTCAAAAAAAAATTTTTCAATTTCAAATCCTGTTCGCTGAGTCAATTTTACGATATCACAAAATATCGTTTCTAAATAATTTAGATTATGTTTATAAATACAAAATCAAAAATTTAATTTTTTATTTCAAACTTATGGTTGGTAATTCTGATTAATAGACAGACAAGGAACACAAAATTTATTCTCACTCTGTCTTACGATTTGAAATCGAAATCAAGTCATGGCTTCTGAAGAAAGTGGAAATTCTTCTGAAGATGAGCAAGTTATTGCAGAAGAACATGGGAAAAACGCTGAAGAAACAACTACAAAAAACGAAGAAAGTGTAGACGAAATAATCGCAAAGGATGTCGAACCCGAAAAAGAAGTTACATGGAAAGATTTGGTAACTGTCACAGTCACATGTTGAACTTAACCTCAAATATTATATTTATTATTTTAAGGGCCTCGTTGATGTTCTATGTACTGCTTGCGAGCAACTGAAATGGAAAACCCCAACGAGAATTCAGCGAGAAGCAATTCCTCAGGCATTGGAAGGCAAAGATGTAATCGGTTTAGCCGAGACTGGTTCCGGCAAAACTGCAGCATTTACGTTACCAATTTTGCAAGCTTTGTTGGAATCTCCTCAACGCTATTTTGCGCTAATTTTAACGCCTACACGCGAATTGGCTGTTCAGATATCCGAACAGATTGAAGCTTTAGGTGCTAGTATTAACGTAAAATCGTTGGTTATTGTAGGTGGAATGGACATGGTCACTCAAACCTTGGCCTTATCTAAAAAACCTCACATTCTTATTGCAACACCGGGACGTTTGGTTGATCATTTAGAAAATTCCAAGGGTTTCAACTTGAGGGCACTGAAATATTTGGTAAGCTAGACAATATTATCAATGTTCGAGCTGCTTTACGATATGAATTGTTTAGGTAATGGACGAAGCGGACAGAATATTGAATATGGATTTTGAAGTAGAAGTAAACAAAATTTTAAAAGTTATTCCAAGAGAAAGACGTACGATGCTATTTTCAGCCACCATGACCAGTAAAGTCAATAAATTACAAAGAGCTTCACTACGTAACCCAGTTAAAGTTGAAGTGAGCAATAAATATCAAACTGTTGCAAAATTAAATCAATATCACATTTTTATTCCCGTTAAGTTTAAGGTAATTTTTTTCGTACTTTTATGAAAAACAAACTTATAATTTCGTTTTCTAGGATGTTTATTTGGTTCACATTTTAAATGAACTGGCTGGTAAAATTTTCATGATATTTTGTTCGACTTGTAATAATGCAATGAGGACTGCGCTTATGTTACGGCATCTGGGATTCACAGCGGTTCCGTTACATGGTCAAATGAGTCAAAATAAAAGATTAGCTGCTTTAACGAAATTTAAAGCGAGAGATCGGTCTATACTCATTTCCACCGATGTTGCAAGTAGAGGTTTGGATATTCCCGATGTCGATGTAGTCGTAAATTTTGACATTCCCACCCACAGTAAAGATTATATTCATCGAGTTGGTAGAACTGCAAGGGCTGGACGATCGGGAAATGCAATAACATTTGTAACTCAGGTAAGGTAAACAAGCTAGTTTTTATTGTTTGTTTTTAAATTGTTGTTTGTAGTATGATGTCGAATTGTTTCTTCGTATTGAGGAGCTGATCAAGTTAAAGATTCCTTTATATAAAGTTGACCAAAATGAAGTTATGGTTTTGCAAGAGCGAGTTGCTGAATCCCAACGTGAAGCAAACTTGGTAAGTACTTAAGTTGGAGTAAACGAATTTAGTAAAGTTACAGACATTCCATAAATTATGTACTTGAATTCCAATAGTAAGTTTGACACTTATTATTGATCGATGATAGAGAAAGCAGTGTATTTGAATGCTATTCAGCTAAACATAATTTATGCAATTTAATTTACAATTCATAATATTTCGAATGTCTTTTATTGTTGCCGAAACCTTTTGATTTTAATTTTAAAATCTTTAGAAACTGAAGGATCTCGCCGAAAATAAGAACAATAAGAGGAGGAAAGGTGGTGGAGATGGTGATGACGATGACACCGAAACATCGCTTGGCGTGAAGAAACGACTTAAAAAGAAAAGGCGATAACTTAAAATATTTCTTAATGTATAGTTTTTCATAATATGTATTTATAAATATACAAAAAATTTAACAATAACCAAATGCTTTGCTAATTTTTAAATCAGTTCAAATAAAAGCAGAACATTGTTCGCATAGTAATTCGCACAAAGACAAACTTAAACTATATCACTTCTCATCTTTGATAAAATTTTTATAATATTAAAAATCATACTTTTGACTAATTTTGAAATAGCTATAATTATGTACATATCAAGAGTCGATGACCGTGTGGGCAGTAATCTTAGGAATTCAAAACCATTAGCACTTTTATTACCAACATTGTAAAATTCAGTCTTATAATTTGGAATTTAGGTGTCACTTTGCAGTCATTCATATTCTGATAATGGATCCTTCAAATGCAATACCCATTTTTTATTTTTCAAGTCATCTAAACGATGAGATAACCACTGATCTTCTAACATTTGATATCTGCTGGAGCACAAAAACAGCGGTTTTCCACGCCTAAAAAATAAAATTGTAACAAATCAACTTGCAATAAAAGCAATGCAGACTTCTTTGAGGGGCCTTTCTCACTTAGAAGTAAAGACTTGCGTTGAAAATTTAACTCACCTAAGGTCACGATCCTCTTCATCATAAGCATCTAAATATGGAGAACCCCACGAATATGCTCTTATACCATAAACTATATATACAAATGTTGAAGAAGCGTCTAAAAATATTCCCGTTCCAACACCACATTTTCCGGTATGAGCTATATCTTCGGGATAATCCTTATTCTTGCAACATTTTTGGTATTTACAAATTAACGTACCACACACTAAACAAACGCTGGCTTCTTCCGGAATACTGTTGCACCCACTACACTTTTTTGAATAGTAATACTAAAATAAAAGTAGGTTAAAAGAGAAAATGAATTGAGCCGCTATAAACTTACTGCAAAAAATTTTTCATATTCTCTAGGCAACTGTAATAATCGAGGTCGATGCCAAGAAATGTGTTGATCTCTTATAAGTGACTTAGCAACAAATGAATTTCTATTTATGAGCGTCAGCAATTGCGCACACCACGTTTGTGGTAAAATAGTATCAAAATTATTTTTGCTAGGCCAGTTTAAGACAACAGCTGCGTTAAAACTCTGCGATTTATCTACAACTAAATCTAGGAAATATGCCAACTTAATAAATTCGTTTTCAGATTTTTCTATTTCTGGTAGAGGTTGATTATAAACATGATGCTTTATTAGAGTTGCTATTCGTAAAAATGGAAGACATAAAGTTTGTACCTAAAAAATATTATATTAGTATTGAAATGCGGAACGAAATTAAAAAAGGAAGTAATACCTCTTTTTCGATAGCATTTAAGTTAGCACGTGAATTAGTATTGGTTACATTGACATTGTCATCCATTTTTCTGATGTCATGACCAACCGATTTTGAAATTAATTTCATGGCTCCACGTAAAGTATTTGGTTTAGTAGCTGTGTCCTTGTAAAAATAAGTGCGCTCCGAATTTGGCATTACGGTAAAAATTTGCATCAGCACTTGGTAATAAAGTAAGTTGTAAATCATCTTTACTAATGTTGTAAAATGTACTGCAAATAAAAAGGTTAGTCGATCCCACACATCTGTTTATCTTGAAAAGCTTACCTTGTTCCATGTCTAATCCCAATACTTGTATGAGCCAAATCAAAACCGCTATTGGATCATGAAGCATCAGAGGAACGTCATTTTCTAAAGTTTTTACAGGTACTTTACTGATATAGGTCAGTTGCCTGAAAATCGTAACTGCGGAATTGCTTAATACCGATTTGGCATAAAAATTGGTAACATTGAGTAACGGAACTAAACAACTTTGCCTCGAAATATTATTTGACTTAGATTTTTCAATAGTAAACAAACTTCCACCTCTTTGCAATAACTCTACTTCCAAAATTGTTCGAACATGTGAAACAGAAACATGTAACAATTCCGGTTTCAATTTATTTTTGAACAAAGCTGTACGAGTGTGAGACACAATTGACTCCATTGCAGTGTATAAATCTTCAGGCGCGTACTTTTCTTGATGTGCTCGAATTTTTTCAAATCGATCTCGTAGTTCGCAAATTGTTTTATAAAGGTTGGGTCGTTGATGACTATAAATTTTCGTTTTTTTGCTAATGTTAACTCGAAGTGGTAATACATCGTTTGACAACTGACAGCATGTTGGACACAAATATTCGTAATAGCTGGGCATATAAAATCTGGATGAATCACTTTCTTCTACAATATCTGGTAAAGAAGCTCGATATTTCAACAAGCAAGGTATGTGAACCTGATGACCACAAGTGTGAAAATTCAATCCACTATTCCAACCGACTTGCATGGGTAATTGGAATGGATTCTAAATGTAATAGACGTTATTAAACGGGATTTAATTTAAATATCAGGCTACTTACAAGTTGATAATGCTGTTGAAGTAATTTTGCACGTTCATAAAATTTATGAGTTAACGTATCGTCTTGGCTAAATAACTCCCATTCCTCATTCGAAGTTGGTAGAGGAACTCGTTTTTCGTGCCGCCTTTGAGTACCGGCTACTTTTGTACCTTGAACAAACACCGGAACTCCCATTCCGGTTCCATCAGAATTTTCGTTACAAATAGCGCATACGATTCCACCTTTGCTTTCTGTTATTTCCTCCGGTGTCTGATCCATAGCTAACAAATAATAATATTTATTTATTTTTTATATTCATTTTCAAAAACTCACCTTCACTTTTCATTTTTTCCATAAATTGTTTTCCTTGCGAAGCCAACTGCATCATCACTTGTTTTTGTCTTTCTCTGCTTATTCTCTTCTTCTTGTTTTCTTCTTCCAATTCTTTTTTTCTCTTAATTTTCATAGTCTCGTTGACCAATTTCGGAGGCCAAAGTTTACTTCGAGTTTCCTATAAATAAATTGTATGATACTAAACTTTAAACTGTTTTTAAAATATACCTTAATGTAATTTCTACAAGAATTACTTAAACTGCTAATTTTTTCCAAAAATTTTCCAATTGCAGTTGGTCCTGTTACCGCATAAGATTCTTCTTGGTAAGTAGAACTGGAAGCCTCTGCTTGATAAATATCAGGATTGTAGCTGTCTTCTGCACCAGACAACTTGGAGTGAAGTTTGAGAAGCAACGATAAAATGCTTTCGTTAATATTGGTCGTAACATTTTCGCCAACTAAAACAATTATTTTTAGTATGTCGAACAGGAATTGTTGAATTGATAATACCCTTAGACGGATCGGACTTGTTGAACGATACTACGCTTCCAATTTCAATTAAAATATTTTCGTTCAGTAAATCGGAATCATACCACGTTGCTATATCCATATCACTAACTATTCTTTTCTCACTTTTGTTTATATTCTGAAATAACAAGTTTTTTAAGTAAGAGTTATTTAATTAAAATTTTTTCTAACCTTTTCGGTACTGCAGAACTTCATTCCAATAGTAGACATTTCTAACAGAAATACCACTAAAGCTAAGGCTTCGTCATAGGAATGCTTTTCGCAGTGAACGGCTTTGTAAAGGACTGCAAAAGCAAAGGCATGAAAAATTCTGGATTGTAGGACAATTCTTGGATCACAATAATTTGGGTCGCAATCCACCGGGTGTTTGTAGGGAAGCCAATAGTTTGACTTATCTAACAGCTTATATCCATGTTTGGATGCATGATATTGTAGAAATCTGTCCATCGAGTTTCGAACGTGTACGTGACGCAAAGCTATAAATATTGGATCGTAATATTTTTCCCAAACCACCTCTTTGGGTAGATAAATTCCATCCTGCATATTATATCGTCTTTTGTAAACTGCAAGTTCGTTCAATATCATGTCTAATTCCTCTTCGGGAAACGTTGTGCCCCTATTTGGCATTTCTCTTAATAGATGGGAACGAGTTGAATCTTCCATCGAAAGGATTGTTGCCAACTCTAATTTATTTACTTCTTCTTTAGACATTCCTAAAAACAGTCGTCGTTAAAGAATACTGTACCAACTCCGTGGCCTACTTACCAAGATTAATTCTTAAACAAGTTAATGTTGCAAGGTAAGTAAGGAAGCTTTTCAACGATAAGCTGTTTAATTCTTCATTATTAGACAACATTGTCCAATCTTGCACCTTAAAGCTGAAAATAAAAATTAAATTAATTGCTGAAACTGCAAACTTATAAAAATTTACCTCGATATGAGTAATGACAAAAATGGATTTGTTGGTATTCGGGTACAAAATATTTGCATTAGATAAAAGTCTGCATCAATCATTGACTTAGAAAAAATGCATTGGGTGTATGTTATTACTTGCGTTGGCATTTGCGAATCGTTTCTCTGTCTGCATTTGTTTAATATTTCGTGAAATGACACCTACAAAATTTATACGTAGTAATACAAATTATTTTTAAATTTCCGTTTAACTTACGTTAAGAATTAGAGGATGCATGATTAATAGATTTAGCATGTCAAAATCTTGGGGTAAAATGTTGTTCAGTGACATTTCTTGTTTTGTAACAGCTCGTGATAAAAGTACAGCAAAAATTCTATGCAGCGGTAAATGAAAGGATATTTGATTTTGATTTATTAAATCAGGATTTGAAAAATTAATGGTTTCAAACCATTCTTTTATCGATGTTAGACATGCAGATAATAACCGTTGGGAGTGATACGTGGTTGTCATATCTGTGAGGTGATTAACTAAGGTCCACGTAGGTTCCGACACTCCTTCAAATTCGCCAGCAAATGCGCTCCAATTAGATTGTACATCTATAGCTTCTAAAGTTTCTCGTTCGTTCATGTTCATACCTTGAAACATGGTAATAAAAGAAAACCAATTTTGAAGTAACAAATCATCTTCCATAAAATGCAGTGCCACTGATTTATGATTTTGCAAAATATTATTAAAATCGGAAACTATCGGCCAGTAATAGTGGTTCTTCAAAATATAAGACGAACAATCGGCAACTTGATGTTTGACTTCGCCGTCCGAACTGGGAGAAATTGTTCTGCATATCAGATATTTAAGGCTCACAATCATAATTAACAAGAGATTGTGGCGCTCGTTCATACGTGTGACCAAACTTTCGTTGGTAAACAACTGAACGGTTGTTTGTACAATTCTGTTGCCTACGTCGTCGATTTCGGCAACCTTTTCCAGCATCAACGGCAATCTGATGTAGTGGAAAACAAATGTGTCTGCAAATGCTTCCTTGTAATGACTTTCTTGTAGAAGATTCAACAGCAAGCATACCACATTTTGTGGAAATTCGAATTTCACCATCCAAAACGTTAATTCTTCTAAGAAGGTGTGATGTTTTACATATTTTTGAAAAACTGGGGTGTTCTGAAAATTTTCCATTCCTTCCGGAAGCCCAAGTTCCATAACAGCAGTATTATAGCACTCTAAATTTTTTGTCACATACTCGGCATATTTATCGTCGGAGGGTATTTCGTTGAGCAATTTATACACCTAAAAATTGAAATATTCCAATCAGAAATTTCGTGACTTTTCCAGACCCTGGAGGCAACTGCCAGAGAAAATCTTTGTACAAATTATAGGAATACAGGAGGAACTCTAGGAAAACTTCGAGGAACTCAATCTGAAACGGAAACATTTTGTACAAATTTCATCTAGCGGTGAACTCCTCGGCACAAACAAAGATTGCAAGTTTGGTATTGTTAATAAATAATTATTTGAATGTTTACCTCTGTACTTCTTAAAGCTTCGCTTATCACTTGTCGCATATGGTTTCCCATGTCACTGAAATCCATTAGCATTTTTACGTAGGCTTCAATTTGTTCCTTAACATAAATACTTATTGTGGTATTGCATTCTTTTGCGCTAAAACAGAAAACGGAGTTAAAAATCCATTAGTGTTTAATTTGAAAAATAGAAATTACCTAATTTCCCTCAAGGCTTGTATCAGCCGAAGAATTATTCTGGGCATCATGTGTTTCGCAATGCATAAAAGATCACTAGGAGGCGGAAAATTATTATTTTTTTTATTTGGACCGTGGTTATGACAAAAGCTACAAAAAATGAGGTTTTTATATTAACGGTTCTCGATGTTACCTAATGGAAGAAGTTACCCCATCTCCTTCATTACATCTGTATTGCCGCAATCGCACTGCCCTCCAGACTGACTGGGAAATTGGATAACATCGTGTCCATCATGATTTCCATTTTTAAAACAATCACCACACAGCGACATGCAAGCCTCTATGCCACAAGTGCGGCACCTGTAAGCGATATATTTTGGTGTCCATACAAATCCGCATGTGTTTGCATTATCGTAGCTTCTCACTAGAAACAACATTGAATAATTGATCGAGCGGTCTTATATCCAATAATGTCTTGGGCAAGAGTTTAAAAATTCATCAAATAATAATAATTAGGAAATGAATGACTGTAATGTAATTATTCCTGCCGAATGGCTTCTTTGGATTGCTTATTAGGATGGTATTCTATGAAATTGAATGGATTAAATGAGGAAGAGAGTTACTTCATTTCAAATGGAAATTAGTGAGATTTCCTATTATGGCATTATTACGTGGACTCATTCAAGAACGAGAATACGCAACTATCATAATATGAAATGGAATATGACCTTGAGAGCTACACGTGAGAAGTAAGTTTAGGAAGCGGCGAAGACTGAAATATCGTTGATGGATGACTAACCACACGTCTAGACAAATTTTAAGAATCGTAATTCAAGTTATGAGTTCAAAACAATTATACAAAATATCTCCATTAGGCAAAAGTAAAGATGTGCAATGCGGAAGAGGGTTCAGGTAGAAATTCCCTTTCAAAAGTCAACAAACAGCTGGTTTGCAAATACGTATAAAAAAATAAATAAAACACTGCTGCTTGAGTTTTCAAAATTTCTGTTCGCTCTTACGACCTACGGAATTAAGAAATTACAAAGTCGACTTGATGGATCAGGTACCTGGGATTACTGAAACATTCTATAGCCTAAGGCCTGTGAGGATTAAGAGTCAAGTTCAGCAAAATTTCAAAATCCGTCTTGTGTAATAAATAATAATAAAAATTTAAGATAGGTACTGGATAACCTTGACTGAAAACTTGGACAAGTGACCATACCATGTCACTGTCTTGTACAATATTATAAACATGGGTCACAATAAAACAACTTTCACCTTAAAACGAACATTAATTAGTATAAACCGGATATGTAGGTACCTACATAAAATGCGTATCGCTAACGTAATGCAGTTAAAAATAAAAAGTGACAAATTGGAAATAATAATAATTAAATGTCAAATATCGGCTCATGCATTTCTTCTTGGCTTTTCTCGACCAATTGGAAATAAGATGAAATAATTATGCAAAAAATCCTTATTAAAAATCCAAGCTCATTAAGATCGGCCAGAAACGATGGACAAAAGTGTGGGACAAACTCGTTAACGAGCAACATTAATTTACGTTGAAAAAGTCACTAAACTTTGAGAAAAATAAAAGTTGATATAATATTATAAAATTCAAAAATTAAAATGTTTCGAATGTCTAATGAAAATCTAAGATCGAAACAATTATCCTTAAATTTTTTATTTTTAGTAATTTATACTCCCCTATTTTCATTTTTGAACTTGAATGTTTTAGTTTATGATTTATATCTAAATATGTGGTTTTATAATAAATACATAATTTTATAAGCCGAAAAGATCTGTAGAAAGGATAAGCACGGCCGTCCTAAGATATACGACGCCCTTGGACTATTAAAATTAATGCGCCTCTCTTCAAAAGAAAACACACAAATACAAAATAGAAAAAGTCAATTTATTATCTACTATTACCCTAAACGAAAACATAACATTCATACAAAAATAAAAAATATATACAGGGTCTTCGAAAGTTAGGCCTCTTCAAAGCATTTTTTTTAATTTCCACTTTTACGTAATCGTCGCCCGGAAAATATTAATTAGCCCTCTTCTGAAAAGCGGCAGCGGCGTAGCCAGGGGGGGGGTAATTTAACAATGACTTCAAACCATGTATAGATCTCTATATAAATGATTTTCAAGACACTAATGATACTATATTTGAAGGCAAATGACTGATTTCGCATCAGAAATAAAAAAACCATGAAGGAGAGCTTCCAAAATATACAATGGAAGCTCTTAATCAGTTCAATATTGATGTTTCCGAATATATTGTCGTGTTTATTTTGTAAATTATTTTAAAATTCAATTTTATTATTTATTTATTTGTATCATATTGTATAAAATAGTTAAATTATTTGCTGTATAAATAAAGGTGGGAAGAACGAAAAAGTAGAAAGAGTGGGGCTTGAATAGAAAAAGACTTGGGCTCACGCCTTCGCGTCGAGCGGACGAACATCATTCCCGCAATGAAAATTAAATTGTTAATTGTTTTTTTTTTAATTAATAAAATAAGTTAAGCTGAGTTGATGTTTTTATTTTAATTGTGGTGACGTGAAAACTATATAATAAAATTGGAAAAGTGAAGAATTTAATGAAATTTTAGTCGATGCGTAAAATTACATCGCAACAAATTTGTTTGACAAGACGCCAGCTGAAATACCATATGCGAAGAGCGCGCACGTGAAGCAAACGGACGAATACCACATGAAAGGTAAAGGAATGAGCAATTTTAATTTGAGAATTTTTAATTAATTTTTAATTGAATTAAAAACTACAAAAGTCTCATGTTAAATAATGGATACCCAGCTGGAGAAATTTTGGAACAAGCAAATTTTATAGATTTGCATAGCGCGGGTATATATTATTTTAGGAACATTAGCTGTTACTACAGCCTCTGTAGAAAGAACATTTTCTAGCTTAAAACAAATAAAGCCAAATTTGAGAAATAGTACGGGCGAGAAAAGGTTAAGCGGTTTAGTTTTACTAGCAGTTCCCAGGAATGTGCCTATATTAATGTAGAAGAGGTTATAAATACTTTTGGAATAAAAAAAAGACGCAATGATTAACGTAAAAATTGTCTGACGAAACCTTTTTTTCGGAGAAATTATTTTTTGTTGTAATTTTGTAACTTTCTATTGAGCGCATGACCTTGAAAATTTAAAAAAAAATTGCCTGCGGCGCTATCAAAAATCGACTCGCTGTGCTCGCAGGTCCCCCCCTCCCCGAACCAAATTCCTAGCTACGCCACTGAAGAGCGGGAAGTAATCTACAAACTAGGTTGAATAATTTTTTGTCTAAAATCAACGGCTTTCGAGTTATGAATAAAAGTACGTACAAAAATGTTGAAAAATTGGGAGTTTTTTTTGTTGTAATAGAAAATTTACCTAAAATATGAATTTTTAAGTCAATAGTGTGGTAGTTAGTAGTACGTAATTTTAAATAAACAAACTATACAAAATATTAAAATAATGAATTTTAACTGTTAAGTAAAGCATACATACTTACATAAAAAATAATATTTAATAAAACAATAAAAACAACAAATTAACATTGAACAGGTTTGGACTAAGAATATTTGAATAAACAAGAAATGAATTTTGAAAAAATTACGTTATAAAAATAATAAAAATTTAAATTATTTAAAAAATTTAATAAAATGAAAACTTTATAATACGATATAAAGGCCCCTATTTCACAATTATTATTGATCATCAGTCGTATTTAACATGAGAAATCGAGAAATTTAAAAAACTTTTTTAAAATGCTTTACTTTGTATGTTTTACGTATGCTTTACTTAACAGTTAAAATTCATTATTTTAATATTTTGTTTAGTTTGTTTATTTTTTATTTTGGTCTTTTTCAAAAACTTGTATCTTTTAAACAAAACTTTTTACAAAAATTCTGACGTAGATTCTGGATAAGAAATTTAACGGACTACAACTTTTGTCTAAAATAATAAACAAAGCAAAAAACTAAAAAACAAAAAATTAATTTCACAAAATTTTTATTTTTATTGAAAAATTATTTTATTAATTAAAGTTAAGCTATTGGATTTTTTAAGTAAATCATCAAAATAACTACCCTCATTTTCAATACACCGTCGTGATTGGTTTATAAGATGTATTAATTTATAAAATAATTCTTCAATAAAATTAATCAATTTAATTCTTTTTTTGTAGCTGCCTTATTTACTATTTTCTGATTTTCTGTGAAAGGAATTGGTTTTTCAAAAAAATTTTACTAGACAGAAGTTGTAGCCCGTTAAATTTCCTATCCGGAATGGGGCGTCAGAATTTTTGTAATATAAAATGTTTCGTTTAAAAAAAAACTAAAATAAAAAATCTTAAATTTTTCAACATTTTTTTACTTTCTTTAATTTATAACTCGAAAGCCGTTAATTTTAGACAATAAAAGGTTTCAATCTAGTTTGTAGATTATTTCACGCTCTTTAAAAAAGTACTAATCCATTTTTACCCAAAAATCAATGTTTTCTGGGCTATGGCAACATGAAAGAGGAAATTTAAAAAATGCTTTGTACAAAAATGCAAATTTAATTTGTTCTGTCCCAAAAAAGATCGTAAATAATTTTGTGTCTTATTTAGGTCTAAAAAAGATCAAAATAAAAATTGCCGCCCCCAAAAGGCTTGCGCCCCGGGGTTATAGACCATTTAGCTCTGTGGTTAGAGTGGCCCTGAGGATAAGTATAATCAAAGTATAATTCATCATTATGAGGGCCCGGATTTTGATTGCTTTAAAAATGACAAAAAATGCTTAAAAATTTCCAAAGATTACATTGCAAATAAAAAAAATTAAAGAAAAATTTAAAAAATATTAATTTTTGTACATAACGAAAATTGTTTATCAAAAAAAGTTTTTCGTACCTGAAACTTACATCAGATTAAATAAAATAATTATTAAATCTGCTAATTGGATTAAATAAGAAAAGAATGAGCATATCTTTGCCGTATTTAAGGTCATCGAAATCCGACATTAAAATAATTTTAATTTAAAACAATAAGATCAAATTTCTCTGGAGAAAATAAGCAAAAGAGCTTATCATTTTAAATTTTCCATAATAATAATTCTAACTAATCAGAAGTAGTCATAAATAATTAGATAGATATTGCTGTGTTTTGTCGTCGTCCGATTGAAAAACTTTTGTTTGTTCATTTTTTTTTTATAAATAAGAAGGAAAGTTTGGAGATTTGTAAATTTAATTATTAAAAAACGTAATTAAGGCAATAAAAAATTGCGTGTAGGGAATACCAATTAGAAAAAGGAAGTAGTTAAAGTAAATTATAAATATTTAAAATTTTTACATAGCAACGTAGTTAAAGGAAAAGTGAAATAGAATACCTATAATAATGCCGGCAATTTATTTCTATAAAGTTGACTATAATTTACCCAAAGCTAGAAATACATAAAATTTGTTTGTTAACAAAAATTAACATTAACACCAAATTGAAAGAATAAATCATAGCAATATATGAATATTCACAGATAATATCGGGTCATTTCACAAGAAAAGTTTTGGATATTTTAGAACGGTTTGGAAAATTTGGACAAACGTATATGAAAGTAATTTTTTAATTTACAGAGTGTCACTGTTTTCCGTGTACGTCATTTTCATTCAAAATTTCCGCTCTGTAACTCAACCAGCGATAGCAACAAGTCACCGCTGCGCTCGAAAACATTTTCAAATTAATTAATTATTGAAAATACATTAAATCATTTTATCCCCCCCCCCTTATTATTAACAATAACATTACTATATGAACGGATTTTTATGGTAGCGTTTAATTATAAGCTAGCTCCTTTGCCGTGTGACATGATCAGATTATTTTTGGTGCAACTCATTTACAAGTCATTAATTATTTTAAATTAAAAAAAACTGGTTCAATCTGGTTATTATTTATTAGGTTCAAAATTTTTGTTTTCAATTAATTGCCTCTGTTGATTCCTGCTGGAAATATAAAGGTAAATAGAAAATTCCTCTAAATATGCACAGATCTAGGTATGGAAAAAACCAAACCCTCAAAATAATGCAATTACATAAATAATAATAAATTGAAAAATAAATTCCTTTGAATTTATTTATTTATTATTATAACTATTGCAGACTTTTATCTAAAAGTTGAATGAAGAATCAGTGGAGCTAATTTTTAATGTACTACTTTTTGAACAAAATGTTCTGTTCTTTTTATATTTATGCTTTTTGGTGATTAATTATTCATGTTTTTACTTTTTAATGCGCTTTTTTGCATTTTTATGCTTACGAAAAATTATAATATTAATTTTTATGAATAATTTGAAGAGTTTTACAATTTATTATGTATATCAAAATGATTTACTTACTGATTATATCGAATAATCTAAGATATATTATTATGTATTATTTTTTTATGTTCTTCAGAATTAGCAAAGTGCGTTATTATCATAGCGGTGCATCACCTTGTATACCACCCCCACGTTTAAGGCTGGGGATTTCCAGCGTTTCACAAGAAATAACTCATCTTAAAAACGGCTCGAGAGATTAACTTGAAATTTTGAGAAAAATATAAGTGCACAATAAAACTAAATAAAATTCGTATTTTTTTAAAATACAAATCTTAATCAAATCTTAGTTTATTGGCCCGTGCAAAATTATTTTTTGCTCCATCCATATTAATTTGTTTACATTTTCCGCTTTCGTTTCGCACATACAGTTGAGAAGAATTTAAAATTGTAAGTTTTTGAAAAAATCTCATTTTATTTAGTAGTAAGTAAATAATTATTTTTATTTTAAAAAACTTCTACGATGCCGTCGTTTAAAAATTTTCTGCCACTCCGCACCTGGTTTATATGCTATACTAGTACATAATTAAATTAGTATTCGTTACTTAATATTTAATTCATAAGAATTAATTACTCCATGGCTGTATTAGCAAGGTGAGACCGCAACATGTAAGTTGGATAGATTTTAATAAAATTAATTAAAAATGGTAAAACTCCAGGGTTTGTTCAAAAATATGCCGAAGCAAGCGAAAACAAATCAAAATAATTAATTAAATTTAACGTTTCTTTGGGCCCTATGGAATTTTATCTAATGTAAGCAGCGGGGGAGAGTCGAAAAATGTACAAAGTATTTAAGAAAACTTCTTCGGTTGATCTAACATACCGATATATTTACTTTCACTCTTGTTGGATATATTTATGAATCGAGGACGATGATTTTCAAAAATGAAGAAACGTAGAAAGAATAAAATTAAATCTTGATTGGGTAATTGTTAGTTGAAGACTCTTCGTTATCGCCTTGCATAATTAGCCTACAGGTCAAAAAAAGTCGGTGCAGAATTCCCAAACGGTCCAAACTCCTAGAATTGCAATTGAATTGAACAAGCAAAATCTTAAAATTATTTCGCTTTATTGCATTCTACCTGCTGGCATATTTGGGGTTGTCCGAGAGAAAGAAGTAAGGGTGGATTAAAACACAATGTGACCTTCTCGTTAGGTAGGTAGGAAGCAATTTGGCGGAAAAAAAATTGTTTTAGTGAACTGGTGAGTTGTTGATCTTGAAGAAGAGTTGTTTAATGATGAGGCCATTGGCAAGGTAATTTGACTTACCTAGATTAGCGAATTTGTCTGGAGATTGACCACCCCCTATTATCCATTTACACCAATCGATGGTTTCGTCATCGTTAAGAGGTTTAAATGGATTTAAGAGATTGTTTAACATATCGTGTAAGGTTTTCACATTTCCTTTTTGAGAGCATTCCACATGCAGCGATATTGCCAAATCACATTTGTCTAGTTTTAGCCATTCTTCCGGATCACTATGTGTAGCCATTTCTGTCGGATTATCGCTTTTTATCGATACAAAATTACTCGACACGTCCGATTGGCATGTTAAAAATATTTGAGTTGCAGTAGACAAATATCGTCGACATTAAATCACAATAACGCGTACGCAAAACGCCCGAATTGATAAATAATTATAAAATTTATATTAAAAATCACCTTCAACTTTCAATTCACTAAATTTAAAACACATTTAAAATGGTATGCAGTTATTAAATTTTTGATACGTAGGTACCTATCTTTCGTTTAAGTTCGAACCAGGACTGACTTGGACAACCAGAAATGAAGAAAATGGTACTCGGGGGTCCTCGGCAGGTTTATGAACTTCAGATGGCGAAGCGAAACAGCAACATGACCACCATTATTTATATTTATTTCGTCCATAAGTCTGTCTTTGTCTGATGACGTTGTTGTACAACAAATATTTTGTTCAGTCAAAGAACTCGACAGGTAAACGATATGAAACCTTAATTCACAATTACAGAAAGAACTCAATACATTGCAATGCGTCTGGCTCCGATGGTTTGTTTTGTTGGTTCAATGGGTTACGTGTAATTAAATTTATTAATTAATTGTATTAATAATTTTAAATTCGTTGTGCAATATTTTATCAAACATTTGCAAAAAATATATCAAATTTAGATTTTTTTTTAGGTACCAGACCCGAGGGGTGAGTTCATCCTCGGTTTGCCAATAGTTTTTAATCAAAATTTTTGCGAAAAAATTATTATCAACCCATTACGCTATTACCTACATAAATAATAAGTTTTACCTGAACTATGTATTCGAGCCAATCTAAACCCAAAATAATCGTTAGTATTTTAATAAAAAATATTAAGATCTAAAATTTCTTCCCGTTTGGTTTTTTAAGTTATTTAAAATAAATCCGTTGTCGCAGATTTCGGATCAGGAAATATAATAGATGGATGCAAAAGAAATATGAAGGAAGGTCAGAACAGCTACAGAAGAAATAGCACGTAAGCAAGGCCACACGAAGAAAAAGCTGTACCCGGGGTAAACCCTAATTTGGCGCCCCATTCTTTCGTAAAAAGCGTAAAATTAATCAATTTAATTTTTCTCATACTTTAGAGCACAAGGCTTGCGCCCTTTTCGCCTCCCCATTTGCACCGTCCTCCACGGAGATTGGACCAATAAAAGAATGGCTGTCTAGTAGTCCTGGTTTTAGAAGAAATACTAGATGCTTGCAACAGATAATAAATACGTATAGAAAATCGATATGCAAAGAGATAAAAGGCATACCAATAACAGGGCAGTATTTAAGACGGGAGTTTTAGGGGTTACAACCCCCCCCCCCCCCGAAATTATTTATCAATTAATAAAGTACTGAAAGTTCGACTGCAATCGTAAAAAAAGCAGAAAAAACTAAAACAATTTTTACAACTATAACAAAAACATTAAATAAAAATTAAAATTAAATCTCAAATTCGTATTATAATCCGGCGATTGGCGGCACTGGATTAAATACACTTACTACTAAATTGCAAAAATATAAAAACCGAAGAAGAAGAATATAAAAAAACCCTAAATATTTACAGTACTGTGTAAAAGTATGAGACCACTTTAATTAATTGTTACTTGTTAGGTACTCCTATTCATTAATTTTCGATTTTTTGAAAAATAATTATATTGAAATAAATGAAATAGGTATTTTATCTTAATTCTTACTATTATGGTAAAAATTTTAAAGGGAACATAAATTTTATGACCATCATGGGTAGCCTAGCTTAAAATAACACTTCCGCAATAAATTTGAGTGGACATTGTAAACCTATAAATTGTTTTATATTTTGGTGTGAATTTTATGTATAAGTACATTTACTTAAGATTTGTGAAATTTTCTTTCAGTTCTTCGTTTTGACAACATTATTTTACCATCGCCATCGGTAAAATAAGAATTTAATTTGTATAAGGTAAGTAGGGGTAAATGTGATAGCGGGGCTATTGTGATAGCGCTCTCTAAAAAATATCTAGAGAGCGAAAACTACACTGTTGCTATATGTATGACATCGCATTGGGTATAAACTTGAATGTGGCAATACAATGCAAAGAAATTTTACGCGAGCACATTTGGTGTTCACTTGATCGTGAAAGACGGTGTTTTAACCTAAAAGTCAATTTCTTCCGTGCATGTTTATGCCGCTGGGATAGCTGCATTTTTTGTCAGGTAATTTTAATTTATATTTGGTTTTAGTTGCATTGGTATCAACTTAAAGTATTTAAATGCATTATTCAGTAAACTAATGAATCAAGCTTAATTTTTAATTATGTCACATTTACCCTGTGAAAAAACAGCGATGGGGTAATTGTGTGCACTTCAACATTTTTTATATCACATTTTCCCCTTTTAGAAAATGGTTCGTAAATACCAACCAAAAAATACTCAAGTTAAAAAATATGATGATAACCATCTGAGAAATGCAATAGATAAAGTTAAAACTGGACAAATGACCATATATAAAGCTAGTAAACAATATGGAATTCCATATGTCACACTCAATTACAGAATTCGTGGAGAACGCGGCAATGTAAAAAAAGATAAAGGGAGGCCAACCTATATCGCTATTCAAGATGAAAAGAAATTAGCAGAATCATTGAAAACCTTTGAGAAATTGGGGTTTGGATTATCTAGGCTGGAAGTTTGTAATCTAGTTGGGAGTTTTGTTAAATTCAATAACATTAAAACTACATTCAAAAATGGATATCCGGGAGAAGATTGGTTTCTCGGTTTCAAGAGGAGACATCAACTCAGCTTGAAGATTCCACAAAACGTGGAATATGTCAGAAAAAAGGCCACAGATCCCTTTCTAATATATGCATATTTTGACATTCTGGAAAATACTTTAAATGAACTAGACTTGAATGATAAACCATCACGTATATGGAACTTAGACGAGACAAGTCTATCAATTGATCCTCGACGAAGTAGAGTCGTTGGACAAGTGGGACAACCAACTTCCAGGACCATAAGCACGTCAGGAAGAGAAAATACTACTGTTGTTGCAATGTGTAATGCCGTGGGTGACAAAGCACCACCACTTATAATATTTAAAGGTGTCAATATTTAGGATCAGTGGATGGCACCAGAAGTCACCGGATATCCAGAGACTATGTACGCTGCTAGTAAGAAAAGCTGGATGGAAAGCAACATATTTTTAAATTATTTTAAGAAGATCATTATTCCTACTATTGGTACAGACAGACCAGTACTAATTGTGTATGACGGCCATTCAACGCATGTATCATTAGAAATAGTAGAGGCAACAATTTCTGAAAATATCACTATTCTAAAATTACCTGCTCATACCAGTCACCTGCTTCAACCATTAGACCTGTCAGTTTTCAAGTCATTTAAAAACGAGTGGGATAAAAAATTAATAATATGGCAGCGACAAAATGTTGGAAAAAAACTTCCTAAGAAGATATTTTCACAGTTTCTTGGCGAAACCTGGCAGTCTATCGAATCTAATATAATTAAGAATGGATATCGTAAGGCTGGTATCGTTCCATTTGATCGATACGTAATTCTAAAAGAAGCATTCCATCCAGAAGCACTTGCAAGGTGGACAAAACTGAACAAAAAAAAAGTAATAGATAATAATATCGTCAAACTCGTTGCTTTAGATTCCGTTCAAGACTCTGCCCCTATTAACTCTGTAATTAATCCTGATGCTGAAATAGCAGGACCGTCCAAAAGTCTTCAGATCACTGCTCCTGAAAATGGAAGATCTTTCACAGAACTTTTATTAGCACAGGTCACACAGAGACCACAGGCAGAGAAGCAAAGAAGAACAAGGATTTGTCCAGGTTCTGAATTGCTGACTAGCGAAGACGCGATCCAACGCTTAAAAGATAAAACTACTATTTCTAGCAAAAAAAATAACATAAAAAGAAAAAATGCAACAAAAAGAAAAAAAGCTGAATCGACAAACTCTGAAGAGTCGGAAGAGCCTGTATATTTAGAATCTGGTGAGAGCGACATGGAGTTTTCAAATGAGTTCCAAGAGAACGAAGAGAGTGACCATCGCATAACTATAGATAAATGGGTTGTTGTGCAATATACTACTAAAAAGACAATAAAGCATTTCATAGGGCAAGTACAGGGTAAAAGTGGTAGTAGTTGGACAGTAAAATTCACTAGAATGTCTAAAAATAAATTCGTCTGGCCAACGGTAGAAGATTCGGATGATATTCATGAGGATGATATCATTACAATTCTTCCTAATCCAGTAACCAGTAGGCGCGGTATTTTTGAATTTACGCTTGATAATAAAAAATATAACTTCAATTAAGCGCAGTTAATGTAATAAGAAGTATTATTATAAAAATGTTTTTTAATTTTTTCGTAAAATGTTACTTTTATTTTATAAAAAAGTTTGCAACTTTTTTAGTTTTCATTAGAAAATAAATTTTTAAAAAGCAAAATGTTTCTCTTTTCTCATTATATCACATATAGCCTGGAATCGAAAATAATATGGAGCATATGAAAGTAGTAGGCGACTATCACATTTGCCCCATTTTCAGGGGTAAATGTGATATACTTGCAGGTTTTTAAACAAAATTTCTTAATTTGCACAAAACTTTCTTTAAGATTTCCAAACTTTATAAATGTATAACTAATATACTCAGATGTCTCCCATATTTTTTTCAGATTTTTAATTCATTGCGTTTGGGATATATGATTTTTATAAAGTCAACTATTAAAAAAATACGTCACATTTACCCCTACTTACCTTAAATATTTTATTTAAAAACGGTTTTTACACGAGAGTTTAAAATTAAAATATGAATAAGTTTAAACTTATTAAAAATATCGTAGTAAACAAAACTTTTAAAAATGGTATAAACAAAATTTTATCCCAGAAGTCAACCTGTAATCAAAATTTGTCGCTCCTTCGACAAATTATTTTCAACCATTAAATAGAGTTTATAAAAATCAAAATTTTCTCTGAATATCAAACTCAAATAAAGAAAAATTGCGTAAAAAAATAATTATTTTAAATAAATAAAAACAATTCTTTCACAAAATTTCAATCTTTTTGCGGTAACTTTCGACAAAATACTTTCAAACAAAATTTTCTAATAACAATACTCAAAAAATCAGCGGAGCAAAATATAGGCCTCTGTCGTTTCCGCCATCTTGGCATAAAAAACCTCTCTCTACTAACTTTTCTCCAAACATTACATTTCAATAATTGATATAACAAAATTTAAATTTAGAAAAACTTCTTTTGTATTTTAATAAATTAGCTACCTATTTATTTTGTAATTTTTTTTTCACCCCCCCCCCCCCCCCCCCGAAAATTTAGTCTAAACACGGCCCTGTTGAGACTCAGATCTCAGACAGCCAGAGGCGGATTTATACTTTTGCTGCCCATAGGCACTGAGGTATTTGCCGCCCCTATTATTTACAGGACAAAAAAGTTGCTGGATATAAAGTATGAACAACCTTCTGAAAAATATTTATTATGCAAATTTTTATATAATTATTTTATATACTCACAAAAGTATTTGGACGCTTCTATGTTAGCAATGTAAATTGTACTTTTTGAAAACTCTTTTTGACATGTAAAAATAGCTTTTACAAAAATACTTTTCAGACATTTTTTGTAGATAATTTCTTTCTCTCCATTTTTGTTTCTCTACACATTTTTATTCATCGCCTCGTTTTCGACCGAGAGTGACTTAAAGCAGTCTCGGTAAATATCCCATGGGAATCCCATGAGAAAACCATAAGAATTCCACAGTGCATTTTTAATTTTAATTAAAAGTTTTACCAAATCTGCTTTAAGTCACTTTCGGTCGAAAACAAGGCGACAAAATTTTGCCATTGTTTTGTTAAGATTGTTCCACCCTTACCAACTGAATTGGATTAGAATTTTTTGAGATTTCCTGTCTTAAAACATGCGGTAGCATTTTAAAGGGTGCCTTAGTAAATTAGAGATGAAATTTTTACTGAGTGTTTATTACCGTAAACACTTACATTTACGACTTTACATTAATATTTTCAAAATTGTTATGCCAACTGCATTACATAATATATTGCTATGGACTCTCTGTGGAAAATCTACAATCTCTTGTTTACCTCGGGTTAACCCTGGAGTGCGGGAGCAGTTGGCAATTTTGTAGGTGTCGAAGGGTTCCTGCGTTCTCAAAAATAAAATAAAAATTTTCTTCTTGTCAAATTGTAGCCTTAAAGTGAGCGCTAACAAGATGCCACTTTGTTAACCGTAGGTGTTATTACACGGTTGGCCAGCTATTGGGATTTAACCCACAGTTCTTCAAGCGATGGGTAGGTGTGTCCACCAATCGCAGGTTCTTTGGTAGATTGTTCCTGGTATTGGGTTATCACAAATGGTGAAAATGGCGATACTATCAACTTCGAAATGAAATGCTCTTAGGGCGCCAAATATTGAAATAAAACTCAACAAACAGAATGAAGGGGATTTATTCAATATTAAAGAAGAGAATTAAGGTTGAGTTTCGCAAACCACAGATGTACAACAGTTATACAATAAATACTGGACTCTTGGTCCCAAACAGTAAACGCTGAAGGCGTGTAAAAAAAAGCAATCTACTGCTGACTGACTGATGGTCGCCTGCAACCAAATAGATGGAGTACCCTCAACATCTACTCATCCAAAGCTAATCAACTAGATCGGTGCAAGGCTTGATGTGTTGTTTGACAACAAGTGACTGTAAAATACCAAATGAACAGCACTTACCCAGTCTTACTCCTTTCCAACCTGCTATTTAGTAATTGCAGTGACACAAGTATGTTAAATTGGTCCGACTTCCTTCCAAGAGCTCTTTTCTGGGTCCGGATCTGTGTCAATGAAATAGAAACTACTAAAACAGATAAATGCTATTCACACAAGCAATCCACAAACCACAAATTGTCCAACTCAAGCTAACTAAATTGACCAACCGAAAACAAGTAGACGATCGGACAAACCAAAGATCTGATTACATAAAACTAAGGTTTAATCAGCAGCAGTAATTATAAATGTTCAAAACAATTTATCAATCCAGAAGGTAAAAAAATCAGTAGTCCAATCCAATCCAGTTTCCCAAATCCAAATCACCAGATACTGTGATTGTAGGATATCCACCAATTTGTTTCTAATTAAAACCAAATGGATTAAGTTTTATATTAACTTCCAATATCATACAAATGTGGCGCGGTAACTTTTCAAATTGGTTTATCTGCTGATTAGTTCTGACCTTACAATTTTCTTCTAGTCATAAATGTAATAACTATTGCCATAAACCAGATCTTCCGTATTAAAAAAATATCCAATTAATAATAGTTTAATAAGGTGTTATTAATTTCGATATAAAATTTATCCAAATTTTAAAGGTTATTCCATAATTATTAATAATAACTTTCGCTTTACTATAAAACGTCACACCAGGCTCGTTCTCAAAATCAAAAAGCCTCTTATCAACGTCGAGCGCTTGGTTGATTACAACCTCTACCGAGTGCTTCGTAATTATTAGAGTAGGATTTATTAATTACTTTTATGTAACTACTTTTGTAACGTTACAAAATAATTAACAAGTAGTGTTCCAAAAATTATAACTATTCCAAAATCCAAATTAATTTAAAGTAAATGTAAAATTTTACTTTTATTCGATGGGTACTGAAGTTTGATTTGCCTTTATCCAAATCGACGGCTTATCAATTGCACCATTACACCAAATCGAAATTTATAATTTCAACTGCTCTTTCAACGTATCAAAAAATATCCAAATTATCCAAATATCAAAATAATCGTCCAAAAAGGGCGCAATAATGCATTCGCATAAAATCACTTTATTTAATCAAAATAATTACTCACAATTTCAAAAAATATCAAAACTCAGCGGGCATATAGAATCTCGCACCCGCTGTCGACCATAGTTGGCACAAGAAGCCACTATCTCGATCTTTTTCTCCCCACTCTGTACTTTTCCAATTTAAACGTTTAAAAATCAAATTAAAAAATTTTTACAATTTAGCACAGGGTGGGTCGAAATATTTTGTTTCACGACAATATATATTGAGATGATCCTAGCTATACAAATCTATAATATTTGCTCAATCCAAACTTACTCTTAGCTGGGCATCCATTATTTGTAGCTATGAGACTCCTCAAATTGTTTTTAAATTGTCAATTAAAATTAAAATGCTCAACTTTTGTTACCTTGAATGTGGTCTGGTTATTGGCTTCACGTGCGCGGTTCACATGTGATGCTATGCAGCTGGCTTCAGTACGCCAGGCTACACAAATTTGTTGCAATGTAATTTTAACAAATAACCAAAATTTATAACAAATTCTTCACTTCTTAATTTTTCAGCACTTCACTTTACCACAATTAAAACAAAACATCAACTCAACTTATTTATTTATTTTCAAACAATTAACAGTTTTAAATTTTCATTGCGGGAATGATGTTCGTCCGCTCTACTCGACGTCAAGGCCTCGGTCCAAGTTTTGTACTGCTCAGCCCCACTCTTTCTAGTCTTTTTTCGTTCTCCTTACCTTTATTTACAGCTAAAACCTTTAACTAACATTTTCTATACAATATATTATAAATAAATAAATAATAAAACAAATTTAAACTTTAAAATTATTTACAAAATAATAAATTATTATTTATTTAATAATAATAAATTATTTATTTTTTGTTTGTTTTTGAAACACGACAATATATTAAAAATATGTATTAAACCATTTTTGTTATTTATAAATTTATTGTGTTAAAATTTTAGTAATTTTTTATAAGTGTCCATACTTCCGTGAGCGGCAATGTACGTACTACATATTGTACAATTTCTTTTCGATTTTTAGTATAATTAAAAAAAAAATTTCGTTCCAAAATTTTACCGCCTCCTAAATTCTGCCGCTTTAGACGCGTGCCTACTCTATGCCTTATGGGAAATCCACCACTCCAGACAGCGGAGGATGCAAGAGATCGATAATGCAAAAAATTGGCATGGCAAAATCCGCTTTAGAACAGCTGACTAAAATATGAAAAGACCATCACAAAATAAAACAAAATCAGCTCGCAATCATGAAGTTGTTCACCTTTTTTGAATTTTGGTCGAAATCAATAAAATTTCTTATAAATTACTAGAATTACTTAAAAATTAATTGGCAGTCTTTAAATATCTCTGAAAATTTTTGATTTTTTTATAAAATTAGGAAAATAAGTTGTGATGCTCAGGAAATTAATGTCCCGATTTGTTATTTTTGTATTTTTCATGAACCTGAAATACTGGAATTTTTTGGAAATCGTGAAAACTCTTGGAAATCTCTGCATTTATTTAAAAATCACTTAGAAGTCTTTGAATATCCCCGAAGATCTTCGATTTTCTCTAAAATTGAGAAAATAAATTTCGATACTCTGGAAATTAGGTTAGAGTTTCGTTTAAAAAACCTCCCAATAATTTTGTATTTTAGACCTCGAATGCGGGAATTTCTTGAAAATCACGTTGAAGTCTGTGAATATCCCTGAAAATCTTTGATTTCCTCTAAAATACGGAAATAAGTTGGGATACCGCGTAAATAATTGGAATTCCTTGAAAATAGCGGAAATGTTTGGAAATCTCCAGAATTATTTGAAAATCACTTGTAAGTTTTTGAATATCCCTGAAGATCTTAGATTTTCGCTAAAATTGGGAAAATAAGTTATGATACCCTGAAAATCATTAGTATTTCTTTTAAAAAACATCTCGATTTGTTAATTTTGTATTTTAGACCTAGAATACTGTAATTTCTTGAAAATCACTTTGAAGTCTGAATATCCCTGAAAATCTTCGATTTTCTCTAAAATGGAGATATACAGGGTGCCCCGTGACCGTGGAGAACCTTTGAAGTGGAGATAAAGGACGCTTCTCTAAGACAAATTTTCAAATAAAATTTTTGTTCAATTCCAAACCCTTGGGGGGTACCTCTCTTTAAAGCAATATTTTGAATTTCTGATTTCATACGGCCTTAGCTCCGATATTATTAATTTTTTAGACTTAATAGATTAGACCTTTTTTAAAGATCATTCGCTTCTCTACAAATTAGTTCGTATCCCCTTATCGTCTAGAATAAACGGTTTTTGAGTTATAAATTAAATTAAGAGAAAAAATGTTAAAAAATTTTAATTTTATTTTTTGTACTTTTCTTGTAATCTCCGTATTTCTTAAACGAAATGTCTTAGAAAAAAACTAATGACCCAAACCGGATAGGTAATTTAGCGGGCTACAACATTGGTCAAATAAATTTTCTTGGGAAATCAACTGTTTTCACAGAAATTCTGAAAATAATGAACAAAGTGTAGGTAAAAAAACATAAATAACGAACTAATTAACAGTAATAAATAAACAATATAAATTAACACAGTAATTAACGATAAACTAATGCACTTTATAACAATGTCGCTCAAACGTTAAACGCTACAATATGTTTTGACAAAAACCAATTATAAAACAAATAAGATTTTTAAAAATTTTGTAAATTTATTTCTTTTTTACCTACACCTTGTTCATTATTTTTAGAATTTCTGTGAAACCGGTTGGTTTCCCAAAAAAATTTATTTTACCAAAGTTGTAGCCCGTAAAATTCCCTATCCGGTTTAGGCCGTTTATAGTTTCTTTCTAAGACGTCTCGTTTAAGAGATACAGTGTTCACATGAAAAGTAAAAAAAAATAAAATCAGAATTTTTTTAACATTTTTTCCCTTAATTTAATTTATAACTCAAAAACCGTTTATTCTAGACGATACGGGTATATAAACTAATTTGTAGATAAGCGAATGATCTTAAAAAAAGATCTAATCTATTAAGTCTAAAAAATTAATAATATCAGAGCTATGGCCGTTTGAAATCAGAAATTCAAAACATTGCTTTAAAGCGAGGTACCCCCCCAAAGGTTTAGACTTAGACAAAAATTTTATTTGAAAATTTGTGAAAAACATCTTCAATTTTCTCTAAAAATAATAATTGTAATACCCTGAAAAATTTTCAAATAGAAAATTAGACAACTCAATCTTGGTTTTTCTATAAAAAAATTTTTTTTGTGTGATTGCAAAGTGAATGAAAGTTTCAAGTCCCAGTTTCAGTGGCGGGACAATTATGCAGCTATGGCCTGTGCTCCAAAGTCAAGCTGAACCTCCAAATGAGTAATAAATTAAAATTGAAAAAAGTTTAAAAAATTTTATGAAATGCACGTAATAAACATTATAATTTACCTTTATTAAAATACTGTACGTATTTTTTTGGTAAAACGGATTCTGTGTGATTTAACATTTCCTTGGCTTCGTCGTTTTACTCATTCAACGGATAAGTCAAAAATCAAATTAGCAGCTCATTTAATTTGTGGTTTAAGTAGTAAATCTCGATATTTAAGGGTGGGAATTTGTCACGAGACGTAAGTCGAGTGACAAATCCACTCGATCGATTGGTATGTGAAACAATTAAATTTTTTTGCATTTTCCTCCCACAAAAAAAAAACTAAAACTTGAAATTTACAAAATCGCTAAATAATTTGATTTATTGATATTAAATACTTATACATAAGTAGTATATACATCATAACTTGTAAAAATATATAATATTAGGTAAAAATGATAAAAACAAAAAATGATTACTTCAAGTCTTTGGCATTTAAAATATCATTTATCAAATTAATTAAAAAACTGTCGATATTTCTGTTATAGGCTCTAATGAATCGGCAAACACTTCTTCGGGTTTTAATTCCAACGCAAAAGTGGACTGGTAAAGTGGCGATTCCGCGTTGTTGTTATTTTTAATAACTTCACTATTGTCGAGACGTTTTGTAATCATTTCATCTAAAATATGATTGTTATTTATATTACTGGAAAATAAATTTTTAGGATAAGCATAAATGGCGTGATCGTGATGGATATAGTTATTGTGAGGTGTGCATGATATGCTATGCTCACGTTCCATTGATGATTCATTTAGACTTTCTAAGGCCGAACTTTCGATATTTTCCAAAAGATTATTGTGCGCTTCCAACGAATCTGGATCCATGCTCGTGGAAGATCGTAAAGTTACACTGCAACACAGAAACCATCAATCAATAAATAATCTCAAATTAAGACGGTAATTACATAGCGTCAGATTGACTTTGTGGTAAAATCGGTCCAAAGAATCTTGTCACTGGTATTGGATTATCCGAATTCGGCCTGCTCCTTTCTAGAATCTGCAACGAACTATGCGGTCTTGGTACGTCATAGTCGGGATCTGAAGAACGCCTTCGACGTATCGGGATCAAATTTAACCACTGAAAAAACAACATAAGTCAACCAATGCCAGTTTGGGGAAAAGTTTTTTTCACCTCTTCGTCGGATATCACGGGTGTTATCAAACTGCTCGTAACACCTGGGCTCATAATCGGTGCGTAAGTAACTTTTGCCAATTGTTCTAATAGCTTATTTAGCTCATCGCCGGAATCTCTTTTGGCTTTTATCATTTCCATTACTTTGGTATCCGAAGGCGACTTAGTTAGTACCGTGTTTGGTTTCCTTCTTTTAACGTCTTCTTCCTGTTCAATTTGAACTGCCTGGGCTATATTTTGGATATCGTTAAATTTATCGATCAGTTCCTTAACTTTTTTACTTCTACGGGTTTCGTTATCCAAATCTTGCAGGATCTCGTCGATGGATTTAACATTTTCACCATTTTCGTTTTCTTTTAGAGTTTCTAATCTATTGCTTAACGAGGCTTGCGAATTTTGTCTTGGCGGTAGTGACGGTCTACTTGAATCTATAAAATCAATTACAATTATTATTATCGATGTACAGGTTTACGAGCCGGTGTTTCCCGAAGCTTGCGCCGAGAAACTGGCCGAGCACTGGGAAAACTACTTATAAGTAGTTTTCCCAAAACTATAATAATTACCATTGCAAGTTTCATTAACGCCGCCAGTTTTGTTTTCGGTAGTCTTTTTTGCCCATCTCGCTGTTATCTCTTTTCTGTCGCTATTTAATTTATTCTCGTAGGATTTTAATTTTTGCTAAACATAAACCACTTGACATAATCGATTAAAAAAATCAAATAAAAGTATGCGTACCTGTAACATATCCTTCCTTGTTTGCAAAATTTTTTCTAATTCTTCCAGCATTTCAATATCACATTGGTGTGCAACTTGTTTCTTTACCAATTCGTAGTCGACCGATTCGTATATTACATCCTCTTCGCCATTATCCAAAGATTTCGTTTTCCTGCGCCACATTTTCTTTAAAAAACTATGGGTCCTCTTCTTAATTTTGGGTTTTTTGACTTCGGCGTTGAGTTCACTTTTCTTTTCAATTTTGTGAAACATTCTAAATAACTTTTTCTTTTTTTTTATTATTTTGTTGTCTTGGGAAGAAGTCTGACTGCTCGTTTCTTCTTCCGATCTTTTCGAATCGGGCCTCGGTGGAAGTAACGGTTCAACGTATTGATATTCGTCTATTTTGGGGTCATACCTATTCTTTTTTATTGTGTCTGGATCTTCGTATATGGTTTCCTGTTCCACGGTTTTATCGATCGTATCGTACTCTATATAATTGGGTATTATTTGTGCTTCCGAATATGTTGCACTATCCGCAGAATTTCTGTTGGAAATATATTGGTCGTTATCAATAATTAAGCTATTTTTATTATAATCTTCAGTTTTGTTCGGCTTTTTCATCGAATCTCTTTTTTGAACAACGGAATATTGATCGTTGACGTTAATGCTATCCGGTAAAGCCTCATAGAGGTTACCAACATTTAACGAATCCCTATCCCCTTTATACGGTACTTCGGAGTCCCTCGAAATCCGTTCGTATAGGTGTTCAATTTTTGGTCTTTCCAGATTATTCCTCCGCACACAATCCTCCTTTATATCCAAAGATGCGTATTGATCGTTTTCGACTATTGTATTTTCATTTGAAGAGTTTATTTCGTCACATCCGGCATATTGCTGATTTTCCACAAACATCTCCACGGACGATGTTTTGGAGGGCTCAACATGTGACAGCATATCTATCGAGCTTTCTTCTTGAATGATGCTGTACTGATCGTTTTCGATTATAAAGTTTGAATGCCTATCATTGTTGTTGTGAAGCTGATTCGGCGAAACGGAATCTGGTTCTGAAATTTTGGCATACAGAAAATTCAAATTTTGGGAATCGGCCCCTTCCGGCGCTTCATTTTCATATAAATCCTTCTTGGTACCAAGCCTGACTATCGTTTCCAAACTACCTCCATAAGTGTGGACGCCAATCTTTTGTAGACGATCGATCATATTTTCGGAAGTTTTACTGGAAGTTCTATGCGGCATGGAATTTTGACGAATAAATTCGTTTTTCGACTTCTAAAACAATATATTATTAGTTTTTCAATTCCAACCCCAATCAATATTGGGTTACATTTTTCCCTTTGGTGGGCGTGGGCAAATCGTCTAAAGAATATCTGAAATGGCTCATGCGAGTTGGACTAGATTTAGATTGATCGATCGCTGCTAGAAGTGCCTGCATCCATTTGTCTTGATCGGATCTGTTTTCTGCTCTCTGTAACGTAACAAAAATATAATCGTCTTCAATTTTTAATTAGTACCATCGTACCAGAGTCACTGTGTTAGCCCTGCATTGAATTTGAAAAATGCAGTTCGTAGACGACGAAGGATGGATGTTACAGGGTGGGCATAAATTAATCGATCCTTTGCACGGACTCAGAGTTTCGTATTCGTCTTTTGAGCGGTAGTATAGGAGAAGACGTCCTTCTAACACAAACCAATACTTCTTCCATGGCGATCCAATTCTCTAAAATTTAAGTGATTAACGGTCATGTGTTTGGTAAAAACTAGTTTGTATAAAATGAAGCGCGGCTTATTCCCACTACTACCTACTTGAGCTTAACTTTAATAATAAAAATTTAACCTAACCCAACCTAAAATTTGGTGAAAAAGTAAAAGCACATAAGTCAAAAAGGATTATTTTGCAGGACTTATGTTTTGGTGAAAGTTGAAATAAAAATTATGTACAGTTAATTTTTTCTATCCCCGTAAGTGACCACACCGGTGGAATAAACCACAACTCAGTTCGTTCCAACTCCCGGTGCAAGCATCCGCAGGGTCTACGATTTGATTACCGAAAGCTTTCTCTAAAAGAGAGAGAGAGAAGCCGGGTGTTGGATAAAAGAAGCCAAAAATGCCAACACCGTTGGTTTTTCGAAAGCCAAATGAAAAGAAATGCAATGAACCAAAAACTTGCAAACTTACCAATCGAGCTTTTTTGTCCAGATATCCGGAGATTTTGGCAACCGCTTGCATGTTGTTTGCCATCGTAAGATTCTGAAACAAAATAAAATTTTAGAATGACATAAAATTATTATTTTATTGCATTGTTAAAATCAAAAACCTTGTAGTTAAGTAAACTACGGTGTGCATAATGAAACGTTAATTATTTACTTGAGTGCATGCTAATTTGCAACTATTGTGTTTTTATAACTGTAACCAAATTGCAGGCGACTCAAGTGTATCAACATTAACAAAAATGTATTTTAATTCGATAAGCTTAAGAAAGGATTCGGATTTTTGAAAAGCCCGTTTTTGTAACAGACTTCCAGTTAGGCATAATTTGCCAAACAGTAAACAAAATTAACAATACGAATTCACGATTATGAACAACTTATGCAATATTACCAAGATAATTTCGATAATAATTACTATGAGCTCGACCATCGTTTTGTTAAAAATACAATGCAGAATAATTTCTAAAGATGTGCACTTTCATTATTTCTTTTATTCTTATTATAGTCCATGATTATGTAAAATGAAATGAAAGTGAGCGAAGAACAATGCTACCTAATGGTTAGGTATAACAAGTAAATATTAAATAGAAAAGAAAATTTTTCCAACGGAAGCTTCGGAAATTGTAAATCAATTTTGTCGATATCTTTTTCGAGTTTAAAATGGCACCGTACCCGATTTGGGCGTTAATCATTAGGGCCAGTCCGAACCTGCTCGTAAGATTTTAATTGAAACATTCTTTCTTATGTTTTATTGTTTATGAATTTCACTAATGAATCATAAAAATTAATTTTATTAATTTCTTTGTAAATAAACGGTTTTAAACGGATAAATTTATAAAACACGACATTAATTAATTTATGCAAATATTAAAAGATAATAATATAAGAAGGCACTAAAATTGCACCAATGACTTCATTTATATCCTGTGGTATAATTTAATGAAAGATAACAATCGCAGAATTTATTTTTAAATTGTGTATAATTTACATAATATAAACAAAATGTACAAGGAATATTGAAATATTCCAGTTTGTATGCTCTACTTATAAATTTAGTAATTACATATATATTACCTATTATTTTATATTTTAAAGATATAATATAGTATTATATGTCCCCCCCCCCCATCTCAGCAATATTTCAGTTACAAACGGTGACATACCTATAATGGATGCAGAGCCCGAATCCCCTAGAAAGTTTTAGGAACCAAAAAGGCCAATATCCTCCCAATTTAAATTTATTATCTTTGTTTTCTTTTGGTCTTTGATCCTTCTAACCGAAAAAATATATGAAGAAAACCCAAAAAAAACTCGTAACGTTTTTTATACCCGAAAAAATTAATATTCTGATTCAAAAAACAACAAATAACAAGAAAAAAGAAGAAAAAAGTTGAAAAATCGCAAAGCAACTTTATCCTTATGATTCCAAGAGTGTAATAATAAAGATGACCGATCCGGAAAGGAAAAAATGTTCTGCCAATACTCACCGCAATCGCAACATCAACTTCGGATTCGACGAAATCTAAGGCTATTGCAACGCAAACAGTGAGCGTAAAAAATCCCAATATTGCCCAAAGAAGAAAAAATTTCATTTTTGATGATATAATAGAGTTTTATTTTTTTTGGCTTAGACACACTCTAAACAGCCAGAAGCTAATTACATAGAATGTGTGTTACGTAACATCAGGATGACGCGCATGCTTTAAGAAGCAATGGAACCTACAACTTAACGTGGAATCCGAACCACGGCGGAGGACAGACCAACTAAATTTTTAGCCCGGACAGAAGATAGAACTGTTGGTTCCTAAGCAAGCTTACTAAATTAGTTTCCTCCGTTTTGCAACCCAACGAAGTGCCCAAGCCTTCTGCTGTCCGTAGTTTAGGATAGTACTTGTGCAGGGCCGGCTCTAGGCAAACTAGGCGACTGCCTAGGGCGTAAACAGGATTGGGGTGCAAAAATTAATTGCAGTGTGCAATGTAAAATGAAATACTAATAGCAAAACAGAATAAAGACCAAAAACTTTTTGCTTCCAACATGTGCTAATAAAATTGTTTCTCGCAAAAAAATAACTCTCGGCATCGTAAGCGATTTCAATGTTTTAAATACATGGAAGGGGAAGTATGTGTCTTACTGCTTGTTAAAGTAATTCGCAATATTCGCGTCTGATAGACGCGCGAGTACCGGAATATACTGTAACTTTCTCAGTTACCTCGGGTAGCTCTTAATGCGGTAGAACAATCTGACCTCAGGAGCGAATTCCAGTGACGATTTAGTCTTCGTTGTTAATTTAAAAAAATCGTTCTACAAAATAACCACTATCCAATTCGTTTATAATTTAATGTTAAAAATTATATTTGCCTCGATGATCGAACTTATAATTTTAACTTATCAAATCCAGTGCGGTATCTTCTCGACCATACTCCGCTCTTACAAATTTCAATTTTAAATTTCTTTATTTCTTTCCAAATATTATAATTTATCCAATTAATGTAAACTTTCAAAATTAATTGTTTTGCAATTAAATAAAAATTGCTCATACAAATTTAACAAATGTAATTCTAAAAAAAAAAAATCAAAAAGAACTCACAAAACTAAAATACTTCCAAAATACTCTTTCAACAATTCTTTCCAAATATATTGTCGTGTTTCGGAACACAAAAAAACCACAAATTAATTTATTTTGTAAATAATTTTTAAAATTCAATTTTATTATTTATTTATTTATCACATTGTAATAAATCGTTGTTAAGTTTTGCTATGTAAAATAAGAGTACGGCTCGAAGGTGGAAGAAAAGAGTGGGACTTGGATAGGACACTAAGACGGGCTCTGGCCTTGACGTCGGGTCGAGCGGATGAAAAACCATTCCGCAATAATTAAAATTGTTATTTGTTTATTTAAAGTTAGTAAATTAAGTTGATTTAATTTGTTGTTTTTTTTTATTTAATTGATAAAGTGAAGTGCTGATAACAAATTAGAAAAGAGGAAGAAATTATAAAATTTTAGTCGATGCAAAACTGCATAGCAACAAATTTGTGGGGCCAGCTGCTAAAATACACGTGCGCTACAATACTACACACAAAAGGTAAATTTGAGCAATTTTAATTTACAATTTAAATAAATACGAAGAGGAGTCTCATGTTCGATAAAAATTTTCTCTACGATTGCATGGGGGGTGGTTTAATATTTTATCGCACCTAAATTAAAAACAGCTACCCTTCATGACAATATATAATATTTGCAAAAATACTCTCATCAAATATTTCAGAAAACTTGATCGAAAATTAGAACCAAAACCCGCACAACCGGCTCTTGCGGCCGGTTGGCAAAAAATTGCTCGTTGGCAAAAAGCAATCATCTTTTTTTTTACTCTTCTCCTTGCACTTTTTAAATTAACCAACTTTCAAAATTAACAATTAAGCACGGGGTGGGTCAAAATCGTTTTGTTTCTTGACAATACATAGATATTAGTTACATAGAAAAAAATTTAAAACATTTCTTATAAAGCAGGAAGAATCCTCAACGCTAAATTTGAAAGAACTTTTAACAATAACTTATGCTGCAAAAAAGCTAGAAAAGTTAAAATTAAATTAAAATTTATAAAATATATTTTTTAAATTATTTTTTTAATCTCACCCCCCAGCTTGGTACTGATATATAAATGGAGGGGGCGGGGCACCGATAAAGTTTTACCTAGGGCGTAAAATATCCTAGCGCCGGCCCTGTACTTGTGCTACTGGTAAAACAAAAACTACGAGAGTTCATTCGGTTTTTCTGATTTTATTAATTCTGCTGCTTATTGTGAATTTTAGACGCTAGACCTGCGCAAAAGTTTACAAAAGTTTTGGAATCGCTGAAGAAATTTAAAGTATCTCTAGAAGAGTTACAGACATTTGAAGTTCTCTAACCATACAGCAATAATATGTATCTCCAGGGCCGTGTTTACGTGGGAGGTTTTAGGAGTTACACCCCCCCCCCCCCAAATTATTTATCAATTAATAAAGTACTGGAAATCATAAAAAAGCTCAGAAAAAACAAAAACAATCTTTACAATTAATACTTGCACAAATTTATACTCCAAAAATCAGCGAAGCAAAATCTAGGCCTCCGTCGTCTTGACAAAAAAAATCTCCCTCTACTCATTTTTCTGCAAACATTTCATTTTAAAAATTAATATAACAAAATTTAAATTTAAAAAATTAGCAAGGTTCATTTGTTCAGTTGCAGGTTAAACCAAAAAAATTTGATTAACCAATAATATTTCTTAAAAAACAGCGTTTCAACGTATTTCATTGGTTAATCCAAATTTTCTGCTTTAACTTAGAACTGTACAATTGACCGTAAATTGCATTTATTTTGCCGATTGACGGTTTAAGTTGGGACTTAAATTTTTTATCGAGTTCTTTCTATTTTTAATTTTATATTTGTTTTTTATAGTTTTTTATGGTATTTTTTTTTATTTAATCAATATGTTGTACTTTATACTTTTATTTTTTATTTTGAATTTTAGTTTCCTTTGTATTTTAATAAATTAGCTATATATTTTTTAATATTTTTGAAACTCCCCCTGAAAATCTAGTCTCAATACGGCCCTGGGTATCTCTAAAGTTTATGTTGTGCCTACAGTCATTCGTTTTCGTTATCTTTGGTTAATTTTTTATTTTAGTGCGATTAAATCGGTATTTTTTTAAAAGGCGTTCATCTCATTAATCGTTTTGCCAAAATTACAAAGTGTCAAAATCAGACAGCATGCAGGGTAAGCCCTGAAGTATAGTCCGTGGTGCAGGACGCACGATATATTAGGGGCGCCCACTCTTTCCTTATAACTAAGTAAATTTAAAATTATAAAAATATTTCCTCAATAAATACTTTGATTATATACGATAATATAATATTGCAGCGATAGGCTCAAAGTTTATTTTACACTAAATTTAAATAAAAAAAAAAATTGTAAGATATTAAAAAATAATACGGCATCAGAAATTTTTATTATTGTAAATAATATTAAAATGGAAGTCCAAAAAATTATAGACAAATCGGATATGGATTTTTTAGTAAAAAAAACAATCGATTATTTAATTACATATTAGTATTTTATTCCTTATAGTGAGATAAACAAGATAATAGATATTCAAGCTACTAAGGATGTAGGGAAACTATCGATATTCTAGAAAGGTTACAATTATTATGAATATCAATTAATTTATTGAAGAATCTATAGATAGATAATGTCACAATATATTCTAATTGACTAGCTAAGAAATTTGAGTCGATATACCCAGCTTTACAAGGCTTTACTCTACTTTTTGTACACGCGGTACCAGCATAAATATGCACGTCGGTATTTTAATATTTATTTTATAACTCTATTAAACAAAAAATGTACTTGTGTATATTTTTAATTAAATTAAATTAACAGAAACATTTAATTAGAATAGCAATGATGTACCATTCTAATGAAATCATTAAAAACGTGGACACAATATTAACGAGCGTTGCAGAAGTGTCGTTAAGCTACTTTTTAAGAAAAAGCTTTTAAGGTTAGTTAAATCAGAAAAAGTGAAATTAATTAGATTTCACTAAATTACTAGTATTATCACTGCATTTAAATAGTACACTAACAAACTAGTAATTAGTGTAAAGTAGCCTACGTAATACAACTTTTAAAGTTATCAGAATCACGCCAACTTTAAATTGGAATAATTCATAACTTTCTTTCTTTAATTTAATTTAGTAATGCAGTTTTACTAATTACATGAACATTAATTTCAATTTATTAATAATAAATCGAATCGCGAAAAAAAAATAGCACGAGTGCATAGTTTTCGTTTATCTTGTAATAAAATTTTTAATGTGGAGAATAAAAATCGCTACAGTTCCATAAAGTTGCTTGGTCACAATATTTGAAAAATAATAGCCCCACGTTGATTGTCAATTTGGTGTTTCTTTTTTTTTATTGCAGTTTTTATGTTGTTTTCGGCAATTTTCGAAAAAAAAAAGAACAAAAATAAATTAAATGAGCTGCCACCATGTAGTATACTAAACTTCAGAGTTACGCTTCATCTGGAAGGGGAGCCAAAAGGCCGTGGCCCCTCATAATCATCAAACCTACAATTATGTTTTTCGTTATCCTGGAACGACATTTAAGTTATATATAACCTCCCCTGTTTTCAAGACAAGATGGCTATAAAAAAGCTATTTATTGGTTTTGCTACATTATTATAGTAATTAAAATAGTAGCGAATAAAAGAAAAGAATTAAATGTTACTTTCTTTCTAGGTTGTTGGACGTTGAATTAATTTTCCAGTATGTAACGCATGGGTCGATAATTTAGTAAAAGTGAAAATAATGAAATATAAAAGAGTAGAAGTATTGTATTTTATATTAAACCTTTAGAGACTTTAAATATGCAGATAATTGATATAAAAGTGCTTATACTAACTAACCTGCTGATAGCAAAATAAAAACACTGCTTTTTGCAAAAAAAATTACTTACAAATCATAATATCGAATTCGAAAGTTATTTTTCCATTCGGGCACTTTAAAAAAAATATTGCATTCGGGATTTCCCCTGCCCAATAATAGGTAGTTAAAAATTTAATTTTTTTCCAGCAGGAAAAATCGAATCGATACAACAAATTATTATCTCTCTGGCGATTACATCGACAAGCGGAAAAATTGAAAATGTTCTGGAAAAGACGGCAAACAAATGATGTCTGCGCCGTGGTATCGAAGCGCGTTAATAGTAAGTAAAAGAGATAAACAAATAAAATGAAAAGAAAACAATAACACAAATGCAACAACTGAATCGTCTCGTTTATCTTTGTTGAAAACATTTATTTGAAAGCGCAATTAGTTCATACGTAATTGTAATAAATTTCACCTAAGTAAGCTACCTATCTCTCGGAATGATTACTCTACTTTAGCCTTGAATTTTTTAAAACTACATTAAAAAAAGAAATTTATAATTTTGCTTGTCGATTAAATAAATTTCAACATAAAAGATTTTCAACAGATTCCGTAAAACTGCAAACCTTTGAACCAATGAAAATTGCCAAAGAAAAACTATGGAAGTGTTGGTCATTGTGTGGTATTGAAATATCGTTTATACTTTTGATAAGGTCGTAAAAACGGAAAAGTAATTCCCATAGATTGCAGAAGCCAAAAGATTAATGAAGCTTGATAAATTTGATATTGGATAAGTAACCGCACTGCAGCCGATTTTCATAAAAAAATCTCTGCCGGAAAAAAGTCTCTTTATTGATTGGAGCACTTAGAAAATAAAATAATTTTTTTGGCATTTTTGGCAAAAAGCAGATAAAAGAAAAACTTACGTTTTCAACGATCGATGGTTAAATTTTGAAAACCACCCGAAGACACCACAAAATCACAACATTTAATTTAACACTGCGAGGAACAACAGAAACACAATCTTTTCTAATTTCTATTTTTATTCGTTTAAATCTACGCTCTTTCCGCTCCGACTATCAGGACGAGTGAGCGAGTATAGCACATGCGGCAAAAACAAAATCCGGTGCTGTGCAATAGTAAACCCTTGCGGAAGTGTATTTCCGTTCTCTCTCTTTTTAAAATATAACATGTAGAACACTCTACTAAATTAAAACAATAACATATTGTTTTATTATCTACAAAGTAAACCACTCCTAGTTTAGACAACCCTTCTTACCAACCTGCATTCTTTTTTTTTTGACACGCATAAAAGTTTTATTGTTGTCGAGTAATCAATATCCACCGGTTGCAAGTTTGTATTCCCGACATCTTATAATTGCAATAAGTTATGCCCGTTGGCATCTAAGTGGTTATAAGAATTATACTTCGGTTTCAAAAAGTTCAGCAAATATTTTCCCAAAGTCCAATGTAATACAAAATCAAAATTTGCCAACTCAAGCATTTAAGTTACGCCACTGAAACTTTGCAATGTTAGTAAAACCAAAAAAGCCATTAGTCTGCGTTCGCCACATCTATTTTTGATTTCTATTTTAGCTACAAACACCCTAATATATTGCCGTGTTACCAAATGATTTGACCGCCCCTGTAATTATTTTGGATATTTGCTTGAAATGTTATTATTTTGTATGAGTTGATTTAAAATATTTTGAAGGTTGGCAAACGATAAAGACAGATAAAGGCTTTTTGACCAAAAATTGCCGACGTACTGGACAGTCTTGAGTCTTGAATAAAAAGTATAATGGATTATTTAATTGAAACGAAAAAAAAAATAAAATTTAACGAATTACTTTGGAATTGAAAAAAGATTTAGAAAATAATTTGAGTTAGAAAATCTTCATCTCATTCTTTTGTCGCTCAAACGTGGAGTTCTGAAAAAATAATCAAAATGAGTGAAAAAGAGATAAATAGGTGGAAAGAAATTAATAAGTCGAAATAAAAAATACAAATACACAATCAAAATTATGTGACTCTCTTGATTATGAAAGTACTCGGAGAAGAACGGAGGTTATTCCTAAGGAATTAAAGATGATGGCAGATTTACTAAAAGCTTACTTGTTCGAAGAAATAAAAGAAGTAAAAAATATTTTAAGGAAAGATAAGAACAAATGCGTAAAGATAAAGAAGAACCACAATAATACAAAAAAGAAATTGTTGAAGAAATCATGAAGGCAATTTGGGATGGATGTGAAAACAAAAATCATTAGAAGAAAAAAGAATAAGAAAAGAAAATATTATTAGAAAAGAAAAGAACAAAAAAAAGAACAATCAATAGATAAGTGGTTTAAGTAGTGTAACTCGATATTAATCATATCAAATTTTTAGCATAAACCAAAAAATGCACAAAACACTTTTTCGAAAACTACAATGTTTAAGTTATCACAATATATAAATACACTGTATGTATATTATCGCAAACGTTTTCACCATACTATGGCATCATCAGGCGATGAACTAGGTTCATCGAAAAAGTGTTTTGTGCATTTTTTGGTTTATGCTAAAAATTTGATATGACAAAAAAAAAGAATTATTGGAAAAAGAAGATAAAAAAAAGAGTTAAAATTGAAATATATTGTCGTGTTTCGAAACCATAAAAATCTTAATTCATTTAGTTTGTAAAATTATTTTGAAGTTTTAAACTTGTTAATATAAATTATTAAATTATTTATTCTGTAAAAATGCAATGTAGATAAGGTTTTAGCTGTAAATAAGGTGGGGAGAAAATAAAACTAAAAGAGAGAGGGACTTGAATAGACAGACTTAGGCTCAGGCCTTCACGTCGAATAGACGGGCGGACGAACATCATTCCTGCAATAATAATTTAATTTTGATTGTTGATAAAACAAAAGTAAGAATAAAATAAATTAAGTTGAGTTGATGTTTTGTTTTAATAGTGGTAAAGTGCAAATTGTAAAATACAAGTGAATAAAATTAAAAATTAAAAGAATTTGTGATAATATTCGATGAAATACGTCGCAACAAATTGGTTTAACCAGGCGCACTGAAGCCAGCTGCAATATCATATGCGAAGCGAGCGCGCACGTGAAGCCAAAGTACCACATGCAAGGTAAAAGAATGAGCATTTTAATTTACAATTGAATTAAACTACAATTTGAAGAGTCCCGTGTTAAATAATGGATACCCAGCTAGAATAATTTTTGGATTGAGAAAATTTTTATAAATTTAAATAGCTCGGGTCATCTCAATATAATATTATATATAATATTAAAAAAAGAAATATAATCTAATTAAAGAGAAATCCATGAAAAGAAAATGAGAATTTAGGTTGTTTGGTCCAGAAAGAAAAATTTGGACATACGGAGAAGAATAAAAAAATTTAAGGTTAAAATTAAATTTGGACATGTAAAAAAGTATGAAGTGAAACAGCACGAAATTAAAATTGAAAGAAGTGATAAAATTAAAGAGGAAAAGTCAACGTCGGAGAGAACTGGCATAGAAGAGAAAAAAAATTTGAAAAATTAGGAAGAATAGGGGATGACAGAATAACATGTCGGAGAAATGGACGCCTAGTGCAAAAATAATTCTATGAAAGATTAGAAGAAGAAAAAGTAGGCAAACGACAGGAAATTTAGATAGAAATAAAATAATAGTGTATTTGAACGGCGGCGATTGAATTATTTTTTTGTATTGTATTTTTATTGTATTTAGTATTGTTTTATTTAATATTGCAAATAAGTTTGATATTTTTTTTGTCGTACCACGACAAGGGTTTTCTAAATTTCTTAATTGAGCTTTGCTTCGTTAATAGAATTCACAGGTTGTAAAAGATTAGGCTAGCTAGGCTCGTGCCTAGGGGCGCACGAAAAAATGTACCAAGCAAAATACATAACATTCTCAAAAATTAAATGTATCAAAAAATACAATGATTACCTATAGTTTTTTTTATTGAGTTTTTATTTACTGATTACAAAAATACTTTTCAATTTTTAGCACATTTTTAAAATTTGCACCTTCGGAAATCTATGCGCGCATCGCTAAATTACGGCGATTTAACCGCCCCTGATGCTTTGTTAATATTTTCTAAATTCTAAAATTTTTAAAATGTAAAAGGTTGGCAAAAAGTTGATTTGGGGTGGGGCCTTTTTTGCCACGATGGTGAAAATGGCGAAAGCCTAGATTTTTGCTCCGCCAATCTTGAGTTCTTATTGTGCGAATAGTTTTTACAATTGATTTTTTTATACAAACATTATTAATTCGAATTTTGTTATGAGAGTATTTTTGGTCAAAAGTGGCCGCAGCTAAGGTTTTGATTTTGTGAGTTTTTCGAATTTTTTTTGATTATTAAAGGATATTTTTATTGGATGAGCTATTTGTTTATTGGATGAACGATTTAAATCGTCGATCTTGAGTAGGCCTGACTGCTTCCGCACACCAGAGCTCACCGAGCAAAAAAGTGTTTGATTTTCGGAAATTTTACATCAATATCATTAAATACGCAACCAATCTCTTACCGCTTGGTGTGGAGTGGACACAACAATATGTATAAAATAATAAAAAATAACTGTTTATATTTTCTATTAAGAGAGGGGGGGGGGAGCGCACCATACATGTGTGCCTGAGGGCGCAGAGGTACCTTAATCCGCCCCTGACGAAATGACTTGACCGCTCCTAAAGTTATTTTGGATATTTTCTTGATATTTTGTTATTATTTTGTATGAATTTGTATAAGTTGATTTAAAATATTTTAAAGGTAAAAAGAAATATAAAGGAAAGACAAATAGCCGACGTAGTGGACGTTTAATTTGTAAATCCGGTGAATTTAATTTTATAAGTTTATGATTTTTAAAAAATAAATTTTTTTGAATAAAAAGTATAGGATTAAGATTTATGATTGGATTTAGTGATTTGAAAAACGATTGAAATATTTTGCAAATATAATTAAAACGGAAGCTATGGTAAAAATTATAATTAAAAATTAATTAGATGGTAAAATTTTATGAAATAATTAATTTAATTTGTTGATGGACCCTATTAATTTTGATGATGAGAGTACAGCTGCGATACAGGGATTGTATAAAATTTAATGTGATCATTTTATATTTTATTGAAACGTAAATTAAAATTTAAAAAACATTTTGAAATTTGATGTATTTGAAAAATCTTTTTGAAAAATAATTAACAAATTTACATCTCAATATCATGCGTTCATTTCTTTGTGTTTAAGATCGGGACTTATTAAGCACCCCGTGCACTCCGCAGGGTACAAAAGAGTCTTTAGCGCTTCCGCCTCTGTACAGCCTATTTTGTTGATTTTCATAATACTATTTTTGAAAAAAGAACAATTAAATGAATAGTCTTGAACTTTCTTCTTTAAAGTAAATTTTGTTTTGTTTGGTCGGTTTAGTTAAAATTTGTTCACTTATTACACAATTGCATTGCAGCACATTGCATTACGAAGTATTGCATTGCGAAGTATTGCATTGCACTATATTGCATTGCAGTTTATTTCATTGTAGTGCTGCAGTGTTTAAATTGGGAGCTTTTAGTACTAATTGGAGCCAACGCCAAAGCCAACGAAGCGTTCGATTTGGAAATTTTGGCACTTGCAGTGACGTCACAGATAAGATGCGTGACGTCTTGGATTCGCAATTTTCTCACGATTATAGCGCAAATTTCATTTAGATATTAGATTGCAACATAAGAGCGGTTCTGTAGTTTCAAAAATTGTAAATATTTTAACCAAAAAATATGAAGTTAACCTGCATTATTTATTTTTTAATTACATTTCTATGATGTAATGGACCCAAATAATTTACAATTTTTTTACAATTATTGTTGATATCAGTGGAATAAGTTATTTCCTTTGTTATTGTTTCGTTCGTAAAATATTATTCATAATAAATGATTAAATTGTTTAATTTTAAAAGGGACAACACAAAGTTGATTTTTTTAATTGTTGGAAGTTACGGAATAATAAATTATAATTCGAACACCAAAATTTGGTCATGGCGCAAAAGTTGGCAGCAAACTTCAACACGGTTATGCTGCATTGCATTGCAGTCAGCTAGTATGTGATTTTTTATTTAAATTAAATTAGAAATTGTGATTTACTACGAGGTTAAGATAATAAATGTACCTCAATCATAGCATATTTCACGAACATATTAAGACACAATATTTAAAAATTAAAATTATTTAAATTTTAAAAATATAAAAGTACTTACAATCAAATTACAAATTTGAAAAGTTTTAAAAAGATCAACGTACATCCTAAACTACGTACAAGTAGAGTGCAGATATCTCGTTTTATTTTAATATTTAAATTAATCAAATTCCCCACCTTCGAATGTCTGGTTTAATAAGCGCGACGACCTTAATTATGCCGTTAAGAAGTAGACTTCAGTTGTTGTCAAAACATCTAATCATTAACTTGCTCAAATTATTTAATAACTCTTTACTGACTGAAAGATTTTTTTATTAATTTAATAATAATTTTAATGAAGTCTGTACAAATAAGTAATTATAGAGGTACTAGCTGGCACAGGCGTCCTTCGGCCGCCTTTAGTCATCTAGACTGTGTGGGGTATAATTGTTCGTCCTTTGGCCTCACTCAGGAAAATCGCAACCACACTGCCCTACCAGCCTCCTTTAGCTATCTAGACTTCTTCGAATGTATTTGTTCGGCCTTTGGCCTCACAGGGAGAATATTGGTAATATACCTGAAAGCCATAATTGTTCGACCCTGAAGACGACCGGAGCGACTGGAGTTAATAGACGAAGTATTTATGAATGCAGATAGTTAATTGGTGTGATGATGATAAATTTCTTGGTAATATGGAAGTGCCACGGGGAAACCGTTTATCTCCTTCAACTGATGTGGGCGGCAGGCGTTAGAATTTATTGAGGTGTGGTTCCTCATTTGAAGCGCTAGGCTTGGTCGGGCTGGGTTTTTGGTCCATGGGAATAATTTTCCGTGATTTACGGGGTCCTAGGTGTTATGAAGAACTTTCTTGGAGGCGTGGTTATGGGGTCAGAAGGGTGGCGGTGCGGTGTGCGTCTGCGATCCGTGGATTGGGGTCCCTATAGTCTTCGATGAACTTGGTCCCTTGGTGCACCCAGCCAGATCAAGCCTAGAGCTTTAAGAAAAGAGGAAAGAAAACCTCAATAAACTCCAACGCCCGCTGCCCACATGAGTTGAAGGAGATAAACGGTAACACGTGGCAACTCCATATAACCAATAAGTTCATCGTTCATCGTCCCTTGGTGTCAATGAGGCGGGTCGGGCTTGTGATCCATGGTTTGCGGTCCCTAGCATTTGATGAACTTGGTTCCTTGGTGTCGATGGGGCGGGGCGAACGATTTGGTGTAATTCCGGGCGTCTTTGCACGGTTTCTTGGCAGCCGGGTGTTTGATGAACCCGGTGTTCGGTGGGAACCTAAAACAAACATGTAAAGATTAGGATTATACTTACACCCCGGCTGACGGGCGGATGGGGATGTCCTTTGGCCGGCTGTGTCCTAAATTGTGGCCTAGTTGGTACCATAATTAAAGAACTATTAGAGAATTTGCAATGAAACTTTCAGAATTTATAGTTCAATACTTGTATTTTAATAAAATATGTAAGGGTTCAAATTATTTATATATTTTCATATTGTTAATTAACTTTTAAGTTAACAAATGAAAAATTAAATGACTTCTCTCTCAAAAAACAAAAATTTTTTTTCTCGGTATTTTGCATTAAACATTTTAGTAACGAAATCCGCAAAAAAATTTGACTGCTCGTGATTAGATTAAGCAAAAAAAATTTATTTATGACGGGCGGTGAGCGATGTCGGTACAACGCGCTACCGCGCGTCATTGACTTAGCTTTAGATCTACTCAGTAATTACAAATAAAAAACAATACTTTATCTTTTAAATGAAAATATATTTTTATTTAAACACTTTATTTATAATAATTGTAACATCGTTGGAAAAAAGCTTGCACTCGAGTAATATATTATGTATTGTCGTGAAACAAAATATTTCGACCCACTCTGTGCTAAATTGTAAAAATTTGTTAATTATTTGTTTTGTTTAAATGTTTCCAATTTGTTTAAATTGGAAAAGTACAGAGGGGGAAAAAAGATAGAGATAAGGGCTTCTTGTGCCAACTATGGCCGACAGCGGGTGCTAGATTTTGTATGCCCGCTGAGTTTTGATATTTTTAAACAATTGTGAGTAATAATTTTGATTTTGATTTAAATAAATGATTTTTATGGGAATGCCTTATTGCGCCTGTTTTGGATGATAATTTTTGATATTTTGGAATAAATTTGGATAATTTTGATGCGTGGCTACCGAGCGGTAGTTGATTGATTGATGTGATTGATTTGGAAAAGAAGAACTTCAAATTCTAAATTTGAATTCGCGTTATAAAATTGAAAATTAAAATTATTTGTAAGTGCGAGCGTGTGGCCAGATAGATAAGCCGACGTTTTGGATAAGGATAAATTTAAAAGTACGAGCTCAATAAAATTTTATATTACATTAAATTATTAAAAACTTGAATTGAAGATTTATTTTTGGACAATTAATTTTAATTTTTTTTAGTTGATTTTTGAAAACGCAAGAATCCTTTGACCCTTAAAAAATTTCCAATTGCTCCCGCAAACCAGGGTTAACTCGAGGTAATAAAAAGATTTTGGATTTTCTATGAAAATACTATTACAATATTGTCTCAGAAGTCTGCGTTTTTCTATATCTGCCATTATCGAGTGCAATTTAAACCCAAAAAAAAAACACAGGTGGGGTTAATCTTATGAAAACAGTCAATCAAAAAATTGAAACTAGATGTTTACCCGAAATTTAAAAGTATCCATAAAATTTAATGTTTGTATTAGTTCTTAATTTTTTATAATTTTTTTCTTAAATCGTAAAATATATAAAAAACTTTGTCTTTCTGTTTGTAACGTACCTTCGATTAATTCATTTTAAGTTAAAAACCTATAAAAATTGGAGGGTTGTTTCAAATCAGTGCGGCCTTCAGGCCGCACAACTTGATGCATTCAATTGTCTTCCAATTAAGTTTGACCATATTCGCATATTTCGTCGTACTAGAGGTGAAGAGAGCTAAGCCTCACATTTGTTATTTTGAGATAATTAGCAAAAAGAAATTTTAAATTTTTTGATTGATGAAATGAAGTTAACTATATTTTTTTCTATTTTTGTGGATTAGCTCTCTTCACCTCTAGTACGACGATTTTATATAATATTACGTTAAGATTAAAGTTAAGTTAGGGTCAGCTGTGTAAAGCTCAGATTAAAATTAATCTAACTCAGTCTTTGGCGTTATGATTTTATAAGCACTGAGTTGGGTTAGATTTAATTTTAATCTAAGCTCTATACAACTCACCCTAACTTAATTTACTATAAAATATACGAATTTGGTCGAAATTAATTGACCAAATGGACCAAATTGTGCAGCCTAAAGGTCCCACCGATTCTTCATAATTAGAGACCGGATTATATTCATTTGCATATTTCTGACTGAAATCTACTGACCGTGCATATTTGGGCAAATTTTCTAGAATTTAAAAAAAAGAAATGCATAAGATCCTGCTCTGACAATTTAACAAAGCTAAATTTGGTGGTACCAACAAATTAAATTTTGTGTTGGCAATGCAAGACCATTACCTACCTAAAAATATTAAGTATTAAATATAAATATTATATATAAAAATAGTATTTTTAAATAAGTTAATAAAATTTATTTAAGGCCTAGATACACATGCTATTAAAAGAGCATGCTTAAAGAGCAGACTATCAGATAGCATGCTATCAAGTCTGACAGGAATACACACAACTTGTCAGCTAAAAGTTTAGGCTTGTAGTACTTACGTGCTAACAAACCTGACCATGGAAGTTTCACTACAAAATCAAATAAATATTGTATTATTATTACTGGCTACACAGTGTGTAATTAGACTGCAATAAACCCGGAAAAAAAGAGAAACAGGAAAATTTGGGTGAAAAATTGGCTTAGTAGAAGGCAAACTGTTTGCTTACAGAAATGAAAAATGAAGATAGATGCATATTGTTTTTCTATATTCCACAGTGTCACCCAGAAGGAATGCATTTCCTCAAACCACGGTATAGTGGGTTTATATATTTGAGCTTCATCAGCTTAAGAACGGATTGAGTCTTTTATTTTTTTTTAATTCGTGATGATACACCGATCGCAGATCTTTTATTTTGGCTTTTATTATTTTCATAGTTATATTTTCGTCACCTATAAACACGAATAATTCTTTGTAATCATTTTCACGTGCAAGTTTATTCTTGTACAAAGAAGAACCTATGTTCCACAATCACTCGTACTGTCGGTAGTCAATTGTAATATTTAAAGTTTTGCTGTCACCCTATCGAGACATTTTGACACATTGACAAAGCTAATAGCATGCTACGTACTAGCATGCTATCAAGGTATGATATTGCGCAGGCTGGACTGGGCTGGACTGTGACGTACCTTGGTTCAGATATTAACCCTAGCATGCTACCTACGTAAGTTGTGGTAAGCGTTTGGGTATCGTATTATATTTAATTTTACGTACGATAGCATTCTAGGGTTAAACAAATAGCGAGAACGACCGAGTATTGGCGGTCAACTACGGCGGGAACTATTCCATTTGATTCTTTAGAACCTAGATACGTCAAAATGACGTCATGCGTCAAACGGACGAAAATGGGTTCGTAAAATATCATACCTTGTAAATTCATTGTATCATGCATGCTATCTATGTAAGCGTTCACGCATGCTTTTTCCACACCCCCCCGCCTCTCCGCTCTTGATATAGCAGGATAAAAATCAAATTCCTTGCGATTTAGTAGCATGCTTTTTAGTAGCAAGCTTTTTAATAGCAAGGCTGTATACACATGCTACTAAAAGCCATTTGCTACCTAGTAGCATGCTTTCGTGCTACTAAGTAGCATGTCTATTCCCTGCTTTTAATACTTTTTTTAATTTTCAAAAATATTTTTTTTTATATAATTTATTATTATAAATAAAGTGTTTAAATAAAGTGTTTAAATAAAAATATATTTTCATTTAAAAGATAAAATATTGTTTCTTATTTGTAATTAATGAGTGGATCTAAAGGTAAATTAATACCGACGTCGCCCACCGCCCGTCATAAATAAATTTTTTTTGCTTAATCTAATCACGAGCAGTCAAATTTTTTCGCGGATTTCGTTACTTAAATGTTTAATGCAAAATACCAAGAAAAAAAATTTTTATTTTTTTGAGGGAGAAGTCATTTAAATTTTCATTTGTTAACTTAAAAGTTAATTAACAATATGACAATATATAAATAATTTGATCTCTTACATATTTCATTAAAATACAAGTTTTGAACTATAAATTCTGAAAGTTTCATTGAAATATCTTTAATAGTTTTTTAATTATCGATTTTTTAACTAAAAGTCATAAAAATTTTTATTAACAAAAAAATTGTTGTTAAAATGAAAATTTTTAAAAACTGTTTTGGAGATTAATTGTTTATAGTGACTACTTTATGAAAAAATAGTAATATCAAAATTCGATGATAGTTGGAAAAAGGGGGGGTCCACTTGACGTGATCTTGCTCATTGCATTGCATTGCATTATATTGCATTGCTATGCATTATATTGCATTGCACTGTATTGTATTGCGTTGCATTGTATAAATTTGCAGTCTGTTGCAGACACTACAAATTTGACAAGATTAGTTTTACGAAAAAAAGACACAAAGAGTCATAATTTGAAAGCAGATCTTTCGCTCACATCGAACGATGTGAGAACCGCAGAGAATTCAAAGAATCTCAAACGTTTTGCTAAGATAATCAAGAAGCAAAACTAAGAAGTTTAAAAAATTAAAAATCGTTGGGTGTTTCATTGTAATTAAATTCATACGCGGGCTTTACGATTAGAATTTTAATGAAATTTGGTTAGCAGTTGTCGTCAAATTAAAAACTTTTTGTTTAATCAAAATCGAATTCATTTTAATCTCAAAATCGAAAAATAATTTTTTTGAATTTCAAAAATACGACTCATCTAACGTATGCTGTGTTGCAGAACCTGCAGGTTTTTATGTAATAAAATTTGAAAATACTCGTCGCTAGATTTCGACGATTTTCAAAACTGAATCTCACTCGACACATTACGAGTTTATATAATCGGCGCCGAGTAATGCACGGTGGTAAAGTGGTAAACAAAATATATTCAGTGTTTACCCGACGTTGTTCAGAACAACTTGGCTTTGACCATGCACAAATTTGTGTAAATTTACGTTGATCGCACGAATTTACTGCAATTTTTTTTAAATGAATACTAATTAAATTAGTATTTTAGTTTATTTTAATTAAATTTTGGACACTTTCCTATACAATGGAAACAATTTATTTTTTTATTTTTGTGTTTACCATTAGGACTACTACTGTTTTTTGTTTTAATTTGGAAGATAGAGAACCAATTGTTAAAATGCAAGACGTCGGTAGTTACTTTGGATACAGTGTTGCTTTACATAAAAGTGGGAATACTTCTGACATTAGGGATAGTTGGTAAGTTGCTTATTTTTTAAATTCAAATTTCTCGTCGTGGTTTGGGTTCCACGCTAATCATTTCTGTCCGAATAAAATAATTTATCCCTAAAAATATGTGGAGAACTCTTTTGCTCTTATTTTTTATTTATCACTTTTCAAGATTTCATCAGTGTTGGCATTTTAACACACAGAAATCCATTAGATTTAACCCAATATTCGTAAAACCGCCACATAAATATTCATAATTGCAATGTTATGCAAATTGATTCCCTACTGAAAAGAGGGACATTTAATTCTTAAATAAAATTGTGGGTTCAATAGCCTATTGAAAATATCTACGAAAGTGTTATGCAAAGTACGTACCTACTTCTCTATGATTATTCCGCCGAAATATTTTGCAATCTTAGTGCTCGACGTTTTGGAAGTTGGAAAGGATGTGTTTTTCCCAACAGTTGAATGTCCACTCCATTGTTCCCGACTGCAGACGAAGTTATTTAATTTTTTTGCAATTGCAACTCAATTGGGTCGGACACTTAGTATAATTATTTTTTTTATTTGTTAATTAACCAGAGTCATACATTTACATAAACGAGATAATTGCTATAAATAAGTATGTATGTACAGTACACTTGGAAGTAGAAAGGTGAACATAAAATTTATCATATTGTTTAACTTCCTCAATTATGGTACAAAGTATATAGTGACGGTTATAATAATTGTAATAACCAACCAATCAAGTGCGAAAGTTTTTCTACCGTTAATCCCACTTACCTTTGTAATTTGTAACTCTCTGTTACAAATTTTATTCGTCTCAACCGATGAGTTGATCCGGTTAACACTTTTTTACTTATCACCATATTTCGACAGTTGAAGTGCAAATGGAACTGCACTCAGGAAAAAATTACTCTTGGCAAGAGTTCAAGAAGTGGTGATGTTTTTTTACGTTGGTTTGTTGATGGATCTTGGAAAAAAAATCAAAAGCTTTTTAAATTAGTCTCGCATTTGTCTTAATTGACGTTAGACTTACAAACTGCATGTTACGTGCTATACATGACGGGTTTACGCCGACAGTTTAATAATACCTTCCAATGTCTTCAATGGTAAAACCGTTGCTGCCCTTTGTTTTTATAAACCACTTTATACTTATTAATTTGCTAGAAGTTTGATCCATTACCCATTCACAGTTCTCGAGTATAACAAATTTGATGTTATTTATTCGGCCTTAAGCTAATTGGGGTTGGGTTTAGGAACCCCAAATATTTTAAAAGCACTTGTCGGTTCGCGCCCACACGACTTCACGGTTTAGAAGTTATTCAAATTTGTTTTACATTTTTCCTTACACGCACCTAAATTCACAGGATGTTAACTTACCTGAAATAATTCCAATGAGTTTGTCGTCTATTGCGATGTAATTAATATTATTAGGCAATGATTTCATTTTTATCTGACCAGAAGCCACAATATCCCAAAATAATGATTTATATTTCTACAGAAATTTAACTGTTCTGCCTCAAATTAGACCACCCGCATTTTAAACCGTTTGTACATCGGTCATTAAGATAATACAATTTTGGTTTAATAAATTTTAACACCCTTATTATGTCGTGTTATCGTCTTAAATTTACTGTAATGGGCCTATTTGAGATTCTGACAAACAAATTATTAAATTTGCTTCGTCGACTATAAAAGAAAATAAAGAATCCGTATTTTTTGATATTGTCGTAATTACGACATGCTGAAAAGATGACGCTTGCAAAAGCGACATACCTTTCGCGGTGTCGCTCAACACCTGGTATATAAAGAATACTGACAAAACATTAATTCAGTTGTTTATGAAAAGTTGAGTCTCACATTCATTTTTATTGTCATTGGAAGTTATTAATTTCTTATCGATCCGATAATTTATTTACAATAGTGTTAGGTTATTGATTCGAATAACTAATTATAGAGCGAAAGAGTGAATCGCTGTGATAAATTTTGAACTTTGTATATTTGAAATGCCCTATTTAATAGAGATAGCTTTTTTTAACATAAGCCTATAAGATAGATAATTTGTTTATTATTATTTCTTCGTTAGTAATGTTTTGAAGTAGGTCATCAAACTTTTTCAAAAATTAAATTTTCATCAGAGAAGATGTATTGATTCGCATAATGTAGTATTTTATCTGTACAAGTTAAATACAGGGTGACCCTACAACCGACGTACACCTCAGGCGTTGATAAAAATATGAAATTATCTACGAACTATATTCTAACTATTTATTGTCTAAAATCAATGACTTCCAAGTTATGGATTATATTGAGTAAAAATATACAGATAAAATCGAAACTTGATTTACGTTTTTCAGTTTTGAGAACCTCTTTATCCAAAGTAATAGGCGACAACTTTGTTTTAATAAACTTCCGAATTTGTTGAATTCAAATAAAAATTGCTGCTGCTACCACTAAAATGAGCAAAATTGATTTTTTTAAGGGGCTCGTGAACTTTGAATTAATAATAATTTTAATCAATTGATTCTTGGTTTAAGTAATGAAACTCGATAGTAATCTCGATATTAAAAATTTATATCGCCATGTAGTACATGCTAACCATATCTTCTGTCGTATCTATGTTTCATTACACATTATAAAAAAAAAGATAATATCATTATATAATAGTAATTTACACTGTAAGCGGTAAATAGGACAGATTACAGAACGAGTGGAAACGTTATTCTATTTAATACTCAGAATTTTCCAAATTAAAATCTCGATGTGTAGTAGGGTAGTTCCATCTGAGTTTACTTATTTATGTCGACAAATCATCATTAAGACGATTAAAATTCAATGCAAAAAATGTTATTAAATGGCAATTAATTGTATAGTCGGTTTTTTATTTTAAAATGGTTAAGGTTATTAACATGTGATAATACTTTTTTAAAAAATTAATTTTTACATTTTGTTTTTTTAGTTTTTTATTAAAAATTAGAATATTAGTATATTTTTAGTAATTTTAGAGCTTTTATAGAAAAATCTACGTTTATGATCCGATTTTGTATAATTAGGATAGCCAATAAGTAACTTTTATAGAAAACATTTTTTTTCTAGTAATATTTTTCATTATAAATACAAAATTCTTTCTTTTTTCTTCTAATATCGTTTCGTGTTTATTTTCTATAGAAATTACTATATTGTTCTATTTACAGTTTTTAATTTCCAATTATTTGGTTATTTTTATATTGTGGTGTTTCAAAAGGATTTACACCCACCCGGTACATTTTAAAGAAAATTTTGTTCTTAGTAAATTTGAGTTGTAACATTGAAAATTGGAGAAGTGGGGGCAAATCGATGGAAATACGAGGCTTTTTGCCAAGATGGTCCACCGAGCTGGTCGTTGATTTTTGGCTCTATATAGAATTTGAGATTTTTTGATATTAGTTTGAAATTGTGTGTTATAATTTTTGATATTAAATAAGGTGAGTTTTATGCGAACGCATTATTGCGTATTATTTTGGAAATTTTTGATTATTTTTAAAATTTTGGAGATTTGGATTATATTTGATAAGTGGCTATTGAGCAGTAATAGATTAATTTGGATCAGTAGCGTAGCCAAGGGAGGGGCCCGGGCTCTCCCGAAATTATTAATTCGTAATTTTACAATGACTCCAAACCATGTATAGATTTCTAAATAAATGATTTTCAAAACACTAATGATACTATATTTGAAGGCAAATGGCTGATTTCGCATCAAAAATGAAAAAACCATGAAGGAGAGCTTCCAAAATATACAATGGAAGCTCTTAATCAGTTCAATATTGATGTTTCCGAATATATATTGTGGTGAAAAAGAGGATTCGCACCTACCCTGTACATTTTAATGAAAATTTTGTTTTAAATAATTTTAAGTTGTGAGACTGGAGAATTAGACAGGTGGGGGCGAATCGACGAGGATATTTGCTTTTGCCGGCGGGTCGCCGCGAGAGAAAGACAGCGTCGACTGTTGGCTCGTTAATTTTTGACTCGAGTGAGTTATTTTCGAGATTTTGTCTTATTATTGAGATTAGCTTTTCGCCGATAGCGCCCGCCCGAGCATGTTGTGTCATGTCAGCTCGAGGCGACTATTTGATTTAAGTTTAAAATTGTGAATTATATTTGTGAGTACTGAATTTGTTTTGATTGAATAAAGTGATTTTGATGCGAATGCATTATTGCGTAATTTTTGGATAATTTTGATAATTGGAATTGGATATTTTTTTGATACGTTGCTACTGAACGGTAGTTGATTTGATGGTTTTGATTGCTTTAGAAGTAAAGATTGAAGTTATAAAATTTGAAAATTGGTGTAAAATTGGAAAGTTTAAAATTACATTTGTACGAGCGAGTGTGCGATGGTGATAACAAGGCGATTTGGATAGGCATGAGGTTAGAAGTACGAGCCCATTTAAAGTTTCACATAAAATTAAAATTTGAATTTATTTACGAGTTATCAATTAATTATTGAAGAAGATTTATTTTGGAGAATTTATAAAATTTTTGGATTGGCCAGCATTTATATTTAAATTAGATATTAATTTTTTTGAAAACAATTATATTTGTTAATTAGTAATTATATTTGGAAGTAATTACAGATAAGTAGGTACAGATAAATTGGTACCCAGACTGTTTTATGTTGAAAACAGAAGACGGTATCGTCAATTTGAACCCACCCTGAGAAGTCTTAGCGAACCGACTTGGAGGCCGTAGAGATTGATGATTATTTTGCCGTTTGCCACGCACACAAAAAAATATCATTACAATATATTATTTTAGGAATATTAACGGTTACTACAGTCTCTGTAGAAAGAACATTTTCCATCTTAAAACGAATAAAGCCAAATTTGAGAAATCATACGGGTGAGAATAGGTTAAGCGGTTTAGCTTTACTAGCAGTTCACAAGAATGTGCCTATATTAATGTAGAAGAGGTTATAAATACTTTTGGAATAAAAAAGAAAGTAATGATTTTACAATTATAATTATATTATAATAATAATAATTTCTATGACTTAATTTTTAGTGTATTTAATAGTTGGAAACTATTATTATTGACGAAACCCTTTTTTCGGAGAAATTATTTTATATTGTAATTTTTGAACTTTCTATTGAGCGCATGACCTTGAAAATTTGAAAAAAATTTGTCTGCGGCGCTATTAATGATGGCTCGCTGCGCTCGCAGCCCCTCTCCTCCCCCAAATTAAATTCCTAGCTACGCCGCTGATTTGGATGATTGATTGGAAAGAGAAGTTAAAAATTATAAAACGACGATCAGTGTTTAAAATTGAAAAATTTAAATTTGCATTTGGAGGAACAAATAGTTCGAAAGATAAGCGGTCGATTTGGATACGGTAGAAATCTAAACTTTGTTCTCTTTTATGAAGGTAGAAAGTTTGTTTAACTTTTTTTTTTAATTTGGATTTGAGTTATTATTTATTTTTGGAGAAGCATTTGTTTATTTTTTTGATTGGAAATTTTACTTTTGTTTTGAGAACGTTGGAAGAGAATGCGAGAAGGAGGTTAGTCCGGACGTTTTGAAAGGATCACTGCAATATGTAGAAATAATCTTTTAATTTTGTATTCTATTCTGATTCTGGAATGGCAGAAATCTGTTTTCAGATAAATTTTGCTATAATTAACGAAATAAAATAAATTTTTACTCTTTGACTGAAACTAGAAGAGGAAATCTAGGAAAATTTGACTGTTCACTTTTAGTGCCCCTTCCTATTACGTTGTTGTAAAATTTGCAGTTTTTTCAACAATTTTGCAACAAAATTTGCGCAGTTGATCTCTTTAAAAATTGGGAATACACTAATGACAAAATTAGAAGATGAATTTCCTGACTAAATTTGCTGTATTTTTATTATTTTTAGCTTCAAAAACGCTAAATCTGAAATCCAACATAACAAAAAATGTAATTTAAAATTAACACTTTCGTTTCGTGCCAAGAAAGAATGCAAATGAAGCTTCTCGAAAAGTTTGATGGAGCAAAAACCTTTATCGTCTTATATTTTCGGCATTCATGCAAACGAATACTTTTCGAGGAATGTAAATTCTTTCATTAAATTTGGAAGTTAATCGATCTCCGCCTGAAAGGATGATGGCATTGTATGGTATTTATATAGTTCCGACTCCGCGACTATATAGGATCACGAGATTTCATTAAAAAGTTGCTCACGCGGGTAGAAGGCCTGCAAAGGATTTTCTGGTTCATTTGTGGTTTTGCTGCATTTGTGTTGGTGTTCTCGGATTTTCTTTTATATGATGAAAACATGGAAATTAAATTGATCTCTCTAGAATGACCTCTTTCAATTTCATTAGTCCAAAGATATTTCTCCTTGTTGCCTTCCGTATGCTGGATTACTAAACAAAAGCTTTTATTATTTTCCACTTCCAAGATGATCCAATTTTTTTGTAGTTTTTTTTGCTTGTTGAATGAACTTAATAAGCAGTTTAGTCGATCGATTTAACAATAAATCAATTTTGATAAGTGCACTCGATAATAAAGTGGCTCGCGATATAAAACAGCTCACAAAGAAAATAAAGGAACAAAGCTGGTGGAATGCTGTAGAAGTAGATTCAAGTAGGCAAGAAAACCTACGTACAAAACCATAACAACATAGCAGGGGAGTGAGGGATTAGGAAACCTCACCTTTTAACAGGTGCGACCGTTGTTCGTCGCCGTTAAACATTACAAGAAACAGAAACTTTTATTGAATTATCTTACAATATGTTACACGAACGTATAAAAAAATCTTTGTTTTTGTATAATTTTCTAATTAAAATAAAATTAATAGTTGGACGAACGCGTCTTTTAAATTTATCGCCGAACGGGAAATTTTCTTGTTGTTTGGAGTTATGCAGCTCTTTGAAATGCCGCTACGTGAAATTCTCCAATTCAAACCGTTTTTTCTCCGAGTTCATTCAGTAAAATTTGCAATTGTATGATAATGAAGACTACTCACCATAAAACGCAAACAGAACACTATCAAAGTAGCCTTAACCTTGTCTCTCGTTTTCATTCGGTAAACATGTGAGTGACTGTTGTTCATGAATGCAATACAATATTCACAATGTATCATTGAATTCGAGAGTGACCGGAATGAGAATTAATAGGTAACTTAATCGATTTATTTGACGATAGGAATGCACGATTCTAAATGGTTTTTCTGCAAAACTTCGAAACCTGGCCTGCATTTATTTTATTTCCTCGATAATGGGATCTTAATTCGGCCAACTCAGACGGCTTTACGTGCTCTCCGAAGCACAGAAACGGTCGTAAGGAAGTTACGGGTACCTTGGCGTCAGCAGTTGTTTGATTAACTTACTAAGCTAATTTCCTCCTCTGATAAGATATCAAATTAAAATTTTAATTTTCACAATTTATTGAATTCTTATTTGTTTTTGTGACTTTTCACCTTCGATCACGATTATTTTCTTATCGTAAGCAAACTTAATTCTTAATACTCAAGATCTATTTTCTTTATTAATCAAACCACTCTTCAGTTTTCACTTGATTTATAAATAAATCAAATTTTATCATTTAGTATTTGGTTCAAAACACCCGAAAACCCCTTACGAAATTTGCTTATCAAGTTTTATTTTTCAAAATACAATTTTTACAATTTCCACTAAGCTGGGATGGGACTACAAACATTTATTTTAAGTAAAAAAATAGAAAATAACTTAAAAAAGTTTTAGAATTTTTTAAGTATTTTGTGGTATTTAGTAGTATGTGATGTTAAAATAATTAACCCTCCGCGGTCGCACTGGGACGATTTCGTCCTAAGCGAAATTTCACTTGTGAATTCCAAGTAAATCGAAAAGGATAAAGGCGCTGGTTTTCTATCTAAAAAAACTTAGTACAGGTGGTTTCTTGCAAGTGTTATCTAGCCTCCTTCGGTCAGTTAGTTTTAGTTAGTCAGTTAGTTAGTTCAAAAACGTCCCAGTGCGACAGGCGTGTCAGTTATAGTGCAGTTTAAAAGTTTTGTGTTTTTTTATCCAAGAGGCTTCTAATAGCGCATTAATGTTTGTAAATAAATATTTTAATTATCTGAACATATTTTTAGCCCTTTAGAAAATAAGTAAACGTTTTAGGTTACTGTCAGTTAATCCACCTTACGATTTCAAATTTTTCGTTTCTGAATTTCTGAATATATTTTATAATTTTTTCCATTTATAATTTTTTGTTTGAATAAAAATAATATTATTTGTGCATTCAAAATGATTTTCGATTTATTTTTCATAAAAATTCTTGATTTTTCTCTCCTTGAAATTATGCATTTTCAATTGATCCAATAATTATACCTTCTTGGGCAGAAACGATCAAAACCCGGTTTTTCTTGAACGTTAGGGTATCCATGACGACAATCCATGATAATTTGATTTTTACTATTGCACATTTTTTAATTATTAAAATTTAGGCTAAAACACTTTTTCCAACGTTTATGCTTAGATACCAATTTATAGTATAAAAAATAATAACTTTTGAACTTAAATAATCATGAATTCACACTTTAGAAGGATTGATGAGTATTCATGAATTATTTTAGATTTTTTAAAGCAGTTGAACATGTTGAAAACTGTACGTGGACATTTTCGTCCCAGTGCGATCGCGGAAGCAATGAAATTACAGTGCGACTGCCCAGGGTTAAACCTAACAAAATGTTAAAAACAAACATTTTTAACTATTAAGTAAATAATACATACTACTAAGAAACAATATTTAAAGAAAATAAAATGACAATAATTCATATTTATCAGGGTTGAACTTAGAATATTTGAATAAACAAGAAAATAGAATTCTGAAAAAATTACGCTATAGAAATGATAAAAATTACTTAAAAATAAAAAAGAAAAAACCTGTAACATAATATAAAGGCCTTTATTTCACGATTATTTCCGATCATCAGTCATGTATAACAGTAAAAATTGAAAATTTTTTATTATTTTAACATTTTGTTAGGTTTAATTATTTTATTTATTTTATGTGGTTTTATTCTTAAAAAGTTGAGTAATACAACGTAGTAAAATGTTTACTCGATGTGTAGCGATAAACTATAAATTTAATCATGACTAATGATTATTATAAATAATTATTAATTTTGGTTGCGATATAAGAATTTTTTCAGAAATCAAAATGATATAATTATAAATTACTATAAAAATACTGTCTGTAATTTATGACGATTTGTTTATAATTAAAATGTATTTTAATTTAATCATAAAATTGAAGACATCTTTTTTTTATTTATTTACTATTTATTTGAAAACAATTTGTATAAGTACAGCGTGTTCCACAATATCTGATAAATAAAAAACCGAATCCGTTAGCTGGAAGAAGAGTTCTCATTTCACGCTGGCAATGCAAAAACTACGCTCTCATGTCGGAGCAGTCACATTTACAGATGATGATTCGAGCACATGGATATTTCCCATCACAATAATCAGATCCGTCACAACTCAATTAAAAATAAAATTCCACTTAATATAAAATTTGTTTTCCGTTTATCCAATTGATCCACGGAAGCAATATGTACAATATTCATGGGATTATCATAATCAGATTTGGTGTGTGCATCTGTTCTGTTTGCTACTAAAACAAACCATGTGTTCATAAACTTACTAATTAGCCAAAAATTAATCAGTTTGATCTTGTATTTCAAGGTCACCCGTTAAAGCTTCTTCAAAAGAAAGTGTTAGCTTGATGGTATGGAAAATAAACACCTGACTTTGTGGGTGGTCGCAGATTTTATCACTTGTAATGGATACCTGAGTGAATGTTTACAGTGTGATAAAATCGTCCATGGTCTTTGTTCTTCAGTTTTTTATAATAACTTCGGACGGGTCTTACCTGTGTCGGTGACGTATCCGCCATTCCGTACTGAATTTTGTGATCTTCTGGAATAGATATCATTAATTCTACAATTGTTTACCACCACGAAATGTTGTAGCATTTGGGAAAACTACTTCTCACGGTAATTTATACTTGTTTGAATTTTTGCAACTGCCGTCGCCCAATTTGTGTTAGTTATTCCCATCACACGATGCGAGTCTGTAGCTCCAATGCCAATTATTTGGAATTTTAAAATTAAGTATGACTCGATTTGGAAGAAACTTGTTTAGCATACGTGGGCAGAACCACTAATTAGAATATATCTCGATAAAATAATCGACATTCGAAGATGTAGTATCCAATTAGAGAGCCTCTCGAACAATTTTCCAGCAACCTATAAGTCTTTTGTTCTGTCTGTTTATTTTTAGCTCTGCGAATTATATCGGACGATAAAAGGGAAACTTTTGCTTGAGCATTCTTCAATTTCTTTTTAAACTTGTTTGAGGCACGAATGTGTGCGTAGCTGTAAATTTGCAGGAAGAGTCTGAACTTGGAGACACTTTATGGTACAAGAAGAGTTTACTAAACTGGTTATAGGCGCCGTTGCATGAAATGTTGCTGACCCTTCAGTTGAGGTCATAGTTTTAGTAATTAATAGAAACAATAGACATCATTACTAAAGATACTCGACCACGAGAAGAATTTGAAAATTTCCACATACTACACACCATAAACAACCAGATGTGAAGTTTCTATTTTGGAATCTCATGAATCGAGAAGGCGTGTCGCTCGTTGGGTAACCAGAAGACTTTTTGGATCAGTCGGAAGTTGATCAAAAGAAGGATTATTGGTTAATAAAATAAGTAGTTAGACAAGTTTTAGCAGCTTAATTCGCGGGCTATTTGTAATATTGTCGACTTAACTTTTTTTGGTAACTCTTGTGAGTGTCATCAATTATGTATTATTATCTTTGGGTTAAAATTTTTGTAATCTGTAGTTAATGATTTCTAATTTGAATCCTATTTGGCTTCGTCTTATAAACGGCTTGTAATTTCATCTTTATTACGGTTTGATGGCCATGTTAATAAAATTTTTCCCACCAATGCTTCAAACGCTTCTCATACCATGGAGAATTTTGTTTGCCCCGCTCATTTGTGATGTTGGTTTACTCTTATTTGTGTCAACTTTAATTTGATGAAGATTTTTCCAAGTTTACCGTGGGAAACACAATGTTGTATTAAGAAATTATACTGACTATGTAACCATAAACCCACATCCGTAGATAGTACATACAAAACCCTCCTCTTTTTACCAAATGAAGTTTCCCTTCATTTTCTCAGTGCTAGGCCGCCAACCAATATTTGCCGCGTTAAAAATATTTTCAAATTCGAAACTTAACTTCAGAAATAATTTTCGAAATAACAAACATTTTCAACTATTTGCACAGCTCAGATCTGTCCCAAATAAATAAATATAGCTGTCTCGACGCTCGCATTTTAAATATCATTAGCAAAACCTACATTATTATTGGCCGTTTTTAAAATAATAATTTTATTAGTGGTTGAAGACTTTTTTGCACAATGTAGCTTTTAAAATTAAAGACAATTTTATATGTCTAATTTTGATTTTTTCCGTAATTTATTTTATTGCTTTCATTTTATTATATAAAATATTCGTGCCATCAATTTGACATTTAAATATTATATTATTATATAATTATTAAAATAGTGAAAGTGTTGCTCATTAAATTATTTGTGTAATAATAATAATGTTAGTGGTTACAACCCCCCCCCCAATTATTTATCAGTCCGATTGCAATCGTAAAAAAAATCAGAAAACACAAAAACAATCTTTACAACTAATAACAAAAACATTAAACTTAAAATGTTGAAATAAAAATTAAAACTAAAGCGATATTTCTAATAAATTAAATCCCAAATTAAAAAATCGGAAATTCGTATTAATATTCGGCGATTGGCGACACTGGATTGAATACACCTACTACTAAATTACAAAAATATAAAAACTGATGATAAAGAATATAAAAAGGCCCTATATATTTACAGTACTGTGTAAAAGATTTTTTGAAAATATTTTTCCTTTAAAAGGAAAATTAATTTTACGATCATCATCGGCAGCATAGCTTAAAATAATACTTCCGCAATAAATTAGAGTGAGCATTGTAAACCCGTAAATTGTTTGTAAATAAATTGAAAATATGTACATTTGCTTAAGATTTGTGAAATTTTCTTTTAGTTTAATTTAGTTCTTCGTTTTGACAACATTATTTTACCATCGCCATCGGTAAAATAAGAATTTAGTTTGTGATTTTTATTCAAATTTTAAAATAAAAAAATTGTATTTAAAGACTGTTTTTTACAAAAAAGTTTAAAATTAAAATATGAATAAGTTTAAAAGTAAGTTTAAAATATCGTAGTAAACAAAACTTTTAAAATGGCACCAACAAAATTTTATCCGTGATAACGCGGGGCGTTAATTCAAGAAGTCAACCTGTAGTCAAAATTTGTCAAAATAACAATACTTAAAAATAAAATCTTATTGCAAAAATACTTGCATAAAATTATACTCAAAAAATTATCGGAGCAAAATCTAGGCCTCCGTCGTCTTAGCAAAAAAATCTCCCTTTACTCATTTTTTCTTTGTATACTAGTAAATTAGCTATTTATTTTTTAATATTTTTAAAACCCCTCCTGAAAATCTATTCTAAATACGGCCCTGACTAAGGGTTTATGATTTTAGTGCCTATCGCATCAAATTCCATGCGAAAATAATCTAACCAATTGGTTCACTAGATTTAGCGAATATTAGACAGAGTAACAATTTTGTTTTCTAGGACTAAACTACAGGACTAAATGGGCTATAGCCCAGGGGCGCAAGCCTTTTGGGGGCGGAAATTTTTATTTTGATCTTTTTTAGCCTTAAAAAGAATAAAAAATTATTTACGATCTTCTTTGAGGCAGAGCAAATTAAGTGATATCAGTATTTTATATCAATCAATTTGTTAAAGAAAAACATTTTAAAAAAATTTTTTTAAACAAATTTAAATTCAAACCTTCGAGAGGCATTTTTTTTTTAATTTTCACCTCTACGAGGCCATAACCCAAAAAATATTGATTTTTAGGTAAAAATGGATTAGTGCTTTTTTAAAGAGCGTGAAATAATCTACAAACTAGATTTAAACCCTTTATTGTCTAAAATTAAGGGCTTTCGAGTTAGAAAATAAAATAAGTAAAAAAATGTTGAAAAATTTGAGATTTTTTAATTTTGTTTTTTTTTTTTCAAAACTCTTGTATCTTTTAAACGAAACATTTTATATTACAAAAATTCTGATATCCCATTCCAGATTTCTTTTCACGGATTCCTTTTCAATTCCTTTCACGGAAAATCAGAAAATGGTAAACAAGGCAGCTACAAAACAAAAAATTAAATTTATTAATTTTATTGAAAAATTATTTTATTAATTAATACATCTTTTAAAACAATCACGGAAGATTGAAGATTTGAAGATTTACTTAAATAATGTAATAGTTTAACCTTAATTAATAAAATCATTTTTTAATAAAAATAAAAAATTTATTAATTTAATTTTTTGTTTTGTAGCTGCCTTCTGATTTTCGGTGAAATATATTGGTTTTTCAAAAATTTTTACTAGACAAAAGTTATAGTCCGTTAAATTTCCTCTCCGAAATGGGGCGTCAGAATTTTTTTTAAATTTTTCTTTTAAAAGATACAGAGTTTTGAAACAAACCAAAATAAAAAAAGCTTCAATTTTACAACATTTTTTTACCTACTTTTATTCATAACTCGAAAGCCGTTGATTTTAGACAAAAAATACTTTAATCTAGTTTGTAGATTACTTCACGCTCTTTAAAAAAGCACTAATCCAATTTGACTAAAAATTAATATTTTCCGGGCGAAGGCCACGTAAAAGTGGAAATTAGCCTAGTTTGTTAGCTGAATAACTGCTGACATAAAGGTACCCGGTTCGAATCCGGGAAGTGTCTAAAATTTCTTATGATTGTCTCCGTGCTTCGGAGGGCACGTAAAGCCGGCGGTTCCCCTGAGTTGATGATTGCCACTATCAACTATTAAAAAACAGGGTTACATGCAGGCTTCCCCAATCCGGCCTAAGCAACCGTGGGGTCTAAATGCTGTAACCTTTCTCGATAGAGAAAGAGGCTAATAGTCCAGCAGTGGACTGAATAGGCTGATAATGAAATGAATAGTAATAAATTGACTTTTTCTATTTTGTATTTGTGTTTTTTTTTAAGGGGGGCGCATTAATTTTAGTAGCCCAGGGGCGTCGTATATATTAGGACGGCTCTGATAGTAATCCTAACAATCTAAAATTTGCCAGTAGTATTAATAAAAAAATAGTAGTTGCATTGAAATCTTAGCTTCTACTGCTGCATTCTAAAATCTCAATGTCATTCTTCGGGTTTCCAAGCGATCCTTCTAGGTTTATAATCAACAATAGAATTAGGTAACAGACACATTCCTGAATCTGATTTAAGCAACCGAGGCGAAAAGTCTAAATGCTGAAACTTTTCTCTAAGAGAAAAAGGACGAACGTAGAGCATCAGATGCTGACGAAGAAATTCTAAAATATAAGATCGAGGAAGAGCTGCATGAAGTAAAAATAAAATAGCGCCACGGGAGATTCTTTCATTAATGTTAAGGTTGGCCGTAATTTAATCATCATTAAAAACAAGAAAATGTATTTCCACCCACAATTTTCATGTACAATTATGAAAATATTACGTAAGGTAATTGCGAATCGATATTGTTAGACTAAAGACTAGAAATGCTATAAAAAGTTCAATAACAGCAGCAGGCAACACTTTTGTTTGGCACAGTAAAATAAAGAGAGGAAATAACATTCGACTACAATAAAAAAGGGAAAATCCAGTCTACCTCGCAGAACAAAATCAGAGTACCTTTAAATTATATAATATACTTCTGTAAATTTTGCAAAATTTCGGATAAAAACGGCCGAAAAATCAAATGCGATTATTCGATTGGCTGTTTGATTGCATGACAAGTATTTTTGGACATACATTGCACTCGAAAATGGAATATGTACCATTGTTACTTGTTACTTTGGTAATCGGCTTGCAACTAGTGGAAACAAAATGCTGGATTCGGCGGGCGCCACGTGAAATTAATAGTACAAAAAAAAATGGAAGAGCAAAATTATAAATAATTTAAAGTAAAAAACACTTAATTTTGTTTACTCTTCCATGTGCATTTTATAAGTATCCAGTTTATAATTTCAGGTTTTCGACCTTTAATTTTTAAGCATTTAAAATAATTTTATTGAAGAAGTTGTCCGACAAGAGAAAACGAGTTTGCATACGAAGTTGTTAAAGGGGAGTACGAAATCACAGCAAATTTATTTCTTTTACGACTTGTTTGTTACGTTTGTAAAAAAAGGCACCCTCTTTTTGTATTATTTTTATATTTGTTTACTTGTATTTATAAAACAAAGCAATCGATCTTGAAAGTCGAGGGTGAAAATACTTGGTTGGAGTCGAATGGATTATGAAGACAGATTTATCTGTTTTTTGTTGCTTTTAAATTTTTTTTGATAGATTACAATTTTACTGTAATTTTTCATGTCCACCGGAAGATTTAAGGCGTACACGCATATCTTGTGACAAAAACGGCATCGAATTACATTTGTATATAAATTCACATCACAAATTATTTCTGTTAATCTAACAGTTCAACGACATTCTTTTTATAATTTTTATAGCTTCATTCTTTTATAACTTTTCTTAAGGCAGTAAAATATTTGCCCAAGCAATAATTACTAATTAAGAAAATTAATCGAGTTTGCCGTTGCGAAAGTATCTCTTTCGTCATAAGCGATGGGAGCGAACCGTTATGAATTTGCAAAATTTTCGATTCGTAAGCATCGTAATTTTTCAAAAAAAAAATTATTTTAAAAAAGAACGTTTTAAAATTAAACCGAAATTGAGCGCATCATCGTTTCCACTATCATAGTTATAAATACAAAATTGTAAATAGGAACAACTAGTAATATAAAATGTCTTTAACATATAGAAACCCTAGATCTATTTTAGAAGTGGGTCGCATAACTTGGGAAGATCACATAAAAAGTTATTGGCACAAACCAGCTCAACTCTTGTTTAGAATTTTAATACGATTATGAAGGAAGATGATATATTATTGTCCGGATTCCGGATTATTTTTCATTCTGCGTTGGGCAGGCGGCGGGGGGGGGGTCGATTAAGTTACAATATCAATTAATCAATTTTTTTTCGAATGGGTCCGATTACTGGTACGAATTAATTTTTTCTTTTTTTTGCAGGTAAGTCTTGCTTTGATCGTGAAAAATTGATATGTTGATGTAGCCCGAAACCAAATCAAGCTGTTCGTTGCAGGTTAATTACATGGCGCTCGGTAAGATGTAAAATTAAAAAAATGAGGTTTAAAAATACGTGACGGATAATTTTGTTAAGCATTGCAAGAGTTGCAGTGTCTTTAGCCATATAAGGGATTCACATGGACTAATTTGGAAAATAATTAGTTTCGTGGGTGTTCGATTTCTCTTAGTTTAAACGGATATAGACCATTATGCTTTTGTATCTTATTTATGAATACATTAGATTGACTTACGAAATAGATAAAATATTTACATGCTGTTTTTTTAAACCACCATGTGGTTTCCGAACCAGATCTATTTAGTCATTTCGAAATATTTTTACTACTATAAATTTTTATTTCGAAAAGATCCTTATTCCCCCTTTTCGTGCCAAAAAATTAAGTACAATTTATTATATTTATATTGGAATAGTTGAATCAAGATAAATTGTATTAATTTATTCAAACCCGAAAGTAAATTATATGGGTAGGTCAACGTTCCTAATCTTCTTCTATAATAAATTAAATTTGTACTTTTAAAATTGAATTAAGTTTTAATTAGAAAATGTAATAAATTGCGTTAACCTATCGACAGTTTTTTTTAATATGGTGCCTAAAACAAGATTAATTACTTTTTAAGTAAAGTATCTTTTACGAAAATGTTGTGTACTCGTCGCCCAGAGGTGCTTAATGTTTTTAAAAACGATCGTTTAATATTCCAACAGAATAATTTAACTTATTAATAGTCGATTTAAGTTTGTACTTAAAAGTTTGCATTTAAGTCTTCAACTTTGCCCTTGCTTTACTTGATTGTAATATTTTGTGAACGAAATCGGAAACATTGAAAAGTCAACACGTCCTGCAAATCACGACACGTGTCAGCAAGTTTTGGTGCAAATTATTTGATGGCTTGATTGTTTTTCGAGTACTATAATTAAACCGTTTGTGAGGTTATGTAATGAGGTAAACATAGAATTAATGTACTTATATAGTAAGTACATTGTGCTAATTAACTTAATTGGAGTAATTGCGCAATTTTTTGTTGTATTAATTAACAAGTTAGTGTAGTTAAACTCAAACGGCAATTAAGAGAACCTATTTTGGTAATTAAAAAATGGGTCCTTCTTGGTGAAAACTTGTACCCTTTCTGCTTTAGACAACGTAGTCGGTCATAAAACCAACGTGTCGACTTCCGTTTATCAAAAAGGTCAGATAAGTCAGTGTACCGTATCTTTTTATAGGGCAACTTTACCGTCTGTCGCACAAGAGAGAAAGGAAAATTCTAGCGAAATTGTTGCTAATTTACTAAAATAAATGGAGTCTGCTAAAGGAGCATGCGAAATATTTCAGTTTGGAAGACCATCGGTTACTAAATTATGTTAATTATGCTATCTACATAAGTAGTAACACACATCGCTATCTAAAATTATTTTTACGGCTTGATAGTAAAGACGGTTATGTCTTGAGTGTGTATTTTTTGGATACTGGAAGATTATTATGTAAATTATTACGCGTATCCGATGAGAATTATACAGAATCTGGTTTTTGGAATAAGGATCTCGTAATCGCGCCAGTCAAATAAATAAGTAGATAGTCACTTAGTTATATACATTTAAGTAAATAAAACAATTTTTATCTATATTTACACAGTTTATCATATAAAATGGTCGTTCCCATTTTAAGGTGTGTTTTTTAATATTCCACTAATTTCTAGGTTTTCACAAACCCATTTCCCACATCAGGAAGCTATTTGATGAAGATGTCCTACCGTTGATAGCGTTAATAGTATTAATTTGCTTCACATGTTGAAATCATTCCTTCAGTGATTCAGGAAAGTTAATAATTATGGGATTTGCGAGTAGAAATGATATCGGAAAAGGCGTCTTTGACAGGCCATCCATTATTAAACCGCACCTATTTCCATACACGCAAATTGAAACTTCAACTTTTCCTTAAGACTTTCAGAACGCACCCTTAATCTAGCGCATCGCCTTCTTTTTTGACTCGGCATAATCTCGCTCGCTAATTTGTATTATTGACACTTGGCTTTTCTTCCATGCGTTCCACTCGGAATATTTCGATCGCCGATACGTCAATTTTGATTTAAATTAACCATAAGATATTTTAATTCGAAGCCAGATTGTATCGCACTCTGACATTGCACCTACCATAAACAGAATTCAATACTCAATCAAGATTGAATATTCACGAGTTGATTGATCTTTTTACTACACTTCCTTAATTAAGATCGTTAATTTAGATTCTAGAAGGAAATAAATTGTTTACCGGATCAATTTGACTATATTATTAAGGTTTGCAGAACAAAATCTGGATACTATGTCAAAAGTTGTGGTTCTTTCGGTGATTGGCCAATTTGTATTATCCTAACCTCACTTCTAAAAATATTTTCATTACACATTCAAGTTGAATAACACACTTGGATTTATTTTGGTTATGTTTTATTTATTATGTCAATTGCAAACTTCACCTCATAGAAAACATTTATTGCTATGTTGACCGCAAATAACCTCGGTGTAAAATGAATTTACATCGGTAGTATATTTTTATTTTGAAATTAGCTGGCAATATCGTCGCCCACGCGGGCCCAACCGCGTATTAAAAATAATAATTTCATCCGAAGAAGTACCGAAATGTTTTCGGAGGGTGGGTGGAAAAACGTTGTTTAATATTTATTTACGTTGTATTGTTTTTTTGAGACACTTGCATAATAATTATTTTGTTTTGTCTCGTCGTATGTTGTAAACTCGCAACCGTAGGTGTTACCATTATAATAAACCATTATTCCAATATTTTTTTGTTGATGTAGGTTTATAAATGAAGGAGTGTTTTGTGAACTATGGCAATGCGATCCAGTCTGCAGGAAGTATCAAGTGATGATTTTCAAAATGTTTATCACTAATCTGTGTCAATCGTTTTATTTGAAAATTTCAAAATTTTGAATCGGTTTTATTTACTATCACAGAAAAAATATTTATAAACAAAATTTTGTAAATCTTGCGGAAGTTTTCTCAAAATTGTAAGCTGTGCCTATTTTATTATCACGTTTTTTATGTACTCTATTTGTGAGTCGAAAATAATGGCGCCTTTATGCGGTGGGCCATATTTGTTTCGGGAGGATGTTGTATTAGCCCGGCGGATAACCGTTGGCTAAAATATCGAAAGGTTTCGGAAAATCTCTTCTATTTGGGTTATCGGTATTAATACTGCGTAGGTAAGCTAAGATTACGGAAAGTTCTTATTTTCTAACAATGCTTTGTGTTTAAATGTCTTCCAGTTGATTTTCCTTTTAGGTAAATTTTGTATTGTCATCTTTTATTCTTACGACAATTCGATTTTAAATGCAAAGCAATGTCCCGCTGTTGAGGTGACAATTCATATTCCATTGTGTCACGGTTCTATTGCTACGGAGCACGCATTTCAGAATTTTTACCTACCGTTGAGAATTTACCTGTTTTTTCTTAGTTACATATCCACACGATACTTTTTTAAATTTCTCTTGCACTATAGATTATACGGGGTAATCCGGATTTATTATTGTTTAAATGTATCTGCTAAGACAGATAAAGCAGTCACGATCGTGCATACAATTAATGATACAGAAAAGTTTACAGGGTTATTCCATTAGCTATGTCAACATGCACAATAACCGATTTTTCTTGTAAATTTAATTTTATCGAATTAATTGGTCCGTTGATAGTTTGATACCATAATAACTTACTTATGTGGTTGTGCTACTTTTGAAATCAAGGTTATACATAAAATATAATTTTAAACACAACGAATTTTGCAATTAAAACTTGCCGCAAACCTCATCTTAATATTCCGTTTTGTACCTCAAATTCTCGAATAGCTGATGGTTGAAAGGTTAAAGGGTTGAACTTAAAATAAACAAGAAAATAGAATTCTGAAAAAATTACGCTATAAAATAAAATAAAAAACTCTGTAACATAATATAAAGGCCTCCATTTCACGATTATTACCGTTCCTCAGTCATGTATAACAGTAAAAATAACAAGTGAGATCAAAAATATACCAAACAAAATTGAAAAAATTATTTAAAAAATCAAGAAAATTAACCAAATTTTAAAATAAATGTTGCGCTTACCAAATAACCAAACTAGAAGAGTTCACGTGTCTAAATGAAATTTTACCATTCTGCCTGAAGCTTCGTATCAGGATTGGAACCGCTGTTTTTGACTTCCTAGTCTATAACAAACAAAATTATATTTAAATATTTAAAATATCGATTGAAATTTTAATAATACCTAAGTTATTATTGAGTAATAGAATAATGTCCCCATAAGTTGGCTATCCAGTATATTCGATATACTAGTTATTAAATTATGCACTTTGGTTTGTAATTAACATCTTGCCTAATTAATATTTACTCATCCGACTTGCCAAATACAAACACAAATATTTAAAAGCAAAAAGTAGCCACCGTTCTACAATATTACATGTTGCTAAAATGAATTTCCCGTCCTGTAGCTTAATTAAATTAACGGAATCAAATTTTGTTAATTAAAAATATAATTCCAAATTTTAATTGCTCGTCAAGCTAATTGCTATTCTACACGGTATGCTAATATTTTTTTTAGTTACACACGAAATGATTATAATTTTTTTCGAGTTTACGTTTCTATTGTTTTATTACGATAACTTCATATGTTGCAATCCTTGAACTAAATATGGGTTAAAGTACAAACAAATAAAAAGCAAAAGTTTTGTTTTGCATATGAAGCATTTACGAAAACTTGTTTTTTTTGATGCCCAAAAAGCAGAGGAAACCACGAAAAAAGTGAAGCAAACCAGAAATTCATACCTTAAGCATGAGTTGGCAAAGTAGGAGTCATCGTAGAGATTAATTTAAAGATAGATTTCTTGGGAAAAAAAATTCTATTAACATTGACTCACTAATAAAGTGTATGATTAATGTAAATCATAAAAATAACTTGATAACCAACCATCGTCTTTGCAAATCAAAATTTGATAGTTACTTCTTATGGAATATTTGTCTAGGGCGTGGAAGGATCAATTTGCTGGGAAGAAGAGTGTTCCATCTTCCATATCAAAATTTTAAATAAGATTGAATCAAAAAAAGTATGGTCGTGAAGGTGTGGAGGAATTTAACCGCCGCGTGTCTGGGAGGAGAATTGGATTGAAATAGTTGCAGGCAACTAATTTTGCAAATAGTGAATCATAACAGAATACCGTAACAAAACATCACTCGAGAAACCAGACATTAGTTATTTCAGTTTAAGGTCAATCACATGTGACTGTGGTGCTAAAACAGGTCGCACTTGTGGCAAACTAGTTTAACTCTTTCATTTAATTCCCAAGTTTGAAGGCATCCAACCGGCACTAATTAGTTGGTTAGTGGATTTATAAACATTACAATTCGGTTAATTTAGCTTTGTTCCAATCAGCTGCAAGCGTTCAACTTTTGCGCCTGATTTTTGAGTTCAATGTCAGGACGATTTGCTTTCGTGCCACACAAAAAAACATTTGGTTAGTAGAACAACTTTTGACGAATTTTATTAACTGGAATCGGTTCTATGAAATATATTTCAAGGTGAAGGTGGGACCTGCTAAAAATGTTTCTAGTATTTGATTTTTATTGTCTAGCAGTAGGTGCAGGGTCATCGGTATACATTGCAAATTTTTTTCAGGGACGTGTGAAAGTATTACAAAATGATTGAATATGGAAGGTTTTTCTAAAATTAGAAAAAGCAAAGCTGCATTATATGGTCTGCCCTCGACACATACTACGTTTTTCTGTTCCGAACCTTCGGCACCATAACCCGCCAATTAATGGTTTGCTCCACAATTATTTAAAATATAACAAATATTTTCTATGGGTCGATTTTTAAAAATTACGCTTACGTATTTTTATGGATCAATTAAAATAAAAAGGCCCCTCGTAAAAACGTAAATGACTTTTCTGGACAATTATTCAGTTATTATTCATTTCTTTGTATGCGGTACATTACAATTTTTATTGCACACCACATAAAACCAGATTATTACCCCGAATTGAACAGATTTATACAAAGAGAAAATTAACAACCCCCATTTACACTCATGTGGGCATTAAAAGAAACATCTTCGTTGAGGTGGAATGAATCATAAACATTTAAATATTTTATAACGTATTGTATTTGTTGCCGTAAACGTCACCGCTTTTTTAAATAACCATCGGTACCAGCATATAATGGAATTTGAAACCATATATTTACCGAAGCTAATTATCTCGAAAAATATTCACCCTTGTTCCTGGGGACGATATTTGGCGTATGTAAAAAATTTAAGGCATCCACTTTTGTACACTCGGAAAGAATGAATAGTCAATTTAGTCACTAACCTTTCAAGCTGGGTGAAGATTTCACGGTGCAGGGCTTGTAAAAATGTTCAGGTAAATCTTAAAATTGGGGTTTTGTCTCAAGTGTATTCAGGTAAAGTTCGCAGAAACGGAAAGCTGCAAATATAGGGGTTCTATGTTTACAATTTGAAGACTTTTGGAATTCGGAGTGCAATGATTTGTGTAACGGCAAAAGGTAATAATTGCAAAATTTTGTTCGGGTACTTCATTATACTGCCATTGTCAATGAGATACGATCGAACTAAGCACTACCTTTTTCCGCAATTTTACAAAATGTGCAGACGGATTTTTTAAATTTTGGTGTAATCTCCTCAGTATCTAAGAAAAAATTTATAATTTAGCCAAACTACCAGACCCCAAATAGAGACATTTTAGTTGAATTTAATACATGATTAATGAGATGGTGGTAAAAAAAAATGTTACTTGATCTGGGTTTGAACCTTGATCTATCCCGCAACCGAAGGGATTTCTTCTGTATCAGCTGGTTTTCTTATTTAGACCGCATCAGATCCGGAATTACATTGTACGCTATAATTTTTATTTGTTTTCTAAATTTTATTTTATAAATTACTTGTAAGGCCCCACAAATAAACGGTAAAAAAATTTTTTGTTGAATGAACAAATTTTTTTTTCTACACAGAAAAATTTTTGTTATGGCGACAAATACTTTAGAGAAATCAAATTGAAGATGAATTACACCCCATGAATTTATGTATCATTTTTCTCACTTGATACAGGCTGTTTTATTTTAAATTTTACACTAATTGATAATAATAGTGTCATGTAAACATATTCCGTTTCGTTTCAAATAAATTAAATTTATTTTTAAACTTTTTTTTTTATTGCTTTATTTTTACTCTTTAATTTATATTCTTCATTAAAATATTTAAGCATTTTTAAACCTCTTATAAAATTTAAGATTTTATATTCATATCCTGCACTTACTCTTGTATATTTCGATTAGTTCCTGTTTTGTCAGATACGCCCGAGGGGGCTATAAATTGTACCCTTGCTCTTAAAAACTATGGATAAGTGCGGTGTTATTTATATATTTTAAAAAGTGGTCCCGTGCCATCCGTGAGATAAATCCCGTCAATGACGAGCTTTTAAGGTGAACGCATCTACTTAAAATTTTGAAGTGGGTCGTTTATTATTTAAAAAGGAAAATCAGAAAGGGTGAGTTAAAAGCTACCGGTTAGATTAACTTCCTTTTTATTATATTGAATAAATCTCGAATAATCTGACAAAAACAATTTGCTTAGGGTGTATGTTTAGATCTTCAAAACCGCTAGCAATATTTTTTTATTTTCAACTCACCCAACACAATTAATTAATTTTTTTTTATCCAATGTTGGGGTGTTGCATTCAACAAGTTTCTCAGGGTTAGCCCCTTGATAGTTTTTATTCTTTTTATTAGCATTGACCCGTTTCACACATATGTCCCTTATAGGGGTGCCTTTTTTTAATGATACTCTCGTTAGCTTACCACTTTAAATAAGTTAACCACAATTATTATAAACGATAGTTAGATCAATCAATCAATCAATCATTGGGTATTTTAAACCGCACTCTTTAATCTAGGTAAAGTTACTCAATCAACAGGTGACTGACGGCGATTAAATGTGGCTTAATAATAAACGAGTGGGGAAAGGGGCAAAGTATAATTTTATAATATTAAAAAATATTATTGCAAGTTGGAAAAAATAGTAATAATAATCATTAATTTACTTTTTTTTGGAGGGTGGCGTCTCCATTGCCCTTTCCGTACCAGTCGCTACTGAAATAATATATTCTATGTCGGACATGTTTGGACTAGAAAATACTGAAAATCGTCAACTGTTTATGGTCAAATTAGATGGATTATTTAATAATTATGATAAATAATTCTACCGACATACCGTGCACCGAAGGTAACCCTACATGATTGATAAATCACATGAATAATGCATCCTTTATAACTAAGTGATTCCGCGTCTATAAGTGATGTATAAATTCTATAATAATATGTAATAGTTCAACAGTTGTATAGGTTTTTTTTTCAGGTAGCACTTCATTAGAAAAAACAATTTTTTTGTCATATTTCGTAATAAGCAGTGGCGTAGCCAGGATTTTATTAATGGGGGGGGGGGGGGGGCTAAAGGATGCGAGATGCGCTGAAGGCGAAAATTTTTCGGAAAAAGGGGCGTTGTAATCTTATTTTCAAGTATGATTATCGTGTTACCACTGTTACCTACCTTGAATTGAAGTGAGAATTACAGAACGGCATTTCCGAAATAGCTAAGGGCGAAAGATATATCATTGATTTTTGTTGCCAATCTTCTTATTATAATATACCTTCTCTTATTTTCAATAAATATCAGTCATAAGATTAAGAATTGAAACTGATTTCTAATTATCCATAGTGAAGTTATTTTGTATTTGAAATTTCAGTAAACACTAAAAATCCGTTGACCACGCCCCCCCCCCCTTGCGCCGGACCTTTCCTGTTAGCTCTTAAATATAACAGGGGCGCCATTTCAAAGTAGTGCCCATAGGCGACAATTTGGTAAATCCGTCCCTGAGGGCTTGAGGATGCCAGACCTAAATTAACTGGCTTGGCTGATTAGCTACCAACAAGCAATAAATACCTATACTAAAAACAGTACCTAACTACAATCATATCGAACAGTCGAACACAATAATTTTTTTGTTTTAAACATTTTTTCATTGCACCGGTAAAAAAGAGACTATGGCCAAGGGCTGCGCCACTGGTAATAAGGAATCATTCAATATATTAAATAAAAAAACGGTTAAAATTGGGGGTTGAACAAGAACGTACGGTATATTCTTGCCTACAGGAAGGAAATTATGAGCTAACAAATATTTTGGTATCTTCGATTCAGATTTTTATATATTCTTCTATTGTTGTAATTAATTCATCTATAATCTGTTTTGTAATATTTTGCTATGATCTACATCTATAAATTGGGGTAATCACAAAATGTTACATATTGGTTGCATTTACTACCAGGGCCGTCTTAATATATTGTCGTGTTTCGAAACACTAAAAAAAACCACAAATTAATTTATTTTGTAAATAATTTTTAAAATTCAATTTTGTTATTTATTTATTTAAAACATTGTACATTGTATAAAATTGGTTATTAAGTTTTGCTGTGTAGATAAAAGGTAGGGGAAGTAAGAGTAGGAGTGGGACCAGCGGGTCGATGCAAGGAGACAGGCTGCGGCCGTGGCGTCGAAAGGTAAAAACGAATGAAACGCCATACCCGATAATTAAAAATTGTTGATTTTTTTAATAAATAAATTAAATTAGTTTGAGTTTTGTTTATTTTAATTAATTAAAAAAGTGCAAGTATTAAAAAAACCAACATTTGTGAAAAGTTTAGCCAATGAGCAAAGGTGCATAGCAACAAATTTGAGGCCAGCTGAGATCCCAGGTGCGTTCCAACAATGCAACGCAAACTAACAAAAATGAGCATTAAATTTTAAATTTACAATTTTAAAACAATTTGAAGAGTCTCTTGCTACAACAAAAAAAATGGATGCTCAGCTATTAGATTAATTTATAAATTAAACAAATTGTAAAAGATTTGCATAACCAGGGACATTACAATATATGACGCCCCTGGGCTAGTAAAATTAATGCGCCCTTCTTCAAAAAAAAAAAAACACAAATACAAATTAGAAAAAGTCAATTTGTTACTATTCCCCTAAACGAAAACAAAATTTATACAAAAATAAAAAATATATACAGGGTCTCCCTAGATACACTTTACATAACTTAGGTGGTAGAGGATACTTTTCTAAGAAAAATTTTTGACAAAATTTTTTTTCTAAATTCAAGCCTTTGAGAATTAGGCTTCTTTAAAGCATTTTTTTTTAAATTTCTACTTTCACGTGGCCATCGCCCGGAAAATATTAATTTTTAGTAAAAATGTATTAATGCTTTTTTAAAGAGCCCGAACTAATCTACAAACTAGATTCAACCATTTTTTGTCTAAAATCAAGCGCTTTCGAGTTATGAATAAAAGTAGGTAAAACAATTTTGAAAAATTGGAGATTTTTTTGTTTTGCTTTTTTTTCAAAACCCTGTATCTTTTAAACGATACATTTTACAAAATTATGACGCCCCATTCCGGATAGGAAATTTAACGGACCACAACTTTCGTCTGGTAAAAATTTTTGAGAAACCAATCAATTTCACAGTAAATCAGAAAATAATAAACACGGCAGCTACAAAACAAACAATTAAATTCACAAAATTTCTATTTTCATTAAAAAATTATTTTATTAATTAAGGTTTTATTACATCTATTGCTATGCCCCCAACTTTGAAAATTTTATGTATTTTCACCCTCTTATGAAAATAGTTGAGGTAACACAGATTATTTACTTAGCTATGGGCTCTTGTAGTTTTTAAAATCTTATATTAAAATGCTCATTCTTTTCCTTGCAATCTGTGGTTTCATGTGGTTTCAACTCGTCGGTCTAATAAATTTGTTTGTGCATTTCATGCGCTGAATGACCATAATTATCACAAATTCTTCACTTTTCCAATTTATTGGCACTTCATTTTATTAATTGAAACAAAAAAACAACTTAACTTATTTAGTCATTTTCAAAAAAAACAATTAACAATTTAATTTTCATTGCGGGAATGATGTTCGTCCGCTCGTCTACTCGACGTGGAGGCATCAGCCCAAGTCTTCCTATTCAAGCCCCACTCTCTTCTACTTTTTCGTTCTTCCCACCTTTATTTATACAGCAAATAATTTAACTATTTTATACAATATGATACAAATAAATACTAAAAAATAATTTTACAAAATAAATGAAATTAATGTTGTTATGGTTTTCGAAACACGACATTTTATTACATTATTTAAGTAAATCTTCAAAATGACTACCCTCATTTTCAATACACAATCGGGATTGTTTTAAAAGATGTATTAATTAATAAAATAAATTTTTCAATAAAATTAATTAATTTAATTTTTGTTTTGTAGCTGCCTTGATTACTGTTTTCTGATTTTCTGTGTAAGGGATTGATTTTACAAAAAATTTTACTACACAAAAGTTGTAGGCCGTTAAATTTCCTATCCGGAATAAGGCGTCAGAAATTTTGTAATATAAAATGTTTCGTTTAAATGCTCAAAAAGTTTTGAGAAAAACCAAAATAAAAAAATCTCGAATTTTTCAACATTTTTTTACTTACTTTAATTTCTAACTCGAAAGCCTTTAATTTTAGACAATAAAAGGTTTAAATTGATTATTTCATTTCAGTAGATTATTTCACTCTTCAGATGTATTTTTACCCAAAAATCAATATTTTCTGGGCTATGGCCACATGAAGGTGGAAATTAAAAAAAATGCTTTAAAGAGGCCTAACTATCGAAAGCTTGAATTTAGAAAAAAAATTTGATCAAAATGTTTTTTAGAAAAGTGTCCTCTATCAACACCTAAGTTATGTAAAGTGTATCCGGAGACACCCTGTATAAATGAAACAAACTTTAAAGTAAACAAAAAACAAAAGTAATTTATATACCTAGTATTTATTTTCCTAGCTTTTACTCGTATTTAAGTTATTAAATAAGTTATTCCCTGTATATAAAATAGAAAAGATCGTAAATAATTTTTTATTCTTTTTGGGGTTAAAAAAGATCAAAGTAAAAATTGCCGCCCCCAAAAAGCTTGCGCTCCGGGGCTATAGCCCATTTAGCCCCGTGGTTAGGGTGGCCCTGTCTACTACAAAAAATCAGTAATATTTATCTTACTTTCTGGATGAAAGATTTATTTTTTCATCTAATCGTAATTCAGAAGTTGGGGTGTGAATTATATTTTTAAAATCAATCCGGGATAAACTGTTATCGTATTTTTGAATGTGATTTCGAGAATTGATGGCTTTCAATTTGTTTTCAACTACCGAATGGCGTTCAATGAATTGTTAAGAGAGAAAATAAAGACGTCTAAAAATACTTCCCGTGCAGATGTCATAATAATATGTGGCAGGCGTTATGGGGTGAGTCATGTAAACCACCCCCTATTGAATTGACATGCCAATTATTTGTGACACCACAAAACTACGGTTTTTAGAATTTTGTCATGTATGTCAAAGGCGACGATAATAAAATAGGGGTCGAGTGTGTTGACTAGCTGATATACGATCCGTCTGCCAAAACGGTCGGCGTAGTCGTTAAATTTACTGGATATTAAACGATTTGAAATTAATACATCCCTTTTTTGGAAATGCATCCATATCAAATAATATGTTTTTGTAAAACAAAATAATTTCTCAAACTGATGACGATGATCTCAAAAATGCTGCAAGTCCAGTTATTCCAATCCGCAACGCATAAAGAAAAAGTTGTTGACAAAACATGGGTTTACGGTTGAATAATTTTCTAACAATAATAATTTATGACTCACCAGAAATTTTCATAGGAATCTTGACTTTTCTTATTTGCTGTGATAGTTTTCTCTCGAGTTTACGATTTTCCTACATTGTTATGGTTTCGAATGATATGGAAGCTTGCCAACAACTGCATTTGATTATATTAATCTCCGGAGAAGAATGTATTTTTCTAAAAGTTTTATTTTCATCGTCCAGACATTGCAAAACATATCGGGTGCATTAAACTTGAAACATAATTTTGATTGTTCAATTAACCAAGCGAGCGTCTTTTTGACGTGCGATTGACGTCGTTGGCCGAACATATTAATATGTAATTAATTTACTTAAATCGAGAATTTTTTTATATAGAGAAATATCCGATATATTGCGACACCCTTTGTTTGTTTATACTTATTATTGCGAACGATATTTTTATATTCGTATATCGATAATGCCAACTCCCTAACTTTTTAACAATACGGGCTTGAAACTAATGGAGATATCTTGATAGCACTAACAATAATTGTTATCGTCGTTTCAATTATGTACATGTCATTTAGTCCGAGTAGATTCTAACAACCTCCCCATTTCGTATATGAAATGAATAGTGCCTTTTATAAAAGGCCCCTATATATAGGATGAGTCAACAGCGAAAATTTTCGATTAAAATATAAGAGAAGTTAATTGTTATATTGTATAAAATACACATTTATAAGTAATAGGGTGACTGCACCGGTAATGGACACCCAAGACGTTTGTTCTTTTTTAAATCGGAAATATCTAACTCTTTCATTTTAAGAATATTTACAGGACCGTCCTAAGATATACGACGACCCTGGGCTACTAAAATTAATGCGCCCCCCTTCAAAAGAAACCACAAATAGAAAAAGTCAATTTATTACTATTATCCTAAACGAAAACATGAAAGTGATAGAGGACACTTTTCTAAGAAAAATTTTTTTTCTAAATTCAAGCCTTCGAGAGTTAGGCGTCTTTAAAGCATTTTCTTTAATTTCCACTTTTACGTGGCCTTCGGCCGGAAAATATTAAATTTTTAGTCAAATTGGATTAGTGATTTTTTAAAGAGCGTGAAGTAATCTACAAACTAGATTAAAACATTTTTTGTCTAAATTCAACGGCTTTTGAGTTATGAATAAAAGTAGGTAAAAAAATGTTGTAAAATTGGAGCTTTTTTTATTTTGGTTTGTTTCAAATCTCTGTATCTTTTAAACGAAAAATTTAAAAAAATTTTGACGCCTCATTTCGGATAGGAAATTTAACGGACTACAACTTTTTTCTAGTAAAAATTTTTGAAAAACCAATCCATTTCACCGAAAATCAGAAGGCAGCTACAAAACAAAAAATTAAATTAACAAATTTTTTATTTTTATTGAAAAATTATTTTATTAATTAGGGTTAAACTATTACATTATTTAAGTAAATCTTCAAATCTTCAATCTTCGTGATTGTTTTAAAAGATGTATTAATTAATAAAATAATTTTTCAATAAAATTAATAAATTTAATTTTTTGTTTTGTAGCTGCCTTGTCTACTATTTTCTGATTTTCCGTGAAAGGAATTGATTTTTCAAAAAATTTTACTAGACAGAAGTTGTAGTCCGTTAAATTTTCTATCCGGAATGGCATGTCAGAATTTTTGTAATATTAAATGTTTCGTTTAAAAGATACAAGAGTTTTGAAAAAAACCAAAATAAAAAAATCTCGAATTTTTCAACATTTTTTTACTTATTTTAATTTCTAACTCGAAAACTGTTAATTTTAGACAATAAAGGGTTTCAATCTAGTTAGTAGATTATTTCACGCTCTTTAAAAAAGCACTAATCAATTTTTACCTAAAAATCAATATTTTCTGAGCTATGGCCGCACGAAGGTGGAAATTAAAAAAAATACTTTAAAGCGGCCTAACTCTCAAGGTTTGAATTTAGAAAAAAAAACTTGTAAAAATGTTTGTGCGAAAGTGTCCTCTATCACCAACTAAGTTATCTAAAGTGTATCCGGAGACATCCTGTATAAACAGAAACAAACTTTAGAGCAGGCCCGTAGCCAGGATTTTATTTCGGAGTGGGCACTTGTAAAAAGTAAAATTTTCGGGGGTTCCCTTTCCGAAAATTTTTATTATTACAGATAAATTTTTTCAATATACTATTTTTCTAAATTTATTAAAAATTTTAGCCTTTCTTCACCAGTAGAATTTCTTAAGTGGGGAAAAGGGTCCGAGATACAAAAAAACAGCATATTATTGTGATTTTTTTTTCAGAGTATTCCTTATTTATTATTATTTTTTAAATTATTTATATTATTAAGCATTATTCAAAGAACATTCTGCTAAATTTTTATAAAAAAATATTAAAAAATAAGCCAGTGGTAGTGATGTAACCGAGTCACCTCAAGAAAAAGGTTCCTTGTGATTAGGATAACTCATGATTGCTTCATCTGAAATTAAAAAACCAAAAGATTTTTTTAGTAGATAAGTAGTTCATCTAGGTTTTGAACGAAAGAATTAACAAATTTTTTTATTCGTTTTTGTATTATTTTGTATTAATAATTTATAAAATTATTTTTGAATTTTTGGTAAAAGTGCAATCAAAATTTCTGTTTTGGTTAATTTAAAAAATAAGTTGTAATTGAAAAAAATAAAAATTCATCAAAACTAGGATAATCTTATGTACTAAAGAAATATTTTTGGTTTCTTAATTTCAGATGAAGCAATCATGAGTTATCCTGACTACCGCATGGCAACTTTTTTCTTGTGGTGGCTTATTTTTCAGTATTTTTTGATGAAAATTTAGCAGAATGTTCTTAGAATAATGCTTAATAATGTAAACAATTTAAAAAATTTTAATAAATAAGGTATCGTCTGAAAAAAAAATCACAAAAATATCTTGTTTTCTTTGTATCTTAGACCCTTTTCCCTCCTTAAATAAGTTTTTATTCGTTTTAAAACTAGAAAAACTTCTCTCGGTAGTTGCTGTAGTCACTGGTAATATTGCAAATACTTTTAATAGGGTTCTGACATTGGAAAAAAATTCTTCAGAACATTTTGCCCATGTATATAATGATTTCTTTGACAAATCGTTCACATTTAATCATTTTTGTTACCAGAAATCGAATTCTTCTTCAAGAATTGCTGGGTATACCTCCTCTTTAAAATAAACCTATTTTATTATCAAAATTCAAATTTTTTACTTTCAAAGAAATTTTTCTTTTGAACATTGAGGGGGGGGGGGGGCACGTGTCCCCCCTTGGATACGGGCCTGCTTTAGAGTAAACAAAAAACAAAAGTAATTTATATATTTATTTTGCTAGCTTTTTCTTTAACAAATTGATTAATATAAAATACTGATATCATTTAATTTGCTCTGCCTCAAAAAAGATCGTAAATAATTTTTTATTCTTTTTAGGGCTAAAAAATATCAAAATAAAAATTGCCGCCCCCAAAAGACTTGCTCCCCAGTGCTATAGCTTATTTAGTCCTGTGGTTAGGGTGGCCTTGAATATTTGCAAATAATCATAATATTATAGATGTGTTTTTGAAATAATATTGCATTTGCACTAGTAGTGGTCATGGGATCATAATTTTTTTACTAGCGCAGTAATCAGGGCCGTATTTAGACTAGATTTTCAGGGGGGTTTTAAAAATATTAAAAAATAAATAGCTAATTTATTAAAATACAAATTTGAGTTCGATATTCAGAGAAAATTTCGATTTTTATGAACTTTATTATTTAATGGTTGAAAATAATTTGACGAGGGAGCGACAAATTTTGACTACAGGTTAACTTCTGGGGGGCGTTATCGCGGATAAAATTTTGTTGGTGCTTTTTTAAAAGTTTTGTTTAACTACTTCGATATTTTTAATAAGTTTAAACTTATTCATATTAAACCGTCTTTAAATAAAATTTTTTAATTTTAAAATTTGAATAAAAATAACAAACTAAATTCTTATTTTACCGATTTTAACTAAATTAAACTAAAAAAATATTTCACAAATATAAAGTAAATGTATATATTTTCAAATAAAATTCACACCAAAATATAACACAATTTATGGGTTTATAATGTCCACTCGAATTTATTGCGGAAGTGTTATTTTAAGTTATGCTGCTGATTTTTTGGTTCAAACAATTCATAGCAATTTAAAATTTTTACCATAATAGTAAGAATTAAGATAAAATAACTATTTCATTTATTTCAATATAATTACTTTTCAAAAAATCGAAAATTAATTAATAGGAGTAATAACTAACAATTAAATGGCCGCAGACTTTTACACAGTACTGTAAATATATAGGGCCTTTTTATATTCTTCATCGTCAGTTTTTATATTTTTGTAATTTAGTAGTAGGTGTAATAATCCAGTGTCGCCTATCGAAGAATATTAATACGAATTTCCGATTTTTTAATTTGGGATTTAATTTATTCGAAATATCTATTTAGTTTTAATTTTTATTTAAACACTTCAAGTCTAATGTTTTTGTTTTTCTGATTTTTTTTACGATTGCAGTCGGACTTCCAGTACTTTATTAATTGATAAATAATTGGGGGGGAGGGTGTAACCTCTGACCCCCCCCCCCTCTCCCCGCCCCGTAAATACGGCCCTGGCAGTAATCGTTACCAAAAATATTTATTAATTTTAAAAATTTACATTTTTATGTGTTAAAAATTGAAACTTTCTTTTTTGCAGGTTACTCGTGGGGGCGCCCTTAGGTCAAAATTTACAGGAGGGAACCAATCATTCCGGTGCCTTGTTCAAATGTCCAATAGTTAATTCTTACGATCAAAGGGATTGCGTCCAAGTTCGAACCGATGGTTTGAGGTGTAAGTTTGAACTTGTAAAATTGCTCATCAAAACTACAACAATTAAATCTTTAATCAAAAATACACTTTTCAACATTTTCAGGTCATTGTTTATTAGGAAACAAATAATTTATACGAGCACATAGAGAAAATTATTGCATACAGTAGTAAACTTAGTTTACTAGTCTAGATTAGATATTACATAGTTTTCATTTCAGTGTCTGTTTAATTTTGATTGATACCCACTTACAAGAGGGAATTATAATAAAATTCTTTTTAGGTTGCACAGAATCTAAATTTGAAAAGGATCGCATTTAAAATTCGTCTTTGTCATATAGAAAATTAATAAACGTTATATAGGTACATTAACATGTTTACCTACAGATAATATTCTATTTTTTCAAATTTTGTTTCTGACGAACCTACATTAAATTTTATTAAAATTGGGCAAACTTGCGTATGCCTCCTCTTGGCTGGTAATCAATCGTTAGATTTTTGTGCTTTTTGATTTTGTTTTGTATGTTGGGATTTTTGAAACAAAATTTTTATGAGCGAAAAAGTTTTTGAAATTCATATTTTATACAAAAATTAAAGATGTAGTTTTTATTTTGCCCTATATTTTGTATTTTGTTGGGGCTATTGTGTAATTGTATTTTGTTTTTGGGGCGTTCGTCCAGTGGCCAGCGGGAAGTATGAGAGTAAGTGGTGGTCTCTTTTCAATATTTTTGATATCGAATTACGATATCACTTTTTTGTATCCTGCATGCGTATTTTGCTCAATATTTGCACGATTTATTCTTATGCACGTTCTTCAGATTTGCTATTTGTTACTAACATAATTATAATGCATTATAATGCTACTGATAGCTTGCAAATTACGCTTCTTTAATTTTAAAATATTCTTGTTTTTTAATGCTAAACAAATGAAATACACACAAAAATAACAATTTTTTTAAATATCCACATACATAGCGACTTCATCTTTTGAGTTTTGAGCATTTATTGGCGAGATAGCCGATAGTCGTTGAAAAAATAGTCAAAAAACCATGTATGTAAAAAAAAAAAATGCTGCAATCAACCGCATATAATTTTGCAACCCGGTGTACGAAGCCGTGGAGCGAAAATCCAATCTTTTCTTGAACTATCTTTCTAAGGTGAAAGCCTTAAACCAACTAAAAGTCGGCGAAGAAGAAGATCTTTAAAGATATCCATGACGGATTTTAATGCAAAAGAATAATGCCAAGGGCGTACGTTCAGGAATGAACGGTAATAAGACTGAAGACTCAAATTAGAAAAGCATCAATAATAGCATTTTGCCTTAATTTGCAATGCAACCTGCAGCTAAATCATGGTTATACAAATTCAATATAATTTCAACGCACCGAGTGGTAGATTACGAACCTAGCAGATCACGAGCTTAATCTCGGTCGAGGCATCTCGAGTTTTTAAATTTGAATTATTGAAATTAATTTTTTGAAAATGGTGACAGGATACATTACGAAATCTGCTAACAAAGGCTATTAACAATTTTTAAATGTAAACGGAAGTTCTCTCGTTTATAATGTTGTTGGTATTCCTCATGGTGTGCATGGATTAAAAAATGTTTTAACGACTTAAAAAAAAACTAATGAGTTAAAAAATTAATTCGGTGTTTAGTCAAAAAAAATTGTTTACCTACTAAAACGTTGAAATAACTAAAACGCTGTAGCAGTTTTGGTTTTCCAGCTTTTTGAAATAATTTGTGATAATATACGGGGTGTGAAAATAAATTATTTTAAATAGTTCTGTTTGTTTTGAGAATCTGAGAAGAATCAATCATGTTTGAGTACTTCCCCCACCGACCTAATTATTTGCCTTCGACGACAAGCGTTTATTTTATCCCTTAAAAATTAAAAATTTGGAGACCCCTAATTTAATATTTTAACAAAAAATAGCAGATCCTATTATTGGAAATACTCTAGTCGAAAATTTATTTGGAAAGATTGGATGTCTGCATGTCTTTGGAAGATTTGAACTTTTTGACATATTAATTCAAACAAGACAGAATTATTAAAAAATGCTTTGTGCATAATTTGTTTCACATCCTTCATTAACAATTACTGTCATTTAACAAACCGATAATAAATTAACAATCTAATAAAACGTTTAATTAATTTTTTTTGAGACCACGAATTTTATTCCAGTTTGACAGCTAAAATGCGATTTTGTGTGTGATTTTGTACCTACCAATTTTTTGTTTGCCATTGGAAGCATAATGATTTGTAAAAGTGATTGTACATAGAGCATTTGCTTCAGCAATTTTTATTCAGATTTGAGCATTTACATTTGCACAGAAACAAAAATTAACGTATTTCTAATGTAAATTTAAAATCGTTGTTCGTTGGAAAGTAAACAAATATTCGGCTTGAACAAAAGTTTCATATTATTCGCGAACAACTATTTTATTTATTTTCTGCATTTTTATATACTAACCGTATTCTCTTGTCGTGGTTCAAACTTCATAAACGTTTTGATTCTTGATTCAAAATTTTCTAATGTTCACTCGAAAATTGAACCACGACCAGAATCCAGGATGTTCGGAATTATCACGTCACTGTCTTTTAGCTAACGATTTCGAATACGAAGATGAAATTGAAGAAAAAGCACCGGACCCATTAAGACCACCAGGAAACGACGAAATTAAAAATAATCAATGGCTAGGAGTAAATGTTCGATCTCAAGGACCTGGTGGTAAAGTAATTGTATGTGCACATCGATACATTTGGAGTGAAAATTTAAATCTAAATCAAAACGGTTTAGGATTGTGCTATTCGTTAAGCAAGGATTTAGAATGGGAGGAACAATGGGAACCTTGCAAAGGCAGACCCATATTATTGTAATTACTAATTTTCATTTTTTTAAATTTTTAATAAACGTTCGCATTGATCAGGGAACATCAACAATTTGGTTACTGTCAAGCGGGCACCAGTTTGGCACTATTGCAAGATGGAACAGCTCTAATAGGATCTCCGGGTCCTTACACATGGAGAGGTACCGTGTTCGTCTTGTCCATTTCTGGAGATTTTCTTTCGAGAGATAAAAGTGTCTATTTGGGACCTCTGAACGATAAACCGGAACCGATTAATAAATACAGCTATTTGGGTAACCGAATAAATTAATCAAATCTTATCAGTTATAATCAAATTTCTTTTTGCATTTAGGTATGAGTGTGGCAGCCGGAAAATTTTTTTATAATCAAAATGTATCCTATGCGGCCGGTGCTCCGCGTTCAAACGACCACGGACAAGTTTACATATTCAACAAAAATCCACCCGAATCGGAAATGAACATATCTTTAATTATAGATGGGAAACAATTCGCTTCTAATTTTGGTTACGAGCTGTTGGCTGGAGATTTTAATGCCGATGGGTTAGATTTTTCGTTCTTATCTTTTCCATTTCTGTAATCTTCTTTTGCAGTTACGATGATTTATTGGTTTCCGCACCGTTTTACTTCGAAGAAGAAATGGGTGGAGCCGTTTATATTTATTACAATTTGAGAGATTGTAATATGGAAAACTGCACTAGCGACTTAATCTTACGAGGTTTATTGGAGACTCGCTTTGGTTTCTCTTTGGCTAATTTAGGCGATATTAACCAAGATGGTTACAACGATTTGGCCGTGGGAGCACCTTATGAAGGAAATGGGGCAATATACATTTATTTGGGCAGCAAGGACGGAATTGTGGCAACTTACTCTCAAGTACGTAGTACATATTTTTTTAATCGTTACAATTCTTTTATTAATCTGACATTTTTGCAGAAAATTCATCCAGGATGGGAAGCTATTAAGACTTTGGGTTATTCTTTAAGTGGCGGAATGGATATGGATAATAACGGTTATCCGGATTTGCTAGCCGGTGCTTACGAATCCGACGCCGTTATCCTTTTTAAAACTCGTCCTATTATAGGTATAGAAACTGAAATTACCGGAAACGAATCGATACATATCGATATGACCTACCCCGGTTGTGCCGTGGACCGAAATACTTCCGACAAATGGTTAGTCGATGGCTTTCTAATTGGTTCATTTAATCAAACTCTTGTTGTAGTTTTACCTTCCAAGCATGTTTTGCAATAACGTCTGCCGAAAGTAATGTCGACAACACAGTCATTAAATGTCACATAAAAGAAGTTGTCCAAAGAGTATCTCGAATTTGGTTTAAACAAGACGATCCAAACATTAAACATAACTTTCAAACTCGATATACCACGCTGGAAAGACATAAAAAACGATATTGTCACTACGAAACCGTTTATTTGCCTCAAAATACGAGAGACATTTTAACTCCAATTAATGTAAGTGTCTGCTTAAAATTTATTTTTAATCGATATCTAATGTATTCAAAAAATGTTTCCTTGTTTTTATACTAATTATCAATAAAAAAATATTTATAGTGAACTCGATAGGATCATCAAACAACGTTTTGGTGATAAGGTAGCCCTCGACTCGAAGTTTTTCATATATAGCGAATTATTTTGTAGTGTCCTTAATTATAAAAATGATAGTAATAGTACATTAGATATCAAAGGAGTAAAGGAGGTCGTTAAATTCGAGTTCGAATAATACCACGATACGTTAAGTCGAGTAACAAATTATCAGCACTAACACATCTACAATACATAATTTGAAGATTATTTTGTGATTATATGTAATTATTTTGCTTTCTATATTTGCAGTTTCTAATCAATTACACCATTGCTCATAATACGCCCCATTCTGCAATTTTAAATAAAACGTCGGTTACCGAATTCAAAGCAACTTTCAAGAAGGATTGTGGTGGTGACGATATATGTCAAAGTAAACTGATTATGGACGCAAGATTGCTTCTCAATGGTAAATTAATATAACACCGAGTTTTCGTTCAATTCAAAATTTTAAATTTTAGAAAAAACCGAGACGTCCGTTTTAAATTTGGGAGGATTTGATGAATTTCAAGTTGAAATTAACGTAACGAACAAGGGAGATCCTGCTTACGAAGCAAAAGTGTATGTAGAGTTCTCAGATGTAGTGCGTTACATCGACGTAGTTAATAAAACCGTAAGTTTTTTTCTCTCAAAGTTTGTACTTACTGACAATTGTTATCATTTTAGAGAAGCTTTGTTTGTAAGAGGAATAACACGTTTGTGTTTTGCCATTTAGGCAACCCCTTACGTAGTAACGAATCTCTTAGTTTACAATTACGATTTGAAAACAAAGACATTGCCAATTTATCTACAACAAATGAACTGAAATTTTTGGTCTACGTTAATTCGACGTCCGTAGAACTTTCGAATAAAACTAAAACCACTTTAAGTGCGCTTCTGAGTAGAAAAGCGATAGTCAAACTAACGAGGTAAGTAATTCTATAAATTTACGTACATTAGTTGAATTTTTTCTTTTTAGTCCTTATCATACAAAAACTGTTGTGTACGGCGGCGAAATTAAAGGTGAAAAGGCGATGAAAGCGATCGAAGATGTGGGCAGTGTCGTGTGGCATTCATATCAAGTTCAACAATTGGGACCCATGCTATTTGCTAATTTAACAGTCGACATTTTGTGGCCATGGCAAGTAGGAAATGATAAGCCACAAGGAAAGTGGTTATTGTACCTAGAATATGTCAAGATCAGAGATGGTTAATTATAAACGAAATTTCTCTTCAATTTAAACCAAATTTAAATTTTATAGGTAACGACATCAAAGGAAACTGTTACGTAAAGGATCCACCAGATGCAATCAACTTATTAAACTTAACTAAAGCCTCCGTCGACATATTACCTCCAAGTTTATACTTCAATACTAATGAATCGAGAGATTCTAAGGTACTACCGAATAACACGTCCGGTATGACGGTGGAAAACATGCAATTTGATCAACAGACCGATCACTCGCGTCGCCGACGGAGTACCGGCGAATATGTGGTTCCTGCCAATACTCTCACGGGAGTTGACGGTAAAAGAAGACAAGTAATCACTATGGTACGATTTTATTTCTACGATTGTTTAGTTCTACCGTTGCTCACGAAATTATTTTATTTGTAGGATTGTAAAACTAAGACTGCTAAATGTGTAACCATTTCTTGCGATTTTCCAAAATTTTATAAAGGGCGCCAAGTAACTATACTTATAAAATCAAGACTTTGGAATTCAACTTTTGTTGAAGATTATAGCCAAATAGACTGGGTTAAAATTATTTCATATGGAAAAATTTCCATCATGGATCCGACTATACAGAGACATGAATCCAGTCAAGATGTTATATTGGTAAGTCTAGCCGCTTTTCTTGTAGGTCAGGGTTTCAAAGAATCGAGAATGCACAAAAAAATATATAAATTACATAACTCACTTCATATCTTTTACTATTAAATTTTATATTTACTTTTAAAAACTGTATTTTTTAGATCGAAACAAATGCATATCCGGATCTCTCCATACAACTCAAGAGTGAAGTACCTTTATGGATTATAATTTTAGCAGTCGTTGCTGGCTTATTGTTGTTACTTTTGTTGATATATATATTATGGAAAGTAGGATTCTTTAAGCGGAATCGTATTAAGGATCCCACACTCTCGGGCAACTTAACGAAACAAAGCGAACAAGAAATTTTACTCAACAAATGAGGCCCGATCTGATGATTTCCTAATAAATGAAAAATCGTTAACAGGCGAGAGTTGTAGTGTTTGTAAAGTTTCTGGTGCATCGGCGTGGCACATTCGACAGACAGTCGAAAAATGTGGGTGACTTAAAATTTGTTTTTTTATGTTAAATTACTTATAAAATTTGTTCTAGTCTGTTCGTATCGAAACAAAATATTAGTTTTATGTTGCAGAAACGATATTTTTAGTCGTCCATTTTTTTGTAATATTTCATCGACTGAGTTTGGCTTGTTGCACATAACTCTGCTTACAAAATGTGATAGTTGTATATATAGATTTAAAAAATTATATTTTGCAAGTTATAAACAGTGCTACATTTGGTTTTGCTAGTCAACCAAATTACATTTAAGCTATTTTAGGCGAAAAAATCTTCTGCTAAGGAATGTTATTGTAGTTTTAGATTTTTGATCAGACCTGGATTTAGACGTTTAGGGTTTCGTTCAATTAAAACTTTTTTTAATTGAATCTCAATCCAGCCCTGACAAATATTTTGCTATACATTTAAGAAGTAAGTTTATTCCCAACGAGGGCCTTAATCAAATTTATAAGCACAAATTGATCTCAAAGTGCCTTTGCCCGATTTTTTAAAGTCCTAATTATTACTTCTGAATTTTCATTTCCATACGTTCCAATAGTAACACATAGAAATAAATAAATCATTTCATCACTGCCATTACTGATTTGAATGTGTTGACTCGTTATGTATTTTTACAAAAATAATGTTAACTATACGAGTGTAATTTTCAGTAAACCTGGCGCTCTTGAATGTAAGTGAGTACTTATACGAACTTAATGTTGGATATTAAATTTTAAAATGTACTTATTTGATAAATAAATTTTTATATTCTGTTATTACTTCAAAACTGAGCTCGCATTTAAATTTAGTTCTCCTAAGTTACCTTTTTCCTGTTAATTAATCCAACTTGGTTACAGATTACCGGTTGGGTGAGAGATTGATGGTTGGTTGTTCTTGTTGTATCCTCGAGTACAATAATCGTGTAGATAGGTAAGACCTTATTCGGGGCTACGAAGTTTTCCTTTGGCGAATTCTCTGGAACGGTCGTATTTTTGGAAGATTGGAGTTGTACTCAAGCTTAAAACTTCAGAAAATTTAATCGGAAATATACTTTGAGAAATAATCCAGATCTAGTACTGTCAAGTATCAATATTACCTCTATTTACAGTTCCTGGTAATTGGGTAATATCTGGGTTTTCTACTAATCTATATTTGTGCACAAAGATTAATATGAATCGATGACTGAAAGAGAAGGCAAAAATGTTTTATTTTTGAGTTATTTTCCTCATTTCTACATAATCGAGCTTCTCATGAGGACTTTGATTTTCCTATACTTCATGTTCAGATTTTATCTTAAGAGCTATTAATAATGTCCTACATAAACGACCAACGTCTTTCTGTTAAGCTTCTTCAGAGATCTTCAATTCTTCATTCCATTCTTAATCTATCAAAAATCTCTCTGAACATCTTTCCGTCACATGTTTCTATCTATTTTTATATCAATAATATTCAATATCTTACCGTGGAGTCGGAACCACGGTATAAATAATTTGGCATTTATATGAATGGGCCCATCGGCAAGCTTAATTGTCTAAGAAGTAAATCAAGGCATTACTAATATAAAACAGTCACACAGTAGCCATTCTAGTTTAATGTAAATATTAGTTTAAAAAATGTATTTATTTAAAACTTTTCACAATGGTGAAAAACAATTTAAATGAGATTAAAATACAACAAATCACAATTTTATAAAATTTGTTTCAGATTTCAACACTAAAATTACAAAAATAAATTGTAGGTTTATAAGAGAAATCAATTTATAAAAAAACATGCAAAATAAAAATAAGATCTGAAGTTTTCTGTTTGAATTCACTATTCAAAATAATAAATCTCTGGCTTACAGGTTAAATGAGTTAAGTTTTTCATTATAAATTCAGCAGCATTCGTATGCTAGGTCAGTGGTCGGCAAACTCATTAGCCAACAGAGCCAAACATCAATAGTACAACGATTGAAATTTCGGGAACTGTAAGTCAATTCCACCCACGATTTTTCCTTTTTCCTATGCACTATTGGAAAGAGGACACTTTTCTAAGCATACTACAACAAAAATTTTGTAGGATTAGGCATTAGTTTTCGAAAAAATCGAATTTAAAAATCAAAAATTTTAGATTAGGAAATGTTCGTGTTTACATAGATGTGTAATTTGCCGTCACATAATAAATTTAGGAATATCCCTGAAGAATTACAGAACTCGCCAAAGATGGAAGTCGAAAACACAGAACTCGTCCAGGTGTCCACCGCATCTGACAGCGAACAGTAAGAGTAGTTGAAAGAATACATAGCGGAGCGCTTAACGTACGATTTCCCGTGGCATTGCAATGTCGCGTTTTATGAGTCCCTATAATTTCAAATTTTAAAATGCCATTTTTTCGAAAAGTAATGCCTAACCCTACAAAATTTTTGTTGCATTATGCTCAGAAAATTGTTCTCTTTCTAATAGTGTATAGGAAAAAAGTTGATATCGTGGGTGGAATGAACTAACAGTAACCGAAATTTCTTTTGAGAACTCAAACTAATTTGTGCAGCTTTTTTTTAAGTCTTAGTAGAATTTTGCTGCTACACTTTTGTTTTGTCAAAGTGTTAAAAATACTCCACGTGGTTTTCCGATCACTGTGCTAGGTCAACTTTTTCTTTTAAGGTACCTTAGGTGAACATCCGTAAAAATATTTTTATTAAAAAATATTGTACCTCCTACCACAGAAATAAAAACTGAATTATCATTGATTTTCTATACTTATAGATTTATAAAAAAACAGCAAAAACAAATAATTTTTTTGAATAAAAATCTTTTTTAAAAGATAATAATAATTTGTTCTAGCCATAATCAAACTTACAATAATCTGTAAGTGTATAAAATCAGTGATATTATACATAATAATGTGCAAATCATTACAGATTTAGGATATCGAGGTTGTACTACAACACAGTATTAAAATTGTTTTAATAAGTCTAACTTGTAGCGCTAAAATGAACCTCCATGTGTTCAATTAAGGAAATACGTCCAGGAAGTGACATATTACACAGGTGACAACTGTAGACTGGTTCCAGCGAATCCATAGTGCAATTGTGGTTAAAAAAAAATTCCAGTTTCTTAAATTTGGTTGTACAGATGTTACAATAATATTCGTTACAAGGTTCCACGTTTTCACTTACAATATCTTCCACTTCTTCAGAAATGTTGCCGTTTCCTACATTTTGAAGTAATGGTTCTTCATAGAGGATGATTTTATCTACATTTTGTTGTAATGGTTCTTCGTCAAGGTTTTCTGTATTTTGATGTAATGGTTCTTCATAGAGACTGATTTTGTCTAAATTTTGATGTAATGATTCTTCGTCAAGGTTTTCTGTATTTTGATGTAATGGTTCCTCATAGATGCAGATTTTTTCTGCATTTTGACGAAACGGTTCTTCGTCAAGGTTGAGGTTTTTTGAATTTTGATGTAATGTTTCTATATGATCGGAAAGTTCAACTTCGGAAACGAAAACCATATCACACACGTCACAAAAATGCCTTTCTGGTTTCACGTCCACTTGCACGCGTATTTTCTTCTTACTTATCTTTCTGGTATGCTTAGCCTCTCGCATGTGACGCAAAAATTTGCCACTTACTTCAAAAACTTTTGAACAGGAAGGACATATAAACGGAGGAGTTCCTATATCCTTCTTGTTAGATGGTCGAGTATGTTTAGTTAGTCGAGTGTGTTTAATTGGTCGAGTATGTTTAGCCAGTCGCATGTGACGCCGAAATTTTCTGGTCTCCTGGAAGATTTTGAAGCATGCCGTGCATTGGAATGGTGGAGTTCCTATATTACTTAGAGGTTTCTTAATAGGGCGCCGTATATTGGCCCTCTTCTTGGTTGGTTTATTATGTTTAGCTTCTTGCACGTGGTACAGAAATTTGTTAATATTTTGGAAATTTTTTGGACATAAATTGCAAGCATATGTTTGCGGATTGGCCGGTTTTATTACAGAGCTTGCAATAGGCTGTTCCATACTGGAAGTAGTCTCAGATGCTTTGGAATGTTTAGTTTCCTGCAGGTGCTTTATAAACTTGTTGCTATCTTGGAAGATTTTTGAACAATCATTGCAGCGGTACGGTGGAGTGCCTACGTGACTCACATTATGACTTCTGACGACGGACATGTTGTTTGTTTTAAAGGTGCACATTTTGCAATCGAAAATACCTTTCTGGATTACCTCTCTAATTCTACCATTAAATTTCACCTTAATAACTTTAGATTTCTTTTTAATTATGGCATTTCTATTCGATTCATTTGCGAGTTTCGAATGTCTCGTTATTATTTTATTTCCCATTTCGTTTTTTTTAGGGCATAGTGGTTTATGACGTGTGAAATTGTTTTGAGTTTTGCAGTCAACCGAGCAAGCGGTACATACGAATGCCAACTTTAAATGCTTTTTTAAGTGAAATTCGTAATGGTATTTTCCAAGAATGTATTTATCACATATGGAACACCAAAGTTTTTCCTTTTTTCTTATTGCTGACATACGAGATTTTTTAATACCACTCTTTATTCGAATCGGAACAATTTTTTCGCTAGCAACCCAACACTGCAAGGATTTAGGAGTAAGATCTTTCAATTCGGGTATCGTCACACAACACTTGGCAATTATTTCTTCATCTGTTAAAGGTGTTTTGTGATGGACGTTAGTATCGGTGGTTTCAGTTGCTGCGAAACTGACAATACTAGTTGCGGCACTACTTTGTTCAGTACTGCACAAGGATCTAACATCTACAACATTAAAGCCTAAATTACTTGGTTCCGCTTGCAAAGAGTTTATTTCTTTTTGCTGTCTAAGTGACTGCAATTTGGTTTCAGTTTCTAAACACATAACACGGAACAAATAAGCCGAATCCAATGCAATTGAACATTGTTTACACAGAATACAGGCGTCGATGTCTTCTAACAACTAAAATAAAATTTCTTATAAAAGTGTAAAAAGAAACAAAAAAGATTTACCATTTCTGGAATGCAAAATTTCAACTTTTTTGTATAAGGAATATCACCTGGAATTGAAAAGTCCAATCTCATATAACTGGTTCGTCCAATATCAAGTTTTAAACAAGTGTAACAATACTTATTTGCATTCGCTTCTAAGTCGACCATTTTAAAAAGGAAAATAATTTACTATAAAAGTAGGTATCCGTGAGATTCTAACCCTCCTTTTTGGCGAACTCCGTTGACCCTTTTGTTGTTTTTATCGGTACCAAGTCGTTGCTCGCTTTATGTCATAGCAAGCAAGAAGATGATATTCGCTATTACGAATAAGTAACTGTTTTTGTAAATTAAGAACAGAATTTATTCCATACAATAGTTGCACTTCTGTCGACACAAAACGCCGACATTTAAATTTTAGTTCGAAAAAAATATGAAAACCCTGTCACCAGTGCCGTGTTGGGAGATATGTCGTTCGGGTGTCGCTCCTGTTGCGCTTGGGATTTAAAAAACCGTGCATACTTTTAATCCCGAAAATTGAATCTTGACCCTCACAAGTGTTGACTTTTTTTGAAAGCTTCGATATTAATCGAAAAGGCCGTAGCCTTTTACCTCGCTTCGAACATGTTTTCATCACTGTACCTCAGTTAAATAAGTTAGTAATTACTTACTATTTTCTTCTTTATTCTTTTACTCACAAAATCTGAATTATTATATAGGTCATTGCCCTAGTAATTTGAGAACTCCTAGAACCTGATTTAAATTCGGGGTGAAATTAACTTTTCTTGCCGATTCCGTGATTTAAAGTAACAAATTCGATTTTGTCTTGGCATCTGCTGCTATTTTCGCATTTTCACACCGTTTTACTCGCTCCCGCCAGGCCTTGGTGTGTTTTCCGAGCTCTACGCATTGAAAGTCGTCGATATATGTATATAATAAAAAGACCACATAATTTTTTTACGATTTTTGAAAAAAACCGAAGGTTAACCCCTTCGAAGTTTTTTCACCCCAAAAATCCAAAGTTCGAAATCATAAGCTTTCTCGGCGGTTTCTTATTTATTTTTACCAAAAAATTCGAATGGTGCATGCAGATTTCATGTAAGTATGATATTTAACATTTTATGTGCAGAGACTCCTGAAACTTATGGCGTATCGTTTTTAAGCCTACTTAAAAATCGCTATAGTATTGAAAAAATATCATTTTGACACTTAGAAAAATATAATATAAAAATGGAGACTTGTTATGATCCAAACATACCAACAACGGTTGTAAATAAGCGTAACACCCGCTGCTTAGCTTTCCTAATTATGTTTTGGTCGGTAGGCTTCATATTTCCATTTATTTTACGACCCACATCCTACGTCCGGTAAGTCAAATTAATTTAATTTTTTATATCTTTTATTGGGCGGATTTTTCTAGCATGAGTGAAATGGAGCGAAAAGTGTTTCCAGAAAGTAAAAAGTATAAGCTTAATTTCCACTTATCTAGCCACGAGGTAGTGCTACTTTCTTTAGAATAAGGAATCAAGTGGGATTTCCTGCACGTAACATAATTTTACTATTGTAGTATTTTTGTACAGATTTATGAATATCTTGAAATTTATACAAAATTTTACAAGCATAAAGCGGAAATGTTCAAGCTGAAGCTACCAACTTTCGAAGGAAGAAGCATTTATATGGTACATATTAAAGTACCATCGTATTACGGCAACGTAAATAAAGGTAGAATTCTTGTACTTGCTGGTAGGTTCTCCGAACTCAAGAATATTAAAAATTCATTATTCAAAAGCAAAAATACGTAATTATTTTAGGAATGAGCGGATGTATTTGGGATTCGGTTATGAGTTCAATTGATTTAATTCATAAATTATGCCAAGAATGTTCATATAAATATCCGTATTCGATGGTAAGTATATTGTTACGTTCTATCGGAATTGATGTGAATTAAATTATTGTTGAAGGATTATGAATGGTATATTGTTCCGATCTTTAATCCCGATGGTTATGATTATACACTAAGCATAAGGAACACCGAGCCAGAAGGCATAGTGAAAGATGGAAAAAATCGCTTCCAAGTGCCGATGTATGGATGTCGAGGTATCAATTTGGATAGAAATTTCGGATTTCATTGGGGAGGTATTGTTAAAATAAAGATGTAAAAGTTACTCAAATCTTGTTTTTCGTATGTCCAGAAAGTAAAAATAAAGATTACGACTCTATTTGTTGGATGGGCTATGCCGGCAAATTTCCATTTTCAGAAAATGAAACAAATTCGATGCAAAGTTTTATCGATGGACTATATGAAATAAAAGAACCAATAACTATGTATTTACAATTGCATGGCCATGATCAACAAGACGATATTACATATCCTTGGCGATACACAAAAAGAAAGACTTCTAATTATAGAGTTCTAGTGAGTTAAAAATTCAATAAAAAGTTTTCCATAGGAGAAAATAAACCCTAGTTTTGGAGGGGGAGCTAACGTGCAGAAATATAAGATACACCTATAATTTAAATTAAATAAATAAATAATAAAATACGCCTTTCGAGAAGCTCCCCCTCTCCTCTACCTTTGCTTATGAAGTTTTCATTAAAAGAAACACTAAATTGTGTTGTAAATAAAATGTAAATAAATTTTGTTCTAGGATACCATGGCAAAAACAGCTGCAAAAGCCGTTAATGATGAAATGGGATACCACTTTACCTACTCTCAAAGTGGTTTTCGAGACAGTAAGTAAGATTTGTAATTGTTTGTTTAAAATAAATAAAAAGCATGGGCCAATCATGAACGCAGGACATCATGATGGCAAAAGCAGAGCATATGACAGCGAAGCTATCCTTCGTGTAAAAATTAAAATGTATGTAGCATACTATCTTTTCAAATGTACCGATTGTCTGATGGTCCTGCCTCAAGAAAATAATTATTATCCATTATCTCCAAGACTTCAGAGATTTTCAAAATTAAAATTTGTACTATTTTTTCTTGCCTTCTTCACAAAGTATAAGTAAATCGTTCAAATTTAATTTTTAGCAGGGACACAATATGTTTGATCTAATATCCAATAGGACAGAAAGCACCTAGGTTTATCATATTTTATATTTAGGATCTAGCGGAGTAATGAGCGACTGGTTAATGGGAATCCGTCACGTTGCATACATATTCACTATTGAACCATGGTATAAAGTAGCTAACGAGAGTAATATTCCAAATCCTCAAATATATCTAGAAAAGATCATTCGAATTGTATTTTCACTCGTAAAAAGTTTACGTGATTTACAAATAGATCGACTGGAACAAGAATTATTAAACTGAAATCAATAATATACAAAAAATACAGTTTTAATATTTATATATTTTTAAATTTCCATTGTACCGAGTTTTTAATTAAAAAATTTTTTTGTTGATCTGTTATTTTTGTTATTGTTCAACCAAGGTAAAAGGTTTTGGTACGCTTCTTGTCTCTTTTCCATCTCTATACCCTCTCCTCGGTATCTTTTTCAAAATCAATTCACTTCATTTTGTTAGTCAAGAGTTCGGTATGAAAATACAAACATTGCTTTTTTGGTATTTACTACAGAAAAGTGGAAAGTTAATTTTTTTACGAAAACAATAAAAATAAATACAAACAGCCGTTCTTATTAGATCAAGGAATGCAACCAAAGTTTTTTAACAACATAAAAACAACGCTGTTCCTCTTCCAAGGACCAAGGCGCTAGAGACCAATTAAAACCTCTTTTTGAAGGAGGTTAAATCCAGCAGTAGACAAAAGATGACTGGATAATGAGATAAAGTTAATAATAAAAAGTAAAAGTACTCGCTCGTTATATTTCTTTCAATATTCTTTTATTTACATAATAATTATATGCGATATACTTATTTCAAAGAGTGGTGTCGTTGCAATTAATATACATTATCATTATATCACAGATACCTTCTGATCGATGAGTAAAAAAGCTGGCAAGCTATTGAAAATCACTTGAGTAATTATTATACTTTGCCACACGACCACGCTTTTGTACAAACATTTCATTAAAATAGTGTTTTAATAGGTCATACAAAATTATGACATAGTAAAAATGAAATAATTATAATCAAAATTTATTTAAATTTAAAGGATTTTTTTCAGTTTGATCTCCTGTTAAATTTTTAATAAATTTTGTATTACAAATTTTGGTTAACATCATTCATTAGGTACAAAAAAATATTGCAAATTTGTAACCTTTTCTTTTTTGATTTTAGTTCAATGAGATTTCTCCGCTCAGATAAAGACTTTTGTTGGAAAATCTCAGGCCAAAAAGTAAAGTCACTTACTAAACCACACATTTCTCAATTTTAAAAGAAATGCTTTCTTAAACCAATTAAAATATAAATTATTGATTAGTTGATAATTATTATACTTATTAGAAAATATACATTTTTATAATCAACAAGGACAAAAATAACAAGAATCAATAAATAATAAAAAAAAATATCAACGAAATACCTGATTGATTGGCCACAGAATGTGACCAAATAAGCCACAATCATAGTTCATCTTTTGCAAGGTAATTCTTTCTCTTTTTACTTTGGCTTTGTAAATCTTTAAACGAAGACTGATGCAAATTTGACAATCGCTTGTGTATTTCGTTTGTATTATGAGAGGAGTGAGCCAACAATAAGTTAATATTTCTTAATTGTTGTAACTTATATAATAACTTTGTTTTCGTTAGTACATCGGCATTGCGCCATGCACGCAGTGTGTGACCAATTATTGATAAATTTTCTGCACGAACTGATGCGACGCACGATCCTCGGTCATCGTCATACTAAAAATTAATAATTATTAATTACACCACTCTTGTAACTTTGTGATTCAAAACTACCGTCGTTTGATTACAAATCGTCCACAAGGCATGAAGTTTTAGGTTCGAATCCAAATTTGCCAACACAAAATTTACCAAATTTTTCACCGTCACTGGCATAGTTCTTGGAAAAACTCTGCTCTCCGATTTTCTGCAAAACAAACTCGTCATTTAAATTCAAACATTTGTACACAGTTTTACTTTTTCTGAGGAAATAATATTATTGTGGGGTAACTATCCATTGTATACTCCCAAGGTAAAACATTTAAATCTCCATCGATACGAGTAAACCGTATGGAAGAAATAGAAGAAAATAATTTTGTAACAGTTAAATATGAGTGGGATATTCCGTTGCAAAATGAACATTGCTTAGAATAATACAAAACCATCACAGCCTTGCCTTCTTGCATTATTGTTGGTAGGAATGTTTGAGTGTTAAGCTCAAGTAAACAAAGTTCAGATGAGTACTTTCTGAAGCAATCTTTTTGGTACGGGTAAACATGCGTCTCCGGATGCTTAACACTTGCCAGAGAATTAAAAGAACGTGGTAAGTAATTATTGGTAAAATTATAAATAAATTCACGCAAAGTATAATCGTTTAAGGATTCTTGCAGAACATAGTGACTTTCCATCTGAAACAATTCATTTATAACTAGTTTTTTTTTATTTTCATTTCCTATTAACCTTTTCATTAATAATAACTGCTGCGGTAAGATCCTTCCTAAGTGCAATGTTAATTCCCAATCTTTCCGCAAAATGGTAATATTTAAGGCTATCCAAGGCAATCAGCGCCAAACTCGAATTACTTTTGCAAGACAATCCATGAATATTGAACTTTTTGTGGTCACCGTTGCCCTGTTGCACAATGGAAGAAGAAAATAGTGTGGAATGCATTTTATTTGATAAGTAAGCAATTCGACATTTTTCCTTTTTCCAAAGTTTTTGTAAGTTTTTGGGAGATCTCGGGTCATATTGATCTAAGGTTGAATGCAATTAACAAAAAACTTGCAATTTCAAATGTACTTACCGGAAATCATAGAAGTCACCAATTTCTTTCCCAAATCATCGTCTTCATCAAATAACTTCCCCACAAACTCTTCACTTTTCACCCGAAAACCATCATCACATGTTCGTATATTTTTACATTGCTTCGAAAGCTTTTCTTTTATGTTGTCCACCATATTGCATTTCATACTTTCCGAACAGCAGGAGTTATTGATCCAATTTTTGGAAACGGTTACAACAGAAGGAAACATTGTTTTTTCAGAATTTGATTTGGATAAGCACGATTTCAAATGATATGTATACTTTAAATAGTTTTCTGCAACAATTTAAAAATGGTGATGTTCACTTAAGAAAAATTGAAGAGAGATTTACCTAAACGACGCGTATGAATCAAAAAAGAATTCAATTGTATGCGTTGCTGTTCCTCACAATTGTAATATTCCAATCCAACTTCACGCAACTGTAACAACTTAAATAATTAGACTACATTGCCATTTTAAATAACTTTTATTCTTGTAAGCGAGTTACTTTTCTCTACGTGGAATTTAGGGAGTGAAGATAAACTTTAAGTTAAGTGTTATCATTTTATACAGGGTGACCCACTTACGAGGAATTGGACAAATTGTTCTATATCGTCTTTAATGGTGGGGATAATAAATAGAAAAATATATTTGCTTTATTTTTTAACTGTGCAAAATATAAGCGATAAAATAAGGTGAAGATTAGGGTTGCCAGACCAAATGTACTAATTATAAATTTATAAGTGTATTTGCCACATTTTTAAAAATTCCCCTTCCCAAAGTCACAAATCAATCCTACCCCTTTGTGTGTAACATAATTTATAGATGGCCCCTAAGCTGCTCAATCGCAATATAATTTTTTAAATATTTGATGTATTGCACTATAGATTAATGTGATTCATAGAATAACAAGGTTATCATATCGGTGATTTATATCTCTAACTGTTTTCAAGCTGTAGCTTGCTAAGAAAGCAAAAGTGCAAAAAACGAATATCTTAAAAATAACTTACCCGAACTTTGTTGTAAAATTATTGACTTGTTAAAATAATAAATTTAAATGTTACCATACTTCAAGTAAATACCATCTAGTTGAAAATATTTTTAAATGTCACTATTAAAGACGCATGGAAAGATTATTTGCAAGAAGTGGGCCACTCTGAATAAGTTTTAATACGAGGCATACAATGTGCTAAATTACATTGAAATAAACAAAATTTGTTCAACTTGATAAAAAGTTTACTCTCAAATTGTCCTGTAGTGAGTTAAATTTGATACAATTTGCTAACTTAGTTTACGGCATGCAGCTTTCCCAGGCAATTTCGTATTATCACATACCTATCTCTAAGTTGGAAGAAAATTTCATGGTAATTTTTACACGGCACGTCTTGTCCTCTTATTTTTACAAATTTCCTCTATTAATACTTTCTCTCATGAAAAATCACGTAATGAACTATTCTGAAAAAGGGGAAGGAAAACCTGGTACTCAAATTTTCATATGTAAATTTTGAAGTACTCTCAAAGCGGAGCATCAAGGTTTAACTAATTTTTGGTATTATAATAATAGAAAAAAATAGTGGTTACCAAATCATAATAGTCAACAGATTGAGCCAATACTGTCCTGGGTGTAAATATAACTAGTGCTGGTCCCGGTTGAATGTAAGTACTCAACGACAAACTTTTAGTGCCCATCGGAATGACCCACATGCTCACTTGATGTATGCTTTTAGTGATCCAAGAAAGTAATGCATCTGATCTCCAATCACCGTTGCTAGGATAAATCTTAAAAAATCTCGATCAATAATCTCGCATTTGTTATATTTCAAAACACTCACCAAAGTCTCGTTCCACATGTATAACAAAAGGCTAGGACGGGAATTATCATAACAGTTATTGTCGGAACCTGTTAAAACTGCAAAAGCAATTTCTTGAAAAGGATCCTTTTCTAAAAATTTTAACACCGTAGTATACAGCACTGCATATTCTAAACTACCCGGCAATGCATTGACACAGCCTAGCACAACAGCCTAAAACATGTGAATTTTAAGTTGTGCAGCAGAAACAAAGCATCGAGTTAAGTTACATCATAATCGCCCAGCAAACTGTGGACTTGATTTTCACTTGAAATCCTGATTAAAGGTCGCGAAAAAGTAGTAAGAAACTTCATCATGTAATGCGCAGTGCGAGGACCTTTATATTGGATACCATTTCCATGAGGAGAGTAAGCTATTAAAATTGGCCAATTGTAAGCTTTACCGTATTGTCTGCGACATTCGCTACCGGGTTGCCAGCAATTGACTGCGGCAAATTTTACATGTTTCTGCATGTACCTAGCAGCTAAATTAAATTCGGTTCGAACCGATTGACTCTCACTATCCCACGGTGCATAAAACATCACAAACGCCACATTGGACTTTCTGGATTTTTCAATTGCAGCACTCAACTCTCCATTATACCAATCTTCGACAATGGACGTTTCATCAAAAAAAGGAAAGGCAACTGGACTTTTGGAAACTTTCGAGGGACTGAAATATTGATTATATGTAATTTACACATTTAGAATTCGTAACGAACACTTACTCGCTAGTTAAAGCAGCGTAGGTGAGAGTCAAAAAAACCATCAGTGCAACTTCTTTGAATGCCAGATACATTGTAAACAATAGTTTTTGAAACCTTTTATTGGTTGTGTTCTTATTATTGTTACTCGAAATAATTTTGTTGCTGTTCTCTGACTCGGATTCCGCATCGTAATCAGTTGAAACGTGGGGCAAACGATGTGGCTGCCCTTCTTGCTCCTTACCCAATTCTGTCATGCCAACACGACTTCATTCCATGCATTTAGATTTGTATATCGGATATTATTTGGTTCTCTGTTTAAAATAGATTTGTTTCGCTACACGAATCATATACAGTTCATTAAATTATTTTCAAAAATATGTTACACAAATTAAATTGATTTAACCCCAGCAAATGAAACTGACGTGTCTTCAATTTTGACACTTGTCAAAATTTCCAACTTCCATAATTTTTAAAACGGCTGCTATCAATCAACTCCAGTGGCGCATCTAAATAAATTAGCCATATGGGGAGATTTGTATTTTATTCAGAACACTTGGTTGCGAGAAACTTGACGGTGTTTAACAGCTTTTAAGCTGTTTTACTTTAAAAGATTACACAGACTAAAGTGATCCTGCAAAAGAAAAAAGAAAGCACTGTTGGTCTTTATTTGTATTTTAACGATAAATTTGGGTTATTATAACCGGATATTGGGAATCGTAGCATGTGAAACATCCAATGATATAAAAATATAATCATCAAAGCACAAAAATAAACTAGCACAGCCTCCGCTGTCGCTTTCCGAGGTTTAGCATTTTTATTATACAATCGAAAAGTTAAAAAAGAAGAGATTTCGAGCCATTTTGTGGGAGGTTTAAAATATAAAACAATTTTTTTAACTCATTTGAATACTTAGATCAGTTTTTGTTTGACGTTGTGATTAAATGACGAAAAGGGGATTGTTTGAAAATGAAACTGACAATATTTTCATTGAATATATTTTAAGGTTCATAAGATTTTACAATAGAACATTTCATAGTTAGTACATAATTTAAAATAAAAAATAATGAAAAATTTGAAGTTTCGATAAAATTGACTACAATTTTAAATAAAAATGAACGATTTGAATGAAACTATACAAATCAGTAAGAAGTAATAATTATTTAATTATTATTAGGTGTAATAGTGTTTAATCACAGATGCGCTTATCATTTCAATGGCAACAGATATTTTAAACATATTTTTAGTACCATTACACATTCACAGTCTTATCTCCTATCCGAATTAACAGTCTTCGAATAGCATTAAATTTATTTTTAAAATACCCACAAGTCATTGTACAACACAGAAAAACAATAACAATCTCGATGTAATTATGATTGTTCTACTAATATTTGGTATTTTCAATAAATATTTAAATATTGTAATTACGTGTTATCACTATGCTACTTCATTTTAACATAATAGATATATCACTACCACAGCCTTCTACACAAAAGTCATATTTACAGAAAACACAATTTCATTTTACAACCAAATATAACATTCCAAAAATATTTAAAATACCACTTACTAAAAAATACACAATTCAAATGTTTAGTTAGAGCTTGCCCAAAACTTACCTGCTCGAAAATTTACTACTTTTGTTCAATTATTGCCGAGTGTGTTTAGACAGACTCGGATTTTTCCTAAATATGTAATTCAAAAAATAGTAGTATCTATGATTTTAAATTTTTCGTGTTTTATCATTATAATTATTAATCCCGAACAATTTAAATTTCCTAATAAAAACAAGCAAATATGTTGCAAAAGTTGTGTTGTTATTATTAGCACAAAACATTATTCTGTTGCGAAAATTTACAATGGGATTGTGTGCGGAAACAATAGAAAATACAAAAGGAAAGCCCAACTTATACACCGATAAGTAACTTTAAAATTGAGTGGTAATGGAACACATTTTCTCTTTGAGGAAACAAACAAAAAGTTACACCAAATCTAAGTAACAGAAAAGTAAATAAGTTTGCAACATTTTTATTGTTAAAATAAAATGAAATATAAACGCATTTGTATAAATAGTGTAACATACACTAATGCCAATAAAAAATTATTATAATTTTTAATCGAGACATGAGAATTTACCTCGGAAAGGTTTGAAAAATTTTACTAAATGAATTGAAGTTTAAAAATACGTTTGCGGTGAGATTCTGTTTCATGCGAATCCCCCAACCAATAATTTTATTAAGTAATATTTTAAAGGTAAGTACTTACTGATGATAAATTAAACGCATGCACAAGTTGGGTGTCTAACAACACTCTCAACTACCTATACCTTTTTGTGAGTAACTTTGTAATTTTATATTGCCTAATCATCATCGTTATACATTCCTATCTATTATTTTTAACAAGAACAATACTGGATTTCAAATACATTAGAAGAGAGTAACTATTGTTATCAAAAATGTCAAAATTTTGATTATTCAAGCTACATTATACTTCATTTTGTTCACCATTTTTATGGTACCTTCCCAGAAGACACGAGGTCAATCTCTTATAGCAACTCGATTCTTCTTGCTGATTATTTTCAGATATGGAATCGTCGCACGACGCCTGACGCTTTAAAAATTGGAACTTTTTGTATTTTTTTGTGGCCGGCAGAATCATAAGAAGAAATCCAGACAAAGAAATAAAAAATCCTGCTAGGTAGAACGAGATATCGTATGCGCCAGTAACGTCCGATATTTTACCTAAAATTAAAAAATGCATCAACAATATTCTTTAATATTAATAATAATAATAATAATAGTAATTTTCGTTTCGTTCAAAAATAAAAGATTTGATAAACTATAAATATTATACCTGCTTATTATATATATTATAATATTATATCCTACCTGCTATTGGTGGTCCAATGAGATTGGCAACACCTTGACAAAGTAGTAACAATCCGTAAGCATTCGTAAACCTCTCCAATGTAATTAGCTCGACGAGAATTATGCAAGTAAGAGAATAATTTGCTGCAATGAAGAAACCAAAGCCGCCAGCGAGAACGCACAAGCCACCATAACTTTTTAACAGAGGAACCAATCCAGTTACCAAACCACAAAATATCATACAGACAGCGTAAACTAGACCGGGATTGATCCAGGAACGATCGCCAGCCCATCCTAATATGATCTGCAAAAATTGTTAAAAAATATTACGTTTCGGATTCTGCATAATGATTAGGAAACACTTACCTCTCCAAACATGTTGACGATTCCAATAACAGAAATTAACATGGAAGCGTCTTTATTTGAGAAGCCTATCTCGCTAGCGTGATCGGTTAAGTACATATATTCGACATCGTACCAAGTGTACAGAAAAAAATTTGAGATGGCAAATAACAAAAATTTCGAGTTTGAAAAATGCGAAACGTCGATAATATCGATGAGAAGGTCCCAAAAATCTAGCAATCCAGAATACCATTGCATTTTTTCTTTGGCAATGGTGGTCATGGAATTCCTGTAAATATCCGGACACGACGAAGCTCTCAAGCGATACCTGTTTATATTTAGCATGGCACCTCTGTAGGTTAAAGACAATCTGTGCACTCTTAAATCCTTTAAATAAGCCGTAGGATTTTTCTTCTGTGCGTTACTCCTGGGCGAAAGCACTTCGTCCTTTTTAATCCAATTTAGGTATGCAGAATCTATCGGTTTTGGAGAAGGCACTGGATTAGCTGTAGTTGCTAAAGGCGAACGTAATAATGGTTTCGTAGCTATATGCGCTTTATGAAGCCTACCGGAATCGCTAAAACTTCTAGATGGAGTAAGCAGACTTGGATAATTCTGTAGTAAAACATTATATACGTTTTTGTGTGTGGATGAAAGTAATTCTAAAACTTCGATAGGCACCCTTTCGCCATTACGCACGTAGGTTGGCAAATTCACCAAAGAACTGAATCTGTCTATTTCGTTTAAATTTTCCTCGTCGTCGTCATCCTTCTCTTCCGTTTCTTGACTCTCCGCGATGGGTTGTAAGGCGCTAGCGGTGTTGGTGCTATTGCTCACCGAAAACGAGTCGGCCGAAGAGCTGTTCTTTTTACGCTTCAAGGCGCGCTTTCGTTTTCTCTCCTTGGCGGCCGATTTATTTTTGTACGACGTCCATGGAAGATCTCTCATCAAGCAGCCGCACACAGCCAAATTTAAAAAAAGGCCGGCTAAAATGAGCGTGGTTCCGCGCCAGCCGTATTCGTCCAAAAGTATCTGAATTAACGGCGCAAATATGAACGTTCCTATGCCGCTTCCGCAAACTGCAAGACCGGTGGCGAACGATCTCTTTTTATCAAAGTAATAGGCCACTATTACCACCGACGCTACGTAGCACAAGCTCAGTCCCAATCCTGCCAGAACGCCAAAAGTCACGTAGAGGACTAGCGTACTATTTGCGAACGAACTTGCAATAAACCCAGTCGATGCTAAAATGGACCCCACTATGGTCACCTTTCTGCAGCCGTAGCGATCCGTGAGAAAGCTTGCAATTGGACCCGACAGCAGCGGCATAGCCATGAAGAGACTTCCGATCCATGCGGTCGTGCTTTTATCTTCGCCAAAGTAAATGAGAAATTCGTGGTAAATAACGCCAAAACTGAAAGTTATACCGTCGGCTATTAGGTTTACGATAAAAGAGACGGCCACTACGACCCAACCCCATCCTCCGTCCGGAGGACGAGCTTCCGATATATCTATCGACTCGCTGCTCGAGCTCGAACTTGAACTCGAACTCGAAGAAATACTGCTCGGTGTGGAACACGATTCGTTTGACGGTATTGTATTGGTCGAATTGTTATGATCGCTGTCGAATTGTACGTGATGAGTGGTGGGACGATCGTCTTCCTCGCAATCTCTTTTGCCATTTTTTCCCTTTCCCTTCAATATATTATTATCGTTACTATAAAGTGGATTGTCTCGTAAGTTGTTGATGCGCAACTTAGGTTTACTGGTTACGGATTTTTTGTCGAGTTTAAGTTGAAGCGAAGAGCGATCGTTTTTTGGCGATATTTTTACGTCGGAATTGGAGGATGGCAATAACGGAAACATTTCCAATTCTCTGCTTTTCAAATTGTTACTGTTGTTAAATTTAGGATTAGTTTTTAAATTTCCATTTCGATAACAAGGCAATTGTGGAACATCGAAATTATCATCTACATCGTTATTGGATATATTGCTATTCTTAAGAGAATCTAATTTACTACCGGAGAATTTAGAATCTGAATGGCTATCGCCCAATTTTGTTACATCTTCGTTCGACGACGAACACAAGTTGTTAACACCGGCCGGCGCTTCTCGATCCTGCCGATGCGATTCGCTAATACAATTATCGGGAACAATTTTGCTTGGAACTTTATTCGAAGAATTTGATTTAATTTCACTATTAGCACTATAAGCACTTGGGTTGGTTTGCACATTCACTTCGTTAAAGTTATTAGCCGATAATTGAGATATAGTGTCCATGGTGTGTTGGGCCATTCTTGAAGGTCTCTACAAAATTGTCTGCGCGAATACGCAAGACGTAAGGAGCTGATGGAAGATATCATGCAGCTGATAGTCGGCACTGGCCGATAACTAAGAGTTCGAAGGTATAGTGCCATGCGTGGAACACTTCAACCACAGGGGCTTGAGATTAATCTGCAACAATTAAAATATACGTTACATTCTAATTATTTATTATTAATTATTATTATTTATTATTAATTATTATTATTATTACAAATCAAGTCCGGTTCGTTTCGGCACTCTCCAGTTTAACTTGACAAAATTATAAGGTAGGTGAAGTTTTGCCAATATTTTATTATAAAATTCCGTTCTCTCTTCCATTTTACCGGATAATGGATCACGTATAAGCGCGCTGGTTTGGTTCGAACAGCTATTACGAACGTACGTGCAGCAAATTAACAAAAATTACGATTTGTAAGAAAAGTAGGGTCACGAAAATTCTGAAACGACTAAAAAACTGGATATTATGTTAAAATGTTTTGTGAGCTTGCAAAAAATAATCGGGATCAAATTTCAAATGACATTCAAAATCTCTATTGTGAACTTGTAACTTGAAATTTTTATTCTGTACCGAGAAACTTTTAAATAGAGTCCACGTTACAGGGTAAAAAGGTCACAGAGATAAGCTAGATTCAAAGATCCATTTGGTTATCATAAACATGGCGATATAATTAGTTAACAGTTTGTGGTGGCAAACTTATCTCATATGAATATTAGGCTATTGGAAGAACCCGCAAGAGATAGTCATGGAGCAACAAGTCGCAGAAGTTATTTTACGAATTTTGAGATGCCCAAGGCAGACCTTCGATGAAAGCTCACACTCAAAATGTGGAATACCGACAATTTTAGTTATAAATAATTACCAAAGTGTACATTTGAACCTAATTCTACGTCTGGAATAATCGGAGTCCCTCGTGGTTCCGCTTCCGACCAACTTTATTTCGCGTTTTTTCTCCGCCTATAAAAAAAATCTCGTAATCATAAATGTGAAATTAAAAACATCCATATCTTTTAGAATAAATAGAAAAATTTAACCATGCGCGTTTTTCTAGGGCAATAATAATTATTATTATTACGAAATACACTGAACAATAAAATAGTTATGAGTGTCGTAAAATTATTTTTCAATTCAAATTCTTATTGTATAATTTTATTATACAACAAATTTGTATATTATTTATTATATCAAATGCATATATGTAAAAATAGTATAATACAATTGGGTATCAAGTGTATCAACCAATACGGTTCTAAATTTTCAAATTTTGAATATTTCATTCGGAGATTTCCAAATCTTAATACCACTTCAGTTTGTGTATCCATCAGTCTACAACAGCGGTTCCCAATTAGTTTGGGTCGCGGAACCCTTAAGCGATGTAAAAAATTTGACGGAACCCCAGCCGATTTGTTTACTGCATACAAGGTTGTGTACGCACACTACCCCCCCCCCCCCACCAGGGGCCAAGTAAATACAAGTATAACAATTATTTATTTTAGAATTACAAATTATTACAATTATTATTAGTGTGAAGTATGACATTTTGTTTTTTTCTAATAAATTCTTTTAATATTTGGTTTGATTTCTGAGTTACTGCCAGAAATCCTCACCCACGATTTCAACTTTTTTCTATTGACCATTGGAAAGAGGACAATTTTCTGTGTATATTAACACAAAATTTTTTTAGGATTACGCAATAGTTGTCGAAATAATGGCATTTTAAAATTACTGTAACTAGCACGTTCGAGTCCCTGCTCTTCATTTTGTTGACGGTACGTGTGCTTTGATATACTCTTAATGTTATTGTATTATTGGCGAGTTCTGTCATTTTTCAGGGATATTCTTAAATTTTTTTGCCTTACTCAACAACGGCTAATCATGCAACCGTATTAAAAGGTGTATCTAAAATACATGTCAAATTTACATTTTGAATTCGATTTTTTTCGAAAACTTTTGCATTATCCTACAAAATTTTTGTTCTAGTATGCTTAGAAAAGTGCCCTTTTACCTATTTTCAATAGAAAAAAGTTAAAATCGTGGGTGAGGATTTCTGACGGACCCCGATTTCTGAAAGCTGGATTCTCATGTCAGGAACTGTGTCAAGTCGATTTCGATACTTTGTTGTTGTTCCTGAATATAATGAGAATCCAGTAGCAAAATACGGTTTGCACGTTTGGACAACTGCGGATATTCCTCGCGCAGTTCATTCCAAAATATGCCAAGCGGAACCTCTTTAAATTTACTTTCCAATTGGAAATCGCACCTATTGGATTTTCGAAATCTACAGCAGAGAATTCGACTGGACGTTAGCATTCCATGAATGAATTGCCATTGAATGGAATAAAAAAAAGTTAAAAAACATATTTTAAGCGGCAAAATTTATTTGTACGCCATTTTGAAATTCTTTTTGGCGAAACCCTTGGATTTTTTTGCGGAACCCCATTTGGGAACCGCTGGTCTACAATAACAATTATTGTAGATGGATCAACTTTTTTCTAATAAGTGAAATGTATTCAAAAATAAATATTATCCGTTAGTTTGAATCAATTATATCGATTTTACGTTCGACATTTTCCGAAGCTAGCCCGGTTATTCACAATAATTCTGAACATCTGTTTTTTTTATAAAATAGTTCTCAATCTAAGATATCCTTACATCATTCGAACAAAAATAAAAAAAATCAAATATATTGTAACTTCCAATGAATACCAAGTAAAATTAACCCTTAATCGCTATCTTGCGGTCACTGACACCGCACCAAGTTTTAATTCGTGTTTATTTTACGCCTGGTTTAAAATTAGTCATTATGGGTTTTAGTACCTTCAAGTTACATCTCTCCTAGTATGTTGACAAATAGTGGTGGTCGAAAGTTGCCTTGTTTTATTTATAGAATGAAAACAAAAAAGCTAGCGATCACTGTGACCGCACGTTAGTGTTACTGTAATTTTTATGTTTCTAGTAAACGTCACATTTAAAGATTATAAACCAGTGGAGGCCAACCTTTTTTGGTGTTACTTTTCAGAAAGTTGAGTAACGTTAATTCTTAATATGAAATGAAGGTGATCATCTGAAACCGAGCGCGAGACGCTGGTTTGTTTTTTTAAGTAGAAAATGTTTGTATGTCCTTCCAAAATTAAAAGAAAGACTTTTTATCTTTGTTTTTTGTGCCACAAAGCAATACGTTTGCAGTGCATTGCGAAATTGTCTACGAATTGCAAACAAAAACTGTGATTTTTAGGTGTTGTGATTTTTGCGATCTAGTTTTTTTTTTTTATTTTTGTATTTTAATTATAATTATTCAAGTATGTACTACTTCAAAAAATTACGATTTAGTTTGCTTAAACATGTTTTAGATTAAGAAAAAAAAAATTAAATTTAGGTTGTCGTATAAAGTTGTGCAAATATGATGATAATTTTTTTGTGCTATTAAAAATTAATTACTTTTTAATTTTTTCTGGCTTAATAGAATACCAAATAAAACATCTGTTGCAAAAAAAATAAAAGTTAACGAAAGAAATAAAGCGCGGTCACTACGACCGCACAATAGTTACAATGTGACAATTATTTGACGTTAAAAGAGAGAAACATAGTTTAGTGATTCTAAAAAGACGTAGGGAAATTCGAAACTAAATATTACGTACGTAGTCCGAAAAAGTCAGATCGAATAATTAATTATTAGAAGAACATCGATCAAAAAGTGGCTTCGTAATTGCGCACGAATTTCAGTCGAGCGCGAGAATAATTTTTTCTACGTTGAATTTTTAAGTTTTATGTATATTATTTTAAAGGAAGTTATTGTAGTCTTATCAGGATGTACGCAAAATTTTGAATTGGAATACAGTAGACGCCGCTTATTGGAATCACGGTTAATGTTATCATTCGGGTATTATTTTCACCTTCGCGAAGAACGGGCGAATGAATATGACTACACGTGAAAAAAATTCGGTTTATGTTATCGATTATTTTCTCCCACTGAAAATGGAGTTAGTTTGCAGTTTACAAGCATTTTTTTAAAATTTTATACACAAACCGGGGAACCACCCAGACATATTTATTACCTAGACCTGACTCAGGTGTATTATATAGCAGAGTGCTGCTAGATGCTGATAATATACAATTTAATTCAGTTCTATTTTAAAATTTCATAATAAGCGATATAAAAAATGTTTATAATATTTTTAGATAAGTTTGCAAAAATTAACCGGCGGAATGCACCGCAATACACCGAATAGAGGTGAAGCTAATTAGGCATAAAAATGTAGATAATAAGTTATTTACTTTTTATAAATAATTATTTGTTTATGTATTTTATTTTATTATATTTAAATAATACGTCTTAATCTGCAGAGATGTTGGTGTATAAAAATAAAAAATTTATCAATGAAAAAATATAAATAAAAAAGATCATTCTAAATTCCAGTAAATATAAGAATTTTAAATTTTGAATACCCGAAAATGAAAAATTTATTTGAGTTGTATGGCGTGGCGACAATAAAGTTGTCAAATCCCGCGGTGTGGAGGTCCCTAAAGGGGCCGAGAACTGCACGGAAGATATAAAATTTGTTTTGAATGAAAGTTTTCAAATGTTTAAGACATATTTTTTAAATTTATTAGGCGTCAAAATCCGGGTCGTTCGATTCTTTTATCCAGGTTTAATAATAACCAAGCTGACCTACAAACAGAGTGAAATTTGTCCATCATAATATAATAGTATTTATCGTACTTAGATAAAAATATGCTAAACAAATGTACACATTTCCACGAACTTACAGAATTGCTGATAAAATTCAATAAAATAGAAAGAAATACTGCGATATAATTATCTTTGTTGACGATTTTGTCTCCAAATGCTTACAACGATCAGATATGCGCGATTTCACGTCATTTAAAAAACTCTCGTGATTTAAAAATGAAATTACTTAGTTGTCTATGAACGAAAATATATAAAAAGTTTTCAAGCATTCAATAAAATTAAATCTATCATAGGAAATTACTCTATAATTAGTTTATCTGTCTACTCGTTATCTATTGCTTTTCACACTCATTGCGTAAACTACTATTATCTATTCTATTATGTTAGTATATCATATCTTCGACAAGACAATTCCACGTGATTTAATAACTGATAATAGGAAAATGTACAGAGCAAAAATCAAATTTAAATAAGATCACCTTATTGGTGTTTATTAATTTATTCTAATCGTAACGCACAAGAAAATTCTTGCATTGTACTGTTAAAATATTAATACCAACACATTGACTACATCCTGTTTTTTCAAAAGCGAACGAGTCTTTTCATAATACCATTGCAATTTAAAATTAATTCCAAGTACGGAAACAAAAATAAAATTTAATAAAAGTAATGATTAATAGTATATTACGTACCGAGGTGAAAAATACTTCTTCGCAGCCGTGTGCGCTAAGCGCGAAACTGAAGCTTGACATTAAGATATGTATGTATACTATTTTACTCGACTTCAATTAAAAAAGAATTTTTTCGGTCGGAAAGTGAAAGTAAATAATAAGCTGTTTCCCGACTTATTAAAATTCAATTATGGGTTATTTACTAACTGATTGTGATTAAATAAAATGTTATAATGAGCTTTCGATTTTGGGCAACTTTTATCTTAATTGAAATATTAAAAGGAAATATCGACTCGCGAAATCTAATGTAGCTTCCAATTTAGTTATCCCGATATTAATGTAATCCAATTTTTAGGTGGCGGTTTGAACGAAAATTAAAACAAAGAAAAATAATATGTTGGCAAATTTTTGCTGGTTTGATAAATTGCTAAATAATCGCATTTATATCGGCAGATTTGGTTGAGAAAAAGGTCGATGTAAATAAAACAACTCGGGTTGTATCAGATCCAGACTAACTCTTTGGAAACTACACTTCCTTGAAGGATGTTCTCGATTTCTTCGGTTTGTTGAAACTTTTCTGCTAGACAAATTTTAACGGGAAAATCGTTCGATCACCTATGTATAGCTACAATGTCAAATAACTTGGCAGATCGTTTAATATTTATACGTCATAGGAAGATCATAAAATCTGCCATTTTACATGTATTTGCAGATCGTGAAAGAAAAGATGGCACTATGTGCGAATTAATCGATGCTTGATAATATGGTAATGCATAAATCGAACCGATGCCGGATTAATATGTGCGAACAGGCTTTCCACTTTAGATGATTTACGAATTCATTTATTATCCACGTTAGGAAAATAAGGCGGTATTAAATTGTTATGAACACCGCAACGGTGAGAAAATCCATTAGCCTCCCACCGATACCCATTTCAAAATCGATTTTGACAAAATTGATGTGACAATAAAGAAAAAATAAGAGTCATAAAAATAATATCAATTTGCAGAATCGATTTCGTATTTTAGACGATCTTGATTAGAAACAATGAATTACTATTTTTACATCGATAACGGTTTAGGCGCACTTCATTTAAAGAGAACATTAGAAAATATGACAAAATGATTAGATTAAAGTCTATTGTCTCGAAAATGAGAAAATTCGATAAGTGTTCCCATAAAACCTTTCCTTCCAAGGAGAAAGAAATCGAGAGAGAAAAATGCAACTCGAATAATAAAAATGGTCGAATGCAAAAAAAATCTACATCGTCATTCCATAAGATATTGCAATTTTTTCGCTTCAATAATTTGGCAGAAGCACAAGGAATAAATTGACGTCAAATCCCAAGTGTAAATTTATAATTTTATTTTTGCACGTATCAAACCCCAAAGTGAGCCACGCGCGAAAATTGAATATTTTCAATAAATTCTCGAGCCGATTGTTAAAAAAATACGATAAGATAATCTATTTTAGCGTAGACGTAGTACAAGCATAAATATAAAATAACCCAAGGCTTTCCATACTTCTATTTCAAGTTCATCAAAAGATCTAATACAAAACCCAATAAGGAAGTCTAAATTTCTCCGATATGAATAAATTGAAAATTATGTGTTGTTCGCTTTCCGCGTCCAGGTAAACATCCGAAGTAAAAAAATATAAAACTGAAGAAACAAACCAAAATTTCAATTTTCGTGAGTTTCATATTGGAATCTTCTTCCACTGCTGAAAAAATTAAACTATAACACTGTTCGACAAATTACTAAATAAACAAGTTTTAATAAATTGACTGCACTACACTATTTGTTTAAGTAATTGCAACGCTGTTTTATTATTAAACTTAAATTAAAATCCACAATTTGTTTAGAACGCAAAAGTCGACGCTTCTTCTTGGCCAAAAAATCACTAATCCTTTTTTTCACTAATATCGATCACCAATAAATTCGAACTAAAGTTATCTCATTCGGACGAATTGATAGGTCTAACTAAAAGTCAAGATGTTTTTGTACTGAATTCTCAGTTAAATTCATAATCTCAAGAGACAACGTAAAGTCTAATCAGTGGCGTATCAAGTGGACTAAAGATCAACGACACATCCTGTAATCTACTAAACAATATTATCAATTTTACGAAAATCATACAATTTTTTCTTTACTTTATTACAATAAGTATTTTAATATTGTTACAGATTAAGCTAAGCGAACACAATGTATCGGGTACAAATTAAAAACATCTGAAGAAGGCAATCAAGCATTGGCGAAAGCTAATAAGTTTTAATTTTTTTTTTAAATACCTAATAATAAAAGCTCCACTTTTATTATCTTCCATGGGCGTCAGGTTCTAACAAATTTTTGGTTTTTAATAAAAAAATAATTAGAGTGCTGTCCACGCGACCCGCACACATATAAACGTGGACCCGCAAAAACTTTTCATAATCGGTCACTCCGAAGTTTTCGAACTGAATAAAAAAAAATTGTTTTAATTTTAAGATGTGTGAAAGGGGCTTTAAATTTTGAATAAACCCGCCCCAGACCAAATTACACGGCAGCGGTCGTCGTTACTTATTGACTAAACGTAAACAACGTTTAATGCAGATAATAACGGGTCGTGAACACAATCAACCCACAATCGAGATGTAAATGAATTTAAAAATACACCGAACAAGTGGGCACTTTTCACACTCTTCCCATTATTCCCGTTATAATTTTAAATTTGCATTTCTACTTAAACAGTAACATTGTTGACAATATTCTCCAATTATAATTTAAAAACGCCGACTATTCGTTTAATAATTTTTTAATTACCAAGACAAGATTTGTTTTGATAAATCGATAATCGCAAAACTGTAAAATAAGCTGATTGAAAAGAACAGTTCACTTGGTAGATTACCTCGATGGTTTGCCATTACCTATCAAAGAAATGCAGCCAGAATAAAGTTCTTACTTACTGACTTAAGAATATTTTTAATTTTTTTACCAATGGTACCATCATCTTACGGTTTTAATTCTCATCATTAGAAGTGTTGATTTATTGGAGTACTTTGTGGCATTGTTAGCTATCGATGTCAAGTCAACGTTCGATAGATAGTTCAATGGTTGATTATATGAAACCAATTGAAAATATTTGTTCAATAGATAAAAAATAATTTTGGAAAGAAAGAAATCTGGCGAAAACCTCTGCGAAGACTCGACCATTTTCAGTACTTGGTCGGAATTTTATAGTCCTCTGGTTAGAAAAAAAATTCAGTCCATTTCTTAAGGTTGGTATATGCAGAAAGTCGACGTGACGCAACGCCAACGGTTCGCGATGCGGATTGAACCAGAAGAACGCTTAAACCAAACATTCAGTAGCGTAACTACCAGTGTTCGATCGAACAAGGGCCCGGCTCTGCCACGATCAGAATTAAAATTTTTGTGATTTTTAGCACTAAACAGTGAAAACATCGCTAAAATCAGAAAATATACGGCACATTTTCAAAATAAGTTGTCTGCCACATTTTTCATGTATACCTATTTAAAATAATTATAAAGTATATTTACTGTCTGTTTCGGCTTTCGTTAAATTGAACTTGAAGCCGGCATCGATAAAGAAATAAACGGACCGTAAGAGTAAAATTTCGCATCTGGTAGCAATACAATAGGTAATAAAGAAATAAACTCTCATCCTTAGCCCTTAGCAGATTCCGAAATAAATCCTTTAACAGTTAGAGCATATTTTAATTTTTATTTACATCACATTGGAGTTTGTTACAATATTTATGTTATTATAAATGATTTTAAGTTTTAAATAGTGAAGTTTAAGTTCAATTGTTTATTTTGGAATATAATTTATTAAAACCGTCAGGTATGTTTTGAATAAAATTGTTGATTTTCTGTTAATTGTTTTTTAACTGTTATTTAAATAAAACTAATTAATAATATTTATATTTTTTTTTCATAAAATTTAATTTAAAACAATCGTTCCGCTTATAAAAGTCTGTTTACATTATAAAATTTTCGTAATAATTTCCATAAAATTTCTTAAAATTTGTAGATTTTGCAGATTTGTGTTTACCACCTTTATCACCAAACACACCTTAACACTCACTATATTTTACGTAAAATTTTAAGAAAATATATGCTGATCGTTAAAATTTCTCTTAAAAGTTATTTTAACGAGAATTTTAAGGTGGAAACAGTGAAATTTTTGTTTTATAAAAATTTTAAGCAAAATTTTATAATGTAAACAGGCTCTAAGATTATTTAAAAAAAAATCTACGTTAATTTAATTCCATTTAGGGGCCCGACAGTCGGAAACACGGGCCCCTAGCTGCCTTGTTACGCCACTGCAACCATTACCCTAATGCATACTGGAGACTTATAAATAATCATATTATTCCCCATTATTAGAATTTGCCAAAGTAAATTTCTTTAAAATTTTTAATTAAAAGCATAAATCAACATGATAATTGGCTCGGGGCTAATAGATTATACGTTAAAGAATAAATAATTACCGCATCTACTATTATTTTGTATTGTTTATGTTAAACAAATTTGTATATTACGTGAGTATAAATTTAAATTTCAGATTATCCACATTTTTAATAAAATTTCGTCTTCAAAAATTAAATATTAATTTTGGGTATTAAATTATAATCGCGCTAAAATAATCCTCGCGTCAAAACGTCCCAAATCAACGCGCTACTGTTGTCGACCAGTGGCGTAACCCACGGAAGCTGCTTCCCTCCTTGTTAGATTAGAGTATTTTAAGCACATCTTTCTCTCAACGTGATTTGATAGGCAAGAAAAAATTTATAACCTCCTCTTGTTAGAGAACGGTTTTGGTATTTAGACTCCAAGACAGCTTACATCGGATCGAGTGGAAGGATCGAGTATTAAAACAGCGAGAAAACCAAAGATTAGTATTGGGCTTTTATTGGGTATTATAAAATATTCTGTTCTGTATTAATTTGAAGTGAAAGTTGTTTCTAGTAGAAGACATTCCCATCAGATTTTCATCTCCCCCGGGGGGGGGGGTTCAAATTCACAATTGGTGTTATTCGAAGACGGTTTACAGGCCCCTGTAAGGTCATATACGTGGTTTTAGTAAGCCAATCTCAAGACGTCGCCAGTTCTTTCTTATTTCTGAACATAAATTTCGAAATGCTTTAGGCGATTTATGTTAATTCACGAAAGCACTGAAACTCGCGGATAAGTTCCCATTTCCGATCTAGATTATTTTGACGATATTTTAACCGCATGATAAAGGATAGACTTTTGTATCCTGTTTTGTTCCTTCTGTATCCTGGAATCCGCAAAACAAAAGGGATGAAAATTCTCGAATTTTTCTTCAGCGTAAAGGAAGCCCGGTAAGTAAACACTAACTCCGTTAATAAATGACAACGATTTCAACGTATATAAATTTTGATGAATCAAAAATTAGAATCTTGATTAATTTATTAAAGTTTTAATTTAGATAAAAAAGTTAAAAATAGCGATGCTTGTAATACTACGATTTTTATACGACACAATGTCATTGGTTGTCGAGTACATACATAACTTTATCTGAAAATTTTCCACGCGTACCTACATCGAACGATCGACGCAATTTATTAAACTTTTCACGATTATAGGAAAATTTTGAGCACACACTAACGATATTTTAAATTCGTACCTGTTATTCAACAAAAGTAACATCCAATCAAGGAAAATCTACACTTCCGCATAGCCAACCCCCTTGTATCAGTATCGATTTACTGCGTTGGCTTTTCAGGGTCAGAAAGTGCTGGAATAGTCGGAAAATTGAATTAGAATTTCTTCTAAAAATGCCGAAAGATTATACAACAGCCCGGGTTGTTAGGAAAAACACATCGTCCAGTTCGTTTATATTTCAATCACGATCGTACCGCATTAGTGCAAAACAAAACACGCCATGTATCCACCATATTTTGAACTTTTCGAGATTGCTTTTCGCAAGCCGTCTCTCTCTAGATTTTCTTATCAAATGTTTTCAAACCCCTCGGTTCATCATTTCCGCTTTGGAAACATGCTAAACAAAAAGTAAATGAAAAATTCATAAAGATGTGCGAATTGCAAAACGTTTACATTTTCATTTCAGTCATTTTTGACCAAAATATTAGAAATTTATGCAAATAAAATTAAAAAAAGTTCGCACGCAAACGCATAATTAACATTCAAAACTTTTTGAGGGTTAAGGTAATGAATTTCCAACTTTCAAGATCAAACGTTCGAACCCTCGACCGATTTTTCAACTCAGCCCAAATTGGGATAGCCACATTCAAGATTTGGCTTCCGATACGGGCCTATAAAATTAGGATTTCAAATTGAATGATTAAACCTGAGCCGATGGAAAATCCACTATACAAATCCAATTAACTCAAGTTACACGAAAAACCACACCGGAAAATACGCAAAAAACCTTTGTTTACTTAGTTATTTTATTTAGCTACCTTTACTTTTTTTGTTTATTATTGTGTATCATGAAATTTAGTAAGACTACGTCCTTGACCTTTACTTTTAATAACAATAACAAAAAACTGTAACGTTACAGTACAAACAGTGTAAAAATACAACAGAAATTATTTTTTTTGTAACATCTTTCCACTCGCAACTGTCCAACGTGAGGTTCGAACTCGCGATCACCGAATGATATAATTATGTTGCAAGCACATAACGCAAAACGCTGAGGGTTCATCTAATAATATTGTTTTAATTCGTATTATCTGTTACAGATTGGGGTTACGGTTACTGGTAACGTAATGCCGTTCCACCTACCAAATTTATAATTATTAATTATTTCAAATAATCAGGTTGCTTACTAGCAAGGTGAGATGTCAGATGTTACACATCATATACGAGTACTGTAGGGTTCGTTTTTTTTATATTTTTTTCTACCATCACTTCAAAATTTACCAAAACGTAAATTAGAGTTTTAAAATGTACAACAGCGCAGCGGTGTGGTGTAAAGAATGAATCGACGGGCTGCAAAGCGAGAAACAAGGTTCAATGCTTGGTCGCGCCGAATACACTGCTGTGATCTAAATGCCCGAGTTTGATCTAAAAGCTAAATAAAGGTGCAGAAACGAGAGAAACCCCACTGCATTCGTAAGCAGCGTGAGATGAGAACAATTTTGTTTGTCACGACGAAGAAATATATTTTCCCAATTCTTATACTCTATATAATTATATAATATGATCCTATTCAAATTTTAATTTAACAGGCTTATCATTTTGGGATATGTAAATTTGCTACGATAGTCATCCGTTTTAATTAGATCCTTGCGAGTATTTACTCGTTATATAAAGAGATATTATAACACGAAAATTAGAATAATTACTGAAATAACAAAGAAATAAATACATAATATTGGACATAGAATGATGGTTAGGGTGACGAGAAGGAATTCTGCAATATTAAAAAAACAACGAACGCGACATTGAATTTGCTACCTGACAAGTCCAAGGCTGAGTATGAAAGGGTACGAATATCTTGTTTGTTGAATGATGCAAGATTAATGAAATTTCCATCAGCATTTTCTACTCCTGTCACGAGAAGTACCTACTTCATTTTTTAAATCTTTTTCAAGGTAGAAAGTATAGACCTTTCCAGAACAAGTTAGAGTTACTACATAACTGAATTACAAGCACGAGATACACTTCAAAGAATCTTTAATATATAAATTATTAACTTTTGAAATATTTTAAATTAAAAAGTTTTAAATTGAACAAGTTAATTAAAATAATCATTTTGAAACAGCTTTTGACCGACAAGAATTTGAAATTCTTTTTACGATTTAAGAATATTTAAAAAACCGGACAACCACCTCAATCGCCGATTATAACGTCAAGGCGGATTACTTTTTCCGAGGGCAGAGTATAATTCAATTTCTCAATGCGTTAGGCCCCGGAGTGCAAACTCGGAGACGAAACTAAAAATATCGATTAGTTATTTTATAATGGGGCTCCGTTACATTAGAAAACTGAAGCTTTTGCGTCATTATTTTCAATGTAGATCCGCTGCTGCACATCGATATCCTGTAAGGATTCGAAGAGGTCAGAGAAATACAAAATTATTAGTCTATGAATTTTAGAGCTTTCGTTGCTTTACACATACTGCATTACTCCACCAGCCGGCCCTGATTTAATTAAGGTAATTAAGTTGAACATAACATCAAATGTGAAAACAAAAATCGGCCTAAATTAGCAACGAAATTAGAACTTATCGATCAAAGTCGCAAACAATAGCGACGCTATTTATTAAGCTCTCAGACGCCATCAAGTCTAATGGTTTCAATCTCGATGAAAAACATGCATTGACATACTTTAAAATGCTGATGTGAAAACACATGATTTTCCCATTTAGGTCAAACTACCTGTTATATTAATTGCATCAGTTCAAAAAATCAAGAAATTTACAGGTTCTGGAGCTAAATGTTATAAGATTCACTCAAAAATAGAGAGTCTACAACGAAAATTTAATCGGCTTGTTAGATAGCGGCTCCAAAATAGATTGTGAAATTTCAAGTCAATTGGTGTGCGCATTTGTACGTAATCGTGGATAGAATTTTAGAAATATTTCGGTATAGTAACGAAGTAAATTAAGCACTTAAAAATTAAGAAGAAAAAAGCGGCTTCGATAATTATTGTTGTGAAAAGGAAGTAACAATCAACTTTGGTAATCGCAAATGACAATAAAAAATAATAATTATGTTATTTTGAACTCATAAATTGTTAAATCTGTAAATTGCGCGGTCGATAGCCTTTAAGATAATAAAAAATAATACAAGCAATTAAAATTAAATATTAATAAAATTAATCACAATTTAATTTATTTCTTTTATCAAAAAATTTAAAAAAAGAACGGGTTTCATTTTCAACTAATAATTATTTAATCTTTTTCAAATTCGACTCCAAAAATAAAGCGATGCAAGTTCAAGTTCATGCCGCGCTAATCGATTTCAGGGATGGCAAACTTTCCGGGGCGAATTTATGCTCGAAGGAAATGAATACATTTTCTTAGGTGTAAATATGTCACTTAACTACAATTTATTGATTGCTATTTGAAATAGACGACTTGGTTACAAAGCCAACTGGAAAACAGGAAAACCCACAAGTAGTTTGAAGGAGTTGAAAACTGTGCCGTTCCTTTGTGAATGTCTGGTCTGAATATTCTCGAGTATTCTTTCAAAATTAAACCTAAAGTCGTGTAAATTTTATTAGAAAAATTAATTAAAGTTATTAGATAAAAACTCCGATAGGACAGTAGCGGAACAGCATTCATAATTTCTAAAAATCATCACACACCGGCACAGCGGATAAAACAAGGTTTCATTGGCGGAAAGTTAAAAATGCCCGCATCTGATTGGTCTAAATATCCAATAAAGTTCCCAAATTGGAGTGGAAGTTTTTTTCTTCAAATTTAACACTTAATAATAAACAAAGTTTTTTACTTACAAGTAATGTTCTATGGTAATCCATAAATGCATTTTTTAATATAGTAAGTCACTATTTATAGTCATATTCAAACAATCGATGATCATTTATAATTAATGATAATTACTCTAGTAGATTTCAAACGCGAATCGTTGTGTAATTTTGATGTAACCTCAACGTGATTACTAATTTACTGAGATTGAAAAATTAAACTTCCACGTTGATAATTTTACCGTTAATAATCGGTGAAGTGAAAATTCAAAATATCTTGATCGCGCAAGTACGCATTTGGCTTGTCTCTTACAGTTGGCAATTGCAATTACATACATAACTATTTATAAATTTCAAAAAAGAAAATAAAAGTTGTTATGCCCGGTATACGATAACTCGAAAGGTATATATCAAACTGAGTCATAAGTAAGTTACTTGGCCAAACATTGATATCTCGAGTTTAAAACAACATTAGAATATTTTTGATGATCTACAGATATTTACATTTTTCAAGCCACATTCAAAATAAACAAAATACATAATAAAATTTCGTAATATAAACTCACCATCGGGGCACAAACGAAATTTGTGTTCAAACATGTGTAGAATTTTTGGCAAAAAAAATATATTACCGACGTTATTATAGATCAAATGAGAAACATACTCGTGGTCCAAAAAATTAAATTGGAATCAATATTTTGGGTTCACAGCTGTTATGTTGGGGGTAACACATTCGCACTGCTTTTACTCTTTAGGGAGACTTTCAGAAAAGTTATGCTGCGTTCAAAAGTCCATTCAAGCTGAAAGAGAAATTTTGGTTAACATGTTTACTCGTCCTTACGGTCATATACCTCATACATCAAAAATAAAACGTTGGCATAAAAATGAATTAAAAATAAGCATAATAATATGTTACTGAATGCTGACGTAAATCGTTATTTCACTGAGAAAAATTAATTTGCTATCCGAACAAAATTTAGCAATTGTAAATTATTATTATTACAATTTTTCGATAGGGTTTTATGGTATAATAATTCGGGGTAGGATGGAATAATTTTTATTATTTTTATTTGGACTTTGAATAATTTTACACGATCCAAGTACAAAAATAGTAGATTGTTTTATTAGGTGAAAATGTAGAACTTTTTGTGGTGAGTCTGTAGGATAAACTTTTATCGACGATGTCGCGGCAACAGAAATATTTACTTTGGAGTAAGAAATAAATCTTTGAATTTCTGCTGCGCATTTTTGAAACCCTATATATCATTATACTGCGCACTATGATGGTTGCAACTCTAGAACCGATCGATTTACAGAACACAAGAATCACATCTATTTTTTTTGTCTAAAAATAATTTAATCTACCAACTTGATATTTTTCCTATGTTTTCCTTTTATAGATCCAAATGAAGATAATAAAAATTTATTCTAGTCTGCCCCTAATTTTTTCACATTGCAACTGAATCGGACTATATTTAATGTAATTAAAAAGTTAAATATTTATGTAAAATATTCACATTTATTTATATAATAGGGTAAATTTTTAACGTTAAAAATAATTATATATATGAATGTTGTATATTATTATTTTCATTTAAATCTCATTGTATAATTTTGTTAAAAACTTGCAATATTACATTTATTTATTTTATGATAAATAATACGTTTTTAATTTGTTCCTCGTTTTAATAATATAATAATAACCATGACTTGTAATAGTAAAGCAAGTTAATAAAAAACCAATCGTTTAATACACTAAATAACTACTATGGTAAAACAAAGCATTTTTATATAAATTGACAATATCAATTAGGTAAGTTTTACAATCAACAATAATAGTATGTTGCGTATTAAAAGCGGAAAGTGGGAGGCGAATCCATATTGAAAGTAATGAAACTTAACTTTCATTTTCATAAAAACAGAGCCTCCATTTTCATAAAAAATAAATTAGTCGATATTTTCGGCTTCACTTGGACTGCCTCCACTGGTTAAATAGAATCTTATGCCACGTCGACTATCGCTCTGCAGTCTATTATAGATGTTGATCATTTCGGCGACAGAAAATTCGACTACGTCGATTCGGCGACGGGAAATTTTTTTAAGTGTTAAAATTTATTAAAAATATAAAAAAATTATTTTTAAATTAAATATTTATTTACATACATCACAGGTTTCGTATACATATTTTTTAAGCAATTACACAAATTTGAATCCATGTTTAAATTACATGATGATAAAAGATTAATACAATAAATATTATTGAAAAGAAGCAAAACACAAAAAAAGGAATATCACTTAAGGGAGGTAGGGATATAACCAACTTTTAACCAAGGGATTTTTAAGTACAAGTTCGAAAAGCCATAGGCGTTCGTACTAAGGTGTTTTTGTACATTTAGATTTTAAACTTTTAAGAATAAATTGAATAAACTAAAAGTATATTTCCCGTCGCCGGGTATAATCGGAAACGCCGAAACTGGCATAGTCGAATATCAGGTCGCCGAAATGACGGTGCCGAACTGGAATCGTCGAAATGACGGTGTCCGGCTCTGTCGGTGCCTACACATAAGACTTCGAAGTTTGAGGAATCCTTCCAGTATAGAACCTACTACACATTCAACAAGTTTCTTTCTCTTTACTTGAAGGCCAGTTTTAAGGAACTCTTGATGACTAATCAAATTCAAGGGTCTCCCTTATCTTAAACAAGCACTAGTTGAAAATCAGCTCTGCTGAACTTTTGCCTTTTAAGGAATTTTTTTTTTATTTAACAATTTGTAATTATTGCTTTATAAACTTTATTGTTATTATTATATGATTTAACGTTTCTTCGTGAAAAAAAAAATTCTGGACTCCAACCCTTAAAATATTAGCCTACTCTCAACGCCTTGAAAAACAATCCGCTTTCTAAAATTTAATGTCTCTGTAACTTCCTGTGTAGGTTTGTATAACAAAGAAGCACACCGTCTTTTTCCGTTTTTTTTTTTTTTATTATGTACAGTTACTCGAAAAAGTATTCGAACGGTCCTATGTTAGCAATGTAAATTGTTCCTTTAGAACACTGTTTTTATCATATTATAAAAATCGTTTTTACGACAATACTTATTAGACATATTTTGTCGCAAATTTCATTGTCTTCATTTTCGTTCCTATACATTTTTTTATTTTGTCGCCTCGTTTTCGACCGAGAGTGACTTAAAGCAGGCTCGGTAAATCTTTTTAATAAAATTAAAAATGCACAATAGATTCTTATGGTTTTCTCAGGGGATTCCCTTGTGATTTTTACCGAGACTGCTTAAGTCACTCCTAAAAGTATTTTCCTAAAAGCGATTTTTATATATCCTGAAGAGTTTTCAAAAGTACAATTTACATTGCTAACATAGGGGCGTCCGAATACTTTTTCGAGTAACTATATATTCATAGGCGTAGCCAGAGAGTAGACCGAATCTCACCCTGGATTAGTAAGATAAATATTATTTTAAATAGAAAATAACTTAAAAAAGTTTAGAATTTTTTAAGTATTTATGTGGTATTTAGTAGCATGTGATGTTAAAATAATCAAACTTAACAAAATGTTAAAATAATAAAATTTTTAACTATTAAGTAAATAATACATACTACGAAGAAACATAATATTTATCGAAACCAAAATGACAAAAATTCACATTTAACAAGGTTGAACTAGAATATTTAAATAAATAAAAAAATAGAATTCTGAAAAAATTACGCTATAGAAGTGGTAAAAATTACTTAAAAATAAAAAACAAGAAACAAAAAAACCTGTAACATAATATAAAGGCCCCTATTTCACGTTTGACGATTTTCAGAATTCTATTTTCTTGTTTATTTAAATATTCTAGTTCAACCCTGTTAAATGTAAATTTTTGTCATTTTGGTTTCGTTAAATATTATGTTTCTTCGTAGTATGTATTATTTACTTAATAGTTAAAAATTTTATTATTTTAACATTTTGTTAAGTTTGATTATATTAAATATTATTTTGTTTTATATAATAAGTATATCATATATTTTTTAAATATGTTTACACAAAATGTATTTTTACAGAAAACCAACATAAAACAAAACAATATTAACGTTATTACTCCAGTGTGGGTCGGAAGGGTGCATACCTCGCCCCAACGCCTGGTTACGCCTATGTTTGCATTTCTAGTAGGGTCGTTTCTAAAGTAATTTTTGAGCTCTTAATTGTTCTTACTTAATCAGAATTATTGATTTTCAACTGGACAAGCGGTAAAACCTTTTGCCACGTTGATGCCAAACGGCATATTTTTTAATTCAATTCTCAAAACCCACTTTCAATAATAAGCGTAGACAAAATTATTTAAAAAAAATTGATTTTTGTAGCTTTTAATTAAGTTGTTATCGCTTCACCTAATCCAAGTCCAATAAATTTAAAAAATCAAGTTTCAAATTCAAGCCTCATGCTATTAAAGAGAATAAATTAGTTAGATATTTAAAAACTATGCCGATAGCAATATTATCGATACATCGAAACAGGAATGTGAAAGGCTGCAAACTTTAATTTTTTAATTGTTAGTCCAAGGTGCCATCGCTATCGGAAAAGTCTGGGAATGAAGATTGCCATGTTCCAAAAATTAAATTATTAAAATACCGGTGTAATCTCTCAATACTTATTGTAGAAGATATAACAATCGGAGCTACAAAATCGATAAATTTTCCTTTCTGAAAATTTTTTTTTTTTGGAAAGGTAGTATAATCCAAATCCTAGCCGCTAGGGTTCCGTGCAGTGGCGTAACTACTAGTGTTCGATGTGTTCGATCGCACAAGGGCCCGGCTCTGCAACGATCAGAATTCAAATTTTTGCGATTTTTAGCACTAAACAGTGAAAACATCGCTAAAATCAGAAAATATACGGCACATTTTCAAAATAAGTTGTCTGCCACATTCCTCATGTATACCTATTTAAAATAATTATAAGGTATATTTACTGTCTGTTTCGGCTTTTGTTAAATTGAACTTGAAGCCGGCATCGATAAAGAAATAAACGGACCGTAAAAGTAAAATTTCGCATCTGGTAGCAATACAATAGGTAATAAAGAAATAAACTCTCATCCTTATCCCTTAGTAGATTCCGAAAAAAAAACTTTAACAGTTAGAGCATATTTTAATTTTTATTTACATCACATTATAGTTTGTTACAATATTTATGTTATTATAAATGATTTTAAGTTTTAAATAGTGAAGTTTAAGTTCAAGTGTTTATTTTGGAATATAATTTAGTAAAACCGTCAGGTATGTTTTAAATAAAATTGTTGATTTTTGAAATTTAAAATTGTTGAAATTGTTAATTGTTTTTTAACTATTATTTAAATAAAACTAATTAATAATATTTATTACATTTTTTTTCATAAAAATGAATTTAAAACAATCGTTCCGCTTATAATAGTCCGTTTACATTATAAAATTTTGCTTAAAATTTTCATAATAATTTCCATAAAATTTCTTAAAATTTGTAGATTTTGCAGATTTGTGTTTACACCTTTATCACCAAACACACCTTAAAACTCACTATATTTTACGTAAAATTTTAAGAAAATAGATGCTGATCTATTCCTTAAAATTCGTTAAAATTTCTCAACGAGAATTTTAAGGTGGAAACAGTGAAATTTTTGTCTTATAAAAATTTTAAGCAAAATGTTATAATGTAAACAGGCTTTAAGATTATTTAAAAAAAACTCCACGATAATTTAATATCCACAGCCCCGTAGCTGCCTTGTTACGCCACTGGTTCCGTGATTGCATCCAGATATTTTACAGATGTACCGTAAGTACATACTAGGTAAATGCATGGTACTATTAGAGTATCCATGGTACTATTAGAGTGCCCATGGTACTCTTATAGTACCATGGGTAAATGTTAAAAATAAGGATTCTAGTTTTAAATTCCGAGGATGGTCTACGTAGGCAGAAAATTATTATTTAACTTTTGCTTCTTGTACTTCTACTAGAAATGAAAACTGATACCTTCGCAGGGCCGTATTTACGCCCCCCCCCCCGAAATTATTTATCAAGTACTGGAAGTCCGCCTGCAATCGTAAAAAAATCAGAAAAAACAAAAACAATCTTTACAACTAATAACAAAAACAACTTGAAGTATTAAAAAGAAATTAAAACTAAAGATATTTCTAATAAACTAAATCCCAAATTAAAAAATCAAAAATTCGTATTAATATCTGGCGATTGGCGACACTGGATTGAATACACCTACTACTAAATTGCAAAAATATAAAAACTGACGACGAAGAATATAAAAAAGCCTTATATATTTACAGTACTGTGTAAAAGTCTGCGGCCGCTTAATTAATATTATTAGTTATTACTCCTATTAATTAATTTTCAATTTTTTGAAAAATAATTATATTGAAATAATAATTGAAATAGATATTTTATCTTAATTCTTACTATTATGGTAAAAATTTTAAATTGCTATAAATTGTTTGAACCAAAAATTTTAAAAGAAAAATAAATTTTATGACCATTATCGGCAGCATAGCTTAAAATAACACTTCTGCAATAAATTAGAGTGGGCATTATTGCAAACCCATAAATTGTCTTACATTTTGATGTAATTTAGTTTGTGATTTTTATTAAATTAAAAAATTTTATTTAAAGACGGTTTTTTAGAAGAGTTTAAAATTAAAATATGAATAAGTTTAAACTTATTAAAAATATCGTAGTAAACAAAACTTTTAAAATGGCACAAACAAAATTTTATCCGCCATGCCCCCCAGAAGTCAACCTGTAATCAAAATTGGTCGCTCCCTCTACAAATTATTTTCAACCATTAAATAAAGTTCACAAAACCAAAATTTTCTTTGAATATCGAACTTAAATAAAGAAAAATCGCTCAAAAAAATAATTACTTTAATTAAATAAAAACAATCTTCTCACAAAATTTCATCTTTTTTGCGGTCACTTTCAACCAAAATACTTTCAAACAAAATTTTCCAATAACAATAGTCAAAAATAAAATCTTAATTGCAAAAATACTTGCACAAAATTATACTCAAAAAATCAGCGGAGCAAAATCTAGGCATCCGTCGTTTCCGCCATCTTGGCAAAAAAACCTCCTTCTACTAATTTTTCTGCAAACATTACATTTCAAAAATTAATATAACAAAATTTAAATTTCAAAAAATTACCAAAATTGCATTTATTTTGCCGATTTTAGCATTACTGACGGTTGGAACTTAAATTTTTTTATTTAGGTATTTATTTATTTATGGAGTTCCTTCTATTTTTTATTTTATATTTGTTTTTTATTGTAGTTTTTTTTTATTTTTTAAATATGCTGTACTTTATACTTTTATTTTTTGTTTCCTTTGTATTTTAATAAATTAGCTATTTATTTTTTAATATTTTTTAACCCCCCCCCCCCAAAATCTAGTCTAAATACGACCCTGTACCTTCGCCTCGATAGTTGAGCGCTCTACATACTTATGTTTCTTGGGCACCATGTTGTGGAATGTATAAAGTAGCTTAAAGAAGACATTCTTAAATATTTTGCAGAAGACGAAGATTAAAGTATTTCTAAAGTAGTTTCCACATCGCCTGTCTAATCTCGCCGTTCCAAGTTAGGAACCTAACTCTTTATGTATAAACTGTGAAAGTTTAGTTAGAATTTATCTTGTATAGTACAGAACACACTGCGTTCTTAATCGAATTAATTCTTCCCGAAGTATTTTGACTATTTAATTTTTAAGTTTTATATTGTACGAAATTGTGAATATTATTTATTCAAAACCAAGTATGTTACACTTTCCGTGGTTTGTACGATAAGTTAGAGAGTAGGTCTTTGTATGCGTGATAATACTTGAATGCACACTACAAACATAGAGAAGGTCGCTTGGAAAGCGAAAAAAAAAATTAAACGTTCGCAATTCTTACTTGCAGACAAATCCCCAGAGAGATCCCGACCGAAGAAAACATGTCTACATATTTAATTTACGACCGACATGACAGTTTAACGTGGAACTTGAACCACAACATAAATAATGAATAATATTTGTAGTTTATCTAGAAGATCTACTATTATTAGTCTTGCGTCGGTGCTCACGATGGATACCACTTCAAACAGCAATAATAATAATAATCTGCATTAAGCATAGGTAATGTTTTACTTTAATTCGCAATAATATTAACAATGTTGTACTATAAATCATAGAAACTCGCAGGTGTATACATACCTTAACCATGCCATAAACATACAACTTCTTAGTTCTTACAATTTAAATTCAAAGTTCTTTATTACTTGAATGTTATGATTCATTCTTGAAAGTGAAAAGTATACAAAGAAAGTATGAGCTAATCACAATTTATAATTAACGAAGTTAATTTTCACGAAAAAGGGCGCACCGAGAAATTAGCGATTAAGAGATAAATCTTACAGCTTTAATTACTTATTTAAAAAAGCAAATAATTCAAATTAGATGCGGAAGAAAATCCGACATTTTTAGAAAACAGCGTCCTTGCATTTTACGTTTCGAGCGCAATAAAATTCATTCTGCTGCAATAATAATTACAAGAGCAGGCTTTTAAAAATTAAAAACATTAACTTGGGTTATCTATCAGTTATCAAATTTAATAAACGGAAGTACTTACGTAATTGAAAATGTAAAGCACTGCTAGAAAACCGAAAGCATTGCGCGCAAACGATTCCAAAAAAATCACAAAAATCAAAATCGAATTTATCGTCTCGGTGATATTTAAAAAAAATACAAATAAAAACTGTTACTAGGTCAGCATACGTCACCACTTGGACAAAATTTAAGATGCGCGTTAAGTTACGTTATAATGACGATGACAATAATAATAATTTTTAATGCAGATATGAAAGGTGCAATGACGTTAATGTTTTTAAAACACACTGAACGAAATCCAAATAAATGATTATTTTAGTTGCAGGGGTGGACAAAATGCGCCTGCGTCATATTCATGCGATTCTCAAAATCTTGCACCTGCCAATTCAAAAAATCATTAAAATATTGCATTTTTCTGGCTCGCCTTTATCTCCACGTTTATCACACTTTTAGTTTGTTTTGACATCCGACGCTATCGTCGATTCCTATCGCACTAGTAGTTGTTAAAAAATATTAAATCAAATTCTAAAGGGTCCCATACACGCTCAATGATGTTACCTATATTTCGATCAACTACAAGTTATAATTTTACTGAATTTAGGTTTTTTTCAGAACGTTAGAAGCTAAATAGTAGACAAAAAGGCCAAAAATAAATTTTATCCTTCGGTAAAATATCTAAATAAATAATGGTTCGTCAAAATTTAACTACAATTTTATAATTACTTATGAATTTTACTAGCACAATTTACTCGTTTGAAACATCTCGGCTTTTTCAGATGAAAATCTAAAACCAGATAATGTAGATATGTCTACGTAATGTAATATACATGAATAAAAATGTATTTTTCGTCTGGGGATTATGGAATACAGCGAATAACTAAATCCCTGAAGGCCGCAGCAACTCCAAAATCATGTATTATGATAATGGAAAACTCGTTAATCAATTCATGAATATGTTTTCAATCGAACTTACCTTTATAACTGCAGACCTGCCGTAATAGTCGTTGTTTTGCTCCAATTTCAGTGTAGGGCACTAAACGTAAGCTCAAACACTTGCACAATTTTTTAACGACCACAAAAGAATTTTTTTAATAAACACTGATCACCATTATTAAAACCACGAATTAAATAAAACAGAAACGTAAAAGTAATAGAATTTTAACTGTAAAGTAAAGAATACGTAATATTTAAAAAAACCCAATGAAAAGGCATTCATTTACTACATTAGACAGGTTAGAACTAAGAATATTTGAATTCGATTTAGCATTTTAACAAAACTGCCCCTTGCGAAGCCGGGTATCCAGCCTTTTTAGGCTGTTCTTTTAGTGCCTTTATAAGTTCTAAACGGCTGGACCAATTGACTTGAAATTTTGACAGAATGTGTATTAGATTATTACAAACCTTTACGGATATCCCTTTTTGAATAAGTTTTTTGGTTTTTCCAAAAGACCATTGAATTTGAGATCTTCCGTTATTTTGTAAATCTCGATTTTTAGAAACTTTTGGCTCAGAGAGAATTTTGATATCTTAATTAGTTTAAACGTTTTTAGGACCTAAAGTTCAAATTGCTTCACGTAATTACAATTGACGTGTAGAAAAAGTATATAAATTGAGAAGGAATGTTTTGCATCTCTCACAATTATTCTTATCGAAAATAGTAAGCCAGTTTTGCGATTATAAAGCATAGTATAATGTTACATACTGCATAAATAAATTATGTACACTTTTAACTATTTAAAAATGTAGGTATGAATTAAAAATTCTTTTGAATAAAAGGTTTATTGGTTTGGTGTTATGAAAGTATGTTTAAATTAATTTGTCTAAAATGGTGAGTATGTACTATGTCAGTGGCGCAGCCAAGGGGGGGGCTAGGGGGCTGTAGCCCCCCCCAGACACTCTTTCTTTTTTTAATAACTATAGCCGTTTTTTTACCAGTGCAAAAAAAATAACAAAAACATGAGTTCAACTGTTCGATGTGATTGTAGTTAGGTACTGTTTTCAGTGTAGCACTTGTTGCTTGTTGGTAGCTAATCAGCCAAGTCAGTTAATTTAGGTCTGGCATCTTCGGGCCCCCAAGGGCAGATTTACCAAATTGTTGCCTATGGGCACTACTTTGAGATGCCGCCCCTGTTATACTTAAGGGTTAACAGGAGTAGTTCGGCGCAAAAGAGGGGGGGGTGCAGGTAGGGGCGTAGTCAACGGATTTTTAGTGTTTACTGAAATTTCAAATACAAAATAACTTTACTATGGATAATTAACAATCATTTTTAATTCTAAATCTTAATGACTGCTATTTATTGAAAATAAGGATAGGTATTGCAATGGTATTTTAGCAAAAAGCTATGTTCCCAAGCATTCCTAAGTGATCCAAGCTTGCTCTTAAAGGCGGGAGTAGAGACGGTCGTATCTCAGGTTGGGTTCTTTCGTTGATTTGAATTGCTCTTGTCCAAATTAAATGAATTTGTTTACCAAATATAATTAAATAAAAAAAAATTTCTTCTCGTCAAAAAAACTCAATAAACCGTATTTCAACAAAATATTTCCAATAAAAAAAATGCTTCTCCATAAATAATTATTAATCCAAAAGCCAATGCAAAGCAAATGCTAACTAAAATTTCAATAATCTTCGAAGGGAACGAGGATTCGTTGTTAGCGTTATCCAAATCGCCTGCTTATCAATAGCACCATTCGTTCCTACGAATGCAATAATTTTTAATTTTCCAATTTTTAATAATTCAAACTCAATTTTTATTTTCACTGTTCTCTTTCCAATTCCATCAAACCAATCAAATCAACTATTGTTCAGTAGCCACTCATAAAAAAATTTCCAAAATTCAAAAATCAAAATATTTTATATCATACGCATAAAATCACTTTATTTAAATATTTAAATTATTGCTTACAAATTCAAAAATCACAAATCTCAAAAATAAATCACAGAGCCAAAATCATCGACCAGCTCGGTCGGCCATCTTGGCAAAAAAACCCTTCTCGTCCTCTCTTGTTTCCCCACCTTGCACTCTTTCAAAACTACCAAATCAAAATCATAATTTACAAAATTTTACCAAAAGAGTACAGGGTGGGTCCAAATATTTGGTAACACGACAGTATATTACAATAAAAAGATTGGCAACTAAAATCAAGGATAAATCTTTCGCACTGAGTTATTTTGGAAATGCCGTACTTTAATTCTCACTTTAATTTAAGGTAGGTAACAGTGGTAACACAATAATTATACTCGAAAATAAGATGACCACGCCCCTTTTTCCGAAAATTTTTTGCCTGCGGCGCATGCCTTCGGCACAGCTCGCTTCGCTCGCATCTTTTAGCCCCCCCCATAACAAAATCCTGGCTGCGCCACTGTACTATGTACATACGGTAACAAACAAATATATTTTTTTAAGAATTTTATAGGTGTACCATATAATATGGCAAGTTGACATATTACGTATGTATGCAATTTTAAAAATCGAAACTTCAAATTTAAAAAACTCCTATTTATATTGATGTTTTAAAATAAAATTTTTTCATCTGTTCAACATAAAATTAAAAATTGCTTTGTCAACTTTTAGTAGTAAGATAAATGCTATAAGTATTTTATTATGATGTAACCACGGTGTAACATTATACGAATGATATGACTACCTAAGCAGTTTATTTAACCAATTTCAAATTTTTTTAAGGTAAATAGAATTATTTAAATGCAAGTATTACATGGGCAACATCTAAGATTTTATCAAATTTTTTGTTTAGAACGAATTTTCTGAAAGATAGGTAAAATCACACAAATAAAATACTCCCCCTAAACGAAATCCTGTATTTGCACTTGAGATCAAAGGATTCAATATCATCAAAAGAAAAGAACACCGATAGCAAAAATAGAAAATCAGTTTTATGATTTATGCTTAGCATTTTTTTGGGAAGAAATTCAATAATTTCAACATAATTTTGAATTTTGCTGCACAGGAAATGTAATTGATTTCGAAAGTAACAGGAAACACGGACTTCAGGCGACACTCATTTTTCGGTGCCTTATGTGTAAATTCAAAAAACAACGGATTATTTTTAAATTAGAAATTGATTTATTTATACTTTACACGATTATAACCGACAGTCACTGTATATAGCCAAGTCATCGTATAATTAAACGAAGGAAACGAGGAATCATTACAATTCCTTTAAAAAAATTGAAAAGTGAGAAGAAAAAGGTCATCACTACTTGGTAAACTACAGATTGCACTTATAGATGTATTTTACTGCACACAAATCCGCCCTTTAGTTATAAGTCAGTAAACAGTTTTTTATTAATTTTTTTTGCTTAAAAAGAAGGATCTGTAGATAGATTGTAAGTTAGGAATAATTCTTTAATAATTAGCTAAAAAATAGAGTTTTGTGAATTTTTTACTTTTGATGTTTTTGTTTTCGGCGATTTGACATGGAAGCCGGTAAAGCTGTGTATCAAATGTATGCTTTCTGTATGTTATTCGTCGTCGTAATATTCCCCTTTCATACATTATCGATTAACTTTTGCATGACAACAAATGATCCTGAAGTCGCTCTTAACAACAGAAACCAACTGTTTTCACAGTTTGGAAAGCGACACCGACGACGCCTTAAAAATTAATAACCAAGTAAGTAAGAGGAATTTTTGTATGTATCTAACAAAAATAGCTACGAGATATTGCTATTGTGATTCAACAACGGATTAATTTTCTGTTACGTCAGAGGCCAAACATTATATAACACTCGCGCCGCCACTGGTAGTTGAAAACCTCCTAATAAAAATTTATAAATTTAATTAATTTACGTAATGAAAATGTTATATCATATTATATTTATTTTTAAATTGAATTTTATCTTATAATCAGCAGGCACGCACAGTAAATTCATTTTTAGCCTTTGAATAAAATAAGTGGGACACTGCTTATTCCTGTTCTTTCATAAACCGAAAGTTTCCATATGTGGTTTAATCGGACACCGAATTATTATTACAAAATATGTTAAAAAATGTAAATAAAATGTGTTAATGGTATGTAAGATTTTAAGCTATAAGTATAATGGTATAATCACTTGGCATTTAGAAAATTCAAAATTAGGTCGTTAAGCGTTTCCTCATTTCTTAATCCATTCTGCGTTAACCCATAATTTGAACCGCGATAACTAAATACTATTATTAATCAGTACCTACTCATTTGACCTAATTTATCATAATTTTTGGATAACGATGAAAAATCAAAACAGATTAGATACTCATAAATTTTTTTAAAACGAAGCAAAAATCGAATTAATTGCGCACGCGTGCTGACGCTGAAAATATAATATTAATTTGATATATTTGACGTTTCCAATCTGTACTAAATGGAAGAATCTCTAAAAACTTTTAAAAAATTTACTGGTGTTGTAAATTCATCAGGAGAAATGGAGAAGTTGTTTACTTTAGTGTTTGTAAAAAGAAATAGAGAGCTTTTAATGGGATTAAAAGCACGTGGATTTGGTGTCGGTATGTGGAACGGTTTCGGCGGTAAAGTTGAAAACAACGAATCGATCGAAGAGGCGGCAAAACGCGAACTCAAAGAAGAATGTAATTTAACCGTGCCTAACCTAACTCATTTGGGAATTGTAAAGTACAAAGTTGAAAACCATCCCCTTAAGTCCGTCGTTCACGTATTCACTGCTTGTGATTATGAGGGCAAAATAGTAGCAGGGGAAGAAATGAATCCAATCAAATGGTACAAATTCGAAGACATTCCGTATGAAAGCATGTGGCCCGATACCAAACTCTGGTACCCTTACATGTTAGCCGATAAGTATTTTACCATTTTTGTCAAGTACAATAACGATGGAGAAATTATCGAAAACTCTTCCAAAGAATTTAAGGATTTATCTGATTTGCTCGATAAAGTCGATTGATTATTTCTCATTGTAACGAATCTTTTTAATGTAAATTTTAATAAATTATCTTTAACATTCCTTAAAACAGTTACCGTTTATTGTGTTATTAAAGTTATATTTTTGTATTACTTTTGTTTTTTTAATTTCTCATTTTTATTAAGTATTTCTCATCAACATACAATTCCAGTGTAAGATTCTCAACTTGGTCATGATCCGTAAAAATACATAAACTCGTCGGAGAGTTGAAAAACTGATCTAAAAACGTCAGTTGAATGTTTTATAGTTCAACTCAACTAACAGGGCAGTGGCACAACAGTAAATTTTTAAAATTATATGTTGAAATCTTAGTCACGGTATATTTGTATAATGAAAATACATCAAATTGTTAAAGAGAAATTTGTAGTTTCCCTGTAAGAAAACGAAGTTGTTTCCAGCAGTGGAGAAAAAAGGTAGAAATCGATGTGAAATGAAATAAAAAGATTTACTAAGGCCCAGTTGTAAAACAGAAGATCAACCTCGGACTAAAGTTAACTCATGGAATTCCCAGGCTTTGGTTACTCTGATTGGATGAACCGTAAGTTGATCCTGGGTTAACTCTGATCGAAAGTTGATCTTCTGTTATATAACTGGGCATTAACAAGATGGAACACACGGTGGATGATGTGTGAAGCAAAATTTTGCATAACCATTAGAAGGAAACCAATTTAACTTTGTTGACTTGCGAAATAGAAAAATTACATAAATATGACAACAAATATGTAATATTCTGATATCACATTAATTCAACAATATTATTTGAAGTTGATTCAGAGCTATACAGGTTCTTGGTGAAATTGATACAGCATAATAAAAATATAAAATAATTTTTTTAAATAATAAATCAACAATTAATTACAAAAAATAAAAAGGTTTTAAAACTGGCTGTTGCGACAAGGTTGATTACATATACAATCATAATAAATTAAACATTAATTTTCTTGTATAAGTTTTCATAAATTCAATTTTTAGGTTTTGAAATGGGAAACAAAAAAATTTACTACACGCTAATATTTATAAAAAAAGATAACAAACTGTTATTGGGCTTCAAAAAACGCGGATTTGCAGTCAACACATGGAACGGTTACGGTGGTAAACTGTTACCCAACGAGACTATGTACCAATGCACCATCAGAGAATTGTTTGAAGAAAGTAACTTACAAGTATGCGAAGCCGATTTAAAATATTTAGGCGTCACTACTTACAACGAACCAAAGACAAATAGCGAAAGAATTGTTTTCATTTTTACAACAGATAAAATAAGTGGTACATTGAAAGAGACGGAGGAAATGAAACCCAAATGGTTCAACGTAAATAAAATTCCTTACTCCGAAATGTTACCAGACTACAAGTTATGGTTGCCTTGCGTTTTAAAGGACGAACTGTTAAATGCACATTTTACTTATAACAATGGAAAAATTATCGAATCTACAATTGAAAATTTATAGTCGGAATGGTATAAAAAGTTTATTTTATTATTTTACTGTGTACTTAATTTTATTATGTTTAAAAAAAAATCACCTAAACTTAATTTTAATGCTGTTGAGCTTCATGCATGAGTCCTCGCGCCAAATTTCTGGCAATGGCCAAACGGATCAACTGAATTTTGTCTTTTAATTCGTTCACATCACGTTTCTCTTCCAGACAATGCAACAATGTGTAAGTGTCATTAGATGACATCACCAATTTGTCACATTCTAACAAGGGTAAGGCATCGCATAACAAAGTAACCCAAAAGCTAAAATTCCAGATTAGTGATGGATAAATTTTAATATTTGCAATAAAACTTACTATGTAGGAGTTAATTTTGATGCCAATAACGATATAAGAAGATCTGCAGCTTCTTTATAATTTTTTTCTTGATAAACTTTGTGAAATTCAAAATACTTTCCTAAAATTATTATTTGTTTACAAATGAAGAACAAAATACTTAAAACTTACCTAAAAATATCAGACGGTCGCTAACCAGTATACAGGAACCCAAATTATCTAGCAAGTCGATGCACTGCAAATTTCCATTCTTGCAATACTCTTGTAGAAATCTGTCTGCTAGAATTGAAGTGAACGATCCATCCTGCGACTTTAAAGCCCAACTTAGAGCATTACCCAACCGCCCCCTTTGCATTAAATTCATAGCGTGCACTTTACAAATACTTTGAACTAATAAAAAAAAAGAAGTTGTTATTGACACGAATGACAATCTACCATAACTGTCTTACCGACTTGTGGTAAATCTCTTTTCTGAGCTTCTCGAATAATTTTTTGTACTCTAGCTTCAGTCCCCAGTGGCAACCTGCATATCAATAACTGAATGACATTTTTACCATCCATCTCACAATAATCCAAATAATCTAATCCAACTTGCCACAACGAGTGATGTCCCATCAACGTAGTTCCGTAATTCAACAAAAATGACTCTCGTAGACGCTTGCCCATTCTAAAAATTGCAATGTATTTCAATTGCTCATATTAAATTTTAAAATCTCACAATTCTATAGCCTCGGGCTCTTCCGATGCTTCCAAGCATCCTGCGTGATAAACTAAATCGGTCAGGTGACATACAAACCATCCATTTTCAGACATGAATTGTATTTCTTTGAACACCTAAGAAAATATACCAAATAATTTGCGTACAGTGGTAATAATGAAGCATTCTTTACTTGTATAATGTTCAATTCCATGGCTGCAAGCAAAACCTGATCCAAGTAGCGCATTCGTGAAGTCATGTTCATTTTTGTTATACACAGGCGTGCAAAATCTCCCAACTCATATGCTTTGACGGTAGGATTGGTGGAAAATAACCAAGCAGCCAGAAATTCATACCAGGCTTCGCATTGATTTTTTATTTCATTCCATGCCACTTCGTCTCCCACTGCAAGCTGAAATTTCACATAAATTAAATTTAAAAATATACACCCAATGAAACTTCCTATATTCCTTAATTTTTAAGATAATATTTTTGATATATTTTTTATGTTATGTATTTATTTTTGAGATTTTATTTTATTATACTGTTTTATTTTTATTTATTTTCTATTATTTTCATGTCTCAACTCAAAAGTTACACGACAATACAAACAGTACCTAATAAACTGTTTAAAAACAAAAAACTATTAAGTTTTAACTTACTCTCATTAATTGATGTAAATGTTTATCGGATAAAAATAATTTGGCGTCGACTTTTGATTGAGCATCTAGGAGCCAATCTTTCCATTTAAAATGGTATTCCGTTACTGATATTCCATCATACAACTAAAAAGTAAGCTCAATACAAATTGAGAGGAGAAATTAGAAAAACCTTACATTATAAATAGGCATAGCTTTCAGAGTTTGTTCGGCCAACTTGAAAGGTTTACTATCGCGTGCACTATGTAGCTTCAATAAAGTCCTTACTACCTCTACTCTTCCTTGCATAAACAGACCCGTGACGGTTTCCCAATAATCTGCATGCGAGTCTAAATTTACTAGATCTCCAGCTAGCAACGTGGCAGCTCTGCGTTCGTATTTAGGAAAATGAAAGCTTATCCATTCTAATAGACGAGGCAAAACTGCATTTCCCGGAATAGTTTCAACAAACAAAATCTCACACAAGTGCCAAACGCATTCAATCGAATAAAAAATGGTGACAAAATTTTGCAATTCTTCCAATCTCTCGTCATTAGCATGTAACGTTTCTTCTTGTAAATCTTCTAAGCAAGCTCGAATGATAGATCTGTACTGTCGACTTCGTTTTAATACTTCAAGTTTAACGTCAACCACATTACCAGCCATTAATTCTTGTAGATTCAGAAAAGTCCCATTGGATTCGTTAACCAACTTTCTTAAAATGGGATCAAATAACATTGTGTGTTGTCGAACTTGAAATACGGAAGCCTCTTTTCCGCTGAACGAGCTTTTAACGTCTTTACCTTTCGGATCCACACGATGGTTGGCAAAAACTCCAATGTCGTTTGTTGGAGCCCAAGACATAGACAGGCCTGCTTTTTTGCACAGTTCATTGGGAATCAACTAAATATTTTATATCAATTTGGGTTCGAAAAGTATGATAAATTTGTTATACTTACGTGTGTTTGAAAGAAGTGCTCCATTGTAATAAAATATTTTTTATTCCAACGGTGGCATTCGAATTCAAAACTTCGAATTAACCTAAAAGACTTGTTTAAGGAAGATATAACCACACAATATACAGGGTTTACACGAGAAATGATCACGAAAAGTCGGAAATATTTTCGCAGCTTCCCTCCCAAATATTTATCTAGAATAATTCCATCAGGATTAAAGCTAAAAGTTGAGGTTGAAACGTTGGACAATTATATTCGATTTAGGAGCGAGGGAGAACAAAATTTGAGTAGAAATCATGTAAGTACAAATTTTATTAAAAACTATATAACAATATATTATGTACATAAATTTTGTATTTAAGTTACAACTTGTAAAGTATTTGCATATTGAAACTCGGGACTGTTTTCATATTCGCACATATCTAAAGCAATTTCACAACTTTCCTTCACCACGCGCTTGCTGTCGCTTAAAAATCTAGCTAAAATAGTAAAACAGTCTTCTGTTGCAATAGCGCCCAATGCTTCTGCACATTCGTGTCGCACCATTTCGTTTTCGGAGTGATCTTCCAAAGATTTCTTCAAAAAAGAAACACTTTCTTCGTCTTGCAATTGGCCCAACACAAACGCAATTTCGTGTCTAAATAAAGCACTTCCGTAATTTAAGGCTTCTCCTAGAGCTACGATTGCATCCTTGGTTCTCAAATTTCTCAAAGCAAACATGGCCCGATAACGTTCAAATAAAGGTTCGTCATCGTTTAAGAGAATTTGCTTTAATTTATTCACGTCTTCGGCAATGGCAGGGGGTGCAGGATCCACCGATGCGTAGGGATTGTTCGACAACTGTTCCTTTGTTGATTTAGGATCTCGCAACCATTTAATACGTTCCAAAGCTATTTCGCAGGTTTCTGCAACCTCCTTAACAGGGTCCTTCAAATACTGTTCTAAAATTTCGATTGTATCAGGAGAACCTATAGCTCCCAAAGCTTCGGCTAAAAATAAAACATTAATCTCTGAAAATCATAATTTAAGTTACAAATCAACCTGCTTCGTGTCGAACCATCGGTTCTTGTGTTTTGTCTTCCAATATTTTTATCAAAACTGAATTAGCCGTTTCGTCCTGCATTTGGCCTAAGCAATAGGCCAATTCGTGTTTTAATAAAGCTGAGCCATCGTTGAAACACCGGTTAATGCACTGTATGGCGATGGGCCCTCCAATATTTTTTAACGTAAATAATGCACGGAACCTTTCTTTGAGTGGTCGTTTTTCATCATTTAATACTGAACCGATTTGCAAAATTTGTTCTTCCGTTATATTTTTCGACATCGTGAAATCTTTTTCAAAATTTTTGAAATGTGCTTTGTTAACCATGTGACACTTTATACCTAAAGGAGAGTTTACATCAGTCGTATGATTGAGTTCACATCCACGGCTGCCTTTTTCAATAGCCGCGTCGCTGTCGTAAAAATTATAGATTTTTATATTAATAAAACTTGCGCTTGCAAAAGATTAGCATTATTTTATTTGTAGTTATGTGGTTAAATTATAAGCCTAGAGGAAAATGTGTTGGTCGGCCCAAGAGGAGATGCAAAGATACTTTACTTATCAATAAATTTTTTTTAAATTATGATTTAATCTTCGTGGTCGGGTAGGGTACTTTTGCTTGATATTTGTGTAAGCCGACCTGCACTAATTCTCTCTAACTGATTTGAGCATGATTTATTCGCAACTTCCGGATCGTAATCTAAAATATTCGAAGAGCTTGATATGCGAATTCCAGAGTAAATTTGCCGAAGTGTATTTAATTCTTGGATTCTATTATCGAGAGACGTTCTTTGATTTTGTACTGCCTGTAAAATTTGGGAATTTTTTTGTTTTTTTTCTAAATCTTCTTTAAGATCCGCTATTCGGTAGCTTACGATATCCAAATATTTTTCCAAGGCTTGCAAAGTGAACTTATTGGTGTACTTATCGAATTCCAATTTGATAAATTTGTATAACATCGAATTGTGTATCTGAAATGAATAAAAAATGGACGAATATCATAAGAGTTGGTCTTTGCCCAACCAAACATAAATTTGTCGTTAAAGTTCACCTCCAAAAGTTCATCGAAGTCTTCGAAATAGATATGACAAGCAGCAATTTCGTATAACAGATTGTGAATAGCAGAAGCATTTTGCACACATTTCAATACGTCCAGATGAACCCAAATAATGGCGAAGCAATGATCCATTAAGCAACTTTTCAAATTACTTTCGTTACGGGTTCTGGATTTGTCCTTGTCCAATTCATATTTAAATTTTTTTCTAAATTTTTTTGTGGTTACAAATCTATAAAAATCTCTCCCGACTTGCTGTTCTGCAACTTTTATCGAATAGAATAAATATTTCAAACTGTAAATTTCATCGTCTGCCAGTTCTAGCCTTAAGCGTCTGTAGAATTCTTCGGGCGATTCGACTTCAAGTGCTAAAAGTGGTTTTCTTTTTGGATGTGAAATTAAAAATGAAAGAAATTAATTACCACGATCGTTTTCGTTTGTACCGCATAGTTTTTTTAAAGCCCCTCCCATGTTGGTTTTGGCAACCTTAATCATCTTAATATCTGAAAATGACATTAATGACAGTTTAGCTAATTTTAGAATATTTTTATTTTTATCAATAATGGGCAATACGACGTATCGTTCAAAAAAATCAAATCCCAAAATTATCGAAGAGCCTGAAGAATTCGAAGAAGGTTCTTCCATTTCGATCACAAATTGTTCCACCAATTCGAACACCTTGGATCGTTCCTCGATTATATCCCAAAAGTCTATTTCCACTTCGGATATAGGTTTATACAGTTGGAATCGTTTGCAAAGAATTTACAGCGAAATTATTGGAAGAACATCCGATAGCACAGAACTTCAACCGCAGGTTGTCTTGGTCCTGAACGATTTATTTAATGCCATATCCAGTAATATTTTTCAAATGAGCTACGATTTTAATTCCAGGTTTCCCAAATAATTTACTCGTCGGGTCAATTTAAACATTTCCTGTTTTGTAGTTTATTGGATACCGATAACAGTCATCAAAATCATTTTGAAGAATGCGCCAGTAGAAATTTAAATTCTCACACGAAAAATTTGAACTCAAAGGATAAAATTAGGAATCACATTTTCTCTATAATTTACATACATTTGAAAATTTTAAATCACATGTCGAACGGAGATTATGATCAAGTTCACAATATATTACAACTGATTGGAATTAGTCATGCTTTGATGAAGGTGGAACCAAACTATTTAAAAGTAAGCTCTTTTGGGCCCTAATAATTTCCGTATTCTATGATAGATGGGTAAATTTTCGTTATAGACAATGGATATAGCCATGGGAAAATTTTTGATCGGTAATAAATTACTAACGGACAGCAATGCTGAGTATTCGGTGATATACTTCAATTATGTGACTTCCTATATTACAAATTACATGAATTTGCAACAATCCCACGATAATCTCAGTAATGAAAATATTACGGACGACCAACATTCAATAATAGTGAGAGGTAAATATCAAAAAGAACTCGGGAGCTAAAATGCTCCCTCGTCTTACGAAAAGTTACATTTCATTACTGGTTAAATAAATATCTATTATCTTTAGCTAATTCGTTTTAGAAAATTATCGAAACATGAAAAATTGGTATAAGTTGGTGAAGAGTATAGAAGAAGAGGTAATAGAAATAAAAGAACCCGAAACATTTACCGAAATCGTTCCAGAAACTTCGTCATCAATTAGCACTGTTCCAACAGAAATTTTGGCTCAAGACGCGTGCATAATAAAATATTTTATAAAAAAGAAGGATAAATAAATAAAATAAATAATTTGGTTCTTCCATGCTCTAATGCAATCAAAAGTGATAAATCTATGTTGCGAGTTTAAATGGTTTCTCGCCGGTTAAATTAATAATTGATATTATTTGATATTCAATATTAATTGAAACATTTTCCTTCATCAATTAATTTATACTGAAATCTGAAATATCCGTACGTGAATGTTTGAGAAACACTGGACTGCAAAGTTTCCATTTCAATTGTAGAGGGCTACTCCGCGTATAATTTATTTATTTTCACAGTTTTGTGATTTTCTACTAATTGATTAATGAAAATTTTTTAAATTCTAATTTGTAATTACAAGTTCACAGTTAAATAATGGCAGGTAGTCGTCTGGAAAGAATCGGAACAATATTTTCGAGGTTAGTTTGATTTATAATATTTTGTAACCTAACATTTGTTATTTAAAGAACCCAGGCTTTAATTAAATCAAATGCACTTCGTTGGGAAGATAGACCTCTTTGGTATGATTTGTATGAAGCTTTTCCACCTACAGAAGAACCACGATACGACAGACCGATTCCTAATATGAAACGGAAAAATATATTTTACAAAGAAGACAAAATCAGAGCGTAAATAACATCTTATAAATATTTTTGGTAGCATTTCATTATTTTACGTTTTAGATTATTGCATAATAGAAACAAACAAGTGGGGACTTTTAATATGTTTAATAATAATTCGAATTCATTAACCAAAAGGTTTATCGAAACATATCAAACGTTAGAACAACAGCAAGCTGGCACTGCTTCGGAAGGGGAACTTTATGAGGAGACCATTGAATTGCTACAACGCGAAAGAGAAAAATTGGCACAACAAGAAGACGAGCAGATGAGTTTAGTGAAAGACTTTCAAGAAGCAAAGGAAAAACAGAAAAAGCCTTATGTGAACATTGCTATTAAGGTTAAGGACGTTTTTAAGGATTAATTTTTAAGTTGGTAGTGTTGATTTGTTGCAATAAATAAATAAATTTATTGTTGCTGTTTTATGTTTTAAAACCAATCCTTGTGTCACGATCGATTGAAGCAATTTTGTTAAACTTAAAATATTAGGTTCGTATAAAAATTACTTATTCATCTCTTATAAGTAGAGCACGGATTCTAGGCAATTTGCCTTTTTGTCATTTATTTAGGCAATTCAAAATTAGTTGTATCGAAATGCCGTTCAAGAGATTTTGAACATTTTGACCCCTAGTTTAATTTGCCTAAATGCCTATTTTCGATGTTAGTGACCTAAAATAGATTTTTAATGCCTAAAACGCCTCAACGATAATAAATTTATTCTCCATATTGCTAAAAGTAAAAATAATTAGTTTTATCTCTTTTAAACTTGGTATACTACATTAAATTGAATTTTTTAAATTTTATTAACTATATTTCTCGGAAAAGTCAGTATAGGTGCCGAACCGGCGGCGACTGCTGAGTCGATGGTGACATTTCTTTCCCGGTAGATAACAAATCAACGAAGACGCTGAATCGATTTTTACTACCGACGCGTATTAACAAAAGTGTATCAATAAAGACACGGTGTTTGTTAATCGAATGCAGTTGTATGTACCTATAGTGTTGTTGTAAAGAAAAAGCAGCAATGCCGAAAAGCAAAGAATGTGTAAGAGAGAAAGTGAAAATGTGGAAAAAAACGTTTTCCAGCAGCATCCCACGCAAGACGATCAGATATTTTGTAGCGTTTGCGGTAAAATGGTAAAAATAAATAGTTTAAGTAACTTTTCTTAAATTTTATTATTTTCTTTTATAGTTTATTTGTAACAAAAAAAATCATATTCAACAACATGCTTCTTCTCCAGCGCAGAAACTAAAAGCTACTAACACCAAGAGACAAACATTTCTTCCTGTCGCATTTAATCATATGGAAATTAACAATAGTCAATTTAGTATTGATTTGTGTGAAGCATTTATTTTATCCAATATTCCATTATATAAATTAACAAACTCTCATTTGGTATTATTTCTTGAGAAGTACTGCCAAAGAAAAATTCCAAGCGAGTCTTCAATAAGGAAGACTTTACGATCAAGTATGAAATTGAAATATATTTTATTTTCAGTATACTTACTATTTATTTGTTTTAGATAATAAATAAAATAAGAGAAGATATCGGTAAAAATGATATATGGGTTTCTTTTGACGAAACGACGGATATTAAAGGTCATTTTATAGCTAACATGATAGTATGTAAACTTCATGCAGATGATGCTGGAAAAGCATTTTTACTTTCCACAAAGCAGTTAACTAAACTATGGTACAGTTTGTTAATGATTCCTTAGGTAAAAATTTTTTATTCGACTAAATTAAATACTACCGCTTTTTCTTTTAAGGTATTCTGTTGCCAAATGGCATACAGTATGAAAATGTGAAACTTTTCATAACGGACGGTGCCCCTTATATGTTAAAATGCGAAATGAATTTAAAAATATTTTATAAAAATCTTATTCATATAACTTGCTTTGCTCGTGGGTTAAATCGAGTTTGTGAATCCATTCGGAATCAGTACGACAACGTTAATGGATTAATAGCTAACGTTAAAAAAATATTTTTAAAATCACCGCTACGTGTAGAAACCTATAAAGAATATTTGCCAGAAATACCACTTCCACCTGAGCCAGTCCTAACGCATTGGGGTACGTGGATCGACGCTGTTGCTTTTTATTCTGAACATTTTAACAAAATTAAGGAAGTAAGATAGTGTAAAGAGATATGAAGTACATAAAGCTTTAACTTTTTTATTAAAGGTTGTAATGGGGTTTGATAAAAATTTTGCCTAGTCTGTTGAGGTAGCCCAATATTATTTTTATTTAAAAAATGTAAAACACGATATAGACTATATTAATGCTCACTTTAAGATTTTAAGCAAAAGTATTAAAAAACTGGAAACTTTTGGTATGCCGCTTACTGAGTCATATAAAATAATCGCCGATGTGAAAATAGCTCTCCAGACATCGCCAGGAAAAATAGGAAAGTTGGCATATGCGAAGTTTATTCAAATAATTTCAAAAAATCCTAGAGCCAAGCAAGTACACGATTTAGCCAAAATTCTGAATGGTGAAGCTATCGATTCGGACAACCTTAATTCGGAAATTATGAGTTTTTTGTTTAAATTTTGTCCTATAACTTCATGTGATGTAGAACGATCATTTTTGGCTTATAAATCTCTACTAACGGAAAAACGAACATGTTTAACTGTACAAAATTTAGTTTGCTACGCTAATTCAAAATTAGATTTTTGAGAATTTTTAGTGATTTTTTAAATAAGTATAAGTTTTTATAATAAAAAATATATTGCCTAAATTCTTAATTCTTGCGCCTATTTCGATAATTTTTATAGCCTAAAGTTGTGCCTTTTTAACGTTTTTTAGTTTTTTAAACTACTAATATGTTCGGGTCAGTCATTTTGCTTTTGGACATTTATTTGAATCACGATTAGCCAATTGGTTAATCAATATTTGAATATTTCTCTTGGGTAACTCTTTTGTAGATAAATACATGCTTCCCAAACTTTTTTGTGAAAAATTTAATTCTCTACAAAATTGTCTTTATAATGTCTAACAATAAAGAAACCTGTTTGTATCTTGCACTCCGGAAGAATGATCAAACGGAAGTAGAATAGAACATAAAATAATACAGATTATTTTAAAATGCTATAAGTTAGTTGACTCGGTTACGGTCAATTCATTTAGGTAGCTTTAACGTTGCTAATTTTTATGATGATTTAGACGTTTTTGAGGTCTTGAACTGCCTTGTTATAATCTTATAATTTATTATGGTTAAACCCTCTTGAGTATTATAATTATAAACTTTTCTCAAGTTAAATATATATTTTTGTGTGCTAGTTTTGACTACCAGTCTTCGTCAACACAATCCTATTAATATTTTGAAAAATACAGGATTTCCAATATTTTAAAAATTAATATTAATAGGATTGTGTTCATAAAAATATATTTAACATAATATGTTAATATATTATATTAACACTTGAAGAAAGTGTACATTATTTATTTATATTTTTTTATTAATATAATTTGATCTATTGTTCATTCTTAATAATTATGCAAAATTTATTTATTTTTCAAATGATTTACATTTGACAAGTAATATCAACAAACGTAAATTTCTTCAATTTAAAACAAAAAATTTTTGCGTCCTGCGCACCAGATTGCAAACAGTGAGAGGGAGATGTCTATAAAACATTTGATTAATTTTTAAATTTATTTAATTAAGAAATAATTAAATTTAAAATTATTTTAAGATTATTCTAGTTTTTGGTTTTGGAATACGAGGGCGCGTGCCCCTGTGCCCTTTAAAGCAAACCGCCATTGCTTAACGTCATTATTGTTTTGTTAATTATAATTACGTTTTTGTTTTCGATAACGCCAGAAATTGGTAATTACTTATAGATATTCATCTAGGGCGAGTTTTCCAGATAATAATGTATTGAGATGACCCGAGCTATTCAAATTTATGAAAATTTGCTTAATTTAAAAATCATTCTTTGCTTAGATTCATCCATTTTTTATAGCTATGAGCTCTTCTTCAATTATTTAATTTTAATGAAATTGAAAATTTTTATGGCGTAAATGTTTATTTTTAAATGTGCAACTGTTGCACGTGTATTTTGCAGCTGGCCACGCCTGGTCAAACAAATTTGCTGCGACGTATTTTTATGCATCTACCAAAAATTATCACAATTTCTTCCAATTTTTATGTTGTAAACACCCACTTCACCACAATTAAAACAGTTTTAATTAAATTTTTATTTTTTTTTAATTTTCAAACAATTAAGAATTTAAATTTTTATTACGGGAATGATGTTTGTCCGCTAGTCTTATTGACGCCACTGCGTCTCTCGTACCTCTACGACTTTAGTCTACAACCTGCAAGCCCCACTCTTCCCTTCTTTTTTACAATTAAAATTCTTATTTACAGCATGTTTATAAATATTAAAACCAAACTTTAAAATTATTTTACAAAACAATAAAATTAACGTTTTTATGGTTTTCGAAACACGACATTTTACCCCCTTAATTTTTATGATTAACCCATTATGTCCTAGCGTTACATATATGTAACAGGTGGAGATTTCCTTATCATCGCCTACGGTTTGCATACTTGCTGACATTTTTGATAAACAATAATGCAGTCAGGCTAAATAAAGATTAAACTTAGCGTTGGAGTATTAAAATCCTTAATAAAGTCTCAAATATAGTTAATATAAATATAGAAAAAAAAAATTAAAATTTGAAAGAAAAAAAATTCAGGACGTAACTGGTTAAACCAAGGTGTTTAAGAGTAAAAATTACCAAGTTGTCGTGCTTTGAAAAATAAAACTTTTAAATACATCCTAAAATAATTAATTACATAAATAAAATCTCTTCTGTCGTTAAATAAATGTTTTCTAATTAAATCTCAAACAAACTTTTCAAATTAATTAAAATAATTTTTCAAATAATGTTTTATAATGTTATATCAAATCAAGTTAAATAAAAATTTTAAAATAAATTGTTTAGGTATTCAAATCACCATATAAAATAAAATTAAAAATCATAATTATCAAATCAAATGTTCACATAAATAATTCACTGCAATAAAAATTTTATAAATAAACAAACCATTATAATTTTATACAAAATTTTCCGAGTTTTCTTCCTTTTGCTTCCTTCTCCGGTATTTCCACAGCATAAATTTTTTCTTTGGAATTAACATGTCTGACATCACTCTCGTCCACCTCCTACTTTTCCACATCTTCATATACCTCTCCTATCCATTAAATTTTGTCCTTCTTGTTCCTGTTGAAATTTTCTTATCTTCTTTTTTCATTTTGTTCTTGTTTGTTTTCTTTGATGTTGAATTTTTCGTTTTGTTTGGTTCTTCAAATTTTTTAATTTTCAGTTTCGTTTTTCCTGTTGTAACCGTTAAATTTTCAACTTTTAATATCAAAATCCTTCCTTTTATTTTCGTTATCTTGTTTCCGTTATTAATGCAGCGTTTGAAATTTTTCTTTATTTTCAATAATTTTTGTGGAGTCAATAATTTAAATTTTTTCTTCCTTAACCGTTACTACTTTATTAAATTTCATTTTTTTAACTTTATTCTTCCTTTTCAAAACTTTTTTATCATTTGCGCCTTCTCCACTTTCCATTATTGACTCTGATTTTATTTTTTCACTACCCGCATTAAGCTCCGGTTCTACTTTTTCATTTATTTCACCCCTTCCCTTGTCCATGTTTTCCATTATTGTGTCTATTTTATTAATTAAGTTTTCATTTTTTTGATTCATTTTTTGTATTATTCAAGCCGTGTTTTTGTTTATATCTTGTTTTATTTCATTTATGTTTTTGTTTGTATCACTCATGTTTTTCCTTAATTCTTGGTGATTTTTTTTTACTCTCCATTTTATCAAATCCTTCGTTTATGTTTTTTATTAACTGTAGTAGCATTTTCATTGTTCGTTCCTCTTATATATCCTACATTTTAGTTACTCTTGCCGTTTTTGTTTATAATTTTCTTTACAATTTAATTTTTATCATCTCAAGGTTAAATTGCGGGTTTATTCACTGGAGCTCCACGTTGTCAGCGCCAGCAAAATTCTTATTTACAGCCTGTTTATAAATATTAAAACCAAACTTCAAAATTATTTTACAAAACAATAAAATTAACGTTTTTAAACATACGATAGTATGTTTGTTGATTAACGATGCTATCTGCTAAGTTTACTAATTTTTGTATCAAGATTACGAAATAATTAAAATTAATTTTGTTACTTTTTTACTTCTACGAGTTTACTTTTCCAAAGATATCTGTATTTTTGCCTTTTAAGTTGTTATTTTATTTTTGCTTACTAGTGCTTAAATCTTCAACTTAGTACTAATATTATTTGATAGTTCTATGTTCATTGTCTTGTTTTTTTAAGCGGATACCGACTGTCTAAACATTATAGTCAGCTTTAAATTAAAATTTTTTAAGTTATCCTGGATAAAAGTTATGTCAGATGGAAATCGTTCTTGAACCAAATCTGGTCGCATATGAATAAGTAATAGAACGAAAATATTTATGGTTTGCTACGCTCATTCATCACAAAGAATTCCAACTAAAATTTCTCGATCTCAAAGTTTGAGTAGATTAATTCCCGACGGAATACAGCGACCTAATGGATTTTAAATCAAAATGAAATTCGATTTTATATTAATTAAAGTGGAATCCAGAGAAAATGTGATTTTCTCTTCTACCGACTCGCGGTAATCTTCATCAACGATGTCTAACAATAAGACAGCATAACGCTTTAATGATTCAATTTGATGTCACTCTTTAAATATTGAATATTGGTGTAACAGGTGCACATTAATTATTAGATTAATTGGACAGCTGCCCCATATGGAGCCAAAAAGTTCGAAAAAAAAAAAACTGGAATTTTAAATTAAATTTTTTCAAGTCTATAAATTGTCTTTTAATTTTATTGAATCCAATTGATATAACTATTAAATTTTCATCGCACCACTCGATCGATAAACGTTCTTATTGCGTTTACGCGAAGTTGAAATTTTGCCTTAGAAATTATCTGGAAAAACCTACCCATATATTTTTTCTATAAAAATAATAAATTGTTATTTTGGATTATTTATTTTGGAAATGCTTTAAATTTATTAACTTATAGATTGAAGGCACATTATTTTGATGGCAATTTCGCTTACGGTAATCGACGTGCCTATTTTCAGTTCCCCAGGGTATTGAAATTTTTATGAAGCTTGTATGAGCTTCGATCGAGCTTCGGAGTGCGCGTTTTCCTTGCGCACTGTTCAACATGCTATGTATTCTACCCTTATTTGTTCGCCACTCAACTACTCAAAATAATATCAAATTTTACTACTCTTTTATGAACTCGTTCGATTAATTTTTTTTCAAATTATTGCTCAAAGAGGTAATCAAAACGGTACGATGGCCAAACATGATATTCGAAACATTTAAATCCGGAGTAATGTTTTGTTTGTGTTTATAATCCAAAAGTAATGGTGCATTAAAGGAAGATGAGTGCTTTAATTGGAAAATAAAAAATTGTGATGTACGTATCAATCGCCTTCTAACTTTTTCTCTTCTACATATAAGTGACGATTTTTTAGAATGGTTAAGGTTCTTGCCAGTGCATGGTGCTGTGTTGTTTTGATACAAAGCATAACAACGACGGCGACGGTTCCATGCAGCTCTTCCGAATACACTTGCGACAACAATCAATGCATTGGTCTACACAACTTTTGTAATGGAATCGAAGATTGCAACGATCGAAGCGACGAACCCCTCAATTGCACACGTAATTATCAATTAAATACATTTTTTCCCCGAGTCCAATTTGGACAAATTATTACCTCCTTTTGATTTAGCTTGCAATTTAACCTATTACGGCGAAGTTGGTCACACTTACGAATTGGAAGTCAAACGACCGAGCGATAATCAAATTCCATTTTTATGTTTTCTCAATTTCACCGCCGGTGGAGGATTATTGGGAGATTTAGTTCAAGTATGAAAAAAATGGGTCACTCCTTTAGAAAGAATGCTAATTTATTTTAATTTTCATTGCAGTTGACATTCGAATCGTTTGCCGTTGGAACTTTTGAATCTTTTACGTCTGACGGTTGTCCCGATGGTTATGTGTCCGTTAGGGAAGCCGGAAGGCCAAATTCTGCCGGCAAATGGTGCGGAAGTGCTTGGGGATATACTGTATATTACAGCGAAACATCCAACATTAATTTAACGTTACATTTGGAACGTCTCCCTCAACAGGTAGTTTTCCCATTTTCCTTATCGTTCGAGCTTTTTAATTAGTCCCTGGGAGCTATTTACATCACATACAGCATTCCATTACTCAATGATTTTTTGTTTCAGCAAAATGCGGAATACAGTTTCGAGTTTAAATTGTCTTACAAATTTTTACGTATGAGAGAAGCTCGAATTCGTTACGGCAACGGAACGCAGCGATCGTATCGCGGTAAATTATATTCGGGATCCTACTGCGATCGTTTATTGGAAGGATGCAGTCGTCGCCCCTGCCGCATCCAATCTCCCAATTATCCCGGAATATATCCGAGAAATGTGACTTGTAGTTATAAAATTAGAGATAAGCATATTCCGCAAGGAAAGCATGCTCTAATCGCAGTTCGGCAAACAAATATTCCGTACAAAGAACAACCGCCGAAAATTCCGAGCGGCGAAAGAGTGTTTAGGTAGTTCGTAAAGTTCACCCCGCCGGCTAACAATCCGGTATTTTGTAATTCAGATTAATTTTTCAGGATTTGGGATCGTTGCAACGTCATGCAAGATTACATCGAAATTATGGACGGACTTAACGAATCCGCTCCGACACTGGCGCATTTATGCAGCGGCGAAACCGTGCTGGAAGTCATCAGCAGTGGTCCGGAAATGCTTATCAAATTTCATACTTCTCCATTTGGCAATCCGTTTCATCCGTTACCGCTGTCGTATTTGCCAGGTTTCGAGCTCGAAGTGGAGGTCCGTACGGCGCTCGTCTTTCGTCACCTTAATTCATTCCGTAATATTTTTTCAGATTTACTACGTGAAAAAAGAATCGCCCGCCTACGTGGAGCACGGCAAAAAGTGCGAATTTATCCTGACCGCCTTTGACAATTCGTCGGGATTATTGGAAAGCCCTCGGCATTCCCTACCACCGAACACAACCTGTCATTATCACTTTAGAGGACAGCCCAACGAAGTGGTTTGGATATCCTTCATAAAATATCACGTGACCGGTGAAAGATTGGGCGATTACGATAAAGGCGAATGCGACGTGCAGCTTCGTTTATGGGATGGCGATTTAAAAGTCGGAGGCGATAAAATACCGCTCATAGGGCAATTTTGCAGAGACGACAAACCAAAATTGTGCGATCATTCGTTATTAAGTAACTCGACGAGATTAACGAGACCTTGTGGAATATCAGAAAGTTACGTTTCGTCTGGGCCTGATCTCACCATTGCTCATTCCACTCGTTACGGAAACGTTTTATATCCCGTCAGTTTTATTGTGAGGTACGAATTTGTAGATTTTTCTCAAGAGGGCAATCAAGTGTCGAACCCGTGCAATAGAATATTTACGGCGCCCGAAGGAAAGTTTTATTCGCCTAAAATAACGTTTTTATACGGCCGGGGAGGCCAGAAAAATTTAAATTGCGCTTACCACTTTGAATCCACGGAACGGCAAGGTCTCAAAGTAACATTTCATAAGGCGCGATTCGGAAATAAAAATTGCATATCAAAATTCGATTTGGAAAGCGGTAGATGGAAGTGTCATCTTAGCGACGATAACGGAATTGCTCAAATCCAAATATCCGAGTATCCTTGGCAGGGCATCGAAATACGGCGCGACTGCATTTGCAGCAATTTAACCGAACCCGTGATCATTTTCACGAACACCGCCCGCAAAGTCGTTATTAATTTTGTGGTGACCGATATGAACATCACCGAAGACTACAATAATTATCATTTCGATGCGACCTACGAATTCTTTTCTTTGCAAATTGAGCACTCCTGCGTGAACCCGTGGAAAACTCGCAGGTTGCGCGGTTCGAGCGGAGAAATTACCGTAAGGAACGTCGATCTGAGTTTAGAATCCAACGAAAGATATAATTTAAGCGTCCCCGTGTGCGTTCATCAGCCGTGGCTGATCGAACCGGAAGATTCTTACAACAATTTTATTTATTTGAAAATAAGAGGAGTCGAAATGCAAAACGACACCAAGTGCGGAACTCAAAATCGAATCCTGGTTTATTCTCCAACCCAAACTGACTTCATGCATATCATTTGTCCATTATATTTTGACAACTCCAATGGCGTCGTGGAACTCTTCTCCGAAGGATGGAATTTGTTTTCCTATCGCTATATACAAGCGGCAAATTCTAGAAGTTTTATAGTGGAATTTTTGCAAAAGGAATCTGGCAATTTTATTGTTAATTGGATGGAAGTGTCTAAAAATCCGGCTTTAACTCTGCCCACGTCCTTGTTGATGATAGGACCGCCAGATTGTCCTCACAGGTAAGCTGCCATCGATTTTTAAATTAATCTAACAAAAGAAATGTTGTAGTTGTCCGGAATTGGGAGCTTGCATAAGTTCCGATTTGTGGTGCGACGGTTTACGCCATTGTCCATCGGGAAACGACGAACAAGAATTAAATTGTTCGCTTCAACGTGGATTTCCAGTGTCTCCTATTGCTTCTGCTATTGTTGTCGCGGTTGTCGGCGTGCTTGTTGCGTCGGCCATTTCTTTATGTTGTTGTTGGAGGCATTGGAAGAGAGAACAAAAGGGAACCATAATATCGGTTACCGAACATACGTTTTTAGAGTTTAAAAATGGAATATGTTAATTTTTCAAAACGAAAAGGCAACCCATGAGACTTATATTTTTATGTAGTTAATAATTCTTGGCTATTAATGAAAATAATTTTATAGGTTGTTTATGAAGCTCGGGAGAGCTTTTGGACTAAAAAAGCAAAAATATCGTGCAATGACTGACAATATCTGTTGTAAATCAGTATAAGGTTTTTATTGTAATCGTATAGTAGAGTATAAACATAGCTCAATAAAACTTGACAAAACTTTATTGACTAAATACACTATTTTTTTTCGAACACATCGGCCAGGAATTCATCCAATTGCTCTGTTGTACCGGCGTTAATTTACAGGCGTTAAAAGTTTTTCCCCGTTTAAAAAATTTATTATGTTGTTAGCCGTTAGTAGCGCCATATTGGTTCGCGTTTCTAAGGTTGCACTACCCATGTGCGGCATAAGAACTAAAAAAACCGTACATCGTTGTAATCATCGCAATTCATGAAAATTGAATTTCTTACCGCAATTTGGTAGACGAAGAAGCTCGTGATCCGCTGGTATCGGTTCCGGCTCCATAACGTCTAAACCAGCAGCAAAAATAGTATTTTCTTTTAGCGCTTTTATTAAAGCCGGTTGGTCCACGATGCCGCCTCGAGCAATATTAACAAATATTGATGTGTTTTTCATTTTGTTAAACGCTTCCTCGTTAAACATTTTCTTTGTTTCTGGTGTTAATGGTACAGCGGCTATTACGAAATCGCTTTGACGCAATAGTTCGTCGAAAGTGACGAACTTCGCTTCCAATTCTCTAGCTACAATAAATTGGTCAAAAGGGAGAATTAATAAAAATGGTTTTACAAAATTACCTTCTGGTTTTTCCCTGCGACCGCTGTAGAGAAATTGTTTCACGTTAAACGGTTTAAGTTTTTTAACAATCGTTTGGCCGATTTCTCCAAGCCCAACAATGCCAACAGTCGAACCGCTAATATCTTGCCCCAAAAACCATTGAAAACCGATTTCCCACGTTCCGCTAAAGCAGGACTAATGAAATCTTTGGGAAAAAGACACATTTTGCTTACTTATCCATATGTTGACGGCATTCTTGCATTCTACGAGAAGCTGCCAGAGCTAATAACACCGCCATATTTGCTACCGCATCTCTAAGTGCAACCGAAGTGGTGGTTAACTTAATTCCATGCTTTGTTAATCCGTCAACATCTATGTGATCGTATCCGGCAGATATCGATGCTATCAGTTTCATTCGATCTCCTAAAAAATAATATATTATTCAAAATTTTGCTTAAAAACACGTGGCACTCGGGTTGTCTGCAAAGTCGGTTTACGGACGATAATTTTTTGATGAAAAATTGCATACTTTTATAAATTGAATTGAATTATGTTTATGTAACAGATAATACGAAATAAAACTATGTTATTACATTAACCCTCAATAGGTTAGTGCGTTATGTGCGTGAAATATAATTGCATCATTTGGTGATCGCGAGATCGAACCTCATGCCGGACAAGTTTTTTTTAATGGCATTTTATAATTCAAATGATATCTATGTATGGTGCAAAGCCGATCGTGCCTCTCTCTCGCTTGCGGAACGTGACAATTTTTCGTGCGTGCAACCAGTATATCAATTTATAAAACGTTATCACGTCAAAAATTATCTTAGTAGGTTTACCTGCAGCGTTTATAATATCTTCGTCCACGTGAATTTTTGTTGACCAAAAGACGGCATCCACTTCATTGATGTTTTTGATTATTGCTTCTTTAGTAGGTTTTTCGTCTATAATTGTTTGAAATCTAACAGAAATTTTTATGGCATTTTAATCGAAACATAAAAAAATACATTCATTATTACCTGTCGGTTAATAAATCGATTGCAGATTTCGGGATATCAGTACCAACAATCAAAACCTTTTTGTTGCTCATGGTTAACTAAATAATAAATAAGTGAGTTAATAATAAAAATTTTATTGTAATAGATAAGAGTCGAGTTTTGTTATCAGAAAACAGATTTATATGCGTTTACACATAATTTTTATTGCGTAATTAATGCAATTTTTGCAGTGGCCATTATTTTGTAAAATATACAAATTGCGAAAATACCATACAATTCTCGTTAATCTAACCTGGCGCGTCAAATTTAAAATAATAGTTTTTGTTGAAAAAATGTTTTTAATCATTTATTAAACAATAAAAAATCGACACAACTTCACAATAGTTTTTTTAAGGCACTTAGATCCGATCTCTAGTTATCACAATTGAATCAGTTATCGCAACGTTTGATTACAATAAGGTCAAATTCAAGAAGGTGATTAGTTTTAATTTTACAAAGCTCTCATAAATTTGATACAAATACGGTGTAACTATGACTTTCTTGACAACGTAGGTTCGAATTTACTTGATGCAAAATAAAATTTTATTTCATATTTAATGTGTGAAAATTACCCATTGGTGTTACATAAGCAAAACAATTATTTACTTTTTATTAGATATAATGAAGAGGCGGGACTAATGTTAATATTTTATTGAGTATAAAAAACAGAAAATGTATGTACATTATGTTTTTTCAAACTGTCAAGATAAGATAATTTTTATTTTTACTTACATGAGCAACGGAAACAGAAAATGTTATTACAAATGTCAAAATCACTCTCGACATCATCACGTACTCGACGTTAATTTAAAAACTAATTGATTGTTAAGTAACAATGTTAATTAAACAATTTTTCAGGAGTGCGTAACAGAAAGCTACAAGGTCGTTTGGTACCAAGACTTGATTAGAAACTCGATAGTTAGTATAAAAATATGAATTGCAGAACCGTACTAAGGTAAACGACCTTAGAACTCGATGATAAATATTCGGTAATAAAAAAAGACCTCTTCAAAGTTTTCCCAAATGTTGTTGCCCTTCCCATATGCTAATTTTAACTACGCCACTGCTTGAATAATTTTTATATTGTTAAAAAATATAAGAAGCTCCAATTTTTTTCTTATCAACATAACCTTTAAAAAATCTCAGATGGAATACGAATACAATGAGCCAGATGAAATTATATAAAAATTATTGATCCGTTTACCCACCTGTGTATTCACTTGGCTGAGAAGTTACAGTTGTTGCTCACAGTGTCAAGTTAGTCACTTGCACGATACTATCTGTAGATAGGTTATTTATTTGTTTAGCATGTACTTCTATAAATCGATTAACCTGGATCCTAGACACCAACTACCCTTACTGCAGGACTGTTATTATATTTGCCTATCGCAATGCAGGAAATAAATGTTGTAGAAGTAAGCAGATTTTTAGAAATTGATTATTAACTTATGTGCTCCATTAAAAGTACCACACAGTATATGTATGAAAAATATTTAACATTGTGCATTTATTGAGTTATTAAATTTGGTATCATCATTGTCTCATCGATATCATTCCCGTGCTTCGGAGGGCACGTAAAGTAATCGTCCCATCTGAATTGATTATTTCATCATTAACAATAACACAGTTGTTGATCAAAAATAGGAAATATCGTTATTTGACCCATAATGGACTAATTGACACCATTAAGAGAAGGGAATGAAGATTGAGAAGGAATCAGAGAATATCGAGAAAATTACGAAGACAACAACTATTTTTGCTATTGACTTGGCTATGGCTTGGGTGGCTCGGCTTGTAAAAGCAGGATTATACTATCATCAAAATGATAGAAGATCTGCCTATATGAACTAATAGAAAATGCTACTAAATAAGAATTTACAAATTCTAAATTTCCAATACTACATGGAAATTAACAAAATCAAAAGTTATTATGGCGTAGGAGAGAAATTGTTTACAGGACAAAGTCCTAACTCCGAAATGAAGAAATAGAAGAAGTAAAAGAGTTGATAGTGGGAAACTTTGAAATTTGAGCTCCAATATATTATTTGAAGCTATGACGGACTATGATAACGCAATTATTCACTGTTGTTATCAATCCATATGGACGGAATGTTTTGTTACTTTATTTTTAAATTTTCCATGTATTTAACCTTGTAATGGAGCGCGCGTGTTGTGATCGCATGTATGATAAAGGGAAGAGTTAGGAATCGCCCTTAGGATATTCATGCATAATTAAACAGGGGAGAGGACTGGCATGTTACATCTGGATTCCAATTTATTGATCTGAATATTATACAAATGTTAATGTTTACACGTATCAAAAGATCTAATTTAATGTATTGCGATAAGATAGATAAAGTTGCTTTAATTTTGGCAGATGCTCCAGACTAATATCAAACGTTTGGCTTTTGATGGCAGATGCTTCGTATTTGACACCTGTACCAGGTGGCACCTGACCCGATGAGCTGAAATATCCACCTGTGAATGGATTTCCTTCATATTCTCTCCCTATAATCCCTATCGACGTAGTCATGGCAAAGCTCAAGCTGCTCCAACTAATTATCATTAAAACTACCCCGATATATTTTTTATCGCCAGACAATAATTTTAACAGCTGTATCAATTTCTAGATTTTCCAACGATAATCTTTCTTTTAATTATTGTTTTTAATGTAAAACAAAAACGATGATTTTGTTCGGCCGTCCAATTATTCGAAGACTTTTTTCTGCTTTTGTTCGAATTGGAATTGATAAACTTCATAAACTTCCATCCACTATATAAATCTACAATATCATCCCCATGTGGAACTGCGAAGAAGATTCAATTTCATGTTTGACCTTAAAAATTAAAGTAGGTTGAAAATATCTGCTCGAGTAACTCTTCATTCTTGAATTATGTTAATTATACCACAGATTCAAAATCACTTTTTGCTGTCGGATTTACACTTCATGCACATTTAAGCACGATAATTTCATTGTCATCAACTACACTACAGGTGTCGATCCATTTTAGAAATGCAAATTAACCTGAAACGCAAAAATTCGATCGTTCCAATCAGGGTACATATTTTAAATCTACTTTTACACCCCAAATATTATTCAAATAAATTTGAATGAATAATTTCTTACTTTTTCATATTTTCGGATCTTCATCATTTAATATTTTATGTTGATTATTTTTGTTAAAATTTTTATATTTTTACATTATCATTTGTATGACGAAAGCTCTTTTCATTTCTTTGTATTTTAGGTCGCCTAGTGCACAATTATCAATCAATAAAGAAATTGAGCGGAAAGATCGGCTTATATATTAATTTTCCTTAATTTATATTTCAATTTTTGTAGATCACAGCCATGAAGATTGTGTATTTTTAGATTGTCAATATTTTTATTTATTTTTACGTCTGTTTACTATAATTTGTTTTTTTACTTTATGAATTTAAATAATAATTACTTATCAAGAAATTATCGAGAATCTAGTTCATGTTAATCAATATAATTTTTAAGGTTATTCAAATTAATAGGTCGTAAGGATTTCTCTTTTAACAAAAATATTTTCTAATCAATAATAAAAGGTAGGTTGCAAAAAGGGCGTCAGGGTGGAATTACGTAAGAATTAAAAAAGTAATGAGTAAAAACCAAAGAAAATTATTATATCCTTCAAATTTCCTATAATTTTCGAAATGAACAACTAATAAATTTCAGGTTAATAGAATTTCAAAATAAAAAAGTTTAAAATTGAACAATAATATTTAATATTTTTATTAAGCTTTTTGCTAAAGTTATCGTTTTCATCCGAATTTATTTATATAATATTAATAATAAAATTGTTAAATATTATTGTTCAATTTAAAAACTTTTATAAGTTATTAATTTATACAGGGTGTCCCCGTGACTGTAGAGAACCTTTGAGGTGGTGATAACTCTTTGGATTTAGCTTCCCTTCAAAGCAATTTTTTGAATTTCCGATTTCAAACGGCCATAGCTGCAATATTATTGATTTTTTAGACTTAAGAGATTAGAACTTTTTTAAAGATCGTTCGCTTATCTACAAATTAGGTTATAACCTCTTTTTGTCTAGAATCAACGGATTTAAAGTTATAAATTAAATTTAGTAAAAAAATGTTAAAAAATTCTAGTTTTATTTTTTTATTTTTTTTGCGAACTCCGTGCCTCTTAAACGAAACGTTTTTCAAAGAAACTGTTGACTTAACCGGATAGGAAATTTAATCGGCTACAACTTTGGTCAAATAAATTTTCTTAGGAAACCAACTGTTTTCACAGAAATTCTGAAAATAATGAATAAGGTGTAAGTAAAAAAAAAGAGACGGTCGTCTGCTAGAGCGGTTAAGGTTCGACTCCGGGCTCAGTAAAACTTTATTCTGACCGTTTCCCCTCGGAAGGCAATGGCAAACCACCGAGGTGTAATCTGCCTGGTACATTCTCTCTGGAGATGAAGTGAATACACTTCCCCGCGTTAAGCAGTAGGTCGCCTATGTGTGTGATAATACTACAAACGCACAACACAGACATAGGAGAGAGGTCGCCAACGTCCGGGGAACCGGACATGGCACATGAAGAAGAAGAAAAAAAAATAACGAACTAATTAACAATATTAACAATAATAAATAAACAATATTAATTAACAAAGTAATTAACGATAAACTAATGCGCTTTATAACAATGTCGCTCAAATATCACACGCTATAATACAATACGTACAGGCATCAGCGACGGCGCCAGGGGTGGGCCAGGGTGGTGACGTTCCCACCCTGCTGACTGAAGTGCCCACCCAAATTGTAGGAAATTTAAAAAAAATTAATATGTAGTAAACTGAAAATATTTTTACAGATACTTAACCCTCACTACGTATTCAAAAATTTTTGCGGCTTACGCATTAGTTTTCGAAAAAACGACATTTTAAAGTTAATAAAAGCAGGTAATTGTAATACGATACACCCCAATGCCACGAGTCGCGCGACGGTAATTTGCTAGTTAAGCTCCCCGCTCTCATTTCTGTTGACGGCACGTGTGCTTTGATATACTCTTAATGTTCGCTGACCGTCGCGGTCGAATTTAATTTGTTTTATTTTATTTATTTTCTTTATGCCATCTGTATTCTATTACTACCATCGATGAGACACCAAGATTTGGAATTTTTTGACGCGGAAAACTTTAGTAGCGATGTTTTAAACTCGATTGACAATCGTGTTTAAAATCGCGCAGCTGCTGTTTCCCAGTTCAAAGACATCCATTTTCAACCCTTTCTCCCGGTCATCCCTGCACGACCCATGAGACGTCCGAAGCGGTCCACTCACGATATAAACGCGTATACTTTTTGAGGTTCAAATAGCTGCTCGCCCACAAAAACCCCCTTTTGATACTTTTTGAAACATATTTGGTAAACTTCGGTTCAACTTCCTCAAAGTTCAAAATTCAAAATTTTTCAATTCCCTTTTAATTACTTACTACTGAGACCGACGAGGTCAAAATCCGCTTCAGCGTATATTTTGATCCTAGATCTCTAACGCTCATTATTCAACACCAGATGAAGAAGATTAAAGCGCCTACGGCTCTAAATGCTTCGCATTGCCATTCCGCTACGCTAGTCGCGGTCGACACCCGGACCAGTTAAATGACTTCGAGTTCCACCATTGGCTAGTTCTGTCATTCTACAGGGATATTTTTAAAATTGTTATGTTAGTCAAAAAAAACAGGCCCGGATGGTCCGTTTCACTCAACCACGGTCTATCGTAAATCCATATTAAAACGTATGTCTAAAATACATGTAAATTTTTGATTTTTATATTCGATTTTTTCGAAAACTAATGGATAATCTATAAATATAATATATACGTTTAAAATTTTAGTGTTTATTTCAATACTGTAATTTTTTAGTTTATTTCTAAATTTTTTGTGCCCATTTCAAATATATTGGGCCCACTTTGTGCCCACCCATTTAAAAAATGATGACGCCGTCGCTGACAGGCATTAGTCATCAGTGCATTTAAAACAAAATTAAAAATTCATCTCAAGAAGATAATGGAGGGGGTGCGACTTTGTAAATAATTTATAAAATTTTTTTTTTTTAATAAATCAAATTAAGATTTTTAGCAATTTTGTGAATTTATTTTATTCTTACCTACACCTTGTTCATTATTTTCAGAATTTCTGTAAAAACGGTTGCTTTCCCAAAAAAAATTATTTCACCAAAGTTGTAGCCCGTTAAATTTCCTATCCGGTTTCGCCATCAGTTTTTTTTCTAAAATGTTTGGTTTAAGAGACACAACGTTCGCAAAAAAAAGAAAAAAAATAAAACCTAATTTTTTTAACATTTTTTTCTTTAATTTAATTTATAACTCAAAATCCGTTGATTCTAGACGATAAGGGGTTCTAACCTAATTTGTAGATAAGCAAATGTTCTTTAAAAAGGTTCTGATCCATTATGCCTAAAAAATTAATAATATCGGAGCTATGGCTGTTTGAAATCAGAGATTTAAAAAATTGCTTTAAAGAGAAATTTTATTTAAAAATTAGTTTTAAAAAAGTATCATTTATCACCACCTCAAAGGTTCTCCACGGTCACAGGGACACCCCGTATATTAAAATTTCAAAGGACTTAGAAAAAAGGGTAAAAATTTGATGTAATTTTTCCCGTGAAAATTACTCATTTAATAAGAGTAAATTTATGTTGTAAAATTACAGATTTTATGGTACCTGCAAAAATTACCCAGTTTATAGAAACTTGTAAAATTACGTACACCTTAGGGTAAATTTGCGTGGGAATTTTTTACAGTGCACATCGTAGAGCATGCAATTACGATTATTTAGTTTAGTGGAAGTTGAAAATTACAATTTTTCTATTATAATAAATCTTAGCATTAAAAGGCGTCTCTAAATTTGTGTATCCTCAAATGTAATTAGTCCTGAATATTGCAAATCTACAATTTATCGACGCTTCCTAGTGAATTAATTTAAGAGAAAGGTTAAATTTGACATACGAACAGCTGGTTAATCAGGTTTAAATTATTGTGTGAGGTTGGTTGCAACAATAATTTTAATTTCCTACATTATGTAGCAAAATATTCAGTTACCACTGAAAAATATCCAAATGACGGGAACGAAAGCTTATTGAGTTTCAACGATGTTAAAACGTTCAGCAGAAATTTCATCCAAAGAGAGTGGTGTGCAAAAGCCTTCCTTTCAGATTTATCATCAAAATCTCCTTTTCTCTTCAGATAATAAGCAAATTAAATGAAAGAGAGGTTAAGAGGAGGACAATTTATTCTTTTTCTCTAATTCGAGAGACTATTTCTTGCATGCTAAATCTTGATCTTGATTTAAATGATCTTACCTCGTATGTAAACAAATATTTCAAATTAATAGGCGGAACATTTTTTGCTCTGGTACAGAATTAGCTAGTTCTACCGTCTTTTGAGTAAGATTGGAATGTTAACGATTTAGACAAAAAATTTGCACTAAATTTACAACGTCTAGAAGTAAGGCGCCAAAAGAATAACACCTGCTCTCGAGTTTAACGGATAAGTGGCTAACCATCATCTACCTGCTATTATTGTAACCCATAAATGGTTACACAAATTTTACCGAGTCAAACGTTTGATGCAACTAGATTTGTAGAAAAAGAAAATTGGATTAGTCGAGAAAACAATTAAAAGGTCTAGAAAATCTCGTTATTTGTATCGGCGACACCCGGAACGGGCATATTGAACGGTAAGTAGGTGGAATCCTTCGTGTTGTCGATGCTGATGGTGCAGTTTATCGTAGACCGTGGGAGAGCTGGTGTTATTCTCTGAGGCTGAGGCTAACCGGTAGGCAAAAGTTGGCCGCCTGACCATATAAGCGCGCGGCCGCCTGGCGCCAGATGTTGATCTGCAGCCGGCAGCACTACTTTAGTTCACTCATAGTATCATGCGGATGTTTCAATAATATAACATAAGCAAACTAAATACCCTTTTTTGAATTTCCTGCGACACTATGGCCGTGGTTATATGCAGAAACATCATCATCACGAGCGGAAATAGTCGATAAACTTTCGATGGTTTTCTTCTGGTATTTCGTCCAGGGGAAAACTCAAAATTAATCAGTTCTGTAGTCTTTTGAATATTTTCAAAATGTAGCCAAAATAATACCCAATGACGGCAGTAATCTCACTAAGCCCAAATAATTTATTTTTGACGTTAGGTCATCATTTTTTTCTTTTGTTTATAATATTTATTAGGTGCCCCGAACGTGAGGAACCTACAGTTTTCTGGACAGATTACATCTCGGTGGTTGGTCATTGCCCGGAGTTTTCAAGTTTTTCACGACGCTTTCTTGCCGAAGTAAAGAATATTCATGAAAATGAATAAGCAACATCTCAAATGAATGAAAATCATCTTCTCAAGTGAAATGTTGCTAAGAGGAGACTATGTAGCGGTCCTATAATTAGTAATTCAATAGTGCAGGGTTCGAATCCATCAGGTTAGTGAGTGAATTCCTGCATACTACATAATAACAGGTTTGCCGCTATTTGAAATGGAATCACGAACTTCTTCATGGTAGAGGTTAAAATGTTAATTTCCTGCTCAATCCCTGCCGCTTGTGATCTGGGAGGGTCTGCGGTGCCGTTTGGCTCCAGATGTCCGATGCCATCTGATGTTTGTGTGCATACAATTAAATGTAATGATAAAATATAAGATAAAACTTACACGATTTTCAATTACTGTTTATGCAATCCATAACGAGTAAATAAATGCTCGAGTTACTGAAGTAAACGAGCTTGATTATGTTGACGAGTATTGGTTAAAATGTTATCCTACCGGTAAATTAATATGTACTTTCAATTAATTAAAAAATAATTAACAGTTTGTAATTGGGTCATTTTGAAATAATCGCTTACCGATTTTATACCACAAGGCTGAACTTTGGCCAAATTGTTTTTCTGTTCACCAAAAGATTGCCGTCGTCTTGGTTTCATCGATTGAGAACTTATTTCGGGTTTGATCTAGGTAAGAAAGATATGGCGTGGTCTTCCCAAAATAAATCTTTTTTAAAACCAGACACAAAAAATAAAAGAATAAATCCGAGAACAGGTGTAGGTTTATTAAAGATGAAAGAATTAATGTTTTCTGGAATTTGCGATTTTGGGCAGCTCCGCCGAAAAATTTGGGAAAAAGTTTTAACCTCTCTTATTCGATGAACAACAGATTACAAATACATAATAAATTGCCCAATTAAAAAATTGCCTACGATGTGCGACGTGGTGGGTATTTCGAGGTTCGATAAACCCATATCGAAAAAAAAAAAAGAAAAGAAAAATAAAGAAGTTAATTTAGTATTGAAGTTCGATTAATGGAATCGTCATTATTGATTTATTATTGTAGTCAAAAATTACGCACTTAATTTCCTTCATTACTGAAGCTAAATATCGGTATATCACCTGTTTGGCACCTGTCTAGGTATCATCCGAGACGTGGGGCGAAGAATGCAGAATAGAGTGTGATGCGATACAAAGCATGCTGGTATAAAATAACACCTGTTGCTTAGCCGTAACCAGCCGTAACTGGGTACCTCTCATCATCAGATACCTGATGGCAGTCGCTTGTAAATTGCACTCATTTCTCACTCACCTGGTGAGAAATTAAGCTTTCCAAGCCGGATTTATTGGGAGCGCTTCCAAACGACAATACATTTTTCTCCGTTTTTCAAATTTTGTTCCAAGCATTTTGGAATTTCAAATATTTAGCGGAAAATGTTTTCGCCGTATAAAAACATCGAAAACAATTTACGCTCTGCAAAATATGCGGTTAGAATGTGGTTCAAGGCGTAATTTTGTATATCGATTTGACGTAACACCTGTTCTTAATTACTGCATTTTTGACTTCGATTCTCGTTTTACATATCAATTATTGATGATCGAATTATGGAAAACAAATTTACGACCACATAAAACACCTTTTTTGAGTAACAAATAGGAATAATTAAATTCCGTTGTCCTATCTTCCGGTTTTCTTTTATTTTTCGATTATATGTAAACAAGTATGCGGTCGGCACTTTTTTATCGACGAGCGGGCCGCTAGCCTTTATTTCCAGATTTGGAGTTTTGTAATAGCTTGGCCGCGCGCCAGGTGAGATTAATACATAAAAAATCGGATGTGGCCATGCCCATAACTTTATCATACTTTTAAATAATAATAAATTTAAAAGAATTTAAAAAAAATATTATTTTGGAGGAGAATATATTAAAAAGTTAAAATTTTAAAAATAAGCAAAAAATTATTTGCAAAATTTTTTTTTTATTATTTTTTTTATATTATTTATTTTTTTTGCGTTTTCGTATACCGATTTTTTTATTATTATTTTAGAGGAGAATATGATTAAAAAATAAAATTTTAAAAATAAGAAAAAAATTTTTTTTTTAATTTACAAAATATTGTTTTATTTTGCTTTTCCGTGTACCTATTTTAACCAAAATCTAATCAGCTCTAAGTCTCAATATTTATGTACTAAATACAAAATTTTGTTAAAAAATTTCTATTACTTTTTGAGGTAGAGCGCACACAAAATTTAACCACATACATACATACATACTGTGGTGAAAAAGAGGATTCGCACCTACCCTGTACACATTTTGAAAGTTTTATTTTGTTTTAAATAATTTTAAGTTGTAAGACTGGGGAACCGGACAGGTGGGGGCGAACCGACTAGGATGATGGCTTTTCGCCGATAGCGCGCCGCCCGAGTATGTTCAGCTCGAGGCGATTAATGCAATTTTTTGATGAGTTTAAATTTGTGAATTATATAAAGTTGTTTGCCGATAGCGCCCGCCCGAGCATGTCAGCTCGAGGCGATTATTGAAAATTTTTGATATAAGTTTAAATTGTGAATTAAATTTGTGAGTACTGAATTTTTGATTTGAATAAATGATTTCGATGCGAATGCATTAATTGCGTAATTTTTGGATGTTAATTTTTGATAATTGGAATTGGATATTTTTGATGCGTTGCTGCCGAGCGGTAATTGATTTGAATTAGTAGTTTGGATTGATTTAATTGATTTGATAAAATTTAAAGAGAGCGATTGAAATTATAAAATTTGAAATTGGTTTAAAATTCGAAGAATTAAAAATTACATTTGTACGAGCGTGTGGCCAGCTGATAGATAAGCCGACGTTTTGGATGGGCATAAGGTTGAAAGTACGAGCCTATTTAAAGTTTCACATTAAATTAAATTTGAAGTTATTTACGATTTATGAAGAAGATTTATTTTGAAGAAATTATTGAAAGTTTTTGGATTGGCCAGCATTTATATTTAAATTGGATATTAATTTTTTGGAAAACAATTATATTTCTTAATTAGTAATTATATTTGGAAGCTAAATTGGTACCCAGACTGTTTTATGTTGAAAACAGAAGACGGTATCGTCAATTTGAACCCACCCCCGAGAAGTCTTAGCGAACCGACTTGGAGGCCGTAGAGATTGATGGTGTTATTTGCAGTTTGCCACGCACTGTAAAAAAATATCATTACAATACATACATACATACAGACATTTTTTGGAAATGGCGATTTTCCGCTTTTGGGGCCCCAAAATGTCTAAATTCATCAAAATCTCAATTTTTTTTTCTGCACGATTACAATACTTTCTCAGACTTCGTATGATAAAGTAAAAAACAAAGAAGAGAAGACTTTTGTTTTATTGTATCACCGTAGGTAAACTGTACTGGAAGTACAATTTTAAAGACGAAGAAGATGTTGGCGTGGTTTTGACCATATGGCGTTCTCAAAAAATACTTTATCGGCCTTGCGAACAATAACAAGAAAATAAATAATATCGAAACATATCCTGGAGTAGACGTTACAATAAATTAATGCATTAATACAAAAAGTGGAGAATGTGCCAAGCCAGGTGTGCAATAGTGGAGATAATAAAATTTAGTTGGCAAACAAATTGTAAATAACAGCGTCGGCGTCGTCTAACTGGCGCCTACAATGCATTCGAATGCGCCAAACAATAAATTGTCATTCATCAAGCTCATTGTCCTATGTCCTATTCAACCGGTATTGCGACAAAGCTGTTACGCCAACAGCTCCTTGGATCAAAATAAAATTATATTTAAATATTCCAAGATTCGTTATGTCGCGTGGTGGTGGGTAGGTAGCACTTACTGCTCGTGCACAATTTGTCTTTCAATTTTTACAAATGGATTTGTAGTTCTCTACAAATTATCAAAAATGACACCAATAAAAATGTTAAATTTTCATCACCTTAATGAATAACGAACCAAAACATGTTGTAAATTTTTTAATGTGCATTCCTTTAAAGCCAGCTTGACGATAATATGATGAATGATTTTTGCCAAAAGTTTACTTTACTACTACGCGAGTAATTCTTAAATTTGACATCGCCCAACACATAATTGGCACATCGTGTCGGTTGGTAAAACTCATTGAAGTTTTATCATAATTTTAAATTTAAAGAGTTATTTATATTTTCGGTTTCGCCGCTTCACCAGATGTAATAGAAATAAACAGTTAGAGAAGAATGTTTTATGCAAAACCCACACATTTCGAAAAGATGTAACAGGTTTGTACCTCGGCACCATATGGAAAAAATTTTAAAAGCTTTTCACTATTATTTTATTTGGAATGCACATAATAAATAGTTTCGTAGTCAAATAAACAAGAGCAAATAAAATTATACAATACATAAACAGTGCCGGATTTACACATTTTCATACATACCCGCTTCTTATGATAACAATTAATTAATGTACACCATAGATTCTCTCATTAACTTTGAAATAGATCAACCAGGTAGCAATATGTTTTGTTTATTAAAAAAAAACTTTAATTTTTTTGCCCTCTCTGTGGTTAAGCTCCGACGGCAAGCGCGAGTCGTGAGTTTTCTTGGAAAGCCACGCAAGATAAATAAAAAAGAAAAACCTAGGATCATCCGGAACCACTGTTAATGACTTGTACTACGGATGACTTATTGCTTCCATAATTATGAGACAGAGTTTTTAAAGAGGCGAATAAAGGCGAAAAAGCTTATGATCGGCTGATCGTAAGAAAAAAGTCTCTGTAAGTGAGTCAATTTGAAGGTTCCTAGAAGTGTGCCAAAATAATGTATAGCTAGAGGTAATTTAGCTTTCATAATTAGTATAGCTCGTTCCTTGACTGACTATTTCTTGGAAACAATAATGACAAATAAAAATGAAAACAAGCAGGGAAAAGAAATAAAACTAAAGAGCTCATCGGAATTCGACACCATAAAGAACGCAGAAAAACAATCCTTTGAATCAGAATCAACCTAAAGTTAACTCTGTCTTTAGTCAATTATAGAAGATTAATTTCTGAAATAACGTGATATTAAAATAGAAGACGCAGAAACAGACGGTAAAAATAAATAAAAATAGTATAGGGGTTTCGATTATACACAGAATAGATGCCTTTACACAGATCCTCATTAACCAATAAGAAAGACGAAGACGTTCTTTGAAGTGTGACATAGCTAGTAGAGTCTTTGTAGAGCCTCTGTGTAAATCATAGATAAATCTATGGTGTAAATCTCTTTATCTATGGTGTAAATATGGTACCTATTGAGAGCGGTAACGAAAGAAGTTCGGAAAACTTGAAGATCGCAGTCGTTCTAACAAATCCGACGACAAACGAGCAGGAGAGCCCTTTTTTGCAGCGACGGCGCCAGCATTTTTTAAATGGGGCCCAATATATTTGAAGTGGGCACAAAAAATTTATAAATAAACTAAAAAATTACAGTATTGAAATAAACACTTAAAATTTAAACGTATATTCTAAAAAAAAGAGAACTGTCAGTTAACCCTCACCACGAATTTCAAAATTTCAACTACTATAAGAAACAGGACAATTTTCTAACCATATTAAAACAAAACTTTTGTTAGATTATCCATTAGTTTTCGAAAATATCGAATTTAAAAATCAAAAATTTACATATATTTTAGATATACGTTTTAACATGGATCTACGATAGGCCGTGGTTGAGTTAGTCAAAAAGCAAGCCCGGAAGGCGCCGAAAGTGTCCGGAAATGTAATTTTTCCTATGCAGTATTAGAAAGAGGACACTTATATAAGCATAATTTATTATTACAATAAACATGTTTGCGGATTATCCATTAGTATCCGAAAAAATCGAATTTAAAAATGAAAAATTTACATGTATTTTAGATGTTTTAACACGGGTGCATAAGTTGTCGTGGTTAAGTTAGTCAAAAGCTAACACATAACAATTTTAAAAATTTTCTTGACAGAACTCACCAACGGTGGAACTCGAAGCCATTTAACTCGTCCGGGTGTCGACCGCGACTAGCGTAGCGTAGCGGAATGGCAATGCGAAGCGTTTAGTGCCGTAGGCGCTTTAATCTTCTTCGTCTGGTGTGTGGGTAACGGGCGTTGGAAATCTTGGATCAAAATATACGCTGACGCGGGTTTGGCCGCGTCGATCTGAGTGGTGAAAAAATTTAGACAAGGGGAATTGAAGATTTTGAATTTTGAACTTTGAAGAAGTTTAACCGAAGTTTGCCAAAGTGTGTCGAAAACTAACAAAAATGGGATTTTGTGGGCGATCAGCTATTTGAACCTCAAAAAGCGTGCGCGTCTATGTTGTGGTGTACCGTCTCGGATGTCTCGCGTCGACCGCGACTAACAGCACACGTACAGTCAACAGAAATAAAAGCGGGGAGCTTAACTAGCGAGTTACCGTCGCGCGACTCATGGCATCAGAGTGTATTGTATTACAACTACCTGCTTTTATTAACTTTAACGTTTTCTTCGAAAACTAATGGGTAATCCGCAAAACTTTTTGTTGCATTATACTCAGAAAATTGTCCTCTTTCTTACTGTGTAGTTTAAATTTTTGAATATGTGTTGAGGGTTAACTGACAATACTTGCAAAAATATTTTCAGTTTACTACATATTAATTTTTTTAACTTCCTACAATTTGGGTGGGCACGTGCCCACCCTGGCCCACCCCTGGCGCCATCGCTGCTTTTTTGGATGGAAAGTCTTCTGTTAGAAAACTAAACTGCTAAAATGTCAGTTTTTGAAATAGAAGCAATACAATAAGGTCTTTATATCTTAAAGGTATTTTTAAGATTGTACAGAATGAGGAGCGTAAGAACATCGAAAAAGGAGGAAGAAAGTAGAGTAGCGGCTGTCGAAAGAAAAAGTAGGCAGTCCGCCTGAAAAATCGGATACAATAAGTGAGAAGATGAAACGTGTAAACTGCCGAAGGTTTTTGACATTCGAATCAAGATCATGCGGAGATGGGACGCGGAGGTGTAATCTCGGAAGATGAATGCACACTCATCGCATTTGAAGAACTCCTGTTTGAAGGTTACCTGTACACAGTGCCACCCTAACCACGGGGCTAAATGGTCTATAGCCCTGGGGTGCAAGCTTTTTGGGGGCGTCAATTTTTATTTTGGTCTTTTTTGGCATTAAAAAAAATAAAAAATTATTTACGATCTTCTTTGGAATAGACCAAATTAAATAATATGGGTGTTTTATATATAAAGAATAACTCATTTAACTTGATTTGTTAAGAATAACTTGATTTTCAATCAATCTTTCATCAAATCAATTTTTTGGGCTATGGTCACATGAAGGTGGAAATTAAAAAAAAATGCTTTAAAGAGGCCTTTTCTTAGAAAAGTGTACTCTATCAGCACTTAAGTTATGTAAAGTGTATCCGGAGAGACCCTGTATAAATTTTTTATTTTTGTATAAATTTTGTTTTCGTTTAGGAGAATAGTAATAAATTGACCTTTAAATAGAAAAAAATTTTAGAATTTTTTAAGCAGTTTTGTGGTATTTAGTAGTATGTGATATTATAATAATTAAACCTAATAAAATGTTAAAAAAAATAAAATTTTTAACTGTTAAGTACAGAATACATACTACAAAGAAAACATAATATTTAAAAACCGCTAAAATGACAATAATTCTCATTTAACAGAGTTGAACTTAGAATATTAGAATAAACAAGAAAATAGAATTTTGAAAAAATTACGCCATAAAATAAAAAACTTTGTAACATATTATAAAAACCCTTATTTCACGATTATTTTTTGATCATCAGTCATGTATAACAGTAAAAATAACAAGAAGTGAGAGCAAATATACCAAACAAAATTGAAAAAATTTTAAATTTAAAAAAATCAAGAAATTAACCAAACTTTAAAATAAATGTGCTTACCAAATAACCAGACTAAAAGAATTCACGTTCTAAATGAAATTTTAGGTTAAGTAAATAAGTATGAATCTTTTCCCCCCTACACTGTAGAAATATGAAGTAGAGACATACAATGCCATCTATCACTTCGAAAATTAAATATGAAAAATTTTAAATTGTTATTAAATCATTTTAGCGTTTTTTAAATATTATGTTTTTTTTGTAGTATATGTATTCTGTACTTAACAGTTAAAAATTTTATTTTTTTAAAGTTTTGTTAGGTTTAATTATTATAAATTGACTTTTTCTATTTTGAATTGACGTGTTTTCTTTTGAAGAGAGGTGCATTAATTTTAGTAGCCCAGGGCCGCCGTATATCTTAAGACGGCCCTGCCCTGTACTTGTAAGTTCAAAAGTATTTTTATGAAACTTATGAGCAATATGAAAAAACTGGTAAATTTTTGGAAAGTAAGCTCAGTTGATATTGGTATTTGATTAGCATAGCGTCGGATTGATCAGAGGTTATGAATGCAAGAATTACCTTGTGGAGGAAATTATTCCATCCCCCCCCGTCTTGAAGCTCTCTTAAATTCATTTTTATTTATAATTTTTAACGCTATAATTTTCATTATATGAATTTATCGTTTAACTCATTAGATTTCTGTCCACGGGACCGTTCTCTCTTTGGAAGGTATAATCAATTATATTACAAATGCCCAAACTTATAGTCAAAGAATAATATCGAAATTTGTCAATCCTGGGATTAACAGTAACTCTATCCTAGCAAATATTGGTAATCCAAGAATCAATCCGTTGAAGTTGATCCAAATCCAGAGTTAACCCTGAGAATTTCGCTGGTTAACTTTCTGGAAAGCTACAGAAAAAATTGCTAATTTTGGGAGGGATATAAGATTAAGATCGCAGCGCCACCGTGTAAAAATGTGAACTAACTTAAAACACATTCGTGTGACGGCAGTACTTGTGTTTTATGGTGTTTTGAGAGTTTTTCATTCCTTTTTCCAAGCAAACTTGTTAATTAGTTTTTATTTGTGCTAAGACAATTTACGGTTAGATAGTAAGTTACTTACTAAGTTACTGCAGTTACATAGTATATATATACCGGTCTTGCGCCAAACCGGCATCGCGCCAAACCGGGCCGCGCCAAACCGGCTGCACCAAACCGGCTGCCGCAAAACGGTCGCGCCAAAACGTACCATCCCGTATATATACGGTTAGGTGAGTTTTAGATCGCTTATTTGAGCGTGGGTGTTTATGTTTAATTTTAAAAATTTGCAGATATGTCAGAATCTTACGAATTAAGATTAAGTCTTCTTGACTATCTAAAGACTCTTCAAGACTATCTTGACTAGAGACGGTCGTCAACTAGAGCGGTTAAGTGCATTGCTGCTAATGCTGAATGACTGGTTCGACTCCGGGCTCAGTAAAACTTTATTCTGACCGTCTCCCCTTGGAAGGCAATGGCAAACCACCTAGGTGTAATATGCCTGGTACATCCTCTCTGGAGATGAAGTGTATACACTTCCCGCGGTTCGGAGCCCGCGTTAAGCAGTAGGTCCCCTATGTCTGATAATACTTCCAACGCACAACACAGACATAGGAGAGAGGTCGCCAACGTCCGGGGAACCGGATATGGCACATGAAGAAGAAGACTATCTAAAATATTTAGAGAGATCTGAAACATCTAGATGTGTTTATGAAGGCCTCGTGTAAAATAATCATCTTCTGTAAAATGTAGTGAACACACTTTCATGAACTTTGTCACAGTTTTTCCTATTTTTAAATTTTTAATCCACATTTTTTCACTTCTACTAATTCCTGAATTCCCATTTTATTCACTACGCGTGTTTTGTATTTTTCAGCTGTGGGGAATAAATGGAAACTTAATTCCGAATTTTTCTTTGCCCAAGATGAACATTGAGGCACTGAACAATACTGATTAGCACTCATATGCTCATATTAATAGTCAAGGATTGATCCGAGATTGTAGGATCCGAGATTTATCAATCTTTGTTGTCGTATTTAATAGTTCATTAAACCTCTGGTTTAATCTTAGGTAGAAGCAGGATTATTTTAACACCCAAACTTGAAGGTTATGTTTCGGTTAATCTCGGATCATTGCGACTATTAAAAGCATTTAAGACTGATCCGAGATTTATCTTGACTATTAATACGGGCAATATTGAATTATATATAACAAAATTTAATTTATCGCCGAAAACTTTTAAAATTACTACTACAGCACACGCAAAACTAACAATACTACTCATTTAACTTAGTTCGCCAAATTTCCGCTAGGTGCCGTGTTGCTTATCACTACATCTCTTTTTGTTAAATATAATACAGAACTTTTTTTTTCGGTGCATCATAAAAGCAGTAACTTTCTCCATTTTTGGAACAATTTCCTGAGTACTGACGAATTGTTACAAAATTTACCTTAGAAGAAACATGTGCCTGTTAAACGAGCAATTCTTGATAGTTTGCTTATTTCATAAGCCCTGTGTAGCCGTAATGGGTATAGTAACTCCGGTACGACTTTATTAATTACTAAAAAATAGCGAACAATATTAAAATTTGTTTAAAATAAAGAAGTATTTGTTGTTGCATCCTGCCCATTTTTTTCCTCTTTTTTTAACATTTTTGATAACCTTCACCGTTTTCGAGTTATAAAAAAGTCTGGAGCTCTTCTGATTATGACCGTAAGCATTTATATTTTAGTAACGTACAAGACATAAACTACTCAATAGCGGAAATGCTTTCAATTATAGAGAAGTTCAAATTTTGACCAACATCCAACATTTAGCAATGCATTTATTTCGATCTGCGATGGTGTAGAATGCGGTAATGAGCAAAAAGGAAAATAAAAGAAATCTGGAGTCTTGCACATCAAATTAAGCCGATGCAATAAACTCCAAGTTTTTAATTATTTTTTTAATTTTTCAACTTCGTGTGAACCTTTTGAATGTCGGTGCCCAACTCGAAAATTGAAAATTAATGTGGTAAATTACATTCGCAGTTGCTTCGAGCAAAATACAAATACCTAATTTTCTTTTTGTCCTTTTTGTTTAAACTAAATTTAACTTCACGCCCAACTTCACGAAAATAATATATTCATAACTTATTTTGACCTCAAAATATCGGCGCCACTAGGACATTTCGTTTCTGTATACCTGTTTCTATTTTTGAAGCTTCCAACACAATAGCCGATATCTCGAATCAATTTCAAGTTATAATGTTAGAAATTTTTCATCTCTAAAATGTCCTACCTACCTGCAACGATGCAAGTAGTGTGGGTATGTACTAGGCATTAATTAATTACAAATTTATGAGCATCTTTTAGCCTGGTTAAGTAAAGCATTAAAAAAATAATTACTACCTGACAGGCTGTAAAACTTTTAATTTAAAACTTACGCATAAAAAACAGTGGCAGGTGGAAACTTTCTTCAAACAAAAATTGCACCTTTCGATTAGTTTTTTTTTAAGATGAATATAGAAATTAGCTAACCCAATATCTCTTTTAAATTTAAAAATTATTGGATGAGGCAAACCTTTTTAGTTTTTAATTATCTTACACTTGCTACAAATCGGATGAGATAATTCTTTATCCTCGAATTCCACATTTATCGCACCCCTTTCCAGATGACACTTTTTGTGGATGTGCATTCGGCTCTTGAAAGTGTTGCTTGCTGATGGTTGACGTTTTATTATCTAAAACATATGCTTTTATCCAGTTACTTACACATTTATTTATGTTCCTACCGTTTTTCGTATAACTTTTTATGGGATTTGGTTTTTGACATAATTATTCCATGTCAAAAATAAAGTATTTCATTCGTCTATATCCCAAAACTTAGAATTTACAATAATTTACTTTATTACAATAAATTATTTCAATAATTGTTCAGTGCCACTAGTTTTAATATTGCACTTGTAAATGCCAAAATTTGTTTTTTTTTGCTTTTAAGCAAAGCCACTGGTGTCAATGCCTGGGAAAAAACGTCGGTCGATGCCTGTCAATTGATATTCTTGTTCTTTATTGCTAAGCAACACTTTTGATTTTCAGAATCGCAATTATGATAATATTTAAAAAATAATGTAAACATGACGATGTATCCTCGAGATGAATAATTTTATTGGGCAAACTACGGGTTGGTATATTAATCTATGCGCAATTTTCCATTAAAGCAAATGTTTGCAATAAAATAGCTATACGCGGGTAAATTAAACTACTATTCATACGATAAAATCAAAATCAATAAACTTAACCAAATAAATGTATCTAATAATTATTTATTCGGTACTTTGCATACGTAAGTACATATTATAAAATTAAATTCCAAAACTCTACAAGCAAAATAAACATTCTAATTAAATTTCAGTTAATTAAGCTATTTGTTTTTATTACAAATTAACCGGCTCGGTGGCCTCCGGTCGTTCCTGGATAATAGAAATTCTTTTAATAAGAAATTATAGCGTTATAATGCCTTAATTACCACTTCATAGATTCATAGTACAATTTAAGAACCTAGTAAGTTCAATTGAATTGGGGTTTATTACTATAATCATATTTAAGGAATCTTAAATTAATTTTATTTTTATATTGAAATGTAGCTATTACGCACCTGAACTAGAATAATTTGAAAGTTTAACCAGAATTATCCATTTTAAACAAACATTTTTATTTTTTTTAGTTTTTAAAATTTTAAATATGGATTTTACAATTTTGGCTTATAACGTGGAAGGATAAGATTACGATTTATAACTCAGAATATTAAAAATTCCGATTTATAACACGGAATTTTAAAATTTCGACTTATAAATCCAAAGTTTAAAAGTCCTACTTATTACAGGAAATTTTTAAAATCCCGATTTATCATTTGGAAATTTAAAATTTCGATTTATAACTCGGAAGTTTATAATTTCGACTTCTAAGTAGCAATTTTAAAATTTTTTATCCCGTCTTTTTCAAACATTAAAAAGTTTATAAGTAGTATGCGTGGTATTTCTATAGCTTCTTTGACATACTAATGGAAGAAAGCAAAATCAGCCAAAACCAAAAAAAAATATCAAGAAAAAATCAGATATTTTAATTTTTTTAAGTAATAATACTAAATAGGGCGCAAGTAATCATCTGAGATGCATTTAATTTTTATAGAAATATAAATAAAGATTTGGAAAAAAATTATTTTCAATTTTTCCAGAAAATTTGCAACATTTTTGATTTTTCTTTTTGGTTTTCTCCAACGGAGGAGCCTATAGCTTAGTAAGCCTCTAGGACGATTCTTGGTTGGGAACCGCGAGTTTTATCTTCAGTCCGGGCTGAAAATTTAGTTGGTCTGTCTTCCGTCGTGGTTCGGATTCCACGTTAAGTAAATTTAAGTTAAATTTGAAATTTGAAATTTTCTACTTCACAGTTTTTATTGCTATTTTTGCTCAATTAATTAGTTTAGTGAGAAAGACCCACTCAGTTGTCGTAAGGATAGTTGGGGGGGGAGCTTATTGTAGCATTTTAAAGCAATGTTGTTATACCTACTATTAAATGCCTATAAGTATTGAAGTGTAATTCTACCCCCAGGTGAATTTTCTTATTAATTAATTAATTTCTTCCAATTAAATTTATAGTTAATCAATTTTATTTTTCAAATTCTTCCAAGCAAAATATTAGTTTAATTTTCAATTTCAATAAAATTATAAAATGAAAAAATTAAATTTATCGATACTGGTATCGCAGGCTTGCTCTTATCAAATAAATTTTATAGTTTTTTCAATAATTAATTTTATAAAATTTTACCCATCCAAACAATGTTTCAATGAATAAATCCAAATTCTTCCAATTTCTTTTATCCCTAATTATCTTCCTAGCTTCCGTTGAAGTTTATTTTTCCAAAAATCGTTCAGACTTCCTTCAAAATTAATTAATCCAATCTTAATTATCAATCAAACACATTCATAAAAAAAAAAACTTTTTATATTTTTAAACCATAAATTTATTCAGTTATTTTCTGGGACCCAAAATTATACGTCCATCACGTCGACCATTTTTTGACAAAAGGCCCAGTATTTCCGGTGATCCATCCCCACCTAGTCAATTTTACAAAGTTCCAACTTAATAATTAATACAATAATTTCACCAAAATTAACATGGGGGGGGTCCAAATCACTTTGAAACACCACAGTATATTGTCGTGTTACAGGATATTTGGACCCACCCTATACTCTTTTGGTAAAATTTTGTAAATTTGTATTTTAATTTGGTAATTTTGAAATAGTGCAAGGTAGGGAAAGAAAATGGAGAGATAGGGGCCTTTTGTCAAAAATGACCGCACGGGCCGCTCGAATGAAGTTTTGGCTCTGAGTTTTAGAATTGAGAATAATTTTGTGAAATTTTTATGCGAGTATTATTTTGCAAATGTAATATTTTTTGAAAGAGTTGTTTTGGAAGTATTTTTGAGATTTGTGAGTTATATTTTGGATTAAAGTTGATTGATTGCATAAGCGAGTTTTATTTGTTTGAGAAAAAATTTTGGATGTTGGAAGTTAATTTTGTATTAATTGTGATATTTGAGAATAAAAATTCAAATTTAAAAAACCAACGTGCGCATTAGAAGATCTCACGTTTGGCTATGATAGTTTATAATCGTACGTTCGATACTGGAAGCGAAATAAAATTTTTGAAGTTAAAAATAATTGCGATTGCCAAATTTTACAAAGAAAATTTTTAGTATTAATGATAAAATTAGAGTGTGGAATTATTTGTAAATGCATATTTTTGTTGCTTGTTCCTAGGTCGTAAAAAATTGTATCTATGCGTTTCTACAACTTTAGAGTTTACAACCAAAATTTGAGAGTGCATATTTCATGTTTATGTTTTTAAAACATATAAGTGCATATTTTCATAATATTAAGAAAATAAAATTTGAAAAAGATAAGCTTTGAAAAAATAGCTTTGAAATGAACAGCTTCCCAGGCACGACTTGGAAACGAATCTGTTTATTTATTGCTGCATCCGCAATAAACATCATACATCAATATTACCGTTAATTGTGCCGTCGTAATGGAAATGCAGCTTATGATTATTTTATTAAAATTAAGAAAATCTTATATGAAATTGAAATAGTTTGAAGAATGTTATTGAAGAAGTTATGCGATTAAATTCAAACTAGATTAAAAGTTCATAATTTTTTCAGGTTTTCCTGATGAGAATTCGAAATTCGAAACATAAAGTAATAACAGTTATATAGCAAGCTATATTATTCATTTAAATAGTTTTTGCAGGGCCGTATTTAGACAAAATTTTCGGGGGGGGGAGGGGGTTTAAATAAATTGCAAAATAAATAGCTAATTTATTAAAATACAAAGAAGTTTTTCTAAATTTAAATTTTGTTATTTTAATTTTTGAAATGTTATGTTTGGAGAAAAGTGACTAGAAGGAGGTTTTTTTTTGCCAAGATGGGGGAAACGACAGAAGCTTATATTTTGCTCCGCTGATTTTTTGAGTATAATTTTGTACAAGTATTTTTGCAATTAAGATTTTATTTTTGAGTATTGTTATTAGAAAATTTTTTTTGAAAGTATTTTGTTAAAAGTTACCGCAAAAAAATTGAAATATTGTGAAAAAATTGTTTTTATTTAAATAAAATAATTATTTTTTTGGGCGATTTTTCTTTATTTTCAGAAAAAATTTTGATTTTTATGAACTCTATTTAATGATTGAAAATAATTTGTCGAAGGAGCGACAAATTTTGATTACAGGTTGACTTCTGGGGGGGGGGGGGCATTATCGCGGATAAAATTTTGTTTGTGCCATTTTAAAAGTTTTGTTTACTACGATATTTTTAATAAGTTTAAACTTATTCATATTTTAATTTTAAACTCTCATGTAAAAAACCGTTTTTAAATAAAATTTTTTAGTTTTAAAATTTGAATAAAAATCACAAACTAAATTCTTATTTTACCGATGGCGATAGTAAAATAATGTTGTCAAAACGAAGAACTAAACTAGATTGAAAGGAAATTTCACAAATCTAAGCAAATGCCCACTCTAATTTATTGCGGAAGTGTTATTTTAAGCTATGCTGCCCATGATGGTCATAAAATTTATGTTGCCTTTAAAATTTTTGGTTCAAACAATTTATTACAATTTAAAATTTTTACCATAATAGTAAGAATTAAGATAAAATACCTATTTCATTTATTTCAATATAATTATTTTTCAAAAAATCGAAAATTAATGAATAGGAGTAATTAATAACTAACAATTAATTAAGTGGTCGCAGACTCTTACACAGTACTGTAAATATTTAGGGCATTTTTATATTCTTCATCTTCGGTTTTTATATTTTTGCAATTTAGTAGTACGTGTATTTAATCCAATGTCGCCAATCGTCGGATTATAATACGAATTTCCGATTTTTTAATTTGGGATTTAATTTATTAGAAATATCTCTTTAGTTTTAATTTTTATTTAAACAAGGTTTAATGGTTTTGTTATATTGTAAAAATTGTTTTAGTTTTTTCTGTTTTTTTTACGATTTCAGTCGAACTTTTGGTACTTTATTAAGGAGGGGGGTGGGGGGGTTAGGGCTTATACTCCTCCCCCCCCCCCCCGCTTTTCTCCTTAAATACGGCCCTGACTTTTTGAACAGTATTATGTAAGTTACGAATTAAATTCTATTTCAATTTCATATAGCACGTAAAAATTAATTAAAAAAAATAAATATTATCACATGTTAATAACCTTAACCATTTTATGATTATTTTACGACTCATAATAAATTAGAGCACGGAATTTAATGCATTTGCAATATTCCTTAATATTGATGTCACCCAAATCCATATGGATAAAGCCGAATTAGGCAAATCAAAATTCAATAAAATACTTTTTAAAATGCATATTTTTAACACTAGGTGCATATTTTCGTAGGTTGTGCATTTTTTGTACTTTATTTTTTCAACGGTTCCACTTTGAATATTTCAAAGTCGATTTTCTCGAAAATTTCTTGCCACGGACCCAACAGCTTTGGGGGAATTGTTATTCGAGGGCTGACTTTCCAGCACAATATGAGACTCAAAAATTAATTTTTTAGTACATAATCATTTTATTTTTAAAGCATATACGTGCATATTTCAGGCATTTATTGCTGCATATGTATGTGCATATATTTGGTACTTTTTAGTGCATAAATTCCACACTTTAATGATAATTAATAATTTTGTTTTACGAACTTCGAACCATCGACCCTAAAATTAATCCCGCACAAGCAAGTGTTTGGTATTTTTTACAAAAAAAATAATTTCAATATTTTTTAGAAATCCCTCGCTCCCTAGAAATTATAGATGTGACCCGTTAAGGTACTCGATTTGAATCCTGAGAGAAGCTAATATTTCTTATGACCGTCTTCGTGATTCGGAGGGCACGTAAACAATTTATTTTTTGATTGTAGAGGTGCTATTGTCAAGTACGGCACTGTTGAAAATTAAAATCTGTTTACGAGTGCAAATTTAAATTAAATATTTAATGATGTGTGTAATTATTAACAGGAAGAAGTGATTAGATATTTGTAATGAGTAATCGATGACGAATTAGCTCGATCTAGTTTCAACAAATAATATTTAATTAGGCAATCAATAAATCAAGAGCAGGATTTTACAGGGTGTTCGGCGTAGGAATATCCATAAATAGTGACTGGAAGAAAAGAGTTTGTGACGATAACGCTAAAAAATGATAATTATGTCGAAGAATGTGGATGCGGTAAGTGGTACAAATAGAAATTATATTTAACATTTGTTTCTAATCAAGTGAGATGCCTAGCAGTTCGGCAATTAGGAAATACAAACGATCCCATTTGTGCTGTAGGCTTCCTTTAACTAACAGCTGCTTTTTCTAACAGTGTCTTATTAAATAGTCACTAAGCGATAAAGTCAAATTATACGTGCAATGTGCGCTCTACAAAGTGTTTTAGCTGAAAACGGAAACGAGCAAAGAATCAACTGCTTATGTTTAAAGAGGGAGTGGCAGATGCGTCTTGCCGTTGTTTGACCGTTTTCTAAAGCAACAAATGCACCAAGGCACCTGCATTCCAGATGTGTTTGTGCACTTGTCTCGTCTTCGTCTCCGCTTCTGTTTTGTGCACTCTACTTGGATTAACTAATTATTATATAGCGTGCGGCACATCTGGAACTACCGAAACGAGACCATACCATGTCGTGTGCTCTTTGTTATAATATCACATTGTACCGGTTGCGAAGGCTTCCTACATAAGGAAATGAATTCTGCCACTATCGCAAATGGATTATCGATTGGACCTACTATAATCCTGTTACGGCCGAATTTAAAACCTCTTCGTCTTTTCAAAAATTTATTTATTAATAGAAATATAAACAATGCGTCAGTTGGAAATCGTAACGAACACGAAGCAGAAGAACAGGAACTATTAAATACATATGGTCGGTATAATCTTTTTATTCAAAATAACAGTTCACTCGAACATGGCAGCTGGAAAATTATCGCATTGCTCAAACCCGTCCATCTGTTGACAAACCTAAATTTTCTTCTTGCCAACATTACGACTACGAGCCGACGCCGTAATTTTCTCCAAAGTCCTCCAATCAACTATGATTTGCTAGAAATTCACTTTTCTGCTCGAACGAAACAAAAAAACAAATTTAATTCGCCATAATCTTGAAAGTGTCAAAGTAATGGTAACTAATTTGCCGCTTCCTGTATAAATTAAACGTTAGCCTAATTTGACGCTGTGGCTAAAACTGGTTTAACAATTTAAATTTATTAAGCGGAAGCTTCGTTCAAACCTTCCACATTGATAAAATTTTCGACGTGCTTGTAAAAATCATCGCTTCGCTATCTATGTTTGGCGTTTACATAAACTTTGTGCATCACATGCTTTTTCTACCCAAACAATTTTAATATTTTTGACAGTTGACTAGAAAAAAAAAACAGGAAAGTGTTTGTAAACACGAGAATAATTTTTCGAGAATTTCTCTTCCCACCCAAGTGGAAGATTTGACCTTAGAGAAACTGCAGCATTCTTTCTTCCACAATCGTATCAAATATAAGTTGAAAAATATCGAAACAAGTTTAAATTCCCATTTTGGAGTTTGTTAAACTTTAGACAAAACGTTGCAGAAAATAGCAACACCAACACCTACCCGAGAGTCAACAACCCCATAAGTTAGGTGTCAGAACTAGATACTTTTGATAATAAATCGATTTGGACGAAAAAGTTTAGGATTGCTCATTAAAAGCTTTGTGGAATAAATTCAAACGTAAATTGCGCGGGTTGTGCTGGTTACGTATCTGGAAGTGAGTCACATTTTCAGCGGCCAGAAGAGTTCAAAATTGATCGACTTTGAAGATTTTTAAATAGAACCGATTATAATTGTACGTAGTGGTAGATGCATGGACGGAGACGAAGTTATTTGTATTTATCTTATTAGTATGCGGCGCTGGTTGGAACATAAACGAAAAGGAGATGGGATAGTAAATCATGATCTGGCAGTGACAAGTGCCTTGAGAGTCGAGCCGTCGGTCGACCATCTGGTCGTTAGAGGCATTCCAACTTGCTGTTTTGCCGCCAGCGACTCGCACTACTTGTGCGGTATTATTTATGGCGAGACTCTGGCGCCAGCTGGCCACGGTCACTGATCCACCGACTGGACATAGGCGTACCCCATGCATTCACTTTTAACACCGCCAACGCATCACATCTCACAAAAGCTCATCCCTATTCATCGTCGGCGACGAACCCAAATTTTAACCTTCTTCCACTTGTCATTTCAATCGGAACCAACCCCGAACGCCTTATTCGAAACAATTAATTGTTTTCTCTCGAGACTTGGAAACCGATAAGCCCGACCCTTCGAGAGAGACGAGAAAAACAAAATTATAAATACGGACGAGTTATCCGAATAAATACAAATAGGTCAATTAACAATTTAAACGTATACAAAGGTGATAACATGTAAATTATTTAAGTGAACGTGAGTGATGCTTATTTAAACGTGTAAATATTTTAAATTAAGTAACAAATTTTGCAATTTAATTTGCCAACTACACCGGTTCGCAAAAAAAAGAGAAAGGTTTTTGGAAATTTACAACTACGCGTCCCACTAAACCATCTTATCACTTTTAATAATTTTATCGTAGAGCAGCTGAAAATTAGCAACTAATTTCGATCTATAATATTTAATTTGCATCTACAAACGGAATCGGTCGATAATTTTCACACCCAAATTTTATTCCTACCGCCAGTCGCGTAGCTAGGAATTTGGTTCAGGGGGAGCCTGCGAGCGCAGCGAACCGTTTTTAATAACGCCGCAGGCAAAAATTTTTCAAATTTTCAAGGTCATAATTAAGTCATAGGTTAAGTCATAGAAATTATTATTATTCTAATATAATTATAATTGTAAAATCATTTCGTTTTTTTTTATTCCAAAAGTATTTATAACCTCTTCTACATTAATGTAGGCACATTCCTGTGATCTGCTAGTAAAGCTAAACCGCCTAACCTATTCTTGCCCGTACTATTTCTCAAATTTGGCTTTATTCGTTTTAAGATGGAAAATGTTCTTTCACCAGAGGCTGTAGTAACCGCTAATGTTACAGTAACCGCTAACCCATAACAACATTAATTTCATTTATTTTGTAAATAATTTTAAAGTTTGAATTTGTTTTATTATTTATTTATTTACATTGTACATAAAAAATGTTTGTTAAATTTGCTATGAAAATAAAGGTGGGAAGAACGAAAAATAAAGAAAAGAGAGTGGGACTTGAAGGTTGTACGTTGTAAAAGACTTAGACTCAGGCCTTGACATCGAGTAGACGAGCGGACGAACATCATTCCTGCAATGAAAATTAAATTGTTAATTGTTTAAAAACTAATAAAATAAGTTAAGTTGAGTTGATGGTTTTGTTTAATTAATAAAGTGCAGTGCAAACAAAATAAAAAAAATGAAGAATTTAATGAAAATTTGGTCGTTCAGCGCATGAAATATGTCGCAGACAAATTTAACCAGGCGTGGCCAGATGCAAAAGACCATGTGCGCTTGCAAGGCCATACACAAGGTAAATGTTGCACATTTGGAAATTAAATATTTACGCGACAGAAATTTTCAATTTAATTTAAATTAACCAATTGAAGAAGAGCTCATAGCTATAAAATAATCTGTGTTACCTCAACTATTTTCACAAGAGGGTGAAAATACATAAATTTGCAAAGTTGGGGGCATAGAAATATATTCGGAAACATCAATACTGAACTGATTAAGAGCTTCCATTGTATATTTTGAAAGTTCTCGATTTCATTTCTGATGCAAAATCAGCCATTTGCCTTCAAATATAGTATCATTAGTGTTTTGAAAATCATTTATATAGAAAATAATTTCGGGGGGGGGGGTCCCCAGGTCTCTCCCTTGGCTACGCCACTGCCTACCGCGATCGAACGAAGTGGTAATTACGACGAACCAAATTGGTGGCCCAAGTGAACGAAAAATTTGAAACAGAATTTAAAATGCTTATCTGAAATAACATTTCACAATACTTTGACATTTGTTGCCTATCCAAAAGCCTTCAAAAAGTACTTAATTTACATTAGCTTCATTTGCAGGTTATCTATGTATACTAAATCCCACACGTTCCAAGAATTTTACAAAACATTTTCATTAAATCTTGTTTCAGAAATGCATTTTTATCATTAAACGACGATAAATTTTAGTTAACTTCAAAATAACTGTGATAAAGATAATCGCGTGCAAAATTTAATGTAAACTACCCGCATAAAATGTCAACCATTTTTCCCACAGGAAAATATTAATCAGCTTACAATCATTTTTTTTACCGCAAAGTTACCTGCATTATCGGTGGAGCGACTTCTTATTTCTTCGCAGTGTTGACGTTACATTCTGCGGAGACTTTGCGGTCAAGTGAAAGGTTTGGCGTTAAGGGTTTTTATGTCATCGCCACCACTGATCCATCCTATAAAATATTTCGTCTACTAACTAATCTTGTTTTTTCTGAACTTTGCTTTCTCTATGAATGCATTATGATGCAATTCGTATTTATTATTTAAATTACAATCAAAAATAGTTGAGATAATATTAAAATAAACAAAAATAAATTCGTAGTTTGTGATAAATTTTGATTATTCCGCAATCGTCTCGAGTGTGCGAATTTTTGTCTGGTAATACAAAATTTTGTAGATACCATGATTATTATTGGTACCTCCCCTATTCGCTGCCCAATCACGGCTTTTAATATGCTACCGTTTTCTCAACTTCGATCATTTCAGCAAGAATTTTGCATTTGCGATTGTAAATATTTCCCATGGGAACATGGGATAGCCCAGGGCCGTAGATAGGTATTTCAGCGTCGATTGCATACGAAATAAATGCAAGGCCGGCAACTTGGCCTTTGGCGAATTTAAAATTAAACTAAAAAAACGCGGGACACATGTTTGTCTCTCTAAACTAAATAAACAAAACACTGCAAATGTTTTGTTTCTTCCGATTGGTCAGCGAATTCCTTAGAATCTTAGCGTTAGGTACTTGGATTTCTGATGCAGAGAAGAAAGAAAAATGCGGAAAATAAGAGTGGTAGATCATTAACCTAGTAGTTAGCGCGATCAACTGCTGTCTCTAAGATACAAATTGAAATCTGGAGAGAGGCTAACTTTATGTTGATATTCTGCAGTTTAATGATATTCGAAGTGCCATCATTGACACAATAAAACAGGGTCAGGGGCATATCTAGAGTTTGTAGTAGATTAATGGATTTGCTATTACGCACTAAAATGTTGGTGCCAGTCCGCGATTGCTTGAATTACCACTTATATTTCTCCAACTTCTTCTTGAGCAAGATTTAAAATTTATAACATGGGTTTGTAAGAGATACAAATATTTTACCTCGTCTTTTTAAATTCCTGATATGGCAATAAGTTTGTTACTCTTAATTAACCGGTTAGAGATTAAAACACAGGTGTTACCATAACAGTACCTTTATGGTAATAATTTTGCGATTTAAATGCATTTAACATTTTTGATAACGCAGGTTTTCTGTTACCAAATAAAAATTGCTACCGTCAGAAATAAATTTAGTTCAATTTTTTTTCCTTGTTTGGTATTCTTATTATCAATTAGGATTATTTTCACTTTGTTATAAATTTACGAGTAGAGAGGTAGGCCCTACACAACCCAACCGTTATAATACCTGACACCCCACACCTGACATTTAATGCGGCAACACCTTCATCCAGGTGTGGAAGCAAAATATTTGAAGAGGATTGCGCCAGACCATTACACCAGTATTTAAGGTAGGTAACGGTCTATTTACATTTTTATTATCAAAATTTATTTGTTTTTTGTACAAGTATAAAAAGTGACTCTTTTCCGTACAGTATATTTTCAAAGTTACTTTATAAAATGAATTAGTAAGTCAACAGTAAATAAAGAATTTCAAACAGCTACACAAAATATCTTTAAATTTTAATTAAAAAATGTAAGCTAATCAGGATTGCTTATTGCAATTTATGTTTAACTTTCATCATTTTGTAAAAAGGCAAAAGGCATACTTATTTCTATGAAATAATACTGAGATGACCATAAGAAATTAAGGGTGGGATTGTATTTGAACAGCTAACCCGAGCTAACCCTGTTTTAACTTTTTCTGAAAAATTTCATCGAGTTTCCTCTTATTGTCTTTAGACTTTTTGCAAAAAAGTTTTTTAAAAAAAGCGTATCTTGCACAGTTTTTCTAAGATTTCTTCAAATTTTTGTATTCTAGATTTCCTTTTAAAAGATTTTTGAAAATTTTTCCTGAATTTCCTCTTGGATTGCCTTAAGATTTTCTTTCGAAAAAGTTTAAAAAGCAAAAAACAGTTTATCTTCCGTAATTTTTCTAAGATTTTCTTAAATTCCTTGAGATTTCCTAAAATTTCTTCAGGTTTCCCTTCATTTGTATATAAGATTTCCCTAGCGATTCCCCTCTAGCTTCGTATTCGATGCTAAAATACTGGAGCATATACAGGGTGTCCCCGGATACACTTTACATAATTTAGATGATGATAGAGGACACTTTTCTAAAAAACATTTTTAACAAATTTTTTTTTCTAAATTCAAGCCTTCGAGAGTTAGGCCTCTTTAAAGCATTTTTTTAAATTTCCACTTTTACGTGGCCATCGCCTGAAAAATATTGATTTTTTAGTAAAAATGGATTAGTGCTTTTTAAACAGCGTGAAGTAATCTACAAACTAGATACAAACATTTTTGTCTAAAATCAACGGATTTCGAGTGATGAATATAAGTTAGGTAAAAAAATATTGAAAAATTTTACCTTTTTTTTTTTTTTAATTTTGGTTATTTTCAAAACAAATAGAAAATAACTTAAAAAAGTTTTAGAACTTTCTTGTAATTATTTTGTTTGGTATATTTGCTCTCACTTGTTATTTTTACTGTTATACATGACTGAGGATCGATCAGAATCGTGAAATAGAGGCCTTTATATTATGTTACAGAGTTTTTTATTTTATTTTTTGGTGTAATTTTTTCAGAATTCTATTTTCTTGTTTATTCTAAGTTCAACCCTGTTAAATGTGAATTATTGTCATTCGTTAGGTTTAATTATTATTTTCAAAGCCCTGTATCTTTTAAACGATATATTTAAAAAAAGGATAGAGTCATGTGTTCTATCCCAAGAATTGAAGTTTTTCCTATTGACCATTGGAGAGAGGACAATTTTCTGAGTATATTAACATGAAAATTTTTTAGGATTTTGCAATAGTTGTCGAAATAACGGCATTTTAAAATTACGAAAAGTAGGGAAATGTAATATGATACACAAATATGATATGATACATTTGGATTATTTCAATCTGTTTCTTGTCGATTTAAAAAAAAATTTGAAAGTTTGTGTGTAATTAGCCTAACAAATTTATTTTATTTTCATTTGACGTCCATATTTGTTTAACAAGAAGCAGCAGTCTTTACAATATCAATTTGCGGAAACTGAAAAATCTTAGCTTTTATGTATCTTATCACCACGAGGCTGAAAACAATTTGTTTAAAAAGAAATTAGCTACAAGTTTGATTTTATAACATATTCTAGACCGGTGGTTCCCAAAGTGGTCTATATCGACCCCCAAGGGTCGACAACGACCTGCAAAGAGACTATGTGAGCAAAAAAAAATTGGGGGTCTGCGAGATGTAAATGGGGGTCAACGATAGTGGATCTCATTTAGTAGTAGTAGTTAGTTAACTGGTAGTTAGGCACTATTCCGACGTTTCGGGTCCATTTTCAAGGATTAATATAAAATACAGATCTTTTTTACAAATTAATTATGAGAAAACAAAGAAAAATATGAAAAAATATGAAAAAACAAATACAAAAACGAAAAATTTTAAACAATTAAAAGCAAATATTGCAAATGAAAATATTGAAAAAATAATTTTTATCATCAAATTTTGTTTTTTCATGTTTTCATATCTTTGTTTGGTTTTTCATAATTTATTTGTAAAAAAAAAATCTGTATTTTATATTTAGTCTTGAAAATGGATCAATAAAGAACACGAAACGTCGGACAATTTAATTGTTTTAATGACCGTTTTATGTATTATAGAAGAAGTATATTACAATGACCCGAGCTATACAAATTTTCTCATTCCAAAAATTATTCTAGCTGGGTGTACATCCATTATTTAACAAGAGACTCTTCAAATTGTTTTTAAAAATTGTAAATTTTTGTTGTAAAATTTGTTACCTTGCAATGTGGTTTCGCTCCGCCAGCTGTCCACATGGACGCCTGGTCAAACAAATTTTGCTGCGACGTATTTCAACAAATAACCAAATATCATCCAAAAATTACAAATTTATTATCAATCAGCACTTCACTTTAATTAAAACAACTCTAAATAAATTATAGTTTACTTTTATTCTTAAAACCATTTAAAAATCAAAATTTACTTAGACGGGAATCCGCCTTTTGCTAACGCCAAACCGCGTCTGCTTCGAGTGCCTCCCACTCCTACTCTACCTTTTGCTTTGCTTTCTATGTACAGTTTTTACAAAATTATAAAATTAATAATTTACAAAATAATAAACAAACTTCCAAATAATTTTATAAAATAAAAGAATTAATGGTTTTATGGTTTTGAAACACGACAATATATATCTTTCGAAAGATCATTTTTTAGAGATACACATTTTATTTTTTTACAAATTTAAACACCTTAATTAGTTCAGAATTTTTGGAGACGCTAAGCCTCTCTTGCCTCCTCTGACGAGCCGCCGCTGACTAAGTGGCAACATTCTTTCATAAAAAGCTGCTTTGGTTGTTCAATCGTCGTTACTATTAGGGATAATTTCGTTGCAGAATTTTAGAGTGAAAATGCAAAACAATAATAATTGAGAATACAAAATTATGTAGTAGATTATGCACTAAACGAATGTTTATTGTACTTATTCAGAAAGGTCTGGAGTAAGTGCGAGTAAGCATGTGTATATAGCTAATGGTATTTTAGTTTCATTAAATTTTTGTCAGTCTCGTTTAATCCCGTGATTTATTCGTAGGGTTTGGAAGATTTTATAAATTATATACGTGATTACAAGCTCTTTGATCGCTATACCGCCTGTATAATCTCCTTGAAAACTATTAAATCTAAAATGAGTATCGAAGGCCGACTCCGTAAGAGTCCAATCCGAACGGGTAACAATTTGATGTGGCTTGACCTATAAGAATTAGGAAAGGTGTAAAGAAGACCAAATGAACGGATAGATAAGGGTGGCTAGTAATAAAGGCACCTGTCGAGTCCGCATTCCAAGCCCAGCACGCCCGTGAGTTCTCACACCAAACAGCGTGCGGCGAGACGGCCGGCGCCAGCGTGGGGCGCCCACACCCCCCTGCTGCTGCTGTCAACTTACTTCTGCTGCTGACAACATTCAGTGCAATGTGATCCTTCGTTTGTTTCGGATATACGAAACAACCCTTTCTAAATAGCACTTATTTACCGACACGCCGATCCAAAATATTGTGTACAATCGCGTATTAATTTACGATTCGACAGCGAAGTGCAATTATTTAGTTTATTTTGCCATCTGCATCGCACGCTCACGACGGTCGGATATAAATTTCGAAAATTATTCCGTCTACTATATTTCGCACAAGTGAAGTGAAAAGTGATTTACTCCAAATGGAAATAGAATCCAAATTTTATTGTGTTTAATTGGATTAAATCAAGAATTTTAAATTACGTGGAATATTATGACGAATGGAAATTGTAAACCAAAACGCTTTTTTGAAGGTAAATATTACGATAGAATAAATTATCGACATTTTTACTGTTATCGGTTCGTCCGTTTCGAATTTTGAAAATCGATGATGCGCTTTTTTATTTTTTTTTCTTTGCCAATTGCAGCTGTTTAATTACTGACGGATAATTTTAAAGTAAACAACTTAATTTCGCGCGTCGTCGCAATAAAACGTAATTCCTAATTTTTGCTCTTTTTGCAGATTTCGCCACAATGACTTCAAAAGGAACCGAAGTCGATTTGTGTTTTGGCAGCGAAGAAGAATATCTGGAAGCAGAAGTTCATTCACCAACCGACAGCAGCGAGGACAGTGTCGAAGTAAAAGTGTCACCAATATGTCTTCGAAATAAGCGGAAGTGTGCGGAACCTAGAAAAGTGAAGGATGTATTTACGGCACCCCCCAAAAAACGAATGTGTTTTAAGACGAACAAAACAGACGTTTCTAATAATACAGACAATCCCGGACCATTTAGACCGTGGAATGACGACAAAAATAATTTAGTTTCTAAAGATCCTCGAGTTCCTGATACAATCAACAGTATTACTAATGATAATAATAGTCAAAATAGTTTCGATTCAAAATTTTTGGTTCCTCAACCACCGGTAGCTGTGGTATTACCAACCCAAAGATTAATTTTCAAATCCAACTACGATCGTCATGTTTCCAATATATCACCGATGCCTACTGCCATCCGATCGCCTTCGCCTTCATCGCCGTTGCCCTTGGTTAAAAAAAATCCGCCTGCCAATTCGAAAGAGCAAAAACTGAAATGTGATACTGTAACAATAAAACGCGAGCCGGATTCGTTGACATTTTGTGATCCATTAAATTTACGTGTTCCCCTTCATCCGCAAATAGCGAATCTCAATTCCATCGAAGCGGATAATCTGATGAGAACGTCTGCCGAGGCTTTTCCTCATCTGCTCAACTCTGCTCATTTTAAAGAAGAGCCCAGCACCTCCGGACGAAAGGAACAACGAAATTATAAAAATATGACCCGCGAACGGCGCATCGAAGCAAACGCTCGCGAACGAACTAGAGTGCATACCATAAGTGCCGCCTTTGAAACTTTGAGAAAATCCGTGCCGGCTTATTCTCATAACCAAAAGTTATCCAAACTTTCCGTACTGAGAATCGCGTGTTCCTACATAATGACACTTAGTTCCATAGTTAACAATGAAGAAGAGTTAAGTGGCCAACCCACGACTGCCCAATGCGTCGAAAGCGTTTCGAGGACCATTCAGAAAGAGGGAAAATTGAGAAAAAAGAAAGACGACAGCGATTGAAAGTTTTATCACCAAGTTGTCTTTTACTTAATATTAAAATTGCGAGGGATTATCTGGTCAAACGAAATTATCGGAAATTATTATTGTAAAAATGTTAAGTTTGATGTGTTTACAAATTATTTTTTAATTTTTGTTTAGTTACAATAAATTATTGTTTAGTTGCCTCTAAAGCAAAATATTCGTACTTAAAATATATTATATGATTTATTTATTTTCAATATAATAAAAATAAACTTTATTATTTTTGCGGGTGTGTTTGCAATTTATTTAGGCAACTTGAATTTTTCTGATTGCATTTTCGTTTTTTAAAATTCCCACTGCTAACATCATATTTACCTACAAATTAAAAAAAGGGGGTCTGCTATTGTCTCGACGTTTATTTAAAAAAATGTAAAATCCCGATGAAAACGAATAATTTTAATCACTTAAAATTTCTATACATTTCACGAAAAACATCACAATGTTGCCTCTTTTTTTATCGAATTATTATAAAATTTGCATTAGAAGTCACGCTACGCTACTGACCGCAATATATCGAGGTATTCCAGTAATAAAACCAATTAATTGTTGATCAATTAATATGATTATTTAGTCTACTGTTAATGATACTTTCGATAACTTCCATGGTTAGAAGTTTTAGATTTTCCTGCATTCTCTGTTTAGTTATTCTCGTTTTTTGCGACATTAATCTGCATCCTGTAAAATAAAGTGCATATTATTAACATCAAAAGGAAGCTAACTTCTAAAACTAACATACTGCTAAATTTTGTAAAAATCTTCCCAAGCGTGAGAGCTTTTAATTTTTAAACAAACATTTGAAAACATTCTTGTTTAAAAATAAATAAAATGACGTTACACCAATGAAAAAAAAAATTGCATAGAAAAGTAAATGCAGATTTTAATTCATCTTCATAACCGCACCAATATGCGGATTCAAGTGGAATGCTGTACTTGTTACGTTTGATCTAAAAGTATCAGATAGATAAACCTTATGGGAGATGAGCCATCGTTCATCTGCGTCATCTGCCATCTGAATGGCAGTTCAACGAACAACAGAGTTATTGGAAATCACAATAATAATTTTATTTATTTTCTTAAATTATAGGTTTAAGTGTCTTACCTCCCAGACACCTTCGCCAAGGAATTTATGATTGATGTCCTTGAGTCTCCACAGGAGTTATTCGCATAGAACATGGAAACGGGAGTTGATAGCAAAATTATATAGGGCATCTTCTCGTCCAATGTACACTTTTTGCTTTCAAATGACCATCATAGTACCTCAATTTTTAATTTTTTAGTAAAAATGATTAAAGAACGCAAATTTATCACCTTCAAACCTTTATTGTCTAAAATCAACGGCTTTTAAATTAATTAAGAAAAAAGTTAAAAATTCAAAATTCTTTTATTGGTTCGAAAAATAAATCTTATAAAATAATCAAACCTAACAAAATGTTAAAATAATAAAATTTTAACCGATAAGAATACATACTACAAAGATAACATATAACTAGCACTACAACCCACAGTGAGTTTTGGCTAACCACTTCAATTTATGAAGGGTTTTACAAGGCATATTACCTCGGTGGTTTGTCATTACCCGCCGAGGGAGGACGGCTAGAAATTAAAGTTCTTGCTCCACTCGGGCTCGAACCAAGGATCTCCGCTTGGTAGTCGAAGCACTTAAGCATCAAACCGTAACCGTCCTCACAACAAATATAACATAATATTTAAAAAACACTAGAATGACAATAATTCACATTTAACAGGGTTGAACTTAGAATATTAGAATAAACAAGAAAATAGAATTCTGAAAAAATTACGCTATGGAAATGATAAAAATTACTTAAAAATAAAAAACTCTGTAACATAATATAAAGACCCTTATTTCACGATTATTTATCAAAATGCTTAAACATTTTAAAGTTATTTTCTATTTATAAATCTTCTAGTTACTACAACTAATTTTAAACTATTAATTTAAATTAAAACAATTGTTTTCAAACAAATTTGTTCCCTACCTCCGGAAAATGAAAATCCAAAATGTTTTATAAAATCATTAATTTTTGAACAATTTCTGTTCTTTTTTCACCAATCACCAAACACTGGCGTAATATGGGCTGCCTATACAAAATTAAAAAAATTAAAATTGTACCCTGCGGTTCTCAATCGGTTTGCGAATCGACTTGGCTAATTACGTATTAGAAACGAGCAGTGAAACGACAGGAAAGTTTTATACGATCATAAAGATTGATAAATTTGATCTAATTTGTAGGCAGATCTAAATATATTTTCAAACGTTAAAGTTGTCATGCTGTTTGGAAAGCCAGCTGAATCTAGCTCTGCTCGTTTACCGTTAATGATGCGCGAAAACTTGTAAAATTTTATTTTTGGAAATTCACTTGCCTGTTTAAAATTAAATGATACGCACATCTTACTTAATTATTTTATTTAATTATGCTAATATTTCGTGTTTCGGTTTCGTAACAGACTAACTTTATTACTGCTACTAAAAATTATTTTAATTTTATTTTCAAGATAAAATATCTGATATTTAAACAAGATTAGATATTGCAATACGCAAACTTTGAGCTATGGCGAATTCATGTATTTGTATACAAAATCTGCACAAAAAATGAAATTTTCGACAATAAATAATTTTTTTCTGATTTCCATCGCAATACGTAATTGCGTGACCAGTTTTTGCGGAAGAAACGATATGTCTTGCACTCATCAGGTGATTATTTTATTATTCTATTATGGTTTTGTCCTCATAACAAAAATGTATTTACTCCTATTTTTTTTAGTTATGGGATAAAAATAGTGCCACACCAAAAGAGGCTTGTGTTGTAAAATATTTTAAGGTGAATAGTTTGGAATGCCACTTACTTGGATTTGAGAAAAACGAAATATCCGATATTGATTTTGGAAATGTTATACTCAAATCATATGTAACGGAGTATTACTCACAAACGCTATTTGAAATCCACTTTTCGAATATAACTTGGCACAGTAAGTATTCCCAATTTGCTATTACGAGCTAAAAGAAATTTGGGGGAAAATTTTAGATGCCAAAATAAAAATTTCGAAAAATGGCAAAGAACTCCAAAAGAATTTATGCAGAACTTACGCAATATGGAAGAACGTTACAGTACCATTTAATTCCAAGTTGATGAATAACTGCAGCTTTTCACATTCCGACTACGAGGGAGAAGATTATGTGTTTGAATATGAACTGGATAAACCGTTCGTGTATAAAAAATTTGTGTTTAAAGTTCCATTTTTTAGCAATTTTAGTAAGTTTGCATTATTTGTTATTTCACCGTATGCTACTAATCTATATTTCAGCCTATTCAACACCCCTAAATTTCCATCAGGTTTTTTCTTATGTTGATGTCACCAATCCCGAACTCTTAACTCTTCATATCCAACCCATCAGTTGGAAATATAACGTTTCCAAATACTTAGTGGAATTATTTATGGAAGATTACGATAACGTGTCGACCTTAATAGTAGACAGAACTTTGTCATCTAAGAGTGATTTATCAGAACAACTTCAGTTCAGACAATCCGTATTTGAAAAGTCTGCAAAATATTATTTTTCAGTTGCGGCTATAAGTCCAAAATGCAACGATCATATTTGTTCGAAAACTCTAACACCGAAAATATTTGTACAACACCATAAAAATACTTGGGCACTTGCTAGTTGCGTGGGAGTTCTTTTTATGGTCATAATTCTAAGCGTTTTCTTTCCCGGGCTCATTTATATGAAAAAAAGAAGTAAGTGAAAAATGTTTCTATTGTGCTTCTCAAACTCTTCATGTTCGATATCAAAATCCGCTGTAGGATACCAGTTCATGAGTTATAGTTTTAGAGAAGTACGGGAAACAAAAATTCAAAAAAATGATTTTTGAAAGTTTTAAATTGTATAATTGTAGGAAAAAGTGCGAAATTCCAAAGAAGACGTGAATCAGAAGAACAACCCATTACAATCCCGCCGCTGCCTTCTGAAAACTTTGAATACGATATACAAAAATTATCTTTGTGAAACAATTTCATATTATTTATTAGTAAACATTTTCTATCAAATAAATTTTATAATATAAAAGAAGTAAATTAAATATATCGGTGGGCCAAATAAAATCTACAAGAAACTAATAATAAAAGTTTTCGTACGTGGTGAAGCATAGAAAACGCAAGAAAAAACACAAATTTTACGACAGCTGACATGGATAAAGTATGCCATGTTTAAGAAGATATGGCGATAATCATTTTTTTAATAAAAATTATTAAATCTGTAACAATTATTTGCATAACTGTTTCCCGCGACCCTTAACTATCGATCGCGTCCTACGCCCATGGTGGATACCGCTTTCTTACGCACACTTTCGGCTTATCACTAACTTTACGCGTAAGCGAGGGACTTCATGTTGGATCGTCAAGTAAGACGGAGGCATTTTATAAATGCAGGATAAGTCAGTTATATTTTAATATTTAAGATAATTGCAATTGCGCAAGGGTCCAGTTTTGGCATTTTAACCTGAGGCGTGAAGTAAAAAGGGATTTCCAGCAAAATTAACGTCGACATTAGTTGTAGATTGAATGAACGCTTGTTCTATCTTTAAAACTACGAAAGGGTCGTGTTTGATTGTCTTGCCATCTTTGAGTTCAGAATCGACGAGTTACTGTGTTGTGTATTAGTGCAAGGTGCTTCGATATTGGTGCAAAAAGTGATTTTCTGTTCGGGCTCATCGATTCCATCATCCTCCAACCGAGCAGTTCAGCGAGCTACTGTCTTCAGTAGCTAATTGTCTTCAGTTTGGAAACACAGAGGGTTTTGGTGGTGTAACCATTGTCGTAAGAAACCTTGTAAACGTACCTGAGCGCTTGGGTAAGTCTTTTTTTTATACTGCGGATTCTTTTCTGTGTGTGATTCATTGGGAACGTATTTGGTTCCGATTAGTAGTGCGACGTGTCTTTACGCCACATTTTGCTGCCGCATTAAAATTTGTATATTGAAAATTGTTGCAATAACGTTCATAGTAGATTGTACATACGTATTTTCTTATTATAGGATTTTAACTATCAGTATTTTTATTTGCGAAAGTGGAAACAAATCCTTCTTTATAGGACTTACGCTCTTTGCTACCGTATTTAACAGGAGCTGGTTTTTTCCAATCTGGGCTTTATCACACTATTACTGAAAAAGATCGATTCCAGGTGTGGTGAGGAGTTTATTGCTTTAACAAGAATATTCTTATTACAAATCCAAAAACGAACAATGAAAACATAATTCGAATCTTCTTCTCTTTCCAATGAAAGTTCGATAATAAAATAAACGTAGAACGTAGTTCATGTGCATTTGCAACGTTACAGATTGACAATATAGATACAATGTGATTTTGTATTGGTGGAATGGTTTGGTTGGGCCGTTCTTCTTCAGAGATGGATTGACTTATCATTATCGTAATATGATAATTGAATTCCTGACGCCTGAACCTTTGCCGAGACTTACCGGGAGATTTACCTTAAACTTAAATCTCCGAAACTTAAATTGATTTTAGTTTTTTTTTTTTTTTTTTTTTTTTTTTATTAACATCCTAGAATTTAATACAATCTGTTAAATAAATAACAATAAGCATTATTACTTGACTAAGAAAATAACATGGATGAAGCTGACCCATCGGTAAGCCTCATAATGATTGCTAAAACATTTACATTTTTATTGTTTTATTGTGGTCATAAATAAAGTTATTTAGGTCACTAATTACTAATTAGGTTCGCTGGGCCAAGTCTAGAGGGTCAAGCCTCTTTAGTCTTCTAATATTGGGGGCGATAAGAAGATTTGAAGCCAAGATGTTAGGATGAGCGCTGAGTCTGTGTTGATACTTTTCGCTTTTAGATGCAATTTCCTCCTTGACCGTAGCCATGCACATATCACGATGGATGACTTCGTTTGGGACGTACCAGGGTGCATTGCAAATCGCCCGCAGTGTTTTAGATTGGAAGCGCTGTAATCTTAAGATATTTGATGCACTAGCAGAACCCCATAACTGGATTCCATATATCCACACAGGTTTGATGATGGCTTTATAAATTAGGAGTTTATTTTCCATGCTGAGATTGGAGTTCCTACTCATTAACCACAACACCCTGCGGTAGATAAGGCCCAGCTGCAACCGCTTTTTCCAGATGTGTTTCGTCCATGTCAGGCGTCTGTCTAGATGAATACCGAGATATTTGACTTCATCACTTTGCGGGAGAGGAATGTTGTTTAATGAGACCACCGGACATGTCCCCCTCCTCAAGGTAAACGTAATATGGGTAGATTTTGTGCTGTTGGCTTTGATCCGCCACATCTTAAGCCACCTATCCACTTCACCAAGGTGTTTTTGTAGGTATCTAGATGCCGTGCCTGGGTCCTGATGTGAGGCCATTATTGCAGTGTCATCCGCAAAGGTGGCTATTTCGGTGTTTGTGCTAGTTGGCAGATCAGAAGTATACAGTATGTACAAAAACGGGCCAAGCACACTGCCCTGAGGTACACCAGATGATATGGGAACCAGAGTGGAATATGCGTCCCCACATTTCACGAGGAAGTGTCTGTTAGTTAAGTAAGACCGCAATAGTTGACAATATGGATGAGGTAAGTTGCTCTTGATCTTGTAGACCAATCCCGCATGCCACACCTTATCAAAGGCCTGGGAGATATCCAAAAAAGCCGCCGAACAGTATCGCTTGTGTTCCAGATCTTCTCTTATCCTCCTAACAACTCTGTGTACTTGTTCGATGGTGGAATGATTTTGTCGAAATCCAAATTGATGGTTAGGTGTTAAATGGCTTTCTTCAAGGAGTGGTTTGAGCTTACCCACAAAATTTTTTTCAAACACCTTGGACAAAACAGGCAAGAGACTGATCGGACGATAAGACGCAGCCTCCGTTGGATCCTTTCCAGGTTTTGGTATCATGATTATTTGGGCCACCTTCCATTGTGAGGGGAAGTAACCCAATCTAAGTATGGCATTGAATATGATAGTTATCATTTTCGTTCCCACTGGTGGTAGCTCCTTCAGAACCCTCCCTGTTATCAGATCGTACCCCGGTGCTTTCTTTGGGTTAATGCTGTTCATTATGCACGATTTTACCTCTGCTACTTTCATGGGTTTAATGGGAACATCCATTTGATAAGGTGCTTCTAGGAATTCATGTATAAATTCATACATGATTTTAGTGGCGGATTATTATTTTACGTTATAATTCACATAATAAGAAGTATTCCAGAGCGGATTTAAAAAAAATTTGGATTTCGTTGTAGGTACAAATTTGAAACTCAGAAATCAGGAAGATTGAAAAATTAGTATAATTTAAAAGAAGTAAAATTGCAACAAAGATGGAAAATGAAAAAATTGTTTGAAAAAGGATTTCACAACAGTATGTATTATCAAACTTCTACTATAATCCAATAGATGGCCGATGCGTGAAATATATTGCTTATAATAAATTATTAAAAATATTTGTTGAACATAGAATTTAAAAAAAACTGTTTGGTAAATTCAGTTTATTGCTTTTTATTTAAAAAAATCTTTGTAATTTTACCAGTACAATTTTTTATACGAAAAAATACAAAATTTATTATTTAATAGTATTAAGTGTCAACATACTCATAAATTCGTAGTTATTATATTAAAAATAATAGCATATTCTACCTAAAATAAATCTGATTTATATTTCTTATAATCTATAGGCAAATTAATTAATTAATTACAAATTAAAATAATTTATTAGGTTCTTCAAAAAATTATTTCAAATTGTAATTTCAATGTAGGAAATTCCGTTATAAACGCGATAGTGATTATATTGACTTTTTATGCACTATCAACGTATAAATACTAAAATTAAAATAAAATCCGCATATTTTGATATTTTGAATAATGCTAGGAAATCACACTTATAAATAATAGTCAATTGTAGTGCATTGATTATGTTTGCTGATTACTTCTTGTGGTTAAGCAAATTTCATCGAATTTCAATTTCAATTTCATTGCGAATTTCATCAAAATTGCGAATTTTATCAAAATTTACTTGCCAAGACCCAAAAAGATCATATTGTAACGATTAATCCACTCGATTTGGTCTGGATCTGGACCAATCAGAGAGTCGGATTTTTACTTTGACCAAGCTAAGTATTTTCGGGATGATAAAAAAATACAGCCCCAAGGAAATGAAAATATTTAAATATAATCCGTGAAAGCAGAGACAGCCCAGAACCCGGCTCTCCGATTCGTCCAAATCAAGTATTTCGTCACTGATGTAATGGAACAAACAGCCTTGGTGAAGTGATAAATATTCTAAAGATTGCATTTAAAAAAACCTTTTCGTAAAATTTCCCTAAAGCTTTTGGCCAGGAAAAAAACAACACATAAAGATCGTTTACACGGACTACTCTTGAATATTATCATATCCCTACGACTGTTACTTACGAATATTTTTTAATAGCAATAATGTTGACATGGATCGCAATAAAAAAGTCTTCGTTACATTAATTAATTAGGTAACAAAAAAATTTACTAATTTATGGTTGTATTAAAAATAATAATCGATATATCGCATGTGATAATGTATGTTAACAGTTTTTGGCACAAAAACACATAATTGGTAACTTTTACGTTGTAAAATATTATCACAAATCTCCAAATTTCCTAAGGATTGCAACGACACACACAACACGAAGGAAATAAAAACCAATCCATAAAAATTCCTTTACAATCGTTATCGGGATCGTACGCTAACAATCGATGCCATTTGTATTTTTGCTCACATCCGCATTCTCCAATACAGCGTTTAGTTCTCACTTTACTAAAATCATAAAAATTAGGAACGCAAACCAAAATAATTGGAAGACTTACGAGCAAACTTCCTGATGCACTGCCTGTTCAAAATGTTGGGTATTTACAATCGCCCTAATTTTTCCTGCCGAATTTGACGCCCAATAAGGCGTAATAATTTCTACTTTGCTTTCACAAGCGTCCAATCTAGAATATAAAATGATCTAATTAAATCTTACCAATTAATTTTGCTTCTTACCTTCCACTCTCTGAACTTTGATTATTATTTCTAAAATTCTGTCTCGTTTCTCTGTTTAATTTTCCAAAATACGTATTCGCTCCATCGGAATTTGGATCGGGTCCGGGAGCAGTGTGTAAATCGGGAACCCCAGGTTTAGCAGACCTCTTCTGCTTCCCCCCACCTGGGCCCGGTCCTGGGCCGTCGAATTCTGGTATAAACGTAAAGTCCCCATACATTCGTTTCATAAGAGCCTTATTTTCATCTATGAACAATTCAATGCGTTCTCTGAAAATATTAAGGGATACTTTTAAATTGTAATGAAACAAAATGAAACTTACAGTGGATAGGAATTACCAGCGGTAGGACAAAACAGTTGTTCATATTTTTTTATGCATGGCACTCCACGAATATATTCTGTACGAACTTCTAAACCTAAAGCCACCGACAGCGCCGTCCATAAAATCTGAAAAAGAAACAAAACTGAAATCCATTGTTTTTAATAGTTTTGCCGATTCCTGCCTGCTTCCCCGATTACCGAATAAGTAAATATTTTTCGGTAAGTTTTTTCTGAACGAGTTACCATGACTTTCAAAAAAGTTGACGACACTCGGTATATTATTGTTTCTAAAAATAAAAATGCTTTCCAATCGTTGCGGTGTAGACGTTGAGTATTGCGGTTGTGATAACTAAATTTTGCTTTACCATTTTTAGTAAAACCACAAGCGCAAACTAAGTCGATCTTTAATTTACAAGAAAAAAAGGCCACATTTTTTGATTATGTTTATGAGTAACCTAATTTTAAGTATAATTGAAATTATTATTTAATCGAATGATGATGCAACAATCGTTCGTATATTCTTCAGGACATTGACCATTCGTATCATCATTTAAATGCTGCACGGAAAAAGTCGCAGACTTAGGAAAAAATGCTTTTTATTTTACAAAATTATTGTATTGTTTAATGGTATTTGCATTAAAATAATATTAATATGAAAGTCAATGATCTGAACCTTGACACACCCGGAGATTTGTTCCGGGTGTTGCTTCCGGTCAGTGAATATTTGTATAGGGTGCGGTTAAATTGAACAAACACAAAATCGTATCGTTTATTATATTTGCAAAATTAATATTAGTATTATTAATCGAACCAGTTAATAAATTATGCTTGGGCAATAAAAGATAGCTTTTTATGTTGCGGCTATATTATATTCATTTGTTTGTTTATATTGTCGTGAAACAAGATATTTCGACCCACCCTGTGCTAAATTGTAAAAATTTGTTAATTTCATTTTTAAACGTTTGAATTGGAAAAGTGCAGAGTGGGGAGAAATAATGGAGATAAGGGCTTTTTTGGCCAATTATGGCCGACAGCGGGTGCGAAATTTTGTATGCCCGCTGAATTTGATTTTTGCTATGAGAGTTTGTTATTTTGAAATTGTGAGTAATTATTTTTTTGATTTAAATAAAGTGATTTCATGCGAATGCATATTGCGCTATTTTGGCAGTATTATTTTTGAAATTTGGATAATTTTATATTGAGTGGCTACTGAACGGTCGATTGGATTTGTTGATAAATTAGAAGAAGAGAAGTTGAAATTAAAAATTGGATTTGAGTTGTTGAAAATTTAAAATTTGCATTCGTAGGAACGAATGGTGCTATTGATAAGCGGGCGATTTGGATAAGGTCGGAATCAAAACCGAGAATACTACGTTTGAATTGGAATTACATTTATTTTTGGAAACATTTTTTGAATTACTATTTAATTTTAAAAACAAGAAGAAATTTTTTATTTAATTATTTTTTTTTGAAAACGTAAGAACTCTCGACCTTTTGAGATTTCCCAACTGCTCCCGCACACCAGGGTTGCCCGAGTGTGTGGAAATTTTCTATGAAAATACCATAACAATATATTGATTGGATAACCAATCAAAGCCGTCAATAATCAGATTTAAATTTGGTAATAGCTTATTTTTTTAAAAGTAGGTAACCGACGTTTTTAAATTTTTAACTTGGCTGAATACGAGAAAAATGCAAAATGGTTTGGTGTAGAAGATGCGGTCTGCGTAAAGCTTTAAGATCTAAGAGAAACAATTTCTACTATATCGGCAAAAATAATCATAACCAACGCATGTTTTTCGCTATTACTAATGCAGAGACTGAGCTCATTCTTGAGACGACTACGTCTTCACTTTCGTGTAGTGACGAAAATGATTTTGATGCAAATTTTTAACAATATTCCCGATGTTCCGGCAAATAAAAGCTGTTTGGTGTTACCACCAGGGGGGGGGGGGGGGGACACCACCGTACCTGTAAAGAGCTAAAGGTGAAAAGTATCATTTAATTTGAGTTTTAAAGTGGTAGCACCTCGGTACTTGGGAATAAATAAACCCAGTACGTTCCTGCCTTTTATCATCCAAAAGCCCTAAAGCAAAATAAATTAAGGGGGCGCTACCATTGAACTTATAGAAGTCAACAACATTTGTGCGTATTAACTCAAAAATTATGTATGCCCTGCAAGCTTGTGGGGGGGGGGGGCGAAGATAACAATTGGAAATACAAAAATATTAAAATATTTTTTGCAAAATAAATATATAGTATTATGGAATGTTTTTGAAGGATTAGTCGGGGATTTTACCTAAATGAATTTATAATCTTATAGTAATAAAAATTGATGTAACTCAAAAATTATGCTTGGAAAGATTCATTGTATTTTATTATTTGACGTAACTAACCTTGTGAGTCTTAACATAAAAATTGTAATTAATTTGTGAGTAGCCAATTTAAATTAAAAAAAATAATTTTACGTACCACGGTTATCCAACATGTTTCAAATATGTTAAAATTCTTTAAAATCATTGTTTCGAACATTGTTTTTAAATCACATCTTAAAAAAACTTTTTGTGCAGTTCTCTTGTTGCACAGGTATTTAATTATAACTCACAATAATTAAGAAATCATATTCTATATTTGGTAACCGTAATTTATAAAAACAATCAAGTTGTACGTTACACGAACAGACAACAATGAATTAACTACTAACGACGAGACATGGATGTCTATTTGAGATGAGAGTTGGCGCTTCCTGCCATGCATAGGTAATTTTATAGACAACACCTTCGTTCAAACAATAATTAGTCATCATTTGCAGTTATTAATTATCATTATTATAATATGAATTGTAAATTAAATCATGAATCGTGTTTGTGTGTTCATTCAGTTGTAAATCTAAATATAGCCAGCAAATCATGTCGAAGGTGCTTTTTTATCAATTGAAATTTTGTCTGGTCCTTTTTCAATCTAAATTCACTGCTTTTTGATATCTAGTAAATTCTAACGTAAATTTTTACGAAACTATCAAAACATAATTTCGTACTTCACCTAAGCAAGCAAACATTATCTGAATGTTGCAGCAACGTTACAATGTTCCAAGTCTGTAGTTATAGTTTTTATCAACGATAACAAAAATTTAAAACTGATAAACTACAAAAGGTAAAAAGAAATAAATAAAAATCCCTTCCTAAGGGGCTAACTTGATTTTCAGTCTCACTCGACGTAATTTGTCATAAAAATGATATTATTACTTAATAAGAGTAATTTACTTCCTGTTACTGGGTGTAAACCTGTTGAAAATGTATGTTATTATAGGTATGAGTTAAAAAAACTGGTCAAATGTAATTATTAATAATTTTTATAAATAATGATATCATTGGCATTAATGGGGGAGAAAAATTTCCTTACTAATAAACGTCAATGGAATCTGTAGCAGTCATGTCTAGAATAAACAAGTCAACCTACCAAGGATGACCCGTTTCCGGGTTTTGATCCGGTTACATTATTGGAGAATCCAGCCGGACCTGTAGTTGATACACATTTTACTAGGGCAAATTTGATTCGTCACCTACTCGATGAATGAAAAATGGCATTGAATATTAAGTGCCAGCGAGACACAACTTAAATATTTTTGTCATTCTAATTTTTATTTATAAACCAAATCACAATGAAAAATAAAAAAATAAATCAGCAGTAGGTACATAATATACGAACGTATGTGCCCCCCTAAGGTTAGACTGTAGGAAGTTAATATTATTGTCAATATAAATCAGATTGTATTGTATTTTTTACATCAACCAGTTATTAATATTAGTATTTATTGTTTCATTTCCTACCAAATTATTATTTCATAAATTAATTGACTTTATTTATGGTAGGTACATAAAAAACTGATTTACTAAAATTTCGGGTCATTCATGTTAATTAAATGTTAAAAATAACCAAGTATAGATTAAGAAATAACTGTTTTGCATTTATACGTGGTCTTTCAAGTACAATCAACAATTAAAACCCAATTTTGTTATTGTATCGTCTGAGGTAACTCGGATTTTCCGACTTACCCTGTAAGCCAGGCGAATGACTTGAAGTTTCAAAACTGATGTGAAAGCAAGGTGATCGTTGTTCGATGATCCCTTCCAACTAATTGCAGAAAGGGATTTTTAAAAGAGAACATAGGAAGCAGACCGATCAAACGATGAAATCCACTTCATAATTAGTGCGATCGATACCGGTACTACTTAATTTCTAATCAGCAAAAAATAAATTCAAATAAAATTATATAAAGGATATAGTTTAATTAATTTATAGCAACAAATTTAAAATAAAATTTGATAAATCAAAAAAGTAATTCTTACTAAAGGAAGCAATGCCTGTGGCATAGAATCGCGTAGTCTTATTGCATTACCGCGGTTTCACACAGCTAAAAAGTAATTTTTTTTTAAAGAAAACAAGTAAATATTTTTCAGTTTCCTGACGTACTTCTAGTTTAATTTTTATTAACAACCATGATGTAACTCTTGTGATCATTATAACTAAAAAAACATGTACGTAGATCTGGAATTCGCGGAGCAACCTTTAAAAGAGTAAATAAACGTTTGACCTTTTTTTGGAAACACCCTGGGTTCTCTTCTTTTTTTTCATCTTATTCATCATTTTAGTGATGCACAACTTAAAACATTATTAATTATGCAAGAAAAAATGTATGCAAATTAATCCAAAATTTTGCTATCGTGGATTTATAAAGTCGGAAAAATTTTATAACACAATAATTTTATGTATCTAAATTGCTGGTGAAAGTGTTTAAATTAGATAAATTTATTTGATGAGAGTTTGCGACCTTATCCAGAATTATGTCACTATTAAAATATACAATGTGTTGGTTGGTCTGTGTTTTTGTGTTTCCTGATCTTTGATTCATTAACACCTACACGATTATCGAAGTAGGTCATTAGACTAGAAATATAATTTCGTTAGGTAAGAGAAAAAGGGGTTTGCGATTAAAATTTGCAATGCTTAAAAAAACATCCCGTATATCCAGTCAAAATATTTAGGTATTCCAAAAATGTTTAAAATTTCTTCGAATAGGTAGCATAAACATTAATTTACGATATATCGTAATTAATCAAATTATATATGACACAAAAATGTGAATTGATTTAATTAATCATAAATCAATAACGGCGAAACCTTAAAAAATTGTTAAATTAGAAAGTATCGAATAAAGGAAAAAATGAAAATGATTAAATATTTATGACTGATATATCTAGATTGAAAGACGTGACTAAATAAATATATAAGTACTAATTAATTGTTAAGAATCGAACACTGGAGCTTAATAATGCTATTAAATATAAATTAATATTATAGCTGCATTAAGGCAATAATGCTCTTACAAAATCAATATTTCAATTGGCATTAAATTTTGCTGCAATTCAAATTGAAGATTAAAGTGCAAAATAATTAAACATTATAATATAATTAATTAGGTTAAATTACCCTGAAGAAAATAAAATTTACCTTAAACTTTGAAATCATTAATAGTTTTTGAAATTACTTTTGGCGTAGGTTTTATCTATTTATTTTACATCCCATCTACCTACAACAAGTTTGCACTGTCGTCATTAACAAATTGTGTATTTACCTTTGCATAATTATATTTTAATCGCAATAATTCAGCGAAATACGGGAGGGCGCAACTTGCTCGGAGCTTTGACGCAACATTGCATTTTAATCAAAATAATAATTTACGCTCGGAAGATAATTTGGTGGTACGAGTGAGCGCAACTTGCTCGGAGCTTTGACGCTAGACTGCATTATTAAAATAATTTTTAATTGCTTTATTTTAAATTTAATTTAGTAATTGATTATTTCATAATTTTTCTTAATGCCATTTACTTAATCAATCTTGTTTAATGAATGACATCTTGTAATGAGATTTAAAATAGCGATTAGTATTAACTTGTCAATCAACAGCACCCAAGGCGATGTTTATTTAATACTTGTACATTGACATCTTCAGACTCTTATTTTGCAAATATTGAAAATAAATTCAATCTGCAAGAGTGCGTGTGCGTCAATTAACATTTTAATTATTTATTTTCAATCGCGCAACAATTATATTAATATATCTTAATTTAATTCTAAATAAGTTATTAGCTGTCCGTTGTATGTGCAAGGGTTCCCAATAAACCCTTAGGTAATGGTAAATAATTTTTAATAATCTATTTTTATCATAATTTGCAAGATATTTTCACCTTGCAACGACAATGCTGTAATATAAGCCTATAATAATCTGATTATTTAACTCTAAGCGTGTGGATTAACCTTCAGTTTGAATTTTTTTAACCCTTTTAACCCGCGGAACCCTTGATTTATTCCACAAAATTCCATTTGGAAATCATTAGTAATTGATCTGCTTTAAGAAATGATAATTTTTCTTCAATAAGTAATCGTAACATTTACAATTTTCCTTAAAAAGGAACACGAGACAATGACTGGTTCATTGCACTATCAATTTATATATTTGGTTGAGTGGGTGAGTTGGACCATATTTTTTTCTTTTATGTAACAGATTTTTCTAACATTTGATACAGGTTTATGTAGGTGCACCTACAATATGCAATAATCAATTAGTTCAACTATTTGCAAACAATCTGACATGTAATCCCCTATATTGGACTTTTTCTTGTTTTTAAATAAAAAAAAGCACGTGGCACCCGGGTTGTCTGTAAAGTCGGTTTACGGACGATAATTTTACGTGATAACGTCATAAGAAAACATTGATGAAAATTTGCATACTTTTATGAATTGAATTGAATTATGTTTTCTTATGACGTAAAATCACGTAAAATTATCGTCCGTAAATCGAGTGTTAATTTAAAAATTGAATTGGATTATGTTTAAGTAACAGGTAATACGAATTAAAACTATGTTATTACATTAACCCTCAATAGGTTAGTGCGTTATGTGCATGTAACATAATTGCATCATTTGGTGATCGCGAGATCAAACCTCATGCCGGACAAGTTTTTTTTAATGGCATTTTATAATTCAAATTATGTCTATGTATGATGCAAAGCCGATCGTGCCCCTCTCTCTCGCTTGCGGAACGTGACAATTTTCGTGCGTGCAGCCGGTATATCAATTTATAAAACGTTATCACGTCAAAAAAAATGAACAATGAAACATATTGCAATAAACAAATTCATCAAAGTAATACATTTTTTCATTAATACTATGAAAATTTCAAAAGTATTACTCAGAGTTGACAATAATAAAAATTATGCTTTTAAAATTTAACAATGATCTAATATTCTTTTTGAGAGGGCGATGGGCGTCCGCACCAGTCGCCACTGATAGAAGTATAAATAGTTACATAAATGAACTACAGAAAGGTTTTTGATCTTTGATTTTTTGCGCAAGATGCAATTCAGGAAAAAATTTTAAACACTTTTGGAAGACAATTTAGAGGACTTAATTGTTAATTAACAATTGTTTACTCCGAGAAATCCCTCTATTTTACTTTTTACCCCTTTTTGGATGACTCCATTGCTTTTTCCCGCATTTAAGTTAAGTGCTGAAATGAGGCACTTTAGTTCCTTAAAGCAGGGACTACTAACAATGCTAATTTGACTCTCACAACCGAAAAAACATTACAATTTGCTTTTTTACTCAAAAAAATCCATTAAATGCAAAATTTAGTGTGGGGGTTGTTTGGTACACATAAATTTTGTCCGTGATTTACATCGTCGGAAATATTGGAATTAATTTTGAATTTGCCGAATTATTAGAATGTTTTACAATTTAAGTTTTTTTAAACCTGAAAATTTCTCGTAATCAATGCTGCTAAAGTATTTTTTTAAATTTCTACCTTCACATGGCCATAGCTCCGAAAATATTAATTTTTAAGAAAAAATGGGTTAGTACTTTTTTAAAGAGCATGAAATAATCTACGAATTAGATTAAAACCTTTATTGTCTAAAATTAATGGCTTTCGAGTTATGAATTAAGTAAGTAAAAAATTGTTGGAAATATTCGACCTTTTTTTTTAAATTTTTTTCAAAGCTTTGTATCTTTTAATCAAAACATTTTTACAAAAAATCGAACACCCTATTCCGGATATAAAATTTAACGGACTACAATTTTAGTCTAGTAAAATTTTTTGAAAAACCATTCCATTTTACAGAAAATCAGAAAATCAGAAAATATAAAAAATTTTTTGGTTTGTACCTGTCTTATTTATTATTTTTTGATTTTTTGTGAAATAAATTGGTTTTTTAAAAAAATTTTATTAGACAAAAGTTGTAGTCTGTTAAATTTCCTATCCGGAATGGGTTGTCAAATTTTTTGTAAAATATTTCGTTTAAATGATACAGGATTTTGAAAAAAACAAAAAAAAAAGTTCATTTTTTTTACTTAACATTTTTTTACTTACTTTAATTCTTAACTCGATAGCCGTTGATTTTAGACAAAAAGGTTTAAATCTAGTTTGTAGATTATTTCACGCTCTTTAAAAAATCTCTAAACCATTTTTATTGAAAAATCAATATTTTCGGGGCTCCGGTCATGTGAAGTTGGAAATTTAAAAAAATCGGATGTGGCCATGCCCATAACTTTATCATACTTTTAAATAATAATAAATTTAAAAGAATATAAAAAAAATATTATTTTGGAAGAGAATATATTAAAAAGTTAAAATTTTAAAAATAAGTTATTTGTTATTTAAAGTTATTCGCAAATTTTTTTTTTTTATTATTTTTTTTATATTATTTATTTTTTTTGCGTTTCCGTATACCGATTTTAACCAAAATCTGATCAGCTCTAAGTCTCAATATTTATGCACTAAATAGAAAATTTTGTTAAAAAATTTCTATTACTTTTTGAGGCAGAGCGCACACAAAATTTAACCACATACATACATACATACATACATACATACACACATACATACATACAGACATTTTTTGGAAATGACGATTTTCCGCTTCTGGTACCCCAAAATGTCTAAATTCATCAAAATCTCAAGTTTTTTTTCTGCACGATTACAATACTTTCTCAGACTTCGTATGATAAAGTAAAAATGCTTTAAAGAGACCTAACTCATGAGGGTTTAAATTTAGACAAATTTTTGTTAAATATTTTTCTTAGGAAAGTGTCTTCTATCACTATCTAAGTTATGTAAAGTGTATCTGGTAACACCCTGTATAACATCAAAGATAAAATCAAAATTAAATAGGATTGGATAATAATTTAAAAAATATTTGTCGACAATTACTAAGTTTTTTACTAAGTTCTTGCGATAATTTTTTTTTTTCAAGTAACAGCTTAACCGACAGGCTCAACCAGGATTTGTTCAGCAACATTGACTTACTTTTCAAAAATATGTAAATTTGGCTGAAAAAATTAATTTTGAAATTTAAAATCTGATTAGAGAAATGATGACTTTAGATCGCTAACTTATGATTTTTTTTTAATTATTGTGTTTTCGTAGTCTTTTCAAGGCCGAGTTGAAAAGATGGACCTTAGGGTTGCCACAGGGGCTAAATGAGGGCTATTGCATTTTAACAGGGATTAAGAAGAAAATTTTTACGTTATCAGTGCGAGAAATGCAGAAAACTTGTGTTTAAGATTAGATCAATTTCAATATTTAATTATTTAATTACTAATCCGACACATTAGTAAACTGGTTTTAAATGTACGATGTGCTGGTGAGTTTAGACTTTATTTATAACAATAACACGCCTTTAGCGATTCTTTAAAAATAAAATAGTTAATCATAAACTATAATATGTAGGATGCATTCATTAACCAATTTTGGTTTCACATTTCGTGAATTTTAGATCAGAATATGTCATCAACATGTGGATGATATATTTGAATACTCTAAACATGATCGTGAAAGTTTTACTTCTTGTAGTTGCGTCATCGTTGGAGTAGAAATTGTTGCAACAGAATTACCTTATATTTATACTTACACGATCAAACAACGTTTGCCTTCGATTTTTTTAATGAAAACTTTAATATGGTAGGCATTTCCGACAAAGATTTGAAATAATAACGAGATTGCTATCTTACTCATTGAAAGTACAATATGACTTTTATCTAAAAAAAAAAAATTGCAGAATAAATGGTACAACCAAGGTCGGAGTGAAAGGACCCCCGACCCGTGCAAATGAAAAAATTTGTCTTAATTAGGTCGGTCGTTTTATAATAAATAATAATTACTCGCTCTCGTACAAATTTTTTAAAATTTTTCGCATCATTTTGGAGAAATTTTGTTAGCCAATCCTAAACATAAGGTGCACCACATTACGTAACATACACTAAAAAAACAAATCCAGTTTTTATAGATAATGCCAATAAAATAATTAGTCATTTAATTTAATATGCGAGTATTTGAATAAACGTAATTTATATTATGGGCTTTCACTTCTTTTGTTCAAAATTTTAAAAGTCATTTTGTTAAAGCACACATTAACAAATTTTGCAAAACAGGTACACTTACAATTGCTTTATTAACATAAACAAAAATCGGAATTTTAGTATGCACGCTAATCAATTTTTTATGTTAGAAAGTACACAAAAACGTGTTATAAATTTAAATGGAAAATTGTACGTTGTAACCTCTTCAAGTTAACAGAAAGCTTAAAACGAAAATTTCGTTTAAAAATCTTTTATTTCGTTAATTGCATTTTAAATATTATGTTCCATTGCGACACCCGGTAAGCTGATGTAGGATTTAAATCCACGATTCGGTAGCGGTATTCTCATGGGGATAGCAATTTTGAGAATTAACTCAAATTCCCTTTTCGATCGTTAAACTTTTCGAGAGTAAAAGAGATTTTACGTTTGAAGAAAAATAGTACGTTTTATTCGGAGCACAAGTACTTTTTGTGGCTCGATAGTCTTAAGCGTAGGACTCGCACTCCTCGTCATTCAACCCTGCAAACCTACCATAAAAAAGTATGCCTTTGCTTCTTATAAAATAATAAAAATCTTTTAGCTTGCTAACATATTACAATATTTAATCAATTTAAACTACATTAAAAGTTCTTTAATGCATTTCCATTCACTTACGCCACTTTGAATAAAATGTGTGAGAGTGCAATTTAAGGAATTTCTGAAACGACACTTAAATCAAGGTAGATCCAATGATACATACAGTTCAAGGCAAATCCGTACATAAAAGTCATAATATAAAACTTACTTTATTAATAAATCCGTAACAATTAAAATGCGTAATGCTGACAAGATTTCAAAATTTATTTTCCCATGAAATTTATGTAGACCATTAAACAATAAAGCGAAAGAAAGCAAGGTAGGCATAAGATAAAATATAAGTTACAATGAAAATTTAAACTTCATCGACAGCTGTCTTGCTGATGAAAAACATATCTGTGAGATTTCAAATTTGTCTTATCCTTTAAAAATTTATATACTCGTATATGGCACCAATGCCACTAATGGTAGATATTTAAAAATAGTACATTTTCTATATAGGTTATTTTATTTTTGATTGTGGCGGTTTGAAGAACAACTACGTTTCAAGCATATTGTATGTGGGGTTATACGCGTTACACCCGAATAATATAAAAATAAGACAAATGAATGACTTTAATCTTAGGTCTCCCGACGCAATTGTTGGAATTAAAAATAGGAATTTTTGAAATTTCAGTTACTGTTAATCATTGCGGTGTAAACAAGAAAAAAAATTAGTTCTTGGCAGTATGTAAATCGCGAATATTAAATAAGTAATACAAAAACGTTGATGACGCTTTCTTCATGCTTTGTTTGTAGGCACATCTCTGACTTCTGAAAATAATCTAAATAATAAAACATTTATTGGTACTAAATTGCGCAGGTTGTGCGGCCTTTAGGCCGCACCGACCTGTTGCTCTGTTCAGTTACCGGAGATGTGTTACATTCAGAAAAACGCGATTTTTAATTTTATTCTGCAATCCCCTTCTTTTATTTCCATTTTGGTTTAGAAGTTCATTTTAATTTACTTTTAAAATTAAAAATTTTAAATTGGTGTCAAGGTTGCTACAGCATAATATTGATTTAAAAACAAGGATATCCTACCAACTTCAGGCACTACATTATTTTATTTATATTAATATAATTATATAAATTATTAATATAATAATAAATAATTATTGTGAAATCTTAAATTGTGAATCTTAAAAAAAACAATCTATTTGGTTCAGCAGAAAATTTTTTCCCGATATAAATTCGTCTACCTTTTCGTCGCCGCTGGTTCAATCCCGGGCGGAGTGTAAATTTTACTCGAATAGTTTTTCTTCCTTTCCTTTCGTCTTTCAGATAAAATAGAATAATTTGGATATTCCTAATTTATAACAGAAAATATTGCAATATTGCAGAATATTGCAAATCAGCGCTCGGAACTTTAAGCTTTTGCATATTTGTTTGGAAAGTACATAATATTGTAATTGTGGTTAGTCAAAAATTCGTTTCATATTACCTACATGTCAAATATAAAAGTTTTTGTCGCATAATTTTGCATATTTCGTTACTTTTTAAAATACTTTTTGGTATTAACAGTGGCGTAACTATAGGGTGGCAGCGCTGGCAAAATGCCAGGGGTCCCGCGAGAGCCGGGAGCCCCGCCCGAGAAGCCTAATACTGTCGAGTAACTTCTTAAGTGATTTATTAAAATTCAATTACAACGTGACGATTTTTAATGGGGGGGGGGACATCCAATAAATTTGCCACAGACCTCAGATGGTATAGTTACGCCACTGGGTATTAAATTTTAAACATCGTTTATAAATTAAACTAAGTTTTACTAAACTCGGAATATGACTACTAGAAAAAATTTGCTTTAAAAAATTAAAACTTTTGTTTTAAGTTTCGTAATTGGTGTTTTTATTTTACCTTTCGCAATTGCAAAAAATAGTATATGCTCCTCAGGGATAAAGTGACTTTTAACCTGAGGGTAATTGCTGCCTTCGGCTAAAGCCTCGTGCAAACAAACCTTGACCCTTTGGTCAAAAATTGGTCACTTTATCCTCTTGTTGCATAATGTACTATTTCGATTTTCCAAGGTTTATGCTTTATTTTTAATATTGTTTTTGTTTCTTCACTAAATAATGTTAACAGTTACAACTTTCTTTATTTGTCATTTTAAGATTAAGCAAATTTTTTTATAAATTTTGCTAATTTTTACTACTTATTATACCGCATATTTTACTATTTTTAGCGCATAAAGTTCCGAGCCCTGGTAATAATAATAATCAACTTCCGATGCGAGAACAAAATATACATAATTTATACAAAATTTCATTTTTGAAGTATTTAGTTTGATACTAAAACCAAAATAGTTCAGAAATTTTTCAGAAAGTCCTAAAAATCACAAAATCTTAAATTGATTCTTTCCTGTACGTCGTATGTACAAAATAAATTATATCAAAATTAAAATAAATCACACATAGTGTGGTGTTTCAAAAGGATTTGCACCCACCCTGTACATTTTTAAGAAAATTTGTTTTAAATAGTTGTAATTTTGTAAGATTGTGAAATTTGAGAGGTGGAGGCGAATCGACGGAAATACTAGGCTTTTTTGCCAAGATGGCGGCCCGAGACGGTCGTTATAATTTTGACTCTTGTGAAAAATTTAAAATTAGTTTTATTTTTGAAATAGTGAGTTATAATTTTGTTTGATCGAATAAAGTAAGGAGTTTATGCGAACGCATTATTGCGTATTTTTTTTGAATTTGAATGTTTGGAAAGTTTTTTTTTTATAAGTTGCTGCTATTTGAATTGGATTTGAAGAGAGCGTTTAAAATTGTTAAATTGGATTTTCAGAAATTATAAATTATGGTTTGGGTACAAAGTTGGAAAATTATAATTATTTTATTTGAAAAAGCGAGCGCATGGCGGAGAAAGATAAGCCGTCGATTTGGATAAGATAGAAACATAAACTGCGATCCTTATTAAAATTTTACATTTATTTAAGTTTGCATATGAATTGTTAATTATTTTTAAAGAATTTTTTGACGTGATAACGTCTTATAAATTGATATACCGACTGCACGCACGAAAAATTGTCACGTTCCGCAAGAGAGAGGCACGATCGGCTTTGCATCATACATAGACATCATCTGAATGCATTATAAAATGTCATTAAAAAAAACTTGTCCGGCATGAGGTTCGATCTCGCGATCACCAAATGATGCAATGATGTTTCATGCACATAAGGCACTAGCCTATTGAGGGTTAATGTAATAACATAGTTTTAATTCGTATTATCTATTACATAAACATAATTCAATTCAATTTTTAAATTAACACTCGGTTACGGACGATAATTTTACGTGATTTACGTCATTAGAAAACATAATTCAATTCAATTCATAAAAGTATGCAATTTTTCATCAATGTTTTCTTATGACGTTATCATCACGTAAAATTATCGTCCGTAAACCGACTTTACAGACAACCCGAGTGCCACGTGTTTTTTTAATTTAATTATTGCTTGGGAAAACGCTAGAACCCTTAGCCCTAAAATTATCCAAGTGTCCGCAATCCGGGGTTAACCCGAGGCAATATAAGAGATTGTTGATTTTTCACGTAAAGTCCACAGCAATAGATTTACAAATAATTGACTCTAGTTTCACTTATTTGTAGAGCACTTTTGCGTAAGAAAAACCTAAAAGTTACTTTTGTCTTGGGCCTACTTTTACGTATAATTTTATCTACTTTAATTTTGATATAACCTAATTTAGGTGTAGGATGTACAAAAAACGACAAATTTAAGAATTTGTGATTATTGGAACCTATTTTGACAAACATTTCCCTATTCCGGTTTGAATCTATTGTAGAAAACTAGAATAAAAATTATTCTTGAGATTATTTTACTTTGTAACCTGGTGAATACCTTTGCAAAACACGAAAGACATGGGATGCAGGATGGAATGGTCCTTTTGGATTTCATAATGCAATTTTACTTGTAGAAATTAACTTCGAAACTATTCATAATCACATATAAATGCCATCCCATCTAGTTATGTTGTCGTCATTCTTCTTATGTTTTATTAATTTCATCTGGCGCTCATCAATACAAATATTTTGTTTTCCACAAAAAAAATGTTTTGATAATTTTGGAAATGAGTTCTGTGGTCGAAATGGTCAAAAGATTTGTATAAGAAATTTTCCACCCTTCGTGAAAACCACACCTCGAAAAACGTTAAGTAATAATTTTAGAATGTCGCAACTTAATTGGGCACTGCAGCTTACATGATATAGTAAATATTATGTACCTAGTAGTAATCTATTCAGTGGATGATAAAAATTATGAAGTTTTTTCATTAATTAATATTAATTAACTATAAGGTCAACGTGTTTAGTTGTCAAAAATAGAATTGGTAATATGGTAGGTATATCTCACTTCTAGTTCCATATCCATTTATAATGAAGTAACTGGTATATACGTACATACACACGAGATAGTATAATTTCGTACCCCACTTTTGCATAAACATTAAAATTGAATGTCAATAACTTTTACATTGCTAAAAGATAGATCATCAATAAAACGACGATCCGTTTAAGAAGGATGCAATTTGGCCCTCGTTCGTGGCCAACTGCTTCGGAGAAGAGTCTTCTTCTTTATTGCATCAAATATTATTAATATGTGCTTTTGTAAAACTTTCGAGAAATTAATTTTCGGATGACCCCGGTAATACAAATTGCAAACTAATTATTGTACTTGGAAGTGAGATGTCAAAGATATCTAACAAAATTAAGTTATGTAGCTTTTAGTTCTCAATGCTAAAACAACATTACAGTAACAATTACATGTTAAACAACAATAAATCACCTTGTATACATTTATAATACCTATAACTGGAGCATTACAATTAAAACTATTTTAATCCTGCATTCCACGTCTCAATAATAGTCGATAGGATAAAATTTCTTTAAAGCACCTTCGACCGGATTACCCACGGATTATTGCTTATTTTTAATTTTAATTAAATTAATAAATCGACTGAGTTTTGGTGCTTTCTCTTGTAAGATGTGCATGTACATCGAAATAGCAAACTAATTAAAATCGGTGACCTTTTAAATTTAAAGAAACATTAGAAATTGGTGGAATTTGTTACGTGTCGTATTGACTTCCGTTACTATTTCCCTATAATTAAAGATTCTTCCAAAAGAACTCTTTCACTTTGCAATATTAACAATTCAAGTGCTTAAATTAGCGATCTCCAATAAAAATATGCGCACCTCATTTATTTAAATCTATTCGTCGTAAGTTAAATTTACTGCCAATTCACGGCGGGACCAAATTTTCAAAATAATACAGTTTAGTGAATTTTTGCTTTTTACGTTGCAGACGGTTGTCCCCTAAAGCCCAAATCGTCAATTAAAACATTAATCGAACATCTGCATAGAAAAAATATTTACATAAAATTCCGAGCATTAATCAAAAACTGTTAACATTAAAAAGTCATGTTTGCTATAATCTAATCAGTCGGACGTATAAATATCGGGTATTGATTTATGACAAGAATATTACATTAAAATTTAGCGTTTAAAATTATAACAACTGCTTTCGTCGTATAAACTACCCACAGGACCGGCTGCAAGCGACACTCGAATATTTTGTTAGACAAAACAAACGACAATACAAGTAGATTCGAATCCGACACTGAACGCACTCGTTTAATTATTAATTTGTTTACGAGGTCATTGTCAAAATTAATTCTTTTAGATTTCGCGAAGATATCACTGACGTGAAAATTGGACGACATATTTATTAATGTAGTAGGCGTATTCGTTTAGATAAAGGTTGCTAAATCTGGTCTAACCTTGGCTACCAAAAATGTGGTCTAAAGATAAATACTTTAAATATTATTTCATTTATTAGTGAAATTTTATTATAAATAGTTTTGCCAAGGAAATACATTCTACCGATGAGCAGTACAGTAGGCAAAGTTGATTGGTTATTTCATTCTATCAAAAAATTTCCATTTTTTTGGCACTTTTTCGTAAAAGGGAAAAAATTTTATAAAATTTTAAAAATAAATAAGTATAAAATAAAATTTAAAAAATTATTGTATTTTGAATTTTAAATTCACATTTCAAATACTTTTGGTATTTTGTATTTTATATTATAAATAAAATATAAAAGTTTTCTAAAACAGATTCAAACGTTCCTAAAATTCAAAAGGTCCCAAAAATCACAAAATCTTAAATTAGCTGTATCCTGTACATAGGGAAAAAAAAGTAGCTTCCAAAGTTGATCCTTTTCTGATATCTATTAAATTCTTAGATCTTAGCTGAATTCAAAATCTTAGCTTAAATTCAAAATTTGTCAATAAAATTTATGTTTAGAAAAATAAAGTAATAAAATACCCGAATTTTTGGTGAAAACTTAAAAAATTTTTTTTTTTGAAAATTTTGTTTTGTTTTTCTTTTATCTACATTTTAAGGATTTTAAAAATGTGCTTTAAATAGGTAAAAAAGTGCACGAAGATCTTAAGTTTTAGGTGGCTTATAGATAGATCCTTAATATTGCTACAAAAGTTGTTCTATATTGCAGTGATCCTTTCAAAACGGGTTGATTTTTCACATGCACTATAAGTGCTCCAAGCTTGCTCTTAAATGCGGGAGTAGAGACGGTCGTATCTCAAGGTGGGTTTTAATACGTTGAAACAAGTGACGTCCTAAATTTTCCAGTCTCACGTTCGGGCGTCAAAAGAATAGAAAGTTGAAATAATATAACGTTTGCAAAATAAAAAAAAATTCTTCTAATGCAAATAAATAATTCGTCTTCCAAAAATTATAAGATAAGATCCAATTTAAATTCAATGTAAAATGTTTAATATCCAAACTTTCTCTTATCCAAAACGTCGGCTTATCAATTGCACACTCTTTCCTTTGAAGTTAATTTTATTTTCCAATTTTACCTTTATTATTCAAATCGAAACTAATAATTCTTCCTTCCAATGAATCATCCAAATCAATCAATCTACTTCTATTCAGTAGCTACTCACAAAAAAATATCCAAACTCCAAAATATCAAAACAATTCCAAAAAAATACGCAATAATGCGTTTGCATAAACTCACTTTATTCAATATCAGAATATAACTCACAAATTTAAACTTATATCAAGAAATTTCAATAATTGCCTCGAGCCAAAATCGCACAACAGGCTCGGGCGGTCGCTATCGGCAAAAAGCCTGGTATCTCTTTCGATTCGCCCCCACCTCTCTAATTTTTCAATCTTACAACTTAAAATAATTAAAATAAAATTTTCATCAAAATGTATAGGGTAGGTGCGAATCTCTTTGAAACACCACAATATAGTGATTTGCGGATAATTGAGCCCAGTTTCACTTAAAACTCGACGTCGAAAACTGAAACAACGTTTTCTTAGTAAAAAATCGCCAAAAATTGAGATAAAACTAAAACAATATTTTTTTATAATATAACTTATACTTAGAATAAGTATAAATAAATCAAATGATTTATTAATAATTTTATTAATATAATTATAATATTAATAATATAGTAAAAATAGAAAATATATTAATAATTTAATATATAAAAGAAGTAAGTTAAAAAAGTGGATTTTTGGTTGTGTGATTCGAGAATTCAAATTTTATAAAAAAATCTTTGCATTTATTGGTAATTTTTTGAATTTGGACTAATAAAATAATTTAACACTACTTATTTTTTACATAGAATATTTTTACTTTCCGAACTCTATAGTAAGGAGTATTATTAATTTTTTTGACAAATTTTTATTTTTCGAGGTTTTCTTTAACCGTTTTTACTACTATTTTTGAAAAATGTCTGTATGTGTGTGTGTGTTTGTCTGTAAACATGATAGTATCCTAACGAAGCAACTAAATCACTCCAGATTTTGAATTTAGGTTTTATTTGATGTACCACAAACCTTATTGAAGATGAAAAAATCTCATAAAAGAAACGCGGGGTTTACTTGAAATTTACATAATCCATCACAAAAACGCAATGCTATAGGTAAGAGTTTGTTATGTAAGAAATTATCACTATCAAATTTCCTATAAATTTTGATAAATAATTTTTTTTTCGAAAGTGTACAGGGTGGGCAAATTTTAATATTTGTGTATAGGATGAAAAAAAACTACTGTGAAGAAAGTGTACTAAAATGAAAAAAATACGTTATTTAGTTACTTCATTATAATGGGACCAACTTGGAACTATACTTGATTCAACGCAATAAGAATTTGAAAATCGGTTTATAAATGACGGAGTTCTGAGGTAACAAACATAAAAAAAAATAAAATAAACATACAACCGAATTGATACTTATTGATACAATTGAACAAAATTAGGCAGATTGAACCCAATTTATCTGGTATACTATAAAAAGTTCACCGTTTTTTGAGTGTTTTGAAGTTGATATTTTCAAATTTTATTTATTTTATAATGGCAAAACCGTTAGAGACAGAAGCTTTAAATTTGAAACATATTCGCCACTCGTAGAAAGCTGTAACCCTACAAACTTTGAAAAAAATATACTAATTGTATTATATTTGTTTAATATTTTAGTTACTCTAAATTCTAAGATTGAGTGAACAAGAAAAATTAAAAACAAATAGTTTTTGTTGTAATTTTCTAGCATGGTATGAGTTTTCTAGATCAAAAAGAAAATTGTTCGATGATCACATCAAATTTTTTCAATCAAAAATTCATGATATTAATATAGCAATGTAATTTTAATATGTTAACCTAGCAAATGTTTAATCTGCAATATTAATATTAAATTTAATATTGAATTATTAAAATAAAATTACGATTCTTTCAATGGAGAAATATCCACTGTGAGGTATAAATATTGGTTCTACTTTATAACATAATATTATAAAATAACAAATAAAAGAGATTTAAATTCTCGATTGTATAACGGAACGGAACTTATTCTGGGTGCAATAACAAAAAAAAAAATTTGAATTTTATTGTTTAATAAATTATATTGTATCGTATATTTATTAAAAAATGTTTGCTTCTCATCTTTTAAAAAAATAATAAAATAATGCTCATGCTAACATTAAAAATTAAATACTAATGCCCGTTTTCACCAACATTTATTTAAGAATTCCTTAGTAAAGAATTCTTAACGCTAGGTATTCCATAAAGTGAAATTTGCATTTCACCAACATAAGAGTTTCTTAACCAGCAGTTCCCTTGCTAGGTATTCTTTAAGGAGGACAAATGAACTAATGAGGGTCATAAATGTCATATTTGAATTTGTAGGTTATATTTAATGGCGGCATTACGGTTGTGTATGAATATTATGTAGTTAATTTTGTTAATTATGAAGCAGGTACTGTAAAGAATTATATAAACCGTTAATATGTGGTGTACATACATAAGATAACAATGTGAATCCTCAAGTGATGGCAACTGCACTCTTCAAAAATATAACAAGTAACGACCATGTTAAATAAATAAACCATAAATTGTTATAATAAAATTTATAATAATAAATCTTGCGGCAAATTCCACTTCATTGAAACTATCAAAATAATTTGCCCGCTTTTTAATGGTTCTGAAGTGTACAACTTCATCATCTGATGAATCATCATATCTTTCTATTCTATCAAAAAGTCGAATAGCATCCATGGCTAGAGAAGAGTGTAGAATAATGCACGACTATTCAAAATCAACAAGCACAAACACTAATTTATAACCTATAAATAGTATAATACAACCGCTAAGGAATACCTAACAGTTTAGGGGTCGGTAAATCGGATCCCTAAGGTTAGGGATTTCTTAATACCACTAAGGAATTCTTAGCGCTTGGTGAAAACCAAATTTGACATAAGAGTTTCTTATCTCAAGTTAAGAAACTCTTAACGTTAGGAATTTGTTGGTGAAAACGGGCATAAATTTCCGATGGAGAAAAGGCGAACTGTACCGTAATTATTACGTAATTGTTAATTACGCTAGTAAGATGTTAACCGGAACCACAAACCGGAGATTTTTAGATATTTCGATATTTGTAAAAATGTGATGAAATGCGATGGAAAAATCAAATAATTTTGTAATTATCGATATTAAATTATTATATTGAACTTCCATATTATAAATAGTTTATCTACGACTGGTACATAATACATCCCATTACGTACGTAATCACAGTAATGTAATTTTCTTCATAATCCACACCCGTGGATTATGAATTCTTGCCCGTGGATTATGAATTTAAAACACCGAACTGACGTCATATCAATGTTTTTATATAATATTTGGAAACCACGAGTAATCGGTTTGCAAATTCCTCTAGAAAAAAAGTCGCCTTCACCGGGATTCGAACCTCAATGTGTTGGTCGGTAGCGAGCAGTGCTATCCATTTGCCTATAACGGTCCTTGTTAAAAGTAATAATGCGATTTAAGTATCGCAAATTAAGAACGCTTTAAAATTATTAAACCGTTGAATTATTAAAGAAAATATCGTAATTTAATAATTTTAAAGATTAATTTTAAAAATTTTAAAAAGTCGAAAAAAAAAGTGCAAAAATTTTTGAAAATTTTGATTTTGAAAAATGCCACCCGTATGCAAAAAATTATCTAAAGCCGACTGTGCAAAAACATTTTCGAAAAATTCAAAGATGACTGGATGATTGTGGATTTACATCAACTTTGACACATGCCGAAATCGGCTGTCAAAATTCCATTTCAATTGTAAATTAATAATTAACTTTTTGTAAAAAAATATGAAATTTTTTATTTTGAGTCGTAGATAAAACGTCGTATTAGACTCGCATATAATGGCTATAATTCAGTCGGATGATTATACTCGTGAATTATAGCCTACATTATATGCTCGTTTAATAATATATTGATCTAAGTAGACGAAACCCAACAGCGAACGCAATGATTTTATTACAAATTGAAAATTGTTACTGATTTTAACAAATTTTTGCTTAAAAATAGCCATCCTTGAGAGATTTGGGTCGGAAGCAGAAAGGGATTTTTTTCTGCTTCGAGTTGACTATATTAGTCAACTATTACAAAGGAATGTTTTTATTGCAAATAATAAAACAAATATTTTTAAAAAATTTGAAACGATTCATAAATTTTATGTATTATTTATACTTTCAATTACCATAATTAAAATTTTGGAAACTTCGTGTCTACCGGTTTCGGTTTAATACCATTTTCAGCACACAGTGTTAATTATTACAAGGTAGAACTTTTGTTATAAAATAAAATAATAAAAAAGTATAAGCAATGAAGATATTTAAAAAACAATATATTTATTTAATTTAATTGAGCTATGTTGAAGAGTGGTGACCTGACGACAGTTTTTATTGTACTTGAAAAATAGAGTAGTTTTTAAAATGCAGCAGATAAAAAAATTTAGAATGTAATTGAAAGTTTTAATACTGCACTGAAAAATAGAACTTTTGCCTGTTGCGGAATATTGAGCTGTCGCTGCCCTCAAGTAGAGTACGACCTTGAGCTTTCGCTGGATGGGTGTTGAGAATGCCACCAATTACTTAAAATAAGTAATAAATTGAGTACATTAATTTCGATTGAACCATCCGAGAAGCGCGTAAACTTGAAATAAAAGTTGCTGCTTGATGAGATGAATTATTATTATTACTGTTTTGCTATTGCTCTTCTAGCGTTGAATAAAGTTCAAAATTATAATAAAATATGAATTATAAAAATGATTCAAATAATAAATAATATTAAAAGTGTTGATGTAAGATTTGGTAATAATAAAGACGGAATAGATTAAATAGTCAAAAACTACAACAGTAAACAGTATTTTTTTAGTTTACTCCCAATAGGGGGTGGAAAATACCAATTAAAATCTCGTGGAATTACCCGACATTGTAAGTTAATTTTAATTAAATTATAGAAATGGCGTTTCAGATTATTTTATTGTAATTGAAAAATACCTTGCTCCATATAATTAAAAAAAATTCTTTCCTTTGTTGGCATATCGACTGTACGTTGTGCCTTATATTGTTTTGTATGTCAGTAATCTATTATATTATGCTTATTCGGATTTGCATTTTTAGGCATTGTGATTAAATCTAATTAACATTTAAGATAAATTACAAGGATTTTAAATATATCGAGTGTGCAACATAGTCTGTTTAGATAAAACAATAACAATGTAGCTTTATTATAAAGTAAATCATTAAAATTCTTTAAATTAAGTACTTAATTAAATTAGTAAACGCGGAAATAAAATTCGGCGATCTAGATAGAACCTAAGGCCCCTTACACACGCAGCGGGTGCGAATTCCCCTGAACCTGGTTTCAGGCGAGTGACTCGTACCAATCGCTTAAATACTTGACGTAGACTGAGAAGTACCGAAAAAAGACGGAGCGTATCCGCGTAGTATCGACCTGCAATCTGTTCAATGAACAAAACAAGTAAGTTTCCGTGACGGGTGCTTTCCCGGCCTACGCCCGTTTGCACTTGATTCGTGTGAACGCCTTCACTAGAAACCAGTTAAAAATTCCTGCAGGTCTGCAGGTTTGGGTGGCACCCGCCACGTAAAGCGTAAGGCTGTCTGAGTTTTGGGCCCCAAAATAATGGTTTTACTTACCGGTATTTGCACAAAAGTGCCGTTATTGATAACAGGATACGAGTAGAGTGGTACCACAGGAACTGATCCATTTTTGAGAAAAATAGGTCCTTGAATTGGGGTAACCGGTGTGTGTTGATTGCCTCCGTCGGGACTCTCGTAATAATCGGGATCGTCGTAATCTACGACGGCGTGGACTCTGGTAGTGCCGCCACTATTTCCTGTAACTCTTGTAAACGAAGGCGGTCGCGAGGATTTTTGCGGCGTTTCTTCCTCTCTGAACGGTTGTTGCGGTGTCGGATAAAAGTAAGGTTGCGGTTGTTGATGATAAAAGTGTGTCGTCTGGGGCGCCGGAGTGGCAAAAAACGGAGCACTGTAATTCACTAAAGACATCGTTTTTAACTGTTACGCATTCTTGGAGATACACGAAACTGAGTCTCTAAATAAAATTGTCCTTATGTTTCCGCACTACTGCATTTTTCGATTTTGAAGATCAACCTTGAAGAAAAAGAAAAACTGTGTCAAATCGTTTAATGGACCAAAAGTGAGTTTGCGATACCATCAGCGGTTAGTAAATTGAATGGATTACATGGTAATGGAAATAATTTTGTTAAAAACAATTTAATGCAAGTGCTTTTGTTGCCTTCATTTTGACGCGAACGTGCAAAACGTAACCTTGATTACTAGAGCAACACCTACAATTCTTCTTGCATAAGAGAAGGGACATTTACAATATCGAGCATAAAGGCTATTGTCTCAACGAAAAGCGTTCCTGCAGATTTTTGATAATAAAATGAATTGAGCGCCAAATCACGCATGCGCGCGTTTTTAAATTTCAAAAATGCGCTATAAATTTTGAAAAAATTTAAATTTTAATAAAATTTATGCGCAAATCCGATGAACGATTAAGTTGTCGAACGAAATTAGAACGCTCTTGCTTGCATGCAATTTGTTTTAATTAGACGCTGAATTATTTATTTATATAATTGAAAAATTATGTAATTACATAAAATAATTATACTTTGAAGAAAATTAATCTTAGCTTAACCGACATCTAGCAAAAATGACGGATTTTAAATTTGGAAAAAAATTAAATGATATCACCTACCTAATTTAGAAATAATGTGTGAAAAACCGACAATTTCGTATATTATGTGAATTGAACGCGGCTTAAATTTATTAATTAATTAATAAACATCCAATAGAAAAAGAATGTTATGAAATCCAACGAAAGTAAAAGTTGGTACACTAAAATATTCTCTGATTAATAAAGTAACGATCTTGGATAACGCGTGAATACTAAAGGACTGCGTTGGTTCTCTTACCATTCTTTCATGTCAGCTGCATTATGCCCACTACTATTATTATTTACCATGTCTCTCACCAACAATATAGGCCCACAACAACAATAAAATGAACACACGACTAATATATTCTGACAAGTCTATCAGACAAGTTGCTAATTAACCGCTAAATAAATTATTAATGAGAATAATAAATTTGCACTTACTAAATTCAAAACCCGACATTATGCAAAGGATTTTCTTTAACTCACTTGCATCCTTTTTGCCGGATAACATTATAAATTCCTGTCCATTTTTGATTATTCTAAAAAATTTATAGAAATTTATTCCGATAAATAAATCGGCTGCGAATTAAGACCATCCGGTATACTGAGTTTTTTTACTTGTATTTCGGCATGTGGTAATTTTGAGAGGACGAGATATTCCCACTAGGTACATGGGTCCAAATCTCAAGCAGTGACATTTCCAGGCAAAGACAAAATTAAAAATTCAGTGGTTTTATGATTTGGTGTTTCCAGAACACAATAATCGGATTGGATGCAGCAGTTTTGTACATCCCCAGGATGTCACTCCAAAACGGTGCTCGGTTGCACAAGTTCCTAGTTCTTCACGTTTCCATTTTTACCGTATTTGTAATTTCTTTTCTTTTAGCTCAAATGCATATTTTAGATCATTCCATCAACTTATCACCCTTTTTTTTAACCTTTTTTCCAAATGTCCGAAAATTCGCCTTTTTTTCAGGCAACCGCTCATTGCTCTAAGCATGAGCACTGGCTGTTTATACAAACTGAGGAGAACTTTATTTTTTTCACTCTAAAAAGTCCTGTCGCCCGATAGCGGTATTTTAAGATTTCGAAATAAATAATGTTCTCAAAAATCCGGTACAGCATAAGAATGTCATGGATTTTTTTGTATTTATTTTTTTTTTTTCTATTACGTGAAGAGCGCACGTGATTTTTATCTATATTGTGGTGCTTCAAAGTGATTGGGACTCACCCTATGCATTTTGGTGAAATTTTGGCATTAATAATTAAGTTGTAACTTTATAGGATTGGCTAGGTGGGGACCAATCACACGAAATTCGGGGCTCTTTGCCAAAAATGGCCGCACAAGCCGGTTGTGCGTTTTTTGGCTCTTGAGTTTTTGATAATTTTGAGATCGATTTCGATGCGATTGTTTTGCAACTGTAATATTTTGTGAATTATTGTTGAAGAAATTATTTGAAAGTAAATTTTAATCGAAAGTTGAATTTTGATTAGTAAATTGGATATTTTGATTTTGGTTATTAAAGAAGAGTTATTTTTTGGTGAGCTGTGTTTTTTTATGAATTATTTTTGAATTTTGGAAGCTATTAATTTGATTATATAGAAATTGAATGAAAATTAAAATTTAAAAGACCGCCGAGTGAATTATTAAATTGTTACGTTTAATTTTTGAATTTAAATTATATGCGATCGGAAATAATTAATTTGAATAATTATTTTTGGAAGACAATTTATTTAATTTTGAGATTATCAATTCGATCTTTTGAGACAAGAAGTTTTTTTTATAATTATTTTACGAATGTCCGAACCCTCGACCTTAGAAATATTCCAACTACTCCCGCATACCAGGGTTACCCGAGCAAAACAAGTTTGCGGTCTTTTTTTTTGATAAAATATCATATCATGGAACAAAACAATTTGACCCACCCTATACTTAATTAAAATTTTTATAAATTTGATTTTGAAAGTTTGTAGTTTGGAGAGTGCAGGGTGGGGAGAAAAAGAGAAGGAGAGAGGCTTTTTGGCCAACTATGGCCGACAGCGGGTGCGAAATTTTGTATGCCCGCTGAATCTTGATTTTTTATGCGAATTTTGGCAATTGTGACCGATATTTTGATTTAATTTGAATAAAGTAATTTGATGCGTGTGCATTATTGCGTTATTTTTGATATTTTGGCAATTTGGATCATTTTTAATATCTTACTACCGAGAGGTAGTAAAGTGATTTGATTGATAGAAGATTTTGGATGCTGGAAATTGATTTTAGATTGTTGATCTTAGAAGTTGATAGAAAAAATTTATAAATTCGAACCTCGAGCAAAACACAAATTATTTGAATTTAAATTATTTGCGATTGAATATTATTTTGGAAAACGATTATTTTATTTTTTAAACTGGAATTAATTTAATTTTGGAAACTAAACGCCCTTGCCCTTGAAAATTCCCAACTGCTTGCGCACACCAAGGTTACCTGAGCAAAAAAATAAGTGTGTGGTATTTTTATACAAAAAATCACTTCAATATATACTGTCGTGTTTCGAAAACCATAACAACATTAATTTTCATTTATTTTGTAAATTATTTTAAAGTTTGAATTTGTTTTATTATTTATTTATTTATCATATTGTGTATAAAAATGTTTGTTAAATTATTTGCTTTGTAAATAATGTGGGGAGAACGTAAAAGTAGAAAAGAGAGGGGCTTGAATAAAGACACTTGGGCTGAGGCCTTCGCGTCGAGTGGACCAACGGATATTCATCATTCCCGAAATGATAAGTTTAATTTTGATTATTAATTATTAAAAGTGATTAAATTTGGATTCGTGATTGTTTTATTTCATAATTAATTAATACAAGTGAATAAAATTAAAAATTTGTAGAATTTGGAATAATATTTGGTTATTTGTTGAAATACGTCGCAGCAAAATTTGTTAGACCGGCTGCAGTACCACATGTGGAGCGCGTACGTGAAGCCAAAGTCCAATACCGCATGAAAGGTAACAAATTTGAGCATTTTAATTTACAATTTTAACTTCAACTACAAGAGCTCATAGCTATAATAATCTGTGTAATCTCAACAATTTTCACAAGAGGGTGAAAATACATAAATTTGTAACGTTGGGGACATAGCAATACATATAAAAATGAAATGACGCATGTATGTTGGTTCATAACTTGAGAACGGCCCGACCGATTTGGCTGATTTTTGTTTTGTTGTGTTCGTAATTTTCAGGACAAGGTTTGTATAAAATAAAATTTATGGAAATCATATCCGAAAGAGATTTTAGTTGCAGATGGTGACGCGCATGAATGGATTAACAAGATTCCAATAACCCTATATTATTGTGTTGGCGACTGGTAGCCCTACAATAGAAAATTTTAACGTAAATAAATGGGAAATTTTGTTTGTTTGATCGCTATAGGTACACTTTTGAGTCCTTCGACCGATTTAAACCAAATTTGGAACACTTGCTCACTAGGACTCGGGTTAGGAACTAACTTTACCGAAATTTACGGTTGCAGAGAAGGATAGTAGTTCCTTGGTAAGAGTTGTGACTGAAAATTTTTCAATTTATCTTCTTCCTTACAGTTGAACGTCGAAAAACGACAGCTTAAGCGTGCGTTTTGTGAAAAATCAATTCTTTGAAATAAAATTTTTAATCAAAGGAGGCGTAAATTTATAAAAAAATTTTGCTCAAAAATACCTAAAAGTTGCCGGAGCATGCGATTCCGAAATAAAATTTGCTATAATATTTCACAATTTTTTTTTTTAAAAGAATTCAAGGCTCACTTTTGAAATTTTTTTAAAAAGTTTGTTTTGCATATTGCGGCTTTGCGGTTGAAGATGGAAAAAAAATGTATGACATCGATTTTGTGGAGATTTTACATTTCAAATCCATTTTGAAATTAAGAATTGGTAAATAAGTTTAAGTTTAAGAATGGTACATAAGGCCGCTACGACCAAAAGAAAAATATTGAAAAAAATTTGAAAATGTCTGAAGGCCATCAGATGATAGTGCGATGATTCTATTGGCAGGTGATTTTCGACAAACATTGCCGGTGATTCAACGATCAACGCCAGCCGACGAACCTAATGCATGTTTGAACGACCGATTTGCAGAAGTTTTTTCCAAACAATTCCTCGACATTGGTAATCGCAAAATTTCTGTTGACCCATCGTCTGGATGCATTACATTCCTTGCCAATTTTTGTCACTTTACTGAACCAAAGACCGAACTCATCGAGATGGTGTTCCCAAACATTGTTCAAAATTACAAAAATCATGTTTGGTTGAGCAAACGTGATATATTGGCTGCAAAAAACGTTGATGTGAACGGAATCACCGAATTGATGTGAGCTGGCGAATTGATGACATACAAATCGGTTGATTCCGTTACTAACCATGATGATGTTGTCAACTATCCAACGGAATTTTTACATTCACTGGAATTGCTCGGATGACCACCTCATAATCTGCAATTTAAAGATATTATATTGCGGAACGTAAACCAGCCACGTCTTTGTAATGGCACCCGGCTTGCGGTGAAGAAATTAATTAACAACATCATCGAAACCACAATTTTGAAAGAGAAGTACAAAGGCAAAGAGGTTTTGATGTGCGGCTTGCATTTACAAAGTCGATAAGTAAATCGCAAAGGCAGTCGTTAAGTGTTTGTGGCATCAATCTTAAAAATCCATGTTTTTCACATGGCCAATTGTATGTGGCCTGTTCCCGTGTCGGGAAACCATCATCATTATTTATTTACACACCATAAAACAAAACTAACAATGTTGTGCATGAAAAAATATTACAATAAAAATTCTCCGATTTTGAAATATTTTTTCCAGTTCCAAGACAGGACAACGTCTGTCGGGTCAGCTAGTATTTTTATAAAATTAAAATTTTATAAATCCCACATGTCAGATAATGAGAAGGTGGATGACTGCCAGGAAACGATTTAAATATAGTCTTCTCTACTGCCCTGAACCTAGAACGGCATCCCTGCGCTAACTCCCAGCAGATGAACAGAGGAGATTACTATTAGACAACAAAGACAAGGATAAAAAAAATTTTCAAGTAAATATTCAAAAACTGATAATAATCAAGTTCAACACTGAAATAGCTATTGGAATGGGCCCTGAAATTTTAAGAAAGTATTTTTCACTGTTGGAATATAATTATTCAGGATTTCACAACTATCGAGTGTAATACCTACTTAATTTATAATTTACAATTCAAAAGTTTTCCAAGCAGTCGTTTTCAAGGAATTCCTGATGCTAACGTGTTCACACGTTCATTCAGAGTAAATACGTTGTTTCCGGTTGAAACATACGTTTTAAGTGCTTATCTTATATCCGATTATTCAGCTAAGGTAGCACAAAAGTGATTGATTGATATTTTCCTTTTTCCATTTTATTATAATTCAAACAGTAACGTAACAAGATTTTTCATTGTGAAGAAAAGGGGGAAAGAGAAATAGTCCTCGTAACCCTTCCTGAATACACCACCAAATTCTAATCAAGAGTTATATTGTGCAATATTTCATATGATCTTAGGCACATCTCCAATATATCTGAAGTGTAGAAAATATGAAAACATAAAATTCTGCCTTTAGATAATAATTGATATACATACATATGTACCTATGTGTATGATCAGCAAAATTCGAATTTTTTGGATAATTCCTTAAGCTTCGAATTAAATAAGTTTGATTTTATTACCATAAATTATTCATAAATTTAATCCCGGTTTAGTTAAAGATTACATTTTATTTGGTCTGATCATAATAAATTATGTAAAGTCTTTTATGAATGATTCATTTTCGGGTATTCCCAGCCTAGTAATTTGGGAAATTAGTAGATACTATTTTTTCTTACTTGTAAGCTCTTTTAATTAATTTTTATTTTTCATAAAAGTTGTTGTATTCGGACCAAAAGTGACTTTTTGCGGTTTGTCCGTAATTTTCAATGCTACAGAATCGTAGTGAAAGTGCCTTTTTTGCTCCACATAAAATAATATAATTTTATATGCTTACTTATACAACTTCATCATACGACATGCCCGAATCAATTTTTCACATGTATGTAGGTGCATTTGAAAGTTGAAATGGTCACACACCAAGAGTCAGTGTTACCTGTTACAACATGCTTAATATATGTAAGCAAAATCTAATTGTGGTGACCTTCTCCGACCCCATAACATTTACTAAAAAATAAATAAGTAAAAATGAAATATAATTATTGAAAAATTTACAAAGAAATTTCCGACATCCTAGAGAACTGAAATTTGCCACACAACTTCCACTAACAGAAATTTTAAATTATGATAAATAATAATTTTCATATAAAATTTTTTAGAAAAACCAAAAAATGCACAAACACTTTTTAGAACTAAAATGTTTTAATTGTGCATTTTTTCGATTTTCAAAAAAATTTTATATGATTAATATCGAGTTACACTACCTAAACCACTTATCTATTGATTAAAACAATAATTTGTTGAAAACAAAATAAGCGGTAGCTTACATCCAGAACCAGAACACTGAACAAATCAAAATTACATCCCGACAACAGTAAATTGCGGATGGTTTTGCTAAACCTCATTTCAAATATTTCGACAATCAGAAAGTCGCCCATTAATTGTAAGTTCATTTCTGCTTACTTTTAAAACTTACAAGCAACATTATTGCACGGATTAATAAACTTTTTTATAAAAAAAAAATATGAATAATTTTTTTTATAGCAGATGGTCAAATGCGATTTGTTCAACTCAAAATAGTATAAGTGACAGTTTCATCGTAAGGGTAGATAAAGCACTTTATTTTTATTGAAATTACTATTGAAGTTGTGAAGTGTTTAATTTATTGTAAAATTAGCTGGATTCCCGGCTTCGCACGGGGCAGTTTTGTTAAGATGCTAGATTTTGAAGCTAAATTGAAAAGTATGAAATTGCGATAAGGTTTTAGTTTAATTGGTACAGAATTCGATTGATGTACTTACCAATCAGGACGTTTAAATAAAGTTTCCCTAATTTAATCACAATAAAATGTATAGTTCCCGCAAAATTTGGTTTAGTTTAGTGCAAGAGTCTACGAGCGTTGAAACAATGTTTCTCTGCTATAGAATGGCCATAAAATTTAATTATTTTTGAAAATTCGATTTCCTACAAAAAGTCCAGAAGAGCATAATTAGGCTTATCTTCAATAATATTTTAATTTATTAAATAAATAAATTTTTTAATCTTTTATTTAATTTTTGACCAAACGAAAATAATTTGCTGCGTCAGGATCTATCTATAGAAATCGTATTTTGTGTCAGCACCCCAATACACAATATTTTTAAGTACCTATGATTTAATGTCATAACTCACAAATATATAACTAGTATAATTTTCATATTATCAAATTAACTTCACTATGACTCCATAACGTAAGCTTTGCTGGTAACTGTACAAAAAAAATCTGGCTTTCATTCCAATTTTTGAATAGTTCTAATTTCAATAATTAAGATAAAAGTAATTATTTAAATCTTGAAAAGCATACCAAGACGATAACTTATTTATACAATCTCAAACAAAAGCAAAAAATTAAATTATGATAAATTAAACACTTCATTTATTCAACGTTATCCAAAATTATTGAGAATTTCTTAGTCTTAAAATTAAACGATACATATAAAAAAATTAAATAATGATTTTCAATTTATAGAAGTATATAAACGTATAAAAAATTATATTTATTTAAATACTACAGTATCAAGCATAGCTCCCAAACATTGTACAATATTGTTGGTCATAAGTACATCAACTTTTTCTTCCAAATGTCTTTTAGGATCTTGTTTTCCAACATTCTTGATAGCCAATTGCTCTGGCGTCATTTTTTCTTCATCTTCCAATGCTTTGTTGTAATTTTTAGCCAAATCCAACATGTCTGAAACGGTTTTTTCGTTCACACCACAATTTTCAGAATAATCAGCAAGAGCAAGTCCATCCATCCAAGATTTTTTATGTAAATTCAACAACATTTTCTGTTCCAATTCATTTTTACGATAATTTATGCTGATGGAGTAATAATGGCGATTGAGACCGTGAATGAGTGCCTGCACTGAGGGCTTTTGTAAATGTCCCAAATTTGAAGTAGTTTGTCTTGGTTCCTGGCCAAGCACCATCATGCTAGGATTGATTAATCTGAAACGGCATCATTAATAGGGATTATATATTTTAAAAGTTGGACTTATATTACCGAAAAGCATCGATTACAACTTTTCCTTTAACTGACTGAATTGGATCAACTACGACAGCAACAGCACGTTCGGATAAAGCTTCAAACGACTGCTGGGTGTTGATATCGACACCGGATAACCAGCAACCAAAACCTGGATGCGAGTGATACCATCCTACCACCATTTCAGGTCTTCCAGTTTGTCTTAACATATCCAACATTTTAGCTTGAAAAACTGGATCGACAGCTTCTACGCTGACACCTGTGCCCGTTTGGGGCATAGCAAATACGTCAATTACACGAACAGTATAATCATCCACAAATTCGCCTGAAATCATAATTAAAGTTTTAACATGCTTACAAGTGTACAAAAGAAATACGACTTCTTGCAAAGTCATCACCGAAAAATCATAACCTCACTTACCTAACATTAAGCCCATGACTTCCATAGGAACGCCGGCTCTACCGTGTTTTAACATTTTTAATAAAGCCAAAGACGAGATGTAAACTTGTTCGGCTGTATCGACAACGGGGGCATCTTGAGGTGGAGGAGCTTGAGAAAGTCCTGGCATTCCTCCTCCTAAACGTAATAAACGATCCATTATTTTCTTTCTTTACACTTCACTTTTTAAAAACAGCTCAATTTTAATTGATATCAATGTATCTTCAGTAGGTTTTAGTTGCTTAAATAAATTTTCATAAAACTGCAAGTAATACAAACAACAATCAACTTGACACTACATAAATGTCAAAATTTTTACCACCACCGTAACCACAGTTACTAAAATTATGCCAACAGCGAAAATGCGCCAAGAAAATGCGTTTATCTTAATACAGCGCCTCAAATAACGGCTCTTTAGCGTTATTACATTTTAAATTATTTATTTAGGATTATTACGAATGTTAAACATCAAGCATCTGTTTTTCAGGAAGTCATAAGAATATTTAATTTAATTTTCAGGAAATATCTTTTCTTATGAAATTTTAATATACGACAATAAAAAAATATTTTTTGAAAGTTAAATAAAAAATTGTTGACGCTGAAGCCTAAAAAAAAAAAATTACTGCAGTACCAAACTTTAAACTTGGACGCTGTTCGCGTGGCAGGATGTGGTAGGTATAAAAAAGTATCTACCGAATAGTTTGGAATCACTGCTTTCTCAGAAATTATTGTACTGTTGGTACTGCTGACAATCGGTTAAATTTTAGTTTGGAAACTGTCATTTTAATTCGCTCAAGTTGTTGAGACGCTCGTTGCCTTTGTAGTTGAAAATTTGTCGGTGATTCAATTAAAGTCAGGTAAATTAGTTTGATGTTGATTAGGAAGGAAGAAAGTAACACTTTGTATTGTTTTCAAGGATGTCGGGCATAGCTTCAGCGCGTCTTGCAGAGGAACGTAAAGCATGGAGGAAGGAACATCCTTTTGTGAGTGTTTGTTAATTTGTTTTTAGATAGAGAATTATCGTAATATCTGTTATAATAGGGATTCGTTGCCAGACCTTCCAAAAATGCTGACGGAACACTGAACCTTATGAATTGGGAGTGCTCCATACCGGGAAAGAAGGGGGTCAGTATATTTTGTGTTCCTAATTAGAATATTTCTTGTTAACTTAAATTTCACTATTTAGAAACATTTGTTATATTTTATTATCCGATAAGGTACCAGGGAAATTATCGTAGTAATTGTTATTCTCAGCATTATTTATTTTATTGTTTGTTGAATTCTGGTATTATCGTAAACAATTTTACTAAATAAAAAATTTTAGACCCCCTGGGAAGGCGGTAACTATAAACTTCGAATGATTTTCAAAGACGATTATCCAAGCAGTCCACCAAAATGCAAGTTTGAACCACCCCTTTTCCATCCTAATGTTTATCCATCAGGTACCGTTTGTTTATCGTTATTAGATGAGGAGAAAGACTGGCGCCCAGCCATCACAATTAAACAAATATTGCTGGGAATTCAGGACTTACTTAACGAGCCTAACGTAAAAGATCCAGCACAAGCAGAAGCTTATACGATTTATTGGTAAATTCTTGCAACTTTATAAATTTATAACATTCGAAATTAATTTTTTAATACTTACAGTCAGAATCGCTTAGAATATGAAAAGCGCGTACGAGCCCAAGCAAGAGCAATGAGCCAGCCAGATCTCAGTTAAGATGACAGTTTCAAACATTCGGTAAAAAATGTACTCGTTTATTTTAAAGTGGTTGTTCTCGGTGGTTTTAGTAATAAATTAACCAATTTCTTTCTTGCATTGATGTTTATTTTATATTAGGTTCTGTATTTTTTTTTTCTAACGATGAAATTCATGTACCAGGTATTTCTTTTAATAAAAGTTTTATAACGAAAGCAGTTTATTTACAATTTATTATTTTGGCACTTCTAACAATTAAGAAATACTAATTAATATTTTAAGGTTTTGTTTAATAGAGGAATGTATTACTTATGTATAGTAGAAAAATTATAAAATTACGATGCTATGATTTAAACAAATGGCTTTATGAACAAACGTAACATTAATAATTTAACATATTACGACGAATGAAACTTTTCAAATCTTGGTAAATTAATACACAGCTCGGAATTTTATTGATTATCAGATCTGTTTCAGAATAAGCAGGAAATTTTTTTATAATATTTGTATCTTTCACTTTAGTATCATGGGCGTCCATTGGATTTTTTCCAAAGGGGGAGGATGATTTAAAAAAAAATTATCTTAGAAACAATTGACGCCTATGCTTTACCGTAATGTGTACTTTTCACTTGGAAATACTAATATACTTGCATTCCGAGACTTGTAAATTTTATTTTTAGTAATTAACAATAGCTATAACTAGAAAATTCTTTAAAATAAAAATAAATTTTATTATTATTTTCGAATAGGGAAATATACATTCCTAATTTGTGATTAATTTATTTTATCGGTTATCTAAAAAGAATAATTAAAATGACTAGACTACGGATGTTTAGCTGTTATTCGAACTCGAATCTGACGATATTGAGTATTTCTATTTAAATAGTACACACCGTACAATTTAGTGTAAATTAAAGTTGATAACATTCTTCGTATTTAAGTACATCGGTATTATTACAATAAACATTCTATTTATTTATAAAATAAATTTGGATAATTCGCTTTTCTCGCCTCGATCGAGGCTAATAAAAATTGTGTGTCGAAAAATTTACCTTATTTGGTTTCATACATGAAAAACTTTTGAATAGTCGTTATTCCTTAAAATTACTTATAATTATTTCTAACTTCGATAACAACAGGACCTCTACTAGATATACCATTCATTTTATTTTCGTAAAATTTGACTGGATTATGTCCGTAGTCTCCATGATATCGACTTTTAGTTATCGACTTCGTTTCGGTCGATTCGATGGTGTGATAATTTCTTCCATCGTTGGTGGGCACAGTCTTCTTACTAAAACTTTTTACGGTGTTTGTTACACTGGGACGCACGGGATCGTCGCTTCGTGTTGTGGTGTGGTAAGTTTCCGAGTAGTCGTTGCTCGAGTTGCTTCCTCGCCGAATAACCGATTTGGACGTCAGTCCTGAAGGAGTGGAAAAGCTATCTTTGTAGTTCGAGGATTCCCTCAGACGGGTCGGGGGTTCGTATATATCGCCGTTGTAAAGGTTCCGTGAATTTTTCAAAGGGGTGCTCGTTCTCATCGGGGCGTTCCACGAATCGTCTTTCTCTTCTTCGTGTAGAGTCTTGTAAAGTTCCGGTGCACGTTGTCGTAAATCCTTGAGAAATATGCGTTTATTGTCACTATTCCCATTTCTCGCAAAACGGGACGTGACTATGTAGTCTTTTCCGTTGTCAATTTGATCGAGGGTGAGATCGCGCTGACTTCTACTAATACTTGAAATAAGTCCTGGACTTTTCAATCCGGTTGGCGCTTGTAGTTGAGGATTAAATTTATTCATACCTAAATGTGGCGAGTCGAGATCCACGTTGAAACTTTTGCTGCGCGATAAATTGGAACGATATGTTCTGGCGGGTTTTGCTGGACCCCCGTTCACTATCGGTTTGTTGGGTGTCGAAACCGTGTTGATAAAGGACACGTTAATGGTACTATTGGACCGATCACTTTTCTCCAAGCGAATTGGTTTCTCGTGTTTGGATGAATGTCGCGGCAACGTTTGAGAATTTCGTTCCACCGGAGGCGGCGTCAATCCAATGCGGTTGAAGGATTTACCGAATCTGCCGAGCGTGCTGTGCGATCTGGAAGAAACATTCTTTTGTGAGTGATGGTAAATTTGTATATATAGCAATTTGGACACAAAAACAAAGTGGAACGCTTTCGTCAACCCACTGAAAAATTCCAAATTTTTTGAATAAATTACATCACCATAAACAGTGGTGGCCTTTAAAAAAACATTTGAAAACATCGAGAACGATTTCAAATGGAATGTTAGACTTTGTTCTTTGCGCGGAAGTTTTGTTCTTACCAAAAATGGTAACGTCTAGAAAACACGTTAAATTTTTGGAGGTCCCTTTTAATCCCGAAGGGTAATAAAATTATGTAAAAGGTTAGTCACCTGTACTCTTCCGGTTCTTGAATAACTCGATTTTCGTGTTTTCTCGAAGGACGAGCTGGTCGTACACCATCATATTTATTTTCGCGACCATATATGCTTCCGCCAAACGGATCTTCTCCTAAATAGTAGCGATGAACTGGACCGGGAGACCCAGATCTGCGCGATCCACCGTTTTGCATCGAACTTCCGTTTTGGGACTCGTGGATGTTATCGATGATGTTTCCTTTTTTATACGTCGGAGAAGGCGATCTCTTCGCACGTTGTTGTTGTTTGGCCTTGCGTTCCGCACTTGCAGATCTGATCTTGCCTACTAACTTGCGAATTGACTGACCTAAACATTAAGATAATTTTAAGAACGTATTGGATTGGCATTTAAGTGGGAGTGCCTCAATTAGTACAATTAAATATTGAGAAAAAATTAACAACAATTCAGTGCCGGGCTTCGCCAAACAATAGATGGCCTAGCGTATGTACATGGCTATTCAATTATTCATTAGATATTTTATGTAAATAATCTCTTTACAATTTTTCTTATCTGCGTGACGGTAATACGAACACCGCAGTCGTCGTGTTTGGAATCGAATACAAAAAATGTAGTACTTCTTTTTTATTCCACATAAAATAATTTTAATATTTCTTAACAGACTTCCTTTTAAGGGCGTTTTGGAACAGAAAATTATCGTGCAGCCAACGAACAAGGTTGTCGTGATATAGTACACAATTTACCATTAAAGATGTGAACTAATAATCATTATTATTATTATTCCAACCGGTAATTTTCAAGGTTTATTTTATAATTTTATTGTTTAAATGATTCATGCAAATTATTTAAACTTGCAAGAGTTCTCATTAAATTTATTGCTCACTAGTTAGTAATCGCATGCATCAAAATGTTTAAAATTATTGGAAAAAGATTCACTATTTTTTAGATTTGCCAATATAAAAAAGAGCGCCGCAGGTAATTGAAACTTATAAATGAAACTTTCGAGTCGGAGCGAAATAAAAATTTGATTCTGACCGTCTTTCATTAGAAAGCAATGGCAAACCACCGAGGCATTTCTACATTGGAGAAACCATTATTACGCATATAAAAGTCTTATTAAAATTATGCAGGAATGCTTTATGAATTTATTTTATTTCTCTTAGAACAGACATAACGTCATGTTTTTTAAAAATCAACAAGTTTTTTATGGTTACCATATTATTGTGTTTTTTTGAAATATTTTATGAATCTTATAATTTTTCTATAATTAAAATCTAATCATAGAACGACAAATAGTGCAACTTTATATATAATTTATTATGATGTTAGAACTTCCTTTTAAGGTTTGAGATAACTTATAATAACAAATAATTAATAAAACGCTCTTCAAGGTTCATTTTTAGTTAATGTACCAGTTTCGACATACGTCATCTTCAGCGGATATTGTCACATTTGTCACAGGTACAAAAACAAAATTTTCAAATTTGTAGTTGTGTAGATTTTTAAGTGTAATATTTGTTTATTATTGTTCATTTAACAGCATATTATGCTGAAGATGACTTAAGTCGAAACCGAATACAGTCACTAAAATAAATCTTTAAGACGGTGTTGTTATTTAATTGTTAAGTCGTAAACTGGTGGTAAGAGTGTTGGATTGCTATAATTACAATCGTTGGTTCGATCTCCGACCGTGTCTCCTTCACAAGTAGCTTGCGACATCTTTAAAGTATCAAATTCCAAAATTTGTTTATTTAATTACTGTGTTAAACATGGTAAAGAGGTGGACATAGATGTTCACGAAAAGAAGATCGAGACAACGGCCAATATGGCAAGAAAATGATATAGAATTTTGATTTACTTTGTATATTTCAGCAATGTTTTAAATGAATAAACAATATATATATTGTCGTGTTACGAAGCGATTTAACCGCCCCTGACAATTTTGTTGATGTTTTTAAATTTGAATTTTATGGCCATTGAAGTTTTAAAAATGTAGAGATTGGCTAGAAAGTGAGGAAATTAGAAGCTTGTTTTCCAAGATGGCGGTAACGGCGAACGCCTAGATTTTTGCTCCGCTGATTTTTTTAGTATAATTTGTGCTAGTATTGTGAAATTGCGATTTAACCGCCTCTGACAATTTTGTTGATGTTTTTAAATTTGAATTTTAAGGCCATTGAAGTTTTAAAAATGTAGAGAAGGGCAAAAAAGTGAGAAAAGTAGGAGCTTGTTTTCCAAGATGGCGGTAACGGCGGACGCCTAGATTTTTGCTCCGCTGATTTTTTGAGTATAATTTGTTCTAGTATTGTGAAATTGCGATTTTATTTGGGCATTACTAATTACAATACTGTTTGAGATTTTTGGTCAGGCGTGGCCGCAGTTAAAGATATTTTTTGTAAGTTGGATATTTATTTATTTTGATTATTAAAGAAGATTTTTATTGGATTAGCTATTTTGTTATTGAAACGATTATTTATTGGAAATCATTAATTAGGAATTATATTAAATATTGGATAAAAATTTATTAAAATAATAACAACGCAGTATGATAAGATAATAGGTATTGTAGAAATAAAATAGTGTGATGATTGTTGATCTTCCATAATTAAATATTGAGAAAATGGTTGAGAATTGCGGTCAAATGAAAAAATTTAATTGTCCGACGTTTCGGGATCTTTACTGTCCCATTTTCAAGGCTATATATAAACAAACAAACAAAATGAAATTAAAATACAGATAACGTTAACAATATAGAGAAGAGTTGTACAAAAAACAAAAACATAAAAGCAAAACTAGAGATAAATAACAATGACAAAAACAAAATGAAGAAATAAAGAAGAAAAATAATAATTATATAAACAGATAAAAAATGACAAAATTGAAAATAAAAGTAAAGCAAAATATTGAAATACTTTTAAGAAAGAATACTAACCCAAGAGGAGAAAAATGGAGGTTAGAAAGCCACCATTTTCCAGCCTAGTGCCGTTCTTTGCCAAACCTCAGCAATACCACGTGGCGATTTCTTATTTATATACTTAGAAATTTAAGGTTAAACGTTAAAATTAAACAATTTGAAATCGAACGAATTATTTTGAGAATAGAATCTTGGTTTCCATTCGCCAAGAGAGTGAAAAAGCAATTTTTATTTAAACCCGCGACTCTGAGTAATCTAAACCAACTTGCGCACACCAAGGTAAAATAAATAAAGTGAATTTTTTGAACAAAAAATCATTTCAATATATGAGTCTATGGATTAGCATGATTTTAGTAACAATAACACCTCAACATCCGAAATTCTACCGTGAGGAACCAGGGATACCGATTTGTTTGGGTTTTAGTATGAACGAATTTTTGATATTTAAAGGGAAATTTTGTTAGCAAAATTGTTTAGCGTAAACCTTTTGATTCCGATATAAAGCTTAATACTGAGCAGGAAATTGCAGTTTGCCTCGACAACTCTGTGATCAAGTATGATCTTTGAGCTATGCATGTAGCAAGGTTAGCACCTCACTAGAGTGTATTCAAGTTTTCCCAGAACCATGAGTGCTAAGTGTAAACTTAGTAAATTAATGGTAATAACAAGACGAAGTCCTAATAGAAAGAAGAAAAATAGGGTCTAGGACAAATGAACGTGGCCGAAAAGATGCGAGCGTTAGGACGCAGACCCAAAAGGACGCAGACCCAAACGGACGCAGACCAAAATGGACGCGGGTCATAAAAACGTAGACCCAAAAAGACGCGGCAATATAGGCGCAGACCCAAATAGACGCAAGCCCAAAAAAGACGCGGCCATATAGGCGCAAACCCAAAAAGAGGCGGTCAGAATAATAGCTTTTAGAGAAAAGGGGGGGGGGGTTATATCTTATTTTTTCTTATTGGAAGAAAGGGGAGTCATTACAATTTTTTACGTAAGACTTTATATTTTTCATTTAATTTCAAAATTTGATCTTTGACCTTTATTTTTAAAACGTTTTAATTTTTTAATTTTAAAGGCTAGGCTTTATGGGTTCCCCTCCTCTTTTTTTGTCTATTAATAATATACCTTGCAATTCAAAAATACAACTTTTACAAAATAGCAAGTGCAATTACAAAGATTACAATAATTACAAAGATGCAATTACGAAGCGGTTTTTTCTATGACAACGAAAAGTATATTGTCATGTTTCAAAAGTGATTCTGACCCACTCTATACATTTTGGTGAAAATTTATTTTCTATTTAAGTTACGTTTAACTTTATTTAATTGGTAAGATTGAAAAATTTGTTAGGTGGGGGCCGACCACGGGGAATTCGAGGTCTTTCGCCGATAGCGACCGCCGGAGCCTGTTGTGCGATTTTGGCTCGAGGCGATTATTTGATTTTTATATAAATTTTGAATTTGTGAGTAATAATTTTGATTTTGATTTAAATAAAGTGATTTGATGCGATTGCATTATTGCGCTTTTTTTTTGGATGATATTTTTGAAATTTGGAGTTTGGATAAAATTTTTATTGGGTGGCTACTGAGCGATAGTAGTTTCGATCTGGTTGATTGATTTGCAGAACGAGCATTTCGAGTAAGACATTCGATTTGTGTTAAAAATTGGAAATTAAAATTATTTGTAAGTGCGAGCGTGTGGCCAGACAGATAAGCAGGCGATTTGGATAACGGTAAAACCAAAACTTCGATCCTTTGAAGAAATTTTTGATTTGAAATTAAATTGGATTTGATTTTATAATTTTGAAAAACAAATTTGAAAAAATAAAGCCAGGGTGAAATACACTTCAATATACATGCACTTCTATAATTTTTATTTTTCATAGTCTTCCATAAAACCTCTCTTGCTTTGAAATTTGGTATAGTAGTATTTTTGGAGTTGTTTGAAAATGCACTTTTTAAAAGAAATTTTTTAAATTGTACGGTATATTATTAATTTACAAAAATAAAGGGGGTCCTCATAAAACCTTAGCTAGTCTTTTTTTTATTTTCTATATTTCTAATTCTATATTCTAAAGTTCTAATTCTATTCTTCTAAGAATGTGTAACCCCCCCCCCCCCCCTCCTATCCTACTAATCTAGTAATTATTACCCAATGAGAAGCCAGATTGAATCGGGTTAAAAGAATTATCAGTATCTATTGACATTGAAAGTTTTGATTTTAAATTTTGAAATTAAATGAAAAAAGTAAATTCTTACGTAAAAAATTGTCACGACTTTTTTCAGCGAAAAAGAAAAAATAAAATATCAACTACGCCCCCCCCTTCTCTTAAAAGCTATTACTATGATCGCGAAAAATAGTATCGAAGCACTAAAAACTTAAAATATGCTCTCTAAAAATTTAAAAATATACGATTAAAGCTGTAATATGTTTGAAAATTCTGAATGGCAATTAGTTTAACTAATTAATTAACTAGTATTTCATTGGTTGAATTTTAATTAATGTTTAATAGTGGTTACAGTAGTGAAACTGCAGCCTCGGATTATAAGACTTTTAATACGCTTGAATTACTAATAGTTTATTCCCATGTAGTAAAAATAGTTGCGCAATGTTGGTGCAAATGTAAAAATTAATATTGCTCCAATATCGAGGTGTAAACATTTTCTATTTTCAGTATTAGACGAAGATCAGCAAGTATTGGTACATTATTGCTCCAATATTGTGTGTGAATCATCGAAATTGCTGTTGGTGAAAATACAGGTCCGTGGACCTTACGTGAAAAGAAGAAAGATTTTTTTCAAAATTTTTAGATGTTTATTGTTTTAGATACACCGAATCTGGTTTCGAAAAAAAAACATATGTTGTTTCTACAGTGATTTAAAACGGTTAGAAGACTTGGGTTAAAAAATAAATTTTTAAGTTGATTATATTTAAAAATTGTAAGTTATGTCAAATAAAGTTTTAACGATTTTTAGCAAAGATAGAAACCAAAATTTCTTAAAATAATGTCATATCATAACCCATAGTTTATTTATTACCTTCCGCCGTAAGGTAAAATTCGAATATTATTTTACGCCATGTGTTATGTTGGTATGGAAAACTTTGGCTTTCGCGTTTAAATTGGTCCAGAAATCGTTCAGTTTAGTAGAAAGAGATATATTTCACCACGAAAAGTGATTTTTCGGATTTGCTAAATAAAATGATAAAGTATCGGTTAGCTTTGCTTTAAAAAATAAATAGTCATTTTTAACGCCGCAATTCAAAATAGGAAAATAATATGATGGTAACTAAATAATTAACTCTACATTACGTTGCGGTGAGCACTTTGTAATATCTACAGACATAGGATAGCAACTCTATTGTTATTTGATTGGAGCTGTTTTAGTGCAAACTCAAGCAGTGTCTAGTTTTTTTAAGAGTTCCGCGTTTTAGCTTAGTAACTTTTATTTTATAAAATCCCAATATAATCTAATTTTGCACGTGGTTTATATTTTTTCATTCTTTAAGCAACACCTGTTTTGCAATATAAAACTATAAATAGTAAATTTGCTATAAATATCTAATTTGAAATAAATATCAATTAAAAATAAAAATTTAAATAAATAAAACATTTAAATGTTCTGCATTTTGCCGTTTGAAGTTTTAATAGGGTTTGCAAATTAGCGAAGATTTACCTATCTATACTAATCTCTTAACTATGAACTATGAGAGACCTACAGTTTATAGCGGTCTCTAAACCACGAGATTATGAGTAACGGTCGAAAAATGATTGGCACACTTGCAAAGGAGATATTGCCATCGGTACACAACTTTTGTTAGTAAAATAATAAATTACCTATTATATTTCCGCTTTTAACTTTTGTAGGCTGGGGAGGAGGCGACGGAGGTGTATCTGCTGAAAAACGGGTTTTTTGATACAACTTCTTGTTAGGCGTAACCGCCCTTGGTGGAGTGGTCGGCGAATAATCGGGCGGTGGTTCTTCCATAGGTTCCCGGTCTATTTCATTTCGTGAAAGGGTTCTGTATCCGCTATCAAATCTCGTGTTTTCTTCTCGAATTAACGTTTGAGGTCGTTCTTGCGTGCGTTTTCTTTGAGGAGCTATCGGGGAGGTTTCGCGTTGTGGAGAAGTTCTGTAATCTCGTGGCGGCGATCTTTGATATCGTTCTTGCAAGTAATTTACGGGAGAAGAATTTTCACGAAAAATAACTGGAGAGGATAACAACTGTTCGCGATTTGTGTGGACTTCTTTTTCGCGATCGTTCCAATCTTTTATTCCTAAAAATATTTAATAATAAATTATGCATTGGATTATTGCTAATTAAAAAATACCTTGAAAATGTTTAGTTTGTCTGCTTTGGTATTCCTCCTCTGGGACTTTTTCGATAGAAGTGTAATAACGATGGGAATCGTCTTCCTGCTGAACTTTAGTTGTGCTGTACTCAGTCTGTGGAGTTGGTTGAGATTTAATGGTGACGTTAAAAAAACTAGTTTTCGTTTGTTTGGTGTGCTCGGGTTCGTCTTCTATTTCGTCCAAGGAATCCCGAGACGATCTCGACTCGCTCCCAAAATGATGTTCCAACCATTTGGACGTTTCGTTTTTTCTAGTTTCTTCTTCTTTATCAAAATCGAGAGGTTTCTTGGTTAAAGCATCTTTGCGGTCCAACGGAGAAGCCGAAGGAATCGCGCCATTTTCCAAAGCTGAAAATTCGAGATGTGTAATTGCGGATTATGCAAATTATGTGTCGTATAAAGTAGGAAATATGTTAAATTTGTATTGGATATCTTAGTCGTGAACTTTCTCATTTATTCGAGTAAATCATTGACATAAACATTGCCGTATATATACTTTCTATTACGAAGCATAAATTTAAAATTCACCTTTAACACGGTGAACCTGTCGGTTGGGCTGTTGTACATTTTGTCGCCGTTTTGCTCTGGCACTAAGAGAATCCCAGTCTGGATCATCGATACCATCTCCACGTCGTTCTGCTTCAGTTGTTTCACCTCTAAATCTCATATCGTGTCCCACTTTTACACCATCTGCCACATAGTCAATTTCTTCTTGATCGCGCGACTTGAAAAATCTGGAACAAAAATAAAGTTATAGCAAAAGTGTCTTCCTCGATTCCTGAATTTATACCTCTCGTGGCTCTCGCGATGTTGATTCTGATCGGGAACTCCTTCTGGAAGTTCGTCGTCTTTTACTTCTTCGTGTTCTGTTGTTTTTTGAGTTTCGCTCACTATGCGACCGTCGGGCAACACAGAACTACGTTCTTTGGTTTCTTCTGTATCGGTTACTTTTTTTGATCGATGCGATTCGTTTATTAATTGCGCTCCCGTTGACACTAAGCTATGATTTATTTCTTGAGACTTCAAAACTGGTCGAAGGTCGGATTTTCCTGAATTTACTGCCGCTATAAAAGCCTGAAACAAATCATTTACTTTGTTAGTTTTATGATTTAAGCAATCACGGAGGGGGTATAATCAAGGCTGGCAACCTGATCTACTAAATGTAAAAATTGCGCAATTTATTAGCATAGATTTGACCACCCTGAGAAGAGAACGACTCGATTAAATATATTTCTATTCGATCGTGTCATTTTTGACTTTTCAGATAGACAACCAGAATTTTCTGGATTATTTTTCACTTACTTTTATTTCCTGTATTAGGACATAACGGTTTAATTTCAAAAGTTAAACATTAAACGCCATTTGGTAGGTAACTAGAGCACAAATTTGCATGTTCGAGTGAAAATGATCTTGCACGGACTGATAAATCTATTTTAAATCAAATTGTTATTGAAATTTTTTATTGTTTAATTAATTTGCTTAAACGAAAAGTATTGGCAGATTAAATAAAATATTTATTTTTATAACAATTATTATCCCTAAAATGTATGCTTTCCTGTATGAAAACTTTTACTGAAATTTTTTAAATTTTGTAATTTTTGATTAAACGAATTTGTCGATAAGCATAAAATGATGATGTTATCTTCACTTTCAGTTAAAATTAAGATGTTCTGACCTTTTAAATTTTTGTGAACCCATTACAAACGAATTTTAATTAAATTCAACAATTAAATTTCAACAATATTTTATAATATAATTATTATAAATAATAAAATTAATAATTAATAAAAAATTATTTTTTAATTATAAAATGGTTAAGGTTATTAACATGTCATAATATTTTTTTAAATATTATACAGAGTGTCCCCGTGACCGTGAAGAACCTTTGAGGTGGTGATAAAGGACACTTTTCTAAGAAAAATTTTCAAATAAAATTTTTGTCCAAGTCCAAACCCTTGGAGGTTTTAAAGCAATATTTTGAATTTCTAATTTTAAACGGTCATAGCTCCGATATTATTAATTTTTTAGACTTAATGAATTAGACCTTTTTTAAAGATCATTTACTTATCTACAAATTAGTTTATAACCTCTTATCGTCTAGAATAAACGGTTTTCGAGTTATAAATTAAATTAAGGAAAAAAATGTTAAAAAAATTCTGATTTTATTTTCTAGCGGCCCAAACCGGATAGGGAATTTAACGGGCTATAACATTGGTCAAATACATTTTTTTGGAAAACCAACCGTTTTCACAGAAATTCTGAAAATAATGAACAAAGTGTAGGTAAAAAAAAATAAATAACGAACTAATTAACAATAATAAATAAACAATATAAATTAAAATCTTGGCAAAACTAGAAGAGAAATACTAGCTGATAATAATCAAACAAATTTATATTTCAAATACTTTCTTACCACCCATCAGTGCTATAATCCTGTAATTAAAGCACTTAAATAAATTTTAAAAAAATATATATAATATATTGTGGTGTTTCAAAGTGATTCGGACCCACCCTATACATTTTTGTAAAATTATTGTATTAATTATTAAGTTGTAACATTGTAAAATTTAATCATATCAAATTTTTAGCATAAACCAAAAAATGCACAAAAACACTTTTTCGAAAACTAAAATGTTTAAGTTTGCGATAATATACATACAGTGTATTTATATATTGTGATAACTTAAACATTTTAGTTTTCGAAAAAGTGTTTTTGTGCATTTTTTGGTTTATGCTAAAAATTTGATATGATTAATATCGGGTTACACTACTTAAACCACTTATCTATTGATTATTGTGAAATTTGCTAGGTGGGGACCGATCACTTTGATACGGGGCCTTTTGCCAAAAAATGGTCGACGTTGATGGACGTATAATTTATTAATCCGAATAATTTTTGATAAGTTTTGTAGTTTTTAAAATATAAGTGATTTATTTGATTGAATATTGTTTTATTAAGATTTATGGATGGATAAACGAATTTTTGGAAGATAAAATTAAACGGAAGAAGATTACGTAATTAAAATTGGAAATGGATAAAGTTTAAGAATCGTAATTGGAAATTAAGTGAATGGTAAAAATTGTATAATTTTAAAATTAAAAATTTATTCAAGGAACTATAAAATTCAATTGATAAGCCGGACTGCGATATGGGTATCAAAAAATTTAACGTTACTACTTTAAAATTATATTGAAAACGAGTTTAAAATTTGAAAAATTATAAATTTAATTGGAAGAAACAATATAATAAATAATTTAATACACCCCAGGGTGAATTACACATCAATTGTCGCATGCAACGTGAGGCTTCCAAAAGAAGAAACCTACCTTTTGACCTTGAGAAACCTGAGAGATTAGAAATAATAAAATTTGTAAAGAAAATAAAAACAAAACCAAAAAAATGGAACAAGAAGCTAAAATCTTGGTCTCGGGCGAATAAATTCGTCACCAAACCATAGCAATATATAAATTAATAAAGTAATTAACGATAAACTAATGCGGTTTATAACAATGTTGCTCAAACGTCAAACGGTACAATACGTTTTGACATTAAAACAAATTGTAAAACAGATGAGATTTTTAGAAATTTAGTAAATTTATTTTTATTTCACCTAGACCTTGTTCATTATTTTCAGAATTTCTATGAAAACGGTTGGTTTCCCCAAAAAAAAAAATTTGACCAAAGTTGTAGCCCGTTAAATTCCCTATCCGGTTTGGGCCGTTAGTTTTTTTCTAGAACGTTTCGTTTAAGAGATACGGAGTCTACAAAAAAAGTAAAAAAAAATAAAATCAGAATTTTTTTAACATTTTTTCCCTTAATTTAATTTATAACTCGAAAACCGTTTATTCTAGACTTTAAGGGAATATAAACTAATTTGTAGATAAGTAAATTATCTTTAAAAAAGGTCTAATCCACTAAGTCTAAAAAATCAATAATATCGGAGCTATGCCCGTTTGAAATCAGAAATTCAAAATATTGATTTAAAGAGAGGTACCCCCCAAGGGTTTGGACTTGGACAAAAATTTTATTTGAAGATTTGTCTTAGAAAAGTGTCCTTTATCACCAGCTCAAAGGTTCTCTACGGTCACGGGAACACAAATTAATTTTTTAATTATATTAGTTTGCTAAATTAATTTTTAGTATTTTAGGTTAGGCGTATAAAAATTATGAGGTTAGGTTAGGTTAAACTTTTTATATAGTTTGTTACGATTTTCTCAAAAAATTTAAAGCATTTTAAAAATTTTATGAATTTATTTTTATCACGCGCATCTTAGATGTTACGTTCAGGTTCGAATCCAAATCAGAAACGTTTGTATAATTTATTATAACGTAATTTTTCCATATTTCATCAAATGAAATGTATACTGGATTGTGTTACAATTTTCTGTAATAACATATATTTCCATAATAACATATCATGTTTCGGTCTCTAGCACATCCTCGATGAAAGTTAAAAGGCTTTTTTATAAAATTATGCAATAAGTTTTAATAATAAAGTGATTAATTTTATGTTTCAAATTTATGTTAGTTGTACAACACCAGTATAATTTGTTAACACTATCTAGGTTGCAAGCATGGGTTGTAAGTAATGTAGTTTGTAAAATATAATAAATTAATTAATTAATTTTTATTATTAACATTTTTTTTCTATTTGCTTTGTATCGGAAAAATAACACGTGCACATGTTAGGCAAACTGCATTTTCTCCCTCTGGGCTGCGTTGCGCCAGAAATTGCTACACTTTCCTCTCTAGGAACAAAATACTATTATTAAACTTCCCTTGGGAGTTTTCTTACTTTTATAATTGATTTTTCAATACCTTCAGGTGAACAATTAACTCTGAAGTTTGGCGAAGGTTGATGTACTCCGAGGTATGAGTTTGATGTAAAGTTACAATCACTTTCAGATGCAACGAATAAAGGGTAAGAAATGAATCTGTTACGAACTTGCAGCAAGATTTACAATAGTAGTTTATGTTATTAGTATTAAAAGTAGGTTTTTACGAGGTAATATTTTTTAGAATAAATTATATTTAAATTTTTAACAATAATAATTTGTTTTATTTGATTAGCTGTGTAATAGCTTAATAGATATTTATTTTGTTAACTTGAAAAATTTTAATTTAAGTTTTTAATGTAAAACTGGATAAGAAGAGAAGCAAATGGAAACCAAGAACGAGATGGTGGGAATGGATAACATAAATAAGGAAACATGAAGAGAATTGCAAAATCACATAGGTACGTCAAATTACGTAATTCGATTGCCAAAGGGAAGGCGAAGACTCCTTTTTTCTCCTACCCGTTTTTGGGTTATAAGAAATAATTTTTAAGTGCATTCCCTCTTTTTCCTCTTTTTTGAATTGAGAGATGGAAAGCTCTAGTTTATTACTTCAAAAAAGCCTTTTTTTAAGCGTAAACCAGATTTTAGCGTTGGTGAAAAGCGTAAATGTTGGTTTTCTCAAAAGAGTAAATCTTTAAGTTGAGAATTAAACTCAGTGACAAATATCACAACTCATAACTAAAAAATTACCCACCGAACTAGTAGCATAAAGAACTATTAATGAAAAATCCAGCTATGCTGGTTCATTCTTGGGGTTATTTTCATTGTCCTCGTAAGAGCAAGTTTGTCTTTGAACCAGTTAGTCTTTCGCGGTTTAGTTTTCGAAACTGTTATTGCAAAATTTAAAATTAATTATCACACTTTCAATAATTTCTACCGGTGTCAATCAATAGTTCACATTTGCATAATCAAAATTAAAAAGAAAGGCGATTGTTAATAGTGTGTTAATTGTTGTTAATAGCTTATACCGGTTACATTTATTCTAATTTTTGCAATGTAAATTTCTGCGATTAATTACCATTTTTACCTATATTTAGCAAATTACTAGCAAAACTTTCTTCTAATATTTACTCCGATTTCCAAAATTTGGAAGTAAAACGAACAGAATCCCCATTATTTTTTATATTTTTTAAATTGAAGCGGAAAAATGTAGAAAATTTATTCGAAAGAAGCTGGAAGTGGTAGAATCATCATTTTTATTATTAAAATTAATTAATACAAAGTAACAAAGTTTAAAGGTGCGCCAAGTATTATGTGAGGATAAAGGCGATACAAAAGGAAGATATCTGCTACAAGTAAAGTTTTTGTTTGAATCTGTCAAATAATTAAATTTAATTAACCGTATATCTCATGTTTTCCGTTAACGTAATTCCCACACTTTGAATTTAATTGTTGCTCGAGTATTTGAAAAACCGCTAATAATCGTAATAATTCTAAATTTTTTTTCTTTTTCTTGCGTTGTTTTGAACGAGTATAATTTTTTTGCGAAAACTGTAATCTATCACAAAAGGTAATTTACCTTGTTTAATGGAACGTGATGGAATTTTCATAGCACTTGCACATTTGGTGAATAATTAAAATTTTTGATCACAACCAAAAAGTCGAGCGGCAGCACTTAATTTTTGTTTGGAATTTAATACAATTTGACACTTTCTTATTGTTATATTTATTGCACGAGACCACAAGATTCACTAGAACCATCCGGAGATACATAGGCTGGATGGAGTACGAAGCCGGTGAGAGGCCCAGTCTGACCGGTCCTCAGCCCGCGGCCCCGCTAACCACCGTGTGATGAACTTTTTACAAACTATAATCACGAATAAATTCCCACTCAAAGCGCATCAAACTGAAAATTACAAAGACATCTTGCATAATCTTGTTGCAAACGAAAAAACATCCATTTTCATTAATTTATTGTGCACATTTAACGATCGCCGTTAACTAATAGACAAGTCAGCTCAAAAAGACGGATTTCTATTACTTGTGATAATTTATTAACCACAATTTAAAATTGCACTTTCACGTATTAAATCATCCTCGTTGATTTCAAGAACAAATTAATAAATTGAACGTGTAGTTAACCTTACGAATAAATAATTATTGATTCGCAAAATTTTTTGCAATACACGTCGACGTCGAAATAACTTATGGTTTTTTGATGCAACAGGAAGAGATTCGCCAAAGTTTAAAAAAACGCTAACGATTATGTAATTTTTATTTCGAATTCTTAACCGGTAATTTAAGTTGAATTCGGAACGAATCTATGCTCATCTTTTGTAGGAAAAAAATTAACAACTTTGTATTGCACAAAACCAAAAGAGGTCAATAAGAAGTGACAAAAACAATACGGTTACAGTTACGTACAATAAAAGAAATTTTATTACCAATTCAAATGCTGACTGCGTTTGTAAGAAATTCGACAACGTTGACATTTGCCCAACGATACATATAATCAAATTTATATAATTCGTAAAAACTTAGCTCCATTGGGCATCGATTTAACATCAACCCCCATCACGACAAATTTTGTAAGGCTCAATTAATTCTCGTTTAGATTATCGATTAATTTTATGGTAATCTACTTTATTGAAAATGATTGTAAAAAAATTAATTCGATTCAAAAGTTAACATTTTACTTTCTATGTATATTAGGAAGTAAGCACCGGGGAGTAAATCTACGATTTCCTAAGATAAAAAGATTGTTACGTAAATGTTCATCTCTTACATTCAGTACTTTGACCTATCATGATTTGTTTAACTATTTCAACCAGCAATTATTTAAATTCGATTGAGTTTATTAATACCAACCTCGTCAGATATATCTCCAAAGTGTTGAATGTCTTCCGTCTCTCTTGTATCTTCAGTTTCTTCTCTAGATATCACCCGGTGTTCGTTTACCTCTCTCACCAGTCCATCTGGGTTGGGCACCACAATCCATTTACTCGAATCCTTTTCTTCCTTACGTGCTTCCTTATTCTCCAAAGCTTTCTTCTCATCTTTGTTGTCATCTTCTCCTAGTTTTTTTAGCTAAAATAAAATACATTCGCTTAAATAAGTGAATTTTTATAACCAATATTTTATTATAAACGTTTCGCGGTTATTGTCCATTTCCAATGTTGCAAAACAGAGTTGGTTGAACATAAAGTTTTCAACCCCAACTTGAGATATTTTATATATTTGAAAATTAAATCATAATGTAAAATTTTACTCTATGAGCAATGAAAGAATTGGAAATATCCTCCAACCTAAGTATTCTACAACAGATTTAAACCGAAACAATAAAGACAATCAAAAATAATAAAATAAATCTGTAACTTTATATATTGTCGTAGTACGAAATGATTTGACTGTAAATTTATTTAAATTTTAAATGGTGTATGATTTTAAAATTTAATTTGTTTAGAAAATTTGTAAATTAGAGGTTGGCAATTGTTAAAAAAGATTAAGGCTTTTTGGGCCAACAAAAAATCATTGCAATACTATACAGAACAATTTGTAATAAAGTATTAGGGTCCAAGCTATAAACTTCCCAACTTAATCTCCATCAAAAAATTAAATATTGCAATTTTCACAAATAATTTTACAAATTATTAACAAAATAACTATTAAATTTACTAGGTACTGTATTTCCTCTTTTTTTTTCTATGCATACATTTTATTTTCTATACTTGCCTGTGATGCACAAAAATTAAACCATGATGTGTAAAACTTTAATAAATGAAATAATTTCAACAATTTTTTTGAAAAAGGGGTCAAAAAATCTAATTACTAAGCTCATTTCTATTTCATCTACTCAAATGCTTAAAACTTAATTACACAACCTATTTTCGGTATATGGAGACAAGAACGGCAAATTTAAGATTTTGTGATTTTTGAGACCTTCCATGACAAATTTTTTCTAATCCCGTTTGAATTCGAAGTGGAAAACTTAATGTATATGTTTAATGATACTAGAGAGCTTAAGAAAAAATTCATTGCCGGGTTCTCCATCACCAAGCAGACCATCTTTTACCACGAAATGACAAGGACTACATAGTTGTGAATTCTGTTCAAAATAATCGAAATGGTGAATTTTTCCTTTTTAATAGAAAATTAAATTTCAACTTAAAAACAGATAAAACTATCAAATGCTACTAAACCAGAAGGAAGCAAAAAATTTCGGTTTTAATTTTAAATTAAAGTCTAAGATCAATCTGTGGGCAATACAAAAGCGGCAAAAAACCACCCTTCAAATTGCATAAAATTTGGTACACCAAGAAGAAAATATTTTAATATATTGTGGTGTTTCAAGTGACCCACCCTATGCATTTTGGTAAAATTTTTGTATTCATTATTAAGTTGTAACTTTGTAGGATTTGCTAGGTGGGGACCATCACAGAAAAAGCGAGGTTTTTTGCCAAAAATGGCCGCATGAGTAGTTGTGAAATTTTTAGCTCGTTATTTTGTACGAATAATTCTTAAAATTGTAAGTAATATTTATTAGTATTTTGTATTTATGTATATTTATGAGTATTTTGAGATTTGCATTATTTTGAAATTTTTTCTGCCGAACGGTAGTGAAGTAATTTGATTAGTGTTTTTGAGCAATTACAATCAAGTAAAGAAAAACTTGATTTTTATTTGAAATCCTGAACGCGAGGCAAAATATCATAGCAATATAAATTATTAACTTGCGAAATATTTTAAATTCAATAGTTTTTAACTGAAGAAGTTAACTAAACAACAATGTTAATTAATATTTTTATTAAGCTTTCAGCAAAGTTTATCGCTTTCATCAGTTTTAGTTTATTTAAATATTCTGTTTATATAAATAAAAATAATATAATATAATAAAAATGTTAGATGAAATTGAAAAATAATTAAATTCATAACTGACATAAAAATGTTCAAAAACTATTTAAATGAATAATATAGTTTGCGACACCCTGTTATAACTGATGTTTATTTATTTATTTTGGCTTCAAGTAGGTATAATTTTTGTTTTTACAAAAGTCAAATAAATTTGACTTTAAATCAAGTTTGAATTTTTAATTTAAAAGCATAACTTTTCAATAATTTCAATAATTTTTCCAGGTTTGCCTGATGAGATTCAGAAAATCGAAACATCAGTTATAACAGGGTGTCGCAAACTATATCATTCATTTAAATAGTTTTTGAACATTTTTATGTAAGTTATGAATTTAATTATTTTTCAATTTCATCTAACATGTAAAAATTAATTTTATTAAAAAATATTATCACATGTTAATAACATTTACCATTTTATAATAAAAATATTAATAAATATTGTTTAGTTTATTGGTTCAGTTAAAAACTATTGAATTCATGAAGAAAAAATTGTGTTGTCGGTAAGCTATTTAAAAATTATAATAGAACTTTAATTATGTTAGTTTTAATTAACCTTTTGAATGCCCCTTTATTGTTAGATGGCTTTGTGAACCTGTATTCCAGTTTTAGTTTTACGCGAAATTTAATCTATTAAAAATGAAAAAATGAAAAAAATTAAAATGCAAAATTTGCAAACAAAATTAAAAAAAAAGTTCTTATAGCTAAAAAGCTCAAGGTAAAATTGTAATAATTTATTTTAAAACCACAAATGTAATCTTGAGTTATTTTGAAGTGCTCAGGTTATTTTCAATTATTTACATTTTATTTGTTATTTTATGTTATTTTTTAGTATATTAGGATATACAGAGTGTACCCGTGGGGTCTAGGACAAATGAACACGTCCGAAAGGACGCAACCGAAAAGACGCGAGTGTTAGGACGCAGACTCAAAAGGACGCAAACCCAAATGGACGTGGGCCATAAAGATGCAGACCCAAAAAGACGTAACCAGATAGACGCAGACCCAAAAAGACACAGAGAGAATAATAGCTTTTAGGGGAAAAGGGGAGGGGACTTATATCTTATTTTTTCTTATTGGAAGAAAGAAGAGTCATTACAATTTTTACGTAAGACTTTATTTTTTTCATTTAATTTCAAAATTTGACAACAAAACTTTTAACGTTAATAGATAATAATCTACACTTTATTTTTAAAACTTTTTAATTTTTTCTAATTCTATATTCTCAAGTTCTAATTCCATTCTTCTAAGAATATGTAAACCCTCCCCCTCCCATCCTACTAATCTAGTAATTATTACCCAATGAGAAGCCAGATCGAATCGGGTTAAGATTTCAAATTTTGAAATTAAATGAAAAAATAAATTCTTACGTAAAAAATTGTCATAACACTTCTTTCAGCGAAAACGAAAAAATAACATATCAGCTACCTCCCCTTCTCTTAAAGGCTATTACCATGGTCGCTTCATTTTGGGTCTGCGCCTATATGACCGCGCCTTTTTTGGGTCTGCGCCTATATGGCCGCGTCTTTTTTAGGTCTGCGTTTTTTTGGGTCTGCGTCTTTATGGCCCGCGTCCATTTGGGTCTGCGTCCTAACGCTCGCGTCTTTTCGGCTGCGTCCATTTGTCTGGCTTCCGTACCCGTGACCGTCGAGATCCCTTTTAGGTGGTGATAAAAGACAAATTTTTAAATAAAATTTTGGTCCAAGTCCAAACCCTTAGGGGGGGGTACTTTAAAGCACTTTCTTGAATTTCTGATTTCAAACGGCCATATCTCTGATATTATTGATTTTTTAGGTTTAATGGATTGGAACTTTCTTAAAGATCATTTACTTATCTACAAATTAGGTTATAAATTAGGTTTAGGCCGTTAAATTTTTTCCAAGACGTTTCGTTTAAGAGATACGGGGTTTACAAGAAAAGTAAAAAAAATAAAACCTGAATTTTTTTAACATTTTTTCCCTTAACTTAATTTATAACTCGAAAACCGTTTATTCTAGACGATAAGGAAATATAACCTAATTTGTAGATAAGCAAATGATCTTTAAAAAAGTTCTAATCCATTAAACCTAAAAAATCAATAATATCGAAGCGCTGGCCGTTTAAAATCAGATATTTAAAAAATTGCTTTAAAATGAGGTACCCCCAAGGATTTGAACTTGGACAAACATTTTATTTGAAAATTTTTCTTAGAAAAGTGTTTTTTATTACGACCTCAAAGGTTCTCCACGGTCACGCGGACACCCTGTATGTATGCCCAATATTACTGTCATATTATGTGATTTATTTTTCCAATTTATATGAAAGATTTAAAAAAATGATTGCTAAAATTAATACACCGAAAAAAAAATTTTGTAACCTTAATTACGCATACTGTGAAATAATTCGCGACAAGTGGACCACCACGTTATCTTTATAAAACAAAAGCAATCTATAGATCTACAAAAATGATAAAATTAGCAACTGTAGTAACTAGCATTTATTCATGCATAACAATATTGTGGAAATCATGAACTTCGAACGTTAGACTAAAAAATAGGAAAAAATAGAATAATCGCTCACGTAATTTTTATATTCGCCAAAATACTCTTATGAGTATTATTGGCGTGAAAACCAAAAAATTAAACCAAATAAACATAAAACAGTAGCAGTTAAATATAATACAAGATCAAAAACATTTGTTTTGGCTAAAAACTTCGGAACCCGTTGCTCAATTGTTTTTGTTTTTTTTTTTTTTTTTGTAATCATCGCAATAAGCATGAACAATGCTGCAATTTAGCTAATTTAATTGGTTCTGTAAAACTAGTAATTACGAAGTTGGCACCTAATCTAGCTAATTTTTACCAGAAATTTACATAATTTAAAAATTACAAATTAAATAAATTTTGAATAAAAAAAGCTTTTGGTGAAGACTATAATTTATTCTTAATGAGATAAAAATATTTAATTTTTAAAACTAAACTGAAATTGGAATATTTAAAAATTTTGTAAGGATATTTTTTGTCGTCACGCACAATTTTACCTCAGTTTGATGATGTTGTTGGGTTTCGGTGTCTTCAGTCGTATTGGTGGTGACCATGGGGCCCGAATCTTCAACAACTTTTCCATCTTCTAGCACAACTTGTCTTTTGATTCTTGTTTCAATTTGCTTAGTGTTTACAACTTCCCTGGTTTTCTTGCTCACCCATTCTTCTGTAAAATTAAGTTCGTTAGCTTAGGTTTACTTAAGGCCAAAAAAGACTTACCTTCTTTAGTAATCGCTATGGTATCTCCAGTTTCAACCTGTGCAACAAATAGAGGGTGATTAATTAATACGTAAGAGATGTAAGGTGTTGGGGCTGGTGTGCTAGGACATCTAGGACCACGAGGATCCACTATAATCACGATCACCACCATTCGACATGGCACAAAAGTCTTTTATATCACATTAGATTTGTTTCGTAAGTCCGTAACGTAAAGAACTAAACTCAACTTTGAACTATACATTAATTTATTGTAAACACCGAGAGATCCAGATTGAAATGACGCAAATGTAATTGTAGATAGTTGACACAGTCCTTGTAATAAAAGTTATGGTATCCGACGTACAAGTGGCTATAAAAGTTGTACCAATCGGGTCTACCAATTGATCAATCGATTTTATCGATATTTTCATTGGAAAGATATTTTTTAACTTTTTTTAGAATGCATACTTTCGTAATTTTCGAGCACTACGATCAACATTTACGTACTATTAAAATTACCTTTGCTCTAGAAAATAAATATACGTTAAGCAAAAGCCTTGAAGTTAAAATCATTGTCAAACCGGAAATGGAGGAACGAACAAACACGTCGAACTTTAAAAACACAATCTAGGCGGATTAAAGTGTAATTGTATTAATTATCATTAAATTAGTTAATTTAACGAAAAAAATTGAATTGCTTATATTATTAGGGATTATGTAAGGTTATTAGCATTTTCGTTCCGTTGACGGTATAGTGGCGCTTAAGCGTTCACGATTGTTCTTATTACAATCGAAACCAATTACTTTCATCGTATTCGCGACAAATTTTGCAATTTTGTATCTTACATTCGTAATAATCAGCATTCATTATTACACCTATACCAAGAACATAGAAAATAACTTAAAAAAGGTTTTAGAATTTTTTTAATATTTTATGGTATTTAGTAGTATGTGATGTTAAAATAATAAATTTTAACTGTTAAGTAAATAATTACATACTACAAAGAAACATAATATTTAAAGAAACCAAAATGACAATAATTCACATTTAACAGGGTTGAATTTAGAATATTTGAATAAACAAGAAAATAGAAATCTGAAAAAATTACGCTATTTAGCTATTTCATTTAGACACATGGCGTGGTTTAGTTTCGTTATTTGGTAAGCGCAACATTTAAAGTTTGGTTGATTTCTTGATTTTTTAATTTTTAAAATTTTTTCAATTTTGTTTGGTATATTTGCTCTTACTTCTTGTTATTTTTACTGTTATACATGACTGATGATCGGAAATAATCGTGAAATAAAGACCTTTATATCATGTTACAGTTTTTTAATTTTAAGTAATTTTTATCATTTCTATAGAGTAATTTTTTCAGATTTCTATTTTCTTGTTTATTCAAATATTCTATGTTCAACGTGAATTCAACTAAATTCAATGTGAATTATTGTCATTTTGGTTTCTTTAAATATTATGTTTCTTTGTAGTATGTAATTATTTACTTAACTGTTAAAATTTATTATTTTATACCAAGAACAACACAAATCATTTTGTAAGTTAATTTTTTTTTGGAAAAATCATACATTCATACATGTGATCAAGATCACCTGCTGGCCATTAGGAGCCAAGAAAATTGCAATGAAAACAATACGCTTATCGTCTTCGTTCCATCATTTGATTATTAATTATTTTATTTTTGATGAACAATGAGTAGGTGCTTCGCTACAAATAAATTATTGATTAATGCATCTTTGAATGCAGCCAAGTGCATCGGCCTTATAAAGAAGTTCACTTAATAACATTTCCATTGTTTTTTAAAACAGTAGGTACATTCGTGTTAACTACACAAAGAATAGATTTAATTGAAGACAATTGCTTGTAGGCGCCGCAAATGTAAATTATCATAATTTCACAAGTTTTGAACAAACATTTTATTTCATTACATCAAAATTCAATTTAATACCTTAATCCTCGTTAGATGGGGTAGGGAAGTATATCCAAAAAGCATTCACTTCCATACGATCGCGTTTCAAAATAAATTTTTTTTAAATTTTTTAAACTTATTTCAAAACATTAAAGACATCTATAAAAATTATTACTCCGTGCCAAAATAGAAATTAATTCTATTTTATAATTTCGAAACAATTTCAAAAAATTGCAATTATTTTTTAATATTACAAAATTTAAAAAACTTGCAATATACAGGGTGTCCCCGTGACCGTGGAGAACACTTGAGGTAGTGATAAAGGACACTTTTCTAAGACAAATTTTTAAATAAAATTTTTGTCCAAGTCCAAACCCTTGAGGGGTACCTCTCTTTAAAGCAATATTTTGAATTTCTGATTTAAAACGGCCATAGCTCCAATATTATTAATTTTTTAGACTTAATGGATTAGACCTTTTTTAAAGATCATTTACTTATCTACAAATTAGTTCATATCGCCTTATTGCCTAGAACAAACGGTTTTCGAGTTATAAATTAAATTAAGGGAAAAAATGTTAAAAAAATTCTGATTTTATTTTTTTTACTTTTCTTGCAAACTCCGTATTTCTTAAACAAAACGTCTTAGAAAAAACCAACGAATAAGGAATTTAACGGGCTACAACATTGGTCAAATAAATTTTTTTGGGAAACCAACCGTTTCCACAGAAATTCTGAAAATAATGAACAAAGTGTAGGTAAAAAAAATTAAATAACGAACTAACTAACACTAATAAATAAACAATATAAATTAATAAAGAAATTAACAATAAACTAATACGGTTTATAACAATGTTGCTCAAACGTCAAACGCTACAATACGTTTGACATTAAAACAAATTGTAAAACAAATGAGATTTTTAGAAATTTTGTAAATTTATTTCTATTTTACCTACACTTTGTTCATTATTTTTAGAATTTCTATGAAAACGGTTGGTTTCCCAAAAAGAAATATTTAACCAAAGTTATAGCCTGTTAAATTCCCTATCCGGTTTGGTCGTTAGTTTTTTTTTAAGACGTTTCGTTTAAGAGATACGGAGTTTGCAAGAAAAGTAAAAAAAATAAAATCAGAATTTTTTTAACATTTTTTTCCTTAATTTAATTTATAACTCGAAAACCGTTTATTCTAGGCAATAAGGCGATATAAACTAATTTGTAGATAAGTAAATGATCTTTATAAAACGTCTAATCCATTAAGTCTAAAAAATCGATAATATCGTAGCTATGGCCGTTTGAAATCAGAAATTCAAAATATTGCTTTAAAAAGAGGTACCTCCTAAGGGTTTGGATTTGGACAAAAATTTTATTTGAAAAGTGTCTTTTATCACCACTTCAAAGGTTCTCCACGGTCACGGGGACACCCTGTATAAAAGTACGAAGATGAAATTGTGGAATTTTCCTTTGCAATAATTAGTAATTTGCATATTACTGCATCTCAGAAACACGTAAATTTATTAATTAATACTTTAATATGTAGTATTTATATTTAATGTTTTTATAATTTTATCCTGTTTATAGATTTTATGAAGGTTATATTTAAAATTGCTGTGAAAGAAGTTTTCACAATTTTAGTAAGGGCATCATATAATAAATTATATGAATAAATTCATATTTAAATAAAATTAAGGGTAAAACTAAAAAAAAATTGATTGTAAATAAAATAAAATAAAGTTTTTATTTATTTATTTAGAATTCATTGTATTAGTTTTTTAATAATATTAAAAATATTGGTTATTAGTATTTTTTCTCTGCATTTGTGTCGAATCAAATTTAAACTAAAAATAAAAATTGTTATAATTTTAAATTTTAGTATTTTAAAGCCTTAAAAATTTATCACGCAAAATTGATTCAAATTATAAATTTTAAAAAATATTGAGAAAATTTAGTGAGATATATATTTTCCCGACTGTTTATTTTGTGTTGTCGCCAAGTCACTAAAAAAAAAATTGTTCGCTTTCAAAAAATTAAATTTTATGTTTATTCTTTTTTTTTGTTGCGGTTTCTGATAATATAATAGTTATCAAATTATAAAGTAATCAAACCTAACAAATGTTAAAATAATAAATTTTAACTGTTAAGTAAAGAATACATACTACACAGAAACATAATATTAAAAAAAACACAAATTACTTAAAAATTAATTTTTTAAGTTATTTTCTATTTATAAAATTATAATTATTTTAATACCGATTTGTTTGTGATATAATATGCTACAAAAATGGTGTAACAAACGCCATCATTGCTTTTATACACAATTAACGTGAAAATATTCAATTTTGTAGTTTTGTTCCAAAAGATTTTCTGGAATTCGATCATTGCTTCTTCGTCATTCGACATTTATATTTTGCAGCCATAAAATATTGTGATTTCGCCGATTTCACACCTAATAAAAAATTTATAGTTTCTTCTGCCGAAATTTTGTATCCAATAAAAATCCAAATAAATGAAAACAAAATTGTTGGTCTCTTTAACCAGATATTATTGAGAAAAATTTGTGAATAAGCCAAAAAATTAATTGAAAGATTACCTAAAAGTTTGATTTAAGAAACACCCCCGATTTTCGGTGTATGACACACCCATAAAAAACATTTTAACGCAATTTTTTGCAATGTTTAGCAATAGATTTGTTTACTTTAGAGATTTGCATACTCATTTATACTAAATTACAACCTTGTAACGGTAAATTATTGAGTTTACCTTTGATTTATTTGATTAAAAAATGTTCATGTTTTTGTTTTATGTTGCATAATTATTTTTCTATTTTTTTATTAATTTTGTCAAATGCGGTGTTTTTGATAAAACTACCTAGTAATTTTCATGTAAAAAAAGTATGTCAATTACATCAAATTTTCGTACTGCCAATTTCCCTTTTTTTTGTAATTGAAGTATTACAACAAAAAATGTACCGTGAGAATAATAAAATATCTTAATAGAGGGGTTGCGAAATAATTTGGAACGTGTGAATTTTCAATACATCAGTAGGAAATTTTTCATTTTCCGCTGTTATTTCGACACGGTTTTTTTTTAGTAATTGGAATGAAAATGGAGCAATTATTAGTAAAATAACAATTAACCAATTTTTTTATATTGATTAAAAATAATTGACTGCAAAATAAATCACGAAGTAAATTTACTTGTATTGAACCGTGAGCCATTTGCGTTGCTAATTAACGAAATTATGCACTTGTATTGAATTGAAACTTAATTAAAGAAAACACATCACCTCTAATTAGTAAGATATTAACTGTTATTTTAATCGAACTTATCAACGTATCAAGGTTAAACGACAAATTAATTTCCGTTAGATTTAATTTTGAAAATGGACAACCGCTTTTCACTTTTCACTTTTTCACTCTTGGTTGTAAACAAAATGAGAGTGTCTATTGTACTACTGTAGGTAGAAATAAAAGTAACAGCGTTTAATGGTGTACTTATGTGTTACATCATTGCATTGTTTACTAGCCACTACCTCTCCACCTGTAACATAGCGATGTCCTAGTTAACATAATTTTTTTCCCATTAAAACGTTAAAATTTTGAGTCCGATGATTCATGTCGCAAAATTGACTAAAATAAATAGTAATCCTTGAATTAAGATATTCACAAAAATTTACGAGATCGGTTTTGATTTACAGTAACTCGAGTGGATAAGCAATGAAAATTTAATAATTGCGAAGGTTGATTGGTATTGGGTATATTGGATGGATTTAATTTTTGCGATCGGGTGTTTTCTAACCTTGGAAGGTTCAGTTTTTAATTTTTGCACCCAATTCCAAATAGGACACTTTGCCAACCATTGGTTATGGATTTTCTTCAAATCTGATGGATGCCCCCAAAAATATAATCACAAATTCTTCAATATTATTTATGTTTCCGTGCTGATTATGTTATTAATGATTTATCTCGAGACGAACGATTAAGGTTCATCCTATTTCTTTATTTCGCTAATTATAATAATCTTCGGAGTAGGTCAAAGCAGGTGTGGCATTTAAAGAATGTACAACACTTTCCGTTTCTATTAAAAAATAGATATTTAACAAAAGCCGTGAGAAAATAACAATTCAAACGAAAATTCTTTTGTATTATTTGTTTTGTGCAATATTTTAGAAAACAAATTAAAATATAAAACCCAAATTGGGTTTTATTTTCCATCTTCTTAACATTAAGATTACAAGTGACTTATGGTTAATTAATGACCATTTAACAACCGGTTTTTTGCTGGTCGGTAAAAGTTTAACTTCCGGCAACATTACAAAGTTATCATTTATTCAGATTTAACTACTTTATTAGTGAAATTGATTGGACGCTTTCTTAATTGGACGAAATTTTGTTTACCAGTTTTAGGCCGCAAAATGATTTTTTTTTTTCAATTTTATAATAATAACTTTTGCTTTCATAATTATTTTCAATAATGGTCCTTGTAGGCAAAATTTTAATTCTGCTCGCGTTTGCATGGTTACTTGTAGAACAAATTTATATGGCGATAAAATCTCACCTTTGTAATACGAAACGAAGGTCATCAATTTCATCTGTTCAGGTAATATATAGTTAAGTCATGCTATTTTTATTAAATCCCACTCCAACATAAATAATGTAAAGTGCAATAGCTGGTATGCTATGGTATGTTTAAAAATATTCCTATGCTGCCCGGTATTCTTTTCATGGTACTCAATTTAGTAAGCAAAAATCTTAGCAAAAATACATGTCCGAGTACAATAAACTGAAGAGTTTGAGAGTGAATATCAAAAATGTTGAATTAGGCACAACTACATGTTAAAAAATAATTATTTCTTGCAATTTTTTTAAAAATATAATTAAAAAAAATTAAATTTAAATATGTGACAACTTTGTTACCTCAGAACTTCGTCATTTCTGAACCTATTTTCAAAATTCTTTCGGCGTTGAATCAAGTATAGTTTCAAGTTGGTCCCATTAATAATAATAATAATATAATATAATAATATATATATTGGGCCATAAAAAACTATACATTTATAGGACAAGTCACAATACAAATAAACAAATAAACAAACAATGACACTATATTAAATAAAAACAGAAACGCAACAGGAGCAACAAATGGCCAAGCTCAGACATAATGCTTTATGTCTCTCAAAAATTCGTCGATGCCATAAACACAGCGCTCCAGCAGAAAGCGTTTCAAATTGCATCTAAACAATCAAGCCGAACCGCAATTAATTAAGACTGCAGGAAGTGCATTAAATAACCTGGTTCCCATCGCCTCAGGAGATCTCCTCGTTATATTAAGAGAAGTCAAAGTTAGACAAAAATCCAACTTACGACGAGTGTCATGGTCATGAACCCCAAAGTGACGCCTAAAGCTACCCCTGTTCCGAAAAGTGTATGTCAAAAGTTCTAACAGGTACACACTGGGCAAAGAAAGCACCTTCAGACTCACAAACAGCGGTGTACATGAGTCACGACCACCAGCACCCACAATACACCTAACAATTCTCTTCTGTGCAATGAAAACATTCTCAGCCATCGCGGAAAAACCCCAAAACCAAATGCCGTACAATATCCTCCAAAATATCTGCCTGTAATAAAAGAGCAGAAGCGTATCGGTGTCAACAACCTCAACCTCAACCTCAACAACCTCCTCAAGCTACGCACCTGATAACACAGCGAGTTAAGGCGGCCAATAAGAGATACAAAATGACTCCTCCAGTTTAAGTTATCATCAATATGTAGTCCCAAAAATTTAACATTGGAGCTTCTCTTTACTTCCCCGGAATTCAATCGGAGGTCAAGGTCGAGATCTACACGATTCTGTGGATTATGAAAAACCATATAATTAGTTTTCGAAAGATTTAAGTGTAGCCCATTATGGCCAAACCACAAACTCAACTGTGTCAGAAGTTGATCAGCACAGTTCTTAACCAACTGTATGGACTTAGACGAGACAACACTAGAAGTGTCATCCGCATACATTAACGTTAGAAAATCAATAAAGGCTACAAGATCATTGACAAAAATAATAAAGAGAATCGGGCCCAAGATGAAACCTTGCGGCACTCCCATGATCTCAGGCAAAAACGAGGACTTATAAACATGTTGATTGCTGTCCGAGTCCGTATACGTAACACCAACAAACTGCGCCCTATCTGACAAATACGAATGGAACCAGTCGGCCACCACACCACGGACTCCGTATTTCTCCAGCTTACCCATCAGCAGAGAGTGGTCCACGCAGTCAAACGCTGTACTCAGGTCACAAAAAACCGCTGCAGGGCGCTCCCCGCGGTCAAATGCACCCACAACCGCTCCCACAAAAGCATCAATTGCCGTCATGGTAGAATGTGAGCATCGAAACCCATGCTGCCCGGCAGAAATAATTAGATGTTTTTCCAGGTGATACTGTAATCTATGCAGAATTGCATATTCAAATATTTTTGACATGCTTGACGTCAGACTTATGGGGCAATAGTTAGAAGGACAAGTCTGCTTTTCCCTCTTGTGAACGGGAAGCACCGCAGATAACTTCAATTGGCTAGGAAAGGTGCCGCCAGAGAAAGACAAGTTTACAAGATAGGTAAGTGGCACGATAATTAAATGCAGAACCCTTTTCAAAACACCACAGGGCAAACCATCCGATCCAGACGATGGTTTATTCTTGATCTTATTAAGAACAGAAAGCAATTCGCGTTCATCATATGGGCAAGCGCACGTGCTGCTAGCAACACTAGGTATTAGCGGAGGCGCGCCAGACGGTCGAAGAATTCCCGACATGGTATCTCTGACTACGTCTAGAAAATAAGAGTTAAGCCGGCTAGATATTAATCCAGGATCACTGACCACAACCTCGTCAAAAATCAAAACCATATTCTTATAATTTTTTTTATTTAGATGTCATTTTTTAATTAAAATGTCATTAAAAAAACTTTGTTCGGCGTGAGGTTCGAACTCGCGATCATCAAATGATGATATTATGTTTCAAGCACATAATGCACTACGCTATAGAAAGTTAATCTAATAAAATTGTTTTAATTTGTATTATCTGTTGCAGATTGGGGTTGCTGATAACGTAATTCGATTTTTAAATGATTTATAATTATTAATTATTTCAAATAATAATGTTGCTTACTACCAAAGTGAGATGTCAGATGTTACACATCATATACGAGTACTGTAAGGCTCGCTTGCTTGTTTTTTTATTATTTTACTGCAAAATATTTTTTTAAATAACAACTGGGCTCGGTATCAGAACCAAAAAAACGCAGTAAACTGTAAGTAACCGAGAAAGATTATATTTTTATTGGGATAGCAGAACTTTCTCCCCCAAAGCTTACGTCGACCTCCACAACGTAGAAAAATTATAAAAACTTCAAATCGTGCTAATTACATCCAATGAAGCATTTAAAATAAAATATTTTTTAATTTAAATACTTTACAAGGACGGAAAGTTGGTAGAAGATAAGAACTCATTTGGTTTAATTAGAAGTTGACCGACCACATTGTATTATTTTAGAATTAATTTATAAAATAATAATAATATAGTTAAGGTTTATTGATACCTCTATCAATTAAAAATTTATAATAATAAATTATTGATAACATGCAATAATATTAAAAAAAAAAAATAAAATAAAATAAGATAATAATTTTTGGAAATCTAGGGGCTAACTTATCAAATTTGTAAAATTGGTAAAATAAATGGCGTTTAATTAATCTTTAATTTTATTATTAATATCTGCAGTGAATTTTTATAAAAATAAATTATCGTCTTTTATTTTCCATGGTCCAACTCTTTCTTCCAGTGGGAGCTGAGACCGAGCTGACTGAGAGCTATAACCAGCTGAGGGCGCTGGTAATAGCTCAAAAAAAATATTCAATCCAATTTTAAAATTTTAAAATTTACTTTAAAAATTTTACACTTTTTTGAGGAACGAACCTATAATTTTAAATTTATAATTCTATGTGGTATCTACTAATTTACACGTTGCTCTTTTATAACTTAAAAATTTATCCAATTAATAACTTCAAAAATCCAAAATCATTTGCAAAATTTATCGCAGAAATAAAACTTTTGCAGGAAATACAGACGTTGCGAGTCTGTGAGAGGAAGATATGGAGAAAAATTTTTGGCGGTGTGTGAGTGGAAGACGAACAACACTGTAAAGAATTTTCAGTTAGGGTAGTGAGAACACAAAGCTGAAACGGCTGAACATATGACAAGAATGGGAGAAGTGTGGAAAATCCAAATAGAGGGTCGATGAAGAAGAGGAAAACCAGGACTCGAATAGACAGCAGATGAGAACAAGTGACAATTTGGCAGGAAAAGGTAAAAAATAGAAAATAGTAAATGAATCTAACTTTTAACAGTGTTAATTATATATTGTCGTGTTTCTAAAATGAGTATACAAAATTTTTGTATTTAGTATTAAATTTGTATTTGTATTAAAATTGTAAATAATAATTTTGAAAATAAGAGGTTGGCAATAAAGGTGGTAGAGTAGGGGCTTTTTGCCAAAAATGGCCGACGTAGTGGACGTTTAGTATGTGAGTCCGTTTTTGTTTCAATGAAAAGTATTTAATTCTTTTTTTAGTATTATTCTTAACAAATGAAAATTTGATTTTAGCTTTGCTACTATCAAGTAGAAAAATGATGAAATAAACCGCAATAGTATGTATTTTGTCTAGCACACCTGTTATGTTGGTTATATACTCACGATCTCCAATCCTTCCGGAGGACCGGCTTCGTAATGTCGCTCGACTACCACTTTCTGATCCGGCTCACTCAAGCTAACAACCTCAGTCATTGTAACATTGTATTTTATTCTTCACCCTGAAATCAAACAAAAAATAAATTGCAAAAGTATAAATAAATAAATAGGTAAAATTGTAATTAAAATAAATTAATTGTAACAATTGATTAAGACCTTGTGAATTTCATTGATGTGGAATAATTAAATTAATTTAATCGATAATTAATCTTAGTGTCCCCTCTATTGGCTATAAATACATAAATTGGTATAATTAATAAATTCATAGACGTAGGTAATTATTTCCATAGAATTGCAACCAACGTTTACTCGAGATATTTCCTATCCTTATTACTTTTTATTTTGTTTTGAATTACCACTTTTTATGCTAATCACGTAACTAACTATTAATAAATAAACAATTTTTACTATTAGTTTAAATTCTGTAAAAGTTTCAAATGCGATATATTTTACTTTAGAGTAAGAACAAAATGTATGCAGACAGAATTCCTATTACTTTTTTTATTTTGAATTCGACGGACTTAGAAACTAATTATAGGGCTGAATAATTTATTTTAATTTCAAGTCGAAATTAATCATAAACTCATTAAAAAATTGTTGTACAGAAATAAATCGTGAAATTGCAGATGGAGAAAAATGGTAAAAAAATAGTGCGTTTTGTCCTTGATAATGACAATAGAATAATTTATTTTTGTTTACAATTATAAAAATATTAGAACGTTAGACGACCTTTTGTAAACTTTTGGTCACGCTTATTACAAAATTCAAAACAATAATATTACACTAATTTGATTTGGATAATAATTTAGCGAAAAATTGCATAAGAACAAAGGTGTGTATACTTACACGAGGAATTTTTGTTAATGAGCTAAACCGTATTAATATTCACAAATAGTAACGCTTTCACTATATAGTGTGTAATTTATTAATTTATTTTTAAAATGCATATAAATAATAAACCGCATAGAAGAATGTATTAGTGGCTAACGTAAGTAACAAAGTTATTGCAAATCATTCGTGCGTTTGGATTTGATTCGTCTTTGGATGAATACAAATTTAAAAAATTCTTAGAACAAAAAAAGCGTAGCTAATTAATTTTACAAAGTAAAAACTACAAAATCTTTGTTATAATTATCATAATTGTAGGAAACTGACTGCGCATTAAAAAACTTATCTAGGAAATTTTTATTATATATTTGAAATTCGCCAATTTTGAACAAATTTACAACTAAAATTACACTGTAGTAGTAAATAAGTAATAAATTACTTTGTGATATCAAGCAATTGGGATTTGAAAACTAATTGAAACTTGAAATTTTAGAATTGAAAGACCGGGGAAGAACCAATATTTTTCAATGTATAACATCGTTTCTCTTTTAGAAATTATGCTGTTAACATACTTGAAAGAAAAATAAATAATACCCACACGAATAAATAATGCGATATTTGCTCAAACATCGTCAAATATAAAAAATTAAGTAGGCGCATAATTTTTGAACCGATTTGTTAACCAGATTTACAAAAACAATTTCAAAAGTTTTTATTTTTAAATTTGCGTTGTTCGTGTTCGAATTAAGCAACCAGTAAAAAAGTCGATGATGAGTCATGAGCGCAATAAGGTAAATTTTAAAGCAATGTTTTGATGCCGATAACTGTTTTCATCCTTGATTTACCTAATAAGGATGTATCAGACGTTCTACTTAATAACTTATTGCAAAAACATTTTTTTCGTTCAGGAATTTATGCGATTTCGAGAACCACGTATTTTAAAAATTTTAAATAATTTTTTAATTAGACCATGACAAGTTTGTTGATTATATGGTGAAATGTATCTGTCCGAGTTACAAAATTCAACTGCATTCTAAAAAAGTTAGGTAAACAATGTTAGTTTGAAAAATTTTCGTCTTTTTTATTTCTTTCGCAATCCCTGCTTGTTAATCTCCAGTGTTGGTATATGAAGTTTCGAAATATGTTTGTATATACTTTGATTATTATAAAATAAAAAAATGCAAATACAAGTTGTAGAAGTTAAACTACGTGTTCTTGTTTTAAACCTGGCGTGTAGGTAGATCTGGTTCTGGAATGAGCCCGATATGGAAATCTATCAAATTCTGCCTTTGAATATGATAATAGAAAGCAATATGCAGTGTAACTACCTAGGTTGAAATATTAAATACATCAATTAATTTTAATTAATTTTTTACTTTTTTATGCTTCACATATTATAATAGAGGCCTTGCATGATTTGATGACAACCGAGACTCTTAAGGAAAACTCAAGGCAAGGTCTTTGTCTATTATTTTTGAGTTATTTTTATTCGTCCTACAAAAACACCAAATGGAAATAAGTGGTAGCTACGTTTCAAATGTTTACTCAACAATTTCATTATACATATTTTTGAAACACCACAAGCTGTGGTATATGCAGAACCGCATACACTTGCTAGACGTGGACGATTTTTTATTTTTATTTGTTTAGATCTTCAAATTCCAACCAGATCGATGTCGTTGCAACGCATTCACATTTTCAACATGCAACATCGTAAATATACTTAATATTTATAAAAAATTCTAATTACTCTGATTTAGTAAATAAATTTATAATTAATCAGTGGTAATATTTTATTCTTGCATATTTATTCAAGGTTAGTTGTGTGTTTGATTATTAATTTGGTCAACATTCTTGGTATTAGCTGTTTTTATAATATTCCAAGTGGAATACAAACAAATGCAATATATAAATTAAATTTCGATTGTCTTAAGCCATTTAATTTAATAAAAAATACAAAAAATAAATTTATAATAAATTGAGTCAAACATTCTTAAAAGAAATAAATGGAAATCAGTTATTTTCAAGTTTTCCTTTTTAGGTTTTCTGGTGACTTGGTTATCAGAAAATTAATAATTGAGTCAGTTGGACAAATTAATTGTATACGTAAATTAATATGTGTAAGAGAGGTAATTAAGGATTTAAACTGACGATTAGAAATAAGCTCAATATTGGACTTCAATCGTGAAGCTCAAAATAGGAAATCTCCAGGCATTAAAAATAAAAAATTGCGAGATGGGGAGATGAATTGGCTAATGTATTATCCATTCTATATTAGTAAATATTAACACTTTAAAGTACTCTTGATTGATAGAGAAAATTCATATGAAAAAGGGAAAATACAAAAGAATATAATCATATTAAATTTTTTAGCATAAACCAAAAAATGCACAAACACTTTTTAGAAACTAAAATGTTTAAGTTAACACAATATATAAATACACGGTATGTATATTATCCCAAACGTTTTCACCATACTATGGCATCATCAGGCTTCATCGCCATTTTAGTTTCTAAAAAGTGTTTGTGCATTTTTTGGTTTATGCTAAAAAATTTGATATGATTAACATCGAGCCCCTCCTTCTCCGAAATTATTTATCAATTAATAAAGTACTGGAAATCCGACTGCAATCGTAAAAAAAATCAGAAAAAACAAAAACCATCTTTACAACTAATAACAAAAACGTTGAACTTGAATTGTTTAAATAAAAATTAAAACTAAAGAGATATTTCTAATAAATTAAATCCCAAATTAAAAAATCGGAAATTCGTATTAATGTCCGGCGATTGGCGACCCTGGATTGAAGACATCTACTACTAAATTACAAAAATATAAAAACTGACGACGAAGAATATAAAAAGGCTCTATATATTTACAGTACTGTGTAAAAGTCTGCGGCCACTTAATTAATTGTTAGTTATTACTCCTATTAATTAATTTTCGATTTTTTGAAAAATAATTATATTGAAATAAATGAAATAGGTATTTTATCTTAATTCTTACTATTATGGTAAAAATTTTAAAAGGAAAATAAATTTTATGACCATCATCGGCAGCATAGCTTAAAATAACACTTTCTCAATAAATTAGAGTGGGCATTGTAAAGCTATAAATTGTCTTATATTTTGGTGTGAACTTTATTTGAAAATATGTACATTTGCTTAAGATTTGTGAAATTTTCTTTCAGGTAAAATAAGAATTTAGTTTGTGATTTTTATTCAAATTTTATAATTAAAAAATATTATTTAAAGACGGTTTTTTACAAGAGAGTTTAAAATTGAAATGTGAATAAGTTTAAACTTATTAAAAATATCGTAGTAAACAAAACTTTTAAAATGTCATCAACAAAATTTTATCCCCCCAGAAGTCAACCTGTAGTAAAAATTTGTCGCTCCCTCGACAAATTATTTTCAACTATTAAATAAAGTTCACAAAAATCGAAACTTTCTCTAAATTTGAACTCAAATAAAGAAAAATCACTTTAATTAAATAAAAACAATCTCACAAGATTTCAACTTTTTTGCGGTCACTTTCAACCAAAATACTTGCACAAAATTACACTCAAAAAATCAGCGGAGCAAAATCTAGGCCTCCGTCGTTTTGGCAAAAAAATCTCTCTCTACTCATTTTTCTGCAAACATTACATTTCAAAAATTATTATAACAAAATTTAAATTTTAAAAAATTACCAAGGTTCATTTGTTCAGTTGCAGGTTAAATCAAAAAATTTAGATTAATCGATAATATTTCTTAAAAAACAGCTTTTCAACTTATTTCATTGGTTAATCCAAATTTTCTGGTTTAACATACAACTGTACAAGTGGCTCTAAATTGCATTTATTTTGCCGATTTTAGCATGACTGACGGTTTAAGTGGGACTTAAATTTCCTTATTTAGGTATTTTTTAAATTTTATATTTGTTTTTATTGTAGTTTCTTTTATTTTTTAAATATGTATACTTTTATTTTTTGTTTTGAATTTTAGTTTCTTTTGTATTTTAATAAATTAGCTATTTATTTTTTAATATTTTTAAAACTTCCCCTGAAAATCTAGTTTAAATACGGCCCTGATTTTAATATATAAATTATTAACTTGTGAAATATTTAAATTCAACTTGTTCAATTACAGACTATTGAATTACGGTAAATTTAATGACATTTACTTATATATTCATCAATATTAACAATATTAATATTGTTTTATTTTGATACTTTTTTTACCGAATATTAACCATCTAATCGCACTAAATACCTTTAATATTTACATTATTTTATATTACTTTTATTTTCATTTTATTAGTTTTTTGAAGAATTTTCATCAGGATCTGCGATTGGTAACAATAACTTTTGTGTAAAAAGATGAAGTCATCAAAATAATTATACCAGAAGCAATTTTAAACAGACGTAACTAAACTAAAATATAATTTATATAAATTGTTAAAAGAAAGGTGCTTCCGTGTAATATGGACCAATACCATGTAATGTGGGTCACATTCCGTTAGTGTAATAATATATTGTTTTAAAAATTATTATCGGGATATTAAGCGCTGATAGGGAATAAAGAAGTTCAAATTTAACGCTCGATATCTGCAACATGGATTTAGTAATAAGTAAGAAATCCCAAAGTTCGTCATAGTTTATATAAATCGAATTTCAATCGTTGTCATAATTGAAATACAAAATGATTTTTGCCGTTCCAGGTTATTAGTTTTGGAAAATTTTAAATTTGAATTGGAGATTTTTTTTGTGAATTTTGTGAATTTAAAGTTGGCGGAAGTTTTAGAAGACTGGGTGCTTTTTTACCAAAAATGATCGCCGTAACGGTTGACTGAATTTTGTCTCCGAAAAGTTTGATTATTTTGTAAGAATAAGTTTTGAAATTGTGATATTAGATTTAAGAATTGTTCTTAGTCAAACGTGGCCGTAGTTTTTGGATTAAATAGTAATTTTGGAGTTGATTTTAATAAATTTAATATTATAAAGCTACATTTAAAACAGCGAACGTGTGGTGTTGCTGATATCGCTTCGAATTGATAATTTGAAATCGTAAGTTCTCGAACAAAGCATAAATTTTTTTTTCATTTATTGATAAGGCTAGCAAATAAAATATAAGTGGACCCACTCCTTGAAGAACCCGGTTGCTCTCGCACCTCATAGTTACCCAGAGCAAGCAATTGTTGTTTGCGCAATTTTACGCAAATACCATATAATATACATACTGTCATATTTTGACATCGTTATAAGGAACTGTTTGTATCTTGTTTCAAAATTTGTTTTGTTTTGATCTAAAAATTAGTATCAATTTTTATTTGAAAATTTTATATACCTATATTGTTTTGTAACGTATGTTGGTAACGTGGGGAGAGAAAGAACCTTCGGTAGAAAATGGCCGATGGAACGGATTTAGATTTCGTTCGTTCCAGATTTATTTTGAGAATCTCCGTTTAAATTTTATTAAAGTGAATTTAATTTGAAAAATAAGTTGTTTTATTTAAGTGAAGTGTGTCGAAAAAGTAGAACTTTGAAGATTTAGAAGATTTTGGGTTGTTCTTTTTGTGAAATTATTTGACGACAAATTTTACATGTGTGATAAGAAAACAGTTGCGAACGGTATCGTATAAAATTTTAACGTTATCATTTTATAATTTTGTTGAAATTAAAATTCAAATTAAGAGGAATTATTTTAAATTATAAGATTTTAGAATTCAATTTTCTCCGTTATGAAGTTACTTTTCACTGATTTGAAAAAAAATCATAACAAGGGATGATTGTCAAAGGATTATTGCTATTAGTTATTAAAATTAGTTTGTTATTTACTTAACATTTTATAATTTAAAACTCGGTAATTTAGGTTATTTTAAACATTTTTTTCTCATCTTATAATGGTAAATATTACAAAGTTTTTGACCAATAAGCATAGATTAGAGGATTCTCTTATCACTTATAATTTTTAATAATATTATAGATGAATGTTGTTTCCAAAAAACGGTATTTAAAAAATCATATTTTAATTTAAATATTACTAAACAGATGGCCCCACCGTCAGTTTAAATAAATTTTACAAAAGTCCTTCGATGGACTGAAACAAGTCTAGTCTTTAGATCATAAAATTGTACCTCCTTTTAAAGAAAATTCCCCGTACCTCGCATACCTGTGCGTTACCAAGTCTACCTAATCGTAGACTCTTAAGACAAATTTAGACAAATCTAAGTCCAAACCTTTGGGGAGTACCTCTCTTAAAGCAATTTTTTGAATTTCTGATTTCGAACGGCTATAGCTCCGATATAATTGATTTTTTTACCTACATATTGTACATTATTTTCATAATTTCGGTGAAAACGGTTGGTTTCCCAAAAAATTTATTTGACATAAGTTGTAGCCCGTTAATTCTCCATCCGGTTGCACCGTCACTTTCTTGCTAAGATGTTTCGTTTAAGAGATACGGTGTTCGCAAAAAAAAAAATAAAACCTGAATGTTTTTAACATTTTTTCTTTTAATTTAATTTAAAGATTCTCTCGAAACCCGTTGATTCTAGACGATTAAGGGGTTATAACCTAATTTGTATATAAGCGAACAAAAATTTTATTTGAAAATTTGTCTTAGAAAGGTGTCATTTATCACAACCTCAAAGGTTCTCCACGGTCACGGGAACACCCTGTATATTGTCGTGTTACAAAATGATTTTGGCCGTCTCTGTAATTAATTGTAAATATTTTTGTAATTTTTAAATTTGAATTGGGCGGTTAAAGTTTTCTGAATAATGTTGGTGAAATTTTTAATAGAGTGGAGGCTTTCTGCCAAGGCGGAAATCTGAGATTTGCTCCGATCAAATTTTAACTTTTTTTGTGCGAATAACTTTAGAAAGTTGTGTTTATTTGATTTTAAATATAATGATTGCAAGGTTTTAGAAGAATTTTTGTTTAAATTTCGATTGTGAGTTTCTCTTTGGAATTTTTTATAATTAAAGATTTTTCCCCGATTTGCAGATCTAAAGTGGCTATTTGTTACCGACAGGAACAAAAAGGCGACGATGCGGGCAACAAAGTAACTTTGTAATTAGTAGAGTTCCTACTTTACCTCGCGCAATTGCAAAAACAGTATATACAACTCGGGTTTAAAGTGACTTTTGACCTGAGGGTAATTGCTGCGCCTCGTGCAAACAAACCTTTAGCATCAGGTCAAAGATTGGTCACTTTATCCCTTCGGTGCATAATGTACTATTGTTGAATGGTCGATTGTTTTGATTGAAATTATTAATTGGATATTTAATTGGGAGATTAGGAAATTTGAATTAAAATTTGTAAGACGACGTGTGGTCTCGAAGATATAGCTTCGATTAGATAATTTAAAATCGTACGTGCGAACCTTTGAAGCAGAGTTCAAATATAAAAATTTTGAAGTTAAAATAATTTCGATTTTAAATTTTGTAAAGCAGAGGTTTAGTATTAATAATTAAATTGTAACTTTGTAGGATTATTAGGTGGGAACCAAACAAAAGAAATTGAAGGCTTTTTGTCAAAAACGGCCGCACGAGCCGGTTGTACAAGTTTTGGCTCTGATTTTGAGTGTGATTTGTTAGATAATAATTGATGCGAGTATTTTTTGTAATTGTAATATTTTTTCGAATATTGTTGAATTATTGGAAAGCGATTTGAATTGTTTTGGAAGTATTTTTGGTCAAACGTGGCCGTAGTAAAAATTATTTTGTGAATAGAAGATTAATTTTGTTTTTATTAAAGATTTAAGATTAAAGATTAAAGAAAGAAATTCTCCTCTCAGCGGTAATTGAGGACTACCACGGGAACCGACTATTGAGAGGAGCTCTTGCTGTCCGATTATAATGCTAGCCGAGGTAGAATTTTGAGTTCTATCCTACAAAGTAGAATAGCATATTCTGTAGTTATACAATTTCACAAAAGGAAGTGTTACATTTATCGCGTGGTTCGGAACCCACGTTAACTGTGTAACCCGGTAAATTCTATGCGAAAAAATTGTTTTCTGTTATTGTAAAATTTTTATTTTTAAATAACTTTTGAAATAGCTATCTTTGCATGTTCAAATATTGGCATGCCAACTTTCGTTTCTTGGTAATATTTTGTTTACCTAAATTTGTAAGCAAATTAGTTTGTCCACAGGTAATTTTCAATCTCGACATTTCTATTTTTAAACGGAATTTATTATACAAACCCCACACACCGATACATTTTTTAAATTTGATTTCGGGAGATCCCTGCATAATTAAATTGGTTTCTTTGTCTTTCGTTAACGCCTTTCGTCATACCGCGACATCGTCAGATTTAACTTCTTCAGTTGCAATAAAATTATTTGTCTTTTCTTGCTTAATGAAGTTTAAAACTCATAAGACTGTTACGTTTTCATAAAAGCCGTCCAGTTTTAATGATGATTATTTACGAGTGTGATGATTAAATAATAAAGCTTCTCACGCATACAAACTGTTGTGTCTTAACAATAATTAAGACATACTACTATTATTATTATAAATTGTGTTGCAAGCTAAGTCAACTTAAGATTTTGCAATATCCGCTGAAGCATCCTCATCAATATTAATTTTATTCATTCATAATTTGTGTGTCGTTGATAGACGATGAAAGCTTCCTTATTGAAGTTTATGTAATAGCCACAATCACACGTAAAAAAAGAGTTGATATGCAAATTTAATTGTTATTGACGACTGAATATCAAAAAGAAGAATAATATTTTGTTTCTTGAATGAATTCGAATAAATAATTTATTGCAAGTTATTCCATCGGCACGAAACAAATTGTAGGTGAATAATTAAATAAATAATACGATCGAGTAATAAAATACATTTTATAGTTCGTTATAACTTATAACAATGCGTACTGTAATGCTTTCGGTATGGATGTTACATACATACGCACGGAGACTTCAACGGTGGACTGCAACACCAACCTTTACTAATGCGGTGTTATTGGCTTATTATCGACTTGCTACGTTCGTTTAATAAATAATAACGCACCTAATCTTAAATATAGATCTGACTTCATCTCGTAATGTCCGTCAAGCATTGTACTTTAATGCATTTACACGCCCATGCTTTCTAACAATCAATTTTGAAAAAGAATTAAAAATTACCTGGAGTTAATAAAATAAATTAAATTCCATAATATGCTACGCACAAACACTTTTCACTTTCGTATAAATACCGGTAAAAATGTAAACAACACTGGACGTTTTATCCGATCGCGTGTCCTGCAAGTTAGAGAAGAAGATTTTGAATATCTGTGGAGGTTTAACTGCGAATGAAAATGCCGCGCCTTGGCTCGTGGTGGCTCGATCACCTTGCTCATTCGCCTTCTTTATACAGGTAACACTTGCGCGTTCGCTCTTCACTTAATATTATATTCATTAGTGGGCGTAAAGTTAAATCTGTGTGGGCAAACAGCACCTACCAAAAATTTCATTTAATGAGCTCTAATTGTGAATAGCGTACGATTTATCTCCACCGCTGGATGACAAATTTTTTACATATGCCTCGAGAGAGTGATGCATTCATCTATCTTACGTCATTCATTAATAGTTTCACTCGAAATTTACGAACCGCATAGCATGAGTAACTTCGGTTTACACAAAACAGGTAATAAATTTGCAGTTTCCAAAAGAGAACGTCGCCTAATTTGGGGAAGAAAAACTGGACTTTTACTTAAATTCTTTTATTCAAAATAGGTCTTTGGTACTGGTAAAAACTATAATCGATCCTTCTTTAATTGGTCTTGATTTTTTCGGAACCTCCCGGTTGTTTGATTATTTTGTGCATCAAAACTAGATTCAAAAAGTTAACGACGTAAGTCGCAACGCACACAATGCAAAAATCATATAAAACAAAAATTAAAATAAAGGCAAAGTACAACGATGCAAAATTTGATAAGATTATTGCGATGAAAGCCAACGTTTTGACCAACTTGAAATCAATTAGTGCTAAAAAATAATAGTTTTGTAATTTAAAAGTTACTGGTTTCGACTTTATACTCACTTGATAGACCCAGCATAGAATAAAATATTATTCCCAGCAAACTATTAGGCTTATTTAACGCCGAATTTTTGCCCAATAATTTAGAAGCAATTCCGAAACCTTTACCATACCTAAAAGTAGATTGGCGTCACTTCCGGTATTTTAATTTTTATGTGACATAAAGTAACTTTAAGTACCTACGTATTGTTTAAACAGATAATATCAGAAATAAACGATTTACTAACTCAGATTTAAATGCCTTGGTGCAGCTCATATGTTCACTGATATCGCACATTGCCGTGTAAGATTCGTTGGATTCAACAGATATCTCGACATAATAGGCATAAATCGATAAGGCTAAACCAATAAAGCACATTGTTAAAACACCATTATCCAATTTTGTCGATCCCATTTTGCTAACCCGTAACCCAACGTTAGTGACGAAGCAAGTATGTACTTTAAACGCGTTTAATGATAAATCAATAAATTGATATTATAAAATCACAATAATTATCATTCGAGTTTGTTTACCTTACTATTAATCTTGAAAACAAACTGTAGAATTAATAAATTACAAAAATAAATATTTTTGACGTTTCTACGATGACGTAGAAATTGTTACAAAAGTGAAAAAATTAAAGAAATTGAAGAATAAATAATACAATTTCTAGATAAAAACCACTGAAAAAATTTTCTGTTGTAAAACTAAAAAGTAGGATTCTGATTTGTGCTGCAACCTGTAGATAGAAACCTGAAGAGCCGGTTAAAATTTCCTGTAGATTTAATTCGAAATTTTTCATATCAAAAAAAATTTGATTAATTTTTTAATTTTGACTTGTTCGTTACCTCAACAAAGTTTATAATATTTCAAATGACAATTTTATATTGGTAAAAAAAGAGTTGCTAGAACGTCTTTATTCGTTGGTTAGGCAACCAATCTATCAGTGTTGATATAATAGTAAGAGTGCACATCTAGCAAACTGCAATAATTATTTTTAATAATAAGTACTAATGTATATTGGACTTAAGACTTACGATATTGGACTTGACAACGAGGTAATATCATTCTACAAATATAGAAATAATTTATTTTGTGATTTCTGCGATTTTAACGCCAAAAGTCTATCGTGAATGGATTAAAGAGATTCCAAATAATGTTATTTTTAACATATTATAGTAGTAAATTTATTACAAACCTAAGAAAAAATGAAAATTTTTTGAATTTGAATTTGATTTATTTTAGTTTTTGTTTTTAAATTTAGGGTCCTTTTAAAGTTGTTATTCCGCTGCTACTCAATATAAAATATAAAAATTAAATTAACAATTTTAAGTACTGGTGTAGTAATAGTTGTAAACATTGCAAAAATAAATTTTAACAAAATCTTGGCAAAACGCGAAAATAATAGAAAAAGGGCCATAGAAAAAAGAACAAAATGGGGCAGATCTTCTCTATTTAAAAATTGTTAAAAAATAATTTTCTGAAGTATTGGTATTTCATGTTTTATTTTCCAAAATATTTTATTATAGTAATACTAGCATCTAGACTGTGTCGGGCATAGTTGTTCGGCCTTCGGCCTCACAGCGGGAATTAGGGGGGAATTTCAGGGAGTATACCTGAAAAACATAATTGTTTGACCCCAACGTTGTCCATAGTGACTCATGTGCTTATCGGATTAATGGATAATAATTGTTGTTATTATTCAATTGTTGAATATAAACAATAATATAAAATGTGCGTTATACCCTATATTCTAAGCCTATAAAGTACAGTCTCGGTCAGTGGCGCAGCCAGGATTTTGTTATGGGGGGGGGGGCTAAAGCATGCGAGTGAAGCGAGCTGTGTTGAAGACGCGCGCCGCAGGCAAAATTTTTCGGAAAAAGATGCGTAGTCATCTTTTTTTCGAGTATAATTATTGTGTTACCACTGTTTCCGAAATAACTCAGGGCGAAAGATTTATCGTTGATTTTTGTTGCCAATCTTCTCATTATAATATACCTTTCCTTATTTTCAATAAATAGCACTCATTAAGATTAAGAATTGAAACTGATTGCTAATTAGCCATAGTGAAATAATTTTGTATTTGAAATTTCAGTAAACACTAAAAATTTATTAACCACGCCCTTACCTATCCCCCCCCCCATGCGATGGACCATCTCTGTTAGCTCTTAAGTATAGCAGGAGCGGCATATCAAAGTAGTGCCCATAGGCGACAATTTGGTAAATCCGCCTCTAAGTGTCTGAAGGGGGGGGGGGCTCTTAGACCCCCCTTGGCTGCGCCACTGGTCTCGGTAATCCAGACTAATAGAAATCTGCCCTCATACGGATTACAGAGATTAAAACTATCGACAGCTTCTTTAGTCACTTTCTTCATCATCTTGTACGTTCGGATCTTCAATAAAAATTGTTCAATAATTTCTGAATCAGTTAAATTATTTTTTTTTCATTGAAAATTGATTTTCTTCATTTACCCACTCTTCTACTTCAGCTTATAAACACTATTTTTCATCTTTTTCTTTTTTCCGCAATCCAAACATTTTTCTATAAGCCGAAAATTTTATTAGTTGTGTTCGGATTGTAAACTATTTGTGCAAACTACCAATTTCTGTTGTTTAAATTACTGGATGGTCGGATTACCGAGACTGTACTGTATTTATGTATTTATATCTGTATATATTACAGTCACTAGATAGATATCTATCTAGTGACTGTAGTATATATCGTATTGTAGCGCCATCTATCCGCGTGGGTGCACATTTTTTACCTAATAGTTTGGCTACAATAGAATAGATGAGGACCAATCAGAAGTGCGTTACGGTAAATTTTTCAAAACCGACCAATCAGAGGTGCGTTACGGGACAGACATCGGATATCGTGGGTATTCTGCGAAAATGCATTAAGTCAAAATTATTTTGTTGTTTTCTGTTCAGTTAATCATGCTCCGCTTTTGCTTGGTGAACGTTGTATAGACTGCAAAATGGCATAAAATTATATTTTATATAACTAGCCAAAATAATTTCTGCCATAAGTTAAAAATATATAAAGATGTTCAGGGAAAACAAACTTTCAAATTCAATTATGTCAAAACTGTAATTATTGACTTAATGCATTTTCGCAGAATACCCACGATATAATCTTATAATCCTATAATCTTCTCGAAAAAATGTGACTCTCGGCTGCGCCTCGAGTGCCTATTTTTTCTCGTAGATTAGAGGCTTCTGAATCCCCTTATATAATTAATAACTATAATATGACATAATTAAATAATAATAATTAATATATTCATTTTCAAAATAATTAATAAAAATTAACTAGCTGGTTAGTCTATCCAAAATGAACTATGGATTCCCATACTGAATCAATATTGAAAATGAAAATTTCAAGGAATCCTGAAACTACACAGTGGCGTAACTATTGGGTGGAAGGGCTGGCAAAATGCCATGGGTCCCGCGAAGGCCGGGGCCCTGCCTGAGAGGCCACAACCTCAGAAGTAACCTAACATTTTTAACAAAATTTAATAAAAATTATAAAATTTATGTAACAGGGTTCCCACTATTGTATGGAAAACCTGGAAAAGTCGGGAAATTTAAAAGTTGTTAGGAAAAGTCATGGAAATTCAGGAAATTAAAAATTTTTAGCCTCAATGTCAGGGAAAAAACATTTTTGTCAATGAATATTTTGAAATAAAATATTTTTAAATTTGTTATTTAATAGTTATTTTGTTATTAAATTTTTAATATTTTATGTGAAAATAGAATTTTTAAATTTGAAGGTAGTAATACTGTTAGATAACTTCTTAAGTGATTTATTAAAATTCAATTACAACATGACGATTTTTACTGGGGGGGGGGGGGGGAGATGATACCTCAAATGGTATAGTTATCCCACTGAAATTACATGAAACTGCAGCCAAACATAGTTAGAAGCAATTTTTTAACATAGGAATACTTGGTCCCATGTCTTTTAAAGCAATCAAATAATTTTTATTTTATTTTATTAGACATTGAAGGACAGATCAACTAAATTTCAGCCTGGATTGAGGATAGAACTCGCGGTTCCCAAGCAATGGTCGTTTTAAGGGTTTACTTAGCTAGCTAGCACCTTTACACGAATATTGTTAATTTGTTCGTGCGCGTCTGTGATTAATAAGAAAGATACGATTTTTAAGATACCTAAAAATTTTTTAAATTAATAATTAATGGTAATAGGTAATAGAAGCAAAAGGACCGCCGGCTTTACGTGCCCTCCGAATCACGAAAACGGTTTATTATTATTCGGCTGTTGCTCAGTTGACTTCTAACACTTATCTAAAAATAATAAGAGAAAAAAATGTTAAATTTTAAGGTCCCCGTATTTGTCGCATGTCAAACGAATTTAAAACTGTTTATCGTAATTATTAAATACGGACCTGTTCGTACAGCTTTTGTTTGTACAAATAATTAAATTTAATAATATATTAGATGTTTGATATACTACAGTGAAAGTGTCGAGAGTGGTATGTGGTAGGAATGAAAAAATAGTTTAGGAGCGAAAACGTGAATTTTAAAAATCAAAATAAAGTTGTGCAGGATAAAATTTTGTGGGCGTTGTATAAGAGTACGCCAATTTGTATAATTAAAAATATGCAATTTATGATGCGCAATGCACTTTTGTAGGGTATTTTGTAAAGTAACCAAGAGATAGTGGCAGCGTCGTTGGTACGTATTTATGCATCGTTACCAGCGGAGCGTGCGCGTGCGTTAGAACCATCTTACATGGTATTGACTTGCTGGTGTCGTGTGAGATTGTAAATATTGTTATTATCGTGTGTTGTGACTGAGTGTTCTTTATTTATTAATTGTGATGTGAGTGTATGGTGTCGTAGTGTCTAATTAAACCATGTAAGAGATGAGTTAGGCCCTCGGCCGTGTTTACGACGGCAATGCTCTCGGGATATTGTGGAACGTCCGCCATTCGTGCTCCAGGTGCCCGTGTTAATAGTAAATACTGTGTGAATTGTTCGTGGAGGCCTTCGTGCGGGTGTGAATTTAATTATGGAAAATACTGTCATGTCTCGATGGGGCCTCGAAGCGGACCCCTTACAGCTGTGAACAGTGATGTGGCATGAGCCATGGACGCGGAGGTGAAACAACGTAACCGGCGAAGGAAACGGGCTCAGCGTATGCAGCAGGCGGCCCAGAGGGAAATTAAAATTACTTCCAAAGACGGGGACAGTGCCGAAGAGGATAGCGAAAGTGCTATTGTGAGGGAAAAGCCGCAAAGGCCGCTAATAAGACGTAAAAAATCAAAGGAACCCCTAGTCGAGGAGGACATTATCGACGGCTTTTCCATACTCGGATTTAAGTCTTACGAGGATTTAGAGGTAAATTTACGCTTTATATATCGGCATGTCGTAATTTAAACAAATTTACATCGCTCTACTGCCATTTACTACCCCATTTTGAAAACCACAACAAAGGAAACTCGGCTCTTTATTTATCCGTGCCGGTTTACCTTTTTCACTTTACCATCCGCAATGTTTTTAAATTTATATTTTACCCATTTTCGACCGTAACGATGCTGTTGTGCTTCGTTGTCCGCAAACTATGCGAACAAGGTTTCATAAAAATTGTATTACCTACGACCATTAAAGGCACCAAACTCGATTTTCCCCGATTTGCATTTTTAAAACAAGGACGATGCACCATTCGAAAGGTCCTAAGAGATAAAGCATATTTCTTATCTAAGCAATAATGTTATTTTAAATTGTATACCTAACCGTGGTAATCTTTTTGTGTTAAAATAACAAAGCTTTAAGTGTTATTACCTCGGATTCAGGTAAACTTCAAAAACCTCGCATTTCTTCGTCCAATAAAATAATAAGCTCTGATGATCCTCGACGATTGCGACAAAATTACAGTTGAATCAAAAATTAATTTTGAGCACTCGATGGCGAAACTGACATTTAAAATTAATTAAAATTATACGCTCGAATTTAGATTCGGTCGTGGTTGGGAAATCACGCTTTGTACACCTACGCGTAGAGGTGCCCGGGTTTCTTATTTATTTACTTATTTTTTTTGACGATGCAACCCGAAATTAGTTGATAGTTCGAAAGCACTCACAAGTACTCGAATCCTTAAAATAACATTCGGTAACAAGTGAACTCTTCTAAATTGAAAATGGTACCGTTTTGTTTACAAACAATGAGCACCACTCGACACGATTCCAAAAACTTTCACGAGAGAATCGTAGTTTTTATTTACACCATTTGATTTGTTATAAATAACTTTCGATTCTTGCATAATTAATAAAATGCTTTAACTAAAATGAGCGGTGCTGGGGTCAAGGCAAGAGATTTGCATCGGACATAGGTTGTAAACCTTGATTTTGTGTTCAACTTTGAACACCAGAACTTACCCAAGATACCAACACTGCCACGAAATGGTCGAGGTACAGATGATACTCTAAAACGGCTACTTTTGATTTTAAAAAGAAACTTCCAAAAAACGTGGTTACAGACCTTCCGGTTTAAGCAGTCGTGGGGTCTAAATACTTTCTCGAAAGAGAAAGAAACTGATTGTCCAGGAGTATACCGAAGGGCCGATGATGGTGACTTTGATTTAAAACTTCATTAAGTATAATAATTATACTACTACTAGGGTGAAATACATTATGTAACTGAAACAAAACAAGATGGTACTTTAATACATCAATACAATCAATCAAGTCAATATTATCAATATACAGTCTGTAATACCCAGTTGTATAATAGAAAATCGTCGTAGGATTGGAGTTGACTCGTTTAAGATCTATCGTAGACTGAACACGGAATTAACTCTGATTCGAACTTGCTTTTATGCGTTAACCGGCCTTACGGTCTTTACTGTACTCATAATTTTGGTGTAGAAACAAAAGCTACTTTTACGTTAAGCCGTAGCCCTACAAGCAAGTTAATTTCTAAATAAAATGGTTTTTCGTCAAGTCATTGAGAAAATTCCGAAAAAGTAGCATATTTTATTCGGAGGAAAGTAACGTTTTGTTACAAAAAATAACCCGAATTAATTTGAGGGCTATCCGTATTTAGTTCTTTTTTCCCAAAAAGTTGACCCTGCTAATCTTTAAGTAGGATAAGTTGGGTCTACTTAGGCTAACCGCTTCCGTTTTATTGAAAATTCTTAGGTTTTCCCAAGTATCTTTGCTGTGGAAATCGATTTAGTTACATTTTGAAAATTTCTAAAAGAAAAAGTGTGAACGCCATGTTTTTTTTTCAACTTATTGTATCATTAATTTTTGATTTTCTTACATTAAAATTATTCTTATTGCATTAATTTTCACTCCCTTTTTAATTTAATATTTTCCATCGTTTCAATTTCGTCAAAATTGTTACCCTTTTGTTGGCAACATTTTTGTTAATCGAAATTTTGTAATTTCATATTGTTTAATTAAGTTGCAAGTTGATGAATGTTACAGTTATTTAATTACTTCTTAATGTTGTTTAAAATTTAACAGTTTCTAGTTGGTTGCACTTATATTGATTTATGTGGCGCAGCTTTTGGAAGACATGTACTACCTAAAATGTATTTATTGGCAATTTGCATGTAAACTACCACTTATCTCTACTAATTTAAAGCATTTGTTTTACTAATTTATTTAAAATTAAATCTTCTGGCTTTCGGAGACGGAGAAATTTAAATTTATAAGTTATAACTTTTAATACGTTTCGATTACTAATTGAAATTTAATTTGTATAACGCAATAGTGCCCATATTTAAAATCCGGGTTCGAATCCGAAGCGATATTTCACAGCCGTTAGCTACCCAATCTATTTTTGCGTGAAAAACTGCAAGTTATGTGATAAATTCGATCATACGGGTTTTTCAAAATTTCGTTTTCAATTTTTTACCTATTTTCATATCTAGAAAATTTATTCATGTATGGTAATAACTAAAGAGGTTCGGGCAAGAATTATTCACGAACGAACGATGTAGTTTAAAAATTTGTTTCAGATTAGTTAAACGCAAATTTTGGAATTTCTCTTATTTCTATCGTTGTTTTGCCTCATGTTTTAAAACATCCTTAGCGGTGCTTTTGTTCTGTATTTTTGCAAAATTTCTGTTCTGCAGTTAACACAACCTAACCGGAAGATTTTCTAATGAAATTCTATAATGTTGCGATCTTTGAAGCGTAATCATTTCCTTAAGGTCCCCGTAATGTATGGCCATTGAACTCAAAACTTTTGTCAAATTGCTAACTTGTCTACCAACAACTACAGCTACCATAACATATTATGTAATATAGTTTAAAAGTAAACATCATTTATTATAATATACAAGTATGTACTTCTACATGGTTTGTATATAAAATTAAGTACTTATAATTGTATAGTTTACCTCGCATTAATTATTAAGGTCACTACAGTCGTTAATTTTTGTAATTTACATTCTAATTATTATTTTTGTTAAATAAAAACAAGACATTTTTTTCGATTATCGGTTCAATTTGTATTTCTCAAAGTCATTTTAACTAATACGATGTTGGTAAATCGTTACTTACTTAAAATATATATTGTTTGTGAAAATTAACAAGCTTTCGGCAAAGTTGCTTTTTGCCTTCTTCGCCTTTATTTTAACTTTTAATTTAATATTATTTATTTATTGCCGATAGTTTCTTAGCACGATTCCGTACGAAACTGCTTTCAATTTTTAAATTTCGGGCTAATCATAGAGTAAATCTATTTTAATAGTGTCGAATCTTTTGTTGATTAGATCATTAGTCTCGCAAATTAGCTCTACTAGTTTAATTAAAGTGATCTAAAAATATCCCAGAGACTAGAATGTCACGCTCATTTAATATACCGTTTTATCTGTGTCGAATTTCATCCACCTATGTGTCATTTAACAATGCATTCAAGAAAATCAAAGAGCATAGTTTAAATATTATCCGATTACGAGGTTATTAAATCATCATTTATTAACTTTAAATAAAATTTGTATCATTTGAATAAACGTGTCACGAAAATTACATCAGCAGTGATAGGATTTGGTTGTGGAATTTTAAAATAATCGTTATTTCCTGTGTTTATTATTTCTCCAGAGGTTTATCCTCGGTGAAGGCTATCAACTGTCCGAAACCAATATTATTTTGCTACTGAAATGCAATATCATACATAATATTGTCGGAAAAACGAAAATTTCTCGCTCTCTAACCTGCCAATGTATGCTTTACAACACCAGATCACTATTTAAGTTTTAGAGATATATTTAATGCAATTTTAAAATACTGTAATTACTGCACGTTAGTATTGAGCGGAAATTTGTACCACAAAATGTTTTAAAAATATTTTTGTTATCAGTATTTACTAATTGTTAAGGTTATCCTTAAAATATAAATAAACGATCCTGATTCATCGCTATATTCAAAAAACGAATACCACATCTTTGTAACAAACGTTTTCAGCCTTTTCTCAGGTTTTTCCCGTTACAACAACTAGGTTCTTGTCGGTCTTGTGGTCCTAGATTTTGACTATCTGCATATTATGTATTTCGAATTGTCAATCTGGGTTGAAGGTAGAATAAACTAAAGAATTAGAACTAGAGCACAAGAGTTGTATAATTATAAACTATGTACATTTTCCCTTTAGATTTTAAGAAACAACAGTTTTAGCTGTAAAGTTATATTTTTTTGAATTGCAATTATATTGCTGTGATCTACTTTTATAATAATTTTAAATTTTACTACATTTTTGATTTTAAATTATCGACTATCAACGTCCGCCATCACCTGGTTAACAATCGCCCAACCTTACTTTTATAATATCGCTAAAGTCAACTTTTATCCATTTATTATATCCTCAATTTAGCTCTCTTTTTTCTTTTAATTAGTTTAATATTACAAGTTTTGTTGATTTAATCAGATGCTACTACCGAATTTCACAATAAATTAAAAATTTTGTTAGTTTACGTTCATCTTTGTTAGCAGTTTAAGTGATCGGTGCAGAAAGTAAGTCATTATCAAATGACTTGATAATGCGAAACCGAGGCTTAGCCGAGCTTTACGTGTAAACATTTTATTTGACTACTAATGTCAATAAACGTGAATTTTTTCAATTAAAAAGGAAAAGCACACAATCACTTGCGATTCAAATTACGTACCTGTAGTAGATAAAAAAACAACTACAATCTCATTTTTATAATAAAACATGCATTTATTTCTAATTTTACTTATTTTTGACGTTTGTGCTTGAAAGTCAGGATGTTTGGTCTGAACAACATACGCAGATCATTTTTTTTTTTTGATCTTTTATACAAACAGAGCGAGTGTTACGGAAGTTTAGGATATCGCACTAACAAAACTACAAGGGAAAAACAGCTGTATGTCATTTTTATTCGTTGACGAAAAACAATATAAAACGGACCAATCCCAAACTTGAACAAGTTTCAACTGCATATTATTAGACGGTTGACTTAATTTTCCCGATGTTTAGATCGCAATGGTCACTTCTTGAGCCAAAACTTTTTTAATTTAACTTTATCGTGAAAAAATCGTTTGCCGAAATCAAAAAACGAAAAGAATTGATATTATGTTGATTGTGCTGACTACCGAACAACCTTTTAAAATAATATTTAAATTAATAACGAGTGTTTTATTGTTTTAATAAATCGTGTTAACGTAATAAGGCAAGTAATTGTGATTAATGAACACAACTGCTAATTTGTGTGCAATAATTTAGTTATACATATTTGCTACATCTATAATCACGCTATTTTCCTTCCCTTTCTCAAACTTTTCTTCGCGATAGCGAATGCCAGCCTTCGTTAATTATTGACCACTTTTTTTTGTGTTTTTTGTGGTGATAATTTAATCGCGATTGGATTTGTAATAATTTCTTATTAATTGGAAGACCTGAATCCGAAAAGAAAACAAAACTACAGTCGCCTTCGGTTAAGTTTACATAAGAATATGGTGGTCGTCAGAAACTCGTCATTTTTTTTCACACTTCTATTGTAATCATAGTTCGGTCTGAGGTAATTACATAAGCGTTGAGTACCCGGTTCAACTCCAGACGAAGCAAAAACTCCCTGAGGTGTAATCTGCTTAGCCGAAGGCGCTTAGGGACACCACAAACAATTGTTCGTCAGATAGCTAATTACGAATAACGTTGAATTTCAGTAGTTACAATTTTTTTTTATGGGAACTGAATTTTACGAACATTGGTTCATATTTGTTTTTGAATTTTTTGTTTACCTTATCATAGACGAGTAACTTGCTGATATAAATATTTTGATACAACGTTGAGAGGACGTTGATTGATTAATAATAAAAAATGTATTTGTTATGGTTAATTGAGAGTTCAAAAGGGTCGTTTATTTTTATCAAAAGTCTGTTTTAACAAATTTGGTATAGATTGATTCATTTATCATTATTAATAATGTACTATTGCGGCTTGTGTGTGGTCATTCCAATGGAGGTAATTAATTGATACATAGTAAACTGTAGTTTAATGAAAGCTCAACATTTGTGGGAAATTTTAGCTGTGACCCAGATGTCGGAATTAACTTTGTTTGATTTAATTAATCAATATTTATATGAAATTATTGTGGTCGTTGTGTCCAATCCTCGAATTACAACTTTTTTCCATTAGATGTTTGGCATAACCGTCCTGCTCGCAGGCAGTTCGCTAATTTTTCTTACATATATAATTTGATGGCTGCGGTTCAAAACCACTAAATTTGATGACTTACAAAGAGATTTAGTAACACATTTTAACAACTAAATTGATTTGTTTTTTTTGCCACCCAGCTGCTTGTATTATACAAAAACTCCAGTTTTTACTTTAAATTGTTTCACCTGCTTTGCCGCTATTAAATATAACAAGTTTTTTCTTCTACCTTGAGATGTACATTTTTTTAACAATAGCATGCATATTATTATGCACAATATAATTAAATTTAAAAGTAAACAATAAAAAATAAAAAATTTATTCGGTATCTCAAGATCTTGGACTCAAGTACGCTCGTCATGCTGGTAACTAAACAAGTATGATATTACTGAGCGCTAGGCGAAATTAATAAAACGACAAAGAAGCGTTGTTTTTTAAATAAACATTTACTAGTAAGATATTTTGCATTTTAACTAGGTGTTCGTTGAGGAAATCGTAAATTACAAAAAAATATGTTATTATTACCTCACGATACCTACTTTCGAAAGGAAATAGTTGAAATTCTTTAATTCTACTTGTCACCGTTTTACTTTTTCCTGTTAGTTGAGAAAGTGAAAATGTTATGATACATAATTTTAGTCGAAGGAAGTTACGTTCCATTCATGATGAACATTTAATTTTAGTAGTAGGTAGTTGAAGAATTGGTAAATCTATTTTTATACTTCTTATATAATCAAGTATTTATATTTACTATTATGCGAACCTTTGTCGGTGATTGTTGGGTTTATGCGATTTAACTTTAGTGTGTAGGTCATATACCTACCTTCCTAAAGTATGGTGGAATGCCGGTTTGAGAAGCTCACCTTGAGGACATCGGACTAGGGGCAGTGCCCTCCCGGTCAGCTGTCTTACCTACCGTTCGCTATTTATTTTTGTACGCAAGAAATTATGCACGCTTACCCTTAACCCTTTCTTTTGTCATGAAAAAAGCATGGTAGACATAATGTGACAAACACTTAACAGTAAATTCTATTGTTTTAGAGCGTGATAAAGCTTGCTGGAAAGGATGTCAAGAGGTTGTTGGATGAAAAAGCTCCCCGCCATGAAACCCGCCCGCACATAACGCACCACATATCTGCACATCCAACACCTGTACATGTAAGTGCCATTTTACACTACCATTGTTGTGTTTATTAAACTATTAACCGTTTGCATAAAACGTAAACGGCGAAAGAGTTGTGGTAGGTAGGTTTTGATTTTTTTAAAATTATATAAAAATTTCGATCGAAAAAGAACGGTCAAGTGGGGCAGTATTTCCGCCAGTCCCTGTGGGAAAAATATGTAGAGTCGTGCAAATAAAACTTCGTCTTCCAAAAATACGTTGTCGCTTTTATGGTCTCGATTTCGTTTTGAAGTCGTAACCGGCAGAAGTTGAATTAAATAATCCGTGCGGTAATAATAATAATTAGCAGTAGCAATAATAATTATTTGGTTTAACATTCAACGCTGGTATGTACTTGGGTATGTGCAATAACATTTAGTTTCGCTAGCTTGTTTCTTTTTTGTTACCTTTACAATTTGATGCCGAGCTTTAAATGAACTATCGTGCAGGTTGCTGTATGAATAATGAATAAGATTGAATGATGGCTTATGCATTCGGAGGGTTATATCTCATACTTCTTGTTCAAAGCTGTGAAGGAAACATAATGTAGCACTTGTCACTTTTAACTTGCTCTGCTTATTTTACGATCTCGTATCATGTACAATAAAAGAACCCTTTTGTAAATCCATAATAAAATAACTTGGTCGTCTGCAGCAGCAGCAGCGCTCTCCTTCATTACCTGTTCGACTTCTCGATTAAATAACCTATTTTGCCTCTGCTTTATGTATCCGCACTCGACTAATTTATAATTTACCTTATTACGGCGGAATAGTATGCTTTGTACGATCTTGTTTAATTTTAGTTATTATAAAACGGTTAGATTTTTAACGTCGATGGGAGAGAGCTAATAGTCGGGGAATCAAAGAATGGCCGTTTCTAAAAACCGTTGTCGTCCCGACCCAACGGAACTGAAAAAGGGGAAGCCAGTTCTTAAATTTTTATTGTCGATCAAATCGACCTCTTTATGTTAATTAATAATTGAAATTTTCACATAATGATAACTCGCGACTCTGTTTTAGCGTTTGCTTGCAATTATTTTCGTGTTAATTGAAAGCTATCCGATTACGAAATTTAACATTCGCCGGAGGATTATAAAAATGAAGTGCTTATTCCTTATCGACAATTTAAATCCAATATTGAAAGTTTATTTTATATTTGGAATATAAAGCAATGTTGTTCGTTTAGCATGGAGGTTTTTAAAAGAACTTTCGTTTGAATGAATGTAACACTTATTACTCGATTTTTGCACCTGCACGTTCTTTGTGAATTTGCAATAAAGATTCTGTGTTAGTAGTCTGTCAGATAAGCTCTCAACGCCAGCACTATATTGAACGAGAAAAGTTTAAAAGCGAAGCTTTATCCCCTAATCTCTTCTTGAAATTCATTGAAAGCTGTGTCGCGCATCTTCTCCTTTTTTCCTTCGGTTAAGCTTTTCATAGGTTCTGTTCCTATTTTTTACCATTTTAATCTGAACTTGACATCTACGTTTTTCCTCCTCTAAAATTCGTGTATAAATTATTTTACCTTTTAGGTATTTATAGAAAGTTTTGTGCTACCTCGTCGTTGTGTATTTTAACTAACATCGAACGCTTAGGAGAGAATACGGGGACTTGAATAATTAATAACGCATGTTTTGTGGAAATGATAAATTATTTCTACATTACATTCCAAATTCCATTTGTTGTTAAATTAGCAAAATAATGAGGTGTTTATGTAACGAATTATGCCGTAGTTAATCAGCTATTGATCTACCGCTTTATTGAATTAATTGATCTCTATTTGGTTTCAATTATATTATGTAGTAGTATTGAATATTTTTTTGTCTCTCTGCAGTCGGTTAACTTTCGTTTTCCTTTTGTTTTGCACTAGGTAATAATTAATTTCGAAATTACATATACGACTATCGCATGCACATCAATTATAAGAAAGTGTACATTTCAAGGAGCAACATTTTTTACGCAAATTAACGGAAAATAAGCTAATTACCTGTACGGTATAATAAAGAGTATAATTTTGAGTAATTATGACTATTAAGTCAATTAAAATAATAAGTAGGCGTGTCCAGCAGTGTAATTTTCTTCGCTTATCCCCTGTGTAGTACTATGTATATTTTATAATTAAGTAACCTACGTTTTGATTATTACCATTAATTATCTCAAATATTATAATGTAAAACAAGATGTAAACAATGCAAACAATTAAGCCATTAAGAATAAGAATTAAATCTTTTTAAGTAATTTAATCAAAAAGACTACCAAAGCCGTTTAGTTTTTGTAATGGTTTATTTGTTACAAGGGATGACAAAGGAATCCTTTCAATGTTAGCAACGGTGAATCCATTGGGATTATGTCGGCTTTGTGTCGCCGGAACTTTGGGATCACACTTCGTTTAGTGACCTTTTACTCTTTCTAATTATTGATCAAATGCTTGTAAATACTTGGATTATCGGCTTGCTACCCAAAGCTACAAATTGCGGGACTTAAAAACAACTTTTTTCGGCTTTTTAAATAAAACATGAGAATTTCATTTTTATTCTTGATTGATTATGCCATGTAGGGTATTCGTTTTCGTTTAATCATTCGGAAAATTTGTTTTTCAAAACTTATTTTTTAGCAATCGATGCATGATGTATTTTCCTAACTTTTCTATTAACCTTTCCAAATATGTGGGATTTTAATTTGTTTTTGTTGTTTGATTCTTGTTTTATTATTTTTAACCGCAATTTAATAAAATGACATTTTACAGGGTTTGACTTTAACCCATCAAGATCCCGGCACGAGCGATGATAGCGGTCGTGCTTCTGAACGATTAACGGGTTCTTCTGTTGCACCTCGAGATGCCGATAGTTCTCGAGACCGCCTTAGTGACGTAAGTATATTAGTCTAGATCGTAGATATAGAATATCCTAGATAAGTGACGGAAAGAACCAAGGATATCCTTCGCTCTCTTCCTTCTCCTTTTTGTACCGACCAACTCTTAATTGCTGTTTCGAGAATGTCCAACACAAATCTATATATCCTAAGCTCTAAATACCCATGTTAGGGTGCAGGTAAACAGACTAGTTTTTTAATGAAGAGATCCAAAAAAAGTTTAGATTATGGTAGTCGTTATATAAAACCGGATCTCTGCTCCATCTTGAGTACGAAGGATTGCGAAAAAAGTACCTACAGCTGAGAAGCAACCACTTGCCAATATAGGAAATGTCATAAATTTTTTTAAATTCTTTACATTTATCGTACCATGAAGCACGAACGTGTACGTTATCAGATTTCCTTGCGTTTTGGGCATTGGAACGTCGACGAGAATATGCTTTGAATTCGATGAAAAATTAATACATCGCGATTTTTAAATAAAAATTTATATACTGTAAAAACAGTCACTTACGTAAAATTTTAATATTTATATAATATTGTACATTGTTATAGATGGGTACTTATTTATACGCTTTTGAAATTTTACTTGCAAATTAGTTACGTTATTTAATTTTTTTAAATTTGCACTGCTTATATAAAAGCTACTAATTTTATTATTATACAATGTCTATTCTCTTATAATGTAGATTCACATAGGATTTATTGTTATGAAACATTCAAATTGCCAATTAATTATCCACAGAATTATGCAGTATATGTTTCTACAAAGTGGATAACAGCATCTGCCCCTGTGTTCAGAATTAGCGAATTTTAAAGGACATGTCTCGATCTTATTCGAGATTTTATCCCTAAAAGAAATCTAACAACCCTACACGGCTACCAATCTTAGTCAAAAAGGAACACGTTTTTTTTTGTAAATTTAATGACCTATAAACATTAATTAGTTATTCCATAATATATGGATATATTTAAAACTTTTGAATGAATTCGAAATTTTAATGCTTTTCAAGTAATAATTAAATTTGCCGTTAGTTGTTTTACATTTAAATCGTAATTTTATTTTTATGCTTTTACACCCAAGCAAATCTTATTTATGTGGATGGTTTTTATTAACAGGCACTTAGTCATAAATTAATAAACTAAACATAATAGATTTGTTTATTTATTTTTGTTGTATGCTAATTTTTATTGTTAAATTTTTTCTTGATTTATGTAATTAAACGCAAACCTTGAGTGGAACTTTTTTAAACACCATAATTGGCAATTTTGTAAAAAAACTGTAAATATATTGTTTAATTTTTTGTTACAGGCAAGCAGTCGATGTAGTTCAGGCAAAGGATATATCGTGAGTATTTTTGAAATGTTATTGGTTAATAAAAACAAAAAGTTTGTGATTGCGTACTAAAATTCAAAATTTGCTTTCCTAAAAAATGATTTTGCTACATCATCGAGTCAAGTTTGTTTTATTTCCTTACTTCAATAACAAAAAAATATTTTTCTATAAATTTTGTTTGGAACATCTAAAACTTTATTTTATTTTCGGCGATTTTTTATAGCCTCCGGCAACGTTTTGCAAAAGAATGAATACAGCTCGTAGAACGTGAAAATGATCGCAAAAACAGATTGACTTTTTATTCTCTGTTTGTTTTTTGTCCACTTAACTTTTTTATTGTTTGCCATCCTACTAATGGATTGTTTTTTTTGTTTTCAGTGTGATAGCGAAGGAGAGGACGATAAGGTAAGCATTGTTGTCTATTTCTTTCTTGTACTGGTAAAAAATTGTTGCGGTTTGTAGCAAATCCATAATGTTACTCATTCGAAAAAAGTTTGGTTTTTCTATAGGTATCAAGGAACGATTTAATTATACAACTTGTAAAAAATTAAAATACCTCGACTTTTTTTAATAATTTAATTTTGTTACTTGCCATCGTTTATAATAAAAGTGGACGATTGGTTAACGTGAGATGACTGCAAAATAAAAATTGTTATTTTTTGCGACATTTTATTCTTCGGCAACTTGAGGAAAGGCGAATTCAGCAAAGAAAATGTATTGTAGCAAATTTCATTATTTTAAGTTTCGTCTAAATTGTGGTTGGAAATAAATGTTTCTATTTTTTAACTTAACATACACGAATCGTTCACATTCTGTGTCGTGATCGCATAATATAATTTTATACGCTCCTGTCGGCATAAGTAGCAACTTATGCTTTTAATACGAAATGCTCAAGTAAAGAATTATCTAACCTTAGGTGAATAAATGCGTTTAGCTTTGACGAGTATGTCTTTGCACAACACAACTTCGATACGTCAAAATTAATTCTAAAACAAATCGTGTAAATGTCTTGATTGGTCGACTTCGAGCGTTCGCCTGTTCTCATGAAGTACCACTTTCTGCACTTGTTATGTAACTAACTATTACAGCTTATGAACTTTTATACCTATAATCTGTATTAATTTATCTATTATTTCATTTTCTGCAGAATAAATTTTTCATATTTATCGAGAAATAAATTTAATAAATTATCTCTTTCAGTTTCTTTCGGTTTACTCAAGTATATATTAAAATTCATCTTCGCTTGTGATTCGTTAATTTTATAGCAAGGCGGGACAAACTCACACCGGCTTAATAATTTGTGGAATGTCATCAATATTAATTTATTAACAGTAATTGGTTTTCTTCCAAGTTTGTCGATGTATATTTTTTAACGAAAATACATAGAAAATAACTTAAAAAAGTTTTAAGTATTTTTGTGGTATTTAGTAGTATGTGACGCTAGAATAATCAAACTTAACAAAATGTTAAAATAATAAAAATTTTAACTGCTAAGTAAAGAATACATACTACAAAGAAAACAAAATATTTAAAAAACACTAAAATGACAATAGCTGTATTCTTTTTACCTATTTTATTTATCTCAGTTGCACAACTGAGATGAAGTGAGCTGAGACGAACTGAGATTAACTGAGTCAAAATGAGAAAAAGATAAGGTAAAAAGAACAACAAAAATTTACTACTAAGTAATTTTTGAATTTAATTATTTTGAAGTTTGGTAGTGAGACGGTCGTCAGCTAGAGCGGTTAAGTGCGTTGCTGGTAATGCTGAATACCTGGTTCGACTCCGGGCTCCGTAAAACTTTATTCTGACCGTCTCCCCTCGGAAGGCAATAGCAAACCACCGAGGTGCATTCTGCCTGGTACATCCTCTCTGGAGATGAAGTGTATACACTTCCCGCGGTTCGGAGCCCGCGTTAAGCAGTAGGTCCCCTATGTGTATGATAATACTTCAAACGCACAACACAGACATAGGAGAGAGGTCGCCAACGTCCGGGAAACCGGATATGGCACATGAAGAAGAAGAAGTTTGGTAGTACTAATCAAGCTGTTTTTTGTATTATTGTATAATGTTAACATAAACTTCAAAAAGACGAATTAAAAATTTAAGGTGCAATAAGTGACAAGTTTAATTCAAATCAATCAATCCGGGCCATTTCTCAATTTGTTTCAGTTGTAACACTTCAAAACAGCAAGATCAGTTTGGGTATGGAAGGGGATAATTTTGTCACGTAAAACTCAGTTCGGCACGGCACAGTACTTATGTCAAAACGGTAAAAAAAGCAACCTTTCAACTGAGTATCTCAATACAATATCACTTAAAATAGGTAAAAAGAATACAGCTAATAATTCAAATTTAACAGGGTTGAACTTAGAATATTAGATTAAAATTTGAAACCTCTTTTCAAATTTAGTTTTCGAAGTGATAGATGGCATTGTATGTCTCTACTTCATATTTCCTAAAGTTTAGGAGGAAAAAAGATTCATATTCATTTCATTAACCAAAAATTTCATTTAGACACGTGAATTCATTTAGTTTGGTTATTTGGTAAGCACAACATTTATTAAAGTTTGGTTAATTTCTCGCTTTTTTAAAATTTAAATTTTTTTCAATTTTGTTTGGTATATTTGCTCTCATTTCTTGTTATTTTTACTGTTATACATGACTGAGGATCTATAATAATCGTGAAATAAGGGGCCTTTATATTATGTTACAGAGTTTTTTGTTTTTTATTTTTAAGTAATTTTTATGATTTTTATAGCGTAATTTTTTTCAGAATTCTATTTTCTTGTTTATTCTAATATTCTAAGTTCAACCCTGTTAAATTTGAATTATTGTCATTTTAGCGTTTTTTTAATATTATGTTTTCTTTGTAGTATGTATTCTTTACTTAGCAGTTAAAATTTTTATTATTTTAACATTTTGTTAAGTTTGATTATTATAACCAAAATGTTTTAGTTTGAGATAACTCAAAGTTTCTACACGGTGGAAAAATTCAGGTGTACTAATTATTATAGTTTGTCACTGAGAAATGCAACAAAGCACCTTTGTGTGTGAACTGAATGTTTTACCCTGCCCGGTCGACGTGTCAACGTCGCCGAGAGATCGACGGCGTTGTGCTTAAGTTCCCATTTATTTATGTTATAAACAGTTGTAACTACCAATAGAACAGGAGTTCGGTCGAAGGAAATGAAAATTGCAAAATATTTCTTAGATGTATTCCTTATAACTCGCTTAAAATTCTCTCTATCCTTATTATTAGTAAATAATCTAGACGAAGCTTTAACTCCGTCTAAACCACAAAAAAAATTTACATTTTTTTTAATTGGCGCGACTGCACTTGCGACGCGACAGACAGTTCAATTTTATTATCTTCAATCGGTACATTAATTTTTTTTTCAATTATGTTTGGACTGATTTACATTAATTGCGAAACTTGCAATGAAATTTATATGTAATCTCTCAGATCTGGAACTTTTTGGATGGATCATTAAGTACCCACAGTAATTCAGTACGTATATTTTTCCGTCTAATTCTTTTTTGTTCTTTTGATTATTTTAATAATTTTGATTTGATATTTTACAAAATTTGCGAGAACTCATAGAATCTTTAAATTATTTTTTTTGTAGTACTTGGTAGGAGGATTCTTTGTTTCAATTGTCAAGTATCCTCCTTTTATGTATTACTTATACGGATATCGGATGACACATCGACCTTTTTGTCGTTTAACTGAAAAGGATAATAATTTATTGCATACAAACTCAATTCTCCTGTTTGCGCGATAAGTTATTATGTTTCCAGTACCTTTTTTGTGGTTCTCGTTGGTAAGAAGCTGAAAGAGCTCATTGTATGCTAATTGACGCATAGTTGAACAAATTGAAGCTTGCGGTTTTATTAAGACAGATTCGCATTCATTTCTTTCTTGGCGTTTTTTCAGAAAAGTAACAAGAGATACAACAGTAAACAATGTTTTTGTTTGTTTTATTTCGAACCGCCCTCGTAGCCGTAACTACCACGTCGTTAATATTAAATTAAAAACACTGGAACGTTTTTTATTGTATTCAAATAACTTTAATTTACATACTGTTATTATTCTGTTGTGGTTAAAAATGACTATTAAAAGGACCTAATTGAAAAACTTTTAGCCAAGCGCTATAAATATTAAATGAAAGAGTGAGTTTAGGACGTGTATGATTTTCTAAAGGTTAATCCGGCAACACGTCGTGCATTAAGTGAAAAGGTGGAAATATTTTAACATTTATAGAGGAAACGTCTTAAAAATTCAAAATATTCTGCTGTAAATTCCTGCCCTTTTAAAGCTTAAATCGGCGTGAAGATATGCTGTTTAGAAACAGTGGCGTAGGTATCGTTAAAGATATAATGCCTTGGGCACGATTATCTCACCCCACACCAAATAATTAATCAAAAGGAAAGGTAATTAAAATTTTATTGGAACGAGTCCCGGTTAATTATTTCAGATTGCCAATTAAATCCTTTCGTACACACGTTTTTGTCAAACGAGAAAGTACCAATCTCGTTGGTTTGTTTTATTCTTCTTAGTGTTGTTTTTCGTTTTGGCGATAATTTATTTAAGAGCTATTCGGATGCGGCGCCCGTAAGCGTTTCAATCTTTGCAGACATCGCCATTGCCGTTTTTATTGTCCGCTACCGCAAGCCCTTTGAATTTAAAATCGATACCAGCGCGCCTTCTTATCGTGCATTTTTCTCTTCTCATCTTCAAATGTTACATTTTCTACTTTTTTCCAATCTTAACTCGTTTAACTTATTGGCATCCATTTCAAAATTTTGTTTGTTCAATATTGTCGACAAGGGAAAATTTAACTTTCAGCTGCGATTTGAAAAACATTTAACTTTGTAACAAGTTGATATTTTTGTCGAAACTTTTTAGAACTTTTTTAATATTTTTTTTTTAATATTTAATACAGCCAGCATTTCATATCGATCCTGTAATTACTCACGTCGACAGTAAACCCAGTCGAATTTTTGCTTTCTTCCACATAGCACAATAATTGATCTGACGATATCATAGTACACTGCTATTCATTTTCATGTTGTATCGTTTGAATTTTTAGGTTGTGCGATGTTCATCCCCAGGTTCATGTTATGTAAAACAGTAAAATCTTTTATTACGGAATTATTTGTTTTATAGAAAATCGCCCAGGACCACATCATTTATAACTACATAAAGTTCTTTATTTATTGACGAAGGATCATAAAATTGATCTTTACTGACCACTGCTGATAATAGTTTTAACATAAAAAATAAAATTACTCGTTATTTTATTACGTGACCATTACAGTTTAAGAACTACATTTTATTGCACCCATATACTGTAAAATTAAATCGTTAATTATATTAAGGCACTAAAATTTAATTTGCATTTGAAAAAATTAAACTGAAATTGCGTAATTCGCGTTTTAGCACTCCAATTTAATATTCAAGTGTTTCTTATTCATTTGTTGATTGAGTAAACGTTAACCACGTTTTGGTATAGTTGTAACCACATCAAAATTTTACTATACATCGATACTCAATTTTTACAATCACCAGTCGCCGACGATGAAGTGGGCGGAGCTTGCTACTGGTCATAATCTGAGAAATTCTAGGGGATCTTTTGGGATTAGTTGGAAATATCTATAATTTTTTAGTTGTGGTATTTTAATGGAAGGTTTCAAAAATGCAAATTTGTCTTATGATCCAAAAAAGATGATAAAAATATGAGATTTGTTTTGCATTGTATCGGTAGCAAAGAGAAGTCATCGAGAAATCCAAGGGGTATATCCCAAAAATGTTAACTCTTATTTGGAATTCATTTTAAATCTCCGTAATGCCTCTGTCCTTAGAAAAGGTGATATTATCTGGACGGTGTTGAAATTATTTTTACTAGTTTGAGTAACTTTGGTTCCATATCGCTGGTTTCCTGGCAATACTGTATGTCGCGAAACGAAATATTTCGACCCACTCTGTGCTAAATTGTAAAAATTTGTTCATTTCGTTTTTAAAAGTTTAAATTGGAAAAGTACAGAGTGGGAAGAAAAGATAGAGATAAAGACTTTTTTGGCCAACTATGGCCGACAGCGGGTGCGAGATTTTGTATGCCCGCTGAGTTTTGATATTTTTGAAAATTGTGAGTAATATTTATTTTGATTTGAATAAAGTGGATTTGATGCGTTCGCATTATTGCGTAATTATTTTTGATATTTTGTATAATTTGGAATTTTTGATAAGTTGCTACCGAACGGTAGTGGATTGATTGGTTTCGCTGATTTGGAAAAGGAATAACTGCAAGTTATAAATTGGACTTGGATTGTTTTAAATTGAAAAGTGTAAAAATTATTGCATTCGTAGGAACGAATGGTGCTATTGATAAGCGGGCGATTTGGATAAGCGTAAAATAATAATATTTTACATTAAATTATTAAATTTGAATACTATTTATTTTTTTTGGATTGGAAATTTGTTTTTATGATTGATTTGGGAACTAGGAACTCTCGACCCTTGAAAATTCCCAACTGCTCCCGCACACCAGGGTTACCCGAGTAAAAACATATGTATTTATTTCAAAATTTTATAGGAGAGCGATTTGTAACTTTGCCAGAACAACAAATGCAGTTTATAAGATGTGCCTTTTTGACCACTTAATGTTTATCTCATATAACATTAAAAATATATGGTTCTGCCAGGACATAGAATTTGCAAAACTACAGCATAATATGCAATAATCCCATTTTCGTTAAAAATCAAGATAAACGGTATTGCCAGGAAGCCAGCGATATAAAAAAATGTTGAATGATTTTAAAAACAAAGCTCTTCGAATATTTGGATATCGAATTAAAGAAATGAAGTTCTTCTGTCTAGAATTCCGAGTCCTGTATACACATTTTCAGGAATATTTACCCTTGGGTTAAATCCTTACCCACCAAGCTACGTTACGCAAGAAATAAGCGATTCCTTTTAAGAAAGTTCAAGACAAGTTGTAGAGTGGCGCTCGATGTAGCCAATATAATGTGTAAGATGCGTGAAATGTAGTGTTTCCGCAGACCGATACAAATCAAATCGACGCAATTGACACAAGTAATTACTTTTGTGTTTTACAACGTCACTTTTGTTATTTTATTGACGAACCTCGTACAGGCGAGAAAGAATTGCCCACCATGCATAAAATAAAATTCTGTCTGTGTAAATATTTACAATTTTTATACCTACCCTATATTTTTACGCCCTTGTTTTACTATTTTATTTGCAATTGTCAGTACAATTTGTTTGATTTTCTTGTTAAACCGTTAATTGAATTGCAATCAACTAGATGAATTAAAATGATTTAATAATTTTCACTACGGCGTCGCATTTGTTTTGATTTATTTGCAATTTATATTACCCTGTACGAATGCGATAACCACAGAAATAATAATAATTTTTGTTCAAGTTTATTCATTCATATGGATTAGAACAGTAATTTTCAAATTTTCATCTAAACAACTTAAACAGCGTAGGTACTTGGTGTCCAATAATTTAATTCGGTGTTTCAAATTAAAATTAATGCATCTTTTTGTTCTTTGATCTAATTATTGCATTTCTACACTCAGTTTAATTAAAACCACATAAATAAAATTGGTTTCCAACAATTTCAAGCTATTAATTACCGTAGAAAGTTTTGATCAGTTTCCACTTTGGAGTCAATTTTTACTTTTTCTTTCCATAAATTTCTTGCCAAGAAAAACGATAATTATTGAAACTCGACTGTATGAGTAGTTAGGGAAATTTATCGTCAGCATACTTTTGTAAATTTGACGTGGAACAAATTTAAAAGTGAAATAAAACAAATGATTTTTATTATCGATATCGTATATTTTTCCAAAAATTAATTTTTGGAGTTTTTTCAAAATTAATAAATGGAAGAGTTTATCTGGCATAATTCATCACCTACACCCTACATGTTTTCATCACTCCGGGAGTTTCTTAAAAATACATTATTTACGTGTAGGGGAATTTATCACATAAGTGTCGAGATATTTTTAAATATTTTATTTAGCGAAAATTATTTATAGTTCTAACGGAATTTGATTGGCGAGAAACGGGGAGTTTTAAGTTTTATTTGTGTAAAAATTTCATCTCGATGGTGCAACGGGGGCATACGGAAGGTAATATACCATATTGGGAATATCTTGTACGATATTCCGTTATACAATGCGTATCGACCAACGAGATGCATTAATGTTTGTATTAGTGCCGTAGGTCCGTAATGGATGTCGATATGCACGAAGGGTCGTGTACGTACTATGGTTGTGGGACTGTGCTGGTACAAATTTTTTACTTTTATTCAACCGAGACTAGCGCATTTTGCGTAGGCGGCGTCGGTCACTTATTAATAGGACAATACGCGAGTCCTTCGGTTATTGGTAATTTACGAATCTGGAAGTAAATAAAACGGCGCTACGGAGTTGCTGGTTAATTTATCAGCCCGTTATGGGGTCTCGTTGGTTGCGATTTGTAAATTATACCTTGGCGAATAATAGCGATTATTGCAAGCTTTCTTTGAATGTAAAGACATTTTCTCAATATTAGTAGTAGCTGGGTTTGCTCATCCTGCGAATTATGGCGCATGTGTAGAATTGCGTCGGCGTCCTGCAGCGTTCTCGACGGGCCGCGACCGCACAGTATGAGGTCGAGTGTTTAGTTGTTTGTATCGCGTGTTTACCAACAATTATTAAATCACGTTTATCATTTCTGCAAACTTTTGCATTTCGAGTTTTTCTTACTCGAGTGTTTATTTAACTGTGAAGTGTTATGGGACTGTGCGACCAGCGTTACGATCAAAGTATTTTATTTTAATCTTACAAAAGTGTGGTGACATTAGAATTTTCATTTTTTCTTCGAGTCGTCATTAGAAAAGCACCTCAAATTTTGAATTAATCTTGGGTTTTCGTGCAACGCTTGGCGGGCTTTTAGAGCAGGATTACGGAACTGTAGAAGCAGGAATCGTGGGTACATAAAAAGCTTCCCCAGAAACTTGTACTGGGATTTGTTTCACGTGATCCTGGTTAACTGAAAATTTAACACTTTATTACCCATTTGTTTCGTTTCGAAAGCAAAGGAAAAACAAGTTGAAGCGTTTCTGCTGCCAAAAATAAGGAAATGTATAACGGGATTTTCAATGGATTTTGATGTAGTAGAAAATAATGTAGTCTTACGTTGTTGGAAATTTATAGACACTTAAAAGCTCACTTTAAAATAATTTTGGAAAATATCCAACCGAATGACACGTTGACGTTTATGCCACAATGAACTGCAGAAATTTAGTTGTGCCATGGTGTAATTTTCTATTAATAACAATTCCATTTGAAAAGCGGTTCTTTTGATTTCTCAGTCGTTTGAACTTTCTTTCTTATTGCCTAGGCCAATATTTTTTTTTATTTCGAGTTTAGTGGGATTTATGGACGTTAGAACGAAACGCACATGCATTGCTAATGAACAGTGGAGTCCTGTAATCAGTTTATCTCTGATTAGACCCTCGTAATCTAGTAATAAAGTGTTATTAGCTAGGAATTGTAAATCGGTCGGGTCTTGTCACGCCATGTGAAAATTCACTTAAGAAAAATCGTGCCCGAACAAATAAAATCGTTTATTTTACATATTATTAATTTATATCCGATATTTTAACTGCGCGCTTTTCTTAATCCGGTCAAGTTTTTCCGCGTGTCGTGCTAGATGAAAAAAGTCGATTAGTAAGCACGAAAGACATGGATTTTTTTGTAAACTCACGAACTTTATTCAAATATTCCGAATTGAAGTAAAACAGTAATCTGCACCGTTAAGGACGACTTAATACTGAATTATTTATTTTAACCTACCCAGTTTTTTCTTTTTTTTTTTGTAATGTGAAAGCTCGCAGGATACCGCCAAGTATATAATTTTCTTGTTGGCGCTTGTTGCACTACCGAAGGCTTCAATTATCCTTAGCTTATTAAGTTTTTATCGTGTTGGTATTAGAAAACCTAGAGTTAAATTGCATATACACGATACTAAAAACCTAAAGGCTATGCGCTACCGTTTGGTAATTGAATTCCAGTTGGAAATTTAAAATGAGAAATACTAAATCGAAAGTTGTATTTCGAGCTCGATCGCGTCGAAAACAAAAAAATTGGATATTTTCGTATCCGATCCAAAGTAACGGAAAATCAACTACGCATTGTTCCTAAATTTCCCGAAAATTTTTTCGTTTAATTAGATAATTTTCGTTGTCGATTATCGTTGCGTGCTAGTTTTTTGTAGCAAGAAAAATAACCCGAGAGTATAATTGATTTAGTTTTCCGACCGAATTTTCTATCCTGCTAGAATTCGAAATGTTCGGTTCGTTCGTTTTCTATTTTACGCAACCGTCGTAAATCTGTTTGTCAACTGCGGTATTAAATGCACTTGCAATTTTTAATTTCTCTTATTGTGAAAACACGAAATCTAGCAATTTAAATAAAATGAATAATTTAAATAAATCCTCAAGTTTATTCAATATTAGCATATTAATTGGTTTATTTAATTACGCGATTTTTTGTATTTTTCATGCACCAGCAGTCGTGCTTGGCAAAATTACACATGCACAGAATTTCAGCGTGATTATTAAATGTTGATAGCCAGGAAGGCCGTTTATCATACCATGCTGTATTTTAATTTTCTTATATTCGCCCTGTTAAATTATTAATTAACTTTTAATACTTTTAATAATTAACCTTAATAAATATCGCACTTTTGCAACAAATATTTTTAATTTAATTTATGAGTGTAATTAATTAAATCGTTACGTAATTGTATAATATCAAAAATGTTATTATTATTTGCCTAATATAACGTTATGTAATGGTTTTTTTATGTTTTAATATCCATAAATTATTATTGTATTTTAGTACCTATGTAGTCTTTTTTTTATGGCTCGTAATAGTATACGGGGGACGATCGGAACGTTGTCGTACTCGACGCGACTTTCTTTAATTATACCGTTCCATTTCTGAGAGCTTACACCGATAAAATTACTTAAGTGAATATATGGAACAATTAGTGGTGCCGGAGGGAAATCGTAGGGAGAGGAAGACTTGTTCTCGTGATTTAGTGATAGTAGTCTGTTTTTCTCGGGTGCTTCTTAAACCATAACCATATTACCGAATCCATTAAACGGAAGATTGGATAGAAATTACACTGTAAACTCCACTTGATCATTAAATTGTATGTTTATGGTGGCTCTTTTAATATCTTACTGATTATACGAAATGAAAGTTTATATCTGTAGTCGTTGAAATGATGGCTCGAGGATATAACGCACGATCCTTATGGGTTAATGTCGTCATAAAATGCATTTATAGTTAGCATAAAACACTCTTACAAGTGTAGTTACGTTTCTTTACCTCGACTGATGCCAATCTGAATTGCTGCATACGCGAGCGTGGATGGCAGCTATCAAAATTTATACTGTATAGTCGACGTCTGTAGGACATTTCCGATTTTTTTTGCTTAGCGCGGTTGCACTTTTAATTTTTCATTTTTACCGACACAAAATGCCCATAAAATTTGAATACTGGAGAAAATAGCTTTGGTGTGTCGTTTTCTTTTATGGCCGAGTTTACTTTTGTGCGACAACAGAAACAGACCGTTTTAGATATCATTTAGGGTTTTACTGTTGGCGATGAAAAAAAAAACCCAAGAATAATTCGAAATTTTTCCACGATGCTTTTCTAATGGACAGTTTCTTTCTTCAGAATCGACGTTTCGTGTGGTAAAAGTTGTGAGACTTGGAAAGTGGCTGTGAATTGATTTAATTAATCTATTTTGAAGCGGGGTAGCTTTAAGATTAAACTCGTGTTTGTTATCCCTTGTGAATTAATTAGTGGTGTGTTTGTTTTACTATAATATTACGGTTTGAGGATATATCAACAATTTGATTGCGCCATGCCGAAGGAGCTAAGTGTGGTTTGATTAAAGGATCACCATTGCTATCATAGTGAAACTACAAGATACTACTCAACGAGATGTGGATCTTGAGGCGTCGGAGGGGAAGACGAAAGAGGGCAAACAAGACACTGTAGATACACCTCTAACTTCTCCATCCGACGATGTTCACCATGTCGAGGTATTCCACCTTTTTCGCAAATTTGCTCAATTTACACACAAACACTTTTCAATGTAATATTCCAAATCTACTTTTAAATTTTATTATCAAATTCGGTGGAGGTTCTTCATTAAACACGAAAATCCCGTCTAATTTTGTGTTCCGTCTTTTCCATTATTTATCTTGGAGAATAAAATTTTACATTTAAATTTTTCTACCGTTAAAATAACAAATTTCTAATGGAATTTGTTAACATAAATTAATTTTTTATGATGCAAATATTGATTTGCTTGTCTGTTAATCGATAAGCTTAGATTTATTGGCTTATAAAAGAAGAAATAAAAATGCGGTGCATATTGAATTAGTAATTGCTTGGATTACCTTATTTATTCGACAATAAAATTTTCAACTTTTAAGCGCTTGGGTATTTAGTGTTTTTTTAAAATAAATTATATATTAATTTATTATTACGCGAAAATATCGCGAACAACACCGAACCGCGTGGGAAATCTTGATGCACGCCCCGTGCGTATATCTCAAACAAACTAATTTGATTTATTATGTGTAACAGAACTAGAGTGTTTAATCAAATCTATTAGTTTTTATATTCTCTAGATATATACGTGGGTAATTAGAGTAACTGTCAGAACCAGGATATGGGCAGCTATAATTTGAATCGAAGTCGTGCATTGGTTCATTGGTTATTACTTCTTAGTGTGTTTTCCCGAACTCGAATGGTTACCCAAATTTAATTCATAACTACCGCGATTTTCAGTTTTTCATCCCTACAACTTTTCAATTGAGATATGTGAACATAATTGACTTAAGGTTATTATTTATGACATGGTTAACGCGTATGAGTATATGTAGAAGTTAATATTTATTATGTTCATTACACCCGTATAATCTCTAATTATATTGTACCAGATACGCAAACTTTTGGGAGAACGGTTAAAAACGCATGTTAAATTCCAAAATTATAGACGGGGGTGTTAGTACATTAGAAGACGTAAAAACTGTGTATACAGTACTCAATTGTGCTGTATTGCACGACACAATTTTGCGCAAAACATGGTGTGCAAAAGGCAGATACTCGAAATACTTCTGCGCCATTTCACAAGAAATCGTGTAATGTAATAGAGCCTTTAAATCATATATTTTAGGATAGACTACATTTTCTTCTATATTTGAATATTATATACTAGTATTATGCTGCTATGTCTGCTATGAGATGCATAAGACTGCTATGAGACTTAGCTAGTTAGCCTGTTCAAAGGTACGTGATATATGCATATTAGGGCAGCTGAGCTTTCTCGTGGAAAAGTTATCCGATAATTCATAGATTACTCTCCGTACTGATTTGAAGTACCGGTTTCCTGATCCCACCGCTGCCACCATATAATGTTCTTTACGGCAGTTGCAGGTTTACAGTTCGGGAAAGATAAACTTTAAAGTTATATTACTGTGAAATGGACATTATAATTTAACTTGGATCTGTTCCTTCTAAATCGAAATTTCTTTGAATAATTTGATTCCAGGCCTTCGGAAACTTGCAAGGTTTGGTACAGGCGACAGTCTTAAGTTCCATTGCAATATGAATGAATATGAGCAAAATTTTTATGATTATGAGGGGATTATGAAAGGATCGAGTTTGCTTGAACCAAAATCTTTGTAGCTAAGCCAATTTCGGGGGGGGGGGGGTAAAAATTACTAAAAATAAAGCAGATTCACTCGCTCTGCGTTGACTTTAGAAGATGTTGAAGGAAAAAGATCAAAAAGTTGAAACGTTGACCAACTAGCTACAAGTTTATCTGCTTTTTAGCGTAATAAAATGTATAAATGTTTTTAAGTTTGTTGCAGATGTAGCTTAGGTGGTTTGTGCATTTAGTTGTAATTTTCATTAAATCTACAGGTCGTTTTTACAACAAGTTGTAACGCAACCAATTAATTTTATGGTGTTGTGCCCGACAATTGCACTTATTTAAGAACACATTAAATATAATAGTCTTATTTGACCTGCATTTATTGTATAATATTAAAATTTATTTTATTGCATGCAAACAATTAATTTTAACAACCGCCGTTAAAATTCTATTACTTTCATCATTACCTGTGAGTGTTTTATCGTCCTAATTAAATGCGCCAATAAATTGCAATATAAATCGACATTTTGACATGTCAATCGGATCAATATTTTGAATCTTGGAAATTGTCCACGCGTTGAGCAATCGCTTTTGCAAAAAGCAATATTTTACGGTTTGTTAAGTTTTAATTGTTTTCAATAACAACACGAAATTATCGTGCCGTTGTTTTAAAATCAGCGAGTTAAAAGTTTATTTATCTGCATTATTTGTTTTTCAATTTAATTGAAAATGTCGTCGGCCAATTTTAATCTACTAGAAATTATGATTGCTTTTAAAGCGGTAATTAAATTTAATCTGAGATTGAAATTAATTTTGTATTGTTACAGCCGTATAAATTATAAGTTTTATGGCGGCTTTCGTTTCGCTTAAAATGTCATTTCGTTATATAATTTAATAACTTAATTATAAACATTTTAAAAAGTTAATTATTTCAATGCGATTTTTTCGCAAACATCGCCGAGTCATTAATTATTTTAGATAAAAGGCGACTTTATTTTTTTCCAACCAAATTACTAGTTTTTTTTTTCGTGGGACGTAAAGATGTAATTATACGGTTATTTTATATTACACGTGTAAAAATATCAATTAGACTCCGACGCGCGACGTTCGATTGATAAATTATCGAAATGATTTTAATTTTTAATTTACATAACACGTTTTGATTTATGTGCCCATTTAGATATTCATTTATTAAATATTATTACTTCGTGCTAGCAATTAATTGTATTAATTACACTTTTGTATTTCGATGCATGTAAATCATTTGAAATTTGCTAAATTAACAGGCGCGCGCGTACTATAATAAGAAAATGCGCTATTTAAATTAGCCGTCGCGTCGCCTTTCTCCTAAAAAACGGGTGTAGCAGGCACCACGTTCGACGTGACTTATTCTAGCTTTTAAAAATTGTTCCGCCCGAGTTTATAACATTTGTGATAATATAAATATGTAATGTTTACACTTTTTAGCGGTTATACAAGTTGAAAAGTTGTAGAACCAACATACCAAGTTAGTTACACGGTGTATAAGTAGTCTAAAGCAATAAAATGTCTGGATACATTATTTATATATTTCTTGCGGCCACGTTAGTTGGTTAAGAAATAAATTTATTTTTTACGACCCTCTTGTATTGCAAATCAATTTAATTGCCGTAACTGCTATTATGTTTTTCATTACGGGTTATTGTTTATTACTACTTACATTTCACGGATTATGAAAATATTGATTTACTTCCAATGTTATGAAGTCTCGATGAAGAAATTTAAAATGCACTAACAAGAAATAAATTGCATACTTTTCTTCCATACTTCTTTTTCTCATATTACGATAAAATAATTAATCTTTTTATGGTTGTGGCGCAGTCGAAACATTTATAATGTTTAGATTTCTTCCAATTATTATTGTTCTGCTGTCCAGCAGACTAATAGATTACAATAATAAAATATTGTATAAGATGGATTGTGAGGTATTTACTTTTAGGAAATTTTGTAATTTTCTCAATAGTCTATTTTTCTGATATATTTGGGAAATCAATTTTAAAAGGAAATTTTTTAATCAGCTCTCGCTGTCAACTACAGGTCATATCAATTGATAACGAGACATTTTTTGCGTAAATAGATAGAAATTAATATTAAGTTGCTATTTTTTATCAAATTTAAATTAAATCACCAGAGATTTTTTTTTGTATTTAAGTGAAGATCACTGCAATATATTGAACTGTATTTTTCTAACTCGAAATATTTCACATGGTTGCTCGGGAATAAATCACAATATCAAAATAATTCCAAGGTTTGTTTTAAAATAAATTTTATAAAATGGAAAAATTAAACCGATATTGATAGTAATTTATGTCGTTTTTTCAAATTTATCCAAATTAATATTTTACAAAATTTTTTACTAAAGTCCAATCAATTATAAAACCAATTATTAATTTTCTTCTTATCCGGTTTCTCTAATCTTCTCGAATATCTTCAATTTAACTCCCGTAGCTTACAATTTTAATTTTGTTCTTAAAATAATCAAATTACTTTTTAAAACACTAAATTTACTTTCAAAATTCAAATCGATCACTTCAAAAGCTTTATTTTTATTTGTTACAAACAATGAGCGGGTATTACAAAAATGAAAACGTTTTTTTAAATGTTATAAATTTAAAATTTTGTTTACCCCCCCCCCCCTTCAATTCAAAAGTACTACGACAATATAATAAACAATTATTGACGGAAAATCCTATTTTTGTTTGGCTTCCAAGCCTGACGATCGGTCCAATCTCCATCTTCTAAGTATCAGACATTTTCACCTTTTCAACATTTTTTGTTCAAGTGTCTTTGAGTTTTTCTATTGTTCCATAACCATCTCAATCTTGTTTTAAATTTATACCATATGATTTAGAAATATTTTGGTAAATATTAAGCTGCTGCAGTCCAAGGGCAGTCCAGATTGATAAATTTTCGAGTTATCTGGCCTGGTTACCAACCACTACATGGAATGAATCATTAGTGGTCATAGAACAAAACTACCAAGAGATACCAAGAGTAGATGTCTTAGTACATTTAAGCAGTGGCGTAACAAGCAGTTGAGAGGCCCGTGTGCGAAGTTGGGGGCCAGGGCGCTGTTTTTGTAACAACATAAAAAAACAGGTTATGGTCACGTGTTCTATCCCAAGAATTGAACTTTTTCCTATTGACCATTGGAAAGAGGACAATTTTCTGAGTTTATTAACATAAAATTTTTTTTGGGTTATGCAATAGTTGTCGAAATAACGGCATTTTAAAATTACGAAAAGCAGGCAAATGTAATATGATATACCCGATGTGTGACGGTCGGTCTCACGTTGAGGTACGGTCTCGTCGGTGACGGTCTCATTTTGTTGACGGTACGTGTGCTTTGATATACTCTTAATGTTGTTGTCATTTGCGATCGACACCCGGACGAGTTCTATGGCTTCGAGTTCCACCCTTGGCGAGTTCTGTCATTTTTCAGGGATATTTTTAAATTTTTTTGCGTAAGGTGAAAAACTAAAACAGACCCGGATGGCGCCGAAGGCGTCCGGAGGGTCTGTTTTATTTTTTTTGCCTTACACAAAATCGGCTAATCATGCAGCCGTGTTAAAAAGTGTATCTAAAATACACGTAAATTTAAATTTTTCAAATTCGATTTTTTCGAGAACCATAAACCAACAAAATTTTTGTTCTAGTATGCTTAGAAAAGTGTCCTTTTACCCATTTTCAATAGGAAAAAGTTAAAATCGTGGGATAGAACACGTGACAGTTCCCAAAAAACGTATTATATCAAATTTTTTTTTTAAGATTGAGTAGTCACAGCAGAACCGGGGGCCCGCGTGCGTGGAACCCACCGCACCCCGGTAGTTCCGCCACTGCATTTAAGCATATATAATCTTAAAGTAAGAGACAGAAAACTATCCAATATCTTTTGGTCATCTATTCACAATTATTAGACATTTGGTGTTAGTTTCCAAGCTCTGGAATGCAATGGCCGATATCTCTATCCAAAAAATGTGTTTTTTGATATTGCGAGACTCAGAAATCAGAATAAAAATATACCATAATGATTTTGAAACCTTTTGCAATAAACAACTGATCGAAATAGGTAAATGCACGGGAAAATTGTAAGATCAGCGGAAGTAAATCTAAAGGGAGCAGTTAACAGGCCCAGATTACTTTTAGCATACGCTAGACAAGATCCGGTCTGTAATTCACGATCTGAAATCTGACTGCAAGATAAGTGGCAGGAACGAGAAAAAAACAGAAGGCGAAATAAAATTACTCGCTGCAATGACTCCCATCGTTTTTTATAAACCAGGAAAACTCTGCTTAAGTGTTCAAAAATAACATAAAACCTTAAAATTAAATTTTCTTATCGTTTCTGCTATCTGGATCTAATCTCAAATACACTTTAGATTGAAATAAAAAATCGCCAGCTAACGTTTCTGGTTTTTCCGAATTTTTCACAATTTGGGTTTTTGTATACTTTAAAGCTGCGTTTAATTTTTCATAATTCGTAAATAATAAGAAAAAATTGGAAACTAAATTATAATAGGGTATTTTAGGTAATAACCACATTACTACAAAGCTCCCATAAGGTTTACGTGTCTGATACCATAAACTATGCAATCGAAGGTTTGTTATATTTCTGTAATCTTTCAATCAGCTATTCTTATACCCAATGATATGATCTGGGATTCGTTCGTTTCAGCTTCAACAACCATGCTGTTAATTTAGATAGGACGAGTAACTATAAAAAAATAAATAAAAAATATAATGGATACGATAAGCGAATGCACAGTGGCCAAAAAGGGTTTTTGTAAACATTAATTTTATTTTGAACGAGTTTTAATTAACATCGTAACTGAAAAATTGGCAAGGAAACTTCTCTATTATAGTAGAAAAAGCGCGGATGCCCATGGGTTGAAACAGAATTTTTACTAATTAGCGTGGAAATTTGATATAAAGCACCTATGGCGGTATAAATTCAAAGGAAACTGTAACGATTAGACACCATATATGGGTGTATACTAATTGTACGAACGAATATGCGTTGAAAAACGCAGACAAGGTTCCGTTTGTTATTTATAAGTGCGTGGTATAACTGGATTTTTTATTGATAATCTCTCGTATAATTACTATTTGTCGTAAGTATTCAGTAGAGATTTGTGAAATATCCCTAGGGACAGCAGTAAAAATTTTATTCGATCGTTTAGAGTAGATTGGCCGTAGTTTGATCTCCCCGTTGTGGCATTATTGTGGTCTTCTCTTGATAACGAGTATGTCAGCTATTACAGAGTCTCGGAATTAACAACGACAATCGTCGCTAATGCTTTTCATTGTCGTAAACGCGATTTCGTACTTTTTCACTTAAGATGCTTTTATCTGATGCCATACTCTCGTTGTACATTTCGGTGTTCATTCAAAGTAATGTAGGATCGTTACCTCACGCAATTTTATGTTCTCAACTTTTGATGTCTCTTTAAAAGGGGGAGATACTGTCATTTCTATTACGTCGTTAACTTTCACACGAGTTGGAAATCTTTTGTAGCAATTTCGTAGTTTAACAAAATTATTTTTTTTCTTTTACTTGCAATTTTCCTGCTTTATTTCGCGAGCAAATATTGTAAAATATGAACTCTACAAAATTCCTTAACGAGCTATGAGACTTGTCTTGTAATTAAATCAAAAAAGCATCGCAGTCGAGTAGATGAATCTCGCGTAGTCTTATCTCGTTACCGCGGTTTCGGTGTTACCCATCCGCAAAAACATGTATGCATGGTATTGGATTAGTAAAAATCGGTTACGTATGTTTTAATTATACCTTGTACGGTGGCGAATCCCGACGGAATTGCCATAGTTTCGGTTAAAATTATCCTTAAAGAGATACTATTAACATTTACGACTTTTGCAATACTCAAACAAGTTTTCCAACTTTTAAGTGTCTTGCAAATAATAGGCTACCGAATAGTTTTTATAGGGGTGAAAGTTTTTCAAGTTTATTTTGTTGTACCGGAACTTGAGATAATATTGTCATGTAAATATTATTTATTTATTATCTTGTCTACATCTATTTTCTCGAGACATAAATTAGTCGAGTTTTTCATATTGCGTTACGCATTGTTACGATCAAAAGTCCCCCCATTTTCGCACAAAAACCCACATCTTCCGCGTTGCCATTTTTTCTCATTTCGTCTCTAGAAGATATTATTTTTGTGCTCTAAAAAGGGAATATTATGCAATTTTTCACAATAACTTTTGAAAACTAATATACATTTTTCATTCGAAAATGAAATTAAGTTGTCTGGTATTTTTAGAATTCTTTTTAATTTGCATCGCTTGTAAATTTGGAGTTAATCAGATGCACCCTAAGTTGTTAGGCAGTGCGTTCTTATTCTGAAGCTTTCGGGCATTAATATTTGACGTAGTGCTAGCTACTATTTCTTTACGCTACATTAAATTGTGAGCAGATAAAATCTGAGATTTGGGGATAAAAACGGTGAACGCCAAACTGGAATTCGGAATTGTCTTTTTATAGGGTAACGTCAACCTTCTGCCATATACAACCATTTCTTATTCTTTACGTGAAACATAAGCGTCATAGACGACGTAGGTATATCACGAAAAAAAGGATCCACTCGATTCTCTTGTTTTATTCATTTCTTTTGCGACCCCTTGACAAAATTAGTTTATTGCAATTTTAAACTAATCAAACTTAAATGTTAAAATACTACGAAGAAACATAATATTTAACGAAACCGAAATGGCAATAATTCACATTTAACAGGGTTGAACTTAGAATATTTCAATAGAATTCTGAAAAATTACGCTATAGAAATAGTAAAAATTACTTAAAAATAAAAAACAAAAAACCTGTAACATAATATAAAGGCCTTTATTTCACGATTATTATCGTTCCTCAGTCATGTATAACAGTAAAAATAACAAGTGAGAGCAAATACACCAAACAAAATTGAAATTTATTTTTACAAAATTAAAAGATCAAGAAATTAACCAAACTTTAAATATTGCGCTTACTAAATAACCAAACTAAACGATGCCATGTGTCTAAATGAAATTTTAGGTTAAGTAACAGAAATATGAATTCTAAATCTCCATACAATGGGTTGAAGTAGATAAATTCGTAGAGTATATTATTTACTTAATAGTTAAAAATTTTATTATTTTAACATTTTGTGAAGTTTGATTATTTTAACATCACATGCTACTAAATACCACAAAAATACTTAAAAAATTCTAACTTTTTTAAGTTATTTTCTATTTATTGCAATTTTGACTCCATCGTGGAAAACTTGCCCGCCATAATTTCTCATCTGACCTACTTCTAGTTCCATTGTTCCGATTACAGATGGAGATAATATTTCGACACCTCGCCTCGGTTTGAAATTGACAGGATCGTATAAAATATGAAATTATCTTGTAAGCTTCCCAAGAGACATCACGTCGACAGATGAAAATAGCCGTATCGTAATGGATTTAGTTGCGTTCCTCGGCACATTTCAGGCGGAGAGCCAGGAATGCCGCGGTCGTGTTCGACAAGTTGACATGCCTCTTATGTGTGTTGATCAAAACCAATTCTGTGTATTTATAACCGCCCACGGGCCATTTATTACCTGTTTCGTAATCCATTTATAATTTGGTTGGCATTTACAAATTGCTACATCTGTTTTTATCCAAACGATGGATGTCATATCAAAGAGCTTCTTTTACAGTATTCTTGTTCTTACCAGAAAAATTTTCGCTTGATTTTACAGACAATTTTAAACGTGTTTATTGGGCGAGAACTTTAGAAGCTCGTTGAACAACTATCCGTGCATCGTAGAAGTGCCAAAGAGATACAGTCGAGTGGAAACAAGGGTCATCCGAGAGGAGAAAAAAGTCCCCCGACTAAAATACAAATGAAAAACTCCTGTTTAATGTGATACATTAATAACTGGAGCTATAATTAAAAACAATTGTTGGAGATTTTATTAGAATTTTTGTGCTGCTAGGTCTCCGACTCCCGACAGTTTCAAATATTTTGTTTTTACTGTAACAACATTTTATATTGAAAAAACACTCGGGTTGTCTGTAAAGTCGGTTTACGGACGATAATTTTACGTGATAACGTCACAAGAAAACATTGATGAAAAATTGCATTCTTTTATGAATTGAATTGAATTATGTTTATGTAACAGATAATACGAATTAAAACTATGTTATTACATTAACCCTCAATAGGGTAGTGCGTTATGTGCATGAAACAATTGCATCATTCAGTGATGGCGAGATCGAACCTCATTCCGGACAAGTTTTTTTTAATGGCATTTTATAATTCAAATGATGTCTATGTATGATGCAAAGCCGATCGTGCCTCTCTCTCGCTTGCGGAACGTGACAATTTTTCGTGCGTCAGCCGGTATATCATTTTATAAGACATTATCACGTCAAAAAATATTGCTATTTGTTGGGGCGAACTTATAAACTGGAAGAGCTGGATCCGCCACTGAGTATGTCGTAAAAATCGGACATCTGATAATTTTTTCGTACACTAATTAATAATTTTAAAAATTAAAATTAAATTCATAACTCACTCATGGGGACCAAAAACTTTTTAAAGTAGTGTTGACTCGAGATGTACCGACACTGAGCAATGGTGTATTGTTTCAAATGGATTAAAAGTTGATCTTTATCTGACGAAACATGAGGAACTTCGCGCGCCAGAAAAGCCACTCTTAATCTAAACGGATCAAGCTGCTTGAGGAAGTTTTTCGATAAGAAAAACAACGCTAATACTATTTGATAAATAGATATGTCTCAAACAATTTTTATTAGTAGATAGGTTAAACGTAGATCAGTAGATTGATAGTGAAATTTAAGCGTATTAGATTAGTGGAATTTAAAAAATCTATTTAATTAGATTTTAACACCTGAAAATAGGCAACTTATGCTACATTGAACTTTTTTATTATTTTTGCCATAATAATAATTAATCTACAAGATGGAAATTGATTGTATGAAGACGGACTGAAGAAAAAGACTGGGATCGTTACTACCCCTGGATCCGTGCTTGCACCTCAAGTCCTTTTGTATTTCATGTGGTAATGGACAAAATAAAAGTTGGAAGCAGTTCAATCTAAGACAAGATATTGTGATAACAATCAAAAGATACCAAATTATGATTACTTTTGGAGATAATCAGATGTAAACTAGCTAGTAAAGAAGTTATGAGATTCGGTTACCTGAGTATACTAGCGTTATCATCAGCAACCTTCGATTCACTTCAGGACCATCAACATATTTTTATTTCGAGAAAGGTTTCAACATTACACCAGGACTAATTAAACCTGATTGAGGAATATGTACAACCTTGTTTTTAATAGCCGATGGTGGTAATCATCAACTCAGGGAGACCGGCGGTTTTACGTGCCCTCCGAAGCACGGAGACGGCCATACGAAAATTTTAGACTTTCTTCGAATCCGAACAGGAGATTTTAGAATCAACAGTTGTTCAATTAAGTTACTAAGCCTATGACCGTCTCTAGCATAGAGCATCAATATTAGTATACAATTATGGAAGCAAACTACATACAGGTCTGTACACCTGGATGTGTACACATCTGGAGAAATTATTAAAAGTTATATTGTTGAAACTGTATAAAACGAGATATATTGACCGTATCGAGAGTAAGTCAGCTTGCGTACCGAAGCAACTGGCATGATGTGTGGGCTCCCACTTACCCTTACGAAAGAATATTGTAAAAAAGAGTAGAATCGACATACATATTATATATTGTAGTGATATCGCTCATAAATGCAAGGGTACGTTAATCACCTTTTTTGAATTTTCCTTAACATCTCTGAGAGAAATTACGTAAAATACAAATTACCCAATAGGACATCGAACATTTCGACAAACCTAACAAAATGTTAAAATAATAAAATTTTAACTAAAAGTAAAACATAATATTTAAAGAACACTAAAATGACAATAATTCACATTTAACAGGGTTGAACCTAGAATATTTGAATAAACAAGAAATAGAATTCTGAAAAAATTACGCCATAGAAATGATAAAAATTACTAAAAAATAAAAAACTCTGTAAAATAATATAAAGGCTCTTATTTCATGATTATTTTTGATCATCAGTCATGTATAACAGTAAAAATAAGAAGTGAGAGCAAATGTACCAAACAAAGAAAAAATTTAAAAAATCAAGAAATTAACCAAACTTTAAAATAAATGTTGTGCTTACCAAATAACCGAACTAAACGACGTCACGTGTTTAAATGAAATTTTAGGTTAAGTAAATGAATATGAATTCTATTCCCTATACTATTCGCGAATAAAATTAAGAATGCGACGTCTGGTGGCAGAATTGAGAACACTTTGATGCAAGTACTAAACGTGGTTCATTGTACTTAAATAAAGATTTTAGAGCAATTTGTTTCGTCATTTCACCTTTTTCTTTGATAATTCGAACATACAAAAAGATTTATAAGGTTGATTCGATCACTGTAAACACAACTATAACCTCAATTTACTCGCATATGACGGTCATTTTGACAATTTAGCAACCCCCCCATCATTAATTTTATTCGCGAATAGGGTTGAAGTAGAGACATACAATGCCATCTATCACTTCGAAAAATAAATTTGAAAAGAAGTTTCAAATTTTAACATCACATACTACTAAATACCACAAAAATACTTGAAAAATTCTAAAACTTTTTTAAGTTATTTTCTATGGAAATATATTGTGCTAAGAACAAATAAATATGTACTTACATACAATTTTGTTTTTACTTGTAAATTTTTTGACTTGTGCATGTTTTTGTTATCGTTGTACTGCCGACACGACGTTAAATTTACCTCTAGGCAATATTGGATAGGTCACAAATTTGAACGTGAGGGAACATGTGATTTTGTCTAAATCTCTGAAGTGTACTAAAACCGCATAGGGAAGTTTGGATAATAAATCATGTAATTGATTCAGCAAACCAGAGCAAATCGTAGATAATGTAATTCGCGTGTATTGACAATATTCATAACAGTAATGTGGTTATTGGTATGTGGAACATGGTTTACATGTTCTTCCTTCATCTTTATTTTATTTACACATTCCATTTGCACAATTATCCACAAATTTCCTCCGGAAAGAATTGACAATTCCATCAATCAGCCGAGTTTCCTCGGCATAAATGTTTAAACTGGTTTACTCGATTTTACATCAAAGGGAATTTATCAAGTTTATCGCGTAGTCGATAGTTTATCTCGATTTCGAGTTTGTTTAACAATTAAATTGGAATAACTTTTGTTTTCTGTTTGTTATCAAAACGGTTAATTTCGACGAAGGGTGACGACTTCTCTAATAGGTAATTACTCGTGTTAACGAAGTGGGTTATCACTTGGCAATTAACCAATAAGTAACACATCCATAGCCCACGGAGATTGAATAATTAATATCGTATCGATAATTTATGTGCAGAGGTGTTTTATTGTTTTGTTTTGTCAACAAAGTAACCTATCGTTTTATGACATTTTAAAGCCACTGCAAAGTTTTTACAATGTGCTCCCGTTTTGAACGAATTATTATTAATTGCATTCGAAATTTTATTTATTTTACCGACAAATCGAGATTTTTAAATTGCAGCCGAGTTAAGGTTGCCGTGGTTAATTTGTGTTTAACGGCATGTTAACATGTCGGCGTGTCGTCATTTACGCTCCGGCAAAACCGCAAAATATTTTGTTTGGTCTTTTGGGGAAGCGTCCGCGAGGGACGCTTAATAGGAACGATAGGACGTGTTCTCTCCAGAAAGATGTAAGAAGCGACGTTAAAAGAATGCGTCTCGGTACAGTGCGGTGCTCGTTTCGTATTGATTTCACCCCGTCCCTCGTCCCAAGTCTGACACAGCTCACTTTGCTCCTTTGTGTCGGCGGTTTATGATCCTGTGTGAGCCCGAGGGGAGTCGCACTTGTCCGACATCTATCCGGATGTTTGCTTCCTACTTTCCGATAGCTGCATGCTCGACTTAATTTCATCGATTACTTGCCAAGTTTTTTTATGCCGGTGATAGCGTGTAATATGTAATATGCAAGGGTAGCTTTACGACTTGTCAAATTCCAATTCCAGATTTTGATCGTTCGGCGTACCGACGCTATTTCGCCGTGGACCTTTTACGAGACCCGTCGGATTTTTTTAAAAATTACTCGAGAATACAAAAATAAAAAGAAAAAGTTAAGTAGAACATCCGAGTGCACCTTGCAGTGTAGGGATTATCGATTGCGGCGCAGTTTTTAATTGCGCCGACTCATTTCCTGCTACTTCTATCTAGTCTTGGTCCCTAGCTAACGTCTTCCAAGGACCAAAATATTTCGCCTCAAATAAACTAACTACCATTTTAATATTTCCCCAACGACCACGATAATCGTCATAATGCTTGCTCTTCCATGATTACAATATCGAATCAGCAGTGTCGATGTTTTCCGAGCTCGTTTGTGGGGACGTTTTTGTGACGTTACAGCTACCCACTCTAGAAGTCCAAGCTGGGATTTTAATAAAACACGAGAATTGCACCAACCCTAATGAAAACTAATGAAGCGGTTTGAATATCTCTCTGCCGGGGTTGGTTAATGCAATTATTGTCTCTCTCCTAAGCCTTCGTTGTCACACCAGTTCCACTTTGTCTCCCGTCATTTGTCTTTCCGTTATTACAACTGCGATAAGTTTTTAAAATAGGGCGAATCGTTTTTTGCAAATCAATGTAATTGCACGTTTTTTATAATATTATGTAGTACTTCGCAACCAAGTGGGTTATCAAGTTTTGACCTTATAACCCTTTAATCCTCGACGGGCTTAACCCGAAAGTTTCCAAAAACAACACCACATCATATTCCACTATTTGGGAATGCAATAAGGGTTTAAGTCTGTTGATTTCTTTTGTTTCATCAATTTATTACTCGCGAATAATCTCGGTAGAGAGATTATGAAGAGGGCGAATGACTTCTGAGTGTTAGCAGCCTCGCTAACAAATTTTTAGGCTTGGATCTCAGAAGTCATCCTGGACGGAAGAATAAAACTCAAGGCGAAGTTAAGTTTTACGGAGTTCGATTGATACTCAATTTATTTAACAAAATTTATATACAAATATTAATAATAATAGGTAATTACATTATAATTTAAAAGGATTTGTAATCTTGCGAGATATGCATATTTGTTTCTTACATTAAAGTAGGTTTTTGTGAAATTGTATTTTGTTAATGCACGTGCATCCTGTCGACGTCTTTATTAAAGTTTTAATATATTTTTACAATTTGTTGATTTAGTAAATTTGAATAATTGCAATTAGTTTAAATAAAATTACATATACAGGGTGTTCCGTTATAATTTTAAATTAAAAATTCATGGTTAATTGTAAATTAAACAACTCGCAAACGCGGGCACCAATTTACTTTAAATTTCACCAACGATTTTTAAGTTAAACCTTCTTTTTTTCTCGCTGCTATTTGGTGAACGTACGATTTTGCGTCCCTGACTTTCTTATTTATTTTTGTACATTTCAAACGGTTGCATTTCCATAATTTTAAGAAAATATTCCGAAACAACTCCGTATGCGTATCTTCACGCATCACTTCCATTGCTTTATTGAGTTTTATAACTTTGCAATATATTCGACGAAAAGTACTTCATTTTGTAACATTGTACGACATTTTTATGAGATTTTTACAAAACGAATTTCGTACATTATTACTTTGTATATTACATATTTGACATTTTTCCATTCAAACGGAACAAATATTATTAGGCCAATTTCATTTTCATTGTCGAAATTGTTGTTCAGTTTATCATTTAGTTGGAAGAAATTCGTTTAGAATTTTTCATTTTTTCTTAATTAAAAACTCTTGTGCCATAGCTATTATATTGCTTCGTGTTTATTTTTTAAACAACCAAACAAACAATAAAATTGATGTCGAACAACTCGAATACTTTTACAACCGGTAAAATAAATTGCTTAATTTTGTAATTACTAAAGTATTGGTTGTCGTTGGACGTTGTAAAATGATTTGACCGGTCATTAAGTTTGGCAGTAAAAACCACATTTTTATTCGATTTGCGCCGAATAAATTAGCGTCAAGTTGAAGTCGTAGGAGTCCCGGTGGCAATAGTAAAATTGCCTAATTTTCATACCCACTTGGATGGCGAATTTGTTACCTATCTACCTACATCAATACCCCGTAATCGTCACATCCTATCGTTAGTTAACCTATTAAATTAAGAAGTCGTTGAGGAAATTTAACAAGTGTTTCGCTTAATGCAGTTATGTAAACCAATTTTATTGCTCTCGACGTTTTACTTCAGGGACGCACTCACTCCTTAGGTGCTGAAGCATTGGAAATTTTTTTTAAATTTTAAACCGTACCATTATTTGTTTCAATTAGTTAAGTGGTTTTTAATTTAACATTTTGTTTAATTTATAATTTTAATTTTGATGGTAATATCGCAGCGTCTCTGCCGCCCTCGGCTGTAATTACGGTGCTTGTTAAATTGTTTGCTGCCGGGTGAGCAATTAATATCTTCCATCCGTTTCTTAATGATTCATTAAAATAAGTTAAATACAATTTCGAATGCAAAAATCGGCAGCACCGTACGCACCGCGTACGCAACGCAAACAAAATACTTCAGTTCTGGTGTAATAATTATGAATTTTGTTCTAGGGTTCTGATGCTAGTTCGGTGATCTTCGGATCCATACCAACTTCAAGAAAACATGAATTTCCTGGTGCTGTACCTTCTAGTCTGCCTCTTAGTAATGGCACTAGCAATTCACCAGTGCCCGCGCCCACGCCTCCGAATATTCCGGCTCCTTCGCCGGCACCCGCTCAGCAACCACCGGCCCACATCATTTCGAATCACAGAACGGGGACCACCACTACCGGAGCCATTGCGGCAACAGTTAGCACAGTTTCTAGTGGTGTAGTTACAATATCGAGCAGTACCGCGGTGCCAATAACTATGCCCCAACCGGCGGCGGCTCCGGTAGCCCATCATCCACCCGCTTTTGTGTCGACGACTAATCACGGAAGAACCGAAAGTCCTGCGGTTGCGACTTCCGCCAACGCTGCTGTTGCGCCGAGCGGTAACAGCACGGCAGGGGGACAATATCATCATCCGACATTTCAACCATTATATACACCTTACGCAGTACACAGTACCTTTAGTTCGCAATCACCTGCACCACCAGTTTCTTCGGTTATCACTACGACAACCGTTCCGACAACTCAGCAGCCACCCACCACGGTGGTTCAAACTTTACCTGCAATTTCTTCAAGTCATAGAGATAGTATTGTCAGCAGAACGGCGTCCCCCAAAGTTCATAGTCCAAGCAGAGAAAGAGAGAGTTATAGGTACGCATTTTATTGCTTCGGTAACTTTGAGTTTTTGACCGGTTTGTTTGTTGCAGCAGTAACGTAAGTAGTTTAAGTAGAAGTAGCGTAACACCAATTAATTGTCCGCCACCCACCACCGTATCGTCGCTAACCAAGGTTTGGAGTGGAACCGCGACTCGTTTAAGTCCCGCACCACCTCGTCCAACGCCGCCTTTACATTCTTCATTTCCGTCGCCGATGTTTACCACACCGTTACCCCCTCCCACCACTTCATCAAGTTCACTTACATCGGCGGTACAACAATCATCTTCAAATCCAAATCCATTTTCGACTGAAAACCTGTTCCAATCAAGTAAGTTTTGCTCGATGCCCAGCCGGTGGAAAAGTATTAATTTTGTTTTATCTCCAGATCAAGCAGATATGTTGAGAAGAGAATTAGATAATAGATTTTTAGCTTCACAAGATCGTTCATTAAACATAGGACCGCCACCATATCTTCGTGCCGAAATGCATCAACACCAACATCATCATACTCATGTTCATCAACATACGACTTCGATATTGCCACCACCTCCACCTTCGGCATCAAATATATTTCCTCCACCACTAGTAAGCCAAGTAAGCCACCCAAAATTCTTTCCCGCCATTATACCAATTAATCCATTGTCTTTTCAGTTCAAAGAAATTCCTAAATTAGGTGGTATGGATTCATCGTTTTATAGGCAAAATTTAAGTTTGCCAGGATATCCAGGATATTCGCCAAGTATTTTGCATTCGGGATTGACAGGACCAACGCCATTTGTACCTCCTAATCATCTACCATCATTTCAACCAAAGGTAGCGTCTGCTGTATTTTAGGTTTCAAAATATTTTTGCTTTAAAAAAAAAAATAATAATACTATAACAATTGATTAAAGCAGAAGTATTTTTTAAGAGCGTTCACCAGTGCAGCTACAACAAATTTGCAAATCAGCTCTTCAATCTAGGAGATTGTACTTACACTTGACTGTGCTTCCCAAATCAAATCAAAAATTTGATTTGTTACCTGGTTGATTTATCCATTTATCTAATAGATAGTATCTTAGAGATATATCGAGATGAAGAAATCTTAAAACGATGATAGTTTTATTTCCTCTACTTTTCCTATAGAAAATACAAAAATAGCTTAAACGCTACTAATTACAATTAAAAGTAGCTTAAATGTTGTAAAAACAGTTCAAAGAAAACTATCAAAAATAACCTGTAGCTATTTCCAAAAGTAGCTTACCCAACTCTGGTCAGAGTTTATTTTAACCCTCCAGTACTAACAATCGGTCTCACAGACCGACGACTTCTATTTTTAACTGTAAATTCAAATAAACAGTAAAATAAAACAATAAAATTTTGTAAATAAAAATTACTTTTTTCTACTAAAATTTACATTATTATAAAGAAAAATACCTAGACATCTGATATTAATTCTTTTTTGGTAAAAAAATATGTAAACACTAAGTTAAAAAATTAAAAACGAGAATCGGTCTCGCAGACTGACGTTAGTACTCGTGTTATAAAAAACCACGTTAGTACTGAAGGGTTAAGGATCACGGATCACGGCTTAAACGAATATATACGGAGACTGATTTCAATTGTATATAGTAGTAGACGGCGAGCGCTCTTATTTTGCAATTGTGAAATATTAACTGTGTTATTTGTCACGTCATTTCATGTTTAAATTACATTGCATGCGCATACCCCATTGCTAACTTCGGATCTCTTTGTCCACAGCCTACACCACAGTCCGACCCTTCAAAGCCCAAAATAGTGGTAGGTACTCGATTCCTCGCTTTAGCTTGCAACAAATTAAAACAAATGTTGTTAAAGCTAGACACTTGGTACTTGATACTGACCTGTGTTTTTTTTTATTATTATTAGAAAGCCGGAAAATGGAATGCTATGCACGTGAGGATAGCTTGGGAGGTTTATCATCATCAACAGAAGGAATCAAAAGGTGGTACGGTCAAACCGGACTTGTTACGGACACCATCTCATCTGTTTCCACCCAGCGTTCCATTTTCTCGCCCACACGAGATTCAATTTCCTCCTACCATGGCTAGTCATCGTCCTCCCACGTTTGAACAACAACATCCGGGAATTTTTGGTTCAGCAGGCTCGCACTTGGGTAACACATTATCTCCTTTTGCAAGATACGGCGCTGGTTTCTCTTCGGGCGGTTCTCCATTTTCCGTGTCACCTTTAGTTGGTAGAGATTTACAATTAGGTTCCTTGCACGACCCGTGGAGAGGATTGCAACGTAGTATACCAGTATTTCCTCCTAGCGTTAATCCGTTACCACCCACGGTTTCGGGTTTGCCTCCTCCCGCACCGTGGTCTCTTAAACCGGACCCCGTTCTAGAACAGCGAGAACGGGAAGAGAGGGAGAGAGCGGAACGCGAAAGGGAACGTTTGAGGCGAGAAAGAGAGGAAAGGGAACGTAGGGAACGCGAAGAGAAGCAAAGAAAACTCGAGCAGGTAACTAATACTTATATTTGATCTTGAAGACTTCTAATGGTTTTTTATTTTAGCAACAACAGGAACGCGAACGAGAAAGAAGAGAAAAAGAAAGAAGGGAACACGAGAGGAGGGAAATGGAAAGGCAGCAAGAACGTGAGCGGATGCTTCATCAACAGAGATTGGTGGAAAGTAGCAAACAATTGCCGCCGTCGATGTTACGCGATCGTTCGCCATTAAGAAACGGTTCCATGGATCCGAACGAGATTCGTATAAAGGAAGAGCCAAGGATAAAGGAGGAGGATCGTTATCATCCATACGTTCGGCAACATCCGGTCTTGCAGCACAGTTTACCCCAAATGATGGACAGATCACGCGTTCTACCGCCGCCTTATCCACCGCCTCCGAGCTCGCATTGGCCTCCCCCGCCTCCTCATGCCGATCCTTATTACCGCGCCTATGAACCTTTACGTTATAATTCGTTAATGGACGCAGCAATGAGGGCGGAAGAGGAACGTGTAAAATTGTTTAGTGCATATCAACATCACGCACAATTTCGTCCTAAAGACCCTTCGCTTTTACATTTAAGAGCGGGCTCTGGACCGGGACCCCCACCTCCGGCTCATAAGTTGTGCGCCACCCCTCCCACGGATTTACACAAAAAAGAAGAGCCTCGATAGCAGCCACTGTGATTTGTTTGAGTGACTCGATTAGTAAAAGTTGGCCGATGGTGTGTGTGCATTTTTACAATGAAACTGTTATTATTTTAATTTTCAACACGTCCCGTAATACTCTTCGACGCGAAGCTTTAACCTTTTTTTTTGTAATCGCGACCAGGATGTCTGTTGTCGGCGCACGTTTTGATCTCAAAGCGCAATCAAAGCGGGGATTTCCCCGGTCGAGAAATATTTTTACAGCAATTTTTGTAATGGATACTCTGAATGTTTACTATCAGAAAATAACCAACTTATGCATTGTGTGTCGCAAACCTTTTAATTCTATCCACGACCATTTGTTAAAGGCACTTAGAGGAATCTCCAAATTTGAATTTTAGCTTTTTTCGATAAACGAAGATAAGATTAAATTATACTGTGATAATTTTAACGGATTTTAAATTGTCGATTACATATTTTAGTTTGTCGAGAGATTTTTAAAATAAATTATTTCTTAACGCTCCTGTATTTGTAGGGCGTTTTTAAAATTGTTGTAAAACATTTTACAATGTGATATATGAGAGATGAATTAATCAAAAAAAAAAAAAATGGTGAGGACACAATAATTTGGGGATTAGTCTAATTGCATCGATAGTTTCTATAAAAATCTATTAAATGTAAATATTGTAATTGCTTGTGTAATATTTTATCCAGCTCCGTGACTGCTGTTCCACATTATGTGATTCGAATAAAGTGCCGAGTCATTGTGCTATCTAGACACAATTATTACTGAAATATTTATTTGAAAAAGAAAGAAATTAATTTTAATTTATTATGATGGAGCGACTATGGAGTCTTAATTAATTATTTCTTATATAATAATTTTACCGTTGTTTATTATTTATATTATTCAATTTAAATGAAATATTTATTTATTAAATGTGTATATAAATTACATGGAGGAACTCGTCACTGTAGTGCAAGTATTAATTATTATTATTGTATAGCACCATTTTAATTTATTATTTTGTGGTTGTTGCCAATCTACATATTATATCTACATAGCTAAATTTTAATCGACTTGTGGGTGCTACTTCTACTTTTTTTTGCCGAAGGTTGAATGGTTGCTTTAACGGTAAACACGTTTGAATTAATTAGAAATACTCTAGTGGTGCCAAAGTTATTCGTTATGTTGTGTGCATTGTTTTAATAAAATAATTTACTATATTAGTAAATAATAAGAAGAGAAAGCAAGCTATGCGAGGACCAATGTTGCATATTACTTACAATAATTATTAGCCCTTTTTTGTGTAAACAAAGCATGTGTTCATTTTTTAAAATAAGTTTTGTATAATGTATGTAAGACAGTGACGAGTACTTGAAATTAATAAAAGATTAAATTAAATCGCATAACGAGACACGTTGGGTGACTTGTAGCGTAAAACGTTACTCTAGATAAGCTCAACATACTCGCATGTAGATATGAACGCCTTCGTGACAAACATCTCGATACTTGTAGATAATCATCGTGCTCTATTTAATGTTTGTTAGAAAACGATTTTTTATGTGTATGATTCTAAAAGAATCAAGTGATGTAATATATAATAATAAAATATTGTTTCTATAATTTAGAAACATTAGTCATATGAAAGACTTTTTTCTAGATACCCCACCGTTTATTTTTTGTTATTAGAACTGCTAGTTAATTTGATTAAAATGAAGTATATCGTTTTATTATCGGTTGATTACGAGACGGAAGTATATAAATAAATCAATCGTAATGTGATATATTATTTTAATTGTACTAATCAAAAACATTGCTTATTACATCAACATGCTGCTTGTAGTAAATTTTAATTAGATCGGACACTTTTTCTCCAATCATCACTGCAGTTGCAGTAGGAGCTGCGGAAATCGTGTCCGGAAAAACACCTATATCTGCCACTCTTAAATTTTTAATTCCATGAACTTGTAATTTGTTATTAACTACAGAATTTTTAGAATCCAATCCCATTCTGCAAGTTCCAACTGAGGCGTAACAGGAATCGGATAGTAACTTGAAGATACAAATCCAATACTCTTTGGAACCAGTTCCATATACCTCACATTGTGGAAAGTTACCATAAACTATACTGGCGTTCATTGCTTTCATTGCTGGAGTGTCTATTAATTTTTGAAAAAACAAGATGGATTGGTACATAATCTCAATATCTTGCGGATCATCCAACATATTTAAATCTATTAATGGATACTCGTATGGATCATTGGATGACAGTTTCACACTACCTACTGATTTAGGATGGAGTACAAAACTATGTACATTAATTGCCGATTGAGTATCTATTTTAGTCCATAGAGCCTTAAATATTTCATCTGTAAGTTCCATATTTTGTCTTTCAAAATAATTTACGCTAGGAGATGCTATAAATTTAATTTCAAAATCGGGAAAGCCGATATCATTGCCAAAATTACTGCGGTAATGCCCCGAACCATATGCATTTCCAGGTATTTCATAAACCAGGTATTTCATATTTATCATATGATAAATATTCTTCGACGCTTTGTCTTATGGTTTTTTTGGGAGCCGTGTAATTTGTTTGAACGAAAAAACCTGTAAATGTTACGGGTTCGTAAAGAGTTTGACCCACCGGTAAATCATTAACTAACGGGATATTAAATTTAGTTAGTTCTTCTTTTGGACCAATTCCAGATAGCATCAAAATTTTTGGAGAACTAATTGCTCCAGCGGATAATATAATTTCCTTTCTTGATCTAACGTGGTAGAGTTTTCCTTCGAGTGTAAATTCTACTCCGTATGCTATTTTACGTTTGAGAAGAATTTTTGTAACATAGGATCTTTTTAATACTTTTAAATTTTTTCTGTTTTCTATAGATTCTAAAAATGCGATACCAACACTGTGCCTTTCGTTGCGGATTACGTTGTATTGGATAGGGGAGATACCGAAATGATTCTGGCCATTGTAATCATTAGTAAAGGAACAATTATAAAGTTCTTTGTGAGCTTTTACAAATGCATCGAATTGTGGACTATTTTCTTTCATACTTTTTACATTCCAGTAACCTCCTTTTCCATGGTAATTGGGATCTCCATCAATTTGACAGTGTTCCGACTTGATAAAGTAAGGCAAAACATCCTTGTAAGACCATCCTTTATTTCCTAGAGCTTCCCAATTGTCGAAATCTTTTTTATCGCCACGACTGTACACCAATCCATTTATTCCACTACTACCTCCTATTACCTTGCCTCGAGTGACTCGACATTTTTGATCTACCATTCCTAGGAGTAAATGTTTGTCTAGTGCTGCTTACTTAAAATTCAAGAGTTACCTAAGCACGAATTTTGCTGTGGTACTGTTTTATAATTCCAACTGAATTCGGAATTGGTTAGATAAGAGTATGTACCAGGAATTTTACTAAATTCGGATGGGGATCCTCCAGCTTCCAATACCAATACTTTCCAGTTATGTATTTCTGAAAGTCTGTTGGCTATGACCGACCCCGTTGGTCCAGCACCTACAATAACAAAATCGTACCAACCATAATCTGGAAGGAAATTTTATTGTAAAATCATGTTTTATAAAATATAACAAGTTCTTAACCATAAACACGATCAGTTTTGGGTTTGTATTCGTCAGCATTCGAAGGCAGATTGTAGTATCGGGATTCATTAATTTCTCTGGTAATTAAATCTTCATAGTAGCTCACTTGATTTAAATATTCTTCATAATTATTACAGCTTCTGGAAATTTTGGCCCAAATAAGGAGCAAAGTAAATTTATATAACAGATGCATCTAGGTAGCCTTAATACTTCTTTAATATTTAGTAATTTTAAATAATAGTTGTGGTCTTTAAATATGTTTTAGTTAATTAGTTCAACTTTGCATATTTTACTATTGATTTTTGACAAGTTATCATATCACAAACTAATTTTGTATATCGTCCTGCAGCGAAATTTTGTAATTTTGAGATAAATACATTTGAATATTCATTTGTTTACTGAATATCGGAATATAGAGTGACAAAATAACTATTTTATGCTTATGTATTCAAATGTATTGTGAAGGAAGTATCAATTTTTAATAAATCACAACCGAAACTATTTTATTTACTTAGTATTACTTATGTAATTTGAAATTTGAAATCTAGAATAAAATATAGAATTTAAATATTTTTTTGTTTACACAGGGTGTCCCCGTAACCGAGGAGAATCTCTCAGGTGGTGATAAAGGACACTCTTCTAAGACAAATTTTTAAATAAAATTTTTGTCCAAGTCCAAACCCTTGGGGGTACCTCCCTTTAAAGCAATTTTTTGAATTTCTGATTTCAAACGGCCATAGCTCCGATATTGTTGATTTTTTAGGTTTAACAGATTAAAACTTTTTTTAAGATCATTCGCTTATCTACAAATTAAGTTAGAACCCCTTATCGTCTAGATTTAACGGATTTCGAGTTATAAATTAAATTAAGCGAGAAAATGTTAAAAAAAGTTAGATTTTATTATTTTTACTTTACTTGCTAACTCCGTATCTGTTAAACGAAACGTATTAGAGAAAAAACTGACAGCCCAAACCGGATAGAAAATTTAACGGGCTACAACTTTGGCCAAATAAATTTTTTTGGGAAACCAAGCGATTTCACAGAAAAAAATGAACAAGGTAAACAAAAATAAATAAATTCACAAAATTGCTAAAAATTTCAATTTGACTATTTATAATTAGTTTTAATGTCAAAACGTATTGTAGCGTTTGATGTTTAAGCTACATTGTTATAAAGCGTATTAGTTTATAGTTAATTACTTTGTTAATTTATATTGTTAAATTATTAGTTAGTTTGTATTTATTTTTTTTTGCCTACACATTGTTCATTATTTTCAGATTCTATGAAAACGGTTGGTTTCCCAAAAAAATTTATTTGACTCAAGTTGTAGCCCGTTAAATTTCCTATTCGGTTGGACCGTCAGGTTTTTTCTAAGACGTTTCGTTTAAGAGATACACGGGGTTCGCAAGAAAAGTAAAAAATAAAACCTGAATTTTTTAACATTTTTTTAATTAATTTAATTTATAACTCGAAATCCGTTGATTCTAGACGATAAGGGGTTATAACCTAATTTATAGATAAGCAAATGATCTTTAAAAATCCGTTATTAAAGATCCGTTAAGGCTAAAAAATCAATAATATCGGATCTATGGCCGTTTGAAATCAGAAATTAAAAAAATTGCTTTAAAGGGAGGTACACCCCAATGGTTTGAACTTGGACAAAAATTTTATTTGAAAATTTGTCCTAGAAAAGTGTTTTTATCACCATTTCAAAGGTTCTCCCCAGTCACGGAGACACCCTGTATAAGACCGAACTGTTTTTGCAGTATATTAATAAATTAAGATAATTATATTCTTTTCTACTACCAAATAATTAAATCTAATGAAAAAAGCAAGAATTAATGTTAAAATTGAAACTTCTTTAAGAATATTTTCCAAAAGTATTATCTATCGGTTTAATTTTTTTCTTATTCTTGATCTTAATTAGGTCCGAAAGCTTCTCCCCAATCATAACAGCCGTTGCAGTTGGCGATGCGGAAACAGGATCTGGGAAAATACTTAAATCCGCAACTCTCAAATTTTGCACTCCATGGACTTGCAATTTATCATTTACAACTGACGTGGAAGAGTTTTTTCCCATTAGACAAGTAGATACAGAAGCGTAGCTAGTTTTAGTTAATAATTTAAAAACACAAATCCAATAATCTTTGGACCCCGTTAAATAGATTTTGCATTGTTCATATTCGAGCTGAAGTATTGATGCGTTGATAGCTTTCATTGCTGGCGTGTCTAATAATCTTTCAATCATTTGAAGTGCTTGGTAGGTTACCTCGATGTCTTGCGGGTCAGCAAAAATGTTTAAATCTATTAACGGATATTCATACGGATCACCACTTGCAAGCTTCAAGCTGCCAACCGATTTAGGTTGCAATAATACAATATAGCTGTTGAATATTGATTCGGGATCGATTTTAGGATCGTTTGTGAGCGGCTGCTCATAAGTAATTTCAGTAGGCGGTGAGATAAATTTTATTTCTACATCTGGACTACCCTCAATTTTGCCATAACTGCTTTTAAAATAAATAATTCCCTCACCATTCCCAGGAACTTCATATAAACCTGTGTTTGCTAAATAATCTTCAACATTTTGCCGAAGAGATTTTTGAGGTACGCTAGAATTTGTACGAACGAATAGGTCAGCAAATACTGGTGGATCGTTAAGAGTTTTTCCCACCGGAAGATCTTGAATTAAGGAAATGTTAAGTTTGATTAAGTCTTCTTTTGGACCAATCCCAGAGAGCATTAAAAGTTTCGGAGAACTGATTGCTCCGGTAGAAAGAATAACTTCGTTTTTTGCCCTGACGTGATAAAGTTTACCCTTGTGAGTGAATTCAACTCCATACGCACTTTTGCGTCGGGGGTTAACGAGAACCTTTGTAACGTATGCTTTTTCTAGCACTTTTAAATTTTTTCTTCGGTCCACGACAGATGTAAGAAATGCCGTTCCAGCGCTTTGCCTTTTATTTCGAATTATGTTAAACTGAAGAGGAGAGGTGCCCAGTTGAATTCTTCCATTGTAGTCGTTATTTAACGTGCAGTTTAAGAGCTCTCTATGCGCTTGAACATATGCCGAAAATTGTGGACTGAGCGTTTTTCTGCTCTTCACATTCCAATAACCACCTTTTCCATGGTAATTAGGATCTCCATCAATTTGGCAATTTTCAGATTTTATGTAATACGGCAAGATATCTTCATACGACCATCCATTATTTCCTTGAAAGGCCCATCTATGGAAGTCTTCTTTATTGCCTCGAGCATACACCAAACCATTGATTCCGCTTGTACCACCTACCGTTTTACCTCTGGTAATTTCACAACGCTGATCCGCCCTTCCTAAATAAATATAATTTTTGTATAAATTTTACAAATGTAGGTATTATTTCACCTAAACATGCATTCTTTTGCGGAATACTTTTGTAATTCCAATTAAATCGCGAGTTTATTAGATATTTATACATTCCAGGAATATCACCAAACTCGGACATAGTTTCTCCAGCTTCTAACACCAATACCTTCCATTTTTCAATTTCCGACAATCTATTAGCTATAACTGATCCCGTCGGTCCAGCACCAGCAACAACGAAATCTACCCAGCCATAGTCTGTAAGAAATATTGGATTGGATTATGCAAGGAAATTAAGAAACAAATATTTACCATGAACTTTCTGGGTGTTTGGTTTGAATTGATCGGCATTATTTGGTAGTTCATAATGATTCGACTCATTAATACCTCTTGTAATTAATTCTTCGTAATATTTAACTCTATCCATGTACACACCATAATTTTCACAACTGGATGAAAATCTTACAAGTACAAATATTAAAATGGATGATATCGCATTCATTGCATTTATTTGTATAACGAAACAAAATCCACCGGAAAATTTTTATATAATAAAATAGATAGGTACATATTTATTTTAATTCTCTTTTCCTCGATACTGTAGTCGATAAGGAAAGTAATAACGGATAATTAATAATAATAAGCTTTAAGCTATAAAGAACAATAATGTATCTGATAAACTAATACCACTAAAATATACTCTATTATTTATAAATAATTATGAATTGAACCGACATGACAGTGAGAGAGAGAGAGAGAACAATGTAGTTTATTATATTTTATTTATTTTAATCGAACCAAAAAATATTACCAGAATTCATTTTGTAAAAACTTGCAGTCGAATTTATTTTTAAACTTTTCAAAATTTTATATTTTGCTCGTGGTTCGAACATACGATTTTTAATTATCAAGTCGAAGCGATTTTTCCAGGCCATACGTCGCTCTTTTAAATGTTATTTTAATTTCTAAATCTTACAATTAAACCAATATTAACTCCAAAATTAAATTTATATTCAAAAAAATCATTTATCAAAAATAAATATAATATATTCTTTAACAATCAAAAATTCCAAAAACTCACAATAAAAACTATTTTCAACCTTCAATCAAAAATACCTATAAACAACACTTTCTTCAACAATATTTAAAAAATTTGCAAATTCAAAAAAACTATTATTCAAAATTTACGGAGTCAAATTTCAGTCAACCGCTCCGGCGGCCATTTTTGGCAAACTAGCCTCTACTCTTCTCAGTTTTCCGCCAACCTTCACTTTACAAAAATTACAAAAAGTATCAGGGGCGGTCATAATTTACTTTGTAACACGACAATATATATAATTCACTTGGCCTTAATTATATTATACGTATTCAACTTCGAATTATATTTGTATGGTTCCATGAACAATAAATTTATTAGGAATGGGCTGTAACAAAATTTTGAATTTTGTTAGATTCTTTGGGCTACACCTCGTATTTGTATTTTTAATAATACGAGAATATTGCGAGCCAAGACGTTTGAGGCGCATGACGGGAGATAAAGAAGAAAAGGTGCGGGGTGATGAGAGAGGTGGCGAGATTTTTTGGTCGACGAGAAAGTTGGTTTGATTTGATTTTGGGGTAGTGATTGGTGATTTTTTGTGCAGTGAAAAATTACTGGAGTACCACCGTTCTTTCTTGCGGATTTATGCCAATTTCAAGGAAATTGTGTTCTTTGGACTTATTATTTTTCGCCATTGGATTTCTTGAACACCTGAGGATCAAACGATAGCAACTACTCGACAGCAGCAATAAGATAAGTTTTTTTACCTTATTACTTCTTTTTGTTTCTTTCATCTGTAAGCTGTACAACACCGATATTATTTCTGATAATTGCCAGCTGCGTTCGTTTTGAGCTCAAGCACCCTTTTAAACATTCCAATTATTGGAAGTGTTTTAGTTTACGGTTCATGGGTGAATGTTTCGAGCGTCTGTCGTTGCGAACGTCCCTTCCGGGTTTGCTTCCCCATAGTAGGAACATTTTTGCAAACTTGTTGCAGCTACGCGGGATTCATCCCTGGCTTCCGTAAAGAAACGAGCTAGTTTTTTTCCATTTTGGGTATCCTCACGAAATAAAAGGTTGAGAATTTCGATTTTCAACCGTATGGGAAGGAAGAAATTGCTGGGCCTTCTCTAAAGAGTCCCAGCCATCCATTTTTTTTCATAGGGCACGCTTAGATTAGTGAATTCTTTTGAACGAAAAATTTAGTTGATTTTCATTTTAAGCCGGCTCTGTGTAGATGGTTTTAGGTAATTAATGTATAAATTGCTTTTTACTTCGGGTAATAAATTTATAATAGTAGTCGATAAAAAAGGTACTAATAATGAATTGATAACAAAAACTAGGTTTACACGTGCCGAAGATAAATACATATCTATCGCATTTTATAATATAATTAATGCGATAAAATATATCCAATTTTCAACGATAATATTCAATTTTAGTGGCTTAGTGGACGTAAAACTACAGTGGTGTGCGTGAGAACCAATCGGAAAGCCGGATTTTGGACCTGTCTACAAGCGAGTAAGGATAAATTCTTCAAAGCTTCGGAAATGTTCGAACTGTTAATAGTAAACTATTATTGTATTTTGTATTGTATTGTTCTTAGGGGTCGATTGGCTACTAGAACCTTACAGAACTGCGACCACTATTGATATTTTCTTCGTGACTCTACTATTTAAGTTGTCAGGAAATCAATTCTGCTAGTAAAACATAGAATGGTCCTCAAAAGGTTTTGTTTGCACCTCCTTGGATGTCAGGTGTTTTAGCCTAAGTCGAGCTAAGGCATTGCAGTTGCAGATAATGTGTTCGGCCGATTCACAGAGTCTGCATCTGTCATTGCCTACTAGTCCCCTTTTTTTGAGGTGATATTTCACTCCCCCCCTCCTCTCCGAAATGTTCAAAAGAAAACAAAATTGAAATAAAAAATTTCCACTTGTTTTGCAAATAACTATATTAAACATTTAATTAATTATATTGTGAATTACATTCACCTTTTTGTTATTATGTATTTTTATTATATCCGATAATTTTTCACCAATCATAACAGCTGTCGCAGTTGGGGATGCGGAAACCGTATCTGGAAAAACACTTACATCTGCCACTCTTAAATTTTGTATTCCATGGACTTGCAATTGGTCATTTACTACGGATGTCGAATCGTTTGGCCCCATTCTACAAGTTGATACCGAAGCGTAAGAAGAAACCGACAACAATTTGAACGCACATTTCCAGTAATTCTTAGAACCAGTCGGATGTATTTTACATGGAGGATAATTGCCATAAACTATGGAAGCATTCATAAGTTTCATTGCGGGTGTCTCCAATAACTTTTGCAATATTTGCACCGATTGGTACATAACCTCCATATCTCGAGGATCATCAAAAATGTTTAAATCTATTAAGGGATATTCGTATGGATCTTCGGATGCAAGTTTAACACTACCAACTGATTTTGGTTGCAGGATTGTTACGTAAATATTAAATGTCGCTTGAGGATCAATCTTAGACCAAAGAGCATCATATATTTCGTCCGTAATTGAAAAAATTTGTTTAACATTAAAATTGTAACTGGGAGACCCGACATACTTTAATTCGATATCTGGATAATCATCAATTCTGGTATAGCTGCTCTGATAATAACCAATTCCTTCCGCAATTCCAGGAACTGCATAAACGCCCGAGTTTGCTAGATATTCCTCGACGTTCTCTCGATGGGTTTTTTCTGGTACACTATAATTTGTCTGAACAAACAATGCAGTAAATCCTGTAGGCTCAAGAAGGTTTTTACCCACAGGAAGATTTTTGACTAACGGAATATTGTGTTTGGCGAGTTCTTCTTTTGGACCTATACCGGAAAGCATTAAAATTTTTGGAGAGCTAATCGCTCCGGTAGAAAGAATCACCTCCTTCTTAGATCGAACACGATAAAGTTTACCCATGTAAGTGAATTCGACTCCGTACGCACTTTTGAGAAGATTATCGATAAGAACTTTCGTGACATAAGCTTTTTTTAATATTACCAGATTTTTCCTTTTTTTGATCGGTTTCAAGAATGCATTTCCCACACTGTTTCTTTTATTTCGAAGTACATTGAACTGCAGAGGTGAGATGCCTAACTGTTTTTTTCCGTTGTAATCGTTATTTAGACTATAGTTTAAAATTTGTGTATGTGCTTGTACTAAGGCAGCAAATCGTGAACTGCACGATTTCATACTCTTCACATTCCAATAGCCTCCTTTACCATGGTAGTTTGGATCGACATCAGCTTGACAATTTTCAGATTTGATGTAGTAAGGCAAAACATCAGCAAAAGTCCAACCTTTATTTCCTTGTGCAGTCCATCTATTAAAATCCTCTTTGTTACCACGAGCATATACCAAACCGTTTATTCCGCTTGTACCACCCAACACCTTACCTCTAGCGACTGGACAACGTTGGTCTTTCAACCCTGTATAATAAATTTGTCACATATTCAATTATTTCCACAAGGGAATGTATCATACCTAAGCAAGAATATTTTTGCTTCACGCTTCTGTAATTCCAATTAAATCGTGAGTTTATTAGATAGGAATACATTCCAGGAATTTCACCAAACTCGGACATAGCTTCTCCAGCTTCCAATACCAATATTTTCCATTTGTTTATTTCTGATAATCTGTTGGCTATAACTGATCCTGTTGGTCCTGCACCAGCAATAACGAAATCAGCCCAACCATAATCTGAATGAAATATATTGTATTAAAATTAAGACGGACTTGAAAAACGGATAAGTATTTACCATGGACTTTCTGTGTTTTTGGTTTATATTCTTCGGCATTATTCGGCAAGCTATAAGAATAAGATTCATTGACATTCGTATTAATTAATTCCTCGTAATATTTAACACTATCCATGTACTCGGCATAGCTATGGCCACTGGATGAAAAATTTATTTTTAATACAATTAATAAGGTTAGTATTCCACTCATTGTACACTTATTTTTGTCCCGAAAGGTTTAAGAAGTCGTTGTTTAATTTACTTGCCTTTTCCTGCCTATCTCAGTAAAGCTGAATTCATCATATCAGCCAACAAAGAATAAACAATTTAGATTAAAGCATTTAATTGGCCGTATCAGAGAAATAAGGTCATTTATGTATGAATAATGTCAGAAAACACACGTTGAAACAATTATTCTTACTTTTTACACTAGTTATTAAAATTATAATTGTTCGAAAATTTCATTACAGATTACATTGCTTTATTTGTCCCAATCTTAGCACGTACATACCTACACCGTTATCACACCTTTTATTTAGTAGGTAGTAGTTTTACTTCAAAACGTGCACCAATAGCATCAATTCATTATTCGAGAGTAATGTGTCATAGCAATCTAATTGCTAGTCTTGCAACACCCGGCGTTACCGATTGTTAAATCCCATCGCTGCCACCATTTGTCCCACCCAGAGCTCGTAAAATATACTTCAGTTGGATGTATCTTCTCGAATATAGCTGCCAGTAGTTTATTTTTTAATGAAACAATTAAAATCCATAGGAGTGGTAAAAAAAGAATATCAAATTAATTTTTTTTAAATATAATAATATATTGAAATACTAATATTTTTTGTTTATTTTAATAATACCATATCTATCGAATTTCGTCTTTTTTTTTTAAATTATAATTAAATATAAGGCTTATATAAAACAGGTGTTAATATTTAACTAAATATATTATCACAAATAACTTCAATTTTTTCTTTGTAATGTATTTTTATTAAATCTGAAACTTTCTCGCCAATCATAACAGCTGTTGCTGTGGGAGAAGCCGAAACCGGATCTGGAAAAACACTTAAATCCGCCACCCTTAAGTTTTGTATTCCATGTACTTGTAATTTATCGTTTACTACCGCTGTCGACTGATTTGGGCCCATTCTACAAGTTGATGAGGCAGCGTAAGAAGAAGCCGCTAATAACCTAAACATACACTCCCAGTAATCTTTAGAACCAATAGGATGCATCCTACATTGAGGATAATCGCCGTAAACAATGGAAGCATTGATACTTTTCATTGCAGGAGTTTCCAATAATTTTTCGAATATTTGAAGAGATTGATACAAAATCTCCATGTCTTGAGGATCACCGAGAATATTTAAATCTATTAAGGGGTATTCGTACGGATCTCTGGATGCAAGTTTAACACTACCAAGGGATTTTGGTTGCAATAATGTCAAATAAACTTGAAATGTTGATTGGGGATCAAATTTAAACTCGAGAGCATTGAATGTTTCATCGGTGAAACTAGTACTGCCCGTTCCCAAGTATTTTAATTCTATATCTGGGTAATCATCAACGTTGGTGTAACTGCTCTGATAATAACCAATTCCTTCCCCTTTTCCTGGAACCTCTAAAGTACCCGAGTAAGCTAGATATTCTTCGACGTCTTGACGTAGTGTATTTTTGGGTGTACTACAATTCGTTTCGACAAACAAATCGACAAATCCTGGAGGTTCGAGAAGGTTTTTACCCACAGGAAGATTTTTGACTAATGGAATATTGTGTTTGGCGAGTTCTTCTTTTGGGCCTATACCGGAAAGCATTAAAATTTTTGGAGAGCTGATCGCTCCGGTAGAAAGAATGACTTCCTTTTTAGATCGAACATGATAGAGTTTTCCTTTGTACGTAAATTCAACTCCTTGTGCAATTTTGAAGCGTTCATTAATAAGAAGTTTTGTGACATAAGCTTTTTCTAATACTACCAAGTTTTTTCTTTTTTCTACCGGTTTTAAAAATGCGCTTCCTGCACTATTTCTTTTATTTCGAATTACATTGAACTGAAGCGGCGAGATGCCTAACTGTTTTTTCCCATTGTAATCATTATTTTGGCTACAATTAAAAAGTTGTTTATGTGCTTTTATTAATGCAGCAAATTGTGGACTGCGTAATTTCATGCTTTTGACATTCCAATATCCTCCTTTCCCGTGATAGTTTGGATCTCCATCAACTTGACAGTTTTCCGATTTGATATAATAAGGTAAAACATCGTTGAAAGTCCATCCTGTATTTCCTTGTTTAGTCCATCTATTAAAATCTTCCTTATTACCACGAGCATATACCAAACCGTTTATTCCGCTACTACCTCCTATTATTTTTCCCCTGGTAACAGGACAACGCTGGTCTTCCATCCCTAAAAATCATTTTTAAATCTTTGTTTTCATCTTGACAATTTAAACATTTACCCAAACATGAATTTGTTTGTTTTACTGTTTTATAATTCCAGTTAAATTTTGAATTAGACAAATAGAAATAAACTCCAGGAATTTCGCTAAATTCGGATGGAGATTCACCTGCTTCCAGCACTAAAACTTTCCAGTTGTGTATTTCTGACAATCTGTTGGCTATTACCGATCCCGTGGGTCCAGCACCAGCGATTACGAAATCGGCCCATCCGTAATCTGCTTATAATAGGTTAATGAGGCTAGGAAGAAAGCGTTTTTTAAATCTTACCGTGCACTTGATTGGTATTTGGTTTATATTCGTCCGCATTGGTGGGCAAATTGTAATACCTGGATTCATTAATTTCTCGCTTAATTAAATTTTCAAAATAGTCGACTCTTTCGATATAGTTCTCGTTACAGTTTTCACAGCTTCTTGAAAATTTTTTCAACGTGAAAAAAAGAATAAAAATTTTTAAAAAAACTACATTTGCAATGTTGGCCATCTTACTGAAGAATAGCTTCGTTTTACAATATAAGTAAACTAAGTAAAAATAAAAAAAATTAGAAATTTTTCAAATAATTAAATACAAGTTAATGCGCCAAGAACCGATAAATCAAATATATATATTTTGATTTATCGCTTCTTTATCGCATCAAAATGTATCTATAGATACATTTTTTAAATGTAAATCCAAATAGATAGGATTTTTGCAATGTTATCTGTTTGTAGATGGAAATTCATATACCACAATCAGCATGTTTAATAATACAGGATATCTGCAAATTTATTATTTAAATTCATTATAATACATAACATAATTACATATATTATAATGCTTATGCTAATTCTTAAAAAAATTTTGTTTTCCTTTCTTCCTCTAATTTACTTTCTTTTTTTACATATCTTAAGCAATATTATATTTCAAAATATAATCTTGTATTATCTTAAATAATTTTATTATTATAAAATAATAAGATAAATCTTATTAATTTTAAGCAATTGTTAGGAAAACCCAAAAAGTATTAATAATAATGTCGGTTCTTTTTTATTTTTTTTTTCGCTGGTTCTGTTTTATTCAGATTTTTTTAAAGTTTATTCGCCGGGTTACAATTTAACCATTTAATCGTCATCTTTACAACTTTAACCTTTCGTTTTTTTCAAAAATTGTAAAAATTTTGAATAGCCTTTATATCAACGCATTTCCATGCGTAGAGTTCGAAAAACGCGTTTGAACCTGGCGCATTCACTTTAAATGGTATCAAAATACCAAATAAGAAAGGGTCAAATTGATCTAAGATTTGTCCACTTTCAAGTCACATAAAATTTAAAATGTCATACTTACGAGAGTTTTGCGTACGCCAGTCAAATTTTTCAACTAAAATTATGGAAGAAAATGTGGAAAACGCTTACTTTTCGTCACTTTTAATTTTTGGGGTCAAAAAGTAGCAAAGGGGTTATCGTGAATTAAATTTTTTGTTTTGTAGCTGCCTTGTTTATTATTTCTGATTTTCTGTGAAAGGAATTGTATTTTCAAAACATTTTACTATACAGAAGTTGTAGTCCGTTAAATTTCCTATCCGGAAAAGGGAGGGCCTCTCAATTTTTGTAAAATGTTTCGTTTAATTAGTCGTTTCCGCTAGGCCTACCTTGTTTTCAGTACTCTACGCATCAAGATACGTTTATTTAAGCGACAAAAAGACTGTCTTCGATACTTTTTGACCTCAAAAAATTGAAAATATTAATTCGGTAATCAAAATTTTTTTTTATTTCGACAAGAAAATTAGAATGGCACATGCAGATTTTATGTGGAGACGACGCGTCGGCAAATTGTCCTAGACCGCCTTCGGTTATCTTAACCCATGGCAAAATGGCACATAACATAAAAGGTTTTAAGTTTTACCGTTCGAATTCCTTTAAATAGAAAGGAGAAGAAGTGGAAACTACATATTATTATTTATTTCTGAGTGAGTGCATCACTCTCCAAGAAGCTCTGGAAGAGCCACCTATAAATTCCTTTTATATTTAAAAGGTACTACGTCGGGATTTAAAAGAATAAAAATCGGAATTATATATATATATATATGGAAATTCAAAATTCCGATTTATTTTTTAAATTCCTATGTATTTTAAACATAAAAATTTAATTTAATTTTTTATGTGTTTTTGTAATATCCTAATAAAACATCAAAATTTGAACTTCAAGATATTTTTGATTATTTAATAAACATAAAAATTTAATTTAATTTTTTATGTGTTTTTGTAATATCCTAATAAAACATCAAAATTTGAACTTCAAGATTTTTTTGATTATTTAATAAACGAATTTGAATGTTACACATTACAAAAATCTTAATTAAATGCGATAAAAATTGATATAATTAATAATATTTGCATTAAGATGAACTTATCGATCTCTATCTGGTATTCTTAACCAAAAGTTTATTTAATTAGCAACAGTTTGTATAAAAGTTATTCCTTGGTTAAACATAACTGGAGATTGATAAATTCTGCATAAATAATTTTCACTTTTATAAATGAATTTTTAAGTAGATATAAAATTGAACAATAAAAATATAAAAATTATTTTTCAAGAAAAAGTTGCAATGTTCGGTTGTATAGCCGAATTGTTCAAGTCTCGCCCCGGAACGTTTTCGCTCAACAACCCCCAAATTACTAAAGGAAATTTAAAGACTACTTAATTTAAAATTATAAATTTGGTTGAAATTAAAAAATTTGATGAGCTAGTAATCAACGTCAAAATCTATGGAAATATATGTACATTGCTATATTCTAAACTTCTCTTTCTTTTTTCCATTACACCACAGAAGTTTCGAAATCAAAAAATTGTAATTTGGAAAAAGTGGATACCTAACAAAAATAATCTTCGGGATTTGGTTTTGTATGCAGGAATTTTAGACATTATTTGAATTTTTTAACTTCAAGTTTTGAAACTTTGTTGGCAAATCGAAAGCGTGACTTCCGAAGACTTTGACGCAGATTAAACCGGTAACTTGGTGCTTTATTATTTATGTTAGCATGAACCTCTTCTTTACGGGTAGCATTTGAAGAATCAATCATTTCTTTAATTTTTTTACCAGTGTGTTTCAAGTTGTACAAAACATCAATACTGCTGATAATGTTATTAGCAGTAATAGCGTTGGTTACATTATCGGATTGCTGTAAAGCGTTCTGCAAGATGCATTTTTCTTCTTCATACTCTACCAACATTTTGCTCAAATCCAATATTATCTGACGATCTGCGTGAACACCATGAGATTTTTCCCTAAAAATAAATGTTAAGAAACCTATCCAAGTATAAAGTAACAGTAAAATAAATCACCTGTCGATCAAATATAATAAATAACTTTGATAAGCGTCGTTGTATGGCGTTATGGCATTTTCTTGTAAGAAATGTGCAAATTGCGCAGTAGTCTTAAGGATAATCTCTCTTTCATTTTCGTACTCGTCTATACGAAGCTTAGTTTTATCTATAAGATCTTGAGCAGCAACGATTGCCACTTCTCCACTTTTAATTCTTTCCTGAACTTGTTTATCTTCTATTTCAGTTTGAACAGTTTCTGCAGTATAATAAATGTGCATGTGGGTTTTATAAGAACACTGACAACGAATACAACAATTATTTGAAGTATTCATAGCAGCACAATGTGTTAATTCAGGAGAACCCACTATTTCCTTTGGTACATCTCTTAAATAACATGGGTCATGGCATCTTTGTTTGTAGTGCCATTTTTTCACATCATTGACCTGAATAAATTGTAGTGTCAAAAATATTGAAACAGCAACTAAGGCGCCGTCCATTAATTACGCAAAAGTTTGGGGAAGGTGGTATTGAAAATCTTATGGACCCTTACAGGGAGGGAGGAAGGGATCGACATATCTATTCCTTACGTAAGTTTAACTTAAAATATTTTTTTAAATTAAGTTTTTGTCTTTTTACGTTGGCAATATCTTAATATACAGGTAAAAAATATTTAAAATTGGGTTACTGTCAGACAACGATCATCTCGAATATCAAAATTTCAACTGTACTATAAGAAAGAGGACAATTTTCTGAGTATAATGCAACAAAAATTTCGGAGGTCCATGCATTTGTTTTCGAAAAAACGGCATTTTAAAGTTATATAAAAGCAGGTAGTTGTAACCCGATACACCCTGTTGCAACGAGTCGCGTCGCGGTAAACTAGCACGTCGAGTCCCTGCTCTTCATTTTGTTGACGGTACGAGTGCAGTCGCGGTTGACACCCGGACGAGTTCTATGGCTTCGAGTTCCACCCTTGGCGAGTTCTGTCATTTTTCAGGGATATTTTTCAATTTTTTTGCCTCACACAAAATCGGCTAATCATGCAGCCGTGTTAAAAGGTGTACCTAAAATACATGTAAATTTAAATTTTTCAAATTCGATTTTTTCGAGAACTAATGCATAGACCTCCGAAATTTTTGTTCTAATATGCGTAGAAAAGTGTCCTCTTTCCTATAGTGCAGTTGAAATTGTGAAATTCGTGATGATCGTTGTCTGACAGTTCCCCAAAATTGTACCAATAAACCATAATTGTTATACAGTGGACGCCGCTTATTGGAATCACGGTTAATGTTATCATTCGGGTATTATTATCACTTTCGCGAAGAACGGGCGAACGAATATACGAACACGCGAAAAATTTAAGCATTTTTTTTAAAATCTTGTACACAAACCGGGGAACCACCCAGACATATTCATTACTCCGTCCTATAATGACTCTGGTGTATTATATAGCAGAAAGTTGCTAGTATGCTGGTAATGTACGATTTAATACAAGTCGATTTTAAAATTTAATAATAACCGACATAAAAACTTTTTATAACATTTTTAGATAAGTTACTAAAAATCAGCCAGCAAAATGCAATGAGGGATGGGGGGGGGGGTAAATTAATAAAAAAAAACTTACGTAAGCTGAGGAGGTTACCACAATCTTACGCACCCTTACGTTGGGGGGGGGGGTCAGAAATTACAAAAATCGTCCTTACGTAATTAATGGACGCTCCCTAAGTAGATGGTAATACTAATACTTACTTGATGCAGTTCGCTACAACCAATTGCTGTGCATACCGTGGTGGGTTGGTCCAACTGAGTTATAATCAAATCGAGGAATGGAATATAAAGTTTCTTTTTCAATTCGGTAACATCGTTAGAGTTGATTTTTAAATTATCCTTGTGCTTGTTCAATATCGAAATGTTATCTTGAATTAATTGTACAATTTCAGCCATGGGCTTAGACAACTGAATAACGATGCGTCGAGCTTCGTTGATGGAAATTGTATTCTCTATCATATGGGGCTTTATTGCAGTATTGTTATTTGATCCACCTCCGGCAATGTAATCAACCATTCTAAAAAAAAATTTAATGCAAAACTTAAACGTAACTCAAAAGTAGTTACCTCCAAACTTCTTTAGAGGAGATATTCCAGCTATCGGAAAAAGTATTGATGCTCTCCTGGCCAAACTCGATTCCGTTGTGGTACGCAGCTAAAAAACGAAATCCTTCGTTATCCATACAAAACATATTCTCTTTTGACAAAGGTATTGTGGCATTGCGTATCCCTTCAAAAACTGTCCTTAAAGTTGGCAACGTTTCTCCGGGGCGATAAAAAGTGCTTCTGGTGTTGGTAAAAACAAAAACCAAGTTATCGCTGGCACTTTTGTCCAATCTGGACAGAAGTTGCTTAACGCAATACTCAAATTGAACGGTCAATCTTGAAACGTTTGGTTTAAGTAAAACACATATGGCATTTAATTGTTTCATATCCCTTATAAATGATAAAATATGTTCGAGATTTTTATTATCATTATTAACGCCTTTGGTGTCGGCAATTCCCGGAGTGTCAATGATTCGAATAATCGATTCTCCTTGTCGAATTGGAAATAGGTGCGATTTGCAATATTGGGTTGCCGAAGCACCCACTTCTGTGCATTCATTTTTATCATTTCCAATTTGGACTTCTATTGATTCATAGTTCTCGTCCATCATTGTGAATCGAGACGGAATCATAAAATCCAGATCATTTTTCATAGCAGTTTGTAAGTCTGAATATTTTAAATAGTTTGTGAACGAATTTATGAAAGTCGATTTTCCTACGCCCGTTTCGCCAATAAGCAAAACATTAATAAAACTGCCACTCTCGACATTCGCTTTACTCATTTCTTCGTCCGTTGATAATTTCGTTTGAGCCATTCCTGGGCTGAAATTAAATTAGGAATTTAATTCAAATAATACAGGAAATAAAGGTACAAAAAATAGTGCCCATCCTTTTTCCAGAATTAACTCTGCTATATTCGGTACAAACATAGTTTGTTTATCGCAATAATAATTAATAATAATTTATCGAAGCTCCCCGACTAGTAGTACAATGGACGCCGCTTATTGGAAGCTTAATGGAAAAACATCGTTTATTATAATCAAAAATTCGGTTGATGTTATCAATTATTTCTCCAAGATCGTTTTCTTTCCACTAAAAACGGAGTTAGTTAGCAGTTTACAAGCATTTTTTTTTAAATTTTGCACACAAACCGGGGAACCGCCCAGACATATTCATTACCCAGACCTGACTCATATCAGGTGTATTATAACAGAAAATTGCTAGATGCTGATAATACCTATATGATTGATAGATAATACTAGATTTTACTACTAATTAGCCAAGGAGTGCAGCACTACAATTGAGCATTTCGCAATCACTTTTGAGTAAATTTAAAAAAAATCTTTGAAAGTATTGTTATCAATCGATTATTACACCCCCCCCCCCGCCCAAGAGTCCCTATGTGATCCTATTAAGCGTCGTCCACTGTACAGCACCCACAAAAGTACTCGGCCGCTCCTATGTTAGCAATGCAAATTGTTCCTTTTTAACACTGTTTTTATCATATAAAAATCGTTTTTACAACAATACTTATTAGATATTTTTCAATAAGGTAATTATAGTTACATTTTCGTATCTTTCAGCAAATAAATAAATTAATAAAACAGTAAATTTTTGCAAAAGTTTATAAAACGTGGTGGGATTCCCCTTACTTTATCTTTGCCGTACCTTAATTTGATGAGAATGTTTGAAAAAATTTATGTCTTTACTTACATACTTGGTTGTTTTCTTTGTTTTTTCTATATAAAGTAATATATTTCACCCCGATATTTTATAAAATTTATAAAATGCACAATTGCACTTTTGATTTCGTACTACGTACTTTCCACCCAGTTCACAGCTACGAATGCCGATAACAGAAACTGAACGTGTTATATATAAGTCCTTTGAATTGGGGGATTTATGCGAATGCAATTTGGTATTCGCCAATAGGTGGAACCACTTATTAGCAATAAAATCGCTATATCAGTGGTACTCAAACCGTAACTCGTGAGTTAGGTGTGACTCTCGCCAACTTTTGATGTGGCCCACTTAATCAATTCGGGCATGGATATTTGTTACGTCTAAAAATTATTAACCCTCCGCGGTCGCACTGGGACGATTTCGTCCTAAGCGAAATTTCACTTGTAAATTCCAAGTAAATCGAAAAGGATAAGGGCGCTGGTTTTCTATCTAAAAAAAACTTAGTACAGGTGGTTTCTGGCAAGTGTTATCTAACCTCCTTTGGCCAGTTAGTTCTTGAGTTATAGTGATTTAAATTTGTCAACCGGACAAAAACGTCCCAGTGCGACAGGCGTATCAGTTATAGTGCAGTTTAAAAGTTTTGTTTTTTTATCCAGGAGACTTCTAATAGCGTATTAAGGTTTGTAAATAAATATTTTAATTATCTGAACATATTTTTAGCCCTTTAGAAAATAAATAAACGTTTTAGGTTAGTCAGTTAATCCACCCCATGATTTCAAATTTTTTGTTTGTACTATATGAAAGAGGACAATTTTCTGAATATATTTTATAATTTTTATAATCTTTTTCATTTATAATTTTTTGTTTGAATAAAAATAATATTATTTGTGCATTCAAAATGATTTTCGATTTATTTTTCATAAAAATTCTTGATTTTCCTCTCACATGAAAATTTTCTTGATTTCTCAAATGATTTTTGGAAATAAAATGTTTTTCTGCTTTTGACGTGATAATGTCTTATAAATCGATATACTGACTGCACGCACAAAAAAACATGACTCATTGTCACGTTCCGCCTGAGCCATGCGTGCAAGCGAGAGCTTTGCGTTTATAAAGTGAAGTGAATATTTAATGTGAATACTATTGTTGATGGAGCGCCAAAATTATTATATCGGAATACATAGACATCATTTAAATTATAAAATGCAATTAAAAAAACTTTGTCCGGCGTGAGGTTCGAACTTGCAATCACCAAATGATGCAATTATGTTTCGAGCACATAATGTAATAACATTGTTATAATTTGTATTATCTGTTACATAAACATAATTCAATTCAATGCATAAAAGTATGCAATTTTTTATCAATGTTTTTTTATGACGTTATCACGTAAAATTATCGTCCGTAAACCGACTTTACAGACAACCCGAGTGCTACGTGTTTTTTATATAAAATTTTTTATTGTCGACAATTCATCAATATTTTTTTCTCCGCCAAAAATTACGCAAGTAAAACAAAACATTTTATTTCGATTATCGCAACCGTAAAAGCCACAAAAATTTAGTATACTATAGTCGATCTAACATATGAATAATATAGGTGGCGCGTCGTTTGCAAAGTCTAATTTACATCGGGAAACTTCAGATAATTTAAATAGTAGTTAATCTTGTAATAATATTAAACATTCACCACAAAAAAGCGAAATGTTATAACCAAATAACTACGTCTATTCAATATTACATTTAACTCTGTTCAAATCTATCTTATTTATGACTTTACCCGGTTCAGTATAGGCAACACGCATAGCACTTCAATCGCAAAAATTTTGTTATTGTAATAGCATCTAACTTCAAAGCAATTTCATTGGTTTAAATTTCAAGGTTGTGACTTTAGTACAAATTCCAATATTTTTCTTAAAAAACAGACTATAGAACTATTGTGGAGACGGTCATTAGCCTAGTTTGTTAGCTGAATAGCTGCTGACATTAAGGTATTCGGTTCGAATCCGGAGAGAGTCTAAAATTTCTTATGATCGTCACCGTGCTTCGGAGGGCACGTAAAGCCGGCGGTCCCTCTGAGTTGATGACTTGCCTTCATCAACAACAAAAACCAGAGTTACTGGCACATCTGAGATAAGCCTAGCAAGCTACCTTGGATGTAAAATAATAAATATGCTCATAGCACTAATAGTAACTTCGGAACATCACCGAGGTTGCTGTTAAGTAAAAACAGGTCGCAGACCTAATTAAAGAAGAAGAAGACTATAGAACAAAAATTTTGTAGGATTATGCAAAAGTTTTCGAAAAAAATCGATTTTAAAAATGTAAAATTTACATGTATTTTAGATTCATCTTCTAACACGACTGAATGAATAGCCGTTGTTGAGTAAAGCAAAAAAATAAAACGGACTCTCCGGACGCTTTCGGCGCCGTCCGTGCCTGTTTTATTTTTTCACCTTACACATGTCGATTTAAATATCGATATCCCTGAAGAAGACAGAACTCGTTAAGGGTGGAACTCAAAGCCATAGAACTCGTCCCGGTGTCGACCGCGACTGAACAAACGACAAACTTCTTGTCGTTATGGAGTGCCACGGTGATCCGTATATCTCCTTCATTTGATGTGGGCGGCGAGCGTTGGGATTTAGAGAGGTTTGTGTTTCTCATTTCAAGCGCTAGGCTTGATCGGGCTGGGGTTTTAGGTCTTTGGGGGGGAGGGGGGGGGGGTTTGGTGACGATGGTGTGAACGTAGTCCGTTACGAGTGAATGAGTGATGTATTTTCCTTAGGCTTCGTGTAGGTCCGGGAGTGTCGGGATCCAAGTATTTGATGAACTTGCTCCTTGCGGTTGTTCTTTGGCTTTCTTGGGGGCGTGGCTTCGAGTTGAGCAGGGTGGCCTTCAAAGGTACGTTGACTGTCTGGGGATCGGGTGCCGAAGTGTTCGATGAACTTGGTTCCTAGGAGTCGATGGGGCGGGGCGAGCGATTGGCGCAATTGCGGGCGTTTTTGCGTAGTTTATGGCCACCGGGTGTTTGATGAACCCGGTGCTTGGTGGGAACCTAAAACAGATAAGCAGAGAGATTAATTACATCCCGGGTGTCGGGGGGAGAAGGATGTTTTTTGGCCGGCTGTATCCGAGATTGAAGCCGGGTTCGTAGTTTCCTAACTGCGCGATGATTCTTTGCTTGTTTCCTGATGTGGGCGTCGATGGTGTCCATTTTCGCGTTGGCGTGGAGTCTTCTGTTGGTGACGTAGTACGGGCTGGAGAATGCGTGACGTAGGCATTTGTTTTGTACCACTTGAATCTTTTTTATGTGGGATCTGGCTGCTGTTTCCCATACTGGAGCGGCGTAGGTCATGGTCGGCCGGATGATGGCCTTGAAAATGCGCAGTTTGTTTGCGGGGGACATCTTGCTATTTGAGGCTAGGAGCGGGTAAAGCTTTGCGATGACAGCTTTACCTCGGTTTGCGACGTTGGTGGTGTGCTCTTTCCATTGTAGGCGGTGATCCAATGTTACTCCCAGGTATTTTGATGTAGTCGTCTATGGGATTGGTCGTTCGAACATGAATATGTTAGTTCTGAGCTGATCTCTTATTAATCGTCTTTTGAATATCGTGGCGGTGCTTTTAGATGAATTTACCCCGATGCGCCAAGTTTCGAACCAGTCTTCGAGTTCGTTGATGGTCTCTGGTAAGCGGTAAGCGGAGGAGGTGTAAACGGCCGTATCGTCCGCGTACAGCGAAATTTTTGTCCTCGGGTCGAGTGGGGCTGCCATGTCGCTTGATGATGAACGATGAACGATGAACTTCTTGGCAATATGGAGGTGCCACAGGGAAACCGTTTATCTCCTTCAACTGATGTGGGCAACGGGCGTTGGAATTTATTGAGGTGTGGTTCCTCATTTGAAGTGCTGAGCTTGATCGGGCTGGGTTATTGGTCCATGGGGATAGTTTTCCTTGATTTGCGGGGTCCTAGGTGTTGCAAAGAACTTTCCTGGGGGCGTGGTTATGCTGTCAGAAGGGTGGCAGAGTGGAGTGCGTCTGCGATCCGTGGATTTGGATCCCTAGCATTGATGAACTTGGTCCGTTGGTGTCGATGGGGTGGGGCGAGCGATTTGGTGTAATTGCATTACACCATGCACAATTTGCATAGTTTCTTGGCAGCTGGGTGTTTGATAAACCCGGTGCTTGGTGGAACCTAAAACAAACATGTAAAGATTAGGATTACTTACACCCCGGCTGACAGGTGGATGAGGATGTCCTTTGGCCGGCTGTGTCCTAGATTTTGGCCTGGTTGGTACTGTCCTATCTGCGAGATGAGAGGATTGTCCGAGAAGCTCGCCGTCTTGTACAGTTTTTCCGCCTGGCTTTTAATGTGCACGGGTTTCCATCTTGGCATCGGCGTGGAGTCTTCTGTTGGTGACGTAGTACGGGCTGGAGAATGCGTGATGGATGCATTTATTTTGTACTACTTGTATCTTTTTTATGTGTGTTCGGGCAGCTGTCCCCAACACGGGCGCGGCGAAGGTCATGGTGGGCCAGATGATGACCTTGTAGATGCGCAGCTAGTTTGCTGGTGACATCTTGCTGTTTGAAGCTAGAAGCGGGTAGAGCTTTGAGAAGACAGCTCTTCCCCGGTTTGCGGCGGATTCGATGTGCTTCTTCCACAGAAGTCTGTAGTTCAACGTGACTCCCAGGTACTTTGAGGTGTTAGTCCATGGGATTGGGCTCTCGAACATGAAGATGTTTGTTCGAAACCGAATCTGTCTTCGCTTTTTTTTAACATTGTCGCGGTACTTTTCGTTGAGTTTACGCCGATGCGCCACGTTGCGATCCATTTTTCGAGGTCGTTAACGGTTTTTTGTAGGCAATCGGTTGCGAGGTCTTGATTCATGGAAGAAGTGTAGACGGCGGTGTCATCCGCGTAAAGCGAGATCTTCGTCATCGGGTCGGTTGGAGCTGGCATGTCGCTCATGAAGATGTTGAAGAGGGTCGGGGCGAGGATGGATCCTTGGGGTACTCCGGCAGTGATGAAGCGCTCAGATGATCGGGTGCCTTCGAATTTTACCTCGAATTTCCGATTTTCAAGGTATGACGCCACCAGCTTGACGAGTGCTGGTTGGATATTGGCGTTTAGCATCTTGTAATGAAAACCTTGGTGCCACACTTTCTCGAAGGCTTTTGACACGTCGAGTAGAACAAGTGCGGTGAACTCTTTCTTACTGAAACCAAGGGAGATGTGTTCGACCAGGCGGAGGACTTGCTGGATTGTGTTGTGTCTTGGTCGGAAACAAAACTGCTCGTCTTGCAGGATGCTATTATCGAAGATGGCTTGTTTGATCCGGGTGGAGATGTCTCTTTCGGCGACTTTCCCTAGCGACGGGAGGAGGCTGATGGGGGCGGTAGCTTTGGGGCTTCCGGGGGTCTTGACCTGCCTTGGGGATAACCACTACACTACACTACCACTATATCGGCAGTTTTCCATTTCTGCGGGAAGTAGCGGAGTCCGAGTGAGGCGTTGATGATCCCGGTGAGTGCTGCGACTGCCTTGCGCGGCATCGCCTTGAGGGATCGATTTGTGATCGCGTCGGATCCGGGTGTCTTCCTGTTCTTCAGGGATTGGATGATTTGGGTCCATGTCGCTCATGAAGTCGACCGCGACTTACAACAACATTAAAAGTATATCAAAGCACACGTACCGTCAACAAAATAAAGAACAGGAACCTCAACGTGAGAAAATCATGGGAGTGGTAAAGAAATGAATATCAATTAAGTTTTTTATATTATATTATTATAGCAGTATTAAAATTTTTTTTTTAATATTTTGCTTATTTTAATAATACCGAATTTATTCTAACCAATTTAGTCCAAAAATTCCCAATAAGAAATAATATTTAATAATACCTTATCCATCGAATTTTGTCGTTTTTAAATGACGAATATAAAACAGGTGTTAATATTTAATTAAATATTTACTTCAATTTTTCTTCGTGGTATATTTTTATTAAATCTGAAACTTTCTCACCAATCATAACAGCTGTTGCTGTGGGAGAAGCCGAAACCGGATTTGGAAAAACACTTAAATCCGCCACCCTTAAGTTTTGTATTCCGTGTACTTGTAATTTATCGTTTACTACCGCTGTCGACTGATTTGGGCCCATTCTACAAGTTGATACTGCAGCGAAAGAAGAAGCCGCTAATAACCTAAACATACACTCCCAGTAATCTTTAGAACCAGTCAGATGCATCCTACATTGAGGATAATCGCCGTAAACAATGGAAGCATTGATATTTTTCATTGCAGGAGTTTCCAATAATTTTTCGAGTATTTGAAGAGATTGATACAAAATCTCCATGTCTTGAGGATCATCGAGAATATTTAAATCTATTAACGGGTATTCGTATGGATCTCTGGATGCAAATTTAATGCTACCAACGGATTTCGGTTGCAATAATACCAAATAAACATTAAATGTTGATTGTGGATCAAATTTAGATCCAAGAGCATTGTATGTTTCATCGGTGAAAGTAGTACTGCGAGTTCCCAAGTATTTTAATTCTATATCTGGGTAATCATCAACGTTGCCGTAACTGCTTTGATAATAACCAATTCCTTCCCCATTTCCTGGAACCTCTAAAGTACTCGAGTAAGTTAGATATTCTTCGACTTCTTGCCGTAGTGTATTTTTGGGTGTACTATAATTCGTTTCGACAAACAATTCTGTAAATGCTGGAGGTTCGAGAAGATTTTTACCCACAGGAAGATTTTTGACTAATGGAATATTGTGTTTGGCGAGTTCTTCTTTTGGCCCTATACCGGAAAGCATTAAAATTTTTGGAGAGCTGATCGCTCCGGTAGAAAGAATGACTTCCTTATTAGATCGAACATGATAGAGTTTTCCTTTGTACGTAAATTCAACTCCTTGTGCAATTTTGAAACGCCCATTAATAAGAACTCTTGTGACATAAGCTTTTTCTAATACTACCAAGTTTTTTCTTTTTTCTACCGGTTTTAAAAATGCGTTTCCTGCACTATCTCTTTTATTTCGAATTACATTGAACTGAAGCGGCGAGATGCCTAACTGTGTTTTCCCGTTGTAATCATTATTTTGGCTACAATTAAAAAGTTGTTTATGTGCCTTTATTAATGCATCAAATTGTGGACTGCGTAATTTCCTGCTTTTGACATTCCAATATCCTCCTTTTCCGTGGTAGTTTGAATCTCCATCAACTTGACAGTTTTCATATTTGATATAATAAGGTAAAACATCGTTGAAAGTCCATCCCGCATTTCCTTGTCTAGTCCATCTATTAAAATCTTCCTTATTACCACGAGCATATACCAAACCGTTTATTCCGCTACTACCTCCTATTATTTTGCCCCTGGTAACAGGACAACGCTGGTCGTCCATCCCTAAAAATCAATTTTAAAATTTTTGTTTTTATCTTTACAATTTAAACATTTACCCAAACATGAATTTGTTTGTTTTACTGTTTTATAATTCCAGTTAAATTTTGAATTAAACAAATAGGAATGAACTCCAGGTATTTTGCTAAATTCGGATGGAAATTCACCTGCTTCCAGCACTAAAACTTTCCAGTTGTAAATTTCTGACAATCTGTTGGCTATTACCGATCCCGTGGGTCCAGCACCAGCGATTACGAAATCGGCCCATCCGTAATCTGCTTATAATAGGTTAATGAGGCTAGGAAGAAAGCGATTTTGAAATCTTACCGTGCACTTGATTGGTATTTGGTTTATATTCGTCCGTATTGGTGGGCAAATTGTAATACCTGGATTCTTTAATTTCTTGCTTAATTAAATTTTCAAAATAGTCGACTCTTTTAATATAGTTCTCGTTACAGTTTTCACAGCTTCTTGAAAATTTTTTCAAAGTGAAAAGAATAAAAATTTTTAAAAAAGTTTTATTTGTAATGTTGGTCATTTTACTGAAGAATAGCTTTGTTTTACAATATAAGTAAACTAAAAAAAAACAAAAAAATTAGAAATCTTTCAAATAATGAAATAAAAGTTAATGCGCCAAGAAGCGACAAATCAAAATATATATATTTTAATTTATTGCTATCAAAATATATATACAGTAGAAGCTCGATTCTGTGAACACAAAAATTCAAAGGAATGTTTAAACTAGCGCAAGTGTTCACACTAACGGGGATGTAGAAAAACTAGTGTTTTGTGTATTGAAAAGAATTACATACTAACATCATGAAATAAAAATATTACAATGTTATCTCCACCTTGTATTTTGTCGACAATTAGACGAATTTCTTATAATTATGTAGATATGCATTTCTTTCATTTAAACACGGGTAGCTTTATTTTATATTTAATCACGTACAAGTGATAAGAAGTGGGTGGTCGACATCAACATATTTAATTTATATATATATATATAAAACATTAACAGCTGTTAACTTTTGCTGTTTACGTTATCGAGTGTAATAATGTTCGCGTTATCGAATAGCTATAGAAAACATTGGGTGTTCACAGACAGCACCGAGTTGTTCATAAATTCGAATGTTCACGTTATCGAGCTTCTACTGTATTTTGATTTATCACTTCTTTATATTTGCATCAAATGTATCTATAGCTACATTTTTTAAATGTAAAACCAAATAGATAAGATTTTTCAATCTTATCTGTTTGTAGGGGGAAATTCATATACCACAGTCAGCATGCTTAATAATACAGGATATCTGCAAATTTATTATTTATATTATTAAAATTCATTATAATACGTAACATAATTACATATTATATTACTATGCTTATGCTAATTCTTAAAAAAATGTTTTTTTCCTTTCTTCCTTTAATTTACTTCCCCAAGGTCAATCTTTCTATCCTTTTGTAAAGTTCCTTTTATCTATCAGGTAGATAAAATTAAAAACCACATTAAACACACTTTTAAGAAAACTGGTCTTTCCAAACAAATTATCATAACTTTAACAAAAAGGTAGTTTGAACAATTTTTCGTGTGTATAATATGTTTGGTTGGCAGCAAATTTATTGACGTTAATTATTATGTCTCATGAAGTAAAAGTCAGTAATTTTGTATATTTGCACATACAAAATTATAATTAAAGTCAAATGAAAGAGTTTTTAAAAGGAAGCGGTCCAAGAATTTTATGGAAGATGAATTTCGCATGCTGATAAATGTTGCAATACAAAATAAAGACATTATTGAAAATAAGAAGACAGATGCGGTAGCGTGGGAAGAGAAAGAAAACTGCTGGATGAAAATTCAGCAGTTAATTGGAAATTTATTTTTAATTATAAAGCTACTTTGGTTTCATTTGCAGGTGGCAAAACTGGCATATCATCAATTAGAGAATTTCGCTCTTCAACTTTAGGCGCTATATCGCGATTTCTACAGGCAAAGTTGTGTAAAATAGCTGCACTAACAACAATAGCCTGCGCAAGACGAATTTTTGTTCTTATTCCAATGCTAAGAATTGGAAATCGTCTTTTTGCAATTCCAAACTTTCTTTCGGTGACATTTCTTGTTCTTCAACTCACGGTTATATAAAAACTTCCTGTTGCTAAAAACCTCAATGTCAACAACAATATTGCTGAAGAGGTGAAACTGCATGATTTCCAATTGTCCGATGCTTGGTTCTATTTTCAATGTACAGCTTTCGACCTCTATTAATATCATCAACCAAATTAATAATTTCATATCCAGCACAATTTCATGTTCCTCGCTAATCAGATTAATGTTAGTATGTTAGTAATTAGTAACTTTCAATTAATAAGGATAGAAATCCACTTTTAGACCGTATAACCAGCTGGTTCAACAAGCCTATAAGTTATAGGCCAGATAACCAACTTTACAAGCAACTTTTAATAAAAATAAGTTGGAAAGACAGATATTTCAATTAAAAGGCAGATAAATTTAAAAGCAACTTTTAACCAACTTACAAGGAGATGGAAAGATCGGCTTTTATTTACATATCTTAATCAGTACTATATTTCAAAATATAATCTTATATATCTTGTAATATTGAATTTAAGTATAATGGGCGCGAAATTTTAAATTTAGTTCATTTTTGGTTACTTTAAAATACAGCGATTTGACAACAGCGGGTTTTAAAACACAGGAAGTCAAGTTTCCGTTAGAAACTTTGACCGTTACTATTTTTAAAAGGGTAGTCATTACAAATGCGACATTGAAACCGAACGGTTGGTCTTAGTGAAACAAGTGTGTAAATTTTATTCAGTAATTTAAATCTAAATTTGTTTAAGTAAAAATTATCGTAGCCATCGACAAATTTTAAATACGTAAGTTAAATAAATTTATTAATTATAATCTTTTAAATAAAACAGGATCAGGTGTTAGAATTTTCAAGTTAATCGACGTCGTGGATATGAGTTTAACCCTAATTCAAAATTACTTCATCTTCAGTTTTAAGATTTAAATAGTGGTTTGAGATTATGATTTATACATTATTAGATTTAAACGGGCTGGCAAATGTAATGAAAAGAATTGATTATTCATATTTGACTTACGACGTATCTGTATAATGCATTAGGGGTTATTACGGCAATAAGAAGTAGGAGTATTTGTTTAAGATAAACAATATGAAGGCGGTTGTTTGAAGTAGAAAAATATATATAGCATTAGATAACTTAATTTAGATGAATAGCACAACAAGGGGAGATCGACGCTTAAAATCATAAGATGGCCATGGCAATATATCGCAGAAATGGCTGATCATTGGTAAGGACAACCGCAAAAGGAGTGCCAAAAAATGATCAGGCAGATTCGGTGAACATGTTGCTTATTTTTATTTTTTCAAATATCTCTCAATGAGATAATACAAATTCTGATATTTCAGGACAGTTATTAATAAATATTAACAAAGTTCCTTATGATTATTTGCAACCACACATGAGATAAGATAATACCAATTACGATATTTAAGAACTGTTTTTAATAAAGTTTTTTATGATTATTTGCGGCTACATAATAATTTAAGATGATGCTAGTTTAAGTACAGATGATTTATTTAGATTTAAGGAAATGACCAATTAGCAATAAGGGGGACGAACTTAGATTAAGGTGACGACATATTAATTAAGTTGACGAGATAATAGTTATAAGAGCGGATAATTTAGCATAATATAAGGGTTTATTATTTAAAGATCTTACATAATATAAAAACAATTAAGTTGAACATCGAAATACATATAGGCGCTTCTCTACAAAGTATTATAAAGATTGTGGTTGGTCATTAAATATGAATAAACAATTAGAAAACATTACGATCAGAGGGATTAACTATCGAACAGTTATTAAATCAAATTTTAAACTAAAGTATTCTGAATTAAATGATATCAAGGAGGTTAACTTTGCTGGTAAATTGGTTGTTGAACTACCTTCTTCTTTTCGGTTAAATATATATTCATCGTTAAACCGAATCCTGTGTTTTCTTTAATTTGTGTGTACTAATTATTCCTTCAGGTGTCCTGTCAATGGTTACGCCACCGGCACATATAAGTTTAGGTTTGAGGTTAGTAAACAAGGTAACGACGTTAATATTCAAAGAGCCATCCGCAGATTTAAAAGGACTTGCAAGTGTTACTACGAGGAGATCACAATGTGCAGGGTTTGTTTGACGATCACAGCTTTGGTTTGGTTTGGAACTTTGATTTGAGAAGGCGGTAATTCAAATTGAAGAACCAAATAATATCCAGAAATTTTTATAGTAAATTCATTGTGTAAAAATCTATATGTAAAAAAATTTTGAGCCCTTAAATTGAAAATTGATGTCACGCTCATACATCCTTAAAAGGCCTCTAATTCACGGAAAGCGGACGTATTAAATCTTCCTAATATAGTGGTCGTGGATAAAAATATAAAAACAGGATATTCAAATAGCTGTCAATATTATAATCATTTGGTTAAGGTATTTTTTTATAAAATTAATTTTTACATGTTACATGTAATTGAAATAAAATTTCAAAATAAAATTTCGAAATTCGAAACGTAGCAAGCTATATCGTTCATTTAAATAGTTTTTTTAACAAATATGTAAGTTATGAATTAAATTTTATATTATTATGTAAAAATTATTTTTATAAAAAAATATTATAATCATCATAAAGCTCTTTTATTCAATAGAAAATCTAGCAAACCAAAGTATGAACTTGAATGAATACTGAATATAACCTTAAATTATAAACAAACTTGACAGACAGTCACAAATTCACAAGAGTAACTACTTTCATTATAGTGTAAGATCCGGAATAAGAACGACCTTCATCTATCGAGTTTCCTAATGAACTTCAAATTTTGATAATATAATCTATTAATAAACAAAACTTGATTTGGTCGATTAATAAAAAATTAAAGTTGTCAATTTTATTTCATAAATGTAGTTATGGAGTTTCCTTATAATTTATATATAGAAATGTAGATAATTTTATTGCGAACACGATGGTATTTGGTCGTCATAACAAAAACTTGCAAAACTTAGGGTCTACAAGACTTGAAGTTTGAAAATTATAGCAGCGAGTGAAATATGAAATAAAATTAACAACTTTAATTCTTTATTAAAAATAGCCATGCAGGGAAATTGGATGGCGACCAAATCAAGTTTTGTTTATTAATACATTATCAAAATTTTAATTTTATTAGAAAACTCGATAGGTGAAAGTCGTTCTTATTCGGGTTCTTGTACTAGTATAATAAATTATTATTCACGCTAAGAGCTAATGCAGCTATCTTTTTTTAACGCATACATTGGGTATCCTTATTATTTTCGACGTACCGTATTTTTAAATTCACCCCCTTATAACAAATTTATTTCAGTTTGTCTTTATTGCACCTATGTTACTAGTTATTAATTTAATAATACCATCATATTTCCATAACGCATATCCGTTGCATTGTCGTATTTACCCCTAGTAGCGCCTAAAGAAGTTTTACTTCAATTACTTTGTATGTTTTGCAATAAAAAAATGTGGATAACATTGATATCCCCACATGCCGCATGTTGAAATTTCGCGCGCATCATAAGTCATAACCTATAACACATAACATTTGACGGCGTTGCTACATGTATTTAACATCAAATAAGTTTAAAATAGAACAATGTATTTAACATCGTAGATTTTTCGTAATTATTTGCTAATTAATCTTATCACAGTCTCTGAATCTCTATTTGTGAGTAACCAAAATGTTCGTCAATTTTTTTCTGTTTGTCGTTCCTATTTTCATTGAAATCCGAACGGTCCTTTTTGTGAAATAAAATAAAATCTATGATTTCTCATAATGATCAATGCTAAAAGCAGGGCCGTAACTAGGTAAGGCTGCGCTCTTGGCAAACCTGTAAAGTTGCGCCCCCCTCTCCAACCCCCGTCGTAATGGGCATTGTTTTTCAGTCAAAAACAATGCGGCAAAGTAAAAAAATGTATACAAACAAAAATAAAAAGAATGAAATTATCTACAAAAAATGTTCGAAAAATATTTTTGTAAAAGCGATTTTTACATATTAAGAGTTTTCAAAAAGTACAATTTACATTTCTAGTATAGGAGCGCCAGGATTTCATTATAAGCCACGGTATTATCATATATTGATATGCCCCCAACTTTTAAAATTTTAGCATTTTTACCCTCTTGTGAAAATAGCCGAGGTAACATAGATTTTTAACTCAACAAGAGACTCTTAAGTAACAAATTGTAAATTTAAAATTAAATGCTCACTTTTGTTACTTTTGCATGTGGTATTGTAATTGCTCGTGCACGCTCCACATGTGATATCATGCAGCTGGCTTCAGTACGCCTGGTTAAACAAACTTTCTGCGACTTATTTTCGCACATTGACCAAATTATCTCACTTTCCTCCAATTTCCAATTTTATTTGCACTTCACTTTAATAATTAAAATAAAAGCAAACATCAAATTAACTTAATTTTATTTATTAATTTTAAAATGGGGCTGCCATGTCGCTCGATGATGAACGATGAACGATGAACTTCTTGGCAATATGGAGGTGCCACGGGGAAACCGTTTATCTCCTTCAACTGATGTGGGCAACGGGCGTTGGAATTTATTGAGGTGCGTGGTTCCTCATTTGAAGCGCTAAGCTTGATCGGGCTGGGTTATTGGTCCATGGAGATAGATAGTGCGAAGAACACCTGGAGGTGTTCGTCCTGGAGGCGTGGTTATGCGGTCAGAAGGGTGGCGGAGTGGAGTGCGTCTCCGATCCGTGGATTTGGGACCCTAGAATTTGATGAACTTGGTCCTTTGCTGTCGATGGGGCGGGGCGAGTGTACGATCTGTGGATTGGGGTCCCTAGTATTTGATGAACTTGGTCGCTTGGTGTCGATGAGGCAGGGCGAGCGATTTGGTGTAATTCCAGGCGTCTTTGCATGGTTTCTTGGCAGCTGGGTGTTTGATGAACCCGGTACTTGGTGGGAACCTAAAACAAACATGTAAAGATTAGGATTACTTACACCCCGGCTGACGGGCGGATGAGGATGTTCTTTGGCCGGCTGTGTCCTAGATTGTGGCCTGGTTGGTACTGCCCTAGCTGCGAGATGAGAGAATTGTCAGAGAAGATCGCGGTCTTGTACAGTTTTTCCGCCTGGCTTTTAATGTGCACGTCGATGGTTTCCATCTTGGCATCGGCGTAGAGTCTTCTGTTGGTGACGTAGTACGGGCTGGAGAATGCGTGACGGATGCATTTATTTTGTACTACTTGTATCTTCTTTATGTGTGTTCGGGCAGCCGTCCCCCACACGGGAGTGGCGTAGGTCATGGTGGGCCTGATGATGGCCTTGTAGATGCGCAGCTTGTTTGCTGGTGACATCTTGCTGTTTGAAGCTAGAAGCGGGTATAGCTTTGAGAAGACAGCTCTTTCCCGGTTTGCGGCGGATTCGATGTGCTCCTTCCACAGCAGTCTGTAGTTCAACGTGACTCCCAGGTACTTTGAGGTGTTAGTCCATGGGATTGGGCTCTCGAACATGAAGATGTTTGTTCGAGGCCGAATCTGTCTTCGCTTCTTTTTGAACATTGTCGCGGTACTTTTCGTTGCGTTTAAACCGATGCGCCACGTTGCGAACCATTTTTCGAGGTTGTTAACGGTTTTTAGTAGGCGATCGGTTGCGAGGTCTTGATTCATGGAGGAAGTGTAGACGGCCGTGTCATCCGCGTAAAGCGAGATCTTCGTCCTCGGGTCGGTTGGAGCTGGCATGTCGCTCATGAAGATGTTGAAGAGGGTCGGGGCGAGGATGGATCTTTGGGGTACTCGGGCAGTGATGAAGCGCTCGGATGATCGGGTGCCTTTGAATTTGACCTTGAAATTTCCGATTTTCAAGGTATGACGCCACTAGCTTGACGAGTGCTGGTTGGATATTGGCGTTTAGCATCTTGTAAAGAAGACCTTGGTGCCACACTTTGTCGAATGCCTTCGACACGTCGAGTAGAACAAGTGCGGTGAACTCTTTCTTACTGAAACCAAGGGAGATGTGTTCGACCAGGCGGAGGACTTGCTGGACCGTGTTGTGTCTTGGTCGGAAACCGAACTGCTCGACTTGCAAAATGCTATTATCGAAGATGGTTTGTTTGATCCGGGTGGAGATGACTCTTTCGGCGACTTTCCCTAGCGACGGGAGGAGGCTGAGGGGGCGGTAGCTTTGGAGCTTCCGGTGGTCTTGACCTGCCTTGGGGATGACCACTACATCGGCAATGTTCCATTTCTGCGGGAAGTAGCGGAGTCGGAGTGAGGCGTTGATCCCGAAGAAATCGCACTGGACACTTCCGCAAAGAAACCAGTACGTCAACGTAGCCAAACTCCGGAAACATCAACACAGCCAACGTATAGAAAAATCAGAAGCGGACGTACTGTTAGATTTCCATCAAGATACGGAGAGATGGTTAGCATTATACCGTAAGAATTATTTTCCCGTGCAAACTCTTTTACTAGAAGGGGGGTAGTGTAGCGACCGGTATTAATGTCACAGTAATACCAACTACTAATACCAACCAAACAATATGATAATATCGATACCAACTCACAAATACTCTGAGTATATAAAGAGCAACACACAACAGATCCATTCAGTTAGAAACAAGCAGCAGCAGCAGCAGCAGCGGAAGAAGCCATTCGGCCATTATAAATATTTAGTAGCAACCGCTAATCACAGCGCTACATCTCTTTCGGCGACTTTCCCTAGAGACGGAAGGAGGCTGATGGGGCGGTAGCTTTGGGGGTTCCGGGGGTCTTGACCTGCCTTGGGGATGACCACTACACTACACTACCACTACATCGGCAGTTTTCCATTTCTGCGGGAAGTAGCGGAGTCGGAGTGAGGCGTTGATGATGCTGGTGAGTGCTGCGACTGCCTTGCGCGGCATCGCCTTGAGGGATCGATTTGTGATCGCGTCGGATCCGGGTGTCTTCCTGTTCTTTAGGGATCGGATGATTTGGGTCCATGTCGTTCATGAAGTCGACCGCGACTGACAACAACATTAAAAGTATATCAAAGCGCACGTTCCCATCAACAAAATAAAGAACAGGGACCTCAACGTGAGAAAATCATGGGAATGGTAAAGAAATGAATATCAATTAAGTTTTTTATATTATATTATTATAGCAGTATTAAATTTTTTTTTTTAATATTTTGCTTATTTTAATAATACCGAATTTATTGTAACCAATTTAGTCCAAAATTCCCAATAAGAAATAATATTTAATAATACCTTATCCATCGAAATTTGTCGTTTTTAAATGACGAATATAAAACAGGTGTTAATATTGAATTAAATATTTTCTTAAATTTTTTCTTCGTGGTGTATTTTTATTAAATCTGAAACTTTTTCACCAATCATAACAGCTGTTGCTGTGGGAGAACCCGAGACCGGATCTGGAAAAACACTTAAATCCGCCACCCTTAAGTTTTGTATTCCATGTACTTGTAATTTATCGTTTACTACCGCTGTCGACTGATTTGGACCCATTCTACAAGTTGATACGGCAGCGTAAGAAGAAGCCGTTAATAACCTAAACATACACTCCCAGTAATCTTTAGAACCAGTCGGATGCATCCTACATTGTGGATAATCGTCGTAAACAATGGAAGCATTGATACTTTTCATTGCAGGAGTTTCCAATAATTTTTCGAATATTTGAAGAGATTGATACAAAATCTCCATGTCTTGAGGATCACCCAGAATATTTAAATCTATTAACGGGTATTCGTACGGATCTCTGGAAGCAAGTTTAACACTACCAACGGATTTCGGTTGCAATAATGCCAAATAAACATTAAATGTTGATTGAGGATCAAATTTAGACCCAAGAGCATCGTTTGTTTCATCGGTGAAACTAGTACTGCCAGTTCCCAAGTATTTTAATTCTATATCTGGGTAATCATCAACGTTGGTGTAACTGCTCTGATAATAACCAATTCCTTCCCCGTTTCCTGGAACCTCTAAAGTACCCGAGTAAGCTAGATATTCTTCGACGTCTTGCCGTAGGGTATTTTTGGGTGTACTATAATTCGTTTTGACAAATAATTTGGTAAATCCTGGAGGTTCGATAAGGTTTTTACCGACAGGAAGATTTTTGACTAATGGAATATTGTGTTTGGCGAGTTCTTCTTTTGGCCCTATACCGGAAAGCATTAAAATTTTTGGAGAGCTGATCGCTCCGGTAGAAAGAATGACTTCCTTATTAGATCGAACATGATAGAGTTTTCCTTTGTACGTAAATTCAACTCCTTGTGCAATTTTGAAGCACTCATTAATAAGAACTCTTGTGACATAAGCTTTTTCTAATACTACCAAGTTTTTTCTTTTTTCTACCGGTTTTAAAAATGCGCTTCCTGCACTATCTCTTTTATTTCGAATTACATTGAACTGAAGAGGTGAGATGCCTAACTGTTTTTTCCCGTTGTAATCATTATTTTGGCTACAATTAAAAAGTTGTTTATGTGCTTTTATTAAGGCAGCAAATTGTGGACTGCGTAATTTCATGCTTTTGACATTCCAATATCCTCCTTTTCCGTGGTAGTTTGGATCTCCATCAACTTGGCAGTTTTCAGATTTGATATAATAAGGTAAAACATCGTTGAAAGTCCATCCCGTATTTCCTTGTCTAGTCCATCTATTAAAATCTTCCTTATTACCACGAGCATATACCAAACCGTTTATTCCGCTACTACCTCCTATTATTTTGCCCCTGGTAACAGGACAACGCTGGTCTTCCATCCCTAAAAATTAATTATAAAATCTTTATTTTCATCTTGACAATTTAAACATTTACCCAAACATGAAGTTGTTTGTTTTACTGTTTTATAATTCCAGTTAAATTTTGAATTAAACAAATGGGAATAAACTCCAGGAATTTTGCTAAATTCGGATGGAGATTCTCCTGCTTCCAGTACTAAAACTTTCCAGTTGTGTATTTCTGACAATCTGTTGGCTATTACCGATCCCGTGGGTCCAGCACCAGCGATTACGAAATCGGCCCATCCGTAATCTGCTCATAATAGGTTAATGAGGCTAGGAAGAAAGCGATTTTGAAATCTTACCGTGCACTTGATTGGTATTTGGTTTATATTCGTCCGCATTGGTGGGCAAATTGTAATACCTGGATTCTTTAATTTCTCGCTTAATTAAATTTTCAAAATAGTCGACTCTTTTAATATAGTTCTCGTTACAGTTTTCACAGCTTCTTGAAAATTTTTTCAAAGAGAAAAGAATAAAAATTTTTAAAAAAGTTTTATTTGTAATGTTGGCCATTTTACTGCAGAATAGCTTCGTTTTACAACATAAGTAAACTAAAAAAAAAAAAAATTAGTAATTTGTCAAATAATTAAATACAAGTTAATGCGCCAAGAAGCGACAAATCAAAATATATATACAGTAGAAGCTCGATTCTGTGAACACAAAAATCCAAAGGCATGTTCAAACTAGCGCAAGTGTTCACACTAACGGGGATGTAGAAAAACTAGTGTTTTGTGTATTGAAAAGAATTACATACTAACATCATGAAATAAAAATATTACAATGTTATCTCCACCTTGTATTTTGTAGACAACTAGACGAATTTCTTATAATTATGTAGATATGCATTTCTTTCATTTAAACACGGGTACCTTTATTTTATATTTAATCACGTACAAGTGATAAGAAGTGGGTGGTCGACATCAACATATTTAATTTATATATATAAAACATTAACAACTGTTAACTTTTACTGTTCACGTTATCGAGTGTAATAATGTTCGCGTTATCGAGTAGCTATAGAAAACATTGGGTGTTCACAGCACCGCCGAGATGTTCATAAATTCGAATGATCACACGTGTGTGAACTTAGCCCCGCACTTTTATCAAAAATGATTTTTGAAAGTTGTTCCAGGTTGTTCTAGGTTTGTTCTATATTGTTCCAAAATATTTTTGCGCGAATCGAAAAAATAACGCAAAAATTCGTGAAAAACCGTTTTTCGAGTTAGCCCCGCACTTTCAAATTAATAAAAAATTAAATTTTTTTTGTTGTTCCAGGTTGTTATGCATTTGTTCTATATTGTTCCAGAATATTTTTTCAAAATCTGAAAAAATAACGGCGTGAGAAGGACAACAGCATTTTTCGCCAGCCCCACACTTTCAAAAAATTTTAAATTTTTTGTTGTTCCAGGTTGTTCTACGTTTGTTCTACATTGTTCCAAAATATTTTATCAAAATCTGCAATAAATAAATAAAATAAAGGAAAACCCAAAAAGTATTAATAATAATGTCGGTTCTTTTTTTATTTTTTTTTCTCTGGTTCTGTTTTATTCAGATTTTTTGATTTTTTTAAAGTTTCCAAAGGTGAAACTTAGTATTGGACCCAATATTGACCCATATTAACCCGAATAATTTAAAATGATTAAAAAATACTTAAACCTTATGTCAGTTAATTTGATTAAGGTAGTACCACAGAACCGCAAGTGAAAAATGTGTGCTATGTGTTATTTGACTTCCGTAGTATTTATATTTGGCAACGCCGCGTAAAAGCAAACGAAATAGAAACATCAAAGTCAAAATTTAAAAATTATTCAATATTTTCAAAATTATTAAATCATACAAAAAAAATATTTCATTGGAAAGGCAAAAGAGTAACCGAAAATGCACATAAAATCTAAAAAAATTGCCTTAGCAAATCAATTAAAAAGCAAATAGCAATTTATAACAAATTTTTAATTATTTTGAAAATAAAGAAAAAAATACTTATAAAATCTTTAATATTAAAGTTTATTTATATAACAATAAAAATTGAAAATGCGTGTAACCGTCACACGCAATTGAAGTAATATTTTTTTGGCATTATGATAATTACCGATTAAGTGAAAAATAATAGTTATTAATTATATAAAGCGATTAAGGAGCTTCTAATCTAAAACAATTCTCGTTTGTAACGTTGATTGGAAGTTTTTAGTATAAAAATAGTACAAAAACGTCGATTTTCAAAAAATATTTTCTTTAAATTATGAACGATTACCTATCCTGAAATTTTTACAGTAAATTCATTGTGTAAAAATCTATATGTAAAAAAATTTTGAGCCTTTAAATTGAAAATTGTTGTCATGCTTATACATCCTTAAAAGGCCTCTAATTCACGTAAAGCGAACGTATTAAGTGGTCGTGGATAAAAATAGAAAAACAGGATATTTAAATAGCTGTCAATATTATAATCATCTAGTTAAGGTATATTTTTATAAATTTAATTTTTACAGGTTCCATGTAATTGAAATAAAATTTCAAAATTAAATTTCGAAATTCGAAACATAGCAAGCTACATCGTTCATTTAAATAGTTTTTTAACACATATGTAAGTTATGAATTAAATTTTATTTCAATTTCATGTAACATGTAAAAATTATTTTTATAAAAAAATATTATAATCATCATAGAGCCCTTTTATTCAATAGAAAATTTAGCAAACCAAAGTATGAAATTGCATGAATACTGAATATAACCTTAAATTGTGAACAAACTTGACAGACAGTCACAAATTCACAAGAGTAACTACTGTCATTATAGTCTAAGATCTGTAATAAGAACGACCTTCACCTATCCAGTTTCCTAATAAAATTCAAATTTTGATAATATAATCTATTAATAAACAAAACTTGATTTGGTCGCCATCCATCGTCATAACAAAAACTTGCAAAATTTAGGGTCTACAAGACTTGACGTTCGAAAATTATAGCAGCGAGTGAAATATGAAATAAAATTAACAATTTTAATTCTTTATTAAAAATAGCCATGCAGGGAAATTGGATGGCGACCAAATCAAGTTTTGTTTATTAATACATTATCAAAATTTTAATTTTATTAGAAAACTCGATAGGTGAAGGTCATTCTTATTCGGGTTCTTGTACTAGTATAAAAAATTATTATTCACGCTAAGAGCTAATGCAGCTATCTTTTTTTAACGAATACAATGGGCATCTTTATTATTTTCTACTTACCGTATTTTTAAATTAACCCCCTTAAACAAATTTATTTCAGTTCGTCTTTGTTGTACCTATGTTACTAGTTATTAATTTAATAATACCACCATATTGCCGTAACTCATATCCGTTGCATTGTCGTATTTACCCCTAGTCGCGCCTAAAGAAGTTTTACTCCAATTACTTTGTATGTTTTGCAATAAAAAAATGTGTATAACACGTAACATTTGACGGCGTTGCTACATGTATTTAACATCGTAGATTTTTCGTAATTATTTGATAATTACACTTATCACAGTCTCTGAATCACTATTTGTGAATAACAAAAATGTGCGTCAATTTTTTTCTGTTCGTGATTCCCATTTTCATTGCAATCTGAACGGTACTTTTTGTGAAAATGTGTAACAGGTAGCCAGAACAGCGCACGCTATTTGATTTGACAAATGAGTGCCAAATTATTTTATCGGAATACATAGACATCATTTGTATTACAAAATGCCATTAAAAAAACTGTCCGATGTGAGGTTCGAACTCACGATCACAGAATAATATAATTATGTTGCAATCACATAACGCAATACACTGTAATGGTTCATCTAATAATATTGTTTAATTTGTATTACTGTAACAATTGGGGTTCGGGTTGCTGGTTACGTAATACCGTTACTTCTATTTTGCGATTTTAAATAATTTATAATTATTAATTATTTCAAATGATAAAGTTCCTTAAACTTTAAACTTTTCGACCCCCAAAAAGTGAAAGTCTCAAATCGGATACTTTTTCGATATTTTCTTGTATATTTTGAGCAGAAAATTCGATTGGCGTACGCAGATTCCTCGTCAGTATGATATTTTAAATTTTATCCGGCTTTAAAGTGATCCGATTCGATGCCAATTTGAGCTTCCCTTGCTTCGCATTTTGCGACGGATTAAAGTGTTTGCGCCAGGATCCAGCGCGTTTTTCGAACTCTACGCATCGAATTTAGTCGATTTATGCACTAAAAACACAAGTGAAATTTTTCACGATTTTTGAAAAAATTCAAAGGTTAACCCCTTTGAAACTTTTCGACCCCAAAAAGTGAAAGTCTCAAATCGGATACTTTTTCGATATTTTCTTGTATATTTTGAGCAGAAAATTCGATTGGCGCACGCAGATTCCTCGTAAGTATGATATTTTAAATTTTATCCGGCTTTAAAGTGAATCGATTCGATGCCAATTTGAGCTTCCCTTGCTTCGCATTTTGCGACGGATTAAAGTGTTTGCGCCAGGATCCAGCGCGTTTTTCGAACTCTACGCATCGAATTTAGTCGATTTATGCACTAAAAACACAAGTGAAATTTTTCACGATTTTTGAAAAAATTCAAAGGTTAACCCCTTTGAAACTTTTCGACCCCAAAAAGTGAAAGTCTCAAATCGGATACTTTTTCGATATTTTCTTGTATATTTTGAGCAGAAAATTCGATTGGCGCACGCAGATTCCTCGTAAGTATGATATTTTAAATTTTATCCGGCTTTAAAGTGAATCGATTCTATGCCAATTTGACCTTCCCTTGCTTCGCATTTTGCGACGGATTAAAGTGTTTGCGCCAGGATCCAGCGCGTTTTTCGTACTCTACGCATCGAATTTAGTCGATTTATGCACTAAAAACACAAGTGAAATTTTTCACGATTTTTGAAAAAATTCAAAGGTTAACCCCTTTGAAACTTTTCGACCCCAAAAAGTGAAAGTCTCAAATCGGATACTTTTTCGATATTTTCTTGTATATTTTGAGCAGAAAATTCGATTGGCGCACGCAGATTCCTCGTAAGTATGATATTTTAAATTTTATCCGGCTTTAAAGTGAATCGATTCGATGCCAATTTGAGCTTCCCTTGCTTCGCATTTTGCGACGGATTAAAGTGTTTGCGCCAGGATCCAGCGCGTTTTTCGAACTCTACGCATCGAATTTAGTCGATTTATGCACTAAAAACACAAGTGAAATTTTTCACGATTTTTGAAAAAATTCAAAGGTTAACCCCTTTGAAACTTTTCGACCCCAAAAAGTGAAAGTCTCAAATCGGATACTTTTTCGATATTTTCTTGTATATTTTGAGCAGAAAATTCGATTGGCGCACGCAGATTCCTCGTAAGTATGATATTTTAAATTTTATCCGGCTTTAAAGTGAATCGATTCGATGCCAATTTGACCTTCCCTTGCTTCGCATTTTGCGACGGATTAAAGTGTTTGCGCCAGGATCCAGCGCGTTTTTCGAACTCTACGCATCGAATTTAGTCGATTTATGCACTAAAAACACAAGTGAAATTTTTCACGATATTTGAAAAAATTCAAAGGTTAACCCCTTTGAAACTTTTCGACCCCAAAAAGTGAAAGTCTCAAATCGGATACTTTTTCGATATTTTCTTGTATATTTTGAGCAGAAAATTCGATTGGCGCACGCAGATTCCTCGTAAGTATGATATTTTAAATTTTATCCGGCTTTAAAGTGAATCGATTCGATGCCAATTTGAGCTTCCCTTGCTTCGCATTTTGCGACGGATTGAAGTGTTTGCGCCAGGATCCAGCGCGTTTTTCGAACTCTACGCATCGAATTTAGTCGATTTATGCACTAAAAACACAAGTGAAATTTTTCACGATTTTTGAAAAAATTCAAAGGTTAACCCCTTTGAAACTTTTCGACCCCAAAAAGTGAAAGTCTCAAATCGGATACTTTTTCGATATTTTCTTGTATATTTTGAGCAGAAAATTCGATTGGCGCACGCAGATTCCTCGTAAGTATGATATTTTAAATTTTATCCGGCTTTAAAGTGAATCGATTCGATGCCAATTTGACCTTCCCTTGCTTCGCATTTTGCGACGGATTAAAGTGTTTGCGCCAGGATCCAGCGCGTTTTTCGAACTCTACGCATCGAATTTAGTCGATTTATGCACTAAAAACACAAGTGAAATTTTTCACAATTTTTGAAAAAATTCAAAGGTTAACCCCTTTGAAACTTTTCGACCCCAAAAAGTGAAAGTCTCAAATCGGATACTTTTTCGATATTTTCTTGTATATTTTGAGCAGAAAATTCGATTGGCGCACGCAGATTCCTCGTAAGTATGATATTTTAAATTTTATCCGGCTTTAAAGTGAATCGATTCGATGCCAATTTGACCTTCCCTTGCTTCGCATTTTGCGACGGATTAAAGTGTTTGCGCCAGGATCCAGCGCGTTTTTCGAACTCTACGCATCGAATTTAGTCGATTTATGCACTAAAAACACAAGTGAAATTTTTCACGATTTTTGAAAAAATTCAAAGGTTAACCCCTTTGAAACTTTTCGACCCCAAAAAGTGAAAGTCTCAAATCGGATACTTTTTCGATATTTTCTTGTATATTTTGAGCAGAAAATTCGATTGGCGCACGCAGATTCCTCGTAAGTATGATATTTTAAATTTTATCCGGCTTTAAAGTGAATCGATTCGATGCCAATTTGAGCTTCCCTTGCTTCGCATTTTGCGACGGATTAAAGTGTTTGCGCCAGGATCCAGCGCGTTTTTCGAACTCTACGCATCGAATTTAGTCGATTTATGCACTAAAAATACAAGTGAAATTTTTCACGATTTTTGAAAAAATTCAAAGGTTAACCCCTTTGAAACTTTTCGACCCCAAAAAGTGAAAGTCTCAAATCGGATACTTTTTCGATATTTTCTTGTATATTTTGAGCAGAAAATTCGATTGGCGCACGCAGATTCCTCGTAAGTATGATATTTTAAATTTTATCCGGCTTTAAAGTGAATCGATTCGATGCCAATTTGACCTTCCTTTGCTTCGCATTTTGCGACGGATTAAAGTGTTTGCGCCAGGATCCAGCGCGTTTTTCGAACTCTACACATCGAATTTAGTCGATTTATGCACTAAAAATACAAGTGAAATTTTTCACGATTTTTGAAAAAATTCAAAGGTTAACCCCTTTGAAACTTTTCGACCCCAAAAAGTGAAAGTCTCAAATCGGATACTTTTTCGATATTTTCTTGTATATTTTGAGCAGAAAATTCGATTGGCGCACGCAGATTCCTCGTAAGTATGATATTTTAAATTTTATCCGGCTTTAAAGTGAATCGATTCGATGCCAATTTGAGCTTCCCTTGCTTCGCATTTTGCGACGGATTAAAGTGTTTGCGCCAGGATCCAGCGCGTTTTTCGAACTCTACGCATCGAATTTAGTCGATTTATGCACTAAAAACACAAGTGAAATTTTTCACGATTTTTGAAAAAATTCAAAGGTTAACCCCTTTGAAACTTTTCGACCCCAAAAAGTGAAAGTCGCAAATCGGATACTTTTTCGATATTTTCTTGTATATTTTGAGCAGAAAATTCGATTGGCGCACGCAGATTCCTCGTAAGTATGATATTTTAACTTTTATCCGGCTTTAAAGTGAATCGATTCGATGCCAATTTGAGCTTCCCTTGCTTCGCATTTTGCGACGGATTAAAGTGTTTGCGCCAGGATCCAGCGCGTTTTTCGAACTCTACGCATCGAATTTAGTCGATTTATGCACTAAAAACACAAGTGAAATTTTTCACGATTTTTGAAAAAATTCAAAGGGAACCCCTTTGAAACTTTTCGACCCCAAAAAGTGAAAGTCTCAAATCGGATACTTTTTCGATATTTTCTTGTATATTTTGAGCAGAAAATTCGATTGGCGCACGCAGATTCCTCGTAAGTATGATATTTTAAATTTTATCCGGCTTTAAAGTGAATCGATTCTATGCCAATTTGACCTTCCCTTGCTTCGCATTTTGCGACGGATTAAAGTGTTTGCGCCAGGATCCAGCGCGTTTTTCGAACTCTACGCATCGAATTTAGTCGATTTATGCACTAAAAACACAAGTGAAATTTTTCACGATTTTTGAAAAAATTCAAAGGTTAACCCCTTTGAAACTTTTCGACCCCAAAAAGTGAAAGTCTCAAATCGGATACTTTTTCGATATTTTCTTGTATATTTTGAGCAGAAAATTCGATTGGCGCACGCAGATTCCTCGTAAGTATGATATTTTAAATTTTATCCGGCTTTAAAGTGAATCGATTCTATGCCAATTTGACCTTCCCTTGCTTCGCATTTTGCGACGGATTAAAGTGTTTGCGCCAGGATCCAGCGCGTTTTTCGTACTCTACGCATCGAATTTAGTCGATTTATGCACTAAAAACACATGTGAAATTTTTCACGATTTTTGAAAAAATTCAAAGGTTAACCCCTTTGAAACTTTTCGACCCCAAAAAGTGAAAGTCTCAAATCGGATACTTTTTCGATATTTTCTTGTATATTTTGAGCAGAAAATTCGATTGGCGCACGCAGATTCCTCGTAAGTATGATATTTTAAATTTTATCCGGCTTTAAAGTGAATCGATTCGATGCCAATTTGAGCTTCCCTTGCTTCGCATTTTGCGACGGATTAAAGTGTTTGCGCCAGGATCCAGCGCGTTTTTCGAACTCTACGCATCGAATTTAGTCGATTTATGCACTAAAAACACAAGTGAAATTTTTCACGATTTTTGAAAAAATTCAAAGGTTAACCCCTTTGAAACTTTTGGACCCCAAAAAGTGAAAGTCGCAAATCGGATACTTTTTCGATATTTTCTTGTATATTTTGAGCAGAAAATTCGATTGGCGCACGCAGATTCCTCGTAAGTATGATATTTTAAATTTTATCCGGCTTTAAAGTGAATCGATTCGATGCCAATTTGACCTTCCCTTGCTTCGCATTTTGCGACGGATTAAAGTGTTTGCGCCAGGATCCAGCGCGTTTTTCGAACTCTACGCATCGAATTTAGTCGATTTATGCACTAAAAACACAAGTGAAGTTTTTCACGATTTTTGAAAAAATTCAAAGGTTAACCCCTTTGAAACTTTTCGACCCCAAAAAGTGAAAGTCTCAAATCGGATACTTTTTCGATATTTTCTTGTATATTTTGAGCAGAAAATTCGATTGGCGCACGCAGATTCCTCGTAAGTATGATATTTTAAATTTTATTCGGCTTTAAAGTGAATCGATTCGATGCCAATTTGACCTTCCCTTGCTTCGCATTTAGCGACGGATTAAAGTGTTTGCGCCAGGATCCAGCGCGTTTTTCGAACTCTACGCATCGAATTTAGTCGATTTATGCACTAAAAACACAAGTAAAATTTTTCACGATATTTGAAAAAATTCAAGGGTTAACCCCTTTGAAACTTTTCGACCCCAAAAAGTGAAAGTCTCAAATCGGATACTTTTTCGATATTTTCTTGTATATTTTGAGCAGAAAATTCGATTGGCGCACGCAGATTCCTCGTAAGTATGATATTTTAAATTTTATCCGGCTTTAAAGTGAATCGATTCGATGCCAATTTGAGCTTCCCTTGCTTCGCATTTTGCGACGGATTGAAGTGTTTGCGCCAGGATCCAGCGCGTTTTTCGAACTCTACGCATCGAATTTAGTCGATTTATGCACTAAAAACACAAGTGAAATTTTTCACGATTTTTGAAAAAATTCAAAGGTTAACCCCTTTGAAACTTTTCGACCCCAAAAAGTGAAAGTCTCAAATCGGATACTTTTTCGATATTTTCTTGTATATTTTGAGCAGAAAATTCGATTGGCGCACGCAGATTCCTCGTAAGTATGATATTTTAAATTTTATCCGGCTTTAAAGTGAATCGATTCGATGCCAATTTGAGCTTCCCTTGCTTCGCATTTTGCGACGGATTAAAGTGTTTGCGCCAGGATCCAGCGCATTTTTCGAACTCTACGCATCGAATTTAGTCGATTTATGCACTAAAAACACAAGTGAAATTTTTCACGATTTTTGAAAAAATTCAAAGGTTAACCCCTTTGAAACTTTTGGACCCCAAAAAGTGAAAGTCGCAAATCGGATACTTTTTCGATATTTTCTTGTATATTTTGAGCAGAAAATTCGATTGGCGCACGCAGATTCCTCGTAAGTATGATATTTTAAATTTTATCCGGCTTTAAAGTGAATCGATTCGATGCCAATTTGAGCTTCCCTTGCTTCGCATTTTGCGACGGATTGAAGTGTTTGCGCCAGGATCCAGCGCGTTTTTCGAACTCTACGCATCGAATTTAGTCGATTTATGCACTAAAAACACAAGTGAAATTTTTCACGATTTTTGAAAAAATTCAAAGGTTAACCCCTTTGAAACTTTTCGACCCCAAAAAGTGAAAGTCTCAAATCGGATACTTTTTCGATATTTTCTTGTATATTTTGAGCAGAAAATTCGATTGGCGCACGCAGATTCCTCGTAAGTATGATATTTTAAATTTTATCCGGCTTTAAAGTGAATCGATTCGATGCCAATTTGAGCTTCCCTTGCTTCGCATTTTGCGACGGATTGAAGTGTTTGCGCCAGGATTCAGCGCGTTTTTCGAACTCTACGCATCGAATTTAGTCGATTTATGCACTAAAAACACAAGTGAAATTTTTCACGATTTTTGAAAAAATTCAAAGGTTAACCCCTTTGAAACTTTTCGACCCCAAAAAGTGAAAGTCTCAAATCGGATACTTTTTCGATATTTTCTTGTATATTTTGAGCAGAAAATTCGATTGGCGCACGCAGATTCCTCGTAAGTATGATATTTTAAATTTTATCCGGCTTTAAAGTGAATCGATTCGATGCCAATTTGAGCTTCCCTTGCTTCGCATTTTGCGACGGATTAAAGTGTTTGCGCCAGGATCCAGCGCATTTTTCGAACTCTACGCATCGAATTTAGTCGATTTATGCACTAAAAATACAAGTGAAATTTTTCACGATTTTTGAAAAAATTCAAAGGTTAACCCCTTTGAAACTTTTCGACCCCAAAAAGTGAAAGTCTCAAATCGGATACTTTTTCGATATTTTCTTGTATATTTTGAGCAGAAAATTCGATTGGCGCACGCAGATTCCTCGTAAGTATGATATTTTAAATTTTATCCGGCTTTAAAGTGAATCGATTCGATGCCAATTTGACCTTCCCTTGCTTCGCATTTTGCGACGGATTAAAGTGTTTGCGCCAGGATCCAGCGCGTTTTTCGAACTCTACGCATCGAATTTAGTCGATTTATGCACTAAAAACACAAGTGAAATTTTTCACGATTTTTGAAAAAATTCAAAGGTTAACCCCTTTGAAACTTTTCGACCCCAAAAAGTGAAAGTCGCAAATCGGATACTTTTTCGATATTTTCTTGTATATTTTGAGCAGAAAATTCGATTGGCGCACGCAGATTCCTCGTAAATATGATATTTTAAATTTTATCCGGCTTTAAAGTGAATCGATTCGATGCCAATTTGACCTTCCCTTGCTTCGCATTTTGCGACGGATTAAAGTGTTTGCGCCAGGATCCAGCGCGTTTTTCGTACTCTACGCATCGAATTTAGTCGATTTATGCACTAAAAACACATGTGAAATTTTTCACGATTGTTGAAAAAATTCAAAGGTTAACCCCTTTGAAACTTTTCGACCCCAAAAAGTGAAAGTCTCAAATCGGATACTTTTTCGATATTTTCTTGTATATTTTGAGCAGAAAATTCGATTGGCGCACGCAGATTCCTCGTAAGTATGATATTTTAAATTTTATCCGGCTTTAAAGTGAATCGATTCGATGCCAATTTGAGCTTCCCTTGCTTCGCATTTTGCGACGGATTGAAGTGTTTGCGCCAGGATCCAGCGCGTTTTTCGAACTCTACGCATCGAATTTAGTCGATTTATGCACTAAAAACACAAGTGAAATTTTTCACGATTTTTGAAAAAATTCAAAGGTTAACCCCTTTGAAACTTTTCGACCCCAAAAAGTGAAAGTCTCAAATCGGATACTTTTTCGATATTTTCTTGTATATTTTGAGCAGAAAATTCGATTGGCGCACGCAGATTCCTCGTAAGTATGATATTTTAAATTTTATCCGGCTTTAAAGTGAATCGATTCGATGCCAATTTGACCTTCCCTTGCTGCGCATTTTGCGACGGATTAAAGTGTTTGCGCCAGGATCCAGCGCGTTTTTCGAACTCTACGCATCGAATTTAGTCGATTTATGCACTAAAAACACAAGTGAAATTTTTCACGATTTTTGAAAAAATTCAAAGGTTAACCCCTTTGAAACTTTTCAACCCCAAAAAGTGAAAGTCTCAAATCGGATACTTTTTCGATATTTTCTTGTATATTTTGAGCAGAAAATTCGATTGGCGCACGCAGATTCCTCGTAAGTATGATATTTTAAATTTTATCCGGCTTTAAAGTGAATCGATTCGATGCCAATTTGAGCTTCCCTTGCTTCGCATTTTGCGACGGATTAAAGTGTTTGCGCCAGGATCCAGCGCATTTTTCGAACTCTACGCATCGAATTTAGTCGATTTATGCACTAAAAACACAAGTGAAATTTTTCACGATTTTTGAAAAAATTCAAAGGTTAACCCCTTTGAAACTTTTCGACCCCAAAAAGTGAAAGTCTCAAATCGGATACTTTTTCGTTATTTTCTTGTATATTTTGAGCAGAAAATTCGATTGGCGCACGCAGATTCCTCGTAAGTATGATATTTTAAATTTTATCCGGCTTTAAAGTGAATCGATTCGATGCCAATTTGAGCTTCCCTTGCTTCGCATTTTGCGACGGATTAAAGTGTTTGCGCCAGGAGCCAGCGCATTTTTCGAACTCTACGCATCGAATTTAGTCGATTTATGCACTAAAAACACAAGTGAAATTTTTCACGATTTTTGAAAAAATTCAAAGGTTAACCCCTTTGAAACTTTTCGACCCCAAAAAGTGAAAGTCTCAAATCGGATACTTTTTCGATATTTTCTTGTATATTTTGAGCAGAAAATTCGATTGGCGCACGCAGATTCCTCGTAAGTATGATATTTTAAATTTTATCCGGCTTTAAAGTGAATCGATTCGATGCCAATTTGAGCTTCCCTTGCTTCGCATTTTGCGACGGATTAAAGTGTTTGCGCCAGGATCCAGCGCGTTTTTCGAACTCTACGCATCGAATTTAGTCGATTTATGCACTAAAAACACAAGTGAAATTTTTCACGATTTTTGAAAAAATTCAAAGGTTAACCCCTTTGAAACTTTTCGACCCCAAAAAGTGAAAGTCTCAAATCGGATACTTTTTCGATATTTTCTTGTATATTTTGAGCAGAAAATTCGATTGGCGCACGCAGATTCCTCGTAAGTATGATATTTTAAATTTTATCCGGCTTTAAAGTGAATCGATTCGATGCCAATTTGACCTTCCCTTGCTTCGCATTTTGCGACGGATTAAAGTGTTTGCGCCAGGATCCAGCGCGTTTTTCGAACTCTACGCATCGAATTTAGTCGATTTATGCACTAAAAACACAAGTGAAATTTTTCACGATTTTTGAAAAAATTCAAAGGTTAACCCCTTTGAAACTTTTCGACCCCAAAAAGTGAAAGTCTCAAATCGGATACTTTTTCGATATTTTCTTGTATATTTTGAGCAGAAAATTCGATTGGCGCACGCAGATTCCTCGTAAGTATGATATTTTAAATTTTATCCGGCTTTAAAGTGAATCGATTCGATGCCAATTTGAGCTTCCCTTGCTTCGCATTTTGCGACGGATTAAAGTGTTTGCGCCAGGATCCAGCGCGTTTTTCGAACTCTACGCATCGAATTTAGTCGATTTATGCACTAAAAACACAAGTGAAATTTTTCACGATTTTTGAAAAAATTCAAAGGTTAACCCCTTTGAAACTTTTCGACCCCAAAAAGTGAAAGTCTCAAATCGGATACTTTTTCGATATTTTCTTGTATATTTTGAGCAGAAAATTCGATTGGCGCACGCAGATTCCTCGTAAGTATGATATTTTAAATTTTATCCGGCTTTAAAGTGAATCGATTCGATGCCAATTTGAGCTTCCCTTGCTTCGCATTTTGCGACGGATTAAAGTGTTTGCGCCAGGATCCAGCGCGTTTTTCGAACTCTACGCATCGAATTTAGTCGATTTATGCACTAAAAACACAAGTGAAATTTTTCACGATTTTTGAAAAAATTCAAAGGTTAACCCCTTTGAAACTTTTCGACCCCAAAAAGTGAAAGTCTCAAATCGGATACTTTTTCGATATTTTCTTGTATATTTTGAGCAGAAAATTCGATTGGCGCACGCAGATTCCTCGTAAGTATGATATTTTAAATTTTATCCGGCTTTAAAGTGAATCGATTCGATGCCAATTTGACCTTCCCTTGCTTCGCATTTTGCGACGGATTAAAGTGTTTGCGCCAGGATCCAGCGCGTTTTTCGAACTCTACGCATCGAATTTAGTCGATTTATGCACTAAAAACACAAGTGAAATTTTTCACGATTTTTGAAAAAATTCAAAGGTTAACCCCTTTGAAACTTTTCGACCCCAAAAAGTGAAAGTCTCAAATCGGATACTTTTTCGATATTTTCTTGTATATTTTGAGCAGAAAATTCGATTGGCGCACGCAGATTCCTCGTAAGTATGATATTTTAAATTTTATCCGGCTTTAAAGTGAATCGATTCGATGCCAATTTGAGCTTCCCTTGCTTCGCATTTTGCGACGGATTAAAGTGTTTGCGCCAGGATCCAGCGCGTTTTTCGAACTCTACGCATCGAATTTAGTCGATTTATGCACTAAAAACACAAGTGAAATTTTTCACGATTTTTGAAAAAATTCAAAGGTTAACCCCTTTGAAACTTTTCGACCCCAAAAAGTGAAAGTCTCAAATCGGATACTTTTTCGATATTTTCTTGTATATTTTGAGCAGAAAATTCGATTGGCGCACGCAGATTCCTCGTAAGTATGATATTTTAAATTTTATCCGGCTTTAAAGTGAATCGATTCGATGCCAATTTGAGCTTCCCTTGCTTCGCATTTTGCGACGGATTAAAGTGTTTGCGCCAGGATCCAGCGCGTTTTTCGAACTCTACGCATCGAATTTAGTCGATTTATGCACTAAAAACACAAGTGAAATTTTTCACGATTTTTGAAAAAATTCAAAGGTTAACCCCTTTGAAACTTTTCGACCCCAAAAAGTGAAAGTCTCAAATCGGATACTTTTTCGATATTTTCTTGTATATTTTGAGCAGAAAATTCGATTGGCGCACGCAGATTCCTCGTAAGTATGATATTTTAAATTTTATTCGGCTTTAAAGTGAATCGATTCGATGCCAATTTGACCTTCCCTTGCTTCGCATTTTGCGACGGATTAAAGTGTTTGCGCCAGGATCCAGCGCGTTTTTCGAACTCTACGCATCGAATTTAGTCGATTTATGCACTAAAAACACAAGTGAAATTTTTCACGATTTTTGAAAAAATTCAAAGGTTAACCCCTTTGAAACTTTTCGACCCCAAAAAGTGAAAGTTTCAAATCGGATACTTTTTCGATATTTTCTTGTATATTTTGAGCAGAAAATTCGATTCGCGCACGCAGATTCCTCGTAAGTATGATATTTTAAATTTTATCCGGCTTTAAAGTGAATCGATTCTATGCCAAATTGACCTTCCCTTGCTTCGCATTTAGCGACGGATTAAAGTGTTTGCGCCAGGATCCAGCGCGTTTTTCGAACTCTACGCATCGAATTTAGTCGATTTATGCACTAAAAACACAAGTGAAATTTTTCACGATTTTTGAAAAAATTCAAAGGTTAACCCCTTTGAAACTTTTCGACCCCAAAAAGTGAAAGTCTCAAATCGGATACTTTTTCGATATTTTCTTGTATATTTTGAGCAGAAAATTCGATTGGCGCACGCAGATTCCTCGTAAGTATGATATTTTAAATTTTATCCGGCTTTAAAGTGAATCGATTCGATGCCAATTTGAGCTTCCCTTGCTTCGCATTTTGCGACGGATTGAAGTGTTTGCGCCAGGATCCAGCGCGTTTTTCGAACTCTACGCATCGAATTTAGTCGATTTATGCACTAAAAACACAAGTGAAATTTTTCACGATTTTTGAAAAAATTCAAAGGTTAACCCCTTTGAAACTTTTCGACCCCAAAAAGTGAAAGTCTCAAATCGGATACTTTTTCGATATTTTCTTGTATATTTTGAGCAGAAAATTCGATTGGCGCACGCAGATTCCTCGTAAGTATGATATTTTAAATTTTATCCGGCTTTAAAGTGAATCGATTCGATGCCAATTTGACCTTCCCTTGCTTCGCATTTTGCGACGGATTAAAGTGTTTGCGCCAGGATCCAGCGCGTTTTTCGAACTCTACGCATCGAATTTAGTCGATTTTTGCACTAAAAACACAAGTGAAATTTTTCACGATTTTTGAAAAAATGCAAAGGTTAACCCCTTTGAAACTTTTCGACCCCAAAAAGTGAAAGTCGCAAATCGGATACTTTTTCGATATTTTCTTGTATATTTTGAGCAGAAAATTCGATTGGCGCACGCAGATTCCTCGTAAATATGATATTTTAAATTTTATCCGGCTTTAAAGTGAATCGATTCGATGCCAATTTGACCTTCCCTTGCTTCGCATTTTGCGACGGATTAAAGTGTTTGCGCCAGGATCCAGCGCGTTTTTCGTACTCTACGCATCGAATTTAGTCGATTTATGCACTAAAAACACATGTGAAATTTTTCACGATTGTTGAAAAAATTCAAAGGTTAACCCCTTTGAAACTTTTCGACCCCAAAAAGTGAAAGTCTCAAATCGGATACTTTTTCGATATTTTCTTGTATATTTTGAGCAGAAAATTCGATTGGCGCACGCAGATTCCTCGTAAGTATGATATTTTAAATTTTATCCGGCTTTAAAGTGAATCGATTCGATGCCAATTTGAGCTTCCCTTGCTTCGCATTTTGCGCCGGATTAAAGTGTTTGCGCCAGGATCCAGCGCGTTTTTCGAACTCTACGCATCGAATTTAGTCGATTTATGCACTAAAAACACAAGTGAAATTTTTCACGATTTTTGAAAAAATTCAAAGGTTAACCCCTTTGAAACTTTTCGACCCCAAAAAGTGAAAGTCTCAAATCGGATACTTTTTCGATATTTTCTTGTATATTTTGAGCAGAAAATTCGATTGGCGCACGCAGATTCCTCGTAAGTATGATATTTTAAATTTTATCCGGCTTTAAAGTGAATCGATTCGATGCCAATTTGACCTTCCCTTGCTTCGCATTTTGCGACGGATTAAAGTGTTTGCGCCAGGATCCAGCGCGTTTTTCGAACTCTACGCATCGAATTTAGTCGATTTATGCACTAAAAACACAAGTGAAATTTTTCACGATTTTTGAAAAAATTCAAAGGTTAACCCCTTTGAAACTTTTCGACCCCAAAAAGTGAAAGTCGCAAATCGGATACTTTTTCGATATTTTCTTGTATATTTTGAGCAGAAAATTCGATTGGCGCACGCAGATTCCTCGTAAATATGATATTTTAAATTTTATCCGGCTTTAAAGTGAATCGATTCGATGCCAATTTGACCTTCCCTTGCTTCGCATTTTGCGACGGATTAAAGTGTTTGCGCCAGGATCCAGCGCGTTTTTCGTACTCTACGCATCGAATTTAGTCGATTTATGCACTAAAAACACATGTGAAATTTTTCACGATTGTTGAAAAAATTCAAAGGTTAACCCCTTTGAAACTTTTCGACCCCAAAAAGTGAAAGTCTCAAATCGGATACTTTTTCGATATTTTCTTGTATATTTTGAGCAGAAAATTCGATTGGCGCACGCAGATTCCTCGTAAGTATGATATTTTAAATTTTATCCGGCTTTAAAGTGAATCGATTCGATGCCAATTTGACCTTCCCTTGCTTCGCATTTTGCGACGGATTAAAGTGTTTGCGCCAGGATCCAGCGCGTTTTTCGAACTCTACGCATCGAATTTAGTCGATTTATGCACTAAAAACACAAGTGAAATTTTTCACGATTTTTGAAAAAATTCAAAGGTTAACCCCTTTGAAACTTTTCGACCCCAAAAAGTGAAAGTCTCAAATCGGATACTTTTTCGATATTTTCTTGTATATTTTGAGCAGAAAATTCGATTGGCGCACGCAGATTCCTCGTAAGTATGATATTTTAAATTTTATCCGGCTTTAAAGTGAATCGATTCGATGCCAATTTGAGCTTCCCTTGCTTCGCATTTTGCGACGGATTAAAGTGTTTGCGCCAGGATCCAGCGCGTTTTTAGAACTCTACGCATCGAATTTAGTCGATTTATGCACTAAAAACACAAGTGAAATTTTTCACGATTTTTGAAAAAATTCAAAGGTTAACCCCTTTGAAACTTTTCGACCCCAAAAAGTGAAAGTCTCAAATCGGATACTTTTTCGATATTTTCTTGTATATTTTGAGCAGAAAATTCGATTGGCGCACGCAGATTCCTCGTAAGTATGATATTTTAAATTTTATCCGGCTTTAAAGTGAATCGATTCGATGCCAATTTGAGCTTCCCTTGCTTCGCATTTTGCGACGGATTGAAGTGTTTGCGCCAGGATCCAGCGCGTTTTTCGAACTATACGCATCGAATTTAGTCGATTTATGCACTAAAAACACAAGTGAAATTTTTCACGATTTTTGAAAAAATTCAAAGGTTAACCCCTTTGAAACTTTTCGACCCCAAAAAGTGAAAGTCTCAAATCGGATACTTTTTCGATATTTTCTTGTATATTTTGAGCAGAAAATTCGATTGGCGCACGCAGATTCCTCGTAAGTATGATATTTTAAATTTTATCCGGCTTTAAAGTGAATCGATTCGATGCCAATTTGACCTTCCCTTGCTTCGCATTTTGCGACGGATTAAAGTGTTTGCGCCAGGATCCAGCGCGTTTTTCGAACTCTACGCATCGAATTTAGTCGATTTATGCACTAAAACCACAAGTGAAATTTTTCACGATTTTTGAAAAAATTCAAAGGTTAACCCCTTTGAAACTTTTCGACCCCAAAAAGTGAAAGTCTCAAATCGGATACTTTTTCGATATTTTCTTGTATATTTTGAGCAGAAAATTCGATTGGCGCACGCAGATTCCTCGTAAGTATGATATTTTAAATTTTATCCGGCTTTAAAGTGAATCGATTCGATGCCAATTTGAGCTTCCCTTGCTTCGCATTTTGCGACGGATTAAAGTGTTTGCGCCAGGATCCAGCGCGTTTTTCGAACTCTACGCATCGAATTTAGTCGATTTATGCACTAAAAACACAAGTGAAATTTTTCACAATTTTTGAAAAAATTCAAAGGTTAACCCCTTTGAAACTTTTCGACCCCAAAAAGTGAAAGTCTCAAATCGGATACTTTTTCGATATTTTCTTGTATATTTTGAGCAGAAAATTCGATTGGCGCACGCAGATTCCTCGTAAGTATGATATTTTAAATTTTATCCGGCTTTAAAGTGAATCGATTCGATGCCAATTTGAGCTTCCCTTGCTTCGCATTTTGCGACGGATTGAAGTGTTTGCGCCAGGATCCAGCGCGTTTTTCGAACTCTACGCATCGAATTTAGTCGATTTATGCACTAAAAACACAAGTGAAATTTTTCACGATTTTTGAAAAAATTCAAAGGTTAACCCCTTTGAAACTTTTCGACCCCAAAAAGTGAAAGTCTCAAATCGGATACTTTTTCGATATTTTCTTGTATATTTTGAGCAGAAAATTCGATTGGCGCACGCAGATTCCTCGTAAGTATGATATTTTAAATTTTATCCGGCTTTAAAGTGAATCGAATCGATGCCAATTTGACCTTCCCTTGCTTCGCATTTTGCGACGGATTAAAGTGTTTGCGCCAAGATCCAGCGCGTTTTTCAAACTCTACGCATCGAATTTAGTCGATTTATGCACTAAAAACACAAGTAAAATTTTTCACGATTTTTGAAAAAATTCAAAGGTTAACCCCTTTGAAACTTTTCGACCCCAAAAAGTGAAAGTCTCAAATCGGATACTTTTTCGATATTTTCTTGTATATTTTGAGCAGAAAATTCGATTGGCGCACGCAGATTCCTCGTAAGTATGATATTTTAAATTTTATCCGGCTTTAAAGTGAATCGATTCGATGCCAATTTGAGCTTCCCTTGCTTCGCATTTTGCGACGGATTAAAGTGTTTGCGCCAGGATCCAGCGCGTTTTTCGAACTCTACGCATCGAATTTAGTCGATTTATGCACTAAAAACACAAGTGAAATTTTTCACGATTTTTGAAAAAATTCAAAGGTTAACCCCTTTGAAACTTTTCGACCCCAAAAAGTGAAAGTCTCAAATCGGATACTTTTTCGATATTTTCTTGTATATTTTGAGCAGAAAATTCGATTGGCGCAAGCAGATTCCTCGTAAGTATGATATTTTAAATTTTATCCGGCTTTAAAGTGAATCGATTCGATGCCAATTTGAGCTTCCCTTGCTTCGCATTTTGCGACGGATTAAAGTGTTTGCGCCAGGATCCAGCGCATTTTTCGAACTCTACGCATCGAATTTAGTCGATTTATGCACTAAAAACACAAGTGAAATTTTTCACGATTTTTGAAAAAATTCAAAGGTTAACCCCTTTGAAACTTTTCGACCCCAAAAAGTGAAAGTCGCAAATCGGATACTTTTTCGATATTTTCTTGTATATTTTGAGCAGAAAATTCGATTGGCGCACGCAGATTCCTCGTAAGTATGATATTTTAAATTTTATCCGGCTTTAAAGTGAATCGATTCGATGCCAATTTGACCTTCCCTTGCTTCGCATTTTGCGACGGATTAAAGTGTTTGCGCCAAGATCCAGCGCGTTTTTCAAACTCTACGCATCGAATTTAGTCGATTTATGCACTAAAAACACAAGTAAAATTTTTCACGATATTTGAAAAAATTCAAGGGTTAACCCCTTTGAAACTTTTCGACCCCAAAAAGTGAAAGTCTCAAATCGGATACTTTTTCGATATTTTCTTGTATATTTTGAGCAGAAAATTCGATTGGCGCACGCAGATTCCTCGTAAGTATGATATTTTAAATTTTATCCGGCTTTAAAGTGAATCGAATCGATGCCAATTTGACCTTCCCTTGCTTCGCATTTTGCGACGGATTAAAGTGTTTGCGCCAAGATCCAGCGCGTTTTTCAAACTCTACGCATCGAATTTAGTCGATTTATGCACTAAAAACACAAGTAAAATTTTTCACGATTTTTGAAAAAATTCAAAGGTTAACCCCTTTGAAACTTTTCGACCCCAAAAAGTGAAAGTCTCAAATCGGATACTTTTTCGATATTTTCTTGTATATTTTGAGCAGAAAATTCGATTGGCGCACGCAGATTCCTCGTAAATATGATATTTTAAATTTTATCCGGCTTTAAAGTGAATCGATTCGATGCCAATTTGACCTTCCCTTGCTTCGCATTTTGCGACGGATTAAAGTGTTTGCGCCAGGATCCAGCGCGTTTTTCGTACTCTACGCATCGAATTTAGTCGATTTATGCACTAAAAACACATGTGAAATTTTTCACGATTGTTGAAAAAATTCAAAGGTTAACCCCTTTGAAACTTTTCGACCCCAAAAAGTGAAAGTCTCAAATCGGATACTTTTTCGATATTTTCTTGTATATTTTGAGCAGAAAATTCGATTGGCGCACGCAGATTCCTCGTAAGTATGATATTTTAAATTTTATCCGGCTTTAAAGTGAATCGATTCGATGCCAATTTGAGCTTCCCTTGCTTCGCATTTTGCGACGGATTAAAGTGTTTGCGACAGGATCCAGCGCGTTTTTCGAACTCTACGCATCGAATTTAGTCGATTTATGCACTAAAAACACAAGTGAAATTTTTCACGATTTTTGAAAAAATTCAAAGTTTAACCCCTTTGAAACTTTTCGACCCCAAAAAGTGAAAGTCTCAAATCGGATACTTTTTCGATATTTTCTTGTATATTTTGAGCAGAAAATTCGATTGGCGCACGCAGATTCCTCGTAAGTATGATATTTTAAATTTTATCCGGCTTTAAAGTGAATCGATTCGATGCCAATTTGAGCTTCCCTTGCTTCGCATTTTGCGACGGATTAAAGTGTTTGCGCCAGGATCCAGCGCGTTTTTCGAACTCTACGCATCGAATTTAGTCGATTTATGCACTAAAAACACAAGTGAAATTTTTCACGATTTTTGAAAAAATTTAAAGGTTAACCCCTTTGAAACTTTTCGACCCCAAAAAGTGAAAGTCTCAAATCGGATACTTTTTCGATATTTTCTTGTATATTTTGAGCAGAAAATTCGATTGGCGCACGCAGATTCCTCGTAAGTATGATATTTTAAATTTTATCCGGCTTTAAAGTGAATCGAATCGATGCCAATTTGACCTTCCCTTGCTTCGCATTTTGCGACGGATTAAAGTGTTTGCGCCAAGATCCAGCGCGTTTTTCAAACTCTACGCATCGAATTTAGTCGATTTATGCACTAAAAACACAAGTAAAATTTTTCACGATTTTTGAAAAAATTCAAAGGTTAACCCCTTTGAAACTTTTCGACCCCAAAAAGTGAAAGTTTCAAATCGGATACTTTTTCGATATTTTCTTGTATATTTTGAGCAGAAAATTCGATTGGCGCACGCAGATTCCTCGAAAATATGATATTTTAAATTTTATCCGGCTTTAAAGTGAATCGATTCGATGCCAATTTGACCTTCCCTTGCTTCGCATTTTGCGACGGATTAAAGTGTTTGCGCCAGGATCCAGCGCGTTTTTCGAACTCTACGCATCGAATTTAGTCGATTTATGCACTAAAAACACAAGTGAAATTTTTCACGATTTTTGAAAAAATTCAAAGGTTAACCCCTTTGAAACTTTTCGACCCCAAAAAGTGAAAGTCTCAAATCGGATACTTTTTCGATATTTTCTTGTATATTTTGAGCAGAAAATTCGATTGGCGCACGCAGATTCCTCGTAAGTATGATATTTTAAATTTTATCCGGCTTTAAAGTGAATCGATTCGATGCCAATTTGAGCTTCCCTTGCTTCGCATTTTGCGACGGATTAAAGTGTTTGCGCCAGGATCCAGCGCGTTTTTCGAACTCTACGCATCGAATTTAGTCGATTTATGCACTAAAAACACAAGTGAAATTTTTCACAATTTTTGAAAAAATTCAAAGGTTAACCCCTTTGAAACTTTTCGACCCCAAAAAGTGAAAGTCTCAAATCGGATACTTTTTCGATATTTTCTTGTATATTTTGAGCAGAAAATTCGATTGGCGCACGCAGATTCCTCGTAAGTATGATATTTTAAATTTTATCCGGCTTTAAAGTGAATCGATTCGATGCCAATTTGAGCTTCCCTTGCTTCGCATTTTGCGACGGATTGAAGTGTTTGCGCCAGGATCCAGCGCGTTTTTCGAACTCTACGCTTCGAATTTAGTCGATTTATGCACTAAAAACACAAGTGAAATTTTTCACGATTTTTGAAAAAATTCAAAGGTTAACCCCTTTGAAACTTTTCGACCCCAAAAAGTGAAAGTCTCAAATCGGATACTTTTTCGATATTTTCTTGTATATTTTGAGCAGAAAATTCGATTGGCGCACGCAGATTCCTCGTAAGTATGATATTTTAAATTTTATCCGGCTTTAAAGTGAATCGATTCGATGCCAATTTGAGCTTCCCTTGCTTCGCATTTTGCGACGGATTGAAGTGTTTGCGCCAGGATCCAGCGCGTTTTTCGAACTCTACGCATCGAATTTAGTCGATTTATGCACTAAAAACACAAGTGAAATTTTTCACGATTTTTGAAAAAATTCAAAGGTTAACCCCTTTGAAACTTTTCGACCCCAAAAAGTGAAAGTCTCAAATCGGATACTTTTTCGATATTTTCTTGTATATTTTGAGCAGAAAATTCGATTGGCGCAAGCAGATTCCTCGTAAGTATGATATTTTAAATTTTATCCGGCTTTAAAGTGAATCGATTCGATGCCAATTTGACCTTCCCTTGCTTCGCATTTTGCGACGGATTAAAGTGTTTGCGCCAGGATCCAGCGCGTTTTTCGAACTCTACGCATCGAATTTAGTCGATTTATGCACTAAAAACACAAGTGAAATTTTTCACGATTTTTGAAAAAATTCAAAGGTTAACCCCTTTGAAACTTTTCGACCCCAAAAAGTGAAAGTCTCAAATCGGATACTTTTTCGATATTTTCTTGTATATTTTGAGCAGAAAATTCGATTGGCGCACGCAGATTCCTCGTAAGTATGATATTTTAAATTTTATCCGGCTTTAAAGTGAATCGATTCGATGCCAATTTGAGCTTCCCTTGCTTCGCATTTTGCGACGGATTAAAGTGTTTGCGCCAGGATCCAGCGCGTTTTTCGAACTCTACGCATCGAATTTAGTCGATTTATGCACTAAAAATACAAGTGAAATTTTTCACGATTTTTGAAAAAATTCAAAGGTTAACCCCTTTGAAACTTTTCGACCCCAAAAAGTGAAAGTCTCAAATCGGATACTTTTTCGATATTTTCTTGTATATTTTGAGCAGAAAATTCGATTGGCGCACGCAGATTCCTCGTAAGTATGATATTTTAAATTTTATCCGGCTTTAAAGTGAATCGATTCGATGCCAATTTGACCTTCCCTTGCTTCGCATTTTGCGACGGATTAAAGTGTTTGCGCCAAGATCCAGCGCGTTTTTCAAACTCTACGCATCGAATTTAGTCGATTTATGCACTAAAAACACAAGTAAAATTTTTCACGATATTTGAAAAAATTCAAGGGTTAACCCCTTTGAAACTTTTCGACCCCAAAAAGTGAAAGTCTCAAATCGGATACTTTTTCGATATTTTCTTGTATATTTTGAGCAGAAAATTCGATTGGCGCACGCAGATTCCTCGTAAGTATGATATTTTAAATTTTATCCGGCTTTAAAGTGAATCGAATCGATGCCAATTTGACCTTCCCTTGCTTCGCATTTTGCGACGGATTAAAGTGTTTGCGCCAAGATCCAGCGCGTTTTTCAAACTCTACGCATCGAATTTAGTCGATTTATGCACTAAAAACACAAGTAAAATTTTTCACGATTTTTGAAAAAATTCAAAGGTTAACCCCTTTGAAACTTTTCGACCCCAAAAAGTGAAAGTCTCAAATCGGATACTTTTTCGATATTTTCTTGTATATTTTGAGCAGAAAATTCGATTGGCGCACGCAGATTCCTCGTAAATATGATATTTTAAATTTTATCCGGCTTTAAAGTGAATCGATTCGATGCCAATTTGACCTTCCCTTGCTTCGCATTTTGCGACGGATTAAAGTGTTTGCGCCAGGATCCAGCGCGTTTTTCGTACTCTACGCATCGAATTTAGTCGATTTATGCACTAAAAACACATGTGAAATTTTTCACGATTGTTGAAAAAATTCAAAGGTTAACCCCTTTGAAACTTTTCGACCCCAAAAAGTGAAAGTCTCAAATCGGATACTTTTTCGATATTTTCTTGTATATTTTGAGCAGAAAATTCGATTGGCGCACGCAGATTCCTCGTAAGTATGATATTTTAAATTTTATCCGGCTTTAAAGTGAATCGATTCGATGCCAATTTGAGCTTCCCTTGCTTCGCATTTTGCGACGGATTAAAGTGTTTGCGACAGGATCCAGCGCGTTTTTCGAACTCTACGCATCGAATTTAGTCGATTTATGCACTAAAAACACAAGTGAAATTTTTCACGATTTTTGAAAAAATTCAAAGTTTAACCCCTTTGAAACTTTTCGACCCCAAAAAGTGAAAGTCTCAAATCGGATACTTTTTCGATATTTTCTTGTATATTTTGAGCAGAAAATTCGATTGGCGCACGCAGATTCCTCGTAAGTATGATATTTTAAATTTTATCCGGCTTTAAAGTGAATCGATTCGATGCCAATTTGAGCTTCCCTTGCTTCGCATTTTGCGACGGATTAAAGTGTTTGCGCCAGGATCCAGCGCGTTTTTCGAACTCTACGCATCGAATTTAGTCGATTTATGCACTAAAAACACAAGTGAAATTTTTCACGATTTTTGAAAAAATTTAAAGGTTAACCCCTTTGAAACTTTTCGACCCCAAAAAGTGAAAGTCTCAAATCGGATACTTTTTCGATATTTTCTTGTATATTTTGAGCAGAAAATTCGATTGGCGCACGCAGATTCCTCGTAAGTATGATATTTTAAATTTTATCCGGCTTTAAAGTGAATCGATTCGATGCCAATTTGACCTTCCCTTGCTTCGCATTTTGCGACGGATTAAAGTGTTTGCGCCAAGATCCAGCGCGTTTTTCAAACTCTACGCATCGAATTTAGTCGATTTATGCACTAAAAACACAAGTAAAATTTTTCACGATTTTTGAAAAAATTCAAAGGTTAACCCCTTTGAAACTTTTCGACCCCAAAAAGTGAAAGTTTCAAATCGGATACTTTTTCGATATTTTCTTGTATATTTTGAGCAGAAAATTCGATTGGCGCACGCAGATTCCTCGAAAATATGATATTTTAAATTTTATCCGGCTTTAAAGTGAATCGATTCGATGCCAATTTGACCTTCCCTTGCTTCGCATTTTGCGACGGATTAAAGTGTTTGCGCCAGGATCCAGCGCGTTTTTCGAACTCTACGCATCGAATTTAGTCGATTTATGCACTAAAAACACAAGTGAAATTTTTCACGATTTTTGAAAAAATTCAAAGGTTAACCCCTTTGAAACTTTTCGACCCCAAAAAGTGAAAGTCTCAAATCGGATACTTTTTCGATATTTTCTTGTATATTTTGAGCAGAAAATTCGATTGGCGCACGCAGATTCCTCGTAAGTATGATATTTTAAATTTTATCCGGCTTTAAAGTGAATCGATTCGATGCCAATTTGAGCTTCCCTTGCTTCGCATTTTGCGACGGATTAAAGTGTTTGCGCCAGGATCCAGCGCGTTTTTCGAACTCTACGCATCGAATTTAGTCGATTTATGCACTAAAAACACAAGTGAAATTTTTCACAATTTTTGAAAAAATTCAAAGGTTAACCCCTTTGAAACTTTTCGACCCCAAAAAGTGAAAGTCTCAAATCGGATACTTTTTCGATATTTTCTTGTATATTTTGAGCAGAAAATTCGATTGGCGCACGCAGATTCCTCGTAAGTATGATATTTTAAATTTTATCCGGCTTTAAAGTGAATCGATTCGATGCCAATTTGAGCTTCCCTTGCTTCGCATTTTGCGACGGATTGAAGTGTTTGCGCCAGGATCCAGCGCGTTTTTCGAACTCTACGCTTCGAATTTAGTCGATTTATGCACTAAAAACACAAGTGAAATTTTTCACGATTTTTGAAAAAATTCAAAGGTTAACCCCTTTGAAACTTTTCGACCCCAAAAAGTGAAAGTCTCAAATCGGATACTTTTTCGATATTTTCTTGTATATTTTGAGCAGAAAATTCGATTGGCGCACGCAGATTCCTCGTAAGTATGATATTTTAAATTTTATCCGGCTTTAAAGTGAATCGATTCGATGCCAATTTGAGCTTCCCTTGCTTCGCATTTTGCGACGGATTGAAGTGTTTGCGCCAGGATCCAGCGCGTTTTTCGAACTCTACGCATCGAATTTAGTCGATTTATGCACTAAAAACACAAGTGAAATTTTTCACGATTTTTGAAAAAATTCAAAGGTTAACCCCTTTGAAACTTTTCGACCCCAAAAAGTGAAAGTCTCAAATCGGATACTTTTTCGATATTTTCTTGTATATTTTGAGCAGAAAATTCGATTGGCGCAAGCAGATTCCTCGTAAGTATGATATTTTAAATTTTATCCGGCTTTAAAGTGAATCGATTCGATGCCAATTTGACCTTCCCTTGCTTCGCATTTTGCGACGGATTAAAGTGTTTGCGCCAGGATCCAGCGCGTTTTTCGAACTCTACGCATCGAATTTAGTCGATTTATGCACTAAAAACACAAGTGAAATTTTTCACGATTTTTGAAAAAATTCAAAGGTTAACCCCTTTGAAACTTTTCGACCCCAAAAAGTGAAAGTCTCAAATCGGATACTTTTTCGATATTTTCTTGTATATTTTGAGCAGAAAATTCGATTGGCGCACGCAGATTCCTCGTAAGTATGATATTTTAAATTTTATCCGGCTTTAAAGTGAATCGATTCGATGCCAATTTGAGCTTCCCTTGCTTCGCATTTTGCGACGGATTAAAGTGTTTGCGCCAGGATCCAGCGCGTTTTTCGAACTCTACGCATCGAATTTAGTCGATTTATGCACTAAAAATACAAGTGAAATTTTTCACGATTTTTGAAAAAATTCAAAGGTTAACCCCTTTGAAACTTTTCGACCCCAAAAAGTGAAAGTCTCAAATCGGATACTTTTTCGATATTTTCTTGTATATTTTGAGCAGAAAATTCGATTGGCGCACGCAGATTCCTCGTAAGTATGATATTTTAAATTTTATCCGGCTTTAAAGTGAATCGATTCGATGCCAATTTGAGCTTCCCTTGCTTCGCATTTTGCGACGGATTGAAGTGTTTGCGCCAGGATCCAGCGCGTTTTTCGAACTCTACGCATCGAATTTAGTCGATTTATGCACTAAAAACACAAGTGAAATTTTTCACGATTTTTGAAAAAATTCAAAGGTTAACCCCTTTGAAACTTTTCGACCCCAAAAAGTGAAAGTCTCAAATCGGATACTTTTTCGATATTTTCTTGTATATTTTGAGCAGAAAATTCGATTGGCGCAAGCAGATTCCTCGTAAGTATGATATTTTAAATTTTATCCGGCTTTAAAGTGAATCGATTCGATGCCAATTTGACCTTCCCTTGCTTCGCATTTTGCGACGGATTAAAGTGTTTGCGCCAGGATCCAGCGCGTTTTTCGAACTCTACGCATCGAATTTAGTCGATTTATGCACTAAAAACACAAGTGAAATTTTTCACGATTTTTGAAAAAATTCAAAGGTTAACCCCTTTGAAACTTTTCGACCCCAAAAAGTGAAAGTCTCAAATCGGATACTTTTTCGATATTTTCTTGTATATTTTGAGCAGAAAATTCGATTGGCGCACGCAGATTCCTCGTAAGTATGATATTTTAAATTTTATCCGGCTTTAAAGTGAATCGATTCGATGCCAATTTGAGCTTCCCTTGCTTCGCATTTTGCGACGAATTAAAGTGTTTGCGCCAGGATCCTGCGCGTTTTTCGAACTCTACGCATCGAATTTAGTCGATTTATGTACTAAAAATACAAGTGAAATTTTTCACGATTTTTGAAAAAATTCAAAGGTTAACCCCTTTGAAACTTTTCGACCCCAAAAAGTGAAAGTTTCAAATCGGATACTTTTTCGATATTTTCTTGTATATTTTGAGCAGAAAATTCGATTGGCGCACGCAGATTCCTCGTAAGTATGATATTTTAAATTTTATCCGGCTTTAAAGTGAATCGATTCGATGCCAATTTGACCTTCCCTTGCTTCGCATTTTGCGACGGATTAAAGTGTTTGCGCCAGGATCCAGCGCGTTTTTCGAACTCTACGCATCGAATTTAGTCGATTTATGCACTAAAAACACAAGTGAAATTTTTCACGATTTTTGAAAAAATTCAAAGGTTAACCCCTTTGAAACTTTTCGACCCCAAAAAGTGAAAGTCGCAAATCGGATACTTTTTCGATATTTTCTTGTATATTTTGAGCAGAAAATTCGATTGGCGCAGGCAGATTCCTCGTAAGTATGATATTTTAAATTTTATCCGGCTTTAAAGTGAATCGATTCGATGCCAATTTGAGCTTCCCTTGCTTCGCATTTTGCGACGGATTAAAGTGTTTGCGCCAGGATCCAGCGCGTTTTTCGAACTCTACGCATCGAATTTAGTCGATTTATGCACTAAAAACACAAGTAAAATTTTTCACGATATTTGAAAAAATTCAAAGGTTAACCCCTTTGAAACTTTTCGACCCCAAAAAGTGAAAGTCTCAAATCGGATACTTTTTCGATATTTTCTTGTATATTTTGAGCAGAAAATTCGATTGGCGCACGCAGATTCCTCGTAAGTATGATATTTTAAATTTTATCCGGCTTTAAAGTGAATCGATTCGATGCCAATTTGACCTTCCCTTGCTTCGCATTTTGCGACGGATTAAAGTGTTTGCGCCAGGATCCAGCGCGTTTTTCGAACTCTACGCATCGAATTTAGTCGATTTATGCACTAAAAACACAAGTGAAATTTTTCACGATTTTTGAAAAAATTCAAAGGTTAACCCCTTTGAAACTTTTCGACCCCAAAAAGTGAAAGTTTCAAATCGGATACTTTTTCGATATTTTCTTGTATATTTTGAGCAGAAAATTCGATTCGCGCACGCAGATTCCTCGTAAGTATGATATTTTAAATTTTATCCGGCTTTAAAGTGAATCGATTCGATGCCAATTTGAGCTTCCCTTGCTTCGCATTTTGCGACGGATTGAAGTGTTTGCGCCAGGATCCAGCGCGTTTTTCGAACTCTACGCATCGAATTTAGTCGATTTATGCACTAAAAACACAAGTGAAATTTTTCACGATTTTTGAAAAAATTCAAAGGTTAACCCCTTTGAAACTTTTCGACCCCAAAAAGTGAAAGTCTCAAATCGGATACTTTTTCGATATTTTCTTGTATATTTTGAGCAGAAAATTCGATTGGCGCACGCAGATTCCTCGTAAGTATGATATTTTAAATTTTATCCGGCTTTAAAGTGAATCGATTCGATGCCAATTTGACCTTCCCTTGCTTCGCATTTTGCGACGGATTAAAGTGTTTGCGCCAGGATCCAGCGCGTTTTTCGAACTCTACGCATCGAATTTAGTCGATTTATGCACTAAAAAGACAAGTGAAATTTTTCACGATTTTTGAAAAAATTCAAAGGTTAACCCCTTTGAAACTTTTCGACCCCAAAAAGTGAAAGTCTCAAATCGGATACTTTTTCGATATTTTCTTGTATATTTTGAGCAGAAAATTCGATTGGCGCACGCAGATTCCTCGTAAGTATGATATTTTAAATTTTATCCGGCTTTAAAGTGAATCGATTCGATGCCAATTTGACCTTCCCTTGCTTCGCATTTTGCGACGGATTAAAGTGTTTGCGCCAGGATCCAGCGCGTTTTTCGAACTATACGCATCGAATTTAGTCGATTTATGCACTAAAAACACAAGTAAAATTTTTGACGATTTTTGAAAAAATTCAAAGGTTAACCCCTTTGAAACTTTTCGACCCCAAAAAGTGAAAGTCTCAAATCGGATACTTTTTCGATATTTTCTTGTATATTTTGAGCAGAAAATTCGATTGGCGCACGCAGATTCCTCGTAAGTATGATATTTTAAATTTTATCCGGCTTTAAAGTGAATCGAATCGATGCCAATTTGACCTTCCTTTGCTTCGCATTTTGCGACGGATTAAAGTGTTTGCGCCAGGATCCAGCGCGTTTTTCGAATTCTACGCATCGAATTTAGTCGATTTATGCACTAAAAACACAAGTAAAATTTTTGACGATTTTTGAAAAAATTTAAAGGTTAACCCCTTTGAAACTTTTCGACCCCAAAAAGTGAAAGTCTCAAATCGGATACTTTTTCGATATTTTCTTGTATATTTTGAGCAGAAAATTCGATTGGCGCACGCAGATTCCTCGTAAGTATGATATTTTAAATTTTATCCGGCTTTAAAGTGAATCGATTCGATGCCAATTTGACCTTCCCTTGCTTCGCATTTTGCGACGGATTAAAGTGTGATATTTTCTTGTATATTTTGAGCAGAAAATTCGATTGGCGCACGCAGATTCCTCGTAAGTATGATATTTTAAATTTTATCCGGCTTTAAAGTGAATCGATTCTATGCCAATTTGACCTTCCCTTGCTTCGCTTTTAGCGACGGATTAAAGTGTTTGCGCCAGGATCCAGCGCGTTTTTCGAACTCTACGCATCGAATTTAGTCGATTTATGCACTAAAAACACAAGTAAAATTTTTCACGATATTTGAAAAAATTCAAGGGTTAACCCCTTTGAAACTTTTCGACCCCAAAAAGTGAAAGTCTCAAATCGGATACTTTTTAAATATATTTTCTTGTATATTTTGAGCAGAAAATTCGATTGGCGCACGCAGATTCCTCGTAAGTATGATATTTTAAATTTTATCCGGCTTTAAAGTGAATCGATTCGATGCCAATTTGAGCTTCCCTTGCTTCGCATTTTGCGACGGATTGAAGTGTTTGCGCCAGGATCCAGCGCGTTTTTCGAACTCTACGCATCGAATTTAGTCGATTTATGCACTAAAAACACAAGTGAAATTTTTCACGATTTTTGAAAAAATTCAAAGGTTAACCCCTTTGAAACTTTTCGACCCCAAAAAGTGAAAGTCTCAAATCGGATACTTTTTCGATATTTTCTTGTATATTTTGAGCAGAAAATTCGATTGGCGCACGCAGATTCCTCGTAAGTATGATATTTTAAATTTTATCCGGCTTTAAAGTGAATCGATTCGATGCCAATTTGACCTTCCCTTGCTTCGCATTTTGCGACGGATTAAAGTGTTTGCGCCAGGATCCAGCGCGTTTTTCGAACTCTACGCATCGAATTTAGTCGATTTATGCACTAAAAACACAAGTGAAATTTTTCACGATTTTTGAAAAAATTCAAAGGTTAACCCCTTTGAAACTTTTCGACCCCAAAAAGTGAAAGTCTCAAATCGGATACTTTTTCGATATTTTCTTGTATATTTTGAGCAGAAAATTCGATTGGCGCACGCAGATTCCTCGTAAGTATGATATTTTAAATTTTATCCGGCTTTAAAGTGAATCGATTCGATGCCAATTTGACCTTCCCTTGCTTCGCATTTTGCGACGGATTAAAGTGTTTGCGCCAAGATCCAGCGCGTTTTTCGAACTCTACGCATCGAATTTAGTCGATTTATGCACTAAAAACACAAGTAAAATTTTTGACGATTTTTGAAAAAATTCAAAGGTTAACCCCTTTGAAACTTTTCGACCCCAAAAAGTGAAAGTCTCAAATCGGATACTTTTTCGATATTTTCTTGTATATTTTGAGCAGAAAATTCGATTGGCGCACGCAGATTCCTCGTAAGTATGATATTTTAAATTTTATCCGGCTTTAAAGTGAATCGATTCGATGCCAATTTGACCTTCCCTTGCTTCGCATTTTGCGACGGATTAAAGTGTTTGCGCCAGGATCCAGCGCGTTTTTCGAACTATACGCATCGAATTTAGTCGATTTATGCACTAAAAACACAAGTAAAATTTTTGACGATTTTTGAAAAAATTCAAAGGTTAACCCCTTTGAAACTTTTCGACCCCAAAAAGTGAAAGTCTCAAATCGGATACTTTTTCGATATTTTCTTGTATATTTTGAGCAGAAAATTCGATTGGCGCACGCAGATTCCTCGTAAGTATGATATTTTAAATTTTATCCGGCTTTAAAGTGAATCGAATCGATGCCAATTTGACCTTCCTTTGCTTCGCATTTTGCGACGGATTAAAGTGTTTGCGCCAGGATCCAGCGCGTTTTTCGAATTCTACGCATCGAATTTAGTCGATTTATGCACTAAAAACACAAGTAAAATTTTTGACGATTTTTGAAAAAATTCAAAGGTTAACCCCTTTGAAACTTTTCGACCCCAAAAAGTGAAAGTCTCAAATCGGATACTTTTTCGATATTTTCTTGTATATTTTGAGCAGAAAATTCGATTGGCGCACGCAGATTCCTCGTAAGTATGATATTTTAAATTTTATCCGGCTTTAAAGTGAATCGATTCGATGCCAATTTGACCTTCCCTTGCTTCGCATTTTGCGACGGATTAAAGTGTTTGCGCCAGGATCCAGCGCGTTTTTCGAACTCTACGCATCGAATTTAGTCGATTTATGCACTAAAAACACAAGTGAAATTTTTCACGATTTTTGAAAAAATTCAAAGGTTAACCCCTTTGAAACTTTTCGACCCCAAAAAGTGAAAGTCTCAAATCGGATACTTTTTCGAAATTTTCTTGTATATTTTGAGCAGAAAATTCGATTGGCGCACGCAGATTCCTCGTAAGTATGATATTTTAAATTTTATCCGGCTTTAAAGTGAATCGATTCGATGCCAATTTGACCTTCCCTTGCTTCGCATTTTGCGACGGATTAAAGTGTTTGCGCCAGGATCCAGCGCGTTTTTCGAATTCTACGCATCGAATTTAGTCGATTTATGCACTAAAAATACAAGTGAAATTTTTCACGATTTTTGAAAAAATTCAAAGGTTAACCCCTTTGAAACTTTTCGACCCCAAAAAGTGAAAGTCTCAAATCGGATACTTTTTCGATATTTTCTTGTATATTTTGAGCAGAAATTTCGATTGGCGCACGCAGATTCCTCGTAAGTATGATATTTTAAATTTTATCCGGCTTTAAAGTGAATCGATTCGATGCCAATTTGAGCTTCCCTTGCTTCGCATTTTGCGACGGATTAAAGTGTTTGCGCCAGGATCCAGCGCATTTTTCGAACTCTACGCATCGAATTTAGTCGATTTATGCACTAAAAACACAAGTGAAATTTTTCACGATTTTTGAAAAAATTCAAAGGTTAACCCCTTTGAAACTTTTCGACCCCAAAAAGTGAAAGTCGCAAATCGGATACTTTTTCGATATTTTCTTGTATATTTTGAGCAGAAAATTCGATTGGCGCACGCAGATTCTTCGTAAGTATGATATTTTAAATTTTATCCGGCTTTAAAGTGAATCGATTCGATGCCAATTTGAGCTTCCCTTGCTTCGCATTTTGCGACGGATTAAAGTGTTTGCGCCAGGATCCAGCGCGTTTTTCGAACTCTACGCATCGAATTTAGTCGATTTATGCACTAAAAACACAAGTGAAATTTTTCACGATTTTTGAAAAAATTCAAAGGTTAACCCCTTTGAAACTTTTCGACCCCAAAAAGTGAAAGTCTCAAATCGGATACTTTTTCGATATTTTATTGTATATTTTGAACAGAAAATTCGATTGGCGCACGCAGATTCCTCGTAAGTATGATATTTTAAATTTTATCCGGCTTTAAAGTGAATCGATTCGATGCCAATTTGACCTTCCCTTGCTTCGCATTTTGCGACGGATTAAAGTGTTTGCGCCAGGATCCAGCGCGTTTTTCGAACTCTACGCATCGAATTTAGTCGATTTATGCACTAAAAACACAAGTGAAATTTTTCACGATTTTTGAAAAAATTCAAAGGTTAACCCCTTTGAAACTTTTCGACCCCAAAAAGTGAAAGTCGCAAATCGGATACTTTTTCGATATTTTCTTGTATATTTTGAGCAGAAAATTCGATTGGCGCACGCAGATTCCTCGTAAGTATGATATTTTAAATTTTATCCGGCTTTAAAGTGAATCGATTCGATGCCAATTTGACCTTCCCTTGCTTCGCATTTTGCGACGGATTGAAGTGTTTGCGCCAGGATCCAGCGCGTTTTTCGAACTCTACGCATCGAATTTAGTCGATTTATGCACTAAAAACACAAGTGAAATTTTTCACGATTTTTGAAAAAATTCAAAGGTTAACCCCTTTGAAACTTTTCGACCCCAAAAAGTGAAAGTCTCAAATCGGATACTTTTTCGATATTTTCTTGTATATTTTGAGCAGAAAATTCGATTGGCGCACGCAGATTCCTCGTAAGTATGATATTTTAAATTTTATCCGGCTTTAAAGTGAATCGATTCGATGCCAATTTGACCTTCCCTTGCTTCGCATTTTGCGACGGATTAAAGTGTTTGCGCCAGGATCCAGCGCGTTTTTCGAACTCTACGCATCGAATTTAGTCGATTTATGCACTAAAAACACAAGTGAAATTTTTCACGATTTTTGAAAAAATTCAAAGGTTAACCCCTTTGAAACTTTTCGACCCCAAAAAGTGAAAGTTTCAAATCGGATACTTTTTCGATATTTTCTTGTATATTTTGAGCAGAAAATTCGATTGGCGCACGCAGATTCCTCGTAAGTATGATATTTTAAATTTTATCCGGCTTTAAAGTGAATCGATTCGATGCCAATTTGAGCTTCCCTTGCTTCGCATTTTGCGACGGATTGAAGTGTTTGCGCCAGGATCCAGCGCGTTTTTCGAACTCTACGCATCGAATTTAGTCGATTTATGCACTAAAAACACAAGTGAAATTTTTCACGATTTTTGAAAAAATTCAAAGGTTAACCCCTTTGAAACTTTTCGACCCCAAAAAGTGAAAGTCTCAAATCGGATACTTTTTCGATATTTTCTTGTATATTTTGAGCAGAAAATTCGATTGGCGCACGCAGATTCCTCGTAAGTATGATATTTTAAATTTTATCCGGCTTTAAAGTGAATCGATTCGATGCCAATTTGACCTTCCTTTGCTTCGCATTTTGCGACGGATTAAAGTGTTTGCGCCAGGATCCAGCGCGTTTTTCGAACTCTACGCATCGAATTTAGTCGATTTATGCACTAAAAACACAAGTGAAATTTTTCACGATTTTTGAAAAAATTCAAAGGTTAACCCCTTTGAAACTTTTCGACCCCAAAAAGTGAAGTCTCAAATCGGATACTTTTTCGATATTTTCTTGTATATTTTGAGCAGAAAATTCGATTGGCGCACGCAGATTCCTCGTAAGTATGATATTTTAAATTTTATCCGGCTTTAAAGTGAATCGATTCGATGCCAATTTGAGCTTCCCTTGCTTCGCATTTTGCGACGGATTGAAGTGTTTGCGCCAGGATCCAGCGCGTTTTTCGAACTCTACGCATCGAATTTAGTCGATTTATGCACTAAAAACACAAGTGAAATTTTTCACGATTTTTGAAAAAATTCAAAGGTTAACCCCTTTGAAACTTTTCGACCCCAAAAAGTGAAAGTCTCAAATCGGATACTTTTTCGATATTTTCTTGTATATTTTGAGCAGAAAATTCGATTGGCGCACGCAGATTCCTCGTAAGTATGATATTTTAAATTTTATCCGGCTTTAAAGTGAATCGATTCGATGCCAATTTGAGCTTCCCTTGCTTCGCATTTTGCGACGGATTAAAGTGTTTGCGCCAGGATCCAGCGCGTTTTTCGAACTCTACGCATCGAATTTAGTCGATTTATGCACTAAAAACACAAGTGAAATTTTTCACGATTTTTGAAAAAATTCAAAGGTTAACCCCTTTGAAACTTTTCGACCCCAAAAAGTGAAAGTCTCAAATCGGATACTTTTTCGATATTTTCTTGTATATTTTGAGCAGAAAATTCGATTGGCGCACGCAGATTCCTCGTAAGTATGATATTTTAAATTTTATCCGGCTTTAAAGTGAATCGATTCGATGCCAATTTGACCTTCCCTTGCTTCGCATTTTGCGACGGATTAAAGTGTTTGCGCCAGGATCCAGCGCGTTTTTCGAACTCTACGCATCGAATTTAGTCGATTTATGCACTAAAAACACAAGTGAAATTTTTCACGATTTTTGAAAAAATTCAAAGGTTAACCCCTTTGAAACTTTTCGACCCCAAAAAGTGAAAGTCGCAAATCGGATCCTTTTTCGATATTTTCTTGTATATTTTGAGCAGAAAATTCGATTGGCGCACGCAGATTCCTCGTAAGTATGATATTTTAAATTTTATCCGGCTTTAAAGTGAATCGATTCGATGCCAATTTGAGCTTTCCTTGCTTCGCATTTTGCGACGGATTAAAGTGTTTGCGCCAGGATCCAGCGCGTTTTTCGAACTCTACGCATCGAATTTAGTCGATTTATGCACTAAAAACACAAGTGAAATTTTTCACAATTTTTGAAAAAATTCAAAGGTTAACCCCTTTGAAACTTTTCGACCCCAAAAAGTGAAAGTCTCAAATCGGATACTTTTTCGATATTTTCTTGTATATTTTGAGCAGAAAATTCGATTGGCGCACGCAGATTCCTCGTAAGTATGATATTTTAAATTTTATCCGGCTTTAAAGTGAATCGATTCGATGCCAATTTGAGCTTCCCTTGCTTCGCATTTTGCGACGGATTGAAGTGTTTGCGCCAGGATCCAGCGCGTTTTTCGAACTCTACGCATCGAATTTAGTCGATTTATGCACTAAAAACACAAGTGAAATTTTTCACGATTTTTGAAAAAATTCAAAGGTTAACCCCTTTGAAACTTTTCGACCCCAAAAAGTGAAAGTCTCAAATCGGATACTTTTTCGATATTTTCTTGTATATTTTGAGCAGAAAATTCGATTGGCGCACGCAGATTCCTCGTAAGTATGATATTTTAAATTTTATCCGGCTTTAAAGTGAATCGATTCGATGCCAATTTGACCTTCCCTTGCTTCGCATTTTGCGACGGATTAAAGTGTTTGCGCCAGGATCCAGCGCGTTTTTCGAACTCTACGCATCGAATTTAGTCGATTTATGCACTAAAAACACAAGTGAAATTTTTCACGATTTTTGAAAAAATTCAAAGGTTAACCCCTTTGAAACTTTTCGACCCCAAAAAGTGAAAGTCTCAAATCGGATACTTTTTCGATATTTTCTTGTATATTTTGAGCAGAAAATTCGATTGGCGCACGCAGATTCCTCGTTAGTATGATATTTTAAATTTTATCCGGCTTTAAAGTGAATCGATTCGATGCCAATTTGACCTTCCCTTGCTTCGCATTTTGCGACGGATTAAAGTGTTTGCGCCAGGATCCAGCGCGTTTTTCGAACTCTACGCATCGAATTTAGTCGATTTATGCACTAAAAACACAAGTGAAATTTTTCACGATTTTTGAAAAAATTCAAAGGTTAACCCCTTTGAAACTTTTCGACCCCAAAAAGTGAAAGTCGCAAATCGGATACTTTTTCGATATTTTCTTGTATATTTTGAGCAGAAAATTCGATTGGCGCACGCAGATTCCTCGTAAGTATGATATTTTAAATTTTATCCGGCTTTAAAGTGAATCGATTCGATGCCAATTTGACCTTCCCTTGCTTCGCATTTTGCGACGGATAAAAGTGTTTGCGCCAGGATCCAGCGCGTTTTTCGAACTCTACGCATCGAATTTAGTCGATTTATGCACTAAAAACACAAGTGAAATTTTTCACGATTTTTGAAAAAATTCAAAGGTTAACCCCTTTGAAACTTTTCGACCCCAAAAAGTGAAAGTCTCAAATCGGATACTTTTTCGATATTTTCTTGTATATTTTGAGCAGAAAATTCGATTGGCGCACGCAGATTCCTCGTAAGTATGATATTTTAAATTTTATCCGGCTTTAAAGTGAATCGATTCGATGCCAATTTGAGCTTCCCTTGCTTCGCATTTTGCGACGGATTGAAGTGTTTGCGCCAGGATCCAGCGCGTTTTTCGAACTCTACGCATCGAATTTAGTCGATTTATGCACTAAAAACACAAGTGAAATTTTTCACGATTTTTGAAAAAATTCAAAGGTTAACCCCTTTGAAACTTTTCGACCCCAAAATGTGAAAGTCTCAAATCGGATACTTTTTCGATATTTTCTTGTATATTTTGAGCAGAAAATTCGATTGGCGCACGCAGTTTCCTCGTAAATATGATATTTTAAATTTTATCCGGCTTTAAAGTGAATCGATTCGATGCCAATTTGACCTTTCCTTGCTTCGCATTTTGCGACGGATTAAAGTGTTTGCGCCAGGATCCAGCGCGTTTTTCGAACTCTACGCATCGAATTTAGTCGATTTATGCACTAAAAACACAAGTAAAATTTTTCACGATTTTTGAAAAAATTCAAAGGTTAACCCCTTTGAAACTTTTCGACCCCAAAAAGTGAAAGTCTCAAATCGGATACTTTTTCGATATTTTCTTGTATATTTTGAGCAGAAAATTCGATTGGCGCACGCAGATTCCTCGTAAGTATGATATTTTAAATTTTATCCGGCTTTAAAGTGAATCGATTCGATGCCAATTTGAGCTTCCCTTGCTTCGCATTTTGCGACGGATTAAAGTGTTTGCGCCAGGATCCAGCGCGTTTTTCGAACTCTACGCATCGAATTTAGTCGATTTATGCACTAAAAACACAAGTGAAATTTTTCACGATTTTTGAAAAAATTCAAAGGTTAACCCCTTTGAAACTTTTCGACCCCAAAAAGTGAAAGTCTCAAATCGGATACTTTTTCGATATTTTCTTGTATATTTTGAGCAGAAAATTCGATTGGCGCACGCAGATTCCTCGTAAGTATGATATTTTAAATTTTATTCGGCTTTAAAGTGAATCGATTCGATGCCAATTTGACCTTCCCTTGCTTCGCATTTTGCGACGGATTGAAGTGTTTGCGCCAGGATCCAGCGCGTTTTTCGAACTCTACGCATCGAGTTTAGTCGATTTATGCACTAAAAACACAAGTGAAATTTTTCACGATTTTTGAAAAAATTCAAAGGTTAACCCCTTTGAAACTTTTCGACCCCAAAAAGTGAAAGTCTCAAATCGGATACTTTTTCGATATTTTCTTGTATATTTTGAGCAGAAAATTCGATTGGCGCACGCAGATTCCTCGTAAGTATGATATTTTAAATTTTATCCGGCTTTAAAGTGAATCGATACGATGCCAATTTGACCTTCCCTTGCTTCGCATTTTGCGACGGATTAAAGTGTTTGCGCCAGGATCCAGCGCGTTTTTCGAACTCTACGCATCGAATTTAGTCGATTTATGCACTAAAAACACAAGTGAAATTTTTCACGATTTTTGAAAAAATTCAAAGGTTAACCCCTTTGAAACTTTTCGACCCCAAAAAGTGAAAGTCGCAAATCGGATACTTTTTCGATATTTTCTTGTATATTTTGAGCAGAAAATGCGATTGGCGCACGCAGATTCCTCGTAAGTATGATATTTTAAATTTTATCCGGCTTTAAAGTGAATCGATTCGATGCCAATTTGAGCTTCCCTTGCTTCGCATTTTGCGACGGATTAAAGTGTTTGCGCCAGGATCCAGCGCGTTTTTCGAACTCTACGCATCGAATTTAGTCGATTTATCCACTAAAAACACAAGTGAAATTTTTCACGATTTTTGAAAAAATTCAAAGGTTAACCCCTTTGAAACTTTTCGACCCCAAAAAGTGAAAGTCTCAAATCGGATACTTTTTCGATATTTTCTTGTATATTTTGAGCAGAAAATTCGATTGGCGCACGCAGATTCCTCGTAAGTATGATATTTTAAATTTTATCCGGCTTTAAAGTGAATCGATTCGATGCCAATTTGAGCTTCCCTTGCTTCGCATTTTGCGACGGATTGAAGTGTTTGCGCCAGGATCCAGCGCGTTTTTCGAACTCTACGCATCGAATTTAGTCGATTTATGCACTAAAAACACAAGTGAAATTTTTCACGATTTTTGAAAAAATTCAAAGGTTAACCCCTTTGAAACTTTTCGACCCCAAAAAGTGAAAGTCTCAAATCGGATACTTTTTCGATATTTTCTTGTATATTTTGAGCAGAAAATTCGATTGGCGCACGCAGATTCCTCGTAAGTATGATATTTTAAATTTTATCCGGCTTTAAAGTGAATCGATTCGATGCCAATTTGACCTTCCCTTGCTTCGCATTTTGCGACGGATTAAAGTGTTTGCGCCAGGATCCATCGCGTTTTTCGAACTCTACGCATCGAATTTAGTCGATTTATGCACTAAAAACACAAGTGAAATTTTTCACGATTTTTGAAAAAATTCAAAGGTTAACCCCTTTGAAACTTTTCGACCCCAAAAAGTGAAAGTCTCAAATCGGATACTTTTTCGATATTTTCTTGTATATTTTGAGCAGAAAATTCGATTGGCGCAGGCAGATTCCTCGTAAGTATGATATTTTAAATTTTATCCGGCTTTAAAGTGAATCGATTCGATGCCAATTTGAGCTTCCCTTGCTTCGCATTTTGCGACGGATTAAAGTGTTTGCGCCAGGATCCAGCGCGTTTTTCGAACTCTACGCATCGAATTTAGTCGATTTATGCACTAAAAACACAAGTAAAATTTTTCACGATATTTGAAAAAATTCAAGGGTTAACCCCTTTGAAACTTTTCGACCCCAAAAAGTGAAAGTCTCAAATCGGATACTTTTTCGATATTTTCTTGTATATTTTGAGCAGAAAATTCGATTGGCGCACGCAGATTCCTCGTAAGTATGATATTTTAAATTTTATCCGGCTTTAGAGTGAATCGATTCGATGCCAATTTGACCTTCCCTTGCTTCGCATTTTGCGACGGATTAAAGTGTTTGCGCCAGGATCCAGCGCGTTTTTCGAACTCTACGCATCGAATTTAGTCGATTTATGCACTAAAAACACAAGTGAAATTTTTCACGATTTTTGAAAAAATTCAAAGGTTAACCCCTTTGAAACTTTTCGACCCCAAAAAGTGAAAGTCTCAAATCGGATACTTTTTCGATATTTTCTTGTATATTTTGAGCAGAAAATTCGATTGGCGCACGCAGATTCCTCGTAAGTATGATATTTTAAATTTTATCCGGCTTTAAAGTGAATCGATTCGATGCCAATTTGACCTTCCCTTGCTTCGCATTTTGCGACGGATTAAAGTGTTTGCGCCAGGATCCAGCGCGTTTTTCGAACTCTACGCATCGAATTTAGTCGATTTATGCACTAAAAACACAAGTGAAATTTTTCACGATTTTTGAAAAAATTCAAAGGTTAACCCCTTTGAAACTTTTCGACCCCAAAAAGTGAAAGTTTCAAATCGGATACTTTTTCGATATTTTCTTGTATATTTTGAGCAGAAAATTCGATTCGCGCACGCAGATTCCTCGTAAGTATGATATTTTAAATTTTATCCGGCTTTAAAGTGAATCGAATCGATGCCAATTTGACCTTCCTTTGCTTCGCATTTTGCGACGGATTAAAGTGTTTGCGCCAGGATCCAGCGCGTTTTTCGAACTCTACGCATCGAATTTAGTCGATTTATGCACTAAAAACACAAGTGAAATTTTTCACGATTTTTGAAAAAATTCAAAGGTTAACCCCTTTGAAACTTTTCGACCCCAAAAAGTGAAAGTCTCAAATCGGATACTTTTTCGATATTTTCTTGTATATTTTGAGCAGAAAATTCGATTGGCGCACGCAGATTCCTCGTAAGTATGATATTTTAAATTTTATCCGGCTTTAAAGTGAATCGATTCGATGCCAATTTGACCTTCCCTTGCTTCGCATTTTGCGACGGATTAAAGTGTTTGCGCCAGGATCTAGCGCGTTTTTCGAACTCTACGCATCGAATTTAGTCGATTTATGCACTAAAAACACAAGTGAAATTTTTCACGATTTTTGAAAAAATTCAAAGGTTAACCCCTTTGAAACTTTTCGACCCCAAAAAGTGAAAGTCGCAAATCGGATACTTTTTCGATATTTTCTTGTATATTTTGAGCAGAAAATGCGATTGGCGCACGCAGATTCCTCGTAAGTATGATATTTTAAATTTTATCCGGCTTTAAAGTGAATCGATTCGATGCCAATTTGAGCTTCCCTTGCTTCGCATTTTGCGACGGATTAAAGTGTTTGCGCCAGGATCCAGCGCGTTTTTCGAACTCTACGCATCGAATTTAGTCGATTTATCCACTAAAAACACAAGTGAAATTTTTCACGATTTTTGAAAAAATTCAAAGGTTAACCCCTTTGAAACTTTTCGACCCCAAAAAGTGAAAGTCTCAAATCGGATACTTTTTCGATATTTTCTTGTATATTTTGAGCAGAAAATTCGATTGGCGCACGCAGATTCCTCGTAAGTATGATATTTTAAATTTTATCCGGCTTTAAAGTGAATCGATTCGATGCCAATTTGAGCTTCCCTTGCTTCGCATTTTGCGACGGATTGAAGTGTTTGCGCCAGGATCCAGCGCGTTTTTCGAACTCTACGCATCGAATTTAGTCGATTTATGCACTAAAAACACAAGTGAAATTTTTCACGATTTTTGAAAAAATTCAAAGGTTAACCCCTTTGAAACTTTTCGACCCCAAAAAGTGAAAGTCTCAAATCGGATACTTTTTCGATATTTTCTTGTATATTTTGAGCAGAAAATTCGATTGGCGCACGCAGATTCCTCGTAAGTATGATATTTTAAATTTTATCCGGCTTTAAAGTGAATCGATTCGATGCCAATTTGACCTTCCCTTGCTTCGCATTTTGCGACGGATTAAAGTGTTTGCGCCAGGATCCATCGCGTTTTTCGAACTCTACGCATCGAATTTAGTCGATTTATGCACTAAAAACACAAGTGAAATTTTTCACGATTTTTGAAAAAATTCAAAGGTTAACCCCTTTGAAACTTTTCGACCCCAAAAAGTGAAAGTCTCAAATCGGATACTTTTTCGATATTTTCTTGTATATTTTGAGCAGAAAATTCGATTGGCGCAGGCAGATTCCTCGTAAGTATGATATTTTAAATTTTATCCGGCTTTAAAGTGAATCGATTCGATGCCAATTTGAGCTTCCCTTGCTTCGCATTTTGCGACGGATTAAAGTGTTTGCGCCAGGATCCAGCGCGTTTTTCGAACTCTACGCATCGAATTTAGTCGATTTATGCACTAAAAACACAAGTAAAATTTTTCACGATATTTGAAAATATTCAAGGGTTAACCCCTTTGAAACTTTTCGACCCCAAAAAGTGAAAGTCTCAAATCGGATACTTTTTCGATATTTTCTTGTATATTTTGAGCAGAAAATTCGATTGGCGCACACAGATTCCTCGTAAGTATGATATTTTAAATTTTATCCGGCTTTAGAGTGAATCGATTCGATGCCAATTTGACCTTCCCTTGCTTCGCATTTTGCGACGGATTAAAGTGTTTGCGCCAGGATCCAGCGCGTTTTTCGAACTCTACGCATCGAATTTAGTCGATTTATGCACTAAAAACACAAGTGAAATTTTTCACGATTTTTGAAAAAATTCAAAGGTTAACCCCTTTGAAACTTTTCGACCCCAAAAAGTGAAAGTCTCAAATCGGATACTTTTTCGATATTTTCTTGTATATTTTGAGCAGAAAATTCGATTCGCGCACGCAGATTCCTCGTAAGTATGATATTTTAAATTTTATCCGGCTTTAAAGTGAATCGATTCGATGCCAATTTGACCTTCCCTTGCTTCGCATTTTGCGACGGATTAAAGTGTTTGCGCCAGGATCCAGCGCGTTTTTCGAACTCTACGCATCGAATTTAGTCGATTTATGCACTAAAAACACAAGTGAAATTTTTCACGATTTTTGAAAAAATTCAAAGGTTAACCCCTTTGAAACTTTTCGACCCCAAAAAGTGAAAGTTTCAAATCGGATACTTTTTCGATATTTTCTTGTATATTTTGAGCAGAAAATTCGATTCGCGCACGCAGATTCCTCGTAAGTATGATATTTTAAATTTTATCCGGCTTTAAAGTGAATCGAATCGATGCCAATTTGACCTTCCTTTGCTTCGCATTTTGCGACGGATTAAAGTGTTTGCGCCAGGATCCAGCGCGTTTTTCGAACTCTACGCATCGAATTTAGTCGATTTATGCACTAAAAACACAAGTGAAATTTTTCACGATTTTTGAAAAAATTCAAAGGTTAACCCCTTTGAAACTTTTCGACCCCAAAAAGTGAAAGTCTCAAATCGGATACTTTTTCGATATTTTCTTGTATATTTTGAGCAGAAAATTCGATTGGCGCACGCAGATTCCTCGTAAGTATGATATTTTAAATTTTATCCGGCTTTAAAGTGAATCGATTCGATGCCAATTTGACCTTCCCTTGCTTCGCATTTTGCGACGGATTAAAGTGTTTGCGCCAGGATCTAGCGCGTTTTTCGAACTCTACGCATCGAATTTAGTCGATTTATGCACTAAAAACACAAGTGAAATTTTTCACGATTTTTGAAAAAATTCAAAGGTTAACCCCTTTGAAACTTTTCGACCCCAAAAAGTGAAAGTCTCAAATCGGATACTTTTTCGATATTTTCTTGTATATTTTGAGCAGAAAATTCGATTGGCGCACGCAGATTCCTCGTAAGTATGATATTTTAAATTTTATCCGGCTTTAAAGTGAATCGATTCGATGCCAATTTGACCTTCCCTTGCTTCGCATTTTGCGACGGATTAAAGTGTTTGCGCCAGGATCCAGCGCGTTTTTCGAACTCTACGCATCGAATTTAGTCGATTTATGCACTAAAAACACAAGTGAAATTTTTCACGATTTTTGAAAAAATTCAAAGGTTAACCCCTTTGAAACTTTTCGACCCCAAAAAGTGAAAGTCTCAAATCGGATACTTTTTCGATATTTTCTTGTATATTTTGAGCAGAAAATTCGATTGGCGCACGCAGATTCCTCGTAAGTATGATATTTTAAATTTTATCCGGCTTTAAAGTGAATCGATTCGATGCCAATTTGAGCTTCCCTTGCTTCGCATTTTGCGACGGATTGAAGTGTTTGCGCCAGGATCCAGCGCGTTTTTCGAACTCTACGCATCGAATTTAGTCGATTTATGCACTAAAAACACAAGTGAAATTTTTCACGATTTTTGAAAAAATTCAAAGGTTAACCCCTTTGAAACTTTTCGACCCCAAAAAGTGAAAGTCTCAAATCGGATACTTTTTCGATATTTTCTTGTATATTTTGAGCAGAAAATTCGATTGGCGCACGCAGATTCCTCGTAAGTATGATATTTTAAATTTTATCCGGCTTTAAAGTGAATCGATTCGATGCCAATTTGACCTTCCCTTGCTTCGCATTTTGCGACGGATTAAAGTGTTTGCGCCAGGATCCATCGCGTTTTTCGAACTCTACGCATCGAATTTAGTCGATTTATGCACTAAAAACACAAGTGAAATTTTTCACGATTTTTGAAAAAATTCAAAGGTTAACCCCTTTGAAACTTTTCGACCCCAAAAAGTGAAAGTCTCAAATCGGATACTTTTTCGATATTTTCTTGTATATTTTGAGCAGAAAATTCGATTGGCGCAGGCAGATTCCTCGTAAGTATGATATTTTAAATTTTATCCGGCTTTAAAGTGAATCGATTCGATGCCAATTTGAGCTTCCCTTGCTTCGCATTTTGCGACGGATTAAAGTGTTTGCGCCAGGATCCAGCGCGTTTTTCGAACTCTACGCATCGAATTTAGTCGATTTATGCACTAAAAACACAAGTAAAATTTTTCACGATATTTGAAAAAATTCAAGGGTTAACCCCTTTGAAACTTTTCGACCCCAAAAAGTGAAAGTCTCAAATCGGATACTTTTTCGATATTTTCTTGTATATTTTGAGCAGAAAATTCGATTGGCGCACGCAGATTCCTCGTAAGTATGATATTTTAAATTTTATCCGGCTTTAGAGTGAATCGATTCGATGCCAATTTGACCTTCCCTTGCTTCGCATTTTGCGACGGATTAAAGTGTTTGCGCCAGGATCCAGCGCGTTTTTCGAACTCTACGCATCGAATTTAGTCGATTTATGCACTAAAAACACAAGTGAAATTTTTCACGATTTTTGAAAAAATTCAAAGGTTAACCCCTTTGAAACTTTTCGACCCCAAAAAGTGAAAGTCTCAAATCGGATACTTTTTCGATATTTTCTTGTATATTTTGAGCAGAAAATTCGATTGGCGCACGCAGATTCCTCGTAAGTATGATATTTTAAATTTTATCCGGCTTTAAAGTGAATCGATTCGATGCCAATTTGACCTTCCCTTGCTTCGCATTTTGCGACGGATTAAAGTGTTTGCGCCAGGATCCAGCGCGTTTTTCGAACTCTACGCATCGAATTTAGTCGATTTATGCACTAAAAACACAAGTGAAATTTTTCACGATTTTTGAAAAAATTCAAAGGTTAACCCCTTTGAAACTTTTCGACCCCAAAAAGTGAAAGTTTCAAATCGGATACTTTTTCGATATTTTCTTGTATATTTTGAGCAGAAAATTCGATTCGCGCACGCAGATTCCTCGTAAGTATGATATTTTAAATTTTATCCGGCTTTAAAGTGAATCGAATCGATGCCAATTTGACCTTCCTTTGCTTCGCATTTTGCGACGGATTAAAGTGTTTGCGCCAGGATCCAGCGCGTTTTTCGAACTCTACGCATCGAATTTAGTCGATTTATGCACTAAAAACACAAGTGAAATTTTTCACGATTTTTGAAAAAATTCAAAGGTTAACCCCTTTGAAACTTTTCGACCCCAAAAAGTGAAAGTCTCAAATCGGATACTTTTTCGATATTTTCTTGTATATTTTGAGCAGAAAATTCGATTGGCGCACGCAGATTCCTCGTAAGTATGATATTTTAAATTTTATCCGGCTTTAAAGTGAATCGATTCGATGCCAATTTGACCTTCCCTTGCTTCGCATTTTGCGACGGATTAAAGTGTTTGCGCCAGGATCTAGCGCGTTTTTCGAACTCTACGCATCGAATTTAGTCGATTTATGCACTAAAAACACAAGTGAAATTTTTCACGATTTTTGAAAAAATTCAAAGGTTAACCCCTTTGAAACTTTTCGACCCCAAAAAGTGAAAGTCTCAAATCGGATACTTTTTCGATATTTTCTTGTATATTTTGAGCAGAAAATTCGATTGGCGCACGCAGATTCCTCGTAAGTATGATATTTTAAATTTTATCCGGCTTTAAAGTGAATCGATTCGATGCCAATTTGACCTTCCCTTGCTTCGCATTTTGCGACGGATTAAAGTGTTTGCGCCAGGATCCAGCGCGTTTTTCGAACTCTACGCATCGAATTTAGTCGATTTATGCACTAAAAACACAAGTGAAATTTTTCACGATTTTTGAAAAAATTCAAAGGTTAACCCCTTTGAAACTTTTCGACCCCAAAAAGTGAAAGTCTCAAATCGGATACTTTTTCGATATTTTCTTGTATATTTTGAGCAGAAAATTCGATTGGCGCACGCAGATTCCTCGTAAGTATGATATTTTAAATTTTATCCGGCTTTAAAGTGAATCGATTCGATGCCAATTTGACCTTCCCTTGCTTCGCATTATGCGACGGATTAAAGTGTTTGCGCCAGGATCCAGCGCGTTTTTCGAACTCTACGCATCGAATTTAGTCGATTTATGCACTAAAAACACAAGTGAAATTTTTCACGATTTTTGAAAAAATTCAAAGGTTAACCCCTTTGAAACTTTTCGACCCCAAAAAGTGAAAGTCTCAAATCGGATACTTTTTCGATATTTTCTTGTATATTTTGAGCAGAAAATTCGATTGGCGCACGCAGATTACTCGTAAGTATGATATTTTAAATTTTATCCGGCTTTAAAGTGAATCGATTCGATGCCAATTTGACCTTCCCTTGCTTCGCATTTTGCGACGGATTAAAGTGTTTGCGCCAGGATCCAGCGCGTTTTTCGAACTCTACGCATCGAATTTAGTCGATTTATGCACTAAAAATACAAGTGAAATTTTTCACGATTTTTGAAAAAATTCAAAGGTTAACCCCTTTGAAACTTTTCGACCCCAAAAAGTGAAAGTCTCAAATCGGATACTTTTTCGATATTTTCTTGTATATTTTGAGCAGAAATTTCGATTGGCGCACGCAGATTCCTCGTAAGTATGATATTTTAAATTTTATCCGGCTTTAAAGTGAATCGATTCGATGCCAATTTGACCTTCCCTTGCTTCGCATTTTGCGACGGATTAAAGTGTTTGCGCCAGGATCCAGCGCGTTTTTCGAACTATACGCATCGAATTTAGTCGATTTATGCACTAAAAACACAAGTAAAATTTTTGACGATTTTTGAAAAAATTCAAAGGTTAACCCCTTTGAAACTTTTCGACCCCAAAAAGTGAAAGTCTCAAATCGGATACTTTTTCAATATTTTCTTGTATATTTTGAGCAGAAAATTCGATTGGCGCACGCAGATTCCTCGTAAGTATGATATTTTAAATTTTATCCGGCTTTAAAGTGAATCGAATCGATGCCAATTTGACCTTCCTTTGCTTCGCATTTTGCGACGGATTAAAGTGTTTGCGCCAGGATCCAGCGCGTTTTTCGAATTCTACGCATCGAATTTAGTCGATTTATGCACTAAAAACACAAGTAAAATTTTTCACGATTTTTGAAAAAATTCAAAGGTTAACCCCTTTGAAACTTTTCGACCCCAAAATGTGAAAGTCTCAAATCGGATACTTTTTCGATATTTTCTTGTATATTTTGAGCAGAAAATTCGATTGGCGCACGCAGTTTCCTCGTAAATATGATATTTTAAATTTTATCCGGCTTTAAAGTGAATCGATTCGATGCCAATTTGACCTTTCCTTGCTTCGCATTTTGCGACGGATTAAAGTGTTTGCGCCAGGATCCAGCGCGTTTTTCGAACTCTACGCATCGAATTTAGTCGATTTATGCACTAAAAACACAAGTAAAATTTTTCACGATTTTTGAAAAAATTCAAAGGTTAACCCCTTTGAAACTTTTCGACCCCAAAAAGTGAAAGTCTCAAATCGGATACTTTTTCGATATTTTCTTGTATATTTTGAGCAGAAAATTCGATTGGCGCACGCAGATTCCTCGTAAGTATGATATTTTAAATTTTATCCGGCTTTAAAGTGAATCGATTCGATGCCAATTTGACCTTCCCTTGCTTCGCATTTTGCGACGGATTAAAGTGTTTGCGCCAGGATCCAGCGCGTTTTTCGAACTCTACGCATCGAATTTAGTCGATTTATGCACTAAAAACACAAGTGAAATTTTTCACGATTTTTGAAAAAATTCAAAGGTTAACCCCTTTGAAACTTTTCGACCCCAAAAAGTGAAAGTCTCAAATCGGATACTTTTTCGAAATTTTCTTGTATATTTTGAGCAGAAAATTCGATTGGCGCACGCAGATTCCTCGTAAGTATGATATTTTAAATTTTATCCGGCTTTAAAGTGAATCGATTCGATGCCAATTTGACCTTCCCTTGCTTCGCATTTTGCGACGGATTAAAGTGTTTGCGCCAGGATCCAGCGCGTTTTTCGAACTCTACGCATCGAATTTAGTCGATTTATGCACTAAAAATACAAGTGAAATTTTTCACGATTTTTGAAAAAATTCAAAGGTTAACCCCTTTGAAACTTTTCGACCCCAAAAAGTGAAAGTCTCAAATCGGATACTTTTTCGATACTTTCTTGTATATTTTGAGCAGAAATTTCGATTGGCGCACGCAGATTCCTCGTAAGTATGATATTTTAAATTTTATCCGGCTTTAAAGTGAATCGATTCGATGCCAATTTGAGCTTCCCTTGCTTCGCATTTTGCGACGGATTAAAGTGTTTGCGCCAGGATCCAGCGCATTTTTCGAACTCTACGCATCGAATTTAGTCGATTTATGCACTAAAAACACAAGTGAAATTTTTCACGATTTTTGAAAAAATTCAAAGGTTAACCCCTTTGAAACTTTTCGACCCCAAAAAGTGAAAGTCTCAAATCGGATACTTTTTCGATATTTTCTTGTATATTTTGAGCAGAAAATTCGATTGGCGCACGCAGATTCCTCGTAAGTATGATATTTTAAATTTTATCCGGCTTTAAAGTGAATCGATTCGATGCCAATTTGACCTTCCCTTGCTTCGCATTTTGCGACGGATTAAAGTGTTTGCGCCAGGATCCAGCGCGTTTTTCGAACTCTACGCATCGAATTTAGTCGATTTATGCACTAAAAATACAAATGAAATTTTTCACGATTTTTGAAAAAATTCAAAGGTTAACCCCTTTGAAACTTTTCGACCCCAAAAAGTGAAAGTCGCAAATCGGATACTTTTTCGATATTTTCTTGTATATTTTGAGCAGAAAATTCGATTGGCGCACGCAGATTCCTCGTAAGTATGATATTTTAAATTTTATCCGGCTTTAAAGTGAATCGATTCGATGCCAATTTGAGCTTCCCTTGCTTCGCATTTTGCGACGGATTGAAGTGTTTGCGCCAGGATCCAGCGCGTTTTTCGAACTCTACGCATCGAATTTAGTCGATTTATGCACTAAAAACACAAGTGAAATTTTTCACGATTTTTGAAAAAATTCAAAGGTTAACCCCTTTGAAACTTTTCGACCCCAAAAAGTGAAAGTCTCAAATCGGATACTTTTTCGATATTTTCTTGTATATTTTGAGCAGAAAATTCGATTGGCGCACGCAGATTCCTCGTAAGTATGATATTTTAAATTTTATTCGGCTTTAAAGTGAATCGATTCGATGCCAATTTGACCTTCCCTTGCTTCGCATTTTGCGACGGATTGAAGTGTTTGCGCCAGGATCCAGCGCGTTTTTCGAACTCTACGCATCGAGTTTAGTCGATTTATGCACTAAAAACACAAGTGAAATTTTTCACGATTTTTGAAAAAATTCAAAGGTTAACCCCTTTGAAACTTTTCGACCCCAAAAAGTGAAAGTCTCAAATCGGATACTTTTTCGATATTTTCTTGTATATTTTGAGCAGAAAATTCGATTGGCGCACGCAGATTCCTCGTAAGTATGATATTTTAAATTTTATCCGGCTTTAAAGTGAATCGATTCGATGCCAATTTGAGCTTCCCTTGCTTCGCATTTTGCGACGGATTAAAGTGTTTGCGCCAGGATCCAGCGCGTTTTTCGAACTCTACGCATCGAATTTAGTCGATTTATCCACTAAAAACACAAGTGAAATTTTTCACAATTTTTGAAAAAATTCAAAGGTTAACCCCTTTGAAACTTTTCGACCCCAAAAAGTGTAAGTCTCAAATCGGATACTTTTTCGATATTTTCTTGTATATTTTGAGCAGAAAATTCGATTGGCGCACGCAGATTCCTCGTAAGTATGATATTTTAAATTTTATCCGGCTTTAAAGTGAATCGATTCGATGCCAATTTGAGCTTCCCTTGCTTCGCATTTTGCGACGGATTGAAGTGTTTGCGCCAGGATCCAGCGCGTTTTTCGAACTCTACGCATCGAATTTAGTCGATTTATGCACTAAAAACACAAGTGAAATTTTTCACGATTTTTGAAAAAATTCAAAGGTTAACCCCTTTGAAACTTTTCGACCCCAAAAAGTGAAAGTCTCAAATCGGATACTTTTTCGATATTTTCTTGTATATTTTGAGCAGAAAATTCGATTGGCGCACGCAGATTCCTCGTAAGTATGATATTTTAAATTTTATCCGGCTTTAAAGTGAATCGATTCGATGCCAATTTGACCTTCCCTTGCTTCGCATTTTGCGACGGATTAAAGTGTTTGCGCCAGGATCCAGCGCGTTTTTCGAACTCTACGCATCGAATTTAGTCGATTTATGCACTAAAAACACAAGTGAAATTTTTCACGATTTTTGAAAAAATTCAAAGGTTAACCCCTTTGAAACTTTTCGACCCCAAAAAGTGAAAGTCGCAAATCGGATACTTTTTCGATATTTTCTTGTATATTTTGAGCAGAAAATTCGATTGGCGCACGCAGATTCCTCGTAAGTATGATATTTTAAATTTTATCCGGCTTTAAAGTGAATCGATTCGATGCCAATTTGAGCTTCCCTTGCTTCGCATTTTGCGACGGATTGAAGTGTTTGCGCCAGGATCCAGCGCGTTTTTCGAACTCTACGCATCGAATTTAGTCGATTTATGCACTAAAAACACAAGTGAAATTTTTCACGATTTTTGAAAAAATTCAAAGGTTAACCCCTTTGAAACTTTTCGAGCTCAAAAAGTGAAAGTCTCAAATCGGATACTTTTTCGATATTTTCTTGTATATTTTGAGCAGAAAATTCGATTGGCGCACGCAGATTCCTCGTAAGTATGATATTTTAAATTTTATCCGGCTTTAAAGTGAATCGATTCGATGCCAATTTGAGCTTCCCTTGCTTCGCATTTTGCGACGGATTAAAGTGTTTGCGCCAGGATCCAGCGCGTTTTTCGAACTCTACGCATCGAATTTAGTCGATTTATGCACTAAAAACACAAGTGAAATTTTTCACGATTTTTGAAAAAATTCAAAGGTTAACCCCTTTGAAACTTTTCGACCCCAAAAAGTGAAAGTCTCAAATCGGATACTTTTTCGATATTTTCTTGTATATTTTGAGCAGAAAATTCGATTGGCGCACGCAGATTCCTCGTAAGTATGATATTTTAAATTTTATCCGGCTTTAAAGTGAATCGATTCGATGCCAATTTGAGCTTCCCTTGCTTCGCATTTTGCGACGGATTGAAGTGTTTGCGCCAGGATCCAGCGCGTTTTTCGAACTCTACGCATCGAATTTAGTCGATTTATGCACTAAAAACACAAGTGAAATTTTTCACGATTTTTGAAAAAATTCAAAGGTTAACCCCTTTGAAACTTTTCGAGCCCAAAAAGTGAAAGTCTCAAATCGGATACTTTTTCGATATTTTCTTGTATATTTTGAGCAGAAAATTCGATTGGCGCACGCAGATTCCTCGTAAGTATGATATTTTAAATTTTATCCGGCTTTAAAGTGAATCGATTCGATGCCAATTTGAGCTTCCCTTGCTTCGCATTTTGCGACGGAGTAAAGTGTTTGCGCCAGGATCCAGCGCGTTTTTCGAACTCTACGCATCGAATTTAGTCGATTTATGCACTAAAAACACAAGTGAAATTTTTCACAATTTTTGAAAAAATTCAAAGGTTAACCCCTTTGAAACTTTTCGACCCCAAAAAGTGAAAATCTCAAATCGGATACTTTTTCGATATTTTCTTGTATATTTTGAGCAGAAAATTCGATTGGCGCACGCAGATTCCTCGTAAGTATGATATTTTAAATTTTATCCGGCTTTAAAGTGAATCGATTCGATGCCAATTTGAGCTTCCCTTGCTTCGCATTTTGCGACGGATTGAAGTGTTTGCGCCAGGATCCAGCGCGTTTTTCGAACTATACGCATCGAATTTAGTCGATTTATGCACTAAAAACACAAGTGAAATTTTTCACGATTTTTGAAAAAATTCAAAGGTTAACCCCTTTGAAACTTTTCGACCCCAAAAAGTGAAAGTCTCAAATCGGATACTTTTTCGATATTTTCTTGTATATTTTGAGCAGAAAATTCGATTGGCGCACGCAGATTCCTCGTAAGTATGATATTTTAAATTTTATCCGGCTTTAAAGTGAATCGATTCGATGCCAATTTGACCTTCCCTTGCTTCGCATTTTGCGACGGATTAAAGTGTTTGCGCCAGGATCCAGCGCGTTTTTCGAACTCTACGCATCGAATTTAGTCGATTTATGCACTAAAAATACAAGTGAAATTTTTCACGATTTTTGAAAAAATTCAAAGGTTAACCCCTTTGAAACTTTTGGACCCCAAAAAGTGAAAGTCTCAAATCGGATACTTTTTCGATATTTTCTTGTATATTTTGAGCAGAAAATTCGATTGGCGCACGCAGATTCCTCGTAAGTATGATATTTTAAATTTTATCCGGCTTTAAAGTGAATCGATTCGATGCCAATTTGAGCTTCCCTTGCTTCGCATTTTGCGACGGATTAAAGTGTTTGCGCCAGGATCCAGCGCATTTTTCGAACTCTACGCATCGAATTTAGTCGATTTATGCACTAAAAACACAAGTGAAATTTTTCACGATTTTTGAAAAAATTCAAAGGTTAACCCCTTTGAAACTTTTCGACCCCAAAAAGTGAAAGTCGCAAATCGGATACTTTTTCGATATTTTCTTGTATATTTTGAGCACAAAATTCGATTGGCGCACGCAGATTCCTCGTAAGTATGATATTTTAAATTTTATCCGGCTTTAAAGTGAATCGATTCGATGCCAATTTGACCTTCCCTTGCTTCGCATTTTGCGACGGATTAAAGTGTTTGCGCCAGGATCCAGCGCGTTTTTCGAACTCTACGCATCGAATTTAGTCGATTTATGCACTAAAAACACAAGTGAAATTTTTCACGATTTTTGAAAAAATTCAAAGGTTAACCCCTTTGAAACTTTTCGACCCCAAAAAGCGAAAGTCTCAAATCGGATACTTTTTGGATATTTTCTTGTATATTTTGAGCAGAAAATTCGATTGGCGCACGCAGATTCCTCGTAAGTATGATATTTTAAATTTTATCCGGCTTTAAAGTGAATCGATTCGATGCCAATTTGACCTTCCCTTGCTTCGCATTTTGCGACGGATTAAAGTGTTTGCGCCAGGATCCAGCACGTTTTTCGAACTCTACGCATCGAATTTAGTCGATTTATGCACTAAAAACACAAGTAAAATTTTTCACGATTTTTGAAAAAATTCAAAGGTTAACCCCTTTGAAACTTTTCGACCCCAAAAAGTGAAAGTCTCAAATCGGATACTTTTTCGATATTTTCTTGTATATTTTGAGCAGAAAATTCGATTGGCGCACGCAGATTCCTCGTAAGTATGATATTTTAAATTTTATCCGGCTTTAAAGTGAATCCATTCGATGCCAATTTGACCTTCCCTTGCTTCGCATTTTGCGACGGATTAAAGTGTTTGCGCCAGTATCCAGCGCGGTTTTCGAACTCTACGCATCGAATTTAGTCGATTTATGCACTAAAAACACAAGTAAAATTTTTCACGATTTTTGAAAAAATTCAAAGGTTAACCCCTTTGAAACTTTTCGACCCCAAAAAGTGAAAGTCTCAAATCGGATACTTTTTCGATATTTTCTTGTATATTTTGAGCAGAAAATTCGATTGGCGCACGCAGATTCCTCGTAAGTATGATATTTTAAATTTTATCCGGCTTTAAAGTGAATCGATTCTATGCCAATTTGACCTTCCCTTGCTTCGCATTTTGCGACGGATTAAAGTGTTTGCGCCAGGATCCAGCGCGTTTTTCGTACTCTACGCATCGAATTTAGTCGATTTATGCACTAAAAACACATGTGAAATTTTTCACGATTTTTGAAAAAATTCAAAGGTTAACCCCTTTGAAACTTTTCGACCCCAAAAAGTGAAAGTCTCAAATCGGATACTTTTTCGATATTTTCTTGTATATTTTGAGCAGAAAATTCGATTGGCGCACGCAGATTCTTCGTAAGTATGATATTTTAAATTTTATCCGGCTTTAAAGTGAATCGATTCGATGCCAATTTGACCTTCCCTTGCTTCGCATTTTGCGACGGATTAAAGTGTTTGCGCCAGGATCCAGCGCGTATTTCGAACTCTACGCATCAAATTAAGTCGATTTATGCACTAAAAACACAAGTGAAGTTTTTCACGTTTTTTGAAAAAATTCAAAGGTTAACCCCTTTGAAACTTTTCGACCCCAAAAAGTGAAAGTCTCAAATCGGATACTTTTTCGATATTTTCTTGTATATTTTGAGCAGAAAATTCGATTGGCGCACGCAGATTCCTCGTAAGTATGATATTTTAAATTTTATCCGGCTTTAAAGTGAATCGATTCGATGCCAATTTGACCTTCCCTTGCTTCGCATTTTGCGACGGATTAAAGTGTTTGCGCCAGGATCCAGCGCGTTTTTCGAACTCTACGCATCGAATTTAGTCGATTTATGCACTAAAAACACAAGTGAAATTTTTCACGATTTTTGAAAAAATTCAAAGGTTAACCCCTTTGAAACTTTTCGACCCCAAAAAGTGAAAGTCTCAAATCGGATACTTTTTCGATATTTTCTTGTATATTTTGAGCAGAAAATTCGATTGGCGCACGCAGATTCCTCGTAAGTATGATATTTTAAATTTTATCCGGCTTTAAAGTGAATCGATTCTATGCCAATTTGACCTTCCCTTGCTTCGCATTTTGCGACGGATTAAAGTGTTTGCGACAGGATCCAGTGCGTTTTTCGTACTCTACGCATCGAATTTAGTCGATTTATGCACTAAAAACACATGTGAAATTTTTCACGATTTTTGAAAAAATTCAAAGGTTAACCCCTTTGAAACTTTTCGACCCCAAAAAGTGAAAGTCTCAAATCGGATACTTTTTCGATATTTTCTTGTATATTTTGAGCAGAAAATTCGATTGGCGCACGCAGATTCTTCGTAAGTATGATATTTTAAATTTTATCCGGCTTTAAAGTGAATCGATTCGATGCCAATTTGACCTTCCCTTGCTTCGCATTTTGCGACGGATTAAAGTGTTTGCGCCAGGATCCAGCGCGTATTTCGAACTCTACGCATCAAATTAAGTCGATTTATGCACTAAAAACACAAGTGAAATTTTTCACGATTTTTGAAAAAATTCAAAGGTTAACCCCTTTGAAACTTTTCGACCCCAAAAAGTGAAAGTCTCAAATCGGATACTTTTTCGATATTTTCTTGTATATTTTGAGCAGAAAATTCGATTGGCGCACGCAGATTCCTCGTAAGTATGATATTTTAAATTTTATCCGGCTTTAAAGTGAATCGATTCGATGCCAATTTGACCTTCCCTTGCTTCGCATTTTGCGACGGATTAAAGTGTTTGCGCCAGGATCCAGCGCGTTTTTCGAACTCTACGCAACGAATTTAGTCGATTTATGCACTAAAAACACAAGTGAAATTTTTCACGATTTTTGAAAAAATTCAAAGGTTAACCCCTTTGAAACTTTTCGACCCCAAAAAGCGAAAGTCTCAAATCGGATACTTTTTCGATATTTTCTTGTATATTTTGAGCAGAAAATTCGATTGGCGCACGCAGATTCCTCGTAAGTATGATATTTTAAATTTTATCCGGCTTTAAAGTGAATCGATTCGATGCCAATTTGACCTTCCCTTGCTTCGCATTTTGCGACGGATTAAAGTGTTTGCGCCAGGATCCAGCGCGTTTTTCGAACTCTACGCATCGAATTTAGTCGATTTATGCACTAAAAACACAAGTAAAATTTTTCACGATTTTTGAAAAAATTCAAAGGTTAAACCCTTTGAAACTTTTCGACCCCAAAAAGTGAAAGTCTCAAATCGGATACTTTTTCGATATTTTCTTGTATATTTTGAGCAGAAAATTCGATTGGCACACGCAGATTCCTCGTAAGTATGATATTTTAAATTTTATCCGGCTTTAAAGTTAATCCACTCGATGCCAATTTGACCTTCCCTTGCTTCGCATTTTGCGACGGATTAAAGTGTTTGCGCCAGGATCCAGCGCGTTTTTCGAACTCTACGCATCGAATTTAGTCGATTTATGCACTAAAAACACAAGTGAAATTTTTCACGATTTTTGAAAAAATTCAAAGGTTAACCCCTTTGAAACTTTTCGACCCCAAAAAGTGAAAGTCTCAAATCGGATACTTTTTCGATATTTTCTTGTATATTTTGAGCAGAAAATTCGATTGGCGCACGCAGATTCCTCGTAAGTATGATATTTTAAATTTTATCCGGCTTTAAAGTGAATCGATTCGATGCCAATTTGACCTTCCCTTGCTTCGCATTTTGCGACGGATTAAAGTGTTTGCGCCAGGATCCAGCGCGTTTTTCGAACTCTACGCATCGAATTTAGTCGATTTATGCACTAAAAACACAAGTAAAATTTTTCACGATTTTTGAAAAAATTCAAAGGTTAAACCCTTTGAAACTTTTCGACCCCAAAAAGTGAAAGTCTCAAATCGGATACTTTTTCGATATTTTCTTGTATATTTTGAGCAGAAAATTCGATTGGCACACGCAGATTCCTCGTAAGTATGATATTTTAAATTTTATCCGGCTTTAAAGTTAATCCATTCGATGCCAATTTGACCTTCCCTTGCTTCGCATTTTGCGACGGATTAAAGTGTTTGCGCCAGGATCCAGCGCGTTTTTCGAACTCTACGCATCGAATTTAGTCGATTTATGCACTAAAAACACAAGTGAAATTTTTCACGATTTTTGAAAAAATTCAAAGGTTAACCCCTTTGAAACTTTTCGACCCCAAAAAGTGAAAGTCTCAAATCGGATACTTTTTCGATATTTTCTTGTATATTTTGAGCAGAAAATTCGATTGGCGCACGCAGATTCCTCGTAAGTATGATATTTTAAATTTTATCCGGCTTTAAAGTGAATCGATTCGATGCCAATTTGACCTTCCCTTGCTTCGCATTTTGCGACGGATTAAAGTGTTTGCGCCAGGATCCAGCGCGTTTTTCGAACTCTACGCATCGAATTTAGTCGATTTATGCACTAAAAACACAAGTGAAATTTTTCACGATTTTTGAAAAAATTCAAAGGTTAACCCCTTTGAAACTTTTCGACCCCAAAAAGTGAAAGTCTCTAATCGGATACTTTTTCGATATTTTCTTGTATATTTTGAGCAGAAAATTCGATTGGCGCACGCAGAATCCTCGTAAGTATGATATTTTAAATTTTATCCGGCTTTAAAGTTAATCCATTCGATGCCAATTTGACCTTCCCTTGCTTTGCATTTTGCGACGGATTAAAGTGTTTGCGCCAGGATCCAGCGCGTTTTTCGAACTCTACGCATCGAATTTAGTCGATTTATGCACTAAAAACACAAGTAAAATTTTTCACGATTTTTGAAAAAATTCAAAGGTTAACCCCTTTGAAACTTTTCGACCCCAAAAAGTGAAAGTCTCAAATCGGATACATTTTCGATATTTTCTTGTATATTTTGAGCAGAAAATTCGATTGGCGCACGCAGATTCCTCGTAAGTATGATATTTTAAATTTTATCCGGCTTTAAAGTGAATCGATTCGATGCCAATTTGACCTTCCCTTGCTTCGCATTTTGCGACGGATTAAAGTGTTTGCGCCAGGATCCAGCGCGTTTTTCGAACTCTACGCATCGAATTTAGTCGATTTATGCACTAAAAACACAAGTAAAATTTTTCACGATTTTTGAAAAAATTCAAAGGTTAAACCCTTTGAAACTTTTCGACCCCAAAAAGTGAAAGTCTCAAATCGGATACTTTTTCGATATTTTCTTGTATATTTTGAGCAGAAAATTCGATTGGCATACGCAGATTCCTCGTAAGTATGATATTTTAAATTTTATCCGGCTTTAAAGTTAATCCATTCGATGCCAATTTGACCTTCCCTTGCTTCGCATTTTGCGACGGATTAAAGTGTTTGCGCCAGGATCCAGCGCGTTTTTCGAACTCTACGCATCGAATTTAGTCGATTTATGCACTAAAAACACAAGTGAAATTTTTCACGATTTTTGAAAAAATTCAAAGGTTAACCCCTTTGAAACTTTTCGACCCCAAAAAGTGAAAGTCTCTAATCGGATACTTTTTCGATATTTTCTTGTATATTTTGAGCAGAAAATTCGATTGGCGCACGCAGAATCCTCGTAAGTATGATATTTTAAATTTTATCCGGCTTTAAAGTTAATCCATTCGATGCCAATTTGACCTTCCCTTGCTTTGCATTTTGCGACGGATTAAAGTGTTTGCGCCAGGATCCAGCGCGTTTTTCGAACTCTACGCATCGAATTTAGTCGATTTATGCACTAAAAACACAAGTAAAATTTTTCACGATTTTTGAAAAAATTCAAAGGTTAACCCCTTTGAAACTTTTCGACCCCAAAAAGTGAAAGTCTCAAATCGGATACATTTTCGATATTTTCTTGTATATTTTGAGCAGAAAATTCGATTGGCGCACGCAGATTCCTCGTAAGTATGATATTTTAAATTTTATCCGGCTTTAAAGTGAATCGATTCGATGCCAATTTGACCTTCCCTTGCTTCGCATTTTGCGACGGATTAAAGTGTTTGCGCCAGGATCCAGCGCGTTTTTCGAACTCTACGCATCGAATTTAGTCGATTTATGCACTAAAAACACAAGTGAAATTTTTCACGATTTTTGAAAAAATTCAAAGGTTAACCCCTTTGAAACTTTTCGACCCCAAAAAGTGAAAGTCTCAAATCGGATACTTTTTCGATATTTTCTTGTATATTTTGAGCAGAAAATTCGATTGGCGCACGCAGATTCCTCGTAAGTATGATATTTTAAATTTTATCCGGCTTTAAAGTGAATCGATTCGATGCCAATTTGACCTTCCCTTGCTTCGCATTTTGCGACGGATTAAAGTGTTTGCGCCAGGATCCAGCGCGTTTTTCGACCTCTACGCATCGAATTTAGTCGATTTATGCACTAAAAACACAAGTAAAGTTTTTCACGATTTTTGAAAAAATTCAAAGGTTAACCCCTTTGAAACTTTTCGACCCCAAAAAGTGAAAGTCTCAAATCGGATACTTTTTCGATATTTTCTTGTATATTTTGAGCAGAAAATTCGATTGGCGCACGCAGATTCCTCGTAAGTATGATATTTTAAATTTTATCCGGCTTTAAAGTTAATCCATTCGATGCCAATTTGACCTTCCCTTGCTTCGCATTTTGCGACGGATTAAAGTGTTTGCGCCAGGATCCAGCGCGTTTTTCGAACTCTACGCATCGAATTTAGTCGATTTATGCACTAAAAACACAAGTGAAATTTTTCACGATTTTTGAAAAAATTCAAAGGTTAACCCCTTTGAAACTTTTCGACCCCAAAAAGTGAAAGTCTCAAATCGGATACTTTTTCGATATTTTCTTGTATATTTTGAGCAGAAAATTCGATTGGCGCACGCAGATTCCTCGTAAGTATGATATTTTAAATTTTATCCGGCTTTAAAGTGAATCCATTCGATGCCAATTTGAGCTTCCCTTGCTTCGCATTTTGCGACGGATTGAAGTGTTTGCGCCAGGATCCAGCGCGTTTTTCGAACTCTACGAATCGAATTTAGTCGATTTATGCACTAAAAACACAAGTGAAATTTTTCACGATTTTTGAAAAAATTCAAAGGTTAACCCCTTTGAAACTTTTCGACCCCAAAAAGTGAAAGTCTCAAATCGGATACTTTTTCGATATTTTCTTGTATATTTTGAGCAGAAAATTCGATTGGCGCACGCAGATTCCTCGTAAGTATGATATTTTAAATTTTATCCGGCTTTAAAGTGAATCGATTCGATGCCAATTTGAGCTTCCCTTGCTTCGCATTTTGCGACGGATTAAAGTGTTTGCGCCAGGATCCAGCGCGTTTTTCGAACTCTACGCATCGAATTTAGTCGATTTATGCACTAAAAATACAAGTGAAATTTTTCACGATTTTTGAAAAAATTCAAAGGTTAACCCCTTTGAAACTTTTCGACCCCAAAAAGTGAAAGTCTCAAATCGGATACTTTTTCGATATTTTCTTGTATATTTTGAGCAGAAAATTCGATTGGCGCACGCAGATTCCTCGTAAGTATGATATTTTAAATTTTATCCGGCTTTAAAGTGAATCGATTCGATGCCAATTTGAGCTTCCCTTGCTTCGCATTTTGCGACGGATTGAAGTGTTTGCGCCAGGATCCAGCGCGTTTTTCGAACTCTACGCATCGAATTTAGTCGATTTATGCACTAAAAACACAAGTGAAATTTTTCACGATTTTTGAAAAAATTCAAAGGTTAACCCCTTTGAAACTTTTCGACCCCAAAAAGTGAAAGTCTCAAATCGGATACTTTTTCGATATTTTCTTGTATATTTTGAGCAGAAAATTCGATTGGCGCACGCAGATTCCTCGTAAGTATGATATTTTAAATTTTATCCGGCTTTAAAGTGAATCGATTCGATGCCAATTTGAGCTTCCCTTGCTTCGCATTTTGCGACGGATTAAAGTGTTTGCGCCAGGATCCAGCGCGTTTTTCGAACTCTACGCATCGAATTTAGTCGATTTATGCACTAAAAATACAAGTGAAATTTTTCACGATTTTTGAAAAAATTCAAAGGTTAACCCCTTTGAAACTTTTCGACCCCAAAAAGTGAAAGTCTCAAATCGGATACCTTTTCGATATTTTCTTGTATATTTTGAGCAGAAAATTCGATTGGCGCACGCAGATTCCTCGTAAGTATGATATTTTAAATTTTATCCGGCTTTAAAGTGAATCGATTCGATGCCAATTTGAGCTTCCTTTGCTTCGCATTTTGCGACGGATTAAAGTGTTTGCGACAGGATCCAGCGCATTTTTCGAACTCTACGCATCGAATTTAGTCGATTTATGCACTAAAAGCACAAGTGAAATTTTTCACGATTTTTGAAAAAATTCAAAGGTTAACCCCTTTGAAACTTTTCGACCCCAAAAAGTGAAAGTCGCAAATCGGATACTTTTTCGATATTTTCTTGTATATTTTGAGCAGAAAATTCGATTGGCGCACGCAGATTCCTCGTAAGTATGATATTTTAAATTTTATCCGGCTTTAAAGTGAATCGATTCGATGCCAATTTGACCTTCCCTTGCTTCGCATTTTGCGACGGATTAAAGTGTTTGCGCCAGGATCCAGCGCGTTTTTCGAACTCTACGCATCGAATTTAGTCGATTTATGCACTAAAAACACAAGTGAAATTTTTCACGATTTTTGAAAAAATTCAAAGGTTAACCCCTTTGAAACTTTTCGACCCCAAAAAGTGAAAGTCTCAAATCGGATACTTTTTCGATATTTTCTTGTATATTTTGAGCAGAAAATTCGATTGGCGCACGCAGATTCCTCGGAAGTATGATATTTTAAATTTTATCCGGCTTTAAAGTGAATCGATTCGATGCCAATTTGACCTTCCCTTGCTTCGCATTTTGCGACGGATTAAAGTGTTTGCGCCAGGATCCAGCGCGTTTTTCGAACTCTACGCATCGAAATTAGTCGATTTATGCACTAAAAACACAAGTAAAATTTTTCACGATTTTTGAAAAAATTCAAAGGTTAACCCCTTTGAAACTTTTCGACCCCAAAAAGTGAAAGTCTCAAATCGGATACATTTTCGATATTTTCTTGTATATTTTGAGCAGAAAATTCGATTGGCGCACGCAGATTCCTCGTAAGTATGATATTTTAAATTTTATCCGGCTTTAAAGTGAATCTATTCGATGCCAATTTGACCTTCCCTTGCTTGGCATTTTGCGACGGATTAAAGTGTTTGCGCCAGGATCCAGCGCGTTTTTCGAACTCTACGCATCGAATTTAGTCGATTTATGCACTAAAAACACAAGTGAAATTTTTCACGATTTTTGAAAAAATTCAAAGGTTAACCCCTTTGAAACTTTTCGACCCCAAAAAGTGAAAGTCTCAAATCGGATACTTTTTCGATATTTTCTTGTATATTTTGAGCAGAAAATTCGATTGGCGCACGCAGATTCCTCGTAAGTATGATATTTTAAATTTTATCCGGCTTTAAAGTGAATCCATTCGATGCCAATTTGACCTTCCCTTGCTTCGCATTTTGCGACGGATTAAAGTGTTTGCGCCAGGATCCAGCGCGTTTTTCGAACTCTACGCATCGAATTTAGTCGATTTATGCACTAAAAACACAAGTGAAATTTTTCACGATTTTTGAAAAAATTCAAAGGTTAACCCCTTTGAAACTTTTCGACCCCAAAAAGTGAAAGTCTCAAATCGGATACTTTTTCGATATTTTCTTGTATATTTTGAGCAGAAAATTCGATTGGCGCACGCAGATTCCTCGTAAGTATGATATTTTAAATTTTATCCGGCTTTAAAGTGAATCCATTCGATGCCAATTTGACCTTCCCTTGCTTCGCATTTTGCGACGGATTAAAGTGTTTGCGCCAGGATCCAGCGCGTTTTTCGAACTCTACGCATCGAATTTAGTCGATTTATGCACTAAAAACACAAGTGAATTTTTTCACGATTTTTGAAAAAATTCAAAGGTTAACCCCTTTAAAACTTTTCGACCCCAAAAAGTGAAAGTCTCAAATCGGATACTTTTTCGATATTTTCTTGTATATTTTGAGCAGAAAATTCGATTGGCGCACGCAGATTCCTCGTAAGTATGATATTTTAAATTTTATCCGGCTTTAAAGTGAATCGATTCGATGCCAATTTGACCTTCCCTTGCTTCGCATTTTGCGACGGATTAAAGTGTTTGCGCCAGGATCCAGCGCGTTTTTCGAACTCTACGCATCGAATTTAGTCGATTTATGCACTAAAAGCACAAGTAAATTTTTTCACGATTTTTGAAATAATTCAAAGGTTAACCCCTTTGAAACTTTTCGACCCCAAAAAGTGAAAGTCTCAAATCGGATACTTTTTCGATATTTTCTTGTATATTTTGAGCAGAAAATTCGATTGGCGCACGCAGATTCCTCGTAAGTATGATATTTTAAATTTTATCCGGCTTTAAAGTGAATCGATTCGATGCCAATTTGACCTTCCCTTGCTTCGCATTTTGCGACGGATTAAAGTGTTTGCGCCAGGATCCAGCGCGTTTTTCGAACTCTACGCATCGAATTTAGTCGATTTATGCACTAAAAACACAAGTGAAATTTTTCACGATTTTTGAAAAAATTCAAAGGTTAACCCCTTTGAAACTTTTCGACCCCAAAAAGTGAAAGTCTCAAATCGGATACTTTTTCGATATTTTCTTGTATATTTTGAGCAGAAAATTCGATTGGCGCACGCAGATTCCTCGTAAGTATGATATTTTAAATTTTATCCGGCTTTAAAGTGAATCCATTCGATGCCAATTTGACCTTCCCTTGCTTCGCATTTTGCGACGGATTAAAGTGTTTGCGCCAGGATCCAGCGCGTTTTTCGAACTCTACGCATCGAATTTAGTCGATTTATGCACTAAAAACACAAGTGAAATTTTTCACGATTTTTGAAAAAATTCAAAGGTTAACCCCTTTGAAACTTTTCGACCCCAAAAAGTGAAAGTCTCAAATCGGATACTTTTTCGATATTTTCTTGTATATTTTGAGCAGAAAATTCGATTGGCGCACGCAGATTCCTCGTAAGTATGATATTTTAAATTTTATCCGGCTTTAAAGTGAATCGATTCGATGCCAATTTGAGCTTCCCTTGCTTCGCATTTTGCGACGGATTGAAGTGTTTGCGCCAGGATCCAGCGCGTTTTTCGAACTCTACGAATCGAATTTAGTCGATTTATGCACTAAAAACACAAGTGAAATTTTTCACGATTTTTGAAAAAATTCAAAGGTTAACCCCTTTGAAACTTTTCGACCCCAAAAAGTGAAAGTCTCAAATCGGATACTTTTTCGATATTTTCTTGTATATTTTGAGCAGAAAATTCGATTGGCGCACGCAGATTCCTCGTAAGTATGATATTTTAAATTTTATCCGGCTTTAAAGTGAATCGATTCGATGCCAATTTGAGCTTCCCTTGCTTCGCATTTTGCGACGGATTAAAGTGTTTGCGCCAGGATCCAGCGCGTTTTTCGAACTCTACGCATCGAATTTAGTCGATTTATGCACTAAAAATACAAGTGAAATTTTTCACGATTTTTGAAAAAATTCAAAGGTTAACCCCTTTGAAACTTTTCGACCCCAAAAAGTGAAAGTCTCAAATCGGATACTTTTTCGATATTTTCTTGTATATTTTGAGCAGAAAATTCGATTGGCGCACGCAGATTCCTCGTAAGTATGATATTTTAAATTTTATCCGGCTTTAAAGTGAATCGATTCGATGCCAATTTGAGCTTCCCTTGCTTCGCATTTTGCGACGGATTGAAGTGTTTGCGCCAGGATCCAGCGCGTTTTTCGAACTCTACGCATCGAATTTAGTCGATTTATGCACTAAAAACACAAGTGAAATTTTTCACGATTTTTGAAAAAATTCAAAGGTTAACCCCTTTGAAACTTTTCGACCCCAAAAAGTGAAAGTCTCAAATCGGATACTTTTTCGATATTTTCTTGTATATTTTGAGCAGAAAATTCGATTGGCGCACGCAGATTCCTCGTAAGTATGATATTTTAAATTTTATCCGGCTTTAAAGTGAATCGATTCGATGCCAATTTGAGCTTCCCTTGCTTCGCATTTTGCGAAGGATTAAAGTGTTTGCGCCAGGATCCAGCGCGTTTTTCGAACTCTACGCATCGAATTTAGTCGATTTATGCACTAAAAATACAAGTGAAATTTTTCACGATTTTTGAAAAAATTCAAAGGTTAACCCCTTTGAAACTTTTCGACCCCAAAAAGTGAAAGTCTCAAATCGGATACTTTTTCGATATTTTCTTGTATATTTTGAGCAGAAAATTCGATTGGCGCACGCAGATTCCTCGTAAGTATGATATTTTAAATTTTATCCGGCTTTAAAGTGAATCGATTCGATGCCAATTTGAGCTTCCTTTGCTTCGCATTTTGCGACGGATTAAAGTGTTTGCGACAGGATCCAGCGCATTTTTCGAACTCTACGCATCGAATTTAGTCGATTTATGCACTAAAAGCACAAGTGAAATTTTTCACGATTTTTGAAAAAATTCAAAGGTTAACCCCTTTGAAACTTTTCGACCCCAAAAAGTGAAAGTCGCAAATCGGATACTTTTTCGATATTTTCTTGTATATTTTGAGCAGAAAATTCGATTGGCGCACGCAGATTCCTCGTAAGTATGATATTTTAAATTTTATCCGGCTTTAAAGTGAATCGATTCGATGCCAATTTGACCTTCCCTTGCTTCGCATTTTGCGACGGATTAAAGTGTTTGCACCAGGATCCAGCGCGTTTTTCGAACTCTACGCATCGAATTTAGTCGATTTATGCACTAAAAACACAAGTGAAATTTTTCACGATTTTTGAAAAAATTCAAAGGTTAACCCCTTTGAAACTTTTCGACCCCAAAAAGTGAAAGTCTCAAATCGGATACTTTTTCGATATTTTCTTGTATATTTTGAGCAGAAAATTCGATTGGCGCACGCAGATTCCTCGGAAGTATGATATTTTAAATTTTATCCGGCTTTAAAGTGAATCGATTCGATGCCAATTTGACCTTCCCTTGCTTCGCATTTTGCGACGGATTAAAGTGTTTGCGCCAGGATCCAGCGCGTTTTTCGAACTCTACGCATCGAAATTAGTCGATTTATGCACTAAAAACACAAGTAAAATTTTTCACGATTTTTGAAAAAATTCAAAGGTTAACCCCTTTGAAACTTTTCGACCCCAAAAAGTGAAAGTCTCAAATCGGATACTTTTTCGATATTTTCTTGTATATTTTGAGCAGAAAATTCGATTGGCGCACGCAGATTCCTCGTAAGTATGATATTTTAAATTTTATCCGGCTTTAAAGTGAATCGATTCTATGCCAATTTGACCTTCCCTTGCTTCGCATTTTGCGACGGATTAAAGTGTTTGCGCCAGGATCCAGCGCGTTTTTCGTACTCTACGCATCGAATTTAGTCGATTTATGCACTAAAAACACATGTGAAATTTTTCACGATTTTTGAAAAAATTCAAAGGTTAACCCCTTTGAAACTTTTCGACCCCAAAAAGTGAAAGTCTCAAATCGGATACTTTTTCGATATTTTCTTGTATATTTTGAGCAGAAAATTCGATTGGCGCACGCAGATTCCTCGTAAGTATGATATTTTAAATTTTATCCGGCTTTAAAGTTAATCCATTCGATGCCAATTTGACCTTCCCTTGCTTTGCATTTTGCGACGGATTAAAGTGTTTGCGCCAGGATCCAGCGCGTTTTTCGAACTCTACGCATCGAATTTAGTCGATTTATGCACTAAAAACACAAGTAAAATTTTTCACGATTTTTGAAAAAATTCAAAGGTTAACCCCTTTGAAACTTTTCGACCCCAAAAAGTGAAAGTCTCAAATCGGATACATTTTCGATATTTTCTTGTATATTTTGAGCAGAAAATTCGATTGGCGCACGCAGATTCCTCGTAAGTATGATATTTTAAATTTTATCCGGCTTTAAAGTGAATCTATTCGATGCCAATTTGACCTTCCCTTGCTTGGCATTTTGCGACGGATTAAAGTGTTTGCGCCAGGATCCAGCGCGTTTTTCGAACTCTACGCATCGAATTTAGTCGATTTATGCACTAAAAACACAAGTGAAATTTTTCACGATTTTTGAAAAAATTCAAAGGTTAACCCCTTTGAAACTTTTCGACCCCAAAAAGTGAAAGTCTCAAATCGGATACTTTTTCGATATTTTCTTGTATATTTTGAGCAGAAAATTCGATTGGCGCACGCAGATTCCTCGTAAGTATGATATTTTAAATTTTATCCGGCTTTAAAGTGAATCCATTCGATGCCAATTTGACCTTCCCTTGCTTCGCATTTTGCGACGGATTAAAGTGTTTGCGCCAGGATCCAGCGCGTTTTTCGAACTCTACGCATCGAATTTAGTCGATTTATGCACTAAAAACACAAGTGAAATTTTTCACGATTTTTGAAAAAATTCAAAGGTTAACCCCTTTGAAACTTTTCGACCCCAAAAAGTGAAAGTCTCAAATCGGATACTTTTTCGATATTTTCTTGTATATTTTGAGCAGAAAATTCGATTGGCGCACGCAGATTCCTCGTAAGTATGATATTTTAAATTTTATCCGGCTTTAAAGTGAATCCATTCGATGCCAATTTGACCTTCCCTTGCTTCGCATTTTGCGACGGATTAAAGTGTTTGCGCCAGGATCCAGCGCGTTTTTCGAACTCTACGCATCGAATTTAGTCGATTTATGCACTAAAAACACAAGTGAATTTTTTCACGATTTTTGAAAAAATTCAAAGGTTAACCCCTTTAAAACTTTTCGACCCCAAAAAGTGAAAGTCTCAAATCGGATACTTTTTCGATATTTTCTTGTATATTTTGAGCAGAAAATTCGATTGGCGCACGCAGATTCCTCGTAAGTATGATATTTTAAATTTTATCCGGCTTTAAAGTGAATCGATTCGATGCCAATTTGACCTTCCCTTGCTTCGCATTTTGCGACGGATTAAAGTGTTTGCGCCAGGATCCAGCGCGTTTTTCGAACTCTACGCATCGAATTTAGTCGATTTATGCACTAAAAGCACAAGTAAATTTTTTCACGATTTTTGAAATAATTCAAAGGTTAACCCCTTTGAAACTTTTCGACCCCAAAAAGTGAAAGTCTCAAATCGGATACTTTTTCGATATTTTCTTGTATATTTTGAGCAGAAAATTCGATTGGCGCACGCAGATTCCTCGTAAGTATGATATTTTAAATTTTATCCGGCTTTAAAGTGAATCGATTCGATGCCAATTTGACCTTCCCTTGCTTCGCATTTTGCGACGGATTAAAGTGTTTGCGCCAGGATCCAGCGCGTTTTTCGAACTCTACGCATCGAATTTAGTCGATTTATGCACTAAAAACACAAGTGAAATTTTTCACGATTTTTGAAAAAATTCAAAGGTTAACCCCTTTGAAACTTTTCGACCCCAAAAAGTGAAAGTCTCAAATCGGATACTTTTTCGATATTTTCTTGTATATTTTGAGCAGAAAATTCGATTGGCGCACGCAGATTCCTCGTAAGTATGATATTTTAAATTTTATCCGGCTTTAAAGTGAATCCATTCGATGCCAATTTGACCTTCCCTTGCTTCGCATTTTGCGACGGATTAAAGTGTTTGCGCCAGGATCCAGCGCGTTTTTCGAACTCTACGCATCGAATTTAGTCGATTTATGCACTAAAAACACAAGTGAAATTTTTCACGATTTTTGAAAAAATTCAAAGGTTAACCCCTTTGAAACTTTTCGACCCCAAAAAGTGAAAGTCTCAAATCGGATACTTTTTCGATATTTTCTTGTATATTTTGAGCAGAAAATTCGATTGGCGCACGCAGATTCCTCGTAAGTATGATATTTTAAATTTTATCCGGCTTTAAAGTGAATCCATTCGATGCCAATTTGACCTTCCCTTGCTTCGCATTTTGCGACGGATTAAAGTGTTTGCGCCAGGATCCAGCGCGTTTTTCGAACTCTACGCATCGAATTTAGTCGATTTATGCACTAAAAACACAAGTGAATTTTTTCACGATTTTTGAAAAAATTCAAAGGTTAACCCCTTTAAAACTTTTCGACCCCAAAAAGTGAAAGTCTCAAATCGGATACTTTTTCGATATTTTCTTGTATATTTTGAGCAGAAAATTCGATTGGCGCACGCAGATTCCTCGTAAGTATGATATTTTAAATTTTATCCGGCTTTAAAGTGAATCGATTCGATGCCAATTTGACCTTCCCTTGCTTCGCATTTTGCGACGGATTAAAGTGTTTGCGCCAGGATCCAGCGCGTTTTTCGAACTCTACGCATCGAATTTAGTCGATTTATGCACTAAAAGCACAAGTAAATTTTTTCACGATTTTTGAAATAATTCAAAGGTTAACCCCTTTGAAACTTTTCGACCCCAAAAAGTGAAAGTCTCAAATCGGATACTTTTTCGATATTTTCTTGTATATTTTGAGCAGAAAATTCGATTGGCGCACGCAGATTCCTCGTAAGTATGATATTTTAAATTTTATCCGGCTTTAAAGTGAATCGATTCGATGCCAATTTGACCTTCCCTTGCTTCGCATTTTGCGACGGATTAAAGTGTTTGCGCCAGGATCCAGCGCGTTTTTCGAACTCTACGCATCGAATTTAGTCGATTTATGCACTAAAAACACAAGTAAAATTTTTCACGATTTTTGAAAAAATTCAAAGGTTAACCCCTTTGAAACTTTTCGACCCCAAAAAGTGAAAGTCTCAAATCGGATACATTTTCGATATTTTCTTGTATATTTTGAGCAGAAAATTCGATTGGCGCACGCAGATTCCTCGTAAGTATGATATTTTAAATTTTATCCGGCTTTAAAGTGAATCCATTCGATGACAATTTGACCTTCCCTTGCTTCGCATTTTGCGACGGATTAAAGTGTTTGCGCCAGGATCCAGCGCGTTTTTCGAACTCTACGCATCGAATTTAGTCGATTTATGCACTAAAAACACAAGTGAAATTTTTCACGATTTTTGAAAAAATTCAAAGGTTAACCCCTTTGAAACTTTTCGACCCCAAAAAGTGAAAGTCTCAAATCGGATACTTTTTCGATATTTTCTTGTATATTTTGAGCAGAAAATTCGATTGGCGCACGCAGATTCCTCGTAAGTATGATATTTTAAATTTTATCCGGCTTTAAAGTTAATCCATTCGATGCCAATTTGACCTTCCCTTGCTTTGCATTTTGCGACGGATTAAAGTGTTTGCGCCAGGATCCAGCGCGTTTTTCGAACTCTACGCATCGAATTTAGTCGATTTATGCACTAAAAACACAAGTAAAATTTTTCACGATTTTTGAAAAAATTCAAAGGTTAACCCCTTTAAAACTTTTCGACCCCAAAAAGTGAAAGTCTCAAATCGGATACTTTTTCGATATTTTCTTGTATATTTTGAGCAGAAAATTCGATTGGCGCACGCAGATTCCTCGTAAGTATGATATTTTAAATTTTATCCGGCTTTAAAGTGAATCGATTCGATGCCAATTTGACCTTCCCTTGCTTCGCATTTTGCGACGGATTAAAGTGTTTGCGCCAGGATCCAGCGCGTTTTTCGAACTCTACGCATCGAATTTAGTCGATTTATGCACTAAAAGCTCAAGTAAATTTTTTCACGATTTTTGAAAAAATTCAAAGGTTAACCCCTTTGAAACTTTTCGACCCCAAAAAGTGAAAGTCTCAAATCGGATACATTTTCGATATTTTCTTGTATATTTTGAGCAGAAAATTCGATTGGCGCACGCAGATTCCTCGTAAGTATGATATTTTAAATTTTATCCGGCTTTAAAGTGAATCCATTCGATGACAATTTGACCTTCCCTTGCTTCGCATTTTGCGACGGATTAAAGTGTTTGCGCCAGGATCCAGCGCGTTTTTCGAACTCTACGCATCGAATTTAGTCGATTTATGCACTAAAAACACAAGTGAAATTTTTCACGATTTTTGAAAAAATTCAAAGGTTAACCCCTTTGAAACTTTTCGACCCCAAAAAGTGAAAGTCTCAAATCGGATACTTTTTCGATATTTTCTTGTATATTTTGAGCAGAAAATTCGATTGGCGCACGCAGATTCCTCGTAAGTATGATATTTTAAATTTTATCCGGCTTTAAAGTTAATCCATTCGATGCCAATTTGACCTTCCCTTGCTTTGCATTTTGCGACGGATTAAAGTGTTTGCGCCAGGATCCAGCGCGTTTTTCGAACTCTACGCATCGAATTTAGTCGATTTATGCACTAAAAACACAAGTAAAATTTTTCACGATTTTTGAAAAAATTCAAAGGTTAACCCCTTTAAAACTTTTCGACCCCAAAAAGTGAAAGTCTCAAATCGGATACTTTTTCGATATTTTCTTGTATATTTTGAGCAGAAAATTCGATTGGCGCACGCAGATTCCTCGTAAGTATGATATTTTAAATTTTATCCGGCTTTAAAGTGAATCGATTCGATGCCAATTTGACCTTCCCTTGCTTCGCATTTTGCGACGGATTAAAGTGTTTGCGCCAGGATCCAGCGCGTTTTTCGAACTCTACGCATCGAATTTAGTCGATTTATGCACTAAAAGCTCAAGTAAATTTTTTCACGATTTTTGAAAAAATTCAAAGGTTAACCCCTTTGAAACTTTTCGACCCCAAAAAGTGAAAGTCTCAAATCGGATACTTTTTCGATATTTTCTTGTATATTTTGAGCAGAAAATTCGATTGGCGCACGCAGATTCCTCGTAAGTATGATATTTTAAATTTTATCCGGCTTTAAAGTGAATCGATTCGATGCCAATTTGAGCTTCCCTTGCTTCGCATTTTGCGACGGATTAAAGTGTTTGCGCCAGGATCCAGCGCGTTTTTCGAACTCTACGCATCGAATTTAGTCGATTTATCCACTAAAAACACAAGTGAAATTTTTCACAATTTTTGAAAAAATTCAAAGGTTAACCCCTTTGAAACTTTTCGACCCCAAAAAGTGAAAGTCTCAAATCGGATACTTTTTCGATATTTTCTTGTATATTTTGAGCAGAAAATTCGATTGGCGCACGCAGATTCCTCGTAAGTATGATATTTTAAATTTTATCCGGCTTTAAAGTGAATCGATTCGATGCCAATTTGAGCTTCCCTTGCTTCGCATTTTGCGACGGATTAAAGTGTTTGCGCCAGGATCCAGCGCGTTTTTCGAACTCTACGCATTGAATTTAGTCGATTTATGCACTAAAAACACAAGTAAAATTTTTCACGATTTTTGAAAAAATTCAAAGGTTAACCCCTTTGAAACTTTTCGACCCCAAAAAGTGAAAGTCTCAAATCGGATACTTTTTCGATATTTTCTTGTATATTTTGAGCAGAAAATTTGATTCACGCACGCAGATTCCTCGTAAGTATGATATTTTAAATTTTATCCGGCTTTAAAGTGAATCGATTCGACGCCAATTTGACCTTCCCTTGCTTCGCATTTTGCGACGGATTAAAGTGTTTGCGCCAGGATCCAGCGCGTTTTTCGAACTCTACGCATCGAAATTAGTCGATTTATGCACTAAAAACACAAGTAAAATTTTTCACGATTTTTGAAAAAATTCAAAGGTTAACCCCTTTGAAACTTTTCGACCCCAAAAAGTGAAAGTCTCAAATCGGATACTTTTTCGATATTTTCTTGTATATTTTGAGCAGAAAATTCGATTGGCGCACGCAGATTCCTCGGAAGTATGATATTTTAAATTTTATCCGGCTTTAAAGTGAATCGATTCGATGCCAATTTGACCTTCCCTTGCTTCGCATTTTGCGACGGATTAAAGTGTTTGCGCCAGGATCCAGCGCGTTTTTCGAACTCTACGCATCGAAATTAGTCGATTTATGCACTAAAAACACAAGTAAAATTTTTCACGATTTTTGAAAAAATTCAAAGGTTAACCCCTTTGAAACTTTTCGACCCCAAAAAGTGAAAGTCTCAAATCGGATACTTTTTCGATATTTTCTTGTATATTTTGAGCAGAAAATTCGATTGGCGCACGCAGATTCCTCGTAAGTATGATATTTTAAATTTTATCCGGCTTTAAAGTGAATCGATTCTATGCCAATTTGACCTTCTCTTGCTTCGCATTTTGCGACGGATTAAAGTGTTTGCGCCAGGATCCAGCGCGTTTTTCGTACTCTACGCATCGAATTTAGTCGATTTATGCACTAAAAACACATGTGAAATTTTTCACGATTTTTGAAAAAATTCAAAGGTTAACCCCTTTGAAACTTTTCGACCCCAAAAAGTGAAAGTCTCAAATCGGATACTTTTTCGATATTTTCTTGTATATTTTGAGCAGAAAATTCGATTGGCGCACGCAGATTCCTCGTAAGTATGATATTTTAAATTTTATCCGGCTTTAAAGTTAATCCATTCGATGCCAATTTGACCTTCCCTTGCTTTGCATTTTGCGACGGATTAAAGTGTTTGCGCCAGGATCCAGCGCGTTTTTCGAACTCTACGCATCGAATTTAGTCGATTTATGCACTAAAAACACAAGTAAAATTTTTCACGATTTTTGAAAAAATTCAAAGGTTAACCCCTTTGAAACTTTTCGACCCCAAAAAGTGAAAGTCTCAAATCGGATACATTTTCGATATTTTCTTGTATATTTTGAGCAGAAAATTCGATTGGCGCACGCAGATTCCTCGTAAGTATGATATTTTAAATTTTATCCGGCTTTAAAGTGAATCTATTCGATGCCAATTTGACCTTCCCTTGCTTGGCATTTTGCGACGGATTAAAGTGTTTGCGCCAGGATCCAGCGCGTTTTTCGAACTCTACGCATCGAATTTAGTCGATTTATGCACTAAAAACACAAGTGAAATTTTTCACGATTTTTGAAAAAATTCAAAGGTTAACCCCTTTGAAACTTTTCGACCCCAAAAAGTGAAAGTCTCAAATCGGATACTTTTTCGATATTTTCTTGTATATTTTGAGCAGAAAATTCGATTGGCGCACGCAGATTCCTCGTAAGTATGATATTTTAAATTTTATCCGGCTTTAAAGTGAATCCATTCGATGCCAATTTGACCTTCCCTTGCTTCGCATTTTGCGACGGATTAAAGTGTTTGCGCCAGGATCCAGCGCGTTTTTCGAACTCTACGCATCGAATTTAGTCGATTTATGCACTAAAAACACAAGTGAAATTTTTCACGATTTTTGAAAAAATTCAAAGGTTAACCCCTTTGAAACTTTTCGACCCCAAAAAGTGAAAGTCTCAAATCGGATACTTTTTCGATATTTTCTTGTATATTTTGAGCAGAAAATTCGATTGGCGCACGCAGATTCCTCGTAAGTATGATATTTTAAATTTTATCCGGCTTTAAAGTGAATCCATTCGATGCCAATTTGACCTTCCCTTGCTTCGCATTTTGCGACGGATTAAAGTGTTTGCGCCAGGATCCAGCGCGTTTTTCGAACTCTACGCATCGAATTTAGTCGATTTATGCACTAAAAACACAAGTGAATTTTTTCACGATTTTTGAAAAAATTCAAAGGTTAACCCCTTTAAAACTTTTCGACCCCAAAAAGTGAAAGTCTCAAATCGGATACTTTTTCGATATTTTCTTGTATATTTTGAGCAGAAAATTCGATTGGCGCACGCAGATTCCTCGTAAGTATGATATTTTAAATTTTATCCGGCTTTAAAGTGAATCGATTCGATGCCAATTTGACCTTCCCTTGCTTCGCATTTTGCGACGGATTAAAGTGTTTGCGCCAGGATCCAGCGCGTTTTTCGAACTCTACGCATCGAATTTAGTCGATTTATGCACTAAAAGCACAAGTAAATTTTTTCACGATTTTTGAAATAATTCAAAGGTTAACCCCTTTGAAACTTTTCGACCCCAAAAAGTGAAAGTCTCAAATCGGATACTTTTTCGATATTTTCTTGTATATTTTGAGCAGAAAATTCGATTGGCGCACGCAGATTCCTCGTAAGTATGATATTTTAAATTTTATCCGGCTTTAAAGTGAATCGATTCGATGCCAATTTGACCTTCCCTTGCTTCGCATTTTGCGACGGATTAAAGTGTTTGCGCCAGGATCCAGCGCGTTTTTCGAACTCTACGCATCGAATTTAGTCGATTTATGCACTAAAAACACAAGTGAAATTTTTCACGATTTTTGAAAAAATTCAAAGGTTAACCCCTTTGAAACTTTTCGACCCCAAAAAGTGAAAGTCTCAAATCGGATACTTTTTCGATATTTTCTTGTATATTTTGAGCAGAAAATTCGATTGGCGCACGCAGATTCCTCGTAAGTATGATATTTTAAATTTTATCCGGCTTTAAAGTGAATCGATTCGATGCCAATTTGACCTTCCCTTGCTTCGCATTTTGCGACGGATTAAAGTGTTTGCGCCAAGATCCAGCGCGTTTTTCGAACTCTACGCATCGAATTTAGTCGATTTATGCACTAAAAACACAAGTGAAATTTTTCACGATTTTTGAAAAAATTCAAAGGTTAACCCCTTTGAAACTTTTCGACCCCAAAAAGTGAAAGTCTCAAATCGGATACTTTTTCGATATTTTCTTGTATATTTTGAGCAGAAAATTCGATTGGCGCACGCAGATTCCTCGTAAGTATGATATTTTAAATTTTATCCGGCTTTAAAGTGAAACCATTCGATGCCAATTTGACCTTCCCTTGCTTCGCATTTTGCGACGGATTAAAGTGTTTGCGCCAGGATCCAGCGCGTTTTTCGAACTCTACGCATCGAATTTAGTCGATTTATGCACTAAAAACACAAGTGAATTTTTTCACGATTTTTGAAAAAATTCAAAGGTTAACCCCTTTAAAACTTTTCGACCCCAAAAAGTGAAAGTCTCAAATCGGATACTTTTTCGATATTTTCTTGTATATTTTGAGCAGAAAATTCGATTGGCGCACGCAGATTCCTCGTAAGTATGATATTTTAAATTTTATCCGGCTTTAAAGTGAATCGATTCGATGCCAATTTGACCTTCCCTTGCTTCGCATTTTGCGACGGATTAAAGTGTTTGCGCCAGGATCCAGCGCGTTTTTCGAACTCTACGCATCGAATTTAGTCGATTTATGCACTAAAAGCACAAGTAAATTTTTTCACGATTTTTGAAATAATTCAAAGGTTAACCCCTTTGAAACTTTTCGACCCCAAAAAGTGAAAGTCTCAAATCGGATACTTTTTCGATATTTTCTTGTATATTTTGAGCAGAAAATTCGATTGGCGCACGCAGATTCCTCGTAAGTATGATATTTTAAATTTTATCCGGCTTTAAAGTGAATCGATTCGATGCCAATTTGACCTTCCCTTGCTTCGCATTTTGCGACGGATTAAAGTGTTTGCGCCAGGATCCAGCGCGTTTTTCGAACTCTACGCATCGAATTTAGTCGATTTATGCACTAAAAACACAAGTAAAATTTTTCACGATTTTTGAAAAAATTCAAAGGTTAACCCCTTTGAAACTTTTCGACCCCAAAAAGTGAAAGTCTCAAATCGGATACATTTTCGATATTTTCTTGTATATTTTGAGCAGAAAATTCGATTGGCGCACGCAGATTCCTCGTAAGTATGATATTTTAAATTTTATCCGGCTTTAAAGTGAATCCATTCGATGACAATTTGACCTTCCCTTGCTTCGCATTTTGCGACGGATTAAAGTGTTTGCGCCAGGATCCAGCGCGTTTTTCGAACTCTACGCATCGAATTTAGTCGATTTATGCACTAAAAACACAAGTGAAATTTTTCACGATTTTTGAAAAAATTCAAAGGTTAACCCCTTTGAAACTTTTCGACCCCAAAAAGTGAAAGTCTCAAATCGGATACTTTTTCGATATTTTCTTGTATATTTTGAGCAGAAAATTCGATTGGCGCACGCAGATTCCTCGTAAGTATGATATTTTAAATTTTATCCGGCTTTAAAGTGAATCGATTCGATGCCAATTTGACCTTCCCTTGCTTCGCATTTTGCGACGGATTAAAGTGTTTGCGCCAGGATCCAGCGCGTTTTTCGAACTCTACGCATCGAATTTAGTCGATTTATGCACTAAAAGCACAAGTAAATTTTTTCACGATTTTTGAAATAATTCAAAGGTTAACCCCTTTGAAACTTTTCGACCCCAAAAAGTGAAAGTCTCAAATCGGATACTTTTTCGATATTTTCTTGTATATTTTGAGCAGAAAATTCGATTGGCGCACGCAGATTCCTCGTAAGTATGATATTTTAAATTTTATCCGGCTTTAAAGTGAATCGATTCGATGCCAATTTGACCTTCCCTTGCTTCGCATTTTGCGACGGATTAAAGTGTTTGCGCCAGGATCCAGCGCGTTTTTCGAACTCTACGCATCGAATTTAGTCGATTTATGCACTAAAAACACAAGTGAAATTTTTCACGATTTTTGAAAAAATTCAAAGGTTAACCCCTTTGAAACTTTTCGACCCCAAAAAGTGAAAGTCTCAAATCGGATACTTTTTCGATATTTTCTTGTATATTTTGAGCAGAAAATTCGATTGGCGCACGCAGATTCCTCGTAAGTATGATATTTTAAATTTTATCCGGCTTTAAAGTGAATCCATTCGATGCCAATTTGACCTTCCCTTGCTTCGCATTTTGCGACGGATTAAAGTGTTTGCGCCAGGATCCAGCGCGTTTTTCGAACTCTACGCATCGAATTTAGTCGATTTATGCACTAAAAACACAAGTGAAATTTTTCACGATTTTTGAAAAAATTCAAAGGTTAACCCCTTTGAAACTTTTCGACCCCAAAAAGTGAAAGTCTCAAATCGGATACTTTTTCGATATTTTCTTGTATATTTTGAGCAGAAAATTCGATTGGCGCACGCAGATTCCTCGTAAGTATGATATTTTAAATTTTATCCGGCTTTAAAGTGAATCCATTCGATGCCAATTTGACCTTCCCTTGCTTCGCATTTTGCGACGGATTAAAGTGTTTGCGCCAGGATCCAGCGCGTTTTTCGAACTCTACGCATCGAATTTAGTCGATTTATGCACTAAAAACACAAGTGAATTTTTTCACGATTTTTGAAAAAATTCAAAGGTTAACCCCTTTAAAACTTTTCGACCCCAAAAAGTGAAAGTCTCAAATCGGATACTTTTTCGATATTTTCTTGTATATTTTGAGCAGAAAATTCGATTGGCGCACGCAGATTCCTCGTAAGTATGATATTTTAAATTTTATCCGGCTTTAAAGTGAATCGATTCGATGCCAATTTGACCTTCCCTTGCTTCGCATTTTGCGACGGATTAAAGTGTTTGCGCCAGGATCCAGCGCGTTTTTCGAACTCTACGCATCGAATTTAGTCGATTTATGCACTAAAAACACAAGTGAAATTTTTCACGATTTTTGAAAAAATTCAAAGGTTAACCCCTTTAAAACTTTTCGACCCCAAAAAGTGAAAGTCTCAAATCGGATACTTTTTCGATATTTTCTTGTATATTTTGAGCAGAAAATTCGATTGGCGCACGCAGATTCCTCGTAAGTATGATATTTTAAATTTTATCCGGCTTTAAAGTGAATCGATTCGATGCCAATTTGACCTTCCCTTGCTTCGCATTTTGCGACGGATTAAAGTGTTTGCGCCAGGATCCAGCGCGTTTTTCGAACTCTACGCATCGAATTTAGTCGATTTATGCACTAAAAGCTCAAGTAAATTTTTTCACGATTTTTGAAAAAATTCAAAGGTTAACCCCTTTGAAACTTTTCGACCCCAAAAAGTGAAAGTCTCAAATCGGATACTTTTTCGATATTTTCTTGTATATTTTGAGCAGAAAATTCGATTGGCGCACGCAGATTCCTCGTAAGTATGATATTTTAAATTTTATCCGGCTTTAAAGTGAATCGATTCGATGCCAATTTGACCTTCCCTTGCTTCGCATTTTGCGGCGGATTAAAGTGTTTGCGCCACGATCCAGCGCGTTTTTCGAACTCTACGCATCGAATTTAGTCGATTTATGCACTAAAAACACAAGTAAAATTTTTCACGATTTTTGAAAAAATTCAAAGGTTAACCCCTTTGAAACTTTTCGACCCCAAAAAGTGAAAGTCTCAAATCGGATACATTTTCGATATTTTCTTGTATATTTTGAGCAGAAAATTCGATTGGCGCACGCAGATTCCTCGTAAGTATGATATTTTAAATTTTATCCGGCTTTAAAGTGAATCCATTCGATGACAATTTGACCTTCCCTTGCTTCGCATTTTGCGACGGATTAAAGTGTTTGCGCCAGGATCCAGCGCGTTTTTCGAACTCTACGCATCGAATTTAGTCGATTTATGCACTAAAAACACAAGTGAAATTTTTCACGATTTTTGAAAAAATTCAAAGGTTAACCCCTTTGAAACTTTTCGACCCCAAAAAGTGAAAGTCTCAAATCGGATACTTTTTCGATATTTTCTTGTATATTTTGAGCAGAAAATTCGATTGGCGCACGCAGATTCCTCGTAAGTATGATATTTTAAATTTTATCCGGCTTTAAAGTGAATCGATTCGATGCCAATTTGACCTTCCCTTGCTTCGCATTTTGCGACGGATTAAAGTGTTTGCGCCAGGATCCAGCGCGTTTTTCGAACTCTACGCATCGAATTTAGTCGATTTATGCACTAAAAGCACAAGTAAATTTTTTCACGATTTTTGAAATAATTCAAAGGTTAACCCCTTTGAAACTTTTCGACCCCAAAAAGTGAAAGTCTCAAATCGGATACTTTTTCGATATTTTCTTGTATATTTTGAGCAGAAAATTCGATTGGCGCACGCAGATTCCTCGTAAGTATGATATTTTAAATTTTATCCGGCTTTAAAGTGAATCGATTCGATGCCAATTTGACCTTCCCTTGCTTCGCATTTTGCGACGGATTAAAGTGTTTGCGCCAGGATCCAGCGCGTTTTTCGAACTCTACGCATCGAATTTAGTCGATTTATGCACTAAAAACACAAGTGAAATTTTTCACGATTTTTGAAAAAATTCAAAGGTTAACCCCTTTGAAACTTTTCGACCCCAAAAAGTGAAAGTCTCAAATCGGATACTTTTTCGATATTTTCTTGTATATTTTGAGCAGAAAATTCGATTGGCGCACGCAGATTCCTCGTAAGTATGATATTTTAAATTTTATCCGGCTTTAAAGTGAATCCATTCGATGCCAATTTGACCTTCCCTTGCTTCGCATTTTGCGACGGATTAAAGTGTTTGCGCCAGGATCCAGCGCGTTTTTCGAACTCTACGCATCGAATTTAGTCGATTTATGCACTAAAAACACAAGTGAAATTTTTCACGATTTTTGAAAAAATTCAAAGGTTAACCCCTTTGAAACTTTTCGACCCCAAAAAGTGAAAGTCTCAAATCGGATACTTTTTCGATATTTTCTTGTATATTTTGAGCAGAAAATTCGATTGGCGCACGCAGATTCCTCGTAAGTATGATATTTTAAATTTTATCCGGCTTTAAAGTGAATCCATTCGATGCCAATTTGACCTTCCCTTGCTTCGCATTTTGCGACGGATTAAAGTGTTTGCGCCAGGATCCAGCGCGTTTTTCGAACTCTACGCATCGAATTTAGTCGATTTATGCACTAAAAACACAAGTGAATTTTTTCACGATTTTTGAAAAAATTCAAAGGTTAACCCCTTTAAAACTTTTCGACCCCAAAAAGTGAAAGTCTCAAATCGGATACTTTTTCGATATTTTCTTGTATATTTTGAGCAGAAAATTCGATTGGCGCACGCAGATTCCTCGTAAGTATGATATTTTAAATTTTATCCGGCTTTAAAGTGAATCGATTCGATGCCAATTTGACCTTCCCTTGCTTCGCATTTTGCGACGGATTAAAGTGTTTGCGCCAGGATCCAGCGCGTTTTTCGAACTCTACGCATCGAATTTAGTCGATTTATGCACTAAAAACACAAGTGAAATTTTTCACGATTTTTGAAAAAATTCAAAGGTTAACCCCTTTAAAACTTTTCGACCCCAAAAAGTGAAAGTCTCAAATCGGATACTTTTTCGATATTTTCTTGTATATTTTGAGCAGAAAATTCGATTGGCGCACGCAGATTCCTCGTAAGTATGATATTTTAAATTTTATCCGGCTTTAAAGTGAATCGATTCGATGCCAATTTGACCTTCCCTTGCTTCGCATTTTGCGACGGATTAAAGTGTTTGCGCCAGGATCCAGCGCGTTTTTCGAACTCTACGCATCGAATTTAGTCGATTTATGCACTAAAAGCTCAAGTAAATTTTTTCACGATTTTTGAAAAAATTCAAAGGTTAACCCCTTTGAAACTTTTCGACCCCAAAAAGTGAAAGTCTCAAATCGGATACTTTTTCGATATTTTCTTGTATATTTTGAGCAGAAAATTCGATTGGCGCACGCAGATTCCTCGTAAGTATGATATTTTAAATTTTATCCGGCTTTAAAGTGAATCGATTCGATGCCAATTTGACCTTCCCTTGCTTCGCATTTTGCGGCGGATTAAAGTGTTTGCGCCACGATCCAGCGCGTTTTTCGAACTCTACGCATCGAATTTAGTCGATTTATGCACTAAAAACACAAGTAAAATTTTTCACGATTTTTGAAAAAATTCAAAGGTTAACCCCTTTGAAACTTTTCGACCCCAAAAAGTGAAAGTCTCAAATCGGATACTTTTTCGATATTTTCTTGTATATTTTGAGCAGAAAATTCGATTGGCGCACGCAGATTCCTCGTAAGTATGATATTTTAAATTTTATCCGGCTTTAAAGTGAATCGATTCGATGCCAATTTGAGCTTCCCTTGCTTCGCATTTTGCGACGGATTAAAGTGTTTGCGCCAGGATCCAGCGCGTTTTTCGAACTCTACGCATCGAATTTAGTCGATTTATGCACTAAAAACACAAGTAAAATTTTTCACGATTTTTGAAAAAATTCAAAGGTTAACCCCTTTGAAACTTTTCGACCCCAAAAAGTGAAAGTCTCAAATCGGATACATTTTCGATATTTTCTTGTATATTTTGAGCAGAAAATTCGATTGGCGCACGCAGATTCCTCGTAAGTATGATATTTTAAATTTTATCCGGCTTTAAAGTGAATCTATTCGATGCCAATTTGACCTTCCCTTGCTTGGCAATTTGCGACGGATTAAAGTGTTTGCGCCAGGATCCAGCGCGTTTTTCGAACTCTACGCATCGAATTTAGTCGATTTATGCACTAAAAACACAAGTGAAATTTTTCACGATTTTTGAAAAAATTCAAAGGTTAACCCCTTTGAAACTTTTCGACCCCAAAAAGTGAAAGTCTCAAATCGGATACTTTTTCGATATTTTCTTGTATATTTTGAGCAGAAAATTCGATTGGCGCACGCAGATTCCTCGTAAGTATGATATTTTAAATTTTATCCGGCTTTAAAGTGAATCCATTCGATGCCAATTTGACCTTCCCTTGCTTCGCATTTTGCGACGGATTAAAGTGTTTGCGCCAGGATCCAGCGCGTTTTTCGAACTCTACGCATCGAATTTAGTCGATTTATGCACTAAAAACACAAGTGAAATTTTTCACGATTTTTGAAAAAATTCAAAGGTTAACCCCTTTGAAACTTTTCGACCCCAAAAAGTGAAAGTCTCAAATCGGATACTTTTTCGATATTTTCTTGTATATTTTGAGCAGAAAATTCGATTGGCGCACGCAGATTCCTCGTAAGTATGATATTTTAAATTTTATCCGGCTTTAAAGTGAATCCATTCGATGCCAATTTGACCTTCCCTTGCTTCGCATTTTGCGACGGATTAAAGTGTTTGCGCCAGGATCCAGCGCGTTTTTCGAACTCTACGCATCGAATTTAGTCGATTTATGCACTAAAAACACAAGTGAATTTTTTCACGATTTTTGAAAAAATTCAAAGGTTAACCCCTTTAAAACTTTTCGACCCCAAAAAGTGAAAGTCTCAAATCGGATACTTTTTCGATATTTTCTTGTATATTTTGAGCAGAAAATTCGATTGGCGCACGCAGATTCCTCGTAAGTATGATATTTTAAATTTTATCCGGCTTTAAAGTGAATCGATTGATGCCAATTTGACCTTCCCTTGCTTCGCATTTTGCGACGGATTAAAGTGTTTGCGCCAGGATCCAGCGCGTTTTTCGAACTCTACGCATCGAATTTAGTCGATTTATGCACTAAAAGCACAAGTAAATTTTTTCACGATTTTTGAAATAATTCAAAGGTTAACCCCTTTGAAACTTTTCGACCCCAAAAAGTGAAAGTCTCAAATCGGATACTTTTTCGATATTTTCTTGTATATTTTGAGCAGAAAATTCGATTGGCGCACGCAGATTCCTCGTAAGTATGATATTTTAAATTTTATCCGGCTTTAAAGTGAATCGATTCGATGCCAATTTGACCTTCCCTTGCTTCGCATTTTGCGACGGATTAAAGTGTTTGCGCCAGGATCCAGCGCGTTTTTCGAACTCTACGCATCGAATTTAGTCGATTTATGCACTAAAAACACAAGTGAAATTTTTCACGATTTTTGAAAAAATTCAAAGGTTAACCCCTTTGAAACTTTTCGCCCCCAAAAAGTGAAAGTCTCAAATCGGATACTTTTTCGATATTTTCTTGTATATTTTGAGCAGAAAATTCGATTGGCGCACGCAGATTCCTCGTAAGTATGATATTTTAAATTTTATCCGGCTTTAAAGTGAATCCATTCGATGCCAATTTGACCTTCCCTTGCTTCGCATTTTGCGACGGATTAAAGTGTTTGCGCCAGGATCCAGCGCGTTTTTCGAACTCTACGCATCGAATTTAGTCGATTTATGCACTAAAAACACAAGTGAAATTTTTCACGATTTTTGAAAAAATTCAAAGGTTAACCCCTTTGAAACTTTTCGACCCCAAAAAGTGAAAGTCTCAAATCGGATACTTTTTCGATATTTTCTTGTATATTTTGAGCAGAAAATTCGATTGGCGCACGCAGATTCCTCGTAAGTATGATATTTTAAATTTTATCCGGCTTTAAAGTGAATCCATTCGATGCCAATTTGACCTTCCCTTGCTTCGCATTTTGCGACGGATTAAAGTGTTTGCGCCAGGATCCAGCGCGTTTTTCGAACTCTACGCATCGAATTTAGTCGATTTATGCACTAAAAACACAAGTAAAATTTTTCACGATTTTTGAAAAAATTCAAAGGTTAACCCCTTTGAAACTTTTCGACCCCAAAAAGTGAAAGTCTCAAATCGGATACATTTTCGATATTTTCTTGTATATTTTGAGCAGAAAATTCGATTGGCGCACGCAGATTCCTCGTAAGTATGATATTTTAAATTTTATCCGGCTTTAAAGTGAATCCATTCGATGACAATTTGACCTTCCCTTGCTTCGCATTTTGCGACGGATTAAAGTGTTTGCGCCAGGATCCAGCGCGTTTTTCGAACTCTACGCATCGAATTTAGTCGATTTATGCACTAAAAACACAAGTGAAATTTTTCACGATTTTTGAAAAAATTCAAAGGTTAACCCCTTTGAAACTTTTCGACCCCAAAAAGTGAAAGTCTCAAATCGGATACTTTTTCGATATTTTCTTGTATATTTTGAGCAGAAAATTCGATTGGCGCACGCAGATTCCTCGTAAGTATGATATTTTAAATTTTATCCGGCTTTAAAGTGAATCGATTCGATGCCAATTTGACCTTCCCTTGCTTCGCATTTTGCGACGGATTAAAGTGTTTGCGCCAGGATCCAGCGCGTTTTTCGAACTCTACGCATCGAATTTAGTCGATTTATGCACTAAAAGCACAAGTAAATTTTTTCACGATTTTTGAAATAATTCAAAGGTTAACCCCTTTGAAACTTTTCGACCCCAAAAAGTGAAAGTCTCAAATCGGATACTTTTTCGATATTTTCTTGTATATTTTGAGCAGAAAATTCGATTGGCGCACGCAGATTCCTCGTAAGTATGATATTTTAAATTTTATCCGGCTTTAAAGTGAATCGATTCGATGCCAATTTGACCTTCCCTTGCTTCGCATTTTGCGACGGATTAAAGTGTTTGCGCCAGGATCCAGCGCGTTTTTCGAACTCTACGCATCGAATTTAGTCGATTTATGCACTAAAAACACAAGTGAAATTTTTCACGATTTTTGAAAAAATTCAAAGGTTAACCCCTTTGAAACTTTTCGACCCCAAAAAGTGAAAGTCTCAAATCGGATACTTTTTCGATATTTTCTTGTATATTTTGAGCAGAAAATTCGATTGGCGCACGCAGATTCCTCGTAAGTATGATATTTTAAATTTTATCCGGCTTTAAAGTGAATCCATTCGATGCCAATTTGACCTTCCCTTGCTTCGCATTTTGCGACGGATTAAAGTGTTTGCGCCAGGATCCAGCGCGTTTTTCGAACTCTACGCATCGAATTTAGTCGATTTATGCACTAAAAACACAAGTGAAATTTTTCACGATTTTTGAAAAAATTCAAAGGTTAACCCCTTTGAAACTTTTCGACCCCAAAAAGTGAAAGTCTCAAATCGGATACTTTTTCGATATTTTCTTGTATATTTTGAGCAGAAAATTCGATTGGCGCACGCAGATTCCTCGTAAGTATGATATTTTAAATTTTATCCGGCTTTAAAGTGAATCCATTCGATGCCAATTTGACCTTCCCTTGCTTCGCATTTTGCGACGGATTAAAGTGTTTGCGCCAGGATCCAGCGCGTTTTTCGAACTCTACGCATCGAATTTAGTCGATTTATGCACTAAAAACACAAGTGAATTTTTTCACGATTTTTGAAAAAATTCAAAGGTTAACCCCTTTAAAACTTTTCGACCCCAAAAAGTGAAAGTCTCAAATCGGATACTTTTTCGATATTTTCTTGTATATTTTGAGCAGAAAATTCGATTGGCGCACGCAGATTCCTCGTAAGTATGATATTTTAAATTTTATCCGGCTTTAAAGTGAATCGATTCGATGCCAATTTGACCTTCCCTTGCTTCGCATTTTGCGACGGATTAAAGTGTTTGCGCCAGGATCCAGCGCGTTTTTCGAACTCTACGCATCGAATTTAGTCGATTTATGCACTAAAAGCACAAGTAAATTTTTTCACGATTTTTGAAATAATTCAAAGGTTAACCCCTTTGAAACTTTTCGACCCCAAAAAGTGAAAGTCTCAAATCGGATACTTTTTCGATATTTTCTTGTATATTTTGAGCAGAAAATTCGATTGGCGCACGCAGATTCCTCGTAAGTATGATATTTTAAATTTTATCCGGCTTTAAAGTGAATCGATTCGATGCCAATTTGACCTTCCCTTGCTTCGCATTTTGCGACGGATTAAAGTGTTTGCGCCAGGATCCAGCGCGTTTTTCGAACTCTACGCATCGAATTTAGTCGATTTATGCACTAAAAACACAAGTAAAATTTTTCACGATTTTTGAAAAAATTCAAAGGTTAACCCCTTTGAAACTTTTCGACCCCAAAAAGTGAAAGTCTCAAATCGGATACATTTTCGATATTTTCTTGTATATTTTGAGCAGAAAATTCGATTGGCGCACGCAGATTCCTCGTAAGTATGATATTTTAAATTTTATCCGGCTTTAAAGTGAATCCATTCGATGACAATTTGACCTTCCCTTGCTTCGCATTTTGCGACGGATTAAAGTGTTTGCGCCAGGATCCAGCGCGTTTTTCGAACTCTACGCATCGAATTTAGTCGATTTATGCACTAAAAACACAAGTGAAATTTTTCACGATTTTTGAAAAAATTCAAAGGTTAACCCCTTTGAAACTTTTCGACCCCAAAAAGTGAAAGTCTCAAATCGGATACTTTTTCGATATTTTCTTGTATATTTTGAGCAGAAAATTCGATTGGCGCACGCAGATTCCTCGTAAGTATGATATTTTAAATTTTATCCGGCTTTAAAGTTAATCCATTCGATGCCAATTTGACCTTCCCTTGCTTTGCATTTTGCGACGGATTAAAGTGTTTGCGCCAGGATCCAGCGCGTTTTTCGAACTCTACGCATCGAATTTAGTCGATTTATGCACTAAAAACACAAGTAAAATTTTTCACGATTTTTGAAAAAATTCAAAGGTTAACCCCTTTGAAACTTTTCGACCCCAAAAAGTGAAAGTCTCAAATCGGATACTTTTTCGATATTTTCTTGTATATTTTGAGCAGAAAATTCGATTGGCGCACGCAGATTCCTCGTAAGTATGATATTTTAAATTTTATCCGGCTTTAAAGTGAATCGATTCGATGCCAATTTGACCTTCCCTTGCTTCGCATTTTGCGACGGATTGAAGTGTTTGCGCCAGGATCCAGCGCGTTTTTCGAACTCTACGCATCGAATTTAGTCGATTTATGCACTAAAAACACAAGTGAAATTTTTCACGATTTTTGAAAAAATTCAAAGGTTAACCCCTTTAAAACTTTTCGACCCCAAAAAGTGAAAGTCTCAAATCGGATACTTTTTCGATATTTTCTTGTATATTTTGAGCAGAAAATTCGATTGGCGCACGCAGATTCCTCGTAAGTATGATATTTTAAATTTTATCCGGCTTTAAAGTGAATCGATTCGATGCCAATTTGACCTTCCCTTGCTTCGCATTTTGCGACGGATTAAAGTGTTTGCGCCAGGATCCAGCGCGTTTTTCGAACTCTACGCATCGAATTTAGTCGATTTATGCACTAAAAGCTCAAGTAAATTTTTTCACGATTTTTGAAAAAATTCAAAGGTTAACCCCTTTGAAACTTTTCGACCCCAAAAAGTGAAAGTCTCAAATCGGATACTTTTTCGATATTTTCTTGTATATTTTGAGCAGAAAATTCGATTGGCGCACGCAGATTCCTCGTAAGTATGATATTTTAAATTTTATCCGGCTTTAAAGTGAATCGATTCGATGCCAATTTGACCTTCCCTTGCTTCGCATTTTGCGGCGGATTAAAGTGTTTGCGCCACGATCCAGCGCGTTTTTCGAACTCTACGCATCGAATTTAGTCGATTTATGCACTAAAAACACAAGTAAAATTTTTCACGATTTTTGAAAAAATTCAAAGGTTAACCCCTTTGAAACTTTTCGACCCCAAAAAGTGAAAGTCTCAAATCGGATACTTTTTCGATATTTTCTTGTATATTTTGAGCAGAAAATTCGATTGGCGCACGCAGATTCCTCGTAAGTATGATATTTTAAATTTTATCCGGCTTTAAAGTGAATCGATTCGATGCCAATTTGAGCTTCCCTTGCTTCGCATTTTGCGACGGATTAAAGTGTTTGCGCCAGGATCCAGCGCGTTTTTCGAACTCTACGCATCGAATTTAGTCGATTTATCCACTAAAAACACAAGTGAAATTTTTCACAATTTTTGAAAAAATTCAAAGGTTAACCCCTTTGAAACTTTTCGACCCCAAAAAGTGAAAGTCTCAAATCGGATACTTTTTCGATATTTTCTTGTATATTTTGAGCAGAAAATTCGATTGGCGCACGCAGATTCCTCGTAAGTATGATATTTTAAATTTTATCCGGCTTTAAAGTGAATCGATTCGATGCCAATTTGAGCTTCCCTTGCTTCGCATTTTGCGACGGATTAAAGTGTTTGCGCCAGGATCCAGCGCGTTTTTCGAACTCTACGCATTGAATTTAGTCGATTTATGCACTAAAAACACAAGTAAAATTTTTCACGATTTTTGAAAAAATTCAAAGGTTAACCCCTTTGAAACTTTTCGACCCCAAAAAGTGAAAGTCTCAAATCGGATACTTTTTCGATATTTTCTTGTATATTTTGAGCAGAAAATTTGATTCACGCACGCAGATTCCTCGTAAGTATGATATTTTAAATTTTATCCGGCTTTAAAGTGAATCGATTCGACGCCAATTTGACCTTCCCTTGCTTCGCATTTTGCGACGGATTAAAGTGTTTGCGCCAGGATTCAGCGCGTTTCTCAAACTCTACGCATCGAATTTAGTCGATTTATGCACTAAAAACACAAGTGAAATTTTTCACGATTTTTGAAAAAATTCAAAGGTTAACCCCTTTGAAACTTTTCGACCCCAAAAAGTGAAAGTCTCAAATCGAATACTTTTTCGATATTTTCTTGTATATTTTGAGCAGAAAATTCGATTGGCGCACGCAGATTCCTCGTAAGTATGATATTTTAAATTTTATCCGGCTTTAAAGTGAATCGATTCGACGCCAATTTGACCTTCCCTTGCTTCGCATTTTGCGACGGATTAAAGTGTTTGCGCCAGGATTCAGCGCGTTTTTCGAACTCTACGCATCGAATTTAGTCGATTTATGCACTAAAAACACAAGTGAAATTTTTCACGATTTTTGAAAAAATTCAAAGGTTAACCCCTTTGAAACTTTTCGACCCCAAAAAGTGAAAGTCTCAAATCGGATACTTTTTCGATATTTTCTTGTATATTTTGATCAGAAAATTCGATTGGCGCACGCAGATTCCTCGTAAGTATGATATTTTAAATTTTATCCGGCTTTAAAGTGAATCGATTCGATGCCAATTTGACCTTCCCTTGCTTCGCATTTTGCGTCGGATTAAAGTGTTTGCGCCAGGATCCAGCGCGTTTTTCGAACTCTACGCATCGAATTTAGTCGATTTATGCACTAAAAACACAAGTAAAATTTTTCACGATTTTTGAAAAAATTCAAAGGTTAACCCCTTTGAAACTTTTCGACCCCAAAAAGTGAAAGTCTCAAATCGGATACTTTTTCGATATTTTCTTGTATATTTTGAGCAGAAAATTCGATTGGCGCACGCAGATTCCTCGTAAGTATGATATTTTAAATTTTATCCGGCTTTAAAGTGAATCGATTCGATGCCAATTTGACCTTCCCTTGCTTCGCATTTTGCGACGGATTAAAGTGTTTGCGCCAGGATCCAGCGCGTTTTTCGAACTCTACGCATCGAATTTAGTCGATTTATGCACTAAAAACACAAGTGAAATTTTTCACGATTTTTGAAAAAATTCAAAGGTTAACCCCTTTGAAACTTTTCGACCCCAAAAAGTGAAAGTCTCAAATCGGATACTTTTTCGATATTTTCTTGTATATTTTGAGCAGAAAATTCGATTGGCGCACGCAGATTCTTCGTAAGTATGATATTTTAAATTTTATCCGGCTTTAAAGTGAATCGATTCGATGCCAATTTGAGCTTCCCTTGCTTCGCATTTTGCGACGGATTAAAGTGTTTGCGCCAGGATCCAGCGCGTTTTTCGAACTCTACGCATCGAATTTAGTCGATTTATGCACTAAAAACACAAGTAAAATTTTTCACGATTTTTGAAAAAATTCAAAGGTTAACCCCTTTGAAACTTTTCGACCCCAAAAAGTGAAAGTCTCAAATCGGATACTTTTTCGATATTTTCTTGTATATTTTGAGCAGAAAATTCGATTGGCGCACGCAGATTCCTCGTAAGTATGATATTTTAAATTTTATCCGGCTTTAAAGTGAATCGATTCGATGCCAATTTGACCTTCCCTTGCTTCGCATTTTGCGACGGATTAAAGTGTTTGCGCCAGGATCCAGCGCGTTTTTCGAACTCTACGCATCGAATTTATTCGATTTATGCACTAAAAACACAAGTGAAATTTTTCACGATTTTTGAAAAAATTCAAAGGTTAACCCCTTTGAAACTTTTCGACCCCAAAAAGTGAAAGTCTCAAATCGGATACTTTTTCGATATTTTCTTGTATATTTTGAGCAGAAAATTCGATTGGCGCACGCAGATTCCTCGTAAGTATGATATTTTAAATTTTATCCGGCTTTAAAGTGAATCGATTCGATTCCAATTTGACTCGCGAACCAGTTGCACAGTGACTCATTGCATCCATAGTAGCGAAGCTTATCCAAAAGGCGCTGTTGCAAAACGGAATTGAAAGCCTTGGAATAATCGAGAACAACTAATAAAGTTACCTCGGAACGATCGGTTGCTGATGCAACAACCGATGTGAGCTTCAACAAGAAGATCACAGTACTGTGGTGGGGCCTAAAACCAGACTGCGACGGCGACAGAACCTTGTAAAGTGCCAAATGATCATCCAACTGTACCTGACCAGAAACATTCGGCACAGAGCTGAGAAAATAGGAATTTATATAGTCAGAATCCTCACATAGATGTCCAGAAATCTGACCATTAGGGCGAGCATGTACGCTCCAAGATGACAGGTATCGCCATACTTTTTTCGGATTTGAGCGATTTACAGAAAGCTGATATTTAATTGTCTTTTCCCTTTTAACCGCGCCCGACAAGTAATTCCTGAGATCCCGATAGCACTCAAAATCTACTGCAGATCGCGAACGTCTGTATTTATTGTACGCCGACGCCTTCAACCTAGCCATCTGTCTGATCGTCCATGTGATCCACGGCCTGTCTCCCTTCCTGAGAACCCTGTTCCGAACCGGAGCATGCACGTCAAAAAGTGCCAGAATAAAAGTATTTAGGCATTCCACCCGTGAATCGCAGTGGTGAAACTCATCAACAACATCTCACGGTAGCCGAGCTGCGTCAGCAGAAAAAGCATCTTGGTCAAAGTTTCGGAAATCGCGGTAAGTGAAAACCCTAGGTCCAGCTGACGGGGCACGCAAATCCAAATAACAATACACCATGAAGTGGTCGGTGGATGCAAGCAGATCGATCACGCCGCTCCGTGGGGAAACCCGATGCCTGCTAATACAAACAACATCAAGTAGCGTGCTACAAGTCGAGGTGACACGAGTGGGTTCCGCTATAACCTGACGAAGTCCGAACAAATCGAGAATTCACTCAAATCGCCCCAGCTGAGGCGATGGGATAAGGCAATTAATATTCCAATCACCCAAAATAATCAGCTCTCCACATTCCGTACTCAGTAAGGAGAGAAAATCCTCAAACTCTCCCAGACAGGAAAGAGTATCAGTAAGAGGTCTGTAAACCACGCCAACCCCAATCGCCAGGCCGCTGATCTTTAGTCGAATCCAAAGGTGCTCAGATACGAACGTAAAGGGCGACCCCCTCCTCCTCGAGATGCTCTGTCTGCTGTAACGATTACGTAGTTTTCCAAATCAACAAGGTGCGACGGAAAATCAGGAGTAAGCCATGTTTCGGATACAGCGATAATACTGAAGTTGCTTTTGGCAGCAAAATCAGAAAACATGTGGAAATCTGAGAGCAAAGAACGAATGTTAATGTGGGCCACCGAAAACCCACACTTCCCAATCGGAGCGACCGGCTCACAATTATAACGATCATGATCAGCTGGCGAAGAAGACTCGCGTACTACCCTGTAGTGGTCTCCCCCAACGAGTGATGTGCTAAAAAATTTTTATCATTAACTTGGGCACTGCAATCACCAGCAGCCGGTTTCCGATAATAAAAATTGCGGACAGATGCCTCCTTGAGCCAGACCTTATCGTTTAAAAATTTAGGGATATCAGCTTCCGGTATACAGACCTTAAATGAGCAGTATTTTGTGTTGGAAGTCAAACTCTCACATGTCGCATCCGAGACACCCACAACATTCCTGACATGCTCAACAACCTGCTGGTTCGTAGTGTTAGGCGCAAGGTTGTTTACATGGAACCACCTTCGGCGAGCAGTTCCCGATATAGAGAAATTTCCACCAGAACCCCTAATGCGAGGGCGACGGCGGCCACTTTGGCCAAAACGATCCAAATTAGGAGCCACGGGAGGCTGCCCACTATTAGAGACAGGCGCCACGACCCTCGGAACAGTAGTACTCCCTGTACCAGAACCTCGGTAGTTTATACCGCCCCGAACATTAACGTGAGCTGAAGGACAGGTTGAAGACTGATCATCCGGAGCTTCGTTCAAAACTGAAGCGTAAGATCCATTAATATCAATATTATTCAAGAATAGGTTTTTATAAAAGTTTTTCGGTAAATAAAATTTGCTTACTGTCAGAAAACCTCATCCACGATTTTAACTTTTTCCTATACACTATTGTAAAGAGGACAATTTTCTGAGTATATCAGAACAAAAATCTTTTAGTATTATGCATTAGTTGTCAAAATAAGGGCATTTTAAAATTTCAAAAAGAAGGGAGTTGTAATCCGACACATACCGATGACACGGGAACACGCATGCGTTATATGTGGCCAAATTACATATTCGAAAATATTCCCAAGAATTCACCGGAAGCTTGAGGATATAAGGTACATAATTATACATAGTGTATACTTGATTCACGCACCACTGAAAATTACCTACCCAATAGAATTTTCATCATTAGAAGTAAAGGAATACAACTGATATCATTGGAATACGATACTTTTTTATTATTAAAAATTAAATAATATTACAGGTTTTATTTTTAATTAGGCAAGAACATTGTTAATTGTTTCGATATTTTCTTGGTGATCAATTTTTATTAAATCCGAAGCTTTCTCGCCAATCATAACAGCTGTTCCGGTAGGACCAGCAGAAATCGAATCGGGAAAAATACTTAAGTCCGCCACTCTTAAATTTTGTATTCCATGTACTTGTAATTTATCATTTACAACTGCGGTACTTTCATTTGGACCCATTCTACAAGTTGATACAGAAGCGAAAGAGGAAGTCGTCAGCAACTTAAAGGCGCACGTCCAGTAATCTTTTGAATCGGTCGGATACATCTTACATTGAGGATAATCTCCGTAAACCATGGAAGCGTTAATAGCTTTCATCGAAGGGCTGTCTAATAAGTTTTTGATTATTTGAAGGGATTCGTGCATAAGGGCCATGTCTCGGGGGTCATCCAACATGTTTAGATCTATTGTTGGGTATTCGTACGGATCATCGGAGGAAAGTTTTAAACTACCAACCGATTTAGGATGCAATACTGTCAAATACATTTTAAATGTTGATCGAGGATCAAGTTTGGGCCAAAAAGTATTGAAGGATTCATCTGTAAGTTCCAAATCTCGTTGCACTTCGAAATTGCCCGAACTAGAACTAGTAGAGCCAAGAAACTTTATTGAGATATCTGGATAACCTTCAACTTTGGAATAACTACTCTGATAGTAACCTATTCCCTCTCCAGTGCCTACATAAATTCCCGAGTATGCCAAATATTCTTCGACGCTCTCTCGGCGCGTTTTTTCTGGTGTACTATAATTTACTTGAATCAGAAATGCGTTAAATCCTGGGGGATCGAAAAGAGTTTTTCCCACGGGAAGATTTTTGACGACCGGAATATTGTGTTTGGTGAGTTCTTCTTTTGGACCTATGCCAGAAAGCATTAAAATTTTTGGTGAACTGATCGCTCCGGTAGAAAGAATAACCTCTTTCCTCGATCGAACGTGATAAAGTTTTCCCCGATAAGTAAACTCGACTCCTTGAGCCATTTTGAGGCGATCGTCAATAAGAACTTTTGTGACGAACGCTTTTTCCAGTATTTCCAAATTGTTTCGTTTTTGTACAGGATTTAAGAACGCAGTTTTCGCGCTATCTCTTTTATTTCGAATTCTATTGAATTGGAGTGGCGAAATACCCATTTGATTTTTTCCGTTGTAATCATTATTTAAGCTACAATTGAAAAGATGTTTATGCGCTTCTATTAAGGCAGAAAATTGTGGACTACATGGTTTTGCGCTTCTCACGTTCCAATATCCTCCTTTTCCGCGATAGTTTGCATCTCCATCAGCTTGACAATTTTCAGATTTTATGTAATAAGGCAAAACATCCTCAAAAGACCATCCCTTATTTCCTTGTGCAGTCCACCTGTTGAAATCTTCCTTATTGCCGCGAATATATACCAAATTGTTTATTCCACTGGAACCTCCTACTATTTTTCCTCTGGTAACTGCGCAGCGTTGGTCTTCCGTTGCTAAAAATAAGTTGCAAAGTATTTTGCATTTTTAAAATGTTCAAGTTTACCCAAACATGTGTTTCTTTGCTTTACGGTTTTGTAATTCCAGTTAAATTTAGAATTGATTAAATAGGAAATCATTCCAGGAATTTCGCTAAATTCGGATGGAGATTCTCCAGCTTCTAGCAGCAATATTTTCCAATTGTGTATTTCCGACAAACGGTTAGCTATTACAGATCCCGTAGGTCCGGCACCGGCGATAATAAAATCGACCCATCCATAATCTGTTGATTGACATATTATTTACATCAAACCCATAAGAAAGTTTTCTGGATTTGACGGCCTTATTAACAATAAAAAAAATTTCTTACCGAATACTTGGCTACTGTTTGGTTTATATTCGTTAGCATTGTTGGGCAAATTATAATAGTTGGATTCGTTAATACTTTGATTAATCAAATTTTCCAAATAATCTACTCTTCTAACATAGTCCTCGTCACAATTTTCACAGCCCTTGCAAAATTTTTCCAAAGTAAAAAATAACAAAAAAACAGTAAATTTAAAAATAATTTCCATTGTTAAAACGAAAATGAAATAAATAGAAAATCAAAATTATCTTATATATTTAATTACCCGGCAAGTGATAACCCGATGGAAATTTGATAAGTAGCATACAAACAATTAAAAAGATAACAGGTGCGTTACTTATTATCGTGGAAGTCGGGAAGCATTATCATCAATTAATAGTTGCAATCTTTATAAATATGTTAGTATTTTTATTTATAAATGATTATGTTTTAAAAGCAAAATTAATAGCTGCTTTAATAGATAGTTATAAAGTGGTGTTAATGAATTTGATTAAATCAGTCATGAATAGATTAACGAGATTCTCTCGAACACGTTTTAGCTATTAGAAGATGCTATGCAATTATTGTATATTCTTAACAGTACCTAATTGTTGACTTGCTGGTTAGCAAAAATTAGTTTTTCTTGAGCGAATTTCACTTTGTGGAAAGTGAAGTAGCGTTCGACATGGAGACCATTTGTCAAGTTTCGAAGAGAAACATCTTTACCGCGGAGACGTTTTCCTGAAAGTCATTTTTTATTATTTTATGAAGAGTACATATTTCTATGAATATAAGACGCGGTGTCATATTAAAAATTGCAAGTCAAGATTTTAATAAGTTATAAAACTTACCTTAACTACGTTTGATATTACGTGTGGATAATTTGTGAAGATTACATCGAACAATACACGACATTAAATTGAAAGCTGAATTTTTATTCCAACAACAGCGTCAAGGGAAGCACATGGTTTCCACTGTACCTGAGAACTGGAATTGCCTATAGTAAACGATAATGAGATTCTGCTGAGTCAGTGGTGTATCCACAGGTAGATAAAATTATTAATAATTTTTGAAGCGCATTAATTTTTATGAACACTGATTTTTATTCATTGTACAAATTTCTGGCACTATTACACATAAAAGCTTAATAAAATTAGATGCTAGTGCGATTAAGACTAACAATAAATGTGCGTCCAATTTTACGCATTATCACAAAACACCCAAACTTTAATCTGCTAAAGGTGAAACTGTCACCTATTAAAAGTCCATCTTTCATCAATAAATTTGATTCAATTTGCCTAAGAAAGAGTTATTTTTCTTTCTTTCTCCGACAATAGAGGTTTGCCACAGGAACCGACTACTGAGAAGAGTTCTATGACTATTAACGTAAGCCGAGGTAATTTTGGTTAGTAAAGGGTTCTCAATTGCCCCCGAGAATACCACTACAATATAGAGTTTATATAATTTTTATTGTAAAATATTATTTTTAAATTTTATTTCGGGCTAGAAATTATTCGAAAAAATGTCAAAAAATACATCAGCGATCGCATTTCGATGTTTCCAAAGAAAAAGTGAGAAACATGAGTGACGACAGCAACAGATTTAAAAATATTTTGTTTAAAGGGTGCCTCGGTGGTTTGCCATTGCCTACCGAAGGAAGGCGGTTAGAATAGAGTTTTTGCTCGACTCGAGTTCGAACCGTTATTATCCTTATATCGTCAGTCGATAACCATTTGTTTAAATTGTATGATAATAGATTTTGTAGTTAATTTGTATTACCTAAAGTTATGCAGTCTACCTGATGATTATCTTAGGTGATTTATACAATAATAGTGTAATGAAATTAATAATAAACTGAAGTGCACTTAAATCATTACTTTTATAAACACTGTCAACGAATCATTAGCTTAACAATTTTTTTTAGCTTGAGATATCTAGTTATTAAGCTTATCATAAGCGTAAGTGAATTAGAAATTAGAGATAACAATTTTGCACAATTTGTTTATTCACAATTTTCACAATTTATGTTGTTTTTTCGTCTAGCTTCAATGTACTTAAATTTTTCTGTGATAATATTTAAATAATTTATTCTTCTGAAATATGACGATGCGCTTCACCCCACTATATCTAATTCACCCCATTTAACTGCTGTTATTAATTTAATAGGGGATTTATTGAATTTTTCGATAAAACAGAATTCATAGAACTGACTTAATATAAAACAATCAATAAATCCAATAAGTACTATTTTCAATCATTAAAATTTTCGGTGTATGTTCTTTGTTAGAGAATCAATATTGACATTTACTGCCTAGTTGACATTTTAAAGAAACATTTCATAGGGCATTCATAACGCGATCAAACCTTTTAAACTATAAAGAGTATTTATGAACACCGCTCTATTCGTTTAACATCGCAAATCTTTTTGTTTATAAAATTTAAATTTTAACAAAAATAAAAATTTAAACGCCAAATTTTAAATTTGGCGCGATAAGATATTTTGTGTTGTGGTTGTTTTTATCGAAATGTCATCAGTTTGACGTTTGAGGTTAAATTTGTTATTATGACTTTTAAAATCGCGTAAACGTTGTTATTATCATTTGCAAATAATTTAAATTAAGCAGGTCGAAGATGACTAATACTGTATACTATTATTAATCAGTAATTCGATACCATTATTGGTATCAAAAAATTTTAACCTAACTTTTAGGCTTCTTTTTGTTCTGTTTTTCTTAAATATGGATAAATTCTTTGAAGAACTCGGTATTCCGAAAGTTTACCTTAAAGATGTAAATAGAAGGGATCGTTTTATTGCTTTAGTGCACCAATCTTGGTTAAAGTAAGTCTTCTCGTTTCGTGACATGATTCGATGACTTATAATCTTTTTTAGGTATTTATTTAAGTATGGTAAATTAATCGAGTTTGTCGAGAAAGAAAAGTTAGAAACTTGGCACGAATTAGATGAGGATTTTGGTAAAGGTTGGGTTAAAGTCTTCATTAGCATTTTTAAGAAAAAGGATTTGAAGGTGATGCCTTTGCCTCGAGCTTGTTTTACTGAAAAGAACGAGCCGCCTTTATTGTTTCCCCAAATGATGCAGTACATTTCGACTGCTAATTTTAGAAATTTGTGGAAACAATGTTATAAATTATACAACAGCAGTTCTGAAAATGTTAAAAGTGCTTCGATAACTTTAAGTGATTATAACGAAGTGCTTAGAGAAATTATCGTGAGAACTTATGGATGTTCTATCATTGATACTAGCGATTCTAATTGTTCTGTGTTGTCTTCTAAACGCTACGAATGTCATCTAAATATTTTACCGTCTGTGTGTGCCGTGGAGACTTTGAACGCAATTTTTTTGATACACGTCCCTTTTATACCTCACACTTTATACGATTGCGTAACCTTCAGTCCCGATATTTTACAAAATTGCTATACAAAACCTCTCTATATAATCTACCAACTTTTGCAGTGTTTAAAATCTTTGCACGACAGAAGTTTAACTTTAGGCGAAATCACTTTAAATGACATTTATTTAAACGAAGACTTGTGGATACAAATTTTTCCTCAAATATTATCTAACATTCACGTTCAAATTGCATTAAAACATGATGCGAAAAAAAATATACAAAATTCACCGGATTGTCGCAAATTCGGACACACTTTTGATGCAAATCAAAAATGCGCTTGTGGTCACAAAACCTATGACAAAATTCGACTCACGAATAAAGAACCTCTAGAAAAATTGACGCGTTTATGGATCGACGGTAAAATTTCAAATTTTACCTATTTGACCGTTTTAAATAAATTATCCGGACGTAAATACGGTGACCCTCATTGCCATTACGTTTTTCCCTGGGTTACAGACTTCTCCTCACGTTGCGGTAAAAATTGGAGAGATTTAAAGAAATCCAAATACCGTTTAAACAAAGGCGACCCACAGCTCGATTTAACTTACGCAAATTCGCTCTCTCAAGTACCTCACCACGTTTCTGACGTTTTATCATCGATAACTTACTATGTTTACATGTCGAGACGAACCTCACAGTCAATTTTGTGCAAAAATGTTAGAACTATTTGGGTTCCCGCAGAATATCCCAGCTCAATTCAACGCCTTCAGTCGTGGACACCTGACGAATGCATTCCAGAATTTTTTACCGACCCTTCTGTTTTTAAAAGCATACACGACGATTTGGATGATCTAGAAGTTCCTCATTGGAGCACCAGTCCAGAAGATTTCATACAACATCATCGCGAAATATTGGAGAGCTCTCACGTTTCTGAGAGACTTCACCACTGGATTGATCTCACCTTTGGCTATAAGTACGACGATTTTTTCAAAAATTTTCTGTTTGTTATTGATTTAACATTTTTTTATTGTTAGGCTATCCGGAAGTGCAGCTATTAAAGCAAAAAATGTTTGTCTACCGTTAGTGGATGGTCACACTCATCTTACCAAATCCGGCATTGTTCAATTATTTACTCATCCTCATCCTCCCAAAGCTACTAAATCAATATTTTGGAGCAAGTCACCTCCTAAAATCCACATAGACAGGCATAAACACAGTGAGTTTTTACTACATTGTTTTGAAAATTTTTTAAAGGGCGACATACAGAACAATTGAGTTTTATGTTTATTACTTCCAGAATGTTACATTTTAATTGCCGATTACAATTACGATTAAACATTCTAGAAATTAAGTAAATGACGATAAATAATATAAAAATTACCATTTTGTTATTTTAAACAGGAACAAGAGAGCACAGCGCTTCTTCCTCGTTTTCTATCGATTTATGTAAAAGCGAAGAAGAAGAATTCTCGTTTGAAGAAGATGGTAATTCAACTCAACATACGCGAAATTCCCCATTAGCATTAAGTCGTTTTTTATCGCGTAGTAGGTCGTCGTTAAGCGAAGAACCTAAGGAACAAAAAAATTCCAGAAGTTCCAGCAGTCAGCGCAGTACAAGTGTAGGACCAAAAAATCCTACTTTCACCTCGCACGTAGCAAAACCCAATACAAATCGTTTATCAATACAAAAACCCAGTCTCAGCACCGGAACCATCTATCTCCCTAAAGAGTACAATCCTGCTCACGCTTTAATAAATTTTGAGAACTTTTACAGTTTTTTATCGAAAACTTTTTATTCCGTACAAGATTTTAGTTCAAAAGCTGAAGAATCTTCGGCATCAAATCTCGCTATAGAAATTGCTCAAGACGACGATTTAATTCAAAACGCTTTCACCAACTTAATTTTTACCGAAAATTTTGAGGCTAAATTTAATAAATCTCACACCTTCCCATGTGATAACCACAGCGTTTTTAATTACTCACCCAAACGTAAAAGTACAATAAGTAACGCAATGCGAAACGAAAGTCAAATTTCTTGTAATTATTCCGAAATTATAATGGCGAGAAAAATTAAAGAGTTACAAATTTTGGGTTGTTTAATCGTTGAAATATTCATGTCTAAGCAACTTAGAGCGATAGGAAGCAATAATTTAAATTTGGCTTTCTCCGAACGGTTGAAAGCTTGTATTACTGTTGCTCAAAAATGTAAAAGCGAAATACCTTTGTGCGTCAAATATATCATCGAGTTACTCTTACCCGAAGGTTGCCATTTGGATAATTTTAAATATCCAATTGTTACCAATTTTGGTTTACCTCCTCCACGAGCTCATTTATTTCTGGAACCGCTTTTGCACTGCGTTCTGCCATTCCCAAAATCATTTTACCAACTTTATTCCATTGTATCGTCAATGAAAGACTTTGACAATGCTTCCCAAGAGCTTCAAATTTTGTATCATTTTGATTGTAACGGACAGATGTGCAAAGAATATGAAAGTTTAGAACGCACCAAAGTGTTGTTCACCCAAAACATAAGCGAATGTAAGGTCAAGAGATGCGCTTACAGTTTGGAAAGCTTTCTGTTAAATATAAATACGGTCTCTGAATTTGAGGTAATGAACGTTTTACTTCTTTACGTGAAATTTTTGTTGGAAGAACCGTCTACTTCCGTCCTAGCTGCTTGGTATCTTTTCGATCCTATTGCATCTGTATTAGGACCTCAGAAAACATCGGAAACCTTACTGGCTTCGCTTTTAAAATTGTACGAGAGCGATGCCATGGTTCCTTACAATAGTAAAATTGCGAAATTGTATCATCACAGTTTTCTGCTGGGACTTATGGTCAGGCTCGGTTTGAAATGTTTTCTAGAACATTTTGTCACTGCTTTGGTGGAAGCTGTGGGTGGATACAAGGATTACGATAAAATTGATTGTATTTTGCACACTCACTCCAAGAAAATTTTTAGAAAACATTCAAATTTAAGGTATGTACCTTTAAAAAGAGAAATTTCTTATATTTTTTGTGATTTATAATCCAAAATATTTTTTAGGTCAATAGATTCGGAACAGATTGAACTTTCGCCTAGCGATGATTCAAGTTCATCTTCGGATAAACACACATTAAAATCACAGAGCGATCCTAAAACACTATCAGATCCTGAAATATTTGTATTTGAACCAGAGATGTCCAAAAACGAAGAGGAACAATCATTAAAATCGTTGATAGAGCACTTAGAACTAAACGTAGCATCCGATTTACCATTTAATCATTCTGCTGCAGAAGAAGCTTTAGATGCATCTTTAACAGAAAGCATAGAACAGTTACGAAGTTTAGAAGAGTTAAAATTAAATCTTAGTGATGATTATCAGGAGGCCAATTCTAGAAATGTGGCATCGCCCACCATACCAATTCCTCCTAGTTATAAGCAAATCGAGCTAAATAATATCAGTTGCGAAATTGGAAGTAAAAATAGTGATAACGATTATATAAGTGATAAACATTCCAATACTTCTCAATTCGAAATTAAATGCAATTCTTTAAGTAGTACAAATAATGAACAATCAAACTTAAGTGGTTCTGTTATTAGTCAAGCAAAGTCGACTGCAAAATCGCAAAGAAATGAAACTACGATTTCTGAAATGAGTCGCGACAGTTTAATTTGGTTGTCTCATCGGCTTGGGCCCGTATTAACGGCAAAATATCTGGCTAGAAATTTATTGAGGATGCTGACTTTGTGTTACGTGGGAAAAGAAAATCTTGCTTCATTTCCCAAAGATGTTGGTAGTCCTGGCAGTGGCAATAACTTGGATCTCGTTACTATTGCATCTAGTCGAGTTGTTGGTGATCAAAATGCTGCCAAGGTATTGGACTGCTTGGCAAGTATCGCAGGTATGTTTTGATCTATTTCATTGGTCTCATAATTAACTTCAAAATATATTTTTATCTTGCAGCTCTCTATGGCGAACAACTCATTCTCGTGCAATATTTCCCTCATATGAGTGAATTAATTGCATTGTGCAAGAAGAAAAGACTCTCACCTAACTTGGAAGGTGGATTGATCTCAAGCTTGGCATTGTTGCATTACATAGTTCCGTATCTTTGTGATACCACTTGTATGGATTATCTTCAAGTTGGTAACATTTAATTTGAAAAATATTTGTATTACCAGTTAAATTTTAGGATGTAATTTTAAAAAATATCCTGCACCCAATAGTCAAATTGTTAGGTACGACGAGATACGTTTTCCCAAATGGTTATATGGCGCGAAATGTTTTGGCTCGTAAATATTTGGACACTATTTATTTGTTATCATTAAGGATGGGTTCTCACATGACTCGAACCCATCTAATGGTTCCTGCTCTTCAGAGATTTTTTTTGATTTTCGACAAAGCAAATGGTAGTTATGGTCAAATTGAAGAGCTAAATAAGGTTAGACATGAAAGTTTTCAACAATTGCAGCTGAAAATTTATTTTTAGTTCAACATACAAAGTCAATCTAGTCCTGCGAAGTCTGTTGATGAAACACATTATATTGAAGTGCGCAGAGATGGTACCACAAAGGAATGGGCCGTGGGGGGAAGACCATTACAAATATCACATGTACATGTTACCGAATCACTTGATAGTTTATCACCCCCGCCACCTATGAAAGCGTCAGCTACATCTGATGATGATATAGTCATTCAGGTATGATCTTTTCTCATAGACTTTGTTTTTGCCAGTATTAAACTGCTGATATGGATTTAAAGCCACAATACAGATTGTATTGAATATTTTGTTTTTGTTGTGCAGGCACTAGACGAAATTCGTATGGTTTTTACATCTGAACTTGCTCACACTTGTTACCTTCCGTTTTTAAAACAAATTGGTATTGAAGAAATGGAGTTATCTTTAAAAAATCACTTTCTAATTAGAAATTTATGTCAAGAATACGAGCAAGAGATTAAATTAACGTATCCTGATGTTATTCGTAAAAATCAGCTTTCGGATTGTCAGGAGGATTTTGAAAGTAAGCGAGCGCACAATAGCAGCATCGGAAGTAACGTTGCCGTAATTGGGAATAGAATCGACGTACAAATTTCCAACGAAAGTTCGGATCCACAAAAAGTCGACGTTTTAAACCTGATTAGTAACAAAATGGAAAATACGGCACGTCACTTGCGAGGCAATTGGCTTGCTTATTGGGAACACGAAATCGGAAGGTCTAGTACGACGTTTAATTTCAAACAAATAAGGCTACAAAATTTTTCTGGACATTTGAATAGTGTTAAATGTTTAAGTGTATTGGATAACGAGAATAGTTTCATGAGTGGTAGTAGAGACAAGACGGTCAAGTTGTGGTCATTACGTAGTCAAGGTGATGGTTCCAGTGTGTCTTCTTGCCAATGGACGTACACTGCACATAGAAAGTCGGTTTTAAGTTTAACGTTTCTGGAAAGCATGAGATTGGTCGCATCTAGCGACAGCGTAGTCCACATTTGGGATCCATTTTTGGGAGCCAATGTTGGCCATTTGGAATCTCCTAAATTTCCACCCATTAATGTTCTCAAATGTATGCCTGCACCTAGTTGTTTGTTTTTTGCGGCTACTACAGAGGGAATAGTTAGGGTCATAGATGCGAGATTATGTAATTACGTTTATGATCTCAAGGTAAGCTCTTATATCTTTATTTGCTAACGCGCTAATTTTGGAATATTTTAAAGGTGAGCGGAGTAAATCCTAGTGGGATTATTAGGTGTTTAGTGATCTCTCAATCTGGCAATTGGATAGCAGCAGGACAGTCTTCGGGTCACATCACTGTTTTGGACACTCGAACTGGAATGGTTATTTCAACTTGGCGAGCACATGAAAATGAAGTCTTGCAATTGGTTACCCATGGGGAAAATACGTTGATATCCAGCAGCTTAGATCAATTAACCATTGCATGGAATATTCAAGACGGAAAACCTAGGTTTTACATGAAGTAAGTAGTTTTTTAATTTTAATTTTGCATTTTTGACTTCGAGGAGAAATCCTCGAATTTGTAAAATGTTTATACTTCGTCCACAACTTAGTTGGAGTAATAAAAGCGCACGAAATTTGTAAATTCGAGTTGCTATTGATTTATTTAAATTCAAAGAATTACTGAATGAATTGCTATAATATTCCTCGTTTGTTGACGAAATATAATTATAATAACACTAATCTTTTAGTATTTACAATCTTAGGGGAACAACGGAGCCCGTCCACTGCCTAAATATTTATAATAATGAACTGATATCTGGTACAACTGCAAACAGAATTGGGGTACACACTACGATAAGTGATGATGCGTCGTTTTCGAGCACAAAATTACGATCAGATGCCTTTAAAGGTTTACTAACGTCCATGGCTATCTTGCCTTTGAATAGATTGTTATTGTTAGGTGCAGACAACGGTAATATTACTTTGTTATGTTAAAAAATTGAGAATGCCTAAAATATCTTCTCGATAGTTACTATTTTAGAAAATAGGAGAAAGTTACGATAACCAAATCATTTCTAGTTATATTTTTGTGATAGCGTTTATTTTGTATAAGAGTGTAGAATTATTTGAGTACCTATTTAGTATAAGATTAAGTAAGGATTTATAATTCCGTATTGTCTAGTAGTGTTACCAGTTATTTATTTAAGAGTTTAGTTTTTTAAGTGACGAGCTTCCTAAGTTAGATTATCTGTAACAGTCTGCACTAAACAAATAGTAATTTTCTTAGTGCCTCTTGGATTTTGTTTGAAGTATACAGTGAAAATGTTATTTTTATTATTTAACTCAAGTTACGATAAATTTCCTACGAGCATTTGTAATGCCACATATCTCATATTGTTCAGCCTTTCGTGGCACTTACTTTTCAATTATACTACTTACTGTGGTTATTTAAAGTGATAATTTTGAATAAACATTCCAAATTGATTAACATGAGATGGAACTTAAGTATTTGCTCAGAATTTTTGAATGTAAAGAATAATTTTTATCATTTTATTAAGCAATAGATTCAATTAGTAATAATAGTAATATGTTTTTAAAATTTTACCAGAACTGTATCACAAGAGTATTATATAATTCCAAAGAAATTTATATACAAAGTGTTAAATATTTATAGTATGTATTAATGGGAAATAAAACCTAAACAATACTTAATTTTATTGTTCGGTATTCTTTTCTGTTTATAGATAGCGAAGAATTAAAGAAGCTACCGGAGGTGAATGCCAAAATTCCTAAATAAGTGATTTAATAAAAAGCATAACGAATTTCTACAATTTATTCATTTTAATACTCGTAGAAAAAATTTCTCAAACTTTCGCTCACAATAAATAAAATCACAAATAAATAAATAAATACTACGTCATATTATCTAAAAGTATTTAAATAAAGGGTAAGCAGTCAAATAATTTTTAACCCTAAATCACATTCCTTCGCTTGATCCAAATTTTAAATCGAACCATGAAACTTGAAAAAATAAACATGGCAATTTATTCCCATTATGAAATGCCAAGGCAAGCAATCAGAAAACCAATACCAAATTTTAAATTTGGGCCAATAACACCCCCCTAACCAAGTTAACTGATGTTTGAGGATGTCGGATTTATGATCCAACTTAGAAAGTGTGCTTAATCAAGTACAAATTATTAAGGAACACAAAAATACTAAAAGCTAAAAGGATTGTCGATATATCTTAAGAAGACGGTGGTGGCTGAAGCATAGATTTTGCAGCTTTTGCCAGTTTATTGGAAACTACGTGAGCGATATGCGAGCTTCGTTTCCATACGTATTCTCTCGTTTTATCGTGATCGTCCTTGCTCTCGACTCTCACCTAAAACAAAGAAAAAATAAACACATATTTTGACCTAAATATCTTTAAAACTCACCTGTTTAGGTTGCAATACTCGAATGCTGTGAAGAGTGGCAGCTCCTCCATGCACGATCCTCAAATTTAATTTACCGTACATTTCGGTGGTCGTAGCTGTTGCACTCTTGAGTTCCCGTTTGTCTCCTTTTTTAAACTAAAATAATTTGTCGTAAAAATTGATTTTTATAGCAACAGCAAAGTAATACCTCTTTCTCCACTCGTAATGTTAGGGGCCCCAGGATAAAATTTGTTTTAACTGTTGTGTGGTTTGCTTGCATGTTAACCGTAACATCTCCATCTCGTCTGATGGAACTCAGTCCAAATAAAGTTGCTCTGGCTTTTTGTGATTTTTTCGATTGTTTTCCTTTATTTTTGTTATTTTTATTATTTTTCCTGCTACTTGGGGTTGTTTTGGATTCGGCGGCGGTGTTTTGAGGTTTAACGACGTCGTTATCTGCATTTTTCGAAACTAACACAAATGCCGGTTCTCTAACTTCACTTTCGGTTGCTCTGGCGATTGGATAATCTCCCATTTTATGCCTGTCTTCGAAAAATTGGAACGAAAATGAACTTGGAATTTTTTTCAAGTTCTTCTTCTTCTTTTTTCCTGTTTTGGAATTGTTCTTGTTTTTCTTTGTATCGTCTGTCTGCAGCTTGACTCGAACTGGATCATAAGATGAAGACAAAATCTTATTGATGCGTCCTATGATATTGTCGGCAAATCGGTTGTATTTTGATATGTAAACTTCCGGAACTCGGTGTAAGTTGCCTAAACGTTGAGAGAAAATTTGTTTATTTTCGGAGAGATGTTATGGGTCCGGGAACATCCAGAGTTGATTATATAGTAACGGATAGGCTAACCTTATGGAAGTTATTGAATCATCCGTTGTAGTTCAAAAGATTATCAACAAAATAAATTAATTTATTTATAATTTTTTGACTTACACCAAATGTTAAAAATTTCCCATAAGGTTGCCTAATCTAATAAGTACACCTAGTGTTATGGTTTTATTGTGTCAAGAATTTTTAAAGTGACTAATTCTAAAAAAAAACGAGATCTGCAGGACTTCTCACTGATTTTGATAATAGCTATAAATTTGAATGTATACAAATTATTAGTACTAAGGGTAGATAGAGGGTAATTAATAATTAGCGTTTATAGCACTGCTTTGTAATAGTTTCAGAATCCCCCCTTAATTTTTTTGGAAATTAATAATATACCTTGCAATTTAAAAAAATAGCAGTTGAATTTTTACATAACTTCAAAAATATTACTGATCGGGACCACCCTAACCACAGGGCTAAATGAGCTATAGCCCCGGAGCGCAAGCCTTTTGGGGCGGCAATTTTTATTTTGATCTTTTTTAGTCCTAAAAAGGAGAAAAAATTATTTACTTTATATAACTTAGGTGGTGATAGAGGACACTTTTCTAAGAAACATTTTTACTAAATTTTTTTTCTAATTACAAGCCTTCGAGAGTTAGGCCTCTTCACAGTATTTTTTTTTATTTTAACCTTTATATGTGGCCATAGCACAGAAAATATTAATTTTATGAAAAAATCTAAAAATCTTTGTGTAATAATCTACAAACTAAGCTTAAACCTTTTATTGTCTAAAATTAACGGCTTTTGAGTTGGAAATTAAAGTAAGTAAAAAATAGAAAATAACTTATAAAAGTTTTAGAATTTTTTAAGTATTTTTGTGGTATTTAGTAGTATGTGATGTTAAAATAATCAAACCTAACAAAATGTTAAAAAAATAAAATTTTTAACTGTTAAGTACAGAATACATACTACAAAGAAAACATAATATTTCTTGATTTTTAAAATTTTAAATTTTTTCAATTTTGTTTGGTGTATTTGCTCTCACTTCTTGTTATTTTTACTGTGATACATGACTGATGATCGAAAATAATCGTGAAATAAGGGCCTTTATATTATGTTACAGAGCTTTTTATTTTTAAGTAATTTTTATCATTTCTATATCGTAATTTTTTCAGAATTCTATTTTCTTGTTTATTCTAATAATAATAAAGTTCAACCCTGTTAAATGTAAATTATTGTCATTTTAGTATTTTTTAAATATTATGTTTTCTTTGTAGTATGTATGCTGTACTTAACAGTTAAAAATTTTATTTTTTTAACATTTTGTTAGGTTTGATTATTTTAAGTAAAAAAATGTGTTTTTTTTTCAAAACTCTGGTATCTTTTAAACGAAACATTGTATATTACGAAAATTCTGACGCCCCATTCCGGATAATAAATTTAACGGACTACAACTTCTGTTGTAGTAAATAAATTTAAATAAATTTATTAAAAATTTATTGAAATTATTTATTGGTAAATTTTTTGAAAAAACCAAACCCTTTCACAGAAAATAGTAAACCAGGTAATTACAAAACGAAAAATTAAATTAATTAATTTTATTAAAAATTAGGGTAGTTATTTTGATTGTTATTGTTAATTAATAAAATAATTTTTCTATAAAAATGAAAATTTTGTGAATTTAATTTTGTGTTTTGTAGCTGCCTTGTTTATTATTTTCTGATTTTCTGTGAAATGTATTGGTTTTTCAAAAATTTTTACAAGACAAAAGTTGTAGTCCGTTAAATTTCCTATCCGGAATGAAGCGTCCGAATTTTTGTAAAATGTCTCGTTTAAAAGATACAGAGTTTTGAAAAAAACCAAAATAAAAAAGTTCCAATTTTTCCACATTTTTTACTTACTTTTATTCATAACTCGAAAGCCGTAGATTTTAGACAAAAAGTGTTTGAATCTAGTTTGTAGATTACTTTAGGTTATTTTTCGGGCGATGGCCACGTGAAAGTGGAAATTTAAAAAAAAATCTTTAAAGAGGCCTAACTCTCGAAAGTAGCCCAGGGGCGTTGATATCTTAGGACGGCCCTGCTACTGATAAAATTCAACACGATCTCTTCAGCGGTTTCTCATATGACTACGAAAAATAAGAATAAATAAGAAAGTAATTTTTTTGAAATTTTACAACAGTATTTTTAAAGGATTGGAAGCAATATTTTTCCAAATTTGTAAGTTAATCTTTTTATAAATTTTCTTATAAAAAGCTTTCAGCATTCAGAAATGCTTACAAAGTAGCCCAATTGCTAAAACTATAAATCAAAGCACGTTTTACATTAACTGTGTGTTTCCTTTTAAAAAATTTGTACGCATTTAAATTTAGTACAGTTAAAATTACATTTTAAAATATTAAATAAGATTTGGGGTATTTTTGACAATTTTATATTAACAAAAATGTGCATAGGTACTGAGTTTCAGTAAAACAAAAATTTGGATGTAATTTAGCCACTTTCTTATTTTTATTATGATTATATAATTATTATTAATATATTCAATATTTTTTATGAAGAACGAGAATATAAAAATTTTAAATAAATTTGGTTAATATTATCGGAATTTAAAATAAAAGCAAAATACCGTGTATTTTATTTTACAGTTAATATAGCAGATGCATTTTTGTGAATTATTGAACAAATTAAATTAATATTCGTAAGCTTAAAAAAACTGGTTAAAATTTATTTTCCCAACCGAAAGAGTAAAATATTGAAAAGTTGAAGAAAAGAAAAATATAGTATAATTAAATAATATTGAAAAAAATATCGTCTCTCCAGATTGGATTATTTTCTAATCGTTAATCTACTTTTTAACATTTATTATGAAAATTTTCGAGACCAGTCCGACCCTGACCTAGAATGGCCACTGACCTGGCATGCATCGTTCCTGCCAGTTCCGTTATGTTTTTTTAATAACCCAATCAACCTGTTCAACATTAAATTTAATAATTTTACATAATTTATAAAGTTGGAAGTTTAAAATATTTCTAAAAAGCATCTGCCGATCCAGCACTTCAATTTTTGAGGAGTTGGGTCGTCAGAATTGCTTAAGCACCGGAACCAGGAAGCAAAATCGAACTGTTCACAAGTGTAACGCGTAATTAGCATGCAACTGCATTAATCAATTATTACAAAATTACTATTGTGCTACGCCGAAGAATGTCGGAAAATCGGATGTTAATCTAAAATTGTTGTAGGCTATTCACGTCCCGTAAACGGTCTCCAAATGTGGGTCACCTAATGACCCTCTTAGTTTCTTGACTTTCTTGTCAGGATCAAGCGGTTCTTCAACTTACATAGCTAATTGTTACCTTGAAATGTAATCCATTATCCGGTTGTTTATAATTTAATCGATGATACACAAATATGTGAGCGTTTAGAAATCAAGTTTCTTTAATTAAAAAAATGTTAAAAGGAAAATCTGACTTGGAGAGAAATTTCTCTAGATTTAAAACAAGCATAGCTGTTCAAAACCGCAAGAAAGAGGCTAAATTTTATCGTTTTACTACTGTAAATTTGCCCAAAAATTATGCACAGTTTTCGAGTTATCGGAAAATTTAAATAAAACCGTTATAGTTTACTATTAACCTACTATTTTAACGAAGAAGTCGCTTAGATCACACGAAAGAGTTTTTCGGCTTCTGCTGCAAAAGCAACGCCCGAAGTTATCTAAGACGCCAGCCGAGAACGCGGAAGCCTGCTTAGATATCCCCGAGAGTTTTATCAAAATAATTTAAAAGTTACTTGAGGAAAGTTAAAATGTTTAGGTCAAAGTTGTTCCACACCAAACCACACGATAAACAGTAAAGGTCAAGTCAAAATGTCTCCAAAGTCATGCACATGGGTTAAAAAGAAAAGTCCACTCCTTCCTCTGGAAAAGTGTCTCCAATTGTCAAACTCCAAGAGTCACCTCAACAAGAAACATGCCGTTAGTGTTGTAGATAATTAAAATTAGAGAAATTTTATAGCAGAAAAGATTTATTTAAATGTTTCGTCCAAAGTAATAACGAGCATCACGACTTAATTTTTAATTTTGTTAAAATGAATTTGTTAAACAGGTCGAAACGTTAGTAAGATTAATGATCGTGCATTTATCTAGATAGATGTCACAAAAATGGTGTAATATACATGAACGTGAAGAGAATAAAAATAAAACCACATTTTATAATAAACAAATATTGTCTATTCAGTAAATCATCAATATTTTGTACAATACAATCAAACAAAAAAATAATTTATAAAATTTTGAGTCGCCACTGTATTGTGACATTTACCTAGACTGATTTAATCGAACGAATAAATTAAATAAATAAATAAATTAAATAAATAACACATCCAAGGAAAATTTTTAGAAATTATTTTCAAAATGCGATCTTCTTACGAATTTTTTTTTTTTAATTTTTCCTAAATTTGATCACTCAAAATTAAATGTCTAATCGGCACAGTCGCTCACTAGCTCTATGTTACTTTGGTCACCTTAGGTGACTTACGATGGTGGTGTTTGCGGGATTTTTTCGATTTTTTGTTGTGTGACTTATGTGTTTTCGACTCACGTGCTTTCCTGGCGTCGATGACGTCGTCTAAATCGCCTTCGTCGTCGTCGTCGTCATCGTCGTCGTCGTCGTCGTCATCGTCGTCGTCGTCAACATCTAATGCGTCTAAAGCGTCATCGTCGTCGTCGTCATCATCGTCGTCGTCGTCGTCGTCATTGTTACTGTCAGTTGCTACAGGTGCAGGTGCAGGTTCAGGTGGAGTATACTCCGGTGCATCGTTTGAAGCGGATACGTCTAAAGGATCCTTTAACACTATACCATTTTCACTGCCAATTCCCGTACCGTCGGCGTTTATATCTGTAATAATGTCAGGTTGTTCGCCTAGATTTACGTCGTCGGGATTAACGTCGATTGGTTCCACGGCGGGTTGGTTATTTACCACTGGCGGCGAAATTTCATCTTCATCGTCGTCGTCGTCGTCGTCATCATCTTTGAAGAAAAAACAGAATTAACAACTATTTCCACCCAGGACCTCTTAACTTACCACCTAAAAAGTCATCGAACAATCCATCCAGACCATAATCATCGTCGTCGTCGTCGTCGTCATCGTCATCATCATCGTCGACGCCTAAATCCAAATCGTCGTCATCATCGTCGTCGTCATCATCATCGCTCGATTGCCTTCCAGTTTCTTTATGTTTTTGCTGACCTTCTGGAGGCGTAACTATTGACTGCACCTCTACGTCCGAAGCACTTTTGGCAGGAGCACCTGGAGCTTCTTCCTTGTTCGATGTCAACGCTTCCGCTAGTGGAACATCGCTAACCAAAACACCGTTGGTTGCTTCCTGAATTTTTCCCTGTTCTATAACTTCGGGCGATGTTTCTACCGACTTCTCTTCACTTTCTGCCGTTATTACGATAGGACTCGCCTTTAAACCCAACACACACAGGCATATTACTGCCGTAAATAATTGTGTCTTCATTTTATAGCCTTCGGTAAGAAAAAGAAAAAAAATGTGTTAAACGATTTAATTTAACAAATTTTGATAACTCAATTAAAAAATAACACCGCAATGTTCCGCTATGAGATTTTAAACGCTGCATTTATTTGAAATTGTTTTATATTTAAATAAATTTTAATTCCTATTGTTTTGCTCGAAAAATAGCGTGGGAAAAATTCCTCCAAGTCGGAAGATATTTTTTAGTTTTTTCCATTCTACCTAGAGGAAGTCTGTTTGGTTCACATTAAATTAAAATTATTAATTTTCCCATTAATTATCGATCTGCATAAAGGTAACTGTACATCCGTAAGGATGTTAACTAACGCTACATTTATTAGAATTTTACTTACCAATTATTTTTAAAAATTAAAATAATTTTGAAAAATTCAAATTTGCACTAAATTAAAAAATACATAATATATTTAGCCTCGGTGTTATCGCACAATTTTTTCAAACTTGGTTCGTGGCGAAATGTTTACACTAATAATGTTTAATGAAGATGAAAAATATGTACTCACCGTGTAGGTCACCGAGTTGAATTAACACTATCACTAATCAAAAAACACGAAGAGCTATGACCGGACCTGACCGCTCAGGAGCGGGCAACTAACAGCTCGCACTTCTTATGAACCCCGTTCTTATACCACAGTTGACGTCATGATGCAATTCAAAAGATGTTAGTTACAACAATTAAGCAAGTATTAGGTGATCACAGGAAAAAATCAATTCGTTAGTACGGTCTTGTCTTCGCTACTTCACACTTTTCCCAATTTGTAAAATTTTAATTTTTATTTTCGAAACATTTTTATTATTTTTTTTATTTTTAATTGTTTCAATAGTCAACAATAAGACGGAACAATAATAAATACAGGTTGCGGTAAATTAACTGAATCATTGGTAGAGAACACAACATAGTTAGAGATTTTCAAAGTCTCAAACATTTAAGTGATTTTGTTAAAATTTCCTTCAATATTCTTAATTTTTAGAAAAACTCATAAAGTCGAAACAAAACATAAAAAAAAGAAACTTTTTCCTTCGCCTGCGTTGTGGAACAGTTTGAACCTTTCGCTGGTGTCCTGTGCCAAAATTTCGTTTGAAGATCCAATGTTGGCTTTCAGATGGTTCTTGGGGTCAAAACTACGATGGCTAAAATATTGCATCGATCAATTTCGTAAGTAAATTTTTGAGTTTTTTTTCTCAAAAGCAAAGATGCTTTGCAGATCAAGCAAATTTCTCAGAGCTAACTGTAAATTGCCGAAGTCTCAGGTTCAGCAAACAAGGAAACAAATAGGAAAAAGTCCAACAATTACAGACGAGCTCACAATAAGCGCATTTGTTCGGAAATAAAATATTAGTTTTCCTGAAAACGAAAAAACTAATTATTAAATTTAATTGACATTACTTCTACTCCCGGCAATTGGCGGCACTAAAGTACTACTTTAACGCCGTCGGTCGCCGCCACTAAAGTAAAACAATTATAAAATCCAATTTTTCTGTGGTAGGCGATCTTTTCAGACAAATGGGGTAGTAGCATTCGGTAGAATCCAATTTCACTTCATGAAATTCTTTTAGCCCTAGATATACAGGGTGTCCCCGTGACCGTAGAGAACCGTTGATGTGGTGATAAAAGACACTTTTCTAAGACAAATTTTCAAATAAAATTTTTGTCCAAGTCCAAACTCAAATTCAAATTTTGAATTTCTGATTTCAAACGGCCATAGCTCCGATATTATTAATTTTTTAGACTTAATAGATTAGACCTTCTTTAAAGATGATTCGCTGATCTACAAATTAGTTTATATCCTCTAATCGTCTAGAATAAACGGTTTTTGAGTTATAAATTAAATTAAGGGAAAAAATGTTAAAAAAATTCTGATTTTATTTTTCTTACTTTTCTTGTAAGCCTTGTATCGCTTAAACGAGACGTGTTAGAAAAAAACAAACAGCTCAAACCGGATAGGGAATTTAACGGACTACAACTTTAGTAAAATAATTTTTTTTGGGAAACTAAACGTTTTTACAGAAATTCTAAAAATAATGAACAAGGTGTAAGTATTAAAGCTTACGTTGCGACGGATTAAAGTGTTTGCGCCAGAATCCAGCGCGTTTTTCGAACTCTACGCATCGAAATTAGTCGATTTATACAATAAAAAGACCAGTGATATTTTTCACGATTTTTGAAAAAATCCAAAGGTTAACCTCTTTGAAATTTTTTGACCCCAAAAAGTAAAAGTGTCAAATCTGATGCTTTTTCGATATTTTCTTGTATATTTTGAGCAGAAAATTCGATTGGCGCACGGAGATTTCTTGTAAGTATGATATTTTAAATTTTATCTGGCTTTAAAGTGAAGAAATTCGATGCCAATTTGACCTTCCCTAACTTCGCATTTTGCAACGGATGAAAGTGTTTGCGCCAGGATCCAGCGCGTTTTTCGAACTCTACGCATCGAAATTAGTCGACTCCAAAGATTACAATAATTGACCGCCTATACCAGTTAGTTGAAGTAACTAAATAACGTAAACAGTAGTTTTTTTTGAAGTCGTTATTTTTTATTTTTTATTTCATCCTTTTTAGTGCATGTTACGTTTTGTAGCTATTTATCGAAAGCGAGTATGGGTAGACCTACTAAACGCAAAAAAAATTTTGAAAATCCGATCATAGTTAATATAAATGTATTTACTATTTACCTTATACTTAACGTACTACTTAGAAGATTAATAAAAATAGGGTACTTAAGAAAAAATTGTGACCCACCGGGCAAAAACAGGTAATATAAAACAGGTACAGGTACTCAGCACTTAATGCATTATTAAGCCGATTTTGAGGAGAGTTGATGAGAAGTTTGACGGTTTTTCCGGTTTATCTTCGAAGTTTAAGGTCCAATACGAATGAAATTAAAATGGGACCAACTTGGAACTATACTTGATTCAACGCCGAAGAAATTTTGAAAATCGGTTCATGAATGACGGAGTTCTAAGGTAACAAACATAAAAAAATACAACCGAATTGATAACCTCCTCCTTTTTTGAAGTCGGTTAAAAAGTGTCCTTTTTTCACAACCTCTAAGATTCTCCACGGTCACGGGGACACCCTGTATAGCACGTAAAACAAAACCAAAAAGTTTCCGTTATAAACTAATCAATTTTTTTGTAATTTCTTGATTTTTGGATCGGTTACAGTCAGACGGACTTGTTTGATTGTCTTCGGCAGGCAAATAAAAGTAGGTACCTTGTAATTTCCGTACTTGTCGTTCTTGAAATTGGTTCTTACGAGAAATAATTGGAAAATTACTTCCTATTCCGAGACTCCATGCTTATAATTTTCAGATTTATCATTTTGATAAATATAATTTTTTCGATTACTTTATTACTGAGCTTTATTGCACAAGCTTTGGGATCCGCTCCAAAGCACCGGAAATAATTGCACGAAGAAAATAATAATCCATATTCTTTTCTTGTGTGACAAAAAATTCTTCCTCTAATTATCCGCAATAAAAGAATATTTATGCCCGATAAAACTTAGGCACGAAACCATAAAAGTTGCTAGTGTGCAACATTAAAGAAGAAGAAGAAGAAAAGTCAAATTAAATATTACAATTAAAATACAAAACAATTTGTAACGTTCTACATGCTGAGCACGAAACCGCAAATTATGGTTTGGATGATTCCAGTATTATATTTAAGTAAACGTGGTATGTAGTTACAATTACATTATTAATTAGTATTATTAACCCAATAATGACTTTTGTCGTCTTTAGAATTAATTACAGTTTTAGAAAATAAATCGTGATGAAGCTTGCTTCGAACTCGCACTTTCCAATTGCCGGTCGAGCACCTTCGGCACAACCGCAAAATCATCTTTATTTGGACCTAAATCCATTCAGTCGTATAAGTGGTCCAATTATTTTTTGCGTTTTGACGTCCAACGTGAAATGTAAACAATTATTAAATAAAACAGTGCACAATGGTTCTAGAGCACAGAAGTCTGCACATACACATATAATATCATTTTTAAGGTCAGTAGAACTTTGGCGACACGCAATTCTGCATATGAATGTGTTCATTAATCTAGCCCAAAACAGAAATAAAATTATGCATCGAATTATTATATTTTTTGATTTTCAAATTTTTCATCTGTTAGAATTTTTAGTAATTGTGTCGAAATAAGGCAGACCTATAACCTCATATGCAGATAAAGAATTTACAGTGACTATTAAAATATTTGTTATATCTCAAATGATTCAAATTTATTGATTGTCGTTGACACACATTTTTACTTATTTTAATTAAAACTAGAAAATATTTTGCCAACATATGTAGGCAAAATACGGCGGAAGACAAAATTACGATCGAAATTATTCCTCGGTAACTGTAATAGCCAAAACGTTCGGTATTAGCATTAACTCTTCCTTTGGTTGTTCTATCGGATTCTTTGCGAAAAAAAAAAGTTTTTTTTTAATCCGCTGTCTCATCGTTGCATGTCATTTCCAGCTTCGTCTGTGGTTTTTAAGCTACTTTGACATTTAATGGAAGACGACGGTGAATGGAATCATTTTTTTATTTTTGAAATAGAAAGTTTCTCAAGGCTGGAAGCTCATCCTTACGTTATAACGTACGTAGCAGCGGGAATTTTTCCGTACATTTTTGCATTCCAATTTTTTCCATGTCTGGCTATATAATAAATTGCATATTAATATAACATTCGACTTACAGTTAACGACTTTTAAAGAGTTTGGAGAAAGTTTTCAATATATGATGAATAACGGGTAAATCGCCTTGACCACTACATTACTGTTCGATAATTATTTCAGGGGTCGGTAAACTAGAGCCGCAAAAGTATAACACCGGTAGGCAATAAAAAATTTATTTTACTCATCTATAGTCGAGATATCGGCCTGGGTTCCATACTGGATCGTCCGGAACGGCAAGGCAAAATTTCCAAAAATTTCGTCTAAAACTCCGCTTTATAGAATTAAAAAATGTTGAGCTTTAACTAACAATTTTTTCAAAGAATTCGGCCTTGATCTTACATCTTCCGTATATTTGTGGGTCAAACATTAAGTTAAGCAGTAGGTCACACACTTTTCAATTTCTAAACTAGTTTTTGATTTCATTCATTTGGTTTCCACTTGACTCACGATATCTGATTGATAACGGGCCTAACTAAAACAATGTCTTGTTTAAGTTGCCCAAATAATAAAGTTTATACAAAAATTATCATATAAAGCTGCTTATTTTTTTGGAAAGTCGACAAATATTGACAAAATTCCAATTAGAAAACTGCTTCGCTAGTAGTTTCCATTTTGTGTTTTAATTTTCAGATTTCCTTTCGTCGTGTTTTTTTATTGCGACCTTAATTTTATTTGAAATCGTACGGTAAGTAGGTATATTTAGCGATAAAAAAAAGATCAATAAAGAAAGTACCTACATCGTTTTTGTTTTTGCAAAACATTTTGCAAATTATACTAGGTGTTTCCGTGACCGTGGAAAACCTTTGAGATGGTGATAAAGAATACTTAAAGCAATTTTTTGAATTTCTGATTTTAAACGGCCATAGCTCCGATATATTATTGATTTTTTGAGCTTAATAGATTAAAACTTTTTTAAAGATCATTCGCTTATCTACAAATTAGGTTATAACTCTTTATCGTCTAGAATCAATAGATTTTGAGTTATAAATTAAATTAAAAGAAGAAATGTTAAAAAATTCAGGTTTTATTTTTTGTTACTTTTCTTGCGAACCCTGTATCTCTTAAATGAAACGTCTTTAAAAAAATCAGATAGCCCATACCGGATAGGGAATTTAACGGGCTACAATTTTGGTGAAATAAATTTTTTTGAGAAATCAACTGTTTTCACAGAAATTCTGAAAATAATGAAGAAGGTGTAAGCAAAAAAAATAGTGTGGCCACTGTTTGAGCAGCAGATTCGCTGGAGCTGAACATCCACATTCTATCGATTTTAAAATTAAAAGTAGGATTATTTGAAATTTTTCGAAGTAGGTGTACACAAGTTTTGGTCACGATTCACTCATCTATCTAAATGCAGTGGCATAGCGTCACGTAAGTCAGCCACAACTCTACAAAGCACCAGGTAAAAGAAATTCAATTACCGAGTGCTTGAAATACAAAATCTTAGAAGTAATTGACATATTAATTCCTAAGTACTAAAATATTTCGTCCAGAAAAAGTAATTCAATTATTCCCAAATTACAAATTACTCGACGTATTTCAATTGCTCGAAGAATTTCAATTACTCTTTGTTTAAATAATTTCTTTAAAACCCAAAAGTAGATAGGTAAACTACTTTATTATTAGTAAAATTACTGTTGTAATTATTGCAAAGTATAATTTGATTCAATGTAAAATAAAAACAGTTAAATAATAATTTAAATTAATTAAATTAATTTAAATAAAATTAAATTTTTGAAAATTTATTTAATTTTTTTTTAACAGCAAAAGTTTTTACTGGTAATATTGTTTAATTATTTTAACTTATTGTCGTCTCTAAATCAAAGAAATTAATGGTTTTTTAAATTGTATCGCAAAATACAAACCTGCGTAAAATAAAAACTGCATCCATCTTTGATTTCTACTAAAAAAGTAATTCAATACCGAAGGAATATTGAAAATCCAATTACCAAATTCTCAAATACTTTATTGAAGTATTTTAAATATTGAATATTTTAGATAAATTTCTAAACTAATTTACTTTATCCAAGCCTTCTGAGTAATTAATTAATTTTTTTCTTCTATTTTTCAATAAAAAAAATCAAAAATGCCTAAAACTCAAAAATTACTGATTAAAGAAACCCAGATATCTGAGTGCAACAAAACATTTAAAAAAATCCCTGAAATACCCACAACTCGAAAATTACAGATCTACAAAGACGCAGATTTTTGTTTTTAAGTTAAATTCGACCATAATCACCGAAATTCAATTTAATTTTTATATTATTTAATTAAAACTATTTTTTCTATCGTTGAAAACTTTAAAGAATACATAAATTGGCAGAAGAACAACAAAACATTTGGAAATACAGCCCTACTTCATATTATTATATTATTGTATGTACATGTGATTATGATATTTGGGCAAATTTAGATTTGGATCTTAACAATTTCTGCAATAAAACCAAATTACTTCCAATGATGGTTAATCGAATTGAACTAATGGTATTTCTATATCTTTATGACCTCAATAGAAGGTGGATTAATTAGTTTCTTCCGCAGATTTCATTTTTTAATAGCATCTCCAACCGCTCTCAAGTTATTATCAATTTCTTTTATAAACTTTTCCTTTGCCAAGAGAAGCAAATTTTTACACATTTTACATAAATTTAATACAGAAGAAACTGTTTGCTTGTACTGTTTCTGTTTTAAAGCACAATCCTATTATTATGTGAAAATCAGAATTTAAAATTTATATTAACAAATTATTACAATCTCAAAATTTGCAAATTTTTCGATTGGTATCCAAAAAATGCCGAATCCCAATTACACCTTCACATTGTACACCACTGATTTATAAAGTAATTCTGCGCAAATGACAGTAACTTTGAAAACATAGCCTAAAAATGTTCTCGCCGAATTTAAATAAAAGATAAAATTATTAATTGTTCTTTTACGAATTCGAATATGTATCCAGCAAACCATAAAACAATTTTTGTATTAGACCATACTCCTTATTTTGGTATATCGTGCGAAAGTCCTATTGAATTCGATTTTTTGAAGAGTCGAACACCGAATTTTATTCCTTTGAATCCCATTTCCAAATCATTATGGACATGCAGTGTGGAATCGGCTGTCGAATATTGCAGGATTGTGTGGGATTTATTTCCCCAAGGAAAACTGGTAAGTCGAACATCTTCTTTCAAACTCTTGTTTAATTGAAATTTTTCAGATTCGGTTTTTTGCAAGCGACACAGTGGCTCACATAATGAACACTTGGAGTCACGGTCAACAAAACTTGACTCACGTATGTTGCGGTACTTTAAACTATCTATTTTTTAAATTTCAAACTTTAGGTTATGAATGGTATGGCTCTTATTGGAATTCCACCGTCTCCTCCTCAACTGCGTTCGTCACAACCGGTACAAGATTTTTCGGTGGTTCACGGTTTGCGTGCAGCAATTGATGCTTTAGGTGAATGTACAGACTTGCAACTCGAGAAGCGGAATGCAATGTCAGCGAGTGGCGATGGTCTATCAAAATTTGCTAATCAATGTCGAGTGATATGCATTACATCGGCTAGAGACGATGACAGCATGAAGCGTTTACAAGAAATTTTTAACAACTGCTTACGTGATCACAACAAACGAGCTTTAGGATCTGATAGGTACTTTTTAGACCTCTTACAAAGTTAAATCTCGAAAATACTGGTCTAGTTTACAACTTATAAATTGTCTTTACTTATTTTACAGACTTTTAATTATCGACCATTGTCACCTAGTCATAATTCATACTTTTCCCGTCAACATAGAATCACAAGTAACACAACAACCTCCTAAAAGCGTAATCACTTTGTAATTAAGTATAACCGAAATGTGACTTTGGTATTTTTTAGTTATCTAATTTGCTGACAACCGAAGTTCACCCCATAAAGGCGCCCTTAATTTCGAACAAACTATCGACTTTAATTTTGCAACATTACGATCTGGCAAGCACAATAGTAACGGGAATTCCTATGAAGGAAGAGCAAAATGCCAGCTCTTCTGCTAACTATGATGTTGAAATTTATCATTCTCGAGAGGCACACACAGCGATAATTAAAGGAAATTCCGTTGACGCATTGGGAATTAGAATAATTAAAGAAGGCATGGAATATGAAACTGTACGTAGATTTCTTGTTTGTTTTACAATATTTCACATATTTATTTTAGGTGACTTTAAAATGGTGCACGCCTAGGGGATGTACTGCTTCGGAACTACAGAATTGTACTAGCATGTACAGGATAACACCAGTGGAAGTCAATTCGAGGCCTTCATTATGTTTGATTAACTTTTTATTGAACGGACGTTCCGTTATGCTGGAAATGCCCAAGAAGTCGGGGGGTAAAATTACCAGTCACCTTCTGGCTTCACATGGTGGAGAAATTTTTGTGCACACTTTGTGTACGGCAAGGTAATTTAATTTTAATGAAATGTTTTTTCTTTTTTTAAATAATTATACGAAATAAAAATGATTCGGTACATAGATCAGTGTTAGAAGATCCACCTTCGATATCTGAAGGTTGTGGCGGCCGAGTAACTGATTACAGAATAACAGATTTTGGATTGTTAATACAACAAAATCGTTTACTACCTACTAAATCAAATTATTTCCCCGAACAAACTTTTCTATCAAAAATGAAAGCCAGACTCAATCGTCATACAAAATATTGGCCTCTCACCATAAGTTCTACGTTAATTTTTAATTTAAAAAACGTAAGTTGTTAATAGTATAGTGTTTCTTTTTGTTTATTGTATGGTGTTTTTATTTCAGTGCATAGATCCCTTATTTACAATTATAACGAAAGAAAAAATTACTGAAGAGGAAGTACTCCAATGCAAACAAGTTATTTTTAGCTTAATTTCAATGGAAGCCAAGCACGAACCTTTACATTTGCCAAACACTGGACATCGTTCGAAGGGTCAAAAACGCGAAGATCAATACAAAATTATGTGGGGAGAATTGGAAACGTTTCTAAAAAACAATTGTCATTCTGAAAATCACAAATCTGTTTATGGATGTCTAGTGGAGTGTCATAAATTTAGCCCCGAAGAAATAGAAAAGACAGAACTTGATCAAGCGTTTAAAAAACTCGTTCAGATGAGTAAATCCGAACTTGAGGTACAAAGAGCGTCTGTTATTCGTACTACCACTGACTCTCCAATGTCGCCTCCACCTTTAACAACAATTGCTCCACTTTCTGCAAAAAATGGTACCACAAATAGTGGTTCAGCTCCAAAAACCTTACTCGATATACTCAGAGCACAAGATAAAAGTAAACAAAGACCTGATTTTGCTGGACGAACTGCAGATAATAGTATAGCAAAATTATATCCCAACTTGAAAAGTGAAAATGATCGTGGACCAAAAGGAGAAGGAATGGAAGTCGAATAACGGTTTTTTATACTTCAAGTTTAGATCGGTGATTCAAATGTAAATTGTTAATAAAATTTTATGAACTCAAAATTGAAATGTCTGTTTGCAATTAATTGTGATCTCGTTTAGTACAAACATTTTTAATCATTGAAATTTCTTGAAAAAATTTGTTTTTCTAAGACCATTATTGAAAGTAAATTTTTCCAACTGAATTGAGAGTCCAGATTTTGAGAATTTCCAACTTCATACGTTATATTGTAGTATAATCACCGTAGACGATAGTTGCAAAGAGCAAACAAGCCAATGGCTCTGCAGGCTTTTGAAATTGGAAAATCTCCTAGAACGTAAAGATGTCATCTATTTTTAAAAACGTAGTGTTAAGTTTTTTATATTAAAAATATAAATTAAAATTCGATATTTGTGAATCAACTGTTGTTATTTATTTTAATAATTTTCATAGTCGCCAACATCTTCGATTTTTGAACTTTGTCCAGGACTATTTCTTGTCCTATTCTTGTGTTCGGAAATCGAGTATTACAATTTTAATATTAGACCTACAATTTAACATTGATTGAGAAGGACAATTAAACATTTAAACCTCATACTTCCCCACGTCAACTTGAGGAATTGTGTGATTGCAATAGTTTTTAAATTTTATTTTTCTTTGCGATTAAATTTTACGAAAGAGATAAATGAAATATCTAATTAGCATGGCAAAGAGAATATGCTACTGAAAAAATCTTTACCTTCAAAATAATTTATTTGTTTGATACTAATAGTAAATTAAACGATATAACAGAAATATCTACCGAATTAAAAAAAGGTTGAAGGTTTTTGTCAACAAAGCGCTCAGAAAAATGATGTATCGGATAGGCCAAAGATAACTTGAAGAGTTCTGTCGGCCTTGTTTGGAAGGGATGTGACCTAGAATTGAGAAACTTATAGACAATTGATTGGAGGAAGCCTTCGTTTAGAAATGAGCCATCAAGGACTAAATAGATAGAACGGTGAACTGAATTTACATCAAGCGGAGTTAAGTTTAATAGAAATTTTAGATCAGCGAATACGATGATGGTATATGTTATATTTTCAAAAATAATAACGGGAATGACATCTTAAGGCAAAATCAGCTATTTTAAGAAAATTCATAGATCTATCACGTTGCAGCGCAGTTTGACTGCCTAAATGTATCTATTGAAAGCTGGATAGTTTTTCGGTACATAAAAATATAACATCTCAAGATTTTAAAATATGCTTAGGCATTAGCCACCATTAATATTTGCATACTGACCTGTAAAACAGTTGCTTCTCTCTTCGCTTGCACGATTTCCGGGTATGTCTAGGCATATTATAATTTAAATGTATGGGACAAAAGTAAAATAAAAAGGATGGTTTTAGCCATGAAAGACTTATATTTATGAAAATATTCTACAAAAACCTCAAAACTCATTTCTACAACTGATATTTTTTACAATACATATGAGCAAATATGAATATCTCGATACGTTACAAGTATCCGGTATTAAAATTAAATTAAAAAAAGAAATCAAAAATATACTTAATTATTTATGTTATAATTATATTACGCGCTAAATATACAAAGATATTCACATTTGCCTCACTTTAAAATTAACACCTCGCTATTATTAAATTATAATAAAAAGTGACTAACTATTTTTGTTTTTTATTTTGTAAAAGTGTATACGTACTACCAATATTATTCGTAAAGGCATTCAGTTATTTGTTGTATTTCTATATTATATATAAATATATTAAATTTATATTAATGGAGCATCTGTTATTTTTCTTCAAAATTACAAAATCGCTTCTTCAACTTTTGTCTCCGTCTACCATGCGACTTCACAATTTCAAATTTTTACTAATAAAACAAACAATTCACGGACTTTAAAATAATTTTTCCTAACAAAATCAACACCAAACAATTTCATTTTAATTTTTGCCTTTCAAGTCACACTTTGAAAATAAAAAAAAGTGGTAATGGAATGTATCGGCATACGAAGATGTATTTTAAAACGAATGCCTTATGCTGGACCAGCATTTGGTCAAAATAAATGCTTGCGACGCTTTTAGTCGACCAAAAGTCAGTCCAACATAATAAGGAATATTTTTTTATAAAACGAGATAATAAAAAGAAATAAATTACTTATAAAGTACTGCAATTACACTAAAAGTTAGAAAATTGTAACGAAAATAATTTAGGTTTTTTTAAATGAATAACACGGACGACACGATCTTTAAAAATCACTTTCGATTGCTTTAATAAATAAATCCTGCAAACACACAAATGACATTGAAATGGTAACCAGACAGACGTAATTTAACAAATTAGTATTCGCTTCCCTTTGTATAATATTCTCCTTAAAATTGACTACAAAAATTACCTACAGTTGCGAAAATTTAGAGCACACACACACACATGTTGTTCGCGTAGGTGTAAAGGGCCCACCAACTTGAACACAAATGGGAGCAAATACCCGTTTGTCAAAGTACAAATATAACTCAGAAATTAAAGCGCATAATTTGGACACTCTTTGGGCGTTTTTTTTACTTTTATTTTAAATAAAACAAAACGCAACATTTGATTTGGGTTTTAATTGGTAAAATTTATAAGTACCTACGTAACAAAATGAAAGTTAAAAAATTAAAAGCGCCCAAAAAATGATTTTTTTGGATCCTATTATAAATATGCAATGTTTTTTTAAACGTGACGATACCTATTTAATCGTACATGTTAAGACCTTAAGGTAGTACCCGCATTTGTCACTTATCTCCTATATCTTGCCTACTTTTCTTACAAGTCGGTTGATCATCTGAATTGGAATCGTCTTCGTCTAAGGACCGCTTCTCGCCCAGGTTTGAATCGTTGGTTGAATCGGATACGATGCTGTCATTTGTTTCTTCGTTTACTATTATGGGCGTCGCAGGCTTATCCATGCTGTCCTCTGTGAACGAGGTCGTCGTGTCATCATCTAATACAGCCGATTTACCATTCAATGGACCTTGATTACTTTCGTCAGACGTTGTGGCGTCCAAGGAGTCACCGTTCTGATGAACGTCCACGGAATTTCCATTTTCTACTCCGTCTGCTAAAAAATTAAAACAAAAGTTAATCATCGAATACCATACAGATAATAAACAAGGGGGGAGTAGTATCGAAAATAATTAAAATTTTGAAACTTACGTGAGAGCAAGTCTGGGTTTAATTTTGAAACCACATAATGAGTCCAAATCGTCAATTCGACTTTATGCGGTGACCAACTACTGGAATTTTTACTATCTTCTTTGTTTAATCTATCTACTACGGCTTGAACGTGATTTACAAATTTCATGTACTCCTTTATGGTATAATCGATGCCTTCGATTTCTGGAATGGACATTAAACACTCGTCCGCCATGAAAGGTGCACATTCGGGTGAGGCGGCCGCCAACAGCGCTAAAATTACAAAAATTTGAATTTTCAATCCAAAAAAAAAGAGATGGTGAAACTTACCCGACGCCATTGTTATTCCTACACCTTTAAGATTCGATAAAGCCGTAATGGCCTGCTCCAAATTTGGTAATTTTCGGAAGGCCTTTTTGGTTTCCTGCATAACAGCTCTTGGTGTATTTACTTTAATTAAATATGATAACTGAGGGTAGAATTTTCCCCTAATTTGTTTCCATTTCATACATTGAACCAATTCTTCGTGCACCATATGAGCATCTTTACCCCTACTTTTGATCTTTTTTGGTAATTCATTTTGATACCTGCCAAAAGCATAAAAATTATAATAAAACCTATACACGAAACTGCTACAAGTTTTTCAAGTGTCCGGTGCAGCAATTGTATTAGCCCCCCCCTCCGGGCCGAAATAAACTGGTATTTGCTTAAACAATCGGGAAAAAGAACAAAAGAAGTTTACATGGTTTAGTGTTTGATTGAAATCCAATAAATTAAAATACGAAATGCCGGAGTTACATTAGGACGAAAAAGTCTAATGAAAATTAAAAAAATTTGAATGGAAAACGAGAAAATTTAAACAAGCAGCATCCTTTTAGTTAACTGCGGCGATTTGATTTTAAACGCCGCAATTTTAACTTTCACGCAAGGGCGTAGTGTATAAGGGGGTGGCACGGAAATATCCCTGGGTAGACACAGCATGGAACCAATTTATTAAAAATTGTGCAACTTTTCCTCCTTATTGACAAAAGAACAAGGCCCAATTAAAGATGTTGGCTGGTCCGACCCTGTTTTAGCGATAACTAAACTTGAGAATGCATAAAAGAATAAAATTACATAATTCGTTATTCGTTTTAGAAATTCAAATCGTTATAAACGGAACACCCTGTAGGGGCAAATTCGATATTGATTATATTTTAAATGTTAAATGAAATTTCCAGTGAATCCATGAAAAGCATTTTCAAGCACGAAATGCTGCATTAAGTTATGGAATAATTTATTTACAGGGTGTTTCCTAATTGTGTACAGAAAATCGTTATTTTGTGTGGGAAAAACTTGAAGGTGATAATTAAAAACTAAATATACTGCTTCCGTAATTTAAACAAATTTGAAAATCGAAAACTACGAACAAAAAATATTCAGAAGAAATTACAATATAATCCAATTAAAATGATATTATGCCGTCACATGGCAACCCCAATTAAACGACCTAGTCTGCGCCGCTGTCCAATTTCGGTAATCTCAAAAAGCATCTAAAATTTAGGGTTTCCTTTGAAACAATAATAATTCGAAAATAAATTTTCTCGAATTTTGCGGTGCGTTTAAACGAAAAAGCGTCCGGTCCAACTAAAAATACCAAATGTATTTTCGTGGTATAAATTTTCGTCAAAGTTCTAAATTTAAAATTTTCAACAAAAGAAGTGAAAATTGTTAACCAGAAGAACAACCATTCGTGACGTTTGGTAATTTTCCATTACGTCGAGTCGACTTTTTCAAAATGTGAAATTTAAACGGGCCGACTTTTGAATGAAACTGGTTTCGATAAAGTCAACCCCATAAAGTGGCGGAATTACAAAATTTATGTTTATAAACAAATAATAATTGTGAGAAAAGCACAACTAGAAATCCCCACTCCGTTCGTCATCAACGTAAAATTACAATTAATTATTTACAGTAAAAGGCGCGATAATTTGAGCGCTATAATTTAACGCACGTTTTCGGGGTTTATGTTGTTTGTTCGGCAATGGGAAAAATCGAAACATGCTTTGGAAAAATTTGGAATTAAATTTTAATTGTACGTAGCCTGTTGGCTTTGTTTGACGAGACACCATTTTGAATATCACCGTTTTACTCGAACATGTTTTTCGATAGATTTAAAAATAACGACGACACTTGGATCGGAAAATACATTACGAACGGACAGACGGATTTGAGATTTTGAAATGCCGGATAAAACGAAAAATGCGGACGAGAAAATAAGCAACAATAAGGGAACTTTACGTTACGTAGCCATGACACCGCTATAAGGAGCATTACAGCCATTGCGAATGTAGGCATAGGCAGAAATGTGGTTTGAAAAAGACCGGTAAACAAACGAAAATCGCAGAGCGAGTGCAGTTGTCATCGATTATCACGTGACAAGCGTGATTTTAATGACCGCCCGCTAAGATATCGCGAGGGTGTACTCACTCTGCGGCCGACAGCGGACACATATGAATGCGAGTTCAATGACATGCACAAGTACTCACCAATTGTCTAATTTGATTAGTTCCTGGGGTCGTTTCGTCTTTTGTTCGGCCTTTAATTTCAATGCTTGTGGATATAACTTCAATACTTGTTCGAATTGTGACGACGTTCCGTTTTGAAAAAATGTAGCCGTATCTTTAGCGGAGGCCATCGCTGTTCTAAACTGGCACTGCACGGCTAGCGTGCTGTTAGCTAGTGCACCCGATTACCGTTTCTACTCCGCGCGGCAGCACTGGTGTGGCCTCGATGTTTCCCCTAGCTTGGCCTGAGAACGTCTGACATTCCCCTGCGATGTTGCCAAACCTACGCCTACCGGATTTACTTGTCCTCTTCTAATATTCTCTCAACCAACACAACGGACGATCAACTGCAATACACATTCGTTCTATAAAACACTTTCTTAAAACTTAACAATACTACACGTACAACACAAAAATTTTCGAATTAACCCACATATACGCTACCGCCGCCTTTTATTCGAAATTTAAATTTCAATCTACCCCTTTTTACTGCCGTTGTGCGTTTTCTACACGCTAAATTCTAACAACAAATTCATTGCATTTATTAATAATTAAATGTTTCAACAAACAACGTTCGAAGCTAGCAAATCGAACCGGGTTGCAATTCGAAACATAGGCGTACTAACTAACGGGCTAAATGAGGGAGCTAATTTTCGATTAATTTTAAAAATATTTTTATTTCCTAATTAATGGTTAGAATGAAATACCAAGTGTTTCCTTATAATTTACCGCTTTTCGTCAAGTGACAACGAAAACAAAGCATAAAATTTGAATAATTGTAAACCCGATTAAATAAAGATCTCAGGCTCGAGATAAATCTTTCACCGAGAGAACTACAACGCAAAAAACTGAAAGTGAACCTCCCCAAGTGTTGTTCACCGAAACGAAACTTCCCTTTATATGCAGACCCCTGCAGGGCGATAAAGATAGGGGCCGGATTTGGTACACCTTTCGAGACCGACTCTGCAATAATATCCGAAAACGCAAATTTACGGTTTCTACTTTTTCAGCATTAAAAATTTTAAAACAATAATAATACCGACTGGTTAAGTTAATTAATAATAACAATTTTTCATCCGAGAATTTAATTTGATATTTTAAATTACGCAAAGCGCATTACAAAAATTATCCTTCATTAAAAGAATTTTTTGATTAAATTTTATTTTAAAATTTCAATTCGGGGTTGGGCAAACTAACAAATTAGTAGAACGGCATATTTACGATTGCTAACCAGCGGCGTAACACTTTGTTTGCAGAAATTATTATATAGATGACTTTTTTTATTTATTACGGAAATAGCTCACGCGGGAGATTCTCCGCCATTTGCGTCATTGCAGTTACTACACCGAATATAAAAATAAATTTCGAGTTCCTGCATAATCAATACAAAAACTCTAATTATTGTAATACAAATTTAAGTTGCAATTTTACGGACGAACCTGATGAAGCTCATTCATATGCTTTGCGATTAATTACATAGAGAGTTGGAAAAAGATCTAATTTCAGAATTTACGTAAAACTCGACGACGTATTTCTCAACAAATAAAACACCGTCAACAAGTGTTTTTATCGCTTCAGACCTAAACAATGCTATGATAATCTTTTCGTGTACGACAGTGTACAATCAAGAACAAATGAATTTATTTTATTACACAGAAAAGCTCGTGCTCGGCGGCGGATCTACATGGAAACAAACGAAGCAAACATTCATTTCGAATTTGTTGGGGGGGGGGGCATCTATTATTAATCCTGGTCCAGGGGGCCCATAATAAGTTGGATCCACCACTGCGTCTGTAAATATTTGTATTGTACAGCACGAGTTTGTCGGAACCAATCAAATTAGAGTACTTCTAATATACAAAGAAATTAGAGACTTTAATTTGATTGTCTACAATCTTATAACTTCAAAACAAATAAAGTTTTTTGGAACTGTGTTAATATTTCGTACCCATGTTTTTCAACACTCTGTATATACAGGATGTAGTAAAATTATTATAATTAGCAAATCTTAAAACTCGTCCTGTAACCTGTATATTTATGTCCGAACATAAAGTTTTTCTACAAAATTAATTTAAAACAATTTCGTAAAAGAAAATTTGGACAACGCAATTATTTCGTGTTTGATTTTTTCAAAACGGGATAATAGTTGAACGAACTTGTTTGAAAAATTAAAACCCGTCAATCTTCTAAAACTAAATCCTACAAGTTCGGTTGTATATTAAGAAATCCATACACGTTGCAACATCTACGAAAGATTTTAACGTTTTCGAATTCAAATGCTAGCAATTGTTTGAATTTTTGTAGAATTCAAAAATAAATAATAAAAAATTTGAGTTATTTTATAAAATTTTAAATGATTCCGTTATTATTGTTCACTTTTGAATGAAAAGGATGCCGGATAATACCCTGCGCGTTGGTGGTAAAGTAGTGATGATTTGTCAGCACACGATCACCCATCCAAGTGCGAGCCACGAACAACCTTGTTTGATTTTACTGTGATGCAAAAATATCGAAATGAGAGGAAGTTGCCGCAGGTCCGGTTTCTCTGTGGCAAATAAATTTAATTCTACTGTCCTAAACCTATCGAGTGGCCGCCAACCATTAGCTATAAAATAATAGGGTTAGGGTTACTAACCCTATCTGTTTGAGCGCACACGAAAGATTAAAGTGTATGCCATCTTTAGGGAGGTTTATTTACAAGTTTATTCAATTGCAGTATATCGGTACAAAAATAATTATCGATAATTTATATAATTTGATCTGCAATGAATTTTTAAGGTTTTCGCTTATTTTAAAAAAAGTGGATATCCATTTACGACGAAATTAATTATCGATATAGAATTCAATTATTAATAATTATGAATTCCTATTAGGTAATTTATTTAGCTGAAAAAATGTTAGTAGTAATTATTTTTAATTAGCAAGTTAGAAAGAGTCTTTAGATTAATAAGCTTGGGCAGGAGAATAATAATTTTCCATTTTTCAGTGCAACCACCGATCGATTAAATTAAATTTTTAGAGTGCGCGAAAATTTTTTACATTTAATAATTTTTTTCGGTAAACACTTGGCCGTCGATAATTTTCGCCCCGTTTTAAACGCGAGCGGAAGTGCGTTCAACCCTCGTCAAAAATGTAGTAAATTCGAAGTGTAGTTTAAAATTACGCCTTCCAATTTGCTCGCTAATTAGTTTTCAATAAACTTTCATCATTGAGCGTTTAAAGAAAAATGATATAATCTTATTATTCGGGTGAAATCCCTTCAATGAGTTTCCCACGAGAATGCCCAGTCTGGCAACGTAGTCGAACATTTCCTGCTCCGTGCTTACCTCTGCTGTGCCCTGTTTATATACCAAGCGCTCGTTGGTTAATAATCAACAAAATTATCATCCGTGTCCATATACCTGTTTACGTGCAAACGACTGGGCCGATAAGCTGTAGCCGTCAACTTTTTCTGGTAAAAAGTTTGCCGTTCTTCCTGCACTTATCAAAAAGAGCAACGACAGGAAATCATTAAAACTTTTGTTTCTTTTACTGCGACCAACGTTACACAAGAAATTTCCTCCGTCGAAGAATTAATTTCCCTTTTTTTGGGATTCACGCTCGCCCCAACCAGAGGCCGAACCCATATTAACGCCAAAATTATTTTCACACCCAAAAGGAAATTTCCAGCTTACACGGGAAGTAATTTTCGCCCATTCGTTTTCAAATATTTACTCTACATCCTCTCGAAAACTGTTGACCAATAAATTATGACTTGACAATTTCGAAAATTGTTTTTCCTACCTACCGGAAAGTCTTCGTCGGCATTCAAAACATTTATCCAACTTAATTTTCTTATTAACTCGATAAAACGCAAATTTGATTATCTTAAAAATTTATAGTGCACTTTTCTTGGCTTCCGCAGCCACACGGGTCCGGTTCTGTGCTTTGAAATATGCACACTTTCTCTTCACTTTATTAAAAAAAAAATTTTTTTTCTATCTTTCGCTGCGGTTAGTCCATTATGGAACGTTTGAAAGAATTTTCGATTACAGAATAAATTTGCTCGGAAAATGATTATCAATGTTTATTTAAATATTTAAAGCGATAAACCGATCGGTTTATGCAAGCTAAAAGTTCAGAACTAATAAGAATTCTCCCGACGACGCACAGTATAATCAAACCTACATAATTTTATATTATTTACAATGCGTGAAGGAAAACTACACGCGACAATCTTTTTTATTGTGCTCGATGGTACGTGAGCACATTTTACTTTTTAAAAATAATTTAAAAATCTCGATTACGTTTCCTCCGGTGGTTTTCGAATGGTACGTCGATTCGATCAGTCAATATTGTATTACCATATTACCCCTTGGCAGTCGGTCGTAAGAATTTTTCACGACTTAATTCTTACGGCCGGTTTATTTCTAGTAAGAAATTTGACGGCACCCCACAACTGCTAGATTTAAGGCGGAACATTTGAACAGAGCCTCCGGACAACCTTTCACAAGATCGTTTTTAAATTTACGGTAAAACTGACCTTAACTCATGGGCAAAATTATTCCAATTGTTTATTGCTAAAGTAGCCTCGAACGCTATGACAATAATTACGAAATTACTAAAAAATTTATATAAATTCTGGTTTATGTTTGAACGTCCCTCGTATGTATACGTGTACGTAATAAATAAAATGATGGCGATTTTGAACGCCATTGCGTGGTAAAAGCGTAGAACTGCGGTTGTAGACTTTCTCTTCCTGCATCAAATAATAGGTAAAGAGTAAAATCGAGAAAGAAACATTTTTAATAAATTTATTAAGTTAAATTTGCCGACATGCAAGGTGCGATTCGATCACCTGTTAATTTTGAGCCCTTGTTTGTTTATGACAGCGCAGGTGTAAATTCCCTTAACGAATATCGGCTTTGATAACCCGTTTAGGCGCTATCTCCTTATCTATTTTTTATTACGGACCTGATAAAATAATTTAATTATAAAAAAATGGACGAGAAGTTTTTAAATTAGAATTTTTATCATGCAAATGTTTGATTAATCGTTTAGTGCCAGTATTCTGTAATTTAATAATAGGTGATTGTATCGTATGGTTCGTAAAGCTAGAAATAGCACCGGCATTATGTTGTAACATGGAATATGAAAGACAAGGACGTATGGTACAAAATATCGTGATTATCAACTCCACGTGCTCAATATAGTAGCTTTCAAAATGAAAATAACGCAACTCACTCTTCTGCAAGGGCAAAATGTTAATGCGCCAACTGTGCAGTTACCATTTACAGGGTATATTAAAATTATTTTCTTACTACGTGAAAATCGACAAGTTAATACGGCCCTGAACTTTACAGTAACTAACGAGAATTGGAATTAATTGTGTCTATTAATTTAGATTATATAGAAAGTATTAAATACGGGGGCAGATACGCAAACTTTTTAGTTTTCCTTCGGAAGATTACGAACAGATGGAAGGCGTAAAAATTCACTTCAAATCAAATTAATTACGCGCTCACTGGGAGGTCCCACAGGAGAGTTTGGCAAGCTGGAGTTTCAATACCAGATTAAAAAGTGATTTGGATCCCACGTAAAAAAGTAGGTCCAACCCAGCTCTTGAACGCCGTGAAATAAGGTTCGTAGTTATGTGCGACTTTGAACGACTTTCACGCCGTCTGTGTAGTCGTACTATTTTTTAAATGCAAAAATTCTTGATTACCGAGATAAAAATAAAGCACTTTACTCTCGTGGTGTGTAACGTACTATTGTATTTTAAAAAGGAAGATAATTTTTCTTTTCAAATCCTAATTAACAAAATGATTCGATAATCAACATTTAAACCGACTTTACAAAAATATTTTAATTTCAAGTTTGAATATTCTAAAAAATTTTAATTACTATGTTCGGTAATTAAAAAACCCACCTTTGTGAATAGTAATTAAAAAGCTTAAATACCTTTAGATTTCACAAAATTAAGGAATAAAATTTCGTTTAAAAATTCTAATAGCCATTTTTTAAATTGTCGTTCAAAATTATTAAACGCACAAATTGTCGCTCCGGTTATTATAGGGGTACTAATGGTACAAAAACGCACTGCTGCGAAGGGTTACGTCCGTAGGGGAGAAGAAATTCACTAGGGGTACTCCATTCAAATCAATTTTACATCATGATCAAAAACGGTTTTATTAAAGAGGGAGCGATTAAAATAACGTTTTCGAGATAAAATTTCCTAATCCGGACCTGGCGCAATTTATTACAATAATTATTATTATAACAAATGATCCCGAAAGCAATAATGTAATTGGCGAAATAAAATCTAAATTCCGCTTTAACGAAAGCGCACCGTAGGTGTTTGTTTCAAGAATATCGAATTTCTGAAAAGACCCGGTAGAATATTTCTTCACGCTTCGGTTTAAAATGTAATCGAGCAAGCTTAATACCGCGCATAAAATTTCGAAAAACTTTTTGTGAAATACAATACGTAACACACCAAAAAGTGATTTTTCCTCGGCTAGGTAGGTATTTTGACCCAACATTTTTAACAACAAAAGTCGGTGGTAGGTTTCTGAAATCCCATATCACCTTCACCGATGCCTATCTAAACAAAATTCTATACTTGAACACAACTTTTTTGCCTGCTCTATCGAATTTCTAATGGAAAAGAGCGAGTCGGAAGTGGTGGCGTCTCTTTCTGCCGCATGGAATACTCGGGCTTTGACGAAATAGTGGCGTCGACGTTTCTTTAAAATTTTTAAAAGGTGGTGGGATAAGCTAAAAATGCTCTCAACTTTGGAAGCAACGAACGAATGCCGAGAATCTACACTAAAATTTTTTGTGGTTTCAGGCCAGAGAACTCTGTACGTATCGAAATTCACCTAACCGGATGAGTTTGCCGCAACATTTTTATTCAAATCCCGACGTTAATTTCTTTTTTATTCTAATCCAGCATAATATACAGGTCGGGGCAAAATTCGAGTGGAATAAAAACAACGAAATTGTTTTGAAAAGACGTGGGTAAAACTAAAGCAGGTGCACGTGTTCTTTTTACAACATTAAAGGCCACCTGCTCACGTCGCAACTCGCAAGAAGCCACAAAACCGACTTACGTTTCCTTGAAAATTACAACCGAGCGAGTGCTGTAATGTAAAAATGGTTTTTCGATTTTAGAAACGTGAACTTTTTTAGTTTTACGGCTCTGTAACGGTAGAGTGGGTTTACCTCTGCTACCATAACCTTGGATTAAGTCATGGCACACTTGACGGTTTTCCTATAACACAACAAAATCGGCCCACTCTGAAATGGAAATACCAAATTACCAACGATTCGCATGAATTCGAAATTTCTCTCGTTTCGATTGTTGCGTCCGCTCGCTCTTTTGTTTTTAATTGTTGCGGCGCTCGTTCTTTTGTTTCTAATTGTTGCGTTAAGGTAGCACCGCAATAATTACGCTCGGAGGTGGTAATTTTAAGGGGCGTACTCGAATTATTTGTTAAAAAATAACGAAGGAAATTTGACCCCGTTGTGCTCAAAAACCAGCGACACATTGACGTCACGCGTTAGGCCCCTCCTTCACGATTTTTGTTGCATTAGCCATGACAGCGTGACGTTTAAAGTTAACATTGTTGACCGACTACGTAACGGCTACTTTTCGATTGCAAATTGCTTATCCAGGAATAAATAAATTTCCACATGCAACCAGCAGTTGACGGATGAATCATCAACAATGAGAAGCGGTTACGGCGAAAACAACTTGCGGAAATTTTACTTGCTCGAATCGTTGGCAAACGTGACGTTTAGAAAGTTACGTCGTCCCATTTTTTTTTGCTTTAATTGTTTTCATTTCTTGTAAGAGTTTCTGGCGTCGACTTGTCTCAGAAGTAGGACGAATTCCTAAATTCCCGTTATTTTAGTACCTCAAACCACAATAATCGCCACTTGTTGCTACTTGACAAGGCTATCGCAACGAAAAAGATAAAAATGATACCAAGAAAGCGCCGTTCCCTATTTTTAATTGAACCGACCACTCGATACGATCGAGGGAAAATTTTCTCCGACGATGGTTTTACAAGAAAAGCTTTTTTAAATTTTAATTATGAAATCCAGATCGAGTTCGTTCTACGCCAAGTTACATTCCAGCATTAATAATGAAAAATCGAAAATTCACCATTTAAACATTTTTTTAAATTTTCAAAAATTAAACTTTTCGAAAAACCTCCCAGCGATCATAATATAGCAGCTTAGAAATTATTAAACATTGATTGTTGTTAGTTTTTAGTAGCCTAAGAATTTTTTAAATTTCGTTCCACGCATGCAATATGAATAATACGGTTTTAATTTTCAATTTGAGTTCTACTGGCAACATTAAATTGTAGCGCGCTTTTTATTGTGAAACACGTGTGATTAGAGTACATGTGGGTACTTACCAATGCTGCGAAATATGTTGACAATGTTGTTTGGTCGATTTAAATCTTATATCACAACCTCTCGCTCTTTTACGGATATAAAATGTTGATTGCGTAGTGGCCCCTTTTATCGTTGTAAACAAGTTTATCGATACGCCTTTGTTTGTGTCAACTAGCGTCATCTCGTGAGAGCATCACCAAGCGTGAGTGGAAACATTTGCGCATCCTGTAATAAAACATCACAATTAAATTTTATTGAATTGAGTTCAGATATGCAGTAAATTTTCAAAGAAAACTTCTGTCTTTGTGGAATTTGTACCCCCCTCCCAAGAAATATATCGATAAAATATTATCAGCACTAACGCGCATGAATGGGTTAACGAGGAAAGAAACAGAAGTTGAAGATATTATAAACAAGGATTCCTTATCGCGTTTAGCACTCCTTCCTGATCACACTGACTGAAACTGTCCTTTTATATACAGTTACTCAGATAATTACCCGGACGCTCATATGTTAGCAATGTAAATTGTATACTTTTTGAAAATTCTTTTTGGCATATAAAAATCAGTTTTACAAAAATATTTTTCAGAGATTTTTTGTAGATAACTTCATTCCTTTCATTTTTTTATTCGTCTGAGGAATCCCCTGATAAAACTATAAGAATTCCATAAGTGCATTTTTAATTTTATTAAAAAGTTTTACCGAGCCTGCTTTAAGTCACTCTCGGTCGAAAACGAGGCGACAAAATAAAAAAATTTATATGAACAAAAATGAAGACAATGAAATTTGCAAATAAGTATTGCTGTAAAACCGATTTTTATATGATAAAAACAGTGTTAAAAAAGAACAATTTACATTGCTAACATAGGAGCGTCCGAGTACTTTTGTGAGTAACTGTAAGTACACAACGAAAGTTTCATTGAATCAATAAAATTTCAACCAATGAAGAAACATTTTCTGTTTATGAAAATTGAATAGCATTAATGTAAATTTTTTATCGACGCAATTTCTTTGTGCAAATTAAAGTCCTGCATTTTATAAAAAAAGTTGGTCGCTTCTGAACCTTCCACTGTTGTTCATCAATCAAGAAAATTCATTATACAGATAATATTCTTCTAATGATACCAGAGGAAAACTGCAATGTTTTGCCAAAACCAAAGGGGATTTCAAAGAATCATCAGTTACCTCCCCCCCTAAGAAAATCAGGCTATGTTAGTGAGTGGGGTAAATTCAAAATTCTTCTTCAGCCGTTATTTGTCCACTCCTGAACATAGGCCTCCTTTTTCCTGCCTTTGAGGGATTTTACAGGTTTTGGCAGTTAAAACGCCGCACTTACCAAGTTTATAGCCCATAGGTCAAACTTGGACTTTAGATCACAACAGTGCAGTCAGATCAAACATTGAACCACCATCTCCTGCTTCGTAGCATATTGATTTAAGCCTTCTGGTGTGGTTCAAAATTAGTAATCTATATTACAAAATTCTTAAATATTGGTTTTTCCTTTCTGTCTGGTTCCACATGTTTTTGTTATAGCTATTGTCCGTTGAAATAAAAGGTTAAAATGCGGCTCGGACATCCCTGGAAACTAAGAATAATTTGAAACTTTTTACTTTTTCAGAACTGTGTAAATTTAATTAATACAAACTGTATTTGTAAGAGACCGCCCTAGGGATGTAATAATATTCAAAGGTCGCTCGGCACAATTATTTTGTATTAATTTGCCACCTATCGAAGCTACCATTAACCATACTGTAACCTGGAATTCCCTAGTTTTTGCAGTTTAAAAGTGAAATTATTGATTTTTAATAATATATTGACTGTTCAACAACCAATAACATATAAGTATTTCACACATTTACAAATTAGTTTAATAATTCGATATTACAAACAACAAAAAGTTCAATTTTTGTTTTCAATTTGATCTAATCGTATTGTCGCTCTCATTTCTACTCTCACGTTGTTTTGATTGAGCTTTTTTCATTTTAAGTAACTGAACTCCAATGGCATATAAAATTCCGCCTCCAATAAACCCGCAATAATAAATCGAGTTATAGTAACGCAAAATTTCAGGAAGCACAAGTAATAGGAAGGGAAATCCCAAATAAGAAAACGCTTGCATCTTGAAAAACCATATGATCCATTCCCACATTTTGAGACTCTGAAAAATAAAAATTAATTTTTTTTTGTTTTAAAAAAAGATATTCAATTTTACCTTTCCTTTATTGTCTTTAAGGAACAATTTGACATACACATCTTCCACAGCTAAGTAAAACGGTGCACCTACTAAGCATATATAATGACCGGCATAAACGCCATGCCAAAATGCCGAAACGAACATAGTAACAGCTGTCCGAAACTTTTTATTAGGAAAACGTTTGTAAACGTTAACCGCTAACCAATACTGAATACAAATATTCCAATGCTTCATAGCTTCTCTAAATGTTGTACAAAAATCAGAACCATATGGGTTAATGTTATGAATTGTTGCAAAGTTGTATTTTTCTTTTGGTAACCGTGATTCGTCCTTGATACTGAAAGAATAAGTTGAGGCCACACTTTCAATAGTTTGAATTTTTCTTACAGTTCTTTCATCATTTCGAAATTTCTAGAGGGTCCTAGACCTGGTTTAGGTTCGGATACAACAGGATATGCTCCAAAACCTACCATGGTGCACACGCATTCGGATAAAACTAATCCAATGTAAATGCGCATTCGAAACATAAAGAAAATAGGCCAAACATACCAAAATCTATACAGCCAACTTCGGTCGTTGTAAAATTCGTCCGACATAGCGTACTATAAAAAATTTGTACTTTAGTAAAAGTTCAATCAAAGATGAACTTCCTTAACTTTAGTAATCCAATTAATATGTTTTTCATTTTTAAAAAATATCAAATCGACAGGAAGATTATATTCCTTAACTCTTTATATTTTAGATTTAAAATTAATATTTGTAGAGACTGTTTTAGCCCACATAGTGTTTAGTGCCATTAACTTGCCTCATTAATTGCTCAAGGATGAGGTTAATTTTTTACAGTAAAAGTTTGTGAAGCTAATTTAAAAATGTCTTAAAAGATCAGAACTGAAATTTATAGGTAATTAGAAGTTACGCTCATTTTTCAAATGCTCGTTAATTCATTAAGCCAATAAAATTTTTATAGATACAGTAAAACTTAGTTCATTGGTTACAGTGTGAACATTATTGTTTTCAGTGTATATTTTGACTATTGATTTCCTTATCGTGAAAACTAGAGATACGATTGAACAATTAATATTATCTTTAAAACAAGTTGAATAATAGGTACTTGACCTCAAAACTTGATTGATAAAATAAATATATACTTTAAAGATCGGTGATATTAAATATATACTTACAGATAGTGGCCAATTATAGGTAGCCCACAAAAACAGAACACAATAAAGTGGAACAAAAGTTAACATCTTTATCGTTTCATCCTTCCAGGAGGTGTAATTGGCATAAGGCAAATTGAAAAAGTCAGTAAAGGTCTTGTAACGATAATATGGGCCTATAAATTACTCAAAATATAAATAAATAAATAAATAGCATTAAATAAACGAAAAGTTACCAGTTAAAACCCCAATGTAGTTAAAGGAATAATGAAAAATGTCCATTAAATTAGGTTGAAGTTCGTTACTTTCATTTTCTAATTTCTCTTCCAGCGTCAATTCTTTATCATTTTTCTTATTCTTGGCTAACAAATAGGCACTATTAACTTCGAAAGCTAATCCCACCAACTTCAAAGTCAACATCATTTGTATCAAATTGGTATGGCTTGGTGGATAAGGAATTCCAAAGTAAATTGTCGTTCGGAAGAAGAGCAAATACGTAAACGAAAATATAAAACTTACTAGATGGCATTGTCTGGAAAAAAGCACAACGAAACAATTTAAATGCCAGGATAGAATGAACACTTTGGCTAACTCACCTCTTTGGTATAATTAAAATTATAAATGCGTTAACGAAGACGGTTAAAAATGAGTGCCAAACGTGAAATCCTGAAACTATGAACACTATAACCAAACCTACACCGGTTCCAACCCACTTCTTTTGTTCTGTGTCGTTTATTTGTCTATAAATATAACCAAATCCAATGCAAAACAAAAGAAGACCAACATAAATAATATCGTCGATGTCCATTTTTGTAATTTTTAGTTCAGATCACGTTGAAACTTAATTTAAAATTGAAAGTCATTTGAGTTTAATTTTAGGAAATCATCTAAAAATATAGTGTATTAATTTACCGAAGGTTAATCATAATAATTCATAACGTACAAAGGTTATGTTTTTCTCTAATCACTTCCTACTTTACGTGAATACACATCTTGCTTCTGTCTCGCCTGTCTACACCAGTCTAGTCTAGACTTGGGGGGTTCACTTCTTCGGGGATGTTCAAACTTTTTTCGCTAATGATAGCGCTACGGAGCGATTGACCTACTAAACCAAGAGATAAGACGAAAATTAGATGCTGGGAACGAACGCGAGGTGGCACTAAAATATATGTATATTTATAACCGAATTTAATTAAAAAATTACATTAAATTTATATAAAGGCGTAATTTTCGAAACACCGTGTGTGTTGTTTGTTTGAACTTGTTCGAACGTCAACCAGATGACAGCTGACATGACAGCTGATATCTTCGATAACGTTTTTGGTTTGAAGATTTTCAAGTTTTAAGTAAAAGATGAAACACTTATAATTTTGTTCATTTGTTTTTTTAATGTGTAAAACTAGGCTCTAAAAAATGGCAGGCAAGGACAACAAATCCTTTCAGGATCAACTTAAACAAATTTTTCGTATGAGCAAGAATAATTCCGGTAATTTATTCTTTTGTTTTATCCTCCAAAGTTCACTGATATGTACTTATTTTAGGTGCAACTAGGCAAAGGACCGATTGGGCTTTAACGGAGGATATAAGGAGACAGTTATGCTCTGACGCTCCTATTGCAAAACGGCTTAAAGCCGTGAAAGACTTGAACGAAATTGTGATCTCTCAAAAGCTTGAAGAAGTTAGTGAAAAGATCGAGCTTTGCTTTTTAATTAAGATTTGTTTTTTTTAGAAAAGTGTCGAAAAGTTATGGAGTTGGTTAGAGGATTTGTTTACTACGCCTCAAAACTTGGAAGTCAAGGCGGCTCTTTTTCACTTTTTACAATGCTTAATCAAAGGCCAATACGAACGTTTAGGTTTATTGCGGGCGCATTTCTTTCGTTTTATTAAAATGTATGATCCAACGGAAGATGTCATTTTTAGATTCGACTTATTGGTAGCTTTAACTAATAACGGCAAGGATATCCTTTACTTGGAGGAAGAAGTACGTGTAGTTTATTTTTAACACTGACTTTTAATTGCCGGTTTTTACAGATGGGTCCTTTTCTTTTAAATTGGTTTCCTCATATTGAGAAAGCTGGAAAAACGCGTGATTATTTGGAAATGTTAATTGTTCTCATTAAGTTTAATGCCATGTACGTGGATGAAAGTGTTTTATCGGAACTTGTCAAGTAAGTTTCAGGATCTTTAATTTTCTGGAGGGTAAATTAAATTTTATTTTTTAGAGAAATCTGTAATCTATGCTCGTACGACAGGCAATCCATTACAAATTGCCTACGTGTTTTGGATACAATAGTCGCTTACAGCAATTTGCCATCAGAATGTCTTAGCATTTATATAGGAACTCTTTGCCGAACTGCAAACATGGACAAGCAGTCGCTAACAAGTTGGAAAGTAACTCGTAACCTCTTGGGCACGCATCTAGGACATGCGGCATTATTCACCATGTGTCGAATTTTACAAGACCCTACGTTAAAAACCGACACAGATTTGATTAAAGGCGCAATTTGTTTTATTCAGATGGGGTTGTGGAGTGATCAGTTGGTTGTCACATTGAAATGCCCACCAAATTCCGTTCTGAATTCGATTTTAACAGTGAGTCACACGGATACTCGGGTAGGGCTTATATAATTTATCTGTGTTTTTGTAGGCCGTTAAAAATAAACAGCCCAAAATTTTATTTGAAGTTGTATTGAGTATGAAGCAGCTAATTACAAGGAATGGGACACAACTCCATGATCCTGAATGGGAGATAATAATAGAAATTTTGACAACCATTGTACATCAGATTGGTATGTCATATTGTAAAATTTTTAGTGGTTTGTATCGCTTATAGTTAAAACTATAAATATTCCTTTAAATATTGGCATTTATTAATTTAAGGATCGTTTAAATTTTAACTATAAATGGTGCGAACCACCATTATGGCTTAACTTGTTGCACGCTTAACTCAAAAAATGGAAAATTATCCCAAAAATGTAGGATTTTCTTTTAGTTGAATTATGTTGTAATAACAGTGAAAATTTAATTTCATGGTTCAATTTCAAATCTGACCGTTATTTACCTATACATATCTTTAAATTTAGTTGTTTGTATTAAATTTTTGTGTTTAATGTTTCTCACCAATAGTAATATGTAATATTATTAAGTGACGATCCAATTTAATATTTAAGAAATGCGAATAAAATTGAATTCAAAATAAACAAATTGACCACTTATCTAAAGTTGAGAATATATTTAAGATTTTTCTATAAAAATATTTTTATTATTAATGGCATACAAAAATAATCTAAGTTAATGAGTTTCATTTAAAATTGTTATTTATGAATACTTAATTTTTTTGGAAAATATTGCCAAAATGTTTCTGGATATGGTCGACAGTTACTTTTTTATTGTCTAATGTGCTGATTTATACAAACGAAAAAAATAAAACAAAATTGACAAAAAAATTTTGTCTCGAAAGTATCTGGATTAGCGAAGTTATACTGAATTATTTTTGATAATAAAATTAAGTTTAGAATTTTTATTCGTGTTTTAGGTTTAAAATCAAAGTTAAAGTATAGGTTTTGATGAGATCATAAAAACAACATTTTTTAATCACAATAGTACATAAATTAGACGTGAATACAATCACGATAAACGAATGCAAATTTTAATAATTGAAATCGGAATAACTGATACCAATAAATGCTACATAACATAGTAAAAAAATATTTAATGTACTTAAATGTGGGATATTTAAAAAATAAAAACATCGTACAAAGCAAGATTAATTTTATTAATCCAATGCGAGGTGCTGGCAACATCTTTGCGGTATTCCATGCTTAAAAATTATTCAACCCTATGCTTACAAGGCCTGTAGTGCCTCTCCATTATCTAGGATGTTTCAGATAATTTTAAGAGCAGCAACGCCGCTGTATTCCTTTCCCGGGCTTCCCATTTTTTTTTCTTTTTTAAACAAAATTGAGCAGCAAGTATTATTTTAATACTTTTGATTAGTTCATAGACTTTACCTATTTTGGTTTAAGATTGTATGCTGCAAAAGTTTTTCCTCTACCTAATTTTCTTTTTATTAAGCCTTTGAATTTGATTTCAGATGAAAGTCCAAATTTGGAATATCATAAAATATCTGTTCAACATTTACATGAAACTTTAAATATAATTGAGAGTTTAATCGACAGTGGGGATTTTTATGGTGATGAGGAGCAGTTCTATCAGGTGATCAGTGAATGTTCATCGGCTCGACCAGAATCCTCGGTTTTTAAACTTATTGATTATTTAGCCAGAGATATCATCCCAATTAGGCATATGTGGTTAACAAATCTGTATAATTTATTACAAAAATTTTATAGACAAGAATCAAGAACGAATGTGAAAGTTAGAACGTTGCGAGTTTTGGAAAGAGTTATGAAATTAAATGGGTAAGTTTGAAACGTACAAGTTTCAACGTAATTACCAAATTCTTCTTAGTTCGGAGTACGAGGATGAATTAATTGATCGCATAGTTGTGCCTCATCTGGCTCATGCTGTGAACGACTCGGATTCGTTGGTGAGAAGAGAAGCAGCCGATTTGTTGGTAGGATTGTGTATGGATTGTGAAACTAAAAAATGCCAAGATATGTTGGATATTTTAGAAAAGGTAAGCAGGTATTCTACCTTAAGTTTTTCTAGTTTTTAATTTTTAGATTCTTTTGAGACCCTTCGAAGTTTTCTCCTGTGAGGTACCTGTTGGCGAACTAGAAATAACTGACGTCAAAAGTGCCGTAATAGGATTAATTAATTTATTTTTGCACAAAATACATCGTTTACCTTCTAATCACGCCACTAAAATTTACTTGATGCTTGTAACTTTTCTGGAACGACATTATGCAAAACCTAAAATTTTTGAAGACTGTAACCTAATACGATGTCGAGTAAGTTCCCTTCAAGTTTGTTGTAAAAAGTTTTATATTTTTGTTTCAGATTCTAGATTGTTTTTTGAAAATGAGAGCTGACTCTTTATGTCACATAGGTTGCCGTGATTTGAGTGGAAAGTTACATTATAGTCCTTACTTATGCGTGGTGTATCGAGGAAGTGAAAGGAGTTTAATATCACCACCTCCAGCTTCTCCCGGTGGAATGCAGCAACAGCAATCCTTGGGTATAATCACCAATGTTCCGTTGCAGAGAGTTTTCAAAATTTTTATTCTTTGCCTTAAACAAGAGAAAGGTAAGTCATTTTGGCAAATATAATCTGTTTAATTAAAAATGTGTTGTTTAGACTGGGAAGTTTTAAACTTGGTTTTACATGGAATCACGCAAGTACTGCAAAATAAATCGCTGATTTTATCAAAAAATGGAAACGACGAATTAGATCTCTTGGTAAAAACTCTGGCTTCAATGGTAAGTTTTCATTTTTCGTCATTTTCGCATTCTTATTGGTTATTTCAGTTGATAGACAAAAGTTTGGGTTTGCCGGAATCGCTAAAGAATCCATTAAGGCCAAGTCGTTCAGATTTTCATGCTTCAGTGTTGATGGTGATGGCAAATTTAGCCTCTTACCACACCACCATAGATAATATCCATCAACAAAAAATTATTCGTTGTTTAGTCAAATATGGTTTGGTTCATAAGTGCTCCAAACAGTGCATCATGGCACTCACTATTTGCACGTTGGAGATGAGAGATGCTATGGTCAAGTTGTTACCAGAAGTCCTTTTAGATTTGTCTAAAATTTCTGCAACCGTGCACATAGCGGTACCTGTTTTAGAGTTCTTATCTAGTGAGTTTATTTAGCGACCTTTTCACATTTTTAATGCACGAATAATTTCAGCCTTAACAAAGCTACCAACGGTATATGCCAGTTTTGTTGGTGACCAATACATGGCGGTGTTTGCTATTTCTTTGCCCTACACTAATCCGTTCAAATTCAATCATTACATTGTCTCTTTAGCTCATCACGTTATTGCAGTATGGTTTTTAAAGTGCCGTTTACCTTTTCGTCGAGATTTTATAAAATACATTACTAAGGTAATTATTGATGGAGTGGCCCACAAATTCTAATTTGATTACATATTTTAGGGTTTACAAACAAACGTTTTAGTTCCTTTTGAAGAAACAAACCCTTTAAGAACAGACTTAAGTAAACTAAACGAAGATAGTTCGAATCGTAAACGCAGTTCTAGCTTAACGGAGCAAAGTTCTAGGCGCAGAGACAGAAGTTCGACCACCACACGACCGGATTTTAAGAGACCTATTATGGACAGAACACTGTTGGCTTTTTACGAAGAACTCACAGAAACTTGTATAGATTTAATGGCACGCTATACTTTTTCATCGTCCAGCGCTTTACCAAGAAGGTAATTTGATCTATAGTCTTGAAAAACATTTAAGCTTTCCTATTTAGATCTTCATCAACCGAGTATTTGTTGAACAACGGCCACTCGATGACTTGGTTCTTAGGAAATAAATTAATAACCATCACCACGACGGGTTGTTCGCAGAAAGCTCTAAAGCATGGCCTTTGCGATAAATGTTGGACAACTTGCAGATTCGACAGTTTAAAGTTAAACGAATCAAATCCAAAAGAGTTTAAAACTAGCTCTAGTAGTGATAGAGAAAAAGAAGACAGCACCCACATTTCGCGTCAAAATTCTGCCGAAAATAACACGAGCGCCAGCTCCCCTATAGACGAAAATAAAAGACTTAGCGATAAATTGGAAGATTTGCCTTCGAAATTGTACCAGTTCATGTCGAAAGATGCTGACAGAAATGGCGAAAAACAACTCTGCATTTGTTGGTGTCAGGGATGGGCTGAAATTTACATTAGAAGAGCTACAGGTAATATTTAGGGTTTTATTTAAAAATTGAGTAACAGTGAAGTGGCGTTTTAGGTGACATATCGTGGATAATAAAGATGCAGAATCAATTGTCTCATCAATTATCTATGTATGATTACCCCTTTAGTGATCTCTCGACTCTTTTTATGAGTTCTTTGTCTCAGCGTGGTGAAACTACAGAATTTACCAATAGTACTCGTCGCCAGTCTGACGACATTGGTAACCTAGATGAAGAAATTAGTTCAACAGCCAGCGTTCCAATTAGCATTCCATGTAAGACGTGTTAAAATGATTTCAAATCGGATATCTTATTTTGATTCTTAGGTTCACCTAATAAACAATCGCCATCCAGACAAAACTCGAGAGATAGTATCGAAGAGGATGCAGAAGAAGGTTTAAGCGAGGATAGCAGCAAATCTAGAAATCCAGTTAGGCGTTCAAATTCTAGTCCAGAAATGTCGGCCAGTTGGAAAAATCCTTTTCTACAAAAACAAGAAAAAGATGAATCGAGAACCCAGGAGGAAGAGGGATCTAAGAAAACTAAAACGTTTACCAAGGATATGAGAGTCAGTTGTGAGGCAATCCCCGAAGAAATATCCGGAATGGGTGAGTTTAGTTATACAATTTTTTAAATTTTATGATCTTTTAATTTTGCTCAATTTCTTGAAATAAAATGTAAATGATTGTAAAAGGTTAGCATTTATACTTTACATTACATATGCTGGGAATTTTATTTCGAATTAAAATATTATTATTTAATATTTAATACTAATACTATAATTTAAAACTAATACTAATAATATTAAAACTTTAATACTATAAACTCTATAAATAGCAAATTACAACTGGGGCACAGCAGTGTTTTCGGTATGATCAGAGATAGAACCGCAGTTCTCGCTCTCTAGTCTGCCTGTGTGTACTTATCGCCACACTACTGATCTAATAATTAAACTTTATTTTTAATTTAGGAACGACGCCACCTTCTAATGAGCCTGCAACTGTGACAGCACAACACCCAACTTTGTGGAGTTGTTACAGTTATCCAGGTTCTGCACCACCTGCTGATCAACAAGTGGTTCCAAAAAAACCATCGCACACAGTTCCTCCATCTCCTAACATACAACAAACTACTGCTCCACCCTTAACATTATCTCTCGCACAGACTGTTCACACAAAAAGTCCAATTTTACTAATAACACCAAAAAGTGAATCTACAGAAAGTGGCGGCTCCGAGAAAGGAAGCGAACGAATCAGCCTATCAAATCTTCCACCTTTAATTTCCAAGCCGCCACAAAGTCCCACTCAAACATCACCGCGATTGTCGCGCCACATTCAAACTAAAGAAGGTATTTATCGAATATTAAATTACTGAAATTTTAGATTTTTGATGTTGTAGGGCACGAAATACAAAAAAGTTCCTCATTAAATCTCGAATATGGTCCTTCTTCTAAATCCAAAGAAAAAAAGAACGACAATAAGGACAAACAAAGTCAAGTTGATTTAAGCCAAACTCAAAAACGCGATCGTGGTCACACGATTTCTGTAATGAGCACAATTCGTAAACCAAAACTTGAAAATTTACGACGGGCGATTTCGTCGCGTGGACGTGACTCCCCACGTAGTGGTATCAGTCCTAGTTTTGTATTTTTACAACTGTATCATTCCGCACAGTTTGGTGATACATATGAAAAACCTTTGTTGGTTAGCACCAGTCCTGTAATACAAAGAGCTCTTAAAGTTTTGGATTGCATTCCTCCATATGAAACGCACAGAATTGGTGTGATATGTGTGAGAGAAGGACAATGTACCAGTGAAGTGGAGATATTACGTAATTGTTTTGGTTCTATGAGGTACACACAATTTTTACAAAATCTGGGTAGCCTAATTAAGCTGCGCGATGTGGATTCTCAAGTTGTGTTCTTGGGAGGCTTGGAGCAAGATGGAAACGACGGTAAATTCACTTACATATGGCAAGATGATGTTATTCGAGTTACTTTCCATATTGCTACGTTGATGCCCAATAAAGAGTCCGATCCAAATTGTACAAACAAGAAATTGCATATAGGAAACAATAATGTCACAATCGTATATAACGAAAGTGGAGAGGATTACAATATTAACACCATAAAGGTAAGTGAAATTATCGTTGAGTCCAAAGATGTAAAATTTTCTTTTTTATTCAAGGGTCAATTTAATTTTGCCTGTGTTATTGTTCAACCGTTGGATTATAACACAAATAAGGTAACGGTTAAAGCGAAAGATGAATTAATCGAATTAATGGGTAATAGTGAACCAAAAATTGTTTCCGATCAAAACGTGGCTATTCTTGTAAGGCAATTGGCACTTCACGCAGACGTAATTTTTTATTCTTAAGTTTTGCAAAATGTAACGAAATATTATTTTAGCTGGCATCTTTAGTGTCAAGATCGTTAAAAAGTCAATCTCAAGATCCATACGCGTCTAATTGGTTGGAACGTTTACGTAAAATTAAAAATATTCAAGCAAAAGTTGTTCAGGAATGTGCCAACGAACCTCGAGGTGCCGAAGAGAGCACTTCCAAGTCAAAGCGACCCCAAATGGAAGATTTTTCAGAATATACTTAATTGTGACCAGAGAATTTTATTAATTTTAACATGATTTATTAAAAATGTAATTTGTAATATGAAATAAATGCCTAATTGAATTTTAATTTTATGAGAAGCCACATTACTGAAGTCTGCCATAAAAGAATGATCAATTTTGGTATTCCCTCGATCGCAATATACAAACATAAGATTCTTATAGATTATTCGTTTTAAAGTAATGTAGAATAGAGTTTATTGATCAATGTGTAAAGGGAAAAAGTATTCTTTTAATTAAATTTCCTTAAGTTATCACAAATAACTATCAGCGGGTATCTTCCTTATGGCCGTCTCCATGGTTTGAGTTAATAATTACTATCATTAACAATAAAACAGAGGGTTTGGCTTTATTCGGCAGTGGACTCGTTTATATATATCGAAATAATATTAATAAATAAACTATTTCAGTGTCGTAAAATGGTCAAGGGCATCTTTTTGTAACAGCGGGCAGGAAGATGTATAGAAGTAGACCAAATCTATAGGGATGGAGAGGGCGAACGCTGCTCCTGGCATATGTGACGCGACGCCACTGAACGAATTGTATTCCGTGGAGCCTTTAAATTAAATAAATGCACTTAAAAAAAAATATTATTATTAATTTATATTTATGTAGTAACAGTCCCTTTGTAATTTTTGGTTTGTGTTTACCAATTTAAAATCGACAACGGTGAATCCCCGACTTGTAAAGTTGATTCCTACGTTGCCATATCGCTAAAAATTGTAACAACGTATTTGTGTTTTTATAAAGTTTTTCTTTAAAATAGTCTGAAACGTAATTAATTGCAAAAGTTGTTTTCTTAAGTGTCACGTGTATATTTTTTTAATATAAATAATTACAATGCTTGTGATTTTGTACCTATCAGTTTCAGTTCCAGCGATAGTGCAACAATGGTACCGTTGTATATAAATACCAGCCTGCACTTTTTATTACAGTAGAGTGATGGTAGCGATATATATGTAAGTGTTTGGTTGGACTTGATAAAATTGCAGGTAAATTTAAAATATATTAATTATTAAATACAATGTCATCACACTCACATCCCAAATTACTCTTTGTCTGCGTTTTTTTTTTTTAATATACAGTAGCCCCACTAGTAGTACACTGAAAATATACATAAATTTATTTATTTCGAAGTAGGTAGGTAATTTTATATTATAAGAATATAAAGGATTTATAATATAAAATTATATTTTGATATACGAAATTTTATTCTTAAAGTTTAACAGTAAGGTCGTCGACTTTCAGCATCAAGTTATTTTCGGGGAGTCCCGAAAGCACGCCAAGAGTGATTGCTATGTTGCACGACCTATTAAAATAGATGTGGACTGTATTTTCGTCACATTTTTGTATAATTTATTTTATATGATGTTTAAGAGCGTTATTAATTAGAGCTAAACTAACAAGTTACCTCATATTTATGCCATTTAAGTTTTAAACTGTAATATTAAATCATCCGGTACGGTGTTCGTGCAACAGCGCAGGATCATAACGTAAACAAGCAATTTTTATCCTATTATGATAACAAAGTAATATCTCATTTAGCAACCAGTTTTTTATCGATATTTTGTTCATATTTATATAAGTATATGGGACAGAGCAAATTATAGAGTATTTTATATACCGGGTGTCTCCGTGACCGTGGAGAACTTTTGAGGTGGTGACAAAGAACACTTTTCTAAGACAAATTAAATTCTCCCTTTAAAGCAATTTTTTTAATTTCTGATTTCAAATGGTCTTAGCTCCGATATTATTAATTTTTTAGCCTTAATTGATTAGAACTTTTTTAAAGATCATTCGCTTATCTACAAATTAGATTATAACCCCTTATCGTCTAGAATCAACGAATTTCGAGTTATCAATTAAATTAAAGGAAAAAATGTTAAAAACTCAGGTTTTATTTGTTTTTCTTGCGAACTCCTTATCTCTTAAACAAAACGTCTTAGAAAAAAACTGACGGCTTAAGCCGGATAGGGAATTTAACGGGCTACAACTTTGGCCAAATAATTGTTATGGGAAATCAACCGTTTTAACAGAAATTCTGAAAATAATGAGCAAGGTGCAGGAAAAAAAAATAAAATCGCAAAATTTATTTTAATAAATTTTCAAAATGGTCTCCCTCATTTTCAGCACACAGGCGTGCTTTTATTATTTATAATGGCGCTTCTTTTGTTAAGTTCTGTCACACCTATCTGTATTCTTTCCATTAATTTCTCTCTGGTTTCGGTCTTTCTTCTATCGATGTAAACTATAGCTTTAAGGGCACCCCATAAAAAATAATCGAGAAGTGTTACATCAGATAATCGTGCCGGCCAATTGATAAATCCTCTTCCTATCCATTTTTTTGGATACGCAGTATTTAAAATTTTGTATGAATATTTTGTTTTTGTTTGGTGTAATAGTAATAAATTGACTTTTCCATTTTGTATTTGTATTTTTGTCTTCTTATGAAGAGGGGCGCATTAATTTTAATAGCCCAGGGGCGTCGTATATTTTAGGACGGCCCTGTCTATTGCCAACCTCATTTTAAAAAAAATTTTTATTCAAACACAAATATCATAAAATCATTTCACATTCCAAAATCTTAAATTGTAAAAATACACGACAATATAATATAACACTTGATATTTAACACATAAACTTTATTTTACTCACTTTCTACACTGATTTGAGTTATATAATGAGCCACTTTCACCACTAGTGCGGAAAGTGAATTCCTTTCAACACCGGTGTTGAAGGTAAATTTACAAAACCAAGTAAATATAAAAATGCAAAATTTTGCTATCGAGCAAAACTTCATTCTGACCGTCTCCCCTTGGAAGACAATGGCAAACCACCGAGGTGTACCTACCTGTACATCCTCTCTGGAGATGAAGTGTATACACTTTCCGCGGTTCGGAAACGCACAACACAAACATAGGAGAGAGATTGCCAACGTTCGGGGAACCGAATATAACACACGAAGAAGAAGAATTAGGAAGTGTAGGTATTAGATGGCAATAAGAACATTTTGAATTCGTTGATGCTGCAGGATCTACCAGATATTAAGCTGTGTATTTAAATTTAATAATAACTTATGTAACATCGTTTAAGTCAAAAAACTGTTCATTAATTGAAGGAAAATTAACAGTTGCAAAATTATTTTTTTGTTTGTCTATAGCTATTAGGTGGGGACTGCCTGCGCAACCAAAATGTTTTTAAACAAATTAAATTCAAAATAAAGGCCGCTTCGCATAACAGAACAATTGATCGCTCGTAAATTTATGTATATTTTAATATAATGTGTATTGCAGTGAATTTTTATTTAAAAAAAATGAATTACGCTCTATAATTTACCACGGTCTAACCTCTTCTTTAGCGGAAGCTGGAATGGTTTTGTCCGTGCTTGAGTTGTGAATTTTGGTTTTTCGCCTTGTCGGGAAATTACTATCAAGATCTTCTTTCAAAAAAATATTCGTTCCAATTTTAATTTTACAACTTTAAAAATTGTATACAGTGTTGTATCTTTGCGACAAAATCCAAATTTTCTCTGAATATCGGTACCAAATAAAAAAAATTGCCAAAAAAAATAATCACTTTAATTAAACAAAAAAAAAACTATAAAAATATTGTGATATTCGTTGACCTCAAAATTAAAATCGTAATTACAAAAATATTCACACAAAATTATACTACTCAAAAAAAATCAGCGGAGCGAAAATCTAGGCTTCCGCCGGAAACGGCGGAAGCCTAGATCGCGGAAACGCCATCTTAGCAAAAAGTCCAATTCTTGCCCACTTTTCTGCCTATCTTGCATTTCAAAAAATTTTCCAACAAAATAAAATTTTAAATATTAGTACATTCTTCTTGAAATTAATATTATATGGCAAAACAATATTTCGAATACTTTTGCGAATAATTTTTTCATATCGTTATCATTCTTAGTCATACTATGAAATATCGAGTTGTTGTTTAATCTACTGATAATGCAATTTTTAAAAGTTTATAATTCTTCTTATCTATATTTTTCAAGTTCGTGTTAATTTTAGCTGTGTAAAATAAAAATAACGAATTCTAGGTGTGCTTGATTTTGTACCGACATAGTAGCCCATACTGTGGGGTCCTGCAGTGGGTTACAGATTTCAGAGATCCGAGTTTTATGCGCGATTCTTCCGTTTAATTTTGATTTATAATTCTTTCTAACAGATAGTTTTACCCATGCAGATAGCGGCCGAATAAGTTCGCTTCTTCACCGAAACACCTCTTTCTGCACTTGTCACATAAATAAGATAAAAATAATATTTTCATTAATATTAAAAATAAACTTAATTATAATAGTTTCGTATGCTTTTATTTATTAATTTTAGTAAAAATTCTATTTTTCAGTGCAGTGTAAACCAAACAAAAATGGCTCGAAGAAATACAATGACCGATGAGTCGGATTTCAATAATTTAGAAGAAGAAATGAGAAATATAGATATCGATAGCAAAAGGGTCATCAATATTTTGCTTTTTGGCGAAACTGGAGTTGGTAAATCGACTTTTATAAATGCGTTTACCAATTATTTAAATTATTCGCAATTACGAACTGCCATGAAAAATGAATTGAAAACTGTAATACCGTCAAAATTTTCGATCATGGATGAGAACTACAAAGAAAGAATAGTCCAAATTGGAGGAGACGATAACGAATGTACAGATGTAGGTGCTTCAGCAACTCAATACTGCAAATCGTATCTGTTTCCAATTCGACAGGGAAAATTAAAAATTCGACTTATTGACACGCCAGGAATTGCCGACACCAGAGGCGTCGACAAAGACAATAGCAATTTTGAGAATATTCTTTCATTCATTAGTGGATGGAAACAATTAAACGCTATATGTGTTTTGCTGAAACCCAACATTTCGAGATTAACGGTCGAATTTGAATATTGCATTAAGCAACTTCTGACCCGATTAGATAAAAGCGCCAGTAATAACTTGGTGTTTGTTTTTACCAACACCCGAAGCACTTTCTATCGCCCCGGAGAAACGCTGCCCGCTTTAAAAGAACTCTTTCGAGGTATACATAGCGTTACCATACCTTTGTCAAAAACAAATATATTTTGTATGGATAACGAAGGTTTTCGTTTTTTGGCTGCATATAAAGATGGAGTAAAATTTGATCGCAAAGACATCGATGATTTTTCTGATAGCTGGAAGAACTCCTCTAAGGAGTTTTGGAGGTACGTAATTTCTAAGTTATTCCGTTATGACCAAGTTTTAAATTTTAATTATTGTAGGATGATACATTATGTAGCCGGAGGAGGACCAGACAAAAACGAGCCTTTGGAGCCACACATGGTCAAAAACATAATTTCCATCAACGAAGCTCGACGCCTTATTATTCAATTATCTCAACCTTTGGCCGAAATTGCCCAATTAATCCAAGATAATATTTCGTTATTACAGAGACATACCAATGAATTAAATAGTAAGACTAATAATCTTACAGAGTTAAGAAAAAAACTTTACATTCCATTTATCAATTTGGTTGTAACTAAATTGGACCAACCCACCACCGTTTGTACTTCGCCTGGTTGCAGCGAAGTATATGAAGTAAGTTTTATTGCCCGTCTTTTCATATTTGATTATGATATTTCATTAGTCTGATTTTTATTAATTTTATTTTTTGAACCTAGGTAGCTATCTACATTTAAATTTATACTAACAAATCTACTTTTTCAGGTAAATAATGTGAGAAAATGGCACTACAAACAAAGATGCCATGACCCATGTTATTTAACTAATGTACCGAAAGAAATAATTGGATCTCCGGAATTAATAAATTGTGCAGCGATGAGCGGTGGAAATTGTAGGAAATGCTCTTGCCCTTATCAAAAGCACATGCATATTTACTACGAAACTAAAACCGTAGAAGATAGAATGGAAGATAAAGATGTGGTAAGAAGAATCGATGATGGACAAATGGGAACTATGGTTGCTCAAAATCTTGTCATCAAAATCAAGCGTCGGGTAAAGGAGTATGAAGATGAAAGGGATGTTATCCTGAAGACTACGGCAAAATTTGCATATTTCTTACAAGAAAATGCTATAACACCGTATAATGACGCTTATCACGGTTATTTGTTATATTTGATTGACAGGTAATTAACTACAACATTGCGCATCCCTAGATACTTAATGTTTGTTTTTAGGGAAAAATCCATGGGTGTTCACGCAGATCGCAAAATTATAATGGAATATACCCAAATGTTGCAACAGTATGAAGAAGAAAAGCGAATATTAAATAACGCTATGCAGCAATCTAGTGGTGGATCAGATACAATCACTGCAAATAATGTTATCGACAGTATTAGCGTTTTATACAGCTTGAAACATAATGGACAAAAAATTAAAGAGCTAATTGCTACCCAAAACTCGACGCGAAAAGAGGAGTTAAAGAGTGAAACCAATGAGTACGTTCATTCTACACGTAGGAAAACTGTTAGAAAAGTAAATAAGAACCCTAAAAATCAAACTAGCGATTCTGAATACATAACCGATACTGATCGACGTAGGAGACCCGTACGCCAACGCCCCAATAACCGGAAATTTAATGATTTCCAAAATCCAAATGATGTTCAAAACTTCCAAAACCCCAACAATTTTCTAAAACCCAATAATTTTCAAAATCCAAACAATTTCCAAAATCCCAACAATTTCCAAAACCCTAATAATTTCCAAAATCCTAACAATTTCCAAAACCCTAATAATTTCCAAAATCCTAACAATTTCCAAAACCCTAATAATTTCCAAAACCCTAACAATTTCCAAAACCCTAATAATTTCCAAAACCCTAACAATTTCCAAAACCCCAATAATTTTCAAAATCCCAACAATTTTCAGAATCCCAACAATTATCCCATTCGTAACAATTTCCAAAACCCCAATCAATTTCAAAACCCCAGAAACGCTCCAAATCGCCATAACAATCCTAACAAAGGGAACTACATACAAATACAAAATTACAAACAGAATCACAAAGCTGCAGTGCAGCACGTAAAAGTGAAAGGACCTCGAGGAGGTATAGATATACGCATTTGTGAAACTGACACTGAGACAAATCCACGAAGAAATCCTAGACGTCAGTATACACCTGCAAATGACAATTTTTTCAAGATTGCTCAAAATCCACCAGAAAACTTACCCGTAAATTACCCTGAACAACCTCAAGCACTTCCAAACGCTTTTGGAAAGTCCAATAATTTAAACAAGGCGATGATTCAAAATTTTGAAAAGTTTGAAAAGTTTCTTAATGAGACTTCCAATCAAAATCGTAATAAAAGTGGAAGAGGAAAGCAAACGGATTCGGGATGTGAGTCTAATCGTAAGGGAAAGGTTTCTTGGAACAAAGCACATCGAGGTAATTATCATAACCTTGGTGATGATGACGACTCTGACAGTTCATCAAATTCTTCAATTGAATCGTATCATACAGCTGCATCGAGACCACACCGAAACTATTAATTCTATATTTATTTTTTGATAGCATTGAATCTAGTGACCAGTGCGAGTGGTGTGTGTGAAAACAAAAATAGAGTCGATTGTTCATCGGTTGAATTTTTGAAAATATAATTTCTAGTATGTACCGTATAGCCGGTAAAATATTTTTTTAGTTATTTGTGAGTTTTTGGATGAGGGAAATTTTTCTATTGGGTTTAACATATGCGTGTGAGAAATAATTTTTTGTTCAACTGCAATTACCAGCATTGTTTGTTTTAAATTAAAGTATATCAAAAATGTATTTTTAAAATTATGTTTTTAATCTGTGTAACGTTCTATAGTTTTCTGAATAAATAGTCAAAACATTTGATTTATTTATGTTGTCATTTAGTGTAAAAATAACCAAATATTTTCTGTTATATACGAATGGGTTTCGAGTCGCAGCTCACCAGTTTCATTCGAGCAGGCTAATTATAAAGCATAGCCTTACCTTACCACAACTCAAAAATGATTAGTTTTTTGAATCTTTCTGTGCTAAATTTTAAACAAAGCATATGGTAGGTTATACAACGAGATGAGAAATAAGCGCTATATTATATTTGTTTTTAAAGTTTTCGGAAAGCACATACAAAAAAAAATATAAAAATTTACAATTTCTCCTCCAGTTTATGTTTGACCATCTCGACTTAATTGATCAATCGGAGGAACTTACATGTAGGAAAATAGTGACCTAAAAGCGACTAGTGGAACTTACGTGTTGGATTAAAAAAGATTTGGCTGACCGGTGGAACTTGCAATCGCCAATTTTTTAAATGTACCTCTACATTTTATGTAAATTTCGAATCAAACCAAAATATTGTTGAGTCTAATCTTCCGGAATTAGAACGCGCCACCTGTTGATAACATTTCTCCCTCGTGAAGTAAGTCTATCTCCTTTTTTTCATCCATGTATTTTCCCATCTTAAAAATTTAACAATTTTAAAACATGCCAAAGTTGAACTTCATTAGACAAAATTACACAGATAAGAAATAAATTGAATACTTTGCCCACCGCGCGAAAATATTGTGGTGCGACTCTGATTCCGCCGAGGCTATTTCTCATTATCGTTCGTTCCAAGTTGAATATGATGTGTGTTTTTAATAAAACGCCACTTTCGCAATATATTCCGATGCAAAGAATGATAATTTAAGACGTATAAGTCACAGGTTTCAAGTTAACATTCTACATCCGTGTTCAAGCGATAAACCGAACCAATAGAAGCCTACCTAGTACCAATTTTTTTAGTCATGTATTTCAAAAGTAAGATCGTAATATTTTTTTATTTTTGTGTTGTTGTATTATCGGTAACCGAAGAAGATGACGGTGTAAAATACGCCGATAAATGTGAAGGTTTGTGAAAACAAAATAAAAGTTTGGTTATGTCGCTAATTTATTTTTCTCCTTTAGTATGTAAGGTTCTAGCGTTAGAATTAGAACAGAGGCTACAAGAAACAGGCAAAAGTCACGATGTAATAGAAACCGGCTACGCCGTGGACGATGTCAAACCAAAGAAGAAAAAGGAATACCACAAGTCGGAGTTGCGTTTGATCGAATCATTGGAAGGAGTGTGCAACAGAATTTTAGAATATAACATTCACAAGGAACGTGAAGATAGTACCCGGTTTGCTAAGGGAATGAGCCAGACATTCCAAACCTTACACGGCTTGGTAGATAAAGGTGTTAAGGTCGAACTTGGCATTCCCTACGAATTATGGGATAAGCCAAGCGTTGAAGTTACAAATATGAAAACACAGGTACATGATTTTTTTAAAACTAAAGACTAATTTATAATTGACAGCTTTTTTATTGTTTAGTGTGAAACCGTTTTGGAGCAAAACGAATCTGACATTGAAGAATGGTATTGGAATCACCAAGATGTTCCCCTTAAATTTTACTTATGTCGAGACAGATTTTTACAAGGCGAGAATAGTTCTTGTTTAGACGAAACTCTGAAAGGTGACTCCGGTAAGAGCACTTCCAAGAAAGACAAAAATAAGTCGAAAAAAGAGAAAAAAATAGTCAATAAAAATACAGAACTGTAAACTTTTTTTACTTTATTATTAAAACTACGTTATATAAATCTATTTACTTGGGTTCTTCTTTCTTGATCCATCCCTTATACGGTTTCTTGGCTTTTCCGCGTAGCGTCCTCATCCGTTCCATTTCTTCGTTGAAATCTGCGTGTTCATCTCGAAACAAGCCGTAACTTCGTAAACTTTTCATCAACTTATCCGTCTCTGGTAACCGTGGATAATAAGCATAAATGTTTCTGTTAAGATTCATGGGTTGTTCGGTAAATAATTTTACCACTCTCATGGATTTTGAGTTTGTGTTGCGAACAACTTCACCGAATATTCGATTACTTAGTCGATTCATTCTTTTCGCATATTTTGTTGGTACATTTTTAAGATCCAAGTATCTGGCGTATCTGCTCATTTTGCTTTTTAAACGAAAAACTAAGTCTAAAAAGTAAGGTTAGAATTCCGAATACGTCAAATTCAGTAGATGGAGTTGCATTCGATGACGGTTCTGTTCGGTCTGACACTTAGCGCTCAGATTTTAAAAATAAGAGAAATCAAAAGGGGGACCCGAATATCTGTGTGTAATGTTATTCTCAACAAAATCAAAGCAGTAATTATAAACTATTCGTACCTTCAGCACTTCAAACCGACTTGAGGTGCTGAAGAAACAAAGCCATACAAAAAACTACAGTAGGGCTCTTAAAGCACTTGGAGCGATTGAAGCGCGAGGCCGAACGCGATCTGTATTGGAATAGGAAGATCTCGAAAAGCTTCCGTTTGAATTGAGGAATTGCGAGCAAATATTCTTCTCCACTCGGTATTAGCACAGCAGTGTTGCATACCGAGCATCCTTGTGCAATAAACATTAAAGTGATTTGAGTGATCGTTTTTATATGAAAGTTTACATGAGAATTAATCATATGACCGACAAATATTATCGTCTAAAAATGGAATTACTGGAAATAGAAGTGATGAATTAGAACATCCCAAGTGGAAGAAGATGTAAAACGATGTGTGTCCCCGATATTTTACATATTCGCATTGTTATTACGTCTTATTTTATGTCGAAGGTCGCATAAATAATAAAATTTAAAACTAGAACGGTAATATTAATTCGAATTTATAGATAAATTTCGACTTATTTTATTCTTTTTATTAGAAATGATGTGTGATGTTGTGTATTCGACATCGATTATGCCAATCGGGGCCAATTTTTATATTATGTAGTTTGATACTTTCGATAGGTTTTATAATCCAGTTCAGAATTTTGTATGTTATTCACCAAAGAAATGCCCGATTTGAGGAATACAAGGCCGAAGTAAACTTTGAAAGCGAATTGCTCATCTGGAATATTAACTTTTATAATTTTAGATGAACGAGCTAAGCGAGACCATCAACACCGTGGTGCGAGTAACTAATGTTACCAACGTCTTGCTCAATAGGCTTAAGAAAATGGTGGAGTCGAGAAACCGTCGCATAAAATTATTACGCAAAAATAGCTGATGTTCATTTGGGTTAATTTTTTAAATGGGTCTGTAAATTTCGTTATTTTATGTGTTTTGTTTAAATTGGTGGCACAAATAATTTATAAGGCTGTTACCATACTATAAAGTTATGCTGTGATGATACAAATATTGCATTCGTTTTTTTTCATTGTCAAGAATTTTATTCCTGTTAGTAATGAAATTTTATATTTTGCAAGAATTTATAGGTGTTAGTGTAATTATGCAATCAATTTATTTAAAATAAAGCGATTCATATATACAAATATTTTGATAAATTAATCCATACCTTTACTTTTATGGCTAATCGCTAGGTTTTGAAAGTAATATAGACGTAAAATTTTTAGATGTCCGAGAAGCTCTCGGTAAAATTAACACCAACACTAGCCTGTATCTGTGTGTACATAATTTAAAAATTACTTCGTAAGCCAAAATAATATCAATTTTATTTAAAAAATTAAAACTTCTAGTAAACATTATACAAAGGCATGCAAGTAGGATTATTCTTAAATGCACCTTGATTTTCGTACACTCCATGAGGGGCACATAACCACGGATCGTTGGTAAGTTTTTGCCAATCACTTAACCTGTTTTCCAATTCCTCAAACACTGCTTTATAAGAACTCTTCCCAGCCAAATTCTTGACTTCTATTGAATCGAGCTTCAAATCGTACAATTCCCATTCGGGGCGATTATAATATTCTTGCAAATTTTTATACCAATTTAGTGGTTGATGTTGGTGCGTTCTTGTAAGAATTTCCTACAAGAAATAATTTTGCAAATTACAAGACCTCGCCAAAAAAATTATAGTTATCTACTTGAAATGTTGGCGATAAGTAAAAGTCTTGATCGATTGGAAACGGTGAGTTATAGTTGATGTTGTGGATGAGTTTGTACCGATGCGTGCGTATTGCTCTCATTGGATAGTACATTGTAATTTCATGAAGGTTGTGACTTGCAAAAACAGCTTCCGTTGTTTTATTTACAGGTTCTAAAAAATGTTGTGACGTTAGAAATTAAAGTGTGTGGAAGGATTTTAATCCTACCCTTCTTTAGCAAAGGAAGTAAACTCCTTCCAGTTAGGACAGTGTTTATTTCAACGTTATTATCTTCATTGATGTTCGACATGCCAATGCCGTACCAATCGAGTACTGTAGGTACAACATCCAATAGACTGGTGAGAGAATAAGTAACTTCATTGTGTCTATCTGTAGAGTAAGGTGACGAGATGAACATCGGTTCGGCTAATCCAGAATCGTATAAGTTCGTTCTTCCATTTGGAAATGGAATGCCGTTATCGGATGTATATATAATTAAAGTGTCTTCCAGATGTCCAGAAGTTTTCAATTCTTCAAGTAGCAATCCCACCCCTAAAATAAAATAATTGAAATCAATGTGCAGGTGTACACTCATTTTGGTCTACCGCATACAGAAAAGAATAAAAATGTGACAAATAGATTACCTTGATCCAATCGAGTTATGGTGGTGTACTGAGCGGCGACATCTTGCCGAGCTATGATGGTATCTGGTATAAAATATGGCAAATCAATTTCATCGGGTTGATAATATATTGGCTGCCAGTCGGGAATCGATCCCATTCCTTCATCACCGTTTCCAAATTTTTCACAAAATTGCCCATATTCGGGATTTGTATGTCCGCAACGATGAGGATCATGGAAAGCCACGTATAAGAAAAACGGGCTACAAAATTTATAAAATACAATCATTTGCATATTTTTCTAATCACTTTTCTCTTACTCGGTGCTGTTACTGTTCAAAAATTCTCTGGCCAAGAGTTTTATGTGGGTAATATTTCGTCCAACTTGCAATATCGAATTATTTTCTTCGGTATGTGCATAGTCAAACGGATACACAGAACTTGGTCCTACATGCTTTTTTCCAATTATACCTGAATAAATAATTTGTTTAAACAATTAAAAGTGTTTTGGTTGTTTACCAGTTCGTATTCCATTTCTTTTCAGAATTTTAGGCAAACTTGTAACGTCGTCAAATGAATCGAAATGATGCACTCCTTGATGCAAACCATACATTCCATTCTGATGGGATGGAAGTCCCGTTAACAGTGCCGAACGGCTGAAATTGTTCGACGATTACATTTTACAAAATGAAATCATCATCAAATAAATGCTGATGAAATTATATTAATTCTACCAATTTTAAATTGTTCGAGCCTTATTTGGATGTTCAAGAAAGAAATTCATTTAAAATAAATATTATCCGGTGAACCTAGCTTAATTTTTTTTAAATAGATACTTACCTAGGTGAACAACTACTGACGGAAGTATATGCGTTATTAAATATTAAGCTCTTTTTCGCAAGTTTGTTTAAATTTGGAGTTTGCGATATTCTATTTCGATAAGCGCCAATTTCAAATCCTCCATCGTCAGCTGAAAATACACAAAAAGTTATGCGACATCTTTCGGGGAAATTGTAAGTAAACTATAATGATGTCAAAACGATAACGTTCGTTTGTTGACATAAGAATATAAATTCTACGTGGCTTTTAATTATTGTATAAAAGCAGCCAGAATTTTTTACCTAAAATTAGTAAAACGTTGACTTTTTTATTTTGTTTGCAACTGCATAGTTCCTGTTTAAACAACAACAAAACACAAATAACGGTAACGTAGCGCATTTTCAAACCTCACTGTAATTTTTATAAAGAGTGGCGCCAATTTAAAAATTTTTTATTTAAAATAAAATAATTGTGCCGGTTAATATTATACAATTTACAAATCTGGTATAACTTGTCATCATCTGACGATGTCATAGTTGCACGAACTAGTGATTTAATTTTAATCAAATTGTCCCACTTACCCGGTAAAGAAACTGTTCAATCTTTTAAATATCAATAAATTTAGATATGAAAATGTACGGCGCTGGCACAAACGTTTCGTCTTAGATCACATCATCAATTTTTTTTTTTAATTTTAAGTACAAATATATTTTTTAGGTATTATTTCACTTTACTTTGAATTGGCTTTTAGTTTTAGGATTTAAACAATGGCGGAAAAAAAAATTTTGTGCTTGTTCGACGTGGATGGAACGTTGACAAAATCGAGGCAAAAAATAGAACCAGCTTTTGAACATTTTCTTTTGGAAAAATTGAAACCTAGAGCTGCTATTGGTTTAGTTGGTGGTTCAGATATGATTAAAATTGCGGAACAAATGAGCGGAGGCGACGTTACAAAAAAGTACGATTACGTATTTTCCGAAAATGGTCTCGTGTCGTACAAATTCGGTAATATGTTGGAGCGGCAAAATATTCAGAATTTTATTGGCGAAGAAAAGCTGCAGACGTTTATTAACTTTGTTTTAAAATATTTGTCTGGAATAACTTTACCAGTCAAAAGAGGCACTTTTGTCGAATTTCGGTCGGGGATGATCAACGTGAGCCCTATTGGAAGGTCTTGTTCGCAGGAAGAAAGAGATGAATTTGAAAAGTACGATAATATTCACCATATTAGAAAAACTATGATTAGCGCTATTCAGAAAGAGTTTCCCAATTTTGGCCTGACTTACAGCATAGGAGGACAAATTAGTTTCGACGCTTTCCCTACTGGATGGGACAAAACTTTCTGTTTGAATCACTTAACATCGGAAGGCTTTAAAGAGATCCACTTCTTTGGCGACAAAACCGATCCCGGAGGAAACGATTATGAAATTTTCAAGGATTCGCGGGTTATAGGACATAAAGTTTGTAATCCCGATGACACAAAAAAACAACTGGAATCCCTATTTTCTTTGTAAATTTCAAGTAATAAATAAATGAAACACATTTTGTTTTGTATTATTCGCCGAGATAATTCGGACTTCTCTTTTCATTGAAAGCCTTCAGTCCTTCCGTTCTGTCTTTTGTTGGGATTATTTGGGCGTAACAGGCTTCTTCCATTGCGAGCGCATTGTTTATGTCCATTTCATAACCGCGGTTAATGGCAAGTTTAGCCATACGAATTGCCACCGGTCCGTTTGGCAATATTTCTCTTGCAACATCGAGGGATTTTTGATACGCGGCATCGCCATTATCGTTTTGCTTGACCACGTGATTTACCAAGCCTGAAAATGCACATGAAACAATGTTTGAATAACGGAAGAATATTTACCCAACTCCTTCGCTTCGTTTCCGTCCAAAACTTTCGCGGTAAAGATTAATTCCTTGGCAATAGCCGGATTGATTAGCCTCGGTAATCGGATAGTACCGCCAGCTCCCGGAATAATAGCGAGTTTGGTTTCCACCAATCCCATTTTAGCATTCAGTGTCGCCACCCTGATGTCGCACGATAAAGCTAATTCGAGTCCCCCACCTTTAAACAAAATTTATGAGATTTTCTTTCGATTTAAAAAAGATTCGTTTACCTAAAGCCCATCCGTCAATTGCAGCGATCACAGGAACCTTTAAGTAAAATATTCTGGTCATCAAGGCTCTCAAGCTGTTTGTGAATTGAGAGACTTCTTTGATGGGCATTTGTAGCCTCTCTTTTAAATCGGCGCCTAAAAGTAATATTCAATTTTCGTCACATTTTTATGAGAACGAATGCTCAGTTAAAGGATTGTTGGGCAGCTAGGTGGGTGCTTGAAAAGCGTAAAAGTAAAATTGTGTAACTTACCAACGCAGAAGGAACCAGGAGCGTTGCTTCTTATTACCAAAACTCTTGCATTTGAGCTATCAACGTCGTTTAGGACATTGTTAAAATTTTCCACCAAACTTCTGCTTAAAGCATTTTTCTGTTTTACACGATTTAAACTAATAACCGAAATATTTTTGTCGCCTCCTTGTAAATTTTCCAAAATCACATCATTTTCTTGTTGAAGTTTTACAGAAAACGCTCTTATTTGGGCGAGAGTGTTTAATTTAGTTAAAGGTGAAGAAAATCGTACAATGTGGAACATTTTTTGATGGTTTGCCTGAAATCCCAGTTTGTTTAGTTAAAAATAAAACTGATAAGAGTTGCTTGGCTATTTATTAATTTACATATGTAATTATATAGTATATTTTTTTGATAAGATTATTTAATAATTATTATTGTAACGTAATATTATAATTAATTGCAATACTATTATATATCAGGAGATGACACTATAGAGTATAGATTAATAATTATGTTAACCTCACAAACTTAATATAACTTCTTTATCAAATAATGTAATAGCTTTTTAAATCAAGGTCATAGCCAGTGGCGTAGTGTGATTTGAAGAGCAGAGTGGGCGGTATGTTTCGCCAAAAGTGATCAAGACCATAGAGAGAAACAAATTAACTTAATAACGTAAAGTCGTCGATTTCTACAGGTAGATGATTGCCACGATCAAGAAAAAAAAAACAGGATCACAGGCACATTCCCAACGTAGTTTAATCAATTATTCATAATTATTTTTATTAGAAAACTCAACAATTACATTCTATCTATCACAATCATTAAGAAATAAAAACAAAATCAGTCACGCTTGTAAGAATAATCGAAATAGAAAACTAAAATTACTTAAAACAAAAGTAAAAAATAACTAAATTTTTAGATTTTAGATGTTTCTTTATTTTCTGCGACTTGACTATTATCTTCTTTTGAAATGGTTTCTAAATTATTGCTATCTTCTGACGTCGTATCCATGCTCTCCTCTTCGCCTTTCTTCGATTCCGTTTCTTTAACACCTTCGTCTTCTTCGGTCTCTGTTTTCTCGAGATTTGCCTCAGTATCCACTTCCATGGAAGCACATTCTTTCTCTTCCTTAGACTCTTCGGGCCTGATTTGTTCTGGTGCAGTTTCAGGTTCGCTGATTTTTCCTACCAACCTGTCTATTTCCAATAGTTGGTCTTCCAACTCTTTGTTAGCTTTTGCTTTAGCTTCCAATATTCCAAGACACTGCTGAATACATTTTACTGCTTCTTTTCGCGCTTGTCTAATTGTGTCTTTGCCTTCCGTCTCCACGTTATCAAGTTTGAGTAAGTTTCTTGTTAACATTTCGTCCAGATAAGAATATTGCTTGTCTTTGGGCTTCCCATTAAATCGTTCTACTTCACCCATCAATTCTAATACTGACGTTTGAATACTTTTAATTTGATCTATCGGACCTAGCTTTTGGGGCGGAGGTGTAGGGTGCTGAGTTTCACTTGGCGATTGAGTTTGAGGAAGCTGTGTACTTTTAGGCTGAGATTGTCGAGTTGTCTGGTGTTGTTTTTCTGGTACACTTTGTTTTTCCTCTTTGTTGGGATGACGAACATTTTTTGGAGCTTGTCGCGCAGAAATATTTTCGTTGCTTGGCATAACAGGTTCGTCGTAACCTTCAACATGTATTGGAATTATTCGTACATTATTTGCCATTTCAGGATTTTGATGCTGAGACGTTTGAGATTCTTGGGTCGTTTCGCTGGGTCCGTGATTGTGATTTTGCGGAAGTTCGCTATTGGTAGTCGTACCGAAATCTCTTGCAGGTGACCCAGAACGCCACGAGTGGGATCCTAACGGAAAGTCTTTTCCAAAAAAGGGGTGATCCGAAAAATCGGCCTGAAACAATAAAAAAGAATAAGTATTTTTATAAACTAAACAAGGCTACAAAAGTTACATTCTAACCACACACATTTTTTTATATTTTATGGTAAACTAGAAATAATAATGTGCGTGGGTTAGCATCTGCTGGGGTTATTCAAATTTAAGCCCGTTTTGAGTTTGAAAAATTTCAAAAAGATGAACGTTAAATATTTAAAACAAACTTTGAAAAATAATAAATAATTAAAAAATAAAGAAACTTACAGGTTTGCCACAACGGCCGCTTTCACCGCACATATTTTCCATGTCGAAGGGATTGGAAAAAGTTTCTACGACAACGGGGGCATCCATTTTTCACAAGAAATTTAAATTCACGAAAACTTTTCACTGACTGAGTAGGAACTCAAAATTCTACAACGAAGTACTAAATCACCGTTACGCGATACAGGTTTAAATGACGCGCGTCGATAGATCCGGCGGCTTTATATTAGCGAATCGGGAGGGGAGAAACTTCGCACCGGTTCTAGATTTTTCCAGCAAATTCCATATTATACAATTTATTTATTAGAAATACTAGAAGTGGGCGAATACTTATTATTCGAGAATATTCGAAAGTTAACGATAATTAATGGATATGAAAATTAAAATTTTCTTTTCGACGTGGAGGGTGGAAATTATGCAATTGCTTAAGTAATAACCGGTAACAGGTTTGTTTGCTTTGAATGCTCTTTTTTCAACGATACAATTCTTATGTCTTCTTATGGTAGTATACTAATTAAATTAAAGTGGGTCAGGGTTGGATTTAAAAATAATTACCGATAAATTCAGTTCTTCTACAAAAATGCTTCTTGACTTTAGGATTTTACAATTAAAAATTTATAAATAAGAATTATCGATCGTCGATAATATAAACAAAGTTTTTAACGTAGATTTTCTCAGCTCGAATATTTACATTTCGTTGTTAATTGACTACCAAACAATAATAAAACAGGCGATGACGTTTCTATTTTTTCCAAATATGGAAGTTGTATTGTAAATTTACACAAAAGAAACCAGTCAATGATTACGTAAAATCATCCAAATTGGTAATCCAATCCGAAAAATACGAGGGAGCATCAAAGAGTTTTCCGAGATTTTTTACATTCCTGAATTTTCCCAATTTGGATTTTAGGATAGAAAAACGTCCGAATGCGTCGATGAGCCTTGACCGCATGTGCTTTGATGAATCAAACTCCGATTAAGTCTTCCTATAAAAATTCCATTTTCTTCTAGCAAATACAACAAATTTCCCATTTGGTACCTAAATGGTCAAGTGCTAAAGCTAACCTTGGGCAAAAATTCAAAATTAATTTTGCCGAGGGACCAACATGGCGGATGCTACTAACGCAATGTTTTCCCTTATCAGAACTTCAAAGTTTACCATTAATTACGGTTGCACTTTAATTATTACTTATAGAAAATGACTAAGAGATTCTTTTCGTAATTTTGGCACGTATTCTGTGTACGATAAATAAAGTAGGTATCCTGAATTAAACTTATTAATCATTCCGGTGTGTAGAGAATCGTGATCACCGATAACGAAAAGTTCATGTTTAGGACAAGGTCAAGACGACAAATTTTCTTGGTCACGCAGCGAAAAAATTCATAAACGAATCCAGAAATTAAGTAATTCATATTTCACTCGGACTAAATTTAGCAATGCTCACGATTAATTAACTCAATTGCGAGACTAACGTGATTAGCCGGTTCAATTTTACTTGGAAGTCTTTTAATGTAATAATGTCAATGTCTGTTGTACTGCGAGGAAAATCGGTCGATAACCTCACCCAAATTGACAAAAATAGGATACCGATAACGAGCAGATCGCCAATAATCATTTTGCGATTTAATGTTTCCAATTTATTCCCTCCCCGTTGCTTTTCTGCAAGTAATCAGTAGTGGAAAAGTTCCAACGGAAAGTTTGCCCAAAAAGTTGTCACAATACACCGGGGTGTCATAAAGTACAAATTAAGAGTAATTAGAATGGATTTAAGATTATCGAGCCAATTAAATTTACTGAAATAAAAAACAAGCTAAAAAGTCAATGTCGGTCATACGATCTTGACAATTTTAGCCGAATTGAGAATTGCGAAGGCCCCGTCAAGATTAAGATACGGTGCTTCAATGACCAATTATGACATTAAAGGCCAAGCAACGAATTCTGTAGTAAACAAGAAAATAAGGTAAATAAAGGTTGGTCATCACGAACATTGCTCATATTATTCATCGTCATCAATTAATAAAATGTGGGATAAGCCGACGATTGTATCTAATCGCGCTTAGTCGCTCCAAATATGGCGAAACAAGTTTTTTAACTTTTGTATGCAAAAAGTTCGTTCGAACGCATTTCTAATTAATTTTTAGAAAAGTGATTACTTTCAAAATTAGAAATTTTTAATGATGTCCTTATCGATTTTCAACAAAACGAAAGGCTAATAAAAACGGATAAGGTATGGATGTGGGAACCGCGGAAGAAATTTATTTGGTTTGCTGTTTGTATCGAGAGAAAACTGCATAGTCAGGACCGACTCAAACTTTTTTGATCGAGGCCAATTCAAAATATTTTTGCCAAAAACTCTTCCAGTTTAGTTTAAATTCCAGTAACCGACACTGTCGGTGTAAACTCTTGAATAATACTACATACTTAAAAATCTACCGGCGTCGGAAGGCAGAAATATTTCGAACTCTTTCACGATTTTATCAAATTACAAGTTACGGCTGATAGCTAATACACATTGACAGTTGAAATTTTCTACAATAATTAAAAAATAATAATAAATCAAACAAACACCACCGATTAAGACAGGTTTACAAGCATTAAATTTGTAAACCAAATAGAATTGATTTGTTATGGACATAAATTAATGGATTACTCCAAATTATAAGGATAGATCATAGCAATATATACATAGTTAAGGCAAATTAAAATCTGTTGCACGTCATCAGTAATTTTAACAGGTCGACTGCACGAAAAACATCGTAAAAGTTACTTCTGGTGCCAAACGATTTTAAAAGTTCGTTGTAGAGCTAGCCTTTACTTTTGATATAGAGTAGCCATACACTCGGAATTTATTTACGACAGTGCGTATGGGAGTACCAAGTTTTTCAGCGAAAAACGTATGGCATGCTTTCACGAAATTCCTTCCCAACCTAATTTCTGCAATATAATGTACTAGAATAAATAAAACAAAACTTTTAAGGCGAACGCTCTCGCGACTAAAAAATCTAATTAATTTGCCAACGTTTGCCAAAGCGCGTTAAAAATAGCAAACCTGTAACGTCAAAACAAAAATGACCTAATATAAAAAAAATGAAACCACTAGTTTGTTTTCGTGTTTTGATTTTGCAAGTAATTTCTAAAAATAGCATTGGAAAAAATTTAATTTTTAATGACCCGAAAACCCATTTCGGCATGAATATTCTAGTTGTTAAAAAAAGTTTAAAATTAGATGGCATGTGCATTTTTTTGCGAGCCTATACGAGGGCTGTACCCAAAATATCCGGGAAACCCCAGCCGCAATCGACATATTTTAGGTTAGGTTTTTAAAAATAAAATTAAATGGGCTTGTAGAAAATAATTTATTACTAACACAAACAACTTTTACATTATTTTGAAACGAAATGCCAATCTACATTTTACATGATAACAACATATTTACAAAGCTCATCGTGCGTTCCTTAATAGTGTCGTCGTGAAGGCCATCGTTCTCTCAAAATTTATAAAAAATCTATTCCACTATTAAGACGTGCAACTTTAAATTGAGTTCAATTAATCTATGGGCTATAACAACAAATTCATGGCACAACAATATTAATCGATTAAAAATTCTTCTAAAAGGTACAGTAACAACCGATGATGTTTTTAGTTATTGTAAGTCAAGGAGCGGGATGATCTGCGATGTGACGTAGGGTTGCCAGATCGTCAAAACAGCGGTTGGGATGTTACAGTTGGTAGACATAAAATTCTAAATTCTAAATCGGTAACATTCGCGCCGAAATTTGGACGCCTGTCAACCCTGGATGTGATGAAAAGACTTCGGAAGCAAAATTTCAGACTTCTAAAAACTATGGTGGATTTCTTTATGGTGCAGATAAAAAACAAAAAATTCGAAACTCTCGTGGCTTGCGAAGTCTTGCAAAATACTCTTTATATACAATTATAAACACCGAAAACACTTGGTGTTTGTTTTACAATTTGGATCTACAAAAATAGCATTCCGACTTCTTACAAAACATTGGAATGCAACCGACATTCCTTCTAAGCTGCTAGGTTAAGCTCCATTACATTAGCTTCTCCAGCGCAAGCTAATATAATAGAATATTGAAAGATGGGTTAACAATTTACTTACAATTGAGAGCTTCTGGCGAGTTATTTTAATAATAAATAAATTTAATACTTCAGTCGCGCAGTTTTACATTGACTGCACGGAGCTAAAGATGGACAAAACCAGCATCCAAGTCGCAAGAAGACCCACCAGTCCATCACATTTATTGGAAACATATTTACTAATTTTGAACTGTTAATAGAGCCGCTATTTCTAAATGCTTTGGTATTTGAACGATTAAACAAAATTTGGAAAACTAAAAACTTCACAATTTTTATAACTGCATTAAAAGCTAAAACTAAAAGTTTTTGATTCGTAAAAAACACATCAAGTTATAAAAACACGAAATCAACACAATTATTTAACCACTTTCCGACGCGTCATCTTTCTTTTTTACCGCTACACTATCGTCTGCAACTTTAGTATTGTCTTCGCTAATTTTTGCTTCTTCGGCGCTACTATTCTTTGGTTCGTTTTCGTTAGTAGTTTCGTGGGTGTTAGTTTCGGTTTCCGCCTCGGTTTCTTTTGGCGCTTCGGCTTTTTCGCTATCGACCTCCATAGGGGTAGATTTTTCTTCGTTTGCTTGAACTGCACTTCCAGACCGCGATATTCCCGACACTTCCAAGGAAGCGGCAGGACTTTCTTCTATGACTTTGTCAATTTGCATTAGCTGATTACGAAGTTGTTCGTTAGCTGCCGCCTTAGCTTCTAAAATGCTGATGCACCGTTGAATGCAATTTATAGCTTCCTTTCGCGCTTGTCTAATGCTATCTTTGCCTTCGGTTTCAACGTCGTCGAGTTTGAGCAAGTTTCTAGTTAACATTTCGTCTAAGTACATATACTGTTTGTCTTTGGGCTTTCCATTAAAACGCTCAACCTCACTCATCAGTTCTAACACGTTCTTTTGGATACACTTAATTTGATCTATTGGACCCAGTTTTTGGGTAGGTTGTTGTGGTGGCGGGGTGGGGAGTTGAGTTTCATTTGATGGTTGCGGTTGAGGAGATGGCGTGGCCCGTTGTTGATTCTGCTGAACGTTTTGTGGTTTCTGCTGCTGCTGCTGTGGTGGAGGTTGTTGTTGCTGTTGAGGTTTTTGCGATTTGTAAGGACCTTTACCGAAAGATTGTCCGTCTTCGGGATAAAAGTGTGGATCGCCAGTGTAATATGGCGAATTACCTCTATTCCAATGTCCGAAAGGTCTTTGACCAAAATTATTTCTCGGCGGTTGCTGTGGTGGTGGTGGAGTAAACGATGCGTTGTCGTGTCGAGGCACGACAGGAACGTCTCGGCCTTCCACGTGTATTGGAATTACTCTTTCGGTTCCTTTCCCTTGAGCACTTGGCTGTTGAGACGGTTGAGGTTGTGATGGCGGTTGCTGATGGGTATCCGTTTCATTTTGACCAAACATCGGGATGTTGATGCTGGAAACAAAGCGTTGTTGTCCGGAACGGTTTTCTGGCGGCGCTGACATAGATCTTTGACCTCGCGAATCGCTTACCGGTTCTTGTTTTTGTCCTAAATCGACGGTATTGCTCTGCTGAATGTTAGAGTTTAGTTTTCTATTACGTTCTTTGGTAGGTGGAGCTTGGGGAGGTTTTTCTTCTTTTTGTGGTTGAGTTTCTTGTTGTTTTGATGCGGATTCTTCTTGTGTTTGAGGTTTTGGCTCTTGCGCTTGGGGTTTCGACTCTTGTGTTTGGTGATGGTAAGGATCGTCGAACGAACTAGAGAACGGAAAACCGAACCTTTCTTCGAATCTGGATCTTAAAGGTCGACCAAATCGTCGAGTTTCTGGACGCTCTGCGCTGTCTCTTTCCGTCGAACCACGTCGTTTGGGACCCCAAGTGTTCGATCCAAACGGAAAGCTATTGTCAAAAGATAAGTGATCGGCCAATTCTGGATGGCGATTAACGATATCGTCTATATGGGACCGAAACGATTGATCACGGTCACGATCTCCAAAATCCGAATCGTCAAAGGGGAATCCCGTCTGAAACAAGACGATGCTATGAGAATGTTTACCTACTTTTGCATGAGTTAACATAATCCGGCCAGGAAAATGTTTAGAAGGTAAAAGCGGCAAGCTCTTTGCGCAGATATTAAGAAAACTAGGTATAGGAAACGGGTTTGACTGTCATCCATGAGAGTTAATGGGCGAGAAAGTTATTGATTAAATAAAACTTAAAGTCGTCCTTGAATTGAGCATTTACTTTGTATGAAATGTACAGTGACTTTTTCTCAAGTGATATCACAATCGTTACGTAACTTAACGTAAGCTATGCTCCACGAATTCTGGCTAAGGTCAAATTGGAACAATGAAAACAAACTCCGAACTAATTATGCGAGTAAAAGTTATGAAATATTTTCGACACCCCGTACGCGGTGGAATCGGTCGAGATTTGTAAAAATCAATACACGGCGGAATAAAATTTGAGATTTGACATTTGCGTTATATAAAAAAAACATCGTTCGTACAAATTAGAAGGCAATTGGATGCAAAAAAAAGGTGTCACTTCCTGAATGCAACAATAAAAGTGGCGTGGAGAGGAAATAATTTCGGTTCTATTTCCATACCCTAACATGCTTTTAACGTTTCACTTTAACACTCAACAGCGAGATTATATTTTTGTACAATTGGCCGAACGCCAAAACCATGATATTACAATTTCTTCATCAAAATCGCAATTACTTGCTCCCTAGTGACTAAACCAAAAACAAAACTACCCAAGTTAACGTTAAAAAGTGACGTATTCCGTTAACATTACTCATGCAAAATTAGCAAAAATTAAACAACAAAAAATTGTAAACTACACGCAAGTTTAGAATTTTAAAATAAATTAGTAATTAATACCCCGGAGAGGCAATAAAAACGAGGAAAAAATAGAGCCAATATAAAATATCAAAGGCCAAAATAATTTTTTGTAAGAAATCTCCTTTTTAAGTTGCCACGCTAAGTTGCACTAATTTATTTTAAATTTAAAAAACAAAATAAGAGAAAATTAGCACATTGACGAGAGCTGCAGTTTACACTTACAAAAGCTGATCTCGAAAACGACATAATCGAAAATCAAACAAACTTTTTGCAGTAACAAAAACTATCATCAACACTACTTAAAACTCTAAACATTAATTAACTCCACTCGTAAGTGATTAAAAATTTCACTTAATTAAACGAACACCGCGACAAGATTGAGTGAAAATCTAAAATCATATGGAGAAAACTAAAAACCGACACACGCCGTTGTACCTTGTATAATATTAAAATCGCAACTAAAGGGAGGAAGAACGACGGTAGCACGTGATACCTAGGTTCATACAAAAATAAAATACGTATTCGATGGTAGGGTTTTTTTACCACTTAACATAACCTAATATTATATTTTCAGTAAACATTTCTCCGTTCCACAAAGAACCAATAATTCGACCAAAACACAGTGCATGCAAAAAATTACTTCATTTAATCTTACCTTAATTTTCACGACGAAATGAAGCAGAACAAATGCAACCGATCCTAGAAAGTTGCGTACATTTAAACGCTGAAGGTCACCAGCGCGAAATTTGAATTATGGATTTTTTTGTGGTCGCCGATGGCAGCGCTTAAAGATTTAATTTATCTAATGGGACAAAGATAAATTACAAAAAAATAAAAGTCTATTTTCATATCCGTACATTGCTATAAAATTAATTTAATTTAATGTAGCGCACGTAAACCCGTTTGTCGTACGAAAATAATTTAGCTTTTCATATTCGGTAGTTGTAATCTTCAAACTATGTATTGTAGATAATTAATAGTTTTGATTCTAAATAAAATCAAATAAATTAATTAAATTAATATTCTAGCCATAGTTTGAAAATTATAATTTATTAGTAACAACTAAGCGCCACCTACAATAATTTTATCTTGTATAGAAAACCTGAACAGATTTAAAAGTAGTTCTACAAATAAATAATAGATGGCAATTGCGCACTTTTTAATGACGATTATTTCACAACGCAATTTCAAATACTTATGATTGATTTCTGATTTAGGTATAAACCGCTTAAAAAAAACAGGAAGTTTACTTGGAATGCAATGTCAAACTTCCAAATTATATCAAAATATTTTTATTATAAATATCACAAACCCACGCAAATTCTTAAAGAATTTGATCTACCAATGTCAAAATCGCCGAACTTTTTTGTATGATCTGATTCCGTGTCCGTCCGTTTGTCCGTCCAAATAATTCACATTAATAAATATTATTGTTAATATTACCTACTGGCCAACTAGCGGTCACACCAAACCACTCTCGGTGGCGGGTTTAAGAGGTCGCATTTAAAGTAGGAATTTTAAAATGTAAGCGATACCTAATTTGGTTATCTATAAATCCGTACATGAATGCGATAACGATAAGAGATTAATTGGAAAGTAATTAATTATCAAGAATTTGTTTCACTTTTAAGAAGACGCCTTAAATTTCACAATGACTCGGTAATCGTAACAAGCTTGTTTGGTAGTTTAAATGAGGCCCGGCAAGTTTGCGGTTACCATTACGGATTTGACCTGCATTTTAGAAGCTATTTATTAAATTTATTTCTCAAGTCACTTTTTTATTTTATGGTTTTTTTAGGCACACCAATTATTAATTAATGTATGAATAAAATTGTAATATGTGAGAGTTCGTTTTAGTTAGAAGGGTGCAAGGAAAAATTAAGCTACAATTTCTACGAAAGTCTAGTTATGCTCATGATTGAGCCATGGGGCTCAAAAATAAAAAAAAATATTTTTATAAAATCATTAAATCAACAAAAAAATTAACAAGACAATAACTAACATTTTTGTCTCCCCCCCCCCCCACAGTGATTTTTTATTCGTTTGTAAAGATACAATCACTATAGCTCTAGATATACACTTTCATGTTTCTCTTTAATGGTAGTGGGACAATTTATTATAAGTATAATTAATTACTGCAATATTTTTTGAACATGTTGATAACTCGGCCCGTGTGCTCTTTGCTTTCCTAAAATGAACGCTACTTGGAAACGGCTTGAAGATACATCGGTGCACTTTTTTTTTTTTTTTTTAATCTTATTCTTCCTTTTCAAAACTTTTTTATCATTTGCGCCTTATACACTTTCCATAATTGAATCTGATTTTATTATTTTTCCACTCATTCCTTTGTTTATTTTATTTAGGCTCTCCATTAATCTTTCATGATTTTTGTTCATTGTTTCATTATTTTTATCTAATTTTTCAATTATGGTTTTGTTCATGTGTTCCATTAGTTGCAGCATTTTATCCATGCTTGACATTTTAGCTTCTTCCATTTTTATTTTACGTTTTTGTTTACAATTTTCTTAACAGTTTTTTTATTTTTTTATCTCATGGTCTAATTGCGGGTTCAAATTTCGAGCTCCAAGTTGTCAGCGTCATTAAATGCAATAAATTTCAAAATTTTTCAAGCCCCACGTTGGGCGCCATTTATGAGATGACCCGAGCTATACAAATTTATGAAAATTGCTCAATTCCAAAATTACTTCTTTGCTCGGTGTACATCCATTATTTAACATGACACTCTCATCGTTGAAGTTAAAATGTCGATTTTTAATTAATAAATTCTGTTACCTTGTAATGTGTGGCCTTGCAAGCGCACGTGCACGCTCCACATGTAGTAATGCAGCTGGTCTAACAAATTTGCTGCGATATGATACAATATGATACAATACGATACAAATAAACAATAAAACAAATTAAAACTTTAAAATTATTTTACAAAACAATAAAATTAATGTTGTTATGGTTTTCGAAACACGACAATATATTATATAAATAAGTTACCTAATATTTGCTGTCTCAATTTTTGTTTTAATTTTCAATCAAATTTTTGAATTTATGATTTCAAACGGTTACAGCTCCGATATTATTGATTTTTTAGGCTTAATGAATAACAACGTTTTTAAAGATCATTTGCTTATCCACAAATTAGGTTATAACCCCTTATTGTCTAGAATCAACGGATTTTGAGTTATAAATTAAATTAAGGAAGAAAATGTTAAAAAAATTCAGGTTTTACTTTTTTTTACTTTTTTTGCGAACCCCGCATCTCTTAAACGAAATGTTTTAGAAAAAAAAACTGACAGCCCAAACCGGATAGAGAATTTAACGGGCTACAAGTTTGGTCAAATACATTTTTTTGGAAAACCAACCGTTTTACCAGAAATCCTGAAAATAATGAACAAGGTGTAGGTTTTTTTTCTATGAAAGCGGTTGATTTCCTAACAAAATTTATTGGACCAATGTTGTACCCCTTTAAATTCACCATCCGATTTGGGCCGTCAGTTTTTTTCTAAAATGTTTTGTTTAAGAGATACGGGGTTCGCAAGAGATGTAAAAATAATAAAACCTGAATTTTTTTAACATTTTTTCCTTTAATTTAATTTATAATTACAAATACGTTGATTCTAGACGATAAGGGGTTATAACCTAATTTGTAGATAAGCGAATGATCTTTAAAAAAGTTCTAATCCAGCAATTCTAAAAAACCAATAATATCGGAGCTATGGCCGTTTGAAATTTAATTTAATATATTGTCGTGTTTCGAAACCAAAAAAATCGTAATTTATTTATTTTGTAAATTATTTAAAAGTTTAAATTTGTTTAGTATTTATTTGTATCATATTGTATAAAATAGTTAAAAATTTGCTATGTAAATAAGGTGGGAAGAACGAAAAGCATAAAGTGAAGAGAGTGGGGTTTGAAGGTTGTACAGGAAACTTGGGCTGACGCCTTCGCGTCGAATAGACGACCCGCAATAATAATTCTTAATTTTGATTGTTAATAAAATAAAAGTAAGTTGATTTGAAGTGAGGGTGTTTCTTTTTTGCTTTATTTTAATAAGTGCAATTGCTCATCGATATAAGATTTTTAAGAAGTGTGAAAATGCGTAGCAGCAAAATTTGTTAGACCAGCTGCAAATTACATGTGGAGCGCGCACGTGAAAGTTACAAGAAAAATACCACATGAAAGGTAACAAATTTGAGCATTTTAATTTACGATTTAAAAAACAATTTGAAGAGCTTATAGCTAAATAAAATAATCTGTTACCTCAGCAAATTTCACAAGAGGGTGAAAATGCATAAATTTGTAAAGTTGGGAGCATAGCAATATACGGGTAAACCATTTTACAAATTCTCGAAAATCAAAAATTCAAAATATTACTTTAAAGTGTGGTACCCCCCAGGGGTTTGGACAAAAATTTTATTTGAAAATTTGTCTTAGAAAAGAGTCCTTTATTATCACCTCAAAGGTTCTCTACGGTCATAAATATTTTAAGTACTCCCCCCCCTCTCAAACTTATTCTATCTCAGCTTTCTTAATATTGCCCTCTATTAATGTAATTATAACATCTGATAATAAGTTCTTTTTTTTATTTTTGAATCAAGTATTTGCTTGTATGAGAATTTCGTAGAACTGAAGATGATAACACCTGAAGATCCTTAAGAATCACCAAGGATTAGTCGAACTAACTGAAGATATGTAGCACTGCATGAGTTTTCTTAATGATCACTGAAATTTTGCCGCACTGTCGATGATGTACACTCGATGACTCTTTACCAAGTATTGATTTATATTTATCATATCAAATTTTTAGCATAAACCAAAAAATGCACAAAACACTTTTTCGAAAACTAAAATGTTAAAAACCACTAAAGTGATGTGCTGTGAATATTTTATCAATGGGCTTTATTTACTGTTTCTTACGTTCTTATGTTCTCTTATGTTTAGAACTGAATGCAAATAGTATTTTATTGGTAGTAAGAGTTCTGATATTTAAATTTTGTATTAAAATTAAAAAATTTTACAAAATAATTAAAACTTATTGTTTTAATCATAAGCTCGCAATTAAAAAAAATCTACAAAAGGCTACGAGCCTACTACAGCATAACCCTGATTATAGTTATTTATTCAAAATATTATTTACAAGTAACTTGAAGAAAACCAAAAAGTCTATCAAGTTTAAAAAATATACATACCTAATGCTTTAAATCCAAAATGTTTCAATTTGCAAGAATGATACTAAAAATAAATAGTATTGGCACAGCTTGAATTGTAAAATCAAGTTTTAGCCAAAAACGCATTTTTAGCGCATGAATGAAAAAAAAAGTAGACTATGTTTATTATTGTATTTAATCATACATTTTTAACACGTAGGTGGTTGAAAGGTATCTATAGTTAGGTATAATTCAAATCCCAAACGATAGTAGTTTATTGGCAGCTCCTCAAATAATTAATTTCACTGGCAAGAAGAAAACATACCATTATGGATGAACCAAATTATTATTGCTTACAATAAAGCTAAATATAAAAAACCTAGGCGTAGGCCACTTTTATGCAAACTTCATGGAAAGTAGATATTATAATGCCGTGTTAACAATGAAAAAGTGATTTTTCACTGCCTTTTAAGTACTTCAGCTCGCCTCTAAACGCGGGAGATAAGACAGTCAGTCTCAGGGAGATCGGTTCAAAGTTCGTAAAAACATTCGAGTTGTCTGTAAAGTCGGTTTACGGACGATAATTTTACGTGATAACGTCATAAGAAAACATTGATGAAAAATTGCATACTTTTATGAATTGAATTATGTTTATGTAACAGATAATACGAATTAAAACTATGTTATTACATTAACCCTCAATAGGCTAGTGCGTTATGTGCATGAAACATAATTGCATCATTTAGTGATCGCGAGATCGAACCTCATGCCGGACAAGTTTTTTTAATGGCATTTTATAATTCAAATGATTTCTATGTATGATGCAAAGCCGATCGTGCCTCTTTCTCGCTTGTTCCGCGCTCTTGCTTGCGGAACGTGACAATTTTTCGTGCGTGTAGCCGGTATATCAATTTATAAGACGTTATCACGTCAAAAATAAATGTTAATATTAGAATTTGATTTCAAAATTCTCTTGCAATTGAATTTATTTTATTTTATTTATTTAATTTATTTTATTCTTCTTCTTCTTCTTTTTCTGCACGTATTAGGTTGTACTTACGTCACCCCTGATCAGCCCATCTCTTTCTAGGTCTTCCAATACTACGTCTTCCAATTGGCCGATAGGAGAATATTTGTCTTTGTCTTCGCGGTATTCATGTATTTTAGTGTTTAAGTTGAAGATATTCAACTCATTTCGAATGTCGGTGTTTTGTTTTCTGTCTCGTCGTGTGAAGCCTAAAACGGATCTTAAAAATCTTATTTCCGCATGTTGTATTCGACTTTCGGTTTTTTTTTTGTTAATATCCATGTCTCGCTGCCATATGCAACTGCGGGCACCGACATTACCTTGTCGAACTTCAGTAGAGTATCATTATTTGTGCATTTTTTCAGCGTACGCTTAATTGTGCCATTAAGATCTTGTATATCTTTTTCCTCGTAAAGGCCTATAGTGCAGCCCAAGAATTTAAAATTATTTATTTGTTCTACAGGGATGTCTTCAGATACAATTTTTGATCTTATGTACTCTTGCCCTTCGAATGCCATTACTTTTGTTTTAGTTACTTTATTTTATTTATTTATTTAATTTATTTTATTTTATCTTATCTTATCATGACTGTGCTTCGGAAATTAAATTTTTTATTGAACTTTGTTGGAAAATATGTTTTCTTGGTAATTAATAAATTGTCGTCTAACCGACTCATTGTCAAAAATCCGGTTAACTTTTTGAGGTCGACAGTCGCTGTAGTGGCACTGCAGCCTTAAGCACTGTCCGTACATTTTTAATTTTTATTAGTTATTTTAAAATTCATTAATTTTTTTATTATACTAAAAATAAAGATTTTAAAAACATAAAATTTGTTATAAATTAATCGACTATTATTATTTTATTAAAAGTCGAAACGTTGTTTTTTTTAAGTTATTGAATGGATCAAGAATTGATTTTAAGGATACAAGTTTTTATTTTACTGGTATCCTTTTTTTTATTTGAAACGTAAATTTTTAATATAAATGTTGGTGGAAGACGGGAACGGCTTGATGCATTGTGAGTCAATTGCTAAACCGATATCCTCGATTCGATCCCGAGCAAAGTTAAAACTTTATTCTGACCGTCTTTCCTTCATTACGGCAAAAAGATGTAGCCTTAATGACTAGCACCTTTGCCTCTTAAGTCCGCTGGACAGCTAGCCAAACAGTCCGAGATCAAACTAGGGTGCGATCGTATGGCTAATACGACAGAAAACCAATCCACTTAACTGAAAGGATAAATTCAGATGGTAAAGTGTGAGCGCCGTGGAGCCAATAAAGCGCAGAAGAAAGCTTTACTTTGCTCCGAAATGAAATGGATCACAAAAAAATATTGACCTAAATTGCCCTATATTCTCCGTTAGGATAAAATACAGAAACAACCAGGCCAAATTCAAATGTAAAACGCAATAATATTAACAAATGCAAAGACCACCTTTTTTTTAAAAAATATTGTAACAAAATTTTGAATTTTGTTATATTCCTTTTGGCTACATCTCGTATTTGTATTTTTGATAATACGAGAAGATTGCGAGCCAAGACGTTTGAGGCGCATGACGAGAGATAAGGAAGAAAAGGTGCGGGGTGATTATAAAAGAGAGCCAGATTTTTTAGTTAGTTTTTACCTTTGATTTTGAGGTAGTGATTGGTGATTTTTTGTGTAGTGAAAATTACTAGAGTACCACCGCTCTTTCCTGCAGATTTACGCCAATTTCAAGAAAATTGTGTTCTTTGGATTTTTTTCGCGCCATTGGATTTCTTGAACACCTGTACGTTCAAACGATAGCGACCACTCGACATCAGCAATAAGATAAGTTTTTTTGTTTTATTACTTACCTTTCGTTTCTTTCATTTGCAGAGCTGCTCAACACCGATAATATTTTTGATAATCGTCAGCTGCGTTTGTCGATATAGCCGACGCTTGCTTCAAACATTTTTTAATTTTTTTTGGATCTAATTTTGAGCTCAAGCACCGTTTTAAAGATTCCAATTATTGAAAGTTTTTATTTAAGAATTGCTGGGTGAATGTTTAGAGTGTCGGTCGTGGCGAACGTCTCTTCCGGGTTCGCTCCCCATTGTAGGAACATTTTTTTTGTTACGAGAGAGAGTGCAAACTTGTTGCGGCTACGCCGGATTCATCCATAGTTTCCGCAAAGAAAAGAGCTAGTTTTTTCCATCTTGGGTATCCTCACGAAATAAAAGTTTGAGAATTTCGATTTTCAACCGTGTGGGAAAGAAAAAATTGCTGGACCTTCTCTGAAGAGTCCCAGCCATCCATTTTTTTTTCATAATATATGCAAACGTTGATAATTCTGACAACAAAAGGCTAAATGCGGTTGATACTACGTATAACTATTAAATTTGTATATCACGAATTATTAAAATAATTCGCAACCAAAGCAAAAAAATTGAGCAGTAAGGCAAAAAATAAACTCACCTCAGTTATTTTTGTTGTGGCAATGATTTCGGATCCCCCGATCAACCTGGTCCACAGATATGCGAAAACAAAGAAAATTTCCAAACTAAAGATTGCGAATCCCATGAATCATCCCAAAAGAATTCTTTTGTACGAGATTTACCAAAATTATTATTACAAACTCGCTTTGATGAGCCAATCGTAGATTGTTCTTATTTGTAAATAGATATTTGTGCGTCTTCTGTTTTAGACTTTTATCCGGTAAATTGATTTGCCAATATATTAAAATTCGGTAGAATATGTTTTTCTGTTTACTTTGTTTATGTTGGATTATCTTCTTCAAAATGCAGGGTGGAGAAAGTATGAACAGGAGTTTGGTTGATGAAACATTACATAACCGAGTGGAAATGCGATTAAAAAGCAAGAACGAAGCTTATGTATTAACTTGAATTTTATTACTTTTATGTAATTAATTGATAATTAAAAAATATATTTAATTATTATTTTTTACACGCTGATATTTTTATAATATTTCCTTATTCTTATTTATTTAAATTGTTTTTCAAATATCTTGTAATTATTTTATTTTTTTGACCTCTTTAGTTAAATTTTTACAAATCGCTGGCATGATTTTTTAAATTAATAAATAAATGTAGAATAAAATTAAATTACTTATAAGTTATTATAATTAGTTTAATTACATAATTACTCTGCCGAGGATTTATCTTAGCAGTCAATAGATATATTTTGTGTTTTCGTAGAATTTCTATGAATAAATGATTGGTTCACTTGGAAATAATAATTTATAATTTTTCTTGCGTCCTAGGTACTTCAGAGTAAAATTACTCTATCGCAGAAAAATGTCCGCGTACAGAGGTTATAGCGCACCCTCGGAGGAAGGAAAAATGCTTCTGATGCAAAACAATGCCGAGTGTGTCATGAATTATAATATAAGAAGCCAAGTAGGTACCCACATTTAAGTTTTCACATTAAAGAGTGAAAATATTTTACAGTTGCAGTAAGTAGGAAAAAGGCCGGAGGCAAAGGTTAGGATGTCACCATTGCACATATCATATTGAACAAACTTTAATTTTGTATTGTGATGGGCACCAAAATTGGTCGACCCAATTAAACTCGATTATTATTTTAAAAATTATTAATATTAAAAAATATTTAAAAAATGTCTTTGTGATTTATTGACTTATTTTCACACTTGCTTTTTTGAGCGATAAATTCTAGATTAAGAATTTTTCCTTGGGCAACATATGGAGGTACGGTCCGCTTTCTAAAGTCACTGGCGTGTTCTTCTGTAAGCACAGGTGAGTCTTAGAGCTTAAGACAGTTACCTATTCAGTCTTCGTTAGGTCTTCGTCCAGCAAGAGAGAGGTCTGCAATTATTAATTAGCGAGTACCGCAAATTTACGCGTTCTGAAACAAATCGAGTCGAAATAAAAAATGTGCGTGTTAAATCGGAACAAATTTAATTATTAAGTGCATTTTAGTGAATACGAAATTGTGGATTTTAAGTGTGGTGGATTAATTGATTTTTTGGAAAATGTTACAACCAAGGAAAATTTGCGGTTTATTTTATTTAACAATATTTATTGTTGTTAATTGTAACGCAGGTAAGGAGACTTTTTATTCGCCCTTTCTTCCAATTTCGCAACTAAATGTGGTTCGAAAATTTCAAAAGGTACTACCGCGTTACAAAATTTATCCTTCGCAAAATTTATAAAAACGTGAAAGTTGTGTCTGAAATAATCGAACGTGTGGCCTTTTTTTTCGATAAATTATATAGGAACTGCATGTCGCGTTACATTTTAAAAATATCAAGCACTTACAACCACGCGAAATCAAAAACATTTAGATTCGTTGAGCAAAAACCAGAAAAACTAGAAAGTTTTATAACAGGATATTTTAAATAAACGTCATTTTATAACCTTACCGATTTTGCTTTTTCAATACAATCACATTTTTGACAACAATTTTTACTTGCATCATTGCAGCTGTCACTTTAAAATTGAGTTTATTGTCCCGGAGTATACGGCTTAACCTAGTGATTTTCCAGCAGCTGTGATTTCAGATACAGTTTTTTTTACTTATGACCTTATGAGTAATTTTAGTTTTCCAAGTTTATCGTTTTTCTTCTGGCTGCTTTGCCTTCCAATTTGAATTGGTTAATTTTGCATCTCTCTAATCATATCGAAGAGTCTCATCAAAAATTCCAATATTGGTTGTTCGGAACCGATAGGCTAAACAGTAGGTTCCCTAGTATGTCCATTGATAACAATTTTTGACTGAAGAAAGCAAAAAATTGACGCCCCTTTCCGGATGGCAAATTAGACCTTTTAAAGAAACCGGGCTATTCAAAGTAATTTTTAATTTTTTGACTAATTTTTTATAAAATGATGCCTTTAGAAGATACAGTGTTTGCAAGACAAACAGAAAAAATTTTGTTGAAGAAAAACAATAATCGTAACTGAAAGGCTCTTGATTTTAGACACTAAAGGTTAGAATCAAATTTGTAGGTAATATTATACTCTTTAAAAAAGCTTTCAGCGATTTATACCAAAAAGTCCATAGTTTTGGTGATATGGCCAGTTGGAGGTAGAAGGTAGAAAAACTAAAAATTTAAAATAATAAAACCTAACAAAATGTTAAAATAATAACAATTTTAACTGCTAAGTAAATAATACATAGTACAAAGAAACATAATATTTAAAAAAACTAAAATGACAATAATTCACATTTAACAGGGTTAAACTTAGAAAATTTAAATAAACAAGAAAATAGAATTCTGAAAAAATTACGCTATAGAAATGAAAAAAATTTTTTCTTAAAAATAAAAAACTCTGTAACATAATTTTCTAAGTTTAACCCTGTTAAATGTGAATTATTGTCATTTTAGTTTCTTTAAATATTATGTTTCTTTGTAGTATGTATTATTTACATAACAGTTAAAATTTTTATTATTTTAACATTTTGTTAGGTTTTATTATTTTAACATCACATACTACTAAATACCACAAAAATACTTAAAAAATTCTAAAACTCTTTTAGGTTATTTTCTATTTACCAAAACTTTAAATTAAAAAATTGTTCTTAGAAATGTGCATGCAAATTTGAGATTATTGTCAATAATCTTCGCGATTATATTGTAAAATATTTTAAACAGATTTAGTGTAAATTTTATTTTGCTCAATTTTAATTATATAAATCTGAAAACTTCACTTTTAGGGTTCTATCCAAGTCCGCGAAGCCTTGTGTTATGGCTTCGTGTCTGTTTGTCGGTTCACATAATTCAAATTTATAGGTTATGTTCTCATTATATTGATGATATAATATATCGATAATGAAAATGATACTAAGTTAAATTAAAAACGCGTTGTTTATTATAAGCTTACAAAAGCTTCTACTAAATATATTTACTTGTATATTAGGAAATTTTTTATTCTAATTCTAACTAAAACATAATTATTCAAAAACAAAAGAACACAAAAATATTCACAACATGAAACATAAAAAGAAAGTATAATATACTGAACTGTAATAAAAAATATATGTATCCAAAATTTCCCAAAAAAAAAAATATAATTTTTAATCAAATCTGTCGGTAAATGCAGCAATTTTTAATTTTAAAATTTGGTTCGCTAAATAAACGATAAGCGTATGCATGTGCACTGAATTTCCATTTCAATATTTTAAAAATTTCTCTTACCATTCCAATAATTTCTAATTTTAAATTTATGTTTCATCCCATTCTATTCAAAATCCTGCTTATCTTCTAATCGACGTTTATCAACTACTACTAAATTCACATTAAATACTTTTGTATTAAAACACCTTTTAATTTCTTTCATAGTATAAAATTTCATAATCAAAAATCAAGAGACTCAAAGCTCCTCCGCCATGCTAGCACAAAAAGCACCGTTTTCTCTGCTAGTCGGAGCCAGAATTTTCAACATGCGTTCATTACCAAACTTCACAAAAATTTATAAAAATAAATTTTTTCTTAAAATTACAAATTTAAAATTTTGTTCGAGCCCCCCCCCCCTTTATATAAAAAATTTGAGATTTTGAATTTGCAATAACTCGAAAACGGCGAGAGATATCGAAGAACTGAGCAAACGAGACTTACAGTACTCGGATATGATGTGTAACATCTGACATCTCACCTTAGTAGTAAGCAACATTATTATTTGAAATAATTAATAATTATTATAAATCATTTAAAAATCGCAAAGTAGATAGAACGGCATTACGTTACCAGTAATCGTAACCCCAATCTGTAACAGATAATACGAATTAAAACAATCTTATTAGACGAACCCTCACATCGTAGTGCATGAAACATAATTACATTATTCGGTTATTCGGAACAAAGAATTTTTAATACAAATGATGTCTATGTATTCCGATAAAATAATTTTGACGCTCATTAGTCAAATCAAATAGCGCACACTTTTCTGGCTTCCTGTTACACATTTTCGTCCCATTTCACGAAATTACCCCCGAACATATTTTTTACTATAGGCCATTATTGAATGTTTTACAACATTATAAATTGTTTATATTTTTGATATTTCAAAATTTAAGCTTTAAAAATCGCCTGCGGCGGTTTGTGCTGTTGGTTTGTTCAAAAATTATGTTGAAAGTTACAATAAGTTTTGAAACAGTATACAGGATGGTTTACAAAATTTAAAGACGGCACAAATACATATAAATGAATTTAGCTTCATTTATTTTGTCTTTTATTAAACTTTCTTACACTTACAAATTTCTTAAACAAGTAACGTACATGAAAGTTTTACATTAAAGTAATTGCATAAAATAAATTGCATGAAAGTTGAGCTTGCGGCTCATCAAATGACCAACATTTTTGGTATGTCTGTAAAAATGCAAATTATATCAGAAAATTTTTTTAAATTATTAAAATATTTATTCGGGCGATTTAAATCAAATTTGGAGGCGTTTCGCTAACCTGACGGGTGTGAATGTTAAAAATTACGCAAAATTTAAATTTTTTTCTGAAACTTATTTATTATGAATCGAAGCGTAAAATTAACAAATCAAATGCATATTTGCAAATATGTTTAATTATATTTATGTAAAATTCAAAAAGAGAACTTAAAAACTTTCTATACGTTAAATGTTATTTAAATGCCAAAAACTTTTATTACAAATTTAATGGCGCAGTCGTACGGTTTGGTTTTTTTTAGTTTTTTAAAATGGTTCTCGAACAAGCCGATGGCCTCCGCGAAATAACTCTGTAATTTTAAACCTCGTCGAAAATTTTTGTAATTCAAATTTCAAAATTGTAACGCGAAACTCTTTTGGCATTGCGATATCTTCGGGGCGTTGTACCCACGGTATGTAAAATAGAAGGGAAGGTGTTGATTGTTGCCCAAATTTGCAATTTAAAGAAATTATGGCGTACTTTAATAAGCGAAACAATTAAAAGGTGCGAGGCTTACTTTTGGATGTTTCTCAATCAGAATTAACAGTAAATCTTATTTTAGTCTGCAAATTTAAATATTGACATTATTTCAAAAAATTAGAATAGTTTAATATTGCATAAATGTTTAGTTTTGTAGGTTACATCTTGGTTTACATGTTAAAAATACTTGTTTAGAATGTCAGAGGTGTAAGATGACTTCTTCTGGCTGCTGCATTTGTTCCTTTCTAAAATAACATTTTTTTAGATGTGAAGTATATATTATTGTCTTCTTCGTTTGCTTTTGAAAGTTTGTCAAAACATGACGTTTCCACTTGAAAAGCGCTTTCAAAAAATTCACTACTTTGCTATTATTCCCACGTATTCGCCACTCCTAAAGAATTCGACTTCTCAGCGTGAAGAAGTAAACAGAATTTAAGTTGTTTGTTAATGCTTTCGGGTTCGCATCATTTTTTTCTTAAGTGCGTGCCAATATTGATTCACAACAGCGAACAGGACGCAAGTTCATTACTTTGACACCCATTTGGTCGAAAATATTCAAGTTCACGGACTGGACTTATTCGATCGGCATTGTGTGCTTCCAGTTTTGGACGGCCTTTAATTATAACCGAACCTATTCTATTATGGCTAGAAAATAAAAACCGTTCACACTTCATCATTTGAAAAATCATTGCGTCAATTTTAAGCACCGGGCTTGAAAGAAGACCCATGCCAGTTAATTTAAAATCAATTTTGCCCGCTTATATTTGTTAATAACCGAAACAGTTACAATCAATACAAAAGGTCAGTTAATAAGCAAAATATTTGATTTATGTATTTTTATACTTTCTAAATTTAAGTGGCACTTATTTGGTACCACACTATTTATGTAAGCTATCAATTAGTACAAAAAACTTCCTCTTAATAAAAATTGCAAAAAATGCCTCTCGAAGTTATCGTGTTTGAGTTTTCACGAAAAATTAAGTCGGCAAGCTTGCACGTGAAGTTTAATGGTCACGAAGATTTTGATAAATGTAATTTCATTCAAAAGCCTAAATAGCGTTTAGCTTTGTGGGAAGCTTTTGAATGCATCAAATTAGGCCAGCGATTCAAAGGAAGCGACAAGCGAAATATTTCGCATATAATATACATAACATAACCTACTGTAGCAACGAAAAATTCAAATTTATCATTTTCAAACTGACAAGTTTGTATTAGTATTTTGACAGCGCCAGCTTAAAAAATGTTTTACCTTTATCTCTTTTTTTAATTTAATCAGGTTAAGGGTTACCGGCATTTTCCGCATTAGTGGCGCGCGTGTATTCCTACCAATTTTGTACAACGGTTTTTTGGCAAAGGTTACCATTACACTAACAACACTCACGACCTTTCAACTTGGCGATTTTTGATTGATTAAATAAGAAACCAGATATGTAATGACCAAGTCAATATTTTATGTAACCTAACGGAAGTTTGTATGTATGTACTTGCATATTAGTTATTTTAAACCAGCGTAATTAATTGAACAATTACATAAATAGTATTGTTTTTGTATAAGAAAATTAGAAATCTGAGAAAATAATTGCACTTCATACATATAGGATTGGGAATAAACTTTCTCTCCAAATTGAACTGCGTCAACTTCAACGCAATTTTTAGTAATTGTTGAGCGATGCTGCGTTTTAATTAGGAAAAATAGAAATTATGCCTGCGTCTCGAGTTATTTAAAACAATTTTTTTGATTGTTGTTAAAAAGGAGCACAAATTGTATTCAAGGTCTGAACATTCCGATGGAGCTATTTAGAAAGTTTGATTTTTATTAACCTGTTGCTATATTAAGATTTCTTCAATACTAGGTATATAATAAAGTCATAAAGTTGAAACATAATTCAGCTGCAAATTGCACGTTAAAGGAAATTTACTAACGAGGTGCTGCTAGACGAAGTTTAATCATGGATAACGAAATGAATTTGAGAGAATTATGCATTGCTTACTTTGAAAAATTTCCCTGTCATTCCCAACAGCTTTGGTTTCGTTCTCAATCCAGACGAATTCAATAATTCAATTTTGATTTGGAAGGCATTGGATAACTCAATGTTATCGTAGGGCATTGGTGTGAAATTTTCGTGACGAACCGGCTTTTGTTCATTTAGAACAGGTATTCAAACTGTCGAGGATTCTACTACAGTGCTAGTTTAACAGCCGTTTAAACCAAATTTAACTTAAAACCAGGTTTAACTATTTTTTCACCTTGTTCAGTCATAGTTTAAGCATTAAACTAGGTTTAAACCAAGTTTAAGTTAAACCATCGAAGTTGATAGTTTAAGAGTAGTTTAAACATAACCTAGATATTCACAAGCATTATAATGTATTTTTAAAATTGACTTTCTGGGAGAATAAATGTGCAAGCTATATGCGATGCAAAAAACTTCAATAACTCTAGAATTAGGGCTAAATTTGAAAATGGCTTGATGGGTGATAGTTTAATACTAGGTGCAGAACGGTTTACCAGGTGGCTTACTATATTTTGTAATCTACAAGTTTAATAATAAGTATTGATTATTGTAGAAAAAAACTACATAATTTTACTTATATTATTAATTAACCGTAATTTGATTTCGAGTTTCTAATATAGGATCTGCCAAAAAATAATTTTACTTCTATTTTGAAATTGTATTTATAAGAAACTTGGTAAAATTTAAATTTGTACTAAATTTTCAAATTACACTATATTACGAGTATTAAACTATTGTAGTTTATTGTTTAACAATGTTGTTAAACAACATTTAAACAATTTAAAAAATCAAAATAAAACAGAAACTTCGTACAATTTACAAACGTCAAAATATTCTTGTTAGTAAATAATACCAAATTAGTTAAATATAACACAAAATCCCTAGAAATTTTAATACCAACCATACAAATTACTGCTAAACTGTAGATTATTTAAACCCTTCTTAAACTTCATTTATACAACACCTACGTTTTTAATCGTCGTTTATAAATTAAACCAAGTTTTACAAAACTCGAAATTAAACTCACCCTGTACAAGTGGCCCTCAGAAAGTAAATTATTATTTAACACGAAAAAAAAAATGCAGCCTTTTTCGTAGGGCGCCAGAAAATGCGGTGGTTTCTGCCGAACTTTTCTAGCTTTTAAAATTTTATTCGCAGATATCCAGAGCGCAGTTCTCTTCAGTTCAGGTTATTATAGAACTTATTTAGACTTAATAGACTAAAAATCACAATGAATTTTTTTTCCAAAAGTCAGCAATCAGATATTACTATTTTACAGTCATAAAATAAATCGATTTATTGCATTCTGTTTAGATTTACAACTTTTATTGTTAAAAGAAACCAATCGGTTTTACCGCCCAATTTACATAGAGAAATTTTAATTATTAAAAGAAAAGTACCATAAAAGCTATTTTCAATTATGTTAAACAAACTAAAAAAAAAGCGATGACAATGAGGACGTTAAAAGCTAATATTTTACTTTTTTTATTATAACATCTTTAATGACAATGAGTATTTTCTGTGATGAATTACCGACTCGTTTCTTGACAAAAAGAAAAGTTTACCTTTTGTGTAAAAGGTCAAAGACTGTGAGAATGCATAAGCAACAGATACACTTTCAATTAGTTTCAGTTAATTTTGAATAGGTTATTAGTATTGACTAACTTCCAAGAATGATTCGTAGATTCAATGGCTCTTAGTAATGCACTAAATTTAATTATTAATCCATCCCATTAAGTTAATGTGTAATTATCGAAACATATTTTGTTATAAATCGAGCAAGCGAGCCTTACAGTACTCGTATATATGATGTGTAACATCTGACATCTCACCTCGGTAGTAAGCAACATTATTATTTAAAATAAATAATAATTATAAAACATTTAAAAATTGCAAAGTACGTAGAATGGCATTACGTTACCAACAACGCCAATCTGCAATAGATAATACGAATTAAAACAATTTTAATAGATTAACCCTCTATAGCGTAGTGCATTATGTGCTAGAAACATAATTATATCATTTGGTGATCGTGAGTTCGAACCTCACGTCGGACAGTTTTTTTTAATGGCATTTTATAATCATTAAAATCAAATAGCGCGCGCTTTTCTGACTTCCTGTTACACATTTCCGTCCCATTTCACGAAATAACCCCCATAAGCGAGCGGAAAGATGTTACACATCAAAAATGCATTACAGTACAGTCTCGGTAATCCGAACTAATAGAAATCTGGCCTCATTCGGATTACAGAAAAGTTCGGATTACTGGATAAAGCTAAAAACAAAAATTTCCTCTTCTCTTAATTGCCGGAACAATAAAATTTTATGAGGTGGGACATCATTTTCACATGCTCATTTTAAATAAATGTTAAAACTATCATATCAAATTTTTTAGCATAAACCAAAAAATGCACAAACACTTTTTCGAAACTAGAATGTTTAAGTTATCACAATATATAAATACACCGTATGTATATTATCACAAACGTTTATCGAGTTACACTACCTAAACCACTTAAAACTATCGACGGATTCTTTATTCTTTACGTGATTTCTCATTTTCGTCATTTTCGTCACTTTTTTCATCATCTTTTACATTCGGATCTTCAATAAATTTAAATAAATAAACTAAATAATATATTAAAATAATGAATTTTAACTGTTAAGTAAAGAATACATATACTTACATAAAAAAATAATATTTAAAAAACAATAAAAACAACAAATTAACATTTAACAGGTCTGGACTAAGAATATTTGAACAAACAAGAAATGAATTTTGAAAAAATTACGTTATATTATAAAAATAATGAAAATTTAAAATATAAAATAAAAACTTTGTAACTTTGTATAAAGGCCTCTATTTCACAATTATTATTGATCGATCAACTTAAAAATTCATTTTTTAGGTTAATTTTCTATTCAATAAATTTGCTCAATAATTTCTGAATCAGTTAAATTATTTTTTTCCTGATTTCCTCCATTTACCCACTGTTCTACTTCAGCTTGTAAACACTATTTTTCATCCTTTCTTTTTTTCCGCAACTCCAACATTTTTCTATAATTCAAAAGTTTTTTGTTGTTCGGATTAGCGTGTGTTCGAATTACCGAGACTGTACTGTATTACATTATTTACACAAATTTTGTTAAGCCCAGGTTGCCTTATAAAATATGCACTATAGTCTGTTTTTTTTAAGAAAAATATTGGAATTTGTACTAAAGTGACAACCTTGAATTGTAAACCAATGAAATTGCTTTGAAGTTAGACGCTATTACAATAACGAAATTTTTGCGATTGAAGTGCTATGCGTGTTGCCTAAACTGAACCGGGTAAAGTCATAAATAAGATAGATTTGAATTTAGAGTTTAATGTAATATCGAATAGACAATTTGCTTTTAACACGAATTTCGTTATAACATTTCGCTTTTTTGTGGTGAATGTTTAATATTATTACAAAATTAAGTACTTTTTAAATTATCTGAAGTTTCCCAATGTAAATTAGACTTTGCAAACGACGCGCCACCTATATTATTCATATCTTAGATCGACTATAGACTTAAAATTCTAGTCGAGCAGCTATTTTTGTCGGAATCTTTGATCTTCATCTTCCTTTTTTAAATTCACTGTGTTCATCTTTTTTGTGTGGAAACTGTACGCTTCGCCAACCAGTTATTTTGCATTTAGCGTAAACGACCAATTTTTATTAAGGTATAATAAAATTAACTCACTTCATTTTTAAAAATAGAGAACAACAAAGTTTTGTTTGCGGTCAACAATGAATTGCCAAGTAAAAAATACTTTTAACAATAAAATTGTGTCGATACAATCTCCCTAATTTAATATTCTCTTGACAAGAATTGTTTTCTCTTAAATTTTCATTTAAATTTTATCAATTTGCAATGCAAATTCCATTAATATTGCATCCTTGAACTTTTTCGCAATTATTTTTATTATTTTTAGTTAGGAATTTTATTGCACCGTTGATTTTACCTTGAATTATTTTACGAGTATTAATTAAATTTCTGCAAATTTATCGTGATTTACTAATTAATTATTATCAAATTTTGCGTTTTTTTCCTGTAATTACTAAGCAGGTATGTTTAAATTATTTTATTGCATATTGGGGGGCAGGCAATGGGTTGCTGAAAAATTAGTAATTTCGGCGATGTGTCTTTGCACCTTGTAGAATTTCTTTCAAACGCATAATTTATTACTTCAAATTAAATGCTTGTAAATTTAACAGCATATAATTTGTTGTTCTTCAATATGTACTCATAATGAATTATATGTTCTGCATTAATGCTACGTTAAAATTGCGGAACAACTAATTAATTACTTAATTATTATGATGTTAAGGAAGTTAACTGCTTCAATGATGCTTCAGTTCTTGAAATTACCGAAGTCTGTTATAATAAATTTTTACCCTGTTTTCAATGTCCCGAAAATCTCAAAAAGGTATTAAATGGGGTAATACCCCAAAAATTATATTTTAAATCAAATGAACAAAACTTGAAAGATTGGCTACCAAATATCATTATAAATAAATAAAATTTAGCCCTCGGGAATAAGTAATTCACCGTGTTTGCGGTAAACTGAGATCGTTCAGTTTAAAAAACGAGTGTTACTGCAATGGAATAAGATAAAACTATTACTTTACTTTATTATACCGCTAATTTACCAAGCTGACCATTAACGGCTACTGTACGGAAACCTTCCGGTTTACTGAATCAAGTTATTATATAAAAAGAGGATTTACTATAAACTTACTCTGTAATTTGTTAAAGAAATCGTAAATTCAAACATTTTCTAATGGACAATGATTGCTACTTCAATCGAAAATTTAATTATTATATAATTCTTACTTAAATGTATATAACCGAAAGCCTTACTCTTTTCCGAGTAAGGAAAAGCTCTCTTCCCCCTTCGATGAGGTGCGGAATGAGGATGACCAATCAGAGCAGGATTTTCGACCTGCGTATGACTGGCGACAGCGACAAGACAAATCCTAAAAAATGTTTTTTATCACATTACAAAGGATGTGTAACATCTTTCCACTCACTTATGGGGATAATTTCGTAAAATGAGACGGAAATGTGTAACAGGAAGCCAGAGAAAAGCGCGCGCTATTTGATTTGACTAATGAGCGCCAAAATTATTTTATCGGAATATAGACATCATTTGTATTATAAAATGCCATTAAAAAAAACTGTCCGAGGTTCGAACTGTGAGGGTTCATCTTGTTTTAATTCGTATTATCTGCTACAGATTGGGGTTGTAATGCCGTTCTACCTATTTCGCGATTTTAAATAATTTATAATTATTAATTATTTCAAATAATAATGTTGCTTACTAGCAAGGTGAGATGTCAGATGTTACACATCATATACGAGTACTGTAAGATTCGTTTTTTTTTGTTATATCTCGAGAACATTTTTTTTGTTTGGTCGTCTTCGACACTTTGCACGGGGGCTGTGTTGTCCTCACTTACTAACAGAGCAAAATTCCGGCTGTGAAATTAGTTCACCCACTTTCCATTTTCGCTCCATTTCGCTTGTGGCCTTAGATTTTGTAAAAATCTCAAATATGGAATATAGGACAGAGACAGCCTTCTTTTTGTAAAAACATTATCGACCCCAAATTCTGGACTGGAATAGAAATATGCAGTGCCGTGCCGCGTAAAAATTGTGAGCGATTTACTTTTTCCGTTTGGAATTCATTAAAAAAATTCTTGAAAGTACACCTACATTCGCTTAATTGCGATGGATTATTTTTAGGCTTTTTGAGATCATGCATAAACGAACACACCAAACAACTATGGAGAAAAAGTACCTTATATACGATAGTGCAAGTGAAAGTATGTACCTACCGTTTGTTTGCGAGTACTTTAAGTTATTGGGCACGTAAAAAGAAAGTCTTAGACACGACAAGATCTTAAGAAACTTATAATTTCCTGTACGAGCAGGTCATAAAGCAGCAGGTTTGCAGGAATACGCTCCCAGGCATTTTTCAAAATACGCACATACATCTTATGTAATAAAATAAATAATATAAAAACCTGCGTTCAAAAGTGTTCCCAAAAAGTCAATTTCATATTTTATTTGGGTTAATGGAATTTATCGTTAATTAAATCAAATTATTAATACCTTCCAGCTAAGTGACTTCATTTAGTTGGATGCATTTAATACTGGGTTATTATCGTTGTTCCTGTGTAATTCAGACTTCGTGTTTGCTTTCGGAAAGCAATGAAGCGTGGATTTGATGATTGAAGTAATTGCAATCAAAAGTAAACGGAAGTGAAAAAACTCGATAATGATAATTTAAATTAAACAACCTGAAAGACAAGACACGTTTGCCGGTTTATTGCTCTCGATACGTACGGACTTGTAACTTATTGCACCGAACGTTACATTTTTTACCGGTCATTTGAATTTTGGCAGTCCAAATTTGGCAACTTACATGATTTTTGCATTCGATCTTCTGGCTTTTTTTTATAAAACGAACAAATATTTCAAGTCTAGTCGTGGTCCACAGCTCGTAGTCGTTTTGAGCAAAAAAAGGAGAGCCCACCACAAGGTCGCGTTACGATGTCAATTTTCTTGATTATATAATTTTTATATTTCTATAGAAAAATTCGATCGAAGAAAGTTTCCAATTATGCAACGAGTGCTAACTCAAAAGAAAAAGAGTCGGCGGCGGCGGGGACAAAATTTCCGTTATGGACGCAATAAGTTGTTATAAATAAATAAAATAAAAAAATTCTATTTTCAAGCAAATAAAAGGTAATTTCATTAATTGTACACATTTACAGTTTCATATACGCTTACTTTTATTGTTCAAGATAAAATTACGGTTTTCTCAACTTAGCATAAGTTTACTTTGTTTAATTAACTAGACTACCTACATTAAAAATTTATTTCTCATACGTTCATGAAAAATTGCTTAACATATATCTGAGATAGTGTAAACGAAGAGCTACTCATGCACCAGATTATATAAAATTTGTTCATTGTTTTAAATTAAAGCCAAATTATATTTGAGAACATTCATTTGCAAATAAAAGTGTACGTACATTTTTTGGTGTTGTAATTATTATAAATTAATTAAGTAAGAGAATGACACAATTTATTTTATTGTATTTTGATGATTCCTGTGAAGATTAATAAGATCGTGAGAATTGCGGTATTCAAGTAAAATACTTTCTTATTCAATTGCATCAAATTTTATGTAATATTTTTGAATATTATTTTGAAAGTATGTCCAATTCAAAAGTTAGTTAACACTGCTCAATTGGCTAATTTTAATGTTAAAATGTTCAAACTGTAACTTCCTCTTTACGTGTGAACACTTCCTCATATACAGCGCAACATAGTTAATATTACATTCCGGCTGTATTTCCCTTATTACTTTATATTTTTATCTTTATATTATATCGGCATCCAACTTCTTCTGGACCAACCTCAGTTTCTTCTTACAATAATATGTTTTTGATGTGTAACATCTTATGAGGATAATTTCGTGAAATGAGACGGAAATGTGTAACAGGGAGTCAGAAAAGCCCGCGCTATTTGATTTGACTAATGAGCGCCAAAATTATTTTATCGGAATACATAGATATCATGCCATTAAAAAGAACTGTCCGACGTGAGGTTCGAACTCGCGATGACCGAATGATATAATTATGTTGCAAGCACATAACGCAAAACGTTGTGAGGGTTCATCTAATAATATTGTTTTAATTCGTATTATCTGTTACAGATTGGGGTTACGGTTACTCCTAACGTAATGCCGTTCCACCTATTTCGCGATTTTAAATAATTTAAAATTATTAATTATTTCAAATAATAATATTGCTTACTACTAAGGTGAGATGTCAGATGTTACACATCGTATACAAGTACTCTAAGGTTCGTTTTTTCATTATCCAAACCAAGTTGGTCCGTAATTTGTTTCTGTAGGTATTGGCCACAAAAGTTTGATACTGCATCTAGACAATTGGAAGTTGCATCTTAAGTTTCTCACCATTGCCATTGCATTGTTTCAAAATGTAGGAACTTGTAGTGATTCGCATTATTTAAAATTAATTAACTTTAATCAATTTAATTCGGTTTGCTTCAATTACAAACAGCTTGCATAAATTTGAATTCGTTGATTTTCACTTCTCGGTGTTACCAAAATAATTCGAGCTGCAAGGAAATTACCTCATTAGTGCATTAACTGTTGACACGTAATTTTACGATTGGATAACAATAAGCGAGTTACATACCATTTTATGCGAATTAACGGTGCAGTTTAGTAATCGTTTGCACTTAAATGGTATTTCAAATCGAGAATTATTGAATGCGGAACGTAGTTCTTTTGACCTTAATCAAAAGAATACGGTTATAGTTAAAATCCGCATAAACTAAGATGCACTTTGTTGTTTTTCATCCGCCTCTATTTTCTCAGAAATAAACTGCTTCTGCATGTAGACGCCCAAAAAGCTTAAAGATGTCGAACGTGCAGCTAAGTAGATTTTAGGTGCTTCGGGAAGCACCTACGCCAGTTAAGGGTTAACCCTAACCTCACAAAGGGTTAATTGGTTTGACGGCCTCGTTATAATTTCCATTACAGCTGTAGTTACGTCTGGTGATCAAGTTAAGTGTTTAACGCGTTGGTGCGCGTAAATTCTATAAAAGCCAGTTTATATTTTATCGAATTTAATCTAACATGGAATGTAACTTAATAACAAAAACCGCTACGTAAAATAACGTTTTTCGTATTTGCAAAAAACAAAAACTTTCTAAAAAAACCATCAAGTTTGATTTTTAAACTTGAAATATTTCGAGAATATTAATTCAAAAAATGTTAAGGCGAAGCCGACATAATAATTTTTTATGTCATTGTCACGAAATTATGATGAGGTAACGAAGCGTTAAAAATAACAGCAATTTAAAAAATTAAGTTTCCATAATGTCAAGTACTTAATGAATATTTCCGATTGTAACCGGCCGTAAATTCATCGATAATTTGACAATTTGTTCGATACCGCTAACTTCCAATTATCTATTGTTTTGAAAAAGCGGACGTACAAGTAAAAGTATCTTAGATCTTGGTGTATATCTAATTAACCGAGATGACGAATCCAAAAATAGCAAGTCCCGTAAGCCCGACTCGAACACCCCCGGTAATTCCCCGCTATCGCCTTACGCTACGCCGCTGCGTAATATTCCACGTTCGTGTGGCATTAAAACTTTCGTTTTCGTTTATTGGACAATAATAATTATGAGTTGGTCGGGTCTTCAAAATGAAGAAATAAAAATCGAAGTTATAATCATAGCCTTCATTTCAATCCTTTGCATATTAATGAGCGTCCACGTTGCGAAAGTGCGTTAGTAATACATGGGATAGTCGTAATGTCGTCTTCGAAGAATTTCTTCCAAATACATAATTATCCAGCGTTTCGATGGATGCATAAAAATTTGAAAGTTAATATTTTTCTCTTTGTGAAGCGAAGCTAAAGATTCCCTCGGTTAGGTTTTTGAATAACAATTACGGGCGTTGCGTAAGTCGGCGATGTTTTTTCGAAAAGAAAGTTACGGTCAAATACCTCCTGGCACGATGAATAGGACTTTTTCGATGAAATGCAAAACGGATCGAGCAATTTACTTTCGTCTATTGTTATTGTTTTAGGTCTCCTACACACTTTGCTTGCTAAATTTAGCAAGTTTATGCATTTAAGTCAGAAGAACACCAACGTGACATTGCCGGTTTCATTATTTCCACACCCATAAGCACAAGTTGGTAAGGTATGTCGTTCAAGGTTATGGGTTCCTCTAACAGTACTTCTGTCATCTAAGGAGCTACTGCTTTATCGGTTCGAGTTAGCAATTGAAAAACAATCCGTGTTTTTATCGACATTGGTCCGTCGAAGTAGATAACTAGACCACATAACTCGTTTATAAAACCCTAACGTTTCTGATTGATCGACCCAATTATTCCATTCTGCAATACCCGATCCTATTTCTTTTGCAAACTTATGGTTTGTCTCTCCTTTCAGGAAAAGCACGTTCGCATATAACTGAAGATTTATGACGCCGTTTTTACTCACGTAAATTTACCGCAAAAGAACAATGAGAACTTTAGGAACTTTCAATTACGTATCTCGCTAGATTTATGAATGAATTGTTCGACAAACCCACATAGGTTTTTGGGAAGTTTTGCGATCAATGCTCCATTGGACTCTTTTAAGCATAACATTGTGCTCTTCCACTTTCTTCATTTGTTCATAATAATAAAAACTTGAAAAATTCAATTAGTAGTCTTTTGAACACCGATATTATATAAACTTAACGATTATTTTATCTCTATCATAATCTCGATAGCGCAAAGGTATGGTCTATTGGATTCGTAGAAAGTTATTTCATAATACCCGTCATTTAATCATATCATTAGGCACGCGATGCCTTGACGATTTTGAGATTTTTTCCCCAAGACTGCAGACCAAAGCTGCTGCCATCAAATAAGATAAAAACGAGCCTTACAGTACTCGGATATGATGTGTAACATCTGACATCTCACCTTGGTAGTAAGCAACATTTTATTTGAAATAATTAATAATAATAGATCATTTTATCGAAGACCGAAATAATTACCTTCCCTTTGAAAGTTAAACTTACTTCGGTAAATTTTTGAAGCCTACAAAGATGACCGAATAAAGTTTTACCAAATTTTCTTAGTAAGTGTTACGGTTTTGGGCAGACTGAAACCGGCCAAAAAAAATATTTGCATTAGATACTTATTTCGAGTGTAGTTCATGGTAAAAGACTCGAAAAGGCAATTTGCGAGCAAGCTCGATCGTAATACGTTTATTAAACCCAAGGCCACCTACGATGCAGAAAAATAAGGAAACCTCGAGTATTTAAAACTAAAGAACTGGTTTACAGCATGGCATTTTAAAGTACTCAAATTTGTCACAATTAAGGTGTAACCAAATCAATTATTTTGATTAGTTATTCATAAATTAAAGATGTGCAAAATTTTATTACAATTCTTCGAGTCCCAAAAAACGGCACCGTATTCATTGAATATTAATACAGTACCGGTATTGTTTGTTAGCAAGTGAAAGTACAAGGCGTACAATTATTTATCTATTACAAAGGCGAAAAAGTTAACTGTTCTGGTGTACAACAAGTTTGCATTCGAAGGTTGAATCATTTTGCATATTTTATGTTGGGATTTTAATCAAAACAATTCCTAACTATTTTTCCCAAAAATGATTGATGATTTTTTGGATTGTTCCAAAAAACACTCAAATTTGCAAATAATAATAAATTTTAAGTTCTCAACCATGCAGAAGAATCGATCACTTTCGTAAAAAAATTGGCGTGGTGACAAGTAATTACCTAACTTGGAAAACAGTTCGCACAAGATTAGTAATTACGGTACGGAAGGAGCTTTTGGGAGTGGTTGGTTTGTTGATTTCTTGGCATTGTTATATAATTACGCAAGAAGTCGCACAGTGTGACGTGTCAACAACGTTTTGATCAAGATCGAGATGAGATAAGATAGCAATTAAGTGAGCCATTTAAATCCATAAGTTACCGTTAGCAGCGACCTCTACGAAATATGCAAGTGTGCCATTTTGTGTCGGAATAATGGAAAAATTAATTTTTAATTTATCGATCAAATATTCAAAATTTTTGATTACAATAAATATATTGAAAGGAGCACAAAGTTAATTTGCCTAGTAAACTAAAAATGCTTCCTAATTCCATTTAATTTAAAATTTATTGAATGAACCTCATTACGTAACCAGTTCGTCGATTTATTAAGTGTATTTGTTTGTGAATATTAATCGGCTAAAGTAGAAATAGATTAAAAATGTGTGATTTTAGGTTAACTATACATATTTAGTAAGTTGTAGCCTTGTTTGTTTTGAATAATTTTGTGTTATACAAATTATAACAGTTAATTACGAGAGTGTCGCTTAAATATTTGATATTATTTAACACTATAATATGTCGTTACGTGTTAAATTGTCTTCGGGCTGACCTGAGCTACAAATAAATGTAAAAGTGACACATGGCATCTGACGTTCTATAACAAACATTTGACAAATTGATATGACATTAAAGGAAATGTCGAACAGTTTATGTACAGAACACGATTTAGTTATGTTAACAAACATGCAACCTGGTTATAATGAATTACGTATTGAACTTGGAGTTCCCCAGGGCAGAACACAGGGTGAACAGTATTATATAACACTTAAAATAGATTATCGATGCTGGACACCCCTTCTATATTTAAAATTTTTCATTTATAACTAATTACTATTACGTACATGGAATAAAATATTAATTAAATTTTTTGTTACAGGTAAGACCGTTAACTTATGAATTATTGGTATTGGTAAGCATATATCTCTTTATCTTCTGTATGGATGCTCCTCCAATTGCTGATTATCTTGAAATATCGGTGGTTCTCAACTTTTTCCACAATTTCCTATTTGAGACCAAACTACAAACAATGCTACATGATAATCTTGAACAACTGACTCATCCATCCTCTTGCAATACCAGCACTACACTTCACAAAATGTGAAGGTTGCGTAATTACTTGGCAAATATCCTTTCTCCTGATTACAAGATCGAAACCATTTGAGGGTTTGGTATTGTTTTCTGAAAATGAATCTCCGGAACTTAGATAGGATCACGAGGTTTCTCTTCCAACAAGTACACATCTTTAAATATCAAACAGTAATAGCAACATGTTTGCATAATTATTTGTTCTTTAAATAACATTAAATAAATATGAAGTAGTCGCGTTATAATAACGAAATGTACGGTTATAATACATTGTTTACACAAAAAAAGATCATTTACACGAGTAGCGACCTGTTTTTGCTTTTTAATTATGACGATTCATTAAAATTATTTCAAATTTTTTAAATCATTTGCTAATTGAGCTTATTTAGGTCAAATGCGTAACAGTTAATTGATTGAAATTAAATGTAATTGCAACAAAATAAACATCATTAAGAAGAGCGCCATAATGATGATTGGGAAGATTCATTTTATCGCGTTTATTTACGCTGCGATTAAATCGTACAAAATAAAACACCAAAATTATGGTCCGCTGAAAAGTAAACTAACCGAAATCATTTTGTTTAAATCTCATTGTTAAAACGTAAAAATCAATCAAATTAAATATCAAGATACGCATTCTCTTTGCAAAGGATTTATAAGTGTTTTGAGTTTTGCGAAACTTCTACTGCATTTGTAACAGTAGAACAGGCAAGGTACAATATAATTAATATTTTAATATTATAGACAATTAATATTTGTTATTTTTCATTATTTGCATTTAAAATTGCAATAACAGCTGCAAAAATTAGCGTGTTTTATATTTTTATTTGTATCTGCTTCAAAGTATTATAGTGTGGGCACTGTCCTAACTTAGTCCATATAGCGCAATGTAACAGTAGAACCATGATGCCAGCTACAGCAATACTATAGCTTCAATAGCCAGCGCTTAGGCCCGTGCCTACCAGATACTTGCAGTTATATGATACCTCGCCATAAACAGTTTTTCTTATCGGACACATGCAAGCGGCATTTTAAAGCTTTTTAGATGACAAAAAAGAATATTTATCTCAAATTAAATAAAAAAAATAGAAATTAAGCGGTATTTTGCACTTTGTACTGTATTTTTATGATTGCAAAATAATTTAAGCGGTAGTGCTATTGCGAGATCGCCTATCTTCACTTGCACTGTTATCAATACAAAAAGACATTCTTGATGAATTATTAAAAACGGACACATAAACAGATTTGCAAAGAGCAAAAATAAAAGAATCAATCATTGTTTATAAATACTATAAACATAATGTAGAGTTACTCGAAAAAGTATTCGGACGTTTCTGTGTTAGCAATGTAAATTGTTCCTTTTGGACACTGTTTTTATTATATAAAAATTGTTTTTACAGCAATACTTATTAGACATTTTTTGTCGCAAATTTCATTGCCTTTGTTTTTGTTCCTATACATTTTTTTATTTTGTCGCCTCGTTTTCAATCGAGAGTGACTTAAAGCAGACTCGGTAAAACTTTGAATAAAACTAAAAATTCACAATGGTTTTCTCGAGGGATTCCCATGGGATTTTTACCGAGACTGCTTTAAGTCACTCTCGATCGAAAACGATGCGACGAATAAAAAAATGTTTGAAAACAAAAATGAAGGGAATGAAATTATCTACAAAAAATGTCTGAAAAGTATTTTCGTAAAAGCGATTTTTATATGCTAAAAAGAGTTTTCAAAAAGTACAATTTACATTGCTAACATAGGAGCGTCCGAATACTTTTTTAAGTAACTGTAAGTAATTCTATTATTTAAATAAAATGACTTAATAGAGCATATTATTATAACTCAAGAAAATATTCACATCTTCCGCAGATTTGATCTATTCATAAAATATTGCTGACCTACCCAAAATTTTTCCCCACGAGCCGCCACTGATTTGTAATTGGAAAACTTTAAGGTTAACTTCTTTGACAAAAAAATAAATGGTTTACGAGATTAAATATTTCAATTAACATATTAGAGGTGGGTACAATACATAAATAATGTAAATTCTATTAATGAGGAAGTAATAGATTGTTAACATTAAAATCACACAGAAAAATTTTAAACCATGTTTGCGTAATTTATTAATAGCAACAATTAGATAGTGAAGGGTTGTAGTGCAGGCAGGCACTCTCTTTTTACGGTTGATTGATGACTTGGCGAAAGATTTCCTTACACTTTTATTGATGTTAACTTTAGTCGAGGAAAAGTAAAATTAACGTTAAATATTTTTTTACTCGAAAGTTTTTTACCTCGCCTTATTTGCTCGGTGGCAGATGAATTCTTTTTTGTTCAGTCTTTGAAAAATCTTATGTTGCAAGTGTTCTGCTACGAATGAAACAAATTTTCAAATAATTTACGCATTTCAAGGTCAGGGCGGTCGACAGGCCGCTAGATGCTAATAAAAAAACGTTGCGGTGTTTTCGTAGTTTTGCAATACTCAAAGCGGTCATAATAGAAACTTATAAACAAACACAGGAAACGACAACAATTTTAAGACTTCTTAACATTGCACAAGGTACATTTTCTAAACATAATTTATTTTTAAGATTTCCTACAAAATATGTAGGCATACACATAAATATTCTTTGTTTGGGATGTGAACTAATTTTCACTGGCCGCTTCGGTTCCAAATAAATGACAAAACATCTAGTACAAATTTTAACCCTTTATCTCAATGTTGAGGGTTAACAGTAAATAGCTAGTTTCCCAAAAAATTTAAAAATCAAAAATCATGCAAATCTTAAGGATATCTTTATATATAAAATATTTCGTGCGTTTCTATTTACTACTAAATAAAGAAAACTTGGCAAACTTGAAGAAGTTGCCCGAAAAATTTGGAATTAAAATTCGTATGCCAACAACGCAGGATAACGTTTGCCGGGTCCCCATGGATCCAAAATTCAGCCCAATCAAGATTAGCGCTTCAAATGAGAAATCAAGTAGTAAATTCCAACGCCCGCCGCCCACATCAGATGAAGGAGATATACGGATCACCGTGGAACTCTATATCGCCAAGAAGTTCATCGTCGTTTAATAACAGATTTTAAATGTCCCCATAAAAAGAAATCAAGAGGAGTTAAGTCAGGGGACCTACCTGGCAATTTTATAGGTTCTCTTCTGCCGATCCACTGCCCAGAAAATGTACCATCTAACCAGTTTCGAACAGGTATAGTATAGTGATGAGATGCTCCATCTTGTTGAAAATGCAAAAAATTTTCATCGAGTGATTTCATCGCTTTGATTCTCTAACGCATCAACTATAAAAGGATGGATTGCATCTTCAAGCATTTCGAGATATTTTTGGCCTGTTAAATTTCCATCAATATATAATGGTCCAATAATTGTATCACCAAGTATACCGGCCCACACATTTACCTCTGCGGCCACTGTGTATGTCCATCAATAAACACATGAGGATTTTCATGGCACCAATATCGACAGTTGTGTTTATTGACAAATCAAATCTAATTGACAAAATTTAAATAAAAGGTTAACTCATCCGAAAAACAAATGGATTTAAATAAATGTGGATAATAATTCAAGCATTTTTGACGTGATAACGTCGTATAAATTGATATACCGGCTGCACGCACGAAAAATTGTCACGTTTCGCAAGCGAGAGAGAGGCATGATCGGCTTTGCATCATACATAGACATCATTTGAATCATAAAATGCCATTAAAAAAAACTTGTTCGGCATGAGGTTCGATCTCCCGATCACCAAATAATGCAATTATGTTTCATGCACGTAACGCACTAGCCTATGAGGGTTAATGTAATAACATAGTTTTAATTCGTATTATATGTTACATAAATATAATTCAATTCAATTCATAAAAGTATGCAATTTTTCATCAATGTTTTCTTATGACGTTATCACGTAAAATTATCGTCCGTAAACCGACTTTACAGACAACCCGCGAGTGCCACGAGTTTTTTTATAAAAAAATAAGAGTAAATTCCTATTATGTTTTGAGGTAAGGCGCACCCAAAATTTGACTACACACTAATTTTTTGAAATTGATGATTTTTAGCTTTTGGGACCCGAAACTTTGTTTTACTTTATCATACTAGCAAAAAATAAAAGTATGCGTATTATAGTAAGTGATGTGTTGTGAATATTTTATCAATGGGCTTGATTTACTGTTTCTTACTTTTTCTTTCTTAGTTTCCTTAGTTATTCTCTTATGTTTAGAACTGAATGCAAATAGTATTTTATTTTTTTTAAACAAAAGTTGTTTATTCATGCTATATATGAATCTGCTAAAAAATATATAAGGTGCCATTTAAAAAACTAAAGTTCACCTTCAAATTACCTTGAAAAGGTTAATAAATTAAAAAAACAATTATGCCATATTCTTTCCCCCTCGCTATCATACAACTTTTGTCCGAAACATTTTTTCATCTGACTTTTGGTCTTTGAGATATTAATTGCTGGAAGTTTTAAAATGAACACCCGGTATAATATTAGTAGAAAAGTGTTAATTAAATTACAAATGTTTGTAATATTAGAAATTTGTTAAATTACCTCTTTTACACCATAAACTAAGCTATACTTGGTGGATAAGTCTACGTATGTATACATGCAGGATGTATCACTTTTAACACTTATTGTGTATACACCATTACAAATCTTTCATTTTTAAGCATCAGTAATCTTTACAATGTAATTTCAATTTTATAATTATGCTAATTCACCACATATTTCTAAAAAATATGAAATCCCGTGAGATAGTCAGATTGTGAGAATCAGTAGTAGAAAAACTGACAACTTAGCAAAGATGACGTTGAAAAAACGAACCTTACAGTATTCGTATATGTTGTGTAACATCTGACATCTCACCTTGCTAGTAAGCAACATTATTATTTGAAATAATAATTATAAATCATTTAAACATCGCAAAGTAGTTGGAACGGCATTACGTTATCGGAACCGTAACCCCAATCTGTAACAGATAATACGAATTAAAACAATTTTATTAGATGAACCATCACAGAGCGTAGTGCGTTATGTGCTTTAAACATAATTAATCACCTCACGTCGGACAAAGTTTTCTTAATGGCATTTTATAATACAAATGATGTCTATGTATTCCGATAAAATATTTTGGCCGTCATTAGTCAAAACACATAGCGCGCGCTTTTCTGGCTTCCTGTTACACATACCCCCATAAGCAAGCGGAAAGATGTTACACATCAAAAATTGCTCTACTACCGGGGTGCGGTGGGTGCCAAGCACGCGGGCAAAGTATATGTAAAAGTACCTCTTTCATTTTACCTCATTTACTTTACCTCTTTTACTTTACCTCTTTTACAAAATTTTGAAAAGATAAACAAGATCTTGAAAAGGCTAAGTGAAAGCTATTGTAATGGAGGTATTGGTGAATCAAGTAAAGCAAAGTAGATGAGATTTTTGGCAAAGATGGCCGTCGGAGCGGTTGATTAAATTTTAGGCTCCGTTAATTTGAAAATATTTTATACGAAAAGTTATGATTTTTGTTCGAATATCGCGTTTTGAATTGTTTGAGAGTATTTTTAGTCGGATTTAACCGTGAAGATTTTTTATTTTGCGTTTTTGGATTTCATTTTTATCATTAAAGATTTTTTTTAGACTCCCCCGGATTCGAACTGGATACTTTGGAGTAGTAATTATTTGGCTAACTTACTTTGCATTTTTGTTTTAATTTCAAAAATTTGCTTTATGCTTTCTACTGAAACCTCTTATAATTATTTGATGGCATATGTTATGAAAATCTACTAAGGCCATGCCACTCTTTTAATGTATAATAAGTGAACAATGAAAGTAAAAGTGGTATAAATCTTAACATAGAGCTCAAGTAAAGCATAACATAAAAGTTTGTTTGGTTTCTTTAATTGCGTGCTTGTGCCACCGATGGTTTTAAAATCCAGTTACATAGGGTCAAGTTCACGAAATTGCAAAAAAATGAAAAACTATTTCCGTTTTCCTTATCACTTCCTTACTGCGGTTTTTTGTTGCCTAATAATCCAATGAAATCTAAACAGATATCCGGTGCAACCAGGATTATATCAGAAGTATAGTGGAGTTTTGATCCCGGATATTTTTGATGTCATGATTTTCAGGACACGAAAAACCACACGGTTACATAAAAACGAAGGCGTATAAAGTAAAAGTTTTACTAAAATGTCACGAATTAAGTCCACTAAAGTTTCATTATAAATTTTAATTAATGTAATATTTAAAAAATATCATTCAATTACATTGAAGCATCGATGGCTGTTGCATCCATCTTCCATGCAGAAGTGAAAGGGAGTATGGAGATATTGTGGTTTGAACCGAACTTGTAATTCACAGTGGCACATAAATTAGAATAAATTAAGCGAATAAAAAAGAAGCAAAAGTTGTTCGGTAACTCTATTATTAAAATATTAATTGGAGGGTAATTAAGCAAAAGTTGAATAGAATCAAGTTTATAGATGACAATGTTTAGAATGCTCTTATTTGGGTAATTATACCGCGGTGCTCAGACGGTGGACCTTCTTATCGTTGATTAGTGTGTCAGTAGGGTCCGTGAGACACCTACAGTACATCCTGCTCTAAGCCTAAGGCACAGACCGACCTACAGACTACCGCTAACTTGCTGACCCACACTCGGATAACGGTCGCAAGACCCCACTGAACTATCTTCACTACTGCTGCTGCTGCTCTATTCATCTTTGCGCGGCAAATATTGCGATGTGTACCTAGATAAGAATAGAACAAGCATCTTCCGTCCGTTTCTAGTTTACACCTTTGTTTTCGACATACCTCATTATTTTAATGGCATCATTAATTATGTTCTTATTTTGGTCATTGTTTAGCCCATTTTTTGGCTAACTAGACCACGAGGAAACAGTTCGAGCGAATTAGACGTGCACATCGGGATAATCCAAAAGATATACGATGGCCATCGGGTCCTTTCGCTTCACCGGTCCTGTTTGTCGAAGGACACTTCCAGTCTTCTTGAACTTCTTGTATAGCATTCACGTTTCGATGGTCCGCTCGATGTCCTTAGGTATTTCGCCTTGAAATTTAATTTTTACAAACTTGAGAGTCAATTTGGTCCTTGCCCTACCTGCTTCCACCTGCGGTATAGTTGGTTATACTCGCACCATTTTTTTTTATTTCCCATCGCGATGACCTTCAAATTAACCATGCGCCCAAATTAAAAATTTCATTAACACACTTAAGAAGTGACTTAAATGTGATTTTATTATGTAAGTAGGTGGAAAAAAATAATTTTTCATTGTTCAAATTTTATAACGATCGTGATCATTAAAAGTAATATCTAACATTTTCGGCATTTAATAGTGATTAGGATGTGAAAACTTATTAAGATTAAACAACAAGTTACTAATTATTTTATAATTAAAAGTTATGAGTTATTTAAAAACTTGTAGAATTGGTCTACTTACCTACGCTCCCACGCGATTTGGGGACTCCAAAAAATTTAAATACATATTTCTCTTGTAAAAATATCAAGTTTTGCAGTTCTCTGTTTGCATGGTTGGGTAAATATTATACTTAATTTATGTCGTATGCAAATGAGATTCCCAAAGTTATTTAAGAAAACTAAAGCCGTAAGGGCAATGTGACACACTTTCGGCCATACGAGAGGAGTTTGAAGTGCTTGGTAAAAAAAAGCGTCCGGCGATTTTCCAATTTTTTTATCCGTTCCAAAAATAGGTTTTGTTTGAAAAAGAATTATATGAAAATATTTAGTTTTGCGAATAGCAAGCAGTCGCTTTCGAGTAGTCCGGAGAATGTGGTGCCATAGAAACCAATTGAAAGCTCAATTTTGTTGTTGCTATGGACGATTTATGAGGCGACGTTTGTTATGGCGGAAGAACACTTTTCTGTATACCAATCCAATATTAGCAAATAGTCAGTCATGATAAGTCCTTGATAGTCTCAAAATAAAAAAGACTACTTTTCAAGGACTGTTTCCAAACTTTTCGCCCGCAGGACACGTATAGTAGTGTCATAGTTTAGCAAGTGTGCGAAAATATTTAAATTACTCTCTTTATTTTAAATAATAACTTCAATCTAAAATAATTATCTGCCAAAACTCAAAAATTTGTTACACTAACCTTTTGAATGCTAATTTAAAATTTCCATTTCATTTAAATAATAGTGAATTTGATTGATTATCAATAATCAATTTGTTTTCCAAGAGACAAACCCAAGTTCAGGAAAAATTCCATAATATGTTAAGTTTTTCATATATTATGTATTGATTGTTTAAGAGTTATTCCGAAGGCTTATAGCTTATAAAAAACAAACCTTACAGTACTCGTATATGATGTGTAACATCTGACATCTCACCTTGCTAGTAAGCAACATTATTATTTGAAATAATTAATAATTATAAATTATTTAAAATCGCGAAATAGGTGGAACGGCATTACGTTACCAGTAACCGTAACCTCAATCTTGTAACAGATAATACGAATTAAAACAATATTATTAGATGAACCCTCACAGCGTTTTGCGTTATGTGCGTCCAACATAAGTATATCATTCGGTGATCGCGAGTTCGAACCTCACGTCGGACAGTTTTTTTAATGGCATTTTAAAATACAAATGATGTCTATGTATTCCGATAAAATAATTATGGCGCTCATTAGTCAAATCAAATAGCGCGCGCTTTTCTGGCTTTCTGTTACACATTTACGTCTCATTTCACGAAATTACTCCCATAAGCGAGTGGAAAGATGTTACACATCAATAATCTTCTACTCACAATATCAAAATAATCTTCACGGTCAAATCTGACCAAAATATTTTCAAAACAATTCCAATTAATATTCAAATATTCAATCACACTTTCAAAAAAGGCGCAATAATTCATTCGCGTAAAGCTCACTGTATTGAATATCAAATTATTACTCACAATTTCAAACTAATATCAAAAAATCTCAAAATCTGCTTCGATTCAAAATCACACAACAGGTTTCGGCGGTCGCTATCGGCAAAATGCCTCGTATTTCCGTCGATGCGCCTCCACATGTCTAATTTCACAATCTTACAAAGTTACAACTTACAAAAATGAAATTTGTCTACAAAATGTACAGGGCTGGTGCGAACCATTTTGAAACACACAATAGATAATTTTATTTTTTCAGCTACTAAATCAAAACTCCAGAATTTAACCACTGGATTAAACTGACTAATGGTGGTTTGCACCACTTCTAGTTAAAATTTAAGCGTTAAAATTAGTTAAATTAACTAATGTCTTTTTATCCGCTTGCCCATTAGTTAAAATAAGGTTTAAGGGAATATAACTAACCCTTAAATTTTAACTAGAAGTGGTGCAAACCGCCATAAATTATTAAATAAGGTTGGCGCATTCGGCCATTTAGTTCTTTTTAATCAAAAAATATAAAATGTGGTGTCGTGGGACACCAGATAGGAACGGAGTACCTTATTACATAAATATTAATTTTAAGTTCTAGTCGAGGTAAAAAATAAATAATTATTCGGATAAAAATATTTTATTATGATTTTTTTTATCGGTAAAAATCAAAAACTACTTCACAAAATTGCCCAAATTAGCGATTTCGGCTTGTGTCAAAGTTGATGTAAATCCGCGATCATCGCGGTCTTGAAGTTCTCGAAATTTTTTTTGCACATTCGGCATTAGATATTTTTATTTCGATGTTTTATTTTCGGCTGAAAATTTTTAAAATTAATTTTTAAAATTATTAAATCATATTTTTTTAAATTATTCGTCAGTTTAACAATTTTAACGCGTTCTTAATTCGCACTACGCAAATGTAGCTTATATAGCGTATCACTATTAATTTTAAAGATACCTGTTGTGGCGTTGAGCAAAGGGATCAGCTCCGGCATTATAGCCGAGAGATCGCATCCCGGTGAAGGAGACTTTTTTTTTACAGAAATCTGCAAAACGAAAACTCGTGGTTTCCGAATATTATATTAAATGGGAACTGTCACGTATGTGATCACACGATTTTAACTTTTTCCTATTGATTATTGGTAAAAGGATACTAAAACAAAAATTTTGTTGGATTATAAATTAGTTCTCGAAAAAATTAAATTTGAAAAATTTAAATTTACATGTGTTTTACATACACCTTTTAACACGGCTGCATGATTAGCCATTTTTGTGTAAGGCAAAACAATTTAAAAATATCCTTGAAGAATGACAGAACTCACCAAGGGTGGAACTCGAAGCCATAGAACTCGTCCGGGTGTCGACCGCGACTGACAGCAACATTAAAAGTATATTAAAGCACACATATTGTCAACAAAATGAGACCGTCACCGATGAGACCGTAACTCAACGTGAGACCAACCGTCACAGATGGGGTGTATTATATTACATTTCCCTGCTTTTCGTAATTTTAAAATGCCGTTATTTCGACAACTATTGCATAATCCAAGAAAATTTTTGTGTTGATATACTCAGAAAAATGTCCTCCTTCCAGTGGTCAATAGGAAAAAGTTCAATTCTTGTGATCACATACGTGACAGTAACCTATTAAATAATTAAAACACAAGACACGCTTAGATCTAATGTACTAATACTGATCAGATGTTCCACTTTTGACCACCAGATAGTGTAATTATCGAACAATATAAAAATCTTACGCATTTTCGTTACGGACGTTTTTTTCCGATTCGCATCCTCCTATAAGGAACTTCGTTCCAAAAAGTAGTCAAGTAATAGTTTCGGCCGTACGACCTATCAACGATAAATACTGCTGTTACATACATTTTCAAAGATCATCTTGAGGCTACGCAGAAGAAGAGCTTTCGGTGTACGATTAGGTTGAGAGGTTAGGTTAAGTTGAGTTAGGTTAGGATTAGGTTGGGTTAGATCGACTAGGTTTGGATTGACTTTCCAACGCTTCTTGGAAGAAGCTGCAGCCAATTAAAAAATAGTGTTTTTCAATTCATACTTGAAATTCTGTAGTTCCCCTAGGAACTATTAATTATATAAATTTTCTTAAACTGAATAAAATAAATCAGAATAAAAACCATTTACATCAATCATTAAACAACCAGATATACATATTTTGTTTGGTAATTTTTAGCTAAATTCAGGTGCTATTTCCTTCTGTTCTCTCGAACTGATACTTTTTGCCTTCGTCCATTCGTCCTTTCTTTGAAATATCCTTGTTCTTTGAACATCCTTGTACCATATCAATTATTGTATTTCAATATTCTCTTTCCGTTACTTTGTCATTTTTAACTCTCCCCAGTTGCGGATATTTTCGCGTTCTTTCATTATTATTAAAATAAATTTAATTTGTAAGATTAAATAAATAAATGAGCGACCGATCAGTTTACAAGTGTTGCAAGGTTGAGATTTATTTTAAGACTGCACATTTAGAAAATTGTGAAGATATTTATGTAAATAGTGATAAAAGTACTGCTTTAAAAAATTAAACGCATATTTAAGTAAATACAAGTAGCGATTACGATGTCCTTGCTCTGCTTACTTTATGGAAAGCAAGGTCGTTGGTAAACTTACTTCTTGTAAAAAAAACCTGTTTACGGTATTTAATCGATTTTGCACTGCCAATATTATTTTGCTTTGTTGCAAATTTTTAATAATTATTGTAAACTTTTAAATTTAGCAAAAATATTTTTTAGATAGTTTTTTTGCACCGGAAAAGCTGTATTTTTTAACCGATTACAAAAGTTAATAATAATACAATGAGAAGAGGAAGAGAACAGTAAACCTTTCTATAAGAAACAATTGAAGCATTCAATAAAAAGAAATTAATTTATGTCATTTGTGGTGAAACGATATAAGCATAATCCAAAAACGAAAATTTGGGGGGGGGGCTTAATTTTTACACCCAGTAAATAATATAATAGGAACCGCCCGGGCCGTGTAAATGAAACATTTACTTTTACATTAATGTAATTATGTAATAGGTTACTTATACAATCAAAGAAATTGAGTTAACAAACCAACACCAGAAAAATATGCATTACAAGAATCTCTTATAGCTATTTTACGCTCATCCTAGCATGAATAAATGCTCTTGTGTCAATGACTTGAAAACTTTAAATTGCTGCATTTGCTTAATTTATTTAAAGCTGAATTTTATATGCGGAACATGGAATAGTAAAATTTCTTGAGGTTAAGGGTCGAGGTTCGACATGTTTTGTCTTCCCAAAAGGAGCGTGAATGCTCGCTTGCCCAATTTCCTGCACTTTTCTTCCTTAATTATTTTATAAGCAACGTCCTTGGTTGTAATCGACTTCGTTCAACGATCTGCTTTTTTTCTCTTCCGGAGCATTCCTTCATTTGAAAACTAAGTTGAATTACCTATTCCGAATAGTTTAATTTTTTTTTTCCTAATAATTTTAGGGATAAACTGTATAAATTCTTTAGAAAATCCAGAGAATGATGAAGCGTTTGACCTACAAAAATTGTTTACAACAGTTTAATTTTTAGGCGCTCACCTGGTTTTCACATCAATTATTTTATTTTGAGCTTGAAAATTATTCTAATTGTCGCCATAAATTTAACGAAATTTCGTAATACTTGAATTCCGTTATAATTATTTCTATCCGAATTAGCATTTAAGGTGCTTTCCAATATATTTAATTATTTTAAATGTATACAAATTTTGTGAGATAATTTTGGTAAGGTAAAAATCTAAATAAATTAATTCATTTGATCGGCGTTACATTAATGTTATCTCTAAATGGATGCAATTAACATAGTTTCAATTTCACTATTTCTAATAAATGGAAAAGTTGCAGCTCTTTTAAATATCTTGGAGCAATATTTCTTCATTGAGATTCTTAAATCTCGTACATTCCTTTATAAAAACGTTTATTCAGTGGCGGCTTTAAAGAACAGGCAAGGTAGGCCCGGCCTACCCAAAATTTAATGTACATAAATAACATTTTCTTTATGTACAATATAATTAATATTTTAATATTATGGACAATTAATATTTGTTATTTTTCATTATTTGCATTTAAAATTGCAATAACAGCTGCAAAAATTAGCGTGTTTTATATTTTTATTTGTATCTGCTTCAAAGTATTATAGTGTGGGCACTGGCCTAACTTGGTCCATATAGCGCAATGTAACAGTAGGACCATGATGCCAGATACAGCAATACTATAGCTTCAATAGCTAGCGCTTAGGCCCGTGCCTATCAGATACTTGCAGTTATATGATACCTCGCCATAAACAGTTTTTCTTATCGGACACATGCAAGCGGCATTTTAAAGCTTTTTAGATGACAAAAAAGAATATTTATCTCAAATTAAATAAAAAAAAAATAGAAATTAAGCGGTATTTTGCACTTTGTAGTGTATTTTTATGATTGCAAAATAATTTAAGCGGTAGTGCTATTGCGAGATCGCCTATCTTCACTTGCACTGTTATCAATACAAAAAGACATTCTTGATGAATTATTAAAAACGGACACATAGACAGATTTGCGAAGAGCAAAAATAAGAGAATCAATCATTGTTTATAAATACTATAAACATAATGTAGAGTTACTCGAAAAAGTATTCGGACGTTCCTGTGTTAGCAATGTAAATTGCTCTTTTTGGACACTGTTTTTATTATATAAAAATTGTTTTTACAGCAATACTTATTAGACATTTTTTGTCGCAAATTTCATTGTCTTCATTTTTGTTCCTATACATTTTTTTATTTTGTCGCCTCGTTTTCGACTGAGGGTGACTTAAAGCAGACTCGGTAAAACTTTTTAATAAAATTAAAAATGCACAATAGTTTTTTCGAGGGATTCCTATTGAATTTTTACCGAGACCGCTTTAAGTCACTCTCGATCGAAAACGAGGCGACGAATAAAAAAACGTTTGAAAACAAAAATGAAGGGAATGAAATTATCTACAAAAAATGTCTAAAAAGTACTTTTGTAAAAGCGATTTTTATATGCTAAAAAGAATTTTCAAAAAGTACAATTTACATTGCTAACATAGGAGCGTCCGAACTATTATAACTCAAGAAAATATTCACATCTTCCGCAGATTTTATCTATTTATAAAATAGTGCTGGCCTACCCAAAATTTTTTCCCACGAGCCGCCACTGCGTTTATTATTATATGCCTAAGAAATGCGGACAGTAGAAATTCGAAATACATACCTACCTACCTTCAACCGAATGTAAATATTATTTCATTGGGCAATAACAAATCTCGATGGTACCGAATGGCGTAACTCTTCCATCTCGAGCTTTGACAAATTTATGGATTTCTTGTTAGAAGAAGACGCTTAGAAAACTGGCACACATTCTTTGTGAGATTTCAACAAAGTATCGAGCGCGGAGAGTCGACTAGAATATGAATTGGTCCAAGTCTGAAAAAAAAGTATTGACAAATTGATAAGCAGGTCACTTGATTGTTTATTTTAAAAAATTATCTAACGGTACAAATATTAATAAATTAATTTATTTAAGGTAACTTTCTCGTTAGTGATGTAACATTTGATCTGTGGGTGAAGGCTGCATGATGTAATTTATAAACCCGGAAATATTTTCGCACTTTCTGACTCGATGCCTACATTTTCGTACGAGATGTCCTTATCTTCAACACTTGGAGCATTAAATTATATCTCGGTAAGGCACAAACGAAATAATTGCATTGCACATGAAATTCTGGGTCAACCAACTCTTCTTCGGTGTGTGCACGTCGTTATTATTTTATTAGAACTTTTTTTCGGACTTGCTTGGATAAGTAGATCTATTTTTGGTAATGGAAAACTATAGGCCAATTAAATTTCATCCTTCGTTAAATTTCAAATTATATTTTTGTCACTGCACCATCATCATCATCGGGGCAAAACAAATTGCGAGTTTTAGAAAAATAAAAAATAACCACAAAAATGTTGTAATGACTCGAAAATGTGGAATAAATTTAATCAATATTTGAAAAACAACACAAATTTGACCTTGTTACTAAATGTTAAAAAAATTTAAATTTGCATTATTCAACACATTATGTATTTGCAAATTTTCCTCGCTAACGTTTCATACCAGGCACTTTCCATTTAATTAAAAGTTCTGTAATTTACATAAAGCGTTACACCAAGTGACATTTAACTATTTTAATTTAAAATGAATTGATATACAAGTAATACGTTTTCCTAGTCGATTACATAGGTGATTGGCGTCCGATACCTGTATCGACTATGAATACCGATCATACAAAGATCTAAAATTAGAAATCTGTAATTAAAAATGCCAGTAATTAAATATATTACTGAACTTAAATCATGACGGTAGTAAATATAAAAGGTTGTTAATTTAGTTTAAATTAATAAATCCTATCGAGCTAATTCATAACTAGGTAATTTTTTGTTACGGATGTTCCATTATAAGTGAATTCTCCTCTGATTGGTTGATCAATCAAACCAATCAACGAGAGATAAGTTGGTATATTACAATAAAACCTCATCAGGGTAATTTTGTTCATATTAACTCCCTAGAGAATATCGAACTATTTTTGTGATCGAAAAATTACAATAACACTCTATTTTTACCAATCAGAGAGCCGCATTTCAGAGAAGTGTAATCGATGATTTCTCTTGGGATACTGTTTTCCATCGAATGCACTACGCCTCTAAGTTTGGAAACCGACAGTATCAAAGTGCGATCAAAAATGTAACAGGAATCCAAACCTTTAAAAAATCGCCAGTCCGCATTATAAATAATACAAATTAAATCGATCACAACGCACGTCACATGAAAATATGGGTTTGTTTTTAGCCAGGTTCGGGTAACCATAGAGCTAAATGGGCGCAAAAAATTATTTAACCGAAGTTGTAGCCCGTTAAATTCCCTATCCAATTTGGGCTGTCAGTTTTGTTCTGAGCAGTTTCGTTTAAGAGATACGGGGTTCGCAAGAAAAGTAAAAAAAAATAGAAACTAAACTTTTTAACATTTTTTCCCTTAATTAAAAGAAACTTAAAACTCAGATCTAATGTAATAGTTTGAAGTTCATTACTTCAAAATAACTACTTCTGATGTTAAAGATTTGAACTTGGGATCAGATCTAAGTTAATAGATTGAAGTTCATTACCGCAAATTAAACACTTATTTTAGAGATGGGAATTTAAAGATCAGGTCTAAGTTAATAGTTTGTAGTTCTTTACTTCAAAATAACTAATTCTGATTTTAGAAATGTAAAATTGAAAATCAAATCTAAGTTAATTGTTTGAAGTTCATTACTTCAAAATATCTACTTCTGATTTAAGAAGTCTAAATCCGTGCATTCTAGACGTTAGGGGGTTATAACCTAATTTGTAGATAAGCAAATGATCTTTAAAAAAGTTCTAATCACTTAAGCCTAAAAAATCAATAATATCGGATCTACGGCCGTTTGATATCAAAAATTTAAAAAATTGCATTAAAGTCCAAGGATTTGGACTTATTTATTTGAAAATTTATCTTAGAAAAGTGTCTTTTATCCACCACCTCAGAGGTTCTCCGTGGTCAGAGAGACACCCTGTATATAGAGAATGACTTATTTAACAACTTTTGTTTTTGTTTACTTTAAAGTTTGTTTTTGTTTATATAACTTTTTTTAATTTTATATGAATTTAATGGTTTGTTTATTGTAATAGTAATAAATTGACTTTTTCTATTTTGTATTTGTATCTTTTCTTATGAAGAGAAGCGCATTAATTTTAGCAGCCCAGGGGCGTCGTATATATTAGGAGGGCCCTAGTTCGGCTAAAAATCACTCAACATTGTATTTATCTTGAACGTTGGATGGCATTGTTTCAGTGTCAGACTGTAATTAGTTATTCGTTTGCAGTCTATTAGAAAAAATGTAGTATTGTAAATTTTTACCTGAATCTATCTGCTGAAATGCAGTACCGAAGTATGCCGCTTTAGGCCCTAAAAAGAATAAAAAATTATTTACGATCTTCTTTGAGACATAGCAAATTATATGATATGAATATTTAATATACAGAGAATAACTTATTTAACAACTTAAATAAAAATGATATTATATAATCAATTTGTTAAAGAAAAAGCTAGAAAAATAAATATATAATGCACTGATTCTTTCAAAACGGGTTGATTTCTCACATGTACTATAAGTGCTCCAAGCTTGCTCCTGAAGGCGGGAGTAGAGACGGTCGTATCTCAGGTTGGGTTCTATCGTTCTCAAAACAACAGTAAAATTTCCAATCAAAAAAAAATAAATCGTCTTCCAAAAATTATAAAATCAAATCCAATTTAAATTCAATGTAAAATGTTTAATAATTTTAAAAAGAAACGAAGTTTAATTTCTCTTATCCAAATCGTCGAATTATCAATATCTCACATTCTCTCGAACAAATATAATTTAAAATTTTCTATTTTTAAATATTCCACATCCAATTTATAATTTCAACTATTTTTTTAAAATTAAGTAAACGAATCAAATGACTACCGATCGGTAGCAACTGATCAAAAATTCCAAAAATCCAAAATTTCCAAAATAATTACGTAATAATGCGAACGCATCAAATTCACTTTATTTAAATCAAAAATTACTTACAATTTCAAAAATAAATTTCACAAAGCCAAAACTTAACGAGCCAAAAGTCGCACCGCCAACTCTTGCGGCGACTCGTGGCAAAAAGCCTCGTATATTCGTCGATTCGCCCCCATCTCTCCAATTTCACAATCTTTTAAAATTACAATTATTTAAAACAATATTCCTTAAAAATGTACAGGGTGAGTACGAATCCTTTTGAAACACCGCAATAAATTACTTTTTTTTTGTTAACTCTAAAGATTGTTTCTGTTTATACAGGGTGTTTCCGGATACAATTTACAAACTTAGGTGCTGTTAGAGGACACTTTTATAAGAAATATTTTTAACAACAATTTTTTTCTAAGTTCAAGCCTTCGAGAGTTATACCTCTTTAAAGTATTTTTTTTTAATTTTCACCTTCATGTGGCCATAGCTCAGAAAATATTGATTTTTGGGTAAAAATAGATTAGTGCTTTTTTAAAGAGTGTGAAATAATCTACAAACTAGATTTAAATCTTTTATTGTTTAAAATTAACGGCTTTCGAGTTATAAATTAAAGTAAGTAAAAAAATGTTGAAAAATTCGTGATTTTTTTATTTTGGTTTTTTTAAAACTCTTATATCTTTTAAACAACAAACATATTACAAAAATTCCGACGCCCCATTCCGGATAGGAAATTTAACGGACTACAACTTCTGTCTAGTAAAATTTTTTGAAAAACCAATCCCTTGCACAGAAAATCAGAAAATAGTAAACAAGGCAGCTACAAAAACAAAAAATTAAGTTAATTAATTTTATTGAAAAATTATTTTATTAATTAATACTTCTTATAAAACAGTCACGACTGTGTATTGAAATTGAGGTTAGTCATTTTGAAGATTTACTTAAAAAATGTAATAGCTTAACCTTAATTAATAAAATAATTTTTCAATAAAAATAAAAATTTTGTGAATTTAATTTTTTTTGTTTTGTAGCTGTCTGTTTACTTTCTGATTTTCTGTGAAATGGATTGGTTTTTCAAAAATCTTTACTAGACAAAAGTTGTCCGTTAAATTTCCTACCCGGATGGGGCTTCAGAATTTTTGTAAAATGTTTTGTTTAAAAGATGGGGTTTTGAAAAAAATCAAAATAAAAAAAAACTAAAATTTTTCAACATTTTTTTACTTACTTTAATTTATAACTCGAAAGCCGTTAATTTTAGACAATAAAAGATTTAAATCTAGTTTGTAGATTACTTCCCGCTCTTTAAAAAAGCACTAATTCAATTTTACCCAAAAATCAATATTTTCTGGGCTATGGCCACATGAAGGTGGAAATTTAGGTGGAAAGTGGAAAAATTAAAATTTTGCAATGTTTGGAAGATTAATTTGCTAATTGATAAGATTTTTTATTAAAAATAGGGAAAGGCGACCATTTCCAGAACAAAAAGGAAGAAGTCGCTTTCAAACAACAATTCATCTATTTATTGAAGTTTCTACGAAACTATTATTTTGAAAGTGCCCAATTAAAATTTATGGAGAAATAATAAAGCTGGTTGATATCGTAAATTAATTTCTCTGTATTGGAAAACAGTTACTCCATAAAAAAAGACTGTGATTTCTTATGCACTCTTCCAATGCTAATTCTATATTTTGTTTAATTATCCACGGTAGTAACGAAATGCTAATTAAAGTTACAACAAATTTAATGTACCATAACGTAAAATTTTTCTATGTACATGTTATTTTGTGTTCCGTTTTAGCATTTAAATTGATTATTGTATGTAAAAATTTTTTAATGTAAAAAATTCATGTAGCTTTTTGACCCCGAACTTCAGGAAAACAAAAAAAAAACGAACCTTACAGTACTGGTATATGATGTGTAACATTTGACATCTCACCTTGGTAGTAAGCAACATTATTATTTGAAATAATTAATAATTATAAATCATTTAAAAATCGCAAAGTAGATGGAACGGCATTACGTTACCTGTAATGGTAACCCCAATCTGTAACGGATAATACGAATTAAAACAATTTTATTAGATAAACCCACACAGCGTAGTGCGTTATTTGCTTGAAACATAATTACATCATTCGGTGAGTTCGAACCTCACATCGGACAAAGTTTTTTTAATGGCATATTATACCAAAGTTCCAAGGGTGGAACTCGAAGCCATAGAACTCGTCCGGGAGTCGACCGCGACTGACAAACATTAAGAGTTATTAAAGCAAACGTACCGCCAACAAAATGAGACCGTCATCGACGAGACCGTACCTCAACGTGAGACCGACCGTCACACATTGGGTGTATCATATTACATCTCCCTGCTTTTCGTAATTTTAAAATGCCGTTATTTCGACAACTATTGCATAATCCAAGAAAATTTTTGTGTTAATATACTCAGAAAATTGTCCTCTTTCCAATGCTCATTAGGAAAAAGTTCAATTCTTGTGATAGGATACGTGACAGTAACCTAAAACATACTAAAGAGGCAAAGAGGCTGCTTTATAATGATACCAAAAGTAACAGATACTGGAATTCCAACATTCCAGAACAGAACGGAAGAACCGATCCCAAGTAAAAATTAACACAAGTTAACACAGATTCGTGCAAATTAATTGCATGCCAGTAGCTGATAGCTGCAGGCTGCCGTCGCCTACGGCACAAATAATTCGGAAGTAGATATGAATGAACCATTGAACCACCGGAATGGAATTGTTTAACACCCGGTAGAAGTGGTTTGGATACCAAAAGTAAGAAATTAATCTAAAGCAGAAAAGCGACTGCATTTGCCCTCATCTCCAAGGTTAGTATTTTTAGATTTTATTGATAACGGAAGAACCACCCAATCATTTGCAGATTTCTAAACTCTCTTTGCAGGAAAATTAAAGGTTCTGAACTTAAAACCAAGAATTATCACGTTAATGATACTTCTCGTAATTTGGCTCAGTAACTTCTTCTTGTTTCAAACGCATTGGACTGCAAGTTTCAATTTCTAACGCCTTGTCTCGTTGATAAGCTTTCTAATTAGCATTGCTAATACTCACAAAACGTATAATCTTATAGTAAGATTAATTCAATCCAAGTAAAAAAAAAAGTTCAAGGTTATCTTGGAAAAGTTTATCGGGGACATACACTTATATCGTTTCTTATTTATTTAAACCTAATGGTACGTGAAATTTTCACTTTCAACGTCCTTCTTATAACATTAGAAGCTTATAATATAATTTTTAAATTTCTATTTACTTTCGTTTATACTCCTAATATACTTTTTTGACTTCTATTTATATGCGTTCGTAGAAAGTTAATGGTGGTAATCAAAAAATAACCAATTATGCGCAAATTTATATGAAGCAACAATTGAGAGCCATTAAAGATACCCTGTGGGACGCCCCTCTCCGCAATTATAGGTCATGCGAAATATTCGAGTTCGAACCAAATTAAGTTTACAAAAAGTGACCATGTGGTTAACCAACAAAATTAAGTGTGCGGTTAGTTAATATCTACGGTGACTGGTAAATTTGAAAATTGTTTACATTTAAAACCCCACGCATAGTGTCGACGTCTTTATTGTAGAAATTCGGCCCAAAAAAATCAAAATAAAAAATGGCTCAAAATTTCAAATTACGTTGGTGACCAAGGAGAGGAATTGATGAGCGAAGAAATTTAATTTGGTTATGCAACAAATTACAAACATAAACGCAATTTAAAGGAATTAATTACAAAAGCGTGACTACCACAACAAAATGTAGCGATTAAATTAAGCATTAAGCTTCACATTTTCATCGAACAATTGGCCAACCGTTGGATACTTAATCATCGATTACTCTTCTTTCACGTCACATGTGTTTGAAAATTTTGACCTAATAATTTTATTTTAATTAATGGTCCAGCAATTGAAAGTATAGCAGGCACAAGGTGCAGAATAAAAAGCTCAGAGCGGTCGTTAGGCACGAAAGTAATTGTGGGTTTTCGGCACATCGTCGTAAAATATTATTAAGTTAATCACGCATTTTTAAAATTTGTTTTATAAAAAAAACTGTGAAAGTATTTTATTTTTTACATATCGAAACGAAAGTTGTCACTTTAATTTAAGTTTATTATTTAACCAATTAAATTCGCATTCGTAATTATTTAGTTTTGTAATTTGAATAATAAATTAATTTTTCAACAATATTTTTTTTAATTCAAATGATCAATATTTATTGATCCATCGTCGCGAGTCATCAATAAAATTTTTTTTTTCGATTAGCTGAAGTATGTAAATTTTTCGCTAATTTTCGATTTTGTAAATTTTTTAATTTAATAACATTTTTATTTCCAACTTTTGGTTGGCGGAGGCCTGAATTTGCTCCGCTGAAATTTTGAGTAAAAATTGTATATGCGAATAAATTCAGAAAGATGTGATTTTTTGATTAAGAACATTTTAGATTTTAAATATAATAATTGGAAGGTTTAAGAAGGTTTTATTTTTATTTTTATTAAAGATTTATTTTTGAAGTAAACTTCTTTAGGGGCGACTAGAGGTAAATTTGAAAATGCAACGGAAATGCGTCACGGCAATATGGCGGTATTTTTAAATTAATAACTAGTAACATAGGTACAACAAAGACGAACTAAAATAAATTTGTCATAAAGAGATGAATTTAAAAATACGGTACATCGAAAATAATAATGAAACCAATGTATGCGTTAAAAAAGATAGCTACGATAGCATTTAGCGTGCATAATAATTATAATGAAAGTAGTTTCTATTGTGAATTTGTGACTGTCTGTTAAGTTTGTTTATAATTTAAGGTTATATGCAGATATGTTTTTATATTTTTATCCACGACTCAAAATCAGTATTCTTGATAAAAATAAATTTTTATAATTATGTTTCAAAAAGTGTCACTTTTTGACACTCAAAAGTGTGCGGAAAGTACTTCTTTTCCGCACACTTGTGTGTCTTCGATTTCGTCTTTAAAAATGCAACGAGCATTGTGTATTTTTTAATATCAACATTGTCTTTTAATAACAACGTCGACCGCAACATCGAAAAACAGCTCCACAAAGTGGAGCTTTGCACGACTTTCGACCGTTGCTCAAAGTAAGCGAGTAAAACGTCTTCAGTTATGTTTTTCACTCGCTTTTCTTTGCATCACGTTTTAAATTGCGGTACGCCTTATCATACTTTCCTTTGAATTTCTGTGGAATTAGAGCTTCAACCGCCAACACCGTAGATTCCTCAACATCCGAACACTCCGACATATCCGACATATTTTGCTAGTATTCTAAAAACACAAATTGTATAACCATTAAAAAAAAAACAAGCGAGCGAGCCTTACAGTACTCGTATATGATGTGTAACATCTCATATTTTACCTTGGTAGTCAGCAACATTATTATTTCACATAATTAATAATAATTATAAATTATTTAAAATCGCGAAATAGGTGGAACGGCCGTAACAGATAATACGAATTAGAACAATATTATTAGATGAATCCTAACGTTTTGCGGTATGTTCTTGCAACATAATTATATCATTCGGTAACCGCGAGTTCGAACCTCACGTCGGGCAGTTTTTTTTTAATTGCATTTTATAATACAAATAATGTCCGATAAAATAATTTTGGCGCTCATTAGTCAAATCAAATAGCGCGCGCTTTTCTCTGGCTTCCTGTTACGCATTTCCGTCCCATTTCAGCAAAACTTCAAAACAGCAAAAAGTTTATAGTGTAAACGCCTACCATCTTTTTCCATGAGAAATGTTATTGGTTCTTTTTGAAACATAATTAAAAAAAATATTGTTCGATACTCGTGGAAAACTACCTTTTTGCATTCTCAGCTTCGGTTTAGGATCTCGGCCTTCGGCCTCAATCGTCAATCTCCGCCTTGAATTGAAAAATGTTAGTTTTCCTAACTTGTATCGAAAATATCTATTGTCAAATCTGACGTTTCTCAAAACCAAAATTTTTACTTGTGGTTTTGGCCATGGTCGAGGATAAAAAGTTGAATTACATTCGGGAATTAACAAGCTTCTAATCCCGTTATGTAATTAATAACTATTATTTTTAACTTAATCGGCACCTGTCATAATGCCAAAAAAGTTTTTTTTTGATTGCGTGTGACGGTTACACGCATTTTTTTGATGAGCTATTTCTTTTTGAATAAAGTTATAATTTTGAAGTTAAATATTGGATTGAAATTAAAATTAAGATTTCAAAATGCGACGAATGCATTAGAAGATATCACGCAATTGGAAACCGCAGGTTCGATACTAGAGATGAATAAAAAAATTTTCAAGTTAAAGCAATTTCGATTGCAAAAATTATTTTTGAAGTTGAATTTTAGTATTAATAATAATTTTTTCTTGGGCGTTGAACCCACCCTGAGACTGCCCATCTCCCTCATTCAAGGGCAAGTCGAACAACTTGATGAAATCACCACATGTTAATATCTTAGAATTTCCCGAATTTCCTTGGATTTCATCCGGTTTACCAGATTTCCTAACCCAGAATAAGTTTATTAGTACAATTAAGAATAGAAATCTCTTTCAAAGCCTACCTGCTTTATTTATTGTTGTTTTGTAGTATATTTACTGCCGAACCACAACTAATATTTTTTTCATATTTTTTCAATTACAAAAATTGAAAAAAAACGTAGAATCGTTTGAACTACCAAAGTTCAATGTAAACATTAAATTTTATTTAAATAGCTTCCGTTTTACTTCCAGTTTTCACTTTAATGGTGCAATTTAATTAAAATTATTATGACATTTATAAATTCACGTTCAATTGCAAAAAGTGAGTTTATCATTTTTTAAAAAGTCAAATTACAAAACCGTCTGATCACGACCCGTACTTATTTTATTATGGTTACGAAATATTCGTAATGTAAAACTATAAAAAATAAATTCAATGTAAAAATTCATAGATTGGTATCAGTGGCGTAACTACCAGTGTTCGATTAAACAAAGGCCCGGCCCCAAAAAAATATATTAACTATGTTAAGTGTGAGACTGATATAAAAATTGTTAAAATATATTTAGGACCCAATTTCTAAGGAGCGAGGTTTCAGAAATCAGAAATGTTTCGTCATTTTTGAGACCAATATTTGATATAAAAATTGATATTTGCTAATTAAGAGATCCGGTTAATTTTCAAGAATGTTAAAAATCCATCATCGTTGTGCAAAATATCTGTGGAATGAATGCTCTCCGTTCCGGAACTAAATTTTCTCACCTCATATACTTATCTTAAGATATTAAATCTAATACACAGGCGAATAAAAACTTGGACGAAATTTATCTGATGGAGAAAGAATTGAGTATTCATTATAGCATGGGAATTGATGTGACGAATGTGGGCCACTCGAGAGTCGGTCAAGCGACCACGATGCCTTGAGCAAATCATCGATTAAATGAGTACCCATCGCAATTGATCGCATCGACATCTGAATTTATTTAAAAAAAAAAAATTACACTTTTTCTTATATAACCATTAAAGGTGATTAAAGGTTTATACGAGACACGACCGCCCAATTATTTAAATTTTTGTTCCGATTGTTAAATTGCCATATTAATTCTCAGATGGCTCTCCTGCTGTGCTCTAGTTTTTATGATTAATTAAACGATTATTTATTGAACCAAGCAATGTCCAACTTTGTGATACTCTTGGCAAAATTTACTGGGGTTTTCAATGGACCCCCCCCCCTCTCAACACACACTCCCCGGTATATCTAATGTAAACTGCCATTTTGATTGAATTATTTTCTTTAATCTAGCAATAAAAATTGAGTGAGTCACTTAATATTTTGAATTTGAAAGATGAAACAGGTGCGGATGTAGAAAGAATGCTACCAAGTGCGAAAGTGTGTCAAAGAAGGTGGTTATACTTAACAAGTCGAAATGTTTTCATTAATTTTACCTACTCATAATTTTCCAAAAACTGCGCCTAGATTCGTTTTTCTAGTTTTTATAATAATTTTATGATGTACGCAATCTTGCATGTGACATTTACTTCCTTTTAAGGTAAAGAAGTCAAGACTGCACTGTTATTAACTATTTTTTGTCGTTGCAGATGAGACCTTAGAAACTCCGGCCCGAGTACGAAGAGACGGCGATGGTATGTTAATAATTCTCTTTAAAATTTTTCTTTAATATAAAACTGTACAAATAACAAGTTTGTTAAATTTTTCATATAAACTTGCAAGTAAAAATTTAATTTCGTAGTAGCGTAGCGTATAATTATTGGCTTAATTATGCAACACGCGGTATATAATAAACCTCAAGTAGATTGGTTTAATGCGAATGTCTTCGTTTTAAAAAACCAAAGCTTTACTGTAAAATAATAAAGTTGTTAGCTTTTAAGTTTTAGTTGCCACCCTGTATATATCCAAAAATAAGTATGATGTGTTATGGATTTTTCCAAATTCTGTTATTGTAAACATAATAAAAATATTTTCTTGATTTTGTAAATAAATTTAACAAAAAAGTTAATAATAATAAAGCTTGCGTCGCACACTCCAGACACACACGCAAGTCTGCAGATCAAGAGTTCAAGCCAAATTTGCCGACTTGCGCAAGTACGAATGGAAATTTTTATTTTAATAAAATAATAAAATACAAAATTTTGTGGGTAAACCGTTCGGTTAATTTATTCTAATTTACTGTTTGTAAAAAAATAATTTTAACAAATTTTAATTTAAACTATTGAGATAAACTATGAGTAAGTTATCCCAATGAATGCAAGTATTTTTTAATTAGTAATGAATAATACCAACATTTCAACCGAAATGTCAAGGATGAGATTGACAGAAAATTTATAAATACATTAATAACTTTAAAATAACAACTTCGCGAATCTTTTATTTAAATTTAATCGTACGTTGTAAATCAGTTAAAAAGACAATGAAATACCCGATACATAATAAAATTTATTTGCTCAGTAGTTCGCTATTATTAAAATTAATTAATATTAGTTTAATATAAAAATAATAGTTAACTAGGTATATAATCGTCAGGTGTAGGTAAAACGCTTTGTATAGAGTGCAAGATTTCGAACGACATCCTGTATGTAGTTAATACGTAGAATTTGTTTTCGTAATTAAAAGTATTTTTCTATGATTTATATAATAGCTGTGTTTCTACAGCAGTCCAAACCGTTTCGAAACTGTCTGACGCACACGCAGTGCGTCGGATAGTTTCAAACCAGCTTAAACTGCTGCAGAAACGATTCTAATATAAACGCCTATTTCTGGATGACTTGAAAATCGCATCGTATTACGGTGTGAAACCAATAAGTAACTGAGATTTTATTTTTTAAAAGTCTACAATGTCGGACACTTTGACGATGCGATTTTCACGTGATACTTTTTTAATCTGTTTCTTTTCTAATGTATAAACTGACTTCTATCTTTGATACTGGGCTAGATGTCACCACAGTTTTGCTGGTGGACAATCAAGGACGTTCTACTTTTGGTCGCTTCCTGAGCGTTAAACCGGATCTAGGCCTATTAACCTCTACCGCTCGTACCTTCATCCAAGAAGGTGTAACCACCCAGTACGCAACCCAAGTACTCGGTACGACTCTCGACAATGGACGTTTATACGCACATCTCCTGACTAAGAGCTCTCGAGTTCTTTACGACAATGACTTACCCACACGATCCCACAACGAAATCGACCATAAAAAATGGAATATCAACAATAACTTAGTCGGCAATAGCGAGCACTTCATTAAAAATACCGACTACGTTTCTCCCAATAAACCAGAACCTTACCTAGTTTTTCCCACTTCCAAACCAAAAGAATATCGTTTCACGGAAAAAATCAGAAAGACGGAAGAAGAAAGCACATTGGAGAAAATAGAAGCTAGCAACGACGAACCTAACGATTACGAATTACTCAAATCGTCGCCGTCGAACAACGCGAGAGTGCCAAACGAAGATTCCGTAGTGAAGCAAAGCGTTTCTCAATCCTTCAGTGCTTTTAGTAATTACAAAAACAATCAAAACAACGTCAAGGTCTTTCAAATACATCCTCGCCACCAAGACGTACATTTTGATAATTTAATTAACTATAAAGAAAACGAAAACTCCGTGTTATCCGAGTCCGAGAGGATCAAAAGTGGAGACTACGATGACTTCATACCAAGTAAGGTGCGCGCAACCGATTCCTTGCCAACATTCACCGTTCGCAATGAATTTATGCCAAGTGGTCTTTCTTATTTGGGCGATTTTCCCGACTTCGACATCAATACCGAACGAAGCAAAGCCACCACGGCAGCCGAAAGGAAGGCAAAATTCCTCTTCAGGAAACCTAGTCAGGATTTACGTAAATTACCTACCGTTACGTATTCGGGATTCGCTGATTTTACCACCGTTGTGGGCGACACGGTGATCGTATTTGCTCCTTACACCTCCGAAGCAAATCGCCATGAGTATGGAAAAACTACTTCAATCAGAGGCGAAGCTACCTTGTTAACCACAAGTACCAACAAAATTCCAATTTCTACCGACACTCGCAAAATTCCAATTTCTACCGATACTCGCAAAATTCCAGTCCCAAGTAATACACACAGAATTCCAATCCCGACCAATACCAACAAAATTCCGGTTCCAACTTTGAAACCATCGTCAACTTTTAAAATTACGACTGCTTCGATACGTCCCACCATAAGACTTCCGCAACTAGCTATAAAACCATCGTTTACTGTTAGAAGACCAAAACCAAGCAAAAGCTACACGTCGCAAGATTTTGACGAAGATATTAACGGAATGCATACCGTGGTAATTGACGCAAGTGACAGACAAAAAGATGGTATGACTACCACCAACATAGAACACGAAGATGTCGACGCAAAGTCGTCCGTTCTAGCCAAAGAACAAAAATTTTCAGACTTTGATCGATCTTCAACCCCAAAACTTGACATACCGTTAAGCAACATCAAAGACGACACGTCAACGATTGTGTTCACTCCAGAGGTAATAAAAAGTTCCAAAAGCGAAATTCCAATGTTATCGACGCCTTCCGAAGAAGACATTGCCAAAATTTTTGCACTCCTACAAGCCCAAAATAATAAGGCAACGGAGCCGTTGCAAACCACCTCGACTACATCGTCGTCGTCTTCCACGAGTGTAATAAATACTGCAAGTACCGAATCGTATTCAAGTAGTTCGGGAGGTGCGACGACCATCTTCTTTGACGAAGAAGCAGTAGAGAATACGGCTGTTGTGGAAGATACGAGCCAAAGTATCACAACCACAAAGTACGTAGACACGACGACTCCAATGATAGATACGACTACGGAGGAAGAAGAAGTAGAAGAAGAAGTAGAAGAAGTAGAAGAAGTAGAAGAAGAAGAAGTTACCGCCCCTCAGCCAAAGCTGGTAATAACTACAACTCCCAAAGAAGAAACCACCACTGTTGAAGAGAAAACCACTCCAAAACAGTTAACAACAATTGAAGATGAATTAGAAACTACCAACGAAATATTAAGTACCAGCGATAAGGCAGTCACGTATTTAGAAATACAAGAAACGACACCCAAAATACAAAAAGAAGAAGAAGAAGAAGAAGAAGAATGCACCCAAGGATCAAAAATAATTCCTACCACAGCTTTCAATACTCTTACTTACTTGACAACCTTCTTCATTCCTGTCGACGATACCACCACTACCTCTGTTAAAAGTAACGAAGTTGTCTCGACCGAAGTGAGTTATCAAACCTTGTCTTGCACTGGAACAGAAGAAATAGCACCGACAGCAGTTTTTGAGCAAACTTCGCCTAAAGTTACTGATATCAAATTACAGTTAACAACAAACAAATTAGAAGATGAAGAAACTACCGAATCGCTTTCCGAAACTACGGTAGATCTCGAACCAACGACAGATCATGTGAGTACTTTGGACACCACCTTATGGACGAAACCTGTCGAAACGACGCCTTTAGAAATCACAACAGAAAAAGGTGAAGTAACGGAATCAATTCCGGAAACAACAGAAATGACGACCGAAAATGGTGAAGAGATCGAAGTGTTGTTTAAGACTTTGTACACAACGTACACGTATTTAACGACTTTCTTCCAAGAATCGACATCTTCCATCGAAAGCAGAAAAGTGGTGATAACAAACGTTATTACTTCAACTTTGGAACCAGGAAGTGAATTTACCGACCAAGCAGCGGGAGGTCTTTTCGGTAACTCCAATTCGAAACCTCCTTCTTTTGATGACATTCCAAACATTAAGCCAACGAGCGCAATAAATGATAATCCGACTCTCACCTATTCGGCATCGGAGGAAGATATCGGAGAAAATATTTTAGACCACGACCGCGTAAAAGCAACACCAGCGCTCGACGACGAAACGGTTTTGCAATCGAACAGTATAAAAACTTACTATACGACTTACACGTATTTGACGACGGTATTTGTGGATGGAGAAACGGAAATCTCAAGCAGAACCGAAGTTTATACTAATTTTATTACTCCCTCTATTAAGCCAACCGAAACTTCGGAAACGCTTCTGCTTAAAACAGCTCTAACCGATTTCATAATTTCTAAAGATCAAGTCGAAGCTCCAAATGTCGAAGACCAATACGTCAATTTTAACGTCAAGCCGATAAATCATTACAATTCGACAATTTCGAGAGAAAAAACTGGTAAATCGTCGAACGTGAATTCGAACAACGAAATAGCAACAACCAAAAATAAATTATCTTACAGTACTTTAAGTCGCGGAGGTACCGACAGCTCGAAAATAATCGACAACTTTTTGATAAACTTGAACGACTACGACAATTACTCCACCATGGTGACAGACGTTCGTAGCAGTACCTCGACTGGCGAAAGTCAAATTATTGAGAATGGTGAAAAACGAAATGTGTTAGACGATCAAATTGTGGCCGAATCCAATAACGACTCGGATATTATTCCGTCGCCGACACTTTTGTTACAAACAAGTTACACAACCTTCACGTACTTTACTACCATGTACCAAGGAACCACCTCGAGTAACGTGGCAAGTCGTTTGGAGACGGTAACCAACGTGGTCACGGAGACTTTAACTCCAACTCACACACTAACGGCAGAAGATCTCAGCTTACCTATTACATACTTCACCACGTTTACTTATTGGACGACGCTGTACAAAGAAGGTATCACCAAAGTTACCAGCAGGGAAGAAACCGTATCGAACGTTATAACGCCAACTTTAACGGCAACCGTTCAGCCAACGATAAATATTACTCCTGTTCTATCGACAACGGCCATCGATTTTACAATTTCATCGGTCGATTCGGAAATCCAAATTCAGCCTACCAAAGTTGACGACGACGAGTTAACTACTTATTTTACGACTTACACTTATTACACCACGTCTTACATTGGAAACAGTACGGTTTTGAACAGTCGACTCGAAACTCTCACCAATATCGCCAACGAAACCGCGGCAATAGATGCAAATCAAATTGGCAGAGCCATTGGCACGGCCAACAATAATCAATTGAATTTTGACGAAGGTAAACCTACGGCTCAAAATAATGTCGTTCCTTTACCTACTGGCCTACTTTCGACAATTGTTTCGACCGTCGACAATTCCGGTTTGAAAACTGTCTTCTCTACAGATATTTACGGCACCTACATCGACGGTTTATACGCGAAAGTGTTGGAAAGCACTTCTTCCTTGGTCACAGAAGTAATAACTCCTACAAAAGTGAAAGAACAACTGCCACCAACCGGAGTTGTCAGTATTAATCAAGGAAAAATAGTCGACGCCGAAGGCGTAAGTACTCTGTACTACACAACCCAAGCTATCGGTACTTTCATCGATAATCTTTACGCCCAAGTAATTGAAAGCACAAGTTCCCTCGAGGTAAACGAAGAAAGAAAATCTGCATTGGTATTGGACGAACCCGTTATTCATAGAACCGGTTTGGTTCGTTTAATCGAAGGATCCATAGTTCAAAACCATACCACGACCCTGTACGAATCCAAAGTTATCGGAACAATCATCGACGGACGTTACGCGCAAATTATCGAAAGCACTTCTAGTTTCATAATTGAAAAAACAGAAGAACCTTCCATATTCCCGAGCTCCGTGTCTATCATCTCGCCTACTTCGACCCAAAATCCCAATCAAAACATTTCTCCATCCAACGTTCCTATTTCGCCTTCGCCTGTTGTCATCGAAGGTTCTTTAAATGACTCCACAAAATCTGAAGACGAAAACACCACAGAAGGTGATTCCGAAGAAGAAGATGAAGATGAATCGGAAGAGGAGGATAACACGACAACCGGTAGAAAGAAATCTAGATTAACTTTCCAATCGCGCAAACAAACATTTACTCCAGCAATTAGGCCTTTTGCTTCACGAGGCCGCCCAACGTTTGTTCCGAAACGTAAAGGTTTAGGCACGAGTGGTGCCCTAACGATTACCAGAAGCGATTTCACACCTACGGTCACCGCGGTACCAGCATCAAAAGGAAATCGCTTCGGAGGCAAAAAGAGTTCTTCGACCCCCTCTTCGATTCAACCTACCGCATCCAGCAGCAGAAGATTCGCACGACCTAAATCGAGCAGTAATCAAGCGACACAAAACGGAGTACCAAGTTCTTCGTTTATTCCACGAGGCAAAAGTTCTTCAAAATTATCTCCAACCGCAGCAACGGGTTCGAGAAAATCGATCGGTAAAACTTCGAGTCAAGTTAGACCCAGTTCGGCATTTGCCGGTAATGCGAGGTTCGCTCGAGTTCGTCCAACGCCTGCTTCCACTTTACCTCGTACCTTCAATTCCAAAGCCGTAACGCCTCCTTCTAACGAAATAGAAAATGACGAAAACGGTTTAACCACACAAATAACAGAAAATCCGACTTACATTACAGACAATGAATTTGACACCACCCTCTCTATAGCTCAAACTACCGAAACTGTCCGACGTAACCAAAATCCATTACTAAAATTACGAAGACCCCCATTAACTAGAGCATCTCCTCCACCGCCTAGAGCCCCCATAGCTAAAAGCACTGGTAAAATAAATAATAATAAAATTACTAATAAAGCTACCGCCACAACTCCTAAACCTAAAACCAGTAGACCTCCCGTATCTCTGCAGGGCAGACGTCCTGCAAACGGTTTGTTGCCGCGCAGAAACCTCTTCACCACTTCGACGACGCAAGCACCGGAAGAAGACGAAGAAGAAGAAGACGAATTTGAAGGAGAAGATGAAAGCGAAGACACCGATTACGAAGGCTCAAATACGAACACTCAAACTGAGAAAGCTCCAACGACTCCTGCCGCGTCCACCCGAAGAGGCAGAGCAAACAATGTGGTTTCGCTGAAACCCTTCAAATTCCGTCCAAGATCAAAAAGAGAGACCACTTTTTCTCGTTTTCGAAAAAACGGTCGATCCACTGCTGCCCCTAAAGAAGAAGAAATTGTAACCGATGCACCAAAAACTTCAAAAAGCGGTAGATTTAAACCGCGTTCAAGAAGTTCGGCTTCTACTACAACCCAAAAACCGGCAACGTCGAATCGGCAATTGTCTCCCTCCAGAGCATCTTCCAATCAAGGAAGAGCACAATTTACTTTAAGAGAACGAGACAAGCCAAGCACGAGGTCAAGTTTTAAGCGAACCGGGACACAACAGAACACTAGAAAGAGTACTACGGTTTCTTCGCGTCCAAAGGCGCCAAAACTGAGAAATCAGCATGTGACAGAAGCACCTTCAAGAAGAAAACCTTCTAGTGCCGAAGTAAATAGCCGTTCCAGTCCCAGTAGAAATACCAAACGTCCAGCTACTAATTTGCGCGCGAGAACTTCTGCAGAACAACTTGACAATTTTGTCTTGCCAAATTTTAATGACGGGACGATCACCATTACTCATTCCATACCAACCGAGATTACAATTCCTATAGTAAATGGCCAAGTGACGGAATATAGAAATGTAGTAACCGCCAAATACAGTATGGAAACTTTAATTCCGAAACAATATTCGACTGCCGTTAATTCAGTAGGGAAAGTTTTTACGGTGCTTCGTAGCGATTCCACGAACGTGTCGCCAAATGGAGCCACCGAAATTACCAGATACGTCTTAAACGAGACGCCCACCACCACTGTAATTTTTACTCCTACTTACATACGTGGCCATAAGACTTCCTGGTCGCACGTTCTTCCAAGTACGGTTTATGGAGTCGAACAAGTCGTCAGTACCATCAAGCCTCCCTTGGCTGCTCAAGCACCTTTGGCAAACATTCTTCTATCTCAATTATTATTGGGTAATCCGGGAATTCAACAAAATGCTCTTTTGGGTTTCCAAAATCCTCCTGCTAGTGCAACACCAACTACGGAGTTCAAAACTAGAACGACAACTTACGTTACAACCGTCACCAGTGCTACGTCCACCGTTATTCCCATAACTTTTAGAGGAAAAGAAATTTTAACAACCATCATAGACAGTAGCGTTAACGTCATCACGGCTACCGAATTCGTTACGGATACTGTGGTCGTAACACCGACCGTTGGCGTTGGTTTGGGAGGTGGAGGGCTCAACAGTTTACTCTTGCCGTATTTACTTCAGCAACAGCAACAGCCAGTTTTGCAACAACCGATTGGCTTACAGCAGAGCTTGTTCCAAGAACCACCAGCTAAATACGATTTTCTCAATTTTGATGATAATTCGAGCGAAACGGAGGAGTACACCGAGCAAAATCTTTCGGACGATGTGACTCGCCCACCAAGGCGAAAGAGCTCAAGAAAGAAATCAAAATCTAAAAATATTACTCCAGCTGCGCCGCCTAAAGAAACAAGCATAATTACGCTTTACGTTTCTGGCAAAACACCAGGTGAATTTTCTACAGTTCTGTCCACCGTCATCGTGGGCGAGGAAAACCAAAGACGCAAAAGAGCCGTTCAAGTTTCTCCCTCCAAAATAATTAATAAAGAAGCAAGTTCGTACAGTTACATGGATTCGTACGTTTCTTCGGCACAAAACGAAGATGATATCGAAAGTATGGAGTTATCTGGAGAAACGGAAAGTTTGGAAAGCGTCTTGGGAGATGTACGAAAACATATCGTAACCAATACTCCAGAATTATTTGAAATTAAACCAACTAAAGCGTCCAAGCCCAAAAAGTACACTTCCGAATACGATAAGAAAGACAAATCAAATCCTTTTTTAGCCTAACGGACCTTTCTGAGTTATCCCTTCTCACGCCAAAGGTCGAAACGTCGATGCCACTAAAAAGGGGCGACGAATACCGCTCTGTAAAACCTACAACTAACAATACCTGCGTTTCGAGTTTTTTTGGCAAGTGTAATAATTCAACCAATCTAAATAAAACTAGGATTAAACGACAAGTAGATAACTTATATATAGATAAATCGTTACCAAAATATAGAATAGTAAAAAAATTAATCAGGGTACAACCTATTTATAATAAAACTTTAAACTTAAACGAAGAAGATAGTTTAAAAAACAATACTGTCAAGAGAAACTATAAAAGAAGGCTGGTGATCAAAAAAAGACCCATAAATCGCCAAACAAATTTGAGTCCTTCTACGGTGCAACAGCGCAGAAGGATTGTAGTTACGAAAAAACGCTTAATTAATAAATCTTCGAGTATTCAAATGGATGTAACTTCTACAAAAGAAGAATTGGCAATCAAAACTGCTTTGCCTTCGGTAGAGCATACTTTTAGATTGACGGGCAATAACGTTACCGAAGAAGAAGAAGAAAGCGTAGAAGATATAGGCGAAAATGGTGAAGAATACGAGTTTGACGAATACGATGAACAAGAAACCACCACTGGTTTTTTCAAAGAAGAAGAAGAAGAAACTACAACACAGCTTCCCGATGAAGAAGAAACTACACTGCAGCTTCTCGAAGAAAAAAACAAAGTAACTACCCAAGAAATTCCCAATTATGAGCTTTCCTTAGACGATATAAACTCTCCCGTCCTTTCCTTTAAAACCACGGTCCTTTCTTCGGTGACGCATGAAACGAAGACAGTTGTACAAAGTAGACTTAGGACTTACACCTCAATAATAACTCGGTTTAATGGAAACGAGAAAGTTATAACATCCACCACCGAAGTTAAACCACAAACCAAGACGTTGACTTTAACAGAACTTTCGACGACTTATACGACTCTGACTCTTCTCGACTTGGATGCCACAGAAACTTTACCCTTTGTACCATTAACCGTTGATTCTTCTTCTTTGGGCATAACATCACACTATACAAACACACAAGGTGAGTTCCGCCCTATTATGTAAATGTAATTTTTTCCAAAATATACACAAATCAAAATACACTTTTTTCTTTTGTAAATAAATTAAGCTTTTAAAAAAAATGTTGTTACATACTGTAAATATATCGAAAGAACTTTTTGCTCAAAAAACTAACATTTTTGTTTTGATGCAAATGTAAGAAGTTTCAAATGGAGTTGCCCAAAACGAACGTCCCGTCGAAGAAGCTCGATTTAATAATAACCTAGCAACGAGAATAATGTCGAACGGAGTCGAAGTTATCGTGGCCAGCGACAAAAGCACCCTTCCTGGAGAGCCGGATGTTAAGAGGATCTTACCGACCACAATTTATAAACCCATAACACTGAGACCCAGCATTATCAGCGACGTCATAAAAGTCTTGCCCAAAGATGGTTCTAGCGTAAGGCTTTCGACTTCCTACTGTCTCCAAAATAAATAAAATGTTTTCTTTTTAGATGAAATTATTGTCTTCTTCCATGTACCATAACCAATTCGTAACCAAAACGTGTTTGACGACTTTTACGTATTTAACCACATATTTGCAAAATGGTTCCACCACCATTTCAAGTCACGAGCAAGTCGTCTCGAATGTTGCAACAGAAGCACGTAATCCAATCAATACACCGGCACCCTCCAACACTGGGATCGTTTTAACTCAGGTATGCAAATTTAGGTAAACATTGAGGGAAAAAATTAATATTTTTTCTTACAGCATCCAAATCTTGCGGCCGGTACGTTCATGACAACTTACACGTATTTCAATACAATCTTCGAAGGAGGAAAGTCCATGGTAGTAACCTCCAGACATACCGTAACCAACACAGTAACGGCTCCCGACGATTTGCTTGCGTTTTTGAAACCACTAAACAAAGCATCCGCGGTAAGGGACACCAACACGTACTACAGCACTGTTCCGGTGGCCCAAACTGTGATGCAAGGCTCCCAATCCAAAATAGTCTCCACCAACGAAGTGCTCACCCAAATCGTTATAACGGAATCCGTTCCCCAAAAATCGACGTCGGTTATGACATCGTACATTGCTTTGGATTTCGAAGACAATTCTCTCGAAGGACTCTCAACCACCGATGTAGTCAAAACTTACTTTGTGACCTACACCTACTTCAATACTCTATTAGAAAATGACCGAACGGTTGTCGAAACTAATATATCGACTTCGAGCGATGTTATAACCGAGAAACTCTTTTTGTATCCAAAACGCACTCAAACGAATTCGGTCATTAACACCGCCCCGATAACTAACGATTTGAAAAATCAAATGGAAATTAATCCGGAAAAATTTGAAATTCACACCACAAAAACGTACGTGACCACCTTTACCTATTACACGACGCTCCTACAGGAAAATAACAACGATGACGTTTCTACGGTTGTAAGCTCTCAAACGCGAACGGAAGAAAATATCGTCACGGAATCTGTTAGATTGAACGACTTGCATCCGAATTTTCTCAAATCGATTAGAAATCTAATAGCAGAAGGACAAAAAACTATCACGCAATCGGCAACACTCAATAACGGCCAACGAGTTGACGTTACAGTTGTCAATAAAGAAAACATCACCCCTACCAAAGTATTGCCCATCGAAAAAACCCAATTGGTGACGACAAAAATAAATCCACCCATCCTCGAGTCATCTGATCCTAATGTGATAACGGGATCTACAATTATATTCTTCGACGACGAAGATCCATTTAAATTAGCAACCCCTTCTCTAACGACCAAAGTGAAGACCGCAACGGCAACAAAAATTGGCTTAGGGAACTTATTGAGTTCTGAAATTGTAAAAGATCCAAAAATTACTTCCACTCGAAAGCAAGCAAGCAAGAGTCAACTCAAAAAACAAACAAATAAGCAAACGCGCCATCCAATTTCCACTTCCAAAACAACAAACCAACTCAACACCGCTGCAAACAACAGCCCGATAAAAAAGAAAACGAATCTTAAAATTAAGGACTCCGAAGAGATACCCGGTTTGTTGGGACTTGGGTCCATCAATATGCCCACGTTTTCGGTTTTGGAGCCCGTTTTTAATGCAATTGGGGGTTTAATAAAAACAAACTTAAATAACATCAACAAGGACGAAAACGTTACGTACATTCCGGCCCCCAAGTTAAAACTTGTTAACAATGAAAATAAAATAACAACACAGGGTCCGTACGTAAACGACAATCAAAATCGATCTCCAATTTACATTCCAATTGGTGCAGACCAAGAACCATCCGAAAGTCAAAATGTTGAGTCCGTTTACTTATTAAATGATTTTGAGAAGGACAAGGTCGTTTCGGGTCAACCAATTCACGGCTCTCCGCTCCTAAGTGGCGGAATCCCAATTTCTCCCGGAGAGATTATAACAACCAATTCGGACGTGATTGTTGGAAGACCAGGTCGTATCGGACCAAGAATTCCAATTATACCGTTAATTAAAGATAATCAGGCAGAAACGCCGATCGATATGAAACCTCCTCCGGAACCTCAAAATGTCTGGTTTAATAGAGATAACAACAATATTAGTCCTCCGATTCAAAACGGAAACGGGAAAAGAGATGATTACGTTGGTCCTCCTCCGCCTCCAAATCAACAATTGAAAATTCCTCTGAGATCGCAAAACTTCGTTCGAGGAGAAAAACATAAAATCTACGAAACTAAACGAATTCCGTTCCCAAATCCCAATCCGGCACCTATCGAAATAAATTACCAAAACAATAATCGGCCCGACGTAAACGATTACCCGGTGCCTAACATTGCAATTCCTCACATTCCGCCGCAACCTATAGAGATCGTAACTTATCCCATCCACGATTTCAACGTTCAACCTTCCATCTTGAACGAACCGAATGCGTTGCCCGAAGTGATCGAAAGGTCTACCGGACAGCCGCTTCTAGTTAATTTGCAACCGTCACAAGTTGCCTTCGTCAATATTCCACATAACCGAACGACCGCTTTAATTTACGGAGGTTCCACCGAACTCCACAAAAACGGTCAATATTTCGACGATCCATCGCCATATCCCGACTTGGAATTTTCGGTCGTCCAAAATTATGACAGCGTCAAACCGCAGTATGGTGCAGTGTTCGATTCCAACGAATTGCCAAATCAAAAACAGTTGAAGAGCGTTATAAAAGTGACGAACGACGTAATCAACAACCAACCTTCGGGCACTTCTCTGGAATCTTTCGCACAGATCCATCCGAGTAGGACGACGAACGAAATTCTTCATAAAGATGTCGACCTGAACGTGGCGCCAATTTCGTTTGAATTGGTGCAATTTGGTGACAATTTCAACGGTCACGTTGTTAATCACAACAATCGCGTAAATTTCAAGGACACACCAGAGGTTATAACAAATTCGCCAACCGAGTTTCCGTCAACATCATTCAAAGAGCAAATAATCTACCCTCGTGATAAGCCGCAGACCGAAAACGTCAACTTCCAAAATAACTTTAACAGACCGAACATATTTCGGGAAAATCAGCAATTTTATCAAGGAAGTCACGTAACGAAGCTTCATCAAAACGAAAAAGGAGAATTAAAGGAATATTTAACTCCCCCGAAATTAACTAAAAACTCGCATTATAATTCCAAATTTCCAATAATTCATAAGCCACCTCCTCCTCAAGTTAACCTGGTTCATCCTCCAATTATAAACGAAGAAAACATCTTAGCCCAACCGAGCACAAATAATTTCAACAAAAAACCAATTCCCATTCCGTTTAACTTGCAAAGCTACGGTGTCAATCCGCCCAGTATAATTTATCCAACGAATCAACAGGAAGTTGGAGAAAAGCCTTATTTAAATTCGAAAAACGACGATTTACTTAACGAAGCTGGAGAATTGACCCAAGAATCCAATTCAAGTCCGCTGCTTTCCGGAGAATTGCCTCTAGAATTATGGAAGAATAACTTGACGTCTCGAATATCTAGCAAAAACGATACCAATAATCCTTTGATGACCCACAACGTTAATTTTGGAATTAAAGTGGCCGAGTACGATAATTATCCCAAAAAGAATATACAAAAGCCAAGACCTTTCCAAGCCATCTCCACCGACAAGAGCGATAACCCACCAACGACTCCGGCTATTCGAAAAGATAATCCGTTTTTAATTCACGTTGGTCACAAACATGTTCGTCCATTCACAAAACATAATGTAACATTTGGACAAAGAATTCCTACTATTCCGATAAAAGATAATTTCGCAAGCGAGAATCTGTTATGGAATAACAGGATAAGTCATTATACGACGACCGCTCCAGTATTTACCAAAAATATGTATCTATATACCAAACGATCCCAAAACCTTTTGCCTAACATTAAACGTCCACATGTCACATCTATGCCCGTTAATTCTCCAGACGTCACTCATAAACCGATAGTCGAGAAAGCTAACAATTACGGATCGCAAACCGAAGAACCATTTAATTCTTCAATTTCCAAACTTCCGACGCAGTCCGTGAATACAACTTACAGTTTTAACAATAAAGATGTTATTCCAATTTACAAAATTGAAGGTACAACGAAGGCGCCAAGCCAAAACGTAATCGATTCTGTGTTGGAAACGCAGACCAGTTCCCAAAACGTAAATACTTATCCGTACGGCATGGAGATAATGAAACCTCCGCCACTTCCCCAACCGGCAACTAACATGCAACCACCAAAAATTGAAATACATTCTCCTAGCGAAGGAATACACAGAGTTCCAAATTTAGACTTTGATCAATCTCCTTACGATCAAGAAGGTCAGGCTAGTAGCTCGAAGCCCATCATAATAACCAGCGGTCCTCCTCCAAAAATAACTGTAAACGAAGAAGTACTTGGAATGAGTCCTCCACCTCGACACGTTTCAACCACGACAACTCAAAAACCAACGACCGCTAAACCAAATCATCCGGATCATCCGTATCCATTTGAAACACCATACGCTCCCACTGTCGAAACTACAAGCGGAAGACCATTTACGAGGCGACCGTTTACACGTAAAACAACAATCTACAATTCCATAACACGAAGAAGACCAACACTTTCTTGGCAAAGACCTATAACTCCGATAGATATGACAGAATTTAGAAAAACTACAGAATCGCCTTTGCCAGCCAACAAAACTTTAACCATGCAATCCGACAACATACCAACCATGGAAGTGATCATCGGAAAGCCGAACGGAAATTTAGAGCAAAAACTGAACGAATCTTCGAGTAACTACATACCAATATTTGATATACAAAGTTCGGAAGCCTCTTCGGTATCGAGTACGCAAACCACCACCACTCCAATTTCGATAACTCCAAGTTTAACTAAAAACTTTACGGCTGGGGTACACCACGGAGGTAACGAAATAAAAATTGTTGATGACGATACCACCATCACCAGCGCTACCACCGCAAGTGTCAGCAGTATCTCGCCGACCAAGGCTCTAACGCCAAAACCAATTATTCCAACCAAGTATATCACTCACACGAAAACATCGACTGTAACCATAACGAAAACCACCGTTATAAAAACTTTAGGTGGTCCTCCGTCAACGATGACTATTTTGGTCACGAAAACAGAAAAATCGACGCTGATAGACACGGTTACAGAATTCCACACCTTGGTAAAACCAACCAGCATAGTAGAGACAATTACGACAACCGTAAATCACGTACCGACGACATTATATCGATCGGACGTGCAATACGGAAGCGTATTTTCGTACCCCATCGAACCTAGCCAAGTTGTTACGCCAAATTTAGAAACGACTGTAACTCCATCCATACCAATAGTAACTGAAGGTAGCTTAGACGAATTTATCATCCACGAAACCGATCCGCCTCCACAATCAAAACCGAACATAAGCATTCACGTTCCCAGCGACAACGACTCCATTTTCGTAGTGATGACCGATAAAAAGCAGGATCAAATCTTAAACGTCCCTAATAAGAATGAAGGTTACGAAACGGATAATAGAGACGACGTTCCTCCAAATAATAAAGTAAATCACGTTTTACTGGGGGGAATTTTGATTGCTTCTCCTCCGAGTTTAGAAAATTCCGATGTCGTTGCACTAACCAAACAAGACAAATGTAATCCAGAATGTAAAGCATCGAAGAACGAACTTTGCCAGAAATCGGAAGGAATAATGCGATGCGTTTGTAGGCCAGGCTTCGCCAGAATGTTCCCAGATAGACCATGTAGACGTAAGTAGTAATGTAGTTTCCGTAGAAAATTTTAATTTAAATCGATTATTTTTTAGCAACCTACACGTACAGCATCAAGTTAGGTTTGGACCGGTACCGACAAGAAAAGTTGCAATTCAAGGAACCTTTGAAAAATTCCAATTCGACCGAGTTTATGCAATTGGCGGGAGTTACCCACGAAGCATTGGATAGAATGGTCATGCAATCCGACCTTAGAGATATCTATCACGGAGTTTATGTTCATAGCTACGAGCCTATGGGTAAAGAAGAAGGCGTCCTGAATAACTTCTACCTTCAAGTAAGCTATTGCCAAAGCAAAGTTTAACAAATAGAAATAGTTCTGTAATATTTGGTTCTACAATTTGAATTACTGCCTTCTCAAATCAAAGTTCCCAATAAGCAAATAATCATAAGGAACTTTGTTAATATTTGTTAATAACAGTTCTTAAATATCATAATTGGTATTATCTCATTGAGATCTATTTGAAAAAAGAGAAAAAAAAAACAAGCAACTTGTTCACAGAACTTGCTCGCACGTAAAGGTCCTATTGCGGTTACAACTTCCAGTGATTAGTTATTAAGCGTCCCCCCCCCCTGCTGTGCAATTCATCTAAATTAAATTATCTAATGCTATATATTTTTCTACTTCATACAACCGCCTTCCTATTAATTATCTTAAACAAATACCCCTACTTCGTATTCCCGCAATAATCTCTAATGTATTATAAAGATACCTTCTAGGTCACATAGGAATAATCAATCCCTTTCATTACATTAGCCATCCCGTTTAAATATAATAATGTATAAATCATAATCTCAAACCAATAATTAAATCTTAAACTGAAGATGAAGTAATTTTAAAATAGTTTTAAACTCATGACCGCGTGGAAACTTACTTGACCGCGTGGTTCCTTCTTTCGATGTTCAAGTAGTAATGCCCCCTATCCGGTCCTTCAAAACTACCCTACACTGGTGTAATAAAACTAGTAACGGTTTATTTTAACCAACTAACTTTTAGTGTAAAATTAAATGAACTATGATTTAAAATTCTCGCCGATTATATTTAAATTCAAATTTACAATATTACAGCTCTCTAACCTCTGTTTATGTTTCAGCTTTCCGACAACACCGACGATCAACGATTAAACGAAATATTTAAGCGATACCTGAGAAGCAACAACTACAGTTTAGGAGGGACGGAGTTATTCGCTTCCAAAGACTACTTGACCAGTTTGGCGGCGGAAGATTTTGACGAGTGTGGGAATTCGCAGTTCCACGATTGTTCGGAACACGCGCAATGTTTCAATTTGCCAGGAACTTACACCTGCAGCTGCAAAGAAGGCTATTCCGATCTGTCCGAAAATTCCTTATATCCTGGAAGGATTTGTTCCGCCGAACTTATCGGTTGCGAAAAGTGTCACTATCACGGAACTTGCTACTCGAAAGGCGAAGAGCAGGTTATATGCGAATGCTTCCAGTGGTACGCCGGCGAACATTGTCACATTAATTTGAAAGGTACTGAATCCTCTCTTCTTTTTCTTTATTAATTTACAATACTTTTTAGTTCTTCTAATTGCTTTGATCACTCTCGGAATACTTTTGTTCGTGGTGCTGTTTATTTGCATCGTTCTAACTTGCGCCCGAAAGAAACCGCGCAATTCCGGACTCGCCGATGGTATGAGTTTCATGCCTCAACGAATGTCCGGTCACGGAGGACCAAGAAATGCTTCCGATAGAAGAGCCATGATTCAAGACACAAGTTCAGAAAGTAGTCAATCCGACACCAACACGCTACCCTACGTGGCAAACGTAAGTTCTAATCCGCGTGCCGATCAAATCGTAACTGTATTTTTGCAGAGAACCAGAAAGCAGTCAAAGGGTGCCATCAAAAAAGTTAACGCAAACACTCACAACGCCGACACCGGTACGACGTTGTCATTCGCAGAACAAAAAGATCGTTCGCTCCCGGTAATGATTCCCCGCGCCAAGTATCACCCAGCTTCGCCGACAGCTCCAGTTTTAAATATGGAAACGTTCGACAAACGTAAATCGTCGGCCGCTAGCAGCAACGAAGCAAAACTTTTGAGTTATCTAGATGCCGGACCTTGTCCAAGTAAATCAGACCAGAAAAGAAAATTTAGCAAACAATCGAACGATTCGCGTTACGAAAATCAAATTGTCAGAAAAATTTCGGGAGGTACGAAACTAACTTTGGTCAGATTTTTTAAGTAATTCTATATTTTCTGTAGGTGCGTTAGTGTCTGCCGGATTTGAAGTATCCGCTACGGTAGGCGGGAGCTCGGTGGTTCACATGGGTACGCTAGGAACGAATTATGGAACGGAAGCAGATCGGAGTGAAAATGGAACATTAATACAAAAAATTAGTGCCGATTTGTTATCGAGCACGGGAACGAGATCCCAATTTACTACTTTTAGGAAGTCATTAGTGTAAGTAATAGGATTTGGTATGTAAGATTGCAATCAACCTTTTAATTTTAGGGGTGATGATTTAAATGACCCACTTTCAAATTGGCTCGATATACCTCCAAAAGTGACCAAGTAAGTTAAAGGTATTGCTTCGCTGGCCAGCCATGTAATTCCATAATTTTTAGAACCGTATCGGAAGCGAGATCGTATGATGAAACGACGATTCAACCGCCGACAAAACCTTACAGGAATTGTTACGATTCCAAACCTTCTTCCCAACATCAAAATGATGTGAGTGCATGAGTAATATTTTGGTTCGTTTAATTCAAGAGCGATTTTAATTTTAGGAAGCCAATACAATGGCAGAACGAGATTTGGGCTCAACGTTCTTATTACCTCATACACATCTTTATAAACCCGACAGGGTAAGTTCTTAATTTCGGTCATTTTATCCTTTCTCGAAGCCGTCCTTGCTTTCAATAATTTAGTTCATTCCTCACGATGAAGAATTAGTTCTTCGTGCAAACGGGTATTAAGAAATTTTTCCCACTGAATCGGAGAACTGGAGTTCTCGTTTTTACAACGTTTCAAGTGTAAGGTCGTCGAATACTTTTCAGTTCAAAAATTCTTCTTCCGAAGAGTTTAATTTTATAAGATTATCATATTTTGATGAGTCCGATCAGATTACACAGGATATTCCAATAAGCATAATCCAAATTAGGTACTTACGAAACTCTAAAACAGTACAATATAAAAATTAATTTTGTTAGAAAATCTACCTTAAAATCAAAATTTATGATATTATTCGTAAAAGTATTTAAGAATTTTTTTAATTTTGGCAAACAAGAAAATCTTAATGTTGCGATTTTAATTTTTGAAAGCCGTTTCAAAACGTTCCGACTAAAGTACAATATTAGCTATAGATACTACGATAACTTCTTTTAATAGCGAAAAGATATGCGATATAATTTTCAAAACATTTTGATAAGAAATTTTTATTAATTTTTACGTGCTTTTGAGATAAAAACGTTTTTGTTTGTTTAATAATTTTTTTCTTTTTTCAGGGAAGTGATATATCGGGTTTTGATTCCCTTTAGTAAGAAAATTTGAGTCTAGCGTAAGTTATTTATCTCGTCATGTGCCTTATTGATTATTTATTGTGCCTAATCAAACTAATGTACTACAATTTTGTGTAGAAAGTCGATTTTATATAAATCTTAAATGAACGTTTTACGTTTTGTAAAAATTTTTGGCCATATTTTTTTATTATATTAATGTACATAATACAAATAAAAAGGTTGTACCTATTTTTTTACCTAACTAACTTAGTTAAGAACAAAACACGAGCGAATGATTTGTAAATATTGCGAAAATGATAATTTTATTTATAATTTTACCTTATAATTATTCTGGTCTTAATTACTCATAGGGGCAACACAAAGTGCCAAAAGACTTAATTTTATTTTATTTACAGAGTTGTTCAAATATTATATCGAATGATAAATTTTACATTGCTAAGTTTATTGTATGCGAATCCGACATTCACCGATCAAATACAAAAAACTTTAAAATGTCGATTTATCGTGTAGAATTAGAAATACTGTATTTAGAAAAATTGTTGTACTTTATTAACTGTTACAAATTTATGTACAATTGTAAAATTTATAAAATAAAATGTTTAAATTACGTTGGTTTTTTAAAACGATTAAAATATATTATAATGAAGAACTTACATCCAAGTTCCATCGCTCCTTAATCGATATTGGTGGTAGACTGATTGACAGAACCATGACCCGAGCCATGAGATTGATTAACCAAATATTGCTCAATTTGCTTCTTCATATTTTTGTCTCGAACTATAAAATTTGCACGCATTTTATCGTTGGGGCATCCGATGTATGGACACTGGGTTTTTTTCTTATTTTTCATATTTTGCAAATGATCCATAACCGTTGAATACTCGTAAATGTGTCCACACTTTCTGTTACGACAAGGATCGTTAATAATCTTTTTGGTTATCGGATCAACCGGAGGTTCAAACTGTGTTGGAAGAATTCCCTCGGTCATACTGTCTTCGCATTCGATATCGTCTTCGTTGTCCGATTCTTCACTCACAGTACTCTCTTTGTTAATCAATCGCTTAGTGCTCTTCCAAATCAAATGATCTTCGTACGTCTCTTCTTCTGGTAAACTAGCAAAAATTTCGTTATATTTTTCTTGCACATTTTCGGTGCAGTCATTTTCGTGGTTATCAAAGTATTCTTCGGTGGCTTTGGATGCTTGTTGTGCTCTCTTGTGATTAATGTCGATTTTGCAATGTTCTTTAGCAATTTCAAGTAAATTAAAAAGACACTCTTCTCTATTGTCGGAATAATGTTGAACGTAATCCACGCAACTGTGCAGCTCCTTCACACACAACTCCGCTAAATTTTTGTATCTGTTTGCTTGCAATGCCATTTTTAATAAGGAAAAGTGAAAATCGAAATAACTACAATAAAAAATAAAAAACAAGGTTTTATAACCTCACTTATTTTAATAAAATAAACAACGACTTACATTACGTATTTTAAAACTGTAAACACAGTTTGAGTCGTTTGAGTTAAAATATTTTCTTCAATCCGTATTTTTGCAACCCTGTAATTCGTTATTCCATATTTGAAATTTAAACGGCGCTAAAGTTTAACCAATGACCTTGGTTTTCAATTTGACAACGGGACAACGGGTCTGTGACTGCACCCTAACCTCAAATTGTTCTCACATGTAGAACATGGTATCATAACCACGAAACGCTACGAAGTTTATTTATCTAAGGTAATTTATTTATTTTTTATTTTATTTAAAATAACTAATACTACGACGTGTGTAGATTTAGAAATGGTAAAATTGAACAAAAAAGCGTCCGTTCGGAAGGAGCAGGCAGTTAAAAGTAAAGGCAAGAAAACAGCAGTTACAAAAACTAAGAAAGAAACCGAATATGGAGCTATGTCCATAGATGACTTTATGACAACCGGATATGATGCCAATTCGGCCGAATCTTCAAGTGAAGAAATGGAAAACATTAAATCGAATGGTGTTAAAAAACAGAATAAGAATAAATCTTCTCAAAAAAGTAATGGAAATGAAGTTGACGATGAGCCCCAAGATAGTGATGAAGTGGGGTCAATTGATGACGAGGAGGAACCTTTAGAGAGTGAAGACGAGGAAAATGAAATCGAAGCAAACGAAGATGACGTACAATTATGGGATAACGACGCAAAATTAGATGAAGAAGAATCTAGCGAAGAGTATGAAAACGAAATCAAGGGTCACAAGGAATCTTTGCAGAAATTAAAAGATTCTGATCCTGAGTTTTACAAGTATTTGCAGGAAAATGACAAAAAGTTGTTGGAATTTAATGTGTCCGACAGCGAAGATGAAGAAAAAGTTCATGTGGCTACCGACGATTTAGGCGTTGCAAGTGATGAAAGTGATTACGAAGATGAAGATGTAGCTGACAAAAAAAGTTCTGGACAGCTTGTGGTGACACTTAAGATGTTAAAAAAGTGGCAAACCGATTTATATACTGACAAAACAAATAAAACAATTCATTGTGTGATCGATGCCTTTCATGCTGCTATGTTACGGGTTTCAAATAGTGAAGATCAAGATTTTCATTATAAAGTTGATGGTTCATCTATTTTTAATGGAATTATTCAACTGTGTGTGTTGGAGTTGAGTCCTGCAATACGAAAATATTTGGCAATCAAAAACACCAAGATTAAACCTCACAAGTGTAAGAGGTTTCCGAAATTGAAAGCACACTTGCAAGGCTACTTCCAAGATTTACTAAAGGTAAGATTCTTGTACTTCTTAATCTTAGTTATTTGTAATTGCCTGATTTCAGTATGTATATAAATATTCTCTAAAAATATTTATAGTCCGGTCAAATTAGTACAAAAAATAAGAGTGAAGATACAGTAATTTTCAAAACGCTGAAAATTGGTAAAATTGTTCAGAACATAATTATAAATGAAATTTAAAAAGTCCTCATCGATCCGGTACGTGGAAAAAAGTTATTCGAGGTCATAGGTAAAAAAAATTGGTTTTTCGCGATTTTCTGCAAAACGGTAAGTTTTATCATAAAATTAGTTCAGACAAAAATTGTAGATCATATAATTATCTATAAAAAATGAATGAATACTTCTTTCCTAAGAGCCACCGTTTCTGAGATATAACAATTCAAAAAGTTGGAAAAGTTGTAATCGTCATCATATGCATAAGTACGCCACGTATATACATACATCACTGAAACTGTAATATAAGTAAAAATATTTTAATTATTATATTATATTCAATATATGTGACTTGGTCTACGAAAAAAAGGGTCTTAGGTGTTAAAAACTCATTTTCCAGTTTTTTGCCAATTCAGATTGAGTTTGAGATGCTCTTTCACATGGTGAAAGCCAAAATCATAACTTGTTTAAAAGTTCACTAAAAATTAAGAGAAAAAAGAGTACAAATACTAAAAAAAACAGAATTTATTTTAAAATCTGGAATAAGAAAAATTCATAGAATTATGAGATAAAAAACATGACCTACTTTATTTGTATCCGAAACTAAGGACAGCAGACAAGTTCAACCTGACGAAACTTTGTTCCATATCATCTTCTGCCTGAAAGCAATGTAGTTCATCATCATCGCCATTCGAATTAACATCATCGTCAAACCTGTCATTGTCCTGGACGTTGTCTTCATCGTTTTTACGAGAATATTGTTTGTAGTCGGCACTGAACTTTTCATCAACACTCTTTTTTCATTTTTTTTTGTGATGCGAAAGACCAACAGAAACGATTGCATAAACGTGATAACATTCATAAACTCATTTCTTAGGAAAAAAAGTATTGATACATTTTTTATAGATAATTACATGATCTACAATTTTTGTCTGAGATAATTTTATGATAAAACTTACCGTTTTGCTGAAAATCGCGAAAATCCAATTTTTTTGACCTTTGATCTTGAATAAATATTTTTCCACGTACCGGATTGATGAGGACTTTTTAAATTTCATTTATAATTATGTTTTGAACAATTTTACCAATTTTTAGCTTTTTGGGAATTATTGTACCTTCGAATGTCTAGATTGACCGGACTATTAGCTGTTATTTAAATTTAAACTTTCAAATATTTTATTTAAAAATTTTCCTTTTATTTCAGCTGTTAGGTGGGGTTGCATCCACAACAATTTACACGGTCCTCTTAAAACACATGCATCACATGTCAATTTTATTGGTTTCGTTTCCTAACATTTCGAAAGTAATTGTAAAAAAATTGATTCGTATATGGGGAACTGGCGAAGAAGCTGTAAAAGTTTTGGCATTTTTCTGCATATTCCGTATTACAAATAATCAGTTAGTTCTGCTGGACACGGTTTTAAAATCCATGTATATGACGTACGTGATAAATTCCAAATTTGTCAGTCCGCACACTTTGTCATCAATTAATTTTATGAGACGCTCCTTAGTCGAGATGTTCTGTATCGACCCGGCTCTTTCGTACAGGCATTTGTTTCTGTACATCAGACAATTGGCAATCCATTTACGCAAAGCTATTGTATCTAAAGAGAAGAAAAATACGCAGGCCGTTTACAATTGGCAGTTTGTCAATTCGTTGAAACTTACGGGTCACTTGTTGTCAGTAGGAGATGAAAAATCACCATTGCAACCTCTCATATATCCATTTGTACAAGTGTGTCTTGGAACTATTAAACTTCATCCCACTGCTGAGTATTTTCCTTTACGATTCCATATTGTTCAAATTTTAATTGATTTTTCAAAACAAACTGGTGTATTCATTCCGATTTTACCATTCATTTTGGAGGTAAGTAAAAGTAATATATTATAAACAACAGAATTCTTCTACTTTCTCATTTTTTAAGGTATTAAACGATTTTGATTTCAATAAAAAACATAAGAAGGTGACCATGAAGCCTATAAACTTTACATTTTTGCTACGCTTATCAGCATCTCAAAAATTGGAGAATGGTTTTAAAGACTCGACGATAGATGCAGTGTATGGTCTATTGGTCGAATATTTAGCATCAAAATCGCACTCGATTGCATTTCCAGATTTGACACTTTTTTGTATCTACCAGGTAAGATGTGTTCCACAAATTGTTGGCCATAATATCACTTAGATTTTTACAGATTAAACAATTCAACAAAACATGCACCGTAGCAAATTACACAAAGAAAATGAAACAAATTTTGGAAAAAATTTACGAAAATAGCCGTTTCATAGAGGCTGAACGCAAAAATATCAATTTTAATTTAACTCAACAAGACAAAATCAAAATCTGGGAAACGCAGGTTTTAAATAAGGGTACTCCTCTAAATGCATTCTATGCAAGTTGGAACAAATTGCGAACTCTCAAGAAAAAGAAACAACTCACCAACAACGAAGAGTTGGGCGACTATAATCTTCCTGTATTGAAGAAATTCAAGAAAACTGTTGACCCAGAAAGTGCAAATCAACCGGCAAATCCATTCCCGGATACGGACTCGGAAGACGAACTTGATTTTGAAAGGAAAGGAAAAGCGGAAGTTGAAGAAGCACAAAGCAGAAAGAGAAAGAGGAAAAATAAGATAATCCGAGAGCAAGAATTGGAAAAAGAGGAGAAAGAAATTTCAAATGATGTTGCCTTTGACGAACCCGTTGATGATGATGGACAAGAGGATGTAGTTGAAGATCTTGATTTGTCTGATTTTTAAATATTATGTGTTTGTTTTGTAAATAAATAATTTACTCTTGATTTAATTAATTTTTTACATCCGTGTTGATAAAGGAGCAAGTCAAGTGAGCTATATACTGCTGTGAAATTTCCGTAGAAAATCTACAACCTGTTGTATTGCCTCGGGTTAGCCCTGGATTGCGGACACTATGGATGATTTTAGGGCGAGGGTTCTAGCGTTTTAAAAATTAAAAAAAGTAAAAATTTCTTATCCAAAAAAAATTAATTAACTGTCCAAAAATTATTAATAAATCGCATGTAATTCAAATTCCAATGTAAAAGTTTTAATATTGCCTCAAGGGATTGTAGTTTTGATTCTTGCTTATCCAAATCGACGAGTTATCTATCTCGAAAGTTCTTTCCTTACGAATATAAATTTTGCTTTCCAATTTCAAATATAATCCAAATCTCAAAGTTTATTAATCAAACTATTGTTTTTTCAAATCAATCAACTACTGCTCGGTAGCAACTTATCAAAAAATATTCAAAATAATTGCGCCTTAATGCATTTGCATAAAAATCACTTTATTTAATCCAAAAAAATAATAACTCACAACTTCGAAAATACTTCACAAAGTCAAAATTCATGAGCCAAAAGTCGCACCGCCTACTCTTGCGGCAACTCGTGACTAAAAGCCTCGAATTTCCTGTCATTCGCCCCCACCTTTCCAATTTTTCAATCCTACAACTTAGAATTATTAAAACAACATTTTCTTTAAAATGCACAGGGTGGGTGCGAATCCCTTTGAAACACGACAATATTTTTGAACTTGAACTAAACAGTTTTAACAATATAAGAAATTGTAGGTTTTGAACCAGATTGCTTATAATTTTTAACAATTTTTCATAAAAAGTCAGGACGACAGTTTTTTAGTTTTATTTAAACAAATTTATTACTCGGCCAACAGATTTGGATAACATTTTTTGTTACCACGTTGTGCAGTTTTACAAGATTTAAATGTCTTGATTATTTTAAAATTTACTATAAAAATAATTACTAAGTTACATAATGAAATTTATTTATTGTTATAAGACTATAAATTATCGTCAAGTTAAAATTAGAATTTTATGAAAGCCCACAAAATTAAAAAAATTATTTTGAAGTTCTGGAATTATTAAATAGTTATGGACCGGACTTTTTTTCTGAAGTACAACATTGAGGAGCAGTATTATAAAAATTAAAATGAAAACAAATGTTTCTACTCAAGGGAAAAGCATTCTCGTTCATCCCCCCCTCTGAACAACCTTGGTTGTGAGCATGTTGGCAATTATTGGGAATATTAAAGCAAAAGCTTTGGGAACCGAAATTTGGAACAGTATTGGTAGCTTTATGATTGTTGCAATGTTGATTGCAACTTTCACTTTTGGTTTCACTTTCGTCAGCATCGTTTGCGTTTTGGTCATTGATGCTTATAAAATCATTACTACTTAATGAGCTACTCTCTACATCTCTATGTGGTTCATAAATGTATTCATTATTTTCACTCGTAGATGCTTCCTTCGGAATATCGTTTTCATTGGTAATCAGCTGGTTAATTTTATCACCAGTGTGTTTCAAATTACACAAAACGACAAGGTCATGCATAATGTCTTTGGCAGTGATTGTATAGCTCCCATGTTCAGTTTGTTTGAAAGCATTAGTGAGGATTTGCTTTTCTTCTTCATACTGCTTCAGTGTTTCGGTATATTTCAATATTGTCGCGGAATTTGCGGGATCGTTCACAACATTTTTTTCCCTAAAAACAGAAATTACGAATCTACGAATCGAAAATATTAGAAAAAATCACCTATCGATCAAAAATAATAAGTAGCTGTGAAATGCGTCACCAGTCGTTACAGCATTATCTTGTAAGAAATATGCAATTTTTGCCGCCGTTTTCAAGATGATATTCCTCTCCTTTTCGTACTCCTCCAGGCGGCACTTGGTTTTATCGATAAGATCTTGAGCAATCGTGGCTGCCGTTTGTTCTTCCTCAATTTTCTTTTGCACATCCGAATCTACTATTTCATCTTGAACAATTTTTGTGTCGTAGTAAATGTGCATGTGTTTTTTATATGAGCAATTGCAATGATTACAAATAATTTCGGGGCCCATTGCTGCACAATTCATTAATTCTTCAGCACCAACTATTTCCTTAGGTGTCTGTATTAAAGTACAGTTTACATGACATCTTTGTGTATAGAGGTATTTCGTCTCATTGTTGATCTGAAAAAGGGATGATATTAAAAGTATCGAAACCGGAGGAGAGATCAAACTTACTACATACGTAGAGCAGCAACTGGAAGAAGTACATACAGTGACAGGTTGATTCAATGTAGTTACAACCAAGTCCATAACAGGTATATTAAGTTTACTTTTTAATTCTGTCAGATTATTAGAGCTGCTGATCAAAGAACTAGCATGATTGTTCAATAGCAATATATTATCTTGAATTAATTGGATAATATCGGCTAAAGGCTTTGATAATTGTAGAAAGATTTGCTGAGTTTTGTTTATGAAGATTACATAGTCGACCAAATAAGGTTCTAATGGAACCTTGTTGTTTGGTCCTCCTCCGGCAATGTATTGAATCATTCTACGAAACAAAAAATTACCAACTTTTGCATACTTGAAACGAACGAACTACGTACCTACAAAATTCTCTGGACGACTTCTTCCAGCTCTTCGAGAAACTGTCAATAATCTTGGAATCGAATCGTATGCCATTTTTAGATTCAGCCAAAAAGCGAAAACCCTCGTTATCCATGCAAAATATATTGTCTATTGACAAGGGCACGGTAACGTTTATCTTTTTAAAAAGTTTTTCCAACATGGGTAATGTTTCTCCGGGACGATAAAAAGTACTTCTGGTATTGGTAAAAACAAACACCAAGTTATTACAGATACTTTTGTCTAATCTAGATAGAAGTTGCTTAATGGAATATTCGAATTCGGTCATTAATCTCGAAACGTTTGGTTGAAGTAAAATACATATGGCATTTAAATGTCTGTCGCTAATGAAGGATAAAATATTTTTTAAATTGGCCATATAGTCAACGCCTCTGGTCTTAGCAATTCCTGGCGTGTCGATGAAACAAATTTTTAAATCTCCTTGGCGAATTGGAAACAAGTACGATCTGCAGCATTGAGTTTCTGAAGCTTGCTTGTCGACGCCTTCAAGTTCGATAGTCTTTTCTTCGGAGTTATCGTCCATGGTGATGAATTTAGTCGGTATTATTGTTATCAAATCGTTTTGCATTGCGATTTTTAAGCTCGAATAATGTAAATAATTGGTAAATGCATTTATGAAAGTTGACTTTCCTACTCCAGATTCGCCGAAAAGCAAAATGTTGATTACTTTGTCGCTGCAGATATCCATGGCAATCATTTCTTCCTCAAGATTATTCATATCCGATTCGTCGCTTGAAGATTCACTTGTAGACATTCTTACACTGAAAATTAATTTTAGTGTAATTAGACAAATACAGTTTGATGGATTCGGGATGAGTAAAAAAAATGTAGCAAAATAAGCTCTCGAAGCTAAATCAAATAAGTATTTTTAGACATTCTGGACTGCTTATTTTTGTAATTTATTATGTGTTCAAAAACTCACGCAAGTGATTAGAGGTAGAATACAAAATGATGGAATATAATTTTACAAAAAAAATGAAATTACTGATGTATTCTATAAATAGAATTAAGGAAAATAGTTGCAATAAAAGCTTTCGATAAAATTGATAAAGTAAATAAATAATCAGTATATTTTTTTAAATAAGATGTTATTAAGTACTGATAAAAACCTAGAAAGTAGGAAAATACTTTTTTACATTATTTGTCGAAAATTTCATTGTCTTCAATTTTGCTCCTATACATTTTTTTATTTTGTTGCCTCGTTTTCGACTGAGAGTGACTTAAAGCAGACTCGGTAAAACTTTTTAATAAAATTAAAAATGCACAATAGTTTTTTCGAGGGATTTCCATGGGATTTTTACGGAGACTGCTTTAAGTCACCCTCGATCGAAAACGAGGCGACGAATAAAAAAATGTTTGAAAACAAAAATGAAATTATCTACAAAAAATGTCTGAAAAGTATTTTTGTAAAAGCGATGTTTATATGCTAAAAAACGTTTTCAAAAAGTACAATTTACATTGCTAACATAGGAGTGTCCGAATACTTTTTCGAGTAGCTGTAAGTAATTCTATTATTTAAATAAAATGACTTAATAGAGCATATTATTATAACTCAAGAAAATATTCACATCTTCCGCAGATTTTATCTATTTATAAAATATTACTGGCCTACCCAAAATTTTTCCCCACGAGCCGCCACTGGTATTAAGTTACAATATTACAAAAATTAATCTAAGTACAGTTATCATATTATCATATCAACTAATTTTGTGAGATTGCGGGTATTCCCCTAAACAACTTTATACGCTAATTTAGACCTAATGTAAAACAAGATAATATAATATTGTATTTGCTAATAAAATATTGTTAATTCTTGCATTTTCTATAAAGCCATAAATTTTGTTTTTAGAATAAAGTAACCTAATAATTGCGATTAATTTACCTGTAGTCTTTTTTATTAAAAAATCCCACAACTTAGTTACTATTAAGTAAAATGCACAATGATGTATATGAAGCAATATAAATGAAATTTATAGTTTGCACTGTCTGTGTTGCATTATCGCAGTTATCTATAATGTAAATACCCGAATACTGCCACACTCCACTCCACACCAATTGGAACGAAACAGTGGACGCCGCTTATTGAAATCACAGTTAATGTTATCAATCGGGTATTATCACTTTTGCGAAGAACGGGCCGAACGAATATGACTACACGTAAAAAACATCGTTTATTATAATCAAAAATTCGGTTTATGTTATCGATTATTTTTCTTACGGTTATTTTCTCCCACTGAAAATGGAGTTAGTTTGCAGTTTACAAGGTTTTTTTTTTAAATTTTGTTCACAAACCGGGGAACCACCCAGACATATTCATTACCCAAATTTCGTAATAAGCGACATAAAAAAATTTTATAACATTTTTAAATAAGTTGAAAAAATTAGCCACCGGAATGCAGCACTACAATTAACCATTTCGCAACTACTTTTGTGTAAAATTAAAAAATAATTTTTTCGTGTATTGCTATCAAAAACCCCAAGTCCCTATGTAATCGTAAACAAAAATTCTTCGTCAAATGTTTCATATTTCTAAGAAATTGATAAAATCTGAATTAGAAGTACTTTGCTGCGGAACACTTCGTATTCAAAAAAATAAAGAAAAATGAAAAATCTTAAGCAGGAACAGAAAGTAAAAATTGTAAACAAAGCTGAAGGTTTCGCCCTATCGTAATACAAAAGTAATTGAAAGCTGGGACTATTTTGAAGCCCAACAAAAGTAAAATAATAACATATTTGGTTTCTTTGAAACTAAAAATCTAACACAACAGAAAACCATGCACTTCGCTGACCGAGCATCGATCATAACACTATTGCAAAAATATAAAATTATTATAAGTAATTAAAATGTAATCAAACTACAAAAAACCTCATTTTGTTTCTTGTCGATCTAGGTTGTAATGTAAAAATACAGCTACAAAAACGGAATTAATTGCCATTACCAAAACACAAATTTCATCATATCCTGGCATTTGTGTGGAGTACCGGGTCTTAAACCCCCACCTCCTTCGTCGGTTAGACGAGAGACTCCAATTAATCGGATTGAAGTCTTTATGGAACGGGGGTAGCCACTGTAAGATACAATCACAAGACTGCATCCGCAGTGGTGTCCTGGTGCGTCGCCGACGCACTAGTAGTCCAGCAAAAACATTCATAGTAATTTGCCCTAATATTGTTAATGCGGAATCGTCTGTAAATGCAGGAGTGAATAAGCTGAAGTGCATCTTGAGTCAGGATTGTAGATATAATCGATCCAAAACCATTCAAGTTCATCTAAAAAAGTATTGCATAATATTATGATAAGTTATAGTTATTGGATGTGCTGTTTTATCATAAAGATTGCAAATCGTTAAGCAATCAAATAGTTCAATTCTAGCATTCAGTACAAATCCATATCAATTGAGTAAAAAAATTAATGGAAAAAAACTGGATTAAAAGAAATAATAAAAAATTCGTCAAAGGCAAACCACCAGAAAAGAATTTAATTTTGTTAGCGCCGAACGGATGAATAAATATCTCAACAACCAGACGAATGGGTTAACTGCCAAAGTTTTCCGAATTTCCAATGCATTCTGTACTTTTTAACAAAGATTAGATAATACGATAAGGCCAAAAATTCTCCAAAAAATTTTTACCAAAATGCAAATCTACAAGACAAATCTATTAAGCCATAATTCAACTGCGTTGTTCATACGAGGAATATTTTCCGAAACATATGTGGTACCCTTCCTTCCTCGTCTATCTGTTCGGCCTATTCATGTGACTTCAAAATAAGGCTCTTCATTTAAGTGTAAAAGTCGCTATCAAGCAAAACTTGAAACGACTCGAGAACGTCAATTGGTTATTATCGATAAATTCAATAACCTGGCAGAAATTTGAAATAAAACTATATTTTGGCATAGGATAAAATAATTTATTTAGTAAAACTTTTTTCAAATTCTATTTTTATATACACATATACAGATCAATTATTTATATACAAATTATAGTTAAATCTACTTTTATTAATTACATCTACTTAAATAAAACAAGACTAAAAACATTTCACAATAAATCATTGCAGAAAATAAATTAATATTTACAAAACTTAATTTGAAAATACAAAAAAATATTAGTGAATACATAACACATCCCAACTTTGTTTACAACAAAAAATGATTATTACATTACAGTTAAACTTATACATTCAATTATCTTAAATCTAATGCGGTAGCACTATCGAGAATCCAATCCTTGGGCAAGAAAATTGTTGCTCAAGATACTGCAGTTGTTGGCTTGTTCGATTCAACTATTGTCAATTATTTTGAATGTAATGGAATGCTTTCCTAGCTAACTTCCAGATTGGGATGGTTATGTTGAAGTTGTTGATGGTTGAAGAATTAGACCTAAATTGTTTGTAAATTATTATTTCGATAATTCTTTTCTTTTTCTCTTTTTGTAATTCGTCGTTTCTTGTATAATTTTTTACAAATACATTCAAGATTGCGTTTTTAAAAATTACACATTTTTGGTACATAAAATTACTACACAAATTCATATAAAAAAAACAGAACATTAAAATGCGTAATTTTTACATTATAAAAATTAAAACGAAAGGAACAAATTTACTACAGGATTATTTATATCCACACATTCGTGTCGTAATAGAGTCTTCAATGTGTGAATATAAATTTACAGGATCAAGGCAGGACTAGGTTTTTAAAATTGTACAATTTTCTTATAGTATGTAGTTTTTACAATTTTCTAATCTGAATGTAAAAAATACACACCGTACAATTTTCTTAATTAAAGTAGGTGATTATTAATTTGGCAAAAAGTCTACACAAATAAAAATTTAACAACATTTCAAATAGGCCAAAATAAATTAACACATATAAAAAATAGTTGATCATTTTTCTCGATAAAAATTTTAAAAACCTGCATTAGTTTGAAAATAATTTTACTCAGATTTTTAATTTTTACAAGAAAAGTTGTAACTAATTTTTAATATTTATTAATGTATTGTCTTACGGTTAAGTAAGAGGCGAAATAAACTATGAGTGTACAAAGACCAAAAACAAAAAAGAAAACTATTTTGGGATTCATACTCATACATCAAATCGCACAGCTTTACAAGATGATTCAAAAATAAAGAGAAATTTAAGTGAATATTTGACTGAGAGTTATCAAGATTTCAAAGTTATATGTGCGTACATTACAACAGGACAGTGTAAGAGTGATTCTTAATCAGTTAGTGCAGTTTAAAAACTCGGTGTAACTTGAAACCAGTCAAATGCGTCTAAATGACCGGCATAAAAGGGTAAAAATTCGGCTGCATGGAGAAAACATAAAATATTTAAAAAAATTATTAATGAATTATCTTGATAAAATTCATTCATAAATTAGGCACCAATTCAATGTGAAGCAAAACATAAGATAAATAAATAAAATGTTATCACAATTTATAATCATTTTTATACAATCAAATTTCCGTTTCTTTAGCTAAAATTTTATGCAATGTGTTTGATGAAAATCTTGGAATATTTTGTGATTCGTGCCAATACCAAAAAGTATTTCAATCGGTCGAGATTAAAAATTACTACGATTGGAAATTATTTTTGAAAAACTATCTATCATTGTAGTCAACTCGAGTTAAATTTTGTTTGAATTTTTTAAGAATCTAATTTAATGCATTATTATCGCAAACATTAGTTTTCGTTGTAATTGAAGACCTCTGCTCATCTAAATCTCCTTGTTTCTTTAATTAAGGGCAATACTTTCAATCCCTTGCTAATCAATTGTTAATAGTTTTATTGTTATCTTGTATTCAATTTGAATGTAGTTATCAAACTACAAACTAACCAAAACGTTTAAGTTTGGTATAAAACTGCTCAAGCAGAGTTAGAAGTTCGACAAAAAGAGCGATGACAGAAAAATGTGCATGACGAGCAACTTGGTCATTTTACGAATGTTTAAATTTTCAATTCTTGTGTCTGCACTATCCCTTAGGAAATAATATAACCTAGCACCTTCTTTTTTTAAAACGTAGTATAAAAACTGTATCTATGTTTAAGTTATTTCATTTTCAAAATTAAAATTAAAAATAGCTTAAATGAATTTTGAAACAAATTTGCAGTATTGACACAAATCACCTTCCATGAATGTGATAGATGTTTTTATGGAATTCAAAATGGCGATACGCTCAATATTTCTTATTTTCTCACAATTATTATATTCTACAGAACATTAATAAATTCCTTTTAATTATTTTATAAAAAACGAATCCATTCGAGTATTTTGAGTACTCAAAATTGTCATGCTTGCTACTAAGTCTTTAAAATTGTACAGAAAGGTAGTATTTCGATATACAGTTTTGGCAAAATTTAAAAAATATCACAGTTATATCACAGATCATGCAAATTTTATCGCAAATAGTTAAAGCTATTGCACCGCTATTTTGAACAATAATGAAAAATTGCATATAAGACACAATTTGGTTAAAATTAAAAAATACGTTTGTAATAAACTTGCTAAGTACAATACCTGCTCCAAGCTCCCTCTATTTTTAATTCTTTTGTTCGAGTGACTTTTTGGGTCACTAAATAAATCCACATTTCCTCCCGGAACTCCCAATCTTAAGCGAATAGGCAATTTTCCATCTGCATTACAAATTTCGTTAGTTATTTAATATAAAAAATAAAGTGCAATACACTCTCAACCACCACCACGTTAATAAACACCAGGGCAGGTGCCACGAAAAGATGTGCATTCATTTTGTGGCACCTAACGCTTTTCATTCTAAACCTAAGCGACAACAATGAAATAAAAATTACAAACAGTCTAAAAATCAAAATACCTGTTGAAGCAGGAACCAATTCTGCAATTTTGTGCACAACTCTCACTTTTCTATCGTTTTTAACAGCATTACAGTTAATATCAGCAGAAACACCATAGTCACGAACTTTAGCAGCAGTACGACCAACACCAGCAAAAACACTAGCTTCCACATCATCTAAGCACAAGCACATGCAAATTAATGCAATCAACGATTATAAAATTTATCAAACTCGTCGTCATTGCATAGACAAATTGAAAACAATAGATTTGTGTAAACGTGAAAAATTATTACTTTATCATGAGTTAGCAAATGAAGTTCTAAGCTAAGTTTAAAGTCATGCAGAAAAATTACAAAATACAAGAAACCTATCGCAACTTACCTAAAGGTGCTGCTTCCTTGTCACTCTTTTTAGATTTCGATTTCTTTGATTTCTTTTTAAAAACAGCACCTTGTAAAGCATTTTGCAGCAATCTAGAAGGTAAAATTTCCACTTTGGTTACTTTGTTCTGTCTTTCGGCTCGCTTTCTACTCAATTGGGCCCTGAGATCGCCTGAAACTTCAATAAATTTAAATAAATTAAAATGTCAAGTTACAAGAACTTACCATCAGTCTTAATCAAAACATCATCTTCGTGATCCTTGTGCTCGATTACTTCCAATTCGTCTTCGACAATTTCACCATCTTCGTTATCTATTGCCAAGTGTCGAGCAACCTCCACCTTTCTATCAATAATTTTTTTACTTTTCCCACTTTCGCCGACAATGCTATTTTTACTAATTTCTTTAACTTTCTTCGGCTCTTCGTACTTTGAAGGATGACGAATTTTAATTTCTATTTTTCGACTTTCTATCGGAGAAACTATAGGCGACTTTCTGCGTTCAAATTTCAAAGGTCTCGAAACTTCTGAGCCTTTAGGTGATCGTTTCTCTGAACCAATAGTTTTAGTTAAAACTTCACTTGCACCAGCCCGCTTTTCTTCGTTAGAATTAGAAACATGAGCACGTAGTGGCGACCTACTCTTTTGTCGTTCTGTTTTTGATTTTACTTCGCTTCTTTCTTCTTTGTGTCGAACACCTTTCTCGGGACTTCTTTTGCTCCTATCTTTTTCAGATCTGTACCTGTCATTTCTGCCTAACCTATTTTTTCTGTCTCGATGTTCCCTGTCTCTATCATGGAACCTTTTCGAACTACCCAAAAGAGAACCCTTTTCGATACTTTTACTTGTTCCATTCATCAGTTGTGAAAATGGTAAAACCGCAACTTTATTTTTTTGCTCACTGTTCAACTTAAATCTTCCTTCGTTTTCATCGTCAGTTTCCTCATCCGAAAAGAGATCAACTTTAAGGTCAAAATCTATATAGCTATCATCGACACCCACATCTTCGGTTCCTTCTGCTTCTTTTTCTTCTTCCATATTTACATTAGCTTTTTCATCATCTTTAAAATACAAAATATTAAAAACACAATTTTTCAAGGTTCGACCTAAGTGAACCCTAAAGAAATTCTTACCATTTCCACTATTAGATAAATCACTTTCATCCGGTTTGGATGGCTTAAGTCTAATAATGCCTGCAGTTATGGGACTATTTTTTTCTTCAAACTTCTTACGCCTTGCTTCTAAAACTGGATCTGTCAAAGAATTACTTTGACTTTCAGGTTTCACTTCTGCATTTCTTTCGGGACTAGGACTTAAGCTAATACTAGAACTTCTGTTACGAAATCTTTTATCTTCAAATTTATTCGAAGGAACACCTAACCGATTGCGTATGTTGTTCTGAGAAAGAGGAGACCGATGAGACCGAATCGGAGATGAACGTTCACTTGATTTTCTAATTTGCTTTGGCGATCTTCTCAAAGGTACGGAAGTGTTTGGTGATAAACGACGCATATTTGGAGATAATCGTCTGGAATTAGGTTTTTTGACTGGTGGAGAGCGACGATTATTTCGTAACGGAGAGGGCGATTTTGATAGCCTACGATATCTAAAAATGTTTAAAAAATTTACAATTACAAAAGAAATTTAATTAAATTAATTTACCTTGGCGAGAGAGATCTACGAAATTCGGGTGTGGGACTCCTAGAATACGAACGACGTGGTGACTTCTTTCGACGTTCAATAATTTCACGATTTTGCAAAACAAATGCAGCACTTCGAGGTGATAACGGAGCAGTGATTGTGTTTAAAATGTCAGTCTTAATGTGCAACGGTGATAGTCGAACATTTGGAGGCGACTGAACGTTTTGTAAAACATCCATGGGGCGATGCGCCATAGGATATCCATACTGGTCATATGGAACACTCATGTTGGTGTACGGTACTGAAGGAGGAAAAGTTGTAATATGAGGAACACTTGGTTCTATATAAGGAACTTGGTGCAGAATGCGATCTGAATGCATATTTTGTGGTAGTCCTCGACTTGGACTGTTATTATAAGAAGGTACAAAATTATTATTTTTAATGATAGGTTTTTTTTCCACTTCGACGGGTACCTTATTTATCACTGGTGCTTTTTCAACTTTATCTTCCTCTTCTTCGTTTGAACTCTTACTTTCAAATGTTTCTAACTTTTTAGGTTTTACTTTGGTCACAGAATCCGTATTTATTTCGTTGGGCTTATCCCCACCTTGTATTTCATTTTCCAATTCTTGCATCAAAGCCTCCAGACTATCGGAGCGTTTTAATTCTTTATCGCTTGATGAAACAGCTTTCTCTTCGTCTGAATCAGATTCGGAGTCATCCGAATTATTGTATCTATCAAATTTACTAGTTGTATCATTTTTGTCTTCGACATTTGATGAGGTGTTACAATATCGATCTTGAGGCAACACTAATTTTGCAGGTTGATTTACTAACTTTGGTGAAATTTTAATATTTGCTGCAAAATCATCTGGTTGGTCTGTTTCTACCGTTTGTACCGAAATCAAATTTGAATTTCGCACTCTGTTGTAAGGAGACTGAAAGAAAATTAAATTGCATGAGTAACCTAAAATGTATTAAAAAAAAAACTAAGACTAATATTTTAGTACAAACTAATAATAATATTGATTACTTGATATAAGGGCTGACACTGACATTACTTTTCAAGGTTAATTTATAACTAGAGATATGGATCATACCAGCACAACATTCTTTGTCGTACGATGTAGATCTGTCTGTGCAAATAGAGTGAATACATGTTTCAGACAGGAAATTGTAAATTGCCCTCCAAACTTGACCACAAAATGTAAACTGCCCTCCAAGCAAAAAGGTCGCCAGTAATCCCACATGTAAACTGAAGCTTAATTTATTAATCCCATAAATCCCGGACACTAATACCAATTAAAGATAAAGATTTAATTTTATTTATTAAGTTTATTTAATTCAGTCCTATTTTATATAATAAATTAATTTTTTAACTTGTGATATATAATTAAATAAACCTACGTTGAAAGCTTAATAAAAAAAAACATTATTAAAAATTGTTTAATTAACTTGTTCAATTTAAGATTATTGAAATTAATTAAAATTTTATAATAGCGACAAAAAAAATTTTTATAACATTTTTAGATAAGTTGCCAAAAATTAGCCAGCAGAATGCAGCATTACAATTAAGCATTTCGCAACTAGTTTTGTGTAAAATTAAAAAAAAATCTTTTCGTGTATTGTTATCAACCCCCCCCCCGAGTCCCAATGTGATCACATTAAGCGGCGTCCACTGTATTTGAGTTATTCAAATTTGATAGAATAGCTACACTTTGAAGTGGGGCTGAGAATCACATGTGAAATTCAATGGCCGGGCGCGTGGATAGAAAGATTCAGATTTCATCCGGGCAATACATATTCTTGCTGGATCAAGGCTTTTCAGGGAAAAAATAAAGGCGTCCATAAATTACGCGAATTCAAAGGGAAGGTCAGGTAAAATCTCACCGAATCTCATTGAAAGGGTCAATGAAAATCTTACGTCAACTTATTAATTCAGAAAATGTACATTATTATAACAGATATCATTTTCGAATAAATTTTATTACTTAAATATGATAGGGCAAATCTCGCATGAGGGGATCTCACCACATCTTACTAATGGGAAGGGGAGGGTCAAAATTTAAAAAAAAACACCTCACGTAATTAATGGACGCCCCAAAACAAATAGATATCCTTGTTGTAATTTGTAAAATCAGTCCCCTTTCAGTTGACAACCTACATTTTAAGAACCGCGAGAGATTAGGTTATAACGTTTTCCTTTGATTTTGAATAATTAATTTTATGTCATGTAGTTATGTCTAATAAATACTTTTAAACTTTAACATATATAATAATGTTTCTTATAAATAAATTTAATTAATTATTTGGTTACTGTCAGAAAATCGGACCCACGATTTCAAAAATTTCATCTACACTATAGGAAAGTGGACAATTTTCTGAGTATATTAACACAAGCATTTTTTAGGATTATGCAATAGTTGTCGAAATAACGGCATTTTAAAATTACGAAAAGAAGAGAGATGTAATATGATACACCCCGATGCATGACGGTCGGTCTCATTTTGTTGACGGTATGAGTGCTTTGATATACTTTTAACGTTGTCAGTCGCGGTCGACACCCGGACGAGTTCTATGGCTGCAAGTTCCACCCTTTGCGAGTTCCGTCATTCTTCAGGGATATTTCTAAATTGTTATGAGTAAGACCTTCCGGACGCCTTCGGCACCCTCCGGGCCTGTTTTATTTTTTTGTCTTACTCAACACGGCTAATCATGCAGCCGTATTACAAGGTGTATCTAAAATACATGTAAATTTTACATTTTTAAAATCGATTTTTTTCGAAAACTTTTGCATTATCCTACAAAATGTTTATTCTAGTATGCTTAGAAAAGTGTCCTCGTTCTTAGTGTGTAGATGAAATTTTGAAAATCGTGAGTCCGATTTTCTGACAGCTCCCAATTATTTTCTTGCTGTGTTACCATGTACTTTGTATTACTGAAATTTGTGACAACCTTTTTGCTTGGAGGGCAATTTACACTTTTCCATTTTTGCATTTTTAGGGGATTAGGGCAATTTACGGCAACCCTTCCAGACCGAGAGAAAGATAATATTCGAATATTGTTTGCTTATAATCCTAGTGTATTAATTTCAAGAAAATTGCACTAAAAAACTGTAAAAATGCATTAAAGAAATTTTTATCAGCTCAAGAAGACAAGTTAATCAGTAAGAATCACGTAAATCCATTCATGCACATAGACTATTTCGATGTGAAGATTCCACTCTAGAGCAGAAGTTTCAAACACTTTTTATGTCCGAAAAAAAAACAATAAATATTTTTACTATACTTCTTTTCATCGTTTTTTTATTATTAATATTTTGAAGAACTTAAAAAAGGTTTAACAGATCAAATTCAAGAAAAAATTTTAATATTGTAATTCCCTTGATTTTCATTCGTTAATTACAAAATCAATAAACTTAATGACAAACTTTCATGTTATTAACCTGAGGTCAGTTTTTTCTACCAGGAAACTTCAAACAAATCTGTAATAGTTGCACTTCACAAATTAACTACATTTTGATTCCGTACAAGACAAAGGCTGTACTTCTTACAACTGTACAAGTAAAAATAAAGACACCCTGTCTGTCAGCCTTAAATCATAAGATACTTCGGACCTTGATAAAATCAACCACTCGACACTTTTGTCAAATTTAAGTAATTTCCACTTAAAGCAATGAAAATATGACGCAGGCTTACAAATAAAATTTGGAAAGATGATATTAAATTATGACTTCGTGCTAAATATTTTGATTTTGCCTACACCTAAAAAACTATAAAAACACCAAAGAAAACATCGCTTACATTTCTGGCTCCTCTAATACCTCCCCCAAAGCCTTTATTAAATTTTTTCAACTTGTGTGACTTGTTAAAATGATGCTGTAATTGAGAATTCTGTACGACTGCTGGTTTAGTCGGCACAACTGGAATCGGTGGTCTCTTCAAAGTATTCAACGCGTTCAAACGTAAAAAATCCAAGTCTTCATCGTCAGATCCATTAGAGATCTACATAAAATAGTAAGAAACTTTCATTAGTAACCCAAATAGAAAGACTTTCGATTTTTATTATTTGTATGCTGGAACAACACAGATGCACGAAAATACTTACAATTGTGTTAATTTCCATATTCGATTAATCAATCGAATAAACACTAAAACACTGGTTTTTATATAATTTTTGTGCAGTACATAAACACTAAATTTTTATTTTGATCACGAATCATAAAAATTTCGCTGTTGAGCATCAAGCTGAAGTCATTTTGCGAAGTCAGGCTTACCAACAACCAGACGCTTAAAAATAAGTTACCACACGCGACGAATTCTATTTCTACAGTTAATTGAATTTCCTTATTCTTTCTTTCGTGCAGTTTTAATCGAAATCAAAAAAATTCGTTGTTTCGAATGTTAAAGCCGTAATTTTGTAAAAAAATCTCCTTTTCGGTTTTTCAAATTACACGCTTGTCGCCTCTGTATGCACACTTGTCAAAATTTGGCGCTAACGCGAAAAGCACTAAAAAATAACCAATATCGATCAAGTAATTTGTGTTGTCAATTAAATTGTGGATAAAAATGTATAATAATTTAATTGGTATAATATGTGAAACTTGAGCCGAAAATGTAAATCCGTACAAATTAATTAAACTTAAAAAATTGGGTGGAAATATGTTAATTTTAATCGAATTGGAATTATGAAAAACTCATGGTAAAATTGGCGTTTGTTTATATCAAAATTTCCTTCTTGTTATTTTTTTGATTTTACAGACATAGGCATTAATTATATAATAATAATCGTATTAATTAAGCAAAGGTTCAAATGGAACCCGTCGAAAAAGAGATCAAATTGGAAACTGTAAGTTCTAATTTTGAGAAAGATGTCAATTTGTCTTCGTGTGAATCTCCCAACACAGATAACTTGTTAGATATTAGTCCAACGAAAATTCTTGGCAAAGAGCAAGCGAAGCGACGTCTTCTCGCGTTTAAATCGAATTATTTAGGTGGTTCTCCTTCGCCCAAAAAAGATGTTAAACGTAAAGAGGCGTCGGAAGTTGAAAGGAAACCAAATGAGAATGAAAAAGATGAAAAAAAGGTTAAAAAGTCCAAAAAGTGTGAGTACAAATTTTGTTTCTATACAAACTAAATTATGGTGTTGCTCTCTTATTTAAATAAATTTACGTTAATTTAATGTTTCAGCATTAAATCACACAGATAAGGCTAAAGCAGTAATCGAGGAGATTGAAGAGATAAAAAAGCGTGAAAATGCTTACATAGAGACTATGGAACACAAGAAAGGATCGAAATCAAGAAGAGGTAAATTTGTATTTATTATTCAGAATCGGGTATTTTTATTCTAAATAAACTTAGACTGTACAATATCTCTTTATTAGTTTCTTTTAATTACTTATCAAAAGTTCAGTTCCTGCATGGAAGAACAAACTAATAAATGCATTTTCTTGAAGTTGTGGATTTTATATTTACTAATAAATCGGAAACAGTTTCTTTATGCGAAATGTTTATTCTATATTTATTTAAGTACTTGTTTCATAAATTTAGATGATGACAAGAAACGTCACAAAAAAGATCGTAAACGAAGTCGCTCCAATCCTAAAAGTAAGAAAAAAAATTTGACTAAACATAAAAATTCGACAAATTGGAAAGAACCTAAAGAGAGTGGTGATAGAAGCCAACAAAACAGTTTAAACGAGTAAGTTACAATAACTCGTAGTGATTCTGCAATACAGGGTTGTGTAGTTTCAGAAAACAGTTGCTCTTTGAAGATGTACCTCTTCCACTCAGTTCGGTAACATTTGAAACCGTAAACGGTAACAATAAGACAGTTCCTACAGAGTACCTAAGGTGAAGTATCTGATCAAATGCTTTCTTGTAGTCAATAATTGTTTAATTTCTAGGTTTACTAAACAGTTGCCCAGTATATCATACAGTGCCACTCAAAGGGTCCCAAGCGATTGTTATTCGAGAAAAAACGTACTTCAATACATACCAAAGAGATTTCGAAAGCATTTATTAAAAATAATCGACGGCGAATCCAGTTTTAAGTACTTCTTTTAATCTCATTGTTTAAAAATGTCTAATCTTAACAATTTTCAGAGAACCTGCTTCTTCTGTGAAAATTAAGAGTCGACCGTGGTATTTGAAAAGCTTCGTGGATTCAAATAACTCGACCGGAGCTGATTGTCAAGTATTGGAGCACACTTTAAGTTTGTCTCTCCTTCAAGCCTATTCTGATGGCGAGGAGGTTGAGACCGAACAAAAGGAAGTAACAAAACCAAGGTCAAAGTCTCGTGAAAGGTCTCGTAAAGTGAAAAAGGAAAAACCAAAAGAATCTAAAGCTGATGTAGTAAAGCAGAGATCACGTTCACGGGAAAATCGTGAAGAATCGCGCAAAGCAAAGAAAGATGCGTCAAAACAGAGATCAAATTCGCGCGAAAATCGTGAAGAATCTCACAAAACCAAGAAAGAAGTTGCAAAACACAGATCTAATTCGCGTGAAAATCGTGAATCTGACAAATCAAAGAAAGAAGTAACAAAACAAAGATCAAAATCTCGTGAAAATTGTAATGATGAATCTCGCAAATCAAAGGAGCAAAAGCCTAAAGAACACAAACCTGCCGAAAAGGAGATTAAACGTGAGGAAAAAACCGAGGAGACAAAGCCTGTTGAAAAGGAAAGCATACCTGATAAAATCCATGTGGAATGTAAACAAGAAGAAACTAAGCTTAACGAAGAGAAAGAGAAGATTGAGAAGAAAGAAATAGAATGTAAAAATAAAAAATCCGAACTAAAAGAAGACAAACCTGAAGTGGAATCGTCAACAATAAAGGAAAAGTTGAAAATAAAGAAGAATAAGAGAGATTCTAAAGTTTCGGATTCTAAAGTTAAGTGTGTGGCTGCAATTGAATTTAGCACTCCCGACACCGACGAGTATCATTCAAATTGGGAAAGCGATGAGGATCACGTTTGTAACACAAAATCAATGGTGGATTCCACAACACAGCTGTTGTGGGAAGGAGACGATTGCTTACAAAATATTTCGATGGAGGAACCTTTAGAGAATAAATCCAATCATGAAGACTTACATCGGGAATCTCCTGTACGATCAATGCGAACACATAGCAGGCACAAAGGCGATAAGAATCACGATAAAAGTCGCGATGTTTGTCTAGATGGCAATTTATCACCAATTTCTCCCTTGCTACCAACAGATGATTACTTCCCACATGAAGAATATTCTCCGTTCGGATGTCAGAACAACGACAGAAGAAAGTCGCGTCACTCCATGGATAAAATGGTACCACAACAATCTGCTCCAATACCGGCCCTTCTTGAAATACCATTAAATATCAGAAATACTTACAACAACAGTTATACCCGAATCGATTGGGAGGAAGACCGCTTTGATCGAAACGCATATAACACTTCTAAAACGAATTCGTTTTCATTATTTACTGAAGATTCATGGGAACGAGATGATTATTTGACAATAAAAACGGAAGAATTAAGGCTGGCGGAGGAGCGACGAACGTTGGCCGAAGAAAGACGTCAATTGGAAATTGAAAAACGTCAATTGGGGGAACTAGAACGGCAAAGGTACCTAGAAATTGAAAAACAAAAATTTGACGATATGAGAATTCAAAATCAGTATGATTTCTCAGAAGAAGAAAGAAGTAGGCACAGGAATCTTCTTAATTATAGAGAATTTGATGTTTCAACTGAAGATTTACGAACTAGAAGAAAGTACAGTTCCGAGAAGTCTCGAGAGAGATCTCAAGAAAAATTACGTTTTAACTCGGACAGCCAGAAAACTGATAAACTGCCAGAACGAGCTAATGTTAAAGCATCTTGGAATAAGTCGCGTTGGAACAGTTCTGACGCTGAAGATGACGTACGCCCACAAGCTTATACTGCAAAAAATGAAAGTAGATCAAGCAAAGAAAAAGATAAGTGGGAAAGTTCTGAAGATGAAGTTTCTTTGAGGGAAAAGAGGAGGTTCGTAAAAAAACAAAGAAAGGAATGCAAAAAATCGCGTTTCAGTAAAGAAAACCAAAGTAAAAGGGTTCAAGGTGAAGGCGCCGAATCCCTTTCTCTCACAGACAATTTAGATGTATCTCAAAGAACGTTAAAGGCACAAAAACCGGAATTGTTGGAAACCGAATACGAAAAATTTATGAAAGCGCTGGAAAAAGAAACGAAAAACAATTTACAAAAGGAAGAATTGAAAAACAAGGATAAAAGAGAGAGTAAAAAGAGGAAAAGAAGGAGGGATAGTAGCAGCAGTAGTAGTAGTTCCAGTAGTTCCTCTTCAACTTCCTCAGGTTGGACTTCGTCTAACTCTTCGTCTTCTTCTTCTTCATCTTCCTCTGGTTATAGTTTAAGTAGCTTAGAATTAAAGAAGAAGAAGAAAATAAGTCGCCGCAAAGTTAAACGTAAGACCAAAAAAATCAATAAAGAAAGTCATGTGGAAAAATTCCAAGAACTAAGTAAACCTAAAAAGAGTGCAAACTTAAACATTAGCAATCTTTCTTTGCCGCAACTAATGGAGGATTCAAAACCGCCCTTACCTGTTCCTTCGCCTAATATGAAGGAAACTTTGAGTAATCTTCAAACCATTATAACTAATTTTGAGGCGGTTAATTCTCCCATTGCCTTACCATCTTCACCTTTGGTTGCAAAAGAAAATTCTGTAGACTCTTTAAAAATTTGTGCAGCTTCAGGCGAAGTTTTGGATTCTAAGACTTCCATAGAATTGCCCGAAATAAAGGTCGAACCTACAGATAAAAAAGCTAAACTGATTTGTCCAGAAAATAATTTAATTCCGGTTCAGTTTCTAACAAATACTGTGAGAAAGGAACCTCCAAAAATTAAAGTGTTACCAAAACCTGTGGAAATAAAAATTGAAAATAAGAGTGATGACCTTCCAGAAGGAGAAATTCTCAAACCTACATACAATGACCAGGTGAAAGAGCCGACACAGAAGGATGAAGTAGTTGAGAAGAAAGAAGTAGACTGTAAAGTAGAATTTGAAGCTGATAAAACTGTTTCTAGAAGTGTGTCACCAAGAAGGAGGGGAAGTATTTCACCTAGAAGGGATAGAAGAATGAGTAGGTCACCACGGAGATATAATTCCAAGAGATATAAGGATGTTTCGCCGAGAAGACGAGAACGAAGCAGGAGTTTATCACCCAGACGAAGATACAGTCGTTCTCCTAGGAGGAGTTACACCAATTCTAAAAGGTTAATTTCGAGGGGTAAATATCCCAAAAAGTTGTGTGCACATGTTGAAATTTTTTTGAACCATTGGAATTAATTGAAATTTTTTAAAAAATTTAGAGGTGAGAAGAAATAAAAACGCTCTTCTTCTGCAGAACCGTGAAAGACTTGAAAAAAAAGGTTGTCAAGCTTTGGGATAGTGAAATTAAATTTCTTAAAACAATTTTTGAAATTCTCTGGTATTCTTTGGAATTCCGAGTCTTGTGTACACAAATTTTCAGGGATAGTTACCCCTTGGTTAATTTCTTTTTTAAGCTTAGTACTTGACAAAAGTGACCTTGCTTTCTATAAAGTTCTACAATGTGAACAAATATGTGAATTTGAGGTTTGTGTCACTGGTTTCTTCCATCACGAATGCATAAAATAAATTTGTTTTTGTAGCACTTTAAAAGTGTTTCAAGGTGTCGGACGTATGTGTACGAAGAAAGTTAGCCTGCGTTTGACACTTTAAAACTGCTGCAAAAACAGATCTTATAAAACGCGCTATAGGTGTGATGTCAAAGTGTAGACCTACAAAATTAGCAAATTTGACATGTTTTTAGAACCTATATAGAAGGTAAAAGTTTCTTTCTTCAAAGTAAATAGAAATTGTAAAACTTTGCGTTAGTTCTCATTTTTTTTATATAACTAGGTTTGATAATTCGCCCAGAAAGTACAGCATTTCACCCAGAAGAAAGGATTACTCTTCAAGGTCACCAAGGAGGCGGAGCATTTCCCGAGATTCTTCACCTAGAAGGCGTTCCAGTATGGATCGTTCGACTAATAAAGAGCGTAAAAAGGAATCCATTCAAGAAACTTTAGCAAGAATTGCCGGTGTAGATAAATACAATAAATTACTGAAGCAATCTCCAATAAGTTCACCCTTACATGGTTTTAAGCGTAGCGTTGCAGATTCGACCATAAGCGACGATCAACTTCTGCAATGTAATTCTGAAGAATATACGCAATCTCCTTGCTTAAAAGTTAATTTTACCAAAAGTATATCTTCTCCTAAAAGAGTATCTCTAGACGAACGTATTAACCAAGTTTTAGGAATTGCAGAGGAACCAAAACCAATCACTACAACATATTCCCAACCGAGCAGCGAATACGATTCCCGTTACTACAACGAATGCAATCAGTATTATGAAAACTACCAAATGGAGTATGCCGCAAAGGACAGCCAACCCAAGCAGCGAGATAGTTCAAATTTAAAAGTTTTACAAATCGGAAATAATCTTCAAGTGGTTCCCATTGACGACACATCGGAAAAACCTTCTCCACCTGTGCAACAAAATAAAATTACCAATAGCACTCAAAAAATCGTACAGGTTGGAAATATGTTGCAAATTGTTCCGATCCCCACTTTGCCTGAAGAGAAATCTCCTGTTTTACTTCCAGCAAAAGCAGCTTCGAATGCGGCAAAACCTGCACCACTAGCAGCTTTGTTGCTTTCTCCAAATTCTCTAGGTGTTTCGCCTTTAAATGCAGAAGTTCTGATCAAGCAAAAAGCAGAACGGAGGGCAGAAAAACTTAAACGAAAGCAAGAGAGGGAAAAGAAACGTAAAGAGAAGGAACGAAAACGAAAGGAACGAGAAAAGCGTAAACAGCTGAAGGTGAAACTTCAAACAGAAGCAATGATTAAGGTAAGAATTCAGAACAAATGAAGCAATTTCTTTTACCCATATTTTTAGCAAGCACTTTCTGAAGACATATTGAACGATGAAATCGAAAACGAATCTCAAACACACACTCGATGGCCTCCATTACCGCAAGTTGTGTTCAGTGGTTTGCAAAAACCACCCGGAAAGGGGATTTTAAATCGCATGTAAGAGCTTTCTCGTAATTTACCGAAGAGATCTAAAATTAACAATTTTTTGTTTTAGCAATAAAGAGGAAGGTGCTTCTTTGGAAGTTGCAGAGAGGAAGTTCAAATATGTCACATTTTCTGATGGAATTATGCCCGGAGAAGGTACTTCGCCATCGGGTGGGGAGGAATTGTCATCTCCACCTCCTAACAAACTGCCCAAGGAGAAGAGATTTAAAAAGACTAAACCACCCAAACCCGTTAAGGTTCTCAAGAAAAAAAAAGTAAAGGTGAGTTTTCTGAGTCATGTTTTATTATTAGTAAACAGAACTGATAAGATTACATTTCAATTAGTTTCGAGTACTGATATTATGTTTTTTTTTTAGGTAAAGGTGATAAGGCAGCAGTTATTGGAAGACGATGACGACGAGGAAGATGACTTGCCGCCTCCGCCCCCACCACCTGGTTCACCCCCACCACACATCTTCCCTGTCAGAATAAAACAGCATATAAACAACATTCACCCAAAAAACATTAGTACAATTACAAATCCACCGCCAAATTATCAACCAATCTATCGACCGCCGCCACAGCCAACACCTTTAATAATGTCGCACCATCATCATCATCATCATATGATGCCAAATTATGGACCACCACCTCACCATCATGGTCATCATCACCATGTACCTGTTGGTCCACCTCCGTCATGTCCTCCGCCTCATGTAGCAGTATGTCCACCATACCATCCACCACCGGTGGTAGTAATTCCACCTGGTAAGTACTAGTTATTCTATTACAAATTAAACTTTTGAATTACCAATTTGTCTTAATTATTATTAAATATATTTTTAGCATAAAATGTAGCTACCATATAATTTCAAAAAAAAAATATTAAATTTTAAAACAATTTCGTATGAAGTTTTTTTCAGAATATTAAAAAAAAATTAAATTGCTTTTTAAAGCACCAACCTCATTCTATTCTGGAAGTATGAAATGAATCTAATTTACTCTTAGCAATATCACATAAAAAAAAATTAAAGTATTCCCAAAGCTTAAATTTTTTAAATATCTGATTTACTTTCATTTGCTTAAAAAAATTCAAGAATAACACTAAAAGGCGAATATATTTTGAAAATAAAATTTAGATACTCAATTTGGTGTTACACGCAATTGAAATACTTCAAACTTATCATGTTAATTTACTTTTAAAATTGACGTACATAATATAACTTAGAAATAATTTCAAGTACGATAATATTATTTTCAATTAGATCATTCAATTTTTACCTGGATATGTTGTATTTTTTTTAGATAAACAATCCAAATAGAATTATTTGTTATCATGTTTGCACTTGATAACATTTTCAATAATCCACGCTTATGGATTTTTTTTATGTTTTTTATGATTAATTTTTTTATCTTATCATTTAATTAATATGCCAAACTTACACTCTATTTGTATGATTGTAATTATTAAACAAATATATTTTAGGTCATCGTTTGTAATATTGAAGAATTTCCGGAAGGCATTAGAATTAGTGTCTTCTTCAGGTAAATTTGTCATGATTTTTTGCATGAAGTAACCTGCACCTGTGCAAATTATAAAAATCTTTTTATTCTTGACTATTTTAACTAATTGCATGAATTGAGCGAGGAATTCCCTGGCACAATTTTTTTCTGTTAATATTATATTTTTCTAATTTTATTTTTTGGCGTTTTTACAATAATTCTATTTTCACTAGACCGAAAGGTTTCAAATCTTTAGAAGCCTTTCAATTTGGACCTACAGTAATGTTGGTTGTTTCTAGAAAAATTTCGTTTTTAACACCAAATTTTCTTTTTCTTTCTTAAAAATTAGATTAGAAAAATCACCTCAGTAGTAATACACTTGAACGGAATAAATTATTTTGATTTCACCTTTTTATTTTAATTATTCTGTCTTTTACTTACAATACCACAATGATCCTTTACTTGCTTGAATTTATTTTTCATGTCGTATTAGTTCCATATTCTTTTTAACGTTTAATTGGAAAGATTTTAATATTGACATAAAAACTTTTCTTACAGTGGTGTCAGTGTGTGAACCTCCTAGGCGAAGTCTATTAGGTAGAGTAGTTCACCATGCTGTTCATGGAGGACATCACCATCATCATCATCACCACCGTCGTCATTGTTAAAATGCGTCCCAAGTCGAAATTATCGAAACAAAGAAATTGAAATGCTTAAAATGTAAATAGCTATAAAATTATCAAATGAGATATAACAAAATTGTTTTGAAGTGAAAAACTGACAAAAAAATTGAAACTTTTGCTTATATCTCGCAATTAATTATTGTACATACTAATTGAAATTTATGTTTTTATTATTTCAAGATTTAATTTTATTTTATTAATTGAAATAAAATAAATTATTAATTAAATGGTCGAATTCAAAATAATATTTTATAATCAGTTGTTTTGTAATTTTATTATGCAAGCAAACCGTTTGTAATGAATTTATGATTTTTCAGTAATTAAAAATTTGTGTGCAGATGTAATTTTTACATTTTTGATTTTATCTTTTCTTTTATTATTTATCCTAATTTGGTGTATATAATTTTTTACACAATAAATTGAAAATAAAATAAATTTATTTATGTGTTTTGTATAGTTAGCCCTTAGGGATTCGCTCGCCTTTGTGCCGTATTTGATAAACACAACTATAGCAAATCTCGGATCCACTCTAAAATCTTGTCAGGGCTAATTTTCGAGTGTAAATCATACTCAAAATTGTTAGTGCATAACTCCTAAACGACTTGACCGATTTAAGTCATATTCACACAATATATTTCTTTAATCGAGGCAATGGTTAGGATCCAAAATGATTCATATTTCGCGTGATCCACAAAATTCTTAACCGGTAGGTGGTGCGATCAGTTTGCCGTACAAATAATTTATAATAGAAACTCATCACGTCACCTACCCGAATGGGCAGGACAACGTCTGCCGAGCCAGCTAGTTACTTTAATAAAATAAAAACACACCGTGGGCGGGGCTAATCTAATGGAAACAGCCAATACAGTAACCATTTTTTAAATTTAAGATTTTTTGAGCTTAATTGGCCGAGTTTTTAAATGATCCATAAATTTTAATATTTATATTCGTTATTTATGCTATAATCTACCATAATTTCAATAGAAAATTTTAAAATCGAGTAGACACTTTGGCACTTATTTCCCAGCTATTGTATTTTCTTTCTAGCCACTTGTCGTCCAACTTTGAACATATGCCTCTTTCTTTATCGAGAAAGGTTACAGCATTTAGACCCCACGGTTGCTTAGGCCGGATTGGGGAATGCCTGTTACCCTGTTTTTTAATAGTTGATGGTGCAATTATCAACTCAAGAGGACTGACGGCTTTACATGCCTTCCGAAGCAGAGTGACGATCATAAGAAAGTCTAAACACTTCCCGGATTCGAACTGGGTACCTTATTGTCAGCAGTTATTCAACTATCATTTTTTACTTTTTAGTACATTTTTTTCACAGTAGTTTTTTTTAAGTCGGTTTTATTTTTTTTTTAAATTTTTATTTTTTTGTTGAACCCTGTATAACAAAAAGTAAAAATCGACACATGCGCAAGTTCTTGCAAGTTTGCATTTTGTTTATCTTGTTGCATGGTTTCGTTTTTTTTAATAAATGTTAGGTTACGTTTTTGTGAATAGTTTAGTTTGTAAATTTAATAACTATTATAATTATAAAGAATTTTACGAAAATGGAGACTGTAACCCAAATAGCAGCACACAGACGAGCGTGTGTTGAAATAGAATGTCAAACTACAATTAAATTAATTCATGAAGTAATGAACAATGTAAGTACTTCGTTTTGATTTGCCTTATTGTATTGCCCATTCTATTATTTTTAGAATTGTCGAGTTTTGGAAGGGCTCAGAGCGGCCAAAAATGACCCAAACTATATAGATCAAGGCTGTGAATATTTACACCGCAGCCAAATTACTATAATGGAATTGAACTTAATACTTCAAAAGTTTCTCAAAAATTCCCTGCCTGTTCCCAACGATAACAGAAGTATGGTCGCTTTTGAAGAATCGAGCAATTTAGAAAGTAATTCCATTTTATCTCACTCACCACCACGTATTACTCATGAACCTCTTTTGCCGATGTTACAAATGTCAGAAAATTTTAATTATAGTGACGCTTTCTCAATTAATGAAGTAGGTAAAAAAACAAGAGAGACCGATAGTTTGTCTTCTAATCCATTGAACGATGGATCAAAGTCAGTTCAAGTGCCTTCAAGTTTGTTTGAAGAAGATTCAATCGAAACTTCTTATAATTTTGCACAGATCTCTATTGTTGAAATGGAGAAAGAAGCAAGAGAAAACACTATTTTATCTCCTAATTCCTTAAATAATGAAGCGGAGCCAATTGAAGTGCCTTTAAATTCGTTGGTAAAGGATTCAACCAAAAGTTCTTATAATTTTGCACAGATCTCTATTGTTGAAATTGAGAAAGAAGCAAGAGAAAACAGTATTTTATCTCCTAGTTCCTTAAATAATGAAATAGAGCCAATTGAAGTGCCTTTAAATTCGTTAGTAAAAGATTCAACCAAAAGTTCTTATGATTTTGCACAAATTCCTTTTGCGAATGAAAATAATCACACGCCAACTTCAGTTGAACCTAATTTCGGGAATATAATAAAAGAGGAAGATACCATAAAAGACCAAAATGTTACCGAGCTACAAGAATCAACCAAAAATTATGCCGATATTTTAAAGGGAAAATGCAATAAAAATGAAAAATCAAATTTTTTTTACCCCGATTTTTTGAGTAAAAATAAATCGAAAGGTTTAGAAGCTTCGTGGACATCATCTAAATTATCTTCCTCAAATAATAATTCTAATAAATTTTCTTATAAAGTATTACCAAAGGAAAGCGTCAAGATAAAACAAATTGAAACAAGTGCCAAGCCAAACTACTCGAGGGACACATTATCTCCTCCGAACTTACCACCAAAAGAAACAAAATTACCTGAACCTCAAATTTGCTCACAAGAAATTCAAGAAGTTGTAGCATTAAAACTTTCTGAAAGTATAAATTCAGGAACACCTGAAAAAATGTCCCTATGCATGCGAACAGAATCGCCGGATTTACAAAATGCTGAACAGATGCCTCAAACTTGTACGCAACGCTCCGAAAGTTCAAATTTTACAACATCTGGAAGTACATCGCCATTTATAGAACCTAATTTTGCACAAGCTGACCTTCAAGATAATTCACAAACTTGGATGCAACCCTCGGAAAGTGTTTCACCATCTCTTCAATCGGCATCCATATCTGACCCTCCTCAAAGTGACAAAGAGGTTCCAGAGACTTGGAAGCAATACCTGGAAAGTTCAAGTGCTGAAACATGCAGAAGATCTCTTTTTCCACAAGCAAAATTATCAGATTCACACATTTATTACAATACAAAGCAACAGTCTAAATCAGGAACAAAAGCACCAAATCGAAGTCAACAAGTGGAAAGTTCAAATGTCGGAACATCCAAAAAGTCACCTTTGAAATCCTCACATTTGGAAACAAAATCATTGAATTCACGCACTCGTAGTACAAAGCAACAGCCTAAATCATTTTGTCGTTCTAACGATCGATTAAAGAAAACACCTAATCGTATGCCTTATGCTACTCCTGACTTTATGGAAGGTGAAGAAGATGAAAAGTTTTTTATGCCGACAACAACGCAATCTAATAAAACTTCCTTGTGGGACACTGACACTTGTACAAAAAATGTGAAAAAGAGCAAAAACATTACTCAGGACTTAAAACAAAAAAATATTTTGTCTATAGAAGAACGATACAGGCAGAACATTCCAAGGGCTCGCATGCCCGACATTTCTATGAAGCCTTCTTCCATAAAACTTTCTCAAAAACAGAAAAGTATCCTCAAGACAGACAGCGATGAAGATATTGAAGAAGTTTTCAATGAAAATGACGATTACACAATGATAGAGGAAGATGAAGTGGAAGATATCATACGGGGTAAGAAACGAAGTTTGTTGTAGAAGCAGTAACAAAAACGTTTTAATATTTTTTCAGTTGTTCCATACGCCCCCGAACCAGATTATGAAAATATTTTTATGATTAGTAATATTACAAGTCCGGGATTATTTTATATACACGTTGTAAATAATATATCTGCATGTCTCGAAGAGTAATTATAGTAACTAAATAATTTTGTTTTATAATTTTGAAAATTATTACAGATTAGCAGATCAAATGGAATTGGTTTATAAGAATGAAAATTTTATAGCGTTTTCTTCTAAATTTGAAGCTAAACGGGAAATGGGCGATTTCTTTTGTTTAAAAGTCGATGGATTTTGGCTACGTGTAGAAGTAACCAATTGGCATATTGTAAGTTCAATTTATTTTAAATTTTTAGCTAATATAATAAAGATATGTAGGAAAATTTGTACAGACCTTTGTCCCACTTGTATTTTAGCATAGAATACGTTATTTTTCTGGTTCTATTTTTTTCTTCGAAATCTTTGTTTTCCCCTATTTTTACCAAAAATAATTTTGTTTAGTGAAGTTTTAATACGAGGAAACTGTCAATTTAATCATAAATTCAAAATAAAAACTTGGAATCAGTTAACTTGTGAAAGCCTTCATGAAAACTGCAGAAAGAATTAAATATCTAAAATTTTATAATTTTGTAGATGGACCATAAAGCCAAGGTAGATGTACAATTTATTGATTATGGTATAAATTATAAAACGGACTATTATTCACTAAGACCTTTACCGCACGAATTGTACAACTTTCCAAGAATAGCTCAACGTTGCCATCTCGCAGATGTAAGTGAAAAGTATTATTTTATCTACAGAGCTAAATGGTGGTTAACAGTCCACAAATTATTTACACAATTTTAAAGCTCGGTTTTTTAATATTTGCTATTTTTGTAATAAAAATTTTATATTATAATTTAAAATTTCTAGCTGTATCCTATAAATACCAAGGGAAACACTCCTAGCAGATATTGGGAACATGACAGTAACTCTGCCTTTGTTCAACTTTGCGGAGATATCCAGACGACATCTTTTAAGTTCATCACTGGCCACTATTGCAGCATAAGGTAACAATCTTTTAATGGCATTATAAAAAAACTTTAATAACATTTTTAGAAAATCCTATGGAATAGATTTCCAGCTCTCTAATGGTGAAAGTATTGCTAATATTTTAGTAAAAAGCCGATTAGCTATTCGTATGAAAAACAAGAAAACAGCTTTTTTTGAAAATCTTGATTTGACAAATACGATAAGTAATCATTTTGGTATGTCAACTTTTTTTGCAATATAAAGTTTATCCTTTTTATTATAATATATATTTTATAGGCACAGATTCACTCCATAGGCCAATAGAACAAATGTGGAATGCTTACTGGTATAACGAAAATACTATTATAAAAGCATCAAAAGGTATTGCTTGAATTTACATGCAGTCTTAATGTTTAATTTATTTTTTGACGTAATAACGTCTTATAAATTGATATACCGGCTGCACGTACGAAAAATTGTCTCGTTCCGCAAGTGAGAGCGCGGAACAAGCATCATACATAGACATCATTTTTGAATTATAAAATGCCATTAAAAAAACTTGTCCGGCATGTGGTTCGATCTCGTGATCACCAAATGATGCAATTATGTTTCATGCACATAATGCACAAGCCTATTGAGGGTTAATGTAGTTAATTCGTATTATCTGTTACATAAACATAATTCAATTCATAAAAGTATACGAACTAATTGTTCGTGATTATATTTAAACAAATTAATTAAATTTTGAAAAAACTGTAAATAATATTTGAAAATTAATGTTTTTAACCAGAGTTTTAAAAATATTTATGTTTTAATGACAAGTTAACGCAGTGCAAAGGAATATATTATTATATCAAGCAGGTTTTGGCGGGCTTTTCAAAAGCATCAGTTTCATGAATTTGATTTATTTGTCCAATTTCATCCTTTTAAATTAACACTCGGTTTACGAACGATAATTTTACATCATAAGAAAACATAATTCAATTCGATTCATAAAAGTATGCAATTTTTCATCAATGTTTTCGTATGACGTTATCACGTAAAATTATCGTCCATAAACCAACTTTACAGACAACCCGAGTGCCACGTGTTTTTTTTTTATATCTTGCACACTTTTTTCTTCTGATGACCCAACAACCTTCTAATCTCACAATTCATCGCCATTTCTTCTTAGTAATGTTTTTTTTTTTTTAATAAATTGGAAGGAATCCCACTTCCGATACTAGAAAGTTCATCACTATTATAATAGTAAAATTTTAGACAACAAAGATACAAGGAACAATGAATTTGAACGGTCATTGGACGGAACAGTTGTTACGAAACCGCACAATAATCAAGATTTACCGTCGGTAGGTGAAAAAAGAAGAATTATGATAACACATGTGGTTGATATAGAAACATTTTACGCACATATTGACAACGGATATTCTGATCATCCAGGTAATATACATAATTTGTGCTTTGAGGTATAATTTAATAAATTTGTTTTTTTTGTTCCAGGTGAATCCCTGTGTAATTTACATGATTTTATGAATAGGTACGAGATGATTAAAACGTACAGATCTTTAACTTGCACACCTGAAGTTAATCAATTGGTGATTGCTCCTCATCCTAATTATTTATGGAGTAGAGCCCAAGTACGACAAATCGGAGTGCCTGATGAAAATGGCGAAGTTTATGCTGAAGTATTTTTATTTCTTGTAAATCTTTTTTTATGTTAATTTGTTCTATTTTAGTTATTCTATATTGATTATGGATGTCTTAAATGGGTACCTTTATCGTCCGTGAGAAAGATAGCGGAAGTTCTACTTGAGTTTCCGTGTCTGGTAAAATAACTTTCAAATTGTGTACAATTTTTAGATGATTTTTTAATTTTAGGCAATAGAATTTAAAATGTACAATATCGAACATAAATCGGGTGCAAATTACAAAATGGAAAAGGAATTTCTGGAGATGTATTGCAATGCTGAATTGATAGTAGTGGTTAAAGCTGTGCCGGGACATGTAATTGTACAACTACAGGACGAATATAGCATAGATATTGGCGAAACGTTAATAACACATGGAATAGGCCAATGGAAGCAAGATCATATTTTCCCTTCTGGAAATGGCAATTTACTTATCGATTAAAACATTCATTTTAGTTTTATATTTATTTTAATAATTGGACATGACTTTGAATTTATTAATATGTAAATAAATAAATTTAATAAAAATACATGATTTTCAATCAAAATTCAGCCGAGATTGAAAGAGCCAATATGAACAAAAATGAAATGATGATTGTTTTTAAATGTGAAGACTAGTAAATTTTAGATTGAGTAATTGTACTTCGAATCAATGATATAAGCTGGTTTGAAAATCGAAATTTTATTTTAGAAACAAAATATATTAAATACGCTCACAGTTTAAAATTTTTCTAATATTAGAAAGGAACAAAACGTATAAAACGAAACATCTAAATTACATATACAATTTAATCAAAATTAAAAATAGAAGTGGAATGGCTGAAGAACGAACTATTAAAATCCTCTTCGTTGTAATTTCCAAGCGAACTAGATATTTCAATTACAGACTCTTTGTTTGATTGGTCCATGGATTTTGTATCCAAATACTTGTGCAAAAGTGAATCGATGCGTTTCTGATGTTGAGAATTGTCGAGGCATCCAATTTCTTGATTTGGTTTATCGTTCCGAATGTTTGTATTCAAACTCTTAAAAAATGAAGTGTTACTGAAAGAGAACGAGTCGTTACTCTTATCAAACAAGCTTTTCCTACTTGATTTACTAACGACATCACTTGAAACAATTTCAAAGTGCGCACTTCCTGCTCTGAAATTTCTATTTTTACTCACGTTCATTATTTCACTATACTTATTCGAATTTTTATCGCTAAAAATAGTGGCATCAAAGTTCCCGCAACTTTGCTTAAGAGGCGCAACAAACTTTTTCTTTCTAGAGATTTTCTTCTTAGCAGGAACCACAAGCACTCCTTCGTTTGTTTTATATGCCGTTACAATATGTTCAGCTTCCTTAAGTTGCCGAATGCTTGGTCTGTTCATTATTTCTGTTAGGTATAATGAAACGTTGTTACTTTCCAGTACTTCTCGATTTTTCTCAAAATAAATTTTTTCCATTTCTCTTTTACTCAGAGTAGAAACAGTCGAAGTTGATGTTTTTCTTGAGCTTTCTGCTTTGAACGGTGGGGCAAACTTTGGCTTTTTCGACTGTTCTTTTTCGTCATTTTCCTTTTCCAATTGTTTAGTAGCAAACTTCCTCGCATAACCTAAACGTTTTCGTTTTCTACTCGTTTGATTTTCGACAGGTTTTTCTTTTTCTTCATTAACATCATCCGAGTCACATTCGTTCTTCTCACTCGAATCACTAGTATTGTCAGTACTGAATAATTCTAAATGAATGTCACCTAACGATTCGAGAGTTTCATTAAACGATTGGCGTGCCTTGTCAATTTTGATTTGAGAATTCTGTTTTCTTAATTTTAAAATGGGCGATTTTAGTACTTGGTTTGGTATGGAACTCAACTTATTTTCGTGACCTATTCGACTACTTACGGTTTTCTCCAAATTTCTATCTCTTTTCGGGAGATTATCTGGATTGTAATTTGCTTCCGATATGCACATGATTTGATCGTGATTATTAGTTGTCGATTCATTTTTAGCAAAATTACTTGATTTAGAATTGGATGTTGGTGAAATGTGGCTGTTAAAATATTCTAAAATGTTGCTTCTAGGAGAGCTGCTCCATTTGGAATGGCTACTATCTAAAATTAAGGGAATGTGAACTTTGCTTACTTGATGGCCAATATTTTTTGGAAAATTATTGTTACTGTTCTTTTCTTCATTATGATCATCATTATTCAACTCAGTTTTTGGAGAAATACCCTGTTCCAAATTCAATTTTTGAACTTTTTCGCTCATAATTTCATTTTCTGCTTCAACATTACAATTATTTTCGTCGTGGTGAACATTATCGGTGGGATCATTAAATTCAACTTTCCAAAAATCACCTCCTGGTTTTATAATAATGTTTGATAGAATTCTAATTTTATTTTTCTGTTCTAACGCATGATGAACGTTATCTTTTAATCTAGTAGTTAATTCAACATCGTTGACGCGAATTTTATTCATTTGGTGACTTAGATCAAGTGGCATTGCCAATGTATTCATTTCGTTTCTTTCTTTACAACTAGAATCCAACTTTCCTTCTAATCCACTAGATTTAACATCATTGTTAGATCTTCCTTCTAATTCATTACTGTTATTTTTATTTGAAATCAAACTGTTTGACACACTTCCATGTTGAACCTTTTTTTTGGATCTATAACACCACTTGCTAAACTCAATTTGAGGATTGCTCACATCAGAAATGTTAATAATATTTGGAGTGAAATTGGATGGCTGATAAATTTCTCTCATTTTTGATATCACTGCACTTGATCGCTCTAAATTACCCTGCTCGGATTGATTACCATAATTTGATGAAAACTTCGAATGGCTTTTCTCTGACCCATTACTACTTGTCGACAAAAAATTGGCTATACTCCTACGAGGAACACTACTTTTTGATATGTTCAATTCACTGTTTTGGAGATTACTGAATTCAGATTGGCAATTAGAATTAGGTGGTGGATGAATTTCGCTCACCCTCGATGTTAAATTGCTAGACGTAATTCTATGACGAATGTCACTAGATAATTTAGAAGAGTTGCTACAATTTAACGGTAACTCCATTTTGGGTAGTTCGTACATTAAAACATTTTGTTCCGGTTTATTCCCTATATTTTTGTCACTATTTGATGTATTTCTCTGATCAAAACCTTCTTCACTTCTCTGGAGAATGCATTCTCCAAACTTAGTACTATCGGATAAAGGAAGTATTGCTTGATGACTTACGTCTGTTTGTTGATTAGTACATCCGGAATGACTAGTAGAATATTGAACAGAATTTGGTGGAAGGAGAATTTCGGTTACTTGGTATCTGGGTTCATTACAAAAATTTCTTTCTGGCTCACTAATGTCAATGTTGGATAGAAATCTTTGATGCGTTTTCAATCTAGGGTCATTTTTGTTCAATACACCTTTTCGGGGATTACTCCATCCAGCATAACTACTAGAAGGCAACGGAAGATCTACTAGATTTTCTTTTGAAGTAGTAACGGCAGGTTGGTTAGAATTCAATATTAAAGAGTTCTTTGTACTCCCCCATTTTATATCATCGCTGTTACTTTTAGTAGAATTTGATGATACTTTCTGTAATAAACCAATTTGTCTTAAAAAGTCATCCTCAAATACATCATCGATATTTTCGTCACAATTGGAACTTAAAACACCGTTTGTGCTTTCCGAAGGAATATTTCTTGAAAAATTGAATTCCGACGAACTTTTCTCGCTTTTACTAGCATTATTTAGATCAAAATTTGGTTTTCTCTTTTCCAAGTTCTCATCTTTTGAAAATAAAATGTTACTTTTAAGGCTGCTATTATTGTAGTTGGATCTTATTTTACTTCCATTACTTTGATCATCAAAAGACGTTGTCCCTCCTAGGGTACTCTCGACTACATCAACTAAATGCACAAGATTTTTTTCAATTTCTTGAAATTCATCATCTGCATCAAACATCTTCAGATCCGACTTTATCCTTTTGCTTCTTTGTTCTTTTAACTGATTTTGGTTTTGAATTTGCAAATAAACTTCATTGTCAATATGATCCCAATCCATTTCAGAAAAATATTCGCTACAACTTTCGGCATCGTTTAATATTTCGTGTAATTCGGTTAGCGATGAACCCGTAACAGATATTTTTATCTTGCTATCTTCTTCTTTCTTCCTAGTCCACTTGATGCTGTTCGAACTTGTTTGTGGTCTTGACAAGTCTGAACATTGTACAAATAGTGGTTCTGTAGGTATTGGCGTGGATGCCCTTTCAGGATTATCTTTCAATATCATGAAAAACTCATTTTCAGTTAAAGAATCCATACTATTATTAAAATTGACTACTTTTGTAGAATCGCTCCTCGAAGAACTAATCGTCATATAATCTTGTAAGGAAGGATCTTGAGTAACTTTGAAAATTGTACCATTCTCTTGACTTGTTCTATCAAGATTGGAATTGTCTTGGTTCGTTAATAATGAGTAACTTGTATTAAAAAAAAGAGGAGTGCCCGTAGGAGATTTTAAATAATTTTCAGTTTTGTTAGCAAGCATCAAAGGTTCGTAGGCGTTGAAATGTTGAAGCGAATATTCTAAACAGTGCTTGGGTGTTATTTTTTGAGAAATTGCGCGAGAAATATTTACTTGACCATTTTCATTTGGTGACAAATTCATCATACTTTGTGATGGAATTTGGCTTAATTGAACATTATCGAATGATAACTCAGAAGAGTTGATTTCGTCTTCATTTTTATTTGATTTAAAAGTTGTAGTTTCGTCACAAGTACGAAATATGGCATGAGAGTTCAAAAATGGTGTGCACAAAGTGTACTGAGAAACTTCCAAAATAGTCGAATCTTTTGGAGCGTCATGTACTTCGGCTAATACTTGAATTTGCAGAAATTCACTTGCATCTACAAAAGTATCTTCTCGGATACTCGAATCATCTATTTTTTTATCCACACTAATCTGTGTAGTATGTCCCATCCCTTGCAAACCTGTTTGAAAGTTCAATAATTTCTCATTTATTACCGGACGTGTCAATTGCTTCTTTGATTTCAGCAATTTAAATTCAGCTTCCAAATCGTATTTTAAACGAGCAGCTTTGTTCATTTTTTGGTGTAGAATGGTTGTATTCTGTAAAAAAAAGTTTTGTGATAAGTTTTTTCCACACTAAAAAAATAATGTACTCGATACAAGGAATAAATAGAAAAATTTACAAATTTTCATTTTTTTGAATTCCCACATTGTAATAACGTCCCCTTAATATAACTTAAATAAATAATAAATTATATTCAAAATCTAACCTTTTGAGATTTCGTTAAAACAGTGATCACATCGTAAACATATTTCATGATAGATTTGGGCCAAGTTGCTTTTGCCAGAAATATACCATAATGTTCCAATGAAACAACTCCTGGTATAGTATTGTAAGTAAAATTTAACAACATATTTTCATTTTTCATTTGCGAACAGGTTTCCAATTGCCACCTAAACCACAAGTTTAATTTGATGGTCACAAAATAAGACAAACTTACGTTTTAATGTTGTAATACAAGTCGCTTAAATTGGCCAAATGTTTGTAATGAGTCGTGAAGAACACAAAAGCGTCGGTTTTCAAGAGCCTCTCACATATTGCCATCGCCAATGCGGTACCTTCCTCGACCGACGTGGAACGACACATTTCGTCAATGATAATCAATGTCTTATTGGTCAAAACAGTAAAAAAATATTTAATTTCTGTCATCTAAATTAAAAAGAGTTTAGGTGTGTGGTAAAAAACATAAAAATATAAAACCTCTAGAACGAAAGCCGACGCTCCATAGTGAATATTATCCTCTAAATAAACTCGAGCTAAAATACGGTCACATAATTTAAAAGTGGCAGAGTGAGCAGGCACGTAGCATCCGACTTGTGCCATAACTTGAAGCAAAACCACTTGCCGGATGTAAATACTTTTTCCAGAACCATTTGGGCCAGTTATGATATTCATGTTGTAGTCAGGTGATGCATACTTAAAGTAAAAATTTTTATTGTATGCATTTTAGTTATGTATGTAAAAAATTTTTAATTACGATCGAATTTGGAACAGGATTGGAACACAAATAATAAAGTAAAGGGTGGTAGGACTCTTGAAGCTCTAAATAATCTCCAAATTTAGGTCTGGTGTAGTGCATTGTGTTACTAGCTTGAGCCAACGATTGTAACATATCCAACTTTGCGATCGCTTCACATAGTCTGTAGAAAATCGCCATACGTTGATGAGTTTTTATTAGGAGCTTATGTATCATACTAAAAACAAAATCATTACATCATGAAATTGCGGTGTACTTGATTACTTACATGTTGCTCATTGTTAAGATTTCCGACATGATGTCTTCCAAGCGATGTGATAAATTAATTAATAACTGAGTCTTCATTGTAAAACTGTTGGTAAATTGCTCTACCTGTTCAAACAAACGATTCAAAATATTAGTACAACTTTTTAAAGACGCAGGGTGCTAAGCTAAGCTAATAATAAATCTAAGCTTAGCAAACTGTGTCTGCCTTACTTAAATTGCAATTTTAAGGTATAGGTAACATTAAATGGTGGGTAAGAATCTCTGAAGAATAAAAGAAAAACAATTTTACAAACAAAATAAAAACCACCAAATAAACAAACAGGTAAAGAATATAATTCAAAAAGCACTCTAAAAACATAAGTGAGGGTTCCCAAAACTCGCTACCTGCGGACTATGAAGAAGCTAAGTATAGGTGCAAGTTATTTAAATTTCGATAACTTACTCACTTCATGTCAAAAGTAAACCTTCCAAAGAAGAATTCCATAAGAATTTACATAAATTGTTTTATTTAACTTCTTTTCGTCCTTGGCTTGAACTTCTCGACCAATTGATCAAACTTATGTAAATATAAGATTAGAAATTATTACAGTTATAGAATGTTTCCGTTCAGCTGAGACCCCAACTGAAATTCGGTTCATAGCTATCCTATTTGTAAAAGCAAACATAATTATTGTAAGAATCAGTTACATTCGTACTTCAAAAAATAATTATGATGTCACTGAAATTAGCAGCGGAATTAAGATTGGTTAGAAATAGTTGAACTGGGAAGCTGAAACAAAATTTATCCTATTTGGGCATGGGGATTTTACAATTTCTGATTTTCTCTCACTGTACCTACCTTTATCGCCACATTTAAATACTAATAATTATATATTAGAGAAGCACTTCCGGTCTTGTCGATTCAGAGCCGAGTAGTATTTAACTTGATATTAGGCAACCTCGGGATTCAAACCCAGAATTTTACCCAGACTCTAATTATGTATTTTTTACATTTGGTTTTAAAAACCAAAAAATTTAGCCAATTGATTAATGTAAAAATCTAATTACCTGGATAAACTCCTCTGGAATATCGGAACGCTTAAACGTCCTCTTTTGGTATACGTTTAAGTTCAAAACAATGTGGTATCCTTTTTTATTGGTGTTATGAAGTGTTAAAGCCAGACCATATTTGTCGCTCAAATCTTTTACGTATCCTACAAACACGAAAACGTAAATTTAATCAAAACGCAATAATATGGCTTGTTACTCACTTCTCATATCTTCAAGTCTTTCTGAATAAGATTTTCGCACCAAATCCAACACGCTATTCAGTCCCGATTTAATAGCAAAACAACGCTGAATAGCTCCTTGCTCTCCCTTAGCCAAATAGGAATTTTGATGGATCACAGTTCTTACCGTATTTTTAATAACCACAAATTCCGCATCACTTAAAATGGTGTATAGCTCAACAAAAAATGGTTGCCGAGAATTTTCGAAAATGCAATACAAGGGTTCAATTTTTTCTAATACAGTGTTTAAGGTGAGCAGATAATTTAACTGACGCTCGGAACAGCTTTCGGCATGATCGGGTAATATGGTTGGTAAAATCAACAACTGATCGATGTTGCTGATTTTTGTTAAAATTTCCTGCAACAACGTTATACCCGGTTTTACCTCAAAGAGACAGATTATTAAACTTAGTTTACCTGCACAGCGGTGAGTATATCCGAATGTTCCATAAGTTCAGTGACGCAATTGAGACGTGCTTCGATTTCAGACATGGAACAAGGGGGCTGCAAAATGTTGGCTCTTAGTGTACGAACGCCAATTTTAGTGCAACAATAATTTAAAACGTCAAGTAGGCACGAATAACGTTTTTTTATTGTTGGCCGTGCACTTGCAACTAATTCCAGTCTGTCGGCAGTAGCCACATCTAAATAGTTTATTAAGTTATAAAATTAAGAATAACTTGCACAGGAAACTCACCAATTATAGTCGAGTCTTCCGATTCTTGATAATCTATTTTAATTGACTCTTTAGCATAAAATACATACAGAGTTGATTCTGTGTAGGTTAACAAAGCTGCAGCGGCCGATAGCGCATAATACCTAAACTTATGCATTAAATTTGTACAATAATAAAGAAAACAAACGTACTTGTGTTGCAAAACTAAAAAAATCGAAGTCATCGATGGTACACATAATCTTTTTAAATATTCCATTCCGGCGTTACTGTTAAAAGTGGAGCGTGTCACGCCAGTTATTTTAATATCTCGGAATTGTTCCTTCAATTTTTCTACTAATCGGTTTGTCGAAAACGAATTGGCAAATGTCAAAGGAATTAAAATCTATATAACAGTCATGTAGAGATTAGTTAAACTTTTAATTAAGTGCATAGCAAACTAACCTCGGTCGGATTTAAAATGTTGATTTTTGTTAATGTGTTTATGTAACTTTGAGAATCAGAAAGTTGACATAAAATCAAAGAAGGGTGTGATATAGATATGGCTGCGATTCCAACCTCTCCTGCAGCTTCACCTCTACCTTCCGTCAAGGCTTAAAAAGAAGTGTTACAAAATGATACTCGTCAACGTAGTTTATTAAATTTACCTAAAATTACAGGAGATTCCACGTCAACTGTTGAATTTGTTACCGAGAAGGTACCGGTACGAGTTTTACTGCAATAAGTTTGAATAAGTTAAAATGAATTTTGAAATATTACCACCTACCTTGCTTGACAAACTTTCCAATTAATCCGAGAGCTTATGGCCGAAGCGCTACTTCCTCTTCGTTTCAAAACGGGACGGGTGGGTGGACCCATGACATTATTTTGTAACGAAACCACTAAAAGCATTAAAATTACAATGTAACCCTTGCACACCGAGTTATCTTTTCACCTTTTAATTGTCGTCCCCTGCCTCTTCCTCTTCCACGCACGGCGCTCCCGAGCATATTCATTTTTATTAACTTATGGTAAAGATACTTCTATTACAAATTAGAAACTAAGAACATTTTGCATACTTATTTTATGATTCAAAGCACTCTTGGTTGTTGAAGTTGAAAAATGACAATTGACATACACCACAATAGTTAATTGATTTCTGTAAATCCCACAACTTGTAAGGCATACACAAAAATTTCCAAATATTATAGTAGTAATTTAAACTAACCAGAGCCAGCTTTTAATTTTTCTTCTTAAAATTAATTTAGCACAGCAGTCAAAAGTGTACGATGTTCACTTCAACCACACTTTAATAAATAAACATTTGAATTCCGATTACGTCACGTGACACTTTTTGAACAAAGTTCCGGCAATAGGAAGAAATGCTATTTTCAAATTTTATATATAGGATGTTTCGTCTGTTATTTGTTTTATTGGCAGTTTTCTTGAGGTATTTAATAAAAATTTAAATAATTTTTATGAATCTTTTTATGTTTATTGATTTGGGAAGGAAGAAAATTTTAGTTTACAATATTCAAATGGGTAAATCAATTAACTCTGGAAATAAAAGACAAAAAAACATTTTAGTTATCAATTTATTTTCTAAATTTTCACTTACTCTTTCACAAAAACAAAGTTTGGTTTGCTAGAAAAAGAACCACAGGTAAACGAAAAAGTAAAATTAATTCGCCAAAATTTTGGTTTATTTGCGCATGTGTTTAAATTTATCTTTTGGAAATCGAAAACATACTTAACCATGAAACGATAAAATTGAAATCCAAAAGTTTTGTGGTATTATTTCAAAGTGGGTAGCTGAATTTTAAATTATTGTCGATGCAACCAAAATCTTCTGTTTTAGAGAAGCAAAATGTCTGGTCAACAGGAGATGCCCAAATCGTTGCTAACAAAATTTTTGTGCAGCATATGCAGTGTAATTTTATCCACATCTCCGATTAGCATCAAAAGTGATGGACAACCCGTTTGTTTTGTTTGCCAAAAAACCGTAAAATCGCCAATAGTAAGATGTAAATTATTGGAAGACATGGCATCGGCGTATCTTTTCCCATGCAAATATGAGAGCGACGGGTGTTCCTCATTACTTTCCTTTAACAGAAACTTCGATCACGAAATATCTTGTAAGTACCGCACTTATTCGTGTCCAATAGCAAAATGTCCTTGGAGCGGTACCACTTTGCAATTGGTTAGCCATTATAAAATGCATCACCGTGATTTTTATTTAACAATTCCACGTTTTAAACTTTTCATGCACAAGGAACACCTATCGCATTACTTATTTCAAGCCGACGGAGGAATACATTTAGTTCAAATCCATTACCAGAAAGCAAAAAAGATGACGTGGATTAATATCATAGATATCAACGAAATGGGAAAACAATCCATGTTGGTTTACAAAATAAAATTAACAAACGAATTTAGCCAACGTTCGATGGAATTAGAGTACAAAAGTGCTAGCCCGTTTTACAGTTTGGAGATGTCGCTGGAAAAATCGCTTACGATTGACGTCAAGTCTTTAGTTACGCTCTTACAATACTGTGAATTTATTACTTGCTATGTTGAAATTATCAGTCCCGAGTCGAATTGTGACAACGGAGCGCGCTTAGCTTTACAGTGTCCCAACTGCAATATTCAAATGGTACCACCGATATATATGTGTTCTTTGGGGCACATCACATGCTTAGATTGCAAATGTTATAACAATATCTGTGGAACGTGCACAGATCAAAATCATAAATTTTCTCGGGCGATAGATATGGAGAACATAGCATATGCGACTCAATTTCCATGCCGTTGGAAAGGATGCCAGAAGATCTTCGACTGCACTAAAATTCGATCACACGAACAAGAGTGTTTCTTGCGCGAATACAAATGTCCAGAATGCCAAAATCACGTAGGACCCTTATACAAACTTAGCGCTCACTTCAAGAACCATCATAAAGACATAGCCTTCATAATAGCAAAATCGCACAAAGCAAAATTTGTATCTAAATCTATGTTGGCCTACGTATACGTGCACAAGGAATTTTTTAAAGTTATCATAACAGCTGACGTATCAAACACTCAAACCGTTTTCATCACCTATCATGGTCCTCCAAGTCTGGCGACTCATTTCAAATATGAAATCAAAGACATATATAATGTTCTATATTATGCGTCCAAATGTTACAAAAATCACTACAAAGTGACGCGTCCTTCTCATTTTATCAACAATGTTCGCTCCGAATGTTACATTACAATTAAATTTAATAAAATCAAGCCGAACGACATTTGGATTCCGTTGGACTACTCTTCTGAAAATATTAAATATTTGACCCTTTAATAAAATGATTATATAATTTGTACTTATAGACATGGCAACTCTTAATTAAAATAAAATTTATTTGCTGTTTTTGATAGCTGTAATTTTTAATTCCATCCGGATAGATTAACAAAATTCTTCCGACTGGTAAAATTTTAAGTTGATAACTTATGGTTATATTATCTAAATATTCCAAGGATCTTAATAATCGGTAAAACTTTCATCAAATGCTGCCTCTTTAAATTATTACAGAAAAAACTGCACAATCAACCGATTTCATCTTCAAACAAGATCGGCATTGTTAATCTACAAATATCAAATTTGTCCCCAATTTGAGTATAATAGGTTTTGTGCGAGATTAAAATCTCGGAGAAGAAGAGAGAGTTGACGAGTTGTGTAATAAATTTTTCTTTTTATTCACACCTATCTGTACAATTATCTACAAATGGTGAATTAAAAAATAAATAAAGCAAACAAATTAATAAAGTTATCAGTATGTAACATGTAATTTAAACTTATACTGAAATTGTCCATCACTTAATGATAATATCAGTCTTAATTTTCAAGACACAACACCCAAACTAAGAATCTGTAAAACGAGCGTCAAAATTACTTTGCAGCACCAACTAATTGTCTTGCAGATTCTTAATTTAAATAATTTGGCAAAGCAAATAATTAATAACCAAAATTGCCACCACATTCATAATTTGTACAATTCAATCGTTGTTATATTGAATGCAAAATCAAAAGGAGTGATGAACTAAATTACAAATCAATTGGAAATAAAACAAAAAAAAGTCCTAGCTTCCCTAATTTCAAAAATTCTAATACACATAACTTAGTAGGTAATATAAAAATTGCAAAATTATTTTTTTACAAAAATAATTATGTGGGCACTTAGCAAAAACCCATATCACTTAAAGCATACGACTACACATAATGCTTCCTTATAATTTATTATAAATCAATTAAACAAAATAAGTATGACACAAGGTTATTATACAATTAAAATAAATAAAGATCACATTTAAATTCAACTTGCAAATTGGACTCGACTTAGTTAATTGTAACCATCACCGTTAACACCCGAACCCCAATTTTCGTGAATTTCGAAAGTTAGGAAAATAAAATCTACGCTAGAAATTTTTGTACTTTTGTTAAAATGTTAGTTAGAGGAAGACAACATAATATAAAAACAAAGTTTTGAAAAATAAATTGCTAAATGCAAGAAAACTTCGAAAGAATATCAAACAATTCGTTGCTTAAGTCGGTGCAATAATAAAAAAAGTTACGATTGAAAAGAAACAGTGCTGTCGGTAGTTGAAAAAACAAATAAACATTTTTTATATAAAATTAGTATGGAAGTCACCTTGGGAGGTCCGATATGTCTCAATAAAAATTTAAACACCTCATCGGAGCTGCCATTGAAGTGGCCATCAAATTTTTGTAAAGAAAAACTATGAAAGAAATTTTACAGAATAGTTTTACAAACAAACACACGCGGCGAAGTTGAACTGGCATTTAACAACTAATTTTTAATTCTTGAAATTGGGGCCTCGTGTGGCAACGACTTGATAAATTCAAGTAACTGCAAATAGCATACTTTCAAGATGACGATAAACACCGTTTTATCTCACGTCCGGATAGATACACTCAAAGCACACCAATAATTTCATAAAAATACACTGTTATATTAAAAATAGTTAAATATTTTTTTTATTATCGAACAAAACTATAATTTACAGGCCCAAATTTGTACCTAGCCAACGAGTTGATATCTTTGAATGAAAAACTCAAAACTTGGTGAATCATTAATCATTTTTAATAATAAATTGATCATGTTCTTTATCTTTTGATATATTTTGATTTGTATGGTCATTTTCGTATTCGACAAAGTCGTCAAACAAACAAGGCCAAGCCTCGTTGTCGTCATACGAACTGAGATCATCGCCCACAGCTTCGGAGAAATTAAGGAACATATTCCAGGTGTCCCGAGGTATTCCACGAATCATTGGGTGTTTTTCCAGGAAATTGAGCCACCTTTGTAGAATTGTAGGTTCTCGAACGGTGAAAACGAGTCGCCACAGTGGAATGGCCACATCGGATTCAAGAATCCTTTGACCAATGTCTTTATCCAAACCAAACTTAAATGTAAACCTGTATAAGTCTTTAAATAACACCGGATCGCTTTCCACCTGAGTAACCAATTCGGGCAAACAATTTTGTATGCTTTTAATCGAATCTGCATTAAGACATTGCAAACCTTTAACAAATTCCGATTTAGTAAATCTACACATTTGTTTTGCTTTTAATTTCCAAGCAAACACTAAAACTTTAAAATCATCTGGAGGAACCTGTAAATCTTTACATAAACGTTCGATCCCGTCTTCCAGAATCAAGTCTTCGTTTTCATCTTTGTACGTTTCAAACAAGTTGCTTATTTTGAGATCTGATGGTTGACTGTTGGTGCCTCCCATGTTGGGCGCCAATTTTGGTTGTACCTTACGTTGATACGAGTAAAACCTGCTTATGGGTGTAGGGATTGATTGATCGCTTAATGTGGTGATGTGATTTCCGTTACTCAACAAACTCGTTTCTATCGGTGCACTTATTGTAATGTGACTTGTAGGCGAGTTCAAACTTCTTTCGAACATTTCTGTGAGAGAATAAAAAAAATTTAGAACGAAAGGTTAAAATATTAAATTAAGAAAATTGAAAACACAAAATTCACTCACTATTTTAACAATCAAGTGAAAGCGTCAACTTGAAATCAGTGTAAGAGCTAAAAATCGATGTGGAAGTCTTTCAGACACTCTCCAAGATACTTTTTTAAATTTGTAAATTAATTTTACCTTCTTTATGTGAGTTTAACGTGGTGTTTTCTTGGGCCACGGGTGGAGGCTCCTTGAAGCAAGTAAGGCAATTGCCCATTTGAGGGCTTCAAACACAGCCAAAAGCGGAGATCAGTAAGTGAAAGACGCATTGGCATTGCCCGTTAGTCTTTTATTCCTTTCCTAATTTATACACCTACAAGATTAACAATAAAACATGACAGAACAAGTAAATTAAATAATTGGACAGTCGAAACTTACGTGTACCGAAAGGCATCCAACAAAACGAATTGGTTTTTGCACTGTGTTACTATTTATTATAACGTAAACAATTTCAGCTCTTTGATATGTGTAGTAATAAATACATTTTGACACTTGACGTAACCAACTAATACCATTAACTTTTCTTCGCCCGAAGTACAACTTAGATTTCGATTTTTAATTATCCAACACAACAAAAAGATTCGCTTCTTATTAGTAAATTAAAAAATAATTTATTTAAATAGCACCAAAATGGTCACGTAAACTCACAAGTCCCCTACAGTGTTCACAAGCTCGATCTACCACGATCTACGTCACAGAACATATATTTAGGAGAAGCGAACCTTACGTATTAAATCGTCGCAACACGACCCTCCTGCGGCCGTAAGGCAAACTAAAATTTAGCGCGACGTTTGAATAGCTCTTTAGAATTTCATAATTTTATATAAGATTTAAAATTTCAAATTCTTAAAAGATTTATTTATAAATTTTTTATAATAAACAGGTAATTATAGAAAATATATAAATAAATTTCTTGAGAATTTGAAACAATTATCTGCTAATGTGTGGCCAAGGTTGATTATCGATAAAAATCCAGTCAAATTAAAAATGCATACGAAATATATTAAACACATAATATAAAAACAATTCAATTATAATCGATATATAATATATATATATATAATTTTTCAACATAAATAAACTTTTTCTATAAATGTAAATTAAAAATTTAAAGAAAATAACAATATGTACAGCAAACAGTAAATAAAACAAATAATATGTTAACGTGAATACTTTGTACAAAAAAGTAAATTAGAAATTTAAAAAAAATAACAATATGTACAACAAACAGTAAATAAAACAAATATGTTAACGTGAATCATTAACCAATGACTTTATAATAATTGTGATCTCGAAAATTAAATACATTGCTTGTTATTTCATTATCATGTAAAAGAGGCAAATCAGAATATGAGCATGAAGCAGTAGAGGAAGAGCAAGGTCCACTGCTGGAACAACTTAAAGAAACAGAATCGCCTAAAATAGACAAATCTTCCCTTTCGATAAGTTGTTCATCGGCAATAACTTCTAAAGAGTTTGTTACATTATTTTGAACATTTGAAATTTCAATAAGAGGAGGTACTGGTACGGTCCCGGAAATTAAACGTTGCTTTGCCTCGTTTACAAAATTGCGTTGATTAAAATGATCCTCACAAATTTGCCAATTTTTTGAATTTTGTGAACTATCTACATTACAAACATTTCTCCAAATTTTATGATCATCATTTTTAAGAAATCTAAAGAAATGCTTGTTTATATAATTGCCTTTAGTATTTAAATAATAGTGATGATACAACCTGGATATTTACAGCTAAATTTTTTACGGCCAATATATTCCAATGTTTCAAAACCTGAAATTGAAAAAAAAAAATGTTTAAATGGTGTAGTATCTGTACAACCTTATACTTAACTTTCATAACACAATAAACTTGCACTTTACTCGATTCACAAAATGCGGTACAAAGAACGCGTCTTTTTCTTACGAAAAAATAACCTAAAATAATGTAATTACAAAACTTAACCAACTACGTAATTTAAAAAATCACTAGAAATTTGCTAGAAGTCACTAAGAAGCCAACAACCGTGATGCTTTAAGTCGAGTGTAACCGAAAAATTACGATAAGGCACCCGAAGATTGTGTTGCGGTATTTCAAATCCTACTTTCACCCCCATGATCTACGTACCCAAACAGCTGATATGGCAGCGTTCAATGAAGTATGTTTGTTTATTGAAAATCTTCAGATTTAAATGACATTGTTTGACTGTCGAATTTTATCTGTTTAAATTTTTTTTTATAACATTTTAATAAGCTAATTTAAATGGTTGTTTTAATAAGTGTTTTATACGAAGGTGGTAAACGTCAGTGTCGTAAATTATTAAACCTCCACCCCGGAGAGAAGGCTGAAAAGGGGGGATTATTATTTTTTTATTAATCCGACTAGCGGAATACGGATTTTTGAAATTATGTCCTCTTCTCCAATCAGAATTCACTCGTAAAATAAATCCGCAAATCGTGGATCAGATGGTGCATGGTATAGATTAGATTTAGATTAATTTTTGTGCTCTCTTTTTCAGATTCAGACAGATGGGTTAGCGACCCATTAGTAAATTGAAGGTTGGGTAATGTAATTTAAATATTTTAACGTCAACTAATTTTATTTTTTTAACATACAAATAATTTTTACAGCTATAACAGTATACTTATTGTAACACTTTGTCAAATAGATAATAAGTACTTCGGGCATTTTCATCATAAAGAAGTAATGGTTCTTGAGCTATTGGCATGGCATAAGGTAGCTCAATTGTTTCAAACGTAGATGGTACTTTGACGTTTCCTGGTTTCTGGAATGTGAAGAACAACTGCTTGTTTTTCGTGTGTGCAAAAATAAGATTTCAATTCCATGTTCAAAAAGTCAGCAGTTTTTCTTCTTATCTTTATTTTTTAATTTTGTCCTGCCCGTTTGTACTGCATGCGGAGAACTTCCAGGCGATTGTAGTGAAGAGGTTTCGTTATGTGTACGCGATCGAAGATTATAAGGTATGGAAAGGGTCGTGAAAGATGGAGCTGATAATCTTCTACCAGAATTTGGAGTATTGTGTGAACTACTGGTCGAAGGGGAATTAGAATGTGTTTGATTGGTGATTTCCGATAATGTTTTCTTCTTAGTGTTCGATAAATCTTTGGTAGTCTTTTGGAAAGATGCACTGTGAGCACTGCTTGAAGTAACTTTCTTAACAGAATGCGTAGTCGGTAAAGTGACCACATCTGGGGTCGCATCATTGAAGTGCTGCTTAAACCAGTTAAATAGAAGATCGACAGTCCAAAATAATCGCTGTCGAAACCGGTAACCTTTAGATGTTATTGTAATATACTCGTGTTTACCTTCATCGTTTAAAAAATAAGATAACAAAAACTTTCCTGAGTAATATCGGGATGCGGTAATGAAGTAGTGCATTTTCGAAGAATCTTTTCTTGCTTCTTCGTTTAAAATTGCTTCCATTTCATGTGTCGTTCCGCCATTTGTCTTCTTGTAATACTTGAATAACAGCAAATGGTAAGTAAATGTCATCATTGGATGGACGTGCAACATAATAATGTCATCTAAGTTTTTAAACGTTTGGCCATCTATTTGGAGCGTAGACCCAATTGTATAAGCATTGATTTTGTCTTCCTCTAGAACGTCAATGTGTTGATAAATATGATCGGCAACTTTCCAGGTGACAATAAGGTAGTTAGATCTTGTACTCGAGGGTCTGATAATTATCTGACCAGGAAGCATAATTGCTAAATATTGTTCGGCTTCACGAAACGATAAATTTTTGAAATAGGGATGCACACATACGCGGTAATACGGGAACTCCGGCCCATTATTGTTATAAATTTCTCTTTTAATTTTGTCGTTTTCTTTGTATTGGTAATCGTAGTAAGGATCTTTTCTTGGTATAAATTTATTGTTTTCGTCGATCAAATCGCTAAATTTAGATGTGCAATAAACAGAAAAACTTGCCTTGTCTATATGAAGTATGCGGCACATTATAATTTCTCCAATTGAAACGCAGCCTCGAAGATTTGTGATGACAGAGTCTCTCCAGTTGCTGATGTCGATGTAACCAAACATTCCATAATCCAAAACCAATTTAACTGCAGTAGCTTTGCCTGGACATTTTTCAGTATCGAAATGATGCCAAATATCTTCGAGTGCTCGAAACCTATCGTACTTACAAATTGGACAGCTCCAAAGATTGTTCCTCGTGTTTCTTGTTGGAACGAGCGATTGTGGTGGATACGGGTTCGGTTTCGTATATATTAATTCACTCACTTTTCCCGTAATCAATTTCCCAACGTACAAGGTGTTAGGTTTTAGTTTGGCTAACATGAGAAACATCTCTTCGGAATTTGGAGAGACGTAGGGAGAACGTAAATCTTTGTATGGTGAGTAGAATTCCTCTCGAATACCGTACAAGGTTTCCAACTTATACCCGTAGCCACTCAGTTCCATATCTGATGCATACAAATCAAGATCCAATTCGCAGAATTTTCCCGGAGTATCAAAAATTTTTACTACGACTTCGATTGGATTTAGACCTTCATCATCATCGTCGTTACAGTCAGCCAAAATATCTTCGGCTATTTTTGTAGCCCAATGGTAAGATTCTGGATGGATTCGAGAACGATCCAAAGGTTGGACATTTTTGTCCAAACTCTTGGTGCAGATTTTAATAAAACCCGAGCAATTTACGTAAACTTTAAGATTCATATCATACAACGTTAAAAGTTGGCCTCGATTTTCAAGTTTTTTATTGGTCTGCTCTATGGTTCTCAATAAATTTTCAGCTTTACGCGGTCCTAAGCCACAAACAAACTGTAGTAATTTCGATGTGCGTGGATATTCGATCGCCCGGTTGATATCCACACCAACTTCGTTTGTTCTATAAATGAATTCGAGACGTAAATTTTGCAAAAGTTCTTCTTTGGGAATTTGCTTTTGCAAGGGGTGATATTCCAAATTTAAAATTTCGTTATCATGGTTCCACAGCTGTGCGTACTCGATGAGAGGATCCTGCATTTTTCGGGCCAGGGAAATGGCTTGAATTAGCAACTCGGGAAATTCGGGAAAATCGCTCTTTCCTTGATTACTATTTGCGTAAACTTTGGCAAATTCGTTGTCAATAATTTCGACTTTTATTGATGGAAATCCTATCAAATGGATCAACTTTGATATCACGTATCGAATGTCTCTCAAAATCATTAACGCCTCTCTGCATTCCCCTCCGATAACAATCAAATGTGGTTTTTGCATGGAAATAAAATTACTTAAAGTTTTAAATATGGTTTCCTTTCGTTGTTCTTTATAGTTTTTGTGCGTTTTTAAGAGATAAGGCAATTCTAAATATTCGGTGACGACTCCGTGGGGAGCCACGGTGCAAACAAACGGCGATTTATCGCTAACGGAATCGTAGGCGATCGCCATAACCCGCAATCCGTTTTTACATTCGACGTCTTGGTTGGAAAATTGCGCCCGATAAGGAGCCACTTTAAGCCAATCGTAAAGTTTCTTGCGGCAAGATCTCAAAATAGACTCCTTCGCATCTTCCAGTAAAATATTCGCCAACTCATTCTTTAAACTAGGAAAAATATATTTCTTGAAAGCTCTCTCGATGCATTTTCCTCTTAAAGTGTTCCAGTCTTGCACGTTTTTGCCGAATTCGTGTCGAACGTACAATCGCTTAAATTCCTGTACCATCGAATCTCTGATATATCCTTTGATTGTGTCATTGATGGTTACGGTGAGGAGATTTTCTTTTTGTGCCAAATTCAACTTAAGAAATTCTTCTCCGGTTAAATGTATAACTGGCTTATTTTTAAGACATTTCATGCTGTAACAATCGTGATTTTCATCGATCTTTTTATCTCCATATTCGGTCGGTACGACCGTAATCGTAGCCCTGTTAAAAAATACCACTCGGAGAGATCTTTTAATCAAGGGTTCTTTTGAAATTTGTAAAGCCACCAAGACTTCGGCAGCATGCAAAACATCGGATTCGGTGGGAAATTTGGAACAGACGTAGCGTCGAGCTATTTTCTCTACGGTACAAGCTTCTTGCTTCACTTCGTGACGTCGGTAATTATCGCGAAAGTTTTCGGCAAATTGTTGAGTAGTAAGCCCAAATTTGTTTGCTAAATCATTTAAACCACATATTTTTGACGTGGTATAAAAATCGTGTCCACCGACACGTTTAACGGATGCAGTTCCTTCTTCTTCGTTTTCATTTTCCCTTATTCCTTTCTCACGTTTTTCAATTCTTATGCGCTCTATTTGTTTCGCTTTCCAGTTTTTTAAATCTTGCCTGTGGTAGAAGAATACGCGTTCGTTAAAGTCTTTAAATTCTTCAAAAGTTTCAACGCTTTCGAGAAATGCAATGTCCGAATCTTTTATAGCGCTCTCGTTTTCCGTTATCGGAGTCTTTTGCAAATCTTTCTCTGCACGTAAACTTTTAATTATGAACAATAGATATTCCTTATATTGTTTCAACAGACACCACTTTTGGTCAAATTTATAAATCTGCCACAAATCGTTTATTTTTAATTCCGGTTGGATGTCTTCTTTGCGATAAAATGCAATAAATGGAACCTCCAAATGTTCGTTGCGCAAAAAATCCAAAACTTTACAAATTTTCGGTATAGGATTGGATGCCCAGCCAAGGTTAGGATATGTCCGTCGATAAATCCAATTGGCTTCTTCGTTTAATTCGTTCGACTCCTTTGGAACCGCAGTAATAGGTACGTTTCTCAATTGCATACGTTCTGGAATATCGGTCTTAACTATTTTATTATATGCGTCAGTAAAACGTCTACGCCTGGTTGGTGATGATTTTCGGATGGTTCTAAAATTTAATTCATTTTACCAAACCCATAGTTTTAAAATTTAAAAATTAGCAAGTCAAAGTTGCTTAAAAAATTAAAATTAATTATTTGGAATTGGAAATTGCTACATACGCATTCTTATAAATTGGTGTCCGTTTGTTTTTTATGTTTGCAGGTATGCGTGTGCCATTAGAATCCACTATGAAACAATTCATATCTACCTCTTCATCTTTTAAGTCTTCTTCTTCATAATTTTTGTCTTGTGCGCAAATTTCGATATCAATTTCTTCGCAATTCGTGGTTTTCAGACGTCTACGTTTCTACAATAGAAAAAATGCTTACTTTTCTTGGTGCCTAGGATATTAGAAAATTGGAGTTTCTTTGGTTTTTAAAAACTTACATTGTTGTTCACTTTAGCTTTTAACTTTTCTTCCAATTGATCATATCCGTCAGCTTCCAATGTATCATTATTCTCTTCAGCATCTTTTTTTCGTTTTTTTGATTCGTCACTGCCGCTTTCTTTTTCAAGAGCAAAATCGTCTATTAAGCTTATTAGCTCATTTAGTTCGGCTTCGTTATCTGAAATTAAAAAAATTAATATGTAAATCTCAACGTAAGCGGATCATCGTCTTACCTACTTCCTCCAAAAAATCATTTTCGTCATTAAAAAAATTTAGCGGTTCTAAATATTGTACTTTTTCCTTGTTTTTCTTTTGTTTTATTTCTAATTTTTTTTCTTTCTAAGAAATTAAATGGTCAAAATTGTATGCAGTTAACTAACTTTTGCGTAAATTTACGCAAAAGTTTAGGACTTACTGTATTCGTAGTTTTTTTTGCTGATAAATTCACTAAATCTGCCATTTGTTCTCTAATTTTCTTAAATAATCAACCCGAAGAATTACTAATCATATTTTCAAACAAAAATTAATATAATAAATTTGTATGTTTATTATCAATTTTATTTTTATTTTATCTTTACATACAACTTGAAGTTGGCCAAATTGTTACCAACTGCGATTGGTTAGATAATTTATCCACGACCATTATATTAGGAAGGTTTAATACGTCCGTTTTCCGTGGATTAGAGGCCTTTTAATACACTAGTCAGGGCCGTATTTAAGGGGGTGGTTTTAGGGGTTACAACCCCCCCCCCCCCGAAATTATTTATCAATTAATAAAGTACTGAAAGTTCGACTGCAATTGTAAACAAATCAGAAAAAACAAAAACAATTTTTACAACTATAACAAAAACATTAAACTTGAAGTATTTAAATAAAAATTAAAACTAAAGAGATATTTCTAATAATTTAATTCCAAATTAAAAAATCGGTAATTCGTATTATAATCCGGCGATTGGGGACACTAGATTGAATACACCTACTACTAAATTTCAAAAATATAAAAACCACAGATGAAGAATATAAAAATGCCTTAAATATTTACTGTACTGTGTAAAAGTCTGCGACCACTTAATTAATTGTTAGTTATTACTCCTATTAATTAATTTTCGATTTTTTGAAAAATAATTGTATTGAAATGAATGAAATATGTAGTTGAACCAAATAATTGGTTTTTTTAAAGTATTCATAATTGAATTTTAATTTTCATTTTTTTAAGTGGTTCAAATAGTTTTTCTTTTAAATCTTTTTTTTGTTTTGTTTTGTGCGCTCCTCAACGATCCAAGGTAATAGCCAGATTTATATACTTAAAATGGTATGTTTTTTTATTATTTAGGTGAGTCCCAACGATTTCAATGTAATTTTATCTTGATAACAGAATGTTAACTTAGCAAATTAATTCTCAGCAATTATTTTTTTTATTATACTTTATTTTGTAGTTATAATTTTTTTTTGTACCGTTTTTTCATTATATTTTTTTGTGTTAAATAAATTAGTTGTGATTTACATGTTCTTATTCTTTTCTTGCTGTTAAAAAGGCGATCGACTTGGTAATAATCTTACGTCTCCGATCTTCAATTTAAAAGTTTGAAATTGGCTTTAAACAGTTTCTGGTGGCAGCGATTAACCTTCAGACTCTTTGCCTTCAGTTAACACACGACGGCCGCGATTATTTAATTTATCCACGACCACTATATTAGGAAGGTTTAATACGTCCGTTTTCCGTGTATTAGAAGCCTTTTAATACACTAGTGGATTAGTTTTTAGCTCAAAATTAGTAGGTATTGGTCAAAATCAGTTTGTCAAATCTGACGTTTCTCAAAATCAAAATTTGCCCATTTTTTCTCGTGGATTAGATGCTTCTTAATCCCCTTATATAATTAATAACTATTAAAATTAAAATATTCAACAGACGGTCTGATTGAATGTTTCATGTTTAATTTTATTAAATAGAAGAAACCTCCCAGTATCCAGTAATTATATTTGTATTGAATATTTATCAAAATTAAGTTAGAACAAATTAATAAATAATATAGCAATAAATTGTTGTGCAGGATCAAAAGAGGACTGACTAGAAGAATACCCACGATAAAATTGAATTTGTATATTATAATTTAATATTTTATTACTGTAGTTTTTGTTTGGATCTTGTTTATTATCACAAAATTTTCGACAAAAACAAAATAATCTTACAGACGAAAAACAAAATATATTTTTTAACCGACTTCAAAAAAGGAGGGGGTTATCAATTCGGTTGTATTTTTTTTTATGTTTGTTACCTCAGAACTCCGTCATTTATGAACAGATTTTCAAAATTCTTTCGGCGCTGAATAAAGTATAGTTCCAAGTTGGTCTCATTAAAATTTCATTCGTATTGGAAATTGAACTTCAAAGATAAACCGGAAAAACCCTCAAACTTCTCCTCAACTCTCCTCAAAATCGGCTTAATAACGCATTAAGTACTAAGTACCTGTATCTGTTTTAAATTACTTATTCTTGCCCGGTGGGTTACAATCTTTTCTTAAGTACCCTACTTTTATTAATCTTCTAAGTAGTACGTTAAGTATAAGGTAAATAGTAAATACATTTATATCAACTATGATCAGATTTTCAAAATTCTTTTTGCGTTTAGTAGGTCTACCCATACTCGCTTTCGATAAATAGTTACGAAACGCAACATGCACTAAAAAGAACGAAAAAAAATTTAAAAAAATAAAAAAATAAAACCGACTTTAAAAAAAACTGTGAAAAAAATGCACTAAAAAATAATTTATTTTCTTTAGTCACTTCAACTAGCTGGCATAGGCGGTCAATTAGTGTAATCTTTGCAGTCGGTGCCGGCCAAGCTTTTAAAAAATTTGGTTTTAGTAATTTAGCCAGCTTGGCTGGCACCGACTGCAAAGATTACAATAATTGACCGCCTGTGCCAGCTAGTTGAAGTAACTAAATAACGTAATTATTTTTTACTTTTTAGTGCATTTTTTTTGAAGTCGGTTTTTTTTTGTTCTCACTTGCTACTTAAATAGTAACCGAGACTGGGTAATCTAGAATAGATTTTCTATTCTGAAAAATGCGTACTCGACTATCATCTGGTGACATTTTATTCATCTCGCTATTTTACGCCCTTCTTATATTACTGACCATAAAATTAAAGTTTATAATTTTGCAACTTTTAGATTAATCACTAATTTTTTAGTCAGCCCTGTATATAGAGGAATAGTAGAATTTTATTCAAAAATTGCTCTAGAATGTGGAGGAGAAATGAAAATTGAAAGACAATTTTCAAAATGCTGTTTAAAAAAGAAAATATCGATTAAATTTCAATTTAAATGGAAAAACCAGAACTACAAAATCCCCAACTCGAACAAGCAAATTGCAAATGACAGTTGACCTAGAATTTGACAGTTCAAGTGAAGGGTCGTTAGGTGTTCATTTATTTTAGAAATTAAGAAATAAATTGAAAAATCATGGCTATCGGTGATTATCCTCTCGAGTATGATGCAAAAAAGCACGGGCCCTACGATCCAGCTCGTTACTACGGAAAAGGTAACCAAAAATGAACACTCAATGATTGCAGTTACATAATGTTCAGATTTTTCTTATTCTTCTTTTTTTACAGCCGACACTCCTTTGAGCCAAGTTAAGTTGGGCGAAATTGGTTCATGGTTGGCTCGTCGTAATAAGTCGCCACGAGCGATGGTGCAATGCATCAGTCGAGGTAATTTTGATTCACATTGAATCGAATTAAAAAATAATCGTTACAATTTTATAGGATACTGGCGTTGGCAACACAAATACGTGCAACCTAAACGTGGCGGTGTGGCACCAATCTTTCAGTTCATAGCCGCTAGTATGGCATTGTTTTACGTGCTTAATTACCCACGATTAAGTAAGTTCGTTTGAACGTCTTCGTGCATTTAGTTAAATATTTGTTCTTCTTTTCAGGCTCCCACAGAAATTACAAGTATCACTAATATTCAGCCAATATAGCCGTGTAGTAAAATAAAAGATAAATTGTCTTTGTTGGTAATAAATCAAATTAAATCATTTTAAAATGTAATTTGAGTATTATTTGTACCTCTCCCGAACGATAGGAATTGAAATGGTAAAAAATGAAAACAGATTAGCAGCCATTTTTATTTGTAAAAAAATAATCTAACACTAATAGCCAATTTGTTAAGTTTTTACGAAAACAGATCACTTCAAAGCTCGAGCATCTTTTTTTTTAATAAAAGATGGTCGAGCGTCGCCCAATCATACATGCAAAGAGAAATGATCTGATAAAATTCGGATCATTTCTCTTATTTTTTAATAAATTCACAACCGTTCATCTCGTAACATTTTATAAAATGCCTATGTTACATTAAAAACTATTAATGCCAATTTTACATTGAGTATTGGTACGTAGTAAGTTATAAATATTTTTTAAAAAAAGGTCAGTCACTCGTTTGAGAAAATTAAAGTTTATAAAGTACAAAACGTTAAGCACAAAATAAATAAGCTCACTTTTAATATTATTCAAGCTGCCAAAAAAATTAAGTTAAAACTACTTTCTACGGAGCTGGACTTAACAGTGTATAAAAAAGGGTATACAATACTGATTTTGGGATCGTAATAAGTTAATATCAAAATAAAAACTTAAAGGTTAAATACGTTAGAAATATCACTCTTTTGTTAATACTACAATGTTACAACTACACTAAAAATTCGATGTATAATTATTTAAAATTTTTGCATTTCAAAGACGATAAATTTTCTGTTTTACAGTCCTAAACAAGATTATTTTCGTTGTCAACTTGTCGTTTAAATAATTATATATCGAAACAATAAGGCTAGAGTGACTGCTTGAAAAAAGTTGCAAAAATTGTTGCTCTCGAGAAAGCCTAAATAAAAAATAATACAAAAGTCACACTAACACTACAAACTGTGGACTCATCGCTAATTACTAAGGTTGTTAACATTATTAAATAAAATACAAATTATCAATATCAACTGGGCTTTCTTTTCAACTACACATTAAATGTTATAAATTAAAATATTTGTAAAATATTTTTATGTTCAACTTTACAACTTATTTATAATAACAGTAGGTACAAAAATTAAAATATGGGTTTTTTCGCGTTCGAAAGTGTCCGTCAATCGTCAAAAATTATTTTTTCAAAAAAATATATCACACTTGTTTAAAAAAATATCACTAAGATTTTTATTCAATATCTCAAATTGTAAAAAGTTATGTAGTAATAAGCAGAAAATCATTCTGGTATTGGGGATTATCGAAAACCGATGACCCGGTAAGTTCAAAAATAATAAACAGCTGCAGAAATGGGAAGAAAAATTGGATTATCAACATGATCCAGTCATGCGGTTAAGACATCGACACCATAATATCGGTAAGGCCACCTGTTGGCAAAAACATTTCTTGACAATATTATACCCCCAGGTCCCTCCCTGAACTTTTGGTATTTACAAAACTGAACTTCAAATTAAGAGCGTTGACCAGTTTTATTTCATTAGAATTGCATTAATCGTAACATAAATGGTAGTGTGTACGGTGTTTATACAAAAATGAAAAAGACACTAATAATAATATGAGGCAAAATTAAAATTTGTGAATATCCGAATCCAAGTTTTGCTATAGTAATAGCTATTACAGAAGAGCAACCGAAACATATCGTCGGCAAGGAGTCAAAGCCTCGTAACTCATACTTAGTTTTCAGGAGAGGTTAAAAACTGTTTTTTTTTTGTGTCAAACATAAAAAAATTATGAAAATATTATGAGAACATGCGGTCAAACTTATTTGTATCACAAGAACCTCGTAACTCAAAATCATCAAATATTGAGATACGAGGTTTTAACTTCTCACTGACGATATGCTTTAACAAACAAGCATATAGCAGAACAAGTCACAGAGCAACATGTTTTGGTAGCTTATGAATTACGTTAAGAATTGTTTCGGCACGAACCACATAAATGTAGCTTTGCCACTAAACTGGTTAGTATAAAAACTAACATATATTTAAAGTTTTGTAACATTCTGAAATTAAATGCTATAAAACACGAATTATTCAATTTAATTTTTTATTACAAATACAAAGAATTTTTTTTTCCATTTGCATCAAGAGCCCATATATTATTACCAGTATCTCTCTCTCATTATGTATAGGGAAGATTCTGCTGAGCTAAAGTTGAGCAAAGGTTTGGTTAAAAATATTCAGATCCATATTATTTTAAAAATATAAAATTAACAAGCTCAGTAAAATCATAAAAGCATTGTGATCAATCCTTTTACTAGTAACACTCCCCATTACTCTATTAAATGAAAAAAAAATAGATTGTACGATGCAATAGGATAACTAGCTGCTTCGTTAGTTAGCTAGCTATTTTTGCTTTCTGGCAACTTTTCGGCATTTTATTTTTTTGAAAATTTCTTTATTAGGCCTTAATAATAATAGTATGCATTCTAATAATGTAGATACCCTGCACTTTTCAATAATAATATAAATAAAAACATCGACCAATGCCTATAATAAAAAAAGGGAGTCGAAAATACTTGATTAACCTCCCATACACAAAAGGATTTTTCAGCGGGCCTGATCTGACACTGTTGTTGTGTAATAAATATTAAAAGTCGTAGCAACCTATAGAAAAATGATTGCATTTTAGCTTAACTTCTTTCATTAGAAATGAGTAAAATTAGATTTTTTAAATTTTTAATGGAAGCACAAAAAATTAATTACTTCAATTTATCCATTGAATAGATTAGGAAGCATAAAATATCATCAACCCGAGAGAATTAGAATAAAAATAAACCCGAGTGGTGTCCAAAGTAATGTCATAAAAAGTGTAAATTAAAAACTATAAATTTATTGTGGAGTTTAAAAACTGCACAGATCACAGGTATTGTGATAAACTAACAGGTTTATCAAAATGAGACCACTTACTATTTACCAAAACTTACAAAAATTGTGTCACTGGTAAAAAGATTAAAAATTGTAACACTAAACAGTATCGAGATTCCAAATTTGTTTGGCTTCATGACGGTTTCCATTTAATACTGACTTACGATTTGATCGTTGTTATAATTCCATTCGGTGCTTGTAGCAAGGTCAAGAAAATAAGAAACGTGATTGTGTCGTTTCGTACTCTAAATATTTACAAATTCAAACCAGACTTTTTCTTTCTCACCACAAGCACCGATTCAACTTCCACCCTTTGGTATTGACTTGAGAAAAATAAACCCATATTTTAATTCAACATTTTGGTGTTAAACATAACAAAGTTTTAAAAAAGTGATGTACATGAGACGGCAACATCGGAAAATATCAACACACAAAAATTAACAAATAAATAATAAAATTCCACCAGAAGGTATGGTTTCGTCACCGGGGTAAATTGTTCAAAACAAATTTTCTTTTAGAAACAATGAGCGAGTTAATACTTAAAAATTAGTGAGTATTGCCAATAAAATGTAAAAAAAAAAATAATACTAAGTGATAAATACGACACAGTTAAGGTACTGGCATATAAACAAAACATTTAACTACAATTCTTACGATTATGTAACTGGTAAAAAAAACAGTAAAAATTTATAGCTCAAAATATCACCATTGGTTATTTTATTTAACCAACATTTAAGTAATTGAGTTACGCCGTGTGAGTATTGTTAGTTATTTTTTCATAAGTACGTCAAGAAGAAAAATTAAGAGAGCACTTTCTTTAAATTTACCATACGTATGTTTCTTTATAATACTAATGCGTTTCTGTTTCTGTCATTTGAGTTGCTACCAAATTTAGAGGTAAATCTGCTATGCTTTCTTCGTCCGATTCCATATCTGCTGCTGAACCTACCCGAGATTCGTGTTTTGGCAAATTGGGAGGAAACTTGGACGACTAAATAAACAGAAATTGCTTAGTCGACAATTATACAAAAAATTTGGAAAACTTACCGGCAAAGATGCATAATTTGAATTGGGGTGACCCTGCAATGCCATAACTAAGTGAGGCTGTATTTGTCTGCGAAGTGCGGCTAACATGTCTTCGGTATCGGCTTCGTGGTTACTACCTAAGACTTTAGGAGCAATTGGAATTTGTCTTCTCAAAACAGTCAACATTTTTTCGGTGTCTACTTTAGTTATGTTGTTACTTTTTCGAGAAGCTAAATTTATATTTTTCCTAACCGAATTGTAGGCACTTTCGAAATCCATCATTTCGTTTGCGTTGTTCGATTTCTTCCCAGATAAAGAAGCTGTAAAGTCAGTTATCTCAATAAAGCTTAAATCCTACAGTAAAAATAAAACTTACCTTTTTCTTTTTCAATTCCAGACTCCGCAGCTTTAGGCCTACGACGTCGTGTGTGTATAGTATCTCTTCTCATTGTATGAGGACGATCCACGCCATGCAATTTAAAGTACAAGCCACAAGCGTTGCATACCATTTCTCCTTTAACGTTCCGTCTCCAAATTGTAGTGGTTTGAGTACCGCAATTTGTGCATGATAAATCCACCCTTCTAGCCATACCGGGTCCACCCTAAAAGAAATAATTTCATGATTTTCAAAAAATTTTATTATTAAAACAAAATAGTGGTCAAAATTATCATATATTTTTAAATATGGCTTGAGCCAAAATTGCCAACCAAAAGTTAAATTTACAGGCGCCTTATAGCATTTTCTCTTTTATTTTAATTTTATAGTAACGGGATTTGTTTCATGAAATAAAAATTTGGCATCGGGGGTCAAATATATAAGTTGCAAGTAGTCGATTATTATTACTAACAATCGTCTTTCACTTTGCTTATAAAATCGAATATTGTATTAATTATTCAACACTACAAAACTATGCAATCAGCTAATCACATTAATAATAATTACTTTGCGACTATTTTAAATTGCTTTATGTTATTATGAACTTTTAAAATAAAACAAGTTAAATTAACATAGAAATACGTAGGTTGAAAATGATTTCATTTTAATTTAACTTGATTTATATTAAAAACTCATACTATTAAACATTTTATTCAAGTTATTGCTTAAACTCAATCATAATCTTTTAATTACTTGTGATTTATAAATTAATAATCTAATAATCCTTGTGCAACGTCCAAGGTACATTTCACTAGGTGGATGCAGAATTAGCCTGTCACAAAGAGTGAATTTTAGAAAAAAAGCTATTTTTAATTGATTATACGACACAAATGGAAGATATATCATGGAATGACCAGAATCGCCCCACAAGTTTATTTGTGTAGAGTAGTTCAGTTAAATTTATAAAATTATAAGTTTTCGATTTTTTTGAACTGAACAAAATTGCTTTGAATACTTAACAAATTTATTGGAAATAAACACCGACAGTTAATTCAATTACCTGAAACTGCGTTTCAAGTGACCAAAGGGACAAATATATGCTAAATCCATCAAGGGTGTAAATTATACAAATAAAATCAGTTGCAAATACCCCTAGTATTATTCCGTTTTACATTGTGATGTATATTTAAAAAAAAACTTGTGATCCCCCCCTCTCGGGAACAATCCTATGGATGCCCATGATTTTACAATTAATTAGTAAACAAGCATAGTTTACAAGTTAAACGTTGAACTTAAACCTACCTTCGTTTTAACAATTTGTAAATTGCACCAAGGATTGTTTCCGGTAAAATCGGGCAAGTAATCCATGTCTACGTCAGTTTCGCGACAAGGACTTCCCTCCCTAACGTTTGGTTCTTCCAATGGTGCTTTAGTAGGAAAGTTTTGTTTTCGTCTCCCAGACGATTTGGTCAAACCAATTTCAGCCTATTGGTGAAATGTTTCATTAGCACGTTAAGATAATCGTAAAGTTACTTACCAGTGCCATCTCCTTAGCGTGATTGGATCTATGGTCGTTTTGAGTATAACTGAGATTAGAAGGCGTTGGAGTTATACTCATCCCTAATTTTCGGCAAGTTATTAATTTTCGAAGTAGCTGACTGGCTTCGCCCATAAATGGAGGTCCCTGAGTATGTCCGTTTTGTGAAAGCGCTCTCCATAGTTGTTTTTCTTCGTCGTTTTGGTTATCTGGAGAAGGAGATGATGCACTAGCAGTTGTTGAATTGGAACGATCGTCTATGCCCTGATAAAATTCAAATTGTTTATATAAAAAAAATCACAAGGTGAAATATATAATTACGTGTGACATGTCGACCTCCAGTCGATCAGGATCGGAACTATTGCTGTATTCAGAAGCGGCATCGTTGACTTCCTCTTTGATGAAATCGATTTCAGGCACACATGTAACATTTTCTGGTTTTTTACTTGACAAGTCTGCAGGTTCGGTAGGACTTGGTGGCGGTATAGGCCGCACGAGCGAGACGGGAGTGTTGAGTGAATCGAGGAAAGCTATGTGGTTTGAATTTTCTTTTTTATGACTTTGTTCGTTGTTATTGCAAGAATTCTCTAATTCTCTGGTAGGTAATTGCGGCGAATTTTCCCTAGTATCTGAATTGGAAGAATGTATGGGAGTGATTTGGATTGAAGTATCGGTTTTTAGTCTCAGTAGTGAATCGACCGATCGTTGCTGATCGTAATCCACGTCGAGTTTTATTGTAATTCTAGAAGATTCCGATGGAGATTGATTGGATTCCATGGGTTCGCTTTTAATGGAGTAAGAATCTTGCTGATTTTCGGTTAATCGAGGTGGAGTAACCAAGGGCCGCCGCCATTCGTCGTTTTTTTCGTATGGTAATTTTGCCAAAAATGACGACGTTAAGAGGGAATCCAGCATTGTGGTTGATTGTTGTAATTTTTCCTATTAAAAAAAAAAAAAAATGAGCGAGAGCTATAGATCATGATGGGTAAAGAGCGTCAGTACAAGAAACCTGTTTTTTGATGGTAACAATGACACGTCATTTTAATTGATTTAGGTACCTGTTTTCTGATGTTTATTACTCTTGCTAACATAATTATCGCTAATAAACTATTGATTAAGTACCACACAAATACTAAGCTTAATCAACATACCAAAGATAATTTTCAAAATGAAAGTAAACAATTTTTAAAAATTATGATTCAAAACTTATTGAATGGATTATCAACCTAATTTAGACATTAGAAGGCCAAATAATTGTTAACTGAATCTATGTAAACGGAACAAAAAAATGTTTTTCTTATTGTTTCTGTAGTAGTCATAACATTGTTGGTAGCTGAGGTGAGTCAGTTTTCAAGTCATTCAACCAAATGCTTGAAAATGTGAGTTACTAGCGATTCAAAAGTCGCAATAATTTGTAACGCCCGCTTTGATATAAAAATAATCTTATCACTTATCAACAAGATTAAACTTAACAAACCAAATAGTGGAAAGCATAGTGAGTGAAAGCAAATGAAAGTGAATCACGAGAATTTTATATGAATCCGATTTTACGCAATACAGGAATGGTCATTTAATTATCCTGCCCAGGTCACCCGCAAAATTAAGGATGGGTATAAAGGTAAGTCAATTTCTAGACCAATAAAATTTTTGTAAACCGATTTTCCTCTTAGGTGATTTTCCTATTGGCACTCATCGCGCCGCATATCAATACAAGCGAAAATTATGAAAATTCCAAAAATTTATGCACAGAAATATGTTCTTGCACGCTAAGCAATCGAAATTTAACTCTCCATATAAATTGTGCCAATAAAAATATGAAAGATACGATTGCCAATTGGCCAGATCATCCAAAAAATTTGATAGCATCGTTTAGTAATAATAATATAACAACGCTAGAACAAATGCCAGGAAGTGGTGCCGAAAATATTCAATTAATCTTTTCGAATTGTGGAATTACATATTTGAACAGTGGATTGTTCGAAAGTACAGTCAACGTGAGGGTAATCGATTTAAGCCACAATCTTATTAAGTGTAAGTTTCTTCGAATGAAGCTATTAAGCTATCATAAAACTCATCAGACCGATATTTGACTCACTCAAGGTTATTCGCAATTTTGTAATTTTTCAGCCGAACAACTTAGTCCGGAAGTTTTTAAAGGACCCTACAATAATTCCGTGTTCGAACCGATAGCACTAGAACACCTCGATTTGAGCTACAATTTAATACACACTTTACAGAAAAAGCTATTCGTCCACACTCCAAATTTGAAACATTTAAATTTGGAAGGAAATTCTATGCGAATTATTGACTATATAACTTGCTTTGCATTATCGACTGTAAACCAAATGCAGGTATGTGTGTTTCTTTGCATATTCGAATTTCCCCGGGACTTTCCTTTCTTAATTTCCTTTTTTGTTTAAGGTGCTAAATTTGGCAAATAACAGATTAACCGAATTGCCTAGTGACGCAATCAAACATTTTCCTAATTTAACAGAAATTGATATATCCCAAAATAAACTGGATTTCGTCCCGGATTCGTTAGGGTTTGTGGCAAGTTCGCTCGAAAAACTTAACATCAGCTTTAATCCAATTATAGAAATAAATCACAACACTTTCGAAGGTAACAATTTGGCTAATTTTAACTTTTCATTAAAAAGCAATTTTTTAGGGTTTGAAAAGATTCTCCACTTGTCGGCAAGTCATTTGCCGGAATTGACGGTGGTGCACGCAAAATCTTTTGCGTGGCTAAAACGCCTGCAAATCATCGAATTGTGCCATAGCGAAAATTTACTCGAGATCGATGAAGACGCCTTTGGAAAAGGAAGCACATTAAAAGAAGCCTATCTCAATAATAATGGGTTGGAAAAACTGTCTTTCAAATTACTTCCATGGAATCAACTAGAAGTATTGGATATACGAGACAATAATTTGTTGTGCGATTGCGACCTGTACAACATTTCACGACAGTTGCCGGTCGATATAATAAAATACGAACTCGACGTACCCCTGTGTGTGAATCCCCGATCGTTCACCAGCGAAGATATATATTCCCTAACGGAAGAATGGTGCTCCAAAAGGGTAAGATTAGGAATCTACAAGTCCATAGAGCGGATTATTATTTTCATATTTTTAGGCTTTAAGATGGAACCAAAAACGAGCTTACGTGCCTGGCGGTTATAAGGCTTTAAGAATAACACTGACCGTACTAATAATAGTGCTACTTTTTATGGCATCGGCAGCTATGTGGCTGGGTTATGCAAAATGGAAATTATATAAACGGAATTTACGCTATACTTTCCCCAATCAAGTCATGTACAGTCCCATACAATCGTTTACCTAAATATGTAGGTTTATAAGAGCCGATGCTTGCCATTCATAAATTGTTATTAATACAGACGACTTTAATTTATGCAAACCAGACCCAGTGGAGCCGATATAAATGATTCGCATAAGTGAGAGTCTACCGTATTTGGTATTATAATTAAAACCAATTTTCTAAAAAAACAAGTTTAATTAATTAAGATTTATTCTGTGATAAAATTAGCTAATAAAGCATATTTATAGGAATCAAAATATAGTTTTTAAATTTAGGAGGAAATGCAAAAACTGATTCATCAGCTTAATATGTATTTTAAAACATCTCGATAACGACGATAAAAATAAATTTGGAAACGTTTTTTGACATTTCTTACTACTATTTTATGAAAATTTAAATTTTAATTACACCCATAAAAATAGTTTACAGATACCACTGATCTGGTATTTTAAAATGGCTCCATTAATTAACAAGTTTATTACCTCTTTTTAAGAATAAAAAACAGAAAAATTCAAAAAAATCCCATCTTACACATCACCTACATAGCTAAATCGGCAAGAAAAATTAATATGATGACACAATTTTGTAATAATAAAGTATTATATTAAGTATTTTGCAAAAATACAATATTAATTAATTGTAAATGAAACCAATAAAATTTTCAATAAAGCACATTTGTATTATTTTATATGAACGATTTGAGAAAATAAATTAAGAAACCGTTAATTCCGAGTATAATTAGTTGTCATAAAGACAATTTCGCAACAAATTGACTTGTAAATGATAAATAAATTAGAAAACGTGGTTTGAGAAATGTGGACCTCTTCTAACTGAGACTGTAATTGAGAAAAAATGAAATTAGACTCTGTTACATCATTTTCGAAATTGGAAACGGAAGTATCACACTTTTTACCCGCATACTGTAACTTAAAATACCCCTTTATTCACAAATTTATCAAAATGTTATCTGGGACGCAGTCAACATTATCAGGCATGATGAAAATTTAAGCATAGTTGCGTTTATTTTTTTTTCAAAATATCGAAATTTTCACATTAGCTGAACATTGCAGATGTGCACAATTTCACCCAGTCGGAAAAAATATAAGATATTTCGTCCTCGGTATTTTGAATATAAAATTCAATTCAATTACTTCCGGAGTAGACAATGCGGAAAAAAGCTTACGCGCCGACCCTGTTGATAACAGTTTTTAGATTTTAGCAGTTTTGGTTAGGTGTCATTGGTTTCTGGTTTTCTATAATCATGATAGTAATTGCAGGAAATCATTTTGTGTGGGCTTTATTTGTCGGAGACAGACTCCCCCCGTGGTTGCTGCCCATTAATAATTTTTCTGGTTTCAGCATTTATTGACGAAGATTTAAAGTATTCTCTTCTTGACTCACTTCAGCTAAACATTAATTCTGACCAGTTATAAAATACCACAGTATGCAGATAAACGGTAACAAACTATTAAATTAAATAAAATCGGTGTAATTGCGTTTATATGCTTCCGTGTACCAGACGCTTCAGTTTGAAAACACGAGAATGCTTTAAAGAACTTACCTGAGTTGAACCTGTAATTTGTCTCGTATATGACAAAAATTGAACAAGTAAAGTTTGTGATTTTCTAGCGGTTTCTTTAAATTCGTTAAGAACATCGAGCTGATTTGCACATCGAAAACAAACCACGTGCGGAAGTTGGTCCTCTTCCGATACCTAAAAAATAGTACAAATTAACTTCAAGATATCGGTACACCAATGTTCGTATCAATACAATTTTACATTTTTGAATTATTTTTTTAAATATTTTTTTAGGGAGAACTAAATTCCATTACGTTTCGTAACGGATTACCTACTTTTCCATCCTAGGACGGAAAAGTAAGTACTGCATTGTTTTATGGGAAACACAAAACAAACAAAAATTTTGAAAAAAGAAAAATTGGAAAAACATTCTTCCAATTTTCACTATCACTATAACCCATCCAGGAAATATTTGCGAAAAAATAGAATAAAACCGGAATCGTCCCTTACGATCTGGACGTCCTCACTACAATTGGTTTTATTGTTTCTGAAATAGCTAACTAAATAGACGGGTACAAAAGCTTCTGAAAATTTTAAATAATTTTAAAAACCCACAACTTGGACTTAGATCCTATCAACCTACTACAGTGGCGTAGCTAGAAATTTGGTTCGGGGGAGGCCTGCGAGCGTAGCGAGCCGTTTTTTAATAGCGCCGCAGGCGAAAATGTTTCAAATTTTCAAGGTCATGCGCTCAATAGAAAGTTAAAAAATTACAACAAAAAATAATTTCTCCGAAAAAAGGATTTCGTCAGACATTACTTACGTTAACGACAATAATAATAGTTTCCAACTATATATAAACACTAAAAATTAAGTCATAGAAATTATTATTATTATAATATAATTATAATTGTCAAATCATTGAGTCTTTTTTTATTTCAAAAGTATTTATGACCTCTTCTACATTAACATAGGTACATTCCCGTGAACTGCTAGTAAAGCTAAACCGCTTAACCTATTCTCGCCCGTATTATTTGTCAAATTTGGCTTTATTCGTTTTAAGATGGAAACTGTTCTTTCTACAGAGGCTGTAGTAACCGCTAATGTTCCTAAAATAATATAATATATTGTCGTGTTTCGAAATGCTATAGAACCATTAATTTCATTTATTTTGTATTAATTTGTGTCAGTATTTATTTATTTATAGCATTGTACATAAAAATGTTTGTTAAATTTGCTATGTAAATAAAGGTGGGAAAAACGAAAAACTAGAAAGAGTGGGGCTTGAAGGTTGTTGTACAAGACTTAGGCTGACGCTTTCACGTCGAGTAGTCGAGCGGACGAAAAATCATTCCCGCAATAATAAATTAATTTTGATTGTTAATAAAGTAAGAATAAAATAACTTAAGTTGAGTTGATTTCTTTGTTTTATTTAATTGATAAAGTGCAGTGCAAATTGTAAAAATAAAATTGGAAAACTTGAAGAAAGCGGAAAAATTTGGTCGATGTGCAAAAGTACATTGCAACAAATTTGTTAGACCAGCTGCAGTATCACATGTGGAGCGTGCACGTGCAAATGCAAAGCCAATGACTATACCACATATTACAAGGTAACAGAATTTGAGCAATTTTAATTTACGATTTTTAAAAAAACTACAAGAGCTCATGGCTACAAATAATGGATTCCCAGCTAAGAGTAATTTTTGGAACGAGAAATTTTTTATAAATTTGCATAGCTCGGATCATCTCAATATATTCGGAAACATCAATATTGAACTGATTAAAAGCTACCATTGTATATTTTGGAAGCTCTCCTTAATGATTTTTTCATTTCTGATGCGAAATCAGCCATTTGCCTTCAAATATAGTATCATTTGTGTCTTGAAAATCATTTATTTAGAAATCTATACATGGTTTGAAATCATTGTAAAATTACGAATTAATAATTTCGGGGAGGGGGGGGGCTTGGTTACGCCACTGACCTACTATGTTCCAACACTCCAATAGCGAATCTGTACTAATCATTTGTTAGTCTCTTAGAGAAAGGAGATTGAAAGGAGATTCCATACAAAAAGAAAAGAGTAAAACTAGAAACTGAAGAGCGAAAAAAAAATTAATGTAGATAGACATAGACGGCATGAAAATGAATTAAAGGGGAAAATGAGGACAAAATCGATAAGAAAAGTTAGTTCCATCGGCTGAAAAGTTTATGGTTACTGTTTAAAATATTCTTATCGATTGTTTTGAAAACAGGAAGACAAATTTATTGAAGGAAAAAGGGAAAACGAACCATATTTGTCAAAGAAAAATGTGTTTTTTCATCAAGATAATGCACCTTTACGCACATCCACAATTGCAATGGCCCAAATCAATGATATTCTTGTGACTATTATTTGTTTCCTAACTTAAAGAAATGGCTTGGAGTTAAAAGAATTGCATCGAATTTGAACGATGGTGTAAACGGCCCTTTTTGGAGAGTTCAATAAATCGTATTATTTGGAGAGGATAAAAAAATTGGAAATAAGTGCATTGAACTAAAAGGAAACCACATTGAATAATAAAAAGAAAAGTTGTAAAAACAAGTTGTTTTTTTATCAAACACGGATACTTATCAACCCATCCTCATACAAACAGCTCAGAAGATATTTTAAATTTTCTCAATTTTGTTTGGTATATTTGCTCTCACTTGTTATTTTTACTGTTATACATGACTGAGGAGCGATAATAATCATGAAATAGAGGCCTTTATATTATGTTAGAGTTTGTTATTTTATTTTATAGCGTAATTTTTTCAGAATTCTATTTTAAATGTGAATTATTGTCATTTTAGCGTTTTTTAAATATTATGTTTTCTTTGTAGTATGTATTCTGTACGTAACAGTTAAAAATTTTATTGGGAGGAAAAATGTTATTTTATTTTATTTTAGATAAAATCTAGAAATCTTGCGAAAACCGAGAAAAACCTATGTATACAAGAAATCACAGAAAATCTTAGGAATGCTATAGATAAGTTTTTTTTGCTTTTCTACTTTTTCCAAGGGAAATTTTACGAAAATCCGAGAATAATTCTGATAAGAAATACATATATTATGGGATTTTTGTATTTCGTCGTACCATTTCTGAAATCCAGATGCAATTGCTATTGTATCGTACGGAAATTTTTGTAAATCAGTGTATCTTAGAAACGGTGCGACGAAATAAAAAAATATATATTACCAAAAATAAAGAGAATAAAATTTGCAACAAAAAATGTCACCAAAAAGGTGCGTCGGTATATTTTTGCGATTAACTGTAAATACTTATTAGCATATTTTTGCGCATATGATAAAAAAATCGCATTGTTTCTTATATTATTTATTATAATTTTGTGAATATCAAATTAATTCAAAAATTCGCTGATCTTGCAAGATTGTTTGGCCGGCTGCCCGACAACCCCTCATTTTAGTTATACTACTTATTTGTATGATTTACCTACTGTAATTTGTGAAATGAAGTGCTAACAAATGGAGAGTATGGGGTTCTAAAATCTGAACTGGTTTTTGATATTTTTCAGAAAACGCGAGTTTGTACGCTATTTTTGGACGCTCACGCTCTCGTAAGTGGGTGACAGCACGCTAACTGCAAGGATTTGAGCATTGAGAATTGATAAACATTTATGCATGTACAAATATGCATATCTGGAGTCGCTTAATGAACTTAATTATAGAAGATGGCCTTAGTGAACACCTACATCGATAGGTGGAAACCTACGCCACTGGCGTCTTGCAATCCTCTTTAAAAGCTCCCAAATTAAAGCGTTTACCTAACCATATTATCAAAGTGACTCAATCTAATTATCGAAACCTGCTTGATTCGGTGCTATTTCTTTACTATGTATAACAAAGGTAACGTGAATTACCTGGTAACCTTGATAGAGGTAGAGAATAATATTATGTATAGTTGATAAAAGTTTATGGCAAGTCGGTGGGTAAACCTACGAACTGTTCGATATCGATTAAACTTTAATGACAAGATTGCTCGTTTATTTATATCAATATTGCAATTACATCACAAATGTACCTATTCGACCATTAGGAAAACATGATATTGCGATATAGTCCAATTACACTTCCAGCGTATAAATTGAATTATACACAGCGAGTGACAGAATAAAATTCCATTGATTAAAAAGAAAAACCTTATATAACCCAACGAGTGGAACTCATCAAATAAAAATTCAATTTGTATTATTATACGGAATTTATAATGATTTTAATTCTTTAGAAACAATAACGACGTGATAAAAAAGCAGAGAGCGTAGAAATAACCTTAGAAAGTATTTCCTGTTCGTTTGTTATCTGAGTTCGTATGAAAAACGATCACAAACGAAGGAAAAACCACTTAATCACATTTACTTTTTTTATATACGCGATCTATTAGAATTCTACTATAATGAGCGTCGATTTAAATAAGATCGTTGCCCCGCAGTAAATTTTGCTCTCGTCATTAGAGTAAACACCAAAAAAATGTTCACAATTGCACAACCGTCATTTTTCTACATCTCGCACCGATGCACGACTACACAGAAATAGTACATCAAAAGACGCTCGTATTAATTAACAATCATTATAATACACAGGTACTATGAAATTCGACAAACTCCTTCTTAAAGCCTAAAAATAAAATTTGAATGGAAGTGAAATAAGATGGGAGCATGTGGGCCACCTCACAGACATACAAAGTTCGTCTTACTTCCAAAGCGTCTAAAAATAATTCACCATCCTATTATTTTGTAGTAAACAAAAATTATCATCAAATGTAGAAATCACTTTTTTATTCATATCATAATTTTTGGGAAAGTATTGTTGCCTAACGTAATTCCGCACCTTGCTATCATCTGACGAACCACCCCGTAGGCATATATACCTACTTACTAAATAATTACAAAATACTACACTATTTTAAGAAATCGTCTAGTTTTCTAAAAAATTACATTTTTACCATCAACACCGAAATTTGTCTCTTGTCTCTTCTTGTCTATACATTACGAAAAGTTGATATTACGTCATTCATTTTCGATTCTTTTAAAATTTTGATCCATTTATGTATAATATCCAAGTGCGTATAGAAAGTAAAACATCCTTGATGGGAAAAAAGCGAAAGTTTATCCAATGTATAATGTGAAAAAAACACGCCTCCGGCTTACTGCAAATTGAAATAATTTATCAGAAGCCACCGACAACCACAAACAAAAAATCCAAAACGTTGCAAATTCCACCTTTCTATATCAATCGAATCCATCCATTGAAAAAATTAGGTTATTATCGAGGCAAAAGTTCAAAACTCCCAAGATGCTGGGATATCCCAACACGAAATGATTTTTTCCGGATTTTCATGGTACCGTTGTGCGGATCAACTTGTCAGTGTCTCATTTGTACAACAAAAATCATGTTCGTGGCGTGTATAAGCCGACTTTTTTGGTTCCTCAACAGTCAACACCCACAGTCACACGATGACATAACAAACTAATTATCTAATTATCTTCACTCGTAATCCTTCAATGTCAATCCAGTATAAGACGTTTAGGTTTTGGTATCTACGGATTTTTAATCGCATCCGGAATCATAATTTCATTTTCAGCCAGTTCCCAACGATACAGAAAAAGATTTCGGGACCATGTAGCTGCTTAGTCCAGAGAATTAAAATTTTGCTTCCGGAACAAATGTAGAAGATGCGAAAATAAATTAATGAGAATTCGTGAGAAAATATGGCGAAGTTCAGTTTCCTTTTTAGTCAAAATGAGGTAAAATCTTGAAAATGTCCGGAATGCTATTAGAAATAAAAATAAACGTGCTAAAATTATTACAGGACGCATTTCAACTTTAGTTTTGTTGTAGTAATAGTTCAAGAATCAAAAGCATCATAGAAAAACCGTGAGAAAAAACATAGATTTTATCAAATGTCTCACATACGAAAATATCATTTAAAAAAAGCAGTTCTAAAATAAATAAAATATACGCGAAACGTTAATTTAACGAACTCGGCATGTCATCGTCTTTTACTGAAATAAAAAAAATATAAAAAAATTGTATGCACTTGAAATCCTTCAAGGTTTGATCTCATCTGCACTATTTTTGAAGAAAATACGGCGCAAGTTAAAGCAACCGTAAGGAAATTATCCTTTGGGTGGCAATAACCGGAGTTATTATATGAATAAAAGATTCGAAGATGTAAGCCTGCAAAAATTTAATTGAAAGTAACAGTGTTTTGGCATCGAATTGGCTCTGCGCCGAAAAGAGTACAACCCCGATTGGTCTTGCGCCGAAAAATATCCTAACCCCGTTTAATTGCGTCGACTGCTAAGCGGAGATACTCGATTCAAGTCCGAGTAAAGTGAAAACCTGACATCGACGTATCTTCTCTGGGAAGACATTGGTAATCCACCTAGATAATTTGCCACAGAACAAAGGCAAAGTTAAATAGTAGGTTCCGGAAGTTCGCGAAAACGTTCCGAAATACACGGGAGAAATTGATCACAACCACTGTCAAAAGACCTATAAGGATATTACAAAACAGCAGTCAACTCGAGAAACTTTGAGAAATAGTTATTTAAGCTACCAGGGGTGTATGTAAGCTATCAACTTTGAAGAAAACCAAGATACATCCACTGCTAAAAACCTAAGATAATTTAATAAATAAATGTTATAAATAACTTACAATAATTGCAACCATAGAGGTATGGCAAACTTACGTCAACGGCAGTAGAAAAAAAACTTGTTTTTACACGTCAATATTTCCATCTCAAAAATCGTGATAGGAGTAGCTTATTACTCTCTAGGGCAGCGGTTACCCCCCCCCCCACGGTGATTCTAAAAATTGAATAAAAATTCTTTTAATATTTGGTTTGATTTCTGAAAGCTGGATTCTCATATCAGAAACTGCGTCAAGTCGATTTTGATACTTTGTTTTTGTTCCCGAATATAATAAGAATCCAGTCTCACACTTGTATGTGCTCGCAAATGGTAGCAAAATAGGGTTTCCACGTTTGGACAACTCCGGATATTCCTCGCACAGTTTATTCCAAAATACGCCAAGAGGAACCTCTTTAAATTTGCTTTCCAAATGGAAATCTCACCTAATTTCAATTGGATTTTCGAAATCTACAACAGAAAATTCGACTGGACGTTGGCATTCCATGAAAGGATTACCATCGGATGGAATGGAAAAAAGTTAAAAAATATATTTTAAGTGACAAAATTTATTTTTACGCCATTTTGAAATTCTTTTTGGCTGAACCCTTGGATTTTTTTGCGAAACCCCAAGGGTTCCGCGGAACCCTATTTGGGAACCGCTGGTCTAGGAAATGTAATAGTCTTTGAGCATCGAATGCTAAGCCAAAATACCCAATTCGATTCAAGACGGAGCAAACATTATTCTGGCCGTTTTTCCTCGGAAGGCAATGGTAACTACCGAGATAATTTTCAAAGAAAGCCCTTTAGAAGATCACGATGTTTGTGTGAGGAAGCATACGAACAAGAGGAAGGAGTTATCATAATTATGATTTCTCTCTGCCATCGGTAGGTTCATTCATTCATTGATCGATTTAAAAGAGCTGACAAATTATTTATCTATTTTTTGCGTGAGAGAACGCCATTTTCCCTCGATGTTTTCGCAGCCTTCGAGCTACCCCCTATGGGTTTAAATCTATATCTCGTAAATAATCATGTGGTTCCCTCCCTTAATGTAAATATGCTTGCTCTTAAAAGTTCTTCTCGAGTCTCTCGTTTTATCTCTCGTTTAAATTCTTAAGAGGGTTACCTGTACACATTTTCTTTTAATTTAAATTGAATTAATCACTTCAAAATAAGTTTCGACAAAAAGTCCGAACATGTCACACGAGAAAGAATATTACAAATCGAATTTTTGCATATACCTCATTACAAAAGCAATTTAAAAAGATTATTATTTTAATTATTGCTAGGGTATTATGCAAACTTCCCTAATTTAGCAGGTGCAAACGATAAAAAAGTAGCCAAGTGCTGATGCGAACTTCTGTAATGCGATGAATTTTAAGTAAATTTATAGGTAGAACTTAACTAAATTAGCTGTAAGCGCAGTAATACGTGAGTACATAGGAAAATTTTAATTAAACTGAAATAATTATGCCAAATTTAAATTTATAATATTATAATATGCGATAGATGCATTCGCCCACGAAAGATTCGGTGTATGAATTTGCGATATGTGGACAGGTCTTTCCTTTAATTTATTAAGATCTTAAATTGCGCAAAAGCCAATTAAAAAACATTGATTTACCAAGTTGGCGCCAGAAATTAAAAAATTTAATTTCAATCAGCGTGAAATTCCTTATGAATTATATCTAGAGAACTACGAATTTTCCCCGGTAAATGACGCAATTGGAATTAATCGAGTTAAAAGCTCAAGACGGTAAGGTCGAGAACTTATCGAAAGAATTATTAAGCCAAAAACGTTTTTTGTTTTAAAGTTTTTAACGTCTTGTGTTCAGATCTTCAACGCAGGAATCACTTCGACGCCGAATCATAGCATAAAACCATCTTACTAGGAAGTGATTTGATTTTTCAAATCAAGTGGAGTCTGATAAGTGAGTACACCTGAACTAAAATGCGGGATGGGACAAACTCGCGGTCACAATCCCGCCGGACCATAATCCCGCCGGACCACAATCCCGCAGAGCCAAAATCCCGCCAGACCACAATTCCACCGAACCAAAATCCTGCCGAACAAAATTCCCGCCGCTTAAACTTAAATTTAAGTACTTAACTTAAACATTTTAGTTTCGAAAAAGTGTTTTGTGCATTTTTTGGTTTATGCTAAAAAATTTGATATGATTAATATCGAGTTACACTACTTAAACCACTTATCTATTGATTATCAATAGTTAACATTTCTGTTTCACTTTTTTCTTTTATCAAATTTCTGTTACAGTCCGAATGTTATTCGCACAAGAAATCTTTCATACAACAAATATGGCCCGACGGGATTTCAGTCCGGCGAGATTGTGGCCGCGGGATTTTGTCCTAGACCGACTAAAATGACGTAGATGAGAGATTCTATTAAATGGCACATCGTGCAACATGGCATGACGTAATAGGCAGTGGCGGAGGAGATTGGCCTCCGTGACCCTACGCCACTGATAAGTAGGTTCGAGAAGCTAAGCAATTCGTTGATTTGCAGATATAAAACTGTGCTCAGACCTACAGTTACTCACAAAAATATTCGGACGCTCCTATGTTATCAATGTAAATTGTGCCTTTTGAAGGCTTTTTTGTCATAAAAATCGGTTTTAGACGATAGTAGACATTTTTTGTTGCAAGTTTCATTTCAAAATGAAATTTACAACAAAAAATGTCCGTACATTTTTCTATTTCGTCGTTCCGTTTTCGAGATACAGACTTATATTGTTTTATTATAATTATTGTTTGTTATAATGCAGACTTATATTGTATTGGACAGACTTTTTTTTAAGCCTCTGTATCTCAGGAACGGTGCGACGAAACAGAAAATTTCACATAAACAAAAATGAAGGCAATGAAATTTGCAACAAGAAATGCCTAATAAGTATTGCTGTAAAATTGACTTTGTGACAAAAAAAGAAGTTCGAATATTTTTGTGTGTAATTGTATATGAAATTAATTCATAGGTTAAAGAGGACGGTCGCAGCACAGCCCCTTATGCTGAAATTGAAAATCATATTTAAATGTATTTCAATGGATATGGGCTTTCTGCAATTTTTACTAGTAGCAAAGTAGTCAGCTTTAATCTGCCAATAGTTGAGAAACTGGAAACTATTCAGAAAGGAATTCCATTGTCATGCATTAGGTTACCACAACGAAATGTCAAATTACAAATAGGTAGCATTTATTTGATGGCGTAGCGATAACATAACAAATCGAACAATTAGAGAAGGCCAGGATGCGGGATTGACGGGTCCTGATTTGCTAATAAATATTATATCGATAAATAAAGCTCAAATACATACTTAGAAGTAAGATAAAAGGCTAATCTTCAGCGGTGTGTGAATTACTGTATGTGGGTTTCGGTTTCCTCATCTTGTAATAATCGGAAAGTTTTTAGTTTGGTGGGTAGGTATACAATAATTAATGAAGATTAGTGACACGAAAGATCGATACCATTCTCAAAATATTTAGGAAAAACGGTAAGTAATGTTTTAAGGAATAAAATCGCGACATTTGTTGATAAAAATTGTACGTCAAGAACTTAGCGAGAGGCCCCCGTATGTGGCATTGTGTGGAATAAACAAAAGTTTTTGACGATACCGACATTTTTAAGAAGAAAAACAAAAAGATTGCTCAATAATTTACGATCTATTTGGGATAAAAAATTGCGAAAGAGAAACAAATCGAACGAATGTAATAACCGATGATGTAATGAGAATTCTCTTTATATTAAGTACATCTTAATTAAATTGGCGATCGTAATCGAGTGGAGCGTGGAAATTTACAAAGGTGGGTAGGTAGTAGTAAATAACGAAGGTATGATAACACCTGCACATCCGGAGAGGTTTGTAAGAGGAAGGTAGGTTTTTATCAGAGGCACGAAATTGAAATTGACAAAAGTGAGGGGGCCGAGGTGTGGAAGGAATCTGGATAGTAAGTAAGTATGGAAGTGTAGATGTTAAATACGGCATGTGGATGGAAAGAACCGAGCGGCTGACAGCACAAAGAAGTCGTTATCATCGAAGGCTCGTCTTATCATTGCTAAACATCTTGCCGCTCCTTGCCAAACTTTCTCTAAGAACAGAGAGTCAGGTAAATTAACCAGGTGTTTACGGTAGAGCAGACACATAACCTAACTGGACAGTTGTAAATCATACACAATGCATCTAGGCAGCAAACTCAAGTAAGCCCACGCATCGCAGATGTTACGAAAAACAAAAAGAAAATTTTATTTATTTCGGTGCAGTCTTCAAAACCGAACAAAAATAACCCAAACCAATGCAGCTGCTTTATTATTAAGCGTCTAATTTAACCTTAAATGAGATCAGTCGATTTTATTTATTTAAATAATGAAAAGTGCACTACCGTGTATACATACGAAAGAGGTTAATCTTTAATAATGACGAAATTGAAACAAATGAATCACCTACCAGTATAGATAGACACGTCATTATCTTGGTCGGGATGTTCCTATCGGGGTTATCATTTTCAAAAATAGATAAGTTGACATCCCTATCATTGCTTTCCGGACACGATAAACAAAGACGACACACTTGATAAAACTTTGGCGGTACATTACACATATTTAAATACTTAAAAACACAAAAACAAAGCCACACATTAAGCTTAACGTTACATTTAACATAAAAAAATTAAATTTGCACAGCCTTGTTTATTGTTTTCGTGAAATTTTCGAAAGATTCACACGCGCACAACGACTCATTTCGTATGTGTCAGAGCTCGTATATAAATTAAGGCACTGCCATGGCCACCTTGATTAAAAGGTAAAATGATTAGCGCGCGATGGCTCTTATTCTTTCTTATCAATCGCTTTTCCTATTCTTCACTAGATGGCCGCACCTAATCCGTCAATTTTATTCTTTTCCATTATTATTTGCACAGCATTTTATTCAAATACTACGCAGTAACAAACTACTTTTTTCACCACTTTTTTTACTTTTTAAATAAAGCAGTTCATATTAAATTTAATAAAAAGTATTTGTTCAAAAATTTAAAATAAAACATTCTTTTATTTTGTTAACTTTTTCAAAATATTTATGCGCTCTGTCGGGTTAAAAACCAATTTTTTAAACTACTGCCTTTTGCCCAAGGATCTTTAAAATATGTAAATTAGTTTAATGCTGGCAGTGGCGGAACGAGGGGGCTTTTTGAAACTTATAAATTTTGCAAAAAAAATCTTCAAACCAGCTTGCGCGTAGCGTAGCGGAATGGTAATGCACAGCATTTAGCGCCGTAGGCGCTTTAATCTTCTTCATCTGGTGTGTCGTGTATGGATAACGGACGTTGGAGATGTAGAATCAAAATATACGCTGACGCGGGTTTAACCGTGTCAGTCTGTGTGGTATAACCAAGCTAGAAATACCAAAATGTTTTTCAAACTTGAAAATTTTAAAACATGCCCGGATTCAAGTTATTTGTTTTACCAAAAATAATGTTTACAACAAAAACAAAAGTCTCCATAAAGTCTGTGGAAGGCAACAGTGACGGCGCCAGCATTTTTTAAATGGGTGGGCACAAAGTGGGCCCAATATATTTGAGGTGGGCACAAAAAATTTATAAATAAATTAAAAAATTACAGTATTGAAACAAAATTTAAAACGTAGTATATTTAAAAAAAAAAAGAAAAACTGTCAGTTAACTCTCACCACGAATTTCAAAATTTTAACTACAATATAAGAAAGAAGACACTTTTCTAAGTATATTAAAACAAAAATTTTGTTGGATTATCCATTACTTTTCGAAAAAATAGAATTAAAAATCAAAAATTTACATGTATTATAAATATACGTTTTAACATGGATCTACGATAGGCCGTGGTTGAGTTAGTAAAAAAAAAACGAACATTACATAACAACATAACAATTTTAAAAATATCCTTGTAGAATGACAGAACTCGAAGCCATAGAAGTCGTCCGGCTGTCGACCGCGACTGTGTAGCGTAGCGGAATGGCAATGCAAAACGTTTAGCGCCGTAGGCGCTTTAATATTCTTTATCTGGTAAGTGAATAACGAGCGTTGGAGATCTTGGATCAAAAGATAAGCTGACGCGGGTTTGACCGCGTCGATTTGAGTAGTGGGTAATTTAAAAGAAGGAATTGAAAAATTTTGAATTTTGAACTTTGGAGAAGTTGAACCGAAGTTTGCCAAAAGTGTGTAGAAAAATATCAAAAAGGGGATTTTGTGGGCGATCAGCAATTTGAACCTCAAAAAGTGTACGCGTTTATGTCGTGAGTGAACCGCCTCGGACGTCTCGTGGGTCGTGCAGGGATGACCGGAACGGGAGTTGAAAAAGGATGTCTCTAAAACGGAAAAAAACAGTTGCGCGATTTGAAACACGATTGTCAATCGAGTTTAGGACGTCGCTGCTAAAGTTTTCCGTGTCAAGGAATTCCAATTCCAAAATCTTGTTATTTCATCGGTGGTAGTAATTAAATAGCAGACGCAGTAAAAAAATGAAATGAAATGAAATAAATTTACTTGAATTTAATTTATGTTGGTGGGTAGTGAACTTTATCGGTCTGTTGACTTAGGTCAGGAATGAAATAAACATCTGCCATGTTCACGGCGTTTAAGTCGAGCAAGAGCACACGTACCGTCAGCAGAAATGAGAGCGCGGGGAGCTTAACTAGTGAGTTACCGTCGCGCGACTCGTGGCATCGAGGTGTAACCCATTACAACTACCTGCTTTTATTAACTTTAAAATGTCGTTTTTTCGAAAACTAATGCGTAATCAACAAAAATTTTTGTTGCATTATACTCAGAAAATAGTCCTTTTTCTTACTGTGTGGTTGAAATTTTTGAATACGTGGTGAGGGTTAACTGACAGTACACGTAAAAATCTTTTCAGATACATATTAATTTTTTTTAATTTCCTACAATTTGGGTGGGCACTTCAGTCAGCAGGGTGGGCACGTCGGACAATATAACCCTTAGTGTTTGAATGGAATCGGTTGCCCATTTGTGCGGCCTGAAGACCGCACTGACTCGTCATAACTTCTTAAATGTTTTGGTTAGTAACTTAATCTGCCTTACGCAAAGAAAAACAGACATAAATAGTTTTTTATATTACAATGATATTTTCGTAGAAAAATCAATACATCTGCTTGTCCGGAGTAACTTTGATATGTGGGAGCAGTTAGGAATTTTCAAAAGTCGAGGGTTCTTAGTTTCAAAGTAAAATTAATTCTAGTTCAAAAAAATAAAATAAATGATCTACAAATAAAATTTAATAACAAATAATTTAAGATTAAAAATTAAATTTTAATACTTCTTCCAGGATCGAACTTGCGATGTTCTACTATCAGTTTAAATGCAATATCTTCGCGACCATTCAAATAAAACAAACTTCCAAAATCCGAATCAAAATTATACTCAAATAAAATTTGTTCATCAAAAAATTATCTCTTTGATAATTAAAAAAGTCAAAAAAAAATCAATCCCAAAACTCACAATCAATCTCGGTTGCGCTCACTTTTGACCAAACACTTTACAATTCCAAATCAAATTCAAAATATTCAAATACAATTCACCATTACAAAAATAGATTCGCAATCTAAAAAATTTTACAGAGCCAAAATCACACACGGCTGGCTCGTGCGGCCATTTTTGGCAAAAAAGCCATTATCTCTTCCATTTTCTTGTACTTTTCAAACTTAACCTTTCAAAAATGAAATTAAAAAATTTATAATCAAGCACAGGGTGAGTAGAAATTGTTTTGTTTCATGACAATATATTGATGTGATATCGGTGTAAAAATACCGGAATACCAAACACTTGCTTGCTCGGGGTAGCTCTGGTGTGCGGAAACAGTCGGGCTTACTCAGGGTCGAGGATTCGACATTTCGACAAAAGAATTCGATTTCAAAAACTTCTGATTGAATTATTTTAAATTTTAAAATTTTTATACTTTGCTCAAGGATTAAACTTACCATTTCAATTTAATAATCTAAAGCAATATATCAGCCACGCCACACGATGGCTCTCTTATAACTAAAATTTTTTACTTGTTAAAATATCCAATTAAATTAATAATCAAATTCAAAACGAAAATGGCGAAAATTTGTTCGTGATATCAGATTGCAGTTATCCGGCCTTCTATCGATGTTGTCGTTTCCTCGACAAATTATTCAAAATATTAAATCAATTTTCAATAAATCCAATCAAATAATTTTCATTAAAAAAAATCGTTCATCCAAATAAATTAATTTTAATAAATCCAAACATCTCCAACTTATAAAATCAAACAAATTCCTGCCTGCGGCCAATCTTGACCAAAATATTCTTAAATCGAACTCAAGTACAATACTCAAAAATATTCGTACAAAAAATACTCAAGATCGGCGGAGCAAATATCTAAGCTTCTGCCGTTTCCGCCATCTTGGCAAAAAAGCCCACTCCACCTTAGACATTTTTAAATTCTTACCACTTTACAATTCAAAAATTACAACTCGGGCGGCAAATACTTTGTAACACGACAATAATATAGTACTAGCAAGTCAGGCGGCCTATCGGTCGTCTTGACCTTCTAGCGTTTGAATGATGTGGAAACTCGCTTGTTGATTAGTTCTTGTTCCTAATATAATTTATGCCGAATAAAATTAGTTTTGTTTTAAACCTAAATTAAATGATTGCCCAGGTTACATTACTCTTATCTCTTCTTCCATCTACGGAAGATGCGCCCTAAAGCAGAAGTTACTTTCTATTCAAACTTATAAATTTATTTAAAAAAAATTTGCGTAAAAAACTCCTTGGACAGCATCTCTATCAATTTTCTTTTTAGCATGGTAACTTACCGGTACATGGTATCCCGTTACGAAAAGAATGATCTACAGAAAGGCATGGTTTTATATATTAACGTGTTTTTTATTAGCGCAATACATCCAAATAAATCTTCATAACATTTTTTAGGTAAAAGGTTTAAATTTCACTTTATTAATCGAAAAATCTTAGTGTTCTTGAGATTGGTTATTCAATTCTTCATCTTATTCTTGAGAATCATTAGAAATCGCGGTTTTATTGCGTTTGTCAACTTGAACAAAAGTAAGATTTTTGATTTCCAATTTTAAAATTGGATGGTTGTTCACTCGCTTCATTCTTAGTTTTCTTCAATAACAACTTTCTCTCTCATTCATCACCTTATCCATTCCATCCAGTCGCTTTTTGACTAAATCTTCGTTCTAAGAAACCAACGATCCACATGTTGACGGTTAAGTGTCAACAACAGCCACCACGAGTAGCGCTAATGTTTCATTACTCTCGTTGGTATCTATTTTGTTCAGATGAAAAAACGATAACAAAAATGACTATAAGCATAAATTAAAGGCTCTGCCAATTTCAGACAAACCGAGAAAAAAATATTCTGATCTCCACCTGGCATTGGTAAACAATAATCAAGATGTAATTGGCGATATGAAAAATTGAATAATACCAGCATTTATATGGAAAACGAAGCCGAAAAATAAAGCCTATTTGGCCAGATGTATTTACCTACTTGATTTCCCGAAAAAAAATATCTCATGAATTTGTTTTCTAATGTATGAATATTTTTGTCGCGGTTTTTCCAAGCTGGAATTTATCAAAACTATAAATTAAAGTAGAGTTTCAAATCTTGTCATACTTTCCGTTGGCAATCAAGAAGTTCATCAGACATCATTCTAAAAATAGCATTAAAAGATTTGGATGACATGTGTCCGGCGATATATTCAAAACCCGGCAGAAATTGGAAAAGAAAAAGACGCGAATGGAAGACCTACCTATACTTTTTTCCGATCAGTCTCCATCTTTCCTTTTGTATTTATAATTTTCCGTCAAACCTCAACTCTTCTCCACTTTAATTCCATCTAAGTTCTCTCCCTTCATTAGGATTCCATTTCATCAGCTATCACCTCTATGTATTCCAGTTTCATTGACTTCATTTGTCTCACGATTTCTCCTCCTTCCCGTTCCGATTCTATTTCTCAATTTGTTCTCACTCTCTAGCGTTCTTTTTTTTTTCTTTAATATTTTTCTCTCAAACATTCGTAATTTCTCCTCTTCGATCCATCAACATGCATATTATCTCCAGGTTTTATAGGTGTCCTGTATATAATAATACTTCCCTGTGCAAATTCTTACCAATTCCTCTGCGATTTTCCTCTAGTTTCGTTCATAATAAAATGTTCCATTAAAAAAAAATAAAAGCTACTTTAGTCCAATCGTTTTTGATAATTAGTTATTACTTTCTCGAAGCTTTCTCCTTTTTCCTTCTAAATTTTGAAACAAAAGTGGTCATATTGGTTCGCCTGAAAAATTAAGTTAAAAAACATAAATAGAAAATAACTTAAAAAAGTTTAGAATTTTTCAAATATTTTTGTGGTATTTAGTAGCATGTGATGTTAAAATAATCAAACTTAACAAAATGTTAAAATAATAAAATTTTAACTGTTAAGTAAATAATACATACTACGAAGAATTTTAATTCTTAATTTCTTGATAATAATTGTGAAATAGAGGCCTTTATATTATGTTACAGGTTTTTTTGTATTTTTATTGTAATTTTTTCAGAATTCTATTTTCTTGTTTATTCAAATATTCTAAGTTCAACCCTGTTAAACGTGAATTATTGTCATTTTAGTTTCGTTAAATATTATGTTTCTTCGTAGTATGTATTATTTACTTAACAGTTAAAATTTTATTATTTATCATTTTATTAAGTTTGATTATTTAAAAAAATAAGGATAAAAAAAGAGAAGACAAAAATCGATAAACCATTAAATATTATTAAATACTATAATATATCCATTAAGTTCGACGGGGGGGAGGGGGATGTGATGGTCCACCCCAAATGACCGTGCCCTAAATAAAATCAGTTCTTTAATGGAATACGTATAAATGGAAAAACCAAATGAGTGACGTCACTCACAGCAGATTTTTAAAAATTGATCCCAAAACAAATCTTAGCAAATAAATAGGCATATATTTTAGTCAGTCACCGTCTGAGTAATTATTTTTACCTTTTAGTTTGCGGTGTTAAGTTGATTTCATTTTGAGATCCAATAACTTCATCCGCAACCTGTATATTACAATGTTACAAGAACCACTACTTCATTTTTCAACCGAACTTGCGTGAAAGTAACGCATGAGTCATCGCTTGTTTTATTACGTCGCGCATGTTGTTATTCCGAGAAATATTGGGTACGGTTTTTACGTAAAAATCTCGGCACAATCTCAGAATCTCAACACTTTTTAGTTGCTTCGTGATTCATCACAGTGTTGTAGTATTATCCATTACGTCGTTCGTCTTGAACGTAAACTTACAAACGAGGTTATTATTTAATAACAAACTGTAGGATAGATACGACAAAGAAGACAGACACGCCTACGTAATTTTGTAAATTTTCGTACCGTTTTATGGAAATTTCGGATTCACTTTACTACGTGCTGTTAGTTGTTGTTGTGCTACTGCCAGTGAAACTGTTCTTCGGACTGTGGGCCTGGTTAGGTTGGGAACTATTTAAGAATAACTGATAAGCTTTGTTGATATAAGATGAGTGATAATCATAAAATCAACAGCATGAAGAGAAGCTTAACTTTGGACTTTAATCAAGCTAAGAAAGCCAACTTGACGGTACCTCCTGGTAACTCGGTCCTCTCTTCTCCAGATTTGAATATGTTAAAAGTTGGCACACCGGAACTGGAGAAAATGATTTTAGACAACGGCATGGTAAACACACCTACGCCGAGTTCACTTTTTACCAGAAACGTTGCCGAGGATCCAGAAACATTTGCCAGTGGTTTCGTAAATGCCCTCAACGATCTTCACAATAATGCCAACACCTCGCAAGGTAATTTTATTTATTTTAAACGGCAGGTTATTTGGTTATTTTTCCTAAAATATTGATACGATGGAAAATAACATTTCGAATGTTATTTTTGTAAATGGCATTGGAACACTTTCTGATAATTCTTGTTCACAGACGACCTTGGATTGTTCAGAAATCTCGAGATGATGTAAATAATTAGCAGAACGACCTTGACTTGTTGAATGATTTGCTAATCGTAATTATTTCTTTATTTTTTGTATAAAATCAAAGCTTAATTGGCAGAGTTTTTAATGAAACGTACCAATGACCTCGCGTTGAATTACAAGAACAATCCAATTTTTTATAATCTAATAAATCGTATCTTTTCAGCATCAGATAGTTCATCCGGAGGAACAGTTTATACGGAACTAGATGGACCGGGTCTCGGCTACCTTCCGCCTATTGTAAAAGAAGAACCACAAACAGTCCCAAATATCCACAGTAACTCACCACCGATGTCGCCCGTTGATATGGAAGCACAGGAGCGCATAAAATTGGAACGCAAAAGACAACGCAATCGTCTTGCAGCATCCAAGTGTCGCACGCGCAAACTAGAGCGAATTTCCAGATTAGAAGATAAAGTGAAACATTTAAAAAGCGAAAACGTTGAATTGGCTACCCTGGTCAATCAACTTAAAGAGCATGTGGGTCTTTTAAAAGTGGAAGTTATGGATCATGTGCATGCCGGATGCCAAATTATGGGTTAATTTGTGATGGATTATTCCTTGGAAAGTGCTTTACCATTAGTATTTAATGATCTTATGTGCTTAAGTTATTTTTATATTGTAATAAATAAGAATAGATGACGCGATTAATGAACACAATATTTTTGGAAACTGTTACGGTGTTTTGTTGTACAAACACGCTGAAATTTATAATTGTTAAGTCATTGATAGTTTATGTAAAAAATGTTTCCCAATATTATATTTATATAAAATATATATAAATTACGTGAGATTGTTTTGAATTAAACAAATTTTATTCCCGCCCAGAGACCGAAAAAAGATAGGTTTGCCTGAAGTGAGAACTGAAATAAAGATCAATATTTAATATAAAATTTTTAATAACTTATATTAATAAATCTAATGAAATGAGCAATTTATAACAGTTTTATACAATCAAGTATTGCAAAAGTCATGAATAGTTCTAATAATAAAATTTGTTAAAAATATTAAAAACAATATTTAAAACATGTGCAAAAATTGTTACTTAGCTAAAATATACACAATCACTGGTACTGTACATAAAATAAATAATTTCATTAGCTATATTATCACAATTCTTTGGAAATTAGTAATTCTTCGACTCCCATACGACCATTATGGTGCCAGACTCGATACCTGGCCAAATCTTTCCTTGTAACCATACCAATTACCTTAAAAAATATAAAAAGCAATAACGATGTTGTTACTGAATTTAAATGTTCTTACCTCGTGTAAGTCATTTATAATTGGTATATGCCTTAATCCTAAGGCCCTAAATAGTCGAAACATTCTGGGTAAGGACATAGACTAAAACAGTTAATATTAAAATTAGAAACCAGGTTATAATAAGTCTTAGAATTATATTTCACAATTTTCCAATATTAAATACTCCTATATTTTATTACAGCTGCAATAACTGTAGATATTAAGACGTAAAAGGCTAAGAAAACTAATCGCTTGCCCGAAGACTTTCAGAAGGGAGAGAAAAGCAAGTTATCCTTTAGATAAATTAAAGCTCGAGAGAATAATGCCGTTCTCTCCCGCAATATAATATACTTATTTTTACATATCCGAAAGTAGAAATTAAATAATTAATGAAATAAATTTCAAAAACCAGGTTTTATGAATATTATTATTTATAATATGTCTTCAATATTATAAGAGATGAGATAAGCAACAAACAATGGCACCAGTATTAAAAGTAAACACGCGATAATAATTTTTAACACTGTTGTAAAAATAAAACTAATTATGTGTATCAAACTTTCAGTACGCAGTTAAATTATTAATTTGTAGCAACAATTTTATACAAAATTTTGTACAGTACAGTATTTTTTGATATTAGAATTGCTACATTTGATCTACTTTTCGTTCCACAATTTTTGAAATGTTTCCTTATAAGAATTATAATAAACCCAGGTACACCAAAATTTTTGACTGGAGCCTTCCTAGTTTAATTAAATCTGAATGTATTATAGAGCATATCAAAGAAGAGAAAAATCTGTGGTTATTTAAAAGTAATTAAAGTAAAACATTTCGGTATCTCAAATTGTGAAATGTATATTACGGTTATTTCAATGTTAACTTTTAAAATTAAAATCAAATTTGAAAACTTACATGTAATACTGTATAAGGCGAAGGATTCATATATGGGCGTAAATCTACCGAGTAAGTTTTCATTTCTTCCGAAACATAAACATCCTGTAAATTAAAAATTTTATAAACATGCATTTTAATAACAATGAACGCACCTCAACACTAGGATAATTCGGATATTTGCTTCTAAAGATTGAAGCACTAACGTTGTCCCATTCATCAGCTGTCTCATTAAATAATTTCAATTGCAAAATTAGTAACAGTTGAGATCGTAAAATTAAACCACGAAGTTTTCCATATGTTGTAACTTCGGTCTAAAAATATATTTAAAGCTTAATTTCTTCTAAAATAAAATAATGTTTACCTGATCGGACGTAGGTGGATCGACAATAGGAAAACCATTGTAAGTGGTAATCCTTAATAATTCGATGATATGACCAACATTTTCCACTGTTTTTAAGGTAACTACGGGATGTGACATAACTTCGCTGGCGTAAATATTGGACACTAATGGTGGAGGTTCCCACGGTAATAACGGTACACCGCTTAATTGTATGTGTGTGTCATAAATACCCTAATAGAATCATTTTTAAATTTGTTGTTTTTTAAATTCAAAATTTTTCTTACCTCATTGAAGAAATCACCTGTCCACTTTGCTGCAATCAAAGTAACGATAAGTGGTAATGCAAAAGCAATGTTACCAGTGGTTTCTATAATAATAACCGTTAAACTGATGGTCATCCTCACCACACCGCCCAATTGAGCGGCAGCACCAATAAGTGCATATTTTCCAGGATGTGCCAAGCTCTGCAAGTAAATCTTTCGTTTGTATTTTAAATTATTTATCAAAAAACTTACGACATCGGGAAGAACATGAAGTAAACCAATAGACAAGAGCCGACCCCATGCTGCACCTGTTAGCAAACAGGGAATGAAAAGTCCATTAGATGATGCCAATCCAAAAGTTAGCCAAGATATTAAATGATAGAAAAGAACAAATACACCTAAAGATAACGAATTGTGAGTATTTGGAGGATCGTGAAATAAAGACCGTACAGATGCTTCGGGTGTTTGAAACCAAAGGCTAGCAACGACGCTATATTCGCCGTCTCCGCAGTACATCTAAAATACTTTGGTTAATCTTGATTCAATTTGAGATTTTGTGTTAAATCAAAGTTTATTCTTGCCTGAGTTGGAAATTTGGTAGGATCTTGACCCAAAGGTTTGCAATCATCGATCAAATACATCATTAAAAAACCAACTGTCGCAGTAAGCACGGATATTAAGCAAGCCTCAATTACTTTTAAACAACGATTGTTTATGTACCTGCAAATTTAAATTCGAAAACCAATAGTATTAAATTTTTATTACTACTCACTTAAGACGCCAAACTGACAATTTGTAATTCAAGTGATTCCACAAGGCACCAGAGAGTCCTCCAAACGAACCCATTAATATAAAAATAGGAATTTCGTATAATTGATAAGGAAATTTTTCAAATTGTCCTAAATTTAATAAACCGGGATAGCTGATAATTCCAGGAACACCATAATACGCCGAAAGAACAACATTCAAAGTGAATGTGCTCATAACCGAAGCAAAAAAGGTTTTCCAAGTTAAACTTTGATTCCAAAAACTAGTACCTTCTTCTAAACTAAACAAAACACCACCTAAAATTTTACGTTAAATAAATTTACAACAACAAATTATGTTACTCACCTACTGGGGCCCCGAAAGCTGCAGATACTCCAGCTGCAGCTCCTCCCGACACAAAATCTCGCTTTTCATGGTCTTCCCTAAAATATCGAAATATTTTAAAATCGATGTTAAAAGTTGAACTTTTTCCTTGCGAGATTCCGGCGGCCACAACAGCACCCGAATGTATCATAGGACCTTCCTAAATTTTGGCATTAGCGTTTGATTTTTAAATATTTTCACTTACTTTTCCTCCTGCAAGTCCTCCTACTACGGAACATACTACACCAACGCTTTTAACTAACAAAGTCTTGAAACGAACCACTCGGGGGATTTTAACCCCGTTTAGATAACATTTGACTTGAGGTATTCCACTTCCAGCTGCTACTGGCTAAAAAATTAATAAAAAAAAGTAAATTAAAAATTAGGTATGCAAATAGCTTTATATCTTTAGAAAGATAACACTAAGCTCGAAAAAAAAAAAAAAGTTTATTGCTCTGTGTTTTGTGATAAGTTATAATTAAACAAATGAATGTCCGTTAAATCACAAGTTAAATAATTTGATTGCATATTATCAACTAAACAGTGACGGCATATAACATAAAATTAATAAAAAGTAATTCGCAAAAAAGTAGAGTAGATCAAAACAAAAAATTTAATGCAGACTCGACAAAAAACTCAATGACTTTGATAATACGATAAAATATTAATATTAATATAATATAATTATGTAATGTAGTTGTTATATTAAAATTATTAAACAACCATATACAGGGTGTCCCAGTGACCGTGGAGAACCTTTGAGGTGGTGATAAAGGGTTGCTCCGACATTATTAATTTTTTAGACTTAATGGATTAGAACTTTTTTAAAGATTGTTAGTTATCTACAAATTAAGTTATTACCAATTATCGTCTAGAATCATTGTTTTGACATTAAAACAAATTATAAATCAAATTGAGATTTTTAGAAATTTTGTGAATTTATTTGTCTTACCTACACCTTGTTCATTACTTTTAGAATTTCTGTGAAAATGGTTGATTTCCCAAAAAAATTTATTTCACCAAAGTTGTAGCCCGTTAAATTCCCTATCTGGTTTGGACCGACAGTTTTCTTCTAAGACGTTTCGTTTAAGAGATATGGAGTTCGCAAGAAAAGTAAAAAAAATAAAACTCGACTTTTTTAAACATTTTTTCCTTTAATTTAATTTATAACTCAAAATCCGTTGATTCTACACGATAAGAAGTTATAACCTAATAATAATTTGTAGATAAGCAAATGATCTTTTAGACTTGAATAAAAATTTTATTTGAAGATTATCTTAGAAAAGTGTCCTTTATCACCACCTCAAAGGTTCTCCACGGTCACGGGGTGATTTTAATAAATTAACAAAAACTAATGAATATTTTTGACTTGAGTATTATTACAATTTAACGTAGTCTACGCCGCTGACAATTTATTTAATTTAATTTGAGATATTATGAGAATTTTAATTCATTGTAAATAATTCAAGTTTTTTTCAGAAAAAATTTGTGAATTAATAATTTATTTATATCTGATATTTCCTTGGTTTAAAATTTAAATAATATTGAATTTGGTATTATAAGAATTTTAAAATCTCATTAATCCATTCAAGACTGCCATGAACGAAAGTGAATCCCCCTCTCACAAGAAATAAGGATACAATTGTAAAGAATTAATTAGCTTACGAGTTATCAATTATTGTAAAATTTTAAATTACATTCACCGCGTGATTTATGATATAAGTTATTGCGAATTATGTCAACGAACATTTAAAGTTATCTCCTTTGCACAACTGATAGATAAACAGCAAATATAAATATTGATTAGTTGTAAATTTTTAAATTGAATCACACTAAAACTTTGTTTACTTTAAATACAATAGTAAAAGTTTAATTACATACTAATTATTATGTATGTAGGTACCTATAATTAAATAACTTATCAATATGCATAAGGTAATTTTTAGCTAGGTTTACACTTATTTATAGAAAGGTATTTTTGGAAAATACAAACACAGTGGAATCTGGATAACTTGAACCTTGTTAAGTGTTAATCATCAGTAAGATGAAAAAAATTGCCATTCCCTCCCGTTGAACTCCTAAATACCCGCTATCTCGAATTATTTAGACTTTGTAACTCAAACAAAATGTTATTTCCCTATGAGGTATTGATAGTACATATTTATACTTTATAACTCAAATTTTAAGAAACAGACTCCGTAAGTCAAAGTTAGTAAAATATAATGACGTCTTACTTGAAATTCCCCGAATTCAGCAATAAAATCTTAAGATGTTGTCCACAGAAAAGTTTAGCGCTTTCGTTCTAATGTGCAATTGTATTCGTTAAACTTTCTAAGTAATACTTAGAAATTGTACCTATAAAGTCGGAAACTCATTAACTCAAAATTGAGTTAATGAATTTGAGTATCGAGATTCCACTGTATTATTATCAACTAAAAATGTTTATAATAACTTAAACATGTTTAAAAGCTTAATGCTGTATTGTTTTATTGAGAATAAAGTGGAGCTTTCCGTGACAAGTTTGTAAAATTTATTAAAAAGAAATTTCATAATTAGTACAGAAAAGCCGCAAAAAGTGCATAAGTATACATACATCAAATATACATACAGTGTATTTATATATTGCGATAACTTAAACATTTTAGTTTTCGAAAAAGTGTTTTGTGCATTTTTTGGTTTATGCTAAAAATTTGATATGATTAATATTGAGTTACACTACTTAAACCACTTATCTATTGATTATGATTAATAATAAACTAGTTTAAGTTTTTTCAAATAAAATTTATTTAAGTAATTTTTGGGTTTTTAAAAATTCAATTAGAATAGCGAGTAATATTACTTGCAACAGGAAATTTTTTGGTAGATAATTGATAAGGGAGCAATAATGACTTCAACACATAAAGGATATTACCTAATTTGAGCATCCTAACTAAACATTTATTTATGATAACACGTATTTTCCTTTTAATAAAAGAAATTATTTTCCTTAAAATGCGTTATTGTAAATATTTTTTTTAACGATTAAAAAGTAATATATCTTTTTAGTCATTTTATTAGTAAATAATTTTAGAGTTGGCTATTTTTAAAAATTACCTTTAGAGATTACAAAATTGCTTTAGTGTAATTTACATGACTATGAATCAAGAGGAAACATTGAAGATAGTATTCAAACCGTAACCACAGAATCTTCAATTTGTTTGTTTTTACGTTAAAAAAAAATTACCGTTGTACTATTATCTGTATTGTCGACAAATTTTTATAACATTCTGGAAATAAATAACATAAAAAATGAATTTATGAATGAATTTATTGAACTCGGTTATTTATTTTCATCTCAAAGCTACCTAGCAGTGGCGGCTGGTACGAGAAGGGTATTTTTCAACACTCTTGATGGGAAAAGTTCATAGTTTTTAGTAATCAATTATCTACCATGATAAGAGATTTTCTTCTGAACATAATTACTGAGTCACTGGAAAGTATTGCAGCCCCTCCGGTTTCAAAGACCAAAGGTTTATGATTGCAAAACTTTCACACTATCAGAAATAAACTGCAATATAGATAAAATTACAGTTTGACCCAAAATTTCTAGTTGTCGCCCTCCCTATTACAACAAACTAAGAGCCGCCGTTACTCCTTACAACAAATTAATGATTTTTGCCAAATTGAAATGAAGTTAAAGAAAGTATATTAATTTTCTCAGAGCAGCAAGTTCTTTAATTTTCAAATCAATAGCAAAATAAAAAAATTACTTACTTCCACAAATGCAACCAGGGTAGCTCCTATGAATACCGGAACTATGTTATATACAATCCACAATAAATAAGGTATATATAGTTTACCCTGTATAATGTACTCGTCCACATCTACAAATAAGAATATTAAAAATGTTTCATAACGGAATTTAAAAGTGAAACTATTACATTTACTCAGAGATGCATATTTCAGTTGAGACAATTGTTCTATCGAAATATCAACCGCACATGCTATTAAACCAGTTACAACTCCAATTAATAAAAACACAAACCATCGTGCCAAATCTTTTCTAATAATAAATTTATATCCTTTCTTTCGTTCTTCATTCAACAAGAGGTGATTTTCACACTGATCATAATCTGTACTCTACAAAAATTCCATAGAAACACATAAACCAAAAACCAAAACAAAAGTAACACCTCAAATTTGGCAGACAAAACATTTAAAGTTCCTGGTTTAACATTTTCGTCTATTACGTCCACTCTTCTTCGTGCTGAAGCCAATAAACTGAGATTATCGTTTATGCAAATTGGATCAAAATCATCGTCTCGTTCGGCATTAATTGATACATTGTTCTAAATAAATCGAAATTAATAACACTACAAGTGGTTGTCAACTAAATTTTGCATACTCACTCGGAAACGATTCACTTTAATCCGACCAGTAGTGGAATCGACACTAAATTCTAAATCAGACACAGACATAATCAAGTAACAATTAATTTAATAAATTACGCGTAAATTAATATCGTCTATGTTTCATAATTGCTACTATGAAAATAATCGAACAAGTCAAGTACGCACGATGTTCGCAACAGTATCAAACGAGGAAGCTGATAAACAATTATACGTAATGGTGCTAATACGAGAAAGTTAATGGCAAAAATGATTTTACAATTTTTTTTGTTACACGTGGTTTACATGATTCATTGAACAGCTGATAGTGCGTCCTTTCTTTGTTTTGTTTTATTTCTTTGTTTACAAATGGTTTACACTTTGCGCCATGGGCGTGACCAAATGTTTTCTGTATTTCTACTTAATACTATTTACACGTAAATAGATTAGATTTTAATCAATAACACATAATCGTTCAATTTAATTTTCGGAAATTAAAATAAAAATAAATTACCTATGTAATATAATAATTATAGACAACTTAACTGTAAATGAAGTTCCGCCACTGACATAAATGTCAATTCGACCCAGTAACCCAAATTTAAAGTGAGGTTAATTATAATTTTTCAAATGGCACTTAGTCAAAATGTAAATAATAAGAAACCCGAAACAGTTTTCGTTTTCGTGCCGAATTCATTACCAAAAGATGGGATAGGAACTTTGAATGGTTTTGTGGAAGCAGCCGAAGACTGTCTTTCGTTTTATGTGACCAACGACAATTTCTCTTACAAAACTCAAGGTATCATCGGTTACTGCAGTTGCAATACACCCACGATTAATGTATTACGAAATGGCAATAACAAATGGATACATATTAATAATAAGACGGGCAAAGTAAATGTTTACGGCTTTGAGGAGTCGTTGAATAATATCAATGTGATTTGTTACGACTACGAAGTTTTTAAAAATGCTGATTTAGCTACATTTAGATTACAAAATTATAATGAACATTTTCATGTACTGGTTGAAACCATCCAGGACGATAAAATAAGATGCCACGAAAAATCAACAAGTTTATTTTTGAATGTCCTGCAGTTACTGTTATTGTTTGTGGATATATTTTTAATAGTAAGTTTTATATTTCAATATTGTATTTATATGAGTTGGGCAGTTGCTTACCTAATTTTCATGGGCGGACTGACCATAAAAGTTACCAGGCGAAGCATAAGCCGGTGCACAATTGGGGCTTAATGGCCGGTCAGCACTGTATGCTTTAAAATCCGAGCTGGTCGTCTGCGAGTCGAACAGAAAAAATTCCAGTCCGTCCTGTTATTTTATACTTTCAAGCAGCTTAAAACTTTTTTCAGTTTTACGACAAAATAAAGGCAGTGGGAGATTATTCAGCAACAGCAAAATTGTTGAAGAAAAATGCAGTCACATTTAAATGGGTTCATATGAAAATAAAGTGTGAACGAAAAGTGTCATTAAGTGTAGGCAATGTTATTGTTTCCAAAACCGTAGATTTTTTATTGGGTTTTATGCTATTATATTTTATTGTCCAGTATGAAGCAGAGTTTATTGAATTTGTGCAAAATATGACCGAGGTAACCATTTTGAAACTTTCCCTTACACTAATCGTAATGAATATATTTTGCAGAGTATCATTCATGGATTGGAGAACCTGTTACATTTTCTTATGGGTTCTCCTGTCGGATTGAAATTAAATTATGCTTTTAATAAGACATTGGGTACATTTTTTCTGTACCACATATCATTGTGGAGAGCTTTTCTTCAAGCTGCTAGTCCGTTACTGACATTGGGATTACATTTGTTAGTCATTCCTGGGGCGTTTGGACTTTCTTACCAAGCTGCACTTTTATCGGATATGGTAGCTTTCAGCACTTTTCATGTCTATTGCATTTATGTCTATGCTGCAAGGTAAGAACTGTTTTATCTAACAAATTCTATGCAGAATTATAAAGATGCCTTAAAAAGGACGCTTGCAAATCTTGCTATGTACCCGAGCAATTTTTGACTGCATGTATGTATGTTCTATGCTGGGGGCACTACCTCTGCTACATCTTCATTGTAAAGTTCAGATATGTACTGCGAAACGATAAGTGATATAGACGACACGATCGAAACCACTTCACTTTTCAATTATATTTTTAGATTGTATGCTGTCCAAATTAGAAGCTTGGTTTCGCTGTGGAGATTATTTATTGGACATAAATACAATCCACTTCGTGAAAGAGTGGATTCACATCAATACACTCATCACCAATTATTTATTGGAACCCTGGGATTCACAGTGCTATTATTTTTATTACCCACTACATTTTTATATTATGGAGTTTTTACTGTGGTAAGTTGGTTATAAAATCGAACAATGCCAAGGATAATTCATTTTGTGTAGTTTCGAGTTGCTCTCATAGGATTGGATGGAGTTTTGATGCGAATGGTTTACATTTTGCAATGTTTACCATTTTATGTCGGTACTTTATGGGCTATCAATTCGTTTAGTGTGAGAGGTAAATTATAGTTCTATTTTTGAACAGTTAAGAACTTATTTTCGATTCAGGTGCCATAAAATTATCAATTGGAAAACCAAAATGTTCGAATTTATGCGAGGGAATTCACGCAACTATGCAAACGTTGCCATTTTGGAAGTGCATCATCAGTAGCATACCGCATGGTTCTGCAAACGAGTTACCCATCATTTCTTGGGGTTTACTTTTTACAAATGTCGTCAATGGACTGTTACTTTAACAAATTTCACCTTATCGGATGGGAAGTTCTCTTTCAAGTTAAGGTTAAAAAATACTCCTTGTTGTCTTTTGCATTTTAATTAGGCAACTATGAAAAAGTTATGTACAATCAATTAAATTTTTCTATAATAAATTATTTCATTTTACAAAAAATAAACAAAACGTTCTATGTGCCATTTTAAATTTTTCTCCTTTTTCTTTAGAATAAGTTACAGATTATTGAGAAAAACGTACATAAATAAACAAAATATAAAAAAATAGGTACTTTTACAATGGAAAGCGTAGCCAAAATAATTATTGCACGCAAAATTAGAAAAATAATTATTTTAACACACTGCCCATTCAAGACAAAAATATACGCTATAATTTTTTCAGTATCACATTTTACGACATGAAAAATTCTTTTAAACAAACCAGTCTTTCACATCGTTATTCTCATCATATATTTTTTCAAATATAATAAGGAATAACATAATAATTAATAGTAACATAAAAACAATTAAAAAAACCGATTTTCCATCCCTCTTTTTTCTGAACACGATAAAAAAAATTCCCTACAATAATTATGGAATTACTAACTACATACTTAAATAATGCAATTGCATTACTGGGCCTTTAGTATAGAGAGACAACCTTAAAAAAAACGTGGTTATAATTCAACACACAAAAATTTTTGGTTACAGTGGTTCAACAAATTAAAAATAAATTGTTGATTATTTACAATAATTTTTTTGTTGTAATCGAGTTAAGTTTTCTGATTTTTTTCATCTATTAAATAATAAATTAATTTAATAAGTTTAGTTCACATCGAAGATCATTTTTAATTTCGTTCCTGCTTGAACGGGGAAGAAATTGTGTTATATTCAGTTAAAAAAATAAAGCACGAGAAATAATAAATTTTAATATTAGAAGTCAATAAAAATGTGTAAATTTTCTACTTAGCGAATCCCTGTATCGATGGTGAAGATCCTCGGGTGCTTCGGTGGTTTCTGTAACACAGTTTGTATTAGGATAATATTATGTCAATTTGTTCATAACGGAGTTTTGACTAGGTCTGTTTGTTTTACTAATTAATTTAAAAAACGATATTTTCAATTAAGTTAACTATTCTAATTTCTTATAACCCTTTAAAATAATCATACAAAGGTAACAAATGCTACAAGTGGAGGTAATATAAATGTATTTCAATATTTTCATAATTTCTACTCTAATTTGATAGTGAGAAAAACTAATAAGTCACGTGCACATTCTTACGTTTTTTACTACAAAAACTAATTCTAAAATATTTTTGTAGCGCTAGAGAGCGGAAAGGGACAAAAGAACTTTTGAAGTTCTTTTTTCCGAACGAATAGAATAAAATTATCCATTCATAACGTAAATAATTTGAGTTACAACTTTTAGGAGAAAAGATTACCTGATGTTGTTTTCAGGCTTGTAGTTGTTGAAACCACAATTTCGACAACGTCCTAACTTGGTTTCCAAGCTCTGCAAATATTTTAAATTTACAATTTAATATTTCAGTGGCTTCCAACATTTTGTAATGTAAATATTTGTACCTAACTTTCTATCCATCCCAAAAATTTTGCCAATCAATTATATTGTTACAACCAACTACACAGTACAAATATTTTCATTAGTAAACAAAATTAAAATGGTGCCAATTTTTACACTAATGCTTGTGATTTCATGATAAAAATGCAAATAATGTAATATACAAATATTTACAACACCCACGAGAAATTCTTTCCACTTTAGTGAAATTATTTGTTGAATCACGATCAAGACAAACATTTTTGTGTATTCTCTATGTATGAGAATCAATGGTACGAGGCAGACAAGTGTAACGAATTTCTCATACATGTAAGTAAATTACAACGCACCTTGACATTTTACTGTCGTTATTAAGTATATTATTGGAAGCGTTGTTGGGCGAACAGACAGTACATTTGACGCGTCCACATTGATCACATAGGAATCGAGATAACTGAAAGCAACACCCATGCACATGCCAAAAAATAATAGCAAATACGCAATACTGTTGCAATTTACTACACTAAGTTGCATAAAACACAATCAAACTTTTCTAATATTTGGCACACCCAGTTAATGAAACAACAAAAAAGCATAAAATTTAGCAGGAAAAATGCTTTACTTTTCCCAGTGGGGGATCTAGCTTTTTTTGAGACCCAAAGCTAAATATGTTATGGAGCCCCCTATTTAGTTGCATTCTGTAACAATACAATACTATAAACAATGATGAAATAATAAATATAATATTTCCCACAGTGTCCATGTAAAAATGAAATGAACGATATTCACTTTAAGGTTGTTCCGTCACTGTATCTCCTGTTTACGTAAATATTCATTACACATTATTCAATATTTTATGAAAAATGAAAAAGTTTTGATCGCTTTATAAATGAGATAAATACTTTTTCGTCAGACTGTAGCGACAGAATCACTTTAAATTAAGATAATGAGAATGTTAAATGAAATTCCAATTTATAGCTGTGATTTTTTGAATTGCTGCTTTACAAAATATAATTAATTTGTCCATTAGCAATCGTGCAGCAGCTTAGAGAAAATACCACTTTAAAAGAAATGGAAATCCCAATGAAAGGAAGTACTCAGATTAGAAAAGTTTGATTGTAATTAATTTTTAGTGACACCAATACACTAATACGATGGTTGATACAGGAACTGATTAACAAAAAAAGTAATTAACAAAATTTTAAAATAAAATTTGCAAATGGAACTACTGATAAACAGTGCCATCACCAAAAATCTTCAATAAGCATTTACCACATCTAGAACAATAAATAAATGAACCGACACCAAAAATAAAGGAACTAATAAGTACTTCAAAAATAATAACCAATTTGGTGCAATCTAATTCAGTAAGGGAACAATATATAAAAAAACTTACCCCAACTTTTCTCATAATGTCGCCTACTATGTTCATTGCTAAAAGGCGCGATGCAGGCGAAAGTGGCGCATTTAATGCATTTATGTCTACATTTTTTAAGCTTATATGTGGATCGGCTAAAACAAATTTTTTTTGTTTCATAAAATTCACACATTCTTTTAGAGAAAATCGAGAAATGTTTATTTTTAGGATGGGAAAATAAAACATGCAGGGCTCCCAAAATAAATTGAAATTTATGATTAGTAAAAGGTTTTGAATAAAATACATGGAAATTAAAGCATGGGTAGGAAAACAAGACAGTCAAAACAACAAAGCAAGATTTTTGTTTGGTTTGTAATTTGCTGTGACAATGGTTTTTAATTAGATGTTAATTGGGATCTCAGTATCAGAGAAGGCCATCAGCAAATGACAAACTTATACATAATTGTTATGGTTAAAAGCCAATTAAAAACATCAAGAATCAAAACAACATAAAAATAATAAAAAAAATAATAAATGAAAACCTTTTATTTCAAACTAAAACTATGGTATTTACATCGTCGGAAACGTAGTCATATGTTCCTTGAGCCTTGTTCACAAAACTTTTTAAATTTAAAATTGCACAATTGTATTATATTTATATCTTAGAATTTAATAAATAAATATAATATGCTTGGGGTAGATCACAACAGAAGCCATAAAAATTGAATATTTTCAGCAATATATACAGGTAGAGTGAGTTTAACTTATGGTTTATATCATTTACTTCCAAATAGTTGAAAAATTAAAATAATAGTTCGTTTCCATCATGCTAAAATATCTTTTTATGCAAATATATAAAAAATTGATTTCCTCTTTAGAAATGAATAAAATATTGCGTAAAAAGAAAATTAAAGTTTAGGAATCCTCGAATCCTAGCTTTTAGTTTAGATACTCAGTCTTTTCCTCTTAGACTTAGAGAAATGAGCCAGCATTAGAGCCTACGATTGAGGAATTGGCTTATAATTGTTTTTGTTATGTTAATAATATCTTTTGTTGATGCTGGTAATCAACCGAAGAAGATCGACAGCTTCACGTGTCCTCTAAAGTACGAAGGTGGTTATAAAAAAGTGAATCCCTCTCCAGATTCAAACCTTAGTATTTTTTGTATTGTTTATTACTAATTTTTTTAGTTTTAGTATAGTTTGGCATATTATGTTTTGTTACAAAACCGAATGATAGTAAAAAATTGAAAATCTCTTATAATTTTTTTTGGTGAAATGATATAAAACACAAGTTACTCAATAAGCAATGGAGAATGCTTTTCAGTTTTAATATAAAATTTAGAACAGAGGAAACGAAACAGTATTAAGGTCTACAGCATGCAAAAACAATCAAAAACTTTTTGTAGCTTACTTTTTATGGGCGTTTGAGTTTCATTTTCAATTCTCAGGCGATTTAAATCTAGAAGTGGAGTTGTGACGTGACCATTCATTGCACGTTCGTTATCAGGAATGTGTTCCTTCTCACGAACCAACAATTCTTGCTTCAAATCTAAAACAAAATAAAAACTTAACGAATTCGTTAGTTAGGGCTTATAAGTATATTTTTAAAAATCTAGAAATATTCCCACCGTTTTAAAAATATGACATTGCTGTGATCTACAAACCAAAAAATACTAGAAGCCTTTCGAGACCAGAGACCTTTATTTATTTAGATTTATAATAAAAATAATTAGGCGAGATTTTAAAGAAACAGTGTAATTTTGTGTTATTAAACACCAACATCAATCCTAGAATTTTACAATATTTAATTAAATTTTATTAAACATTTGTTTAATTGTAAAAACTTTTAAAATGTTTTCATCCACAAAAGATGCTGTCAGAACTGATAATCCTGATGAATTTTAATGTTACCTATCTCCAAAATTTCCTCGTTATGTATCGTAATTCTATTGCATTTCTTATAATATCGTCTATTATCTACTCGTTTTAACCAAACCTCACCTTTACCCGCTTCATCCCATTCTCGAATTTTCCCTGCCCCACTTACAATATTTTTTATTTTTAACTGCCCCTTATTTATCATTCACTCAACGATTTTCAGGGGGCTGGAAAATCTTCCGCCCGATAAATTTTAGTATAGTTCTTCTTAATCATATGTTAGAGGGCTTCAAACCCATACCTCTACCCTATGTATCTCTATTACATGGACATTCCATTCAAGAGATCCTGACAGAAAATTTTGGTCTTTTTAAAAATGAATGCGACAATCTGTACTACCGACAGTGCAATGAGAAAAAATATAAGACTAATATTACTGATAATGCAAACCAATATCTCGTCAAGTACAGGACTACCCCGATATTCCATCCCACAGGATGGTTAACTTTGTTGTGGACAGGATGGAATTTTGCAAAGCCTACATTCTTTTCTAGTAGGTTTTTTGGTGAATCTGTTAAGGGAATAATAATTTTGAGTCAAATAAATATGGGTTGGAATAACTCAAAAATTGTACTAAATTCATATTTATCCTAACTTGATTTACTCTAGAAATTTTGTATAGTATATTTTAGCTAAGGTTGTCATTGTTTTTATTTCAAGGTTCAAATTTAACTCAAAAAAATTACTCTCCAATATTTAACAAGTAAATTTTATTAAAAAAGGTATAAAATATTTAGTAAATAACGTAAAATATTTTACAAAAAAGATAAAAAAGCGAGTCAAATGTAATTAGCATAAAAAAATTAAGAAAATCTTTTCAACATCTTTAAATGAAGATTTATCTCTTTATTAATCCTTAACCCTGCGCTTTATAAGAATATTTTGTAAAATTTTGCAATTTGAAAATGATCTTCTATTATTCTTCTTGATTTTGCCACTTTCAGAGTTGATCGTCCCTTCGTTTTTCTTTCTTGCTTTTATTTTCGGTTCACATTCAGAAGAAGCAGGTATTTGTTTTCTTTTTTGTTTTCGATTCTCTTTATCATTTAACTTTTCTACTTGATTATTTGTAATAAAATGTAAATTTTCAGAAGAATCCTCACTCTTCAACTTTTTAAAATTTAAAATAAGCGCTTTTAACAATCCTTTTGTGTTCAAATCTGAAGAACCTTTTACTTCCTTCAGTAGTTTAATTATTTGTGCAGAATTAAATTTAAATTTCTTCAAATCCTCTTCACCTTGATTCAGTAAGGGATTAAACACATATTTACAAATATGATTGTTAAGAAGTTCATCAGTAGAAACAGATATAAATTTAATAAATAATTTCAAAAATTCGAGAAAAGTTCTTTCTTCTAAATTATATTTTGAAACACGAGATAATTCTTTCAAGAAAATTTCACTCAAATGTTGAGTCAACCCTATATGGTTGGTATTATCATTGCTAAAAACAGTTTCTAGCAAAACGTTGTTGAATTTTTGAATTACTTCAATGTTCCAGTTGCAATTCTTAATTAACTTAAAAGATTGCCTTAAAATTTGTCGTATGAATATTAAAAATTTATGTAAATGCAACTGGCTTATTCTACTCCATTTAATGCTTAAAACAGAAAATCCAAATTTTAGAAAATGTAGACATGTTTCAGGTGTTGAAAAGTGTAATAATTCAGCAATTTTTTCAATGTGCTGTTTTTCAGTTAACGAATCTTCCATTGTCCAAATGGCATACAACAATGTCTTCCAAACTCGTGCAAGTTCATGGTCAGTTAATGGCTTATGTAAGGAACGCTCGTGCAGCCAGGTTTGTAAATTTTTCAAGATCTTCTTTTTGTGATGTTCGTCATTCGCAGCCAGCACTTTCGCAACTTTTAAATCTAAATCTGCCCAAAACGCAATTTCTTCCACTCCCTGAGTATATTGAACTTGTATTCTTTCAACCTCGCTCTTCGATTCTAATATTAAATAAAAAGGTGCATATGGAATACAAATATGTTTAAAAAAGTCAAAATCCTCCCACTACATGACTAACAAATCTCTTATAATTTAACGAATTCTCAAATAATATTGTGTCATTAATTAACTCACCTCTCGTTTCATCAGCAAGTCGTTGTAATCTTTCTTTTAAACCTTCCTTTTCATCAATCTCCGATTCCAAAATTGCGTTACGTTCCAGTGCACTATTAAGAGAGGTTTCTATTGCTGCGACAGTTTCAGTTACCACCCTTTGTGCCCGTTCCAAATCGTCATTTTTCTGTTCCAATTCACGAATATATTGCCTTAAAGTTTCTCTACCTTCTTGTAAATTACTAATATCACTTTGTAGCAAATCGTTATCTTTGTTGCTTTGATCTAACTTGACCTAGAAAATTTCAAGAACACAATACATTAATTAACACCCGAGTCAGCACTTAAAAAACGCACCTGTAAACTTTCCACTTTATTTTGCAAAGAGTTATTTAAAGATTTGATTTCTCTAATAGTTCGTTCGTGTTGATCGATTGTAATTTCGTATTCTTTCTCTAATTGTTGTGAGTCAGCTGTGTAGTCTTCATATTCACGTTGTATGCTATCTTTCCTAAAAACACAAGAATTACAGTTCCACTGCACTCACATATCAAGCTAATTGAAATTACTCTTCCGTAACGCGTTGAGCGTAACTCTTCCAATAACTCAATTCTTCCTCGATGGAATTAAACGTCTGGGCCATTTTGACACTCCAATTTGGTAACACCAATGGAAGTAAACAAAAATTTTACGTCTAAAAAATTGCACGAAAAATTTTAAATGCAAATTATCGAACTAGAATGACATCAACGTGAAATCATTTGGCAGATGACTTTTGCGCCGATGACTAATGTCAACAAAAACGTAATAAGAATAATAACTTACCTGTTTAATAAATTCGACTTTCTTAAAACACCATCCTTCGTTTAATAACTTTTTCTTGTATAAAACTGACAATCAGTACCAACTTTTATGATTTTTGACGGTAACGAACAAAATGGCGTTGCAATTCGTAAATAAACAGCATTAACGACTTTTATGGGTCACTGTTTATGTTGAGTTTAATAGTTTGATGCTTTGATGGAAGATTTTCTACCTAATTAAGATACCGTTTTAATAATCACAATGCAAATTGATCACGCAATTTATTATTGTGAGTCAAATTTACAATAAAAGCAGTGGCGTAACACTGTATGGGCACTTTTGAAAATTCGTTATAACTTTATGGTTTACACAGGACCGCATTTAGCACTTTGTGTTTAATTCATGAAAATATTTTTGTAGAAAAAAAGTATCCTTTTGTGATATTATCATAGTATTGCTTGTACGACTATATAAAAAAATGTTCAAACGGTGTACTGTCTTTCTTTCTTCTCCATCTACGTTTACAAGTTTTTCTCGAAAGGTAATTTAAAATAGGTAACAACAAGTTTTTATTCAATTATTTTAATTATTAATAAAGGTTACAGATTTTATCCCTAGAAGAGCTTTATTGTATGTTCCCGGAAACGATATTCGGAAATTAAATAAATCTGTTGCCTTAGATGTCGACTGCATTGCAATGGATTGTGAGGATGGGGTTGCTATCAATAAGAAGGTTGCCTTTAGCTTAAATTACTGATTTATAAATAAATTCATTATTATAGGAAGCTGCTAGAGAAACAATCAAAGCTTTATTAAGCGAGGGAAAACCTAAAAAGAAAAGAAATTTTGATTGGGCCGTTCGGGTTAATTCGGTGGATAGTGGTTTATGCGATAAAGATTTAGCAGAAGTTTTAACTGCAAAGAATTTACCAGACACAGTTTTGTTACCAAAAGTTGAAAATAAAGAACACATCAAGTGGGCAAGTTTTGTCTAGCTTATTAAAATTAAAATTTATTTTGTAACTTTAGTTTTCAGAGAAAGTAAATTGCATTATTCAAGGGGATAATAAGATTGGCTTAATTGTTTTCATAGAATCGGCTATTGCGATGATTAATTTGATCGATATTTGTAAAACCGCTGTGGAATTATCTCGGAGTAGTAAATTTGTTCCTTGCTCTTTAGTATTTGGTAGCGATGACTTTTGTGCAAATATTGGTAGGTAATTATTAATGCACTAGTATATATATTTGAGTTTTAACGGGAGTTGTATTCACAGTTTTTTATTTAAGGTGCAACGAGAACGGAAAATTCAATTGAAATCTTATATGCCAGACAAAAACTGGTCATGGTGGCGAAAGCATTTAATTTGCAAGCAATAGATATGGTCCACATTCAATACAAAGGTCTTTTTATTTAAACCAATTTTTTTAATTTATTATTATTATTATTATTTGTATTTTGTTTTATTAGATTTGGAGGGGTTAAGAAAAAATAGTGAAGAAGGTGCTAGAATGGGTTACACGGGTAAGCAAGTGATACATCCTGATCAGGTGCCAATCGTGCAAAGTGCGTTTTTACCAAACGAAAAGCAGGTAGAATGGGCTACCGGATTGTTGTCCGCTTTTAAAGAGCATCAAAAAAGTGGAAAAGTAAGTTTAGATTTGTACTTACTATTGATGACGGTTAGAGCGTAGGTATTTATACAGTGCCGTAGCTAGGGGCGGATATATAGGTGTTTAGTAACGACATTGGTTTAGTATGCTATTATTATTATTATTATTTATTTCACGGATAAACCATTTTAAATATAGCAGCAAAGATTACAAATTAAACTATTACAAGTTAATTATATTTAAATTCCATAAAATGTTCTTCTTGAAGCTATGATATGATTGGTCAACGAGATTGAAATCTTCATGATCATTCAAATTATTGGCCAATCGACATAGTCTTGTTAATGGACTTTGTAGGCCATAGTTTGAGGCATGGTAGGCGGTCCAAAACAATCTTGGTTTCCTTGTAGGATACACACGTATATTTAGTTGAATGCGTGATAGCAGCACTTCGCTATCCGTTCTACCGTTCAACAGACGAAAGAGGAAACATAGGTTGCTTGCTAATCTTCTGTATTCTAAGGATTTGGTGTTGATTTGAACCAGACTTGGAGCGTAGGAGAATTCCTCTGATGTACGTCCAATCTTGAAGTTGTAAAACTTTAAAAACTTCCGTTCAATCGATTCCAATCTTGCGACGTGAACTTGGTAATAAGGCGACCATACTGGTGATGCGTATTCTAGTTGCAGTCTGACCAGTGAAAAATATAAAATTTTAACTGTGTTAGCCGAGAATAGAGCGGTTTGTCGTCGAATAAAGCCAACACACGAAGTGCATTCATACGTATCTTGTCTATATGAGGCTTTAAAGTTAAGCCTTTGTCAAGACGTACCTCTAAATCATCAATTACATCGACTCGTGCTAGCTTGTTGCCACCAATGTAATAAATAACCGGTAACAGGGCATATTTAGTGTACGAAATTACCGAGCACTTTTTGAAATTTAAAGCTAGATTATTATCGGTACACCAGTTGTGAAGATTGTCAAGATCGGCCTGAAGTAGTCTACAGTCCGCATCAGAACCAATAGATTTAAAAAATTTTAAGTCGTCAGCAAACAATAGAAATGGACAATGCTTTATTGCTGGTTTGGAGAGGGTCGTGGCCTCTTATGACGACCCTTTGCCGTAGCCGGGATTTTATTGGGTGGGGGCTTTTATATCATCTACCCATTCCCGGTGAGTATAAATCGACTTAGGAGATTCGCCCGATAGCTTCAAACAATCGAAACGTTGGATTTATAATGAAACATAAATAAGGGTGGGAATTATTGCTTACCTTTTGTTGCTTAGGTTATTTTTATTTCTATCCGAATTAATACTATATAATATAATTATTACTTATAGGGAGCTTTTACTTATAAAGGAAGTATGATTGACATGCCTACTATGAAGCAAGCCCAGAACGTCGTGGCTTTAATTTCTTCGGTGAAGTAAAAAGCTAACTTTCTGTCAATTATTATGTATTAGGTATAATGTAATAATATAGATTTTTTTAAAAACTCGAAGTTTTATTTATTGGTTGTATAATTTTTTAGGTAAGGTAAACGGTGCAGTTATTAGCCATTGTATATTGGCCACTAATTGTTTCAGCCTGAAAAATTCTAGTTTTGTTTAATTTTATTGAAGGTTTAAAAATTATTGTGTTGAAAGGTCAAAAACAAGAGTGGCCAATAACTGTACTGTTTATAAATTGAATTTGTAAATAATATTATGTAAACACAAATTGGGAGAAAAAAACTGTAGCTACCTATATTTTCATTTTTTATTATAAGATAAGATAAAAAATGTGGAAGTTATAAATTATTTTCTATAAACTTTTGCTTAATTGGCCAATAATTATACCGGTTACCTTACGAGATTTTTTTTTAGCTTTTGAAAATTTAATGACATTCGTAATAGGCTAACTCATTCGAGAATTTCCGTTCCTCCTTTAAATTCAAGACCAAATAATAATTAATAAAAGTCGAACGTACGTAGCGTTTAATTTAGTATTGCGTTTTAAGTTAAGTAATGTATTAATAATTTTAAAGTTGCAGATTAAAAAGTTTTTAATTTCGTCGAGTACTTGATTAGTTACAATCTTTAAACTCAATGAAAAATGGTGACGATTTTTGTTTAATAATTTTGCACTTATTTGTTTATTAACTTTAATGATTACATAATATTATTTTCCTGACAAAAAAATTACTGTTGATTATTGGAACAACTTGGTGAGTTTAAAATTTATTATTTATTAACATATAATAAAAATAATCTTTTAATTTATTTATTAATTAATATTCAATAAATAATTATTTAAATAATTAAATAACATTTAAATTTTGTAAAATTATTATTTACTATTTACTATAACTTAGAATTTTAAAATAAACAAGAAAATAGAATTCTGAAAAAATTACGCCATAGAAGTGGTAAAAATTACAATAAAAATACAAAGAAACCTGTAACATAATATAAAGGCCTCTATTTCACGATTATTATCGATCATCAGTCATGTTTAACAGTAAAAATAACAAGAAGTTGCTAACGAGAAATATTTTTTTGAATGTAATTATTTTTAGTGAGCAAAATGTTTTGGTTCTTAATTGCAATTTTGGTAGTTTCATTGGTTTATCTGGTCATTTTAAGACCATTGCAACATTGGAAACGTCGCGGAGTAATACAAGACAGCGTAGGAAATCTGTTGATAGCAACAATTTCAAGTGTTCTTGCACGAAAATCAGTTAGTGACGTATTCGCAACAATTTATAAACAATTTCCCGAAAGAAGGTAATCAATACAAGAGCAGGAACTTTGGAGACTTCAAAATCACTTTAAAGTGATTGGTTCGTCGATTGGTTGTTAATATTACAATATTGTTTTAGATACACTGGGTCGTATCAAGTTTATACGCCACTTTTATTAATAAAGGATCCAGAATTAATCAAGCAAATTATTGTGAAAGACTTTGATTATTTTACCGATCGTACAAGCTTCATACCGAAAACTGCTGACGAAATTTGGCATAAAAATTTGTTTAGCTTAAAAGGTGCACCAAATTCTTACGCTTCAGAATATCTAAAACGTTTCGTGGATTTTCAGGAAATACATGGCGAGATATGAGAGCAACTTTGAGCCCGTCATTTACTAGCAGAAAATTGAAAACAATTTATCCTTTGATGATCGAAAGTGCCAAACAATTTGTAAAGTATTTCGAACGACAAAAGGAGGAAAACGTAATAACTATCGAAATAAAAGAAGTTTTTGCCAAATTTACAAACGATGTAATAGCTACAGCGGCCTTTGGGATTGCCGTTAATTCACTAGAAGATCCCACCAATGAGTTTTACCTAATGGGAAAAGAGGTAACCAGCTTTAGCGGAATTTTGAAAAGTCTAAAAATGGTTGTTTTAATTTTTATGCCAAGAATTGCTTCAGTAAGTATTTAAGCACCATGCAAGAAATGTCTGCATTTAAGGTTTCAGCTTTTAGGATTTACATTTTTTGAGACCAAGGCTGTCGATTTCTTCGGGAAAATAATTAAGAACAATATTAAATCACGAGAAGACGATGGGATTATAAGACCCGACATGATTCAATTGCTTTTGCAAGCAAAACACAATAGGGCCGATAATGACGAAACAGATGAAGCCGACAAGAGTGAATTTTTAGATACAAATGAGAAACCAGCACAGCATGGGAAAATAAAAAAAGCGAAACTAACCGATGAAGATATTGTGGCACAGGCATTTCTGTTCTTCTTTGCTGGATTTGAATCAGTTTCATCTGTAATGAGCTTTATGGCGTACGAACTTGCCGTAAATCCAGATATTCAAGAAAGGTTGTATCAAGAAATTCAGACTAATTTGGAGAAATATGGAACGCCACCGACATATGAAAATTTGCTGTCATTAAAGTATTTAGATATGGTAATATCAGGTGCGTTTTTCAACTTCCGATTGAATGGAATAATTTTTATAAAAGTATTTTATAGAAACTCTTCGGAAATATCCTGGAGCGCCAGCAATCGATAGGCAATGTGTTAGACCCTATACGATCCAACCTGAAAGGGAAGACGAAACGGCAGTTCACGTTAAGGTTGGCGAATCAGTAGTTTTCGCAACCATTGGTTTGCATCGAGATCCAAAACTATTTCCCAATCCCGATCGTTTTGATCCCGAGAGGTTTAGCGAAGAAAATAAATCCAATATTATTGCTGGGTCATATACACCCTTTGGTTTTGGTCCTCGAGCTTGTATTGCAAGCAGATTTGCTCTAATGGAAATAAAAACGCTATTTTACTTTCTTCTGTCTGAGTTTGAAGTTGTAGTGGTAGAAAAAACACCAATTCCCATACGATATTCCAAAAGCCAGGTTTCAATGACTATCGAATGTGGCTCTTGTTTGGGGCTAAAAAAAAGAATTTAAACAGAAAAAATATTTTCTAGTAGGTTAACTTTTTTAAACTTTGCTGGACTAAGAAGATTTAAATTTATATATTAAGATGACCCGAGCTATACAAATCTATTAAAAATTGCTCATTCCAAAATTATTCTAGCTGGGTATCCATTATTTAACATGAGACTCTTCAGTGTTTAAAATTTTGCAAATTAAAATGCTCAATCTTTTACCTTGCATATGGTATTCGACTTTTGGCTTCACGTGCGCGCTCGCTTCGCATGTGGTATTCCAGCTGGCTTCAGTACGCCTGGTTAAACAAATTTGTTGCAATGTAATTAAATGCATCGACTAAACTTTTCCACTTTCTTCAAGTTTTCCAATTTATTGGCACTTCACTTTATTAATTTAAATTAAAAATCAAATCAACCTAAGTTATTTATTAGATTTTAAACAATTAACAATTTTAAATTATTATTGCGAGAATGATGTTCGTCCGCTCGACGCGAAGGTGTGAGCCCAAGTCTTCTATCCAAGCTTCTCTTTTTTCTAGTTTTATTTTTCTTTTTTGTTCTCCTCACTTTATTTACAGCTAACATTTAACTATTTTTTACAATATAATACAAATAAATACTAAACAAATTTTTAAACTTTAAAATAATTTACAAAATAAATGAAATTGTGTTTTTTTTGGTTTTCGAAACACGACAATATACTACTATGGAATTATTTAATAACCCAATAACAGCTGAGGATCTACAATAAAATCAATTTTAATTTAGAAAATTTCTTTTTTTTATTATTTATTTATTAGTAGGTATGTTAAAATCTCGAGTTCCTACATTATAATATATTTTCGATAGTATTCTCTTCCAAGACAATAATTAAGGAAAGGAAAAATTATCGGGTTATTGGAGCGTCAATAACACAAATTAAGTGTTGGTCGACGTTTCGGCGATTTATTCAGTCATCTTCAGGACTAAAAATTAACAAAGACAAAAACAAAAGTAAAAACAAACAAAAAAAAGTGAGTCTTGAAGATGGCCGAATAAATCGCCGAAACGTCGACCAACACTTAATTTGTTTTATTGACGCTCCAATAATCCGATAATTTTTCCTTTCCTTATATTATGGTATATTTGTTACTGTCCGTTGATGACATAAGAGTAACCCACTTGAAAAATGCAAGAAACTTGATGGTGCTCATTTCTGCATTCTACAAGAATTCAAATGCATTTTTTTCTTTATGATCTTCACGACAACGTATCGGTAGGCTGAAAAATTATTTATCATTAAAAAATCAAAACAAAAAGGTTGCAATTAAATTAAACTCATTACCCATGATTGCTTCCTAAATCTATAACATCGTGGATAATAATAATAATAATAATAATAATAATACTTATTTATTAAGAACTAAATATACAAATTCTTATACAAATTCTTAATGGGATGGCTTCTAACAAGGTTAGTTTTTCAAGCCACCCGTCTCAGCTCAACAAACAAAAATCAACAAATATTAAAAAAAAGACTATGCAGACATTTCTGCATAAACAGCAGCATCCAAATCACGGCGGAAGGACCTTACGCTAGTGGAGTCGTCAAAAAGGCTACGGTGTCTCTCCACAAATCTGGGCGCCAAACACGCAAAACACTGCTCGAAACCTGCCATGGAATGGGAGGGCACATCGAAATTTCCCAAATCCCGCAGAACACGTGCATGGCAAGCTGAACGGGGCCTAATCATTTGTCGAAGATAACTCGGCTCTCCGCTCTTCAAAATTTTGAAGATTATAACTCCAAAAAGTACCGAAAAACGATGTTCTATCCTGGGTATGCCATGTTCCCGATAGAAAGGAGTAACGTGGTCGTATCTACGCAGATCAAAGCAAAAACGCAGACACGAATTCTGCATGAGCTGGAGCCTGCGCCTATATTCCTGCGTGAGAAAACCGTAATATACCGCTGCACAGTATTCTATGTTAGATAAGATCGTAGTACTAACAATTGACCACTTCACATGAGAAGGTAATAAGGTTTTAAACTGATACAGCGATCTAAGCTTGTAATAGCACACCCTAAGCTTACGGTCCACATGCAGACGAAAATTGAGCTCACTGTCCAAGACCAGACCCAAACTCCGAGCACAGTCCACAACCCTGACGGTTTCACCATCAATCGTAACAGACGATGTTGCAACGCTTAAAGCCCTACGCACCAGCCCAGGACTACCCAGGAACAGAAGCTCCGACTTCGCAGGGTTCAGAGTCAGACCATTCAATAACGACCAAACACGTATCGATTCGAGATTACGATTCAACATATCTATCGCAGTATCAATGTTCGAGGGCTGACATGATACATGTATTCGAGAATCATCGGCATAAAGATCGAGAGAGCAATCCGGATCAACTACTCTCTCCAAATCGGTCGTGTATAATATAAACAACAGTGGGGCAAGAATGCTTCCTTGCGGGACACCACGAAAAATAGTCAACGGCCGAGACACCTTTCCCGCTAACTCAACTACCTGGGATCTATCACGCAAATAACCCGCCAACCACCTACAGAGTAACTCGTCACAGCCATAATGGTGTAGTTTGGCTAAAAGACGATCATGTACAACCGAGTCAAAGGCCTTAGAATAGTCAAGAAGCACTAATAAGGTGACTTCAGAACGATCGATTGATGAAGCAATATCCGAGGTGAGCCGCAACAAAGAGGTCACAGTACTGTGGTGTGGTCTAAAACCTGATTGGGCAGGCGACAAAATATGGTGGAGTGCCAAATGATCACGTAAAGCATTCCTAATAAAAGACTCAGCTATCTTTGCAAAAGGCGATAAAATGCTAATAGGACGGAGATGAGAAAGCTCTACGGCCATTGGAACCTTAGAAAGTGGTCTGACACGTGAAGCCCTCCAGATAGATGGCACCTCTCCGGTTCTAAAGGAAAAATTTAACAAATTGCAGATCACCTCGCTGCAAAACGGAAGTACAAGCCTCAACATACGAAGACTGATACCATCAGGACCAAGAGCATTGGAGCGCAGAGCCCCAGCAACATCAATCAACGCCCCAGGTGTGACCTCACAAATAGAGAGCTCTTCCGCCCCCGAAAAAGACGAACCATTCAACCCCAAATCAATCCCCGCAGAAACTTCCGGAACAGATCCGAGAAAGTATGCGTTAATAAAATCTGGATCCTCACACAACCGTGCAGATATCTGACTAGATGGACGAGAATGAACGCCCCAAGAAGACAGGCACCGCCAAAGCTTTTTCGGATCTGAGCGATGAAGCACAAGCTGGCGGTTTATATAACTCGCCTTCTCCCTTCTGACAGCGCCCGATAGATAACTTCTGAGATCACGATAACATTCAAAATCAACACTTGAACGTGTGCGCCTATACTTGTTGTAGGCTCGCCTCTTCAACTTGGCCATCTCTCTGATTGTCCACGTAATCCACGGCTTACTCCTTTCTCTGCAAACTACTGTACGAATAGGAGCATGTACATTGAAAAGCGACAGAATGAGATCATTCAAGAACTCGACCTTAGAATCACATAGGGGTAACTCGTCAACGACACCCCACGGTAAGCTTGCCGCATCAGTTGAAAAATTAACCTGATCAAATTCACTAAAATCACGATAGGTGATCTTACGCGGTTCATGTGGCAACGCAGCCAAATTCAAGCAGCAATGCACCAAGTAGTGATCAGTAGAAGCCAAAAGATCGATAACGCCCTTGTGACGAGGGATTCGATGCTTGTCAATGCAGATGACATCCAATAAAGTGCTCGATGTTGAGGTAACACGCGTGGGATCCGTTATGATCTGATGAAGATCAAAAACATCAAGAATTCTCTGCAAGCGCGTCCGAGAAGGCGATGGAACAAGGTAATTAATGTTTATATCACCCATAACGATCAACTCACAGCACTCACCGCCAAGTAAAGAAAGAAATTCTTCCAACTCATTCAAACAGGAAAGAGCAATAGTAGGCGCCCTGTAAACTACCCCGATTCCGAATACGATACCATGAACTCTAATGCGAATCCACAGATGCTCCAAGCCACTAGCAAAGCGATGCCCCTCATGCAAAATTTTAAATGAAAATGCGTTACGAATGTACAACGCGACTCCCCCACCTCGGGTTGCCCTATCCGATCTAATGATTGTGTAATTTGGCAGATCAACAAGGTGAGAAGGAAAGTCGGGAGCAAGCCACGACTCAGATATTGCAATAATACTAAAGTGGTTTCCGGTTACAAAATCGGAGAACATGTGAAAATCAGACAACAACGATCGCACATTTATGTGTGCCACAGAAAAACATGAAGTAGTAACTGCCGAGCAAAGTTTGCAATTATCATGAATAGATGGTGCAGAAGAATCACGCACTACCCCGCTCCGGTCTCCCGCAGTGGACGACCCTCTAAAAAATTTTCACGGCTACCAGTGGCACTGCGGCTAACAACAGCCGGCCTGCGGTAGTAAAAATCGCGAATTGTAACCTCTCTAGGCCAAACCTCACCATTCAACAATCTGGGTGTATCACACTCCGGCACGCATATCTTAAAAGAACAATATTTCGTGTTTGAAGTCAAACTCTCACATGCTACATCCGAGATACCCACAACATTCCTGACATGCTCCGCAACTGTCTCAACAGCGGTGCCAGGCGCTAGATTATTCAAATGAAACCACCTTCGGCGAGCAGTTCCCGAAATGGAAAAATCGCTACCAGAACCACGCACACGTGGGCGACGGCGGGCATTCCGTCTCGTGCGATCAAGATTGGGACTCGAGAAAGAGAACTAATTCTCATTTAAATGTATTGTCGCGAAACAAAATATTTCGACCTACCCTGTGCTAAATTGTAAAAATTTGTTTTTAAACGTTTGAATTCGTAAAAGTCCAAAGTGGAGAGAAAAAATAGAGATAAGGACTTTTTTGCCCAACTATGGCCGACAACGGGTGTGAGAATTTGTATGCCCGCTGAGGAGAAACTTATAAGTTCAAACCTTGAGCAAAGCAAAAATTATTTGAATTTAAAATAATTTTAATTGGAAGTTTTTTGGAATTCAATCTTGCTATTTTTATTGATCTTTAATATCGCTTCATCTTTTTGGCGCCAAGACGCAGGAACTTTTCTGTAAACAGAAAAATTAAAATTGGCACCAAGGCGCAGGGACCATTTTATTTTGCTCGTTTTGATTACCTCGGAAATTGGTTACAATGGGAACAAAATAAAAAAGAATTGAAAAGGTACGCAGAAGAAAGAGATGAACAAGATAGAAAAGAAACAAAAGAAAGGCATTAAAAATGCAGAAAGGAAACAAAAGAAATGCATGAAAAATACAGAAAAGAACTGATAGAAACAATCAGAAATGCATTTCAGAGTGGATGTGAAGAAAATGTGAATAAAACAGAATTTTTGGAAGAAAATGAACCGATGGAACAAGAAAAAAGAGAATTTTTTGAAGAAAAAACAGAATTATTCGAAAAAGAACTAATGGAAAAAATGAATCGGTTGAAAAAGAATTTATGGAAGAAAAAGAGTTTTTTAGAATGTTTGAAAAAGAAGAGCAAGAAGAAAATGAACTGATGGCACAAGATAAAACAAAATCATTAAAAAAAAGAAGTAATAGAAAAAAATGAGTCGATGGAGATAGAAGAATCATTAATAAGAGATGAAGAGGAGGAAGAGAAATCATTAAAAAAATGTACAAAGGTGTGAAGCGGAAATATGATCAAATGGATGATGTTGAAAAAGGAAGGAAAAATATTTTGAAGTGTTGGACGAGTCGGGGGCGACAGAAGAAGATGCCGGTAAGATGGACGCCTCGTACCAAGATAATTTTGTGGAAGGTAAAAAAGGAAAAATAGATGGAAACTTGGATAAAAGTTTGGAAGGGATAAGCGATTTTTTTTTGATTTTTGAATTTGTTTTATTTTTGATAATTTTGGATTGCTCTCAATTGTAAATAATTAGTTTTTTAAAAATTTTGATATTTTTTGTTTTGTAGCACGACGTTAAGGAGTTGCAAATTATCATTTTGAGCTGCGCTCATAATTCAAATTCGCAACGGGTGCTTTAAGATGTCGTGAAACAATATATTTTGACTCACCCTGTGCTAAATTGTTAAAATTTAGAGATTTAAGGATAGAGATAATTGCTTTTTTGGTCAACTATGGCCGACAGCGGGTGCGAGATTTTGTATGCCCGCTGAGTTTTGATATTTGATACGAATTATGAGTAGTAAAGTTTAATAAAGTGAATTTTGATGCGTGTGCATTATTGCGTCTTTTTAAAAGCATATTTTTTGATATTTTGGAATTTTGACTTATTTGGAGTTTTTTTCTGATGTTTTGCTACCGAACGGTAGTAGATTGATTAGTTGATTTAGAGAAAGAATAAATAGAAGTTATAAATTCGAAGTTGGTTAATAATTGAAAAGTTCAAGATTAAAATTTGTAAGAATCGATATCGCGTCAAGTTGATAGGAAAAATTTATAAGTTCGAACCTCGAGCAAAGCAAAAATTATTTGAATTAAAATTATTTGCGATTGGATATTATTTTGCAAAACGATTATTTTATTTTTTTTGAACTGGAATTAATTTTGTTTTGGAAGCTAAGAACCCTCGACCTTTTGAAAATTCCTAACTGCTTCCGCACACCAGAGTTACTCCGGACAATTAAGTTGTGATAATAAATTCTATGAAATTATCATAGCAGTATATTATAAAAACAATCTCCAATGATCTTCAAACGGAATTTGATGTCTATTTGGACACCAAAATCTCCACATCGAGCACAAGAAAATTGGTTGAAATTATTTTCATTCCTTCAATAAAATTATTACAAAAACCAAAAATTTATGTGCCTTGACAACAAGCAACTTATATCTTTAAATCTAGTGTGATAAGTGCCACTTGATTGGTAATAAAATAGTATATTAAGTACCATGAACGGTAAGAGCAATTTACGAATCGACGTCTAGAACGAAACTTTCACAAAATTGCAAAACCTGCGGGCGCGGATGCGAATATGAGTGAAATGTTATATTGTATGTGAGAAGGTCCTACTACCAGATTGTATAAGTTCTGAAAATTTCAAAAATTCTTAAGGACTATGACCGGAAAAATACTGCCATGTTTCTTCGTTTACAAGGCAAAGACAGTAAAGATTAACTTAAAAAATTATTTATAGGGTAATTAGTTTTCCAGGCAAATTTTTTGGGAAACAGTTACCAAGGGGATATTTCGGACATGCTGCAGAGTTGCATTATCAAATAATCCTTCACCTTTGATTAGGAAGGCAACTAAATAATAATAAAAACAAAGGTTAATAGTCTGTGCCCTTATATGAAATATGATCCTGTAATTAAAATTTTTATTAGATTTAATTAAAAAAAAATTGTATGGTGCACAATATATTACGAAACTAAAATTTAAGTGGGCTAACTCATTCGAGAATTCCCGCTTCGTTCATGAAGTTCAAGACCAAATATTTTTAGCGTATGTATGCTATTGCGTTATAAATTCGGCACTTTATCAATAGTTTTAAAGTTATAGATTATTTTTTTTTCGATAATTTTGATTACTGGATTAATTGCAATTTTGTTCGTGACCTTCTATGTTATTGATTACGTAATATTTTCATGGTAAAAAAAAGGTGTTGATTATTTGAACAGCTTTGGTGAGTCTAAAAAAATTTATTTCTTATTGTTAGCACGTAATGTTTAATAATAAAAGTCAGATCACAAATATTTATAATTGGATGAATATAATTAATGTAATTATTTACATTAATTACATAGAGAAGATCTAATTAGATCGGTTGGATCCGACCCGAAAACAACTCTTCGCAGCTGTATCCTTATTATGCTATTTTTGTTGTAAAACCTTGAACAGTTATTTCGAAATAAATTTGTCCTTGAAATTTAAAAAATCATCTGCGGAACTGAAAAAAAAAAAAATAGTAGTAATACATCATTCATTCATACATTTTTCCACCCAATGTACCAATATTTCTGTGCGCAATATTAAATTAATATTAAGTTAACTTAATATTAAGAAACATAATATTTAACGAAACAAAAATGACAATAATTCACATTTAACAGGGTTGAACTAAATATTTGAATAAACAAGAAAATAGAATTCTGAAAAAATTACGCTATAGAAATGATAAAAATTACTTAAATATAAAAAACAAAAAAGCTGTAACATAATTAAAGGCTTTTATTCCACGATTATTTCAGACCATCAGTCATGTATAACAGTAAAAATAACAAGGAGTGATTATTATTTTAACATTTTGTTAAGTTTGATTATTTTAACATCACATGCTACTAAACACCACAAAAATACTTAAAAAATTCTAAAATTTTTTAAGTTATTTTTAGAAAATAACTTATAAAATCCTTAATTTTTTATGAAATTTGTTTTAGTGACCCAGTAGCTTCTAAAATGTTTTGGTTATTAATTGGAATTTTGATAGCATCCATTGTTTATCTGGTCGTCTTAAGACCATTGAAACATTGGGAACGCCTTGGAGTACCACAGGATACCACGATAAACATCTTGATACAAACATTTACCAGCATTTTTGTACGGAAATCAGTAAGCGACCTATTCGAAGGGCTTCATAACAAATTTCCTGGTAGAAGGTAATTAATAAGAGTATAAACATTTATAAATTCCATTGATACAATTCAAACTGTAACATATCGAAATGATGCCGTACGTGGAGTGCCGAGGTTCCTTTGGAAGTTCTATGGCATATATTTATTTATGCGGAGGTTCAGTCGATGCATGGTTGGCCTGATGATGAGAAATTTCTTTTAAGTAATCTTTGCAACCGTCGGTAGCATAATAGTAAAACCTCGTGATCCATGTTGTTGGCTGACCATCTGCATGTATTTCCTATGTCGAAGGCGCTATTACGTTCTACTTAATTAATTTTTATTACTTTTCAAATATTTTTTCTAGATACACTGGGATGTACCAAATGTACAACCCATTTATATTACTGAAAGATCCAGAATTAATCAAGCAAATAATCGTGAAAGACTTCGATCATTTTCCCGATCACACCAGTATCTTTCCGGATGGCGTCGATGAGATGTGGCATAAAAATTTGTTTAACTTAAAAGGTGGGCAAAGTTTTCATTCACTTCCTGTGTTACCGATTTTAAATTCACGAAACGTTTGATTATGTGTTTTCAGGAAATAAATGGCGAGATATGAGAGCAACATTAAGTCCTGCATTTACCAGCAGTAAATTGAAAACAATCTACCCTCTGATGATCGAATGTGCCGAACAATTTGTAAAGTATTTTGAAAAACAAAAAGAAAATGTTACATCTATTGAGCTGAAAGAGGTTTTCGCTATGTTTACGAACGATATAATAGCTACATCGGCCTTTGGAATTACCGTCAATTCTCTTGAAGATCCCACCAACGAATTTTTTCTGATGGGAAGAGAGGCAACCAACTTTAACAGCATTATGAAAAATTTTAAAATGATGATTTTAATTTTCATGCAAAGAATTGCCTTGGTACGTATTTTAGTGCCATTTGAAAAATATGTTTAATGTTTGGGTTTTAGCTTTTAAGACTTACATTTTTTGACCCCAAGATTGTCGATTTCTTTCGGAAAATAATTATAGAAAATCTTAAATCTCGAGAAAACAAAGGAATTGTAAGATCAGACATGATACAATTGCTTCTGCAAGCAAAACACGATAGGGCCGATAACGAAGATGCGGATGCAAAGAACGAACTTTCGGAGCAACCACCACAAAGTGGAAAAATAAAGAAAGCGAAACTAACTGATGAAGATATTGTGGCACAAGCATTTTTGTTTTTCTTTGCTGGATTTGAATCAGTTTCATCTGCAATGGTTTTCATGGCTTACGAACTCGCCGTAAATCCAGATATTCAAGAAAGATTGTATCAAGAAATTCAAACTAATTCAGACGAACATGGAATGCCGCCAACATATGAAAATTTGCTGTCGTTAAAGTATTTAGATATGGTAATATCAGGTTCGTTTTGAAGCTTCTAATTAAATATTCTGGATAATTTTTATGAAACTATTTTATAGAAACACTTCGGAAATATCCTGGAGCGCCAGCAATCGAACGACTGTGTGCAAAATCTTATACAATTCAACCTAAAAGAGAAGATGAACCGCCAGTCCATATTAAGGCTGGCGAATCGATCGTTTTTGCAACTGTTGGATTACATCGAGATCCATTACTATTTCCCAATCCTGATCGTTTTGATCCTGAAAGATTTAGTGCCGAGAATAAATCCAGTGTAATTCAAGGATCATATTTACCTTTTGGAATTGGACCGCGAGCTTGTATTGGAAACAGATTTGCACTAATGGAAATAAAAGTCCTGTTCTACTATCTTCTATCTAAATTTGAAATTGTAGTTGTAGAAAAAACGCCGATACCGTTAAGGTATTCTAAAAGTCAGTTTTCAATGTCTATTGAAGCTGGATCTTGCGTGGGATTAAAAAAGAGAACTTAATAATATCAACTATCTCATCACATCGATTTAATCTTTTTTACTATTGAACAGCCAATAATAGACCAAGAGTCAGTTATATAAATCTCGGTTCAGACTTAACCTAATCTTCAAACATTTTGATTGGTTAAAAGTAAGTTAACTCTTGCCCAAGTTTTATATAATTGGCTTTGAAATAATGTACTAAAAATAAATTTTGAAAGAGCAAATAGCGTCTGGGAAAAGAACTGGATGGAGGCTATCCAATCAAACCTGATCTTGGGGTTACAGGTTTTGGTTTCTAGTACTGTTCTGTGATGTATCTAATGCATTTGCTTATTTTGTATTTAATTTATCTATTAATTGTTGTAATATAAATTAATAAATGCTTATTTTAATACCTTGATATTTGTTTGATATCCTTACAATAATGAAAAGAAAGGATATCGGGCTATTGGAGGGTTTAAATTAAATTAACTATTGGTCGACGTTTCGGCGATTTATTCTGCCATCAGCAAGACTAAAATTATTTTAGTATCTTTTCAGCAGTGGCGGCTTGTCTTAAAGGGCACAGGGGCACGTGCCTTCCCATCCCAAAACCAAAAACAAAGCTTAGCTTAAAATAATTTATTTATTTTTTAATTAATTTTTATTTATTTTCTAATTAAGTTTTAATTAATTATTAATTATTTAAAAAATAAATTTTATATTACATTATTTTGTAGTTTATTCCAACAAACTATTATAATAGAGTCACGCAAATCGTCACCCAAAGGCTAGCTAACGCTAGTGCTCGATAGTCAAGTTGTATGTACTAAAATGCATTTTTAAAGTTGACCGACAGGTTGAAAACGGGTTACACTCAAAGAAACCCTTATCGGTAATCAGTTGGGTTCATAATACCAGAAGTGTATGACGTGTTGCTTAGTTAGTTTACAAGTTGTGTTTTTATGTTTTTACTTTTAAAATGTATGAAGTATTTAATATACATTTTGTGCAGTATACATATTACTAATAAACTATTTTGTTTTTATTGTTTGTTGTTAAAAAAAAAATTTCCGTGGGTTACCAACGGTGAAGTTATTTACATCATATATAAATGCAGAAATTGCTTATAATGTGTTATCGATATACGATTATATTATCGATTATCGTATTTATTTGGGTTTTATCGATTTTGCTGCTGAATTAATATAAAAGAAGCAAAATTATTTAAAGAAAGTGAATCATCAAAAAAGTGAAATCATCAAGCAAATCAACTCACCAAATTTTTTAGCTATAGAAGCGGACGAAACTACAGATTATTTATTTAACATGTAAAAATTAATTTAAAAAGAAGGTTATTCAAATCAACAACAATTAGTTGTAATATTTCGTTACATGTATGAAGAATCAATTTGTGAACGATTCTGGTATTTTATTAAACCATTAGGTTATACAACGCAAATTTTATCTATTTTTTTTATAAAATTAAATTTTATCAGTGACAGAATTACAAAGCAAATTAAATATTGCACCCGATAAATTGATTTCTCAAAACTATTAAATTAAATGCATATTAAATGCTCTGCCAGTGCTGTTTATTGAAAAAACTTTGTTCGAGAAATACCAGATTATGATGATAAAGTAATTGAACATTTTTCTAACAATAAGGGAAGAAGGATAGAGTTTTTCATTATAAATAAAAAAAAATATTTTTTTTAATTTTGTGCTCTCCCACTGGAAAATGTCACGAGCCGCCACTGCCTTTCAGTATTCGATATCCTTTTTTTTCATTATCATCGTCGTGGAAGAGATAAATATCACATCATCCTTACAATAAGTTTAGTATATTGCAATGTCTCGAGCTATACAAATTTATAAAATTTTCTTAATTCTAAAATTATTCTTCTTTGCTCGGTGTACATTCATTATTTATAGCTATGAGCTCTTGTAGTTGAAGTTAAAATTGTAAATTAAAAATGCTCAACTTTTACCTTGCATATGGCCTTATACTGCACGTACACGCTCCGCATATGGTATTGCAGCTGGCTTCAGTACGCCTGGTTAAACAATTTTGTTGCGATTTAATTTTACACATCGACCAAAAATTTTCACTAAATTCTTCAACTTTTCCAATTTATTTAACAATTTGCACTTTACCACAATTAAATTAAACAAAAACATCAACTCAACTTAATGTATTTTTTAAATTTTTAAACAATTAATAATTTAAATTTTTATTGCGGGAATGATGTTTGTCCGCTAGTCTACTTGACGTCATGGCGTCAGCCCAAGTGTCTTGTACAACCTCGCACTTTATATTTCTCCCACCTTATTTACAGCTAAAATTTAACTATTTTACACAATATGATACAAATAAACAATAAAAAAACAAATTCAAACTTTAAAATAATTTACAAAATAAATGAATTATGATTTTTATGGTTTCGAAACATGACAATATAATAAAAGTAATTATCTAATACTGAATTACAAATTATTAAAATTTGATATTAAAAACATAATAACATAAGATAGTTACCGCAATCTTTTACCTATTTTAAAATTTTGTTATTGCAGAAAATAAATAATCATTGAACTTGTTAGAAGTATACGTCCTTTACGCATGAAAAGATCACACGTAACAAAATGTTGAATTTTGTTATATTCTTTTGGCTACATCTCGTATTTGTATTTGAATGATACAAGAATATTTCGAGGCAAGACAATTTGGGCGCATGACGAGAGATAAGAGAAGAGGGAGTGCGGGGTGATTAGAAAAGAGCCAGATTTTGTGACGGAAAAAGTGGGTTTTCACTTTTGATTTTGGGTAGTTATTGGTGATTTTTTGTGTAGTGAGAATTACTGAAGTTGACACCGCTTTTTCTTGCGGATTTGCGCCAATTTCAAGCAAATTGTGTTTTTTTTTATTTTCTTTGCCATTGGATTTTCTGAACACCTGAGAAACCGAGTGATAGCGACCACTCAGTTATTTTCAACAGCAGTAATAAGATAAGTTTTTTTACCTTATTACTTTCTTTTCTTTTCTTTCATTTGCAAAGTTGTACAACACCGATAATATTTTTGATAATTGTCAGCTGCGTTCGTCGATATAGCCGACGCTATATCTAGTTTTGAGCTCAAGCACCCATTTAAATATTACAAATATTGGAAGTCTTTATTAAGAGTTGTTGGGTGAATGCTTTAAGCATCGGTTGTTGCGAGCATCCATTCCGAGTCTGCTCCCCATAGTAGGTACGTATTTTTCCGTTACGAGAGAGAGTGCAAACTCTCGCTGGCTTCCGCAAAGAAGCAAGCTAGTTTTTTCTACCTTGGATATCATCACCAAATAAAAGGTTAGGAATTTCGATTTTCAACTATGTGGGAAGAAAGAAATTGCTGGGCTTTCTCTAAAGAGTCCCAGCACATATCAGAGCGGTCTCGACTGATAAATGATTTCGCCAACACGATTCAATAGTTTTAAAACAACAGTCTGTCGTATGCATCGAGTCGGCGGCCGACTGATCGGGCTAAATTGCAAAAACCACTATAATATACGAGATCATCGAAATTTCTAGTGTATCATCTGCTTTATATTTTTTATAATTAATAATTTAATTATCTTAGATAGTTACCATGAAAATAAATTCTATCGCCCTTTTATATTGTGTAATTTGAGTACTAGGATAAGTATAATTTGATTCAGAGTTTTATCAGTTTATTATTTTGTTTAATTTGATAAAATCGCAATACTACGCATGATACGCAGTATAGTATAAATTATTTCAGTAATTGCTAAAAATCTCTGAAAAAATGTTTTGGTTATTATTTGGAGTTGGATTTATTGTAATTATTTATTTATATTTTATTAAACCTGTGCAATATTGGAAAAACCGCTATGTACCACAACATACCGCCTCAGAAATATGGTGGGAATTTATTTTGGGCTTCATTCCGTACAGAGGAGTTGCTGAGCAAATGCAAAATGCCTATAATGATTTTCCTGGAAAACGGTAACTTTTTTAATTCCATCTCTCTCCTTAGGCGCCCAAGTATTAAAATAAAAACAAAATTTAATTTTATTAATATTATACATTATTATGATACCCAAACAATAAAAATTAAAATTAAATAATATGGTATTAGCTCTTATAATATATACAAAAAAATACAGTATAAAAAATAATATCTTAAACGCATAAATGCACCAACATTGCCGGTATGATTTATTTTACCAGGAAGTTTTTAATATTTTATTATTTAATTTCTACTTATTACATAGTACTATTGGTCTGCTAAAAATATTATAAAAAATATAATTTTGAACAGATATGCTGGAATGTATCAATTACGTACACCAGCTATTTTATTGCGGGATCCGGCACTAATTCAACAAATAACGATCAAAGATTTTGATTCATTTACCAATCATTCTTCTTTTTTTTCAACTGATGACGAAGATATTTTGAACAACACTTTATTCAATTTACAAGGTATAGTTGAACTTGGAATATGCTTAATTTGCGAAAAACATGCAATCGTAATCATTTTAGATGAAAAATGGCGAAAGATGAGATCAGCATTATCTCCTTCATTTACAAGTAGTAAATTAAAAACAATTTTTCCTCTCATAACCGAATGCTCTGCTCAGTTTGTAAATTATTTTGTTCAAAATGTAAAAGAGGTGGAAGCGGTCGAAATGAAAGAAATCTTTTCTAAAGTTAGTATGGATATAATTGCCACATCGGCGTACGGAATTACTTGTAATTCTTTGGAAAATCCTCAAAACGACTTTTATCTAACTGGAAAAGCCCTGACCAACTATCAAGATTTTATGACAAACGTTAGAATAATGCTCTTGTTTCTCTTACCAAAAGTTGCCAAGGTAAACAATTTCAAATAAAATCCAGATATTTTATTGTCACTGTTTTAGGCTTTGGATGTGAAATTTTCAGATCCAAAATACGTAAATTTTTTCAAAGGCATTATTGATCAAAACATTAAATCCAGAGAAGAACATGGAATCGTGAGATCCGATATGATTCAGTTACTTTTGGAAGCGAGAAGAAAATGTGACGCTGATCTAGTAGTAGAGCAGGTCGATGACGAAGGTTTTGCAGTTTTGAAAGAAAATACATCAGCTGGAAAATCATCTACTAAGTTTACTATAAGCAATGACGACATAATGGCGCAAGCTTTCTTATTTTTCTTGGCAGGATTTGAAACAGTTGCTAACACAATGAGTTTTTTAGCTTATGAACTTGCAGTTAATCCTGACGTTCAAGAAACATTGTACGAAGACATATTGAAACATCAAAACGATTATGGAGAACACCCAACCTATGATAGCTTAATGAAAATGAAGTATTTGGACATGGTCATTTCTGGCAAGTTTTAATTTTGATTATATTTAAAATTATATATTGTGTTTATTTAATATTTTTTATTTTAGAAAGTTTACGTAAATATCCTGCAGCTGTAGTGACAGATAGAATCTGCAATAAACGTTATACAATCCAACCTACAACCGATGAAGAAACACCAGTACAAATAGAAATAGGTAATATAATTTGGATTCCTATTATTGGATTACATCGAGATCCTCAGTTATATCCAAATCCTGATCGTTTCGATCCTGAAAGATTCAGCGATGAAAATAAATCTAAGATTGCTTCTGGAACGTACCTACCTTTTGGAAGTGGACCACGGCATTGTATGGGAAATCGATTTGCGCTGATGGAGATGAAGATAGTGCTTTATTATCTAATATCTAAATTTAAACTTGTTGTGGTCGATAAAACACAAATACCTTTAAAGATAGCTAAAAGTCAACTTAGCATGGTTGCTGAAGATGGCTACTGGGTAGGATTAGAAAAAAGAATTAAAAAAAATTGAAAATGCGTGTAACCGTCACACGCAATTGAAGTAAAACTTTTTTGGCATTATAACAAACAGATGACGATTAAAGCTGTATTTTTTTTACCTATTTTAAGTGAGATTGTACTGAGATACTCAGTTATTCAGTTGAAAGGTTGTTTTTTTTACCGTTTTGACATAAGTACTGTGCCGTGCCGAACTGATTTTTTGGTGACAAAATTATTCCCTTCCATATCCAAAGTGATCTTGCTGTTTTGAAGTGTTACAACTGAGAAAAATTGGGAAATGGCCCGGATTGGTTGATTTAAATTAAACTTGTCACTTATTGCAATCATTTTAATAATATCTACTGCATCTTAAATTTTTAATTCGTCTTTTTGAAGTTTATGTTGACATTATACAATAATACAAAAAAAAATTCGGTTAGTACTACCAAACTTTAAAATAATTAAATTTAAAAATCACTTAGTAGTAAATTTTCGTTGTTCTTTTTACCTTATCTTTTTCTCACTTTAACTCAGTTAATCTCAGTTCGTTTCAGCTCACTTTGACTCAGTTAATCTTAGTTCGTCTCAGCTCACAGTTGTGCAACTGAGATAGAAATAAAATAGGTAAAAAGAATACAGCTTATGTCACTAGTTATTAATTTAAAAATACCGCCATATTGCCGTAACGGATTTCCGTTGTATTGTCATAAATTTACCTCTAGTCGAAACTAAATAAATTGTATCTAGTGCTATTATCCAATAAAATTTAATAAATATATTAATAATAGGTAAAATACTTATTTTAACTACAAAATAATAAAATTACATTTTATTATTATAATTACATTTTATTATTTTATTATCAGTATTTTATTAACTTTGTCGATGTGAAACATAGTATAGTACGTAATATGTAATATTTAAGAAAAAGTAATTATTCTGTTAATAAAATGGTTAAGGTTATTAACATGTGATAATATATTGTTGTGTTTCGAAATCATAAAAATCATAATTCATTTATTTTGTAAATTATTTTAAAGTTTAATTCAATTTTCTTATTAATTTAATTATCATATTGTGTAAAAAAATGTTAGTTAAATTATTTGCTATGTAAATAATGTGGGAAACATAAAAGTAAAAAAGAGAAGGGCTTGAATAGGGACACTTGGGCTGACGCCTTCGCGTCGAATAGGCAACCCGCAATTGATGATATTGATTTTATAATAATTAAAAATTAAAAAGTGAAATTTAATTTTAATGAAAGTTGTTTGTGTTTGTTTTATTAATAAAGTGAAGTGCTGACGAATAATAAAATTGAAGAAATTATAAGCTTTTGGTCGATGCGTAAAATTACGTCGCAGCAAATTTGTTTCACCAGGCGTGGCCAGCTGCAAAATACACGTGCAAGTTACAAGGCCATATGAAAGGTAACAAATTTGACAACAAAAATTAATAATTTTTAAAAACAAATTGAAGAAGAGCTCATAGCTATAAAAAATGAATAAATCCTAGCAAAGAAGAATTTTTAGAATTAAGAAAATTTAATAAATTTGTATAGCTTGGGTCATTTCAATATATAATATATAATTATATTCTGTAAATATAATATAAATTTAATTAAAATAAAAAAAAATTAAATGTAACTACTTTTTAAATCTTAATCTTAATATTTAAGGGGTAACCTTAGTGTAAAATTTTTAAAACATTGAAAACAATTTTTTGCTTTAATAAATATCTGAACATTTTAAAAATAACGTTAAAAAATTCCATGTCGATATTCATAGTATTTTTTTACCTACATAATAATTACAGTGCTTTAAGCAGATTAGGATATAGCCTACAATTTATACACTTTTTTACAAAAATGAAATCATTCTCAGAGTCCTTAGCTCTACGTAAGGACACCTCTTTAGAAGAGTTCTCTTGGCAGATACCTCGGTAGTTTGTCATTGCTTGCCGATGGAAGACGGTCAGAATAAAGTTTTTGGTCCGCTCGGGATCGAACTGAAGATCTCAGTTAACAGTCGACGCACATAAAGCATCAGGCCATGACCATCTTTATATTAACATAATTATATCATGTAGTTCATGAAAAAAATATTTTATTTTTTTCGGATTAACTGAATTGCCAGGATCACCTATATACACCATCCAATCACACACGAGGAACAACGTTGCACTCCAAGTCCCCTAACTTCTACAAATATAAACATTTTTTAATAAAATTATACAAAAAGTAATTTTTTTAAAACCTATAGATTCAAGTACAAATTAATATTGTGTGAAAAATTGAGTGTTTAGAAAAACAAATTTTTTTATTTTTTGTATATTTTAAAATTTAAACAAATAAAAATTCGATGATTTCAGTAACTTACCGATTAGTTTAAGATTTCAGGTCTTCGCAAAATTAATTTTTCTCCATAAGTTGCTCCCGGCGGTTCTAAAAGTATTTCTTCTTTTAAGTGAATAATTGAACCACCGATAGTTACCACGAAAATAAGTACTATCATCCTTTTTAATATAACAAACGCTTATTTAATCTGAGCACTTAGGATGCTTAAGTATAATTTATTTTACCATTTTAAATTAATAAATAAAAATAAATCAAAATTATATTTTTTATTTGATGAAACCTCATACATTCGTAGTAAATACGCATAGTACCACATACAGAGTAAGCAATTGCCAAAAATCACCTATGAAATGTTTTGGTTATTAGCTGGAGTTGGATTAATTGCATTTATTTATTTATATTGTATTAAACCTGCGCTATATTGGAAAAATCATCAAGTACCACAACACACCGCCTCAAAAGTATGGTTCGAATTGATTTTGGGATTTGTCTCACCCAGAGGAGTAGCCGAGATAATGCAAAACGCCTATAATGATTTTCCTGGCAAACGGTAACATACTTTTAATATTTTAAAATTAAAACTATACAAGGCAAATCGATAGTGCAGACTTTTTAATTCCATCTTCAAAGTATAAAAATAAAATTTTTTTTCAATAAACTAATAAAAATAATATATTAAGGGTACACTAGTACACATAACCAATAGTATGAAAGTGGGGATATTTTTTTATCTTACTAGAAAGTCTTTGATCCTTAAATATTTTATATGAATATAAAAAGAATTATAAGAATTAAAAGAATTTTTTTGTAATTAAAATTGAAGAAGTTCACACTATTGATTCGTTCGATTTATTATGTAAAATATAATTTCGAACAGCTACGCTGGAATGTATCAAATACTTACACCAACTATATTACTGCGGGATCCGGACCTCATTCAACAAATGACCATCAAGGATTTTGATTCCTTTACTAATCATCCTTCTTTTCCACCAGACGATATTGGTGATATTTTTAACAGCACCTTATTTAGTTTAAAAGGTACAGTAGAACTTGGAATGAGCTTATTTTTGGAAAAAAAATTTAAAAGTTTATTTGAATGTTAACCATTTTAGATGAAAAATGGCGTAAGATGAGAGCAACGTTATCACCTTCATTTACGAGTAGTAAACTAAAAACAATTTATCCTCTCATAACCGAATGCTCTGCACAGTTTGTAAATTATTTTGATCAAAATATAAAAGAGGTGCAAGTGGTCGAAATGAAAGAAATTTTTTCCAAAGTATGTATGGACATAATTGCCACATCAGCGTACGGAATTACTTGTAATTCTTTGGAAAATCCCCAGAACGACTTCTATCTAACTGGAAAAGCACTGACCAACTTTCAAGATTTTATGACCAACGTTAGAATAATGCTTTTGTTTCTCTTACCAAAAGTTGCCAAGGTAAACAGTTTTAAATAAAATGCATCAATTTGATTTTTAGTATTTTAGGCTCTGAATGTGAAATTTTTTAATACAAAACACGTCAATTTTTTCAACGATATTATCGATCAAAATATTAAATCCAGAGAAGATCGTGGAATTGTGAGACCCGATATGATTCAGTTACTTTTGGAAGCACGAAGGAAATGTGAATCTAATCAAGTAATAGAGCAGTTCGATGACGAAGGTTTTGCAGTTTTAAACGAAAATACATCAGCAGGAACGTCAACCACTAAGTTTAACATAAGCAATGAAGATATAGTAGCCCAAGCGTTTATATTTTTCTTGGGTGGATTTGATACAGTTTCTAATACATTGAGTTTTTTAGCTTATGAGCTTGCACTGAATCCTGACATTCAAGAAACATTGTATAGAGATAATATATTAAAACATCAAAACGATTTTGGAGAACACCCAACCTATGAGAGATTATTGAAAATGAAGTATTTAGACATGGTCATTTCAGGTAAGTGTGAGCAAGATTACGTCAAGTGGATCCCCCATTTTCAACTTGATCATCGAATTTTGATATTAGTATTTTTTCACAAAGTAGTCACTATAAACAATTAATCCCCAAAACAGTTTTTGAAAATTTGATGCTAATGCAAATTTACGTACCTACGTTGAACTTAAAGTTGGATTTTATTGAAAACAGGACCAACGATGTTGAGATTGATAAAATTGCAATCAAATTGAGTTCGAAAATTAAATCTACAACAGAAGGTCTGCAGAAATTTGTTAATTACAACACGTGTGTGCCACTCACGTACAGAAGCTAATGGTAGTGAACAGAACGAGTCGCGTACACGACCACACACGAGAGTTATACAAGGTATTGGAAAAGTAAAAAGTGCCATCGTAAAAACATTTTTTATTATAATACAAAACCTAAATTTGTAATTACATTATAAAATTTTATTATTAGCCACATTTAACACATACCGACAAATGAGCTTGAAATTTAGCAAGATTTTGAGTACAGTAAATAAAAAATTTCAAATTCAGTGGTCGAACATATTACACTATAAAGCCTAAAAGCGAGATTTGTCGCTATCAAAATTTTCCATTAAATAAATCAACATTTTGCGTTATTGAAAAATAAAAGTTTTTATTTGCTCGCAAGACAGACGGGGTGACCTACAGGAATTCGCTACTGGGTGTTTTATGCTCCTCCGAACCGCTAAGCTAGCCTAGGTAATTTTAGGTTGGAAAACAATACCACCACAATATATTAATTGTTGATTAATTGTTGATAGTGGCTACGTCATGAAAAAATACTAATATCAAAATTCGATGATCGAGTGGAAAATGAGTGATCCACTTGACGTGATCTTGCTCAATATTACGATTCAATCCATTTACCTGTTTTTTCCTTTTAAATTTTAGAAACTTTACGTAAATATCCAACAGTTGTGGCGATGGATAGAATTTGCAATAAACCTTACACAATTCAACCTACAACCGATGAAGAAACTCCCGTAACTTTAGAAGCAGGTGGTATAATTTGGATTCCCGTTTATGGATTACATCGAGATCCTCAATTTTATCCGAATCCTGACCGCTTCGATCCCGAACGATTCAGCGATGAAAATAAATCTAATGTTGCTCCTGGAACGTACATACCTTTTGGAAGTGGACCACGATTTTGTATAGGAAATCGATTTGCACTTATGGAAATGAAGATCGTGATTTATTATCTGATATCTAAATTTAAACTTGTTGTTGTCGATAAAACACAAATACCTTTAAAGATGGCCAAAAGTCATCTTAGCTTGGTTGCGGAAAATGGCTACTGGATAGGATTAGAGAAAAGAATAAAATAATGAATAAGTTCTATTGTTGTTATGTAATAAATTTTAATAAATATTTTAATAATAAATTTTTAAATCCAAGAAAATCATAGGGAATTTGTAAGAATATTACAGATGAGTAGTACTCACTCAACGGCAGTGGCGGCTCGTGGGGAAAAATTTTGGGTAGACCAGCAATATTTAATAAATAGTTAAAATCTGCGGAAGATGTGAATATTTTTTTGAGTTATAATAATATGCTCTATTAAGTCATTTTATTTAAATAATAGAATTACTTACAGTTACTCGAAAAAGTATTCGGATGCTTCTATGTTAGCAATGTAAATTGTACTTTTTGAAAACTCTTTTTAGCATATAAAAATCGCTTTTACAAAAATACTTTTCAGACATTTTTTGTAGATAATTTCATTCCCTCTATTTTTGTTTTCAAACATTATTTTATTCGTTGCCTCGTTTTCGATCGAGAGTGACTTAAAGCAGTCTCGGTAAAAATTCCATGGGAATACCTCGAGAAAACCATTGTGCATTTTTAATTTTATTAAAAAGTTTTACAGAGTCTGCTTTAAGTCACTCTCATTCGAAAACGAGGCGATAAAATAAAAAAATGTATAGGAACAAAAATGAATACAATGAAATTTGCGACAAAAAATGTCTAATAAGTATTGCTGTAAAAACAATTTTTATATAATAAAAACAGTGTCCCAAAAGAGCAATTTACATTGCTGACACAGGAACGTCCAAATACTTTTTCGAGGTACTGTACATTATGTTATAGTATTTATAAACAATAATTGATTCTCTTATTTTTGATTTTCGCAAATCTGTCTATGACATTGTCGTGAAATGTGTCCGTTTTTAATAATTCATCAAGAATGTCTTTTTGTATTCATAACAGTGCAAGTGAAGATAGGCGACAATACCTACCGCTTAAACTATTTTGCAATAATAAAAATACACTACAAAGTGCAAAATACCGCTTAATTTATTTTTTTGTTATTTAATTAATATATTTAATTTGAGATAAATATTCTTTTTGTCATCTAAACAGCTTTAAAATGCCGCTCGCATGTGTCCGATAAGAAAAACTGTTTATGGCGAGGTATCATATAACTGCAAGTATCTGATAGGCAAGGGCCTAAGCGCTGGCTATTGAAGCTATAGTATTGCTGTATCTGGCGTCATGGTCCTACTGTTACATTGCGCTATATGGACCAAGCTAGGCCAGTGCCTACACTATAATACGTTGAAGCAGATACAAATAAAAATATGCTAATTTTTGCAGCTGTTATTGCAATTTTAAGTGCAAATAATGAAAAATAACAAATATTAATTGTCCATAATATTAAAATATTAATTATATTGTACATAAAGAAAATGTTATTTATGTACATTAAATTTTGGGTAGGCCGGGCCTACCTTGCCTGTTCTTTAAAACCGCCACTGCTTAACGGTAGTACAGAGTACTTCGAGAATCTCGTAAATGGAAATCTAGTGTACTAAAATTTGCCTTATGATTTGAAAAAGATAAAATTATATGTAAATTAAAAAAAAATACGACTTAATCCTGTAATATAATCTTCTAATATAAATACGTTTTAATAATATTATGTTTAATATTGAGCAAGATCGCGTCAAGTAGACCCTCCATTTTCCACTTGATCATCGAATTTTGATATTAGTATTTTTTCATAACTAGTCACTATCAACAATTAATCCCCAAAACAGTTTTTAAAAGTTTCACTTTAACAACAATTTTTTTGATAATGAAAATTTGTATGACTTTTAGTTAAAAAATCGATAATTAAAAAACTATTAGAGATATTTCAATGAAACTTTCAGAATTTATAGTTCAATACTTGTATTTTAATGAAATATGTAAGAGTTCAAATTATTTATATATTTTCATATTGTTAATTAACTTTTAAGTTAATAAATGAAAATTTAAATGACTTCTCCCTAAAATTTTTTTTCTCGGTATTTTGCATTGAACATTTAAGTAACGGAATCCACGAAAATATTTGACTGTATCGTGATTAGATTAACCAAAAAAAATTTATTTATGACGGGCGGTGAGCGCTGTCGGTATAGCGCGTCATTGATTTACCTTTAGATCTACTCAGTAATTACAAACTAGAAACAATACTTTATATTTTAAATGAAAATATATTTTTATTTAAACACTTTATTTATAATAATAAATTATATAAAAAAATTTTTTATTTAAACAAAATATTTTTAAAAATTAAAAAAAAAAATAATAAATAAATTTTATTAACTTATTTAAAAATACTACTTTTATATATATATATTGTTGTGTCCGCACTAAGTGATGAAAATGGGTTGCGAACTTAGCAATAAGATGACGGTATTTGCAACTAGAGGAACCACAAAGCAAAACTCTATTTTAACATTTTATTACTAGTGTGTGTTTTATTTTTATATATTCTTAATTTTGATTTCAGTGTTTGTTTAATATTTGATGTTTGTCTAGTTAGTAAGTTTTTTTGTTTCGAATTTGATTTTTATTTTATGTTTCTATTATGACTCACGTAAATGCCGACAACAGCAATATTTTAAATAATAAAAGTCTAGATGTAAAAAAAAAGAAGACAGTTTAAAAATGGATATCCAAGGCGATAGAAGAATTAATCAAAAAAAAGAGTTAGTCACATAAAGATTTGAAAGCAGTCGGTCGACGATGGTTTGAAGGCAGTTAGTCACATAAAGATTTAAAAGCAGTCGGTCGACGAAAGTTTGAAGGCAGTTAGTCAGAAAAAGATTTGTAAAGCGGTCGGTCGACAAAGGTTTGAAAGCAGTTTAGTCAGATATTTAGCAGAGCGGTCGGTGAAGAATAAATTCAAGAAGGAAGATAACAGTGTTTTTGTCTATAGAAAAGCTGGGGTCGGCTATTTGCGTGAGTTTTTGCTATTGTTAAAATTTTGTTCCTATTTTTTTTATATTTTAACTTTGCAAATAAAAATTATAAAACCGTTATTTTATTGTTTACTTGTAACAATCTTTCACATTCGAGAACCTACGTTATCCCATTGACGAGATAAGAGGCGCGCATAAGGTCGCAGCAATATATATATATATATTTATATTTAATACTTAACATTTTTAGGTAGGTAATGGTCTTGCATTGCCAACCCAAAATTTAATTTGTTGGTACCACCAAATTTAGCTATGTTAAATTATCAGAGTAGGATCTTATGCATTTTTTTTAATTTTAAAAAGTATGCCCAAATATGCACGTTCAGTAGATTTCAGTCGAAATATGCAATATCCTAAAAAAATTACCAAAATAGGCAAATGCATATGCAAATGTATCAGTGCGACCTTTAGGCTGCACAATTTGGTCCATTAATTTTGACCAAATTCGCATATTTTATATACTAAGTTAGGTTAAATATTAAGTTAGAGTTAGTTGTATAAAGCTTGCATTAAATATCAATCTAACCCAACTCAGTGCTTATAAAATCATAACGCCAAAGGACGAGTTAGATTAATTTTAATCTGAGCTTTACACAGCTGACCCTAACTTAACTTTTATCCTAACGTACTATTATATAAAATATTAGAATATGGTCGAACTTAATTGGTGGGCAATTCAATGCACCAAGTTGTGCGGCCCGAAGGCCGCACTGATTCGGAACAACCTTCCAATTTTTATAGGCTTTTAACTTAAAATGAATCAATCGAAAGTACTTTAGGAACAGAAAGACAAAGTTTCTTATATATTTTACGATTTAAAATAATAATTGTAAAAAATTAAGTACTCATACATATAAACATTAAATTTTATGAATACTTTTAGTTTTGGGTAAACATCCACTTGCAATTTTTTTATTAACTCTTTCCATAAGATTAGTCCACCTATGCCGTATTTCTTTGGGTTTAATTTGCACTTGATAATGGCAGATCTAGAAAACGACAATATATTACTCAAGTGCAAGCTTTTTTTCAAAGATGTTACAATTATTATAAATAAAGTGTTTAAATAAAAATATATTTTCATGTAAAATATAAAGTATTGTTTTTTATTTGTAATTACCGAGTAGATCTAAAGGTAAGTCAATTAGGCAGCGCGCTGTACCGACAGCGCTCACCGCCCGTCATAAACAATTTTTTTTTGCTTAATCTAATCACGAGCAGTCAAATTTTTTTGCGGATTTCGTTACTTAAATGTTCAATGCAAAATACCTCGAAAAAAAAAATTTTGTTTTTTGAGGGAGAAGTCATTTAAATTTTCATTTGTTAATTTAAAAGTTAATTAACAATATGAAAATATATAAATAATTTGAACTCTTACATATTTCATTAAAATACAAGTATTGAACTATAAATTCTGAAAGTTTCATTGAAATATCTCTAATAGTTTTTTAATTATCGATTTTTTAACTAAAAGTCATAAAAATTTTCATTAACAAAAAAATTGCTGTTAAAATGAAAATTTTAAAAAACTGTTTTGGGGATTAATTGTTGATAGTGACTATGTCATGAAAAAATACTAACATCAAAATTCGATGATCAAGTGGAAAATGAGGGGTCCATTTGACGTGATCTTGCTCATTAATAATATAACTAATATAAATTATTATTATTACGTTATTATTGATGAGCATCGAGAAAAGAGATTTATCAATTTTTTATTTTGGTAATGTCCTCGAGTTTTTTGTGATTATATTATATTATTATTTAAATTACAATTGTTCATTAAATAATAATTACGTTGCTTATAATAATTCGAATTTAGTTTGATTTAGATCATACAATGTCGTGGAAAATGTATTTCAAATTTATTCTTTACTTTCACATTCCAATTCTAATTTTTGCTGGATACATACAGGATAAATTGGTAAATATGGTTTTTTTTAATCAATAACATACTTATGAACACTAATATTTACATAAAACTGGTGTTTTAATCATAAGAACCAAATATTTAAAAACCGATATTAATATTATTTGTTTTAATTAGATCCTCTATAAAAATTTATTGAAACTTATGAAGTCAAATAAAAACTAAAATTTTCAGATAAATTCTAAAATATTACAAGTAACAAGACTTGATGGACAATGCCGTGGTAAAAACGTTCCAATGCAATCATTTCATCAAGGTCTTAAATGTGGAACTTGGGGGATTTTTATAGCCAATAATACCATAATAATTAAAGAAGATATGCCTATTAACATAAAGGTAACTTTGGTAAAATTTGCAATTTTTTATGACTTAAAATTATATCACTTGAATTTGTGTATTTAATTTTTTTTATTATATAATTTTTAAAATGTTTAAGTTAACAGCTAGCTATTACAGCCTATTGGGTTTGGTTTTATTAAATCATACTCAGAGGGCAGGCCAATTATAAATAAATAACAAAATTGAGAATATAAAGGCATAGTCGCTGAAATATTTTTTAGAAATTCAAAACTTAGAAGTATAAGTTAAGGCAATAAAATTATTTATAGGTATCAAATAAAGTAACTTATTTTTTAAGACGCTTTAAATATTTAAAATTAATTTAATATTTGTTTTATTTAAATTTGTTACTGTTCACTAAAATAATAAATTGTAAAATTAAAATTATGTTGTAGATGAATCTTACAATATACAAATGTCAGGCTCGAGAAAATTTAGATTCATGCGAAGAAGTTGGTAAATATAATAACATGGATTATTGCCAATCAATTAATCCGGATAATTTAATAACAAATCAAAGTCCTTTTGCGATGCATTATGAGCCTAAGTATAAATGTCCAATTAAAAAGGTATTAAAATATAATTTTATTATATAAGACACTTTTAATAGCTACTAACATTACACAATGCAAAAATAGCTATTTATGCAATTAGGCTGTGTGAAAAACTCACTTTTCCACACTAGTGCGGAAAAGCTTATATTACTACTCAAACGAATATCGAAAGTTGAACTTTTTCAAACAGCAGTAGAAAAATATACTATATAAAATTGAAAAATCATGCATTTGATATATTTCAAACTATACGGTAGCTTATCTTTATATTACTTTGCTAATTTATTTTCTTTTCAGGGAATCTATAGATCATATAATGCCACATTGAATCTTGCTGCATTTATGTTTCTTAAAATTGACAATTATTATTATAGATTAACTAACAACATTTTTTCTCCAAAGGACGATAAATTAATTGGTTGTGTAGCGGCTGAAGCACAACTAAAAAATTCCAAACTATAAAAATGATTTGTATTGACATAGGCGCAACTATTGGGGGGGGGGGGGAGGTAAATCATAATTAATTAATTTTCCAAAATTATTTGACGGAAGATAGTGTCGTAGGTAAAAATTAACCTTTGAAAAGAAATCCCAAAAATCCCCCCTTCCCCCTATTATTAGATCTAGATGCGCTTATTTATAGCACTGTAAATATCGATAAAAATTGGTTGCACTCTTGTTAAATCAGACTATTATTATGTTAAATTATTATGAAAAAATATTTAACAAATAAAAAAATCTGAAGTTTTGTTGTTTATTTAGCCATTTCATTTTTAATTTTTATCTAATAATAATTATTATACTAATAAAAATTTTCAAAATTTCGTAAATCTTGGATTGATGCGATGAATAATTTTAGACAGCAGACCAGGATCTATCGACTTCAATTATCGGTATTTTTCCGTATTTGAATCTACAAATTGAAAATAAAAAAAGAAAAATACAAAATTTTTATTTACCTAATTTTTATTCAAAGCCTCTAATTCGATTTGAATCACAAATTTTTAATGCATTAAATAAAAAAAATACACAAAAATGTTGAGGGCGGTTTGCTACACACTTTCGTAAATTGCGTGCTTAGTCAAGATCACGGATAAAAACAAGAACGAAAAATTTTTGCTACTACCACTGACAAGGATAGGACGATCAGGAGATTTTCTTTATTGATTTAAATTTAAAGTGTGGTCATCCTAGCCTAATACAAATTGAAATATTGGGAAGAAGGATATCATATAATTATGATCAAAATTTCACTTAAGGTAAGTTTCTTTAATCTAATAATTTCGGCTTAATTGGTCTTAATATATTTTTTGTCAATTGTATTTCAGTTAGTTGATTGCAATAAAAACAAAATTACGTGAAAAAATTTTGTTGTCGTCACTTAAAGGTGAAATACCTAAGACGGGAATATAAATTAATTTTTGTGATAGTAAAAAAAGATTTGTTTATTATTTTTAAACGTTTGAGAATTGTTTATTATTACTTTTAATTAATATTGTTATGGCACTATCGTTCTGGAAGACTGGCGCGAGTTGTAAAACGGAGTAAATTCGAGACTCTGTTGTATTGATCTGAAACAAACCGGAACATTTTGTATTATTATTAACATTCTTACGATGCGCCTGAAGCAAAAATCAACAAAAAATTCAAGAAATTACTTTTAAAAAATAATTTGAATTTTACACAAATTGTTGAGTTATTTTGCAATAACAAAATAATTTTTTTAAATATAGATTTAAGTATTTTATTAAAATGCGTGTAAAATTTCAGTAAAATCAATTATTTTTTGAGTTTTCGATCACACCAATTGAATAAAGTGAAGATTGAATGGAAACAGGATAAAATAGTGAACGATAAAAAAGTTGGAGAGCTTGAAAGTAAACTGGAAGCGGTTGAATATAGACTGGAACAGCAAGAAAGAGAAAGCAGAAAGAACAAATTGGTAATAACTGGTCTGAAATTTGAGACAGATGAAAACAATACAATGAAAGAGAAGATGGAAAAGTTTATAAAACAAAACCTAAAGGTCGAGGCTACAATAACAGCGGCGTACAAGATAGGAGAGAGGAAAAGCGTTATCGAAGTAGCAAACTGGGATAAAAAGCTGGAAATAATGAAAAATAAATCTAAGCTGAGACGCTTGAACAATGAGAAGGTATACATAGATAATGACCTGACAATCGCAGAAAGAAAAATACAGGCAATAATAAGAGAGCGAGCAGAAGAGCTGAAAAAATCTGGTAAAATAGTAAAAATTGGTTACCAAAAACTTATATGCGAGGGTAATATGTGGAGATGGATGAATAAAGAAAGATGCTTACGGGATGTTCCAAAAAACTGACCGGATTTAAGGAACAGGAAAAACTTAAGACGGACCGGCGAGAAAACAAAACAAATGATTTGGTGAAAATGGAAATGTGGAAAATTGCTACTTGGAATGTAAGGGGATTAAATGGTAAGGAAGCGGAGCTATTATATAAATTTAACGAACAAAATTTGGATATATTAACATTAACTGAAACAAAAAAAAAGGGAAAAGGAGAGATTATGCTTAACGAACACTTGCTGATATACGGAGGGTTGAAAATAGAAGAGAGAGCAGCGGCAGGGGTGGGTTGTGTAATAAGTAAGAATTTGATCAAGTATATTGAAAAATGGGAGACTATTAACGAAAGAATACTTATAGTAGAGGTAACAAATGAAAATGAAGATATAAACACAATAATTTCAGTTTATAGACCTAATGAAGATGAAAAAGCAGAGATAAAGAATAAATTTTAGGATGATCTAAATTTGGTAATAGAAAACAATAGAGGAAAGATCTATTTAGCAGGAGATTTCAATGGACGAGTGGGGAGAAGTAGCTTTGACTCACCAGTAATTGGTATACATGGAGAAGAGAGAAAAAACAACAATGGAAAAAGACTAATAGAATTCTGCAAATTGAATGACCTGATAATAACGAACACCTTCTATAGCCACAAGGATATACATAAATTCACAAGACACGGCAAGGAAAACAAGGAAAAATCAATAATAGACTCCATATTGGTTGAAAGAAAAAATAGAAAAGAGATACAAGATGTAAAAGTAAAAAGAGGACCAAATTAGAAAGAAATACATCGGAAAGGAACAAATGCAAAAAGTCAACACAGCTGAATATAGAACAACCAAAACGTACAAACTAAGAAATGAAAAAATGGCAAAAAAATACGAAGAACTCGTTACAAAAAGGATTAGAGAAGAGAACTCAATAATAAAACATGCAAAGCTTGAAGACTTGTGGAATATTTATAAGACCATACCAACAGAAGCAGCAAGTGAGGTATGCGGAACATTGAAAGTAAAAAATAATAAAAAGCAAACCGCATGGTCGAGCGAAGAAATTAAAGAACAGATAAAAATCAAAAAAGAAAAGTGGAAAACACTATTACAACATAGAAATGATGATACGATACAAAAATCAAAGACGGAAAGTAAAAGAGATGGTTGAGAATGCAAAAAAGAAAAGTTGGAGCGAATTTGCGAAAACAATGGAAACGAATAGCAAAGAAAATCAAAAGCTTTTTTATAAAACAATGAAAAACATAAAAACAGAAAGGGATTCTCTTACCATAACAATAAAAGATAAAAACGAGAAGTTAATCATAGAAGAAGATAAAATTATGGAAAGATGGAAAGAATATTTTGTGACATTGTTATGCGACGCAGAACACAAAAGAGAAAAGCGAAACAGAAACTATAAATAACGAAATAGAATTAGAAGATGTAGAAAATGCTCTGAAAACAATGAAAAATGGTAAAGCCCCAGGACATGATAAAATAACAGCTGAAATGATGAAAGCTACGGGACCAGAGGGTATAAAACTGTTCTGGGAAATCTGTAAAAAATCATGGAAAGAGGAAGAGGTTCCAGAAGATTGGAGAATAGGGGTTATACTGCCTGTACATAAGAAAGGAAATAGAAAGGACTGGAAAAACTATAGAGGTATAACACTGCTAAGTACTGCGGTGAAAATATATGAAAAAATACTGGGAAAAAGACTAAGAGTATTTGTGGAACTTAACCTTGAAGAGGCTCAGAGTGGATTTAGAAAAAGTAGAAGTGTACAAGACCATATATTTAGTATTAAACAGATTATACAGAAGACATTGACGAGTTGGACAAGTGCATATTTCGCATTCATAGATTTTGAAAAAGCATTCGATCGAGTACAAAGACAACGAATATGGAACATACTAAAACAACGAAAAGTTAGTGAAAAACTGATAGAAACAATAAAGAGCCTGTACAAAGAAAATTACAACTATGTTAGTACAAGAAACATAAAATCAGAGAAATTCCAAACACATCAAGGATTGAGACAAGGAGGAGTAATGAGCTCTGTATTATTCACGATATTCCTGGATGAAATAATGAAGGAATGCCAACATAACGTTAAAAAACTAGTAGTGGGCAATAGAAACATGCAAAAAGTTGAAATTGCGGAATGCGCTTTTGCAGATGATATGGTTATCATGACGGGAAGCAAAGAGAGACTACAGCATAACCTCAAAGTGTGGAATGATAAACTACAGGAGAATGAAATAAAAATAAATAAAGGAAAGACTAAAGTAATGGTAACATCGCCCGAGGAAAAAACACTAAGCATCACAATTGATAATGAAAACATCGAACAGGTTGAGAACTTCAAGTACCTAGGAGTGATTATACAAAGTAATGGGAAGCAAGAAAAAGATATTGAGGAAAGATGCGAGAAAACGATGAAAATGTACCATTCTATCAACAAAAAATTTATATGTAAGAAGAAATGAAATTGCAAAAGAAACAAAGATTACCGTGTTTAAAACCATCTTTAGACCAATACTAACCTATGGGAGTGAGACATGGGTCTTGAATACACCACTTAAGATCAAGGTACAGGCAGTAGAAATGAAATTTTTGAGAGCTGTACAGGGCATCACTATGATGGATAAAGAAAAAAATTTGGATGTAAGAAAGAACCTAAAATTGGAATCAATACAGGAGTATGTAGAAAAAAGGCAACTAGGATGGTGGGGACACTTACGAAGAATGAATGAGAATCGACAAACAAGAAAAATATGGAAAGCCAAAGAGGGCCGTAGAAGGAAAAGAGGTAGACCACAGGAAACATGGGAATGGCATCATAGAAAAAATAATCACTAATAGAGGAACTACAATGCAAGAGGCAGAACAACTAGCCAACGACAGAAAAAAGTGGGCGCATTATGTGAAAGATTTTGATAATGATGTATAGTAAAAGATTGTATATCCTACACCTTAGAGGTAAAAGGGACTAAATGATTATATATTGTCGTGTTTCAAAAGTGATTCGGACCCACCCTATACATTTTGGTAAAAATTCATTTTCTTATTTAAGTTGTGTTTAAATTGATTTTAAGTTGGAAGATTGTAAAATTAGCAAGGTGGGGACGAATCACCGAAAATTCAAGACCTTTTTGCCAAAAATGGTCGACGCGATGGACGTTTGATTTGCTAGTCTGAAAAGTTTAATTGAATAAGTTTATAGTTTGAAAATATAAGAAGTGTTTTTGATGAAAGTGTTTTATTTGATATTTATAATTGGATGTATCAATTTTGGAAGATTTTTGAGAAATTTTGAAAATAAAATTTAAACAGAAGAAATTAAAGATAGAAAAGATTGAAAAAGGTGGAATTGGATGGCAATTACAATTACAATTGAAAATATAATTAAAAGTTTGGTAAATAAAAATTTTACATTGTTATATTAAAAATTTATTGAAGGAACTATAAAATTTGTTTGAGAAGCGGGCTGATGCGATACGGCTATCGTAGCATTTTGTATTCCCATTTTTGAATATTATAATAAAACAAAATACGTATTATTTTGAATTGGATAATTTTTCATTGGAAAAATTTAAAATAAAATTAATTTGGATATTATACATCTCCATATATATATACCAATTTGAAAAATTTAGTTTTGAGAAAAACGAGTTTCTTTATTTTGTTTAAATTTTTAAATTTAGATAAAAAAAAATTAAATAATTTCAGTAACTTACCCCTTCAGAGTTTCCGTTTAAATTAATTTTTCTCCATAAGTTGTTTTCAGCGGTATTGATAGTATTTGCTCCTTTAAGGATCCTCAGCAATACGGAGTTCAGCCACTGACAGTTATCTCGAAAATAACTCATTCTTTTTAATATAACACACACTTATATTTAATTTGAGCACTTAGGATGGTTAAGTATAATTTAATTTATTGTTTTACAGGATATCAAAATATTTTTTTAAATTTGATAAAACTGCGTACATTTGTAGTAAATACGCATAGCACCACATACAAAAAGCAGTACAGTATAAATTATTTTAGTAATTGCCAAAAATCATCGCGGAAATGTTTTGGTTATTAATTGGAGTTGGATTAATTGCAATTATTTATTTATATTTTATTAAACCTGTGCAATATTGGAAAAACCATCAAGTACCACAACAAACCGTCTCAAAAATATGGTGGGAATTGATTTTAGGATTCATCCCATACAGAGGAATTGGAGAGCAAATGCAAAATGCTTATAATGATTTTCCTGGCAAAAGGTAACATACTTTTAATTTTTTAAAATTAAAATTATACGATGTGAATCAATAGTCATCAAATCATCTCTCCCCTTAGTTGTCAAAACATAAATTAATAATAATAAAATTAATGTTATCAAAACATAAAAATTAAGTAATATATTATTAGTTCTTATAATATAAATATGAATAATAAGGTTGTTTTAATTTTATTAGGGAGTCTTGTCCAGGGCCGCGCCGACCACCGGCAGCGCCTGTGTGCAAAACCTATTTAGCGCCTCTTTTTTTGTCGTCGTGTTTCGACATGGAAATCATGAATATCCTTTTTATTTTTCAATTTTTGACATTTGACTGAAATATATTTTGCAGTTTTATATAGCATTCTCCTAAATAGGTAAAAGCGGTTTCCTTCCGCTTCCGCTTGGTAATTACTGCGAAAAATAAAACGCGAATTAAACTTTTACATACTTTATTTGAGATATTAATTGTATAGATGAAATACGTGAAATACGTATTGTATACGTGAAAAATTCAGTGTGCACTACTCAAAAGCAAACTTTTGTGTAAAACAAAATTTATGCTTAAAATAAATCCAAATTATAATAAAATGTCTAGATGTTTATTTTTTCCTCTTAAATTGGTTTTTCTAAAAAAAATATACATATATATTTCTACGGGCCTACAGAATAAGAAATAAGTAAAATAATAAAACCTAACAAAATGTTAAAATAATAAATTTTAACTGTTAAGTAAATAATTACATACTACAAAGAAACATAATATTTAAAGAAACCAAAATACCAAAAATTCACATTAAACAGGGTTGAACTTAGAAAAATTTGAATAAACAAGAAATTAAAATTTGAAAAAATTGTACTATAGAAATGATAAAAATTACTTAAAATTAAAAAACTCTGTAACATAATATAAAGACCTTTATTTCACGATTATTTCCGATCATCAGTCATGTATAACAGTAAAAATAACAAAAAGTAAGAGCAAATATACCAAACAAAATTGAAAAAATTTACTACTAAATACCACAAAGTTATTTTCTATTTTACGTTAATATTTTATATCAATATAAAAATAATTATTATTATTGTAGAATTAGAAGAATTTTTTCTCTTGTAATTAAATAACAATACTATTGAAGAAGTTTACATTTCTGATTCATCCAATATTATACTATAAAATATAATTTTAGATACGCTGGAATGTATCAATTATATACTCCAACTATATTACTGCGGGATCCAGACCTTATTCAACAAATAACTATCAAGGATTTTGATTCCTTTACCAATCATACTTCCTTTCTACCAGAAGATATTGGTGATATTTTTAACAGCACTTTATTCAATTTAAAAGGTACAGTTGAACTTGGAATGAGCTTAATTTTCGAAAAAATTCCTAAAAATGTATTTGAATGTTAACTATTTCAGATGAAAAATGGCGAAAAATGAGAGCAACGTTATCTCCTTCATTTACGAGTAGTAAATTAAAAACAATTTTTCCTCTCATAACCGAATGCTCTGCACAGTTTGTAAATTATTTTGATCAAAATACAAAGGAAGTGAAGGCGGTCGAAATGAAAGAAATCTTTTCAAAAGTTTGTATGGACATAATTGCCACATCATCATACGGAATTACTTGTAATTCTTTGGAAAATCCCCATAACGACTTCTATAGAACTGGAAGAGCCCTGACCAATTTTCAAGATATTATGGCAAACCTTAGACTGATTCTTTTGTTTTTCTTACCAAGAGTTGCCAAGGTACAAAGATTTAAATAAAATCCTTTAATTTTATTTTTAATATTTTAGGCTTTGAATGTGAAATTTTTTAATACAAAACACGTAAATTTTTTCAATGATATTATCGATCAAAACATTAAATCCAGAGAAGAACATGGAATCGTGAGACCAGATATGATTCAATTACTATTGGAAGCACGAAAGAAACTTGACAATAATCCAGTAATAGAGCAGGTCGACGACGAAGGTTTTGCAGTTTTAAACGAAAATACATCAGCAGCAACGTCATCCACTAAGTTTAACATAAGCAATGAAGACACAGTGGCGCAAGCGTTTTTATTTTTCTTGGCTGGATTTGACACAGTTTCTAACACATTGAGTTTTTTAGCTTATGAGCTTGCAGTTAATCCTGACGTTCAAGAAACATTGTACGAAGACATATTGAAACATCAAAACGATTATGGAGAACACCCAACCTATGATAGTTTAATAAAAATGAAGTATTTAGACATGGTCATTTCAGGTAAGTTTTAACCTTGACGATTCAATGCACCTAAATTATATTTCATTTTTAAATTGTAGAAACCTTACGTAAATATCCTGCAAGTGTAATGATAGATAGAGTTTGCAATAAACGTTACACAATTCAACCTACAACCGATGAAGAAGCACCAGTAACTTTAGACGAAGGTGGTATAATTTGGATTCCTATTATTGGATTACATCGAGATTCTCAATTTTATTCAAATCCTGACCGCTTCGATCCAGAAAGATTCAGCAATGAAAATAAATCTAGCATTGCTCCTGGAACGTACTTACCTTTCGGAAGTGGACCACGGCATTGTATGGGAAATCGATTTGCTCTTATGGAGATGAAGATAATTATTTATTATCTGATATCTAAATTCAAACTTGTTGTAGTCGAGAAAACACAAATACCTTTAAAGATGGCCAAAAGTCAAATTGCTATGGTTGCTGAAGATGGCTACTGGGTTGGATTTGAAAAAAGAATAATAAAGTAATATATTGCAGCGATACTTCTTAAAAAGATAGTTTTTCACATACACTTCAAAGTGCTCCCGACCAGCCTCTTAACTGCGGGAGATAAGATTGTCGTTTCTCAGGGTAGGTTCTCAAAATAAAAATAATTCTAATCCAAAAAAATAAATAGACTTCCAAAGATAATCCAATATATAATAATCAATTATGATAATCAAAAATAATATAATTAATATTCTAAATCCAAATCAAATTCAATGCGAAATAAGTGTAAATTTTAATAGGGTTCGTACTTTCGATTTCTTTTATCCAAAACTTCGGCTTATCTTTTTCGCACATTCGTTCCTACGAATTTTATTTTTAATTTTTCCAATTTTAAATTTAAATCAAATTTATAATTCCAACTGCTCTTTCAAAAATTAATCAACCAGATTAACAGACTACCGCTCGGTGACCACTTATAAAAAATCCAAAATCCAAAATATCAAAAATATAATTCCAAAATAACACAATAATGCATACTCATAAAAATCTCTATATTTAAAATAAATCTAAATGTTACTCACAACTTCAAAAATATCACAAAATCTCAAAATATCTCATAGAGCCAAAAACAACAACCGGCCCGGACGGCCATCTTTGGCAATAAACCTGGAGTTTTTCCTGATTCGCCTCCCACCCTTCAATTTTACAATGCTACAATTTAAACTTATTAAAACAAAATTTTTCAAAATGCACAGGTGGGTGCGAATCGCCTTGAAACACGACAATATTAATGCTTGTATCTATTGCTATGTTATGTATACGTGAGTGTCGGCGGAGAGACAGAATTTTTAAATTCTTAATATAGAACTATGACAGTTTTACTAATATTTTATAATGTTGCATAATTTGAAAAACTGTCACGTAACATAAAAATAGATTCTCTCCAGTCATTTGTAATCGCACAAATATATGTATGTATTGCTGTGTACTCTCCGTAAAAATCTACAGTCTCTTGTTTGCCTCGGATTAACCCTGGTGTGCGGGAACAATTGATAATTTTGTAGGGGTCGAAGGGTTCTTGCGTTATCGAAATAAAGGAAATATTCGTCTTGTTTCAAATAATTAATAATCCAAAAATAATTATTAAATCCAATTTAATTTAAATTCAATATCATGTAAAATAAAATTTTAGTGGGTTCTTACTTGCTATTTTATGCTTATCCAAATCGCCCGCTTATCATTATCACCATTCGTTCCTACGAATGTAATTTAAATTTTCCAATTTCAAATAATTCAAATTTAATTTATAATTTTACCAGCTTTTTTCAATCAAACCAAATCAATCAAAACTACTATTGTTTGGTAGTCGCTTATAAAAATTATCCAAATCGACTTCAAATCTCAAAATAATACTTCCAAAATAGCGCAATAATGCATTCGCATAAAATCACTTTATTTAAATCAAAATCAAAATTATTACTCACAAATTCAAAATAATATCAAAACTCAGCGTATTAAAAATCAAATTCAGCGGGCATGCAAAATCTTGCACCCGCTGTCGGCCATGGTTGGCACAAAAAGCCACTATCTCGATCTTTTTCTCCCCACTCTGCACTTTTCCAATTTAAACGTTTAAAAATAAAATTAACAAATTTTTACAATTTAGCACAGGTGGGTCGAAAATTTTGTTTCACGACAGTATATGTTATGGCGGCCATAAAAATTTGTTATAGTATATATTTTGTAAGTGAACACAATTTAAAATGTTGTATAGGAAATGCTAATAATATTGCTAATTTTAATATGAAATGTAAAATATAAAATACAGTGTTAAATTTTATAATAATTTTAAATAAATAAAGTTCGATTCAAATGTCTGTGTATATACGTCACTAATTTCTGATGAAAGGATATACTAAATGTAATTTAGGACGTCGTTTAGTTTTATTTATAAGAACAATTCAACCTACAACTGATAAAAAAACACCAGTAACTTTAGAAGAAGAACGTGTAATTTGGATTCCTTTATTGCATTACATCGAGATCCTCAATTTTATCCGAATCCTGCCCACTTCGATCCCGAAAGATTCAGTGATAAAAATAATTCTAACATTACTTTTGGAAGTGGACCGCGGCATTGTATAGGAAATCGATTTACACTTATAGAGATAAAGATAATTATTTATTATCTGATATCTAAATTTAAACTTGTAGTGGTCGATAAGACACAAATACCTTTAAAGATGGTAAAATGCCATATTGCCATGGTTGCTGAAGATGGCTATTGGGTTGGATTACAAAAAAGAATAGATATGTAAATAAATTTTATCGACGGTTATATCTATTGCTATGTTATTGCTATGTTGCTATTATCGGTGGAGAGTCAGTTTTTTCTTTGAATGATAATTTTACTAATATTTAAATGACAAATAATTTGAAAAACCTATTATCTAATAGTACTACTAAAAACAGTTACGTAACATAAAAATAATTTTTGTCCCACTCATTGATAATGTTACAAATAACTGTTATGGCGGCCATTAAAATTTATTATAAGTAGTACGCAGGGCCATATTTAGACTAGATTTTCAGGGGGGTTTTAAAAATATTAAAAAATAAATAGCTAATTTATTCAAATACAAAGAAAACTAAAATTCAAAACAAAATATTAAAATAAATAAAATAAAATAATAAAATAAATGCAATTTAGAGCAATTTAAACCAGAAAATTTGGATTAACCAATGAAATACGCTGAAAAGCTGTTTTTTAAGAAATATTATTGGTTAATCTACATTTTTTGGTTTAACCTGCAATTGAACAAATGAACCTTGGTAATTTTTTTAAATTTAAATTTTGTTATATTAATTTTTGAAATGTAATGATTGCAGAAAAATGAGTAGAGGGAGATTTTTTTGCCAAGACGACGAAGGCCTATATTTTGCTCCGTTGATGTTTTTAGTATAATTTTATGCAAGTATTTTTGCAATAAGATTTTATTTTTGATTATTGTTATTGGAAAATTTTGTTTGAAAGTATTTTGGTCGAAAGTGACCGCAAAAAAGTTGAAATTTTGTGCCATTGCTTTTATTTAATTAAAGTGATTATTTTTTGAGCGATTTTTCTTTATTTGAGTTCGATATTCAGAGAAAATTTCGATTTTTGTGAACTTTATTTAAAGGTTGAAAATAATTTGTCTAGGGAGCGACAAATTTTGACTACAGGTTGACTTCTGGGAGGCGTTATCGCGGATAAAATTTTTTTGGTGCCATTTTAAATGTTTTGTTTAACTACTACGATATTTTAAATAAGTTTAAACTTATTCATATTTTAATTTTAGACTCTCTTGTAAAAAACCGTCTTTAAATAAAATTTTTAATTTTAAGATTTGAATAAAAATCACAAACTAAATTCTTATTTTACAGATGGCAATGGTAAAATAATGTTGCCAAAACGAAGAACTAAATTAAACTGAAAGAAAATTTCACAAATCTTAAGTAATGTACATATTTTCAAATAAAATTCACACTATAATATAAGACAATTTATGGGTTTACAATGCCCACTCTAATTTATTACGGAAGTGTTAGTTTAAGTTATGCTTTCCAGAAAATTTTTGGTTCAAACAATTTATAGCAATTTAAAATTTTTACCATAATAGTAAAAATTAAGATAAAATAACTATTTCATTTATTTCAATACAATTACTTTTCAAAAAATCTAAAATTAATTAATAGGAGTAATAACTAACAATTAATCTCCGGATATTAATACGAATTTCCGATTTTTTAATTTGGGATTTAATTTATTAGAAATATCTATTTAGTTTTAATTTTTATTTTAACACTTCAAGTCTAATATTTTTGTTTTTTCTGATTTTTTTTACGATTGCAGTCGAACTTCCAGTACTTTATTAATTGATAAATAATTCCGGGGAGGGGATTGTAACCCCTAACCCCCCCCCCCGTAAATACGGCCCTAAGTAGTAGCTATATACTATTTTGTAACTGAACACAATTCAAAATTTTATATATAAAATGCTAACAATCTTGCGCGTTTTAATATGAAATTAAAAAAATACAGTGTAAAAGTTTATATAAAAATTTAAATAAATATTGTTAAATTCTTTTCGCTTTATTGTATTATTATAAGGTTACACATTATTTTAATGTCCTTGATTTCCGGTTTTAAAATTTGACTTACCGCGCCTTAATTACGGTTTTAATTTTATTGTAGTGTTTTAGCTGACGATAACGGATAGATTTTGTGGTTGACGTGTGTTGGAGTTTGTAAAAGTGGATGCGCAATGTTCCAAATTTAAAGTTTAACATTACAAATTTGGCCAGTTTTCGTTCTTTTTAAGAGTTGAATTACTTTGGATTGAATATGAATAATTTTTTTAATTTTAAACTATTGTTTTTTCTAAAATTTACTGCTATATAATTTTTTGAGTTTTATGTTTGAAAATTAAATACTCTATTAAATTCTATAAAATGTGCATTTTTGAGTATAGTATGGGTTCAAAAATGCAAACCAAAAATGTTTTTTGAAAAGTTTCAAAATAAAAAACAAAAATTAATATAACCATGAGTAAAGAATATTAAATTATTCTAAAAATGTCTAAAATTATGTAAACGAATCAGATAAAGCAGATAGGCATTTATTTATAATGTCATGGCTAAGTTTTTGTTATCTCTTATCAATAAATTATATTATTAATATTATTTTAATTAATAAGTTTTAAACGCTTTTTGTTGTATTAACTTTACTTTTAGAAAATCCGGTATGTACTTGCTCTTAGTTGGTGGTGTTTTAATTGCATTTATTTATTTATATATAATTAAACCCCTTCGATACTGGAAACACAACGATGTACCCCAAAATAGTGTAACAGAAATATGGAAAGAATTTTTTATGATTGCGATTTCGAACAGGGGAGTTGCACTATTTTACTATTTGCTATAACTATTTTGCTGGAAAAAGGTAAATAAATTTGTTGTTAATGTTTATGTTTAAAGTTTTAATATGTGAATTTGTAGATACGGTGGAATAAATCAATTCTACACACCAATTTTATTATTGCGCGATCCGGCTTTGATACAGCAAATCACAATAAAGAACTTCGATCATTTCACCGATAATACCGATTTTCCCCAAAATAACGAAGACATTTGGCAAAAAAATTTATTTGTTTTAAAAGGTGATTAAATTTGTTCTTCCCCCGTTAAAAATTTTATTAATTCAAAAAAAATTTTTTAGGAGATAAGTGGCGAAATATGAGAGCAACACTGAGTCCGTCGTATACCAAAAGCAAAATGAAGATAATATATCCGCTTATAATCGAATGCGCTAAACAATTAGTAAATTATTTGGAAAATGAAATAAAAGATGAAAAAACGGTTGAGATGAAAAAAATTTTCAGCAAACTCACTACAGACGTAATAGCTTCATCTGCTTTCGGAATTCCTTGTAATTCTTTCGAAAATTCCAAAAATGAGTTTTTTCTCACGGGAAGAGCAATTACAAATTTTCAAAGCTTCTTGTCGAATCTTAGAGTAATGCTTTTGTTTGCTTTTCCCAAATTTGCAAAAGTAAGTACCAAATAGGTTTAGGTATTACCATTAATTGAAGAATATTTACATTTAAGCTACTAAATCTGAAATTTTCAAACCCAAAGTATGTCAGTTTCTTCAAAAATATTATTTCGGAAAACATAAAGTCGAGAAGAAACTATGGAATAGTTAGGCCCGACATGCTTCATTTACTTTTGGAAGCAAAAAGAAAAATTGCTACTGACGACATAATCGATGAAGTCGAAAATGAAGGATTTGCAGTTATTAGCGACAAATCATCCCAAGAAAAGAATTGTAATAAATGTGAAATAAGTGAAGAGGATATAATAGCACAAAGTTTTATATTTTTCTTTGCTGGTTTTGAAACAATATCTAATATAACCAGTTTCATGGCTTACGAACTTGCCATCAATCCTGAAATTCAGGAAAAGTTGTACCAAGAAATACTAAACAACGAAACCCACAATTTCGGGGAATACCCGGAATACGATAATCTGTCTAAATTAAAATATTTAGATATGGTAGTGTCTGGTGAGTTTGAATGGTTTTAGTGTTGAGAAATTTAATGCCATAATTTGTAGAAACGTTAAGAAAATATCCGACAACTACCATATTAGGTAGAGCGTGCACCAAACCATATACAATTCAACCTGAAACCAAAGATGAAAAACCGATCAAAATAAAAGTGGGCGATGTGGTTAGGATTCCTATTATTGGCATTCACAGAGATCCACGATTTTATCCCGATCCTGAACGTTTTGACCCCGAAAGGTTTAGCGATGAAAATAAATATAAGATTATATCTGGAACATATATACCTTTTGGAAGTGGACCACGACATTGCATTGGCAATCGTTTTGCACTTATAGAAGTAAAACTTGTGTTCTATTATTTGTTATCCAAGTTTAAACTTGTGGTTGTCGATAAAACTCAAATACCTTTAAAGATAGCCAATAGTCAAATTTCCATGGTTGCTAAGAATGGTTATTGGATGAGATTGCAGAAAAGAAATGATAAATAAAATAAAAATTATTTGAATAAATAATTGCTATTTGTATTTCTTGCTTTTTTATAATTAGGTCGGAAGCCCTTCCCCCCACCCTACTTAAAAGGGTTTTCTAAAGAAAGTCTGATTTCTGGTTTCTTTTTTTAACATAAAATGTTTATGTAATATGAATGGAATTAAAACTTGCTCTTCACTGCATTTGATCTGATTTTAAATTTGTGGTAGTTCCTAAAACCAAAATTCCACTTAAAATAGCTCGAACTCAACTTTCTTTGAAAACTGTAAAGATATCTGGCTTAGATTGTAATGAGAATATTTTTGTTAAATCAATAAACTCGTCGCCACACCTGGAATCGATCTTCTCCAGTAATAGTGTGACGAAGCCCAGATTGTAAAAAAACCTCTGACTCAAAGATGGCAAGACAATCAAACACGACCCTCTCGTCGTTTTAAAGGTAAAGCACGCGTTCATTCGATCTTCAACTAATGTCGACATTAAATTTGCTGGCAATACTTTTTACTTCACGCGTCAGGTTAAAATCCCAAAACTGGACTCTTGCGCAATTGCAATTATCTAAATATGATAATATAACTGACTTCTGCTGCACTTCTAAAAAATGCCTCCGTCTTACTTGACGATTCAACATGAAGTCCCCCGCTTACGCGTGAAGTGTGTGATAAGCCGAAACTGCGCGGAAGAGTCTGCGTAAGAAGGCGGTATCCACCATGGGCGTAGGACGCGATCGATAGTTAAGGGTCGCGGAAACAGTTATGCAAATAATTGTTACAAGATTAGAAAAACTTCGTGTATCCGTTTCATAACAGATTTATAAAAATTCATTCCAAGATTATTTAATTAAAAATTCATTATAATAGTTATTAATTATATAAGGGGATTAAAGAGCTTCTAATCCACGAGAAAAAATGGGCACTCGAGGCACAGCCGAGAGTCACATTTTTTCGAGAGAATTATAGGCTTGCTAATTCCCGAATGTAATTCAACGTTTTATCCACGATCATGGCCAAATCCATAAGAAAAAATTTTGGTTTTCAAAAACGTCAGATTTACAAATTGATTTTGACCAATACCTACTGATTTTGAACTGAAAACTAATCCACTAGTGTATTAAAAAGCCTCTAATTCACGGAAAACAGACATATTAAACCTTCCTAATATAGTGGTCGTGGATAAAAATATAAATAGAAAATTTTAACTAAATTGTATTTGATTTATCGCCCGTTTCAACTTGTTTAGCCATACAATGTACGCTAGAAGTACGTCAGGACTTTACGGCCGATGAAAAGTACAGTAGCCGTCATGGAAATTTCATCGAACATTATATAATTATTTATTTTCTAAAATTGAAACTTAATTTAACCGAAGACACTCTCAATTATTAATTTAGATTTGGATAATGAAATTTTGAAAAACGGCAACTCAATCGGCAGAAATAAAGGTCAATTCTATGTCTAAATAGCACTTGAATTGAATATAACGTTATTATAACGTATATATATTTTTATACAGAAAATAATTATTTTTAATTTAACAAAAAGTATTACAAATATTACAGTAAACTTTAAAATATAATTGATGCGTTTTGACGAGTTTAAAGTAATTATCCAATAATTTAACTTTAATTAAAGTGACTTTTAAAGTATATTAAAAGATTGGTACTATTTATTTTAATTATTTCTCTTAATTTATCAAAAGCAATAAAATATAATTAATCTGAATACAGTAGCAAACTGTTGCATTCACGGAGGTAAAGGTAAAATTTGAAATACAGAAATTTAATATTGATGTGCCTTATCGTAATTTTTCGGTTACATTCGCCTAAAAACATCACGGTTCATGGCTTCCGAGCGATTTTAGCGATTTTTTAAATTACGTAGTTAGTTGATTGAATTCGTGTGACTAATCTAATATATTTGTAGTTTTATAATTTCATATTTCATAGTGTTTATTATCGTTAAGACAGCATATCGAAAAAAAACAATTTATTCAATTTTTGTTTTTGTGTTTGCATAAACAAATATTTCAAAATTGATTGTGTTGAATTAACTGGTGAAGAGGTAAGTAAATATTATTGAATTTTTGGGAATATATGCAAAAACGCAACAACGAATTTAAACATTTTTTAATGAAATTTTGGTAGATTATTGTAAATTACAAAAAATATAAACATTCAAATTTATGGATCATTCAAAAATTTGAGCAATTGTGCTCAAAAAACCTTAAATTTAAAAATTATTGGGGCTGCTTCCTTAAGATATTATTTTATTAAAATATTTTTAGGCATAATTTGCACTAAAAAACAGCAAGTCTAGAAGACAAAAAACTCGGAGGACATCCAAAAATGAAAAAATTTCCCTTAGCCTGTTAGAATTTGAAAATTACAGATCAACAAAGACGCAGATCTTTGTTTTTAAGTTAAGTTCGGTTACGATTATTTAAAAATTTCTATTTCAAATAAATTCATTAAATGATGTAACAGCTGCATTGCTAACAGTCAACCGAGGTCGACTCCTTCCACTAAAACACACTCTTGCCCATATTTACATGGAGCACACGTACCGCCCACAAAATGAGCTGTTTGTGAGCTTTCAACGCAAAAAATTCGATAATTTTTTAAATTATTCAATATAAATATGTATTATAGAGTTCGCACATAGTTTGTTCGCTTCATTTTAATGCTACGTCTAAATATCTTAACTTCAGATTAATGCTAAATCAAAATATCAAAATTTATCTAAAAATATAAATAAACAAGACACATTATTTATTTGATCTTTCTAATCAACTTATCAGCACATTTACGACAATATGTATAATATGTATAGGTATTAAACGAACGAATTTCGATTTCAGTGAAATTTTTTTTGTATTAGCAAAAATATGAAATTTAGTAACATTTTCTCGTTTTTACGTTTAAACCTATGCCATATAATAGAAAAAAAACCTAAAAAACGAATTTTTAAAGTGAATAGTGTGGTAGGTAGTAATATGTAAAGCTAAAATAAACCAACCAAACAAAATATAGATTAATAATAAAATAAATAATATGGTTAAGGGTATTAACATGAGATAATATTTTTTAAAAAATTAATTTTTACATATTAGATAAAGTTGAATTAAATTTTATTATTGAAAAATGAATTATTTGTAAATTTCTCTGTCCACCCATAAGATTGAATTTTTTAAATTCCTAATATTTTTGCACATTTTACTTTTACAGATTCTAGCAATCTTGCTTTTCTTAAAAAATGGAAATTTTGGAAACTACAGCGCATCCAGCTGTAATAAAGAATTTTTACGAATATGCAGAATAATATGAAAGAAAGAATCAAATAAAAATAATTTATTACTTCACTAAAAACAATTAAAAAAATTTTTTTAACCCCATAGCTTAGCCATTTAAGATCTAAAAATTATAATTTACTAAATAAATTGCAAAAATAATATTTAAAAACTATTTTATTATCTTATCTCTATTAAAAAGTAATCTTAAGTTTTTTATTTATAATTAGTCCCAGTATACCGAAAAAATACATATAAGTTTATTATAATTAATTACTACTACAAAGATTAAGAATAATTAATATAAGCAAGTAAAAATAAACTAAAAAACACCTAATCACTGCTAAGCTTACATATTATTATTATTTTACTTGACGTGTTTTATTTTTCTTTAAATTTTTTTGTTATTTATTTTATTATATCTTGATTAAGGTGAGTTTTTAGCACTTTAAAAATTACATTTGTTATTTTTATTATTATTATTAATTTAATACAAGAGAGTTAAATATGATTATAGCGTTTGAGCATAATATAAATCATTTTTTTTATGTAGTGTAGTCTAACGCATCTCAATATACTTTTAAAAAAGAGACAGAAACTAAAAAAAAACTTCCGGGTTTTTAAATTTTTTCGATGCGTTATACACGAGTTGATGTTTAGGGCTATAAGACCATATTATTCGTTTCCGTTACGCCCGTAATTTATATAGAGATTTCATAACAACACCATAAATTTTATAATGATCTTATAGTGATGAACGATGAACTTCTTGGCGATATGGAGATGTCACGGTGTACGTTATTCTCCTTCATCTGGCGTGGGTATGGCGGGCGTTGGAATTTAGTGAGGTTGTGTTCTTCATTTTATAGCGCTGGACTTGAACGGGCTGGAATTTTTGTTTCTTGGATGGGGGGTGGAATGGCGATGCTGATGCGAGCATAGCCCGTGTGAGTGAGCAGGTTAACGTTGATTTTTTTACAGTTTGACCTTGGTTTTCTGAGGGGGCGTGGCTTAGATTTGAGCAGGGCGGCGCTTGAAGGTACGTGGGCTGCCCAGGGTTGCGGGTGCCAAAGTGTTTGATGAACTTGGTTCCTTGGAGTCGCTTGGGGCGGGGCGTGCGGTCGGCGCGATTTCAAGCGTCTTTGCATGGTTTTCTTGGCCACCGGGTGTTTGATGAACCCGGTGCCTGGTGGGGACCTAAAACAGACAGACAAAGAGAGATTAGTTACACCCCGGTTGGTGGGGAGAAGAGAATGTCTTTTGGCCGGCGGTGTTCGAGATTGAAGCCGGGTTGGTAGTCGCTTAGTTACCACTGCGCGATGAGCGGGTTTTCGGCGAATCTTGTGGGGTTGTCAAGTTTCTCCGCTTGCTTCCTGATGTGGACGCCGATGGTGTCGATTTTTGCCTCGGCATAAAGTCTTCAATTTGTGACGTAGTACGGACTGGAAAATGCGTGACGAATGCATTTGTTTTGTACTACTTGAATCTTGTTTATGTGGGTTTTGGCTGCTGTTCCCCACACGGGAGCGGCGTAGGTCATGGTCGGGCGGATAATGGCCTTGTAAATGCGCAGTTTGTTTGCGAGAGACATCTTACTGTTGGAGGTTAGGAGGGAGTAAAGCTTTGCGAAGACGGCTTTACCCCGGTTTGCGACGTTGGTGATATTTTCCTTCCATAGTAATCGGTAGTCCAGAGTTACTCCCAGGTATTTCGATGAGTTTGTCCATGGGATTGGTCGTTCAAACATGAAAACTTTTGTTCGGGGATGGGCTTTTGTGAATCGTTTTTTGAACATCGTCGCGGTACTTTTTGATGAATTAACCCCGATGCGCCAAGTTTCGAACCAATCTTCGAGTTCGTTGATGGTATCTTGTAAGCGATCGGTGGCGATGTCCTGATTTATGGAGGAAGTGTAAACGGCCGTGTCGTCTGCGTACAGCGAGATCTTTGTCCTGGGGTCTAGTGGAGCTGGCATGTCGCTCATGTAGATATTGAAGAGGAACGGGGCGAGAATGGATCCTTGTGGTACTCCGGCGGTGATGAAACGCTCGGATGATCGGATGCCTTCAAATTTGATCTTGAATTTAAGGTTTTTTAAGTATGATGCAACCAGTTTGACGAGTGCTGGCTGGATGTTGGCGTTAAACATCTTGTAGAGGAGACCTTGGTGCCAGACCTTGTCGAAAGCCTTCGACACGTCTAGTAGCGCGAGGGCGGTGACTTCTTTCTTGTTGTAGCCGAGGGTGATGTGCTCGACCAAACAGAGGATTTGCTGGACCGTGCCCGGTCAGAAGCCGAATTGTTCGTCCTGTAGGATGTCGTTTTCAAAAATGGCTTGATTGAGACGGTTGGAGATAATTCTTTCCGCGACTTTTCCTAGCGAGTAGAGGAGGCTGATGGGGCGGTAACTTTGGGGTTTCCGGGAGTCTTGTCCTGCCTTGGGGATGACCACGACGTCGGCGATTTTCTATTTTTTTGGGTAGTGGCGGAGTCGGAGTAAGGCGTTGATGTTGCCGGTGAGTGCCGCAACTGCCTTGCGCGGAATCTCCTAGAGAGATCGGTTTGAGATGGCGTCGGGTCCGGGTGCCTTTCTGTTTTTGAGGAATCGGATGACCTGGGTGACTTCGGAGGTGGTGGCTGGATCGATCGGGGCGGGGTCTTCGATTGGGAGGGTCCCCGCGATGTATTCGTGTATGATTGCAATGTGATCGCGGTCTAGGCGCTCTTTGAGTGGGCTGCATTGGATTCTCAAGTTGTCGGCGAATGTGTCGGCTTTTTTTGCCGGGTTTTGTCGAGTTTGTCGGTTCTTCGGTTTAATGAGGGTGCTGCCCATTTTCCATGCGGATTGGTCCTCGAAGTTGAGCGATTCGATCTTGTATGCCCATTCCTGATCGTGATGCTCTTTGACTGCTTCGTAGACTTGCTCTTTGAGGCGGTTGTATCGTCGTTTGTCGTCCGGGTGCCAGGTGCGCTGAGCGCGTTTCCTGGCTCGACGTTTTTCTTGTATGAGTGCCTTCAGTTCCGGAGGGAGACAATCTCTGATGTCCGCAACGTCGATTTTCGTCGTTGCGTATTGAATGGATCGCAAAATGTTGTCCTGAAGGATTTCAACGTAATTTTCCAATTTGTTTTCAGTAGAAATGACCGGAATGGCGTTCATATTTTGCAGAAGGTGGACCATGAGACTTTTGATCTTGATCTTATGTCGTCTCCCAGGTGAAGTAGTACTGCGTAATGATCCGACGTGATCTTATAGTACCTGATTGGTTCCTTTAAATACATACACCATAGTGTTGCTGCGTTTCTCGACTCAAAATTAGTGTTTTTGATAAAAATTTACAATAATTTTCAAAATTTGGTCAAAATACTTACTTTACATTTGGCAATTATGTGTTAGAAGATGGTGTAATACGTAATAAAAATTAACTTTTTTTAAAATTAAATTAATTTGTGTCTAAATATTTCAGTGAGAAAAACAATAGAAGATGATTTGGTTATTACTTGGAGTTGGTTTGTCCATATTACTCGTGTATATTTATATGATAAGACCTTTTCAACATTGGCAACGTTTGGGTGTACCGCAATACAGTGTAATTACAATATTTAAGGACCTTTTACTAGGATTTGTTCCATCTAAACCACCCACAGAGTCAATACAAAATATATACAATGAATTTTCGGACAAAAGGTAATGAGAAGTTGCGGACATTTTGCTCCCGTACAATTCGCTACTAGAATATTTTGCTATCAAAAAAATTAGTGATATAATTATTATTATGTAATTAACTAAAATATTTCAAAATCTAACATAATATAATTTTAGTAACGATTTCTGAGTGATAGCTAAATGTCTAGAAGCGACGAAATGTTTGGTCATCCATTTAAAGATCGCGTAGATTGGTAGATTGCAAATTTCTTGTTGGCACTTCAATTTTGAATAATATGTTCGAAAACAAAAACATTCATGACATCATTGAGTTAAATTTTAGATTAATTTAGACACATTAAGTTTAGTGTTACCAAAATTAACAGAATCAACTCACGTATTTTGCGATTAAACAGTTCTTAAGTTTTGTCATATTCCATTGGATTCTTTAGAGAGTTATACATTAAATTTATTTTTTTAGATATATGGGTGCTTATAATTTTGGAAAACCAGGTTTATTTATACGCGATCCAGAGCTTATAAAACAAATTTCCATAAAAGATTTTGAATATTTTATGGATCATTATAACCCATTGTCGAAAACCAGAGATAAAATTCTGCATAGAAATCTACTTCTTTTGCAAGGTTCTTTTAATTCTGGTGACTTTCGTTTAACATTATAATTCAAATGGTTATTTGTAGCTGAACAATGGAAAAACATGAGAATGATCTTAAGTCCTTCATTCACTGCGAGTAAATTAAAAATAATTTATCCCTTAATAGTAGACTGTGCAAAACAATTTATAAATCATTTTTATAAAATGGAGGATAAGGTAGTTACACTGGAAATGAAAAGTACCTTTTCCAAATTTACTAGTGACGTGATTGCTACATCAGCTTTTGGAATTTCATGTAATTCCTTCGAAGATTCAAACAACGATTTTTATGTTATGGGAAAAGAAATTACAAATTTTAATAGTATACTTTTGAATATTAGAGTAATGATTATCTTTATATTGCCAAAACTAGCAGCGGTAAGTCTATTGTACAATTAAAGAAGCTAGTAAGTTGGGTTACAAAAAATTGAGTTGACGGATGCAGAATTTATTTAATTTTTTGTCAGTAATGTATTGTACATAATATTTTTGTATTATAAACTCGGTTCATAAATCATAATTTTATTTTCCTTCACTCACCCAAGATCTGTGAAGAATATTTAACCAAATTTACTAAATCAGTAAACCTTTCCCATTATGTAATACCGCTAGTAAAATTATTATAACAAAGTTAAAAATTGTATTGACAGTTACTAATTATTTTTGAAAATTATATTTTGTTTGTAGATTTTAAGACTTGGGGTTTTTAAGAAAAAATTGACTAACTTTTTTGAAAACTTAATTACGCACAACATAGAGACTCGAGAAAAGCATGGAATTGTCAGGAAGGATATGATTCAATTACTTTTGGAAGCCAGAAAAAAAAATGATGGGTACAATGAAATTGTTGAAGAAGATAACGAATTATACTCTGTTATTAAAGATAATAAAAACAAAACTAAAAAGACACAACTTACCGATGAGGATATCATGTCTCAGGCGTTTATATTTTTCCTTGCTGGATTTGAAACTGTTTCTACGACATTGAGTTTCATGGTATACGAACTTGCCATTAATCCGGATATTCAAGAAAAATTATATGAAGAAATAAAAGAAAATACTAGAAATGTTGGAAACGATCCACCTTACGAAAACTTAATGAAAATGAAATATTTAGATATGGCTATATCAGGTAAATGATCAGAGTAAATTATTTTGAGTTTGCTTACAAGTAATATAAAAACATTTAATTTTAGAATCGCTTAGAAAACATTCACCTGCTATAATAGGTGATCGAATGTGTGTTAGACCGTACACAATTCAACCGACAAACAAAGACGAGAGCCCAATTAATTTGGAAGTAGGTAATTTAATCTGGATTCCAATTTATGCAATACACAGAGATCCAAAATATTTTCCAAATCCCGATCGCTTTGATCCTGAAAGATTTAGCGAAGAAAATAAAGCGAAAATTATTCCTGGAACGTATATTCCTTTTGGTATAGGACCTCGTCACTGTATTGGAAATCGTTTTGCACTGATGGAAATAAAGCTTGCTCTTTATTACATTTTATCTAAATTTAAATTTGTAGTGGTTCCTAAAACCCAAATTCCACTTAAAATGGCTCGAACTCAACTATCCTTAAATGCCGAGAAAGGTGTCTGGCTTGGATTAGAAAAACGAGATTAGAGAAAACTCTGGTTTAATAAAAATGTAGCTTGTTAGATATGATATAATTAAAAAATGATGTTACCATACAAATGTATTAATAAAATAATTTAAAAAATACTGTTTGAATTTCACTATTTAAATTTTCATTAGAGGCATTAAATTCATTTAATAGGGTAAATATGGGATATATGATATAGTTAAAGGAAAAAAATCACCTAGATGTTATTTCAAGTATCAATATAATTTTTTTTTTATTCTAATGGATATTTTAATATGTTTACTACTTATAAATATAATTTTAGCTATATAATTATAACGTTTTGGGCTAGTAATTCTTGTTTAAAGGTAGAAGAGCAAATGGTCGTATGACCCCCACTAGTAGGTTTTATGCCCCAGCGAGTATATATGCCTAATTTTTAATTCTATAAGGAATTTATGGCATAGAATTTCAACGTGCTGTCTTAAATGAATATGAAATGAATAGGTATATTAATTTACTAATACTTAATAATAATTGAATAGAAAAATAGAAAAATTAAAATATAATATAAAATGTAATAAAAAATGTAATACTTATAAAATGAATAGTGATAATAAAATACAAATAATAATTAAAAAAGGGTCCCAGGATTGCATTCCAAAATTACAAAAAATTTTTAAAACATTTAATTTTTTAATAATATATTCTTAGTCAATTCTCCAATATGATGGAGAATTGATAATTTATTTTATCCAAATAAAAATTAGATATCTTTTTATTTAGTCTTTATCTTTCAACAATTTCCCCCTTACAAATATTAAATCTTCTATTTAAATTCTCTTCCCAATAACTAAATTTTACTTCAAGTCATCGTAAACTTGATTACTAATATAATCAAATTAACTATAAAAATTAATTTTTTTTTATTTCTATTTAAATTATAATTTATTTCTGGAGCTTATAAAATTGCGATCGGTCGACATTACTTCCTCTGACCGACCTCTTCTTTCTCTCGTTCCTGTGCATACCCTAATTTTAACAAGTTAAATTAAAATTAAATTAAGGCCCGCTTTGCACTCAAAATACACAGTATATTATTATAAGAATGACTTCGATGCTTAGTTTCTTTTTTAACTAAACTTTGATAAATTAAGGTTTTATTCCTAAAAACTTAAACATTTCATAGAATATAATAAAGGAATTTCAGGTTGTATTGGGAGGCAAATCAAACAATATATTTGTACGCCGATGTTTCGGAAGATTTATTCCTCCATTATTAAGACTATAATGAAAACATGTATGAGTCACATGGGTATACAGATAGTACAACTCACCGGAGAACAAAAAAGATGGAAAGTGTTCGATGTAAGCCTAAATGTAGACAACTGCCAGTGCCCAAAGCAAACACATTCAACGAGGTCAACAAATTTTGAATACAAAACTGATAATATAACAGAACATGAAGGGACTTCACATTGTAAATATAAAACTAAGTAAAAAATATAAATAACTATGTACAGCATTAAAATCTTAACAATTAGCATTAACCTAAACCAAAACGTGTTTTCCTATTCATAATCTCACGTGCGCAGATAAAATGCGAAATTATACAAAAAGCACAACAGACGCCACCGGACTTGTGATTGTGTACATCTGTAATCCATAACGCCAGTAAAACGCAATACAGTGTGCGGTGTTCCTCTTGGAGCACTTGAGTCTGATGGGCAGGAGCGGTGTAGGGAGATCTCGTCCCGTGTGGGTAAATGACGAGAACCCAAGTAGAACAGTTAAACAACCAAAACTTTATCCACAGAAAGAGCTGCGCTATAGCCACCTCGACATCCCACGAAGAGCATAACGACGGATAAAACCGGCCAGCATCAAATGCTGCAGCGGCGAAAAACCATCCAAGCGGCGACCATCTTAGGTATGTAAGCCATCACCTGGTATCTTTATGTTTACTTTTAAAGTCATTTAGTATGGTCTTGTACATGTCATTGATGTTCCGGAAGTCCTTTGCTTATTCATGTTTTTTCGTATGGTGGATATGTAGGTTCCCTCCAGAAACGTTCTCTTGTGATAATTCTTTTCTGTGGCCAAGATAGTCACATCGGTGAGCGTGAAAGTGTGTGATGTATCAATCATGTGTTCCGAGAGTCCCGTCTTGCTCGAATTGTGTCTTATATCTTGCATGTGCTGTTTAACTCGGTTTAACTTGTGATTTAACTCAATAATTTAACTAATTTCTTTTTTTTATAATTTGCCGGGTAAGATAAAAATGTTTATAAGAATACAAAATTAATGATGCAGTAAATAATCACTAAAATAATTTCAATTGAAATTACTTATATCAAATTTACTACTTGTTTTTAAGACTATACTGATTTTAAAGTTAATTTATATTGCTAATTTTAATATTGTTCATGACAGCTATCATGTAACCTGTCGGCGCGCTCCGCCCTATAAATAAATAAATAACAGAACGGATAGTAAATATTTTACAATCTTATCTATATTAAAACGTTAACTTTAATTACGATTTATTTTTGATTGATATTACGTGAACATTACAAAAGTCAAGGATAAACAACACAAACAAGTGCAAAAAAATAATCTTAAACATTGATGTTTAATCCGTAAGGTGAAATATTAGAATTTATTATATTTAGTAAGTTTAATTAATATATAAGTATATAAACAATTTAATTTTAATTATTAGTTTATATTCAAAGCAATGTTTAAAAATATTTGAAACAATCGAAAGAATTATAGAATTTTTAAAACGCCGCACCATGATTAGGACGTGGAAAAAATGCGCAGCTGAGTTTCGTGCTAAAAATGAGACTTATAAATTACATAATTTTTTCTTAAACACCATATTTTCAGTTGAGTGTAGGATTGTTTGCTATAGTCGTTGATTCGATCCACAATCGAGCACTCGGAATTTTTCTGCATGCGTCTCTCTAACAAGGTGCTGGCGACATCTTTTCTGTAATTGAAGTGTATATACTAGTATACAATACCTACGTTTTGAAGCCCACGTTAAGCTGTAGGTCTTATAACACCTGATTGGTTTCTTTAAATACATTCACCATAATTTTAAAGCGATTCTTGATTATAAATTAATATTTTTGAGGAAAACTTAGAACAGCTTCCAAAATTTATATCTACACCACGGGTAAAATATTTATCTTTCATTTGGCTGTTAGACGTGAGAAAATGATATAATACATCATAAAAATGAACTTTTTAATAAATTCAAACATTTTAGTGAGAAAAACAAAAGAAGATGTTTTGGTTATTACTTGGAATTGGTTTGTCCATATTACTTGTGTATATTTATATGGTAAAACCTTTTCAACATTGGAAACGCATGGGAGTGCCGCAATATAGTGTGATTACAACATACAAGGAACTTTTGTTTGGATTTATTCCCTATAGACCAATGACAGACGCAATACAAAAGGGATACAATCATTTTTCAGACAAAAGGTAATGAGAAGTTGTTGGAAATTATAACATTTCGTTACTAGCACATTTCCCTACTAGAATACTTCTACTATAATATCAATTCAACAATTAAAAACCTAACACATAATTTTAGTAAAAATTTTAGAGTGTTAGCGAAATGTCCAATCACCATTTAAACATAGTGTAAACTGTTAGATTAATTTATTCACGGTTCTCAAATTTTGTCATAATCCATTGGCTTATTTATGAGTTACAGATTAAATTAATTTTTTTAGATATGTTGGTTCATATAATTTAGGAAAACCAGGTTTATTTATACGTGATCCAGAGCTTATAAAAAAAATTACCATAAAAGATTTTGAATTTTTTACGGATCATTATAATCCATTGTCGAAATCCTCAGATAAGATTTTGCATAGGAATCTACTTGGTTTGCAAGGTTCTTGTGATTCTGAAGAATTTCGTTTAACATTAAAATTTAAATCGGTACTTTTTAGGTGAAAAATGGAAAAACATGAGAATGATCTTAAGTCCTTCATTCACTTCGAGTAAATTAAAAACAATTTATCCTTTGATAGTAGACTGCGCAAAACAATTTATAAACCATTTTGATAAAATGGAGGATAAGTTAGTAACACTGGAAATGAAAAGTACCTTTTCCAAATTTACTAACGACGTGATTGCTACATCAGCTTTTGGAATTTCATGTAACTCCTTCGAGAATTCAAATAACGATTTTTTTGTTATGGGAAAAGAACTTACAAATTTTAGTAATTTTTTCACTAATCTTAGAATAATGATCGCCTTTATATTGCCTAAAGTAGCAGAGGTAAGTCTATTGTACAATCGAAAAACCTAGTAAGTCGAGTTGCTAAAAATTGAGTTGACTAATAACATTGTACTATACATTCTAAATTTATCTGTGATTTAAGTGATGATGCGAAAGTTTAATATACCTACATATTATTATTGTAACATAAAATCAGAAAGAAATTCATAAAAAGAACAGTAAGTTTGTAAGTTTGCAAGCAGCAGTTTGCAATCTGGTATTAGACTTGTAACTTGCACGTGCACGCTCCGCATGTAGTATTGCAGCTGGCATCAGTACGTCTGACAAATTCGTTTGTGCATTTCATGCACTCAACGACCAAAATTATCACAATCTCCACCAAGCCTCCAAATTCTTTAACAATTTGCACTTCACTACAATTAAAACAACTTTCTATTTAATTTTAACTCACTTTTAAATTTTTATTTGTTTTCTTATTTTATTATTTAAAATTATAATTTAGTGCAGCAGGGAAATAACACTCCTACTGGCTTACCAGACGCCAGGCCGCCTCGTACCTCTGTCTTAGACAACCTTTAAACCCTACTCTCTTCACGCTCTCCTCCTTCTTTACAATTAAAATCCTTATTTACAGCATGTTTATAAATATTAAAACCAAACTTCAAAATTATTTTACAAAACAATAAAATTAACATTTTTATGGTTTTCGAAACACCACAGTATAGAACGACTTTTTTTTTTTTTCGATAGTCCTTAGAGTCCTTCATTTGTCTGAGTGCCTTTGCAGCTTTTAAACATAATTTTAGACACTCTATAATCGTTATTTAAATAATAGAAAACTGTAGTACTTTTTCACAAAATATTTCATAGATTTTACTCTACATCTCCCAAGCATTGTGAAGAAAACTTGTCTGCTTGTTCAATAAACCTTTCCTTTAAAAACTTGTATCGTAAATTAATATTAAAATCTTTTATTTTGTTTTCAATTATTTTGTTTATAGATTTTAGGACTTCGGGTTATTAAAACAAAATTAGTTAACTTTTTTGAAAACCTAATCACGCAAAATATAGAAACTCGTGAAAAACATGGAATTGTCAGGCAAGATATGATTCAATTGCTTTTAGAAGCCAGAAAAAAAAATGATGGATTTGAAAAAATACTTGAAGAAGAAAATGAAATACATGATTTTTTTAAAGATAAAGGAAATAAAGCTAAAAAAGTCCAACTTACCGATGAAGATATCATGGCTCAAGCGTTTTTATTTTTCTTTGCTGGATTTGAAACTGTATCTACGATTTTGAGTTTCATGGCACATGAACTTGCTATTAATCCAGACACTCAAGAAAAACTATATGAAGAAATAGAAGCAAATACCCAACAATTTGGAAACGATCCAACTTATGAAAACTTAATGAAAATGAAATATTTAGATATGGTTATATCAGGTAAATTATGACAATAATTTATTTAGACTTTTCTTACAAGTAATATCAAAAATATATTTTTAGAATCGCTCCGAAAATATCCTCCTGCTTTAATGGCTGATCGAATATGTGTTAAACCCTACACAGTTCAACCGTTAACCGAAGATGAGAGCTCAGTTTATTTGGAAGTAGGTAATTTAATCTGGATTCCTATTTACGCATTACACAGAGATGCAAACTATTTTCCAAATCCCGAGCGCTTCGATCCTGAAAGATTTAGCGAAGAAAACAAAGCAAACATTTTTCCTGGAACTTATCTTCCTTTTGGGATAGGACCCCGTCACTGTATTGGAAATCGTTTTGCACTCATGGAAGTAAAGCTTGCTGTTTATTACATTTTATCTAAATTTAAATTTGTGGTGATTCCGAAAACCCAAATTCCTATTAAAATCGCTCCAACTCAACTTTCATTGAATGCCGAAAGAGGTATCTGGCTTGGATTAGAAAAACGAAATTAAGAACATCTGTGTATCTATTGTATAATGACAGATTTAAAAAAATGTGTTAAAATAAATTTAAGTTTAAAAATGTATACTTACATTGTTAGATATTATTTATATAATATCAACATACAGATGCATTCTTAATAAAATAATTTAACCCGCCTACGCCAGCTAGTTAAAGTAACTAAATAACGTAATTATTTTTTACTTTTTAGTGCATTTTTTTCACAGTAGTTTTTTTTTGAAGTCGGTTTTATTTTTTTTAAAATTTTTTATTTCATCCTTTTTAGTGCATGTTGCGTTTCGTAACTATTTATCGAAAGCGAGTATGGGTAGACCTCCTAAACGCAAAAAGAATTTTGAAAATTCGATCATAGTTGATATAAATGTATTTACTATTTACCTTATACTTAACGTACTACTTAGAAGATTAATAAAAGTAGGGTACTTAAGAAAAGCTTGTGACCCACCGGGCAAGAACAGGTAATATAAAACAGGTACTCAGTACTTAATGCGTTATTAAACCGATTTTGAGGAGGGTTGAGGAGAAGTTTGACGGTTTTTTCGGTTTATCTTCGAACTTGATCTATACTTGATTCAATGCTGAAATAATTTTGAAAATCGGTTCATAAATGACGGAGTTCTGAGGTAACAAACATAAAAAAAAATAAATAAAAAAAAATACAACCGAATTGATAACCTCCTCCTTTTTTGAAGTCGGTTAAAAAGCTATTGTGGATAATAATCAATTTTAACTTAGTTGAATTTGATTCATCGTCCACTTCGGCTTGCTTAACTATAAGAAATGGCATCTTTTGCAAATTAATCACACTAGAAGCAGGTCAGGGCTTTACGACTGACCGACGAGTAGTACAGTAGCGGTCATGGAAATTACATCATTTTTATTTTTTTAAATTGATTTAAATGAGTCGTTTTTAAAATTTAGTTTAATTATCAATCTCAGGCATTTCCTAAAATAGTTGTGTATTTTAACAAAAAATATTACAAATATTACAGTCGACTTTAAAATAAAACTAATGTTGTTTTTTCAGCGAGAATAAACTACTTAACCAAGTGTTTTACTTTAACTAAAGTGACTTTTAAATTAATATTAAAAGATTGGCGGTTAAGTGTTATTTCGTCAAATTATTTCCTTTAATTCATCAAAAGCAATAAAATATAATTAATCTGAGTACAGAGGCAAACTGTTGCATTCACGGAGAAGAATGTAACATAATGAAATACTGAAATTCAGTATTCATGTGCCTTATCAAAATTTTTCGGTTACATTCGACTAAAAGTTGATAGTAAACAGTTTAAACAGTTGATAGTTTCTAAGTAATTTCTAGCAATATTTAAAATTACGTAGTAAATATTATATGATTGAATTGGTGTGACTAATTTATGTAGTATTATGTATGTAGTTTTATAATTTAATATTTCATAAAGCGTTTATTATTGTTAATACGCGTAATGCATATTCAAAAGAAAAAAATTAATTTAATTTTTGTTTTTGTACTTGTTTTTTTTTTTAAATAAAATTTTTATATTAACCCGGATAGACCTAATTTTTTTTTAATGAATGTTGAAAAATATTTTACATAATATACCAAAACATTAAAAATAAAGTTATACTAATGATATTCACATTTACTATTTTTTTTAATATGATTAATGTTATTAACATAATTATTATGATAATATTTATAATAATATTAAAATTTTTTTCATGTTATAGTACTACTTATTAAAATTAAAAATACATAACTTATTTATGATAAAGACAAAAACTATTTAATTGAGTGATTATTATGTAGTTTGTTACACCTTGTTTAAACAGGGTGACTTTTTCAAAATAATTAGACTTTTAATCAAGTGTTGAATTTAATCGTATAACTTTTCCATCAATTTAATATTTTTTCAGGTTTGTCTAATGAGAATCGTAAATTCGAAACATAATTTTAACACTATGTAACAAACTTCATTTAAATAGTTTTTGAAGAAATATGTAAGTTATGAATTAAATTTTATTTCAATTTCATGTATCATGTAAAAATTAATTTTATAAAAAATCGAATTTCGGATTCTCATCATTCAAACCTGGAAATATTATGTTAAGTAGTGATCAGTTACGCAATTAAATAGTTGTACCTATCATAAGTAAGCTATGAATTGAATTTTTAATTTTAATTATAATGAAAACAAACTGAATCTTATTAAAAAAAAATTTTTTTAATCTAAAACAATAATTCCAAGTTTATCTAACTTTAATATCATAAAACAGCTAAAATAAAATCAAAAATAAAATCCCAAAAATGATGCCACTTAATCTAAACAAAATTTGATTTTTTTAATCAACTTATTATCAGATAATCCGTGACAACATATCAGAAAGTTGCTTTAATTAGGAAAATATAAGATTTTGCTTTCTTTAAAAAAAAATTCATTAACAATATTTTTGATAACATATAAAAAAACTCAAATAAAAATAATATATAATTTGACTAAAAAAATTACAAAAAACGATTTTATTCTATTCTATGACTAGCATACGTATAGCCTTAAAGATCGCATGATTTAATGAAATAAATTACAAAATTAATTTAAATATTGTCTTATCTACAATAAAATGTAATCTTAAGTTTTTTATTTATTCTAGTACCGAAAGAATGTAAGTTTTACATAACTCTATCTATCATTAGTTAGTACATATTATTACAAAGATAAAGAAAAATAATAATTAATATAAACAAATTAATAAAAATAATCTAAAAAACACTATTTTAATCACTGTTTTAGCTTTCAGCTTAGGTTACTTGAGTGTTTTATTTTTTTTTTTAATTTATTGTTCTGCTATAGTATATTATTTTATTTCTTGATTAAGGTGAGTTTAAAATTCAAATATTACACCTGTAAAATATTTTTCGGCAGCCCCGGCTTTGTGAATTTACTAAAATTTTATCTTTAATACGGCATTGAAAACTTGGTAAAATTATTATTAATTTAATATAAACAGAATTGAATATTATGTTTTGTTGCGTTTGAGCAGCGGCGGCTCGTCAGAAGATACCAGAAAGGCTTATAAACACTTTTGAAATTTGGGACTATTAGATTATTAAAATTTTCAAAAAAGTAAAAAGTGAATTTTCAATTGTACGTTATAGGTATTAAAATATAGATACTTCTTTCACAACTTATATGCAGAGCCATCTTAAGATATACGGCGCCTCTGGCCTGCTAAAATTAATGCGCTCCTCTTTATAAGAAAACACAAAAATACAAAATAGTAAAAGTCAATTTATTACCATTACAATAAACAAAACATTACATTCATACTGTTACAAAATAATGTTTAATTATATTTGATGACTAATGTATGACGTCATGTGTGATGAGTCATACATCGTTAGTTATTCAAATATTGCTAACTTGCAGTCCAGAAATGTATAGAAGTATATAGAAACCTATGGAAGTTTCTGGAAGGTGATAAACGATATACCGAGTGTTTAAATAAATCCGGACTAAATTGTAGTGTAATTTAGTTTAGTGTTAATCTTAGTGTAGTCATTATTTTATTGATATAAAACGTATATGTATTGTCGTGTTTCGAAATGCTATAGAACCATTAATTTCATTTATTTTGTAAATAATTTTTAAAATTCAATTTTATTATTTATTTATTTATCATTGTATTAAAAATGTTTGTTAAGTTTTGCTATGTAAATAAAAAGAGTGGGAAGAGCGAAAACTAAAAAGAGTGGGACTGAAAGGTTGATGCAAGACACTTGGGCTGCGGCCTTGACGTCGAATAGACTGGCGGACGAACACTATTCCCGCAATTATAGTTAAAATTGTTAATTGTTTGAGAATAAATAAGTTAATCTGAGTTGATGTTTGTTTTTATTTAAATTAATAAAGTGCAAGTGTTAAGAAAACTGAAGAATTTGTGATAAATTTTGGTAATTTGTTAAAATTACAACGCAGCAATATTTGTTTGAAGCCAGCTGGGATACCATGTGCGCTTCAATACCACATTCAAGGTAACAAAAGAAAGAGCATTTTAATTTAACAAATTTTAAACACTTAAGAGTCTGTTGCTGGAATAAAAAATTTGTGTTACCTCGACTATTTTCATTAGAGGGTGAAATTGCTTACATTTGCAAAGTTGGGGGCATAGCAGTATGTTGAGATGACCCGAGCTATACAAATTTATAAAATTTTCTTAATTCTAAAAATTCTTCTTTGCTCGGATTCATCCATTTTTTATAGCTATGAGCTCTTGTAGTTGAAATTGGAATTGTCAATTTAAAATGCTCAAGCTTGTTACCTTTCATATGGCTTTGTAATCGCACGTGCACGCTCCGCATGTGGTATTGCAGCTAGCCTAACAAATTTGCTGCAACGTAATTTTTATGCATCGACTAAATTATCACAAATTCCTCAACTTTTCCAACTTATTATTTATTAGCACTTCACTTTATTAATAAAACAAAAACAACTTTCATTAAAATTAAATTTCATTTTTTAATTTTTAATCATTTACAAAATTAATATCATCAATTGCGGGAATAACAAACATCCGTTCGTCTATTTGACGCGAAGGCGTCAGCCCAAGTGTCTTGTACAACCTTCAAGCCCCACTCTCTTCACTTTTTATTTCTCCCACCTTATTTACAATTAAAATCCTTATTTTACACAATATGATACAAATAAACAATAAAACAAATTCAAACTTTAAAATTATTTTACAAAACAATAAAATTAATGTTTTTATTGTTTTCGAAATACGACAATATATTTGTATTAGCCCTTTAGAATTAAATAAACGTTTTAATTTTTGTTACAATACAAAATTAAAAAAGTTATATAAATAGAAACAAACTTTAGAGTACATAGAAAGCAAAAGTTGTTAATTAAGTCATTATCTATATACAGGGTCTCTCTGATCATGGAAAACCTTTCAGGTGGTGATAAACAACACTTTTCTAAGATAATTATTATATTATTAATTTTTTAGGATTAATTGTTTAAAACTTTTTAAAGATCATATGCTTATCTACAAATTAGGTTATAACCTCTTATCGTCTAGAATTACCGATTTCGAGTTATAAACTTAATTAAGAGAAAAAATGTAAAAAAATTCAGCTTTTATTTTTTTTACTTTTCTGTATCTCTTAAATGATATGTTTTAGAAAAAAACTAACAGTTCAAATCGAATAGGGAATTTAACGGGCTACAACTTTGGTCAAATAAATTTTTTTGGAAAACCAACCGTTTTCACAGAAATTCTGCTAATAATGAACAAGGTGTAGGTAAAGAAAAATAAATTTTGTAAAACAAATAGTGTCTTCTATCACCACCTCAAAAGTTCTTCACGGTCACGGGAACACCCGCTATAAAATACTCATGTAATTTAATTTGCTCTGTCCCAAAGAAGATCGTAAATAAGTTTTTATGTATGTATTTTTGAACTGATAAAGATCAAAATAAAAATTTTCGCCCCCGAAAGGCTTGCGGTCCGGGGCTATAGCCCATATAGCCCTGTGGTTAGGGTGGCACTGCTTATATGGAGCTGATTTTAAAATTACTCTGAAAAAATTTCTCATCATCAAGCACAGATTAACTTGTTGTGACTGCATTGAGCGAAACTTTTGTATAATATGCCGCTATTGATTTATTTTTATTTTATTTATTTTTATATTTTTATTTTGTTTTTGATTAATTTTCTTTCAAAATATTTTAGCAAAAGATAAAAAAACAAAAATGATTTGGTTATTTTTTGGGATTGGATTATGCATATTACTTTTGTATATTTACATGGTAAAACCTTTTCAATATTGGAAACGTACGAAGGTACCGCAATATGGTGTAGCTGAAATATACCAGGAACTTTTACTGGGATTTATTCCGTATAGAACATTTACAGAGTCAATACAAAGAGGATACTATCGTTTTTCGGACAAAAGGTAATCAGCATCAGGTGGCAGACCGTTGGGATTAAATATAAAGTAGTACCTAGATTGAAAATTTTCCAATGGTGATAGCACCATGTTTTGACGAATGATGACCTCATCACATAGTTCCTATTGGCTTTCTAATTTTTTTTTTTTTTAGATATTTTGGTGTATATCAGTTTGGGATACCAGCTTTATTTTTACGTGACCCGGAGCTTTTAAAGCAACTTACTATAAAAGATTTTGAATTTTTTACTGATCATTTCAATCCACTGGCAAAAACCATGGATAAGATTTGGTTTAGAAATTTATTTGCATTGCGAGGTTATTTTTTAATTTGGAAACTTGGGTTTAACTTTAAAATTTAAAGTGATAATTTTTAGGTGAAAAATGGAAAAACATGAGAATGATTCTAAGTCCTTCATTCACTTCGAGTAAATTAAAAATAATTTATCCTCTAATAGCAGACTGTGCAAAACAATTTGTAAATTATTTTGATAAAATGGAGGATAGCGTAGTAACATTGGAAATGAAAAGCGTTTTTTCCAAATTTACTAATGATGTGATTGCTACATCAGCTTTTGGAGTTTCATGTAACTCTTTCGAAGATTCAAATAACGATTTTTTTGTTATGGGAAAAAATATTACTAATTTCAATACAATTTCTACACATCTTAGAATGATGACTATATTGCTATTGCCAAAAGTAGCAGAAGTAAGTGTATTATGGACCCCTAGTCTTACACTGGGGCCACGAACAGGAGAGAGCAAATTATTATATATTTTATTATACTGAAAATTCTTAAAACGATATAAAAAATCTTGTTTGAAAGTGCACTTGGCGATTATGGATTTTGTTTTTAAATTAAAATTACCAAAAAAAGCTAAGTTATGTTATAAAGACGAATGACTCTGTCATGTATGCTTTGCTGTGCAACAAGTAGGGTGGTCTTACTATCTTTTGGACGGATTAGAGTTCTCTTTTCAACGCCAGTGCTAGTATACTAAAATTAAAAGATTTAAAAAAAGTTTTGGTAATTTAGATATACTCGTACTATACTATTTTCTTTGTAGATTTTTGGACTTAATTTGTTTAAAACAAAATTGGTTAACTTTTTTGAAAACCTAATATCACAAAACATACAAACTCGAGAAAAACATGGAATTGTCAGGCAAGATATGATTCAGTTACTTTTGGAAGCAAAAAGAAAAACTCATGGTTACGAAGAAATAATTGAAGAAGAAAACGAAATATATGCTGTTCTTAAAGATAAAGGAAATAAAACTAAAAAGATCCAACTTACCGATGAAGATATCATGGCTCAAGCGTTTTTATTTTTCTTTGCCGGATTTGAAACCGTTTCTACGAGTTTGAGTTTTACATCATATGAACTTGCTATTAATCCAGACGTTCAAGAAAAGTTATATGAAGAAATAGAAGAAATTACTAGAAATTTTGGAAATGATCCAACTTACGAAAACTTAATGAAAATGAAATATTTAGATATGGTTATATCGGGTAAGTTATATTTTTAGCTTTAGCATTGACTTACATAATATAATATACAAAAAAATATTTTTAGAATCGCTCAGAAAATATCCTCCTTCTCCAATAAGTGATCGAATTTGTGGTAAACCCTACACAATTAAACCCACCACTGAAGACGAGAACCCAATTAATTTAAAAGTAGGTCATATAGTCTGGATTCCAATTTACGCTTTACAGAGAGATCCAAAATATTTTCAAAATCCCGATCGTTTCGATCCTGAAAGATTCAGCGAAGAAAATAAATTGAACATTATTTCTGGAACGTATCTTCCCTTTGGGATAGGACCTCGTCACTGCATTGGAAATCGTTTTGCACTGATGGAAGTAAAGCTTGCTCTTTTTTACATTTTATCTAAATTTAAATTTGTGATAGTTCGTGAGACCCAGATTCCACTTAAATTTGCTCGATCGCAAACTTTAATGTGTAGTGAAAAAGGTGTCTGGTTGGGATTAGAAAAAAGAACAAATAATTAAAAAGATTAAAAAAAATTAAAAAAATTTAGAATATTTGAAAAAAAGTCGATGCGACCTTAAGGCCGCCCGATATTCCAATACGATCGTGATACCGATTGCATGACATATGCAACTATTTGTTAATAGCTAATAACAATAATAATATATGCTAATAACAGTCACAATTTAGACTGTAATGTTCTGTAAGAGAAATGTTAATAAATTAGCTACTTTTTATCACAAATTGGGTTTTATTGTGTACCTAAATAACTGATGGGTATAAATTTCGAACTGAGGTACATAACTATTTGTAAAAATATCTGTGTAAAGTTTATAGTCTAGAACAATAAAAGTAAATTTGCAAATTTAAAGTACTACTGTGCTCAAAATGACCAATCTTAAGTTTCAAATTTTCTGGTCAGGTTTGTTGGATATCACCTTATTTTATAATATCCCAAATTTCTGGTGACGATGGAAAGAAATCCGATGAGATAACAAGTGGTGTCTTGGCGGCAAGGGAGAGCCGTGGCTTGGGACGCAGAGTATCTATCGTCTAAGTCATTTGGAAATCGCAATTTTGTTATAAGTGTCATCTAAATCCTTGAAGCAGTGATGCTAAAGAATTGGTTGACTAAATCGAACATCTAGTAACTGATGTGCTGGGTGAAGGTGGCATCAGCTATATATTTTTTTTAATATTATTTAATATCCGCGTAATATAAATAAAACCCACGATTGATCAACATCTTTTTTAGATTTGTAAATACTTTTTGAAAGTAAAAAATATTGCACCCATCGTGCATAAAAGTTTAAAAAACTGAAAATCCAACATAATTAAGGTAAGAACGGTAGACACATTGCCTGCTTTTTCGACCGTCTAGCTATCACACAATGTGTTTCTGACTCATTAGTCGTCATCAGTACCGTTTACTTGAAGTTATCACTTAATTATGTGCGAAAAAGCAGGCAATGTGTCTACCGTTCTTACCTTAATTATGTTGGATTTTCAATATTTTTTTATTAATTTTAAAATATAAGATTTCAATATACTCAATAAATCCTAAAGATTTAAAATTTTTAAATTACAAAAGACTCGATTTTGTTAAATTACAATTTATTGTAACAAATCAATTTTATTGATAATATTGAAATAATGTTTTAATTTATTATAAAATTATAAAGGGTATCTCAAACGTTTTTTTGCATTTTGGCTGGTAATGTGCTATTTTACCAAATTCAAAATCATTTATTAAAGTGGCACTTTACCACCTAGAAATGTCACTTCACTATGATAGTAATGTCACTGTCAATAAAAACCAGTTTGTCAGAAGATTTTTTATTTAAATATAGAAAACATTGTTATATATTGTTATGAAGGATAGCTGTTTTTAATTTAGGTGCGATAAAAAAATCAAACCACCCCCCATGCAATCGTAGAAAAATTTTATCGAACATGAGACTCCTCTTCGTTTTTAAAATTGTAAATTAAAACTGCTCAAATTTACATCTGTGTGTGTAATTGAAGCGCACATGTTATCCTGCAGCTGGCCTCACAAATTTGTTGCTATGCAATTTTGCATCGACTAAATTTTCACAATTTCTTCCTCTTTTCCAATTTATTATCAGCACTTCACTTTAATTATTAAAATAAAAAAAACAAACATCAAATCAACTTAATTTATTTTTAAACAATTAACATTCAATTATTGCGGAATGGTGTTTCATCCGCTGGACTCAACGTCAAGGCCGTGGCCTGTCTAAGTGTCCTATCCAAGTTCCACTCTTTCCTTCCACCTTCGAGCCCTACTCTTATTTTACATAGCAAAACTTAACAACGATTTATTACAATGTGATAAATAAATATTAAAATTGAATTTTAAAATTATTTACAAAACAAATTAATTTGTGGTTTTATGCATTTCGAAACACGACAATATTTATGTATTGTGGTGTTTCAAAGGGATTCGCACCCACCCTGTGCATTTTAAAGAAAATTTTGATTTTATAAAGTTTAAATTGTAAGATTGTAAATGAGAGAGGTGGGGGCAAATCAAAGGAGATACTAGGCTTTTTGCGACGGGTCGCCGCAAGAGTAAGTGGTGCGACTTTTGGCTCGTGAATTTTGACTTTGTGAAATTTATTTTTGAAGTTGTGAGTGAATTTTTGAGTTTGATTAAATAAAGTAATTCTATGCGAATGCATTATTGCGCTTTTTTGAAGGTATATTTTTGAAATTTGGAATATTTGGATTTTTTTGATAAGTTGCTACCGAGCGGTAGTTAATTGATTAGTTTCGCTGATTTAGAAAAAGAATAATTGCAAGTAATGAAGTCGATTTGGAATACGTACATTTGAAATTGAAAAATTTAAATTGCATTTGTAGGAACGAATATCGATAGTGATAAGCAGGCGATTTAGATAAGCATAAAATTAAAAGTATGAGCCCAATAATATTTTACATTAAATTATTGGATTTGAATTTGAATGCGATTAATTAATTTTTGGAAAAGCATTTATTTATTTTTTTTAATTTGATATTAATTTTTGGAAAACAATTATATTTGTGAATCACTGGTAATTATTATTTAAAAATTAAATCATCTTTTTTGTCGCACGGCGCAGCAACATTAAAGCGAATTTTTACATTGCATTTTATTATTTTTTTGACTAAAAAATTTTATTTCGGAATCGCATGCCCCCGCAACTTTTAGGTCTTTTTTAACAAAATTTTTTTATAAATGTACGCTTCTTTTGATTAAAAATTTTACTTCAAAAAATTGATTTTTCGCAAAACGCACGCTTAAGCTGTCGTTTTTTGACGTCCGACTGTAGTGAAGAAAGTAAATTGAAAAATTTTCAGTCACAAATCTTACCAAGGATGAGCAAGTGTTCCAAATTTGGTTCAAATAAAATCCTATAGCGATCAAACAAACAAACTTTCCCATTTATTTATGTTAAAATTTTCATATAACTTTTAAGGTGTTCGCTCGCTGTGCTCGCTCATACTCAAAAGCTATATTTGTTTAGTAAAATTTTACTTTACTAAACTTGTTGTTTAATATACTATTGTGTAGGGCTCAATTTTTAATAACCCTGAACTGTACGCTGCTATGCTGTTTTTTTTTTGTTTTCAACACTTTACCGTACAAATGGCAAAAATGCGTAATTTTGCGTAAATTTTGGGACGCCCTTCAGAATTGTAAATTTAAATTTTTAAAATTTTATGAGAAAGTTGATCTAATTTAAAATAATTTTATTTTACATTAATAGTTGCAAATTTATATTAAGTCAATAATTACGTTCTAATCTGTGTCAAAATAACGAATCTATTCTAATGAATGATGAATAAACTAGCGATTTGCAGGGCCGGTATTAACAACTTTTAATATATTGTAATGCCCCGAACTCCAAAATTTTTGTAAAATTTGTTTTTGTAAATTAATTTTAATTCAATAACTGCTGGGCATTCATTTTTTGTAGCAAGAGACTCTTCAAGTTTAAAATTTGTAAATTGTAAATTTTATGCTCACTTTTGTCTTTTGTTGTATTGCATCTGGTATTGGAACGCGTATGTTATGCCAGCTGGCTTAAGTACGCTTGGTTAAATAAATTTGTTGCGACGTATTTTCGCACATTAACCAAAATTATCATCAATTCTTCACCTTTTAATTTTGTTTTCTGGCACTTCACTTTATTTAAAATAAAAACAAACATCAACTCAAATTAACTTATTTATTTTTTTTTTTAAACCAATTTTAATTATATCGGGGATGGCGTTTCATCCGTTTGACTTTTCAACGCCACGGCCGTAGCCTGTCTGTCTTTGCATCGACCCGCTGATCGTACTCCCACTCTTACTTCCCCCACCTTTATTTACATCAAATTTACAAACTATGTTAATTAATACAATGTACAATGTTTTAAATGAGTAATAACAAAATTGAATTTTAAAAATTATTTACAAAATAAATCAATCAATGGTTTTTTTATGCATTTCGAAACACGAAAATATACTTTGTATTATATTAAGTAAATACATTGTTAAGGTCTTAAATGAAGGTCCTAAATCCTTTTATTTATTTTCATTTTTATTATCTTGTTTATTTTATTTTATTTATTGTCGAAATATGTAAATATATTATTAAGTAATAAAAAAATATTATATTAAATTAAAATTTTTTTAATTGAACAAGTTAATTTTTATTGTTGTGAATTTTTCGGAAATTAATTTAAAAAATTTTTGTTTTCAATTTTCGTGTTTTTTTTTGTCAATGTTTTTTTATTTCATTGTTCTGTTTTTTCGTTGTTCTGTTTTTTCCAGTTCTGTTTTTTTCATGTTCTTTTTTTTTCATATTCTGTTTTTTCGTATTCGGTTTTTCGTGTTCTATATTTTTGTATTCTGTTCTTTATGGAACCTGAAAATTTATGTAATTTTTTTAAATTCTAGTGTCAAGTTCAATTCAAAATCCAATAATCGTAAAAAGTTGAAATTTTCAGAATATATGTAACACATGGGTTTACTTAACGTAAGCTATTTTATATCTAGAACAAAAGTGTATTTTATTGAAAACAAAAAGAAAATATTTTTATATGGTCCAAGACCAATTAAGAGACTTTTGTGAGAAGAACAATGTATTGGCTCAGAATCAGTCGGGGTTTCGGAAACATCATTCATGCGAGACTGTTATCATTGACTGTACGGAAATATGGTGCAAAAGTATGGATGAAAATAAAATAACATTGGTTGTGTTTTTGGACTTCAAGCGCGCTTTCGAGACCATTGATAGGGAATTGCTGTTGGCGAAACTTAGTAAAATGGGTATGGGTGGTAAGGTGCTGAAATGGTTTACAAGCTACTTAAATAATCGAAAGCAAAAGGTCAAGTTTGGAAATAGTTTTTCTGAAGAGCTTGTTACTGAATATGGAGTGCCCCAAGGAACAGTTTTGGGTCCTATGTTGTTTATTCTATTTATAAATGATGTTTTTAAATATGTAAATAAGTGTAAAATTAACTTATTTGCCGACGACACTATGATATCTATTTCAGGAACAAATATTAAACAAATGTTTGAAATTTTAAACGAAGAATTGGAAAAAGTGTTTCAGTGGTTGTGCAAGAACAGCTTAAGTATAAACATTAAAAAATCAAAATATATCATTGTGGCGAAGAAACATGTTTTGAGTAGCATTCAACTGAATGGTCTGAAGATATGTATTAACGATGATCAACTGGAGAGAGTGTCAGAGATGAAATACTTAGGAGTTATAGTAGATGAAAGTTTGAATTTTGCAAGGCATTTTGAATACACTATGAAAAAAATGTCACGTAAGGTGTTTTTCTTGAGACGGATTTCAAACAGTGTGTGTGTTTCAACTAGGGTTTTGTTGTACAAATCGTTGATTTGTCCGCATATTGACTTTTGTGCTACAGTGTTCCTAAGAATGAATAGTGGCGAAACTGAGAAATTTCAGAAGATTCAGAATAGGGCTATGAGGATTATTATTCAATGTAATAAATATACACCAATCAAAGAAATGTTGGATGCCTTGAATTTTATGAGTGTGGCTCAGCGGGTGAAATTTAAAGCATTGGATATGGTACACAAGATTAAAAATAATATGACTCCGGAATATTTGCGAGATAGATTGAGATTTGTTCATGAACTGCATATATATAACACCAGACAGAGAGGGCATTTTTATGTAGACACACCAACATCGAATAGGGGTGGTGCGACAGTGTTTTGTAGGGGATTGATTATGTACAATAAGTTGCCTGTTGAGATTCAAGAATGTGTGAATTACAAAACTTTTAGGAGGTTATTGGCATTGTATATAAAGGAAAACATGTAGTTGTAAAAAACATTGTTTTATTTTTTTTTTTTTTGTATTTTTTGGGGTTGGATTTGGAATTTTGTTGTATTTTTATATACAAAACTACAGTGTAATTAATGATAGCTTTAGCTAAATAAACCTTTTTTTTTTTTTTTTTTTTTTTTAATAAATTTTTTTTAAATAAAAAATAGCTTACGTTATGTAAAATCATATTTTACGTATATTCTGAAAATTTCAATTTCCTACGATTATTGGTTTTTGAATTGAACTTGACACAAGCTCAGCTCAATTTGTTTTATTTTTGTATTATTTTTGATGCGATGTGACTATTCTAGTTAACCATCTCGCGCTAACCTTTCACATGCCGAGATTTAAAAATAATTTAAAGAGTTGATACAACAAAACACTTGAATATTCGATAAAATAATGTTTTTAACAAGAACTCATAGAAATAAAAACAAAAAATTAAAAAAATATTTTGATTTTTTTAGCAAATTGGAAAATTAACGAGAACATTTTTGTAGGGACAAATTTTCACCAATTTCAGACTTTTCTTTAGATCGTTACACATCCTTAAGTCGTCCCTGATATTTAATCAACATTGTTGAAATTTAAAAAAAATTAATAATTGCAATTTCTTATTCGTTATATCATTACTTTGTTATCGTAATTTATTTTAATAATATTTAGGGTTATAATTGCTACCGCACAACTATTTATATAAGTGCAGTGTCTATGCTGTCCAGTAGCAGTGCAAAGCAAACGTCAAGAATTTGTGCATAAAATGTTATTTTTATTCTGTATTTTCCTAAGTCTTGTGGCAGGACTGATTTATTTCAAATTAATACAGCCCTTAAATTATTGGGAAAAACGCAATATAATAAGTAAAAAACCATGCCCGATTGTCGGTAACATGTTTTCTATGATTTGTAAAAATCGTCCTTTCGTGAAACTGATCGATAATTTTTACAATTATTTTCCCAACGAAAGGTAAGGTAATAATTATTTTTTATACCAGAGAAAATTGTTTTTATCGTAGTGAATAAAATTTTTTTTTCTATACTAAATCCCAATTAGAAATAAAATTATCATTAATTTGACTGTTTTGAAGTCGCGAGAAAATTGTTTTTATCGTGGTGAATACATTTTTTTTTCTATACTAAATGCCAATTAGAAATAAAATTATTATTAATTTGACTGTTTTGATTTTACAGTAAATCTAACATACTTTGTAATTCGATAAAAATAAAATATTTTATCTGTCCTTGCTGTTAGAATGTTGCTTTATCTAGTATATAGCAAAAAAAATATACGAATTAAAGTAATTAGTTAATTGCAAAAAAATTTATGTTTTGATCAATAATATTTTAGGCATAAATTTGTGTGCGTTAAAAAAATATTCGAACAAAATGTTTGTTTTTTGATTCAAAGGAAACCGTTTTAATTGAGATCTCTTACAGTTAAAGTGTTACTTGTTTCTATTATTTTCAGTCAAACGAACTGCGCTTTAACATCAGGTAAAAAAAATATTTCTAATCAGTAAATTATTACAGTTATTCCGTCGTGAAAATAAGGTTTGCGTTAAGATAACTCTGAAATGAAATATTTTCGCTTGCGCTCTTTATTTTACTATCAGAAAAAACTAAGGTTTTCTATAACAAATTTAGACCGGAATAAGGGCAAATTTGTCTTGAATAGTGCAAAAATTCACAAAATCTTAAATTGGCCGTTTTCTGCACATCTTCGATTTAAAGTAGGTCATAATTTTATCACATATTATTTATTATATTAGAATAATATTATTAATATGACTTTTCGGTATTTTAAAAATAAAAAATAAAAAATAAAAAAATAAAATAAAAAAATTATCGACTTTTTCATATTATTTTATAACATTCATATTATTTTTCATAATTATTGCATCACAAAATAACTAATAAATAGCAAATAAAATAAAATGCTATCTTTTAATTGAAGAAAAATTAAAATCATAATTTCTCTGACAAGAAATTGGTCAAAAACTATTTATAAAAATATAAAAAAGATTAGCAATTAAAAAAAAGGACGGAATGATAAATTTTAATTTTAAAAAGCTTTTTTGCAGTTTTTCGATATTTTCTGTAGTCACGAGAAATTTAAGGTTGATCTTTTTCAAATATTCACTCTGATTAGGTAATATAAAATTTTTATAAACACAATGTGCAAATTCGTATTTACAATGAAAATATCACAAATACTATTAAGTTTCTTTCTAATACCTAACTGCTAAAAATTTTGGCAATTTTAGATCTTTTGGTTAATACGTACTTGGACAGCACAAAATCTATATTAATTCCACATTGTCACACACGTGAATTTAAGATTTCAAATTTTTAAAATTTTAAAGTATGATATTTCGAAATTCCTCCGTTGTCTTTTGCGGATGCGCATGATAGATTAACGAGATTTTATGATAAATTAGGTAAAAAAATTTCAATTTTTTATAAAAGTAGATCAGATTTTGATGCTAGTAAAATGGATGACATTTAATGCCAAAGCATGCAATAAAACTAAGTACCAAAGCTATACCGCTTCCCTAAAATTCCAAATTACCCAAAGTTGGACTATTTACTTACTCTTCCGATCTTTTTCCCTTTCCCAAAATGTACAAATAAAAAGTTAATTTATACAACTACTAAAAAAGTATCATAAAATAATGTAGATTTTAAAGAAAATTTAATTATTTTAAACACATCGAAGAGGGTGCACTGTTGTAAATAATTAATTTTTTCTAGATACTGTGGAGTATATCTATGTACACTTCCGGTTTTAATAATTCGTGATCTTGATCTAATAAAAAAGATTACGATAAAGAATTTTGATCATTTTACCGATCGGGCAAGAATAATACCAAAAAGTACAATTCCTCTGATGGATAAAAATCGATTATCGTTGCTTGGAAAAAATTGGCGAGAAAAACGTGTAACTTTCAGTCCGTCCTTCACCAGCAGCAAAATAAAAGCCATGTTCCATTTATTGTGCCACTGTTCCGAACAATTTACTCAGCATTTTGCAAATCAAGATAACGAAATTGTAGTAATGGAAATGAAAGATATCTTCACCAGATTTGCAAACGATGCTATTGCGTCTATCGCGTTCGGATTTCAGTGTAATTCGCTAGGCGATCAGTACAATGAATTCTACAAAATGAGAACAAAATCATCGATTTCTTTTTTTATAAGGAAACTTCAATTTTATGTATCACTGATATGTCCGGTTTTAAATGATGTAATAATTTTATTATCACATATTTCTAGTCCCAATTAATTCGGTTTATTTTAGTTTATAAGTAATTGTTTGTATTCTCAAAAAATTGGCAAATATTTTTATCAGATTGTAAAAAATTCCATCCAGCAGAGACAAATTACGAACTTTGTAAGGCCAGATTTAATTCATTTAATGTTGGAAGCCCGAAAAGACCGCCTAAAGCATGGAAACGGCAACGATGGTATAACCGAAGCAGGCTTTGCTACCGTGGAAGAGTCTGATTTAGGAAAAGCACCTCTACAGCAAAAACTCAAATTGAGCGATGACGACATCGTAGCTCAAGCTCTAATATTTTTTACTGCTGGATTCGAACCGTCATCGACATTAATGTCGTTTGCAGCATACGAATTAGCCGTCAATCCCGATATTCAAAAAAGACTACAATTGGAGATCGACGAAACTTTATCCCTTTGCAACGGAAATCTCACTTATGACTATTTAATGAAAATGAAATATATGGATATGGTCATATCAGGTGAAAACCTACAGCTAAGAAAGGTATTTTTAAATTACACTTAATTTTAGAAACACTTCGAAAATGGCCCCCAGGATTTCAATATAATCGAATATGTGTTCAAGATTATGTAATCCCACCTAAATTTCCAGAAGAAAAAGAAACGGTAATAAAAAAGGGAGAAATTGTATTGATCCCAGTTTATGGAATTCACCACGATGCGGAACTTTATCCAAATCCAGAACTGTTTGACCCAGAAAGATTTAGTGACGAGAATAAAAGCAAAATATTACCATATTCTTATATGCCTTTCGGTTCTGGACCACGGAGTTGCATTGGTAAGGATAAATATTTATAAAACTATTTTACTCAATCTTACAATTTCAGCCTCAAGACTAGCTCTCTTAGAAAGTAAAATTTTATTTTTCCACATTTTGGCAAACTTCGATATTTTAGTGGTAAATAAAACAAAAGTACCTTTGGAAGTAGGGTCCAATTCTCTTAACATGCTACCGGATGGTGGATATTGGCTAGGTTTTCACAAACGAAAAGCAACTCAAGCATAAAATAAAAATTTAAGAATAATTCATGATATTATAAAATAATTTTATTGTTACATTTTGCTCTGATCGAAATAAATTTTTTCTCCGCTTATGTCTTTTATTAGTTAAATTTCACCCTATATTTCAGCATAGATGTCGCTTATACTAAACGACATTACACATTTTGTAACCTCAAAATAGTTTGCTCGAAGTTGCTTCTATTATTTCTAAAAAAAGCGTTGCGGCTTTTCTAATTAATTTAAAATGCAAGTGGCAAGAGCAATTTCCAGATTGCCATTCAGGCAGATTCGCAGATTTTCACGATGGTATGCACGAGACTTTTTTTTGAATCTTTTAATTATCAAAATTTTTGCAGTTCTATTTACAATCAAAGCGTGGAAGCTCAACCACAAATGGAAAATTTAACCATTCCACCACCCTCGAATGTAGAACGACTTACTTCGCCTAAAATAGAAAAATTAATTGAGGAAATTTCAAGATTAACGTTGATCGAAGTGTCCGAACTTAGTGGAGGTTTAAAGAAAAAATTAAATCTTCCCGATGCACCTGCTTTCTCTGCAGGTTTTTCACCGGTCGCTTTACCAGCTGCTGAGAAGGACCAGGACGGTGAACCCGAAACTGTTAAAAATACCTTTAACGTGAAATTAATGAAATATGAGGATGCTCAAAAAGTTGCTTTGATTAAAACAATTAAAGCTTTAGTTGACGGTATGAATTTGGTTCAAGCGAAAAAGTTTGTCGAAGGGTCGCCGGCAACCGTTAAAGCTGACATTCCTAAAGAGGAAGCAGAAAAACTGAAAGAAGCATTAACGAAGGTTGGTGCTGAAATACTGATTGATTAAAATGTTCTATCTTATAGATATTGTAATTTTAAGTTTTTTTAGTTAATAAACATGTTTTAATCACTGTCTGACATTAATATTAGTTTTAATACGGATAATAAATCAAGTTCGATCACGAGGAATTCAAATTAAAGTTTGCTTATTTTCTAAATTAAGATCTTTAATTTTTTTCAAACTAATGATGAGATATTGTCTAATTTAACTACTTTGAATGACATTTGAAGATAGCCATTGGTGGTATGATGCAATCTCGCACCACCATCTGCCTCTCCTTGTGACAGAAATAAATTTGAACATAAATATATTTTTGTTTGAATTTTTAACTTCTCATTAGAAAATATAGTATATTTATTATTTTTAACAAGGTGAAAGTCAAACCTGGTATGCAAAAGAATCATAGATTTTTTTTGTGTACAATCTCATAGCTTTCTTTTACCTCACCCAGAGGGTTCTCAAAAAATGAAATTTAATGTTCTAGGGTAATCTTTCACAGGTAAAAGTTTTTCAGATGGAACCTATTGGTAATTACTTCGGGAAAAAATATTTCAGGGTAAGCGTAGCTCACATCAGTAGAGCAGTTAGTTACTAGTTACTCGTTTTCTTCCCTGCGAGCAGACAAAATATTAAAGTATGTGCTTTGAAACTTCTCGCCTTTAGCGTCGAAGAGAGGTACAAATCATGTTTGGGAATTTCTAACCTGACATGACCAGAATTAGGAACACTTGGTCTGTCCATGATCTCGAGTTTGTCTTTTGGTTGATTTGTTTTGAGGAGTGATCAGATGGGGCTGCTGCATCAGAGAAAGTACAATGAGTCTCAGTCTCACAACCTTCTAGTTGCTTCGCATAACTGGTAACATTGTAAATTTGAAAGGTGGGGGCGAATCAGAGAAAATTCAAGACTTTTTGCCAAAGATGGCTATATGAGCGGTTGTGCGGATTTTTGGCTCTGTGAAATATTTTGAGATTTTGTTATATTTTGAAATTGTGAGTAACATTTAAATTTGAGTTTAATAAAGTGATTTTTATGCGTATGCATTATTGCGTTATTTTGGATAATTATTTTTTATATTTGGATTTTTGGATATTTTTTATGGGTTGCTACCGAGCGGTGGTCGGTTGATTGATTTGGAAAAGCAATATTAAGATTTTGCATTGGATTTGGTTTGGATTTGGATTATTAAAAATTAATTTTTTGAAAACTATTTTTTTTTTGGATTAGAAATTCTTTTATTTTATTTTGAAAACTTGACATTGAATCTAATTACGTGCGATTTATTATTTATTTTGGACAACGAATATTTTTTTGGACAAGAAATTTTTTTTACAATTATTTTGAAAACGCTCGAACCCTTCGTTCTAAAGTAGTATCAACTACCCGCAATCCAGGGCTTACCCGAAGCAAACAGAAGTGGTTTAAGAATTTTTTACGGAGATTCCACAGCAATATATTCAACCCCGATTCTAAGGAACCTAATTCTATATTAGGGTTGTTACGATCGACATGGCCACGTTATCAACCCTTCCCGACATATTAAGCCATGTACGGGATAATTGGCAGAAATTGGACGTCGCCGATATCAGGAAATCTTGAGAAATCTCAGTTTATCTAAATATTAGGCAATCTTAACAAATTCAGGGATCTGCCAGAAAATCGGACCCACGATTTTCAAAATTTCATCTACACACAAAGAAGACACTTTTCTAAGCATACTAGAACAAAAATTTTGTTGGATTATAAATTAGTTCTCGAAAAAATCGAATTTAAAAATGTAAAATACACCTTTTAACACGGCTGTAGGATTAGCCGTTGTTGAGTAAGGCAAAAAAATAAAACAGACTCTCCGGACGTCTTCGGCGCCCACCGGGCCTGTTTTATTTTTTCACCTTACGCATAACGATTTAAAAATATCCCTGAAGAATGACAGAACTCGCCAATGGTGGAACTCGAAGCCATAGAACTCGTCCGGGTGTCGACCGCGATTGACAACAACATTAAGAGTATATTATCAAAGCACACGTACTGTCAACAAAATGAAGAGCAGGGAAAACAACGTGAGACTTACCGTCACACATCGGGGTGTATCATATTACATCTCCCTGCTTTTCGTAATTTTAAAATGCCGTTATTTCGACAACTATTGCATAATCCTAAAAAATTTTTGTGTTAATATACTCAGAAAATTGTTCTCTTTCCTATAGAGTAGATGAAATTTTTGAAATCGTGGGTCCGATTTTCTGACAGTAACCCAAATTCAATTAAAGCTTAGGAAATCCGGGAAAATTTCTGGAGAATCTCGTATAAGAAAATCTAGTGTATACAAATTTGCTTTTTTTAATTAGTTATAGTATTTTGAATATTCTATTAGAAATAAATAGTTTAAAAAAAATGTGGGTTGTATCATTAATATTATCGCAATGTTTAACACAGTAAGCAACCGTAGGAAGTAACCAGCAAAATTGGAATAATAAACAGTATTATTTTATATTTTTGTAAATTACCCATATATATGTATGTACATACGTGAACTTAACAGGTTTTCAAGTAGGTTGACGATATTTAATATCTTGGTCCTCAAGATAATAGAAAATTTTTAAGTTGAGTTCCTAGGTATAAATGTAAGCAAAATTAAAATAATGAATTGAGTGTTCAATCCCCATTATACATTTCAACATGTTACGTGAAATAGTGTTAGCATGCTCTTTCTTGTTTGTGCTGGGAAAGCCAACTATTGAAGAAGTTCCATGTGGTATGTATTATCAAATATCGATTTTCTTGCACTGACATATCAAAATTATATTGACAGAAAAATTTTTAAATCTGCATATCGTTTTTGCTTACTACGTTTTTTTTTCATTCGCCCCAAACAGTCTATAATTATTTTGCTAGATGAATGGCAGCCAGACATACAATTTCTTTACGTATATTTCTAATAGTACTAAAATTTTTAAAAATTATTACGAAATTCACTTTATACGTCATATTTGCATTTTCGTTGCTCTGGCAGATTTTTAATATTTTTTTTTAACAATATTACAAAAGCAAAGGTCAAACGATGGTCAGTTACTATGCAGTTCTTTTGCAAAGGTCAGGATCAAAATTTAATAAACTTAAGTGTAATTTTCGGAAATGTAAACCATCCTGCATTTTGTTTTGTCTCGAAAGTAATTTTCAAATAACAAATGATTTCTCGATGAATGTAATAATTTATTTTTAATTAATTTCCGTTAAAAGTATCAATTTTTACGAAAACAGTGTACTTTAAAATTAAATATATTATTTTTAGAAGTATACACTTATCGAATATCAGCATTAAGTACACTCACGAACCTAAAATAGCTTTAAATCAAGGAAATTTGTGATCTTATTATTTCTTACTTTGGCCAAAAAAATTCAAAGCACAATCCGGGTTTTCATTTATGACACTAATTTTTATCGCAATCCAAAATTCATCAAAAATTTTATATAAATTAATATTTTAATTTTTAAACTAGGCATGGTAGATGATAGCCACATGCATAGTCACATTGAATATCCTCAGAAACGCAATTTAAATCTAAATAAAGCTGAAGAAACTGCAGATTTTTGGGTCGAAAATGCAAAAGCTACTATTCGCAAACAACTTGCAAGAGAACCAAACACTGGTTTGTAGCTAACATATTTTCACGTTAATCTAGTAACTAAAATTAACATTTTTAGGCAAGGCTAAAAATGTCATTCTCTTTCTTGGCGATGGAATGTCCATACCTACATTAGCAGCAGCGCGCGTTTATTTGGGAAACAGGAATAACAAAACTGGAGAAGAAACCCAACTATCATTTGAAAAGTTCCCATACGTCGGTTTATCAAAGGTAAAAGTTCTTTGATTATGTAACTATGGGAAATACTAACGGAAGTCATGTTTCAGACCTATTGCGTTGATAAACAAGTTGCTGATTCGGCATGTACAGCAACCGCTTACTTATGTGGAGTTAAAGCAAATTACGAGACTGTCGGAGTAACAGCAACAGTGAAACGAAAAGATTGTGAACAGATGCAGAATACTAGCAACCATGTGCTTTCTATTGCAAGAGGTTTTCAATTAAACGGAAGACGTACGGGTTTTGTTACGACATCCCGTGTTACTCACGCTTCACCTTCTGGTACAAACGTAAAATTTGACTAAAAAGTTTTTTTTTAAACGTATTTTTAGGAGTATATGCACATAGCGCTTTTCGAGAATGGGAATCTGATACCAATATTCTCAAAGATAAAGTAGATCCAACAGTGTGTCGCGATATTGCACATCAATTGGTTCATGGAGAAACCGGGAAAAATTTAAACGTCATGTTTGGGGGAGGCCGTTGGGCATTTTATCCTAACACAACAATAGATGAAGAAGGTAAGAGAGGTTTTCGCAGTGATGGAAGACATTTGGTGAAGGAATGGACAGAACAGAAGAGCGGAAGTAGTAATGCTTATATCACCAATCGTTCCGAACTTTTGAAGTTGTCAAACAAAACCGATTTCGTTCTTGGTCTTTTTGATAGCGATCACATTCCATACAATCTAGACAGAAATGTGACTGCTAAACCTTCATTAGAAGAAATGACCAGAAAAGCAATTCAGCTGCTATCTCATGACGATAGCGGTTACTTCCTTTTTGTGGAAGGAGCCCGAATTGACATGGCACATCACGAATCACATGCTAGGAAATCTTTAGAAGAAACTGTAGAATTTCATAAAGCCATTGAAACCGCCGCAAAGATAACCAACTCGGAAGATACTCTAATTATTGTAACATCCGATCATTCACACACTTTCACTGTGAATGGTTATCCACAACGTGGAAATGATATACTGGGAATCGCAGGAATAAGCGATAAAGATGGATTACCCTATACCACGTTAAGTTATGCCAATGGTCCGGGATATAAAAAGGAAGAAAATGGCGTGAGGCACGACGTCTCTAAAGACGATTTGAGTAAGTACTTTTGAAAAACGCACGAAATAATATAACGTAAAATTGCTTTTGCAGAGGATAAAAACTATGAATATCCATCTATGGTTCCACTTGTAGACGAAACACACGGTGGCGATGATGTAGGAATATTCGCCAAAGGACCTTGGGCTCATCTTTTGGACAGCGTTTTGGAACAACACGTGATTCCTCATGTTATAGCTTTTGCTGCATGTTTGAGTGATTACAATGCCTGCAATATGTAACGCTGTAAAATTTGACTATTTAAAAAAGTTGATTTTAAACTTTGTTTCAATGTATTAATCTACAATATAGAAAATACAATACTGCAGCTTAATTATTTTATTTGTTAATTTTATGCATTTCTCAGTAGAAGTGCTGATTATTTACAGTGTTGACAGCCAGGAGCGGTCCCATCCGAGGGTGGGGGATAAGGAGGGAAATTTTTCCCTTCAATATTTTAGGTAGGTGGCAAAAAACAGAATAATTGAAAAAATCGTCATTTCTCATAACATTATGCAAGATCTTCGAATTTAATTTTGTGTTTTGTAGCTGCCTTGTTTATTATTTTACGACTTTTTGTGAAATGTATTGGTTTTCCAAAAAAAATTATTAGACAAAAGTTCCAGACAAAAGTATCCAGAATGCAGCGACAGATTTTTTGTAAAATCTTTCGTTTAAAAGATATAGAGTTTTGCAAAACACAAAAAAGCTCGAATTTTTCAACAGTTTTGTACTTACTTTAATTCATAACGCGAAAGCCGTTGATTTTAGACAATAAAGTTTTAAATCTAGTTTGTAGATTATTTTACGCTCTTTAAAAAAGCCCAAAACCATTTTTAATGAAAAATCAATATTTTCGGGGTTATTTCCAGTGAAGGTGGAAATTTAAAAAAATGCTTTAAAGAGGTCTAATTCTCCAGGGTTTTAATTTAGAAAAAGAAATATTGCTAAATATTTTTTTTTAGAAAAGTGTATTCTAATTTCTAAGTTTTGTGATCAGACAGTTATTTATCTGTTTCCAATAAATTGTAAATTGTGTTTATTTTTAGAGTAGGTTTTGCTTGAAATTTATTTAATTATTGCACTAGTGCGGTAAACTTCATTACGACACTAGTGATATAATTTTTCAATTTATTCTAAAAAGGTATCAAACCGTTATCATCAGGGCCGCGCCGACCACTGGCAGTGCCTGTGTTCAAAACCTATGAAGCGCCTCTTTTTTTTTCGTCGTGTTTCGACATGAACATAAAGAAAATAAAAAAAAAATTTAATTATTGAATGATTCTAATTGTATTTTAATCTCACTGCTTATTCCGCCTGTTGCGGCCTCATCTTTGCATTATAACACCGCACGACCCTGTGTTCACCTTGCACCCGCACTTTCGATAAAATGTTTATTCAATTGTTTTGGTTCTCTCGCTTGCGTTGCTTACATAAACTCACCCACGGCTTTTGTAATAAAATAGTCGGCTTTTGATTTTGATTTTAACACAGATCTCGTAATTAATGTAAACCCGAAACGTAAACATTGGGTGAATTCAAATAGTGTAAAAATAATTTCAATGATTGGTTCTGGCATTTCATTCGGCGCCCCTACTGCATTGGCGCCGCACACTTCGCACATATGGACGACGCGGCCCTGGTTATCATTGTGTAAATTACTTTTTTTATGTTTGTGAAATTGTATAAACTACAAACAGTGTACCTACACTTGAACGAGTTTCCAAGTAGGTTATAGTTAATATCTTGGTCCTCAAGATAATTAGTAAGTTTAAGAAAATTTTGCTGTAAACAGTGTACGCAAATAAAATAAAAAAAATAAATTTATAGATTAAGCATTACTTTGTAGTATATTAATAAATTATATTTTGCTAAACCTTGTTACATAATATAACGATAGCATGTTCTTTCTTGTTTGTACTGGCAGAACCAAGTATCGATAAAGTTATATTTGGTATGTATCGATAGAAAGTTTGTTTCGTTTGGAACATCAGCTTTTTTTGATTTTTTTAACGAAAAACATTTTTTTAACTAAATTATTATTTCAAATAAATTAAAAAGTCTAAATTTCTTATACTGTCTTCAAGGCAAAGCAAAAATGTTATTCTCTTTCTTGGTGATGCAATGTTCATACCTATTTTACGAACAACACGTGTGTATTTTAGGAAACATGATATATTGTCGTGTTTCAAAATAATTCGCATCCACCCTGTGCATTTTGGTAGAATTTTGTTTGAACGGTTAGAAGTTGTAGGATTGTAAATTTGAGAGATGGGGGCGAATAACAGGAAACTCGAGGCTTTTTGCCAAAGATGGTCGCACGAGCCGGTTGTGCGATTTGGGCTCTGTGAATAATTTGCGATTTTGAATATTAATTTTGAATAAAGTGATTTTATTAGTTTGCATTATTTTGGATATTTACTTTGAAGTTATCGGAATTATTTTGGATATTTTTTAATTCGCTGCCAAGCGGTGGTAAGGCGATTTGGTCTGGTTAATTTGGAAAGAGAATAAGAGAAAAAATAAGGTTGGTTTGGAATACGTAAATTTAAAAGTTATAAATTATATTTGAAGGAGTGAACGTGCAAAATTGATAAGCCGACGAATTGATAGTGGGAAATCAAAACTACGATCTTTTTTAAAATATTTAAACTTTTACATTGGAATTAAATTACATACAATTTAATTATTCATTTTTGGAAAACTATTCAATTCTTTTTGGGATTGATATTTTTTTATTTTACTTTGAGAACCCACCCTGAGGTACGATTATCTCATCTCCCGCAGTTAAGAGACTGGTCAAGAGCATACTTTTAAGTGCATGTGAAAATCTACCTTTCTAAAAAGTATCACTGCAATATGAAACCGGAGAAAAACCGAATTAACATGAAAAGTTCCCGTATGCAGTTTTATCAAAAATAATTATTATTATTTGATTTCAAGAGAACATGGGGTGCAGATCGAGTTGTTGAAGTTTTAGGAACTATTTTTCAAGTTTCATTGTGACTTCTATCTTAATTCATATTCGACAAAAAGAAATCTCTTCGGAATAATCTCGAAGCCGTCGGTAGTGCTATAATTGAATTTGTAGAAGATAATAACTAAAAATTTCCATCTATTGTTCCACTTAGAGAAGAAACACACGGTAGTGCTAATGTAGAAATATTTGCTCAAGAACCTTGGGCTAATCTTTTCAGCAGCGTTTTGGAACAGCATGTGATTCTTCATGTTGTTGCTGTATGCTCGAGTGATTATAATGCATGAACTCTTTAATGCCGAAAAGGTTTGTCCACTTAAGTAATTAAAAATCCTGATTAATTTGTTTGAAACGTAGCTGCCAAATTGAGAATGACTTGGCCAATTGAAAAATGAAGGTTTCGATCACGAGCATTCAAAAATTAAAATGTTAAGAAAATCATAATATGGCGAAAAATTAAATGTAGTTAATTATAAAATTAGTTTGTAAATAAATTTAGAAATTTTAAAGTTAAGAAGAAGTTAATAGAAAAGAAAAAGTTAAAAAAAGTTATATTTAGATAAACAAAGTGCAAAATGAATCATAAGATATAATATAATATCCCAAGTTTGTATATCTGTATATCTATCCCGTAATGCACCTCTGATTGATCGGTTTTTTTTATCAAATTAAAAATTAAAAATTACTTAAAATTACCAGTCTAGATGGCTAAAGGCAGCCGAAGGACGCCTGCCTGTGCCAGCTATCTAATAAAGTAATATGTCTAGTCTGTGTATCTGTGTATCTTTCTTTCCCGTAACGCACCTCTGATTGGTCGGTTTTTTTACCAATTTAAAAATTAATCCATTAATCCGATAAGTATATGAATACTATCGAGTCGCTCCGGACGACTTTAGGGTCGAATAATTATGACTTTCAGGTATACTACCGATATTCTCTCTGTGAGGCCGTAGGCCGAACAACTTCATCCGAAAAAGTCTATATATAGATAAAGGCGGCCGGTAGACCAGTGTGATCGCAATTTTCCTGAGTGAGGCCGAAGGCCGAACAACTATATTCGACACAATCTAGATGGCTAAAGGTGGCCGAAGGATGCTTGTGTCAGCTAGTTAAAAATAATTTTATATAATGTAACACAAATTATATTAAATAGAAAATAACTTAAAAAAGTTTTTAGAATTTTTTAAGTATTTTTGTGGTATTTAGTAGTATGTGATGTTAAAATAATAAATCCTAACAAAATGTCAAAATAATAAATTTTAACTGTTAAGTAAATAATACATACAACACAGAAAACATAATATTTAAAGAAACTAAAATGACAATAATTCACATTTAACAGGGTTAAACTTAGAATATTTGAATAAACAAGAAAATAGAAATTTCTATTTCTATATTTAAGATTTCTCTATTCAAAAAATAGAAATTTCTAATTTGAAAAGTGAGTAGGTTTGGTCGAATATTAATATTTTATATCTCTTATTTTAAAATCCTAATTTGCATTTGTCACGGTTTGGCTTTCTTTGAAAGCAATTAATAGTGGTGATTTTATTAGCGCCGGTCGTGAATGGATTAACGAGTTTTTAATTGAAATGCTTTTGAAGAACGGGCTTAATTATTATTAGTCTTTACCAAGTAGAAATAAAACCATCAATCATATTTTTTTAACACAAGCTTAACATTATTTTTAAAAGGTAAGAAAAGACATACATAGTATTGCATTTTTACGATGATTGACGGTTCTATTTCTACTTGGCAAGAGCTAGTCTGATTCATAAAATTTAGAATATCAAATTGGAAGTTGATAATGCTATCGCAATCTTAATCATTTTTATATTATCATAATAATAATTTTTAGTAGTATAATAGGTATAATAAAGTATAACAGTCTGTAAATTATAAATTGTGGTATAAAAAAATTTTGGATTAAAAATGTTGCCCAGTATAATAATACTTTTGACATGCTACATATTTGTATTAGGAAAATTACCTGATAGTAGCGATTTTTTAAGTGGTATGTAGATTTTAATATTAATAAAAAAAAAATTAAATTATCAAAAAATTATCCTCCAAGATAATCCCAATATCTTTTCTTGATAACATCTTTATTTTAGGATTTTTAATTTATTTTTTTGCGGTGTATTATCTTTTTTGTTTATTTTTCTCTTGATTTGTATTTCCGTCTTTAGCTCTGCTAGTACAGTGACATCGGTTGTGAAGGCAATAAAGACTACCTCGTGCAAAAAGTGTAACCTAAAAATTCTACCATACACCGTAGCAGACCTAATACCAAACCCTGCGGTACTCCACTTGTAATTTCTATATGCCTATGCTCTTCCGTAATTTTTCTTCCACAAAGAGCGTTTTGTACCTAAAGTAACTTACTAAGGGCCGATCTTTCCATCTCCTTGTAAGTTACTTTTAAATTTATCTGCCTTTTAATTGAAATATCTGTCTTTCCAACTTATTTTTTATTAAAAGTTGCTTGTAAAGTTGGTTATGTGGCTTATAACTTATAAGCTTATAAAATAATATTTTAATAAAAAATAAGTTGGAAAGACAGATATTTCAATTAAAAGGCAGATAAATTTAAAAGCAACTTACAAGGAGATGGAAAGATCGGCCCTAAATAAAATTATATATTCCAAAATGTCTTAGGACTGCGGTTTTCAAAAATTTTTCCAAACGATTTTGAAAAAGAAAAAAGGTATTTCACTAATATAAAGAGAACATTTGAAAATTTCCACACATAAAACCACAAGTTATTTGACTGTTAGAGTCATCCGTGCATAAGAAAAAATATGTCACCTGAGTTCGAAACTGCAGTCATGCGGTTAGGTTATTTTTATTGGCTAGATCTTGAAAAATTAATGATTTAATTTTAATTTTTAATAAAATAGATGGCGACTATATGCATAGTCATATCGACTATCCTCAACCAAGACACATAAATATTAACAAAAATGAAGAAAATCCAAAATTTTGGGTCGATAACGCAAAAGAAACTATTCGCAAACAGCTAGCAAAAAAGCAAATTACTGGTTCGAGAATTCATCAACATTTAATTAAAAGCTCAAACCAAATATTTTAGGAAAAGCAAAGAACGTCATTCTCTTTATTGGTGATGGTATGTCGATACCAACTTTGGCAGCAGCACGTGTATATTTAGGCAAACAAAATAATAAAACTGGAGAAGAAATGGAGTTGTCTTTCGAAAAGTTCCCTTATGTTGGGCTATCCAAGGTAAATTATTTTCAACCGAGCTGTGAGGCAAAGTTCCAATAAACATATTTCAGACCTATTGCATTGATAAACAAGTTGCTGATTCAGCATGCACTGCTACTGCTTATTTAAGTGGAATTAAAGCAAATTTTTTTACGCTCGGAGTTACTGGAGCAGTGAAGCGAAAAGATTGTAATCAAATGAGAAACGCTAGCAATCATGCAGCTTCTATTGCAAGAGAATTTCAAGTTAATGGAAGACGTACAGGTCTTGTTACGACCTCTCGTGTCACCCATGCTTCTCCAGCAGGTGAAAAATATATTTTTTGAAATAAAATTTTGTTTTGAAAATAAGAGTTTCAGGAGTTTATGCATACACGGCCGACCGAGATTGGGAATCTGACACACACATTCTTAAAGATAAAGTTGATCCGACAGTATGTCCCGATATTGCACATCAGTTAGTTCATGGAATAACTGGAAAAAATTTGAACGTTGTCTTTGGAGGCGGAAGGTGGGCATTTTATCCTAATTCCACAATGGACGAAGAAGGTAAACCAGGTTATCGAAGTGATGGTAGAAATCTGGTAAAGGAATGGAAGGATCTCAAGAAAGGATCTACTAACGAGTATATTACAAACCGATCTCAACTTTTAAAACTTCCAAATGATACCGATTACGTTCTTGGTCTTTTTGATAATGATCACCTTCCATTTAATCTGGATAGGAACGTTACCGTCAAACCTTCTTTGGAAGAAATGACCGAAGCCGCAATTAGGTTACTTTCTCATGATGATAAAGGATTTTTCCTTTTTGTGGAAGGTGCAAAAATTGATATGGGCCATCATGATGCGTTAGTTCAAAAATCTTTGGATGAAACTATAGAATTCCATAAAGCCATAGAAACTGCTGTAAGAACAACGAACCCGGAGGAAACTTTGATTGTTGTGACATCAGATCATTCTCACACTTTTAGTATAAGCGGTTATCCAACTCGTGGAAATGATATTTTAGGTTTCGCAGGTATAAGCGATGTGGATGGCTTACCATATGCTACTTCGAGCTATGCGAACGGACCAGGGTACAGGAAAGAAAAAAATGGAATCAGACACGACATGTCTAACGATAATCTGAGTATGCAAAATTAGAAAGACTTTGATATCCAAATTAAGTGTTGCAAATTTAATTACAGATGACAAAAATTACAAACACCCAGGTATGGTACCACGCAGTTCCGAAACGCATGCTGGCGATGACGTAGGAATATTTGCTCAAGGACCATGGGCACATCTATTAGTTGGAGTTATGGAACAACATGTTATTCCTCACGTTATGGCTTTTGCTGCATGTTTAAGTGACGATAGCGCATGCGATATTTAAAAAAATTAAATTTAATTTAAAAATTATCTTATCTTGTTTCTAATCAATATCCTGTATCTTACAAAAATAAATTCTTTCAGATAAGCGAGAGATAGCTTTTATTTTTAATAGATATCACAAAATGTTTTCCAAAATAGTAATAGCGTATTGTTTTTTATTCTTGCTGAGAAGTTCAAGTTTGACATTTTCGAAAGGTATCAAAATTCAAAAAAGTACTTTTTGGGGAAAAAAGTTTTGGCATAAATATTTTTTCTATTAAATCAGATCAGATCGATGAGGGTCATATGCGTGGTTACTCGGATTATTCCAAATCAAATTATTCAAACCAAAATAAAGATGAAGAAACTGCAAAGTTTTGGATTGAGAACGCAGAAGCAACCGTTCGCAAACAACTTGCAAGAAAGCAAAATATTGGTTTTGAAAACACGAACGGCTTAATAAAATAATTATTTTTTAATTTTTAGGTAAAGCCAAAAATGTGATTTTATTCTTAGGTGATGGGATGTCGCTATCTACTTTGGCAGCTGCACGTGTTTACTTAGGTGGTCAAAATAAAAGAACTGGAGAAGAGACGGAATTGTCGTTTGAAAAATTTTCTCATGTTGGTTTAGCCAAAGTAACTAAACTTTTTTGTTAGTCAAGACACATTTTAAAACAAAATCTACTTTAGACTTATTGCGTAAACAAACAAGTTGCGGATTCGGCTTGCACAGCAACTGCTTACCTAAGTGGAATTAAAGCTAATTTTGAGACAATTGGTCTGACGGCAGCCGTTAAAGCAAAAGATTGCAATCAAATGAAAAATACTAGCAATCATGTATTTTCTATAGCTAATGATTTTCAATTAAACGGAAGGCGTACGGGTATTGTTACGACGTCCAGTTTAACAGATGCCTCACCAGCAGGTAAAAATAACCCTTAACAGATATTTCGACTTATGAATCTTTTTAGGAGTTTATGCGCATACGGCATTTAGAGATTGGGAATCCGATACAGATGTTCTTAAAGATAAAGTCGATCCAACAGAGTGCCGTGATATTGCACATCAATTGGTTCATGGAGATACAGGAAAAAACTTAAACGTTATTTTTGGAGGTGGAAGGTGGGCGTTTTACCCAAACACAACCATGGATGAAGAAGGCAAAAGAGGATACCGGAGTGACGGTAGACATTTGGTTGAAGAGTGGAAGCAAACAAAGAGCGAATATTCTCATGCTTATATTACAAACCGTTCTCAGCTTTTAGAATTATCCAATCAAACAGATTACGTCCTTGGTATGTTTGATAGCAGTCATCTTCCATATAATCTTGACCGTAATCTAAGTAGTAAACCTTCTTTGGAGGAAATGACCAAAAAAGCCTTAAAATTGCTTTCGGTAGAAGACGAAGGTTACTTCCTGTTTGTAGAAGGTGCTCGAATTGACATGGCTCATCACGGTTCGTTGGGTAGAAAAGCTTTGGACGAAACCATAGAATTTCATAAAGCAGTCGAAACTGCCGTTAGATTGACCGAGACCGAGGACACATTAATTATTGTGACATCTGATCATTCTCACACTCTCAGCATAAATGGATATCCCTCCCGCGGGAATGATATCTTAGGTTTCGGAGGAAAAAGTGATACAGACGGTTTGCCATATTCTACCATTAGTTATGCAAATGGTCCAGGGTATAAGAAGGAAACTAACGGAGTTAGATATGATATTTCTAAGGATGACTTAAGTACGTAAGTTTTACAAATGTAGCAATCAAAGTATAAATTTTAATTATATAGAAAGCAAAAACTATGAATATCCTTCCATGGTACCTCTTGGTGGAGAAACACATGGAGGTGATGACGTAGGTATATTTGCAGAAGGACCTTGGGCACATCTTTGTGCCCAAGGTGCCCAAGCACATCTTTGGGCAAGTGGAGTATTAGAGCAACATGTTATTCCTCACATTATTCGTTTTGCTGCTTGTTTGAGCAATTACAATGCTTGCAGCATATTAAATTAAGATTTAATTGGTTATTAAACCCATTGGTTTATAAATTTAAAAGGACGGTTAGAAAATAATAAAAACTTCTTGCACTTATTTCGTATCAATATTCATTATTTGTAATTACCTGACGTTATTCTTCCATCGAAAGGACATTCGTCTCCGTTGAGGGTTTCGAAGCAACAATTACTTCCCATTCTATTCATTACCGTCTAAGAATCTGTTTTAAATCAGACTATTCAACTGAAGATTACTGCTAGTCGGTGCAAGGGCATTCAATAAATCAATTTCTAAAATTAAGCGATTAACAAAAAAATACAAGATGCAGATCTCAGTATAATAAACAATAAACTCTGTGTAAGTATAGAAATTATATAGAACAATAAGTAAATATAGAAATATTAAAAAATATTCTACTTCTTAATAACCATTATCAGGAAGGGTTCGCAAATATTTTTGATAATATTTTGGTAGATTTGATTCTTTTGCCCCCATCTTCATGACATCTAAATATAACTTCGATGGTAGAGGATTGATTACATTTTTACACTCATCACGAACTTGGTAGCTTATACATTTTTTCATGACACCATATGTATTTTCTATTGGCACCACCAACCGATAGTAATAAGCTTCTTGCCTAAAACCAAATGATAAAATATTTGTGTGTGTTCATTTCATAGATTCGTCATTTTTACTTATCTAAATTTGGCATTTCCTTGCGGTTAATTTTCCAAATGACTCCCCAAACATGGCTCCTTGAATTTGGCTCAATATTTGCACATGAACAATTCCATAGATTAGAATAACCTTCAAACTTCAGTTTATAGTGCTGAAAATTGAGATTTACAATTTTTATGCTCTTTTTTTCTCTCGCTTTGAAAGAGATTAGATCATTAGATATCGGCTTCTTTCTAGACTGTATTCTTTTTCTGGTTACTGTCAGTTAATTCCCACCACGAATTTAACTTTTTCCTATACACTATAGGAAAGAGGACAATTTTGTGAGCGTTTAAAAAAGAAAAAATCGTTGGATCATCCATTAGTTTTCGAGAAAACGGCATTTTAAATTTTAAAAAAGCAGGGAGATGTTACCATACATACCGATGCCACGGGAACTCGCACGTTAAGCGCTCCGCTTTTAATTCAGTTGACAGAATTACTCTTACTGTTCGCTGTCAGATGTGACAAACCAACATGTTCGTCGTTCATCAGATGCCGTTTACATCCCGACGAGTTCTGCGTCTTCGAATTTCACCTTTGGCAAGCTCTGTCATTCTACAGGGATATTTTTAAATTTGTTATGTGTTTTGACAAACTCAACGACGGCCAATCACACATCCGTGTAAAAACGTATATCTAAAATGCATATAAATTTTGTATTTTTAAATTCGATTTTTTCGAAAACTAATGGATTATCCAACGATTTTTTTTAACTGCTTAGAAAATTGTTCTCTTTCTTATAGTATAGAACTGCAAAGCAAAAATTTAATATTGTAGTGGGAATTGACTGACAGTTCCCACTTAACTCTGACATAATACAGCTGCTTGCTGCTGTTTTTTACACTACACTGTTTTTTTATAATTTATAATTTTTAAACTTATAAGGCTATGTTTATCTTACATTTAATTTACCAATTCCTACTCGAACAGCGCTTGGACATGATATATGCAATCGACTTTCCAAAAGATTGCTACCATAACCAAAATAGTAAAATGTGTCGTCTATTTCCTATCAATAGCAAAAGAAATTAACATTTAAAAATAATTAGTTTAGTACATAGACATTACTATCAAAAATAATGTTTAAATGTTAATAAAAAAGCAATGTTTATCAAAGTTTATGGTTTGTTTTAAAGATTTGTGAAGACCTATTCGTTAACTTCTTTTTAAGGATTTGTGGAAGTTCTAACAGTGCCATTCGTAAATTATGTTTCTGAAATATGTAATTTTACGTAAAAATCATTATTCAAAAACTAATGATCCAGATTGTTGACAGTCAAGTGTCAACAATACAATAAAAAACAACACGATGTCTCTCGACAAGTAAACTGATGTTTCTTTTTCAAGCCAGTACCTCCAGTCATAATAGGAGATAGAAGAAAAATTTAAGGATTAAACTGTTATTAAAATAATTTTTTTATACACTTTGTACACTTCGCTTTCTAATGAACCAAATATGTCACTTAGTATAAAATGAATAAAAAATAATATAAAAATAATATCAGTGCTAAACTTACAAAATCGCTGTGGCTGACTGATTTCCCAAAATTCAAAAAAGTTATTATAATACACAATAAAAAAAAAATTGCCATTTTACGGGTTATTTCTTGAAACTAAAATAAATCTGGTTTTCAAATTAACATAAACATGATAGTAAAAAATCATGTGTAAATTTTAATATTTATAAATAATATAATTATAGATAATAATTTATAATAACTAAAAATTCTAAAATATTTAGAATATTTTTGAAAATATTATTGTTGTTAGCTATATCAGTCATAACCACGAGACTAAAATACATTTGAATGTTTTATCTTCCAATAGTACAAATGTAATGAAGATAACTTGAAAAGTATAAATAATAAATAATAAATAATAAATAAATAATTTATAAATAATCGTTTTTTTTTCGAATTTTACGTTTTTTTGAATTCATATCTTGCCTAAAACATTATTCCTTTCACAATTTTATTTTTGCGTTTGTGAGTTTGAGTTTTTTAGAACAGCCGGGAACAACAAAAAATTTTATTTAGAATTGAAAAACTGGCTTGAAAAATAAGAAGAAAAAGCAGAAAACAGATTTGTAAAAACCTTGAAAATTATTACTATTATTAAATTGATGTTAAAAGTTCCGTACCACCATGTTTTTATTGTAGGTATAGATAAAATTAAACAAACACATAATATTTAAACTAATTTATTTCAAATATTTTTTCGTATAATTAGTACTACGAATCATAATCCACATTTTCATCGTAATCATTGTGAGGAATGGCTTTTAAATATTTTTGATAATATTCTGGTAGATTTGATTCGTTTGCTCCTCTTATTATGGTGTCCAAATATACTTTCGATGGCAAAGGATTGGTTACATTTTTGTACTCATCCAGAATTTGATAAGTTATACATTTTTTTATGCTTCCATTCGGTTTTATTATAGGAACTACTAGGCGGAAGTAAATGTATTCTTGTCTAAAAAATAATTGTTTAAAATATTTTTGTGATGTTACATAACAGGTTTATCGTTTTTACTGATCCAGAATTGGCAATTCCTTGCGACTAATTTTCCAAATAGCTCCCCAGAGAAGACGGAGTCGATTGGGCTCAATAGTTGCTACTGCTCCATGCCATCGGTTTGAATAACCTTCAAATGCCAGTTTATAGGCCTGAAAAACAGTGTAGTACAATTTTTATACCAATATTAACAATATTTTTACATTTAGTCTACCAATGCCTGCTCGAACAGCACTAGGACATGATCTGTGCAAGCGCCTCTCTAAAAGGTTGCTTCCATAAGCGAAATAGTAAAATGTGTCACGTGACGCCTGTCAACAGTACAAAATTTAATTATTAAAAATAATAACTAGAAAAGTATGATAAACTTTCAAAGAAAAAGTTCTTGGAAGTTTTGCTACAGCTTTCTCGCTGGCTGTTTTCAGGCATTATCCACTTGCCCGGTAAAGATATACATTTTGATTACAAGTAACTGAAAGATTTAAAATCTCAAAAATGTTGTCAACACCTTACAAGAAAGATACAGTTGAAAATATTCCGGAATATTCCGGAAACTGTGACATTACAATCTAACGTTCTAACCACCAGTCTACGTTAAATAATAATAAAATAACGGACTCTTGAAGGTAAAGTTTCACAGAAAATTTAAAATTTGTTTTGAAAAATGTTGGACTAGCAAAAAAATGTTATCTATCATATTACAATAAATTTGGGTATTTTACGAATTGTAAAAGTTCTTAACTTATTATCTGCTAACCTTAATAATTCTGTGCCTAATTAAATTTATATGTTGCTGTTTCAATGCTATTTCCTGTTTTAATTTCTGCAAGGAGTCCCAAAATCCTTGTCGCCGCTAGTGGGGATGTTTAGTGAAAATTTTATCATTTGATCCAATAGTTTTTGAGATTAGTCCAGAAAAGTGTACTAACTTTTATAAACTTTAAAATAGCACTTTTGCAGTTTAGGCAACAATAACTTATTTGTCAAATTTTTAAAAATTATTCTTAAATAATTAAAAATAAAATATATTTGCAGTTTTAACCTCTTGCGCAGTTTCGTAGTTACAGCAATGCTTCGTCTATAAAAAACCAGCGCGGCAGTAAAAATACTACTTTAGTGCCTAGTTAAGCAAAGAATAAATATGTATTGTCGTGAAACAAAATATTTCGACCCACCCTGTGCTAAATTGTAAAACTTTGTTAATTTCATTTTTAAACGTTTGAATTGGTAAAAGTGCAGAGTGGGGAGAAAAGAGAAAGATGAGGGCTTTTTTGGCCAACTATGGCCGACAGCGGGTGCAAAATTTTGTATGCCCGCTGAATTTGATTTTTGATATGAGATTTTGTTTATTATGAAATTGTGAGTAATATTTTTGAATTATTTAATAAAGTGATTATTGCGTTGTTTTTGGATAAATATTTGATATTTGGATTAAAGTGGATAATTTTTGATAAGTCCCTACCGAACAGTAGTGTATCGACTTGATTTGGTTAATTTGGATTAATTTGAAGGAAGAATAAGCCCGAATAATAAATTCGATGTGCATTTAAAATTGGAAAATTAAAAATTATAATATTTGTAAGTGCGAGCGTGTGGCCAGATAGATAACACGTCGATTTGGATAAAGGCAAATCAAACTTCATTCCCTTCGAATAAAAGTAAAATTTTACATTACAGTGAATTTAAATTGAATTTGATTTAATAATTATTTTTGGAGAAATTATTTGTTTGCATTGGAAGAAATTTTATTTTATTTTGAAAGCAAATTACCACAGCAAATTTTGGCTGTAGAAAACGCAAGAACCCTTCGACCCTAAGAAAATTGCCAACTGCTCCCGCACACCAGGGTTAACCCGAGGCAATAAAGAGACTATAGATTTTCCACAGAGAGTCCACAGCAGTATATTGCAGTGATCCTTTCAAAACGGGTTGACTTTTCACATGCACTATAAGTGCTCCAAGCTTGCTTCTGAAGGCGGGAGTAGAAACGGTCGTATCTCAAGGTGGGTTCTAATACGTTAAAACAAATGACGTCCTAAATTTTTGAGTCTCACGTTCGGGTGTCAAAAAAATAGTAAGTTGAAATGATATAACGTTTTCAAAATAAAAAAAAATTCATCTAATGCAAATAAATAATTCGTCTTCCAAAAATTATAAAATCAAATCCAATTTATATTTAATGTAAAATGTTTAATAATTTTAAAAGAGAACGAAGTTTGATTTCTCTTATCCAAAACGTCGGCTTATCAATTGCATACTCTTTCCTTTGAATTTAATTTTATTTTCCAATTTTATCTTTATTATTCAAATCGAAACTAATAATTCTTCCTTTCAATGAATCATCCAAATCAATCAATCTACTTCTATTTGGTAGCTATTCACAAAAACATATCCAAACTCCAAAATATTAAAACAATTCCAAAAAATTACGCAATAATGCGTTTGCATAAACTCACTTTATTCAATATCAGAATATAACTCACAAATTTAAACTTATATCAAGAAATTTCAATAATTGCCTCGAGCCAAAATCGCACAACAGGCTCGGGCGGTCGCTATCGGCAAAAAGCCTCGTATCTCCGTCGATTCGCTCCCCACCCGGCAATTTTACAATCCTACAACTTCAAATTATTAAAATATAATTTTCTAACAAAATGTATAGGGTAGGTGCGAACCATTTTGAAACATCACAATATACTGTCATGAAACAAAAAAATAAAACAATTTCGACCCACCCCGTGCTAAATTATTAATTTGTAAATTTGAATTTTGAAAATTGCAAGGTGGGGAGAAAAAAGAAGAGATAATTGCTTTTTGCAAAAAAATAACCGCGTGAGCCGGTTGTGCGAGTTTTGGTTCTAGTTAAATTTTGTGCAAATAAGTTTTAAGATTGAGAATTTTTGGAAAGATTGTCGAGTATTTTGTAATTTTTGGTCGAAAGTGACCGCAACCCAAATTTATTGTGAGTTATATTTGGATGGATTATTTTTAAATATAATTTAAATATAATTTAAATATTTATTATAAATTAAACATTTAAATATAATGATTATATTTAAATATTCTGACGAAGACGTTTACCTACGTCGAAAGCTCAATAAAAACATTATTATCAAAACGTTTAATTAACTTGTTTACTCAAAGATTATTTAATTATATTTCACAAGTAAAAAATTAATTTATTAGATATTAATTTAATAAATTATAATATTTGGATGGATTAAAATTAAAATTTGTAAGAGTGAACGTGTGGCGTGATAGATAAGCCGTCGAATGGGATAACTTAAAATTGCAAGTCCGAATCTTGAAACGAATATTTTTATTTAAAATTTTGCGAAATGGAAATTTGAATTGTAAACGAGTTGGATAGAATTGTTTTGGAAAACGATTTTTTTTTGATTGAATATTTGATAGACGACGAAGACGAGATTGTCACAGGAATCCGCTTCTGATGTCGGATTGTTCCACCGAGTTAGAGCTAACCGAGGCAATTTTTCGTAATAGTTTAGTAAAGAATTTGTTTAATTAAAAAATTAATCAAATGCCACTATAAAAAAAAATAAGATAAAATTACATTATTAGAATTTTTTTGTCAACTACGAACTACTCAATTTATGATTTTATTTAGTGTTCATAATTTGGCTCATTAGGTTTACTAGTGACATAGTAATAAAGGAAATTGTACTCAACTGTCAATGTTCTAACCTTCCATACAAATTAACAAAATTGAACATTTACACAATAATTTTGACTTCAAATCTCATGTAAACTAAAAATTTGTTTAGAATTGTTTTTTAATATTTTAAAATATATTTAATATAATATTTTTTTTTATTCAGAGGAAGTTTTTTAATTAAATTTTTTAGTTTGGAATTGTACTATATTTTGATAACAAAATTTTTAACCCTATGTGCTAAATTTAAAAGTTTTTTTTATATATGTTATTTTAAATATAATAAATAAATTCCTTAAATAAATTGGGAGTGTAAATTGATTCAAAACTTAAAAACCCACAATAAAATTGGTTAAAAAATAACACTGCAATTAATTCCAACCCATTTTGTAGTATTATGTAATAATGAATAATTATATTTATTAATAAATAATAATTAGTATCTAAATTTTTGATAATTTTTATTATTTTAAAATATAAAAAATTATAATATTATGTAGACGTGAAAAAAAATTTTAAAAATTTAAAACATCACAGGGATAAACTTACAAGTTTATTTTCGCTGATAGATTTTCCACACATCCAACAAGTTATCAAAATACATATTATTGTTGGTACAAAAAAATTTTTCATTTTACTGGCTGTTGGTTTAGTGAATACTGAAGTCTATTTTATTTAAAAATTAGCCGTTCCCTTTTCTTAATCAATATTTTACTTATTATCGTAATACATTCAAATAATAAATTACCTGCTTAAAAACAATCTTATATTTGCAAATTCTAATAATACAAAAAAATATATTTTTCCATTACAAAATAGAATATTTTATAAAGCAGAGTCTGTCTTAAGCTTTTTGTTAAGAAGAACGACACCATTGGTTTCAGATTCATCAATAGATTTTCCACCTGTAACAGAATAAAATATTAATATTTTTCACTAACACAAATTTATATGCGCAACATAACATTTTTTTGGTTTTTTCCAAAAATTCTATTATCTTAAGGTAGCGAAACAACAATTTAATATTTTTCGATTGACTGAGTTTTTTTTCGAAATTTTCTTTTATCAAAGTTTTTAATTAAATTAATAAAAAATAACAAATTAATAAAAATTAAATTTTAATGTTTTATCATTTCTTCGATTGTATTGTATTCAAATATGCTTGGAAATATTTTTAACTTTTATTAATATCTTAATAATTATCAAATTTATTTCACAATTTAAATCGAATTTTTACATTTCCCGGTTTCATCCATTCAAATATTTAAAGCAGTCCTCTATCAAAATTCAATCTGATGGTGAACTGCCCGAGCAACCACAGTAACATACCAAAATATTTAATTAGAAAAATTTAAAACTCCTCTATTTGAGGTTTTAAATGTTTTTAAAAAAGTGTGTCGAATTGGAATTATCTACCTATCGTGATACCGGCTCAAGACGACACAATGCGTTTTCGATTGATTTTAAGAAGTAGATTGTAAAATATTTAATTAATTTATTATTTGTAGACTAACAATACGGTAATTTTGCGTTATATACATGTAGAATTTTATCGATATTATATTATTTAACAACAAATATATTGTCGTGTTTCGAAATGAAATAAAAACATTAATTTTATTATTTTGTAGATTATTTTAAAGTTTGTGTTTGTTTCATATTTATTTGTAAACACATTGTATAAAGTTTGTAAAATTTGCTGTATAGAAGGAAAGGTAGGGAGAAGTAAGTGGGAGTACGGCGAGGAGGTCGATAGAAGAAAGTGAGGCTATGGCCTTGGTGCCAGGCGGACTAAACACCATAATAATAGAGTCAATAATAGAAAATGGAGAAAGCACAAATGATGGAAGAGTTTTGAAAAGGATGGATAGGGTTAAAAAATTGAAAATTAATAAAATGATGAATAATGTAAGGGTTAAGGAAGAAAAGTTTGGAATTATTAGAATGTTTGCTCCACAAAAATTATTGAAAATGAAGAAAAATTTAAAACTCTGCATTAATAACGGATACAAAATCAAGAAAGTAAAAGGAAAAATTTGGACATTAAAAGAAAATAAGTTGGCGGTTACAATTAGAAAATTGAAGACTGAACAAAAAGAAAAATTTGGAATTATACCATTGGAGAAGGAAATGGAGAAAAATATGGAAATTGGACAAAATTCAACAACAATGGAGAAAACAAACAAAAAGAAAAATTCAACAGGATCAAAGAGGACAAACAAAAATGGATCGGACAGGAGTTTGAAGATTTGGAAAAGAAGGGGGTGGACAAGAGTGATGTCGGAGATGTGGATTCCAAAGAAAAGATTCATGCTATGGAAATACCGACGAAGAAAGGAAAGAACGAGAAAACGGCAAATTTGGTATAAAAATTATAATGATTTGATTATTTATAAAAATTTTATTGAATTTAATGATTATATAAAAATTTAATTTGATAATTACGATTTTATTTGATGATAATTTGAATACTTAAACAATTTATTTTGAAAATTTATTTAACATGAATTTGATTTGTAAAATATTTGATGATTATTTATTTAGTTAAAAATTTTAATTTGATTAATTTTATTTGTAAGAAATTATTTGAAAAATTATTTGATTTAATTGAAAGAGTTTATTTTTGATGTAATTTTGAAAACATTTATTTGACAACGAAAGGAATTTTATTTTTGATTTTGATTAACTAATGTATTATACGAAAATTTGATTTATTTATGTAATTATTATTTATTTTAGAAACTATTGGAAAATTTTATTTGTCGAAGCACAACTTGATAATTTTTAATTATAAACACCTTGGTTTACAACAAAAAATTAAGGGGGTTAAATGTCGTGTTTCGAAATGAAATAAAAACATTAATTTTATTATTTTGTAGATTATTTTAAAGTTTGTGTTTGTTTCATATTTATTTGTAAACACATTGTATAAAGTTTGTAAAATTTGCTGTATAGAAGGAAAGGTAAGGAGAAGTAAGTGGGAGTACCGCGAGGAGGTCGATAAAAGAAAGTGAGTCTATGGCCTTTGTGCCAGGCGGATAAAACACCATTCCGCAATAATAAAAATTGTAATTGTTTAAAAATAAATAAGTTAAAATAAATTGAGTTGAGTTTTTGTTTAATTTTAATTAAAGTGAAGTGCCGAAAAACTGAAAAAAGGTGAAGAAATTGTGAAATTTTAGCCGATGCAAAAGGTGCATAGCAACGGATTTGTGAGGCCAGATGATAAAATACACGTGCACTACAATACCACACACAATAAGGTAAATTTGAACAAATTTACAATTTACAATTTAAATACGAATTGGATCTCATGTTCTATAAAATTTTCCCTACGATTGCATAGAGGGTGGTTTGATATTTAATCGCACTACTAATAAAAAAACAGCTACCCCACATAACAATATTTTGAGGTTTGTTTGGATTTCATGCAAATTTATGTAATTAAATTTTAGTAAAACATATTTTATGTTATAACTTTTGGTAGTAAATTTGGTTTGGAAATTAACTGTTCCCGTTTTTTATCATTTTTAAATAGTATACTTAAAATATGAAGTATGTAAATAAATTAAAATAATTATTTTAAATAATTGCTTCAATTGTAAAATCGTAGTTCTTTTCTATAATGGTAAAGCGCAATTCAAACCCAAGAGTGGAAGGTTCGCGATACCAACACCTCTTGGGAGAAAAATTTGTAATTTTTAGAAATTAAAGTTAAAAATTATTTTAATAAAATAATAATTTCAACTGAAATTATTTAAATACCTTTGATTGTATAAATATAAAATTTGTAGCACTTAAAAGATAAATTACTAATAATAGTAGTTTATGATATCAGTGTTGAAATGATATGACTATCGAATACGTGTGCAATTACGCTAATTTGATAATGATATTTTTCCACACGTGTTCTTACATAAAAAATTCTATTTTCTATCAAATATCAATAAAATCAAAAATTTTTATTTTATGTGTAAGCATGAATTGCATGAAAAAACTCACTTTCCGGTGAAAATTATACACTATATTTTTACGATTTTTTAAAAATGTGGCACTTACGGGAACAGCTTTTTTAGTTTAGACAGGGGGAACTGTCAGAATTTCCTCATGACGAATTTCAAAATTTTAACTGCGCTATAGGAAAGAGGACACTTTTTTAAGCATATTAGAACAAAAATTTTCAAGGATTATGCAAAAGTTTTCGAAAAAAATCGATTTTAAAAATGTAAAATTTACATGTATTTTAGATACATCTTTTAACACGGCTGCATGATTAGTCGATTTTGTGTAAGGCAAAACAATTTAAAAATATCCCTGAAGAATGACAGAACTCGCCAAGGGTGGAACTCGAAGCTATAGAACTCGTCCGGGTGTCGACCGCGACCGACAACAACATTAAGAGTATATCAAAGCACTTCAACAAAATGAAGAGCAGGGAAATCAACGTGAAACCGATCGTCACGCATCAGGGTATATCATATTACATCTCCGTGCTTTTCGTAATTTTAAAATGTCGTTTTCTCGAAATGTAATGGACCGCTCAGAAATTTTTCTTTTTTAAAACGCTCAGAAAATTGCCCTCTTTCCTATAGTGCAGTTGAAATTTTGAAATTCGTGATGAGGAAATTCTGACAATAACCTAGACAGAAACTTACAAAATATTGATTTTATATCATCGTCACTGTTGGCGAAATTTACCGGAACGGAACATAAACTTCTAAATGATTCCATTATCTTTTTATTGGCTTTGAGAACAATCAATATTTTGTCCAACTTGTATAAATCAAGTGCTAACATTGCAATTCCCTAAAAGAAAATGTTTAAAATTTTGTAAGCTGAAAAACCACTTACTATACCTTTGCTGATGTGTAGTCAATTTTGTTAATGTGGCTACAATCTAAAATGATATATCTTGTAACTTTTCCAAATTCCAAATCAAACTTCATGGCAACATTTCGAAAGTGCTGCGATGATGGGAACAACACCCACGACGAAGGAGTTATTTGCAAGTATTCCATACCATTAATCTACAAAGCAGAGAAGGGTCATTATTATTTTGAAAACGTTTGAATGAATTGGGCACCTCTACGACTTTAGTAGTAATTTTAGGTCTTGCGTTGTAATACAATAATAATAAAAGGTCGATTGAAACTCCCACAAAAATTCCATATTCGATTCCCAGTAGCAAACACGATAAAAACGTACCCCATAATGGAATCCACTCAATTTCTATAAAACACTTAATTATGTCAAATTTAAATGTTTTAAAATAATAATTAATATTTACTGTTTACTTTCAAAATTGGTTTAACTACTGACACCTCCACCATAAAAATTACAGCGCAAATAATAACGGATGCTAAGGTTGCCTTTGGAATGTATTCAAAATAGGGTGTCAAAAATGTCAATGACAGGATTACCATTAAACCTGAAAAATAAATTTTTTTAAATGTAATGCGGTCATTAGCAGGCTTAACAACTGCTGACTCTAAGGTACCCGGTTCGAATCCGAGAGCTCTAAATGCTGAAGCCTTTCTCGAAAGGGAAAAAGGATGATCCGGGAGTGGATTAAGGAGCTGATGATGATAAAATGTAATGCCAAAAATGATCTATACTATTAAATAAATAGTTACTTGTATAAATTCCACCAAACGGGGTTCTGGTTCCACTAGCATTACTAACTGCAGCCCTGGCAAAGGAAGCATTTACGGGCATTGAACTGAAAAAGCATCCAATTATATTACATAAACCCACCGCTATCATTTCTTGAGAAGCGTCTACCATTTTTCCTTGAGCTAAAATATAAATTAGTCAAATGAAGAAGTACGGGCAAAATATATTTCATTGTATTTTGCAATTAGAAATACCAAAAGCTTTAGCAATTGCCACATTCCCTAAAATTGCGATCATGGGTACCAAGCCAATACCAATTCCTAATTCTGAGACCATGTCCAAATAGCTATAGGTACGATTGCCATGGTGAACCTCAAATAATGGTACCGAAACGTTTGGTAACCCGGAAGGAACTTTGGCTAAAAAATATTGTCAGAACCAAAAAATATTTAAAAAACTAAAAAACCAACATAATTAAGGTAAGAGCGGTAGACACATTGCCTGCTTTTTCGACCGTCTAGCCACCACAAAATTTTACATTTGCAAAAAATATTTTATAATGAGACTTACGTGTTAAAGAAAATGGATTCATTTCGTACACATTCAATACATAAGCAACTACAGCACAACCTATAACGACGAGCGCATTCCTCGAAACAGACAGAAACCAAATAAAAACTTTCAAATATTTACATTTTTCTCTTATAAAGTCCGATTTTTTATTGCTTATTGGAGGAGAACCAAACGATTTTATTTGCTATTAAAAAAATTATCAAACAATATTTCAAGATCTTGGTAAGACTGAGTGCCTACTCTTAAAACCAAAAGAGTTGTGCAGCAACACGCACTTAAAATGCAATCCCACTTTCTGACATTTTTGTATTCCTTTACGACGTGTATCCAAACGTCCAGAAAATTTTCAGCTGAAAAATTTAGTCCCAATAAATTTTTAACCTGTGCCGAAGCTATCACGATTGCACCAGCTGACGTAAAACCAGCTACCACAGGAGCCGATACAAAATCGATGAGGAATCCTAAAAATATGTATTATATTAAAAGAACTTGAACGAAACAATATTACCCAAATGAAAGATTCCGCATAATAATTCAATAATTCCTGAATGCAAACACAATAGAATTGTAGCTGGAACTGCTCCAAAACTTGCTTTGTGTGTATAAGAAAATGTTAATAATGATAGAAGCGCCGTAGGTGCAATATTCAATTGAGGAGTTGTTCCAAAAATTGTGTAAATAAAACCACCGCACAGTGAGGAATATAGACCGTACTGAAATAATAGCCATTTAGTATTTTTTACTATAAGAATTTAAGTCTTCAAAAATTTTAATATAAAATAAATGTTGTGCGGCCTGCAGGCCGCACTCTTGGGCGATCTAATCTTATGATAAGTGTGAAAATGTATAATATTTGACACTCCTAAAAGAATTTTTTGTCTAATTGATTGGTCAATTGCGTAACCAAATTGATTCTATTTTGACTATGTAGTCATCATAATTCCAGCGATTTATAAGCAATTGAAACGATACTCAATATCTTGTATTTTAATGAAATATGTAAGAGTTCAAATTATTTATATTGCTATGCCCCCAACTTTATAAATTTATGCATTTTCACCCTCTTGTGAAAATTGCTGAGGTTACACAGATTATTTAATAGCTATAAGCTCTTCTTCAAATTATTTTTTAAATCCTAAATTAAAATGCTCAAATTAGTTACCTTTCATGTGGTATTTTATTTGTAACTTTCACGTGCGCGTTCCACATGTGATACTGCAGCTGGTCTAACCAATTTTTCTGCGACGTATTTCAACAAATACCCAAATATTATCACAAATTCTTCCAATTTTTATAATTGTATTCACTTGCATTAATTAATTATGAAATAAAACAATCACGAATCCGAATTTAATCACTTTTATTAGTTAATAATCAAAATTAAACTTATCATTTCGGGAATAACAAACATCCGTTCGTCCACTCAACGCGAAGACGTCAGCCCAAGTGTTCTTATTCGAGCCCCACTCTCTTCACTTTATTTTTCGTTCTTTCCACCTTATTTCAGCTAACATTTAACAAACATTTTTATACACAATATGATAAATAAATAAATAATAAAACATATTCAAACTTTAAAATAATTTACAAAATAAATGAATTATGGTTTCGAAATACAACAATATATTTGCATATTGTTAATTAACTTTTAAGTTAAAAAATGAAAATTTAAATGACTTCTCCCTCAAAAAACAAAATTAAACACTTTATTTATAATAATTGTAACATCTTTGGAAAAAAGCTTGCACTCGAGTAATATATTGTCTCAAAAGTCTGCGTTTTTCTAGATTTGCCATTATCGAGTGCAATTTAAACTTAAAAAACACGCTATAGGTGGGGCTAATCTTATGGAAACAGTCAATCAAAAAATTGAAACTGGATGTTTACCCGAAATTTGAAAGTATCCATAAAATTTAATACTTTCGATTGATTCATTTTAAATTAAAAACCATTGCAAGATTGTTCCAAATCAGTGCGGCCTTCAGGCCGCACAACTTGGTGCATTGAATTACCCACCAATTAAGTTCGATCACATTTGCATTATTTATATAATATTACGTTAGAATTAAAGTTAAGTTATGGTCAGGTTGTGTAAAGTTCAGATTAAAATTAATCTAACGCAGTCTTTGGCGTTGTGATTTTATAAGCACTGAGTTGGGTTAGATTTAATTTTAATCCAAGGGTTATACAACTCACCTTAACTTAATTTTTAACCTAACTGAATATACTATAAAATATGCGAATTTGGTCGAAATTAATTGATGTGTTACTTAATGGAACAAATTGTGCAGACTAAAGGTCGCACTGATTCCTCATAATTAGAGACCGGATTATATGCATTTGCATATTTTGGTTATTTCTTTAGGATATTGCATATTTCGACTGAAATCTACTGACCGTACATATTTTCTAACAAAAAAAATGCGTAAGATTCTGCTCTGACAAGTTAACATAGCTACTTTTGGTGGTACCAACAAATTAAATTTTGGGTTGGCAATGCAAGATCATTACCTACCTAAAAATGTTAAGTATTAAATATAAATATTAATATAATTATATAAAAATAGTATTTTTAAATAAGTTAATAAAATTTATTTATTAATATTTTTTTCGAATTAAAAAATTTTTTTTTAATATAATTTATTATTATAAATAAAATGGTTAAATAAAAATATATTTTTATTTAAAAGATAAAATATTGTTTTTTATTTGTAATTACTGGGTATATCTAAAGGTAAATTAATGACGCACGGCAACGCCCTGTACCGACAGCGCTCACCGCCCGTCTTAAATAAATTTTTTTGCTTAATTTAATCACGAGCAGTCAAATTTTTTCGCGGATTTCGTTACTTAAATGTTCAATGCAAAATATAGAGAAAAAAATTTTTTGTTTTTTGAGAGAGAAGTCATTTAAATTTTCATTTGTTTACTTAAAAGTTAATTAACAGTATGAAAATATATAAATAATTTGAACTCTTACATATTTTATTATAATACAAGTATTGAACTATAAATTCTGAAAGTTTCATTAAAATATCTCTAATAGTTTTTTAATTATCGTTTTTTTTAATTAAAAGTCATAAAAATTTTCATTAACAAAAAAACTGTTGTTAAAATGAAAATTTTTAAAAACTGTTTTGAGGGATTAATTGTTGATAGTGACTACTTCATGAAAAAATACTAATATCAAAATTCGATGATCAAGTGGAAAATGGGGGGTTCAGTTGACGTGATCTTGCTCAATTCAACAGATGTGTAATTGTTATACCTACCACTCATTGAAAGCCGTCAGTATTTATTTCCTTTCGAGTTCACTGTTTTTACTTTAAAAGTAAAATTTAAGTAATGCATGCTTTGTTTTTCATAAGTTTTTGTTTAATAAATTTTCAAAATTCAAAACCAGACGTTTTTATTTAAGTTATAAAAAACAAAAATTGATTAAAAAAAAATATTGACATGCAGAATAAAATTTAAAAATTATTTTTGGATTTAATTTATTTGAATCTGGAACCGGATAAAAATTTTATTTAGTATAATTTTTAAAAAATTATATAACTATAAAAATTTTGTCTACCATACTTTTAACAAAACATTAATGAACGTTTTAGTTTCCTGTACTTTATTGACTATCCACGTTGATAGCCTTCGGATCATGATGGGAATTTATGTTATATAATTTTTAATCGCTAAAAATAATTATTGGGACTATAGTTTCTTTTTTAATTGTTATTATTATGAATTAGTGTGAACTATTAAAATCCGATTTTTATATTATACACGGAAAAAAATGAAGAAGTCACCTTTTCAGATTTTGGAGTGTTTCGACTGTAAAAATTCCGGATTTTGGATTTCTGAGTGACTCAAAAAAAAAAAATTTAATTATTCCCAAAACAACATAAAGTATTAGTTTCTGTGAAATTTTCAATTAGGTTCTCTCGTAAAAAAGTAAAAAATCACTTGCAAAATATTGACACGAAGCAACAAAATGTAGAGGCACGAAAAATTAATTAAGGGAAAGAAAAACAATTACCTCTGGACTTAAGCCAGCAAGGGAAGCGTAGGCCAAAGATTGTGGAATCAGTGTTAATCCAACGGTAATTCCTGCAATAATATCAGAAATTCCTTTCTCTAAATCATATTTTGGTAACCATTGTATAATTGGGATTCCCCGTGCAAAAAGTTGGGGAATTTTTTCGACAATTGAATACCTAAAAATCTAAATTAGTACAGAAAAAACTATATCTCAATTCTTAACTAAGTATAATAAAATCAAGAAATATAATAATGAAAGAGAATAATTATCATTTATGTGTTAATAGCCAAAATACTTACATGGTCACACAATACTACGATTTTAAAAAATCGGGGCACTAAATGTACTTACTCAAATTTATATTATTTTAATTAATTATTTTAATTATTCTATTAACCTCGAGACGACAACACTTTTTCGATAATTCATTATGAAAAGCAACTAAGTAAATCCGGATACCGCATTCAACTGAACTATAGACAACAATAATTCGTGATGTAAACAAATTATTGAACAACCATCAGAAGTGTAAAATAGAAGTATAAAAATAAATAATAACAATATGAACCAATGCTATAACATTTCAACGTATATAATTACTTTTGTAATTAGAGAGATTTAAATTTAATTTAAAACATTATGTATAAAATAATATTAAACGTTTTATTTTTTTATGTAAGTCGTCCATGACCTTGCTTAATTGTAAATTTAATAACTTCTTTTTACATAAAATACAGAAAACCGTTCCTTTTTACACCTTCCATTTCTAAGCCGGAAAAAGATATTTTTCTTTTTAGTGATTATACCTTGTGACAGTTTTTCCGTGGCACAACTCATTTAGATCTTATTAGATCAATTTTTTATTGTTCTGTTCAACAAATAAGTTTACTAGCTTTCCTTGAGCTATGAAAAAAAATAGAGCAATTCCTTCCTTTCCACACGGTTGAAAATCAAAATTCCCAACCTTTTATTTGGTGAGGATACCCAAGGTGGAAAAAACTAGCTCTTTTCTTTGCGGAAGCTAAGCGTGAATCTGGCCTAACTGCAACAAGTTTGCACTTTCTCTCGTAACAAAATAAAAGTACCTACTATGGGGTACAAACCCGGAAGGGACGTTCGCAACGACCGATGCTCTAAACAATCAACCACCAACTCTTAATAAAGACTTCCAATAATTGGAATCTTTAAAACGGTGCTTGAGCTCAAAAGTTCGTCGGCTACATCGACAAACGCAGCTGACAATTATCAAAAAATATTATCGGCGTTGTACAACCTTGCAGATGAAAGAAACGAAAAGAAAGTAATAAGGTAAAAACTTATCTTATTGCTGCTGTTGTAAAATCAAAAGAACACAATTTCCTTGAAATTGGCGCAAATCCGCAAGAAGGAGCGGTGGTAACTCCAGTAATTCTCACTACACCAAAATCACCGATCACTACCCAAAATTAAAGGTAAAAAAGAAAATCAATCCATTATATTGTAATGTTTGCGTGCTCGTTGCTTATTTGTTGTGTGTTCATTGTATATACGCCGTGTTACAAAATGTTTTTGACCGCCCTTGTTATGAGTTGTAAATATTTTTGTGATTTTTAGTATTTGAATTGGGCGGTCAAAGTTTTGTGAAGCGAATGTTGGTGGAGGTGGGGTGTGGAGTGGGGGCTTTTTTGCCAAGATGGCGAAAACGGCGGAGACCTGAATTTTGCTCTGCTGAATTTTGAGTATTTTTTGTGCGAGAAGTTGATAGATTTGTGAATTTTTTTTGAATGTTGATTGGCGGATTGTTGGAAAAGATTTTTATTCGATTTTGTAAGCTGTAAATTTATTTTTTTGGATTGATTAAAACTATTTCTTTTTGGACGATTGTTTGATTTTGTTGGATGAACATTGTTGTTTTGTATTTGGTAAAGATTTGGAATTGTGAGAATTAATTAAAATGTTTGAAATTTTATTTGGATTATAAAATTAAATTTTAAGAAGACGTGTGATCGCGAAGATATTGCACTTGACTTGATAAGTGAAAATTATAAGTTCAATCTATAAGCAAAGTATAACAATTTTGAAAGTTCAAAATAATTTTGATAAACTGTCAGTCAAAACCTATCACAAATTTAACTATTTCCTTCACACTACAGAAAAGATGACAATTTTCTAAGCAGTTTAATAAAAAAATTCTTGGATCGTTTATTAGTTATCGAAAAAATCGAATTTAAAAACCAAAAATTTACATGTATTTTAGATATTCGTTTTTACACGGTTTCGAGATTTGTCGTGGTTGAGTTTGTCAAAACAGACCCTTCGGACGACTTCGACGCCCTACGGGCCTGCATTTTGACAAACACATAACAAATTTAAAAATATCCTTGCAGAATGACAAAACTTGCCAAAGGTGGAACTCGAAGACACAAAATTCTTCCGGGTGCCGACCGCAACTGACAGCGAATAGTAAGAGTATATCAAAGCTTACGTACTGTCAACAGAAATAACAACGGGGCGCTCGACGTGCGAGTTCCCGTGGTGTTGCTATGTCGCGTTTTACGAGTCCCTATAATTTCAAATTTTTAAATGCCGTTTTCTCGACAACTAATAGATGATCCAACAATTTTTTTAATGCTCAGAAAATTGTTCTCTTTCCTATTTTTTCTTTCTTATTTTTTTATTAATTTTCTTTTTTCCTAGTGTATCGGAAAAAGTAGAACTCGTGGTGGGAATTAACTGAGAGTAACCTAATTTCGATTGAAAGTTTTATAAAAAAGAATTTTAATATATTATCATGAAGGGTAGCTGTTTTTTTTATTTTTAGGTGCGATTAAAAACCACCCCCATGCAATCGTAGAAAAATTTTATCGAACATGAGACCGAATTCGTATTTAAAATTGTAAATTATAAATTAAAGGCTCACTTTTGGTAGTTTGATGTTGTATTGGAGGGCACATGGCATCCCAGCTGGCCTAACAAATTTGTTGCTATGCAGTTCTGCATCGACCAAACTTTCACAATTTCTTTCAATTTTCAACTTGTTATCGCACTTCACTTTAATTAAATAAAAACAACAAATCAAATCAATTTAACTTATTTATTTAAAAAAAACAAATTTTAATTATCGGGCCAGAGCCTCTCCCTTTCTCTACCTGCTGGTCCCACTCCTACTCTTACTTTTCTCTACCTTTTTATTTACAGCAAAACTTAACAACTTTATACAATGTTTTAAATAAATAAATAACAAAATTGAATTTAAAAAATTATTTACAAAATAAATCAATTTGTGGTTTTTTTATAGCGATTCGAAACACGACAATATATTGAAATGATATTACTCGTAGAGAATTTTCTATCACTTGTTTTGTTTCGGGTTAACCCTGGATTGCGGATAGTTGGTACAATTTTAGGGCAATATATAATATAATTTTAATTTTTAAATTTTAAATAATACTCAAATCCAATTTATAATTTTAACTGTTCCTTTTTTTAATCAATGAAACCAATCAATTTACTACCGCTCGGTAGCAAATCACCAAAAATATCCAAAATAATTCCAATTCTCAAATAACACGCAATGATACAAACGCATCAACTTTATTTTATTAATATCCAAATTAAAATATTTACTCACAATTTCCAAATTACAAAATCCCAAAAATACTTCACAGAGCCAAAAATTCGCACAACTGGCTCGTGCAGCCATTTTCGGTAAAAAGCCTTGAATTTTTCATGATTCGTCCCCCCACCTTACAAATTTACAATCTTGCAACTTAATTATTGAAACAAAATTTCTACCAAAATGTATAGGGTGGGCCCGAATCACTTTAAAACACTGTAATATTTTCGTGTTTCGAAAACCACAAAAATCACAATTCATTTATTTTGTAAATTATTTTAAAATTTAAATTTGTTTTATTATTTATTTGTATCATATTGTGTAAAATAGTTAAATTGTTGTGTATATAAGGTGGAAACGTAAAAGTAGAAAAGGAAAATTGGTTTGAAGGTCAAGAGGACCTTGCGGTGAGCAAGCCGATGGGTGTGTTAATTCCCTACAAAGTTAATTTTAATTAAAAATTTGATTTTTGGTGATAAAAATAATAATAAAAGTAATTTTAAATTTAATTAAAGTTGTTTTAATTGTGGTGAAATGCAAATTGTTAAAGAATTTGGAAATTTGGAAGAAATTATGATAATTTTGGTTATTAGAAAATAAACGGACAAACGAATTTGTTAGACGAACTGATGCCAGCTGCAAGACCATATGCGAAGGCAACGACCATACCACATTGCAAGGTAACAAATTTTACAACAAAAATTTACAATATACAAAAATTCGTAAGCTTCGATAGCCGATTCGAATCTCTCTATAGTTTTTCATTACATGTCTAGCTCCAAGAGAAATTTTTCCACTTCATTTTAACAGAGTTTAGGCTTTTCGTCCATTTTTCTCACTAACTTTTAACGGTTCTGAATAGTTTCTTTAGATTTCTGTTGCTATATTGAGCTGGAGTTCTTCTTTGCGGTTAAATAATCCATTGATAAATTTTACTTTTTGGGACTTTGTTAATTGGTTCTTAAATCATTGGAAGATTTCATCTGTTTTCTGCTAAAAGCAATTATTCTCCAACTTCCTATTTAGGAAGTTAAATATGATACCAAGTTTCAATATCTTTGTTATACTTTTGCCTTTTGGCTAAAAGACAGCAGCAAAATTACAGGAAAAAACAAGAAACTGCGATAAAAGTACCAATCCAGAAAGTAGTTATTTACGGAACTGAGAAAAAAATGTACTTCTTTACCGCGATGCACACAAATCGAAAAAAATATTTTCCGCCAATTTTATGGAGATCTGTGACTTGAAAGATTTGATGTGATTATTTGAATCAAAAAGTTGCTTTTTTATAAGTATAAAATATTTAAAATTTTATTTCATAAATTATTATAAAATAAATTACATAAAGTAACAAATGTACAATTCAATATATACAAATTATAGGTTAATCTAATCAAATTTTAGGAATGTTTTCCCAAATTCAAATTTTAATGGGATTTCTTTCCAATTTTATCATCGACTGTTAAAACAATGCGATATAATTTTACCCTGATGTCCGATACTACATCAAGCATTTTTTGGTAATTACGATTTTCCGAATGCTAAATATTTTATCACAGTCTTGTGCGCACATTACGAATTGAATTGATACGAATTTATTTTTTGACTACGATCAAATGGTGAAAATCACATCAGGTGCTGTTGGCCTATCCAAAATTGCATCTAAAAATGACAAATTAATACAAATTTATTCAAAATTAATGCGATTATTACAGTCGGCAACTTCTTCTAAACTGCCATTTTTGAAATATTGATCCAAACTTTTATCCACTCCTTGGCACATAAGTAAAACGGAAGTCTTAAAGTTCCAAAAAATTATCTTTTGGTCCCTTAATGTGAGATCGTCCACCAATACTTTGAAATTCTAAAAAGTAATAAATCTGATTGTACTTCTGATCAAAAATGTTAAAAGATTTTACCTTTGCTACGGTAGCATCAATACTGTTAATATATTTTCCATTAACAAAAACTATCATATCGACATTGTCACACTCCGACATAATTTTTTCTCTTACAAATTCGGCAGAAGGAAATTGAAGACTTCTACTAGGAGTAACAATGTACACATCACCTTTGGCTAATTTTTGCTTGTCTACATTTATGGGTGGACGAGCACTCGAATAAAGAACAAAGATTAAATTACTAGCAATTCCGATTAAAATTCCATATTCCAAACCCAAAAAGAGAGATGCTAGCAAAGTTATGGTGAATGGAATTAAATCACTTTCTGAAAATAAATAAATTTACTTTTAAGATAAAAGAAAATATAAATTTTAGATACTTTTTGTTCTCCACAGTGTAATCATAGCTTCAATGTCGACCAAATAGAACATTGCACAAATAACAACGGAAGCCAAGGTAGCTTTAGGAATTAAAGAAAATGTTCCGGTTAGAAAACCCAAAGCTAGAAGAACCATGAGTCCGGTAACCAAACCTCCTAAGGTTGTTTGGACACCCGAAGCATTATTAACTGCAGTTCTGGTAAAAGATCCTGTTACCGGCATGGATCTGATAAAAGAACCTGCCAGATTGCAAAGACCTAATGCTATCATTTCTTGTGTCGCATCGATGGTTTTTCCTTTGGCTAAAAGAATTTATTTTGCAAAATTGTTTAACAACATTTTAGATGCTTACCAAAAGCTTTTGATATGGCGATATGTTCCAAAACTGCTATCAATGGTATAAAAACCACACTGCTTTCGTATTGTTTCATCATATCAGTGAAAGAGTAGGTTTCATTATTAAATTCAGTACTAAAGGGAGGAAATTGTATGCTGGGCAAACCTTTTCCAATTTCACCTATTAAAATCAGATTATAACTTCTTCCCAATTTTAGAGAGAAGCTTCTTAATAAATAAATAAAATAAATAATTTTTTTTTTATAAGAAATTTGCCTCTAAGTTTATAGTATACACTTGGATGTATAGTTTAAAAAAATTGCAGCTTTTTTGCATTTTTGCGTATTACAATTTGCAAACGCAAATATTGCGAAACAGAAATGCTTACATAATCAGGCATAAATTTTACAATTATTGCGTTAAAATTTATCATAAATTATGAAGAGACATTAAATTATTTGAAGATTAATTTGAATACATAATTTTGTGATTATTTTAAAACTTTTTTATTGTAAGCTTATATTTTTAATCTACCATATTTATGCGGACGAGCTATTTACTCACCGGTTAGTATAAACGCTTCCTTTCCATTTATAACTAAAATCCAAGCTATCAGAGTTCCAATGATGACAACTACTGCATTTCTTGCTATGCAAATCAACCAAAGCACTTTACTGACTATGTTTCGGGCGGTTGACCATTCGGGATTACTTGTTCGCCTTCCCCAAACTCTTAAATGCTAAACAGAGCTTAGTAATTATATCAAAGCCAAAGAAATGGAACAAACATACTCTCATTCCAATCAAGGCAATAATACTAGTAATTCCAAGAACGGAATCCCATAACCTGATTTGATTGATATTTTTAAATACTGAAATCCATGCTCCCAGGAATCCATCGGCTTTACCTTTCAAGCCCAATAACCCTTTGATTTGCGAAGATGCAATTTGGATTGCTGCTGCGGTAGTAAATCCTCCTACTACCGGATAGGAGAAAAATTCAACCAAAAATCCTACAAAAATAATTAATATTTTATTATCGTTGGGAAAAAATGTAAATACCCTGCCCGGGAAATATGATTCAATAAAAGTTTTAATTTTTATATTTTTTTGGATTAAACGGATTTCAATTTTAGAAAATAATCTTTTATCTAGACTTTAAAGTTGTACCAAAATACTGGATATTAACTTGTTATCTAAATTATTGTAATTTAATTAGCGTTGTGCATTGTTAAAGCAATAAACGTAGTAAACATGGATTTTTATTTTACAATTATGACCTTAAGCTCATTGCTACCAAGGTAAAAGGTAATCGTAGGTAAATTAACATTTTTGTACCTAAATGTAGTAATCCCAAACTAAAAATTATGCTTCCCGATAAAAATGTTATCAAAACTGCCATATCGGGACCAAGCATCTCCACGTGCGGTTGTATCATTAATGCCATAATAGCTGTTGGTCCAATGTTAATATCTTTGCAAGTTCCAAAGAAGAAATAAACCAAGCTATCTAATAATCCAGAATATAATCCGTACTGAGGTTGCAACCCTAGAAAGAAAAAACATAATAAATTTAAATAGAAAATAACTTAAAAAAAGTTTTAAAATTTTTTAAGTATTTTTGTGGTATTTAGTAGTATGTGATGTTAAAATTTGAAACTTATTTTCAAATTTAGTTTTTGAAGTGATAGATGGCATTGTATGTCTCTACTTCAATCCTATATTGTATAGGGAAAAGGATTCATATTCATTTACTTAACCTAAAATTTCATTTAGACACGTGACGTCGTTTAGTTTGGTTATTTGGTGAGCACAACATTTATTTTAAAGTTTGGTTCGTTTCTTGATTTTTTAAATTTTTTTAATTTTGTTTGGTATATTTGCTCTCACTTCCTGTTATTTTTACTGTTATACATGACTGATAATCGAAAATAATCATGAAATAAGAGCCTTTATATTATGTTACATAGTTTTTTATTTTTAGTAATTTTTATCATTTCTGTAGCGTAATTTTTTCAGAATTCTATTTCTTGTTTATTCAAATATTCTAAGTTCAACCCTGTTAAATATGATTTATTGTCATTTTAGTGTTCTTTAAATATTATGTTTTTTGTTTAGTATGTATTCTTTACTTAACAATTAAAAATTTTTATTTTTTTATAATAAATTTAATTTTAATATTAAAATGGTAACATTTGTGTTATTGTAAATTTGTATTCGGTGCTACAAATAAAGAAATTTTGAAAAATTTTAACTGTTCAGCTACTGCAAAATTTAAGATATTGAGATAACAAATGAGATAATACGTATCTAAATTTAAGTTCTAGAATGCTGACCGCTACACCAATTTCTGTATGTTATCTATTTATTTAATTTTTAAAAATGTTCATCACAATCAGTATGTGATCAACTGTGGGTTCCCTTTATTAGAAATATTGATTGGTAAAGAATATTTTCACAGAAAATATTCAAACTAAAAATAAAATTTTCGAACTACCCTATAATATATTATAAAAATAATGATCTGTTGTATACAAATATAATCAGTTATGAAAAGAACGGCAAATTCAAAAATAGCATTTTGTATAAATATAACATTTTTTTGTTATCTTGATTGACCATCATTCTAATTTGATATAGACATATATCAATAAATAAATTTTTAAAACTGCTCTCATAAATTTAATAATTGAGATAGTAACAATCATTGCTAAATGTAAATATCCTATACAATCCTGGTAAAAAATAATACAACGTAATATTTTATTTATAATCTCGGTATCTTCTCTGATATTAATCATATAAGTAATACTCATTAATAATTAAAATAACTATTCATAGAGTTGATGCTAAAAATTTTTACAAATTGGCCATTTTTGTACACAAAACGAGTTAAGTTCTCCTTGCGACGCAACAATTGTAAGATGATCACTTAGTAATGAGATAAAATTTTAATTGCCTCGGTGCGAATGTAGTACATTCTGATTCCAATTTTAAATTCTAGGGCCCAAACTTTTTGACACTCGCTATCGTATTCTATACAATTAATAACATTCTGAGAGATATTTCATATTCTCCAGACACTCCGGTGCATGCTGCCGTGACACATACTATATGTATTTTTTTAAAATACCGAAGGATTCCTATCTACTAATAAACTTAACTTTAGAACAAGCACATAAACCTTCAGCCTGTAAAACCAAGGGGTTTGTATAAAAATAAAAACCCTTCTTGTGAAAAATAATTGCTCACTTTACACCATAACTGAATGGCTTAAAAAGTAATTTTATGTCCCCAGATACGCGTAAAATATTACTTCGAGTTAGCAATAATTCATCTAACAGTGATTAATATTTTGTTTAGGGATGCCGGAGCCCCAACATCCTCCTCGTACCAGGCGCCACTGCTACATACTGTCATAAAATCGCAAAAATGTTGTTCTTAGCCGAGTGATTGTAATAATATACTATATTTACTTTTTTCGATAATATTATTATAATGTTTATTTTCATTTTTATTATATTATTATAATATTATGAATAAACATAAAAGCTATTCATAATTAGTAAATAAAGTAATATTTATAAAAAGGCGATTTCTAGAGAATTTTCTCATAGTGCTTATTTTTGATGCCATTAAAATTTTTGGATCCTGTCGGAAAAAATGTAATCTCAGGAATAATAGAAATAGCAATTTTGTAATCTTACGTAATTACTTCGTACTTTGTAATCTTAATTTTAAAAAATTACGTAGATACTTAAATTGAATAGGATGTTCAAAATTTCATTGTTCTAATGATAATACTTCGGATATTACTGATATTAGATAATACTGCAAGACTGCAAAACCGGCTCTACTATACGAAACACAATTTAGGTGCACCCTTTACAATAAAATCCGAAGTTTTGCATCTTTCATACCCGTTGAAAGCCATAGTGGTCTAATAATTGATCAATTCATTTTTAGGGAAACGGAGGAAAGTTGACTACAAAGGTAAATAGGTCGAGTTTAAGAGTAACTATTTAAATTTTGCCCGCGTTCCGCGCAACGAATTTTTGTTGCAGATTTTGTGTGGAATTTAAACAGTTGCAATATAAACTACTTAATTAAAAAAATAAATGAGCTATAACATAATTTATTTAATTTTATAAGATATAAATAAAATTTTTATAAATTTGATAATTTTGTGTTGATAAATTTATTTAATAGCATTTTCGTATATTGTAATTATTTAAATAAATAAGTAATCAATGACAAATTTTCAGATAAACTTAAGTGATCAGTTCCTAAATTTGTAGTATATTTTTCTTAATATAAAGTTGTGTTTTGGAAAACGATATGTTTAAAAAGATACGAATTACTCATGCATGACATTTTAATGCTGCAATAATTTTTTTAAATATTTGTAAACATTGATAGGAATTTTTAACACTACTTCATAAAATAGGGATCAATAATTTAATATAATTTTTTTTTTTTAGTAAAAATCTAGTATTCAAAGTTAATACCACTGAACTGTATAATAATCTGAGTTTAATTTGTAAATAATAAATTTAAATAAATTAAAATTTTATTTTTTATGATTTTACCAATAAATTTAAATTTTTAAATAGGTGGGTACCTACTGTAATCGGACATTTGTTTAGAATGTACGTCAACTGCTTTATTTATAGATAGGATATCAAAACGGAAACTTCAAAAGTGCGATAAGTACATAAGTGCCCAAGGTACGGTACTGTGTTTTCATTTTATCAAATAATGTAAATAACTTATTCCATTGTGGGGTAATTATATAAGGAGCCGGTAGATTGCTCAAGAAGTTAATAAAAAATCAAATATTTGTCAAGAAATTTTAATTTGAATTTACCGGGCTAATTTAAATAAGTAATAAACAATATTTGTTTGTTTTTCTGTTTTCGTAGTAATTATTAATACTTCCATCCTACTTAACTTTTCATTACTTCCGAATAATAATCATTATTCAATAGTATTAAATAAATGAGAGCAATGGTAGACTGACAGTTAGAGTGTTGGATTGCTATGACGCAGGCGAGAGTTCGATTCACGGTTAAGTATATCATATTTCTCCGAGTGCGTCATTCCATCTCTACCTAGGTGTCTCTAACACCAATAAATTAATTATTGAATTATAATTGAATAATAATTGTAATTTTTATTGCAAAAATAGTAGGTATATATTCTACAAGTCTTTTTAATTCTTACGTATGCAATATATTATTAAACACATATAAGGAAGCTACAGTTCACTTCAATTCTTGTGAAGGCTTTCTTAGAAAATTATATTTTAATCGCATTAACATTTTTCTTTAATGGCCTTCAATGGCTTTGACCATTGCCTTCCTATCGATGCGATAACGCTTCGCACGCACACTAATCACATAGGAGCAAAGGTGATTAAACATATCAAATTTTTTAGAAAAACCAAAAAATGCACAAACACTTTTTAGAACTAAAATATTTTAAGTTAACACAATATAAATACACCGTATGTATTGTCGTGTTTCGAAAACCATAAAAATCATAATTCATTTATTTTGTAAAATTTGCTTTATTATTTATTTATTTATAATATTATATATAAAAATGTCTGTTAAATTATTAGCTGTAAATAAGGTGGGAGAAAGATAAAGAAAAAAGAAGGTTGTTGAGAAGACTTGGGCTCAGGCCTTCACGTCGAATAGACGTTCCCGCAATAATAATTTAATTTTGATTGTTAATAAAACAAATTATTAAAAATGAAAATTGTTTTGTTTGTTTTAATTGTGAAGTGGGTGTTGAGAACATAAAAATTGGAAAAAATTGTGATAATTTTGGTCGTTCAGCGCATTAAAATTACATCACAACAAATTTGTTTGACCAGACGCCAGCTGGAATACCATATGCAAAGCGAGCGTGCACGTAAAGCCAAAGTCCAATACCACATGAAAGGTAACAAAAGAATGAGCAATTTTAATTTACGATTTAAAAAAAACTACAAGAGCTCATAGTAAAAAAATAATAATCTGTGTTACCTCAGCAAATTTCACTAGAGGGTGAAAATACATAAATTTGTAAAGTTGGGGGCATAGCATTATATTATCGCAAACGTTTTCACCATACTATGGCATCATCAGCCGATGAACTAGAAAAAGAAACGAGAAAATTCCGTATTTATTGTCCAAATTGCAAGAGAAAAGGGAGAGGGTAGGATGGAGATATTTTTGAAAAAATGGTATATTGATGTGGACTCTCCGTGGAAAATCTATAATCTCTTTATTGCCTCGGGTTAACCCTGGTGTGCGGGAGCAGTTGGGAATTTTCAAGGGTCGAAAGATTCTAGCGTCTTCAAAAACAAAATAAAATTTTCTTCGTTATTTTAAATTCAATGTCCAATTCTTGCAAGAGATCGAAGTTTTGGTTTTACCGTTATCAAAATTAACTGCTTATCAATAGTACCATTCGTTCCTATAAATGTAATTTTAATTTCCAATACAATCCAAATCAAAACTTAAATTCGAACTATTCTCTTTCCAAATCAATCGAATTAAATCGCCTTACTACCGCTTGGTAGCAACTCCTTAAGAATTATCCAAAATAATTCTAAATTTAAAGAAATAATTACGCAAAGATGTAAACGCATACAAATCACTTTATTAAAATTAAAATTAATGACTCACAACTTAAAAAAATCACAAATCTCAAAAATAAATTACAGAGCCAAAAGTCGCACCTTGATCATTTCTCCCCACTCTGTACTTTTCCAATTTAAACATTCAAAAATGAAATTAACAAATTTTTATAATTTAGCACTGGATGGGTCGAAATATTTTGTTTCACGACAATATGTTAGTGTGAATTTACTAGAGGGTAGGGATGTAATTAATATAAAAGAGAAATAATGTAAGTGGATGTAGGGTAAGTTAGAAGAATGGAGGGGGGGGGTATTATTTATTAAATATGTTTAGTAAGAGTGAGTTATTTAAATCAAATTGACTATTTAGTAGTGAAAATGAATATTTTAATTTATTAATTTCAAGTTTCAATTCCAGTTTTTTACTTTATTGTTCAATGTTTAAAATTTTGTATCCCCCCTGTTTATGATTTGTGTCTAATAGGTGTTTCGCGAAAGTCGATTTTCCATCTGCAAGTCTATAGTTTGAAAGATCTACCAGTATGACCTGATTTAGTTAAAATGTCTGGTTTTTATTTCGCGTTATTAATAAATTGGTTAAGTTTATTGTCCGTTTTAAAAGCAATGTTGTAATTTTTATTTTTTAAATATTACACAATTTTGTTTGATTTGTTTCCGAAAAAAGTAATTACCTAAAGTTTGCGTTAGTTTTTTTAAAAATATTCCGATAAATTGAGTTCGATAAAAATTTTTGTTTAATTTGGCATAATAAGTTATCAATTGGAGTGACTTGGTATCCATTAGAGATCGCGATATATTTAATTCTGTCTAATTCTTTTTTTAAATTTACTTTACTTAGAGGAATTCTAATTAAGCGATTGAGAAAAGCGCGAAAAGAGGCAATTTCTTGTGTAAAAGGATGCGCAGAGTTATTATCGATTACTAGATTAGCTTCCGTAGGTTCATGGAAAATATTAAAAGAGTGCTTATTATTGGCTACATTTCTGATCGATAACAGAACAATATTATGTGAAAAAAAGAAAAACATTTATATAATAATATAATAAATAATAAACAATTAACTATAATACTTAAATACATAATCGATAATAAATTGATTTATTTGTTTTCCATACCAATAATCCAAAATCGTTTATCAAACATTATGGCTTTTTAAAAATATGTGATTTCGATATTCAAAAAGCCACAGGTGAACACAAAAAATCAAGTTCTTGTTCTGGAAGCATCTCAACCCAATCACATTTTTCAAATCTCGGTTTTTTATCAAGCCCAAATAAAGAAGAAATAAATAAAGTGATGACATTTCGTGACCAAGCAATAAATAATTATGAATAAAATTCATACATTCCATCAAGTCACTTGCATTGAAATATTATGGATTTCCCATAAATAAGAAAGATTCAATGTAAATATTAAGTATTTTGTAATTATTTGAATAAATTGAAACCGCAAAGTACTTTCGCGACCACTTATTAACAATTTACATGTTGAGAAACTTCATGTCTTACGTACGTAAAAATTTATACGTGACATTAATTATTATTATTTGGAATTCCCCGTAATACTTCTGAGAAATAAAAAATATTTACATTTCTAAGCGTTTTCGGCTTAACAAATCTACTAGATATCCGCAATATAGGTTTTAAGAGCGCGAATTAAATTGAAACATTTTGGATAATTTTGGGGACTTCCCCTATAATTAAGTTAGGTAGGTAGGTATTTTGTGAAAAAAAGAAAAAATTAGTATATTATGATATAATATGATATGTTCGATATGAACTAATAAAAAGCGTATTATAATCTAAAAAAGTGATAAGACTACTACCTGCACGGTAACGAAACAAATTAAAATATAAATAAAAATATAAATCTATTTTTTATCTACCTATTTTTAAAAAATAAAAAAATTATTATTATTATTATTATATTATAATAGTTACTTTACCATTTAAGACGCAAAGTGATATTTATTTTGCCCATGAAAGCAAAGTGGAATGTGGAAACACAAGTCGCAGTCAAAAATATTGTTTATACAGTAAAAAAATGTCTGAAATGATAATTTTTATAAAAGAAAAGTTATAATAAATTGTGGTTATAAATTAGACGACCTTCCATTTATTGACAAATTATTGCATTTTTTGTTTTGAATTATTTATTAAAAAATTATAAAATTAAAATTTATAAAAACAACTCCCGATATTTCTTGTAAATGTGGTCGCCAAAATTAATTAATATCGTTGTTTTTTTATCACCTACGTTCGACATTAAGGCATAAATATTAATTTTGTATACATTTTTTTAGCGTAATAAATTAATTTAATATTGTTGCTGATTTTACTATGCTAAAAACTTTCTATTATTCATAATTTGAATAAAAACATATTTCACAAATAAATATAATTATTTCCAGGTTTTTAATTTCCACGAGATTAAAAAAATAAAAAATATATTAAACTTGGGGTACAAATTTGTAGCAGAAAATTCGCATAATTGTAGCAATGGGATGGTTAGGAGCAGTGGCGTAACAAGGCAGCTACGGGCCTGTGTTTCCGTCTGTCGGGCTCTAAAATCGGGCCCCTAAATAGATATTAAATTAACGTGGAATTTTTTTTTAAATAATCTTAAAGCCTGTTTACATTATAAAATTTTACTTAAAATTTTTATAAGACAATAATTTGTGACTCTCGGCTGCGCCTCGAGTGCCCATTTTTTCTCGTAGATTAGAGGCTTCTTAATCCCCTTATATAATTAATAACTATAATTAGGTTTATTTAAATCACCCTAGAGATTAGCTACCAGTTAAAAAACAGTTAACAGAAAATCAACAATTTTATTCAAAACATACCTGACGGTTTTAATAAATTATACTCCAAAATAAACAATTAAACTTAAACTTTACTATTTAAAACTTAAAATAATTTATAAAAACAAAACAACTTGTTCTTATCATAAATACTGTAACAAACTGCAATGTGATGTAAATCAAAATAACTGTTAAAGGATTTTTTCAGAATCGCCTAAGGATGAGAGTTTATTGCTTTATTACCTATTGTATATTATGTTACCAGATGTAAAATTTTACTTTTACGGTCAGTTTTATTTTGGTCGATGCCGGCTTCAAGTTCAATTTAATGAAAGTCGAAACAGACAGTAAATATACTGTGGTGTTTTAAAATGATTGCGACTCACCCTATGCATTTCGGCGAAATTTTAGCTTTAATAATTAAGTTGTAAGATTGTAAGATTTGCTAGGTGGGGATCAATGACACGAAATTCGTGGCTTCTCGTGCCAACTATGGCCGACAGCGGGTGCGAGATTTTTGTATGCCCGCTGAGTTTTGATATTATTTTGAGAATTTGTAAGTAATATTTTGATTTGATTGATTTAAATAAAGTGATTTTATGCGAATGCATTATTGCGTTATTTTTGAAATTTTGATATTTGGATAATTTGGATAATTTTATGAGCGGCTACCGAACGGTAGTACATTTGATTGATTTGGTTCATTTGGAGAGAGCGGTTAAAATTATTAGTTTTGATTTAAAAATTGAAATTATAAAATTCGAAAATTGGTGTATGATTGGAAAGTTTAAAATTATATTTGTACGAGCGAAGGCAGATGGTGATAACAAGGCGTTTTGGATACGCATAAGGTTAAACGTGCGAGCCCATTTAAAGTTTAACAGTAAATTGAATTTGAAATTATTCACGATTTATTAATTTGAAGATTTGGAGTATTTAATATTTGTTTTGCATTGGAAAGATTTCTTTCTATTTTAAATTTTGAAAACGCAAGAACCCTCGACCCTTGAAAATTTCCAATTGATCCCGCACACTAAAGTTACCTGAGCAAGAATAAGTGTGTGGAAATTTTCTACGAAAATTACATTACAATACTTTATAATTATTTTAAATAGATATACATGAGAAATGTGGCAGACACCTTATTTTTAAAATGTGCCGTATATTTCTGATCGTGGCAGAGCCGGGCCCTTTTAATGCCGGACCCTTGTTCAATCGAACACATCGAACACTGGTAGTTACGCCACTGGTTAGGAGCTGAAAAATCTAATAATTTAATTTAACCAAGTTTAATGAGTTATAGATAATAACTTAAAAAAGTTTTAAGTATTTTTGTGGTATTTAGTAGTATGTGATGTTAAAATAATCAAACCTAACAAAATATTAAAATAATAAAATTTTTTAACTGCTAAGTAAAGAATACATACTACAAAGAAAACATAATATTTAAAAAACACTAAAATGACAATAATTCACATTCAAACAAGAAAATAGAATTCTGACAAAATTACGTAATTTTTATCATTTCTATAGCGTAATTTTTTCAGAATTCTATTTTCTTGTTTATTCTAATATTCTAAGTTCAACCCTGTTAAATGTGAATTATTGTCATTTTATGCCCGGTTCACAATCACATGTTAAAACTTAATCTATGATTAAAGTTTTACAACAATTCAAATGTATTGTTGCCATATTGTTGTAAAATTTTGATTTTGATCAAATTCCTTAATTATCGTTTCTGAAACTGGGCATTAGTATTTTTTAAATATTATGTTTTCTTTGTAGTATGTATTCTTTACTTAGCAGTTAAAATTTTATTATTTTAGCATTTTGTTAGGTTTGATTCATTGATTCAAGTTTCTTCATTGATGAAAAGTGGGCCCAAATTTAATTGCTGTTCAGAGACAGAAACATCGCAACAAAAAAACGCATGTCGCTTGCGGTAAGTGAGGCCTTAGACTATATTGCATGTAAAGTAGATATTGTAGTAGATAAATAATCAGACGAAAAAAATACGTCATCAAGAACAAGTACGCGATATGTATTGAATAATACAAAAGTGTGATTTTAATTTAAAAATTATGTTGAGGATTAAAATTAATGTATGAAACAAAAATTATTTCTTTTGTCTGATATATGTACAAAGTGTATCATTTGTATCAAATTGTATTGTTTCAATTGTATCATAATCAATTATTTAATTTAGAGTGATTTACGAGGATTAAGTGGTTTAATTTACTATCCTAGTATTTTTACTTTGTTTTGTGGAAATAAAGCTTTTTTGGCAAATACCAAGGTACCAAGACTTGCTTTTGTGAACACTAATGGTTTATTCTAGTAGGGTGCTAACCTGGCTGATGATTTTTATAACGCAGCAAACCCGTGCCGTGATTCGAATGTGGATATGCGCATTCATAACTTTATATCTACTGTACTAAATACATAATTGGAAAATTAAAATGTTTTGGTTAATTTTTTTTTTTCGAATAATCTAAATAGATATGATGAAGGTGGTAGAAGTAAGTCACGGTTAAAAGGGATATTATTACAGTATAACATAAAGTTAACCAAGTCATGAATCTCATAAAATATTGAAAATTCGTTGGAAGAAGACTGAGTGTATGTAGGCATGTAATAAGTGGGTGTGTATGTATATTTTTAAAAATGTAAAATACTCTGCAGGGAAGTCATGGGTTCTCTGACCTTTTGGTATTTCCGAGATGGTTCACTTGAAAATTGTTTACCAAGAAGCTGTTATCACGTGAAATTGTAAAAAAATTATAATAAGTAATAAAACATAAACTTTAACTGATTTGATATCATTCGGCCTTAAATGGGTTATTTCGTATTTACCATCACTGATAAAAAAAGATCAGTGCTAATAAGACAAGAAAATGGTCTTGGAAAGAAACTGCTGGGGTCATGGGCAAAACCTGTGTGCTAGTAGTTCACTTCAATCCAACTTTAACGGTTAGCCAATTTAATAAAATAAAATAAATATTAAATATTCTTTTATTAAACCAAAAAGTAAGCCATTTTATGAATTACCGATTCGACAAAATTCCACAGTTGAAGAAGTGCTGGTCGTTTTTCAATGAATTTATTGCAAAAGTCAAGTCATGAACTTTTTATTAACGATAAACAATAATAATATATTACAATTTATTGTAATTAACTAATTTAAAATTTTGTAAAAAAAAACTCGATAAGAATAATTTTTTATGGTTAAAAAGCTCGTGGTGGTGAAAAACCATAAAAGTACGCAGCTTTGGCAGAGTTTCTTGTGTTTTCAAAATAAATCTTATTTTAAATTAACCGATGTATTAAATTTTAATTTTTTATTAATAAACAATTACAGATTATTTAAGATAATATTCTATAGATGCGTTTTAAAAAAGTTAATTTTTATCTCTTGTTTTAAAAATGTTTTAGTCAAATTAAATTAAACAGTAAACAAAACTTATTGTTGATTATTTGTTTAATTGATAATAATCAATGTGTTGCAGTGTAATAATTAACGTGCAAGTTCATGGTATTGATAATGACTATTTATCGATTTTTAATAATGTTTTCCTTCTTATTATTAGAGAAATATTGTTTAATCAAAAACTCAAAATTTTGAGTTTTGTATTAGTACTTTTTAATAAATTTCAAGCTAAATTATCCGGTCAATGATTTTTTAATTACCCCCTAATTTTCGAAAAATGTTAACAATGCGATTGTCACACTTTTAACCAAAATATTATTTTAAAGTTTAGAATAGTTTTAATTTTTAATTTTTAATATTAAAATATTTTGTATATTCTAAGTGACAGTTAATTTCGTTAATTTAATTAATTTGACCCCTTTCGGGCCAGCAGTTGTGCTTAAATATGCATACATTTCTACTTAATTAGTTTTATTATGTATATTATATTAGACATAAACATATGGACATATTTTCAAATTCAAAAACATACCTGCGACAATAGCGTAGGCAATGGCTTGTGGAATTTCGGTGAGCCCAACCGTGAAGCCGGCCAAAATGTCTTGAAAAAATAAATTTAAAGTATAATTGGGAAGCCATGCTGTTAAGGGTAACCTCTTGTTTATAATACGCTTCCAGTTTATGGAAGACCTTCTCCTTCTTGTTACATCTGAAACAAAAAATGCATCAACGCCCTAAAATAGCTCTCTCCCAGACATTCCAAACATATTTTGGCTCACTTAATTTTCAATTAATAATCGTTAAATAAAATATTACGAGTGGTCATTTAAAGTCCTTTAAAAACGAAACGAATGAAATTAAATTAAATTGAATAAAACGTAAAATCGCAAATTATTATTCACCTGAGTTAGTTTGCCTATTAACATCGTTTTGATCCAGAGCGTCCATCGTGGAACACGGTTTTAACAAAACTAAACTGATTTAACCTAATGAATTGTGTTTTTTCTAAATTATTCAAGCAATGAAAGCCGATTATAATGTCTTATCACCCAACTTTAATTACCATTAGTGTTATCGTGGCACTTTATAGTTAACGCACTTCAAATTGCTACTTGTACTTGGTTACAAAAAAAAATTAATTAATAATTGTTTAATTCACTTTTTTAAAACTCTAATTTAATTTTACAGTTTGGAAAACCTCGACGACCAAGGTGTTAAATTTATTATTGTTAATCACATTACGGGCAACGCGGTTAAAAGAAGACTGAGGAAGTTTAAATTTTGATGACTGTAAACACTTCGTGTGCAACAAACAACTTTCACGACCAATTATTACTAACTCGTTTATTGCCACTAACATTGTTTTAAAATTAAAAGTTTATATAAATAAAATATGATGTGAATGAAATCTCGAAAATTATCGCAAAATTAATGGGTAATTAAATTATTGTAATTACTTCGTGGTAACGTAAACTTCAAATGATGTAGGAATTATCCAAATTTCTAATAATTTTTCCAATCAAGTTTTTCCAAGACATAAGTAAAAGTGATTACCAAGCTGGAAAATATTCAATAACAAAATCACCCTTAAAGTGCAGGAATGTAACCATCGAAGTGTAAGTGTGAACCGAGAGTAAGTTTTACCTTAATAAGTTTTCTGCTTTTGGGGCGGGCTAAAATTTCTAATCAATCCGAATAACTAATACAAAAAAAATCAATTATTCCAGGTTGAAAATACGTCTAAAACATAGGTGGTCAAACTCAGGGACGGGCTTACCTTTATAAAGTTCAGTGCGGTACACCGGTACACAATCAAATAATAAAATAATTTTTTTTTGGCGAACTTGACCTCGTGAATAAATTTGACCGACACTTGATAAAAACTTTTATTTTTATTACTTGGTTTTTGTTATTTTAGGAATTCAACTATGAAAACATAATTTTATATCTACATACATAGTATATACAATATAATAAAATCCCAGGTTGTGACTCTGTCTGTCCGTTATCTCCTTCCGAACTAAAGGACGCCGATGGAGGTCAGCAAGGATATCAACGGAAAGACAATTTTTTCGCTTTATCTTTAAACATAGAAAGAAAATAAATTACATAGTATGTAACAAAATTTTGAATTTTGTTAGATTTTCTTTTGGCTACACCTCGTATTTGTATTTTTAATAATACGAGAGGATTGCGAGCCAAGACGTTTGAGGCGCAGGACGGGCGATAAGGAGGAAAAGGTGCGGGGTGATTAGAGAGGAGGCCCGATTTTTGGTCGGTGAGAAAGATAGTTTTTACCTTTGATTTTGGGGTAGTGAAAGGTGATTTTTTGTGTAGCGAGAATTACCGGAGTTACCACCGCTCCTTCTTGCGGATTTACGCCAATTTCCAGAAAATTGTGTTCTTTCGATTTTTTTCGCCATTGAACACCTGAAAGATCAAGCGATAGCGACCACTCGACAGCAGCAATAAGATAAGTTTTTTTCCTTATTACTTTCTTATTTCGTTTCTTTCATCTACAGAGCTGTACAACACCGATAATATTTTTTGATAATCGTCAGCTGCGTTCGTCGATATAGCCGACGCTCGCTTCAAACATTTTTTTGATTTTTTAATCTAATTTTGAGCTCAAGCACCGTTTTAAAGATTCCAATTGTTGGAAGTTTTCATTTAAGAATTTCTGGGTGAATGTTCAGAGCGTCGGTCGTGGTGAACGTCCCTTCCGGGTTCGCTCCCCATTGTAGGAACTTTTTTTTTTGTTACGAGAGACAAAAAACGCAAACTTGTTGCAGCTACGCCGGATTCATCACTGGCTTCCGTAAAGAAAAGAGCTAGTTTTTTCCACCTTGGGTATCCTCACGAAATAAAAGGTTAGAAATTTCGATTTTCAACCGTGTGAGAAGGAAAAAATTGCTGGGCCTCCTCTAAGAGTCCCAGCCATCCATTTTTTCATAAGTATAAAGTTATACCTCCTTGGATCACTAAATTGTCTGCTAATCTACAAAAGTATATCTAAGTGTTTCAAAGCGATTCGGACCCACCCTGTGCATTTGGTAAAAATTTTATTTTAATAATTAGAAATTGTAAGATTGAAAATTGGTTAGGTGTGGACGAATCACGGGAAATTCAAGGCTTTCTGCCAAAGATGGCCGCGCGAGCCGGTCGTGCGTATTTTGGCTCTATGAGATTTAGTTTTAAGATTTGAGTAATTTGAAATTGTGAGTAACACTTTAAATTTGATTTAAATAAAGTAATTTTTATGCGTTTGCATTATTGCGTATTTTTTTGCAGTTTTGAATTATTTTTGGATATTTGCTACCGAGCGGTAGTGAGGTGATTTGATTAATTGATTCGCAAAAGAAATAGTTGGAATAATAAAACTCGAATTGGTTTATTATTGGAAAGTTTAAATTATAAACAAACAAACTAAACAAAATGTTAAAATAATGAATTTTAACTGTTAAGTAAAGAATACAGACTTACATAGAAAAACATTTTACAGGTTTGGACTAAGAATTCTATTTATTCTGTTTATTCAAATATTCTTAGTCCAAACCTGTTAAATGTTAATTTGTTGTTTTTATGGTTTTTTTTAAATATTATTTTTCTATGTAAATATATATTCTTTACTTAACAGTTAAAATTCATTATTTTAACATTTTGTTTAGTTTGTTTATTTAAAATTACATACTACTAACTACCACAATTATAGATTTTTTAGAACTAAAATTTTAGTTCTAACTTTTAGTTCTAAATTTTAGTTCTAAAATTTTAGTTCTAAAAAGTGTTTTTCCTAACTTTTAGTTCTAAATTTTAGTTCTAAAATTTTGGTTCTAAAAAGTGTTTGTGCATTTTTTGGTTAATTCTAAAAAATTTGATATGATTTATATCTACCTAAACCACTTATCTATTGATTCCTTTAAAGAAATATTAAAGTTTTACATTGAACTTAAATTTTATGCGATTGAATATTATTTTAGAAGACGATTTATTTTTTTTTGAACAGAAATTAATTTTTATTTTGGAAATGCTAGAACCCTTGCCCTAAAATTGTACCAACTTACCCGCAATCCAAGGCTACCCAAAGCAAACAAAAGTGTGAAAATAATTTTCTAAAGGAATTCCACAATAGTATATTGACATGTTTGTTTATATGAGCCAAGCAAAGATTAAATAAAAATTTGTAATACAACTTTAGTTTTCAAAAATTTTGAATTTCAAACACGTTTAAGTGTTCAAAATTTAACTTCCATTTTTTTCAAAGCTCCAAATGCAATCCCCATTTTTAAAAATAGATGACGCTAAACGTGTGGCAAAAAATTTATTTTAACTTATATTTTTTCACTGTTTTTTATAAAATAAAATTGATAAATAGCATTTACTAATTATAAAAATATAGACTTCTACTAAAAAAACTTTCAGAAAAATGTAATAGAGAAGTAGGATGGTTCATTCTGGATTAAATTTAGTTTCAACATTTATTCCATTTAATTTCCAATATATAACTTAGCTATAATGTTCCAATATATGCATAATTAAGCAAAAATACAGTAATTCTTCTAATTATCATGTTCTTAATAAATGTTAAAAACAGCTGTGTATGATGAGTTTCAGTTTCAGGGTTTAAAAATAAGCACAAATTTGGATTTGTCACTTTATTTTAAAAATTACTTAATCAGAAGCTGTGCATAATCGCAATTAATTAAAGTTAACAATTTCTCACAATTAAAGTTCACGAACGGGAGTTCCAAGACAAGCTGATAAGATCTTATTACTTGTACATTTGAGGTAAATACACTTGGTGTCATGATAATAAAAATTCCGGTGTTGACTTTTTTTAATAAAATAGAAAAATACAAAAAATTATTCTGCTTGCTCTAGAAGCTGCCCTTACATAAAAGGCGGCAGCGAAACACAAAGCATTCAACATAGCAAAAATAAATTTTTTTGCAGCAAAGCGAAAGAGGAACTATTATAAACCGCACGTACTTCGATGACTGGCCATCGTTCCCGAAATCCATGTAAATATAATATGAATACAAAAAATCAAGCAGTTTAAGTAAAATCTAAAATCAAATTGCAATGCAGCTCACCTCACTACTAAAAAAACGACCCAATTTATCACTTCATTTTTTCGCACATTTTGCAAAAAAACTGCAAAACAAAATTAACCACACATAATTAAGGTAGATTAAAGGACGACCAGAAAGAGCATGAGACACTTAAGACTTTCTCAAAATATTAGCGGCATATAATGATGAGGTTGATTAATCTGTTTTGATTATTGCCATACCCACAACAAATATACCTTTGGAATTGAACAAACTCAAACACACTCAATATCCCATTATCTCACAGTTCAAATCAATCATTAGTTTTAGTACTCAATTTTCTCCGGCTTAGCATCAAACCAGAAGCAAATCTAGATATTTATAAATCATATTAATTAGTGTTAGTTTAATTATGTCAATATATGGGTTTATTATTGGTGTTATGATAATTATTGTAGGTCAGTGTACATCTAAGAATGGGAAACCCTATAGAGGAATCTCGAAATATTTTTGTGCTAAGGATTATAATCCTTGTTTTTGGTTATGTCTTCTTTTAATGAGCTACTTCTGCAAAAGAGCCTGTTCACACCTTGTTCATTATTTTCAGAATTTCTGTGAAAACGGTTGGTTTCCCAAAAAAAATATTTGACCAAAGTTGTAGCCTGTTAAATTCCCTATCCGGTTTAGGCCGTTAGTTTTTTTTAATACGTTTCGTTTAAGAGATACGGAGTTTGCAAGTAAAAAAAATAAAATCAGAATTTTTTTAACATTTTTTCTCTTAATTTCATTTATAACTCGAAAACCGTTTATTCTAGATGATAAGGTAATATAAACTACTTTGTAGATAAGTAAATGATCTTTAAAAAAGGTCTAATCTATTAAGTCTAAAAAATTAATAATATTGGAGTTATGGCCGTTTGAAATCAGAAATTCAAAATATTGCTTTAAAGAGAACTACCCCCCAAGGGTTTGGACTTGGACAAAAATTTTATTTGAAAATTTGTCTTAGAAAAGTGTCTTTTATCACCACCTCAAAGGTTCTCCATGGTCACGGGGACACCCTTTGATGTGGTGTTCCAAAATGATTGCGACTCACCCTATGCATTTTGGTGAAATATTAGCTTTAATAATTAAGTTGTAAGATTGTAAGATTTGCTAGGTGGGGATCAATGACACGAAATTCGTGGCTTCTCGTGTCAACTATGACCGACAGCGGGTACGAAATTTTGTATGCCCGTTGAGTTTTGATATTATTTTGAGAATTTGAAAGAAATATTTTAATTTGATTGATTTAAATAAAGTGGATTTGATGCGTTCGCATTATTGCGTTATTTTTGAAGTTTTGATATTTGGATAATTTGGATAATTTTATGAGCGGCTACCGAACGGTAGTACACTTGATTGATTTGATTGATTTGGAAAGAGCAGTTAAAATTATAAATTTCGATTTGGTGTAAAATTGGTGTAAAATTGGTGTAAAATTGGTGTAAAATTTAACTTGTATTTGTACGATGGAATGTGCGAAATGTTGATAACTCGTCGAATTGGATAAGGACAAATATCGATAGTTTGTTCCCTTTTACATTCATTTGATTGAATTTGATTGATACATTCAATTTCAATGAATTTACATTCATTGAAATTGAATACGATTTGAAGAATTATTATTGAAAAAATTATTTGTTTGGATTTGAAGACGAAATTATTTTATTTATCATTTTTATAAGAAAGGCAAACAAAGAAATACACGGAAACCGACTACTGAGCGTCTGTTTCTTGTTCTCCACTGAGAAAAGCTAGCTGGGAAAATAAAAGATTGTGCAGGGTAGGTAATTTTACAAAATCCCACAACAGTATATTATATCTACTTTTTAAAGTCAATTGTGCTAACAAAATTACTTACCCCAAAAATCTACCCTTGCATTCCACGCGAGTCTTGTGTTTTGCAAGGTGTCCTCGCTCGGTTGAAATGTAAAATAAACTAAAAATTACGAAATTGATTACACAAAGAAACAAACAAAATTAGTCGCATGTAAAATGCTCTCGATAAGACAGTCAACATAGGGTGACATAAATAAATGTAATTTATTTTCAAATTTAAATCATCCAAGTGGGTTCGACATACAGGTATACAAGTAAATTTGCATCAAACAAATCTTCAAAATAATAAAAAATACAATAACAGAATAGATAAATACTAAACTATCTAACTGTAAACTAAAGGTAAATCTTGATAGCAGCGGTTTGCTGATTTTTTTGTGAATTGGTCAAAACTTTTAAATAAATTTTTGCCAAACAAAATTCGCCTGAAAAAGAAAATTCGTAATCCGTAGCTGTCAGGATCTCTCTTATTCGCTCGATATTCTTAAATATCACACTAAAACTCTTTATTAAATCTGGTAAGTGGTTCCTAAGGGATTATTAACTTAAGGGTAGGAATTACCAGGGTGCTATTCGTGGCACCTCTAACAGATATACCGAGCGCATTATTTAGAGTCTCCCGTAAGTTGACTCTGGATTGACCAACTTATCATCACATGATTGTCGTTAATGCAATTATTTTTCAAAACTAAAAAAAACGCAATAAAAACATTTCATCGAAATTAATTACTAGTCCATGTCCATATAATTTTAATAAGCAATGGTATTAAAATCTAATTTTAAAAATAATTAAATAAAAATCTTATTAAATTTTTCGTAAGAGATAAGTTTGAAAATTTAGAAGAAATGTATGTAGAGTTAATATTTAAATTATTGCTAGGATATTATGTTATTTTTACTTTTATTATGACAATTACGCGGCATTTTTAATAATTGTCCTTTATTTGCTATACCATTACCATAAAGTCTAAGTAGGCATCGTTTTATAAATAATCGTAAATATTAAGCTTTAGTTAAGCATGTTCTACTTAGAATTTTTAAATATTTAAACTTATTATTACATGTAGCCCCCGATGCGTGAACACGTGAACCGGATGCGATGCAGGCTGCCTGTCTCTTTAAAATAATCAGGCGCGGCGCAACGTAAATCACAAAAATTACTTATTATATAAAAATAATTAATTATTATTTACTTACTTTCGTTATCATCATTACATCTTGTATAAGGCACATTATTACTCTCCATTTTTTAATTTTACCTAAAATCAAGTTACGTGTTAAATTTAATTCATTATCACAGTATTTATTAGTTCATAATAATAATAATTATATTATATTTATAAAACTCACGAATTTTTTTACGGCGATTACTTTAATTTTTTGGCCGATTACCCATTGATTCAAACCGTTATACAATATAGACAACACCCGGTATAATCCCAATTTATAAATTCAAAATATCACAAAATAAAATCACATTTAAATGTGTAATATTTTACAAAGAGATCAATAATGTAACATTGAATTATTATTAACTTAATTATTTTGATAACCTTGAAATCGTCTGATTACATTTTTTTAATAAGCATAATATACAAGGAAGTAGAAAATATTCTATAATAATAATAATAAACATAATCTTAAATTTTATTTATTTAATGATACAAAATATCACAGTCACTTAGGGGGATTTACCAATCATTTAAATATATTAGTTTATAATTTTCTCTCATTTAAAAAATCCACGTTTTTATGTGTATTATACTTTTTATTATTCATAATGAAGTAAATTTTTTGTTCCTAGTCGATAGGGTTGATTCGTTAGAGGAGCGAGTGTGTTAATTATTGCAGGTGAGTCACCAAAAGTGTTAATGCTCCGCATTACTTTTACTGCTGGTTTTGCCGTCAGAAAATTAAAACATTGTTTTTGCAAAAAATAAAAATTTAATTTTAACAATTAAATGATATAAAATCAAGATTTTAAAAAAGTAAAGCACTTCTTGTCTTTTACCGTGAAACCCTTTTTTTGACTTTTTTAACTAGCCAAGAAAAGTTTTGAGTCCGGTTCTGGTGTAAATAGTATATTTGTTTTAAAAATCTTTGTGAATAAGATTTATGCACCGACCTATCAAATTGCAGTCACGATTAATTTGTATTAAAATTTCTACGTTTCAGGTTAGATTCCTTAAAACGTGGCGTTACATTTTTGATGTTGCGATATTATATTTCAGTATCATTAAAATTTTTATTCTAACCTCTATTTAGCTCAAATATAATTTTTTTTATATATACAGATTTGTTAAATTGTTAGATAATCTAAATCTTACCTAAATATTAAAAAATAAACCTTGAAATAGTAAACTCTGCTGAGTTGACCGAATTATCCAGCAAATTTGCATTGCAAATTAAGTATACCATAAAATATTTATGGTGTTGAATATAATTTTGTTGCAGCTAGTCGTGTAGATAACACATTATACAACTATGTGTACATATTACAACAAATAATTTATTTATTTTATGCTACTTTTACTAAAATTATTGAAATCAAAAGTAAATTAGTGCGAAATTTACAAAATTCAAATTATATCTACCAATCCGGTTTAAGCAGCCACGTGGTCTAAATATTTTTTAAGTAAGAGAGGTTAAAGATGTAACGAAATCATGTTTCCCGCTCTATTCATAACCTTACAGCTTATTTTAATTCTAAAATAAATTTCTCTAATTCGAAAATTAGAACTTGCAAGAAATATTCCATAGTTTTTTTATTACCAAAAATAGTTTCAAAACTTACGGTGCGGCACCTTGTATTTACTAAAATAGTACCCATGCGGCCTATCGGTCATCGTAAACTGCTTTCTGGACCAAATTATTGATAAGTTAAATCTTTGTTTCTCTAAAATTTATTTTAAAGGCATTTCTAGATGAGCTTAACTAATTCAGCATTTCTTTCCAATGAAGAAACTTTGTATTACGCCCATTAATCACAGATTTTTTTGTTTTCAGTTTTTCTTTTAATTTAGAACTTTGTCGAGTTTACAAGCACTTGAATATATTGTGATGATACGTGACTCTTATTTATGAAATCTCACGGATCTGCAGGTTCTTCGAATAAATGGTTACAATTAAGGCAATCAAACAATCGACGATATAAATATTAACGTTTATTTGCAACCTGATAATTAATAACAATAATACAAAAGCAGGACTCACACGATTTGTCGACCAGCTAATACCGTCGAACACAAACAATTCTTCTTCACAACTTAAATCTTCTTCTTCTTCTTTACTTAGCACCTACTTCAACTAGGAACTATTTTCAATTGCTCGTACACCTCCTTCTTATTCTTTGTATCCAAATGCAATGCAGTCGAACTCTTATTCAGCCACGTGCCGATATTAATTTCCACACACGGAAAAACTATGGCCTCAAGCCCCATGGGTAAACTTCCCAAACAAATCTATCAATCTTCACTAACTATCGACACACTTTGAATTATTTTTAATCCACACGACCGCTTTGGATTGCTCTCCAATAAAGACTAGAACACGACTGTTCTCAAAAGCTCTTTAAATACGACTGTCCATTGACCGTTGTTTATTATTCTTCATGACTAAGTTTTGTATTACTTGTAATGTTTTCATTGGTTCTTGATTTTTTGATTTTAATCAAGGTTCTTACTGTTTTTAAAATTTAGATCAAATGTGACCTGCTGGTTTTAATTAGCGTGTGTGCCCAAATTCAAATAAATAACATAATAAAAATACACATAAACTTAAATTAAATACAAATGATAACAATTAAACAAATTAAACTAACAAAATCTTAACATAACGAAATACAATATTAGTAGCGCGTCACGGGTTAACATACGAGGTATATAAATAAAAGAAATCCTGCTTTATATATTTTTATCAGGTTGCATCGTCAATCCTTTAATTGCTCAAATGCGCAACTACCTCTTATTATGCCTTATGTGGACACAACAATATGAATGTTGAATTCTTACAGTAAAATCCTAAAATAGGCCTATCTAGTCAACTGCTACAGGTCGGAAAGTAAGGATATTATCCAAATAACTTCTGATAAGACGTCGGAAATCCTTAGAGGTGTATAAATTAAAAAATAAATTTAAATTAAACAATAATAATAAAAATTTAGAGATAACAACAGCAAAATACTTACCAGACAAGTGAAATTTTTAAAACAAATACAACACATAAACTAAAAACAAAAAAAAATGGGTAATAATTTAAATATTTAAAAAATTTAAAATTGTGAAACCAAATGATTAAAGTGGAAATGGTAAAAAAAACTTGGTGGTTTTGAATTATTGTGTCGACGACTATCGTAAAGACTAATCAAGCGTTTCACGCTGTCGACGCCTTTTGTGTGATTTTTGAGAAGGAATTGCAGTCTGCAATAACGGACGCAATCCACCGAAATCAATTGTTAATTGACCAATACAAAGTGAGAACATGATTTGTTGGAGTGCAGAATCGGATACCAGTTAAAAACATCTGTACATCGCTGTACCTGATACACAGACATCTGGATTCCTAAAATTTCGGAAGCACGAGACTAGAAGCCGACATTTGAAGCTGAGAACTAGATGAAAAGAGATCATCAATGGTCTCACAATAAAAAAATTTTTAAATAGAACTTTGTGTCGACATACATTTTATTACGTTTAAAAAACGATCTTATAATATTACTAATTTTAAAAATTGTACAGAAAAACACACACACATAAAACACCACACTTGGCAGAAATTTAGCTGCTACACAAAGTATTTTTGTTGATATTCTTTCCTTAGGAAATATTTGATTTATAATTAAACTTCACATTTAGTAAGATTTTTCATTATTTCACTTGTACGAAATAAAAACAGAATCCACTCCCCTGACGAGATTATCTCACGATTGTTAAGGTTAGCCGAGGTTTGTGTAAGGTTAAAAAATACCATTATAATAAAGCCTGTCTACGAAAAAAAACCGACCACTTTGAATAGCACGTTTTAAGTACAATTTTGATTGCCCAATGTAACATTTTATGCTCATTGTGATCAGAATAATCTGAAGAACAACGTAAAATTTTTAGTTTCAGACGATAGTTTAGTTGTAGCATCATGGAGAGTAAACAAGTGAAAAGAAGAAACGCAATTTTGCACACGAACTGCAAAAATCCGCGAATATCGCAAAGAGAATTTGCAAATCATTTAAAGATATCGAAATAGACTATTCAAAATGTGCTGGCGAGATTTAAAAATGACTGTAATGTTAAGAGACAAAGTGGTTTCGATAGAAAACGGGGTTCAGTTAATGTTTATTTAAAAAACGAAGTTTTAAGAGAATTTAAGCGTAAACCGAACACATCGGTTAGGGACATGATCAATAAAGTCGGTACATCAAAATTAAATGTTCAAAATATTAAAACTCGTGAAATATTAAAACTCAAGAATAGACAGCTAAAATGAAATCGCGTAAATTATACGCCGATTATTTAACAAAATTTAAATGTGTATTAATGAATGACGAGACTTATTGTAAAGTAGATTTCCGGCAGTTACCTGGACAAGAATTTTATATTGTAAAGGGTCGCGCTCAGGTAGCCAAAGAACACAGAACGGTAAAAATTTCCAAATTTCCGAAAAAATATTTAATATGGCAGGCCATTTGTTTGTGCGGCTTAAAATATTAAAAAAGTATAAAAAAGCCGCCGATTCTTTCGATGTCAATGCTGTGCAAACTTTAATAAGTGGAATAAAGCGGAAAGTGAAAGTATTTTTTAGGGACACTTGAAATAATTGTTTTTAAATTTTTTTTTGTTAAAAGATACTTTGTAAATAACTTATAATAAATTACTTTTTAAAATTTCTGAAGTTTTTCGTTTAAGCAAAATAATACTGGTGGTCGGTTTTTTTCGTGGACAGGCTTATGTTCGGCTATCAATTTCTTCGTCATTCCTTGTATTATTTCAGTTTTTAATTTTGTAAAATCTCTTACCGTCACTTAATTAAATTCCAATCAACTAATTATAATTTAATTCCTTATCCAGTTCTTTCTAAAATTTTTCTTATCTGCCAATTAACACCTGGCAATTACTTCCGTTCTTATCAGAATTACTGAACTGTAATATTATGTTTACCAAATATTTAAATATTTGCAAAAAAGGAACAATCTAAATAATGATTAAATTGAAAGTTTATTTTTTATTAATTTTGATTAAAATAATAGTTTAAAAAAAATAAATGAAAGAAATTAGTTTAATAATTTAAATAATGTGTAAAGAGAATCGAAATTTACTCGGCATTATTGTAATAAAATATAGTAATATTATACGGTCGCTCAACAAATTTTCTTTTTCAATAACCATGGGTTATATTATAATATGTTGCCATTTTATGTAGGCATTAAATTTAACCTAATTTATTCCGTACCTAATTATGAATATAATAGCTATGATAAATTTTATTTTCCGTTACAGTTTTGTTTTAAATATTAAAAATTCAACGATTATACCTCATATTGGCCAACTTGGAATTGCAACTTAAATATTTTAAAGCCTAATTTTGGGTTCAGTCACCGATAATTATTTTAAATATTCACTTTTATCATAATAAATTTGTCAAATGAAAATGATAAGGGTATTTAAACTCGCAAAGAACCAATTTTTAAACATTTAAAAGTTGCACCTTGCACAAGTCAAATAAAATTATCAAGGCAGAGTGAAATAAAATTGGTAAGTTTCTTTTTAATAAAAATTAAAAATGATAATATAATAACTACCGAACTATTGACATTCACAAATAGGTGAGTTAAATTTAATCTAGGATTAAAATTTAACAACAATGCAATCTACTTGTAAAATTTTAACCTTATATTAAATCGCAATTCACTGACTCTTATTTTTTCTTCAATTAAGATTTTTTTAAAGAAGATTTTGGCAGTTAATACGCCGCGCTTTCCGAACGTGTTGGCAAGTTTATAGCCCATAGATCGAACTTGGGCTTTAGATCACAACAGTGCAGTCGGCGCGATCAAGCATCGAACCGCGGTCTCCCGCTCTGTAGCATGTCGACTCAAGCCTTATACCACACTGTTGATCAGTGTTTATTTAATTAATATTTATATATTATTAGATCTCAAACATGGCTCGAAGCATTCTTAATACAAGTTCTAAAATGAAAATCATTTTCCTGTTTGCTTTAATTGTTCAAATCAGTCGCTGTAATAAATATTGTAAGAAAAATGTTGATATGTATGAAAAATTGATCAACGAGGGCATAGAAGAATCTAAAAATTTTCAATTACCTACAGATGCCAAGGAATTTAAACCAACATCGGATGTAGTTTCAGGTAATAATTATATTTTTCTACAATTTAAACCAAACTTTTTGCATTTTTAGACACAAAAACGTATGATTTTGTGATCGTTGGTGCTGGTACGGCCGGTTCGGTCATAGCAAAGAGATTATCCGAAATAAATGAATGGTCGATTTTACTCATCGAAGCAGGGGATATGCCATCAAACTTTAGTTTAATTCCCAGAATGGCCAAGTATCTACAACGCTCCAAGTACAATTGGAATTTTCAGACTACACCACAAAAAAATGCCTGCTTAGGTAAGCTATTAATCATAATAATATTAGTGAATTTATAGGAATCATATCAAATTTTTTAGAATAAACCAAAAAATGCACAAACACTTTTCAGAACTAAAATACTAAAATACTAAACTAAAATATCTACGGAAAGTGATATAATTATTCCTAATAGCTCTGCGCATCCTTTTACACATAAAATTGCGTTTTTTCGCGCTCTTTTCAATCGCTTAATTAGAATTCCCCTAAGTAACTTAAATTTTAAAAAAGAATTAGACAGAATTAAATATATCGCGATCTCTAATGGATACCAAGTCACTCTTATTGATAACTTATTACGCCAAATTAAACAAAAAATTCTATTGCAATTTTGTCGATAAATACAGAAATTTTCTCGTTTCTCTTTCTAGTTCATCGCCTGATGATGCCATAGTATGGTGAAAACGTTTGCGATAATATACATACGGTGTATTTATATTGTGTTAACTTAAACATTTTAGTTCTAAAAAGTGTTTGTGCATTTTTTGGTTTATTCTAAAAAATTTGATATGATTAATATCGAGTTACACTACCTAAATCACTTATCTATTAATTAATTTATAGGAGAAAAAGAGCAACGTTGTCCTTTACCGCGTGGTAAAATGTTTGGAGGAACTAGCGGAATCGATAACTCAATGTATAAATGTGGCAGTGATAAGGATTATGACAGATGGGCCGAGAACGGAAATAATGGATGGTCATCTAAAGATGTGACTCCATATTTTCTCATGTCTGAAAATTGTCAGGTAGATGGCGATTCATGCTATCACGGTAAAGGAGGCGAATGGAATACCAAATGGTATAAGAGACCCGAGATACGCTTAAATACATTTATGAAGGCTTATAATGAGCTTTTCGATTGCAATCCAATTGATTATAATGGAAAAGATCAATTAGGAATATTTTACACACAATTTTCGAGCATCCGTAACATTAGAAACAATGCTGGTCTTAGATTTTTAAACACTAGACCCAAAAACTTAGATATTAAGTTAAACGCGTTTGTTACCAAAATTTTAATTAATAGCGAAAATAAAAAAAGTTATGGTGTTGAATATGCAAGTGAGGGTAAGCTTCATCGAGCTCTTGTACGTAAAGAAGTGATACTATCGGCAGGTGTTATAAATACTCCTCATCTTCTGATGTTATCTGGTGTGGGTCCAAGATCGTCATTGGAAAGCTTCAACATTCCTGTCATAAACGATCTACCAGTGGGAAAAACTTTATTTAGTCATCCACTTTACAATGTTCTTCTCAACACAAATGTCTCGACTCCGGTCCAAGACTTTCGAAAACAAATATTGGATTATATAAAAGTGTTTGGACATTTAGTTACATCTGCTAGTAATTATGGACTTGGATATTTTCAAAGTTCTAAAAGCGATGATTCGGGTTGTCCGGATATCGATTTTACATTTAAAACCGCTATTATGGACGAAAATGCATCTAGTTTACCTATTGATCCAAAATATGGTATGAGGATCTTGATAATTTATCTAAATGCAAAATCCATAGGAAGTGTGTTTTTAAACTCAAATGATCCGTACGAATATCCACAAATTGAGCCGAATGTGTATAAAGAGACCGATGATTTGGATGGTATGCACGAAGGTATTCAAGTTTTGATGAAACTGCTTAACACTAACGCAATAAAACAAATTAACGCGACTATTGTTTATGATAATTATAAAGAATGCGAAAGCTATACACCAGGATCAAAAGATTATTGGTACTGCGTATTTAAACAATACACCCAAATTGTTAACTTATCGGGAACTTGCAAAATGGGTTCTGATCCAAAATCATCTGTTGTGGATCATAATGGACTTGTACATGGAATAAAAAAATTGAGAATTGGCGATGCTAGCATTATTCCTGTTTCACTAACTGCAGGATTAACTGCGCCGTGTGTAATGATCGGAGAAAAAATTTCAAATCTCATTAAAGAGAGATACCGAAAAAAGACTCATACAAATTACTTAGTGTTCGATTAAAAATTTAAGTTTTATTAAATAAAATTGCTGTTTTTTGTCACTTGGTGTATGGATTAATCTAAACTCTTCTCAATAATTTTTTCCTTTTTTTTTCTCTTCTGGTTAATGTACGTTAAACTTGAATATATTTTTATTGTGTTTGATTTTATATAATAATTTTGAGAGAATTGGGTTGCATACTTAATAAAATAACATTTTCCAAGAATAATAAAGCAATGCATTTATTAATATTTTAGTTTTAAAATAATGCAGGGTGTCCCCGTGACCGTGGAAAACCTTTGACGGGGTGATAAAGGACACTTTTCTAAGACAAATTTTTAAATAAAATTTTTGTCCAAGTCCAAACCCTTGGGGGCTACCTCTCTTTAAAGCAATATTTTGAATTTCTGATTTCAAACGGCCATAGCTCCGATATTATTGATTTTTTAGACTTAATAGATTAGACCTTTTTTAAAGATTATTTACTTATCTACAAATTAGTTTATATCCCCTTATCGTCTAGAATAAACGGTTTTCGAGTTATAAATTAAATAAAGAGAAAAAATGTTAAAAAAATTCTGATTATATTTTTTTACTTTTCTTGCAAACTCCGTCTCTCTTAAAGGAAACGTCTTAAAAAAAACTAACAGCCCAAACCGGATAGGGAATTTAACGGGCTACCACATTGGTCAAATAAATTTTTTTGGAAAACCAACCGTTTTCACAGAAATTCTGAAAATATAATATCTCAGGATTCTATTCCAAAAAAATTGTCGATTTAAAATTGTTAAATTTCACCGTGCATGGGACTCTTTAATTTCTACCTTATTCAAATCGACGTGCTTATCTTTTGAACCATTTATTCCTTCAAATGCAATTTTTAATTTTTAATTTTCAACACAAAACGTCGTTTTATAATTTTTAATTTCTCTTTTCAATCAATCTATTACCGCTCAGTAGCCACTTATCAAGAAAAATCCAAATCTTCAAAATTTTAAAAATAATCAAAAATTTCCAAAATAATACGCAATAAAGCGTTCGCATAAAACTCACTTTATTTAATATCAAATTATTACTCACAATTTCAAACTAATATCAAAAATCTTAAAATCTGCCTCGAGCCAAAATTGCACAACAGGCTCAGGCGGTCGCTATCGGCAAAAAACCTCGTATTTCCGTCGGTTCGCCCCCACCTGTCTAATAATTTAATCTTACAATTCTAACTTACAAAAAACCGACTTCAGAAAAAAACTACTGTGCAAAAAATGCACTAAAAAGTAAAAAATAATTACGTTATTTGGTTGCTTCAACTAGCTGGCATAGGCGGTCAATTATTGTAATCTTTGTAGTTTTTTTTTTAAGTCGGTTTTTTTTTTTTAATTTTTTATTTCATGCTTTTTAGTGCATGTAGCGTTTCGTAGCTATTTATCGAAAGCGAGTATGGGTAGACCTACTATGTATACGCAAAAAGAATTTTGAAAATCCGATCATAGTTGATATAAAAGTATTTACTATTTACTTTATACTTAACGTGTACTACTTAGAAGATTAATAAAAGTAGGGTACTTAAAAAACGATTGTGACCCACGGGTAATATAAAACAGTACTTAATACGTTATTAAGCCGATTTTGAGGCGAGTTGAGAAGAAGTCTGACGATTTTTCCGGTTTATTTTCGAAGTTCAAGGTCCAATACCAATGATATTATAATGGAACCAACTTGGAACTATACTTGGTTCAACGCCGAAAGAATTTTGAAAATCGGTTCATAAATGACGGAGTTCTGAGGTAACAAGCATAAAAAAAAATACAACCGAATTGATAACCTCCTCCTTTTTTGAAGTCGGTTAAAAATGAAATTTTCTACAAAAATGTACAGGGCGGGTGCGAACCATTTTGAAACACCACAGTATATCTGTTGGCTCTGACCGTGTTTGAATTGCAGAGCTCTCTGGTGGAAATATATTATATTATGCAGATTGACATAAAAATTGATGAATTATTTTTGAAATTAAAACAATCAAATAAATAAATTAAGATTTTTAAGACATTACCCGTTTTGCTGAGCCGAATTAAAAATTATCTGAATATTCCTTGCCATCAGAATTGAGACTTTTCTCTTTCGTCTGAATTTTGAAGAACCTCTGTATCAACTTTAAACAGTATAACCTTTGTGTCAATTTGTATTGCAATAATTATTAATAATCACTTTTTTTATTTCTGCAATTAATAAATAATAGCTATAAACATTATAAACAAATCCGCATGAATTCAATTAACAATTTAATAAGTGTCACGAGTTTTTTAATTTAAAGATACAAAGCAATTATAGTGATAACCGACAGAACGCCACATGTTACGTGCCACTGTTAAATCGCTTGATTAATTTAATGACCAGACTCAATATGCTTTTTATTTACTATTTTAATTCTTTGATTGAAGATTATTTACAGTTATAACTTTGTCATCGCACGTACTATGTATATATGAATCACACATACATTTTTTTTTCAAAAATTTACATTAGCCATTATCATGGATTTATTTATTGATCTCTTGATATAATATAGTGTATTCTCGTATATCACATGTAATATCTCATCTATTTTACATCTACGAAGCCTTTATCGGTCGTATGATCTTACCGCTGTTTATGCCACAGTACAACCTTACCTCAAAATAGTTCACCTAATCAACAATCTCCTAGCTGACTGATCGTTCAATGCAGAGCAGTTACCAGCAGGCTTAGTAACGGACAGTTATTCCAAGGATCAGTACTTGCTCCACTTTTGTTTAACCTTTACACCGCAGACCTTCCTGACACTGAATGCGAGAATTTCCTCGTTCTTATGATACTTCGATCAATTGACCAAAGACCTGGCTAAATTGGGCAATTACTTTGCAAATTGGAGATTGTTTTAAAGCTATTCGAAATTATTACGTACACCAATAGCGTACACGTCAGCAAAACTCGTCTAAACAATGAGACTATCCGACCAACACCTGTCAGAATTCGGCAAACAGTTGCCAAAAGAATATCTATCAAAGAAATATCTAATGATCGATTCGTTAAAATATTCTGTGATAATGCCATAGTTCAATTCCTTACATTCTCCTATAAAATAGGAAATGTAAACAGCCAGCAAATCCTTCACACCACTTATGGCCAAAGTTCGACAGAGTGCACACTGAGTGTTCTTAAATCTTAAATAATCTGAAAACTTCGGCAACTATCAGAATTTTGTGCAATATATTAGATATTTATGTTTGTTTTTATAATTTTTAAATTTCCCAAAAAAAATGTAATATTTTTTATTTAAAAGCAATAAATTTAAAAATTCAAATAACGGAAATGTTAAAATAAAATAATAACGATAAATTATATATAAGCAGACGATATGAGATATAACTAACAGTAATGACTAGTAATTTTATCTTCAAATGTTTTTTTTTTAATTTATCGTTTTATTTCGAATACTCTCTGAAAAATGTTGTTGTTCTTTCAATAAAAGCGTACTGATTGCAGACTAATATTTATTAGAAAAACATTTTTTTATAAAAGTAAAAAAACTCTGTGAGTCAATATTAACATATAGATCTCTCTCTAGTCGCACTCTCATGAGCGAGTAATCGTGATCCAATTAAGGATTCTCTTGGCAGATACTTCGGTGGTTTGCCATTGACAGAATAAAGTTTTTACTCTGCCCGGGATCGAACCGAAGATTTCAGCTGAGCAGTCGACCCACACAAGCATTAGGTCTTGACCGTCTTCAACATATTTAAATTTTTTTTTCAAAAAATTCACCTCGCTAATTTTTACTGCAACCATCTCTTTAATACAGAGATAGAAACTCTTCTTATCGTGCTGTTTCTAATGCCAAAAATAAGAAATTCCAACAATCGATCCTTCAAAAATAATATCAAATTCAAATAAATAATAGTAAAGTTAAATTTTTATAATACTGGTCCGCAGCTGTCCGGCTGCGTTGTCGTTCCTTTAACAAATTTTCTTCCAAATTTTAAATAAATCTAACAACTCCAAATTAATTATATTCAATTAAAAAATCAAACAATCGTCCAAAATAAATCTCCAACTTACAATATTCAAAAAAAATTACAATTTTAAAACTATTTCGTACAAATTATACTTAAAATTTGCATAGCCAAAAATTAATCAACCGCTCCGGCGACCATCTTTGGCAAAAAATCCTACTTGATGCCAACCTTAAATTTTGAAAATTATACCACCTTATAATTCAAATACAAAATTATACAAAATACTCAAATTGCCGGCTGAGAAATTAAAATGTAAATGGAAAATTCGTGTGACGAATAAAAAGTTGTAGTAATAATTTTTTTTTTTATTAATTTTAATTAGTGATTAGTAATTAATATAAAATGTCAACATTGTATTTTGCTTTGTTTGCGGAGGAGGAACTTACAACAATTAATAAATTTTACATACTTTAGCTTAGAAGGATCGGGCACGAAACCTGCATAGATAAATTTAATATTCCCTGCTCCTGTCTGAGTCTATTAGTTAATTTTTACACAATCGGATGGTTGGCTTCGAAAAGGCAACTAAATTGTTTATTCATCCTTTTAATGGAATTATTAGTTTTATTTATTAAGTTAAGTTAACGGATGTAAAAAAATTTAATTAATTAAAATTGTTACATCCTTTTTAAAATGAAATGCAATACCCTTCTCGTGGTTCAGAGTCCACGTTAATTTATAGGTTTTTAGGAAATGTTCATTCTTTGAGTAAAAAATAAATACATTAAAGTATCTTTCGGTTTTTTAACAAAACTGATCAAGTGCAAAAACGATTTGGTCTAGTTTATGGTATTAATAGCAAAGTTTCATTTATGGGAGTGGTAAACATGCAAATTAGGAAAGTTAATTATGTCGTAAATCCAAACAAATAATATAAAGAAATGACGGTGATTCCTCTGACAATACATCATTCTTTCATTGTAGTTTTCCATGATATTTTGGCACAGTAATTATTGGGACTTTATATCACAAATTACACGTATTATTATTTGTATTTAGGTCTGAAGTCATCGGAAGACTAATGATATAAATATTAGTTTTTATATAACCTTAGAGAAAAAAGTTCTACGGCGCCAGCGTCAAAGTTCAATTTTTTCTTTTGGTAACAATTTGCTGTAGGAACCCAGTAAGATGATTTTAAGTTTTTGTTTTCTTCGTGCTTCGATATGGCTTCTATATACATATGTATCCATTTTGGATAGGTCCCCATCCATGTATGATGATTTAAAATTAACATCTTTCTCGGTAACTGCTTTTGGACTTTTTTTTTTTGGATTCGATGTTGTCAGTCGCTGTAGGTTTTGTGTAGATGCGCTAAACTCTAGAGTATTACAAGTTCTATAATCTAAAGGCAATGCTAGGTTTAAGAAATTAATCTGCATATTCTCTTCTCTTCCATCTCGGCAAGATATAATAAAAAAATTCGAAGTTAGTGCCAAAGCTTTACAATTTTTATAGTATTTAGTTAACAGTTTTTATAACCGTCGGTCGGTAGTTCGATAAAACGTGGGTGCTAAATCGACGATGGTACTGCTGCTCCAGTAACCTCACGTTACTTATTGGAAAATGTATTGTGAGAGGAGTATCAATCTTAATGAGCGAAATCTGCTTGTTACCTTTTTTAAGTTTATAGATAAGCTCAGTTGGTAACATTGTCATATCAATATATTGCTATGCCCCCAACTTTTCAAATTTATGCATTTTCTCCTCTTAGTGAAATTTTGCTGAGGTAACACAGATTATTACTTAGCTATGAGCTCTTGTATCAAATTGTAAATTTAAAATAAATGCCCACTTTGTTACCTTTGCATGTGGTATTGCAAGCGCATATGTTATCCCGGCTGGCGTCTAGTCAAACAAATTTGTTGCAACGCAATTCAATGCATCGACCAAAATTTCATATCTTCTTCACTTTTATTTTGCCACTTCTCTTTATTAATTAAAAAAAAACAACAAATCAAATTAACTTAATTTATTTTTAATCAATTAACAATTTTAATTATTGCGGAATGGTGTTCGTCCGCTCTACTCGACGTCGAGGCCGCAGCCTAAGTGTTCTACATCAACCTTCAAGTCCCACTCCTTCCAGTTCTCGTTCTCCCTACCTTTCTATTTACATAGCTAAACTTAACAAACTAACATTTTTATGTACAATTAAAAATAAATAATAAAACAAACTCAAACTTTAAAATAATTTACAAAATAATAAAATTAATGTTTGTCTAGCATTTCGAAACACGACAATATGTTATTGTGAATATATTATGTGCATTTGATATTTTACTTAAATAAGTACCCACTTTTAAAGATAATTTTTGTGTGTCGAACTATTAAACTGCCTATCTAAACTGCATTATAACCTAATTATATAGTGGAAAAATAATCGCAATTTCTGAATCTACAATAAAATTTTCAAAAAACATAAATAACTTATTAGTCTTCTTAAAACCAACTAGAATTTCTCAAACCCATCTAATGTCCAATGACCAAAGACAAAGCAAAACTAACAAGTTGCCAGATTAAAAATATCTAAAGACGTTTAGGATTTGTAAATGGGGGAATTTGGAATGAATAGTAGACATTCGGGAAATAGTTGAAAGTAAATCAAGCGAAGTAAATACTTTATTCTGATCGTTTTTTGCTCTACAGGCAATGGAACACCACCAAGATATCTGCCAAGAGAATTCTTCTAAAGAAAAAAAATTCTGAGAGAAAATAAATAAGAATTGCTAAATCATTTTCGTATGTACATCCGGTGTACATACTTATTCCCTAAACATTCACATTTGTACAGATATTCTCTGGATGTATTATAATTATCCAGTGAAGGAATAGAGTGATACCCCTTATATCAATAGAAAAAAAAGAAAATTTGTGGTATTTAGTAGTATGTGATGTTAAAATAATCAAACCTAACAAATGTTAAAATAATAAAAAAATTTTTAACTGTTAAGTAAAGAATACATACTACAGAGAAAACATAATATTTAATTATTCAAATATTCTAAGTTCAACCCTGTTATAGTGAATTATTGTCATTTTAGTGTTCTTTAAATATTATGTTAGAGGTCGTAGCTAAAGCGGTTAAGTGCGTTGCTGCTAATGCCGAATGCCTGGTTCGACTCCGGGCTCAGTAAAAACTTTATTCTGATCGTCTCCCCTCGGAAGGCAATGGCAAACCACCGAGGTGTAATATGCCTGGTACATCCTCTCTGGAGATGAAGTGTATACACTTCCCGCGGTTCGGAGCCCGCGTTAAGCAGTAGGTCTCCTATGCGTGTGATAATACTTCAAACGCACAACACAAACATAGGTGAGAGGTCGCCAACGTCCGGGGAACCGGATATGGCACATGAAAGAAGAAGAAATATTATGTTTTCTGTGCAGTATGTATTCTTTACTTAACAGTTAAAATTTTTTTTATTATTTTAACATTTATTAGGTTTGATTATTTCCCCTTATATCATATTACATAAATATCTTATTTCAAACAAAATACAAAATTAAAGAAATTTAAGCCTCAAAAATTAATTATATTTAATTATACAAAATATTGACAAATGCATGTACTCATTGATATGAATTGATATATTGCCACTTGAAAAGCGAATATTTAGTATAAAAGTTGCCTGTTGGGACCCCAATTTGAATATTTTCAATCTGAAACTATCTGACAATGTTTTCGTTTCGATTGATTTTAATTGCATTAGCAATAACATCTGTTGCAGTTCAAATTGGTAAATAATTTTATAAATATTTTTAATTATCGATTAAGCAATTTATTTTCTTAAGAAATTAATATAGTGTAATGGTATTTTCTCAGAAAATTGACCACACACTTGTTTTTACTCGGGCAACCCTGGTGTGCGAAGGCAGTTGGGAATTTTCAACGGTCGAGGGTTCAAGCGTTCGTAAAATAATTACAAAAAAAACTTCTTGTCTCAAAAAGTTTTAAATTGTTAATCTCAAAATTAAATAAATTGTCTTCCAAAAATAATTATTTAAATTAATATTTCCAATCGCATATAATTTGAATTCAAAAATTAAATGCAAAAATTTAATAATTCTTTAAAGGATCGAACTTGCGATTTCCTATCATGAAGCAAACGTTGATATTTTAATTTTTAATTTTCATTCACTTTCCATATAATTAAATTAATAGCTTCCAAAATCCAAAAATAATTCATAAAAAAGACACAGCTCACAAAAAAAATAACTCTTCTTTAATAGCCAAAATCAAAATATCCAATTTACTAATCAAAATTCAACTTTCGATTAAAATTTACTCTAAAATAATCTCTTCAACAATAATTTATAAAATATTACAGATGCAAAACAATCGCATCAAAATCGATCTCAAAATTATCAATAACTCAAGAGCCAAAACACGCACAACCGGCTTGTGCGGCCATTTTTGGCAAAAAGCTCTGTATTTCTTGTGATTCGCTCCCACCTCTCAATTTTACAATGCTACAACTCAAATTTAATAAAACAAAATTTTGCAAAATGCACAGGGTGGGTGCGAATCGCTTTGAAACACGACAATAGATTATATTTAAAAAAAAAGTAAGTCAAAGCAAGTTATTCATAATTGATTCATTAAAAAATTGGCATTACTTTTAAAGTTCTGTAAACTCGAAATTTTTAAAATTTTGCAAAAAATTAATATTGCCGTACAACCTTATAACAAAAAATTAGAATCTAACCTAGCTGAACAGTCTTAGAACCATAAACAAATTGGAATACTTTTTTCTAATGCTCGATTTCTTCACTTTGGGATATTCTTAAAATATTAATTTATAAGAAAAATTATGTTATTAGAATTGTAATTTTTTAGCGACAGCATTAACTTGTGTCTATTGCTTGGATGAAAATAACTACAAAGATATTACTAAAGATAGAAATATAACTTGCTTAAGAGATTTACCTAATTGTGTTACAGTTAAATTATCCGATGGTAAGATAAATTTTCATAATAGAAACTCCTACTGTAAAATATTTTACTATAATTTTTATTATTTATTTTTATATTTTTAGATACTACTGTATTCAGAAATTGCGCAGGTGATGATTTTTGTCCTAACATCATCGAGCCAAGCTTAAAATGTACTACTTGCCATAGTGACCTTTGCAATAAATAATTAAAACAATTATTATAATTTATGTAACTCTTAATAAAAGATTAAAGCCCAGTGAAAATTGAGCTATTGGACTTCATTTTATGACCAAACTTAATCTGCCATTTAAATTTAAGCGCAAGGTGTTCATTGGTTTGGAAAGCATGTAAAGCCGGTGATTTCCTGTGTTGAGGGTTGCCACCATTAACAATACAGCAGGGTTACAGGCACACCTGAGACGCCTAGAAAGATACCTCAGTTGTAAAACAATTAATATTCCCACAGTACTAATAGTGACTTCCTTCAGAATACCACCGACATTATTGATGGTAAAAAAACACGTGTGGTAAAGTCGGTTTACGGACGATAATTTTACGTGATAACATCATAACAAAACTGATGAAAAATTGCATACTTTTATAAATTGAATTGAATTATGTTTTCTTATGACGTAAAATCACGTAAAATTATCGTCCGTAAACCGAGTGTTTATTTAAAAATTGAATTGAATTTTGTTTATGTAACAAATAATACGAATTAAAACTATGTTATTACATTAACCCTCAATAGGGTAGTGCGTTATGTGCATGAAACATAATTGAATCATTTGGTGATCGCGAGATCGAACCTCATGCCGGACAAGTTTTTTTTTTTAGTGGCATTTTATAATTCAAATGATGTCTATGTATGATGCAAAGCCAATCGTGCCTCTCTCTCGCTTGTTCCGCGCTCTCGCTTGCGGAACGTGACAATTTTTCGTGCGTGCAGCCGGTATATCAATTTATAAGACGTTATCACGTCAAAAACAGGCACTCTGCTTAAAATAATACGAAGGAACCATCGGTAGTGCAATAAAACTTAGCAGTCCATGTGATGACTATGCATGACGACTCTGCATGTATGTTCTTGGTTGTGGTTGCTTTTTCTACAGTAGCATCATATTACTCATTGGAAAATGTATTGTGAAACTTTAACCTTCTATTTTTTTACCAAATATACCCCACCAGTCTTATAAAATAGAATATTTTTATTCTATCAACTAATGTTTTTGCCATTTTAAATTTTATCACTGTTGTTTTTCTACTTTTTTTAAGGAAATATTTTGTAATAAATATTGAAACTAATCACAACTTCACTATTATTGCTAAATAATTTCACAAGAAAACAAATTACTAATTATTTTGAATTGATTGGAAAACTATTTAATTTCTTACCTATATAAGAAAATTCGTTGTGTTAGATAATAGCTAGGTACCAGTGAAAATTATAATTCTACTTGAAAAATGTTAGTAAATTATTTTACCATAACCTGTAAACCTTTCTTATTTTTTAATACCTATTTATTGTTTTATTTGTGATTAAATGTGGGTAATGTAGATCTTTAAAAAAAGACTATGATACGAGAAATAGAAAATATGGTAATTTACGTGCGTAAATTATAATTTTGTTCCAATTTGTAACAACTTTTTTCTGCAGTGGTAATTCCCCCTTTCATACTAGTTTCATCCAGTTTAACCGCAACTTATGTTTCAGGTGGTCGGAATATTCAAAACTAGAATGTATTTAATCAAGTTTTGCAAGTATTTGAACAATTTATTAATTTTTTGTCGATATATAGACCTAAGAGTAATTATTCATTTTTAATTTACTTTGCACTAATATTTAATTGCATAAAAATTATTTGCACACAAAAGTACATACCACAAAATAATAAAATAACGTTGCAAAATTTTTACTTTTGTTTTAGTTTTTTTTTGTCAATTATTAACAATTGTTATTAAAAATAATAAAATTAGAAATTTATTTTTAAAAAGCTTATGTAAGACTAAAAAATGTAGATAATTATACCACAACTTTGTTTACATTTTAAAACAAGGCTATGTAAGGTCTCCTGTACAATGTTTCTTTTTGAGTAGTTTATTAATAAAAATTATTATCTAACGAGATCAAGGGTACACTTAAATACCAATAAATTTATCGAAGAATTTCATTAATACAATAAAATATTGTTATATTGCCTATCATATATGTATGTAGTAAATTATACTACCATACTAAAGAATTAATAAAATTGTAATGTAATGTTTAATAATTAAAACATATTAAATAATTTTGTATGTACAAAATAGTATATTACTTTGCAAGGAAGATAAGTAAAATTAATTGATAGGGAGATTTGACTTTAAAAACATTTTAAGATTTATTTTATTTGCATCTGAAAATAATATAATTTCTTCAGTATCAAACCTTCCATGAAAACATCCGTAATATGGGAGACTTGATACAAGTAATAATTGTTTTCCGGAATTATCCTTAATCATATTGGTATAAATTATTCATCACGAGTAATAAAATCCTTGTTTTCCTTAAAAAATTAAATTTCTGTATTTAATATGGAATTATATTATTAACTTATAAATAATGTTATTTTGCACTTGAAAATTGAATTGTAAGTGCTTTGATACCTGAGATACACTTTCAATTAATAAATGGATTCAAGGTGTTTGGAGTACTAATAATCTACAAAAAAGTGGAAAATTTACTGTTGAGTTTGATTGGAAAATTTACATCTAAAAATGAAAGCAAAAACTTTTCGTCAAAAGCAACCTTAAAATCATTACTATTTATGCAAAATTAAGAAAGTATTCAAAAATAAAGTAAAAAATTTGCTTTTAAACTTATTATCTGTGACGCACAGTAAAAAACAAAAAAATAAATCACTCTTATTTTATTCTACGCAATCAGCTAAATTTAGATACCACTGAAGATATGTAAAAGATAAAAATTATCTATTATTTTTCGGTAATACAAAGATTTGGAAGGGCGTTCGCATCTTATTATCAAAATGATTTATTTTAATGAATAAATTTAAAAAATTTTTTTGCAAGGTAAAGGTCGCCAATAAGTACGGTTGATGAAAATTTATTATACTTGTTGTTTTCGTGTAGCTCTCTAGGTTAGATAGATTAAACTGTAAAACAGCGAAATATACTACAGATTCTAAAATTAATTATGAAAATAATAGTTTACGATATCTGGTTTGAAAGTAAATCATTAAAAAAACTAGTGTAATATTTCGCACTGTTATTACCCAAGAAAGATTATCTTCTATCAAATCTTTTTAAATATTCGAAAGTTTTGTTTTTTAAACATTTTTAAAAAATAGTAAAATCATTCATGTAGTTTTATTCATCTGAGTAACTGTTCCGCCACTAACCAGTAATACTTGATCCACAAACTACAATATTAATTAAAATAATCAAACTTAACAAAATGTTAAAATAATAAAATTTTTAACTATTAAGTAAATAATACATACTACGAAGAAAACATAATATATACATAATATTAATATCACATGCTACTAAATACCACAAAAATACTTACAAAAATTCTAAACTTTTTTAAGTTATTTTCTATTTACAATATTAATTTATTGCAGATTACAAAAAAAAATGTATGTTAAAGCTCAGGATCCTTGAAGAACGCAGATTAAATTTTTAAAACAAACAATTTAATTTTGCCATTCTCTCACACTACTGCGGTTTATGCTTTTTATAAATTTTTTATTTCTACTGCTACATGCTAAAAAATTACAGACATGATGCAAGATGCAAAAACATACAACAAGAAACACATTTTTTTTTATTATCGGTATTGCGAGATAATTTTGATCACCCACACAAATTGTTACTAATAAACTATCTGTTGGATGGAAGTCTAGCTTTAGCATTTTCTGGAACGAAAAAATTAATAAAGATAGACAGATATGTATTATTGTGATTCAGTAGGGTTAGATTTGCGCTATCAGCAGATCATTGTTTAATGCATTTTTTTCTCATGTGCGACAACGAACTATTACTCAACAAACACTATAAATGCTAGCGACTTTATAAGTATAACAATTTTTAAAACGTTTATCTCCTAAGATAAGAAAACAATTTGAACTGGTTTAAGTCAAAATTGAAAAGGTTGTTGCAAAATACCTATAAGTATATAAAATTCAGATTAGTAAGAAAAAATTTTACCATGTTAAAAAATGGCCAAAGCAAGATTAGACTTTTCCAATATTGTAAATATAACTTTGAAGTAAAACAAAATTTTTTTTGATTAAAAATGTATATCCCCATCGATACGTTTTTGCCAAAATTTTAATATAATAAATAATAATATTATTATATAATAAATATAATTATTTGTTTTATTTATATCAAAAACAACATTAACTACTTTAATTTTATTTAAAATTAATAAAAACCAACTCTATTGTGATGCAATTATAAGAGTACATAATATATACAAATATTTTTGAAAATGTATTTAATGCATTAAATTTTTTGCATTTTTAAATTCCCACAAATTTACACATTATTATTAACATAATAGTAATATGCGCAATAAAAGTATTTTTGTTTAAATCGAAAATTAAATTAATTTTAATCACATTACGTTTACTTATTTTCTTGAAATATACAAAGAAAATAATAAAAATAAAAATACATAGAAATTCTTTAATCTTATTTATTAGGTTTTTTTTTAAATTTTTTTTATGTTAATATATTTATAAAATATTTAAAAAATATATATTTGATATACCTACCTATCTTTTTAAATAATTTTATTTGTACCCGTTAAAATTATTATTAATTATATTTGTTTTTTTGTAAATAGAAGTAATGTAGGATTTTTTCCATTCTTGAGGTACATCGTCTCTTTTTAAACATTTATTAAATAATGATGCTAACATATCGTTTATGGCCGATGGTGCTGACTTTATCAATTCTATAGGAATATTCCCTGGGCCCGGGGCCTTTCCGCTCTTTATCTCCCTAGCGGCCTACGTATGTATATACATCGTTCATTTCATTCTGTGAAATTTCGTCTAGTTTTGCTGCAGTTTTAAATTCTATTCGATCTTCAGTTAATAATACTTTGTAGTACTCTCGCCATTCCTGAGATGTTATCAAATTAATTCTACCGTTGTCTTTGTTATCTCTTCGCATTTCTCGTAACAGTTTCCACGCCTTGCTTGCGCGAGTATTTCCAATACATCTATTAATTTCGCTACATTGCTAGTCCCACATCTCATTTTTGGCCTTGATGATTACCATCTTGAGTTCATTTCGTGATCTGCAGTATTCTCTTCTGTCTTCAAGTGATTGTGTAGATAACCATGTTTCATACAGAAGCTTTTTATTGCTGACGAGTTCTTCCATCTGCATTGACCACTAAAGTTGCGTTTTCTGTCTTTTGGTTGGTATTTCTTTTTCCCCCAGTGCTTCCTTGGCTGCTTGGTGTATACACTGTTTGGTCACATTATAGAATTCTTCGGTAGTAGGTGGAACTGTGTTGCAAGATCCCAGTTCCTACAGTTCTTTTGCTAGCCGTAGCTTATATAGGAATTCAATCCAACTGTCCCTTAGGCTTTGTATATTGTATTTCGTTTTATCCGGGAGTATATTATCGGAATTCTCGTCGGTTTTATCCGGGGCCCCATAGCTCTTGTAGGGAATGTATACTTTTGCTTGTAGAAAATGATGGTCTGATCCACAGTCGGCTCCTCGTTTTACTCTTATATCGATAACTTTTATATGGCCGTTTTGTTTCACGATCATGTAGTCTATTATTGACTTCAGTTTTCGTGTTGCCTGGAACCATGTATATCGGTGTATATCTCGATGTGGGAACCATCCGTTTGTAATTTTCAGGGAATACTGGTGAGCAAATTTAATTAGTCTTTCGCCATTGTCATTTACTGTTTCTTCGCCATATTGTCCTACTGCTTGGTCGTTTTTACGCTTACCAATTCTGTAAGTACATCTAGTAAATCAGTCAGTTCAGAATAAAATTTTTCTTTTTCATTTTTAACGACATCGTCATTTGGGGCATATGGTACACGCCAACTATCACTCCGTTTATATCCATGTGCAACTGGATGATTCGATCATTCACTTGGTTTCAGCTTTTTATGTATCACTTTAGAGATCTTTTTATCAATATGGAGACACCCGATTTAGCTCTAACATCTTTTGGTACGCCACTATACATATGTCTGTAGCCCTGTTTTTCTTCCACTCCTTTTCCTTTCTTTTTTGTTTTGCTTAGTACTACTACGTCCGCGTTAAATCTCTTCATTTCTTGGAGCACTTATTCGAATTTAGTACTGATTCCTTGTACATTCCAAGTACCAAACAGCATTGTCCTTTTTCGTTTGCGCAGTCGTTCATTATTTGATCCATCCATTTTCCGAGGCTTGGTCGAAGGTCTTTTAGCAATAGGTATTGCTTTTTACGGGAATGAGGTGCTGGCCTATTGCCCAACCCGAAGGAGTTCCAACAACTTCTTCCACTCTCGTTAGCCCTAACATCCTAGCATCCACCGGGATTGGTTACCCTATGTCTGCCGGGATGACTCAGGTTACCAGGGTTTACCAGTCTTGGAGGTGAGAGTTGGAATTGGGTTGGAGCAGCTACGTCGTCTCAGACTGTGCCGTCTTAGACTGTGTATTGCGCTTCACAACCCCTTTGAACCCCGGAAGTTGTCATGGGAGTTGTGAATGTTTTAAGTACTTGGGGGTAACTCTCTCCAACAGGGGAAGCAGCGAAGCAGATATCAAAAACAAAATTATTCAAAGAAAACGAGCCATACGCCAGCTAAATTCAGTCCTTTGGAATAAACACGTCACGAAGAAAACCAAAACCATGATATATTCAGCGATAGTAGAAAGTATATGCACGTATGGAGCAGAAGTGTGGGAATTATCCAAAAGAAATACAGAACGGCTAAAAGCTTTGGAAATGGATTACTGGAGACGTTCTTGTGGCGTATCTAAGCTGGAGCACATAAAAAACTTAGAAATTCGCAAAAGAATGGGTGTCGAACACACAATAATAGACACCATAGATAAGAAACGCCTGATGTGGTACGGCCACTTGCAAAGAATGGAACACTTCAAAAGAATATGGGAATGGGAACCCCCAACAAAAAGAAGAAGAGGAAGACCAAAACTAACTTGGCAGAAGGATATCCAAAACTCAATGAGCTCCCGTTGCTTCGCAGAGGGCGGTTGGAATAACCGAAAGGCTTGGCGCGAAGGGTGCGAAATACGATTAAACAAATTGTAAACAATTTGTAAATATATTGCAATGTAATTTATTCAAATTATTTTTATTTTTTAAATTTTTTTCCATAATGTCATTTAATTAAAATAATTCGTTAAATTTCAATTTTCGTTTATAAAAATGGGAATGCAAAATGCTATGATTGCCGTATCGCATCGCCCGCTTATCAAACAAATTTTGTAGTTCCTTCAATAAATTTTCAAAATAATAATGTAAAATTTACCAAACTTTTAATCATAATTTCCAAATTCTGTTTATCTTTATTACCATCTGCACTCATTCGACCATAGCTTCTGTTTTATTCTTTTTTTCAAAATTATCCAAAATATCTTTCTTCAAACTCAATTTAATCAATTCAATCAATAACTTCAATAAAACACTTTATTAACTTGAAAACTTTTACTTGTATTCTAAAATTATAAACTTATTAAAATTACTCGGACATCAAAATTACACGTCCATCAACGTCGACCATTTTTGGCAAAAGGCCTTAAAATCACTTATATTTTATAAACTACAAATCTTTTCAAAAATTATTCAGACTGATAAATTAACACGGCCATCACGTCGACCATTTTTTGGCAAAAGACCTAAAATCACTTATATTTTAAAAACTACAAATCTTTTCAAATATTATTCAAACTAATAAATTAACACGGCCATCACGTCGACCATTTTTTGCAAAAAGGCCATGAATTTCCGGTGATTCGTCCCCACCTTGCTAATTTTACAATCTTACAACATAAAATCAATTTAAACATAACTTAAATAAATAAATGAATTTTTACCAAAATGTATAGGGTGGGTCCGAATCACTTTTGAAACATGACAATATATATATATATATATATTATATTTGTTTTTGGAAAAGCTTAAACGCGTAAAAATTTTGAAAATAATCTAAATAAAATAATAATAATATCGTTCATAATAAATATAAATATAAATATAATATATTTTCAGTATTGACTTGAACCTGATAATCAGTTCATCAGTCGGAGTTAAAAAAATTATAAAAAATAATAATCAAAAATTATATTTTTATAACTTGCTGCTTTTAATAATTAAATTTTAGTAAAAATAATCAAACCTAACAAATGTTAAAATAATAAAAAATTTTAACTGTTAAGTAAAGAATACATATTACACACAAAACATAATATTTAAAGAACACTAAAATGAGAATAATTCACATTTAACAGTGTTAGACTTAGAATATTTGAATGACAAGAAAATAAAATTCTGAAAAAATTACGCTACAGAAATGTAAAAAATTACTTAAAAATAAAAAATAAAAAACTCTGTAACATAATATAAAGGCCCTTATTTCACGATTATTTTCGATCATCAGTCATGTATAACAGTAAAAATAACAAGAAGTGAGAGCAAATATACCTAACAAAATTGAAAAAATAAACACATAAATACTAAAACTTTTTTAAGTTATTTTCTATTTAAATTTTAGTAGTTTTAACGTCCTGTGATGACACTGAATCAAAACTGTTAAATGAATATTAAACAAAGTTTTTTCCAAAACCTAAAATTTATTATTGGTGTTTCAATGTTTGTGGTTAATAATAACACATAACTTAGCGCAAACTTTTGAAAATTCCAAACATTTTTTACATGTAATAGCTGAGTGTCGTTAAAAATTTAAAAATTGTTTGCAAATTTGTAACTTTATTATTTTTACGTAGACAAGTTGTATATAATTACAGTCTATAAAACTAATGCGGTATGTAACTAACTACCTATCTATAGTTTTATAACTTTAACCTTATCCTTAACCTAATACGACTTTTTTGGTCATTCTTATATTACCGTGGTTTTTAGAGGTTAAGCGGCTTTCCTTGGTATTGAAAGTATGTGCATCTATTTAATGCGAAGTACTTGAAAATATTAACATTTTAATTTACTGTAACAAATTAACCTTCAATTTTCTTTCGAAACAAGAACATTAAATTTTTAACGCATTTTTCGGGGTAATTTAATAATGACGTGATTTTCTTCCTTTATATAACAAATATTAAAATTCAAATTTTATTAATTTATTTGTTTCTTTATAACCTTTTAATATAAATATTATTCTAATCTATTAAGTATTTTTTTTTTGCAAGAAACTCGACTGGGTTTAAAAATATAATTTTTTATAAATTCAAAATTTCATTTGCTGACGCACATACTTTTCGTAACTGATGAGTGCTGGAAATTAAGCACAATTCTTTAAATGGACTGTCAAGTTCTATAACCTCTCACAGTTTTAACAACAATTATTGTTATATCCAACAAAGCAGTGCTTGGTGTGATCGCTAGTTGAGTTATAGAACGGAAATTCCGTATTTAATAACAAACTTTACAAAATTCCGTGGATATTTCTATAGATAGTTACATAATCAATAAATCACAAGGACCCCCCCCCCAAAGTTAGGTCACTTTAGCGTCCTTTGTTACTTCTGTCCAATTACCTTTACTAATTACTGAAATTGTGGATCCAAAAAAATTGGATGTTAAATTAATTAAAGTACTTTATTAATAGAAGAAGAAAGAAATAAATTTAAAGAAATTCTATAGTATGTGGTTATTAAAACCTTATACAATGATTTCAATTTATTATAGTCGATAAAAAATTTAATTTGAATTATTAACGAAATTAAACACTTTGAACAATAATTTATATTGTAAATATGCTAATATTATGTGCTAAATTAAACGCAAATATGTAAACAAAGCATTAAAGTTATATAAGATTTAAAAATTTAATTCGACAAATTATTGGGTAAAGCAATAATTTTGAATTGCTGATTTTAAAATTATGAAACTTAGTATAGTAAACCGAGTGTTTCTTTAATATTAGGGCAGGTTTATCCATTCAAAAACATTTTCTTAGTTCTTATGCGGTTAAAAAGTTTTGTACGGCCAACGCTGGCGGAAAATCCAAGTCTTAAACCCGGAAGAAGAAAATTAGCACATTAAACCAGGTTTTTTTTAAAGATTTTGCTTCAATGTTACGATCAATGAATAAATTAAAAATTAATCAATTTTAATATAAATTTTAATAGTATTCGCTGCACGATGAACGGGTAACCCAAGATGAAACAGTGAAAGCCTATTTGGAAACAACAATAATAAAAATTAGTAATCAGAAAAAACATGAGATTGTAATCGCGGGTTTTTACACATTTCATTACTTTGTCTTACCTGATTATTTGAAAGAGATGGTTTTTTGCAACCGAAGATGCCGGACACTTAAAGTTTCAATAATCAAACTTAACAAAATTTTAAAATAATAAAAATTTTAACTGCTAAGTAAAGAATACATACTACTACAAAGAAAACATAATATTTAAAAAACACTAAAATGACAATAATTCAAATTTAACAGGGTTGTACTTAGAATATTAGAATAAACAAGAAAATAGAATTCTGAAAAAATTACGCTATAGAAATGCTAAAAATTACTTAAAAATAAAAAACAAAAAACTCTGTAACATAACATAAAGACCCCTTATTACTGTTATACATGACTGAGGATCGATAATAATCGTGAAATAAAAGGCCTTTATATTATGTTACATTTTGACAAGATAGTGTGTTGATTTTAACATTTCTAGACTTAAAAGCTAGAATAGATAAAACGATGCGGTTTGCGGTAAGTTTCAAAGTGATATAGCGATATTCAGGATCAGTTTAATCCATAAATATTTAAGATGGATTGTTTTTGAATAAAAGCACAGAACGAAAGTATTATAAGTAATAAAAATCTGTTCAAACGTAAATCGAATGTCGAATGTAGGTTAGAGGTGCTGTTATTTATAATTATTAAAGCGAAAAAACGTCAAAGGGCATATTCGATAAACTGGATAATAAATATAAAATTTTATTATAATAATTAAAATAATTTACATTTTAACAAATTATAAGTACATTCTAGGTACGTAATGATTGTGTAAACAAGAATATCAAGTCAGCAAAAAATTTAAAATTAAATTTTTATGTTCACCAATTTATTTAAAGAATTTGAGTTTTAATGTTGATACATATTTACAGCAATTAAATTACTTCGATTGCAAATTTTTGCAATTAATAAGAATTTATTTTCTTAAGTAATTTTATAGCACCTGGTTTGCCATTTAATAACGGAATTTCCGCGCTGTGGCTCAAACGGTGATCACACCAAGCCACCGAAATTAGTAGCAACTAATTATTGCTAGAATAGCATTGAACTTTTAAAAAGTTTCCGTTATAAGCTAAAATTAATAGTCACTATAAAAATAATGATGTGTGATTAATTACCCATTTTTTATTATAATTTTAGTTTTAACAAATATAGACATTAAAATAATTTTCATTCAATTCAAAAATTTCACGCTACAAACAATTATAAGATTTATAAGTGTATAATCTGTTTACAATTTAATATGGAGTAAATAATTATTGTAAATTATAAAATTGTTTCGCAATCGAATTCATTATTAAAAATTAGCTACGGCTTACAAAATTAGCTTACATATTAAACTTTATGTGTCCACTCTGTATAATTCTTCAAATACGCGATGACACCTATTTACTGTAATTTATCTTATCTAAAGCATTCAACTTGGGCTTTTTGTTATTTAGTGCTGTTAACACTATAATGGTCATTACGCTCGCCCGACAGGCGGACGGGGGTTTTTTTTTGAAAACTAAACGAATTTTATTTCAACAGGAAAATGTTTTTATTTTTGAGGAAATGTTATTCAAATTTTTATGACACTGCTGTGAAAGTGAATTATTTAATGGATTTGCGTTATGACGTTATTCGTGTTAATATAAAATTATTTATTTAGCTAATTTAAATAAATGCATGCAAATTTTTAGAAAATTTAAAAATTAGTAACAATCCAAAAAAAAATTTATTTAATCAATAAGGGGTTGAAAAAGAAAGGTTTACTGTGTTTACTCAATAAAACTTTAAAGTGAATTATTTAAACCTTTAATTTATTGCATTTAACATAATATAAATAAATATTTCAGCCGCGGAATTAATTTTAATTAAAATTCAAATTTATTGTTTTAATTTAACCTTTTAATTTTTAAATTTTAATTTATTAATTATTTTATTTTAAATTTTTCCCGTTATTCTATACTATGTTTACGTTTGTTAAGATTTTTACTTAATTTATTTCATTAACCTTTTACTATTTTCTTTGAACAATAATTTAGTCAAAATTATAATTATTTTTTAAATTTGTATTTTTGTTTTTATATTTTAAATAACAATTTTCTTTGTTTTAACTTAAATTGTTTTTTCTTGGGTTTTAGATGAACTTTAAATAGTTTTGTTTCTATTTAAATTATATTTTATTTCATTTTTTGTTTAGAATATTAATATTTTTTACTCTGAAATGAATGCTTTTATATAACTTTCCTAACGAATATAGTATTGTTAATGATATATTCTGCAATATGAAGGTGTTGCTAAAGAAAAATGCACTATTGAAGAGATTTCTAATTATACGCGTAAATCAATTGCCCAATAATAAATTTTCTCCAGTTAAATTAAATGTCAAAATAATTTTATGAATTAATAAATTAAGAGAGAATTATTTAAGTTATATAAATAGCTTGACAGCTGCAGAACTTTTCAAGATAGTAAAGATAATGAATCGCCCATAAAGTGTTTCTAATGAGCCATTAATATTTTTTACAAATAATCAAATTCTACTTTATTATCTATAAGAGAATGAGAAATGTTAACGGATATTTTTAAAAAAATATATTTATTTTATTTCCTTTGTAGCAGAGAGTAATCACAACTGCGAAAAACTTTTATTTTATTATTTGTATTATTTAAAGAGATAATTTAAAATACATTATTTTTATAAATATATAAATTAAAATTTAATTGACTTGATATAATATATGCAAATACACAGGCACGACCAAGGGGGCCACAGTCCCCTCCTATTGTACCACTTATTGTTTAATGATAATCGATGATAATATTAATCTTTTTTTTTTTAGAATACACATCTTGTCACCATGTTGTTTCTATTCTTATAATAAACGTTTATAGCTTCTTCTTTTTTTTTTTAATTGAAACAAAATTTAGCAAGTTTATACTCCTGGGATTTTCCAATTAAAATCCGTGCTTAGTTACCGTTTTTTAATAACAGTTTTATTTATTTACTAACTTTTTATAATGCACTCGGGTTTATGATTTATGTTATAAATATTTCTTTTATTTAAATTTTATTGCATTTTATTTAACTGTTAGGTTGCAGCATTTGTTTAAAATTTAAACAGAATATTAAGTTGAATGCAACCAATATTTTAAAACAGCTTTTTGAAAATAAGCTTTCTTATTTTATTTAAACCGTTAATTTTTCTTATCGATTTAAATCTAAATTTAGCGAATAAATTGGAATAGTAGCTCACAATCTTTAAATTATAATGAAATGATATTTATTACTTTGGTGCCTAAAGGTTTAGAGGAAATAAAATTATTCTACACCAGCAATTAAAAAAATGGTAAATTACTGAATGGGTAGACAGAGCTGCTGAGCAAAAATTTAATAATCTTTCTTTAAGTTGAGTGATGGACAACGTTTTATTTAATTTTGTCGTCTAAAGTCGTCTTAGCGCACCGATTCAAATAATCATTGAGTAATATCCATTACACAACGATTTTGGAAACTTCTTTGACAATTACACAAATTTAGATAAAATGCATTTGTTAGTGTAATCGTATTTTTACTGATACAAACATAATTATTCCAAATAACCAATCGACAATAAAAAATAATAATAATAATGATGATTTAGAATAATGTATTGGCAGTTGAATGTCACTAAACCGCCAGTATTTCATCTTAACGTTTTTCATAAATTTTAATTACGTGATTAAACTCATTGCATAGCATTATTTAATTTTATTGCATGTCTTACTTTCTTATTACACAAAGAAGTAATATTTTTGAGTAGGTATACTAATAGCAATATATATTATTTTACCGTTATTTTTACCAAAATTAGCGATAGCTTGCAATGTACTAAAAATACTGTATTTTTGAGGGGCGGGGCAGTATTTAGCATAGTAGTAATTTAAATTAAACAGAGTTTCATAAAAATAATTTATTCAAAAAAATTTCTATGTACACAGCAAAATGGTTTTTTTTACGATTATCGCATATAGAATTTGGTTAAATGTTTTTCCTGGGTTTTTTTTTAATTAAAAATAGCTTAAAATACAAATATTACAAATATACTTATTATATTATATAACAATAATAAAATAAATCTTTTAACTTAGAGTTTGAAGTTTGTGCCGAGACAAAGTCGAGGGAAACAATAATATGAGGTATAGAAAGACACTTTTACTCCTGTTCAAAATATTATACTGTATTTTTTCACTTTGACTATAAATTTTAAATGAAATCGTATTTTATGTTAAAATGCACAAAAAGTACCAATAAAATATGCGGTTTTCTTCAAAATCCTAAAATTTATATTTTAATAATAAATCAATTTTATTTTATTTTTCCATTTAAATTACAAAATTTGTAACAATTTGTATATGCTTTAATTCCAACGAAATTTATTACGACATCGAAAAAATATATTAATTAATTTTGATTTTTATGGTATTCAGGTACCAATGCATTTTTTAAATTTGAAATTAAAACATTATTGGGTTCCAACAATTTAATGAGATTCAAGTAAACTTGATAAACCTGTTTTCAAAACGTGAACGTAATACTAATCCTACGTTACTCCTATGTAAAACACATAATACAAATTGTATGGTTGTTAGTGTCGAACCCCTGAGTGAGGACTGAGGAAATAGGCCGAACCACTATTGCGTACGGTAGAAATCTTCTTGGGTGCTGAAGATAAATTCCAGTAACATAAAAACGTATAAATATTTTTCCACAATTAAATTTTTAGATGTATTTATTTTGATTCACCAACCAGACAAAACCAACAGCCTTCGGCCATACAGCTTTTTTTTGATAAATCAAATTTTTCAAATTATTATTAGGTATTATGTCTTTAATAACTTAACATTTTTTGTTTCTATTTCCTAGACTATTCGTCTGCAACAAAATCAAGGTTAATTATAATATCGTCAAGTAACGTAAATATAATAAATAATTATACCAGTGGAAATTATAATTAAATTTTTGCTTTGTAATTTATTTCAAATTTAAATATTTTTTGTAATAATTCATATTTTATAATTATGAATATTTTGTATAATTTTAATAATAAATTACAACGTCAATTATTGCATTGATACTGCAGAATCAAATCTCGCATTATTCTAATAAAATATAATTAAATTATTAAATAGGAAATTAATATAGTTCAGTAGAGTAATGCGCATTATATGAATAATAGCAAGACGTCAGGTTGATATTGACAGTGGCGGCTTGTCGTGGTAGGCAGATAAGGCAGTGCTCAAATTTCACAAAAATTTATATTTTTAAAAACCCTAAACCACTTGGTTACACTTCCATGCCTCAACTCCTAAATTCCTCGCAAGCTGCCACTGGATATTGATATTTTGTATTTACATAATAATTATAAATAAATATGTATGCTCATTGCCAAGGTGTTTTCTTTACAAGTTTCTTAACCCTAGTTTTTATCATTTTCGGAAAGTAATCTATACCACAGTTTCCGCTTTAAAATTAAGACGCAAATATTTTTAATTATTTCAGTTTTTGCTTTACCTACTCATTTAAATTTTTTGTGCATATAAATTATAATTTAAAATAGCTATTTCGATTATATTACACCTAATAAGTACTGCAACAATTTTTTTTAAATATTCGTGATTAGAATAAATTATATATTTTGTTTTAAATTTATTGCGGGGGCGGACATCCAAATTATTCATTATATTAAGAATGGGTAAGAAAAATCTTCAATTTTGTAGATATTGAAATGTAGAAAGTACAGATAAGCAAATAGAATTAATTTTCAAGCAATACCTATTACATATAAACATGGTCGTTCTACATTTTAAGGAATTCTAAGCGAGATGAAAACAATTTAAAAATTCACCTCCAATTACACTTTATCAACTTCGAGAGGTAAAAACTTCTATTTTCTACTTATGGATTCTTCAAGTTGCTGACCTTCAATTTTGCAACACAAAAAGAATCCCAGACATAAAAACCACTTTATGAAAGTGTAGATAGCTTGAATAATATAAAAAATTCTTTTATAATAGGGCAATCTGTTATTTAAATAATAATTCTAATGCAGAGATCCGCTGGGATGAACTTAGCGATGGATCGCAAAAAACTAAAATTGAAGGTTAAGTGTATGTCCTATATTTTTTGTTTAAAACTTTAATAAAAAAGATTTAGAGGGTTTTAATTTGAGTCAAAATATTTTAAACGACTTTTTTTGCTTTGAAGAATATTTTTATTCGAATTATTTTAATAATTCTCAGATCAGTAATTTAGACGCCCGATGATGTTATAATATAACGAAACATTTATACCGGATGAATTTTACGTATAAAACTTTATAATTTTCTAGTTGATTGCTGATCGAAACAAAGAGTTCCACTTTTCAAACATTTACAAAATGTAGCAATATTGATAAAAAAAAAACATTAGAAAGTAAAGCACAATACCATTTAAGTTGCGAAAATGTTACCGTTAGCAAGTGGGAAGTTACAAAGGAATTTAAGTGTTTTAGATAAATAAAAAATCAACGGGGTTAATCATGCATAATTTACAATTTTATAATTGTTAAAAATTTGTAACTGTAATACCTAATGAAATAGCAAGAATTTATTCTGCATAACGAAATAATCAACAAATTTTATAATGTGGAACCCTTAAAATTCTTGCTTTAATAATAATTATTATTGTAATTAAAAATTTGCGATGGTTGTTAGTTTTGAAGGTACGAAATTAATTTAAAAAAATATTCAAATACAAAATATTCGGGTGGCGCTCGAGTTTAATATTTACAATATACAACCGTCGAATTTTGTTTACAACATAATATACAAAATAACAACTTTGTTTAGGAATTACTATATTATAATATGAGAATCTATAATTCCGTGTTTCTTGTTAAAACTTTATCTTTCAAATAAATTTAAATAACAACAAATTAATTAAAAATAAACCAAAACCTGTAATTATTGAGGTGTACTACATGCAATCAATTCAACTAGTCTTGATTTTTTGTCACTATTTTTCCTAGAAATCTAAAATTAACTAAATTATTTATTCGTTTGTTTATTACGTTTTAGTGGCTGAAAAATCTTGTTTGGCTCTCAACAAGTTTAATTTTTTTTATAATATATTCATTAGTTATGCATACGTCATTAGGACTTACCGGACTCCATCTAATCTTATTATAAAAAAAATATTATAATTTAATAATTTATGTGGTAGTTCCACAAACCTATACGTACGAATATCAATAACATCGGTTTTTGGTTAAATACAGTTCAAAACATATACATATTATCGTTTAGTATTTTAATTCGGTAAATTGGTGACCCCGAGTTCTACTTAAAATCAATTTCAATTATTCCTTTAGTAAACAGTTTAACTCTCAGTAATAAAAAACAAAAACACAGAATAAACATGGAGTTTTTGGTTCAATGTCTAACTGAACAAAACCTTCAGTAAGAAATAAAATTCTCAATAATATAAAATTATATGTCTTATTTCTTTTTGTTTTCGCATCATTTCTAATACTGGATTTTAATTGCAAAATAAATCTAAAATAAATCAAAATACACTTGGAATGTAAACAAAATATTTTTCTCTTGCTTCTTATTAATAAATTAGACGAAGGAGTGTAAAGAGGAAGCAAATCAAACAAATTAACTGCTGGCCAACGTTTCGATCTATATATTAATCCATCCTCAGCGCTGAAATATAACAACAAAAGTGCTACAATGTTTCAGAATAAGAGTATCCAAAGGGACGCAATCATACATACATACATACAAACAAGCATACCAAATATACATTTATTGTAATAAATAGATTATTTATATTTTAGTTTTTTAGGTTTTACCATTTTTTTTACTGTGACTCCTTCACATGGTGCTGAAAACATATTTATGATCTGTAAATACCTGTAATTATTGAAGTATATTATATTATGGGAAAAACTCAGCAAAAACTGAAAAGCTAATTTAGCTTGATTTGTATTCGGTGTTTCAGGCAATCCTAGTATAAAATTGAAAAAATTGGTTTTGTCCGAAATTTCTAATTGATTTCAGACAAACGTATTTAGAATAGCAATAAGATTCGCGCTTTCGTGAAAATAATTTGTTGTTTTACTTTACTGCCAACGACATAAAAGTAAAATAATCACAATTATTTTTTTATTTTGCTAAATTTCAAAATGCAATTTTTCAAAAAAAGGAAAAACAGCTTTTTGGAAGCTAAATTGGAGTTCTTTAATAATTTAATGTTAATTTAAAAAAAACTATTTGTTGCATATTTGTAAATTGTCTGTACCTGCAAATGTTGTAAACGGGCATTTGTGTAATTTTATAGCATTCTGCTAAATAAATAAATATTATTATTATTATTATTTTACTTTTTAGTGCATTGCTTTATTTTTAATAGAAATTTTTTCCTAAATTTATTTAAATTAATAACAGACTAACCTTTCCATTAGTAGTATTTTTGTTCTTTTTTCTATTTTTCTTGTTCTTAAGTGATTGTTCTTTTTTCCTTACATTTATTTAATATTTCTATTACCTTATTTTTATTTTTTGTTCTTATAGGTTATATTATACTCGCAAGTCTGACGACCTGAACAATTGAAGTTGTTATTTGGCCTTGAGCCTTATTCGGGGGATCACAACCATACATGGAGGCTATATTTTTTCAACGTAAAATAGGTAACAATTTTGAAGCAAAGATAAATAAATATAGCCAAAAACAACCAACCAGTTGTTAGAATTGCAGCTGAAACAAGATCTGAATTACAATCAGAATTCTTGGACATGCAGAAGACACAATGGTCTTTTTTACTTAAAAAATGCTGCTTTTTTAGCCCTACCTCATCTTTTAAATTTAATGAATTAATGGATGAATTGGATTTTCCAAATGAAAAGGAGTAAAAAAGGAATGGGAAAAGAAATGGTTGGCAGCTTAACATTTAAAATCTAAAAGTTTTCCAAAAGGAAGATCTAGAACGATGGCTTATGCAAGGGAGCCAGAACCGATGCACATCCTCGATTTGCTGTTGTTCGGAAATAACTGGTATTTCGGGAATGGAGAAACCCAACGAAAGTAGTACTAATCTTGTAACAATTATTTGCATAAGTGTCGTCCGCGACCCTTAATTATCAATTGCGCACTACGCCCATGGTGAGCATCCTTCGCTTCTTCGCGCACTCCGCCGCGCAATCACGGCTCGTGACTAACTTCGCGCGCAAGCCAGGGACTTTATGTTGAATCGTCAAGTAGGACGGAAGCATTTTGAGAAGTGCAGTTAGAAGTCTGTGAGATTATCATATTTAAGATAATTGCAATTGCGCAAGAGTCCAGTGTTGGGATTTAACCTGAAGCGTCCAATAAAAGTGTTAGCCAACGAGGCTTTTTGTTACACATAATTTGTTGAGTAGGTGAGATTTGAACTCGTGACCATTAGATTCACAGTTCAACTTAATAGCCACTACACAAAATTACGTGTACATTGTTATAGTAACAAAAAGCAGATCTTAAAATAAACTAAGAAGCTTTTTGTTTTTTATTCTCAAACGAGAATCAAAACTAAGTTTGCCTTTCGGTAAATCTGCGGTCTAACCTCGCAACTAACTGACAGGCTAACTTAGTTTCGATTCTTAGTTTTGATTTCGTCCTACTTGCCGATTCAACATGAAGTCTCTGGCTTGCGCGCGAAGTTAGTCACGAGCCGTAGTTGCGCGGTAGAGTGCGCAAAGAAGCGAAGGGTCGAAGACAACACTTATGCAAATAATTGTTACAATATGGTACGATTGTAACAATCGTGTTAGAGATTAGATTGATTATTTGTCAGTAGTTGTGGTTTGGCATCAGCATGTAAACTGGAATAAAATAGTGGAAAGTATTCTAGCCTTCCTAGTCACCGATGGAATCGGACATCATTGTCGGGTTCACGGGAAAACTTCTAGTTTATCGGGAGTACGAAAAATTCTAGAAAGAAAATCAGACAGTCGTTTTATCGATATTATATTATAGTATAAGCATAGTGAGTACTAAACTCGCACTCTCGAGTGCTATTAAAATGTATTTAAATAAATATTTACTCGTATTTAATGATAACGTGTAAACAACTTTGTGTAAACAACTCTCTTTGTTTTATTATTATCTTTCAACCTTTTCTGATTACTGTAGAACAATTAGTTTTTTCTCTGAGAAAAAGGTTTCAGAATTTGGACCCCAAAGCTGCTTAAACTGGATTGGGAAATGCATGTAACCATGTTTTAATAGTTAAGTTAAAACATGATAAGTGAGAACATGATAAGTTCTCTCTGAAGCACGGAAATGGTCATAAGTAGATTTGGATTTTTCAAGAGCACTTTAGTGTCAACACTTATTTCTTTTGGAGAAATTGATAAAAATTAGTGAGCTGAATATAATGTAGAAAAATTAATAAAATTTTTACTTTTGTCAAAAATAAAATTATTAAATAAAATATTAAATATCATCAGGCCACGAAAATTGGTAAGGGCGAAAGGCTCTAAATATTGAGAGGAACCTGCTAGAAACTAATTAAAATAGCACTGATTTTTTCTCGAGCAGTAATGTGTTACTTTGCGCTCTTAAACACAAATTACTATTTCCCAGTTAATGTGTAGGAAAAAAATTTGATTTTTAAAAATTGCTTACCTTAAATACATATTTTCAAAAATTTGTATTCCAATAACTGATATTTGCACCTTCGTTACAATTTAGCAATTTTTTTTTGTGCGTTGTAATTTGATTAAAGTAATTGGTGGATCTTATCTGCAATTGCGAATAAGATAATTTAATTGTTGGGTATATCAAGTAAGCTGTCTTATCCAAATTTATGATTATCGAAACAAGCCTGTAGATGAAAAGTCGTAGTGAAATTGTTTTTGTGTAAAAATATGTTTTTATCTCTTAATTGATTAAGCACGTGCTTTAATGTTAAAATTTATTATATTATTTAATGAATTATAAAGTTAAGGTAGGCAGGTTTTAGCGAAATAGTTTAAACAAATTAAACAGTAAGGATTTATGGGGGAGCTTTAGTTAAGCTGAAACATACGCAAACTTTTCGACAAACACAAAATTTTGTTTATTAATGAACAATAATTAAATGCACGTGATTCCACTTGTTTGCGGGTCGCGGTCTCATCGAGGGATTCCAATGGGAAACTAATGACGTAGGTCACGTGACCAGTAATACAAATGGTCGAGGTTTGGCACGAATTTTCCAGTTTAAATCGTAAACTCTCAGGTTTAGAAAGTTTTAAGTGATCGCGTAAAGTTAACAAGTGTGTTTTAAGTTTTCATTTATTAATAACAAAGTTCGTTGGTTTAAATAAAAAAAGTGCCAGTTTCAGTTTTAATTTTAAGAAAATTTCCCAAAATTTTAAAAATGCGAGGCGACGCCGACAGTTACAGAATATCGATGTAAGTAGAACAATCTTTTTAAATTTACATTATTTTATTTTTATTTTTCAACTATAGTTCAAGTGCATCGTTAACTATTTTCGTGTGATAAGTTTTAATTGTCGAGTTTTTTATATTTCTACAATAAAACTTAAGCGAACGCCGAACAAAAGTTTTTAAATTTTATAATTACATTCGAAAAAAAAAATTATCGAATAATTAAAATTATATACAAATTTATAATAATTATTTTATGGTAATTTGAATGTCAATAATATTTGTGAGCATGTGGATTCCAACGTGTGCGGTCATTTTTATTATTTTTAAACCTAATTTGTATTTTTCGTTGGTTTTAAAAGTACAAAGCGAGGAAACGCTTAAACGAAGTTCGATTGAAATTAAAATAATAAATAATTTTGTAATACAATTCGATAGAAATATTAAAGAACATTTGGTTTTAGGTGTTTTATCCAAATTTTACTTTTATCCAACTTAGCTAACGATTAAATGAACATGTTTTATTGTTAAATAAAAAAGTTATTCAAAATTTGATAAATGGAAACTTTCGGTTGGATTCAAAAAATATTTTTGTGGTTACTAATGGCATATTATCGGATTTAAATATTTTAAGACTGTCAATTATGTGGGTTACTAAGAAGTGGTTAATTTAACATTATTGTTTTAATTAATTACGCGTTACGTCATGAAATTATAATTTTATAAAAGTATTGCAAGACAATTTGCATATTCTAAACGCATTAACACAAAAACACAATATTGAAAAAAGTACAAAAATTCTAGCTTATTTTACAGGGTGTTCACAAATCATATTTTTAAATAATAATATATAATATATTTGCAATAGCTTACAAAAATTTAACTCAAAAATTAAATACTGAAATATTAGTTACGGTAATGCTATGGTAATATTTTGACGTTTTTCCCCAAAAAAATATTTTTTTTTATTATTATGTAATATATAATTCATTTTGCTGTGTGAACAACAGATTATTAACAAAAAATATTTGTAAAATTTGAATTAACCAAATACTACGAAAGATTAATAAAATAAAATAGAATTTAACTAAGAATAAAATCAATAAAAAAATGTAAAGTAAATTTAAAAGCTTGAGTATTTAATTCAAAAATCATGAAAAAAATATTCCCGATAAGTCAATTAACAAAAATTTAAATAAATATGTGTTTACAAAAGAAATTAACCATTTAGTTTATGGTTTTAACTTGTTTTGGTGATACCGTATAAAGTGCGGTCCATCTGCATATCTTTTACCTACTTAAAAAGTACCAGCATTAACTGATAGGTTTTTCACAGTAAAAATAAAATATATTGTAGGAATGCTGTTTTTATCGTTACTAAAAAAGGACGATGGCAATATTATTAAATGGTGCAAAACCGGAAATGTTACATTTTCAGTCAAATGAAACTGAAATGTATGTTTTACGATTCGCAGTTTATTGCTTCTGGCTTCTGTTTCATTGCTACTGGATTTCATCTTTTCGTTGGTATTACATTAGATTAAAATAGCTATCTGTACAAATAGTTGCGAAATGGTAGCAGTATTTAATAAAAAATATATTTTCGAAATTATTTTATCCAACAAAGTTTCCAATCATATCTAACTTAACTTATCCAACAGATAAATTGCTCGAAAGTTAACTGGAAGTGAAAAGAAGGAGTAAAAGCAAAATAAAAATACAAAAATTAAAAAAAAAAAGTTAAAGTAATCCAGGCACCAGTATTATCAATTATCAAATTTATGTTGTGCAAAACATAAAATCTTATAGATTGCTTTCTCAATTTCTTAGTTGTTAGCAGAATAACTACTTAAAAGCTAATATAATGAAAGGATACAGGATAAATATTGACACAAGAATTAAAATCACAAAATCGAAATATACATTTACTTAAGATTATCTGCATTTTTATAAAATAATGTTTGGTTTATGTATAATACCTAAAAATATTTATAAATATATTTATTTGATTTTTTAAGAATAAAATGATGTCAGTCAAAATCCCAGCAGCTAAACTTCTAACCATGATTGCTATCATTTGTGGTGATTTTCCCCGTATCCAGAATTTATGGCGTTCTAGTTTAATTCCTATCAATTTCAGTTTATTTTTTCTTTTTTCTTTATTTTTTCAAAACTATATTTTTATAGTGGTTTCCAAGAAAACTTGAGTCTTATTTAACCAATTAACTTCAAAATTGATGTGTACCTTAAGCGTAATTATGTTGTTTTCGTACTTTGGAAATTGCTAAATTATTATTATTTAAATTTAAATTTAATCTTCAGAAAAAAAAAACTGAAAAAAAAATCGATTTTTTCAAATTTCTAAACTAGAATACCGCCTTAATAATAATTTACTTGAAGTCAGTATTTTATTATTGATGTCGAATTTCACAAAAAGCTGGAAAAAATTTTAATTCAGTTGTGTAATTATAATGATTGTCATGGTATTATCCTCCTCCTTAGGAATTCTTCATTCATTCTGGTTGATGAACGGAATTCCCTCTACAAACAAGAACATTAAACCATCTCATAAAGCTATAATTACTATTATTTAGTTTTTTTTTATTGATGATATTATTCATATTGCCTAGCATTATCATATTAAAAAAATTTATAAAAATTATGTGAAAACCTAAGACGTCACAGAATAACCAGATTTCCTGAAAAAATCAGCAAAAATAAAATTATTTAATTAAAATCATATTTTAATTTTAATTTTTTTCTGTCGCAACTTGATGAATTTTTTGAAAGCGTGTAAAATAGTATATATAATTCGAGAGTGAGCTGTCTGATATTAGATAATTTCTCAGTCGATTTCGATGTGGTTACATTGCAGTTTTTGAATTTTTATTCCGAATCTTAAAATATGTACTTATATATGACCGGGATTTTTAAAAAGATTATTTTTATAAGATATTGTGACTATAGATATCCTGTTATGTTAAAATTTAGCGCAAAATAAATTTCTGCTTCCTTTTCGATAATACTTTCATAACAATAATTATAATATATAACTAAATAATATAATATTATGTAGTACTTTCTCTGATAAAAAATAAATAGCTAGAAAACATTTCTAAGTTGGAAATGTTTTGCATCACCCTATATAGCACGTCATAGGGTAATCCTTCTTTTTCAAATCAATATTATAGATTGGAACTTAAATATGAATGTTACCGTTAAAATTTGAATGTTTGAATGTTGTTTACAAGACGAAAAATCGTATTAAAAAAATAACAGTTCGAAATTCATCTGCTTTATCGTAAAACAAAATTTAATTACAACTAACATCAATTTATAATTAGTTCTGTATTATGATTTTACGGCGAAATTAACGCTTGGTCGCGCAGTATTAAAAAAATCAAAAATTCCAAAATTCCAAGAATTATTTATTATTTTCTCGCATCTTATTCTTATTTTAAGTTCTAATAGAGACATGTAATTTTCAAATACTTATTATGTTAAAATTACATGTTTTTTTAATAAAAATTACTTGTTTGGCCTCAATAATTGAAGCGTTGTTTATTTTATCTCTATAATTTTTATTTGTTATTTAAATTTTTACTATTAAAATTTTTATTTACTCAAATACTTATATAAGGTCTCTCAAAGTGCATATTGACATATTGATTTACTGTAAGGTGAATTTGCAACTCCTAATACATCTTGAAAATAAAGTTAATCATCTCATGACTTGTATGGGCCAAGGCAAATCAATAAAATAATTTAATGTATTTTCAATAGGCAATATTTTTTCCCGCACTATTTTTTAAAATCCTTGGTAGAAACGTTTTCAGCACCCAGAGCACAGAACCTGACACGCTACACACATTCATTTTTCATTTTCTTTAAACAAATGATTCTATTTGAATTGAAAGGAAGCGAGAAAGTCATCTTTCGATAACCATATTTATAGTAATTGCTGGAAACATCAGTCTGCTCAAATATTTCAAAATTGTTTTTAAAATTCCTGAACATTTCGAATACGTCAGAACTTCATTATTATTGTTCTGCATTCTTTGCAGAATTATAGTTTGTTATAATTATAGTTAAAAATTGATTATAAACAATAAAGGTGATGAAATAGTAGTTATTAATTTAAAATTTAAATTTTACAAAATATTCCCATTATAAAAACTTGGTATTTATGTAAAGTTGCTCTTATGTACTTTGTTTAATAAGAGCAAAAAGAGAATATTTTAACTTCTTTTTATTATAACCATTGTTTAACGTGGGTGAATCGAAAAGAAACATCGTCGAGCAAATTTTATCAATTTTTATTATTAGCTATGTTATAATAGAAACCGCAACCACATTCTGGTTCGGTATCATATTTGCTGTTCCATTTTTTTAATTTTTCTTAGCTGAAAATTCTTGTTCCACAATTACAGTAATTATACTATTTTTTTATAATTATTGCTAATTATTTCTTATTCTTCTTCTTAGAGTGCCAAAGCCAAATTACTTATTACTAAAATGGCTGCTACAGATCAAGAGCGGTCATATTTAAATTTTCCTAGTAGGGCCGGATATTTTTGAAATAATCAAACTTAACAAAATGTTAAAATAATAAAATTTTAAATAATACATGATCGAACCATCACGTAGTCCATGGGCGTCTCCAGTCGAGTTAGTGAAAAAAGACGGGTCTACAAGATTTTGCGTTGACTATAGACAGCTGACCGCCGTAACAAAAAAGGACAGCTACCCTCTGCCCCGAATTGACGACACCTTGGATACCCTCTCCGGTTCAAAATGGTTTTCTACTTTGGATTTGAAAAGTGAATATTGGCAAGTGGATTTGCACTTCAGTGACCGCAAGAAAACTGCGTTTACCATCGGAAATGGATTATGGCAATTCACCGTAATGCCCTTTGGATTGTGTAATGCTCCGGCCACCTTCGAGCGTTTGATAGAAACGATCTTGCAGAGAAACCTAACTGACAAAAATTCACATTTAACAGGGTTGAACAATATTTTGTGTTCCTTTTATATTTGTCAGAAATTTTCTTTAATTAAATTTTTTTCGATTTCATTATAAATTGATAATATTTCAATACTTGTGATTATCTTGAATAACGAAAAGTTGTTGAAAATGTTTTGTAATACACTTACCGATGTTCCAATTTTGCAATTTATTTTTGATATTAGATATTAAATTTCACATTTTGATGATATTATGAACTAAAAAGTGTTGTTCAATGGTTGCATCGGTTTTAAAGTTACTAGTTAAACCTGATCTATAATACAAATAATTCACAAAAAAACGTCAAGACGCTTAAAACACCATTTCTATGCAAACGAGGTAAAAAGAGGAAATTAGCACATCTTAGTCGTCTATTAGACAGCAAGTGAACGCTTCGTAATTGGTCAATTATTTTTACAGTCAGCACGCTCTCACATTATATTGATTAATGTGCAACATTTTCATAGCAATGATATGTAAATATTTTTTAAATTCAACTACGCAACACCCTGTACAATTACATTCGGCCTTATCATAATAAGATATCGTTTGAAATTTCTTAATTCAAATTATTAAATATAGTTACGTGATAAAATCGTAATTAATTGATACTTTCGTGCATTTCCATAATTCACATTAACTTTCTAATATCAAAAATTACATTACTTTATATTATACAAATTTTGCTATACAATTTCTTATGGGTAAGCAATAAAAACTTTGGTTGCATATCTCCGTTCTGATTCATGGATTTTTTGTCTGTGCGCCAGTCAGTCCGTATTTGGTTTTTATCTAAAATTTTTACAAAATACCGAGATAAAACAACAACGCAAACGTCACGATTGGAGGTAATAAGTAAAATAATTAGAAAAATTTTTAAAATTATTGCAATTAATTAGAAGGTTTCGTTCGAATGATCAAAATCGAGGTTAAATAGATATACATAAAAAAGAATCATACAGCATTCAAAAAATGCAAATCGTATTGAACTTGAGACTACAGCAAGGTTAATAATTGTGTGCGCAGGTTATACAATTTTGAAGTTCATCATAATATTAACTAATCGGTCAACGTTTTTATAAATTTTCTGGTTATTAAGAATTTCGTCAAATTACACCGGACAGGAATTTTAAGTGTGCAATTGGTAAATGTAATTTTAATTTTTATCATAACTGGCCATTATTGTTTATGTAGATATTTACATAATTAGTTAAACTGCATAACACAACGATAAATACAATATACACACCATTACGGTTTGCATATCGCGATTATTTTTATTATTAATTACCTAAACCGTAAAAACCACACAAAATACCGTACAAAAGTGATAATGCGTTACCGTAATGAATTTTTAAATTTTTTTCAAAATTATCGATTATCTGTCTGAAGAAGAGCCGAACTTAACCGTCAATCGGGTACTCTAAAATATATAACTCTAAATGAAAGCTATTGTATGCCTTGACCTAAAGCCGGTCATACTGCCCAAAAATGAAAGAAACCAATAATACCGGTATAACCTTAAAATAAAATAAAAAAGGTAAACAAATCAGTTTTAAATTTTTTCAAAAATACCTATATGACATAATGAGCCTGTGCATTGAAAATTGATTTCAATTAATAATATACAATTGACTATCATTACGCAACATTGATTTGCGCTCGTATAACAAGATTTATGGGGACTGTCAATAATTTAAATCAATTTTTTTCAATTATTTTACTTTCAAGGATAGTTCATTTGTTTTAAAAAAATCACACTAAAATTTATTGACCGAAATGAAATTTTGCAATCGTGTACATACTTTCAACTATTTTATTAACACGCTTAATAGTTATTTTAAATAAATGGAGAATGTAAAGTAAGGAACAGTTATGTGTAATTCATTACTATAAAATGTTAAAATTAATTACCATTTCTATACATTTTCATAAATTCTATTGTTTATTTATTTTTTTCTGATAACAGTATAATATTGCTGTTTATTAGATAATTTCTTGCTCACCGTATCGCAATAAACTAGAAAAACTATAATACGTGTTGGTATAATTCAAATTACACACTCATAATATAGAAATAATCTAGAGCACTGCGCTTTTCTTTTCTTTGAGGTGGTATAATAGCCTAGCGGTTAAGGGCGTTGACTGATAGACAACATTAATCTGTAAACTGCCGACAAGAGAGAAAATATTAATAGATATGTCTTAAAAATTTAATCTACGAAATGCTACTATATAGAAAACTTTATTTTCACTTACATTATCCCCGAGATTACGATACAATCCGGCTCGAAGGACCAATTTGTGTATTCGAGCAAATTTTATACTACCGGTAATGCTTTTGCAAATATATAATGACTAATGAACTAGAAAAAACAATTACAGCATAGTTGAGTAATTTAAATTTTCCACTTCAAAAAAGTAATTGTTAAATTTTTATTGTTCCCGCATAATAATTACATTTTTAAGAGAAAGGCTCTGCTTTGCCAAAATCATTACAAAAAGAGTTGTACAATCTATTGTTTAATTATTTTGTGTACAATGTTTTGTGACGGTGCACAAAATCAAAAATAAAGTTTTTTTTTAATTTTGCAAAACTCGTGAGTGGGTAAATATTACATTCAAAAACTGAATTTCTTCTTTTTTTATTATTCCAATGTACTCGCATAATATTGTTGATATGTACCTACTATATAAATATTTATAGACCATAAAAGCAATCTTAAAATTTTAAATATTTACATCATAAATTAATTTAGTTTATTAATTCAATTTCCATTTTCCGCAATAGAAATGATAATGATTACTACACGTGATTTTAGTTATCTATGTAGAAAAATTTTATCTTGAAAAATATTAATTTTAAGTAGGTAGTCTATGCGGGTTTGTTTTCTTTAAATGCGTAATTACTTACGTGGGTTGTTCACAAAATAATACTGTTTTACATTAATTCTTGTTTTGCCAAATTATTCCAAATCAGGTTTACTTATGCCCAGCTTATATGGTCATATGCATAAATCTGTTTTGGTTTGGAAGATGTTTATATAAGGAAATACAGTTAATTTTGGACTACCAGAAATTTGTTTACATAAATTTAAAAAATATACTAACTTCCTACATGGTATTTGGAATTTTTTTACGAATATGATCATGCGGTTTAATTTGGTTGGATTTCATGTATTTGGTCATAGGAAATTACGAGGAGAACCCCATCATTAATTTATTGTACCTGTTAATTTATTTAGTATTATTATATTATTACCCAAACCATGTACTACTCTGTACTCTTATTCATGCTCTTCTTGAAATGTCTTTATGTTTTTGCAAGTTTATCATTCTCTTGCTTTCAAAATAAAAGCTTCATATTTATTTAAGCAGTTTTTTCCTCGAGATCACTTAAAATTATTTTGTGAGAACAAAGCATCTTGTTACATAAACTTATGCTAATACAATAATTATGTTAATAATTAACAATTTAATGTAATTAATTCCAGCATGCTAAATTACGCTTTTATGACTCGAGAGAAACAAGAATTCCAAATCAAGTTATTTATAATAATTAAAACTTTTTTTTAGTATATACTGTTTAAAGTTCATAATCAAATGTCCTACAATCTAGAACAATAAGTTTTCGATTCGGAAATAAAATTCATAAAATTAAAAGGACATTTTGTTTGCCCAACGAATAGTTTACTAGCGTTCACCAGAATTTATAGTCATCGATAATTTTTTTAAATGGCAACCTATATTTTTTTTACTCTTGGTGTTTCATTTGTCCGTTTATTAAAAAATTGCTTGGAACTTATGATAATAAATATTGGAAACGCAATTTTTGTTTAACGAATACCTAAACCATGTATCTATTGAGTTCTCACATTATTTTGATACGCGTTTTTCTGAAACTTTTGCTCACGTAACGCAAACAAAACAGATTGATTTTTTTAAAAACAACGTTATAAAAAGATACAGAAGTTTGAGATTCGATCATTTTCAATTTTATTCCATAATATATCCTGATGTATTACGTAATAATATTAATACATTACATAATACATAACAGCTAAGTTGGTTTTAAATATTCAATAATTAAAAAATATGGTAAACACAGCCGAATCTCTCTGAACAAAATATCGACTGAACTTAAGGAGATTTCGTTGTAAAAAACTTAATTAATTGATTGAAATAATGAATTAAATTATAGAGATGCAGAGGTTTACAGACAAAAAATTTATAAAAATGTAGCGTAGATAAATATCCGAGTTTATAGGAAGAAAATCTGGAAATTTTAAATTAAAAAGCCTTTTTTAAAAATATTGAAATTAAAAAAAAATTTAGTACACACCAAGCTTTAAAAGTTCTCTAGAGGGAATAACAGCATCTGAAGAATGCGTTCGAAAAAACATGCATATATTATTATGTACATATTATTCATACAAGTAATGTTTTTGTATGAAATACATTTTCAAGTTGAAAATTATTTTGTTATCTGATTAGATTTTTTTAAATAGCATTGTATACAAATGAATACATTTAATTACTATCTACTTGTACTTTGATAAAGCAACCCAATAAAATAAATTATTTTACATTACTTCACATCCTTTATATTGCACTAACTTATTAAATTAAATCTTGTTTATTATCTTACGCACTAGCCTTTAAAATCACTCATAATAACTATCAAATTAATGCAAGTAATGCTAAGTACAACCAGCAATTGCGTGCTTGAATTATTTTATGTGGGCTTTTACTCAGTGGCGTAACAATGCAGCCATGTACCTGTGTTCCATAGTCAAACTGGGCCCCAAAATGGGTAATAAAATAACACGAACAAATTTTTTCATAATAACAGCTTCACACTTATAATATATAAAATACTTTATTTTTTGAGCATTGAAAATTAACCTTTCCGCAATAAACATTTTACTTCAAGTAGGTGAAAATTACTTGGCCTCTTAATAGAGGAAAAATCTCACGAGGTAATAATTTATTTGACTTGATTCAAGTATGTGATAAAAATTCCACTTATTAAAGAAGAATTTATTTAATCTCACCAAAACAATCTCCACTTTTTTATAAATAATAAATCAATTATACTACGTTATAAAAATTCAAAATTTTTGGCATGTATATAATAATGTTATATTATTTGTATGGATCCCACACAGTGTACATTACCCGATTTCTTGTATTTTTTTAGTCAAATTAAACAAAATGTTTCGTGCTTGCTCGACTTCATCAATGTATTAATTATTTAATTTTCTGCCAAAAATATCTAAACCTAGTAAAAACATTTTGAAATTTAAAATTATTCAAAATCAATTTTACCTTTGATCCATCATTTCATTTTGTTTTAAATGTTTTAAATTAGGACATATTATAAAATTATGTATTAAAAAATAGTGTAAAATATTAGTTTACCAAGTTTATTGGCATTTTATATTTACCAAAATATTATTTTATTCTCTTCCGTGAAATCATCAATGGCAATCGAGATTCGATTCAAGTGTCAATGACATACAAATATTCAAGGTTATTAATTAAAAGTTTTAATTTGCATAAATCAAATCACTCATTTATTAATTTTTAATATAATCAATTTGAAAGTTCAACAACTTTCTTCGTGCGATTCAAATATTTTTTTTTGCTTTGGGCCAAGATTAGCTGATAAATCTACTACTTCATCACCTTGCATTTTGTTAATTTTGCACCTAGATTAATTAATAACCTGAGTGTCTTATATTAACGGTTCAATGTTGACCTAATTGCTTCCAATCAATTAAAATTTATTAGCAACGTTGGTTTTGGTAGAACTCTGAAATGTAGGCTGCGATATCATGTGGGCGAAAGATTTCAAATGTAGGGTAAGCAAAATTTTTCAAAAATACTCCAATTTTATGATTTTGAACGTCAAAAATTTTGAGTTTAAAAATACATTCCAAAAACGTTTCAACCAGAAATGAATGGTAATTCCCACGTTTTCGGAAGCTCATTTACATAAAGTGATGGTGAAGTACTTATCTTCCGTTCGCCATACTTTACTTGTCCACCATATGGGTCCCAAATCAAACTAATCCAACTTTCACTTTTTTCCAAAAAAAAAAAAACAAAACAGTCGATTTTGCCAATACCATTCACGTTTCTTATGTAATTATTTTAATATTATAGCCTACTTACTTCTACTTTTTATTCAAACACATAAATAAAAAAAAAATTAGTTTATCAATAGAAATATCAAAGAGGAATGCTCTGTTTGTTGGTAAACAATATTTATTTTAATATGATGATTTTATATTGTTATTAGTCACGAGTTGAAGATGACGCAGATAAGTTTTTATAATCCCTACTTCTGTGGTGCCAAAATCTAGTTATCTTTATGACAATTATTATTATGGTTTAAAAGATCCCAAAAAAGTTTATTGTTATGGTAATTCCAAGTCGAATCACCAGTATAAATAAGTTTATTGTTTTACAGTTGTACCGATATTACTTAAACTCAGTCTGTCAGAAAAAAAAAAACAATTCTAAGCTGAAGATGGATTAATTTCCTTGGCAAAAGATTTTACTTTTTCAACCTTAAATTCTTTTGAAACGTGAAGATTTTTTTGGAATTATTTTAGATAATCAGTGAAAACTTTCCAATACTTTACCCAAAACAGTAAAAACTACTTTTTACCTTTTTTATTTACATTTTCTAGCAACTGTCGTAAAGGTAAGGCCACACAAAAATTGTTTAAGCAGCTTTTACATTTGACGAATGAAAAACTTGTTTGAAATTAATGGCGTTGCAATCTTTCGTGGTAAGACAAAAAACAATGCACTTTTTTTCCCCGTTTGCTGCATCCTCTTTTAAGTTTCTCACTGCCATAACCCTTCTAAGTCCAACACTCCAAGATCTTCAAGGTCTTTTTTTTTTCGTCAATTTGAAAAAACTTGAAACCTAAAAATATATTATGCCAGATTTAAATTGGCAAATAATAAATATTTAAGGCGGTGTCAATCATATTTCATCATGGAGTGAAAAATGAAAACTGCTGTTTGTCGTTGAGCTAACAAATTAATTGTATGCCAATTTATTTACAAAAAATTTTGTGCTTAATTCTTAATTATGCAAAATTACATTTTAATTAAACTCAATACAGCCTGCTCTAAATAAATGAAATTGATTGAAATCGTGAGTTTCAAAATAAAAACGTTACAATTACAGTTTGAATAGATATAATGTGCCAGACTAAAGATATGTAAATATATGCCTTACCATGTAAATTATTATTCATAGTTGTTTACATTTACATAGTTCAAGAACCATATTTACACATATTTACTATCGTTAACAACCAACCTCAACAATATTACGATTTTTGATACAACATAAATTAGCAAAGCAACGCGGAACCTGTTTCTTGCAACGGAAGGTTTTTCCAATACCTATACTACATACAATTTCCGAATTTACATTTTTAACACTAAAAATTTGTTTTCAGGACCAGAACAAAATCTGATACGGACTTAAGAGGAGTGGGAGATGGCGGCGGCGGCGGTGACAGTCGAGGCGGCGGCGGTGGCCTTAACACTGCTGCTTACGATAATCCAGCCCTTACCGACTCAACAGTTAGTGTTCAAGAACCCCATGGTGAATTCCAAGGAAGCAATGACTTTATTTGTAATAACCTCGTTTCGTCCTTATCGCTCAGAATTAATAATAATTTTTTGCAGTAGTGGAAGAAAACAAAAAACACATGACATCCAATCCTTTCAAAAGTGTAGTACCATGGATAAAGAGAAAAGCGAAAGGAGCCTTCACAAAGAAAATGTTGTACAGGCGGATTCCTATTTTAGGCTGGCTTCCAAATTACAATGGTAAAGATGCCGTAGGCGATTTGGTTGCTGGTATTACGGTAGGACTTACGGTCATACCACAATCATTGGCTTACGCCAACGTTGCAGGTCTTCCCACCGAGGTAAGTAATGAACGGAATTTACACGGTTAAAATTAATCATTTCATATTTTCCAGTACGGTTTATACGGTTCCTTTTTGGGATGTTTTGTTTACATATTTCTTGGTAGCTGTAAGGATGTCCCCATGGGACCAACGGCTATTGTTTCATTATTAACCGCTCAAACAGTCAACAACAAAGGTCCTGAATTTGCAATTTTACTATGTTTTCTGAGCGGAATACTACAACTTCTTATGGGACTATGTGGACTTGGTACCTATGCTCCTTAAAATATTATTACAAAGTTCTTATTTTAATTTTCCCGCAGGTTTTCTAATAGATTTTGTATCCGGTCCGGTTTCTTCAGGTTTCACATCAGCGGTAGCCTTAATTATTGTTACGTCGCAAGTTAAAGATGTCTTTGCCATAAAAGTAGAAGGAAATACATTTATTGAACAATGGATTAGCATTTTTTCAAATATCCATAAAACGTCAGCATGGGACACTGTCTTGGGAATAAGTTGCATCGCTATACTTTTGATAATGAGGGTAAAAAAATGTTTATATTAATTTGTTCTTAAGTCTGAAGATGATATCTTTTAGATAGTGTCTACAATCAAAATTGGACCTCCAAAACCTGCCAACGATGAAAAATCGCCAATAGATGAACCTAAACCTACCGTTTTTCATAAAATCGTCAATAACTCACTGTGGTTATTCGGTACTGCCAGAAATGCCATTTTAGTGATATTAGGGGGGTGCATTGGATATTCTTTTTATTCCGTTAATGGAGACCCACCGTTTGTACTAATAGGATCGCTGCCACCAGGTTTACCTAATTTTCAACTACCTCCATTTGGAATAAACGATAGTCTTGGATTTTTCGAAATGACTTCCGAACTTGGTTCGGGAATTGTTGTGATTGCTTTAGTTGGATTGCTCGAAAATATTGCAATTTGCAAAGCGTTTTGTATGTTTTATACGATAAATTTCTTCTCGTCATATTAATCTTTTTAAATTTACAGCAAATGGTAAAGCTGTGGATGCAACGCAAGAGCTAATTGCAATGGGCACATGCAACATAGCAAATTCTTTTGTTCAAGGTTTTCCTGGAAGCGGAAGTCTTTCGCGTAGCGCGGTTAACAACGCCAGCGGTGTTCGCACACCACTTGGAAGTTTGTACACCGGTCTTTTGGTCATTGTAGCTTTATTATTTTTCACGCCATACTTCTTTTTTGTTCCCAAAGCTGCGCTCGCTGGAATCATTATTGCAGCCGTAATATTTATGGTGGAAATTAAAGTCGTTAAACCAATGTGGAGAACAAAAAGTAAGAATCTGAATAAATTATTTTTATTTTTAATTTGTAACACCGAGTTTTTTTTTTTTCAGAGAGCGACTTGGTTTTGGGATTTGCAACATTTGTTGCCTGTCTTGTATTGCCACTAGAAATTGGAATATTAATTGGAATAGGTATCAATTTGATATTCATTCTTTATCACGCCGCTCGACCCAAAATTACAATCGAAAGATTAAAAGTAATGTTTAATGCTTTTTTGGAATTTTTCTGATTTCTAATTATGATTTTCTATATTTTCAGAGTCGAAGTGGAGTGGAATATTTGATGTTGACTCCGGATCGTTGTTTAATTTTTCCATCGGCAGATTACGTACGTAACTTGGTTACTAAACACTCGATTCGTCAAGCAGCACCTGCAGTAATCGACTGCTCTCACATCTATGGGGCCGATTACACTGCCGCAACGGTCATAGAAACTTTAACCAAAAATTTTGCAGCTCGAGACCAAACTTTGATATTTTATAATCTAAAGCCTAGTGTTAGTTCAGTATTTGAAGGACTTTCGCCAAAAGAATTTGTTGTCTGCTATAACGAGGACGATTTAGACAGACTGCTAAAAAATAAGGAAACATTTAAACCAAAACCTATTTTGAGTTCGTGATACGTTGTACCATAACTTTCTGATGCTGCACCGTAAACTTGCTACAAAAATTGATAAATATTATAAATAATGTGCGAAATTTAATTTAAAGTATACTAAGCATCAATGTGATTTACATAATTAATTATAACGTGTTAATTTTTTTTAAGTCGAATATAGTTGATATAAAATTTAACACAGGGTGAAACAAAATATGTGCATTATAATTAATGGGGCTACCGGTAGCCAACGTTTTTAATTTTTAACTGTTTTTGTTTCCACTACCTATGTTCAATATTAGTTTTGACTTCAAAACCTTTTTAAATAATTAATTATGCAATTAGTGATAATTTATTATATCAGCAGTAGGAAACATGTATAATATACATTTATAGTACAATGGTATTTATAGTATAATACGAAACGTATCACTTTTAAAAATAGGAAAAAGAAAATTTCAATTTTAGCAATCATCAAAAAAAAAAACATTTGTATGGTTTCAATATTAAACTTCCATCTACCTTATTTTAATTTCTTCGTGCAAATTAATTACGTTTTGATATTCCAATTTTCTTTATTTTAGTATATTTAACTTAAACACAAGTATTATATAAAAAATTTAATACAATAATAATAATTATGATTTATTTGTTGTCTATTATCAACCTTATAATAATATAAAATAACTGAATCCATACTAAGAGTTTTTAATGTAAATTTTAAATATTAAAATGTATTTTATAATATACCTACTTATAATTGAATTTTATAATTAAATACTACAGAATTTTAAAAATTGTACTTAGTGATATAAGTATAAAAGTATTTATTTTATAACAGCTGTGATAATTTTGTAGAGAAAAGAACAGAAATATACCTAGTTTCAACCGAATTTTTTTTATTTGTGCAATTTCTTGTTCAATAAATTGTATAGTGTCATACGCCCTTAATACCAACTTTAAGAATAATTACTCGACTCAAAAATTTAATTAATTTTAAAAATATTAACAAAATACTCGGAATAAATAAGTTTAATAACTTAATAAGCCTCAAAGGCTTATTACAAACAAGGGCACAAATAAGAGCGGTTACAAGAAGGGGCGACGACGATGACTAACATTTGCGACTTACAATTTATTATTTGTCGGAATCTAAATAATTCTTGTAGCACAGGAGGTTAAATTTAGAAGAATCGTTTAGCTTCTTTATAAACTAAAACACATAAGATAAAAATTGAATTTAAATATATTGTGGAATTATAATAAATATAAATTAATCTCCAAAAGCAATAAACATCTCGGAGATATGAAAATTTTGGTTTTAAAGTGAAAAGAAAAAAAAGCCGTTAAAATGCAATTTAATTCTTGAAAGCAATACACGTTTTTTAAAAAAAAAGCAAGAATGAAATAATTGAGTCCAACAAAGTTGATAATTTTGTGAAAGTTCAGCAGGATGTCGAACCGCTTTTAAACATATTGCTATGATATTTTTTATAGTTTTAAGCCCCACGTCTGGGCGCCATTTATGCTATGCCCCCAGCATTTTATTTTTAATTTTGTTTTCAATAAAATTTTAAAAATGGTCACCTTAAAATTATTCGATACCGGTATCGCAGCTGTCTTCTTATCATGTCCACTTTTCAGTTCCTTGAATAAATTTTTAATACAAAATAGAAAACTTTCTTAATTATTTCAATTGTAATTGTCGATCCCATCCAATTCCACCTTTTTATCCTTTTATCTTTAATTAAATTCTGTTTAAATTTTTTTTTTTTTTTTGAAAACTACTCAAAAATCTTTCAAAATGAATACATCCAATTATAAACATCAAATAATAGTTATTTTTATCGTTAGGCTGGAAACTGAATTTTTCTGAGTACGAGTTTTTTTACAGGCCGAGGCCTGTATTTACGAGTACTCGGAAAACAGTTTTCTGCCGCATGATAATAGTATATTACGTGCCGAGGTGGAAAATACTTTATTACAGCCGAGCGCTAAGTTAATTGACTGAGATGCGAAGCGCCGAAGTCAACTATAAGCGCGAGGCTGGAATGAAGCTTGACACCGAGGTATATATACAATTTTATTCACAATCAGTTTGTAAATAATTAAAGATCATCAAATTTCATTTTACTAACGCATATTTTTTGTTAGTTTCCACCCTAAGGTTGGAAAGTAAAACAAAATAGCTTTCTGATTGGTTGTCAAGTGAAAGTAAATAATAAGCAGCTTCCCAACTTTTTAAAAGTCAGGGATGTGTCGATTACTAACTGATTGTGAATAAACGTAATTTTTTACCCCGACTTCTATAATAATTAATTATATAAAATTTAATTATTTTTTTAAATATTTGGTATTAGGAATTTTTTTTTGTAGTTGTTGGTAGTACAATATTTTAATTATAAATTTGACGTTTAAATTTAACTAACCTAAAAATATAGATATTTGTTACATTCATTTCTTATAAAATTATCTAATAAAAATATAGTATACTTACATATTGTCGTGTTTCGAAATGCTATAAAAGCATTAATTTTATTATTTTGTAAATTATTTTAAAAGTTTGGATTTTGTTTATTTATTTATAATCACACAATGTATAAAGCTTGTTAAGTTTTGCTATGTAAAATAAAATGTAAATAAAAAGGTAGGGAGAACGAGAACTGAAAGGAGTGGAGCTCGTAGGTTGTAAGAGAGTTGGGCTACGGCCTTGGCGTCGAATGGTCAAGCGGATGAAACGCCATTCCCGAAATAATTAAAATAGTTAATTGTTTGAGAGTTAATAAATTAAGTTAATTTGATGTTTGTTTTTATTTGAATAATTAAAGTGAAGTGCCAAGATTAGAAATTGGAAAAATTGTGAAAATTAAATCAATGTGCAAAAGGTGCATAGCAACAAATTTGTTAGGCCAGCTGCAAGATACCATGTGCGCTTCAACACTACAATACATCAAGGTAACAAAGTTTGAGCATTTTACAATTTACAATTTTAAACAATTTGAAGAGCTCATTGCTACAAAAAATGTATGCCCAGCTATTAGATTAATTTTTGAAATTACACAAAATTTATATAAGATTTGCATAGCTCGGGTCATGGCAATATAATTATAAAATAATAAGTTAACTGTATTATAATTGCATTAAAAAGTGCATTTTATCACAAAAATTTGTAATCTAATATCTATTTAATTTAATTCAATTTGACGTACAAAAAAAACCAAGAATACCAACATCTTATAAAATAATCACTGTTTTTTTCAAACGCTAGGCGAGAAAACCAGCTTTTCAAGCCGCATTTGAAATATGCAATTGAACGCTTGCCTGATGGAGGCGTAAAAATGTGTCTAATCCGCTTCAACCTGAAAAGAAACTCGTACTCGGAAAAATTCAGTTTCCAACCTAATGATAAAAATAACTATTTATCAAAAAAACTTCTTATATTTTCTGACTATAAACTTATTTAATTAATTTTTCGGACTAAAAATTACACGTCCATCACGTCGACCATTTTTGGCAAAAGACCTCGATAAAAACTTTACTTCTACCAACTTTAATTTTTAAAGTTTTACCTCCCAAAATTCAAATATTGAAGTTTTTTATAAAATTAAATCAAAATTAATAACAAATTAACAGGGTAGGTAAAACTTTGGTTTGGAACATGACAATATATTTAGAAGAAATCCTGTCAGCATTGCGACCGAAGGGAAACAGCCTGGGTTTTTGAGATCCTCGTATGTCCAGTGACCGCGCTTGCTTGTTGATCTAAAGACCCCATGGCCGAAACCTATAAGAGCAGCCCTCATCGCCTGCTCCTCTATATTGTCGTGTTTTAAAAGGATTCGCACCCACCCTGTGCATTTTAAAGAAAATTTTAATTTTATAAAGTTTATATTGTAAATTAGAGAGGTGCGGACGATAGGTAACGCACTAAAGCATAGAACTGCTAGAATGAAGTCGAAGGTTCGAACATCGACAAGGTATAAAAATTTATAAAGAGAAGCTTTTTGCCACGGGTCGCCGCAAGAGTAAGCGGTGCGACTTTTGGCTCGTTAATTTTGACTTTGTGAAATTTATTTTTAAAGTTGTGAGTAAAATTTTGAGTTTGATTAAATAAAGTAATTTGATGCGAATGCATTATTGCGCTTTTTAGGAGGTATATTTTTGAGATTTGGAATTATTTTGGATATTTTTTTTATGAGTGGCTACTGAACTATAATTGATTTGATTGATTTGGAAAAAGAGAAGTTAAAATTATAAATTTAAATTTGCATTATAAAGTTGGAAAATTAAAATTATGTTCGCAAGGAAAGAACGTGCGTGGTAGATAAGTCGACGTTTTGGATAAGGAAAATCAAACTTCGTTCCCTATGAACTGAAATTTTATTTTAATATTAAATTTGAATTTGAATGCTATCAATTAATTTTTGGAAAAGCATTTACTTATTTTTTTTGAATTGGAAATATTTTTTTGAAAACAGTTGGTTTTATTTTTACAAGATAAAAATTTTGGTAATAGAATTGGATTTGGAATTGGATATTAATTTTTTGTAAAACAATTATATTTGTTAATTGGTAATTATATTTAGAAGTTAACATTAGAGCATCTTTTTTACATTGCATTCTATTATTTGTCGCCGTAACGTAAGATGAATTTTATTTTTATTTTTGAGAACGATAGAACCCAACCTGAGATACGACCGTCTCATCTCCCGCATTTAAGAACAAGCTTGGAGCACTTGTAGTGCATGTGAGAAACTACCTTTTTTTGAAAGGATTATTAGTTTCTTAGTCAAATATTTTTTTGTATCAGATGAGTACTGAGGTTATTTCTACTAAAATATTGATTGAGGTGATCAAATCTTTATCACGATAAGAAAACATTTTTCTGGGTGTAGTTAATCAATTCAGTTATACTTTACATTATACGACTGAAAGAGAAAGGAAAATTATTGGTTCTACATAAAAAATGTATGGTAGATACTTTTCCAAAAATAAATTTTAAAAAAATATCAAAAATAATCATATCAAAAATAAATAAATTTGTAGGTACGTGATTTTATTTACATTTTTTATAAATAGGGGTTCACCAAAATTAGTTGATGGAATTAGACTGTTAATTTAATTTTTCTTAATATTAATAATAAAAAATTGAATAAAAATAAAAAAATTTATTTGGCAAACCAAGAAATAGAAAGTATAATATGCAGATTTTTCAAAAAATCAATTGGTAGCTACAATAAAATTCAAAGGTGAAGTAGTGGGGATGGAGATAGTTTCTTAACTAACTCCCCCCCCCCCCTAAGTCTTTAAAAGCAAAAAATTATTGTTGCTTAAAATTTGAAATAATTATATTTTTCTTTACTGTAAAATATTTAATTTTTCACAATGAACTCAGGCCTTGATAAAATGTATCCGCAAAAATGGGAAATAAAAATAAATACTCTCCTTATTAGACGATATTTTTCTCTAATCAAAAAGTTTAATTTGAAATATTTAATTCATCACGATATTTACAAAATAATTAAATAATAATAATTTATAAAGTCAAAAATAAAATTCTCTTCAAATATGGCAATTTTTTTACAAAAGGCAGTAATTAAATTTTCAGTTTTGAGGGAAGTTTGTATAATTTGAGTTCCTTTGGTACGATATTCTGGGAATGAAGCCAGATTGTCCATCTACTAAATATTCTACGGTCATCAATCTTCCATCGGGAAGAGCTACGTAATATTTTCCTATCACTCCATTTCCTTGATGATTATTTTCATTTTGTCCAAAATATGTGTTAGTTGGTGCATTTTCAACTTTGTATTGAAATTCATACTGAAATTAATAAGTAACATAATTTTGTACATTTAAAAATTAAGAATAAAAATAATTTACTGGTATTGCGTTATCCTCGTCCTTCTGTCCGTCGGAGACTGATTGCTGAGGTTTTGCGTAAATCACTAAAATTATCGATAACATCAAAATCGCAATAGCTTTCATATTGAACACTAAACCGCTCTTAAAAAACTTAAAGATGAAAACCTAGTGCTGAAGTGATAAATTTAAAACAATAATTCATTATTTATATAGCGGAAATTGTGAGGGTAGGATTTGCCAAGGACAAGTTTCTTAAGTTTTTTGGCTATTGTCAGAAGGTAATTAAATCTCCATCTAATTAAAAATTAAAATGACGATAATAACAGATTTAGGTAGCTGATGAATATAATCTAAAATTTTGAAACTCAAAAATTTGCAATCATTAAAATTTAAATTTTTAACCAAAGCAGTCGAACCCAAAAAATAGTGAAAGATTAGGTAGATTTTATATATTTATATATATTTTTTTTATATTTTATATTTATAAAACATCGAAAAAAATACAGGATTTTTCTCAAAGTAAAATATAAAATTTAGGTAATATTTAATTTTTTTGTGCCGAAAATGTCAACAGTCTTTTTTACACAGGATTAAATTTGATGTCTTCTTACATAATCGAATTTATTAATAAAATTTACATTCAAAAGTGATTATATTTTTTAATTTCCCACGCTAATGATATCTCACGCAGTGTTGAATTATGACAATATTAGTTAATTTATGAAAAATCAAATCTACCTATTAAAAAACTCTCACTGTTCCATTTTTTAAAACAATGTTGCAGTCTTACAGTGCCTACCTACCATTGTGCTTTACCGTGATATGTTTTAAATACTTCTTGTGTAACTCACATACATACATAGACTTAGAAAAGTTTAATTAGTAAAGCAATCAATTGTTTCGGTAATCCATGCAATATTAATTTATAGATTTTGAAATTTTGAAATTTCGCAGTTCGCAAAAATTTTAAACTTGTTTTTATATCAAGGAAATATAGAGAAAAACCTGTATTCATTATTTATTGCCATTGTTATTATTCTAATATGAAATTCAAATTCCTGAAAACTTGAATTCAAATTTTTTAAAAATCTATAAATAGATTTTTCTTTTCCATTTGTCTTCAAAGTGACGTTATATTTTTTATACCTTGGTCTACAGATAAATTTGAAATTATATTTTTCTTTTCAGTTGACAAAGCCGGCCCATTAGCCGAGTAAATTAGATAAACAATTGCTGACTCTAAGAAATCCGGGAGAATCAAAACTTTCTTATGACCGTCTCCGTGCTTCGGAGGGCACGTAAAACCGGTGGTCCCCTGGGTTGATAATTGTAAGCTTAGCAGTAATAATATGGACAGAAAACTAAGAGTAGTTTTGGATCATCAAGGTTACCGTGGATGAAAACAGGTCGCAGATCTACTGCATGTAAGTAGATCATTTAAATGAAACGTTTTACAAAAAATGTACACTCTATTCTGGATAGCCAATTTAACTGGCTACAACTTGAGTCTATAATAAACTCTTTTGAAAAATTTATTTATTTCACAAAAATGAAAAAAAAAATTAGTAAATAGAGAGGAAACTTCTTGGGCATATGGGGGTGCAGGAACTTGACAAAATTGACAATTTTGACAACTTTTATTAACCACGGGTGAATCTTTTTGCGATTCTCCTGTTTCTGTTCTTTACAAGTATTTTATGATATTATAGTGTTTGCACTGTGCTTACGCCCTTATGCTTATGTTTACAGTAGCGGCAATATGAAACGCACGGTCATAAAAATTTAAGTTATTAGTATTTTTTTTAGAGATGTTGTATTAACATCTTTCATTTTACAAGAGAAAATATTTTTGTAAATAATATTTTATTTCAAAATTTATTACTCACACAATAATTTTAGTACATTAAAGTAACAAATTATGCAATAATATCTAATTGATAGTTTTTATTTGTTACAGGTAATTAATTATTTAATTAATAATGCAATTTATGTAATCGATTAGCCAGGTAATAGCCCAAATTTAAATCGAATTAAGAATTGGTGGACACTAATAAAACGGTACGTGCTTCAAAACTCTTCAAAGAGTAATCCTAACGTAATACATGTATTGAAATTTGTATGGGACAATAATTTAAAGGTCAACTACCTGCAACAGTTAGTGTAATGAATGTCTCGCTCTTTAAAGTATGTCATAAAGGCACAATGGGGTTCTACCAAATGTTAATGTATCAAATATTCATTAATAAACTATATACAACATAATTTTTACTTAAAATAATTTTTTTAATTGACATTTCTGTCATTATTGATTTGCAAAAATATACCTGAAAAACGTACTATTTATTAAAGGATTCAATTTTAGGGGATAAATATATATTATAATTATCAAATTTGTAATTTTTATGTATATTATAGTTAGTCAATTAAAAAATATGAGTATTAGTTATATGTTAATACAACATCTCTAAAAAAAATACTAATAACTTAAATTTTTATGACCGTGCGTTTCATATTGCCGCTACTGTATGTACTATCTTGCAGTTTTTAAAAAAAACGTCAACACCAGGGTTACGAGTCTTGGGGATGATTTAATTAATATCGAAACTAGTCGACGTCTCCCGTTTTGTTTTATTTGTACTGCACTCTTTAATGCCCAAGAAGTTTCCTATCTATCATTTTTTTGGGATGAGAATAATTTTCCAAAATTAGTAAATATTCAAAATGATTAAGGCCCTATTTTTCAAAAGACCAGTTTTTTTACCCAAAGGATAATTTTTATAGAGACAATTTATTGTTATAACAATTGCTTTTATAGAAATTATTCTAGCCTGGAAAATTATATAAAATAAATTTTGAAAATTTTTTGTAAATTGCATTGGTTTCTTAAAGAAAAAAACTGGAAAGAAGCGTCGATTTTTGTATACCGTTGCGATTAGAAAATACGGAGTCTTTCAAACGGCCGGAAAATACAAAACTTTTAATATAATAATTATTATGTAGGGGTTAAGGGGAACAGTTTTGTGATTAGGGGAAGGCAGACTTGATCACTGCAATTTTCTTAAGAAAATCATTTTTTGGTCATTTCAAAAATGTCTTATTAAATTAAAGTTACCAGCCGTCCGGAAGTCTGAACTTGGTGCATTGTTCTGATTCCGGTAGAAATTAAATACAAATTGTCCGAACTTTTTAAAGAAATCGTTAATTCAATCTGAATGATTTATCTTTTTATTATGTGGGGAAAGACAATTTTTCAAATCAAAAAAATTGTGTTAATCAGTTTAAAAAATTGTTTATATTAATCAATGATTTTACATCAATTTTTTTATTGTCATAATGACGACTTTAAACTTGACCATGCAAAATTAAATTAAACGTTATAATTCTCCACTCTTCGCTAGTATAAAGTGACACGCACGAATAGATTAACGAGAAAAAGAATCAAGAGATAAGAAAATATTATGGTAACCCTTCAGAAAGTGTAAATAAGTAGCACAGTTTTAAATGTAATACCCACAAAAACAGATAATGTTGACTGATTAGTGATTACGATTAATAAATAAATAAATAAAAACTGTCGGCAATTCACAGAGTGGTATTTTTATCGATACCTTATTTTTTTATGTTTTAATTTTAAATAAAAATTGTCAGAAATTTTCATTTTTAGGTCTGGTAACTGATTTCGATTTTTTTTGGGTTTTTCAAGTGTGTGTGCCTGTTCAAAATAATGTCGATCTTATTACCTATTCCTAAAATATCTTCAAAGTCTGGAAGAAATAAAGAGCTTCGGCAGAAAAATTAAATTGACTGAAATCAATTTACTATTTTATTTCTCCGGCAACATGAGACACTGGATAACTTTAATGGCATCCCAAATAATCTTCAAATGAAAAACCCAAGTTACTAGCTATTAATTATACTAGTACATCGATTATATCAAACGGGAATATTTGTTACCCCCTGATCCACAGAACCCTTACGATCCCGATTTACAGATCCCTGATCTGTAAAAGTTTAAATTGCGTGCTTACTTTAACCACTTTAACTTTTGTACTTACTTTAGACCAGACATAAATGACATATTCCTTACGTAAGTTAATCTTAAAATATTTTTTAAATTAAATTTTTCTATTTTTACGTTGATAATCATTTAATCTACAGGTAACAAATATTCAAAATTGTACCAATAAACAATAATTAATTGTTATACAGTGGACGCCGCTTATTAATTGAAATCACAGTTAATCACGGTTTTAGCTAAGTTATGAAAAAAAAAATGGATGGCTGGGACTTTTTAGAGAAGGCCCAGCAATTTCTTCCTTCCCACACGGTTGAAAATCAAAATTCCCAACCTTTTATTTGGTAAGGATACCCAAGGTGGAAAAAACTAGCTCTTTTCATTGCGGAAGCCAGGAGCGAATCCGGCGTAACTGCAACAAGTTTGCACTCTCTCTCGTAACAAAAAAAACGTACCTACTATGGAGTACAAACCCGGAAGAGACGTTCGCAACGACCGACGCTCTAAACAATCACCCAACGACTCTTAATGAACACTTCCAATAATTTGAATCTTTAAAACGGTGCTTGAGCTCAAAATTAAATAAAAAAAAAACAAAAAATATTCGAAGCGAGCGTCGGCTACATCGACGAACGCAGCTGACGATTATCAAAAAATATTATCGGCATTGTACAACTTTGCAGATGAAAGAAACGAAAAGAAAGTAATAAGATAAAAACTTATCTTATTACTGCTGTTGAGTGGTCGCTATCGCTCGATCTTTAAGGTATTCAAAAAATCTAATGGCGAAAAAAATCCAAAGAACACAATTTTCTTGAAATTGGCGTAAATCTGCAAGTGGTGGTAACTCCAGTAATTCTCACTACCCCAAAAAATCACTGATAACTACCCAAAATCAAAGGTAAAAACCAATTTTTTCAACCACCAAATTTCGCTCTCTTTCCTAATCACCTCATTTTTTCTTTCCCTATCTCCCGTCATACGTCCAAAATCGTCTTGCCACGAAATAAATATCCTATCATTAAAAATACAAATAGGAGATGTAGCCAAAAGAATCTAATAAAATTCAAAATTTTGTTACAAATTTGCCAGCGGAATGCAATATGAGGAGGGGGGGAGTCAAAATTAATTTTAAGAAAAGGTGAGAAGGGGTTGCCACAATCTTATGTGGTGAAGTGGTGAAGGGGTCAAAAAGTACAAAAATTGTCCTTACGTAATTAATGGACGCCCCCTTAGTTTATTTACAACAAAAATATATAAAACAAAACTTAATATGAAGTATCAAATCTAGGATCGCGGTCGCTCCCTCTTCAACCCCATAAGTTTATAGAGCGCGCGCACTTTTATCTTAACACAGAACAGTAAAAATAAAGAACTATTGCAATCTTCCAATTTGTCCAATAAAATTAAAATATTTTATATAAATAATTAATTGGTTTATAAGAATAAACCAATTTTTACAAGTTTGGAAATATTTTTTAGCTAAATGTTGACAAAATCAAGTGCAGAATATTAAATACTCGTCTATCAAACATGATGAAATTAATCTTCTCAGATCCTTATTGACGTAGAAAAGTATCAAAAGAAATTCACAAAAATTGTAACAGTAATCTGAAAATAAATTCAGGTCACAAAAACCCAGTTATTTTTTTTATTATTACAGTAGTCTCAATAATCCGAACTAATAGAAATCTGGTCTCATTCGGATTACTAGATGAAGCTAAAAACGAAAATTTCCTCTTCTGTTAATTGCCGGAACAATAAAATTTTATGAGATGAGACATCATTTTCACATGCCTATTTTAAATAAATGTTAAAACTATCGACAGCTTCTTTATTCTTTACGTGATTTGTTATTTTCGTCACTTTCTTCATCATCTTTTACGTTCGGATCTTCAATAAATTTGCTAAATAATTTCTGAATCAGTTAAATTATTTTTTTCCTGATTTCCTCCATTTATCCACTCTTCTACTTCAGCTTATAAACACTATTTTTCATCCTTTCTTTTCTTCCGCAATCCAAACATTTTTTTTTCTATAATGCGAAAATTTTATTAGTTGTGTTCGAATTATAATCTATTTGTGCAAACTACCAAGTTTTTTTGTTGTTCGGATTACTGGATGGTCGGATTAGCATGTGTTCGGATTACCGAGACTGTACTCTATTTTATATTTATTTATTTTTATTATTTATTACATTATATAAAAAATAAAGCAAACAACATAGTATTTTTAAAGAAAGTTCATCAATGCTGTTTTATAATTTATTGATCCTGCTTTTTATACAATAAAAAGTTTTTTTACAATAATATACTAAAATTAACTCCAATTTTCAACAGCAAACAAGATTTCTTCTAACCTCTGCTTGAAAATGTTTTGATCCAGTAGTCAAATAGATGTTAACATATTCCTGGGGCTTACATGTATAAGTATGCTTTGCATTCGAAAGAGCCATTAAATTTTCAAAGTATTGTATGCTTAAATCCTCGATCTATCAATGAAGAATATTCTTCTAAAATTGATTTTAGTTTTTTTAATTTATAAAAATTGCAATTAAAAACTGACGATTGGCAATGACCATGAAATAATTACAATATCTTTATTTACTAAATATAAACATACTTCATTTGTTTATTTACTTGTCTGAAAATTTATATTTTTAAATTGTTTGTACAATTATAAATTATTTTTATCTTTCTCAAAGAAATAATAAAAAGAATTCAAAACTATAAGAAATGTATAAGGATATAATTATTGTGGAAAACTTGAATAATTTTCCCATCCAAGTGCTGCAATATTCATCCTCGCAATCCCCGTAGAGAATGTAAAAATTCTTTTATTAGACACAAAGTTGATTGCACGACTACGCAGGCGGATAATAACTAAATACAAATAATGCAAAATTATCTTTTTTCAGTTTATTAGTATAAACGTTGAAATATAATTTCTACAAGATAAATAGATGAAATTATGAGAATATGGCATAAACATTGGTTTACATAGCAAATATCGTAAAAGTGGTCTATTAAAAACCTCAACTTGACAATTGAGGAAAACATCAACAACAAGATTTAGAGTTTATTATTAAAATTTGATTGCATATAAAAACTCAAATTTAGTCGACTAAATCAGCGGCATAACTAAAAATGGAAAGTCTACTTCAATTATGCCCTAGTATAAATCAATAAATTAACAAAATAAAATTTAAACTAGCAATTTGAAAAATATAAACAACTTCACTATAAAAATGTAAAATTAACAAAACTTAAATGGTTTAATTACATTTATTAACTAATGTTTCAAAAATGATCGAAACACTTATGTGTTTTAATAAATGCGTAAGTCTAAAATGTAATTACAATTATTTACTTTGATTACATTTTCAATACTTGAAATTTAATTTATAATCGTGACAATGTTAAAAAACCTCGTCAGATTACAAAAAAATATAATATTTGCTATTAACACTCAAAATTTCTAATCGAAATTGTAACAACGCAATTTGAAACGCACTAGAATACAATATCATTAAAATACACTCAGTAGGTTTATGAAAATATATGTAGATAAGTTTATTATGCAATGATTTTTATTCAAATTCACCAAGAGGACAAATTTACAATAACAAAAATTTCACGTTTACAAAATTATGTTCAAAAAATAACAAAAATAATCGGGCGCTGTTTGCCTTCTTGGTAAAGTGTACTTACATAGTGTGAAAGATTTAAAAATAACATTTAAAGTTGTGATAAAATTGAGTATTATGGTTTACACGAATGAGCAATTTCTACTTCATTGCGAAACAAGACTCACAACTTTCGTGTATTTTTTACAACAAACCAACAGTAGACTCATATGTTATCCAATGTAAATGTGAGATTCGTTCAAATTCTTTTTAGTCCTCCAATCAAAGAATACTCAAATCACATTTTGATTCTGTGAGCAATCATTTAAAAAAAAATCGTACAAGATCTAAAATTGAGCAAAAATTTACATTTGGTCTGAAATTTTTTGTTTCATCAAAATTACAGATCGCTTTACGAAAATTTCCTATCGATATTTTTAATGTTTAAAATGATTAAACGAAACTTAAACAGCTACTATGACTTAAAAAATAATGAAGAAAAAATGCGAGTCAGTCTATGCAATCTTCGTCAGTCCCATACTTTTACTGTTGTTGTTCCCTAAAGAAAAATATACATTATTAAAAAAGATCAGTTTATGTGCAAACAATACAGGAGACCACACCGTTCTACCACTCATTTATAATTCTTTATGGCTTCAAAAATTAAATTTAGCAAACAAAAAGCAAACGGGATAATTAGGGCAAAACACTAAAGCGTCGATTTTACTTACGTTCCAGGGTAATAATATGGCGGAGGCCGTTCATATTCGGTGGGGGCTCTTTGGTATTGTGGTGGACCTCCTGCAGGAAATTCTTCCCAATGTCTACAACAACAATAAGCGTAATTATGCAACAAATGACAAAACCGAAAAAAGACCAAAACACCCAAGTCCCAAATAGTCAATACCCTTAATTTTAAAAGAAAAAAAAAGTTTTAGCCTTCGTATGGTTATTTGTTAATAAAATAATTTCATACGCTGGCTGATTTTAAGAAGAAATGCGAGCAGGGAAGATGTACGATCAACAAGTGCCAGTAAAAATTTTAAATTCAAATGTAATGTTTTTTGAGAAAGAAAAAGAAATAACTCACTTGGGAGCCATATCTGAATAACGAGCATCTTGATAGCGCGAACCACCGGGCATTTCACGTGCAATATCATTGGTTGGTTCAGCAGAATAAGCACCTCTTCCATCAAAACGTTTCTGTTTTTTCTTATTCTTCTTCTTAGGACGATTATCACCAATACTGCTGTAACAAAATAAAATCGTAACATTATTAAGAGTTTCTACACTTCGGTTATTAATTTAAAAAATTCACTCCATTCTCTTAAAACAGTGCCAATTGACTAAAAAGCTACTTTTAGTTGTAAGAAATGAGATAAAAGTATCAAACAATTTATTGTTAGAAAATTTTAAAAATTTGCTTCATAAATCAACCCAAAATTTTACAAACTATAGGCATATTGTAAAATGAGGTCCAAACTTCTGGTGCAAAACTGACAATTTAAAAAAAAAATTCATAATCAACACGGAACACCATTTTTTTAATTATTGTAATCTAATAGTTAACAACCCAAAATCTAGCGGCAATGCCGACGTGCCAGATTGTAATGTGAAATTTTGAGCATTATGTAAACAAATGAAAAAATTAGGAGTTTTACATCTAAGATAACTTGCTAGGCTGGCTTTAGATGTGGTTGTAACCCTATTTCATTGTTAATGATAATTTAACACAATTTTGTTAAATTTATGTGCCCTGCAAAAAAGAAGGCAGTAATCATAAGAAAGTTAAATCTCTTCCTGGATTCGGACCGAGTACCTTAATGTTAGAAATTGATCGCTCTAGTCTAATAATTACAGCAATGACCATTTTGTTTTATTACCCGATGACGTTAAAAAGTTTACTTTATTTGAGAAAATGTGTGCATTTTACTTCTAAAAAGTGCTTAGTGCATTTTATTATAAAACTAAAGTACTGATATGGTTATCATTATGTAGAATGGTGCAACCGGTGTTCTATGGTTGTATAGCAATTGTGTCAGAGATTGCTGCAAAATCATGTCGATGGAACTGAGTAGTTACTAGCATTGCATATCAATAGACCCGATTGACCTTTTTTGTGCCAACGGGGAAGTTGCAAACGAAGATTCAATAATCTAATTTTCAATAAGTAAATCAACATTCTAAAATAAGATACACCTAAATTAATATCTATCACTAATATAAAAAAGTTAATAGAAAATTGGCAAAATGAAGAGCATAAGCATGCAGATTGCAAGACAACGCACTTACCTATTTAAAGGAATGTTATCTCGGTCGGTATATGCATCATACAAATACTCACTGCAAATGAATTATATAACATAATCAGTTAAACATATAAACTAATTAATCATTCCAAAACCTTATAAATAATAAAACCAATCAAATAATTTAAATTCTTCAGCTGATAACAAAACTACATTCATACGTACACATAAACAAAAAGTACTTTTAAAAGAAACATTACGATAATGAACAAACTACGCACTCCAAAAATTAATTCAAACAAATTTTAAGAGCAATGTCCAGTGCTATATTTTAAATAATTGTTAGTTTCCCCACAATCTCTCAACATCTCTTCATGCAAACGAAGATTCGGAAATTCAATAATCTAATTTTCAATAAGTAAATCAATCACTTACTCTGCGAGTACATAAAGAAATATTTTAAGAATGTGAGAATTTTCGTAAAATTTTGGAAATAAATTACATAAAACTACTCGACATTGGTCTTAACTACCCATGCAATAAAGCAATCCTATTTTTAGACATGAACAAAATTTGGTTATTGTCGGTATTTATTAAAAACATTTCCTCAAAACATCAAACACCACAAATTCTTTGTATGTGCAACAAAACAATTCCATCCGCGTTATGCATGTCGGAATACAAATCTCCACTATAAATTTTGGAAAAATTAAAAATTGGCAATAAAGCAAAAAAGCAAACATGTCGTAAAATCATTGCTAAAATAATTATTAATTTTACCTAGTTAAAATTAAGCCACAACTTATTTTACCCCAAACATGCAAATTTTTAAATGAAAAACACTTACGCTTCAACTAAAGGTCCTGGATATGGCTCATATTTCTGATACAAGGTTGCCAGTTTAACCGACAATATAATGGTGGGTATGAATAGAGCCAGACACCACATAATGCTGAACCAAAAACCATTCTGTAAAATTAAACTAGGTAAGATAAAATATAAAAAAAAACTTGTTTTCTTACCAAAGGTAACAAGACTTTATCACAACTTGCCACTAAGGTGGAATTTAAGACGGAGCTCATTGGTCCACATTTTCCTACATTATCCCTTGTGTTGTTTATCACTCGGTTCAAATAACCACGAACTTGGCTCTCTATTCCCCTGCCAAACTTATTTGCAATCTAAAAATAATCACAAAGTTTAATTTCTGTAAATAAATAAAAATAAACAAAACATTTAAAAAAATAAGTTTTAGTGCTGCTCGTCGCTGGCATTTATTCAGCACAACTGTAATTTTTGTGGTTTTGTCTGTAATTTCCAGACTGCCTCCTACAAAAAATCTTACATTTGAACTAAGGGGTGAATCGAGACTAGAAACAGGTATACAAAAAAAATTATTCACCCCTTCAGCCTACTAGTGCTATTTTTATTCAATAATATAAGTCGGCATTTCTCACCTCGGTCATTGTATGAGAGCCATTCAATCTGAGATACATTTGCGCCCCTTCAAGTTCTTCAATTAAATCGTGAATAGCATGTTTGAACGACATCTTCTCAAATTTTAAGCTTTCTTTGAGATTTTGAGCAACAACCTTAAAAAAAATTATATTTAAAGAGATTCAAAAAATAACAGTTAAAATTACCATTAATTGTTTCGATTTTGCAGACATGGGTTCTACATAGGTAACCTGATATGTACGCAAATGAACAGAACACAACATCAACCGTGAATACAAATCTGGAACTCCAGAAACTTTATCTTTAACAACTTGCACCAATTCAACCAATTTATCGGCCAAAAAACCCAAATCCACCGACGTTAAATTGTGTGCCAATTCGTCAGTAAATTTATCGTAACTAATCTCCGCTATGCCGGATTCCACCAATTCCTCCAAATGACTTTTAGCTTTCTCGCTCAATATTACCACGCTTGTATTAGCATTAATTTGATTTGTTAAGTCATTCAAAGTCCTATTAATATCAAATTTAGTCAAATAAGTGTTCGGATCGTTCAGTTCAAAGTGATTTTCGAGCTTCAACACTTTATAAATGCTCATATTTTTATGGCACGCATTTAGAGTCCAACTGAGGTTCACATCAGCTCCCACCGTATCCTTTGTATCAATTAGTGCATCGACAAACTTCAGAACTTGACTTTTTTCCGGATTTCGAATCGAATCACATACTATTCTTTGAGCAAAAATGCCGACAAAGAAATATATTATGGCCACCAATGCCAAAATAGAAGCAAACAAAAACATTATGGCAACTCCGCTAAAATTCAAAATATTTATCAGTTTGTTTCAAAAATAGACAAATAAAAATGCTTACATCATTAAAAACCGACTTCCAGCACCTTTATTGCAACAATCATCGCTATAAGCATCGGGTCGCTTTCCACAAACTCCACAAACTAACCCCAAGGCGATGCACAGTGCTATAATCAACAGAACGCAACTAATTCCCAGTCCTATATAATAGCGATAAGGAGAATATTCCTTCAAATATCGATTCCCCGTGGTTAACGGTTCGTGGCTAAAATTGTTCAGCGCTTCTCGTACTTTTTCTAAAATTTTGGTAACATTCGAACCACCTGCAGTTATATCCTTTCCGGCCACTCGCACAGACTTTTTGACTTTAGGTATTTGCGAACTAATGGTTCTATTTATTTCTACCCTGATGTTATCGAAGGCGTCTTGTCCTTTTCTAACGGTACCAGTTATGTCGGAATCGAGAACAACGCTTAGCTGATTGATTTCTTCAGATATATCGGGTAACTGAAAGACAATATAATAATTTCAACAAAAGTTCGTGCACTTTAGTGATGCAATGTAATAAAAAAATTACTGTACATCCAAATATGAACTGCAGTCATGTGTGACTATCCATGTATATATGATACCGATTTTGATTAAAAAGTCAGATCACATGTCTGTCGTTCGTGCTTAGTTGTACAATAATTTTTATGTTGAAAGAAACATTTAGAAGCCATTCAATAAATCAAACTATTCTTATTAAAAATTCTTACCTTCGGGAAGTACCTATCCAAATACTGCATGTAAAAAATATAAGTTAGTTAAAAGCTTGAGAAATCCCCTTATTTACCGTAATTTAATAAATAAAAAATATCTTACGTTATTAAAATCGATGTCGGTTCCCAATTGATTGATGTACTTGTCCGATATTTCATTGCACTCGTTAAGCCTGTTGCACTCGTGAAGAATTTGTAACAAATCCCTCTTCGCTTTCCGCAAACCTGAGAAGACATAAATGAGTTATTCCAATTATTTATTTAAAAAAAAAATTACCGTCGTTTAATTGCGAAGCGTTGATGCGCAATTCGTTAGTTGCGACTTTCATAAACGTCAAATTGCTTTTAATGTCGTCCAGACCGTTTACTATCCGTACAACCTCAGTCAAAGCTGTAGCCTTTGAATACTCTCGCAGCTGATCCAAAACTATATTACTGCACTCTAAAAATACAGCAATTAACATCAAAAATGGATTTTCAAAACGAGAAGCTTACTATCGAGAAATCCAAACAAAAGCTTTTCAAATTCATAGTAATTTATGTTCAACAACACATTGATTTCTTTACTTGTGGTTTCCAAATATGTATCGGTATCTTTCAGTGTAGTTTTCCAATTATTGGGCAAGTCGTTGGTACCATCTTGCATATGCTGGTTGCTTACAAATGCGCAAACAACTCCAAATCTAAAAATCTCCGTTTTAAAAATTGTCGAAAGGAATAATAATTACTTACAGCATCAAGGTGCCAACAATGATTAGCAAGGTGGCCAAACAGATCTTCCTGCATAAATCTCCTTTCTTATCGAAGGGCTTGGAACGAGATCCACAGCAGCAACGACTGCAGCAGAAGCACAGACCACATAATGGCATCAAAATGGCAAAAAGAAGTAGAGCTATAATAATTGCTAAAACGGCTCCGTAATTGGCTAGCAAATTCTTCCATTGATCGTCTATGGTTCCCACTTCTATGTGTTTATTATGTACTTTGAATAAACCTAAAAGAAAACCACAGGATAAGACATGGCTTATAATTTAATGGCTTATAAGATATATGCGTTTATAACTGTTTGGGTAAGAAATATACTTGTTTAGTCATATCAAATTTTTTAGAATAAACCAAAAAATGCACAAACACTTTTTAGAAACTAAAATGTTTAAGTTATCACAATATATAAATACACCGTATGTATATTATCGCAAACGTTTTCACCATACTTTCATCGATGATGATTATATATTGTGATAACTTAAACATTTTAGTTTCTAAAAAGGGTTTGTGCATTTTTTGGTACACTACCTAAACCACTTATCTATTGACTACTTGTTTAGACTAAAATATCGCGCGCTACTATTTTACCAAATTAATGAGGGAAACTACCTCATAAATACCCCAGAGAATCACGTAGGTAGCGAAAAATAATTATTACACATTTGTCAAAACTGGACCAAGAGAAAAATAGAACGGATAAGCAATCTTTTGCGAAAATTTTTGGACATAAGGAAGAAATCGTGAAATAACTAAAACTAAATTTTCATTTTAAAAAACTTTCAATTAGTCTTCCAAACCATCAATGCTCATCATTAAGTGTACGCAATTCTAAATAATATGATTCTGCTTATTGACCGTGATAAGCGTACAATGGCAAAAATTTACAACAATTGTACTCGACAATTAACTATTTCTGCAACATCCTATAAGGTCACCAAACACGCGTGGCTGTTTATTTTTAACACAATAAAAGATTTTTCTACTATACCTCTCTTTAAATTAACTGTAACATTTAATGTTTGCGCAATTATTAATAATATGTTCGCTCAGAGCTCTTCGGTAGGTTTCCGTGTGATTTTGTTGTCATTGTTTGTGCGGATGCCTTCTTCAATTTCTCGCAGAAGTGGGTAAAAACTTAATTTGGGCTGAAATCTTATCAAACAGAGAACCCAGAAAGTACTTTCTAATATTCGGCACTAATTGCTAGGCAATTTAATTCTACTCTTTGTATGTCCTGTCTAGCCAAAAAATTTTGGGGTGGCGTCTGCTTGCTTTTAGTCAGGTAGTCAAAAGTCTCTTAATTTTTCTAAACTCTACAATCTATAATATTGATAGTATTGCAAAAGAAAATATTTTCAGAAAATTTGCTATAAACTTGAAAATTAGCGCTACACAGTTAATTGCATTCTTCAGCTGAGAAGACTTGTTACACCTAATTAAGCATAATTTTGTAATTTACTCTGCAATTAGAAGGCTAATAAAGTCGTTCACTAAACTACATACATATTTTTAAATCGATTTATTGTTCAGTTCAGTTCGTTTGGTTTTAGGCTTGGTTAATTGAATTTTTTTTCCTACAAAAATTGTTTGAGAAGGCTTGGCGAATAAACAAACACTGTAAAGATCGAAACCGTTAAAAGCACTTTGAGTTAGAATTCAAAATAGCAATAAAATTTTGTTTTCAAAACAAAGGAACAATTACAACCACTGTAGTAGATACAATTACTGCAAATGTAATGCTTTGTTTACATGTCGTCAAAACTAATCGTCAATGAAAGCGTTCAAGTTTAACGAACCGCTTCATTAATTAATCATTAATAGAATATTTTAATTAGATTACTTCACAAAGCTTGATGCAATCATCGAGAACAAAGATACTAGCATGCACAGTACCTGAAAATACTAATTATATCGTCATTATTGTTGAAAAATATAAAAAACTTCCTCCAATAACCGATGATTTCTATAATCAGTAATCACGCAACGACAGCCCAACCAACATAGCAATGACCTAGAATTAATTTAACTACTCCCGACAAATTAAATACAAAATAGGACTCTAATTCTAATAGCCTTCATGAATTACAAAATATCTCATGATAATACGTTCAAGTCGTCACTAATGGCAAACAAGGAGCGGACCAAAATTTACTGCCAGAGAGTGACGAAGGCGATTTTTTGAAAAATATCAAATCGATAAATTCAAGGTTGTTCCAGGAATCATAATTAACACTACAATAAAATAGAAAATAACTTTAAAAAGATTTTAGAATTTTTTAAGTATATTTGTGGTATTTAGTAGTATGTGATGTTTTCTTTCTTCTGGAAAGTTTTTGATTTTTTAATTTTTAAATTTTTTCAATTTTGTTTGGTATATTTGCCCTCACTTCTTGTTATTTTTACTGTTATACATGACTGATGATCAAAATAATCGTGAAATAAGGGTCTATATATTATGTTACAGAGTTTTTAATTTTAAGTAATTTTTATCATTTCTATAGCGTAATTTTTTATATTTCTATTTTCTTGTTTATTCAAATATTCTAAGTTCAACCCTGTTAAATGTGAATTACTGTCATTTTAGTTTCTTTAAATATTATGTTTCTTTGTAGTATGTATTATTTACTTAACAGTTAAAAATTTTATTATTTTAACATTTAGTTAGGTTTGATTATTTTAACACTACAATGTACAGAATTCGAATTAATTTGATTTCTTTCACTTATAAAGAATTTTATTTGAATTGACATTTCACCTGATAGCACTCGGTAGCAAATGAGAAAGCATTACCAAGAGTACTTGAGTAAAGAAAGAATAAAAAATACGGAAACAGTAACAAGGGACAAAGTCAAGGTTCTGCTATATAACCAGCGAAGTAGTATGGCAAGAAAACAAGTGAAGTGAAATAAGTCATCGACCACTGACCAAAAGAGAAGACCTAAAAAAGTAAAAAGGAAGCTAGCTTAACCCTCTGTAAATACTAGGAAAATTGACCAGAGCCACCTCAACCACGGGGTTAAATGGGTTATAGCTCCGGAGCGCAAACCTTTTGGGGACGGCAAATTTTATTTTGATCTTTTTTAGCCTTAAAAAAAATAAAAAATTATTTACGATCTTTTTGGGACAGGGCAAATTAAATGATATGAGTATTTTATATAATAGAAAATGACTTAATAACTTAAATACGAGTGATATTATATTAATCAATTTGTTAAAGAAAAAGCTAGGAAAATAAATAATATATAAATTACTTTTGTTTTTTGTTTACTCTAAAGTTTGATTTTGTTTATACAGGTTAATAGAGAATACTTTTCTAAGAAACATTTTTAACAAATTTTTTTTTCTAAATTCAAGCTTTCGAGAGTTAGGCCTCTTTAAAGCATTTTTTTTTAATTCACACTTTCACGTCGCCGTAGCTCAGAAAAAATTAATTTTTGGGTAAAAATTGATTAGTGCTTTTTTAAAGAGCGTGAAATAATCTACAAACTAGATTTAAACCTTTTATTGTCTAAAATTAACGGCTTTCGAGTTATAAATTAAAGTAAAAATGTTGAAAAATTCGAGATTTCTTATTTTGTTTTTTTAAAACAATTAATTAATTTTTTTTAAGTTTTTCAAAAACTTTTACTAGACGAAAGTTGTAGTCCGTTAAATTTCCTATCCGGAATGTTTGTAAAATGTTTCGTTTAAAAAATACAAGATTTTGAAAATAAAAAAATAAAAAAAGCTCCAATTTTTCAACATTTTTTTACCTACTTTTATTCATAACTCAAAAGCCGTTGATTTTAGACCAAAAATGGTTAAATCTAGTTTGTAGATTACTTCACGCTCTTTAAAAAAGCACTAATTAATTTTTACTAAAAAATTAATATTTTCCGGACGATGGCCATGTGAAAGTGGAAATTTAAAAAAAATGCTTTAATGAGCCCTTTATGTTTTCGTTTAGGGTAATAGTAACAAATTGTCTTTTTCTATTTTGTATTTATGTGTTTTCTTTCAAAGAGGGGCGCATTAATTTTAGTAGCCCAGGGGCGTTGTAGATCTTAGGTCGGCCCTGAAATTGACGGCGAAAGATACAGGCTCTAAAGAAGTCACCACCCAATATAGCCTGGTGGTATCAATAGATAGTGGTTTACGAGTGTAATTCGATATTAATCATATCAATTTTTTTAGAATAAACCAAAAAATGCACAAACTGCTTGATTCTGTTAGCACAAATGATTGCTATCTAAAAGAGTGCTAACCCGGCTCGAGAACCCAAAGACAGATAAACCTTGTCAATCAGAAATTGTACGTCACGACATTCGTAAAAGAATAATTTTTCAGGAACATTGTAAGATAATTCAAATCTTTTTTTAGCTATTTTCACGGCCGCAGTTATTATATTTCATTACTTTCAAGCATTGCAATAAAAATTGCGCAATGGAAATAATTAGATGGATTTTCCAGTGTAGGTACTTAGCACTGCCACTTTGAAAACGTTGTACCCAATCGAGGAAATTGGTTTTAACGAGAACTTCCTAGTTAGAAAAGAGATGGCAAAATAGAAGTCAAATTGTAATAACTTGAGGTCATATCGAGTTAAACATCCTCTAATGACTAATAAATGATAATAACGCTATTAATATAAATAATATAATCGTTAAGAAACTTGCAGTGCTCTTGCATCGCCAGTGGTAAAAGCAAGGACGATATGGTTCATTAAAAAATTTATTTTGTAATGACGATTAATAAAAAGTAATTAATTTGTCGATGATTCCATTGCTCACTGACCAAAATAACTTAGAGTCAATCTTATCTTATATTCAGGTTTCACCGATTCTTTTTTGAATTGAAAATGTGCTAACAGGGTTTTCCGATGTCCAATCCCATTAAATAATACATGTTTTTCTTAAAGAACTCTACAGGAATTTAAATAATCGCTAGCATTATTGAATGAAAAAATAAGTTCATTACTTAAAAAATGTTAAAAAATGAAAATTTTAACTGTTAAGTAAATATAACATACTACAAAGAAACATAATATTTAAAGAAACTAAAAAGACAATAATTCACATTTAACAGAGTTGAACTTAAAATGTTTGAATAAACAAGAAAATAGAATTCTGAAAAATTACGCTATAGAAATGATAAAAATTGCTTAAAAATAAAAAACAAAAAACTCTGTAACATAATATAAAGGCCCTTATTTCACGATTATTTTCGATCATCAGTCACGTATAACAGTAAAAATAACAAGAAGTGAGAGCAAATATACCAAAAAATTAAAAAAATTTAAAAATTAAGAAATTAACCGAACTTTAAATGTTGAGCTTACCAAATAACCAAACTAAACGACGTCATGTGTTTAATTTTAAGTTAAGTAAATGAATATGAATCTTAAATCCCATACTACTAAATACCACAAAAATACTTAAAAAATTTTTAAGTTATTTTCTATTTGAAGTTCATTGCGAGTAAATTAAGCTTTACGAAGGAAGAAATCTTAATTTACGATTTATGCAATATTAAGATGTGTAAATCAATTTACTTTTTCGTATTTGCATAAAGAGATGTTACAAGCTACCGGAATGCTAGTGATTATTTAAATTACTGTAGAATTTTTAAGATAAATTACATAAAACACGAATTGCTCAATTATCATTCGATTCCATTGATTGAATAACATATAAAACAGGACCATCGACATTTTCTTCCATAAACTTAAGAGATTTCATATTATTATTTGGTAATTAGCGGCAAAAAACGCGAGCCGATACTTTGTATCAAATGTTTATGTAATTGCATGGCCAAGAATACTTCTCGAGTTGGCCTCGTTTCACTTCCCGTTTGATATGGCATTTGCATAAAAATTACTCCAACACAAAATAAAATCAAATTTAATTTAATTTCGCTGTGATGAATGCAAAAGCAGAGCAATTATTCTTTAGTGGATTTTTAAAATTAAAATTTTTCACTACTAGAAAATAAACCTCGCTTCTCCCTTGGGAAGTACTAATGACATTTTTTGTTTGTACCGCATAATTCGGTGCTATGTCAGGGGATAAAGGAAATTCCCATCTCCGAGTAAGTTCTGAGCATAATATAAATTTTCGAAAATTCTTTTAGAATAGAAAAACTGCATTCGAATGCAGCGTGTAAATTATTCAGCACAAAACTCGAAAAATCTTTGTGGAAACACATGTAAACTGGAAATATATATACGCATTTTATAAGATTAAAATAGCTAAATGAATAGCATATAGGTAGGAAGGTATACAATAATCGTTCTGTGGTTCATTGGCACCTCCAACTACATCTATATTACTGTATATGTTGGTGAAACAAGGAGAACAGCTGCGAGTAAGTCAATCCATACTGCAAGTTCTTTGTAGTAAAAATACTGGAATGATTCCGATATTTTCATAAAATAATATTTATTATTAGACATGTATCGTGTAAGTAACAGTAAAAAAATGTTACAGCCTCTTTCAATTAACCACAAAGCCAAAAACCTACATTGTCCAGAAAAAATTGCTATTTACTATCTTTGAGAAAGGTACAGTTAGATTTTTAATGGAAAAAATTAATTACGAACATGTTGAGGTTGAACATGACATGTTATAATCTAACACGTCCGTGTAGTCGTGCGAAAAGGTCTTCGACTTCCTCAGCGGCCGCCCAAATACTGTCATTTTGTCAACCGACTAACTGATTTATGGATCAAGAAGAGCTTCCAAAAAATCAACTAAATCGCACAATGGTTGTGACGCTTCCACATGCAAATAGAGAAAATTCTACGTCCTCTTTCATATTGCATAAATAAGGTCACGCATATCAAACTTAAAAGGCGCGTCCCTTTATGATGTACACTGGCATTAAATTTAAAGAGGAAAAAGAAATGATACAATAAACTTTATCGCGAAAAGGATCTGATATAAAAATTTAATCTAGGATTTGGGTGTGTTTCAAGTATGCAACACCCAGCAATTATGTACCTTCAACAAAGTGATTCATATCAAATAAAATAATTCATTCAGTTTGGTGCTCTAATAAAAAAAAACTGGAGAAGCGCCAAAAGAATCCTGTTATTTGAATTACATTTCGCAAGTCATGTGCTACTTTAGAGCAATCTTGCAATGATAATTAATATTTACGGTTGATGCAAAATGTACCAAAACGTACGACTATTTTTAACGATCTCTGCTGGTAATAATTACAGGTAATAATTTAAGTTTACGATGTTTAAATAAACAAATAACATTAAATGTTTATAATCTACTCGAAACAGCAATAAAAGAATTTGGTCAACGTTGCTATTTTACGGTAAATTTTTGTTCGGCATGGAACAATCGGTAAATAAATACATGTTAGTATAATTATTATGGTATCATGTAATTTAATTGAAGTTCGATGGAATCAATACCTTTCTAATCCGGTAACCCTAATCACTTCGAGCAATTCATTTTTGAAGCTCTCGAAGTTTTTCTGAAAGAGGTCCTTCCATTATCCTTGAACTGTGTCAGAATACAGATTTCAGAATTTTCTTTTCAAGCGACAACGCGATTTTTACCATCAGACATTTTCGAAAATTTCAAATCTCTGTTTTTAAGTAAAACTCAGTAACCATTCCACTTTGAAGAAAACATCCCTGTATGACGACCGAAATCAAACGATCGACGACCTGTTTTATTGTTTTTTTTCAGTCATTAAATCGAATCGGAGTTGCACTCCAGCTAATTTAAAACATCCCTTTATTTTTTCTGTTGTGTCCTGTAGGGCAATTGAATAAGGCAGACTGTTAACTCCGTTTCTGTAATAATTAATACCGCGAAATCAAATTAACAGTGGCGTTCTCCCAAATTAGTTTCTTTCAGTTAAGTGTATTAAAAAGTGGTTTACTTCTAACTCCCACAATTATAAATATTGGAAAATGATCAGACCTTATTTCCGTGTAATTATATCCCAACCCCATAGAGGAGTGTCCTTCATTAATATTGGATTTTCTGCAATTTTGTCCGAATATTGATTTTTATTATAACTGTTAGAGATTTAAAAAAAATGAGAGGTAAGAATCTAGCCTTGAGGAGAACTCAGATTTAAATTAGAGTAGTACAGATCACTTTTTAATTATTGCAAAATTGAAAAACTTAATCCTAATAATACATAATTTATCAAGAGCATGTGAAATATTTAACAATGGAACGAATATTATTAAGCGTGAGACTTACTCGATATTTAAATTTACCTATGCAATGTAATGGAACAGTAACTTTTCTATAAACAGCACTTGTTTTTCTTCTATCTCGCATTTTTATGATTAACGATACAAGTTTTTGTCACGAACAAACACATAAAAATAAATAAGCAAAAAAAAAATGAAAATTCTCACCTTCCATTTGAACATCCTTGGCGATGAGCACATCCATAAACTTGGTCGTGGTATTGTAAAGAATTGCCATTCCTTTGGGATTGAAAGTATTATTACTGTAATATGTGGCACTTTCGTGCATATCCGTATAATTAGGTCCTTCCAGTTTCAAAACATCCCCTAACGCTTTATTGAGATCATCGCTAATTTTGTTTATCCGCGCTGTAAAATCAGCGTTGGCCACTTTTGCGGCGACAAACAAAATACAAAGTGAAAATATAAAATTCAACAAATTAAGTTTACGTCGTTTCGTTATTTTATCCATTTTATATTTTCTTCGTTCCATAATAAAAATAAAAAATTATCTATCCTTGTTCCGCACTATTTTCTGTTACACTTTTGTACATTTTAACTAAACTTCGTTGGCAGTGACCAACATTAAATATTCAATGGTTAAAAATTTGTTCGTCAACTTGAAATTTTCTAAAAACTTGTACTTTGAACTCAATTCGAGGGAAGACTCGTAGCTTTGGTTAAACGAATATCACAAAATTGGATGCAGTTTTTAAAAAGTTGAGCTTTTCAGAAGGAAGAGCTTAATTGTCGTATTTGTCTGCTTGAAAAACCACAGTGTCTATTAAGTGTATTATTATCTTCGAGACGATGATCCTTGTGAGTGATGATATAATCTGTAACAAGTTAATTATAAATTAAGAGCACTTCAAATTTTATACTAAAATATGCACATTTTTAAACGTGTCGTTAACTTCTTGCAAGCAAATGTTTTAAATATAGGCTGGTGCTTGAAATAAAATGTCAGGTTTCTGTTCCTACGAGATTGTCACTTGCACCCCAGATACCACTTGCCCTACTTAACCACGGAAATCATAATACATAGGAATTGAGTTTGTTTATTTATTAAGCATCTTAAACAGACATAAAAATAATTAAAACTTACAAGACTTGACTGCCTTTCTCCACGTTATAAATAGCACAAGCTGAACGAACATTCAACTACAAATTACTCATAAAAGTTACTGTTAATAGTAATCTACAATTATCAAGTAAAAGGTCGTGCAATATTATCGTATCGTAGATGAACTGCAATTATTCACGTACATAACTCTTGGTCATTCTATCTTCCAGCCACAAATAAATCAATTTCCTTCGTTTGAGCAAATGTCGGATAGGTAATTACTATCATTGGCAGAAAAAAGACCTCTGTTCAGGTGTTCTTACAACATTTTAATAGAAATTATGGCTCTTTTTACTTATTTCTGATGTAACAAAATAATCATTATCTCGTGATGTAAACACAACCCTACTTTTTCATCTTTTCCCAAACCACACGCACGATAATCGTCTAATAGTCTCGACAAAGCTTTTGCCCAAAACTATGCAGTTCGGTTCTGATATTCAATAACCTTACGATTTATTAATATTTATTTCCAATAAGAGTCCAAGAATACAATTTAACCACATAATTTATCCAATCTCCTTGTTTGACTAATCGTGAACGTTTTTATGAACTTTCTTAGCGTTCGTTGTGGTTAAGCTTGCGATTTCATTTCCTTTGTTTTCGAACATTCAACATCACTTTAACTGCCATTCATTAATAATTAATACATAATATCATAATATACATTAAATAAGGTAAGCTGTGAAATGATTTTCCAGCAATTAACCGTCAAATCATGTAAGAAATAATCTGCTAATTCGAGCACATCGTATAGCAAAAGTGAAGATTTTCGCATGTGGCCATGACACCAATGAATATTTAGCTTCCGATTACACTAAGGATATGGATGGGTAATAAAGCAAAACAAAAAGAGGATGTCGCCGTTTACTTATCGTATTTGCATGTCACTGTACTCGTGCACTTGACTTGAATTTAATTTCCTACAATTAAAAACTTAACACAAAAATCAAATTAAAGTAATAAATAATGTTTCGCAAACTTCGTTGACGTTATTGAAATGAACACCAATCTGGATAAGTAATTTTAAGTGATCGTATGTCGTTATCGTTTTGTTTATATCGGTATCGATATATTTATTTACTTCATACCAATACAAGTTCTGATTGTGTAATTCGGAATTTCTCAATTAAGTATAACATCAAATTTTATCATATTAACTACTTTTATTTTAATCAGTGGATAAATTAATTACGGTAATAGTCGTAATCTCGTAACAACCAACTATGCTACCTACATCGAAAGAATCTGAGATGTGTTGTAAATATGTTGAACTGCTCACTTTTCTATTTGAAGACAATTTCTTTATTATTTGGAAATAATAAGGATTTAGTGCGCCCTCTAGCGGAAGGATTTAAACAAAATTTTAACCATCGCGCCTTATAGGTGAAAGATGCGGACGTGCCAAATTTCAGTTTATTTTGATGAATCGTTTGAGAGATATCGCGGAAGATGACGTAGGTACGTACAGACTGGCAGACTTCGTTTTGGAAATAGACTACATCGTCTTGTCTTGGTTATTATATATCTCCAAATAAAATAAAAGAAAATGTGAGAAAACCTGCAAGTTTCTAAATACCGCTATAAAACCTTCGAATTTTTCCATTTCAAGAGGGAAAATTAGTATGGTACATTATCTTAGCTTTTGGCAATAGATATTCGACGAACAACAGATAAATCCCTTGTTTCAAGGATATATTTCTAATTTTTACTCATGATAGCATTCGCTATCAATTTTATACATATTTTATGCACATGCTGGTGTACTTGAATAAACCCTTGATATTAAAAACCTGCATTACTCTTTTTTATTGAAACAGCATAAAATAGGGCGGCTTAATAAGTTAGTATTTACACAAATTGTTAGTTCACACCGAACAGATGGATTATTTTTGCCTATACTGGGAACACATCCCAGTACAACAATAAAAAAACATGAATTTCCCAATCAGAGACAAAAATACAACAGAAGTTTTATCTTGCCCCACGATGAAATTAGTCAAAAAATAACTCGAAAATATATTGCTATGCCCCCAACTTTGTAAATTCATGCATTTTCATCCTCTTGCGAAAATTGCTGAGGTAACACAGATTATTCAATAGTTTTGAGCTCTTCTTCAATTGATTATATTTTTTTTTAAATCGTCAATTTTTGTGGCGTAAATTAAAATGCTCAAATTTTTGTTTTACCTTGCATATGGCATTGGATTTTTGGTTTCATGTGCGCGCTCGCTACACATGTGGTATTCCAGCTGGCTTCAGTACGCCTGGTTAAACAAATTTTCTGCAATGTAATTTTTACTGCATCGACTAAATTCTTCAATTCTTCCAATTTATTTAACAGTTTTCACTTCACCACAATTAAAATAAAACATCAAATCAACTTAAGTTATTATTGATTTTAAACAATTAACAATTTTAAATTTTCATTGTGGGAATGATGATCGTCCGCTCGACGCGAAGGCGTGAGCCCAAATCTTCCTATTCAAGCCCCATTCTTTTCTACTTTATTTTTCGTTCTCCCTACCTTTATTTATAGCAAATTTAACAAACATTTTTATGTACAATGATAAATAAATAAATACTAAAACAAATTCAAACTTTAAAATTATTTACAAAATAAATGAAATTGTGATTTTTAGTGTTTCGAAACACGACAATATGTATAGTCGAATTTTTTTTAACTCGCGTATGACTGATCTCCAAATGTAGTGAGATTTAACGTATAACATTTGGTTATCTTTGTCATATTTAGAAAAAAGTAACTATTAGAAAAGAGACAGAAAAAAAAATACGTCGCCGTAATTTTGTAATAAAAATGAATCAAACGTACGTCGATTTTAATGATTTTAACTGTCAACTCGTTTGATTTTTGACGTATAATCTCGTCAAAGATTATGACATCTGACATCTCGTTTGATATAAAGAACCCTAAGACATACGTTTTGTAAATTTTAATTCATACAATTTTTTCGATACGTCATACTTGAGTTAAAAAAAATCCGACTATATGTATTTATCGCCAGCTGAAACTAACCCTGTTTCATAAATAAAATATTTATAATATTGTTCAGTTTATCTTGGGCGAAATTTTGACAACTACAACCAGAGGTCTGTATTTTGCAATACAAGACTGACAAAAATTTGTCAAGGAAAAGTGCAGAAGGGCAAAATACTACCAGAACGACGACCGTCCAGATTAATGGACCCAAAGCCGTTTTTTTTCTATTCGTTACAGGGCAATCAGCCTCTTTCTCTGAGAGAAAAATTACAGCACCTTGACAGCTTCAACCATATTGAGAAATATAGACGTCAAATACTGTATACAAAAACATAGATTATGAAAAAAAAAATGAATGGCTGGGACTCTTTAGAGAAGGCCCAGCAATATCTTCCTTCCCACACGGTTGAAAATCGAAATTCCCAACCTTTTCTTTGGTGAGGATACCCAAGGTAGAAAAAAACGAGCTCTTTTCTTTGCAGAAGCCTGGGATGAATCCGGCGTAACTGCAACAAGCCTACTTCTTCTTAGAGTGCCTATCCGTTCCGAATGTTGGCGATCCTGATTGCTATTCTAACCTTATCAACTGCTTATCTAAATAAGCCGATTATTGTTGTGTTAAACCAAGTACGCAGATTCTTAAGCCAGGATATTCGCCGTCTGCCTACACTTCGTTTTCCCTGGATTTTCCCTTGTATAAGCAACTGGAGCAACCTGTATCTGTTGGGATTTCTCATCACGTGTCCCAGATATTCCAGTTTACGCTTCTTAATTGTGAACTGTATTTCCTTTTCCTTCTCCATTCTTCTCAAGACCTCCTCGTTGATAATGTGATCGACCCAAGAAATTTTCAGTATCCGGCGATATAGCCACATTTCAAACGCCTCTAACTTTTTACATGAAGCCTCTGTCAGAATCCACGATTCTACCCCGTACAGCAGAACAGGGAAAATGTAGCATCTCAGCATTCGTACTTTCGTAGTCATCGCCAGGTCCCTAGGCTTGAATACTTTCACCATCCTCAAAAACGCAGATCGTGCTCTTGCAATACGGCATTTGATCTCTATAGAGTGATCCTAGTCCTCAGTAACGGTGGTGCCCAGGTATGTGCAGGACTTAACTCTTTGTATTGGTTGGTTATTAACAGTCAGAACTCCATTTAGTTGTTTGTTTTTAGATATAATCATACATTTTGTTTTCTTTATATTTATTTTCAGCCCATACCTCTCACTCGCTTCCACTATTTTGTTCATTATATATTGAAGGCCGTCTAGATCTTTTACGAAAACAATTGTATCGTCCGCGTATCGTATATTATTTATGATTTCTCCATTAACTGTTACAAGTCTACACTCTCTCGTAACAAAAAAAAACGTACCTACTATGGGAGAGCAAACTCGGACTCGATGTTCGAAACGACCGACGCTCGAAACACTCACCCAATAACTTTTAAATGAAATACTTCCAATATTTGGAATATTCAAAAGGGTGCCTAAGCTCAAAACTAGATCAAAAAATATTCGAAGCAAGCGTCGGCTATATCAACAAAAGCAGCTGACAATTATCAAAAATATATATATCGGTGTTGTACAACTTTGCAGATGAAAGAAACGAAAAGAAAGTAATAAGGAAAAAAACTTATCTTATTGCTGCTGTTGAAAGGTCGCTATCGCTCGATCTTTCAGGTGTTCAAGAAACCTAATGACGAAAAAAATCAAAAGAACACAATTTCCTTTGAAATTGGCGCAAATCCGCAAGAAGGAGCAGTGGTAACTCCAGTAATTCTCACTACACAAAAAAATCACCGATAACTACTCAAAATCAAAGGTAAAAACCAACTTTTTCGCCGACAAAATCTGGCTCTCTTTTCTAATCTTCTCCGCACCTCCTTTTTTATCTGCCGTCATGCGCTCAAAATCGTCTTGCCACGAAATAAATATCCTATCCTTAAAAATGCAAATACGAAGTGTAGTCAAAAGAATCTATAACAAAATTACAAGATGACGAATACTGTATATCAGCTGTTATCGGATTTGTTGGTTAATTTTGTATGAGAAACGTTCAGAACTTCTTTTGCCTTGCACGCATAAGCGAACAAAGAAACAAATCGAAAGTGACGTAATTTCGTGCAAACTTGCTCACATTTTCGGGATCCGTATACTTTTGTTTCGTCTTTGCAGCTCCGCATCCGTGTGGCACAGGGGTAAAATAATAAAACAATTCAATCTCGGTTTACCTAGTATAGGTCCACCTATCGCTAAACTGGGCTGACTTGATAAACCGGAAATTTTATAACTATCAACAAAATTTATGACAAACATGAACACCGCTTTAGCTGATTTATCAACACCAAATTAAGAACTACCCACGTCAAATGTGCGCAAATGAAAAAATAAGAGGTGTAAGTACGTAGGAGCAAGCCAAAGATGCAACGAAGTGGGTGGTAAAATGACTATAATGTGCAATGCATTCACTTTCAATTTCTACCGTTCGATTATTGCAATTTCATTATAATAAAATTCGAGGCTAGCAACAAGGTAAAATTAGAATCTAATGCACACACCTTTTATTATTGTACGTTATTTCAAATTGGGCGAACTAGCTATTTTTCCAACAATGGAAAAATGATAACAAGTTTTATTTTTTTATGGCCCACTTATCAATTTACCGAGATTACGTCATTAAATCTGTGGTGTTGCTATATAAAATAACAGTAAAAAAAGGTAAAATCCCGATGAGTGTTTTATACCGTTAACAGCATTGACATTTACTGCAAGAACATTTTATAGTACAAATTTTTTCAGTGTAGATAAAATCTACAGATTGGCATTGATGTTAACCGATTATGTAAGAAAGATTTAAAAACATAATGTATTGGGAAAGTTACCGTAAGTTTTATTTTGTTATTGACGAATCTATGATCCACACGGTTAAAATTGGCCAATAACCAGGAGATCCATCATGTAAGTAAGAACAAAAGGGAAAGATTTATTTACTTCGAAAGTCTCTAATACAAAAGTTTTTTATTTTCCTCGACCAATATAATACATCAAAAACCGTACAGTTATTATTCTATTACCATTTGAAAGATATAAATGACGATTATAATACTATAATCCTTCAATGTTAAACGTCAAATTTCAATAACCATTGAAATACAATAAAAGGAGGAAATGGTAATTCAAACGCATCCTCGTTTTTGGAACTCAGACACCTGAATGCTCGACAAAATGACAAATATTCGCCCTTTAATATGACATAAATTAGTGAGGTGAAAATACCATCGAGACCATTACCGTAATGGAATTTTTATGGATGGTGTAAATGAAAAATCAATAGTTACGAAAAGCGATGATAAAAAAACATAAAAAATCAATGCTGCAAAATTAGTAAAATAAGCGTGCTGGAATGCAAAGCTTAATTTTTCTATAGCAAGAAAAACTTCATAAATATGTAAAATATGCAACTTGGCTTTATTTTTATCAACGAGAAACCAAACAAAAGAGAATACGAATGAAAGAACTAATTTGTCCTAATATTTGCTTGATAATAAAAAAAAGATCAATAAATTTCATTTTAAAAGATAACCTGCTTGATGTAGCCAAAAGAAAAACTTTGCTAATATTATGTATCTCTCCAGATTTGTTTTACCCCAGGGTCTGAAAATCGTTTCCAGAAACAGAATTGTTGAGATAAAAATAATTTTACTGTGGATTTTCCGTGATTTGTTACAAGCCTAACCACTTTAAAATATTAATAATAAAATAAAAATCAGAACAGAATGGAAAAAATTAGCAGCTAATTCCTCGCACCGAAGAGAACAAATTTTTTATTGGAATAACTACAAAGGTATTTTCAAAAATATTATTCATAGGAAACAACATAGATAACGTAAAGGTAAATAAAACGGATTCATAATAAATCCGTTGTTTTGCATTTCCAAGTTTTGTTTGTAATAACATCAGGGACTTGAATAAGCAGTCCAATACATGAAATTCAGACACCGGGGGTTGTTATTAATTACTTCGTTACTTTTAAAATAATTGTAACACCTTCGTTCGTTGACCCTAATACGTAATACATTTCTATCACGTAAAGCAACTAAAAATTTTAAATATAAGTTCGAACGACGTGAATACAATACGAATAAGAAATATACAATGTATAACAACCATAAAATATTAAAATTCAATTGTAAACAATTTCTGTCCTCAATAAGAAACCATACAATTGCAATAATCGATCGATTAGTGGTTTAACTATAGTGAAATTAGATATTATGACATTCCAATATTTCAGAATAAAAAAAGCACGTTAAACATTTTTGAGATTTTATTAGGTTAGCAATATAAATAATCCTGGTTTGGTTTTTACAGCAGTTTAAACCGTTTTGAAACTATCAAACCCACGCACCTATGCCATTTTAGCTAGCCCATGTTATCCTGCATAGAACAGAAAGAAGGGGTAGGAAGGGAAAGTTACAGATATTCGAGTATATTTTGCAATACATATTTTCTTTGTTTAATCAAACCTTGGTTGATTAAAATATGCAAAATTTGTATCAACAAAGAAATAATTACAGGTATTTGTAGAGATTGTTTTTTGTTAAAATAAAAATTGAAACAGCATTATTTTGCAAATACATAAGAAAACAAAATTTAAATTACGAAACTAAATCAAATTCGTATAGTTAAAATCGAGGAAATTTAATAATTGATAACTTGAAATAATATTGAACAATGCAAATTTGAAAAGTAAAGTGAATTTGTTGGTTACAGTTGACCAAAATGTAAACGATAACGTACACAAGTTTCAAAACTTAAAATTAAAGTCGATCGCAATTAATTTTAAAGTTTGGAATATTTAACTTTATCCGAAATTGAGATAAAACTAGAGTGCAATATAACTTTACAATTTAGTGATTTTAACGACTTGCAGTAAGTTAGAATAATTGAAGAGGTGAGTGGATAAAGATGTTATTTTCCAGGTCACAGTTTTGAGTAAATTAAAGTTCGCGTTTTTGTATGTAATTTTCTTCAGTTCAGGTTTTATAAGTAATGTTTTATTTAAATGGGTATAATGTCGATTATTACACCCCTTTATTGAGTAAACGTGTACTTAACAGATTTTAATGCAGATTAAAGAAAGTAGGATTTATAATAATACATCTAATTAAATAAAATTATATAATATTAATTTAGATATGGGTTTATGCAGTGTACAATAACTGATGCTTGAATTTTACAGAAATTTATAATTTTACATGACGATCGTGACCCTTAAAATTGAGGAAAAATCACTGCAATATATTGTCGTGTTTCGAAGCAATAATTTATTTGTTTTGTAAAATAATTTTGAAGTTTTGATTTTATTTATTTATAAACATGCTGTATAAAGGAAAGTGGGGAGCGTAAGAAAGAGCGTACGACTTGAAGGTTGTAGAACAGTTAGGCTGCGGCCTTGACGTCGAATAGACTGGCGGACGAACAACATTTCCCGCAATTATGATTAAAGTTGTTATTTGTTTGAAACCAATAAAATAAGTTAATTTGATGTTTGCTTTTATTTAATTGTGGTGAAGTGGGTGATGAGAAATTGGAAAACTTGAAGAAAGTGATAAAACTTGTTATATAAAACCAGGCGTACTGAAGCCAGCTGCAACGTACATGTGCGCTTACAAAGCCATATGAAAGGTAAAATTTGAGCATTTTAATTTACAATTATTAAAATAACTACAAGAGCTCATAGCTACAAAAAATGAATGCCCAGCTAAAGATAATTTTTGGAAATTAAGCGAAATATTATAAATTTGCATAGCTCGGGTCATTGCAATATATTTGTAAGATAAGAATAAATTAACAATGTAGCGACGAAAGTCGATAATTTAAAATTCTAAAAATAGTCCAATACAATTACGATTTCTTCGCATTTACCGTCGAAACGCCTTCCTCGTGAAACAGCAATTCGAAGGAATTGATAGACTGGATCGATCGTGTGGTAATTGAACAATTGAAGTATCTGCTTGCGACCAATACCATTATCTTCACACTGACTTGATCTTAAATATTAAGGGTATGCGATGTTTATATTATAGAAGTAGAAAAAAATAGCATGCCACTTCTAGATCACCTGGAAAGTTGAAATGTACGAAATTTCAAAATGAGAACCTTTAAACTAGGCAAATTTAAACCAAAAAACTCTAGTTATAAAATCTCGATATGCGGACATTTAAAGAAGGAAAATTTCAACTAAGGAGGGAGGTAAGTATGAAATCCTGAGATTTCTGATAGTACACATTATATTAATCACGGTAATCGTCATTGGAAAAAACTGTTTTTATTTCTATCAACCTACAATCTCAATATCCCAATATAGAATAATATTTTAAATAAAACCATTTATTCTAATATTAATACAGTAATTACATTTTGTTAAATATGGACTGTAAAAATATAAACCGTAAGATAAATTTCTTAAAAACTTTCAAATATTTATATAATTTTATGAAGGATTTTCTAGGTTTACATTAGATTGAAATATAAGTTCAGGTTATCTTAAAAACATCAAGAAGTTTACAAGTTATGTCCGGTTCTTTGGCAATTGGAGAAAATAAACGGCTTCCCTCTTCTGTATGATATTTTAGATTAGTTGATAAAAATGCATGGAGCAAGCATTTTTAGAGTAGAAATAGGTAAACAGCGTTCTTGAGTCAATTAGAGGAAAAACCGATTAAGCAATAAGAAAAACCGGTTCTTTCCGCGGTTTTCCTCTTTATTATTGCTTAGATAAGAAGTACGCATGCTAGTCAGCATCTGATTGGTTAAATGTGAATAAACCAATCAATGAGAGAAGGAACTAACCAATAAGAAAACAGAAAATATAGATCAAAAGTTACTAAAATAGTCACTTGGTGCGCTGATGTAGAAAATTAAGGTGTTGCACAATCCAATAGAGAATTTTCGTATTATCCACGTAAAACGTACAAATTTTTGAATTAATGACGTTGTTGAAGTAGTTTGGACTAATTAAAGGTGATCGACATTTTTTATTTGTTGAATTGATTGCCATTGAATCTGCAATCTAAATGTGTTCGTTAAATAATCGCTTTTTTAATGATCCCTAGTAATCGTAGACATTTATGGAAAATCCGAAATTATTGCACAGAATAACTTATCGTGTTTTGCTATAGTAACTTTCGATGCCAATAACTTTGAGCAAATATACTTTTAGGTATTTTACATCTGAATCATACATAGATTTCGTTACTTTTGCATTACTTTTCGGCGATACAGCAGCAATTTCGTTTTCAACAATTGAAATTTCAACATACTTGAAATAAATTCTAAATTTCACCACACTGACGCATTTTAATTTATTTGAATTTATTTAATTTCGTAAAATCTAAAAAGAATATCAATCATTGCCTAAGAAATTAAAAACATATCTACGACTGCATAAATTACAAAATCTCTCACCGTATAAAATCGGCAATTAAAATTGGTTTTACAGCTAATTTCGTAACAATCTTGACGTGTTATTTTTAATGTAAATCTGATTCGATTGTATTTAGATTTTGATTAAAAAATTGTAATTGGGGACCTTGCAAAATTTCACTTTCCGCCAGATTTACTTCAGAAATAACTGAAACGTCGATAATTGCTTATATTTTACAAAATTATTTATAAATCGAACGTTTTAAAATAACTTATTCCAAAAACAACAATAATTGTTACTTGTCAGTCAAGAATTTAATACATCATTGTTTAATTATTCTAATACGAAAATAAGTAACATATTTGTACGATGATTAATGATAATCAAGCTTGGAAAAGTGAATGTACGACAGGCTGACATTGCCTATCTAACGCAAAACCCATCCAGTCTCATAATTCTCATTCGCATTGCCAAAATTATTGAAGCAAGAAACCAGAAGGATTGTAATGAATTCAATTTAAATCATGCAGGTTGGGTGGACCTCATGTTCCAAAATTCGTTTTCGCTGAAATATGTAGTTTACACAAAATAAAGAGACCAGTATCTCAAAATCTCAAAAAATTCCTGGACGCCCGATAGCGACATTCTAAGATTTCGAAATAAATAATATTATTCTCAAAAAATCGCTAACAATTCAGTAATTTTTTAATAGATTTTTTTTACTCTTGCGTAGAACATTGTGGTTGATTTTTGAAAACATAAAAATTTCCAAAAAGACCAAAAATACTGTGAGGTTATCGAAAAAAAACCTAATTTTTACTTCTTCTTTAGCCAACGATGGCCTACAGCGGGTGCGAAATTTTGTATGCCCGCTGAATTTGATTTTTGATAATTTTGATTTGATTTGATTTAAATAAAGTGATTTGATGCGAATGCATTATTGCGCTATTTTGGATGATTATTTTGATATTTTGATAATTTGGATATTTTTGATCAGTCGCTGCCGAGCGCGAGCAGTAGTCATTTGATTGATTTAAAGGGATTTGGAAAGAGAATATTTGCAAATTATAGATTGGATTTGGATTGTGTTAAAAATTGGAAAAATTAAATTTACATTCGTAGGAACGAATGTCGATATTGATAAGCAGTCGATTTGGATAAGGGAAATCAAAGTTCGTTCCCTTTAAATAAAATTAAAATTTTATTTAACATTTGCACTACATTAAATTTAATTTGAATTTGAATGCGATTAATTAATTTTTGGAGGAGCATTTTTCTTCCGTCGTTAATGAACGCTTACAGGTGAACTCACCCCTGACGATACTTGCTCGACGACTGAGAAAGCTAGCCGTGGTAATTTTTCTGGCTTGTGGTGAAATTAATATTTTTAAAAAAATTACATCTCAACTAATTTGGAAATTTTTTGAATTTCAAAAATTATCCAAAATTACGCAATAATGCATTCGCATCAAAATTCACTTTATTCAATCAAAATACATACTCACAATCTCAAAAATAAGACAAATCTCAAAAATAACTCACTCGAGTCAAAAATCAACGAGCCAAAAGTCGCACCGCTGTCTCTCGCGGCGACTCGTCGGCAAAAGCAAATATCTCCGTCGATTCTCCCCCACCTGTCTAATTTTACAATCTTACAACTTAAAATTATTAAAATAAAATCTTCATCAAATGTACAGAGTAGGTGCGAATCCTTTTTTTCACCACAATATTTTAGATTTGCTAAAACAAAGTGCAATGTTCCACACAAGAAAGAAAAACAAATCAATGAAAGCTACAAAATTGTAGAATTAGCAGTGATTTTTCGTCTGCTTTTAGTAATACACTGAATTTTTGAGAATAAAATTATTTCGAAATTTTAAAATGCCGCAATCGGACGTTGGGACCTGTTTTGGGATGAAAAAAATATGGGTCTCCTCATTTTGTATAAACGACATATTTCAGCAAAAACGAATTCTGGAACATGAGGTCCACCCAGCCTGCATGATTTGAAATGGATTCAGTCATATATTGATATGATAAACTTTTGTAGAGATTTTACAATTCTTTTGTTTTGCCTCGGATCAACCCTGGATTGCGGGTGGTTGGGATTATTTTAGAGCGAAGAGTTCTAGCGTTTTCAAATCAACCATAAGAATTTCTTATCCAAAAAAATATTCAATAGCTTAAATTTAATTCCAATGCAAAAGTTTTAATAATTTTAAAAGGAATCGAAGTTTAGATTTTTAGCCTTATCCAAATCGCCTTGTTATCTCTTTCACACATTCGCTCGTCTTTTACAAATATAATTTTTAATTTACGACAATTCAAATCCAATTTATAATTTTAATTGTTCTTCTAATTTATCATCGTTCGGTAGCAATTTATCAAAAAAATTATTCAAAAATTCCAAATTTCAAAAATAACTACGCAATAATGCGAACGCATAAAATCACTTTATTTAAATAAAAAAATCCAAAATACTATTCACAAACTCAAATCAAAAAATCTCAATAATTGCACAAAGCCACAATCACATAACCGGCTCGTGCGGCCGTCTTTGGCAAAAAGGTGTCATTATAAAAATAATAAAATTATTAAAATAAAATTTTCATCAAAATGTATAGGGTGGGTGCGAATCCCTTTGAAATACCACAATATTTTATTTTATAAATATTATACGATCTGCATTTTCTATTACTAGGATGGGTAATCGAAGAACCCTTCTTCTCTGTCACATAAGTTTCATCGTCGCCAAAATTGAGTATGGGGGACCTACTGTACGACGTATGTTGGAGAAAATATTTGCTCGTATACAGGTAGGATCACATTTTATGTCTATACCTAACCGATAGACTTCTCGTATCAATCATAAGTTGCATAATTTAGATCCAATGAAAGTGGATTTATAATATTTTTTATTAAATAAATATTTAACCGCGATTGGGCATTTACACCAAACAAAAAATAAGCATTGCTTTTACATACTCGTTGAAAATGCAATGAAAGCACACTTCAGTCGAGATAAATATGCACTCTACGTTTTCACAAATAAAAGCTTTTTAATTATGAGACCCTCCATTTATAGATCGTAATCAATTATGAAACAAAAAAAACCAAGCGCACTTATCGCACAATTATCTGTCCCATAAGTCACCAACTGTAATCCTTTTTGATCTTAACAAGTTGCTACCGATAAAACTTGTTTCCTCTCGGAACTGTGATAGCCTGCTTCCATTTGAAAAAAATCTGCTCTAGCTTTAGAGCGAAGTATAAAATAAATTTGTTTTATTTCAAACTTTTTCTGAAGTTTCATCTCCAGAGACTTTTACTGTTTCAAGAAGTTATCCGTAATTTGCCAATTAAGACATCTAACTGGCGGTTAATCGCATAGTCAATTCGTCTATTGCATGTATTTCGCAACCGATTCGAGTAAGATAACATCACCAAAATTTGTGTAATATAATGAACTCGGAATTCTTTCGTTCCAATATCTAGGACTACATAATATCGTCACCACCAGCATTATGTTTATTTTCTCCTAAAACTCGAATTAATTCAGCAGTTTCAATCTACTAAATATTAGCAACTAACTACTTCAACAAAACTTTCGAGCACGTTCAGTCGTCTGCTTAAAAGGTTGTTTCCTCTTTGAAACTAGTAGCTTTGTAGTGTAATTAGATGACAAACTTTCATAAACTTACTGTAAAAATAGAGATAAACCAACCAAACTTTCTTGAATTTCATGAAATTAACGGAAATAACGTTTATCCGTCTGCGCCCAACTATGTAGACAAATATGTCTCTTCTTGCACTAAAGTTTATATGCAAGCAAATATACTCCCACTGACGAGATCTAACAAGATCGAAATATGTGTCGTAGAAATTCTTGGTCAATTTTTATATGTTTTAAATTACCATTGCCTGGAATAACATAGGAAGGAAACGGTGGTGTACGATAAAGATACAAAGGTTCCTTCAAAAAACCATCTGGTTTTTAGCATGAATCAACCAAAGGCTAACCGAAGATGAGCTCATCGGTCAATCGGCTTCATGTAATTAGAAATTTTTTTTATTTTGAAGGCCAAAGTAACTTTTTCGCAGTGAAATAAAGTTAAAAATGCATTTTAAGCTGTTTGATCTTTAAATAAAAAGCAGCTTTTTTTAAAAAAATGCTTCCTGGCAGCAAGTTTTTAATCGGCTAATGAAATATAGACAAGTAGTTACTTTGAATAATATAGACAATAATTAGATTTTAGTTTAGATGGCATTCCAAAAATTTGCCATTCCAATGCAGTTCCCCCCTCGAATAAATTAAATGCACAATCTACCATGTTCCATTTTTCATCGCATCCTGTATGTCGTGATCTACAGTTATGTTTTGGAAAAATCTCATCGGTTGAACTAAAATTATATTTAGTGGTGAAAGAACTAAACATTCGAGTCGCAAACGTCGGAAAGATGTTTTACAAAAAAATACGCATTACATGTTGCAACAAAATGAGCGATCCGTAAGGTCTTTATGCGTCTGACAGTTGCGACGTCAAAAAAACAATGGCTCAAAAACAGAAAATTTCTGAAATTTCCATGTCTACAGAACACAAAGTGACATTATATTTCAAAGCACCAACACAAATAAATAACTCAACACTTTAAAAATTCTACGAATGTGTTAAGAACAAAGATGTAACTCACCGTTTCCTCCGTTCAAAATTTATTAACCAAAAATTGTAGAAATCCAATAAAAAAAACTTAACTTCGTTAACTAAATTGCCTATAGGAACAACTATTCACTAAAGTTTAACTCACAAATTGTTGTTTTTCACTCGTCCAGTATAAATAAAGTATTCAACTTACATATTTGTTTATCTCCCGACGTACACACACCCCAACGAACTGTTAGGGACTGAAGCGAACATTCATGCGCACCGCATTCATGATACAATAAATTTACAAGGTATGATATTGCGCAGGCTGGACTGTGACGTACCTTGGTTCAGATATTAACCCTAGCATGCTACCTACGTAAGTTGTGGTAAGCGTTTGGGTATCGTATTATATTTAATTTTACGTACGATAGCATTCTAGGGTTAAACAAATAGCGAGAACGACCGAGTATTGGCGGTCAACTACGGCGGGAACTATTCCATTTGATTCTTTAGAACCTAGATACGTCAAAATGACGTCATGCGTCAAACGGACGAAAATGGGTTCGTAAAATATCATACCTTGTAAATTCATTGTATCATGCACCGCATTAACAAGCACACTCGCATCTTCTATCTTTCTCATTATTGTTTACTATTTTCTATGTTTACATTAATTTGAATTATTTGCTTGGAACATCTTATTATTAAATTTCAGCCAGTGGCGTACTATTCTGTAGTTTTTAACGGAACCAACACCGTCTATTAATAAATTGTGATTTTTATTCTTGCGATAAAAGTGCAGTAGTTCTTTGCGAGTTTGAAAATATTACATTATTAATTCTGAAATTGCAGATTTTTATAAATATAGAAATAAAGAAAAACTTGCATTTTTCATTGCCTCGGGCCAATGCTGGTTTAAGCACTTGACCAGTACTGGGAGTCAATATTGCACCAACATTGGTCGCCAACCGTATGACCCAGCACATCATTACAGCATTGGGCCAACGATTTCACAGAGATCCTGTCAATAGTTGGCCAACCGTCGAGCATGCTGGATCAGTGCTGGGTCAATTGTAAATATTTTCATGGGATCTTCATAAAAGTGAGCCGAGTGATCTCGAGATTAAATCAAAAATTTTAGTTTAATCATTGAAAGCTGTTTTTTTTTATTAAATATCATTGGTTTACGGTAAGATTCAATGTCTCTTCTATTTTTTGGAAATTAAAAATATACCTTGCAATTTAAAATACTTTTAAAAATATCAAAAAATATAAAATCACAGTTTCAAAAGGAAGAGGTTTCATACATAACTGCGAAAAACAATACTAATGAGTGCATTATTATTTTTCGTAATTGTACGAGAAACCGCTGAAAAATCGTATTGAAATTTAGCAGTAATATTTTTGAAGTTTTGTAGAAATGCAATTGCTTTTTTTTAAAAAAATTTTTTTAAATTGCAAGGTATATAATAGAAAATTAACCTAAACAATTAAATTTTTAAGTCTATAGTGTGGTAGTTAGTAGTATCAATGCTAGTATGTAATGTTAAAATAAACAAACTAAAACATATTATTAAAATAATGAATTTTAACTGTTAAGTAAAGAATACGTAACTTACATAGAAAAATTATATTTAAAAAACAATAAAAATGACAATAATTTACATTTAACAGGTCGGGACTTAGAATATTTGAATAAACAAGAAAATGAATTATAAAAATTTACGTTATAAAAACTGATAAATTTTTTTTTATATTTTATTTTTATCTTTTTTATTTATTTTTAAATTTTTATCAGTTTTTATAACGTAAATTATTATAATTCATTTTCTTGTTTACTCAAATATTCTAAGTCCTGACCTGTTAAATGTAAATTTTTGTTGTTTTTATTGTTTTTTAAATATTATTTTTCTATGTAAGTATGTATTCTTTACTTAACAGTTAAAATTCATTATTTTAATAATATGTTTTAGTTTGTTTATTGCAAGGTGTATTGTCGTGTTTCAAAGTGATTCGCACCCACCCGGTACATTTTGATAGAAAATTTGATTTTATGAAGTTTAAATTGAAACATTGTAAATTGGAGAAGGGGGGGGGCAAATCGACGGAGATACCAGGCTTTTTGACACGAGTCGACGCAAGAGTAGGCGGTGCGACTTTTGGCTCGTTAATTATTGAGATTTTTTTGTTTTAATTGATTTGAAGTTGTGAGTTATAATTTTTGAGTTAAATAAAGTGATTTTTATGCGATTGCATTACTGAATATTTTTGATATTTAGAATTAATTTAGATAAATTATTTATGAGTGGCTACTGAACAATAGTTGATTTGATTGGTTTGGTGGAATTGGAAAGAAAACAGTGAAAATAAAAATTGAGTTTGAATTATTAAAAATGACAACCTTGAAATGTAAACCAATGAAATTGCTTTGAAGTTAGACGCTATTACAATAACGAAATTTTTGCGATTGAAGTACTATGCGTGTTGCCTAAACTGAACCGGGTAAAGTCATAAATAAGATAGATTTGAACAGAGTTAAATGTAATATCGAATTATGCTTTTTTGTGGTGAACGTTTAATATTATTACAAGATTAAGTACTATTTAAATTATCTGAAGTTTCCCGATGTAAATTAGACTTTGCAAACGACGCGCCACCTATATTATCCATATCTTAGATCGACTATAGTTTGTTATTTATTTTTTCTTTCCTACACCTTGTTTATTATTTTCAGAGTTTCTGTGAAAACGGTTGGTTTCCCAAAAAAAATTATTTGACCAAAGTTGTAGCTCGTTAAATTTCCTATCCGGTTTGGGTTATCAGTTTCTTACTAGGACAATTTCTTTATGAGATACGGGGTTCGTAAGAAAAGAAAAAAAATAAAATCTGAATTTTTTTAACATTTTTTCCTTTAATTTAGTTTATAACTTGAAATTCGTTGATTCTAGACGATAAGGGGTTATAACCTAATTTGTAGATAAGCGAATGATCTTTAAAAAAGTTCTAATCTATAAAACCTAAAAAATCAATAATATCGGAGATATGGCTGTTTGAAATTAGAAATTTAAAAAATTGCTTTAAATTGAGGTACCTCCCAAGGGTTTGGACTTAGACAAAAATTTTATTTAAAAATTTGTCTTAGAAAAGTATCCTTTATCAAAGGATAGTATCACCACCTCAAAGGTTCTCCGCAGTTACGGGGACACCCTGTATATGCATTAGTGACATAATAATTAATTATATTATTTTTTGTTTATGTAGATATTTGAAAAAATTGATTTAACCACACTTTTGTTGCGGATTACATTTTTTGGCTGCAGTTTGGTGCTTTGGAAGAATTAAAACGACCAAAAAGTATGTGATCTCACTTGATGCAAGATTGCAAAGATATTATTCTTAACAAAATTCATTCATTAAATTAATCATATTTTTATGACAATAATCAAAGTTTGAATAATAGTGTTTATTTTCAGTAATCGTCCATACGCACGTCTTAAAATTTTCCATGGTAGAGTATTTTGCAACGATTGGGAAAAAAGAAAGAACACCTTAAATAGAAATGTATTCCGTGTTACGTTTGATTCCTCGGTGCCAGCTGTTGTGGTTACTCTGTAAAGGTAATGCATGTTTTTAAAGTTCTACTTTTTTTTACATACTTCATAATTTTTACAACTGCAAATATGAAATCCTTGAAGTCATGGTTTACCTTATGCTATCGCTTTGTTTAGATCGTAAAACCTGACCTGCACCAAGATGTTTTCATATTGGAAAATAGTACTAACGTAAATAATAAATAGTAATATGTACTATACGTAAAATAGTACTACGCAACGGTAGTGGTAAAATTTAGTTTGTTTAAGCTTTTTCTTAAATCTGTCAATTTTTAAAATTCTCAATACAAATTTCAACAGATACACATATTGTTTATTTTTCAGGCTTTGGAATACACACCATATGAAAGCAATTACAGGTGTAGGTAAGGTTGAACAAAGACAAGATATAGTATTGTAAGTTATTAAAGGTGACGAAGAAAACTGTTTACGATTAGATTGGTTTTGAGTTTTAATAACGATTTAAGAAATAACATCCGGATAAAAACTAAAAAGGTTTGTGAGATTTACTTTTTCTTGTCTACAGATTTATGGCTATTTTTGTAATTTGCATGCATTTCAAGTTTCATAAATGTTTATTAATTGTTTGACATTATCATTCAATAAAAATAATGTAATCTATAAAGTAGCTAAACTTTATTTCCGATATTTATCGTTAGGTGTCGTTAAATCTCTTTTAGTTGAAATTTTAAAAGTTTCAAGTTTGTGTCGTGTGTCAACAAAACAATAACCCAATTTAATTTTGTTTTCGCGTATTTAAACAAATTATAAACTTATGAAATTCTTACTGATTTTAAATGTTTAATTTGTTCTAGTTATCATAACAAATCAAGTGTTAGTGTGTGAGTTACCTGTGTAGAAAATTTGGAACAATGGTTGGAAAAATAAAAATGAGAGGTTAGTTACAATGGAATTTACAATTTTGTTGATATTCAGGCAGAAATTACCAAGTTCAACCTTGTTAATTTTTAATATTCAAATTAAAACAATAATTTTTACATTTGCTATAAATCGGTGACTTCTGCCAGAATAACAACGATCTGTGTAACTGCTTTCTTGTGCTTATCGTCAATTGAAGTAAAAATTTGTAAAGCATTAGAATACATAGAAATTAATATTAGAATAGCTTTTCATGTAATTATACTGACCACATAAACTTTAAAGCAATTGTGTAAAGTAGGTATACTCTGGTGTCGCATTATTTTATCTACTTTGAATAGTAAAAAGTACATATTGAATACTATATAGTTAAGCAGGCTTTAAACAGCTACACGCTGAAGTTTTGATGTGGCTACTTTTAAAACGAATTCTTCGAAGAAGGTAGAGAAAGATGCAAGCGAACTAGAACTAATTTCAAATTTGCTTTGATTTTTTTAACAACGAAATTGTTGTTAATAGCTTTCTTTTATTTTGAATCTAATCGTACAGCAAAACATGGGTAAAACATTTTAGTTTTTATTTTTTATTAGAATATGTTGTTTTCAAAATATGCTAATTTGTAAATAACATATTAAACTATTGTTTCGAAAGGCGGGCGAATCAGCTCAAAACTAGTCGAATTTGTAAATAAAATTTTTAACGAAAATAAAATATAACTAATAGAATATTCCGAAAATACTTAAAATTTTTATCGGTACATTTTAATATTATAAGTAAAGTAGTTTAATATCATTGTGTGAATCATTATTGCATTTCATGCTAAAACAAGTTTATACATCATGATTCACAAGAAACGTGATAAACTGTTCAGTATTTTTGAATAATTTTTTATCTTTTAAATAATAAAATATCTTTTAATATCAAAATTTTATCAGGTTACATTATAGTAAATTTGTAAATTAAAAATACTTATTGTTAGCTTTTCGTAAATGATCAAAATCTCTTGTTTAGCAATTGTCGTAAAAACGAGTTCAATAAAATACTTAATTATGTTTTTTACTTGCGTAATAACGTGGCTATCCTGAAAAATGAAAATTTTAACAATTTTTAAAACCTTTTTTTGTTCATTGAGTAAAAGCTAGATGAAATCTAATGCACTTACATAAATATTTTTCATAGTTTATATTTCTGTACAATTTTTGTTTCATTACTTTTTGCTCTAAGACAACAGGGAAGCAGGAATTTACGGTAATTATAAATGCTCTCTTCCTGTATATCGGTAAGCAATTAAGCAAACTGTAGATGAAAGATTAAGTTCTGTGATGATTTGGGCTACTTTTGATTACAATGAATAATGCAACATCGTTGTGTTTCGGTTGTTATTATTAGATTGCTTAAGCAGGTTCGGGCCACGTTGCCCGAGTGATAAATGAATGTTTACAGGTACAGCGATCACTGATCATTTATTGAAAATGTTCTACAGTTTTTATAGTTATTTATAGGAAAATCAAATTTCTACAGAACTGTAAAATTATAATTTATACAAATCAAGTTATTGTGCAAAATTTAGTTTGAAATATCACTTTCATTTTTATCTGAAAATTTAATATGTTGTAGGGGGTTGCTTAGTTAATGAGCCCTGCAAATGTCAATATAGCTTTGTTATTAGTTTTGGAATTATTAATTTTTGAAATTTATTTATTATGTTATTGTTTTTCTCAAAATTCGCGATATAGCTGTAGCAAAATCGCTGCCAATTCGGTAATTTAATGGCGTCTGGGTTGATTATTTTTTCTCTGGGGCGGAACATTTTAATGGATTTTTCGAAATAAAAAAATTTAAAGATTTTCGAAGAATAAGGTCCGTATCGTGAATTTTTTGAAAAACGTAAAAGTCGCCTTTCTGACCAAGTTATCTTTCATTTTTATCTGAAAATTTAATATGTTGTAGGGGGTTGCTTAGTTAATGAGCCCTGCAAATGCCAATATAGTTTTGTTAGTAGTTTTGGAATTATTAATTTTTTTAATTTATTTATTTAGTTATTGTTTTTCTCAAAGTTCGCGAAATAGCTGTAGCAAAATCGCTGCGAATTCGGTAATTTAGTAGCGTTTGTGTTGATTATTTTTTCTCTGGGGCGGAACAATGTATTAGATTTTTCGAAAAAAAAAAATTTAAAGATTTTTGAAAAATATGGTCCGTATCGCGAATTTTTTGAAAACGTATAGTCGCCTTTCTGACGAAGATCACATTCATTTTTATCTGAAAATTTAATATGTTGTAGGGGGTTGCTTAGTTAATGAGCCCTGCGAATATCAATATATTTTTGTAATTAGTTTTTTAATTATTAATTTTTGAAATTTATTTATTTTGTTTTTGTTTTTGACAAAATTCGCCATTTAGCTGTAGCAAAATCGCTGCCAATTCGGTAATTTAGTGGCGTTTGGGTTGACTATTTTTTCTCTGGGGCGGAACATTGTATAAGATTTTTTGAAATACAAAAATTTTTAGATTTTCGAAAAATATGGTCCGTATCGCGAATTTTTTGAAGTACGTAAAAGTGGTCTTTCTAACGAAGTTCACTTTCATTTTTATCTGAAAATTTAATATGTTGTAGGGGCTTGTTTAGTTAATAAGCGCTGAAAATGTCAATATAGTTTTGTTATTAGTTTTGGAATTATTAATTTTTGAAATTTATTTATTATGTTATTGTTTTTCTAAAAATTCGCGATATAGCTGTAGCAAAATCGCTGCGAATTCGGTAATTTCGTAGCGTTTGGGTTGATTATTTTTTCTCTGGCGCGGAACATAGAACATTGTATTAGATTTTTTTAAATAAAGAAGTTCAATGATTTTCGAAGAATAAGGTCCGTATCGCGAATTTTTTGAAAAACGTAAAAGTCGCCTTTCTGACGAAGTTCACTTTCCTTTTTATCTGAAAATTTAATATGTTGTAGGGGGTTGCTTGAAAAATATTTTTATTTTCTCTCGGCTTCGCCGTCGGGAAGTTTTGAAAAAAATTTTCGTTGGGAAAGTTGTATTTTTCAATTTTTCTCTCGGCTCGGGGCTGTTTTTAGAATAACAACGCGAGAATCTCTAATTACAATTTGCCGAAGGTTTTTAGAAATTAAAAAAATCCAAAGTTATTTGAAAATTATCGTGTGTAACATATATTTTTTTGAATAATTTGAAAGTTGCTTTTCTGATGAGTTTTCTTTTCTATTTAATCTGAAAATAATTTGCAGACATTAATATAGGAAAGACATTAACTTAAGAACACAACCTGACAAAGCATTTATTTTATTTTATCCAAGTATATTTGTGTGGTGTATTGTTAAAAGGGCCAAAGTAACGGTTTTAGATTTGATGGCCCAGTACGTAACATAAGTTATGCACCTAATTGATATCTATTCTAGTGGTAACCGTAACAGACTCATGACATTATTGTTATTATCACCGAAATAAACATAGTTGTACAGTTGAAACGTAAGCAGGTGTCCGGTGGACACTAATAACGTGTATTGGAATTTTACCTGAATACGTGATTATACAGATGTTTATCAATCCCATTATTGTGTTTTCTTAACACTTCTTGCAAGCCTTGTTTACTGCCCTGTGAGAACAGTGTAAATCGTAATAAAAGCATTTATTTTACAATCATTTATTTCTTAAATTTAATCCGATACAATTCTGATTAGGACCTTGGTCTTTATTTTTTTGCAATGAAGAATAAATGAATTAAAAGTGTATACCTTTTATGAAATTTTAAAAAATGTAAATGTTTGTTTTACAGAAGTCAAGTCGTAGGTGAACAGCTACAACCCGAGAAAGATGAACTTGCCTGTGCAGAAAAAGTTATCAAGGTTTTGAGTTATTATTAATCGCTATGAAAACTTTTATATCAGCTTTTTGATTTGTTTGGGCCGTTACTATGAGTTCATGGAACAACAGGTTTGTGATATTTTATATTTGATGTGGGCAAGATAACTATTGTTTTTACATAGCATTTATGCAGTGCCGCGCCGACCACCGGCCGCGCCTGTGTGTAAAACCTATGAAGCGCCTCTTTTTTTGTCGTTGTGTTTCGACATAAATATTTTTTTTATTTCTCAAATTTTGACTGAAATAATATGTTCTGCAGTTTTATATAGCATTTTCTTAAATAGGTAAAAACGGTTCACTTCTGATTGGTAATTACTGCGAAAAATAAAACGCGAATTAAATTTTTACATACTTGATTTGAGATATTATTTCAATGATGGGCGCTTGCATTTCATCCGGCGCCCCTATTGCCTTGGCGCCTGTGTGCGCCGCACACTTCACACATATGGGCGGCTCGGCCCTGCATTTATGTTTCAAAATATCAAACGTTCAATTAGTTACAGATAATTACAGAATTCATTATTGTAAGAATTAATTTAATTATTTTTAGTGCTGCCATCTAACAGGTTAACATCAAAGGACGACATAGGTTTATACAATGCCGGTTATCTGTCAAAGCGAAGGAATCTGCAAATTAGGTAAATATTTGACTATACATCAAGTTTGATTATTTGTCGTTGGTGGCGCTTATTTTGTTGACGATTTAATTGACAAGTACGAAAGTAATTTGATTATTTTTGTTTTAGAACGATAGATACACGAAATTAATTATGGATTTTCAATTTTTTCTGGTAGAATGGAACACATGGAGATCGTAATAGAAAATTTGAGGACGTGCTAAATCAATATTGAAAATTTATCGAGATGTAGTATCAATAAGTAGCTCTGCTGCATTTGAAATTGATAGGTGAGTTACATCCAGTAATATTTTGTTGTGGCAGTTCAAAGTTATCGAACTATTTACTAAATTATATTAAATTTTTGTAGAAGAAAAGCTGTTATGAGACAGTTGGCAGACTTGGAGGTTTGAGAATAGGAAAATTTCAGCCGAGTTACCGAAAGTGTTAAGCATTCAATCACAAGTAGAAGATAGTGTCGATGGTGGACCAATATGAATTGAAAGGTGGGTTTCGTTTAATTTTGTGTGCCAACAAATAGTTATTTGTTAATTTATATGTATTTGAAATATTCGGAATTTTTACTAGGGTTTCATGCGTGATAATATTTAACGAACAAAATGTCTATGAAAATATGTTTTTCTTTTTGCTAGTGGTTTGACTGCAGCACATGGATCAATATTATGATGCAGTTTGTTTTTTGAACTCTCGAAAGTTCAAGGCAACACTCAAAAACATCGAAATGACATTTCAATCTTGAAATTTACAACGAAAACCTTGGTTGTTAATAATTAAATACAAATTAAAAAGTAGCAAATATTATGTCAAACGGCAGTAGCATGCAGCCTAATTTTGATGTTTTTATAGTAAATTTATGACAATTTTTTGAGAAATTCCTACCGATTTAAGATTTTAAATTTGTTTTAGATTTCATAACGAATGGAATAGTGTAATGCAGAAAGTTGGTAGGAGGAACAACCATTAGAAAATTGACGAAGGTGAAGTTCAACCGATGGATTTGCTGTATTAAAAAATGAAGGTTAGCTTGATTTGTACAATATTAAGCAAGATTGACATTACCTTGAGCATGCAAACCATCCACTCATTGAAACTGCCCTATTTCTAGCAGTTTACATTTATGCGACTGCCGATTTACAATTTTGTTTTACCGGTTTTCTTTATGTTAGTTTATTTATTATATTTCTGTAGCGTATTATATAAGGCCAATCTCACTTTTTAAATTTTACGGCATAAAGTTAGATATTGGTCTACTTGTAATCAATTCTATTAGTACCTATTACAGACTCAGCATTGATCATTTTACCGATAACAATAGTTATTTGTCGAGCTTTGCTTTTAAAGTGTTAGGAGAACATAAATAAGAAAAATTGTTACAATTTTTCTTCGGGTTTATGTTTTCTTGTTCCTAAAAGGTAAAATACATTAAATTATTTGTGAAATTTTGCTTTTAAAGTATTAGGAAAGCATAAATAAGACAACTTGTTACAATTTCCCCTCTGGTTTATGTTTTTCTGTTCCAAAAAGGTAACAAACACTAAATTACTTGTGGAGTTTTGCTTTTCAAGTATTTGGAAAGCATAAATAAGAAAACTTGTTACAATTTCTCTTCCGGTTTATGTTTTCCTGTTCCAAAAAGGTAAAAACCACTAAATTATTTGTGGAGTTTTGCTTTTCAAGTATTAGGAAAGCATAATTAAGAAAACTAGTTACAATTTCTCCTCCGGCTTATGTTTCCCTGTTCCAAAAAGGTGCAAAAAATTAAATTATTTGTGAAGTTTTACTTTTAAAGTATTAGGAAAACATAAATAAGAAAACTTGTTACAATATCTCTTCCGGTTTATGTTTTCTTGTTCTAAAAAGGTAAAAAAACACTAAATTATTTGTGGAGTTTTACTTTTAATGTATTAGGAAAGCATAAATAAGAAAACTTGTTACAGTTTCTCTTCCGGTTTATGTTTTCCTGTTCCAAAAAGGTAAAAAACACTTAATTATTTGTGGAGTTTTGCTTTTCAAGTATTAGGAAAGCATAAATAAGAAAACTTGTTGCAAATCTTCTCCGGTTTATGTTTCCCTGTTCCAAAAACGTAAAAAAACACTAAATTATTTGTCGAGTTTTGCTTTTAAAGTGTTACGAGAACATAAATAAGAAAAATTGTTACAATTTCTCTTCGGATTTATGTTTTCTTGTTCCTAAAAGGTAAAATACATTAAATTATTTGTGAAGTTTTGCTTTTAAAGTATTAGGAAAGCATAAATAAGAAAACTTGTTACAATTTCCCCTCTGGTTTATGTTTTTCAGTTCCAAAAAGGTAAAAAACACTAAATTACTTGTGGAGTTTTGCTTTTCAAGTATTAGGAAAGCATAAATAAGAAAACTTGTTACAATTTCTCTTCCGGTTTATGTTTTCCTGTTCCAAAAAGGTAAAAACCACTAAATTATTTGTGGAGTTTTGCTTTTCAAGTATTAGGAAAGCATAATTAAGAAAACTAGTTACAATTTCTCCTCCGGCTTATGTTTCCCTGTTCCAAAAAGGTGAAAAAAATTAAATTATTTGTGAAGTTTTACTTTTAAAGTATTAGGAAGACATAAATAGGAAAACTTGTTACAATATCTCTTCCGGTTTATGTTTTCTTGTTCTGAAAAGGTAAAAAAACACTAAATTATTTGTCGAGTTTTGCTTTTAAAGTGTTACGAGAACATAAATAAGAAAAATTGTTACAATTTCTCTTCGGATTTATGTTTTCTTGTTCCTAAAAGGTAAAATACATTAAATTATTTGTGAAGTTTTGCTTTTAAAGTATTAGGAAAGCATAAATAAGAAAACTTGTTACAATTTCTCTTCCGGTTTATGTTTTCCTGTTCCAAAAAGGTAAAAACTACTAAATTATTTGTGGAGTTTTGCTTTTCAAGTATTAGGAAAGCATAATTAAGAAAACTAGTTACAATTTCTCCTCCGGCTTATGTTTCCCTGTTCCAAAAAGGTGAAAAAAATTAAATTATTTGTGAAGTTTTACTTTTAAAGTATTAGGAAGACATAAATAAGAAAACTTGTTACAATATCTCTTCCGGTTTATGTTTTCTTGTTCTAAAAAGGTAAAAAAACACTAAATTATTTGTGGAGTTTTACTTTTAATGTATTAGGAAAGCATAAATAAGAAAACTTGTTACAGTTTCTCTTCCGGTTTATGTTTTCCTGTTCCAAAAAGGTAAAAACCACTAAATTATTTGTGAAGTTTTGCTTTTAAAGTATTAGGAAAGCATAAATAAGAAAACTTGTTACAATTTCTCTTCCGGTTTATGTTTTCCTGTTCAGAAAAGGTAAAAACCACTAAATTATTTGTGGAGTTTTGCTTTTCAAGTATTAGGAAAGTATAATTAAGAAAACTAGTTAGAATTTCTCCTCCGGCTTATGTTTCCCTATTCCAAAAAGGTGAAAAAAATTAAATTATTTGTGAAGTTTTACTTTTAAAGTATTAGGAAGACATAAATAAGAAAACTTGTTACAATATCTCTTCCGGTTTATGTTTTCTTGTTCTAAAAAGGTAAAAAAACACTAAATTATTTGTCGAGTTTTGCTTTTAAAGTGTTACGAGAACATAAATAAGAAAAATTGTTACAATTTCTCTTCGGATTTATGTTTTCTTGTTCCTAAAAGGTAAAATACATTAAATTATTTGTGAAGTTTTGCTTTTAAAGTATTAGGAAAGCATAAATAAGAAAACTTGTTACAATTTCCCCTCTGGTTTATGTTTTTCTGTTCCAAAAAGGTAAAAAACACTAAATTACTTGTGGAGTTTTGCTTTTCAAGTATTAGGAAAGCATAAATAAGAAAACTTGTTACAATTTCTCTACCGGTTTATGTTTTCCTGTTCCAAAAAGGTAAAAACCACTAAATTATTTGTGGAGTTTTGCTTTTCAAGTATTAGGAAAGCATAATTAAGAAAACTAGTTAGAATTTCTCCTCCGGCTTATGTTTCCCTCTTCCAAAAAGGTGAAAAAAATTAAATTATTTGTGAAGTTTTACTTTTAAAGTATTAGGAAGACATAAATAAGAAAACTTGTTACAATATCTCTTCCGGTTTATGTTTTCTTGTTCTAAAAAGGTAAAAAAACACTAAATTATTTGTCGAGTTTTGCTTTTAAAGTGTTACGAGAACATAAATAAGAAAAATTGTTACAATTTCTCTTCGGATTTATGTTTTCTTGTTCCTAAAAGGTAAAATACATTAAATTATTTGTGAAGTTTTGCTTTTAAAGTATTAGGAAAGCATGAATAAGAAAACTTGTTACAATTTCCCCTCTGGTTTATGTTTTTCAGTTCCAAAAAGGTAAAAAACACTAAATTACTTGTGGAGTTTTGCTTTTCAAGTATTAGGAAAGCATAAATAAGAAAACTTGTTACAATTTCTTTTCCGGTTTATGTTTTCTTGTTCCAAAAAGGTAAAAACCACTAAATTATTTGTGAAGTTTTGCTTTTAAAGTATTAGGAAAGCATAAATAAGAAAACTTGTTACAATTTCTCTTCCGGTTTATGTTTTCCTGTTCAGAAAAGGTAAAAACCACTAAATTATTTGTGGAGTTTTGCTTTTCAAGTATTAGGAAAGCATAATTAAGAAAACTAGTTAGAATTTCTCCTCCGGCTTATGTTTCCCTGTTCCAAAAAGGTGAAAAAAATTAAATTATTTGTGAAGTTTTACTTTTAAAGTATTAGGAAGACATAAATAAGAAAACTTGTTACAATATCTCTTCCGGTTTATGTTTCCCTGTTCCAAAAACGTAAAAAAACACTAAATTATTTGTCGAGTTTTGCTTTTAAAGTGTTACGAGAACATAAATAAGAAAAATTGTTACAATTTCTCTTCGGATTTATGTTTTCTTGTTCCTAAAAGGTAAAATACATTAAATTATTTGTGAAGTTTTGCTTTTAAAGTATTAGGAAAGCATAAATAAGAAAACTTGTTACAATTTCCCCTCTGGTTTATGTTTTTCTGTTCCAAAAAGGTAAAAAACACTAAATTACTTGTGGAGTTTTGCTTTTCAAGTATTAGGAAAGCATAAATAAGAAAACTTGTTACAATTTCTCTTCCGGTTTATGTTTTCCTGTTCCAAAAAGGTAAAAACCACTAAATTATTTGTAGAGTTTTGCTTTTCAAGTATTAGGAAAGCATAATTAAGAAAACTAGTTAGAATTTCTCCTCCGGCTTATGTTTCCCTGTTCCAAAAAGGTGAAAAAAATTAAATTATTTGTGAAGTTTTACTTTTAAAGTATTAGGAAGACATAAATAAGAAAACTTGTTACAATATCTCTTCCGGTTTATGTTTCCCTGTTCCAAAAACGTAAAAAAACACTAAATTATTTGTCGAGTTTTGCTTTTAAAGTGTTACGAGAACATAAATGAGAAAAATTGTTACAATTTCTCTTCGGATTTATGTTTTCTTGTTCCTAAAATGTAAAATACATTAAATTATTTCTGAAGTTTTGCTTTTAAAGTATTAGGAAAGCATAAATAAGAAAACTTGTTACAATTTCCCCTCTGGTTTATGTTTTTCAGTTCCAAAAAGGTAAAAAACACTAAATTACTTGTGGAGTTTTGCTTTTCAAGTATTAGGAAAGCATAATTAAGAAAACTAGTTACAATTTCTCCTCCGGCTTATGTTTCCCTGTTCCAAAAAGGTGAAAAAAATTAAATTATTTGTGAAGTTTTACTTTTAAAGTATTAGGAAGACATAAATAAGAAAACTTGTTACAATATTTCTTCCGGTTTATGTTTTCTTGTTCTAAAAAGGTAAAAAAACACTAAATTATTTGTCGAGTTTTGCTTTTAAAGTGTTACGAGAACATAAATAAGAAAAATTGTAACAATTTTTCTTCGGATTTATGTTTTCTTGTTCCTAAAAGGTAAAATACATTAAATTATTTGTGAAGTTTTGCTTTTAAAGTATTAGGAAAGCATAAATAAGAAAACTTGTTACAATTTCCCCTCTGGTTTATGTTTTTCAGTTCCAAAAAGGTAAAAAACACTAAATTACTTGTGGAGTTTTGCTTTTCAAGTATTAGGAAAGCATAAATAAGAAAACTTGTTACAATTTCTCTTCCGGTTTATGTTTTCCTGTTCCAAAAAGGTAAAAACCACTAAATTATTTGTGGAATTTTGCTTTTCAAGTATTAGGAAAGCATAATTAAGAAAACTAGTTACAATTTCTCCTCCGGCTTATGTTTCCCTGTTCCAAAAAGGTGAAAAAAATTAAATTATTTGTGAAGTTTTACTTTTAAAGTATTAGGAAAGCATAAATAAGAAAACTTGTTACAATTTCTCTTCCGGTTTATGTTTTCCTGTTCCAAAAAGGTAAAAACCACTAAATTATTTGTGGAGTTTTGCTTTTCAAGTATTAGGAAAGCATAATTAAGAAAACTAGTTACAATTTCTCCTCCGGCTTATGTTTCCCTGTTCCAAAAAGTTGAAAAAAATTAAATTATTTGTGAAGTTTTACTTTTAAAGTATTAGGAAAACATAAATAAGAAAACTTGTTACAATATCTCTTCCGGTTTATGTTTTCTTGTTCTAAAAAGGTAAAAAAACACTAAATTATTTGTGGAGTTTTACTTTTAATGTATTAGGAAAGCATAAATAAGAAAACTTGTTACAGTTTCTCTTCCGGTTTATGTTTTCCTGTTCCAAAAAGGTAAAAAACACTTAATTATTTGTGGAGTTTTGCTTTTCAAGTATTAGGAAAGCATAAATAAGAAAACTTGTTGCAAATCTCCTCCGGTTTATGTTTCCCTGTTCCAAAAACGTAAAAAAACACTAAATTATTTGTCGAGTTTTGCTTTTAAAGTGTTACGAGAACATAAATAAGAAAAATTGTTACAATTTCTCTTCGGATTTATGTTTTCTTGTTCCTAAAAGGTAAAATACATTAAATTATTTGTGAAGTTTTGCTTTTAAAGTATTAGGAAAGCATAAATAAGAAAACTAGTTAGAATTTCTCCTCCGGCTTATGTTTCCCTGTTCCAAAAAGGTGAAAAAAATTAAATTATTTGTGAAGTTTTACTTTTAAAGTATTAGGAAGACATAAATAAGAAAACTTGTTACAATATCTCTTCCGGTTTATGTTTTCTTGTTCTAAAAAGGTAAAAAAACACTAAATTATTTGTCGAGTTTTGCTTTTAAAGTGTTACGAGAACATAAATGAGAAAAATTGTTACAATTTCTCTTCGGATTTATGTTTTCTTGTTCCTAAAAGGTAAAATACATTAAATTATTTCTGAAGTTTTGCTTTTAAAGTATTAGGAAAGCATAAATAAGAAAACTTGTTACAATTTCCCCTCTGGTTTATGTTTTTCAGTTCCAAAAAGGTAAAAAACACTAAATTACTTGTGGAGTTTTGCTTTTCAAGTATTAGGAAAGCATAATTAAGAAAACTAGTTACAATTTCTCCTCCGGCTTATGTTTCCCTGTTCCAAAAAGGTGAAAAAAATTAAATTATTTGTGAAGTTTTACTTTTAAAGTATTAGGAAGACATAAATAAGAAAACTTGTTACAATATTTCTTCCGGTTTATGTTTTCTTGTTCTAAAAAGGTAAAAAAACACTAAATTATTTGTCGAGTTTTGCTTTTAAAGTGTTACGAGAACATAAATAAGAAAAATTGTAACAATTTTTCTTCGGATTTATGTTTTCTTGTTCCTAAAAGGTAAAATACATTAAATTATTTGTGAAGTTTTGCTTTTAAAGTATTAGGAAAGCATAAATAAGAAAACTTGTTACAATTTCCCCTCTGGTTTATGTTTTTCAGTTCCAAAAAGGTAAAAAACACTAAATTACTTGTGGAGTTTTGCTTTTCAAGTATTAGGAAAGCATAAATAAGAAAACTTGTTACAATTTCTCTTCCGGTTTATGTTTTCCTGTTCCAAAAAGGTAAAAACCACTAAATTATTTGTGGAATTTTGCTTTTCAAGTATTAGGAAAGCATAATTAAGAAAACTAGTTACAATTTCTCCTCCGGCTTATGTTTCCCTGTTCCAAAAAGGTGAAAAAAATTAAATTATTTGTGAAGTTTTACTTTTAAAGTATTAGGAAAGCATAAATAAGAAAACTTGTTACAATTTCTCTTCCGGTTTATGTTTTCCTGTTCCAAAAAGGTAAAAACCACTAAATTATTTGTGGAGTTTTGCTTTTCAAGTATTAGGAAAGCATAATTAAGAAAACTAGTTACAATTTCTCCTCCGGCTTATGTTTCCCTGTTCCAAAAAGTTGAAAAAAATTAAATTATTTGTGAAGTTTTACTTTTAAAGTATTAGGAAAACATAAATAAGAAAACTTGTTACAATATCTCTTCCGGTTTATGTTTTCTTGTTCTAAAAAGGTAAAAAAACACTAAATTATTTGTGGAGTTTTACTTTTAATGTATTAGGAAAGCATAAATAAGAAAACTTGTTACAGTTTCTCTTCCGGTTTATGTTTTCCTGTTCCAAAAAGGTAAAAAACACTTAATTATTTGTGGAGTTTTGCTTTTCAAGTATTAGGAAAGCATAAATAAGAAAACTTGTTGCAAATCTCCTCCGGTTTATGTTTCCCTGTTCCAAAAACGTAAAAAAACACTAAATTATTTGTCGAGTTTTGCTTTTAAAGTGTTACGAGAACATAAATAAGAAAAATTGTAACAATTTCTCTTCGGATTTATGTTTTCTTGTTCCTAAAAGGTAAAATACATTAAATTATTTGTGAAGTTTTGCTTTTAAAGTATTAGGAAAGCATAAATAAGAAAACTAGTTAGAATTTCTCCTCCGGCTTATGTTTCCCTGTTCCAAAAAGGTGAAAAAAATTAAATTATTTGTGAAGTTTTACTTTTAAAGTATTAGGAAGACATAAATAAGAAAACTTGTTACAATATCTCTTCCGGTTTATGTTTTCTTGTTCTAAAAAGGTAAAAAAACACTAAATTATTTGTCGAGTTTTGCTTTTAAAGTGTTACGAGAACATAAATAAGAAAAATTGTTACAATTTCTCTTCGGATTTATGTTTTCTTGTTCCTAAAAGGTAAAATACATTAAATTATTTGTGAAGTTTTGCTTTTAAAGTATTAGGAAAGCATAAATAAGAAAACTTGTTACAATTTCCCCTCTGGTTTATGTTTTTCAGTTCCAAAAAGGTAAAAAACACTAAATTACTTGTGGAGTTTTGCTTTTCAAGTATTAGGAAAGCATAAATAAGAAAACTTGTTACAATTTCTCTTCCGGTTTATGTTTTCCTGTTCCAAAAAGGTAAAAACCACTAAATTATTTGTGGAGTTTTGCTTTTCAAGTATTAGGAAAGCATAATTAAGAAAACTAGTTACAATTTCTCCTCCGGCTTATGTTTCCCTGTTCCAAAAAGGTGAAAAAAATTAAATTATTTGTGAAGTTTTACTTTTAAAGTATTAGGAAGACATAAATAAGAAAACTTGTTACAATATCTCTTCCGGTTTATGTTTTCTTGTTCTAAAAAGGTAAAAAAACACTAAATTATTTGTCGAGTTTTGCTTTTAAAGTGTTACGAGAACATAAATGAGAAAAATTGTTACAATTTCTCTTCGGATTTATGTTTTCTTGTTCCTAAAAGGTAAAATACATTAAATTATTTGTGAAGTTTTGCTTTTAAAGTATTAGGAAAGCATAAATAACAAAACTTGTTACAATTTCCCCTCTGGTTTATGTTTTTCAGTTCCAAAAAGGTAAAAAACACTAAATTACTTGTCGAGTTTTGCTTTTCAAGTATTAGGAAAGCATAAATAAGAAAACTTGTTACAATTTCTCTTCCGGTTTATGTTTTCCTGTTCCAAAAAGGTAAAAACCACTAAATTATTTGTGGAGTTTTGCTTTTCAAGTATTAGGAAAGCATAATTAAGAAAACTAGTTACAATTTCTCCTCCGGCTTATGTTTCCCTGTTCCAAAAAGGTGAAAAAAATTAAATTATTTGTGAAGTTTTACTTTTAAAGTATTAGGAAGACATAAATAAGAAAACTTGTTACAATATCTCTTCCGGTTTATGTTTTCTTGTTCTAAAAAGGTAAAAAAACACTAAATTATTTGTCGAGTTTTGCTTTTAAAGTGTTACGAGAACATAAATAAGAAAAATTGTTACAATTTCTCTTCGGATTTATGTTTTCTAGTTCCTAAAAGGTAAAATACATTAAATTATTTGTGAAGTTTTGCTTTTAAAGTATTAGGAAAGCATAAATAAGAAAACTTGTTACAATTTCCCCTCTGGTTTATGTTTTTCTGTTCCAAAAAGGTAAAAAACACTAAATTACTTGTGGAGTTTTGCTTTTCAAGTATTAGGAAAGCATAAATAAGAAAACTTGTTACAATTTCTCTTCCGGTTTATGTTTTCCTGTTCCAAAAAGGTAAAAACCACTAAATTATTTGTGGAGTTTTGCTTTTCAAGTATTAGGAAAGCATAATTAAGAAAACTAGTTACAATTTCTCCTCCGGCTTATGTTTCCCTGTTCCAAAAAGGTGAAAAAAATTAAATTATTTGTGAAGTTTTACTTTTAAAGTATTAGGAAGACATAAATAAGAAAACTTGTTACAATATCTCTTCCGGTTTATGTTTTCTTGTTCTAAAAAGGTAAAAAAACACTAAATTATTTGTCGAGTTTTGCTTTTAAAGTGTTACGAGAACATAAATAAGAAAAATTGTTACAATTTCTCTTCGGATTTATGTTTTCTTGTTCCTAAAAGGTAAAATACATTAAATTATTTGTGAAGTTTTGCTTTTAAAGTATTAGGAAAGCATAAATAAGAAAACTTGTTACAATTTCCCCTCTGGTTTATGTTTTTCAGTTCCAAAAAGGTAAAAAACACTAAATTACTTGTGGAGTTTTGCTTTTCAAGTATTAGGAAAGCATAAATAAGAAAACTTGTTACAATTTCTCTTCCGGTTTATGTTTTCCTGTTCCAAAAAGGTAAAAACCACTAAATTATTTGTGGAGTTTTGCTTTTCAAGTATTAGGAAAGCATAATTAAGAAAACTAGTTACAATTTCTCCTCCGGCTTATGTTTCCCTGTTCCAAAAAGGTGAAAAAAATTAAATTATTTGTGAAGTTTTACTTTTAAAGTATTAGGAAGACATAAATAAGAAAACTTGTTACAATATCTCTTCCGGTTTATGTTTTCTTGTTCTAAAAAGGTAAAAAAACACTAAATTATTTGTCGAGTTTTGCTTTTAAAGTGTTACGAGAACATAAATGAGAAAAATTGTTACAATTTCTCTTCGGATTTATGTTTTCTTGTTCCTAAAAGGTAAAATACATTAAATTATTTGTGAAGTTTTGCTTTTAAAGTATTAGGAAAGCATAAATAAGAAAACTTGTTACAATTTCCCCTCTGGTTTATGTTTTTCAGTTCCAAAAAGGTAAAAAACACTAAATTACTTGTGGAGTTTTGCTTTTCAAGTATTAGGAAAGCATAAATAAGAAAACTTGTTACAATTTCTCTTCCGGTTTATGTTTTCCTGTTCCAAAAAGGTAAAAACCACTAAATTATTTGTGGAGTTTTGCTTTTCAAGTATTAGGAAAGCATAATTAAGAAAACTAGTTACAATTTCTCCTCCGGCTTATGTTTCCCTGTTCCAAAAAGGTGAAAAAAATTAAATTATTTGTGAAGTTTTACTTTTAAAGTATTAGGAAGACATAAATAAGAAAACTTGTTACAATATCTCTTCCGGTTTATGTTTTCTTGTTCTAAAAAGGTAAAAAAACACTAAATTATTTGTCGAGTTTTGCTTTTAAAGTGTTACGAGAACATAAATAAGAAAAATTGTTACAATTTCTCTTCGGATTTATGTTTTCTAGTTCCTAAAAGGTAAAATACATTAAATTATTTGTGAAGTTTTGCTTTTAAAGTATTAGGAAAGCATAAATAAGAAAACTTGTTACAATTTCCCCTCTGGTTTATGTTTTTCTGTTCCAAAAAGGTAAAAAACACTAAATTACTTGTGGAGTTTTGCTTTTCAAGTATTAGGAAAGCATAAATAAGAAAACTTGTTACAATTTCTCTTCCGGTTTATGTTTTCCTGTTCCAAAAAGGTAAAAACCACTAAATTATTTGTGGAGTTTTGCTTTTCAAGTATTAGGAAAGCATAATTAAGAAAACTAGTTACAATTTCTCCTCCGGCTTATGTTTCCCTGTTCCAAAAAGGTGAAAAAAATTAAATTATTTGTGAAGTTTTACTTTTAAAGTATTAGGAAGACATAAATAAGAAAACTTGTTACAATATCTCTTCCGGTTTATGTTTTCTTGTTCTAAAAAGGTAAAAAAACACTAAATTATTTGTCGAGTTTTGCTTTTAAAGTGTTACGAGAACATAAATAAGAAAAATTGTTACAATTTCTCTTCGGATTTATGTTTTCTAGTTCCTAAAAGGTAAAATACATTAAATTATTTGTGAAGTTTTGCTTTTAAAGTATTAGGAAAGCATAAATAAGAAAACTTGTTACAATTTCCCCTCTGGTTTATGTTTTTCTGTTCCAAAAAGGTAAAAAACACTAAATTACTTGTGGAGTTTTGCTTTTCAAGTATTAGGAAAGCATAAATAAGAAAACTTGTTACAATTTCTCTTCCGGTTTATGTTTTCCTGTTCCAAAAAGGTAAAAACCACTAAATTATTTGTGGAGTTTTGCTTTTCAAGTATTAGGAAAGCATAATTAAGAAAACTAGTTACAATTTCTCCTCCGGCTTATGTTTCCCTGTTCCAAAAAGGTGAAAAAAATTAAATTATTTGTGAAGTTTTACTTTTAAAGTATTAGGAAGACATAAATAAGAAAACTTGTTACAATATCTCTTCCGGTTTATGTTTTCTTGTTCTAAAAAGGTAAAAAAACACTAAATTATTTGTCGAGTTTTGCTTTTAAAGTGTTACGAGAACATAAATAAGAAAAATTGTTACAATTTCTCTTCGGATTTATGTTTTCTTGTTCCTAAAAGGTAAAATACATTAAATTATTTGTGAAGTTTTGCTTTTAAAGTATTAGGAAAGCATAAATAAGAAAACTTGTTACAATTTCCCCTCTGGTTTATGTTTTTCAGTTCCAAAAAGGTAAAAAACACTAAATTACTTGTGGAGTTTTGCTTTTCAAGTATTAGGAAAGCATAAATAAGAAAACTTGTTACAATTTCTCTTCCGGTTTATGTTTTCCTGTTCCAAAAAGGTAAAAACCACTAAATTATTTGTGGAGTTTTGCTTTTCAAGTATTAGGAAAGCATAATTAAGAAAACTAGTTACAATTTCTCCTCCGGCTTATGTTTCCCTGTTCCAAAAAGGTGAAAAAAATTAAATTATTTGTGAAGTTTTACTTTTAAAGTATTAGGAAGACATAAATAAGAAAACTTGTTACAATATCTCTTCCGGTTTATGTTTTCTTGTTCTAAAAAGGTAAAAAAACACTAAATTATTTGTCGAGTTTTGCTTTTAAAGTGTTACGAGAACATAAATAAGAAAAATTGTTACAATTTCTCTTCGGATTTATGTTTTCTAGTTCCTAAAAGGTAAAATACATTAAATTATTTGTGAAGTTTTGCTTTTAAAGTATTAGGAAAGCATAAATAAGAAAACTTGTTACAATTTCCCCTCTGGTTTATGTTTTTCTGTTCCAAAAAGGTAAAAAACACTAAATTACTTGTGGAGTTTTGCTTTTCAAGTATTAGGAAAGCATAAATAAGAAAACTTGTTACAATTTCTCTTCCGGTTTATGTTTTCCTGTTCCAAAAAGGTAAAAACCACTAAATTATTTGTGGAGTTTTGCTTTTCAAGTATTAGGAAAGCATAATTAAGAAAACTAGTTACAATTTCTCCTCCGGCTTATGTTTCCCTGTTCCAAAAAGGTGAAAAAAATTAAATTATTTGTGAAGTTTTACTTTTAAAGTATTAGGAAGACATAAATAAGAAAACTTGTTACAATATCTCTTCCGGTTTATGTTTTCTTGTTCTAAAAAGGTAAAAAAACACTAAATTATTTGTCGAGTTTTGCTTTTAAAGTGTTACGAGAACATAAATAAGAAAAATTGTTACAATTTCTCTTCGGATTTATGTTTTCTTGTTCCTAAAAGGTAAAATACATTAAATTATTTGTGAAGTTTTGCTTTTAAAGTATTAGGAAAGCATAAATAAGAAAACTTGTTACAATTTCCCCTCTGGTTTATGTTTTTCAGTTCCAAAAAGGTAAAAAACACTAAATTACTTGTGGAGTTTTGCTTTTCAAGTATTAGGAAAGCATAAATAAGAAAACTTGTTACAATTTCTCTTCCGGTTTATGTTTTCCTGTTCCAAAAAGGTAAAAACCACTAAATTATTTGTGGAGTTTTGCTTTTCAAGTATTAGGAAAGCATAATTAAGAAAACTAATTACAATTTCTCCTCCGGCTTATGTTTCCCTGTTCCAAAAAGGTGAAAAAAATTAAATTATTTGTGAAGTTTTACTTTTAAAGTATTAGGAAGACATAAATAAGAAAACTTGTTACAATATCTCTTCCGGTTTATGTTTTCTTGTTCTAAAAAGGTAAAAAAACACTAAATTATTTGTCGAGTTTTGCTTTTAAAGTGTTACGAGAACATAAATAAGAAAAATTGTTACAATTTCTCTTCGGATTTATGTTTTCTTGTTCCTAAAAGGTAAAATACATTAAATTATTTGTGAAGTTTTGCTTTTAAAGTATTAGGAAAGCATAAATAAGAAAACTTGTTACAATTTCCCCTCTGGTTTATGTTTTTCAGTTCCAAAAAGGTAAAAAACACTAAATTACTTGTGGAGTTTTGCTTTTCAAGTATTAGGAAAGCATAAATAAGAAAACTTGTTACAATTTCTCTTCCGGTTTATGTTTTCCTGTTCCAAAAAGGTAAAAACCACTAAATTATTTGTGGAGTTTTGCTTTTCAAGTATTAGGAAAGCATAATTAAGAAAACTAGTTACAATTTCTCCTCCGGCTTATGTTTCCCTGTTCCAAAAAGGTGAAAAAAATTAAATTATTTGTGAAGTTTTACTTTTAAAGTATTAGGAAGACATAAATAAGAAAACTTGTTACAATATCTCTTCCGGTTTATGTTTTCTTGTTCTAAAAAGGTAAAAAAACACTAAATTATTTGTCGAGTTTTGCTTTTAAAGTGTTACGAGAACATAAATGAGAAAAATTGTTACAATTTCTCTTCGGATTTATGTTTTCTTGTTCCTAAAAGGTAAAATACATTAAATTATTTGTGAAGTTTTGCTTTTAAAGTATTAGGAAAGCATAAATAAGAAAACTTGTTACAATTTCCCCTCTGGTTTATGTTTTTCAGTTCCAAAAAGGTAAAAAACACTAAATTACTTGTGGAGTTTTGCTTTTCAAGTATTAGGAAAGCATAAATAAGAAAACTTGTTACAATTTCTCTTCCGGTTTATGTTTTCCTGTTCCAAAAAGGTAAAAACCACTAAATTATTTGTGGAGTTTTGCTTTTCAAGTATTAGGAAAGCATAATTAAGAAAACTAGTTACAATTTCTCCTCCGGCTTATGTTTCCCTGTTCCAAAAAGGTGAAAAAAATTAAATTATTTGTGAAGTTTTACTTTTAAAGTATTAGGAAGACATAAATAAGAAAACTTGTTACAATATCTCTTCCGGTTTATGTTTTCTTGTTCTAAAAAGGTAAAAAAACACTAAATTATTTGTCGAGTTTTGCTTTTAAAGTGTTACGAGAACATAAATAAGAAAAATTGTTACAATTTCTCTTCGGATTTATGTTTTCTTGTTCCTAAAAGGTAAAATACATTAAATTATTTGTGAAGTTTTGCTTTTAAAGTATTAGGAAAGCATAAATAAGAAAACTTGTTACAATTTCCCCTCTGGTTTATGTTTTTCAGTTCCAAAAAGGTAAAAAACACTAAATTACTTGTGGAGTTTTGCTTTTCAAGTATTAGGAAAGCATAAATAAGAAAACTTGTTACAATTTCTCTTCCGGTTTATGTTTTCCTGTTCCAAAAAGGTAAAAACCACTAAATTATTTGTGGAGTTTTGCTTTTCAAGTATTAGGAAAGCATAATTAAGAAAACTAGTTACAATTTCTCCTCCGGCTTATGTTTCCCTGTTCCAAAAAGGTGAAAAAAATTAAATTATTTGTGAAGTTTTACTTTTAAAGTATTAGGAAGACATAAATAAGAAAACTTGTTACAATATCTCTTCCGGTTTATGTTTTCTTGTTCTAAAAAGGTAAAAAAACACTAAATTATTTGTCGAGTTTTGCTTTTAAAGTGTTACGAGAACATAAATAAGAAAAATTGTTACAATTTCTCTTCGGATTTATGTTTTCTTGTTCCTAAAAGGTAAAATACATTAAATTATTTGTGAAGTTTTGCTTTTAAAGTATTAGGAAAGCATAAATAAGAAAACTTGTTACAATTTCCCCTCTGGTTTATGTTTTTCAGTTCCAAAAAGGTAAAAAACACTAAATTACTTGTGGAGTTTTGCTTTTCAAGTATTAGGAAAGCATAAATAAGAAAACTTGTTACAATTTCTCTTCCGGTTTATGTTTTCCTGTTCCAAAAAGGTAAAAACCACTAAATTATTTGTGGAGTTTTGCTTTTCAAGTATTAGGAAAGCATAATTAAGAAAACTAGTTACAATTTCTCCTCCGGCTTATGTTTCCCTGTTCCAAAAAGGTGAAAAAAATTAAATTATTTGTGAAGTTTTACTTTTAAAGTATTAGGAAGACATAAATAAGAAAACTTGTTACAATATCTCTTCCGGTTTATGTTTTCTTGTTCTAAAAAGGTAAAAAAACACTAAATTATTTGTCGAGTTTTGCTTTTAAAGTGTTACGAGAACATAAATGAGAAAAATTGTTACAATTTCTCTTCGGATTTATGTTTTCTTGTTCCTAAAAGGTAAAATACATTAAATTATTTGTGAAGTTTTGCTTTTAAAGTATTAGGAAAGCATAAATAAGAAAACTTGTTACAATTTCCCCTCTGGTTTATGTTTTTCAGTTCCAAAAAGGTAAAAAACACTAAATTACTTGTGGAGTTTTGCTTTTCAAGTATTAGGAAAGCATAAATAAGAAAACTTGTTACAATTTCTCTTCCGGTTTATGTTTTCCTGTTCCAAAAAGGTAAAAACCACTAAATTATTTGTGGAGTTTTGCTTTTCAAGTATTAGGAAAGCATAATTAAGAAAACTAGTTACAATTTCTCCTCCGGCTTATGTTTCCCTGTTCCAAAAAGGTGAAAAAAATTAAATTATTTGTGAAGTTTTACTTTTAAAGTATTAGGAAGACATAAATAAGAAAACTTGTTACAATATCTCTTCCGGTTTATGTTTTCTTGTTCTAAAAAGGTAAAAAAACACTAAATTATTTGTCGAGTTTTGCTTTTAAAGTGTTACGAGAACATAAATAAGAAAAATTGTTACAATTTCTCTTCGGATTTATGTTTTCTTGTTCCTAAAAGGTAAAATACATTAAATTATTTGTGAAGTTTTGCTTTTAAAGTATTAGGAAAGCATAAATAAGAAAACTTGTTACAATTTCCCCTCTGGTTTATGTTTTTCAGTTCCAAAAAGGTAAAAAACACTAAATTACTTGTGGAGTTTTGCTTTTCAAGTATTAGGAAAGCATAAATAAGAAAACTTGTTACAATTTCTCTTCCGGTTTATGTTTTCCTGTTCCAAAAAGGTAAAAACCACTAAATTATTTGTGGAGTTTTGCTTTTCAAGTATTAGGAAAGCATAATTAAGAAAACTAGTTACAATTTCTCCTCCGGCTTATGTTTCCCTGTTCCAAAAAGGTGAAAAAAATTAAATTATTTGTGAAGTTTTACTTTTAAAGTATTAGGAAGACATAAATAAGAAAACTTGTTACAATATCTCTTCCGGTTTATGTTTTCTTGTTCTAAAAAGGTAAAAAAACACTAAATTATTTGTCGAGTTTTGCTTTTAAAGTGTTACGAGAACATAAATAAGAAAAATTGTTACAATTTCTCTTCGGATTTATGTTTTCTTGTTCCTAAAAGGTAAAATACATTAAATTATTTGTGAAGTTTTGCTTTTAAAGTATTAGGAAAGCATAAATAAGAAAACTTGTTACAATTTCCCCTCTGGTTTATGTTTTTCTGTTCCAAAAAGGTAAAAAACACTAAATTACTTGTGGAGTTTTGCTTTTCAAGTATTAGGAAAGCATAAATAAGAAAACTTGTTACAATTTCTCTTCCGGTTTATGTTTTCCTGTTCCAAAAAGGTAAAAACCACTAAATTATTTGTGGAGTTTTGCTTTTCAAGTATTAGGAAAGCATAATTAAGAAAACTAGTTACAATTTCTCCTCCGGCTTATGTTTCCCTGTTCCAAAAAGGTGAAAAAAATTAAATTATTTGTGAAGTTTTACTTTTAAAGTATTAGGAAGACATAAATAAGAAAACTTGTTACAATATCTCTTCCGGTTTATGTTTTCTTGTTCTAAAAAGGTAAAAAAACACTAAATTATTTGTCGAGTTTTGCTTTTAAAGTGTTACGAGAACATAAATGAGAAAAATTGTTACAATTTCTCTTCGGATTTATGTTTTCTTGTTCCTAAAAGGTAAAATACATTAAATTATTTGTGAAGTTTTGCTTTTAAAGTATTAGGAAAGCATAAATAAGAAAACTTGTTACAATTTCCCCTCTGGTTTATGTTTTTCAGTTCCAAAAAGGTAAAAAACACTAAATTACTTGTGGAGTTTTGTTTTTCAAGTATTAGGAAAGCATAAATAAGAAAACTTGTTACAATTTCTCTTCCGGTTTATGTTTTCCTGTTCCAAAAAGGTAAAAACCACTAAATTATTTGTGGAGTTTTGCTTTTCAAGTATTAGGAAAGCATAATTAAGAAAACTAGTTACAATTTCTCCTCCGGCTTATGTTTCCCTGTTCCAAAAAGGTGAAAAAAATTAAATTATTTGTGAAGTTTTACTTTTAAAGTATTAGGAAGACATAAATAAGAAAACTTGTTACAATATCTCTTCCGGTTTATGTTTTCTTGTTCTAAAAAGGTAAAAAAACACTAAATTATTTGTCGAGTTTTGCTTTTAAAGTGTTACGAGAACATAAATAAGAAAAATTGTTACAATTTCTCTTCGGATTTATGTTTTCTTGTTCCTAAAAGGTAAAATACATTAAATTATTTGTGAAGTTTTGCTTTTAAAGTATTAGGAAAGCATAAATAAGAAAACTTGTTACAATTTCCCCTCTGGTTTATGTTTTTCTGTTCCAAAAAGGTAAAAAACACTAAATTACTTGTGGAGTTTTGCTTTTCAAGTATTAGGAAAGCATAAATAAGAAAACTTGTTACAATTTCTCTTCCGGTTTATGTTTTCCTGTTCCAAAAAGGTAAAAACCACTAAATTATTTGTGGAGTTTTGCTTTTCAAGTATTAGGAAAGCATAATTAAGAAAACTAGTTACAATTTCTCCTCCGGCTTATGTTTCCCTGTTCCAAAAAGGTGAAAAAAATTAAATTATTTGTGAAGTTTTACTTTTAAAGTATTAGGAAGACATAAATAAGAAAACTTGTTACAATATCTCTTCCGGTTTATGTTTTCTTGTTCTAAAAAGGTAAAAAAACACTAAATTATTTGTCGAGTTTTGCTTTTAAAGTGTTACGAGAACATAAATGAGAAAAATTGTTACAATTTCTCTTCGGATTTATGTTTTCTTGTTCCTAAAAGGTAAAATACATTAAATTATTTGTGAAGTTTTGCTTTTAAAGTATTAGGAAAGCATAAATAAGAAAACTTGTTACAATTTCCCCTCTGGTTTATGTTTTTCAGTTCCAAAAAGGTAAAAAACACTAAATTACTTGTGGAGTTTTGCTTTTCAAGTATTAGGAAAGCATAAATAAGAAAACTTGTTACAATTTCTCTTCCGGTTTATGTTTTCCTGTTCCAAAAAGGTAAAAACCACTAAATTATTTGTGGAGTTTTGCTTTTCAAGTATTAGGAAAGCATAATTAAGAAAACTAGTTACAATTTCTCCTCCGGCTTATGTTTCCCTGTTCCAAAAAGGTGAAAAAAATTAAATTATTTGTGAAGTTTTACTTTTAAAGTATTAGGAAGACATAAATAAGAAAACTTGTTACAATATCTCTTCCGGTTTATGTTTTCTTGTTCTAAAAAGGTAAAAAAACACTAAATTATTTGTCGAGTTTTGCTTTTAAAGTGTTACGAGAACATAAATGAGAAAAATTGTTACAATTTCTCTTCGGATTTATGTTTTCTTGTTCCTAAAAGGTAAAATACATTAAATTATTTGTGAAGTTTTGCTTTTAAAGTATTAGGAAAGCATAAATAAGAAAACTTGTTACAATTTCCCCTCTGGTTTATGTTTTTCAGTTCCAAAAAGGTAAAAAACACTAAATTACTTGTGGAGTTTTGCTTTTTAAGTATTAGGAAAGCATAAATAAGAAAACTTGTTACAATTTCTCTTCCGGTTTATGTTTTCCTGTTCCAAAAAGGTAAAAACCACTAAATTATTTGTGGAGTTTTGCTTTTCAAGTATTAGGAAAGCATAATTAAGAAAACTAGTTACAATTTCTCCTCCGGCTTATGTTTCCCTGTTCCAAAAAGGTGAAAAAAATTAAATTATTTGTGAAGTTTTACTTTTAAAGTATTAGGAAGACATAAATAAGAAAACTTGTTACAATATCTCTTCCGGTTTATGTTTTCTTGTTCTAAAAAGGTAAAAAAACACTAAATTATTTGTCGAGTTTTGCTTTTAAAGTGTTACGAGAACATAAATAAGAAAAATTGTTACAATTTCTCTTCGGATTTATGTTTTCTTGTTCCTAAAAGGTAAAATACATTAAATTATTTGTGAAGTTTTGCTTTTAAAGTATTAGGAAAGCATAAATAAGAAAACTTGTTACAATTTCCCCTCTGGTTTATGTTTTTCAGTTCCAAAAAGGTAAAAAACACTAAATTACTTGTGGAGTTTTGCTTTTCAAGTATTAGGAAAGCATAAATAAGAAAACTTGTTACAATTTCTCTTCCGGTTTATGTTTTCCTGTTCCAAAAAGGTAAAAACCACTAAATTATTTGTGGAGTTTTGCTTTTCAAGTATTAGGAAAGCATAATTAAGAAAACTAGTTACAATTTCTCCTCCGGCTTATGTTTCCCTGTTCCAAAAAGGTGAAAAAAATTAAATTATTTGTGAAGTTTTACTTTTAAAGTATTAGGAAGACATAAATAAGAAAACTTGTTACAATATCTCTTCCGGTTTATGTTTTCTTGTTCTAAAAAGGTAAAAAAACACTAAATTATTTGTCGAGTTTTGCTTTTAAAGTGTTACGAGAACATAAATGAGAAAAATTGTTACAATTTCTCTTCGGATTTATGTTTTCTTGTTCCTAAAAGGTAAAATACATTAAATTATTTGTGAAGTTTTGCTTTTAAAGTATTAGGAAAGCATAAATAAGAAAACTTGTTACAATTTCCCCTCTGGTTTATGTTTTTCAGTTCCAAAAAGGTAAAAAACACTAAATTACTTGTGGAGTTTTGCTTTTCAAGTATTAGGAAAGCATAAATAAGAAAACTTGTTACAATTTCTCTTCCGGTTTATGTTTTCCTGTTCCAAAAAGGTAAAAACCACTAAATTATTTGTGGAGTTTTGCTTTTCAAGTATTAGGAAAGCATAATTAAGAAAACTAGTTACAATTTCTCCTCCGGCTTATGTTTCCCTGTTCCAAAAAGGTGAAAAAAATTAAATTATTTGTGAAGTTTTACTTTTAAAGTATTAGGAAGACATAAATAAGAAAACTTGTTACAATATCTCTTCCGGTTTATGTTTTCTTGTTCTAAAAAGGTAAAAAAACACTAAATTATTTGTCGAGTTTTGCTTTTAAAGTGTTACGAGAACATAAATGAGAAAAATTGTTACAATTTCTCTTCGGATTTATGTTTTCTTGTTCCTAAAAGGTAAAATACATTAAATTATTTGTGAAGTTTTGCTTTTAAAGTATTAGGAAAGCATAAATAAGAAAACTTGTTACAATTTCCCCTCTGGTTTATGTTTTTCAGTTCCAAAAAGGTAAAAAACACTAAATTACTTGTGGAGTTTTGCTTTTCAAGTATTAGGAAAGCATAAATAAGAAAACTTGTTACAATTTCTCTTCCGGTTTATGTTTTCCTGTTCCAAAAAGGTAAAAACCACTAAATTATTTGTGGAGTTTTGCTTTTCAAGTATTAGGAAAGCATAATTAAGAAAACTAGTTACAATTTCTCCTCCGGCTTATGTTTCCCTGTTCCAAAAAGGTGAAAAAAATTAAATTATTTGTGAAGTTTTACTTTTAAAGTATTAGGAAGACATAAATAAGAAAACTTGTTACAATATCTCTTCCGGTTTATGTTTTCTTGTTCTAAAAAGGTAAAAAAACACTAAATTATTTGTCGAGTTTTGCTTTTAAAGTGTTACGAGAACATAAATAAGAAAAATTGTTACAATTTCTCTTCGGATTTATGTTTTCTTGTTCCTAAAAGGTAAAATACATTAAATTATTTGTGAAGTTTTGCTTTTAAAGTATTAGGAAAGCATAAATAAGAAAACTTGTTACAATTTCCCCTCTGGTTTATGTTTTTCAGTTCCAAAAAGGTAAAAAACACTAAATTACTTGTGGAGTTTTGCTTTTCAAGTATTAGGAAAGCATAAATAAGAAAACTTGTTACAATTTCTCTTCCGGTTTATGTTTTCCTGTTCCAAAAAGGTAAAAACCACTAAATTATTTGTGGAGTTTTGCTTTTCAAGTATTAGGAAAGCATAATTAAGAAAACTAGTTACAATTTCTCCTCCGGCTTATGTTTCCCTGTTCCAAAAAGGTGAAAAAAATTAAATTATTTGTGAAGTTTTACTTTTAAAGTATTAGGAAGACATAAATAAGAAAACTTGTTACAATATCTCTTCCGGTTTATGTTTTCTTGTTCTAAAAAGGTAAAAAAACACTAAATTATTTGTCGAGTTTTGCTTTTAAAGTGTTACGAGAACATAAATAAGAAAAATTGTTACAATTTCTCTTCGGATTTATGTTTTCTTGTTCCTAAAAGGTAAAATACATTAAATTATTTGTGAAGTTTTGCTTTTAAAGTATTAGGAAAGCATAAATAAGAAAACTTGTTACAATTTCCCCTCTGGTTTATGTTTTTCAGTTCCAAAAAGGTAAAAAACACTAAATTACTTGTGGAGTTTTGCTTTTCAAGTATTAGGAAAGCATAAATAAGAAAACTTGTTACAATTTCTCTTCCGGTTTATGTTTTCCTGTTCCAAAAAGGTAAAAACCACTAAATTATTTGTGGAGTTTTGCTTTTCAAGTATTAGGAAAGCATAATTAAGAAAACTAGTTACAATTTCTCCTCCGGCTTATGTTTCCCTGTTCCAAAAAGGTGAAAAAAATTAAATTATTTGTGAAGTTTTACTTTTAAAGTATTAGGAAGACATAAATAAGAAAACTTGTTACAATATCTCTTCCGGTTTATGTTTTCTTGTTCTAAAAAGGTAAAAAAACACTAAATTATTTGTCGAGTTTTGCTTTTAAAGTGTTACGAGAACATAAATAAGAAAAATTGTTACAATTTCTCTTCGGATTTATGTTTTCTTGTTCCTAAAAGGTAAAATACATTAAATTATTTGTGAAGTTTTGCTTTTAAAGTATTAGGAAAGCATAAATAAGAAAACTTGTTACAATTTCCCCTCTGGTTTATGTTTTTCAGTTCCAAAAAGGTAAAAAACACTAAATTACTTGTGGAGTTTTGCTTTTCAAGTATTAGGAAAGCATAAATAAGAAAACTTGTTACAATTTCTCTTCCGGTTTATGTTTTCCTGTTCCAAAAAGGTAAAAACCACTAAATTATTTGTGGAGTTTTGCTTTTCAAGTATTAGGAAAGCATAATTAAGAAAACTAGTTACAATTTCTCCTCCGGCTTATGTTTCCCTGTTCCAAAAAGGTGAAAAAAATTAAATTATTTGTGAAGTTTTACTTTTAAAGTATTAGGAAGACATAAATAAGAAAACTTGTTACAATATCTCTTCCGGTTTATGTTTTCTTGTTCTAAAAAGGTAAAAAAACACTAAATTATTTGTCGAGTTTTGCTTTTAAAGTGTTACGAGAACATAAATGAGAAAAATTGTTACAATTTCTCTTCGGATTTATGTTTTCTTGTTCCTAAAAGGTAAAATACATTAAATTATTTGTGAAGTTTTGCTTTTAAAGTATTAGGAAAGCATAAATAAGAAAACTTGTTACAATTTCCCCTCTGGTTTATGTTTTTCAGTTCCAAAAAGGTAAAAAACACTAAATTACTTGTGGAGTTTTGCTTTTCAAGTATTAGGAAAGCATAAATAAGAAAACTTGTTACAATTTCTCTTCCGGTTTATGTTTTCCTGTTCCAAAAAGGTAAAAACCACTAAATTATTTGTGGAGTTTTGCTTTTCAAGTATTAGGAAAGCATAATTAAGAAAACTAGTTACAATTTCTCCTCCGGCTTATGTTTCCCTGTTCCAAAAAGGTGAAAAAAATTAAATTATTTGTGAAGTTTTACTTTTAAAGTATTAGGAAGACATAAATAAGAAAACTTGTTACAATATCTCTTCCGGTTTATGTTTTCTTGTTCTAAAAAGGTAAAAAAACACTAAATTATTTGTCGAGTTTTGCTTTTAAAGTGTTACGAGAACATAAATAAGAAAAATTGTTACAATTTCTCTTCGGATTTATGTTTTCTTGTTCCTAAAAGGTAAAATACATTAAATTATTTGTGAAGTTTTGCTTTTAAAGTATTAGGAAAGCATAAATAAGAAAACTTGTTACAATTTCCCCTCTGGTTTATGTTTTTCAGTTCCAAAAAGGTAAAAAACACTAAATTACTTGTGGAGTTTTGCTTTTCAAGTATTAGGAAAGCATAAATAAGAAAACTTGTTACAATTTCTCTTCCGGTTTATGTTTTCCTGTTCCAAAAAGGTAAAAACCACTAAATTATTTGTGGAGTTTTGCTTTTCAAGTATTAGGAAAGCATAATTAAGAAAACTAGTTACAATTTCTCCTCCGGCTTATGTTTCCCTGTTCCAAAAAGGTGAAAAAAATTAAATTATTTGTGAAGTTTTACTTTTAAAGTATTAGGAAGACATAAATAAGAAAACTTGTTACAATATCTCTTCCGGTTTATGTTTTCTTGTTCTAAAAAGGTAAAAAAACACTAAATTATTTGTCGAGTTTTGCTTTTAAAGTGTTACGAGAACATAAATAAGAAAAATTGTTACAATTTCTCTTCGGATTTATGTTTTCTTGTTCCTAAAAGGTAAAATACATTAAATTATTTGTGAAGTTTTGCTTTTAAAGTATTAGGAAAGCATAAATAAGAAAACTTGTTACAATTTCCCCTCTGGTTTATGTTTTTCAGTTCCAAAAAGGTAAAAAACACTAAATTACTTGTGGAGTTTTGCTTTTCAAGTATTAGGAAAGCATAAATAAGAAAACTTGTTACAATTTCTCTTCCGGTTTATGTTTTCCTGTTCCAAAAAGGTAAAAACCACTAAATTATTTGTGGAGTTTTGCTTTTCAAGTATTAGGAAAGCATAATTAAGAAAACTAGTTACAATTTCTCCTCCGGCTTATGTTTCCCTGTTCCAAAAAGGTGAAAAAAATTAAATTATTTGTGAAGTTTTACTTTTAAAGTATTAGGAAGACATAAATAAGAAAACTTGTTACAATATCTCTTCCGGTTTATGTTTTCTTGTTCTAAAAAGGTAAAAAAACACTAAATTATTTGTCGAGTTTTGCTTTTAAAGTGTTACGAGAACATAAATAAGAAAAATTGTTACAATTTCTCTTCGGATTTATGTTTTCTTGTTCCTAAAAGGTAAAATACATTAAATTATTTGTGAAGTTTTGCTTTTAAAGTATTAGGAAAGCATAAATAAGAAAACTTGTTACAATTTCCCCTCTGGTTTATGTTTTTCTGTTCCAAAAAGGTAAAAAACACTAAATTACTTGTGGAGTTTTGCTTTTCAAGTATTAGGAAAGCATAAATAAGAAAACTTGTTACAATTTCTCTTCCGGTTTATGTTTTCCTGTTCCAAAAAGGTAAAAACCACTAAATTATTTGTGGAGTTTTGCTTTTCAAGTATTAGGAAAGCATAATTAAAAAAACTAGTTACAATTTCTCCTCCGGCTTATGTTTCCCTGTTCCAAAAAGGTGAAAAAAATTAAATTATTTGTGAAGTTTTACTTTTAAAGTATTAGGAAGACATAAATAAGAAAACTTGTTACAATATCTCTTCCGGTTTATGTTTTCTTGTTCTAAAAAGGTAAAAAAACACTAAATTATTTGTCGAGTTTTGCTTTTAAAGTGTTACGAGAACATAAATGAGAAAAATTGTTACAATTTCTCTTCGGATTTATGTTTTCTTGTTCCTAAAAGGTAAAATACATTAAATTATTTGTGAAGTTTTGCTTTTAAAGTATTAGGAAAGCATAAATAAGAAAACTTGTTACAATTTCCCCTCTGGTTTATGTTTTTCAGTTCCAAAAAGGTAAAAAACACTAAATTACTTGTGGAGTTTTGCTTTTCAAGTATTAGGAAAGCATAAATAAGAAAACTTGTTACAATTTCTCTTCCGGTTTATGTTTTCCTGTTCCAAAAAGGTAAAAACCACTAAATTATTTGTGGAGTTTTGCTTTTCAAGTATTAGGAAAGCATAATTAAGAAAACTAGTTACAATTTCTCCTCCGGCTTATGTTTCCCTGTTCCAAAAAGGTGAAAAAAATTAAATTATTTGTGAAGTTTTACTTTTAAAGTATTAGGAAGACATAAATAAGAAAACTTGTTACAATATCTCTTCCGGTTTATGTTTTCTTGTTCTAAAAAGGTAAAAAAACACTAAATTATTTGTCGAGTTTTGCTTTTAAAGTGTTACGAGAACATAAATAAGAAAAATTGTTACAATTTCTCTTCGGATTTATGTTTTCTTGTTCCTAAAAGGTAAAATACATTAAATTATTTGTGAAGTTTTGCTTTTAAAGTATTAGGAAAGCATAAATAAGAAAACTTGTTACAATTTCCCCTCTGGTTTATGTTTTTCAGTTCCAAAAAGGTAAAAAACACTAAATTACTTGTGGAGTTTTGCTTTTCAAGTATTAGGAAAGCATAAATAAGAAAACTTGTTACAATTTCTCTTCCGGTTTATGTTTTCCTGTTCCAAAAAGGTAAAAACCACTAAATTATTTGTGGAGTTTTGCTTTTCAAGTATTAGGAAAGCATAATTAAGAAAACTAGTTACAATTTCTCCTCCGGCTTATGTTTCCCTGTTCCAAAAAGGTGAAAAAAATTAAATTATTTGTGAAGTTTTACTTTTAAAGTATTAGGAAGACATAAATAAGAAAACTTGTTACAATATCTCTTCCGGTTTATGTTTTCTTGTTCTAAAAAGGTAAAAAAACACTAAATTATTTGTCGAGTTTTGCTTTTAAAGTGTTACGAGAACATAAATAAGAAAAATTGTTACAATTTCTCTTCGGATTTATGTTTTCTTGTTCCTAAAAGGTAAAATACATTAAATTATTTGTGAAGTTTTGCTTTTAAAGTATTAGGAAAGCATAAATAAGAAAACTTGTTACAATTTCCCCTCTGGTTTATGTTTTTCAGTTCCAAAAAGGTAAAAAACACTAAATTACTTGTGGAGTTTTGCTTTTCAAGTATTAGGAAAGCATAAATAAGAAAACTTGTTACAATTTCTCTTCCGGTTTATGTTTTCCTGTTCCAAAAAGGTAAAAACCACTAAATTATTTGTGGAGTTTTGCTTTTCAAGTATTAGGAAAGCATAATTAAGAAAACTAGTTACAATTTCTCCTCCGGCTTATGTTTCCCTGTTCCAAAAAGGTGAAAAAAATTAAATTATTTGTGAAGTTTTACTTTTAAAGTATTAGGAAGACATAAATAAGAAAACTTGTTACAATATCTCTTCCGGTTTATGTTTTCTTGTTCTAAAAAGGTAAAAAAACACTAAATTATTTGTCGAGTTTTGCTTTTAAAGTGTTACGAGAACATAAATAAGAAAAATTGTTACAATTTCTCTTCGGATTTATGTTTTCTTGTTCCTAAAAGGTAAAATACATTAAATTATTTGTGAAGTTTTGCTTTTAAAGTATTAGGAAAGCATAAATAAGAAAACTTGTTACAATTTCCCCTCTGGTTTATGTTTTTCAGTTCCAAAAAGGTAAAAAACACTAAATTACTTGTGGAGTTTTGCTTTTCAAGTATTAGGAAAGCATAAATAAGAAAACTTGTTACAATTTCTCTTCCGGTTTATGTTTTCCTGTTCCAAAAAGGTAAAAACCACTAAATTATTTGTGGAGTTTTGCTTTTCAAGTATTAGGAAAAAGCATAATTAAGAAAACTAGTTACAATTTCTCCTCCGGCTTATGTTTCCCTGTTCCAAAAAGGTGAAAAAAATTAAATTATTTGTGAAGTTTTACTTTTAAAGTATTAGGAAGACATAAATAAGAAAACTTGTTACAATATCTCTTCCGGTTTATGTTTTCTTGTTCTAAAAAGGTAAAAAAACACTAAATTATTTGTCGAGTTTTGCTTTTAAAGTGTTACGAGAACATAAATAAGAAAAATTGTTACAATTTCTCTTCGGATTTATGTTTTCTTGTTCCTAAAAGGTAAAATACATTAAATTATTTGTGAAGTTTTGCTTTTAAAGTATTAGGAAAGCATAAATAAGAAAACTTGTTACAATTTCCCCTCTGGTTTATGTTTTTCAGTTCCAAAAAGGTAAAAAACACTAAATTACTTGTGGAGTTTTGCTTTTCAAGTATTAGGAAAGCATAAATAAGAAAACTTGTTACAATTTCTCTTCCGGTTTATGTTTTCCTGTTCCAAAAAGGTAAAAACCACTAAATTATTTGTGGAGTTTTGCTTTTCAAGTATTAGGAAAGCATAATTAAGAAAACTAGTTACAATTTCTCCTCCGGCTTATGTTTCCCTGTTCCAAAAAGGTGAAAAAAATTAAATTATTTGTGAAGTTTTACTTTTAAAGTATTAGGAAGACATAAATAAGAAAACTTGTTACAATATCTCTTCCGGTTTATGTTTTCTTGTTCTAAAAAGGTAAAAAAACACTAAATTATTTGTCGAGTTTTGCTTTTAAAGTGTTACGAGAACATAAATAAGAAAAATTGTTACAATTTCTCTTCGGATTTATGTTTTCTTGTTCCTAAAAGGTAAAATACATTAAATTATTTGTGAAGTTTTGCTTTTAAAGTATTAGGAAAGCATAAATAAGAAAACTTGTTACAATTTCCCCTCTGGTTTATGTTTTTCAGTTCCAAAAAGGTAAAAAACACTAAATTACTTGTGGAGTTTTGCTTTTCAAGTATTAGGAAAGCATAAATAAGAAAACTTGTTACAATTTCTCTTCCGGTTTATGTTTTCCTGTTCCAAAAAGGTAAAAACCACTAAATTATTTGTGGAGTTTTGCTTTTCAAGTATTAGGAAAGCATAATTAAGAAAACTAGTTACAATTTCTCCTCCGGCTTATGTTTCCCTGTTCCAAAAAGGTGAAAAAAATTAAATTATTTGTGAAGTTTTACTTTTAAAGTATTAGGAAGACATAAATAAGAAAACTTGTTACAATATCTCTTCCGGTTTATGTTTTCTTGTTCTAAAAAGGTAAAAAAACACTAAATTATTTGTCGAGTTTTGCTTTTAAAGTGTTACGAGAACATAAATGAGAAAAATTGTTACAATTTCTCTTCGGATTTATGTTTTCTTGTTCCTAAAAGGTAAAATACATTAAATTATTTGTGAAGTTTTGCTTTTAAAGTATTAGGAAAGCATAAATAAGAAAACTTGTTACAATTTCCCCTCTGGTTTATGTTTTTCAGTTCCAAAAAGGTAAAAAACACTAAATTACTTGTGGAGTTTTGCTTTTCAAGTATTAGGAAAGCATAAATAAGAAAACTTGTTACAATTTCTCTTCCGGTTTATGTTTTCCTGTTCCAAAAAGGTAAAAACCACTAAATTATTTGTGGAGTTTTGCTTTTCAAGTATTAGGAAAGCATAATTAAGAAAACTAGTTACAATTTCTCCTCCGGCTTATGTTTCCCTGTTCCAAAAAGGTGAAAAAAATTAAATTATTTGTGAAGTTTTACTTTTAAAGTATTAGGAAGACATAAATAAGAAAACTTGTTACAATATCTCTTCCGGTTTATGTTTTCTTGTTCTAAAAAGGTAAAAAACACTAAATTATTTGTCGAGTTTTGCTTTTAAAGTGTTACGAGAACATAAATGAGAAAAATTGTTACAATTTCTCTTCGGATTTATGTTTTCTTGTTCCTAAAAGGTAAAATACATTAAATTATTTGTGAAGTTTTGCTTTTAAAGTATTAGGAAAGCATAAATAAGAAAACTTGTTACAATTTCCCCTCTGGTTTATGTTTTTCAGTTCCAAAAAGGTAAAAAACACTAAATTACTTGTGGAGTTTTGCTTTTCAAGTATTAGGAAAGCATAAATAAGAAAACTTGTTACAATTTCTCTTCCGGTTTATGTTTTCCTGTTCCAAAAAGGTAAAAACCACTAAATTATTTGTGGAGTTTTGCTTTTCAAGTATTAGGAAAGCATAATTAAGAAAACTAGTTACAATTTCTCCTCCGGCTTATGTTTCCCTGTTCCAAAAAGGTGAAAAAAATTAAATTATTTGTGAAGTTTTACTTTTAAAGTATTAGGAAGACATAAATAAGAAAACTTGTTACAATATCTCTTCCGGTTTATGTTTTCTTGTTCTAAAAAGGTAAAAAAACACTAAATTATTTGTCGAGTTTTGCTTTTAAAGTGTTACGAGAACATAAATGAGAAAAATTGTTACAATTTCTCTTCGGATTTATGTTTTCTTGTTCCTAAAAGGTAAAATACATTAAATTATTTGTGAAGTTTTGCTTTTAAAGTATTAGGAAAGCATAAATAAGAAAACTTGTTACAATTTCCCCTCTGGTTTATGTTTTTCAGTTCCAAAAAGGTAAAAAACACTAAATTACTTGTGGAGTTTTGCTTTTCAAGTATTAGGAAAGCATAAATAAGAAAACTTGTTACAATTTCTCTTCCGGTTTATGTTTTCCTGTTCCAAAAAGGTAAAAACCACTAAATTATTTGTGGAGTTTTGCTTTTCAAGTATTAGGAAAGCATAATTAAGAAAACTAGTTACAATTTCACCTCCGGCTTATGTTTCCCTGTTCCAAAAAGGTGAAAAAAATTAAATTATTTGTGAAGTTTTACTTTTAAAGTATTAGGAAGACATAAATAAGAAAACTTGTTACAATATCTCTTCCGGTTTATGTTTTCTTGTTCTAAAAAGGTAAAAAAACACTAAATTATTTGTCGAGTTTTGCTTTTAAAGTGTTACGAGAACATAAATAAGAAAAATTGTTACAATTTCTCTTCGGATTTATGTTTTCTTGTTCCTAAAAGGTAAAATACATTAAATTATTTGTGAAGTTTTGCTTTTAAAGTATTAGGAAAGCATAAATAAGAAAACTTGTTACAATTTCCCCTCTGGTTTATGTTTTTCAGTTCCAAAAAGGTAAAAAACACTAAATTACTTGTGGAGTTTTGCTTTTCAAGTATTAGGAAAGCATAAATAAGAAAACTTGTTACAATTTCTCTTCCGGTTTATGTTTTCCTGTTCCAAAAAGGTAAAAACCACTAAATTATTTGTGGAGTTTTGCTTTTCAAGTATTAGGAAAGCATAATTAAGAAAACTAGTTACAATTTCTCCTCCGGCTTATGTTTCCCTGTTCCAAAAAGGTGAAAAAAATTAAATTATTTGTGAAGTTTTACTTTTAAAGTATTAGGAAGACATAAATAAGAAAACTTGTTACAATATCTCTTCCGGTTTATGTTTTCTTGTTCTAAAAAGGTAAAAAAACACTAAATTATTTGTCGAGTTTTGCTTTTAAAGTGTTACGAGAACATAAATGAGAAAAATTGTTACAATTTCTCTTCGGATTTATGTTTTCTTGTTCCTAAAAGGTAAAATACATTAAATTATTTGTGAAGTTTTGCTTTTAAAGTATTAGGAAAGCATAAATAAGAAAACTTGTTACAATTTCCCCTCTGGTTTATGTTTTTCAGTTCCAAAAAGGTAAAAAACACTAAATTACTTGTGGAGTTTTGCTTTTCAAGTATTAGGAAAGCATAAATAAGAAAACTTGTTACAATTTCTCTTCCGGTTTATGTTTTCCTGTTCCAAAAAGGTAAAAACCACTAAATTATTTGTGGAGTTTTGCTTTTCAAGTATTAGGAAAGCATAATTAAGAAAACTAGTTACAATTTCTCCTCCGGCTTATGTTTCCCTGTTCCAAAAAGGTGAAAAAAATTAAATTATTTGTGAAGTTTTACTTTTAAAGTATTAGGAAGACATAAATAAGAAAACTTGTTACAATATCTCTTCCGGTTTATGTTTTCTTGTTCTAAAAAGGTAAAAAAACACTAAATTATTTGTCGAGTTTTGCTTTTAAAGTGTTACGAGAACATAAATAAGAAAAATTGTTACAATTTCTCTTCGGATTTATGTTTTCTTGTTCCTAAAAGGTAAAATACATTAAATTATTTGTGAAGTTTTGCTTTTAAAGTATTAGGAAAGCATAAATAAGAAAACTTGTTACAATTTCCCCTCTGGTTTATGTTTTTCAGTTCCAAAAAGGTAAAAAACACTAAATTACTTGTGGAGTTTTGCTTTTCAAGTATTAGGAAAGCATAAATAAGAAAACTTGTTACAATTTCTCTTCCGGTTTATGTTTTCCTGTTCCAAAAAGGTAAAAACCACTAAATTATTTGTGGAGTTTTGCTTTTCAAGTATTAGGAAAGCATAATTAAGAAAACTAGTTACAATTTCTCCTCCGGCTTATGTTTCCCTGTTCCAAAAAGGTGAAAAAAATTAAATTATTTGTGAAGTTTTACTTTTAAAGTATTAGGAAGACATAAATAAGAAAACTTGTTACAATATCTCTTCCGGTTTATGTTTTCTTGTTCTAAAAAGGTAAAAAAACACTAAATTATTTGTCGAGTTTTGCTTTTAAAGTGTTACGAGAACATAAATAAGAAAAATTGTTACAATTTCTCTTCGGATTTATGTTTTCTTGTTCCTAAAAGGTAAAATACATTAAATTATTTGTGAAGTTTTGCTTTTAAAGTATTAGGAAAGCATAAATAAGAAAACTTGTTACAATTTCCCCTCTGGTTTATGTTTTTCAGTTCCAAAAAGGTAAAAAACACTAAATTACTTGTGGAGTTTTGCTTTTCAAGTATTAGGAAAGCATAAATAAGAAAACTTGTTACAATTTCTCTTCCGGTTTATGTTTTCCTGTTCCAAAAAGGTAAAAACCACTAAATTATTTGTGGAGTTTTGCTTTTCAAGTATTAGGAAAGCATAATTAAGTAAACTAGTTACAATTTCTCCTCCGGCTTATGTTTCCCTGTTCCAAAAAGGTGAAAAAAATTAAATTATTTGTGAAGTTTTACTTTTAAAGTATTAGGAAGACATAAATAAGAAAACTTGTTACAATATCTCTTCCGGTTTATGTTTTCTTGTTCTAAAAAGGTAAAAAAACACTAAATTATTTGTCGAGTTTTGCTTTTAAAGTGTTACGAGAACATAAATAAGAAAAATTGTTACAATTTCTCTTCGGATTTATGTTTTCTTGTTCCTAAAAGGTAAAATACATTAAATTATTTGTGGAGTTTTGCTTTTCAAGTATTAGGAAAGCATAAATAAGAAAACTTGTTACAATTTCTCTTCCGGTTTATGTTTTCCTGTTCCAAAAAGGTAAAAACCACTAAATTATTTGTGGAGTTTTGCTTTTCAAGTATTAGGAAAGCATAATTAAGAAAACTAGTTACAATTTCTCCTCCGGCTTATGTTTCCCTGTTCCAAAAAGGTGAAAAAAATTAAATTATTTGTGAAGTTTTACTTTTAAAGTATTAGGAAGACATAAATAAGAAAACTTGTTACAATATCTCTTCCGGTTTATGTTTTCTTGTTCTAAAAAGGTAAAAAAACACTAAATTATTTGTCGAGTTTTGCTTTTAAAGTGTTACGAGAACATAAATGAGAAAAATTGTTACAATTTCTCTTCGGATTTATGTTTTCTTGTTCCTAAAAGGTAAAATACATTAAATTATTTGTGAAGTTTTGCTTTTAAAGTATTAGGAAAGCATAAATAAGAAAACTTGTTACAATTTCCCCTCTGGTTTATGTTTTTCAGTTCCAAAAAGGTAAAAAACACTAAATTACTTGTGGAGTTTTGCTTTTCAAGTATTAGGAAAGCATAAATAAGAAAACTTGTTACAATTTCTCTTCCGGTTTATGTTTTCCTGTTCCAAAAAGGTAAAAACCACTAAATTATTTGTGGAGTTTTGCTTTTCAAGTATTAGGAAAGCATAATTAAGAAAACTAGTTACAATTTCTCCTCCGGCTTATGTTTCCCTGTTCCAAAAAGGTGAAAAAAATTAAATTATTTGTGAAGTTTTACTTTTAAAGTATTAGGAAGACATAAATAAGAAAACTTGTTACAATATCTCTTCCGGTTTATGTTTTCTTGTTCTAAAAAGGTAAAAAAACACTAAATTATTTGTCGAGTTTTGCTTTTAAAGTGTTACGAGAACATAAATAAGAAAAATTGTTACAATTTCTCTTCGGATTTATGTTTTCTTGTTCCTAAAAGGTAAAATACATTAAATTATTTGTGAAGTTTTGCTTTTAAAGTATTAGGAAAGCATAAATAAGAAAACTTGTTACAATTTCCCCTCTGGTTTATGTTTTTCAGTTCCAAAAAGGTAAAAAACACTAAATTACTTGTGGAGTTTTGCTTTTCAAGTATTAGGAAAGCATAAATAAGAAAACTTGTTACAATTTCTCTTCCGGTTTATGTTTTCCTGTTCCAAAAAGGTAAAAACCACTAAATTATTTGTGGAGTTTTGCTTTTCAAGTATTAGGAAAGCATAATTAAGAAAACTAGTTACAATTTCTCCTCCGGCTTATGTTTCCCTGTTCCAAAAAGGTGAAAAAAATTAAATTATTTGTGAAGTTTTACTTTTAAAGTATTAGGAAGACATAAATAAGAAAACTTGTTACAATATCTCTTCCGGTTTATGTTTTCTTGTTCTAAAAAGGTAAAAAAACACTAAATTATTTGTCGAGTTTTGCTTTTAAAGTGTTACGAGAACATAAATAAGAAAAATTGTTACAATTTCTCTTCGGATTTATGTTTTCTTGTTCCTAAAAGGTAAAATACATTAAATTATTTGTGAAGTTTTGCTTTTAAAGTATTAGGAAAGCATAAATAAGAAAACTTGTTACAATTTCCCCTCTGGTTTATGTTTTTCAGTTCCAAAAAGGTAAAAAACACTAAATTACTTGTGGAGTTTTGCTTTTCAAGTATTAGGAAAGCATAAATAAGAAAACTTGTTACAATTTCTCTTCCGGTTTATGTTTTCCTGTTCCAAAAAGGTAAAAACCACTAAATTATTTGTGGAGTTTTGCTTTTCAAGTATTAGGAAAGCATAATTAAGTAAACTAGTTACAATTTCTCCTCCGGCTTATGTTTCCCTGTTCCAAAAAGGTGAAAAAAATTAAATTATTTGTGAAGTTTTACTTTTAAAGTATTAGGAAGACATAAATAAGAAAACTTGTTACAATATCTCTTCCGGTTTATGTTTTCTTGTTCTAAAAAGGTAAAAAAACACTAAATTATTTGTCGAGTTTTGCTTTTAAAGTGTTACGAGAACATAAATAAGAAAAATTGTTACAATTTCTCTTCGGATTTATGTTTTCTTGTTCCTAAAAGGTAAAATACATTAAATTATTTGTGAAGTTTTGCTTTTAAAGTATTAGGAAAGCATAAATAAGAAAACTTGTTACAATTTCCCCTCTGGTTTATGTTTTTCAGTTCCAAAAAGGTAAAAAACACTAAATTACTTGTGGAGTTTTGCTTTTCAAGTATTAGGAAAGCATAAATAAGAAAACTTGTTACAATTTCTCTTCCGGTTTATGTTTTCCTGTTCCAAAAAGGTAAAAACCACTAAATTATTTGTGGAGTTTTGCTTTTCAAGTATTAGGAAAGCATAATTAAGAAAACTAGTTACAATTTCTCCTCCGGCTTATGTTTCCCTGTTCCAAAAAGGTGAAAAAAATTAAATTATTTGTGAAGTTTTACTTTTAAAGTATTAGGAAGACATAAATAAGAAAACTTGTTACAATATCTCTTCCGGTTTATGTTTTCTTGTTCTAAAAAGGTAAAAAAACACTAAATTATTTGTCGAGTTTTGCTTTTAAAGTGTTACGAGAACATAAATAAGAAAAATTGTTACAATTTCTCTTCGGATTTATGTTTTCTTGTTCCTAAAAGGTAAAATACATTAAATTATTTGTGAAGTTTTGCTTTTAAAGTATTAGGAAAGCATAAATAAGAAAACTTGTTACAATTTCCCCTCTGGTTTATGTTTTTCAGTTCCAAAAAGGTAAAAAACACTAAATTACTTGTGGAGTTTTGCTTTTCAAGTATTAGGAAAGCATAAATAAGAAAACTTGTTACAATTTCTCTTCCGGTTTATGTTTTCCTGTTCCAAAAAGGTAAAAACCACTAAATTATTTGTGGAGTTTTGCTTTTCAAGTATTAGGAAAGCATAATTAAGTAAACTAGTTACAATTTCTCCTCCGGCTTATGTTTCCCTGTTCCAAAAAGGTGAAAAAAATTAAATTATTTGTGAAGTTTTACTTTTAAAGTATTAGGAAGACATAAATAAGAAAACTTGTTACAATATCTCTTCCGGTTTATGTTTTCTTGTTCTAAAAAGGTAAAAAAACACTAAATTATTTGTCGAGTTTTGCTTTTAAAGTGTTACGAGAACATAAATAAGAAAAATTGTTACAATTTCTCTTCGGATTTATGTTTTCTTGTTCCTAAAAGGTAAAATACATTAAATTATTTGTGGAGTTTTGCTTTTCAAGTATTAGGAAAGCATAAATAAGAAAACTTGTTACAATTTCTCTTCCGGTTTATGTTTTCCTGTTCCAAAAAGGTAAAAACCACTAAATTATTTGTGGAGTTTTGCTTTTCAAGTATTAGGAAAGCATAATTAAGAAAACTAGTTACAATTTCTCCTCCGGCTTATGTTTCCCTGTTCCAAAAAGGTGAAAAAAATTAAATTATTTGTGAAGTTTTACTTTTAAAGTATTAGGAAGACATAAATAAGAAAACTTGTTACAATATCTCTTCCGGTTTATGTTTTCTTGTTCTAAAAAGGTAAAAAAACACTAAATTATTTGTCGAGTTTTGCTTTTAAAGTGTTACGAGAACATAAATAAGAAAAATTGTTACAATTTCTCTTCGGATTTATGTTTTCTTGTTCCTAAAAGGTAAAATACATTAAATTATTTGTGAAGTTTTGCTTTTAAAGTATTAGGAAAGCATAAATAAGAAAACTTGTTACAATTTCCCCTCTGGTTTATGTTTTTCAGTTCCAAAAAGGTAAAAAACACTAAATTACTTGTGGAGTTTTGCTTTTCAAGTATTAGGAAAGCATAAATAAGAAAACTTGTTACAATTTCTCTTCCGGTTTATGTTTTCCTGTTCCAAAAAGGTAAAAACCACTAAATTATTTGTGGAGTTTTGCTTTTCAAGTATTAGGAAAGCATAATTAAGTAAACTAGTTACAATTTCTCCTCCGGCTTATGTTTCCCTGTTCCAAAAAGGTGAAAAAAATTAAATTATTTGTGAAGTTTTACTTTTAAAGTATTAGGAAGACATAAATAAGAAAACTTGTTACAATATCTCTTCCGGTTTATGTTTTCTTGTTCTAAAAAGGTAAAAAAACACATAAATTATTTGTCGAGTTTTGCTTTTAAAGTGTTACGAGAACATAAATAAGAAAAATTGTTACAATTTCTCTTCGGATTTATGTTTTCTTGTTCCTAAAAGGTAAAATACATTAAATTATTTGTGAAGTTTTGCTTTTAAAGTATTAGGAAAGCATAAATAAGAAAACTTGTTACAATTTCCCCTCTGGTTTATGTTTTTCAGTTCCAAAAAGGTAAAAAACACTAAATTACTTGTGGAGTTTTGCTTTTCAAGTATTAGGAAAGCATAAATAAGAAAACTTGTTACAATTTCTCTTCCGGTTTATGTTTTCCTGTTCCAAAAAGGTAAAAACCACTAAATTATTTGTGGAGTTTTGCTTTTCAAGTATTAGGAAAGCATAATTAAGAAAACTAGTTACAATTTCTCCTCCGGCTTATGTTTCCCTGTTCCAAAAAGGTGAAAAAAATTAAATTATTTGTGAAGTTTTACTTTTAAAGTATTAGGAAGACATAAATAAGAAAACTTGTTACAATATCTCTTCCGGTTTATGTTTTCTTGTTCTAAAAAGGTAAAAAAACACTAAATTATTTGTCGAGTTTTGCTTTTAAAGTGTTACGAGAACATAAATGAGAAAAATTGTTACAATTTCTCTTCGGATTTATGTTTTCTTGTTCCTAAAAGGTAAAATACATTAAATTATTTGTGAAGTTTTGCTTTTAAAGTATTAGGAAAGCATAAATAAGAAAACTTGTTACAATTTCCCCTCTGGTTTATGTTTTTCAGTTCCAAAAAGGTAAAAAACACTAAATTACTTGTGGAGTTTTGCTTTTCAAGTATTAGGAAAGCATAAATAAGAAAACTTGTTACAATTTCTCTTCCGGTTTATGTTTTCCTGTTCCAAAAAGGTAAAAACCACTAAATTATTTGTGGAGTTTTGCTTTTCAAGTATTAGGAAAGCATAATTAAGAAAACTAGTTACAATTTCTCCTCCGGCTTATGTTTCCCTGTTCCAAAAAGGTGAAAAAAATTAAATTATTTGTGAAGTTTTACTTTTAAAGTATTAGGAAGACATAAATAAGAAAACTTGTTACAATATCTCTTCCGGTTTATGTTTTCTTGTTCTAAAAAGGTAAAAAAACACTAAATTATTTGTCGAGTTTTGCTTTTAAAGTGTTACGAGAACATAAATGAGAAAAATTGTTACAATTTCTCTTCGGATTTATGTTTTCTTGTTCCTAAAAGGTAAAATACATTAAATTATTTGTGAAGTTTTGCTTTTAAAGTATTAGGAAAGCATAAATAAGAAAACTTGTTACAATTTCCCCTCTGGTTTATGTTTTTCAGTTCCAAAAAGGTAAAAAACACTAAATTACTTGTGGAGTTTTGCTTTTCAAGTATTAGGAAAGCATAAATAAGAAAACTTGTTACAATTTCTCTTCCGGTTTATGTTTTCCTGTTCCAAAAAGGTAAAAACCACTAAATTATTTGTGGAGTTTTGCTTTTCAAGTATTAGGAAAGCATAATTAAGAAAACTAGTTACAATTTCTCCTCCGGCTTATGTTTCCCTGTTCCAAAAAGGTGAAAAAAATTAAATTATTTGTGAAGTTTTACTTTTAAAGTATTAGGAAGACATAAATAAGAAAACTTGTTACAATATCTCTTCCGGTTTATGTTTTCTTCTTCCAAAAAGGTAAAAAAACACTAAATTATTTGTGAAGTTTTGCTTTTAAAGTATTAGGAAAGCATAATTAAGAAAACTAGTTACAATTTCTCCTCCGGCTTATGTTTCCCTGTTCCAAAAAGGTGAAAAACATTAAATTATTTGTGAAGTTTTACTTTTAAAGTATTAGGAAAACATAAATAGGAAAACTTATTACAATATCTCTTCCGGTTTATGTTTTCTTGTTCCAAAAAGGTAAAAAAACACTAAATTGTTTGTGGAGTTTTGCTTTTCAAGTATTAGGAAAGCATAAATAAGAGAAATTGTTAAAATTTCTTTTCGGGTTTATGTTTTCTTGTTCCAGAAAGGGAAAATACATTAAATTATTTGCGAAGTTTTGCTTTTGAAGTATTAGGAAAGCATAAATAAGGAAACTGATTACAATTTTTCCTCGGGTTTATGTTTTCTTCTTCAAAAAAGGTAAAAAAACACTAAATTATTTGTGAAGTTTTGCTTTTAAAGTATTAGGAAAGCATAATTAAGAAAACTAGTTACAATTTCTCCTCCGGCTTATGTTTCCCTGTTCCAAAAAGGTGAAATACATTAAATTATTTGCGAAGTTTTGCTTTTAAAGTATTAGGAAAACACAAATAAGAAATGTTGTAGGGGGGGTTGCTTAACTAGTGGGCTTATAAATGCCAATATAGTGTTGTTACTAGTTTTGGAATTATCAATTTTTGAAATTGATTTATTATGTTATTATGTTTTTTTTTCAAAATTCGTTATATAGCAGTAGCAAAATCGCTTCATTGTTGTAGCATTTGGGTTGATTATATATTTTCTAGGGCGGAACATAGTAATGCATTTTTCGAAATAAAATAATGCAAGGATTTTCAAAAACTATGGTCCGCATCGCAAATTTTTTGAAAACATAAAAGTCTCCTTTCTGACGAAGTTCGCTTTCATTTTAATCTGAAATTTTACTATGTCGAAGGGGGGTTATTTTTTCGACTGACAATTTTTAAAATTATTAAATTACAATATTTTCTGGAATAATTTTAATGCGATCTTAATTCGCGATACTCGAAGAGTAACTTATATAGCGGATCGCATTATTACTTTTACTAGTACCGTTATGGATAAATGGATAGCACTGCCTGCTATAGATCCACACATCGCGGTTCGAAGCCCGGTGAAGGCGACTTTTTTTCTAGAGAAATTTACAACCGCTGACTCGTGGTTTCCTAATATTATATTAAAACATAGATATGACGTCAGTTCGGTGCTTTAAATTGATAATTCACGGGCAAGAATTACTGTGATTACGTACGTAATGGATGTATTATGTACCAGTCGTAGATAAATAATATATTTTAATCATTGGTCAACTGTTTGTACAACAGCTCACCGTTTGTAGCGAGCGAGTCAACTCAAATACAAGCAACTTGTATCATAGGCGTATCCGATAAAAGCGTAGGGTGCTAGAACATTATGCTTCCTTTATAAAATATTGTAACATGCTTTCTACTTTGCAGATTCAAATTATAAGCCATAGTCGCACAAGAACAGCCATACTTATTGGACAAGGACATACCTACCAACTTCTGACATCATCCAGCTGAATCAAGTGTTGCACTTATTTGTTAAGCTATGTTACTAAGGACTTTGTAATACGTTCGTATCATGAATAAAAGCAAAACACAATACACTGTTATATTATTTATTTGTATGCATCATCATAAGTTGTAAGCTATGTGTGTCATCACTAGACATACACCTACATTAGGTGAGGTGTCATATCACATGAGGTATGATGCCAAGGGGTCCCACGTATTACATTAGGCAAGGTAGCAAGGGGGCCCACGTCTTACATGAGTAAGGTGTCAAGGGGGCCAACGCCTTACATGAGTTGAGGTTCCAAGGAGGCCCACGCCTTACAGGAGGTAAGGTGTCAAGGGGCCCTATGAGTCACATGAGGTATGATGTCAACGGGGCCCACGTATCACATGAGGTATGATGCCAAGGGGTCCCACGTATTGTAAGTAAGTACCAAGGGGGCCTCGATACTCTTCTCGTAGGTAGGTCTTCCTTCGCTGAGGCACTACTACTCCTTCGAAGTTTGTCAAATTTAAATTTGAAAAATTTTCTAAGTCCCGATGTCAAATTTAAATTTGACATTCGGACTTAGCAAATTTTTCGGCCCATGCCGCCGACGAATGCGGCGCTCCGCGCCGCATTCGTCCGTCGATTCTTCTTAAGCTTTCGTCGATACCCGGTACGACTTGGACCGGTCCATCGCCTCTACGGTCCGGGCCTCGCTCCGCTCGGCAAGTGTCTGAACTGGAGTGTTTACTGGCAGCTTCGCCGTGTCCCACAACCCCGCCCTCAGAGCTACACTTACTTAAATATTGTCTGTCCCCACCTTGGCATTCAGACTTTGGTGGGGCTTTGGTCACATGACTTCCTACTCGCTAAGTCTGCTGCGTCATTCAATGAGTCGAAATTTGCTTTTTATGATAACGATTTATTGAACATATAAGTACAAGTCATTGTTTTGTGATTTGCAATATGAGTTACAATTTAATACTTCACACTTCGGCGCTCGACTTCTCGCCCAAGTCTCCAACTGCCCTCTCTACGATCCGGATTATGTGATCTGCTATGCCATCCGGGAATACGTTCGTCTGGAATTAAAAATACAAATTAGAATCCTATTTTATTTCTACACAAATCGACCTTCTCCGCCAAACTTAAAACCGCGCATAAAAATTGGCTACGCCAGACTATCTCCTACTTTGTATTACCCACGTTGCCCGGTGCTACCCCTAACAGTTTGACCTTTTCAACCCAAACACTTTTTCGTGGCGCAACTTAATCTTTTTCCACAAGTTACTCGACGGGAATTGAGTTTTGGTCTCTGGCTCGACAAAACTAATCACATTCCGCCGCTGTTGGAACTTGCCGTTTTCCAATATAGCGGGGGAAGGTTCTCAGCATCCCTCCGCCACTACATTTTTTTGGAAATCAGTAATATACTTTGCAATTGAAAATAACAACTTTCAAAACATAGCACATGCATTTACAAATAACTTTAAAGATACTACTACCAAATTTTAAAGTGTTCCTTCCCGGGTGTCCTACAAGACTTGGAAAAATAAAAATTAGCTATTAATTCTTATTTTTTGCAGTAATTCGAAAACCGCCCGAGATATCCTTTTGAAATTTAGCGGTATGATTTTTGTACTTATTTGAAAAACCACCCGATAGTATTTTAAAATTACTATTTCAATTGGGAGGTATAACATTTATTTACAAAGTGGGGTGAACAATATATCCTACTCTTGAGATTGGGGTGATTTTGGTGTGTTTCACAACAAATTAATCATCTTAAATCGGATCGTCGGATTGACTTAAAATTTTGAGAACACAATATGAATAGTGTTCGCTACTGGGATCCAACCCACATTCCAAAAATTTGAGAAAACGTTAGTTTAGATTTTTATTTGTAAACTGGTCATGTTAACAAAAATTAATGTCTTTAAATTGTGTTAACATAGACACAGTTTAGATCTTGACGCTCCGTTTTCTCAAATTTTTGCAATGCGGATTGGATCCCTGTTACGTAACACCATATAATATATTAAACACATTAACGCACAATATTTTAAACAATACAAATTTTACGTCAAAACGTCTACTTTTAGACAAAAATTCCTAAAAACTAAATTATAAAATAGCAGCTAGTGTGTGCTTATATTTTCCCGCGTTCTCAAAATTCCAAGTCAATCCGTCGAGCCATTATTAAGATGCGTTTCTTGCGAAAACCAGTAAAACTTCAGTATTAAGCGTGGTTATATAACGTCCACCTCATTTCTGTTTTCAAAAAACGACTGTTATTTACTTTTTTTTCAGGAAAGTGTATACTTATTTTAACAAATTTTTCATAATTATTCCAAAGAGCTCTGTTTGAAAAATACTTTAAAATAACCAAGTTCCAGTCTTCGTTAATTTTTAATATTTGTTTACAAAAAAAATTAGTAAATATCTTTTAAACAAAACTCTCTCGAATATAAATATTGTGTAGTACACACTTTCCAAAAACAAATATAATGAAAGGTCGTTTTTTTCCAACCTCCTAAACAGGCATAACTCCTTAGATTCGTAGGTATAACACTAATTTACAAAGAAATGGGGTGAACGATATATGCTACCCTTACAGCTAGGATTTTGCTATGTTTCGCAACAAATAAGTCATCAAGATACCGCTTGATTTGAGTCAATTTACTTGGACTATAATAACGTATTAAGTTTTTATAATTATTAGTTACATGTTAAATCAATAAAATGCATAACTAACAATTTTTATAAAATCAAAAATTTTATAATTTATTAAAATGATCATAGATTGATACGCCTAATTAAATCAACATTAAAACTATAATTACAAATATTATCATAAATAACCAACTCAACTTAAGGTAATTGAATATTGCGTTTGAAAAGTTTTCTGTTTCTAGAAACGAAATAAAAGCTCAAAATGTCGACGAAAAGTTAATTATTATTAAACCTTGTTAAAAATTTTCACAAACTCGATGGAATTAAAGGGGTAATTAAAAATTTGAACTAGCTCGCCAAAGTTTTAGGAATCGAAAAAATATGTTTTTGAGTAAAATGTATGATCGGAAACGTTTTCTTCCTCACGAAAATAGATGTTTATTAATTCATAGTTTTGTAGTAAAGTCTTACGAAACTAACATTGGTGTTACAAGAATCGTTTGAAATTTGACCCTTTTGTAGATGAAAGCCTGCCAGCGATATGTCATACTTTGTGAAAATCTTCTCGATAAACCATACATCAGGTGCAAATTGGAAAGTGAGGTTCAGTAAGTATCCATTTGCACGATCAAGGAAATGTTCTTGGTCTTATGTTCCTTAGTCATTTTTATTCAAAAACATACCATCGACAAAATCTCAAAATTTGACCAAGTTAATCCCGATACCCTGTATAATATTAAACTACTGATGAACTAACGATGATCAAATTTTCGTGGCTGTAGCAAAATCGGACCCCTCTAAAATTCTTAAAATTGCAACCACTTATTGTAATGACTTTTGTGTTTCAAAATATTTTTCTAATTGAGTTTCAAATAGAAATTAAAATTGATACAAATTACAATAAGTAATTGACACAAATATTAAATGTTGCTAACCTTTTTATATCCTATCTGGCTGTTGTTCGTTAAACCGTTTTTAAATCTTCAAATAGAACCAATAGGTAATGTCCTTTTCTACTTCGGCAAGTTCATCTTCCTCATGTCTGTCTACGGCTGCTTTCGGATGGTTTATATTGAAAACGCTGAAAATAAAAAAACTTATAAGAATATATCAACCAATTTTGTAATTCGAATTGTATACAATATGGCCCTAATTTAAAGAACAAACGCAATACAAATAAAGTTTGTCAGTGCAAGGAGCTTTATAAAAAATCATCGTGCAATTTATTCATTCACTCGGGATGCATGACAACGTGGCCTATTTATGATAAATTTCGTTAGATAATTAATTCTGTAACATCGATGGTTCATATATTTTGCAGAAGAATTCAGAAAATAAATTTTAAAATACAAATTAAAATATCTGTATAAATTTATAAGTTGATTTCTTTGTTATATCAGTTTAAATTTAACAAAATAAAAACGTAAACCTTTTTAATTTAATTTATGCCATTTAAAAACAACGGCCTTACAAACTATTGATTAAATGAATGTTCATGTGTCGTGGATTTAAAAAAACTATTATTGAACACAAAGAAGTTTCGATTAAAATTAAAATGAATCGGTAATTTCAAATGTTAATTATTTTTCAACTCAAAATTATTATTAATATTTTACAATAGTTCAGAAATTTGCTTTTCTCGTATTGATCAGGATGCAAACATTTTTGCCGTTTCTTAAATATTTCTTACAAGAAAAACTAAAACTAAAAGCTTGTTATTTATGAGTGCATACGATTTAATAGAACGAGTGCTCGAATTAATGCCAATCGGGCATTGAATGAAAATATTCCGTTTACAAATGCAGCTCTTATTATATTTCATCTTTGTTATCGCGAGATGTACTTTTTGACTTGTTCACATAATTAACTTTAAATTCAAAAAATTTGAACAGGCTATTTTTAAATTTTATAAAAGATTGCACCAAACAAAATAAAAAGAAACGATTATTCAAAAAAACGCAGGGTTCCTGTGAATCATATAATTATACACTTGTTTGAAAATAAAATAATGAAAGTGATTTTAAGCAACAATATAAATTATTTGACATTAAAATATAATGAAAATTACAAGTGTTTTCCAAATCATTTCCTCCGCTGCATTTTTATTATATTCCATTGGAAGTTCTACATAGGTAACTAGGTAACTCTTAAGAAAGCTGCCGAGGAATAACTTCTAATTACTTATCCCGTTTACTAAAATCCCCTAATGTTTTTATATATTTTGTTATAAATTTCTTTGTATTAAAAAATCTATTTACAAATTCAATTATTTTTGAATTGAGTCGAAGAATAAGAGTCGAAGACATTATTTACAAGTTTGCAACTAATATTTAATATAAAAATTAAAATCTGTTGCCAGCAAATTTATTGATTAATTTATTTGAAATTATCAGGTACTAAAAGATGAATAATAGGATATGACGTCGAATTTACACAGATGTGCTTTTTAGCTTAAGTCCTTTGTGTTCACATAATTAATTTTAAATTCAAAAAATTTGAATGGACACATTTTTAAATTTTCTAATAGATTGCACAAAACAAAATAAAACGAAACGATTATTGAAAAAAACGCAACGCTTTATCACGTTTCCTGTGAATCATTATTTTATAAACTTGTTTGAAAATGAAATGCAAGTGATTTTACACAATATAAATTATTTGACATTAAAATATAATGAAAATTTTAAGTGTTTTCCAAAACATTTCCTCCGGTGCATTTTTATTATATTCCCTTAAAAGTTCTACTTAATTATAAGTAACTTATAAGAAGGCTGCTGAGGAATAACTTCTAATTATTTATCCCGTTTACTAAAATCCCTTAATATTTTTATAAATTTTGTTATGAATAATATATTTTCTTTGTATTAAAACATCTATTTATTAAATTATTGTTGAGTTAATTTAACTCGCCTTCTGGAAGAATAAGAGTCAAAGACATTATTTACAAGTTTGCAACTAATATTCGAATATAAAAATTAAAATTTATTGATTAATTTATTTGAAATTATCAGGTACTAAAAGATGAATAATAGGATATGACGTCGAATTTTCAAACAAAGGATTAAAATAATTTTAGCTTTTATAGTTAAAAGTGTTAATTTAAAATTAATATTCCATTGCAAATTCCTAAAACCAAACGAATTTGTAAATAGATACAAAATAAAACAAAACTAGTAAGAACAATTTCATTGTTGAATAAGAGACGAAAGCTAACTCGAAACAAGAATCTACTCCTATATTCTTTGAATAATTTTTTAAAAAAATAGTTGCAACAAGCCTTCAGCGGGTGAACCTTTCAAGTCTGCTCGACTATGATTATTTGATGTACGATAAAATAAACGTCACGTGTGGCTACTTGACAATATCTGAGACAAATAATTGTTGTTCCCAAAATTAACTAATCGGTATGATTTTTGGAAAAACCGTCTTAATAATAATTTCTTATTTACTTCAGTAAATGAGTTGATTTACTCGCTTTCTAGAAGAATAAGAATAGTCGAATACTTTGTTTACAAGTCGGCACATTTAGGAACAACATATTTTAACATAAAAATTAAAATTTATTGCCCGCATTCATTGATGACTAGTATTTATTTGATAATATCCTGTACTAAAAGCTAAATAATAGAATATTACGTCAAATTTGCACAGATGTGCTTTCTGGCTTAAGTCCTTTTGTTCACATAATTAATTTTAAATTCAAAAATTTGAACATTTATAGAATTTCTAAAAGATTACACAAAACCAAATAAAACGAAACAATTATTCAAAAAAACGCTGCGCTTTATCACGTTTCCTGTGAATCATATATTATAAACTTCTTTGAAAATGAAATGCAAGAATTTTACACAATATAATTATTTGACATTAAAATATAATGAAAATTTCAAGTGTTTTTGAAACCATTTCTTAAAGTTCATTTTTATTATAATTCCCTTGGAAGTTCTACATAATTATAGGTAACTCATAAGAAGGCTGCTGAAGAATAACTTCTAATTACTTATCCCGTTTACTAAAATCCCCTAATGTTTTTATAAATTTTGTTATGAATATATTTTTTTTGTATTAAAAACTCTATTTACAACTTGAATTATTCTTGAAAGATAAATAATTGATTTACTCGCCGCCTTCTGGAAAAATAAGATTCAAAGACATTATTTACAGGTTTGCAACTAATATTCTAATATAAAAATTAAAATCTATTGCCAGCAAATTTATTGATTAATTTACTTAAAATTATCAGGTACTAAAAGATGAATAATAGGATATGACGTCGAATTTTCAAACAAAAGATTAATATAATTTTAGCTTTTATATTATGTGTTAACTTAAAATTAATATTTGATTGCAAATTCCTAAAACTAAACGAATTTGTAAATAAGTACAAGCTAAAACAAAATTAGTAAGAACATTCGTTGTTAAAAAACTGTTAACTTGAAACAAGAATTTCCTGTTTCCTTGAAGAATTTCTTAATAAAATAGTTACATCCAACCTCCGTCTGCGACTCTTTAAAGCCTCCTCGATAAAATAAACCTCACTTGTCGACTTGTTGCTACTTGGCAACACCTAAGACATAATTATAAGTGTTGCTTCAAAAATTAACTAATCCGTATGATTTCACGAAAAACCGTCTTAACAATAATTTCGCATTTATTCTAAAACTATAAAAAAAATTGCCTTCGTTGGCTGGAAATTAACAAGGGAAAAAAAAAATCGCAGAAATCACTAATTCAAAATTTTGGCGGTACACTAAATTTAAAGAAAATTCAAAATTTAAATATAAATTTTTATTGTTACGTTTTATACATTAAAAATCGTACAAATAAAGCATTCATTTTAAACTTTGTGACTTCTGTTTAAACAACAAAATATTATAGCAATATAACTAACCTTTAGATTTATTCCAAATACAGCAAATCTAATAATTTCGCATTCCGTTCCAACTTCCAATTGATTGTCGTAATCCAAATTCACTACGCCGGCACTGTTTCACTTCATTTGTTACGAACACTAGGATAAATTAAAAATTAGTAAAAAGTTCTAAAAAAAGCATAATTTATTTAATTAAAACACGCGAAAGCAAATAAATTAATTTTTTGCACAACATACAATGTCAATTGTTTTAAAATATTTTAAAGTACATAATGGCGACACCTAGCAATAAATATCAATAATACAACTTAATTTTACTGATTTAATGTCAAATGTTGCACAATTATGAATATTTGAAAACCTTGAATTGAATGCCAATTACAAATAACCGTTAATCTGTAGACACCAAAAATTAAATGTTACAAACCTTTTTATTTTCTATATTCGCAAGTTGTTCCCTGACCGTTATCAAAGTTCGAATCAATCTATGTTATCGAAACTTTGCTTTACCCTTCTCGATTTTCTGCATAGGTAAGTCCATTCACCCAACGAATAAACCTTAAAAAATAAAAGATTATAAAAAAACATCTTTCCATTAAATTTGTTTACAGAATTCTTAAAAATGTGACAACTTTAAAGACAGCATTTATGTTTTAGCAAAGCCATTACCTCCTGTCGTGAACAATTAATAAAATAAATAAATATCCCTTGGTTTTAGTAAATTTCACTAACAAGTGAAATTTTTTGTTAACGTCACACCCTAAATGAGTTCCGTTGAGGGTAAAAAGGAAATTGTTATTACTTATTCACAAATTAATAAGTCTCCTTTCTTTTTTATATGCACATGTTTTGTGTATACATGACATGACATAACATCAGGTGTCTGCAATTTAAAAGATTATTTTAGAAAAATTTATCTACATCAACCTTAAACAAATATTCGTTTAAGTTTGTCGAGTTACAAATAAAATTAATATAATCTTCCAGTAAAAATAATTATAATTTATCCGAATATTTTTTTCAAGGCCAATATAGTAAAGTTTATCTAAAGTCTTTAAGCAGCTTAAGTCCACAACATATTTAAATACACGAAATAAAATTATGATGTAGACATAAAATAGAAAATAAACTTATTAATTTGTACCTACTAACATTTTCCTTTACGTAAAATACACCAACTAAACGTTTGAACGGTTTTCTGTTTCTAGAAATGAAATAAAACTCAAAACGTCGACGAAAAATTTATTTTTATTAAACCTTGTAAAAAAATTTAATAGAATTAAAATTTCATTCCATTCACGACCTACTCTTAAGAGGGTGAATTGCTGCCCCCCTGGGTTCCAAAGAGAAATTAAAAATTTTGAGCTAGCTCGGGCTAATGTTTAGATATCGTAAAGAACATGTATTTGATTTAAAAATGATCGTGCAACATAATTATGACCAAAAACGTTTTTTTCATCATGAAAATGGATGTTTATTAAATGATGGTTTTATAGTTAAGTCTTACGAGACTAACATTGGTATTATACGATGTCCCATGCTCTGTAAAATCTTCTTGATAAACAACACATCAGGTGCAAATCGGACATTCTCATTATAATGACCCAAGCTTAACACCGCAATATAACACATTATCGTTCACATTCAACTACTAACACAGTTCACAAGTAATAACGGCATATTACAAATGACAAATCTGACACACGCATCATGCAATCAAGTATTTAGTTGATATTCAATAAATACCCATTTGCATGATCAAAAAAATGTTCCTTATCATATGTTCCATAGTCTTTTTTATTCAAACACTTATTGTAATGATTTCTGTATGTCAAAAGATTTATCTAATCGAGTTTATTGAAAAACTTCATTTCTTAATAAATTATTATACAAAATACGTAAAATGCTACATTTCCTTTGTTAAAATTTATCGAAAATGTAAACAAATTACGGCCACAGGAGGGCCGTGTTGCGATGAATTAACATGCGAGGTTCCCTTCTCCTACTTATATGTTCTGTGTAGACACCCGTGTGTTCTTTCAAATTTTTACGTTAGATGGCAGAACCTAGACGAAAACATTTGAAAAATTAAAATACACTCTAATTACAATTAATTAAAGACATAAATACTAAATATCGCAAACCTTTTTATATCCATTTGGTGGTTAAACTGAATCTACATCTACTACTATTGTTGAATTTTTATCTGCCATCACCATTGTTAATTTTCACTACATCTTTTCCTTTTCTACTTAAACAAGTCCATCTCCTGCACTTCCATAGCTGTTTCCAACTGGTATTTATTGAAAACCCTGAAAACAAAAAATTTAGAAGAATCTGTCAACCAAGTTTGTAATTTAAATTATTGTACACAATTTTGGCCAACTTAAACTTTAAAGAAGAAAAATCGGAATTGTCGATGTAGATGCTCCTGGTATCATAAAGTACCCGCCATCTTAACTAACGTAGTAAACAAAATCTGAGGTGGACCTACAGTATTTCTATAACTCACCAAAACTTCTTAACGGACTACCGAATCAAAATCTCGGTCACAGCAATAAATTAAGTACCATCCGGCCTGTCAAAAACGACAAAAAAACATAAACGAGGACCTACAGTATTCCCGTGACAGCCTAATTGCTCGTCGATTTACAGGATTTTGAAAATAAACCGCAACAGTGCTAATTTATATTTAAATCTATTGCATCACAAAAAGAGATTGATGTGGATTCTGTGATAAGATTTTGCGAATTTTTGTTATTTGCCGATGATTTAAAATTATTTCGTCTGATTTGTTCCGACAGTGATTCTGAACTTATCCAGAGTGATCTTGTAAGATTACAAGATTGGTGTGATCTTAGTAGTCTCAAACTAAATGTTAAAAAGTGCAAAGCTATGAAATTTACAAAAAAAGAGATGTAATGTGTGCTTTTTCAACTCGATCAACGGTGTGATCCTTGATAATGTTTATGAGTACAAAGACCTTGGTGTTATTCTTGATTCTGCTCTGTCATTCCATCATCACTTGGACTCGATTGTCTCGAGAGCAAATAAGATGCTGGGATTCATCAGCAGGTCGACTTCTGAGTTTAGCGATATCCGTGCTCTGATCACCTTGTATTCATCGTTTGTGCGATCAATTCTTGATTACTGTTCGGTGATTTGGTGTCCATCGTATTCTTACCGAGTTGTCAGGCTGGAAAAGATCCAGCGTAGGTTTGTTAAAGTTTTGTGTTTTAGAAGTCGCATCCAGTACTCCTCCGAAGTTTATGAAATGCTTCTGAAGTACTTTGGGCTGATGAAACTGTCTGCAAGGAGGTCTGTCTCAAATTTAATGTTCATACACAGATTGCTAAATAATGTTGTCACAGTTGTCCGGAGTTACTTGAATTATTCCTGTTTCATGTACCTGTGAGACGTCTAAGAGAAAATCCAATTTTCTTCGAGAGTTTTCACAGGTCTACGTTCGGTCAGCATTCAGCTGTGTCGTCTTGCAAATACTATTTTTGTGCAACACAAAGAATTAGACTTTTTTCACGGGAGTGCAAGTAATTTCAAAAAAGAGCTAGTGGCATATTTCGATTCGGTTTAGTCTTGGATTATAGTACATTTATTGTAATATTTGTTTCATACTGTCATTTAATGTTTGATTGTTGTATTCTGGTAATGGTGTAGAAACCGTTAGTATTAAATAAATAAATAAATAATTTAATGTCAATTTAAGTATGACCTTTTTGAAATGCATGCAATTTTCAAAATAATAGCTATTGATCTGTAATCACCAAAAATTAAATATTACAAACCTTTTTATTTCCTATCCAGCAGTTGTTCCGTAATCATTATCAAAGTTCGAAACCAATCTATGTTATCGAAATTTTGCTTTACCGTTCTTGATTTTCTACATAAGTAAGTTCATTCACCCCACGAATAAACCCTGAAAAATAAATGATTATAAAAAAATATCTTTTCTTTAAATTTGTTTGAAGAATTCTTAAAAATGTGACAACTTACAGACAGCATTTAAGTTGTTTTTAACAATTTCATAATCCATTTAAAATAAAATTATAAAAACTTATATAATTATTATAATTTATATTAGATGTATTTATCATTTAATCATGAATTTAGTGACTTCTGTCAGTTAAAAATAGAATTTCATTTTCAATTATAGCAACTCCAATATTTTATCTTCATTTTGGTAGAATTTTCCAACTGCCATTATTCAAATTCTCGACAGTGTTCAATAACATTTAACTTGTTAAAAAATCAGACAATCGAACTGATGCAAAGTTACAATCTGGACATTTTTGCTGGAAAACTTCAAATACTTTTGGTCACCACTGTCATCACTTGTCGGTTTCTTCCAATTTTTACTTAAAGCCATTGAAGATGACGTAGAAGTGGTAGCAGCATTTGATTTTACCATCGACGTAAGAATACAATAAACTCGGATCTTCTAGCTTGAAACTTCTAACCAAATTCCACTATTGTATTCTGTTACACAATGCAACATTTTCCTGTTGGAGTAAAATTTCTGTAAAAGAATAATTTTCACACGGTGGTACCCTAACTTACTTACAAAACCAGTTTAAAACCTAATTAAAATTTTTAGACCTTTTAACTTTGTCTTTCGAATGATTTTCCATTTAAACAATATAATTTTGAAATTTCTGTCTTGGTTAGTATAACTTTAACCTTACCTTAAAACGTCAAATTTTTTTTCCCGGTTATATAGAGTGTGAATCGAATTTTAACGGTGCATCAAAAGAGTCAAAAATATTAAAGAAGTACTAACTTTTAGATTTACGATTTCTTATCTAGTTTGATGTGAAAATTACATTACATTTCACCCAAGTTTTACATTTGTTGGGCCGTTCTTTATGAACCGCATTTACGTTTTTTTATAAACAAAAGTTATTAACTCTTATATTTTTTATCTCTGTGACCCAGTTACAGAAGCGCGTAGTTATCTGTAAACTGAGTATACGTATACGCGGTAGCTATGCGCATAATTGTTTGAATCATTCATTATTTTCGAATCTAAAAGATTGTCCCAATATTGCGCTTAACTGTATATATTTTGGCTTATCAATGATTAAATCCGATGTTAGAACTGATCAGCACTATTTTTGATCTTGAAGCATCAGACCCGAATAGCTCTTTATTTTTTGCAGAGACACTTATTCCGCAGTTTTGCTAGTGTTTGCTGCATTTGTCTACAGGGTGGTTTTAAACTGCGTGGAGCCCAAACTACATCTTTCTCGCTTGCTCTTTGGAGCTCATCTTTTAGCGCACCCTGTATAACCCTTCTACATCTATATAGGAAGTATCGGTTCTGTATGTTATTTTTGTAAGCGTCTCCTGCCCTGCTGTTGTAAGCTAGCATTAGGGGCAAGCCTTTCTTTTTTGCCCAGCCGCCCCTAAGATAAGCGGCTGCACGAATTTAAATCATCCACCATTTAAAGTTTGTAACAAATTACTTATAAATATAATATAATTAATTAATAACATTTAATGCTATTTACCATTTAATTTCTTATTTTCAGCCGGTCCCAGTCGCTTCTTTTCAGATCCATGTCATAATTTAAGCTCTGTTTTGTAACGATATACATGCAATTTGTATTTAGCGCTTTGGTAGAACTTGAAACTACCGTCGAATGTAGTAAATTTGAATCCCGCGCCAAAAGGGGGCAAGATGAACGCCACTGAGGTAGAAAGATTCCCGCGGAAAACGCGAGATAGATGTGTTTCTTTAAAACTAAACAAACAAAAGGCTTTCTTTGTTATTGATAATTGTGAGTGAATCTGTTGTTGCTAAGTGATCTTCTTATACTAAGGTAAACCATTCACACTATGTAAAACGAAAGGGAAAACTCTCGTTTTATCAAGTTTATTTAATGATGAGTAAAATTTAACGAGCATTAACAATTATTGGTTATGGAATGAGAGTAGGATACCAGTCTAGATGGCCAAGGATGTGTTATAAGCAGGGCTCGGAACTTTAGAATTTTGCATATTTGTTTGGAAAGTGCATATTGTAATTCTGGTTTGCCAAAAATTCGTTTCATATTACCTACATGTCAAATATAAAAGTTCTTGTCGCATAATTTTAGGTTTAAGAACATATAATTGCATATTTTGTTGATTTTAAAGAAAAAAATAATACAGCATGATCACTTAACTAGAAACTGTTATTTAAAATATGGTTACTAAAAATATGGTTACTTACAGAAATAATAAATAATAACGCAAATTACTGCAGTTCACCTAACAAAGTATCGTGGTACTAGGAACATTCCCTCGTGGTGCTAGTTATATTATATTATAGTAGTAACATGACTACTAGAAAAAATTTGATTTAAAAAATTAAAACTTATGCTTCAAGTTTCGTAATTGGTGGAGTTCCTACTTTACCTCTTGCAATTGCAAAAAATAGTACATGCTCGTCGGGGATAGTGTGACTTTTGACCTGAGGATAATTGCTGCCCTCGGCTAAAGCCTTGTGCAAACAAACCTTTACCCTCGGGTCAAAAATTAGTCACTTTATCACTTGTACAATGTACTATTTCCATTTTCCAATGTTTATTCTTTATTTTTAATATTGTTGTTGTTTTTTTAATAAATATGTACAACTTTTTTTATTTGTATTTTAAGATTAAACAAATTTTTTTATAAATTTTGCATAATATTTTAATTTTTACTGCATATTATAGCGCATATTTTTCTATTTTTTAGCGCATCCGTATGCACATATTTCATTGTCTTTTAGCGCATAAAGTTCCGAGCCCTTTTTATAAGTTATAACACATTAGCCGATCACAATAAGGACTCGGAGATCATAACTACATCATATCCAATATCCGAGGTTAAAACTTGACCTATCTAACTTAATACGCATTGGCTGCTTGTTCTAAAAGTTACAAGAGAGTTCGATCCTTTGTTTCAGGTCAGAAACTTGTTATCTACTATGTATTATAATTAAATACCCTGTTATATCTAGTTCTAAAATTATACTCCTTGCTACAATATGTATCTTGAACATTTATATAAAATTTACCCGTGTAGGTAATTTGGCGGTCCACGTGACCATTACAAACAACCGATAGCGGCAATAAATAACATATAATCGCAACAAACTAGAAACATTATAATAGTGTATTATTTAACGAGCAGATAATGTAGTAGGCTATAATTCACGAGAATGAAGTTTATACGCGAGCCGTATAATCATCCGACTGAATTATAGCCATTATGTGCGAGTCAAATACGACGTTTTATCTATGACTCAAAATAAAAAATTTCATATTTTTTACAAAAAGTTTATTTATTAATTTAGAATCGAAATGGAATTTTGACAGCCGATTTCGGCATGTGTCAAAGTTGATGTAAATCCGCAATCATCCGGGTCATCTTCAAACATTCCGAAAATGTTTATGCACATTCGGCTTTGGATCATTTTTTTGCATATGGGTGGCATTTTTCAAAATCGATATTTTCAAAAATTTTTGCGATACTCAAAGAGTAGCTTATATAGCGAATCGCATTATTACTTTTAACGAGGACCGTTATGGACAAATGGATAGCACTGTCCGCTACCGACCAACACATCGAGGTTTCGAATCCCGGTGAAGGCGACTTTTTTTCTAGAGGAATTTGCAAACCGAATAATACTCGTGGTTTCCAAAAAATATTATATGAAAACATTGATATGACGACAGTTCGGTGTTTTAAATTCATAATCCACAGGCAAGAACTCATAATCCACAAGCAAGAATTCATAATCCACGGGTGTAGATTATGAAGGGAATTACATTACTGTGATTACGTACGTAATGGATGTATTATGTATCAGTCGTAGATAAAAAACATTTAAAACCATCTCAATGTGGAATTATTGTGTATTATTATTCAAGTTTTCTTTTCTGATTCACCAGTTACTTTCAAATTTACTGCTTTGTATGAGACTCATTGACGGATTTGGTTTGTAGTAGTGACTTCCTTTGGTAAAACTCACTATAGTGAGTTGGAAATTAACTATGTGCAGGATAGTTGACCGAATTAGAAAGCTGTTTCAGAATAAGTGTCGCGCGTTAGCGAGACCGCAGTCCGTTCACAAATTGGCCTCAACGATATGCACTACCATGTAGCAAGAGCGATCGCTCTTAATGCAACATAAACTAGCCACTTACTGTCTAATTAGGCCAAGTTTAAAATAAAAGAAGCTGGCTCCTTCATTAAACATAGGTGAGTTACAGAAAACTTCCAATGTTGGTATGGTAAGTGAGTGACATTGTAAATGGGGGTGGAAAAGAACTTACGTTAAAATGACAAAAACAAACAATACAAGGGGATTACAAACAAAAGGAAAGAATAATATTATAATGGTGAAACTAATAATTAATTTATGATTTGTTTCATGGATCTCTTCACATTTTCGAAAATCTTGTCGTTGTATGAAACCGCTTCGGCTAAAAGTGGGTTCTGGTGAGTTGTCATTTGTTTGATGATGTTCCTGGTCTTCTCTTTGATGAACGTGGTGATGGTTTCGATTTCCAAGTATGCGTGCATGAAGTCGACGGTGGTAAATCTGGGATACTGTCCAATAATCCTCAGAAATTTATTCTGCATAACTTGGATGGACTTCATCTTCGTCTTGCATGCGGTGGCCAAGATGGAAGCGTTGTAGGTAAGTATCGACCTTGCACAAGCTTTGTACAAAATAACTTTCTTTCTTTGGTGTTTTGGCATTTGGACCAATGAAGGGGTATAATAATTTGACAACAAAGTTGGTCTTGTTAAGTCGAGCCTGTTTTTCCTGGCTGAAAAGTAGCTTTCAGTCCAGTGTGGTGCCAAGGTATTTCAATGTATTCTGCCACGGGATGGTGTCCTCCCCAACTTGAACTCCTGCAAAATCAGGAGGTTTGCACTTGAAGGTGAACCAAATTGGTTCCGTCTTGGATATATTGACTTTAAGTTTCCATGTCCTGAAATATTCGAGAATTACTTTAGTGTGTTCTTCTAGATACGTTACATATTTCCTGGTTGGTTTGGAATGGGCGAAAATGGCCGTGTCGTCTGTATAATCTCCAATACTTGTTTTGTGGTGCCGAGGAATGTCGTTGATGAAAATAAAGTGGAGGATTGGACCTAATATTGAGCTTTGCGAAACGCCGACTGGAATGTCTACCGTAGTGGAACCGGCTTGGCTGATGATGACGAAGTATTGTTTGCCCTCTAGGTAACTGACGATGATTTTGATTAAATTAATAGGTGCCATTACTAACTTATCTAATTTATAAATAAGTGCATTGCGATTAACGACAAGCTGACAAACTAATATCAAACTATCTTCAACTAAACTTTGCTGGTGGTGGTACAAATTCAAGTGATGCGCCACTAATGGCGTATTCTTATCTGGAGGGATAACCTAATATATTCCTTTGATTTGTCTAATCTAATTACTAATATCTAAATCTTCTAAACTTAAATTGTTACACAAATTAAAGTAACCGACACACTAACATTGGCGAATGATAATCCCGATGGTTATCTTACAATCTTTCTGTAAAGCTACCGAACTCTTCTCCCAAAATCTTGATCAAAAGATCGCTGGCGATACAAATTTAACCTACTGTCGCCCTAGTAATCTCGTTTTATGATCCGGAAGGATAACCTAATGTATTCCCTTGATTTGTCTAATCTAATTACTAATATCTAAATCTTCTAAATTGTTTCTAATTGTTATACAAATTAAAGTAACCGACACACTAACATTGGCGAATGATAATCCCGATGGTTATCTTACAATCCTTCTGTAAAGCTGCCGAACACTTCTCCAAAAATATGGATGCAAACAATTCTGGTGATCCAAATTTAACCAACTGCTGCCCTACTAATCGCGTTTTATTATTCGAAGGGATAACCTAATGTATTCTCTTGATTTGTCTAATCTAATTACTGATATCTAAATCTTCTAAACTTAAATTGTTATACAAATTAAAGTAACCGACACACTAACATTGCTGAATGATAATCCCAATGGTATTCTCTCAATCTTTCCGTAAAGCTGTCCAACACTACTCCAAAAATATTGATGCAATCATCGTTGGTGATCCAAATTTATCCAACTGACGCCCTACTAATCGCGTTTTATTATCCGGAGGGATAACCTAATGTATTCCCTTGATTTGTCTAAACTATTGACTAATATCTAAATATTCTAAACTTAAAAAGTTATACCTATTAAAGTAACCGTAACACTAACATTGCTGAAAGATAATCCCGATGGTTATCTTACAATCTTTCTGTAAAGCTGCCGAACACTACTCCTAAAATCTTGATGCAAACACCGCTGGTGATCCAAATTTATCCAACTGACGCCCTACTAATCGCGTTTTATTATCCGGAGGGATAACCAAATGTATTCCCTTGATTTGTCTAAACTATTTACTAATATCTAAATATTCTAAACTTAAAAAGTTATACATATTAAAGTAACCGACACACTAACATTGCCGAATGATAATCCCGATGCTTAACTCTCAATCTTTCCGTAAAGCTGCCGAACACTACTCCTAAAATCTTGATGCAAACATCGCTGGTGATCCAAATTTATCCAACTGACGCCCTACTAATCGCGTTTTATTATCCGGAGGGATAACCTAATGTATTCCCTTGATTTGTCTAAACTATTTACTAATATCTAAATATTCTAAACTTAAAAAGTTATACATATTAAAGTAACGGACACACTAACATTGCCGAATGATAATCCCGATGCTTAACTCTCAATCTTTCCGTAAAGCTGCCGAACACTACTGCTAAAATCTTGATGCAAACATCGCTGGTGATCCAAATTTATCCAACTGACGCCCTACTAATCGCGTTTTATTATCCGGAGGGATAACCTAATGTATTCCCTTGATTTGTCTAAACTATTTACTAATATCTAAATATTCTAAACTTAAAAAGTTATACATATTAAAGTAACGGACACACTAACATTGCCGAATGATAATCCCGATGCTTAACTCTCAATCTTTCCGTAAAGCTGTCGAACACTACTCCAAAAATCTTGATGCAAACATCGCTGGTGATCCAAATTTATCCAACTGACGCCCTACTAATCGCGTTTTATTATCCGGAGGGATAACCTAATGTATTCCCTTGATTTGTCTAAACTATTTACTAATATCTAAATATTCTAAACTTAAAAAGTTATACATATTAAAGTAACCGACACACTAACATTGCCGAATGATAATCCCGATGCTTAACTCTCAATCTTTCCGTAAAGCTGCCGAACACTACTCCAAAAATCTTGATGCAAACATCGCTGGTGATCCAAATTTATCCAACTGACGCCCTACTAATCGCGTTTTATTATCCGGAGGGATAACCTAATGTATTCCCTTGATTTGTCTAAACTATTTACTAATATCTAAATATTCTAAACTTAAAAAGTTATACATATTAAAGTAACGGACACACTAACATTGCCGAATGATAATCCCGATGCTTAACTCTCAATCTTTCCGTAAAGCTGCCGAACACTACTGCTAAAATCTTGATGCAAACATCGCTGGTGATCCAAATTTATCCAACTGACGCCCTACTAATCGCGTTTTATTATCCGGAGGGATAACCTAATGTATTCCCTTGATTTGTCTAAACTATTTACTAATATCTAAATATTCTAAACTTAAAAAGTTATACATATTAAAGTAACGGACACACTAACATTGCCGAATGATAATCCCGATGCTTAACTCTCAATCTTTCCGTAAAGCTGCCGAACACTACTGCTAAAATCTTGATGCAAACATCGCTGGTGATCCAAATTTATCCAACTGACGCCCTACTAATCGCGTTTTATTATCCGGAGGGATAACCTAATGTATTCCCTTGATTTGTCTAAACTATTTACTAATATCTAAATATTCTAAACTTAAAAAGTTATACATATTAAAGTAACCGACACACTAACATTGCCGAATGATAATCCCGATGCTTAACTCTCAATCTTTCCGTAAAGCTGCCGAACACTACTCCTAAAATCTTGATGCAAACATCGCTGGTGATCCAAATTTATCCAACTGACGCCCTACTAATCGCGTTTTATTATCCGGAGGGATAACCTAATGTATTCCCTTGATTTGTCTAAACTATTTACTAATATCTAAATATTCTAAACTTAAAAAGTTATACATATTAAAGTAACCGACACACTAACATTGCCGAATGATAATCCCGATGCTTAACTCTCAATCTTTCCGTAAAGCTGCCGAACACTACTCCTAAAATCTTGATGCAAACATCGCTGGTGATCCAAATTTATCCAACTGACGCCCTACTAATCGCGTTTTATTATCCGGAGGGATAACCTAATGTATTCCCTTGATTTGTCTAAACTATTTACTAATATCTAAATATTCTAAACTTAAAAAGTTATACATATTAAAGTAACCGACACACTAACATTGCCGAATGATAATCTCGATGCTTAACTCTCAATCTTTCCGTAAAGCTGCCGAACACTACTCCAAAAATCTTGATGCAAACATCGCTGGTGATCCAAATTTATCCAACTCACGCCCTACTAATCGCGTTTTATTATCCGGAGGGATAACCTAATGTATTCCCTTGATTTGTCTAAACTATTTACTAATATCTAAATATTCTAAACTTAAAAAGTTATACATATTAAAGTAACGGACACACTAACATTGCCGAATGATAATCCCGATGCTTAACTCTCAATCTTTCCGTAAAGCTGCCGAACACTACTGCTAAAATCTTGATGCAAACATCGCTGGTGATCCAAATTTATCCAACTGACGCCCTACTAATCGCGTTTTATTATCCGGAGGGATAACCTAATGTATTCCCTTGATTTGTCTAAACTATTTACTAATATCTAAATATTCTAAACTTAAAAAGTTATACATATTATAGTAACGGACACACTAACATTGCCGAATGATAATCCCGATGCTTAACTCTCAATCTTTCCGTAAAGCTGCCGAACACTACTGCTAAAATCTTGATGCAAACATCGCTGGTGATCCAAATTTATCCAACTGACGCCCTACTAATCGCGTTTTATTATCCGGAGGGATAACCTAATGTATTCCCTTGATTTGTCTAAACTATTTACTAATATCTAAATATCTAAACTTAAAAAGTTATACATATTAAAGTAACCGACACACTAACATTGCCGAATGATAATCCCGATGCTTAACTCTCAATCTTTCCGTAAAGCTGCCGAACACTACTCCAAAAATCTTGATGCAAACATCGCTGGTGATCCAAATTTATCCAACTGACGCACTACTAATCGCGTTTTATTATCCGGAGGGATAACCTAATGTATTCCCTTGATTTGTCTAAACTATTTACTAATATCTAAATATTCTAAAGTTAAAACGTTATACATATTAAAGTAACGGACACACTAACATTGCCGAATGATAATCCCGATGCTTAACTCTCAATCTTTCCGTAAAGCTGCCGAACACTACTGCTAAAATCTTGATGCAAACATCGCTGGTGATCCAAATTTATCCAACTGACGCCCTACTAATCGCGTTTTATTATCCGGAGGGATAACCTAATGTATTCCCTTGATTTGTCTAAACTATTTACTAATATCTAAATATTCTAAAGTTAAAAAGTTATACATATTAAAGTAACGGACACACTAACATTGCCGAATGATAATCCCGATGCTTAACTCTCAATCTTTCCGTAAAGCTGCCGAACACTACTGCTAAAATCTTGATGCAAACATCGCTGGTGATCCAAATTTATCCAACTGACGCCCTACTAATCGCGTTTTATTATCCGGAGGGATAACCTAATGTATTCCCTTGATTTGTCTAAACTATTGACTAATATCTAAATATTCTAAACTTAAAAAGTTATACCTATTAAAGTAACCGTAACACTAACATTGCTGAAAGATAATCCCGATGGTTATCTTACAATCTTTCTGTAAAGCTGCCGAACACTACTCCTAAAATCTTGATGCAAACACCGCTGGTGATCCAAATTTATCCAACTGACGCCCTACTAATCGCGTTTTATTATCCGGAGGGATAACCAAATGTATTCCCTTGATTTGTCTAAACTATTTACTAATATCTAAATATTCTAAACTTAAAAAGTTATACATATTAAAGTAACCGACACACTAACATTGCCGAATGATAATCCCGATGCTTAACTCTCAATCTTTCCGTAAAGCTGCCGAACACTACTGCTAAAATCTTGATGCAAACATCGCTGGTGATCCAAATTTATCCAACTGACGCCCTACTAATCGCGTTTTATTATCCGGAGGGATAACCTAATGTATTCCCTTGATTTGTCTAAACTATTTACTAATATCTAAATATTCTAAACTTAAAAAGTTATACATATTAAAGTAACCGACACACTAACATTGCCGAATGATAATCTCGATGCTTAACTCTCAATCTTTCCGTAAAGCTGCCGAACACTACTCCAAAAATCTTGATGCAAACATCGCTGGTGATCCAAATTTATCCAACTCACGCCCTACTAATCGCGTTTTATTATCCGGAGGGATAACCTAATGTATTCCCTTGATTTGTCTAAACTATTTACTAATATCTAAATATTCTAAACTTAAAAAGTTATACATATTAAAGTAACGGACACACTAACATTGCCGAATGATAATCCCGATGCTTAACTCTCAATCTTTCCGTAAAGCTGCCGAACACTACTGCTAAAATCTTGATGCAAACATCGCTGGTGATCCAAATTTATCCAACTGACGCCCTACTAATCGCGTTTTATTATCCGGAGGGATAACCTAATGTATTCCCTTGATTTGTCTAAACTATTTACTAATATCTAAATATTCTAAACTTAAAAAGTTATACATATTATAGTAACGGACACACTAACATTGCCGAATGATAATCCCGATGCTTAACTCTCAATCTTTCCGTAAAGCTGCCGAACACTACTGCTAAAATCTTGATGCAAACATCGCTGGTGATCCAAATTTATCCAACTGACGCCCTACTAATCGCGTTTTATTATCCGGAGGGATAACCTAATGTATTCCCTTGATTTGTCTAAACTATTTACTAATATCTAAATATCTAAACTTAAAAAGTTATACATATTAAAGTAACGGACACACTAACATTGCCGAATGATAATCCCGATGCTTAACTCTCAATCTTTCCGTAAAGCTGCCGAACACTACTCCTAAAATCTTGATGCAAACATCGCTGGTGATCCAAATTTATCCAACTCACGCCCTACTAATCGCGTTTTATTATCCGGAGGGATAACCTAATGTATTCCCTTGATTTGTCTAAACTATTTACTAATATCTAAATATTCTAAACTTAAAAAGTTATACATATTAAAGTAACGGACACACTAACATTGCCGAATGATAATCCCGATGCTTAACTCTCAATCTTTCCGTAAAGCTGTCGAACACTACTCCAAAAATCTTGATGCAAACATCGCTGGTGATCCAAATTTATCCAACTGACGCCCTACTAATCGCGTTTTATTATCCGGAGGGATAACCTAATGTATTCCCTTGATTTGTCTAAACTATTTACTAATATCTAAATATTCTAAACTTAAAAAGTTATACATATTAAAGTAACGGACACACTAACATTGCCGAATGATAATCCCGATGCTTAACTCTCAATCTTTCCGTAAAGCTGCCGAACACTACTGCTAAAATCTTGATGCAAACATCGCTGGTGATCCAAATTTATCCAACTGACGCCCTACTAATCGCGTTTTATTATCCGGAGGGATAACCTAATGTATTCCCTTGATTTGTCTAAACTATTTACTAATATCTAAATATTCTAAAGTTAAAAAGTTATACATATTAAAGTAACGGACACACTAACATTGCCGAATGATAATCTCGATGCTTAACTCTCAATCTTTCCGTAAAGCTGCCGAACACTACTGCTAAAATCTTGATGCAAACATCGCTGGTGATCCAAATTTATCCAACTGACGCCCTACTAATCGCGTTTTATTATCCGGAGGGATAACCTAATGTATTCCCTTGATTTGTCTAAACTATTTACTAATATCTAAATATTCTAAACTTAAAAAGTTATACATATTATAGTAACGGACACACTAACATTGCCGAATGATAATCCCGATGCTTAACTCTCAATCTTTCCGTAAAGCTGCCGAACACTACTGCTAAAATCTTGATGCAAACATCGCTGGTGATCCAAATTTATCCAACTGACGCCCTACTAATCGCGTTTTATTATCCGGAGGGATAACCTAATGTATTCCCTTGATTTGTCTAAACTATTTACTAATATCTAAATATCTAAACTTAAAAAGTTATACATATTAAAGTAACGGACACACTAACATTGCCGAATGATAATCCCGATGCTTAACTCTCAATCTTTCCGTAAAGCTGCCGAACACTACTCCTAAAATCTTGATGCAAACATCGCTGGTGATCCAAATTTATCCAACTCACGCCCTACTAATCGCGTTTTATTATCCGGAGGGATAACCTAATGTATTCCCTAGATTTGTCTAAACTATTTACTAATATCTAAATATTCTAAACTTAAAAAGTTATACATATTAAAGTAACGGACACACTAACATTGCCGAATGATAATCCCGATGCTTAACTCTCAATCTTTCCGTAAAGCTGTCGAACACTACTCCAAAAATCTTGATGCAAACATCGCTGGTGATCCAAATTTATCCAACTGACGCCCTACTAATCGCGTTTTATTATCCGGAGGGATAACCTAATGTATTCCCTTGATTTGTCTAAACTATTTACTAATATCTAAATATCTAAACTTAAAAAGTTATACATATTAAAGTAACGGACACACTAACATTGCCGAATGATAATCCCGATGCTTAACTCTCAATCTTTCCGTAAAGCTGCCGAACACTACTCCTAAAATCTTGATGCAAACATCGCTGGTGATCCAAATTTATCCAACTCACGCCCTACTAATCGCGTTTTATTATCCGGAGGGATAACCTAATGTATTCCCTAGATTTGTCTAAACTATTTACTAATATCTAAATATTCTAAACTTAAAAAGTTATACATATTAAAGTAACGGACACACTAACATTGCCGAATGATAATCCCGATGCTTAACTCTCAATCTTTCCGTAAAGCTGTCGAACACTACTCCAAAAATCTTGATGCAAACATCGCTGGTGATCCAAATTTATCCAACTGACGCCCTACTAATCGCGTTTTATTATCCGGAGGGATAACCTAATGTATTCCCTTGATTTGTCTAAACTATTTACTAATATCTAAATATCTAAACTTAAAAAGTTATACATATTAAAGTAACGGACACACTAACATTGCCGAATGATAATCCCGATGCTTAACTCTCAAGCTTTCCGTAAAGCTGCCGAACACTACTCCTAAAATCTTGATGCAAACATCGCTGGTGATCCAAATTTATCCAACTCACGCCCTACTAATCGCGTTTTATTATCCGGAGGGATAACCTAATGTATTCCCTTGATTTGTCTAAACTATTTACTAATATCTAAATATTCTAAAGTTAAAAAGTTATACATATTAAAGTAACGGACACACTAACATTGCCGAATGATAATCCCGATGCTTAACTCTCAATCTTTCCGTAAAGCTGCCGAACACTACTGCTAAAATCTTGATGCAAACATCGCTGGTGATCCAAATTTATCCAACTGACGCCCTACTAATCGCGTTTTATTATCCGGAGGGATAACCTAATGTATTCCCTTGATTTGTCTAAACTATTTACTAATATCTAAATATTCTAAAGTTAAAAAGTTATACATATTAAAGTAACGGACACACTAACATTGCCGAATGATAATCCCGATGCTTAACTCTCAATCTTTCCGTAAAGCTGCCGAACACTACTGCTAAAATCTTGATGCAAACATCGCTGGTGATCCAAATTTATCCAACTGACGCCCTACTAATCGCGTTTTATTATCCGGAGGGATAACCTAATGTATTCCCTTGATTTGTCTAAACTATTTACTAATATCTAAATATTCTAAACTTAAAAAGTTATACATATTAAAGTAACGGACACACTAACATTGCCGAATGATAATCCCGATGCTTAACTCTCAATCTTTCCGTAAAGCTGCCGAACACTACTCTTAAAATCTTGATGCAAACATCGCTGGTGATCCAAATTTATCCAACTCACGCCCTACTAATCGCGTTTTATTATCCGGAGGGATAACCTAATGTATTCCCTTGATTTGTCTAAACTATTTACTAATATCTAAATATTCTAAACTTAAAAAGTTATACATATTAAAGTAACGGACACACTAACATTGCCGAATGATAATCCCGATGCTTAACTCTCAATCTTTCCGTAAAGCTGCCGAACACTACTCTTAAAATCTTGATGCAAACATCGCTGGTGATCCAAATTTATCCAACTCACGCCCTACTAATCGCGTTTTATTATCCGGAGGGATAACCTAATGTATTCCCTTGATTTGTCTAAACTATTTACTAATATCTAAATATTCTAAACTTAAAAAGTTATACATATTAAAGTAACGGACACACTAACATTGCCGAATGATAATCCCGATGCTTAACTCTCAATCTTTCCGTAAAGCTGCCGAACACTACTCCTAAAATCTTGATGCAAACATCGCTGGTGATCCAAATTTATCCAACTGACGCCCTACTAATCGCGTTTTATTATCCGGAGGGATAACCTAATGTATTCCCTTGATTTGTCTAAACTATTTACTAATATCTAAATATTCTAAACTTAAAAAGTTATACATATTAAAGTAACGGACACACTAACATTGCCGAATGATAATCCCGATGCTTAACTCTCAATCTTTCCGTAAAGCTGCCGAACACTACTCCTAAACTCTTGATGCAAACATCGCTGGTGATCCAAATTTATCCAACTCACGCCCTACTAATCGCGTTTTATTATCCGGAGGGATAACCTAATGTATTCCCTTGATTTGTCTAAACTATTTACTAATATCTAAATATTCTAAACTTAAAAAGTTATACATATTAAAGTAACCGACACACTAACATTGCCGAATGATAATCTCGATGCTTAACTCTCAATCTTTCCGTAAAGCTGCCGAACACTACTCCAAAAATCTTGATGCAAACATCGCTGGTGATCCAAATTTATCCAACTGACGCCTTACTAATCGCGTTTTATTATCCGGAGGGATAACCTAATGTATTCCCTTGATTTGTCTAAACTATTTACTAATATCTAAATATTCTAAACTTAAAAAGTTATACATATTAAAGTAACCGACACACTAACATTGCCGAATGATAATCCCGATGCTTAACTCTCAATCTTTCCGTAAAGCTGCCGAACACTACTCCTAAAATCTTGATGCAAACATCGCTGGTGATCCAAATTTATCCAACTGACGCCCTACTAATCGCGTTTTATTATCCGGAGGGATAACCTAATGTATTCCCTTGATTTGTCTAAACTATTTACTAATATCTAAATATTCTAAACTTAAAAAGTTATACATATTAAAGTAACGGACACACTAACATTGCCGAATGATAATCCCGATGCTTAACTCTCAATCTTTCCGTAAAGCTGTCGAACACTACTGCTAAAATCTTGATGCAAACATCGCTGGTGATCCAAATTTATCCAACTGACGCCCTACTAATCGCGTTTTATTATCCGGAGGGATAACCTAATGTATTCCCTTGATTTGTCTAAACTATTTACTAATATCTAAATATTCTAAACTTAAAAAGTTATACATATTAAAGTAACGGACACACTAACATTGCCGAATGATAATCCCGATGCTTAACTCTCAATCTTTCCGTAAAGCTGTCGAACACTACTCCAAAAATCTTGATGCAAACATCGCTGGTGATCCAAATTTATCCAACTGACGCCCTACTAATCGCGTTTTATTATCCGGAGGGATAACCTAATGTATTCCCTTGATTTGTCTAAACTATTTACTAATATCTAAATATTCTAAACTTAAAAAGTTATACATATTAAAGTAACCGACACACTAACATTGCCGAATGATAATCCCGATGCTTAACTCTCAATCTTTCCGTAAAGCTGCCGAACACTACTCCAAAAATCTTGATGCAAACATCGCTGGTGATCCAAATTTATCCAACTGACGCCCTACTAATCGCGTTTTATTATCCGGAGGGATAACCTAATGTATTCCCTTGATTTGTCTAAACTATTTACTAATATCTAAATATTCTAAACTTAAAAAGTTATACATATTAAAGTAACGGACACACTAACATTGCCGAATGATAATCCCGATGCTTAACTCTCAATCTTTCCGTAAAGCTGCCGAACACTACTGCTAAAATCTTGATGCAAACATCGCTGGTGATCCAAATTTATCCAACTGACGCCCTACTAATCGCGTTTTATTATCCGGAGGGATAACCTAATGTATTCCCTTGATTTGTCTAAACTATTTACTAATATCTAAATATTCTAAACTTAAAAAGTTATACATATTAAAGTAACGGACACACTAACATTGCCGAATGATAATCCCGATGCTTAACTCTCAATCTTTCCGTAAAGCTGCCGAACACTACTGCTAAAATCTTGATGCAAACATCGCTGGTGATCCAAATTTATCCAACTGACGCCCTACTAATCGCGTTTTATTATCCGGAGGGATAACCTAATGTATTCCCTTGATTTGTCTAAACTATTTACTAATATCTAAATATTCTAAACTTAAAAAGTTATACATATTAAAGTAACCGACACACTAACATTGCCGAATGATAATCTCGATGCTTAACTCTCAATCTTTCCGTAAAGCTGCCGAACACTACTCCAAAAATCTTGATGCAAACATCGCTGGTGATCCAAATTTATCCAACTCACGCCCTACTAATCGCGTTTTATTATCCGGAGGGATAACCTAATGTATTCCCTTGATTTGTCTAAACTATTTACTAATATCTAAATATTCTAAACTTAAAAAGTTATACATATTAAAGTAACGGACACACTAACATTGCCGAATGATAATCCCGATGCTTAACTCTCAATCTTTCCGTAAAGCTGCCGAACACTACTGCTAAAATCTTGATGCAAACATCGCTGGTGATCCAAATTTATCCAACTGACGCCCTACTAATCGCGTTTTATTATCCGGAGGGATAACCTAATGTATTCCCTTGATTTGTCTAAACTATTTACTAATATCTAAATATCTAAACTTAAAAAGTTATACATATTAAAGTAACGGACACACTAACATTGCCGAATGATAATCCCGATGCTTAACTCTCAATCTTTCCGTAAAGCTGCCGAACACTACTCCTAAAATCTTGATGCAAACATCGCTGGTGATCCAAATTTATCCAACTGACGCCCTACTAATCGCGTTTTATTATCCGGAGGGTTAACCTAATGTATTCCCTTGATTTGTCTAAACTATTTACTAATATCTAAATATTCTAAACTTAAAAAGTTATACATATTAAAGTAACGGACACACTAACATTGCCGAATGATAATCCCGATGCTTAACTCTCAATCTTTCCGTAAAGCTGCCGAACACTACTCCTAAACTCTTGATGCAAACATCGCTGGTGATCCAAATTTATCCAACTCACGCCCTACTAATCGCGTTTTATTATCCGGAGGGATAACCTAATGTATTCCCTTGATTTGTCTAAACTATTTACTAATATCTAAATATTCTAAACTTAAAAAGTTATACATATTAAAGTAACCGACACACTAACATTGCCGAATGATAATCTCGATGCTTAACTCTCAATCTTTCCGTAAAGCTGCCGAACACTACTCTAAAAATCTTGATGCAAACATCGCTGGTGATCCAAATTTATCCAACTGACGCCTTACTAATCGCGTTTTATTATCCGGAGGGATAACCTAATGTATTCCCTTGATTTGTCTAAACTATTTACTAATATCTAAATATTCTAAACTTAAAAAGTTATACATATTAAAGTAACGGACACACTAACATTGCCGAATGATAATCCCGATGCTTAACTCTCAATCTTTCCGTAAAGCTGCCGAACACTACTCCTAAAATCTTGATGCAAACATCGCTGGTGATCCAAATTTATCCAACTGACGCCCTACTAATCGCGTTTTATTATCCGGAGGGATAACCTAATGTATTCCCTTGATTTGTCTAAACTATTTACTAATATCTAAATATTCTAAACTTAAAAAGTTATACATATTAAAGTAACGGACACACTAACATTGCCGAATGATAATCCCGATGCTTAACTCTCAATCTTTCCGTAAAGCTGCCGAACACTACTGCTAAAATCTTGATGCAAACATCGCTGGTGATCCAAATTTATCCAACTGACGCCCTACTAATCGCGTTTTATTATCCGGAGGGATAACCTAATGTATTCCCTTGATTTGTCTAAACTATTTACTAATATCTAAATATTCTAAACTTAAAAAGTAATACATATTAAAGTAACGGACACACTAACATTGCCGAATGATAATCCCGATGCTTAACTCTCAATCTTTCCGTAAAGCTGTCGAACACTACTCCAAAAATCTTGATGCAAACATCGCTGGTGATCCAAATTTATCCAACTGACGCCCTACTAATCGCGTTTTATTATCCGGAGGGATAACCTAATGTATTCCCTTGATTTGTCTAAACTATTTACTAATATCTAAATATTCTAAACTTAAAAAGTTATACATATTAAAGTAACCGACACACTAACATTGCCGAATGATAATCCCGATGCTTAACTCTCAATCTTTCTGTAAAGCTGCCGAACACTACTGCTAAAATCTAGATGCAAACATCGCTGGTGATCCAAATTTATCCAACTGACGCCCTACTAATCGCGTTTTATTATCCGGAGGGTTAACCTAATGTATTCCCTTGATTTGTCTAAACTATTTACTAATATCTAAATATTCTAAACTTAAAAAGTTATACATATTAAAGTAACGGACACACTAACATTGCCGAATGATAATCCCGATGCTTAACTCTCAATCTTTCCGTAAAGCTGCCGAACACTACTCCTAAACTCTTGATGCAAACATCGCTGGTGATCCAAATTTATCCAACTCACGCCCTACTAATCGCGTTTTATTATCCGGAGGGATAACCTAATGTATTCCCTTGATTTGTCTAAACTATTTACTAATATCTAAATATTCTAAACTTAAAAAGTTATACATATTAAAGTAACGGACACACTAACATTGCCGAATGATAATCTCGATGCTTAACTCTCAATCTTTCCGTAAAGCTGCCGAACACTACTCCAAAAATCTTGATGCAAACATCGCTGGTGATCCAAATTTATCCAACTGACGCCTTACTAATCGCGTTTTATTATCCGGAGGGATAACCTAATGTATTCCCTTGATTTGTCTAAACTATTTACTAATATCTAAATATTCTAAACTTAAAAAGTTATACATATTAAAGTAACGGACACACTAACATTGCCGAATGATAATCCCGATGCTTAACTCTCAATCTTTCCGTAAAGCTGCCGAACACTACTCCTAAAATCTTGATGCAAACATCGCTGGTGATCCAAATTTATCCAACTGACGCCCTACTAATCGCGTTTTATTATCCGGAGGGATAACCTAATGTATTCCCTTGATTTGTCTAAACTATTTACTAATATCTAAATATTCTAAACTTAAAAAGTTATACATATTAAAGTAACCGACACACTAACATTGCCGAATGATAATCCCGATGCTTAACTCTCAATCTTTCCGTAAAGCTGCCGAACACTACTCTTAAAATCTTGATGCAAACATCGCTGGTGATCCAAATTTATCCAACTCACGCCCTACTAATCGCGTTTTATTATCCGGAGGGATAACCTAATGTATTCCCTTGATTTGTCTAAACTATTTACTAATATCTAAATATTCTAAACTTAAAAAGTTATACATATTAAAGTAACGGACACACTAACATTGCCGAATGATAATCCCGATGCTTAACTCTCAATCTTTCCGTAAAGCTGCCGAACACTACTCCTAAAATCTTGATGCAAACATCGCTGGTGATCCAAATTTATCCAACTGACGCCCTACTAATCGCGTTTTATTATCCGGAGGGATAACCTAATGTATTCCCTTGATTTGTCTAAACTATTTACTAATATCTAAATATTTAAATATATTAATTTTTAACTTGTGATAATTATATCAAGTAAATTTAAAAGTAAACAAGTTAATTAAACGTTAAATATAATTTTATTTAATTATATTTTATAAGCTTTCGATATTATAAGCTTTCGGGTTATTATTCTGACGAAGATGACACAACTCATCGAAAGCTTATAAAATATAATTAAATAAAATTATATTTAACGTTTAATTAACTTGTTTACTTTTAAATTTACTTGATATAATATCTAAATATTCTAAACTTAAAAAGTTATACATATTAAAGTAACGGACACACTAACATTGCCGAATGATAATCCCGATGCTTAACTCTCAATCTTTCCGTAAAGCTGCCGAACACTACTGCTAAAATCTAGATGCAAACATCGCTGGTGATCCAAATTTATCCAACTGACGCCCTACTAATCGCGTTTTATTATCCGGAGGGATAACCTAATGTATTCCCTTGATTTGTCTAAACTATTTACTAATATCTAAATATTCTAAACTTAAAAAGTTATACATATTAAAGTAACCGACACACTAACATTGCCGAATGATAATCCCGATGCTTAACTCTCAATCTTTCCGTAAAGCTGCCGAACACTACTGCTAAAATCTAGATGCAAACATCGCTGGTGATCCAAATTTATCCAACTGACGCCCTACTAATCGCGTTTTATTATCCGGAGGGATAACCTAATGTATTCCCTTGATTTGTCTAAACTATTTACTAATATCTAAATATTCTAAACTTAAAAAGTTATACATATTAAAGTAACCGACACACTAACATTGCCGAATGATAATCCCGATGCTTAACTCTCAATCTTTCCGTAAAGCTGCCGAACACTACTGCTAAAATCTTGATGCAAACATCGCTGGTGATCCAAATTTATCCAACTGACGCCCTACTAATCGCGTTTTATTATCCGGAGGGATAACCTAATGTATTCCCTTGATTTGTCTAAACTATTTACTAATATCTAAATATTCTAAACTTAAAAAGTTATACATATTAAAGTAACGGACACACTAACATTGCCGAATGATAATCCCGATGCTTAACTCTCAATCTTTCCGTAAAGCTGCCGAACACTACTCCTAAAATCTTGATGCAAACATCGCTGGTGATCCAAATTTATCCAACTCACGCCCTACTAATCGCGTTTTATTATCCGGAGGGATAACCTAATGTATTCCCTTGATTTGTCTAAACTAGTTACTAATATCTAAATATACTAAACTTAAAAAGTTATACATATTAAAGTAACCGACACACTAACATTGCCGAATGATAATCCCGATGCTTAACTCTCAATCTTTCCGTAAAGCTGCCGAACACTACTGCTAAAATCTTGATGCAAACATCACTGGTGATCCAAATTTATCCAACTGACGCCCTACTAATCGCGTTTTATTATCCGGAGGGATAACCTAATGTATTCCCTTGATTTGTCTAAACTATTTACTAATATCTAAATATTCTAAACTTAAAAAGTTATACATATTAAAGTAACGGACACACTAACATTGCCGAATGATAATCCCGATGCTTAACTCTCAATCTTTCCGTAAAGCTGCCGAACACTACTGCTAAAATCTTGATGCAAACATCGCTGGTGATCCAAATTTATCCAACTGACGCCCTACTAATCGCGTTTTATTATCCGGAGGGATAACCTAATGTATTCCCTTGATTTGTCTAAACTATTTACTAATATCTAAATATTCTAAACTTAAAAAGTTATACATATTAAAGTAACGGACACACTAACATTGCCGAATGATAATCCCGATGCTTAACTCTCAATCTTTCCGTAAAGCTGCCGAACACTACTCCTAAAATTTTGATGCAAACATCGCTGGTGATCCAAATTTATCCAACTGACGCCCTACTAATCGCGTTTTATTATCCGGAGGGATAACCTAATGTATTCCCTTGATTTGTCTAAACTATTTACTAATATCTAAATATTCTAAACTTAAAAAGTTATACATATTAAAGTAACGGACACACTAACATTGCCGAATGATAATCCCGATGCTTAACTCTCAATCTTTCCGTAAAGCTGCCGAACACTACTGCTAAAATCTTGATGCAAACATCGCTGGTGATCCAAATTTATCCAACTCACGCCCTACTAATCGCGTTTTATTATCCGGAGGGATAACCTAATGTATTCCCTTGATTTGTCTAAACTATTTACTAATATCTAAATATTCTAAACTTAAAAAGTTATACATATTAAAGTAACCGACACACTAACATTGCCGAATGATAATCCCGATGCTTAACTCTCAATCTTTCCGTAAAGCTGCCGAACACTACTCCAAAAATCTTGATGCACACATCGCTGGTGATCCAAATTTATCCAACTGACGCCCTACTAATCGCGTTTTATTATCCGGAGGGATAACCTAATGTATTCCCTTGATTTGTCTAAACTATTTACTAATATCTAAATATTCTAAACTTAAAAAGTTATACATATTAAAGTAACGGACACACTAACATTGCCGAATGATAATCCCGATGCTTAACTCTCAATCTTTCCGTAAAGCTGCCGAACACTACTGCTAAAATCTTGATGCAAACATCGCTGGTGATCCAAATTTATCCAACTGACGCCCTACTAATCGCGTTTTATTATCCGGAGGGATAACCTAATGTATTCCCTTGATTTGTCTAAACTATTTACTAATATCTAAATATTCTAAACTTAAAAAGTTATACATATTAAAGTAACGGACACACTAACATTGCCGAATGATAATCCCGATGCTTAACTCTCAATCTTTCCGTAAAGCTGCCGAACACTACTGCTAAAATCTTGATGCAAACATCGCTGGTGATCCAAATTTATCCAACTGACGCCCTACTAATCGCGTTTTATTATCCGGAGGGATAACCTAATGTATTCCCTTGATTTGTCTAAACTATTTACTAATATCTAAATATCTAAACTTAAAAAGTTATACATATTAAAGTAACGGACACACTAACATTGCCGAATGATAATCCCGATGCTTAACTCTCAATCTTTCCGTAAAGCTGCCGAACACTACTCCTAAAATCTTGATGCAAACATCGCTGGTGATCCAAATTTATCCAACTGACGCCCTACTAATCGCGTTTTATTATCCGGAGGGATAACCTAATGTATTCCCTTGATTTGTCTAAACTATTTACTAATATCTAAATATTCTAAACTTAAAAAGTTATACATATTAAAGTAACGGACACACTAACATTGCCTAATGATAATTCCGATGCTTAACTCTCAATCTTTCCGTAAAGCTGCCGAACACTACTGCTAAAATCTTGATGCAAACATCGCTGGTGATCCAAATTTATCTAACTGACGCCCTACTAATCGCGTTTTATTATCCGGAGGGATAACCTAATGTATTCCCTTGATTTGTCTAAACTATTTACTAATATCTAAATATTCTAAACTTAAAAAGTTATACATATTAAAGTAACGGACACACTAACATTGCCGAATGATAATCCCGATGCTTAACTCCCAATCTTTCCGTAAAGCTGTCGAACACTACTCCAAAAATCTTGATGCAAACATCGCTGGTGATCCAAATTTATCCAACTGACGCCCTACTAATCGCGTTTTATTATACGGAGGGATAACCTAATGTATTCCCTTGATTTGTCTAAACTATTTACTAATATCTAAATATTCTAAACTTAAAAAGTTATACATATTAAAGTAACCGACACACTAACATTGCCGAATGATAATCCCGATGCTTAACTCTCAATCTTTCCGTAAAGCTGCCGAACACTACTGCTAAAATCTTGATGCAAACATCGCTGGTGATCCAAATTTATCCAACTGACGCCCTACTAATCGCGTTTTATTATCCGGAGGGATAACCTAATGTATTCCCTTGATTTGTCTAAACTATTTACTAATATCTAAATATTCTAAACTTAAAAAGTTATACATATTAAAGTAACGGACACACTAACATTGCCGAATGATAATCCCGATGCTTAACTCTCAATCTTTCCGTAAAGCTGCCGAACACTACTGCTAAAATCTTGATGCAAACATCGCTGGTGATCCAAATTTATCCAACTGACGCCCTACTAATCGCGTTTTATTATCCGGAGGGATAACCTAATGTATTCCCTTGATTTGTCTAAACTATTTACTAATATCTAAATATTCTAAACTTAAAAAGTTATACATATTAAAGTAACGGACACACTAACATTGCCGAATGATAATCCCGATGCTTAACTCTCAATCTTTCCGTAAAGCTGCCGAACACTACTCCTAAAATCTTGATGCAAACATCGCTGGTGATCCAAATTTATCCAACTCACGCCCTACTAATCGCGTTTTATTATCCGGAGGGATAACCTAATGTATTCCCTTGATTTGTCTAAACTAGTTACTAATATCTAAATATACTAAACTTAAAAAGTTATACATATTAAAGTAACCGACACACTAACATTGCCGAATGATAATCCCGATGCTTAACTCTCAATCTTTCCGTAAAGCTGCCGAACACTACTGCTAAAATCTTGATGCAAACATCACTGGTGATCCAAATTTATCCAACTGACGCCCTACTAATCGCGTTTTATTATCCGGAGGGATAACCTAATGTATTCCCTTGATTTGTCTAAACTATTTACTAATATCTAAATATTCTAAACTTAAAAAGTTATACATATTAAAGTAACGGACACACTAACATTGCCGAATGATAATCCCGATGCTTAACTCTCAATCTTTCCGTAAAGCTGCCGAACACTACTGCTAAAATCTTGATGCAAACATCGCTGGTGATCCAAATTTATCCAACTGACGCCCTACTAATCGCGTTTTATTATCCGGAGGGATAACCTAATGTATTCCCTTGATTTGTCTAAACTATTTACTAATATCTAAATATTCTAAACTTAAAAAGTTATACATATTAAAGTAACGGACACACTAACATTGCCGAATGATAATCCCGATGCTTAACTCTCAATCTTTCCGTAAAGCTGCCGAACACTACTGCTAAAATCTTGATGCAAACATCGCTGGTGATCCAAATTTATCCAACTGACGCCCTACTAATCGCGTTTTATTATCCGGAGGGATAACCTAATGTATTCCCTTGATTTGTCTAAACTATTTACTAATATCTAAATATCTAAACTTAAAAAGTTATACATATTAAAGTAACGGACACACTAACATTGCCGAATGATAATCCCGATGCTTAACTCTCAATCTTTCCGTAAAGCTGCCGAACACTACTGCTAAAATCTTGATGCAAACATCGCTGGTGATCCAAATTTATCCAACTGACGCCCTACTAATCGCGTTTTATTATCCGGAGGGATAACCTAATGTATTCCCTTGATTTGTCTAAACTATTTACTAATATCTAAATATTCTAAACTTAAAAAGTTATACATATTAAAGTAACGGACACACTAACATTGCCGAATGATAATCCCGATGCTTAACTCTCAATCTTTCCGTAAAGCTGCCGAACACTACTCCTAAAATCTTGATGCAAACATCGCTGGTGATCCAAATTTATCCAACTCACGCCCTACTAATCGCGTTTTATTATCCGGAGGGATAACCTAATGTATTCCCTTGATTTGTCTAAACTAGTTACTAATATCTAAATATACTAAACTTAAAAAGTTATACATATTAAAGTAACCGACACACTAACATTGCCGAATGATAATCCCGATGCTTAACTCTCAATCTTTCCGTAAAGCTGCCGAACACTACTGCTAAAATCTTGATGCAAACATCACTGGTGATCCAAATTTATCCAACTGACGCCCTACTAATCGCGTTTTATTATCCGGAGGGATAACCTAATGTATTCCCTTGATTTGTCTAAACTATTTACTAATATCTAAATATTCTAAACTTAAAAAGTTATACATATTAAAGTAACGGACACACTAACATTGCCGAATGATAATCCCGATGCTTAACTCTCAATCTTTCCGTAAAGCTGCCGAACACTACTGCTAAAATCTTGATGCAAACATCGCTGGTGATCCAAATTTATCCAACTGACGCCCTACTAATCGCGTTTTATTATCCGGAGGGATAACCTAATGTATTCCCTTGATTTGTCTAAACTATTTACTAATATCTAAATATTCTAAACTTAAAAAGTTATACATATTAAAGTAACGGACACACTAACATTGCCGAATGATAATCCCGATGCTTAACTCTCAATCTTTCCGTAAAGCTGCCGAACACTACTGCTAAAATCTTGATGCAAACATCGCTGGTGATCCAAATTTATCCAACTGACGCCCTACTAATCGCGTTTTATTATCCGGAGGGATAACCTAATGTATTCCCTTGATTTGTCTAAACTATTTACTAATATCTAAATATCTAAACTTAAAAAGTTATACATATTAAAGTAACGGACACACTAACATTGCCGAATGATAATCCCGATGCTTAACTCTCAATCTTTCCGTAAAGCTGCCGAACACTACTCCTAAAATCTTGATGCAAACATCGCTGGTGATCCAAATTTATCCAACTGACGCCCTACTAATCGCGTTTTATTATCCGGAGGGATAACCTAATGTATTCCCTTGATTTGTCTAAACTATTTACTAATATCTAAATATTCTAAACTTAAAAAGTTATACATATTAAAGTAACAGACACACTAACATTGCCGAATGATAATCTCGATGCTTAACTCTCAATCTTTCCGTAAAGCTGCCGAACACTACTGCTAAAATCTTGATGCAAACATCGCTGGTGATCCAAATTTATCCAACTCACGCCCTACTAATCGCGTTTTATTATCCGGAGGGATAACCTAATGTATTCCCTTGATTTGTCTAAACTATTTACTAATATCTAAATATTCTAAACTTAAAAAGTTATACATATTAAAGTAACCGACACACTAACATTGCCGAATGATAATCCCGATGCTTAACTCTCAATCTTTCCGTAAAGCTGCCGAACACTACTCCAAAAATCTTGATGCAAACATCGCTGGTGATCCAAATTTATCCAACTGACGCCCTACTAATCGCGTTTTATTATCCGGAGGGATAACCTAATGTATTCCCTTGATTTGTCTAAACTATTTACTAATATCTAAATATTCTAAACTTAAAAAGTTATACATATTAAAGTAACGGACACACTAACATTGCCGAATGATAATCCCGATGCTTAACTCCCAATCTTTCCGTAAAGCTGTCGAACACTACTCCAAAAATCTTGATGCAAACATCGCTGGTGGTCCAAATTTATCCAACTGACGCCCTACTAATCGCGTTTTATTATACGGAGGGATAACCTAATGTATTCCCTTGATTTGTCTAAACTATTTACTAATATCTAAATATTCTAAACTTAAAAAGTTATACATATTAAAGTAACCGACACACTAACATTGCCGAATGATAATCCCGATGCTTAACTCTCAATCTTTCCGTAAAGCTGCCGAACACTACTGCTAAAATCTTGATGCAAACATCGCTGGTGATCCAAATTTATCCAACTGACGCCCTACTAATCGCGTTTTATTATCCGGAGGGATAACCTAATGTATTCCCTTGATTTGTCTAAACTATTTACTAATATCTAAATATTCTAAACTTAAAAAGTTATACATATTAAAGTAACGGACACACTAACATTGCCGAATGATAATCCCGATGCTTAACTCTCAATCTTTCCGTAAAGCTGCCGAACACTACTGCTAAAATCTTGATGCAAACATCGCTGGTGATCCAAATTTATCCAACTGACGCCCTACTAATCGCGTTTTATTATCCGGAGGGATAACCTAATGTATTCCCTTGATTTGTCTAAACTATTTACTAATATCTAAATATTCTAAACTTAAAAAGTTATACATATTAAAGTAACGGACACACTAACATTGCCGAATGATAATCCCGATGCTTAACCCTCAATCTTTCCGTAAAGCTGCCGAACACTACTGCTAAAATCTTGATGCAAACATCGCTGGTGATCCAAATTTATCCAACTGACGCCCTACTAATCGCGTTTTATTATCCGGAGGGATAACCTAATGTATTCCCTTGATTTGTCTAAACTATTTACTAATATCTAAATATTCTAAACTTAAAAAGTTATACATATTATAGTAACGGACACACTAACATTGCCGAATGATAATCCCGATGCTTAACTCTCAATCTTTCCGTAAAGCTGCCGAACACTACTGCTAAAATCTTGATGCAAACATCGCTGGTGATCCAAATTTATCCAACTGACGCCCTACTAATCGCGTTTTATTATCCGGAGGGATAACCTAATGTATTCCCTTGATTTGTCTAAACTATTTACTAATATCTAAATATCTAAACTTAAAAAGTTATACATATTAAAGTAACGGACACACTAACATTGCCGAATGATAATCCCGATGCTTAACTCTCAATCTTTCCGTAAAGCTGCCGAACACTACTCCAAAAATCTTGATGCAAACATCGCTGGTGATCCAAATTTATCCAACTGACGCCCTACTAATCGCGTTTTATTATCCGGAGGGATAACCTAATGTATTCCCTTGATTTGTCTAAACTATTTACTAATATCTAAATATTCTAAACTTAAAAAGGTATACATATTAAAGTAACGGACACACTAACATTGCCGAATGATAATCCCGATGCTTAACTCTCAATCTTTCCGTAAAGCTGCCGAACACTACTCCTAAAATCTTGATGCAAACATCGCTGGTGATCCAAATTTATCCAACTGACGCCCTACTAATCGCGTTTTATTATCCGGAGGGATAACCTAATGTATTCCCTTGATTTGTCTAAACTATTTACTAATATCTAAATATTCTAAACTTAAAAAGTTATACATATTAAAGTAACGGACACACTAACATTGCCGAATGATAATCCCGATGCTTAACTCTCAATCTTTCCGTAAAGCTGCCGAACACTACTGCTAAAATCTTGATGCAAACATCGCTGGTGATCCAAATTTATCCAACTGACGCCCTACTAATCGCGTTTTATTATCCGGAGGGATAACCTAATGTATTCCCTTGATTTGTCTAAACTATTTACTAATATCTAAATATTCTAAACTTAAAAAGTTATACATATTAAAGTAACGGACACACTAACATTGCCGAATGATAATCCCGATGCTTAACTCTCAATCTTTCCGTAAAGCTGCCGAACACTACTGCTAAAATCTTGATGCAAACATCGCTGGTGATCCAAATTTATCCAACTGACGCCCTACTAATCGCGTTTTATTATCCGGAGGGATAACCTAATGTATTCCCTTGATTTGTCTAAACTATTTACTAATATCTAAATATTCTAAACTTAAAAAGTTATACATATTAAAGTAACGGACACACTAACATTGCCGAATGATAATCCCGATGCTTAACTCTCAATCTTTCCGTAAAGCTGCCGAACACTACTGCTAAAATCTTGATGCAAACATCGCTGGTGATCCAAATTTATCCAACTGACGCCCTACTAATCGCGTTTTATTATCCGGAGGGATAACCTAATGTATTCCCTTGATTTGTCTAAACTATTTACTAATATCTAAATATTCTAAACTTAAAAAGTTATACATATTAAAGTAACGGACACACTAACATTGCCGAATGATAATCCCGATGCTTAACTCTCAATCTTTCCGTAAAGCTGCCGAACACTACTGCTAAAATCTTGATGCAAACATCGCTGGTGATCCAAATTTATCCAACTGACGCCCTACTAATCGCGTTTTATTATCCGGAGGGATAACCTAATGTATTCCCTTGATTTGTCTAAACTATTTACTAATATCTAAATATTCTAAACTTAAAAAGTTATACATATTAAAGTAACGGACACACTAACATTGCCGAATGATAATCCCGATGCTTAACTCTCAATCTTTCCGTAAAGCTGCCGAACACTACTGCTAAAATCTTGATGCAAACATCGCTGGTGATCCAAATTTATCCAACTGACGCCCTACTAATCGCGTTTTATTATCCGGAGGGATAACCTAATGTATTCCCTTGATTTGTCTAAACTATTTACTAATATCTAAATATTCTAAACTTAAAAAGTTATACATATTAAAGTAACCGACACACTAACATTGCCGAATGATAATCCCGATGCTTAACTCTCAATCTTTCCGTAAAGCTGCCGAACACTACTGCTAAAATCTTGATGCAAACATCGCTGGTGATCCAAATTTATCCAACTGACGCCCTACTAATCGCGTTTTATTATCCGGAGGGATAACCTAATGTATTCCCTTGATTTGTCTAAACTATTTACTAATATCTAAATATTCTAAACTTAAAAAGTTATACATATTAAAGTAACGGACACACTAACATTGCCGAATGATAATCCCGATGCTTAACTCTCAATCTTTCCGTAAAGCTGCCGAACACTACTCCTAAAATCTTGATGCAAACATCGCTGGTGATCCAAATTTATCCAACTCACGCCCTACTAATCGCGTTTTATTATCCGGAGGGATAACCTAATGTATTCCCTTGATTTGTCTAAACTAGTTACTAATATCTAAATATACTAAACTTAAAAAGTTATACATATTAAAGTAACCGACACACTAACATTGCCGAATGATAATCCCGATGCTTAACTCTCAATCTTTCCGTAAAGCTGCCGAACACTACTGCTAAAATCTTGATGCAAACATCACTGGTGATCCAAATTTATCCAACTGACGCCCTACTAATCGCGTTTTATTATCCGGAGGGATAACCTAATGTATTCCCTTGATTTGTCTAAACTATTTACTAATATCTAAATATTCTAAACTTAAAAAGTTATACATATTAAAGTAACGGACACACTAACATTGCCGAATGATAATCCCGATGCTTAACTCTCAATCTTTCCGTAAAGCTGCCGAACACTACTGCTAAAATCTTGATGCAAACATCGCTGGTGATCCAAATTTATCCAACTGACGCCCTACTAATCGCGTTTTATTATCCGGAGGGATAACCTAATGTATTCCCTTGATTTGTCTAAACTATTTACTAATATCTAAATATTCTAAACTTAAAAAGTTATACATATTAAAGTAACGGACACACTAACATTGCCGAATGATAATCCCGATGCTTAACTCTCAATCTTTCCGTAAAGCTGCCGAACACTACTGCTAAAATCTTGATGCAAACATCGCTGGTGATCCAAATTTATCCAACTGACGCCCTACTAATCGCGTTTTATTATCCGGAGGGATAACCTAATGTATTCCCTTGATTTGTCTAAACTATTTACTAATATCTAAATATTCTAAACTTAAAAAGTTATACATATTAAAGTAACGGACACACTAACATTGCCGAATGATAATCCCGATGCTTAACTCTCAATCTTTCCGTAAAGCTGCCGAACACTACTGCTAAAATCTTGATGCAAACATCGCTGGTGATCCAAATTTATCCAACTGACGCCCTACTAATCGCGTTTTATTATCCGGAGGGATAACCTAATGTATTCCCTTGATTTGTCTAAACTATTTACTAATATCTAAATATTCTAAACTTAAAAAGTTATACATATTAAAGTAACGGACACACTAACATTGCCGAATGATAATCCCGATGCTTAACTCTCAATCTTTCCGTAAAGCTGCCGAACACTACTGCTAAAATCTTGATGCAAACATCGCTGGTGATCCAAATTTATCCAACTGACGCCCTACTAATCGCGTTTTATTATCCGGAGGGATAACCTAATGTATTCCCTTGATTTGTCTAAACTATTTACTAATATCTAAATATTCTAAACTTAAAAAGTTATACATATTAAAGTAACCGACACACTAACATTGCCGAATGATAATCCCGATGCTTAACTCTCAATCTTTCCGTAAAGCTGCCGAACACTACTGCTAAAATCTTGATGCAAACATCGCTGGTGATCCAAATTTATCCAACTGACGCCCTACTAATCGCGTTTTATTATCCGGAGGGATAACCTAATGTATTCCCTTGATTTGTCTAAACTATTTACTAATATCTAAATATTCTAAACTTAAAAAGTTATACATATTAAAGTAACGGACACACTAACATTGCCGAATGATAATCCCGATGCTTAACTCTCAATCTTTCCGTAAAGCTGCCGAACACTACTCCTAAAATCTTGATGCAAACATCGCTGGTGATCCAAATTTATCCAACTGACGCCCTACTAATCGCGTTTTATTATCCGGAGGGATAAGCTAATGTATTCCCTTGATTTGTCTAAACTATTTACTAATATCTAAATATTCTAAACTTAAAAAGTTATACATATTAAAGTAACGGACACACTAACATTGCCGAATGATAATCCCGATGCTTAACTCTCAATCTTTCCGTAAAGCTGCCGAACACTACTGCTAAAATCTTGATGCAAACATCGCTGGTGATCCAAATTTATCCAACTGACGCCCTACTAATCGCGTTTTATTATCCGGAGGGATAACCTAATGTATTCCCTTGATTTGTCTAAACTATTTACTAATATCTAAATATCTAAACTTAAAAAGTTATACATATTAAAGTAACGGACACACTAACATTGCCGAATGATAATCCCGATGCTTAACTCTCAATCTTTCCGTAAAGCTGCCGAACACTACTCCAAAAATCTTGATGCAAACATCGCTGGTGATCCAAATTTATCCAACTGACGCCCTACTAATCGCGTTTTATTATCCGGAGGGATAACCTAATGTATTCCCTTGATTTGTCTAAACTATTTACTAATATCTAAATATTCTAAACTTAAAAAGGTATACATATTAAAGTAACGGACACACTAACATTGCCGAATGATAATCCCGATGCTTAACTCTCAATCTTTCCGTAAAGCTGCCGAACACTACTCCTAAAATCTTGATGCAAACATCGCTGGTGATCCAAATTTATCCAACTGACGCCCTACTAATCGCGTTTTATTATCCGGAGGGATAACCTAATGTATTCCCTTGATTTGTCTAAACTATTTACTAATATCTAAATATTCTAAACTTAAAAAGTTATACATATTAAAGTAACGGACACACTAACATTGCCGAATGATAATCCCGATGCTTAACTCTCAATCTTTCCGTAAAGCTGCCGAACACTACTGCTAAAATCTTGATGCAAACATCGCTGGTGATCCAAATTTATCCAACTGACGCCCTACTAATCGCGTTTTATTATCCGGAGGGATAACCTAATGTATTCCCTTGATTTGTCTAAACTATTTACTAATATCTAAATATTCTAAACTTAAAAAGTTATACATATTAAAGTAACGGACACACTAACATTGCCGAATGATAATCCCGATGCTTAACTCTCAATCTTTCCGTAAAGCTGCCGAACACTACTGCTAAAATCTTGATGCAAACATCGCTGGTGATCCAAATTTATCCAACTGACGCCCTACTAATCGCGTTTTATTATCCGGAGGGATAACCTAATGTATTCCCTTGATTTGTCTAAACTATTTACTAATATCTAAATATTCTAAACTTAAAAAGTTATACATATTAAAGTAACGGACACACTAACATTGCCGAATGATAATCCCGATGCTTAACTCTCAATCTTTCCGTAAAGCTGCCGAACACTACTCCTAAAATCTTGATGCAAACATCGCTGGTGATCCAAATTTATCCAACTGACGCCCTACTAATCGCGTTTTATTATCCGGAGGGATAACCTAATGTATTCCCTTGATTTGTCTAAACTATTTACTAATATCTAAATATTCTAAACTCAAAAAGTTATACATATTAAAGTAACGGACACACTAACATTGCCGAATGATAATCCCGATGCTTAACTCTCAATCTTTCCGTAAAGCTGCCGAATACTACTGCTAAAATCTTGATGCAAACATCGCTGGTGATCCAAATTTATCCAACTGACGCCCTACTAATCGCGTTTTATTATCCGGAGGGATAACCTAATGTATTCCCTTGATTTGTCTAAACTATTTACTAATATCTAAATATTCTAAACTTAAAAAGTTATACATATTAAAGTAACGGACACACTAACATTGCCGAATGATAATCCCGATGCTTAACTCTCAATCTTTCCGTAAAGCTGCCGAACACTACTGCTAAAATCTTCATGCAAACATCGCTGGTGATCCAAATTTATCCAACTGACGCCCTACTAATCGCGTTTTATTATCCGGAGGGATAACCTAATGTATTCCCTTGATTTGTCTAAACTATTTACTAATATCTAAATATTCTAAACTTAAAAAGTTATACATATTAAAGTAACGGACACACTAACATTGCCGAATGATAATCCCGATGCTTAACTCTCAATCTTTCCGTAAAGCTGCCGAACACTACTGCTAAAATCTTGATGCAAACATCGCTGGTGATCCAAATTTATCCAACTGACGCCCTACTAATCGCGTTTTATTATCCGGAGGGATAACCTAATGTATTCCCTTGATTTGTCTAAACTATTTACTAATATCTAAATATTCTAAACTTAAAAAGTTATACATATTAAAGTAACGGACACACTAACATTGCCGAATGATAATCCCGATGCTTAACTCTCAATCTTTCCGTAAAGCTGCCGAATACTACTGCTAAAATCTTGATGCAAACATCGCTGGTGATCCAAATTTATCCAACTGACGCCCTACTAATCGCGTTTTATTATCCGGAGGGATAACCTAATGTATTCCCTTGATTTGTCTAAACTATTTACTAATATCTAAATATCTAAACTTAAAAAGTTATACATATTAAAGTAACGGACACACTAACATTGCCGAATGATAATCCCGATGCTTAACTCTCAATCTTTCCGTAAAGCTGCCGAACACTACTCCTAAAATCTTGATGCAAACATCGCTGGTGATCCAAATTTATCCAACTGACGCCCTACTAATCGCGTTTTATTATCCGGAGGGATAACCTAATGTATTCCCTTGATTTGTCTAAACTATTTACTAATATCTAAATATTCTAAACTTAAAAAGTTATACATATTAAAGTAACGGACACACTAACATTGCCGAATGATAATCCCGATGCTTAACTCTCAATCTTTCCGTAAAGCTGCCGAACACTACTCCTAAAATCTTGATGCAAACATCGCTGGTGATCCAAATTTATCCAACTCACGCCTTACTAATCGCGTTTTATTATCCGGAGGGATAACCTAATGTATTCCCTTGATTTGTCTAAACTATTTACTAATATCTAAATATTCTAAACTTAAAAAGTTATACATATTAAAGTAACGGACACACTAACATTGCCGAATGATAATCCCGATGCTTAACTCTCAATCTTTCCGTAAAGCTGCCGAACACTACTCCTAAAATCTTGATGCAAACATCGCTGGTGATCCAAATTTATCCAACTCACGCCTTACTAATCGCGTTTTATTATCCGGAGGGATAACCTAATGTATTCCCTTGATTTGTCTAAACTATTTACTAATATCTAAATATTCTAAACTTAAAAAGTTATACATATTAAAGTAACCGACACACTAACATTGCCGAATGATAATCCCGATGCTTAACTCTCAATCTTTCCGTAAAGCTGCCGAACACTACTCCAAAAATCTTGATGCAAACATCGCTGGTGATCCAAATTTATCCAACTGACGCCCTACTAATCGCGTTTTATTATCCGGAGGGATAACCTAATGTATTCCCTTGATTTGTCTAAACTATTTACTAATATCTAAATATTCTAAACTTAAAAAGTTATACATATTAAAGTAACGGACACACTAACATTGCCGAATGATAATCCCGATGCTTAACTCTCAATCTTTCCGTAAAGCTGCCGAACACTACTGCTAAAATCTAGATGCAAACATCGCTGGTGATCCAAATTTATCCAACTGACGCCCTACTAATCGCGTTTTATTATCCGGAGGGATAACCTAATGTATTCCCTTGATTTGTCTAAACTATTTACTAATATCTAAATATTCTAAACTTAAAAAGTTATACATATTAAAGTAACCGACACACTAACATTGCCGAATGATAATCCCGATGCTTAACTCTCAATCTTTCCGTAAAGCTGCCGAACACTACTCCTAAAATCTTGATGCAAACATCGCTGGTGATCCAAATTTATCCAACTCACGCCCTACTAATCGCGTTTTATTATCCGGAGGGATAACCTAATGTATTCCCTTGATTTGTCTAAACTATTTACTAATATCTAAATATTCTAAACTTAAAAAGTTATACATATTAAAGTAACGGACACACTAACATTGCCGAATGATAATCCCGATGCTTAACTCTCAATCTTTCCGTAAAGCTGCCGAACACTACTGCTAAAATCTTGATGCAAACATCGCTGGTGATCCAAATTTATCCAACTGACGCCCTACTAATCGCGTTTTATTATCCGGAGGGATAACCTAATGTATTCCCTTGATTTGTCTAAACTATTTACTAATATCTAAATATTCTAAACTTAAAAAGTTATACATATTAAAGTAACGGACACACTAACATTGCCGAATGATAATCCCGATGCTTAACTCTCAATCTTTCCGTAAAGCTGCCGAACACTACTGCTAAAATCTAGATGCAAACATCGCTGGTGATCCAAATTTATCCAACTGACGCCCTACTAATCGCGTTTTATTATCCGGAGGGATAACCTAATGTATTCCCTTGATTTGTCTAAACTATTTACTAATATCTAAATATTCTAAACTTAAAAAGTTATACATATTAAAGTAACCGACACACTAACATTGCCGAATGATAATCCCGATGCTTAACTCTCAATCTTTCCGTAAAGCTGCCGAACACTACTCCAAAAATCTTGATGCAAACATCGCTGGTGATCCAAATTTATCCAACTGACGCCCTACTAATCGCGTTTTATTATCCGGAGGGATAACCTAATGTATTCCCTTGATTTGTCTAAACTATTTACTAATATCTAAATATTCTAAACTTAAAAAGTTATACATATTAAAGTAACGGACACACTAACATTGCCGAATGATAATCCCGATGCTTAACTCTCAATCTTTCCGTAAAGCTGCCGAACACTACTCCTAAAATCTTGATGCAAACATCGCTGGTGATCCAAATTTATCCAACTGACGCCCTACTAATCGCGTTTTATTATCCGGAGGGATAACCTAATGTATTCCCTTGATTTGTCTAAACTATTTACTAATATCTAAATATTCTAAACTTAAAAAGTTATACATATTAAAGTAACGGACACACTAACATTGCCGAATGATAATCCCGATGCTTAACTCTCAATCTTTCCGTAAAGCTGCCGAACACTACTGCTAAAATCTAGATGCAAACATCGCTGGTGATCCAAATTTATCCAACTGACGCCCTACTAATCGCGTTTTATTATCCGGAGGGATAACCTAATGTATTCCCTTGATTTGTCTAAACTATTTACTAATATCTAAATATTCTAAACTTAAAAAGTTATACATATTAAAGTAACGGACACACTAACATTGCCGAATGATAATCCCGATGCTTAACTCTCAATCTTTCCGTAAAGCTGCCGAACACTACTGCTAAAATCTAGATGCAAACATCGCTGGTGATCCAAATTTATCCAACTGACGCCCTACTAATCGCGTTTTATTATCCGGAGGGATAACCTAATGTATTCCCTTGATTTGTCTAAACTATTTACTAATATCTAAATATTCTAAACTTAAAAAGTTATACATATTAAAGTAACCGACACACTAACATTGCCGAATGATAATCCCGATGCTTAACTCTCAATCTTTCCGTAAAGCTGCCGAACACTACTCCTAAAATCTTGATGCAAACATCGCTGGTGATCCAAATTTATCCAACTGACGCCCTACTAATCGCGTTTTATTATCCGGAGGGATAACCTAATGTATTCCCTTGATTTGTCTAAACTATTTACTAATATCTAAATATTCTAAACTTAAAAAGTTATACATATTAAAGTAACGGACACACTAACATTGCCGAATGATAATCCCGATGCTTAACTCTCAATCTTTCCGTAAAGCTGCCGAACACTACTCCTAAAATCTTGATGCAAACATCGCTGGTGATCCAAATTTATCCAACTGACGCCCTACTAATCGCGTTTTATTATCCGGAGGGATAACCTAATGTATTCCCTTGATTTGTCTAAACTATTTACTAATATCTAAATATTCTAAACTTAAAAAGTTATACATATTAAAGTAACGGACACACTAACATTGCCGAATGATAATCCCGATGCTTAACTCTCAATCTTTCCGTAAAGCTGCCGAACACTACTGCTAAAATCTAGATGCAAACATCGCTGGTGATCCAAATTTATCCAACTGACGCCCTACTAATCGCGTTTTATTATCCGGAGGGATAACCTAATGTATTCCTTTGATTTGTCTAAACTAAACTAATATCTAAATATTCTAAACTTAAAAAGTTATACATATTAAAGTAACCGACACACTAACATTGCCGAATGATAATCCCGATGCTTAACTCTCAATCTTTCCGTAAAGCTGCCGAACACTACTCCAAAAATCTTGATGCAAACATCGCTGGTGATCCAAATTTATCCAACTGACGCCCTACTAATCGCGTTTTATTATCCGGAGGGATAACCTAATGTATTCCCTTGATTTGTCTAAACTATTTACTAATATCTAAATATTCTAAACTTAAAAAGTTATACATATTAAAGTAACGGACACACTAACATTGCCGAATGATAATCCCGATGCTTAACTCTCAATCTTTCCGTAAAGCTGCCGAACACTACTGCTAAAATCTAGATGCAAACATCGCTGGTGATCCAAATTTATCCAACTGACGCCCTACTAATCGCGTTTTATTATCCGGAGGGATAACCTAATGTATTCCCTTGATTTGTCTAAACTATTTACTAATATCTAAATATTCTAAACTTAAAAAGTTATACATATTAAAGTAACCGACACACTAACATTGCCGAATGATAATCCCGATGCTTAACTCTCAATCTTTCCGTAAAGCTACTGAACACTACTGCTAAAATCTTGATGCAAACATCGCTGGTGATCCAAATTTATCCAACTGACGCCCTACTAATCGCGTTTTATTATCCGGAGGGATAACCTAATGTATTCCCTTGATTTGTCTAAACTATTTACTAATATCTAAATATTCTAAACTTAAAAAGTTATACATATTAAAGTAACCGACACACTAACATTGCCGAATGATAATCCCGATGCTTAACTCTCAATCTTTCCGTAAAGCTGCCGAACACTACTCCAAAAATCTTGATGCAAACATCGCTGGTGATCCAAATTTATCCAACTGACGCCCTACTAATCGCGTTTTATTATCCGGAGGGATAACCTAATGTATTCCCTTGATTTGTCTAAACTATTTACTAATATCTAAATATTCTAAAGTTAAAAAGTTATACATATTAAAGTAACGGACACACTAACATTGCCGAATGATAATCCCGATGCTTAACTCTCAATCTTTCCGTAAAGCTGCCGAACACTACTGCTAAAATCTAGATGCAAACATCGCTGGTGATCCAAATTTATCCAACTGACGCCCTACTAATCGCGTTTTATTATCCGGAGGGATAACCTAATGTATTCCCTTGATTTGTCTAAACTATTTACTAATATCTAAATATTCTAAACTTAAAAAGTTATACATATTAAAGTAACCGACACACTAACATTGCCGAATGATAATCCCGATGCTTAACTCTCAATCTTTCCGTAAAGCTGCCGAACACTACTCCTAAAATCTTGATGCAAACATCGCTGGTGATCCAAATTTATCCAACTCACGCCCTACTAATCGCGTTTTATTATCCGGAGGGATAACCTAATGTATTCCCTTGATTTGTCTAAACTATTTACTAATATCTAAATATTCTAAACTTAAAAAGTTATACATATTAAAGTAACCGACACACTAACATTGCCGAATGATAATCCCGATGCTTAACTCTCAATCTTTCCGTAAAGCTGCCGAACACTACTGCTAAAATCTTGATGCAAACATCGCTGGTGATCCAAATTTATTCAACTGACGCCCTACTAATCGCGTTTTATTATCCGGAGGGATAACCTAATGTATTCCCTTGATTTGTCTAAACTATTTACTAATATCTAAATATTCTAAACTTAAAAAGTTATACATATTAAAGTAACGGACACACTAACATTGCCGAATGATAATCCCGATGCTTAACTCTCAATCTTTCCGTAAAGCTGCCGAACACTACTGCTAAAATCTTGATGCAAACATCGCTGGTGATCCAAATTTATCCAACTGACGCCCTACTAATCGCGTTTTATTATCCGGAGGGATAACCTAATGTATGCCCTTGATTTGTCTAAACTATTTACTAATATCTAAATATTCTAAACTTAAAAAGTTATACATATTAAAGTAACCGACACACTAACATTGCCGAATGATAATCTCGATGCTTAACTCTCAATCTTTCCGTAAAGCTGCCGAACACTACTCCAAAAATCTTGATGCAAACATCGCTGGTGATCCAAATTTATCCAACTCACGCCCTACTAATCGCGTTTTATTATCCGGAGGGATAACCTAATGTATTCCCTTGATTTGTCTAAACTATTTACTAATATCTAAATATTCTAAACTTAAAAAGTTATACATATTAAAGTAACGGACACACTAACATTGCCGAATGATAATCCCGATGCTTAACTCTCAATCTTTCCGTAAAGCTGCCGAACACTACTGCTAAAATCTTGATGCAAACATCGCTGGTGATCCAAATTTATCCAACTGACGCCCTACTAATCGCGTTTTATTATCCGGAGGGATAACCTAATGTATTCCCTTGATTTGTCTAAACTATTTACTAATATCTAAATATTCTAAACTTAAAAAGTTATACATATTAAAGTAACCGACACACTAACATTGCCGAATGATAATCTCGATGCTTAACTCTCAATCTTTCCGTAAAGCTGCCGAACACTACTCCAAAAATCTTGATGCAAACATCGCTGGTGATCCAAATTTATCCAACTCACGCCCTACTAATCGCGTTTTATTATCCGGAGGGATAACCTAATGTATTCCCTTGATTTGTCTAAACTATTTACTAATATCTAAATATTCTAAACTTAAAAAGTTATACATATTAAAGTAACCGACACACTAACATTGCCGAATGATAATCCCGATGCTTAACTCTCAATCTTTCCGTAAAGCTGCCGAACACTACTGCTAAAATCTTGATGCAAACATCGCTGGTGATCCAAATTTATCCAACTGACGCCCTACTAATCACGTTTTATTATCCGGAGGGATAACCTAATGTATTCCCTTGATTTGTCTAAACTATTTACTAATATCTAAATATTCTAAACTTAAAAAGTTATACATATTAAAGTAACGGACACACTAACATTGCCGAATGATAATCCCGATGCTTAACTCTCAATCTTTCCGTAAAGCTGCCGAACACTACTGCTAAAATCTTGATGCAAACATCGCTGGTGATCCAAATTTATCCAACTGACGCCCTACTAATCGCGTTTTATTATCCGGAGGGATAACCTAATGTATTCCCTTGATTTGTCTAAACTATTTACTAATATCTAAATATTCTAAACTTAAAAAGTTATACATATTAAAGTAACCGACACACTAACATTGCCGAATGATAATCCCGATGCTTAACTCTCAATCTTTCCGTAAAGCTGCCGAACACTACTCCAAAAATCTTGATGCAAACATCGCTGGTGATCCAAATTTATCCAACTCACGCCCTACTAATCGCGTTTTATTATCCGGAGGGATAACCTAATGTATTCCCTTGATTTGTCTAAACTATTTACTAATATCTAAATATTCTAAACTTAAAAAGTTATACATATTAAAGTAACCGACACACTAACATTGCCGAATGATAATCTCGATGCTTAACTCTCAATCTTTCCGTAAAGCTGCCGAACACTACTCCAAAAATCTTGATGCAAACATCGCTGGTGATCCAAATTTATCCAACTCACGCCCTACTAATCGCGTTTTATTATCCGGAGGGATAACCTAATGTATTCCCTTGATTTGTCTAAACTATTTACTAATATCTAAATATTCTAAACTTAAAAAGTTATACATATTAAAGTAACGGACACACTAACATTGCCGAATGATAATCCCGATGCTTAACTCTCAATCTTTCCGTAAAGCTGCCGAACACTACTGCTAAAATCTTGATGCAAACATCGCTGGTGATCCAAATTTATCCAACTGACGCCCTACTAATCGCGTTTTATTATCCGGAGGGATAACCTAATGTATTCCCTTGATTTGTCTAAACTATTTACTAATATCTAAATATCTAAACTTAAAAAGTTATACATATTAAAGTAACGGACACACTAACATTGCCGAATGATAATCCCGATGCTTAACTCTCAATCTTTCCGTAAAGCTGCCGAACACTACTCCTAAAATCTTGATGCAAACATCGCTGGTGATCCAAATTTATCCAACTGACGCCCTACTAATCGCGTTTTATTATCCGGAGGGATAACCTAATGTATTCCCTTGATTTGTCTAAACTATTTACTAATATCTAAATATTCTAAACTTAAAAAGTTATACATATTAAAGTAACGGACACACTAACATTGCCTAATGATAATTCCGATGCTTAACTCTCAATCTTTCCGTAAAGCTGCCGAACACTACTGCTAAAATCTTGATGCAAACATCGCTGGTGATCCAAATTTATCTAACTGACGCCCTACTAATCGCGTTTTATTATCCGGAGGGATAACCTAATGTATTCCCTTGATTTGTCTAAACTATTTACTAATATCTAAATATTCTAAACTTAAAAAGTTATACATATTAAAGTAACGGACACACTAACATTGCCGAATGATAATCCCGATGCTTAACTCCCAATCTTTCCGTAAAGCTGTCGAACACTACTCCAAAAATCTTGATGCAAACATCGCTGGTGATCCAAATTTATCCAACTGACGCCCTACTAATCGCGTTTTATTATACGGAGGGATAACCTAATGTATTCCCTTGATTTGTCTAAACTATTTACTAATATCTAAATATTCTAAACTTAAAAAGTTATACATATTAAAGTAACCGACACACTAACATTGCCGAATGATAATCCCGATGCTTAACTCTCAATCTTTCCGTAAAGCTGCCGAACACTACTGCTAAAATCTTGATGCAAACATCGCTGGTGATCCAAATTTATCCAACTGACGCCCTACTAATCGCGTTTTATTATCCGGAGGGATAACCTAATGTATTCCCTTGATTTGTCTAAACTATTTACTAATATCTAAATATTCTAAACTTAAAAAGTTATACATATTAAAGTAACGGACACACTAACATTGCCGAATGATAATCCCGATGCTTAACTCTCAATCTTTCCGTAAAGCTGCCGAACACTACTGCTAAAATCTTGATGCAAACATCGCTGGTGATCCAAATTTATCCAACTGACGCCCTACTAATCGCGTTTTATTATCCGGAGGGATAACCTAATGTATTCCCTTGATTTGTCTAAACTATTTACTAATATCTAAATATTCTAAACTTAAAAAGTTATACATATTAAAGTAACGGACACACTAACATTGCCGAATGATAATCCCGATGCTTAACTCTCAATCTTTCCGTAAAGCTGCCGAACACTACTCCTAAAATCTTGATGCAAACATCGCTGGTGATCCAAATTTATCCAACTCACGCCCTACTAATCGCGTTTTATTATCCGGAGGGATAACCTAATGTATTCCCTTGATTTGTCTAAACTAGTTACTAATATCTAAATATACTAAACTTAAAAAGTTATACATATTAAAGTAACCGACACACTAACATTGCCGAATGATAATCCCGATGCTTAACTCTCAATCTTTCCGTAAAGCTGCCGAACACTACTGCTAAAATCTTGATGCAAACATCACTGGTGATCCAAATTTATCCAACTGACGCCCTACTAATCGCGTTTTATTATCCGGAGGGATAACCTAATGTATTCCCTTGATTTGTCTAAACTATTTACTAATATCTAAATATTCTAAACTTAAAAAGTTATACATATTAAAGTAACGGACACACTAACATTGCCGAATGATAATCCCGATGCTTAACTCTCAATCTTTCCGTAAAGCTGCCGAACACTACTGCTAAAATCTTGATGCAAACATCGCTGGTGATCCAAATTTATCCAACTGACGCCCTACTAATCGCGTTTTATTATCCGGAGGGATAACCTAATGTATTCCCTTGATTTGTCTAAACTATTTACTAATATCTAAATATTCTAAACTTAAAAAGTTATACATATTAAAGTAACGGACACACTAACATTGCCGAATGATAATCCCGATGCTTAACTCTCAATCTTTCCGTAAAGCTGCCGAACACTACTGCTAAAATCTTGATGCAAACATCGCTGGTGATCCAAATTTATCCAACTGACGCCCTACTAATCGCGTTTTATTATCCGGAGGGATAACCTAATGTATTCCCTTGATTTGTCTAAACTATTTACTAATATCTAAATATCTAAACTTAAAAAGTTATACATATTAAAGTAACGGACACACTAACATTGCCGAATGATAATCCCGATGCTTAACTCTCAATCTTTCCGTAAAGCTGCCGAACACTACTGCTAAAATCTTGATGCAAACATCGCTGGTGATCCAAATTTATCCAACTGACGCCCTACTAATCGCGTTTTATTATCCGGAGGGATAACCTAATGTATTCCCTTGATTTGTCTAAACTATTTACTAATATCTAAATATTCTAAACTTAAAAAGTTATACATATTAAAGTAACGGACACACTAACATTGCCGAATGATAATCCCGATGCTTAACTCTCAATCTTTCCGTAAAGCTGCCGAACACTACTCCTAAAATCTTGATGCAAACATCGCTGGTGATCCAAATTTATCCAACTGACGCCCTACTAATCGCGTTTTATTATCCGGAGGGATAACCTAATGTATTCCCTTGATTTGTCTAAACTAGTTACTAATATCTAAATATACTAAACTTAAAAAGTTATACATATTAAAGTAACCGACACACTAACATTGCCGAATGATAATCCCGATGCTTAACTCTCAATCTTTCCGTAAAGCTGCCGAACACTACTGCTAAAATCTTGATGCAAACATCACTGGTGATCCAAATTTATCCAACTGACGCCCTACTAATCGCGTTTTATTATCCGGAGGGATAACCTAATGTATTCCCTTGATTTGTCTAAACTATTTACTAATATCTAAATATTCTAAACTTAAAAAGTTATACATATTAAAGTAACGGACACACTAACATTGCCGAATGATAATCCCGATGCTTAACTCTCAATCTTTCCGTAAAGCTGCCGAACACTACTGCTAAAATCTTGATGCAAACATCGCTGGTGATCCAAATTTATCCAACTGACGCCCTACTAATCGCGTTTTATTATCCGGAGGGATAACCTAATGTATTCCCTTGATTTGTCTAAACTATTTACTAATATCTAAATATTCTAAACTTAAAAAGTTATACATATTAAAGTAACGGACACACTAACATTGCCGAATGATAATCCCGATGCTTAACTCTCAATCTTTCCGTAAAGCTGCCGAACACTACTGCTAAAATCTTGATGCAAACATCGCTGGTGATCCAAATTTATCCAACTGACGCCCTACTAATCGCGTTTTATTATCCGGAGGGATAACCTAATGTATTCCCTTGATTTGTCTAAACTATTTACTAATATCTAAATATCTAAACTTAAAAAGTTATACATATTAAAGTAACGGACACACTAACATTGCCGAATGATAATCCCGATGCTTAACTCTCAATCTTTCCGTAAAGCTGCCGAACACTACTCCTAAAATCTTGATGCAAACATCGCTGGTGATCCAAATTTATCCAACTGACGCCCTACTAATCGCGTTTTATTATCCGGAGGGATAACCTAATGTATTCCCTTGATTTGTCTAAACTATTTACTAATATCTAAATATTCTAAACTTAAAAAGTTATACATATTAAAGTAACAGACACACTAACATTGCCGAATGATAATCTCGATGCTTAACTCTCAATCTTTCCGTAAAGCTGCCGAACACTACTGCTAAAATCTTGATGCAAACATCGCTGGTGATCCAAATTTATCCAACTCACGCCCTACTAATCGCGTTTTATTATCCGGAGGGATAACCTAATGTATTCCCTTGATTTGTCTAAACTATTTACTAATATCTAAATATTCTAAACTTAAAAAGTTATACATATTAAAGTAACCGACACACTAACATTGCCGAATGATAATCCCGATGCTTAACTCTCAATCTTTCCGTAAAGCTGCCGAACACTACTCCAAAAATCTTGATGCAAACATCGCTGGTGATCCAAATTTATCCAACTGACGCCCTACTAATCGCGTTTTATTATCCGGAGGGATAACCTAATGTATTCCCTTGATTTGTCTAAACTATTTACTAATATCTAAATATTCTAAACTTAAAAAGTTATACATATTAAAGTAACGGACACACTAACATTGCCGAATGATAATCCCGATGCTTAACTCCCAATCTTTCCGTAAAGCTGTCGAACACTACTCCAAAAATCTTGATGCAAACATCGCTGGTGGTCCAAATTTATCCAACTGACGCCCTACTAATCGCGTTTTATTATACGGAGGGATAACCTAATGTATTCCCTTGATTTGTCTAAACTATTTACTAATATCTAAATATTCTAAACTTAAAAAGTTATACATATTAAAGTAACCGACACACTAACATTGCCGAATGATAATCCCGATGCTTAACTCTCAATCTTTCCGTAAAGCTGCCGAACACTACTGCTAAAATCTTGATGCAAACATCGCTGGTGATCCAAATTTATCCAACTGACGCCCTACTAATCGCGTTTTATTATCCGGAGGGATAACCTAATGTATTCCCTTGATTTGTCTAAACTATTTACTAATATCTAAATATTCTAAACTTAAAAAGTTATACATATTAAAGTAACGGACACACTAACATTGCCGAATGATAATCCCGATGCTTAACTCTCAATCTTTCCGTAAAGCTGCCGAACACTACTGCTAAAATCTTGATGCAAACATCGCTGGTGATCCAAATTTATCCAACTGACGCCCTACTAATCGCGTTTTATTATCCGGAGGGATAACCTAATGTATTCCCTTGATTTGTCTAAACTATTTACTAATATCTAAATATTCTAAACTTAAAAAGTTATACATATTAAAGTAACGGACACACTAACATTGCCGAATGATAATCCCGATGCTTAACCCTCAATCTTTCCGTAAAGCTGCCGAACACTACTGCTAAAATCTTGATGCAAACATCGCTGGTGATCCAAATTTATCCAACTGACGCCCTACTAATCGCGTTTTATTATCCGGAGGGATAACCTAATGTATTCCCTTGATTTGTCTAAACTATTTACTAATATCTAAATATTCTAAACTTAAAAAGTTATACATATTATAGTAACGGACACACTAACATTGCCGAATGATAATCCCGATGCTTAACTCTCAATCTTTCCGTAAAGCTGCCGAACACTACTGCTAAAATCTTGATGCAAACATCGCTGGTGATCCAAATTTATCCAACTGACGCCCTACTAATCGCGTTTTATTATCCGGAGGGATAACCTAATGTATTCCCTTGATTTGTCTAAACTATTTACTAATATCTAAATATCTAAACTTAAAAAGTTATACATATTAAAGTAACGGACACACTAACATTGCCGAATGATAATCCCGATGCTTAACTCTCAATCTTTCCGTAAAGCTGCCGAACACTACTCCAAAAATCTTGATGCAAACATCGCTGGTGATCCAAATTTATCCAACTGACGCCCTACTAATCGCGTTTTATTATCCGGAGGGATAACCTAATGTATTCCCTTGATTTGTCTAAACTATTTACTAATATCTAAATATTCTAAACTTAAAAAGGTATACATATTAAAGTAACGGACACACTAACATTGCCGAATGATAATCCCGATGCTTAACTCTCAATCTTTCCGTAAAGCTGCCGAACACTACTCCTAAAATCTTGATGCAAACATCGCTGGTGATCCAAATTTATCCAACTGACGCCCTACTAATCGCGTTTTATTATCCGGAGGGATAACCTAATGTATTCCCTTGATTTGTCTAAACTATTTACTAATATCTAAATATTCTAAACTTAAAAAGTTATACATATTAAAGTAACGGACACACTAACATTGCCGAATGATAATCCCGATGCTTAACTCTCAATCTTTCCGTAAAGCTGCCGAACACTACTGCTAAAATCTTGATGCAAACATCGCTGGTGATCCAAATTTATCCAACTGACGCCCTACTAATCGCGTTTTATTATCCGGAGGGATAACCTAATGTATTCCCTTGATTTGTCTAAACTATTTACTAATATCTAAATATTCTAAACTTAAAAAGTTATACATATTAAAGTAACGGACACACTAACATTGCCGAATGATAATCCCGATGCTTAACTCTCAATCTTTCCGTAAAGCTGCCGAACACTACTGCTAAAATCTTGATGCAAACATCGCTGGTGATCCAAATTTATCCAACTGACGCCCTACTAATCGCGTTTTATTATCCGGAGGGATAACCTAATGTATTCCCTTGATTTGTCTAAACTATTTACTAATATCTAAATATTCTAAACTTAAAAAGTTATACATATTAAAGTAACGGACACACTAACATTGCCGAATGATAATCCCGATGCTTAACTCTCAATCTTTCCGTAAAGCTGCCGAACACTACTGCTAAAATCTTGATGCAAACATCGCTGGTGATCCAAATTTATCCAACTGACGCCCTACTAATCGCGTTTTATTATCCGGAGGGATAACCTAATGTATTCCCTTGATTTGTCTAAACTATTTACTAATATCTAAATATTCTAAACTTAAAAAGTTATACATATTAAAGTAACGGACACACTAACATTGCCGAATGATAATCCCGATGCTTAACTCTCAATCTTTCCGTAAAGCTGCCGAACACTACTGCTAAAATCTTGATGCAAACATCGCTGGTGATCCAAATTTATCCAACTGACGCCCTACTAATCGCGTTTTATTATCCGGAGGGATAACCTAATGTATTCCCTTGATTTGTCTAAACTATTTACTAATATCTAAATATTCTAAACTTAAAAAGTTATACATATTAAAGTAACGGACACACTAACATTGCCGAATGATAATCCCGATGCTTAACTCTCAATCTTTCCGTAAAGCTGCCGAACACTACTGCTAAAATCTTGATGCAAACATCGCTGGTGATCCAAATTTATCCAACTGACGCCCTACTAATCGCGTTTTATTATCCGGAGGGATAACCTAATGTATTCCCTTGATTTGTCTAAACTATTTACTAATATCTAAATATTCTAAACTTAAAAAGTTATACATATTAAAGTAACCGACACACTAACATTGCCGAATGATAATCCCGATGCTTAACTCTCAATCTTTCCGTAAAGCTGCCGAACACTACTGCTAAAATCTTGATGCAAACATCGCTGGTGATCCAAATTTATCCAACTGACGCCCTACTAATCGCGTTTTATTATCCGGAGGGATAACCTAATGTATTCCCTTGATTTGTCTAAACTATTTACTAATATCTAAATATTCTAAACTTAAAAAGTTATACATATTAAAGTAACGGACACACTAACATTGCCGAATGATAATCCCGATGCTTAACTCTCAATCTTTCCGTAAAGCTGCCGAACACTACTCCTAAAATCTTGATGCAAACATCGCTGGTGATCCAAATTTATCCAACTCACGCCCTACTAATCGCGTTTTATTATCCGGAGGGATAACCTAATGTATTCCCTTGATTTGTCTAAACTAGTTACTAATATCTAAATATACTAAACTTAAAAAGTTATACATATTAAAGTAACCGACACACTAACATTGCCGAATGATAATCCCGATGCTTAACTCTCAATCTTTCCGTAAAGCTGCCGAACACTACTGCTAAAATCTTGATGCAAACATCACTGGTGATCCAAATTTATCCAACTGACGCCCTACTAATCGCGTTTTATTATCCGGAGGGATAACCTAATGTATTCCCTTGATTTGTCTAAACTATTTACTAATATCTAAATATTCTAAACTTAAAAAGTTATACATATTAAAGTAACGGACACACTAACATTGCCGAATGATAATCCCGATGCTTAACTCTCAATCTTTCCGTAAAGCTGCCGAACACTACTGCTAAAATCTTGATGCAAACATCGCTGGTGATCCAAATTTATCCAACTGACGCCCTACTAATCGCGTTTTATTATCCGGAGGGATAACCTAATGTATTCCCTTGATTTGTCTAAACTATTTACTAATATCTAAATATTCTAAACTTAAAAAGTTATACATATTAAAGTAACGGACACACTAACATTGCCGAATGATAATCCCGATGCTTAACTCTCAATCTTTCCGTAAAGCTGCCGAACACTACTGCTAAAATCTTGATGCAAACATCGCTGGTGATCCAAATTTATCCAACTGACGCCCTACTAATCGCGTTTTATTATCCGGAGGGATAACCTAATGTATTCCCTTGATTTGTCTAAACTATTTACTAATATCTAAATATTCTAAACTTAAAAAGTTATACATATTAAAGTAACGGACACACTAACATTGCCGAATGATAATCCCGATGCTTAACTCTCAATCTTTCCGTAAAGCTGCCGAACACTACTGCTAAAATCTTGATGCAAACATCGCTGGTGATCCAAATTTATCCAACTGACGCCCTACTAATCGCGTTTTATTATCCGGAGGGATAACCTAATGTATTCCCTTGATTTGTCTAAACTATTTACTAATATCTAAATATTCTAAACTTAAAAAGTTATACATATTAAAGTAACGGACACACTAACATTGCCGAATGATAATCCCGATGCTTAACTCTCAATCTTTCCGTAAAGCTGCCGAACACTACTGCTAAAATCTTGATGCAAACATCGCTGGTGATCCAAATTTATCCAACTGACGCCCTACTAATCGCGTTTTATTATCCGGAGGGATAACCTAATGTATTCCCTTGATTTGTCTAAACTATTTACTAATATCTAAATATTCTAAACTTAAAAAGTTATACATATTAAAGTAACCGACACACTAACATTGCCGAATGATAATCCCGATGCTTAACTCTCAATCTTTCCGTAAAGCTGCCGAACACTACTGCTAAAATCTTGATGCAAACATCGCTGGTGATCCAAATTTATCCAACTGACGCCCTACTAATCGCGTTTTATTATCCGGAGGGATAACCTAATGTATTCCCTTGATTTGTCTAAACTATTTACTAATATCTAAATATTCTAAACTTAAAAAGTTATACATATTAAAGTAACGGACACACTAACATTGCCGAATGATAATCCCGATGCTTAACTCTCAATCTTTCCGTAAAGCTGCCGAACACTACTCCTAAAATCTTGATGCAAACATCGCTGGTGATCCAAATTTATCCAACTGACGCCCTACTAATCGCGTTTTATTATCCGGAGGGATAAGCTAATGTATTCCCTTGATTTGTCTAAACTATTTACTAATATCTAAATATTCTAAACTTAAAAAGTTATACATATTAAAGTAACGGACACACTAACATTGCCGAATGATAATCCCGATGCTTAACTCTCAATCTTTCCGTAAAGCTGCCGAACACTACTGCTAAAATCTTGATGCAAACATCGCTGGTGATCCAAATTTATCCAACTGACGCCCTACTAATCGCGTTTTATTATCCGGAGGGATAACCTAATGTATTCCCTTGATTTGTCTAAACTATTTACTAATATCTAAATATCTAAACTTAAAAAGTTATACATATTAAAGTAACGGACACACTAACATTGCCGAATGATAATCCCGATGCTTAACTCTCAATCTTTCCGTAAAGCTGCCGAACACTACTCCAAAAATCTTGATGCAAACATCGCTGGTGATCCAAATTTATCCAACTGACGCCCTACTAATCGCGTTTTATTATCCGGAGGGATAACCTAATGTATTCCCTTGATTTGTCTAAACTATTTACTAATATCTAAATATTCTAAACTTAAAAAGTTATACATATTATAGTAACGGACACACTAACATTGCCGAATGATAATCCCGATGCTTAACTCTCAATCGTTCCGTAAAGCTGCCGAACACTACTGCCACAGATTAAATATACTACAGATAGCTCGCGCTTATGGGAGAACGGGAGTCCGTTATTCATTTATTTGGAAGCCAATTCTCTTAGTATGGAAGCCATTCACTATATATCGTAGAGGCGCTGACTATTCGTGTTTTTTCGTGATTAGTACTTTTCACTTCTCTTCTAGCCGCGGTTGAGGTAAAATCGTGCTGCCAGCCATTGATTATCACACATCGACATTTTTTATAAGGCGTCTTAGAGAAAGAGCGTGGGATGATCGGGTACTTACGGAAGTTGTCTTTCTAGTACCCCACCAGCAATATATTATAAGGATAGGCAGCCCTCTAGAAATGAATAAAATACATTACGCGAGCTATCTGTAGTATATTTAATCTGTGCTACTGCTAAAATCTTGATGCAAACATCGCTGGTGATCCAAATTTATCCAACTGACGCCCTACTAATCGCGTTTTATTATCCGGAGGGATAACCTAATGTATTCCCTTGATTTGTCTAAACTATTTACTAATATCTAAATATCTAAACTTAAAAAGTTATACATATTAAAGTAACGGACACACTAACATTGCCGAATGATAATCCCGATGCTTAACTCTCAATCTTTCCGTAAAGCTGCCGAACACTACTCCAAAAATCTTGATGCAAACATCGCTGGTGATCCAAATTTATCCAACTGACGCCCTACTAATAGCGTTTTATTATCCGGAGGGATAACCTAATGTATTCCCTTGATTTGTCTAAACTATTTACTAATATCTAAATATTCTAAACTTAAAAAGTTATACATATTAAAGTAACCGACACACTAACATTGCCGAATGATAATCCCGATGCTTAACTCTCAATCTTTCCGTAAAGCTGCCGAACACTACTCCTAAAATCTTGATGCAAACATCGCTGGTGATCCAAATTTATCCAACTGACGCCCTACTAATCGCGTTTTATTATCCGGAGGGATAACCTAATGTATTCCCTTGATTTGTCTAAACTATTTACTAATATCTAAATATTCTAAACTTAAAAAGTTATACATATTAAAGTAACGGACACACTAACATTGCCGAATGATAATCCCGATGCTTAACTCTCAATCTTTCCGTAAAGCTGCCGAACACTACTGCTAAAATCTTGATGCAAACATCGCTGGTGATCCAAATTTATCCAACTGACGCCCTACTAATCGCGTTTTATTATCCGGAGGGATAACCTAATGTATTCCCTTGATTTGTCTAAACTATTTACTAATATCTAAATATTCTAAAGTTAAAAAGTTATACATATTAAAGTAACGGACACACTAACATTGCCGAATGATAATCCCGATGCTTAACTCTCAATCTTTCCGTAAAGCTGCCGAACACTACTCCAAAAATCTTGATGCAAACATCGCTGGTGATCAAAATTTATCCAACTGACGCCCTACTAATCGCGTTTTATTATCCGGAGGGATAACCTAATGTATTCCCTTGATTTGTCTAAACTATTTACTAATATCTAAATATTCTAAACTTAAAAAGTTATACATATTAAAGTAACCGACACACTAACATTGCCGAATGATAATCCCGATGCTTAACTCTCAATCTTTCCGTAAAGCTGCCGAACACTAATCCTAAAATCTTGATGCAAACATCGCTGATGATCCAAATTTATCCAACTGACGCCCTACTAATCGCGTTTTATTATCCGGAGGGATAACCTAATGTATTCCCTTGATTTGTCTAAACTATTTACTAATATCTAAATATTCTAAACTTAAAAAGTTATACATATTAAAGTAACCGACACACTAACATTGCCGAATGATAATCCCGATGCTTAACTCTCAATCTTTCCGTAAAGCTGCCGAACACTACTCCTAAAATCTTGATGCAAACATCGCTGATGATCCAAATTTATCCAACTCACGCCCTACTAATCGCGTTTTATTATCCGGAGGGATAACCTAATGTATTCCCTTGATTTGTCTAAACTATTTACTAATATCTAAATATTCTAAAGTTAAAAAGTTATACATATTAAAGTAACGGACACACTAACATTGCCGAATGATAATCCCGATGCTTAACTCTCAATCTTTCCGTAAAGCTGCCGAACACTACTCCTAAAATCTGGATGCAAACATCGCTGGTGATCCAAATTTATCCAACTGACGCCCTACTAATCGCGTTTTATTATCCGGAGGGATAACCTAATGTATTCCCTTGATTTGTCTAAACTATTTACTAATATCTAAATATTCTAAAGTTAAAAAGTTATACATATTAAAGTAACGGACACACTAACATTGCCGAATGATAATCCCGATGCTTAACTCTCAATCTTTCCGTAAAGCTGCCGAACACTACTCCTAAAATCTTGATGCAAACATAGCTGGTGATCCAAATTTATCCAACTGACGCCCCACTAATCGCGATTTATTATCCGGAGGGATAACCTAATGTATTCCCTTGCTTTGTCTAAACTATTTACTAATATCTAAATATTCTAAAGTTAAAAAGTTATACATATTAAAGTAACGGACACACTAACATTGCCGAATGTTAATCCCGATGCTTAACTCTCAATCTTTCCGTAAAGCTGCCGAACACTACTTCTAAAATCTTGATGCAAACATCGCTGGTGATCCAAATTTATCCAACTGACGCCCCACTAATCGCGTTTTATTATCCGGAGGGATAACCTAATGTATTCCCTTGATTTGTCTAAACTATTTACTAATATCTAAATATTCTAAACTTAAAAAGTTATACATATTAAAGTAACCGACACACTAACATTGCCGAATGATAATCCCGATGCTTAACTCTCAATCTTTCCGTAAAGCTGCCGAACACTACTGCTAAAATCTTGATGCAAACATCGCTGGTGATCCAAATTTATCCAACTGACGCCCTACTAATCGCGTTTTATTATCCGGAGGGATAACCTAATGTATTCCCTTGATTTGTCTAAACTATTTACTAATATCTAAATATTCTAAACTTAAAAAGTTATACATATTAAAGTAACGGACACACTAACATTGCCGAATGATAATCCCGATGCTTAACTCTCAATCTTTCCGTTAAGCTGCCGAACACTACTCCTAAAATCTTGATGCAAACATCGCTGATGATCCAAATTTATCCAACTCACGCCCTACTAATCGCGTTTTATTATCCGGAGGGATAACCTAATGTATTCCCTTGATTTGTCTAAACTATTTACTAATATCTAAATATTCTAAAGTTAAAAAGTTATACATATTAAAGTAACGGACACACTAACATTGCCGAATGATAATCCCGATGCTTAACTCTCAATCTTTCCGTAAAGCTGCCGAACACTACTCCTAAAATCTTGATGCAAACATCGCTGGTGATCCAAATTTATCCAACTCACGCCCTACTAATCGCGTTTTATTATCCGGAGGGATAACCTAATGTATTCCCTTGATTTGTCTAAACTATTTACTAATATCTAAATATTCTAAACTTAAAAAGTTATACATATTAAAGTAACCGACACACTAACATTGCCGAATGATAATCCCGATGCTTAACTCTCAATCTTTCCGTAAAGCTGCCGAACACTACTCCTAAAATCTTGATGCAAACATCGCTGATGATCCAAATTTATCCAACTCACGCCCTACTAATCGCGTTTTATTATCCGGAGGGATAACCTAATGTATTCCCTTGATTTGTCTAAACTATTTACTAATATCTAAATATTCTAAAGTTAAAAAGTTATACATATTAAAGTAACGGACACACTAACATTGCCGAATGATAATCCCGATGCTTAACTCTCAATCTTTCCGTAAAGCTGCCGAACACTACTCCTAAAATCTTGATGCAAACATCGCTGGTGATCCAAATTTATCCAACTCACGCCCTACTAATCGCGTTTTATTATCCGGAGGGATAACCTAATGTATTCCCTTGATTTGTCTAAACTATTTACTAATATCTAAATATTCTAAAGTTAAAAAGTTATACATATTAAAGTAACGGACACACTAACATTGCCGAATGATAATCCCGATGCTTAACTCTCAATCTTTCCGTAAAGCTGCCGAACACTACTCCTAAAATCTTGATGCAAACATCGCTGGTGATCCAAATTTATCCAACTGACGCCCCACTAATCGCGTTTTATTATCCGGAGGGATAACCTAATGTATTCCCTTGATTTGTCTAAACTATTTACTAATATCTAAATATTCTAAACTTAAAAAGTTATACATATTAAAGTAACGGACACACTAACATTGCCGAATGATAATCCCGATGCTTAACTCTCAATCTTTCCGTAAAGCTGCCGAACACTACTCCTAAAATCTTGATGCAAACATCGCTGGTGATCCAAATTTATCCAACTGACGCCCCACTAATCGCGTTTTATTATCCGGAGGGATAACCTAATGTATTCCCTTGATTTGTCTAAACTATTTACTAATATCTAAATATTCTAAACTTAAAAAGTTATACATATTAAAGTAACCGACACACTAACATTGCCGAATGATAATCCCGATGCTTAACTCTCAATCTTTCCGTAAAGCTGCCGAACACTACTCCTAAAATCTTGATGCAAACATCGCTGGTGATCCAAATTTATCCAACTCACGCCCTACAAATCGCGTTTTATTATCCGGAGGGATAACCTAATGTATTCCCTTGATTTGTCTAAACTATTTACTAATATCTAAATATTCTAAACTTAAAAAGTTATACATATTAAAGTAACCGACACACTAACATTGCCGAATGATAATCCCGATGCTTAACTCTCAATCTTTCCGTAAAGCTGCCGAATACTACTCCAAAAATCTTGATGCAAACATCGCTGGTGATCCAAATTTATCCAACTGACGCCCTACTAATCGCGTTTTATTATCCGGAGGGATAACCTAATGTATTCCCTTGATTTGTCTAAACTATTTACTAATATCTAAATATTCTAAACTTAAAAAGTTATACATATTAAAGTAACCGACACACTAACATTGCCGAATGATAATCCCGATGCTTAACTCTCAATCTTTCCGTAAAGCTGCCGAACACTACTCCTAAAATCTTGATGCAAACATCGCTGGTGATCCAAATTTATCCAACTGACGCCCTACTAATCGCGTTTTATTATCCGGAGGGATAACCTAATGTATTCCCTTGATTTGTCTAAACTATTTACTAATATCTAAATATTCTAAACTTAAAAAGTTATACATATTAAAGTAACGGACACACTAACATTGCCGAATGATAATCCCGATGCTTAACTCTCACTCTTTCCGTAAAGCTGCCGAACACTACTCCAAAAATCTTGATGCAAACATCGCTGGTGATCCAAATTTATCCAACTCACGCCCTACTAATCGCGTTTTATTATCCGGAGGGATAACCTAATGTATTCCCTTGATTTGTCTAAACTATTTACTAATATCTAAATATTCTAAACTTAAAAAGTTATACATATTAAAGTAACGGACACACTAACATTGCCGAATGATAATCCCGATGCTTAACTCTCAATCTTTCCGTAAAGCTGCCGAACACTACTCCTAAAATCTTGATGCAAACATCGCTGGTGATCCAAATTTATCCAACTGACGCCCTACTAATCGCGTTTTATTATCCGGAGGGATAACCTAATGTATTCCCTTGATTTGTCTAAAACTATTTACTAATATCTAAATATTCTAAACTTAAAAAGTTATACATATTAAAGTAACGGACACACTAACATTGCCGAATGATAATCCCGATGCTTAACTCTCAATCTTTCCGTAAAGCTGCCGAACACTACTGCTAAAATCTTGATGCAAACATCGCTGGTGATCCAAATTTATCCAACTGACGCCCTACTAATCGCGTTTTATTATCCGGAGGGATAACCTAATGTATTCCCTTGATTTGTCTAAACTATTTACTAATATCTAAATATTCTAAACTTAAAAAGTTATACATATTAAAGTAACGGACACACTAACATTGCCGAATGATAATCCCGATGCTTAACTCTCAATCTTTCCGTAAAGCTGCCGAACACTACTCCTAAAATTTTGATGCAAACATCGCTGGTGATCCAAATTTATCCAACTGACGCCCTACTAATCGCGTTTTATTATCCGGAGGGATAACCTAATGTATTCCCTTGATTTGTCTAAACTATTTACTAATATCTAAATATTCTAAAGTTAAAAAGTTATACATATTAAAGTAACGGACACACTAACATTGCCGAATGATAATCCCGATGCTTAACTCTCAATCTTTCCGTAAAGCTGCCGAACACTACTCCTAAAATCTTGATGCAAACATCGCTGGTGATCCAAATTTATCCAACTCACGCCCTACTAATCGCGTTTTATTATCCGAAGGGATAACCTAATGTATTCTCTTGATTTGTCTAAACTATTTACTAATATCTAAATATTCTAAACTTACAAAGTTATACATATTAAAGTAACCGACACACTAACATTGCCGAATGATAATCCCGATGCTTAACTCTCAATCTTTCCGTAAAGCTGCCGAACACTACTCCAAAAATCTTGATGCAAACATCGCTGGTGATCCAAATTTATCCAACTGACGCCCTACTAATCGCGTTTTATTATCCGGAGGGATAACCTAATGTAATCTCTTGATTTGTCTAAACTATTTACTAATATCTAAAAATTCTAAACTTAAAAAGTTATACATATTAAAGTAACCGACACACTAACATTGCCGAATGATAATCCCGATGCTTAACTCTCAATCTTTCCGTAAAGCTGCCGAACACTACTCAAAAAATCTTGATGCAAACATCGCTGGTGATCCAAATTTATCCAACTGACGCCCTACTAATCGCGTTTTATTATCCGGAGGGATAACCTAATGTAATCTCTTGATTTGTCTAAACTATTTACTAATATCTAAATATTCTAAACTTAAAAAGTTATACATATTAAAGTAACCGACACACTAACATTGCCGAATGATAATCCCGATGCTTAACTCTCAATCTTTCCGTAAAGCTGCCGAACACTACTCAAAAAATCTTGATGCAAACATCGCTGGTGATCCAAATTTATCCAACTGACGCCCTACTAATTGCGTTTTATTATCCGGAGGGATAACCTAATGTAATCTCTTGATTTGTCTAAACTATTTACTAATATCTAAATATTCTAAACTTAAAAAGTTATACATATTAAAGTAACCGACACACTAACATTGCCGAATGATAATCCCGATGCTTAACTCTCAATCTTTCCGTAAAGCTGCCGAACACTACTCAAAAAATCTTGATGCAAACATCGCTGGTGATCCAAATTTATCCAACTGACGCCCTACTAATCGCGTTTTATTATCCGGAGGGATAACCTAATGTAATCTCTTGATTTGTCTAAACTATTTACTAATATCTAAATATTCTAAACTTAAAAAGTTATACATATTAAAGTAACCGAAACACTAACATTGCCGAATGATAATCCCGATGCTTAACTCTCAATCTTTCCGTAAAGCTGCCGAACACTACTCAAAAAATCTTGATGCAAACATCGCTGGTGATCCAAATTTATCCAACTGACGCCCTACTAATCGCGTTTTATTATCCGGAGGGATAACCTAATGTATTCTTTTGATTTGTCTAAGCTATTTACTCATATCTAAATATTCTAAACTTAAATTGTTATACAAATTAAAGTAACCGACACACTAACATTGCCGAATGATAATCCCGATTGTTAACTCTCAATCATTCCGTAAAGCTGCCGAACACTACTCCAAAAATCTTGATGCAAACATTGCTGGTGATCCAAATTTATCCAACTGACGGCCTACTAATCGCGTTTTATTATACGGAGGGATAACCTAATGTATTCCCTTGATTTTTCTAAACTATTTACTAATATCTAAAAATTCTAAACTTAAAAAGTTATACATATTAAAGTATCCGAAACACTAACATTGCCGAATGATAATTGCGATGGTTATCTCTCAATCTTTCCGTAAAGCTGCCGAACACTACTCCAAAAATCTTGATGCAAACATCGCTGGTGATCCAAATTTATCCAACTGACGCCCTACTAATCGCGTTTTATTATCCGGATGGATAAGCTAATGTATTCTTTTGATTTGTCTAAGCTATTTACTCATATCTAAATATTCTAAACTTAAATTGTTATACAAATTAAAGTAACCGACACACTAACTTTGGCGAATGATAATCCCGATGGTTATCTTACAATCTTTCCTTAAAGCTGCCGAACACTACTCCAAAAATCTTGATGCATACTTTTGTGGTGATCCAAATTTAACCAACTCACGCCCTACTAATCGCGTTTTATGATCCGGAGGGATAACCTAATGTATTCCCTTTATTTGTCCAACCTATTTACTAACACATAATTCTTCTAAACTTAAATTTTAATACAAATTGGGGTAAGTGTCACACCAACATTTGCGAATGATAATGCTGATGGTTGTCCTACAATCTTTCTGTATAGCTGCCGAACACTTCTCTAAAAATCTTGATTTAAACATCGCTGGTGATCCAAATTTAACCAACTGACCCCCTACTAATCGCGTTTTATTATCCGGAGGGATAACCTAATGTATTCCCTTGATTTGTCTAACCCATTTACTAATAACTAAATCTTCTAAACATAGATTGTAATACAAATTAAGGTAACGGACACAGTAACATTGGCGAACGATAATCCAGCAGGGTACCCTACAATTTTCCTGTACGTACAGCTGACAAACTAATATCCAAATATCTTGAACTAAACTTTGCTGGTGATATAAATTTAAGTAGCTGATGCCCTACTAATCGCGTATTATCATCAGGAGAGATTTCCTTCTGTATTCCCGTGATTTTGCCTAACTTAACTACTAATAACTAATGATTTCCAACTGAAAAACTCAATCTCGCTAATTTTTAGCGACCTGAATAATTTTCCACTGTCTTCGCAATCAACGCTAATCAGGAAGTTGGAAAAATGTGGCCCTTTATCAATCAAGGATCGCCAATCGCCCTAACCAAAATTTACTAAGTTATTGTAAACAAACCCAAAGTATACGCAGGTAAGATTATCGACCTAAGATTTAAATAAATAAAAATTAATGTTGTTTTAGGTGACGAAGGCGTCTGTAACCGCTTAGGAGCTAAGGGTGGAAAGAAAAGGTTACAACCTATGCGAAAGATAATGCCGATGGTTATCCTACAATCTTTCTATAAAGTTGCCGAACAATTCTCCAAAAATCTTGATATAAACATCGCTGGTGATACAAATTTAATTAACTGACGCCCTACTAATCGCGTTTTATTATCCGGAGGGATAACCTAATGTATTCCCCTGATTTGGCTCTCCCATCTGCTTATAACTATATTTGAACTTCGGTTTTGATAGATACAAATTAAGGTATACGATGCACTAACATTAGGGAACATTAATACTGAACGAAGGCCTACAAGTATCCCATAAGCGGTCTATGATTGCCTCATATAACTGCATTATTAAACATAATCAGCAATAGATAAAATTTATCAATTAGTGTAAAGACTCACCAATAGGTTGATTTCTCACGTTCGGAACCTACCTAAAATAAACAAAAGATTAGTATTTATTAATAAATACTAGATAAATACCCCCCAATAGAAGATTGTGCAATTAATTACCTTTATCCACGTATCCTTTCGCTTTAATGATCTGTGCAACGTTCCATCCTATTGATCCAATTAGTGCACTATCACAAAGTTCTGAAGGTAACTGTTAAAACCGCACTACCCGTACATTTTCACTAACACACAAAAACAAAAAATAGGACTCGATACATTATTTGCGACCCCAATGCAGTTATTAATATATTTATTAAATTTTCTTTTTAAGAAGGATTGGAGTCAATACTTAACAGTTAAAAAATCTTCAAATTTCACTCTATTATAATAATTTTTCCAAAAGTATTTGCATTTTTGATTTTAGTCAAAAAGACATCTTCCGATTAAACGGCAACTGCCTGCAACAACAACAATTTTTATAGTTATCGAATTTGTAACATTCAATTTGTTAATGACTTTGAACCCTCCTGTATAATAAAAATGCTAATCAGTATTTTGGAAGATTGATAGTAAGAAAAATTACTTTTGAAAAATGGCAATGAACTACCTATTGATATTTTAAAAGCGTCGTTATCTGTTTTATCACTTTTTTAACATAAACTTAATGAAGCTTTTAAGAAGGATTTTGTTATTTAATATGGATAATATTTGGTCTAGTGACAGCTTTGTTTTTTTTTGTCATGTGTGTTGAGTAGAAAGTCCACCATACATTAATAATGTCTTAAATTTCAATCCAAAATTGCATGAGAGTAATTAAAAATCATTAAAAAATTGTGGTCTATAAAAACTACATATCGACGGCTGCAACGCAGTACCTCGTAACTGCAATAAGCAAAATGTCCAGAAAACAGAAAGCATTTATTTAAGCAACAAAATTATTCAGAAATATTAGCGAAAGTTTTAAAATGAACTAAAATAGGTTTTAAAAATGGTTAAAATCTACAGTTGGAGAGGATGGAGGAACCCGTTTTTTAACCGTTAATAATATAAAACCAAACTTCAAATAATGTGAGTTACGAGGTATTTTGCAGCCGTCGATATCACAAAATTTTTAATATTTTCGATCATGACAAATGTCCTTTTGAGACGGCTATTAAAAATTTGGTAGTTAAATTGTTAGTCCATGCAGCTAACAAAATAACTGCTGTAAGTGAAAATGTTGAGAAAGATCCAGATTTATCAATTTATGGTTACATAGAGTTCCAATTATACAAAAATATAATAGAAAATTTTGACAATAAAATCAACGGCTGTATATGTGTAGGTACCTATGATCTTGGTGGACATTTGTCCGATATTATTTTTCATTGATAAATGGAAGACTTTGTACATAATTAATAATTATGTTTAATGTTATTAACATGTTATAATATTTTTATAAGATTAATTTTTTAAATGTTAAATGAAATTTAATTTAAAATTAAATTATTTAATTATTATTAAATAGTTTTTGAACTTATATAATATGTAAGTTATGAATTAAATTTTAATTTCAATTTCATAAAATAATTTGTAGATAATCATTCAAAATGTGTGTTTTATTTAATATTTTAAACCAAAGTCCTTCTTGAAATACCCTTCAGTTTTGGGAAGATAGGTGTGTGCCTATAACTTCAACAGTTTATATATTTGATGTAGATCAAATATCAATTTCTTGATAAGAAAATATTTAATTCAAGAAACCCTGCCTAAAAATAATAAACTTCATAATTTATGATTAAAAACAGAAAAGCCGCGTTTATTAATATTATTTTAAAGCACTCTACTTTCTTTCATAAATATTTAAAAATTATCAGCAGCATAAATTTATGATCAAACAGGTATACGAATTTTTTAATAAACTAACAACGTTGAAGAAAATTTTTAATCCACATTGCAAGACAACACTGGAAAGGGCTATAGGGTAACAAAATAGAACAGTGCGAGTATATATGGTTACTTTCCTTTAAGAATAAATTCCGCTATTAAAATGAACAAAAAGTTATCTGCTTCATATCACCAAAATTAATGTGGCATATTTAATGTGACCGGGTACAATTTAATTATCAGAACCTTAAATTATTACTTTTATGTTAACAAATCAAGCGAATGGTTTTTTAAATTTCACGGCTTATAAATAAAAATTAAAAAATTTTAAATTAATATTCTCCATCAATAAATTACAAAAAGTCATTAAACATTTCAAATTGATTTTTGAAAAATAAATTTGAATAATGTTAATTTAAAAAAAACTCACTTGCATCTTTAACACCGCTTTTTTTCAATGGCGTCCTTAACAATTGTAATCCGGTGTTCAACATACAGGATATACCGGGACCATCTACGTGCAAGCGCGTCTGTTGCTGTAGAGTAGCCAATGGAATGCTAAAAACTGAAAAAATTATTGTTAATACTTAGTAATTCAAACTATTTTTCATTTTTATCTTAAACATAAATATAAAAGTCTTACAGCTGTATTCATAAAAATTTACAGAGCTCTTCAAACCTGTTTTAGCGTAAACGCCAAAAAACTCTATTCATAAACACGTTTTAGCCCAAAAACCTTCTGTAACAGTGGTGTAACTTTGGCAATATTTAAAGTAGGGAGGGGCCTTCTTTAAACCGGGTGTACGAACGATGAACTTCTTGGCAATATGGAGTTGCCAAGGGGAAACCGTATATCTCCTTCAACTGATGTGGGCGGCTGGCGTTGAAATTTATTGAGGTGTGATTCTTCATTTGAAGCGCTAAGCTTGATCGGGCTGGGGAAACCGGGGGTAAGGAAATTTTGATTAGGCCATATTGGGTTTTACTGTTGTTGGACGCCCTTCGGCAATCTTCGGAAACGCATAATTGGAGATTCTCGCGTTGTTATTCTAAAAACAGCCCCATTCCAACGGAAAATTTTAGAAAATAACTTTCCCTAGAAAAATTTTTCGTCGGGAAAGTTGTATTTACCAATTTTTTCTTTGGCTCGGGGCTGTTACTGTCAAATACAGTTTACACTGTTATGTAAAACATACCGTACTAAACCAACCACGATACCCTTATCATAAATCTATTATGTTCAAGTGTCCAGATATTTTCAGGTCGAAACATTTTATTAAGTAGTTTAAATAATTTAAAATAAAAACAAATGGATGCAATATTTGATATTACTATCATATCAAATTTTTAGAATAAACCAAAAAATGCACAAACACTTTTTAGAACTAAAATGTTTAAGTTAACACAATATAAATAAACCGTATGTATATTATCACAAACGTTTTCACTGTTTTCATCATACTATGGCATCATCAGGCGATGAAATGATGAACTAGTTCATCGCGTGATGGAAAAATATCAAATTAAAACTTAAATACTTCGAGGAGAAACTTCAAAGTATTGTCATTCAACTAATCACAAAAAATTGCTACATAATTCACACATTTCAAATTTGTTTTTGAAGAGTAAACATAATTAAGTTAAAAAAATCTTACCTGCATTTTTTGCGCAACTTTTTCGTTCGATGGCATCTTAAAACAAACGGGTAACGGCTGTTTAAAAGTCGGATCCAATCACGTGCAAGCCCGGTGGTCATGTGATGTTACGTCACAATTCTGGAAACAGAAAATTAGTTTTAAAAATTTATACAAACTTTTTTTCGTAGATATCATCATGCAAATTAAAATCAATGCAAATTCTTGATTATTATTTTTATGTTAGCAAATCAAGCGAACTTTTTTTTACATTTAGTAGTGCAGTTTAGGTGCAAATTTAAAAAAATCAAATTAAAAATTAAATATTTTAAGGAGGAACTTCAAAGTATGATCAATCAACTAATCACAAAAAATGAGTGCATAATTCACACATTTCAAATTTGTTTTTGAAGAGTAAACATAATTAAGTTAAAAAAATCTTACCTGCATTTTTTGCACAACTTTTTCTATCGATGGCATCTTAAAACAAACGGGTAGCGGCTGTTTAAAAGTCGGATCCAATCACGTGCAAGCCCGGTGGTCATGTGATGTTACGTCACAATTCTGGAAACAGAAAATTAGTTTTAAAAATTTATACAAACTTTTTTTCGTAGATATCATCATGTAAATTAAAATTAATGTAAATTCTTTATTATTTTTATGTTAGCGAAGCAAGCAAACGTTTTTTTACATTTAGTAGTGCAGTTTAGGTGCAAATTTAAAAAAATCAAATTAAAATTTGATTACTTGGAGGAGGAACTTCAAAGTATTATCAATCAACTCATCACAAAAGATGGCTACATAATTCACACATTTCAAATTTGTTTTTGAAGAATACACATAAATAAGTTAAAAAAAGCTTACCTGCATTTTTAGCACAACTTTTTCTTTCGATGGCATCTTAAAACATGCGAGCAGCGGCTGTTTAAAAGTCTGATCCAATCACGTTCAAGCCCGGTGGTCATGTGATGTTACGTCACACTTCTGGAAACAGAAAATTATTTTTTTAAATTGATACAAACTCTTTTTCGTAGATATCATCATGCAAATTAAAATTAATGTAAATTCTTTATTATTATTTTTATGTTAGCGAAGCAAGCGAACGCTTTTTTACATTAAGTAGTGCAGTTTAGGTCCAAATTTAAAAAAATCAAATTAAAATTTGAATACTTGGAGGAGGAACTTCAAAGTATTATCAATCAACTCATCACAAAAGATGGCTACATAATTCACACATTTCAAATTTGTTTTTAAAGAATACACATAAATAAGTTAAAAAAAGCTTACCTGCATCTTGGGCACAACTTTTTCTTTCGATAATGGCGTCTTAAAACGGGCGATCTGCGGCTGTTTAAAAGTCTGATCCAATCACGTTCAAGCCCGGTGGTCATGTGATGTTACGTCACAATTCTGGAAACAGAAAATTAGTTTTAAAAATTTATACAAACTTTTTTTCGTAGATATCATCTTGCAAATTAAAATTAATGTAATTTTTTTATTATTATTTTTATGTTAGCGAAGCAAGCGAACGCTTTTTTACATTTAGTAGTGCAGTTTAAGTGCAAATTTACAAAAATCAAATTAAAACTTAAATACTTTCAGGAGGAACTTCAAAGTATTATCAATCAACTTATCACAAAAAAAGGCTACATAATTCACACCTTTCAAATTTGTTTTTGAAGAATACACATAAATTAGTTAAAAAAAGCTTACCTGCATTTTTAGCACAACTTTTTCTTTCGATGGCATCTTAAAACAAACGAGCAGCGGCTGTTTAAAAGTCTGAACCAATCACGATTAAGCCCGATGGTCATGTGATGTTACGTCACAATTCTGGAAACGGAAAATTATTTTTAAAAATTTATACAAACTCTTTTTCGTAGATATCATCTTGCAAATTAAAATTAATGTAATTTCTTTATTATTATTTTTACGTTACCGAAGCAAGCGAACGCTTTTTTACATTTAGTAGTGCAGTTTAAGTGCAAATTTACAAAAATCAAATTAAAACTTAAATACTTTCAGGAGGAACTTCAAAGTATTATCAATCAACTTATCATAAAAAAAGGCTACATAATTCACACATTACAAATTTGTTTTTGAAGAATACACATAAATAAGTTAAAAAAAGCTTACCTGCATCTTGGGCACGACTTTTTCTTTCAATTATGGCGTCTTAAAACGGGCGATCTGCGGCTGTTTAAACGTCGGATCCAATCACGTTCAAGCACGGTGATCACGTGATGTTACGTCACAATTCTGGAAACAGAAAATTATTTTTAAAAATTGATACAAACTCTTTTTTCGTAGATATCATTATGAAAATTAAAATTAATGTAAATTCTTTATTATTATTTTTATTTTAACGAAGAAAACAAACGTTTTTTTACATTTAGTAGTGCAGTTTAGGTGCAAATTTAAAAAAATCAAATTAAAACTTAAATATTTTAAGGAGGAACTTCAAAGTATGATCAATCAACTCATCACAAAAGATGGCTACATAATTCACACATTTCAAATTTGTTTTTAAAGAATACACATAAATAAGTTAAAAAAATCTTACCTGCATTTTTTGCACAACTTTTTCTTTCGATGGCATCTTAAAACATGCGAGCAGCGGCTGTTTAAAAGTCTGATCCAATCACGTTCAAGCCCGGTGGTCATGTGATGTTACGTCACAATTCTGGAAACAGAAAATTAGTTTTAAAAATTTATACAAACTTTTTTTCGTAGATATCATCTTGCAAATTAAAATTAATGTAAATTCTTTATTATTATTTTTATGTTAGCGAAGCAAGCGAACGCTTTTTTACATTTAGTAGTGCAGTTTAGGTGCAAATTTAAAAAAATCAAATTAAAATTTGAATACTTGAAGGAAGAACTTCAAAGTATTATCAATCAACTCATCACAAAAGATGGCTACATAATTCACACATTTCAAATTTGTTTTTAAAGAATACACATAAATAAGTTAAAAAAAGCTTACCTGCATCTTGGGCACAACTTTTTCTTTCGATAATGGCGTCTTAAAACGGGCGAACTGCGGCTGTTTAAACGTCGGATCCAATCACGTTCAAGCACGGTGATCACGTGATGTCACGTCACAATGCTGGAAACATAATTAATTAAAAAAAAAAACTGTTTTCGAACTTTTTTTCGTAGATATGCAAATTAATACAAATTCCTGATTATTATTTTTATGTTAACAAAATAAGTGGACGCTTTTTTACATTGAGTAGCTTAGATGCAAATTTAAAAATAATCAACTAATCACAAATAATCACTACATAATTCACACATTTTGAACTGATGTTTGAAGAATAAACTTAAAGAAGTTAAAAAGAGCTCACCTGCATCTTTGACACCTTCGTTTTAATGGCGTCTTAAAACAACTAGAGAGCGTTCAAGACAGCTGGATGCTGTGACGTAACAAGGTATGCTGAAACAGAAAAAATTATTGTTAAAATTTCATATAAATTATTTTTTATTTTATCATGCAAATTAAAATTTAATCAAAGCCTTGATATGTGACTTAAAGCATTGGAATGCTAGAAACAAAACAAAGATTTGTTAACATTTAATTAAAACTACTATTTTTTGTTTTTAGAGAAAATCTTGACGAGTCAATTTCTACTGATTTTTTAATAAGTAGCTAGTGTTTTTACAGTCAAGTAGTAAGTGACATTTGTTGCTAAAACACAGTAATAGCAGTTCGAAGCAATTTTTTCAATAATTCCAAACATCAGAATAACGAAAAATGTAATTTAAACCATTTATTTTATTATCCAAAATAAAAGCTCCTAATATATACCAAACACTTCAATTTGTACACTGTACCTGTTAAATTTACATCAAAATCATTTTTATGCAGTTGCCACTTTCTAGGATCAAAACAATCAGTTTACAAGTTCTAACTATTTCGTGCAACGAATTATTAATGTTAGGTAGGTACTTACGTGAAGTTGCAATATAATTCACACATTACATCCTAATTTCCACCAAACACAATCAAACTGTTAATAAAAAACTCAACTGCTATAATGCAGCAGTTCCTTGCTTATCGTCTTCTACGAATTAAAAAAATTGGAGAGGGGTTGTGCACTTCAATATGTTTTCAATATGAAATACCTAAAAATGTTCGGTAAAATGTTTTTATAATAATATAATAAAATTACGAAAAAGTTATTTCGTTTAAATAACAGAATATTATCGTCCAATATTTTATTTTAATTAAATATGTTAATTATTATATTGTAATTAATATTGTATTATGATTTTTTTAAAGACCTTTTCAGAGAATAAATCGCTTTACTCTCAATATTTAAGAAACCAACAACAAAAATGTTGTAAATTTAAAATAATTACTTGGCGATGCTTATACAAAGTGATTCTAAATTGATCACTAAGAATTTAGTTAATCATAATCAATTTGGATATATTTGTTGATATATTACTAAGCATACAATGAACTTACAGGCACAGACCTCTTCTAGCAATTCACAGTTAATTGCTAAAGTTGTTGCGGCGTAAAGGCCGCACTGCATAAGATTGAAATCATAAGTTAGTACTGATATGCAGTTTTAATTATGTTTTAAATAATATTAGTAAATAATAGAATAATTTTGTGAAAATTTCTATTTCACAAAGTGGGACAAATAGAACTAGACATCTTTTACTTTCTATCTGTAAAGTAAAAAAAATAACTCGATTTTGTCTGAGCCAATCAGAAAGCTGAATGTTTGTTCTGTCAATAAGCAAAGACAGCGCTTTTTTATTCAATTGATCAGACGCTGCTGGGGTCCGTATGCGCCACTGAATCTGAATTAAATTGAAAATAAATTCCGTACTACATCTACGCCACTGCATGGTTATTTGAAAGTAAATAAATAAAGGAACGAAAGTCAGGTTAACTTACAAAATAGCTAAAAACTAAAATATTAATTAATAGTCATTGAATTCTGGTTTTACTTCAGAAAATCAAGATGAGTGATCGTTACAATATTCACAGTCAGTTGGAACATTTAGTATCTAAATACATTGGAACGGAACATGTCGATACCACTAAATCGGAATGGTTAAACTGTTATTGAAGTTACTTGAGATTTGTTAAATTACTTTGTAATTATCGAAAACGAATCAAAAGGTTGAAGCAGATTTAACTCGATGGAAAAGATATTACAACTGTGCGGTCTACAACCAAACAAACCAGAAGATTAAAATCTTTGGTTTTACTTCAATGTGAACTAAGATAATTTAAATAATCTTCTAATAAAGATTTTTTAAAGAAACTTAAACGATTGTTTAGAATTCAATCCAGACAAAAATAATTTAACTTGCATTTCGGGCAGTTGTGCACTCACTAGAATCCCAGTAAACCATTACGTTTGGGGTGCACACAAAAATTTTTGTGGGAACAAGAGGAGTCTTTTACACAAGGTGTACCCCGAGGACAATAACGGCAGAGAAAATCCATACAATTAGATGCCTAACTAAATATTTATTTTTAAGTTATAAGACAACTTCATTATGAATTTTAAAAACGATGTTCTTGTGACCAATGTATATCTCTTAGCTGGTGGTAGGAAAAAGTCTGAAACTAATTTGGAGAATATTAAATATCAGCAGGTATTTGAAATTGGGCTCTTAAATGTAGTTGCTAGTTATTTTAAACATGGGAACCAAGAATCATTTTTTACTAGAACCTACTCTCTGGGGAACCAATATCTACTCTCACATCAAAAAGCAAGATCGTGGCCACCAAAAGGGTAGTGATTCTTTATAAAAAAAACACTACAGTATATTTTATTATATTTGATCAGTGATGGTTTGCAATAAAGTGTGCGATGGCTTGAAACGTAGTTCTACTTATATTAAAAAATATTATTTCGAATGGAATTAGGGTTTACGCTAAAATTTATTTTAACAAATACGTAAATTATAATTAAAAATACTAAATTCAGTTCAAAAATTCCTTGTAAACTACATTCGTTGTTTCTTCAAAAGGTGAGTACATAAACAGTTTGTGAAGAGGTCCTGTTTTTGAACAACCTACATACAGTTAAACATGAGCAAAACAATCCTCTTCCAATTGCAACCCAACAAATTGCAAAATTTTTCCCTGCGATTTGTTGATCGACATGTCAAAACTTAGCTTTACTGGAAATTGCAAGCACCTCAATTGGATTGGCAAGTCTGATGTTATTAAAGGCATCCTCGGAATAAATGTTGTGCCTTTGCCACAACCATTTTGTATTTCGGCTTCAATAATGTGAGGATGCAAGACTTTTATTATTAACTGCGTACTATGACAGAGCTTGGGCCAATCCAAATTGTGCAAAAGCATTATTGGAACTACAACTATTAATTTTAATATACGAGATGGTAGTCACGGAACTTGCAAGAAATGTAGGAACTCTGTCGGATAATTGACAATTTCAATAACTGCATCTACCGATTTATAAATATTATCTAGCAACTGTTGGTTGATAGAACTTACGGTAACATTTTTTGGGGCCAATATTGTTCTTTCACACAACCAAATACAATTTTTGTAGTTGGATCCAAAATTCAGAAATACTTTTTGTATTAATTCGTCAACACTGTGAACTATTATGCCAATAGCAGATATAAGGACTTTATTGTCAGAGTTTGTAAATAATTTTCCTTCACCAAGTTGCAATAAATTTCGAGCAAATACTTAAATCGGAATTTCTTGCCCATATGCTCGAATTTCCTCAGCTTTAGTTCCTTTAGGTATAATTGACAAAAATCTCCTGATAAGACAACTGTTATACCACCTATGAGTACTTTATGGTCTCTTAGATCCTGAAGGCTTGTTGAACAACCTCCAATGCTTTTTTAAATTATCGATTGATATTTTGTGAAAACTTCTCCCATGCCAAAATTTTTAGCAATTTTACAAACTGGATCATCTATACTATGATGATCATGATTACTAACTGGACGTTTCGTTTAATTTGATTGGTTGAATTGTTTATAACGTACTTGAGTTACAAAGAACCAAATCAATCGGCAGGGGCACGTAACATTTTTAATTTAAGTCATATAAAAAACGTAAAGATGTACATGTGACGTGATTAAAAAACTATTGAAACTTCAGGCAATTAAAACGGATATTGGGTATGAAGGGAAGTAAATCAAACAATATTATCTGCTAGCCGACGTTTCGAACTATTTATTAGTCCATCCTCAGGGCTGAAATATATAACAGAGGTGAAAAATCTATAAACGGCGGCCATAAGGGCGTAAACATACCTGACAGTTTGAGATGGTAAACGTTTGAAGTTACATATATGGTATCGCGAATTGACATGGATATACAAAAATTAATTGCGTCAACGATCGTAGTCAAAACATAAAAATTAACAATATTGTAAAAACATGCAAACTCAGTTTAATTTAAAATCACAATAGTAATCAATAAATAATTTTACTCTAATACAAAATACAAATAAAAGTGTGTATAAATTTATCCGTTTATAGATTTTTTCACCTCTGTTATATATTTCAGCCCTGAGGATGGACTAATAAATAGTTCGAAACGTCGGCTAGCAGATAATATTGTTTGATTTACTTCCCTTCATACCCAATATCCGTTTTAATTGCTTATTAGAAGTAAGGGGAAAATTTGTTTACTTTCGAACTATTGAAACTTCGAAAGAAGTTTTAAAATGTAGTTAATAATTTCAAATAATAGTTATTTAACCCAAAATATTCAATTATAGCTAACCTCTCATTTTCATCTTAATTTTTCAACCATTGTTCCAAATGTTCTACATGGATAGAAACTTGCACACTAACACTTGATTTATTATGGTAACTAGAACAAATTAAACATTTAAAATCGGTAAATATTTCTCAAAATTTCATAATCTAAAAACGCGAAAACAAAGTTATAATGCGTAATTTTTTTTTTCGTTAGACGTTATCGCAGATGTAGCCCTAGCATTATTGACACACAACACGTAATTTTCATAAATTCAAATAAAAAGAAAGATTTTGGTGACCACTAACGATAAATTTTAGCTTAATCGCTCAAATCGGTAATCATTATTAGCTGCGTTTTAGCTACCTTTAATAATGTACACTAAATCTTGACTTCTTCTTCATAAGAAAGTCCTTCCTCCCCACACCTGTTACATCTAAGACTGCTGTGGTATGGTTTCCGTTCTAAACCCTAAATTAACGAATTTATGAGAATCTGTTCAAATTTAAAAAAACACAATTAAACAAATTCTTCACAATATCTATACAATAATGACTTTGATGTCTTGACGGTAAGTAAAAGTCCATGTATTAGCTAAAAATATAAATGAATCCAATACTATGGTATCTTCACATTTTTTTTCAAGATACTTAGCCCTAAAAGTAGTAGCGTAAAGAAATGAGTACAACTGAATCAGTCATCTAATTAATAAATATCAGATGATAACCAAATCAAAAGGTTTTCAAAACAGACAGGTTGTGCATCGATACAATAATTCCATCTAAGTTCTCATGCCGATGACTAACTATGAACTAATTTTGCATACAATCAAATAATTTTGTTTTCTCTGCTTAATCAGTAGGTATTACAGAATAATGTACAATACAAACTCAATTTCGTAAAATGTGAGATTATGTTAAATTAAATTTAAAACCTTAAGATTCACATTTTGTATTAAAAAATATACAAATTTCCTATAAATTTATTGTTTAAAAAAAGTATTAACAATTAAATTTATTACATATTTACATGCATCATTAAGCTGTATACATCCCCAAATATTTTTATACGTACGAATACTCAAAATGTCATTCAATAGTAAATTTACTTTTAGGAATAAATTTTGCTTATTAAATAATGCTTTGAACATTAATACGCAAAAAAGGTCAAATGTCACCCACAGCTTACAATATTTATTTACAGTACATTTTGTGTAAAATATCGCAAAAAAAATAAAAATTTTCTATCAATTTCAATAAAAAGAAATATATTTGTTGATACTGTAGATTATAAAATTTGCAGTTTAGTTTGATTGGCACTGTCTAATTTCACATTTAAAAATTAAATCAAAATCAAGGCTAAACTAGCATTTGTAAATTTAAAAATAAAATGTTTTAACTTTCGTTAAGAATATATGATTCGGCACTGTAGTAGTCACGTATAAATATTTATTATAAATAAAAAACATAACAGCTTACAAAAAAAGTTAAACTTATTGCTAAATGGTAAATTTTTAAATAGAAAATATTAAATTGCCTAAAATTCATGTTTATTGCAAATTTTCATACGAAACAGGAACATAAATATCATTGAACCAATAATAAACTCAAATGCATACAAAAATACGTTATTATTTGTTAGCACCCTGTATATGTTAATTTAGCAAAATAAATATTGCAATTTGAACAAAGTGCCACTTTTACTTTCTATGCCAGACATTATTATTATTATTGACTGTCGTACTTGAACTCAAAACGGGAAAATGAGTTTCTAAAGTGTGATTTGATAAATGATTACGTAAGTCAATAGGCAGCACGACTTGTTTACAAGTTGCACACACTTCCAAGCCCTTGGTGTTACCCCTTTTGCTTTGGTGTATTCGATATAAGTTTTGTTGTTTTTCAATATTAGGCAGAAGCACCAACAATTCTGGAAATATCATATCAAATTGTTTATCCATAATCCTTTCACAATGATCATAATATTTTTCTGCAGGGATTTCACCTGCCCGAAACATATCTGAATACACTTTAAATTGCTGCATAGCGGTGGGATCGTTCAGCACAGTCATAAACTTCTCAATCAGTGACTGATTACGTGACTTAAAATTTAAAGGTGGATAAAATTGTTCGCTCGATACAATCGAATAAGATTGTCCACTGCTATTAGTGAATGTCAAATTGTTGGATAAAACAAAATTATTGAAGCCAGGGGGTGGCTTGACATTAAAGCCCGGCGGCGGTTTACTGACATTATTTGTATCGGGTTCTCTTACTTCGACATTCAATTCCGAACGTTTTTTACCATTGGGTGTATTAGAAGGGTTATGTACGTTTAAATGTTCTTGATTTGAAGCTTGCTTATCTACTGGTTTTTCGTTAACATTTTTTCCTTTCTTTTTCTTATTCTTACCTAAATTATCGCCACTTACAAACTTGGAGTTCTCATTTGTCGATGCCATTTCAACAGCTTTTGAACTTTTAACCATGTTTTCATTATTTTTATGTTTATCTTTAGGTTTTTCCGGTTTTGGTTTAGCAACGCTAGTGCCACCATTAACTTTAGTATGGTTATTAAAACTGTTTAAATTCACCCACGAATCTGAGACGGGAATGGTTACACTCGTCGATACTCGATTTTTTTCTCCACCTTTACCCGATTTTCCTCCTAAAGTAGGAAAATTTTCGTTGTTATTTGATGGTAATTTTGGTGCAGGAGCCACTTTATTAACTTTAGGTTCCACTTTCTTCGGTTGCTTTGCGGTTGCGGAGACCCATGCAGTACTTTGTTGTGTAGGTGCTGATGATCCACCAAGCTGAGGAAACTCTTCTAGTTTAGGACGCACAGAAACAATTTGACCATAATTTCCGTTGTTTGAACGATTAGCTATCGGTTTGCTTTCTGTTGCTTTTGGAAGATCATGACTGCTACTGCAAAGAATGCTGTTTTATAATCATTTTAACTTTTTTTATCAAAGCACTTACGGTTCCCTTAATTTATTTCCACTACCAGATGCAAATGCAAAAGTGGTTGAATTTGTTGTGGTAGGCTGTTTCTTGTGAGCTCCATTTTTGGAATTTTGAATGTTAAATTTCCCAGTAATTGTTACGGAAGGTGTACGTGAAGAATTTGAATTGTTACCACCTAAAAATTGTAATAGAAATACAATTTAGTTAGTGAAAAAAAAATAATTCTTTCTTGAATTTAAACCTAAAGTATCTAAAATATACATCTATTGTATCTAACATCCAAAAATTTTGGTGTGGTTCACCTCTCGAATATACAGCCTTGGCTAAACGTAGTAAGTCACTTTTAAAATTTTAAGTTTTAGAGTTACAGCCGCCTGTAACATCTAACTGTCCTAGTCAATAAATTTACTCCACACCCGACAAAGCAAACACTTTAACTGTTTTGCAAGTTTTCATTGCGACATCCCGTGAGAGTGCAACAACACTATTTCACTAGATTCAGCAATACTTAACTCGTGTCTTTTTGACATGATGTGCTTCTTACACTAATAAATGTTAACTGGAAACAAAATACGTAACAATTTATCCTTTCGGAATTACTTTAAAGGATTTCGAAAGTACCATTATGGTCAGGTTAAAAAAAAACATTTTTATGACCATTTTTTTCCTAGTACTACAAATTATGACTGATTTGGGTTAAAAACATTTTAAAAGGTCATAAGTATGATAAAGCAAGAAAATTAAAAAAATTCCCACCTGACCTAATATTTTTGATCACCAATTGTATCTAGTACTTCAACGAAAAAATTAACCATTTACGCGTCATTCACATCCACGTAACGTACGTAGCGGACATACAAGACATAACGCGAGGAAAGTTGAAATGCATGGTTTCAAACGCCACCAGTGACATTCGTACAAAACATAGCCGACATGATGTAACGTAACAAAGAGTTCGGTAAACTTCAATTTCTACATTATGTTTTCTATGTTTAACCAATGCAATACGTTCATTTTACAAGACAACACCTCCGTTTTAAAATTTAAAGTTTTAAGGTATAGTTTACACTTCCGACATTTAAACGATTGGGTTAAATTACAGCGTGTCGTGTGTTTTTTTATTGATATTTAGTTAATTATGGATGACGGAAAATTTATAGATCTGATACATTCGTATCCGTTTCTCTACGATCGTAGAGAAACCAATACCGTAGTCAACTGATCAGGTGAAAATACGCGTGCACGTTCTTCACGTTTCTATGTTGATGTGAAGGGCAAGTCATTTGCTATGTTTTGTACGTTATGTCTTGTATGTCCGCTATGTACGTTACTTGGATGTGAATGACGTTTTAAGGATCGGTTGCTTTGAATTATTCAGCGCAAAAATTTCACTTTGATTATTTTCCCATGAAATAGATAATTATTTTTAATTAACCCGTGACCTTTAAGGCTCAGTTGTGTAACAGAGAATTGACCTCGGATCAGAGTTAACCCACAGAATTCTCTGGCTTTGGTTGCTCTAATTGCAACAACCGTAAGTTGATCCTGGGTTAACTCCAATCCAAGCTTGATCTTCTATTATACAACTGAGTCTAAGGGTCTGCAAAATTTAATTTTCATAAAATAAGTTTGCCCGTGGACAGTGAAATATGACAGTACAGCATGCAAGTGTTATGTGGTTAATAAATGATTTTGCAATCTTCATAAGCAAAGTCAGTAAAATATAAATGTTTTACTACCTAAAGATGGAAAATTTTCCCTCCTGAAAGGATTAGAATTTGTTTTGGAGTTGAAAGTTGAAATAGAAATTGGTGGAGCACTCCCTGGTGCACTTCCTAATGCTGGAAAGTTTTCGGTCGATAAAATATTGCAAGTCACTCCCCGTTCTCTTTCGCTAGTTTCTTCGTTATCTCTAAATTCCGCATTAGTAGTTGTAAAATGAACCTCGTGTTCTTGAAAGCCGCTGTAAAGGTTTATGCATCAGTACAAATTTGTCATATTTAAAAATCCACTTACGGTGGCCTAGAAGATTCTCCCGTATTGTTACCAGTTCGCCGTGGCTTCAAAGTAAATTCAATATCTAAAGTCCTGGCTTGTCTAGAGGCAGCCTTTCCTAAATATCTTCCATGTACTGAATTGTAATGAGCTAAAAATAATAAAAAATATATAATCAAGAAAACAAAAATTGAGACTGTTTACCTTTTAGGTCAATATCAGATCTAAAAACAGACGTGTATCTTTCGGTTATACATTCTCCCTCCTCGCAAACATAATGTTCGTCCAAGTAATGCCTACGGAGATCTCTTAACGTGTTATAGTACTGATGCTTACCATCGGCGTCACAAAAATGACAATAACAGTGATCTCGGCGCAAATGACGATACAATTCATCATTATCCATAAAATGATTAGTACAAAACTCGCACAGTGGATGACCCCTATGAGAAGTGTCATCGGGATCGCCTTTCCGATTATGTGTAGCTAATTCACTTCGTGTATAACATCTCCTCTCAAAAGTAAAAATTTTTAAGTTGCTAACACATAAGGGACAAAAATACAGATCGTGAGTTTTGCGCACATGATCTTTGAGCTGATTGAAAGTAGAAAACAAACAAAGTCTGGCGCTCTTTTTGCATATTTGACATTCGTGTTCTAAAAGACGATCATATCTTCGTCTCAAAGGAGCCGAACAAAAATAAATGCCACGCGAGTCATCGACCAAATTTTTATCAGTACTTGTCGTTATAAGTTCGTTATACGGTTTTACTTCCTTGGTAAAAATAACCTAGAAATAAAAATATTAGTTTTTTTTTTTTTAATTTAAAACATAATTTTCTATGATTCATTATTTGTGGCCACCCCCAAAACTGAGCTGAACGAGAAAAATTTCGAATGAAAAAAAAATTGCAAAATGATATTTTTAGCTTTATTTTGATTGAGCACAGCGAAAATTGGTGTTCCAGTTCTAAAGAATTGATGATTCCTCGATCATTTTTTTCTTCTGAAAATATTGACAAAACGTGGTTTCGTAGTTCTCACGAATCCGAAGTACAAATTTCTTGAGTTAAGAGTATATCAAGGGCGATTGTCACATTGAAATGGTAAAATAAAAAGTGAGGTTAATTATCCCAAGTTCATCAAAATTCATATTTAGAAAGGAATTCGATATCTGTAACAGTGAAAGGTGAAATAAAAGTATGAATTATGAGTGAACTTGAATTATATAATGCGTTATGACAATTAACAGAAATCTAAAGTGACAGATAAAAACTAAAAATAACCGATTTTAATGAATATTTCCTAAAATTGTGAAATTTGACGAAAACTTACTTTTGGCATATCTTGTCTACATATGGGGCACTCTATCGACGCGCAGAGCACCCGTAAACGAGTTGAACATTCAAAACATACGGGATGATCGCACGATCCAATAGAATGAATATCGACATTTTTAAAACAAACCACACAACACGACTCGGCATCACTAGAATTTAATGTTTGAGTTTCTGCCATTATAACTAAATACTACACTTCCTAAATTGTACACTAATAATTGACAGAACACAACTCAACACAACCTGCAAATTAATCAGATTGGCGTGGTAGTTAGAGATTCTTACACTGCAAATTAGCGGCGCTCTCGTATGAGGTATGATGGACCAGCGGCGTCACGAGAGGGTGAAGAAAAAAGGTTATAATACTGAACTTAAAAATAAAAATTAATTTTAAGTTAATTTCAAAGAGAGATCTTCGCGTTCGATCGAACTTTCCAACTTTTTTGTTTTTGGATTCTGTGGTAGCTTCCATTGTGAAGATTGAGCTTTTGTTTTAACATGGTAGTCACACACCCATGTTTCGTTATCCGTTATGATGCCTTAATGATGAAACTAACAATTCCTCATTGAGATATTTATCTACTTTTTTTGTTGATGATTTTATAATTTTAGAACAAATTTTGCTGCCGCCCTTCTCGTGCCCTAGTTATGAGTTAAAATTGCTCCACATGGCTCGATCGAGATATTAACTTCTTCGGCGAGCTCTACAGTAATTCGCCGATTTAAAAGAAATTAATTTCGAGAAAAAAATTTTTGCAAAGTTTTCATCGTTGATTGATGTGCTTGAGCGTCCAGATCAGGACGATTTTTTACGTGTTTCGTGACTGCAATTTGACAAAATAATTTTTTTGATTTGATCTACATTTTAAATTTTACTAGCGCCAGCTACGTCTCTAAAGTCTTTTCTAAGCTTGGTGAAGATGTAGGTGGTCAAACAGAAACTATGAAACTATTTTTACTCCTGACTGTTTTTTCAGAAGTAAATCCTGAAAATCCTATGTACAATCTGTGTTTATTTATATATATTGTCATGTTTCAAAAGTGATTCGGACCCACCCTATACATTTTGGTAAAAATTCATTTATTTATTTAAATTATGTTTAAATTGATTTTATGTTGTAAGATTGTAAAATTAGCAAGGTGGGGACGAATCACCGGAAATTCAGGGCCTTTTTGCTAAAAATGGTCGACGTGATGGCCGTGTTAATTTATCAGTCTGAATAATTTTTGAAAAGATTTGTAATTTTTAAAATATAAGTGATTTGGGCCTTTTGTCAAAAAATGGTCGACATGATGGACGTGTAAAATTCATGTCCGAGTAATTTTTAAAAAGTTTATAATTTTTGGAATATAAGTAAAAGTTTTGAAGATAAAATGTTTTATTGAAATTATTATTATAATTGATTGAATTGAGTTTGAAGAAAGATATTTTGGATGATTTTGAAAAAGAGAATAAAACAGAAGCTATGGTCGAATGAGTGCAGATGGTAATAAAGATAAACAGAATTTGGAAATTATGATTAAAAGTTTGGTAAATAAAAATTTTACATTATTATTTTAAAAATTTATTCAAGGAACACAAACTGTGAATGATAAGCCGGACTGCGATACCGGTATCGTATATAAATTTAACGTTACCATTTTTGAATATTTATTGCAACGAAAATTAAAATTTAACGAATTATTTTAATTAGATGATATTATGGAAAAAATTTAAAAAATTAATTTGGACATTTTACATCTCAATATATTTATATATATGTTTGTGTCACCATATCTCCCGAACGGTTACAGGTAGCGACGTACATTTTTGACAGTATGTTTGTAAAGACCAGGGGATTGTTCCTGGCTGGTCAAATAGAATTTTTACCCATGAGAAGAAATTCTATCTCAGAAAACTATCTCTACACCCCCCCCCCCCCCCCCAAACCTCAAAATTTATGCACTCGTTCTTGCACAATCCTCTGTATTAAATAACTAATATTAATATAAATTTACTACCATTTTGGCTGAAAATTCACCACCATTACGGCTGTTAAATTCATATCATTCGCTAACTATTCGCGCTACTATATCGGCTCTCTGGATCACGAAGCGGTTTAAAACATATATTACTTTCTCTATACATTTTGACATTACATACATTTCTCTATACAACTACATCAGTAGTTTACTTTAAAAACTACTGTTCCCTTTAAAAAGAAAAAAATAATTTTTTCTTCTTCATTCAACAACAAATTCTCAGACTCCCCCCCCCCCCGCTACAAAATTTAAACATTAATTTTGAAGTCAGGGGAAACGGAGATTTGTTCCATGTTCTTAAGTTCTTCAACCATGATATACGTCTTCTTCCCGGCCCCCGTTTTCCATTCACCTTTCCCTGCAGGATCAGTTGCAACAATTCATACCGCTGGCTGTTTCTCATTATATGCCCAAGGTATTCTAACTTTCGCGCCTTTATGTTAACTAGCAGCTCTTTCTCTTTACATATTCTTTCCAGGACAGATTTGTTTGTGATTCTATCCATCCATGATATCTTTAGCATGCGTCTATACAGCCACATTTCGAAAGCCTCCAGCTTCTTACACGAAGCTTCCGTCAGAGTCCAAATCTCCACTCCATACAATAGAACCGGGAACACATAGCACCGTAGCATTTTGATCTTGTTATCATGGACAGATCGTGGCATCCAAACAATCGGGACATCTTTAGAAACGCGGCTCTGGCTTTTTCTATCCTACATTTTATTTCGATGGAGTGGTCCCATTCTTCATTCAGCGTTGTTCCCAGATATGCGCATTTCCTGACTCTTTCTATATTTTGTCCGTTCACCATCAGTTGACCTGGGTGGTTATTATTTTTTGAGATTATCATGTATTTCGTTTTCTTTACGTTTAACGAGAGTCCATATTTCTGGCTAGTTTCCACTAATCTATCTACAATCACTTGAAGATTTTCCAAGCTGTCAGCGAACACTACCGCGTCGTCAGCAAACCTTATGTTATTAATACACTCGCCGTTAATTTTAATACCAAGATCTATCTCTTCTATTGATTCTTTAAAAATACGCTCCGAGTACGCGTTGAATAATTGCGGCGACAACACACACCCCTGTCTGACCCCCCTCCTAATTCTAATATCTTCCGATACTTCTGCTTGTAAACGTATGTATGATGTTTGGTTCCAATAGAGATCACTGATAATTCTTATGTCTCTATCATTTACTCCTATTTCCTTTAACAATCTAATCAGGTCATCGTGTCGTACGTTATCGAACGCCTTTTGATAATCGATGAAGCATACGTAAATATCACAGTTGACGTCTCTACATCGTTGGAACAGCACTTGTACAGCAAAAAGAGCTTCTCTTGAGCCCATCGCATTTCGGAAACCAAACTGTGTACGACCGATTTGTTCTTCGTATATCTTAAAAATTCTCTTGTGGATTATTTTCAGAAACAGTTTCAAGAGGTGGCTCATAAGGCTTATGGTCCGGAAGTCGCAGCAGTATTTGGCATTTGACTTCTTTGGTAGAAGTATAAATGTTGACTTCAACCATATTCTTGGTATTTTTCCACTGGAGTATATTTTATTGAATATTTTTGTCAGCCATGAAATGCTCTCATCATCCAACAGCTTAAGAAACTCGGCACAAATCTGATCCGGTCCTGGAGACTTGCCCTCCTTGAGTTTTAGAACCGCCTCTCCGACCTCATGTGTCGTCCGGACAGTGGCAGTGTTCTGTGAGTGGCAGGTCGTCCGGACAGTGGTACTTATCCGGCTGTTCTTGTCTGTCATCCTCGAATAGTTCGGCTATATATGCTGTCCATAAATTCATTTTCTCCTGCTTGTCTATTATAATTCTACCATTTTCATCTTGTAGTTTTCCTACTGTGTTGGATCTGTATATTCCGGCCGCCTCTCTGACCTTCTTATGCATATTGAATATATCTTAAATATATATTGAATATATAACATTACTATAATTTATATTATTAGAATATCGATCGATTTACCTTTGATTTAAAAAGCTTTATTGTAATCTTTGCAGTCGGTGCCAGCCAAGCTGGCTAAATTACTAAAACTAAATTTTTTAAAAGTTTGGCCGGCACCGACTGCAAAGATTACAATAATTGACCGCCTATGCCAGCTAGTTGAAGTAACTAAATAACGTAATTATTTTTTACTTTTTAGTGCATTTTTTTCACAATAGTTTTTTTTGAAGTCGGTTTTATTTTTTTTTAAATTTTTTATTTCATCTTTTTTAATGCATGTTGCGTTTCGTAACTATTTATGGAAAGCGAGTATGGGTAGACCTACTAAACGCAAAAAGAATTTTGAAAATCCGATCATAGTTGATATAAATGTATTTACTATTTACCTTATAGGGATATAAGATTAAGATTGCAGCGCCACCGTGTAAAAATGTGAACTAACTTAAAACACATTCGTGGGACGGCAGTGCTTGTGTTTTATGGTGTTTTGAGAATTTTTCATTCTTTTTTCCAAGCAAACTTGTTAATTAGTTTTTATTTGTGCTAAGACAATTTACGGTTAGTGTTAAGTAGTTCATCTTCCTGCAGTTACATAGTATATATACGGTTAGGTGAGTTTTAGATCGCTTATTTCAACGTGGGTGTTTATGTTTAATTTTAGAAATTTGCAGATATGTCAGAATCTTAGGAATTAAGATTAAGTCTTCTTGACTATCTAAAGACTCTTCAAGACTATCTTGACTAGAGACGGTCGTCAGCTAGAGCTGTTAAGTGCGTTGCTGCTAATGCTGAATGCCTGGTTCGACTCCGGGCTCAGTAAAACTTTATTCTGACCGTCTCCCCTTGGAAGGCAATGGCAAACCACCTAGGTGTAATATGCCTGGTACATCCTCTCTGGAGATGAAGTGTATACACTTTCCGCGGTTCGGAACCCGCGTTAAGCAGTAGGTCCCCTATGAGTGTGATAATACTTCAAACGCACAACACAGACATAGGAGAGAGTTTGCCAACGTCCGGGGAACCGGATATTTATATTTGTATTGATATTTTTATTTGTATATTTTACCGGATATTTGTATTTTTCAGCTGTGGGGAATAAATGGAAACTTGATTCCGAATTTTTCTTTGCCCAAAATGAACATTGAAGCACTGAACAATACTGATTAGCACTCATATTGAATTATATATAACAAAATTTAATTTATCGCCGAAAACTTTTAAAATTACTACTACAGCATACGCAAAACTAACAATACTACTCATTTAACTTAGTTCGCCAAGTTTCCGCTAGGTGCCGTGTTGCTTATCACTACATCCCTATACTTAACGTACTACTTAGAAGATTAATAAAAGTAGGGTACTTAAGAAAAGATTGTGACCCACCGGGCAAGAACAGGTACAGGTACTCAGTACTTAATGCGTTATTAAGCCGATTTTGAAGAGAGTTGAGAAGAAGTTTGACGGTTTTTCCGGTTTATCTTTTGAAAATTGGTTCATAAATGACGGAGTTCTGAGGTAACAAACCTAAAAAAAAAATACAACCGAATTGATAACCTCCTCCTTTTTTGAAGTCGGTTAAAAATAAACCCTAACTTTTAAGTTATGATTTATGATCAATTTATAACAAAGAAATTTTAATTTTAGTAATTGTCGGGGTGTAATTCTTCAATTATTGTAATTTTTCATACTCGTTGTGTAAAGTACTATTATTTTTATCGGCGTACACAAAAGTTTATGAAAATAAATCTATAAATATATTATGTAATATAAAATTTGGCGCTAAAAAGCGATTGTTGTCATTTCTTTTTATATTCCTAAAATAAACCACTTAAAATATAAAAATAGTCAGGCATACCTATTATTCGAAATAAAAAAGCCCTTAAAATAATAAATTTAGTGAGTAATTTGAATCGAAAATGATATTAACTGCTGAAAATCCAATTTTTATTTTAAAAACTTATTTTTGGTTACTTACTGGAAAAATATTTTGCTACTCCAGATGACTGGAGAAACGTAATCGATTTACACAGGCCCTATAAACAAAGAATAAATTTGATTAGCACTGAACATTAAATTTATTGGTAAAGAAATTTAATTAATTAGACGTTCCCGAATTAATAGAGTAAACAAGTTTCCAAGCTGTATAAAAAAGTATATTTTTGAAAATGAAAAAATTTTATTGGTAAAAATTAATAGTAGGTACCCAACAGCAGTATAATATTTATTTTTAACTATTGTGGTTCAACTTAAAAAATTCAATTTCTATTAAAAAAAATCGTTAAAAATTTGCATTTTGATAAGCTAAATATTTTATGTATTTGTAACCAATTGGAATGAGCATTTTATTATGTTTTAAAATCTTTGTTTTGAACGTAAGGGTAAATTTGCAATAACAATAATGTCAAGGTCTATGGCAATCCATGAATTCGGTAGACTGAAGCAGAGCCCAGCAGTCGTACTTGAATGCTCGACGCAAGAAGTTTATTGTTACATCACAACCACATCTTAGTATATTATTGTAAACAATAACACGCACAAAATCTAATTATTTTTTGAACTTGCACGAGTGTGAAAAATGTTTTCGGGAATTTCAGGTAGGTCATTTTTTTAAATTTCCGCTTGCATGTCATTAATTTAAGTGTACGTAAAAGTATTGATCGGCCAAAATCGATTGTTCTAATTTTATTAACTGGCTAAACATTTGAAGCTTTTTTAAAAATTTTAAATACCTTTAAATTATCAAATATTTAATCACAACAGAATTTTATTTTTTGCTTTAGCTTTAATCCTTTCATTAAACGAAAATTTGCTAATTACGACGTTTCTTGCGTTCATTAACAAGCTTTAATTTTTATTAAAACGTTAATTTCTAATAATAAATTATATTTTTAATTGACAATGGCTTGTAGAAACAATTTTTTCTTTATATTAAATTTTGATTAACTTGTCGAGAGAAGATAATGAGCAATTTTTCAAAAATTCTCTTGTTATCGTCTTGTTTGAGACAGCTTAACAAATATTGCCTTGTTTTACATAAATATTTTTTTAAATAAAAATATTTGTTTATAGCATAGACATTTATTTATTTACAATGCATAAAACATTGATTGTTGTATCCAGTAAAATTACGGCGCACTTATAAAATTTTCCGTACGCTTGAAATTTTCCGGATTTGTTTAATTTTTGTTGCCAAATTATTTTTTGCGTCTCAACAACGAATTTCAAACGATCTCGTTTTATACAAATGTCCCTCGTATGTTGATTAAATTTGCTAATAATACAGGATTTTTACATCTTTATCCGAACGAGTCCTTGAAATTCTTTAGATGAGTTATGTCACTGTTGCTCATGAATGAGAAAACTAGCAAAATAAAGAGAAACAATTAATTAATTATTCACGTTAGAACAATTTCGTGTTGAAATTAAATTATGAATCACTTTATAATAATAATTATGTTCCAATCTAAAACTATGTAAGCGCACGAATAGCTAATATTTTGGTATAATTTTGATTTTATCACATTTCGACCTACATACCACGCCTAAAGAATTAGAATAGTAAAATCTTTTTATTAATCTATTAACGTCTTTTAAATTTTATTACGTACTATAAATGGTATTTTATGGGGGCTAAAATTTAAAAATTGCGAAATTATCCACTTGACGCTTGAATTTGAGAAGGCGTTAATTTTTGTATTATGTATTTGCGACAATCAGGATATTTTTAAACACGAAGATTGATCGAAAAACAAATACAAAAATTATTTACTTTTCACAAAACAGAAATATTTACAGAAACCCCACCTAACTTATGAATTTATTCTTACGTATGTTTTAAAATTATCCAGTTTATGTAAAACAACAAGGAATTTTCTCCAATTTACCAATGATTATAAATCAGAACAGTAGTTCTTCCTCCTTTCTATGTAGTAGTCGGGCATCAGAGCTATCCTAAAGATATACGACACCCCTGGGCTATTAAAATTAATGCGCCCCTGTTCAAAATTTTTTTCTAAATTCAAGCCTTCGAGATTTAGGCCTCTTTAAAGCATTCTTTTTTATAAATAGAAAATAACTTAAAAACGTTTTAGAATTTTTTAAGTATTTTTGTGGTATTTAGTAGTATGTGATGTTAAAATAATAAATTTTAACTGTTAAGTAAAGAATACATACTACACAGCAAACGATGACAATAATTCACATTTAACAGGGTTGAACTTAGAATATTTGAATAAATAATAAATAGAATTTTGAAAAAATTACGCTATAGAAATGATAAAAATTACTTTAAAAATAAAAAAACTCTGTAACACGATATAAAAGCCTCTATTTCACGATTATTTTCGATCATCAGTCATGTATAACAGTAAAAATAACAAGAAGTGAGCAAATATACCAAACAAAATTGTTATTTTTTTAATTTACACTTTCACGTGGCCATCGCCCGGAAAATATTATTTTTTAGTAAAAATGAATTAGTGCTTTTTTAAAGAGCGAGAAATAATCTACAAACTAGATTGAATCATTTTTTGTCTAAAATCAACGGCTTTCGAGTTATGAATAACTCGTAGGTAAAAAAATGTTAAAAAATTGGAGCTTTTTTAATTTTGTTGTTTTTCAAAACCCTGTATTTTTTAAATGAAACATTTACAAAAATTCTGACGCCCCATTCCGCATAGGAAATTTAACGGACTACAACTTTTGTCTAGTAAAGATTTTTGAAAAACCAATCCATTTCACAGAAAATCAGAAAATAATAAACAAGTCAGCTGCAAACAAAAAATTAAAATCACAAAATTTTTATTTTTATTGAAAAATTATTTTATTAATTAAGATTAAGCTATTAAATTTTTTAAGTACATTTTCAAAATGACTACCCACACTGTCGTGATCGGTTTATAAGATGTATCAATTAATAAAATAATTGTTCAATAAAATTAATTAATTTCATTTTTTGTTTGTAAGCTGCCTCATTTACTATTTTCTGATTTTCTGTGAAAGGGATTGGTTTTTCAAAAAATTTTACTAGACAGAAGTTGTCGTCCGTTAAATGGGGCGTCAGAATTCTTGTAATATAAAATGTTTCATTTAAAAGATACAGAGTATTGAAAAAAACAAAAATAAAAAAATCTCGAATTTTTCAACATTTTTTACTTACTTCAGTTTAAAAGGTTTAAATAAAAGGTTTAAATCTAGTTTGTAGATTATTTCACGCTCTTTAAAAAAACACTAATTCATTTTTACCTAAAAATCAATATTTTCTGGGCTATGGCCACATAAAGGTGGTAATTTAAAAAATAATTTTTTAAAGCGGCCTAACTCTTGAAGGTTTGAATTTAGAAAAAAAATTATTGTTAAAAATGTTTCTTAGAAAAGTATCCTCTATCAGAAACTAAGTTGGTAAAGTGTATTCGGAAACACCCTGTATAAACAGAAAAATAAAAGAAATTTATAATTTTATTTATTTTCCTAGCTTTTTCTTTAACAAACTTATTAATATAATATCAATCGTATTTAAGTTGTTAAATAAGTTATTCTCTGTATATAAAATACTCAATTTGCTCTGTGCCAAAGAAGATCGTAAATAATTTTGTTGTCCTTTTTAGGGCCAAAAAAAATCAAAATAAAAATTGGCGCCCTCAAAGGCTTGCGCCCCGGGGCTTTAGCCCCGTGGTTAGAGTGGCCCTGTCTTGCACCTTTATTTTTTTCTAAAAATACATAAATTAATACTTTCTGTAGTTTTTCATTTGGCAGTGTTTGCTAATATAGAAAAATACAAGGTGCCAAACGAACAATTTGGCCAATATTGTCAATTTATTTCACACCCAAGTCCACTGTTTGGCAAACAGCTGAATGATTAATCTAGCAACATTTTATAAAACTAATCGAAACTTAATTTAAGTTTAATTCGCAAAAATGTCGACTTTAAAATTATTACATTTAATAATTCTTTACAGACTAAACAGCAGTATTTTTATTTATTCTACTGACTTTGGTTAAAAATAAAATTTTAGTTATATTTAGACTACGGTCTACTATATACTTATTTGAAGTGGTAGATAACCTCGTAGATCTCAAAATTTGTTAGGTTTATTAAAATTTATTACCTTTCGCTGTAAGGTAAATTCGAATTACTTGACGTTACATGTCGACGAAATAGAAAAATAAACAAAAATTAAGGGAATAAAATTTGCAACAAAAGATGTCCGATAAGTATTGCTGTAAAAGGAATTTAATGTGATAAAAAAACCGAAATTCCACAATAAATGCTGGTCGCGGTATGGAGTTTTCCTCATAAATTGCCAAATTACAGAGGAATGACAATGTTCCGTTGGCTAGCTCTGGTGAAGTAAGAAATACAAATAAATCAAAATAAATTTGTTTTTGAATAATATGGAAATGCGATCTACCCATCTTTGCGTAAAAAAATAGCATTTAAACACTCTTTTGAGATTTACCAGTGAAATGGGTTGCAATGTAGTGTGATTACTAGTTCTCGTCAGATCACGGGAGTCAATCAAAGTTGTTAGCAGCTCACATTGAAATGAGTGACCAATTTTAAAATATTACGTGGAGCTGCTCTTCCATCACAATTAGAAAAAATCGCTGAAATCCTGCTTGAACAAGGAGAGGTTTGTGACCTACAGTGGGCAAAACATTTGGATGATTTTCCATGAAAACAAAAAGTTAGAAGCTTTCTCAACTATGGATATTATACAAGTAATAGCTTCCGGTTGCATTTCCTATATCCCACAGAAGGATCTTGAACTATACACCACAGCAGTATTGCGACCAATAAAGAAACCACAATTTCTCTCTCCATAACCCACTGATGTATGCTTTACTGATGGCACCAAAGACCTTTTCCGATAGTTCTGAGTGAACATAATCAAAGGATGGTTTCATGCAATATAAACTTGAATTACTTTAATGTAAAAATATTTGATGTGGGTATACTTAATTGTAACAAAGAATTTTGTGCGCGAAATAACAATTTGCAATTATAGTGCAACAACCCAACAACAATTTATTTTTCTTCTTGTGTCTGCGTAAAAGTTGTGGGTTCCGGAGCCCACAACTGCCAAGCAATCTCGACATTTGAAGAGCCGTCCACATTAATCCAAATCTAAATTACAAAAAAGATTAATTTCAAAAAATGTTTTTTTTTATTTTAGTTTTTCTACAATCATTAAATAATCTAACGAGCGGATCAAATTGCCAGTTAAAAACGTAGATAAAAGTTAAACCTTATTTTTTTCGGATGACATAAAAATACAACCCTCAAAGTCACGATAGTATCGATTGCAAGAGTTGTAAATGTTTTCATTAGCTACATAACAATTTGAGTCAATAAAAGTTATTGTCGCTCAGAAACAAAAAAACGCGACAGAGTGAAAAAGAGGGTAGTGTAAAAATACTGCGGAGGAAAACAAAAGGAATAAAATTTCGATATCCATGACCTAGTTTGGCCACTTTTTTATTACCAATCAATAATGGGACCCACAACTTATTTTACTTCTCAAACTTGCTTCATTTAAATAGTTTTTTTATGTTTTTAACAAACTAACATCATTGCAAAATTGAAAATCATTAAAGAATTTTAAACCTCAATTAATCTGTAATTTGATGATATAATTTTTCCGCTTCTATATTTAGCAAATAGCTATTTTTTATTCAAAAGGAATGCAGTAGCGCGATATCGCAAACAATTTCTCAAATGAAAAATAAAACTCAATCATAAAATCGTAATTTGTATTTTTAGTTTATCATGTGTTCTGATTACTTGCACTTAATTTTTCTAAAGACAATTATTTACTAAAATTGAAGTTAAACAAACTTAACTGAAGGCGATAAACTCGCGACCTTTGCGTAGTTACGCCACTGTGCTATCAAAACATAACCTAGTAAAACGTCAATTTTATATTTTTACAATGTCCTTATTGCCATTAATAGAACAAAAATGTTTTAATGAATTAAATAATTTTAAATACGAATCTAAAGCCTTTTAATTCAAAATGTAAAATTGTTTGCCGAATAAAATAGCATTTAGTAACGTGGATGAACTTTGTATTGTGACCCACCACGCATACCCAAATTAAACTTAAGCAAATCAGTGTAAATAAGTTTATTTATTTTCTAGGTTTGTTCCCATTTTGAAGGAACACTTCACATCGTAGTAAAGTGTCACCTGTTACCAGCATAAAAATGTCATTACTTCGAAATATTTTAAAAAAAGTGGCGATAGCGAATTGTAATAAAGTGCCGGTGCGTGGTTTAAATCTCATGGAATACCAAAGTAAGCACTTGTTGCGAGAAAATGGTGTTTCCGTTCAAGAATTTTGCATGGTGGACGAATTGGGGAAAAAAGAATTGGATCAGTTTAACGCCAAAGAATACGTAATTAAAGCCCAAATACTGGCAGGAGGTAGAGGAAAGGGACACTTTGATAATGGGTTTAAGGGTGGAGTTCACATTACCAAAAATCGGGATGAAATTCTCGGTATTGTTAATAAAATGTTGGGATACAAACTGATAACTAAACAGACACCCAAAGATGGCATTCCCGTTAAGAAAATAATGATAGCCGATAGTGTTAACATTGTGCGGGAGACGTATCTTTGTATTCTCATGGATCGTCAAAAAAATGGGCCCGTAATTGTCGCTTCGCCCGCAGGCGGTATGGATATTGAAAGTGTAGCAGAAAAGACTCCGCATTTACTAAAAGTGGTTCCTATTGATATTTACCAGGGTGTTTCGGACGCAGAAGCAGGGGAGTTGGCAGAATTTCTTGAATTTAAAGGCGAGTTGAGAGAAAAAGCTGCCAAAGAAATCAAGAAGTTATGGAAGATGTTCTTGGAAGTCGATGCAGTACAATTGGAGATTAATCCTCTGGTAGAAACAGACGATGGACGCGTAGTAGCTGTTGACGCCAAGCTAAATTTTGACGATAATGCGAAATTTAGGCAGAGCAACGTGTTTTCTTTAGACGATCAGTCGGAAGAAGATCCTAGGGAAGTGGAGGCGGCGAAGTACAACTTGAGTTACATTGGAATGACCGGCAACATTGGATGCTTGGTAAATGGTGCTGGATTGGCGATGGCTACTATGGATATCATCAAACTTCATGGTGGAGAACCAGCCAATTTTCTTGATCTTGGCGGTGGTGTCAACGAAAGTCAAGTGCAGAAAGCGTTCGAAATTTTAACCGACGATAAGAGTGTGAAAGCAATACTGGTAAACGTATTTGGTGGAATAGTCAACTGCGGTATTATAGCCAAAGGAATTGTCAATGCCTTTAAAACGACGAAACTTAGCGTTCCTTTGATTGTACGTTTAGAAGGAACCAATGTAGAAGAAGCCAGGAAAATTATAGAAAAATCTGGCTTACCTATACAAACAGCTGTTCATTTTGAAGAAGCAGCTCAAAAAGTAGTCAAATCTGTTCAATAATAGTCATTTTTACTTAAATGCACGGGTCTTGCCAGTTTTTATAATTTAATTTTGAATTTTTTCTTAATTAAGTTTTTATTTTTGTTAAAATGTACCTATCGCTTTTTAAATAAACTTTTGAAACCTAATCGATTATTTTATATTGTAAGTTGAAAACCTTGAGCTTAGAGCAATAAAAATTTGAGGTACCGAGGTTCATAATTGTTTTTCCAAAAGGGTTTTTAACTTTTATCTTATGTGAATTTTATATATTATATTATTTGAAAATTTATTTAATGATCGTTGGCTGAATTAAAGATGCGATAGGAAGTTCGGCTGATTAAATTACCTATTCATTAACATTTACTTTTAGTGCTTCTTTGCTATTATATAATATGTGCCAGGAAAAAAGACTAAAATGATGGGTCAATAATTTATTTTATTAAAAATTTACTATTTTAATTTTTGTGACCTAGCCAGATTTACAATTATTTAAATTATAAAACTGTTTTGTAATTAATTATCAATTACCCCGCAACTTCAGAAATTTAAATAAACAGTAGTTTTCACCAATCTAGAAATATTTGGACGTTTAATAAAAATTAAAGTTTGAGAAATTCCGAATCCAAGTTTTCAATTTATGTAATGTTCCTACAGATAAAAGAGAATTTGTAGTGCAAAGGTCTTTTAACACAACATCCAGTATTGCAGTGCTAATTGAGTATTTCGTGTCTTATATCATTTATTTTCAGAATTATTATTAATTTTTATTACTAAATAAACGTTAGAATTCCAGAAGCGAACGCAAACACGCGACATTCGAACAAGTAAAGTTTAATTTACTTTTTCGTGTTTGCATAAAGACCAAAATTCTGGAATGCTAGCAATTATTTAAATTTTTGAATCATTCTTTGAATAAATAAATAAAACGCAAATTATTCAATTAACACTGGACATTACTTTTAAGCAATATAATTACTTTTAATTTTAATAGTCTAGCTACTCAGGGACACGCATTTTAATCCCCCTTTCTAAATAGCATTTTAGTTTATAATACTACTTTATCGATGTTAAATTAAATTTATAAATAATATTTATATTTTCATTTTAATAAAATTAATTGAATAATTAATTTAAATTGTCTGACGTTTCGAACAATTAAATTAAAGTCCTAAATAATCTCAATTAATTTTATTTAAATTATTAAAAAGGTCAACTATAATTATTATTATTTTCTCTTCACGTTTTATTCGTGGCAGTTTGGCGACTTTAACTTCAAAAAATACAAATTTAATTTTAATATGCAGAGAAAAAAGTTGTATAGCAAATTCCATCTGAAACGGCTGATCTTATTTAGGTGGGTGAGGGGGGGGGGGGCGAATATAAAATAAACATTTGAAAAAACTCATTGTAGAAAACAAATAAAAATAATTATAGAAAGAAATCGGTTATAATGAACTAATGTAAAAATTTCATTTATATTGAACTACACGGGTATTATACTCAACGGGAATAAACCCTCCATATATTATGTAACAAGTAACAACGATAAATTGTTGGTTAAAATTAAGAATAGAAACAATAAAATATTCATCTGAATTAATACAATAAGTTTAGAATATTACGATTTATAAAAAAAGCTGTATATAACAATGAAAAAAAAAAGTAGATACAGTACAGTCTCGGTAATTCGAACTAATAGAAACCTGGCCTCATTCGGATTACTGGATAAAGTTAAAAAACGAAAATTGCCTCTTCTCTGAATTGCCGGAACAATAAAATTTTATAAGATGAGCATCATTTTCACATGCCCATGTTAAATAAATGTACAAACATTTCCATTTTCGTCACTTTCTTCATCATCTTCTACGTTCGGATTTTCTATAAATTGCTCAATAATTTCTGGATCATTTAAATTATTCTTTTCCTGATTTCCTCCATTTACCCACTCTTCTACTTCAGTTTGTAAACATTATTTTTCATATTATCCTTTTTTCCGCAATCCAAACATTTTTCTATAATCCGAAAATTTTATTACTTGTATTCGGATTATAAACTATTTGTGCAAACTACCGAGTTTTTCTTTTGTTCGGATTAGCGTGTGTTCGGATTACCGAGACTGTACTGTATTAGTCAATTTTCCATGAAATGAAAAATGCATTGACCTAATCTTTTCATACAAGATAAAAAAAACCTTTGGGAACTATTAATATTTTTCTAATTAAGAAACCAATCATCTAATCATAAAATATGACTACATTATAATATAATTTCTACATTTTTAAGAATGTTCTTAATTTTCTAGCATCGTTAAAAAAATTTGGAAATCGCGTAGAAAGCGTTTTTCAAAGAAAAAAGAAGGATGTCGAGGAAGTAGTTGAAGAAGAAGAAAAACATGCAAAAGATGTACTCGAAAAAGAAGGACAGAAAGTAGAAGAAACAGTTAAGGATTTGGGGAATTCCATAAAAGAAACTGGTAAGTTGAAAGCATTTTCTTTTGGTCATTTCTAAGAAAACATTTTATTTTAGCGCAAGAAACAGAAAAATCCGTCGCGGATAACCTACAAAAACAAGCAAAAAAAGCCGAAACTGCAGTGGAAAGTACCATCGACAGTGCAAGCAAAACAATCGATAACAAAGTTAAAGAAGCAAACGAGTTGGCGGAAAACAAGAAAAAGCAACTTGAAGATGTAAAAAATCAAGCTAATCAATACGTCGATAATAAGACAAAAGAGCTTGAAAAAAGTATCGAAAGCGTTGGAAAAACGATAGACAATAAAAAGAAAGAAGTTGAAAGTTCGCTTGAACAAAAACTAAACGACGCAAATCAATATGTCGATAACAAAGCAAAAGATATGGAGAAAGGAATCAACAATGCTAATCAATACATTGATAATAAAGGCAAACAATTGGGACAAGAAGCAGAAAAAGTAATTGATAAAACTGACAAATATTTAGATAACAAAAAAGAGCAAATAGGTTCAACCGTTAACAAAACACTGGAAGATACTTCTCAATATTTAGACGGCAAGAGAGAGCAAGTGAAGCAAGGCATCGAAGAAGCAAACAGAAAATCTCAAGAAGATACAAACGCATCACTGTTAGCTAAAACCACAAATCTCATTGGACGCCATTAATTCTTTCTTGTTTACTGTAAATTAAATTTTAAGTAATGCACATAAAATATTTGTAATCTTAAGAATTTGCCAGCAATTAACATTATCTTGTAAGGAAGTAATAATATTTACTTATGTACAAAAAAAGCAAAAAAATATAAATAATTTTATATTTTTTTGTTTTTAATATAAAAAGCTTATAACAAAAAACAGGATGTTAAAAACACAATGCTCATCGATGTACTATTTTCCAATATAAGTAGCTTTTCTGATTGTTTGTACTTAAAATAGTTACGATAATAAAAATCTCAAACATGATGAGGTGGTCGACATGGATAATCCATAAAAAACAAGCATACATACTTCACACTTCCTCGGATTAACTACAATCGGTATAAAATTTTGATAAAACAAAACGAACTGATTGAAATTCAAACATGTAGTATTTAGAAACGTCCATGTTTACATTGCTTCTTTTGACCAACTTTATATATCGCACAGTAGGAAATCATTGCAAAAAGTAATTTTAAAGTAAGGACTATTTTAGTATTCAGTAAAACTGTATTTGCTAAGCAATTTTGTATTATTTTTGTATGTTTTGTACACAATCAATGTCAAAATAAAAGCTACAACTATGCGTACACAATAATCTCAGTCTGATAACCTCAACTTCAATAATTAAAAATTAATAAATAAGATGGCGATAATACCGACATTCATCGTTGGCTGGTATCCCGTGGTCTGTAAAGAATTCCTCTACTTTTCATTTCTCGTATTATTCCAGCTGGTAATCGTCCCGATACTGAAATAGCATAAACACCTTTACAAAATCGATCTGAAATAATCGGAACGTCACGTTTGAATAATATTACAATTATCGTAAACTAACTTATGCGTTGCCATTTGCACACCCAACTGTCTTCCGGACTCATAGCGGAAATCATTCCATCAAAATTTGAACTAGTACAATCATACACATTGTCACGATTATTCTTCAGTCGTAAAAATTCGTCGCAGTTATCACAACCCTCATATTCAAACTGATCAAAAGACTAAAATTTAAGTAGCAGGTAAGTAGTGTCAACTTAATTAAAAATTGCACCTTAATTAATGAGCATACTAAACATGCCCTCAGTCCACGCAGATCTTTCGGAATACTATCCATTTCTTGAATTAAATTAGACAAATTTGTCTTGTTTCCATAACAAATATCTACTCAAATTTAATGCAAAGTAAGGTTATGTTACAATTTGATTTATACATCAGTGACGGCGGTAAACCCCAATGACTGCATAGAAAATTGGCAATATAAAATTTGTTTTGCAAATAGTTTCTGCAGAATACATTGTAATATGCATTAAAAAAACCGAGTCTAAAGGTCTTTCGTTTACTTTCTGAATGCACCCAGATTCCTGCACCTTCTGGACCGATCAGATGGGATCATGACCGAAGGTTTTATGTATAAGTTTACAAGAATAGTTATAAGAAAAGTATTAAAACTTATAAAAATAATAATTTATTCAATAATTATAACAAATAACTCTCAAAAATATTAAATTTTAAAGGCGTTCGAACTTAATTAAAAATCGACACTGGTCAATCGATACTTGTTTGAACCACGGTTCAATAAATAACCATGTAGATTTAAATTCTGTAATGTCGTATAGAATTTATTTTTTTGTATACCAGCTTCTTCGGCCAGAGTTTGAATTTCTTTTAGTGAAAACTCGGATTGAGACAACGTTTCGGCCCTTTGCTGCAACATGGATAGTAGACCTTTTACCTGATTTTGTTTGCTCATACCTGAACCATTTTGAGATCTATTTAAGTCTAGTCCACCAAATTCGTCGGTAAATATGCTAATAAAGCTGTGCTGCATAATTTCTATTACGTCCCTCGCATCTTGTATAGTGGCTTCTTCTCTCAGTTCTGCTTTTGCTCTAGCTTGGGTAAGCCTAAGAAGCGATTCGAGTTGTCTGGCGGTTACGGGAGAACAATTACTCAATTTACAATTTTTACGAAGATCCAAATAAAACTTCCTCAATAGTTCTTGAGCTTCCAGCGACACGGTAGGATAAACGTATTTCTGAGCATAAGCTATGTATTTTCTAAATAAAGTATGTGAAAGATAATCCATATTTTCGTTAGGTGACAATTTAAGACGACTAAGCAAGGTCGTGTTATCACTTGATGGTTGGCTGAGCATGGTAAACTTTTTATTTACTCCGGAATGTAAGGCCAATATGTGTTCCGATAACAAACCATCGTATTGTGTGCACGGTTTATCCAGTAATAAGAAAACCAAATCAAAACGAGAAATTAAAGGCGAACTCATTTTAATGTTTTCCGAAACGGTTTTTGCTTTATCATAATGTCCACCTGAAGGGTTAGCCGCAGCAAGAATGCTCGTGCAAGCGGAGAGGTTACAAGTCACCCCAGCTTTTGCTATACTTATACTTTGCTGTTCCATTGCTTCGAGTAAATGAGCATGTTGACTTGTCATTTTGTCAAATTCGTCAATACAACAATGTCCTTGATCGGCTAGAATTAAAGCGCCCGCTTCTAAAGTATAATCGCCCCCAGCTTCTTTCGCCAACGTCACCGTCAAACCAGAACTTGTGCTCGTATTTCCACAAACATAAACACCTCTAGGGGCCACGTTTGCACAAGCCTGCAATATGTGAGATTTACCCAATCCTGGATCACCAACCATCAAAACATGAGAAACTGCACGTGTTGAAAACGCCTCATCTTGAGAACCGTTTGTTCCACCAAAAAGCGCCAACAAGAAACCCGATTTTACAATTTCATTACCGTAAATATTTGGACACAAAGAATTGACTAAAAAACGAAACAAATTTGTTTCAGCATGAATTTGCTGAATCGCATAATAATCGTGAGTATTAAATGAAATTCTATCGGTCGTTCCCGTAATGCTGTCACTCTTATTTTTATTGTTCACTACCGAAACGACATCAACGTACAAAGAGAATATTGACGGTTGAATTTTTTTGTATTTGTTGTCATTTGTGTTTTTCACTTTTATGATACCAACTATAGTAATGTCATCACCAGGAATACAACAGCCAACGAGATCGTCGGTTAATTCACATTCGATAGTACGTGGAATCCTGCCATTCTCACTGGGATCGATTCCTACAAGTTCTTGTAGCTTCACAGTCTGCCAATTTATGGTGCGTGTTTGAGAAGATAGTAGTGGTACAAAATTGGAATGGGCTTTGCAACCTTTCGTGGGACATTTAGTTGGGACGACATAGTTACCGTCGAGTTGGTGTACCAGTTGACTTGCAGAACAAGAAGAACATTCAAAGGTAATATACTTGCACAGTAGTCTAACATTACTCGCTTTTATAACTGTTCCTTGCAGAGACGTCAGAGTATTGTAGCAATTTATTTTGATATTTTTTAATTGTACGAGAGGTTTGTGGTTCATTATTCTTGCATTGATAAATGGAACATTACAATGAATATCTTTATCGATTGTCTTAAAATTATTTGAAATGGTTTGGTGCATAGCTAATCCCATACAGGATAAACAAAACCCGGTGTTGTTTCTAATCGCATTTTTAAAATCTATCCAATCTGATAAAAAATTATCATTTTTTTCCAGTTCTTCTAAATCGACAAAAAATACCTTGTTTTCGTTTATTGTCGTTAAAGGAAATTCTTTCTCGTTGTTTCGAATATATTCTTCAAATGCAGACACATTTTTTAATATTTCCGGTGGAGAAATAGAACTTACGTCTACAAAATATAACTTAAAAGCATAGTAACCGTGCTGAGAAAAATTTTCGCTGACTGCTGATTTTGTTGAACTTAGAGAACCCTGTAGTGGAGTACTGTTCATTCGTCGACGAATAAATGAATATTTGGATTTTTTATTCTTGGCCATTTGGATTTGTAGGAAATATTTATTGTAAGGCAAGAATGATTTAGTTTTAGTTTCTTCACCCTAGATCCTGAAACAACAAATTAGTAAATCTTCTAATACTACGAATTTAGGTATTACAAGATTAGTGCTCAATAAGTTATCCGACAATTTCTTTCTTAAGAAATTTTTAATAACTAAATTGTGACAGCTTTAAACAAACTATGGAATAACAATATCAGTTACGAAGAAATCATAAATGGGTGCCTACGAGAGAAAATATTTTGCATCGTCAAATTTCTTAGATTCATTAGTAAGTTAGGTTAGAATACACACAAAATAATAACATTACAAAAATTACCTTTCTAAATTGATGTGGCCGTTCCAGAAGTTTGTATTAAGCAACAATTGAATGTTTAATAAGTTATTAACACTACCTACAGTTATTTAAATAGATCTAAATTCAAATCACAGAAAATAATGTGTAACTTAAACAAAACAACACAAACCACCAACAAACTGTAAATTGTCACTTATCATTACAGTGCTCCTCAAACAATACCGATCTACTTTTTTAGTAAACTAGTAAAACGAAAAACTGATTCAAGTGATTTTGGCAGGAATTAAAATCTGGTATTAGACTATCAAAAGTGTTTTGCAAAACTCTAAGCAAATGATAGTCGGAAGGCGCAAGGTCCGGACTATATGGTGGATGCAGTAAATTTCTCGACGAAGATTTTGGCCAAGTCGGCACAGAAACATGGTCATTGTGGAACACAACGCTCCGTCTATTAGCCAACTTGGACTTTTTCTTGTCAATAGCTTTCTTCAATTTAACCAATAATTCACGTAGAATCATAAAACCAGTAATACGACAGTGTTTATTTCCATGCACAAAAATGTCTGCGGGGCAGACATTTTTAAAATGATGTTGCAATGAATAGTACCAAATCTTAATGTGCTAACAATGAATTAGGAGTCGAATGCCTCACTATTTTCTTGTTTACACAAGCCAGGATTTATTTATGAAAGTTAAAATTGTTTAATATCTGGAAAAACATTCACAGCATGGTTTGGTAATAAAAAATATTGCAGCATTAATGTTCTTTGTATTTTTCATTTCAACACAGGTAATACTATTCATAAGAGTGAGAACAAACAAGTAAATAATAAAATTTAAACGGGATGAATTTTAAAGAAATAATTTATTTACAATAATAAAAAAGAAAACAAATGTAGTTCTTAAAATTATCTCAGAATAGCGGTATAACAATTTAAAATAAATATAAAATTAATTTAAATATGCAATACGATAAAACAACTGATAAAGCAATTTTATGTAGATTTTATAACAACACAAAAAAATATACAAAGTTTACAAATTTACGCTTTCAAATTAACAATATAAAATACCTACAAATACTATGTTAAATTAAAAGTTTTGCAGCCCTTATTTGTACAAATTTTTAATATTAAAGTTGACAATTTTGCGTCACAAAATGCAAGTCATTTTTTGGACGCCACTCCCTCCACAAATTTCCTTCTTTTACTATTCCTAATTCAATTTTGTACAAACTATTCCAAACGTGGAAGTTGCGTCCAAGAAGAACCTTTCTAAAAATATACATCTTTAAATGGACAATTAATCGTACCAATTGTATAATAAGGAGAAAATCTAAACCAACACACCACGAAGTGGAAGTGATGTTATGGCACGATAAACTGTTACATAAACGAGAAAAAAAATAGTATTCTACTCAGCTATCACGCTTTAAAAGGTGATTTATTTACATTAATTTTTACATTCAAATTTTTTTAATAGTTGGCATTTCTGCAACACCATGTACAATTTATTTATTCAACGTGATAAATTAATAGGCTGTCGATTGTTTGTTGAAACAATAAAATTTTTTATTCTAACATTATTAACTAACTTGTTTATTACTTTCGTTTATTATTTTATATTTTAAACCTTTCGGTTATAAAAACAACACTAAAGCAGAAACAAGGGAAGGATTAGGTATTTATGCCAAACAATTTTAACTCAAAAGTGATATTTACAAGCCACACAAACACACGGGCATGCACTCTTTACTAAATATAACAAACCAAAGTCCTACATTAATGCGTTGTTTGCTGAAGAAATTTAAGAAAATAATATCGTTGCTAAGTTCGGATAATTAAAGGGCTCGGAAAACAGGAGAAAGGTCAAATCACAAAGCATGAATTCCCAGACATAAAAAAACAAATTGATAACGGTACGAAAATGCGTAACATATTAAAGCAAAGTATCAATAACAAAAAATTTAAAAACAACTAAGTTAAAACAAAGGGATCTAGTAAAATTTTACGATTGTTCCAATTCTCTGTTGATTCACATGGATAGAGTAAAAACATTATCAAAGTAAAAACTAGCAGGAGTAAACTAACTTAGAATGACCAGCATTCACACAATTTTTACAACTTCGATTGGGTGACTTTTCATCAGTAATGTAAAAAATTCGGGATTAGGCTTATCTAATATTTCAGGGCATTTCTCTCAAATGCGTCAAGGGCAGTCTCGACTGAACAGTAAAAAAAAGTTAGCAATAAAACAGAATTTGATTGATTCAAGTGGCAACAGTTATATGTTACCGACCAGCGAAAAGTAAGATTTGCACAAAAATATTTCAAAAAAACCTAATAAAATGTAAATAAAGTTGGTTTTAAGTAACAATTGCAAATTTAAGAACAATCAAAAACCACATCGGCATCTTCCATCATAAAGATTAGGAAGTGTTAATAAAATTATAAATATATAACAAGAATATAAAAATATTTAAAAAAAAACATTTTTTTCAATTGTATTGAAAAGTGTAGTGAGCAGAATGTTTTAAACTGAGTATAGAAATCAACAAAGTAGCCGATAAAAATATGCATATAGTATATTTTCAAATATGTAAATATATACGTTATATGTTCATAATTTGTAACGAGTGAGTTATAGGGAACATGGCAATTTACAACATTTTTATAAATTTTAGAAGAACACAAAAATATCTGGACCTGCCTAAGTTTTTTTCAAAACAACCTGGTTAATATTTATACGTACAATTTCCGTATATGAAAAAAAAACATAAAAAAAAATTAAAATAGATACATACATTTATAATACATCGTATCCAACGAATAAAATTAAATTTTACAATTTTCTGTACGTCACTGTCCGTATAAAATGTGTCGAGTAGTAAAAGATTGTCAGCACACAATAACCGATTAAAAATTCTCGTAATAAGCGTAAAATTCATTTTTTAGTTACCAGAACTATTTGCAAAAAAGGAAGCTTAAAATTAATAGTACAAAACTAAACGTCATTATGGTACGTTGTATGTTTGGGAAAATAAAGCAAAGTTCCCCCATGTCTAATTCTTTTCAAAAAGGAACTCTAAGATTTCAATCAAGAGCTTTACTCAGCTTCATACAATTGGTCGGTGCGTGCCCGCTTAGTATCTGGTTCTTGCATACTATCCGACGTTTCTCCGCCACTCAACGGACTACCAACACTTTGTTCATCGATGTGTCGTTTCAATTCCATTCCGACATTATTGTAACCGCCACTGTGACAAAATAAATTAAAAATTCACATTTAAAAGTCAAAAAAAAACTTACCCGTAGTGAGAATAATTGGCGGCCTGTACAATAACTGGCTGTGGAGAATAACTTGCTGGAGACAAAGACTGTTCTTCAATAATTTGTCCCGAACTAACAATCTGATATTTATCCACTGAAAATAAGTTATCTACAAATAAAAACAAAATTTAAAAAAACTAAACAAAAACTTTTAAAAAGTGGACAACCTACCGTCTTGATGATCCTGTCCATTGGGAGATGCCAAAAGGCGAGAATGTTGATCCATGTCTCTATTCGGAATCAGCAGTCGTGCTTTTGTTGCACCAACTAAAGCACTCATTTGCTGATGTCCAATCATATTGCCAGAACCTGGATAAGCACTACCCGAGTGTCCAGGACTTACTGGAGCAGATTGGCTCACATCGACTAATTGTTCTGGCACAGGAGAGCCTTCACGCGATAGTACATCAGGTGTTATCATACCAGATGCCAAACCGTGTGAAGGAGAAGCTGGTGCACTTCTAAGAAACATAAATGAGTATTTAACTTTACAAACAAAAATAAATATCTTACCTCGACGTTAAGCCAAATGGAGCGCGGAAACATTGCACACCTCTTTGTCTTCGTCTTCTAAATGCTTGCTCTATTAATTTTGCTTCTGATTGGGGATCGATTCTCCAAAAACTACCTTTTCCTGGTTCTTCTTGACTTCGTGGCACCTGCCAATAAAATTTGGTGAGCAAAATTTTTCTTAAGAAAAGTAATATTTAGAATAAACTTATTTATGATAAAATTAAAATGCTATATACAAGAAAATGGAATTTTAAAGTGTAAAAAGTTGCATTTCCAACCTTGAAATTAACATAGAAAAACAAACTTGATTCGTAGTTTGTAAGTTGTACATAACTGTAGTTGTATTAATTGGTAAAGTGTTTTTTTTTGATTTCATATTAGTTTTACTGTTTACATAAATAAATTAGTTAGAAAAATTTTAAGATTTCTTTCAACTTTATTTTTCTTTGAATTATAAAAATGTTAAAGCGTAGTTGCACAGGTATGCCGTTCAATAATGAGTTAAAATAGTGTCCCAAAAAAATTATTTGGATTAAAAGTGGAACTTTGTTTAACAAGCAATTCTTGCACTATTTTTCAAAAAACAGTATTTGTATTATTTTCTAACCGACTTCAAAAAAAGGTAGAACTCCGTCATTTATAAACCGATTTTCAAAATTCTTTTTGCGTTAAATCAAGTATAGTTCCAAGTTGGTCCCATTATAATTCCATTGGTATTAGATCTTTGAACCTTCAAACTCCTCCTCAAAATCGGTTTAATCGAGGATTAAGCCGATTTTGAAGAGTTTCCGGTGGAAAACAGTGGGTACATTGCCCTTCCGTTTCATTGGAAAGACGATCGAGAATTAAGCCAAAACGGTGGACTCTCATTTCGATGTTTTCACTATTCAATACTTTTTTATTGTAGCCCGCATTTGCAAATTTTTTTTTTTTTTTTTAATTTCAACGCCTTATTTTATGTTGAGCCTTTGATTGGTGTAACAAATTCTTCAAAAAAAAAAATTACAAACTAAACCTAATGACTACATATTGTTTAAAATGAGATTTGAGTATAAATTTTATAGGTCACTCATAGTTTGTACTACAATCAGGTGTTTTTCACAGACGTTTACTAAGCTACTGATTAGTTATTTCATCTCATCTTGATATAATGAAATTTGAAATATTTTAAATTTTATCATTACATTTCCAGTCTACGAACTGTTTGTTTTCGCAATTTTTAACCTCTATTTGCGCCTTGTTCATTAAAACTAGCATGGACCTAGAATCCTACAACATTCATAATGTTTTAAGATTTAGGAAGCGCCAAAAATTTTCAAGTGGTCCCATAAAATTTTACAATTATGATTGGTTTCTGCAAATATTTGCGAACAAGGTAGCTTAAGTAAAATTTGATTTCAACTCTGTGTTTTTGATCGAGACATGTATAGCCAGTCCATATAATATGAATGATTTAGCATTTCGTTAAATTTGGTTCTCAAAACAAGAAACCGAATCAGTTTGATAATAGAACTAATATTTATTATTAGTTGGAAACTATAAGTTAAATATTATCAGTACATCTTTCTCTACTTTTTAAAACGCTGCTTTGTATAAATTTATCATACAATAATCGATTTTGGTTATTTTAGACCAAATTGTCACCTCTTACAAGAAAATAAATTATCAAATATGAAAATATCGTTAACTTGTTAATTTCAGGATTACGAATGCAATTTAGAGTACAACGGACATTACAAAAACTACTTAAAGATTTTGATTTAAGATAATAAAATGATATAAAACATTTTACCTTGATAAAATAACGATTAAGACTAAGATTATGCCTAATTGAGTTTTGCCATCCTTTGTCGGCGGTCCTATAATATGGATAATTTTTTGTGATGTAACTATAAATACCAGAAAGTGTCAATTGCTTATCACTAGCACTTGCAATTGCCTGAACTATTAATTGTGCATACGAATAAGGAGGTTTAGCATCATCTTTATTATTACTATTACTACTACCAGCACCATAACTTTCATTTACTACGATCGGAGGTATCTGAAAACAAAGCGTTTAGTTGAAATCGTTCACAAAACGAAGGTAACTTACCGAATTTCCGTTAGGTTGCCTATAAACATGATCTGGACTATGACTAGACAATTGATGCCCATCATGTGAAACCTGAGCGGCATAATGTGCCACTAATTGAAGATCGGCCGAAACGTTTCTTCTTCCCTGACCACCCCTTGGACTAGCTGGACAACTATTTGCAGCACTGATAGTACCCGTCGGTGACGGAAACGGACTGCCAAAATTATCATTATCGGGTATGTTGATTCGCAAAGGAGGTAACGGTCCAGAAATTCCTCCGCCGGGCCTGTCGCGTGGTGCAACCGTCGAAACTTCGTGTATTTTGGGAGGAGGCGTCGAATCTTCGTCCACGCATGATTTAAAGGAAACTCTTATACTTGTGCTTGGAAACCTAAACGTGCACCTGAAATATACTTTGCTATAATATTTTGTTCTTTTCCCAAATCACTTCTACACATTCTGCCGTACTTTTGTTACTGACATTACGTAAAAATACAAAAGTAAACAAGCCCAGACAAACAAAAACAACTTTAATTATTCGAGTGTTCGTTCCATTGATTTTTAAATCGTTTATTGTAAAAACTATAAAGTACCAATAAATGTAGGATTGTTGAATAAATATCGAGAATACAGCTTCCTATTTACAGTTAAACAGTGATTTTACAAATTGTTGCCAATAATAGGTATTGCAAAAATACTATATTTTCGTGCATGTTTATCAGTTTAAACTTTGAGCGAGCGAAAAAAAAACATGAGGTTCGGCCCAATTGGGAACCATAACAAAAAAATCTAAACTAGAGTTGTCTTGTTTCCCCTACCAACTGTTATCAAAACGACGTTGACAATAAAAGAATGAAAGTTTAATTAGCATAAAAACATTCTAAACTGCAATGTACCAATAAGAAATCAAAACTTGTTGTTAATTACTATGTATTGATTTTGATATAAATTGTTCTAAAAAAATAATAATTTTTAGATAAGTTGTTATATTAATAAACTTTCCTAATTGTAAGTATGTATTTTTTATTTACTATAAATACGACGATAAAAATGTACTGTATTATCTTAACCAAATATTGTTATAAATATACAATGCCACACTTTACATTATTTATTTTATTTGCATACTGGATGAAAAAATGCGAGAACTACCTAATATGTGGTAAAATAAAGTAACCATTATTACATTATTCAATAGAAAATTAAGTAAATTATGCATACGAGCAGAGCTCGAGAAGTAACAATAAAAGATGACAGGAACCTTGGTGCCCCCCAAGTCGATGGAAGCACCGATCAATAAAAATAAGATAATTTTGGTTTTCGGTAACCATGATTCCCAAGCCTAGATAAATTTTTAACAAATCATTCCGGTTGTGTCAAATTAGAAAATAGTGAACTTGTGGATGTGGTTTCCCATCTTACATAAAATAGATAACCCAGTCACCTGCTTTTAAGCCACAGGTTGGTAGACCAAAAAAATTAAACAGTTTCAGATTGTCGATTTATTTTGAAATCCAAAACCGGGGACGAACACTGGTCCAGTAAAACGGTTATCAAAAAACTTTCGTTCGCCGACGTCATTCGAAATTTTGTACTGATAACTAAAGACGTCAACATCATAGTGGAGATTGCAATACCGCGGAAGCAAAAACTGACGATCAAGAAGAATCTTGGAAGTGGCATTTCCCAGTTCAACAGTTTTACTAATGAACTTGGCAATCAAGAATTGAATTAAAGGAAAACTTGCATGGAGTAAAATTAGCATTTTATCGATAGTATTCCGAAATACCTTCCTCATTATTTGCATAAATTATAAAACTCTAGAAATGTGTTATCGTAACTCTAATTTTAGTAATTTATTATTGTAATATTAAATTGTTTATATTTCCACTGGTTAGAAACAATATTTTGTGGTAATCTATATTTATCGATTTTGCTTCACATTTGCGACAGCTCGAGCGGCCTTGAAAAGAATTCCACTTTGGGATCCTGGTTCCAGTAAAAATATTGTTACGCCACTGCAGGATATCAATTACTTCCGGTAAAATTAATGGAGCAAAACCATTAAAAAATAAAAACAATTAACGTGATTCACCTAACGTTAATTCGATATGAGTTCAAATCGATTAATTATAACTATAAGTTTTCGATAAAAAAATTGGTCCTTCGAAAAAGCGTAGAAGATTTTATTACAAACAGGTGAACAGTTGTTTATTGGATCCTGTTTTATTATTGTTGTAGACGTCTACGTTTTAATATCAAATGTTACAAAAAGTGCAAAAGCTGAACTAGTGAATGAAAATTGCGCGCCATATAATATTTTATAAATTTGAATTGTAATTTGTATGTTAAATTGAGATACAAGGTCACATTAAAAATGTTTATAAAGGTCAGATTTGTACGTTTACTCGTGAACTTTGTTTCCCAAATTGCCGTGTTATTGATTACAAAATATAAACAAATACAATTTAATGATTGCAAGAATACCAAATGTGCAATAAAAAGGCTTATTTTCACAATTTTTCAAAATAATAATTGTAATAGAGATAAAGTTGGAAGCAACTATGTTGTATGTTTAGAACTGATACCATTAGATGTTACTGTTTCGGTGCAACTACAATGTATTCTCAAAAAAAAAAAAAAATTAATTTCATTATCAGACATGACCTATGTACTTGGTATACCTCGCAGTCAGTTTTTTGCTCGAAATGACCCAAAGGTTCAGATAAAAAATCAAATCTCAATTAAAATTTAAATGTCACCACATTTCGATTATTATGAATCATTGCAATTGGAAACAAATTTATCTGTTCAGTTAAAATGTTGGCAAAAATGAAAAGTAAACCTACGATGACCCGAACAAAACAGATTGATGAGATTTGAAGTTCTATGCCAAAAAATTCTTAACAGGATTTTGACCCGTTATTGATTTTTTATTTAACGAATCTTACGACTAGGGTTACTTGTTTTATTTACATTTCGACTTTTTAAAGTAATATTATATCTTGTAATTAGAAACCGTTAAAAAAATAGCTGCTGCACTTCAAAAATATTCCAAGTCGCTTTCTAACTGAACTCGAAAAACTTAAAAAAAATATTATTGAAGCAAATATGCGTATAAAAAGTATGGTAGCTACTTTGGGCTATCGTTTTATAAATATAATTTCAAAATTTGAGGTCAATCGGTCGAGCCAATTTTGAAAAGAGTACGAAAAACGTCAAACGTACCGAATACCAGGGTAAAGAAAAGCAAATATAATACAGTATAATTTTCTATCATCTACAAAACAAAGGTTGAACTATTGTTTTGATGGAAAAATTTATCAAATTCAAGGGTTAAAATGAAGCACCCCCATGGAACGAATACCCTTATATAGGGTAGGGGGTAACATATAGATAAATAAAAAAATACAGGGGATAGAGATGGTATACGATCGACAATGTGACCGCATCATTACAGTAATTGAGCGACAAAAAAAATTTAAAGACAGAAGAGCATTTAAAAACAAGGCTAAATTGAGTAAAGATCAAGTAAGCATACAATTGGAATTCACTCAAAACTAAGATTTCGCTGATGTATTGTTTTAAAGTGAAGAAACGGAAATTAAAAACATAATATAGAAAGAAGTAAAAATTAATTATGAAGAACGCGAGGAAGGCACAAGGAAAGATATCCTACAAGTTTTAAGAGATTTTCAAATTTTTTCAAAATGAAGTGGTAGTTGCACTGCCATTATTTTATTAACAATTAAATCTGGTCAGACGCATCTGATGAGACCATTCTAGCAAGTTACTTACGCTCAAAAAACTAATTTTGCCTCGGTATACCATTGAGGTTGTTGGTGAAACCATAGGTCGCAAACCTAACGACGTAAAAATAAGCTTAATTCAAAGCTTTTTCTTAAGTTACTCGCAGAAAAATCTAAGTAAAAAAAAACTTTTCTTCAAAGTCATTACCAACATAAAAAATATAATAAATAAAAAAAATAATAAATAAAAAAAATAATTAACGGTTACTGTCAGAATTTCCTCATCACGAATTTCAAAATTTCAACTGCACTATAGGAAAGAGGACAATTTTCTGTGTATAATGCAACAAATATTTTTTTTTTATCAACTAGTTTTCGAAAAAAACGGCATTTTAAAGTTATTAAAAGCAGGCAGTTGTAACCCGATACACCCCGTTGCAACGTGTCGAGTCACGGTCAACTCGAACGTTCCTTCCTATTCTTCATTTTGTTGACGGTACGCGTGCTTTGATATACTCTTAATGTAATTGTCAGTCGCGGTCGACACCCGGACGCTGTGCCCGGACGAGTTCTATGGCTTCGAGTTCCACCCTTGACAAGTTCTGTCATTTTTCAGGGATATTTTTAAATTGTTTTGCCTTACACAAAATCGGCTAATCATGCAGCCGTGTTAAAAGGTGTATCTAAAATACATATAAATTTAAATTTTTCAAATTCGATTTTTTCGAGAACTAATTTATAATCCAACAAAATTTTTGTTCTAGTATGCTCAGAAAAGTGTCCTCTTTCCTATAGTGTAGTTGAAATTTTGAAATTCGTGATGAGGTTTTCCTGACAGTTCCCAAAAAATGCACTAAAAAGTAAAAAATAATTTTTCGAATAAGAACAAACAAAGCACCCTGAAAACATCAAAATAAAAAGCGTGGGACTATGACTATAATACCCCCACGCTTTTTATATTGATGTTTTCAGGAAGCTTTGTTTGTTGTTATTTAAAAAATTATTTTTTACTTTTTAGTGCATTTTTTTATTTATATTTATTTTCTAGAAAAAGTTTTTTAAATTTATTTTTTTTAACTATAGTGCCTTATTTTTATTCAAGTATGAAAACAGTGAAGATTTTGACGTTTTGTGTCGACTAATCCATAATCTCCGGTTTGAGCCCATGCGGATTAAGAAGTTGGTAGGTAATGACAAACCACTTAATTTATAAATATAGGATAGTCTTAATTTTACCCAAATTTTCGGTTATCGCTCGTTTCCAATCATTATACTTTACTGCCGGTGACAAGCAGCACTAAAACACTTAAAAACCACTAACTTAAAAAGCAGTATTGTTTTTCTTCGAGTGCCATACATTATGCAGTACGTAGGTAATCTACTTGGCCAAAGCCAAAATGGCTGACTAGGAAATATAATAATTAATGGGGTGGTTTTCCGTCGCCTTTCCCATTTCTTCCACTTATTTTATTTTATTTGCAAATAAGCAAAATAAATAAAGCATATTTTATTTGGATGAAAAGTAACTTTTTATGGTTCGCCCAGAACTGTCGGATACACTCCACTCGTCAATCCTACTGACTAACCACGAAAAGTTTTAGTTTTGCTCTTTATAATAGTATATTATCTACGCGGGAGATATGAGATGCATTACCGGCGAAGGATTTGAAAGCCAGAGGGCCGTAGGCCCGAGAGCTTTTGAATTCTCCGCCGGTAATGCATTGTTATCTCACAAGTTCGATATACTATTTTATCTACTTCCTTGCTTAAATAGCATTTAATAATCAATAATAATTAAAATAATTTGCACAAATGGAAACATAAAAAGCTGATTATCTCGAAAATGAGACAAGATATAGAAAAAATAACGCAAAAATGTCCCCCCCCCCATCCTGCTCGTAGAACAACTATTGCCGACTAAATCAAAAAAGAAATATGAAATACAGTATTTTATTTTATTCATGTTTATGTGCTTGTCGTGTAGTTATTGTAGTTAGTGCCGGTATTACATATATGTCAATATATAAACGTCAGATAATATTACCTCCCTTGGGAATTTTACAAATATTAATCAATGCAGCAAGTAACCGCCGTCATATCCACGCCATTTGATGGAGATAAGTACGCATTTATTTACCGGAAGTAGATAAATAATATATACTAATCACTAAAGTCAATCTAAGCTTGATAATCTTATTATTATTACCCATTAAATCCCTTGACGCCATGGGAGTTTACAAGTAAGATTTAAAAAAAGGTAGGCACTTTATAATATAATAAATTATGGGAGTTTACAAACCCCTGCAAAAAAGTTCTGGCGACCGGGGAAGGGGGGGGGGGGTCGCCAGAACTTCTTTATTATTATATTGTCGTGTTTCGAAAACCATAACAACATTAATTCATTTGTTTTGTAAAATTATTTTAAAGTTTAATTTTGTTTTATTATTTATTTATTTATCATATTGTGTATAAAAATGTTTGTTAAATTATTTGCTATGTAAATAAGGTGGGAAGAACGAAAAATAAAGTGGAAAGGGAAAATTGTTTTAAAGGTGGATAAGAGACGGCCTTGCGGCTTGCAAGCCGATGGAAGTGTTATTTCCCTACTGCGCCAAAATGATAATTTTAATAATTTTGAATAAAGATAAAAAAAATAAAGTGAGTTAAAAAATAGAAAGTTGTTTTATTGAAGGGCAATTGATAATAAAATTGAAAATTGTGATAAATTTTGGTTATTTGTAAAATAACTGAACAAACAAATTTACAAGACCGGCGTGGCCAGCTGCAATACCATATGCGGAGCGCGCACGTGAAGCCAATGACCATACCACATGAAAGGTAACAAATTTGAGCAAATTTTAACTTCAACTACAAGAGCTCATAGCTATACATAATGGATGTACACCGAGCAAAGAAGAATAATTTTTGAATTAAGAAATTTTTTTTATAAAGCTGAATAGCTCGGGTCATCTCAATATATAATATTTTTGGCAATATATCGTCGGCAATAACCTCCTTAAAAACTTAAAAAAAAAGTCAAGTCAACATTAAAAACTAAGAAAAGAAATAGACTCATATTAGAAAATGATTTGGTAATTTGCATCTCAAAACTAGAACCACGATTCGACAAATTAATAAAAAAATAAACAGACAGCCTTCTCACTGAAATTGTATTTTTTTTATTTTTATATTAAATTAGCTGGCCCGATGTTGTCCTTCCTTATAAGACGCCATCTGTCGACCCCCGGAACAAGACATCGCGACCGACAGGTTGAAAAACACTGCTCTATAATATAAGTCCAGTAACCTACGGTTTTCCATAACTATAGACAACCGCGAGCCTTCTGCTAGCAGGGGGGGGGGGGGGTGAGTAAGTGAGGGCAAGTGCGAAAAGTGGTACAGGAGAACAGGAAAGAGATCTTCCTAACGGGTTAAAAAGATTTTTTCGCATTTTGGAAAAAACACCAACTTTGTAGAAAATCAAAAAAAATACGCTTGATGATTGAGCTTACCTAGATGATTTTTCTACTAATACTTTGAGGAAAATTTAAAACAAGCCGATGATGTAGACATCTGTAGGGTTTAAATGCCTAAAATCGTCGTTCTCCTAACGTTCAACCTAAGTGCCGGGGGAGTGCGTGGCTTAAGTAAGTATTCTGTATCTCAGAAACGCTGCAACGAAATAAAAAAATGTATATAAACAAAAACGAAGGGTATGAAATTTACAACAAAAAATGTCTGAAAATTTTCCTATTTCGTCGTACCGTTTCTGAGATATAGATGGCAATTTTAATTTTACGTACAGAGGTCTTTAAGTCACCGTATCTCAGAAACGGTGCGACAAAACAGAAAAATTTATAGGAACAAAAATGAAGGAATTGAAAGCGGTTTTTGCATTACAAAAAATCTTCCAAAAGGACAATTTACATTGACAACATAGAAGTGTACGAATACTTTCTTTAGCCACTGTATTTAGCAGAGGTAGCCGATAGCCAACGATTGATAATAATTAATTACCTATATCCAAGGGGATATTATATCAATAGCCGAGAGAGAGAGAGAATTTACAATTAATCTACCTAACGTCAAAAAGCTTTCTCTTGCATCTAACAGCAGGTTTAACTTTCTTTGGTTATCTCTTAACTACATTATTTGTAATAGTAATTATTAATTTGTCATGTAGGTGGACTATTTGCACTTTCTTTCGACTGCGGATTAATGCAGATTAATTTTGACATTTTTCGTCTTGGTTGATTACGGCGATAAAAATAAGACTATAAAAGATATGGAGATCTCGACTAGTACTGCAGATGTTCTACATTCAGAATTACCGATTTAGAAAACATTTATTGCATACCTATCGAATCAATATTTTTTGTTTTGTTGCAATTCTTGTTCTTACGTTGGAGGTTGACTAATGAACTTGGCGAAAGCCCAAGATGGCTAGACCAGAGCAATGCAATTTAATTAATAACGGGGTGGTTTCCCGTTGCGTTAACCGATGTCGGTTCGAGTCCCGCATCGACCTGTTTTGGTGGTAAGGTTTACAAAAATAACAAACACGCACACTATTATGTAGTAACAGGAAAATTATTTCTAGAGGTTCGACGATAAAAAAAAAAACAAAACAAACAAAACGAATATCTCCAAGTGCTAAAAACGATGTGCATTTTTTTCAGGCGTCCCCAACATGTTGGCAGCGATTACGTAACAATACGTTTGATTAAATAAAAAATTTAAATTTTTGATCTCATGGTCGAGTGATATCCACGTGTTTAAGAAAGGCCAGATAAGAGTGCGTATGCACGTGAACAACCAAAGGGAAATTTAACGATCGGTTTAATAACGGTCGATTGTTTATTTATTTATAGCGGAATGCTAATTAAAACGAACGATCCAAATAGATTTGTTTGGACAAGAAGTGGTGATGACATAATAATAGGTCAAATGTGGAAATCATCCTGTATATTATTATAATAGCGTGGATTATTCGGCGTGCGGTCTAAAAACGACGTCGAAAGTAACAAACAATAACAATGCCTAGCAATAATTAAATAGTATCGCATTTAAATCGAGTGGAGAGAAACCACGTGGTCATACTCTAACGAAATAAGCAAAGGAATATTACATCAATACAAACGTTGTATTTACTAGTAAGGTGATGAAACTGGATACTTATGTTTAGGATGCATAAGGTCGAAAATGACAGAAGTAAATAGACGTAGGTAAAAGACGGAAAATAATGACGTCATCGGCTCAATAAATTTACATGTTGTATTTCTAAAATGATTTTGGACGTTTATTTATAAATTTGTCGGGGTAGTTATTGATCCCTCGATTTTGGCAGGAACAATCCGTACAAGGCGATTAATAGCGTGACGTCACACAAAATTCGGCATGTGTCTGTTAACCTCAAGGACTCAAAAAGATAAACATGCAGCAACACCACGACGTATTCAATTTTTTCTCCACACAAAATTTGACACATTTTTGTTTACATAACATAGGTAACTTACGTTCGTGGTAACTTGATAGCTGGTGCTCCTTTCCTTTGAAAAACTCCGTCCACAAAAACACCGTTCTTTCCGTTGCACAATAAATAAAAATAAGGATGTTCGAAATATATTTCCAAATGTTTACGCGAAACGAAACTCGAATGTCCCACATTAACGTCTACGCGTCCCCTAGAACTATTTCTACCGACTACAATTCTATTTTGACGCACATTGAATTCTGATTCGCGAGTTTCCAAACGTGCAATAATATCTCCCTTAGGTTCTGGGCACCACTGCATCTTTGCAGGACTCACAGGTACTGATTTCGAGAACGACTTTAGCGACAAAAGAACCCAAGCATCATTTTCAGTATCCGAATATTTACTCATTACACTTTACCAGACTACACTTTTATCACACCTCGTGTTATGCCGCAACTCGATGCTCAATGTTTACCCAACAAAACGATGACAAACGTGGGAGGCACCTACAATGCATATGTGGTTTCATAATGCTCGGTCGGTATGGAACTTATCCAACACTTGCTTAGTAAACACGTGAGAATACCAGACCAGCGAGTTTACAAACTTATCCAAATTTAACGCCATCTAACATTCGCCGTACCCACAACCTACCGCGATTAATCTGTAAAATAACTTTCCCCGATCCAATTTCATAAAACCGTTGATAAAACCCAATTCATCCGACAGACTTTCAGCTTTTGCTGGCTTCAATAAAAGAAAACCCCAACAATCTCTTTTGTTTTTTCAGCAAATAAATGTCACAAATATAACCTACAAATTTGACGTTTGTTATCATAACATAACCAAATTTAAGGAACGTCATAAGAGGAAGTAATTTAATTAATTAGTACCATGCGTACTTGAATTGTAAGCTTCTTCAATTAATGTTCCGTCCGTCGTGTAATCTCTAATCAAACGAAATAAATGAACCACCGAAAATGTCGAAACGCTTTAAAAATAAAAAAAATCGCGACAATAGCGGGTTAGAAAGTATAAATTTAGAACAAAGAAGCGCTTTGTTTTCGTGTGACTTAAATTTACCCTACAACAACAACAGATCCATACCAAATTCGAGTCGACTTCCCGTCGAAGGCGAACACGAACCATGTCTCGATTTAAGTGAAATCACTACCGAATCTAGTTCAGATTCCAACAGTATTAATCGGCGACGGATTACGTCTATACATCGCAATAAAACCGTAAAGCAAGTTCCTGTTCCGCTTCAACCATGTAATTTTATGAGAACTTTGGAAACTCGTAGAAAATGGATGAATCCTTCCGGTGGGTTGAGTCGAGTTTTTTAAATTTGAACTACATGTTTATTTTAGGTATAATGCACTCATCGTTAGAACAACATGCAACTAAAATTGCCGATCGTATGACTAGGGATACCACTTTGATGAGCAGTACACCCGAATCGGATCAGTTGAGAAGGTGACAAATTTATTTAAAAAAATTGTGTTCAATATTGATCTACTTTTCTTTTCAGGGAAGCGCTAAGGGATATGCCGCAATGCTTAACGATTAAAAGATTAATAAAGAAGAAGTTGAATTCGAGTATCCACCAACGCTCGAAAGATAAATCGGTTGCACTGTACAATCGTGTAAAAAATCGGTACAATAACAAAGTCTCAAAGGTAACTAAACAGCATTTTCATATAAGTCCATTTGGGCAATAGCTTAAGTTTTTTTCAAACCAACGTAAAGACCACTAAAATTAATGCGCCCCTGTTCAAAAGAAAACACACAAATACAAAATAGAAATAGTAAATTTATTATTATTACCCTAAACGAAAACATAAAATTCATACAAAAATAAAAAATATATACAGGGTCTCTCCGGATATACTTCACATAACTTAGGTGTCCTGATATAGGACACTTTTCTGAGAAACATTTTTAACAAAATTTGTTTTCTAAATTCAAGCCTTCGAGAGTTAGGCCTCTTTAAAGCATATTTTTTAATTTACACTTTCACGTGGCCATCGCCCGGAAAATATTATTTTTTTAGTAAAAATGGATTAGTTCTTTTTTAAAGAGCGGGAAATAATCTACAAACTCGATTGAATCATTTTTTGTCTAAAATCAACGGCTTTCGAGTTATGAATAAAAGTAGGTACAAAATGTTGAAAAATTTGAGCTTTTTTTATTTTGGTTTCTCTCAAAACCATGTATCTTTTAAATGAAACATTTTACAAAAATTCTGACGACCTATTCTGGATAGGAAATTTAATGGACTACAACTTTTGTCTAGTAAAGATTTTTGAAAAATTAATTCATTTCACAGAAAATCAGAAAATAATAAACAAGTCAGCTACAAAACAAACAATTAAAATCACAAAGTTTTTATTTTTATTGAAGAATTATTACATTTTTTAAGTAAATTTTCAAAATGACTACTCCCATTTTCAATACACTGTCGTGATTGGTTTATAAGATGTATTAATTAATAAAATAATTCTTCAATAAAATTAATTAATTTAATTTTTTGTTTCGTAGCTGCCTTGTTTACTATTTTCTGATTTTCTGTGAAAGGGATTGGTTTTTCAAAAAATTTTACTAGACAGAAGTTGTAGTCTGTTAAATATCCTATCCGGAATGGGGTGTCAGAATTTTTGTAATATAAAATATTTTATTTAAAAGATACAGAGTATTGAAAAAAAACAAAAATAAAAAATCTCGAATTTTTCAACATTTTTTACTTCAATTTATAACTCGAAAGTCGTTAATTTTAGACAATAAAAGGTTTCAATCTAGTTTGTAGATTATTTCACGCTCTTCAAAAAAACACTAATCCATTTTTACCCAAAAATCAATATTTTCTGAACTATGACCACACGAACGTGGAAATTAAAAAAAAAATTCTTTAAAGTGGCCTAACTCTCGAAGGCTTGAACTTAGAAAAAAATGTTGTTAAAAATGTTTCTTAAAAAAGTGTTCTTTATCAGTACCTAAATTTGTAAAGTGTATCCGGAGACACCCTGTATAAACAGAAACAATCTTTAGAATTAACAAAAAACAAAAGTAATTTATATAGTATTTATTTTTCTAGCTTTTTCTTTAACAAATTGATTAATATAATATCAATCGTATTTAAGTTGTTAAATAAGTTATTCTCTGTATATAAAATGCTCATATAATTTAATTTGCTCTGTCCCAAAGAAGATCGTAAATAATTTTTTATTCTTTTTAGGACTAAAAAAGATCAAAATAAAAATTGAAATCCCCAAAAGGCTTGCGCCTCGGGGCCATAGCCCATTTAGTCCTGTAGTTAGGGTGGCCCTGCCAAAACTTTATAAAAAACTCCCTTTTGGTATTATTTTTTCAATAGATCGCAATTGACATAAAACTAAGCAGTAAAGTAAAAATTTAAAAAGAGCATTTTGCCTAAAATCTATAAAAATGCAACTTTTCAAAAATATCGGCAGATATGTTATATTAATATTTATTTGTTTTCAGGCGCACAATTCTGTAAAATCTCTTGCGTATAGCTTCGAATTGTGGTACGACTCTCTAAAAACAATTGAAGGCCATTTCGGATCTGGTGTAGCGACGTACTTTAAATTTTTTCGTTGGATATTTATTATGAATTGTATTATCGCTTTTTTTGTGTTTTTTTTTATTGTTGTACCCCAATTATTATATCAAAAGCAAAATGTTGATTTGGGCAACAGTTCTCGGGTAAATATTTACGATTCTGATAATACGACAGCTATTTTACCCACACATCTCATTTTAAAAGAGACAGCGATGCAGGATGGTGTGCCATTTCGCTTTGTAGATATTTTTACCGGAGAGGTAAGTTAATTTTTTTAGAAAAATCTAATGTAGTGATTTTACATACATTTTAATTTAATTTGCATAATCTATGGAGAGATATAATAAATAATATATCGTACACTATATTTATTTTCGCAATTAAAATTATGTAGTATCTATATTATAATAAAAATTCGTTCCTTTGTGTAGGATATTATGTTATTTTATCTCTTCTGGATCATTCAGACTTTTAAGTACTTAAAATATACATTTTGCATTTTTTTGCTTTTCCACATTGCATTTGTTTCTGTTCTTACTGAACACCAGACAAACATCCAATACGAAATATTATGCCTAATTTATTTTTAGGGTTATTTTACAAATACCAGTTTGTATTATGGTTATTATGTAAACGATACTATAAAAAAGTTTGCAAATCACTCATTCAATCTGCCTTATTCATATTTTTTTACTATGGCTTGCGTTTATTTGGCAAGTTTTATTGCATTGAGTACCAGGTAATATTTTGACTAGTATCTAGTATTTTATTTATTTTCTATCAAATTATTACTTTTTAGTATGGCTCGATCGTACAGGAAGACTTTTATAGAGACACAAGGGGGTCTGAAAAATGTGTTTGCGCTTAAAGTATTTTGTGGTTGGGATTACAGCATTGCAACTAACGAAGCTGCGGCGTTGAAGTCATCTTCGATATTTAATGAACTTAGGGTAATAATTGGAAAATGCTATATTAATAAGTAAAAAATTAAAGTTCTTCTTTCAGGAGCTACTAAGCGAGGTGAAGACTCCAAGGAAAGTGTCTTTTTTGCAAAGATTCTGGACGTCCATCATTCAGATGGTTATTAACATTCAAATCTTAGCTATATTAATAGGAATAGGTTATCTCATGTGGTACTTGCTGGAAAATCACGGTACAGATATTGATAATCCCTCTTCGGGTTTGGCAATCGTCACAGCAATACTCATAAATGCCATAATGCTAATTTTACCTCCTATTTTTAGTTTTTTGGTTCGGTACGTTTTCCTAATAAGTACCTATTTATAACTTGTTTTGCTAATTGGAATTCTGCAGGTATGAAGACTACAAACATCCTAGAGCGGCTTTCTACGTTACATTAATCAGAGTATTTGTTTTAAAAATTATTATCGTTGGTGTGTTTCTAAGTTTTTGGTTGACACACTCAACGAATCAGGTAGGTGCTAAGATAAGTTATTGTTACTTTTCTTTTATACTTGCACTTTTTTTTTCTTGTCAATTTTGTTTTATTTTTTTTTTTAGTATTGTTGGGAAACCGAAATTGGTCAGCACATTTATAGATTGATTTTGTTTAATTTTTTATTTTCTGTTTTGATTTCTGCAATAATCGAAGCATCACGTTTTGCTATTTATAAGTAAGTTGCGCATTCTTTCATGGTTTTAATCACAATAAATTAATTCACCCTCAATCATTCATTTGTGCAAGCACCTTTCTTCAATGTATAACCAGGCCTTTTTAGATACTATTGGAAACCGATTGGTATTGCCGAATGCGATATAGCAAGATATACTCTGCAGTTGATGTACAATCAAACTTTATTTTGGCTTGGTTTGTATTTTTCTCCGTTATTAAGCGTAATAGTCGTGATTCTGCTGTGGTTTACTTGGTACATACGGAAAATTTGTGTATTGAAGTTCTGCAGGCCGTCGTCAAAATCATGGAGAGCGGCTCAAACGCACACATGGTTTCTGATTTTGTCGTTTTTATCGTTACTACTGGTTCTTATCACCTACGGCTACATCATCGTGAAGTAAGTCGATTAAATTTGTCTTTTCGAGATTTAATAATTTATTATAGTGTTCCAACTTCCAATTGTGGTCCGTTTCGCGAATACCAATTTGCGTATGAAATGATTTTGAAGGGAATTCTCAAACTGGAGCAACATAATATGTTTTGGAAGATTCTCATGTATATTACAAAACCAGGAACAGTAGGTTTAATTTTAATTGGAATGTGGTAAGTAGGCAAAATTTAATATTGAATTTCGATGCTAACTCATTATTTTTAAGTGTTATTGTATACTACTTACGTGCCAAAGCAATTTCCGAAAAAAATATGGTTAACATATTAAGAGACATGCTAGTTTTGGAAGCCAAAGATAAAGAATTTCTTCTAAAAAACATTTCTCGAGTGACAGAAGGACGTAAGTGCTTTGAAATTGTTAAACAATGTTTTATCAAGTTGAATTTTTACAGAATGGCAATATAACTTGGGAGGAAGTAAAGAGGATACCTGGAATTTACTTCACAGTATTGACGGTAGTCACACTGCATCTACATCACAACCTCCATTAACCGAAACTTCCGTGGATTCAGATTAACGTTTGACGATGTTGATCTGCCAAGTACTTTTTACTAGCAATAATTTTATGAAATATAAATGTGATATCTTGACAATTTTTAAGTGAAGTTAGTTAATCGAATTTATACCATTTACAAAAATAAATATTTACTATTTGGATAGTTTTTACAAGTTTTGGTTTTAATGAAGTAACTTTTGAAATATTCTTGAATGACATGCGCCTTGCTAACAAAGAACTCATACTAGGGGATTCCCTGTCAATGATTTAAACTACCTTTTCCAGTAGTAGTTCATAAATCGTCAAAAGTATATCAAAAAGTTAGATTTAATTAACAAATCTGAATTTTATTTGATGATTTCTTAATTTAATTTGACGTTTTCTGAATATCAGTTGACATCTGAATTGAAGTTAACGATTTCTGAATTACTAGTAGTAAAGGTGAAGCTTTTCGAATTAAAAATAGGTTAAGTAAAGATTTCCAATTTAGCAAAAGAAAAATAACAATTATTAAAATTTTCTCAAGAGGGTTTTTAGTGCGCTAAATCTGTTTTAATTTGGTAATCTTATTTGGTATCTATGACAATCAAACAGGTTGACGTTACTTGTCAACTACCTTGAGGTTATTTAATCAATAATCCTGATTTTAACCTTCTTTGCGATAGCAAAGCTTTTATATTTTAATAGTGCTGAAAGTTTTGAGTAATGGGTGACAAACTTCCGCGTTACGATAAATACGGCAGGAGAAGAATTCCAGAACTACCATGGATGCCCATAGCGGGGCCCGAAATGGAGCCCCAGGCTTCCTTTTTTGTACAAAGAGCATACGATAACATGGAATTTCCTCCCTTATTTGCCAAAAAGTCCTGGACGAAAGCGATTCCATACAAAGATGTGTACGAATATTACAAACCTAGCGAAACCATCGGTGAGATTTTTTAGTACAATTTTGAGGAAGTTAATTCCATTTTTTACAGGATGTGCTTTCACGCCATCGGCACAAATTTTGCATATACAAGATTTACCACCACGTAGAAAAAAACCCGCACCGAACCCCCTAGGTCCCGAAGGTAAAAAACAAACAACTTCGTGAAGCGAATGCTTTTTTATCTTCAAATTTTTGTTGCTTAGGAAAATTATGTTATCCTCCAAAACGAACGCGAATAGAAGAAGAAGAGGAGAAAGAGCGGTTGGAAGAAATAGAAAGGAAGAAGAAGGCAAAAATTCCAGGAACTGTACCTTTGAGAGATTTGTTAAGTGGAGAATATTGGGCAAACAAGGAATTGGAACGAAAACGGAAAATTGATAGGAGAGAAAGACGGAAAAGACAAATCGAAAGAAATAAACCTGATCCATGGGTAGTCGAAGCTAGGTCAGTATGATGTACAGTATAGCAAACACTTTTCCTTCTCTCTCTTTGATGAACGATGGTAAAACTATAAGGGATTTTGTATTATATTTAGAATTTTGGAAAAGATGGAAGCTGTTTTGCCTATTCATCCCGATGACCAAAAGTTGATTTTGATCGAAGAAGCTGAAATTGAGATGAATCGCCACGTGAGACCAGAAGATATAGAGAGAATTGAATATTATCTTACCAAGGTATCTATCACCTTTTCGTATCAAAAATCGCAAATCGATTTATCTTTGTTTAGGGAATGGATAGCTGCGTAATTCCACCTCTCAACAAGGAATTTTTGAAACGCGCGAGAAAAACCATTCCTGCAAAATACAAATTGCTGAGGGAATATCAAAGAATTGCTGCCACATACGAACCCGATATATTGGAATGCTACAATAAATCTATGAGATGGAATACATTAAAATATGTGCTGAAGGATCCTTACGAATGGTTACGTCTCAATATACAAACATTTCCTTCCGAATATCCCACCATGATGGTGAAAGCTCCCATTCCATGGCATTCTCGGTATTGCGTAGGTAATCACTTTCTAGAAATGCACTGGCACATCGGGAATATTGTTACGATCAAAATCCGCGATCTATGGGAAGATAAGTAAGTCGGGAATTCTCCCTGAAGGACTATAAATTAAATTTACGCTGGTTTAGTTTTAGAAGTATGGTCATTTTGGAGCCATCCAGATTGGACGAAGCAGGGGAATATCCTTTGGAACCTTCCGTGTTTGAAGAGAAAATCGATAGCTTATGTGCCGAAACGCGAAATTTGCTGATGAAGAGTTGGCTACCCAAATGCGCCGACATATTTTTGCATTTAAAATCGCATTGGAAGAAGTATATTCCACAGCAGGAAGGCGACAGTTTGCAAACTATTGAAAACTTTTTTGGTTGTGTAAATTTTTTGATGTCCATGCAACTACGCGATTTGGTACTGCGTAGCTTGAGACATTTTCTAAACTTTCTAAACATCTACAAGGTAACGCGAGTAGAAAAACTAATCAGCTGATGGAATAATTATTTCTTCTTAGGATGGCAATGATTATGGAGACGAATATTACGATTTAGCCCTAATTAATATTTCAATTATAAAAGTAACAGCTAAAATTGTGCCAGGAACCTCCGATATTTTCTTATCTCCACCTATAAGCGAAATCAGACAACTAATCCGCAATTGCTTCACTAAGATTATGGAAGTTATCGAAGAAATTCCCAGAATTGAAAATCTCATGTTTCCCGAATTTCAGAAACAAAGTACTTTCATGTTTTCGGTTTCAGAATTTGAAGAGAGCGTGGAAGAAATACTAAACGAAGGAATGGCAGCTTTCGAAAATAATATCGTGGGCCCCGAAAAGTATTTGACTATGTATCAAGTGTACGATTATCTTTTCCTGGGCAAAGAATTTGCTACTCTTTTGGATTTTATGAAACAGGAGCCACCACCATACTTGAGAGATTCTGCCAACGTAATTGAGAACTTTGAAATCTTAAGAGACGAAATGATAATGTTAAGACGATCTATTCCATTAAATTTGCTTTGCCTTGACTGTTCCGAAATCAATGATACTTTGTATCACATCGCAGATGATTTAAGATCTCACATCGTCAATCATTACGTTAAACAGAATCACGATCATAACAGAAAGTAATTTTTTCCCTTTTTTTCTTTTTTCATCTTAAACTTACATGATTTTTTCTCAGAATTTGTGATACTTTTGATGAAATGTCTCAGAGGGTCAGTCAAAATCCAGAAACTGTTGCCGATTTGGTAGAATTGCAAGAATATGTGGTGGAGTGTCGCGACGTTACTATGTACGCTCTCAGAGAAAGAATTAGAGAGACTGCCGAAATGATAATGTTTTTGATGAACCACGTCATCCTGACGAGTAGGAAATATTTTGCCAAACCTCTATAAAATTTTTAAATTTCTTTTTTCTCAGTCGAAGATATAAATTTAAATGTTCGCGTTTTCCAATGGCCAAAAGATATGGAAGTTGTAATAGACTTAGCTCAACAGAGACTTGCTCTCAAGCGAGATCAAGCCGAGGGCGTCCTGAAATATAAAGTTGTTCAGTTTGATCTCAAATTGGAAAAACATAAGAAGCAGCTTACGATGTTTAAAAAGAAAGATCCGCCGCTTTTGACGATGGACGATATGATGGAATGCGTTGAAATGGTCGAAGCACTTGTAACTCGTTTAAAGGTAATCTTAGCGTCTTTAGCAAGTGAGAAACTTAGGTAATCTTTCATTAACGATTGTTCGCTTGTCGTAATTTTAGGAAGACAAGCAAGAAGCCGAACAGATTAATGCGGAAGAACAATTATTAGGTTTAGACGTGTCTCCGTTTATGACCGTATATGACATGCTGATAGCCGTGGAACCTTATGATCGTCTTTGGCATATCGTTTACAAATTCCACCAAGAGTACGATAAATGGTGAGGCAATACTTTTGTACAAATAAAAAGTTTCAAATTTTGACGGCATAACTTTAGGTATTACGGCCCGTATGCCGATTTGGCTGCAGATGAAATATCAGAAGAAGTCGATGGGATGTGGAGAAACTTGTATAAGCTAAGTAAAACCTTACACGATAATCCGGGAGCTAAAAGGATTGCGGATATGGTTAGAGCAAAAGTGGAAAAGTTTAAACAATTTGTTCCTGTTTTGCAAACCGTATGCAATAAAGGTTTGCAGAAACGTCATTGGGAAATGGTAAGATTTTTCTTGGTAAGGTTTCCATTGCTTCACTTTGTTTTAATAGATTAGCGAAATAGTTGGAGTAGAAATAATTCCAACTCCCGAATCGACGCTTAATGAAATGATTGAAGCCGGTTTAACCAAATGTGCAGCTCAGTTGGAAGAAATCAGTGCTGCGGCGACTAAAGAATATGCCTTGCAGCGATCGTTGGAGAAGATGATCGAAGAATGGGTCGACGTTAAATTCGAATGTTCTCCTTATCGGTAAGCGGATTCGCTTTGCAATAATTACGTCGGGTAATTGCAATGATATTTTTCAGAGAAACTGGAGTTTCAATTTTATCTGCGGTGGACGACATTCAGGTCATGTTGGACGATCATATTTTGAAAGCGCAAACGATGAGAGGATCTCCATATGTTAAGGCGTTCGAGGAGGAGATGCAAAAATGGGAAGATAAGCTCATTGAAATGCAAGATATTTTGGAAGCGTGGCTTGTCGTAAGTATACCTGCTGGAAAATTTTACTTGACGATTTTTTTGGTAACAATTTATTAGTGTCAAGCTACGTGGATGTATCTCGAACCCATATTTAGTTCTGAAGACATAATGAGACAAATGCCGACCGAAGCAAGAAATTTCAAGCAAGTAGATCGAATGTGGAGAGCTATCATGGCCAACACCATCAGAGATACCCACGTTATCGAGGCAACCGACTTCAAAAATATGCTGAAAATGTTAAGAGAATGCAATAAGTTATTGGATGAAATCCAAAAGGGATTAAACGATTATTTAGAAAAGAAGAGGCTGTTCTTCCCAAGATTTTTCTTCTTATCCAACGACGAATTATTGGAAATTTTGTCTGAAACCAAAGATCCTCAACGTGTGCAACCTCATTTGAAGAAGTGTTTCGAAGGCATTGCCATGTTGAATTTCACCGAAGACGACGAAATTACCGCAATGATTAGTGCAGAAGAAGAGATCGTGGAGTTTAGTGGGAAAATTACACCGGCCGATGCGAAAGTAATATCGAAAATTAGAAAAAAATTTTTAATTTATTCTTGATTTTAGGGTATGGTGGAAAAGTGGTTACTGCAAGTTCAGGAATTAATGATTCAATCGATGAAGGATGTAACGTCGGACTCTCTAAATTCTTATTTGGCTGTAGATCGAATCGATTGGTTACTGATGTGGCCCGGACAGGTATTATTGCGCAGTTTTATTATCGTAGTTATTTCAATTTCTTTTGTACCAGATAGTTCAATGTGTCAACTACGTCACATGGACAACGTCCGTAACTTTAGCTATTACGGAAGAAACGCTGGAGGCCGAAATAGATAAATGTACTATCGTAATCGAGATCAGCGTTCAACTTGTGCAAGGGAAGCTAGAAACTCGACATCAGATTACGGTCGAATCTCTAATCGTAGTGGATGTACATGGTAATTTGGATAATTTTGACTTTTAATTTTGAAGCAAAATTGCTCATTGTTTATCTGTTTAGGACGAGACATCGTTAGATTACTGCGAGATTGGAAAGTGTCCTTTGTCACCGATTTCAATTGGATTTCTCAACTAAGATATTATTGGCATAACAATCAAGAGGTGGACGTGGCCATGATTACCACTGTGGTTAAATACGGTTTCGAGTATCTTGGAAACCAAGCTCGATTGGTGGTGACGCCATTGACCGATCGCTGTTTCAGGTAAACCATTTTTAGAAAAACACTCTTTTATTTTAAAACAACAGAGTTTGAAACAACAGAACGTTAATGGGAGCTTTCAAACTCAATTTGGGCGGAGCACCGGAAGGTCCAGCAGGAACCGGAAAAACGGAAACGTGCAAAGACTTAGCCAAGGTGGTGGCCAAAAAGTGTGTCGTGTTTAACTGTTCGGACGGATTGGATTACAAAGCTTTAGGAAAGTTTTTCAAGGTAAATAAATATCTATCGAAATTTGTGGTTGTACATTAAAAAATAATTTGTCGTTTAGGGTTTGGCCCAGTCAGGCTCTTGGGCCTGCTTTGACGAATTCAATAGAATCGAATTGGAAGTATTGTCCGTTGTTGCACAACAAATTTCTAGTATTCAGATAGCAATAGCGGCTAAAGTAGAAACATTTGTTTTCGAAGGAACCGAACTTTCTTTAGATCCTACGTGCACTTGCTTCATTACCATGAATCCTGGGTAAAATATGGCAACCGTTAACTTTATTTATATTTCTTAAATTTGGTTTTTAGTTATGCTGGTCGACAGGAATTACCCGATAATTTAAAAGTACTTTTCCGTACCGTTGCGATGATGGTACCCGATTATGCAATGATCGGTGAAATTTCTCTGTATTCTTATGGCTTTGTTATGGCATCCAGGTATTTGGTATTTAATTTATTTGCTAGACACTCATACAACGCTTTGCAGTTTGGCCCAAAAGATTGTTCACACCTACAAGTTATGCTCGGAGCAACTATCGTCCCAAAATCATTACGATTATGGCATGAGAGCCGTAAAATCCGTATTGTTAGCAGCGGGCGCTCTCAAAAAGAATTATCCTGGTTTTATGGAACCTCAGTTGGTTTTAAGAGCTATAATCGATGTCAACTTGCCTAAATTTTTAGCTCAAGTAAGAATCGGCTACAATTTAATAAGCCGTGTCATAATTTTGCTTCTTACTTTTTAGGACGTACCTTTATTCGAAGGTATATTTTCCGATTTGTTTCCCGGGGTTGCTGTGCCTAACTTTGAAAGAGGCGAATTGATCGAATGCCTATTGAAAGAATTGCAGAGACGAAATTTGCAAGCAACGCCGTTCTTTGTGGAAAAATGTATGCAAATATACGAGATGATTCTGGTAAGACACGGTTTAATGGTAGTTGGAGAAGCAATGGGCGGTAAAACTTGCGCTTACCAGGTTAGAATTATGGTTAAAAAATCAAATTTATTGCAAAATAATCATTTTGTAGTCGTTGGCCGACGCGTTAGGTGCTTTGGGCGCCATAAAAACTGCTAAATTAAAAGAGTTTCGTGTGGGATACCGCATTATAAATCCTAAAGCCATAACCATGGGTCAATTATATGGCCAATTTGATCCGGCCTCTCACGAGTGGTCGGATGGCGTTTTGGCCAACACGTTTCGAGAATTTGCAAGTGCTTTCTCGTCTGATCGCAAGTGGATTTTGTTCGATGGTCCGGTTGATGCAGTTTGGATAGAAAATATGAACACAGTCTTGGACGACAACAAGAAATTGTGTTTAATGTCTGGAGAAATTATTCAAGTAATTCCGATGGTTTTTAGTTTGCTCTTGAACAGCAGTTTTTTTGTAGATGACCAACAAAATGAACTTAATATTTGAACCTGCCGATTTAGAGCAAGCCTCGCCTGCGACCGTCTCTCGTTGTGGAATGATTTACATAGAACCCAGACTGCTGGGTTGGGTTGCGTTTAAAGATTCATATCTCGTAAAGTTGGAAAAAATTTTATTGGCGGAACAAATGGAATTATTGATAGAAATGATAGAATGGCTCGTTCCACCTGCTTTCGACTTTCTTCGCCATCACTGTAAATTATTTGTGGAAGTTTCCGACATTCATCAATTTTATGTAACGCTTCATAAAATCTTTGAATTTTCTCGGTTAAATTTATCATTTTCAGTCATTTACGCGTTTGTTAACTTGCATGTTGATGGACGAACAGCAGGTCAGCACTGTGTGGCTGCAGAGTGTGTTCGTGTTCTGTTTAGCCTGGGGTCTTGGATCGACATTAACTGCCGATGGAAGAATGAATTTTGACGTATTTTATAGAAAAATGCTTCTTGGCGAAAATAAAGAATATCCAAAGCCAAAATTATTTAAATTGCAAAAAAACCAGTTGTATCCCGAACGATTCAATCTGTTTGATTATTGCTATGATAAAAAGAATAATGGGTCTTGGATTCCATGGACCGATACTGTCGATAAATTACAGACCATATCGTCTACCGCTAAGGTGAGGAATTTTTTTGCGTGCTATTTTAAATTCGTTTTTGACCCCTCCTCCGTTTACAGGTTTCCGAACTTATAATTCAAACAAACGAATCACTGTGCCAAAAGTATTTTTTGAAACTTTGTTTAGCCAACAATTTACCTATTCTGATGGTCGGACCTACCGGAACTGGAAAATCAGCTATTGTTTTGGATCATTTAATTAGCTTGCCAAGAGATAAGTTTTTGCCAAATGTTGTTAACTTTAGTGCAAGAACCACGTCGATGATGGTAACTCACAACCACGATCAAGAAATGTCAGTTAAAATTTTGTTATTGTAGACCCAAGAAATCATAATGTCAAAACTCGATAAACGAAGGAGAGGAGTTTTTGGCCCATCCATGGGAAAAAAGTGTGTATTATTTGTAGACGATGTAGGTATGCCGCAAAAAGAGCAATGGGGTGCTCAACCACCGGTGGAGTTACTGCGTCAGTGGCTGGATCATGGCCATTGGTTTGATAAAGACACGACTACCTTAACATTGGTCGATATAGTAAGTTTTTCGCGTGAGCACAGTAATTTTCCATCGGTGACTTTTATATTGTTTAGTTATTTGTTGGAGCTATGGGTCCACCGGGAGGAGGTGCAAACATGGTATCGTCTCGCTTCTTACGACACATGCAAATATTATGTGTGGATTCTTTTGGAGACGAGACATTGGGCAAAATATTTACGACGATTCTGGAATGGCACTTTAGCAAAGGCTACGACGAAAACATAGCTCGCATGTCTAAAGTTATTTATTACTTTAATTAAAATGATGTTTTCTGACTTTTTTTGATTTAGATGATCGTCGCCGCTACCATGGATGTTTATAAGGAGGCCATGCTAACCTTTTTGCCCACGCCTGCCAAGTCACATTACACCTTTTCTTTGCGGGATTATTCAAGAGTGATTCGAGGGATGCTCCTGATACCGGCACCACGATTGATAGATACTGATAAATTGATACGATTATGGATTCACGAATGCTTTCGAATTTTCAACGATCGCCTAATTGACGATAAAGACAAGTAAGTCTTTGGAGTAAAATTTCAAGAGAAAAGTAACCAATTGCTCGATTTCAGAAATTTGCTATTCGAAATAGTAAAGAAATCGTGTTATCAAAACTACAGGCAACACATGGAAAAAGTGATGGTGGATTGGATTCCCGAAGAAGAACAGTTAAATGGAGAACACGTTCGAAATTTATTTTTTGGAAATTACATGGATCCCGATTCAGATTTAAAAATCTACGACGAAGTCTGTTAGCCTAATAATGTAAATAAAATTATGTTGATTTGATGATTTTTCCAGGTGTTGGATTTAGAAGACTTGGTCTCTAAAATGGAGTACTATCTACGGGAATACAATTTGATTTCTAGGTCTCCCATGCATCTGGTGATGTTCAAATTTGCCATAGAACATGTTTCGCGCGTATCTCGGGTTTTATCCCAAGATAACGGTCATGTGTTGTTAGTAGGTATTGGCGGTTCCGGAAGACACTCAGCCGTAAAGTTAGCGGCCTTTATGTCGGAATTTAATATATTTGAGGTTTTTCTCTTTGGACTTTTGTTTTTCTCATCAATCTAATTTTTATTTACAATACAGATTGAAATTTCTCGCAATTACGGTATAATGGAATGGCGAGATGATTTGAAAAGATTATTGCTGAAAGCCGGTTGCGAAGGCAAACCTCTTGTGTTCCTATTTGCCGATACACAAATCGCTGACGAAATGTTTACCGAAGACATAAACATGATACTCAATACTGGTGACGTGCCAAACCTGTATGCTCCCGACGAAAAAGCGGAGATCTTGGAAAAAATGCAAACAGCAGCCAGAGAATCGGTACGAGCACCCACACCAATTCAGTACAAAAACTCATTTTTTAATTTTTAATTTCAGGGCAAAAAAGTTGAAACTACTCCTTTGGCATTGTATAACTTCTTCATCGAACGAATAAAAAATTATCTGCACGTTGGTTTGGCCATGAGTCCTATTGGGGAAGCTTTTCGCGTTCGGTGCAGAATGTTTCCTTCGCTGATTAACTGTTGTACCATAGATTGGTAAGTTATGGCTAAAAAAATTATCAAAATCAAGCATCACTTTTTCAGGTTCGTGAAATGGCCTACCGATGCCCTAGAACGTGTGGCCAATATGTTTTTAAAGCAAACCGATTTGGATGACGAAATGATCGAAAAATGCGTCTTCATGTGTCAACTTTTCCACACCACAGTTGAAGTAAATTCGGAAAAATTTTATGCCGATCTAAAAAGGCGCACTTACGTCACACCCACATCTTACTTGGAGTTAATACAAACCTTCAAGAGTTTGTATTCCTTAAAGGTGAATCAGATTACCTTACAACGCAATAGATACGAAACTGGATTGGATAAATTGGACTTTGCCGCTTCGCAAGTAGGCACGATGCAGGATGAACTGCATGCTTTGCAACCAAAGTTGGTGGTAGCTTCCGGAATAACTGAAAAATTAATGGTTAAAATCGAACAAGATACCGTAATAGTTGAGAAGAAAAAAGAGGTAACGAGTTTTTCCTATAGTAATTTTTCCAAACCTTTGTCATCTTTACCCAGATTGTAGGTGCAGATGAAGCTTTAGCAAACGAAGCGGCGGCCGCTGCTCAAGCCATTAAGGACGATTGTGAATCCGATTTAGCGGAAGCTATTCCTGCATTGGAAGCTGCAGTCGAAGCTTTGGACACTTTAAAACCAGCCGATATAACTTTGGTGAAATCTATGAAAAATCCACCGGCAGGCGTAAAATTGGTTATGGAAGCAGTTTGTATAATGAAAGGCATGAAACCAGATAGAAAACCTGATCCGTCAACGGGAAAAATGGTTGAAGATTATTGGGGACCTTCGGTGAAGCTTCTGGCTGATATGAAGTTCCTCGAAAGTCTTAAAACTTACGATAAAGATAATATTGCGGCTCCAATTATGAAGAAAATTAGAGACAGGTTCTTAATGTTTGAAGCGATTGTCTTTTATTACAGAATTCTTTCTTCAGGTATATAAACGATCGCGATTTTGAACCGTCGCACATCAGAACGATTTCTACAGCTTGCGAAGGATTGTGCAAATGGGTTAGAGCACTGGAAGTGTACGACCGCGTTATTCGAATTGTTGCTCCAAAGAAGGAAAGGCTTAATGCTGCCGAATCGGAATTGGCAGCTCAAATGGAGACGCTCAATGCTAAAAGAGCACAATTACAGGAGGTTATTTTTTTTTCTTAGTTTTTGAACGCGGAAATACATTTTCTTCTTTCACAGGTTGCCGATAAATTACAAGCGTTGAACGATGAACTTGCAGCCGAAACCAAGAAAAAAAAGGAATTGGAAGATAACATTGAGCTGTGCTCGCAGAAGTTAGATCGAGCGGAAAAATTGATTGGAGGATTGGGTGGTGAAAAAACAAGATGGTCCGAAGCGGCTCATTATTTACACGGCTTACTCGGTGACGTAGTTGGCGATGTTCTGTTGTCTTCGGGGGTGGTTGCATACTTGGGTGCTTTCACAGTTGATTACAGGTAAAGCAGTTAATATTTTATCGAGAGTTTTTATTTCTTATCTGATTATTCTAATGGTCGATGAATAATAATAGGTACCTAATTAAATTTCTCTCAACAGAACAACGATAATGAAAGAATGGAACGTTCGTTGTATAAATATGGGAATACCATGTTCCAAGCAATTTTCTTTGGTGCAAACTTTAGGCGAACCGGTTATAATTCGGGCATGGAATATTGCAGGCTTACCGGTAGATAATTTTAGCATAGAAAATGGAATCATTTGTGCAAAAGCTAGACGTTGGCCCCTCATGATCGACCCTCAAGGTTTGTTGTGGTAAAACAAAAATTTCAAATCAATAATAGATTTTATTAGGCCAAGCAAATAAATGGGTCAAAAATATGGAAAAGCAAAATAAACTTCAAATTATAAAATTAACCGATACCAATTACGTTCGAGTTTTGGAAAATGCAATAACTTTTGGTACACCCGTAATGTTGGAGAACGTAGGACAGCAAATCGATGCGGTTCTGGATCCTGTTTTGGTAAAAAATATTTTTAAACAACAAGGTGTCTATTATATGAAATTAGGAGATAACGTTTTGGAATATTCGTTCGATTTTCGCTTTTACATAACTACAGTTTTGAGAAATCCTCACTATTTACCCGAACTTGCCGTGAAGGTATCCAAAGATTTCAAATCTTTTTGCGAACGTTGATATCGAATAATTTTTACAGATAACCTTGCTGAACTTCATGATAACTCCTCAAGGTCTCCAAGATCAGCTTCTTGGTATTGTGGTGGCACGGGACCGACCCGATTTGGAAGAGAAAAAAAATCAAATGATAGTCGAAGGTGCAAACAACAAGAAACAATTGAAGGAAATTGAAGATCAAATTTTATATGTGCTATCTGCTTCGGAAGGCAATATTTTAGAAGACGAAACTGCGATCAAAATTTTATCGTCGAGCAAAATTCTATCGGAAGAGATTCAGGCCAAACAGGAAATAGCCGCCGTTACCGAAGTCGAAATTGATGACGCCCGGAATCAATACACTCCGGTGTCGAAACATTCGTCTATCTTATTTTTTTGCATTACCGAACTTGCTAATATTGATCCTATGTATCAGTATTCTCTTAACTGGTTTATCCAGCTGTACAATTTTTCTATAACCAACAGTCCCAAATCAAATGTTTTGGTCGAAAGATTGAGCAACCTAAATGAATATTTCACCAACAGCATATACAGGAACGTCTGTCGGTCGTTATTTGAAAAGGACAAACTTATTTTTTCGTTTGTTCTAACGGTGGGAATATTGCGTTCACAGGTAAGGAGTTAATTTACTTCTATCCAATTAAATACTTTTCTTGCAATTTAGGGTTTAATCGATGAAGATGTGTGGAATTTCTTTTTGACTGGTGGCGTTGCACTTGATAACCCTCATAAAAATCCCGCTCCCGAGTGGTTATCGGAGAAGTCGTGGTCAGAAATTGTACGGGCCACTAATTTGAAAGGGTAAAATTGAGTGATCATTTTGGGGACGATTTTACTTGAACCTATTTTGCAGTATGAAAGATTTTCAAACGTCTGTATCGGGCAATATTAGGGCTTGGAAAGAGTACTACGATTTACCAAGTCCTCACGAACAGCCTTGTCCTGCTCCCATGAACAAATTGATAGGTCTACAAAGACTTGTTGCTCTAAGATGTATACGACCCGATAAAGTAGTGCCGGCTGTTGGCGTAAGAACATTTTCAGATTAGATGAAAATTTATTTCCAAATTTTTTATTTTCGTTTCAGACATACATAGTCGAAAACATGGGGCAAGCATATTTGGAACCTCCTCAGTTTAATTTGGAAGAATCATATAATGATAGTAATTGTTGCATTCCATTGATTTTTATCTTATCTGCCGGTTCAGATCCCATGTCTGGGTTATTTAAATTTGCTACGGATAAAGGATATGCCAAAACTAGCGTTATGACCATTTCCTTAGGGCAAGGACAAGTACGGTTCATCCGTCTACGTTATGGAACACTCAGTATTAACTCGACATTTTACAGGGACCTATTGCGGCAGGTATGGTCGATCAGGCATTGATGACGGGCCAATGGGTGGTTTTACAAAATTGTCATTTGGCCGAAAGTTGGATGAGGGAATTGAATAGAATTTGCGATGAAGTGGTTATTCCGGAAAACACCCATCCAGAGTTTCGTCTGTGGTTAACGAGTTATCCAAGTACAGCTTTTCCAGTTTCAATTCTTCAAAACGGTAAATCCATATGCCACATTAGATAATCAGGCTTACAGTTATGCTGCAGGTGTCAAAATGACCAACGAAGCTCCCAAGGGATTACGACAAAATTTAATCAAGTCCTATAACTCGGATCCAATCTCCGATCCAGAATTTTACAAAAATTGCCCTAAATGGAGAGAGTGGCAAAATATGCTTTTCGGGTTATGCTTTTTCCATGCTCTCATTCAAGAAAGACGTAAATTTGGACCCCTCGGTTGGAATATACCCTACGAATTTAACGAATCCGATTTGAGGATTTGCATCTTGCAATTACAAGTATTAAATTTTATTTTTTCGAATTATTCTCACATTAAAAATTTCTTTTAGATATTCTTAACCGATTACGAAGAGGTTCCCTTAGATGCCTTGACATATTTAACTGGCGAATGTAATTATGGAGGCCGAGTTACCGATGACAAAGATAGAAGATTGTTAAATTCGCTATTATCAATATTTTATTGTCCAGAAATTTATACAAAACCAGGGTAAGTATTTTGGACACGGAGAAAAAGATTTTCCTCCATCTTTTTGGCCGTTTTTATTAGATTTGATTTGTTATATAAAAAAGCCGCCCGCGCAGGGACTTGAACCCTGGACCCTTGGATTAAAAGTCCAATGCTCTACCGACTGAGCTACCCGGGCTTCTTACCTAGTAACAATTTTTTGTTAAATCCTGTGTAAACTTGTGCATCCTGGTAGAACATACGCCAAAATTACCTTGGTTTCAGATACGAATTTTCTTCGAGCGGGATATATTATGTACCAACAGATACATCGTACGAAGGTTGTCTTTCTTACATCAAGTCTTTGCCTCTTATTCAGCAACCAGAAGTATACGGATTGCACGAAAATGCAGACATCACCAAAGATAACCAAGAGACTTTAGCAGTAACCATAGATGAGCTATTGCTCAAATATTTTTATAATACATATTTTTCAGCTACTAAACGGAGTGCTTTTAACCCAAACACTGGGAGGAACGGGTGGTGGTGGAGGTAGTTCAGATGCTGCTATCATTGAGTTAGCCAATGACATCTTGGCTAAAATTCCAGATCCATTTGATGTCGAAGAAGTTAGTAAAAAATACCCAGTGATGTACATGAACTCAATGAACACAGTTTTGAGACAGGTTTTTTTCTCAATAACAGTTTGACAAAATAATAACTAAATCCATCATTTGACAGGAATTAATCCGGTTCAATCGACTTATATCGGTAGTGAAGAGAACACTAAGGGACATAATCAAAGCCGTTAAAGGAATTGTTGTGATGAATAGCGAATTAGAAGAAGTTTTTACGTCTTTGGTGATTGGAAAGGTTCCAAATTCGTGGATGAGCAAAAGTTATCCAAGTTTGAAACCCTTGGGTTCTTACACGACGGACTTGTTAACAAGGCAAATAGTTTTGCAAGTTTTTGACAAGCTTATAAAATTTAATTCTAGGCTAAAATTTTTGCAAGACTGGATCGATGGCGGACCGCCTATCGTTTTTTGGCTGTCTGGATTCTATTTCACACAATCTTTTCTAACGGGTGTCTTACAAAATTATTCCAGAAAGCTCAAGTTACCCATCGATTGGATACATTTTGAATATTTTACCACCACTTACGAACACGACGTTCCAGGCGAGCCTGAAACTGGAGTTTATGTGAAGGTTTGGATTTTACAGTTAGCCGTACAAAAATTTTAACGTTGCAAGGCTTCACTCAATTAATTTGATAGATTTTTCAATTCTCTTTCATTAATTTAGGAATAAGTTTAGGATGTAGGTTTCAGTTTATATCTTGCCCTTCTTCTTTACCTTATCTCAAAATAATTTTGAAATTTAGTACAAGCAGCGAAGTTTGGAGGAAGAAGAATCGAATGCTTTCTTTAACGTAAGTAAATTATTGATGTCGTATTACTTTTCATTTTCTTGGTTTTGAGTTTTTTTTTGTAACCTATTTTATTCTTCTATCAATATAACTTTCACGTTTATTACACGCAGCAAAAATTGGAGGAAGAGCAATGCAATATTTTCTTCTACGTAAGTACATCTCATGGCGCAAGTTCTTTGGCTATGGTTATATTTCTTTTAGAAATGAGTTGGTAGTTCTTAGAGAAAAAAACTGCGATTCTAGTAAAAATTAAATGTTTTTGTTGTTTATATACAGGGGTTGTTCTTACAAGGGGCAAGGTGGGATCGACAACTGAAACGGCTCAACGAATCTTTCCCCAAAATTTTGTTCGACACTGTGCCGATAATGTGGCTTAAACCAGGACTCAAGTCGGAATACAAACCAAGACCTGCTTACGATTGCCCATTATATAAAACCAGTGCAAGAAGAGGTATTTTATCTACCACCGGACATTCGACTAATTTTGTTATGTTTGTCACGTTCGATAGCCATTTACCCCAGAAGCATTGGATGAATCGTGGAGTTGCCGGCTTATGCCAACTCGATGATTAGTAAGACTTAACGTAAATATTTTGTATGGATTTTTATTATTAAAACTGTAGCTTGGTAAACTTTGTAATCATTTGAAAAAATAGAAAGGTTTCATCGAAACTTTATTTTGTATATTGTTAAAAGAGTTACACTTTTTTTCTAGATGGCATCACTAACTTGACGATGCAATAAAATTACAAACTATCATGTTTAATCGAAAAATCAACACTCACGTAGATACATTTCTAATAATAATTTCGTGCTCCAAATCCGGATTCGATGTAATATCGGACGAAATCGTATCATTAGATAAGCTATCGGAATATTTCAGATACTTCTTGCGTTGATACGTAAAAAAGTTTTTGAATTTCGTTTTTTCGGTATTAGTTTTAAACGCTCTTATTTGCTGAAATGGCTCGATGGGAGTTTCAACGGTAGGTTGACTTCTCGAGGAGTCAGTTGTTTTGAGATCGGTGTTTTCTGAAAAAGCATATACATTTCGAAATTTACTGCACTGCTATCTTAAATTTAAAAAACCACTCAGTCAGAGAAATTTTAATATTTTGGAAACCGTCTGAAAAATAAATTTGGAAAAACCAAAGACTAAAGCACCAAATAATAGGTGCCGGTCGGGAATGGATTAACGAGATTTCGATTAAATGGCTTAAAATTTCATTAACGCATTAATTGCGTTGTTGAATTTTAATTAAAGGTACCAATGAAAGTCTAAAATTTTATTTTGAGGGCATCCCGGCGATTTTAGCCCCTAAAGTAAAACTGCTGATTTTCATTGGTCGATTGGAAATACTTAAATCTTTAATATTCAAAGGATGGACCAGAATCGACCCATTAATCTTACCCACAGTGTCTGTCACATCATCACAAATATCGCTATCGGTGCAATTTTCCAAGTCTTGGTCGTCCATTATCATACTCTCCGAAGATTTTGATTCTAATCTGCTGTCAATGTAATTATGATTTAATAAATTCTTTTTTGTTAAGAAGGTACTGCTTTTCTCTTGTGTGTGTGGTAATGCCACAGCTATGTGGTTCGGTAAAGATGTGATACTCTTTTTGCTGTTACTATTTTTATGTACTCTATCGCATTGTGATTGAATGTCGGTTAAGCTGGGTAATTGAAAACTCATGATGGGGTGGTCCACACCAAACTTTAAAATTTGATGTTTATCCTGCAGCATACTGCACTCCAAAGTTGCGTATTTTTGAGAATCAATCACTTCGTTAAATATTTCGTCTCGAGTCGTTTCTTGCGATACCGACCAATTGCTGGATAGGTTCCGTTTACTTCTTGTTCTATGACAATTTTCCGAATTACATGCTTTCAACTTACATTTTTCCTTATCATTAGCATTTTTCTTCACCGGTATCGCCGTGAATGGTTTAACTTTCGGCGGCAGTTCATCTCTTGCTTTTTGAATTAGCTTTTTCTTCTCCAAAGTTATTCGAGCGATTTTCAATTTTTGTTTATTCAAACTTTCATTTTTGGAAGAATGCGATTCGTGAGCTACAATAAAAAATTGGGAAAAACTTTTTTTATCGGAGTTGGTTACACATTTTACTTACGTTTTTTTGGGGAATTTTTGCAATCGCTCACCGGTTTATTTAATAATTGGGTAGCGTATAGATCGATTTCTGCATCTGATAGAGCGTTGCGTTTGGAAGGTTCGGATTTTTCAATTTGCTTTCCAAATTTTTTATTAAAAAGATATTCGTATTTTTTTTGGGTTCCTTTCCAATGGGAATTAATTTTTGCGGACTGCTTTGGTGCGACAGGTATAATATTTATTTTTTTATTCGAGTGCTTTTCGCTTGACTTGGTGCTGCAGCTACATGCGCTATCGATGTCCTTGACTTTTAGACGGTTTTGACTTTTATTTGATCTTTGATCATTAATCGGAGATTTTGGTACAGAATCCATGAGATAGCTAGGCAAAGAGTGGACGTGATACCTAGAGATGGAATTTTCAATGCTTTCTAAATCCTTTTCAGTATTTTGATTTTCATTATCTTGAATCCCAATCGTTAAGTGCTCTTCTTGTTCCGTGTACCTCTTTAGCGCTGCACACAGTGGCAGAAGAGTCGTCGTGCTTGTCGATTTTGCTGGCATTTGCTGTTTCTCTGGTTTACCTAAACCGCATATGTTGGAGAAAATGGTAAGAAAATTTGGTAAGTCGGGCATACTAAACGAAGAATTTAAAGATACGCCCGAACCTCGAGATTCGTTTGGCTTTCCAATTAATACTTCGTTGATGAAATTGTGAATCGAGTTGATGTAGTTGATGGCTTTTGCATATTCGTTTATATCCACATTATCTCCGACCAAATCCCACGAATGACTTTCTTTTTTCATACAAGACTGACATACGGAGAACCACGGTTCTGTATTTGTTTCAACACTTATTGCTTCTCTTTTTCTAACCTTTGATGGTATTATAATTTTATAATTTGTATCGATGCCACTCGAATTGCTAGAAGTGTTCATGATTACTGAAATTTAAATTTTTACCATAAAAGTGTCACAAAAAAACATGTTCCATTTTACGAAATGTCAAAACTGATTGAGCAATTATTTGTTACGCCACAGCTAACTGATAACATGTTTGCGCTATTTTGGAGAAAGTCAATACTCTTCGATTGTTTTTTCTCCATCAATTTCCAGTTTCAATTTTCAGATGGAAAATAAACCACCACTCGAAATTTCCACAATGCTGTGGACGAAACTGATTTAAACTGGATTTGGAAAATAACGGCAAGGATTCGAATTGAGAACTACAACGTTTATGTCACATTCAATTTAATTTTATATTTAACAAAAACTTTATTACTTTCTTAATTAATATACATTGTTTATTTAAAGCATAATTACAAAATGGTGCATAGTATTGCGGAGTGCTTCCGTTGTCTTGGTGGATGTTGGGAAATTTTCCTGGTTCTACTAACGTCCTGGTTACTTCCTTGCTTCTCGTGTGGCTGAACTGGCTTCGCTATTTCAATATTAATTTGAGACATTTTTGATCAATTATTGATCGCAGCAGAACCCAACCTTCACGTTGACGACTCCAATATATATTTCGAACTGAATTTATCGCCCAGATAAAAATACAAATAAACTCTAAACCGAAGTGTTTACGATATCGATTCGAAAGGTTGTCTCAATAATCAATTAATTGCTCGCATTGTGTTTTGCTAAACATTTATACTTATCAGATGAGATTTGTTAAAATTTATGTTTTAGCGTCACGGTTTGACGTGCGAAGGAAGTGCGCGGTTTCGTACTCACAGACCGACGGGCTGGACTATTGCGCTTTAAAATAGAAAATAACTTTAAAAAGTTCTAGAATTTTTTAAGTATTTTTGTGGTATTTAATAGTATGTGATGTTAAAATAATCAAACTTAACAAAATGTTAAAAAAATAAAATTTTTAACTTTAAGTAAATAATACATACTACACAGTAACATAATATTTAAAGAAACTAAAAAGACAATAATTCACAGGGTTGAACTTAGAATATTTGAATAAACAAGAAAATAGAATTCTGAAAAATTACGCTATAGACTTGGAGCTTGGAGCAGAGAAGCGGAGTCGAGAAAAAATCAGAGAGAAAAAATATACTACTAGCGCTCGTAGTGGGCAAATCAAAAAAATAAGTGTTGTATATTAATAATGAATGGTATTTAAAAATTTTGCATTTACCGAAATACTTCAGAAAATATTTGTAGTTATTGTAGACATTTTCAACCCGATTTTTTATTTACAATTCGAAGAAAAATAATTAATCCCGACGTCGCGTTTTACAACATTGAAAACATAATCGCAAACAAATTTACACGGAGCTTTTGGCGTTCGGGAAATATTGTTCATCAAATCTCTCTTAGCCTACGGCTTCAGGAAATTAATATTCCAAAATTTCCCTCATGAAGCTCCTGAAATTTGCCTCGTCCCAGGGCTGTTATCATTTTTAAAGATGAGTTAATTTTTTTACATATACATGGTGTCTACTATCAACGCCAATTCAACTTCCGCAAATTTTTTGGCATCTATGGAACGAGAAAATTATTGTGCATCCTGTGATACTAAAATTAATTTTTTTTATTGATATTTATTAAAAAATTTTAATTTAAAAATTTAATGTCAACTTTAATCAACTTTTTTTCAAAATTTTTAAATTAAAATATTTTAATAAATAATATCGATGAAAAAAAATAATTTTGGTTTCATAGGATCCACAATAATTTTCTCGTTTTTCGGAAGGTTGAATTGGCGAGCAGGAATCTATACAAAACAATTGAAATCAACGTTAATTTCCTATGTTTGACGTTGATAGTGGACACCCTGTTTATATTGTCGTGTTTCGAAAACCATAACAACATTAATTTCATTTATTTTGTAAATTATTTTAAAGTTTAAATTTGTTTTAGTATTTATTTATTTATAATATTGTATATAAAAATGTTAGTTAAATGTTAGCTGTAAATAAGGTGGGAAAAATAAAACTAGAAAAGAGAGGGGCTTGAATAGAGACTTGGGCTGACGCCTTCACGTCGAGTAGACTAGCGGACGAACATCATTCCCGCAATAAAAATTTAAATTGTTAATTGTTTTTTTTGAAAATTAATAAAATAAGTTAAGTTGAGTTGATGTTTTTGTTTAAATTAATTGTGGTTAAGTGCAAATTGTTAAATAAACAAGGAAGAGTTGAAGAATTTGTGATAATTTGATCGATGCGTAAAAATTAAAACGCAACAAATTTGTTTAACCAGGCGTGGCCAGATGCAAAAGACCATGTGTGCTTGCAAGGTCACAGATTACAAAGAAAAGTTGAGCATTTTTAATTTTTAATTGACGATTTTAAAAAACTACAAGAGCTCATAGCTATAAATAATAGATGTACACCGAGCGAAGAAGATTAATTTTGAAAATATGAAAATTTTATAAATTTGTATAGCTCTGGTCATCTCAATATATTTAAACTCCCCAATACAAAAATATCTCGTTCGTTGTTTTCAAAAGCATAAATAAATATAAATATTGTATATCTGTATACAAACACAATACTATACAACAATTTATTTTACTTTTCGACACCGCGGTGTCGAAATGTAATGATATAAAAAATATAATGTAAACCTGTAATGCTGCTTCAAGTCTATAGAAATGATAAAAATTACTTAAAAATAAAAAACCTGTAACATAATATAAAGGCTCTTATTTTACGATTATTTTCGATCATCAGTCATGTATAACAGTAAAAATAACAAGAAGTGAGAGCATGACTGATGATCGAAAATAATCGTGTAATAAAAGGGTCTTTATATTATGTTACAGGTTTTTTATTTTTAAGTAATTTCTATACGCTATCTATAGCGTAATTTTTCAGAATTCTATTTTCTTGTTTATTCAAATATTTTAAGTTCAACCCTTTTAAATGTGAATTATTGTCTTTTTAGTTTCTTTAAATATTATGTTTCTGTGTAGTATGTATTATTTACTTAACAGTTAAAAATTTTATATTTTTAACATTTTGGTAAGTTTGATTATTTTATTGCGCCTTAATTTTAATCCCGATGAAAAACTAAAAATTAACTATCAATGAATCAATAATAATAATATTTGTCTCTTCATTGATCAATTTTGAAAAAAAAAATTTATTTGTCACCAAATATAATTTTTATTTGAGACAAATAAATTCTTTTCTGGGTGTATGGTAAATCACAACTAAGTGCAATTATCTCCATTAATGAATAAATTACATAATATCGGCATTGAGCTCTTGCATATCTCTAGTTAATTATATGTATGCCAAGCTTAAGTACAATAACTTGTAACGATTTCGTTAATTTCACGTAATAAAACTCTATTTGCTATATTTACAAATAAATATTTTTCTCAAGTTCTATTTAATACTGTCAACGAATTGCTAAGCCTAAAAATAAATATTAAATTGTTCTAATGCTTAAAAACTCAGACTATAAGTTCGTTAAACCACACTCTCACTTTTTGATTTTTTACTTCTGTTTAGTTTCGTTTGTATTTCTGCAAAAGTTTTTCCCTTGGTTTCGGGCTGAACAAAAAACACAAACAATGCACCCAAAATACAAGCACCGGCAAATAACGTGAAAACAACGAACAAACCCAACGTATCCACGATGGGTTCGAAAAATTTGGTCACTAAAAAACCCAGCGTAACTCCGAGCGTTGTGGATGAGGATATAGCCACCGCTTTTATGTTGGTAGCAAATAATTCTCCAAGCAGAACATACGGCAGGGTAAAAATTCCAATTGGGTTCATAACCAAATATAAAATTAGACCAGTCGTTGGCAACCACGATATAACACCAACGTCTGCCTTCGCCACGTCTTGCAAATAGAAATATACAGCTTCGCCAATTAGGGCTGTTCCGCATCCCAAAGTAGATATTATCAAAAGCGGTTTTCGCCCTAATTTATCTACTATACTGCTAGCCAGCAAAGCTAAAACAAAAAATATATTTTATTACCCAACTCAATTTTTGGACTTATGAATTTCATTCACCTGCAGGCAGTTGAACGACTCCGCAAATAATGCTTGTAATTTCGGGCGAAATGCTGCTTCCACTACTCGTGACAATAGTTTGCATGTAAGCTTCAATTGCTGCTATACCGGTCAACTGTTGAATCATTTTTATTCCTGAAAATTTGACGATTGCACTAAAACAAAAATGTATTGCAAGTACCCACCTGTGATAACAATCAGAGATTTTCTATATTCCTTCTTCGATATCAGTTCCCACAACGTCGATTTGCTGTTAATGTTAGTTTCTACGGTTTTCTTAATTTCTTCCAGATGTTCTTCAATCTTTTTAATATCCTTGTTTACGGTAGACAATCGAATCAAATTTTCTTTAGCTTCCTTTTCTTTTCCAATTTGTATCAAATAATATGGCGATTCTGGCATGAAATAAAATAATACCCCAAACAATATCGGAAGAATACTGCAAATCATGGCCAAAAACATGTACGATACAAACGGCCCAATTGTAAACACAAACAAACTTCCGGTTAATTTCAAAATGTTCATCATTGTTCCTAATTTTCCCCGTATGTCTTTTTCTGCTATTTCTCCAGAGTAAATGGAACCGCTCTAAAATTGCTTTCGTTAGATTAAAACTTTATAAAGGCGATTTTCTTACTGTTGTAACGATTGAGAAAGCGATTCCAGCTATAAACCTGGCGACGCATATAATTACGACAGATTTTGCAAACATAATAACAACCCATGGTACGAACAATGGAATGGCACTTAAAAGTAAGGACATTTTGGGTCCAAATTTATCTACTCCCCATCTTGCGTAAAAGCAACCCGGTATTGCACCAAGCAAAAAACTGGAAGCGATCCACGAGCTTTCTTCCTATAAATACAATTTAATTATATTGTGGAAAATTATGTGGAGAGAAACAAACCAACTTTGGTTATCGTTATTCCAATTGGCGAATTGTCTGATTCCAATTTTACCAACGTCGGTGATGGCCATGCTAAGTAGGTAGCAGCACTTGCCATGGATAGTGTTGCTGAAATGAAAAGATTATTTAAAATAGTCAAATTTCTCATTCCTGAAATTTACTTAATTTTATTATACATTTTAATTGACATATTTAAGAAAATAACAAAAGTTGAGGTGAGTTAGTGTGTGAGCCCACATTTTTGGTAAAAACATCCCTGTAGGCCGCCCAAACTTAAAAATTCGGTATTTTTCGATATCTTTTAATAGAAATCAAATCTAATCAACTTAAAAGAATTATAGGCTTCAGTAGAACCAAAAGATTATTCTCAATGAGGATTTACACTGTGCAGGCAGGGCCGGCGCTAGGCAAATGGTAAAGAGGCGCAAACCAGATCGAGGTGCAAAAATTAATTGCAGTGGATAATGTAAAACGAAATATTATACTTATACCTACTAGTAAAACAAAATTAAAATGATAAATTTTTGCTTTGAACATAAATTTGTCTCTCGCGAAAAAATAACTCCCGCATTGTAAGCTATATCAATGTTTTAGTATCATGAAAGAGGAAGTATATGTGCTTCACTGCTTGTAAAAGTAATTCGCAATATTTGATGGCGTGGTACCTCGCGTCTGAGTACCGGAAGATACAAAAATATTCTTCTCATTCTTCTTAGTTCTTGGCCCTACATAAGGGCGTAGTGACCACTTCTTCTTCAGAAAGGTTTTCTTGGCAGATACCTCGGTAGTTCGCCTTTGCGAAGACGGTCAGAATAAAGTTTTTACTCTGCTTGGGTTCGAACCGAGGATCACCGATACATTAGCATCAGGCCGTGACCGTCTTCAACAATAAATATATTGTCGTGTTTCGAAAACCATAACAACATTAATTCATTTATTTTGTAAATTATTTAAAAGTTTAAATTTGTTTAGTATTTATTTGTATCATATTGTATAAAATAATTAAAAATTTGCTATGTAAATAAGGTGGAGAGAACAAAAAAGAAAAATAAAACTAGAAAAGAGAGGGGCTTAAAAAAAAGACTTGGGCTGACGCCTTCACGTCGAATAGATTAGCAGACGAACATCATTCCCGCAATGAAAATTAAAATTGTTAATTGTTTTTTTTTTAATTAATAAATAAGTTAAGTTGAGTTGATGTTTTTATTTTAATTGTGGTAAAGTGAGGTCTTGATAAATTGGAAAAATTAAAGAAAGTGGAAATTTTTAGTCGATGCATTAAAATTACATCGCAACAAATTTGTTTAACCAGACGCCAGCTGGAATACCATATGCGAAGCGAGCGCGCACGTGAAGCCAAGGTTCAATACCACATGAAAGGTAACAAACAAGAGCATTTTAATTGACGATTTTAAAAACAACAACAAGAGCTCATAGCTAAAATAATGGATGTACACCCAGCTAAGAGTAATTTTGGGATTAAGCAAATTTATAGATTTGTATAGCTCGGCGGGTCATCTTAATATATTAATTAAGTACATAGAAAAAAAATATTTAATAAATTAATTTTTTAACTTGTGAAATATAATGAAATAATCTTGGAATAAACAAGTTAATTAAACGTTTTTTAATATACTTTTTTTAATCTTGTTTATTCCAAGATTATTTAATTAAAGAAAAGAAATATAGAAATTTTTTATATAGAATAGGAAGAATGCTCAACGCTAAATTTGGAAGAACTTGTAACAACTTTTGCAGCAAAAAAGCCAGAAAAGTTAAAATTTTATTATTGCTTTTAGTTTTATTTTTGTTGAAAATATTTTTTATTTTAATAAAAATATATAAAAGTAAGTATTTTTTTAAATATCGTGGATTCTCGCTCCCAGCTCAGTACTGCTATATAAATGGAAGGGAGGGGCACACTGATAGTTTTGCCTAGGACGTTAAATATCCTAGCGCCGGCCCTGTGTGCAGGTGATTGATTCTAGTTTCATTTCTTTCAATAAAAAAAAAAATCCATGTCAAAAACTAACTATGATTTTTGAACAATATTTGTACAATCTCATGACTTGGTAATTTTAAAATGTAGTTGTTTTCCAGATTGAGTTTTTCCGATGTCAGTGAAAAAAATTGCATATCCGTGACCGTGGAGAACCTTTGAGTTAGTGATAAAGGACACTTTTCTAAGACAAATTTTCAAATAAAATTTTTGTCCAAGTCCAAATCCTTGCGGGGTACCTTCTTTTAAAGCAATTTTTTGAATTTCTGATTTCAAACGGCCATAGCTCCGATATTATTAATTTTTTAGGCTTAATGAATTACAACTTTTTTAAAGATCATTCGCTTATCTATAAATTAGATTAGGACTCCTTATTGTCTAGAATCAACGGATTTTGAGTTATAAGTTAAATTAAAGGAAAAAATGTTAAAAAAACTCAGATTTTATTTTTTTTTACTTTTCTTGCGAACCTCGCATCTTTTAACCGAAACGTCTTAGAAAAAAACTGACGGTCTAAACCGGATAGGGAATCTAACAGGCTACAACTTTGGTTAAATAAATTTTTTTGGAAAACCAACCGTTTTCACAAAAATTCTGAAAATAATGAACAAGGTGTAGGTAAAAAGAAATAAATAACGAACTAATTAACAATAATAAATAAAAATATAAATTAACAAAGTAATTAACGATAAACTAATGCACTTTACAACAATGTTTCTCAAACGTCAAATGCTAATACGTTTTGACATTAAAACAAATTGAGATTTTTAGAAATTTTGTGAATTTATTTCTTCTTTACCTACATCTTGTTCATTATTGTCAGAATTTCTGTGAAAACGGTTGGTTTCCCAAAAATCTTTATTTGGCCAAAGTTGTAGTCCCTTAAATTTCCTATCCGAACTGCTTCGTCAGTTTTTTTCTAAGACGTTTCGGTTAAGAGATACGCGGTTTGCAAGAAAAGTGAAAAATATAAAACCTGAATTTTTTTAACATTTGTTTTCTTAATTTAATTTATAACTCGAAATCCGTTTATTCTAGACGATAAGAGGATACAACCTAATTTGTAGATAAGAAAATGATCTTCAAAAAAGGTCTAATCTATTAAATCTAAAAAATCAATAATATCGGAGCTATGGCCGTTTGAAATCAGAAATTTAAAAAAATTGTTTTAAAAGGAGGGACAAAAATTTTATTTTAAAATTTGTTTTAGAAAAATATCCTTTATCCCCACCTCAAAGATTTTCTACGGTCACCGAGACACCCTGTATCTGATAGTTATTTCTCGTTAGACTCCAATTTTTATTTTTTTTATCTTGTCGGGTAGATTTTAAAAAAACGGAACCTATCCTGCACTTTTTAAATAAAAGTATTTATTTAAACGCATAGTTTTGCTTGTTATTTAAACTAGGAAAATTTACAAGACCTTGTTATATAGATACATATTAATAAATAATACATGTGATAAAAGTGGAAAACTTATACATAATATTATTTACATATTTTAGTATCAACGGAACAACGATAATTATTTAAACAATGGTACGTAGGTAATTTATTAGAAAAATAATGATTTGTACTTCATTATTCTTATATTAATTATTTAAACAATTATCTGCGTTGGACAAAATCAAAAATTTAGCATCGGGCATCTCTGTGACAAGGAAATTGGCACTCATAAATCAAGAACGTGCAATATTCAAGTTCGGAATTTTTTACCAGGATATCTGATGCAATTTTATCGTAATTTTCTTAATTAATTTTATACACTCGCCAACAACAAAAATACCTTTAAATGAACAATATGAAAGTTTTCAATAGCAACATTGTTAAATTTAAATGAAAGAAGAATGCGGAAAGAAAATAAACCAGTAAAATTTTAATTATTAGGATTTTTATAAAAGTTTAGTAGAAAATCCAAAAGTAGTTTTATCTGGACTTGGTTAGACTTTCTTTAGAGAATTAATCATTTAACTTTCCTATAGCATACCACGTCAGGATATGATGGATACAATTAGGTACCAGTAAAAATTGACAAAAAGGTTACTAATATTTAACAAAATCAGTGTTCCAAAACATAAAATTTTAAAATTAAGTATGTAATTGGAAAGCCTTCATTCATATGATGAAGCCTTGTTATTTGATTATCTAATCGGAAATAGATACCATGTATTGTGTACTTATTGGCTCTCATTATATAAAACTTTAATTCAAAAATAAAAAACTAATTTAAAATGAAATGAAAATCATTTTTTTAGTTATTATTAGATCTCATTAAGTTATTAAAAAGTAGTAAAATCTTTTAGTACCGATTATTTTAACATGCGACATGAAAATATATTCGACATGGTCTTCGTCCAGTCGAGTCCTTAAAAACCAACCTAAATTAAAATGAGTAATTTATTTGGTTTATCCCTTACCCAAACAGATAAAAATGTTTTCATTCTTTTATTTAAATTTTGCTACTTTATCAATTACTTGTCACTTAAGTAATAAAAAAATATTTTATTATCACATTTGATCAACAGGTTAATCTCAATTACAGAACAATTACAATATTGTACAAGGTGAATCAAGAGTGTGTAACTCCTCGATACCTTCCTCGCCGTCGAAATAATTAAAAATTTTCCGTTTCCTGTGTTAATTTAAAAAATAATAACTTTCTTGTTCGTAACAATTTTCTAATTAAATTTATTTTTTATTACCGGGTAGTAAAATTACTTAACTTAATTAAATTTTTCATTTAAAGTAATTAAACTGAAGAAAGCTGTTGTCGAAAGCTTAAGAAATAATTTTAATTTTCATGTTTGTTTATGTTGCAATTATAAAGAAAATTAGTGCTAATTTAAAAAAGTATATTTTTATTTAATTTTTTAAATCTTAAATATTGTTTTAAACTTACCACATTAAATACCGGTATATCTAATACTTATTAAATAGGCAGTATTAAATTATTTAAAAAATTATGCAATAGTCAATAAAAAAAATAAAGATAATTTTACATTATTTCGTATTTTTAATTTTTAAATTAAAATTTGATTTATTTAACTTACATATTATTATTATTAAAAAATTATTATTTCTTAATAAATTTTAAGAAATAAATAGTAGAAGAGTTCCTAGGTTGGCATTTTGCATTTTAATTCAAAATAAATAATGTTATTCTCAAAAATGGGGTGAATAGCATACGAAAATTAGCTACCAATTTGATAATTTTGTAGCTTTTGAATTAATTTTTTCTTCTCTTACGTGGAACATCCTACTTAATTTTTAAAAATATAGAAATCTAAAAATGTCTATAAAGATAAAAGATATTGCAATTTTTACGAAAAAATTGAAAGTCGTTTTTCCCAAAAACCAACAATTATTTTAAATAATACATATTGTTTGGAAAAAATATTTTTTATAATTTATTATGTCCTCTAAATTTTAATATTAATTTATTATTAGTTTTGAAGATATTGATTTTTGAATTTTTATAATTATGTAGCTGACTAATCCACATCAAATCATGCAGACAAACACCATTCTGCCAGGTAAGTTTCCCCACCCCCAAGAACCAAAAATGGGTTCTTGAGAAAAAGGACTTTTTTGGATTTTCATATTTTTAAAAATCAAGTGAGATGTTCTATGTAAGAGGAATTTTTGAGAATAATATTAATTATTTCAAAATCTTAAAATGCGGCTATCAAACTTCAGATCTTTTTTTGGGCTAAACATACGGGTCTTCCAATTTTTTATAAACAGCATAGGTATTTCAGCGTAAAAAAATCTGGAACATAATATGGTCTACCCAGCGTCCACGATTTGAAATAGATTCAATCAGGTAATAAAAATATTAAATATTTAGTATAAAAAAATAATATTGGGAACAAAAATTGCGGTTTAATTACATAGTATTATTTGATCATTCATCTAAAATATAATTTTAAAAAGAACGACATTGAGATTCGTGGTACTTTATTGTGTGCAGCCTTCTTATATAAGCGACATTTTGTTAAAAATTATGGCTTTGAATTAATTTAGAAAATACAAATCACAAAAATGTTCGAACGAAAATCAAATTTTTGAAAAGTGAAACCATTAATATAATCAAACCTAACAAAATATTAAAAAAATAAAATTTTTAACTGTTAAGTAAATAATACATACTACAAAGAAACATAATATTTAAAGAAACTAAAATGACAATAATTCACATTTAACAGGGTTGAACTTAGAATATTTGAATAAACAAATATTACGCTATAAATTACGCTATAGAAATGATAAAAATTACTTAAAATTAAAAAACTTTGTAACATAAAGGCTTTTATATTATTATTTATATTATGGATTCATATTCATATACTTAACCTAAAATTTCATTTAGACACATGACGTCGTTTAGTTTGGTTATTTGGTAAGCGCAACATTTAAAGTTTGGTTAATTTCTTTATTTTTAAAATTTTTTTTTCAATTTCTTGGTATATTTACTCTCACTTCTTATTTTTACTGTTATACATGACTGATGATCAAAAATAATCGTGAAATAAGGGCCTTTATATTATGTTACAGAGTTTTTTAATTTTAAGTAATTTGTATCGTTTCTATATCGTAATTGTTTAGAATTCTATTTTCTTGTTTATTCAAATTATAGTCATTTTAGTTTCTTTAAATATTATGTTTCTTTGTAGTATGTATTATTTACTTAACAGTTAAAAATTTTATTTTTTTAACATTTTGTTAGGTTTGATTATTTTAACATCACATACTACTAAATACCACTTAAATACTTAAAAAATTCTAAAACTTTTTTAAGTTATTTTCTATTTGAAACCATTAATAGCAATGTTTCATTGTCCTCTAAATAATATCAACTTTATTATTATTATTGTAATAACTTGCACATAATAACTTAATTTCTAAACCTAGGTTTAGAAATTTTAAGTTTTAATTATTTAATTATTTAATTTAGTATTAAGTTTTTAATTAAGAAATTAAAACAAAAAAATAGAATTCTAAAAAACTACGCTATAGAAATGATAAAAATTACTTAAAATTAAAAAACTCTGTAACATAATATAAAAGCCCTTATTTCATGATTATTTTCGATCATCAGTCATGTATAACAGTAAAAATAACAAGAAGTGAGAGCAAATATACCAAAAAATTGAAAAAAAAATTTAAAAATTAAAAAATAAAGAAATTAACTAAACTTTAAATGTTGCGCTTACCAAATAACCAAACTAAACGACGTTATGTGTTTAAATGAAATTTTAGGTTAAGTAAATGAATATGAATACAAAATATAAATAATACTTGTAATTATGTTTTTATAAAAATTAGTGTAAATTTTTAATGGTATAACTGAAACAATAGTAAATTTTTTTCTGAAAACAATATAATTAATAAGTTTACTTTACTGCCAATTTCTTCACCTAAGATACGAATCTATTAGACAAATAAATCAAGTAACCAATCAGACAACAGCAATTTAAATTCAATGTAATATCTAAAAAATTTGATTACATTTTTTATAGCAATCGGAGATGATTTAAGGTAATTAAATTTAAATTTAGTAGATCATGAATTTCATGTTAACAATTTAATTTTATTTTTTGTATATAATTTGAATAAAATTAGTTGTAGTAAAATTACTCAAAGTGCACCGTTGTCTAATATAAAAAGTCATAATAAATTGATACTTTGTTATCATAATTAGATAAAACAATATACCTACTACTATTTAATTCATATTTACTGTAATCATAACATTAAACGTACAATCGTTGTTTTACATCAAAACTGCCGAGAATTATTATGGTAATTACAAAATTAGTCAGCGTTTGCTTCATAATTAAAGTCGGCTTGATACTACCAAAACTTTAAAATTTCAGTTTCAATTTATAGTTTGGCAGAGAAACTGTAAGGTTATTATAACACGAGTTTGTCTAAGTTTCCTCTTAATTAAACATAGTATTATTAAAATTGTTCTTAACTTTTAAGTGTATTTTCTATAAACAACATTGCTTTCTACACTTTCATTATAGCAATAACGTCGTAAAAAAATTACATTTTAATCAGTAAAATTCGTTAATATTAAATTTAAAAATGTTTTATTGAATTTTATTTTGAAAAGGTAAAACATAAGGATTCTTTAATCCTGAAAAACTACAAACGTTTATGTGAGATGCGGAACCACCGGCGTAGCAGTAATAGAATAGAATTACAAAATTAGCGGTGACAATTATCGCGCGCTTTGTTGTTTAAATATGTAGTAGGTAGATACTAGACCGATTTCAAAGAGCTCGGAAAATTATGGAATTACAACTTCACATTTCACTGAATTCAAACAATAAGACGAATATCAAAGAATTTTTCACCAATGAATCATACAATATAATTATAATCAAACTTATGCTGACCACATAATCTAATAATATGCATTTTCGGATAAGTGGATTGATTTTAAATATTAAATATTATCGCAGATAATAATATCAAAATTCAATCACTTCTTTATCAAATGTTTTTTAAAATTGTAGTTTTTCTACAAAAATCAGGAAGTAATCATGTCAAATATCCTACGTGCATAAAAATAGCCTGATTAAATTTTGACGATTTTTAATTTAATCGGTTATTCTTATCACTGTTAAAAAATTTTATATAACTTTGTGCGGAAAGAGACACCTATTGGGCATTAAAAATAGTATTTAAATTGACTTTACTGGTCAAAGTTAAAATATCACTGATATTATATTACAAAACGAACTGACCGACAGGTGAATTGTATTCATTCAAACAGTCAATTTTCGTCTTTATTGCATTTTTGAATTAATTTTTAATTACCCTAACGGCACTGCTTGTTTAGTAATTAGTTCTTTTTTTCACTCGTTGTACAAACTACTATTAATTATTTAATTGAAAATTTACTATAATTTATAGTTGCTAAATAGAAGATCTGCTAGGTCAAAAAACAGAAGAAAAGATTTTGCCAATTTTTCACTGACACGCTTAAAGAAATTAACGAGTAAAATTACGACCATATAAAACTGTAATCAATTAAAATTGTTAAAATATTATTTTTTGAATTTAAAAATTTTGATATGCTTCAACAAATGATCTGGAGCCCTAGTCTTCAGCTCACATGACTTGATTCGCATACACAAATACGACACTTTCGCAAACTATAAATGAAGTAGTATTCGCACTCTCTGATTGGTCGAAGTATAATAAAATTATTCATATGAGAATCAGGTTGAGTAAGCTCGACAATAGGGTCTCTAAAGTTGACCAACCTACGAATGAGATATCAGCCACTGGCGGCTTTTCATGTGTGGTAGAAGTGACAATTACACACCTGTTAAAATGTGAATCTGGCTCTAAAACTACTTAATTTAATTGCAAAAAGTGTAATTTCTTACCATCGTAAACCAGAAAGTTTAAAAATGGTGGAGTTTCTGATCTCTAACAAACACCGGTTCTCCCCCCCCCCGTCTAGTATTTTTTTTTAGTAAAAACCGTATTTTTCAAAGAACGATAGAGATGAGACAGTTACAATGCAAATCTGAGTTTTTATGGGCTGAATACTTCTACTGTCAGTGATAGACAGAACTAAAAGTAAGCAAAAAGCAGCGGTCAGCACTAAACTACTACTTTAGTTCCGTCTGTCAAAAACACACAATTGCTTTTACAATGACTAACTCAGGTGATTTTGAAATTTATAACAGAAAACATAAATTAATTAAAATAAGAATTAGAAAAATGCTGAAAGTATGTTTTTGTTCTAATTTTGTATTTTTATTGATTTATCAAAAATTTACCAATTTATGCGTTATTTTCTTAAACAGTTGAAAGTTTAAACTAATACTACCCCGAAGAATTGGAAAGAAAAATGGACCATGAGATCACATTTACAAATAAACAATTTTTGTTGAATTGTTTTTTTCAATTTGGAAAATAACTTCAGCAAAGACTTTTGTCTGTAAGATAAAACTTTTTTCTTATCAAATCTGAGAACACTAACAAATTACAAAAAAAATAAAAACAAATATTGACTATTTAAAAAAAATATTTAGAATTTGTTGATATTTACGTATTCAGTCGGCATGCCGCAGGTGAGGTTCGGTGTTTATGCATGGAAATTAATTTTAAGACAATAAGATTTCAACTTTCAGTCGTTTTATAACGGTTCAAAATTTTTAACGTGCGTGATAAAATTATTAATGTAATTAAATACATTTTTGGCTAGTGTAAAAATGTTCATACCAATTTTTTTATGTACAATATCATTTAACAAAAAATGTTCTCCCTAGTTCATACGATTACAAAATTACGTAAGTCCAAGTTTGAAAATTAAAACTGTTAAAATTTACCACGTGCGCTTGGTTGAAAAAGTTAAAATTTAAACATTTTCTTCGAGCCAAAAATTTCAAAATTTTTGATTTTTTTAATTTTGTTAATTAAATGTTTAACTCAAAATTTTGACTTGAAAAAGGAAAATCTCCTAGAACAGGATGAAAACATGCAAGGTTTGGATTATTCTCGTCGAACGGAAAGTTTGTTTGAAAACAAAATTAAATTGATTATGCTCACAATAATTAGATATTGAAACATTAATCTGTTTTTACTAACTATTGTTTCTTTTAATTGTATTTTAATTATTTACAATGCCATCGGTTACAATCAGCAAAAATATATCAAAATGACTAGGTACAAATTTTTTTTAATTACCTACCTGTAATAGCCGATAAATATTGCATATAACGTACATTATCAAAATTAACAAAACCGATCATTTTGACACAAGAAACCGAAAAAACTTTTTATTTGTGTAGCCGTATTAACTTAGAAGCGCGCCTTGTTTCAAACTAATGCCGATAATATTTCATTCAGGTTTAATTATTTCCCACTAACTGTACGAGTAAATTACGTTAACAATTGCTTTTTTATAAACTTTTATGCTCCAACAAACAAATTATACAATTTAAACATAATTTTTATTTTATTTTGTTTCAGAATTTCATATCTCCGAGTTATATGACACAGGGTGCACCGCACCCGCACCATACGCATAATAGAAATACGTAATTAACCGGTTCAGATAAAATAAATTTTAGTGAACGTTCAGCAAATTAAATTTTAGTTATTTTTGTAGACTGTAGGTAATTCAGTTATTAACTTTTAGCACCGAGTAGTATGTACAGTAAAAAATATCCTTCGGCTAGGTCCTGGCAGCAGCGAATTCTGAATTTTTGAGCAATCAGCAGCAGTAATCTGCAATTCATTGCTGTCAGAGCTGGGGGTATAATTTCACTACGTCTATTACGTCGGGTTAGCAATATCCCATACCCCCCAGACCTTCCGGTCTATAACAGTATAGCTTAAAAGCTTCTTTTTAGTTTTAAGGCTGTTCTCCGAGACTAGCCATCCCAACGTAAGAAAAGGAATTCCGTGTTGTGCAAAGACAGCAAACTTGACGTGTAGAAACTTTGTAATGCTTTTAAAGTGTAAACGTGTGTAGAAAAATTAATACGAATCAAGGAGAGATTGTAACCTGATAATCCTACTATCTTACTATGATTTTTACCGAAGGTATTTAAATATTCTTATTTTATAATTATGCTCTAATTATAAATGAAATAATTTTCGTAATGCTTTTAAAATTATTTTTTTCGACAATTTTATGAAAGCTTACGATGACTTTCAGTAACTGTCGGTTATAATCATGTAAAGTATAAATAAATCAATTTGTAATTTAAAAATAATCCCTTGTTTTTTGAATTTACACATACGGCACCGAAAAATGAGTGTCGCTTGAAGTCCGTGTTTCCTGTTACTTTCGAAATCAATTACATTTCCTGTGCAGCAAAATTCAAAATTATGTTGAAATTATTGAATTTCTTTCCAAAAACATGCTAAGCACAAATCATAAAATTGATTTTCTATTTTTGGTATCGGTGTTCTTTTGTTTTGATGATATTGAATCCTTTGATATCAAGTGCAAATGCAGGATTTCGTTTAGGGGAAGTATTTTATTTGTGTGATTTTACCTATCTTTCAGAAAATTAGTTCTAAACAAAAAATTTGATAAAATCTTAGATGTTACCCATGTAATACTTGCATTTAAATAATTCTGTTTGCCTTAAAAAAATTTGAAATTGGTTAAATAAAGTGCTTAGGTAGTCATAGCATTCGTATAATGTTACACCGTGGTTACATCATAATATAATACTATAGCATTTATCTTACTACTAAAAGTTGACAAAGCAATTTTTAATTTTATGTTGAACAGATGAAAAAAATTTATTTTAAAACATCAATATAAATAGGAGTTTTTTAAATTTGAAGTTTAGATTTTTGAAATTGCATACATACGTAATATGTCAACTTGCCATATTATATGGTACACCTTTAAAATTCTTAAAAAAATATGTTTGTTTGTTACCCTATGTACATAGTACATAGTACAATTCATACCTACATTTTTAAATAGTAAAAGTGTACATAATTTATTTATGCAGTATGTAACATTATACTATGCTTTATAATCGCAAAACTAGCTTACTACTTTCGATAAGAATAATTGTGAGAGATGCAAAACCTTCCTTCTCAATTTATATATTTTTTCTACACGTCAATTGTAATTACGTGAAGCAATTTGAACTTTAGGTCCTAAAAATGTTTAAACTAATTAATATATCAAAATTCTGTCTGAGCCAAAAGTTTCTAAAAATCGAGATTTACAAAATAACGGAAGATCTCAAATTCAATGGTTTTTTGGCTTTTTTGGAAAAACCAAAAAATGTATTCAAAAAAGGATATTTGTAAAGGTTTGTAATAATCTAATACACATTCGTTTAGAACTTATAAAAATGCACTAAAAGAACAGCCTTAACATTACTTTAGAATTTTTTTTTTTAAATATTGACAATGTTGTTTCAACCAGGCGGCATTAAAAGTAGAAAATAACTTAAAAAAGTTTTTAGAATTTTTTAAGTATTTATGTGGTATTTAGTAGTATGTGATGTATAAATAATAAAACCTAACAAAATGTTAAAATAATAAATTTTAACTGTTAAGTAAATAATTACATACTACAAAGAAACATAATATTAAAGAAACCAAAATGACAATAATTCACATTGAAAAGGGTTGAACTTAGAAATATTTGAATAAACAAGAAATTAGAAATCTGAAAAAAATTACTAAAAATTAGAAAAACCTGTAACATAATATAAAAGCTTTTATTTCACGATCATTTCCGCTCATCAGTTATGTATAACAGTAAAAATAAAAAGGAAGTAAGAGCAAATATACCAAACAAAATTGAAAATTTTTTTTAAAAATTAAAAGTTATTCTAGTTCTTTTACAGCTGCTCGTCGCCGGCGGTAAAGTAAAGCAAAATGATAATATAAGTTTGGCAATTTGTCAAACATTTATGACAAATTTTTTTTATACTGTAGTAACAAGTGTTTTATTTTAAAGCTTCATCATTTTTATAACGTAATTTTTTCAAAATTCATTTTGTTTATTCAAATATTCTTAGTCTAAATCTGTTATATGTTAATTATTGTTGGATTTATTGTTTTTTTAAATATTATTTTTCTATGTAAGTATGTATTCTTTACTTAACAGTTAAAATTCATTATTTTAATATTTTGTTTAGTTTGTTTATTCTATAAAAGGGTATTTTTTTATCATTTACATCTCCTAAAGTTGTATTTGGAATTTCCAAATTTCCCATTTTTATTGATATTAGACAACGTGATAACTTGATTCTCGCTTTTTTCTAGATTATTTTCAAGTAATCTCGAAAGATCCAATTTAGTATGATTCTTGTGATCTTACGTCCTATAGTCCGGTGTCCTATTATTGTTTGGTCTTCTCCACTTGGTTCTTCAAGAAGCTTTTTTTTTCGTTTGTCCACATACCAACATTTTTATGTTCTAAATGTTGTAGCTCTTTTTCTGATTCAGATTTCGAGGTATATGAATTTACCGACATTCTCAGTGATTCGTTGATTATAAATAGTACACATGATATTTAAAGATCACTGTAAACTGTGTTTGTTTTAAGTTAATATTTTCATCTGCATATTTTTGTTTTTGAATATGTAACCAGAATTATCAATTAACTCAATTTTTAGTAAATCAACTTACTAGGGTCTTTGATTGTATGTCAAACTCGGCTCAATACTTATTTATTCTTTTTAAGTAATTTGATTTTTGAACTTGATTTTTATATTTACCAACTATTTTATATAATTTTGTTGGCATTAACCAATCAATGTAGATTTATTTTTAAACTGTTAAACATTGAACTTAACAATCAAAATATTTATTACAAGGTTTAAAAAAAAACAAAATCGCCGAGTTGAATGAATATGAATTATTTTCTTAGTAAAAGTTATGTTTTATCGTGACTCCTACTTAAACCACATTGATACCTTACTGTTGAAATTTTTTACAAAGTTGTATGTTTATATTTGTTTTTATAACTGTCTTCATAATAATCGATACACAGGCCTGGACTGAAATAAATGCTCGGTGATCCGGTGTATTTCCGGGTGCGACTTCTCGATTAATTTAAATAAAGTCGATTTACAGACGATAATTTTACGTGATAACGTCATAAGAAAACATTGACGAAAAATTGCATACTTTTATGAATTAAATTGAATTATGTTTTCTTATGACGTAAAATCACGTAAAATTATCGTCCGTAAACCGAGTGTTAATTTAAAAATTGAATTGAATTATGTTTATTTAACAGATAATACGAATTAAAACTATGTTATTACATTAACCCTCAATAGGCTAGTGCGTTATGTGCATGAAACATAATTGCATCATTTGGTCGAGCTTTACGCCGGACAAGTCTTTTTTAATGGCATTTTATATTTCAAATGATGTCTATGTATGATGCAAAGCCGATCGTGCCTCTCTCTCTCGCTTGCGGAACGTGACAATTTTTCGTGCGTGCAGCCGGTATATCAATTTATAAGACGTTATCACGTCAAAAATATTTGAACCAAGTGGTTAAAATTATGATAATTCAATTTATATTTGAGTCTCGGCGTTTACGTATCTTTAAATAAACGGTGTAAAAACAGTTAGAATTAGTAGAAATTTATTATTATACTTGACAAATGCACCAATAATTGTGCATTGTGCAACAACACAAGTACATAAAGTTGAGTAAAAAAATGGCGGACGACATTAAAAATTTTTAGTGCTGCTAGTCACCGGCAGTAGGTAAAACTATTGCTTTTACAAAAAAGTGAACTTTTAAAATATTATTTATTGAATAACATAACATCAAGTTGCTTTTTTGAAAAAGACTGTGAGACTGGGGCTGCCCCATAATTAAATTATTACCGATCCGGACCTGTCCATATAACAAAATATGGATAGGTACCTAACCAATTATTGCAAAATTGTCGGTGATATGTTACCAATATTGCAAATTAAATAAATTTAATTTTAATCAAGTCTAATTTGCCATCAGTTGAAGGTAAGAAAATCTTAACGAGGCAAAATTGTGACGCAAAATTTGATAATTGCAGGAATTAACAATTATTATTGCTAATACGTGATTTTTTTATCTTTGCACTTTTTATATTATGTGTCGATGGAATTTTTTTAAAAGATATTCAAGGAGTTTTAACAGCAGATATAAGCTAATAATGAGGTATATTCGCATTGTTAACTTTAATAATATGTTTAGTTCTTATTTTAAATTTTGAATCACAGCTTCTCGGTAAAATATTTTTTAAACGATTATAGTTAAAAAAGTTTCGGTCAAAAAACTTTGCACAAGGTTTGGAGTACACAATGTAGTTTCATCGGAAAGGTATTCATACATTGGCTTGGCTAATTCCAAAAAAAATTCGTAATCATGGAATAAACCCCATCTTATGTGGCCCATTAATTCAGTGATTAAACTGATACGAAATTATGGAGACATGGAATACAAAGTGTTGGAAAAATTGGTTCAAGTGATCGATACAAATTAAATTTAAATTAAAACGTTTTAAATTGAACAAGTTAATTATTGAGTTTTCAGCGAAGGTTATCGCTTTCATCAGAATTTATTTATATAAGCGACAACCTTCGCTGAAAACTCATTAAAAATATTAAATGATATTATTGCTTAATTAACTTATTCAATTTAAAGTATTTCACGAGTTAATAATTTATATATTCAAGTAAATTAAATTTAGACTTCCAATGTGGGAGATAGCCTTGTGGTTGTGTGTAGAAATTTTGTCCGTGGTTTACTCCACGTGGTAAAGATTAGCCTTTACACAGTTGACGGAGCCGAAATATTGTAGGTCCGCTTTGCTCAATTCAATTAAAATTACGAATTAGCATCTTAAAGTAGTTTACATCTTTGGTGCAGGATTTTAACAAAAGGAAACAGCTCTGCTTATTATAATTTAATAAAAACAACAAACAAAAGCATATAATATCATCTATTTTGTATGAAAATTCAAAATACAATAATATATTGCTAAATTACCCATTTTGAGCAGATGTGTATTAATATAAATACGTATTGCAAATGACTAGAATACAAATTTTACAATTATATCAAAATTATTCATAATACTTCATACGGAAAGATGCTTTCATACTTATAATGAATGCATTACATTTAATTAACTCTTAAAAATAAATTACTTAGCTAAATGTGTATTTATAAAACTAAAAAATACAAAATCTCCTTGGTACTTTTAAATTTTAAAAACTTTGTGCTGCAGTTAAAACCGAGAACCGGAATGGGAGAGTGGCCAAAAAGCACAAAACTCTTTCCGAGGGGATCTCCCCAAATAATGCCTTGACCAAAGTTTTAAACTCTAAAAATTAAAGATTAATGATGGGGGTGTCTACAAAACAACCATAAATTTAAATTTAATTTGAAAATGTTTTACGCAACACCGCCATTTTTAATTTTGGAAAATCGAAATAATCTTATAAGAAGTAAGGCTAAAAAAGTCAAAAGTAAATAAATATTTAAGTTTTAACAAGAGTTTACTTTTGAGACATTTTCAAAATCACATCGTGAGCAAAAACTGGACGGATAAATGCTTCACATCTTTTCCAAAGATGCCGTACCCTTCGATCTCTCTTCCATACAATTTTTGAAAATTTTTGTCAGAAAAATCGAAAAGTACGACATTGCCGCCTCATCCAAAAACAAGGACAGCTTTCAAAATCCTATACTTAACCAATGAGCTCAGTGGTAATCAAGTATCATGAATTGTAAATTTGGTCAACTAAAATTACCAGAAATAATTTGAGCAAACCATTATATAAATACTTTGTAAAATTTCTATGTACATTTTATATTTCTTAAAAAATATTAATTACTTAACTATTAAATGTTTTTATTTCTTAAAAACTAGAAATTATATTTCATGTTTTTTGGACGGAAGAATTTCGAGCATTTTAATAATATTAAATAATGCACACAGTGCTGACATACAAAGGCACAAACCACTCTGAGTGTGACACAAAATTTGATAGTACAAAAAAACTAAAGCATTAAAATTTCTACAGTTTCAATTTTAACGAATAGGTACCGAGGGCGATCGGAAAGTTATTTTGCACTTTTAATTTCAACTGCCGAAAAAATGTTTTTTTGATTCTAATGAAAATGTGCTACTTTGGTAACCAAAACTAACAATCGCCCTTTGGTATCCACGAGAAGAACAATAACATGCTAACAAATATTAAAGAAGAAGAAGAAGAAATAAATACATTAAACAATTTTGTACAAAAAAATTGTGATATTGAAATTAGTAACTTATATCGAAAAGTAACTGAAAAAAACACAATAAATACAATTGTATATATAAAATAGAGATCTTTCTGAATTACGCACCATTTTTCTATATAGTAAATAAGTACTATCCGGTAAATCAAATGCCCATTTGATAGCTTTTCAGCAGACAAGAAAGAACATTTCGAATCAGGACCATCAAGAAAAATTATTTTTTTAAAATTGAGCTACCCTTTCTTTGCAAATTCAACATTTATATACAAAGTGTAACAGAAGTATACAAACGCAATAATCTATATTACAAAACTAACCATCAAAATGTTACTTAAAAAAATTCAACCCAAAAATGTATCCAGAACCAATATTTTACCTTGAAAAATTTTGATATTTTCCTCGTTAAAATTATAAAGAATCCAAAAGCGAATCTAAGAGTTCCAATTGGCAATCGTCCCAACCGTTCGTTGCTAATAACAATCCCGTTAATTCATCTTCGGGTATCATCGGATTAACGGTCTCTATTATAACACTCTGATTAGGCATGGAGGAAGGCACCTTTTGGTTTACATTTACTTCTTCGTTAGAATTGGTCAAATTTTTGCTGTTGTTATTTTTACATTCATTCTTAATAGTCTTGGCTTTGTCTTTGTTTGTACTAAAATTTTCTATGTCGGTCTCACCACATATCGATATGTTTGATAAAATATTGTGCTTTCTCTCTCCAGTTCTCGGCGAAGGACGGTGCCGCTTTATCTTCCGAATTGGCTTAACAGTTTCTTGCGGTTGAGTTGTGCGCGGCGTTCGCACTGTTAAGCTCGATCTGCGTTTTGACTTTCGCGACTCTTCCAGTCTTTCCAAATCCAATTTCCAAAAACCACCCTTTCCGGGCTCGTCTTTCGACCTCGCCACTTTAACAAAACACTTATTGAGGGACAGATTGTGCCGTATGGAATTCTGAAACAAAAAACATTAGTACGTCGTGAAAACAACAACAACATCGATAGTTACCTGCCAACTAGGTTCTGCTTTTCGGTAATACAAAAAATTTTCCCTAATCCAATGGTAAATCGCCGACAAAGTCATTTTGTTTCCATTCTTTCCCATCGCCATGCATATTAATGTGGCGTAGGAAAACGGTGGTTTCTTATCGCCATTCTTTTTGTAAAAATTAATGTTGATGGTTAAATCTTCGTTCGAATTTTGTTGTGGTTTTTTTTTGGGCTTTGGTGAAATTGGGGGAGTGGGCAAGTTTGGAACTGCCATAATATTCGTAATGTTGTGCAACCAGTTTAAACTTGTCAAATCGGTTTCGGTGTTATCACTGTCACTTTTCGGACTTAAGGTACAAATGTCGATACTTTGGTTCTCTTGAAAAAGCATTCGGTCAGAAGAAATGTCGTAATCACTGGAGTGGTCCAAATCCGCTTTGCTAATATCCACGTCGTTCTCTATGGATTGATGGTTCATGGTTACGTCGTTCGAATCTGTTTGGTGTTGATTCATTCCGAAAACTTCGATTTCGCTTTGAGGTACTCCAAATATTTCGTTGCTGCCTTCGATTGTGCTTTGGAGACTAATAACCTTATTTGTGCTATCCACTTCTTGTTCTAATACTAATACTTGATCGTTTATTTGTAAATTATTATCCGCAATGTTAAACTGCGCCGTATTGTCTAATTTTGATTCCATGTATGCCGAAGAGTCCAAAATGTTTTGGTTAACGATGTATTCTGTATTTACAATTCCGTTGACGTTTTTGTATTGAATTTTAATTATTTGGTCTTCAGAAACGTTGATTATATTGGATGTGTCTATTTCGTAGGTTAATAACTCTTGGTTCAGTCCGCTTATCGCTAAATTTTGACTATCGACCGACGAGAATATTTCCAAATTTTTATTATTTTCATTTCGAACTACCGAATTGTCGTCTTCTTTTATTTCGGGCAATTTCAGTTCGCCACCTTCTGGTAACGAAGTAATAAAGTCCATGTTGGTCGCTAAAGGAATGTGGATGTTTTTATCGCCGTTATCGTTTTTCATGTTCAGCTGGATTTCTTCTAAACTCATCGAAATATCATCGTCGTTGAGTTTTCCTATGTCAAAAACGCGCATACTGCTCTCTTTGCTACTCTTAATGTTTATGTCGAAACAATCGATCACATCCATTTTATCTAAAACATTCGAGAGACTTTCGGTCGAAGTCTCCAACATTTTATCTTGATTCCCGTTTTGATAATTATCGAATATTTGAAATCTCATGTCTAACGTTTTGGACGGACCTATCACATTTTATTTCTGTTGAGCATTGATAATCATCGCAAAGAAAATCTTCTCCCTTGCAGGTTTGGCGGATTCATCTGCAAAAGAAGACTGTTTAGCTGCAATCGTCTAAAGTAAAAAATGCAAAAATGTTATTTCGAATGCCGTTAACGTTTTAATAAATTAAAAAATAATTAAGACGTATCAACCACGCGGAAAATATTTGGAACGGAAGTTGTAATTAAGCATTTGCCGTGCTTACCATATGTTACCTTTTAAATACCCGATTAGATTTATTTGATTTATTAAATAAGAATAATTATTCAAATAGGTTTTCCAACGCGAGGTGTTTTCACTTAGCAACCGAATAGGTGAGATGAAGAAAATGATCTCCAATTAATGAAAAATTTTGAGGGAAAAAATATGCAGCTTTAGGCTTAGTAATAACTTCCATTCTCAACGAATACCAAATTATTTGTTCCAGGGTTTCAAAATTGAGAAAACATCAATATGTTGTTATTTTAGAAAAGGAAGCGATTAAATCAATTGATATCGAAAATGCACTTAACACATGGGTACACATTTACCTTCGTCATAAATTGGTACCGTTTGAAACGTCAATATGAACAGCCACTCGCCAATCTATTAATAATAAATATTTCGTTATGAAACGCTCAACGCAAAATGTTATCCCTACTGCACGTTTAATAAATTGAAAACGTTTAATTTTTTACATCAAAAATATCTGGCGAAAAGGCTTTGAAAGCGAAGCCCGAAAGGAAATGTTTGGAGAAGGAAAAATGTTTGAATAGTGCAATTTGTACAAGTTGTGCAACGTGTCTCCTTCAAATGCACATTAAAATATTCGACTCACCTTATATTATTTATTGCAACAAATCAGAGTTTCTGCAGTAATTTTGTGATCGTAAATTTAGAAAACCGAAACTGGTAAAAAGGCACCACCACCGAAAAGCTATGCAAGCCAATTTAAGTGCGATTAAATTCGATCTGGGGCTGCGAGCTTATGAGAAAAACTGAGAAATAGTCGATTCGACCACCGTGACGTCATCAAATGACCAGAGAGCCATCAACGATCAATATTTTGGCGTGGGAACGTGAGGGAGCTAAAATCAACATCCTTCATAATGGACAAAAATCGCTATCAAGATGAACATCTAATAACCTTCTAGGACATAAATTGAAGAATGAAATATCGATTTTTCCGTCATAAAATTACTTAACGTTTTTTCAAACCTATAACATGTTAAGCTTTTTACACACAATTAGTCATGCATTAGCAATTTATTATAAAGGAAAGTCTGGTCGCCAATTAAAAATAAAAGTATAATTCCGCACGTTTCGAATATCGACAGATCCAGTCGAATTAATAATTAACATCGAATCGAACTGCGATATTTACTAATTACGTTAACACTCATTTCCACCGCACCAAAAAAACACCATCGAGTGTGGGATCCAATGACACCCCCGGGAATATCATTTCACTCACGCCAACAACCCCCAGACCAGTACAATCTAAAATACTTAAACCATACCACTTTAACAAGTTTGTTAAATTACTTTTACATTAATGCTTTTTTAGTGTTCTCTGAATATGTATAAGTTTTCGTTTTCCTTTTCATTTCAATAAAAGCTTTAGCGCAGGAAACTATAATAAATCATTTTTATTACGCATCAAATAAAATTTTTGGACTCCGTTCCAATTTCGCCTGCCGGTTTCTTACAGCTACCAACTTATTTCTTCTTCTTTTGAAACTAGGTCTCTTTATTCCCAAAATTTGCCATTAATTGGTTCCACAAACACTAATGATTCAATCTAAGCTAATGATTGGATCATCACCCAATGCTTCCTAACTCCTAGTTATCATGTCAAATCATCGGGCCAAGAAAATTTTAGACCAGATCGCAAATTTCCCCCTTAAAATACTGACTGGCTTAAACAATCTTTATCAGAACATGAATCCAAGATCTAAAAAACTTTAAAATTCTGCGATACGATTTATGGGATAGATCATCCCCATTCGCATTCAGTCTAAATATTTTTTTCCTCTATCGAGAGCTCCTTCATCTTCGCAGCTCCTTTCAATTAAACTTTTTCCCATATTAATTTATATATATATATATAATTTTTAAATTTACCATTTGAATTTGTTAAATGATTCAAATGAGTTTCGTTAATCTCTTGGATGGATTGACAAGATTCCAACTTTCACTAATATTTACATTCCAAGTATCTAGCGAACCTTAACAAGGTTTTGTTCATACATAATCCGAGAACAACACGGAAAATCCAAAACTTTAACAAAAAAACACGTGGCACTTGCGGGTTGTCTGTAAAGTCGTTTTACGGACGATAATTTTACGTGATAACGTCATAAGAAAACATTGATGAAAAATTGCATACTTTTATGAATTGAATTGTATTATGTTATTGTAACAGATAATACGAATTAAAACTATGTTATTACATTAACCCTCAATAGGTTAGTGCGTTATGTGCATGAAACATAATTGTATCATTTGGTGATCGCGAGATCGAACCTCGTGCCGGACAAGTTTTTTTAAATAGCATTTTATAATTCAAATGATGTCTATGTATGATGCAAAGCCGATAGTGCCTCTCTCTCGCTTGTTCCGCGCTCTTGCTTGCGGAACGTGACAATTTTTCGTGCGTGCAGCCGGTATATCAATTTATAAGACGTTATCACGTCAAAATGTTCAAACCTCTATATTTTTATTGTTCGTCATAAAAGAAATCCCAAAACATAACTTAAAAAATGATCGTCACACAGGGTGACTGCCTTAACAGTTAAAAATTTAATTTTTTTAACATTTTGTTAGGTTTAATTATTATAACATCACATACTACTAAATACCACAAAAAAGTTCTAAAACTTTTTTAAGTTATTTTCTATTTAAGAATATTTGAATAAACAAGAAATGAATTTTGAAAAAATTACGTTATAAAATGATGATGATTTAAAATATAAAATACCCACCCACCCTATGCATTTTGGTAAAATTTTTGTGTTAATAATTAAGTTGTAACTTTGTAGGATTTGCTTGTTGGAGACGAATCACAGGAAATAGGAGACTTTTTGCCAAAGATAGCCGCACGAGCTGGTGGTGTCTAACTTTGGATCTGTGAAATTTTTAAGATAGTTTTTGAATTAGTAAATTGTATTTGTATATTTATGAATACATTGAATTTGATTTGGACCTATAAATTTTGGTCAAAAGTGACCGCAACCAATATTGATTGTGAGTTTTAGAATTTATTATTTTTATTTGGCTTTCTTATTATTAAAGTTGATTATTTGGATGAGCGAGTTTTATTTGATTGATAGAAGATTTTGAATGTTGAAAATTGATTTTAGATTGATTATAATATTTGGATTGAAATAAAGTTAAAATTTGATAAGCCGACGATTTGGATAAAGGAAACCAAAAGTTCGAACATTAGAAGAAGTAGAAAAATTTTACATTGAATTTAAATTATTTGCGATTGAAAATTTTATTTGAAGATCATTTATTTTATTATTTGGAACTAGAATTAATTTTATTGTTATAGTTTTATTTTGGAAACGCTAGAACCTTTCGCCCTAAAATTATCCCAACTACCCGCAATCCAGGGCTATCCAGTGTGAAAAAGAATTTTCTATGAAAATTTCATAGCAGTATATTATATGTTAGTTAAATATCAATTTAAATTTCTGATGCCCATAGATGGATTAACAAAATTTACACTACTTTTAGTGTTTTTCTTTCATTTTGTTGGTATGGAGCAGGACGTTTTAACGGAGCTGTTTTCAAACGCAATTCCGTTAGGGCCGTGTTTTTTAATAAACCTAGATCAATTACGATATAAATTTTAAAATTTATTTTAAATAAATAAATTTTAAAATAAGTTTTAAGTATTTTTGTAGTATTTAGTAGTATGTGATGTTAAAATAACAACATTAGTTTGGTTATTTGGTAATCACAACGTTTTTTAAAGTTTGGTTAATTTCTTTATTTTTTTAAATTTAAAATTTTTTCAATTTTGTTTGGTATATTTGCTCTCACTTCTTGTTATTTTTACTGTTATACATGACTGATGATCAAAAATAATCGTGAAATAAGGGCCTTTATGTTATGTTACAGAGTTTTTTATTTTTAAGTAATTTTTATCATTTCTATAGCGTAATTTTTTCAGAATTCTATTTTCTTGTTTCTCTTTGGAATTTTATTATTTTATAACTTTTATCATGAAATTCGGTATAAATCTAAATATTAAACTTCTACATAGAATCTTTTGGTAACTAAAGAATGATTTGAAAAATTTGAAACCTTTAAAATAATTTTTACGCATTACTAAACATACTATCGATTTTGTGTATTTAAATACACAAAATTTTTAATTTTATTAAACGGAAATAGCTTTTTCTTAAATTAAACTTAATAGTTTAGAATATTGAAGAAGAACAAAACAAAAACTTGAAGATGAAGATGGAAAAGTACTGGATTACACAATTTGATTAAAAAATATTGTGTATAGTATAAGCTTTTTGGGGCCTAATTCGGAGAACAAAAGTATTCACTTTTTTTAATCGTGAAGTATATCGAAACAGCCCTGGGTTGATTAATATTCAAGTTTTTTTGCCAGACAATTTTTCGGTATTGATTTCGGAAGGCCTAAAGACCTGAAAAAAATTAGATGTAAAGCCAAATTTTCGGGCAAACCCTGTAAATATTTATCACATTATGAGAGCTCTTCTATAGATGAAACTGTGCCTGTTGTGAATCAGTTTGGTAGTTTCGGACGCTGCGAGGAAATTATTTAACAAGTTCGTCTACAGCAAAACCATCATCGAGCACCATGAAAGGTTGGATACGGACCTTCAACACATAGAAGCCACGTCGGTGAATATTTCCGGTCCGAACACCACGGTTGGATACAAATATCATCAATATACAACTTTCTAAACAGAGAAATCCTCCAAAGCAATCTGGCCGTCGTCCTCGACGGCTTCGGAGGAAAAATCGTCGCGGGCGACTTCAACGCCAAATACTCTAACTGGCAATGCAGGCACTTGAACAGGAAACCCTCTCCACCCTCGCCACGGTGTTGGACTTCGCCATCGGACACCTCAACGTACTAGGCGGCAACCGGTACCCCAAGTTTTCTGGACATCGCGCTCCTAAAGGACATCCCACTACAGTCTTATCTAACGGCTGCATAGGAGCTCACCTTGAACCACTTTCCAGTACTTTTTATACTGGAAGACAACATCAGAACGAAAACCGCGATAACCCGACCAAAAATCTCATAGCCAATTTTCCACGATTATCTGCTGGAAAGCACGGACATCATCCCGATTATTACAACTCCCACCGAGTTGGACAACTACGTCGGTGCCATTCAATCGACCCATTCGCGATCTATTCAATATGCAACGAAATCCATCAAAGTTAAAGACATCGTCTTCCTTCAAAATTGAAGGCATTTATTCAAGCAAAACGGCGCCAACGGAAGCTACATCCGGATGATGGAGATGGACAAGTTTCGATCAAGGTCAAAGCCCACCCCAATCAAGAATAAACCAAAAAAATCAAATCTTTAAATTTTGACTACCAATCCGCTTGGTCGATGGCCAAAGCTCTTCTCAACTCCAACAGTCAGCGCACGCCCGCCATTTCCGGCCCCGACGGCATCCAAACCAAAAGCGATCAAGAAAAGGTTGATACTTTCGCGGAAAACCTCGAAACGTAGTGCAGCCAGCACAATAAACGACTGGACTAAGATCACATCGGAATGATTGAAGACCACGTCCAACCAAATCTTGACAGCATGGATCCCAAGCACAGTAGCAGAAGTTATCCGGGTGTTCCGATCGCTGAAAAACAGAAAGGCCCCAGTCACGGCACTAACAGGCATCAATGTCTCACTCCGTTTCCGGCACTTCCCTCAAAAATAGAAGGAAAAATGGAAGAAAAATTCCAAAGCTAAGCCAAGAGCCTGGCAGCAGCGCGTGGAAGCAGCCAAGCGCTGTAGGACGGTGGATTATTATAAAAAATGTAATTTTTTTCAATAACTCCTTCAATATAGCAATTTCACCAATCTATCTAATTTCCGGTTTTAGATCATTTCAAACAGCATCAGTGCCTCTCCGCTTTCATTACAAACTTACATTCCGAATTTCTATTCCGAGCTAAAGAAGCAAATCAATAATATAATAATGTTACCTGGGATCAGTACTTTAAATAAACAAACTAAACAAAATGTTAAAATAATGAATTTTAACTGTTAAGTAAAGAATACATACTTACATAGAAAAATAATATTTAAAAAAACAATAAAAACAACAAATAAACATTTAACAGGTTTGAACTAAGAATATTTGAATAAACAAGAAATAAATTTTGAAAAAATTTTTACGTAATAGAATGATGTAAATTTAGAATATAAAATAAAAACTTTATAATGCGATATAAAGGCCTCTATTTCACAATTATTATTGATCATCAGTCGTATTTAACATGAGAATCCAAGAAATTTAAAAATTACTTAAAATAAATGTGAGTAATCGTTGCCCTTTTATATGTAAATTTAGAAACATTAAATAATTTCTTTCGGAATTTTTAACTTTAATTTTAACAAAAGAACGAAAAAATGTATAATTAAATTTTTATAATGCAAAAGGTTTGGGTGATTGATTTTCATCAATGGCATATTTTATCTATTCATCACTTATTCTAGTAAACAGAATTGGACAATTCTAAGAAAGTCTGATGAAATAGCGTTGGTTCCACCCTATCACGCAAGTGACTAATATTTAAATTATTTAAGGTACAATAGACAAATTATTTACCTTTGATATTTAATCTAATCTTAGGTGAAGGAAGCAACCATTACTCTCTTAGGTGCAATTTTATTTTGATTAATTTTTACTACCCTTCCAATAATAACCCAAATATAATTAACATTTCTACACGTGAAAAGTTCAAATAATTTGATTAATCGATATAACAAAATACAGTTTTATTTTATTTTCTAAATACTCTTAAATAATTCATTCTTGTGTCATGATCTTTAAAAATCCATTATAAAAATACGCAAAGTTATCGAAAAATCAAACATACCAAACCGAAAACATCAGTCGAACGTTTGACATAAAAAACATAGCAATATATTATCGATGCTTTGCTAAATTTCTTGATTCCCTTTTTTTGAAATTAAAGTACCTAATTGGTTATTTCTATAACTTTTAGTTTTCTTAAAATTAGAAATTCTCAAAATTAACTCAGATTTACTCATACTCGGATTGATCGATTTCGGTTTAGCGTCAAGGTGCTACCAATGTTAGATTTCCGTCGCAAAATACGTAAGACTTGTAGAAAGCATTCTTGTTTCTCTTTAAGAATGTCTTTATTGAAATTAACCGAACCAATTAATTTATACAAACAGGTCAAGCCTTTAAATTAAACTGGAAGCTTTTTGAAAAGCAATTTTAATTTACGATAGTAATAAAGTAATAGAAAAGTGGGTTATTTCATCTATTCTGAAGTAAAGTGCAAGTTAATGCTAATCTATTACATGACAGTAATTGCATCATATTTTAGTCACCCACTTGCCGACGTGGTTGTTTGTTACCCTTCTCTTCCTTATTAATTTATTCCGCCACCTGTACTTTTCCCACAAAAATGATTTTCTTACGTCAATAGCTGATGCAAATAGTTTATTCAGTTATTTTACTGGATTATAAAAAATAAAAGTTGCAAAAACTTTATAATATTTAGCTCATTGATTGATAATAATAATATCTTCTACATAATACTACATTGTTTTGATTTTCAATTTTTAGATTATCAAATTTCCCGCTTACCTTACGAAATCTTCAAAACATCTTCATATTTCGGCGTGCTCTAACAAAAATTTATAAAAAAATATTTCAGGAAAAACCCTAAGCCCAAAAGTTGAAAGTTGCCCAAAACAACTGTCAAAGTTGACAGTTTTAGAATAAATTATCAATCATAAAAGTAGCGGGAATTTACAAAAAAATTATTTATTTTTATTTTACTCTAATCAATTTTTTAATTTTTGAACATTATTTAGGGGAGGATTAACCGAGCTTAATAATTCAGAGCTCGTGACATGATACATGATCAAATTCATAGTTCGATGGGTAGGTATATGTAAAATAAATTTTATAATTTCAGCGAACTGCGTTCATTTCAAATAATATTTTTCATTTACATAAAAATGAAAATGATTTGCAAATCGTTGCAATCAGGCTGGATGAACCATGAGGTCCAGAAATCGTTTTTGCTGAAATATGTAGCTGTTTATAGAAAATAAAAAGACACATATTTTTTTTACCCCAAAAAAGTCTTGGCCTTCGCTAGTGGCATTTTGAGATTTTGAAATAAATAATTTTATTTTCAAAAATTCGATGTATAGCATTAGAAAAACACTGCCAATTCGATAATTTTGTAGCTTTTAGAAAGTTTTATTTTTCTCTTACATGGAACATTGTACTTGATTTTTACAAATACAAAAATTCAAAACATTTCCAAAAAAAAACAAATATATTGCAATTTTAATAAAAAATTTAAAAGTCGTTTTCATCAAAAACCACAGTTTTTTCTTCTAAATATTTAATATATTTTGGGAGAATACATACTCTATATTATGTCCTCCAAATTTCAGTATTGATTATTCATTATTCTTGAAGATATGAATTTTTTTAATTTTAAAGCTTTATTGTAGCTGTAACTAACGAAAAAAATTTGTAGAATAAAGTTGCTTGAGAGTTTTGTAAAGGCACATAGGATAAGTTTAGTATCTTCTCCAAATATTAAATTTTTAGAAAAAAAAAACTTGGATTTTTTTTTTTTTTTTTTTTTCAGAAAAATTGCATTCTTTTCGTATATTTTTCGAAATACCGTTGATCTTAATATTTTTAAAAATCAAGTACGATGTTTCACGTAAGAGAATAAAAAAAAAATTTTACAAGTTTCAAATTACCGAATTGGCAGTGATTTTTCTTGTGTTATACACCGAATTTTTAAGAATAACATTATTTTTTTCGCAATCTTAAAATGCCGTTATCAAGAAACTCTCTATTCGCAAAAATCTCAATTTTTTTCTAAAAATTTAACATTTTGAAAAGCTACTTATCCTACAATTTCCTTACAAAATTGTGAAGCAAATTCATTTTAAATAATTTTTTATTGGTTTTATAATATGTAATTTATCATTGTTAAAATATACAGCTACAAAAAGCTTCAAATTTAAACAATTCATATCTTCGAAAATAATAAATAATCAATATTGAAATTTAGAAGCCGTAATAGGTAGGTAGAGGTAGGTATTTTCACAAACTACATCAAATTTTTAGAAAAAATATTGCGGTTTTGAAAAATAACCACTTTCAGTTTTTTCGAAACAAAATGTAATATTTTTAATTTATTTGAAAATTTTTTAGATTTTCTTATTTTTAAAAATCATATACGTTGTTCCACGTAAGATAAAAAAAAACATCTTTTCAAAAACTCAAAATTATAGAATTGGCAGCGATTTTTAGAAACATTATTTATTTTTCGAAACCTTAAGATATTTCTGTCGGGCGGCAGGATTCTTTTTAAGATGAAAAAAATACGGGTTTTTTTCATTTTATATAAACAGCAATATATTTCAGCAGAAACAAATTCTAAAACTTAAACCTTGCATGATGTGATATAGATTCGATCAGCTAAATAATTATAAAATTAAAAAAATTAATAATTCTAAATTTCAATAAAATCCAAAATCCAAATATCAACATAGATTTATTACTAATAACAAATTGGATTGGAACAATCTGAAAGGAAAAAGGAAGAACAAATTGAAAAATAATTAGGATAAGTATCCCTTCAAAATATAGTAAATTATAAACAAATGTTTTTTAGAAAAATGACTTTCAATTTTTTTCGAAAAAAATTTAATATTTTTAGTCTTTTAGGAAAATTTTTAGACTTTTATATTTTTAAAAATTGAGTATAATGTTCCACGTAAGAGAAAAAAAATAAATTCCAAAGCTACAAAATTACCGATTTTTCTTACGATTTACACCGAATTTTCGAAAATAACATTATTTATTTTGAAATTTTAAAATGCCGCTATAGAACGTCGGTACTTTTTCTGGAGTGAAAAGAAATATGGGTTTCCTCATTTTCTATAAACAACGTAATCATATTTCAGTCAAAATCTTTCATTTTTTTTAGCCTTCATGATTTGAAATGAATTCAGTCAGGGATAATTTAAATTTCAAAATTTAATCACTTGTTTTTCAAATGTATTTCAAAATTGTAATTATTATACTATAAATTGTCAAAATGTGAATACTAATAAATAATTCAATCATTCGAAGATTTACTTATTTAGTAAACAATCATAGTGAATATCTAACAAAATAAGGCTAATGAAATTTTGACAAGTTTTTGTCAAAATGATTTGTCAAAAATATTTTTTGTAAATTTTCCACTCAAAGTTGTGAATTATTTCGAGCAACACATTTTGACTAAAAAATCTTGATTTAATCGGTTGTTTTTATGCAACAGTTGTATCCCCGTTGATTAAATTTTAAACTTATGACAGATCAGTGCGGGCTTCAGGCCGCACAACCCGGGCAATCAAGTTCCACACTATTCGAACATCAGGAGGTGAGACCGCTTGACCTCTTAATAATAATACTTTTTTTTAGTTAGTTAAATTAGTTTGTAACAAATAAAATTGCCATCAAAAACTGCGACATAATAAAAAGAAAATGTATATAAACAAAAATGAAGCAAATAAAATTTACAACAAAAGATTACAATACATTTTTCTATTTTGTCGTACCGTTTCTGAGATATAGATGTCACTACAACTACTCTACTATTACCAGAGATATTTCTCTGACTATTACAAATACAAGTCACTGTATCTCAGAAACGGTGTAGCAAAATAAAAAAATGTATATACACAAAAATGAAAGGAATTAAATTTGCAACAAAAAATGTTTAATAAGTATTGCTGTAAAGACAAAAATGGTTTTCAAAATGTAAAATTTACATTGTTATCATAGGAGCGTCCGAATATTTTTATGAGTAACTGTAAACAATTAGTTTAGGTCCGTCTCTGTTGTTTTCAGTTAAGCTAACTAATAAACTGGGCAACACATTTCTGCTTGCGTAGTAATATCTGTACATTTTTATTTAATTTTATAAAAAATAAATTAAACTTAAATTTTAATAAAAAAAAATTATTTAATTTTCATTATTAAAATATTGAAAAATCGTAATTTTATAACCAATAAAATGGGAAACTGATCGATATCATTAGATAACACAAAATTTGTTACTTTATAGTTAGTTTAACTGAAAGCGAAAATGCTGGTGAAATACCGGGCTTGGTTAATTAATTAGTTAATTAGTTCAGTTAATTTTAGTCCGTTCGGTAAATTTAGTTAAGTTGTTTAGGCGAGTTAGTCTCGTTAGTTTATTTATAATAAAGAATTTGATTTCTACATATTAAATTAATAAATTTAATTCCATAACTTACGTTATTTATTCATGTTATAAATTAATTAATTTAATTTAATTTATAGTACCCAAATTTTACTTCCAAAATTTTACTAGTCAAGTAAATTTATTCTGAAAGTAACTAAGTAATGTAATGTAATGTTTGTTTTAAATAAAAATAAATTAAATAATAAATAAATAATGAGTACATTTAAAAAAAAAATTTTTGTAATAAATTTCGAAAAATAAAATATTGAAAAAATTTGTTTGTAATATTAAAAATTCCCGGAAGGGGAACCCCCGAAAATTTTACTTTTTACAAGTGTCCTCTCCGAAATGAAAGGCTACGGGCCTGTAGTGATTTATTTATTCTTTATAATCCAGGGCCTTAGTTTAGTTAGTTCAAAATTAAATTAAATTCCTCGTCGGTTAAAAAGGCAAGACAAACACGAAAAATTCTAGTCTCAAGTAGAATAAGAAGAAGAAAAAAAATATATTAAAATAATTAAATTTATAATTAAAATAATGCTGATGAAATGAGCATTGGTGAAATTATATCAAATATATAATATTTTCTAAGGCCTAACTAGGCTTTCGGTAGTACATATTTATTATGGGGTATTTTTGGTAATAATCATAGTAAATACTAGATAAGTTCATTTTTAAAAACAATTTATATTCTTACTAAAATCAAACTTTTAGTATGGACCAGTTTCGGTTATTTAATTAACTATCCCCAGGATGAATATCATCAAGAATCACTATAATTTTATAATATGACAATTCGGTATGTTTGGGCCTCTTGGTAAAAAAATGGCATTCAATTCTGATGATTGAGGTAAGAATATATCTCTTCCGACTACATTAGTCCTAATAATTTTATCTACAAAAAAAATGGTTCGTCATATTGATGAACAAATTCATAAATTCGATAATATTTTTTATGATACTATAAATTTTTCATCAATATAATGCAAAGATTATGATTATGATGAGGCGCAAAGATTATGATTTTTTTTCAGTGTAGCGAGCTAACCTATTGTAATAATTTGATGCTGTTAAAATACTTAGATGAAAAAAATGCACTAAAAAGTAAAAAATAATTACGTTATTTAGTTACTTCAACTAGCTGGCATAGGCGGTCAATTATTGTAATCTTTGCAGTCAAGTTTAGCCAAGCTGGTTAAATTACTAAAACTAAATTTTTTAAAAGCTTGGCCGGCACCGACTGCAAAGATTACAATAATTGACCGCCTATGCCAGCTAGTTGAAGTAACTAAATAACGTAATTATTTTTTACTTTTTACTGCATTTTTTTCACGGTAGTTTTTTTTAAGTCGGTTTTATTTTTTATTTCATCCTTTTTAGTGCATGTTGCGTTTCGTAACTATTTATGGAAAGCGAGTATGGGTAGACCTACTAAATGCATAAAGAATTTTGAAAATCCGATCGTAGTTGATATAAATGTATTTACTATTTACCTTATACTTAACGTACTACTTAGAAGATTAATAAAAGTGGGGTACTTAAGAAAAGATTGTCACCCACCGGGCAAGAACAGGTAATATAAAACAGGTACAGGTACTCAGTACTTAATGCGTTATTAAGCCGATTTTGAGGAGAGTTGAGGAGAAGTTTAACGGTTTTTCCGATTTATCTTCGAAGTTTAAGGTCCAATACGAATGAAATTATAATGGGATCAACTTGGAACTATACTTGATTCAACGCCGAAAGAATTTTGAAAATCGGTTCATAAATGACGGAGTTCTGAGGTAACAAACATAAAAAAAATACAACCGAATTGATAACCTCTTCCTTTTTTGAAGTCGGTTAAAAATAAGAATTCCCTAGGGAAGTAACTACTATTATATAGTATACATTACACGGAAGTTAATAATTTACCCTAACTCGCCTGTTGCAGTTTTCGCTACGCGCAGGCTACAAACTACGCTCAGTAGAATAAATTTCAAAAAAATTACACCAATCAGTGTATAAAACATATCTAATCGAAATAAACGCTAATTTCTAAAATTTGAATACGGCATTAATTTTTGATCGGCATAATTATTTTAATTAGCAAAATATTAAAATTTTAACCGCGATTTTTGGAAAATCATAATTTTGATTTTCCCCACACCACTGTGTTCTAAAAGTATTTTTCTGTGAACGTTTTGGTTTTTTTATGTTCCGTATTGATAATATTAAATTTAATGTTGATTGAAAAATTTCAATTAATTCGGTTGAAAAGTATTTTTTGTAACATTTCCTGTAAAGCCTTTCCGATTTTTTTTAGAAAATATAACAAAATTAAAAATCTTAGGAAATTTAAATTTTAAATAACAATGTAGTCGGTTCAATAACGCACCTATTGTTGCCGGATATTAACCCTTTGATTTTCACGGATTTTCCTCACACAATCTTCGAAACGTTACACACGTTTTTCTTAGAAAACCTTGAAAATTATTATGCCGCTTATGCTTTTGTTCAAAAATAAAATATATTGCCCTAACAATTTTCAAATTTGATGTGCAAATTTTTGAAATTATCAAACTAAGAATCTTTCATATACAAAAATTTAATTACCTTATCGAATGTTTTCGTGATTACAGTACCGCACTTAAATTTACAAAAAAAAAAGATTAATTGCAGCACAAAACTGAAAGCACAATAAAAGGCATATAAATAACAAAATATTTCGCGTTTGAATACAAGGGGTGTCTACAGTACTGATGGTTATTACGTTATTGTGGCGCCTCCCCACCACCAATCGATCTAAACTAATTTATTTTTTCTTGTAATAAAATTACTTTTCAAATTAAATTTTGTTTTACCGAAATCTCTTTTCTTCTTTTTAAAAATAATTCGTTCGCGTTACTGACCGAATGGTAATAATGCACAATACTTTTTTACTCAAATTTGAATTTAACTCTAACGGTATTTTACCCTTATACTTCCGAAATTGTAACAATTTGTTTAATACCTGTATTAAAAAGCCAGGTGCACAGCCAGGTGTAAGGAGATAAAAAATGCAGAACCCTCATTGTTAAAATCGTTCAACCATGATATGATAACACTTATGCGCAAGTGGTAATAAAAAAATGATCTATCCCGCACGCGTTTCCTTATTTTTACAATGAACGATAATCGGTTAAAATAAATCGCACAAGCAATAAAAGTGGAGTTGATTAAATTAAATGCAATGCTCGTGCGAGAACGTACTTCGGACAATAAGGCGATCTTTTAAGTTAAATTAAAAATGTATTTAAATGTTTTTTTTTCATAAATTTAAAACTTAAAAGAAAATAAACAAATTAAAAATTATTCATTTGTTTTATTTGAACTTAAAAATTTTGAGTTTATGATTCTTTCGTCATTGGGATTTCCCAAGTACGAAGTGATTATAACTTCTATTTCCTGTGCTTACACGCATTTCTATGCATCACGGAATAAATTCTATAAATTAATGTACATCGCCCTGTACATAAATACGCACTTTAAAAGAACGCATTCTCCCTCTATTAATCAAAACCGAAACTCAGGTGTGGATTCCTGTTTTATCGTGTGACATTCTGAATGTGTTTGAAGTTTGATATTTTTCGGTATTCGTTAACCTGTTGAATGTTACATTTTACTTGTTGCACAGAGCTATAAATTAATAAAGTCGTAACAATAATTTAATGTGTTATTGTGTGCCGAGCGTATATTAAATTTTAATTCCTTATGAATTACTTATATTCAAATATTCCAACTCATCAGTGAACTGTTAATTGATTTAGTCATTCTAGTCATTCTATTGATAAAACGCACTACCGTGTTATTTATAGAAGTTGAACAAACTTAAAAACACAAGATGGATAAATTGAGGAAGGTATTAAGGGGCGATGAAACGCCTGACGAAGAGAGCGGTATAATGAATCAGGTGTGTAGCAAGCCGACACAAGAGGCTTTATCTTAGCTAATTGTCATTTTCTTTTAGTTCAATGAAACTACTACGCTGAGTTGGTCGACTCGAATAAAAGGTTTTCTTATATGCTTTATAATAGGCATTTTGTTATCATTTTTGGGATCCTTCGCCTTGTTCTTAAATCGAGGCTTAACTGTATTTGCAGTACTTTACACGTTGGGAAACATATTGTCCTTGCTCAGTACATGCTTTTTAATGGGACCGATTAATCAGATCAAAAAGATGTTTGCTTCCACTCGTGTAATAGCAACAATGATTGTTATTGCTTCCTTTATTCTTACTTTAGTGGCCGCAATACATGTAAGTATCTGTACGTTACAATACGTTACTGTCAAATTTGTTCGAAAATATAAATTATTGGCATGGGCATGGCAGTGAGGCATAAAATATACACCGATAGTGCCTATTTCATATTTCAATTACTCTCAGCCAGGAAATCACCTAAAGTCCGTTTAGACTGTACGATTTTTTTTTTAGTAATTTGTATAATGTTGACTCCATAGGACTTCATGGAAGTGGAGTGGTACACAAAATCATAAGCTTAAATTTTGGGTGAATAAACAAAATTGTATAATTTGTACTGGCCTTTAATTGCGGTTTATAAGGTTAGGGGGGCCAGACTAATTATTTACAATAATGAACCTGAAGCTGTTGCTTCATTAATTTCAAGGTAGATTTGCTGCTGATCGTACACCTAAAGTTATAATAGTAAATGGCCGATTTCGGGGACGGTCAACTGCTTAACAGCTTGGTACTTCAAATTTAGGTATAACTAATATAAGCTTAAACCGCAAGAGACATAATGCTAACTTTAGAAGATGCTGCATTAGTTATATTTGAAGTTAAGGTTTTAAATTGTTCAGCAGCTAAGCAAAACGGGCGTCCAAATGATTCGTGCAAAATCTCATTCATGTTTTTATTAATTTTTTTTAAATATTTGTGGTATCTGGTAAATATTTATAAAAAGTTAATGGTGTTAATAACAAAAAAGTTATATTTATAGACATTAAAATTATTTTCAAAACTTACATTTTTTTTCTCGAAAATCAATATCAAAATCTGTCTGATAAGATTCATTAAATAAACATTGTATTTAAACAAAATGTAACTGGCTGTGTTCAAATTAATTTAATTTCTAATTTTGGAAAAAATATGTAAGCTTTGAAAATGATGTTGATGTGTATTTAACTTGTAATAATATTTATATTTACGGGAATATGAGTTTTGATATTAATATTTTATTTATACTATACAATATCTACTTTATTGATAGGGGAATACATCTACTAAACCGAAGTTTAATCCTTTGGGATTCTACGTAAAATTAATCCAAAATATTCACTACTTGACAAAATAATATATAAACTGCTAATCAAAACTAAAATATGGCGAATTTAATCTAAATTAATTGAGTTTTGTATTATTACCACAGTTTTAAACACTCGGATAGGCAACACTATTTTTAGATTGCAGCAAATCTAAAAATAATAGCAATTTTTTTTGTATTGTGAGATGTTTACATTCTAAATAATTTAATTATAATTTAAGCAATTAAAACCATTTATTTGCTCTATTGTGTACAATTTACTGATTCTTTTTTTATGGGGAGTGAAAACTAGTAGAGGACGTGAAGTACGGATAGGGCTCCTTCAAAGACATAATTACTATTATTCCAAATCCTTACCACAGAGCTAAATGGGCGCAAGCCTATTGGGGGCGGTAATTTTTATTTTGATCTTTTTCAACCCTAAAAAGGATAAAAATATATTTACGATCTTCTTTGGGACAGAACAAATTAAATGATATGAGTATTTTATATACCGGGTGTCCCCGTGACCATGGAGAACCTTTGAGGTGGTGATAAAAGACACTTTTCTAAGACATTTTTATCCAAGTTCAAACCCTTGGGGGGGGGTACTTCCCTTTGAAGCAATTTTTTGAATTTCTGATTTCAAACGGTCATAGCTCCGATATTATTGATTTTTTAGGCTTAATGGATTAGAAATTTTTTAAAGATTATTCGTTTATCGTCTTATCGCTTAACTCCTTTTCGTCTAGAATCAACGGATTTTGAGTTAAAATTGAATTAAGGGAAAAAATGTTAAAAAAATTCAGGGTTTATTTTTTTTTCTTGCGAACTCCGTATCTCTTAAACGAAACGTCTTAGAAAAAAACTGACGGCTCGACCCGGATAGGGAATTTAACGGACTACAACTTTGGTCAAATAAATTTTTTTGAGAAACAAACCGTTTTCACAGAAATTCTGAAAATAATGAACAAGGTGTAGCTAAAAAAAATAAATTCACAAAATTTATTTTAATAAATTTTCAAAATCGCCTTCCTCATTTTCAGCACACAGATGTGCGTTTTTCAAAAGATGTTGCACGGTATTATTTATAATGGCGCTTCTTTCGTTAAGTTCTGTCACAACTATCTGCATTCTTTCCATTAATTCCTCTCTGGTTTCGGGATTTCTTCTATTGCTGTAAACCATAGCTTTAAGGGCACCCCATAAAAAATAATCGAGAGGTGTTACATCGGGTGATCGTGCCGGCCAATTGATAAATCCTCTTCTTTGTATTCATTTTTCTGGATACGCAGTATTTAAAAAAATTTAAATTTTGTATGAATTTTATGATTGTTTAGTGTAATAGTAATAAATTGACATTTTCCATTTTGTATTTGTGTCTTCTTATAAAGAGAGATGCATATTAATTTTAGTAGCCCAAGGGCGTCGTACATCTTAGGACGGCTCTGCTCTGATCAAGATCTTTTTTTATTTTATCACTGCCAAACCATAGATTATATTTTTGAATCTCTATTTTTTATAATAATAATAATTTATTAATCTTATTTTGTATATTTCAGCTCAAAAAGGCGTTGCTGGCTCTCATATTTATAATCATCCAATCCCTAGCGATGACGTGGTACTCATTATCTTACATACCATATGCACGGGATGCCGTTAAGAAAACTGTCGGTTCTTGTATTGATATTTAAATGATGTTAAGCATACATCACAATAATGATACGACATAAATGTTATGTATTAACACCCGTCCATGTAATCTACTAAACAGTCAATGCTATATGGACCTACGTTTCTATATCACAAGGTGTATCCTATTTTGTTTAATTATAAAATTTTGTATATATAATAAAAATATTTTTTAATTATACATTAAAATATCTAATGACAATAAATTAATTATGTTGATATTTAATTTTGTCGTGATTTAACCCCTCCGGCTGGGTAACACTTGAAAAGTTGCAGTTCAAAGTTTGGTGCCTTCTTGAAAAAAATTCACAGATTATGCATTTACTTTTATTTTCTGTATTATTTATTATTTATTTTGTTAGTTTGTAAAGAATATTTTAGTAAGATATGTAACATTACATTTTTTATTATAAAGCTTAATGATAGTAAAAGATTTAAAAATCGTTTCATTTTTTGGTAAATCAATTATTATCCTGGCCCCCAATGCTGTCCTACTTGCTAATTTTCTCAAGTTGTCATTTGAAATCTAAATTTTATTAAAATATGTTGGTCACGATTACGTTTTGAAAAATCACTAAATGTTCAAATTTTATTCTTAAAATTGTTTTTGATAACCAAATTGTAGATAATTTCATCAGCTGTAACTTTTATTTAAACAAATTTTTCGTATTTGCTATAAATTTCGGGTTATTTTCAAATACCTTGGCCAAGTTTAAAAATATAGCAATTCATACTAAAGCACACTTTACGGTAACTATTAAGTTATTGGTCCAATTCTGTTTAGTAACAAATGGCGACCCGCTGAAAGTAACTCCTGTTCTAATGTAGGTAAGTTAACAATTTTAAATCATTTTCTTCATTGTTATTTATTTTAATAGGTAATATATGTTAATTTATATTTGTACAATATGGAAGAAGAAATGGACGTTAATCAGGCGAATGGGGAAAATGTTGTCCAAGTAGAAAAGGGCAACTTTCAGAAAGGAGCAGTATCGCAGTGGATTTTTTCTAAACTTGAGCAATACCAACGTAAGAAAGCTTGGCACCAAGAGGATCATGAAGTGCACATGAGCTACTTCAAAAGAAAGCATGCTTTGAAATTAAAATCAATGAAGAAAAGGCATACATATCAGTTGAGATTGGAACAAAGAAAGAAGCACGAATTGAAGTTGAAACAGATAGCGGAGAAACATTATCTGATTTTAAATTATAACCAATATTTAAAACTCAACGAAAAGAGGCACGAGTCACGGCTGAAATATTTGGATGAGAAGATAGAAGTTTTAATAGATTTAGCGGAAATTGTGTCTAAGTTACCAAATGCATAATTTTTAATTTAAATTAAATGTTTTTTTAGTTTTTAATTTCACAAAATATTATATAGTTGTTAAATGTTAAGGAAAGAATAACTCGACTTGAAAAATTGTTGCAGATGGTTCTCTAAAATACCTTTTTGGAAATGTAAAGGGAGGAAATGAGAATAGAGAATGTCTGCTCAAGTTGAACAATAATATATTCTAAAGTAAATTTAGTTAGTAAATAAAATAAACTGTAACGTAAGTCACCAATTTGTTTATAATTAAACACAAACTTTCTTAGTATCAAATTTTTTATTTCACCTTAAAAAGTTTATTATTATCCAATGTGACTAATTAAAACTAACAACTTTGGTTTATTCTTATCGTATCACTTTTTTGAGCTATCTCTTGGTGCCAAGTAATTGTAACTAAACTTTTTAAAAAAATCGTATGCTCCGAAAAATATACATCCTCCTAAAGTTATCATTAACACTCGTGGTGCAAAGCCAGCAAATAAACTAAAAAATTTTGTAATAAATTTACAAAAAGATCGGTTAATTATCTTACCCGCTAACTCCTCGTTCCTTATAAATGGTACCAAACATTTTTGAAAATTTTATATTTTCCTTTTTTTCACCCATATTGGCTAATATGATTCTAGTTTTCACAACATCTAACGGAGTAGTTATGGCAGCAGCAGTCCCACCTTCAAATTAAGGAGTTAGAATATTAAAACGTCGACTGGGTAACAAAAAGTTTTACCTGCTATAGAACCGCAAATTCCAACTTCCCAGAAACTTAAATCCACACCATTCTTCAATTTTACTTTGTACGCAACTTTTAAATATTCTAATATAGGAAACTGGAGCACCGTAAATGGAAGATCCCTTATCAGGGTTGATAAAAACCCACGGTATAAACCCTACAATATACAAAAATTTTACTGCACTTTCGTTTTTGTGATTTTAATAAAATAATATGGGAATAAACAGGATTTTTATTTAATGGATGAGGGGGGGCGGGGTCAATTCAAAATTTAACTCAAGATGACTATTTCAGAATAGCAAATTGATATACAAAACTTTCAACTAGGGTGTTTCGTAAAGAAGTCAAAAATTGTCGAGGAGTGATTTCTGGTTAGCTACACGAATTTCCAGTAATTTATTGTTAAATTTAGTTGAAATAATTTATCAATTTTGAAGAAAAAAAAATTAATAAACAATCTTTGATTTATTTGGGTTCCAAGTTTGAAACCTCTCCTGTTAGTTGATTGTAGGTCTACGTCTAAGAAAAGCAGATTTATAATATGTTAGTATACAAAATATGAATTGAAAAGCATAAATTTGTAATAAATATGATTAATGTTATTAACATATATAATATTTATAAGATTAATTTTTTAATTAAAATTAAAATTTATTATTTCACAAAATTCAAAACCCATGAAGTCTTGAAATTGGGGCAATCTACAAACATTGTAATTCTTAATTACAATTAATGTTTCAAAATAAGTGTTTTTTGAGTTTGTTTAGTTGACCGATTTAGAAATTTTCAAAATAATTTTATAATTTCTGTTCTTATAAGTTGTGAATTAAATTATAATTTAAAATTCATCTAACAATGTTAAAAAGTTAATATTATCGTAAATAAATTTGAATAGGAGCAAAGGTTGTGAGATAACAAAGAAAATCAAGGAAGTATCATTTTAAAACAATTCACCCGTATCATCTTCGATAAGGAGCAAATTAATGAAACTCAAAATAATATCTCATTATAAAAAAATATTCAAAACTGAAAGAGAGCAACTGTCTCTATTGACCCGTTAAAAATATTGTTAATTATTTACAAAATAAACCTCTATAGTTTAGCATCCAAAGCAAAATTCTTTTCAAAATTTCACATACCTATGAGCTGGTTGTTAAAATTAGAGATCCCATTAAACCCATAAGTAAATAAAAATTCAATAACCTTAACACCTTCGCTTCGAACGGCTTGCAAAACTATATTGACCGAAGACAGACCTCCCATAGTTTGTCTTCTTTGTTTAACGACTTCGACTGGTACCCTAATAAGACAAGCAATCTAAAAGAAAATTTAAACAAATATTATTATATTTAACAACCAACCATTTCGGCACATCCTGAACTAAACACGTGAACCAGTGGTTGGCAAGAAGTAGGAACTTTCGGTGTAGTTGCAGCTTTTATGGTTTCGTATGTACAAAAAAATAAGGCAGCTAAAATTGATAATGGCATTATTATTGTAAAGTTGCGTTAAACTCATAAAGTACCTTGTGGAGCACTACCTAAAGCTTGTGCTGCTATGCCCCTATATATTCCTCCGAAACCTCCACTTTTAAAAAAACCCTGCGATGATTGCAACCGGGTCTTAAGTGTATCCAAAGGAAACAGGGTCATGTCCACCACTATTCCGGCTCCAGCACCACCCTACAATAAAGTTTAAAAAACTCAATCTGAAGTGCCTAAATACTTACAAAAAGTGAAGACAAGTACAAATTTCTATCAGCCATAATGCCATAAAATATTAAAACTTCACAGTTGTTTAAAATTCAGCAGTGTTCGAACCGTACGTGGTGATCATATGACGACTTTCACTTTTATCTTATTTTTGCTACATATTTTATATACAAGTAAAATTACAAAATACATGATATAACCTCAAAATGGTCAGATTGTAGCGGTTAGAAAAGTTATTTTTTTGAGTTTTTAAAAGAAAATGGGGCGAAACATATTGAAAAGCAGCGTTGAAAATGCATCTTTCAGTATCATATTTCAGGTGAGTGTTTAGATTTCAAGTATTCCAGCTTTATTTGAAGTTTGGCCCCCATACACATTCAGCTATTTCGTTTGTTTCAGATTCTTTTTAGATGCATCACCTTCATTCTCAACGCATTCATAATTCGCCATGTAGGACAAACTGTATTGGGTATCATGAATGTTCGCTTATTGTTACTTGAATCGACAATCTTGTTTTTATCTCGGGAGCCAATTTTGAAGGCCTGTTTAACTGACACCAAATCGCACAATTGGGCACAAGTTGTTAATCAAATTTGGTTGACGTAGGTCAAACATTCACTAACATTGTGGCGAATTTGAGTGCTTAAATTTCTTTACTTTTAGGGTTCCTTTTACGGGGACCGTGTCGTTGCTGTTAGTTTATGTCTGGACGAATTGGCTAAACATAACGGAAGAGGCGTACATTTCGCAGTATTACATCGGATGTTACGCCATTGCATTATCATGTATTGTCGATCAAATGACACAAAGTGTTGTTTTGGTCTGTCAAAGTTATTGTTTCGTTCGGCTCAAGGTATTCAACTGTCGGTACTAATTTCTTCTTTCATTCAGAAATATTTTTTAGGTTGTTTTAGAAACCATTTACGTAATCAGTCGAACTCTCATTTTTGTTGTGCTAGTAATTAAAAATCCCGGAGAAGCGATTCACGCTTTCTCAATTGCTCAAGTAGTTTCTTCTTTAATTTACCTCGTTAGTTATTATGCATTCTTTTGGTTTTACATCAACAATCTTAACCACCATCGTAAAAAAATGGAAGATAAGGAAAACGAAACTTTTCTGTATTCCGATATGCAAGACTTTCCGTTTACTTCTGTCTCGCAGTTTTTACCAGGTATTATGGAAAATAAGGTAATTGAAGAAGAAGAAACTATATTTTTATAACTTGAAATATTTTTACTGTTTAGGAGTCGCCACTTAACACAAATTTATGCTTACTGGCAATCAGTTTCTTTAAGCAATGCATAGTTAAGCAAATTTTGACCGAAGGTGAAAGATATGTCATGACGTTATCACCAGTTTTAACGTTTAGTCAGCAATCGATGTACGATATAGTTAATAATTTGGGCAGTTTAGCTGCAAGGTAAGAAATAATTCCATGCATACTAATAAATCATCAAACCCTTTTTTTAAATTTTTGTAGATTTATTTTTCGTCCAATCGAGGAGAGCGGTTACTTTTATTTCACACAGATGGTTAAACGAAACGAGTCAATTGTAAAACAGGATGGTGTAGGTTAACACTTTTTTTCAATTATTTTGTACTAAGCAAAGCTATTTGTTTTTATTAATTTTAATAGAAATCCATTTCGGAAGCTGCTTCAGTATTAAGTCAACTTTGTAAGGTGGTAACCAGTATCGGTCTTGTGGTCTTGACATTTGGACAAACTTACAGTTATACTTTGTTGTACTTATATGGAGGGAGAGTTTTGACCGATGATCCTCTTCCTACGACACTTTTAAAGTTTCATTGTATGGCTGTACTGTTGTTATCGGTGAACGGTGTAACCGAGTGCTACGTGTTTGCTACGATGAATAATCAACAACTTAATCGGTACTTCCAGATACACTTTGTCCCACCGTAGACTAAATTTTATTGTTTTTCAGCTACAATTACGTAATGGTGATATTTTCAATAACGTTTTTGTTAATTTCTTTTATTTTAACCAATATTTTGGGACCTGTCGGTTTTATCCTAGCCAATTGCATTAATATGAGTGCCAGAATAGCACACAGGTGTGGTATTTTCTCTACCAAATCTTTAATACTCTAATTTATTAATTTTTTCAGCATCATTTACATTAATAAAATGTACAAACAAACGGATCATAGACCTCTACAAGGTTTGATACCAGGAAAAAAATTCATTTTAGTCCTCTTCCTATCGGGAATTATAACAAAAGTCTCCGAGGTAAAAATTGTAGGTTTTGCTGTGTGCAAATTATTAAGTGAACGATTTTAGGTGCAACTGTTAGAACGTTCAATGTTTTTGCACATTCTTGTTGGCGCAGTATGTTTCATTATTACATTGATCATTTGGACATTGGAAAATAAGAATTTGCTTCAACTTGGTTATGAAAAATTTCGTAAAAAATCTAACGCGAAACTAGACTAGCAATTTGTTTTTATTTTAAATTACTTATATACAATATGTTCCATAGTATACTTATTAAAATTTTATTAATGTTACTTGGCTAAATTTTTTTAGAATATAGAAATAATCACATTTTAAGTTTAAAGAAGTGAGATTCAAAACAATAATTAAAATCTATTTTTATAAATTGCACCTGTTATTGTGCCGTTCTGTTGGATTATACACAAGTGGTTATCGTTCTCAAATATCACAACGGGAGATTTGCCGGGCTCTAATTTTGCTGCTTGTTGGGCAATAGCGCCTATTATTCCAGCACTTTCGGTTGAGGCTTTACCTTTAGCTACATAAACAGTTTAACAAAGTGGAATTTACCTCATATCAAATATTACCTCCTAAACATAAACCCTGATGATCTGCAAAAAGGCATCCAAATACTCCAGGGGTGCGAATTCTAAAGTATGTAAAATGAAAATCAAAATAAGACAAATTATTAAAACTTACACTTCATCCATAACGCGATCTAATTGTTTCTCCATTATCAATATTATGATCACAAATGATGATTAATAAAAATTTATTAGTATGTGAAATTAGGTTAGAATATTATCAAGTGAAAGTGGCTCTTGTAACGTTGGCGTTTAAAAGTTCTGAAACTCGCCAATTTATTTTTTTTTTCTTTTGTAGCTACGTAAACAGAAAAATTTTGAACTTGTTTATGTCTTCAGAATTATTATTAAGCTGAGGGAAATTTGGTGATCAATATTTCCTGAACGCCAAAAGCTCCCGTGTAAATTTTCTTCTTCGTGTGGTTGTTATCTCCAAATTTATGCGAGATGAAATTTTATATGCAATTGCATAATATATAATTTTCATCACAGCACGATCGTAGGCTGGTAGTTACAGTGTTAAATTAGTCGTGAGTTCGATCGATTACTTAACATTCTTTTTCTGATGATTATTACAGCGACCCGAGATCAAAATATGTAATTTGATTCCTGTATTTAATTAAACCACAGGGCTTCAAAATAAAATACAATATTAACTAAATTTATTTATTGTTGTACTAACATAATTTAGCAAAAATAAAGAAATTATTTTTTATTATACATTCAACCTCTAAATTTACTATAATTATGTTCAATCCCATTATTTGTTTATTGGTTCTTGAACGTTATGGGTTGTATAGGCTAATTTTCAAGGAATATCTGAAAGAAATAAGATTTTTTATAGAAAATTAAATAACTAAAACATCAGCAATCTTTTCATATTAATAAATACAGGATGGTGAACCTTCGAGGTGGTGATAAAGGACACTATTCTACGACAAATTGTCAAATAAAATTTTTGTCCAAGTTCAAACCCTTGGGGGGGGGGGAGTTCCTTCCTTTAAAGCAATTTTTTGAATTTCTGATTTCAAACGTCCATAGCTTCGATATTACTGATTTTTTGGGCTTAATGGATTAGAACTTTTTTAAAGATAATTTGCTTATCTACAAATTAGGTTAAAACTCCTTATCGTCTAGAATCAACGGATTTCGAGTTATGAATTAAATAAAGGGAAAAAATGTTAAAAAATTCAGGTTTATTTCTTTTTTTTCTAGACCTTATTCATTATTTTCAGAATTTCTGTGAAAACGGTTGGTTTCCCAAAAAAATTTTGTTAAGCAAAGTTGTAGCCCGTTAGATTCCCTATCCGGTTTGGACCGTCAGTTTTTTTCTAAGACGTTTCGGTTAAAAAATGCGGGGTTCGCAAAAAAAGTAAAAAAAATAAAACCTGAGTTTTTTTAACATTTTTTCCTTTAATTTAATTTATAACTCGAAATCCGTTTATTCTAGACGATAAGGGATTACAACCTAATTTGTAGATAAGCAAATTATCTTTAAAAAAGGTCTAATCCGTTAAGTCTAAAAAATCAATATCAGAGCTATAGCCGTTTGAAATCAGAAATTCAAAAAATTGTATTAAAATGAGGTACTCCCCAAGAGTTTGGACTTGGACAAAAATTTTATTTAAAAATTTGTCTTAGAAAAGTGTCCTTTATCACCATCTTAAAGGTCTACATGGTCACGGGGACAACCTGTATAAGCATTTATAAAAACAATTCTTATAAAAATAATAAATATTATATTATGCATAAAAATAAAAATCAAAAACCCTGAAATGTAAATTTTTGATTTTATTTTGTATTTTTATTTGTATGTTGTTTTAAGAATTAACAAAAAGGAAAAAAATTAAAATAGCATCATAGGAATAGTATTTTCACACAAAATTAATTTTTGGTGCCAATACCCCATTATTACAATTCTAAAATGTTTAGTGTCATATGCAGCCTTATATTCTCGCTGGTCATCCAATACCGATTATAAATTAAACTAGTTTATGTCTTCCTCGCAGGGTCTTAACTCATTAAAGCCTAATCGACAGATTTATTTTTTTTTTACTTTTTTTCCATTCTTAGGCTATAATCAATGATAGGAAAAATAATTTAAAAAATCCCGGGTTACCTAGGCCCTTACAATCGTCATGCATCTGTTCAAAGTGCCCACGAGTATCTTTAGTTGCGGCTGAACTTCAGTACCCATTTTATATAGGTTAATGTTTGTAAAAAATAAATACATTTTTGAGTGCATAAACTAGACGTAATACAAAAGCGTTCTATGAAAGAAAAAATTGAAAATTGTAGCAAAACAGATTTAGAATTACCTCTGGATGTATTGAAGTTTGTCGATAGACCGGTACATTTTTTGCAAAATGAAGTAGAGAAAGGGTTGCTAGAACCCCATCTAAGCATAATAAAGTAAATATTTTGGGTTTATTATATAAAGGAATGTCTATTCTTTCCAAATCAACTACAAACTTGGAAAAAAGTAGAGTAGTTTATTTTTGGCACAATATCAAAATTTGATGCATCTAAAGCTACTCGTGGTCGCTAATGGGTTAACAAAAAAAACCATTTATATGTTAAGAGTGGGCTCTAAGATGGAAGACGAGTCAGCTATAATTTATCTGGTGCTAAAGGAGGAGGGTAGAGTTCCAATTTGAAACACCATACTTTTAGAGGGGGTGCAAAAATTAATAAAAATGGGAGAATTGGAAGCAAAAGGAAGGAAATATTAAGAACAAATTTTCACATGTTAAAATTTATTTCTTGTAATGTATCAGTACGACTTACACAAAACTACAAATATTTTTATTCTCATGAAATGTGTTTAAAGAATAACAAGTAAACAAGTACAATTCACGAAACACCAATCGACTTCCTTCCAAAGTAGAAGTTTTTAGTTTATGACCCGATTTAAACTACATCGCACTAATGGAAATTGTAAAATATTCTAATACATACTATTCCGTTCTTTGCATTGTTTCATGGCTTCGTTAAATCCTTGACATAGAGAGATATCAGATTGATTAGATGCACATTGTAAAAATTGTTTGATTTCCCAAGCACATGGACCATTTGATTCATCGTAAGGTGGCGGTTGTTGATATTGTTGTGGGGGGGCTTGTTGTTGTTCTACGGCTTCGCTCTTTCCTCCGCTGAACATTCCTGTAAAACAACATTGATTAAAAATTCAGTCAACTTTTTACATACCCAAACGTACCAGTCACTGCATGACCCACTGTATGTCCGATAGCCGAACCCACAGCTACACCTCCAGCGGTAGCTGCCATTTGACCGAAAAGTCCAGGTTGTTGAGGTGCAGCGGCTGCAGGTGGTGCATGTGCAGGCGGATGTGCTTGTGCTGGCGCTCTTGCAGGTAAAGTCGAGCTAAAAATACAGTAACATAATGATACCCGTCTTCGCTACAAAATAACCACCCAAAATTTAAATAATACCTTTGGTAACGAGGTGAAGGGCGAGGTGAAGGGCTAACTGAACGTCCACGTCTTCCCATTATTAAATTTTATTAATTTTTAAAATTTCACAACAGTTAAATTTTACAACTGCGAAGTTACGTACGTAATGTTTAACGTTTCGTTAGAAATAAACCAAAATAACTCTACGCCAGTTATTATAATCAATGGCAATTCTAGAAATTTCACAAAAGTAACCTACGCTAAACGACGTACGTCAGCTGATAATCAAATGACATAAAAGAAACAGACGAATAAAATACGTTGTCGGTGAATCAAGTCCCACTTCACATGACTTGTGACGTCAAATTTAGGTACGGAGTCCTCTCGTCTTGAAAATTGAATCACAATATTATTTGGAGTGTTTTCTATTCTTCTATTTATGATTTTACACGAAATCATTGTTTATTGGAAAAATTAATGTGGCGCAATATAATAATAAATTATGTACAACAAAAATTAATCGCTGGTTCTCAAACAATGTTTTCTATTTCTTATATTCTAATCTCAATTGTCAAGACAGAAAATTTAGTAAGCAATTTATTTGCTACTTACGAATAATTTCGGGATGGAGGTGCTTGTTTGCTCGGAGGAGGTGGTTTCATCGATCCAGCACTTGGAGCCCTCGGGGCTCTCATGCCACCACTCGATGTACCTTTTCTACCCATTACTTACAGAAAATTGTATAACACAAAAAATTTTCAAATAAAAATTGTGTTTTTTTGTTTTATTTCATTTTGACATTAAATAAAAAAAATAGTGTGCAAAATAATTTTTAAATTTTGTTATACTTTTTACAAACGTTCCTGTATATTCGTTACCAACAAAATAGTTCGAAACAGATATTCCCCGACACTGCAACTTGAAAGGTTGACAGTGGTTGACAGTGGGTTGACAGATTAAAGATATGCGATCGAAAAGCGTAGAAATGGCTGCGATTATAAATAATTCGTTTCGAAGATATTTAACCACTTCCGCTGTACGAGCAGCTAAAGAAGTGCAGGGACCGTCTGCTGTTTCGGGTGTACACGAAGGTAATCAAATGACCAATTTTTAATTTGTCCAGTTACATAACAATTTGTTATTTTAGGAGGCTGGAAAATATGGAGAACCCTAACTTTCGTTGTCGCGGTACCTTCAATTGTACTTTGCGCTGCACATTGTGTCATGGAACACAATAAGCATCTTGGTCATCGACCCGAATTTGTGAAGTATGATTACCTCCGTATGCGTACCAAGAGGTTCCCGTGGGGTGATGGCAATCATAGTTTTATCCACAACCCAGAAATTAATCCTCTTCCCGATGGTTATGAAGAATAAATTGTTGGCAAGTGTAGCTTGAGTTATGTAATGATGAGTATGTAGTAATTTAATAAAAAATGGTAATTGTACCACTTTGGTTCATCTTTATTTTCTTTCGTAAAAAGTTATCGATAATTTACCAGCCGTGAACTAATTTTATCAAATCTATTACAATATACCTTAGAATTAGAGAATTTATTTTATTATTACCTCTTTCCTAACTCAACGGTAAAAATGTTAAGAAAATCCTTTGACTTTTGGTTTCTTGCTATTTTTAATTTTTATTATTTTCCTTAGCTTAGAAGCTCAATGCTCATTCAGAAAAAAATCAATAAGTTGAACTCCGTTTTACTTTTACCTCTTTTTACTTGACAAATGCATGAGATACGAAGAATTCATAATAATTCACCCTTGAATTTAGATTCGGCCCTTTAGAGTTGATATAGCAAAACTTCGAAATTAGTTTCAAAGCATCGTAAGCAAAAACCAACTCGATATCTCATCATCTGATTGGTTAGACTTTACGTCAAATTTGTAACCAATCAGATGTAATCTGTTTTGTCAGGATTTAGTTTATAGGTCGATTTTCGATAGTCATCGAATAGAAATTTTCTAGATCCAGGACTTTCGGTTGGAAGTATTCATGATATGAATACTGTATATTATACAGGAAGTACAATTAAAAACGATCCTCCTTTTTAACCAACTTTACTAGACGAAATTGCAAAAAAATCGAAAATAATTGGTAAATTTAACGCGTAAATAAAATAATTTTCTGAAACACTGTGTATATCACGAATGTTTTTGAAAACGATGCGATCACTTTTTTTGACATTATCGAATGACAAACGTCAAATTTTAAGATAACTTGCATAAAACAACAATTTATCTGTTGATTAGATTATTCTAATTACTTGGAATTGTCATATTACAATTCTTTCGTGTAATTGATGTTAAAATATATGTGAGTATACAAACGGAAAATTGTAACAAAGTAAAAATTTAATTTACATTATAATAAAAGGATTACAAATGGATCGCATTCCTGGAGAAATTGGTTACCTTTTGCTTAATGAGGATGGTGCTGTTATATCTTCGACGGGGGAGTTAGAGAACGACGAAAGATCTGCGGACATCATCACAGGACTGATTTCGTTGACATCACAAATTGATCCTAAAGCTTTCGCCGATAGTGACGGTTTCAAGAAAATGTCGATTAGATATGATGATTATTCGTATGTTGTTTGTTTATCGAATCGAAAAATTCACATAGTTAAAAAACTTAATAATGTCGATGGTGCAGCCGTGTCAGTGTAAATTAATTGTTTTTATTTAGCTCTCAAAATGGACATGCTAATATATTTTACCAAGATGAGATATATGCAATTTTGTATTCTATTTGGTGGTTTATGTTACTCGATGTATCAAATGTATATTGTTTTGGATAATATCGATCTCACACAGGATGAAGATTATTTTACTTACGTTTTTATGTTTCTTTAAACCGATTAAATTATATATACTTGGGTTTTATTTTAATTTAAATAAGTGTAATGTAATTACTACTATGTAAAAATATAATTATCTTTTCTCAAATTATTTGTCGGTAAACTTATTTTTACTTTTCTCGTAACTTTTTCTTTGGATTCCCAAAATATAATTTCTATTATTTAATAGATAAAAAAGTTATCGTCGGGTCAACCTTGGCAACATGTTAGATCAATAATTTTTTATATTATCCACTTGTTTAAGTTCTTATATTTAGTTTTAAAATGCGAGTTACCACTAAAACTGGACTTATTGCAAGTCGTACGAATAAGTTAGTTAAACGAGAAGAGGTAAATACTTTTTATTTGTAACAAAATATTAAATTAATTAAAAAATTTTTTAAGCCTTCAAATGTTCAACTAAATGTAATCGTGACGTCCGCTCCATATGTATTAAAACCATATGCAGGCTTATATAACCCATATCCATACAGATGTTCTCTTCTATGTAACCATCCGGCTGATTTGGAAGCTAGAGAATTACTCAAGAAAGCCAAAGATTCTTGGGTAAGTTATCCGAACAAAGATAAATACAATCAAAGGATGTAGTGCTAACTTATGTAACAATGAAACCGCGTGTGTAAGAAAAGTCGTAAGATTCTGTACACATTGTTATAAGAATATGATTACCTAGTAGAATTTCTTAATTTACCAAATAATTGCTTATAATTAATTTACTCGATGCCTACAGTGCTCATAAAACTCCTCTTCGACTACTATACTGTATTGATTCTATAAACAATCGAATGACTCATTTTAGTACGCAAAGTAGATTCAACGTTGTTCAGTGTACGGCTTCGCCAATTTCCGATTTTTTAGGCTCATGAAGGCAAAAATTTATTATTAACCGAAGAAATCGAAGCAATTCGCTCTTCACTTAATCAGCTGCATGTCAGAATAACTGATTACGATGAATTAATGTTAAGCAACAACAATGACATGCTACCAATTGAATGCGTTCCAGAAGAATTATTTAGAAGGTAGTCATTTTAAATCAAGAATAATTTCTACAAAATTACTAATTTTTTTCTTTTTCAGATATACTGAAACAGATTCGAGACCTCTGACACCAGCTCCAACGTTGATGAGTGCTCACACACGTGCATCGGGCTCTCGCCGTTGTATAACACCCGATCCAATGAACACAGCTCAAGTCAGAGAAAAAACCACACTTATTTTAGATTTACGGCGCAGCCACAGTCAGGTACAAAAATTTAAAGTAAAAATTAAGTGTGGTAATATTTTATTTTTAAAGGAAACCATTTCGTGGCACAGCAGTAATATTTTCCAACGAGAAGAAATTCCCTCAATTACAATTTTGAAAGCCAATTCGGACAGACGTACCCAATCTGCAACAACTTTTAGTGAAAATTCGGAAGCAATTAAAAAAAAGAAGGAGAGGGCAAACACGTCATCAGTCACTAAGCTTGGAAAATGTGATCAAGAGCAAATTAAGGTGATTATTTTTATACTAGCCATCTAGACTGTGTCGGATAATAGTTGTTCGGCCTTTGGCCTCACTCGGGGAAATCGCAACCATACTGGCCTACCGACCGCCTTTAGCCATCTAGACTATGTCGGATGTATTTGTTCGGCCTTCGGACTCACAGAGAGAATATCAATAGTATACCCGAAAGCCATAATTGTGGGATCCTAAAGTCGTCCGGAGCGACTCGATAGTGCTCAGATACTTATCAGATTAATGGATTAATTTTTAAGTTGGAACTTAAAGACCAATCGGAGATGCGTTATGAGAAAGAAAGAAATAAAAATACACAGATATACAGACTTGGGATATTATATTATTTAATAAGCGCTGGTTTGATACCAGGATTGGATTAAAGTGGTTTTGATACCATCTCTATTCTTAAAATAATTGATATTATTGATTTTTTAGGCTTAATGAATTAGAACATTTTTAAAGATCATTCGCTTATCTACAAATTAGGTTAGGACCCCTTATTGTCTAGAATCAACGGATTTTGAGTTATAAGTTAAATTAAAGAAAAAAATTCAGGTTTTATTTTTTTGACCCTTGCGAACCCAGTATCTCTTAAACGAAACGTCTTAGAAATACACTGACAGCCCAAATCATATAGGGAATTTAACGGTCTACAACTTTAGTCAAATAATTTTTTTTGGGAAACCCATCGTTTTCACAAAAAAGGTGTAGGTAAAAAAAATGGAATTTATGGAATTTTATTTTTAATTTATTTGATTTTGAAATTAAGTTCTACATGGAGGAGTGTAAAATCACATTTTTAAGCTAATTTTTGACCATAGAGCGAATAGTTAATAAAATTTTTTAAATAAATTGGCCTTTTTAAAACTTCAAAAATGTTACTTTGCATTTAAACTTCGAAGAAGCAACATCGAAATTTACTCCAAAACATTAAAAAATAAATCATAAACACAAAATATTATTTTTGTTAAAATTTTTAAGTTCAGTTTTATAATTTAATTAGCAACATAATTCCCAACTAACATTTTAGACGCACTTAACTGTACATTCGAACGAACCAAGTGATAACGAGAGCGAAATCATTGAAGAAGACGAAGAATTTGTTAAAAGACGTGGAAGAAAAAGACGTAAACGTCTAAGAGATGGTTCACGTGATTTATCTGCAGTACAATCCTCAATTGATCCCGAGACACAAGTAAGTCTTAAGACATCTCTATCTTCATCCGTTATTAGCTAGAATATTTTTTTAAATAGATTGCAACTATTGGGCCAGAATCGCATAATCCTAGTGCGAGGCCATCTTTAGTTCCAACCGAAACCATTGTCGTGGAATTAACGGATCTATCAAAAACACCTAAAAAAAAAATTAACAGTCGACAACCTTCCTTCACTTTTGATTCATACTTGAATGTCGAAATGATAAAATTATTAAGACGGGAACTTAATGAAGAAGTAATCGACAATGAATTTAATGTAAATGTAAGTTAATTAAAATAGTTAACCAACGAATAGACTTAAAATCTTTCTATATAGCGACGTCTAGCACTGGAAGAAGCATTCAAAACGTTAAATCCAGACGAACCCATTTGTGAAGACTTGATGAATTTAAAAAATGAACTTGTACTGGCACCAGCAAGTGATGATTTACTATTAAATGTTCCTCGGAAATTCTCTAGATCCAGTGTTCGATTCGAGTTGCCTATGGATAGTCGAGATTTTAATAGTGAGTAAGTTATAATCACATTATTCAACATTTTAATGGTTACTTTATTATAGTAATAACCCCATTAGAATATTTAAAAGAGTACACTTCGATTTCACCTACAAGGAAGAAACTGTACAATTTTGTTTTTAACAGAAATAAAATGGAAAACGATATTGAAAATGAAGGTCAGAGAAGATTATTAGGACAAGTGAGTATCTTTGTGATCCACTGCAGTCACCTAAAAACTCGTGGGTTTCAATTCAGAATGTTACGAGGGCACTCAATGAAGTGATGGGCAAAGATATGACGGATGATCAAGTCAGTCGATTTAGATATCTTGTTGGATGGAAAGATGAAGAAAAATTCGACTTCAAAACTTTTTGTGGTATGTGTGCCCTATGTGAACGTATTTTAGCTCCGGAATACTGTCCAGAATTACCTAGCCGAGAAGTGAACCCTTGTCAAAAGGTTAATTTTGTTCTTGCAAATATCGAAATAAAAACCATATTATTTCAGATCGAAATCATAGATTTTCAGTCACTAGATCGCCGTTTAAATGGGAAAAATCCAGACGAAAGACTTCTTAAGATATTGCACGCCGTAAAAGATTCGTGAAGATTTGTGATCTTCTTGACGTAGAAGGACCTAAACCTAAGCTGTATGAGTTGAAATTATTTATATAAAATTTCTTAACATCTGTAAAAATAAAAAATTTAGTAGCAAATTATTAACTTCCATTAATTACTAGTAATTAACTGTAGGCTGTTAACTCTTACAGCTTACTAAGTACTTAATTATTGTAAAGCATTCATCGTAAAACTTACCTGCGGCGCTGTTCATGAACCTACCAAATCTATCGTGTGGGCAAGCGGCTTATTTTCATAACATCCTTTTTGCAAAAGTTTGTAATTTACTAAACATAATTTTATGAATTTTAATTAATTTTCAAAATATACCACTTAACAATAAAATCGGGAGAACTTGCAAGTTTCCGTTAGAACATAAGGCTTATCCGTAAATAATTATTACAATATTATATTGTAAAATATTAAATATATTTACTACCTAAAAAGAAATAAAAAAAAAAAAACAAATCTATTTCTGGGATTCTCGTTTTCTCATTAAAAGCTGGAAGAATTTAAATAATTAAAAAACGTAAATAAAGGTGTGGTGAAAATAGAGGAGAGGAGAAGTAAAATTTTGAAAACATTAAATAATACTTAATTTAATGATTTTCAAAACAACTTACAAAATGTAATTTTACACAAAATAATTACGGAAAGGCTAAAAATATTTGATACTTTTATAGACATTTAATGATTTAAAATTAATATATTTGCACAATTATAATGGCACTAAGACGTTACCGAGAGACACACTTTACAAAAATTTACAGATTTGACACAATTTTATTTTAGCATATAATTTTTCTAATATAGATTTTCCATTACGGTTACAAATCAATCAATCAATCAATTAAGCAAGATCACCTTATCAAATTTTACATATTAAAATAATTAGATTTCCGTTACAAAAATCTAATTTACAATTTTGTTAACAGATGTTGTTTATAAAACATTAATTCAACTTTCTTAGTTTTAAACCACTAAAATGGTAACTCTATTAATTAATTGTACAGCGATTACTATAGAAGAAATGCACAAACATTTTTTTCGGAAGAAAATTCTTCTACAAACTGAGATAGACTCTCATTAATACTACAAATATTATTTTAAATTGCACTCGTATATTCAAAACAATACAAAACACTTTTTTTGTGAATCCTATTAACAGAAAAGGTTGGTTGGTTTTCGAGATAAATATAATAGGAAAATAAACAAACGGAGCCAGTTGGTAAGTCGACTTACCACCGGAAGTAGAAAATATTTACTAATTGACAAAAAATGATTTCGAATTGCGAATGGGTTACATGTTTTGTAACAAGTATTAGGCGCCATTTCGTTCGACATTATCTTGGAGAAACCAACAGTACCTACTGTGCGTGATTTAGTTGCTGGTGCAACATTTTCTTATAAAAGAACTGAAAGAAATGTTATTTTGGCACATTTGGTGTAACTTTCTGCCTGTAACTATCTTTTTTATGATAAAAAAATAAAGATTATTTTGAATATACCAGCAATTTAATGTCGATATGGATGTTCCATTTGGAACAATGGAAATACGAGAAGTCTACAATATCTATAAAAAAGACATTGACATTAAATAAATAATGCGTATGTAATTTAAGTAATACACAGGGCCGTTATGTGTCATAAACGTAGGCTTTTAATTGTTTTCATAAATCACTAACGATAATGCAGCAACTTACATGTAGCTACTTCTTATTATTATTATTGCGTACATTTAAATATTATAATATTTACAAAAATTGTACAAAAAGTGTTGTCGAGTAATTAAATCTGTCAATAACACACATAATTATCACATGCACGCGCGCACTCACGCACACACCCATTAGGTTATAAATTAATTTAATAATGTAATAAATACGTCATGCAATGCTTGTTTGCTAGATGCACTTTTATCTTCACAATTTACAAAATAAAATCCGCCACCAAATACTAAAGCACAAAAATAACAAACTTAAATTTACTTATCAACAATAAACTATAAATAAAACATTAACAAACAAGTTTTGTTTTAAAATTGCATTTCTTCGATTTCAATTTTTTTTGGCCTAAAAATATAATATGTTTGAGAGGATTTTTTGTAATGTTTCGGTTTAGAATACTTTTTGCAATAGTGCCCTAGGTAACAAACACAGAAGTGCAATTATCACTCTAGGTATGTGCGGTAGGTTAATTACTAAGCTGTACTTCTCCGAATTCTAAACATGTAAATACTATATTTTTTAATATAAAAATTCAATTTTACCATGTCGAAAGAAAAAATAAGCTAGACGATACTGAGAAAATAATATATTTTAATGAAATTTCAATTTGCACCAAGAGTTAGAAAATAAAAAATTACATGAAAACTTAAATTAAATAGATTTTATTTGACATCAGAAAATACTCTCCGATAGAGGGGATCCTCAACTGAAATAAATTAATAAAGCTCAACAATGTTGATGTTTTCTAAATTTTTGAAACTCAATTTTTCAGAAATATTTCAATATAAAGAATAATAAACTCGAGAGAACATTACAAAAAAATCTGAAACTTCAACAACAAAAAATTTAATAAAACGTAGAAACTTGGTTAAAGAATTTTTACACGTTGGCACAATCGCGGTGCGATTTGATACCTCCGAGCATTAATATAGCGAAACGTGAACGGTAAAAATGCATACTTTAAAAAAGAGTGAACGGCTACTTAATTTCTTTGCTCGTGGTACAATAAAATTTTCTTGCGTTTCATAAAAACTAAATCTGCACCTCCCGAGTCGACGCTTCTGATATGTAATTCTATTGCTGGATGAAAAAGCATCCCAATAAAATATGAAACATCAAAAAAAGTGACAAGGAAAGAGATAGAAGTAGCCGTTCCTCTTAGATATGGCAAATATGTACAGATTGTGCGGCCGGCATATAAGCTAATCTAGTGACCTAGCTTGGTGTTGGTACCAGTGAGACGAAAAATTTCGTTCAGGAATATACAATATCATACCATTTTCGAGAACAAATTGTCGTTATTATTACTATAAAACAATCTGCTCGAAACGTCCATCCGATTTACTTATATAAATTGCCAACTGTTCTGTAAATACATTCTGCCAACCGCTACCAACGAAATGTAACCTAAAATATACCTACAGAACAGTTTAAAAACTAACAAGGTGATATAATAATTAAGTAAGTCTATACAAATAATGTCATGATCTTAATAGGTAGAAAATAAAGGTAGGTAGATACAATCGATAAATAAAAGAGTAGAATGTGATAATTTTAGTAATAGTGCCCTAGAAATAGTGCCAACATGTGCAAATTACATTTCACAACAGAGATCGGCATTACATTCACATTATAAAGGGAAAAAATTACCGTTATATTGATACCTAACAAAAGTTTCATTTATGTATCTACACTGGATACCCGCAGTCATTTATTCGTACCATTTACCATAATATAAAGTATTTCGGTACCATTCAATTACCGTTCGCATTACGAGCAATTATTGCATTTCTATTTATATTATTTGATTCTGTGCCATATATTTTGCCAGCCTTTTTAGCCATCGATCCCAAAAGTTCTTGTGAAATTTTGTGCGCAGATTTTAGGGAAGTCAGCCACTCCTTTAGGCCTATTTCGTCCTGAAATACGAGAAACAATAAAACAAAAATTTAAATTTAAGTATTCAACTTACGGGGTTGGTCAACACCACTTTTCCTTCGCGTAACCGTACGACTATGCATTGTTCGTTCTTGACCTGAACTAATTCTGGATTCACTTCTTCCACTTGATCCATGAACACCATTTCGGGTTTCGCACTGTCCGGATGAAGTTCCAGCCTATTCGGATATAACTTTGCGTAACGCATTTGCCAACTGGTCGTCCAAGGCCCTCCTAATTTTTTTATGTACCCGTGAAGTATGCAGTCAGATTCTGACGATAAAATAAAATGAAATGTTAGTTTGACGTTTCGGAGAGCAAATTTTGGCAACCGTTACCTTTCTCGTCTAAATCAAACAGCTTCTTCTGTTTCGCCTTCTTTTTATGTTCAACTTTATCGGCGTCAAAATTAATTGTTCCAAATACTGTTTCCGCAACTTCCGTTTGCCACCTTTCTGAAATTACTAACGGAAAATTTTTATACAACTCCTGATCTGCTTCTGTTAACTGCAAACAATTCAGATTTACAAAAATCAAACTAGGAAAATATTTAAATACCTTTATCCCCTTCGTGTCTTCTTCATCAAACGACCCTATATCAAACGCGTCGGCAGCATTTACTTCTCCTCGGGGAGGAATTAAAGGCGGAGTATATTTTTGATGATAAACTTGTTGCCAATCTATGCCGGCGAAAAACGGATGATCTTTCACTTCGTCCGCCCTGTAGACACAATAAATTAGAAATCTAGTTATATACGAAATTACACAAAATTACCCGGCTCCCTTACACCCTAATCGTTTATCCACGTCCCTTTGAAGTAAACCCTCCAAAAGCGACTTCAACTCTTTACTAAACGAATCGGGTAATTCTACGTTCTAAAACAAAACAAATGCGTTTGTAAGAGGGTGGCGCCCGAGCTTTATTTACTTACCATTGTTAGAGTCATTCTGTCAATTTCGTGCTTATCTTTTGTTTTATGTTGACGGAAAGGCGAATGCCCCTTGAGCAATTTATATAACATACAACCAAAACTAAACCAATCCGCACTAGAATCGTAGGCTGTACCTTTTGATAATACTTCGGGTGCCATGTATCCGTGTGTACCCCTATAAACAAAAGTCAAATTAAATTCTTATAAGAGATTCGGTGCAATATTTTTCTTATTTTTTCGAGTATACCGGAGTGAGATCTGCTACCTAGGTTGAATTTTTCATGTGCACAGAAACTTTCTCGGTTGAAGTATTTTCCAGCCTAAGCTAAGGATATGCACTTTCGTGACGTCACACAGTAGAAATACCCCGTGCGACAGCGTGACGACTTATCAACTGACGTGAAAATAAATTTGTGAAATGCAAAGCATTCATAAATATGAATTTGTAGAACGTTCAACTCTAGTTAAAAAATTAATTTTAATAATTTATTGGGTGTGGTTAAAACTGCCAAGTTTCACATCGAAAGAGATATTGCAAATTTTAAATAAATTAAGATGAAATAGAGCAGATATTGCAGAACATTATAAAATTCACCCTGCTACTTTAAGTAATTGGACGAGGAATAAAAATAAAACTGAACAGTGTAATGCAGTATCCTTAAATGCTAAACGCATACGTTTACCATTAAATGGAAAAGTAAACAAAACTGTATGTCGATGGTTAGGTAAATTGATAAGCTTAGGGGTTTTGCTGATTGCGGTCCAATGGTAATTGAGGTAATATCCCGATTGCTCTTACGGATATTAAAAAACCAGTCATTTCAATCTTAAAAGTCAGCTGGAGTTCGCGACTGGAGGCGATTATTTATTGGGCAATACATTTTAGGTGAATTGAAGGAAGCTTCTGAAAAAGTAAATCATAGAACTGTAAATAAAAAGGAAAAGAAAAAAGAAGTACTAGTGATGTAAATTTAGATTAGCTTAGTTCATCGGAGCCGTAGAAAAGTCTTCTATCGGATTGAAAAGTACGCAAAAAATTTATTTTAATTTTTAATCTAGTGTATCTGGTCTGGATCTGTGAAAAAATATCCTCCTAAACTCACTGGCTCTGGTCGTCTCTCAGCGAGCATGACATTTAAACCCCCTTTTTTTTAGGAAAGTACCAAGCCGCTGCCCAACTCAGATCAAACTAGCAGCCAATCTCACTCCAGTATCAAAAATAATTTCAATTCAACATGAATTATTTAAATCGAGGATGCTCACAGTTTTTGGGACAGAAATTTCGTACTCCTGCATTATACTTACACACTGGCATGAGGTTTTTTCTTAGAAAAATCACAGGCTAATCCAAGATCGGATATTCGAACATGTCCATGTTCGTCTAATAAAATATTGGCGGGTTTTAAATCCCTATATACAATATATCTCCTATGCATGTGTTCCAAACCTTAAAAATGTTTTTATTGTACAATTATCCCATAAAAATTCCATCTGCGTGAACAAGCAAAAGTCGTAAACCCTTTATGCACACCCTGTAAAATTTCTCGAGAATTTCACAATAAAACTCTTCTACATTTACAATTACGTGGCGGAAAACTAATCTCTATTTTTATGTTCTTGGTTGTAGTAACGACGTGGAATGAGATGAGAAAAGCATTAGAGCTTTAGTGATGACAACGGTCAGTGCGTCTGTGGAATGATAATTCGTTTGTCCGCGCTGATGGCTACCTCCTCATTTCCCGATTTTAATTGCAATTGCAGGGGCTCGATTAAGGGTTGCATTTTAAAGAAAATGTTTACGATTTTTGTTTGCAAAGCGATGTTTTTAAAAAAATTACCTAAAATAACTTCGGCAGCATAAAATTTCATTTCAGACTCATTAAAAACTCCGTGTTGACTTAGATGATAATGCAGATCACCCCCATTCATGAGATCCAAAATAAAACACAATTTATCTGTAGTATGAAAAGCATAAGTCATACACACTATGAAAGGACAATCTTGTCCGGTACTAACTAAAGATAACATAATTCGCTCATTTAGTGCTAATGTTTCACCCTGTTTCATTTTTATTCGTTTCTTGTCTAAACACTTCATTGCGTACATTTTTCCAGTATCCGCTTTCCTACATCCATAAACTTCCCCAAATCCACCCCTACCTATTATCCGATGAACACTGAAGTCGTTCATCGTTAACTACAAATTAATTATAACTTCAAATTTATATCTACAGAACTGCGGTTTCAACTTACCGAAATATTTAATTCTAAATTTTTCCATTGGCAAAACCTCGTATATTTTTCACTACAATTCAAATCAATTAATTCTACCTTCTATAAAAAAAAAACAATAAAATCTTACCTTTCTAAAAATTTCTTAAAAGGTTCGCCCCTTAAATGATTATAAATTTCTTCTATGTAAGGCTGTAACAAAAAGGATTTTAAATTTCGCGCTAAAAAAAATACGAGAACATTAATTGAAACCGCGCTGTTCCTTTTACAACTCCCAACATCCGTCGCACGGTTTTTTATTAATTTTTTATTAAATTTAAGAGTTAATTAATTTTGTAATAAAAGTAAGATAATTAATCAACAACATTGCGGCGTGAATTTCAAGACGTTAAAAGTATACGAGGGGCATAAAAGTTTTTGTGTCGTTTCAATTAAAATTTAAATCTATATTGGTAATTGGTACTATACATTTCCATTAATTATTTTCTCGCTTTATTACAGTTTTGTTGATTCGCGTGGTTTTTATGACACATTCACATCTCAGTTGGATTATAAAAATTTAACGATCACCCCGAGAAAATTATAAACTTCTTTTATAATTAAAATATTAAATAGTAATATTGGTAAGGGATTAGAATTAAACGGCGCGGCGGTGTTAAAATATCAAATTGCTTTCATGAAACGCAATCAACTAAAAAGCAATTACTACTCGCTTTCAGCTTTCAGCAACAAAGGCACATCGGGTGTTCCACAACGAAGATACGTGGACCGGTAGTATGTTCCATATTCTCCGCGCCAATCCCGGCTCTGGAAAATAAGGTAACTTCCCAAATAAGATTTTTTTATAAATCGATTTGGTTAATTACGCACCGACTCGTCTCCCACGGATAAGCTTAGTAATTATCAAGAACCGCGGAAAAAATTTGTATCTTGAACGAGCAAGTGAAAAATCCGGTGCTTTTAGTCGATCAATGTTCGGTACATTTAAATTTTTTAATTCAATTTCGTTACTTTAGAAATCCCTAAGATTTACTTCAAATAAAAAAGTTTTCGTAAAGAGAAAACCTATCCTCGCAAGTAGCGCAATAAATAAAAGCTTCAATTTCTCTCTAATAAAATATGCACAAAAGTTGGATTTAATTAAATTTTCTATAAAAGTTTTTTCATCGCAAAGTCAATTAAATGATTTAAAAATCTTACCTCAAACAGTGAAACGGGTACATCGTTCTTCAGTAGATATTTTTGAACGTGCTGTAAACACTCTTCGGAATAATGCTGAAAAAAAACAAAATATTTAGTCACGTAAGTTTTTAGAGTTCAGCAATAAGTTCTGTATTTCTTTAAAATACATTAAAAGTCATTCGCCATCTATGATGGCTCGATGAAACTATCAGTTTAAGGTTATGTTAATTTTGGGACTGTAGGACTTGGACGAACCGAATTGTTGGTAGTCGAAATTCGTTTTATCGGAGTTGGACTGTAACTAAAATTGTTTTTCGTTCGAACCTTTGCAATATAAACATATAGAAATAATAATTTTTCTGTTGGGAAAAAAAACTATTATTTATTAGCAGTTAATGCAAAATTGATGACGATATTCGAAAAACGTTGGCCTAAAAAAGCACTTTAGAGAAATCTATTACGTTACATAAGACATTAACATTACGAGGAAAATGCTGTATTTTCTTGTTAAAAATCGCAATATCCTGTTTTAACGAGTCTTCATTATTTATTTTGTTGAAGAAAAGCTAAATCAAAAATGTTTTTTCAGCTTTGACTGAAATTGTAAATAAATTATTGAGATTGCCAAATCAATGCTCCAAGCTGATTTTCTTGGGTGTCAATCGTAATTTAAGACAACGCGTCGCTTTCAGAAACCGTCAATAGCATAGAAAGAAAAACATTGATGCAAATGAAATTGTAAACTGCAAATGTAGTGCGGTAATTTTTAGGTTCAATCTCTCGAGTGTTATATACAGAGTTTCCCTTTTAAATCAAATATCCGCAATATCTCGAGATATAAATTGATTTTCATTTTTTCCAAGTGATGTGGGGTCGAAGTATAACTTTTTGTCCAAATGCACACCATAAACCATAACACCTCCGACATCCATTTGATAAATTGGTAAAATGGGTTCTTTATGTTCTTTTTTTCGTAATTATTAAAAATTATTAATTATAAAAAAAATTTTATCTAAAAAAAATATATTAATAAATAAATTTTATTAACTTATTTAAAAATACTATTTTTATATTGCAATGACCCTAGCTATACAAATCTTATAAAATTTGCTTAATTTATAAAGTAATTTAAAGCTGGGCATTCATTTTTTGTAGCTATGAGCTCTTCAAGTTTAAAAATTTTTATCAATTCAAAAATTCAATGCTCACTTTTGTTACCTTTGCTGTGGTATTGGAGCGCACATGTTATCCCAGCTGGCTTAAGTACGCCTGGTTACACAAATTTTGATGCGTCGTATTTTAACAAATAACCAAGTTTTATTACTTTTTCTTCCAGTTTATAATTTTCTCACTTCTCTTTATTAATTAAAATAAAACAACATATCAAATTAACTTAATTACATTCACTCAATTAACAATTTTAATTAGAATTGCGGGTATGGTGTTTCATCCGCTTGATCATTCGACGTCAAGGCCGTAGCCTAAGTGTCCTGCCAGGGTTGCCAGGTTGGTTTAGTTGAAAATACCTAGATGTCGGACAATTTATCCCTAGACATCTTAATATTTTGTTTAAAACAAACATTTTACACTGTTTTACAATATTTACATGATAATTTTGGATATTTCAAGGTGAATGCGTTTTAAGAAAAATTAAAAAATTGTGGGGCAGCACGTGCACTAGGAAATAACGCCATTTTCTAAAAATAGAAGAGAAAATAAAAAAATGAATATGAACAAAATTGAAGACAATGAAATTTGCGACAAAAATGCCTAATAAGTTTTGCTGTAAAAACGATTTTTATATGATAAAAACAGTGTTAAAAAGGAACAATTTAATTGCTAACATAGGAGCTCCCGATTACTTTTGTGAGTAACTGTATGTCTGGGTGGTTCCCCGGTTCCTTTACAATTAAAAAAAATGCTTGTAAACTACAAACTAACTTCATATTCAGTAGGAAAAAACAAGTTAAAGAAAAATAATTGATAACATGAACAGAATTTTTGATTATAATAAACGATGTTTTTGCGTGTAGTCATATTCGTTCGGCCCGTTCTTCGCGAAAGTGATAATAAATAATAAATACCCGAATGATAACATTAACCATGATTCCAGTAAGCGGCGTGCACTCTGTATTAGAAAACAAAAGTTTTTTAAGATACGACTTCGTCAAAGGAACAACCAGAATTTTTTTGTTTGTATTGCGTGTAGAAGTGGCCAAGTTTCATATAGTAAATTGAAAGTTTCATGAATTTTTAAAGCTGCGCTATTTGCCGATAGATGGCTTTGGCTCATAGTGAGTATCTCATATTATCCCTAGATTTACAAGGAAATTAAAAAAAAAATCCCTTTTCCTCTTTCCACTTGTAAAATCCCTAGATTCGGGAAAAATCCCTAGACATGGCAACGCTGTGTCCTGCATTACCCTACTCCCACTTTCAAGTCCCACTCTTCTTACGTTCTTCCCACTCTCTTTTATTTTTACATAGCAAAACTTAACAAACTTTATACAATGTACACCGTTATAAATAAATAATGAAACAAAACTCAAACTTTAAAATAATTTACAAAATAATATGAAATTGTGGTTTATAGCTTTTCGAAACACGACAATATATAGTAATATTTATATTTAAATATCAACCCAAAATTTAATTTGTTGGTACACCAAATTTAGCTATGTTAAATTGTCAGAGCAGGATTTTATGCATTTCCTTTTTTTAATTCTAGAAAATATGCCCAAATATGCACGGTCAGTATATTTCAGTCGAAATATGCAATATCCTAAAAAAATAACACAAATATGCAAATGCATATAATCCGGTCTCTAATTATGAGGAATCAGTGCGACCTTTAGGCTGCACAATTTGGTCCATTAAGTACCACATCAATTAATTTCGACGAAATTCGCATATTTTATAGTATGTTAAGTTAGGGTGAGTTGTATAAAGATTGGATTAAAATTAAATCTAACCCAATTCGGTGCTTATAAAATCACAACGTCAAAGGCTGAGCTTTACACAGCTGACCCTAACTTAACTTTTATCCTGACGTAATATTATATAAAATATGCGAATATGGTCGAACTTAATTGGTGAGCAATTCAATGCACCAAGTTGTGCGGCCTAAAGGCCGCACTGATTCGGGACAACCTTCCAATTTTTATAGATTTTTAACTTAAAATGAATCAATCGAAGGTATGTTACGAACAGAAAGACAAAGTTTCTTATATATTTTACGATTTAAAAAAATAATTATAAAAAATTAAGTACTAATATAAACATTAAATTTTATGGATATTTTAAAATTTCGGGTAAACATCCAGTTTCAATTTCTTGATTGACTCTTTCCATAAGATAAGCCCCACCTATGGCGTGTTTATTTGGGGTTAAAATTGCACTGGATAATGGCAGATCTAGAAAAGCGCAGACTTTTGAGACAATATATTGCTCGAGTGTAAGCTGTTTTCCAAAGATGTTACAATATATTTTCATTAAAAAGATCAAGTATTGTTTTTGATGTGTAACATCTTTCAACTCGCTTATGGGGGTAATTTCGTGAAATGGGACGGAAATGTGTAACAGGAAGCCAGAAAAGCGCGCGCTACTTGATTTGACTAATGAGCGCCAAAATTATTTTATCGGAATACATAGACATCAAATAATAATGTTGCTTACTAGCAAGGTGAGATGTCAGATGTTACACATCATATACGAATACTGTAAGGTTCGTTTTTTTATTTGTAATTACTAAATAGATTTAAAGGTAAGTCAATGACGCGCAGTGACAGCGCTCACCGCCCGTCATAAATAAATTTTTTTCCTTAATCTAATGACGAGCAGTTAAATTTTTTCGCGGATTTCGTTACTTAAATGTTCAATGCAAAATATCGAGAAAAAAAAATTTTGTTTTTTGAGAGAGAAGTCATTTAAATTTTCATTTGTTAACTTAAAAGTTATAATTAACAATATGAAAATATGTAAATAATTTGAACTCTTACATATTTCATTAAAATACGAGTATTGAACTATAAATTCTGAAAGTTTCATTGAAATATCTCTGATAGTTTTTTAATTATAGATTTTTTAACTAAAAGTCATAAAAATTTTCATTAACAAAAAAATTGTTGTTGAAATGAAAATTTTTAAAAACTGTTTTGGGGATTAATTTTTGATAGTGACTACTTCATGAAAAAATACTAATATTAAAATTCGATGATCAATTGGAAAATGGGGGGTCCACTTGACGTGATCTTGCTCTTACTTCAGTGTAAATTAAGTAATTACTGAATAATGTGGTTTTAAGTTTAATTCTAGAATTGCATAGAAAGTATGAATTATGCAAAGAATCCAACGTGTGGGCCCGGGTAAATTTTTATTATGTGCCAAGAAAAGAAAAACCGGTCGAATTCAATTGACGAAGGAATAAAAAGTACTGTCAATACGTTGACACATCAAATTTATACCAACTGGTAATTGAATTTATTAGCCATTAACTTCTCGCTTGATTCTATTTCTGTACGCTTGATTAGGAGTCATATAAGTGCGACGACAAACGTAAAATTACTCTTTTTTATACGACCAACAAACCATTAAAACCGGTTAATGCAATTTAAAGGGCAAACAGACAAAATATGAAAAAATAAATTTGCATTTTATTATTATTCCAATATCGTTCGGTGGCACCGATTTAATATAAATTTAAAAACTTTCCTTGCCCATAAAAGTTGCAATAACTTCCATTATAGAGTTTATTATCCATTTGTATTAGTAGTTTTTGTCCCAGAGGTAACTAAATCCCGAGTAAAATTGAAAAATAATTCACTTTATTGCAATTAGTTTTTTATTATTGCAATCAAGTTCTTTTATCGGGAATTTCTTTCATTTTTCGAACTTTTCTTTTTTTAGCGAAAATTAACGGAAAACAGTATTGAACCAAAAATTTGATAAGACAAAGCCCTAACTTTAGTTGTTCGATTGATTTTATAAGAAATAAAAATTTTAGATACTCGAGATTTTCTTTTCACCAACCCTGCATCTCTGCATGTTCTGAATCGTTGTTAAAGGTTTCAAGTCTGGTTTGTTGAGCTTGAAGTAGCTTTAAGAGCACCATAGAGAGTGCTTGAAAAGTTGAGTTTCCCTAGTTTTCTCATATTGAAAACTATTATAAATTTTAAATAGAATGCACTCCATTCAAATTTTTAATCAATAATTTCAAACAAAAAATTATATCTTGAAATTCACGGTGTTTCATATACAGGATGACGTGTTTTCGGCTTTTAACCTTTGTTCAAATAATGAATTTTAACTCTTATGTAAAGAATACATACTTACATAGAAAAATAATATTTATAAAAACAATAAAAATAACAAATAACAGGTTTGGACTAAAAATATTTAAATAAACAAGAAATGAATTATGAAAAAATTACGTTATAAAATGATGAAAATTTAAAATATAAAATAAAAACTTTGTAATACGATATAAAGACCCCTATTTCATAATTATTATTGATCATCAGTCGTATTTAACATAAAAAACCAAGAAATTAAAAAAATTACTTAAAATGAATGTGACTTACCAAACTAGACCAAACAATATCACGTGTCTCAATGAAATTTTAAGGTCAAATAAATAAAATAATTTTTATATCACGGTACAACCGGGTATGAAGTGGAGAGCGCACTGCGTCGTCGTATCACTTTTTTAAATTTCTTGCTTTCTCATGTTAAATACGACTGATGATCAATAAAAATTGTGAAATAGAGGCCTTTATATCGTATTACAAAGTTTTTATTTTATATTTTAAATTTTCATCATTTTATAACGTAATTTTTTCAAAATTCATTTCTTGTTTATTCAAATAATCTTAGTCCAAACCTGTTATTTGTTGTTTTTATTGTTTTTTTAAAAATTATTTTTCCATTTTTCCTTTACTTAACAGTTAAAATTCATTATTTTAATATTTTGTTTAATTTGTTTATTTAAAATTACATACTATAGTCGAATTCATTTTAACTCGCGTATGACTTATCGAAAAAATTGTATGAATCAAAATTTACAAAACGTATGTCTTAGGGTTCTTTATATCAAACGAGATGTCAGTTAAAATCGGCGTACGTTTAATTCATTTTTATTACAAAGTTACGGCGACGTATTCTTTTTTTCTGTCTCTTTTCTAATAGTCACTTTTTTCTAAATATGACAAAGATAACCAAATGTTATACGTTTAATCTCACTGCATATAAAGATTAGTCATACGGGAGTTAAAAAAAATTCGACTATACTAACTACCACACTATAGACTTAAAAATATTCATTTTTTCGGTTTGTAATATTGTAAATTTGAATTTAAATATAATGAGCGCAAAATTTTAAATTTCGTTCATTTTTGGTTACTTTAAAATACGACGATTTGGCAACAGGGGTTTTAAAGAAACAAGATGTTCATTTCCGTTAGAAATGAATTTACCGTTAGGATTAAGAGGGTAGGTAGATAGGCCCTTACATGTTTGACCATAGAGGTAGAAAGATTCAATAATTGAATTTAAAATTGTTTCAAATATAATTTAGTTATCAACAAATTTAAAATACGTAAGTTTAATACATTTATTAATAATACTCTAATTAAATAAGGACAGGATGGGGTGTTAGAATTTTCAAGTTAATACGTAAAAACTTATCGACCACGCGGTCAGGTAAGTTGCCACGCGTTTAAAACTATTTTAAAATTACTTCATCTTCAGTTTTAAGATTTAATTTATTGATTTGAGATTATGATTTATATATTATTATATTTAAACGCGATGTGGCTAATGTAATAAAAGGGATTGATTATTCATATGTGACCTAGGAGGTATCTTTATAATACAAAATATCGGTGGTGATTGGAGCTTATTGTGGGAATACGAAGTAGGGGTACTTGTTTGTGATAATTAATATGAAGGCGGTTCTTTGCTGTAGAAAAATATATTGCATTAGATAATTTAAAATACATGAATTACACAACAGGAAAGAGGACGCTGACTATCATAAGATGACCGTCTCAAGAAATGGCACTAGAAGTGGTAACCGCAATCTAGGACCTTCTATGTGAACCAGCAAATTATGTGAGCAAGTTGCTTGATTTTCTTTTTCAAATATCTCTCAATGAGATAATACCAATAATGGTATTTAAGAACTGTTATTAACAAATATTAACAAAGTTTCTTTATGATTATTTGCGGCCACATAATAATTTAGGATAATGACGCTAGGTTTAAGTATGGACGATTTATTTAGATTTAAGTATTGATCAGTTAGATTTAAGTACTGACGACATAACAATTAAGAAATACATATAGGCGCTTCTTTACAAAGTATGATAAAGATTGTGGGTGGTCATTACACATGAATAAACAATTACAAACGTTACGATCAGAGGAATTAACTATCAAACAGTTATTAAATCAAATTTCAAACTAAAGTATTCTGAATTAAATGATATCAAGGAGATTAACTTTGCTGGTAAATTGGTTGTTAGACTACCTTTTTCTTTTCGGTTAAATAAATATTCATCGTTGAACCGAATCCTGTGTTTTATTTAATTTGTGTGTAGGTACTAATTATTCCTTCAGGTGTCCTGTCAGTGATTCCGCCACTGACGCATATAAGTTTAGGTTAGAGGTTAGAAAACAAGGTAACGACGTTAACATTCAAAGAGCCATCCGCAGATTTAAAAGGACTTGTAAGCGTTACTACGAAGGGGATCACAACGTGCGAGGTTTGTTTGACGATCACAGCTTTGGTTTGGTTTGGAACTTTGATTGGAGAAGGCGGTAATTCAAATTGAAGAACCAAATATTACAGGTTATTTCAAGATTAAATAATATTATAATATGATAATATAAAATATAGAGTAGTAAAATAAGAGGAGAGGGGGGGGGGGCTGACCAGAAGTAAGAATTTTACTCTGACCGTCTCTCTTTGGTAGACATACTGTCATGTTTCAAAAGTGATTAGGACCCACCCTATACATTTTGGTGAAAATTTATTTTCTATTTAAGTTATGTTTAAATTTTTTTAATTGGTAAGATTGAAGAATTTGTTAGGTGGGGGCCGATCACGGGGAATTCGAGTCTTTTCGCCGATAGCCACCGCCCAAGCCTGTTGTGCGATTTTGGCTTGAGGCGATTATTTGATTTTGATATAAATTTTGATTTTGATTTAAATAAAGTGATTTGATGCGAATGCATTATTGCGCCTTTTTTTTGATGATATTTTTGATATTTTAATTTGGATAAAATTTTTATGAGTGGCTACTGAACTATAATTAATTTGATTTGATTGATTTGGAAAAGAAGAAATTCAAATCATAAATTTGGATTTGCATTTGATATTGGAAAATTAAAATTTATATTATTTGTAAGTGCGAGCGTGTGGCCAGTGACTTATAACTCGACGCTTTGGATAAGGCAAATCAAATTTTGTTCCTTTCGAATAAAATTGAGATTTTATTTTATTTTGCATTGAATTCAAACTGGATTTGAATTTATAATTTGAAAGACAAATTTGATGTAATTAAAAAAGAAAAAAAATACAACCAGAGTAATAATACACGTCAATACATTTTTGTACTTCACAAGATTTTTGCTAGGATTTTCTTAAAGTTTCTCTTCATTTGTACACCATCGAGAAAATCTGAAAAAAAACCCTTCTCAAAATTCTGTTTATGTTCAAAGACTTTAAGTAACGTCTAATTATTCATATTTATCTTTTATCGGCCAGCATTATACGGGAATAATTGGTGACAAAGACGGCGTAATACTGCATGGAATGCAAAATTTTGGTAAAAAATTAAGAATAATTTTATTAAATATTTCAATAAAATTACGAATACGAAAATGTACTAAATATGTTTATCCACTGACATTGACCAAGTTCGATCCCAATCCAGTTTAATTGAACGAGGTTATTGTTTAAATGTGTCAATCAAAAGTTAAAAATTAGCGCAATTTTTCCGTAATAATTGGTTAGGTACGTGCGGACAACAATAAAAATTAATTTAACGAAAAAATTTGTAAGTGTGAAAAAACAAGATGTGGGATGTAAAACGATTAAAAAATATTTCGGGCTGCGTATTTATAGAAAATAACAAATAAGCAAATGCCGCGCAATGTGCGAAAGATCACGGTTTGTATAAAAAGTCGGTGTTTCAGTTTGTTCAGATTGTTACTTTCCTAAAATTAGAAAAATCCAAGTATCGCAAGATTTTTCCGTAACACTTAATACTTATTACGGAAAAATTATGGCGACACCTTAAGCTTTTATGTTCTACTCGGCATAGAGCAACCAGAGCAGTCGTATACTACAAATAAAACATAGAGCACTTACGTGTGTGTGAGATAAAAGTTCTTTCATGATAAAATTGTCGTATATTTCTTTAGTTTGTTTCAGTCGCTCCTCTACAGTTTCCAATTTCTCGTAAGTTTTAATCTGAAACAAAAACAACATTTGAGCAAATTTATTTTCTAATAAACAACTTCAATAATAATAATCATCATCAAGTACAGTCCAACTTCATTTATTTACGTTAACTATCCACAAGAGCTAACTCTCAACAGCACTTGCAGAAAATGAGCACTTTAACATTGCGAAAGAAAATGTTGGTTGTTGTTACATTTTTGCTGTAAAAGCTCTCAAGAACACAGTTTTTTAAATTAAAACAAAAAATTAATTATATACCTAATAGACCTAATGGCGTATGTACACCAGTTAAGCCCATTTCTCTTGGGCAAACAAGAACAAAACGTACGTTTGAAAAAAATTTATAAACCCACAAAATGATTTAATACCAAGCATTGCACTTCGGAGTACACGGTAAAAAATAGAGAGCGGATTACTCGAGCGTCGAACTTTTTTACCGTGTTTTTCTTTTTAGATGTAAGAGAGTAGGAAATTGGCGAAGTTGAGAAGAAATAAACGCATACATCAAATATGTGTCAATATAAAATTTTAATTTACTTTTTAAATGAAAATATTACTCGGGGGAAATTGATACGAGACGCGATATCGCCATAATTTACACAAGACGAAGACAATTTTTACAACACTTTACGTTACAATGTATTATCAATGTTCTTAATTTTTAAAATTGGATGCAGACGTCCTTCAAATTAAATATTCTTGTAATCCTTGTCCAAAGTTAAATACATTTGACCTACCTGTGGGTAGGCTAATGAGATTAATAATATATGAAATAAAACCGATCGATACGATTTCAATCATGCCTGTCTATCTCAACTTGAAGAGGGTAAGTTAAAAATTGGAAATTTCTAAAAATGCGAGATCCACACGCGACGAAAAAGTACAGCTTCGTCCAGAGCATCTTCAGATAAAACGTAAATTATAGAAAATTATTTTTCAGGGTGTAAAAAAATCACATACAAGCATAATAAATGTAATTTTAGAAATAAAAACAGCAATAATAGCTGCATCTTGAAGCACTTCACTTCAGTGAAGCGCTTCTTCATATTTACAACCAAAAGTTTTCATTAATTAAACTAGGGAAGTTTGTAAAAAGTGCTTTCATTACAAGGGTCATTGAACAAAAACATTATTGCAGTCTACATTTTCATTTACTAATGCAGCAATAATTACGAGATAAAAACCTCTCGGTATTGTGTTTCCCAATTTGAACAAATAATTTATAACGAGAAATTTTCAGATGGAAAATAAAATTTGGAGATCTTATTTCTAACAAAATGAAACTCTACATTAACATCAAATTACACTTTTGTTCGGCGTTCATTATAATTCCTATAATAAAGAAGCACTAAAAACTTCAATCGAGAAAATTTTATCAAGATGTTTTGAACTATTAATTGATCGGGTTATGTTCAGGGGTGCGTGGTAGAAATTAAATATAATTTTGTTAATCTGTGTGTCATCGTTAGATTTTCCAGCTAGCTGCTTTAATAATAATATTAATGTGTGGTACATCTACATAATTCAAAGGAATAAAATGGTAAAAAGCGCCTTTCAAAATTTGAGAGTGCATATTTCATGTTTTTATTTTTAAGACATATAAGTGCATATTGTAGTGTTTCGAAACTTAAAAACATTATTTATTTATTTTGTAAATTACGGGTATTTTGAAATTTGTTTTGTCTGTAAATGTTAATTATTTATTTGTAAATGCACTGTACATAGTGTGAAGTTTGAAAATTTAAGGTTGGCAACAAAAGTAAGTAGGAAGGGATGTTCAGCGAGGTTAGCCTAGCAGACCGCGTTGCGCCAGCTTGGCGAGCGGAGGATCGTTATTCCCGCTACGCTAAGTTATAATTTTGATTTTTTGACTGCTTAAAATAAAAAGTAATTTGATTTGAATCGAGGGTGGAAAGTGGAAGTGCTGCAAGTGATTGATAGAAAATTTGGAGTTTTAGAAGTTTGGTTATTTGTTGAAATATCACAACGAATTTGTTAAACAAGGCGACCAGGTGTCAACAGCCGTCGGAGCGATACCACATGAAGTAACGACAACTTTTAGCTTAGCAACCAATTTGTTCAACACATTTGAAAGCAAATTTAAACAAAATTAATAAGAATAACAAAGATTTATAATTGAAAATTTAAACTAAAAATATTTGAACAATTAAAGAGTCTCATGTTAAGAAATATAATAGATGTACCCAGCAAGCAAAATAATTTTTCTGAAAATTTTTACAAATGTGAATAGCAAGGGACATTACAATAAATTTAGATAATTTAAAGAAAATAAAATTTAAAAAAGATAAACTTGGAGAATTGTGATTTGAGGGCTGATCTTCCATCACAATGAGTAATAAAAATTACAAAAATGCGGCTGGCGTATAATCTCATTGTTAATTGTAATGAAATCTCTCAATAAAATTAATTAAAAAAATTAAAGGTTTTTAGAACATAATCTTTTTATTTTTAAAGCATATACGTGCATATTTCAGACATTTATTGCTGCATATGTATGTGCATAAATTTCACACTCGAGTGATATGCGTATCGTACGGGGAACGGGAACAAGCAGCGGAATTGTAGCTGAAAACTTATGAAAAAATTCACTGAAACATTTAATTTTATTATTTATTTCCTTCGTGATTTTTTTCAGAATTTTCTAACAGCTAGAAAAAAAGTTATGGATTAAAAACTAAAAAATCTGTTATTGCTTATTACTACCCCAAAAATAGAAAAAGTGGATTAAAATATGCATTGAAAAGGTACTTTTTGACTTTCTGTGACATTTAATTTGGTAACTTTTTTACATCTTATCCGGCTACACCATTTTCCGCCCATTCATTAACCAACCAACTTGAATCATCTTCCTATACCGAGCACCCTGTATATAACTAAACGAAATTTAATTCCTAACAGCGGTGGTTAGTCAGAGAAAGCAAGAGAAACTTAGCTTCCCCTAAAATTCTGGACTATTATTTTAATTAAAATTTTATTTTTGCAAAAAATTTCATTTCGTGCATATTTTTGTTAATATTTTATATTAAATAGATCAAATAACAAAAAAAAAGTTAATTTTCGAACTTGTAAAATTAAAATGTCTATAATAATTAAACCTAACAAAATGTAAAAAAAAATAAAAATTTTAACTGTGAAGTACAGAATACATACTACAAAGAAAATATAATATTTAAAAACCGCTAAAATGACAATAATTCACATTTAACAGGGTTGAACTTAGAATAAACAAGAAAATAGAATTCTGAAAAAATTACGCTATAAAATAAAATAAAAAACTCTGTAACATAATATAAAGGCCTCTATTTCACGATTATTAGCTATCCTCAGTCATGTATAACAGTAAAAATAACAAGTGAGAGCAAATATACCAAACAAAATTGAAAAAATTATTTACAAAATCAAGAAATTAACCAAACTTTAAAATAAATGTTGCGCTTACCAAATAACGTTCACGAGTCTAAATGAAATTTTAGGTTAAGTAAATAAAATGAATCTTTTTCACCTACACTGTAGGGATATGAAGTAGAGACATACAATGCCATCTATCACTTCGAAAATTAAATTTGAAAAGAAGGTTTCAAATTTTTTTTTGGTAAGCGCAACATTTATTTTAAAGTTTGGTTAATTTCTTGTTTTTTTTAAATAATTTTTTCAATTTTGTTCGGTATATTTGCTCTCACTTGTTATTTTTACTGTTATACATGACTGAGGAGCGATAAAAATCGTGAAATAGAGGCCTTTATATTATGTTATAGAGTTTTGTATTTTATTTTATAGCGTAATTTTTTCAGAATTCTATTTTCTTGTTTATTCTAAGTTCAACCCTGTTAAATGCGAATTATTGTCATTTTAGCGTTTTTTAAATATTATGTTTTCTTTGTGGTATGTATTCTGTACTTAACAGTTAAAAATTTTATTTTTTTAACATGTTGTTAGGTTTAATTATTATAACATCACATACTACAATGTAACAAAAAAATACTTACAAAAAAGTTCTAAAACTCTTTTAAGTTATTTTCTATTTAAAATGTCTAAAATTGGGCGCCTTGAAATAAAAAAAAAAGTCGCGGCGGGTTCCTTCCAATTCAGGTTTTTTGAGTAATTTTCACAGAGTTTACGGCTCTTAAAAAAATAACATTCCTACACAACATAAATAAACAACACATAAAGCTTATATCAACAAATAATAGGTAGGTAACCTTATAAATTTTGAATAATAATGCAATTAGCAATTCGTAGTTAGTTCAAATAATGATTCAGTAGTACTCCAGTAGTTAACAAACAATTAAACAAAATTTCTTACGATGTTGACAAATTTGATGAAAACAAATCTCTTCATATAATTATTTTCAGTTTGTTACAGTCACTGTAGGTTGGGTTTGTGTTCGTTATGGGTCCATTGAGCAGTACATAATTTCAATGTTAAAATAATGAATTTTAACTGTTAAGTAAAGAATACATACTATATAGAAAAATAATATTTAAAAAACAATAAAAACAACAAACTAACATTTAACAGTTTTGGACTAAGAATATTTGAATAAACAAGAAATGAATTTTGAAAAAATTACGTTATAAAATTGATGAAAACTTAAAATATAAAATAAAAACTTTGTAATACGATATAAAGGCCCCTATTTCACAATTATTATTGATCATCAGTCGTATTTAACATGAAAAACCAAGAAATTAAAATTACTTAAAATGAATGTGACTAGACCTAGACCAAACAATGTCACGTGTCTCAATGAAATTTTAAGGTTAAATGTTAATTTGTTGTTTTTATTATTTTTAAATATTTCTTTTATTTTTTTATGTAAGTATGTATTCTTTACTTAACAGTTAAAATTCATTATTTTAACATTAAAATTATCCCCCGCCGGACTTACAAAACAGTGCCAAATGCAGTGATACTGAGCTTAACGACATTAACTTTAAAATTTTATTGATTAATGTTATCAGAAATTAATTTAGTAAATTATTTCAACATTCAATAATTCTCTCATGATTATTACATTTTAACTTGCATTATGGAATTTTACCTAATCGAAATAATATTTATTTTCAATTTTGTATTATATTGTTTTTATGACCTGTAGCCTTCAGTTATAGGTTAATGCCACTTGTTTATTTTATTATCGTAAGTGTTTTATCTTAATTAAATAATCTATGCTATCACAATAACTTTACTTTAAATAACATTCTTTTGTTTTTCGAAGGTTTAAGAATCCACGAACGTTTTTCGAACCTAGGCTTAAAGAACTATGAATTATATCCCAAAGCCAACTAACGCATGTCGTCAAATTTTGATTGCTAGTGAAACTAGAGCGCAATTTATACTACACAAAGTGTAATAATAAGTACAATAGAAACGGGTAAAATTTTAATCGGTTTTGGAATTGCAGCACACATATAAAAAATATAATACTCCCCATAAATTATTATCCATTTTGATAGCTTTGTTTGAAAACATGCAAAGTAAATAAATTTTTGATGCCCGAGTCACAAATCGATTTCGTCCAACAAGTCGAAGCAACAGCTCACATCGCTCGGTTATAAACGGATATGCTTGAATAATTCGTTTGTTTAATAAAACCGAAATGCAATTTCACTTTGTATACGAATTTTGTAAAGTTTCGAAGAAACTTCTTTACAAATAAAACCAATAAAACAATTAACAAAAAATTTATAAAATTAATCTGGAGCGACGGCGACGTAAACTTTATAGAAGTTTGGACGATTTTCCTACTGTCTTCCAAGTTTTCCATTTACTTTGATTGTTTTAGACATGTTAGACACCAAATTATAAATAAACCATTTGCATCAAAGAAAATTCTATTAATAATTAAAAGCTACACCACGAGACTTTGATGAAAAAGCATTTAAAACTAGGAAAAATTTTGATGGTTTGAATTCAGTTTATCATGGACATGAATATAAAACGAGATGTTAGTTATTATGTGACTTGCAGACAAAAAAGTGCTTCTATTCACAAGCCAAAATGAAAAAACATCATCCGCTAATAAATTTCTATAAAAAGTTGTTTGCATAGCAAAAACAATGAAAAGAGTTATGATTAAAATTTTTGCGTAAAAACATGTACAAAAGAGAATCCGTTCTATTTAAAATAAAACAGACAACTAAATAATTTGTTAGGCATAGATTTTCAGAAACTTGCAGTTGATAAAGTCGCTTAAGGCAGTATTCTAGTCTATAGAAGCCCGAATTTCAGATATTCTTTGACGATCGATAAAATAAAAGCAATTAATATTTTAACTATACTTTTTTTTTGTCATCAATTTATATATATTTTAGGAATTTATAAAAAAATTTTCAATAGAAAATAAATAAACTTCACAAAGTTACACGCTGTTGAAGTAGAGAGGAAAAAAAAGAGCGTGTTCTTGTCGACACGATTCCAACCCTTCTAGTCATCTCAAAATCAAAGAAAAGGTAGATTCTTAATCAGTACAAATGTCATTATGGTAGGAACCAGGAAAAATGAAACAAAAAATTTTTTTCGCGAAATAGCGGCTACTCAGAAAAAAAAGTTGATTTTTTCAGTTATTTTTTAACTTTCCGTATTTTTAAAATATAGTAAAAATTGAAAATTATGATTTTTTGTTGGTTCCTACCATAGAGGGATATATAAAGAAAATTCATGCCAAATTTCAAGAAAATCGGTCAATTAGAACTTGACATTTTATGCCAACCAATTCGAAAAGAGTAGTTTCGAGAAAAACACGATTAAAAATATAAGTTAAGTTTCAGGCAGTTTAACTGATAGAACAATACATATAACTTACATTTCTTCAATCAGCGATTCTGGCTCCATACATCGGGCCTTCTTCTATCTCAAATCGAACATTTAAATAAGCAAAATTTAAAAAACACAAAAAAATAAAGGGTAGTTTTTAATACTTTTCTTAGATTCGCTCCGTCTAAACCGGTTGAGTTGCCACGACACTAAAATGGCTATAACCTTTAAAATAATTCGAATTTCTAAAAATCCTTTTAAGAAGATATTCTTGAATATCCAAACTATCGAAATATGAAAACAAAAATTTTCGATTTTTTTAACTTTCTAGACTAGAATACCGCCTTAAGCTCAACGAACACTGAATACCAAACGATATTATTTTTTGAAAATGTTTCAACGGGAAGTATTAAGCGATTTTAGCTTAGCCCAATAAATCTCTTCCTGCCGTTTAACACAGGATGTTCACAAAAAATCTTTGCAGCCGGTGTCCGTTCAGCTTTAATGCAGGCTAGGTCCACTGCTTTCCAACGAGCTCAATCATTGATGAACCAGTTAAATAGGGAATAAAATTGGACTTGAGTTTGCAACTCATTTGGGAAATACAATCAAGTTACGAAAAACGAACGGTCAAAACCGATGATGGTAACAAATGAATTACAAGAACTTCCAGAAACGCCAATCGGAAAAATTGGAAAAAAGTAGCAAAACATGAAAAGGGAATAAAAGTTAGAATAATCGGCGATTTCCCATTAAGTAATAAATTAATTTAGTAAGAATTTATTCGTAAATAATGAAATTAATTTGAAATTTCCATTTGCTATAATTAACATCCACGAGTGGAAGAGGCATTTTTGAAATAACTTCACTAAACTGTTGGGGCATAAAAGGCGCATAGCGAAGATGTTGCTTTCACTCGAAGGAAGTTTTTAACATCTCATTATATAGCTGGTAATAACGGCAACCAAAGTGAGCCTGAAATATTCAGTATTATTAAGGGTGGTCGTTAGTTTCTTCTCCAAATTTATGGAACACGCAAATGCGTGTGTTTAATAATTAATTAGTCTATTTAATTCACGATGGCGCAGTATCAACGAATTTAATTATATCGAGATTAGGATAAAATAGTGAGGATTCAATACGGGCGAAAATTTTGGAATAAATTTAAATGCCAAAATGTTAAACCTCAAAATTATACGAAATTATGCAAAATCTCGTGAAATTCTAACAAATCCAGGACCGATGTTACGTGAAACCATTGCACAGTTTCGTTTTCCCAATTTTAAGGTTTAATCGTCAGACTTCGGAAGAAATATTCTCATCCTCCGGTACAAAAATCACCACTCCTCATAATGGGAGAAAACGAGCAAAAAGATTTTTCATTATTTAATGAAATTGTCTTGTAGCAAATCGAGAGTCGTAAAGAAATAATAAAGAGACATCGAAATAAACGATAAGATAATTCTTTCGCCTATATTGCGTGCTCGATAATCTTCGACTTAGTAAATTAGCATTGTTTATCCTCTAATATTATTAATTGATAACGCGAGTAAAAGCTTTTCATATATTGGAACCGAACATGTCTGAAATATTTAATGGGGTAGTTATATTATACGTCGTGTTTGAAGTTGCTCTAACCGCATCTAGTGTAGTTTTAGTTTATCTAGCATTAAAGTATTCAATTACTTGCAGAGCTTCAAATTAATGGAAAAGTGATCGATGATCGGAGTTATAGACAAGGTGGTGCTAATGGAGTTGCTATACGATCAGTACAAAAAAGTTAATAAAATTACCGACCCGACTGCGCCAAGTAGATGCATAAATCGCACACGTTAAAATATTAAAGACTTTCTTCCACCTTACATAAATCTAGGGAACTGTTAATAAGAAACTGGGAGTAAAGAAAATAATTAAGCAGGTCATGATGGCATCAAAGAAAGTTCTAAAACAACCATTCACGGAATATTAACTCCCTGCCAACAATAATTATCTTTTCTATAGCGTTATGATACTCCCACACCAGGGGGTCTCGGGGTTCGGCAAATGTTCGCCAAACATTGTCTTCCGCGTGACGCGTACATATGACGAACACAGAGCCACCCTAACCACAAGGCTAAATGGGCTATAGCGCCGAGGTGCAAGCCTTTCAGGGGCGGCAATTTCTTTTTTATCTTTTTTAGCCCTAAAAATGATAAAACAATTATTTACGATCTTCTTTGAGACAGAGCAAATTAAATAATATGAGTATTTTATATATTACAGAGAATAACTTATTTAACAACTTAAATACGACTGATATTATATTAATCAATTTGTTAAAAAAACAGCTAGGTAAATAAAATATAGAAATTACTTTTGTTTTTAGTTTACTCTAAATTTTGTTACTATTTATTTATAAACAATTTATAAACTTAGGTGCTCATAGAGGACATTTTTCTAAGAAACATTTTTAACAAATTTTTTTTTTCTAAATTGAAGCCTTCCGGAGTTAGGCCTTTTTAACCGACTTCAAAAAAGAAGGATGTTATCAATTCGGTTGTACTTTCTTTTATGTTTGTTACCTCAGAACTCCGTCATTTATGAACCAATTTTCAAAATTCTTTCGGCGTTGAATCAAGTATAGTTCCAAGTGGGTCCCATTAAAATTTCATTCGTATTGAACCTTAAACTTCGAAAATCGGCTTAATAACGTATTAAGTACTGAGAACCTGTACCTGTTTTATATTACCTGTTCTTGCCCGGTGGGTCAGAATCTTTTCTTAAGTACCCTACTTTTATTAATCTTCTAAGTAGTACGTTAAGTATAAGGTAAATAGTAAATACATTTATATCAACTATGATCGGATTTTCAAAATTCTTTTTGCGTTTAGTAGATCTACCCCATAATACAATGAATTACATGGTATGATATCTTACAAACCTACTTTCATCCGTTTGGCGCATGACGCCAATTTGACGTACCTTGGTTCTAAAGAATCAAATGGAATAGTTCCCGCCGTAGTTGACCGCCAATACTCGGTCGTTCTCGCTATTTGTTTAACCCTAGAATGCTATCGTACGTAAAATTAAATATAATACGATACCCAAACGGTTACCACAACTTACGTAGGTAGCATGCTAGAGTTAATATCTGAACCAAGGTACGTCACAGTCCAGCCTGCGCAATATCACCTTTATCACCAATATCAATATTACCTTGTAAATTTATTTTATCATGGGTCTACCCATGGGTCATGCTTTTAAGAAATTTAGTTTTAGTAATTTAGCCAGCTTGGCTGGCACCGACTGCAAAGATTACAATAATTGACCGCCTATGCCAGCTAGTTGAAGTAACTAAATAACGTAATTATTTTTTACTTTCTAGTGCATTTTTTTCACAGTAGTTCTTTTGAAGTCGGTTTTATTTTTTTTAAGTCTTTTTTTTTTAATTTCCACCTTCATGTGGCCATAGTCCAGAAAAAATTGATTTTTGGGTAAAAATGGATTAGTGCTTTTTTAAAGAGCGTGAAATAATCTACAAACTAAATTTAAACCTTTTATTGTCTAAAATCAACGGCTTTCGAGTTATAAATTAAAGTTAAAAAATGTTGAAATATTCGACATATTTTTATTTTGGTTTTTATCAAAACTGTATCTTTTAAACCAAACATTTTATATTACAAAAATTCTGACGCCCCATTCGGGATAGGAAATTTAACGGGCTACAACTTCTGTCTAGTAAAATTTTTTGAAAAACCAATCCCATTCACAGAAAATCAGAAAATATTAGACAAGGCAGCTACAAAACAAAAAATTAAATTTATTAATTTTATTGATTAATACATCTTATAAAATAATCACGACTGTGTATTGAAAATTAGGGTAGTTATTTTGAAGATTTACCTAAATAATTTAATAGCTTAACCTTAACTAATAAAATAATTTTTCAATAAAAATAAAAAAGTTTGAATTTGATTTTTTGTTTTGTAGCTGCCTTGTTTATTATTTTCTGATTTTCTGTGAAATGGATTGATTTGTGATGGATGTGAATGGATGTTTACTAGACAAAAGTTGTAGTTCGTTAAATTTCCTATCCGGAATGAGGCGTCAGAATTTTTGAAAAATGTTTCAATTAAAAGATACAGGGTTTTGAAAAAAACCAAAATAAAAAAAGCTCAAATTTTTCAACATTTTTTTACCTATTTTTATTCATAACTCGAAAGCCGTAGATTTTAGACAAAAAATTTATACTTCACGCTCTTTAAAAAAGCACTAATCCATCTTTACTAAAAAATAATATTTTCCGGACGATGGAGACGTGAAAATGGAAATTAAAAAAAAATGCTTTAAAGAGGCCTAACTCTCGAAGGCTTGAATTTAGAAAACAAATTTTGTTAAAGATGTTTCTTAGAAAAGTGTCCTCTATCACCACCTAAGTTTTGTAAAGTGTTTCCGGAGAAACCCTGTATATATTGTCGTGTTACGAAAACCAAAACATTAAATTCATTTATTTTGTAAATTATCTTAAAGTTTAAATTTGTTTTAGTATTCATTTATTTGTATAATATTGTATATAAAAAATTGTTAATTAAATTATTTGCTGTATAAAATAAGGTGGGGAAAATAAAACTAGAAAAGAGTGGGGCTTTAAAAAAAAGACTTGGGCTCAGGCCTTCACGTCGAATAGACTTGCGGAAGAACATCATTCCCGCAATAATAATTTAATTTTGATTGTTAATAAAACAAAAGTAAGTTTATTAAAAATGAAAATTGTTTTGTTTGTTTTAATTGTGGTGAAGTGGGTGTTTAAAACAAGCGAATAAAATTAAAAATTGAAAGAATTAGTGAAAATTTTGGTCGATGCGTAAAAATTACGTCGCAACAAAATTGTTTAACCAGGCGTGGCCAGCTGCAAAAGACCATGTGCGCTTGCAAGGCCACAGATTACAAAGAAAATTTGAGCAATTTTAATTTACGATTAAAAAAACAATTTGAAGAGCTCATAGCTATTTAATAATCTGTGTTACCTCAGCAATTTTTATAAGAGGGTGAAAATTTATAAATTTGCAAAGCTGAGAGCATAGCATTATATATTTTATTTTTGTATGAATTTTATGTTGTTTTATTTTATTTATGTAATAAATTGACTTTTTCTATTTTTTATTTGTGTGTTGTCTTTTGAAGAGGGGCGCATTAATTTTAGTAGCCCAGGGGTGTCGTATATCTTAGAACGGGCCTGGACGAAATGACGAAATTCGTGCAAGCCGCTAATATTGACATTCGCTTCGGGAAGACTTCTACAGTGCCTAAGGGCGAACGAATTACGCGTCGTGTGGCAACACCATTATAAACTTCAAAGGAGACGGATACAAGTCCCCGGATGTAACTTTAATTTCTACTGGGTACGTTTACGTGCATATCAAGTCTTCTTTAAGACGATCGAACTTCGTGAATAATTTTCATCCTATATAAAATGTATAGGTACCTACACCACAATTATTAATCAATTCGTTATTTCCTAAGTTTCGAACTCGTTGAAACAAAATACATAAAATTGCACATCAACTTTCATGACCACAATAAAAAAATTTTGAAAATAGTTCACCGACGACGAATTTCAGACTTTTCACTTGCATTATCTAAATTCCATCTCATTTTCTTTATACGTTCATGTAATGCGTCGTTCGTTGACTTGCAATTCCACCATGTTCTTAGTGGTTCCATTTATTTTAGATAGCATCTATCAATTTCTTAGCTTTCAATATTTTCAGCATTTTATTATCTTCAAGTAAATCGACCATGAAAATGTTCATATCGTTTTACATTCGCAATGTTTCCATAAAATATATTTTGCATCCCCCAACTTTAAGAAATGCGGTTAAATTCTTAGCTCGGAAAATTTGCTCTCATTTGCATTGGATTCGTGGTCGTCAACGATGTTTTCGTAGTCTACTGTAATTTTTTTTATTATTAACTGAACCTGTTACCAAAATGAACTGTTAGGACAGAGATCAGAATTGGTATTCTCGTTAAAATTAAACTCAGTTTACCCTTCCACGTAGGTGGAACCCTGCCATATCAGTATATTGCGTCCAAATAGCAAGTAATTAGTGTTTTCCCATTGAGACATTTTATCAGTTGTTTGGAAAAACTACACCTGTAACATTCAATGCAATCATTGCAGAGGCGGATTTATACTTTGGCACTGAGGTTTTTGCCGCTCCTATTTAAAAGAAAAAAAAGTTGCTGGATATAAAGTATCAAGTAAACAAACCTTCGCAGAAATATTTATTGTGCATATTTTTATATAATTATTTTATATGCAGTTACTCACAAAAGTATAAAATTTTCAAATTTTACCACATTCTTTTTCAAATTTAATTTGTAGAAGTGACACGATGGCGCAGTGCGTTCTCCACTTCAAATCCGGTTGTACCGTGATAAGAATTATTTTATTCATTTGATCTTAAAAATTTCATTGAGACACGTGACATGGTTTGGTTCTAGTTTGGTAAGTCACATTCAATTTTAGTAATTTCTTGGTTTCTCGTGTTAAATACGACTGATGATCAATAATAATTGTGAAATAATTGTTTATCTATTATTACAAAGTTTCATCATTTTTATAACGTAATTTTTTCAAAATTCATTTTCTTGTTTATTCAAAATTCTTACTGTTGTTTTTATTGTTTTTTAAATATTATTTTTCTATGTAAGTATGTATTCTTTACTTAACAGTTAAAATTGATTATTTTAATATTTTGTTTAGTTTGTTCATTTTTGCTTTCATTTACGACCACTATACTGTAAAATTTTCAAAATTGTTATGTCAACTGCATTAAATACCTATGTATTAAAAACATGCATTTAAACCATTTTTGTTATTTATAAATTTATTGTGCTAAAATTTTAAGTTTTATTTGCTATTTTAGCAATTTTTTATAAGTGTCCATACTTCCGTGAGCGGCAGTGTACGTACTACATATTCTACAATTTCTTTTCGATTTTAAATATAATTTAACAATACAATGAGTTTTAGAGTACGGATGTTTTACCCTAATAAGGTGTATTATTATAAATAAACGATTCCCGACGTTTTTAAGTCAGTTAACCGGTATGAGTCGAAATATTCTGCTGGTATTAGAAGGCGGTTTGCAATTAGTTTCATATATCCGGTCATAAGGGCAGCTTAGGTAAAGTAGGCGATTTTATGCCAGTCACTGCCGTTGTCCAGATTCAGGGTACTGATAAGATCTTCCTTTTCGGTTCCCCTCATTTGCTAATAATCCACCCGCGTTAACATCTTAATTAAAATTTGAACAAAAACTCCGGACTCTTAAATTGTACGTCCGCTATTCTGTCTGGCTATACAAAGTAGATTTCGTACTTTCCTAAACTATTTATCGATAATCACGGTCTATTAACCGCAATGAACTACCTCCAACAACCTCAAACTCACTAAACTAGCCATAAAGCACAAAAGCAACGAATTAATTTGCTCCAGTCATGTGCGTCAGAGAAGATACCGCATGTTATGACAGTACGTATAAAAACACGTAAGACAAGATGGTCGAGGCCGTCTTATCAATTTTAATCAATAAGGGAAGATTACTGTATATGAAACGGTCTACGTTATATCATCCAATAAACTGCTGCTTCGATGTACTAAGCAGAATCTACTATAGTGACGTAGAGAAAATTTTCTGGACTTCATCCTAATTGATCGATCATCGGATTAATTGATTCCGGTTTGCTGTTTTAATATTTTCGCTGCTTATTAATCAATTAACGAAAAAAATTATTATACCTCTCAAATTAAATTCAACACTGTCCAATATCGGAACTTAAAATAACAATCGTTTTGGTATAAGTAAGCGAAATATAATCCGGTTATCGGTCGACGCCAGAGTTGTAAATGTTCATTAATATTAAAATTGAAAAACCATTCGCGTTAATTTTGTAAAATTATAACTTACCGACGATGCGATGTCTAAAATAAAACAGCAGAGATGCTTAAGATCGATTTTTGCTCAAAAGTTCTAAATTATGTTAAGTGATCTAAAAATTATAAAACCCGGTCTTCGTCCAGGCATTAAAAAAGTATCGGGGTACATAATCTTATATATAAATAAATAACGATCACAGCTTTTGCTACAAGATTAAAAATTTTTCAACGTTCTTTCAATATGAAAGCCAGATATTTTTGTTCAAAAAATGTACACTTGTTAAGAATTTAAGAAAAAGTTAAAAAAGGACGAGCGAAGGAGTTATTCCGATTTTTTTGTGTGGGAGTAGAAAGCGCCGCCACCACTGCACTGAAGGATTGGGATTTTCATAATTTATGATTTACATTTTAAAATTGTCTGGTACATATTTGTGTGATTAACAGACATTTTTTAACCCATGCAAAAACAAGGTTTTGTTTTTCCAAAATGTACTCGACACTAGCCGACATGGCTACGGTGAGACATGGCTGTATTCGACATCCACGTCCTTACGAGCACCGAATCTTGTCAAAAGAAACTTTGGACGTCAATACATCTACATTTTATTTGTTTTGATCAATAAAGTCTCAACGAATTACTAAATTAAGCAATTTCTTGAAGGAAGTTACCTGCATTCAATTTAATTAAGCTGTAAAAATGGTGGTAACATCTATAAAGACCCTTAACGGCGGCTGGTTTAATTGGTAATTAATCGTAAAGTCGCTTGTCATTGGGGTGGAATTGAAAACAGGATAAAAACACGATAATTAAATATTTCAATTACGAAAGTATTGGGATTAATGGACCGTGCTTGTCATAAAGGAATATCGATAAGGCGTCAACGTTTCAATAAGTAATTCAGAATCAGCTTGTTAAATGCTGAAATAATTCACATAAATCGATCTCATGCTGTTAGTATTCACATAAAAATGTCATATAATAATTGTCCACTCGCCGTGCAATTTATTCAAGCAAAAAGTGTCCATTAATAATGCTATGACTATTATACAACACTCGACGCAAAGTAGGGGTGAATTTGACCCAAAAGTGACTTCTTAATCACTTCATAGGTGAATAATAAAGCGTGGATGGCAGGCATCGAACGCATTTATATTCTCGAGATGTCTTCGGAAAAAGAACAAAATAATCCAATGTCGAATTCGAAATGAACAATACGTGCAATTCCATTTAAAATTTCAGGAAGAGAATGGAGCAAAACACATAAAGCGTTCAAAGGCATAGAAGCCATTTGAGATTTTCTAAGAAAAATATCCAGTTGTTTCAGGAGATTTCCCCAAGTGCTTTGAATCTTTTGTGTTTCTAAGTGTCAAACAAATAGATATTTGTGAAAAAACCTTTAATGACATTAGAAAAAATAATAACCAACCACCGCACCTCATAAAAGTTTTATATTACATTCATATTTTATATTTTTTGGTTTTAAATGATGCGTTTCAATAAACAAATGAGTTTCTGGGAAAAAAAACTAGTAACTTATTTAATTTTCTCCATCTCTTCCGCATTTTATTTCGCTATCTCTAAAAGCTCTTTTGGAAGAACTAATGTTTCTGACCGATCGACCCTCGTATAGATTCGGCACATTTTATTGTTTTTGTAAGATAGCTAGGTTATTGTTCGACTTACATTAGATAAAATAAATGAGTTTTGAAACTTGATGTAAAAAAACATCAATAGCAACTCACAACTGCTTGATGCACCAGCTTACATTTTCGACTTAGCTATTCTGCCAAACTCAAATTCTTATTTTTAAACGAAATATTTTCAATTAGAAAACACCGACAGATGCCAATCTAGTTTTGGGGCGACACCAAAAAAACTCTAAAGTTAAAAGTCTGAGTTTCAATTTAGTGTTCATATCTTGTGAAGTTAGCATAGCAGCCGATAGCCGAGAAGTTAGCACTGCGGACTTATCTTGCAAGAGAATTATATGACCTCCGCATTTTTGTAATTTTTGCCATATAATTCCCTTGTTGGTTAATGTAAATCGTCTCGAGTTTAAAGCTCTCGATAGTTTCCATTTTTTGTTTTTCCCTCTGCTTTTGTACGTTGGAAACACTACGAAATGTCAAGGAATACGATTATAATTCCTCCAAAATATGTACAAGACCGTATTCTAATTTCCCCAAAAAAAATTAATTTATACTGTAAGAGGGTTTGTGTAGACACAAAAAGCAGCTTAATCCGACACTGTATATTTTAATACTAGTCTATATTTAACATTTGAAAGCCGGCTTTTCACTTTCAATTAATCTAACACTATTAACTAACAAACTTTTGGTTGCGTAGTAATGTTAGTGATTTTTTATTTGATTTTACAAAAAAAATTAAACTAACGTCAAATTGAATCTTCGTGTTATAATAATTGTTGTTATTATTACTACAATATTCAGAAGTAATAATTTATTATATCCAAAAAATAAGAAAATCACTCGAGTTACTAGTCAGCTTAAGGCGGTATTCTAGTCTAGAAAGTTGAAAAAATCGAAAATTTTTGTTTTCATATTTCGATAGTTTGGATATTCAAGAATATCTTCTTAAAAGGATTTTTTGAAATTCGAATTATTTTAGAAGTTATAGCCATTTTAGTGTCATGGCAACTCGACCGGTTTAGACGGAGCGAATCTAAGTATTAAAAACTACTCTTTATTTTTTTGTGTTTTTTAAATTTTACTTATTTAAATATTCAATTTGAGATAGAAGAAAGCCCGATGTATGGAGCCAGAATCGCTGATTGAAGAAATGTAAGTTATATGTATTGTTCTATCAGTTAAACTGCCTGAAACTTAACTTAAATTTTTAATCGTGTTTTTCTCGAAACTACTTTTTTCGAATCGATTGGCATAAAATCTCAAGTTCTAATTCACCGATTTTCTTGAAATTTGGCATGAATTTTCTTTATATATCCCTCTATGGTAGGAACCAACAAAAAACCATAATTTTCAATTTTCACTATTTTTTAAAAATTCGGAAAGTTAAAAAATAACTGAAAAAATCAACTTTTTTTTCTGAGTAGCCGCTATTTCGCGAGAAAATTTGTTTCTTTAATTTTTCCTGGTTCAATCTTCCATTACCATAATGACATTTGTACTGATTAAGAATCTACCTTTCTTTTGATTTTCAGATGACTAGAAGGATTGGAATCGTGTCAACAAGAACACGCTCTTTTTTTCCTCTCTACTTCAACAGCGTGTAACTTTGTGAAATTTATTTATTTTTAATTGATAATTTTTTTGTGAATTCCTAAAATATATTGAGATGACCCGAGCTCCACAATTTTATAAAATTTGCTCAATCTTAAATTATTTTTCTTTGCTCGGTGTACATCCATTATTTGATAGCTATGAGCTCTTGGAATGTGTGGTCTTACAAGCGCACGTGCACGCTCCGCATGTGGTATTGCAGCTGGCGTCTGATCAAACAAATTTGCCGCGACGTAATTTTACACATCGACCAAAAATTATCACAAATTCTTCAACTTTTCCTCTTTGTTTTATTTGCACTGCACTTTATTAATTACATAAAAAAACAACTTTTATTAATATTAAATTCACTTCAATTATCATCAATTGCGGGAATAACGAACATCCGTTCGTCTATTCGACGCGAAGGCCTCAGCCCAAGTGTCCTGGACAACCTTCAAGTCCCACTCTCTTCACTTTTTATTTCTCCCACCTTATTTACAGCTAAAATTTAACTATTTTACACAATATGATACAAATAAACAATAAAACAAATTCAAACTTTAAAATTATTTTACAAAACAATAAAATTAAAATTTTTATGGTTTCGAAACACGACAATATATAAATCGATGACAAAAAAATGTATATTTAAAATATTAGTTGCTTTTCTTTTAATCGATCGTCAAAGAATGTCTGAAATTCGGGCTTCTAGACTAGAATACTGCCTTAACCGAAAGAAAAAAAAACGGCCCTTAGTCAAATTCTATCCTCCATTTTTACATAAATAATATAAATATGAAAATGATTTAAATAAGTTAAACAAACTTATTTTCCAGGTTTAAAAGTTAATTAAGTATTTAGGAAAAAAACAATTAGCGTAAAATTAATTTAAAAAATTTAAATTAAATAAGTTTGACATTTTTTAGTGATGCAAATTACGACTTCCCAAGGGACTAAACAAAACATTATCGCGATTGAAATCACCGTGTACACTTCACAAAACTCACATATATTTATGTTGGTAATATCGTCAATATTTTCATTTCAACGTTTGAGCAGTATAGCTCGGATCTGTACCACTGTGCGAGGTATCTGGTTTTTGTGTAATAACATTTTGGTCATTTCAAATTTGGATTAACTTTAATTTAAATATTATATCGATAAAAAAGAGAAAACTAAAACAAAAAGATACCAAAAAAGTGCTCACACTTCTTGTTATTTTTACTGTTATACATGACTGATGATCGAAAATAATCGTGAAATAAAGGGCCTTTATATTATGTTACATAGTTTTTTATTTTTTAAAGTAATTTTTATCATTTCTATAGCGTAATTTTTTCAGAATTCTATTTCTTGTTTATTCAAATATTCTAAGTTCAACCCTGTTAAATGTGAATTATTGTCATTTTAGTGTTCTTTAAATATTATGTTTTCTGTGTAGTATGTATTCTTTACTTAACAGTTAAAAAATTTTATTATTTTAACATTTGTTAGATTTGATTATTTTAACATCACATACCACAAAAATATATAATTTTCTATTTATAGAAAAGATACCAACTGACCTGAGCCCGAAGAGCTAACCACCCGATTTCCGCTTGCTATGTTCGAAAGTTAAACTTTATTCCTAAAAACAGTTAAGTATCGACACCAAACATTTGAGAGCTTTAGTGGTGTCTGTTTTTACAACGAGGATCTACCGGCGGATCCTCGTTAGTTCAGATCGTTGTCTATTTATATTGACAAATAGCAAAAACAATCCTTCCTGTTCACCAATTTATACGTAAAAAATAGACATTATTACCAAAATAAGTTAGAAAAACTTGTGCTTCAGAATCAGCACTCGTTTGACTTATATCCTATATTCTGTCAATTGATTTCTGTTCAATATTAAAAATGTCATAGCCAGGAAAGCGGTTAAAATCCACCTGAACAGCTTGAGGGCACGAGGGTAGAAAGTTTTACAATTGGAATCATTGTGAATTAATATGAGCTTGGTTTTTTTTTTGGTAAAGTTTATTACAACGAGCATGTAAGCAGAAAATGGTTTAGGAAACGTTCAGGTTGTAGTAATGTAGAAGGAAGCCTTACGACAATGTAAGCAAGGAGTTAGTGTGGAGCTACATGAACGTAATTCACGATTTTGTTATTCAAATAAGCGATAGTAGTATTGTGTAACCCTTATCGAAAGTCCTCGACAACTTAAAAAAGCTACCTAAAACATTCGCGTACTGATTTGTTGCATGGATTGGCACCCAACGTGGGGATATATTTGCAAAACAACGAAATTTGTTCGTCCTGTATACAAAAGGGTGCAGTACCTTCCGACCTATCCTGGGCAGGGTTAACGATGCCGAAAAGTCCTTCAAATTGAAGTTAAATTAAGATATAAATCCTAATTCGATACCGATTTCTATGCAAATTAATAAGGATTAAATAACGTCCAGAACGAGCGATTTTAATTAATTAGAAAACAAGAGACTAGGAAATATGCCTGGAAGGTTGTAATAATAAAATATTAAATCGAACAAGTAGTTACTCATAGTTGAATGAAAATTATAGCGCAAATTATTAATATTTTAATTGAATAATAAGAAATTTAACTTATAGCTGCTCCGAGAGCAAGGTATAGTCTATTTTTCCTTATTTTCCTTAGTCGCTCTCCCCTGTAATTAATAAAATTACTACATTACACTCTAATTAATAATGTAAATACTTTCAAAAGTATCGACCTTTTAATGCACTCGTAATTTTTGCTTAATGTGGCTAAGGGGAAAATTTCATTTCGTCGTATATTACGAAAGAAATGTGAAATTTTTAAAAAATGTTTCCGCGCACACATAATCTTACCCCTTGTAAGGATCTATAAAAATGATGCTAAGCACGCGGTGTAATTTAAGATTTTTATTATTCATTTTCTTCCGCGCCTTAGCGAGAAAGCATTTAGGGCTTTTTTTTTAAAAACTTACAACCGATGAAATTACCCGCACTTTAAAACGTCGATTACCCTTGAGAGACCCACGTTGTCGACATGTCAAATGATACAGACCATTTGTAACACTAATCCAGTTCGAAGGATCTACTGAAGTGGATTATTGTTAGTAGCCCACATCATCGTCTAACAAGACTTGCAAGCATCCATTTGCTTTCAAATTTTCGCGACTAAATTGATATGATTCGTATGTAGTAATTGGCTGGCAGGAAAAGTGATCGATAAATTATGTGACAAATTAGTAAATTAAAGCGTACCGCCTATGTGGTTACATAAATTAGTCGCGTCCTTTTAAGATAATTTGACAGAAATTCTGTCCTTTCGTGTAACATTATCTAGCCTTAATCTACCACAAAACCAATAACCTCTTATCAAAATTGAAATCCTATTTAAACTGGGAGAGTAACGTACATATCTAGAATGATAAAATGGGCTTATATTCTAACCGCCAGCCTTGCTATGGTATTAATCACGCCTTGTAGGATTTCAACAAGGATTATACAAGGTAATTTTAGTCACAAGTACACAAGTAACCACGTTTCCTTACGAATCCACCCCACGCGAAATTTCCTTGTAAATTATCCACCGCCAAATTGCGGCATTGATCCCCAATCAAAACTAAATTGTGTGGATCTAAAATATACAAAAATTTAGGTTCGATTTCTGCTATTCTTGCAATTTCTGAGAGACGGGAAATGAAAATGCCCCCAGCAACCTACTTATTGAATTAAGGACAATTTGTCGTGTAATTCTAATGAAGTCGAGGGTTTATAAACTTAATCGGTTAAAAATAATAAAATTTTCCCGAGCGATATTCCGAACACCGTAACCTTAAAGAAGAAGTAAAAGTGCAATGCTACTCATGCATGATGCACAAATTGATTCACCTTGACCAATTTCTTAATTGAAGGGTAAAATTAAGCAGTTTATAATTTCGGAATAATTTAAATCGGATGCGGCTCGAAAAAGCAAATGATAAATCTTCTTTATAAGTTTAATATTTATCGAAAAGTATCAAGAGATGGAATTTTTAATAAAAAAATTATTAATGCTGAAAGCGTTTACACAATGTAAATACTTTTAAATTAACAAATAAATTTAAAACGAGATTCGAAAACGTTGCTGGAATTATAAAATTTTACTTTGCAACAAACCACAGCAAGAAAGTAATTTTAACTCATCAAAGAAGAGTGTCGCTTAGTATGGATAAAACTAAACCCTCATTATTCTTTTGACTTGAGCTAAATTTATTCGAAAAAAATTTGCAAATCACTGATTTACAATTTTGAACGATTTTTATTAGAAAATAATGAAAGCCTATTGAAATTTTAAAATTCTAAATGCAACCCCGAAATGCGTAAATTTCATTCCAAAATATTTGGTTTATCAAACTGCCGTATTTGAATTGTAAATCATGAAAAGTGTCTTCTTGTCAATATGTATGAAATATACGAATCGGCAGAAATGTTTCATACTTAACGGTTAAAAAGTGGAAATTTAGCAATAAATTGCTAATATTTAAATAACACCCGAATATAATAAAAAGATTAATTATTTAAATTTGATGGCGGTGGGATGGTGGAGAATAGGCTAAAGGCCCAATGTGGAAAAAAATCTGCTTATATATTTAAATCCAAATAAATAAATAAAAATATACAGTATGAAGTAGTTCATTCCAAAATTTTTAAGAAAGTGAAATCAAATTTAAAAAAAAGCTGCAAGTTCAAAAAAGTACAGTTAATTACTTCTAAATAAATAAACAAAAACAGGAATATCTACATAACAAAAAACTTTTTCGAGATTTTTTCCATAATCGATTTTGTGCGAAAGATAATTTATTGAAAGTTAGTACTAAAGTTAACAAAAATCAAAATCCATACTGAAACTCAATTAGGTTAAATTGTACAAAATTAAATAAAAGCGCATTCTAAAGGGGATAATTTTAGTTTTCATAATTTTGAAAAAAAGTATAATTATCTAAAAACTAGATTCTAACTCCTTAAACTAACTCTTGTAACAATTATTTGCATAACTGTTTTCCGCGACCCTTAACTATCGATCGCGCCGTACGCCCATGGTGGGCATTCTTCGCCAGGGCCGCGCCTACCACCGGCAGCGCCTGTGTAAAAAACCCATTAAGCGCTTCTTTTTTTGTCGTCGTGTTTCGACATGAATGTTTTTTTATTTTTCAAATTTTGACTGAAATATGTTCTGCAGTTTTATATAGTATTTTCCTAAACAGGTAAAAGCGGTTCGCTTCCGCTTTGGCTTGCTAATTACTGCGAAAAATAAAACGAGAATTAAACTTTTACATACTTTATTTAAGATATTAATTGTATTTGGTGTATTTTGGTTTACTTAATAACTTAAATATTTTCATAAACGTGCATTGTGAAAACTTTTTAAGCATAGAAAATAAAAGAAAGATTTTAATTAATGAATGATTCAAATTGTATTTTAATCTCGCTGCTTATGCCGCCTGATGCGACCGCATCTTTGCATCATAGCACCGCACCCGCACGACCCTCTGTGCACCTTGTACCCGCACTCTCGATAAAACATTTGTTCAATTGTTTTGGTTCTCTCCCTTACATTGCGTTCATAAATTCACCCTCACCCACGGCTTTTGATTTTAACGCAGAGTTCATAATTAATGTAAACTAAAACCCGAAACGTAAACATTGGGTCAATTCAAATAGTGTAAAAATAATTTCAATGATTGGCGCTGGTATTTCATCCGGCGCGGCGCCCCTATTGCCTTGGCGCCCGTGTGGGCCGCATACTTCGCACACATAAGCGGCTCGGCGCCGTTCTTCGCTTCTTCACGCACTCTGCACCGCGCAGCTTTGGCTCGTTACCAACTTCGCGCGTAAGCCAAGGACTTCATGTTGAATCGCCAAGTAAGACGAAGGCATTTTTAGAAGTGCAGTAGAAGTCAGTTAGATTATCATATTTGAGATAATTGCAATTGCGCAAAGGTCCAGTTTTGGGATTTAACCTGAGGCGTGAAGTAAAAAGTGATTGTCAGCAAAGTTAACGTCAACATTAGATGTAAATTGAATGAAAGCGTGTTCAACCTTTAAAACAACGAGAGGGTCGTGTTTGATTGTCTTGCCATTTTTGAGTCAGAATCGACAATTTACTGTGTTCTGTAATAGTGCAAGGTGCTTCGATATTGGTGCACAACGTGATTTTCTGTTCGGGCTCATCGATCTCATCATCCTCCGAGCGAGCAGTCAGCAAGCTACTAGTTTCCCACATATTTGTCTTCAGTTTGGAAACACAGAAGGTTTTAGTGGTGTAACCACTGCGAAAGAGATCTTGTAAACGTACCTGAGCGTTTGAGTAAGTCATTTTTTTTATACTGCCGATTCCTTTCTGGGTGTGGTTCATTAGGAACGTATTTGGTTCCAATCGGTATTTTTATTTTGCGAAAGTGGAAGCAAATTTTTCTTTTTTAGGATTCAAGCTCTGTACCTCCGTATTTAACAAGAGCTGGTTTTTTTCATCCTGGGCTTCATCACACAATTAGTGAAAAAGATCGGTTCCATGTGTGGTGAAGAGTTTATTTCTTTAGCAAAGAATATTCTCATTACACTCTTTACTGTCTAAAATCAACGGCTTTGTTGATGGTATGGATTACATTAAGTAAAAAATATTACAATTCTATATTTTATGTATTTAAAATATAATTATTTAAGTATAAGAAATTTTAATATAATCTAAAATGAAACAGTTTCATACCAAAATAGAGAGCCATGGATGCAGCGGAGGCTGATAGTTTGCTATAATATTGTATTTAAAATATTGTGAAATGGTATTCTGACACCTAAAATTTCTTGCCCCCCCCCCTATTACACACATTTCTATGAAATCCATAGCGTTTGATAATTACTTATTTTCAAAACAGATACCATAAATTGCTATTCTAGAATATTATATCATTATTTGCAATAATTGTAATACTTTGTAATGTTGACCTGAAATTAGTTCATTTACCTAAAAACCTCGATAAGTTCATGTAAGTCTCTCCTCCCGAATCCGTCAGTCAACTTCTTTCTCTTTCGAAAAATGTTTCAGTATTTAGACTCCACTGCTGCTTAAACCAAATTGGGAAATGTCTGTAATCCTGTAATTATCAACCTAGAGAAGGTTTTATGAAAATTTTAGACTCTCCCCGGATTCAAACCGGGTCCTTAGATTCAGCAATTGTTGACCGGACCCAAGTCCGCTTTATCCTATTATATCAAAAAATGAACTAATTATTAATAATTACAGTTTAATTTAAAATATATTTTATTTTTCCGAGTACATGCATCCCCAAAAACCGTTTAACACAAAATAATGTTCGGTTAATGTTAAAAGTAAAATACAATAAAAGTTTTTCCCCGTTTCAAAAATCCATACAACTTCAACTTAAAGCTTTTATCAAAATTGCGTTTCACGACCCGAACAATAAGTACCTGCTGAGTTTAACAGTAAACGCACATTATCCGGCTGATATGGAAGTGGGTATTTCTCACCACCACGTCTATCTGAAATTAATGCCAATTCAATCCCTCCTACACATGAAAATATTTTTTTATTTCAATAAAAACAAATAAAGATGTCAAGATAATCGCGAGTTTGTTTCGATTATATTTTGATAAATAGCTTTTACTCAAACGTTCTATTTTTCGTGCGAAACTCGATGATAATAAAATAACATTGTTTTTCTTTTTCAAACATCCCACCTTTTTATATAATGACGATCGCCATCTATAATTTAATCTACAAATTGTGAGCAAAACAATAATATAATACAAAGTTGTTCGCTTTATTATATAAGTAATGCGGTATATTACCGGTTAATATGGGTCATCTTGCAACAAAAGCGACTAAAAATATTTGCAATGATCTGTGGACCATCGTTGAAAAACTTTCAAAAACACTCAAAGCAACACTGCATATTTCCGAGTTCAACGTCCAAATAAACAAAATATTTTTGAACTACGTCCTTTACCACAATGTCAGTCGCATCAGACACTATCATCAACCTGAATCTAGAGGAGAATTGCATCCACGTAACGTTTTGCTGTATTTTTGGTAAAATTCAAAAGAAATACTCAATTTTAAACTACTGAATCTGAACGAATCCTATCATTGAGCCGACCTAATTATTGTGAACAACTGGAACGTTTGAAAGCAGTACTTGAAAAAATTTGGAAAACTTTTTTCGTATTTTTTACAACCCAACTACTCTTTCTTGCTGAAAGTTCACGAAATAATTCGATTTTTATTATTTATTTAACTAGATAATTTTTAAATTTTAATTTAAAATTAATAATAGGAAATTATTTCGCAACTTTATCAACTAAAGCACCATAATATTTCATAATTTTTCCTTTTCCAATTTACTTTTCCACGGCAAAATATTAATGACAAAATTTATTTGACAGCTTAAACCGATACTTCTTTCGGTCTACCTTGAGTTTAAGTTGAAAAATTTATATCTTTAATTTTAAAAGTAAAATATATTAGGTTCTTTACTACGCAAATGGGAAAGTAAAATTGTAAATTTTACAGCTTTAATTAAAATATGAAGATAAATTTATGCAATTAATGATATTATTCAATTAAAAAACATCATACAATAAAAATAAAATTAAGAAGGTACGAAACATTAAAATGAAAAAATATAAAATGTACATTCCGAGGTTAATCGAGTGAATTTTAATTTTCTCTAAAAACTTATAACATATAATTTGCCAATTATCTGCATATTTTTCCATAGGATCAAATCCACCAACCAACATTTAGAAATTTGTATTTTCGACCAATCAAATACTATCTTGAAAATAAGTGATAAAAATTAATGTTGTTTTTATAATATATAGATAATATAAATATTATCACTCATCTAAATAATGAACCAGAAAAATGTTAATGCTGATGAAAAAGGTGTTCCCAGTAATATCAAAAATACGAAAGCTTCCGTGTAGAATTTAGTAACAATGCAGTAATAAATCTTCTCATATATTTTAGTATGTTAATTAAAAATTTTGCATATCTACTAATTTAATTTATTACATTTTTTGTATCACAAAAAATTACGTCGTTTTTTCTGTTTAATAACAATATATTATATTACAAAATTACAGTTTACGCTCAAGTAGTAGATAATATATTGTCGTGTTTCGAAAACCATAAAAACGTTAATTTCATTTATTTTGTAAAATTATTTTAAAGTTTAAATTTGTTTAGTATTTATTTGTATCATATTGTATAAAATAGTTAAATTATTTGCTGTATAAATAAAGGTGGGAAGAACGAAAAAGTAGAAAAAAGTGGGACTTGAATAAGAAGACTTGGGCTCACGCCTTCGCGTCGAGCGGACGAACATAATTCCCGCAATGAAAATTAAATTGTTAATTGTTTAAAATCGATAAAATAAGTTAAGTTGAGTTGATGTTTTTATTTTAATTGTGGTAAAGTGAAGTGCTAATAAAATTGTGATAATATTTGATGCATTAAAATAACAACACAGAAAATTTGTTTAACCAGGCGTACTGAATCCAGCTGGAATACCACATGCGAAGCGAGCGCGCACGTAAAGCCAAAGTGGAATACCACATGCAAGACAAAACAAGAGCATTTTAATTGACAATTAAATTAAAGAAAAATTAAAGAGTATGTTGGCATTAATTTTACTTAAAGAGTATATTTTGATATTTTTTCATATTATATATTTGTGTGTAATTTATATGTAATGATATAATGGTTTTATACCAAATAAAGTTCAATTATTATTATATTATTAAACACTGAAGAGTCTCATGTTGAATGATGGATACCCAGCTAGAGTAATTTTTGGAATAAGCAAATTTTATAAATTTGTATAGCTATAGGGTCATCTCAATATACTATTTTATACGCTTCCGAAAATTGATCATGGTATATTTTAGATGCCATAAATAATTTCTATGGGAATAAATTGTGGATTTATTTATAGGACAATTCAGGGTTGACGTAAGGTCCATTATTTTTCTTCTCTTCTTCCATGCTTCTCTCATAGTAAAAACCGGGATAATATTATTTTGCCCTCTTTCGCAGTTCATATTTTGTCGTGGCTAATTTATTATTGCCATGCAATAGACATTCCTGAATCCGGTGTTTCCGGAAAATGCTTCAATGCAATTTAAGATAAAATAAAGCTATTTAATAAAACAAACATTAAATAAAGAAAAACATACTGAACCAAATGAATATTATCTTTAGACAGCTACTACTTTTGATTTTCTTTGTGTTGCTTTACTTGAGAAACGTTATTGTTTCAAATGGATTTAATATCAACTAAAGTTATAAATATAAATACGGGTTTATATAAATAACAACACAACAAATAATAATATTAATGGGTAATTGTGTTAAAATAAATAAACGACAGAGTAAAACATTCTGTGTTAAAAATAATAGTCAACAATTATTACATAAGAACCACAAAAATTTACTTTTACTCCGAATAAAGCCATAGTTAATCCGATTTGTTCGTTGTTAAAACATTGTACACACAGTATAATAATCTAGTAGATACTCCATCATTTGCTTTATTTTTCTTATACATTTTTTTGTTTACGACAAAAAGAAAAAGTTTTATGTGAAAGCTAATTTGGTTGATTTATTTCAGTGCTTTTAAATCTTTAGGGATGTTTTGCTCAACATATACATAGGTAACGCAAACTTACGAAAGCAAATTTTCCAACTCGCACAATTAAAATAAATGTTGACTGAAGTACCTACCCCTTCTCTTGCTTTTCAATAATGAAAATTGTGTGGTAACAATGTGTAATTTAATTATTAAAAATTTAGCAAGTTGGCCAACAGTTTCTATAGGTCAAAAAAACTTTTCGCCCAGCCTAACCAATCCGATTACTCGTAGTTTATGTTTTGATGGCTGGATCGTTACTAAAGTGATAATGACGTAAAAATTTGCTAAAATATGTTGAAAAATCCAAAACCACCCTGCTTGCTGCTGTATGTGAAAGCAAATTATGCAACCCTGGAAAAGGTAAACTGTCACAAATATCGGAGAATTTTATAATAAAATTCTTTTACTGCCGTACTCGACCAGAAAAAAGGCAAAAAGTAGTAGTATATTTTTTAAAACAATTTAATATTTCTAGAATATAGGAATCTTTTTATTACCATGTAATATTAAACTGAATTTATGTCGGTCATATTTATCACTTAAATTTAACTGTACGTTAAGAACGTTATGGTCCCTGTGCATATTAAAATGCAAGAGTTGAGAGTTGTAGTTTCGCAATTAAAATTTTATGTTTTCAAAATTGTACATACCTTGCCTAGGAACTGTTAACATTTATTTCACGCTGCAGATTACGAAAAAACTAAAAAACCACCTTTCGGATAAATTTATTAATGAAGTCCGCAGCTCGACGGAATCAATCCAACATTCATGTTACATGGCAAAATATTACTGAAAATAGAGCTTTGGTGATAAAACGATCTGAAATAATGCTTAACTATGCAATTCAATTAGCACAAACTTATTTAATTAAAATTTTGCAATCATAGAAAGTGCACGTGAGCGAAATCGATTGGGTAAATTGGTAGTAATAGTTTTGAGTATGTGCTTTCGAAAGAAAAAGTAATTAACAAGCACTCAAATGAAAGATAAAACAATGTAGAGGCTTTTTAAACAAAAAGGTGAATGTAAAATGTAGTTGACCAGGACAACCCTTTACCTATCACGTCGTAATTGAAACAGTGATCCGTGACTTGCACTGTAATCTTCTGTTGCAATAATTCAATTTCGACGGCGCGACTTTGACGGGAGTAAAAGGTTGACTTGAGGGGAGAAACCACCCTATCCTTCCCAACATGCAGCGCAATGAATCAATATTATCCTATTGTATTACGGTTGCCCACTCTAATGGCGTTGATTGTAAATGAATGCAAGACACGTTAATTAAACGTTAAAATTAAACATCGCGTTATAATATTATTAAGTTAGAAAAACACTTCGTCTCGATAATTTCCAACGTCAAAACATTTCCGCTATTACAAAACAAAACCGTATATCCGTTATATTATTTATCATTATCGATACTCTTAATTCAATTGATTATCTATTTAAAACGTTAAACCACTAAATCTACTTCGATTTCGTTAAAAAAAAATTGCCGTGCAGAAAATTAATGACTTAGAAAGAAAATGAAAACTTAAATAAGCTTTTTTCTGGTATCATGACAAAAATCCAATAATAAGAAACTATATTGTTGATCAGATGTTATTAGAGAAGTAGTAAAGTCGGGGTTACGTCGGAAGACTTCTTTACAATCCAATTTTCAGTGGATATTGTTTCGAATTTTTACTGCTTTTGCTTCTACAATATTAGGGCAAACAATTATTATAGTTACTATTTATAAATACCACGACCGAGAGCTTAAAGAGAGATCCGAGACGGACGTTTTGTAATCCAACGTTGTCTGCTGCGCTATATCCCCCATAAAGTAATCCGTTTATCCCTAAAAGTTTATAAGTTCGCGTTATTATTATTATTATTGTCAGAAGTTCTGTTTTCGTTATTGTCCAAAACTTGCTTATGATAATTATGAATTTAATGGCGTCTTCCTTCCAAAGAGATAAAAAGTATATCGATCTTGTAATCCATAAGAAAATTTTTTTTTTAAATTTTGAGACAGGATAAGAAAAATATCAGCAGCTGAGGAATTGTAATTTCACTTAATGGTAGACAGACACTGCAGATCAATAATAACTAACTACCTGTATTTTCTATCCCGCTTGGTTTGTGAAATAGAAGGAACTTCAAATATACGAAATCGCGAGCAACCTCTCGAATCTCGAGCTGAAATTTCAAAAGACTCTGTAAGGCAAGAGAAATTGGGATTATAAGGCGTTATAAATCCTTGGATATCTACTAGAAAACAGCTCCTGTTCTTTCGAGTAAAGAAAATCAATTTATAATGAACACTTGATTCAATTGAAGCTTGAATAATATTTACTATAAATTCTAATGAAATTTTGAAATTCAACATCGGGCAGCTTCTGCAAAAACCGTCCTATTTTAGTTACTTCTTGTAAACAATCAATCTTTACAAACCGATAAATAGGTCATGCAGTTTTAACGCAAAAAATTAAACTAGTAATCCTCTCTCCATCATCTAAACCTGCTTCGTAATGGTTTCACATTTAATTAATATGGGAGGGACTTTTGATTATAGTTGTTTCATCAAAATTAATTTTCTAAGGGTCATTTTAACTAATAGACACTTTCTGCGTGCATTGCTTTTTATTCTCTATTTAACAATTTTTTCCTGATATAAAAAAAAATTAAATTTTCTTATTGTATTTGAGGAGCTATTTCCATCCATTTTTCCAGCTATTTTTAATCCATTTAACCCATTAAAGCCCACGATACCAAACTGTAGGGCATCGTGGTAAATGTAAGATAATGGGGTAGCGACCCCTTATGTAACGACGTTTTTACGTTAAATTAACGTTTATATTATGTGCTTATCGAGTGTGTATTTAAAAATTCTATAGCCCCCGGCTCCCCGGACGTTTGAGTGTATGCAGGGCCACCCTAACCACAGGGCTAAATGAGCTATAGCCCCGGGGCGCAAGCCTTTTGGGGGCGGCAATTTTTATTTTGATATTTTTTAGCCCTAAAAATGATAAAAAATTATTTACGATCTTCTTTGAGACAGATCAAATTAAATAATATGAGTATTTTATATATTACAGATAATAACTTATTTAACAACTCAAATACGAGTAATATTATATTAATCAATTTGTTAAAGAAAAAGCTAGGTAAATAAATATAGAATTACTTTTGTTTTTTGTTTACTATAAATTTTGTTTCTGTTTATACAGGGTGTCCCCGGATACAATTTATACACTTAGGTGCTCATAGAGGACACTTTTCTAAGAAACACTTTTAACAAAAATTTTTTTTCTAAATTCAAGCCTTCGAGAGTTAGGCCTCTTTAAAGTCTTTTTTATTATTTTCCACCTTCATGTGGCCATAGCCCAAAAAATATTGATTTTAGGGTAAAAATGGATTAGTGCTTTTTTAAAGAGCGTGAAATAATCTACAAACTTAATTTAAACCTTTTATTGCTTAAAATTAACGGCTTTCCAGTTATAAAAAGTTCCAGTTGAAAAATTCGAGATTTCTTTACTTTGATTTTTTTCAAAACTATCTTTTAAACGAAACATTTCATATTACAATTTTTTGAAAAACCAATCCCTTTCACAGAAAATCAGAAAATAGTAAACAAGGCAGCTACAAAACAAAAAATTAAATTAATTAATTTTATTGAATAATACATTTTATAAAATAATCACGACTGTGTATTGAAAATGAGGGTAGTCATTTTGAAGATTTACCTAAATAACGTAATAGCTTAACCTTAATTTATTAATAAAATAATTTTTCAATAAAAATAAAAAAAATTTGAATTTAATTTTTTGTTTTGTAGCTGCCTTGTTTATTATTTTCTGTGATATGGATTGGTTTTTCCAAAATGTTTACTAGACAAAAGTTGTAGCCCGTTAAATTTCTTATCCGGAATCGGGCGTCAGAATTTTTGTAAAATGTTTCATTTAAAGATACAGGGGTTTGAAAAAAAAAACAAAATAAAAAAAGCTCCAATTTTTCAACATTTTTTTACCTACTTTTATTCATAACTCGAAAGCCGTTGATTTTAGACAAAAAATTGATGAATCTACTTTGTAACTTACTTCACGTTCTTTAAAAAACCACTAATCCATCTTTACTAAAAAATTAATATTTTCCCGGCGATGGACATTAAAAAAAGTTTTATAAAGAGGCCTAACTCTCGAAGACTTGAATTTAGATAAAAAAAAATAAAACCGACTTAAAAAAAACTACTGTGAAAAAAATGAACCAAAAAGTAAAAAATAATTGCGTTATTTAGTTACTTCAACTAGCTGGCATAGGCGGTCAATTATTGTAATCTTTGCAGTCGGTGCCAGCCAAGCTGGCTAAATTACTAAAACTAAATTTTTTAAAAGCTTGGCCGGCACCGACTGCAAAGATTACAATAATTGACCGCCTATGCCAGCTAGTTGAAGTAACTAAATAACGTAATTATTTTTTACTTTTTAGTTCATTTTTTTCACAGTAATTTTTTTTGAAGTCGGTTTTATTTTTTTTAAATTTTTTTTTCATGCTTTTTAGTACCTATTTATCGAAAGCGAGTATGGGTAGACCTACTAAACGCAAAAAAAATTTTGAAAATCCAATCATAGCTGATATAAATGTATTTACTATTTACCTTATACGTAACGTACTACTTAGAAGATTAATAAAAGTAGTTTTATAAGAAAAGATTCTGCCCCACCGGGCAAGAACAGGTAATATAAAACAGGTACAGGTACTCAGTACTTAATGCGTTATTAAGCCGATTTTGAGGAGAACTTTTCCGGTTTTTCCGGTTTATCTTCGAAGTTCAAGATCCAATACGATTGAAATTATAATGAGACCAACTTGGAACTATACTTGATTCAACGCCGAAAGAATTTTGAAAATCGGTTCATAAATGATGGAGTTCTGAGGTAACAAACATAAAAAATAAAAAAAATACAACCAAATTCCTCCTCCTTTTTTGAAGTCGGTTTAAAAAAAATTTTGTTAAAGATGTTTCTTAGAAAAGTGTGCTTTATCACCACCTAAGTTATGTAAAGCGTATCCGGAGAGACCCTGTATAATTATATTTTTTATTTTTGTATAAATTTTATGTTTTCGGTTGGGGTAATAGTAATAAATTGACTTCTTCTATTTTGTATTTGTGTGTTGTCTTTTGAAGAGGAGCGCATTAATTTTAGTAGCCTAAGGGTGTCGTATACCTTAGAACGGCCCTGAGTGTATATGTTCTGCGACTGACTTTATTAAATAGAATGTTTGTACTTTTTGGATGGATGAAATCTTCAGCAGTAAAATAAACGTTAATTCAACGTTAAAAATTATTGGTCTAATAAAATTATTAACGAATTCTTTTCAGATTTACCATTTTATCTTCGAAAATTGACAAACTACGAGGGTGAACACTCCAGTATATTTTCAACACCAAAACACTCAAAATTTATTTGCTGTAAGTGTCGTAATTAATAGTCGTTCCGAAAGACTCGCAGTGCTGGGGAAAACTACAAGTTGTAAACGCAGGGGTGAGATCAAGAAGTGGTGGTGAATACCAAGGAAGTGATTTTGTGGGGTGCCGCAATAAAATTCCGACAGAAAAATAATGTTTTCCGTTATTAAAAACTCAACAAGCGATTTAGGCGCCCGCGGCCGTTGACTATCTATCACTCCATTTTCCAAATTTAATTCCATTCCGTTTCTAAACGGAACCTCTCCTCCAATTTTCGTAAACGCGTCGGCTGACTAAAAAAACTAACACTTTTTTAATGAAATTTGTAGGGAGAATTTAAAATTAAATTAGGGATTATAATCGTTCGTGGTGCTTATTCAAAATAAAACACTTAGAAAAGCAAATAGAAATAAAATTATTTTAATGCACCCCAAACAATTCCACTAATCTGGACGGGGATGATGCTATACGATTTTCAGTATCTTTTGCGAAATAATAGTACATTTATTAACAAAATTTTGTTATATGGATTAATAATAAAATACAAGAGAGTATTCTAAAGCTGTGCAATATAAATTTATACATTCAAATGTAAATCTGATACTTATTCATGACCGTAATCAAGCTCCCGTTGTCATTTCAAAACTTTGTAATTAGTAAAACCATTACGTCATATTAAAGTTATATCTTTTAATACAATTACAACTTTTAATTACAATTAGGTTCGTTAATTTTACAAGCAAAATGAAGACTTAAAAAATCCCCCCGATATAGGGGATATAAAAATGTTCTAGGTGGAAGAAAATAGCCCACAACCTATGCAAACTCACGTTTGTAAACAACAGTGCTACACCTTGAATTTGAGATTGCCGAAAATCGGTTTTAAATTTAATTTAATCTCGTTCGATTTAGATAAGGCTTCGGTGTTCGAAAATTTCCGCATTCCGTTTTATGTTTCTCTAAAACGTTTAAATACAGAATTAATTAAAAGCGTGCATCAACCACGTTAGGTGTTTGCAATAAAAAAAAAATCTCCTGTAATTCTCTCAAGTCCAGGTAGAGGTACCGGTATTTTTAACCGACTTCAAAAAAGGAGGTTATCAATTCGGTTGTATTTGTTTTTTATTTTTTATGTTTGTTACCTCAGAACTCCGTCATTTATGAACCGATTTTCAAAATTCTTTCGGCGTTGAATCAAGTATAGTTCCAAGTTGGTCCCATTACAATTTCATTCGTATTGGACCTTGAACTTCGAAGATAAACCGGAAAAACCGTTAAACTTCTCCTTAACTCTCTTCAAAATCGGCTTAATAACGTATTAAGTACTGAGTGCCTGTACCTGTTTTATATTACCTGTTCTTGCCCGGTGGGTCAGAATCTTTTCTTAAGTACCCTACTGTTATTAATCTTCAAAGTAGTACGTTAAGTATAAGATAAATAGTAAATACATTTATATCAACTATGATCGGATTTTCAAAATTCTTTTTGCGTTTAGTAGGTCTACCCATACTCGCTTTCGATAAATAGTTACGGAACGCAACACGCACTAAAAAGCATGAAATAAAAAAAAAACGACTTAAAAAATGCACTAAAAAGTAAAAAATAATTACGTTATTTAGTTACTTCAACTAGCTGGCATAGGCGGTCAATTATTGTAATTTTTGCAGTCGGTGCCGGACAAGCTTTTAAGAAATTTAGGTTTAGTAATTTAGTTTTAGATTATAATAATTGAGCGCCTATGCCAGCTAGTTGAAGTAACTAAATAACGTAATTATTTTTACTTTTTAGTGCATTTTTTTCGCAGTAGTTTTTTTTAAGTCGGTTTTTTGGTATCCTGCATGCTGGGATATAAACATGGCTGGTAACCTGGTCACTTAACCGGCCCGATTGGTTATTTGTTTTGCTCCAATCACAAAATAAATAAGCTTCAGAACTATTAGCACAATTAGAATAAATTTTGATATTAATATTAATTATTATTATTAATAAATAATGCTTGTTTCGCAACTAGTAGAATTTCAGTAAGACTTTATGAGAAATTTAAAAAATGCTATTAATTTTTTTCTTATCAATCCATTGAACTGAAACTAGAAGGGAGCAATTATTTTTATATATATAACTGCTGTAAAGCAATTACACAGACGTTCCACCAGACATTTTCAGATGTTTCGCCAAGTCGACACAATCAATCGATAAAATAGAAGTCATTCGATGGTCTGGTAAAAATATGTTTTCTGCGAAGCCAATAAAAAGAAGTGCGGAAGAAGCCCTTCGACAATTTATCAATACATTGATACAATGTAAGAAAGCACTGACAACCGATATGTACATTATGAGGTTTCCAGTATTCATTAAACGAATTAAGGAATCCGATGTGAAGGAAAACTACAGATAAAAGTTGGGTTGTAATTTCTTTAATTTCCTATGCACTTGTACACAAGCTCATGACTGGCAGTTAATTAATCACCTCATCCAATACATGTAATTTTTAATCGTGTGCTTAAACTACCAAAAAATAATCCTTAATAGCTTTTTGTAATCATCTATTAATCAAAAACTTTTTCAATTAAAGAACCTAAAACTTAAATAAACGCTAATGAAGTATCATAAAAATAATTTACAGAAAAACTGAAAAACTCTTACTGTTGCCTTTATGATTGGATGCAACTGATGAATCCCAAACATGAGAAACAGTTACATTTCTGTGTGAAATAAGTATTAATAATAATTATGATCAATTCTGCAGAAATTTTTTCTTGCCAAAGTATCGCTAGAGGGGTTGTTTACTCTATAATTATGTGTAAAATTATTGTTAATTTAATGTAATGTTAAATAATATTATATAATTATGTCTATATTGATAATAACTTATTACTAATATTAAACATTCCGATACTCTTTACCAATGTTTAATAATCATCAGTTTTTATCTATAATAATCTTGACTAATTCCAAATAATTAAAATTGAAGAATTAAATACTGTTACTGTTAAACATGACTGAGGATCGTTAATAATAGTGAAATAGGGGCCTTTATATTATGTTACAAGTTTTTTTATTTTTTATTTTTATCACTTCTATAGCGTAATTTTTTCAGAATTCTATTTTCTTGTTTATTTAAATATTCTTAGTTCAACCCTGTTAAATGTGAATTTTTGTCATTTTGGTTTCGTAAAATATTATGTTTCTTCGTAGTATGTATTATTTACTTAACAGTTAAAAATTTTATTATTTTAACATTTAGTTTGATTATTTTAACATCACATGCTACTAAATACCACAAAAATACTTTAAACATTCTAAACTTTTTTAAGTTATTTTCTATTTGAAATAATTTGTAATATCCAATTGGTAGTTTGATATAAAATATCCACTACTGCATTCGGTTTCAAAGATTAGGTATACAGTTTTTTAAAAGGAAGAGGATAAATGAGAAAGGAGATTTCAAATGGTGCGATAACAGATTAAATTATCTACAGGGTTTTAACCACTATTTTTATCAAACAAGAAAATGCGTCAAACCAAGTCTACTATTTTTAGTATTTCTTCCTGCGAGAAAATTAATACCTTAAGATTTTTTTGCTCAAAAACTTGCATATCGCAAGCTTTCCCTTCCCTTAAACATAGAATATACGGTTTTGAAACACAAATGCAACCCTTAAATATTACCTAAGTAATATTCATGATTTATTCAAAACTTGTCGATGAATTCGCTATAGGCATTTAAGCGTGGCAATTTGGTTTAACCGATTTATATGTCATCGGTTTGTCCCATAGGTTTTTATAGATATAACAAAAAATCTTGTAGAGTTTGTAAATTGCTCCTTTAATTTCGGAAATAATCGATTTTTCACATCAATCCTATTGACATAAATAAGCGCAACGCTTGCCACCCACAGTTGACTTCTAACCGTGGTATTATTAACAACATATTATTATAAATTTATTTAAATTTAGATTTCGTTAATTATAGCCGAATGTCAGTTAAAAACAAAGATACTATCTTTCTAGATCTGTTATTTTCGAATTGGAATTACAACTACGATTAAATGCGATCAAAATATCGGAGACACTATATTAGTGTGCGAGTCGCTTTTAAGTTTTATGCCCATTGAAAAAGAAATTTATGGAAGTAATTTGTGATGACAAGAAAAAGGAACTAATAATTGAGCTAATATCACAAAAGCTAAAAAAGTAAAATAGATAAATTGCACTTGCGACCTACAACAGCTTTATACGTTACCCTTAGCAGAAAATTTTACGAAGAATCGCCTACGACATACATCGTTATTTTTCTTTACAACAGACATTTTTCCTATTTAACTTGACCGTTAGGAAATACGAAAGAAGCAACAAATGTCAATTATATAAACGGAATTTATTATTACTCTTAAAGAACGTTGTCAGAGAAAGGAAGTGAATTCAAAACGGAATTTATATTTATGTCGTACTGAGTGCGTTTTCCATTTAGGATTATAAAAGCAATTTCTTTAAATTTAACCAATTTTTTTAAGAGTATCCTGAGCTTACGTCGTTAAAAAAAAACTATAGTTCGGCATATTATTCTTCTTCTGTGAATACTATTGTAAAAACTGATAGAAAAATCTACGTCAAAAAAATCTAGGAAAAAGTAAACCGGAAAATTACTTGGGTGCAAGCATCTCATTTATCTCGTTTATTGCCATGGTTATTCCCCGAAGATTTCGTTGCTGGAGTTTTCAAATGAAAAATATGTTAGAAACTACAAAAGTATTAAAATAAGAACTACAATAATTTAACGGCATTGTGAAATATGCCTATTCTAAATATTGATGTGGATGGTTTGTATCAACAGTTTGAGTATTTAAAAGACCTTTATTTAGTAAGCGGTTGGTAATTTTTTGGTTACAAAATATTGATAAATAACAAAGTTAAAGTGAACGTTCGACAAGCATGTTTTAAAATCATGTTTTGCGGTGAGCAGTGTTATTCGGACCCAGGTTATCGAAAATCAAAAATTCAAAAAAAGTTTGATAATCTATTAGTTGATACAGTCTTTAATCGAAGGATTTTCTAAAAAACTTAAATTTGACAATATGACAGTCATTTAAAGTCAAAATTTCAATTTTCGTTAAAAAAACAACCTTTGGTTCATAAAATAGAAACTACGAATTGTAAAACCAAAAGCTACTATTAAAGACTAGTTTTGAGTGTTTAAAAAAAGCACACAAAATTTGAGATCGATTGGTGTACAGGTTTTTGAAATATCTTGCTCACCGATTTGAAAATGTAGTTTCGAGATAAACGCGTTTTAAGTTTGCAATGCCGTTTACACTAAAGCAAAAAAATTATTTTATAACTTATACATAGTGATCTATTCCATGCCCATATACTGTGTCTTCTTTTGAAGTTGTCGCTTTGGAAACATCAATTTTAGTTTGCCGACGACGCATTTTTCCGTCTCGGATACTCTCTTGTACGCCTTTTTCTGCTAGCTGTATGCGTTCAGCGTCTTCTCTTTCGAGATATTGTTGAGCATTGATGCCACAGTTTACTCACATATCTTATCGGATCTGTAATAAAACTGCAGATATAATAAAAGGGCATGAAGGAATGTACTGAGGTTCGCACTTATCACATAACAATACAATTTTAAATCCGAGACCGCGGGTACTTTGAAATGTAGAAATGCTTGAAATGTTACGTTACCATCACACGGTTTGCACTTCACTAAAACTGAAATTGCCGAAAAAGTGGTAAAAAAAGCAAAATTCTTTATTCCACAGTATTTTCTTGTGCCACATTGAATTTTTCGTGGTAATTCCTACTACACTTACCTGTATTTAAAGCCTTATAGCTTCTGTATAAAAAATCAGATTATCTTAAAACTTTTGGGAGATATTTATGACATTGTATACTTCAATAAAATGTGATTTTTTGAAATTTCTAGGTAAGCATAATCCCTTAAGTAATTTTAATTAATTACAACAAGGAACATTGCAAAAAATTTCCAGAATCAACCACATTACATAATTTTGCATTTATGTAGATTACTAGAATGCTATAGGTTTTAATATAAAAACTATACAATAGAAATTAATTGCAAGTATTTTTTAAAAACTATACATTCCGTATATGTTCACAAACGTATGATTGCGGATAACTCTCGAAAACAATCATGGAGCAGTCATGATTTAAACGCTGCCTATATAAATTGAAATAATTCGATAAATGAATTTTTGTTAAAAAAAAATTAATCAATTTCCGTTTCGTACTGTTAAATCTGGTAATCGACAAATTATTCACGTTATAGGACACTGTAATAATTTAAATGCAATTTAAAAAAACAACCAACAAACGAGTTGCTGATTAACGGCTTGGTTTTAAAGGTCGTTAAATCAGAATGAATTATTAAATTGTGTTACAAATTTTTGATTGTTGCACCGATCGATATTGTGCATAACATCCGGCAATCAACAAACAAAAAATAACAAAATCGCATTAAATTCGAATTTGCTTTACGATGCGTTTAATGCTAGAAAAGTTAATTGAAAAATAATCAAATTGTTTCATCCAATAAAAATGTTATTGGGTTGTATTCACTTGGTATTCCATAAAACAGAAACAATTATATTATGGTTATACGTTTGTTGACCCATTAAAAGGTAAACCATTTTTGGCTGTATTGGAGCTCCGGACAACACGCGACCTGTTAATTCCATGATCGCAGCAGAAAATCTAACTTATTAGCAATACAAATGAAGTTAAAATTAAATTCAAGCAGATTTCGTGATACTAATTAGTATGCATTGTAAAATATAAAATTTAACATAAACTATACAGAAACGTTAAAAAATTATTATTTAAAAAACGCAATGAAAAGAAAATTTATTTTCATTGTGATCTTTAAAAAATATTTTTCTGCGTATATATTCTCTACTTTACGGTAAAAATTTTATTATTTCAACGTTTCTGTTTAGTTTATGTTAAATTTTATATTAGCAATACTCTTGCTTTTAAGAAGTTTTGTAAAAAAGCCGAAAACGCATTTTTAAAACATTTAAAAAGTTTAAAACGATAATCATTAGGAGTAAAGTTGAATAGTTATAGAAAAGTTGTAAAAACTCACTAATTAGCTACAATATAAAAACAATAAGCCCAAAACAATCTACTTAGTAGTTGCGAATATCTCATTATATTCCTTAGCCAAATGAAAAACGAGCACCTAATTGCTGAACCCTTTGTGAATAAGAAAATTATGTCTGCTTTGATTACTTCACTCTCGAAATATTTGCACACATTTATATGATTATAATGCCGATTAACATTATGTAAGGTTTCAAGAATCAAAACAAAACTTAATTAAGTAAATTAACGTAATAAACAGCGTCATTAAATATTATATAATTTAAATATACTAAATAGATAAACGCAATTGATTTGTAGCTGCACAATTAGTGGACCGAGCTTTCAATATGTACATATGAACTCACGTAATTATTATAAAAAAAGTAATAAAACAATTGCAGCACCGATAAAACAATAAATTCCGAACACTCATATTTGTAATCCATTCGTGCGCGTCATCAATTACATTAGACCTACAAAAATATGCTTTAAAGACATACGTACCTTATTTTATTATGTAACATCAATAAATTAAAAAAACTAAACAGTAAATAAGTAATAATAATAATTGTAACATCAATCAGTTTGTATGAAGCATGGTTAAAAATAGTGACAGCAGACGCCACAGCTCAAGGATAAAATAAAAAATGTACGTTCGTTGCAGATAACAAAACAATATAGATATAATAATTTGTTAGTACTAATGTAATAAATAAAGTAACAATTGCGTTTAATATATTTGAAATGATCGATCTGTAATTTCCATAAAAAAGTACAAGTACAGCGAAATTATAAACTATTTCGAAATTTCTCAGAAACAATTTCAATGCTTTAACATAAACCTATTTTAATAATTTTTGCTTTTCAAGTAATTTGAAATATCGCACAATAAAAACGAAAAACGCCTGCGAGACTAATATTTGTTCTGCACCAACTTAACAAAGTTAAGTATTAGATAAATCCGCAATTACTTTCGCAATAACCGAATAAACACCGCAAAATACCATGTCCTCGTATTGTGGAAAGCTCTATTTAATTCTTCGTGAAAAATAAACACTCTTGAAGCTTTTCATGAAAAACCTTTAGAAAACCAGAGTGGTAACTAAATAAATATTATTTGTGAAGAAATTGTAGGCAGTTACCCCTCTTTAAATGATTTTCCTATAAATAAAACTATTGAGAAATACCAGCCGTAGGAAATTCTCGGGAAATTTAAAAAAAATGGCGGTTTCGTACATTGAAATTATTATAACCTCAAATTATTTTATAAATAACAACTTTCAGCTCCTTTAGCACCATTGCACTTTGTGTAACCAGGAGTAACTTAATTAAATTTTGAAGTTTAATCAGTAAAGTAACAAATTACGTATACATTTTTATATTAAAACATAATGCGATATAGCTAAAAGCTTAGTACGTGCACGCCTGAGGAAATAAAGCACACCTCGGGTGATTACAAAAATAATTGAGAAAATTAGAAAACCGGGCAAGAAATTTTAAAGAAAACATTCAGCACTGAATTATTCAGTAAATTTCAATTTTCACGATGAGCTTCCATCGCAGTAATTTAAATATTAGGTACACTTTTTAATTCCTTATTATCAGAGATATCTCCGAAGTTCTAGTGGTTTCGTCACGATTGAAAGGAAAGGAAATTAAAGATTTGCCTTGAACTTCATCACAACCTAAAATTATTCTGAGGAAACCTCGATATATTTCAGTAGCATATTTTGTCGATTAGCTAATCCGGCGACGCTGTTTTTGGCAAATGCAGTTCTGGCGAATTTCTGACTTCGTTCTATTTAAGACTAAATGCCACTTCTAAAGCTCTTCGTAATTTAGGGGATGAAATAAAATTAATTGAATTTCATTAATTTTATAATGTGCAATAATTTGTATTCATCAAAATAATGAAAATCTTATTGCGCAATATTATTTATACGATTATTTTCCATAATTATTTATTACATGACTGCAATAAAACACGAAGGAAGGATATAAAGCGAAAACCATTAATTATGGAATATTCTATTCCACTTTATATATTGGCCACTAACTTATTACTTACGTTTTGCAAAATATTTTCTTTAGGATATTATTTGCATCGTTCGAATTTGCGATATCGATGCCAAATATTCGTCGAAAAATTTCAGAAAAAGAAACCTCCACTATAATAAACGACATCGACCCTTTCCAGGCAGAATCCTAGTGGATTTTGTCTGTTGACGTAAAGAATTATTTTGATTTCGAACATTTGCCATGAACGAAGTTACTAATTTGATAGCTTAGTTTAGTGTGCTCTCCATGACCTTTTCGTCGTTTACGACTAAATTGAAGTTTGCTAAACACTGAAGGAAAAGTCGAAAAAACATTCAATAATCACAGCTTCATCAATTTATCCTTTATATAAAACAAAATAAATAGCCGATAATCAAAAATAATAATTTACGGTGGATATACTTAACCCCAATCTGTCATAAATAAAAGCTTAACATGAAATTTTGTCATGTCTTATTATTTAAAATTTTTCAGATATGATTGATTTTGTGTAAATAGACCGAACAAAATATGTTAAGAAAAATTTCCATTAAATTTTTTAACCTGTAGAAAAGTACACTCTTGTAAAGAGTATGCAGTTTAAAATGTATATAATCCTTCCAGAATGTAAGACATAATCAGAGATATTCGCAATGGTCCTTTTAGTTAAGAATATTAATGACGTCAAGGCATTGTGAAGTTTCACTATATTAAAGGACTGATAACTTATCCAACTTGACTAAACTTCATAAATTTACCAAGTAATCTCGAAAATATTCACACTTGACAAATTTTGTTATTCCAAGTAACACTTTGATAGGAAAAAAAAAGAACTTGTTAATTACCAATTATTGACAGCTAACAAATCCAGTATATACTTGCGCAAAACAACTTGACAATGTTTACCAGCAAAATCCTGCTCAAAAATAAAATTCCTTCCGCGTACTGCGAGTTTGCCTCTTTACATAATTATTTAGACGACGCTACTGAAACGTAGTCATTTTTTATAGAAACTTTTATGTTTCATTGTTTTCTTTTTGACAAATTGTTAATTAATCAAAGACTAATGTTATGATTTTCTACGGTTTCATTATTGGATTCTATAAGTTTTTGTTCAAGTTAATGGTTATCATTGGTATCTTGTTGAACGTCATATATTTTTATTAAGGACGAATGGCGTATTTGTTTTTATTTTTATTCTGATTTTGCTGTTCTTCTTCTTTGTGACCGACCGAGTCAAAAAAAGACAATACCGGGCTCCAAAATCTTTTCAAATCTGATATACCAAAGCGATCGACGCTGTGGAAGTTAATAATATTATGATCACTGCTGTTAATAAACCCTGGACGATTTTATAATGTAAATCCATAGCGGTTTAGAGTTCAAATAAAAGAATAAATGCAATTTTTCAATTCACCATTGATAAGCAAGTTCTATACGAGCTAACGTGGTTAAAAAATTAATTTATTGAAGTGTAATGTTGTTTATGACTTAATTATAATGAATTAACATCTTTAAATTACGCCTGCTCAATTATAAATGTGTAATTTACATCTCTAATAAAAATTCAATTATAACGTTATTAAAGGCTGCCTTAATAGTTAATACCAAACAGATCTTAAAATTCCAGGTTTATGGCGGTTGCATTAATGACTATTATTTAATACAGTTTTTAGTATTAATTACCGAAACTAGTTTTCAGAAATATTCTAATTAAACGTAGGTATTACTATTTAAAAAATAAGAAGAAGGACGAGGGTGGCGGATGTGATAGAACGTGTGGCGCGGCTGAAGTGGAGTTGGACCGGACACGTGAGAAGGCAAGACTGCAATAAATGGACACCAAGGATAGTGAACTGAAAGCCAAGAAGGACCAAAAGAAGCAGGGGCAGACCCCAAAAAAGATGGCTCGACGATATAAAGAAGGTGGCAGGTTGGGAGTGGCCTATGTTCAGGAGTGGACTAATACAGGTTGATGAAGAAGAAGATTACTATTTTTGGTAAGTCCAAGTGAAACCCCGTTTTGCGCTTATTGCGTGTACTTTAAATTCAAAATTACAATTTCCACCCTAAAAAATCACTATTACCAACCTTGCCGCGGTAAAAACGGCCAACGTAGAGGCATAATTCAAGGACCAAGCTATCTTGCGAGAGCTGCAACAGGAAATGAGATGCAGTCAAGTTTAAATGAACACTTGTTTGTGCAGGAAATTATTTTTTACTTTTACGTAAAATGTATGTAAATTAAGTAGGTACTGAGTACTTGAGTACAATAATTGCAGGATTACAAAATTAACTTAGCACATAACTGCGTATAAATTTACCACGTTGTTTATCAATTTGCCACAAACATGATAGCGGTCGTTATAATATTGGTTGAAAAATTTCTTTTCTTATATAAAAATTCTAGAATATAAATACTAATAGTATTTACGCCACGAGTTCGGAAAGGAAGTTATAAAGAACTCTTCAACAAGGACTTTGTTTTTAAATTTATTTTAAATAAAACACACTTTTGAATGAAAATTACCCCTATTAAATAGGAAAGTCTGTTGAAAAATCCTATGTGAAACTCGGTACCTTTTTCCGCTGATTGTAGTCGACGTCTATTAAAAACCTATTAAAAAGCTTAAGTGAAAATAGAAAAACAATCTCTGTTTCATGTTCGTTGGCGGCTTCGATACCGTCTACTAAATGCATAAATCGACGTAGAATATAATATAGATGTGCAGTTAAACTTTAAATTGTTAAGTAATTTTGTTACAAACTCTTTGTAGATAAGTTTTAATGGAGTAAGTTAAGATGAACCGATATGTAACTTCTAAAACAGATAAAACGTTTGTTTGATTGGTTTCTGCCTTGCCATTATTTATTACATACTATTTTTCTCGGAAAATTACAAACAAGAAACTATTGCAAAATTAATTTAATAAATCCAGGATTAGGGACACAATTGGATAAGAATTTAAATAAACTTTAAGTAAACGATGTGGTATTAAGTAATAAACTTTGGGAAAAATCTTTATTTTCCTAAAAATGTTTAATGTTTTCACATCGTACCCTTTTGTTTGCATTCGGTACACAGATAAAAAAGAAAATTAAAGCTAAAGGTTTAATTTACTTCGTTGGAGTAACCGTTGATCTTTATTATACTAAAATGTAATTTCGACGAAAAAATTAAGCAAGTGGCTTTTCTAAACTGGGAACGTTAATGTCCTCTTTTACGGTTTATCTATTTTTCAATGAGGTAGCTTAATTTTTTAAGCAAAAAACGACACAGTAAAAACTAAATGAAGAAAGAAAAATGATCATAAAAGCTTCGACCAACCTAATCTAACCTCAAATAATTTTAACAGCTTTATGACGTCATAATAGACAATATTTCAATAAAATAATCAAACTTAACAAAATGTTAAAATAATAAAATTTTAACTGTTAAGTAAATAATACATACTACGAAGAAACATAATATTTAACGAAACCAAAATGACAAAAATTCACATTTAACAGGGTTGAATTTAGAATATTTAATTAAACAAGAAAATAGAATTCTGAAAAAATTACGCTATAGAAATGATAAAAATTACTTACAAATAAAAATAAACCTAAAAAACTCTGTAACATAATATAAAGGCCTTTATTTCACGATTATTTTCGTTCATCAGTCATGTATAACAGTAAAAATAACAAGAAGTGAGAGCAAATATACCAAAAAATTAAAAGATCAAGAAATAAACCATTTTGGTTTCGTTAAATATTATGTTTCTTCGTAGTATGTATTATTTACTTAACAGTTAAAAATTTTATTAATTTAACATTTTGTTAAGTTTAATTATTTTAACATCGCATGCTACTAAATACCACAAAAATACTTAAAAAATTATAAACTTCTTTAAGTTATTTTCTATTTAATATTTAAATAACTCGAGTGCTCTGTCAGTGTCCAATGTATTATGCTGTATACTTTGTGTATAAAACTAAAATATTATCTATAAATACAAAGCTATTTTAAATTAAATTTCACAACAATAACTGAAAATATTATTCGATTTTCTATATAAAACTTACAAAAGATATAATTGCAAGTCGAGGCAACAATAGCAAGATAACAAACAGGACATAGAACGATAAAAGTAGTATAGTAAAATAATAAATAATTGTAACAAACATAGGAAACTTCATTTTATTTTTGTCGCCAGAGCAGAAGCGAATTACTTTCAGACGACTCGTTTTCTTGACAAACTGTACTTTAAAAAAGATTACGTATATCTTTTAAAATATACAAAATGGCATATAGACTGAAACTATTTATGCATACAAAACTCTACACGTAGTATGGTTTTATAATACGCATGTAGATTCTAAAATGGAAATTAAAGACTCACCTCTTCGTAAAATCGTAACTCTGGTACTGGTACTTCCGATACGTTTTCACAAAAGTCTTTAAATAATAAGAATCCTGAAACAAAAAAAATCAAAATTAGCTCAAACTTCTAAATTCGCTATTTTTCGTTCATATCAATATTTAAGGCTATGCTTTTTGAGGTAAAGCTTTTTCGAGATAACTTTTCTCCATTACATCTTGACAATCAAAAAATATATTTTTTAGAAGTTTTTCCTTTACATGCCCATTATTTTCATCATTAAAAAATTTTAAATTAGAAAGGTTATCTCGAAAATTACATTTTTAAACGCATTTTTCGATATTAAAAATTGATAAAATGGATTCCATTGTTAATTAACTTATAAAGGAAAAATTGAGCCTTCGATTATTCGAGAAGCCCATTTTCGAAAACGTCTTTTTTTTAAGAAAAATCGCCATATCTCGAATGAAAATCAAAATTTTTAACATTTACAAAAGGGAGCTTTTTAATCGGGTTACCTTAAACTATACTTTCAGTAAATAGCAATTATTTAAATGTTAATTTGTAAAAGAAAAAATGATAACAGCAAAAAAACTCGATTTTTAGCGGTTTTTTCAATTTAAATGGTTTCGGTCGCATTCATTTTTAAAACTTACAACTTTCGCATTTAACTTTTTCCGAGTGGAGTTGTATTTTTTTTATTTCACAAAGAAAGTTTTTTTGCGTTTAGAATTTTTAAAATTTTGTTCGCCATTACATCTCCACGAGCAAAAAACCCTATCTTTCTTAGTGCCACTTGTACAGTGTGAGTTTAACTTCGAGTTTTGTAAAACTTGGTTTAATTTATAAACGACGTTTAAAAACGTAGATGTTGTATAAATGAAGTTTAAGAAGGGTTTAAATAATCTGCAGTTTAGCAGTAATTTGTATGGTTGGTATTAAAATTTCTAGGGATTTTGTTTTATATTTACTAATTTGGTATTATTTACTAACGAGAATATTTTGACATTTGTAAATTGTACGAAGCGTCTATTTTATTTTAATTTTTTAAATTCTTTAAATGTTGTTTAACAACATTGTTAAACAATAAACTACAATAGTTTAATACTTGTAATATAGTGTAATTTAAAAATTTAGTACAAATTTAAAATTTTACCAAGTTTCTTATAAATACTATTATCAAAATAGAAGTAAAATTATTTTTTGGCAGGCCCTATATTAGAAACTCGAAATCAAATTACTTTTAATTATTAATATAAGTAAAATTAAAATTATGTAGTTTTTTTCGACAATAATCAATACTTATTATTAAACTCGCAGATTACAAGATATAGAAACCCTGCTGGTACAACCGTTCTGCACCTACTATTAAACTATCACCCATCAAACCATTTTCAAATTTAGCCCTAATTCAAGAGTTATTGAAAATAGTAGAATCATGATTTTTGAATTTTGCATCGCATATAGCTTGCACATTTGTTCTCCCAAAAAGTCCATTTTAAAAATACATTATAATGCTTGTGAATATCTAGGTTATGTTTCAACTATAAACTGCTCTTAAACCATCAACTTCGATGGTTTAACTTAAACTTGGTTCAAACCTAGTTTAATCCTTAAACTATGACTGAACAAGGTGAAAAAATAGTTAAACCTGGTTTTAAGTTAAATTTGGTTTAAACGGCTGTTAAACTAGCACTGTACAAGTGGCCCTTAGAGTTTTACCCTCTACGCGCCTATATTTTTTTCCTAATAACAATTTGTAATAATTTAACATTAGGCCTTTCCAAATTGATTAGTTCAACTTGGGATAATTTGACCATACTTAACATAAGCAAAAAGTGATGGGTATTAGTATTAGCCAGCTATTATTATTCGTTAATTTCAAAAATTAAAAGTTTTGAAATTTCCACAACCCTACGCCTGCTTAGTATTCACATAAAAAAATTAATTTTGGTATTATACATATGTAAATTCAAGTTTCTAAACCCCACGTAACTAATACATTTTCTGCGAATGCCCTTTTATAGTCAAAGTTGCCCCTAATGCAATAGTAGTAAAAAGGAAAAACGTCACAAAGAATTGGTATGCAAATAACGGTATCGATATCAAAATTTAAATGAAAGAAGGAATACTTGATACCTCGGGGAGATTCCTTTTATATAGAATTTCGTTACTTACAGCGACACCCATGCTTTTCATTTTGTATGGTAACAAATGGTTGCAAGTCACGGATAAAAACTCAAATTAATCGTCACTTGCTAGTTGAAGTCCAAAATCGCATTATTTAACACGACGTTGTCACGACACATTTTCTAATAATACAACTTTATAAATAAAATAAAAATGATTTAGTTTAATGAAAATGCTCAATTTACTCCAATTAAGAGAAGCGGTTTAATTCAAATTATCATAAAAAGGATTCCCTCTCTTACAAATTGGAATTCCTGAATAGTTACGGCAAGCAGTTAATAATATATAAATTTTTTGGAATGATTAGTAAAAATAGTAGCCAAAGTTTGTCGGTTGTTGATATTGCTTTTCATCATTAGGTGTCTACTATCGTCATGACAGTGATTAACGATGTCTTTACACCAACACATTATTGCAGATTACAAGTGCGACGACGTAATTTAACATTAACCAATTAATGGAGAGTCTCGTTAGGATTAAAGAAGAATCAATCGATTTCGACTAAAACTAACGACCAATTAGAAAATTAACTTTCTAGCCGTGATCTTGCTTGTAGATTTGATTCGAAAGAAAAATGCGAGTTTGTCCATATTCCTTCCTACACAATCCTCGAACGACAAGAAAAGCCCTACGTGTTTTTTTTGCGATAGATCATAAACTCTAGGACACGTATTTCAAAAATACGAAACCGTCGATATTTCGCAACCCATTAACCCACCAACACAGAAAAGTAATAAAAATCTTGTAGAAGCTGAAATGGCTAAAATATTTAATAGGGCGATCAAGCCATTAGCAACCCAAGTAAAATGGAACGACATCGTATTATTATGCAGAGTAAAATTTTGCAACATATCTCGTAAAAAAGTTTTCCTGTTTGGAGGATCCATTAAATTTTTAAGGATAAATAAAAAAAAATTCCCAATTTACACATGTTAGCTTGAATTTGTTTTCGGCGAAGCGTATTGGAAGCCTCCTAAAATTTAGCTGAATACTAAAACGAGTATGCTTACTTCCGGTTCTAAAAAGACTCGAGGGAAATGTACTTGTTCTATTTCTTTAGAGATTGTGTACACGCCAAGTTTTTCTTTCGGCTATCCTATACGTTGAACATACACACAATGCACAAATGCACAAAGAACATTTTAGCAATACCGGAAGTCAATATTAAAAGTATTTCGGAATTTTGCAAAAGCACTTGAAGCATTTAAAATTACACCATTTTAAAACGCAAAAAAGATTTTCTTAAGCGTTGACAAAAATTCGAGAAGATTGATGGTAGTTAATGGATTAAATGTCGATATAATTTTGACAAATGGATTTGCATTAGTAACTCTCATTACAAAAGCAATTAATCCTGCCGTTTTATTTATATATTATTTATGCTACTATACTATTCCAATATTAAAAGTACGAGGTTCACCCAAAAAATACGTAATCCGGCATCCAAAAAAATATGGAATCCCAAAAAAGGCATTTTGAGAAACCTTGGCCATAATTAATACTGTTCCATCACTGATCTGTCAGATGCAATTTAACATCCACTACTTTTTTAAGTTAAAATTCATCTCCGATTTGGAGATTTGAAATTCTGAAGACACATGATGACTTCGTTATTTAGATTCACATAAAGAGACATAGAGAAATCATATTACACGTTTGTTTAAAAAAAAATTTTTCCGTCTATTTAATTCGTAATGCGTTTGGATCCGGATTTTGCTAGCAAAAACTGAGAAAACTGTCAGTTAAAAACAATCTTTACAACATCATTTCCTTCCATTTAGAAGTAATGATGGCAGCAACTCTGTATATTATTAGACGATGCCTCCCTTTTTCACTACTCTGACTCTTTTGGACGATCCTGTCCTATTTTGTCTCAGAATTTAAGTTCCAATGTGAAAAATACACTTTGGTTCCTTAAGGGGTTATGCTCACCTAGAAATTTCAAAAATCACATTTTCTTGAAGTATACAATGTCAGAAATATCTTCCAAAAGTTTTAAGATAAACTGATTTTTTATACAGTAAGGCTTTAAATACAGCTAAGTGTAGCAGGTATTACCACGAAAAATTCAATGTGGCGCAAGAAAATACTGTGGAATAAAAAATTTTGCTTTTTTTACCGTTTTTTCGGCAATTTCAATTTTAGTGAAGTGCAAACAGGGTGATGGTAACGTAACATTTCAAACTGCAAGTACCCGCGGTCTCGGATTTAAAATTGAATTGTTATGTGATAAGTGCGAACCTCAGTACATTCCTTCGTGTCCTTTTATTATATCTTCAGTTTTATTACAGATCCTATAAGGTATGTGAGTAAACTGTGACATCAATGCCCACTAATATCTCGAAAGAGAAGACGCTGAACGCATACAGCTAGCAGAAAAAGGCGTACAAGAGAGTACCCGAGACGGAAAAATTCGTCGTCGGCAAACTCAAATTGATGTTTCCAAAGCGACAACTTCAAAAGAAGACACAGTATATGGGCCTGAAATGTATAAGTTATAAAATAATTTTACTGCTTTAGTGTAAACTGCATTGCAAACTTAAAACGCGTTTATCTCGAAACTACATTTTCAAATCGGTGAGCAAGATATTTCAAAAACATGTGCACCAAACGATCTCAAATTTTGTGTGTTTTTTTTAAACACTCAAAACTAGTCTTTAATCGAAGTTTTTAGTTTTACGATGCGTAGTTTCTATTTTATGAACCAAAAGTTGTTTTTTTTTAACAAAAATTGAAATTTTGACTTTGAATGACTGCCATATTGTCAAATTTAAGTTTTTTAGAAAATCCTTTGATTAAAGACAGCATCAACTAATAGATTATCAAACTTTTTTTGAATTTTTGATTTTTGATAACCTGGGTCCGAATAACACTGCTCGCCGCAAAACATGATTTTAAAACATGCTTGTCGAACGTTCAGTTTAACTTTGTTATTTATCAATATTTTGTAACCAAAAAATTACCAACCGGTTACTAAATAAAGGTCTTTTAAATACTTAAACTGTTGTACAAAGATATGCATTCAATTCTCCACAAAAAAATTGCAAAAATTACCCATTTTTTTGACGGTCTAGGTGAGCCTAGCCCCTTAAAGTAGGAATTCATATCAAGTCAAAAAGAGAACATTCTGCGAGATTTTAAATTTAATACCTACGTTGCTGTTGTAACAATTTAATAAAATGAATTTTTAAAATCTGCAGTTTTTTTAGTTCGCAGTTTCGGTATTGGGAGATGACTTTATGGTATGACTAGGGATGATTGCAATAACTACAATTAAAAAACGGGCTAAATTATAATCATAAGTACTATGTTGCATACCAGCCAGTATGTTATGAACAGTTAAACAACTATTTGGTTATCACTTATCATTACGTAGATTAAACCACAAATAGGTAAAATTCAAGTGCCACTTTGATTTAATAGTGGTTTGCATATTTACCCAATATTGAAAATCATAAAAATCATAATTAATTTTGAAAAGTTGCAAATTGCATTCTATTCAATAAATTCAAAAGCATGTTTACTCTAGATTGTTATATCAACACAAACCATATTTTGTGGAAGAATATGAAGAATAAAGAGTGGACTGTACAAAAAAAATTAACCTGATGTGGATTCTCACCGCCTGCGCCTGGACCAATTCAGGAGCTAGATTTTACTCTGTCCATAAGCGCAAACAGCGTCATCTCCGATTGTTTTTTAGATACAATCGGACAAATGTCCCTTGTGATGTAATAAATATTCAACGATTAAGACATTTATCAGTCTGTCAAAATCAACATTCAAAGACTGTCCTTTGGAAACTATTGAATATTAACATTCGTCTTTTTAGGTTTCACACGATATCATCATATTATCCTGTTTTAGCATAATTTATTAGGAAAATTTGGACCTCTGAGGTGAGAACGGTTGATAGGCCGGCTGACTTGCTAGTTATAATTTATTAATTAAAACATAATTACTAGTTTTATTATTATTATCAAATATCGGGAATTTGCACCAATGGTCACCAATTTTCTGATGAAGAGTAAAATATAACTCGAAACGTTGACAGAAAGTTTAAAGTTGTTTTATTAACCATTGGTCCAAATTCCCGATATTTGATAATCATTATAGTTTATGGATGAGAAATTATTAATAGATAATTATAATTATAATTACTAGCAGGGGCGGTTCTATCATAGGAACTGCAGAGCTGCAGAACCGCCAAAAATAAGAATGAAGTGTACCAAATTAATTATTACTTATTAGTATAACCACCACATTTCAAATTATTTCAATAATTGAAGAATAATCAATTTTGGTTTAAAAGCGCGCTTCTAATGTTGCCTTGAGTTATAAGTACCTTTATCAGTCAGTCAAATAAGTACTGTAATAATTAGTACAAGTCCGTTACGCTTTCAAAATCACTGTTTAACTTCGATGTGCTGGATATGATTCTGAACATGAAATGACGCGAGCTATCGGGTGGAATCGTATCCATATCCAGTATACATCGTGGTGTTAGGACAATCCTAACACCACGGTATACATTACAAATTGTGCTGCATCTTTATGCAGAATTACATGCCGTATTTTTGTCATATATGATTTAAAATTTGACTTATGAAAACAACTAGTAAGTTAATTTTTGTTCATTGATTGTTTAACAACATTGTTAAACAATAAAATGCAATAGTTTAATACTTGTAATATAGTGTAATTTAAAAATTTAGTACAAATTTTAATTTTACCAAGTTTCTTATAAATATTATTATCAAAATAGAAGTAAAATTATTTTTTGGCAGATCCTATAATAGAAACTCGAAATCAAATTACGTTTAATTATTAATATCAGTAAAATTAAAATTATGTAGGTTTTTTCTACAATAATAATGTTTATTATTAAACTCGCAGATTACAAGATATAGGAACAACCCACCATGGTACAACGTACAACCGTTCTGCTCATATTTCAGCTCTGGTTTTACAAACATATACGATTTTATTTTAAACACATCTTGCGTTATGAACTTTAATTGAAATTATGAATATCGAAGATAGTATCTTATACCTACTAGTACATAAAATAAATGCTTATGAATATTAAATGAAGAAAAAATAAAATGAAATATTATTAATATTTTTAACACAACTCCTCTCATAAGCCGTACTTAATAAAATTTTTTCGAAAATTAGTTAGAATTGCAATTTATTGTAAAAATGTAAAATCATATAAAGTACTATATTCTAGATAAGTGTTGTACGTTTAATATTTAAAAATGTGCAATAAGTAAGTTTATTTTTTGAGATTGCCATTTTCTGATATCTTGCCATTTTTATAATGCAGAACATCCAAGAATATTTTTCACGAGCCGCCACTGATTACTAGTAAACAAGTAGAAATGCAATAAATAAAACTTTATACTTTCTCGTTTTTTTGAATCTTCAGTTTTCTCTAACGAAAAGATTTTTTTCATAAATACAATTATTATTGCTTTAGAAATAAACCTTTAGAGATAACCGGAAATTCAAAAACTGAGCTGTTAAGTCTAAAAAATAAAATTGTGAGATGTAACTATTGAATAAGATATTATCAAGATGAAAACCTTTGAAAATTCAAAGTGAGTACTCGAAATAATTACTGAAAGTTAAAAATGTAAAGCTTTTCACAAATCAAATAGAATAAATTATGAAAATACTGGTGAAAGTACAATAATTTATAAGCTCAAAATTAAAAAATATCTTAAATTTTTTTTATTCGGTGAAAATATGTACTAATATTTTAGTTTAGCAAAGAAAAATCATTTTATTATAGAAAGTTTATGCACGTCAGAATAACGCAAATACGAATGAACATTGTGTCCTAGCTAAAATGAAAGTTTTAATTTTGAAAATTTATACAAAAAGTTTGATGAGTAAGTTGTAAAAAATAATTTCGCAAATGCGAAAATGCAATTTGGGTGTTGTTATGTGTAAAAATATATAGCTAATAAAAAAGGAAAACACCGCCAAGTTTTCCAAAACAAAGCACACCTCGTTATTTTCATCGAATAACATCGACGAAATAAAGCAAAATTTTTGCAGAACCATCCGACATAATCTGTAAACAGTAAGTATACGCTTGGAAAAATTGCTGAAATGGTGTAAAATCGCATTTCGATAATTAAAATTGAAACGCTACTAGAATTTTTTATTTTATTCGAGTAAATCATAAAAATGTATAAAAGAATGCACGTACGATTGAATCCAAAAATCGGTATTTAAAATGTTTTTATAGTAAAAACTCGTTAAGTGGTTTTTTTTACTTTGCATCTCTGAGGAATATCCTGTGCTAAATTGGTCAGGTAACTTAAATTCCCATTAGAAATTAGTGTACAAAAATTTCTTTACTGGTTTTCTGTAAACGATATAAAAAGTATCGTTTATAACAATCAATGCCTATTGCCTAGGCACTAAATTAATTTTAATTAAATTTAATATCTACCAAATGTTTCGTTTTCAGAAAAATAACATGTTTTATTCGGAGCCAATGGTTCGTCAGAAATTGAGAGGCTTGATGTGCGGCATCAAGTTCAAATAACGATAAAAAATTAAAATGTAAACAATTCCTTGTACTACTGTGCGAGTAAACTTTGTCAGGACTATCAATAAATCGCAAAAATAAATAATATTAAACACCATAAGTTTAGATCTGAGCGAAAATTGTTTTTCACGCGAACAACTTTATGTAACACAAAAAAAATTGTTTATCCAAATTTTGTAAATAAAACGTAGTAAATATTATTTGTGAAACAATACCGGTACAGGGTGGCTAAATAGCGGGTTAGTAATTGCAAAACTAATAAACAAAGCAATTAACCAACAATTACATTCAAATTTACCATAAATATTGAACTGCTTTAAAACAACACATTTGAACCGAACATTTGCCCAAACGCCAACATAACATAAAGTTCACAAATTTAGTGGCTTTAAGAGTAAGCACAAAGCGATGGTTCTGGAGAGAAGATGTCGGTATGCGAGTGTCCATCGATCGAGAAAATTTATTTGTCCTGATCAATAATCCCGCGCAGAAAGGAGTTTTCACATTGTTAACAAACTAGTAGGTCAGGGCGGACTGTAGGCCGCCTGACTCGTTATGTAATAAAGATGAATTAATTGTCTGTATTCAGCCCAAATTCTAAAAAATAACGAAGCAAACATAATATCTTGTTCAATTTTAGATTACCAAAAAATCGAAAAAGCTTACCTACCTACGAAGGATTAAAATTAACGAGAGCATTGTTGGATGTTAGATAATGATGAGAACCATTATCCATGTTTTACAATAATTAAGTTTCGGAATTTTAGAAATCCGCACGAATCAGACAAATCTTGAAAAATTTACATACGAAAAGAATCTCAAGAATCCCGGACTGGTAGTTTGAAGGAATATTAAGGAGTCTGGATATGTCTGGGGTTGGAAAAGTTGAAAAGCCATTCTAATCTCGTTCTACAATCTTGCCATTTTGATGTCGAATAATCGAAAATATAGTCTAATTGTCTATTCAAAGTTATGACATTTGAACTCATAATCAATGTGTAATGAGTCCTCAGAAGTTAAGCCTTGCGGAAAGAAATACCGGTGGTGTTCAATAAATATTAAAAATAAAAAGTTTTAATTTGTACGAATTAATATTTTTATCATTTTGTCACCATTTTTTTTGATTTACTACCCCTTAAAATTGATCGATATATTAACGGCCAAATTAGTTTTAATCTTCATTGAATGTTTAAGTGGTTGTAGAGATATTAAACCGAAAAGTAATATACTTGCTCATCAAACAACGCAAAAATGTGTCAATATTGATCCTAATATCATGTTTTTACGTTAGTATTTCTTTATCAGATAGAAAATAATATTTTTATATAATAGAAATTATCCTGTCGCGTCATGTATATTATGTAGGTATATATAAATGATCGAAAATACAAATAATTGAAATGATTAGCTCTACGTTTACCTACTTTAACTCCATATATAATTTAGCAACGCTCTCGTTAATTAAAAAATTACTCCTCTAATACATACAGGGTGACCCAGACCACCCGTATCAGTACTTTTTTTCAAAAACGGTAAGTCGTAGAGAGTTGGGCTAAAAAAATTTATTACAAAAGCCCTAATGACGAATCTAATGGTGATATTATTATTTCCCGGAAAAGTCGGCATCCAGAGTAGTTTGCTCCAGAAAGTCCAGAAATCCAGAATTTTAAATGGCACCATATGTCGAAAGTGGTATCGTTGGAAAGCTCTTTAAAAAATAAGCAAGTTTTGTACGAAAATTTTTTTTATTACTCCCACCCCGTTTAAGTTATATCGACTTAAGTTATTAAATTTCAATTTCTTATAACGAACTTAACTTTAAAAGTCAGCACTTGAAATCCAGCTACCGCGTTAGAGCAATGTCACAAGTGTTCAAAATGTCTTCCATTTACTTCTAAACACTGTTGAGCTCTTCTGGTTATACTATCGTTGGCTCTAAGTACTTCTTCAGTGTTTAATGATCGACAGGCATTGCAAATTCTGAGCTTCATATCATCTCTCGTTGTCGGTTTTTCTGTATAAACAATATCTTTGATCCGACTCCAAAGAAAAAAATCCAGGGGAGTACAATCTGGCGACATTGGAGGCCACGCCACTGTGCTTCTCCTGCCAATGTATCTATTGGGAAATAGTTGGTTTATTGCATTCCTAGCAACCAATGAAAAATGAGCTGGGCAGCCGTCTTGCTGAAACCACATTATTGCTCGCATTTCCAGGGAAACATTTTCCAATAAATCGATCAAATCATTATTTAAAAACTCGGCATATCGTATCCCATTAAGATTTTCTTCAAAAAAATAAGGACCTATAATTTATCCTTCAAGCACACCACACCACGTGTTAACGCTCTAAAGATGTTGGTTATCAATAGTACGCAGCCAATGGGGATTTGTTTGCGACCAGTAATGCGCATTGTGAATATTGACTTCACCAGTGCTTTTAAAAGTAGCCTCGTCAGTCGATAAAACCGTCCTAGGAAAATGGGGGCCTTTGTTAATTAACCAATTACAAAAAATTACTCTACTTTGAAAATCACTCTCATTTAATTCTTGATGCATATGTATGTGGTATGGATGAAAATTATGATCCTTAAAGACTCTGCATACAGAGGATTGGCTAACTCCAGAATCTCTTTCAAGTCTTCTGGTTGAAATATTTGGATCAACAATTACTGCATCAAGAATATCAGTTGCTCTTTCATCACGTACATGTCGCATAATCCGATTACCGCGATTGTTTGTTGGTTGCACCTGGCCTCTGGTACAAATACGTGCTGCCAATCTCCGAAAAACATTGAAAGATTGACGGGTACGTTGAGGATATCTTTCAGCATAAATACGCTCAGAAGCTCTGTAATTTTGTTCACATTCTCCTAAAATCATTAACATATCGAAAGCCTCTAAATTCGAAAACGGCATAATTTCACTAATTAAACTAATTAATAATATAAATTTTAACTTCAAAACAAACACTTAATATTAATAATAAACAATAAATAATGATTAGTTTGAACAATGGCAACGGATAATTTTACGACAGAGGGATAAAACAATTGCAATTATTAATTATTGTCTAACCCGAAAGCTAGATTTTGAATGCAAATTTTTAAAATAAAATCAAAATAATCAAAATAATAACTTAAGTCGAATATAACTTAAAAGGGGTGGGAGTAATAAAAAAATTTTTCCTACAAAACTTGCTTATTTTTTAAAGAACTTTCCAACGATACCACTTTCGACATATGATGCCATTTAAAATTCTGGATTTCTGGACTTTCTGGAGCAAACTACTCTGGATGCCGACTTTTCCCGGAAATAATAATATCACCATTAGATTCGTCATTAGGGCTTTTGTAATAAATTTTTTTAGCCCAACTCTCTACGACTTACCGTTTTTGAAAAAAAGTACTGATACGGGTGGTCTGGGTCACCCAGTAGATAGTAGTAAACTCAACTACTGACTAGCTCTGGTATTGATTAATGTTGTAAGAATATACGCACATTTTTTAAGGAATAATTTAATAGTACATTATATATCAAGGGCGTAAAACATTTTATTATCACAAGGGATTAATAAGCAGTTTACGCTCTAGTACAAGGGTAGTTTCTTGGACTCGATGATTTTGCACAATATAAACGATTTGCGAAAAAAAATCCCTATTATGTTCGTAGATAAGGCAATCACCCGGTATAAAAGTGGTAGTTAAAAATTAGATCCTGTTATACTCCGATTTTCAGCTACATAACATTACCTAAAGAAAATAATAATAAAATCATAAATATAAACAACTAGGTTAAACAATCTTACAATTGGATAGATAGAAGTTTCAATCTCGAAAATAAACCTATTCTTACAACGAATGATATGTTTCCGTATTCTAAAGCAATATTGCTTGTCCCAATTTTTCACAATAGATTGGCTCGACAATAAAACGTGAAATATAATTCTTATTATTGTATAGTGTATTAGAAACGTTCCCTTAAAAACATAAATAAAAAATTATACGAAGGGCAGCAGATATTATATACGATGCAATCTAGATAATGCGATATTTATTTGCGGCTAAAAATATTTATAAAAAATCTGTACATGGCAATTAACAATATTTAACGAATTTTGCGAAACGTGTATTTCTGAATTTTACATTCATATAATATACGAGTAGGTAATAAAACTTGGCAAAGGGAACATGTTCTAATTTGTTTTTAAACATTTCGAAAATAGCACAGCGAAGAAAGATCAAATATTTATTCCCAGATTTTGTTTCTTTGTATAAAAAAAAAAGAATATGTTTCATATCACGCAGCTTAAGAAAAACAGATTTCCACATTTTCAACTTGCATTATCTATCAAATTAAATGGTTTATTATTTTTTAATAAACGCTAGCGTGTATTACACAAAACTTACTATATTATAGAAAAAATGTAAACAAATATTTTCTGCTATGTAAACATTGTTCCACTCGGGAACATTTTTATATGAAACATTAAACGGTAAGCCGCCATTTTTGAATTGATCGCACACATACTTTCAGCTTTAAATTTGAATAATATAAGGAAACATCAATATTTTCCAAATTAAAAATGTGACACTCAATATTTTCTATAATGTAACATCATGTTAATAAAACATTAAAAAAACTGTTTTCGTTCACAATTTGATGAAGTTGAAATCAATTTGTGTATTTTTAGACAAAATAAATTTGGTATTATTTATTGTTCTGATAAAATGTAAACAATAAATTGTTACCTTAAAATACTGAAGTGTATTTTTCCAGATTAGAAAATTTACAAAAAAATTAACTTACTAGTAATTACATTTATTTTCTTATCTAGCTCAATCGGTGAATTAAGTTGAATGAGAATTTAATGAGACGAAATAAAGGTCAAATTTTGTATTATAGGATAAGTTGCTTATTAAATCAATTATAATGTTAAATCAAAATTTAAATCAAAAATAAAATTAAAAATTATATAATATGGCTTATAGATGAAAAACTATTATTTATGAAACTAATATAATTTTTCACGTTTTTAAACCAATTTTTGAAATAATTAACTATCTAAATAAGTCACATTTTGTAGCATAATCAAAAATTTCACATGTGCAAAAAATATTAAACCTTATTAATTTTAGAATTGGTGAAAACTTTTCACCAATCCAATCTTTTTACGAATTCTAGAAGATTAACAAATTATTCAATCCTGGAATTATAACGCCTTTTGAACAGAGCCGTATTTAAACTAGATTTTCGGAGGGGGGGGGATTAAAAAAATTACAAAATGAATAGCTAATTCATAAAAATATAAAGGAAATTTGTTTTAATTTAAATTTTGCTATATTAATTTTTGAAATGTAATGTTTAAAGAAAAGTGAGTAAGAGGTTTCTTTTCCAAGATGGCGGAAACGACGGACGCCTACATTTTGCTCCGCTGATTTTTTAAGTATAATTTTGTGCAAGTATTTTCGCAATTAAGATTTTATTTTTGAGTATTGCTATTGAAAAATTTTGTTTGAAAGTATTTTGGTTGAAAGTTACCGCAAAAAAATTGAAATTTTGTGAAAAGATTGTTTTTATTTAATTAAAATGAATTTTTTTTTAGCGACTTTTTTTTATTTGAGTTCGATATTCAGAGAAAATTTCGATTTTTGTGAACTTTATTTAATGGTTGAAAATAATTTGTCGAAGGAGCGACAAATTTTGATTACAGGTTGACTTCTAACTCTAATTTATTGCGGAAGTGTTATTTTAAGCTATGCTACCCATGATAGTCATAAAATTTATGTTCCCTTGAAAATTTTTGATTCAAACAATTTATTGCAATTTAAAATTTTTACCACAATAGTAAGAATTAAGATAAAATATCTATTCATTTATTTCCATATAATTATTTTTCAAAAAATCGAAAATTAATTAATATGAGTAATAACTAACAATTAATTAAGTGGTCTCAGACTTTTACACAGTACTGTAAATATTTAGGGCATTTCTATATTCTTCATCTTCGGTTTTTATATTTTTGCAATTTAGTAGTGTAGTGTATTCAATCCAGTGTCGCCAATCGCCGGATTATAATACGAATTTCCGATTTTTTAATTAGGGATTTAATTTATTAGAAATATCTCTTTAGTTTTTATTTAAACACTTCAAGTTTAATGTTTCTGTTTTTTTTACGATTGTAGTCGAACTTTCGAACTTATTAATTGATAAATAATTTCGGGGGGAGGGAAGGGGGTGTAACCACCTAATCCTCCCCCTTAAATACGACCCTGCTTTTGAATATGTAAAATTCGTCAAAAATTATCATCATTCAAGATGGCATTCTCGTATCGATTTCCTTATTACAGGATATTTTCCTCCAAAAATTTTCATTCTAGATTTACGTAGTACCAAATTCAAACAGTAATTTTCAAAATTTTAAGCGTAAAATTATGCAAGACTACACCATCAACGATTGATTTCGATTGTTTGATAATGGTTTATTCACCATGATCTACGATTCACGTTTATTTCGTAAATGCTACCAGATTCAAATATAAACTCAAGATGAAAATCTTAGCCGAAAATGACTAATTAAGTACATTAAATAAAAATAAAAAGTTACATTATAATAATTATACATTTTTACGTTACCTCTAAACTAATTGACGTAAAAGTACTCTAGGATTAATGACTTACCTAATTGTTGATGAAAAATCTTGTCGAAGTTCACCTCATTTTTCTTCTCCAGATATTTGTGCATCACACTTCGAACACTGCAAAAAAAATCAATTTTAAATGACGAGTTAAATCTTTAATTTGAAATGATTAAAAGAAAGTTTATATGAGCAGTGCAGAAAGTAAGTCATTATCGAACTCGCGTGCTACTATCAGCAAGTACGATAATGACACGTTTGTACACTCATGTACAATACAATAGATATTTTCGATACAAGTTAGGAAAACTAACATTTTTCCATTCAAGGCAGAGGTTGACAATCGAGGCCGAAGGTTCTAATTGTTCTATAGTAACCGTTAATGTATTGTGATGGTATATGATGGTGATGGGATAACCTCAGTTAGCTCAGTTTTTATTGGAGACATGAAACGCTCAGTAGTCGGTTCCTGTGAGTCACACCGTTTGTCTTGCGAGCAAATAAAAACTCGTATTTTTGAATAACGAAAAATGTTGTTTATTCAAAGGAAAATTTCGCTTTTTGGCTTTATGGTGTAATTGTGTTCGACCACTGAATTTGAAACTTCATTTACTGTATTAAAAAAAACCCTGCTAAATTTCAATCTCGTTAATCGTTTAGTGTTAATTGTGTAGCAAATAATTTTGTATAATGTTTTACAAATGTTGAATTTATAATAAAAAATGTTTCTTCTCAAAAGAGTACTTATTTTTCAAATACCTGGTATGTAATTTCGTAAGCGTTCGGGTACTCGTCTCGTTCAGTTGACCACCATCTGGCTCCTGTGATTTAGAAGGGAACCACCTGTGCGTTAATAACGAAATTCTGCTAACCGCGTGGAGTAGTTTTAATTTTCGTACTCGATTTGATTGAAACTCTTCAATCACAATACCGTTGATCCTGTTTTCAATAATTTCCAAATAATTCAAGTGTACACTTAACGTAGGTACGTAAATTTCATATTCTAATCTCCAATCTTTCAATATTCAAAATGGCGTGGCGTCCCAATTTAACCTTGGTAATATTCCACTTAATGAATTTCTCAAATTTCAATATTTTTCAGCAATTTTATACTGAAAGCGACGACTCGTCACAAATATAGGCTTCTATGGCTCGGAAACTAATTTTCACTAGTAAATTAAGTAAAAATTTACACAATTCGCAAACTAAAATCCACTAACGCAAATCTAAGCGTCTGGCGTCCTTCAACGCGCTCAGGTAGACCCCTTTGCGTTCAACCTCTAGAAAATTCATACCCGGTAAGTTTTTCATTACGTACAGGATGTTGCACAAATTAATTACTCTTCTTTTCCGTAGATGGTTATCGAAGCACATCACAAAAATCACTATGCCAAATTTTATAAAATATTACAATTAAAATATGTGTCACAGAGGTGTTTAAAGTAGTAAATTTAGCCTTTTAATTTTCCTGTGAATAAATCAGAACGTATTTGCAGTACTTAAAACAAATAATTGACCACGATCTGGACTGGCGGGTTGACTGCATAAAATATCACCACAGCAAATTATAAATAAAGTAGATTAGAACTTTCACACTTTCACAAGTGTGCGGAAAAGTAGTGCTTTTCCGCACACTTTTGAGTGTCAAAAAGTGACACTTTTTGAAACATAATCAGAAAAAATATTATTTTCTACCGCATTGTTTTGAAAATCGATCATTTTGACAAATACCTAATATAACTCAAATCAGTGTAGAAAGTAAGCCATTACGTAACGGTAGTAGATAAATTATATCGATTTCGATAACCGGCTCACATTGTGTATAGAAAATCTATTTTGTGTGGCTTTCAGTAATAGAATCGTTAAATGACAATAATTTATAATGGCCTCGAGGAAGTACCTCCTTTGGTGTTACATTATCTTCTCTTAGTTAATTCTAGTTGCTACTGCATTCTTAATTAGCATTTAGTGAAGTTTAAACTACTTCTAGTGGTGAGAAACGTTTCTGGTTTTAATTTAAAAGCTATCTGTATGCAACCAGAGTTAAAATGACATTAGGTATATTGTTTAGTCAACATTTTCGTCGTACAAGAAGTTTAGGTAAGTACATAAATAAAAAATTAATATTCACAGTAGACAGGTTTGCGTTATATGCCTAATATGGAAGTCAAAATTAATTAACTAATGAAACCTAGAGCTTTTCGCTTCTGTTAAGTTTTCAAATGAAATTTTGCATCAATCTAATTTAAATAGCATCCTATAATATTTCTGTCATCTGCCAAGGCGTCGTTTAATTTAAAATGGCGTTATATTTTATTATTTATTCGTTCAACTTCTGAATTTCAAGTTTTTAGTGCCCGAAAAGATCATTAATACTTCACGGAATACTTAAAATACAAACTTGCGGATTAAACTAAAAATTCTTGCTTTACATTGCAGATCGATATTTTTATATTACACTTTTATGTGCGATTCTATTTCATTTTTACTTCGTACTTTGTTGACAAGAGAATTAGGGCACGGTGGAATTTTAACACCTCCAAAATACTTCCAATATCACCAGCCACTTTTATAGCCGTGTTTAATAAAATTGTGATTTTTGATGTAGGTATAATATTGCCCAACGAAGGCCTTCGGATAAAAGTCAAATTAATACAGCAGAAGCTTCTGATAATAATTATAATTACCATAAAAGGTATCGATATAAATAAATTAATTTTGTCACTAATTAAAACAAAATTTTAATAATAGATTGTTTACCTTAAACAACAAGGTTATGTAAAATTTTCAAAGTCTATAATACTTATACGATAAAAACATCCAACGTTGTGTGAATGCTAAATCCTCAAGATCAGACAATCTATGAATAATTCAAAAAACTATTGACGTAGTTTATGTGTAAGCAATTTACTAACGTGGCCCTCTTCTAATTTAATAACGAAATGAAAAATTGCTTCCCAAAAATAAAGCAGGAAGAAAGCGCATTTTATCAACAATGCTTGATATTTTCCCCATTAGAAAAATTCTAACGACGGAAATAATATATCTATGTAAAAAAAGCGTGCGTGATTGAAACTATTCCGGATGTATATTATTACTAACCAACCCACTTCGAGTTCCTTGAATATGTAAACCCGGGAGGACCTATAATAAAGAAAACTCCCTTTACAACTTTTGCATACTTTCCGGAAATTTTCTTTTTCACAAAACATAAACTTATAAAAAAGTTGTATTCCATTACTTTCGCCAATACAAATAATTTCCAAGTTCGTAAAAAGATTCAAAATATTCGTTCTGGCAAAATTTCCAACTTTTGGCCGTTCTATTTTAACGGTTATAGCTTTTCTTAAACGGGGTTTGATAAAAGTCGTCGCACTAATTCCGCTCACAATGACACGATGTAACCCTACAAATTGGAAAAGATCCTGGGTCGGATAAAATTTTAAATTATTGCTTATGGAGATAAAATTCCTTCAAAATCAGTTATATTACAGAAATTCCAAATTTTTCCAAGAGAATGCCTATTTATGCACTTATCGATAATACAAATTTCGAATAATCCTTATTAATACACCAGATTAGAACATCATCATAAACTGCACGAATTTTCTTAAATTTCATGCTCGAAAAAGAACCTCACCAACTAGATAAATTTATCTAAATGATATAATAAATTTTGCCAAAATCTCATTAGGGAAAAGGATACCATGTCGTTAATGTATGTTTATTAATATGTAATGTACTAATGGTAAACAAAATTCCTCAACAAGATAACATTATTTGTATTGTACGATGTTTACATTTGGTTGTTCATTGAGTTATCAAAGATTAGAAATATATATTTTTCGACGCAGACGTGACATTGCATTAAAATAGACATTTTCTTTAAAATTCCTCACTCTGCTCCAGACGAAAGAAAATCTTTTTGTTGCCTCGAGTAATAAATCAAACATCTTGTGAATCAAATATTTTAATACCAAAATGAAAAAATTAGAATAAAAAAATTAATGGAGCAAACATCATGAAGATGAAGTATTACCACCATATAAACGAGATCCTGTTTTAAATAAATAATCCCAGTTGAATTTGAAGAAAATGCCGATTGGGAAATAAAAAAACTTGTTTATAAAAAAAGTTCATCATGTAAATGTCGACGGATTTGCCAAAAGTTCTGATTTTATTGCAAAATTAAGCAAAATACTGAAGTATCATCCATTTTCGGATTGGCTTCGAGCCAACGCAAAAAATATTGACCTGTCACATATTAATAAGTTTAATTTGCTTCCTAGGTAATTAATAGTTACCATTTCGGACTTCAAAAATAAGAAGTTTGTAAAAATCAATGCAAGTTCTTAATTAAGCGATCTGTCCTTGGCTAACGATCAAATTGAACATGAAATAATCATAAATCATGTCAACAACTTTGCAAGTTGTACATATTACCATACATTACGGTAATTCAAACACAAAAGAAAATCTAGTGTACCATGTACCTCCATAACACGTAACACGTAAAATTCACACGACGCTACATGTTACGTTGGCGAACCTAGATTAAGGATGTCAAAATTTATGAAGTGCGTACCACGGAGCAACGCTTAGCTAGGTTGGGACTTGGGAGCAATCAATATAGAGACGTTTATTATTATAATGAAATGTTTCTAATATAAAATTAGATATTATTATAAAATTCTAATAACCGATGAATAGGTCACTATGATCTACAATCTATAAAAAAAACTGTATTTCTAACAATGATAGAATCAACCCTATATACAGGGTGTCTCCCAGATCATAGAGAATCTTTAAAGTGACGATAAAGGACACTTTTCTAAGATAAATTTTCAAATAAAATTTTTGTCCAAGTTCAAATCCTTGGGGGGAACCTCCCTTTAAAGCAATTTTTTGAATTTCTGTTTCAAACGGCTATTATTTTTTTTTACTTTTCTTGCGAACCCCGTATCTCTTAAATGAAACGTCTTAGAAAAAAAAACTGATGGCTCAAATCGGATAGGAAATTTAGAGCGCTACATCTTTGGTAAAATAAATTTTTTTGGGAAACCAACCGTTTCCATCTCTAAAATCAGAAGTCTTTATTTTAGAGTAATAAACTTCGAACTGTTAACTTCGATTTGATTTTCAAATTCCCATCTCTAAAATCAGAAGTATTTATTTTAGAGTAATGAACTTCATACTTTTAATTTAGATCTGATTTTCAAATTATCATTTCTAAAATCAGATTTAGTTATTTTGAAGTAATGAACTTCTAACTATTAACTTTAATCTTTGCAGTCGGTGCCAGCCAAGCTGGCTAAATTACTAAAACTAAATTTTTTAAAAGCTTGGCCGGCACCGACTGCAAAGATTACCATAATTGACCGCCTATGCCAGCTAGTTGAAGTAACTAAATAATGTAATTATTTTTTTCTTTTTAGTGCATTTTTTTTACAGTAGTTTTTTTTAAGTCGGTTTTATTTATTTTTTTTTAAATTTTTTATTTCATCCTTTTTAGTGCATGTTGCGTTTCGTAACTATTTATCGAAAGCGAGTATGGGTAGACCCACTAAACGCAAAAAGAATTTTAAAAATCCGATCATAGTTGATATAAATGTATTTACTATTTACCTTATACTTAACGTACTACTTAGAAGATTAATAAAAGTAGGGTACTTAAGAAAAGATTGTGACCCACCGTGCAAGAATAGGTAATATAAAACAGATACAGGTACTCAGTATTTAATGCGTTATTAAGCCGATTTTGAGAAGAGTTGAGAAGAAGTTTGACGGTTTTTCCGGTTTATCTTCAAAGTTTAAGGTCCAATACGATTGAAATTATAATGGGACCAACTTGGAAATCGGTTCATAAATGACGGAGTTCTGAGGTAACAAACTTAAAAAAAAAATAAATAAAAAATACAACCGAATTAATAACCTCTTCCTTTTTTGAAGTCGGTTAAAATAAAAATTAACGCCCACGAAAGGCTTGCGCCCCGGGACTATAGCCCATTTAGCCCTGTTCATACTAGTTTAATCGTTGATTTGACTTAGCCGAGCATTAAAAAACTGCCACGCACGTGTAAAATTTTCGAAAATTACCCTAACCGAAGAAAAAAGAAAATATCAAATTATGTCTCAAAGAATCGATATTTTAAGTGTTAAAACTTGGAATCATTAATATTCATTAAAAAAATCAACACTGAATCGCATATTGTCGCGTTGAAAGTAATAAAAATATAGTAAATAAAAAAAACTGTAACGCATAAAATCTAAAATATTACAAAAGTTGCACGCACATTTTTGCCTGTAAATATTTTAATTAAAACGGATTGAAATATAAACTTTTAAAGTAAGTTCCTATTGTTGATAAATTAAAATGCGAATGAAGTTCCTCAAGTAAACATATTAATGTATCTAACTAATTTGTTAAATGTTATGTAAACTTGGTAGTAATCCTATTATACAAAACAAATAAATAAAAAGTAAAAATTTATAACCGTAAGCTTTTACATTATTTACTTCCTTTATTGCTGTAAAAATAAACAACAAAAACCGAAATTGCGGTTTTGTGACCTGCATTTCTGGTGCTGATCATTAAAATTATGATGAGACCCTCAACTTTTTTGAGTGGAACGAAAATCATCCTATAACGAAAATATAATTTCAATTTTGAAGCCTTCAGCACCGCCATACCATATCCACAAAAAACAAAATATATATTTATAGAGAAGTACAGCCTTGTAAGCACATTATTAAGTAAAGATATTCCCAGTATCTTGGTGAAGGAAACACGGTCGAAACAGACAGGTGGATTGATCGGAGATCAAATAATACGAAAGCGACATAGCAATCCAATATTCTAAATGCTAGCTTCACAATAGCGCTCTGTCGGGATCTAATTTGTCGCAGTGTTGATTGTGTTTTCTACTTTCAAAATATACACACAAAAAATGATTAAATCGAAATGAATCGTAAAATTTGTACGATTCATATTTTTATAATCGATCTAAATAGAATTAATCGCGTTAATCAATTTAAGTTTGATTGTATTTGTATTAATCAATAAAAATGAATTTTTAAATTTCTTTCTTTTCTTTTGTCCATTATGTTTAATTTTTCTGTTCTGTAATTAAATTTAGTTATTTTATAACTCGAAAGACGTTGATTTTAAACAACAAAGGGTTAGAATTTAGACAATTTCCTCAAAAAAAAAAAATCAATAATTTCGGTGCTATGGTCATTTCAAGGTAAAAATTAAAAAAATTGCTTTAAAGAAAGATTCCCAAAAGCTTGAATTTAGAAAAATAACATCTTTCACCGTCTAAGTGTACATTGGTTTATCGGTTTTAAGGGGTTATGCTCACCAAGACCGTCAAAAAAATGAGTCATTTTTGCAATTTTTTTGTAGAAGACTGAATGCATATCTTTGTACAACAGTTTAAGTATTTAAAAGACCTTTATTTAGTAAGTAGTTGGTAATTTTTTGGTTACAAAATATTTGATAAATAACAAAGTTAAACTGAACGTTCGACAAGCATGTTTTAAAATCATGTTTTGCGGCGAGCAGTGTTATTCGGACCCAGGTTATCAAAAATCAAAAATTCAAAAAAAAGTTTGATAATCTATTAGTTGATGCAGTCTTTAATCAAAGGATTTTCTAAAAAACTTAAATTTGACAATGTGGCAGTCCTTTAAAGTCAAAATTTCAATTTTTGTTAAAAAAAACAACTTTTGGTTCATAAAATAGAAACTACGCATCGTAAAACCAAAAGCTTCGATTAAAGACTAGTTTTGAGTGTTTAAAAAAAGCACACAAAATTTGAGATCGATTGGTGCATAGGTTTTTGAAATATCTTGCTCGCCGATTTGAAAATGTAGTTTCGAGATAAACGCATTTTAAGTTTGCAATTCAGTTTACACTAAAGCAAAAGAATTATTTTATAACTTATACATAGTGATCTATTCCAGGCCCATATACTGTGTCTTCTTTTGAAGTTGTCGCTTTGGAAACATCAATTTTAGTTTGCCGACGACGCATTTTTCCGTCTCGGGTACTCTCTTGTACGCCTTTTTCTGCTAGCTGTATGCGTTCAGGGTCTTCTCTTTCGAGATATTGGTGGGCATTGATGTCACAGTTTACTCACATACCTTTAGGATCTGTAATAAAACTGCAGATATAATAAAAGGGCATGAAGGAATGTACTGAGGTTCGCACTTATCACATAACAATACAATTTTAAATCCGAGGCCGCGGGTACTTTGAAATGTTGAAATGTTTGAAATGTTACGTTACCATCATACTGTTTGCACTTCACTAAAACTGAAATTGCCGAAAAAACAGTAAAAAAGCAAAGTTCTTTATTCCACAGTATTTTCTTGTGCGGCATTGAAGTTTTTGTGGTAATTCCTGCTACACTTACCTGTATTTAAAGCCTTATAGCTTCTGTATAAAAAATCAGATAATCTCAAAATTTTGGGGAGATATTCCTGACATTGTATACTTCAAGAAAATGTAATTTTTGAAAAATCGATTTTTTGAAATTTCTAGGTGATCATAACCCCTTAATAAATATAAGTTTCCAACCGTTGAAAAAATAGTATACAGCTACTTGCAGAAAGAGTCATGACCGGCCATGCCAAAATTCAAATCCATAATTTATTATGTTTGCATAATTTTTATTTTCAAATAGGTCAATGCAATCTACCAAGTGGATATAATTGATGTGAAATTTTCTGGCTGGGTGAAATATACGATAATTTTTTTAAAGATGTAATAATGGACGTAGACGTGAAATTATGTAGCTCAGTCGGTGAAATTAAACTCATAAGACTTCTTAATTTTTGGGAATGTGAGATCAAAATTTGTTTACGAATAAATTATTTAAAAAAATAAATTTGAAATGAAACCCAGCAGTTCAAAATAATACACACAGCTAACTCACTACTTCTGCGACTGTTTTTCAAAAGTTAATTCACTTCGGTTTCTATCTACGCTCGTCTTATGAATAATTTGTAAGCTATCTAAATTTACAAATAATTTATGAATTTAAGAAAGAAAAAGAGCACATCATTTTTAAGTAGAATATTCTTTCAAAAATGTATTAGTACTAATAATTCTTTTTACATTTTAGATATCCGATGTGAAGTTTTATGACACGTTTTTATATTGTATGCATCCCTAAGACAGAACGTCAGAACCACTTTCAGAATCAGCGACCAGATTCTGACCTTCTGACCGTTGATGTCTATTTGGAAGATTTTATTAGTAGATTACAACCAACTATAAGCCTAAGATTTAATAATATCGTTTACCGAAAATATTGATTCAGAAAGAATTGGTCGCAAACTTGAGCAAAAATTCCTTTTTTGCTTAAGGTTACGTGTTTATTTTAAAATTACATAACTTAAGAAAAACTACAATGTATGAAGAAAAACTTCTCTTTCAGTCCAGCTTGCGCCTATTAGTAACTATCGATGGACGTCATTAGATGTGATATAACATTGAAGTTTGAATCTAAATTTAGTGATTTTTTTTTTATTTGTTAAGGTTCATAATTGGGCTATTTTATAATTATGAAATAAGATAATAAAAAGAAATAAATGGATTTGCATAAATTTAAATTTTGAAAATCAACCAAATCAAATTAAGTCGATAAAGAAAATGATTGATTGCTGCACAACAACCATGTAAAATCGAAGAAATTCATACATATTGACGCATAATGAATAACAAATTGAAGAAATAATGTAGAAGATAATTAATTTTATCACGCCACAGGAGCGTCAATGTTAAATTTGACGTCAATACTTACATATATAGAGTGGTAAAAGTATAATATTTATCATTATATGGTTCATGAATTTATCATATTCACAATATTTGTCAAAGGTGGAATATTTGATATGCAGACTACATTTTTTATAGAAAATTTCTTTCTATTTTTAACGGTTTAAATATTCATAAGCTTTTTTATTACGTTTGATAAGGTTTAAAATATAGAATAATTTACCCAAGGGGGGCGTTTTTAAAACGAAAACCATATAATATATCATTTGCTCATAAAATTAAGTAAATAATTTTGGAATTATCGGCATCCTTAAAATAATTTTTTAGTCGAAGTCTAAAAAGAAAACGAAATGTTTGGATTTCAAAATAAGAACGTACACCAATTTGGGTATTTTGAACCATTCTGTAAATATCACACAGAAATTTATATAAAGAAAACGGTGACTCAAACAATGCTGTCGTGATTATTTACAAGAGCAAAGATGTCTCATACTAAATTAAATCTTGCAGTAAAAAACAAATGGCTAATAAAAAAGTTTGCTTTGTAAATTGAACATTACAATTTATTCCTACGTTTTCTTTCTTCGACGTTGTATTGTCAACTAAAAGACATAAAAATGACGTTTGGCTACCATGGTATCTATCCATGCTGCCTTTATTTGGCTGAACCAGATAAAAAACGCTGTTATTGCGTGATAAAAAAAAACGAACTAAATTTTCAAATTAACAAAATTCTTGCAACGTTAAACGGTTGATGAACCCTCTGCTAAATTTAAGATAGATACAGCTTAGAGGAAATTTAAAAAAAAATACTTCACTGTCGGTGTTGATATTTCAACATAAATTAAATTACAAAATATTGATTTTCTCAGCATTGTATCGTTCGAGAGAAAGATAAAAAGAGCGCAATTAAAATCTATTCAAATGAAGAATTCTTATAAAATGTGAGAAAACGCTGGCAGAATAACTCATTTTAGACTCTAAAAATTAGCCAATGTGTAGTAAGGATGTGACTTCTAAACTGTTAAATTACTGAAGTGACTTCGACAGTGAGTTATGAGTACATGCATGCATTCGCTAGCATGCATTAGCTTCTAATGAAGCTAGATTGTACCATTAAATCTCATTTTAAAATTAAAGAAATGGAAGCTAAATTTAATACCAACCAGGATTATCTACGATCAATCTAATCCTTAAAAAAACAACAAATTGACAAAAAAAAGTTCATATGTGTATAATGGTAATTCAATATTTTACGAGGCATCGAACAAACACTTTTCAATAGAAATTCAAAAAAGACATCGCGAACAATTTTTTACAAATCTATTTGAATTCTACAATTCGAATAAACTGGGATATTTCATATATTTCAGTCGTATGTACTTTTGCGTGGAAATAATTCGGAAATGAAATTTTTTTGATTAACACTATCAGAAAAAGTACTCCGAGCTTTCTAATACAGGTGCAAATTTGTCAAGAAAACTTCAAAAAATCACAAAATCTTCAATTAGCTGATTCCTATAAATCCCATAGCCATAGCATCTGTGGCTATTTATTAAATTTTTACAAATATGTAGCTCAATTTTAATGCATCTCAGGTGCATGAAAATCAAAATTTTTAAATAAAACAGAAACTAAAATAATAAAACCTAACAAAATGTTAAAATAATAAATTTTAACTGTTAAGTTAAATTATATTTATTAAATTATATTATATTCATTTACTTAACCTAAAATTTCATTTAGACACATGACGTCGTTTAGTTTGGTTATTTTGGTAAGCAAAACATTTAAAGTTTGGTTAATTTCTTGATTTTTTAATTTTTAAAATTTTTTTCAATTTTTTTGGTATATTTGCTCTCACTTCTTGTTATTTTTACTGTTATACATGACTGATGATCGCAAATAATCGTGAAATAAGGGCCTTTATATTATGTTACAGAGTTTTTTAATTTTAAGTAATTTTTATCATTTCTATAGCGTAATTTTTCAGAATTCTATTTTCTTGTTTATTCAAATATTCTAAGTTCAACCCTGTTAAATGTGAATTATTGTCATTTTAGTTTCTTTAAATATTATGTTTTCTGTGTAGTAAGTATTATTTACTTAAGACTGTTCTCCGAGACTAGCCATCCTAACGTAAGAAAAGGAATTCCGTGTTATGCAAAGACAGCAAACTTGACGTGTAGAAACTTTGTAATGCTTTTAAAGTGTAAACGTGTGTAGAAAAATTAATACGAATCAAGGAGAGATTGTAACCTGATAACTCTACTATCTTACTATGATTTTTACCGACGGTATTTAAATATACTTATTTTATAATTATGCTCTAATTATAAAGGAAATAATTTTCGTGATGTTTTTAAAATTATTTTTTTCGACAATTTTATGAAAGCTTCCGATGACTTGGCTATATACAGTGACTGTCGGTTATAATCGTGTAAAGTATAAATAAATTAATTTGTAATTTAAAAATAATCCCTTGTTTTTTTAATTTACACATACGGCACCGAAAAATTAGTGTCGCCTGAAGTCCGTGTTTCCTGTTACTTTCGAAATCAATTACATTTCCTGTGCAGTAAAATTCAAAATTATCTTGAAATTATTGAATTTCTTTCCAAAAACATGCTAAGCATAAATCATAAAACTGATTTTCTATTTTTGGTATCGGTGTTCTTTTGTTTTGATGATATTGAATCCTTTGATCTCAAGTGCAAATACAGGATTTCGTTTAGAGGGAGTATTTTATTTGTGTGATTTTACCTATCTTTCAAAAAATTCGTTCTAAACAAAAAATTTGATAAAATCTTAGATGTTACATCATAATTACACCGTGGTTACATCATAATATAATACTATAGCAATTATCTTACTACTAAAAGTTGAGAAAGCAATTTTTAATTTTATGTTGAACAGATGAAAAAAATTTATTTTAAAACAACAATATAAATAGGAGTATTTTAAATTTGAAGTTTTGATTTTTGAAATTGCATACATACGTAATAATATGCCAACTTGCCATATTATATGGTACACCTTTAAAATTCTTAAAGAAATATATTTGTTTGTTACCGTATGTACATAGTACATACTCACCATTTTAGACAAATTAATTTAAACATACTTTCATAACACCAAACCAATAAACCTTTTATTCAAAAGAATTTTTAATTCATACCTACATTTTTAAATAGTCAAAGTGTACATAATTTATTTATGCAGTATGTAACATTATACTATGCTTTATAATCGCAAAACTGGCTTACTATTTTCGATAAGAATAATTGTAAGAGATGCAAAACATTCCTTCTCAATTTATATACTTTTTCTACACGTCAATTGTAATTACGTGAAGCAATTTGAACTTTAGGTCCTAAAAATGTTTAAACTAATTAAGATATCAAAATTCTGTCTGAGCCAAAAGTTTCTAAAAATCGAGATTTACAAAATAACAGAAGATCTCAAATTCAATGGTTTTTTGGCTTTTTTGTAAAAACCAAAAAACTTATTCAAAGGTTTGTAATAATCTAATACACATTCTGTCAAAATTTCAAGTCAATTGGTCCAGCCGTTTAGAACTTATAAAAAGGCACTAAAAGAACAGCCTTAACAGTTAAAATTTATTATTTTAACATTTTGTTAGGTTTTATTGTTTTAACATCACATACTACTAAATACCACAAAAATACTTAAAACATTCTAAAACCTTTTTTAAGTAATTTTCTATTTTAAAACAGAAACTATTTTCAAAAAAATTAATTTTAGAATTTTAATCGAAAAATTTAGTTAGAAAACGAAAAGTTATTTCAGTTATTGTTTCGTTCTTATTAGATCTCCAAAAAGTATAAAAAATTAGATCGGTAGATCTCAAAAATAAATGAAAGAATTAAAATTAAAAACAAAAAATTTCAAATTGTCTTTCAACTACAAAGTTCCTTCATTAAGCTTGCTTTTATAAAAGGTATCTTTTTATTCCTACTTGTTTTCAATTTCAGTATACAAGTTATTTTTGTAAATTTATATTAATTTGCAAACCAACATCATGCTTGGAATAATTTCGTATAAAAATACTAAAATGAAAGTTCACCTCCTCTCTAACAGAGAAATTTAACAAAATCTACATATTAGTACTAAGCATCACTAACTTCTTCGTTTACACCCCTGTTCACTAACTCGCGAACTATATCGGTATGATTATCGCTACGCACGAAATCGTTAAGGATTATTTAAGGATTATGGTAAAAATTCGTATTCTGTAACTTTATAGTTAGAGAGCTCGATCAAACCACGATAATACCTTATATTATGTATGGCATGATGCCATGAGTTAAGCTTGATCGATTAATCTCGGCTGAATTTTTAAATCTAAACTAAATTTTAAGTTTAAATTTGATTTTAATTTTAATTTTTATAATAAACAAACTATAATAATATATGAAATGGCGATAATTTAAAATTAATAAATATCTCGGAGACATCTGACCTCTTTTTCCACAACACAAAAGATTAACCCTATGGAGAGGAAGGATTCACCCCATCAGTGTCGGTCAGGAATGAACCAGAATATCTTTGAAAAGAATAGCTTTCCAGGCACGGCTTAGAAAGGAATCTGTTTATCTATTGCTGTATCCGCAATAAACATCATACATAAATCAATATTGTCGTTTATTGTGCTGTGTTAATGAAAATGCAGCTTATGATTATTTTATGAGTCATAATTAGACCACGAAAATTAATGCATTTGCATATTTCTTAAAATTGATGTCACCGCAAAATCCATATGGATAAAGCCGAATTAGGCAAAGCAGGATTTAATAAAATACTTTTTAAAATGCATATTTTGCATATTTTTAATAACACTATATGTGCATATTTTTGTAGGTTGTGCATATTGGTGCATTTTTGTACTTCTTTAAGTAGGTACTTTTTTTTCGATTTATTCTAAATTTTGAAATTTTCAACGGTTCCACTTTCAATATTTAAAAGTCGATTTTCTCGAAAATTTCTTGCCATCTGACCCAACAGCTTTGGGGAATTGTTATTCGAGGGCTAACCATCCAGCACAATAAATGACAAAAAGCATAAAAATGCGGTTAGCATATAATCTCATTGGTAATTGTAATTAAATCTTTCAATAAAATTAATTAAAAAAATTAAAAATCTTTGTTTTTTAGTACATAATCTTTTTACTTTTAAAGCATATACGTGCATATTTCAAACATTTATTACTGCATAATATGTATGTGCATATTGTCGTGTTTCGAAAACCAAAACAGAACCATTAATCATAAATATTCTAAATAATTTTAAAGTTTAAATTTGTTTTAGTATTTATTTATATTGTACATAAAAATGTTAGTTAAATGTTAGCTGTAAAAAAAGGTGGGAAGAAAATAAAACTAAAAAGAGAGTGGGGCTTGAAGGTTGTAAAACACTTGCGCTCAGGCCATCACGTCGAGTAGTCGAGCGGACGAAAAATCATTCCCGCAATAACAGATTGAATTCAAAACATCAAATCAAGTTGATTTTATGTTTTATTTAAATTAATGACGTGCAAGTGTTAAATAAAATTGGAATTGTTGAAGAATTTGCGATAATTTGGTCGATGCATAAAATTACACCGCAACAAATTTATTTAACCAGGCGTACTGAAGCCAGCTGGAAGACCAGTGCGCTTGCAAGGCCACAGATTATAAAACAAAAGTTGAGCATTTTAAATTAATTTACAAAATTTTAAACACAGACGAGTCTCATGTTAATGAATGGATGCCCAGCTAAAGATTAAATTTGGGATTGAGCAAAAATATTTATAAAATTACATAGCTCCGGTCATTGCAATATATTTGGTACTTTTTAGTGCATAAATTGCACACTCTACTTTTATAACATTGAGAATCAAATTGGAGACAGATTAAATCAGAAAATAAAATAAATTTAATAAATTGATTTATTATTTATTACGTCTGATGCCTTAAAATTTCACATTTACTTCTAATAAAACGAACACGTGAGCAAAAAAAATCTACGATATTCCAGCTCTCGGAACTGCCTAACGGCTAGCCGCCCTTCACATCTAAAAAACAACTGATTTCTATGTGAATACGGCTTTACACTCTTATGGTAGACGAACACAGGTTGCTTAGTTACAATATATTTTTTCTCGATTTTGGTTTAACGCAATACATTTTTTGCTTTCGGTATGTTTAAAATAAATTGCGTCAAAAGTTATCCCTCAGAATACTACAACTTTGGAAAAACAACAAAAAATCCTAAAGAAATATGTTTGATTTATAGCAGCAAAAAGCTTATATTACGATATTATTTGTAGTAGAAAACTTCTTTTACGAAATTTTAAATTTCAAAGTAATTCGTTCGAAGCTATGAAACCAACAGACAGTGGCCATCTGATAGGCATGTCATGCTAGGCATGATCATCTGTGTTGGTTACGATTATGTTAACGTATCGGTTTCATGATGATTACTAGAAAGATTTCTAGGTTTAGCGAATCTAAGTTTGTACTGAATGAATATTTATGATTGAACGGCAATTTTGCGATCCGAAAGATATGATATCTATTGCGAGTTATACCTACTATATAGAAGTGTTGTGTGATACCCAACGCATTGTAATACATTGAAGCTACTGCACTGCGATACACTAATTTTTAAAACAGTCAATTTAATTAACTAACGATGATTAGAGAATTATAGATATAGTAATAATGAAATGAAGCAAATAACCGTATTAAATGGTACCGACATACCGGACACAATTTGTAGTTCCATTATGAAGTAACTCGGAAATTATTCGTTCCAAAATGAGAACTATAATATGCGTACTATTGAACTCGTTCGTGAGGCTACCAATATTAATATTTAATAGTAATGGCAATTATGTTTTCACATCACATTCGGTTTTGCCGTTAACCAGTCACGACTAAAAGTGCAATTCCTAGCACATAGGAACATTAAAAAAATATCTTTATGAGCCATAAAGTACTTATTAATTTTTATAATAACGAAAAATGAAGCCCCACGAAAGCAATTTATTTATACACTTTCGTTGGGCTCCGAGCAAGTTCCGTTACTTTTCAAACCATTTTCCCTAAATTATCGTTTGCAACAAATTTATATACCTGTATGTACCGAAAAATATCTTATGATTAATTAATTCGAGTCGCAATTTAAGCGATGACGGAGTCAATGCTTACTTGCGCAACATATTTTCTTAATTATCAATAAATCAATGTTTGATAATCGATTCGAGCCGGTCAAACAGAAATGATTAATCCTTTTTTGATATTGAATTACTGAAATATATTGCCAATTCAATTATTACAAGTATTAGCTTTTCCCAGGTAGAGATAAAACGCGGTTTACTTTTTATCTACCGCTATATTGTATACAATATGACAAACACAACACAACAAATGTATCACATACGTGCGTAAGATGAAAATTCCCATCACAATTTTCCTGATAAATGTTTAAATGATCCGTTACGTGTACATGTTGCGGTAATTCAAAATAAATATTGAAAATGGTAGGTACTCGTAAACAATTTATAGCGTTTTTCGAAATTTAATCACGCTTCGATAAATTGGAATAAAAAATTATATTTTGTCTCAGGGACGTATTTAAAATTTAGGAGAACCCTCGACGTTTTATTGTGCAGCACAAACGAGATTACAGAAGTTTTACTATTATCATTTCAAGTTAACCTAGTATGGCGCCATTAATTATTTCAGTTTAAATTTTGTAAGCTTGGTTGATTTTGTGTCATTATAATTTCTTCAAAATAAAATGAACTGCTTTCAAACTTGCAAGTTCTCTCAAGTTCGAAGGGCCGTGACTCTCGTCTAAATAAAAATAAAAACGTAAGGCGCATATTATAATATAAATAGAAATACAATTAAAAGCTTAATTACAAACTTAGATATAAAAAAACTTGTCAAATAAAAAAATAATAATAGTAAGAAAATTAATTACACTTAAAAAATTAATTTGTATTTGATACGTTCACTCTTTATGACTAACAAATTTGAAGTGTACTGTTGTCATACTCAAGGACAAGACAGGATTTTGCTAAAAATTAAAAACTTCAATTATATACTTAAAAAAATTTGTAAAAATACAACAAAATTGTTTGGAACTATTTTAAAGTTTAAGCCTGCTACACACTCGCGTAAGCAAGTCGTCAGACTTGCATGGTTGTAGTATGCGAAAATCGTCGATTAAAGGTTGGTTTATGTAGAACGCCGATGTGATTCCATGTTCTCATTGGTGCTTTAATCAAAAAAAACTTTTTCATTAAAGTTTCTTTCAAGCCATATCTGCCGACTTGCTTCGGTGTGTGTGTATCAAGCTTTAGTCTCGTTTCTAATCATTAATATTAAGTACCTAAGTAAAATCGTTATCATTTGTATATGTAAGTGGTATATATTCCACGAGAAATAAATAAATTGGCGAAAAGGATGAAATAATAAACATTTTCGAGTTCAATTTAAATAAAAATTAAAACGATTGCGTACCTACCTAATTTTATTTATACAATAGGGTAGACCGTATACGTTAATCTACGTTTGCAATGTTGATTCGATAAATGATATCTGATAAAAAATTCAAACAATTTTCAATTGTCAATAAGCACGTATACATTATACTCTCCCCTTCGATTATACTTTATCACAATTGAATATCGTGGAAAGAATTAGGTGCAAAACAGAAATTTAGACTTAGTCTTGATCTAGATTAAAAGTGTACGACCCAGGTTTAAAGCAAAATTTTCAAAAATAATGACGTACTGTGACGTATAAATAAGGAATGGATAAACCATTTATTTTATCGACTAAAAATATCTAGAGGTAATCTAAACAAATTCACTGTTAATTAAATAACAAATATACAAAGATATAAAGTGAGACCTTGTAGTGAGAGATAAAACAGCGATGGCGTTATTTAGATTGAACAACTACAACGTCACAATTAGATAAACATTAAAATCCATGACATCACGATGGACTCTTTATCATTTATTGGCATAAATAAAGCGGCGAAACAATTTTATTTCGTTTTAAAAAGCGACACAGAAAATATAATCTTTATGGGGGTTCATCAAGGATTAAGGTGCATATACACGGTTATGCCTATTAAATACGCCCCTGATATGAACCCAGCATAAATTTTATTATGAAAAAGAAGCAGCTAAAAAACTCAAGTAATCTGGAACTTAAAATAAATTGTCCAAGCAAGTAAATATACAAAAACAAATAAATTATAAAAATTCCAATAGATACAATAACTGTATTTTATTAAACATGATGATGAGCTTCAATAATAGTAATAATAATAGTCTATGTGTATACGTATCCTTAACGCACCTGGCTGACTATGAAATTAAAAGATCAATAAAAATCCTTACTGTGCAAGCCTTCCTAGTGTGTTTTATACACTATGCTCTCAAAATTTGAAGTTACAAAAAATTCAGCCGGAGGTGGGGCGAATCACTGGGTTTAAGTATGATACTTCTGCTATGAGACTGCTATTTGAGAGTATTTAATAAAGAATTTCTACATATTACCGATATTGTAATGTAGTATACTAATCAGGCCCGTGGCCAGGATTTTATTTCGGAGAGGGCACTTGTAAAAAGTAAATTTTCGGGGGTTCCCCTTCCGAAAATTTTTATTATTACAGATAAATTTTTTTAATATACTATTTTCCTAAATTTATTAAAAATTTTAGCCTTTCTTCACCAGTCGAATTTCTTAAGGGGGGAAAAGTGTCCGAGATACAAAAAACAGCATATTTTTGCGATTTTTTTTTCAGAGTATGTCTTATTTATTAATATTTTTTTAATTATTTACATTATTAAGCATTAATCAACGAACATTCTGCTAAATTTTTTTTTTTTAAATATTGAAAAATAAGCCAGTGGTAGTGATGAAAACCGAGTCACCTCAAAAAAAAAAGGTTCCTTGTGGTCAGGATAACTCATGATTGCTTCATCTGAAATTAAAAAACCAAAAGATTTCTTTAGTAGATAAGTAGTTTATCTAGGTTTTGAACGAAAAAATTAACGACTTTTTTTATTCATTTTTGTATTAATAATTTATAAAATTATTTATTTTTCAATATTTGGTAAAAGTGTAATCAAAATTTCTGTTGTGGTTAAATTAAAAAATAAGTTGTAATTGAAAAAAAAACAAAATCCTTCGTTAAAAACCAAGATAAACTTATGTACTAAAGAAATCTTTTTGATTTCTTAATTTCAGATGAAGCAATCATGAGTTATCCTGACTACCGTATGGCAACTTTTTTCTTGTGGTGACTCGGTTTTCACTACTACCACTGCGGCTTATTTTTCAGTATTTTTTTATGAAAATTTAGCAGAATGTTCTTAGAATAATGCTTAATAATGTAAACAATTTAAAAAATTTTAATAAATAAGGTATCCTCTGAAAAAAAATCACAAAAATATGTTGTTGTTTTTTGTATCTCAGACCCTTTTCTCTCCTTAAATAAGTTTTTATTTGTTTTATACTAGAAAAACTTCTCTCGGCAGTTGCTGTAGTCACTGGTAATATTGCAAATATTTTTAATAGGGTTCTGACATTGGAAAAGAAATCTTCAGAACATTTTGCCCATGTATATAATGAATTCTTTGACAAATCGTTCACATTTAACCATTTTTGTTACCATTCAAATTTCAAGAATTGCTGGGTAGACCTCCTCTTTAAAATATACCTATATTATTATCAAAATTCAAATTTTTTTTGAACATTTCGGGGGGGGGGGAGCACGTGCCCCTAGGTGCTCCCCCTTGGATACGGGCCTGATACTAATGTTAGACAGTCAGTGGCAGTATTACATAATATCAGTAGTAAGTGACAAAATTGGGCAGTAAGAAGCAGTGTTAGGCAGAATCGGCAGTAGGTGGCAGAGAGTATGCCTCGACTTTGCGAAGCTACCTCGTGCGGCAGCCTCGCGATGCATGCCTCGCGATGCATGCCTCGCAAAGTGTGAACCGTATTTCTTAAATTTATTATACATTAATTAATAAGGATCTAACAATAAAAAATTCACAACGTAATCTAAGAAGTCGATTTTTATTTTATGCATCAAAAAAGTATATAACTGGGAGGATAACTTCCTAAGAAAGTTTTTCAAAAATTGCGACCTAACGTTAAACCTGGACGACCTTTCATATTTTGTTATATCAAAATGATGAAGATAAAGAGATCATTACAGCAATTCTTTTCTATAAAAGCTTAATAGCATTAATGGACTGCGCATAAAGCATTAATTTATTCGTAACTAACAGGAAAGAAACTGATAATATTTGAAAGTTCCGGTAAAAACAAATCAAATTTGCGCTCCCACCTTATAGTGGGTTAAGATAGTGTATAATTATGTTTTCCTAATTTCGCTCGAATAATAAATAAATAAACAAATATTGGATAACAAGCAGACATGACGACAGCAGACAGCAAAATGCTGATTTAATAAATTTATCGAATCATAAATGTAGAGCATTAGGAAAGGTAAATCAGTTCAATAAATTGGATTCATTGTGTACATCTACGAATAAGATTAAAATTTAAACCTGGAAAAATAACAAGCATCTTCTCGTTCGAGCTAGTAGAAATATTTCAAAGAGAATGTTTTCCAGAAGCTTAGTTTTAAAAATTGCAGACATCTACATGTAAAATTCTTTCGACTTGACAGTTTCGACGTTTTCCTTGAGAAATACTCGATAGTTTATGGAAACACAACTGATTTGAATCAAAAGAATTGAAAATACTGCAATTTATTACAAAAAAACTTGATCATAGAGACCGAAAGACAATGTTGTGTAAAAAGCTGGGAAGAAAAAGATCATTTTTATAACATATTTTCGTTATATTTAAGAATTGTACGTAATTTATTTATCGATACTCCACCCTGTATCTTCAGTCAACTTCCCAACTTCGTTAAGCAAAACTCGAGTTGTTTGTTATTCCATTTTCAGATACGAATTTAGATGCAATAAATTTCAGGTTAGATTGATATTTCGAGACATTTAAAATTGTGATTGATGAAGTCGATTGACTTACAAATGTTTCCATAGCTGCTTTGTACCGAAAAAAAAAATCATATGAAGAAAATTACTTGAAAAATCACTTGCAACGTAAGAAGCAACTTGAAAAATACAATATAAATCAAATTATGATAGATAAAATCTGGCAATGCTCAAGGCAAAATAAAATGAATGTATTGATAATATACAAAGCAGGTTTACGAAAGCGCAAAATTGAAAATGATTTACTTAAAATGTTATTATCAGCGCTTCAAGTAATTTTCAATGCCCACTCCGAGTTGTCTATCATTGGCTATGGTTAACGTCATTTCAAGAAATATAATGGAAGTGCTAGTATAAAAATATACGAGCACTTAAACAGCTCAATTAAGCTGAACGGATACCGGATACTGAGCTAAGATTCCTTTTTTAACATGTGTTCATATGAAAGTAAGCTATTTAGTTTAGCGGGGGCCAATAATTAAAATATGAATACGAAAAAATGGCATGTATATTCCTAAATAGGACTAGGGTGGCCCCTATTTAGAGACGAAACTAATTTTCATTAATCACAAAATATAATAAAAACTTTTAACTCTTGATCTAAATCTTTGTTAAGGGTTGCCGGTTTACTTGCAATATTGAGGGTACTTTCAGAAATAATTGTTATGAGCCCCGAAACAATATTTTATGTAGTTAAAAACAGATAAACTCGAGAGGGAATCACTGGGGTAATCTGGAGTATACATAAAAGGAAATATAAGGAAATCTAAAGAATTCTATCCGTAAGCTTTTGTTACTTTTCTACTTTTTTAGGAGGAAAATTTGGTATACAAAAATTTATTCCTTCCTCGAATGAACTAGGAATTACAATTTTCATAAATAGTCATTTTCGAAGATAATGAAATCCAAAAATTTGAAGTATATTTATACTGGATGTTCTTAGTGGTCAGCTTTGGCGAGTTTAAATTTATTACAATTTTATGCCCCGGTTCAATGCCAGTTTGGCATATTTTTGAATTTTTTATTTTTATTTCATGTTTCAGTATAATCATACTCCATTATATATATTAATATTTACTTCATTATCATGAGATACTTTTTGTAAATTTAATTTAATTAAAGTTGGATCTACTATTTCAATGCTCGAGGAGCAGATAATAATTTTGCAGGCGCAGTTTTAAATTTTAATTGAAAAGATACAAAAAGTTCAAGTAGTTATTTCTACTATAACAAATGAAGAATATAAGATGAACATAATAATAATTATGATAATATATTTTATTTATAGCACACAAAGGCAATTACGGCACACCAACAAAAAATAGCACGCAAGGAATAAATAAATAGAATCAAACTTTATTGTAAGTAAATCCTATTACAGCAAAGTATTTTTATTACTAAAAATAAACAGATAAATTTACAGCGATTTCAAATTTGTTAATTAAATTGAAAGTGACAATGAATGTGCAGAAAATGTCAGTAAATTTTGGTTTAAAACATTTTTAAAAAAGAGAAAATTCTATCGGGAAAACTATTGAAGGTAGAACAAAAGATACAAGTGGTATATTTTTATCTTTAGTTTAATATTTTGAAAATAAAAACATTATATAAAGCCGAATTAACATATTTTAACAAAACTATTCATTTACTGCTTATAGAATTTAATTCTAAAATTTCAGAATTTATACAACAATATTATAGTTAAATTTCATACAAAACTTTTCAAAAGTTTTAAAATTAAAATAAAGTTTAGAACTAAATTAGTAATTATTAAACTATAATACAATATTTTAGAAAGTAAAGCAGGGCTTAATATAGTTCCGTTTAAATCTGGTAACTATTTTTATCATAAATTTTGTAATTTTAATGAATTTTCAACCATAAAAGCTGCTTGCTATTGAAGATGTTTCTACCTCTTGAAATAAGTCCTCCTCTTAAAACTTGACTTTTCTCAAACTAAACTGAATCTCAGCAATGTCTGGAATAGCAACTTAGTTTTGAATTATCCGTTTCGTGATTTACTGCAGCATCTTTTCCAATCGAATATGTCAGTCCGCATAAATTTTTTTCTGTGGTCCTTTACATTTTCAAAATCAATTTCTCGAACCTCGTTTGTAATGTACCAACCCCGAATTCCCCCTTCGTTGTGACCTATAATTGATAGAAGATCTGGATTATTTATGGGCTTCCAGGAACAAATATCCCGAAACGAAAAATATAAAGAGTACACGGAGTTCCTGTGAATCCCTGGGTACGCCCGAAACGGTTTCGCACCCCTGTAGCCACAAAATCACCCAGTAATATCCTTTTCGCACGTTGGACACCTGAAGCAATGTTTAAAGTAGTACTGTAGTACTGGATTTGTCTGATAATGGAACAGAAAACTTCTGCAATTATTATTGCTGCATCTCCTGTTCAAGTCATATTGATTTTAATTCCCTATTCGGAATAATCTACAGATAATATTCTTGAAACGTCTGAAAAAAATTTCAGAAGAAAAGAAAGCATATTGAAGAATACCTTTCCTCGGTGTAGATACAAGATGAGCATAATTTATTGGAGATTATTCATTTTCATACGCCTACCGTTTCAAATTTAATTAATGTAGTTAATCAAATTTTTTAAAAATTTCACAACACAAAACACATTTTTCTGACGAATTCTATATTATTATTATTGTATATTATGTCGCGTTTATCTATTGACGTATGTATTATAATCCAAGGTTACACAGTCGCGGTTATACAATCGCCCAAGATTTCCGCATAAACGCCCTTGTTATAATAAATTTCCGTCGGATTAAATAAAAATTAATGGTGGTGATAAACTCACAACAAAATAATTTTTTTCAAAATATAATTATGTCAACCTATTAATCCTCGAGTATGCCAAGTTTCCAAGTTATAATATATTCCGAACTAATTGCATTCGCAAATCCAATCTAATCGAAATTTTTCGATTATCGACCTTTTTAGTAAACTGTCCTTCCTACAGCCATTCAGCAAATAAATGCAGATCGTTGACTAAATAGCAAACTTTCGTTATTGGATAATACTAGATATACGAATGCTATTTGAAAGGAAAGCATCAAACTGCAAACTATCCTACACTACGTATTAATCTCCTAAGATTTCAAGAGCTTATGAATGATTTTGTCTTAGAATGAATCGTTTTTGCTACAATAACTTCTTTGGGCACTGAAAAACAACTTGCTTCGATGTTATCACGTTAATTTACTCTACATGATAATTATAATACTGTACTGTAATTAATTTAAATTAAATTACTCAAAGCAGATACCATTTCATGGTTCAAACATTTTTGAACAAAATAAAAAATAATAAATTTTATTTATTTGCATTAGCTGTACTTAATGTACCAATATAGTATTATTCGTATTATTCAAACATCTACTACATTTTAAAGATTTATATTATTAAATTTGTTTGTGCTATATTAATTTAGGCACCATCGAAAATTGAATCCGCTGCTAGGATACCCTAGTTACGGTACTGAGCTTTAGGGTAATCCCCTAATGTTATTAATAATAGCTGTATTCTTTTTACCTATTTTATTTCCATCTCAGTTGCACAACTGAGATAAAGTGAGCTGAGACGAACTGAAATTAACTGAGTCAAAGTGAGAAAAAGATAAGGTAAAAAGAACAACAAAAATTTACTACTAACAAGGGAAACTTCAGGTATGCAAAATTTTGTTTTGGTTTATACTTACATTACGTAAAGATTACACAATTACACATTACGTGAACGAAATAGTAGCGCGCCATATTCAGCCAATTTTGAGAAAATCGAATTTGAAAATTTCTTCTTTTTGCACGAAATAACTAAATAATAAAAGATAAAACTTGCAACAAAGGTTCCGTGGTAACGAGGTAGAGTGGTGGCTTTAATAAGCAAGGGTTCTAGGTTCGATTCCAGCATCCGTACTTTTTTTTTCAAATATTTTTTTTTAATTAATTTTCTTTTTAAGTAATATGTAAATTAACAGATATTTAATAATTATTCGAAATTATTAATTTTTAATTAATTATTAATTACTAGATCCCGTAAAACTTACTGTTTTCCCTGTTTTTACGATGAATACCACCCGGGATCGTGCGAAACGTCGGTGTAAAAAATTATACAATGTAAAATGATCAGAAAATAATTAATATGTATAATAATAATATACTTCATATAATATGTAAATACTTATTCAATTATGTAACTTTTCATTTCTTATTAAATATATAAATAAAATACGAAAAATATATAAATAAATACTTATTTAATTAAAAAATATAATTTTTAACAAATTCCAAAAATTTTTGAACGTTTCGAATAATAATCAATTTAAGAAATGTTTGAAAATACTGTTAGTAAGACAAAACGATATCGTCCGAATGTTGAGATCTGAAAAATTAATAATTTCGAATAATTATTAAATATATGTTAATTTACATATTACTTAAAAAGAAAATTAATTAAAAAAAAAATATTTGAAAAAATTGAACCTAGAACCCTCGCTTATTAAAGCCATCACTCTACCACGTTACCACGGAACCTTTGTTGCAAGTTTTATCTTTTATCACGTTATTTCAGGCAAAAAGATGAAATTTTTAAATTCAATTTTCTCAAAATTGGCTGAATATGGCGCGCTACTATTTCATTCACGTAATGTCTTAGGTGTAATCTTTACGTAGTATAAGTATAAACCAAAACAAAATTTCGCATACCTGACGTTTCCCTTGTAAGTGAATTTTGAATTTAATTATTTTGAAGTTTGGTAGTACTAACCAAATTGTTTTTTTTATTATTGTATAATGTCAAGATAAACTTCAAAAAGACGAATTAAAAATTTAAGGTGCAGTAGATATTAAAAAGATTGCAATAAGTGACAAGTTTAATTCAAATCAACCAATCCGGGCAATTTCCCAATTTGTCTCAGTTGTAACACTTCAAAACAGCAAGATCAGTTTGGGTATGGAAAGGGATAATTTTGTCACGTAAAACTCAGTTCGGCACGGTACAGTACTTATGTCAAAACGGTAAAAAAAACACCCTTTCAACTGAGTAACCGAGTATCTCAGTACATTCTCACTTAAAATAGGTAAAAAGAATACAGCTAATGTAAACGTGATTTTTGGATTATTAATTGACTTTTTTTAAACTTTTCAGAACACCAATCAGTAAGCAGTTAAAAAATATTTACGAAGTAACAAATTTTTTCGAAAGAAATATGGCCCGAAGCAAAACAACTAAATTTTCCCAACTCCCACACACTAAAACATATAAATTTTCTACAGTAAAATGAAATTTATATGTCATATTACGACATTCTCGTAATATGAAAATCCATCTTCCTTATAATTATGGGAAATTTGGAAGGAATTATAAATCACTATCCACTAATTAATTCGTTTTCGTGCAAAATACGAAAATTCAAGGAACTTCAACAATGCAATCGTCATAATATGTCATTTTGAAACTGAATAAATTCATAAGTTTTTAGAAGCTATGTTATTTACGCATTATACAAAAATAAACAACCTCACTAAACCACGACGGTTAGTATAAATTGGATTATTTATTTTCTAGTACTACGTAACCTTTACGTTATTTCATAATTTAACTAAATTACTTGATATTGTAAAAACAAAAAAATACGCTTGCCATTAATTTTATGAAGAAATTTAAAATCTGAAACAATAAAGACAGGAAAAACGTTGGATGAGTCAAAAAATCTAAAAATTCCGAGATTAACCATTGCTATTGTCTGTAATTTCGTAAGTTGAGATAAAGACAAAACCATAATTCACATAAAATTTAACAATGAACTTGTCAATAATAACTAAATGGTTGGGCCAGATAAATATAATGACGACCAAAGAATCCCTCGTCAGCACTTTTCTTTTGCGGTGCCCTCACCGTTACCTTCAATTAATTTTATAAATTAACATGCCATGTATACACAATAGAATTCAAATTAACTCATAATATTTCGACAGTTATTTTCTGGTTGTTTTATTATTTATTTTAAAGAATAACTCAATTTATTCCTAATTAGAAGTAACAGAGGATCATGCAAACATATAATAAATAACAAAGTTCCAGTATCTAGAAGTGAAAATAGTGATACAAACTGGGAAAATCCCCAAAAAATCAGTAGCATTCAATAAAAGCTGCTGTTTTGTTACTTGAATGGACGCCTAAAATGTAGAGACGTCCTAGACAACTACCCAGGAAATGAGCAGAGCTCATCGGTAGAGCTGATCCTTCATCAGTGGAATGAGTGAAAATGGCAACCTTCTTAACCCAAGAACAGATTATGAATAATTTTGAATTACGTTTACTTAGCTTGTTAATTTTTAAAATATAATTCAATATTTTTCACGACCTGCATAATTTTATAATATTATCGTAATATAAAAATCTCTGCCTTTCTATAAATACGACAGAAAATCGCTCTTTATCTGATGGTTTTAATCTTTCGAGACACGTTTATAGTAACAGTATAAACATCAGATTTGATTAGATGGAACAAGTCCATTCAACAAAAATCTCTAGCTCTCTCTACATTACATAATTCGCTCTTTGAATAAAACATAATTCAATCTCACACAAGCAAGAATTTTGAAACCAACTGCTATCTTAAATGTTTCAAAATCATAATGCACTTTTCTAACGGACAAAAACTCTTCCGATTTTGGCAAATCCACGATTATTAAAAATTAAAAACTTATTGTTGTATATTGGGGAACGAAAATATTAATATGCATGCGGTCAGATCGATCAATATTGTTATCGTTATAAATATAATTTTTAAATTTAATGACATGTTTGCACTCAATTGCATATTTGATTTATCTACATTACTCCAACATGCCAATGTTTGACTAATGAGTAATGAATTTTAAATTACGTATACATCACGGGATAAATGTTCAATTTTACTATAAGAAATTTTATAGCTGCAATGTAAAAAAGTTAAACTACGCTAGATGAAAAGGTGGGATTCATTTACTGAGATTGCTTAAGTAAAAAACAAACCAAAGCATTTAGAAACTTTATTACTTACGATAAACGTGCAGTATTGCATTGGAGGTGAATTTTCCAGAGAATTAAAGATTCTTGTTGATTAATGATGCCAAATTAAATTTATTTTTGTTAATATTTATCAAGCCAATTCATTTCTATCATGGCATAACGTTGGTATATCTGTAAATGTACCCTTCTTGTAGATATCAATCAATTTATTTGTTCTCAAGTCTTCGACTTAGTGCTAGCTTTATTTAGCTATTCATTCGTTCTTCATTAATTTTAGTGTTTAACTGGCAGCTAACACATCATTTTTTTCTATTTAGCTAATATGAAACCCGAATGTTATAAAAACTTCATTAATATCAAGGACTTACAAACGTTTCCAAAATATGCTCTCGGGGCTGATCAGCTAGATCTCCAAGCTAGCTAACGGGTGCTAGACAAGTGGTAGTTGTACTCGAGCAATTTTTGCTCAAAAATCATTTATTAGATCAATTTTTACAATAATTATTAATTACAATATTTTTTGTAAATTGAATTTTTTTCAATTTTATTACTTTTTTTTTATTATTATTTATCATTTCTGACATTAATATTTCTCACGATAAATTTAAATCTTTCCATTTTGTCAAAATTTTATTTACAATAATTAAACTATTTATTGATTGATTAACAGATAAAATGAAAGAATTTTTTCGTAGAACTATACTGTAGATTCCAAGAATATTTAAACCATTCTGAAATTTTATTAACTAAAAAGAAGGAATTTTTTCGCAGAACAAATGTAGGTGAACATTTTTATGGGTTCTAAGAATCCTGTAGTATTTAAACATTTCGTCTGTGTTAAAATGCAAGAATTTTTTCGTAGAACTATACTGTCTGCGGATTTTTATAGATTCCAAGAATATTTAAACCATTCTGAAATTTTATTAAATAAAAGGAAGGATTTTTTTCGCAGAACTAATGTAGGTGAACATTTTTATGGGTTCTAAGAATATTTAAAGCATTTAAAAACTTTTCGTCGGAATTAAAGAACTTTTTCGTAGAAATACACTGGCTATTGTCATTGAGAATTCCTATTTCCTGGTCGAAAAAATGTTGTTTGATTATTGTTTTTTTCGGTGATTTGATGAATGAGGCAAGGTCACCCTAACTACAGGGCTAAATGGGTTGTAGCCCCGGGGCGCACGTCTTTCGGGGGCGGCAATTTTTATTTTGATTTTTTTTAGCCCTAAAAATTAAAAAAAAATATTTACGATCTTCTTTGAAACAGAGCAAATTAAATAATATCAGTATTTTATATATTACAGAGAATAACTTTTTTAACAACTTAAATACGAGTGATATTATATTAATCAATTTGTTCAAGAAAAAGCTAAGTAAATAAATATAGTAATTACTTTTGTTTTTTATTTACTCTAAATTTTGTTTCTTACTTAGGTGCTCATAGAGAACACTTTTCTAAGAAACATTTGTAACAAAATTTTTTTTTCTAAATTCAAGCCTTCGAGAGTTAGGCCTCTTTAAAGTCTTTTTTTTTAATTTCCACCTTCATGTCGCCATAGCCCAGAAAATATTGATTTTTGGGTAAAAATGAATTAGTGCTTTTTTAAAGAGCGTGAAATAATCTAAAAACTAAATTTAAACCTTTTATTGTTTAAAATGAACGGCTTTCGAGTTATAAATTAAAGTAAGTAAAAAAATGTTGAAAAATTCAAGATTTTTTTATTTTGGTTTTTTTCAAAACTGTATCTTTTAAACGTAACATTTTATAATACAAAAATTTTGACGCCCCATTCGGTATAGGAAATTTAACTGACTACAACTTCTGTCTAGTAAAATTTTTTGAAAAACCAATCCCTTTCACAGAAAATCAGAAAATAGTAAACAAAGCAGCTACAACACAAAAAATTAAATTAATTAATTTTATTGATTAATACATCTTATAAAATAATCACGACTGTGTATTGAAAATGAGGGTAGTCATTTTGAAGATTTACCTAAATAATGTAATAGCTTAACCTAATTAATAAAATAATTTTTCAATAAAAATAAAGAAATTTTGAATTTAATTTTTTGTTTTGTAGCTGCCTTGTTTATTATTTTCTGATTTTCTGTGAAATAGATTCGTTTTTCCAAAATGTTTACTAGGCAAAAGTTGTAATCCGTTAAATTTCCTATCCGGAATGAGTCGTCAGAATTTTTGTAAAATGTTTCATTTAAAAGATACAGGGTTTCGAAAAAAAACAAAATAAAAAAGAGCTCAAATTTTTCAACATTTTTTTACCTACTTTTATTCATAACTCGAAAGCCGTAGATTTTAGACAAAAATTGATGAATCTACTTTGTAGATTACTTCACGCTCTTTAAAAAGCACTAATCCATCTTTACTAAAAAATTAATATTTTCCGGGCGATAGACACGTGAAAATGGAAATTAAAAAAAATGCTTTAAAGAGACCTAACTCTCGAAGGCTTGAATTTAGAAAACAAATTTTGTTAAAGATGTTTCTTAAAAAAGTGTCCTCTATCACCACCTAAGTTATGTAAAGTGTATTCGGAAAGACCCTGTATGATTATATTTTTTATTTTTGTATGAATTTAATGTTTTCGTCGTTTAGGGTAATAGTAATAAATAGACTTCTTCTAATTTGTATTTTGTGTGTTGCCTTTTGAAGAGGGGCGCATTAATTTTAGTAGCCCGGGGTGTCGTAAAGGCAGGACATATGATTTCTTGGGGATGGTACCTATAATCGAGAAAAAAATGTGTCGGTTTACAGTGACCGGCTACTACAGGTTTCACTGAATATTTTTCGATGAGATAATATAATTTATTATGTAATATTAATTTTTCAATATTATCTCAAATGGACAGCCCAACCTTTAAAATTAACCTGTACTAAGTGAAACTTGGGTTCGCAGCAGCAAGAAAATAAAAAGTTTTAAGACTCGACACGTTAATATTAAATTAAATTATTTTCTACGGAAAACCCCCATAATGTATACAAACCACTTTAAAACACAAATACGTAAACATTTTAATCTCTTTAAATTTAGTTACTCTTATGTACATAATAATTATCCACCATCATAAATGATTACGATCTCTTCCATAACTTCATAACTGGATATACGTAGCTCGGGGAAACACCCCAATTTATGCAATATCTGAAATATTTCTCTAATAGGCGTCCTCCTTTCAAAGGATATTTTTTGAATGCTGAATTATCGAGTTAATTCCAGGCATCAGGCATTCACGATAAAATTTAAAAATGCACGTGATTTTTGACAAGCTGGCGAATCCGATTAACTTGGCGCGAGTCCTAGTGCTATCAATAAAGTTGCTTTCTGTTTACCGGTTCGATACCCTTATAACTTTTATGATTTTACAAAGTTTACTCAAAGTATTACTTATGTGTTCGATTGCAACTTTTAATGATTTCACCTAACATTTTTATGTTATACGGAATCGGAAGTAGAAGCGGGTACGGAAACTTCCTTGGTCTTTGTTTTTACTTTGGTGCTTATATTTTGTATCTTTGGTCCTGTATCTTCAGTCACGCAAGCTAAGGGCCAAAGAAGTTCCCACTCCGGCTGTGCATATTACGTTGGTCTGTGAGAACCTTTAAACAGGCTGAACTATCGCCAGTCAGCAGAATTAGCTTTCTTGTGATCTAAATATTATTTCTATTTACTGTTTTTGCATTTGGTTAGCTTCTCGGCGTAGGTACTTGAAACGCACATACGCTCTCTGAATTTTGTTAGTCATCCAAAATGCCTAGAATACCAAGAACGCCCAATTCCAGACAGATTTATTTTCTTATAGATACCCAACGTCACTAGTATTTCTCCGAAAGAAACGAAAAAAACTTGGAAGCTTTTATTTTCCTTCAGGATGAGAAAACTGAAATATTAGTAAATTGTATTGACAAAAAGTAACTTCCCTTCGGCCACTGCTATGCACCGTTTAAATGGGGGTGCCAAAAAGGTCGCGACCGATGGAAAAAATAATTTTTCGACGAGAAGTAATAGTAACGAACAAAAATAGAACGACATTACATTTTGAAGTGGATCCCATATTAGTAAGTAAGTAAACATTACGTATGCACGTAATTGATAAAATCAGCAATGTTTATCGTCGTATTAGTCAAGGGTTTTTGCTAGAAAATCCTTTGGAGTTGGAAAAAAAACCCAAATGAGCTGATGAGTAGTTACGCCACTGCCAATTCCAGGTGATGACAATAAGGGGGTTAATGAACTTATGACTCACCTAGGATCAGGAAGAATGATTTTTTTACTGGCACGTGCGGCAGGTGTACACTTGCTCTTCTCCATAGCCATAAGATAGCTGACATCGGCCAGCACTGCCTCCAAGTCCGCCATTTTGCTGCTAACACTACACTTGCACACTTAAATAAACATATTTTAATGTAACACCTCACAACACCCCCGATTTTACATATCCGACGCACTAATGGAACACATACGAAACGGTCGGTGACTTGTGCACATTAAATCACATAATAAAACGGCTGGTGTTCAATATGGATTTTGCGTGTAGTAAAACGCCGAGACACAACCCAATTTCATTGAAGAAAGTCACAAATTGTTATTACCTACACGACACTCAATATACGACTGATTCATAATTGGAAATGGAAGCTGCACCACGCAGTGTACGTTTCGGTTATCATCGGAAACAGCTGATTTTGACATAACAGCTGTCATCAATTTTATCGACATTTCTACGCTTTTCAAACGAAATTTTTAAAATTAAATCATTTTGCGAATGATTACAAGCAGTTAACTTTTATACAAACATACAATTTTTACCTGGGCATTTCCAAATTACAATTTCATGTCAAAACTGACAGTTCAAAACATAACCTGCAATGGCCAAGCCAACAGATTCAACCACATGTAATATTTTCAATCATTTATCGTCTCAATTTTCACAGTTACTGTACAAAAGAACAGAAAAATATGAAGAGCAAGTCAACAAATTGTTGAACGAATTAAATTCATTGGATTATCGTTACCCGATGTCGCTCAACCCAACCGTAAGACCCTCACCAAATGCCAAATCGTGAATTATTCAAATCTAAATCTTTATGTTTTAGAAAGCCGTACTTTTAGTGAACCAATGTTGTACGATGGTGCCTCCCGAGGACGGCGAATTGGTACGGGGTTGTTTTAAACTAATAGTTAATTTAATTAATCGTCAACAAGTAAAACTAGAAGGTGTAACTTTATGGTTAGCTGTTGAATGGTGCCTTAAAGCTCTTAAAAGTTCAGAAACAACCACCATCGTTGAAGGTTTAACGGCCCTCGAAGCATTGATACGAAATAACACACAAAATTTACAAATGGTACTGTTGACGTTTTTATTAGAAAAATAATTTTTGTTTGCTATTATTATATTGTAGATGACTTTCCTGACAAATTATGAAAGTCTTTTATTAAGTTTGGCTCAAGATCGAGAACGTCCCTTGGTGGTTTATGGTGCTGTTTTATGTTTAGAGGCTTGTACAGTTGTTACGGAAATTACAAAGCCTAAAAACAAAAAGAAAGGAATTGAAGTTGTTCCACAACATCTTGAAATATGTGCCAACATATTTTTGGAACATCTAACTAGAAAAAAGTTGGATTCTTACGACAATATGCTCTATTCAAAAGTAATTACATAGTTTGGGATTTTAGGGCCGAGTCTAACTTATACTGTTTTTAGATTCTCATTTTATGCATAGAAGGTTTACAAAATGTTATAATTCAAAATCATGATTTTTTATTAAAAAATGTTGGTTTATTGCTAGGAATAATAAAATCTTACATGGTTTATGGTATCAAGGATATACCTTTCGTTGTTCCCGAAAAAATTATGTCCTCGATTTTAAACGTAGCAGAACCATCTCACAGCATCACAATGGAAAAGAAAGGTGGAAAGGTAACGGAGATCTAGTAAAGTTTTACTTGCTCTTAAAGTATTGTTTGTAGCTAGTAAAACAAAGGAAGCACAAAACGGCAATCTCGGCCAGAAAAGACACAAGTAAGGGCGATAGCATGGATGACACTCACTCTCAGTATTCATACGTTCCAACTTGCGCATTTTTTGACGTAAATTACACCAATCTTGATAGGTAAACTATGGATTACAGTTTCGTATCCAATTTAATGTAAACGATCTAAATTTTTTTAGTCAGCTTGCTAACAAATTGAAAACCAGCGATTCTGATTTTTCTGACACCGAAAAAGGAAGAGAAGCTAAATTAGGAATAACCTGTGGAAGGGTTCGTCAAGCTGCTCTCAATTTTTTCGTGCATATAATAAGGGTAAAGCAATTTTTGAATGTGATTTAGAATAATATAAGACTTAATTTTAATTTTCGTTCAGCTAATGGATAAGCCTACCATATTTTCCTATTGGTCTAATTTTATTTCGGAAAATTCATCGACAAGTGTTCACAGCTTAACTACGTGCATTCTCAAAGATCCATCACCTAAGGGACGCATGGCTGCTTTAAACGTTCTTCTTGCTTTACTTACAAGCTCCAAGTTGTATTTGTCACAAGCAGAATCAAGGTGAGTGATCTTCTAATTGTTTAAAACGAATAAACAGTCTCAATGTGGTTTTAGTGAACGAAATTCAGCATTTACTCCTTTTTCTGTGCTATTAGGTTCTACTTTGATTGATTTGCACAAATGTCTTAGTCTGGCACTCAATGAAAATTCTATACCTGTTTTAACTCAAGTCATGAAATGTTTGGCTGCGTTGGTTCAGGCAACACCTTATCATCGACTAACTTCTGGAATTGTCACAAAAATTATTAGGAATGTTAAAGTTTACATTAAACACAGAGGTAAGTTTTATTTTCAAAATAACGCTTTTGTAAAGGGTGGCTCAGTTATTACTAAATTTTATTTTACATAATATGTAATATTGACTACTTTTACTTGAAAATAATTTTATCTACTCGGAGAGTTCTGTTAAATAATAAATTAAACACTTTTCTCGAACTAACAGTAACTTAGCATATAGTTTTGACTGCCGGGAACTACAAGTTAAGTTACTGTAGCTAATAACATCAAAACATCAACTCTCGGTAATTCATTCACGACTTCTCTGCTCTACTCTTTGAAATATCCTCGGTTAGCAATTGGATTTCGAACAATGTATAACCGTTTTTCCTCCTATTACCTACCTAGAAGGTCGAAAACAAAAAGGTTAAACCAAGTGGTGTTTACCCTTGTTTACAAAAAGCATATAATGTTATTAGCGAACAACATACTGCAGTTATAATAATTTCCTTTTAACATTCATAACATTTTAGATGCCACTGTCCAAGTAGCCAGTCTCATAGTCTTGGGCTGCATTTTAGCCTCGGAACCCATAGTGCCTGAAACAAAACTTGCTTTATTGAAGCAAACAAATAAATTAGATGAAGAGTTAGGTGCTATCGACAAACCGAACTCAACTTCAAAAATTGATTTGTCATTAGAAAACGATATGGAATTTATTGATTTTTCGTCAGACGAAGAACAAGAAGAGAGCTCAATTTGTAATAAAAATTCTCAAGTGCCTTGGCTACTGGAAAGGTGTCTGTTTTTCTTAGGTGTTAGTGTGCGAGAACAAAAGGTACTGCAAATAAACTACAAATCAAATATTCTTTATACAAAAATAATTTTAGTCAGTCGAAAACGTGCCCGCACCAGTAAAATTGGAATCTCTACAAGTTATGTCTGCCATGACCAGAAATTACTTCGATTCTTTAATGTTACCTCATTTGGTTTTTGTAACAAAAGCTCTCGAAATTAGCCTCTGTGATAAATATAGTGACTTACGATTGCATGCTGGAAGAACTGTAAATTTTGTCGGTCAGGCCATTCATCAAAAACTTGATAATGCAGGTATTAACATATAAAAGTGTGCATAAGTTAATTTATTGCATGGTTTTTTTAGACAATCTTCAAGGTTTGGCATCAGATATGGGTATAACATTCTGGCAAACTTTATTAAACAAACCTTTGCTTTCTCTTATATCTGAGGATCTTGCAGTTTTGCGCGCCGTTGCTTGCGATTGTTTGGGAAGCGTTGGCTCATTTATATTCGAACATTTTTCGGTAAGAGATTTCATCATTTTGAGCTTCAAACATAAATTTCTTTTTATTCAGAGAAACAAGCAAATCGTAGTCATCACATCGCTATTGGGTTGTTGTCAAGATGAAGACGATTGCGTCAAGGCTTCGGCAGTAAGAGCACTTGCAATATGTGTTCTCTACCCATCCTTACGAGAGGTAAATATTGGAACATTCTGAAATATGTATTATCTTTATTAATTTGACAGGATTCGGGTTTTGTTGTTGATGTGGCTGACGTTATTTGCATATTGCTAAATAACACAAATGTAACAGTAAAAATAAAAGCTTCTTGGTCACTGGGAAATCTAAGTGACGTTCTAGTATTAAGTGGTCCCGATCCCAATTGTGATGACATTCCCGATGACCTTTTGTTAAATCTACTCAAAGGTGGTTTAAAAATTGCAAACGACCATGAAAAGGTTAAAGCAAATGCTGCAAGAGCATTAGGAAATTTGCTCCAATTAATAACGCCAACTTTGATCCAACAAAAGGAATTTAGTGAAATAACCGATAGTGCCATTGATGTGTTGATTAAAAATTCAACAACTGGAACAAATATGAAATCGAGATGGAATTCGTGTTATGCCATGGGGAACATTTTAAAAAATTCGTGTTTATATTGTGATAACGAAACAAGAAGTACAAAAATGTTTGCTACTTTAATGGATTTAGTTATGAATTTTCGTAACTTTAAAGTCAGAATTAATGCTGCTTTAGCTTTGTCGTGTCCAAAAACAAGACAATTTTACAATCCTTGCTATTTCATGGTGTGGAAATCTTTACTGAGAGCATTAGAAAACACTCAAAGTGTTGAAGATTTTAACGAATATAATCACAGGGACAATTTGGTAGACCAAGTTAGTAACTTTTTCTTATTCTTTGAAAAATGTACAAAATATTATCCGTTGTTTCTTTTTAGATTTGTCTTACTTTTGGCCATATAACCACGTTGCTTATTAAAGAAGATTTAGGACCCTTACATGGGATACTTATTTATCACTTTGATTTATTCAAGTCGCATATGAACCGAGTTTTAGAACGTCTTTTACCTGAAAAATCGACTATTCTATTGTCAGCACCAACGCATTTAAATAATTTATCCTCTCAGTCTCTATCGAACGAGGAAAGAGAAGTGATACAATGGCTTCATCAAGTTTTTATTGTTAGTCATGATATTTCAAGTATATTTTAATTATAAATTTTTTTAATAGAAATATTTAAAAATTTACCATTGAACTTAGATTTATTTATATTAATTTTCCAGTTAAAACCTAACTATTTAATTTTACTATAATAATAATTCAAGAAAATAATGAAAATCTTTCTTTTTAAACTGAATAAAACTGAAAAAGTGTATTTATTAAAAATAAAACATTGTGAAGAAAAAACAAAATTATAATTTTTAACACTAACTTATTGAACGGAAATTTTACTTCAATAATAATTATGTAATTCATTCTATAAGCCTTTATAATTCAACGACCGTATATTGAATAATAAGTTTATTTTAAGATTTATAATTTTATCAGTGATATCGAAAGTGATTGATCATAATTTTCAAGTTATTCTTCTATACTTATATATTATCTTTTTTTATTGCGATCTTAAGTTGTTTTTTATCTTAAAATTGATATTAAATAAAATACCCTGTAGTAGTACAATTTGTGTAATTATTTTTAATATTTTAAACAAAAATGCTGTTATACATACTACTGACTTTAATAATAATTTATATAACCGTTAAACTTATCCGAATACAAAATTATTGGAAAAATATTGATGTTACATATCATGCAACATGGCCAATTGTTGGATATATAGCACCGTTTTTATTAAAAAGAAAGGCTTTGTCAGAAGTAATCGAGGATTTATACAAAAATTATCCAAACTCTAAGTAAGTAATTTATGTTTAATAAATATTATGTTGCAGGTAAAACTAAGAAAACTAGGGGCGGCCTGGCTATAAAGGTCACCAAGAAAAGCCCACTAGGCTGACCAGCATCAAACATTTTAAAATAACCTAGCAGTAACGAGTGAAAAAATCCCAGTTCCTCCCCGATCAAATCGGTATACTTAAACCTGATTTATAATAAAATGGTTGAAATAATTTACTAAAATTTGCTATTTTATGAAATGTTTGTTTTTCAAATTTTTTAGATACGTTGGAACGCAACAATATATGAAGCAAGTATTGGTTGTTCGTGATATCGACATTATTAACAAAGTGGTTATCAAAGATTTTGATCACTTTATGGATCGAGGAAACTTATTTAATCCTAAAGACGATTCAATAATAGGAAAAAATGTAGGTATATTGGAAGGTGAAGAATGGCGTGCCATGAGAAATACATTGAGCCCAGCTTTCACCAGTAGCAAAATGAAAATAATGTTTCATCTCATATGGGACTGTGCGAAAGAATTCACCGATTACTTCGAAAATCAACAATTTCAATTACAAACATTTGAAACAAAAGAAGTTTTTTCCAAATTTGCCAACGATGTCATTGCAACAGTTGCTTTTGGAATAAAATGTAATTCTTTAGAAGATCCTAACAATGAATTTTATTTAATGGGGAAAAAAGTTACCAAGCTTAATCCTGTAAGAATGTTGTTGGCGGCAGCATTTCCATCCCTAGTAAAGGTAAGAATTTTTATAATAATTAAAATCAAGTCAAATTAATAGCTTAAATTTGTTTTAGTTTTTTGGATTTCAAGTAATTAAACAAAACCTTTTATCATACTTTAGTGATATTATACAAGATAGTATCTATCAAAGGGAAAAATTAAAAATTTTTAGACCCGATTTGATACATCTGTTAATGGAAGCTCGCCAGGGTCGTCTAAATGACGACGATGTTCAAGATGATCCGAATGATGGAATAGCCGTAGCTAAATTTGAACATAAAACTAAAACCAAAAAAGCACATTTGTCGGATGTTGATATCGCCGCGCAAGCTTTTGTTTTTTTCTTTGCAGGTTTCGAAACGATATCAAGTTTTATGTCGTTGGTATCTTATGAATTGGCGTTGAATCCTGAAATACAGAAAAAATTGCAAAGTGAAATTGATGAAGTTATATCAAGTTCTCAAGGAGAAGTTTCTTATGAAAAATTAATGGGCATGAAATATTTGGACATGGTTCTTGCAGGTAACACAAATTATTTACAATTTCATCTTTTTTCACGACTTTAATTTATAGAAACTTTAAGAAAATCTCCGCCTGGATTTGTTCTCGAAAGAATATGCATTAAGGACTACACAATCGTTCCGGACAATTCTAATGAAAAACCGTTAACAGTAAAAAAAGGACAAACCGTCATTATTCCAGTGTATGGAATTCATCGTGATCCACAATTTTATCCGAACCCAGACCAATTTGATCCGGAACGATTTAACCAGGAAAACAAGTCGAGTTTCAACCCACGTGCGTACTTTCCGTTTGGCATGGGTCCCAGAAGTTGCATAGGTACCTACTTTGTTATTTCAAAATTATTCGAGAATCTATTTGAATTTATATTTTAGCATCAAGACTTGCTCTACTAGAAACAAAATTATTGTTTTTTAATTTCTTATCGAAATTTAGCATAGTGGTTGTCGATAAAACAGAAATACCGTTCGTTATAGGAAAATCGAGGATTGATTTGTTACCTGATAAAGGCAACTGGCTGGGTTTCGAAAAAAGAAGATAAAATATCTACAAATATTAATATCTAATAATTATGATAACCTGTACTGTAGTTGCACTTAAGATATGAGAAACTTTAAACGATCAGTAAACAATAATAATTATTATTTAATGTTAGTTATTTCTCATAAAATGTCAAATTTATTGTTTAAATAATAATAATCAAATAAAATTAATGTTAACTGACTAAATCCACAACAACTAGATGATGACGATAACATAAAAAAAATTATGGCAGTGCAGTGGTGGAATTCAAATTCACACTTTCAACGAAACCACGAAACTGATGTGTCTTGACATTATTTTTATTAAATCAAACAGTTGGTAAATGACATTTTTTAAATTTAAATTTTTTTGTAGTTTGAGTTTATATTTCATTATTAAAAAATTTTGGGAAACACTAATTTCAGTTCTATAATTTTTGTTCTCACCCTATATACAAAATACATAATTTATTATAAATACATCATAGTGATTAGTTATAAACTACCTTAAATACTATTTACGTATGAATCCAATATACTTAATTAATTCACTTTTTAGTTAACAGGCAGAACTTGTAAAATTTGAACTAATTAGAGCAGACAATTTCGACAGCATAACCTTACTTTTCATTTTTACTTCAAAGTTATCGAAATGAAGATTAACGAGAAAAATTTGTGCGCGTTTGCTGTTTCTGCAACGCCAATTGATAAGGAGGGTCATTTAAATAAACGAGGGGAAGTGAACAGATATTTTCAAAAGAGATATTTCGTATTAAAAGGCAATTTGTTATTTTATTTCGAGAAGAAAGGTGATCGAGAACCAATAGGCGTAATAATATTAGAAGGCTGCACAATCGGTAGGTGGAATTTACAATATTGTAGTCCAAATTTTACACATTTGAATTTACAGAATTGGAAGAGGATGAAGAACAATTTTGTTTTAAGATTGAATTTCATGGTACCAATAATCGTAGTTACATACTTGGAGCAGAATCTCAGGAATCGATGGAGCAATGGATGAAAGCTTTGGCGTGTGCTAGCTACGATTACATGAAATTGATGGTCGCAGAATTACAAAGACAGTTAGATGATATTGAAGGTACGAAAATTAAGAGCAAATTGATCTGGTATTTTTCTTTTATACAGAACGGTTTTAACTTTTTATCAACTTGATTTGATGGTTTGAGTAGAAAAGCTTTATTCAAACTATTTTGCATTTGCCAAAAGAGTGTTCAAAATAATTATTGAAATGTCAACATTTTGAAAAAAAAATAATCGAGAGTGAATTTAGTAAGGTAAATAAAAATGATAAGATAAGATAACATTTGATACGCGCTAAAAATGACAGCAAACCCTAGAAGAGTAAGTCAAACTCAATGGTATATTTCTGCAGAAACACCAGCTCCTTTGGCTCAGCCAATGGGATCTCCGGTTCCACCACCCCGACAACGACACAACCCTTTTAATAAATTGGATGCAAATCCCCACCAAAGATCTCATAGTTTGCGCTCTGCTCCAGGTAAATATTGTTTTGTATTTAATTTTAACCATAACAGTTTCAAATTGTAGGCCGTATGGATGACACCAACACGAAAACTGAGATTCCTTCTCAAAAAGCTAGTATCAACTTTTGGGAATTACACAATTCGTATGGACGCCCTATTTTGTCAGATTTAAATTCTTGGAAGCATATGCAAAGGTTACAGAAAGAAAAAAGCGAAAATCTTATTGGAAATTTGATAAATTTATAAATTTTGCCAATTTTCTGTAGTCTTCGTTTGTATTTATTTTGTTGAATAAATTATTTATATTGTGTAAAATTTGGAGCAATATATTATTTTTTTAAATTTTTAAATAAGTTTGGAGACTAATTTTGTTATGACTGTCTCTATGCTTCGGAGAGAATGTAAAACTATCAGTTTGCCCGAGTTGATGATTACCACTACAGTGGATGCCGCTTATTGGAATCATGGTTAATGTTATCAATCGGGTATTATTATCACTTTCGCGAAGAACGGCCCGAACGAATCAAAAATTTGGTTTATGTTATGTAAGATTGTTTTCTGCGACTGAAAATGGAGTTAGTTTTGCAGTTACAAGCATTTTTTTTTTTAATTTTGTACACAAACCGGGGAACCACCCAGGCATATTCATTACCCAGCCTGGCTCATGTCAAGTGTTATTATAGCAGGAAACTGCTAGTATGCTGATAATGTACGATTTAATTCAGTTCTATTTTAAAATTTCAAAATAAGCGATATAAAAAAATTTTAGAACATTTTTAGATAAGTTGCCAAAAATTAGCCAGCGAAATACAGCACTACAATAAATTGAGAATTTCGCAACCACTTTTGTGTAAAATTTAAAAGAAATCTTTTCGTGTATTGTTATCAAAACCCCCGAGTCCCAATGTGATCACATTAAAAGGCGTCCATTGTATTACATTAAAAAATCTGGGGCCAGCTTGTACAGGTTGTCCTCGTAACCATGGAGAACTTTTGAGGTGGTGATAAAGAATACTTTTCTAAGACAAATTTTCAAATAAAATTTTTGTCCAAGTTTAAACCCTTGGGGAGGTGTAGGTAAAAAAAAATAAACTAATTAACAAAGTAATTAACAATAAACTAATGTACTTTATAACAATGTCGCTTAAAAGTCAAACGCTACAATACGTTTTGACATTAAAACAAATTATAAATCAAATTGAGATTTTTAGCAATTTTATGAATTTATTTTTTTTTACCTACACTTTATTCATTGTTTTCAGAATTTCTGTGAAAACGGTTGGTTTCCCAAAATAATTTATTTGACCAATGTTGTAGCCCGTTAAATTCCCTATCCGGTTTGGGCCATCAGTTTTTTTCTAAAACGTTTCGTTTAAAAGATGCGGGGTTCGCAAGAAAAGTAAAACAAATAAAACCTGAATTTTTTTAACATTTTTTCACTTAATTTAATTTGTAACTCGAAATCCATTGATTCTAGACGATAAGGGGTTATAACCTAATTTGTAGATAAACAAATAATCTTTACAAAAGTTTGAATCTATTAAGGCGGACGATCATTTTTTAAGTTATCTTTGGGATTTTTTTTTATGACGAACAATAAAAATATAGAGGTTTGAACTTTTTTCTATACATTTATTGACATTTCAACAGTAAGTCAGAATATTTTCAAACCAAAATTTTCATCACAATTACTCCAAAAGCCAAGATTGTTTGTTGACAAGTTTGTCGATGGTCTCCATGATTCCGGCTTATTGGCTTACCTAAAATCAAACAACCAAACGGCATTTCAATCTGTAAAGCTGTGCCTATCGAATGAACTAGAATCATTCAAAAATATTGGTAATTGAATAATTGACATGTTTTTGAAAATTAATTTTCAAATTTCATGATTTTATTTGATTATTTTGTTACGAATAAAAAAAACTGCTTGGAATTTTTCAATTCTTTTAGTTGAATCGATGACCATACATGTTCCGAATCTACCATTAAAATTTCAAAGCCATGGGTTATACGGTTTTTGAAATATCGTGGAGACCAGTTAGAAAAATGTAGTTTTAAGAAAATCGCGTTTAAAAAGTTCAAATACGATTTAAAATATTTCATAGTTTAAATATTTTAAGATTTAAATCAAGTTAATATCTTTAGTCACCATTAATTTGCTATGCCTGGTCCATAAATAATTCCTTCTTCTTCATCTTAGAAGTCCCTTAAATATGCTGGCTCCGTTTTTGCTTCAATCCCAAGGGACGAAAAGGAATACAGCTAGTTCTGCAAAGACCGTCACGTGTAGAATGTATGTAATGTTTTTAAAGTGTAAATGTGTGTAGAAAATTGGAAAATCACTTTACCAGCACATTCTACACGTGTTTAGGAATCAATTTATGAAAAAAAAATTTTTGATTTTTTCGACGTAACACACGGGGTGACTGCCTTAAGCCTAAAAGATCAATAATATTGGAGCTATGGCCGTTTGAAATCAGCAATTCAAAAAATTGCTTTAAAGGTGGGTACCCCCCAAGGGTTTGGACTTGGACAAAAATTTTATTTGAAAATTTGTCTTAGAAAAGTATCCTTTATCACCACTTCAAAGGTTCTGCACGGTCACGGGGACACCCTGTGTATTACATATAAAGCTATTTAGTTGATAAAGCAAATATTTACTTGAGGGCAGTAACTTCCGTTTATTTTTCATTGTGAAAAATAAGAAAATGTATCTTTTCAATTTGTAAACCATTGCAATGTCTGACTTAAGGAATGTAATTGCATCTCGATTTTAACTATCCTATTTCGAGGTCATCAGTTTAGTTTTGCATTCCTGATAAAAATCAACTATGGTAGGGAATCTTGATTCCTTGTTGATTTTGCAATTCGATGCTATTTAAAGCCCTGTATACACAGAGGTTAATAAACATGTAAAGCCGAGCCCAAGAGATAGGTGACATGTTTCCAGCGGGAAAGATAGCTTCAATGTATACTTTTGACTACCACACTAAAATAACATAGCTTTCGGCAAAGGAACGGTTTATTTACGATCTTGTTTTGGCAATCATTTATAAGAGGGAGACATCTTTGAATCAGATATTTAATCAGCTAGCCGATTTATTAAGCATTTGGTTCGTTATTGTTCGATTAGTCGCTAAAGGAATATAAAATAAATAGAAATAAATAATTTTTGAATACTCAACGAGTACTTTATTAATAATAATTCCTAACTAATATGTATATAATTATTTATAAAGTTATTAACATTTTATGTGTATTTTCACTAATTCAACTAATTCATATCGATAAAATATTTACAAATTCATTTAACTATATATAATAATAATAATAATATAATCCCAATTCCCTAAAATTGACATAATTCTTACAACAGTAACTATTATTTACAATACGATGGATAAAAACGCCTCTACAATTAAAACAAATAACAGTCCTATACCATTCACAATAATAAAAATATATATAATATGTAAAAATTGTAAAGGATTCGTTTCGTTAAATATTTAACATAAATTAATGTATTTGCAAGAAAATAGGAGAGAATTATAATATATTTTTTTCCAATTTACACATTTTACAAGTAGGAGAAGGAAAGACACTTGATAGAGATTGTTATCAACAAATACTGTCAACTTAAATTTACATGGAAGGATTTTAAAAAGCAAGTGACGATTTTTTACTAAGGAAATTTGTTTTTAAACGCATATCCGAAACTGGTTTTAATTAAGAAACATCGTTATTTTAAACAGGCTAATTCCAAGTGGTCCCAAAACAAAATAACACAACAAAATGATACTTTCAAGCGAGGCCGGCTCCAAATATGCATCAAATATGTATACAAAAATCGTCACTATTTTCTAACAGGTAACAAAAAAACACTCAAGCCTTGCCGTTTTAGGTACTTACTACATCTGAGGCAAATTTGAATAAGATACGTTGATTTTTGGCCCCAGTTTCTTGTTTAATCTAAAAACATTTTACTCTTCACATAAAAGTTTAATACGTACACGAATTTAACATTTTTGCTAAGCTACGCCAGCAGATATTTTCTTTTGCAAAAAATTTTGATTAATTATAATTATTTACAAATTGAACTACTGGAATTACATTATGTTTTTCTTTTGTTATCTATCTACAAATGGACTACGCCGTTTGTTTTTAAATTGTACCCAAAGGTGTCCATTTATTTTTCTTTTTCTATTAATCTTAAAACACACTACCACCCCTCCCCCACAATATTGCAGTACTATAAATTCAACATTTTAATTTCAAAAATTTAAATAAATAAAAGAAAATGCGTTACACACATTAAAAAATTAAAAACTAACTGAACACAAAACAACAATAAAACACTGAAGTTAAAAGCTGGCAGTTTTTTGATATCTTAGTTGTAAAATTCGGCGTTTTCCACTACTTTGTAGCTAAAATGGTTCGATATTTTTTTAAACTAACGAATAGGACAAAATATTACAAAAATCTGGAAGAATAAAACATTAATTAAAATGTTAAAATTGTCGTATACGGGCCGATATTTAAGATAAAGTACGCGACCTAATTATTTGTCAAAACATTCAATATAATTTTCCAAAAATAACAACAAAATAAATAAGTTAAAAAAATAATTTAAAATACAAAAAGAAATTCATCATTACATAACGGATTTAAAATAAATTAGAAGTTTAATCGATTTTTTAAAAAGATTCCTTTAATATTTTGTCAAATTTTAAAATAATTATCGTAGATATATCACAAGTTTTTGTACAAAAAACATTACGTTTTAAAATTAAAATTAGTAATACATGGTTATAAACTAAAAAAAGATGTACAAATGTATTAAAAATATATTACTATTTTGTCAAACCTATGAGTATTTTTCACTTTACAAACTCCTACTAATAAAAAGCTAAACTATGTTTAGCTGTTAAAACCAACCCCTCTTCACTTCAGTGTTTTAGAGCAAAGCGGCCGTCGTATGATATAATTGAACTAATACTTGTATATGAACGGGTAAACAAGACAGTCGATCTTGAGTATTCGAATCAAATGCCAACCATGATAATGCGTTGTAGCCTTCTAGTACGTGTCTATTTCAGAAAAAAAGAAAAACATTAAATTTGTTAGGTGCACACACACACAAAATTGAAAATTCGGGGTGCCCCACTTAAGCAAAGCGGACACATGAAAGTTTAATTAATAAGCAAATTAATTACCTATACAGATGTAAATATTATTTCATTGTTTTTGCTTAACTTATTGATTTTTACATTTCAAATTAACCTGAAATGAATTTCAAGATATAAAACCATATTGGGAGTTCTATGTAAAATATTACTCTGTATAGACAAAAATATGTTTAAATTATAGTTCGAATAAGCAGGTTACATATCCTTGGATATAATACATTTCCACATCACTAAGGTCGAATATGAGGTTTATTGTTTAACGTCAGTTTCAAAAGATCAATATCAGAGAAGGGTACAAAGCAACTACTACTTTAATAATTAAAATGTAAGCATTGTTATTAAAATTAACTAAAAACATTTTCGGTTAGCAATTTTAATATTCAGCAAAAATATTTTCTAGCGAGAAAAAGATTTTAAAAATCCTAACTTCTGACATTCAAACCCTTCAGTCTCGCACACTAAGTATTTATAAAAATCTTACCTTAACACATCGGTGGTATATTGCGAATCAAGTGGATGTGAGGTGACAGCCGCCTGTTGTAATAAGTCATCAGAACTTTGTTGAATAGCAGGGCTATGTAAATGTAAAGCATTTTTGAGAAAAGCCGGACAAACATCTTCGAGATGAGGACACGAAGCCCAAAACCACTTGGGCATACGTCCGGTTGGAGCAGTTGATACCAAATAGCCCAATGCCAAAGGTTGTTGCAGCAGGGTACCAACTTCTTCGACAGGTTCACCACCTCTAGAATTTGGAGCACTAGGAAATGGACTTCCTTGTCGTCCGGTTCCATTCATACTGCAATTTGGACTACCAGGCCCTGACTCTTCCCTTCTAGGACTACCCGTAGGACTCTGCCCGCCACCAGGACCTGCCTCGGTCCAATTAAATATGATATCACTAAAGTCGTTCATTCCATCGATACCATCCCCGATATCATCATTCAAAACCACACCAAACAAATCCTCGTCACCTAATTCGGGTCCGTTAATGTGCTGCTCTTGGAATGCAGTTTGTGAAGATTGCGTTGTTGCACTTGTTGGGAAGACCAGTATGTGTGTACAGGTAACATCTTGTGGCGTCGAAAGTTGCGAATTAACACTAACTAGACTGAACCGATCATCAGGTGTAAAATGATCAGGCATTAATCTAAGCGTAGAATCTGGCTCCAAGCTTACCAAGCATGCGCTCAATATACAAGGCACGTTACTTGGATACATAAGTGCACACTGATTACAAATCTCTTTAAGGTGTTTCGAAGCTTTCAATAAATTCTTTCTGCTGAGTAACCAACTCCAACCCTTCAACTCCCCATGACCAATGCGACCCACCCTGCCGATAACCAAGCGCCACGACTTTACACTCAAAGACATGATACCCAACGCCCAATCCATTAATTTTTGTAATCCAGCTCTTCGAGCTGACGCCTTCTTACGCCTAATTCTGTTTGGTATATCAATGTTGATGGTAATCGATTCAAAAATTTCACCACGCTCGTCCGTCACTACAGCAAGCAACCAACTTTGATCTTCCGATAAACAATAACTTAAGTAAAGAACGCAGCCTTGATCAGAACTTGAAAGCCCAAACGATTCGACCGGTTCCACTTTCTCTTTAATTGGTGCTAAAATATAAGGTGGTGTGTAAAGTCTATACGGTAAGCGATTTTTGTCCTAAAAGAAAATTATTTAATTAAATTGAAGTTAAAAAATAAACTATTATTCAACTTACGTCCTTGTTTTTGAGAAAGAGGTCAGCTGCAGCAGCAGTGCCAAAACCGGTAAGAGATTTTACGTTGCTGGTATGTACCAATAAACGACGGCATTGAGAAAACATGCTAAGAGCAAGAGCCCGCATGTGATCACTTTGGCGTGATCGATCCCTTGATCTGCCAAGCTCCATGATACTTTCTTGAGAAATAATCTGAAAATAATTGAAAGGTAAAAGTACTGAAGTTATGCTGACCAAGAAAGAGCACTAACCTGAACGTTAATATTGCTACGGATACTTTCAGGAACTGATTGGAGAACAGATTGAAAACATCTAAGAAGAGCCAGACAAGCAAGTCGTTGAAGATCTGCTTGATCACAACCTAACGAAAAAGGTTCTACCATGTATATTATCACAGATGGTGCTTGACGTTCCTCTTCATCAAGAATAGGTTCTGCTGAGCTAGATAACGAAGGAGGCAGCGATTCTTTGGTAGCTTCGTTCGGATCTGAAATTTTTTTCGTTAGAATGAAAACATAAAATGAATTTTTTATCGTACCAGGTGGTTCTACTTTTGGCGTTAATGGAGCTTTATCAGCAAGGTTACTAGCCGATGGATTTGCGCTATTATCAGGTGTGCTAGGTGGAGGCATGGGACTCGAAGTTGGACGATCTGATGAACATTCAGGTGGATCCAGCAAAGTCTTGTCCATTGGAACTTGTTGCAAGTGAGGTGCAAGATGATGTTTGCACACTTGAGCATACAACTTGAGCATATCTGTGGTTTCACTTTCACCCAATAAAGTAAACCAATCTTCGACCGGTTCGTTGCCAAGTTTAGCTTTAGCAGTTTTACCAACACGAAGGATTCCATCCCTCAAAACTTTGGTAATGGGACTGTGCCTACCCAATCTACACATTTCGTATGCTGTTGATAGCTCCTTAAAGAAGGTTCTCACGCTTGGTAAAATTGCTTCGTTATCGGGAGCTACCACTATGTATGCAATATCACGAGCATACGAATAAGGTTCTAACAAAAGCCTTTCCCAATGATGTACAGCGTATGGTGATAAAGAGATCCAGTCTTTTTCATGACCGACTATTAAAGCAGGCACCGGTTGAGGTTCACAACGATCATCGGTACCTATCATATTAAAACATTACATTTGAACATAAAAAATAAAAGTAACTTCTTACCTCTTCCAGCCAATCTATGGAACTGTCTCCACGTCAGAGGTCCTTTAACCGCCGCCGGTGCCTCCCACATTCCTCCCTTTTTAGTTTCTTTCTTTTGAATTGCCTCTTGCAACAAAGGCTGCAGTGATTTCATAACCCTCAAAATATCTTGATTGCTTTGAGGCCCATTCGCCCTTAAAAACGGCCACTTATGTACAAACATCGAAAGTCCATTCTTTCCGTGCCTTTGATTTTGAGAGTCTTCCGTTTTACAAATCGACATGTTATCCATCACGTGTTTGCTTTGCTCCAAAGCAATACACGTGATTTCATTAGCGTCGGTAAATTCTAAAATATTAATGGTCGACGAATAAGAATGCGTCACTTGAGCACAGGAATATCGTGCCGAACGATATAGTGAATTGGCAGTACTTTGAATCATGACACATTGCTCTCGAACTAATTCTATAATACCGTGGGGTATCACGTCTACTTGATCTCTATCTACACCTTCTATTTTGACATTTGCTTGAAGTAAAGGTGATATTACAGATGATATTAAAGATCCTTTCTTTCTTTCACTTGGATCTTCCGCTATACCTACACAAAAAATAAGTATTTTTATTCAAATTTATACCCTCATCACTCAAATGTGGCAATTCTCTATTTTATTCCCCACCCCAATTTGTCTTTTCATTTCCAAAACTAGGACATCCTTCCCAAAATTAATTATAAAATATGATGAAACTGTTCAATTATCAGAAACAAATAAAAATAATATAAAACAACCAGTTTTGCTAAATAGAATTCGAAGCTTAAACCTGCATTCTTATAAAAATTGAATTATAGGAATTTGCAGGTTTAATCTAAAGATGCCATTTAGAAAACCGATTGTTAAAATGTTATAGAAAATATCGTGGGTATTCTGCGAAAATGCATTAAGTCAATTTTTATAATTTTGACATAATTGAATTTGAAAGTTTGTTTTCTCTGAACATCTTTATGTATTTTTGACTTATGAAAGAAATTATCTTGGCTAGTTCTATAAATATGACTTTAGTGCGTTTTTGCAGCTTATACAACGTTCACCAAGCAAGAACAGAGCATGATTAACTAAACAAAAAACAACAAAATAATTTTGACTTAATGCATTTTCGCAGAATACCCACGATATAAGGCTAGTAAAAATGAACCAAGGCATTGATTTCGAACATTTGTTAAGAAATCAGATAGTATTCAAGCTTTATGAGAAAGAGGTTTCTAGCCTTAGTTATAAAAAATCTAACAAATATCATTGTAAATTTAAAATTTTGAAAATCATATCATGATCATTTTAAAATTAATATTAAATTTGAAGATAACGTGATCGAGAGTTCCTTCAAAAAACAATTGATCAACACAAAAACAGAAATTCTGTGTTATAATCAACAATTATTTAACGGTTATAAAAAAATTAATAAAGTAGGTAGGTGTAGCTGTAGGTATTTGAAATTGTTTATATTTTGAATTAATTAACAGAAATTCCAATATTACCAATCGATTTAAGTGGATTCAAGTAAGATTTACAATTTGAATTGAATGATTTCTGGTATCACATTTCTATTAATTTTATATTACAAATTACAATCACAAGTAGCACTTATTTTTTAAATTAAAACTTACCAGTAATTTCCATTTCGTCCTCATAAAACAATCCACTCCGATGTGACAATTTTCGATTCCGTACAGCTGAAAATCCACAACTACATCGAATTGAATCTTCATCTATGGCAGATGCTTGAGGTTGATGTTGAGGTGAAAGCATAGAACCGTAGGGCGGGGGTTGATTGAGCGTTGCCATATTAGGAAATGGACTACTCGGCTGATGAACATTTACACTTTGTGTCCGATCGTTCACAGAATTTAATAAATAAACACCGGCATCGGAACCTTTAATGTTCCCCACTTCTTTATGTCCTGCGTGACACACACACAATGTACAACTGTCAAAATTATGGTCTCTAAATATATTTAACGCGGTATCACCTAATAGAATATTAACTACTAACGAATTTGCTTCTGGAGCTCTTTGTACAGATGGCGCTGATTCGGGATCAACAGAATTTAAATTTTTGTTAAGGTACGAACTAGCAGTTGATGTCGCCGGACTGGGCAATTCATAAGGTGGTGGCGGTGGCCTGAATCCAGCATGTAATGGACTTGGAGGATATGGGGTTATACTTTGATGAACATTACTCGAAACTGAATTCGGACGTGAACCAACAGGTTGAGGTACAGTTGTATTGCTAATTTGAGTTATTGATTTCTCCATGTGTTGCATCCACGATGGTTTGTAAACACAATGTGATGGTAGAGACACGGGTGGTAAGCTCTGACTGGGAAGAAATGTTAAAGGTGCGTACTTACTCGATCCCACCATTTTTGACATAGGAGGAGGTTTAAACACAAAACTCCAATCATCTTTAAATAGAAATAAAAATTTTAAAAATTAATCATGATTTTTAAAATTAGAAATTTACCAATACTTTCGTCCGTCGGACTTCCCATGTTAGGATAAGATTCCTGTTTGACTCGAACAGCCATTTCGCTAAGATCGGGTGGTGGAAGATCAATTTGTCCACAAGGGGAAGCAATAGGATTGTGTTCCAAACTAGGTGGCGTTGGAAACATTTTACTGAGTTCTTCGGGCCTCAAAATGCCCATATTGGAACATGTGCTATTATTTGACAACCTTTTCGTATCTTCGTGGGTACCTGCCGATGTGTTTGAACCAGGCGGAGTTTGTATTTGAAGCTATAACATTCCACATTTAAAAAATTAAAAGTAACAAGGATTCCTTTAACTTACAGCTTCATCACCACTAGTGTCGTCTGAATTGTCAAAAATTTGATCAAGATCTTTGTATGATGGTTGTAGACCTTCACTAGTGTAGAGGTTTCCAGTGCCTTTCTTGGAATCTTTTGCTTCTTCTTTAGGCGCACAGGCACCACGTTTAGCATACCCTTCCATATTAGGCCCACCCCCTTCCTCGTCAAATTCGTAAGGATCTCCAGGTCGCTTTACGCCATGAGGATGGGAGGTTTGCAAAATTGGCGTTGCATCCATTTCCACCTAAAACAAAGTAAATTAGACGAATTTAATTCACGCAATTTTAAAACTTACTGGTTCTTGTTTAATTTCTTGGTTGTTAAATAATTGAGGATTTTTGGCATTATTATGGTTGAGATCATTTGTTGTACCCAAAATGCCATTTTGTGAGCACATTGAATATAAATCGCCCTTGATTGGATTTATGCTCATTTGGTTTTCTTTAGAATCAGGTTTGAATCGTTTGACCGGATGGTTGTACCAAGCGTCTAAGGTCGAATAGTCGTATAGCAAATCGAGTGAGTGTTCTTCTTCACCCAGGGCAGTTTCATATTCTTTTGAGTACAAAACTGGTTTCTTAAGAATGACTGTATGTGTAGATAGAGCATTGAGTGTTGTTCCGGTATCAAATTTTTGTTCTACATTGGCATTTTGTGGACTGTTAGCTATGGAACCCGTACTGGCAGGAGGTTGATCTGGAGTGTGCGTTTTATCCGCAGGAGATTGCGCAATGGTAGGAGGATTTGGTGACAAAGTAGGCATTACTTGGTCGCCTGGAGGTATGGAAGCAGGTTGCGAATGAGGATTTGGTAACGGTGACGGTTCTACCGACGCTGGACTTCCCACCGAAGGTATTGCCATAGATTCTTGTGTACGAGGATATGATGGAGGCCCACCTTGTGGCGTATAGGAACCAGAACATCTAAAATTAAAACAAAACAAGATTTAATTTCGTCATTAAACATTCTGACAATTTTAGTTTTATAAATATGGGAAAAAGCAATGACATTTTTTTAATTTATTATAAAAGAAAATTATGGGTGTCGCCAATTTTTTTCAGAGTGTAAAGTATGCAAAACAACAAGACATTAAAATTTTACCAAAAACCACGAGAAAATTGCAAAAAAGTTGAAAAATTAGTGCACAAGAAAGTAAATTAAAAAATATATTGTTTGAGCTGGTCCTATTTTATATCGAAGTGGAACGGAATAAAGGTATGAGAAGCAAAAAATATTAAAATATTTAGTTGATGTATGAAAAAAAATGGTTGTTAATAATTGTGCGTCGCTAAGTTTCGCATGCTTAATTGTAGTTATAAATTTTGATTGCATAGCATCTTTAAATTAGTTGCACTGTGTACTCCCAAACACAAATATTTTTGTTAACACGTTCGTTGTCACCTCAAAATTGTCTTGGCAGCAAACGTGTTATTGCATCAAAATAAAATTTCAAAGTTGGCGTGTTTGAGAATAAATTATTAGTAATTAACAATGGAGCTTAAGTTGCTTTGTAAAACAGAGGAACAGCTATTTTACAATGCAACGAAAACTGTAGCGGATGTGGTAAGCCCGTCACCCAATAAGCGAGTGACCAACCTGTCAGCCACACAGTCGGTAGGCACAGGTGAGCGCCTGTGGAAGGGGATTCTGCCCCGCACCCCCTTGCCTGGCCGAGGCACATTGCCCTTGCCGCTACTCCATTTAGAGCTGGACATGTTGCCCACGTACTTCCTACACCTGTAATCGTGCATTTACTATCAAAATGCCTCATTTCAAGGCTGCAACTATTACTTACATTGCTGCACATATTTACTTATAAGCAAGTAGTTTGTAAATTACATTATAAAAGGTGGAAGAACTTACCTGGAACATGTACAATTTGTTCGTTTTGTTGGATCGTTGAATTCCCATTGTCCAGCATTTTCGTTTAGCGAATTAAGCCTTTCTTGATTGGTACATTGTTGAGATTGAGTGTTATGAGGTGGTCCACCAAGTATGCATTCCTGCCAAACACGTTCCGGTAAAATCGTCGATGCAGTAGGATTTTTGTGCATCGTCGATGGATGTTCCACAGAAACTGGAAATGGCCCCGAATGCAAGACTTTAGTGTTAATTGGAATTGGCGAAAGAGGAGGAGTTTGTACTGTTACAGGTGTGCCTAAGATAAGAGTTATTAAAATTTAAATTTAAAAATAAAAAGTAATCTTACTGCTGCCAGTTTTGGTGACATTGTTTACGTTATTGTTGTTGGTGTTACTTAAACCATTCAGAGTTCCGTTATTAACAGGATCGTCGTAGTCTGTAACCAATACGTAGCAGGACGGATACTTCATCTTCATGTCGCCTACAATAACCTCAACAATGCTGTTATCATTGTTCGACATACTAGACTTATCTAATGGAAAAAACGAACTCCAGTCATCTAAGAACTTCGTATTTGCATCGCAAGTTTTGTGCGTTTGGCCAGTTAGAGTTCCAATTAAACCAAAAGGTGCGAGAATAACTAAAATACAACAGAGTGAGACCTGGTACAAATATAGGCATAAAAATATACCTCTCAAGCCACACGATGATGCTTGCGCTTGTTGTAAATGAAATCTTGATAATTTTCGAATTGGAGGATGCTGTCGTACGTCGATGCTTGCACATACGGTGCTCTCTCCATGCACAAAAAACGCCAACGAGAAAGTCAGATGATTCATGCTATAAAATTAGACACATTAATAAAGCAACTTGGACATTTTTGAACAACTTACTTGGTATCTGACTCTTTTCTTGATCCTTCGTATGGTAGCACAAACCATTTTCCAAGTCGAACAAAATCACGTGATAAGAGACAGCGTTCAATTAAGTTGTGTAATGCCTTAAATAATAACGATCTACATTCGTAAGAGAGCCCACTTTCCCAGGAACCTTGTTCATTATCTACAATAAAAATTTTATATTAGTTATGTTACATATTTGCAGTGTCTAAAGTCTAAATAATATACAGAATGGGATTTCATTTGTCCGAGGATCAATTATATAAATTACTTGCTTGACAAAGGCGCACTTTTAAATTCCTTTCTGTGTATAATCAATGAAAAATAATAAATATTATGTTTCGAAGCAAAAATGACGTTAGTGTTTGTAAGATTTAAAATAATCAGATTAACAATTGAATAAATTCATATAAGCAATGCCATCTTTGTAACGGAACGTCGAATAGGTTTGGTTGCACCTCGTAAGAAACTGATCACGAAAATTTAGTGGTTATTAGAGAAAGTTATTATTATTGTTGAACGGGTTGTGTTTCAAAGCCCACTTGCACTGAAATGTTTAGTCTTACTTAATATCGGGTAAATAGTAAAACATTTTTATCCAAAAAATCAATAGAAGATTTTAACCCTGGATACACAATTTAAAGTTAAAATTTACTTTACAACTTAAAATTTGGAAAAAAAACATGTATTTTTATAGATACCTTAGTTATCGCATTATGAACAAATAATATTATATTATTTAAGGACCATATAATGTAGGCTTTATGGCCTGCCAGGATGAAATTTATACGGAAGCCGTAGGTGACATACTAAAAATGTAAATGTCCGTGTCACCACCTTGTGTATCCAGGGTTAATAAACCATTATGCAATAATTGATAGATATGTTCATGTTTGCATAGGTTTGAAGTGTCAAATTTTTTAACCAAAATCGATTCTAGGGAATTCCCCAGTTCAATTGTAAAGCTCTACATTTATTTATAATAATTTGTCGGTTTTTAGCTATCGAAAGTCGATCTTACAAAAATCGACTTTTCGGAGCACAACATCCCTCCAAATCTTATTCGGCAGAAAATCATAAATAGAGAATGATGATTTACAAAATGAAGATATTTTTATGTTAGGTTACAGAAAAATTAACTGGGATTCGGGGTTTTTTATAACAATACACAAAAAGGTTGTTTTTTAATTTTACACAAAAGTGGTTGCGAAATGTTCAATTGTAGTGTTGTCTAATTTTTAGCAACGTATCTAAAAATGTTATAAACAGAATCAAATCGTACATTATCACTATTATTAGTATACTAGCAACTTTCTGCTAAATAATACACCTGATTCGGGTCTGGGTAATGAATATGGCTTGGTAGTTCTCCGGTTTGTGTACAAAATTAACCCTTCAGTACTAATAATAAATAGAAGTCGTTGGTCTGTGGGACCGATTGTTAGTACTGAAGGGTTAAAAAAAATGCTTGTGAACTGCAAACTAACTCAATTTTCAGTGGGAAAAAACAATTTTAAGAAAATAATTGATAACATAAACTGAATTTTTCATTATAATAAACAATGCTTTTCGCATGTAGTTATATTCGTTCGGCCCGTTCTTCGGGAAAGTAATAATACCCGAATGATAACATTAACGTGATTCCAATAAGCGGCGTCCACTGTACTAATAAACGTGATTACAAAAATGATATCTTTTTCTCAGAGTCCTTAGCCTTACGTAAGAGCATAGTGACCACTTCTCTTCAGAAGGGTTCTCTTAGCAGATACCTTGGTAGTTTGCCATTGCTTTCCGAGGGAAGACGATATAAAGTTTTTACTTCGCTCGAGATCGAACCAAGGATATTGGCTTGGTAGTCGACGAACGTGAGCATCGGACCATGACCGTCTTCAAAAATGATATACTCAGGAAATTTTATAATAAGAGAAAATCTAAAAGTTACAGATTAAAAGAACTACTGTACAACTATGCCACAAATATGGTTCAAAACTATTGCTATAATCCTATATTATTCTTTTATAAAAATAAAAACAGTTAATTAGTATAGGTACTAATTTATATATACGGAAACTAATTAACGATTTAACTTTAAAAAATGGAAAATTATGAAATAAGATAATATTAGAAAACTACTTCATCTTGGCTTTCTACAGCCAATATTCAGATTGCAATGATTCACTACATAAAATTATCTCGTCGTCAACCATGTCTAGGTAGTTAATGTATCATCAGATTTTCATTTATTTTCCTTATTTTAAGGCTGGATACTCTTTCAAATTTTCAAGATACAATATATTTCTTTCTTGTTTCCTAAAATTGGTTATTCTAAAAGCCCATGCGCCGTGATATTGTATTAACCCTGCACGGTCACACTGGGACGATTTCGTCCTAAGCGAAATTTCACTTGTGAATTCCAGGTAAGTCGAAAAAGAGAAGGGCGCGGGTTTTCTATCTAAAAAAAATAATATAATCATGGATTCACAATTTAAAAGGATTCAAGAGTATTCGTGAATTATTTCAGATTTTTTAAAGCAATTGAACATGTTGAAAACTGTACGTGGACATTTTCGTCCTAGTGCGACCGTGGAAGCAGTGACATTATAGTGCGACCGCGCAGGGTTAATATTTTTGTGATAAAAATGCAGTTCAGTAAATATTTTAGAATTTCAGCTTTTTCGCACAACTTTGAATGTTTTCTCATAGGTGGCATTATGAAACAATGAAACCACTATTATTCTTAATAAAATACACTATTATACTTCTGGCGGATCACGGGGCCTATCGGCCTAGCGTTTGAACGACGTGGAAGTAGATTGCCTAGAATTCTCTAGAGTAACCTTCCACTATTTTTAGGTTGGTAACTTATCATGAACCTTCGGATGTATTGTTCTACGGAAGAAATGACATAGCTTCTTATGAGACTACATTATTTTTATGTATTGACGTTTCCGTGTATCTCTCCTCCATTGGGCCACGTTATATGTGGGAGTTCGATGTAATTATTGTGGATAGTACCTACTGTATAATATAATAATAGCATATTCGTCCCATTGAGAGTCAACTGTAGTTAATTGTTATTACTAGTACATTTAACTTCCGCTACACTTACAAAATAGAATAAAATTCTATTAATTTATGTGTATATCTACCGAAAAACTGTACAGTTGGCTAATAATCATTGTGAGGCCCACTAGGTACACCGTACGATTGATTTGTCGAGCCTTACATATGAAAAATAAAAAATTAGGTATTATGTAAAACTTGAAGTAACGACATAAATGGATAATAATTGAAAGAAGATACACCTGACAACAAGACCTCCCCCAGAGGTACGTAGATGAATAAACGCGGATAATGGAATGCGAATAGTCATTTACGGGTAAATCAAGTCCACTGTGAAATTACAAGGTCGCGAAGTTGTTTTGATAACGGCATGGTGTTTATGAAAGTAATTGTATAAAAACAAAAATCAGTGTCGAGTGAAAAATTAACGAAAATGAATAATTGAATATTATAATATTGGAGTATTTGTTGATGAGTGTACCGCCGATGGGCGGTCTAGGTCTCAAGAGCAGATTGCGAGGCTAGAGAAAGATGCCGGGTAAATCGATGACGATACGGTTCGAACCTAGAATGTAGTAAAGCGGCAAACGTCAATTGGAGAGCGAGACCGAAGGACACGTGCACGGACAAGGTAGAATATGATTAGATGTGGCAACAGCACGTTTATTTTGAGACAAGTTGTACTGTGATAACGGCTACCAGCAAAGAATGCAAAACATTGTTCTCGCGGTGTCGGTATTATATCAACAAACATCTTCATCGATAATTAAAATCTTGTATTACTTATTAATTGATATTTATCTTGCAGCAACACTTTGATTCGTCTTACATTGTCATAATACATTTAACCTTGGTCCAAATTCGCAAGTTGTTGTCTTGTTGTAGTTATGGATTACATTTTGTAGTATGACAATCAACTTTCATTCATTGTAACTCTTGACATGTAGGCTGCACCATGCAATAACGGCGGTGGAAATATTGCAGCCCCTAAATCATCTTGTCAAATTTTGTCGATACCATCATTTATTTGAATAAAAAAGTTGATCAATTTCTACCAACCCACATCGACGATTCTAATTTTAAAATGATAAACCAAAGGTTATAGTATACCATCGATTAATGCAATAATTAATGTTTTTAATTGGTTCGAGGCTTAGACGTTGAAAGTTCAAACCATCGAAAAATTGCATTCGCGATAACAATGCGTTACATAAAATATCGTAATTAAATAACATAATAAAATGGAATTCGAGAATATTGCGACTTTTATTGCATCGATTATCACTCATGACGTCCCACTTTTTAAATATTGTTAAAGAGGCTATTAACAACTTTTGGGTGACAAAGGTCGATAACTTTATTGACTTATAAAGTTAACGACGATGATAATAAAATGAATTGGGCTACTTAAAACTACGGTAACCTCTGGCAACTTCGCAAATCCGACATTTTTTTACGCAAACGGGCAGAAAAATTCCGATCGAGTGGATTGAAAAACAAAAGATTTGAAATTTTTTGCAATTATGCCGAGTTGGAATGAATGAACTGGGCGATGCCGGTTTTCATAATTTATGGTTCCATGTACCACGGCTAACCTGTTTTTAAAGTAAGTGACAACCGCATATTTGAAGAAATTCAATAGAGAAGAATAAGGCAAGCCAAGTCACAACAAACTAGCCAATCGAACCAATTCGATGAAGAACCCAAATTAAAATCTAATTTGCAGTTTATGTTTTCTCTACTGTATTGCTTCCAACTGGAAGGAAAATTAAACACTTCTAGTGATTCCAATTTTAATGTCGACCGATAGATTACAAAACAATTAATTGGGAATGCGCAAATGAAGTTCAATCGAGGAGAATGCAAGTATTTAAGTATTTAATTAAAAGAAGCAAAGGTTAACGTAACAAATCAAAAATTAATTACATAATGGCGAAAACGTAAATTTTCACATCTTCTCTCCAAAGGCCAAAAAAGAAATATTAGGTTGCATAACGAAAGAATTGGGAAAATTTGATTTTTTTGTTTATTCGCCAATCTTTTTATTTGGATTAAAACGATATCAACCTACGTGTGCATTTCATCTTCCATTAGTTTTAAAGGATATTAAATGCTTGGCCAGAGATTGTGTACTTGAACGTCAAAGAAATTTTTCTTTCCACTCAGCAATCATCCAATTGAAAATTTGCCGTACCTGATCATTATTATATTCAACTTTGTATATCTTTACAGAAAATTTTTATCTACATTACTAGAAGTCCACTTCCTATAAGCCAAAAGATCGTTCAGAGCCTGAAGCACAATCAAGGCTTGTAAAACCTTCCCTGCCAAAACGAAAGTATTATGTACTTATTAAATTTTTGTAGTTCAAATACCTAACTACATATTAAACGCAAAGTCAATAACTAAATTGTGACGGTTTCCTAATTGCCAAGGGTGAAAGCGGTACTTACGCGGCCAGGATAATCAAGTAGCCAACCCAATTTTCACTTTCGTTTACATGCGTGTTGCTAGGGTAATATACGTCACTAAAGTATAAAATAGCATATTACACCATAAGGAATATTAGCGAGATCTACAGGGTTTCTAACTTCCTTGGCGTTTTTACAATCACAATTTACCAACCCTACCACATTTACTTTTGGAAACTTGGATATTGAACTGTGTTCAAAGTGCGAGTTTCATCTCTTCAGTCTCACCACCCGATATACTCAAGGAGTTTTATTCAATTAATGGTTAATTAAATGTTGGCATATAATCGCACAAAAATACCCTTAAAAACATAAGTGGCTCGGCATAAGAAAAAATGTGACACAGAAGAGAACCTATATCGGTATAAAAATCGCTATATTATAACTAGGGCTGGGAATTAGTATATGCATAAAAAAATTGAAAATATGCTCATATTTATGCTCGAATTTTCATAAAAATATGCAAGTTAAAATACAAAATATGCAGTGAAAAATACAGAATTCAAGTTCAAAACATGCAATAAAAAGATAATTTATTTTTCACTTTTTTGAAGCAAAAGATCCTCTTAAAATGATTTGAAATTTAGAGGATTTAAATTTTTCGCAGTTTAGAGCGAAGACCAATTAGACCAAGCCAGATATATATTTTTTTAAATCTATATTTCTTAATTTTACAATTGAGAATAAAATCAAGTGTTGGGCATCAAAAATCTCTGTAATTTGATATCTTTTTCATTCTTATCCGTTATAATAAAAAGCAGGAATTTAGAAAAATCAATATTCCATGTTATTTCCCTATGTTCAGTACTTTGGCCGGTCACCCGGTATAGTAATTTTATGAGTTGCAATAAATATATGCATAAATATGCGAATTTCACTAATATATGAACCAATCGTGGAGAATATGCAAAATATGCAAAAAAAATTTGGCTCAAATTACTCTAATTTATGTGTTTCGAAAAGATATTCAAAAAAAATTATTAGACAATGAATTAGATTCAAGTTTTTCCAATAAGAAAATGCAGTTTGAAAACTTTTCTTTGAATGTTTGTTTCCTTCCGACATTTTCCATAATCTACCGAATCTGAGCCAGTCTTTCACAATAAACCAGAATGTCCTTTTACCCATAGGATAGCTTATTTTCACGTATTTCTCAATGGTTTAACAAGAATGCTCCTGAAGATTCAAGCAGAATCTGGTATTTGCAACCAGCGCCAAGCGTACAATTTTTTAGCCATTGAAAATTCCACCCATTTTATAAATTGAAAATATATCTGTTTGACCACAAACATGAAGGTATAACATACATAGCCGAAAATGAAATATTTTAGACTCTTTGCTTTCCAACATACTTTGACTTGAATCCAGAAGCCAAAGTAATGTAGAAATGAAGGCCGAAAGGTTTTCTCCGAGTCAGGCTTGAATTGTATGTTATGATCAGTCAGGCACTATAATGGCGGGTTAGCCATACTTCCCCTTGATATTTGATAATGATAGTAATGATATTTGGTATTTATTTTTTAATTATATATTTTGTCTAGTGTAGATAGTAAACTCAATTTATTTACCAATTGATATGATCAGCTAGTGCAATCTTTCCGTAAAAGATGCTGTTGGTTTACGAAATGTTTACGTGACCACGATCACAAACAGCTATTTAACACCAAATTGTTGATATGTAGGTGACAGTGTTAATTTTCACTTTTTCGAGCACAAACACGAGTGCACTTCGACGTTTGTAGTTATTCCGGTCCAAACCATCACACAAGGTGGTTTTGCTTTCGCTAACTTCCAAATTGTTCAACTATGATGTGTCATTTTAGTAATACACCAACTTGATTATAGTTAGAGTAGTCCACTCTGTTAATTGGCAAATACTTCCATTATACAGCGACCTTTAAAATTGAAGGACATACGTGTAATAAATACGGTTACTTTCCCTTCGGGTGTTGTTATTAAACCACTGATCTACATACGCACATTTATTTACTTGTTAAAGCTGGGAAGAAATTAAAAATCTACACAATTTTACTCAAAAAATGTTGAAAACATGAAGCTGTAATTCGATTAACATTTAAACTAATTCCATTGTTTGCAGATCTAGTGCATTCATGCGTAAATAAATCTTTTATCACCACTGAATTTCAATTAATTCAAACCCACGTAAAGATTATCGGGGTATGCAGCACACTGCTGCTTTAGGTCAAGGTAGAAATCCAACACACTTTTCCCTTTAATTTTATCACCTGAAAAGGAGATAAACCTCCAGGTAAGTCGATTACAATTACAAATATAGCCTTATATTGTATCCAATTTCAAAATAAATTGATCATGAAAAAACGTCAAATTTATTACCCTAGGTCATTTATTATTGCCAAAACAGTCATTCAGGCACTCGGCTCTCATTCCAAATTTTAATTTAGTAAATCCAATCATAATAAAAACTTTCCAGGTATTATTAACCTTTGATATTTGCATGAACTTTAACGCTGTATCATCCACCCTTTTTGTGCTACTACGATGGTATTACATTATTTTGCCTTAAAAGCGGGCGATGTTTCAAAAACATTTTGAAAATTTCCATATAATTTTGAAGTGAGAGGGGAAATCCTGGTAAGCATCTACATAGGAGACTTGGAAGTCGACGCACAATAATAGAACACCCTACTCGCGTTACCATGACAACCTGAAGCAGTTTGAAAAATCGAAAAAAAGCCGAACGCTTAACTTGTTGAGTACGTGCAAGTTTAAATGTCGTTACAGTTTTTTCCATCTGCACGTTTCTCAGAGATACTGTTCTCGTACAGCTTCATCAAGACGACACAGTAAAACCGAATCGATCAAAATATGAAATGGCAAAAATTGCGTGCATATCCTAGTCTCGCTTAAGTAGCAGGTTGATGAACCTAGTGAAACTTGCAACTTCCAAGTTCCGAAGAACGGAGTTATAATTGCTTTGTTAATGTAACTGTTTCCAGTATTGCCATATAATTAAAGTGGAAGAGTATTGAGAAACTATCAGAAGTTAAAATTATTGCAAAGGTTGACAACCTCGCAAAAATGATATGTGTAGGCGAGACGACAATGTAAAAATAAAATAAAATTCTGCAGCAAAAGCAAATAGGTACGATAAAAATTAGGAATTCATCGAAACGGGCTTTCAAATACAACCTACATTTATTAGCGATCGCATTAAATATTATACGTAATAATTCATCGTGTGAAGAGAAACCGGTGTACGTCACAATGACGTAAATTTGTGACGTCACACTATAACGAGAGCGGGAATCCACCCAAACTCCAATTGCAGCTGGTAGGCGTGATCGTCGTAAAGAATGTCTCAATGGAACAATAACTGCTCGACCAAACGGTTCGGGAGAAATTTTGCTTTGTAAGAAAAAATAACGTTTACGTCTTACTCGCGAAGTGTAAAATATAATGGGAACATTAATGCCCGTGCGTTGGTAATATTAATGTGACACTTGTTGTTTTGGACATCGCAAGACGGTAGAATTTCGACTTGCAGCCTTCCTCCTGTCCCGAATATATGAAATATTCGCTCGTGCGATTTATATTCAGTTACAAATTTTAAAAATAAACCACCAAAGGAAACAATAAAAATTTATTTCTTTTCGAGGCTTTCGGCAATAGGTTATTGCTTTCTTCGGATTACGTATTTTAATTTTCATCGTCTACTAAGCATAGTTTTTAAATTTTAATATTTCGACTTTCTAGTAACATTTAAAATGTGCTGCTTATACAAATGTGGGCAGGAATTTGTGGCGATTCGCACTATTTTGCTAGGCGGCCGTCGCACTCTTGATCAATACGACACCGTTGCATGCGTCCTGCCGATACCTCCCACGGCGTGATACCCCGTGAACACCATATCGAGTGGGGGAGACACCGCAGAAAATGTATCTGCACTCAACTTCATCAAGCAAGACGTAGAAACCGTCGCCAAAATGGGTTCGTTTAGTTTAATGAAAATATTTACAAGCCAGTACTTACCCGATTTAATTAATTCTGGAGCAACAAGAACTCCTAGATCTGGTTCTTCCTGATACCAAAAAATCCATAGTTCTTTGGAGGCAGCGAGACTTAGCGGTGGCGGCTGGCTCGGAGTAGGTGGTCCTAGTTCAAATAAGATTTCCGGCCTCGGTGTAGGAACTCTCCTCCAAACGCATAAGATATCGGCGGCTAAACATCGAGCGTAACTTCGAAGGATGGGGTCATCCAAGGGCTCGCCGCCGCCACCACCGTCACTCCACACCAATTTACGCCATTTTATTCCAGATAATTCGGTCTGAAATAAAAATAAGGAAACATGAATTTCGGAACAAGCATTAAATAAAAGTAGGCAGCAGGAATTTCATTGCAATTTTAAATAAAACATGCTAGGCTGCCAAATCGGGAATAACGTTTTAATGCGCCATCAGGATTGCGGTATGCAACGAGGTTTTTCGATGACCTATGAAATAATTTTTGCGTATCAGTCACGAACCACACGGGAAATCGGAAGACCCATTGCATCGACGAGAAAGTACCGCAAATTAAAGAAATATTTTTGTCTTTAGCACCGTCCGTTAATTTGTATAAAAGCAAATTGATGTCTCTTAATGGTATTTTAATTACTCGAAAACGTCTCCGAAAGTTTAAGCCAATGCTTTTGTTGTGACACAGGAAATACGTTTTTTGCAATAGGAAACAGTAAATTTAAGGAAATAGAATGTAAGCTTGAACGTTCAAGAAATTTTCAATGCAAATATCTTTCAAAATGGTTATTATGTTCGTAACAAACGAAATGCCACTGAATTGGTCAATAAATACACACATCGAGAGGGACTATAGAAATCGATAGGGGAATTGTTATCCCCACATGACCAAACACAATTTCCACAATAATTTCAATTGAAAAACGTTTTAAAGGCACAGAAAGTGTCTCGAAATAGTTTCAACCCCAACGAGTTCTTTTGGATTTTTAGGGAAAATGCAAGTGTTTATTTTCTTAGCAGGGTGTGGTATTTTTGAAATGCATATAAAATTCTACTGTAAGCGATGAACCATTTAGTGTAAATAAGAGGATGACTTCCTGCATAGAATGGTTTTTATTTATAGACGACGCAACATTCCACACTCCAGTCTAATTATGAAATTGGAGATTTTCGGTTATTCACAAATAATCGAACTTATTCGACTCTGCAGACACGAATCTGGCGAGGTTACCGGATAAACTTTAGGGTGTTATTTCTGAGCAAAGGGGGTTGGAATAAACAAGGATCGATTTCGAGATAGAATATCTTGTTCCCTCAACGTTACGCCCTAGGATTCTTTTCTATGGGGTTCCGAACGACTAGGCAGTCTGTTCAGGACACTCGGAAATTAAAATAGGCAAAACATAAATATTGTAAAAATGCAAACTATCGAATAATCATGAAGTACTTGACATTCTCTGGAGGTATTTCAAGTAAAATAATTCCGAAAGTTAACGAGTTCATTCGATTTTCTAAATGCAACAGGTAACACGTTTAACCGAAAACGACTGGAAAGGCAACTAAACATAACGAACGATTTCTAATTTCAAGTTGCCAAGATTAATAAATTTAATGTTGAGATGAAATTTTTAAGTGCGACCGTTAAATGTACAAATTAACACTTAAATTATACGATGGCATCGAAATTGCCAATAGCGTAATCTTATAAATAGAGAATAAGCGTAAGAGGTATCTACGAGAACAATAATTTACTTGTTTGTAAACAAGAAAACTCAAATATTGACATAGATACACGATCGATGTTACGCTACTGTAAATATCGGGCACACTCCAATACGACCGCTAATGTGTGTTAAAATTTTAACTACAATTAATTACAGGAAGCGAAAAAAAATTGATCGAAAATGGTAAAATAAAAATTTATTTGCTCGGCCTACGGACTAGCAATTTATAGAGTAAGTATTTTTGTGGTATTTAGTAGCATGTGATGTTAAAATAATCAAACTTAGCAAAATGTTAAAATAATAAATTTTTTTAACTATTAAGTAAATAATACATACTACGAAGAAAACATAATATGTAACGAAACCAAAATTTTATTATTTTAACATTTTGTTAAGTTTGATTATTAAAACATGATTGGCATTACAAATTAAGAGTGTTTGTTTATGTAGAAGATAATAAGGTGTAAATGGTTTGTTATGAGGTTTAATCACGAAACGATTATTAAAAACATACCGCAAGCAAATTGTTTTCAATTACAGTAATAATTATTCTTGCCGATAATATATTCATTTCCATTACATTATAAAGCGAAGAAAATGAGGGGAAACTGGGAGATTACGAAAAAATCATTCCTAAAAGTCTGTTACGTTAAAATTAACGCTTTCTTGAACGAGTTGCTTAATTATAGACGACATGGTGGGTGTGCACGAGCACAAATGCAATTAGTATCTCACGCCAGAAAATTTCTTAACCTATTAACAATGTTTCAATTTTTGGACACACTTTGGTGAGCGAAGCGGCACACCACAATCCAAAAATAACAAGACAAAACTTAATTTTTGAAAGGACGAATTAATTGGGCAATAGTAATAATAATATATCATTTTCGATACTGTCCCAAATATAACTTGCAAACGGATTCCATAAAGAAAACTAAAAAAGCGAACAGGTGACGATTATATAAACTTGCGGTTACCTGATCAGCTGTTCCAATGGTAGCCAATAGCTTCACCTGCCACCACTGGCTTAACTTAAAAGTGAAATCAAATAGTATAAAATAAATTTTAAAACACGTTTGAGAAAGATAACCCAATGTGATGAAAAGCAGTGTCTCATTTAACCAATCTTGGTAATAAACTACTTTTGTTCATCTTAAAATGATGGATAAGCTTGCTTTACATTTGCTTCTGCTGAATGAAAGCATTGCGTAATCCTCGATGTATATTTTCATTACTAATAGTGTGAATAATTCCTATTCAAACAATAATATTGCCCAAAACCAAGACTGATTCGTTTATATGCAATGGATGTGGCGGTTTTAAGGAACAGGCAAGGTAGGTCCGGTCTACCCAAAATGTAATGTACATAAATAACATTTTCTTTATGTATAATATAATTAATATTTTAATATAGCGGACAATAAATTTTTGTTATTTTTCATTATTTACACTTAAAATCTTTAAAATAAAAATTTTTATTTGTATCTGCTTCAAAGTATTATAGCGTAGGCACTGGCCTAGCTTGGTCCATATAGTGCAATGTAGGACCATGACGCCAGATACAGCAATATTATAGCTTCAATAGCGTGGGCTTAGGCCCGGGCCTACCAGATACTTGCAGTTATATGATACCACGGGATAAACAATTTTTCATCGGACATATGCAAACGGCATTTTAAAGGTTTTTAGATGACAAAAAAGAAAACTGATCTCAAATTAATCGATATTTTGCACATTGTAGTGTACTTTTAATATTGCAAAAATAGTTTAAGAGGTAGGTTACTATTGCTACAATGTCCCAAGATCGTCTAACTTCACTTGAACTGTTATCAATACAAAAAGACATAAGAAATTATAAATAACTCAAAAAAATTATCACACCTGCAGTTTTTATCTATTCGTAAAATATTGCTGGCCCACCCAAAATTTTTATCCACGAGCCGCCACTGATGTACCAGCGTTCTTTCTGGCACAGGAAAAATTAACCCCGATGGAACAAACGCACGTTAGTAGTGGAAAAGTAAATGAAAAGAAAAGCGTGAGAAGAATAAATTACTGTTTATGATTAACTAATGAGTATTGAGCGTTCATATTTAAAGATGTCTTTCGAAAAATATTCGAAGTCATTGGGTTCTTCCCCCAAGATCTCACGTTGGCTTGATATCGCTTTGATTGCGTTCATGTTCTTCAGCCAATATAGTGGCCCAAGTTAATAGTAACAGCATCCTTTCTCCATCAGTTTACAGTGATTCTCCGCGAAAAGACGATGACTAAAATGAACATATAGGTATAGAAGGAATAAGCCAAATTTCATTTGGACATGAAATGAAATATCGGTAAATAATGCATTGTAGTTTACGCGAGAAAATTATCCACCTAATAAAAAAATGGTGTAATTTCAGGTTTTACATCCCCCCCCCCCAAAGATAAAATTACCTCAAAAACAGCAGTAGTATGTACACCTTAGGCTAAATTTTCACCCGAAGTTAGTGGCCACTATGTTGCCACCAATTTTGGCTTTTAATATTACTAAGATAAAGGACCAGCGGTTCTTTCCACTAGAAGAAATAACCCAAGAAGAACTCGAAAGCGATGGCAGCAAGGAAATAATCTTTATATTTCTATAATTTATTTCTACATTTCATTGATGTATTGCAGTTACATTTAAACTTTTTTCATGTTCATTACGACATTTATAATATAATAATTATGCATCTCAGTCAATAAAATTACTATTATTTTTTTCTACCTAATCATTTAATTTGTCATTTACGATAAAAACTACTTCATATATAAGAGAGCATAGTAATCACGTAGTAGCATTCGCATAAAGATTAATTACATTTTATAAGTTTGCAAAGAACTATCAAATTAAATTATAAAAAAAAGATATTTGATTGGCCTTTGAAAGCTATTAACATACAATACAACCAATCTCTCCATGATGCCACCATTCGATCGACGAGACCAAACTGACGATTTTTAGATACTTCGTCCCTCCCCTGTAATCATTAAACTACACATACCGAGATAATAAAAACACCATTATTTAACTACTAAAACGGTCTCGTGTTATAAATCACCCAACACGATGAGCAAGTCTACAGTTTAATCGCGAGATCTTAAAAAACAACCTTCCGTGAAAAAAATTGATGAAATATAGATCACTCTAGCGATCCATTTAACTCGATTTGGTATGTATCAATAATAATCAACAATGAAATATAATAATTGTGCTAATTTACCACGCGTAAATTAAATTGCGCCATATAATTATTATTAAGTAATCATGTATAACCCTATAAAACCGATTGTGATTTTATTGCACGGCATTCCAGCATTATGTTTACTATTAATCACGTGGAGATTGGAATTCCACGTGCATTCTGTACTCTGACCGGTAGAATTTTTGTCCCTATTGTCAGATAATATAACAAGAAACTATCAATATATGATAAAATTATTAAAATTATATTATACAAAATCAAATTCTGTAGGTGTGCATGTGACCCATACAAAATTAGAGCATGGCAGACTAATAGAAGTCTGATATCAGTAGTATCACGCCAGTGATATGTACCGTAATTTGCAACGAAGTTATAATATTTTATGTGTAACCCGAAATATTTGGAACAACTGACCAGACGGTTCTTTTCCTCCAACACTTTTTAGCTCTCTTAGCATTGAAAAAAAAAACACTATTAGAAGTCAAGTCATGAAGGCAGAGCGAATGCTCCCATAACTTTAAACCCAATGCTACAAACTGCGTTCACAGTAACGTGGATGCAATGAACCCAGAGTGTTATCTCGACGAAAAAAGCTTTATAAATAATATCCTTCGGCGACTGTGTGGCCACGTTCCAATCTCTTTTTCTTTTGGCTAGAAAAATCCCTGTTCTCGACGTTCGTATCATACGGTGCAAGAAAAAACCGGCTCTTAGGTGGTCGTCCTGGGAGCCTCTTCTTCGAGGCTGATCATTTCTACAAATGTCTCTCACATCTTATCAAAGTGGTCAGTAAAGTTCCTTTTTGCTCCAATTTATAACATTTTGTACAGTTGTTCCTTATTGACACACTTGTTTTCATATCGGAGAGTGAACCCAATTGCTGCTGTGATCGATCACTTTAATTTCGACTGTTCTCAGTTTTAGCTTCGTCGAGGCGAACACGTCTTGTATATTCTAGGTTACCTTCTCTCTCACATATTTATTACGCCAGACCATACACAAACACCTGCGTGGCTTTTGTTGCACTTCCGCCTAAGATATTGTCGCTTGCAATGAGTACTTGAATGTTGTTACCTTTTCTATCAATTCCAACGCGAATCTTCTTAAATATTCATTCATTACTATATGGTTTTTGTTTTGTTCCGAGCCGAATAGCAGTCTGTACCTAAAAATAATCTATAAGTAATCCACCGAAGCATATGCGCGAAATTTGCGTGGAAGAGATACTAGATAACTTTGACTACTCGAGATTGTTGTGACGGATCCGTTTTTTTGAAGTAAATACGAAGCTAAATTATCCATTGACCTGACTCTCAGACGTTGACATTCGGGACACTCGTTTTGAATCTTGTAAATTCCTTATGAAATCTCCTCCAGACGTCTCGTTGTCAGCGGACGACCTTCTCCGATCATATCTTTCACCAATCAATGTTTTGTTGTACACTGATAAAACGGGATATGAAAGAATTGTGTTTTTTAAAACAAAAAATTGGAAGAATGTAGAATCAAATCAAGACTTGGCCACATCTAAACTACCGTAAATGTGATTGAATTTTATTTTATTTTAGTAACATGCGAATACATCATATTCCATGGCAGAAACATTTTATAGCGTGTAAGCAGGGTAGTTTAGGTTAAAAGCACGATAAGAAGAACGAAAAGAAAGTATTAACTACTATCTAGTTTGAAGCTTTATGGATGCAGTAAACCAATAATAATTATTCTGATAGCCTTTGAACTTTGGTCTATGGAATTTCGTTCTTGCTAACGAACTTGTCCGATTTTTGACATACAAAAAAGCGCGGGAGTTTAGTCCAGATATTATACGTACCCAATATAAACTAAGAAAATATGAAAACCTTAATATCGGGTAAACATACCTAGTTAAGTCGTCATTCATAATTAAATCGACGACAATACCGTATGTAACTTCTGTAATTACCGGTTCGGGATTACATCACCATGGGAGAATAATGTTAATCCGAGTAAGATGGTGGAAGATATGTCGACATTTGATTTCCCGATTGGGCGTATGTGGTTAGAGAGGAGATAATTTGGCCAACCTGTTGCTCTGGCGAAGAGAGGCGGTCTAGTTCAAAGCACTTGCCACTATCGCACAAGAGCGGCACGAGAAGTGCTACTTAAAGGAACAAGTTCAAGATTAATACTCAAACTAGAGGCAATTAACTATCGCCTGGCTAGAGAAAGTATCCATTAGTTACTTAGTTGCCATTTAAAATAAAACAACTTCATGAGGCTCATGACACAGTTTTCAAGATCGTCGTCGCCACTAATACGTTCTAGATTATCCAAGTATGCATTGGACAATTAAAATTATACGAGTAGATGATTATAGGCGCCGCCCCTGCTATCGGATCATAGTTATCATAAAGTACCACTAAATTCTAATCGATATTCGCTGGTTGCCTCCTTGACCCACTGAAGTATGTCACGGTAGACATAAATTGCAAGTCGACCAACAACTAGGCGGTATTGCAAAAAACACATTTTTCTAGCATAAAATTGAATTTCTGCCGTGAAACATACCACCACCGGTAAATATTTCAACACGCAAACCCAACGGTCCAAATAATGAAACCTTCTCCATCGACAATATTGTTTAAAATTTGGAAGAATTCCATTTTAAGCACCAAAAAATGTTTAAGAAAAATGGCAACACTACGAGCTTGTTATAACTTTCTATTTACTCCCACCGAACACCATTATAAAAATAATACAAACAATCCAATGAAGCAACCATAAACTTCGATAATGTTTTTAGGTGAATTAAAATTAGAAAATTCCTTTAGAAAAAGAGCATGCCGATGCCTTAATTCCCCGATAAAATACTTTGAACTGTGCAGTTCTATAAATAAATAAAAATTCGAGTTGCAGTTACTACACTACACACTTTTTCATCCAGCACATTATTCTTGTCCAATTATATGAGTGCTTTGACCTCCTCGGTACGGTATTATCTAACAATTTAAATTCAAAGCGACTCAAGAAATAAAGACTTTTCTCAGTCAAAAATAACTCGTCAAAATGGGTGGCTCAAAAAAGAGGACAACCAACCTTAAACGTTATAGATTTTATTTGGTTGTAACCAAAGTCTAATGCGGAGGGAGTGTGCTCGCCTTCGTAAAAGGCATCGCTATGCCGAGGGGGTGTACAAGCTAGAGTCAAGGGGTGTTTGGGCAGAATGTAGGGTGCGAGACACCCTTGCGCGGCGATGCCCGGTATTGATTGACGGAAACAGCGTGGTCGGGACTAATAACCGCATGGCAAACCCGAAAAAGACTTGGCAACTTCTTTGATCAGCCTTTTAATAAGAATAAAACATTTAACATTCAAATAAAAATAGAGACAGAAAATAAGTCAAATATTTAAGAGACGGCCGGAGAGTAAATATATTTTTTAATGCAAGTCGAAAAAAAAGTCAACCATATGATGAAAGTCAATGTACGTTGAAAAGTCGTTATCAAGGTTCATCCCACATAGTTGCGACCTCTTCATGGTATGTATAATATTGAAGGACAACTGCGCACAAAAGGTGTAGTTAGTCGATCTTTCACTATTACACTCGCATTGTCCATTTGCTGAATGGAATATCTGAATCTTGGTGTATCGAGTAAACGATAACAATTATTAGCCATTGATTTAATACAATGGGATTTGAAAGCGTATATTGAATAACTCGGAAGTTGTTTTTTTCTATTATGGAATGCACCGTAGTAGTCAATAACACGAAATATTGAAACTGATAAAAATAAAAAACAGTATCTAAACACAGCATTAAAAATAACACAAAAATAAAGTATGAGCTGGATCGAAACCAGGGCGCCTCTGTTTACAAGAGAATTATAAATACAGAAAATTTCATTCATTTTAGTCGCGTGTAAGTTATTGAACATAAAAGCATCGTTGACAAATTTGTTGCAATGAAAAATATAACTTTTTAAATGATGGTGTGATAAAAAGAAAACGCACGGTTTAACGAGGAGGTCGAAATACTAAAAATCTTCCCCGATTTACATAATGATACTGCGTTACGGCCGTTTGAATTGCCCGAGATTTCAAATGTTCCTGATAATTTATTGGATCACTTGGTTTTGTTATAAGCTTAAGAAATTTCAGATAAAAATTGATAGCAGCCATAAATAAAAATAACAGAGCCATTAAATTTATCTCCTGAGGAACCCCTAACGAAAAGGTAGATAATGAATTTTGTAAACACACAAATGTAGATGTACATAAGAGCAACGAGAATTGGGTCAAGTGTGAGATACGTAACGATCCAGCGTAGATCATCTGATCAGGAAGAAGTAAAATAAAGTATACCAAAAAAATTTTCAATATTACCATTTCGTAAATACAATAGCCCGATGGTAGATTTTTCCCAGGAACCAAATCCAATATTGTACTTGGACAAATCTCTTTGATGTAAACAATACTATCTTGTTCCAACACTGAGCATCGTTAAAAAATGTTTTCATCAATGACACAGAACTGTCAAATATGCGTGCTCCAAATAAATACTGCATGATAAATGGAAACACACGGAATTGTTTTAAAATATCAACTAGTGGGTAGTCAACTTTGTGTTGTAATTTGCTATCTACCTAAACCGTTTATCGGCCGATTAGTAGAGCGAATCCCAATAAGGGCATCAGAACGAGACACAAGTAGAAACGCAAATGTGAGGTTAGAAATATAGAAGATTTGCTTAAAGGCCACTTGTACAGTGTGAGTTTAATTTCGAGTTTTGTAAAACTTGGTTTAAAAACGTAGGTGTTGTATAAATGAAGTTTAAGAAAGGTTTAAATAATCTGCAGTTTAGCAGTAATTTGTATGGTTGGTATTAAAATTTCTAGGGATTTTGTTTTATATTTAACTAATTTGGTAATTTTTACTAACGAGAATATTTTGACATTTGTAAATTGTACGAAGCGTCTGTCTTATTTTGATTTTTTAAGTTGTTTAAATGTTGTTTAACAACATTGTTAAACAATAAACTACAATAGTTTAATACTCGTAATATAGTGTAATTTGAAAATTTAGTACAAATTTAAATTTTACCAAGTTTCTTATAAATACAATTATCAAAATAGAAGTAAAATTATTTTTTGGCAGATCCTATATTAGAAACTCAAAATCAAATTAAGTTTAATTATTAATATAAGTAAAATTAAAATTATGTAGTTTTTTTCCACAATAATCAATACTTATTATTAAACTCGCAGATTACAAGATATAGTAACCCACCATGGTACAACCGTTCTGCACCTACTATTAAACTATCACCCATCAAGCCATTTTCAAATTTAGCCCTAATTCTAGAGTTATTGAACTGCTCATAAACCATCAACTTCGATGGTTTAACTTAAACTTAGTTCAAACCTAGTTTAATCCTTAAACTATGACTGTACAAGTGGCCCTAAGATTTTAAAATCTTTTCTAAACTGAAGAAGTGCAGTGTAAATTATCTATTCTTTGAGGACAGCAGTCCTTCCTTGAAAAATTAATCGCAATTCCCATCGTACCGATTACAATGGTATTTATAATTTTCCGCTATATAATTCCGATTAATATGCTTGAAAACTACAATGGGCTTACGATTTAACAGTTGTTACACAAGAAATATTCGAGTAATTACAGTTTACTATAAAAATGTCAAAAAGTACCTAAGCATTCTTACAAACATCAACAAGAGAGGAAAATATTTAACAATTGGATTAACTTATATGAATAACAATTAAGGATGTTGAAGAAAATTTTAATAAAGAGTGAGAACATAAATTAGATCCAACTGGCGAACATAAAGAACATAGCGACTATGTTATTTAGAAGAAAATTCCAATTGTGTATTGGTAACTAAAAGCTAATATTTTTTAAATTTGTGTTGAGAGGAGATAGTTGTTGGTCTAGTAACTTGATCGGTCAACTGCTGACAGTAAGGTACTCGGTTTGACTCCGTGCTGTGGCAGACATGTAAAGCAGCCTGTTCTTAGGTTGATGATTTGGCACCACTCGCAATAAAAACCAAGCTACATCGAATGAAAAACAGTTAATTGAGGTTACTATGAACAGGCAAACAGAGATTTTCTTAGCCGAAAAAAGAAGTTTGACTAAAGCGCTCTAAGGAGTTTAGAAAATTGCAATAATATACAAAAGTCGTAGTTTTCGCTCGGTGAGATTGCGACTATATTCTAGGCTTTCAGCATCGTTCAAGATTTTTAATAATAAACTTTGATTGGCCGAATATAACCAAACGGCTCAAGAAAAGTAATTGTACATCAGAAGTTCCTGAAATGTCCAACTCGTAAACCGACGCAACGTTGAAAATCTGCAACCGCAATAATTGGCGCCGCCGCCTTTCGTATGATTAGACGCAATACAATAATTTCTTTGAAATCTTCACAATCCATTTCGATCGCTTTCCTATAGCTTTGCCACCAAAGCAGGTCGAAGGTGGTCATTCCATACGATGACCGCAATGTTCTGAAATGAAGTTGTCCATCAACTAAGAAAATGTAAAGACGGCTGAACGACCAGCGCAACTGCCGTAGACTTTGTAGTTCAGTTCGCCATACCGTTCATCGATAGGTCCAAATTTTTTTGGCAGTGCGATAGATGGTAATGAGATTTTTCCCAAGATCTTCCTTCGACTTTACATTGCCTTAATTAGGTCAGTATTGTTATGTAGCTTTTGTTTGGTGGCCTAATCCAAGCTAACAGTAACAGCATGTTTCTTCCAGCAGAATTATAGAGATTAGTTTGTCTGGCAGTGACTAGAGTAGAGAAGAACTGTTGCCCGACACTGCAAATTAAATGTAGCAAAGGTTGTCGAGAATCGAACGAAACTAACATAAAAAAGAGTATGCATTTTTGGTCAGCATTAGCGTGACATTGTCCTCGAGACTTTTTTTATCCTTAGTATCCTAACTACGCCAATAATGTGCATTTGGTTCTGCAGAAAAGTCGAATTCGTACACACATAATAGTTTGCCCTTGGTGCCTTATTCGGTTCATGTACACGAAGCTTCTTCAAATTATACCCTAGGGATCGTAGGTTCGAATCACCTAGAGGGCGATTTTTTCTATAACATTTTATTTAATGTAACATAAAATCTAGTGGGCTCTGAAAAAGCAAAGCACAGTTTATCACCTTTTGCTTGTAAGAGCTTACTTATACTATGTATATCTCTATTTTATGAGAATGTCAGAATACAAATCGCAGTATTAATTTTTGCAATGCTACATTAATAGTGTCCTTTTCGTATGAACAAACCATTAAAGATGTTACATAGATAATTTTAACCATTAAAGAAAATCACGCCTGTACGGGTTATGTGTAGCAATAAATCTTTTACTAATGGAGCCGTGGGTTCAAAATCCTCTATTAGTGGATTTCTGAATGGTATCAGTATTGAATATATTCGATTATCTGTTTGTAACAAGAAGTCGAAATGATTTTACAGTAAAATTTTTGTAAGTTTTAGAAGAACCTTTTTTTAATATATCCGTTTAAAAATAGGTAACCAGGTGCAGGAAAATAAGAGCCCCATGGTTTGGCGCTAAAAAATAATTTCTACTAAAGTTGTATCTAAACCAGTTGCGATATGGAGTGTACCATGTCACCAGTCCCACATGCAACGTTGCCAAGTTACGGTTTCCATACGTCAATGTCAAAAGCTGCAGTCGCCAAGGCATGCGGAACATACAGCTGGTATCATCTTTAGCACAATGCAAGGTGATATCGCGATAGTGGGCCGACAGTTTTCTATTTAGCCAAAAACGTTTCAATAAAATTTTAATTAATTCGAATTGCCAGAGAAAACTTAATTTATAAACATTTTATTGCACCTAACAGAATTATAAATTATATAATTGAAGATTTCAAATAAACACACTTTAATTTTAGCGTAATTTAGAATGAATTTTAAAGAAATTCAAACCATCCCACATCTTTTACCTGAGCATAAAAGAAGTAATTCACCCTACATAAATAAGGTGACAAAATATAGACAGAAAAAGTAACAAAGAAATGCCAGAGCTTTAAATTTAACAACTCGAAATACACAATGAGTATGAAAATTCAATGTAAGGTAGAAGCACAGATTCTCTTTGATCATAACGCAGTCAATGCCAAAAAATATGTTTGTTCGTAAAATCGTGAAATCACACAGAATTGAAGAAGGAAATCTCAAAACACAAAGTAATTTGCGTGCAATAGATGATGTACTGTAATGGGGGAGAATTATATATTTTATGAAGAAAAAAGACCCCCCCCCCTCGAGTTATAATTAAGTGCCGATTCCGATTTGTTAATTATTAGTTCCGCCTAGCGTAGCAATATCACTAATTTTTTAATTTTCAATTTATTTCTAACAATAAGTAGGTATGTCGCCGTTATTGTATTCGAAGTCAATGTTGTTTGTCTAGCAATCTTGTTAACCGCAATTACAGAAACAACTAGCTGATAATATAAAAATACATTTTGATGGAATTTAGTAAACATTGTAAACAATTTATTTATTTCTAAATAAATGTCCTCTCGAGGAATAGAACTTTTCGTGCAGGAATTCGCAGTTCTAGAAGCTAGATTAAAACATTAACTATTGCTGTAAGTTTCGAATTTTCACTGTAATAATTGCAAGCCATACTTAACAAACAGGAAATGATGTAAACTCTTTCGCAAGGAGTGCAGGTAGGTAAAAGGCATGTCTGCTTAAAACGAATGGCGCAGTCTGTCGAGACTTTTTCTTAATCCCATTATTATCAATCAACTATGTTAATCGTAAACGGAAGTCGAGATGCAGAATTAACGAATTTGTTTAAAAACAATTTGGGTGTTGCCAAATTATCTCCTTCAAAATGTTTATTAACGCAATAAATTAGGCAGTAATCATGTGCTAAGATTTCACGTTCATAAATTTATTTGGTGTGTATCGAACTCACGTTTTTTACGCTCAACCGGCATTGGAAAACACGTGGGTTTCATGATGTAGGTTGAGGATTAGGAAATGGACACAAAGCCTTTGCAAAATCTTTGGTGGTCATCATTAAGCTATCCTATCGATTAGGTCTGGTTCGAGAGTTAAATTAGATCAATCAAATTTGAGCACGAGAGTGGTCGCGCTGACCGAACTACAGCCATATCAATACAACTGGCTACCTGAGGTAGCAATTCAACAGGGGAGAAAGAGAAGAAGCTTATTTATTTTTGTAGGTAATCCGATTCTAATTGAAGTGCGACCATTCCAATTATGATCTCGCGTTTATCGAGATGAAAGTAAAAAGATACAGTTAGGTGGGAATTGTGGAACAATACAAAACTATTATTAATGGTTTGGTGCGACTATCGGTCTTTAGACACCCTCAAGTTGCATAATTTGTCGCCAATTTCGCGACAATGACCTTGGATTTATCAATGCAACTTTGCTCGCAATTATCTCACATCGCGTAGGTGTCTCTATCGTACATACAGTTCTCTTTATCGAACGAAAGGGAACTACATTATCAGGGATATTTGGCAATCGATAAAAATATGTATGTACTACATTGTTGTCGCCATAATCTGCGATTTAACCAACTCATCGCTATTATAGTTTAGTGACCTTATACAATCAATTAATTGAAATAAGAACGAAATAAAATCTCTCGTAAAACACTGCTTTAGTTCAATTGGCTGTCGGACTACATTTGAATTGATAAATAAATTGCGATTGCCCAATACAACAAATTAGGAGCTAGAAAAGAATACGATAACAAAAAACATCTGATATCGATTTAGAAAAAATTGACATCAGATTTGGCAAATTAATTTACAAACAAAACATGACCTTGACGTAATCACAACTTACATAGCTGATAACTCGGTCAATTATTTTTCGAAAGAAAATAAAAACAGACGAAATAGCAATTGGTGTTTTATGCGAAAAGACTCCTGCGGAATGAAAAAAGCAAGGTCGTTGAACATAAAGACAGGTCCAAGTTAGAATAGAAAACATCAAACGGGTATGCGATCTAGATATCCATGGAAAAGAAACATTCGAGGATCGAGACCGTTACGTTTAGATTTGGCAACAGGGCAGCAATAACTCGCTACGTTCGTTCACACGAGCAGCGGAACGGACGTAAATTTTTAAAAAGGGATAATCAACTAACCTAAAATTTAAATTAGGTACGCAAAATAGAAAATAACACCAGCTATCTGCGTATTATCGCATTACGGTAACACATAACAATGTAAATACGTTATCTAATCGATAATAAAAACGTAGATAAAATGATTATCGGTCAAAAACAAATCCAATTGGTTTGCTGGTTACAAAAATAATTCAGGGAAGTCGTGTCAAATGTCACGCCAATAACCAGAGTATGATATTTCGGTCGACCAACGACTAATAGTGACAATACGAAAAATCAAGCGAAAACTGACACAAGTGTCAAAAAAATTAAAATTTCGAATGTAAACACGTAATAAAAGTTGTTGACAGTTGGGAATAAATTCGGTAAAAGGTGGAAAAGAATAATTGCAATTGGTAAGTGCTATGACACAGATTTGAGATATGCTATAGATTTAATGTTTGCGTAAAACACTTACCAAGGCAAAGAAATTTGTGTGGCAATCCTCTAAGCTAGCGCCGTTGGTTTGAAAATTGGGATGCGTCATGGTTGATCCATATTATAAATTAGTTTCACAACACTTTAACAAGCACTGCACTAGAATTACACATAAAAACAAACATTTAATAGGTACATTTACGGAAATTTTCACCTTTCTATCGCGACTGCAAAATGGCGGACGAGAACAACAAGCCACACTGAAAGCAGCGCTTTCAAACGACGACAAAACGAGGCACTTCAATTTAACCACAACATACGGCGCACACGAGTTGCTCAACACTAAGTAATAACAGCGTATGTTGGTACGTCTTCGCTTAGTTCACACCAATACGATGGCGGCATTGGTGAAGCATGGCTTTTACACTAGGCAATTACTACAATTTTCAAGGAAAAACGTAAATATTTTCCATTAATTTACTTCTCAAAATACTTTTCCAATAATACATAGCATCTACTTAAACTTAAATTGTTTATTTTTAAATTTTGCGCACTTCTCACCACATAGTTATAAACATTTTTATAAATTCAATTTTAATTGCACTATTTTGAAATTATTTTCAGGTGACATGTAATTACGCCACAAAAGCCGAAAAGAAAAAAGGCATCGATAGAAAAGTGGGTCCTCGAATTTATTCATCGGCCGAGTCTTTGGCAGCAAAAGGGTACGTACTTTTTTCGTGATCGTTTCGAACTGCCACTTGCGCTCCTCCCGAAGCCATCGCTCGCTTTCCTTCTTTGTTTGATGTTCATCACGTGGAGGAGCCACTGCATTGAGTCGATAAATTTGCTACTGCGCGCAACTGCAAATTTCGTGCATTCGAGGTCGATTAAAAATTAAAAAGCGCCAAAAAATTTTTCTTTTCCCTTCAAAATTTGCGCACTTTTAACCTATTCGATCGATATTTCTCAATCAACCGAATTCCGATTTTACCGCATTTATTTCCTTCAATATAAATTTACTTTTTTCTAACAAAAAAAAATAAAATCCAAATTTGATTTCATTACTATTGCTTATTTTCATATTTTTAGTTATTTAATTATGTAAATCCAGTGGCGTGCTGCATCAGGCTCGCCCGAGCTCTTTGTTAAATTTTTGGAAAATTCGCAAGCCGTTGCTTATTATTAATTTACGAGACAATTTTTAATTCGGAACTAAGTTCTTACAGCAATCATCGTTTCTATTTCGAAAAATCGTTACAAATATTTAAAAAATGAGATGCCTTTGTTAAAATATTCAGTTTTTTTTTCAAACCAAAAATTAATTTGTCGTTAGGTTTCTGAGGGCACAAAAAGAATACCAGCCACCCCAAGATTTGACACAAAAGCTGGATGGTATTTTGCAAAATGTAATTGGTACTACCAGCAGAACCTCCGAACTGAAGGATATCAACCAAAGATATAAATTATTTAATGCATGCTTTAAAGAATTCCAACATGCAATACCGAACTCCTTATTAACTGCAATGGAAAGGGTCGAAGATGTCGTTGAATTTTATAAAACGCCCGTTTCCACCGTTACACCTTACAATAACTTGAAAAACATGGAACTACCACCCAATTTACACATCCAATACGAATATCGCAGATTCCATCCAGGTAAGTGTGCCGACATCTCCTTTAGTGGTCACTAAAATTTACCTTTATTTTAGACACCGACACAGAGTTTGGTGGCATAACAGCGTTCCCAAGAAGTTCCACGATCGTCTCAGGATTAAGGACAAAAGAAAAGTACAAAGGACACGAACAAAGGGAATCCTGGCCATTTTCACAATAAAAATATTTTGTATTAACGATAGTTTATTATTAAACGTTTTAAAATAAAATTTGCGCTTTAATCAAAGTAGGTGCTTATAACTAAGACTAGACCGTTTCACCTGATTCCAATCCACCAATTCCTTTATTGTTTACCAAATTTAAATACACTACTCATTCCTTTTTTCATACTTCTATTTTCTGAAGACTGGAAATTTTATAAAAATTAGTGCCAATGAAACAAAAAATTCGGTTACTTACATGTCTTGCACCAAATAAAATTCGAGCTTTATCTTCTTCGTGTGGAGAAGAATTTTCGTCTGCCGAACCTGTACTTCGTTTGAATTGTAATTTTTGCTTAAGGGCCTAAAAAATTTACATTAATATAATTTCAAGGTTCTAGTTAAAATTATACCTGTGAGAAAATCACACGGCGAGTGTCCGTTTTCATAGCCAACAGTAAATCGAGCCACGTCCATGTCACGTTGTGGTATTCCAATGTTGGTATAACCAGAGAAAAATCACGAATGTCTTCCAAGTTCTTCTCTTTGTTACCTTTATAGCTTACCCTTACTGGAACTTCGGGAATTTTAATGTAAATAAACAACTTATTCTTTTCTGCTCTTTCCTGTTATAGATAAAAAAGGTTAATAGGTGAAATGAGAGACCTAAAACTGGTACCTTCATTTTTTCCACGTCATCAATAGGAATATAAAAGTTGGAGTCCCTTTTACCACGTCCGGACGAACGATATTTTCTTCCTCTCGATTCCGAATCAATTTCTTCTCCACCTCTTTCACTTTCAATGTTTTCGGGGTCTTTCTCTGGGAAACAAAACTTCAACATAGTGTTGTAAAACTTCTTGGTTAACGCTATTGTTAAAGGAACGACATTAATTTCAAAGTGCTCTTTGACCGAAATGCCACCCACTGGTGGTTTTTCTCTACAAAATATTCGTACCACTCTCTGCAAAAAAATAAAACTAATTATGATTAGAAAAATCTCCAGCCAAGTTGCACTGTAAGATGTGCTTAGAAATAGGACAGGATTTTGATCTCAGCTACAAAAGTGCTCCTTGGTGTTAAAGTTTACCTTATGTTCAACCGGCATGTTACTTTGAATTTCGGTAGGCAATAAAACTTCTTTATATATTTGATTTGGTAGTAAATTTGTCATGCGTACATATCCAAGTTCTAGTAAGTGTTCCACCGAATCATCACTTTTAGAATTTTTTGTGTAACTGTAAAAAATGGTCAGAAGAAAATCACTTGCAATATTATTTCCACTTACAGAAAATTGCTGAGTACAAGATCTGCTATACCAATTTGACCATCAGCTTCAGTGAGACGCCATTGTGCATGCTTAAAGAAAATTTCGTTTGCTCGAACTATGGTTAAAGGTTTGTTGTTACGTGTGGTAGCCATACGACTATTAGCCAATAACTGTGATTCCTTATAACATGAAATCATCATGTCGAGTTCTTCGTTTTGAGCATTTAATTGCCCTTTGCACTCATACACCTGCAACATGCTCTCATCACTAACCACATACTATAAATTTCCCTTTTTACAAACCTGTCCTTCTAAGTGTTCCATTTCTCGAAACAAATCCAAATTATTAGGTTCTTCTGCAAAAGTTCTGTTAACCAAGTAAGTTTCCTTTTCAAGTAGACGCAATTTACTAACGTTAGATCTAATTTTAGTTTGAAGAACCTGTATAGGTCGTCTTTGATCTTCAACACTGTGTAATTGAAGTTGAAATCTCATACGAGCCAAACGTTCTAATGCTTCCTTCCGATGAGGTTCAACAAACAGGAGAAGGTTGTTTACTATGTCTAACAACATGGCGTACTGTAACAAAAAATTACACTATCTCAAGCTTATTTTAATTTTGCTTTAAGTCACCTGTAGAGAATTAGTGCACACATCTAAATCATGATGCATTAACGTAAAAGCATCAACTGCAGTTTGTCTACGATCCCAAAGACCCACATCCTCTTGTGGTGGGGGTGGAACTTCGCCTAGTTCCTCAGGGCCTACACTGATGTCACCATAACCGGCGTAGAAGAATTCACATTTACACCTAGACACAATGCGTTGCAGCTGTAAATAAACAATAAAAAACCTACAATTCAAATCAGTAAATTCTTACTTGTATTGGCCAATTTTCTTCGTTACTGCTAGCACCAACAACATCGCTTACAACAGCACCCACTGAAACGCCGCTTCCAACAATATTGGGTACCTGAGGAATTTCAGATATGACAGTTGATTCTTTTTCTTGAATATTATCCACAGTCAACCACATAATATTTTCTTAAATAAAAAACAAAGTAAAAATGCAATTTAAACATCAAATTAAAGTACCATTTAATGAATCACTGTTCCCTGCATTCACCGTAGCGTAATATTGTAAGCATTCCAACGTTCCTACCCACGTGGTTTTTGACACTAAAGTTCTATCTTTCCAAACTGGACGATGAATTTTTTGAAAAATTTCAGCTTTAGCTGCACTTAAAATAACGTATCCTTTAGTTTCACAGCCTCTCAGTAAGACTTGAGCGTTGACTAAAGCAACTGCAAATAAAATTTAGAGTAATTTATATTAAATAAAGTCGCAATTTATTTACTTAGCCAATTATTATGTAGTACATCATCTTCTTGACAAGCTTGCAGACCTTGTAGATGTTGTTGTCGTGTTGCAGATGACAGATCATCACTAAATACTACAGGTTTATTATCTGCCTCTGCTATTAACTGTTTGAGCATGTTAGCTGCGTGACGCGATTGGAGTTTACTTAATGGCGATGGCGCATCTTGAACATTTGACGATGCTTGCAGAGCCTAAAAAAATCAAAAAGTCAACATCTTCTTTAACTTAATTTTAGAACTTTGTTCTGGTTTTTTTACCATTAATGTACCAAGTTTTACACTTGGCATTCATGGTTCTGTGAGCACTTGCATAATATTCTGGTAGGGTGCTAACCTTACCAGATATCTTCTTAAAGTACTCAAATTGTTTTACTTATTTTTGATTAAAACTCACTTGAAGTGTAGGATTAGGCGGTGTGCCGGGACTCTCAGTATTTCTACGTTTCAAAGGCGTAGAATTACTTTCTTTCCTAAACCCTTTCAACGCTTCGGTGGATAGGTTCTTTTTCATTCTCTAAAAATAATTTAAATATATAATTTATTTAAATAAATGCTCGAGTAAACTACACCAACCTGATTTCTCATAAAGGAATCAAACAATGCAAATGCCACATTTCTGTTACTTTTTGTCCAAGCACCTTTCAAATCGTACACCACTAATCTATGTGTAGGGGTGTCTTTATTTTGTTCACTTGCTGCATGACCACGAGTGAGTACAACCGTTTCACGTCCATAAGATACTTTAGCAACAGAGAGACAAAAACATTTTTCCACTGGTTGCCTTAATGACATTAATTCTTTCTCCGGATCTTCTTGCAAAGCACTTTTGAGCCAAATTTCAGTATCGTTAAGTTCTGAGTTCATGTAAACTATTGACCACACCGCTTTTGGACGATGTTTCAAACCATCGTCAATGGGTATTAAAGATAACGTGTGTTCTATAAATTTTAGTGTTAACTTAAATTAAATGAAGTTATTGTAAACTTACCTGAACTGGAAGATAAACGACCTCCTAATAATTCAATTCCTCTTTGCATAGCAAAAGACATCCAATAGTTAACTTGAAATTTGTGAAGTCCCATGAGCAAATGCACCTTTTTGTAGTGTCGACTTAGTTGTATTTTACGAGGTCTAACATTGTTAAAGACTCGACCCCGTTTTGTAGGCCTCGTAACACCTGACAATATTAACTTCAAATTTTCTATCCACCGCAGTGTACTGCTATATAAGGATAATATTGGGTAATCAATATTACCAGTAGGTGATGAATTTACCACTGGTTTCGTTTCTAGTACAATACCCAAATTTATGTTTTGGGATCGAAAAGCTCTAAACGAGTCATGCTCCTAAAAATTTTTAATTAAAAACATCTAAAAAATCTATTGCTAAATGATTAGCTTGTAATTGTATTAAAAAATTTACCTGATTGCTTGAATATTCTGGAATTTTATCAGGAGCGCATTGTATAACACTGTGATGATCGTTAGGGTCGCCCAAACAGACCCATTCAAGGTTGACTATCAATTTTAAATTGGGCAAGTGTAATAGTTGGCAATCGTCGTACTTGGAAGCAGTTCTTACAAAAATATTAAGGTCTCCCTTGAACACAAATTTACCTAAAAAAAAAATTATTTGGGTTATTAATAATTTCAGAATTAAGTAAACTTGCCGTTTGTCCAATCCATAACAACTTGACTCCAAGTTAATTCCATTTCTTCTGTGGTATTGTATGGATCTAACGAGGCATGCAAATAAAGTGTTAATTGTTGTACAATCATTGTAAGCCGACCATGTAATAATAGACGCATTTTGTCCCAAAATGGTAAGATAGGTGATGGATCTCTTGACGGAGCAAAAATTTTTTCGAAAGCTAAAATAAAATTTATTCATCACGTCTATCTTTAAGAATGAGATAGGTCACTTAAACAAAACAATTGATCACGATTGGATATTTTGTTTAAATTTTGTCAAATTATGAAAACAAATTGTTTTATTTAAGTTAATATTTTCTCAATAAAAATTATTTCAAATTTTTTTTAATAATTCAGCAAACTTACATAATTGGCATTGTGCTATCACAGATTCCCAACAAGGTCCAAATGAGTAGCTGTAAGATTCTATCTCGCAATTGAAATCATGATAAAATTTTAGAGGCAGCATACTTCTTGCTATAGTTACTGATCCCCATGGTTCACCAAGTTCAATAAAAACGTCTCGTGTAGCTAGAAGAAATATAATATAAAAAAATAAATACTATATAATAGAATAGATGTTTATCACAGTAATTTTTATAAATATGAATAAAAGTTATTAAAACAGTTTTCAGGACAATTTCTGTTTAATTTTCTTTTTAATTTTAATGAAGTTGTTTTATACTAAAAAATTATACGAATTAAATATAAGATAATTATGTGTTTAACATATTATAGAAAATGTTCTTGGTTAAACGACCTATAACATAGAACAATTATAGTTCAGGAAATCCAGTTTTCCAACTCAAGGTTGAAATGTATAATAGGTTTCAACGAATAAAACAATTTAGTAACAATTTGACTTCACTTAAGGTGTTCCTTATGAATTGCTCGCTACATAAATTTATTTTTGGTTTTATATATTGCATTTTATTTATGGAGGGTAGTATCGGAGCTCCTGTTCAAACAAGGGTATTTATTTAAAATTTTTAAATTAGTTCAGTCATATTTATTTTAACAATAAATAAATAATTATTTGTTTGTCGTGTACTCTTTTTTTGAATTTAATTTTGGCACCTAAAATATTATTTTTTGACAAAATATTGTAAATGTTTAAAAATTATTTTATATTACAGATAAAACGGGGCGTAGAAGAATACTTGATTGAAAATGCTGTAGAAATGGTACTTAATTGGATTTCGGGAGTTAGTACACTACAAGAAAACTTGGCGGAAATTCCTATTTCAAAATTCAAAGAAAATGTAAGCCCAGTTTAAGAAATAATGATGTGTAATATTATTGCAAAACAATAAAGTATTAAAAATATCTTTTATTTATTAAATTAAAAATTTCTTATTCGATACAGTAGTACATACACCGAACTAATTAATTTAAACCTGTATTGCAGTGGTTTATTAGAAATTAGATCTTATCTGAATATATTATGAGGTTTCGACAAAATTTTATAAGATTAGTTCTATTGCGTAACTAGCAAACGTAGCTCAATAACGCGCAAAAAACAGTCCGAATACGTAATTATTATTAAAAATAACTAAAATGTAAAATTAAAAATTAATTTAATTTTGCACTAAATGTATAAATGCTGTAACTTCGTAGGTTTGGTTAGAGATCAGGCAAAGCCATATCAAAAATATGATTACACTGGATTGGCAACTATATTTAATTTTGTAAATTAAGTACCAAAATTTGATTAAGGTGTTTAAATCTTTATTATTTTGAGTTTAAATCATTGTAGTTAAAAGGAAAAAGTGCAAAAAAAAAGAAATTTATAGGATCAAGATGCCACTGCTCTTGAAGTGGCACACGCAGTTTCATTTTGTTCTGCGGAGAATGCTGGCTACCCATATCAATAAACTTTGACCACTTTTGACGTCCTTTCCTGTCTAATTTTTACAAAATTGTTTAATTGTATGACATTACTTAAAAATAGAACTTCCTTAATAAATAGTAGTATTATTTATTATTAGAAGGAACCTGCCTTTCAGATCACGCTATGCCACTGGACTGAATATGTGAGAAAATTTGTATTTATGTAGAAATTAAAAACAGGCTGGTTTAATAAATAAAAGAAATTGTAAAATTTATAGCTGGTGAAACGAAGAGAACCTTTAATCTTTGCATTTGAAATAGTTTCTAAAATTATAAAAAAAATATTCTGAAGATTTTTTATTTTCTTGTTAACCGTCAGCATTCTTTATTTACACATCGGTAACATTACAGTCCTATCTTCTGGCTTCCCCAAGCTACTTCTAAATTTTTATACATTTACAAAATATTATCCTTAGAAGTCCTCACGAAGTAGAATAATACAGTTATTAACTTAATTTGATCATCGCATAGCTATGAATTTGTCAACTTAGAATCTATCTTATGGAGAATTTAATTATGTTCAATTTTATAAATTTTTGGGTGCAAGATAAAAAGAAAAGCGGAAATCCAGATTTTGGTACCCAATTTACAAAATTAAGAGTCATTAATTATTAAAAATATTTAATTGCAATAATTTAAAAATTAATTATCCAGGTGATAATTCCATTTTTTTAATATAATTTTCATGACCACTCTTCGTTCAAAGTTATTTTGATAAATTTAGTCGATTTTTCCACCTAGACTATTAACAAATCACGCCATACATTATTACTTTGTAAAAATCATATTCCCTACAAGGTTAATCATTGTTCACAATTTTCATAAAAGACACAAAATATGAAAATAAAATTTCCAGTATACCAAATTTTATAACCAAGTAAGCATAACATGAAGAAAACCAACTGTTTCGTTATTTGTCTTTTGCTAATGTCATGCATTTCTGCTGTACCGTTACCCGAAGGAATCAGAGTAAGAAAAAAATTATGAATTTTATTTTGTAAATTTTAATGCTTTTTAAATTTATTTTTTAAGTTTAAGCGCCAAGCTGATGAAATTGTAGAATTTCTTATAGATTTTGCATTGGGTGGTATAGGAATGTTGGACAGTATACCAGGTTTCAGCCGTTAAATAAAATTTATAATGATAGACCAAACTTTATAATGTAACAATTATAATAATATTAAATTAACTTTTACTCTGCATATGTGAATTTAATTTAAGTTACCCCAAAATCTTTTCCAATTTTTAAATGAGTTAAAAAATGTTGTTGCTTTCACAAGCATATTTCCGATGTCTAATTCAACAATAAGTTATAAACGATAATTGCATTTGTTAAACAAATTAAAAAAAAAACCATAAGATAAACAGACGATGAATTTGTAATTCAAGAGGTTTTAGAAGAAACTTGAAAGTTTCCCAAAGTATTGCTCTCATTGTTCAAATTATAAAAACTAATTTTAATAATTTTTACCCCATCATTCAAGAAAACAAACAGTCTTATCTTATTAGTAATAGTCGAAGCTGGAAATCTGATCTAGGATTGTTTCTCGAACTACCAACTATTTCGGTAATCGTATTGATTTCTTTTTAATACAAAGCAAAATAATAAAAATTATTTCAATTAGAAATTTGTTGTTGAATTACTAAAAAGGAACTTTTTAGCCTTGTAAATTTTAATGTAAATATGATTCAGCCTGGTGCTGAAGTTTGGATGATGGAAGGACGAATAATCAGATTTAGAGATAACCATTCAGGGTTATAAACAGTATTAATACGGGACACCTCTAAACAACAAGTTTCACAGTGTGGATAATCATGAACAAAGCGTTTTATATTCTAACATTTTGTTTAATTTTACTTGCGGTGCAGTTAAAATTTACGAATGCATTTGTTACCAACAGAGTAAGATTTTAAAATTGTTAAGCAAAAATAAATTTTAATTTAAAATTTTCTTTAGATAAAACGTGAAATGCCAGGATCAGTTGGTGATCTTTTGGGAGCGGTTTTGGATGGAGTTTTGGAAGTTTCGGGAATGGTGGGTGATCTTACCGGAAGCAAATAATATTATACAAAAAATTGTTATTTAAAATGTTCAAAAATATGTAAGCACAATGTTTTAATAAATTCTTAAAATGTATTCTATTTTAATTTTAAATTGAAATTCAAATAATAAAAGTTTTTAAAAATAATATTTTGGTGTTTTTATGGAAAATATGTTCAATTTTAATAGAGATTTAAAACAAATACTTAAATTTAACTATGGCCATTACGCTTACCCAGCGTAAGATGTGTGATACGCAGATGTGGAAATGTGGTATCGCACATTTATTGTTTTAAATTATTATTTGTTTAAAGACCCGTTATTCTTTCAACCAAAACTTTGATTGTAACTGCTTTAACCTCTTAATTTTAATTTTTGTTTATAAACTGAATATTTACACCTACTTAATTAAATTCTTTTGTTAAATGATGTAGGCAGTGCTGTCAATATACGGAGTCTCAGTTTAAATGAAAAACCAATATATTTAGCAAGGCTAGCAATCGAGGGTAGGTAAAGCCACCCTTAACTTTATTACTGGTAAAAGTCATCGATAAATTTAAATCTATTCTTTGAATAAATAATTTTTTTAACAATTTTAAGACTACAATCTATTTTTTAAATACAAATGCCAACTAAATATTTACAAACGAAATTAATTATTTGCTGCCCAAATAAAACTTACATTTTACCATAACAACATATTATAATATTAGAAGAATTATTATTAGCTAATTTGTTATTGTTCAAAGAGACCTTGATAAAGAGAATTATGACAAATTGAATTTCTCTATAAACCCATTAATTCAACAAAGGTCACAAAAGATTCGCCTGATAGTTAACACAAAACAATTTTTTCAATATATTATTTTCAGTTAGTCCTAGTGATATGGTTATTCTAATTGTTCATCTGATTTAAAATTACTGCAGTCATAATGAAGCTTGTGTTAGGTTTAGTTTGCGTTTTGCTATTGCTAACTGTTTTGAACAATGCAGAAGCCTTCCCAGGGGAAAGAGTAAGTTTGAATTAAATTCTGAAATTTACACTAAATTTTTAACTGCTTCGTAGGTTAAACGGGAGTTCTCAATAAGTGATCTTCTAGGCACAATATTGGATTTCATTTTGTCAGTTACATCATTGTTTAGTTAAATACTAAATAAATTTCTAATTCAGTTTACTAATTATTCACCAAAAAATATAAAAATTATGGCACAATAGTTAATATTTCAATGTCAATAAAAGTTTAATAAAAATTATGTGTTTTTGTATAATTAAAAACTTAGTTATAGAGAAAATCAAAATCTCACTTTAATTCTTTATATTCTGTATTCAACAGTGCAAGTTTTCCTACATTAATAGAAAAAATTTTGAGCATGTAAACTGTATTTTTTTCAAAATTTTGCCCTATTAATTTATTAATAAATAATGCTGAAAAATAAAATGACCACAAAATTAATTTTATGTTTTAAGCTGAAAATAAATTTGAAAGACTTCTTTTGGCAATTCAAAAAATAAATTATTACAACGAAATGTGGTGGAATTTTCAGTATATTTTTGAAATCTGAATCAGTGTCATTTAAAACTCATTAATGAAAATAAAAAAAGAGGTCAGAATTTAAAGCAATAATAACCTTGGGGAGTTAATGATACGAATCGGAGCAGACACATAAAGTACCTAATGAGCATTGTTTGTTATAGTGTATAATATATTGTTGTTATACAATGTGTAATAAAAATTATGTGCTGATTAATTTTTTGGTCCTATCTGTATTTATTATGTCTATTAGAGCAACAGAAAAAAATCGCACCACACAGGTAGGAATCAATAAAATTGTAAGTTTTTACTAAGATCATTTTTTTAGATTATGGGAAATACATTGAATAATAAACAAATAAACAAAACCAATGTCAAAATTGGAAATAAAGATCTGCAAACTGCAACTTTTTCGTTTGCACCTGAAGATGTTGTGGGGTGGGTGATTAACAGCATCGGAATAATTAGTGAACTAGGTGAAATGGTACATCTTCCAATGATCGGTTAAAATTATTGTTTGTGTGTAATTCTTACTTTGTTATACATTTTTAACAAATAAATAAATAAAATTTAGTGAAAACTTACCTCTCCTTGGTGCCAATTGTTCTGCTCCCACTAGTTGACCGCCTATGTAACATTGTCGAATACAAAGAAGTGGTTGTGGAAAATCGCGAAGTTGAAATTTCCATTCCTTACACTTTAACGAAACGACACGGCACCACAAAGTTGACATTTCCATTACTTCTTCGGGCCAGAGACTCTCCGAATCAATTTCCCTCATCACTTCAATAACATTTTCCATTCCGTGAATGGATGGATCTGCCAATACCATAATTTCTAAATTAGTCATACTCCATGCAAATAATCGAGTCCGTGTCGGTGAGGCAAGCATCATTTGTTTGGATCGCTGGATATAAATTTCAGCATTTTTTTTCTCTAAATTTGCGTAGAGTACGTCTACCTTTCCCGCTGGCATGTGCATATGTGCAGTCGTCAATTCAGAAATCTACAATAAAACAATCAAAATTTGAATTTTATAATAAAGTAATAATTTTCTAATCACCTTTGACCTCAACATTTTGTGGCGTTTCAAACTTTCATTGTATTCGTCTTTCAGTAGTTCGTAATTATCCCTAAGTTTAACTTCAAATGGATCATCACTCATTTCAAACAGAAACTCTTTTATCTGAAAATGTCAATTTAAAAATAAAATCTAATTTTCTTATAAAAATATTAAAATTCTTACATGGATAAGCAAATCGCTAGGCAGAGGGTTATTTATCGTGAATGGTATTTTCTTCTTGCCGTGAATTATTTTCAACCATTTCCATACAGAAATAAGTTCATTTTGTATTGCTTCCGAATAATGATGCTCGTGAGGAAACATTGCTTTAAATAAATCGATCGATAGACTATACGTTTTATTCCAAGGTAAATGAAAATTTTCGTTATCCAAACGCTCAGTTCGAATAGTTGCATTGTCTTCAACTCTCGAAAAATGAATACCCTGTATGGTAAAAATGTCTGAATTATCGATAGATATTACAGCGACTCCATTTGAAACTAAAAAGTTATTCTGCGTTCTTGATACAGCCATGTTCCCTACAAATTAAATGTCCTAATTTTAAATGCCAAATAAAGTAATTTTCGTTTTTGAAAAATAACTTTTACAAATATTTACCAAGCGAAATTTTAGCCGAATGCTTTTTGGATATCCATATATGAAATGCAAATACACCGGAAATTCTTATATTCCACAAAATGTTTGCATCTTTGGTAGATTTACTACTTTTCAAACCAAAATTGCTTTTAATGTCAACTATAAAATTTGCAATTTCGCGTTGCAGTGTTAACAACTTGAGATGTAAATTAGCAGACCAGTATGATACTATTTCTTCCATCAAATGAACAGTAATTTCCGATCCGGATTGACTATTTTTGTGTTCGACTTGAGCCAACCTTATGAACACTTTCGAATCTTGAATGTCTTCAGTTCGAATGCAATTGTATGGGGCACTTGTGGCTTTTACCATTGAAATTTTAAAACCTTTAAAATCAACAGTTGTGCTACGAGACGATTTATCCAACGTAACAGCATTGAGACGTGCAGCTACGTACTCTACAATTAAAAAAATTCAAATCAACAGTTTCATTTAATTTAAAAAAGCTCACCATCATTGACCGTAAATAAAAACAAATTAAAATGCGTTAATGCAATGCTCACTGAAAAAGCTTCTTTAGATTTTTTTTTCGGTTTCACTTGTTTCGTCTTATGTGACTTTAAATTGTACTCATTCAAACATCTGAAAATATTTAGAAATAAAGACTTATTAATGGAAATAAAAATTGTGAGAAGTAATTTTGCTAGCAAAATTGATAAAGATTTTTAAATATTAAATTTACTCTATTTATTCAGATGTGAAAACTTACTTTACTGCCAGTAAAATATAATCAGCTAACTCTGGACTCCACTCCAATTGAATTGTGTCTAATAAAGATTCGATCTTTGTTTCCAACATTCCGTATGTTCCCAATTTAAAAAGTGTCATACCAAGAAAAACCGGGGTTCCCCAAATGTGTGTTTTTCTAGAAACAATTGGTTCACGTGACCATTCCTTAAAACTCCACCAAAAAGACTCCACTAAGACTTCCATTTGCCAGTGTCGGTTTGAAAGTAGCAAATTTGCCAAGTAATTACTATAATTGGCATCTAAATAAGACATACACATTTAATTTTAATTAAATATCTTTTGTTTTTATACCTCTTGTCTCCAAATCTTGTTGCAAGACTATTTTGGTGTGACTAAAACCCATGTAAGAGTTTTTATCGTTAAGGTTGAATAATGTGGACACTTGGCAAAATTCGGCACATAAATTAACAACTAAATTTTTGGTCAACTTCTCCAAGAAATTGTCACTTCTTATTAACTTTTCTTCATCCATATTTAACAAATTATCACAGTTTGTCATGTCATTATTGCTTACATAGCGTAGGAAATTTGTTTGAATCCATTCGTAGATTATATTATGATTGTAAGTAACTAACAATGTATTAATTTTAAAAAATATATTTAATATGCAATTTTCAAGCTAAAAATAAATTAATTTGAATATTTTCTGTTACTCAAAAAAATGTTACTTACCCTTGTATCAAACGATACAACTTTTAACAATAAAACTTCTTCTTTTCTATTATAAACATGAAAATCAGACATTTGAAATGCATAATACATTTGCGGAATCGTTGAAGATGATGACGAATCATCAGCACATATAAACTGGCTATTTATGGTTAACAATTTTAATGTAGAAATAAATTCAGTTCTACTATTTTCTCTAACACCACGTACCGAGGTTTCTTCCATTTGATACACAAAATCCTGTAAAACCGAAATTAAAAAGGGAGAACACATGATTATTTCATTTACCTTTGGTATTATTGGAAATATTCTAAGAAAGAAATTGACATTAAAGTTAGTTTTAGAGGAATTCTTCTTGTTACTTTGGTTTTCTTGTGCTAAAGCATAGAAGCCATCATTTATTGTTGCCGTTGTTTGAGATGTTTTAATGAAAAGTTTCTAAAACAAAAAAAGTTTTGTATATGCTCGGTAAAGAATAACTTCAAATACCTCAACTGATAATGGCCCTTTAGCAACAAGCGTCGCTTCCATAGATGTAGCAAAGCTCAATTCGGCCAAACAAGTCTCTTCATCGACAAGTTTTTCTGGATGTCTTAATAATTTAGTAGAAACTTCAGAAAGATTCACATTAACCAGCAAGGTCCTAGCATTTTGAACTATGCTACCGTCCAAATGTAATTCATTGGCTGTCGCATGAACCAGCCAACCTGGTCTGTCTGAATGTAATAATATCGCAGAAATGTTGTAAACATGAACAGCCATAAACTAAAACACTTAAATAAATGCATGCTTTTACACTAAAAAAGGAAAGTAACCTGTGCAAAAATTGTAATAAAATGCGGAATTTTCTTATTTTGAAAGTCAACCTCTGCTTGAATGCCGATTTCTCCATTAGAACGTTTTTCAACCACATCCTTATTAACCCGTACGTCTTTAACCACCAAAGTAACCAATTTTGTGAGTTCAGAATTTATGAAACTACTTTTAATACCAATTTCATCGATGTGCTAGAAAAAAATTACTTGAAGTAATGACAAACAAAAAGTTGCAGTTGTACAATTGTATATCCTCCTTTCTCGATATGTATATCACAGAGTCTTAAATAAGGAATTCCTATCCTACCTATTCGAATCGATACTTTAAACTTACGCTCGATAAACCATCCTAATACTTTAGGTAAAATCCTACAAGAAAAGTTAGGTTAGAATACAACTTTCACTTTTAAAATTTATAAGATGGAAACAAACCATGATGTTGTGCAGTACAAAATAAATAAGATAATTAAAATTATTATTAATCCGTGCATTTTTCTTTATATTTCATTATAAATAATTTCTTTACATTCAAATTGTATTAACAATCATGTCAAACGTCAAACTACTGACAGGAACTGTCAACTCCATCCAGGAACGGATTGGCACAACAACCGTTTGTTTTGAAATCCATGTTGAAATCCTTCCTTTGATATCGCAAATAAATGTTTGATGGAAGAATATGGGAAATTATTTGTTGTACACTTCTGTTTTATTCAATTTTGTAATATTAATTCGAGTTAAATTTAGTTGTGTTTGCGTTGGTAAGATTTTGGATACCATCAAACCAGAATCACCGGCATTGCAAGCAAGCTAACCTAAAAATATTTCAAACATTTTAATTCAATTTTTGAAGTTAAGAAATGGATGTGGATTCAAAAAGTCAAAGTTCTCGTAGTAAACGAACTAAAATAGTGTAAGTTATTATAAATAGAAAATTACTTCAAAAAGTTTTAGAATTTTTTAAGTAGTACCTATGTATTCTTTACTTAACAGTTAAAATTTATTATTTTAACATTTGTTAGGTTTGATTATTTTAAGTTGTTATATCTGCTTTGATTTCTTTTTATTTTAAATGATGCAAGTTGGACAATTGCAAGATGCATAACTGCTTTATTTTTAGATGCCGATATATTCCTGACGAATTATTAGATAAAAATGCTGCTGAAGAATATTTTAGTCAGTTTGGCCGTTGTCAAGTTCGTTTGATTATTAAACGAAAATCATGCATAGTGGAATATGACGAATCAGAAGATGCCGAAAATGCATTGGCAGGTGCGGGTGAATATTCAGGAGTCAAATTTAGGGTGAATTGGTATAATTCTCCCTTGAAGAGAAAAATGGTGAAACAAACCACAGATCCATCTTGGTCTCCCACATCCGAGATAGAAGAAGAATTGAGAGCTATGGCTGAAACGGGAATTGAATATAAAAATTTGCATGCACTTAGATCTGATGGTTTGTTTATTTTATTAAGCTATTGACAGTTATATTTCTTTTGATGGTTGAACATAAACCTGTTTACAGAAAAGCATGTAAAAAGGCGAACGAAGAAAGTTTTGGCAAAATCGTGGGAAAGTGAAGCTCTGCCTAAAATTAAATCGGCCACAAAATTAAAGTAAGAACTCTAGGAATGATAAAAATTGCATTAAACTATTTATTTCAAGCAGATGGACTTCAGATCAGGTAGATCTTTTGAAAGTTTTGCAACAACCAGCTTTAGGGGTAGAAGAAAAGTATAGGGTGTTGGAGGCAAGGGACAAATTAATTCGATTATGCACTAAAAAGGAGATTGACATGAGAACTACTTGCACGGTTGGGACTTGCCCCGATATGTGTTCCGAAAAAGAGAGATTGATGAGAGAAGTGCAGCATCAGGTAAAATAAAATAATTTTAGTTTTCTATATTTTCATTCTGCGTTGTTCAGGTTTCTGCATACGAACAAGATTCAAATGGAAAATTAGATCCTACTTTATGTATTAAACAATATTCCCGCAGTTCGGCAGATCAAGAAATGCCACTTCCTCACGAATTACGACCGGTCTCTGTTTTACAATTAACAATGGGGTACCTCATGCATTGCATAATGAACCTTTGTGATTCACCCGATGTAAGTGCTTACTTTTTTGTTATCAAATTAATGAAATTATACCACTGTTTGATTAATTCAGGTAAATCTTGCTGAATGGTATCATTTTTTATGGGACAGAACTCGAAGTATACGGAAAGATATAACTCAACAAGAATTATGCAGTCAAGGATCCGTTGAGTTAATCGAACAATGTGCTCGATTTCACATTCATTGTTCTGCACGTTTAGTTGCCGAAGATCCATCAGTTTTCGATCAGAAAATTAACTCTGAAAATTTAACCAAGTGTCTTCAAACTTTGAAGTATATGTATCATGATTTAAATTTAAAAGGTGAAAGTTGTCCAAACGAAGCGGAATTTCGAGCTTACATAATTTTGCTAAATTTAAATGACGGTAATTTCATGTGGGAGGTAATTAATGGCATTGTTTTGTGCACATTAGATCTTATTTTTTAAATTTTGCAGGTACAGCAACTGAAACCTGAAATTCAGAAGTCCGCGGAAGTTAATTTTGCTTTGAAAATACACTCGGCAATTGATAAAAATAATTATGTAAAATTTTTCAAGCTGGTTAATTTAACAGGATACCTCAATGCCTGTATTTTGTTACGCTACTTTATTCAAGTGAGAACAAAAGCTTTGTCTACTATAGTTAAATGCTATTCATCGAGGGTCCCTTATACCCATTTTTCTTTGTTCGAATTAAAACATTTGCTGGCATTTGAAGATAGCGACTCGGCAATCGATTTTGTTAATTCGTACGGTTTATATCTTAACGAAGTTGAAACTCATGTTGTATTGGACAGAAAAGGCTTCATGTTGCCTGAAATTCCGTACGCCTTAGATCGAGCAATTGATACGGTTGAATCAAAACGACAATACACTGTTGGCGAAGTTGTATGTGGTGGACCTCTACCATTGCCATTATTTAAAAGTCACATACCTGTTAATAGTTTTGATGCAAATGGCTTCTTTATCATGGATAATACTTTTAGAGAATTGATTAAATATGACACAAAACAAATTATTGATGAGCTTGATTCTAAAGTTACTTCTCATCAAGAAATTCCATCTACAATTGTTGTTCAAAAGCAACCAATTATTGATAAAATAGTGGTTTCAGAACCGACTACATTGTGGTTTAACAAACCTAGCACTAAAGCTGACCTCATTCCTATTTTTGGAGAACCACAGCAATCTTTGCCGTTATTTCAAAATCAAAAACCCGAAGAACCTCTGTTTTCGCTGACTGATCAGCAAAAGCCTTTTTTTACAAGTTCATCGTCCTCAATATTTGGAAATCAACATGGCCAATCTCTTGGTGACCAATCAAAGTCAATGTTTGGAAACAAATTGCCTGTTCCAGAAAAACCAATTTTTGCTCATCAAGAACCACAAATTTTCACAGAACAGGAACCCAAAGTTTTTATTCCTGATTTCAATCTAAGAACAAAATTGGAAGAAAAAGATCCTCCATCTTATAATTTCGATAATTCCTCACAACCAAAATTTGACCCCAAACTAATGTCATTTGATTGGAAGGAATCTCCTGCACCATCTGAAAGTTCTTCTCCTACTGCCGATGAACAAAGTTCTGATAAGTTTGATTTTCCAAGTGTACAGGACGAAACGGAAAATTTTGAAAAATTGAAGGAAAAACTACTAGAAGAAGAGAGAGAAAGAAAACGTGAAGAATCGAATAGACGAAAATTGGAAGAAATAAAAAGAATTAAATTTGAAGAAGAACAGGAATTCAAAAAACAAAAATTGTTAGAAATTGAAAAGAAAAAACGCAAAGAACAAGAACGATTACAAAGAGAAAAATTGAAAAAAATTGAAGATGATAGAAAAAGAGGTAGGTTCTCCGATAGAAAATTATTACGCCTACAATTTATTTCAATTTCTTTATTTTAGAGAAAATACGCCTTGAAAATTTAGAAATTAAACAGTCAGTTGAGCAACTATTAGAAGATTTGTTGGTACAAGTTGAAGAAAAAGCAAACGAACAACGTCTAAAGGAAATTTCCAATAAAAATGTGAAACATAAAATGAAATTGTTTGTACAAAAGTGGCATAATAGATGTAAAGTAAAAAGAAAAATGAAGGAATTGCTAAATTTTCCGGTAGGCGTGCCTTATAAAGCTGTTCCCGAAATGGCTAAAGAATTATTAATAAATTCTCAAAATATTACCTTATCAGAAATTAAACGTTACAAATCTGGAAAATCTACAGAATTAACTTTACCAAGTGAACCTAAATATGAAAAAATTAATGTAGCACGATTTTATAAGATTTTGGTAAACAGTTATGCAAAATTGTATCCGAGATTCCAAAAAGAATTGTTTTGGAAAGTTACAATTTCGTTACCTATGCTTGAAGAATTTAAAGGAGGATTACGACTTGTTGAAGAATTTCTTACGAATTTTTTTCAATGGAAGGACTGTTTTGGTGGCACAAATGTAATTGGTCAATACGTTGCCGAAAATCGTTTAAGCTACTGCTTAGAAAGAAAACAAGGGGTGAGTTATGGTTTAATTTCCATTGATAATTTCAATTTTTACAGAATAGAAAATAAATTTTTAAATTAAGAAATAACATAAAACCTCTACATTTTTTCTGGGCTTGCATTTTATGTATGTATATAACTTAATAAATTTATTTTCTATCGAATAGACAAGGTTTGATTGAATTAATCAAGTTATTTAAATTTAATCGCTTTATATTTTCAGATAAGTTTGGTTGAAAGTAGCACAAGTGGTTTACTTTTCATAGCAGAAAAACCAAATGAGGCATTTTTGAAACGCATTACAGAAAGTCTGAAACATTTTCCAAAATATGTTTCGATTCCAGTTTCAATCATGTTCATTAATAGCAATTCCGAAGATTTATGTGTTGATAATTTGCTCCAATTGCTAAAGAACAATATTCACATTTCACAATATAATATTGTGAAAACTAAAATTGATTATATGGAAATGTTTTTCAAAACCGAAGCAAGTTTAGAGTTTTTGGCAGAATCCTTAACAAAACCTCCTCCATTAGAACTAAATTTTCTAGGACTAATTTTACATGATTTATTAGTGGAAAGATTTTGGAGAAAAATAGCAGCTTATGTTGAATGGAATTCCAGGTACGAAATGTGCTTGAAATCACCTGAAATTGTTGTCAGTTTGTACAACGAAGCTGTCGATAAGCTGAAGAACATTTTGCTTGATGAATCGTGTTTAGAATATTCAGATTTTCCTCAGGAATTTCAGAAGCTGTTAATGGAACAAATTCCAGATGTGATGCCGTGCAACTTTAAGTAAGTGCATTTTAAAATTATCTCTAGTTTTTACATGAATTTAACTTTAGGTACTTTCCTTCCTTTTGGAGAACTGAGTCCTACAGGAATTTATTAACACAAAAAATTAATTCAATGAAATTACCCAAATTTCAAAAAAAGTGGCCACCTACTTCAGAGGTAGATCTTCAAACCGACATATTTGAATATTGTAAATTAATTTTTGAACAACCGCAAAAATCATTTTTCAAAGTAATGGCTGTAATATTAACAAATGCTAATTTGAACTCAAATTTCCAAAATATTGAAAATATGACATGGAACGATATAGTTAAAGTTCTGGTGCAAGAAAAACTTGATCAAACAAACTTTCTATTGGAATCCACAGAGTTTAATTCAAAATCTATCTACACACATTTTTTTGCCATCTACAATGTACAGTCTTTAAAATTATACAGATCCAATGACTGGTTTTATTTAAGCCACCCTCTAATACAAGACAAAATTTCACGTTTTCAAACTCAATCGAAAAAAAGAAAAATTTCTCAACCTTCGCCTGAATTAGAAATTGATTTGGACGAACTTGAAAAATCATTGTGGAGAGGAGATGACGATAAAATGAAAGATGCTCATGCCGAGGTTAAAAAAATGAAATATGTAATGGACGATTTAGAAGAAAGCCTGAAAATACAAAAGAAAATTTTGTCTACATTTAATGAAAAGGTTAAAATGGTTTTAAACATAAATAAACAAAATTGTTAAATTATTTTATAAGGTTGACTTATTTTTTATTGGTTTTAAATATTATAAACTTGAAAATAAAATTATGTTAATTTTTCTATCGGGGTTTAATTTTAATTTAATAATTAATATTTACTATAATTAAAATTAATAAATATAAATTTTTTTTAAAAATTATTCTAAAATATTAGAGCTGTATTGAAGTTGAAAGTCTTTACTGAATTCCTCTAGCCGAACATGTAGCAGTTAAGTGTTTGAAATTGACGAGAATAAGTGAAAAATAGAGACTTCATATTCTTCTAATGCTTGAATAGCACCATAATCTGAAAGAAAAAGAGTTAGTCAAGTGAGAAGAAAAATTACCTAAGGACGGGGAATCCCAAATTTTGAAGTTTAGTCATTCTTTGGTATAGGACCTTAACAAACGGAAACACCTCTACATATTAAACCTAAATTAATTATTATATTGTCTAGTGGTTATTGGGTACTTTATAAATGGATTATTGACTATTGTTTTTGTTTGTAGGTTAAAAAGAAGTACTTAAATTGTTTTAAAATGCAATAATTAATGCAAATCACAGTACATTCACTGCTAAATTGTTAACTACCTCATTATATAGTTTGAAATTAAAAAGAGAACGTTAAAAATTAACTTATAAATTTGTTTCAACATTACTTACTGTGATTGCAATACGTGTTAAATTTTTTTAATCAATTTACCTGCAAATTCTGGGATATTTAAGCAAATAGAAAAAATTCTATGATTTTCTTGTCAGATTTATTTATTTTTTCTTCTAAAGTTGCGATTGTAAATTTAATGATGCTCTTTTTGGGGGGTAGTTGGTTAACCAAATGGCGAAAATGCTTTTGGTTGCAATGATCGACAACTTTAAACATCTGCAATTTTCACAATTTGATACTCCCGTTTTATTATGTTTGTACTTCAAACATAAATTCAAATTCAAAGATTGAAAAATCCCCCCTCCTTAATAATTTAGACGATTTTCAAAATCGTATTTTTCTTCATTAAAAATCTTAAGTTAAAAATTATTTATCGTTTTTTTGTCAACAATTTTAATCTATAATAAATCTTATGGCGCTTAAATTTAGTTTCTTATCGGTGAAATGTTTTATCGCAAAAATAAAAAAGAACTCAGAAATAGGGCAACTAAAATATACTGCGACAGCAAAAATAATATACAACAAATTCTTTAAAACGAGATCACTGTTTACTAGTAAATAAATAAAAAATATTATCGCTAAACCGTAATCATTAAAACTTGCAATGTAAATATTATTGAATTTATCAATGTACTTATTGTGCGTAGCAGGGTCGGCTCAAGCGCCGAAGGCTGGTCAGCCTTTTTATAATTTGTCAACAGCATCTTCTCTAAATAAGTTAAAAAGTAATACAAAAAAAAATCATTTTGAAAAAAATAAATAATCCAAAATAGCAGACTTTTTGTGAGCTTACGTAAAAAAATATTATTTGCATGCGCACTGTTCAATGCATTATGTTTGTGTAACATTAATGATTGATATTTTCAACTAAATATTTAATGTTGTTTACTTAACGTTAAATGTTGAGACGGTCGTTGGCATAATAGTTAGCACGATCAACTGTTGACATTAAAGTAACCAGGAGAGGCTAATGTTCTTATAACCGTCCCGGTGCTTCGGGAGGCACGTAAATCGGCGAACCCTCTGAGTTTATAATCTCAATCTAGTTAGTAGCCGTGAGATTTAAATGTTGGTCTTACCAATTAGATACAAATAAGATTGGTATCTTACAGATATCTCGAGGTTCCTTCTAAATATAGTTTAATTTATTAAAATTAAGTACTGAATTATTAATACATTATTTATTTTTTGCTTAACTACGTCAACTTGAAAGTATTTTAAAAACAATAATATTTTTGTAGACAAAGGTTTATTACGAGTTTACTTGAAAGGAATACAAAATAATAATATTGTAAAACGCCTTATCTACAAAAGATGAAATATTATAAACAAAGTGTAATGAACGCCATTAAAAAAGTAATAGATAAACAAGACACAATGAACTTTTAGATTAGATTCCCGACAAAATTCAATGTCAAGTGGCAAAAAAGGGAAAAAAACACAATAATAACGATCGGGCAGGTGATTTTATTAATTCGTACTGAAAAAGTTGTTATTTAAAAGTTTGGAAATTATAACGTATATAAATTTAAAAAATAATCATAAATTTTAATTTTCGTTGCAGTACCTCTACTCTCTACGTTATAAACAATACATTTTTAAATTTTTTGAATGCATTATGTTAGGATATATTGAAATTATCCTTTATAATTGTATATTTTAAATTCATGGCCAAATTTTTCAACAAATAATAATTAACCACATTTGAGTAAAATTTAATTTTACTAAAATTTTAACAATCGAAAAACATAGTAAGTCGAGTTACTAAAAATTGAGATAATAAGATATATAATATGTTATGAATTTTTCGTAGATTTTATTATTACAATAATAAATTGTAATTATTACAATTGTAATTATTGTAATTATTACAATTTATACATTGTTTATTTATTTACATAAATTTTATTTATTTCTTTATATTATTAAGTCCTAGTTGTATAACAGAAGATCAACCTCGGATCAGAGTTAACCCAGGATCAACTTACAGTTGATCCAATCCAGGCCCGGACTGAGACCTAAAACCGGTCCGGGCATTTTAGAGACTGTCGGCCCCCTACTTCTCACAAAAACGCTACATGTACTCTTAACATATTTATTTTTTATAAAACGTGTAATGTCCAAAATTCACGAAAAAAATATAGTTTTTTTTTGGCGTTTGTTTTTTAGTTTTTTAGTTCTAATAGTGAAAGACATTCTTTATTAGTATTATTTTTTGACTTTGCCATTTTAGTGGCATATACATCTAACAAAATAAAAAACAAATGCACTCACAAAAATACTGATTTGAATTGCATGCAAAATAAAAAGAATTACATACTAACATGAAAAAAATTATTACAATGTCATCACCACTTTGTATTTTGACGACAATTGGGCGACTTTATTATCATTATGTAGATATGCATTTCGTTCTTTTAAACATGGGTGTCTTGTGGCGCAGCCAGGATTTTGTTATGGGGAGGGGGGGGACTAAAGGATGCGAGCTGCGTAGAGAGTGCGCGCCGCAGGCAAAAATTTTGTAAATTTGGTAAATCCGCCCCTGGGAGCCCGAAGATGCCAGACCTAAATTAACTGGCTTGGCTGATTAAAGCGACTATGGTTATTAAAAAAAAAACGAATATTAAAATATTGAATTTTAACTGTTAAGTAAAGAATACATACTTACATAGCAAAATAATATTTAATAAACAATAAAAATGTCAATAATTAATTAAATATTAATTATATTATATGTTATATATTAATTATTGTCATTTTTATTGTTTTTTAAATATTATTTTTCTATGTAAGTATGTATTCTTTACTTAGCAGTTAAAATTCAATATTTTAATATTTGTTTTGAGTGTAATAATGTTCGCGTTATCGAGCTTCTACTATTAAAAACTTGTATTTGAACGGTTTTTGTTATTTATAAATTTATTGTGCTAAAATTTTAAGTTTTGTGAACCATTTTGATACTTTGTTATGTTACTTATATAAAATAAGATAATTTTTTTCGCGATATAATCAGCCACTGACTGGTTAGACGGCCCTTTGACTGCACCGGCCAATCGGGCATTTGCCCGATCTGCCCTATGGCCAGTCCGGGCCTGATCCAATCAGAGCAACGAAAGCCTGAAGTTTGTATCCAGAATTACTTGTCAAATTAATTTTAGTAACTCGACTTACTGGGTTTTTCGATTTTACAATAGTTAGTTATCCTATAAAAATTACATATTTTTTATAACAATTTATTAATAGTAATAATAATTATCAGTTAATGGAGTTTCTATTTTTTGTTATCGATACTTAAATAAGTTATTTTCATAACTTTTGTCGAAATTCCTTGAATTGTTTTCTAAAAACGTAATTTATTTGATTATGTATGTGTAGAGTTAAAATTTAAAAATTAACCGGATAAATAAACAATAAAAATCGTAATTTATATCCTTTTAATTATTTATATGGGAATAAACAATTGGTTTTTAAAAGAATTGCGTTGCAAATTTTAAACAACTAAATCCATGAAATTCTAAAATTCTACTCTATTCAAGTTGCAGAAATAACATAAAAACAACAAAAAAATAATCAGTTTTTTAAGGATTTCTTATTTGTATTAAAATAAATAAGAATAAAAGTGGAATAAATCGCCAGAAAATTTTTTCGCCGCTTTATTGGTGGTTTTCGAAACGACTTTTTTTATTTAGTTTTAAATTGCATTTATTAATCCATGCCAGTATTAAACTTAATTCAATTTTGTTTATAAATTTTAAAAATGCAAATCGATGATTAATTTCAATAAAAGTTTTGAACATAAATTTCTTCCTCTGTCTTCTATTTTGACTGGAGGTACTGGCTTGTAAACAGGGATAATTCGATTACTTGTCGATTTCTTGAACTTATTAATTTAGCGATATTTTGTTTTTATTTTCTATTTGGTCGTTGTATTTTTTATTATGTATGTGTGTTTTTTACAGTTTTAAGTATCCTCTTTAATTCATAGGTTTGATATAAATTGTTTCACAACTTCAATGCTTATTTTGCTTCTCAGTCTTTCCTGTGATTTGAATTATCATTTTATATATTTTTCAAATTTTTCTTCGTTTTTAATTTGTTTTAGATATAATTTTTCCTTGTCATTTCCTTTTGCGTTCTTCTCCGTTTAATTATTATGATTGCTATAAACTTTTTTATGTTTAATTTATTACATTATTGTTTTTATTCGATTAATAGCTTGTATTGTATTATTTGTTTCTTAATTTAGAACTTTGTCGACCTTAATACACCTAACACATATCATTGATCTATTGAGACCCACTTGTTTTAAAGTGGGTCAACTTAAAGATTGAAATTTATTTTGCATTTGTGTTGACTGCTCGGTGTCAGATTTTTTATCAAAATATTTACAATTATATTAAAATCTCTTATTTCACACATTGTCAACTAATCTACTATTATGACGCTATTATTTTATTTATTGATATTAATTTTTTCTAAGATTTTCTATTCTATTGTATTTTGTAATTGACGCGCAGGAGTAGATTAACAGTTGTGCTCATATTGCTGTGGTATTGCAAATTTGGGAATAAGATAAATATGCCATCTGGTTTCTAACGACAATGGTAAAATCTAGTAAAAGACCAGCTTGGTGGTCAAAATTGAGAGAAAAAATATGTTTGATGTACAAAATGTTTTAAAATAATTTATTTTTTTCTTCAAATGATACCGGTACCCTTTTGACCCCCTTTTCAGGGTGATAAATTTGCATACACTTTTACTTTCGTAGCTTTGTTCAGTAACTCAATATTGAAGGTATCTGAAGCAATTTCTCATTTACATTTTGTTGCAAAACTAAACAGATTTATTTTTCATCATTCTAATAAAATTACATCTCGTGTTATGGATGTTGATGTTACAATTACATCGTAGCTAAAGTTATCGGTCAACGCATCTTGAACGTGAAGAAAATAACAAACATTTGCCGTTAGCAACGTAACCTAAATGCTGCAAGCATTAAAATACCTGAGAATGAAAACGCATTTATTGCGGTTAATTTAAAAACCGGCAGTTTAAAATGCTTATTTATTTGATCTCAATTTAGCGGGCCACGAAAGAGTGAAGGCAGCGAAGAGAGTCGTGGGTGCCGATATTATTCATTCGACTGCCTTTTTAGGTAAATTTAAAGAAAACGAAACTGTAATTATTGGTGAAATTTGTTTAAGATAATTTATTGTTTGTTATGTGATTTACGTAATAAAGCCTTCACTTTTATGTACTATTAGCGATTCTATTCTGGTCATCTGTTTAATTGTAATTTATTTTCATGCGTAACTATTTAGGTGTACCGTCTCGTGCAATCTCTGACAGTTTATAATTAACAAGATTAAACGGTATAACCAATAATTATTATAACCGATAAGGTGATAAAACGGTGAATCTTGTAACATTTGCTGCAATCAGCCAATCTAGTTAACCGAAGGTTCCCGCTCGCTTGAAACTCAAATAAACTCTAAAAAATATTTTTGTTCTTCTACCCAGCATTTTTTTTTGTTATAACAGCAAAAAAAATTAGCTGAGTCTTATATTGACCAACCTTCCAATAGAATCTTTTGAAATAATAAAACCTAACAAAATATTAAAATAATAAAAATTTGAGTTTTTTATTTTTCTAAGTATTTTTTCTAAGTTCAACCCTGTTAAATGTAAATTATTGTCATTTTAGTTTCTTTAAATATTATGTTTCTTTGTAGTATATGTATTATTTACTTAACAGTTAAAATTTTTATTATTTTAACATTTTGTTAGGTTTTATTAATTTAACATCACATACTAGTAAATACCACAAAAATACTTAAAAAATTCTAAAACTTTTTTAAGTTATTTTCTATTTAGAATTTTTAGAATCTCTAAAACTAAATAAATGGCTAAATATTTGCCACACTGACAAATCATTTTTCTGGTGGTAACTATTTAATATGATTTATTTATGAACTAATTGTACAGTTTTAATTAAACAACCAAACTTAATTTATGTTACCAAACATTAACTTTATGGCAGATTACGAAGACAAATAAAAGAAAGCTATAGTTTGTGAAAAAAATATTTATTTAAATTTTATATCTTTGACATTGGTTTTACGATTTGCTAGTGCTTCCATTTTCATAATAATATACTAAATATTTAAATAACTAGCAAATCAAGGCAATTTCCTCAATAACTCTTAAGAGCCGTTAGTAAATTTGAACGCACACATTCTTTTCTTTGCGGATTGGGCATTAAAAGTGAAATTGAAGCTTTCAATTAGCAACTTTTATTTAAGATGAGATGATGCAATTGTGAAATAATTTACTTCATAATTTTTCACAACGTCTAGATTTATAATACTTCGGCAATAAAATAGAAAATCTAAATATGCAGACATTTATGTGTCGTTTATGCAAAACGGGGAACAGAATAAAAATTAGTCAAAATTCTCTTTTGCAGAAAAAAATAACTATGCTATGCCGGTTTTTGTATTCACAGCATTTTTAAATTTTGACCAAATTATTTGCGCAAGTGTCCTAATGACAACAAAATGTACCTTTATCAACGGAATATTTACATGTCCAGTTACTCACAAAAGTATGTTAGCAATGTAAATTGTACTTTTTGATAACTTTTTTTGACATATAAAAATCACTTTTACAAAAATAGTTTTCAGACATTTTTTGTAGATAATTTCTTTCTCTTCATTTTTGTTTGCATACATTTTTTTATTCGTCACCTCGTTTTCGACCGAGAGTCACGTCAAATAATTGTCACATTGTAACTACTGTGCGGTCGCAGTGACCGCGCTTTATTTCTTTCGTTAACTCACGTACAACTTAACTTTTGGCTTTTTTTGCAACAGATGTTTTATTTGGTATTCTATTAAGCCAGAAAAAATTAAAAAGTAATTAATTTTAAAATTCTATTAATTTTTAATAGCACAAAAAAAATTATTATCATATTTGCACAACTTTATACGACAACTTAAATTTAATTTTTTGTTCTTAATGTAAATCATGTTTAACCAAACTAAATCGTAATTTTTTGAAGTACATAGTACTTGAATAAAAAAAACAACTAGATCGCAAAAATCACAACACCTGAAAATTACAGTTTTTGTTTGCAATTTGTAGACAATTTCGCAATGCACTGCAAACGTATTGCTTTGTGATACAAAAAACAAAAATAAAAAGTCTTTCTTTTAATTTTGGAAAGAATTTTGGATTTTTTTTTATTTAAAAAAAAAACTAAACCAGCGTCTTGCGCTCGGTTTCAGATGATCGCCTTCATTTCATGTTAAGAATTAACGTTGCGCAACTTGAACCAAAATGTTCAAAATTTAGTTTCTGTAATAACACCAAAAAAGGTTGGCCTCCACTGGTTTATAATCTTTAAATGTGACGTTTACTAGAAACATAAAAATTACAGTAACACTAACGTGCGGTCACAGTGACCGCTAGCTTTTTTGTTTTCATTCTATAAATAAAACAAGGCAACTTTCGACCACCACTATTTGTCGACATAGTAGTGATGTAACTTGAAGGTACAAAATAAAACCAATAATGACTAATTTTGAACGAGGCGTAAAATAAACACAAATTAAAACTTGGTGCGGTCTCAGTGACCGCAAGTTAGCGAATAAGGGTTAAAGCAGTCTCGGTAAAAATCCCATGGGAATCCCCTGAGAAAACCATATTAAGAAGTTTTACCGAGTCTCGTTTAACCCTCCAGTACTAACAATCGGTCTCACAGACCGACAACTTCTATTTTTAACTGTAAATTTAAATAAACAATAAAATTTTGTAAATAAAAATAACTTCTTTCAACTAAAATTTACATTATAAAGAAAGATACCTAGACATTTTATGTTATTTCCTTTTTCGGTAAAAAACTATGTAAACACTAAGTTAAAAAAATTGAAAACGAGAATCGGTCTCACAGACCGACGTTAGTACTCGTGTTATAAAAAAGCACGTTAGTACTGAAGGGTTAAGTCACTCTCGGTCGAAAACGAAGCTACAAAATAAAAAAATGTATAGGAACAAAAATGAAGACAATGAAATTTGCGACAAAAAATGTTTAACAAGTATTGCTGTAAAAACGATTTTTGTATGATAAAAATAGTGTTCAAAAGGAACAATTTACATTGCTAACATAGGAGCGTCCGAATACTTTTGTGAGTAACTGTATCTAATTTTTGTCTTTAAACCTAGGCAAACGTAGCATAATATACTCCCTACCTCGTCTGATTTCTCACAACCCCGACTACACACAAATGACTCACTCTTAAAAACTGGTGAAATTTTATATTTTGTACTTAGTGCACTTCTTCCTTCCTACTAAATATGGTGTTTCAAAGTGATTTGGACCCACCCTGTGGAATTTAGTAAAATTTTGATATTAATTATTAAGTTGCAACTTTGAAGAATTTGCTAGGTGGGGACAAATCACAGACAATTCAATGCGTTTTTGCCAACATGGCTGCCGGGGCGGACAAGTAAATTTTAGCTCTTGAATTTTTGAAAAGTAGTTCGTTGAAATAGTGAACTTTTTATTATCGTAATTTGAATACTGTTTGAGATTTTTGGTCAAACGTGGCCGTAGTTGAAATTGATAATTTTTGTAAGTTGGAGATTTAATTTTATTATTAAAGAAGATTTATTTTTTGATGAGCTAATTTTTTGAATGGAATTATAATTTTGAAGTTAGTATTGGTTTAATTGGAATAAATATTGGAAATGTAAAATTACATTTAAGAGAGCGACGTGTGGATTGATAGAGACTACATTTGGATTCTAATTTTAAATTATAAGTTCGAACCTCGAGGAAATATAAAATTTTTAAAAGTATAAAAATAATTTACATCGAAAAATTTTTAAATAGAATCTTGCTATATAATTTTTTTTGATCATTTAAGTCATAGCAATATAAAATCCCATCCCAACTCATCAGTCCTGCGTGTCATAAGGGGCGCATGGAGGGGCGTGGTTAACAACAGAATTATTCAATAATAATTTATGATCAGTCTGGGTAATCCGAACTAATAGAAACCTGGCCTCATTCGGATTACAGAGAAGTTCGGATTACTGGATAAAGTTAAAAAATGAAAATTGCCGGAACAATAAAATTTTATGAGATGGGACATCATTTTCACATGCCCATCTTAAATAAATGTTAAAACATTTCCATTTTCGTCACTTTCTTCATCATCTTCTACGTTCGGATTTTCTAAAAAATGCTCAATAATTTCTGGATCATTTAAATTATTCTTTTTCTGATTTCCTCCATTTACCCACTCTTCTACTTTAGCTTGTAAACACTATTTTTCATCTTATCCTTAATCCTTTTTTCCGCAATCCAAACATTTTTATATAATTCGAAAATTTTATTAGTTGTGTTCGGATTATAAACTTTTGTGCAAACTACTGATTACTGGATGATCGGATTAGCGTGTGTTCGGATTACCGAGACTGTACTGTATATTATGTTGTTACCAAATATTTGGACCCACCCTGTACTCTTTTGGTAAAGTTTCGTAAGTTATGATTTTGATTTGGTAGTTTTGAAAGAGTGCAAGGTGAGGAAACAAGAGGAGGCTTTTTTGCCAAAATGGCTGCACGAACCGGGTGTGCGATTTTGGTTCTATAAAATTTTTGAGTATGATTTGTACGAAGTAAATTTGAATTGTGAAAAAATATTAATTTGAATTGTTTGATAATTGTATTGATTTAAAGTAGCTATAGTGAAATTTATTTTGTGAGTAGAAGATTGATTTTAATTTTATTAAAGAAGATTTATTTTCTGATTGGATGAGTTTTATTTGATTGGAGAAAGTTTTGGATGATGGACGTTGATTTTAAATTAATTAAGGAAAATTAAAATTAAATTTTATATAACCAACTTGTGTGTTAGAAGGTATCGCGTTTGGGAAGGTTCGATACTGGAAACAAAATAAAATTTTTAATTTTAGAATTATTGCGATTTTAAAGTTTTAATACAAGAAGAATTTTGGTAAAAAAAATTGGTTATATTTTTGAACCTACACCTAGAGTTTGACCGTCTCATCTCCCGCTTTCAGGGCCTAGCCGAGGTGCTTACGGGCAGGGTAAAATAAATTTTTGAATTATCACTGCAATATATGCGAAACTTCTCTTATCTAAGAAATGTTTGGAGAAAGCCTTAATGCTGATAACGTGAAAAAATATTTCAAAATGGCAATACTTTGCCTAAGAAATACTGACGTTAATGCTATAAACGAGCAAGTTTTGGACCTTTTTGACGGCAGCATGTTCACTTATTGTCTAAGTAGTTAGTCCATTGACGACAGTGATGATAACGCTAGGAAAAACTATCCGATGAAATTGTCGAATGAACGAACTCCCTCAAGGATGCCAGTGCACAGAATGTACTTGAAGGTTGTAAACACTAAACGTGGTCTTTGTAATTAGCCGCGCTTAACTGTTAAATTGTTCAAAACCAATTTAATCGTCGCGGAAGTCTCGACAGGACTGCCGAAAAAAAAAATTGTTTTTATTCCGCGCATAGATTTAGGCCCAACAAGTACAGACTTACCATTTCTTTTAAGGCGGCGACAGTTTGCAATTAAAATTGTCTTTTCTATGACGATAAACAAGGCTCAAAAACTGGGAATAATCTTCCCGAACCGGTGTTTAGCCACGGTTATCTCTATGTAGCAATGTCAAGAGTACGGAGATCTGAAGATTAAAATAGTTGATGGAAAAAAGAAGGGAAATTGATTCAAAGTTCACAAGCAGTCTACATGAAAAATAATCAATAGACAAGTGGTTTAAGTAGTGTAACTCGATATTAATCATATCAAATTTTTAGCATAAACCAAAAAATGCACAAAACACTTTTTCGAAACTAAAATGTTTAAGTTATCACAATATATAAATACACTGTATGTATATTATCGCAAACGTTTTCACCATACTATAGCATCATCAGGCGATGAACTAGAAAGAGAAACGAGAAAATTCCGTATTTATCGACAAATTGCAAGAGAAAAATTGGAAGGGGTAAGTGGGGGGGGGGTAATTTTAAAAATAAAGGGTAGGGGTAAATTTAATACAAAAGAAAAAGAAAGAAAAAAATGTAAGTAGATGTGAGGTAAGTTAGAAGAGGGGGGGGGGGAAGTATTATTTATTAAAAATGTTTAGTAGGGGTGAGTTATTTAAATCAGATTGACTATTTAGTAATGAAGATGAGTATTTTAATTTATTAATTTCCATAGCTTCCAAAAATTCCAGTTTTTTACTTTTTTGTGCAACGTGTAAAAATTCGTATCCCCCTTGTTTATGGTTTGTGTCTATTAGGTGTTTCGCGAAAGTCGATTTTCCATCTGCAAGTTTATGGGTTGTATAGTATGTTCATCAAATCGTGTTGTAAAAGATCTACCGTTATGACCAATGTATTTTTGAGAGCATTCACAAGTGAGCTCATAAACCCCTGATTTAGTTAACATGTCTGATTTTGATTTCGCGTTATTAATAAATTTTTTGAGTTTATTATCTGTTTTAAAAGCGATGTTATAATTGTTATTTTTTAAATATTTCACAATTTTGTTTGATTTGTTACCGAGAAAAGTAATGACGTTGAAGTTCGCGTTAGTTTTTTTAAAAATATTCGGATATATTGAGTTCGATAGAATTTTTTGTTTAATTTGGCGTAATAAGTTATCAATAAGAGTGACTTGGTATCCATTAGAGATCGCGATATATTTAATTCTGTCTAATTCTTTTTTCTTATGATTTTAAGCGTCCACTCAACCTGTTGCGCAATTCATCTAAATTAAATTATCCCACGATATATATATTTTTTCTACTTCAAACACCCGCCTTCATTTAAATTACCTTCAACAACTCCTCTTACGTCTTAACCAAACCAACCACCGCAATGGTACGCCGTTGTCAACACATTATATGAATAATCAATCTCTTCCATTACATAATCCCACTCCCGTTTTAAATGATAATAGTATTAAATCACAATCTCGAACAGTAATTAAATCTTATAACTGAAGATAAATTAATAAAAACTTGGATTCAACTTCGTATGTAAAAATTACCTAACCACGCGACTACGAACAATTATTACTTGAAATTTTAACGTAATCCTGTATTAGTATCTCTTAGAAAATAAATCAAATATTTAAACTTACGTATTTTAATTCTGTTGATAACTAAATATGATATGAAATAATTTTAAATTCAATTATTGAATATTCTCAAAACATTCCAAGTACCAAATCACCCACATCCGACCATCTTGACGTACAAAAATGTAAGGCTTTGTTACCTTCTGTAACGGTAAAATCTAACGGAAACTCCCACTACTTGCGTTTTACAACCCCCCTGTTGCTAAATCGTTGTATTTTAAAGTAACCAAAATGAACTAAATTTTAAATTTCGCGCCCATTATATTCAAATTCAAATTTACAATATTACATACAGTACCGTTTAAAATTCAACAAGGTATAATTTAAATTAAATACTTTCCTGCATTTCTTTAATTTCCCAAGTATTATTTGTAGTTGGCAACGACCTGGCCGCAGACTCTATAACAGGTGAATTAATCTAATCGAGTGCCTACAATAATTAACCTTACTATATCGCAATTTATGTGTATGTGCCTAGTTTTTATGCAGTTAGAGTAGTTCCTGCTGTTTTAATTATTTGCTATTAAACTTTGAACGGCATGTAATCTCAACACCAAACCATTTATCAATAGAGATTTAATATACAGGAAGCTTGTCTTCAATAAACAATAACACTTTTCTCATGAATACATACCTCGATATCATCACATTTTTATCATTCATTGCGAAACCATGATTTACGTAAGGATAGTTTACTTTTTGTATTATCTAATTAGAAATAGAAATAACAATCTATGCAAGCTTGGCCAAGGTTATTTAATCATAATAGAGCAATAATTTCGATAAATACTTTGACTGAATAACATAATTTCCTGCGAAGGTGTTTCAGGTTTAGTAACGTGATGTTAATTGAAAACAAATTTTTTTATAAAGTTGTTACTAGCATATCAACCAAGCCAAACATCCTTAACTTTTTCATGCCCAATCTGAGATACGAAATAGTCACGCTTTTCACAAAACCCGATGTGGAAACATTCTTCTTATTACTCAACACCGACCAATATAAAATGTAGTATAATTTTTATAATCGATCTAATTACTAAAAACCATCCAAAAATTTTTCATCGACTCTAAACGGACTGCAGTCCATAGTAATACTTTTATATGTATTATTATTAGATATTATTCGCATAGCTTTATGGACATAATACAAAAAGTTTCACAATTCATCAATACAACATATTATTTTTTCATAATAATAACAAATTATGAAGCAAGAGAAAAACATATGTTTTGAAAAGTGTTCTATTTGTAGGTATATATAATATAAAAATTTTTTCTAAAATTAAATTTTATTTAAAAATTCGTTGTCTAAATTTTACACCTGGAATTAAAAAAATCCACTTTATTTTCTTGTTATATAATCTGCTATTATCAACGACCTTGATATAAATTAAATTTGTATGAAAATTAATAAACTTTTTTTGGCGAAAGCTTAAACTGCGAGTTTGGCTTGGTGACAATGGGCAATTGTTATAGTAAAAAAATAATTTAATAAATCGAAAAATACTTTTATTTATCATTAATTTAACTGAAAACATTTTGGTGTACAAATAAAGATAATTTTTGTTAATTTTCAATGATAAAGAAAATAAGTTATTCTTTGACATTGTAGAAAATTAAGTAATTTAAAATATGATTATATTATTTTTGCGTCGTATTGCCGCCGGGTTAACTTTTTGTATATATCTGAATAATTCAATGAAATACAGTTTTTAAATTTTGTAGACTATGAATTGCAATAATTTATCACATTTCTAATAAACCGATGCTAGGAAATAATTATTATTGGGATTGATTGTTATTAATCAAAATTATACAGCGTATAAAATTTGCAATAATTATTATTACAACAGTCTAGATAAATTGTTTATAAACAATTATTATGCAACGTTAATTAAATAATAAAACTTAATTTGTCGATGCAAATTGCAAAACGAGGGCTGCATTTCTATCCCTTATTATAATTAACAATAAATTTATTTATTGACTATTCCAAATACTAATCTAAATCAGGCTTTCTTATAAAATTTTTTATTTTTGTTTTATTTTGATTTTTGAAAATATTCCAATGCACTTCAATAAAAATTTATTTAGGCCAAAGGCCGAGCAATATTGGAAATAGCGGACTTACTGAGTTTTTTCAAACGGGATCCTGAAGAATAAAAAAACTTTCCGTAATCCCGGAGTTTCAAACAAATTTTACGGGAATCCCGTCAATTTTAATTTTTTAAATTCTCAAATTTGAACTTTTTAGTTAGTGTTGACACATTTATTGTTTGCATAATTATGTTTAATGGTTCAGAATTCGTTTTCGCTGAAATAATATGTTGTTGTTTATAGAAACTAAGAAAACACATATTTTTACCCCAAAAAAAATTCTGACGCTTGTTAGCGACATTTTAAGATTTCGAAATAAATATGTTATTCTGAAACATTCGGTGTATAGCATAAGTAAAATCGCTGCCAATTCAATAATTTTGTGGCTTTAGAATTGATTTTTTTTTCTTACGTGGAACATCGTTCTTGATTTTTAAAAATACAAAAAATAAAAAAATTCCAGAAAGGCGAAAATTATTGTAATTTTTTTGAAAAAATTGAAATTTGACTTTATAAAAAGACCTTTTTTGGGGGGGATTTTGTAGAAATATATTTATCCTATATGTCATCCAAATTTCAATATCTATTTATTATTAGTTTAATAAATATTAATTTTTGAAATTTTGATAAATTTTGATAATTTTGATAAGAAAAATCGCTGCCAATTGGATAATTTGTAGTTTTTATAAAATAAAGAAAAAAAATTTTTCGAAAAAAATTGTATTTTTTTTGAAATTTTTTGAATTTTTATATTTTTAAAAAGTATACGATATTCCACGTTGGAAAAAAAATTAATCCAAAAGCTACAATATTACCGAATTGACAGCAATTTTTCTTCTGCTATAATATACCGAATTTTTGAAAATAACATTATTTATCCGCTATCCGCTATCGAGCGTCAGGCCATTTTTTGGCCTTTTTGCCATTTTCTATAAATAACAATATATTTCAGCAAAAATAAATTCTAGAACATGAGATCCACTCAGGCTGTACGTAATAGTTTAGCGAGATGCTGACCAGGGCCGTCTTAAGATATACCACGTCCCTGGGCTACTAAAATTAATTCGCACCTCTTCAAAAGAAAATCTACAAATAATAATAAACGAAAACATAAAATTCATACAAAAATAAAATATATTGTCGTGAAACAAAATATTTCGACCCACCCTGAGCTAAATTCTAAAAATTTGTTAATTTCATTTTTAAACGTTTAAATTGGAAAAGTACAGAGTGGGGAGAAAAGATCGAGATAGAGGCTTCTTTGGCCAATTATGGCCGACAGCGGGTGCGAGATTTTGTATGCCCGATGAGTTTTGATATTTTTTTGAAATTGTGAGTAATTAGTTTTGATTAAATAAAGTGATTTTTATGCGAATGCATTATTGCGCCTTTTTTGGATAATTATTTTGATATTTTGATAATTTGGATATTTTTTGATACGTTGCTACCGAACGGTAGTAGATTTGATTGATTTGGTTAATTTAACAAGAGCAGTTAAAATTATAAATTTCGATTTGAATTTGAAATTGGAAAATTTAAAATTATATTTATGCGAACGAATGGTGCAATTGATAAGCCGTCGATTTGGATAAAGACAAATCAAACTTCATTCCCATCAAATAAAAGTAAAATTTTACATTACAGAAAATTTAAATTAAATTGGATTGAAAATTTATTTTTGGAATATTTATTTTTTGACAAGAAGAAATTTTTTTACTTTATTTTATTGTGGTACAAAATTACCACAGCAGCTTTTGGCTGTAGAAAACGAAAGAACCCTTCGACCCCTAAAAAATTATCAACTGCTCCCGCAATCCAGGGTTAACCCGAGGCAAACAAAAGATTGTAGACAATTCCACGTTTAGTCCACAGTAATATACATATACAGGGTCTCTCCGGATACACTTTACTTAACTTAAGTGGGGATAGAATTTTAACAACATTTTTTTTCTAAATTCAAGCCTTCGAGAATTAGGCCTCTTTAAAGCATTTTTTTTAATTTTCACTTTCACGTGGTTATCGTTCGAAAAATATTAATTTTTTAGTAAAAATTGATTAGTTCTTTTTTCGAGAATTAGTAGAGTTAGTTTTTTTTTTAATTTCCACCTTCATGTGGCCATGGCCCAGAAAATATTGATTTTTGAGTAAAAATTGATTAGTGCTTTTTTAAAGAGCGTGAAGTAATCTACAAATTAGATTCAACCATTTTTTGCCTAAAATTTAGGGTTTTCGAGTTATGAATAAAAGTAGGTAAAACACAGTCGTGATTGTTTTAAAAGATGTAGTATTAATTAATAAAGTAATTTTTCAATAAAATTAATTAATTTAATTTTTTGTTTTGTAGCTGCCTTGTTTACTATTTTCTGATTTTCTGTGAAAGGGGTTGGTTTTTCAAAAAATTTTACTAGACAGAAGTTGTAGTCCAATAAATTTCCTATCCGGAATGGGGCGCAAGAATTTTTGTAATATAAAATGTTTCGTTTAAAAGATACAGTTTGAAAAAAAAAATAAAAAAATCTCGAATTTTTCAATATTTTTTTTACTTTAATTTATAACGCGAAAGCCGTTAATTTTAGACAATAAAAAGTTTAAATCTAGTTTGTAGATTATTTCACGCTTTTTAAAAAAGCACTAATCCATTTTTACCCAAAAATCAATATTTTCTGCGCTATGGCCACATGAAGGTGAAAATTAAAAAAAAATAACCAACTCTAACTCTCGAAGGCTTGAATTTAGAAAAAAAATTTTGTTAAAATTAACACCCTGTATAAACAGAAACCAACTTTAGAGTAAACAAAAACCAAAAGTAAGTTATATATTTATTTTTCTAGCTTTTTCTTTAACAAATTGATTAATATAATATCACTCGTATGCTTTGTCTCAAAGAAGATCGTAAATAATTTTTTATCCTTTTTAAGGCTAAAAAAGATCAAAATAAAAATTGCTGCCCCCAAAAGTCTTGCTCCCCGGGGTTTATTTGGCCCTGCTGTGGTTAGGATGGCCCTGATGCTAACTTGGCTAAAAACCCCAAAAATTGATATTGGATTTCACTATCTACTATCTATATACTACTATTTGAAATAAATATAATTGTTATTAAAATAATAACAAAAGATGTTTATTATTAAGTAATTTACTATCTCCGATAAGAAACTATTCTTTATAATAAAACAGAGTTATCATTATTATTATTATTAAGTTATCAATAAATAATATTATGTTAGCCGTGAATTTGAAATTACTATTTTACGCAACTATAATTTTTGTCTTGTTTTCATATTTTTCCCTTGTTGCATGGATTAGGTAATTTTAGCCTGAATGTCGTTCATTGCCAGCTGCATCGATACATTTTTGTTACTATTAATAAATTAATTACAATCACCTACATAATATGTACGTTGTCACCGACTGTTCAAAAATCAAAATTCAACAACCGTTTCCTCCGGAACTCGATTTTTATCAAATTTTTCAAGTAAATGTGGATTGGTTCTAATCTCATATAGAATTTGGAATCTAAAATAATCTAAATCGTTTGTACCTTTTTGTTTTCCTGATGCGCACGAAGTAGATTAACGAGATTTTTAGTTTAAAATTGAAAATGATAAATTTTTGAACAATCCAAATTCTGTAGATCGGAAAGCAAACTGTACGAATTATTGTTTCGTACCTATTTAGATTGCACAGAAAAGATATAATTTGAAGACAATTTATTTTTGAACAGTACTGCATTTTCGTAATAAAAAATAAAAGAAATAGAAAGAAATCGGGTTGTTTTGGATTCAAAATTATTAAAGTACAATAAACCAGTTGATTAAAATGTATGATGAATTTTAATGAAGATAAAATTTTGTTCCAAGTAACAAAGTCAATTATTATTATTAGCGGGTTGTGCTGCATTACTTCCACTCCCACTGCACTAAAGCTTAAGCTTATTGTGCCCCAACATAGTCTAAATTAAATTAATTTTAAATGACAAATTTAATTTTAAAAGACTATAATGATTTTGTGTATATCGCATGTACAGGAGTGCACCCTGACTTTCCAATAAAATCTTTACACATTTGCATAACAAAATTTTAATCTTCTCTTTAAACCAATCAGACAGAGAATAATCATAAACTTATCTAGCTTTAATATTATAATATTACTAAATTAAAATCAAAAGTAATTATACATTACTTTGTAATGAGCTTTACTAATAATTACTTGGTATACTATTTACTTAGTCGAGGATCAGGATGGAACTCTTTTGCATTTCATTATCTTGTTGCATGTAAGTAATCATTGTCGTAACACTTTTAAACGTTTTGTGTGTGATCAAAGTGTACAATAAATTTTATAAAATTTTAATTATGAATGGCTGGTTTTGATTGTTGTTCAATGATTTAATCATCATTGACTTTGATGGTTTGTCTCGTAAATGATTTAAATCAGTGGTTTCCAAACTTTTTTGTCTCGTAGACCACTTTTCATGTTTTTCGGTTTTGGATAATTTTTTCAAATTAAAACTAACCAAATTAAAATTTATTACATAAAATAACTAAGCAAAATTTTAATGTTTTTAGTCGGAGGGATGAACCTGATGCTTTATTAACAAATTTTCAACATTTGGCATCAATTTAGTTAGGTTTAATCTTAAAGCGTCATTCACATCCAAGTAACGTACGTAGCAGACATACAAGACATAACGTGAGGAAAGTTGAAATACATGGTTTCAAACGCCACCAATGACATTCGTACAAAACATAGCCGACATTACGTAACGTAACAAAGAGTTCGGCCAACTTCAACTTCTAAATGACTTCAAGTCATTTGCTATGTTTTGTACGTTATATCTTGTATGTCCGCTATGTACGTTACTTGTTAATGATGTCCAACCTGGTTCTTTTTGTTGTTAGAAGATCTCTAACCGCGCTGAACCCCTTTCCACTAAGGGCCACTTGTACAGTGCTAGTTTAACAGCCGTTTAAACCAAATTTAACCTAAAACCAGGTTTAACTATTTTTTCACCTTGTTTAGTCATAGTTTAAGGATTAAAATAGGTTTGAACCAAGTTTAAGTTAAACCATCGAAGTTGATGGTTTAAGAGCAGTTTATAGTTGAAACATAACCTATGGATATTCACAAGCATTATATTGTATTTTTAAAATGAACTTTTTGGGAGAATAAATGTGCAAGCTATATGCGATGCAAAATTAAAAATCTAGTTTGTAGATGGCCAGGTTCTAGTCATGATTCCACTATTTTCAATAACTCTTGAATTAGGGCTAAATTTGAAAATGGCTTGATGGGTGATAGTTTAATAGTAGGTGCAGAACGGTTGTACCAGGTGGGTTACTATATCTTGTAATCTGCAAGTTTAATAATAAGTATTGATTATTGTAGAAAAAAAACTACATAATTTTAATTTTAATTTTACTTATATTAATAATTAAACGTAATTTGATTTCGAGTTTCTAATATAGGATCCAGTGACGTAGCCAACGGGGTGCCTGCCCCCCCCCCCCCCCGAAATTATTAATACGTAATTTTATAATGACTTTAAACCATGTATAGATTTCTATATAAATGATTTTCAAAACACTAATGATACTTCATGTTCATCACTCGTGTCCATTGCATTAATTTATTTCATATGCAAAAAACAAAAAAGTTTGGGAATCACTGATTTAAACCCTTCTTAAACTTCGTTTATACAACACCTACGTTTTTAAACGTCGTTTATAAATTAAACCAAGTTTTACAAAACTCGAAATTAAACTCACACTGTACAAGTGGCCTTAAGTATGAGGAAAGGAGGTTAATTTACAGTTAACCCAGGGGCGTATCAGGTGCTATAATAGTTTCTGCAATAGTGCCTAACTACCAGTTAGGTAACTACTACTATGAATTGAGATCCACTATCGTTGACTTCCATTTATATCTCATAGACCCCCAATTTTTTCTTTTCGCTAACAGACCCTTTGCAGGTTGTCGTCGACCCCTGGGTGTCGATATAGACCACTTTGGAAACCACTGGTTTAAATCAAGGGGTAGACGACCCTTGTAATCCCTCGTACCTTTCACTTGTAATAAGCTGGTTGGTTTTGGTAATTATCAGGTAATTATCAGTAGTATTTAATCTTTGTATTCTACTGTAATACTAGTAATCCGGAGCAGTTCATGTAATCATCTCTCATACCTTTCATTTGTACTATCTGTAATCATTCGGTAGTGATCGGTATTATTTGTATTTAACCATATACCGTAATCTTTAAGTAATCTCAAGTAATCTTTAGATATTCATAATATAATATTGTAATCACCGGTAATCACTTGTAATTCTCGGTAATCTTATGTAATTCCTTATAGTAAAATTACGTAATTTATAGTAATTTTTACTCATAATGTAATCAGTGTAATCTACGATTACCATAATCGGTCGTACATTTTTTACAAAAATTCAAAATGATTAACCTAGCCAAAATCATCTAATTGATAATTAAATTTCAGATCAAAATATAAAAATTCAAAATAATATGAAAAATAATGCAAAAATATAAATAAATAAATAAATACACAAGTAAAAGAAAATTTGGAAATTTCTATCAATTCACATCTAAGAAATCCAAGCCACAGCATATTAGTATTGAGTTAGTCATTGTTTAAACAAAAATTTTAAATATTTTTAATTCGCTTAATCGTTGATTGCGATAATTCTCCTTCCACAAATTACATTACTGCTACGCATTTATTGGCTTTTTCACAAATAGACTTTGTCACATGCATAATATGTAATAAGTTTTCTGACATGGTAGTGTTGAACAGGTTACTTTGGCTCAGACAGTATCATTAGAAATTGTAGACTGGAAATACTTGCGATAAAGTTATCCGTAGCATTGGACAGATAAATTTTAGGAATTCTTTAAATACTCGAGTGTCAGTTTCTCTGTATGTTTTTTCCCCAACTTGCAGAGAGCGTGCAACAGTCCATTTTATTTCTACTGCCATCCTGTCCTTTTGGATTTTAGTGAAATTGTGTGAAAAATAGTGCTTTAGTGGTTTTTGGTATACAAATTTCTACGGAGAAAAGTTTTAAATTATACCAAGAACGTTAAGTGATGAATCATTGGAAGCAAATGTGACGTGCTTTCTACGATTTTATCAACTATAGAAGGGATTGTAACCGTGGCCATAAATTGATAAGGCTCGATTATGTACTGTTATCTAAAAATAGTCTCGTTATGCACATTCCCTCTTCTTTTTTATGCACGAAACGTAATGTTCATAACAAGGACGTAATTACAATTGTATCGTCAAATATGCAAATTACGTTTTGAAAACAATGAACAGCTCACTATTTCAAACACTGACACATTTTGATTAGGCAGGAACTGATTATAGTGCTTGTGTACAAAGAACTCCTCCGCTATAAGTGTGTAATTTTCGTGTGTGTTCTTATTCATCGATTTGTGACTTGTGCACACCACCTATCCAAGCGTCGATCAAAACATTTGGCTTACCGTTGCACAAATTGAAAGTATTAGATACTTCGCTTCTGATGTGAGTACATGATTTTTTTAATTGTTGTGGTAGTTGCAATAAAATACATTCACGGTGGTCCGACAACACAGACGGTTCGTCAATCCTTCCTTTCGCCGGTTATTAACGTAATTTATCGCGATAGCTCGAGAACGTTTTGATCAAGCATTTTGATGGTTTGTTCTAATTTGCGTCAAAGGAAACGGCATTGCATCTGTGGCTGTGAATTATAATTTGGTTTTCTAACCTTGGGTTCCTAAGCACGTACATACGTATGCATTTGTACTTGACTGACAATTTACAGCAATTTTCAATTGATTTTAATTAAATATTTTTTAAATTCGTTTCCACTAAACCTAAATCGTGACTTTTTGGTTCACGGATAACAATGAGGGCTTCGCAAGTTCAAGAATCACGACGAGGGTTTGGTAGGAAGACAATGAATTTTCAACCGTTTTCCTGTTGGAGAAGACCTCGTTTCTGATGAGAATGCTTTTCTGAAATACAATTATTGTGTTTTGTATGCCTATATAATATATTTTTGCAACCTTGCGCAAATGCAAATAAACTTTAATTGTTTGATAACAAACTATAAGAAAAAATGAACCCATCGCAAAATATTTCCTTTATTTGCAACAATTTGTCCTTTAATTAATATTTATTCTGAGGCCAATATACATACATAAATAGTAATTCTATTACCACAGTTGTAATTTTTTTAAAAATTGCTGTACTTTTGGAGTTAAAGTAAACTTGAAGCTGGAAGGTCGTCGGCTTAATTTTGTATTTTTAAAACAAATGGATGTTCGTGTTGTTGATTTAAGGTCGCCTTTATCTGATATCTTAAAATAGGTTAATATAATTTATTCGGTATACATTCGTTCCAAAGCTATTTATTCAACGTATCGCCAAATGGGTTCAAAAAACGAGCTCGAACCATTTCGAGTTACAATTTTCGAATAAACAAATTCGGCCCATCCAAAAGTTTACCATGAAATTTTTTTTGGTCGAAAAAATTTGTTAAAAAGTAAAAACCGCTACTCGAGAAAAATGATCGTTTAACTGTAAAAACGATAACCTTCCTTGCAACCGCTAATTAATTTTGTTAATTATTTTTTCGATTGGAACCAAAAATGATATTATGGTTTTTTCGGAAACCTCAAAATAAGGTTGTATATGGACTTAGAGAAGTTGTAAGAGGTTAATTAACTCGACATTGTTTTTTAGTAATTTTCAAGGATACGTTCATTATAATATAACGACAATGACCCTTTTATCGCTAATTATTTATTTCGATGAACCTACAAATTCACAAATAAGCTCAGACCGAACCAAAAAATTGTTACGCTCGACGCGACGCCATAATAAAACGTGTGCGAATATTGACCTCTCATTGTACGACGCTCCCAATAAACAAATAAATAGATTTAAAAAAATTGCGTCTTATCACTTTTATATTGCAGAAGCTCTAGTGGAATTGACCGAAATGTTTATTTTTAAAACTATTTTTGTTTTGCTAAACTCATTTTAGTGTTTGGTTGGTGACGGACCGCTAATGGCGTTTCCGACTTATTTTATGTAAAACTTGAATTACTAACTTTACTGTTTAATAATAACAGTACCGTTTAATTTATATTCATGTATTCTTTTATTGGACCATACCATTTATTCGGAAATAGTGAAAAGAGAACACTTCATTGTCCGGCATAAAATATTCTCGTCATTGACTTTTTCTAAAATCGTGCTAATTAATTGCAACGCAATTAACAATGAAGTTTTGCATACATCGGAAAATGTGAAATAAAGCAACGGAAACTGTTGTTTATCTAAAATAACCTGTAAACTAAAAGCACACGCCCAGTCTATTTTGGTAACACACTGTGGTTGAAGATTGGCCTATGCGCACGTGTGATTTTGTGCAAAAATTTAATTTCTGGATTATTCTTCAACAATAGTACGTATTAACCATTGATTATCTAATAAATAACTTAATGACTTTTCATTATTCCATCACTTATTTCATTTTGCTTAAGAAGGTCAAAATTTCGTCATATCCAATTAAATTTTGGATCGCTTTTCTGGTAAACAAAAAAACATATTTTTATATCCAAATATTTTCAATATCATGCAGGTTCTTCCAAAATTCCATCACACTTTTGCACATTTTTCATAACAATCCATTGTCCAAAATGAGCCTAGACCAAAAGAATTAAATAAGAAACAATCTGCGGAAGTTGGGAAGTAAAAAATATTCAATCTTCTTTGGAAGATAGAAAGCATCACGTTCGGGTCTAATAATTTTATATTATGGCAGCGAGAGTCGGGGGACTACGATAGTGGTTACATTAAAAAATTTTATCTACTAATATTTTTTATCGATGGAATTACGTGAAGTTTTTTCCCGTGTCAGTGATCCAAAATTTTTGTAAACACTTAAATTTAGCAAAGCTTTGTGCCTACACCTGGTACTTTATCTAATCTACGAGCACTGATGTATCATCCTAGTGATGCTTAGAAACTCCAGCGATTAATTTGGGCTTTCGGAATTCTGCAGCGCAGCCAATATTTGAACGTGGAAATCAAGTTTTTTACTAAAATATAATAAAATAAAAACAATTAATTAATTTTATTCAAGAATTTATTATTCTAAAATGTTATTCAAGCGTGTGGATCTTATCATAGCCAATTTACTTCATTTTATGAGACATAGACTGTTATATCTTATCCGATGATTTGTAATTTAATATCCAGAATATCCAAAGACATAAACACCAAAGCATAAACAAACAATAAATAATAAAACCGTTTTTAATATCCTTTCTCGCTGAAGAATTCTTCAATATTTACAATTTACTGCGATTATACGAATCGATTTATTCCAATCAATTACTTCCATTGTTGATTTTTTCCAAAAATTACGTAAATATACAGAAGATATGAAACTTTTACTAATTGCCCTGTTCCATTCTAATTTTTTAATTATAAATATCTAATCCTTGCTAACCAAAATAGCACTCAATGAGAGTAAATTAATAGTGATCTCAAAACCAATAAGTGCAAAGGATGGTCATCCTGGCACACAGTTGGAAAAGACAGGACATATTTATAAAATAAAAGGAGTTCATCAGTTCATCTAATTCTTTAACCAAAGTATTGTAGAAAAAACAATAACAAATAAATTTTTGTACACGAGGTTTCTTGGATTTTCTTAGATTTCCTGAGATTTTCCAAGATATCTTCAGATCTCTATAGAATTTTGGATGGTTAAAAGTTATGAGTACGAAAAAGTAGAGTAAAATAAAGCTCATCGATAGTATTCCTAGGGATTTTTTGAATTTCCCTGAATTTTCTCGCATTTCATTAAATTTCTTGAAATTTCCCAAGATTTCCCTTCTCAAGGATCTTGCAGGACTTTCGTTCGCTCTAACTTAGGAACTAAAAATACTCATCCGTTTTTCAAAAATTAAAAATAAAATATTCTCCTGAATTTGCTAGGATTTCCTCCGAGTTTGGATTTGGAAACTTTGTTCCAGCTCAAAAGTGGTAGAAGAAATATTGCCAGTGGCGCAACTATAGGAAGTGTGAGCCTTGCGTTCTATATTAAATAGCTGGGCCTCCCAAGTAACATTTTGTGCTAAATATCAACTACAAGCACGGTATGTCAGCTTAAAATTCAGCTATTGATTTTTAGTAACGTCAGAAGCTGAATTGCTAATTTGGCGGCAAGAAACAGCTGAAATTTCCCTACGTCAGCTGTTCAAAATGCTGAAACAGCTGATATTCAGCGCTGATTCAGCTGATGTATCGAAGCGTCAGCTTAAATCAGCTAATTTGCTGAAACTGAAAACAGCTGAATTTTAAGCTGATAAACCGCAGTGGCAGAAAATAATTTGCTGACAAAGTTTTTCAGCACGAAATGTTCGTGCACGAAAATTTCAGATCTGAAGGTTTCGGACCCTTCAGGTACCAGGCCTTGTTCCGTGGAACCCCAGCGGTAGTTACGCCACTGGCAACTACTGTTCTTAAGTTTCACAAAAAAGCACAGAAACGCCTAAACTATTGGATATAAATTTTGGTTTCGCAGAATTTTTGTAGAAAATTTAATTCTTTAAATAAAAGCGGACTCGGCCAATATCCATCAGTTGCGTAAATTAAAATTTACCAACGTTTTTCTATCAACTTGAAAGAAGTATTTCTTTATTTTGAATAAATTTAATATTAAAATTAATTGATTAAAAAATCTGATTGAAAAATAAATCAGGAAAAGAAAACTAATTAATTGTTGTTGTTATTTTATAGGCGAGTTTAAGAGTCGCATAAACTATAGTTTATGCACAATTTCATAATAAAAGTTAATCTAGTGCATCTTAAAATTCAATAGGGAAATTTAGTTAGTCAGTCAAACGTTTTATATTAGTTTGTTTGGCTAATTTTAAAGTTATGTTAAATTTTATTATGAAATCGGCCTCAAACCTTATAGAATTATAGAAGGATTTATCAGAACAGCATTCCAAATTAGTAGATATTGTATCTGGTGTTCCATCCAAAACTTTTTTAAACCATTAAAAAATAATGGAAGTGAGTGCACCTGTAGATTTCTAATGTTGAAATAATAATAATTTATTAGTTATTTGTGTACTCCATATAATTGCTGAACGTAACACCCGGCTTAATATAACACAGTTTTTCATAGTAACTTTACTTTTATCCAGTGGCGGCTCGTAACATTTTCTAGTGGGAGGGCACAAAATTAAAAAATTTTTTATTTTTTTTTAAATATCTATTTATAATGAAAATCTCTATCCTTATTGTTAGAAAAATGTTCAATTACTTTATCATCATAATCTGGTATTCATCGAACAAAGTTTTTTCAATAAACAGCACTGCCAGAGCATTTAATATGCATTTAATTTAATAGCTTTGAGAAATCAATTTATCGGGTGCAATATTTAATTTGGTTTGTAATTCTGTCACACTAGATAAAATTTAATTTTATTAAAAAAAATAGATAAAATTTGTATTGTATAACCTAATGGTTTAATAAAAGACCATAATCGTTCACAAATTTGTTCTTCATACACGTGACGAAATATCACAACTAACTGTTGTTGATTTGAATAATCTTTTTTTTTATAAAATTAATTTTTACATGTTACATAAAATTGAAATAAATAATCTGTAGTTTCGTGCGCGTTGATTTGCGTGATGACTTCACTTTCATAAACTGCAAATATTGCGTCTACAGTTCGTTTTGTATCGTTTTTGAAGTTCCTTTAAATAATTTTGCTTCTTTTATATTATGTACGCCAAGAACGAAATCGAATTCAGCAGCAAAATCGATTAAACCCAAATAAATACGATAATCGATAATATATAATATAATCGAATATCGATAATCCCTAACACATTATAAGCAATTTCTGCATTTATATGATTAAATATAACTTCACCGCTAGTAACGCACGGAAATTTTTCTTTTTTTAACAACTAACAATAAAAACAAAATAGTTTATTAGTAATATGTATAATATTATGTATTGCTCAAAATGTATATTAAATACTTGATACATTTTAAACGTAAAAACATAACACAACTTGTGAACTAAGTACAAAACACAAACATGTCATACACTACTGGTGTTATGAACCCAATTGTTAACCGACAAGGGTTTCTTAAAGTGTGACCCGTTTTCAACCTGTCGGTCGACTTGAAAAATGTATTTTTAGTAGCTTTTAGTATTTTAGCTTGACTGTCGCGCAATATCGTTAGCTGGCGTCTGGGAGGCGATTTGCGTGATAATATACTATAAAATTTATTTTTTAAATAATTAATAATTAATTAAAAAATTTTGGGATGGGAGGGCACGTGCTCCTGTGCCCTTTAAGACAAGCCGCCACTGCTTTTGTCAAGTCATATAAATAAGTAAAATTAAAATTTTTTACAATGTAAACAAATTATAGTATCCAAAGTAGAATTCAGGACGCTTTTATAATCAACGTTTACATAATCACGATAATAATGCTTTACGTAATTAATAGCAAAAGAGGTAGATTTTCACTTAATTTGATATGGGAAATTTGTTAATCAAAAGTTGATGCAAAAGATTAAAGACGGAAATTCATTGCTTACCATCACCATCCTACAGAATTTCGGATAAGTTTAGGAAGAAAATAGCTTGTAATTAAATTTTGAACATTCCTGAAAGATTATCCAAATCAAAATTCAAATAATTATAGCCATAATAAACATACGTAAAAATTTTGAAAATATTGCCTGTGGCACACAATTCCTAGAAGATTACTGCAAAGTTAAACATGTTCTGAATTGTATAAACCAGCACGCGGCAAATTGAATTGTGCGCATGTTTACAAAAATTTCAAGTAGTTTAAAATCAGGATCTTTACGCGCAGTAACCTTTTAAAAGTAACAACCAAATTTAAAAAATAATTTTTGTTCGGAAAAGTGAATGAAAATTTTGGTGAATTACGGCAGAAGGAAGTTATATCCTTTGGGACATCGCAACGTGAACGTAAGATAATTTTAAATACTATTACATTTTTAACGGAAATTGTTGCAAGATCTTCGTTTTGGGGCAATTTAAAGTTATTTTCTGAAATTTGAAAATTTTTAAATTTTCTTAATTTTAAACAAAATCATGAACATTTAGAGCAATTTTGTAGTTAATTACCCGTTTAGAATGATTTAAAATTTAAACCAGGTTTATAATAATAATTTATATTTATTTTATCGATTTTAATTATTATATTATTTAAGAAAATGGCTTTTTTATGCAACTTGTTTTCTTTTGCATATCTAATGTTATTTCTTCTTTTTTGAATTTTAAATCAGGTTTACACTTTTAATTCAGCTTAAGTATACCATATCCGATGGTTCTGCTTATTTTGTTTTTCTTTTGGCAAAGGGGTACGAAAACACCGGTGCTCAATTCAGATGCACTCTCCATATTTGGTAATGTGGGTATCTGCTTAGATTTATATCAAGTTGTGTTTGTTCCCATTTAACCACTTTCACTAATGTGCAACAATGAACGAAACTTGAGTCTATCTTCTTATCGCAAAAAGTAAACGTGGAAGACTTTCTTAAATAGTGTTTAGTTTCTTTACCAAACAGTATTATCGTTATTTTCTCAGTTATTAAGTTTAAGTATCCACGTGTGACCTTTATTTCCACACCTTATCATGGTAAACAAGATTCCGTATGATGTTTTGATAAGCTCTCAGAAAGCCTCGAGTGGATTTTATGACTGTTTTGGAACTTTTTCAAAATACTGCTAATTGATCATAATATCGAAATAATAATAAATATTTTTAATTAAACGGTAAAAGTTGATTCAAATTGAAAGTAGAGAAAGTGTAATTATATTATTTATTAAATGTAAATGCGAACTACCTTAACGTAGTGCGTTATCAATACGCCAATCTGAACGTCAGGTTATATAAAACTAAAATAAATTACTAATAACAAAAATGCAGAGAAACTTGACAATATTTGTGAAAGTTTAGACGAATTTAAATATGTAATGCAAAACTTTAATTTATGCATGTAATCTATCAACATTTTATAGAAATGCAATCAGTAACATTGCATTTTGATTATAATTTCTATCGACTTTCCTTTATGGAAAATTAATGATAGCTGTAGGGATCAATTTTGGGCACGAGAAAAACGAATATACCGTTATCGCTACTTAACGTTGCGCATTTCCTTTTTATTAGAATATATTTATTAAACGCACTTTTTTACGGTTTTTGACCTCTAAAAAATCAATTTTTTCCAAAACGATTCCAATTTCAACGAACTACTAAAGCAAAAACGCCATACCACCTACATTAGTCTCTGCTGTTTGTCATAATAACAGTCATTAAGTAATTAATTCTGAAGTGCATTGTACCTTAGCTAAACAATGACTTGTCTCTTACACGTGTTGTTCCTCTTCCATAATTATTTTATAATTTCTATTAGAATTTTATTTTCAAAACATTGAGAAACACGGTGTCACTTTTATCCAAATAACGGCGATTTTTTTACGAGGCACAACCAAGGCCATAAAGCGGTTTTAGCTCATTAGTGGGGTACAACACTGGATGTACAAAGATCTCCAATTCGATTTATGAGGTCGCAAAAAAATGAATCATCCAGCACCACAGCAGCAGGAGCAGCAACAGCAGCACAACAACAAAGAAAGTAATCCCGGACAGTGGCGCAGCCAAGGGGGAGGGGGGCTGTGCCCCCCCCCCAGACACTCTTTCTTTTTTTAATGACTATAGCCGCTTTTTACCGGTTCAAAAAAAAATAACAAAAAAATGATTGAGTTCAACTGTTCGATGTGATTGTAGTTACGTACTGTTTTTAGTGTAGCACTTGTTGCTTGTTGGTAGCTAATCAGCCAAGACAGTTAATTTAGGTCTGGCATCTTCGGGCCCCTAAGGGCAGATTTACCAAATTGTTGCCTATGGGCACTACTTTGAGATGCCGCCCCTGTTATACTAACAGGGGCCTAACAGAAGTAGTTTGGAGCAAAAGGGGGGGTGCAGGTAGGGGCGTGGTCAACGGATTTTTAGTGTTTACTGAAATTTCAAATACAAAGTAACTTTAGTATGGATAATTAACAATCAGTTTTAATTCTTAATCTTAATGACCGCTATTTATTGAAAATAAGGATAGGTATTGCAATGGTATTTTAGCAAGAAGCTATGTTCCCAAGGTTGCTCTTGAAGGCGGGAGTAGAGACGGTCGTATCTCAGGTTGGGTTCTTTCGTTGATTTGAATTGCTCTTGTCCAAATTAAATGAATTTGTTTACCAAATATAATTAAATAAAAAAAAAATTTCTTCTTGTCAAAAAAACTCAATAAACCGTATTTCAACAAAATATTTCCAATAAAAAAAATGCTTCTCCATAAATAATTATCAATCCAAAAGCCAATGCAAAGCAAATGTTAACTAAAATTTTAATAATCTTCGAAGGGAAAGAAGTTTCGTTGTTAGCGTTATCTAAATCGCCTGCTTATCAATAGCACCATTCGTTCCTACGAATGCAATAATTTTTAATTTTCCAATTTTTAATAATTCAAACTCAATTTTTATTTTCACTGTTCTCTTTCCAATTCCATCAAACCAATCAAATCAACTATTGTTCAGTAGCCACTCATAAAAAAATTTCCAAAATTCAAATATCAAAATATTTTATATCATACGCATAAAATCACTTTATTTAAATATTTAAATTATTGCTTACAAATTCAAAAATCACAATTCTCAAAAATAAATCACAGAGCCAAAATCATCGACCAGCTCGGTCAGCCATCTTGGCAAAAAAGCCTCTCTCGTCCACTCTTGTTTCCCCACCTTGCACTCTTTCAAAACTACCAAATCAAAATCATAATTTACAAAATTTTACCAAAAGAGTACAGGGTGGGTCCAAATATTTGGTAACACGACAGTATATTACAATAAAAAGATTGGCAACAAAAATCAAGGATAAATCTTTCGCACTGAGTTATTTCGGAAATGCCGTACTTTAATTCTCACTTTAATTTAAGGTAGGTAACAGTGGTAACACAATAATTATACTCGAAAATAAGATGACCACGCCCCTTTTTCCGAAAATTTTTTGCCTGCGGCGCTTGCCTTCGGCACAGCTCGCTTCACTCGCATCTTTTAGCCCCCCCCATAACAAAAACCTGGCTGCGCCACTGATCCCGGATGTCTTTTACCAATTTTGACAATTTTTTAATTTACGATCGAGCATAAAAAAATAAGAGACTTTATTTTTTTCTCCTCCGAACTCTTTGAACTTAAATTCAGCTGGACTCAATAAAACCTGCTAGCAAGTTCACATATTTTTTTATTTACCTATTCCAAAATTTAAAAATAAATTGTTATCCTAATTTTTCTATTAATATGTACAACATTCCCTTTTACTTCACTTTTTCAAGATCATTCCAAATGGAACCAAATGGGAAATTCCAAATATCACAAAAATTCTTAATAACTTTGTAAGCACAGATATTTGGCCTGCAATACACCAAAATTAGTACAAAAATTCGAAGTACCTACATAATTAGAACGAAAAATTAATTTTATTTCAAAATAATTCTGTAAATACACTAATATTGCTACAACCCACCAAAAATAATAAAAAAATTGTGTGGGTGTATTTTAAGATAGAATAAAAACAAAATTTTAAAAAGGAAAAAGAAACTTTTTGGTGTTGTGGGCGGATTTGTTCTTCTCAAAATTTTTAGTTTTCGAACCGTTCAATTGTTTAATTTTCTATAAATAGCGGGTATGTCGTTCTATTATTTTTATTATTATTATTATTTAATTTGTCCGTTATACTACAAGGTTACGCACCTGTAACTGTATAAATTTAAAATTTAAATTTAGGAATCTCAACTATGCGTGTAATAAATTGTATTAAATTTTGTATTACATAATATTTAGAAGGCATTATGACATTATTTAATTACAAGTAAATTTAGAGATAACCATAAACTTCTCACCTTGAGGTGAAAATAATAATGGTTATTAAAAAATTAACTAAACGTTCTATTTGTTTTAAAAATTATCCCTGCTGTGTAATTATTGCACGGCAATTAAATGTTTTAATTACTTGTGCGTAATTTGTGTATTGGAATTATCAATTTAAGATTGTTACGTAACCGAATAAAAAAGTTAAGGAAGAGCAGTTGTTGGATGACCTTTAGTTTACCGCACATCGTACCAGTTGTGACCAACACATGACTTTCTTTATCCCATATGAATTTCTATTTCAAATATTTCTAATGCGGTTCTGTTAGGAAAGAGTTCAAACTATACAATGCGATGGACAGTGAAGTAGATCTTGTAGTACCTAAAAATTGGGTAAAATCTGGCACTTTTGGCCGGTCAGATTTAACCTAATTTTTAAAAAATTATTTGTATGCTCCTTTTTGCCGAAAACTTTTAAAATGTGACGGTCGTTGATTGAAACCAAAAAAATGAATATTTTCAAAAATTATAAATCACTAGGACAATTGGGGTACTGCAAAATGTATTCTAACGGGACCAGTATTTTAATGCGTAACGGTAACTCTAAATATTTAATATGTATTATCAACAGGGCCGTATTTAAGAGGGGGGTTAGGGGTTACAACCCCCCCCCTCCCCGAAATTATTTATCAGCAATAATAATTTTAAATTGCTATAAATTCTTTGTACCAAATTTTAAAGGGAGTAGGGGGCTGGCTTACCTAAATGAAGGTAGCATAATAAGCCAATTGTGGCCTGAGTGCGCATAACTCCGCAAGGGGCTGTCCTTCACCAAAAATCCAGAAGTGACCACCCTGACAATTGAACACACGGACAAGTGACCACCACCCCGACAAATAAACACATATACAGGCCTCCCACAACAAATTTTATAGATTTTAGGTAGGAATTTAGGAAATTTTATAGAAAAATTTTAGGAATTTCGATGGAATTTTTATAACAAAATTTAGGAATTTACAATAAAATTTAAGAATTTTTAGGAAGAAATTATTATGCTACATTTTGTAATTGTAAATGTTTTTTTTTAAATTATTTTGCGATATCACTTGCCCCACACCACTTCCATCAACGCGAAATTCCACTTTACATAATTTACAAACTGCTGAATGTTCTTTTTGTGCAACACATTTCAACCAATCGAAACTATTCTCCCAAACTTTGCAATACTTCGTAACTGAACTAGGCATTTTCACACTGCTTTTTATTAAAATTAATTTACAGGTAATTTGTAGATTCACTAAATCTTTATTTAGTATATCTTTTTATTTTACAATAAAACTGATTTTCAATATTTTGATTTTAGGGTCGTGGTGTTTTGAATATTATGTAAAATCAAAATCCTAATTGGTATTACTTGGTATCAGTGGCGGCTCGTGAAAAATATTCTTGGGTGTTCTGCATTATAAAAATGGCAAGATATCAGAAAATGGCAATCTCAAAAAATAAATTTACATATTGCACATTTTTAAATATTAAACGTATAACACTTATCTAGAATGTATTACTTTATATGATTTTACATTTTTACAATAAATTGCAATTCTAACTAATTTTATTAAGTACAGCTTATGAGAGAAGTTGTGTTAAAAATATTAGTAATATTTCATTTTATTTTTTCTTCATTTAATATTCATAAGCATTTATTTTATGTACTAGTAGGTATAAGATACTATCTTCGATATTCATAATTTCAATTAAAGTTCATAACGCAAGATGTGTTTAAAATAAAATCGTACATATATGTTCGTAAAACCAGAGCTGAAATATGAGCAGAACGGTTGTACATTTGGTGGGTTGTTCCTATATCTTGTAATCTGCGAGTTTAATAATAAACATTATTATTGTAGAAAAAACCTACATAATTTTAATTTTATTGTTATTAATAATTAAACGTAATTTCATTTTGAATTTCTAATATAGGATCTGCCAAAAAATAATTTTACTTCTATTTTGATAATAGTATTTATAAGAAACTTGGTAAAATTAAAATTTGTACTAAATTTTCAAATTACACTATATTACGAGTATTAAACTATTGCATTTTATTGTTTAACCATGTTGTTGAACAATTAATGAACAAAAATTAACTTACTAGTTGTTTTCATAAGTCAAATTTTAAATTATATTACAAAAATACGGCATGTAATTCTGCATAAGATGCAGCTCAATTTGTAGTGTATACCGTGGTGTTAGGATTGTCCTAACACCACGATGTATACTGGTATGGATACGATTCCACCCGATAGCTCGCGTCATTTCATGTTCAGAATCATTTCCAGCACATCGAAGTTAAACAGTGATTTCGAAAGCGTAACGGACTTGTATTAATTATTACAGTACTTATTTGACTGACTGATAAAAGTACTTATAACTCAATAAGAAGCGCGCTTTGAAACCAAAATTGATTAGTCTTCAATTATTGAAATAATTTGAAATGTGGTGGTTATACTAATAAGTAATAATTAATTTGGTACACTTTATTCTGATATTTGGCGGTTCTGCAGCTCTGCAGTTCCTATGGTAGAACCGCCCCTGCTTGGTATTAGTAATACCAACTTAATATTTTTTAATTTTGAAATTTAAATTTTAAAATTTTGAATTTTTTTTTAAATTTAAATTTTGAAATTTAATTAAAAAAAAAACTGCAACAATATAAAATAATTTTAGGATATACAACTGAACCCGGAGTCAACTGAACACACGCAATAAAATAAAATAGAACATAAAACTCAACCTATAACCTAATTTCGACTGTTCTTACTTATTTCGATAAAGTTAAATATTATTAAAAATACATAATAAACTCATTAATAAACTATATTCTTTATTATACTAAATAAACATTAAAAACACGTGGCATTAAAACTCTGTTATTACATTAACCCTCAATCGGTTGGTTCGCTAACATAATACTTCTGACCTGGCACAAATTCATTTGCATTCACATTATACTTTATAACCGAATACTTCTGACCTGGCACAAATTCGTTTGCATACACATTATACTTTATAACCGAATACTTCTGACCTGGCACAAATTCTTTTGCGTTAATGTTATATTTGGTCTCCACATCGGATAATCCTTGCACGCACGGAACCTCCTCGGCAGACAAAGAGAGAATGTTTTTCACCTCTTTCAGGACTTCTTTTAGAAAACCTAGTTCTGTACACAAAATACACATGTCAATATATTTAATTATCACTAAGCTCTCACTACACTCAAAACCATTTTCACAGTTTTGGTAAATTTCAAAAACGGGTTGGGTAAACTTGGGGTGACTCGCACCAAATTAAAAGTGTAAAACAAGTTCGGGGTATTCTCCGTTTAGTCACGTCAAATTTTGATTATTATGGGGAGTTTCTGAACAAAATTACTACTACGCGATTAAATGCTTACAGTGATTCAAAAATAAACAACTTTGATGAATCCGCTATTAATATTTTTTATAACAGATATGAAATCTGGTGGTAATGGAAAAAGTTAAAAAAAGTACCGTAATAAAAGTATAAATAATTGATAACCTCCTCCTTTTTTTGAAGTCGGTTAAAAATAATAAAAATATAAGTAATAAAACAAATATACAAATACAGAATTAAAAAATTACAAATTTTAAATTGCAGAAAATATAAAAATATAAAAAACTAAAAATATAAAAAACTAAAAATACTTTAGATGGATTACTAACCTTTATCAGAAAAACGCGTAAGGGAAACCTCCATATTCTAAATATTATGCTCTTTTTCCAAAAAGCCTTGCACTATTAAAATTCTTATGACCTTGACAGAACAAGTGGTTAGTTCAAACTGAATAAGTTACAAGAATAAGTTACTACCCTATGGTTTAACTTAGTGTAAAACGTTTTAAACAGGATTAAGTTGGTAACTCAGATTAAAATTAAAAAATTTTCATAACGGTTGTGAAATCTGGCTCCTCCTTTTTTTGAAGTCGGTTAAAAATAATAAAAACATAAGTAATAAAACAAATATAATAATACAGAATTAAAAAATTACAAATTTTAGATTGCAGAAAATATAAAAATACAAATATACAAATACGTGTAAAACTTTTAAACAGGATTAGGTTGGTAACTAATCAGATTAAAATTAAAAATTTTTCAAAACAGATGAGAAACCTAGTGGTAATGGAAAAAGTTAAAAAAGTACCGAAAAGAAAAATTAGAATATATAGAGCCATGTTCATCATGTCTAAAATCCTATGCCCAAAATTTAGGGCAATTTATTGATAATGGGTCAATAAAGACTCGAAACGTCGGACAATTTTGTTGTTTATTACTGAATTAACAGGTTTATTACTGAATCAACAAATTATTTATCAACAATAATAATTTTAAATTGCTATAAATTGTTTGAACCAAATTTTAAAGGAAACATAAAATTTATGACCATCATGGGCAGCATAGCTCTTCCGCAATACATTAGAGTGAGCATGGTAAACCCATAAATTGTTTTATATTTTGGTGTGAATTTTATGTATAAATGTACATTTGCTTAAGATTTGTGAAATTTAGTTTTTCATTTTGAAAACATTATTTTACCATTGCCATCGGTAAAATAAGAATTTAGTTTGTGATTTTTATTCAAATTTTAAAATTAAAAAATTTTAAGTTTAAAATTAGAATATGAATTAACACTTTAAATAAAAACAATTTCTCACAAAATTTCAACTTTTTTGCGGTTACTTTCGACCAAAATAATTTCAAACAAAATTTTCCAATAACAATAGTCAAAAATAAAAGTACACGTATTTGTATATTTGTATTTTTAAATTTTATAATTTTTTAATTCTGTATTATTATATTTCTTTTATTACTTATGTTTTTATTATTTTTAACCGACTTCAAAAAAAGGAGGAGCCAGATTTCACAACCGTTATGAAAATTTTTTAATTTTAATCTGGGTTACCAACTTAATCCTGTTTAAAACGTTTTACACTAAGTTAAACCATAGGGTAGTAACTTATTCTTGTAACTTATTCAGTTTGAACTAACCACTTGTTCGGTCAAGGTCATAAGAATTTTAATAGTGCAAGGCTTTTTGGAAAAAGAGCATAATATTTAGAATATGGAGGTTTCCCTTACGCGTTTTTCTGATAAAGGTTAGTAATCCATCTAAAGTATTTTTAGTTTTTTATATTTTTAGTTTTTTATATTTTTAGTTTTTTATATTTTTAGTTTTTTATATTTTTATATTTTCTGCAATTTAAAATTTGTAATTTTTTAATTCTGTATTTGTATATTTGTTTTATTACTTATATTTTTATTATTTTTAACCGACTTCAAAAAAAGGAGGAGGTTATCAATTATTTATACTTCTATTACGGTACTTTTTTTAACTTTTTCCATTACCACCAGATTTCATATCTGTTATAAAAAATATTAATAGCGGATTCATCAAAGTTGTTTATTTTTGAATCACTGTAAGCATTTAATCGCGTAGTAGTAATTTTGTTCAGAAACTCCTCATAATAATCAAAATTTGACGTGACTAAACGGAGAATACCCCGAACTTGTTTTACACTTTTAATTTGGTGCGAGTCACCCCGAGTTTACCCAACCCGTTTTTGAAATTCACCAAAACTGTGAAAATGGTTTTGAGTGTAGTGAGAGCTTAGTGATAATTAAATATATTGACATGTGTATTTTGTGTACAGAGCTAGGTTTTCTAAAAGAAGTCCTGAAAGAGGTGAAAAACATTCTCTCTTTGTCTACCGAGAAGGTTCCGTGCGTGCAAGGATTATCCGATGTGGAGACCAAATATAACATTAACGCAAAAGAATTTGTGCCAGGTCAGAAGTATTCGGTTATAAAGTATAATGTGTATGCAAACGAATTTGTGCCAGGTCAGAAGTATTCGGTTATAAAGTATAATGTGAATGCAAATGAATTTGTGCCAGGTCAGAAGTATTATGTTAGCGAACCAACCGATTGAGGGTTAATGTAATAACAGAGTTTTAATGCCACGTGTTTTTAATGTTTATTTAGTATAATAAAGAATATAGTTTATTAATGAGTTTATTATGTATTTTTAATAATATTTAAATTTTATCGAAACAAGTAAGAACAGTCGAAATTAGGTTATAGGTTGAGTTTTATGTTCTATTTTATTTTATTGCGTGTGTTCAGTTGACCCCGGGTTCAGTTGTATATCCTAAAATTATTTTATATTGTTGCAGTTTTTTTTTTAATTAAATTTCAAAATTTAAATTTAAAAAAAAATTCAAAATTTTAAAATTTAAATTTCAAAATTAAAAAATATTAAGTTGGTATTACTAATACCAAGTAATACCAATTAGGATTTCGATTTTACATAATATTCAAAACACCACGACCCTAAAATCAAAATATTGAAAATCAGTTTTATTGTAAAATAAAAAGATATACTAAATAAAGATTTAGTGAATCTACAAATTACCTGTAAATTAATTTTAATAAAAAGCAGTGTGAAAATGCCTAGTTCAGCTACGAAGTATTGCAAAGTATGGGAGAATAGTTTCGATTGGTTGAAATGTGTTGCACAAAAAGAACATTCAGCAGTTTGTAAATTATGTAAAGTGGAATTTCGCGTTGATGGAAGTGGTGTGGGGCAAGTGATATAGCAAAATAATTAAAAAAAAAAAACATTTACAATTACAAAATTTAGCATAATTATTTCTTCCTAAAAATTCTTAAATTTTATTGTAAATTCCTAAATTTTGTTATAAAAATTTCATCGAAATTCCTAAAATTTTGCTATTAAATTCCTACTAAAATCTATACAATTTGTTTTGGGAGGCCTGTATATGTGTTTATTTGTCGGGGTGGTCACTTGTCCGTGTGTTCACTTGTCAGGGTGGTCACTTCTGGATTTTTGGTAAAGGACAGCCCCTTGCGGAGTTATGCGCACTCAGGCCACAATTGGCCCATTATGCTACCTTCATTTAGGTAAGCCAGCCCCCTACTCCCCAAGCTATCTCAACCTTAAGATGAACTCGAGAATTTTAGAGGGCCGCATGTCCCTAATACTGGCCATAGTAGGTCAGAGCTCCCCCAATATGGATCCTCTATTTGACGCCAGGGCAGGGCACCTGCAAGGCAGATGTTCCGCCGTTTCGTCTGCTGCTCCGCAGCCACGATAGACGGGACTTTCTACAAGACTCATCGTGTGTAGATGCTTGTTCAGCTTGCAGTGCCCCGTCAGAAACCCCGCAATAATGCGTAGGTTACCACGAGACAGCTGTGTATAATATTTAGTATACCTGCAGGAGGGCCTGCGTATAGCTGCCCTCGCTTGACGACATGCTACAACATTCTCCCATATTCTACCATATAGTTTCTGAGTCTGCTCTCTTATCAGGGTATTGATCGTGCTGACCGCCGGCGTGACAAAAGGCTCAGGCCCATAAGGTGGGTGACCCGCGCCCATTCTCGCCAGCATATCGGCCCTCACATTACCCTCATTATCTTGATGTCCTTTCACCCAACTGAGTGTAAGGTTGTTGAAGGTTGATATTTCATTCAGTGTCCGATAAAATTGAAGTATCAGCCCCGAGTTGACCCTGTGGCGGTTTAGTGCCACAAGAGCCGCTCTACTGTCTGTAAATATCTGTATTTTTTTGTCTTGGATATTTCTGTCCTTGATTGCTTTCGCGCCGTGTAGTATGCCAATTTGCTCCGTTTGGAACGCCGAGGCATATTTATCCAGCGATATAGGTATGTTTAGCTGCAGTTCATGGGAAAAGATTCCAGCACCTGAGCCATCAACCGTTTTAGAACCGTCAGTGTACAGTGATATATCTGTCTCAGCAGTTCTTGTTGTATCTAACAAAATGTTAAATTTCCTATCAAATAGGTGAATAGGGGAAATCCTGTCCGCATCCAGGTCCAAGATAGGGAGCCCATCAGAATAGTGGCCCCCCCTCAGGATCCCCGAGTGCCTTCCGACCCCCTGCCTACTGGTCCAAAGCCCCCACGCTCGCAGCCTAAGGGCAGCCTTGACCGCCTGCTCCTCCACATGGAGATCCAGTGGAGGGAGACAGAGAAGAGCCGCCGTGGGAGCGGTTCGCATCACTCCTGTCACCGCTAGGCAGACCGTTCTCTGCACCCGGTGGAGGGAGGACGCTACTGTTGCCAGCTTGGTTCTAGGCCACCAAACCAAGGCACCGTAATATAGCATAGGCCTAATTATGACGGTGTAGAGCTACAGGGCAATCCTAGGAGAAAAGCCCCCGGATCGCCCCACGACATTGCCAGAAGGCCATGCTTGCTCTCGCAGTTTTATAACTGACATGTTTGCCCCAGTTTAGCTTCTTGTCAAGTATTAGGGTGGTCACTTGTCAGCGTGGTCACTCGCCACGTGTTCGGTTGTCGTGCGTTCACTTGTCGCGGGTTTGCTTGTCGTGTGGTCACCTGTCATAGAATCGGCAGTTTCCTTACCCCGTACGCGTTTTTCTTATGGAGGTTAGTAATCCATCTAAAGTATTTTCACTTTTTTATTTTTATATTTTCTGCAATCTAAAATTTGTAATTTTTTAAATCTGCATTTTTATATTTGTTTTATTACTTATATTTTTATACACATTTTCCGGTAAATGTGCACTTATGCCGGCGCCTATGGTAAATGTACATACAATGTACTTTTCCCAATAGAAATAGGAATATCTGCACATATACCAAGCGATGTTGGAAAAAGTAGTTTTCATCTTTTATTATTGATTATTAAGTGAAACTCAAACCAAACAAAATATAAAACAACAAAATACCAACTACAAAATAATATATTTAAAACGTTAACTTCAGAAATTCATTCAAAATTCAAATGTCAAAATATTTAATTTCGAAAAATTTTTAAATTCTAAATATTAATAAAATTCGAAATACCAACGATGGTAACATTATAATTTTAAAATTCTCTCTCTTTCTATCGTCACGCAAGTCTAACTTCTCCCCCCCCCCTCTTTTAACTCATTGTGCTATAATTAAATTATAATTTCACGATACCCACTTAGATATTTTTTTTAAATAAATTAAAAATTGAAAAAATAAATATTAATAATAATAATAATAGTAGTAGAGCTTTTTCAGGCTCATGGCTTGATATATATTTTATATAAATATTTTATATAATATTTTATATAAAAATATATTTATATAAAATACAAAATATTGTTCTATATTTTCTCATAATTTAATATTTATTATGTAATGATATTTTATTTGATGATTTTTGTTTTGAAATTTAAATTAAAAGGAAATGTAAAGATTGGCAGTAGATTTGATTTTGATTTTGTTAGTTTTAAGATATTTTTGATAAGTTTCTTTTTGAAGTGAAAAATAAATAAATTAATTTTAAACGAGTATTTTAATTGAGTAGTGAGATTAAATTTCAAGAATTTTTGGTAAGAAGAAAGTTGCAAGATAGAAAAAAGAGTCTCATCTCATTGTAAGTAAGGGGTAGTTACAATTTATTAGCAGAAGAGAAATTTAACAAATTAAAAGAAGACCCCTATATATTACAATATATTATATATTAAATATTTTAAAATAAATATTAATGCTTTAAATTAATTTTATTAAACTAATTAAATTAGAAATTAAAACCAGCATAATAATTAATTAATCTTCATTGCATCCCTGATTGTTGCTGTGGCATTTCAAATTGATCAAGTTATTTATTTAAAAATATTATAACATTGAAAGGTACTTTAGTTAATTTATTTATATTCACATTATCCTGTATTCGTCGATTCACTTTTACCAAGGTACTCACACAGAGAAAAAACATGAGTACTATTTAAAAAAAATTATGTACATTCTTAAATTATGGTTATTATTTATGGCCAAGAAAAGTATTTTAAAAATGTACAATGGTATATTTTAAATATTACCATGAGAAATGAACGGTGGTTGTATTACATTGTACGTAATAACTTGTAGCTTTTACGATATATTGTAAACACATTTGCAGTATTTACTAATAAATTCTATATAGAACAATTGATTTTGTAACATTCTCTGGTAGTATTCACAAATTATTTCTAAAAGGAACCGTTGGTTTGTAATTTCATTGGTAGTATTTATAAATCAATTGTAACAGAAACAATTGGATTTGTAAAATTCTCTGATAGTATCCACATATAATTTGTAAAAGGATCACTAATTTTTGTAATCCCACGGTCTGCTGCCTAGTTTTTACAGATACAATAATAATACTTTATAAAAATGTATTATGTTTTTAAATAAAATACTAATTTTTAAAAACAATTTTAAAGAAACTATCAATCAATTAAATTTGTTTTCTATATTCTATATGAAATGGAAAAAATGTGGTTAAATCATTAAAATAAGATAAATTTACTGTTTATTTTATTGACTTATAAAATAACATAAAATAAACAAACAAGTAGAAAAATAAGCAAATAAAAAATAAAAAAAGGTTAAATTATTTTTGAAAGTATGAAAAAATTTCCGTTTTTGATACCATCAACGCAAAATTGTCAAAGTTAAAAAACAAAATTATTTTGTTACAATTAAAGAAATAATTTCACATTACGGTATAACAAATGTCGAAACACACGTATAAATCAAATCAAGTCAATTTATGTATGTATATATAAATTAGATAAATTTGAAGGATTTTAATTTTATTAACTAAATATTTAAGAAAACCATTTTGTTTTGAAGTTGAAAATTTTACCTTGGTATTGAGAAATAGTAATTTTCGAAACTAGTATAAAATTATTTATAACCATTTATTTCATTATCCTTTCAATTAATTTTTAATTATATTTAATAACAAACTAACACTTGTATGAACCCCACTGCCGGGATCTTTTATATTGTAAAAATATTTGTTTATAACTTGCCACACAGCTTCACTCGGTTTTGGATATGAAAAATTAAAAACAAAAAAAATCATAAAACAGACGTCCAAAGCCCTTAAAATATTGTGAAATCTAAATTTGATATTATCCCAGTACACATAAATTTCTTTTGGATCCAAAATGCTTTCTCCGATGATTCCTATATAGGGTTGGATGCTAGTTTCATGTTCATTTTGATGAATAATATAAGAATCCCATGCGGTTATTGTACGATGAATATTAATAATCGACAACTGGGAATCTTTAACAGTAAATCTTTTGGTACGCTTAGTACCATTACTAGCTTTGACAATAGTTCTTGTTGTCGGAACTAAAATAACGGGAAGCAAGTACAAAAGTGCTGCATTACGACCATCTAAAAATTAAAAAAAAAGTAAAATATTATTGCTATTATATGATACGGAAATTATAAATTTACCTTCAGTTAAACTGTTTTTTTGTAGATTTAGTTGCGTAAAGAGTTTTATACTATCCAAATCTTTAATTTTTTCTTCCATTACTGGTAATAATTTCTCAAAAAACGTATCAAATTCTTCATAAATTTTTGTATGACATCCATATAAATAATTAAAATCGTTAGAAATCTGAATAAGAAGTATCGTTAAATCGTCAAAAATCTATCCAACTTATGTACCTACCAATTTATATCCATAAGACTGTTTGTAATGTGGCCAGTTAGCATAAACTTCTTTCATGTCTCGACTTGATTTGATTTGATTTAAACGTGTGTTTCGACATTTATCATAATGCGAAACTATTTCTTCAATGCTAAGATTATCAAATTTCAAAGCTCGAATGTATTCTTCCTCCTGATGTTCATAAGAATTAAAACTTTCTGTTCTTTGCTGATTCATTTTCACATGGATATCAGCAACGGATTTTTTTAAAAATGATTTTTTGTTATGAAATTTGTTGTACAATTTTCCTCTGGGGCATGCATTTTTTCTATGACTGTAGTAATATTCCTAAAAAAACAACATTACAACATTAAAAAAAAACATTTGTAATATAATAATATAATTAATAGATACCTTTGTTTCTCCATTGAACGAACTTACTATTTCTTTTGATAAATTGTCACAATCTAGAGTTGTGAGCTCTAGTTTTTGCTGTAAATAATAATCTACAATTGCATCCAATAATAATTTTCGAACATCATTATTACTAATGCGGCCATTCTTTTTATAATGTTCCAATACATTTTTTCCATGAACAGAATTATTTAGTATATTAAATAATGTAACTCTCGACTGCATATTATTATTCTCGGTGTGGGTGGATTTATTTTTATTACAAGAGCTAGCGCACTCTGCATTATCAGAAACTATCCCAAGTTCTTTAGAATTTGTACTTTCCATCCATTTACACCAGGTATTAAAAAATATTATTTGTATTCCTTTAGAATACTTTGGTGGAAGTAAGTTTCTGGCCATTTCTTTATGTAGACACTTTAAAACACTAACGTATAGTTGCTCTTCTGAAAGTTAAATTTTAGGATTATCAACAGAAAACTAATTTTCAATATTAATCATTACCTATAAAATAATCGTATAATTCTTCCAAATTCCAACTTGTCAGCAAATTTTTTAATTGGTTAAGTTTTTCAAGAGTGTTCTCCTGTTGTAAATATTTAGATTTAATTTTTATACTTGTAGCTTTTTCACCTAGTTGCATATATGATTTTCGATCTGTTAGTAATTCTGTTTCGTTATTACTTGTTACTGTCGTTATAATTGATGAGCTATATAAAGATTCGGAATCTTGCTGATCATAAGAATTCATTATCTCAAGAGTGTCTCTAATAATAGCATTATTATTGTAATTAAGAATAGAGTTGCCATTATTAAAATCGGCCATCCCGCCAATTGCATCCATAATAATTCTTGAAAAACAGTGCTGATTACACAAGATGACAATATTTTCTTACAATTAAAAACAATAAAAAAAAAATAAAAACAAAAAAAAAATAATATACATTAAAAGTGCTCTTTTAAACGCACCATTACTAAGCCGTTTGTAATTTTATGTGAATTAATAGGTGGTCCCGAAAATGAATCGATGCTTATAATTTTCAAAGTTTTATTAACATTATCATCATTATCAGATGTTTTAATTGACCAAGAAGAGTAATGGGGATTATATTTATTAATAGAAATTTCCTCACAAATAATATACGGAACACTTTGATTAAATAATATAATAATTTCTAATATTTTAAATAAAACTAACTTGTCTGTAAACATACTTAAAAGAAATTTTTGTTTATATTTAGTACCTTTATAAATACATTCAGAATAGCATGTATAATTTGAATCATTGCTGGTATAATTGAAAAAAGAATTTATTTCAGCGTTATAACAAGATAAAACAGAATGACGATTTTCAACTTTAAATGTTAATGTAGATTGTGCTTCCATCAAATAATGAGCAAACTGTAGCTGAAATTTTTTTGCCAAAGTTAATGATATATTTGATCTGCTGGTTATTGATCTAGCATACATTTTAAACGGTTTATGCTTTGCTTCATATCGAAAACACCAATTATGTCTTGGTGGACCAGAGTTTAGAATTACCGTAACGTAATGCACCATAAAATGGTGTTTGGGTTTTAAAGTGTCATTAAATAAACGTACATAATCAGCATGATGCTTTTTAATATTCAAATTTAACAAATCGAGATAATCCCGTGGAATGTCAAAACTAAGTAAAATGTCAATGATTTCAAGTAAATTTAAAAAAAATATCCATACTTCATCTTCTTCTAATATTAAATCGCCAACCATCAATGGAAAAAAATGAATAAAGCACATCATTTCGCGAGCAGTCATTTTTAAATGCGCATTTTTTAAATGATTTTGAGTTATTTCAGGTGACATATTTCCTATTTCAATTTCTCCATAATTAAACATTTGTTTTCTTGTATTTAACAAATCTATAGAAAAGTACTTGGCATTATATACGAAATAATAAATGATGTGGCACATATCGTAATGGCACACGCCTTCAAATAAATCATGCATTATATCGACTGCATAATTTGAAGTGACATGAAATGACGGAATTATATTGAAAATACACTCTTCTCTTACTCCTGTAAAAGAAGAATTGTTCTGTAAAACATGTAGTTGATAGTTTTCCTCATTTCGCAATAAATTTTTATCCTCTTTAGATGATAAACGCGTTTCGTGAATATTTTGTGTGCAAAATCTACAAAAAAAAGTAGCCGAAAATGATCGAGTAAATCCAAGAACAGTGTTTAAGCCCAAATTATCACCAAGTACTAAACCCAAAATAAAGTGAACACGTTTACTTCCTGTGTTTGTATTTATATCTATGCCTACTTCTTCAAGTTCTTTTAATTGTTGAACTAAGGCACGCATGCATTTTTCAATACCAAATTGTTTAAAATCATTTCCTTTAATTACAGATGCTAAATAAATGTTGTCTAGTTTTGTTGAATCCAAAATTGGAAAAGAGTAATAAATCATTGTCATCGAGCAGGTATGTGATCCAAGGGGATTATTTATTTCTACATCGTCCGTATACAAAAAAAAAGGAATACAAATTATATCAGATCCTATTAACGTACTTACTTTTTGTTTCCATAAGTTTCCTTGTGTAAAATTTGTAAAACTATACTGACATTTTGAAAATTTTTTTATTCTTTCAATCGCATTTATTAAAGCATCGTTCTTCTCAAAAATCTTTTTAATTTGAAATTTAAGTGGAAGAAGCACGCCAGTTGTAATTACATTATCAAAACTAATTTCTCCATTAAAAAATACCTCCTTTATTTCATCATTAATTAAAAATTGTTGTATATTACTTAAAAAATCATTTTTATATAACCACTGAAACAAACTATATTCTGACTGACAATCGAGAAAAGGATTCTCAATTTTTGATATTAATTCGTTAAACTTCAATTGATCTTCACTTCCGCTATTATAATTGTTTTGGAAAAAATTAGTAACACTAGAAATTATGGGGTTCACGATATATTCAATTACCTCTTTCTGGCAGTTTACTACTTCTTTTCTTGCTACAGTATTTTTACTGTGTAGACTTAAAGAAAAAGCAATTCCTGATGGAATGCTTTTGCTATTACTACACAAATTATTACCATTGTAAGAAATAATATTATCTGTTATGTGATCAACGTTGTTTTCATCATTATTAAACAAGCAGTTAGCATCAAAACCGGCCTCGTCGTTAGCTTTACAATTTATTTCATCACGATGCGTTCCTGTGTTAATATTTTGGCCAGTGCTATTTACTTTACATGGGTTTGATTTAATTTTTTCATTTTCGTAATGTCTCAAGAAATGTTTGCGGTAACAAGCATATCTATTAAATACTTGGTTACATTCGCTGTAATTACATTCATATGTACCAACACCTCGTAATCCATGGAATAATCGAAAATGTTTTGATAGATCACGCCATACGGTAAATTTAGTATTGCATTTAAAACATTTCATATTTAAATTTTATTCTTGAAACTAAAATAATATAAAAAATAGTTCCAAGTAGTGTATTGACAAATACTAAAAAAAAACGCTTACATATCTACGAATATGCAATGACCGGGCCCACACAGATGCATCGACCTTCACTATCAATGCAATTAACCCCTTAATGTACACATTAATTTCGAATTTTCGGTCAAAAAATGATCGGATATTTCTCACGTGAAAATTTAGTGTTTCTATATTAGAAATCCCCGGCGTTGAATGAGAATTTGGTGAATAAATATAATAGTCGCCCATGTCCAAGGCGAGCGTTTCCAAAATGCCAGTAAATAGGTACATACTATATTAAGGGGTTAATTGGGGTGTAAAAGCTAAGATTTTTAAATTTTTAAAAGCAAATGATTCTAAGAAAATAGTACTTGCAATAATTTATTATAATTGGCATTATGTAAAATAATTATACTTACATTAAAAGGTAAAGGTGGAAAATATCACTTCTTTGTAAAATCTAAAATGCACAAATAAATCACGACACATTTGCATTGAAGTACAAATATAAAATGAAATTAAGCATTACATTTTCCAAGGTGATGGCGAGTTGAACCGTTGAAACAAGGCGATCATTCTTATCATAGAATTTGCAGCTTATGTCACGTAATCATTCTCATAGGTATATTTGCGATTTCAACAAGTTATTTTTATATTCAACAGATATAATTTTATACTTATTTTACAAGAGATGTTTATAACATCTACAAATATTAGGTACGTTAACAAATTCCAATAAAAATTTTACAGAAGATCATCGTAGATATCACAAAATTTCAATATATTTAAGAAAAGTTTTGTACAATGTACAAAATTTGATAAATTATTTTTACAAAAAAGCCTCTGTTAATAATATAAATTATTTTTCTCTGTGCACATGTGTACATTTACCGGTAATTGTAAGAATAACTATGTCTTTTAAATTACTCGTCGCACTTCTACCAACTTCCGTGGAATATGTACACATTTACTGGTAAAAGTATAAATTTTCCAGCTACGTACTTTTTCCGTAACATATATATTTTTGTAGCCTTGATAATGGGTCAATAAAGACTCGAAACGTCGGACAATTATATTGTTTATTGTGACCCCTATCTTAACTATTATTTTATGAATTTAATATGTATTTTTAATAACTTTTTTGCTAAAGTCATTATTATTGCAAAACAATATGTAGAAAAATTTTTAACTTGGTTTTTATTTCCATTTCGAGGTCTTGGGAGATCATAAAATTCGTGTATGCAAATAACACATTTTACGATTGATAATTTTTTATTAAATTATTTTTGGTATTAAAAATCATCAGGAACTCTAACATAATTCGACCATAAAACGATTGCAATAGATATATAGGTATGCGTATATTTAAATCGATAGGTACTTAATTGAAGAATTTACTACCTATCTTTATTTATTACATAACACTCGGTTAACAGAAAATAAGTTTTATATTACCATAAAAAAAGTTTGTTATAGGATAACTAAGGTCACTAATAATTATTATTAAACAAGCACGCATGTGATATAATTTATCTAGCTCACAGATTGGATTTTTATGGTTACGATTTAATTACGGATCAGCAGGAAAATAAAAATTTGAATTTTTAAATGGTAATTAAAATTTTTTGCAAAATAATTGATACTGCGAAAAATATTTAAACGGTTTTTCTCTTGTTTGAATAATACACATTTTTCTTTATTTCTATTTCTTCTCGGGATCAAAATCGAGCAAAAATTAACGTTCCTAATCTAAAAAATATATATTATATGGGGTAATAAAAATATTAATGGGAAAAAATAAAACCGACTTCAAAAAAAAACTACCGTGAAAAAAATGCACTAAAATTATTGTTAATTATTGTAATCTATGCAGTCGGTGCCAGCCAAGCTGGCTAAATTATTAAAACTAAATTTTTTAAAAGCTTGGCCGGCACTGACTGCAAAAATTACAATAATTGACCGCCTATGCCAGCTAGTTGAAGTAACTAAATAACGTAATTATTTTTTACTTTTTAGTGCATGTTGCGTTCCGTAACTATTTATCGAAAGCGAATATGGGTAGACCTACTAAACGCAAAAAGAATTTTGAAAATCCGATCATAGTTGATATAAAAGTATTTACTATTTACCTTATACTTAACGTACTACTTATAAGATTAATAAAAGTAGGGTACTTAAGAAAAGATTGTGACCTACCGGGCAAGAACAGGTAATATAAAACAGGTACAGGTACTCAGTACTTAATGCGTTCTTGAGCCGATTTTGAGGAGAGTTGAGGAGAACTTTGACGGTTTTTCCGGTTTATCTTCGAAGTTCAAGGTCCAATACAAATGAAATTATAATGGGACCAACTTGGAACTATACTTGATTCAACGCCGAAAGAATTTTGAAAATCGGTTCATAAATGACGGAGTTATGAGGTAACAAACATAAAAAATAAAAAAAAAATACAACCGAATTGATAACCTTTTTAGATTTTTCGACGTCTATAATATAATTATTTAATAAATTATTTAATATATAAAATTGTTAATGCACATGAACACAATGGAGGCTTTTAGCAAGTATAACAAATATTTATATAGCGATTACCAAATATTTTTTACTTTCTAATATCAAGTGAAGCAACGGGCAATAAGTATTATGTATTATTAGGTTTATGTAAATACTACAATATTTACAAAGCTTAAAAAAATAGTGGCTCGCATAATCGGCTATGTAATGGTTACACAGATTATTTTAACAGTCTAATGATAATTGCTATCAAAACGTTAAAAAAATAATTAATCCCATTGGTGTGCAATGGGAAAAATAGGTTACAGTGAAATATATTTCAAATTAGAGGAAGTGATTTTATAATATTTGTGAGTCCCTCGGGATGCTTCTTCATATCGGCCAAATTTTTTTATAACTCTTCCATCATTGATGGATCCTTTGCCAACGGAAACTCTTAAATAGCTTTTTTGCACTAAAACATTACAGAGGTTACAGGAAGACCCGGTCAATTTCGTATCTCAATTTTTATTTCGACGTAGTAGAACGACCTCATTTTTGCATTCATAAGTGGCTCACAGTCATCACCGCTCGTCCTTTTGGAAGATGATGTTTATCTTTAATTTTGTATGACTCATGATAAATTTGCGAAGACCGATTCAATATTTGCAGTTTCATAACTCGGAAGTGTTGCTTCATGTTCTACAAATGCGAATTCATGGTGCACTTGAGATTTTTCGCTGTGTTAGCTTATGGAATTACGTAGTACCACTCGAACTTATCTAAATTTGATGTTTATGTTCTTTTATTATTTATGTCTACAAACCATGTGGTAATTGTAAATTTCGCATGTCCTGAAAATCACATGACGACCTTGTCGTTGATAAGAAGGTCACCAAGATAACAAGGGTTAATCTTGCGATAAAATACGACATATTTCGCATTTAAGAAGTGCTAATACAATTTATTAGTATGGATCTTATTAATTTATTACGCGAAGGTTACAGCCAATTCTTGCATAATTTAATATTTTTTAATAATATTATACAATTTGTAATAACTTAATTGACATTGTTATCAATAAATAATATGCAACTTAAAAGAGCTTCGATAATATAATAACTTCAAGGATATTTTGTTATACACGACTGACCAAATAATCAGTCACTGTGCTTGTATGGTTAAAATTTCGTTTTTGTTTTCTTTAATCCATTAAAAGTTGAAGATACTGCGCACTGGTATTACTTACAGCTATGTCACTGGACTTAATATAATGGATTGGTGGTATTATTGGGTAGTGGACTCAAATAAAACAAATATGTTGACCTGTCAACTTTTCGGACAATCTATTTGTCTATCTTCAGGACTGAAACGGCAAAGAAAAGGCAATCAAACCCAATAATACCACCAATCCATTATATAATCATTAGACCAAGAAGTTTATCATTCATATTATTATGGACTTAATATATCTTACGTCACAGCTTCGCGCGAATCTTTGGATATACATCGCGAGGGAAGTATCTACCCTTCATATTTTACACGACCGTAAGCATTTCTGCTTTTTCTCATTATAAAAAATAATCAGGGCCGTATTTAGACTAGATTTTCGGAGAGGATTTTAAAAATATTAAAAAATAAAAACAAACTACAATAAAAAGCAAATGTAAAATAAAAAATAGAAAAAACTCGATAAATAAATATAGGTATAAAAAAATTTAAGTTCCAACTTAAACCGTCAGTCATGCAAAAATCGGCAAAATAAATGCAATTTTGGTAATTTTTTTAAATTTAAATTTTGTTATATTAATTTTTGAAATGTAATGTTTGCAGAAAAATGAGTAGAGAGAGGTTTTTTTTGCCAAGATGGCGGAAACGATGGGGGCCTAGATTTTGCTCCGCTGATTTTTTGAGTATAATTTTGTGCAAGTATTTTTGCAATTAAGATTTTATTTTTGAGTATTGTTATTCGAAAATTTTGTTTAAAAGTATTTTGGTCGAAAGTGACCGCAAAAAAGTTGAAATTTTGGGAGAAGATTGTTTTTATTTAATTAAAGTAATTATTTTTTTGAGCGATTTTTCTTTGTCGATATTCAAAGAATTCAAAGATATTCAAAGAGTTTGATATTCAAAAAAAATGTTGATTTATGTGAACTTTATTTAATGGTTGAAAATAATTTGTCGAGGGAGCGACAAATTTTGATTACAGGTTGACTTTTGGGGGGCATCGCGGATAAAATTTTGTTTGTGCCATTTTAAAAGTTTCGTTTACTACGATATTTTTAATAAGTTTACACTTATTCGTATTTTAATTTTAAACTCTTTTATAAAAACCGTCTTTAAATAAAATTTTTTAATTTAATAAAAATCACAAACTAAATTTTTATTTTACGTATGGTAAATAATATTGTCAAAACGAAGAACTAAATTACACCAAAATATAAGACAATTTATGGGTTTGCAATGCCCACTCTAATTTATTGCGGAAGTGTTATTTTAAGCTATGTTGCCGATGATGGTCATAAAATTTATTTTTCTTTTAAAATTTTTGCTGCAAACAATTTATAGCAATTTAACATTTTTACCATAATAGTAAGAATTAAGATAAAATATTTCATTTATTTCAATATAATTATTTTTCAAAAAATCGAAAATGAATTAATAGGAGTAATAACTAACAATATTAATTAAGGGGCCGCAGACTTTTACACAGTACTGTAAATATATAGGGCTTTTTTATATTCTTCATCGTCAGTTTTTATATTTTTGCAATTTAGTAGTAGGTGTATTCAATCCAGTGTCGCCAATCGCCGGATATTAATACGAATTTCCGATTTAGTTTATTAGAAATATCTATAGTTTTAATTTTTTTTAATACTTCAAGTTTAATGTTTTTGTTATTAGTTTTGTTAAGATTGTTTTTGTTTTTTCTGATTTTTTTACGATTGCATGCGGACTTCCAGTACTTGATAAATAATTCCGGGGGGGGGGGGGTTCTAACCCTTAACCCCCCCGTAAATACGGCCCTGAAAATAATAACTTATAAACTATTTCACACGCATGAATCATAGTAAAATAATACGTGATTTATTGCCATTTATTCTGGATTGTGGTAAGAATTTGTTAGAATATTAAAAATTATCAAAATTATCAGAGCGCATCGCTGCGTTTGCTAATGTCATGTACCTTGAGTAGCCGCGGCTTGTAATTGCATAACAGGGAGGTGACGTTAATTAGACGACATTGTGACGTCTTAATTAACGTTTATATTGGGTTTGTGTTTAAAAGTTTCATTTTTAATTCATAAGTAAATAAGGTTATCGTGCTTTTCGCCATGCTGTGAATCACTTCTCAAGGTCGTTCAGAGCTATTTGAAGTCGGTTTGTTATAGTCTGGGGCCGAAACGGGGCGGGCGGGACTTAAAATATGAAAACAGCCAATGCAGTATTCGCATTACATTTTTAGGGTTTTAACCGTTTTTATCAAAATTTTTAAATAATTTTCAAAAATCATGTTTATATTTGGAATTTACGCCTTCGTTAGAAAATTTTATAATCAGCTTTCGGCCACCGATGATTTTAAAAATGCCAGGTGTGAGGACTAAGCCCAGCTAAAACTGCGAAGCGAACGATTAGGGGAAATAATTAGACAGAAAATATATTATTTCTATGGAGATACCAGGGCCGTATTTAGACTAGATTTTCGGGGGGGGTTTTAAAAAAATTAAAAAATAAATAGCTAATTTATTAAAATACAAAGGATAAAAAATATTCAAAACAAAAAATAAAAAATATTTAAAAAATAAAAAAAAAACTATAATAAAAAACAAACATAAAATATAAAATTAAAAATAGAAGGAACTCAATAAATACGTAAATACCTAAATAAAAAAGTTTATTAAGTCTCAACTTAAACCGTCAGTCATGCTAAAATCGGCAAAATAAATGCAATTTAAAAAAACTTAAAGTACCAACTAAAATCATCTTGCACTATGAAAATTTATGCTAAAACCAGGTCACTAGGGATTGGCATAGTTCTATGACTGGACATAAGAATAAGAGCTAGTCTTGTTAGCTTTTCTTATCCAGTAGAATTTCTTAAATAGCCTTTCCCTTTTTTGAGTAAAAAGAAACTTCTTCCCGGGGTGGCTGTTGTCACTAGCAGGGTACACAGTATTTGTAGAAGCTTATATATTGCCGTGTTACGAAAGGAGGATTTGAACGCCTCAGTCCCTCAGTTGTAATTTTTGAATTGATTTGAAACCTTTGGGCTCAGTTGTTCAGTTGTAAGTTAAACCAACAGATTTGGATTAATCAATGAAATATTACGTTGAAAAGCTGTTTTTTAAAAAATATTATTAGTTAATCTAAATTTTTTGGTTTAGCCTGCAACCGAACAACCGAACCTTGGTGATTTTTTTAAATTTAAATTTTGTTATATTAATTTTTGAAATGTAATATTTGCAGAAAGGTGAGTAGAAAGAGATTTTTTTGCGAAGATGACGGAAACGACAAAAGCCTAGATTTTGCTCCGCCGATTTTTTGAGTATAATTTTGTGCAAGTAGTATTTTTGAAATTAAGATTTTATTTTTGAGTATGGTTATTGAAAAATTTTGTTTGAATGCTTTCAAACTTTTGGTCGAAAGTGACCGCAAGAAAGTTTAAATTTTGTGAGAAGATTATTTAATTAAAGTGATTATATTTTTTGAGCAATTTTTTTTTATTTGAGTTCGATATTCAGAGAAAATTTTGATTTTTGTGAACTTTATTTAAAGGGTGAAAATAATTTGTCGAGGGAGCGACAAATTTTGATTACAGATTGACTTTTGGGCGTTATCGCGGATAAAATTTTGTTTGTGCCATTTTAAAAGTTTTGTTTACCACGATATTTTTAATAACTTTAACCTTATTCATATTTTTATTTTAAACTCTCTTGTAAAAAACCGTTGTAAAAAACGAACACCAAAATATAAAATAATTTATGGGTTTACAATAACCACTTTAATTTATTGCGGAAGTCTTATTTTAAGCTATGCTGCTCATGATGGTTATAAAATTTGTTTGCTTTAAAATTTTTGGTTCAAACAATTTATAGCAATTTAAAATTTTTACCATAATAGTAAGAATTAAGATAAAATACCTGATTTAATTTATTAGAAATATCTCTTTAGTTTTAATTTTTATTTATACACTTCAAGTTTAATGTTTTTTTTTATAGTTTTAAAGATTTTTTTTTCTGATTTTGTTACGATTTCAGTCGGACTTCTAGTACTTTATTTATTGATAAATAATTTCGGGAGGGGTTGTAACCCCCAAAACCCCCCCCGTAAATACGGCCCTGGGAGATACACAGGGATGATTGCTCGTTCATTTAGAAAGTGTTTTTGTGAATGAATGTAGTTGTTTCGAAATGACTAGTACACCGTGAGATCTTAAAACTTTATAATTCATTGAACTTCTGTTTTCCAATATTTTTGAATAGCTAATTTTTGAAAAAATTTCCATGTTTATTAACTTTTTATAACAACTTTTTTGTATTTATTGTTAACTTGTTTTTTCTAGAGTCATTAATCTGCTGAACGATTTCACCTTGTGGATATTTTCGTTTTCAATTCAATAGGTATCGATTACAGGGGCGTTGATTTTAAAAAAATGAAATTGATTACCGACTCTTAAAGCTGAGCTTACACGCTCAATCAATTTGCGCAAATTGGCTTGTCAGTAAATAAGTCGTGCGTGAATGGAAAATCGTGGTTTGCTTAAACAAAATAATGGTTTGATGAAACACGATCATTTATTCTTTGCACTAATTTGCATTAAAATCGGTGGACGTTGCTTTAGTGACTTGGGTAAAAATGTATTATTTTTAAATATCTTGCGACAGGGGGAGCCCCCGCGATTCTCTATAATTTATTCATGTTGACAGTATTTTCGAAAAAAAATTTGCTAACAATTTACAACCTCGTCGCTAATGCGACTCAAAATGATAAGGTCATCACACTTAAAATATCAATTGAAATTTATACCAGTTTTATCAATTTGTGATAAAATTTATTATCGCGGATGACTTTACGATGATGAAATTGCACGACGCATTAAACATAAACAATTCCTGCTAAAAAATAAATAATTCAATAACACAGAAATTTCTTGGTTACGTAGTATCGATTGTAATTTGTGGCATTTGCATTTATGCGACAATTATTAATTTATGATAATGTTTAGAATGGCGGGAATTAGTTGAATCGGCCGCTCTTGAGGTTGTTGCACGTAAATTCCCGAGCAATTTACTACGAATACGATGAAAACGGTGGAAGGTGGTCCTGTATATACGGTTAGAAAAGCGCGCTCGAACTTCAGTTTTCTGCAAACTTTTGTCTTGTGCGTTTCCGAATATTCACCGACACCCGGCCGCGTAAGGTTTTATAACGTGCAACTTGAACGAATGGATCGATCAAGTCGTGTGTTTGTTATGCCCGCCGCTTATAATTTTGTGTATAAAATTAAAATGAAGGATTATGTTACGGTTCAAAATTCGCGCAATTTTTTCGCAACATCTCCGTTAGCCAATCGTAAAGACGTGTGATTGAGATTTGTGCGCGTGGTTCGGTTTTGATTGTCAGTCGGGCATCCCATGACGGGATCGGCGGTGTTTATTTTTTTTTGAAAGATAAGATTAAACACGAGGACTTGCGAATATGGAGGGTGAAGGAATTACCACACTCATTAATTTTACCATTCTGTTAGCGGCTCTGGGTGCTACATTTTATATATTATTAAATTACGTCATAAAATCAGTGAAAACAGAAACAAATCAAGTGGATAAACCACAAAAACGTAAGGATTACTATCTTTTTCAAATTCCCCACACTGACACCGTCATTGTAAATTTTGTTTTTGAAAATTTTCAATTTTGTTTGTTTCGTTGCGAGAACACGTGAGAGCATTGAGGTTATTTTTGTACAGTGACCGGTTACGAAGTTTTCGCATCCCACACTTTGTGAACTAAAAATAAATCCTGACCTCGAATTTCGCAGTAGTAATGTCAAATTTTTGGTATATTTCAAACAAAAACTTCACGTTGCTTTTGTGCTAATCAATAATTTGTTTGTATTGCTTCAGATGAAAATACCGATCGTACAGAAAAGAAAGAAATTAATTTTTCCAAAAATAAGAAAAAGGATACCGGAGAGTGCCGGTACACAGGACGGTACGAAAAATCAACTTTTGCACAATCTTGGTTACTCACCACAATGAAGAGTCACACATCGCAAGTTTTAGACATGGACTTTTCCGGTGGTACAAAATATACTTCCATATACAAAGAAGGTAGGTTTCCCGACTACCCTTACGATTTTTGATTTAAGTTTTCGTTGCCTGCTTACATTTTGTTTTTTCCTTCTCGATTAATCGTCGTATTTTTCAAAATTTGACAATGCAAATTGTAAGCACACGATGAAAGTGACATTTCAAGCTGAAAATCTTTATTATTTTTTAACTCTCATTTCGCTCAAATCCATTGACATAATCCTACCTCTGTCTAATGAAACTTTGGAAATTTTGAAAAACTTGGCAAAACCAAATTGGAATGTGTTTGTACTAAAACCGCTGTCATAACAAATGCGGATTTTCTTATCGCGACGATAAGATTATCCCGACGTAATACATTTTCATAAACAAACTTGGATTTCTTTATTTTTCTATATTTATGCACTTACCCGTATGTAAAATTTCCGTTCGATAAAAACTCTCGTAAACAGTTTTAGAAACGCTGCTTGTTTAAAATTGCCGATTATTAATAGCGGATTCATCAAAGTTGTTTATTTTTGAATCACTGTAAGCACTTAATCGCGTAGTAGTAATTTTGTTCAGAAACTCAAAATTTGACGTGACTAATCGAAGAATACCCCGAACTTGTTTTACACTTTTAATTTGGTGCGAGTCATCCCAAGTTTACCCGACCCGTTTTTGAAATTCACCAAAACTGTGAAAATGGTTTTGAGTGTAGTGAGAGCTTAGTGATAAAATAAATATATTGACGTGTGTATTTTGTGTACAGAAGATGGTTATCCAAAAGAAGAACTGAAATTGTATGCAATTCGCAGCCAGATAGAGTACAGCGGGAACAAGAACATTTCCACTTTGTCTGCCAAGGAGATTCCGCGCGTGCAGGGATTATCGCGCCGGCAACGTAAAAATAGAAGACGGGAAGATGGGTCACCGCCAGACAACCCGATAATTAAATCCAAGAAGGTCGAGAAAATCAAATCGAACATTCTCAAGCCGTTGGCGCAATTCGCCAAGTTGAATTTGGCGGAACCGGATTTGCACAATTTATTGTATTCCTATCGTCTGAGCCCCGAACAGATGTTAACTTGGGGTTATCCTGTGGAGAGCAACGAAACTCCAGGACAGGCGATAATATTTAAAAGCACGTCGGATTTGGTTACCTCCGCTTATACCGATCATCATAAGCACAAAGTGACTCAGACCAAGTTTGATGTCAATGCACAGGAATTTGTGCCAGGTAACGATTATTCGGATATCAAGGCGGAATGGAATGCAAATTATGATAGCGGTCAAGGTTCTGGTAGTTCGAGTACATGCGGCGATGATTCAGAAGAAAGCAGCAGCAGTAGCAGTGGAACGGAACACGAATCGATCACCGAAAATAAATTTGTGGCAAAAGTGAAATCGTATTCGGAAGCAATAAGCGGCAAAAAAATTGGTCCAAATTTTTTGGCGGATAGTGTTACCGAATTGCTTCGAGAGCACAAGTGTACTAGGTGTTCCAAAAACTTTTTTATCAAAGATTCTTGCGAATATGTAACCAAGGAGCAGTGCTATTACCATTGGGGTAAATTTGGATTGCCAAATAAATATTCCTGTTGTAAGGGAGGATACGGTTCCGTGGGTTGCACGATCAACAAACTTCACGTGTGGGGTGGATTGAAAGCGGGGTTGAACGGGCCCTTCGATAATTTTGTTCGTACTCGTCCCCGAAAAACGTTACCACCCGATGGCAATTTTGGCATTTACGCCATAGATTGCGAAATGTGTTACACTGTATTGGGGTTGGAATTGACAAAAGTGACTGTGATAGGTGCCGACGGACGTTTAGTGTACGACAGTTTCGTTAAACCGCAACACGAAATAATCGACTACAACACGCGGTTTTCGGGCATCACCGCCAAACACTTAAATAATAAAAACGTTACCAAGACCTTAAGACAAGTGCAAAACGACTTAATGGGCTTTATAAATGCAGACAGTTTTATAATCGGACACGGCGCCGAAAACGATTTGAGAGCCCTTAAAATTTTACATCGAAACGTGGTCGATACTGCGGTTTCTTTTCCACATTACAAGGGACTCCCCTACAGACGTTCGTTAAAATCGCTCACTTCTTGTTTTTTGAAGCGCGAAATTCAGTGCAGTAGCAATGGACATAATAGCATTGAAGACGCACAAGCTTGCATGGAATTAGTTTTGTGGAAAGTACGTAAAGACTTTAAAGATATTTTAAATTACCAAATTTAAAGTTTTGAACTACTTTATACTCTTAAAGTCTTTCATAATTTTAAATTCTCTAACTTAAAAATCAAAATCATTTCATTTTCATTCAATTTTCAATTCGCTTTTATTTATTACCCAGCCTATCCATCCATCATTTCATCTCATTTCTCTTCATCAACATTTAAAATGTACTGAAAGAAATGTGATTTTAGCATACGTAAGTTTTTATATTTATATGTTGTAAATGTTGTTGTTGTTGACGGATGAGCGGAAGGAATCTCGTTAAACGTTTTTTTATATAATTAACGTAATTTGAATTTTCGATGGAGTTACTATCTTGAAATCCAACTTGAAAATTGTTTTTAATTTGTACAAATTTTAATTATTAAGTGAAATGTTTTATCATTGTAAGTGCTTAGCAATAAGAACGAAAATATAGTTTTTTTAATACTTTTACCTTATTGGTTTAATTTCCAAAGAAACCTATTTAGCAGATTCATCTATCCAGCATGTTTCTGTGCGATCATTATCGGGGAGTGATTTTTTTCCAGAGAAGTTATTTGAGTAAGGCCCAATTTCTTCACCTTGGGATATCTCTAGAAGAGATTGGACATGGCACAGTTATACCTAAAACCAAAAAAAAATTCTAATACACATAATAAATCATAAATTGAATTATCGTTAATATAACTTCCGGGAGTATAGGCAGCTCTTCACTTGCACTACGAGTGTTCCGAGACACTTAGAAGGCCTTCTCGTGACACCTTGGAGCCTTGCTTTACTTCCACGAATCTAGAGCAAATTTAGTTCAATCGAGAACCATCACGTAACTATAATTGAATCAGCGAATAGATCAATCAAAACTTGGTTAATCAAATGCAGACTTTTGTAATAGGTGCATCTACTGGTGATATGAGACACCAGTTAGCCTTAACGGTAAAAAATGCGGTTAAATTAAGAATTCGCCGATAATTCCAGCCCACACGTTCAATGAAAACGCTAATAGAGAGCTTTCTATTATTGCAGGAAAATTGTCCACGACTTTTCTGGAAAATTCAAATTTGAACGCCAAAAAGGATTTTTGCAGATCTAGAATCCACGTGTTGCAGTTACGCTACTGATTTTGTAATTTTATTTAAAACTGCTTCGTCTAGCTTTGCTGTCCCAAATTCGCCAGGTAGAATATCTTTTTCATCAAGAGTTTACATCCGTAGTAAAGTTAAGTTGTTACCTGACCTATACTTGATCTAATGTGGCCTCTGTTAAAAGTATCTACACGGTATTTGGGTCGACATGTGGGTAAAATTTAGATCTTGTAATATCTACAACATTAAAATTACAAAAAATTTGTTGCTTCAACTGAAATATGTCATTTACATCAATTTATACCTATCTCGATAAGTTGTTCAATAATTTCTGGTCAGAAAATAAAAATAACCACCCTGACTTGACCTAACGGTGTATATTGCAGGTATGCACCATTTGTAAATTTGTTTTACAATCACGAGAATTTTAAGGAGAAACTATGGAGACAACTTTCTGTTGAAATGAATGAACTTCTAAAGGACGACTCTTCGTTCATCAAAAATTAGGGGAACTTCGGAATTTTTGGGAATTAAAAAAAGCAAAATTGATTTGTTAAAATGACGTCCAATGTATTCTCTGACGTTAGAAGCAAATTTTCTGGAAGATTGATATTAATAAGATATATATAAAAAATTAATTATTTCCAAGGTTAATTGGAGCAATTCATTGAAAGGAAGTCAACAACCGTTAACTACATGCATAAGATTTTTATAAACTATAAATACATTTTTAACTTCTTTATGATGGGAAATGTTGACGATATTTGAATTTCCGCTTTTCAATTTGCATAAAATTCTGGAATTTCCATTTGAAAAGGAAGCTACGATTGTACGACAATTCAAGTAGAATTTTTTACTCGATCATATTAATAAAATATATATTACGTGTATAATTTTTGTGAATCATTTTTAAGTAATTTACGATATCTTACGTCATCTCTTTAATCATAATGATTATCTTACAATATTATTAGTCACCATTTCTCCAACTTTATAAACTTGAAATTCAAGAAGATTTTTATAATGGTTTTTCTCCTGTGGAGTACTACAATGCTCCTGAAACTTTCAAACAGTGCACTAATGATACAGCATTGTATGCCTACTCAGACTATGCACAGCAAATTTCAATGTTTCAGGGTGCTAACCTGGCTAGAAAACTGGGATTTTAGAATTGAAATGTAGTTTTATCAAAAGTAGAAAGTTAAACTAATATTACACAAACGAACAAATAATATAAGTATATTGGGTAACCAAAAGTAATTTTTTTTGCACATATCCAATTTTTTCTAAGTCTGTTCTAAAAATGAGTATACACATGGTGAAAATATTTTATTATCTCCATTACCTATATTGCTTTATAACAAACAGGTACGCCAGCTGTGTCAAAATCAGGTAGGATTGGTCGATGGACGAAAGTTTTTTTTTTGGGTCTGAGTTCCTTGCCGTTCTTTAGAGTTCTTTTATTTTTTATAGAGTTCCTCTATCAGCTGTTGGTAAATTGCAGATGAATTTTGTTGTACAAGATTGGAATTGTAAGAGAATTAATTGCAGTAATTGGACAGAACTCATTAAAATGATGGATGGAATATAATAATGAAAGTGAAAAGTATTATACTGGATCCCATATCAAAGTCGGAAAAACCGTAATATTAATAATAATAATTTTTAATATTATTAGCATAAATTGTTAATTTTTTCGATTAAAATTGCAAATTTTCTATGAATTTTTTCGTGTTCCGTATCGAAAAAACTTACTTTCGGCTTGCCAAAAAGCAATAGTTTTTTTTTTGACAAATACAAACTTTTAATTCCCGATTGAACGTCTGAAAAACCTGCTGAACAATCGGGGTTAGTTGAAGGGCTGCTATACCATGGAAACTGGGGAGGCTAGAACAATTTTATATATCGCTTTGATTTTAGGAAAATTTGCCCAATGAAGAAAATTTGGTTTGTGGTTTCCCAAAAAGCAGTGCTATCGTATAGCAGCCCTAATATTACGGTGTGTGACATTACAAACATTATTTTTAATTTAAAACAGTATAAATTGCACAGAATTATTATTTATTCATAGGATTTCCCTGAAAAGAAAATTATTTACAAAAACCAAATTATATTAAGCAAAAAAATTTTTGTGATGTAATCTGAAGGGTCATTTTTACACAGACTTCTTCGCGACGTAGTTATTATATTTACAGTTGTACCTTAACTTTCGACAGAGGATGCCATCCGAACAGAATTTTGCAGGTTAAATAACAAATAAATTGTGCTGATTGATAGCTGATACAATAAATCCTTTTTTGTTTTTCCATTTTATTTTTTGCTTGGATTTTTACTTGCTAAAGGAAATCTAATGATTTGCAACGACTTCTAAATATGTGTAGCATTTGGATAGGTGACCTTACAGGGAACATGTAGCGTTGTCGCTGTGGTTCAGATCGCACATTAAATTACAGGGTCTTTTATAGTATTAATACATATTGCAGTATTACAAGAAAAGCTTTATGAAAAAAATGGATGGCTGAGACTAGCAATTTCTTCCTTCCCACACGGTTGAAAATCGAAATTCCCAACTTTTTATTTGGTGAGGATACCCAAGGTGAAAAAAACTAGCTCTTTTCTTTGCGGAAGCCAGGGATGAATCCGGCGTAACTGCAACAAGTTATTCAATGTTCGAAATTACCGACGCTCGAAACACTCACCCAACAACTCTTAAATGAAATACTTCCAATATTTGGAATATCGAATCGACGAACGCAGCTGGCAATTATCAAAAATATATATCGGTATTGTACAACTTTGCAGATGAAAGAAACGAAAAGAAGTAATAAGGTAAAAAAGCTTATCTTATTGCTGCTGTTGAGTGGTCGCTATCGCTCGATCTTCTAGGTATTCAAGAAATCCAATGACACAAAAAAGCAAAAGAACACAATTTACTTGAAATTGGCGGAAATCCGCAAGAAGAAGCGATGGTAACTCTAGTAATTCTCATTACACAAAAAATTACCGATCAGTACCCAAAATCTCGCTCACAAAATCCGGCTGCCTTTTCTAATCTCCTCGCACCTTTCTTCTTCCTTATCTCTTCGTCATGCGCCCAAAATCGTCTTGCCACGAAATAAATATCCTATCATTAAAAATGCAAATAAATTTTGTTACAGCTTTTATCAGATATATCGAAATTGGTAGGGGTGCAGCGACACGCGGTCTGCTTAAATCGATCAGCAAGTGGTCACCCATCCAATTGCGATCAGCTACTAGCAACATTGCTTATATTTAGCGAATTAAAGAGAATGGGTATTTGCATTTCGCTGCGTAGCTACTGATCATAATTAATATATTTCATCATCATAATTATGATGATGGTATGACGAAGGACGGATGCGGGTACGATTATGATTGGCCTCGTTTACTTACTATAAAGTCTTACTAATAAAATCATATATTTACTAGTATAGTGGAAGATTTAGCCTGGTTTACTCCGTAAGTAACAGTGCGTGGTTGGACGTTTGGATGACAATTGTTGGAAATCTTTCAATATGTATGCGCCTTGGGGAAATCCTCAACATTAATAACTAAAATAATTCAAATTTAGGGTCGACGGCGGAATTTTGACCGGAACTAGAGTAGCTACTTTCCATATCCGGAAAATCCCACAACAGGAATAATTTGACCTGAAAAAGCTATTTTGTTTGTGGGAAAGCTAAGACGAAATAATTTTTGAATCCTTTTCGTTTTCGGCGTCCTTTGGTCATCTCGAATGACCAAATGACCACTTGTCAAAGTTTTCAAAGTTCTTATAAACTTCACGATAACTTTTGGAAAGTTACGCAAACTGTTAAGAGTATTTTTTGTTTGCGTAATTGGCTCGTTATTAAATTATCATAGAAAGCGAAATGTTTTTTAAATATTTAGTAGGTGTATGATTAGCAAAAGAAACAAATAATGTGCAATTAGCGTGTGTAAGTAGATATTAAATAAATTGAATATTGTTTTACAATCAAATTAGTGGAAAATTTGCTATATAATTTAACCTTTTACATTTCGCAAAACACGTGGAGAAAAATTGAGAAATGATTCTGTCGTTCCAATTAGGTCCAAATTTGACAATTTTTAATGATAATTAAGAGAACATTACAAACTCACGTTTAGTTTTTTTACATTAATGAGGCTTTTCTGGCTTATGCAATTTAATATTTTTTGCGTTACTAACAATGATTTATTTGCGTAGGTTATTTTTTGCATAAATTTTGCGGATAGTTAGGAAGTGAAAGTACAAAACGCAAAAGTGAAAGTTTTTAAAGATGATTTGTAGCCACAACACTGCCGATTAGAATATCAATTACACCCATAACGTAACCAAAACCAAAATATTAACAAAATGCTGTAATCGGTTGCAGATCAGTTGGTTTTTACATAATTTTAACTGCTATTTTTATTCCTTGTTTATTTTTGGAACCACTAAAATATAAAGCTTATTTTTATTTTACAAATTGTAATTATATGCTATTTTTGTTCAATCTACATCGCGTTTGTTTACTTTAATGTTTTATTTCCAAACATCCCGAAACATCTTAACCGTCATAGCTTTCTCCGTATATTCTGTAAAATTTTGAAGTGGAAAATATTTAAATTTAATATGATTTCATTATTAAACGAACTAAATAGATATCAACGTAACATAATGTAAACCAGACGTATGTAGGCGTTCACTGTCGATACTATGAAAATAAAATAAAAATAAAAATCATTTTGATTATTAAAGCGATTTGTTGGAGTTACACCCACCCTGCATCCTGTTATCAAAAAAGTGTTGACTATTTTCCTCGAGGAGTCTTTGTGGTAGACCAAGTGGTCGCAGTAGATAATAATCATTGTCTAGATATAAATATTAAATTTTACAATGACGAACTAGTAAAAACAAGCATTTATTAGCATTTAAAAAATTAATCTTCATAATTTTCTACATACAGGACGTATAAAAATAACAATCAGCATTAATTTGGCATTTATTTGAGATTCAAAGAAAACTATAACCTTGAAGATTATTAAGTTTTAATAAATTAAAAAGTTTTTAATGAAACAAGTTTTAATTAACTTATTCTATTAAAAACTGTTTAATTTATTATATCTCGCAAGTTAATAATTTATATAATATTAAAGTATTCAGTTTTAAGTTTTTTAACTTATTTATCACATTGAAATGTGGACTTGCATTTGTATTTTTGTCATACAAAAATCGATTTTACAGCAAAACTTATGGAACATTTTTAGTGGTAAATTTTATTACCTTTATTTTTGTTTATATTCATTTTCGTCCGTGATATAGTGACTTAAAAACATTTCGAAAAAAGTATTCGATGGGATGAGAAATATTTCTTTCTTTCTTTTTCACAGAGTTTTTCTAACTGGATTGGGAAGTGTGTTTGTATCCCTGTTTCATTGTTGATGGTGGCAATCATCAACTCACGAGACTGCCGGATTTAGGTGTCCTCCGAAGCAAAGAGACGGTCATAAGAATGTTAGATCACACTAACTACTACAAACCAAAACAGTTATATACTTCTATTAAATAATAATAATAATAATTATAATGTATTAAAATTTAGTATTTTATTAAACCCCGCGGGGGGGGGGGGGTAAAATATTGCAGTAGAAGCAAATAAAGAGTAAATTCGGTCAGAGGCATATATTCCAAGAATTGGAAATAATTTTACAATAATTATTACATTTAATATTTAATGTTCAGTTTTGGGAGGGTGGCGCCCCATCGCACTCCATGTACCAGTTGCCATTGTTTTTTTAATATATAAATTTATATAAAGATAACATAAGAAGGCGTGTGATACGGATATTTAAAGCTAGCGCAAATGTTCAACTTCTGAAGGATTAACTTTGGATAAAATAAAGATAAGATAATGCAACCAATAAATAGCCGGGCAATTAAAACTTATGAAATTATTTTAAGTTCTAGACAGGAAAGTTACGTATTTATTTAATTTAATTTAATTAGTAAATTATAAATAAACGAATTTAAAAAAGTTGTCGAAAACCTGGCGATGCCGGGTATGCAAGCTAGTTATTAATGAAGATATCCGTAATATTGGATATCTGGCGAGAATAAAATTCTGAGACTGATTAAATTCTAATTATTTCTAAAGAATTTGAATCAAATCATTTGAAAATTGTATAGACTTGTAAAAAACAAGTTTATTTAATAGAAAAATTACAAATTTTTAAAATAGTTTCTATGGGCATCACTACATAAATTTAAATATTTACTAAAATTACCAGTAGAAGTTAGAAGAATTTCTAGACGCATTTCATCTCAGACCTTGACAATGCAATGGAAGCAAGCAAGAATTCCGATAAAATGCGGAAATTGTGTGAACCGGAGCAGAATCTTTTTGGAATGCTCGCAAATCCAGGGAAGAACTATTTTGTCAAGAATTTCACAGGGATAAATTTCTTGGTTCTCTTTGACCCCTTTATCGATAAATTTGAGCGGTTCCTTTCCCATAGTGGAAAATTCAGCCCAAACTATAACAGATTTAGACTTCTGGCGACAAATCCAGCTTTTCCAGAAGGTATTTTTGACCAAATATGGTCATTTTGACCATTGTTGCATTGTTCAATTGTAAGCATCATCTCATCGGTAAAAAAAACTTTGCATTTTTTAAGTTTTTTGAGCTTCATTTTGTCGGTAAAAACATGGGCTTTTTAGAGCTTGTATGGGTAGTTGTTAAGGTCTTTTTCTGGCTATTTTTCAAACTGTTTCGCGGTTTATTTGAAGATTTTCACCGAATTCGACATTTAAAGATGTTGCGAATCTGTGGAGTGTGCGGACGACCTCATCCATACTTTACTCCGGCATCGTTGTATCGCTTAGAAGACTGTTGGACGTAAAAACAAAGACTTTAATACATATATTGTCGTGTTTCAAAAAGATTTGCACACACCCGGTACACAAATTTTGTTTTTAGTAAATTTGAGTTGTAACATTGTAAATTGAAGAAGTGGGGGCGAATCGATGGAAACTCAATGCTTTTTGCCAAGATGGTCGACCGAGCTGGTCGTTGATTTTTGGCTCTGTGTAGCATTTTAAGATTTTTTGATATTAGTTTGAAATTGTGAGTTATAATTTTTGATATTAAATAAAGTGAGTTTTATGCGAACGCATTATTGCGTATTATTTTGAAATTTTTTGATTATTTTTAAAATTTTTGAGGTTTGGATTATTTTTAATAAGTGGCTATTGAGCGTGTATATTTATTCATTTGGATGATTGATTGGAAAGAGAAGTTAAAAATTATAAAACGACGATTTGTGTGTAAAATTAAAATTGCATTTTGTAATGAGAATATTCTTGTTAAAGCAATAAACTCCTTACCACACCTGGAATCGATCTTTTCCAGTAATAGTGTGATGAAGCCCAGATTGTAAAAAACCAGTTCTTGTTAAATACGGTAGCAAAGAGCGTGAGTCCTATAAAGAAGAGTTTGCTTCCACTTTCGCAAATAAAAATATTGATAGTTAAAATCTTATAATAAAAAAATACGTATGTACAATCTACTATGAACGTTATTGCAACAATTTCCAATATACAAATTTTAATGCGGCAGCAAAATGTGGCGTACGGACACGTCGCACTACTAATTGGAACCAAATACGTTCCCAATAAACCACACACAGAAAGGAATCAGCAGTATAAAAAAAGACTTACCCAAGCGCTCAGGTACGTTTACAAGATTTCTTACGACAATGGTTACACAACCAAAACCCTCTGTGTTTCCAAACTGAAGACAATTGGGTGGAAGCGTCGTTTCACCTCGCTGCTTGGAAAACCAGTAGCTTGCTGGACTGCTCGGTTGGAGGATGATGAGATCGATGAGCCCGAACAAGAAATCACCTTGTGCACCAATATCGAAGCACCTAGCACTAATACAAACACAGTAACTCGTTGATTTTGACTCAAAGATGGCAAGACAATCAAACACGACCCTCTCGTCGTTTTAAAGGTAGAACACGCGTTTATTCAATCTACAAGTGATGTCGACGTTAATTTTGCTGGCAATCACTTTTTACTTCACGCCTCAGGTTAAATCCCAAAACTGGACCCTTGCGCAATTGCAATTATCTAGATTATAATAATCTGGACTGACTTCCCACAGTACTACCAGAATGCCCCCGTCTTACCAGACGTTCCAAAATGAAGTCTCCCGCTTACGCGTGAAGTTTGTGATAAGCCGAAACTGTGCGGAGAGTGTGCGTAAGAAAGCGGTATCCACCATGGGCGTAGGACGCGATCGATAGTTAAGGGTCGCGGGAAACAGTTATGCAAATAATTGTTACAATTTGAAGGAAAAAATGGTTCAAAAGATAACCGGTCGATTTGGATAAGGTAGAAATCTAAACTTCGTTCCCTTTGGAGAAGCATTTATTTATTTTTTTGATGGGAAATTTTACTTTTGTTTTGAGAACAATAGAACCCAACCTGAGATACGATTGTCTCATCTCCCGCGAGAAGGAAGTTAGTCCGGAGCACTTGAAATCAATCTTTTCGAAAGGATCACTGCAATATAGCTTTTTGGCGAATATCTAGCTTCGTACAGTTCGATAATGGCGAGACGACTTTTTTGAGATATAACTCAAAAAATAAAACGAACAGAGAACTGATTTTTTTTAATGAAGAGACTTTATTGTAATGTACATATAAAAAATCAAAAAATTTGAAAAAGCGTTCTAGATGATAGAAAAAATTTAAAAACAGTCTCTGCCTGTACATACATTACGATGAATTAATTTTTATCTGTTAACTGAATTTCTGAGTTTATTTCAAAATTCCAAAGTTTCGACAAATTAATGTATTATTTTTTCATAATATAAAAATTTTAAAATCATTATTTCATTTATTTAGTTTCGAATAAACCTCTTAGAATCTATCAGAGATTTTTAAATACTTTTCTACTGTTTACAAACGCTAATTAATAGTTTTTATTGTGTTAATAGGGTAAAAAATGTAAATACAAGCACCAATTAAAATTATTAGTGAAAATAAATTATACATTATAACTGTACTGTAAACAGCGAATAATTTTTTCTTTGACCACCGTACTACGGACTTTTTAGACTTAAACCATTACGGACTTGGTCTTGGTACACTTTAAATTGTGTAATGGAAGTCATTAAAATAAATAATTTACATTGTGAACAGTGAACTAATTAATTTTAAAGTTCATTGTTCAGTTGTTATACCTAATGATAAAATCGAATATCTTATACAAATTTACAATCAATGGATTCGTGATTTAAACACTACCATTATGGTATTTTACAATACCCAAAACATGCTCACAAGTTTTTATAAATAAAATTCATTCTAATTAGAGGTGAATTGTTAATTTATCGCCCGGTGGTCCCATGGTATTTTGAAAACGGTTGCGAAATTAATACTTTCGGTGTATTTTATTTGTGAAAACTTGTGAATGTAGTGAATTTTTTGGGTATTCGAAATTATTAATATTACTTGATGATCTTACTTAGGTATACTTCTTCTATTTTGTAGATGATCAAGTGAAACTTTCTCTTCTTATATAAATTAGTTACACGCGATTTATAAATTTCGTTTCGTAATCAACCCAGTATCATTTCAAAAAAATGTTCATAATTTTTGTTGTTATGCTCTCTACAATGTAGAGAGATAAATATTGAAGTTTACGAGCTATGTACAAACTTATCGTACAATTTATAAAATACTTATATTGATCGCGTAAAATAGTGCACCAGACTTTTATGTACCTATCGATTCATAGTAATCTGGGTGCGTGGTGAGCTCGAGCCTTAGTTGAGCAATATCTGGTTGTCCGTTTGTAAAACTAAATCCGTAAACTGGTAAAACTTTATCAAGTCCAGACACGATAGTAAAAGTGCAGTGACTCATTAATAATGGAAACCTCTTTTTAAAAAACAAATGTGAAAGGTCAGGAAGGTTGAGGTATTTCAGTCTGTTCTATTTTCAAGTCGGTCTGATATTTGATCAAACTGTAAGATTTCAAGGTATAACACGAGAATCTGGGAAAAAAATATACTAGGAAAGTAACTTCAACATTGAAACATTTGGTTTTTCCTGATTTATAATAGGAAAAATTATCGTACAATATATTAGTAAATTCCATCGTAACCAAATAAGGATCCATATGATCCGATGTATTCGAGGACCACACTTATATTTTCAAGTGCCAGATTACTATTAGAAAGTTACATTTAAAATGGGAGATTAGATTACGAATTATTAGCAGTACTTCAGATAAACTTATCTGTATCTTTTTGACCGGAGATTTTTGATCAGAATATGATTTCTGTATGGAAGGCAGAACTGATTAATATCATTTGAAGGGAAAATCTAAAATGATGTCCAAAAGACAATTTTTGTAGCTCAAGAATTAAAAGAAATTAAAAGTAAATTTAGAAAGCAATGGCGGAGAGTAGAGCGTATATAAGAAGAAACCAAGCAAAACTAAACCCGACCAAACAATTCGGGGAATACCCGAAAAAATTAATTTTGGAAGATACCGCAATTTGCAATGCAATCATTTGCTGGGATACTTTTTAAGTCAATGGAAAGTGGACCAAATCTGCCAAAATCCAACAAATTCGACGAGGTAACATCGTACCGACCAATAAGCTTACTACTGCCAATCATATCATGTATTTGAAAAGTTGTTTCTTATGGAACGAGTAGACGAGTTTTCCCCACGAGCCGAGGGCGAGTTTGGCAAAAAGCCAAAAAAATATATAAAATTTATAAATTATATAGCTAATCAATTATAACAGCCGTGTAAAGTTATATTCTCCGATAGTTTAGTGCTAATCTAGCACTATTGTTCTAATATGGCGATATGAGTGACTAAGGTTCAATTTTCTATCATCAATCAATCAAATCATCATTCAAACCTGTACAATCTAGTACCGAATAAATATCTCCCGATATTTTTGATTTTGGTTTCTAACCGTAGTTTGTCAAGTACTTAGCGATATTGCTTTACGCCTCACCGTTGGCTCAGTGATATCTCAATTATTTTTTCGAAAAACGGCCCAACGTAGCTGGCATTTGTTCGCCACTTCCAATTTGGTTGTTCCAAACAAAATTAACTTTCTTTTCCCTTACGCAACTCTGTTGAAATTGAACTTGTTGGAAATTCTAAAGGTGATAATCTAGCATTGTTGGCGAGGTCTAATAAAAGTTAAATTGTTTCAATTAAACAAGAAAGTGGCAGTGAAACTTGGGCGATGGAAAAAAGTGAGCAACATTCAATTCCATATAGGTCATAAGTACATCGAAGTATAATCTACACTTTGCTCGTGTTTATTTTTGTGGCATATTACAATCGTCTTAACTTTCTACTTTCACTATTGGCGTATGTGCCAACAACCGCCTAGTCTTTTATCACAGCAACATGGGTAATTTATTATTGCTAAGTACAGATGATTAGAAAGTGTTTTGAAAATTACGTTGATTATAAGAAAAATTACATGACATGACATTTAGAGCATTTAACTTTTTGCAGCGAAAATGTTCTATCGTTTACACAATTAACACAGGCTCATTTGGACTTCCAAATGCTTTCTCTCGGTGTAACTGGCGTAGAAAATTATTTTTTGACAAGGAAATTTACAATCAAAATTAATTACATTATAATGTGAAAAGCAGTAATATCAAATTAGGATTTTTAGATAAAAACCGTCGCTTCTTTCGTTCTGCTTTGATTATCTGTGTAAAGTGAAAGGGATCTCTGTAGAGATGTTGCTTTTATTATTATGAAAAAAAAACTGTTGAAGTAACAATGTTAGCTTTGGATCCCTGAACAATAAAAAGCGACTTACATACCCACTCGTTTCAAAATACTCTTCCAACTTCCATTGTGTTTTTTCTTCTTCTTCGTTTGTTTTCTTTACGGTTGTCTGATATCTTAAAGTACTCTATTGATCTGCTTGATTACCCTTTCAGTTTTATTTGTAATTTTTTTATAAAAGATTTTGAACTCATTTTCTTTTTCTAGATTAACGGAAGTGTAACCACCACAATGTCAAGGTTAGCAGCTGGTACCAACAACCAACTAGAGAATTTTAGAATAGCACAACAAACATGCCGAACCTTTCTTGAAGAATTTCTTTCGCTTTTTCGTTATATCGGAAGTAAACTTTTAAGTACTTCTGCTATGACTTATCACGGAAACATTTTGACAACCTCCGTAGTGATAGTGTGGTTAGAGACAGACACTTGTGGGTCTACGCACGAAAGATAAATAAAAATTTGTCAAGATGGAAAGTGAAGGAATTAACACATTAATTAATTCTACAGTTATAATTACCTTAATTGTGGGAGCTTGCGTTTTTTTGCTTATGTACATAATTAAGTTACTGAACACAGATTCCAAAAACGTGGATAAACCTAATAAAAGTAAGACCAACATATTTTCCCAAATTTTCTCACTTTGATTTTGAATCGGCAAAGGAATTCCCTTTCATAAACCCCATTCGATTAATATAACTCGTGAACATGCGAGGTTAAATTTTATTTGCCGACCGGCAGACGTGAAGTTTGACGTTTCATATTTGAGGTTATAAATTCAACGTCAACTTTTTAATTTTCTTTTGTGGTTCAAATTTAATTGAAAAAATCGTTAATTGCTGTAGATGAAAAACTTATACACACAGACAAGAAGAAAGATGCTGGTGCTAACAAAAATAAGAAGAAGGGTACTGATGGAGGACGCTGGGTAGGTAAACACGAGAAGCAGTCCTTTTCGCACCCCTGGCATCTTACAACATTGAAAGGCCACACAGCACAAATTCTCGATATAGATTTTTCTAGTAATGGAAAATATTTGGCTTCCTGTTCTGAAGGTAAAAATTAACATTTTTCTTGTACCTGTCTAATTTAAAAAAATAATTTTAGATAGAACGGTGCTATTATGGGACATAAAAGATTTAACAAATAAAGACCGTAGGTCATTAAGAATTAACATCGATTTTGATTATTCTACTTTTGTTAAATGGAGTCCCGATACTAAAGCTTTTATTGCACAAAAATTTAACGGGAATAATGTTGATGTTTATAAGGTGGAAAAAAAGAAGGATGGATTTTTTACATCTGCCACCAAAGTGTTATCCTTTCCGAAGGTAAATTTTTATTATAATGTATTCAAATGTAAATAAGGAACTTTTATAGGCTCACGAAGAGGATGTGATTGGTTTACAAATTGCATGCAATGGAAAATTTATCATGACTTGTTCGAATAAAACTACTATGATCATATGGGATTTACGGGGTCAAAGATTGGGTCATGTTGATACATATCTTATGAGCACCTGTTGTGCAAAAATTTCTCCTTGTGATAAATTTGTAGTTGCGTCAGGTTTTACCTCAGATGTTAAGATATGGGAAGTGATTTTTAATAAAAGTGGAGATTTCCAAGAAATAAAAAGGGTGTTTGAGTTAACTGGACATAGTTCTGGGGTAACCGATGTTGCTTTTGATGTTGATACTTCTCATATTGCTACTGTCTCTAAGGATGGCACCTGGAAATTATTTGATACTAAAAGTAAGATTAATTTGTGAATATTTTCGGATTCCATGCTTAAAATTATGTTACAGTTGATTATAAAAGAGGGGAAGATCCGCATTTGAAAATAACTGGTAAATATGAACAAGCAAGTAAAGATCCTAAAATTGCTTTATCCCCGAATGCTGAAGTTATCGTAATAGCTTCAGGAAACTCGTTGGCATTTTATTCGACTATGACTGGGCAGTTAGATACCACGATCGAATCTGTTTTCAATGGTAAAATTTTAATTTCATTTTTAACGTCTTTACTACAAGTTATTTACAGGAAGTATAACTAAACTAATGTTTGATTCTCTTGGAAAATATTTATATGTTGCTGGAGACAAATACATCCACGTTTTTCATAACGTTACCGGGTATCGTTGCAATATCATAACAGCAAAAGAGAAGTTGAAACAAAATAATTCTTCTGCGACTAAGGAGAGGCTGGAACAGATGGTTCGAGACAGTGAGGCGTTTCTTAAAGAGCTTAATGTTTCGTTAAAAGTGTGATTGTTGTTTGGAAAGTTGTTTGAAGATATTCTAAACCAAAATTTATTTTGTATACATTTACAAATTTAACAGCGTAAGTTTTTTTATAAATACATTGCTAAAAAAATGTATGAGTTTTATTCGCTCAAACTAGAATTACGGGAGGCTAAAATGCAGATTAACATAAATTCTAGTTTGTTTTTACCGATTACTGAAACTTCAATTATTGAAGAAAATTATTAATTTTTGAATTTATACATATTTTCCAAAAAAGAATATCCAACGTGCAGGATTGTATACACTAGCTGCAAAAATAATACATTTTTCTTGAAAAATTCATTTTCTTTAAGCTATCGAGATTTGATGGGATAAGTTTAAGGTGGAAAGGAAAGTCAGAACAATCACACCTATAAAGAGGATTAAAATATAGATAAGAGGAAATTTAAAAAAAAATTATTTCTTTTTTATTTTTATAAAACCTACATGGAAAAAGGTATCCTAGAAGAACAATGCAAATTTTGGGAACAGAAAGACTACAAATTCTACGGGTTGAGCAATATTAGTATTTTTTGCAGGTTGGGCTTGGCCTGTAGTTGGTAGACCTGTCTTGGGTGAAAATATAGATCAGATAACAGTTTTAACTACGGCTGCAAACTATCCTAATGAAAAATTATACGCTTAAGACGCACACCTATTACAATCTAAGTAAAAAGTTCTGACCTCTGATTTTAAGAGTAAATAAACTGTAATCTTGATTACGTAAAAATATTTGAAATACGAGGTAAACTCAGAAATATTATTGCTTAGTTGTAACTGAGTATTCTATGTTTTTAAGTGGACGCCTAAAAATTGCCATGACCACCTCAAATTATAACGCTTAAATAATTATTTAATTTGACATTGTCAAATAAAATGCTTTGCGAGTAAAACTAATTTTCATATTTTATAATAGCAATTTTTATAAAAATTCCTTTGCAGATTGTCCCAAGACACCAAAATAACAATTTTTTGTGTTTGTCTTGTATTGACTGTAGGCACCGTAGTTGTTCTCACAATTTTTAACATGCCATAGCACAATAATTATTATAAATTCCTGATGTGTTGGCTATGTAAAAGGTAAAGCTTTTTACAAGTCTGTTTTAGAAATTATTATTTTGCTTTCAGTCTTGGTTGCTTGGGAGGACGGATATTGATAGTTATACTAATCGTATTGATAGGGTTTACAATGTACATTTTGATAAAGAATTTTGCAAGAAACCCTGAAGTACAAGTAGCCGACACACCACGTTACTATAATAAATCAAGCTTTTAAAGGCACCGACAAATTTAGTTTTCAAACGGAACTTAGAGTTACCTTTTCCCACTTTCACCGCAAGTTCTTTCTCAATAAAAGATGCAAAACTCAATTTTGAGATAGGATACATGCAATCCAAAAACAATAAATAAACCGAACTTTAAATAATATTTTATTACTAAATATAGTTACATTATAAATAATTTAACCGGCATTTTATTTACTGACTTATGAAAATGTAGTTCATCACAAAATGAAAAACTTCATATTTTTAATATTACAATTATAAAAAATTCTAAATTAGAGTATTTTTTACATATAAAATTTTCAATTTGCAACTAAAATGCAAATTTTGTATAAAACTTATCATGCTCCCATAAATGGGTCTTCTTGTACACAACTTGACCAATAAAATTTAACTATTCCTCTTCAGTAAAGGATTATTTTTGGCGAAAAAAAAAATGGTGAGAAAACGTACATTTTCATAAAATCACCTAAAGCTTCTGTCAAAGCAATCACAAGCATTTGGTCAAGTTATGCATTAGAGATCCAATATTAACAAACTGGACAAATAAAAATATTAGTTCTCAAGTTTATTTTTAATAACCTAGCATCATTATAATACATAAAAATATAATTTTTTAAAATTAAAAAATGGAACTTCCAAAATGAAGTTCAACAAAATCAAAATACAGAAAAACAGTCACAATGTCTAAAATATTGTATCAAAATAATTATTACATTAACCACTTCTCACTAAAGTTTACACATAATAGGCAAAAACTTTGCACCCACAAACGGCAAAAAAAAGCATCGATGCAAGATCAATGTTTTTTAAATTTAAGTTTTTTATTTCAAAGTAATATTTTGATTGCTTTGTCAACTTGAAGCGGTTATGAATTCTATTTAGAGGCTAAAAATTATTAAATACTTTCATCGTACAGAGGCGTAGCGTCACCCAATGACATGGAATGAGGTGAAGTGTTTGTTCTAGGTGTAGAACGCATCGATCTTGGACTTTTATACTTGGATCTATCCAATTCGTTCCTTATATCATCATATCGTGGTGTACGCTGTCCTGTAGAACGAGGTGTATTGCGACTGTCCATTCGTGGTGTACCTAAAATGAGAAAAAAATACCATTAAAGTTGCCACAAATAAGATCAATTCAATTACCTGAATGTCCAACACGATTTTTTGATTTGGCCCACGCTTCGGCAGCTTTCTTCCAGTCCATTTGTTCGGTGTTACTAAAACTGCGGGGAGAATCTGTTGGGTAAGACCGGTTACTTGAATAAGATCTTCCATGTGGACTAGGGTGTGGACTGCTGTGAATCATGGGAGAGTGAGTTGGTGGTAAGCCTCTGTAACTGGGTGTTCTTTGTCCAGGAGTTACAGCTCCGGGATGTAAAAATGGACCGTTTACGTGAGGTGCAGCGTTTGAAATATGTGGGGTTGGTGTTTGCTGTCCATATCGAGGAGTTTGTTGAGTATGAGGCGTTTGATATGGAGTCATGAACGGCGTTTGACCACTTGGCGTGTAGGGAGTATTGACAAACGCATTTGCACCGTATGCACCACCGGGTGTGTGAGGATAATGAGGCGTTTGATTAGCAACAGCCGATAATGTTTGCATCATGTGACTTGGCAAATTTTGAGCAACTCTTTGAATTGCTTCCGAATTAACACCTAAAAATTGACAATATTTTTAATTATTCTTATATCATTTTATTTTTCAAAACTTACTGTTTACACTGGGAGTATTTCCGCCATACGAATTGCTTGAATGACGTGGTGTACCAGGTGTAGCACCACCAGGTACCGGATCCCGAAAATGTTCCTTGAACCATTTAAATAAGCTGCCCACCGAATCAAACATTTGTTGTCGAAACCGAAAACCTTCGGATGTTACGGTGACAAACTCGTGTCGACATCGACTTCGAGGCAAATACGATAACATAAACTTGCCAGGATAATTCTTTGACACACTAATGAAGTAATGAATTTTTGATGAGTTCTTTTTCTTTTCTTCTTTCAAAAATTCTTCTGCTTTATCTTTCAGTCCACCCTCGGTGTCCTTGTAATACTTAAAGTATAACAGGTCACGAGCATGGGCTGCCATTGGTGTGATGTATCTCGCAATGATTTCATCAAGATCTTCAAATTCTTCACTACCAATCCACAGTGAAGTGCCAAGAGAAAAAGCATTAGCTTTACCTTCTTCTTTCACATCTATGTGCTGATAAATTTTTTCAGCAACTTTCCACGTAATGGTGAGATGGTCCGATCCTTTACTAGACGGTCTTATAATTACTTCACCTTGATCCATGTTAACCATAGATTTTTCAGCTTCGGCAAATGAGATATTCTGGAAGGCAGGATGTGCAATGACACGTTTGATGTAAGTTTGCCTTGCTTTATTCTTTTTAATTTCTTGTTCAGTCCGAACATCTTTATCATCCGATTCTTGATCGTAATAAGGATCTTTGGCTGGCCTCCACTCGTGATTTTTATCAGTTAAATCGCTTGTCTTTGATGTGCAGTCTACCGAAAACCTCTCTACATCAATTTTGATTATTCGACAGTGTACGAGTTGTTGAATTGAAACCCGGTCTTCTGGATTTGTGACGTGCTTATCGCTTAAATTTTTTATGTGAATGTAACCTGAAATTCCGTTATCCAATCGTAGTCGGACTCCGGTAGCTTGACCCGGACAAGACCCTGCATCAAAATGGTTCCATACATCGGAAAGTTCGGGAAAATCATTCTTCAAACAAAAAGGACACTGCCAGAGACCGGTTTCATCATTTCTAACTGGATTAGCTTGATCCAGTTGCTCTCCTTGTGGTTTTTTGTGAGTTATTCCTATCACTGTTGCTGTAATCATTTTACCTATAAAGAATGTCTCGGGCGTTTCTTTTGTCAACATATCGAAGAGCTCTTCAGGATTGGCTGTTGTAAATGGAGTACGCAAATCTTTGTATCGAGAATTAAGTTCGGCTCTAATATCATACAAAGTTATACTTTTATTTCCAAAACCTTGCCTTTCAAGTTCTTCGGCAAAAGCGTCGAGATCCAAATCTTTAAGTCTTTCGGGAGCTTCTAAAATCTCTTCTAATGCACCAGCAGGATTAGCACCTTCGTCATCATCATATTCTAATGCATCCACGGCCATTTTTCTAGCCCATTCGTAAGTTTCAGGATGAACCCGAGAACCATCCAAAATCTCTACGTATGCTTCGGTACTAAAAAGAGTTAAGGTAATCAAAATTATTCCAAAGAACAAAAAGTCACTTACCTGTCACCTAAACTGTTGGTGTCAATTTTAACAAATCCAGAACAATTTATGAAAACTTTAGGGCCTACATGACATGAGGTTACAAGTTGGGTCCGATTTTCCAATCTTTGATTGGTCTGTTTTAGTAACCTCAATAAAGCTTGACCTTTACGAGGTCCTAACCCACATATAAATTGCACCAAATTGGAAGTGTGAGGATGTTGAACTGCTCTATTAATATCAACCCCAACTTCATTAGTACGATTAACAAATTCTAAATATAAATTTTCTAATAGTTCTTCTTTAGAAATTTGTTCTTGTAAAGCATGGTAGCGCAAACTTAAAATTTCGTCATCTGCTATGCAAAGTTGAGAATACTCGATGAGAGGATCCTGCATTTTTCTTGCCAAAGAAGCAGCTTGACGCAACAATTCAGGATATTCACGAAAATCGCTCATGCCCTTGTTACAATTAGCATAAACTTTAGCTAATTCATTATCGATAATTTCTACATTTATTGTGGGGAATTGCTCTGATTCAACTAATTCCGCCACAACTCCTTTAATATCTTCCGATATCATTAACGCTTCTCTCGATTCACCTCCAATACATACTACATGTGGCTTTTTGGTGTAAATAAAGTTTCTTAGTGCTCTAAGATCAGCTTCCTTGTGTATCTTTTCATCTTCTCTGTAACTGTTTTTTCGTTTTAAGAGATGAGGTAATCGTAGGTAGTCGGTAATATCTCCGTCAGGTGCAGCAATACAAGTAAACGCAGATTGAGAATAATCCGGTACGTATGCAATTGCCATGACTCTTAACCCCTTTGATGTATCCCATTCATCATCTTCTTCATCGGGAAATGATACTTGGTAAGGAGACATCTAAAAATGAAATCTGTAACATTGCAATTTAAAAATGTAACTTACTCACCTTGATCCAATTGTACAGTTTACGACAACAAGCTTTCAAAATGCATTCTCTTGATTCTTCAAGCAAAGTTCTCCTCAATTCACCTCTCAAATCAGGCAAGACACTTCTAACCAAAGCTCTCTCTACACATTCCATCCTTAGTGCATTCCAGTCTTGTACATTCTTACTAAATTCGTCTCGAATATAAAGCTGCTTAACTTCATCAATATAAGAGGTGCTAGTATTTCCTTCAATTGTATCACTGATTGTTATAATCAGCAAATTTTCTTCTTGAGCCAAAGTCAACTTGAGAAACTGATCGCTGGTTAAATCTCGGACGGGTTTGTTTTTGACATATTTCATACTTGAATAAAAAAAGTTTCACAAAATCTCGCAATACAAATTTCCCAATTTTGCAAGTTTTCCAAAACTTAAAAATTTTGTGGAACCACAAAACAAAAATCAGTGTAAACATACAAACGTTACATTGTGCAAACAGATTTGAGTTATCAGTTTTTCTTATTGAGTATACTTCAATTTTTCATTGGTTTTAATTGTTTTAACTGGCACCTACACTAACATCTTATTATTTTTTATATCTAGCCAAATTGAAACTCAAGTATTATTATTAAAACCATACAAACATTTTTCAAAAACTTCCCTCCCAAAAACTATGCTTTAGATATTCAAGTAAGAGGTAAGTTGAGTAAAACTAGAGTAGTTTTCTTTACAAGCTATGTATGTTGTATTAAGATTAAAATGAGGAAAAGGGAAACTACATAAAAGTAAAATAGTAGTAAAAAGTGGTTTACCTGTAACAATTATGGCTCTCATCAATAACCTTAATCCCTTTCTTAGTCGGCCTGATCGTAATTTTTGCTCGTTCAAAAAAAACCTCACGTACACATTTTCTCACCAGAGGTTCACGTGCAATTTGTAAGGCAACCATAAATTTAGCTGCTTGCAAAACATCAGAAACAGTTGGAAATTTAGGGCAGATGTATTGTTGAGCAATTTCCTGTATACTGGTGGGTTCTTGTTCCACTTCGTGACGTTGATAATTATCTCGTAAATTTTCCGCAAAATGTTCAGGAGTTAATCCAAATTTGTTAGCAAGGCTACATATACCTGCCTTGGTGCACAACGTATATGATCCAGATCTATTTGCATATTTTAAAGTTTCAGGTTCAGGTTCGTCATCATCATCATCAATTTCTTCTGGCAAATCTTCACCATCTTCGTTTTCCGCTATTCTTTTCAGTCTTTCTGCACGTTTTTCACTTTTCTTGCGTTCTTTTTCTTTTGCCCGCCAAGCCACATGCATGGCTCTCAAATCTTGAGCATAGTACAAAATAAAGTGGTTGTGCACATCTTGAAGTTCTTCAGGAGTTTGAACGTTTCTAAGACGTTCAATATCAGAATCTCTCATAACACGTATATTTTCTGGTATGGGTGCATCTGGATCTTTCATTAACTCATCTAATTGAAAAGAACGCATTTTTTCGAAAAGCGATAGCAAATTTTCCTTACGTTGCTTCAATTGACACCATTTTGCATCAAATTTGTACACTTTCCAAAGATCGTTAATATTTAACTCTGGTTGTACATATTCCTTTCTATAAAACGCAATAAACGGCACTTCTAGTTGTTGGTTCCGCATAAAGTCTAGTGCTTTTCGAATTTTTGAAACAGTTTGCGGCCCCTTTCGCTGCTTTTCCTTAGCTTCCATGCTCAGATGTGCATCTTGCGTGGATATAGTAGGTTTACAAAACGCTTGTTTGTAAATCCATTCAGCTTCGTCGTTTAATTCGTTCGATTCTTCTGGGACTGCAGTGATGGGTACTTGTCTCAACTGCATTCGTTCTGGAATATCGGTGAGACGAATTTCGTTGTCACGGTCGGTGAAAAAGCCACGTTTGAGTTCGCTAGGTTCGTAGACTTCAAATATTGATTTACGAGTAGGTTTCTTCCTAGCTGTCTTTTTAGGACGTCTCCTTCTTTCTCCATCATCGTCGTCCATATAATCATCTTCATCTTCTTCGTCCTCGTCTTCTTCATACTCATCTTCATTGTATTTTGAAAAGTCCCCGTAATCAAAATCAACCCCAAATGTTTCTTGGGCTTCTTGGAGTGCCCTAAATTGTTAATTATTAAAATGTACTGTGAATGCACTGCTATCAACTTACGCATCCGTGAAAATAGGTTTCCGTTTTTTTCTTTTGTCAGCTATTGGTCTGCCATCATCGTCAACTATAAAATCGTCAGCGTCCGAGTATTCACCTTCATCCTCTTCTTCTCCAAATTGGTCAGGCTCTATGGCGGGTCGTAAGCTCCGTTCCGAGCGATGATCATCATCCTATATTTAAAAGAAGCAATTAGAAAACATTTTAAATTGTTGTTTTTGTATTAAATAAAATATTTGGGCTCTACTCATTAGTGTAGAATTATAACTATTGTAATTTTGTTGAATTATTTTTGTTGTCTATGTTAATAATAGAAGAAAATATAAAAATGTTTCTACTCACCACATCATCAGAAAAGATTTCCATGGCAATTTGATCCCGATCTCTGCCTTCATCTCCAGCGTCTTCTCCATCGCTTTCTTCATCAACAATTCTTCTCAATCTTTTAAATTTCTGTAAAATAAAAATTACGTTTTAATTTTTTTTTCTAGATTTATAATCGCTTTATAATAAGCTACAATCTTAAACCAAAGTCATTTAACTTAGAGCACCCTACATACAGGGACGGATTAAGGTACCTCTGAGCTCTTAGGCACACATGTATGGTGTAGGGATGTGACATTGAAGAAAAAATTTATTTTCTGATATGTCAGCTAAAGAAGAATTGTTAACAATGCTTCCATTGAAAAAAAAAACTCGCGGGCAGGATATCTACGACGCTTTTTTACATTTTGTAAAGAAGTATGAGTTACCGATTTATAAGCTCGTTTGCATAACAACAGATGGAGCACCATCTATGACTGGCAATAAAAATTGGTTTGTTGCAATTTGTCGAGCTAATGACGATTTTCCATCGTTTTTCTCATTCCATTGCATTATACATCAGCAAGTGCTATGCTCGAAAATACTGAATATGAAAGATGTCATGGACATTGCCACAAAGATTGTGAATTCCATTCGTGCTCGTAGCTTGCAACGACAACTCTTCATAGTGCAGTTGGAAGCTAGCGAGTTTGCTTTTCACACAGATTTGATTCTTCACACAGGTGTAAGATGGTTGAGTCGCGGGAAATTTTTAGAAAGGTTCCAAGAATTACTACCTGAAATAATCGCCTTTTTGGAAGAACGAGGTGACGACACTGAAATACTCAAAGACAAAAAGTGGCTCTGCAATTTAGCTTTCTTATCAGATATCACAAGTCATTTGAATACCATCAACTTGGAGCTTTAAGGTAAAAATAAAACGATTATTGACTTAATAAGTTCAATTAATGCTTTCAAAAATAAATTGAAGCTACTGATCCAACAACTGAATCGAAATGACCTGAATAGCTTTCCTGCATTGAAAGCAAGAAAAAGTACCAATTCAAATTACGATATTTACGAGGCCGAGCTAAAAAACCTTTTGGATGAGTTTGAAAGACGATTCTCCGATTTCCACAAACTGAAAAATATTGTCACTTTCATGAGTTATCCATTTTCTTGCAAAGATGTCGAAAAAGTTTCTAGTGAACTATCGAACACTTTTAATATGGAAAATACTTTTATTTAAAATGAGGTATTGCACATGATTTCCGATGTACATCTTCAAGCCAGAGCATCTGATGTCAAATTTGGTTGTTTATAACCCAAGAAAGATACCCGCATTTGAAAGAGGTAGCTCTTCAATTGACGGGATTGTTTGGATCAAACTATTTGTGTGAGTCAGCATATTCAGAAATGAAAATTATTAAAACAAAATATCGCAATCGGCTAACTGACAAACACCTGACATCATGCTTACGGTTGGCACTTAGTAATTACGTTCCGTCTTATGAAAAGTACGCCGACGATATGCAGTGCCATGCATCAACGTCCAGAGAGTAATTGACATTTTGTGCCTTATTCCTATATAATGCATATTTTGTTTTGTAGTGCAATATATCATATTCTTATTTTCTTGCAAAGCGTCGCATGTTTTTTTTTTTTTTAGTAAGATTAAGTTGGTCGATCGCTTTTCACCTAAATATTTTGTGGTAGATCGCCGGCACTGTAAGTCTGAGCACCCCTGCTATAAGGTAATCCATCTCTGGCTACATATTCCCCAATGCTATTATTAAATGACACTTACCCTTCTTTCGACTTTTACACCTAAATTTTCTTCAAGTAGGTCATAATCGTCATCTTCTAAACGATCATCCACATCTTCATCATCAGATGCTTTACGTTTTTTTGACCTATTTGAACCATCAGAATCATCACCATCACTTTCTTCGATAGGATTGTCGTCAATCAAATCATTCATCACCTCACGCAATTCGTTTTCGTCATCTGAAGATTTAAATTCAAAGGTTAACTATATATCAAGAAAAAATAAAATATACTTCACCTTCTTCTTCTTCTGAACTATCTTCAACGGTTGCTTTAGCTAATTTCGATTTCTTTCTTTCTTGTGGACTCAATTCTTCCTCTTCCTAAAAAATTGAGGTTAGGTAAACAAGGTGAACTAAACTTGTTCTACTAACGTAAATGTACAAGAAAAAAGCGCAAAAATTTGCTAATTTGCATTTTTTGATTAAATTAATTGATAGAAATAATGGAAAAATCGTGGAAATTTCATTACGCAACAGTTTACTTACATCGCTTTCCTCCGCTTCAGAGTCTATAAAATCAGCCATTGTTTCCGAATGTAATGAAATGCAAACTTTGCACTAAAACTGTTAACGGTTCTTGTATATTTTTTTGAAGTAATTATGCTAATATATCATTATATTTCCAATTTTCACCATCGAAAAAAATAAATACAAACTTGCCAGTAAACACTGTTACCAAATCACTGTTTTACGTCTAATTAAAGTTACCAACATTGACAGATAAAATATATAGAGTAGTGCAAAAGTATAGACTTGGAGCAGAGAGGCGGAGTCGAGAACAATTTATTGCAATTTAAAATTTTTACCATAATACCATAATGTAAATTGCGCCAGCGGTCAATATTTTCTTGATCGGTAGCTTAAGGGCAACTAGTAAATTGCGCCAGCGGTTGGTGTGGGTAGCTCAAGTTATAATCGGGGACCGTAAATTGCTCCAGCGGTTGAGGGTTTTTCTAATCCTACCCGTAAATTGCTCCAAAAATTTTTAGGGTTAACCGTAGGGTTGAGTCTAAAAAAGGTTGAAAAATTTGTATATATAAAGCTATGAATTTACACTTGACAGGAATCTCGATAGAGAAAGAATAGAAGCAAATTAGATAATTTAAGAAAGTTTTTGGGCTAGAAGTTATGAAAGAAATTGTACTTTATTAATTGATAAATAATTTGAAGGGGGGGGGTTGTAACCCCTAAAACGCCCTTCTTAAATACGGCCCTGCATTTATCGAAATACTTCAGAAAGTATTTGTAGACATTTTCATATTTTCAACCCGCTTTTTTATTTACAATTCGAAGAAATATAATTAATCCCGACGTCGCATTTTACAACATTGAAAACATAATCGCAAACAAATTTACAAGGAGCTTTTGGCGTTCGGGAAATATTGTTCATCAAATCTCTCTCAGCCTACTGCTTCGGGAAATTAATATTGCAATATTTCCCTCATGAAGCTCCTGAAATTTGCCTCGTCTCAGGGTAGTTATCCTTAATAGAAGCTGCTAGTCCCAGTTGGAATATAAGAACAGAAGGCCCAATGCGATAAACCTTGACACCAAAAATGTCTCCATATTTGGCAATCGCTGTCTTCTCTTTTGTCAAACCATACTCAAAGTTTTTAAATTTTTTTCTAAGTTTTTTTCGTTTTTTCTCAATTTTCTAAGTTCATTGACCCATTTTTAAAGATAAGTTAATTTTTTTACTTGTACATGGTGTCCACTATCAACGTCGAACATAGAGAATTAATATTGATTTCAATTGTTTTGTAGATTTCTGCTCGCCAATTCAACCTCCGGAAATTTTTTTGGTATCTATGGAACGAGAAAATTATTGTGCATTGCGTGATACCAAAATTAATTTTTTTAATCAACTTTTTTGAAAACATGGTATTAGATTAAAATTTTTTAATAAATATCGATGAAAAAAATTAATTTTCATAAGATCATAGGATCCACAATAATTTTTTCGTTCCATAGATACGAAAAAAATTTCCAGAGGTTGAATTTAAAAAAAAAATTCCAAAAATTTGTTTGTTTTTGCTCATTTATAGTCAACTGCTGCGGGTCTGAAAGTAAAAATAATGCCCATAACTTTTACTAAAACTTTGAAATCCTTAGGGGTGGATAAACTAAAAAAAAGTATCCAAAAATTAAACAATAATAACATTTTGAGACAACAGCAAAATACTTACCAAACAGGTGAAAAACACTAAAAACACAAAAATTTGTATAATTAAAAAATTTAAGAAGGTGCGGACGATAGGTAACGCACTAAAGCATAGGATTGCTATAATGAAGTCGAAGGTTCGAACCTCGACATTGTATAATAAGTTGAATAATAAGGAATCCAATAGACAAATAATTAAAGTTTTTTTTGCCAAACATGGCGGCCGGAGCTGTTTGATTAATTTTTGCTCCGTGAAGATTTTTGTGAAATAAATTTAAAAGCGTGATTTATAATCAGTGGCGTAACAAGCAGCTGAGGGGCCCGTGTGCGAAGTTGGGGGCCGGGGCCCTGGTTTTGTAACAAGATAAAAACAAACAAAAATAAAAAAGTATATTATTTAATTTTTTTTTAAGTTTGAGTAGTCACAGCAGAACCGGGGACCCGCGTGCGTGGCACCCACCGCACCCCGGTAGTTCCGCCCCTATTTATAATATTTGAATGTTGATTGGAATTGTTTTAAAAGTATTTTATTTTGATATTGTGAGTAGATTATTTTTATTTGATTAAAATTGATTTATTTTGAAGCAAACGAATTTTTAATTTGAAGTATTATTTTAATTGGATTTGCTTGGAAAGTGAATAAAATTTAAATTCGAAAAGTAAAATTACTTTTAAAAAGCGACGTGTGCATTGAAAGATAAGGTACTGCATTATTTGAGAAGTTAAACTAAAGAGTCCCATGCATGGCAAAATTTAACAATTTTAAATTGCAAAAGTTTTTTGGAATCAAATCTTAATAAATTATTTTTTGATAAAATTCAACATTGCAATATTTAAAAATATCTCGTTCGTTGTTTTCAAAAGCATTAATAAATATAATTTTTGTATTATCTGTATACAAACACTAATACTATACAATTTATTTGACTTTTTAACACCGCGGCGTCACCTGTAATGCTGCTCTAAGTCTATAGCATCTAATGATTTTTTAATTTTAAATAAATTGTAAACAATTAGAGAAGGAACAAGAAAGTCATTGAAAGTATTAAATTATATATTTAAAATAAATAACAAACAGCTTAAAGCCCCTTATAATTAAAATCTATAAGTAAATAATAATTATCGTAGAGCTTAGTACAGACCTGAGCAGTTTTACATGCACAAATGCTCAGTCTTTTGTAATAAGCAAAGTATACGTACAGAGAGTACCTTTCGTCAGTATACTTTGCCTATTAAATTAGGCTTTGAGTAAATATTCTCGGCTCTGTAGGAAGCTAACATATTAACGTGTACAATAAATTGTGTTCTAAAAATGCACATTTGGTAAATTTTAATGCATAAATTTTTTTTCATCAAAAAACATCTTGCAATCCTTGTACTAAAAAAGCACCTTATTTTATTATATTAGAATGTAATCAATATTTTGGGTTAAATTCTGTGAATATTTGCAAGTAGGTATATAAAAATAAACATTAATTTAAAATTAATGTACTATGTAATACTATCGTTCTCTAGAAATCTGTAACGAGGAAGTGGACTTAACAGTTAAAATAAAAGGTCCTTCTTGATTTGGTAAAAACGTGGATGGAATTATATTTAAAGTACCTGCTGGGACGTCTTCTAATGCTAAAAACACAAATCCTGACCTAAAAACAACTGATTAGTAAAAAAAATACTGCAATAAATAATCAAGTACCTGTAAGAACCAGAAGATGTAGTTTTAAAAGGAGCTGTTATATCGGGATCGGTTAAACTGACAATTGTGACATCAAATCCAATCTGATATTGCTTAGGTCCTTTCAGTTCAATATAAATTTTATTATTATTACTAGAACCTTCAATGTCGAGTCGAAACCTGGGATTATTTTTGTACGTTAATTGGTAGTTACCACAACCTCCTGCAAGAGCCCCTTTCCATTCTCCAGAAACTTCCTTTTGTTGAACATAAAGATCTTCAATTTTTCTTAATGTGAATGGACAAGTTGCATATGCTCGTAAAGTATAATAAATAGTTTGAGTTTTCTCATACTGTGAAACGACCAGGGTGTAATGCTGACTAGAAGTAGGACTTAATATAATTTTGCAGATATAATGGGGACTATTTATTCGAACTCCATCGATAAAAGGCGGGGGATCATCTGAAATTGATGTTAAATTAGCAATAAATTAACAAGGAAATATTTTAAAGCTAACTTGGATAATAAATGCGCCTATCACTTCCTTTATACACAAGAACGGTAATGTATTCCTTATTTTCTCGAAAATCATCTATGTCTGTGATATGTCTTGTCAATAAAATCCATACAGTTCCGGATGTTGCATTGCCAATATCTAAAGAAAATTGTGGATTTGCTCCAATTGTGTACATATCTTTACAAGGTCCAGCACCAGCACTCCAAGATCTAAAATGATGTTGTTTAATTAAAAGCAAACAAATCCAAAACAAAATATTTACTCATGGATGCAGTAGGTATATTTGAATAGTTCGGGGTTCCAATTCATATAAAAAACTTCAAAGAATTCACAGATACTGTCGTAGTCGATCCAAAACACACCATTATCAAATTGAGCTGCACTGTTAGGGTCATAATTTAGTGCTTCTTGAAGGTCTTGGGTCCAGTGTCGAGTGTCCAGTTCTGAGAAGTTACCCTTCCATCGTAAATGTGACCATGGATTTTTCAATTTAAGAAGACGTAACTGTAAACATAAAATATAATTGGTGTTCCATTCAGCGCTTGTTATTTCAAATGCAATATGAAACTTGCACTAACACACAAACACAACATAGGAATTGTAATGTATGAGATGGCCGGGTGCACCATGCCAACAACTATCAAAAATGTATAAAACATGTATCGTTATTACCCATCATCGTTATTAAATTAGTTTCAATTATAAGCAGTGTTTTATTGAAGATTAAAACACAACATTTGGCGACGAGGATCATTACTGGATATATAAGAAAAAATATTTTTCAAAGAACGAACGTCAAATATGACGTCTTTTGTAGGTACAGTCCCACAATATTTAAATTCAAATGCAGACTTCACATTGTATGAAGAACGCGTCTTAAGCATTTTTGCTCAGCAAACAAAATATGCGACAAATCTGTAAAAATTGGATTATTGTTGAGTCATCTGTCGGAGCATGTATAGGGAACTTTAAGAAATCTGTGCTACCCAACAGCACCCAAAACAAATACCTAGAGTGAACTAACAACGCTGTTGAAACAGCATTATGGTCCAAAAGTAAATACGTACAGAGAAAGAATTGAATTTTATGAAGCAAAACAACTTACTGATGAAACAAGCAATGAGTGGTACACAAGAATAAAAAAACTTTCTGTAAACTGCAATTTTGGAACACATTTAACAAAAATTTTAGGCGATAAATTCGTAACAGCTACGAAACCTGGACCGATATTTGATAGGTTAGTCGAGCAAGACGTAGCAATGTAAATTCAAAATCTCCTTGTAATAGCTGCATCGAAGGAAACAGCAGTGCAACATGCACAAGGCCGAATCCAAGCAATCGTACCGACAAATACTATTTCGCAAAATGGTGGATGGAAGCATAAGAACCACATTAGAAACCAACCTATCAGCAAATATGTAGCAAACCAAAGTGGCCCCAGTACTGCAAGTATGAAGCCAAAATGCAATTGTTGTGGTAGGAAGCACAAGAGCGTGTGTAAATATGTGAATTACAACTGCAATCTTTGTGGGAAAAATTGACATTTACAAACTGCATGTAGACAGGTAAAAACGAAGCAAATAAACTCTGTTATCCGACAACACGAAGAAGAAAGTTTAGCCATAGAAACCATCGTCGAAACCATTTATAACATAGATAGTGATAATAAACCAATTGAAGTTGAAATTAAAATAAGGGATGAAATAATGTACATGCAATTAGATTCAAGATTGGCAATATCATCTATTTCTAAAGAACTTTATGTACAAAATTTTGAGAAGTTTTATCCCATTCAAATCTCAATTGCTATATTTAAAAGTTACACTGGGGAACCGATTATCCCAGAAGGGTTTATAAGGGTTATTTTAGAATTTAAAGGTATTAAAAAAGAATTACAAATATTTGTTATTCAAAAAGCATCTGCAGCTTTATTAGGTAGAGATTTTATACGTGAATTTAATATTAATTTTAATCCAATAGCAATCAACTCTGTCGATTCAGCGGATGTCAAGGTTACACTACTGAGAGAATTTCCAGAAGTTTGCCAAAAACAAATTGGATGTTTCAAACATGCCAAAATCGCGTTAAAAGTAAAACCGAATGCAGTACCCAAACATTCACCTCCAAGACCTGTACCCTTAGCATTAAAAACAAAAGTGGAATATGAACTAGCTCATTTGGAACAACAAGGAATAATTAGCCCAACCGTAACAGCAAAATGGAGCACACAGATTGTACCAGTCTTAAAGAAAAATGACACGGTAAGAATATGTGGTAGTTACATTAATTTAAACAAAAATTTAGTTGACACATATTATCTGTTACCAAGAATTGAACAGATATTCGTCAGTCTCTCAGGAAATCATAAATTTTCCAGGATAGATTTAGCAGATGCATATATGCAATTTATGTTAGATGACGAATCCAAGGAACTTGTAACAATATCAACCCATAAAGGTCTATATAATGTAAACAAGATGCCCTTTGATATAAAATTCGCGAGTCTGTATTTTCAAAAGTATATCGATCAATTATTTCAAGGAGTAAGAAATGTTTTCATATTTCAAGATGATATTTTGATAGGACATAGGAAAGGCGAAAATTATTTACAAGCTGTTAAAAAAGTAATGACCATTCTAAAAGAGACAAGATTGACTGTCAATTTAGAGAAATGTAAATTTTTGCAGGACAAAGTTTCGTACTTAGGCTACGATTTGACAAAAGATGGTCTATCTAAAAACATCAGCAAAATCGAAGCGATAACAGAAGCTCCACGTTCGACAAATATAACGGAACTAAGATCTTTCATAGGTATGGCAAATTATTACAGTCAATTTGTGTATAATCTAGCCCAAGTTTTATCACCGTTATATAATTTGTTAAAGAGAGAAGTGAAATATCATTGGGATGAAAATTGTGAAAAATCTTTTATCGAAATAAAAAAAATAATATCAGATCAAACGCTAACATATTTCGATCCACAATTGCCGATAATGGTAACTTGTGATGCATCAGAGAAAGGCATAGCAGCAGTGCTTTCGAACGTAATGCCTGATAAATTTGAATGTATAGTACCGTTTGTTTCACAAACTTACACACCAGCAGAACAAAATTATTCTTCGGTTCATAAAGAAAGCTTGGCATGCTTCTTTGGCGTTAAAAAAACTTCAAGATTACCTATACGGACAAAAATTCACTTTAAAAACAGATCAAAAGTGTTTAGTTACATTGTTCAGTAAGGAAGAAGAAATTTGTCAACTTTATGCTAACCGAATAAAAAGATTCGCTTTATATTTATCAAATTTCGACTTCGAAATTTACCATATTAAAGGCAAAAACAACGCAGTACCAGATTGTTTCTCTAGACTACCATTACAAAACCATGATACGGCGGACGACCCGGAACATAGTTACATTTATTTTTCCAATGCGGATATACCCGTGAATAATAATCAAGTGCAACTAGAAACAAACAGGAGAGAGCTATTAACTCGAATCAAAATGTACACGAAAACAAAGTAGCCGTCTAAAATAGACAAGGAAATAAAACCCTTTTATGAAAGAAAAAACTAATAAATTGGAAATAATTAGGGATTGCTTGTTCTATGGTCATCGTATAATCATACTGGAAACTTTATAAAAAATTATACTAGAAGAACTACATTCGACACATGAAGAAATTGTAAGAACTAAATCAATCGCAAGATCATATTTATGGTATCTAAATACATTAATTATTAACTTGTGATAAATAATATCAAATAAGTTTAAAATTGAACAAGTTAAATAAACGTTAAAATATAAATTATTAATTTTTTGAGCTTTCAGTGAGTTGTATCGCCTTAATCAAAAACATGTGCAAATCTTGCGACAGTTGCTTGAAAGTTCGATCTAGTCCACCAAAATGTTATGTGAAATGGCCAAAAAGTTCAAGACCGTTTCAATTTTTTAATTATAATTTTTGTCAATTATATAACAAACAGTATTTATTAGTAATAGATAATTTTACAAAATAGCCCGAAATCTACCAAATGAATCAAATTACCTCAAACGAAACTATAGAGAAATTAAGAGATTGCTTTCCAAGATTTGGATTGCCTGACACAGTTATATCCGATAATAGATCGTCATTGGTATCCAAAGATGTGGAGAATTTCTTTTACAAAAATGGTATCAAACATTTGCTAATTTCTCCATACAATCCACAGAGTAACGGTTTAGCCAAAAATACAGTCAAGACATTCAAAAACAAGATAGTGTCAGCGACGATTGATCCAAATAATATAAATGTACCGATATCGACGTTACTGGCAAGATTTCTTTTAACTTACGGAAACACACCCCATAGCACAACCAAAGTTTCTCCAGCAGAAGCTATGTTCAATAGAAAATTGAAGATAAGATTAGATTTGCTTCACAAAAGCTACAATGTATTAAATGAAAGCGAAGACGCATCAAATGTTTAGAATTTTGAAATAGAACAATATGTGATCATCCGAGATTATCGTTACCTGAATAAAAAGGCATGGGCAAACGCTCAAATTATTAAACAAGTTCGAAAAGCTACTTACTTTTGTCAACTAGAAGATAACAAAATTTGGAAAAGACATCCTAATTAAATACGCAAAAAATTGATCAAAGATGGAAAAGCAGAAGAAAGAGTGATGAACCACGACGTTTTGATTTCTAGAAAGAAAATTGGAGTAAAACCCAGCATATCTCCTCTAACCGATGTTGCGTTACCAATCCCCAATAACGATCCTGATTATCCAAATACAGTACCCTTGGCAACGATTGAATCAACTTCGACAGTTCGTAGACGACCAGGTTACTTAAATAATTTTATATATTTTGTATTGAATATTAAACTGTTAATTCATAAAAGAAAATAGGGGAAAGATGTGTAATGTATGAGATGGCCGGGTGCACCATGCCAACGCCAGTCAACAACTATCGAAAATGTATAAAACATTTATCGCTGTTACCCATCATCGTTATTAAATTAGTTTCAATTATAAGCAGTATTTTATTGAAGATTAAAACACAATAGGAATATTGTAGGGGCAATATATTGGTTTGGAGGTGGTCGGAATTCTCATACAAATGAAGTATTTGTAATCTGCGATTGGTCGAAACATAATAATTTTTATGCAAATCAAGTTGAGTGGGTTCGAGAATCCTAACCTAGTAATAATAACAAAATTTATGCAACTTACACCATTTATGCTTTTAACATCCATAACAGCATAGGCATGTGTGGCAACTAAACCGGTACGGTCAGCTTGTTGTGGCGACAATTCGCCAGTGGCAACCGTGATTAACACATCACCTTTAGCAAGTCGAGACTCTAATGTTGTAAACAAAGAATCTTTGTTGAAATCACTTTCTTTACTTTTTATTGCTATTCTTTCTGGTATCCATCCGGTCAGAGCATGTAGATCAATGCTCTGGAAAAAAAATTATTATTTCATTTATTTACCTACAAGTATTTAAATTTTTGCTTTTCTGTTAAAAAATACCTACTTACACTGTTACTGCCAGGAAAGTCGTAACCGCCCATAACTTTCATATATGATTTCTCTAATAGCGAAACCCAAAATTCACTCTTGTTACTCGAATAGGAACACAAAAGCTGACCGTATTTGTTCATTGGTAAATAATCATCAATTATAACTTTTCGACTAACGCCATTAATATGCAATTTGATCATGTATTTGCCAAACGGGTTGTAAATTGGATTTTTGTTTTTATTTCGAGGATAAATAATAGCCGTTACAAGTCTGCGTCCAAATTTCTTTTCATACAAAGCGCTAACTGCAAGACTTGCAACAAATGAGCAATCGGAAACTACAGTCTGCTTTATACTGTAATAATCGGGCGAATTTGGTAGTAATATGCTGGGTTCTTGACAAATTTCATCAAGTCTAGCCCATTGTGAAAATTCCCGTTTTTGTTTTGGTGACAATTCCAAAACACCATCTTTATCGGTGAATGGAATTGCATATTGAAACTTTTCGGCAAGATCAATAGACATGAAAGGTACATACTCTTTATTGTTGATATGTGAAGAGTGAAATAGAACTTGTTTTTCTTGATCCGTGTACCCATCATCACCTGTAAGCTTCAGATGTGAACTTGTACCGCGATGCAGTTGAGGTAGTCGACGAACAATAATTTGTGGAGCAGGAGGTGCACTAGGAGCAAAATTAGAACTACTAGAAGGTCCCGGAGAATCTGGTGAGTTCGTATTCTTTTTGATACCTTTTAACTCTTCCGCTCTTTCCAAAGCCTGCAGAATAATACCTTTCAAGTCACCATGCAAAAGTTCTGGATATTGAGTGACGTACTCAATTGTATTTGCATATAATTCAATAGCTTCCGATTTCGAGCCAGCAGAGTCAGCATCTAAAGCCTGTTGTAACAAAAAATGACACCGGCGACGTCTTTGTGTTTGTTCGTTTTCGGTTATCAAATGATTCTGTCTATTCCTCGCACTTTTCAGAGATTTTGCACGTTCACTATACTCTCGTGCTTTTGATTGCAACGAATTTGATTTGGTTGGATCACTTAAGGCAGCAGCTTGATCCAAAAACTGGGCAGAGGCTGTGTAAAAATATATAGCAGGCTCTATTTGATCACTTGTTTCAAAATGTATCGCTTTTTTCGCAGCTTCAATTGCATTTTTGATTAATTCGGCAGCTTGAGTCATTTTTTATTAACACGAACAAAAATTAGATAAAAAATAATTATTATGTGACAATTAAATAAAGTGAGGTTAGAAATGTATTTTATAATTTTATGTACACTGTATTTAAAAATAACTATGATCAAATTTAATCATAATTAAATAATTCGCGGATGATGCATTTGTAACATTTACTATTGTGACAAAAATAATATGTAAATTTTGTTATTACAAGCTGTTGCATAGGCAACACATTCGCCATTTTTTTAATAAACGTTTTTCTTGGAATGAAAGAAAACCATATAGTTTGAATAATTATTTTTAAAACAAATATATCTTGTTTATTTTAAATATTTCTTTGCATTAAAAATAATTATTCAAAAAAATACAGAAATTGCTGCATCAATAAACTTTTGTTTACATATACATAAACGCAATGAATATTTTTCAAAGAAAAAAATTTATACATTTAAATTTTTTTTCATAGATAATCGAACCACAATTTTATTAAATTAATGAAAATGCATAGGTTTACAGCTTTACTAAAAAATTACTATATCATTCGTTGAGAATCAATGAAGCTGTTCATTAAGGCTATGAATATTCTTATTAAATGTTTTACTGTTTTATGTTTCATTTCGGAATTTTTATTTCAATAAAAATGAAATTCATATCTATAATGAACATTTTTATTGGTTGGTCACTTTTCGCACTAGCGTAGAAAGTAAACTATTACGTAACGGTAGTAGATAAAATTTTTTAAAATTTAGATTATTTTTGATTTCAATAGACCTAACACTTTGCTCGTCAGGCACAATTTTACCTTTAATCCGAATAATATATTATATAGACAGTTGCTATATTAATCCTAAAACATGGCAATTGGGCACAAAAATCGGGTTATTTTTTTTATTACACAAGAGGATGTTTAAAGCATTGAACAAAACAGTTCCGGAAAGTTAACATGTTTGCTAAGACAAATAAAATGCTACATAATTTATTATCATAAACTTCCCTAATAATCCATTTCCCGAGAATTCTACATCAAAAGAGTCGACGTATCATATTTAATACTATGGCGCTTATAAAATAATCAACGTCAAAATTATTCCTCGAATCTTGAATATTCATATAACAATTTAAGCTTTAAAGTAGTATACGTAATTTAATAATAATAAGTAGGCAGATGAATGTTTTGCGTGATTATGGGAATTACAAAAGCAGTTAGGAAATTATGTAAGTGCCTTACTGTACAGGAAGAAAAGTAGGTGGTAATTATTAGATAAACGTTGCAGAAGCGTAAACGCCGAGACTCTAAAATAAATTAAATTTTGTTTGATTGCATTATCTGTTAATTATAAACAGAAAAACTCATCAACGCTTAGCTTTATAATAGTAAATTAACCTAAAAAATGAATTTTTTAAGTATATAGTGTGGTAGTTAGTAGTATGTAATTTTAAATAAACAAACTAAACAAAATGTTAAAATAATGAATTTTAACTGTTAAGTAAAGAATACATACTTACATAAAAAAATAATATTCAAAAGACAATAAAAACAACAAATTAACATTTAACAGGTCTGGACTAAGAATATTTTAATAAACAAGAAATGAATTTTGAAAAAATTACGTTATAAAATGATGAAAATCTAAAATATAAAATAAAAACTTTGTAATACGATATAAAGGCTTCTATTTCACAATTATTATTGATTATCAGTCGTATTTAACATAAGAAACCAAAAAATTTATAAATTACTGTAATTATAAATTGTACTTACCTTTATGTCATACAATTTTCAAACTGAAAGATTTGGGCTCATAAAAAAAACTAAATCTACGTTTATGTCAAACTTTACATTTCTAAGTGATCTAGAAAGCCCTACCGGGTAGGTAATTTTAATAAGTATAAAACAATAATAAAGTTTTTGTGACCTACGTCATAGGAAGTGAATATTAAATATTGTATGGATGATTACACAGTGTATTGGATTTTATTGATAAAAACTAATAAAGTTTAAATTATTATAAGATAAATAAGATATAATGTATGGATATAGCCGGTTGAAGCATTAAAGGATTTGGCGTGATAATAGAAATTCAAAATAAATTTACATAGTCATTATAGGCCGTTCAATTGTTATTTCATTTAATATCGCAAAATTTAATCCCACGCACAGATCTATAATATAGCCCATTATTGCTTTTTATTAAGCTTGTAAACTTAATCTTTAATTAAGTAATTTCAATAACAGAGTAATTTTACCGTTGTCAAAATTTCCTGAAAATGTTTATCGAAGAACCCTTTTCATCAAATAATAATTTTTGAAATTATAAAATAAGCAAGAAATAATGCTATTGTTTAGATGTTCCATGTAAAACCCTCTTTATATAAATATTAATCAAATTATATTTCCCATTATATCTAGAGGGATATGTAAAATATAATAGGTATATTAGATCTTGTACTTGTACCGTTTTACTTTTATTTTTTTTAACATATTCATAGTATAGTATACAAATTATGTTCTTAAGTCAGGGTTCGAAACCGAATCGAAAATAAATTTTTCATCGTATAAAACACAAAATTTACTTTTTTGTTACTGTGAAACTATAACTGTATCAGAAGCATATTTTGATATTTTTAAGTTTCCAGTGGCGGATTAAGCTATTAATTGGTGATGTACAAGCGCAAGCCCCATTAAGGGCCCCTTAAAAAAATTTTTTGTTTTTAAAAATTTATTTATAATCATTAGGTACTCACACATAATAATTATAACAAAAAATAAAATAACTAATAAATTTTCCTTAAGTCATAATGACGTCATTATATTCATGTATTAAAATATTTCCATAACTTAAAATTATCGTACAAGAAGAAAAAATTAATACCAAATTCATAAAAAATAAAATCACATACATTTTGGCATTAAAATTAGATAACATTTATACTTAGTTATGGCAACTAATTTTTTGATCGGTATAATTTATTAATTTGGTCAATATTATTTATTATTTTGGTCAGTATAAATAAAAACATTAGAGTGGGCTATCCTAAATTGGGCACTAATAGGCTAATAGTACCTGTTATACTACTCTAAGTTAATAATCTTTTAGGATTATGCAATTTATTTAGGATTAAGTTAATAATCGTTAAGATTTACAGCCTGTAATTAATTATAAAATTGCAAATATCACAGAGTTGCGTGAACATGAGAGATACCATCAAGATTGCCCTTCCTAGTAGCACATTTGCCGAGTAGGACCAATCTGAGGGGGTTATTTTTAGTGATTTTTTTCTTGTCAACAATCTGGTTTCGTTGTCGGCAGTTTCATCTTCATCAAATTGACGCTTTCTGGTTTTTTATTATTCATTTTGTAATGATTTACTACTACCATTTATTCGCTCTTAACGATTATTTAGCAATTATAAAAAAGATTGAACTAATGCCAATTTACTCGTATAAATGTTTTATATTTAATAAGTACAATTTTTGTAGAAAATGAACAAATTTTAAGTTTCCCCAAAATTTGGAGGCTCCAAGCGCGCGCTTCATGCGCCTGTGCGATAATCCGTCACTGCCTGTTTCCAAGTGTAAAACAATTCTGACTGAAAAGCGTTTTACATCAAATGATGAAGCTGTTGTAGACGTGGATGAATATTTTGCAAACCTTCCGGAATCTTATTGAAAAAACGTTGGAATAAATAAATTAAAGTTTCAGAAAATTATAATGAAAAATAAGACATATTTTACGACAAAAAAAAGTTTCTATCATTGTTAGACCGAGAACTTTTTAGACTGATTGAAATTTTTTTATCATTTAATAATAATAATGGTTTTTTATTTGAAGACGGTAGATATACAGGAAAAGAATACTTTTATTGTAATTTAGAAAAATTACGTGAAACGATGCTTAAGGAAGACTATAATGATTGCAGGAGACTTTAATGCGCAAATAGAGAAGGAAAATTATATCAAAGAAGCAGCTAGAAAGCAGAAAAAAAAACGATAACGTGGTAATGGGAATAATTTGTACAATCTGGAAGAGACAATACAAGAAAATCGAAATAATATCGAGGTACCAATATAGACAGATTATTGGAAGTAATGCAAAAAATCCGAAAATAGAAAAAGTAAGCAAGAGAGTGAAAGAATAAAAACAGTAAAACTTTATGATGAAGAAATAAGATGAGGGTATAAAGAAACCGTGAATAGAAATATAAAAAGCAATAAAAGAATTAGCAATATATAAAAGATAAATTCGATGTTATTGCAAAAATCATGAGAATAGGTACAGAAAAAATAATAAAATATAAAAAAACGTAATTTGACGATGAGTGTTAAGTTATGTTCAGAGTATATAAATACATACAAATCCGCTTTTTAGTTATGATGGTTAGGTGATGAGATGCAACAAGAATAAAACATTAATAAAAAGTAGTTTCTGACGTAAATTACAAATATAAACATTAAATTTTATAAATCATTTAAAATTTCAGATAAAAAAACCCAAAACCCAAATTCGATTATTTGATAGGCTGTTTCCCACTGCGTGTTTTAAAAACAAAAACCTCTCATTTAAAAACTTCCCTGAAGCCGCTCCAACTTAAAAATAACAGATCTAGAAAAACGCGGATATTTGTTTCGGTTATAATTAACAAAATTCAATTTAAAATAAATATATGAAATGATAATAATTAACATAAATCATAGAATTAAATTTTTATTTTTAAATTGCATAATAATTATTTATGTTGTATATTTTTTTAATAACTTCTATTTTTATGTTAAATTTGTTTGTTTTAAATTTATGTCCTGTTGTAAAGTACGCATTTTTCAGAAGCAAAAAACTGCAATTTTGTAAAAATCTACTTCTGATGGAATTTTGCTGTCTTACAAAAATTAATAAATTCATTTTCTGAGGTTGACTTTATCATTAATTTACAATATATTTTATTTTCGCAGCCTTCTGTTCATTTTCATTTTATTATCAGGTTTCTCTATGCTTTTCTGTTCTTCACTTTTTTTTTTAATTTTCGATATTTATTCTTATTGAGTTCTCCATTACTTAGTTCTAGCATAATCTTGGACCGTCTTTGCTCTCAGCGGTTCAAAATTAATTTAGGTTATGAAATCTTCGAATAAAGTTAAAAATTTGACGTGAGGAAATCAGGGGTACTCCCCGGGAAAATATTTGCGACATATTTTAATTAAAACGCACTTTTACCACAATTTGAAATTTTTTTTTACTAAAGGGCTGTAACGATACGTGCGTACCATAAAAATAAGTGTAGTAGTGTGTTTTAGTGAGCGGAATCGGTCGCAGTTACCTTCTAGGTGTGCAACAGTTAATATATTATAGTGATATTTGATTAATTTTTCAATTAACCAAATTCTTTACTAAACTCTTACAAAAAAATTACCTCGGCTTAGCTCTTAACGGGGTGGAACAATCCGCTCTCAGGAGCGGATTCCTGTGACGATCTTGTTTTCGTTGTCTATCAAATATTCAATCAGGAAAAAAATCGCTTTTCAAAATAATTTTATCTAACTTGTTTCAAATTTAAATTTCCACTTCGCAAATTTTAAATAAAAATATTTTTTTCAAGGTTCAAACTTGCGATTTTAATTTATCTAATTCGACGGATTATCTATCACGCTACACGTTTGCTTTTACAAATTTTAATTTTAATCCATCCAAATCCAAATTTATTAAATTAATGTCAACTTCCAAAATAAAAAAATCAAATCTGCATCAAAAAAGAAATCTTTAATAATAAAAATATAATTAAAAAAAATAATCCATCCAAAACTCGCACAACCGGCTCGTGCGGTCATTTTTGGCAAAAAGCCATTATCTTTTTCTTTTAGTCCTCACCTTGTACTTTTTAATTTCCAACTTTTAAAAATTAAATTTACAAAAATTTCATTTACTTAAGTACAGGGTGGGCTCAAATCGTTTTGTTTTACGACAATATTGCTATGCCCCCAGCTTTACAAATTTATGCATTTTCACCCCTTAGTGAAAATTTGCTGAGGTAACACAGATTTTTTTTAGCTATGAGCTCTTCAAATTGTTTTTTTTTTAATCGTCAATTAAAAATTAAAATGCTCAAATTCTGTTACCTTGTAATATCTGGTATGGTCATTCGCTTTGCATGCGCTCTCCAGATATGCTATAATGCAGCTGGCCACGCCTAGTCAAACAAATTTGTTTCGATGCAATTTTAATGCCATGAACGATCAAATTTTCATTAATTCTTCCAGTTTTTCAACTTTATTTGCACTTCACTTTATCACGATTAAATAATAACATCAAATCAACTTAATTCATTTTTTTATTTTTAAAAACAATTAACAATTTAAACCTTTATTGCGGGAATGGTGTTCGTCCGCTCTACTCGACGTCAAAGCCTCGGCTTAAGTCTCTTACAACGTACTCCTAACTTTCAAGTCCCACTCTTTCTTTATACTTCTCCCACCTTTACTTACAGCTAACATTTAACTAACATTTTTTACGCAACATGATAAATAAATAAATAATAAAATTGAATTAAACTTTAAAATAATTTACAAATTAAATGAATTATTGTGATTTTTTTACATTTCGAAACACGACAATATATTACAGCGATGATACTGATACGAATATCCTTTTACTCTTCGTAGAAATTTCATTTCGGTGGCCTGAATTTTAGATTTGTTTTTTTCAGGAGAACCCAAGCTTTTCATCCATATGTGAGAACCGGAGTTGCCATCGTCTTATAAAACTTAGTAAATTCAAACTCAGTTTTTATTTAAAAATTTGTTAAATTTAATCAAAACTCAATCAGTTAATCAATAAATGCCAAAAAAAGTGTCCTTGAAGAGTAGTAGACCTGATATTATATTTTTTGATTTGAATAGTGGCATATCTAGCTTAAGACAGTGAAGTCCTAATAAAATTTAAATTTTGGAAAAATAAAATCATGAGATATAAATGTTGAAAAATTGATTAATTGTCTAACAATTAATGAAGTTAAATTTGGGATTTTTCAATTTTATCACAATTATTATAAGCGTGGGTGTACAAAATTACAGCTTGGCAGCCATTTAAAACTAAAGTAATTTTCTACTTACAAAGCTCGTGTTTAGAAACATAATATTTAATTGTTTCCTCAGAAAACGTGTTAAAATTTTTCAATTTCAATACTACGACGTTGTGAATTTAATTAACGATAAATTTATTGCTTGTACAATAAAACCTTTTACACATCATAATAATTTCTTAATTGATTCAACTTGCAAATATAAAAATAAAAGAGCGTACTCGAGTAAAAAAAAATAAATGGCAATTTTATTGTTATTTTATTTAGTAAATTGTAGTATCGAAAGAATAAACTGTCCTTTCGGTATGGCGTCGTAAAAATATTAATGCACAAGTTAGATCCGTTATGGCTATGAGCAACAAATAAAAAGATTAAAACGTCCTATTAAGGCACTGCGGGAAACCTGTATAAAATTGCAAGAAAATTGTGTACATGGTTTTACTCAATCGAGTCCTATATGGATTAGGATTTATATTTATTTTTTTGCTTATTTCTGACCTACTATAATAATGGTCCAAGAAAGAAACAATTTTTAATTACTAAAAACAATTTCCTTTCCGCGCAAAGGACATTGACTCGTTAGTAACCAATTATAAATTTCAACATCACTACGTATTTTATTAATAAGGAGAAACAAAATTACGCAGTAATTTTCTAAAACCTATCTTTCTCTGAAATTTTCACAAAGCGCTTCTTGACTTCAAAACCGGCAGAACGGCAGAAAATTGTATTATTAACACGAAATGGAAAGGGCATTGTTACATTTTTGTTAATGGGTAGTTATCACACACTAACTTAAATTTATTCGCTTGTTAATACACTTGAGCTTGTAATTTGGAAAATTTTTCAATTTTCTACTTCATCATTCGTCTTCGTCCTCTTTTTTCCTGGCTTTATAATATTGTGAAAACCACGTTAATTTTTTAATAAATTGTAGATTAGATAAAATAAGTAATGATCTTTACTAAATAATAAATTTTTTAAATAGTTAGAAAGATACAAATCCTTGATTACTAACATAATTTTCAAACTTTTTCTAAATATCCAAACCAAATTTTATTAGCCGAGAACAATAAATTTTTAACTTTTCAGATTGTTAAATTTTCATAAATAATGTGTATTATTTATGCGGAACTAACTAAGTATAACTTGAAACAAAATAATTTAAGAGCTTTGAAAATTTAGTGCGAAAAAAGTCACACAAGATGTAAAGCATAATTCATTTACTTTTTATAATTAATGTCGTGACAGTAAGAAAAACACTGTAACTTTTTAGGTCCTGGTAAGAAAATATAATCCTTCATTTATATAAGACTTTGTTGTGAACGTGAGAGAAATTGCAAGTTCTGATTTTGAAATTACGTTGAGCTTAAATTTTATTTACTATACTTTTATTTAATTAAACATTAAAATTTTCTTCACATGAGATTCTTCATGTAGAAATTCAAGTTTGCCTTGTTATAAGTTTTACGCTTCAGCTGGAAATTCTTTACCTGTACAATTAATTTCCTTTTGCACATCGACCGAAAATTTTTTTTATTATAAAATTTTAAGCGATAAGTTTTACACATAAATATAAAAATTTGAATTTCACAATTCATGTAGGCGGATGTGACAGGGATTTGTGTAAAAAGGATATGTATCATTTTTCACAAAGTTGAGTGTTATTGAAATTAATATGAGGGAAATGGTCCACCGGAAAATAATGGAAAATTTCCTGTCAGATCAACAGGTGAATTTGTGATTCCATACTCTCAAAGGAATCGTTAACATTTCGGAGGTATTAAAAATTTATAAAACGATAGCGACACATTTCAAAATTTAAATTACAAATGTCGCTATTTGTATTAAAAACGTCTTTAAAAATACGTTAAGCTTTTAAGGATAATTCTATTAAGTACTAAATTTTATTAGAAAATTTATTACCTTATTTCTCTAAAATAATTACTAATTTTATTTTACGCCAAAAACAAGGGAATGTTAGGCAAAGTTGCATGCGGGGCAAAGTAAGATGTAATTTCCTGACATATCCTGACAAAAAATCCTACATTTTTGATTACTAAATAAAACTTTATTTTTATAAGTACTCAATGCTTGAAATAATAATCACAAGATCTGAAAATGATGTTTTTTAATGCATTCATATTTTTAATAATTATTAAAATTCGAGTTTCACTTTGCTTTTAGCCCTTTATTAATTTCTCTTTGGGTATACAGTATACGTGGATAGCCTCTCTAATAGAAATGTTTAAGACGATGCTTCTATTAGCAAATTTATGGAATTTTTTATAAGTTAGTTTATTAGTTAATTAACTTAAACATAAAGTTCAAGTATATTTTTTGTGGTATAATTAGTAAGTAATAATAAAAAAATTACCTAAACATTAATTTTTATTTTAAATGTTATCATATTTTTAACTTAACATTTTATCAATTTTCATAACGTAATTTTCTAAGTCATAATATTTTCAAATATTCTAACAAGGGAATTATATGACCTCCGCATTTTTGTAATTTTTGCCACTTATTCTATTGAAAGTTTAGCCCTTTAATAAGAACTCCTCAAAGCAGTAGGGCCAGATGGCCAGAAATTTTCGAGAAAATTGACTTTGAAATATTGTCGAAGGAGTTTGAAGACAAGATGTGAAACAATTAGCAAATAGTTTCGTAGCACAGTGGCGAGCGAGTTGGACTAGGAACCAGTGGATTCACGGTTCTATTCCAATCTACGCTAGTTTTTTTTCTCTCTAGTGCTTATTCACGCCATTTAATTATGGTAAAATTGATTAAATTTATGATTAAAATTCAAAATTTTGAAAAAATCAAACTAAAGATAATTTTTTGATGTTAATTAACTTGGTTACTACTGTAAAAATTAATATATGTCATATAATAATAATCATGTCAATAGTATTCTGATTGAGAATAAAAAGTAAATTATGAATTACTCATAAAATTTTTCTTTCTGATCTCCGATTTCTGCAACCCACTTCAAGTCGACAAATTTATTTTTGGTCAAAACATTTTCTACATCCTGCACAGAAAGTAATTTATAAATCAATCTAGATTAGGTCAGAGTGACCAAAAATTCTATACGTTACACTTTTTCTATATAATATGTATAAAAAAGATTATTAAGTTACAAAATTAAGAGTCAGATTTTCTTATTTCATTATTTAATTGAATTTATTTCTACTGCCAATAATTGTGCTTTTGTAACATAATCTTAAATTAATAGAAAATATACAATTACTTGAAAATTTCCAAGAAGCTATTAATAGCTTAATTTCACAAATAAATAAATAAATGTATCAAAGTCACTTGGGAATTTTGTGTCAAAGGCCAATTGGAATCTTAAAACATAATAAATATAAATCAATAAAAGATCAATAAAAATGTCTCAGCATTCGCTCTAGAGATCCTGAATCTTTGGAGTAGCGATGTTAAAGCTTTGGTAACTTGGATTAGTCGTTTTCTAATCCAACCGGTTCAAATTAAAAAAAAAAAAATTTTTATAACCGTTTCCATGTTTCGGAGGGCACGTAAATCTATCGTAAAAGTTACAAGTAGGAATAGCGGCTTCGGATCGCTATCGAGAGACTAATGGGAAAAAAAGCACTAAAATTTTAATTTTTTAATTTTATCATAACGTAATATTAGTTCTTCTTAAGTCAAATATTCTTAATCCTAACCTGTCAAATGTAGTATAGAGTGTTTTTCATTAATTTCATTTCTACGTACGTATTCTTTCCTTTACGTTTAAAATTTTATTATTTTAATATTTTGTTTTATTTTTCTTAAATTTTATATTTTCCAATACTTACATAATACTATATATTATCATACAATTTATTAATTGAAATTTATTTTTAAGTTCATTTCTAGAAAACCAAAATGTACAGCATTTTATAATTTAATATTTAATTACTTTTTATATTTCCCGTACTTCATATAATAATATTAAATAAAAATATACATATAAAACTTTTCTTGGTATACATATCTAACCAACTAATTATTTATATTATAAAAATTAAAATTAAAAAAATTCTCATAATACAGAAAAATTAAAATTTTTATTTTTTATATTATTTTTAATTTTCGGAGTCTACCATATGAAAGGATGAACGTGATTTTTAAATAAAATTATAAATATTTTATTTTATATTTTTATTACATAAGTATTTAAAGTAAATGTAAAAATTTTATCTATAATTGTAATAAAATTCAATACAGATAGGTATTGATTGAAAAATAAGGAAGATTCTAATTGGAAAACAAATTAAAATTATAATTAAAATTATTTAAATTATGGTATAATTTGAAAAATTTTAATTAAAAGAAAACGACGATTGCATAATTAATAATTAAACACATGAATACCAGTATCAAATTTATTTAACCATTTCATTTTTTAGAAAAGTTATTTTTACATAATGCTGAGAAAAAAACTGAGTGTTCTTTGTTTGATTATTTCTAGCACTTTCGTTTGATTTTCAATTATTTTGCTCGATTCAATTGAAAAATCAATTCCACGATTTCAAGTTTAATACCAATAGACATTGATAATAAATTGTATTAAAAACGTTTTCTTGTAAAAAAATTTGAAGTTAAAAAAGTTGTTTATATTGTGGTTGCTTAAATTGAATATTTCTTTTAATATTATATCTAGATACAGGGTGTCCCCGTGACCGTGAAGAACCTTTGAGGTGGTGATAAAGGACACTTTTATAAGACAAATTTTCAAATAAAATTTTTGTCCAAGTTTAAACCCTTGAGGGGTAACTCCTTTTAAAGCAAATTTTTGAATTTCTGATTTCAAACGACCATAGCTCCGATATGATTGATTTTTTAAGCTTAATAAATTAGAACTTTTTTGAAGATAATTTGTTTATCTACAAATTAAGTTATAACGTCTTATTGTTTAGAATTAACGGATTTCGAGTTATAAATTAAATTAAGGGAAAAAATGTTAAAAATATTCAGGTTTTATTTTTTTAAAATAAAAAGCTACGAAAAGATACGAAGCCCGTATCTCTTAAATGAAACTTCTTAGAAAAAAATTAACGGCTTAAACCGGATAGGGAATTTAACGGGCTACAACTTTGGTCAAATAAATTTGTTTGGGAAACCAACCGTTTTCACAGAAATTCTAAAAATTGAAAAACAAGATGTAGGTAAAAAAATAAATAATAAACTAATTTACAATAATAAATAAACAATATAAATTAATAAAGTAATTAACGATAATTTAATGCGCTTTATAACAATGTCACTCAAACGTCAAATGACACAATTTGTTTTGAAATTAATAAAAAAATAAATCAAATCAAATCGAGATTTTTTGCAATTTTGTGAATTTTTTTTTACCTACACCTTGATCATTATTATCAGAATTTCTATAAAAACGGTTGGTTTTCCAAAAAAATTTATTTGACTAAAGTTGCAGCTCGTTAAATTTCTTATCCGGTTTGGGCCATCAGTTTTTTCTTAAGACGTTTCGTTTAAGAGATATGGGCATCGCAAGAAAAGTAAAAAAAAATAAAACCTGATTTTTTTAAAGATTTTTCTCTTAATTTAATTTATAACTCGAAATCCGTTGATTCTAGATGATAAGGAGTTATAACCTAATTTGTAGATAAGCAAATGATCTTTAAAATAGTTTGAATCCCATAAGGTCAAAAATCAATAATATCAGAGCTATGGTCGTTTAAAATTAGAAATTCAAAAAATTACTTTAAAATGAAGTACCTCCAAGGGTTTGGACTTGGGCAAAAATTTTTTTTAAAATATTGTTTTAGAAAGCGTCTTTTATAACCAACTCAAAAGTTCTCCACGGTCACGGGGACACCCTGTATAAAGGTAGTAATTCGGTTCCTCATACATTTTTTTTTAATTAAAAGAGTTGCTTCTATTGGGGTTGCTTAAATTGAATACTTCTTATAATTACTATAAAATTGTTTACATTGAAGTTTTATATAAAACAATAAATAATAGCATATTATACATCAAAAAAGAAAAGTAACTTGCATTCGTAAAAAATTATCAACTTTAAAAGCTTACTGGTATGGTTAAAATAAAAGGTTGTTTTATACAAAGATTATTTTTAAAAAGAAGTAAGAAAATAAAATTTAAATTAATAGATAATTGTTATAAATAATGCTGAATCCTTACATTACATAAAGAAGAGAAAATTTCATTGAAATATAATTTTGAAATTTTGAAAATTAAATAAAAATTGCATTTAAGGGAAATAACACTTCAAAATATTGCACCGTCATTTTTACAAATTATTATTGATGTCATATTAGCTGTATTCATTTTACCTATTTCATTTCCATCTCAGTTGCACAACTGAGATAAAGTGAGCAGAGACGAACTGAGATTAACTGAGTCAAAGTGAGAAAAAGATAAGGTAAAAAGAACAACAAAAATTTACTAGTAAGTGAATTTTGAAATTAATTATTTTGAAGTTCGGTAGTACTAACCAAATTGTTTTTTTATTATTGTATAATGTCAACATAAACTTCAAAAAGACGAATTAAAAATTCAAGGTGCAGTAGATATTAAAATGATTGCAATAAGTGACAAATTTAATTCAAATTAACCAATCCGGGCCACTTTCCAATTTGTCTCAGTTGTAACATTTCAAAATGGCATGATCAGTTTGGGTATGGAAGGGGATAATTTTGTCACGTAAAACTCAGTTCGGCACGGCACAGTACTTATGTCAAAACGGTAAAAAAAACACTCTTTCAACTGAGTAACTGAGTATCTCAGTACAATCTCACTTAAAATAGGTAAAAAGAATACAGCTATTGTTTTACAAGAATATTGTTGTACAAAATGAGATAAGAATTGACTTATAGATAGCCGATTATTGTACCAATATTTACACTATATTGTGCTACATTGACCGAATATTGGTACAAATTATTATAGCCGATAAGATTTGAATACTTTACTGCAGAAATTCACTATTAATTTTTTTAATTTTTTTGACATCATTAAAATACTGTAGAACATTAACGTAAAGAAACACGCGAAATTTAAATATGTAAAGAAATATAATTATTGTGTTGTAGTTATTAATAGAAGCAACAATGTTTTTCTTCAAACGTTAAAGAAAGTTATCTTTATGCCATTTAGTAAAAAAGATTTAAGTTTCAGTTTATTATTTTTAGTGCACTACTTCTTTCGCCGGCAGAAAAAGTTATGTTTATTTGATTATTTCGAGATTTGAAGAAAAATAAATAATGTTTTATTCGGAGAAAAATAATTTTTGTGAGTAAGCTTATAAACTCTCTATATGACTTTTCTATTTTTACTTTTTCTCTTAATTAACAAATCCAACATAATTAAGGTAAGAGCGGTAGACACATTGCCTGCTTTTTCGACCGTCTAGCCATCACACAATGTGTTTCTGACTCATTAGTCGTCATCAGTACCGCTTACTTGGTGTTATCACTTAATTATATGCACTATTAGTAGTAGCTATTATAGTGCACATAATTAAGTGATAACACCAAGTAAGCAGTACTGATGACGACTAATGAGTCAGAAACACATTGTGATGGCTAGACGGTCGAAAAAGCAGGCAATGTGTCTACCGCTCTTACCTTAATTATGTTGGATTTTCAATATACCTTTTTCATCTAATTTAATAAATTCTTCCTAAACAATTACATACATAGACAAAATCGTGTTTTATAGTTTTTGTTAAGCGTTGGTTGAAACATCGAGCGTCGCGTCGAGCAGGGTTGAACTGGCAGTATGTTACCGAGCGAAATGTTGGCAGGTCAGCACTTTACATTTTAATTTTTGGTTTCTTAATTTCTTAATTATTATAAGATTCGAGATAAGATGACAGCTGATATAAATGTAAATTTGGTAATCAAATGCGAATTTATGTTATTTTCGCATATAAAGTTAAGTATTATTTTCGAAATAATTAAGTATTTAACCTGGTTTAGTCGTAGCTAATGGAGTCAGATTTTCGAAATCTTAGTGGTAAAAAATTTCCGGACCGTCTCTGACGTTGAGCACATATCAATGTGAGTTTTGCGTTCTGCTTATTACAGTGTTCGACGGATGTCAAGCGTCCAAATCAATCAGTATTGTTTTCGTAACGTTTAAATTCTTCAAAATGAGTTTAGAGAAAGATATTTAGTTACTTTTACCGGCTTTAGCTTAGCCTCTAAAAAAAGGCTTCTGTGTCAATTATAAAATTGATAATTATGGGGAATCCCAAATTTTCTATATAATTTGTTAAAAGTATTATATACCATATCTGCAGCAAAGGTCTGTTGACTTCTGGGCGTCGCGACGCAATTTTCTACTATTGCACTCCAAATACAACTTGAGTCAGTGTTTACCCTTAAAAGATACATATATAAATTTATATCGATGGTCATGCATATTTGCACGACGAACAATTTTTATTTGAATAGGAAGATAATTTGATTTGTTAAAATAGCATTAGCAAATTGTGTGCAAAACAAACGCTCTAAATTTAAAAATAAAAATTTGTTGGTGAATGAAAAAAATTATACATATTTATAACATTGTTCTATTTTCCCTTTCTTTATCCGGTTATACCTTGAAAGTTTCTTTCGAGCGAATTTTCTTAAGAAAATCATGTCTACCTATTTGTTATAGTTTTTAACTGCGCACTTTCAGCATAACGTGGGTAGCATGTAGTATAGAAAAGAAGAGATACTTAATTAAACATTATTGCGAAAATGTTATTATTTATGTTGTATGCGATTGCGTTGATCGTGGCAAGAAAAGCGTATATAAGCTTCTACTACTACCCCAAGTAAACAGAACAGTTCACAATTGCTTTACGCTACTTGATCACATTATTTATTATCAGCACTTTAACGCTAAGTGGCGCCATTTTAAAATACATTTTTCAAAAAATCGCAATTTGCGATTTAAAAGTTAAAAAAAAAATTAATCTCACATTAAAAGTATTTAAAAGTAATAAATATCACCAATAAATTGAAATATATCATCTTAATACAATTTATCAATGGTGCAGTAATTGTTTAAATTTTTGGGATTTTTTTAAAATTATGGGCCATCGAAGAATTATTTGGTTAAATTTGTGTACACTGTTATGCATTTTATTGTTTGATGAGATTAAAAGTTTTGAAGTTGTGCGTAGAAGCACAGCCCCTGAAAGGGACTCGGAAGATTATCCTGATTACTTATTAGGTGTACGATATGATGAATATCCGGTAAGTGTTTTATCTAATTTTTTACTGCTCAAACTTTTAGTTCTTTAATCGATCACGTAGTTTATTAAATTTCTTGTAAATTTATCGAGAAAATATTTTTAACATTAATTTGTCTAAAATTTCTGTGGTACATTTTAATAATATTGTAATTAGCCTAAATAATGCGAAATATTTCAGTTACTAATTAACCAACGTCTACGTTTTTATACCTTTCATATTAACATAAAACGAAATAAAATTTAATTTTAACTAAATTTATTGTTCTTAAAATTTGGTTTTATTTAAATAAATACTTAATAAATTTGAAAATCAAGTTTGTAAATGAAATCATGAAACATGAAACATGAATAAAATTTATTTATACGCTATCAAAATTTCACTCATGTGTTAACATAAAATAAATTAATAGAATTAAAAATAATATTTCAATTAAAGTATAATGTCAAAATGATATAGCACACTAAACGTGCTTCAACGTTTTGTATATCATCAGATGATAATAATATAATCTGGTTAAATTCTAAAAAAAAATCTTCTATTTTAAAAATTAAACAGAATAATAAATTTGTTAAAAAACTTTTTGAATTAATACTGGAGATTAATTATAAATATTTAAGAAACAACCAAAATAATTTTCAGACCGGTCCTGTTTATAATTTTTATATTTTATCATTAGATCCCTGGTCAGCGCTAATAAAATTTTTTTGCGTACTTCTGGAAATTATATTTATTCACTTTTTAAATAATTTTAATATTTAAATATATACGAGTATTTAAATAATTCTTACATATAATTTAGTATAGTGCCTACTAGAATAATTTTGTTGCAGCCCTTATAGTAATGGCAGTGTTTACATGTCCGTCGCTTTGAAAATATTTGTGCCGTGGTTGAAAACGCACGTTAAATATTAGGATCTTCTCTAAAGTTAAGGCAGTAAAAAACTGCTGATTTTTAATCAGGGTTTGGCGAGTACAGATTTACTCGTGCATTAAAATCAAATAAGTAAACAAAATGTCAGTAATCGTAGTTTATGCCCTCAAAGTTTAAATTGGAGCTGTGTTGTATAGTTTACGTTCAATCTAACTTACATACAATGGTGCTTTAGTGTTATATAATTATAATTTGGATAGTTTTCATTATAGGATAGCGAATTCCAGCTTAAAGTTATTGTTCTTGCATTGTTTATATTTGTAATTTGATTTAAAATTATTCATCCGCAAATAATTGTTTGTTTAATATTTAAACATTTGCATTAGCGGCAGCATTAGCATATTTATAATCATTTAAAAAAGTATTTAAACGCGTTATTTAAATAAAAAAAATAAATAAAACTATAATAAATTAGATCAAATTAAATAAAAAGAAAATTTAGATTTTTTTTTGAAATTTAGAAAACATGAATTATGGTTAAATGGATTTTATTTATTAAAACATGTTAAATGTAAAATAAAAACTATTGAATGAAGTTTTCAGTTTAATATTTTGCGAACAAGGTTTTGAAGGCTGTTCTATACAGAAAACAATGAATGGTTATTGTAAATCACTTGAAACTTAGATTGATTTATAAATTTTAGATTTAAGGATAACATTAATTCAAATAGTACTAAATGGATTTACTTCACCAATCATTGGTGGAGTAGACAGTCTAGATATTCGAAGGAGAGTAGTGTACTAGAATAAGTTAAATTCAAGATTCGAATAACATTTATTAAGTAAGTGTCACGAGAATACCTTACAAATTTGTAAATAAACAAACTAAACAAAATGTTAAAATAATGAATTTTAACTATTAATTAGAAACATAATAGTATTATGTATAGTAACTAATAAGTATAAGCAATAATATTTAAAAAACAATAAAAACAACAAATTAACATTTAACAGGTTTGGACTAAGGATATTTGAATAAACAAGAAATTTATTTTGAAAAAATTACGGTATAAAAGATGAAAATTTAAAATATAAAATAAAAACTTTGTAATATGATATAAAGGCCTTTATTTCACAGTTATTATTGATCATCAGTCATATTTAACATGAAAAACCAAGAAATTCAAAAATTACTTAAAATGAATGTGACTTACCAAACTGGACCAAACAATGTCACGTGTCTCAATGAAATTTTAAGGTTAAATAAATAAAATAATTTTTTTATTAAATTAAATTAAATAAATAATTCTTTTATTAAATTATTTTATTACAAATTACATACTACTAACTACCACACTATAGACTTAAAAAATTCATTTTTTAGGTTAATTTTCTATTACAAATTTGTGTTTATAAAAGTATGTTATAGATATTAAATTAAATAATCTTGGAATGATCTGATAGATATTAAAGCAGACAAGTTCTCTCTTTTATATTTAATTGTGTTTGATGTTGAGTGAAAGTAAAATTGAGTGAGTTGCAGGAGAAAAATTTTAAAAATCTGCCATTTTAGGTAGACTTGAAATTGAATTAATTAAGAAATTGAATTAATTTAAAATTTTACATTGTATGCTTTATAACTTAAAAATTCGCGAAAAATAAATTAACCTGTTGATTCAGCAACGGAAGTTTTCTGTGATAACGTTGAAATACAAATTATTCTTTTAAAGTAGTTACTAACAGGTTTTATCTGGTTAATAAATATTTACATAGTAAAATCTGTTTTTTTACTTTATTTTTAAAAAAGCAATTTATTCTTGCTTTTTCTGTTTGTAGTTTTTTACTCTTTTTGAGAGAGCAAATGCTTTAAAAGATATCTGTATATTGTTGAAATAATTATATCACTTCAGACATCATATTATGAATTAAATGGAAAAATACGAAGTTACTGTGAGAGCTAACAGTTAAAAATAAATAATACTATTAAATAATAAACAAGAATAGAAAACAGATGAAGTTGACAATGTTATATTATACCAGAGAAAATTTGAAAACTTTACACTATTAAACAAATAGAAATGTTTATCCGTGTAAATAAATAAATAAATGAATAAATGTTAATAAACCGCCAAACAAAAATACAATTGGAAACAAAATAATCAATTTTAGTATAGAACTATGAAAATTGGGCAATTACCCATCCGAGATCTGTGGCGTAATATATTAAAACACGTATTCATGTGCTATCTATCAGTAAACTTATGTATAAGGTTGTCTAATCAAAATAAGTTGGCTTGACTTTCAAATCATATTTATTTTTCTCCCGTAACATCTTTCGTAAAATAATTTGTCTGTCTTTTGTAATTATATTGCACTAACCACATCCTGGATTGACTGAAGTGGCGGGGATTATATTTTGCTTAATAACGATGCTTTTTACCTAAGTGATTTGAAAAGTAGAAAATAACATAATAGTATATTAAACAACAAGTTTAGAAAAGTTAAGTTTTACTAAACGAATGTAGCTTTTAAGTATGAGCGAGCACAGCGAGCGAGTAACTTAAAAGCTATATGAGTTTAGTAAAACTACTTTTCTTACGAGGTTTGTTTATACAATTTTTTCGTATTTTGTGAAAATCTAATCTAAAATATGAATTTAGACGTTTATGAGTAAATTTTTTTTGCGCGCGATCGGTCTAAATTTTTTCGTATGCCTTCCTACCGATAATTCACTGGGGGTGAGTACGAGGCGAGGGGGGCCAATTTTTTACTCAGTTTTTCGATATCTAGCGCCGTTCTTGAGTTATTGCTAATTCAAAAAGTTTCTAAATAGATATTTGTGTAAAATTTTTGTAATCTAGTAACCAGACACGGCTTTATTTTTTTATTTACATAACAACAGTTAATTTTTATTTTTTTATTCGAATTTTGTGTAAGTTACTTAATATTAATTATAAAAGTGAGATTGTTAAGTTTTCTAGTTTGAATAATAATTTTGTACTTTTAATATACATAAATGTATAACAATGATTCCAATATTTAAATAAACAATCTTCTATCCAATAGTTTTTTATTGACAGTGACATTACTATACAATAAAGTGACATATCTATGTGCTAAAGTGCCACATTATTAAATGATTTTGAATTTAATAAAACAGCACATTATTAGTCAAAATGCGAAAAACAGTATTTTTAATTATATTAGTAACTTAGTAGCAGAACAACAAACAAAACTTAAACTGTAATTTTTAAAGTAAAACCATAATTCTATTTAAACTTAAAATGCAAACTTTTTAATTTAAACTGGCTTAGAGTATCTGTCTACCTGTGTCAGTATCTATAATATACTTTTTTATTGCCTCGACTGCAGCTTGATCGAAGTACTGACAATTTAATATAATATTTTCTTGTGAAATAAATTAATCTGGCAGATCAGCTGCCATTTGCATATTGGCATTCAAATTTTAACCCTAACAAAAAAGATCTGAAGTTTAAACTCTTTATAGCAATTGCACTGTATTGCACGTCATTCAATATGCCAAAATTTTTAAATCAGTCTTTCTTTTATTTTCTTCCGTGTAGATAAATAAATTATAAATATTATAATACATACATTCCCGTAAATTACCGCATTTAGTATAAGATAAATAATACTTAGAGAAGATCAAGTAATTGTTAAATTAACCATCCAATGCTTCAAGCAAAACGCATTGTAAATAATGGACGAATTTCACTATTTTTTTTTATGTTTTGATTTGAAAGTAGAGGTCAAACCGAGCATTCACAATTTTTTCCAAAATTTTTTGAGTACGTCTAAGGTAAGAAAATAATTGTTAAAGGACCGGCCGCTGACGTCACGGGCCGTCTATTTAAAAAAATAGCATAATAATAAATAAATAATTTTTAATTTTATTTTTATTTTTAATTAATTTTTATTGGTCAATCACGGCGTTCAGTTAAAATACTTTTCCAAAGAATAAGAAATAAATAGTTGAGATAGAGGTCGTTATAATCTACAACGTAGATGAATTTCAAAATACAAATTTGTAGCAGGACATCGGTAGTCAGGACCGTATTAGGAATCAATAACGAATGAAAAAAAATAGAAAGAAAAAATTATTAAATTCAAAACGCCTTAACGAACGACATGTTTCGGACTTATTCGTGGTATTACCCAACGAAATTGACCTCATCGGGCTCATATTGACAAAGAAAATATAAAATTAAACTTACCATTCCTTTCAACCGATCATGTAAACCTTCCACGTGCTCTAAACTTACCGAATGCCATACTAAGAAAATGTATTTTGAACAATAAGGATTTTTTAAATTTCATTTCATTTACCGTTAATTAATACTTTTCCAAATTTCAAAATTTTTTTAAAAATTTTAGGCTGAGTTTTGAGACCAACCAATTATACAGATAAATAGTATTTTGATCAAAGCTTTATGTTCATTATGTCAAATCTGTGACTAGTGAAACTCGTCCATCTGTGATTGCATCCAGACATTTTCTAGGTTTATTGCAATTGTGCGAATATTGCTTCCGTTACGTAGAAAATTAGTTTAATTTGTGTTTTTATTTTAATTTCAGTTTTACCGACGCAATTGTCACATTTACCACACATAGCAAGCAATCAATGCTTACCACCTTTACCACTTATCTGGCATTAATTTTTGTGGTATTTTTTATTCATTCTCTTCTTATTTGTCCTGTTAATTTCTCAATATAATATACAAAATGTCACATTTCTCTCTCAAGTAGCATTTTCAGTGATTTTCATGATGAAAGGAACTGTAGCCCAAGTGTAATGTAAAACTTTAAATTGGAATAAACGAAAAAAGAGCTAGATCAGTGCAGCAAAGTACAAAAAAATTTCAATATAATGGGAAAACTTGGGCTAGAAATGAAAAACAATAGAATGGAGTAACCAAACAGGTATTGGGTTTAAGGTATGAGGTTCGCCTAATTAAAGTTAGGTTTTAAATTTACTCGTATATGATGTGTAACATCTGACATATTACCTTGGTAGTAAGCAACATTATTATTTGAAATAATTAATAATTATAAATCATTTAAAATCGCGAAATAGATGGAACGGCATTACGTTACTAGTACCGTAACCTCAATCTGTAACAGATAATACGAATTAAAACAATATTATTAGATGAACCCTCACAGCATATTGCGTTGTGCTTGCAACATAATTACATCATTCGGTGATCGCAAGTTCGAACCCCACGTCAGACAAAGTTTTTTTAATGGCAGTTTATAATACAAATGATGTCTATGTATTCCGATAAAATAATTTTGGCGCTTATTAGTCAAATCAAATAGCGCGCGCTTTTCTCTGGCTTCTTGTTACACATTTCCGTCGCATTTTACGAAATTACCCCCATAAGCGAGTGGAAAGATGTTACACATCAAAAATCTAATGTGGATATTGTACAAAATGTCTTTAAGGATTACTCCTGTCTACAAAGAATAAAGGTTTACCCTTTATATACAGTTCACCGGGCCAAGTTATTAAAAATGAATATAAAAGTTGCGAATTTGAACACCTTCCACGCCTAAAACATCAAAGCTAAATATATTGTCGTGTTTCGAAAACCAAAACAACATTTTCATTTATTTTGTAAATTATTTGAAAGTTAATTTTGTTTTAGTATTTATTTATTTGTAATATTGTATATAAAAATGTTTGTTAAATTATTAGCTGTAAATAAGGTGAGAGAAAGATAAAGAAAAGAGAGTGGGACTTGAAAGTACAAGACTTGGGCTCACGTCTTCACGTCGAGTAGACGAGCGGACGAACATCATTCCCGCAATGAAAATTAAAATATTAATGTGTTTTTTTTAAATTAATAAATAAGTTAGGTTGATTTGATGTTTTGTTTTAATTGTGGTAAAGTGCAAATTGTAAAATACAAGTGAATAAAATTAAAAATTGAAAAAATTTGTGATAATATTCGATGCATTAAAATTACATCGTAACAAATTTGTTTGACCAGACGCCGGCTAGAATGCCATACGCGGAGCGAGCGCGCACGTGAAGCCAAGATCCAATACCACATGCAAGGTAAAAAGAACGAGCATTTTAATAAAATTGACGATTTTAAAAACTACAAGAGCTTATAGCTACAAATAATGGATACCCAGCTAGAGTAATTTTAGAATTAAGCAAATTTTATAGATTTGTATAGCTCGGGTCATAGCAATATGCAGTGATGAACTTTTTTGTGAGAAACTTAATTACTAATAAAGTAGTTTATATTATCTACAAAGAGTTGATATTATTTTGTTATTGCCGATATAAAGGTGCGAGTGAAATTTCGTGGCGTAGTTTATTCTTAATTTTTATGTTTTTTGCGTAATTTCTGGGCTTGATTTTCATGTAAATTTTGTTGATTTAATTTGAAAATATTTTTTTTTATCGCATGAATCAAGTTTGATCGCCTCTAGATTTACTTTCCTTTGAAGGCTATCTTGCTAACCTAAATGTGCCTTTGGAGTTAGCAACCTACTGAAATGCGATTCAATCCTACGCTATCCGAGTATATTGTTTGATCTTTTTATGTTTGATCACATTTAGTTATTGTTTTGCGGTAGGCACATGCTGATATAATTTTAATCGGTTTTTGTTAAATTTCAAACTTTTGGAAAATTTACTTTCTATTTGATTTACGATGACTTATTTAAAAAATGATTATAAAATCTCTCTGTTTATAACTACCTGGCGTACTTGGTTTTGTCCGTTGAAAACAATAAAACACCCAAGTATTTAAGTAAAAACGAATGAAAAAACTTTAAAATTTCAATTTCAATTTTGTTTGGTATAATGTCTTTCTTGCTTTATTTTATTTTATTTTTGCGGTTTGCTTATGTTAAATACGACTGACGATCAAAAATAATTGTGAAATAGAGGCCTTTATATCGTATTACAAAATTTCGTTCGGAAACTGAAAGGTCTAAAATTTAAAAAAATGTAATTTTTTACTTCTGGTAATATTTTCAGCTTATGTGGACGTGCAATATGTAGCTATCGTAATATTTCATATACATCGGTAGCTTCTGCTTTTTACAAACTTGAAATGGTTTAGTAACTTTCTGTAATTTAAGAAGGCGTTATAAAATATTGCTCACATTTTTTCGCCAATAAAATTTTGAACTGTTATTAAATTTCAATACAATTTACCTTTTATAACGAAGTTCTGGATGGGCGTTTTGGTAAAGGATATTAAATTTTCAATAAGGTATTGGAAAGTTTGAAAGGATTGAAATGTCAAAAAGATTAAGAGATTTCGTTACATCGTATTTCTTTCAATTTAGTAAAAAAATTTGACTAAATGTTATCAAACAAAATTAATTACTTAGTGCTACTACCTACTTAAATAAATAACTTTTTTTAAAATTCATTTTCGCGTAATTCACTTCTGAAATGTTTTGCATAAATTTTACCAAACTTTTTAATGCCGTTACAGGTTAATGCTTAAATGTTAAATAATGAACAATTTTTGGAAGAATTTTTTTGCGGTGTAGGAATTAAGTCGTGGGTGCAATGACTTTGATACGACAAATTTAATTTCTACAAAAACCACACCATGGTGCGTGCTTGCATGTTTTCGCTGATCGGCTTTTAACTCATATTTATCCGTTAATGGTTTTATACTTAACGTTTTCGGAGTCGACTACGGCTCATGTCAACTCATGAGTTCAATGAAAAGGTGGAGCGAAACCAGGAGTTGGTTATTAAATACAACAGAATTCCATCAATCACTGCTGTATGTTTAACAAATTCTACGTGTACTTTTAAAACATAATGCGTTAATTAAATTAAAGAAACCAAACAAGAAGTGAGCCCAAACTTTAAATCCTTTATCAAGTTTGCAATAAACTAAAATATCTTTCAGAAGTGTTTATTTTAAATGTAAATAAAAAACTTTTTTAATTTTTAATTATTTATATAACATAAATTGATTCAATTCTGCGGGGTGGATAGTAAATTTTTACTACGCAGAAGGAGAAACCCAGGTTTGTTTACCAGAATTTACTCGCGAGATAAATGTAATAGAACTGCAAAGAGGAAATAGATCAAGGAAAAAGTAACAAAATTTCTCTTGATTTTCCTTAAAAAACTTTATTTTTTATTTTTATATCACATTCAAATGTCAGTAAAACGTTTTTGAATCGTAATATTATTGGAAATTGGATTGTAAAGGTCAGGTAGTCAAATCCAATTATAAATTTGTATATTAAACATTTTTAGATTTGTGTAATTATTATACGATTTTCGCTTATCATTCATTCGAGCAATGCATCTTAAAACATTTTTATAGTAAAGCACAAACAAGTAGCTATAAAAATGAATCAAAACTAACTGGCTACCTTTTCAACGTTCTCGAGAACATCCATAATGAAAACTGCCACGAATGACATTTTCATTTATTTTACCAACCAATTTTTCGTTTTATTTACTACTCGAAATGTCTTATTTAGATTATTTTTATAAGGATATTATTAAACTTTTTTATTTTCTAAAAAAAACAATAGATTTAAAAGTATTTCTATGTATTTACAATAATATGTACATATTATGCAGGCACAAACAAATTTAATTAGTTTAAATATTTTACTTTGAAATTAAAGTAGTAAAAAATGCGTTTTTAAATATTTATATAAGTAGAATTTGATTTGCTACCAAATTAAAAATTAACGGAAGTAATAAACAGACTAATATTAAATTAATTTATTTCATTAACTTTCAGCATTATGGAATTGCTTTTTTCAGATATTTTAAATTTATTTTCAATTAATACCTAAATCTTGTAAAACTGAGAGTAAAACCAGTTTGTAAATTATTTTATTCAACAATTAGGTACTTAATAAATTTGCTTTTTAAAAAAGACAATTTTTATATTTTAAAAGTTGATTTTTATTAGCTGTAATCTGAATAAATAACTTCCAATCTTCATATACCAATATGCAAAAAAAATGGAAGAACTAAATTAATTAACCTATATGTTCAATTTAAGATGTAAACTTTCAAAATAATTTCAGTTTTTTACTGAAATTGGTTTTAAAATCAAAAAGCGATTAACAAACTTGAGCTTTATATAATGTAGTATTTGCAAAACAAAAATTTTAGTTTTTAATCTTATTACCGCGCGAGAAAAAATATTTTAATATTTTAATATTTTTTTTTACTAATTACAAATATAAACATTAAATTTTATAGATCCTTAAAAATTTTGGTAAAAAAAAGACAAAATCAGTAAAAATCTAATGCGGATATTGCATTGTTTGTTTCCATAAGTTTAACTCTGTCGATTTAGTGAATTTATATATTGTCATGATTTTTTTATTTATCTGAGAAAATAAACGCAGAACAGGAAAAATCAGAATATAAATTTTTAGTTTAGGTTTCACTTGAATACCGAAGATGAAATATTTAAGGTTCTGCAATTCCGAAAAAAATGCAAAACATGTAAAAAATGCATATACAAAATGACGATATTAATGTGAATACCTATAATACAAAGTATATCATAACCAGGGCTCGGAAGTTATAGCACTAAAAAAGTAAACTTTTAGCGCTTTAATATGCACTTAAAAACACAAAAATTAGCGCTATAAATAGCACTAAAAATTGAAATATGCAAAATAAAATAATTTTTTTAATTTTTTTTATTTATTTTTTATTTTTATTTTAAAAATAAACTAAATACCGCGAATCTGCTAATTACATTACGATGCGCCTGACATAATTTTAAAAATGATCAAATTCCTATTATTTGAAACCTGAGCTTAATATTAAAATATTTATATTAAAATTGATTGTTTAAAATAGTAAAATAGCTTGTTTTAGTTCGCTTATTCATATGCGGTCATTGGGTACAAAAGTTATTTTTTTCTCATAACATTTTTTTTTAATATCTTGGTTTTTTAATAGTATTAATTTTTCAATTTGTTTGGTGTATATTTTTTATTTCTTATTATTTTTACGGTTTTCTTTTGTTGTATGATGATTGGAAATAATCGTGAAATAAGGGTCTTTATTTCGTATAACAAAATTTTTTATTTTAAATTTTTATCAGATTTTTTTATAACGTAATTTAAAATTTTAGGCAATATTTAAAGATTTTTTATTAATTTTCACTTTTATTTTCCTTGCTTATTCAAATATTCTAAGTCCAAACTTGCTAAATGTTAATTTATGTAGATTTTTTATTATTTTTAAATATTATTTTTCTATGTAGGTACGTATTCTTTACTTGACAGTTAAAATTTATTATTTTAACATTTTTTTTACTTTGTTTATATCAATAACATTTTGTTTATTTTATTTATTATATGAAAATATGCCCGTAAATAGCAAAAATAGTAAAACTCTAAAATAGCAAAATAGCACTAAAAACCGTAAATATGCAAAAATTAGCATTATAAAATTTCGTATACAACCTCAGGGAAGTGTGAAACAAATTTATATCTTACTTTGAATATTCTAAGACTTATCAAAAAATATATGCATTTGCTAGAACTTCCGAGCCCTGATCATAATAAAAACATTTCAGCAGGAAATTACAATAACTTGGAACATATAAACAACTCACAAATTAATTGATTTTGTATAAAAAGAGTTATTATATTTATATCTTTTGTATTATTATATAGGTAAAAATGCAACAAAATAGAAAATAACCTAAAAAAGTTTTAGAATTTTTTAAAGTATTTTTGTGGTATTTTTTTACTTAACCTAAAATTTTATTTAGACACTTGACGTCGTTTAGTTCGGTTATTTGGTAAGCACAAGATTTATTTTCAAGTTTAGTTAATTTCTTGATTTTTAAAATTTTTTAATTTTAAATTTTTTCAATTTTGTTTGGTATATTTGCTCTCACTTCTTGTTATTTTTACTGTTATACATGACTGATGATCAAAAATAATCGTGAAATAAAGGCCTTTATATTATGTTACAGAGTTTTTTATTTTTAGTAATTTTTATCATTTCTATAGCGTAATTTTTTCAGTATTCTATGTTCTTGTTTAATGTGTAATTAAATGTGAATTATTGTCATTTTAGTGTTCTTTAAATATTATGTTTTCTTTGTAGTATGTATTCTTTACTTAACAGTTAAAAATTTTATTACTTTAACATTTTGTTAGGTTTGCTTATTTTAACGCAACAAAAGTTTATAAAAAATATTCATATGTATTTAGAAATAATAATATTGCTTTTAAAAAAAAAATTAGAATCTTATGAAAAAAGACAACTGTCGCTTATTTTAATTTAAAAATATTAAATTCAGATAATAAAATTATTCAAAAATAATTAATTTTTTATTATTTTATTTCGATAATTTTGATTTATTATTTTAAATTTTAATTAATTAACTGCTGCGAGAATTCTTAAAAACATTTTCTATCAACCAATTTCACGAAAAATATTATAAAAATAAAACGAAATTAAAATAATTTTGTCTTTTCAAATCTCTTCGCCACATTGTTTACGTAAAGAATTGAATTTTCTTGAGTTTGTTTTAATAGTATTAATTTATTACTTATTAGTTTAAATGAATTATATTATGATTGCATGGACTTTAATATTTAATTTTAAAAATTGTCAGCGTAATGTTTTATAGTTTTTAATAATTTAAATAAAATGTGTCTATTACAGATAGCTGTGTACGAAATTTCAATTTAGAAGATCTGGGATCATTTCAAAAACTTTTAGATAATATAAATCATACTACATTATTGTCGTCGCCGTCGCAGTAAACGAGCACATTAATTTAATTACATTTTTAAATAATATTTTAGCATATATTGTCATGAAGGGTAGCTGTTTTTAATTTGAGGTGCGATAAAATATCAAACCACCCTCCAAAATTTTTAATCGAACATGAGACCCAATTCGTATTTATTGTAAATTATAAATTGCTTATTTTGTGTGGTATTGTAGCGCACGTGTATTTTAGCAGCTGGCTTAAGTACGCCTGGTTACACGAATTTTGTTGCGTTGTAATGCATCCTTTGCATCGACTAAAATTTTTCCAATTCTTCGCCTTTTAAAATTTGTCACTTCACTTTAATCAAATTAATCAAAATAAACAAAAAGTTAAATTAACTTAATTTATTTATTAAAAATAAAAGCAATTTTTAATTATCGGGTATGGCGTTTCATCCGCCAGGCACCACGGCCAGACCCCTTCTCTCGTTGCATCGACCTCGAACAACTAATTTTATACAATGTACAATGCTTTAAATAAATGAATAATAAAATTGAATTTTACAGATTATTTACAAATTAAATCAATTAATGGTTTTTTTGTGTTTCGAAACACGACAATATATAAGTCACGTATTTTATTTAAAAATTTAATTTGTGCTAAATAATAACATTGCGAAAATTTAAAACTGCTCAATTTACACCTACACTTTCAGAAAGTTAACTAATTAAAAGAATGCGTAATAACTTTAAATTGGCGATGGCGTTGTTTATTTAAATTTTTCATAACTTTAATTATGATTTGGTATTCAAATCAGTAGAAAATTAGAAAATTATGTTGCAATTAATTATAGTTGCAATTTATTTAAATCCTTACCAAAGTCTTACGGCACAGTTGAAATAGAAAAAAATTATTTAGAAAAACACCGAAACAATATATCTTGGCGAGAAAATGGAAGGAGAAAATTAAATTGCAATTAAATATTATAAAAATATTAACGTTTCAAGTAAAAAATTAAAGAACTTAATAAGTATTCATTTTAAATTGATTTGATAATTAGCGTTGTTTTGTAGTATCTTTCCATTTTGTAGCTTTTAAAAACAAGTAGAAACTTTTTATCAAAGTTAGCATCCACATTCATTATTAATTAAGAATGGAAGGAGAAAATTAAATTGCAATATTTCAATTATTTATTAAAATTTGTTAGTCAAACTTGATTTAATTTGTTTATCTTAAGTGTTAGAAATAATTATGCAGAATAATATTAAAAAACGTAGCTTTTTCAGGTAACAAACTCAGCATGCGTTCTAATGCGGTGAGTTAATTATTCAAAAGTAAAACGAAACCAACTACAACTAACCCTGACATTACCATTAGTGTGATTAATTTTGCAATTCAAGCTGAATACTTTCTATATAATTTTGCCACACTTAAGCTCCTTAAGAAAACTTAGATCTAATGGTCTAGTGGTGGATTTACCTACGGTTGTATCTGAAACTTAATTTTTTTTAAGAATATCACCTTCTAACTGTTTTTATTTCAAATTGCTTTGAAACCGAACGAAAAGCATGTAAATCTAAACGAAACCGTAATACTTTTTCTTTTGTTTTCAGTAATGAAATTTTTTAGCTGCAGAAATATTTTCTCAACCTTTAGCAATAAATTTTTGAATAACTTATTTAAATTTTATGAATTAGCAGAAACTGTAAATTTTATTTTATTTTTAGGCGATAGTACCAAAGAAAAAAGCCGTTTTACTACTTGATCGTATAATGGATAAATTCCAAAATTATGTAGAAGGGAAAGAAGAATCGAATAAGCTCAATCCCAGTTTAACAAAAAATAATTACGGAATAGAAGATGTACGCTCAGTAAGTATTCAAAAATAAAAATTTAAATTATTCATTGCTTACTCATCATATCATAATTATAATTTTATAAATTGTCATTCTGTCAAACTGTTTGACATAACAAAACATAGCAATATTTATTTTTGTTGCTAGATTAAGCATTAGATTGCGTACATCACTTGTACGCAAGATAGCCAAATAATATTTATTTTGATAAACAATAAATACAAAAAATACATTTTTATATTAGGAAGCTTTTTCGATCCGTGTTATTTTTTAGCCCTGGTCTCTCCACTTAATTTAAAGTATTCTGTGTATGTAAATGTTTTAAAATAACACTTTATAAGCATAATTTTGCATTTATTAATACATATTACATTTTTACATAATATTATTTTGTTGAAAAAAATAATAAATTGTTGATTTTAATTTGGAAAATTAATATTATAGCACTTTTAAAATAAATATATTTGTTCAAATTTGCATAATTTGTCATCATTAGTTTCGGAATAACCCCTAAAGTGGAATTAAATCTCGAAGCTTATCGTGAAAGCCTAAAAATCTTGCTGCAATTTGAACTCCCGAATCAATAAGTCCCAATCCAGCATCTTCAAGTGGATCGATTACGTCTCTTGGTATCTGAAGAAAATCAGAAATATATTATTCTATACTTTCAAAGAAAATTCTCTAAAGCTTCTAAGCACTTTTTAGATTCATATTAAACCAATCTGTAACTTAGAAATTATTATTAAGTTACCAAATCGCGCAAAATAGAATTAAATAAGGATTTCAATCCAAAATTTCAGAATATTAATTTTATTTACAAATATTTTTTATACACTTTCTTTTGTAGGGCAAAAGAAACAAAAGTTACTTACCCTAATATGTAACATATTAAGATATCTAGGAGCCGCAGTTAAAATTTGAACATAGTTAAATATCATAATTACAATAAAAATAAAAACACGTTTTAATATATTTGAATTCATTTTCTACAAACTCATCAAAATCGAGTAACGCAATAAACTGATGAATTTATAGTATATTAAAAAATGTTAATTTTTTTAAAATTATTATGCAATTTTAGAGAAAAATAAATTAACAGCATCAATGACGGAAGTTGTAATTTTTTCAATTCCGATAAAAGTTGCGAACAATTATATTGGATTATATTGCATATCTTTTGTCATATATTTTTTAATTGAAAATAAAACAGCAATAGTTTGATGTAGTAGGAAATCGGCCTGATTACAAAGTCGATTACTCAAACCGAGAGAAATTTCGCTTCGACTGATTTTCTTTTAATTATTTTAAGTTACACGAAAAATTTACATTATAAAATTTTTATTTTAAAATTTAATTAAGAAATAAAATTAGGCATTACATTTTCTGTCTTTCTTTTACCCATTCCATTAATTATTACACTTTCTTTAATCTTGTGTTTCATGAGCTGTTCATAATTAGAAACACAACAGCAAAAAATATGAAAGAATCTAAAATTTGAAAGGTTGAAAAACTTGATCAAAGATAAACTTACAAATGAAAAATGTTTAAAATGTAAAAAATATCACAAATAGGAAATGCTTTTTTCTTATCTAACCTAAGTTAATTCTTGTCATAATTGTTTGCCACCAATCATAATTAGAATCGATCGTTAAATTTTCACCGCTTTTCCACCTATACTCACGATTAGTTTTCATTAGGATACCCTTGTTCCTGTTCTTTAAAGTAAAATTAATTGTTAAAAGAAAATACATAGAAAATGCATATACGAGGGCGGTACGATAAGTACTCGTACTGAACTACTGATAGCGCCACTGTCATAAATTTTACAGACAGATAAATAAAGTATATTTGTTTCGGCAGATCTTTGTTGAAAGACAGCAAATTAGTGCGTGTTTGCCATCGTGAAGAAAAAGCCAATATCTGATTGGTTCTTTAGATTTCTATTTTTAGATAGGTAATATACGAATTCCATGGTTTTGGATGAAAGCCTTCTACCTTCTCGTTATTCTATAGTTCGATCTATAGAGCAACCGCACGAGTTGGTTTACTTTTTGATACCATATTCTGGTTAATTTGGAGATTTTCAATTCACCTTGTTTTTGATTTCTTATACAAACTGAAAAATAATTCTCAGTTTTATTTCTATTATTTCTGGCTTGTTCTTTGTTGACGGTATTTGACGTTATAAGTTATGATTGTCTAAGAGATTGTCCTTCCTGGTATCTAGATGTGTCAATTAGATATCTCTCTGATATCTAGTTTTTGGTTCACTGTAAACATAAAAGAAATGAAAAGCACGTAGCACTCGAGTTGTCTGTAAAGTCGGTTTACGGAGGATAATTTTACGTGATAACGTCTTAAGAAAACATTGATGAAAAATTGCATACTTTTATGAATTGAATTGAATTATGTTTATGTAACAGATAATACGGATTAAAACAATGTTATTACATTAACCCTCGATAGCCTAGTGCGTTATGTGCTTGTAAAATAATTGCATCATTTTATAATTCAAATTATGTCTATGTATTCCGATAAAATAATTTTCGCGCTCCATCAACAATGGTATTTACATTAAATATTCACTTCACTTTATAAACGCAAAGCCGATCGTGCCTCTACCGCTCTTCCGCATGGCTCAGGCGGAACGTGACAATGAGTCATGTTTTTTCGTGCGTGCAGTCGGTTTATAAGACGTTATCACGTCAAAAAAAAATAGTAATCTTTCATCATAGCAACGCACCAGAGCCCTAATCCGTAATGGCTACAGCAAAACTGACTTTATTACGCTACAATATTTTTTAACGGTTTAAATAATCAGAAAAAAAATTTTAAAAACGGTTCATTCTATTCACGAATATTTATTATATGCCCCTTGTATATTTGATTGACTTAATTGAATGCTCAACTTTTGATAGATAATTTTATATTTCAAGTTATACCTACGACATATTATTATGAAAATATAGTACCTATATTTTAAATAAATTTAATAATTATTTTCTGTAATTTCAGATGGATTTACAAAGAAGGGGCCATCAAGGAAGTTTAGTAGTCCAACCAAAGGGACGAAATTACTGGAGATGCTATTTTAATGCAGTCACATGCTTTTAACAAAATAATTTAATTTGGAATTGTATACATACATTATAATTCGAATCAACTTCGCTTTACTGTTAATAATTTTTCTTGTATTAAAAAAACACTGTATCAATAAATGCATAAATCTGTTCACAAATTTAAATTATTTATGACAAACGAAACAAAACATGGAACATAAATATGGTTTGCACACGCTATTTTTTCTACAACCAAATTATTCTATGCGATAAATTTACCCATCTTAGTGCACGCAATTTTGATAACTTATCAATGATGAGGGTAAAACGATATTTTTGTTAAAGGATTTTTTTCAATTTTTCTAATTTAAAATTTCAATTTGTTTTGTTTCTTCACGTATTGAATACAAAAGCGTAGAACGTAGTTGTATTTATTAATTAACCAATTTATTCTGAATGCTAATTAACTTGGTATTTATGAAATATGAAAATTGTTATTAGTTATATCTAACAATTGTTTGTAAGTAAGGTACATAAAGGATTTTCATCGTACGAGAAAATTACTTTATTTTAATGACTCTGTAATAATCTCATCAAGTACTAAAGAAACTTATTTGTTTAAAATATAACATAATAAAATATAGAATTAAATTTAAATTGTTTTCCCCCTGTAGTTGTTCACTTAAATAAATTTTGATTAAAAATTTGTATAAATAAAAGTTCACATCGTGTTTAGGAATACAGTGGACGTGTTGACAAGAAATATGCATTAGTGGCACTAAAAGGTCGACGGGAATGCACTAAATTTATAATTGATCGTTTATTAATGGCTTTGTTAAGCTTTTGTTTTACAGTGTAACCTAATTTCAGCTAAGTGCTGTAAGCTCTGTGCAACGAGAAATGCAAACATTGTGGTTGAAACAACAATAACTTTTAATTTGAAAATATTGAAGAATTATTAATTGTTGCTCTTACATCATTTTGTTTAATTACTTTATAAAAAGGTAATCAAAATTAAGACAAATAAAAATTTGAGCGGAGTTGCATGGGATGAAACTAGTAAATATTTTCTTCTCTTTAATGGTCTGGATTTAAAAATATTCACTTTTTGACTTCACTTTATTTTTTTCTTTTTGCCTGCCTTTTGCATCTATTTCACTTCTGTCCAAAGTTCAATGTAATTTAGATATTTTATTGAAGATCTTCCTCTGGTCTTTTAAATGCGTATTTTTCTATCTTGCTATATTTTCTACACAAGACCACTTGAGGTATTAGTCAACGAATCCAATGTATTGTCTTGTTTCAAAGCGATTTGCAAAGCGAATAGTTAAATAAAGTGATTTTGATATATTGGATTTTGGATTTTCGCTACTGACTGGAAGTAGATTGATTGGTTGGTTGAGTTGGAGAAAAAATAAGTTAAAATTATAAATTTCAATTTGGATTATAAAATTGGAAAGTTAAAAATTATATTTGTGCAAGCAAATGGTTCAACTGATAGCCGTCGATTTGAATAAGGCTAAATATCGAGACTTCGTTTCCTTTGAAGTCGAATTAAATTTTTAAATTGCATCTATTTCGGATTTTGAATAGTAATTATTTTTGGAAAAGGTTTTAATTTTTTTATTGGAAAATTTTTTTCTTTGAAAACGCTAGAACCCTCGCCCTAAAATTATCCAGTGTCCGCAATCCAGGGCTGATCCGAGGTAAAAATAAGTTGATAGAAAATTCTCTACGAGAAAAATCATTACAGTATATTAATAAATTATAATAGATATTTCATATACATTGCATTTCTCGAGTTCTCTCAATAGCTGACATTTAATTGTTATATTTCTTTGAAAAAATTGTGAGAGTCTCTAGCACCTGCAACAATATCGATTTAGCTTATACGAAGATCAGAAATTACACGTAAATATGAACAAAGTATTATTAGCTAGTTTGCGTGTAATGTAAGATTTTTCCCGTCTTTTCATTAAGAGAGAGAAAGAAAAAAGAAAAAACATTTTTCACACGTGAATGGTTATTATCTACCTAAAATTTTAAGGCTGTTCTCCTAGACTAGCCATCCCAACGTAAGAAAAGGAATTCCGTGTTGTGCAAAGACAGCAAACTTGACGTGTAGAAACTTTGTAATGCATTTAAAGTGTAAACGTGTGTAGAAAAATTAATACGAAGCAAGGAGAGATTGTAACCTGATAACTCTACTATCTTACTATGATTTTTACCGAAGGTATTTAAATATACTTATTTTATAATTATGCTCTAATTATAAATGAAATAATTTTCGTAATGTTTTTAAAATTATTTTTTTCGACAATTTTATGAAAGCTTACGATGACTTGGCTATATACAGTGACTGTCGGTTATAATTGTGTAAAGTATAAATAAATCAATTTGTAGTAATTTAAAAATAATCCCTTGTTTTTTGAATTTACACATACGGCACCGAAAATGAGTGTCGCCTGAAGTCCGTGTTTCCTGTTACTTTCGAAATCAATTACATTTCTTGTGCAGCAAAATTCAAAATTGTGTTGAAATTATTGAATTTCTTTCCAAAAACATGCTAAGCATAAATCATAAAACTGATTTTCTATTTTTGGTATCGGTGTTCTTTTGTTTTGATGATATTGAATTCTTTGATCTCAAGTGCAAACACAGGATTTCGTTTAGGGGGAGTATTTTATTTGTGTGATTTTACCTATCTTTCAAAAAATTCGTTCTAAACAAAAAATTTAATAAAATCTTAGATGTTACCCATGTAATACTTGCATTTAAATAATTCTGTTTGCCTTAAAAAAATTTGAAATTGGTTAAATAAAGTGCTTAGGTAGTCATAGCATTCGTATAATGTTACACCGTGGTTACATCATAATATAATACTATAGCATTTATCTTACTACTAAAAGTTGACAAAGCAATTTTTAATTTTATGTTGAACAGATGAAAAAATTTTATTTTAAAACATCAATATAAATAGGAGTTTTTTAAATTTAAAGTTTTGATTTTTAAAATTGGATACATACGTAATATGTCAACTTACCATATTATATGGTACACCTTTAAAATTCCTAAAAAAATATATTTGCTTGCTACCGTATGTACATACATATTCATCATTTTAGACAAATTAATTTAAACATACTTTCATAACACCAAACCAATAAATCTTTTATTCAAAAGAATTTTTAATTTATACCTACATTTTTAAATAGTAAAAGTGTACATAATTTATTTATGCATTATGTAACATTATACTATGCTTTATAATCGCAAAGTTAGCTTACTATTTTCGATAAGAATAATTGTAAGAGATGCAAAACATTCCTTTTCTACACGTCAATTGAAATTACGTGAAGCAATTTAAACTTTAGGTCCTAAAAACGTTTAAACTAATTAAGATATCAAAATTCTGTATGAGCCAAAAGTTTCTAAAAATCGAGATTTACAAAATAACGGAAGATCTCAAATTCAATGGTTTTTTGGCTTTTTTGAAAAAACCAAAAAACTTATTCAAAAAGGGATATTCGTAAAGGTTTGTAATAATCTAATACATATTCTGTTAAAATTTCAAGTCAATTGGTCCAGCCGTTTAGAACTTATAAAAAGGCACTAAAAGAACAGCCTTAACTTCCACTGTACTCACTACCTATTGCAGTTCATTTTAGCACAGCCAAAACTAACATTTGATCTTTAACGCTTGCAAATAATATTTTATTTAGAAAATTGATAAAATTTGTTTTGTAATCAACAAGAATTGTTAACGAATATTAAGAACAGATCCTGGCATTATTTGGCTTGCCATATCTTTTGCCTGATGAACTGTTTGAGCAACATCAGGAACTTGACGAACAACCTAAAATATAAAAGAGGATTTATAATTAAAATTATAAACATAATTTACTTTTGTTGTTAAAATTAATAAAATTGTAGACTAGGTAAAAAAATTCAAAAAAATCTTTGAAACCCAATTTTATTTTCGAAATTTTGACTACAACCAAATTAATGCAGGTTTCTTACCCGAAGAGGTTTTAAATTCAAATCTTTTGGCATGGACTGCACAAATGCAAAACTAACAATAAGCATAATATAGTGAACATGGCAGCTGTTCTCAACATTTTGATTAAATATAAATAAAATAAAAAATGCAGTAATTTATATACGCCTCTACAATAATTAAACTACAGGAAACAAGTTTTTTAATTTAATTTTTACTCATAATTATAGCACTAATAATTAGGATAACCTTCGATGATTTTATTTTGCAAATCTGTAAAATATTATTATTATAATAATTTTATTGTATTTCTGTATTAGATGACTGTCAAGTCTTAATTTATTAAATGAAATATGAAATTGAGGAAAATTCAATAAAAAAACTTAAACATTGAATAACTTTTAAGTATTTTTTCAAATTTTGTCGTCGAGTTTCAGCAAGTTGTCATATAAATTTAATGTAGACTGTTAAATTAAGCTGAAAGCTTGGTTCGGAAAATATTTACTAGGCGGCACTGTAACTAATGTATTTGTAGAATATACTGAAAAATAAATTTTCTTTAATAAATTTAGATTCAATTACCTATTATTTACGTTTTTACACAAACATTTCATTTATTTGTGATTTAATTCGAAATTGTATTCAAATTAAATTTAGGAATTGTTATTTAGCAAATGGTATTTTCAAATCATCAAAATTTAACAACAAAATTTAATTGATTACTACTTTTCAGTTTAAATGCGTTTAAACTTTTATTGTAATTAAACAAAAAAGAAGTAAATAAATAATAATTATTTACTATACCTATTTATTAGTTCTATTTTACAAAAAATAATAACATCGTTACAATTGCCGTAAACTATTTATTTTCTAATTTTTATTAAATTCTAGTTCTCCCAGCATTACAATAATTCTTCTTTAAAATACAAATTCTTAAACTTCAAATTATACTTTTTACTTATGCCAGCTTTACTCGAAATGTATAATTAATTTTCAATAATAAGTGGGTACCTAGTGATGCAATGATTTGAAAAAAAATTATTTACTATAATAATTATAAGTTTTATTGTATTGATTTTACTGGTTGCACTGTATATTATAGAAAAAATTTATTTCTAAATCGTAATAAATTTTTCAGTCGCCTTCAACAAATTCTATGATAAATTCGTTATTGTAAACCGGATCTACTTGAACACTTTTATGGCAAGTTTATTTAGCGATAAAAAGGTTTGCAAATTTCGTCAAATAAATAAACGTTAAATATTCTCTTCTTCAGATAATATTTAAAAATTTGCTGTTGCATTTATTTATTTATGATTTAAGTAATTATTCAATTTTACTAGCAATAGCAATATATTATTAAATTTTCATCGATTTTTCACGAATAAGAAAATTTTAGATTACAAAAACAAACATTTATAGCTTTGAATTTTCTTTAAATTAATTGGTATAAAACTGTAGAACCGATTAACTTTCTTAAAATCTGTTAATCTACATTTTAATCCAGTTTCTTAATCAGCAAATTTAATTATTTTATTTTTTTGTTAGCAAAATATTAATTTCTTATCTAATGATAATTAAATAATTATCTTTCTATTCTTTCACCGATTAAAAATACAGTAATTGATTAATACAAAGAATAAAATCAGTAGGCTTTGCCAAATAAAGATTTAAAAGTAGGTTATTTTGACATTGTCTTTAAAATTGTAGATATTAAATTTTATTTATGATCTTTTTCTTCTATCTACTAACAGCAGTATGGTGTAAAGTTTACACCAAACGATTGCGAAAAAAATCCACAATTCAAATCCTGGTCTCTTCAGACAATTTATTGTGATCTAAAACCTAATATCTATCGACATCGATTAAAAAAATGAATCAAACTGTAATTGAATATTTTGAAAAGTCCAGTTCCACTAGCAGAATTAAAAAAATTTTATATTTATTTTTTAATATTTAATAAAAATCATAAATTTTGGATAAGGACCAACTAAATATTAATTTTTGTGATGGTACTTTGTATAAAACGGTTTTTAATAATAAAATGTTAATTTTGTTGTTTTTTAAATATAAATAATTACCTATAAAATAATATGATAATAACTCAAACAGGTAATTTGAAATTTTCCATTTTCTGCATGAATTGTATGTACTAATAACAACACATTAATTAATTTCATTATTTAATATTTAAATTTTTAGAATTTTATCAAGGATTTCATTCATTTATTAAATTTTTTGTTTATATAATTCCAAAACATAATTTAAACAAAGTGTAATGAAAATGAAAAAAAATTATTATGGCGATGTTGTTCAATTTTTAAAACATATTACACGCATTATGATGATTGAATATCTCGACGGTCTTTGTTATCAATTTTTATGAAGCTAAGTGTGACAAAATGCTTTTGGTGTTTTAACATAATCGTTTGTTTTGCCTGGCATTCATCCCTTTTATGTCAAATTTTACAGTTTGTCACAGCGGCGTCGTCAGGGGGTGGGCTAAGTTAGCTTAAGCTCTTCTAAAAATTTTCAGAGCAATCATATTCGTCCTACTCTAGATTAATAACTTGAAATAAAAAGAAAAGCGTCAATTCCTGTAAATATTATGCGGAAATTGTAAAATGTCTGGATAAGGATGGATATTCTATATTCTATAAATGATATTCTATAAATGGAAGATATGCAGCCTGGAAGAGTTACGTCAACTGTTTTCCTGATGTCTATCTTTCAAGACGTAGCAAGCCTGTATAAAAAAATTTTCAAATTTAATTTTCATTAATTTTTCTAAATTGCTTTACCAATTAATTTTATCAATTACCAAGTAGAAAACAGTTACATACATAAGTCACTAAGCAATTAAATAAGAAATGAACTATGTTATTGTTGGACACCAAATATATTAAGAGGCTTTTATTGATGATAAAATATAAATAAAATTACTTAACCCTTATTTTATGATCGTCGTTGTTTTCAGCAAATAAAATGAAAATACTTGTTCGACATAAGCGATATGAAAGCCATAAAAAATTACGATATAAAAGATTGTATGGTTATCACCTACTAACTTATTTCAATTAATAAAAGTAATAAAGGCTATCTAACATTTAACTTACATCGTTAAACGTTTACAAAAATATTGGTGAACACAAGACTTTCAAAGATTATTAACTTTTGTATTCAAGATGATTTATATGCAACTAGGAAACAAAATCTCTAATTACCACTTGAAATTCAAGCTCTACGTTGTTAACTACCACTTTTACTATATCACCGCAACCGTAAGTTAGAAAATTTGTCAAAATTAATTATAAAATTATTTTCAACTTATATTGTTTAAGAATACGATTAAAAACAGAAAAATTAATTACTTAACAGTTTTCAGATATAGTTCGAGTTTATTTCTTCTCTTCTATTCAGGATAGAAGGTATCGTAGGCAGGCCCGGACTGGCCATAGGGCAGATCGATGCCCGATGGGCCGGTGCAGTCAAAGGGCCGTCTAACCAGCAGCGCTGGCTGATTACATCGCGAAAAAAATTATGCTATTTTATATAACATAACAAAGTATCAAAAATGGTTAATAAAACTTGAAAATTTAGCACAATAAATTTATAAATAACAGAAACCGTTCAAATACAAGTTTTTAATAGTATAAGCTCGATAACGTGAACATTCGAATTTATGAACATCTCGGTCCTGTGAACACCCAATCCAATATTCACTCAATATTCTTAATCTAAGACTACGTCCTGTTTTTTAACCAATTTTACATTTGACATTCGTGATTCTTTGAGCATTCCAATTCTTTGATTCTGGTAGGGTGCTAACCTTGCCAGATGCATAGCCCTTAGATCAAACTCGGGCTTTAGATCACAGCAGCGCAGTTGGCGCGACCAAGCATCGAACTGCGGTGTCCCGCTCCGTAACAGGTCGATTTAAGCCATACATCACACTGCTGGTCTATCAGTCCACATTGATGTATACGTAGTATAATATACATTATAATTATGTGTATATTATGTATAATACTACTACTACTACCTCAATAATTGAGGTGTAATAAAAACAATTATTTTAAATCATTAATTTTCCTTTTACCTAATTTTTTCAATCTTTCAAAATATTAATTAGTGCTGCCGTTCCAAAACAACCATCAAAATCATCACATTCACTCTACACCTCATCTTCTCATTCACTTTTAATTTCAAATAAAATAACTTCTTATAAAAAAAAATCACTTTTCATATTCAAATTACAAATTTTCTAAAAAAATCAACAGACTTTTGCCAACCTCGTTTTAACAAATATTTAAAATTCAAACATAAACCATATAAAAAAATCATTTCACACTCCAAAATACCAAATTGTAGGGAAATTCACGACAGTATATACAGTCGTGAAACAAAATATTTCGATCCACCCTGTGCTAAATTGTAAAATTTTGTAAATTTCATTTTTAAAAGTTTAAAAAGAGAGATAATGGCTTTTTGGCCGACAGCGGGTGCGAAATTTTGTATGCCCGCTGAATTTGATTTTTGATATGAGATTTTGTTATTTTGAAATTGTGAGTAGTATTTTAATTTTATTTAAATAAAGTGATTTTGACGCGAATGCATTATTGCGCTATTTTGGAAGTATTATTTTTGAGATTTGGAGTTAATTTGGATTATTTTGATGGTTTGCTACTGAACGGCAGTGGACAGTATTTACTTGATTAATTTGGAGAAAGAAAAATTAAAAAGTAATTTAATTCGAATTTGATTTAAATTGGGAAAATAAAATTAAAATTTATAAGAACCAAACGTGGCGTTGCTGATCGAATTGATTTTGATAAGTGAATATCAAAAGTTTAAAACTGAGAAGTAAAATTTTATATTGGAATTAAATTTATGCGATTTAATAATTAATTTTTGGAAGACGAATTTATTTTTTTTATATAAGAAATTCTTATGGATTAATTTGGAAACTAGGAACTCTTGACTCTTGAAAATTCCCAACTGCTCCCGCACACCAGGGTTATCTGAGCACATTTAAGTGTAATAAAAATTTCTATAAAATATCATAGCAATACGTATGTATACGAATACATGTAGCGTTTCTGTGGGAACTAGGGAACCGACAGTCTCTAAAATGCCCGGACCGGTTTTAGGTTCCAGTCCGGGCCTGATCGTAGGTCACAAGACACAAAAAATCCTTGATTTTAATCATATATTGAGATGTTATCGTTTAATGATTTTTAGACTTTTAAAATGCAAAGTTAGTTTTTTGTTTATAAATTTAACTATAATAAAACTATAAAAAAAAAAAAAAAATAAAACTAATATTAAGTTTTATTTTTTTGAGTAAGAAAATAAAACTGCTGGAAAATTCTTCATTTGGTTTTATTTAATTAATTAAAATATTTTTTTCCACAAATAAAAATTTAATAAAACCATACACTTCCATAATATGTTTTTATCATACAGTATTTTTGTTATACAATTTAAATAATAAAATAATAATTTATGTTTTAATTCGAATATTTCATTGTTATCAATTTTTTTTTATGAATAAGTTTGGCGTAATTTTTGTGTTGCAGATTAACTTTTCATAGTTAATTCTGGGTGGTCAAGAAAGATAAAAACAAAATTTTATTTAAAATTTAGATTGCGATTAAAATCCCATGCATGAATAATGAAATATTTAATTAAGTTTAAACCATACAAAATCTGTGTTAGTTTTTCATTATTTGATGTATTTATTTAACAGGAACATAATAATTATTATGCGGCGTGTTTTGTCTAAATGCAATTACATTTTTGCAATTACCTTTATAAATAAATTGTTAGGTAGTTTGGTATAAATTTCAAAAAGAGATTTTAAATTAAAATTGCATACGGTACACACAGAAAACTAAGTTAGTAAATATTTACGTTTTTTTACAAGACGTATGAATAAATTTTAATGTACATCGTTGATTAAATTTTAAGGGAATAAGTATAGTAATTGGCAATTAGCTACGTGTAGATACATAAATCCCCTTGAGTCAAGATCAAAAGTTTCATCATGTTTAAGATAATTCAAAGTAAACCATAAACCATCATCATGATGTGTATGAAACTATTCAGTTTGTTACATTCGAAAACATCCTTAATTAGTTATAAATAATATATTATTCACATAATATATTAAATTTAAATTGTTATCGATAATTAAACATGAATTATTATTTATTATACTGCAATCAAATTATTATTTTAAACTGGAATGAAAAAATAAAATACATTTGAATGTTTTTTTTAGTTAGTATCTACTATTTAATTTTATTATAATGATCAAAAATAAAAAAAAAAATTAAAGAAATAATTCCTATGTGCTTTGAAGGCATTGATTCTAACACAAAATGCATAAACTGAGTGGTTATTTTAAAAAAGTTTTCCTTAATATTACGTTATATACACAATAAAAAATAATTTGTGGTGAAAAGTAGCTAATATATTAACATTTCCAATGAATATATCGTTGTGTACATACAACGACAAAAGTACATTAACTTATCTTATTTACAGTCTACTTAAAAAAGTTAATTGTGCTGTTAACAAATAGTTTAAATTACTTTACTCTTACGCAATGAATTCAAAGAATTGTATAATTAAAATAATCAAACCTAACAAATTTTAAAATAATAAATTTTAACTGTTAAGTAAAGAATACATACTACACAGAAAACATAATATTTAAAGAACACTAAAATGACAATAATTCACATATAACAGGGTTGAACTTAGAATATTTGAATAAACAAGAAATAAAGTTCTGAAAAAATTACGCTATAGAAATGATAAAAATTACTTTAAAAATAAAAAACTCTGTAACATAATATAAAGGCCCTTATTTCACGATTATTTTCGATCAACAGTGATGTATTACAGTAAAAATAACAAGTGAGAGCAAATATACTAAACAAATTAAAAAAATTTAAAATTAAAAAATTTAAAAAATCCTGTTATATGTGAATTATTGTCATTTTAGTGTTCTTTAAATATTATGTTTTCTGTGTAGTATGTATTCTTTACTTAACAGTTAAAATTTATTATTTTAACATTTGTTGGGTTTGATTATTTTAACATCACATACTACTAAAGACCACAAAAATACTTAAAAAATTCTTAAACTTTTTTAAGTTATTTTCTAATTGTCTAATTATTAATTCTTTTTTCTAATCCCAACCAGATACCTTTCTCAGTGGATATCCCAATTTGAGATCGAGCAAATTTAAGCGGAATTTGGGTCTCACGAACTATCACAAATTTAAATTTAGATAAAATGTAATAAAGCGCAAGTTTTATTTCCATCAGTGCAAAACGATTTCCAATACAGTGACGAGGTCCTATCCCAAAAGGAAGATACGTTCCAGGAATAATATTTGTTTTATTTTCATCGCTGAATCTTTCAGGATCGAAGCGATCGGGATTTGAAAAATATTTTGGATCTCTGTGTAATGCGTAAATTGGAATCCAGATTAAATTACCTACTACTAAATGAATTGGGTTCTCGTCTTCATTTGCAGGTTTAATTGTATAAGGTTTACCACACACTCGATCACCCATTGCAGCAGGAGGATATTTTCTGAGTGATTCTAAAAATACATTTTTGTAAATTACATGTAATTCTAAACCTAAGAAAACTTACCCGATATAACCATATCTAAATATTTCATTTTCATTAAGTTTTCGTAAGTTGGATCTTTTCCAAAATTTCTAGTATTTTCTTCTATTTCTTCATATAACTTTTCTTGAATGTCTGGATTAATAGCAAGCTCATATGACGTGAAACTCAAACTCGTAGAAACGGTTTCAAATCCGGCAAAGAAAAATAAAAACGCTTGAGCCATGATATCTTCATTGGTAAGTTGAACCTTTTTGGTTTTATTTTCTTTATCTTTAATAACAGCATATATTTCGTTTTCTTCTTCAACTATTTCTTCGATACCATGAGTTTTTCTTTTTGCTTCTAGAAGTAACTGAATCATATCTGGTCTGACAATCCCATGTTTTTCTCGAGTTTGAATGTTTTGTGATATTAAGTTTTCAAAAAAGTTAACCAATTTTGTTTTAAAAAGAGTAACTTTTAAAATCTACAAACAAAATAATATTAATTATCAAAAATTTTGTTTTTTTTAAATTAATAGAAGTTAAAATGATTCACGAAATTTTTGAAGAAATTAATATAATAATAGTCAACCTGGTAATTAAGTATAATTGAGTATAATTTTAGACAGTAGCACTTGAAACAAAATTTGTGCAAAATCTGCTGTTTTTTCTTATTCCCAATGTGCGTATGTTTTATTACCATTGTTCAATGTTTTCATTTTTATTTTTTTCGTGCCCCAAGACAGGACTTCCACTTTATATCACACTCACCTCTGCTATTTTTGGCAATATTAAGATAGTCATTACTCTAAGATTTGTCGCAATGGTATTCAAATTTGTAAGATCTTTTCCCATAACAAAAAAATTGTTATTTTCATCTTCGTAAGAGTTACATGAAATCCCAAAAGCTGATGTAGCAATCACATCATTAGTAAATTTAGATAAAGTGCTTTTCATTTCCACTGTTACTACGTCATCGTCCATTTTATCAAAATAATTTACAAATTGTTTCGCACAGTCTGCTATTAGAGGATAAATTGTTTTTAATTTCTTTGAAGTGAATGAAGGACTTAGAATCATTCTCATATTTTTCCATTTTTCACCTAAAAAGTATCACTTATATTTAAACTTGAGCGTCATTCACATCCAAGTAACGTACGTAGCGGACATACAAGACATAACGTAAGGAAAGTTGAAATGCATGGTTTCAAACGCCACCAGTGACTTTCGTATAAAACATAGCCGACATAAAGTAATGTAACAAAGAGTTCGGTCAACTTCAACTTCTACGTTGTGTTTTCTATGTTTGACCAATGAGATGCGTTTATTTTACAAGGCAACACCTCCGTCTTAAAATTTTAAGGTGAAGTTTACACTTCCGACATTTAAACTTTTAGGTTAAATTACAGCGTGTCGTGTGTTTCTTGTGCGTGTGATTTTTATTGATATTTGGTTAATTATGGCATACAGAAAATTTATAGATCTGATACATTCGTACGATCATCTCTACGATCGTAGAGAAACCGATACCGTAGTTAACCGATCGGGTGAAAATACGCGTGCGCGTTCTTTACGTTTCAATGTTGATGTGAATGACAAGTCATTTGCTATGTTTCGTACGTTATGTCTTGTATGTTCGCTACGTACGTTACTTGGATGTGAATGACGCTTTAAACTAAAGTCTTGAGAATTAGAAATACCTTGCAATGCAAATAGATTTCTAAACCAAATGCGATCTGAGGTTTTAGACAGTGGGCTAAAATGATCGGCAAAGAATTCAAAATCTTTTATAGTAAGTTGTTTTATTAGTTCCGGATCACGTAGAAATAAAGCTGGCCTTCCAAATTGATACCCACCAACATATCTAAAAGAATAAATTCTTTTATCGAATTATTGTAACTCATTAAGGAAGCCTAGGTCACCAATTATAACAAAATCAATATAAATTTAGTAGTTCATTCGTGAATATTGTCTGTCAAAAAAAAAGTGTGACATCATTCTGCTAAATAGAAAATAACTTAAAGAAGTTTTAAAATTTTTTTAAGTATTTTTGTGATATTTAGTAGTATGTGATGTTATAATAATTAAACCTAACAAAATGTTAAAAAAATAACATTTTTAACTGTTAACTACAGAATACATACTACAAAAAAACATAATATTTAAAAAACGCTAAAATGACAATAATTCGCAATTAACAGGGTTGAACTTAGAATAAACAAAAAAGTAGAATTCTGAAAAAATTACGCTATAAAATAAAATAAAAAACTCTGTAACATAATATAAAGGCCCCTATTTCACGATTATTATCAAAATTTAAGTTTTAGAAAAAATTTTAGAAATTTAAAAACTTAACATATGGCCAATCAAAATGATGTTACGAACATCAAACATATTATTCAATCGCTACGAGGAAGGTTTTAATCTAGGTAATTTATAATTAATCCCAACTCTTTGACATGTGATGCTGATTACCTTTTATCCGAAAAATTATTGTATGTCTTTTGTATTGTCTCCGCTAGTGTTCTATATGGAATTAAACCCAGTAGAAGTTCTTGATATATCTCTACTACACCAAATTGCGGTACCTTCATACGCTTCCAATGTTGAAAAGGTTTTACCATGTAAATATACAAAAGTAATATACATAATCCAACTCCAAAAAACGTCAAAATCATTTTTTATTATTTTTCTTACTAAAATATTTTAAAAGAAAATTATTTAAAAAATATAGAAATGATCACTAAAGCAGCAGTATACTCCTAACTGTCAAATTGAAGGTAGGTAAGTACTTTGACTATTATGTTACCTGAGACCACCAGGTAGACATTTGGTGTGTGAGAAATGGTACGCCATGAAAGTCAAACTTTTGAATCTTTATTATAAGTGATCGGCCATTTATTGAACCAAACAAAGTTTTAAAGCAGATTTACATGAACAAACCCCGGAATATATTAATAATAAAACAACTTAAAAATAAATTTTTAAGTGAATTTTTGTGGTAATTAGTAGTATGCAATGTTAAAAATAAACAAACTAAACAAAAACGTTAAAATAAATAAAAATTGATGAAATTTTTTGTAATTGACTAAGAATGTTTAAAATAAAAAATTTTGTTATAAAAATATGAAAATAGTATATTATACATCATGGGACTAAGGTGCCGCTTTTCATCCCGCGTGTGAAGGTTTTTGCACGAGGCTTTAGCCGAGTGCAAAAATCGCACTCGGGATGAAAAGCCACCTTAGTCCCAAGGTATATATACTATTTTTCACAATTTGTCTGCAAATGATAAATTGCATAAGTCAATCTACTAAATTTGAAATTTTGAATTTGCAATAACTCGAAAACGGCGCTAGATATCGAAAAACTGACCAAAAAATTATCCCCCCCCCCTTAGTTATACTAACCCCCTGCAACGATTTTTTGTAAAAATTTATATGCAAAATTTCAGACCAATCGCACGCAGTATTGCGCGCAAAATTATTTAGTAAAATATGAGGTTGCTTTTTGGAATTGTTGTTTTTTTTTGAAGCGATACCTATGAATCGTTTCTTATGTTTCGTTGTTTCAATTTACCTTTTGACATATTATTACACCGTGCGCTGTGTTTAACATAATTATTCTTTATTGGTGCCTATATTTCATAAATAAGTTTGATATATAAAATACTTAATCAAATTAATGTAAGTGATCGTTTATAATTTGTTCCTACGTGAAAATGAGACAAAGTGAGGAAAATTCGGATGTTGAAGCGGCAGCGACGATGGCAAAAGTTGAATTGCTGCCTGCGAAATCAAAAACAATTTATAAAAAACAGTATGATAAATTCATAACCTGGTGTACGCAAAATAATGTTAAGCATTACACCGAAGATGTTATGCTGGCTTACTTCTTTGAAAAGGCGAAAGAGCTAAAAGCTTCTACTCTTTGGTCGCAGTATTCCATGCTGAAGTGTATGTTGAATTTTGAAAAAGATATAGATATTGGAAAATTTTATAAGTTAACCGCATTCCTTAAGAGGAAGAATGTGGGTTACAAGGCCAAAAAATCAAACATTTTAACTACAAAGCAAGTGGAACAATTTTTGAGCGAAGCGCCAGACGAAACATTTTTGATGGCTAAAGTAAGTAATTCTTGTATAAGCATTTTTTTATAATACTAATACAACTTTATATTTTAGGCTGCACTTATCTTGGGCGTAGCAGGGGCATGCAGAGGAGATGAATTGGTTCACTTGCATGTTGGCGATCTCAAAGAAATAGATTCTTTGACAATGTTGTGTACTATCCGCAATACAAAAAATGGTAGCGATAGAAAATTTGTGATCAACAATTCTGAAGGCCAGTCGGTGGATTTTTTAAAATTACTTAAAAAATATATGAATTTACGGAAGGAGGATACGAATCATTCGCGTTTTTTTGTGCAATTCAGAAGTAACAAATGTACTTCGCAACCTGTAGGAAAGAACGCGTTTGGGCAGCTGCCACAAAAAATAGCTGCATATTTAAAGCTTTCTGAACCATCATCGTATACAGGCCACTGTTTTCGACGTACATCTGCGTCTTTGCTCGCTGATACGGGAGTACATATAGATGTGTTGAAGCGCCATGGTGGATGGAAGTCTTCGACTGTAGCTGAGGGGTACGTGGAAAATTCGATCAAAAATAAAGAAGAGATTGCGACTAAAATTTTTGGAGGTGAAATTTGTAGAACTGATCGGTCTGTCGGTGATGCAAATCAGATAGATAAAACTTTAAATTTAACCTCTTCTTCCACCAGATCGATGGATCGTCTATTTAATATTGTAAGTTGTGCTAATGTAAACGTTAATGTTAATTTTGTTTCCAATAAAAACGATTGAATGGTAACGATTCTTTTATATTTACTTTACTCCCGACTTTCATTTGCGGGAGAAAAAGTGATACTTTACTCCCGCAAAAAGAGGACTAAAGTGACCACTTTACTCCTGAAATTGTGAAAAATAATGAATCAAAATTTAGTGCGATAAATCCAAGTAATCGAATCAAGTGATGGTATTGGACGATAAAGGGTGTAGTAGCTCTTTCAAGTCATCGGAAAATTTTTTCAAGATGCAAAAATCATTTATGCGACTCATTAAAACATTATTTATTAATAATTTAAATTAAACAAAAATATCATTATTATTTTTATTAATTTTCTACTTGCAGTCAGCTATTGTTTTTCTTAGTAGTTCTTTTTAGTAATAAAAGTGGTAGCGAAATGTCTTAGTACCGTAATAAAGCAATGATGACTTATTTACCTAATATTACACTCATTAGTGGTAGAACACAAAAAACTGATCGCTCAATCGCAACAAAACATTCTAACAATAAAAATCGAATAAATTTTATTATTAAAGCTCCATTAAATGATCTCTATTAAATATTGTAGCATAATTCCTCTATTTATTTAATTTTGATAAATTTAAAATCCCTGATTGAGCTTACGAAAAATATTTTACAATATAGGTAATTTTTAAATTTGTGCTAAAAACTTACCTTAATCAAAAAATAAATCTAAATAAGAGCAAAACAATTTAAAAAAAACCGAACATCAAATAAGAAGTAACCAAGTTGAAATTGTGATTAAAATTGTATCGATTGATTATTTTTATTTTTACTTATTTATATTAATTACTAATCTTAATCTTAATTAAACTTAAGATTAAGCTTTAATCAACAAAAGATAGTAGAATATTATCTATAAATTCTGCAATTGATTTTTTTCACATATGATTTTTAAATGATTTTAAAGGGCTATCAACATATTATGTATGTAGACATGGAGTTAAAATTTTGACTTTTTGTTAATTTGTATTTTTAAAATTTCAAAATAAATAATGTTATTCTCAAAAATTTGAGTATAGCATTGGAAAAATAAATTGCTACTGAATTTTTAAAAATATAAAAATTCAAAATATTTCTAAAAAAAAATAGATACTGCAATTTTTATGAAAAAAAACTAATATTTTGCGAAAAACCCAGTTTTTTAAATTTAATGTTTGAAAATAATATTATTTATTTTGAAATCTTAAAATGCCACTTTGGGGTATCAATTCTTTTTAAGGCAAAATAAATTTGAATTTACTTATTTTATATAAATACTCATTTTATACTGTATGACTAATATTATTAACATGTGATAATCTTTATGATAAGATTAAAATGTTTTTCGCATAAAATCCTTAAAAATTTTAAGAGAACTTGGCAGAAAATTAAATTCTCTACAAAATCGTATCTATTGACGTATTTTATTTTAACCAAACTCGGCTGTGAAATTTATTATAAAATATTAATTAATTAATAAATAAATGTCCAGTGACAATTTTGTTTAAAAAATTCAGTTCCCCAGGATGTTAGAAAGTTGATTTAAAAAAATAGATAACATTTTTTATTAATTAAGTAATTAAAACAATTTTCATAACAAAATAACTTTTGAGTGGATAAAATACGGCATTCAAAAAATAAACTGTAATTATAATTTGTAATATCAGTGGCTTAACTCTAAAAAGCTTTATTTTGTATTAAGTTAAAAGTTTTTAAAAGAAAACTTTATATAAATTACATTTTGACAATACTGTTAAAGAATTCAAGAAGTGTCAAGTATAAAAGATTTTAAAACTTAAAGCAAAAATTTGGAACGTTTGAAAAGTTTTTTTTTATCAATAATGTTTCCAATGGATACTTCTACACAGGAACAGTTCAAAGTTTATCAATGGTTTGTTGTGATGGCCGATTGAGTTACAAAGCAGAAATTGCGGTTTTCCTTCAGGGTAACAAAGTAATCAATCGACCAAAAGCCAAAAAAAAAAAGATAAAAGGCTATTTTATTACCAATAATAAAAAATTACTATTTTAAATATTAAGAAATAATATTTATTTAAATAACAAGTAAGCCGTCATAAAATTTTCTGCTAAAACGTAAAATAATGTTAATTTAAGCAATAGAATACTCAAAATTTGTATTTTTGGTTGTTTAACTAAGAAAATTGCATTTGAATTGTTTGAATGTGGTAATTTTTCAGGAAAGATGGGCTAAAAGTAGAAAGAATAGTAAATTTCATTAAAGCATTTGATTTTAATTTTAATTTCGTACTCAAGCAAAATAAAATTAATTTACACGCAAAATTGAATTATGCCAAGAACAAAATGAATTTCTAATGTTACATAATATCTGGTGTTATTTTACCATCTGAAGATGGTATGAAAGAATGTGGATCAAGCATACGAATTTTTTGTCGACGTAATGGAATTTTAGCATATTGAACACTTCTTTTATGTGCAAGTTGCGGAAATTCTAGATAACTTATTTTGTTATCAATTTGCAATAATCAAAGTCTGTGAAAATCAATTCAATCCAATTTCTCTAAAGCATAATAACAAACCAGATATTACTGCAAGTTGCAAATTGAGTGTACTGATGTTTCAAAAGGATGCAGTAACGTGAGATTGCATCAACGAAGTACAAAAATTTCAAGTGTAGTTCTTGTTAAATAAATTTGCAGAAGTAAAACAATATCTTTATTTTTATAGTTAAAAAATATATTATTTTCTTCAAATTAACTGAAACGTGAATGTTTTAGTATCAATTACAAACATTAAAGTTGTTGTTTTTTATACCTATAGAACCTGCACACAGTGCACATAGCGTTAAGAATGTACGTACTTTTTCATCCTAGGCTGGAAAAGTAGTGTCATCAAATACGACAAATTTTGCCATATTGGCAATTGACATATTTTTGAAACTTTTAAGCATTTCTACCACTTTAAATATGTATTTTGTAGGCTGTAATGACTGTAATTAAAAAATTAATAGATTCAAACATTGACATTGACAAAATCTATAAACCTTAAATATTTTAGTATCAATTTTAGTTATAGATGGTTATTAGAAAATTTAGTTGTTTAATCTTAGTTAGGTAATAAGCTATTGGTTCTGCTTTGAATTCAAGAATCCATAAACGTAAAATTTTGAATGCAACAAAAATGCAGTGTAAAACCACTAAAATATAGTACTTGACTACTGTATTATGGTAAAGCAATATAATGAACGAGAACAAATAAAAGCTCAACGAGTTTAATGAATTTTAATTAAAATTTCCAAACAGAAAAACGTAGGTAGACAATGCTTTTATTTATTCTTTTATTTATTTAGTTATTTTTCGTACCTACCTACCTGATACGTGGCGTACTACGGGAAAGTACGCACTTTAACGTTCCAGGATTATACTAAGTTCATTTTTATTCAAATTTTAATATGCTGTCTACAAAATTTCATATAAAAGAAGAAGAATAACAAAAGAAATAGGAGTTAACGTCAACTCGATAAAAACTTTTAAAATAAGGAAAAGTAAAAAGCAAAAAAATATGAAAACTACCAAGCTGCGAGGATAAAATGCAGGTGATGAAAAGAAAGAATAAGCTGAATAGTAGAAAAATATACTGTCATGGTTTTGAGCCAGAAAAATTGTAATTTGTTTATGTTTAAAATATTATATTTTTTTTTATTTAATTATTTATTTGTATCATACTGTACATAGAAATTTTTGTTAAATTATTTGTTTTGTAAACGAAGTTGGCAACGTGAAGGTAAGGAAGGAAAATAAGGCTTCATGCCGATGATTGTTCGAGAGTAGGTGCGTTTTGGTGCGAAAAGTGATCCTAATTAATTGAAAAGTTGTTTTAATTTGTATTGAAAGTGTTTATAGAGAAGATTATAAAAAAATTTGAAGATTTGTAATAAATTGGAGTTGCTTGGAAGCTAAGATTGAAAAAAAATTGCGAATAGAATGGTATGAGATACAAAAACAAAAATAAATATGATTTGGAAGTGAAAATAACAGTAAGAACTGGATTATCAAAATTATAAATTAAAATTAAAATTAAGCAACATTTGTTGAATTACAATACTATTTACAAAACGAACCAACGCAGTTGGTTGGTGCATCCTATAAGGCGATACAATTGCAAAAATTTAAGAACCACGATTATAATTAAATATTAACAATAAAAATTTTAGCAACAAAAACTTATAACTTTTATTGAAAATTAAGGTAAATAAAATTAAAATAGTCTCGGGCTCTCCGAAAGATGCGTGCTCTTCAACCGAATAAATTAATGGGGCGAAATATGGTAATTTTGTAAAGTAAGAGGCATGGCAATACATAAACAGAGAAACGTGACAGAGATTGACTGAGATATAAAGATTATCTTTTGTAAAATACCATAAAACAGACAGCACAAATAAAAATTGCAGAATTCTAAAATTGTTAATAAAAATTTATTGTATGAATAACAAACCTTTAAGTAAATTAGTTTTAAGTTGATTTTCAAAATAAGTGTTGAAAATAAAATTTTATTTGTAAACATAAAATTTGATCTTCATTGCCGTTACAATAAAGGAGCTCATGCATTTAATTCTACCGACTGAGCTACATAATTTTATATTTACGTCCATATCTCTAAAAAATAAAATGTGGTGTCGTGGGACACCAGATAGGAACAAAGTACCTTATTACATAAATATTAATTTCAAGTTCTAGTCGAGGTAAAAAATAAATAATTATTTGGATATAAATATTTTATTATGATTTTTTTATCGATAAAAATCAAAAACTACTTCACAAAATAGCGATTTTGGAATGTGTAAAAGTCGATGTAAATCCGCAATCATCGCGGTCATCTTTGAAGTTTCCGAAATTTTTTTTGCACATTATTCGGCTTTGGATAATTTTTTGCATCTGAGTGGCATTTTTTAAAAGCGATTTTTTTTTTAATTTTGGGGATTTTATTTTCAGCTGAAAATTTTTAAAATTAATTTTTAAAAGAGTAGCTTATATAGCGTATCACTATAAATTTTAACAATATCTATTGTGGTGTAGAGCAAAGGGCTCCGCCTACACATTTTAGCCGAGGGATCGAATCCCGGTGAAGGCAACTTTTATTCTAGAGAAATTCCGAATATGTACTAATGCTGAGCAGATGTTCCACTTTTAACCACCAGATGGTGTAATTATCAAACGATATAAAAATCTTACGCATTTTCGTTACGGACATTTTTTTCCGATTAGGGTACCTCCTTCGCATCCTCCCATAAAGAACTTTGTTCCAAAAAATTTTATCATACATTTTACTCAACCAATAAAATTTACTTCAAAATATCTGTAGTCTGCATGAGCCATAATGTTTGAATGATGTAGAACTTGATTGGTATATGCAATTTGATTTTCATCGAGTTATCGGTCTAACATTAACAAAAATGACAAACTGACTACATGAGACGGTCATTAGTTTAGGTTCTAATGCGACAGTAAACTTTTTTATGAGTGTCTCCGTGTTTCGGAGAGTACGTAAAGCAGGTGACGCTTGGATTGACAATTTGGTTTCATCAACAATAAAAATCCATGGTTATGGGCCTATCTAAGACAAACCTAGCAAGCTACCTCGAATGTAAAACAATTAATATACTGAGATGACCCGAGCTATACAAATTTATAAATTTTGCTCAATTCTAAAAATTACTCTTTTTCTCGGATTCATCCATTATTTCAACTGAGACTCTTCAATTGTTTTTAATTCAATTATAAATTAAAAATGCTCAACTTTTATCTTGTAATGTGTGGCCTTGCAAGCGCATGTGCACGCTCCGCATGTGGTATTGCAGCTGGTCTAACAAATTTGCTGCGACGTAATTTTAATGCATCTACCAAATTTTCACTAAATCCTTCAACTTTTCCAATTTATTGAACAATTTGCACTTTACCACAATTAAAACAAAAACATCAACTCAACTTAAGTTATTTTATTAATTTTCCAGCAATTAACATTTTAAATTTTTATTGCGGGAATGATGTTCGTCCGCTAATCTACTCGACGTGAAGGCATCAGCCCAAGTGTTCCTTGACAACCTTCCAGCTCTACTCTCTTTCTTTTTATTTCTCTCACCTTATTTACAGCTAAAATTCAACTATTTTACACAATATGATACAAATAAACAATAAAACAAATTCAAACTTTAAAATTATTTTACAAAACAATAAAATTAATGTTGTTATGGTTTTCGATTCACGACAATACTTACAGCACTAATAGTTACTACGAAACACTACCATTGCTGTTGGTAAAAACAGAGGTCGCAGACCCAATGTAAGACAAAAAAAAAAAGAACTGACCACATAAACAACAAAATGATAACATTTTCTAATTTTATCGACAATGCAACGTTTGGAAAAAAGCAATAGCAGTTTAAAGTGGATGGGACACATGATAAGGACACAAAACAGATAAGGTTTTAAAAGTATGATAAGCTAGAAGCCAGATGTTAATAGACCAAGAGGAAGACCGAGAACAGGATGACAGAATGAGGTTGCTATCTTCATATAATATTTTACGTCTATTCACGTGGTTTGAAATCCACGTTCGTGACACCAAGACTTAATCTGCTTCGTGATCAACAAATTGCTAAAACTGATGAGTTCCTACTTGTTAATATTTTTTTTGCAGTAGCTTATGTTAAATTAAATCGACGGAACTTGAACAAAATATACATTGTTGATTTTAATTTAGTGGGATTTGGTAGTAAACGATATTAGGGTTAATCTGTGATTAGGGTTTCTGATGATCGTTATTATATCAACACATCAAATCTTACTTGTTTCATTGTTTGCATGTGATGAAACCTTTTGATTTATTATGCACAATTAATATTATTATACCGCACAACATTACATAAAAATGGTTTATCGTTAAGCTTGTAAATTTAATACTACAGCTTTCATTAAATGCAATCAACAAACAAAGTTTATCAACTTCAAGCTTTTTAATAAATAATGAATTTTTTTTAGAATAATTATCTCCTTCAATAATAACTACGATAATATGAGTACTTCACATTTTTTTGTATGAATTTTGAATTTATGTTCTTTCCAATTTAATTTTAATATTTTTTTATATAGGTAGGTAGAAGTGAAGTAATTTTCCTTTTCTAGTTGTAAATCTAACTTGATTCTTAGCCACACCAGACTGAGCCTTTGTAATGCCCTTGCCCAGAAGGTTTATTAAATCACCAACTATTGAGATTATTTTTTCACACAGGCATTATTACATTGTTAACCCTGTTGCAGTTGCTGGCAGCTGAACCCCTCTATTGGGATTAATTTTAGTAGTAATTGAATTATTTGCTAAGTTTTTAGCTCTATAATACCAACAGATTTGTTCAATATATTTTCGATTTTTCTAACTGATTATTGAAAGCTTTGAAAGCTTAACGTACAAGAAAAATACAAATTACTTCATTTTTTAAAACTCCCAAATAAAAGGGGCTCCAATTTTAATTTAACACAACATTTTGCAGACGACTCTGTCGATAAAATGTATCAGCTGGCAGTTAAGATATTTAAACTGACTTATCCCCCCCCCCCTTTTTTTAAATTCAATATTTGTTTACTTTTAGATTTTAAATTTGAAATTCTGAATTTTCTGGAGAAAATAAAAATAGAGAAGCAAAAAAGCACATTAACAGTATTAATTCATAAAATTTCCTGAGATTATTTTGGATTTCCTAGAACATTTCCTAGAATTTTCTTTTCCTTATACACCAGATTTGATTAGCGATTTCCCCTTCATAAAAAATAATGATATTTTAATGTTTCAATAATATAATAATGTAGATTAAAAATTAATAAAATTTAAAGATGGTGGTTGGTGCGACAGACGGAAATCCAAAAAATCTGAATTTAGACTATTTTAATGACCTCCTCAGCGATTAGAAAAATAAAATTGTGGAATTGAATTTATGCAGTTACAAATGTACATATGACAGTTTTCAATATAGTCTGTCTATCCTAAGAAGGTAAGATTATTTGAACATTTTGAAAACAACTACATTATCAATTAAAGAAAGTATAAATGCATAGAGGATTTAAAAAAATTTGGGTAATCAGAATTAACCAAAATGCTATGTTTAATTATGTAATTAGAAAATTTATAAAACGGGAAAAATAAAACTAATTAGGCATTAATACTATATACATAAATAGAAGTTAATAAAACAAAAAGTTTCCCAAATAAAACCATGGTAGTTGTAGAAAATTTCGTTTCGATTTTGATCGCAAGTTAAATTTTATACAACTGGCAAACATAAATAATGCGCCTGTAACCAATTTATAAATTAAAATTTCAAAAAAAACAGGAAGAATAACAAAATTATTGATAATTAAAATAATTTTTGTTGAATAAATAACAGAACGGCAGTTATTATCTACAAAAGCATGAAACGAAAATGCTCAATTAAATATTGTATATTTGAATATGTAAATAAAATTTTAATAAATGTTACAATTGTATAAATAAGAATAAACTTTCATAAAATACGCCTATTGATTGGCTAGTGCAATTTTACGTCAGATGATTATCCTACTATGGTTGGTGCGACGCTGAGCGCCGCGACGTTCATATAAGAACGAAAGCACATCACAAAATCCTCATTGTAAAGTTGACACAGCCAGTGGTGTTTCAATTGCAGAAAAGGTAAGTAATAATTATTTAGCTTTTTGTTTATTTGAAAAACTTTGTTAAATGATAAAAAATGGTTTTCTTAAGTTAACACGTAAGAAATTTTACAGTCCGTTTTGATATCGGTGTAACTTTTTAAAAGTTTTAAAACTTTTAGATCTACAAGTAAAATTCATGTAATTTAATATAGAGGTGTAAAATATCTTTTTAAAAATTTTCTGGTGTGTCTTTATATCTTGCTTAATATTATAAAATAATTAATTTTGTAAGTTTAAGAAAACTCAGTAAATATAATTTTATTGACAAAATTTGCATTGCAAATTAATACTTAATTTATTATTAAATATAAATTGAAAAATAATTTCCAAGTTTTGTGATTGCGAAAGTTAGCAACCTGTTGCTAAAATATCAAATTTAATTTGTATTTATTTCAGTTATCGTCCAATGAATTCGGTACAAAAACAAATCGAATTATTATTGAGATTGGAAAAGTTTTTGGTAGAAAATATAAAATAAACTAAATATTAATATCTATTTCATTTTTTTTTAATATTTAATAATTGAATTACTTTAGAAATTGAATTTTTATTAAGTTTTAAAGCCGATTTTGATATTCATCTCAGAAGTTATAAACATAATTACTTTTTAAAGTAGATACCTATAGCTAATTTAATTAATAGTATATTTATAACAATGTAATTTTATTTCTTTTACAGTCTTTTGTGTGAAGGATAATGTTTCTAATTACTCGTTAAGTCTGTTTAAACTTATAAAAATTAGTTTTATATAACCAAAAGGTATTTTTTAAAGTTCTCGTGTAGGTGTATTTTATTTTTAAAAATAAATCAAGTGGGGTGAGACAAAATTCTTCAAAATTTCTTAGATTATTTGTCATGGTATTTTTTTTTCAATGTTAAGGAATATTAATCTATTCAATAACGATTTTGTCTCGCTGATTAGAAGACGAGTAAGATATATGGCAGAAGGGTAGAAATTGTCTTTTGCCTGTTATCATAAGACATATTTAAGGGGTTCCAAGTTATAAAGTTGGCTCTAATGATGCTTGTACTCAAGTGGTTATTGATAAAGTCCATCAGGTTTGATTCCTGCTGCTAAAGTGACTGCTTTATTTGTTGTTTGTTATGAAATTTGAAATTATCGGAGAATGTAAAAAATATACTTTACGATTTTTTGTTACGACCATTTTTTATCTATACATTTGCATAAATAGATAGCTGATTTTAAGCAAAATTTAAAAAATATGACTTTCAATGCGGATACAAAATTGTTTCACATAAATATGTAAATTGCGTGCTTTGAGTGCAATTGTTTCAAAAGCGTACGTAATGTGCGTTTTTTAATATTTCGAAAAATTTTCCCGAGCATTATTCTAAAGCAACCAAATCTATTTTACAAAATAGATGTAGCGAAATATTATTAAAACGTATTTTTATAAGCCGAATGTTTTATTTGGCTTATATTTTTTTATCGACTTATTAATATTAAAAATAAACTTTTTAGTCTTTCATCGAAAGAAATTTTTACATAATTTTGGAACTTTTAATACACTTAATTCACCTTGTAACTATTAAAAAGCACTTTATAGTAATTAATTCCCTTAAAGAATTTTTACCCACTTTAATCAGTGGTATTACTTGCTAGTTAAATATACAGCAATTACGTAATAAAATTGGTTTTAAGTAATTTATCTAAAATTAGGTATTAGTAACTTGACCTATAAATTGACAATAACTTTGCAATTTAGATTACTGCAATAATTTATCAAACGCATTGAAAATTATTGACATTACGATCATACATTACAACTGAAAATTGCAATATTTTACTTTAAAGCTGACATTTGCGAATTATAATCCTTGGAAAAATTGTACATAAACAAGTATAATTAATTAAAATTTCAATTTTCTATAAACAAAACTAGCAGCTAGGAAAATATTTATTACAAAAAGCATAAAATAACTTTGAAAACAATTTGTAGCTGAAAATTTTTCCTGAAAAAGTTAGTTATAATAGGTATATTGTAATTCAATATGTTAAAAATTCTAAAAAACTAAATTAAAAAAAAATAAATAAAAAACTTTCGATACTTTAAATTGGCAAAAACTAAAAAGTTATTAAATTTTCTGCACGAGCAATTTTTTTGTGGTGAATAATTTTAACAGATAAACAAATCATACAAGTGCAAAAAGAGTGAAAGAAGTCTAATAGAAATTCACTTAAAAGTTAATTTCTTCAAAAACATCAGCTTTTCACTTTGTTACAAACTAGGATATTTTTTGAAAATAATATAACAAATTAAAAAAAGAGTATAAAAAAGTGACTTTTTTATGAAAAATCATAAAATATAATTCAAAATAATTAAGCGAGAACTGGACAATGCAATATAGTACTATTTCGTAATTATCAAAATGACCAAAAATAAGAACAAAATGCTAAAGGTTTATTTTTTGCATAACATGCATAACGTTTTTGACGGGTGAAAAAAATTGAGAAAGCTTTTTTTAACATAAAATTCTAATTGGTCTATAAAAATACAAACTTGACAATTATTTTAAACAAAACGACGCACAATAAAGTTTTAATCAGCGCTCATAAATTTCAAGTTAACAATTTCATAATGGTACTTTTTAAGTTTGCATATCTCCATGCAATAGAAAAAAACCTAAATAATCAATCGAGAAACAAACTGTTTTTCTAATTTTACCTTTTATTTTGATGCAAAAAATTAATCTCGATATGCAAATCGGTGATTATTACCAATTTTTAAGCAGTAACGAAACTGTCGCTTACCAGTAAACAGCTATTAAACACATAACCTTCCTCTTTGCTCGAGAAATTGTTAATTTTACATGCTTAGAACATTTCTATAATTGGATTGTTAATAAATAACTTAAATAGAAAATAACTTAAAAAAGTTTAGAATTTTTTAATTATTTTTGTGGTATTTAGTAGAATTCATATTCATTTACTTAACCTAATATTTCGTTTGGTTATTTGGTAAGTGCAACATTTAAAGTTTGGTTAATTTCTTGATATTTTCATTTTGTAACATTTTTTCAATTTTTTGGTATGTTTACTTTCACTCCTTGTTATTTTTACTGTTATACATGACTGATGATCGGAAATAATCGTGAAATAAAGGACTTTATATTATGTTACAGGTTTTTTGTTTTTTATTTTTAAGTAATTTTTATCATTTCTATAGCGTAATTATTTTAGAATTCTACTTTCTTGTTTATTCAAATATTCTAAGTTCAACCCTGTTAAATGTAAATTATTGTCATTTTGGTTTTGTTAGATATTATGTTTCTTCGTAGTATGTATTATTTACTTAACAGTTAAAATTTTATTATTTTAACATTTTGTTAAGTTTGATTATTTTAATAAATAACTTACTTAGAATGTTAACAAATGAGTAGTTAATAATTGTATCTACTATAATGTTAACTCTATTGAGCAAACGTTATGGCAACTCATTTTTGAAAACATGAAAATTTTAAGTTATGTTATAATTTTTGTCATCAGATACTCAATAATATTGTAATACTACCACATTTTTCACAGGTTGAATAGGCGCGAATAAAGGCAATTTTCCTTGAAATATTGGTTGAAAATTTTTAAACAGTTTTACTGTACTCAATTAACAAAATGCCTTGCAAAATTGTGATATACGTTTTAGTTGAAAAGTTAAAAAATTATAGAGTAATTAATAAAATTTAGATTAAAAAAAATCGACGGTAGTTAATTTTCTTTAAAAAGGTTTCTCATTGTTTTAAAATATAAAGACCTGATGAGGCTAAATTATTATTACGTCACATTATTTTTTAGTTTTATTTTTAAACATAGTTTAATTATATATTTATTGGAAAATGTAATTGCTTTTCGTTATTATCAATAAATTGTTATACACCCGCTTTATTTCTCAAACAGGTCTTATTTCAACTAAATTTTTAAATTTCACCGTTTTTTACATACATAAATACATAAATTATTCAACTTTTTTAATTCATTAAATTCAAACTAAGATTAATGAAATAATTTACTAAAATAATAAATAATTATTTTATGACGATTCTTGTACATATAAAAAGTGTGTGACCGAGTGCTGTTAATGTTTTCTAAACGAAAATAGTGGAAATTCTAGTTATTCAGTTAAATGTATTTCATAATTAATGATAATCTCGCTTGGAATTTGGTGTAAAAGCATCAAAAGCATAATAATTATAATACAATTTACTTGATTGTTTTGGTCTTTGTTTTTACAGGGGCGTAAACCTAAGAATCCCTTTAGAAATATGAAAGGCGGATTTTTGCTATGATAATGCATGTCAAAATTTCTTGTTGAAATTCAAAATTGCACATTTATGGCAAAAATAAAATAAAACATGAATATTTTAAAATAAATTTTAAATCGAGAATAAAACCATTTTTAAATAGAATTTTTGTAACAAAACTTGCTTTTAACTTTTAAAAATTTCTTACATTAATTTTTTATTAGAATGAATGGGGTGAAGAAATATAAATGATGAACGAGCCACTCTTATTTCGACGTAGATAAATTCAAAAAACAATAGAAACAAAAAATGTGACTTATTGTGCTTTTTGCTATAAACCACTAAATTAAACTCACTTTACAACTTTTTTATCGAACTTTCTTCCTATTTATTACATCTAATAAAAAGCATTTAACTTTAATTTAATAAAACAGCACGCTTGTTAGATTTTACTTATTAGTACAGTAAAAAAATTAAAATTGGTAAGAGTTAAACTGCAAAGTAGATTATATCCATATATCATATTTTACTGATATTTTTATTCCTTCATCAATTTTAAAACATCGTTAAATTACAGTATGAATCTGATGAAAACTATTAAAACAGCGAATAATTGCATGGTTTTTATTGAATTTTAACATACATACATTATGATAGATAGAATAATGTAGGCAAAATAAAAATAAAATTATACTTTTTTTAAATTAATCATCTCAACTAGAAAAGCGAAAAATTTGATTGGAGTAAATTTATTTTCAGTATGGCAATTTTACGAAGATTAAAGCAAAAGAAAATACAGAAACAAAAAAACCTTTATTATTTCTTGTGTAACTGTTAAGAAATTTTCTTATATTTTAAAACTACTCTATATTTATTTAAATTTTAAAATTTGCAAATGAATGTTGTAAATAATAGTAATTATATGGCAGATAAAAAGTTCAAACCTCGAAGTAGATTAGCCATTTTATTAACGTAAAAGCTTGTTTACGGATTAACTCGAGTTAAATTACCTTAAATGTCTTGAGTAAAAGTTCTTTATAGCTGGATCACGTGTAACTATCGTTTTATCCGAGTAAGGAAATTAAATAAAAAGTTTTTAAATTAATATCAAGAGATTTAGCTGCTTACTAAGGAGCACAAATTACAAAACAGTGAAATTCCTTTAAGTATTAAAAAAACTTAAAAAAAATAATATTCGCTATTACCCACGGATAAGAATTCAATATAAATTTTTTATATTATTTATAAAAGAAACCTTATTTAAAAAACTACGTGAAAAACTTTTGTTTTATTCTGGAGTATTAATAAAATTTTTTGTCCTCTTGAAGCTGGAAGATCTTAATTAAGTTTGAGGTAACATAATACTTTATTATCAAAAATTTATTAAATAATAATAAACATATAATATCGTAAATCAAAATAATTTTCAATCAGTTTTATTTCATTATTGGGTAACTCTTAACTTTAAAAAAATACAATTCACATCACCGGCAACCTCGTGCATGTTAGCCTGCTGTATTAAGTGATGAACCCAGCGTTTTTCCTTCCCCAATTACTTTTCTTTTCAAACATAATTTTCTTATAGAAACAAAATTAATTTAATATACTTATACCCAATTGTCCCAAATTGATATTTAAATTTATTTGATGTGAATAAAAGTGTATTCGGTTAATGTACTGTTAATTGCCATTTTTATTTTTAAACATTCACGTTTTAATAATTTTATTTAAATATATTTATTTTTTTTAAGATTCTACTTTCTAAGACAAAGGATTTTCTAAAGCTGTTTATTAAATAGTGGACCTTATTTCTCATTTCATACTTTCTTCACTGTACCATTGCTTGATTTCAAATATTTTTCTTCTCTTATTACTGTTTTCTATAATTCATTTTTATTTTTGACGTTGTTTTAATATTTTTTTTTAATTATTGTATTTTGTGGTTGTAAATAATCATGGTAAGTTTTCGTAATTCAATTTTCCAATTTTAATATGAATAAAATTTCTTATATTAAATAAACTGTTTTAAAATATATATAATATTATCCAAATAAATAGTAACAATAATTTAAGATTTCATATTATGATTATTTTCGGGATTAGTAGCTACCTACAAAAGTTTAGAATTAAAGTGCTTCCTGTTTTTCTAAAATAGTGTTTGCATTTCCTGATTAATAATTCGTTACAATAACACAAAACCAAATTTAATTACAAGTTGGTGGGCAACTTATTGCAAATATTGCAAAGTTAGTTTTTGAACAATTAATCAAAGTTGCTCAATTTAATTTGCACAAAATTACAGAAACTCCTGTTAAACATTTTCTAATTTGCTAATATTATGATTAATATTGTGATTAATGCTTACCTAATGCTAAAGTTTAATATTATTTGCGCGAATAGTCAACGTGAAAATACTTAATAATAATATTTATTATAAAAACAATAACAATAATAAATTGTAATAATCATATAAATTTCAGTATAATTTGTAATCATCAATAAATTTTCATTAAAATTAGAGTATGCTTGCACTAAAGTAGTGGTTTTACTGCAGAGACTGGAAACCAGACAAAGCAGTAAAATTGTATTTTAAGTTCATACATTTTTTTAGACCTAAATAGCTAAGCTCCGACGGTGTGTAAAGATCGAAGTTAATTAAAATTCCATAAATTAAAACTCAAACAGCAATATGTTACTTTGTTCATCATCAAAAACATGAGTAGGCGTGTTATACCTAAATTTCAGCTAGGAGACAAAATGAACATGGAAAATAAAACATAAAGCAAATATAAAATAAAAAGCTTTAAAGTTAAACAACTTTCACTTTTTTACTGAAATTCTTTTCAAAAAAACATAAACAAAATTCGCTGAGGATGAATCCTAGTTCAAAATGCTCTGTGCATCCAAATTTTAACTAAGCAATAAGACACCAATCAGGATATTGACAAATTAATGCCTATTACAAATTAAAATTATTTTTTTTAGGTATTGTAACGCCCATGTAAACCTAACACCTTCATTTTAATCACAAAAAAAAATTAATAATTGGTAGCTTCGTTACATCAACGTTACGGTTAGATAAAGATTAATTATTTTTAAAAAAAGCTCAATAAATTAATAAGTATTTGCTAATCAATTAATTATATTGTAGCTCCTGGCAATACAGAAGCATTTTCCATCTTGAAATGTAATAAGTAGAGCCCGGATTTATAAGCGCTTATAATTTCAAAATAAGCGCTTTAAAAAGTTTTAAAAAACAAAGCTAAAAGTCTTATAAAATTAAAAAAAGCACTAAAAATTAAACATCAAAATGTAATTTTTATTAAATATTAATTAGTAATTCGCTTAATAATTATAAAAAAATTAATTATCATATATTTTTCCAAATTTTTTATTATGAAGGATTGTTGTCTGTCGTTTAACACCTGCTTATAAATCGAAAACTTTGCTCCGACCGACGTAATAGGAGCCCATTTGCGTTACTGTCAATTAATTCACTTCACAATTTGAACTTTTTCCTATGAACTATTGGAAAGAGGGCACTTTTCTAAGCATATTGCAACAAAAATTTTGTAGGATTATGCATTAGTTTTAAAAAAAAAGGCATTTTAAAATTTGCAATTCAGGGGACGCATAAAACTTGACACAGCTTTGATGTCCCACACTCCCTTGCACCTCCAAAGTTTTCTTTCTGAGATTATTTATAATTTTTACCGATTCCACTAAAGGCAAATACCTTTTTTCCAAATTTTCCATAGATGATGGAACGTATGAAAAGTTAGCTTTAATAGTATAACTTAATTGTTTTCGAATTAATGTATTTTTAAAAATTTCTTGACATTCTTTTATTGATGCCGACGATAACTCTGACAATTCAGAAACAATTATCTTTGAAAATTTTCAAAATTTGTCCCATAATATATGACAGCATTGCACGACGTTCCCTACCTTGTAAGCACTGGTTTAGGAAGTAGAGATGTAATCGGGAAAATTTTCTTTATAAGCTTACACTCTCAAAGGCACCTTTACAAAAATTCTTTTTGCATTTGAAATAAAATTATTAACGAAAGAAAATTTAAAACAAATTGTTTCGGCAACACAGGATAGCCCATGTGCCAGACATGTACAGTAAATTAAATTTTCAAAAATACTTTGAGTTCTGTTCCAGCTTTAATAATGTACTTTGTCGATCATTAAAAAAAGCTCTAATAAGCACTAACATGCGTTTTAAGCAAAATCTTGAAAAAAAAAGCAAAAAAAGCACTATCAACATTAGGTCAAATCACTGCAATTTTTAAGAAACGTCAAGATCCCAAAGGAATATCTTCTGCTTATAATTTAGAGCAAAAAGCAAAAAGCTTAGAATCCGGCCTCTAGTAATAAGTATATTATTTACTATTACATTTCTGATTTTATCACTTAATTTGCAATTTAATGTCCTATGTCCTTTTAAATATCAGAGTATTGAAGAAAATCGAGTTTCTCAAGTCATAAAAAGGAGATTAGTTCTTGCTATACTCTAACAATGAGCAATTTTCATTTTACTTTCTTTAGAAGTTTAGTAAATTCTGCAATTAAATAGCTGATCGAAAATTGTAATGAAAATTGCTAATCCAAGAGAAAAATTATTGGTTTATGATTATTATTTAGGAAATTCATAGGTAATTAGTTTTTAGTAAATTTGACAAGGAATTTACTTGAAAAGGAATACTTACTGGTAATTTAAAACAATTAAATTTAATTAAATTAATTAATACGAATTTTACCAACCAAATCATAAGAAGCTGTTTGCATAGCTGTGTTTGTATGGTGGTTTACATGTTTATAAAATTATTAAGTTTTCGCAGTGTATTTTACCTACTTAACGTTTAATAATATTAAAACTTTAGAACAACGAAAGAAATTCTTCAAGACTTTAAGACTTTCAAGCGATATTTCATTTACTTAAAATTAAATAATTATGTTTTTAATTCAACCTATACAATTTATTGTTCATGATCATTGTGAACTGCAATGTTTAGATACCTAACTCAATCATAAATTTTGAAAATTTGCTTTAATCTTGTTTTATATTTCGCTAAGTTTTCGTAGTTTACTATTCTAAATGTACATTTTATAGCGTTGTAATTTATTTCTTTAGGGGTCATTTTGAAAAGTCGATATTTTTTACGAGGTGTGGACCAAAAGTCTAGATAAATTTTATTATCTTTCAAATAGATAGAGAATGAATGTTAAAAATTTGAAAAATTTTATGAAATCATCCAAGCTATTTCTGAACCAGGGGGGTAGTAGTTAAACAACGTCCAAAAAGAGGTAGGGCAGTTTAGTGGTTTATCCAAAGGATGAAAGATGAGCATTCTTCTGTTAAAAAGATAACTTTAATGATTTCATAAAATTCTCAATATCAATTTCATAATATTCAAAGTTTTGGTCTACCCTGTGAAAACTTTAAATAATATAAATATAATATTATTTCATGTTTTTCTACTCGATTGATAGTGTAATTTGTACCAGTTAAATTTTATAGATTAATTTAATGAATACGTAAGTAGTATGCCTAGGAATCTGTCGATAAAAAAACTTCTATCGAAGCGAAAAAAATAATTTAATATAATAAAACTAAATTGCTTAAGTAAATGTTCGTCGTTTTCGAACTTCAAAATTGTTAAAATAACATCAGAGATTGTAAAATGTTTTTTGCGAATATCATAATTTTAAAAACTCCCGTTAACTGCTACTAAACTAATCTATTAAATTTAATGCTAAGATGTTTAGAATCAAATTTTCACTTATTTATAATTAAAACTTCACATGCTTAAAGAGCAATTAGCTTATGTATGTAGTATAAAGACACTTTTAATACAATTAAGTTAAGAAAATAATTACATTTTGTTTTACTTTACGGTGTCTTTCATAAATTATCTAACGTTGAAACTCAGAAACGTACTTTCATAAATAATCGAAGAAAATTTTGCTTAGTCTACTTGATGATGAAACCAAAAAATGCACAAATTGGTTTTTCTAAAAAATTTCATATAATTAATATCGAGTTATACTACCTAAACAACTAATCTATTGATTACTATTTGAAGATGATGACTATTACTGGTACACTTAATTTTTTATGTGCTCTCTCTGTTTAATTTTACTAAATCCCTAAAATCTATAGCCCTTCTAACGAGTGCACTATTTGATTTGATTTTTTCCGCGGAGCATTGAAATAGGTGCATAGATTTAGAAACTTGCAGCAGAGTGTTCTGAAAAATTTGATATTTAGGTAGTAGAGATTTTCATTTGCAAATTTTTAATTTTATAAGAACTTAATACATATAATATCTAACTTGGTATTTAAAAATGACTTTCAGTTATCGGCTAAGTTTCTTTACTTATCTTTGTTAAAAATAAAAAAAAATTAAATTAAAAAATTCTAGAGAAAATACAATCTGTAAACTACCTAATACCATGAACAAATCAAGAGTACTAAATGCTTTGTAATCCAGCATACCATACATTATTCAAACAATAGTTTGGTTAATCAAATTTACATAAATATACATAAGGGATACTGGAAGGACTAATTCTTCACTATCGACCTCAATTTGGTAGGTACTAATAGGATTGCAAGGTTGTTAATAAGCATAATTTTCTTCACGTTTACCTTTATAATTTAACAATGCTCTTACAACCCACACTTATATATTATCAAACTAACTAAGATTATTGTTCAATTTTACGAATGCAAACAAAAGTTTGTTTAAATATAATAAATTACTACGCATAATCTTTTTTTGTATGTTAATAAAAATATTATTCTCAATGTAAATAACTAAATATCTCAAAAATTAATTACACCAAACTGATTTTCTTTGAAGAGCAGTGCTAATTTAATCTAAAATTTTCAGTACTAATCTGCGAATAAGCTCGTACCTTCATCATTTAAGGCAGTATTCTAGTCTAGAAGCTTGAATTTCGGACATTTTTTGACGGTCGATAAAAGAAAAGCAATTAATATTTTAACTATACATTTTTTTGTCATTGATTTATATATATTTTAGGAATTCACAAAAAAATTTTCAAAAGAAAATAAATAAATTTCACAAAGTTAAGCCTCATCCACAACCTCCAAATTAACCGTACAATTAGTACATAAATTAGTACTTGAAATTTGAACATAAATTAATGTTTTGGTAGCATTCACAATGCTTAAATTAATACGCAAATTAGTGTGACTCCATCTAGTGTCAATGTGTGGAACTTAAGTATTTCATTTGGTAAATTGTTGTTATTGCTAGATAACCTAATGTTTCTATTTAAATCGGGTACAGGTTAATACCATAGCGTTGTACTTTTAATATGAAATGTAATTCAAGTCACAAAAGTTAACAGGTTTTAGGTTAGAAATCACAGATGACACTTGAATGATTTTGAAGCATGCGTAGTAGTGACTTGACGACTAATTTACGTGAAAAAGCTTGGACCTTGCAAGGTTCTGCATTAAGTACTAAGTACTAATTTCGAGTTAAGTACTAATTTGAAGGTTGTGAACAACTGCATAGGATTTAAATGCGGCAAACTTCTACGTTTAATTCTAATTACTAATTCTACGGTTAATTTGGTGGTTGTGGATGATACTTGACACGTTATTGAAGTAGAGAGGAAAAAAAACAGAGCGTGTTCTGGTTGACACGATTCCAACCCTTCTGGTCATCTGAAAAAAACAAAAAAAAAAGATTCTTTATCAGTACAAATGTCATTATTGTAGGAACCAAGAAAAATAAAAAAAAAGATTTTTCTCGCGATATAGCGGCTACTCAGATAAAAAAGTTGATATTTTCAGTTATTTTTCAACTTTCCGAATTTTTAAAAAATAGTAAAAATTGAAAATTATGATTTTTTGTTGGTTCCAACTATAGGGAGATATATAAAGAAAATTCATACAAAATTTCAAAAAAATTGGTCAATTAGAACTTGAGATTTTATGTCAACCGTTTCGAAAAAAGTACTTTCGAAAAAAACACAATTAAAAATTTAAGTTAAGTTTCAGGCAGTCTAACTGATAGAACAATACATATTACTTACATTTCTTCAATCAACGATTCCGGCTCCATATATCGGGCCTTCTTCTACCTCAAATTGAATATTTAAATAAGTAAATTTTAAAAAACACAGAAAAACAATAAAGAGTATTTTTTAATACTTTTCTTAGATTCGTTCTATCTAAACCGGTCGAGTTGCCACGACACTAAAATGACAATAATTTTTAAAATAATTCGAATTTCAAAAAATTCTTTTAAGAAGATATTCTTGAATATCTAAACTATCGAAATATGAAAACAAAAATTTTTGATTTTTTCAACTTTCCTGACTAGAATACTGCCTTAATCGTCCAATAGCAGTTCACTGTTTAAATATAGTTTATTTGTTACTTTTGCTTCTTTAGTACTCCAAAATATTAAAATACAAAAATAAATAGTTTTGGTTTTATAAAGGTTCTCGAAATATTACCATTGCCTAATTAGGTTTATAGAACCTTTATAAAACAAAAATTGTTCAATAGTCAGATTATAATTGACAAGTTATCCACCGTTTAATTTTAAAGTTAAATTTTCAAAATTTTATGTTTTATTCGGAAAAAGTTTGTCTTGCAATCCTAATCAAACAATGTCATATTGTTGTACAAATTTAATTGAACAGCGGATGCTTGATTTTTAAACTTTTTAAATTTTTGTGTGTGTTCAGTTACTATAAATCTAATCTGACAAGGATATTTTAAATTCTCTTTAAATTTTGAAATATTCTACGCATCCTTGCGACTAACTCATCAGAATCTTACACCTCGCGATATAAAATCCATAAAAATATATTTTGTGAAGTAATTCCATAATTATTATACTGAGAAAACTGTATTTTTATACGTCAGAAAATATTAATCTTAAAGAAATAACAAAAAGTAATCATTGAGTGAACCGCAGGCACATTTACACAGTAGGAATGCTACGGTCATATTTTCTTAATTTCTTTCAAATCGTTTCAATAACAAAATAATTTTGCTTAATAGTCTACAGGTTTCTTATTTTAAGTGCGAAATAATATAAAAATTTAAACGAAAGTAAAAAAGTTTGGAAAATCATAATTTGTGTCCTTACATGCTGTGACTGTGTTAGGAAATTGAATTTTACATATTTCTCTTTTTCCGATATCTAAGGATACAAATTGGAAGATTTTTTAGGGCAGCCGACTAAATAACACTCTTATAAAATATTTTCGATACTAGCATCTGAAAATCTTGAAATTTACATATTAACATAATTTAAAAAAAATATTTCTGAGGGTTTTCTATAATTCTATCAATCGTCAAAATAAAGATTGTTAAAAAAATATTAATTTTGTAATATTTCTAAAGGTAATTTTAATAAACTCGCGTTTAATAATAAACAGTTTGCAAAATAAAGGTACACTTTGAACACTTGTATCGCAAAAACATATTGTTTTCTTCTTTTGTATTAGGTGTTATTTTTCTTTTTCACTGAATCGATCTGAAATATTTGCATATTACAATAAAAAGTAATATTAAGGTTTAATTTTAGTTTTATTTTAATATAAAAATTAATTTGTGTTTATCGCGTCGTTTATTTGACTTTTACAAAAAGAATCTAAAACCTTAAATTGAAATTTACTACTTTACTATAAAAAGTGTCCAATACTTTGATCATCTTTCACGGTTTAGACAATAGTTACTTTGGCGGTTTTTCTAAATCAGTATTTTAAGATAAGAGCAGTCGTAAAAAAAATGTTTTGGACGTTTTTTCAGTGAATGTTTTAAATTTTCCCAGTGTACAGAAGAATGTACTTTTTTAAAAAATTTCAAAATACGAAAATATTTGTTAAAATTCGTTCATGGCCCTAAGGTAGGCAGGATAATCTAAAAATTTACATTATTAAATCTATTCATTCGTATTATGAAACAGCAGAAATATGTACATACATTCTTTACGACCCTTCATCAACAAAAGATATTTGACGTACATATTTACTCAACAAACACCATATTATGTAGGGGTAAATTTCCTTTTAACTTGCCACAATCAAAGTGCACAACAATGTCAATTAATAAACAAATATTAAGGTGTCTTCCTATAATTATGTCATCGTTAATACATTTTACCATTAACTAATGAACATCCTTAATTGGCCCACCTATTATTTCCTAATGTTAAATTAGTATATTAATTTAATTTAAATTCACAATAGAGAGAAAAATTAAATTTTAGATTTTAAATTACTGTGTTAATTTTATAGTCAGCGATGTAATGTAACGTACCGTAAAGTGGGGCGACTTTGATATTACGGAGCGGCTTTGATAACTGTTACATTTTAAAATTACCGCTTTAATTGCATTAATTACATCCACGCCTACAGATCTTAAAATCATTGTGAAAATATTTTTTTATAAAGTAACATGCAATAAATTGATCAAAAACGCCGGTCATCAGCCTAAGAAGATTTTTTTAGTTGTTATAACTTCAAATGTGCAAAGGTTGGTAATATTTTATAGTATTTTTTAATTATATATTTTTAATCAGGCATGTCTTAAGAACATATAACTTCAAATAAACATTACAAAAAAAAAAACTATCATGTGGTTAAAAATCTTGTTAAACCGTCGTGGGGTTACTTTGATCATAACTAAGGGGCGACTTTGATTCTTATATTCAACAGTTTTTTAGTTATTTTGAGCAAATTTTGGCAATTTTTGGCTTCAGATGGTCCGAGTCTATAAGAGGAAACCCGGAACTAAGAATTATAAGCATTACTCACAAGGCCAACTGGATGAAGCCATTCAGAGAATTTTATTTAAGTTTTTAATAAGTATTGCAAAATTTTATTTAGGTATAAACGTACAAGAACTAATTTTTTGTATTTTTATGTATTTTTTATGAAAATAAACACCTAATACAATAAAAAGACTTCGATCAAAGTCGCCCCCAAAACAATATCTGTTATAACTCAAAAACTACAATACCGATTTTAACGTGAAGCGAAAGTAATCATTCTAGACAGGTTCTCTGCATTTTAAACTTATTTCCAGGGGGGGAGGGTTCAAAGTGGCCCCACTCGAGATGGAAAGTTGATTAGCAAGTTTCTATTTTTTTACTGCGCGTATTACAAAAAATTAATTTTTCTTTAGCATAAAATCGTCTCTGCATGCTATCACCAATCGTTTGGTATTTTTTAACTTTAAAGTTATTAATTATTAAAAAGTACCCAATTTCAATGGATGTCAGGCGCAATTTTAAAATTATCAAAAATGTAGAAACCAAAATTTTTAATAAAAAAAGAAAAAAATAATTAAAAAAAAAAGAATGTTAACAATTACCACCAAAACTTAGCGTACTTTGGAAAGCCGTATGTTTACACAGATCTAAGTTAAACTTAAGGTTTTATTTCTTTTTTTTCTAGACATAAAATTTTATTTTTTACACTTGAGAAAATATTAATATTACGCATTAGATGCACTAAAATTGTACTAAGTTCTACATACTTAATGACTGGACTACTTGGAATTTACGATAACTTAAAATTGTGATTTTTCTATAGAAGACGGTAAGTGCGCTTTGTTTCACTAAAAATTATGAAACAAACTAATCTTTGATTGCAAGGCCCGTGATAACAACCCACTTTAATCTATTGATATGTAATATACTAATATTTAGTGATGTGCACTATCGAAATTTTTTAACTATCGATAATTAATAACTAAAAATTTAATTACTAAACATCAAATCGAATAGAAACTACCGAATAAAAAATATAAAATATTCAATAATTTTTATTAAGTAGTGTTTACTGACTTTTACGGTTTTTAATTCGATAATACAATAAATAATTACTAAATAAGTAATTTTGAAATAATCAAACCTAGCAAACGTTAAAATAATAAATTTTAACTGTTAAGTAAAGAATACATACTACACAGAAACATAATATTTAAAAAACACTAAAATGACAATAATTCACATTTAACAGCGTTGAACTTAGCATATTTGAATAAACAAGAAATTGAATACTGAAAAAATTACGCTATAGAAATGATAAAAATTACTTTAAAAATAAAAACTCTGTAATACGATATAAAAGCTTTCATTTTACAATTATTTTTGTTCATCAGTCGTATATAACATGAAATGAGAGAAAATATACCAAATAAAATTGAAAAAATTTAAAATTAAAAATTTTTTAAAAAATCAAGAAATTTACTAAACTAAAAATAAATAGCGTGCTTACCATTTTGCATAAAAATTTTATTCGTATTAAAAATTTTTCGTATAACTAAAAATTCATGTAATTGATTTAGTACGTAAAAAGTTATTCAAATACTTTTAGTAACTAAAAATTTATTTAGTAGGTTTAGTAACTAAAAAGTTATGAAACTATCGATAATTCTATTGAAATCTAATTATCGAATAATTCTATAGTTTTTATTCGATATTCCGATCACTACTAATATTAGTCAAGTTACTCTTTTTCAAAGTAAGCTGAGTAGCAGGTTTGAACAAACACAATATAGAATGGTTTGAGTAACACTTGTTTCATTGTTGCTTCAATTAAATTCGTAAAATAGAAAATGTTGAATATGATTCTATTACTAATACTATGTCATTAATTTAATATTGTTGTGGTAATGTTAGGAACTCATATCACTTTTGACAGGTTTCGTGGCTAGGCTTACACGCCCAAACAACTTTTGCAAATCGGCTTAGATCAGAAAAGTTTTAAAATTAAATCGAATGCGCTAATCGAGAATGCGGTCAAATTTAATTACAAAAATTTATTAACCGAAGTCTCTGCCAATATCACTAAACCAAAAGTATGATAATATAAGGCTACCTTAATTTCTGTGTAACATTTAACATTTAATACGACACCCTGTTATATAACAGGCTTCATGTAACATGTAAAAATTCATTTAACATTTATTTAATTTATTTAAATTTTAAAGTGACGAATTATTGACTAGTGAAAATTTATAACTAACTGAATGTCCATCTTTTCTATAGTGTCGTTAAAAAAGTGATAACAAGGTTAAGCCTAAAAAGCTTTAGTGCTGAAATGCTTTATAATAAATACATCAACATCGCGTTAGCATTTTTTACTCTACCATCGTCGAAGGCAAGATTGAAAACAAATTCAATTTTTTGTTTTTCTATTAGAATCATAATATAATATGCCGAATAAACAAAAATTGATCATTTTTAAAGAACGTATTATTTCAAATTGCAATCAAAGAAAAATATTTGTTTTCTTTACGTTATATCCATGAAGTGAAAACATTGCACGAAAAGAAAAATTTTTTCATCGAGTTCCTAAAATGCATTGATCGAAAAGTTTTGGAAATACTTAAAAATACATTGTTTTAATTGAATTAGCATTTTACTATTAATTCAGAATATTATTATTTCAGTTTCTAACATTAATTTTATAAAATAAGTCAGGCTTTATAGTATAAGCGTTGTAAGTGGTTTTATAAGCATCGGAATTTTCAACAATAGTCGAGTAAGATGAAATTTTGACTTTGGGGTGAAATTTTCTAGATTAAATTATTTATAATCTCTTTTCAAAATCTATAAATTATACATGCAAATACCTCAAGAATCGACTGTAGTGAAAGTTTGTAGTTTTAAACTTTGCGTGATAAATAAAAAATTAAGCATTGATTTTCTTAACTTTTGTTTTTGTTTGTTCCTTTATGTCTTTGGAAAGCTGTTTTCTTATTTTACCTAATCTTGCAGATAAGTAATAAAAAACTTAGATTAATTAGTACCACTCACTTAAAGTAATTTTAAGTAAGTAAATTTTAAAAAAATAGTCAAGTGAATTTTTTTCTGTATAATTATAATGTAATATAACTAAGTTAATAAAAGTTTAACGCAAAATTACCATTAATATTACTTACCTATCTTGTATTAAAATTATTGTTTCAGAAACTTCGTCATAATTCTAAAAATTTGAAAAATCATTTTTCTTATTTATAAAGGCTTACTGAAATGAATAAATTTTAAAACTTTTTGACAAGTATTAATCTTAATTAGACTTCTCATTGTTTTGGCTTTTAACATTTCAAAGGATTAAAATTAATGACGATCAAAAGTTACATTCGAGATTTTTTAAATGTAAATAATTAAAATAAATTGAAAACATCTAATACAACGATTAATATTTTAACAAAGTAACTGGTAATTTTCTTGTGAATATTTGAACATAATTTACTATTAATCAAAACAATTGAAAATTTATAAATACCTACCGAAAAAAATACATATTAAATTTTAAATTATAAAAAGTTTAATAAACAATAAAAGTTTTTAACTTACAATAAAAGTTTTTAAGTTAAATAACAAGTTTGTCTCGTGAGATTTAATATTGAAATAAATATAAAGCAATGAAGTTCAAGTTTGGGGTTAAGCAACCACAAAATGTTATTAAATTATTTTAAAGTAAGATCATTTTTAAATTTTATAACTTTTAGCAAACTAAAATGCAAATCGAGTACGAGGTTAGTTCTAAAAATCAAAAATCAACAGAAAGCGACTATAGATTAAATGAACCGTGGATGATTAATATCCCTCACTAATAATAACTAAAATTTAATAATAATGCTAAATTTGGTTGAAAGACACGTAATGCAAAACTTTAAATATTCATTAACAACCCTTCAAGATTTTAAATGTCAGAGTTAAGTTTGTTACGCGTTAATTTTCCTTTATAATTGAAAAGGAAAATTTGGGAAATAAATAAAGCATTGTGATGCATCAACGTAAATGTAATATGAAATGAGAAATTTATGGTTAGATACATTTAATGTGAGAACTCAATCACATGCTCTTGTATTTTTAAAAGAGTGAAATGGAAAAGCAAACATAGAGAATGATAGGAGATATTCGATTAGTTATAAAAGTCGAATTTGATGGAGTGCAGTAATTGGAAATTTTGTAAAAATATGCACGATGCTTTAATTGTTGACAACAATTGTAAAATTCGATTTCCCTATTTACACTTCATGTTCTATACAATATGTAATTTAATTAAATGTATGGAGTTTCGAACAAAAACCGTTTAGGTGTAATTTTAATAGTCAAATTAATTTTAAATTCAATCAATCAAAGCTCTTGTATACTTTACAAATTTTTAAATTTTTTATGAGTTGTGTCAATTATTAAAAATTCTAGTGTTCATTCGAAAAAATATAATTTATCATAAAATCGGAAAAGCTAAATGTTTAATTTTACTCTCAATGTTTTCATTCCAGCATTCTTAAGCGATCAGAAATTTTATTTTTTTAAGCAGATATTGATGACGTTGAATTACGGCTTTTTGTATTTGCATCGATAACAAAAACAGAAATATTTAATTACAATTTTATTTGCCTTGTTATTTTTGCTTTTATTCTCTTTTACCGTCAGTTTATTTATACAAATTGAAATTAAAATGCAATTTAACTTATGCAAATGCTACAACTACAAAACTTACAAAATTTTAATTATTACGATTAGTTAAATTTCGTTGTAAGAATGGCGAAAACTCTTGAAAGCTTTCAACTTTCCACGAACACTAAATTTTCTAGAAAAGTAGACACGTAACGTTGGAACCAAACCCTCCTAATTTGATTGTTGATGTCGTTGCAACGTTAAGTAAGAAAACGTATATTTTAGACACAGAAGCAAAATCTGCCATATAAATAGAATTTAAAATTTTATTATCCATTTGCTCACGTATTTACCTACCACGATTATATAACTTCGTTTATTTTCCAATTTGAATACAAATAACGTTTTACTCAAATAATATTAAATAAATGATTTAAAATAGCAAATTATTATTTATCCCCGTTTAATAAAAATTATGAAGTGATAACAAGAAATTACTACATGACATTAAAATAACGCGATATTTGCGTTATACTTTTCGAAACTTTTTAAATGATCTTCAACTATAATATTCCACCCACCTCTCAACTATAATAATAATTTTTGCGAAAAAAAAATATCGTAAATATATATTTTTGGATTATTGCAATAAATTTAGTTTTCGACATAAAATATTTACCCATCATATTTAAATTGTCAAGATTAGTTTATATAAATATACAACGCGCTTCTAAAATTGCCGAAGGCGATGGAACTTGGTCGTTTTCTTGATGTACAATACTTAAATACGACAATAAAAGTTTTAATTCAATAATAAAAATTTTAATGAGGATTTTTATACGCATAATCGTACTGTTGGTATAAATGCCAAAATTATTCGGTTTATGAAGATTTATAAAAATGTATTCGATTATTTTGTCATATTTTCACTATTACATAGTATCGCAACTAATTCATAAATTATTTGATTTCCAGTCAGTAAATTGCTTATTTTGTCTTATGTAAAATTAAAATTTTAATAAAAATGTCTAACTTGTCTACGTAAAATTAAATTTGTATGGCCGTTTTTATAACATTCACGTTGAAAATTTTCTAATATTTAAAGTTAAATACCGCATAATATAAATTTAATAATATATAAAGAAAGGTAAATCATTTTAGTCTTATAATTGGATTTTATTAAGTTCCATTAAAATTAAAAATTCTAAATATTTATTCAGTAATACCACTTGTGAAATTTTAATATTATTTTAATAGAAAAAAGATTTTTATAATTAAAATAAAATAAACCATTGGCCAAATGTTATGCTTTCTTAAAACGATAAAAATAATTCTTAAGTTTAATTAATTATTGAAACTAAACTGAAACCATAAAAGTATGTAACACAATGAAGTTATATAGCATTTGATAATTTAAAGATATTGCCAGCATCTTCTGAAGGAGACATATTTAAATAAATTTGGTTGTACTATTAAGTCGGAGTTTGAATTATGGCATAAGCACCCTGCTCTTAAATCAATTCACATATTTATTATAATAAGTTTTTCTCTAAAATTTAAATTTAATTATCTTGTTTGTAAGTTACCTTAGATTATTCCATTTGCTTCCTTCAATTTCTCTGTTTCGCTTATTGAACGGTTAAGTTGGTTTAACCAAGATTATCATTTTCTACTAAAACGTAAATTTTGTTCATATTAATTTAAATAAAATTGTATATGTACATCCATGTGGCATGCCAGTATCTAAATTAAAACTGTTTTGTCGAAAACTTATATTTCTCTTCAAATCTTTTTAGTGGTACAAAATATTCTCCTCTATAGTTGTTCTGGTTATAAAAAATTATAATCTAAAAGAAAATATTTCACATTATAATTAATCAGAAAATAAAATAAAAAGTAGGTATTACTATTTAATTATTTTAACATTCATTAGAGAGATGATGAAGATTTTTCTTCTAAGGCTAAAATTTCGGTCGCTTTAAAAATTTTATGCAGTCCAGTGTTTCAACCAGGTTTCAACCCTTAAATTGTTAAAACTTATTTGCAAAATTTAACATTACAAATTGGTAAAATTCATTTATTCAAAGTCACAGATCTTCCACTTTTTAGTTATTCATCACACACATTAAAAATCAGCTAAAATATAATTTTTGCTAAAACGGAGAGAACGTAACAAAAACCTATCTTTTTCAAAAATTTTAGTCCCACTATAAAGCAATATCAAGCTTTTCAAGTTTTTTTGACCGGTAACTGGTGAATACCTTTCCATAATCATTGACCTATTAGCGACCACGAGTAGCTTTAGATGCATCAAATTTTGATATTGCGCCAAAAATAATCTACTGTACTTTTTTCCAAGTTTGTAGTTGATTTGGAAAGAATAAACATTATTTTATATAATAAACACAAAATATTTACTTTATTATGCTTACATGGGCTTCTAGCAACTCTTTCTCTACTTCATTTTGCAAAAAATGTTCCGGTCTATCGACAAACTTCAATAAATCAAGAGGTCATTCTAAATCTGTTTTGTTACAATTTTCAATTTTTTCTTTCATATAACGTTTTTGTATTACGTCTAGTTTATGCACTCAAAAATTTATTTAAAAATACAAACATTTACCTATATAAAACGGGCACTAAAGTTCAACCGCAACTGAAAATTCTCGTGGGCACTTAGAACAGATGCATGCCGATTGTAAGGACGTCGGTGACCCGGGATTTTTTTAATTATTTTTCCTATCATTGATTATAACCTAAGAATAGAAAAAAAGTGAAACAAAATAAATCTGTCGATTGGGCTTTAATGGGTTAAGAATGAATTTCTTTAAACTACACAGACGATTTAAACTTGCAAATTTGTATTCAATATGTTATTGAAAAGCAGGGCCGTATTTAAGGAGGGGGGGTAGGGGTTTCAATTAATAAGGTACTGGAAGTTTGATTGCAATCGTAAAAGAATCAGAAAAAACAAAAACAATTTTTACAACTATAACAAATTAAATCAAATAAATTAAATCTTAAATTAAAAAATCGGAAATTGGTACTATAATCCGGCGATTGGCGACACTGGATTGAATACACCTACTACTAAATTGCAAAAATATAAAAACTAAAGATGAAGAATATAAAAATGCCCTAAATATTTACAGTGCTGTGTAAAAGTCTGCGACCACTTAATTATAATTGTTAGTTATTACTCCTATTAATTAATTTTCGATTTTTTGAAAAATAATTATATTAAAATAAATTAAATAGGTATTTTATACCTATTTAATATTTATATTTTGAATAATATTTATATTTTCTTACTATTATAGTAAAAATTTTAAATTGTAATAAATTGTTTGAACCAAAAATTTTAAAAAGAACATAAATTTTATGACCATCATGAGCAACATAGCTTAAAATAACACTTCCGCAATAAATTAGAGTGGGCATTGTAAACCCATAAATTATTTTATTTTTTTTTTGCATTTTGTACATAAGTGTATATTTGTTTAAGATTTGTGAAATTTTCTTTCAATCTAATTTAGTTTTTCGTTTTGACTTTTAGAAATTCATTCATTATTGTAACTTAAGCTTATTGTGCACCCCTTCACAGAGTGTTGATACTCGCAGGAAGGCCGACCTGAGATATTCCGTGGGTTCGTCATTCGAACACGGAACTCTCGCTTGTTACTCAACCAGCGATTGTATCAAACCACTACCATGGACTTTCCATAGCTCACAGATCGATATTGGGCTTTATTTAGATCAAAGCAGTGTGGCGTGGACATGATTGAGTAGCGAACCGCGGTTTACCGCGTCCTAGCATAAAGATTCAAGCATTGCGCCACACTGCTGGTCTGAAGTTAGAATTTAGTTTGTGATTTTTATTCAAATTTTAAAATTAAAAAATTTTATTTAAAAACGGTTTCTTACAAGAGAGCTTAAAATTAAAATATGAATAAGTTTAAACTTATTGAAAATATCGTAGTAAACAAAACTTTTAAAATGGTACAAACAAAATTTTATCCACGATAACGCCCTCCCCCCCCGCCCCCCAGAAGTCAACTTGTAAAAAAAATTTGTCGTTCCTTCGACAAATTATTTTCAACCATTAAATAAAGTTAATAAAAATCGAAATTTTCTCTGAATATTGAACTCAACAGAAAAAATATCACTCAAAAAAATTTTTATTTTAATTAAATAAAGACAATCTTTTCACAAAATTTCTATTTTATTGCGGTAACTTTCGACAAAATACTTTCAAACAAAATTTTCCAATAACATTACTCAAAAATAAAATCTTAATTGCAAAAATACTTGCACAAAATTATACTCAAAAAATCAGCGGAGCAAAATCTAGCCTTCCATCGTTTCCGCCATCTTGGCAAAAAAAACTCCCTCTACTCACTTTTCTCCAAACATTACGTTTTAAAAATTAATAAATATAACAAAATTTAAATTTAAAAAAAATTCCTTTGTATTTCAATAAATTAGCTATTTACTTTGTAATTTTTTTAAAACGCTCCCCGAAAATTTAGTCTAAATACGGCCCTGTCGAAAAGTTTGTGTAATATTTGATAATGTTGAGAAAAAGCATAACAAGTAAAAAATTAATTGTTCCAAAATTACATAATTATTATTCACAATCAGTTAGTAATCGACACATCCCTGACTCTTAAAAAGTTGGGACGCTGTTTATTATTTACTTTCACTTGACAACCAATCAGAAAGCTATTTTGTTTTACTTCCTAACCTTAGGGTGAGAAGTGATCACTTCCCGACCTGCAATGTTGCATTGTCGGTAGGCAAGAAATGGAACTAACAAAAAATGTGCGTTAATAAAATGAAATTTAATGATCTTTAATTATTTACAAACTGATTGTGATTGTCAACTCGCGCTTAGAGTTGACTTCGGCGCTTCGCGTCTCGGTCAACTAACTTAGCGCTCGACTGTAATGAAGCATTTTCCACCTCGGCACGTAATATACTATTATATTACTGCCAATTTTATTACTAACATAAATGCTAAAGAACCGAAAACCTGGTAGACAAAATGGAAAGTTTGAGCTTTTTTTATTGACCTTCAAGTGTATTACATTTTTATTTTCTATAAAATTAAAAACAAGAAGTTATAATCCTACCATTTTTTTCATTGATGGAATTTACGTATCAGAAATGTTTCATCGTAATTTTCTCAATTTTGAGAAAATCTGCTATGTTGTACATTTAAGAAGCTAGAACTTTAATTACTCTAAAATTGAATTTTAAGCCTTGAAATTATAAATACGCATTTTAAAAATTTCCCGACGGAATCTATGTAAAACAAAAATATAAAATTAACTTGTCGAAAAAAGTAAAATAAATTTCCATTCTATGACAATTTCTTGATTTTAATTAAGTTCGATCAAATTACCAATAACCTTTAAATATCTTTTCAGTTTCCGAAATGTCGACCCAATTGTCTCAACTTCTATTTCGTTCCCTTCTTATTGTCATTTTTGTGGCAATTGCATCCGCTTCCGCCAGATCTGCGCACTTCGGTGATACAAACCAGGTAAAACAAGACTTTATTGTAATTCTCTAGAGTAAAACTATTTATTATGCAAAAGGTTAACTTAATTTAATTTTTCAGATGAATCAAGATCAGGATAATGCAAATAATCTGCTTGATTCTGGATTAACTCCTCAACAAATTGAAGAACTCGTCCGACTATCCGAATACAATAATCAAATAGCTCCACTTTCTGCTGCTTGGTATCGCTTAGTACGTAATCCTGAAGTGAAAAGACAAAGTCGCTATCGTCAATGTTACTTTAATCCTGTTAGTTGTTTCAGGAAGTAAATTGTAAACCTTTAAGAAAATTATAATCACGTTATGTTAAATCAAATTACTTAGATCTCTACTTTGCTCTCACATTTTATGTTATCTACTTTAGAAATGTATGTAATTAGATGTGTAACGCGTTGCTATTAATGGAAGATTTATGTGAATAAACTGTTTTTGAAATTTTCCTGTTTTCTGTATATTTAAAGAACTGCCAAATAAAATATCTATCTACGTTAAGGGTGCATTTTGTTTGGCCATGAACATGAAGTGTTTTCTTCGCGTTACACACTTTTAAAAATAATTTTAGGGAACCTGTGCTTAACTCTCCTGATTTGACGAGAAATTTTTTCCTAACTACGGAATATACTTTATAAAATTATTAGCGGATCAGCCGACTTTGTTCTTGAAAGGTTTTAAAACTGCTTTCGGCTTTTTTTTAGGTTGGCATCAAAATTGACCAATCAGAGGTGTGTTACAGAAATTACAAATCAGAACAAGTTGTGTGCGCAATTATTTTTTTTTAAGATGTGATAATATTTTTTATAAAATTAATTGAATGAAATTGAAATAAAGTTTGAACAAATATGTAAGTTACGAATTAAATTTTATTTTAATTTCATGTAACATGTAAAATTAATTTTATAAAAAATATCTGTTATAGGAAAAAACTAAGTTTGTTGCTATCGCACTTTTTTGAATACATTTTGAATCTCTATGAGCATTTAAAATTTATTGCAATTTCAATAAATTAATACAACTACGCCAAATTTTGTTTAATTATTATTTTTAATTGCATTAAAATCATTATTTTTACTATAAATCAATTTCAAATGTAGATTAGGTATCCACTTAGATTAAAATTGAAAATTTTTAATTTGTTAAAAATGATTATATGGAGAGGCGAAATCCAAAGCAAATTTTTGTACACTAGAGCTGCTCGATATATTTCCTAGGATTTTCTCTTGGATTGCTGTAAGATTTCTTTTCTAAAAAGTAGAAAAAACAAAAAACTCATTTATTGAATTTCTAAAATTTCTTTATTTCATAAGATTTCCTTGAATTTTGTAAAATTTTATAAGATTTTCCTTCACTTGTACATCACATTTTCCCAGCAATTCCGTCTTCGGATGATATTTATATAATCTATAATTTAAATTTTTATTGTATTTATTTTGCTTTTATATTTTCACCATTCACTAAAAGTTTTTATATTGATAATCTCTTTAGTGACGTCTGCCAATACTTTGTTTTATATTAGTGCCACTCATTGCCGATAAATCATAGTGAGTAATAATATATTTGAACTTTGTCGTGTGTGTCTTGTCTTAATCAGGGGCGTACCAACTTGCACAGAATACCTTCTTCCCCAGAGGCATTAGTCTGTCATATGTTATGTCTAAACAGTGCCGTATTTAAGAGGGAGGGGGGGGGGTAGGGGTTACAACCACCCCTCCGAAATTATTTATCAATTAATAAAGTACTGGAAGTTCGACTGCAATCGTAAATAAGCAGAAAAAACAAAAACAATTTTTACAACTATAACAAAAACATTAATCTTGCAATGTTTAAATAAAAATTAAAACTAAAGAGATATTTCTAATAAATTAAATCCCTAATTAAAAAATTGGAAATTAGTATTATAATCCGGCAAATTGGCGACACTGGATGAATACAGCTACTACTAAATTGCGAAAATATAAAAACCGAAGATGAAGAAAATAGAAATGCCCTTAATATTTACAGCACTGTGTAAAAGTCTGCTACCACTTAATTAATTGTTAGTTACTACTTCTATTAATTAATTTTTGATTTTTTGAAAAATTATTATTGAAATAAATGAAATAGATATTTTATCTTAATTCTTACTATTATGGTAAAAATTTTAAATTGCAATAAATTGTTTGAACAAAAAATTTTAAAAAGAACATAAATTTTATGACCATCATAGACAACATAGCTTAAAATAACACTTCCGCAATAAATTAGAGTGGGCATTGTAAACCCATAAAATGTTTTATATTTTGTACATTTGTACATAAGTGTATATTTGTTTAAGATTTGTGAAATTTTCTTTCAATCCTAATTTAGATCTTCGTTTTGACAACATTATTTTACTATTGCTATGGGTAAAATAAGAATTTAGTTTGTGATTTTTATTCAAATTTTAAAATTAAAAAATTTTATTTAAAAACGGTTTTTTACAAGAGAGTTTAAAATTAAAATATGAATAAGTTTAAACTTATTAAAAATATCGTAGTAAACAAAACTTTTAAAATAGTACAAACAAAATTTTATCCACGATAACGCCTCCCCCCCTCCCCCAGAAGTCAACTTGTAAACAAAATTTGTCGTTCCTTCGACAAATTATTTTCAACCATTCAATAAAGTTCATAAAAATCGAAATTTTCTCTGAATATTGAACTCAACTAAAGAAATATCGCTCAAAAAAATTATTATTTTAATTAAATAAAGACAATCTTTTCACAAAATTTCTATTTTATTGCGGCAACTTTCGACAAAATACTTTCAAACAAAATTTTCCAATAACAATACTCAAAAATAAAATTTTAATTGCAAAAATACTTGCACAAGATTATACTCAAAAAATCAGTGGAGCAAAATCTAGACCCAGGTCGTTTCCGCCAACTTGGCAAAAAAACCTCCCTCTACTCACTTTTCTCCAAAAAATACATTTCAAAAATTAATATAACAAAATTTAAATTCAAAAAAATTTTCTTTATATTTTAATACGGCCCTATGTTTAAATCTAAATCAATGGAGGTAAGAGAAAAAATGAGAGCAATATAGTGCAGTAGAGTAAATATAAAGTGCTATGTAACAGCCGAAATTCCTGGTTCGAGTTCGGGCAGAGAAAAACTTTATTTTGACCATCTTTTTTCGGCAGGCTATACCAAATCATCGAGTTATCGGGTCGAGTACTGTTCGGCGCAGCCGTTTTGGCGAGGGTACGGTTCGGCGCGAGTACCCACACTCGCGTCGAATCGGGTTCGCGCCGAATCGGGCTGCACCAAAATGTATTCGCGCCGAACTGAGCCTGCGCCGAAAGAGAGAGGCCGAGTTGGGCCGTTCCCTCGTGTTATCTGCCAAGAAAACTTTTCTTGTTCTGTGGCTTTTCTAAAGAAAGAAAAGTCACTATGTGTTACGTAGGGTGAAGATCAGAAAAACTTTTCTATTACTACTGTTGCTACTGTTCTTAAAGGGCAGTTTACACGAGTGCTGCAACCTTGAACACGTGCGAGTTTTTGAATTAGAACTTGTTTTAATTTCATGCAAATTTTTTCGTGCGATTTCTTACTGTCAACTTAAAAATGTTTAAAAAAACTTTAAGACAACATTATGTTGTTATTTCACTGTCTGTTTATCTATAACCTCGTGTTAGTTATTAAAGTTTGTTAATTTTATTTTATTTTTGAACATTTTTTTATAAAATTTATTACATTTAAACATTCATTGAACCTGATCTTATATACTCTTATTAATAAATTATTAAATATCAACGTTAAAAAAACTTCTAGGTTATTATTTACTAAGCTGAGCAGTTATTTTCAAGTTGACACTGTAAGTTGGTATTGCAACAAATATGTCATTTATTACAAGACCCCTAAAAATAAATGCTTTCTATAAAGTGACCATGCGATAAGTCGCTGCAACCTTACGCATGCTAAAAAATCCCTGCAACTAATCGCAGCGATCGATCGTATGAAAAAATCCTCTCGTGTGAAGTACTCTTTGAACTTTTTGAAAATAAAAAAAAGACATTTATTTATATTTAAGTTAAAACAGCAATAGAACAATTTTAACAATAACTGTATTTATTTAATACACCGTATTTATATGCCACACTATATTTTTCACCTTACATGTATTGCTTCTCACAGGGCCGTATTTAGACTAGATTTTCGGGGTGGGGATTTAAAAATATTAAAAAATAAATAGCTAATTTATTAAAATGCAAAGGATACTAAAATTCAAAACAAAAAATAAAAGTATAAAGTACAACATATTTAAAAAATAAAAAAACTACAATAAAAAACAAATATAAAATAAAAAATAGTAGGAACTCGATAAATAAATAAATACCTAAATACAAAAATTTAAGTTCCAATTTAAACCGTCAGTCATGCTAAAATCGGCAAAATAAATGCAATTCTGGTAAATTTTTTAATTTTAAATTTTGTTAGTATAATTTTGTGCAAGTATTTTTGCAATTAAGATATTATTTTTAGTATTGTTATTGGAAAATTTTGTTTAAAAGTATTTTGGTCGAAAGTGACCGCAAATAAGTTGAAATTTTGTGAGAAGATTGTTTTTATTTAATTAAAGTAAATATTTTTTTAAGCGATTTTTCTTTATTTAAGTTGGATATTCAAACAAAATTTTGATTTTTGTAAACTTTATTTAATGGTTGCAAATAATTTGTCGAGGGAGCGACAAATTTTAATTACAGGTTGACTTCTGAGGGGCATCAGGGATAAAATTTTGTTTGTGCCATTTTAAAAGTTTTGTTTAGTACAATATTTTTATTAAGTTTAAACTTATTCATATTTTAATTTTAAACTCTTTTGTAAAAAATCGTCTTTAAATAAAATTTTTTAATTTAATAAAAATCACAAACTAAATTCTTATTTTACGGATGGTAAAAAATGTTGTCAAAACGAAGAACTAAATTATACCAAAACATAGGACAATTTATGGGTTTACAATGCCCACTTTTATTGCGGAAGTGTTATTTTAAACTATGTTGCCGATGATGGTCATAAAATTTATTTTTCTTTTAAAATTCTTGGTTCAAACAATTTATAGCAATTTAAAATTTTTACCATAATAGTAAGAATTAAGATAAAATATCTATTTCATTTATTTCAATATAATTATTTTTCAAAAAATCTAAAATTAATTAATAGGAGTAATAACTAACAATATTAATTAAGGGGCCGCAGACTTTTACACAGTACTGTAAATATATTGGGCTTTTTTATATTCTTTATTGTCAGTTTTTATATTTTTGCAATTTAGTAGTAGGTGTATTCAATCCAGTGTCGCCAATCGCCGAATATTAATACAAATTTCCGATTTTTTAATTTAGGATTTAGTTTATTAGAAATATCTTTAGTTTTAATTTTTTTTTAATACTTCAAGTTTAATGCTTTTGTTATTAGTTGTAAAGATTGTTTTTGTTTTTTCTGATTTTTTTTTACGATTGCAGGCGAATTTGCAGTACTTGATAAATAATTTCGGGGAGGGCTCAAACCCCTAAAACTCCCCCCGTAAATACGGCCCTGCTTAGGAAGGCTCAAATCGGCATTTGACGAACGAAGTAATGCTTTTAGTTATCAGTTATCACTAACCCGATTCAAAGCAGCATTACTCTTTCTTATTTATGATGCAAGTTATATTTAATCAATCTCAACATTTAAAAGATTAAGTTACGAAACGTTTGTTAATTAACTAGGTGGCACGAGAATATCTTACAAATTCATGTTTTGCGAAAGCTATGTGATAAGGTAAACTAGTGTTATTTTCCATATTTAATTAAGTGTGTTTGTTGTTTAGCGGAAGCAAAGTAAAGTGAATTGCATGAACAAATTTTTAAAAACTTTCTTCTTACCCTATAATATACTGGATCTGTTAATATTTATTTTTACAGTTATTGTGTAATAATTGATAATATACTGCGCCATCTACCGTACAGATTTCTTCTAAACTATTTTCTCTTCAGATGGTACAAAATTGTCTATAAAACAAATTACATAAATCAGAAAAATTTACTACTAAAATTTGATTTTAGTAATTTTGACTCGAGTAAACGCTTAACAAATATTTTTTTAACCAAATATTTTAAACAAACACGTTAAAACAATAAATTTTAACGGTAAAGTAAAAAATACACATCGACAAGATCGGTGTGTATTTGGATTTAATTTTATCAAATGAGCAAATAAACCGAATGAACGAGTTTCACTAGTGACAGATTTTTAAAATAATATATGAACATAAAACTTTGATCAAAATGCTATTTATCTGTATAATTAGTTGGTTTCAAAACTCGGCTTAAGATTTTAAAATTTTTTTTGAAATTTGTAAAAGTATTTAAACTGAGCGCCACGATTGACCAATAAAAATTAACCATGATTACGCGCTATATTTTTAAATAGCCGGCCCGTGACGACAGCGGCCGGTCCTTTAACAATTCTTTTCTTACCTTAGACGCACTCAAAAAATTAAGGAAAAATTGTGAATGCTCAGTTTGACCTCTATTTTCAAATAAAATTAAATTTAAAAGTATAATTAACCTTCTCCTCTTCCCAGTTTATAACATTGAATCTTATGCCCTTGCTGGAACTGGTACCACTTTTGCCGGTACAACAAATTTGTTTTTTAAAATGCAAAATAAAGTTAAAATTTCTAAACAAACTCGAAATGTTATAATTGGTGTTTTTAAAATTTTAAAAATAAGGATGTATTCGCGAAAATGTGATTTAAATGGATTTTAATTTAAAAAACTTAAGAATTTTGTTTGTATTTGATTTTAAAACTTGAATTCGAGGCAGTTAGATTGTCTACCTGTAGAACTTGAAGCAGCCAAACCTACTTGAACAATCTCAAGGGCAATCTCTCTAATAATTATTAATAATTAATAAGTTTTCGTAAATACAATAACCTTATCTAGTTTTGTACTAAACTAAAAATTTGGTTTTTTTTTCGTTTTTGAATAATGGGTATTACCATTTTGGGTATAACTGTAATTTTTGTTTTTGTATTGGCATTATATAATTAATATACCTACCTACTTAAATTTTACGGAGCATTTAGCATTTTTATAAAAGTAGGTGTGTGTGTACCAACATAAATTCAAAAACTGTACTTTAAGTAAGACATACGTCGGGGTATTTTGAAAAAGCTTTTACTTCAGTGTGAAATTATATATTAATTTAAACATTTATTGACAACACAAGTTACAATGAGTTTACCGAAAAGCAGTCTTGACCCAAGTGAATCCGAATCGGTAAGTCTTTGTATTTTTAAATAAAACTGTTATTTTGTAGTTGTAGCAAACGACTAAATTACACTAACTTTATATTGGTGCGAATGATTGTAATTAATTCAATATCGAGTGAACGATAATAGAATTGGTAGTGCAAACCACGTGCACGTTTTAATAGTTAAAATATTGTCAATCAAACCTTGAGTTTTGTACTGCAAGTGATCATGTCAGAAATAATCTCATTGCGTTCATTGCCATAGAGAATTATAATAAATTCGTCATATTTGTACGTACGGTCGAACTACAACGAAAACGTGGTCTGTAAATTCCATGTTAATTAAATTTATTTATTACTACCGAATTGAAATATTTTCCTTTATTTGGGAAAATTTTCATTTTGCACCTATCGACAAATTATTGTGCTGTGACTCAATGTAATTACAATAAGTAAGATAATATTAATTATTATTTTAATTTGTCTATTTATTTTGACTTTTTGACTTATTTATTAATTTATTTATTAATGCCAAATTTTGCACAGCTTTCTGAATTATAATATTTAGTACGCATTCTATATAAATAATTTCAAAATTTATAAATTATTTTTCGCGTAGAAATTGCTTTAGAATATCTCCTGCGATTTTCGGGTGCTACATTATCAAGTTATCTACACAAATATGTTTTTTTTCGATAAAATATCTCGCTCAACATAGCATAGATTTGTACAATTTTTTTTTGATAAATTTGGTTTCTCTAAATCCGATTCTGTTTAATTTATTGGCATCAACGCTATTTTTTTCGTGCCATATTTTATATTATTGATGTTTATCTGATCGAATAACTGTTATAATCTGTTCATCTCTTTTACGATAAATTACTACGTCAATTACAGAACCGACTTATTCCTGTGACGTATGCTGAAAAATTATTGATTAAATTGAATAGGCAATTCTTTAAAAAAAAGTACTTTTTGTTATTAAGAAAAGAGCCAATCAAAAGCCACGTTATGTTGATCGTAATCATAAAACCCCAAAAGGGCAAAACATAGTTTTGTTTGATAATTATTTTTATAAATTTTACTTCGATTTTCTAACATTCAGAGGTGGATCCAACCAAAACCCATGGAGAAGGTACATAGTAAAATTTTTAATCGGCCCAAGATTATAGCTAAAATATAAAAAAGCTACTTCAGTATCACATTGCTCTGTGGGAAATTCATTTTAAATCAAAAAATGTAGAATTTTTTAGTGTTCTTTAAATATTATGTTTTCTGTGTAGTATGTATTCTTTACTTAACAGTTAAAAATTTTATTATTTTAACATTTGTTAGGTTTGTTTATTTTAATTTTGTAATAATTCTTGCATTCCAGAGAGTTCTTTTTGTCAGGCTTATTAAAATATAAAGATAAAATTTTACCTCAACTTTTAAGCACTTTTGCAGGTCAAAAGTTTTCTAGATTTTTCTACTAAAGAATTAATAAACTGGATTATTTTTGAAACCTTTTTAAAATACCAATTCAAACCGAGTAGCCAAGGTCAAGTTTTTGACAATAACTTTTCAAATTATACTATAAGGCACATGTACCTGATTTAAACTGTACCCGAATAAAGGTAATTGTATTGTAAAGAGATTACTAGGCATATTAACCATTTTGAATTAATATTTAAAATTGCATACTTTATTCTAAAAATATCTTAGTTTTCATTTTATACTTTAGATTAGAGACCGACCGAAGTTTCGGTTTCGGCAAATAATGCTGGTTTCGGCCAAAAACTGGCCGAAACTAGCGTTCGTGTCGTGTCGAGCACTGCCACTTACTACGCCCCTGGACAAGATTTAAATTTAAATCTGACTCTTGGAAACCTGGCTTCACCAGTGAAGTGCCGGTCATATTCGATTTTTCCGTTGTTTGACGCTCTTCGGCAATTTTCGGAAACGCGTAATTGGAGGTTCTCGCGTTGTTATCCTAAAAACAGCTCCATTCCGACAGAAAATTTTAGAAAATAACTTCCCTCGAAAAATTTTGTTCTACTTCCTTCGGCTTCTCTGTCGGAAAGTTGTTGAAAAAATTTTTCGTCGGGAAAGTTGTATTTTCAAATTTTCCCTCGGCTCGGGGCTGTTACTGTTGTTAAATTCGCTTTATACAGACAAGAAAAATGCTATTATAATCTCTACAATTTTCTTATGATGAAGCTGAAGCATGCTACTATTGTATTGCAGTACCTAATTTCACTAAAAAATATATATAGTACTAATTTTGATTATTTTTTTTTTATTATGTGAAAATTAAATGATTATTTTGTCGAAGACGTTTTGCTATAATGAAGTTTTTAATTTTCTAGAATGAGAGTGAGTGGAATGAAAATTCTAGTTCCAATTCAAGTTCAAACGAGGCAAGTACAAACGGGTCGAGCAGCTCTAGTTCTGACAGGTAATCAACATGTTTCTATATTTATACAGTTTAAAAACATTTTATTTTAGCGAGAACTGGCAGTATAATGACAGAAATGCTTCTGCTACTGATTCCGAAGAGGAGGTAAGAAATTATAAGAAGAAAAAAGTAAGTTCTAAACGAATACCCAAACGTCGAACTTTAAAAAAAATATCTGATTCGGAAGAATCGGAAGAACGCGAATATGTTAAGAGAAAAACAGCAGGTAATGTGCATTATAATGAATCGAGTGAAGAAGAAACTGAATTGGAAAGTTATTCCAAAGTTGAGGTCATACCTGAGACTGAATTTGAAACAATTGACAGAATACTACGAAAACGCGAAGGAAAATCAGGAGGTTAGTATTGATAGTTTTTTTTAGTTAATATTAAATTTCTAAATCGAAACAAATTTTATTCCATAGCTGTTGGTACTATAACTTCAATTTACGCACTTCAAGACTTTGATGACCCAAATGAGGATATAGAAAATGAAGATATTTTAGAATTACAATATCTGATTAAATGGAAAAACCGCTCCCACATACATAATACTTGGGAAACAGAACGTTCGCTAATGGAACAAAATGTTAAAGGTTTAAAAAAATTAGAAAATTTTATTAAAAAAGATACAGAAGCTCAAATTTGGAGATTGTACGCTACACTGGAGGATAAAGAACAGTTAGACTGTGATATGGAGATGCAGCAAAACCTCCAAGAAAGCTATTTCAACGTGGAAAGAATTTTTGCAGAATCATGTAGTTCTGATGGCAATCCAATTTATTACGTTAAGTGGGAAAATCTTCCGTACAGTGATGCCACTTGGGAGGATGCCCCTTATATTGAAAAGAATTATAGAGGGAAGATCGAGCATTTTCACGCTAGACAAAATTCACAAAAAATACCATCAAAGCATTGTCGCGTTTTAAAATACAAACCCACATTTAGAGAAATTCAAGAGCAACCTACATACATGAAAGGCGTCGATATGGTAAAATTTTATATTTGATCACAACGAGGGTTTTTTTAATTTTTATTTTTAGAATTTAGTTTTACGTGATTACCAAATGCAGGGTCTCAATTGGTTAGTTCATTCGTGGACAAAAAACAATTCAGTCATTTTAGCCGATGAAATGGGCCTTGGTAAAACTATTCAGGTAAAGTATATTTTGCAAAAATAATATACAAATTTATTTAATCATCAAAATTTTGGGTTTTAGGCGATAAGCTTCTTATATTATCTCTTCCAAACCTATGAACTGCACGGACCATTTTTATGTGTCGTTCCTTTATCTACCATGACTGCTTGGGAAAGAGAATTCCACCAATGGGCCCCAGAACTAAACTTTGTTACGTACATGGGCGACACGTTATCGAGAGACATAATTAGGCAATACGAATGGTTTAAAAAAGATTCGAATAAATTAAAAGTGAACGCAATTTTGACTTCTTATGAAATGATTTTAAAGGATAAAACTTTCTTGGGTAGTTTAAATTGGGCAGCAATTTTAATCGACGAAGCTCACAGGTAAAACAATTTGGAAATAAAATAATATTTTACTTAATACTCGATTTACAGGCTAAAAAATGTAGAATCTGCTTTATATAAAGCTTTAAATGAATTTAATGCTAAACATAAGTTACTCATAACGGGAACACCCTTACAAAACAATTTAAGGGAGCTTTGGGCGTTATTGCATTTCATTATGCCAAACATGTAAGTGAACTGTAGTAAATAATAATTAAAGAATAGTCATTAATTTATAAAAATTTAGGTTTCCAACTTGGGAAAATTTTGAACAAGAGCACGCAAATTCTGCCCAAATAGGTTACAAAAAATTACACACCCAGTTAGAACCTTTTCTTTTGAGAAGGGTGAAAAAAGACGTAGAAAAGTCACTTCCAGCCAAGGTAGAACAAATTTTAAGAGTCGAAATGACTACGAGACAAAAACAATATTATAAATGGATTTTGACCAAAAATTATGATGCTTTGAAAAAAGGTGTCAAAGGGTCCAAAACGACGTTTACAAATATTGTAATGGAGTTGAAAAAATGTTGTAATCATTGCATACTAACCAAACCGATCGAATACAACTATAGTTCTAATTCAATTGATGATCGATTGCGTGATTTACTTCACGGCTCTGGAAAGTTGGTGCTTTTGGATAAATTATTAATTAGACTTAAAGAGACAGGGCACAGGGTTTTAATTTTTTCCCAAATGGTTAGAATGCTGAATATTTTAGCCGAGTATTTACGCTTACGGCGTTTTTCTTTTCAACGTTTAGATGGCGGTATAAAAGGTGATTTGCGAAAACAAGCAATGGATCATTTCAATGCTGAAGGATCTCAAGATTTTTGTTTTTTGTTGTCGACTCGTGCAGGTGGATTGGGTATTAATTTAGCTACCGCTGATACCGTCATTATATTTGATTCCGATTGGAATCCACAAAACGATTTACAAGCTCAAGCAAGAGCTCACAGGATAGGACAAAAAAGTCAAGTAAACACTTATCGGCTTGTAACTGCTAAGTCGGTAGAAGAAGACATTATAGAGCGAGCAAAACAGAAGATGGTGCTAGATCACTTGGTTATTCAGAGGATGGATACAACTGGCAGAACAATTTTAGATAAAAAAGCATCTACAAATACAAGGTTTAACAAAGAAGAATTGACTGCTATACTGAAATTTGGGGCAGAGGAATTATTTAAGAGTGATGATAACAAAGACGAAGAACCCAACGTAAGTATCTATAGTTAATACTTATTGATTGAATAAATTATAACTAAATAAATTTTATAATTTATAGTGCGATATTGACGAAATCTTGCGAAGAGCTGAAACGAGGGACGATGGGCCTACAATTGCTGCAGGAGATGAATTATTGTCTGCATTCAAAGTGGCAAACTTTGCAACTTTCAATGCAGAAACAGAGACTAATGATAACATAGAATGGGACGATATTATTCCTTTACAAATAAGACGACAACTAGAATTGGAACAACATTCGAAAGATCCAGATTCACCGTTAAGACCGAGAAATGCTTTGCAACAAAAAGGAATGATTGGCACTAAACGAAAAACGCCGCCTGAAGTTTCAAGTAACGATGAAATTCAGGATAATAACGACAGCGATGGAGAAAGACCTAAGAAAAGAGGTAGACCTTCAAAATCTAAAAAGGAAAAAATTAGAAATTTTGATGACGCAGAAATTCGTCGTTTTATAAAAAGTTATAAAAAGTTTAGCAATCCGTTGAGGCGTTTAGACGCAATTGCTCGAGATGCTCAATTGCAGAATAAATCTTTGGACGATTTAAATAGGTTGGGAAAAATGATTGACGAACGTTGCAGCAGATATCTAGCCCAACGAGAAAATAATCCAGCTTCGTCAAATTCTTTTAAGTTAGGCGGTGTTTCCACTAATGCCAAGACTATTATTGATTGCAAAGAAGAGTTGAGTCATTTGGACACAGTTTTATCGTCGGATGCAAATAAAAGAAGAAAATGGGTTTTAAATGTTACAACAAAACCTAACAATTTTGATGTTAAATGGGACGTAGTTGAGGATTCCAAGCTGCTTATTGGAGTTTACGAGTATGGTTTAGGGTCGTGGGAAAGTATCAAATTGGATCAATCGCTAGAATTATCCGACAAAATTTTACTAGAAAATAATAAAAGTCCGCAAGCCGCACATTTGCTAAGAAGATCCGAATATTTACTTAAGATTTTAAAAAAACATTGTGATGGTGTTTTAAAACAAGAAAAGGGTAAAAAATCTTCAAAAAATAAATCTAAAGGTAGCGAACCAATGCATATTACTGCTAATTCTGATCCTGTGTCTATAAATGCTTTGGGCGATTTGCACCCAACAATATTTAACGAAGTAAGTTTTTGAAGTAAAATTATAAGACCCACATGTATTTATAATTTCATTATTTTAGTGTAAAGAAAAAATGAGGCCAACTAAAAAAGCTTTGAAAGCATTGGGAAGCGTAGACCATTCTCTTCCCGAAAAGGACCAATTGGATAAGATGCGTGAAGATTTATTACAAATTGGAGAGCAAATTCAAATTTCTCTTAGCAACTATCACGATCCAACTGAGATAGAAATGTGGAAAAAGTAAGCATTATTTTTAGCATAAATATGATAATAATATATATTTTTAATATTTTAGAAATCTCTGGAGTTTTGTTGCGAAATTTAGCGATTTTGACTCAAAAAAGTTACAAAAAATTTATAAAAAATTAAAAAAGCACCTAAGGAAATGCGAGAAAAGAAAGAAAAGACTTGATGGTTCACAAAAATAACCATATAGTAATAAGTAGAAATATAAGTACCATAGAAATAAGTAGAATTTGCATGTGTGTAGAATTTAAGAAATATAATTTTTTAAACCAAAGAAACTTGCATAACATTTTGCAAATTGTAAACAACAAAAATTTTAGTCAGTTTTAAATTATTATAAATTAAATATTTAAGAATTTTTTAATAATTATATTTACTATTTAATAAAAAAATTAATTTTTTGAATAGTGTTTACCGAGATAAATTTAACAAATGTTTCTAGTACCATGCTGCATTTTAAAATTTAAATGCCATTTTTTTTATTTAACCATTAAGTTTACCAACAGAAGCAATCCCTTAATCATGGAAGTACTAAATTCTACATAGTATTAAAATTAAAAAAAGAATAATGTATAGTAGACCTCCGTGAAGTTGGCCCCCCATCTGAAACATTTTGATATAAAAAAATATGGAATCGTTAGGTCTCGAAAGGTCACCCGGTTTTATCGTTAGGTGACCTAACGATAAAACCAAATGACCTTTCAAGACCTAACGACAACCTAACGATTCCATATTTTTTTATATCAAAATGTTATATTTTTCTTACTTTTGTAAGAAAAATTTCATCACAACTATATTTTTGTTTAGCGCATGCGCAATAGGGACATAGAATTGAAATTAATTAATTTCAAAGAAATAAAAGATGACCTAACGATAAATATACGTGACCAAACCTTATCAGTGCATTTCCTACCGGTTTCCACTTTTATTTCGTCGAAATCGTTTAATGGGGAGGCTAACTTACCAAGAAAATTTTTCAAAACTTGAATAATTTTTTTTGATAAAACTAAAAGTGACCTTACGATAAAACCGGGTGACCTTTCGAGACCTAACGATTCCATATTTTTTTATATCAAAATGTTTCAGATGGGAGGCCAACTGCACGGAGGTGTATAGTAGTTCCTTTAATTTTTGAGTAATGTTGCCTATGTGTGAACAATTCTCAAATTGTGAGAAATGCTAAAATCAGAATAGTGAGGAAAATTAAATTGAATTGTAAATTTATTTCTTTTTTAACCGACTTCAAAAAAGGAGGACGTTATCAATTCGGTTGTAATTTTTAATGTTTGTTACCTCAGAACTACGTCATTTATAAACCGATTCTCAAAATTCTTTTTGCGTTGAATAGTTACAAGTTGGTTCCATTATAATTTCATTAGTATTGGACCTCAAACTTCGAAGATACATTCAATTCTTCAAAATCGGCTTAATCCGCGATTAAGCCGATTTTTGGTGGAAAACGGTAGACACGTTGCCGTTCCATTTCATTAGAAAGGCGATCGCGGATTAAGCCGAAACGGTGGCCACGGATTTTGATGTTAATTATTCAATACTTTTTTATTGTAAGCCCACATTTGCAAAAGCCTCTTTTTCCGCAGTTCACTACTCTGTTTTGAAATAGCCCTGGATCTAGATTTCCTACTTTGAGATATGCGTTCCTCCCTTTCTTCGCTCGTCTCATTTAGTTACGGAACGCAACATGTACTAAACTACTGTGAAAAAAATGCACTAAAAGTAAAAAATAATTACGTTCTTTAGTTACTTCAAGACTTCAACTATAGCTGGCACAGGCGGCCAATTATTGTAATCTTTGGAGTCAGTGCCAGGCATGCTTTTAATAAATTTTAGTCGGTTTTATTTATTTATTTTTTTTTTATTTGCAATTTGGAAGAATTTTGGTAATATTGTTGAGGAATATTCTGCTCTACTGAAGTATTGGCAAAACTCAAAAGGAGTGTTAATAGGAAAGAGGAAAGAGCAATAATAGGACTCTACAGTACCGTGCAATCGAATTAGGGCCACTCATTAAAAATAGATTTTTTTATAATTAACTGTAATTAAAAAAAAAATAATATTTTGAATAAATCTTTAATTTTATTATTTAAACACATGATTTGCTTAATATTTTGTGATACTACCCCTAGTTTTTATAACTGCAGCCACCTTTTTTGGCATACCCCTAATACAAGCTAGAGCTACTTCTTTTAAATGTTCGTCTGTTTCCCATACCAAACGAATGTTTTCTTTCAAAGCCGCTATTGTGGGATTGTTTTGTTTATAAACCAACAGCTTTAATGTTTTCCAAGGCAATGACCTTGCGCAATAGGGCAATACAATTTCCCCTACGGTGCAAAGCCAAGCCAAAACCAAGCGTGTCCCAGGACACCCTCGCATCCGGTTAATTTGGTACCGTGACCAGGTTTCCGCCACGACGAAGAGAGGGAGGTCGGAGTGCCGGCTACGGTTCTAATCGGACCCGTCGCACCGACTCCCTCCTAAGTCCAGGTAACGCGAAGACGAGTGCGCCGCCGGCGACGCGCTCGGCGTGGATGCCCTTGCTCTAGAAACTGATCCTCCTGCGACTAAGGCCAAGACCTCGCCTCATCTACGACACGCCTCTCTGCCTTTGCTTTGACATGAACGAAGCTAACAAGGCAATTCTTCTGCCAAAGGTGGGCCAGCTACGTATAGACCCACCCCGCTTGCCACATCTCGCCATCAGCGATCTTCTAAATGAATTCCACGGAAACCCCATCGAATTTTCTAACCCGCCGAGAGTCTTGATGCGGCTCTAATCGTATCTAAAGTCGGCGGCTCCCACGGCGGACGGTAGTGTGCGAATTCCTCTACCCGATGCCTTCAGGTGCAAGACACCAGTCATTTTGAAGGAAGTATGGGCACTCGCCCAGGTATTCCACAAAGGCTATTTATGACTTAGACTTAGACTTTAATGTTTTCCAAACATTTTCAATTGCATTTAGGTCGGGAAAATTACCTGGCCAAGGCAACACCTTGATATGCAACCGTTTCAACATGTCCATGATTGTTTTAGCCCTATGACAGGGTTCACCATCCTGCATAAATGTGTAGTCGTTTACGGCTACTACCTAAAGTTGCCATATACGGTACTAAAACCGTTTCAACCACTTCTTTATATTGAATTTTATTCCTTGTATTGATAACAAAATAAAGTGGTCCAAGTCCTTCAGCGGTAATAGCGGACCAAATCATCACTGCAGGTGGGTGCTTTATTGTTTCTACAATGCAGAACTCTTTTAAACGTTCACATGATCTCCTCTTTACGTATTGTACCACTTCCGTTCAGGCCCGGACTGGGACCTGAAACCGGGCCGGGCATTTTAGAGAATGTCGGCCCCCTACTTCTCACGAAAACGTTACATGTACTCTTAACATATTTATTTTTTATAAAACGTGTAATGTCCAAAATTCATGAAAAAAACATAGTTATTTTGTTTGTCTTTTGTATTTTAGTTTTTTAGTTCTAATAGTAAAAGACATTTTTTATTAGTATTTTTTTTTGACTTTGCCATTTTACAATACATCTAACAAAATGAAAAGAATTACATACTAACATAAAAAAAAATTATAATGTTATCACCACTTTGTATTTTGTCGACAATTAGGCGACTTTATTATCATTATATAGATATGAATTTTTTTCTTTTAAACACGGGCGTCTTCATTTTATATTTATTCCCGCACAAGCAGTGGCGCAGCCAGGATTTTGTTATAAGAGGGGGGGGGACTAAAGGATGCAAGCGAAGCGAGCTGTGTCAAAAGTGCGCGCCGCAGGCAAAAATCTTTTGGAAAAAGAGGCGTGGTCATCTTATTTTCGAGTATAATTATTGTGGTACTACTGTTACCTACCTTAAATTGAAGTGAGAATTAAAAAAAAGAAAGAGTGTCGAAAGGGGGGGGGCTATAGCCCCCTTCTTAGCTGCGCCACTGCGCACAAGTGATAAAAAGTGCCTGGTAGACATCAATATTGTTGTGGGATTTTGTAAAATTACCTACCCTGCAGAATCTTTTATTTTCCCAGCTAGCTTTTACAGTGAAGAACAAGAAAGAGACGCTCAGTAGTCGGTTCCTGTAAATCACCCCGCTTGTCTTGCGAGCAAATAAATAAATACTCCAAAATAAATCTTTTTGAAAAATAAATTATCCAAATTTAAATTACATTCAATACAATGTAAAACCTTACTGGGCTCATACGTTTAATTTTATGCGTATCTAAAACGTCTTGTTATCACCATCTGCCACTCGCTCGTACAAATGCAAATGTTGATTCTTGCAATTTTAAAACCAATTTTAAATTTTATAATTTCAATCACTCTCTTCAAATTTTATCAAATCAATCAAATCTTTCCAAATTAATAAAAACCAATCAATCTTCTACCGCTCGGTAGCAACTTATCAAAATTAATCCAAATCAATTCCAAATATCAAAAATATTTATCCAAAAACACGCAATAATGCATTCGCATCAAAATTATTTATTTAAATCAAGTCAAAACAAAATATTACTCACTATTCTCAAAATCACAAAATCTTATATCAAAAATCTCAAAATTCAGCGGGCATACAAAATTTCGTACCCGCTGTCGGCCATAGTTGGCACACGAAGCCATTATATTTCTATCCTCTCTCCCCACTCTGCACTTTTCCAATTCAAACGTTTAAAAATAAAATTAACAAATTTTTACAATTTAGCACAGGATGGGTCGAAATATTTTGTTTCACGACAATATATTACGTTATCCAGTGTAATAATGTTAACGTTACCGAGTAGCTATAAAAAACATCGGGTAAGATCTTCATAAATTCGAATGTTTACTTTATCGAGCTTCTATACTATTAAAAACTTGTATTTGAACGGTTTTTATTATTTATAAATTTTTTGTGCTAACCATTTTGATACTTTGCTATGTTACCTATATAAAATAACATAATTTTTTTCGCGATATAATCAGCCACTGGTTAGACGGCCCTTTGATTGCACCGGCCCATCGGGCATTTGCCCCATCTGCCCTATGGCCAGTCCGAGCCTGCTCTGTGACCTAAAATTAACAAAGTAATTTAAATTTTTCTGACTTCATGGCCATAGCGTTGCCGATTCAAAGTTTCTATCACCAAAGAACATAATATGCTTAAACAGCGCACACATTTCAATTCATTTGCAACACATTTGAACAGCAGTTCAACTCAAAAAATTTACATAAAAATGAGCGAGTAAGAGAAACAAAGAAAACCCATAAATCCGAAAAACAAATCGACGTTTTGAATCAACCCATAAAAATTACTATTCAAACAAAACAATCGATTCAAAACCAATAAGAAGCTTTTCCCGCAAGATCCGACAAACGTCAACTTTTTCCTAAGAAAAATATAGAGCGCGTAGAAGAAACCTCAGCAGTCTCAGAATGTTCTTCACCCACTTCATCTTCGTCAACCTTTAGACTAATTAATTACCCAAGGCTGTATTTAAAAGGGGGGGGTCTAAGGGTTAGAACTCCTCCCTTCTACTTTTTCCAATAGAAATAGGAATATCTGCACATGGGAGCCGGACAAATGGACGCGGCCGAAAGGACGCGACCGAAAGAACGCGAGCGTTAGGACGCAGATCCAAAAGGACGCAGACCCAGAAGGACGCGGGCCATAAGGCCGCAGACCAAAAAGGACGCAGACCCAAAAAGACGCGGGCCATAAGAACGCAGGCCCAAAAGGACGCGACCAAATAGACGCAGGTCTAAAAAACGCAATTTTATGAAATTAATAATAAAAATTATTTTTATATTTTATACCAGGCTATAAAATATAACAAATTTTATTGATACAAAGTTTTCCTTTTTTTAAAGTATTTTTTAATTTTTGCTTGCTTCTTAATTACTTCTTGTTCTTTATTTCTTAATTATCTCATATTTCCAAACCATTTCCTTATTTATAGTTCTTTTTGCATTACTAACTTAACACATAATTTTAGGGTCTTTTTGGGTCTGCGTCTATTTGGCCGCGTTCTTTTTGGTCTGCGGTCTTATGACCCGCGCCCTTTCGGATCTGCGTCTTTTCGGGTCTGCGTCCTTTTGGGTCTGCGTCCTAACGCTCGCGTCCTTTCGGTCGCGTTCTTTCGGCCGCGTCCATTTGTCCTAGACCCTCTGCACATATACCAAGCGATGTTGGAAAAAGTACAGTTTTCATCTTTTATCATTTATTGTTATTTATACTTCTACTTCGGTACTTTTTTAAATATTTTTCCATTACCACTAGATTTCACATCCGTTATGAAAATTTTTTAATTTTAATCTGATTAGTTACTAACCTAATCCTGTTTAAAACGTTTTACACTAAGGGCCAGTTTTCAGTCGTGAGTTTAAATTATTTAAACCAGCACGTGTGGTGGTTTAACTAAATTATTTTAGTTAACTTTGCTAAGCAACTAAAAGTGACGCTGATCTGCATAACCTCGCAATATGTCATAAATACTAGAAATACGCACACGTTGTTTGTCAAATTGTGAAATTTTACTGCGTTTCGATACCAATTTAGCAAATATTTTGGTTAATTAACTAAAATATTGTCTAATCACTGAAAAACTCATATTCGGCTTAATATGATTTAAAATTTTAGTTACATTTTAAACCAAATTAGCTAACCTAAAAGTTAACTCACCACTGAAAAACTGGCCCATAATTGGTTAGAGAAAACTGCTAACTCAAGACTGAAAAACTGCTAACTAAAAAATTTTGTAGTTAACTATTTTTATTTACTTAAACCACGACTGAAAAACTGGGCCTAAGTTAACCCAGAGGGTAGTAACAAATACTGTTGTCAGTGTCAAGCCTTTCGATTCTACAACACAATGCAACGGAAGCAAAACGCAATCAAATCGAAGTATTTTAAATGAAACTTCGCGCGTACATTTTAAAAATTATTTAAATTTTAAATTAAAAAAAATTGATATTATGTTGGTACTAAAGTACTGGTAAGTAGTATAAGTAATAACTAGTAAGTATATAGTGTGTCGTTATCAAATAAATACATACATTTAATTATTTATAAAATCAAAAATGAATAATTTACATTTAAATAATACATTTAAGCTATAGATGTCGCCATCGCTGTTGTCAAAACAAGGCAAGACAAGAATCTCTATCTGACGCAGTTTAACAGGACCAGCTCTTATGTCCAGTCATAGAACTATTCCAATTTCATTTTTATATTTTGTTTGTTTTTTATTGTAGTTGTTTTATTAGTTTCCTTTATAGTTTAATAAATTAGCTATATATTTTTTAATTTTTTGAAAACCCCTCACGAAAATCTAGTCTAAATACGGTTCTGTAGTTACTACATTACTTTGGCATCTCTTACATCTAGTTTTGTAATAATTATAGATATGAAAAATACAAAGAAAAGACAAAAGGGATTAAAAAAGTATATCATATTAAAAAAAATTGAGAAAAAAATAGTTAACCCCTTACTTAATGAGCAAATTCTGCTAGTAAAAACAGTCTTAAGCAACTGCAAAAGATATTGCCAAAAAAAAAAGTTTTGCGAAAGTAATGCGTTGTCAAAATCTAATGAAAATAATCGATAGGGGTCAAACTTTTAATCAAATAAAATACGATAAAAAAAAAAATTGCTCTTATGGTTTGGAATTAGCTTACCAATAAGTAGCCCATACCAGTGGCAGAGAAGGTGAACTGATTTCAAGTTATAAGAGTAGCGCCACGTATTTTGATAAAAAAATACTTACTGATAAATAGATTCTAATTCCGTACTTTGCAAAGTATAAAACATAAGCTAACCTTAACGCACAAAAAAAATAAAATATAAACCAGATTGACCCAAAATTACGTTATGTAGTATACATATTAGCAAAGAAAAAACAATATCAAAAATAATATTTACATTATTTAAAAATATTCATAGAATAAAAAACAAATAATTAAATTAATTATTATCATAGCACGCAATTACACAGCAAAGTTATGGTCGATTTTGATTGGTTTTAAAATTATAAAATTTAATAAAGCCAAATGTCTAACTAGCTTAAAAAAATGTATAGTTAATATAATATAAGCCAATGATAAACCAATTTTCGTAAGATTATCTGATAGGACGTAATCAATTTCAAAGCAATTGTATAATAAACTTTGCTTTGCTCTAATTATTAAATTAAAAAAAAAGATAGTTATAAGAACTAAACTGTTCATGAGAAATTGAAATTTCAAAAAATAAACCTAATTTAACAATCAACGATAAGGTGGATTATCGGCCATCGTAATGCAGCACTAGGGTTGTTTTAAAAAAAGTGTATCATCACTGAATAGATCGTCGATTACACAGTGACTCGCGACTAGTCACCGAGCGTTTCCCCGTCAGTACCTCCAGTTAGAATAATTAATTTATTAAAATTAATCTTTTATTTGTATTTTCAAATCTAAATCTAATACATTAGAATTAAGATGATTAATACTAAATTAAAACAAATTTAGAACTTTGAAAGAAATATATTTTTATCAACGACCAACGTAATTCACTTCTTGCAGGGACTTCTTGGTCCATTTGTAAATTCCAGAAGAATTGTCTGCTATTTATTTTTCGAATTGATGCAAAATAGAGAAGTTGATGAAAGGTATTTAAGTGGAAGTCATCACAATATATACATAATACCTGAAAGTACGCCTTGGGGTAATTAAATATACATAAGTCGCCAAGTCTAATCGACAGTTAGGACTCTGAAATAATTTAACTGCAAACGTTATTTAATGTATATTAATAATTTAATCAAGTGTACAACACACAACCAAACGTTTTGAGCAAATTATTGTCGTATTTTAATAATTATTATTAATTATTTTCATGACATATACAACATTAAGACTAAATAATTGTAAAGCATACTTTTTAAAATCTAAATTACGATAATTAAACACAATTGTAACAAAATAATTAAGGAACATTTTTCAATTCGTTAATGTACACAATAAAGTAGGCAATACTTTTAAGTACAATAATTTTTGCGTGTTAATTTAAAATATTAATTCCGACGTTTCGACACACTATTATCAATATTAAAAACGTTCGTATAAAAATTACATATTCAATGTTTTATTTGTACTTGATAGAAAAATTATCTTATAAGTTAATAAAAACTACAACTACAAAATCGCTGTTTTTTGAGTGTAATATACAGTACTATCGCAATAATTCTGGCTAAAAATTTTGTAATAGGCACTGAATAGTAGTTTGTCCTACAATAACTGAACTTAAAAAATAGGCTCCACAAAATATTCTATAGTTTAAAATTAGTTATCGTAGGGTCACATAATTTCTTTTACTTTAACCAAAATTATATTTATGTAATTTCATTACTAAATTACAATGTTAATGCATTTTAAATATAAAATGGCAGTGCTTTCAAGAATAATTTTTACGATCGCATAAAATCTTCACCAAATTACACTGTACAGTTAATTTGACTAAAATACTGAAAATAAAGCCGTTATACTAAAAAAATGTATTGCATGAATCGACCATATTTTTTTTATTTACAAGTTTGCAATTAAGCCCATATTGCACTTAGTAACAACTAACAAATTATTTACAAAAAATGTACAACAAAATTATATACAAAACAATATACAACAAAATTATATCGTTTTAAATTTTAACAAAGATGTTTGCTTATATTTTTCATGTGGATCCCAAAATGTGAGTGTAGTGGAATTTAATTTTTCACTTGATATTTTTGATTTTTGAGTTTCTCTGCAAGTTACACCCCCTACTTTGAAAAGCTCTTATACTTTATTGCTTTTCAATTTTACGAACACCTTTCTTGTAATAAAAAATTGTATAGGTACCATTTAAAAATAGTACTTACATTTATTTGCAAGATTACAATTTGAATCGATCGAGCTTTTTATAATTAATCTCAAAATAAATCTTAATTAGGTAGGTACAAGTGTTAATTAACATTTATCACAATTGCATAAATAATAGTTAAATAAATTAAATGCTGAAGTAAAACTTTTATTAAAAACACCTAAAAAAATTTCACGACGTTCCTCCCGAATCCGATGTGTTTCCGGTTACGTTGCCCAAATCGGGCGAAACTGATGAATTTCTGTGACAATGGGTGCAGTGTAAACAAATCGTACAAGAACCTAACTTTCTGGCCAATAAAGAGCGAAGTTTCAGCGCCGGTCCTAACTTCATGTTCATTTTCGTTGTCAGATGCTCTTCTGTTAGTAACGGAAGACCAGAACCGTCGATTTGTTGCTCTCGAAAATTCTGAAAAAAAAAAAATTGTTTGATTAATAGAGTAAATGGTAGTCGCGATGTAATTAAATTACGATAGTAGTCAAATTAAGTTTTAATTTGTTTCGCTAAGCGAAAATTAATAACTTATCGTGAATATCAAAACAGGGATGGGCTGTGAAAGATTTCATTTGTATAATGCGGAACCTATTAGGATGATCCGTTAACTTAACGACTTTCAGAAGCACAGGTGTGAAATGTGATTTCATATAATTAAATTATATTTCAATAAATACCATATCAACTAGATCGATGTTTTGATATAGTTTAAATAATGCAAATTAAAGAAATTTAATATGAGATTTTAATAAGCCGATTAAATTTTGCTTAGTGCATAAATCTATTTTATTAAATTATTATCGACTTGGTTTTGGTAATAAATTAAGTAAACAAGTTTCATATTAAAAAAATGTTATAAATTTTGATATTATTTGATTAATTGAAAAGTTGTAATATTAAAAGTCAAATATTTTTACTGAAAAATAAATCAGACCCGCATAAATTGGTTTATTTTAAATAAAATTTACGATCCTTTTGTATAATTTATAAAATATAATGCTACATATTTATGTGATTCTTCAACCGTTATGTTAATGCAATCCTTTTATCCTAATAATAAATTTATTTTATAAATGAACAAACATGGAAGTTATTAAACATCTTCGTGTCAAATTAATTTAGTTTTGCTGAATTTTTATGAGGCTAAGCAGTCATCCGGTGCGTTGGTTTAAAAAAAGTCTAATTACAAAAATAATAATCAAGATTACACTCGACTGATATTAGAAACAGTAAAATAAGTGGCTCACGTTTACAGAAAAGCACGAGCCGCTAATGAGTCGCGTGCCAGAGTTGCACGCACACCCTTCTCACACGCCACTGCTCCCGGATTTACCATTTTTACAGGATGTAGCAATAAAAACTTACAAAACAATGCAACATAAACGGAATAAATTTATTATGTGGTAAAACTATTTTGATTTGTGGATATTTGATTTGTCGATAATAAATTTTATTTTCTGCTATAAAATTACCATTTCGTATGGTTTCTTGAAAAAATGTCCACGAGGTGAAAAATAAATTGAATTGTCACTAAATTAGAAAAAATAAAAAATTCCTCAATTTATTAAACCTAAAAATATCTCAATACGTTTTTGTAAGTTCATAACTTTTCAAATATTTTTAAGACTCCCTGCTACTTTTTAAATTACGACATAAAAATTTTACAGCTGACATGTGATATTTGTTAAACGTACCTATTCGATTTTTAATATTCATCAATATTATTCTAAATTTATTTATTATGGTAATAAAATAGTTGTGTTCTTTTCGTGAGGAAATTATTCTTCGTGCATTTGACTTTTCTCACATCATTTCTTTCTTTCTTGGTTCCAAAGTGTTTTATAGAAAAAATTATATATGATTTTTTTGTATTTAAAATACAAATATATTAAAATGACAATTTTATAACCAATTGGAAATAGAAAAAATTAAAAATTCAAACATTTCTTGATTTTCATTCGATAAAATTAAATTTGAAGTATTTTGTATTATTTCAAATAAATTTTGTATTTTAAATATTTGCTCACCCTTTAACATATTAATTTAGCAATAAAGTTTGATTAAAATTTAAAATACGAAAATCTTAAATTTGAAAAATGCTTTCCCATTGTAACTTTTTAATTGATTCTCAATTAGCAGCTTCTTTGAGTTGATTATTTTAAATATTTTATAGCTAAAAATTGCACTTATTGTATAAATTTTTTTGTAGGTATGTGCAGTTTTCTTAAATTCGTCGTTTTTGGGAAATTTTTTCAATCACATCAAAAATCACAGCGTATTTAGATTTGTTAGTTTCTTGAATTTGTTGTTTTGGATGTTTTATGTATTAAAACTAACAAAAACTCTTATATAATTTAGGCCCTAACAAGAACCAGAGTAATGAACAAACTGAATAAATTTGTGTTAAATTACCCATATATATTGTCGTGTTTCAAAGTGATTCGCACCCACCCGGTACATTTCGAAAGAAAATTTGATTTTATGAAGTTTAAGTTGCAAGATTGAAAAATTAGAGAGGTGGGGGCGAATGACACCAAGCTGAAGGCTTTTTGGCACGAGTCGCCGCAAGAGTAGGCGGTGCGACTTTTGGCTCGTTAATTATTGAGATTTTTTTGTTTTAATTGATTTGAAGTTGTAAGTTATAATTTTTGAGTTAAATAAAATGATTTTTATGCGATTGCATTACTGCGTATTTTTGAAATTTGGAATTATTTTGGATATTTTTTTGAAAGTTGCTACCGAGCGGTAGTAAGGCGATTTAGTTTGATTTGAAAAGAGAATAGTTCGAATTTTAGTTTCGATTTGGAATGTATTGGAAATTGGAAAAATTAAAATTACATTTGTAGGAACGAATGTGCAAGATTGATAAGCCGACGAATTGATAGTAATAAATTGAAACTTGGATCCTTTTTAAGAAGTAATAAAATTTTATAATTATTTTACATTGAATTTAATTTGGATTTGGAATATTAATTATAATATTTTTGATTATCATATGCAAGTGAATATTTTTGAAGAATTTATTTATTTTTGACAAGAAATTTTTTGGTTTAAGTTTTGAGAAGCATTGAAATTTTAATTTGGATTTGATATTAGTTTAATTTTGGACAAGCGATTTAACAATCGCATCTTAAAAATTGGCACCCAGAACTTTAATTAGAATTTTATTTTGAGAACCCACCCTGAGATACGACAATCTCATCTCCCGGATTTAAGAGCAAGCTTGGAGCACTTAGAAATGCTTGGGAACATAGCTTTTTGCTAAAAAGCCATTGCAATATATAAGCTTTCTGGATAGACGGAGATAAAATTATAGAAACAGTCAATTAAATATAAGCATTGCAGTTTTACGGTTTTTGGTTCATTTTTACGAAAATTTGCGAATAATCTATAAGTAATTATGCTTATACTATTTGCACTTTACACCTTCAACCACCATAATTTTATTATAAAATTTTTTAACCCTGATATTATGCTATTCTTGAATACAACAAAATATTTGTAATTATTGAAATTATTTATTAGCGTAATTAATTAAAGTATTAATTTTCTGTTCGTTGTTAGCTATTGTTTTTACAGTTTTTCTTAGTAACACACCAGTTTTTATAAATACTTTGAATTTCCGTGATTCGGAATTTTGACTGTTACCATCAACTATTCCGAAATATGAACTGAAGAACTGATGATGATGACTAGAAAATAAAAGTTGGTCATTTCCCAAAATTTGAACCCTTTTCAAAGCAGTATTGAAACACTCGAAACTGTTGCTGAATGACGCCACGAACGGATTAACGAGATTTTCTGGCTGTGACAAGGATATATGTATAAATACAAATAACTTGTAATTGCTGATTATTAATATAATTCGTACAGCAGTGATTAGGCTCCCAATCGAATTAAGCTCAAGTAGAAAGTATTATCGAGTTAAGTTGGTAAAACTTCTTCATTGCTAGATACCTGCTAATGATGTAATCGCAATTTTGTATTTAACGTTCTTCATATACGTCTAATTAAGTTTTCTTTTACTTTAGTGATATCTCTTGCACTTAAACAGCTCATAAACGCATAATAATGCAAAAAATCGAATTAGCATATAGTACATCTGAAGAGTAATAATCATAGTAAAAAATCTTAGTTTAATTATATAATAAATTGCTTTAGTATTCAAAAGTGACATAATTACTTAGTGTGGTCGTGAACCGGACGCACGTAAATTGCAATAAATAAGATAATCATCGCTTAAGACTACTAGACTAACCATTTATTGAACTTATATCAGATTTATAACAAAATACTTACATGTCCAGTCGCAACTTAATCAGATTCATCAATTTAAAAATAATTTAACCGATGTTACATTTACTTGCCAAATAGGAACTTTAGCCATTAATTTTTAAATGTCATTACATCTTTAATTAACCCGAGTGACATTAAGATATTGCAAATTATGCAAAATGTTGAATTCATTTTTTAGAAAATTAAGATGTATTGTGAAATAACAATTAATTATATTTATCTTTTCTTATAATTTTCAACAAGATAAAATTTTTTACAATTTAACGTGGAATCCGGACCACGGAGACGGTAATTGGGGGACCCACCCAAAGTTCTTATAATCGCTCGCTAATAAGCCAGGTAGTTAAAACCGTATAATTATCACCTTATTTAGAAGCATCCAAATTGAACGTTCTAAATCCACAATTAAACAAAAACAACAAAACCAAGACTTACATAACCAATAATAATCATAACCTCAAAACACGAAATAAGTACATTAACAGTAAGAAATAGCTGATTAATTCCGAGGCAATACAAAGGAAATGAAATGAATGAATACTAATCAGGACACTTATTCCTTTTCAAATTTTTTCAAAGTTCAAATAGGAGGTACCGATAATTATGTAAGCGCGTACGATGTTTATAAATTTTTTGTAAGGATTTTCAAATAATATGGGGTTTCCAAAATGATGATAAAAAATGATTTTTGAATTATGCATTTCGAGTAAAAACAATATTTAAAATTAATATCGTCTCGAAATGTCGCAGGTGTAAAAAGAAATAGCATCTGTTCAAGTTGCAAAGTCAATTTGAGGTGAATTTTTTGCAATATATAGCTTAGAGCATAGTTTTTACTATTAAATAGAGGTCAGCTGGCAAAGCATCTGAGTTAAGGCATACACGGTGTAGCTTTAACAAAGAAATTAAAAAGTTGCCTTAGAGTGCAGAACAGTTTTAATGTAACCAATGGTAGATAATAAATAAAGTATTAAAAATGTTGCATGGCAAACGAGAAAACGCTCCCTAAAATTCTGGTTTTGCTTAATGTTGCATCAGAACTTGTCATCGGGTCTTCACAAATCAAACATATAGATTACCCATAGGTATAGAAATATTAAATATGATTTATTGCCGAGGTGTAAAAATGAAATCTGTTGAGTGGTAATTGAAAAAATGTACAAAAGAAACAAATAAATTGATAATAAAAAACTAAATTAATTCGTGACTTCCAATAAAAAGAATACTGAAAGTTCGACAGCGTGCCCTTCACGTTTTGACCCATCATATAAAAGAACCCCCCAGGGTTCAAGATCGAGCTCACGCACTTCTAAGGGAGCGGCTGACAGCAGCTAGAAGGCTTCACCTCGGGAGGGGTGCAGGGGGACAGGGCGCGGCTGTGACCCGCAGCCACACGGCCGCGCCCCACACACTTGCGAGGTCAGTCGCCGGCTGAACCAGATCAGATCGGCTAAATAACCTGTCCTGTGTCTTGTATTGACCACCACTGAACGGAATTATACATTAAAGTATTTATATTCAATTTAGCTACTGCACGGTAGCATTTCCAAAAAAATTGAGAAGCCAAGCCAAAAATAATCCAATCAACGCGTCATAAATAAAGCCAAATTCTAACAATTGATACAATGCCGTAAAGAAATTTTTAAATAGATAAAGCACAACGCGTAATTTAACATACATTTATGGTGATTTCAACGCTCGCACAGACGACGAACCTTGTTAATGATGCGACTAAAATAAATTTATTATTAAATTAGATAAATAGTTTGTTGTCAATGTTGAAAACGTAACCCATTATTACTTTTAACATCTTAATGATGTTGCGGAAAAGTGTTATTTAAGAGTTTTTTTATAAAATAAATGGATGTGATGCTTAAAGCTACCCACACAATTCAAAAAGTAGAAGTAAAGATAGAATCGTTCCTATTCCGAGTTATTTATTTTCGTAAGTTGGTACGTGATAAAATTCATTTCAAAATTAAACCTAAATATAGGAAAAAAAAATTTGTTGCAAAGCCTTTATTGTAGCACACCATCCAATAAGATAAAAAGTTGTGGATATTGGCAGCCGTACACATAAAATAGATTGCGTCCGGTTGTCTGACAACCTTTGGTCTGAAATTTTTTTAATTTTAATCTAGTTGAATCCATTGGAAATGTCATAGTGTAAGAGTTATGCGAGATGAAGGTTGTCAAAGCACCTTAATTAAGAAGCTGTAGGCTACGCTGCTATGCAGTAACTGCCGGAAATTGGACGTGAATAATATGTTCTGGTATGAATTTATTATATTAAACTTACATTAAGCTCAATATATTTATGATTCAAATAATGAAAAAATAATAAAACCACTAGGCAGTACTATTATTAGTTCAAGCAAAACAGCTTCGCTCGCCAGTAGGAAGTAAAAACTTTCTTTACTTTAGAGTTGATCGATTTTAAATGGCTTTCTTTTATTAAGTACACTTAATTAACCGTACGCCTTAAATTTTACAAAGCAATTGGTGAAATTTTTTCATTTACCGCGAAATTTTTTCAGAGTGCGCAAATAAATCACTTTGACGTCGAACAGCTATTCAAACTACTACTCTACCGGTAATAATATTAACACAAAGAAGGCGTTAAAGTTAGTATAATTTGTCGCATGTCTTGATCCGAAGAATTCTTAAATTGTTGCCACAACTATAAAATAAAATGTAAAATAACGCATTTACAAGAAGTCACTTGTTCTATTCCGTAACTCACCGTCCATCAACACCGTGGGTGATCAAAAGAAAAATAATCTTGTTATTTATTTTATGGATCGTATAACTTTTATTTTTATATAACAATGTCGCTTCTGATGCTTATTTAATTTGTTAATTTAAATTTTTTCTTTAATTGGTGTAAAATTAATCGAATTATTGATCCGATTTACATAATCCACGACTGGTTTTTTTTCCACATTTCTTCAAAATTTGTATTCGTCGAGAACTAATTGTTTTTTTTTAATATATAATTTCCTTATTCAAGTAACTTTTTTTCCCAACCTGCGAAAAGTTTTTGCGCCTTTAGGAAATATATTGTACTACCAACCAATCAACTATAAAATGAAATATCCCTAAAAAAACTAATGCACGGAGCATTCTCACACGTATGCTCTGAAACCATTCAGGCAATCGCTAGATATGCACGGTTTGTGATTTTACCAAAGTACGTGATTTATATGAAATCTAAAAATATAACTTCTAACAAACTAAAAGAAATCTTCTGCACGTAATATCCCGATTAGTAGCAATTTTTAACGCGTTATTTGTAGCGGTATCTTTTAATTAATTATTTACGGTCATCCCTAAAAATAACTCACATTTAATAAAAGTACTTACAAATCTAAGATCCAGCATGAATTCAATTTAAAAGCGATTCCCACGACCTTTTAAACGCAATGCTATAAAAATAATTAGCCATGATCAAAAACGGAATAACCGTGCAAGAGCTTGGTCGACTTGAGGTGAGTGCGAAGAAAAAGAGGAAAAAAATTTAGTTTGTTTTATTGCATTTTGATTTTATGTCTAAATGTTTACTTATAACTCTAATTTTTTGTGTGCAACGTTAGGTGCCCCTGATAGTATTCAGTACGTGCCTAGCCAATTTATCACGTTTACAGCAATAAATATAGGAGTAAGTCGACTAAAATAATGGTTAAGAAAATTATTCACTGTAAAACTGTATAATGCAATAATGTTTGAGTAGAACCACAGGTGTTTTGTACCACCTACCAACTAAAGATACCTTAAATAAGCTGTTCGAATGCAAACAAGTTTCTCTAATCATTTTTTTTTCAAGTAATATTTCCTACTTGTAACTAAATCTGGAGCTAGAATTTCTCATTTTACTACACGCGTTACATACGATACGCTGATAATACAACTTGTTGACAAAAATATTCGTATGATATAAAAAATTTAATCGGGTATTAAATTATTTAATTTACTAGCAATCTACAGCAGTAGCTTCATGGGATCACTGGTTAAGTTACAAACGTTACAAAAGCAACACGAGTTGTATTTCCAAGCGCAATGTCATGAGTGGTTGATTGGTTTTCATTAGGCTATGATCACATAATTGTCTGTTTTCATTTGCAGTCATTTGCATATAAGTTAGAAAACTACAGCACATATAATAGAATACTGGAACTCGATTACCCAGGTTGTGCGGCCTAAAGGCCGCACTGCGCCGCACTGATATGTCGCTCTCCAGTGACCTGACAATTTTTTTTAGATTGGTAACTTCAAATTAATTAATCGGGAACCTGCGTTACGGAAAGAGAACAAACATGACTCTTTATTATTTATAAAAATTATTAATAATTTACTTTCTGTGTATATTTTTACGTAATTTGAACTTATTGTTTTTTAAGTAAATTTTTTGTTTCTTAATGTAATCCAACGATGAATTGGTATTTAACCCTAAGTCAATTAAAATTACACCATTGCAAAATATTTCAAGAAAATAAAATAATTTTTAAATTCAATATGATAAAAGTTAATAATTTTGAAAAAATACATAATTGTTAATAGAATAAACAAATTACTTATGAAATATTCATCATCTGAATCCTCTAGGAAATCGAACACTGCATTTTATAAGACTTTATTTTATTAGATGGCCGAGTAAGTGTTAATTTACAGTAAACCTAAGCATAAGAAATACAGAAAACATAAAAAATATAAATGCAAATAAAAGCTTAAAAAAATTGTAAAATTGTAAAATGGTTAAGGTTATTAACATGTGATAATATTTTGAATTTAATAGCATAACTTTTCAATCATTTCAATAATTTTTCCAGGTTTGCCTGACGAGATTCCGAAAATCGAAACATACAGTTATATAACAGGGTGTCGCAAACTATATCATTCATTTAAATAGTTTTTGAACAATTTTATGTAAGTTATGAATTAAATTATTCTTCAATTTTATGTAACATGTAAAAATTAATTTTATAAAAAAAAATATTATCGCATGTTAATAACCTTAACTATTTTATCAATTTTCATTTTTGTTATATTAACAATATAACTAATTAATACGTAGATCTGTCCTGTATATTTCACTAAGTTCATACACATGAAATCTTGAAATTGGGGCAATCTACAACTTTTGTAATTTTTTATTACAACAGTAATCAGTTCAGTTCAGTTCGGTTCAGTTTTCCGGTTTAGAATTTTTCAAAATAATTTTATTTATTCATTTTGGCTTCAAGTAGGTATAATTTTTGTTTTTATAAAAGTCAAATAAATTTGACTTTTAATCAAGTTTGAATTTTGAATTTAATAGCATAACTTTTCAATTATTTCAATAATTTTTCCAGGTTTGCCTGACGAGATTCCAAAAATCGAAACATACGGTTATATAACAGGGTGTCGCAAACTATATCATTCAGTGGCGGCTCGTGAAAAATATTCTTGGGTGTTCTGCATTATAAAAATGGCAAGATATCAGAAAATGGTAATCTCAAAAAATAAATTTACATATTGCACATTTTTAAATATTAAACGTACAATACTTATCTAGAATGTATTACTTTATATGATTTTACATTTTTACAATAAATTGCAATCCTAACTAATTTTCGAAAAAATTTTATTAAGTACAGCTTATGAGAGAAGTTGTGTTAAAAATATTAGTAATATTTCATTTTATTTTTTCTTCATTTAATATTCATAAGCATTTATTTTATGTTCTAGTAGGTATAAGATACTATCTTCGATATTCATAATTTCAATTAAAGTTCATAACGCAAGATGTGTTTAAAATAAAATCGTATATGTTCGTAAAACCAGAGCCGAAATATGAGCAGAACGGTTGTACGTTTGGTGGGTTGTTCCTATATCTTGTAATCTGCGAGTTTAATAATAAACACTATTATTGTAGAAAAAACCTACATAATTTTAATTTCATTGATATTAATAATTAAACGTAATTTCATTTTGAATTTCTAATATAGGATCTGCCAAAAAATAATTTTACTTCTATTTTGATAATAGTATTTATAAGAAACTTTGTAAAATTAAAATTTGTAGTAAATTTTCAAATTACACTATATTACGAGTATTAAACTATTGCATTTTATTGTTTAACCATGTTGTTGAACAATTAATGAACAAAAATTAACTTACTAGTTGTTTTCATAAGTCAAATTTAAATTATATTACAAAAATACGGTATGTAATTCTGCATAAGATGCAGCTCAATTTGTAGTGTATACCGTGGTGTTAGGATTGTCCTAACACCACGATGTATACTGGTATGGATACGATTCCACCCGATAGCTCGCGTCATTTCATGTTCAGAATCATTTCCAGCACATCGAAGTTAAACAGTGATTTCGAAAGCGTAACGGACTTGTATTAATTATTACAGTACTTATTTGACTGACTGATAAAAGTACTTATAACTCAAGGCAATATAAGAAGCGCGTTTTGAAACCAAAATTGATTAGTCTTCAATTATTGAAATAATTTGAAATGTGGTGGTTATACTAATAAGTAATAATTAATTTGGTACACTTTATTCTGATATTTGGCGGTTCTGCAGCTCTGCAGTTCCTATGGTAGAACCGCCCCTGATATCATTCATTTAAATAGTTTTTGAACAATTTTATGTAAGTTATGAATTAAATTATTCTTCAATAATGTAAAAATTAATTTTATAAAAAAAAATAAAATTGTAAAATTATAAAAATTGTAAAATTGTAACGTCAGTGAATATTAAAATAAAATATATAGAATATAAAATTCATACAACTTTTTCAAGTTTTCTAAACACCATGCTGGTGGCATATTTTAGGCAGCTACTAGCGACATAGTAAAATTTATTTAAAAAGCTAATTTTTTATGTTATTTTATGTTAGGCCCGATGTATGCTCTGTAGGGTTAAAACAAACGTTTTGGTTTGTTTCCGTCATGCTTTTTGAATATCTCAGATTTTTCACTTCGTTGTTGACCTCCCAAGAATCCACGTACTAAATTTTAACTTTCTATTTATTTTGTTTTTAAATTTTTTTACCACTTTTTAAATTAATTCAAAATCAACATCTTGTATTTACAATCATTCGATAATATTCAATATATCAGTATTCAATCCGTACAGGATAAGGTTATGTAATTATTCTATAAGTAAATTTTAATTATACTGCATATTTGCGTGTAGCAAATTAATGAAAAATTGAAATTGATACCGTTAATTATAACAATAATTAATTTTAAACACTTCCGACGCATAAGTACCTACGTACTTTATAGTCATCGATATGGAACGCTTCAATAAATTACTTTATTAATCAAAATAAATCTTATTACTTATTATCTATATACTAAATAATATACTTATTATGTGAATGTAAAAATTTATTATCTTTATCAGCATACAATAGGTATTTCTGCAGTTTACTTTTGACGACAATTTTCGTTCGTCTAAAAACATTTAGTTTATATTATATTACGTTGATATTCTTTTATTTTAATAATAAGCAGACATACCTAATAAGTTACTCCTTAATTCAACCTATAGTTGTCTTTTTCAACATTCGGTTAATTTTTTGGAATAATTCGACAATAAAGTTTCTTACAAGTAAGCAAAAATCATATTATAATAAATTGAATTTAAATTCTTTACTGTAAATATAACGGTTTGATCTTGAAATCATTTTTCGCGTGTTACTGCTTAAGTTTTCAGTTTATACTGTAAAATCAACGGTTATCTATCATGATAAAAATTTTGCTTTTAGACAAAGGTTTCAAACATCGAAAATTTCTGTGCATGTTTTCTGATTGGTTTTATTAAATAGGAACTTTTCACTGTTTCAAAACATATACCCTTCAGTATCTGACTAATTTTATGAAATTGCTGTCACGACATATAAATTTTATTTGTACAAATAAATTCTGATGAAAGCGATAACCTTCGCTGAAAGCTTAATAAAAATATAAAAATTAACTTGTTTAATTTAAAAATTTTTTAATTTAAATTTTATTTGTGCTGAAAGAGTGAAAGGTTCTTATTTAATAAAATTAATGACAGAAGATGTATACAAACTATTGGTTGTGTAATCTGGGTGGTCTGGGGGTAAGGAATAGCCCTCAGTAATCCAGTAAATATGTTACATAGAGAGTTGAAAAATTAATCGATTTTATAGAAGTTATATCTAAAAAATCTGTATTTTCTTTAATATTAACTATAATTAACTTTAAATATAATTCGTTTAATTCGTTTCTAATATTTTTTATATATTACAAAATTATTAGTACATTACCGATTCTCTCATTGCAACCAATAGAAAAAGGCATAATTATTATGCTATAATGCATTATTAACTATCAAATTTCAACCAATCCAATGTCTAAAGCCGATAATTAATTATTGTTCTTGTACAATTTTTGATTTTAAACTACTATTTAATTTAATTTAAAAAATTTCTAAATAACGCAACAACATAAATTAAAATATTGTTGTAACTGAAGTGTAAAAAAAAACTTTTAAACAATAAAAATAAATTAAATTAGGAAAAGGTAGGTTTAACACGATCTTACAACGTAAAAATTTCAAAAGTCCTTCAGGAAAAAATGTATTATGTTAAGTTGTATAAATTAAAAGTAAAAAAATCTTTGTGGGAACCATTCGACACTTTCAAACTGACAAATTCAAAATGTTAAATTTTTCTCGTGTAAAATTAAAAAAATATTTAATTTAAATTTAACATTGTTCCTGTTAGCTATACATTTGTATAGCGGAAATCAAAATACCTAAGGTCGTCGAAAACTGGTTAACCCATTCTTTAAAATTTTAGAAAAGTTCATTCTGATATAATTGTGACATTTATAAATTTCTTGTTAATAAAACTCCCATAAAAAAACTTTTAATGAATTTTATTTACATGCTACCAAATATTATTTAATCTCAGCTATTTTTAAAAATACAAAATAAAACTGTTAAAAACTAATGATGAATTTAAGTTATCTTATCTCTTCGGTTATCTCGTGAAGAAACAAAATGGCAGAACCCAATCTAGGTGTTAAAAATTTGTTTCTCTTTTAGATATTTTAAATATTTTGATAATAATGTCACTTTTAAAAATGCAGTTTGATTTAAATAGAAATAAAATTTTATTATAGTCGGCATATTTGCATGAATATTGGGTAGTATATTATGTAAACGATTGGAAAAGTTATAAAACCATCAGTTTCAATTACGGCTATATGTAACAGCCAATTAATAATTATCAAATTTTGGAGATGATCTAACCTTGCGACAATATGTACGAATATGCGTACTACTCGGTACAATAGAAACCATAACTGGTAGACTATAAAGATATTAATAGTTTAATATTTTCCGTTTCTTCTTTTTTGTTTTGTTAATTTTATCTGGCGCTCCACTACCACGTTTTCATTTAACGGGCGCCTAAATAAAGGAATCAGATCGGAAAATAACTATCTGCAACAACCTATTGTTATAAAATTCTGCATTAATCGGAATGATGAATTGGAAACTATAATTTATAACCAGAGCTGTATGTATAGCTAAGTATTTCGTCGCCGGGAGCCGGACGTAAACTGTAAGTAAATGCAGGCCTTTGGCAAAATTAAAATTAACGCATAAAATGTATCCTGTATATTTATTAACATGAACCTAAAAAAATTTTCTTCTTTCGAACCAGATAAAAATTGGAGTTCTTTCAAAAACCGATTTTGGGTATATCGAGCTTTGCTCATCTTTGGGCCTTGGTAATTTTTTTTGTGTAAAAATATATGGTTGTTCTAACGTATATAGATGATCATAAATAATTCATAATGAGTAGTAAAGAGCTCAATAATGACGTTTGCGGTCTGAAACACATCATTCATATTATATTCAATCATCACCGACGGACGTCTAACAATAAAGCGCTTGAAAACTTTTTTGCATTGTTTTCAACGAGGTTGATTATTGGCGAACAGCATACTTCAACAATAATTATAGTAAAATGGTAACTATATAAATTACTAAAACCCTCGGTAATCTAAAAATTACCGAGTCGGTAGTTAATTGTTATGATAAATGTTCTTTCTTTATTAACAATGTAAAAGCAAAGTAACGATTACTAGCCGACAATAAAAGAACAAACGCAGCAAATAATCGAAAGGATCATTAATAATTAAAGGTTAAGTTATCGTTCATCTCGAAACTTTTTGTCCTGAATATGTCGATCTAAGATCATCGTTATTTGTGTCGCAACTTTGATTCGATCGTGACATCGACTGTCATTCGAAAGTTACATTATATTTTATTGTTTATAATTATTTTAAAAATCGGTCACTTTTTATAACTCATACAATCGGGTTTAAAAAAAAAACTCGTCCAACTTAATTTATAATAAACCAGATAACGAGTCTCTCTGTAATGGAAGCTTTCTATGGACGAGGTTTTGTTTTGGATTATTTAAAATAAATCATTGTTTCTTTAGCAGGCTTAGCACTTAACTATAGGTAAATTTCTTATAGCCAGCGGTCCGTGTCAGAGGTTGAAGGCAGTCAGGGTCGGAACCGCGGAGCTCTGAAGAGGCCGGTAGCAGGCACGTGCCCGGAGGCTTCCGTAATAACACGGTACAAAAGGATGCTTCGGGCTACCAGTAATCGCGGTCTGCATGAACTTGCAGCTGTCTCTCTTTTTTCTTTTGTGGGCTCGCATACTTGAATAATTAGACCGGCATTCGATTTAAACTAACCCGCATTTTTTCCAACTCCAGACAGAGCTCTCATTAAAAATCTTGCTCTTTAAAGCTGCAGAACCGGCAGCAAACTTTTCCAATCGAGAATTACAAACTGAGAAAGGTCAAAAAATTGAACTGAAATGGAGATTATATACCCCCCCCCCCCATCTCCCACCTGTCGATTTTGACAATGTGTTATCCCCGAGTATTGGAATGACTCTTTTTGAATAGAAAGCATTCGAGGTGCAGCAGAAGCACTCCCCGTTTATCCATCTTCCACGATAAAGCTAATCAACATTAAGTAGTTGGATTTGAGGAAGTTTAGATTTGATTGTGTAGCCCCTAGGTGTGACGAGATTTAATTGGTACTTTTATTTATTACCATTTAATTAACCGTAATTAAAACCTTAGATAAGATTTTATTAAACCGCTTCTTTAAATTTATTGCTCCAAATTTGGCGAGCTATTAACAATTCTAAATCACATAAATTTTGCTATCAACTTTAATTACTTTCTAAAATATTATGGCCAACATGTTTGCTTTTGACTAAACACTTTTTGTAAAAGGAAATTAACGAAATAATTTATTTAAATTTTAAAGCTTTTGCCCATCGAGTCCCACTAGGTGCGATTAAAATTGGGTTGTTTTTTACAATCAAAATGGTCGAGCTTAAATTTATGCACTCGATGTAGACGATTGATCTTAATCTAAAGATTTATATAAATAAAAAATGTGGGAACATATCTGAAGCAAAGTTCAGATCAACTAAACCAGTTTGCGTATTTTTCAAAAAGTTGGTTGAATTAACAATATTTACGAGGTCACGACGTATCGTTCAAATTTTTATGACAGGAAACCGGATTACAATTTTCTTCGTATAAATGTAAAAAATGGAGAAAACCGATGAAATTTGTGATAATATATCTGGTCAATCGCGAAGTAACTGCACTACTTTTGACCATAGGTAATTGGTAGCCCACTTATGTCCTTTCACCTTGTACGCGATTTAAAAATCGTTGGTTTACATCGCTTTAATAAATTATTATTAATTTTTAATCAGATTCATCAACTTTTACTTCGGTGAGCGCACTAATAATTAAATGATTAATTATCTTGGTAAACGTGTAGTGTTATGATCGTAAAATGAGACAAAATTAGTAAAAAGGTCAATTATCTGTAATTAACGTATCGTATCCGTATTGGATAAATTACAGGAAATAATCAACGGAGTAGTAAAAATAAGAGCTTATAAGGATTTTGGAAACTGCATAATATACGTGAGTAAGAGGTAGAAGATTTTTAGAAAGCTTCAATGTTTAAAAAGTAATTTTATTGTTAATGCGTTTCCTTATAAGATTATTCGTCTTTAAATAATTATCGACATGTCTTTAGTTCCAGTCTGATAAAACGATTGAAAAATAATTTTAAAGCTTCTGTTAAGTTCACACGGTTAACTCTTGCACGCGCGCCTGCTATTTGGGAGGGACGACACTCGAACGGGCGCGTACGCGCGTACGTAATATAATAATACAGTTGCGTAAACTATCGGCCATAGAAAAATATGTTTCGATATCCAGTAACATGTAGGTTTGTTAATATTACATAAGTCTGCGGCGTAAACTGGTCATTCAAAAGGGAGCTTTGTCACGTTCCTAGGTCTTTTTTGCATCACGTACAAGAGTTTACGCGCGAACACATCTGTACCATTGTACCATCGTGAAACATCAATAAGACCACCACTTTATTTCAATGAAAAGCTCTTTGAATTATTGCGTTTCGTATAATCGTGACGCTATTGTGTTAGCCGAGATATAAACACGCTAGCGTTAATAACTCCAAATAGATTTTTCACGAAAGTTAGATAGAAGCCGGAAGAATCACGAAAACTCTCCGATCACTTTAAATTCCACCGCGTACTGTAATTAATAAGCATGGAGATTTTAACGTTAGGTCGTTACACATTCACAATTTATTCTTACTATTCGTAAAAGTTGTAATTAAAAATTTAAAAAGTTTCATAAAAAATTATCGTTAGTCGACCTAAAATTATTATTATTATTTACATAATAGATAGTACATAAGAACCAGTTGGCACAGTTCGGATTATACAATCACACTTATGGAACAACAAAAGCAGGATTACAGTGGCGATTTTCAAATTTTTTACAAACAGTGGAAAATATTTAATACCCGTTATCGTGCAACGACAGAGCACAATGCAAATACCCGTTTTCCTCAACTGGAAACTGGGCTTTGTTATACTCTTCCACGAGCCCAACAAAGACGTAACACACAGACAAATTGCAACCAATCAGCCCGCTCAACACCATTTGGTGAAGGATAATCACGAAATTACACAACGCGACAATACAAATAACGATAAACTAATGATCGTGGTCCTATTCCGTTATTCAATATAGAAAAGGCTTTTAACAAAATGTCGTGTACTGGTTTGACATTTTAACGTTTCCAGCTACTAAAATGCAAAATTTGTTTTTTACGCCTCCATCACGAAAGTGTACAATTGCATATTTCAAATGCGGCTTGAAAAGCTGGTTTTCTTGCCTACCGTTTGAAAAAAACAGTGATTATTTTAAAAAAATGTTGGTATTCTTGGTTATATTTTGTAGTACGTCAAATTGAATTAAATTAAATAGGCATTACAAATTTTTGAGATAAAAGGCACTTTTTAAGGTAATTATAATACAGCTAACTTATTATTTTGTAATAAATATATGCAAGTATACTACATTTTTATTAAAAAATTGTATAAAAATTAATTAATGTAACAAATACCTATATTTTTTAGGTTAGTTAAATTTAAACGTCAAATTTTGAATTCAAATATTTTACTACCAACAACAAAAATCCATAATACCAAATGTTTCAAAAAATAATTAAATTTTATATAACTAATTATAGAAGTCGGTGTAAAAAATTACGTTTATCATGCGGCAGGAAACTGTTTTCCGAGTACTCGTAAATACAGGTCTCGGCTAATCCGCCTCGGCCGGTAAAAAAACTCATACTCGGAAGAATTCAGTTTCCAGCCTAATGATAAAAATAAATATTTTACGCCTCCATCAGGCAAGTGTTCAAGTGCATATTTTAAATGCGGCTCGAAAAGCTGGTTTTCTCGTCTAGCGTTTGAAAAAAACAGTGATTATTTTATAAAATGTTGGTATTCTTGGTTATATTTTGTACGCCAAATTGAATTAAATTAAATAGGCATTACAAATTTTTGGGATGAAAGGCACTTTTTAATGTAATTATAATACAGTTAACTTATTATTTATAATCAGGGCTCGGAAGTCCTAGCAAATGCATATATTTTCTGAGAAGTCTTAGAATATTCAAAGTAAAATACAAATTTGTTTCACACTTCTCTGAGGTTGTATACGAAATTTTATAATGCTAATTTTTGCATATTTACGGTTTTTGATGCTATTTTGCTATTTTAGATTTTAAGTGCTATTTACGGGCATATTTTTATATAATAAATAAAATAAACAAAATGTTAAAATAATAAATTTTAACTGTCAAATAAAGAATACGTACTTACATAGAAAAATAATATTTAAAAAACAATAAAAAATACATAAATTAACATTTAGCAGGTTTAGACTTCGAATATTTGAATAAGTAAGAAAAATGAAAACGAAAATTGATAAAAAATTTTAAATATTGACTAAAATTTTTTGAAATAATAAATTACGTTATAAAATAATATGATAAAAATGTAAAATAAAAAATTTTGTAATACGATTAAAGACCCTTATTTCACGATTGTTTCCGATCATCATATAACAAAAGAAAAACATAAAAATAATGAGAAACAAGAAAATAATATATATCAAACAAATTGAAAAATTAATATTTAAAAAAATGTTATGGAAAAAAAATTAATTTTGCACCAAATGACCGCAGACGAATAAGCGAACGAAAACAAACATGTATTTTATTATTAAGCTCAGGTTTCAAATAGGAGGAATTTGATTATTTTTAAAATTATGTCAGACGCATCGTAATGTAATTAGCAGATTCGCAATATTTAGTTCATTTATAAAATAAAAATTAAAAAAAATAAAATAAAATTATTTTATTTTGCATATTTTCGATTTTTTAGTGCTATTTATAGCGCTAATTTTTGTTTTTTTTAAGTGCATATTAAAGCGCTAAAAGTTTACTTTTTTAGTGCTATAACTTCCGAGCCCTGTTTATAATAAATATAATATGTAAGTATACTATATTTTTATTAGAAAATTGTATAAAAAAAAATCGGATGTGGCCATGCCCATAACTTTATCATACTTTTAAATAATAATAAATTTAAAAAAATTTTAAAAAAATATTATTTTGGAAGAGAATATATTAAAAAGTTAAAATTTAAAAAATAAGAAAAAAATTATTTGGAAAATTTTTTTTTTATTATTTTTTTTATATTATTTATTTTTTTTTGCGTTTCCGTATACCGATTTTAACCAAAATCTAATCAGCTCTAAGTCTCAATATTTATGTACTAAATACAAAATTTTGTTAAAAAATTTCTATTACTTTTTGAGGTAGAGCGCACACAAAATTTAACCACATACATACATACATCCATACACACATACACACATACATACATACAGACATTTTTGGAAATGACGATTTTCCGCTTCTGAGACCCCAAAATGTCTAAATTCATCAAAATCTCAAGTTTTTTTTTCTGCACGATTACAATACTTTCTCAGACTTCGTATGATAAAGTAATTAATTAATGTAACAAATACCTATATTTTTTAGGTTAGTTAAATTTTGAATTCAAATATTTTACTACCAACAATAACAACAAAAATCCCGAATACCAAATATTTAAAAAAATAATCAAATTTTATTTAACTAATTATAGAAGTCGGCGTAAAAATTACGTTTATCATGCGGCAGGAAACTGTTTTCTGAGTACTCGTAAATACATGCCTCGGCTAATCCGCCTCGGCCTGTAAAATAACTCATAGTCGGAAAAATTCAGTTTCCAGTCTAATTATAAAAATAACTACTTTTCTTAAATTCTTTAGTTAAGAATTATCCTAAGACATCAAACTTAGTCCGAAGTTCTAAATTCCACAAAGTTTTGAATTAGTTATTTCGGATACATTTTATACCTAAAATGATTATCCTTGTTCCCTGCTGGCGAAAATTATCAAACTTAAAGTCTTATATGCCTTTCAAAGCACGGCAACAGTTATACGATAATTAATCTTTCTCTGGATTCCAATCATGTATGTTTGTATCAGCAGTTGATCGCGCTAACTTCTAAACCAGTAGTTATAGTTAGGCTGCTATTTAACCCCCTGCAATACATTTCCCAGTTAATAGGAAATTATTTACTGTAAAAATTGTGTAATTTCATGTTTTATTTTTTACAAGAAAATTAAATTGAAAATGACTGTGTTGTCACCAATTTATTTATGCTGCAAATTTATTTCGTGGTCTAATTTTCAAAAAGATTGTACAATTATTATCATCCGATCCTGTAAAATTCAATATTTTAATGAATTACTTGATGAAAGTACATTTCTTTGAGAAAAATTAAGTGGTAAAATTAGAATTACATACAATGAAATTTAATAATTTTATTTTTATTAATTTTATATTTTATTTTATTAATCCACCTCAGCAAAAAAAAAAGATCTTGAAAGTCTGCGAACAGCCAAATTCTGATAAGAATGTAGCCCTAAATAAATATAAATAAAAATATGAAAAAATAAATAATAACAGAAAGAGCCGACAGTTTTTGAATTGGTGGTATAACCAGTTGAAATTTAATCAAAATTAAAATGGAAATAAGTAAGAAAATACTCTCACCCAAAACTTAGTCAATGTTGAAAGGAATTACAGGTTGACTGGGATTTTTCAAATTAAACAAAAACTTCAATTTGTCGACGTTTCGAATTATTTATTAATCCATTCTCAAGACTAGAGAAGAAAACAAATGATATAGACAGATCTCTAGTCTTGAGAATGGATTAATAAATAATCCGAAACGTCGACAAATCGAAGTTTTTGTTTGATTTGAAAAATTCCAGTCAACCTGTAATTCCTTTCAACATTGAAAATAGAAATAGTTAAATTATAAAGTATTTTTTAAAGTTTTATTTTCTAACATAACTTCGGAGTTTTTAATTAATTGTTCAATAGTTATTTCAACGAATCGGGAGAGGGGGAAAATTAAAGCAAATTAAGCAATGTCATTTTCAAAGGACACATTATGTATATTTCTCATTATTTTGCTTATTTTCCAGAAATAACAACCTGATGGACAATTAAGTGTTGTAAATAAAATTTACTTACGCTAATTAAGAATACAACATTTGTTTTTCACATAATAACGGAGTGAATGTGAGAAATAAATTTTTCAGTAAAAATTTTATATTGGTACTAAATGTGGAAGAAAATCTAGTATAAGTACAATTTCTAATAAAATTAAAGCGTTAGAAACGTTAATTAAATTTTAAATTAAAAATTTCTTAAGACACTGCACAACTGTTAACAATATTTACCATGCACTTGACAGATGGCAGATGAAAATATAACATTATTATTATGTTTCGTAAGTTCGAAATGGAAATTACTAAAATTTTGGCAGTGCAAATTTGCAGCTTGTGTAATAATTAATCATGATTAATTTGTTATAAATCATTGTTTAAATATTAAAAAAAAAGTTCTGGTTTAAAAAGTGTCCGAGATGTTAGATACAAATAACATAAATGTTTCCCACACATCCACGCATAATTTTAAATAATATTGAAAAGGTCGTTTTCTAATGTCATGTGGATCTGCCACTGTTCTACGATTTCAGAATTTTTAGGTTCAATAAAAAACTTTTGATTGAACGATAAAAAGTTAATGTTCAATTAAGTTAACGAAGCGAATAAATTTCTCTCGAATACATTTTGATTTCAAAAATCAAGACGAGAAGTGCGCACTTTTCAAAACTTTTACCATGAATTGTAATGGTCAATAATATATAACTCAATTATAACTAATTAACTTTTAAATAATCTTCGATGTAAGCAGTGCACCTAAAGAAATTTTAAACAATGCATAAATTCGTTCTTTGTTAAACTTCCATTTAAAGTTTTAACGAGCTAATTAATGTTATTTTAAAGATTTCAAAGCAACAATGAACTATTCTAAAATCCGTTCTTGCAAAAGGCGAGAAAAGAGAATAAGTTAGTTGACCGAGATGGTAACCCGTGACCGGAACATTGTGGTTACATTCAATTGTCTGAAAGTCCAGTTCGGCTCATTAGGCCGTAACCAACACTCTTCTTCAAACTATCCGCTTTGATTGCGCTTTTTCCTCTGCGAATACCATACGATATAATTACTTTTGTGCGATTAATGCAGTCGCGTAGTCAAGTTTTCAATTAAAAGTTTTTAATTAATTTATTTATTAAGCTTACCTTAGCGTACTCGGCACAAATATCAATTCCGGCAACAAAATTGCACACATCATCCACGTTCCAATTGGATATGTCTTCGTTTAGTTTGGGACTTGGCGATTCATCTCGTTTTACGGTGATGTTGTTGTTAACTAGATTGGGAAGTTTGAGTCTTGGTTTTTTTATGGGCGGTGGCGCTGCTGCCGAAAGGTCCAGCGGCGAAGATGTGTCGTGCCTCTTGGTACTTTTCAGCAAGCCTTGAAGTTCGGCTTCCTTTGCCGTTTTCACCATGGCCAGTAACGTTTGCGTCGATGACATGTCGATGAACGGCGAAAATAACGTGGGCGACGTGAACGGATTGATTACGGATGAAAAATCGGATTTCTTGTTGGGTTCCTCTCTACTGTTAGACGGCGTCGCCAAGCTAGGTACTACGGTAGGAAACGGAGACGGCTTGAAACGCGAATCCAGATGTGGAGTAAAACCATTTCTTACTGCGTTAAAGTAGCTGCAAATTTTGCCAATAGAAATTTTAGGATTTACATATTATTCTACTTACTCGTTAGGATTGGCGTTGTTATATTTAGCAGCTAAGCTTCTCATGAAGTCGCTGTAATTTCTTCCGCTGGACGTTAAAATTGATTGCTCCGAGGGTGGAGTGTCTGGATGAGATGCCGAGGAAGGAGTTACAGATCTTGATGAGGTGTCAGGTGTCCCGGGACTTAATCTCTCGTTTTTTACATGATTGTTGTTGTTGTTGAGGTGATGATAATCAACTGGTAGAGAAGGACTTGACGTTACACCATTGCGGTTGTGTGTGGGTGGAATTCTATCTAACCGCCGTTTTCTGGACGATTTTAGTGTGGCCTGAGAATTATTTTCTAGTGCTTCCGTTGATGGAGTATCGCCTATAAATAAAAACATAAATAAGATAAACGATCAATAATGACGGATTGATTAAGCGATGTATTTTGGAAAATTACATCGAAGCTTAGAAAAGCAAATAATAAAAATGTGCTTTATAGACAGGCTGACAAATATTGTGTTAAAGTGACAAACGGTTATTCGAATTAAATATTTACTTAAATATTTGCATAATAATCTATAAAAATCTAACTACATCTTTATTTAAATTAAGGTGGACGACACCAATAATGGAAGAGTTCGCTTCGAACGAATTTCTATTGGTTGTAAATTATGTTTTAATATACAATTCACACATTTTTTTAAATATTAACAAAATGTAAATTGGAATTAAATCGCTAATATTTTACGCAAGATAACTAAAAGTTATGTTAATAATTTTATAATTAGCTTAGATCGGTTGTTTATGTTGTATAATTAAATAAGCATCAGTTGAAAAAATAATAATTTATGAAAATAAATTAATACGTTATGCAGTACCTACACGAACGAATACCACTTACGGATAGGTTAATAATTACTTAAAATTGTTTGTTTTGAAAACTAATAAATTACATTAAAAACTTTGAGATCGCATGCTGCTTTACCACTTATTGATTTTTAACCATTAAAATTATTTACTACGGATTCTCGTAATTACCACTTTTTTATATATGATGAAGCAATTCCCGCGCTTCTGAAGTTGTTTAGAAAGATAGTGGCAAGTCACGCTTTCTTAATATTGTTATAACAAAACAGAATTGATTACTAAGATGAGACGTTCACTCTTGACAATTGTAAAGCTGACCTTAGCGGAGCTTAATATCAAAAATATTTTCACTACGAAAATGTCAATTACAATAATTATTAAAGTACACATCAAAGCAATAAACAATTATTATAATTAAAATTCGACGCAGTCCGATTCTGCATTTTCATCATTAAATAATCAAATCCGATTCTGAACTCGGCAGTCGGGTCCAATGCGGACTCGGTAAATTTAGTACCGTAAATCACAATTTATAAAAAAATTTAGTTACTTAAATAAAATATTAAAGTTTTCTCATGGCAGCATAACAGTGGGTGACATAATAAAATACCTGCGGGGAACTAATCATAAAATTTAAACTTCTCTGTACCATCAAATTTTATTTTATATTATAATTTTTTAACCACCAGTCTGATCTTCACGAAGACGACCTTTTTCTAAATGTCAATCCACGTAGTTTGATATCTTCATCAGAGAAACGGAAACAGATGATTAAAATATCGTAAAAAATGTTGTAAATAATCCTACAGTTTTTTCATTTTTTTACTAAACCGCTTGGAAATCCTAAAAATATATTGAAATGATATTTTTATCTAAACAAATTACCATACACTTATTTTACTCGGGTAGCCCTGATGTGCGGGATAGCTGCTATGATTTTAGAGCGAGGGTTCTTAGTTTCAAAATAAAAATTAATTCCAGCATAAAAACAAAATAAAATAAATGATTTTCAAATAAAATTCAATCGCAAATAATTTATAATTAAAAATAAAATTTTGATACTTCTTCCAGGATCGAACTTGCAATTTCCTACTATCAGTTTGAATGCGATATCTTCGCGACCATCCGTCGTCTTACTTTAAGTTTTAATTTTAATTTATTATTCGAATAAAACCAACTTCCAAAATCTCTTTAATAGAAAGTCAAATAAAAATAATCAATCCAAAAACTCACAAGCAATCTCGATTGCAGTCACTTTCGACCAAAATTTACAATCCCAAAATAAATTCGAAGTATTCATAAATGTTAAAATAAAATTCACCATTTCAATAATAGATTTGCAATCTCAAAATTTTCACCGAGCCAAAATCACTCACAACCGACTCGTGCGGTCATTTTTGACAAAAAACCTTTTTTCTCCCTTCTTTATTACCCACCTTGCACTCTTTTCAAGTCTACCAAAATAAATTACCTTCTACAAAATTTTTCTAAAAGAATAAAGGATGGGTCTAGCTCATTTGGGTTTGATTGGACATTATGAACCGATTTCCTATTTAGTAATTAGGCAGCTGAGCCAAATAGAATAATTCAATTTGCTGAATTATCTGCGATGTTTGTCCAACACCGGCGATGATATTACTAATCAATCATAACAAACTTAATAGCCATTTATTTTTAATACTGTTATTATTGGCTATTTCCTAAATTGCAACCTAACGCACTGTAAAATAAATACGCTATTAGACTTAATGCTCATCATTAAAATTTCTAGTATGTTGAAGATAATTCAAATCTGTCTTTTTCTAAATTTAATATAATATCATGGTGTGACTTTCTAAATTTAAAATTTTGATAGTACTACATATAAAGTTATAAATTATAATATCACTAGCTGAATTAAAATATGCAAATAAATTTTCAGATTATTTCATGTAGAAGAAATTTTCATTCAAAAAAATTAGATTTGGCAATAACTCTTAACAGCTCCACATTAAAATTAACGGTTACCACGTGCCCAATTAAAGATTACATTTTGTTGATGCATTAATTTAATAAACTAGAATTTTAGGCGGGCCAAATTGAATTACATAAATCCTTAAAAAGTTAGTATGCAGTTTAAATATTTAAATTTCTTCTGAAGCTGCTGAAATTGAGAATTTATTTTTGCCACAGATCATTAATTAAATAATTTACAATATGTATCTAAAAAATTTGCATTTCTAATAAATTTAAATTTTTAATGTCCACCGCCAGTGGCTTAGTGTGCTAACTTTACTTAATCACGAAGCCCTTGCCAGTTTTTGGAAACCCAAACTAGTAATAAAATATAAATATTGTATTTCAGAGTTTTAACCTCTTTAGTCATTTGAACATACATAAGCTTTCTTGTTTTGCTATGTACGTTTGTTATGGGCCAACAACTATTTAAACCTCAAGTCCTTCCCTCTTTTTTCTTTTTTAGGTTATGAGCGATAAAAAGTTACTTTTCACCCATATTTCTCTCAAAACAAGAACTAAAGTGGTCACTTAACTCCCAAAACTGCAAAAAGAATATTTACTCATTAAAATCTGTTACTTCAGATAAATATATTGTTAATTAGGGAATCAGGGAGTATGGAATTTTCTCCAACGTCACGAAATATCATTACATATATTGCTGTGTGTAAATTTTGGACCGAGGTGAGATGCCGGTCGATGGTAATTTCTCTCGGGCGATAAAAAAAATTTGAATTAAAATAGAAAAATATTTGTAAAATGTTAAAGATTAGTTGTATTAAATAATTAAAAAAGTTATGGTTTAATTTCATAGTAATTAAAAAATTAAATTCTAATTAAAGAAAGATTATTTCAGAAGTTGGTATTTGCAAGGTCGAAATAGTGAAGATAAAAACGCGTTCGTTGATAACGAGGTATTAAATTTATTAGGAATTTACCATTAAATTATTGAAATTTTATTTGAAAAGTTCAAGAAAATTAAAATTTTTATTAAAGAGTTGTTTTCAACCTTCGCACTTAGGAGAAGACAACAGCCCACAGCTCATAAATTCTTTTGTAATTATTATTTTGTATAATTAATTATTCTTCATAACGCTGGGGGTATTCTTACTCTCCAGATTCCCCGATACGTACCATATTCATCTGGAATAATAACTTCAAGAATTAAGAAAAATCTTTGTTTTGAGGTGATAAAATACAGTGAAGGACTGGGACCTATTTCCCCAGGATCTATTTTAAAATATCATGTAGTACGGTCTATCGAACATCAAAATATTTCGGCATTGATTGTTTATTTAATCTGTCAATTTTTAAAATTTTTAGTTAATATTATTTATTTCAACTATTAATAATTTATATTTATGTTAATTACCATAGTTCAATAGTCGGATCTACTAAATTTAACTGTACAGCCCATGTTATCATAGATGCAAGCCAAATTTCTATTTAAAATAAACAAACTAAACAAAATATTAAAATTATGAATTTTAACTGTTAAGTAAAGAAAACATACTTACATAGAAAAATAATATTTAAAAAACAATAAAAACGACAATAATTTATATTTACCAAAAAAATTTTAAAATAAAAACTATATAATACGATATAAAGGCCCCTATTTCACAATTATTTTTGATCATCAAACAATTTTGTATAGGAAATTTCTACTAGTTATTGCTGTAATTTTATCTCTTATCTTTCAACAACATTCAGAAAACTGTAAATTTTACATCATTGTAACAAACTAAAATTTATAATAATTCAGAATCATTTTTATATAGATTTAGCAGGTTAGTAACCTAAGAATATCATCTTAATGTTAAATTTGGCATAATCCTTAAATTTATTTCATATAATTAATATTTTATATTGCATCCATGTAAGCAGGGGTGGGCAAAATACACACAAATAAGTATCTTAAATACAAAATACAAGATACATTGAAAACTTGTATTTAAATACAAAATACAAAATACATTTGAAATATGTGTTTAAAATACAAAATACAAAATACAGTATTTCAAATACAAAATATTTGAGTATTTAAAATACAAAATACAAAATACAGTATTAAATTTTAACCAATGAGAATTAAGAAAATTATTCTTAGTTCTTATTGGTTAAAAACTGATAACGGCCGATATATTCCGTTTGGAATTTGAACCTTTATGTCTGTTAATACAGAAAAAAAAACAACATTAATAAATAATATTTAATTAATTTAAATTTTTATTTTTTAATTATATATAAACATGTTTTAATTTTTAAATAATGCGTTGCCTTTTAGAAAAACAAGCGTTTCAAATGTTTGATCGCATAACGTTCCTCTAGTTGGAGAGTGAATGATACCAGCAAATAATCGTTCTACAGCAGCAGAAGAACACAAACTAGTATTGTATTTAATAAATGCGTTTTTAATATTGGGGTACTTATCCAAACTAGAAAAACATTTGCTTTTATCGCTAAAAAACGTGATGACTTCAAATTCAGCATTTGCGGCATTATCGAAACATTCTATGTTTTGTTCGGAAGTTTTCGATAAAATTAGAAAATCGTCTTCTTCTTGAAAATTATTCGTAGTCGGAGTAAAACAATTATTCGCCTTCATAAATTTTTGTATAGTTGTAGTACAAAGAATTTTTATTCTGTTTCTGTCAGCTTCAGTTGCTGTTTCAGGTAGCCACCGAAGTTTAAAGTTGGGATGAAAACATGTAGCTATAATTGCGTCATCTATTTCTTCCGATAAATTAAAAAATTTTTTAAAGCGGCGGTTTAAACTGTTCATTAATTCACTTGTTAAAAGCGTCACATAAGATGATGCATGATGGGAGTCGATCAGATTCTGCATTCTAATTTTTAAAGAAAATAATGTTGGAAGCAGTTGTCCATAGTAGCAATTATTTTGCGCTTGAAGACAATCCAAAGCACATGCTATTGGTTTCATTATACTACAAAATTCCTGCAAATACTCAATTTCTTGTTCTTTAAATGTATTATTTAAAGAAAGCTTTTCGAATAAAATATTCAGTCGATCTTGATGCTTTAAAAGATTTTCAAGAGAATCGAACATAGAGTTCCATCTGGTTGGACAAGGGTACATTAATTGGCAACCAAGAACTTCCTGAATTATTTCAGAACTTTTTGGTCGCCGCGATGCATTCCATAGTGTTTGACACTTAGCAAGAGCGGGATGGTGAGCTCTTGAAGTTGATTTGGATTTTATTATGGCTTTGTTAAAATCGGTTGTGCCCAACAAACTTAAGGTATGACTTGCGCACCTTAAATGGTTGGGCAAATATATTGGAGATTTTTCTTCTTCTATTGTATCAAACTGAAAATCATCTGAAAAAAAATATGATATATTATATTATTATGTTAAAAATAGTAAAGACAAACTAAGACCGGTCCTGTTCAGTAGTCAGGAACGACACTCCTGACTATGAACACACCAATAGAAAAAGACATCACTTAAGTAAGGGCCTGATAAAAAAGCTAATAAAATATTTGAATTGCCAGGTATAATGATGACTTTGTAAGCAATTTATATAATATTTAATAAAATGGATGATATTTACCTTCATTATCCAAATCAAAATCTGGACAAGAAATTCCAAATTCTTTAAAGGCCTTTACAAAATTTGATGCGTTATCTGTGACGGTTGATATCAATTGTTCCTGTTTTAAATTAAATTCAGAACTGATTTCAAATAACATTTCTGCAACTTTTTCATGTGAATGGGTTCCTTTAAACCTTCTACAAGCTAATATACAACTCTTTCGATCAAGAGTTTCAACGTCAATCTAAAAATATAATAATATGAATACCAATGAATACCAGTTAAACCTATTTAGATAGGGATTCTTGTGTTGCCTTTCTTAGGTAGAAACCGGCTAATCAGATTGAAGTATTTTCTTCTACCCTTTAATCTTCTTCAATCTGATTGGCTCTATGGTAATCTTGAACTAAAAATTGTTAAAAGTATTAACATTGTTTTAATATTATTAATGGTATAAATATTTACCCAGTGAGCAGTAACTCCCATAAAGCTTCTGTGCTTTGTTGACCAAATATCGGCTGTAGTCGAAATATATTTAACATCTTTCAAAACTTCTTTTAATTTTACACAAATTTTCCTATAGTCGTCATCAATTTTTCTTCCCAGGGTACGTCGTGACATTATTTGTACTTCTGGTTGAAGATTTAGAATTAGTTTTCTAAAATTTTCGTCTTCAACCGTCGACAATGGTTTCATGCTATTTACAATATAATCAATAACATTTTGATTGAAAATGTCTTGTTTTGAAAATTTACTGCAGAAATTTTCGATTTTGGCTTGTTTTAATTTATTACCATCCAGATCAACCTCACATTTTCGTTTACTTCTTTTGCCAATAATCTTGTTATCTACTTTAAAATTCTCAAATTCTTCCAATATTTCGGGATGCAATCTCTAAAAATAGTTATCAACAGTTAAAAATAAAAATATTGATTATTGTGGATTATTAACATAGTTAATAATTAATAATTATAAAGCTTTGTAAATTTGCATAATTATAAGGATGAGCAATGGGCATGTGCTTCTGGGCTAATAAAAGCCAATAATATTAAAATATCAAAAATTATTGTAATCAAAAATAAATTGTTTTACTTACCTTTAAATGAGTTTTAAAATTTGTAGTACTTTTCACCGTTCCACTAATTATCGTCGTTTTCTTTTTACTGTAACACAATTGACAAATAGCTTTTACGTTGCCATTTTCGTGTTCAGTTGATATTTTAAAATATTTTCCGTTTAAAATTACAGGTAAATCCGAAGTTTTAGCACATTCATCTTGAAGTTTTACATTGTTACTCGTGGAATCCATAATTAATGCGAATTATTTATAGTGTCTTTTATTAAATATTGTTACGTTCACTTTTAATTTTGTTTAAAAAATGAAAAAGTGTTCGTAACTCAATTAAAATTAATAACTATTTGACAGCACCTAGTATTTTTTAAAGAAGTGCAAACTGCATACATAGCTAAAAAAAAAAGAAAAACCGACGTAAGCAAAAGGTGCTTGCAAGTTCGAAGGAATTTGCGACAGCAGTGCACCTGCAAAAAAAACATCGAGTTATTGTCGGGGAAGAACTAAATAAAAATTATGATGAGGTCAACTTTTCGAGCAAGAGAACGAAAAAAGACTCAGTTTTTTCAAGAACGTTGAGACAATTGGTCAGAACGAAAAAACTCATTTTTGGTTAGGTACTTAAATATGGTCATTAGGTTTAAACAAAAATAATATAAGTTAACAGTGACAATAAATAAAATAAACAATAACATTTATAATGAATAGTGCATTTAGTGATGACAATTTAAGCGAATTCTATTTAAATAAAGACAAATTATATAAACGATCCTGAAAACCAACAAAAACTCAAAAAACCATTGAATTTCAATAACAACAAACTTGTGATTTTGTGGTACGGTTGTGTGTTAAAAAAAAATACAATTAGTTTAAGACATATAAAATTTTGTGTTAAGTTTTGTCGAATAGTATATGGAATGCCGATTTGGATCGGTAATAAATTGGTAGTCTTCTAAGCAAAATCATCCTCAGCACGAATACCTCCGTGAAGGTGATCAACAAATCAACAAAAAAGCCACGTCGGGTATTCGTAATTAATAACTTATATGGGTAAAGTACCATTTTTATATGTTGATAAAAGTATGATCCAAGTGTAAATATTGTAAAAATCATTAGTATAAGTTTAGTTTGTTCTTGTTTATTTTTTTTTTATTCAATTATTTCATTTAAATTTTAATAAGGGTGAATGGAGCGTAAATGTTAGGATTATTAATATTAGTAATAAGTTGATTATATTAAAAATTTCATATATTTGTGTAAATAAATTTAGTGTTACTGTAAGGATTTTTAATTTTTCTAACAAGCTAAAAACCAATACGTCAAAATTCCTACCAGGCCCGGGAAAAGTTTTATTCTCTCCGTGAGAGCCAGCCGGACAATTGTTGGTAAGTTCAAAAAAAAATTAGGGAACGCAACAATATAGTTACCAGCAGCTAGACAAACTATTCGAACTTCTTTCGTTTTTGTTTCTTTTTCCTTAACTTAAACTAACCTTGCAATAAATAAAATAACTGTAATTCTGTAAATGATATGAAAAATATATTTATATATATATAATATAAGGCTCAACCTATTAGCAGGTTGGTATTGTGCTTGTGTTGGTATTGTGCAAGTGGGAGAAAAAAATTTATTTCATGACTTTTAGGGCACACCCTGTATACTGTATACAAAATAACAGATATTTCTATTTAAAATACAAAATATTAAATTTTTTGAAAATTTGTATTTGAAATACAAAATTTGATATAAGATACAAAATACAAAATACAAGATACAGAAAATATTTGTATCGTAAATACAAAATACAAGATACATTAAAAATTTGTATCTTAAATACAAATACAAGATACAAAATGTATTTTAAATACGTATTTCAAATACATGTATTTCAAATACTGCCCAGCCCTGCATGTAAGTAGTGTAAAGTGAAACTAACTTAATTTGTTAATAATAAATTAAGTAGGGTAATTTAAGTACTTTTCCGTAATTAAATAAATTGATTTACGACATCAACATGTTTTGCACATCAGGTATTTTATAGAAAAATGATACAAAATATTATAAAAATTCTTGATACGTAGGAAAAACCCGAGATAGGGATATTTGGCCCAATGGATTTTTCTATAATAGGTATATCAAAAAATACCTTGAAAAAAAATTGAAAAAAATTTAATAACAATCAGTAAAGCCAGATCAATAGGACCAAATTTTTCCTAAGCTAAGAAGGAATCTTTTGGATCGAATATCCCTGTGGATCAAAAATCCCAAGTTTTTCTACATGGAAAATGTAATGTAAAAATAAGCATAAGAACACTGCATACCAGCGAAAGAGATTCCCCTTAAGAGCCAGTATAAAGCATTAGTGTATAATGCAGATTTGATTTATAGGTGCACTAAGTTGGTCGATACAGTTTTTTGACAGCTATAATAGCCATTAAGCAAAAACAAATGTAGCGAATTACTATATTGCTACCTTACATTGAACGCCTATTTTATTACCTCTAGATGAACGGTAAAGTATTTTTCATTCAAGGTTTTTATCTCAACTTCATATAAATTTAAATTTAGGTTTACCATTAATTCCTCGATTAGTTCTTAAACTATACAATAACTTTCCAAGTGAGTTTATTTTTTATACCAGAGAGTTTTAAAATTCTAGAAGCTTTAAAAGAGCTTATTTGAAAAAAAAGCTTCGCTCTCATCAGCGGCGTGCGCAGATCAAATAACATTTAATATCTTCTGTTTAATTAACATTTTTATATACTGTAAGTAATATAATTAAAGAGCAGCAAATTTTCAAAGAAAGGAATTTTTTCTCACGAATGTAAAAATGTTTTTCAATTTGTAATTAATTAATAACAAACAATATAACAATTAAAGCATTACGTAGAGTACGATAATTTTCAAAACACATTTTAATGCAATAAACAATCATGAAGTAAAGGTTGATGTCCGGAAGAGACGTTCATTCATTTATCGACCAAGACATGTATACTTCTGTGTTCAAACATTGAATGAATAATTTTTTTGCTATCTTCAAAATATTTCATGCTCATAAAATTTTAATTAAATTTTGCCCATGCTAATGGCTACTAAATAGCATGTCAAATTTTAGTATCGTTCTAATTAACAAGCTACTCATCAGTAAATGTTAATATTAAATTAAAAAAATTATCTCTCCGAGGCACGTAGATAACTTATAACTAGAGCCCGGATTCTAAGCTTTTTGCTTTTTGCTCTAAATTATAAGCAGAAGATATTCCTTTTGGATCTTGACGTTTTTTAAAAATTGCAGTGATTTGACCTAATGTTGATAGTGCTTTTTTTGGTTTTTTTTTTAAGATTTTGCTTAAAACGCATGTTAGTGCTTATTGGAGCTTTTTTTAATGATCGACAAAGTACATGATTAAAGCTGGAACAGAACTCAAAGTATTTTATGAAAATTTAATTTACTGTACATGTCTGGCACATGAGCTATCCTGTGTTGCCGAAACAATTTGTTTTAAATTTTCTTTCGTTAATAATTTTATTTCAAATGCAAAAAGAATTTTTGTAAAGGTGCCTTTGAGGGTGTAAACTTATAAAGAAAATTTTCCTGATTACACCTCTACTTCCTAAACCAGTGCTGACAAGGTAGGGAACGTGGTGCAATGCTGTCATATATTATGGGACAAATTTTGAAAATTTTCAAAGATAATTGTTTCTGAATTGTCAGAGTTATCGTCGGCACCAATAAAAGAATGTCAAAAAATTTTTAAAAATACATTAATTCGAAAACAATTAAGTTATACTATTAAAGCTAACTTTTCATACGTTTCATCATCTATGGAAAATTTGGAAAAAAGGTATTTGCCTTTAGTGGAATCGGTAAAAATTATAAATAATCTCAGAAAGAAAACTTTGGAGGTGCAAGGGAGTGTGGGACATCAAAGCTATGTCAAGTTTTATGCGTCCCCTGAATTGCAAATTTTAAAATGCCGATTTTTTGAAAACTAATGCATAATCCTACAAAATTTTTGTTGTAATATGCTTAGAAAAGTGCCCTCTTTCCAATAGTTCATAGGAAAAACTTCAAATTGTGAAGTGAATTAATTGACAGTAACGCAAATGGTCTCCTATTACGTCGGTCGGAGCAAAGTTTTTCGATTTATAAGCAGGTGTTAAACGACAGACAACAATCTTTCATAATGAAAAATTTGGAAAAATATATGATAATTAATTTTTAGAGCTTTTTTAATTTTATAGGACTTTTTCTTTGTTTTTTGAAACTTTTTAAAGCGCTTATTTTGAAATTATAAGCGCTTATAAATCCGGGCCCTATTTATAACACCCCGAAGAATCCAATTGATTCGTCCAATCGGGCGATGCCTAAATTTTTCTCCATATTTCTAAGATGAATGTGTTTAGTTTTAAAACGGTACATTGGTTAAAAATTTGTTGGAAATAAATTATTTTTATAAAATTCTAATTATTTAAATAAATCTTACTTTAACATAAAAGATAAAATGTAAAAGAAAAATTGAAAAATAAACATTTCTGTAAATTATAATGACCTACACGGTTTTATCCAATTTGTGTGGGATCAAAATTAAGAAAAAATAGTGGATAAGATAGGATTCGTTCAAATTTTTTAAATTTATTAGTGATTTTAAAAATTAAAAATAATTTGAGCGGTATTTATAAAAGATGGCGAGTGTTTAGAATAAATTATTGAGTGTTTTAAATAGTAAATTTGCATAGATAAAAGTCTAAAAATATTTTTAACATTTTTAAGATTTTATCAACAATGAGCACTTAATAGAGACATAGGTGCATTTTATATTACGACATAAAAAAAGTCGTTAATACCCAAAAAATTGCTTTTTAAATTATAAGCATAATGGTCGAGATTATAAATTCGTTTTCTAAGAATTTTTGAAAATGCGGTGTTAGTCGGGATCGTAAAATGTTACAAACAAAATTTCAAAAATCAATAGGAAAGTTGAAATCTTGTAGTCTGTCAACTTATAACTTACCTCAGGAGGATTATAATTATGAAGGGAATTTTAAGTGTCGGGTCAAATAGAATTCAGGTAGGTGACCTTAGCTTTGGGCACAAAGATGACTTTAGGTTTACCTTTTACAATTTATGGCCAACAATACTTTAAATATTTCCGATAAACCAAATAGTTTTATTGCTTTATACTCTAGTGAGAAATAAACCCTGTGGGAATCAAAAAAAGTTTTAAGATGTAGAAAAGTGGAAAAAACTGACTAGAAAGTTTAAAAGGGCAACAGGGATTTTATGGTATAGTTTATAAATTCACTTAGCGTTAAAAGAGCGTTAACCCGAAGAAACAAATATCAATGCTAGCTGTTGTGTCAAAGAATACCACAATAATGAAAAAAGTTCAAGTTTTCGAAAGTCTAACTACGCTATCCATATGCTATCCGCCTTAATTGTTAGTGTTTACTTAACTGTAAGAACTTTTATGTATAGGTACGTAAACCTTAGCTCGAGACATGACATTAAGTTGTTTATTGAAGCTTTTGTTGTACTTCACAATCATCTTTCAGTCATTTTTTTGCCTATTTCAGAGTTGAAGGTCATTAAAAATTGTCGATTTGAAAGGATACAATAAAATATTGTAATACTTAGGTATAGATATTCGGGCAAATAGACGGATCCAAACCAACGAAGAGAAAGCTTCTGATCGGAGAGCATCTCCATTTTTTGGCCCAAAATTACTCGCAGCGTAAATATACGCAAAATTTCGAAGTGATTTTAAAAAGTTAATTTTGATAGTGAAACTATAAAAGAAATGGAGATAACGCCTTAATAACAATAATAAAGATAAAAACGTTTTGTTCACTTTTACAGTACAATAGGTAATTTCAGATACCTTACAACGGTTTTAACAACATTAACATGACACAAACGCCATTTAGAAAGCCGATAGTGGTTCTTGGAAGAAATAACACATTCTTCCTTGGTAAATTAAATATTAACAGTAACTAATATTCTAATAACTACCTGTTTGATTTTTAAAATAATATAGAGAAAATGAGCGACACCACGAGATCTGAGACGACATCCGCTACGGATGTGCTGTCATTATATCAAGATAAAGCAATTCCGATATTATCCGGTTTGTATGAATTTTTAATAATATACATTCGTATATTATAATCTGCAACAACCAAATGAACTTCATTCGCAACACAATATTATCGAACATAACCTCAAATCTGATAAGCAAACTGCAGCAATCGAAAAGAAAAGATAAAATCTTATACTATGTAGCGCAGGTATGAATCATTCAGAAAAGTATTTTGGAATAAAGTTCAAGAAAGATTGACAAACCTAAATATACAAAATGATTCACCAACGCCATAATGAATTGTTTATTAATCAATAACTTTAAACTTTGAAAAGGTGACCTTTTCCCGATGCTGTAGAAAACTAATTGGGTTTCCGTCGTCTTCTTTGTTAACAAATAAATCGCTGCCGTCGGTATGTTAATTTTTCATCTCAAACTATTTGAACCTGAAGCAATAGTGGTAGCTATATTTATAGTAGAAAAAGTCATATGATTTATTACCAAAAAATACCTGCAGGACCGGATTTTCATCAAGTCATGGGCAACTTTTCCTGTATCGAAATAATTATTGAATTGGATATCGATTAGCTTTTATTTTATCTTTTTCGTTGAAACTCGAGCCAAAAACTCATGCACTAAAACTTTTGACGTTGTTTCATTTTTAAAATTAAGGCACGCGATCGTAATTTCTAACCTGATCGGCATGATATTACAGTTTTGGTAAACTTGAAAAAAGATGCTAGTATTATTCCTACACAGAATTAATATACTTAAATAAAATATTAAAATTAAAACAAAACAATTAGATGACGTTTAAGTTGAAATTTACTTGGTAATTAACAGGTTATGTAATGTGTATTTTGGCTCACCTGCCCGACCTTCAAACTTGCTACTAATGTCATGACAAATAAACCTCGAACTCTGATCTCGTTTAGCCAATTTACGACTAAAATTTTTGAAAGATTTCAAAGTCCCAAATTCATATAAATGTTAGTTGTCTTGCTTGTTTGAAGTGCAATTTATTCCTTTGGAATATTTAAAATTAAATTAGAACTGCCAAAAAAAGTTCAATAATTAAAAATAAGGGTTTCGTCGGACGACGTGGGTAAAATCGTATTCCGTTATTACATACTATATTTTTTGAACCGTTCTGTTTTGGAAGAAGATGCTTGTCACATGTACCTTGTCACAAGATTTTCTATTGTAAAATTCCAAGAAACAAACAATTATCGCCAATCGCAGGTCAGACCCACCTGACTCGACCTTGTATACCTCTATTTACTCACAAGTTTCTATTTTTCAGTTAAAAGTTTTATTTTAAAATGTACCCAGAGCTATTGTACGAAAAACGATTTCAAAACCAATCCTTTCGGTGACAGATAGCACCTACTTACGACCTACAAAGGCGCCCGAAAGGGCTGAGTAGTGTTGGCAAAAAATTTAAGAGTCTGGGTACCTCGATTAAATTAATTTCTCTATCCACTCTATCGGTATTTCATTCGTAGTGCCAAAATCGCTCTTGGTGTTGATATCTTCGTCGACCATCAAAAACAACTTAACAACAATTTAATTAATAAAGATTAATAAACTAAATGCTAAGTTAATTTGTAACAAAGTAATTAAGACCGATGTAATTAATTAGCGCTAATTATAAATGGACATTATGAAGCTGTTGATATTTTAAAATTAAATTTATTTCACGGCGTTCACGGCATCAGGGTCACGTTAATGTTCAATAAAATCTGCTCTAAAATTATGTAGTCATGTTTATTTCGTTATATGTTAATTAATATTAGTAAAATACAACTTCGACCTGATTTTAAAGGCAACCACTTAAAAATTCATCTGCGTAATCTACATAAAAATCTGAACCTGTCAACTTGGACTTGGGTTCAAATTTTTTCAATTAACTGAAAATGCCAGACAAAGACTAACGATTCCATTTTCCATTAAGCTTCTGACTGAATTCCTGCGTTACCGATGTATGGACGAAGAATATTTAATAGAAGCCATTACAATTAAGATTACAAACACGTCATTTCTCAAGTGAGGTTTTTAAAAAAAATTAGTAACCAACAAGAAGAGGTAACTATTATGTCGTGAAGAAAAATTTAATCAGCGAACTTTATACAAAGAAAATAATCAAGTAGAAAAGTTTCCTATAATGTTTACAATAGAATGTGGTTTCGACGCTGGCAAACTTGTCAACCTGTCTGTCGATGTGCAGTGCATGATAATTAAGCTACGCTCAGTTCGTCTACAAATTTACTTGTGTCATCCAGACGGTTGTTTATTTTCAAAAATATATCCATGCAATATCAATTTTGCTATTATTTGTACAAGTTTAACAGTACTATTATGAAATTTCACTTTCGTTGTCTTTTTTGGCTCTAAAGTGCTTTAGTGCCGCCCGCCATCTTTTTGTTTAATTTTGTAACAGTGGTTTATTTCGTGTTAAAAATGCTCATTATTACTCAAAATATGCAACATGACAGACAGTTTTGACGAACTAATATGTTGCAACCGCTTTTAGAACTTTGCAACATCCCATATAATGAGATAAATTAATATTAGATTGTGTTATGGAAGAATTTGCCAAGTATTTAATATAAATTGTACATTAAAAATTTTTTGTTATATTCATTCGATATATATAAATTTTAACTATTTATCTAATGTATTTTAATATGTATTATACGATGTATGTATATTATGTATATACAATTCATAATACATTGCCTGTTGTATATATACTAGTAATAGTATTATACTATAAATTACAAATATATTTTAATTCTTCTATTGACAACAAGTTTTGTATAAAATGTGATTAAATATATACCATTGGAGATGGTAGAAATACCATTGGCGTAGAAGATAGGACCAATACTTTGTATTGGTCAAGATAAATTAATTTGATTGAGTAGATTTTGATAATGTTTTTTTTTAATATTAAACAAATATTTCAAGACAAAAAATAAAAGGGGAGGTAGAAATCACCATTGTATTATTTTTTGCTTCGCCAATATTGGCCGAACGAAAGTAGCAATTATTTATTGTGACTTATTTCATCAGTTATTTATTAATTTCAAGAACATTATAAAAATTGTCAATGTCAATCGTTGTAAATAATAATATATTATCTTAGTTTAATTAGGCATTGTTCTGTGTGTTATGTTTGTATATTATATATATTCGACATAGAACAATAATTTGTTGGTTATGTATGCGTAGTCAAATATACTGTCCATAAAATGTTAAAATATTTATTTAATCATTGTATTTTAATTAACAAATTGTTAAATAATTGCTTACTATTAAAGATCGTAATAAAATGATATCTATTAATATAACTATCAAATCGTTAATATACGATGACCGTCTGTCCGTAAAACTCGTTCTGTTTTGCATTATAAACATTTTAATATAAAGAAAATTGGTAAAGAAGGTATCGAAGTGTTCAATAAACTGTCGCAAAATATCTCAATTTAAATATTCTCTATCGTAAAATCTAAGCTCAAGCTTGAGCCTACACGTAATCCTTCGCAATTTTCACATAAATATACTTGTAAGTTGTACAAAACTGCAAAATCTCACGTAATCCTTGATATAACTCGAGATTTTTATACAAACACTTCAAAATTAAGTGTGTAACATCTTGTAAAAAATTCTATCAAGTGACTAAATCTAAAATCTGACGAGATTCAGTTAAATGATGAATAAATTAAAAACGCGAGTTCTGTAATTATTGAAATAACTGTTGTTAACACCTTATGGCACTTTTAATTATTAGGTTATTTTTAAAAATTTAATACAACAAAGAGAGTTGAAGTGACGCACGTCTTTCATAATATTTTCGCTTTGTTATTTAATTGTTAATTTTGATAACTTTTACTGTATACTTTAATGAAGAAATACCGAAATCACAAATCACATAAAAAAATGATTTTTTTATTAGTTTTTCAGTTAAATAAAATATATTTAATTTTAAAACTTTTACTTGGCTTCCGCGCTCGTTGGACAGGCAATAATTTGTAAACGACCTCTGCTTTACAATATAAAAATTTTTGTAATAAATTTTTAAAAACTACCCACTGCGTATTTTCTAACACGAGGAATTAAATATTTTAAAAGTATTTAAATATTTTAATATCCAGTTTTTACAATAGCAAGTAACCACCCACTTAAATTTGAATTTTAAAATAATTTATAAATCACCATTTAATGTGGGTATAGAAAAACAATTTTATTGGTGCATAGCTATAAAGATATTGTTATTGCAAATAAAAATTTAATATAAAAATCTGATAAAATATTTATTTCGTCTAAATTATTTTATTGCTTTGTGGTGCATTCCAAAATGATTTTCTATTTACCAAATTATGATGGTCACCCAAACGAAACAAACCTAATTCAATGTTAAGTACTTTTAAATAACTTGTTGATTTCAATTAAAGATTTAGAACACCCTTTCACCATAATGAGGGTCAGAAATACATAATTTTTCCTCATTTCAAGTTCCTTTAAAAACCACAATAAAAAGTCGAAGCAAATAATTTTTTCTCTAGCTGTGTATTCTATTTCGTCTGGCAAAATGTGCTAATCTTCAGATTTTATTCTGACTATACCGACAAACAATCATATATACATATGTCACCGATTTAATAATTGACACTGAATTTAAATTTATCAATACAGGATAATGGGAGTACATTATAAAGCAATTGTTTATTAATTTCTACCTGACAATGTTTTAAAAGGTGTGTTCAATTTTTTGGGAACTTCCCAAATGGACGATCACAGTTAAAGTGATATTTGCGATAAGGCATAGACACGGATGGTCATTAAGTTGACCAATTTGCTGGTAACCAATAAATGCTTGTAAATTTTTCTTGTGTCTGGCTCCACTCTTTTATGTCATAATCAATACGCTTATATCTGCGAAAAAACTGTTTAGCATAATTTAAAGGAAATTGATGGAATTATATCGATATATGGAGTTTGATCAAACTTGCAAAATAAATTCCGTTTTCCAATTTAAAACATAACTATCCAACTTGTTAGATAAAATCAAAAGCTTCATTGCTTTACAGCTCTGATAGTTGTAATTACAACAAAACATATCATCATCGCACCGATAAGCAAAAAACTGGAAAACGTTGGTGTTGTGAAGCCGATGTAGTTTTAATTAACATTCAAATCACACTTCTCAATCAATCCATTAGAAGTTACACTATCTTTTTATTTTAAAATTTTACTAATTTGAGGTTCTCATTGTTAGATAATTTCAAGTTTTACCTCCATTAACAGTCGTGTTGGTAAAACCTATAATCAAATTTATTGTTGTAATTTATGGGAAGTACATCAGTTTATTGAAAGAACAAATTTTATTCAACATTTTCAATCAAGTTTCCTTTTACGTTTCAAATCCGACTATTATTCGATTTCTTTCAGCCACTTTTGGTGGGAAAAACTTTAGAGGAACCAGAAATTCTACTTGGTTTCGTACAAATGTACTGCCTACATATTCTAATGGTCAAAATAGACTATTTGCAAAATATTTTTCAAAAATCTCCTTTCTCCTCTGGAAGATCGTCACGATTAATGCTCTGCTTCTTTACTTTTTTTTAACGCCAACTATTTATAAACAAATTATTATAAGACGTAAAATTTGTTTAGTGGTTAGGGAAATACAATTTTGCTAAAAGTTAGGATAAATTTCAACGATAACATTATAGCTAATCTGACGTCATACCAATATTTGTATTATTTTTATTTTATTTTATTGGAATTGAGAAGCAGTTTTCTCTGAGGAAGTGCGCTTAAAAAAGTTATAACAAACCTGAGTAACACCATGCGGGCCAAACCACGGGACTTTCGGTATCCATTTCTCTCATCACCCTTACAGAAACATTCAATTTTATATTAACCCCTAACGATTCCACTTTAATGTTTTAATTGTTAATAATAAATTAAAAAAATTAACTAATACATCCAATACACTACAAATTAAAATTTGAGTTTACCACTTTTTTTAAATTGTTCCTCTTCTTGTAGCAAAAATTGTTTTCGTATGAGTCACTAAATTTAATTAAATCACTTCGATTACACTCGATGGAAGCGGTGATTTTTACACTCGAACTACGGAAATTTGTTTGTAACTTCGACAATAAAATAACACTACGAAGCCGTGACTGCGGCAGGTGCAGGTGAGATAGGTGACCATGGACGGCCTCGGCACGGTGCGCACTGATCAAGAGTGCTCTCTTTTGGAATTGGTCGCCACCACTCACTCCTGTCATTCGGTATAGAGACCAGTAGTAATGGTACACAGGCACCCAGAAGCAAATGGTACTTTTTACCTATAACTTTTAACAAATTACAGTTGCGGGTACCATTTCGCCGTGGCCGGATCGATTCATAAGACGATCGTTTTAGGTAATCGCCCTTCCTCCTCTTCACAAATAATAAAAATCGTAACAACTAGACCAAATCCAATTTAACGAAGATTGAAACGAGAAAATCATAGGTGGGTACTTTGACCATCATATTCATCGAGCAAGAACCATTTTTTATGATCACACATGGAATCCGTTTTTTAAATTTATTCAAAATTCTTGTTGACGTCAATCGCAAAAAGTACATCTACATTTTTAATGATTGCAGCTATAAAAATAAATTTAATCGGCAATCAAAAAATTGTGTCACCGATGCCACTCAAAATAAGGCCCAATTAAAGGAAACTTTAAACGGCAAAAGTATTGTGAAAATATTGGGTACGTAGTTTTACGGTTACAAAACTCACGAACAACAATGTTTCCAATCATTTCTTGCGAGTTCAAAAAAACCACAAAATAAACGATAAAACGTTCTTATATAAAATTCTAGAGGAAGTGTCGAACCGCATAAAACTAAATAAGAACGGACACGTACAAATTTAAATTATAATAAATTTTATTTTTCATTCAAACATACAAACCCATCTAAATAATTGCCTTCGATCTATTCTTCTCCCACCAGTTAAAAACGTGCAAAACCATGAATGAAACAATTTTAACTATAATCGATACACTGGTCTCTATAAATATATACCTGTGCTGTACATCACGAAATTCAAAAAATAAATCAAGAAGTGGTATTCGTGTCTCTCTCTAACTTCCTTATATAATCGACGCCTTTAACCTCCACGATTGTTTAACACAGGTAGGAGAAAAATTATTTGTTAAATATATGCGACAAAGACGCAAGAGTGACCTTTGTATGTGGTGCAAAATGGAGCGATGGATTATCGACTCTCGGGAGAGAGACGAATGCGATAGGTCAGTCGGGGGAAAAAGACGGACGCACGGCTTAGAGAGAAACGGAAAATGGATATAGAGAGCAACTGCTAAACGAAAGATAGAAATGCTACGGTAGCCTGTTGGTCAACAAAGAAGGCAACAGGTAGTTAAAAAGAAACTCACCGCTGGTTTAGATTGGTTGGAAGGGGATGGAAACTATACTATGGAAAAGTGACGATAGGAGACCACGGGAGGTTGTCGAGGTTTAGTTGTTACAAGAATGCACACCAAGTCGTGCTTTCGAGCAACAGGTGTGTGAAAAAGGACGGAAAATGAAAGGTAATATGTACGACCCAGGTAATAAAGTATATAACAGATATATTTCAAAAGAATACTTGTATGTCATTAGTAAATAAATAAATACATTGATATTTTAGAAAGACATAAATTTAAATTTATTATTTGCCACGAATTACCGGGCACCTTTTCCTGCCGATGATTATTATCGTTGTCGGCGAAAAGAGAAACAATAAGAAGTCGTTTTTGTTGCAATTTTGTAATTATTTAGTGGTTGGCAGTAATGCTCTACTTTCGTCATTTCTGAAATGAAAGTGACGGATAAAATAACCCGTTGTTCCACCTGTTTATCTTTGCGTCAGATATTTTAAAAAGGTTATAAGTTTTAACAGTAATATTTTATTAATAAACATTAAAATATTAATTGACTTTTATTTCGGGTCACCACGAAATCTTTCATCTTTCCTCGAAATCGAGAAGGGGAACGTGGAAAAATGAGTATAATGAATATTTTAAGAGGTAGGTTGCAGTATTAAGTAAAGAAGTTAATTGCAGAAAAGAAAAAGAGCGTTTTAAAAAGCAGACTGTGACCTGGGGACATCTCCTAATTGGCGGCCCAACCTGTTATATTATCAGGAATCTGGTCCGGAGTTCAATCAGGCGCGATGCACTGCTAAATAACCTCATGAACTGTTGCAACGGCAGCCTTCATAAAGCAAACCCACCTCTTCATCTTATGATCCATTAAATCAATCCAATGTCGTTATCCAGAAGTAATTTTTCATCCGACTTAAAACAATAATAAAGTCAATTATAAAAATAAAACCGGCAGAACAGACACGAGAATTTAACGATTATATACTGCAAGAACACATTAGAAAATAAAAAAATATCTATTAAAAATTTTATTAATGAATGTATTTTTAAATCATTTTTATAGCGATTTATCAAAAGTCACTTTAAATTAATGAGCATCTAAAGACCTCATAGAAATATTAACTAACACTGGCGTTACTGAAAAAGCTTCCGTTCGGAGCTTAATCCTCAAAATTAGTTTAAGCTTAAAATTGCATTATTTTCTTTTGGCAAAATATTTTGATGCAAACACAAACGCGTAAAAAAACCCATACATTTACGGATATAGTAAAATCAATCTCGAGAGATTACTGTTTCAACACTTTTTCTAGCAATTGCACTTTAAGCCAAAGACTTCTTTTCCGATTAAACATAAAATAACGAGAGATGATAATTTCAATTACGTTGGTTCTGTAATAACCCAAGGAAATAATTCTACACCGTTTAAGGTAGGCGAGTCCTTTATATGTATTTGTATAAATTTTAATTTGTTCGTAATTTTATGAGGATAGTAATCGTAAAACTTATATATAACGATCTCTATTTAGTCGAGAACTTAGTTATAGAAGTTCCTTAATGAGAATCTAAAAATTTTTATTGGTGTACATAAACTGTTCATTAGCAGTAATTTTGTCGGCAGGTCGGGAGTAGATAACTAGATTTTATAATATCTAATATTTTATGCAATAATAAGCTTTATTTTCCCAAGCTCGACTTTCCGAAACACTTAAAATTAAAAAATCCCAAGGCAAAATAACTAATTTTACGTGCAAAGAAGACTACCGTATAAACCTCTTATGTGGGCTTTGAGAAGTCATCGGCAATAATAATAAATGCTTTATCAAGCATTGAGCGAAAGTAAATATAAAATCCTATCGATCTATAATTAAATCATTATAGTAAAAAATTAAATTAAATTCGGCTAGGTATATTGAATTGAAATAATAATTTGAATTATATAAAGTGAGCGACAAAAACTGGTCAATTGCCGGTGGCACACAGGTCAGCGGAAGTAAGGAATTATCAGCCTCGGTCACGCTGCCCACTGGCAATGCAGATGCACGGCCACTGGCCACAGGATTCGCGGCTAAGTACACATCCTTCTTCGGTTCGAGATATTAATTATAAAGCCAAGATATCGTAAACCTTACAGCAGTTACATAAAACATAGGATACATTAAAACGGTCAATGCTAAAATTTTAATAATTATTTCATTTCCAAAGACAACCCATCAAATACTCGAATTAATATAAAAGAATTTGAAATAATCGCTTCCATTTAAATTATAGTTCAACATATAATTTATATGTACCTACACCAACTTATATTTAATATACATCGCAAGATATTGCTTTGTTGAGATCCACTAAATTAGTTTTTTTGTATTGACCACACATTGGCGTAGAAACCCATACCCCGTTATTTTGAACTGATTAAACTGCTTATTGTAATTGGTAAATGTAATTTAGATTATTTTCTTCCTTTTGTTGTAACATTAACAAAGCGATACCGTACGTAAATGCCAAAAATTATAAAATTCCTAGATATATAACAAATGATGTAATTTTAAGGATTTAAATAAAAATACCGTAAGTTAAGTAATATAGAATTTATTTTTTCCAAATTTCACAAAAATATTTAAAAACCGATATTTTATGTTAACTTTTAGAAAACTGAAATTTATCAAACTAAAAATAAATAAATTAATTAATAATTAAGTTAAGTACTTAAAAATTACGTACAATCTCAGTACGTGGTTAAAACTCTGTGGTTTAATTATAAATTTAGAAGGAAGCGCAAAAGATACCTATCAAAATTATTACAAACTTAATTTTATCAAAATTTTATCAATTTTTTATTTTATAAATAAATAAATATACGAAACTGTTTAGTTCTTGAAGTTAATATTTTAATTATAGAAAGTGGATTATTATTGGATAAGTCTATCCTATAGTCTATAAGTCTATTTTTAAAAAGTTTGTTTATCAAGGTAACAATTGAGAATTTAAAAGACCTGGTAAATTTGCAAAAAAAACAATGTTTGAACAAATATTCAACATAACCTTGCACCCCAACTTTCTAATCAAAGCTGTTTCAAATTTTGTAAAAAAAAACTGGTTTGAATTTTTTAAATATTCTATAATAAAAAACATTCCATGAAAAAAAATATATAAACCAAAATTTTATTCCGTAAAATCTAAAATCCTTAAGTTTCTAAACGCGTTTCGCCCACTTCGATGGGAGTAGATGCTTAAAAATCCCAAATATTTATTTCAATTTTTTTTAAAGAAATTTCTATGGTCAACTAAACATTCAAGGGCGGTATTACTATCTAAAAACTTGATAAATATAATTTTTGTAATAAGATTTCATGATGAAAGGTTTAAATTTTGAGCCCGCTTATAATTTGCTCTCGAGAGATTGCCAACTTCCGATTTTCTGACACGAAAAATTCATGTTTTTAGATATTCTGCGCTAATATTAACGAATTTAGATTGTTTTTTAAATGTAAAATTTGATACAAAATTGGAAATTTTTTCGAAAAATCGATAAATATTTACCCTTGTGTTCACGTAAATTTGAAGATATGTATTTATCGTACATAGCATACTGTGGTGTTACAAAATGGTTCGCACCCACCCTGTACAATTTTGTAAAAAGTTTCATTTTTGTAAGTTGTAATTTTGATTACATTATTAGACAGGTGGGGGCGAATCGACGAAAATACGAAGCTTTTTGCCGATAGCGACCGCCTGAGCCTGTTGTGCGATTTTGGCTCGAGGCAGATTTTGAGATTTTTTTTGATTTAAAGTTTGAATTTATGCGAACGAATTATTGCGCTTTTTTTTGAAAGTGTGATTGATAATATTTGAATATTAATTGGAATTGGTTTGAAAATATTTTGGTCTGATTGACCGTGAAGATTATTTTGATATTGTGAGTAGAAGATTATTTTATTTGATTAAAATTGATTATTTTTGAAGAAATCGAATTTTTAATTTGAAATATTTCTTTAATTGAATTTGTTTGGAAAGTGAATAAAATTTGAATTCGAAAAGTAAAATTACTTTTAAAAAGCTACGTGTGCATTGAAAGATAAGGTACTGCATTATTTGATAATTTAAATTAAAGAGTCCCATGCACAGTGAAATTTAACAAATTTAAATTTCATAATTTTTGGAAACGAATCTGTGATATTTTTTTTATAAATTATATCATTACAATACATACATACAATCCAGTTGCATAAGAAAATCCAAAAAATAATTAGATTTTAACAAAATTGTAGTCAATAAATAAACTATTAGTTCATTATCATTATTTAACTACTAATTAATTTGAACATTTTTATAAATTAATTTTTAGTTTAAATTAAAATTCTATTTGGACTATCGATATTATATTATTATATATTTTCGTGAAACAAAATATTTCGACCCACCCTGTGCTAAATAGTAAAAATTAGTTAATTTGATTTTTAAACGTTAAAATTGGAAAAGTACAGAGTGGGGAGAAAAAGATCGAGATAGAGGCTTTTTGTGCCAACTATGGCCGACAGCGGGTGCAAGATTTGTATGCCCGCTGAATTTGATTTTTGATACGCTGAGTTTTTGATACTATTTTGAATTTGTGAGTAATAATTTTGATTTTGATTTAAATAAAGTGATTTTTATGCGAATGCATTATTGCGCCTTTTTGGATGATAATTTTTGATATTTTGGAGTTGGTTTGGATAAATTTTATGAGTGGCTACTGAATTATAATTAATTTGATTTGGAGTGATTTGGAAAGAGAATATTTCAAATAATAAATTCGTTTTGCACATAAAAGTAGAAAATTAAATTATATTTGTTCGAACGAATGGTGCAATTGATAAGCCGTCGATTTGGATAAAGGCAAATCAAACTTCATTCCCATCGAATAAAAGTAAAATTTTACAGAAATTAAATTTGGATTTGATTTAATAATTTATTTTTTGAAGAAATTATTTATTTGCATTAAAAGAATTTCTATTTTTATTTTGAAAAACAAAATTACCACAGCAACCACAACTTTTGGCAGTAGAAAACACAAGAACCCTTCGACCCCTACAAAATTATCAATTGCTCCCGCACACCAGGGTTAACCCGAGGTAAACAAGATTTGTAGATTTTTACGAATAATCCACAGCAATATATTATATTATACTATATTATAAAGCGATTTTTATTTTTTAATTAAATATTTTTGTAAGATTTGATTGCGCCAGACAATCTTTGACTGGAAGTTTAGTAGAAATTACACTTGTTTTTAGTTAAGATAAATAATTTTTAATATAATGATGATTTTTTAAAAATTTAAATAAATTTTAGTAAGGTTTATTAACTTATTAGTTTATTAATTGGTTTTATTAAATGTTAGGAGGTAAGTTATTTAAGTTTGGTTTTTCATTGAAATTCATAGGAAATTATTAGAAAGTAAAATTCTGGTTCGTATGAAAATTAAATTTTATTTTATTAAGTTATTTTTGGAAAAGTTAAAAATGAATTGGATTAGGAGATACTATAGCTATACAGCAAGTGTTATTACAGTCATATCCGTAAAAATTTGTCAAAGAAAGAAAGCTGAAAGTTCAATTATTGATATACTAGAGGTTCAAACAGGCTAAACAAGTTATAGAGGAAGAAAACTATTAAAACAAATCAATTCAAAAATTATTTATCTCAAATTACTTTTAAAATCCAATAATTTATTTATAACAAAGATTGTACTTCTCAGCAACCAAATTATCTCTCCATTTATTAAAAATAAAATAAAATATTTTAACCTGAGAAATTTGTTGTCCTTCTGGAAGAAAATTGAAGAAATTTATTCGGCATTTTTAAGATATTTATGGAAAATTAGAAGAATTTTGTATGTATGGAGCCGTACAAATTCACTACAATAAGGTTTTTCTTCTTGTGAGAAGATAAAACTTCTATTTTGAGATTTCGGCAGGTAAGAAGTAAAAAGTGAAAAATCTAAAAGTGAAGATAATTCAAATCTGCTGTGGAATTTTAAGCATTTCGTCACAATTGAGAGAAATTATAAGGTATTGTTTTGTAAAAAAAGAGCTTTAAGCAATTTTAATTTGAAAAATACAAAACAAAATATTTAAACTATAGTTGACCTGATCTACCATGCCTTAGTATTGAGGATATAGGTCTTAATATAACACTTGTAAATTTCTACACACACGCAACCATGAGGTATTTAACGGTTAGGGTAATTTTTGAGTTTTTGAAATCGTTTAGAAAAAAAAAATATTCAGCAATCTGGATCTGATGAGATTAATTCTACGCGAGAAATCTTGGATGCCATCGAAACCGTTGGTCATCGATTTGAAATTTGTAATGTTTATTTGCTAGTTTTTCATTCGATAAAATTAGTTATTTGGATTAATTTATTTTTTTATAATATGAAATATTCGTAGGAGATTTCCCAAATTAGGTCATGACTAACCCACTGAGAATTTCCAAATTTTCAATATCTTTCATAATATTAACAATCAAATTTAATAGTAGATGTTCATAACTTAGGAAGCAAATTAATTGTTCGTTTTTCTCACCATAAAACAAATTTTCCTTTTATCTGAAATTTTGTCCTTCATTTTTCAAATCATCCAAATACATTATTTCTTCAAATACTGTCTTAAATACATCTCACAATTTTTAATATTTCATAGACAAAATCTCAGTTTTCCAGCATTTCCATTTTCAAATTTACTTACTTTTCAAAACCGTTTAAATTTCATTTAAACTGTATATTTTCAATTGCAAAATGATTTTTTTAAATCTTTCCGTTCCTAAATTCTTACTGTTCCAACCCAATTCATATCAATTTTTTGAAAATTGTCGCCGATTTCTTGCATGGCTTACTTGATTTTTTCTTATAATTTTGTTAATATTTTAAAATTACTTTAATGTAATTGTGTGAAGTACTCTAGTAATTATGTATGTTGTAGTTTAAAATTTTCTAAAATTTTAATTATTTTTTGTTGCCACTGCTTTGCATTTCGTTGGTATTTTTAAACTTTTAAATTTAATTTAAAAGTGGGTAAAAACTTGTGAATTTTGTTTCTTACTTGCCTTAAAAATTGAGCGTCATTAGTAGATTATCAAATTATCAAAATGTTTAATTTTAAAATTTACTTTAAATTCCCTAAAAAAATCAATTTTCCCCTAATTCAGTTAAAATTAACTTGCCAATAATTCAAATTAAAATTCTACTCAACTGAGGGTAATCGGAATTTATCCAAACAGATCAGTGATTTTTTTTAATTATTTTGTTTTTATTTTATTAATTTCTTAGGATGAAATGTTTGCTAGTTTGCATATAATTTCTGTTTGCTGTACCGTGAAGTAAATAGGAATTAAAATTGTACGCGATAATTTAAATGTCTAAAAATCAGCATGCAAATATTGAGAAAACCAATGCAACCACGATTTCTACAGTAGTTGTTATAGGTAAAGCTTAAACAAGCAATTTCTATATTTTACAAATGTTGACGTGTTTAGAAACACCCAATAACGTGCAACATAAAATATAATTAAATGTGTCTTGATGTTAAGTATTAATAATTTTCTGTGACCTGTTACTTGCGAGGTCACAAATATTTTAAAATTATAATTAAACAATTTTATATTTGGCATTTCATTAAAATGCCATAACTTATGGTTTATCTGAACACCGAATTATACGATAAAAATGTTTCCTATTACAAATGTGCTGACAATAATTATAATAAACCGGTAATTAACCGTAATTTTTGATATTCAAATTTACTTATACTATTAAATAATTCCTGTGAACAGCTGAATATATTAACTAGTAGGGTAGTTATGTTGATAACCCTCAACTTGTTTGTAACAAATGCAATATAATAATTTATTATTTATGGTACTTATTATTACATTTATTTAATAAGTTCAAATTTTCACTACTTACGTAATGTAAGAAACGAGTAGGAAGTGAAAAATTATTTTACACAAAAACTTGTGTGTGCTGAAAATTGAAGTATACGCATGAAATTATAAAATTGCTTTTTTAATTGAGGTAAGATTTCGTTTAACTCGATTAAGTATTTATTCAATTATCAAGATTAGTCTAAATTGCTCTGGTAAAGAAGCACCTAAATCAGATTAAATAATATTTTGGTGAATGTATTCGTAAAAAAATTATAAATAAAGTAACTAGCACGAAACATAGATATCTAACCGAAACTAATACAAATAATGGTTGTTTAATTATTGCATGTAAGGGTATTAAAATGTTAATGTCGTAAACAAAAATGTGTAATTATTAATTTAAAATTTAATTGTAAAAATAATAAAAGTGAAAGGATAATTTAAGCTGGATGTATAATTAAATTAAATTAACATTCTTTTTTATTCTAAAAAAAATGTGCACCAGTTAATAAAAAATATAATTTGTTGTAATAAATTGGTCTCGCTTAAAGTGCACTATTTTAGAATGTCTCGTAATATATTTTATGTGTTAGCTTTCTTAACCAGAAAGGCGAAAAATTAAGAAAATATCTTCTGTAAACATGAGCTTACCATTTAAGCAGCAATGTAGACATCAGAAGCAAAAATGCCAAGTATCCACAATAACAGGTGAATAAATTTTTAATGTCCGATGTCTTTTAAGCAACAAATTGCGAGATGTCGAACTATTCGGAAAGTTGTAGAAGGAAAGAAATGAAAAGTGTTCAACATTAATTTTAAATTAACTTTTAATAAATGCGCGAACAAGTTTCAAACTATTTATAATCTTAAAATTCTGTAAATCGCTTTATAAGATAATTTAAAAAGATGTAATCGTTAAATCAGATACTTATCTGAAATAATCGTTGTATACCTATGAGAATACAAAATTTATAGATAAAAACAGATAAAATATTAATATTCTTATAAAGAAGTAGAAGTAATAAGCTAGACGTACAAACGAAACCGGCTTTTCTGCACTTTTTTATAACAAATAAACATACAGAGTGCAAGTAAAAATAAAGCAACTCCTGTATCGTTTTCTTTGAAGTACTCTGTATAAGAACAATTCATGTAATCAATAATTGCATAACAAATGTGATTACTCTTTCGGCACGAGTGGTAAACGAGTGTCGCAATATATTCGAGAAGGCAATCAGTTTCATATGTAGATGAACCTTTTAATTAAATTGTTATTAACATTTTAAACCATTGGTTGTATTTTAAATTATATGAAATTTAAAATTTTAATCTGGCAGTTTACAATTGTTATGACATATTATGTGATTGGTCATATAGTGTTATTGTCGACGGCCCAAGGTTCGTTACTCAATACGATGCAGTAATAAATTATTATTCTATCCCTTGAATAATTAAATAATTATACTTGCTAAGAAACTCAAGAAATTCAATTCACAGAAGTTAAAAATATTTGTTTTTTTAATCATTTATCATTCAGTTATTCCTAATTACGGCTATAAATGTGCACTTTATCTTGTGCTTAATACATAAGTATGAAATATCAGGTAACAGAGGTAGTTGAATTAGTAATACTCATTTTAATTTATTATTTTAAATAAATGTTAAATAGATATAAATTCATGGGACTTTTCGACGCCACCATTTCAACGCACTGGAAAGGATTGCACATTTGGGATTATGAAGAACATGGGAAGGTTTTGAAAAACCAGCTCAAACTGTTTTTTAAAAGTTTTATTATTGTTATTTTCGATTTATTGCAAATTCAGAAGACTTTATTCCAAATTTCTTTAAAACACCCGCAGTATTAAAATCGATTAGAGGACCACCAAATCGAAACTTTGGGAGAAATTAAGTGGAATATTGAGCAAATCAGAAGGAAATCAGAGAAAATTAAAACAAAAAAAGTGGGGTTTTCGAATTACTTCTGAATTCTGAAAATGGTTTTCAATTTATATTTTTTTGGACTTTTTCAAAATCAAAGAGTTAAGTTTTTTATAATACGGTAGAGGAGATTAAATAAGTTTATTAATTAATTAATTAACGAACTAAATAATTTTGTAACGTCACAGATTTGCATGAAAAATTAAAAAAGGTACGTTTACATTTTTTGTGTAAGTAGCCTATTGCGTATATTTTTAGAGTTACAGCAGTGGCGTAACTACCAGTGTTCAATGTGTTCGATCGAACAAGGGCCGGGCATTAAAAGAGCCCGGCTTCTGCCCCAACCAGAATTCAAATGTTTGTGATTTTTAGCACTAAACAGTGAAAGCATCGCTAAAATCAGAAAATATACGGCACATTATCAAAATAAGTTGTCTGCCACATTTCTCATGTATACCTATTTAAAATAATTATAAAGTATATTTACTGTCTGTTTCGGCTTTCGTTAAATTAAACTTGAAGCCGGCATCGATAAAGAAATAAACGGACCGTAAAAGTAAAATTTCGCATCTGGTAGCAATACAATAGGTATAATAAAAAAATAAACTCTCATCCTTAGCCTTTAGCAGATTCCGAAAAAATTCTTTAACAGTTACAGTATATTTTAATTTTTATTTACATCACACTGCAGTTCGTTACAGTATTTATGATAAGAACCAGTTGTTTTGTTTTTATAAATTATTTTAAGTTTTAAATAGTGAAGTTTAAGTTCAATTGTTTATTTTGGAATTTAATTTATTAAAACCGTCAGGTATGCTTTGAATAAAATTGTTGATTTTCTATTAATTGCTTTTTAACTGTGATTTAAATAAAACTAATTAATAATATTTATTATATTTTTTTTTGAAAAAAATTAATTTAAAACAATCTTTCCGCTTATAAGTCTATTTACATTATAAAATTTTGCTTAAAATTTTCGTAATAATTTCCATAAGATTTCTTAAAATTTGTAGATTTTGCAGATTTGTGTTCTAAAATTTAATAATTAATTTTAATAACTAATAGCAATAATCTTTTGATGATCATCCCTTGTAATGATTTTTTTTTCAAATCAGTGAAAAGTAACTTTATAACAGAAAAAATAGGTATAACGTAGGTAATGTTTTGCTGCACCTATAAAGGGGTATTGTAGACTCTTAAAACTCACTATATTTTACGTAAAATTTTAAGAAAATAGGTGCTGGTCTATTCCTTAAAATTCGTTAAAATTTCTCTTAAAAGTTATTTTAACGAGAATTTTAAGGTGGAAACAGTGAAAATTTTGTCTTATAAAAATTTTAAACAAAATTTTATAATGTAAACAGCCTTAAGATTATTTTAAAAAAATTGCACGTTAATTTAATATTCATTTAGGGGCCCGATTTTAGGGCCCGACAGTCGGAAACACAGGCCCGTAGCTGCCTTGTTACGCCATTGGATCACAGACAGAATTATTTTGAGAATTACAGAATCAGAATTTTAATCTTTAAAAATGCATATTATTGGAAACTAACACTGCCACTGGTGTCTGTCCATCACAACTTGATACTTGTGAGGTAGCTGGTTTATTTATATGTTACGGAAAAAGTACGTATCTGGAAAATGTGTACATTTACCGGTAAATGTGCACATATTCCACAGAAGTTGGTAGAAGTGCGTCGAGTAATTTAAAAGACATAGTTATTCTGACAATTACCGGTAAATGTACACATGTGAACAAGTACCTTGGTAAAAGTAAATCGACGAATACAGGATAATGTGAATATAAATAAATTAACTAACGTACCTTTCAATGTTATAATATTTTTAAATAAATAACTTGATAAATGTGAAATGCAACAGCAATAATCCGGGATGCAATAAAGATTAATTACTATGCTGGTTTTAGTTTAATAAAATTAATTTAAAGCATTAATATTTATTTTAAAATATAATTTTTAAGCCATGAGCCTGCAAAGCTTGTAGAGCTCTACTACTATTATTATTAATATTATTATTTCTTCAATTTTTAATTTATTTAAAAAAATATCTAAGTGGGTATTGCGAAATTATAATTATTGAATTATAGCACACAGTTTATAAATTATGTAATGAGTGAAAAGGTGGAGGGGGGGAGTTAAACTTGCATGACGATAAAAAGAAGGGGATTTTAAAATTTATTATAATGTTACCATCGTTGATAATTCAAATTTTATTAATATTTAGAACTTAAAATTTTTTTGAAATTAAATTTTTGAAATTTGAATTATGAATGAATTTCTGAAGTCCACGTTTTAAATATATTATTTGTAGTTGGTATTTTGCTGTTTTATTTTTTGGTTTGTTTGAGTTTCACTTAATAGTAAATAATAATAAATGATAAAAGATAAAAAATGTACTTTTCCCAACATCGCATCGCTTGGTATATGTGCAGATATTCCTATTTCTATTGGTAGTATGTACATTTGCCATAGGCGCCGGCATAAGTGCACATTTACCGGAAAATGTGTACTTTTACCGGTATACGTACTTTTCCCGTAACATATATATAAAGTAAATTACATATACATTTTATGTTACATTTTACGTTACATATAAAATTTATCATAAATTATTACTACTGCTTATATCATTTGTATACAAATAATTTTATATCATTGCAAAGTTTTAAACAAACTTTTCAAAAAAACACAATCGCCCAGTGGTTCTATAAGTTCTAGATGTTTTAACACCAAGTAATTTTTTATTCAGTGGTTTTGTAAAAGTTTTTCTTCTAAAAAAATGGCAAATAACAATCAGCCAAAACACAAAATTATATTCACTATTTTTAAGGTTTAGTTTATGATTTATTTTTTTCATTAGTTTAAATATTTTTTCATAATTATTTAGAATGCACATAAAATGAAAAATCGATGAAATATTAAGTTAAGAGTAAGTATAAAGTAAGTTTTTAATAAAATTTTAATTTCATTTTTCTACTGATAATATATTATATTATAGATCCACTCATAAGCGTCACTAAAATCATAATTTTGTATTTATTCGTATGTCAGTCGATAATTAAATGAAGATGTTGATGATATTTTTGATTAATAGGTTTCCAATCACTTTCCTTAACCACTATGCCACTCCGACGCGCAATAAAAAATTTTAAAATTGTTTACCTGCGATAACATTGAATTGTGAAACACTCGAAGAGTACGTAAAGTATGATTATAAATCAAATCGGTAGGTAATAATTTCTTATGCAATGAAAACGTGACAATCGTTAAATTGATATGCAATTTGTAGATTTAACACTCCGGTGTGTGATTATACCTCAACATATTCAAATACAATATTTTCCAAACTCTTACATAACATCATAGCTTCTAATTAACTAACATTTTTTTTAAGCGAAACTTAAATTTCAGTTTTTCTTTATCGGATTTTTGCTGGTTTTTCATATTATTTTTTAATAAAATACTAAATAGCCAAGATTGTGCGGTCTTTTCCAGCATCTATATAGGCGCAATTTTAAATTCAAAGGTTAAAAAATTCGATTTTAAACTTAACTCTTTTTAATATATTTTTAAATCCGAAAAATTTCTTATCAACAACAAAAATTTAAAGTGCAAAATTTGAAAACTGTGTTTTGTTAGATTGTAAACCTTAGAAAATTAATCACAAACAAAAAGTTCTCTTTCTTTCTGATGTATATAATATACATACGTACCTACATTTTAGAGTGAAATCCAATCAAGTAAAATAAATGAAAGAGGAGGCTCTTTTAACGATCCTAACTCATTTACGTTTAATAAAGCTTTAAATTAAATGATAAGAAAAGATAAAATTTGCGGTACCTTTCTGCAATTAATACAAAAGTAATTAAAGTAATAATGACTTACCAAATGAATGAAAAGGCTCTTCTCTATTGGAATCCCGATCTATAAATAAAATACAATTTATGTCAAAACTATAATTAATAGATTTAAATATGGTAAATTCATAATAATTCAATCAAAGACCGCGACTTCCTTGTTTATAGACCCCCTTAAATGACTTAATTATCAAAGTTTTGGCAACATAGAGCGCGTTAAAAAACCAATTAAAAATTGTTTCACAATAACGCTAACTTACATAATTCGAAAATATTTTGATAATTCGGATGTTGTGATTGCATTTGTATCATTGTTTCTTTTATCACAAAGTTCAGTTTTTCACCAACGCACTTGCGGTGCGATTCAAAAAGTCCGATTAGAATTGGCACTAGCACAAAATTTAAAATTTACGATACCAATTAAAAAAATTTAAAAGTGAATACTCAAAAATTTTAAGCGTACCGTCATTGGTTGCACAGGCTGTGCGAGTAACCACAGAATGAACACAAAAGCAGGCGGCTTCTAGAGGTCGGAGGTCACGGACGAGCCAAGACCTGCGACCTTCCCCCTTTTACATTCATATCCATTTATCTATAATAGAATATTTTATGCATCGAAACTTAAACCTACACATTCCAAATCAAAAATAATGTACTCCTACCTGAGAGAAGGTAAGATCAGAGGTCAAGGCAGAAGATCGTTTACCCATCGTGACTTCAAAATAAATTTAATAAAATATAAAAAAAAACTGGACATGTTTATTTGTATTAAACTTAACGTTTCTGTTTTTCTGTAAACTGAGTAAAAGTAACGAGCAAAAATTATATTTCAAGTTGACATATTCATGGATTTTAAATTTATATCTACTTGGCAAACGTTAAATACTTTCGATATAAAAATTATTATTATTAATTTTTTTTTCAATTGCCGTTTGTGAAACAGCTTTCTAAATGAATTCCAAAGTGAGGTTAAGTTCGTTAGCAAAAAATTTAAATGCATTAAGATAACTCGAAGACTTTAACTAAATGCCTACTTCTTATTAAAGTTGAATCGTTAAATATACAAGTAACTTTAATTTCATTTAAATTATCTTATATTGGAAATAACATTGGTGCATTCCAACAGCAAGACTTCTGTTTATGAACTTCTGTAGCTTTTAGATTACCATTTGTATAGAGTTCTCGTAAGTGTTATTATTTTTTTTAATATAAAATTAAAACAAATTACTTATAAAGTAATAATTAAGAACATTTACACTTTAACGCTTATTAGCTATAAATAAGAAAATGTTATCTTTTAATTTGCTTATAATTAGAAAATAACATTTTCAATAAGAAACTCGTATAGACAAGGTGTACTAAATTAATTTTAAATACGGTACTTCTCAATTATATCAAATATAAATTATATTACATATTATATTTATGGTAAAGCTTAGCAGCTTTGCTCTTTAATCGTAGAATAATAATCGCATTTAAATTTTATTTTTTTTTATAAAATTAATTTTTACATGTTATATGAAATTGAAAAATAATTTAATTCATAACTTACATAAAATTGTTCAAAAACTATTAAAATGAATGATATAGCTTGCGACGCCCTGTTATATAACCGTATGTTTCGATTTTCGGAATCTCAATTTTTGTTTCTACAAAAGTCAAATAAATTTGCCTTTTAATCAAGCTTGAATTTTGAATTTAATAGCATAACTTTTCAATCATTTCAATAATTTTTCCAGATTTGCCTGATGAGATTCCGAAAATCGAAACATACGGTTATATAACAGGGTGTCGCAAGCTATATCATTCATTTTAATAGTTTTTGAACAATTTTATGAATTAAATTATTTTTCAATTTCATCTAACATGTAAAAATTAATTTTATAAAAAATATTATCACATGTTAATAACCTTAACCATTTTATCATCTAAATTTTCTTGAAAAAATAATACGCGGTTAAATTTTTCGCCAAAATAGTCCAGTAATTTATGCCTCTCTATAAACTTAAAATTAGGCTCTTTAAAACATTTCCCGAAAGGTTAAATAAGTTTTACGATCATTTTAATAACTAATAAATAATTTATTAAGTCTTAATTGAGCGCCAAGTAATAAATATTAGCTATGTAGTTTAGTTAAAAACTTATTTGAAATTAGTGTTTTCGTATATATGTAGTACATACAGATGTATTTTTGTAACTGCACTTTTATTTTCATAATTAAAAAAGCATGAGAACTTTTCCTTTCGCCATAAAAATATAACATATTTGCTAAATAGCTGAAAGTTAAGCAGTGCTGCAAAAGCTCCATTTATGGTAAAGCTGTTACTGCTTAATTGAACTTGGTCAACTAAAACCTGTTAAATTAAACTTTTACGTTTTAGACCAATAGCATTCAAGAATTTTAACTACAAATTCTAATGTTTAGTTTAATACGGGGTGAATATAAATTAATTTTACAGCTTTAATCGCATACGAAAAACTATTAAATGACATGAACCGTTTGCACATCGTTTGCAAAAAAAGTTAAGAAATTTAATTGGTATTTATGCACATGAGAGTCATCTCCAATTATCTAAACATGCTATCTGTTTGCAATTACAAGAACTGCGAATGATGAGCTTTTTCAGTATTGGACTTTAATCCTGACCTCCTAAAAATTTTTAACTGTTGGTTAATCATGGTATTCAGTAAATTTTTTCGAACGCTCGGTATATTTTAGAGAAAATTATAATATCGATTAATATATAATATTTAAACATTAAAATCAGGTTTTGTGAGAAAATTTTATAATTTCTTCCGTCGATGTAGAAACAAGTTTAATTATTGGTCTGAACTTTTGACGAGTTCGGAGGTAAGAGGTCACAGCGTTTGTGCAGGTTAACCTAAATAAGTGCCAATAAAATTTAAACCTGAAGAAATGCGGTTAATTTAAATTTTGTGTGTTATAATTAGGTACTAAAAGAAAATAAAGAGATGATTTATTCGGTTTTATAAAGTCAAAACTTGCGATCGCCTTTACGATATCAGAAATGTATACGAACAGATCTATTTCCTGTAGTTCACGATTAAATTAAAACAACTATATTATAAAATTATGTAATCTTTATTTATTCAAATGTTAATTTAATGCATTACGTTAAAATTGAGAATTCTTCGAGGATGGATTAATTTTTATTAAAATTGCACACTAGTTCAGGAAAAGTTGCGCTCTAAGTAGATAAACATGTATAAGCAAGGCAATTTTTTTAATTATCCCAGTTGACATGATTGTACCGGAAGCCCGCATCTTGCTGCAAGACATATCCTTGGTTTCCAAAGAGCTCTACACTCTTGGACAGTTGTTAAGTTCAACGAGGCCCCATCGTTCCCATCAAACCACCGGTCATCGGAAACGGACGGTTATTCGCGCTACCTGCTGCTTTTCACTGACCACGCTAAGTTAATGCGATATTATTTACTTATTTATTTACGTACTACATTATAGTAATTTATCTTCAAACAGACACTGGGTTTGACAGAGTTGTTTTGCCGTACAACTTATGCCTCGGATATAAACATATCAATTTTTCTTTTACTCTAACGAGGAAGCCAAAAGAAAACTGTGGTAGGCATAATTGGAGAAAGGCTTTGATTATAATACAAATAAATTCTTGGCATTCGTTATTCATGTGCAAAATTCTAAACAAACGCGTGTCAAGCTTAAGCCTTCCGGGCTTAGTAATTTTAAGGTTACTTTCTTACAAGTTGCCACTTCAAAGTTTAACAAAGCAGTACAATCCAACACGCGATCCATTAAATACAAAAAAATTCGAAAATTCCAGTTTCCATAGCCAATTCTAAAGAAAAGTTAAACGATTTAAATAATAATCCAACAACGCAATTTCGTGCTTTAATCAATTTTTTATGAACCTATTATTATTATTATTATCTTTTTTTTAAATTAAAACTTTAAAATAATTTTTACGCATCGTCAAGTCTAAAAAATTAATATTAAAATGGGAATTCTCATTTTACTGACTACTAGGCTATAGATCCGAAAAAGTTATGACGTCAATCGTAATAATTGAAGTGCACGTAAAAGTTTAACTTGTTGAGTGCCGCCCATAGATAAAAAAACGTACCCACAGGCGACCATTTGGACCACATTGGTGCTACACGGCTCCCTAAAAAATTAGAAAAATAAACGATAAAACCCAAATATTACCCTTCTTCTTAGCCTGCTATCTATCTATTTTCAAGTCTTTTGGGCATTTCACGTTAAATGCCTATAAACTCTGAGAATTAAAAAAAATATAAAACGCTGAAAGACCACCATGATTTTTCAGCGAGATCTTTAGTTCTTGAAGCAGTGATTGGTTGCTTGGATCGGTTGTCTACCATCCGGTATGTTAGAGGATAGACGTGCAAAAAAGTTTGCTTGTGCATTCAGGATATTCCGTGCTATGACGGAATCTTACTAAATTATTAAATTTCTGTTACTATTGTTAATGTTACCGTTAATAAATAAGTCATTTAAAAAAAATTACGGTCGTAGGGTGCTAATCAAATGAAATATATAACAAAACTACTACAGTTGCACTTCTAGAAGAAAACTGCGCATGACCCCGCTTCTTAAAAAGCATTTTTTAGGAAATGAAAAAAAAACTTGAGGTTCATCCATAGTTTATTCGCTTTATTTTAATATCGTCTTTCACATTCTACAAGAAGTTTAGCGATAATTATTATAAAAACCCGTAGGCACTGTTATACCCAACTTGTGGTGTAAATACTATTAGATTATTTAGAATTATCAGACATTAATACAAATTATTCAGTATAATCTAGGATTATTCAGATTAGTAATGTCCATATTAAAGATTGTAAGTGTTTGTTCACAATGTACATAAACATAAGACGTGCATAAACCTAAGTGCTTGTTCACAATGTACATAAAACATAAGATGTGCATAAGGATAACATAAGCATAAAACATAATTTTGACATAAGCCGCAAAAGTGTTCACAATAAACATAAGAAATATATGAAACTGCGCATGCGTATAACAAAAAAAAACTAAATAAACAAATAAACTTTCAAACTTTATAACAAAGGTTAAACTTTACGTCTTATGTTTGTGTTATGTTTGTCTTATGTCTTACGTACATTGTGAACAAGCACTAACATAAGCATAAAACATAATTTTGACATAAGTCGCAAAAGTGTTCACAACGAACATAAGAAATATATGAAACTGCGCATGCGTATAACAAAAAAATAAATATGACCAAACACTACCAACTTCAAACCACAAATTTTACTAAATGTAACATAATTTCAATCTTATGTACGAATGTAAGCCGAACATAAGATCAACATAAACATAAGAATTTCGTAAGCACACTGTGAACACTTACGTTGATTTACTACTAGTTCAACTTTACGTCTTATGTATTGCTGTGGAATCTTCGTAGAAAATCTACAACTTCTCGTATTGCCTCGGGTTAACCCTGGATTGCGGGAGCAGCTGGGAATTTTTTAAGGGTCGAAAGGTTCTAGCGCCTTCAAAAATTAAAAATTAAATTCTTCTAACGCAAACAAATAATAAATTCTTCAAAAATAAATTTTCCAATCGTATACAAATTAATGTTAAATACATTTTAATTTCATAGGGAATGCAAATTTAAGTTATCTAAAAGGTCGGCTTATCTCTTTTACCATTGGTTCCTACAAATGCAATAATTTTTGATTTTTCCAATTTTAAACAATCAAAATTCAATTTATAATTTCACAACCTTTTTCCAATTTAATCAAATTAATCGATCAACTACCGCTCAGCAGCCAAAATCCAAATATCAAAAACATACTTCCAAAAAAAGCGCAATAATGCATTCACATAAAATCACTTTATTCAAATTAAAAATTTACTCACAACTTCAAAAATTCAAAAAATCTCACAAAATTTCAGAGAGCCAAAAATCAACGACCAGTTCGGTCGGCGTATTCGGCTAAAAAGCCCCTTTCTTCTTCTTTTGTTTCCCCACCTTGCACTCTTTCAAAACCACCAAATTAAAATCACAATTTACAAAATTTTACTAAAAGATTACAGAGTGGGGGTCAAATATTTGCTAACCCGACATCATTTTGCCCCATTTATGAATTGGAGTTATGGGCCCAGCTCTGAACGAAAATTCATAAACTGCAATGTCGTGCTACAAATAAAAAATCAAAAATTATTTACAAAATCAATCAAAACAAAACAAACAAAATAAATCAAATCAATTGCCGGTGAAACGCTCATTTATTCCAAATTTTTCCATTTTTCTTTCATCCGAATGTCTTGTTCTTTTTTGTTTTTTTCTTCTTGCTTTCCACATTATTATTTTTATACGAGGCGTCTATTTTGTCGGCATCCTTTTCTGCTGTCCTCCATTCGTCTAAAACTTCCACATTTTCTTTTCTTCTCTTTTTACCTGTTCCTTCTCTTTAAAATCATCCATCATTTTGACTTCCACATCTTCCTCTGTTTTGAGCGACATATCTTCTCTTTTTTTCTTTTCTTTTACCAATGGTTCATTTTCTTGCTCTTCTTTTACAAAAAATTTAAAAAACTCATTTTTTTCTTTATTGGATCCTTTTTCTTCCAGCTGTTCTATTTCAAGCGATTCATTTTGTTCCATCAGTTTCATTTTTTTATTGTTTTGCTGCATTATTTCTTTTTCTTCAAATAATTCTGTTTTTTCTTTATTTTGTTCCACTATTTCTTTTATTTTTAATAATTCTGCTTTTTGCTCTTCTTTTTCCAATGACTCATCCTTTCTTTGTTTTTCTCGTTCCAATGATCCTTCTTTTACCAACCATTCATTTTTTTCTACTTCTTCTTGTTCCAGTAGTTCTGTTTTTTTCAAAAATTTATTTTCCTCTTTTATCACAAATAATTCTGCTTCTTGCTCTTCTTTTGTGATCCTCTATACACGTATTGTTCATCATCTCTTTAATTTCTTCAAACATTTCTTTTTGGAATTGTTCAAATTTTTCCATCTGTTTGTCGTTTTCCTCTTTCCAGAATATCATCCATAAACCCATATTGCCAGTGATATCCATGTCGTCACTTATTTTGCAAAATTTTAAAAGTCCCTGCGCTGTGGTGTCAAAATTACTTGCTGTGTCCAAAATAATTCCAAATTTCAAAATACCAAAAATAATTGCGCATTAATGCAATCCCATAAAATCACTTTATTTAAATCAAAATTAATTACTCACAACTTCAGAAAAATCATAAATCTCAAAATTTCTCACAAGACCAAAAACTAGCGACCAGCTTGGTCGGCCATCTTGGCGAAAAAGTCCCTCTCTTCTTCTCTTGTTTCCCCACCTTGCACTCTTTCAAAACCACCAAATTAAAATCACAACTTACAAAATTTTTGCTAAAAGAGTACAGGGTGGGTTCAAATATTTGGTAACACGACAGTATGTGTTATGTTTATCTTATGTCTTACGTACATTGCGAACAAGCACTCAAGATCATGGGTAGATTATTATTATTATTAACATCATGACTATCAAGTGCAAATTAGATTTTTAGGAAGTTAATTCTTTCTTTACCTTATTTTTTATGCATATTTTTGTAGTGTTTACTTTTATACATCGTGATTTTTTGATAATGAAATCTAATGAAAATATAACTACAACCTTTTTTTTGAAAAACAAAATTCCAAATAATATAAAATATTATCTACATAATAATAATTATTAAAGAAAATGTTCGGTATTTTTATTTATTTCTATAAATTAAATTTTTTGTTAAGTTAGAAATAAATTTGCTTTAGTCACTGGTATAACAGCTTGGTATTTTAAGAAAAGATAATTTTATAAATGAATTTCAACTTGAGGTCATGCAGTAACCTTTGACACCAGAGTCCTTATTAGTTAAGGTCTACTTATGATGGGCTTTCATTTAAAATACATCATTATAAGATTTTTTGCATGATCTTATATTGAGTCTTAACCTTAAATTGACCTTATGAAGCTGGATCACGAACTATTCTCGGATTTTTAAAAAATTTAAATTTTTATCAAATTCCGCAAACTAAAGTTAGCTGATTATTGGCTTGTCATTTGAAAAAATCTGCAGGTGCATGGATATAAATTTCATATAAAAGTAATTTATTCGGATTTCAAATTTTTCGATGATTTGAAATTGCATTTTATAGTCGGCGAAAAAATAGGCAAATCATAGTTACTTGTACGTATTTACATAATTTCTTATATACGTATGTACATATAACACATTTGCATTTTTGTTTGAATATCAACACGAACGTGATTTTATAATAATAACTAAAAATATTTTAATGTGCTGTTTTGATTATTAATATTAAACGAGCTGCAAGAAGAATAAATAATACAAAAGTCATACTACATAACACGAAATAATGAATCAATATGTGATTTATGATTAGCAGTACAGGATTAGCTCATTGGTAATGAAAACGAAGGTTACCCTTGTATAATATTTTCAGTTCGCACAGTTTATCTCATATACATAAATAAATAATAGCAATTGTTATTAGATATATTTCCTATATTAGTCTTCACGAAGAGTTCCGTAACAATTAAATCTACTACGCGAAAATAAATACGAAAATTTTGAAACCCCTTGTAAACAAATCTTATGTGATTTGTTATTATTGCATTTTAAGTTGAAAATAATAATTAAACATTAATAATAAATTTCATCGGGTTTTTAAGTCCGACACTGAAAGTTATATAAAAGATAAATCGCCCACTTAAATAACACTTAAACTACCTACCTCCGCCTCTGCTTTAAACTTTGAACTTTTACACCTAAACAATTTTATATATTCAGGGGATAGTCATTGTATTTTTTAAATTTTAATTAAAAATTTAAATAATAGTTCCTCGTTTTTATATTTAAATTTATAGAGGAGATCACTGCTCATTTGTGGGTGGTGCATTTTCAACGCTTCAGTGCAGAAATATAAATGGTAAGTGAAAAGACTTCAGAGGTAAATGATGTACCGAGTTTAGTATTTACGGTCTTACAGTAAAACGAATAAAGTTATGGTAATTTTCAATAAAAAACAATTTTACAAGTATTTCTTAAAACAAATTTAATAAAAAGATCTTAAAGTGCACACAGTTTAGTCAACGAACCCAAATAAGTCAGTGTCATTAAATTTTTGATAAAGATAATGATGTTCAAAACACATAATAACAATCAAAAATTAAAACAATCACACCAAACTGAAAATAATGCAACAATCGTAAGTTTTAATTCCCAAACAACAAACAGTTTTCTTTTGGACTTTGATGGTTCAACTTAAATTAATAAGAGTTCTTTCAACCTTTACATCAACAGGTTTTCTTACATTTAATTTTTACTAGAAAAAGAAAATTTCTCATATTAGAGAAAAACCCAAAAAAAATTTTAAATCGACGATATAATTTGGAATTGCAACTTGCTATTTTTGAGAAGAACTATAACACAAAATATAAGGGTCAAATTCTCATTAGTCAACGCAGGCAGCTCCTAAGGCCGCAAATTCTATCGAAAGTCAAAAATTTTCCAATGCGATTTTATGATTTTTAAATAAAATAAAAAAGTAATAATTATTAGGAGTATTTTAAAGCTCTCTTGGTTTGGTCGTGGAAAAAGTGATGTAGTCAAAATAACCAAAGGCTTATTTGCTATTTGCATCAACTGTTTTTATAGAAATAAATCAAGAAAAGTAGAAAATTGGAAAAATATGAAAAATCTTAAATTCTTTGGTTTCAATCAAAATAAATTTTACATGTTTTTAATGTTTTAGTTCACCAAACTCTATAAACTTTAAATTTCTAGATAATTAAAAAAAAATTTTTTTTTCGATTTCCTTAATGTACAGACAACGCTTTTTTTCAATACTACATTTTTCAAATTAATTTACATAAGATCTCAAGTTCTAATTGACCGATTATTTTCAAATTTGGAAATTGCGAAATAATTATTATTCGGTGTTCTGGCGGCTACCAATTTTTAATTTGATTATTCGGTTATTAATTTTTCATATTTCTTTTCAAAGATTTTTATTTTTTAAAAATCGTAATAATAATAATTTAACAATTTTATACATAAATTACTAAAGGTAAACACCAAATTTTAAGGTAAGCGATGAAATAGAACTTGAGATAATATGTTGACCAATTCGAAAAATGCAGTATTGAAAATCGATTTTTTCAACTAAAATACCGCCTTTAATAAACATAATGGATGGATTGAGCATAAAAGAACAATCAGTAAATTATATAAAATATGTGATTAAACAAATAAAAATATTTTTAAAAAGAAACATTTTAGTATAATATTTTATTTTTTAAATAACATAATGCGTCAACCTCCGGTCAGGGCTAAGACATGGAGGTCTTAGGTCACGGTTCAAGGAAGAGTCACATTCTGAACCCGATGCTTTAACCTGTAACAGCCACGACCTTTAGATCTTTTATCCTTTGTGGTACAAACTATTCGCCGCTTAAGTAATAAAAAATATGCAACTAAAAAGTAAAAATTTTTGATTCCCTCACTTTCAAGTTTTAATGCAAAACTATTTAATTTAATTAAATTTAGAATTAAAAATATTTACAAATAATATTAGTTATTTTCTTATACGATTGTCTGACTTGATATAATATGATCATAGTTCGAAAGGGGTTTTAAACAATTTTAAATTAAAATATCTTTTGGAAGTAACTTAGAACTTCATTAATTGATAAAAAAACGTTAGAATTCGATAATTTGGAGATAATGAAACTGCCGGTCGCATTCATTTTAAAAAATAAATATTTGCTGTACCCTTTTAGATCACGGAGGTCAGGCTGCATGATATTAAATTATATTTTAAATAGAGTCTTTTGATAAACTCTTATATTAGCAATGATGCACATGACAACCAAAAAAATTATTTAGATCAATCTAAGGTTAGAGCTCATATTTATGAATTTAAATAACTTAATGTAAATTATTGATGTTATTTTGTTTTTAGTATTCATAATAATATAATCGTAGATGTTATGGTGTCCCATGCTATATATTATAAATGTTATTGCATGCCATATACCATTAAAACAATGCCTTCATAAAATATATTATGATATACTTGTGCTCGTATTGGATATTTTACGATATGGCAACCAAATTTAAGTATTTAATTTTAGCCATATCTTCATATAACTTGGAAGTTTTGGTTTGCACCATCTACCTTTAAAATTTAAATTTCCCTTAAATTTTATTCGAACAAATAAGTGAACGAAATTAGTGGCACTTACAGATTTAAGGAACTCTTAACATTTTTATAGGCTGTATCAGAAGAAACGGTTCCAGAACATTTTGCTAGTGAGATATATTTTGTTACCTACTACTTTTAATTTGTTACCAAAAAAAAACTTTAAAACAATCGCTAACGACGATAGCAAAATTAATTAAAATTGGAGAAAAATATAATTAAATAAATAATTTAAATATTTCAAAACTTAACGTATAATTTTAAAAACAATTTAGAAATGGCAACGAAATGTATGGTTGCGAAATGTCCGGAAGCGAAATGTTCGGTCACCGAATTAACTAACAAAATATTTTGTCGTGTTTCGAAAACCAAAACAACACAATTTCATTTATTTTGTAAATAATTTTAAAATTAAAATTTTGTTTTATTATTTATTTATTTATAATATTGTATATAAAAATGTTTGTTAAAAGTTAGATGTAAATAAGGTGGGAAGAACGAAAAACTAGAAAAACAGTGGGGCTTGAATATACAGACTTGGGCTCAGGTCTTGACGTCGAGTAGATGAGCGGACGAACATAATTCCCGCAATAATAATTTAAAATTGTTAATTGTTTAAAATCAATAAAATAAAATAAGTAAGGTTGAGTTGATGTTTTTATTTTAATTGTGATGAAGTGAAAACTATAATAAATTGGAAAAATTGAAAGAATTTGCGATAATTTTGGTCGATGTGCAAAAATACGTCGCAACAAATTTGTTTAACCAGGCGTACTGAAACCATATGCGAAGCGAGCGCGCACGTGAAGCCAAAGTTGAATACCATATGCAAGGTAAACAAAAATTTGAGCATTTTTAATTTACAAAATTTTAAAAACTACAAGAAGTCTCATGTTGAATAATGGATACCCAGCTAAGAGTAATTTTGGGATTAAGCAAATTTTATAAATCTGTATAGCTAGGGTCATCTCAATATTTAGTTTTATAAAATAGAAAATAACTTAAAAAAGTTTTTAGAATTTTTTAAGTATTTATGTGGTATTATTTAGTAGTATGTGATGTATAAATAATAAAACCTAACAAAATGTTAAAATAATAAATTTTAACTGTTAAGTAAATAATTACATACTACAAAGAAACATAATATTTAAAGAAACGAAAATGACAATAATTCACATTGAACAGGGTTGAACTTAGAAAAATTTGAATAAACAAGAAATTAGAAATATGAAAAAAAAATTATGTTATAGAAATGAAAAAAATTACTAAAAATTAGAAAAAACCTGTAACATAATATAAAAGCTTTTATTTCACGATCATTTCCGCTCATCAGTTATGTATAACATTAAAAATAAAAAGGAAGTAAGAGCAAATATACCAAACAAAATTGAAAAAATTTAAAAATTAATAAATTTAAATGATGCGCTTACCAAATAACCAAACTGTACCATGCCATGTGACTAAATGAAAATTTAGGTTTTATCAAACAGATTTATAAAAAGATAGAAATTTTTTCCTAAAAAATAATTTAAAAGATAGAATTCTAAAAACTTAATTTACACAAAAAATCGCAAGATCATGGAAGATCATTTAGTTTTTTTACATGATTCATCTTTGCCTCAAACCTTTCCCCGCCCCCTTCCGAAATTATTTATCAATTAATAAAGTACTGAAAGTTCGACTGCAATCGTAAAAAAAAACAGAATAAACTAAAACAATTTTTACAACTATAACAAAAACATTAAACTTGAAGTGTTTAAATAAAAATTAAAACTAAAGAGATATTATTTAGTTAATTAAATCCCAAATTCGTATTATAATCCGGGGATTGGCAACACTAGATTAAATACACCTATGTACTACTAAATTGCAAAAATATAAAAATCGCAGATGAAGAATATAAAAATGCCCTAAATATTTACAGTACTGTGTAAAAGTCTGCGACAACTTAATTAATTGTTAGTTATTACTCCTATTCATTAATTTTCGATTTTTTAAAAAATAATTATATTGAAATAAATAAAATAGGTATTTTATCTTAATTCTTACTATTATGGTAAAAATTTTAAATTACAATAAATTGTTTGAACCAAAAATTTTAAAGGGAACATAAATTTTATGACCATCATGAACAGCATAGCTTAAAATAACACTTCCGCAATAAATTAGAGTGGGCATTGTAAACCCATAAATTGTTTTATATTTTATACATTAGTACATAAGTGTACATTTGCTTAAGATTTGTGAAATTTTCTTTCAATTTAATTTAGTTCTTCGTTTTGACAACATTATTTTACTATCGCCATCGGTAAAATAAGAATTTAGTTTGTGATTTTTATTCAAATTTTAAAATTAAAAAATATTTTATTTAAAAACGGTTTTTTACAAGAGAGTTTAAAATTAAAATATGAATAAGTTTAAACTTATTAAAAATATCGTAGTAAACAAAACTTTTAAAATGGTATAAACAAAATTTTATCCCAGAAGTCAACCTGTAATCAAAATTTTTTGCTCCTTAGACAAATTATTTACAACCATTGAGTTCATAAAAATCGAAATTTAAATAAATAAAAACAATTTTTTCACAAAATTTCAATTTTTTTGCGGTAACTTTTGACAAAATACTTTCAAACAAAATTTTCTAATAACAATACTCAAAAATAAAACCTTAATTGCAAAAATACTTGCACAAAATTATACTTAAAAAATCAGCGGAGCAAAATATAAGCCTCTGTCGTTTTCGCCGTCTTGGCAAAAAAACCTCCCTCTACTCACTTTTCTCCAAACATTACATTTCAAAAATTAATATAACAAAATTTAAATTTAGAAAAACTTCTATTGTATTTTAATAAATTAGCTATTTATTTTGTATTAAAATTGATTTTTACATGTTAGATGGAATTGAAAAATAATTAAATTCATAACTTACATAAAATTGTGCAAAAACTGACACAATATTTGACACTTAATCAGATTTGAATTTTTAATTTAAAAGCATAACTTTTCAATAATTTCTACATTTTTCCAGGTTTGCCTGATGAGATTCCGAAAATCGAAACACCAAGTTATAACAGGGTGTTGCAGACTAATTCATTTAAATAGTTTTTGCACAATTTTATGTAAGTTATGAATTTAATTATTTTTCAATTCCATCTAACATGTAAAAATCAATTTTAATATAAATATTATCACATGTTAATAACTTTTACCATTTTAGCTATTTATTTTGTAATTTTTTTAAACCCCCCGGAAAATTTAGTTTAAATACGGCCCCGATGGCGATAGATATTAAGATGCGGTTTACAGTGCGTTTAAAGCGATCGACTTGACTAATAGTAGTGAAATAATGTGATTATTAAATTTTTTTTCTTTTAAATTATTAGAAATCATTACTAATAATTATTTCCTGTGAATCGAAAGTAATATTTTTTTTAATTCCTAAAATATTTGGCGGGGGGTTTTTAAATTAGCACCGGTTGGAATAACATACATATAAAAATAACAATTGGCAGTTCCTACATTCTTTATTTTAAATTTGAATACTAGAAATTTTACAATAAATTAAAATAACTCGAAGTTGTCAATTTATTTAAGACGGACACGTTTTAAAAATGCAGATCTCACATGTTGTATTATCCATGGTTAACTGGTAAAAGTGGTACCAATGTAAATCGACATTCAAAGGTATCGCCTACCCACGTTGATTTATACATCCTCGATGGCGCACTTGTCCTTACTACCATTGTTACAGTTCGTTATGTTGTTAGGTATTGTGTTATAGAGTTACCGCCGCCTTTTATCTCCCGTATAAGCTTCTTTTAGATGCCACCGAACATTAAAGATGACGGTCTGGCATATGAATAACGAGAAAATTTTAATTATAATTTCAAATATCACTTCAATAAGAGTAAATAATAAACTTGAAAATAATTGCAAACGAAATAATTTTTTATTTACTAAATTAAAATAATTTTTCCCGACGCACGACGTATTGCTATTTAATTGTTTATAATGGCGTGGCAAAAGAAGAGTGAAGAAGCTTCACAGTATGAAGTCTTACCTATTAGGTAGAATGATTTGACGTATTTCTTTAAGTAGCAAAAGGTCATAATAAAACTATATTTTACAACGCTTCTTTTAACTTTAACGATGACCTGTTGGATTTACAGTACATTGGCTCGATATTCGAGAAAAAAATATATCTATTATAATAATTGTAATTATAATGTTAATAAGTATACACCTTATTTAAATATTTATGTATAATCATTTAAACTCGATGATTAACAATTACATTAAATAATTTATAATTTTGCCGAGAGCCAAAAACATTACACCATAACAAAAAATCGGGCAGCACTAGGTACCCACTACAGTAGTTGACATACCTACTACAAATAATATTTATACAAATAAATTACGACAATTGAATAGAAATTGTTATTGGCGTAATTAAATTTAATTTTCACGAACTTTCAATTTATGTTGTAAACGAAAAGTCAATAATATTTAACAATCAAAGCGTGTTCGTTCAATTAATGGCATTAATTGCAGTTAGAAATAATAATTATAAATAAAATGGCACGTGGCGTGACGGTTTTGCCTGACCTCTTCGCAGGTCAGCGAGAACCATCCGGAGAAGACGACTTCCACCTCATCCGTGCACAAAGTCTAATTAATGTAACCATAATTCCACAACGTAAATTATAAAAAAATTATAACCGACAAATAAAAAAATAGGTACGATGTAGCAACAAAGAACAGAATAAAAGTTAGGTCAAAACATAAAAAAGTGACCGTCAAGGCAAAAAAAATTATGCGTTTGTTTACTATATAATTTTGGTTTGTTATTTTATAATTTGAAATTTGTACTCGAGAAATTCATTGTTACGGTGTAAAAAATCGGGCAAAAAGTTCAATTCCAAATTCGGCTCGGTGTGAAGCAACACATTTACATCCCCGTGAATAGTGACGGATATGACGGTTCAACGCAATCGGTTGACTTGGGATCCACTTGCAGTTGTTATTAATTACTGTTGTACTTGGCAGCTTGGCACATTTAACTATTTTATTTGTGTCTTATTTTCAAAGCCTTGGAAATTCTAGTCTAAGTTTGCGATAATTAATATAACATGCTATTTAATATACATCAAATTAGTTTGTTTTCATAATTATTGCAATTTGAAACATCTTTCATTTAATAATATTTATTTAACGTTATAGAAAATATGTTTTCTATTAGACTACTTCATTATATTATATTATATACTTGTATATACCCTGAAGATATATAATAATAGGTTTTCGTCACGAACTACTTGATTGTGAGAACTGATTATGTGGAAAATGAAGAAAATTTTATATGGACTGATTCGCTTGAAGTGTATTTTATTTGATAATTTAATCTCATGTTTGAGATTTTACATTTAGGCTGTAAAGCTCACGTAATCGTATCATGGAATGTATCTTTTCTAGCTCATTCAGGGCTTAAATTGAATAAAATATTATTAATCCATTCATGCGCGTCATTAATTAGACTTAATGCAAAAACAAAAAAAAACACAATCTCTTTTAAAGACCCGAAACTAATACTCAAAGAGGTATCAAAAAAGGGATTGTATCTAAAAAGTCCGAAAGCCACAATCCCAAAGGCCAAAAATCTCGAAAAAAATAAAATCTTAATCACTAAATATTCCGCAATTAAAAAATCACTGCAAACATCTTTGACTTGTCGGAATCAATGAATACTCATAAACAATGCCATTGCTCTTCATCTTTTCAATAAATTTTGGAACTAGTACGCCACTGAATTTAAGTATAATAAGATAATAAGAAGGTAACCAAGTGAAGTAATACTTAATGATAGGATTTGTTTACGGGTGAGTGCGATGGGGATTCTCCGGTTGAGGAGCATAGTGCACATTTCCGGTGTGCTCATGAGGGACTTCCGGTGGTCGCGTGCCCGTACTGCAACTTGGCCATTCATGCTTCTTGCACATCATAACTATGTTATACTCGTCACGTCCCCTAACTTCCGGACAACCTTTACTTTTTTCAATGAACACCAGTCCTTCATTGCTTGCATCAAAAGACAAAGAAAATCATACGTAATTAAAATATTATTAATATTTTTTTATTGCAGGTGATGCTGATGGAATTCAAAAAAGTACAGTTAATATTATTATAAAAATTATTTGCACTGGTAGAAAATACGCTCCTGCACGAAAGCGTTTCATTTAAACCAGGATTGATGATGAAGTAGGGGGCATAGAAAATTTTAATTTTATTCAATTTTATGCTCTGTAAACATTTTTAAGAGCTTAACTTTATTACACTTTAAAATTATTTAATTTATTGATTTACTTACTTTGCCGAGTTAACCTTTAATCAAACATTCTATTGTGTCGATTAATTACATTTATTAATTACATTTTTTGTTGAACATTATCTTCACACAAGAATTTATAATACAAATTTAATTAAAAATATACTCCTATATCTTTTCTAAATTTTGTTATTAAAAATTCGCATTTTAATTTATTAAAATTACTTGATAAAATTTTTCATGTTTAGTATAAAATAGTAGTACTACCGGATACAGCATAATTAACCGAAACCATCCAGCTAATTTTGAATTTGAATTTATAAATATGATTTGTAGATAAAACAATAAAATGAAGCGAAAATTGGAAAATATCAGTGTTATTTAGCTAAAATAAATAATGCTATTTTATAGTTAAAGTAGTAAAATGCAATTTTAAGTTAACATTTAAGGCGACGAAGAAGTAAAACATAAAGAAATAGTACAAAGTATCAAGACGAAATACACCTTGATAATTGGAGACTTGAATGCTAAGGTTAGAAAACAGAAGGAGATATTTTTTTTTAATCAAATTAGATTCTTATTTTGCATTTTAAATAGAATAACGAATGTTAGGACAGACGGACGTAAACGGATCTAAGAAACCACTCTCAATGTTACCTAAAAATTTAAACAAAAAATCTGATAGAAGGGCCAACAAAAAATTATTGAAATAGAAAATAACTTAAAAAAGTTTTTAAAATTTTTAAGTATTTTTGTGGTATTTAGTAGTATGTGATTGTAAAATAATAAAACCGAACAAAATGTTAAAATAATAAATTTTAACTGTTAAGTAAATAATTACATACATGATTATTTTCATTTAATTAACCATTTTCATTTAATTAACCTAAAGTTTCATTTAGACACATGGCGTGGTTTAGTTTGGTTATTTGGTAAACGCAACATTTAAAGTTTGGTTAATTTCTTGATTTTTTAATTTTTAAAATTCTTTCAATTTTGTTTTTCAGTTTTCTATTTTCTTGTTTATTCAAATATTGTAAGTTCAACTCTGTTAAATGTGAATTATTGTCATTTTGGTTTCTTTAAATATTATGTTATTTGTAGTATGTAATTATTTACTTAACAGTTAAAATTTATTATTTTAACAAATTGTTAGGTTTTATTATTTTAATTATCGAAATGGTAAAGATAAGTAAAAATTCTGATGTATTACCTAATTTTCTCGTTTATTATTAAAATTACTTGGGCGATTCAAAATAACTAAATTTAATTTAAATTTATAAAAGCGTTTATTTCATTGCATTTTAACGATAATTAAAACTAAATTAAAAAACACCCTCGAATACTAGAAGAACATAATAAATGCCAGTAGGTGTATAAGTACCAACTGTATTACCAAGATTGCTCAGCTACCTACATTGGAAAATTTGACAAAAACACCTAATATGAAACTGGAACTTCAAAATGTACCATATTAAATTTTTTAATAACTACAATATATCCAACAAATTTCAATAATTTCCAACAAATTCCAAAGATTTTGCAATGATTTTCAAAAAATTCTAATGATTTTCAATAAATTTCCAAACACTAAGCAGAAAATTTTCGGAATATTTAATCTTTGCCAACCTTAATAATTATTTTACTCAAATATGATGAGCTTTACGATTTCATCTACGTTTTGCAGAAGATATAATCGTAAAGCCAAAAATGATGAAACTGCAAATGAATAATCAATAGATAAGTGGTTTAAGTAGTGTAACTCGATATTAATCATATCAAATTTTTAGCATAAACCAAAAAATGCACAAAACACTTTTTCGAAAACTAAAATGTTTAAGTTATCACAATATATAAATACACTGTATGTATATTATCGCAAACGTTTTCACCATACTATGGCATCATTAGGCGATGAACCCTGATATGAAAAATTTGATATGATGCAAATGAATATACCAGAAACAAGATGCATGGCCAATTAATTCAACAATGAGAAAAATCTAAAAGTTAAAAGACAAGAAATAATGAAAGTTGAATCGTATTAATTTAGGACAAAAATGTAACATAAGTTTAAAAGCAACTTTTGCACTTATCGTTGGTTTAGAGAGGTTTTCTCATCCTCCTCCTCAATCCTCCAATCCTCAAAATCTTAATGTTGATGACCAAGGATACCCATGAAGATGATCAAGTTGAAAGTGGTTAGTTTGGGAGGAGGGAAGGTAACCGTAAGATTTTAATAATTATATCTTTTTTTTATTGGCGACATCGACTACTACTTATGACAATCGCCGAGTTTTTGTCTTTTTTGATTATATAGACTGAAATTCTTTTTAAAAATAGCCACAGCTTCTGAAACTTCCTTTCAAATTTAGTTTTCGAAATGATAGATGGCATTGGATGTCTCTACTTCAACCCCTTTGTATAGGAGATTTAAGATCCATATTCATTTACTTAACCTAAAGTTTCATTTAGACACATGACGTGGTTTAGTTTGGTTATTTGGTAAGCGCAACATTTAAAGTTTGGTTAATTTCTTGATTTTTTAATTTTTAAAATTTTTTCAATTTTGTTTGGTATATTTGCTCTTACTTCTTGTTATTTTTACTGTTATACATGACTGATGATCGGAAATAATCGTGAAATAAAAGCCTTTATATTATGTTACAGAGTTTTTTAATTTTAAGTAATTTTTTTTCAGATTTCTATTTTCTTGTTCAACCCTTTTAAATGTGAATTATTGTCAATTTAGTTTCTTTAAATATTATGTTTCTTTGTAGTATGTAATTATTTACTTAACAGTTAAAATTATTTTAACATTTTGTTAGGTTTTATTATTTTAACATCACATACTACTAGATATGACAAAAATACTTAAAAAATTCTAAAACCTTTTTTAAGTTATTTTCTATTTTATAAAATGTATTTTCAAAAATTCTTCCGCTCTCTGAGATCATTTTATGTGAAAGAGTTTGTATATTGTTTCTTTTTGTAATATAAATCACATTTTATCTACATTTTCGTTTAAAAAAATTTTTACAACGAAAATCACGTTTTAATTGCGTAACAAGTTACAAATTCGAGGTACCACTTTAGAAACCTCTATAAAGTGTTCCTAAAAAATGACTAAAACTGACGATAAACTAAAAACGTTTATCTTCTCAGCTAATGTCACATAATTTCAATTTGTTTAGTTGTAAATCATTTCTTATAAACCAAAACTTTAATTTAAAATTAAAAAGCACTCCAGTTTATCATAGTTTTGATCTTGCAGCTCTCGTGTTGAATATAAATTACATCTACGAATTAATTACTAATAGCTACTTCCTTGGCCATTACAAGTCGTAAAAACAAAATTGTAAATTACAATTAATTATCAGATAACGAATGAGTGCAGATCTTAATTTGTTTTAGATTTTCTTCCTTGTTATATTAAGCTCATAGTATAAAATAAATACCACCAACGATGCAACTCTTGATTGGGTCATGCAACACACATTACATGAGCCTCAGTTTCCAATCAAACGACTGAGATTTTTTTTTTGATACCAAAAATCGACTCACCTTTTTTAAATTGTTGAATTTTTAATTCCTGAATGATATTACTTAATCCACGTTTTCGGTCCGAATTCGAAATTGAAAACTGAGCACTGTGTTCGATTACACTTTTTCCAACTTCGTAATCTTTCTGTTGTGAGAACTTAGCTACTCCATTATATTTTATAAAATTGTTTAGCGTTTCGTCGACACTTAAAGTTTTGGATTTTCTTCGATTCACTTTCACCGGTTCGTTTTTCTGAATTTCACAATTGGTGAATTCTTCAAAAGATGTAAGCAAATCGTTACATAATTTGAAGTCGATTAAGTTTCCGTTATGGTAGTTTACACTTTGTTTACTTTCGTCATTGTTTACAGTTTGGAGAAGATTATCACTTTCGCCGTTTACTTTTTCGTCACTTAAACATCCGTTACCATTTTCGGTTAGAACTTCTGGTTGGTTTTCCGATTTCAAAAATCCATTGGGGTTCCATAAAACGGAACTTAAGTTCAGATTTGTGTTCATGTTTCAGTTTTCATGCAGAATAGCAGATTCCTGGTCCGAATTGATATTATGCTATAAAGAAAGCAAAGTTAGTGACTGTTTTATTTGGCAGTGCAAATTTCAAAATTTAAGTTTTGGAAAAAGCAAACTTACGGTGTGGCGTTTACAAAAATTGTTAGTGTACAATATATGGAAAAATTTAAACGGGTGTAACGTTTTGATGTAGAACTTATAATTTACACTAAGAAATTCATTCATTTAGAAAATACTATATTAATGAAAAAGGGCTTAAAATAGAATATTATTGAACCCGAATAATAGCGACTTACAACGACCCAGTGGAGTTTTAAGTGTTTGCTTAACAGAGGTTAAAGTTAATTATATGACCTGGCACGACCCCGCGGTCTAAAAATGTTTTAGTTTAAAATAACTGACACCTTTGAGCAGAAATAAAACATATATCCTCAAACCAAAAATATTTTTGTGTATACCCTTGGCGTGGAAGCGAAATTTTATGTATTTAATTATATTTATTAATTTTTCATTCGCGAAGCATTTGATTATGGAATTAATTGCACTAGCACAGTTCGAGAAACAAACTAAGAAACTTTCAAAATTTTCTCTTTGCTTTTCAAATTTTTTTTCCCGAGAGAAAACATTATTTATTAATAATTAAGGTGTATAATGAAACTAAAATTATATTACATTAAATTTACTACTGTGTCAGAAAATTTTCCAGGCTAAATTTGGGACGATTGTCCCAAAGCCCTAATTTAAGAAAACTGAAAATAAAAAGCAGTTGCGGAAAGTTATGTCAGATTTGAAAAGAAAAAATCGGTTAATGTATTTTTAAATTGTCTGTGTATTCGTATTTGTCAACATCGTACAGTATTTGGGCCTGCCTGCTGAAATAATATACGTAGTGGATAAAAGATGGACCCGTAACGCACATGCTGCCTTGGGACAACAATAATGACATCAAATTTAAAGTTTTTTGTTACAATTTAATCTAAATATACATGTTTTAAAATAATTTTAAATTACAAGGTAGGTATGTTTAATTAATTACAAAAATAGCATTCTGTAACATTTGACCTCAAATTTTTAAATCATAATAACCTTTAATCAAAGTAATTCGTTATGCATTTTTTTAATGATGTAGTTAATTTATAACAACAATTCAAAGTAATTAGTTCTAAACGAACGTTTGAGATAAACACATCTGAAAAATTTACACGTTTAATAATTTTTGAATGTATAACAAATTTACACAAAGAGAAAAATTATTTTTATTGGCATGTGATTTTCGTTAATTTCCGTGTTATTAGTTTTGTTTTAAAATATTACTTGTAAATTTATTTATGATTGCTAAGACTTCATTTGCTGAGTTTCTTGAGATTAATTAATAAATTTGAAAAAATTTCAAAAAAAAATTTTTTTGAAAAAAAATTTTTTTTCAAAAATTTGAAAAAAAAAAAAATTACTTGAGCGAAAATTTAAAAAATTGATCTCCTAACTTTTCGTACCTTTCTGTTTCGTTTAGGCTAAATAATCGTGTAGTTGGGTCATTTAAGTACTTTCATAAAAAATGTAGCTGTAAACAACGGTTAGATAAAAATAATAACAAATATTACAGATAAGCAAAGTGCAATTTCAATATCATATCGTGTTATACTTTACACTTTTACAATATTTTTAAAGGTAAAAACCACGAAGGCGAGACACGTTTAAAGGTTAGGTATACAAACCGATATAGCTAACAAGGATTGTTAACTTTGAGCGATAAGTTATGTATCTATATAAATTATATTATTATACAGTCATATACATATAATATACTAAACATATAGAATATAGTATACCTTTACATAATATCCACATATATTAAAAAATAATAATTATAAAAGTGATTGTTTATTTTAAGACCCTGTATTCTTTTTAATTCCTTAAATGGAATACTAGTAATTTTATTTAACAAGTAAAAGGTTAAGCGGCCTATCGACCGCCACTGAGTAAACATAAACAAATACGATAAAATTCAATATTGACATATTGTAGGAATTTAAGTTTTTTACAAAAAAGTCCCGGGAAGCATATATTTATCTTTATTAGTTGAGACGCAAGCGGGGTTCAAAGTCTAAGATTATTATTCATTAGTAGTTATTACTAATTCAGAAAACCTGTTGTTAACCTTCCACCGAAAATTTTTAAAAAAATTTTTAATTTAAAAAAAACCCTGACCTAAAAAAACAATATTTGTTTTTTTTAAGGGCATTTTTATCGTTTAATTTTTAGATTGGGAATTTTTATTCTTACTACTTCCTTTTCAAAGATATACTTAAAGATAAGTGTACCTACACAAGCAATTCATCAATTTCTTATCACATAAAATTGTAACTTATCAGAAAATTTGTACTTTAATCTTGGATTTAATGTTTTTACAAATCTAATTGTTCTACATAGTTCTGATATAAGTCCGCTGTTTATGCCGTTAATAATAAATAATAATAAGTAGAAAATAGAATTTCACCTGTAACACCTTCACCTATTTACTTTAAAAATAAAGCCAAGAGTAGTTAAAAAAACAATTGTTCAATAAAAACATCTGATTTTTAGCTAAACGTTCCATTCATCCTGTATCATCAAAATCAATATATTTATTTTCTATTTGAAAGCAAAATATTTCGTTTTACTGTTATTTAGTTACTTAGTTACTAGATGACATTAATTAAAGTTTTTTATTATTTTTTTACGTTTTCGACAAATAATTTACTATTATGTTTTATTTAGAGATAATGTACTTTTTGTGACTAATCTATAATTATTGGTCCCCGTCCGCTACCTACTCGTCCGGCAATTCTACAAATTTGTCAGAAAAAGTCAAACATTAGCTCCTAATGAAATAGTACGCAATAATATAAATAATGTACTTCTAAAGAAAAGAAAAACAAGATAAAAATAAACAACAATTTTGTATATCAAAAAGATAGTATAGGAAAACGTGAACAACAGACAACAAACATGCAAACAGAGAAATTAAAATCTTATAGTTTATGTTTTTTTGTAAAATAAACTATATTATCCTACAATTAAAGAACCTAGTAACTCGAGTTACTAAACACAGTTTTTTAAAAAATATAGTGTTTATCGTGGAATTTATGTATCCTATTGTAGTGTGATATGTTAATATCCAAAAATTCTCTCTATTTTTATAAATAACCAGCAGGAAAACAGTATCTACTTATACAATGGCTAAATAATTTTTATAGCAAACTGCCGTCCTTGACCTAAATATAATAATTATAGATAGTTAGTTAAATAAAATTAATAATTAAACCAAGAGCCCGAAGCTTCAGTTTCAATAGCTTCTATGTAGACCTAAACCCCAAACTTTGAAAGAAAATGCAGAAACTAGCTAAAACTTGTACATAAAATGTAGAGAGAAGGCAAAAGGCTATAGGAGATTAAAGAAAATTGGATCAATAAACAAGCTTGAAGAGTAATATACGAGGGTAGGTCAATAAGTCCGTGACTTTTTGTATTTCCCGCCTATTAACTGAAAGGGCAACACTGCTCCTGTCAACAGGCGTCTTTCAATTGACTGCTGTCAAAATTTCAACAAGCTGCGTTATTTAGTTTGTGTTTGATAGCCATTGATAGGCAGACTACCGCTTGATTTGAGAAGAAAACTCAAACGTGTGACAACTTCGCAAGAGTGTTTGGCGTTGTTTAACCGCAATATAGACGAGTTTTTTCCCCGTTTTGTAATCATGGACGAAACGTGTGGATTTACCACAACACACCAGAGACCAAACAGCAGTCAAAACAGTGGGTTTATCAAAGTGAATCGGCGCCCAAAAAGGCCAAGGTGGGTTTGTCAGCCAATAAAGTCATGGCGGCGACCGGTTTTTTAGAATTTACGCGGTATAATTCACATCAACTAACTTCAAAAGAGTAAAACAATCAATAGCAAATATTATGCCAACTTATTGGGTCAATTTAATAAAGATTGAAAAGAAAAAAAACGACATTATTTGGCCAAGAAAAAAATTCTTTTCCAGCAGTGCAATGCAAGGCTGCACACATGTATTGTTTCCATGGCAAAAATCCATGAATTAGACTACAAATTGCTCCCTCATCCGCCCTATTCTCGAGATTTAGCCCCGAGTGACTATTTCTTGTTTCTAAACTTGAAGAAATAGCTAGGCGGAAAGAGATTTGACTACAACGATAAAATCATCTCACAAACAAATACCTATTGTTACGAAAGAACGTCTAATTATATTTGATGACTAATAAATGACGTCGTGTGTGATGAGTCAAACATGATGAGTCATGCATGATAACAGCATTAGTCATTCAAATATAGCTGAATGTACAATCTAGAAACGCACAGAAGTGAGTGTTTAAATAAATCCGAACTTAGTGTTAAATAAAATTGTAGTGTAATTTAGTTTAGTGTGTGTATATCTGTAAATATCTGTAAATATTTGTATTAGCCCTTTAGAATTAAATAAACGTTCTAATTTTCGTTACACTATTTTTATGATCTCGACAAATTTTATTTTTTGGAAGGGATAAAAAAATTGGAGGAACGTTGGACAAAGTATATAGAGCTCAAAGAAAATTATGTTAAAAAATAAAATAATTTTTTATTCAAAAACCTGTGTTTCATTCAAAAAGTCACGGACTTATTGATTCGCCCGTACTAGAAACCTTTTATGAGTTACAGCATGAGTTACGTGAGTTTTATGAGTTACAGTTTGATGTATAAAAAGTATAATTACAAGCAGCGGTGCACTAATTGGAGGGAAACAAAGAAGATAAATCCTCTTAAGGTTTCCAGCGTAATAAAAATTGTAGACACTTCTGTTGCAATCAGATTGCATTTCCACCAAAACCCAAATGTACTTTCCATCCTTTAAGGATCCGTTGAGACTTAAGACTGAATTCATTTCAATTAAAGTTTGACCAAAGTTTGATTAACTTGGGAAGTTTTAACAAATAACAAATCAGCTATCCACGACATATTTTTAATACATTTAATACTATTTTTTGTCATGGTGTACTTAATATCAGCTAAATTCAAATCCCGAAACTGGTCATACATTAAGGCTTTGTAATCCAAAGCTCAAAAAATCAAAATGTGATCTTGGATAAAACACACAACCGATATTTTAGAAAATATCACTGTTTACTAATTTTGTCATTTCACACATACCTTAATATATAATATTTTTACCATTCTTGATACCCCTGTTTGAAAGCTCTAGTCTGGATACACGATTAAATACAAAACAAAAATTGGTATTTGCCACTTTGATTGTAGATTTTATGATTGACCTGTTTATCAAAAAATTAAATTATTTCAAATAACAAATTACAAGTGAGGTTACAAAGTGCAAATCTATTGTTACAGCGCATGTATACGTGTAGGGTCAAGTGGTGCTCAGTGTTGAAGACGGGACATCATCATTGTCTTTTTCTTCTTCTTCTTCTTTAATTAGGTCTGCAATCTGTTTTTACTTAACAGCAACCTCGGTGATGTTCTGAAGTTACTATTAGTGCTATGAGCATATTTATTACATTTCATTACATTTTTACATTTAAGGTAGCTTGCTAGGCTTATCTCAGATGTGCCAGTAACTCTGGTTTTTGTTGTTGATGAAGGCAAGTCATCAACCCAGAGGGACCGCCGGCTTTACGTGCCCTCCGAAGCACGGAGACGATCATAAGATATTTTAGACTCTCCCCGTATTCGAACCGAGTACCTTAATGTCAGCAGTTATTCAGCTAACAAACTAGGCTAATGACCGTCTCATCATCATTGTCACAAAAATCAAAGAATAGTTGAAGAAGTTTGAAGTCAGATGAGTGAAGTTGAGTTTGCGGGTGCGTTATAGTTTGTGGGAGCGTTCAGCCAATACCAGAAGTTATTTTTATCACACACGCAACACACCACATACCACTGTTAAAAAGGAAGCTTGTAGAGAAGTTACATTACATCAAAGTTTTACCAAATTAATTTTAATTATCAACAATATTTCCGTACTTTTGCACCCAACATATTTTTAATAAAACAATCTTACTAAAGTTATAAGCAATTAGTCCTGAGGTTTTAAAAATTTGATATAAGTTACTGGTAGAATGAAGAAAAATATATACATAATAGATGTAAAACTGTTAAAATAAAATAAAATTTATGATAATATTAAATTTATAATTTTGAACCGATAAAGCCAGCTATATAACAATTTAAATTTTGTACTAGTTTTATTCATATCTCTCCAATAAAGAGTTCGTTACATATTTTAATCTATGTATAGTTTTTTAACAATAACCTTTTATTACCACTAAACTACATTGGCGTACTATTTACACGAGCAATTTCAACTTATATAATTTTTTTAGAAAATCTTAAGTTATTAGAAAAATTATAGTAAATATAATTCTTTCAAGTTCCGAAAATGGAAATCAGAAGTTTCAGTATTTTGAATCGTCGCACAGAGATAAATATGAAAAGCTTAAAATTAGGTTGAAAAAAAACTGTGAGTAACAAAATAAACACAAAAAGAAGAGTAGGAATTTGTTATCAGCTATCGCTTCGTTGAACGAATTTTTACAAAAATATAGCAAAAAATTGGAAGTTTCTAAGTATATGTTGTTAAATTTCCACCTTGAAAGCCTATACTTTCAGATAAGGTCCGATATAATTTAAATACTTTTTGACATATTTTGTGTATTTATTTTCGAACACTAAATTCAACAATAATTTGTTAATTAAATAATTATAGATCAGTTACCTCGTGATAAATCTTGCAGATATTAGTCTTCCTAGAGAAGTTACAGAAAAGCAGACATGCTAGACCAAGTATTTGTTTGATAATATTAAAAATTACAAATTTATTTATATTTTCAATAATTCGAGAACATTAACTACTGAGGTTTCTACTTTAAAGCACGTAGTAACTACCAGGTAAAGGTACAGACCGCGACTTGCTTATCACAGGTCACACCTTATCACAACTATTGTGACACCAACGTTATAAGGACATATTGTGGCTAACTAAATACAAAAAAATACAAACATGATTAATAATTTTATTTACCTGCGCAGTTTAAATGCTATAAATTTATTTACCATAATTTTAATTAAATTTTACTACTCGTTAATAAATGTTTTGTTAATTGCATTATTGTGAATCATATTACAAGCAAATTTTTACTTAAAATACAGTTCACGTAAATGATAGATAAGAAAAATAAATGATAGATTAAACATAAATAGCAATACATAAACCAAATTTAACCTATGATCGATGATCTAGTATACCTCATTTTCCTTTCGTTTCATAAAAAGTTAAAAATAATTTTTATTTAAATTTTTATGTAAGTGCTTTCAATAAAATACCGTCAAAAAATTTTAAAAATCTAGATATTACAGATCAGTGTGCATTAAGAATAGTGAAAATCTCTTGGGTAATACCGAAACCGGTCATTCACAATAGGTATTACTATAATTTATGGTTTTCACTGCTATCTGCATTATATAGCTTATATTACAAAAAAAGTGACTTGCTGTTGCGAATTGTTGACTTGAAATTGTTTCAAATTGTAACATTTTAGTTTTATCACAAAAAATCATTCAAAGTGCAGTAAATTAATCGTCGTGTCGAATATAAATAATAAATAACAAAAAAAATTTTTATTTTAAGAAAGCCTTATTACTGCATAACCGCAGTTTGATTTTGACGATTTCAGGATTAATCTTTATTCGATCTCCAATCCTACAAATTACCCACAAAAAGACAAACATTAGATCTTAATAAAGCAATATATTATGGTATTTTATCATTGGCATTATATTTAAAAGTATTCGATTAAAAAGCTTGGATAAAGTAATTCAAATACTCAAACGTAATTGAATTAATTTTGAAATTAACCTCAAGTATTTGATATTTAAAACACTTCAATAAAATATTTGAGAATTTGGTAATTGGGTCTTAAATACTTTCTTACTTTTACTTTATTTACTTTTCGGTTAATTTTTAACTATTTTAATAAATCTTACGAAGTATTTGATACTTTAATTACTTCTTAATAAAATAATTTAGTAATTATAAATAGTTACCAAATATTTGGTAATTGAATTACTTTTGCCGAGTGCTTTGTACAGTTGCGATTAACATTCAATTTTACTAATTTTTAGTTCATAATTCAAAGCTAGAACCCGACAATAATTGCAAACCAGGTAAAAAAGAAGAGCAAATAGCCAAAAATACGTTTTGTTGCAAAATAAATTATAACTTTTTTAGTTTTTATTATGCAGAAAGAAACAAAATGCATTTTAAAGATGAGGATTTCAAATATATATATTTTAGATTCAAGTTTTATTACAATTTAACCGCAAAAGTGTTTATGAGTCTGAAAAAAACTATTTCGATCTGTGCTCACTAATTTTGTAGTATTTATATAAAACATGAAAATCATTGAAAAACCTTGTGTTCTAAGTTAACTTAACTTTTAAGTTATAACTTAACTTTTTAAGTTATTTTCTATTTCTAGGTTTATTTACCCAGTTATCTTAGATGATTTATAATACAAAATTTATTACTAGTTAAAGACAGTTAATAAATTAATTCTGAAAAATGACTTCAATTTGAAATGAAAATTTTGAATACAAATCTTATACTTTAAATTAAAGTAATAAAATCTTCAAAAACTATCAAATCGGTGGCCAAACTCATTAAAGGGGGAAACCACATTAGAAGGCTGTTTAAAACTGATTTTTTGGGATTTTTTTTGGGTGGGAAGAATTAATTAGAATTTAATCAAATTTTGACATTCTTTTATTTACATTTCGAACTGTTATGTTGTTATGATTTTTTTTACATAATTTCATCCAGAAATAACAACGCTACACTGTGATGTCCGCTGAAGGTTGTGAGTTTCGTTTTCCAATTGCGTACATTGCAGCCATTCTGATTTTTAACTAAAATCAAAAAGGTTTTGATTTTACATTAATAACTTATTTTCTAAGAATATGAACCTCAATATAGGTGAAAATAATGAAAATTAATATTTTTTCAGGGCGTTGGAAAAATGTACTTCAATTTTCACGATTTTTTTTCTCTAATTATGTAAAGAAAAATACCCTTAAAATCATGATATCATTTCACAAGTTGGTTCATATAATTCGTAATTTTATAAAGAATTATACTGTCCATTTGCATAATAATCGGTTTTATACTTTTTGAGTTAGATTGTACGCAAATGTGAAAAAAGTCATTTCGAGATAAACGTGTTTGAAAAATAAATTCTCGGAAACTAGAAATACAAGAAAGTGAATAATAATATAAAATGCTTACCGATTAATCTGCAATTCCAGCACCATACATCAGTCCTTCTTCTTCCTCATAGACTTCGTTTTGCGCTTGCAGCAGTGCTTTCCGAGCTTTTCGACCTTCCTTCGATTCCAATGAAGAGTCGATTCTGCTCTTGTCACGGGCAAGAGCAAAAGGATGCCCTCAGTATTGTCACTGCAGCAGATTTTTTACTTTATGGTGCAGGAATCGATGCAACTTAAAACTTCAATAGAATTTTCTTCGAAACACAATTTTTGAAGTCGGTAGTCATGATTTCTCAAAAAGTTAATAACCGATTTTGTTAAAATTTTGCAAACATTTTCAAAATAACATTATCTAGTGGTTGAACAAAGGATTTTTGTTTCTTTATCGCAACTTATTTTATCAGGCAATACGTGGTGAAAATTTGACCAAAAAATAGAATTTTTTGTTCACAACTCCGCCAAAAATTCTAATTAAAATCAGGGCCGTATTTAGAATAGATTTTCAGGGGGGGTTTTAAAAATATTAAAAAATAAATAGCTAATTTATTAAAATACAAAGGAAAAATGAGTAGCGGGAGATTTTTTTGCAAAGACGACAAAAGCCTAGATTTTGCTCCGATGATTATTTAAGTATAATTTTATGCAAGTATTTTTGCAATAAGATTTTATTTTTGAGTATTGTTATTGAAAAATTTTGTTTGAAAGTATTTTGGTCGAAAGTGACCTCAGAAAAGTTGAAATTTTGTGAGATTGTTTTTATTTAATTATAGTGATATGCTGCCGATGATGGTCATAAAATTTATTTTCCTTTTAAAGGAAAAAAAATTTCAAAAAATCTTTTACACAGTACTGTAAATATTTAGGGCTTTTTTATATTCTTCATCGTCAGTTTTTATATTTTTGCAATTTAGTAGTAGGTGTATTCAATCTAGTGTCGCCAATCGCCGAATATTAATACGAATTTCCGATTTTTTAATTTGGGATTTAATTTATTAGAAATATCTCTTTAGTTTTAATTTTTATTTCAACACTTCAAGTGTTTTTTGTTATTAGTTGTAAAGATTGTTTTTTCTGATTTTTTTTACGATTACAGTCGGGCTGATAAATAATTTCGGAGGGGGTTGTAACCCCTACTACACCCCCCCCCCCCCCGGTAAATACGGCCCTGATTAAAATTGTTTTCTCTTTGCTTTGTTCAATCACGAGCTTTATACATCTACTAACAGAAAAAATTTGATTTTTTATTCTAAGTTGAACCAGTCAAATTTTTTTGAGAGGTCTCAATGGCTGCATTTTTAAAATTTTTAAATAAAAATTTCACAAAGTACTTGTTAAATATGTATCTTTGATATTCTAAATTGTACGAATAAAATATTTCATTTGATATATTAGAAAAACATCAGTAAAAATATGCTTCTTATGAAAGCATATTAAAAATGTTATTATCATATTTAATTTTTTGATATTTTTTATTTTTATTACATTTTTTAAGAAAATAAGATAAAACCATAACAGACCCCACATGTTATACATCATTGAAAAGAGGATAAAAAATGCTATTCAAAAATATTACATTCAACTATAGTTTTTATTTAAAAAAACACAACTTTATATTATAATTCGGAAACTAAGTTAGATATTTAAAATATCGCTAGCCCATTTTGTTGCCCTTAAAAAAGTGCCCGAAGAAAGTGTTAACACTTTTTTGGAAACTTCAAAAACAACCGAGATATCGACATTTATCAAAACGTCCAATAATCGGATTTTTGGCTATAACTCGAAAACAAAAAAAGATAGCCAACTCCGGTTTTGTCCATTGGGCTTTTCTCAAAAAAGAAATCGAGGATGCGCCATCCATTTTTCGATATTTTCAATGGTTACCGATTTCCTCCCATAAGAGGGATCGAAATTGAGCCACCCTGTACGTTGATTATCCTGTACCTGCTTCACAAAAGTAGAAAGCGCTCACTTGATATTGCGTTTCACTGGCAAATCAGTATTATACGTAAAAAATGTTCAGATACTTTTTTAGTAAAAGTTTTCACTCTACAATTTTGTTTTATAAACAATTTTTTGTATTTTGCATATTTACGGAGATTATGTATTTGCAATACAGCGTATTTTTGGCCATTACCTCTTTATTTTGAAGCTTGCAGGAGGGCTAACCATGCAAACTTGCACAATCATTTTCCTATATTGACTGGTCTAATACAAGTCAGTGAAAAAAAAAGAGAGTAAAAAACAAGTTTTATAAAAAAAAACTTAAAAACATTTTTTTTCAAACTTTAAAGCATTGGTGGTGCCTTACATATTATATTGAAAAGCTGTTTTTGACCCACACTCTTAGTAGTTTTTCGCGTTCGTCTAACCTACGAACGTTTTCGCTGAGATCGACATTTACATATGCTATACGCTTTTCTTACACCGAAGTTTATGTAAGGATCGCCAAAACTTTAAAGTTTGGAAAAATATTTTATAAAGTTTCTTTTATAAAACTTGTTTTTTATTTTATATTAAGAAGATTCATTTTTACTACTTTTTCCCATATAATTTCCTTGCATAAAAAACTTACATTTACTTGATTTCTAAATTGCATAAAATTTTAAATTGCCTTCCTCCAATAAACTTTAGGTAGATCCACTGGCATTGCCTGTAAATTTCTTAAAAAACGTCTTAAACCTACTATAAATATTGGCGTGGATTAATGTAACGTTTAAACAGAGCTTTAATCGAGATCGTCTGCCAGCAAATCCTTAGAGGAAAACATTTTTCTTGTTATAATATCGAAAATTCGTATTTTAAATTTGGCAATCCAGAAAAATACAGGAGTACGACTTCTGTTGAATCTTATTTGAATTCGAAATAACAAAGTAGATATCTATTTGAAACAAAGCCTAAGTACGCAGGACTAAATACACGCAATTATTGATTATCCTGACTACGTAGTTGAGATAAGCAGGCAAGCAAATAAAAATGGTGCCAAAAAATATTTTTTCGATATTTAAAAAGCGCAACTAAATTATAAAAATAAAATACAAAAGGCTGTGTTTGTTGAAGTGATAATGGCTAGTGAAAAAAAAGTTTGGGATATATCAAAGGATCCTGTTGCATTACAGCAAAGCGAAGGAAACACAATTCAAGTTTTTATTATTTTATTTATTATTCCCTTTTCCGTTGCACTTTGTGCCATTGGATGTTTATACACCTCGTATCATGCGAGACATCTCAATAATACCTTCGGTTTTTCTCATCCGCCTGTTGTAAATGCTTCACGAAATATTTCCGTAAAAGTTAAGGTTATTCCCAAACAACCTCATTGCACAAGTGAGGAACATATTACTGGGGTTTTAAAGGAATTGATACACCAACTGAGAAAAGCAAAATTGAGAAAGTTTGTGTGCAAACCTGGGGATTTCATCCAGTCTCAAGAGATCAGTTTAGATGTAAACTCGGATTCGTCACCTACGCAAAATATTGTGACGGAACCCAGAACACATTTTGTAATTTACATTGCAGTTGGACTTTTGCTCGTTTCTCTTCTTACTGCATTCGTGGATGTTTATAAAGTAAAGGGGAAGCCGTGCAAAATTAAACCGCAATTAACAAAAAGGTGTTCTCTAGCAGACTTAACTGTTTTGAGACACAGTCGAAGAGAATCTATGAAGAAAGATTTTATTACGGAAGAACAACGTGGTCCACAAAAGCTACAGGGTATGAAAGTGTCAAGACCACTCTTGAATTTTAATAATTAAGGTAGTGCTTTAGTGGTTTGCATGCTCTCATCGATAGCATATTTTCGAGTCTCACATTCTTTAGAAAACAGTTTTCTTGTATTAATACTCCGTTACAGAATTTCTTCATTTTCAATGATATAGCTATACCTATGTATCAATTATTACTTATAATCAATCACAGAATTTTAAGATCTGCCTATGTAATTATCCATTACATGTTAATTACCTACTGAATAAATCATTTGATTTAATTGTTCTTCTTTTATGTTATTAGCACAATTTGTGTTACACAGCACACAATTGCATCCCCGTGTGCAGTCCATCCATGTTAATGCACAGTTTTCCAAATAGACCGACCACACTTTTAATTGTTTGTAGTAAAATTAATCCATAGTAATTATATAAAATTGGTCAATTCAGCTTCCAGAAAAAAGTCTCCAAATCATACATTGATTTTTATTTAATTCTAGGTCAATATTCAACATTAATATACCGCCGTAGCTCATGTCCCGTTTACACTATAGATGTGGCAACAGATACTAATAGAGCTTTGCCTCCCAATTATCCAAAGTCCAGAAGAGTATCTTTCGAACCACAAGATGAAATGTACACTTACGATTTGCCGCACAACCATGTCGTAAGAATAATTAGAAGATTTTAATTATTTATCAAGTTTACTTCAGTGTTACCTATTTTTGTACCTTTAAAAGTAACATTTCTTATAAATCTTAATGTGATATCAATAAAATGAACAAGTGATAAGCTTATTACTTACTCTCTGTGTCCAAGACGTGAAATTTTCAAAAATCAGCCACTTGTATAGCTTTTATATTCTCTCGTTTTCTCTTGGTAGTTGGAAACAAGAGAAAAGTTCTTCTTTCAAATTTTGTGTATAAGAAAATTCTTTGTAAACTAAACCACTTTTTTTCTCTACTTGAACTGCTGCCTCTTTACTCTACAGCCTGCTTCGTTAATAATTAACAACAATGTGTTTAGTATATTGTTCCGAGTTTCTCGATATTGGGTCCAAAGCTAGATAAATTTACTAAAATCAGAATGATTTTTGGCCGACCTCATAATTTTTTAAGAGTTCTTATATGGTAGATCTTCTTGACGACTTGCCATTGGATGCCGAAAAAGCGCTGTTTAGTTTCATATCTAAATTTCTTCAATGCTTGCATTAGATCGTATGTTTAGACAATGTCAATGTTGATGGAAACAAATCAATAGAATTTAATTGATCTATTTAAAAAATTAATTTTACATTTAAAACAATTTTCAGCAACTAATAGCACTTTATTTATATAAAAATAGACAATTGAATGTTGGAATGAAGCAATAAAAATCACAATGGTCACTAAGAAAATAATTAAAATTGAAAAAATTATAGTCACATTAATTTATCAAATTATAAGCAATAAAATATCACAACAAAAATGAGATTTTAGTCTTCAGGTACTTTCCAATTTAGAGTCTTTCCTACTTCGTATAACTCACTCAAAGCATCGAGAATTTTGTTTTGCCTCTCCAACTCTTTATATTGCTTATATAATTGCAACGCTGTTCTTGCATCTTCAATCGAATCGTGAGTTTCAGATTGTATTTTGATTCCTGTGATTTTTAAAATTACTCCAGAATTCAACAAAAATCAAACTTACCTAAAAAGTGCCATGCTAAGAACCTTAAAGAAACCATTCTGTGATGTGGTAAATGGAAAAGGAGTACAGTATCGGCTACTTGTTCAGGGGGAACAACCAAATTTATTACCCTAATTCAAAACACCATTATATAAAATTTAAAAAAGAAAAAATAGTATACTTACCTAAAATCATTTTTGAGTCCATGACCAACAAAGATTGCTCCACTGTCTTGCAAAAAACGTAATTTAGTGTAAGTCGATTTTAAAGTGGTAAGATGTTTAGAACTAAAGTTGGCATCCAAATCGCCGGGTTTGATTCCAGAAAATTTAGTCACATAATCAACAACTTGTTCTTGTGTTGAAATATAATCATCGATAAACGGAGTTCCTTCAAGTGGTCCTTGTCTGATATAAAGAAGTCAATACAAAAACGTCCACACTCAATAATACCTACCCTCTCACGCATGTAATTCTTGCAACCGATAAGTGTGAAGGCTTAATTGTTGACATTTTACCGTCGCTTCGCAGTTCTGATTCTTCTTGATTAAGTGTTACAAACTCGGCATCCATTGCAACCAACTCACCCGGTTTAATCATCTCGTTGTTAGTTAACGGCGTAAAAGTTACACCTCTAGTGCCGCCACTTCGCGCTATGCTTTCGTCTTGATTGAAAACGTCCTAAACAGATATAAACGTCAAACCTGACATCCAAACTGCAAACAACTTACCTTTGTTAAACCTGAAACTATTTCAGAATGAGCATCTAAGACTTCTTTCGTGGAATAATATAAAACACAAGGAATTTTCCAATCAAGACTAAACCAAACTGCTTCTTGAGCAGGAACAGCACATATGCTAAAATCGTTGAATAAATACCACTGATGTTCCGGATTTTTGTTCTCTTTAGATTCGGCCAGGTAAATGCTTGGAACTTTAATGAGAGCAACAAGATTTTTTTTATCTGCTGCGGTTTGATCGTTGATGAAACAAACAACAGCAGTTAAAGTGTAATCTTTTGTATCGGTTACATCAGTTTGATCACCGCTACCCCCTGTGGACTGATTGTCCTATAAATACAAATTTTACTTTTTCTAATCAATCGTTAGTGAAATAGATAAACTAACCTCATTTTCTATTTTGGCTACCAACAAATTTTTACCTTGTAGGGTAATTCTGACATCGTGGGGTAACCAATTGTTACTACAATATAAATTATTGGTTGGGGGTTGAGGTACGGTAATGTTATCAAAACTGTGCCGAAAACGGCAGCCAGGTCTTGAGCAGTTGTCTCCATAACGGCACGGTTTAGTTGAAGATATTATAGAATTCTGAGGTGGCGATGTGATAGTTTCAGTTGTTACGGCCTAAAAATTCAAATCAAATATTTGCCAACACAGTTGTAACTCAACTTACTTTTTCGACCACTTTGTCCATTTGAGTTTGCCAGAACAACTTGTGTTGAGCATTGTTAAGCCCGGTGTTGATTGCAAGTAATTTTGGTAAACTCTAAACAAAAAGTTCTATATTTTTGATTTATTGTACAAAAATCATTAAACTTTCAACCTGTAATGTTTTCACTTGGGTTGTTGGAGAAAATCGTTTACATTCGTCGCACCAAGCGGGTGTTTTTTGTTCTGTGCACATGGAGCGCTTGAGTATGTCGCAAAATGACCACTCCTCTGTGTTTTGTTCGTTAGTTGGATATACTAAATTGCAGGCTAAGAGAAAAAATTCTTTCCTGACCTGATAAACAAAATCATTAAATTAATGTCAAAGAAAACTTGGATGAACATTACTTCGACATCACATTTTAAACATGTATTCATTTGCAACTGTTTGGTTTTAAATAACTGGCCAATGTCACTGTCTTCCTCTAGCTTTTCTTCTTCTGTTTTAGATGGATCTAAAATAATTAATACAAAAAATTGGCTAAATATGAGAATACCTTATTATTATAATAGATAAAAAAAAAATAATAAATTAGTATAGTATAATTAAAATATTATTAAGTGTTATAATTATGTAAATTGGTTTATTGTCTTTACTAAAAAACTGAGAACTAAAAAAAAAAGTTTAAATACTAGCCCACACCATGTATAATTAGTTAAAAAATTACTTTTCTTTCTCTCGCCGCCAACAAGATTAGGGAAATCGGTTTCCTTGTATACAAATATCCTTCTATTAGGATTAGTTTCCTCTTTACGTTTTTTGCTTTCCAATAATTCGACATCCATTTGATGTAAAATAAAACGATTCCAATTCTGCAAGTAACAAGTTTTTATAAAATTTTTACTTTAGTATTTGATTTACCTGTATTAAACCACCGAGATCGACTTTCAGTTTAGCTTCCGGATTAAGATCGCTAATGATAAGACTCAATGCAGATGCTTCAGGTATTGTGCGAAAGGCTCTCAAAAAATTACTCGGTTGGCATGGCATACCTTGCGAAGTCATTAACATGTGGAATAGAAAACCTAATTCGCATGATAAACAAAACTCTTTCTGACATAAATGTGATAACAAAGCTGCACGTAATGGCTCCGTATAATACAACACCTAATAACGCAAATTTAAAATTTACATCTCAGTTTTTATAATAAGTTACCTGAATCATCGTATTGCAATAGGAATTAGGTAATGTGGCTTCGAGACCAGGCAATCCGGTTTTATTAAATTGATCAAATTGAAAATCATCGTTTCCCAATTTGTTGTACTTAAAATCAACCTTTCTGTAACGTTTAGGAATAGCAACAAAGTTTCCACTTTCATCATTTGCTTGATTAGTTGGACGATTCTCTATTATATGCTTCGATAACGAACGATTTTGATTTTTTTCCAAATCATACACCACCTAAAAAGATTTTATTGTAAAAATGAAAAAAAACCTGAGAAAAACATTGAAAGAGATTCCCACATGAACAAAATATTTATTCGAAAGGTTCAAATACAAAATAATTTAAAATTTGATTTCAAAAACAAAAAACAATACTTTAAACTAAATTCAATTAAAACAAATAATATAAAGAAGTAGAAACTCGTATATCACATCAAAAATTTAATATCAACGTGCCGAGTGTACGAATGCAAAAACACAACGGAAACACTCAACAAGTTAATACACAAAAGAAACTTTACAACTAAGATAACAAAAACAGTCTTATGAAAATCACAATCTAAGTAAAGAACAAAAAGCCAACAATTCTAATACTTTCAAAAATTAAAAAACTACGTAAGATGTCAAAAATGTTGAAAACTATGTAAAGAACAAATTATTAATCTGTCAAAAATCTTCTACTCTAACAAAAATACACAGAAGGTAATTTATTAGATCTCACTTGATTGCGTTTAGTAGCCTTTGGGTTAGGTGCATAACCAATCGGTCCTTGCATTTTCATAGCGCGCAAAATATCTTGATCGATTGGTGGGGCTTTACTAAAATTACAAAACTAACACAGATTCTACATAAAAATACTGATCATACTAACCGGTAACACTTTTGTATTAAATGTTCGGGCCAATCAGATGCTAATGGGATATCAGTGTTAACTAATGGTAAAGGTACAATCGAAAGAGGCGTCTCAAAGTCGTCGATTGCAAAACTTGGAAATGGAGTCACGTGATCGGCATGTTCAGTCATACGAGAAAAAGAATTAAAAACAGGCTCGTTAGTAGAGGAAAATAAATGAATAGAACCAGTATTGTCTCCAAACGCCATTGCTTGACTGGTAGTGCTCAAATCGAAAGCCAAACACATTGCACCTTAATTAAAATAATGAACATTAATAATAATCAATAATTTGCATGGAACTGACCGTTATGGTTAGCTTAAGCTGATTTTAAGTTCAACAAATTTTAATTTTAACAAACCAGATGTACCAAGACACATAAATGATATTAACTGTGCGAGGGTATACCTGAATTGTTAAAATTATAAAATTTGTTGAACTTCAGCTTAGTTGCGCTCAGTTTAAGCTCTTACAGCCACATTCACCAATTTCAGTTAATTGCTATCACCCGTAATGATTAGAAGTTAACAGTCTGATAAGTTTTCAAATATAAAAAAAAGCCTGTTCATACTATACGATTTTGATTGTGCTTTTCGTACCATCCTCTTTATTCAAATGCTTGTAATTTTTAATAGAATTCAATTTCTATGAAAAGTCCTACGATGTAGATATCATTCAAGTTATTGTAAGTAAAATCGTATAGTCTAAAATATACTTTTAAATATTATAAAATCATCCATTATTTAATATTTCAAACTGGTGAATATGACCGTCAGAGTCAAACCATTCCCAAGTTCAGTCAATGGATTAAAAACTAAAATTTAGATTAATGTATTCTTTCCAAAACTGTTCATAATTAATTTTTTGATAACTAATTAACTGTAATTTCGTGCAGAAATACATCTTTGGGACATACAGGGTGTTCCCGTGACCGTGGAGAACCTTTGAGGTGGTGATAAAAGACACTTTTCTAAGACAAATTTTCAAATAAAATTTTTGTACAAGTCCAAACCCTTGGGGAGTACCACCCTTTAAAGCAATATTTTGAATTTCTGATTTCAAACGGCCATAGCTCCGATATTATTGATTTTTTTGATTTAATGGATTAGACTTTTTTTAAAGATCATTCGCTTATCTACACATTAGTTTTTATTCCCTTATCGTCTCAAATAAACGGTTTTCGAGTTATAAATTAAATTAAAAGAGAAAATGTTAAAAAAATTCTGATTTTATTTTTTTTACTTTTCTTGTGAAAATGAAACGTCTTAGAAAAATACTAACGGCCCAAACCGGATATGGAATTTAACGGGCTACAACTTTGATAAAATAATTTTTTTTGGAAAACCAACCGTTTTCACATAAATTCTGAAAATAATGAACAAGGTGTAGGTAAAAAAGAAATAAATTCACAAAATTTCTAAAAATCTCATTGTAGCGTTTGACGTTTGGGCAACATTGTTATAAAGTGCATTAGTTTATCATTAATTACTTTGTTAATTTATATTGTTTATTTATTATTGTTAATTAGTTAGTTATTTTTTTTTTTTAACTACATTTTATTCATTATTTTCAGCATTTCTGTGAAAACAGTTGGTTTTCCAAAAAAATTTGTTTGACCAAAGTTGTAGCCCGTTAAATTCCCTATCCGATTTGAGCCGTTAGTTTTTTTCTAAAACGTTTCGTTTAAGAAATACGGAGTTTGCAAGAAAAGTAAAAAAAATAAAATCAGAATGTTCATTTTTTCCCTTAATTTATAACTCAAAAACCGTTTATTCTAGACGATAAGGAGATATAAATTTGTTGAAAAGCAAATGATCTTTAAAAAAGGTCTAATCTATTAACATGACCTCTACATTTTTGTAATTTTTGCCACTTATTGTACTGATAGTTTAGCCCTCCAATAAGAACTCCTCAAAGCAGTAGGGCCAGATGGCAAGAAATTTTCGAGAAAATCAACTTTGAAATATTGTCGAAAGAGTTTGAAGACAAGATGTGAAACAATTAGTAAATAGTTTCGTAGCACAGGCTCGAGCGAGTTGGACTAGGAACCAGTGGGTCCAAGGTTCTATTCCCACCTGCAATGGTTTTCTTTAAAATTTTTTTCTCTAGTGCTTATTCACGTCATTTAATTATTATAAAATTGATTAAATTTATGCTTGTAGACTAAAATGTGTCAACATTTAATTTATTGAATACATTATTTTTTTTTAACAAATATAATAAAATCGAATGTTTTAATTATTATTATTCAGCAGGACTAGTTTCATATGTCATCGCACATATCATCTGGTAGAAATAATTTACCTAATATTTGTTTATAATTTATCATCTGATTTAATTTATTTATTTTACGATTGGTAGAAATAGCAAATATGATGTGGCTAATAAAGCCATGCAATTGACTAGATTTTAATAAGAAATAAAAAGTTAATAAACCAACATATCCTAAAACTACATATTTTTATCCTAAAATACATTTTCAATAGTTTAGTTTTTATCCAGCGTAGTTACTAAAAAGTTATCATTTCTGATATCTTTCAAGGACTATTTTCGACGGTGTCTTCAGCCTTCGTCGAGGGACCAGGCAGCTTAACGAATACAATATCAGACATGATAACTTTTCAGTAACTACAAGCATAAATTTAATCAATTTTACAATAATTAAATAGCGTGTGAATACGCACTGGAGAAAAAAAATTAAAAAAAAAGCCAGCACAGGTGAGAATAGAACCGTGGACCCACTGGTTCCTAGTCAAACTCGCTCGTGCCTGTGCTACGAAACTATTTGCTAATTGTTTCACATCTTGTCTTCAAACTCCCTCGACAATATTTCGAAGTCGATTTTTTCGAAAATTTCTGGCCATCTGGCCCTACTGCTTTGAGGAGTTCTTATTGAAGGGCTAAACTTTCAGTACAATAAGTGGCAAAAATTACAAAAATGCGAAGGTCATATAATTCCCTTGTAAGTCTAAAAAATCAATAATATCGGAGCTATGGCGGTTTGAAATCAGAAACTCAAAATATTGCTTTAAAAAAAGGGTTTGGACTTGAACAAAAATTTTATTTGAAAATTTGTCTTAGAAAAGTGTCTTTTATCACCACCTCAAAGGTTCTCTACGGTCACGGAGACACCCTGTATATTGTCAAGCTCACTCGACATATATTTCCATTAATCAGAGGTTGATTAGGTATTAGATTTTTTGCATCGTGTTTGGGTTTTTTCGTCAGACAGTCAGCAAGATAGACATTTATATTATCGATTTTATAAATTTATCTAAATAATCATTGCATCAAAATTCTTAATTTTACACAAAAAATAAATATAAACATTTTTATAGAGAATAAATTTCTCTACTTTTTAATTTTGGTAATAATCCCACTAGTAGTGCTGTTTACCGACCTGGACTTTCCGTTTGTAGTAAACACAATGTGGGTTCAGACAAAGCCACAGTATCAACTAATTGAGCTTGCCCAAGGGCCGAAACCACTGCTAATCGGGAAGAAACAGAAGGAAGAAATCTAAGATATAACGGATCGATCATAGTTTGAATAGGAGAAACCGCTCGCATCATTCGCAAGTCGTATACCATCAAAAATCTATCAACTGATAAATTGCCTTGCCTGTGAAAAATTACTCTAACTTCATCGCTCAAGAAATTTTTAAACTTTACTAACCTGTTACTAAAACCACAAGTAACAAGCAGATTTCCTTGTACATCAAAATCGCTTAAATTACCGCTGTGAGTATCGAGTGAATGCTCAATATTAAGGGAATTGGGATCACGGAAATCTATACGTCCAAAAGGATTACCCGAACAAACATATCTACTGTGATAACGCAACATGGGGCAACCTGTGTCATGAACATTTACCTAAAATAAGTAAAGGTCAATTAGAGAAATTGCACAAAACAAAATGTACACCAAATACTCACAACATAAGTTTCTTTTCCCATTGTCAAATTAAAATCAACCAATTTGTCTTGATGACCGCCCATGAGAATTCTCTCGGGCGAAAGTGGAACCATGCATTGCATTTCAGTTAAATTTGAAGACCTAAAATACACAAACCTACAGCATCCACTAAAATAGTTGTCACTTTATTACGTGTGATTAAAAATAGGAATGCCCCGACGAATTTGACCTCGAAGCATACCAGAAGTTAAAATTAAGATACCCTCATCTATGGTAACAATTTGTCTTATTTCTTGTGTGGCGTGTACTTGAAAAGACGTATACTTTTGCATCCCGGGGCCTAAATATGATGTAACATGACCCTACAAAAATAATCTATAATTTGGAAATTTTTAATTATGCATAATATACGCACACCCTGATTTCCCATCCATAGTAATTCTTCGCTTTGATCAAAAGCCAAAGCACTTACTCCGAATCTGTCACCACCATCGGCAAGAAAGCACTGCGTCTGAATATATTCGCCCTGAATTGCTTCCAACTCGGCAGCTTCGGGGTTTTCGACTACCGCCAACTATTAATAACAACAAATATGGTAAGAAAATAAAAACATTTAGAATAAATGTAACTTACTCCCGATTGATCGAAATACATATTTTTTTGTGGTTATCTAAATTTTACAATAAATAAATACAATTTACATTTCTTAACAGATTTTTTTGTTTTGAAAGAAACAATCTTTATTTTTTACACAACAATTATTTACAGCACAACAAAAAAATAACCTGAAATTAGAAAAACATCAAGATATATACGGGATATACAAAGCAGTGCAAAAGATTCGATCAATTTTAATCATGGAAGAAAAAGCAAAAACGAAATTGAAACTTTTATAACGATTAAAAAAATCACTACATAAAATAACTACTTGAGTATTTTCTAAAGTTTTTAATTAGTATTAATTATAATAGATTCAATAAAAGAAATAATAATATCGGTAATATATAAAGCAGTGGCGTAGCTTTAAATTACGTGCCTCCACTTTATTGTTCATATCGGATTTTTCTAATCTCTCCAGCTTGAACTTGTAAGAGTCGAATTTTCATAAATAACTTTCCTTTCTAATTTAATAATATTTTATGATCAACTCGGAAAAGTCAGCACTGATAATAAAGGGAAAAATGTTAATGATATTTTATAAGTATGTCTTTGTATGTTTGGGACTTCAACTTAACTGGAATAAAAATCTAAAGAGGTCAAGAGTAAAGAATCGAATAAGTAGACTTCAAAAATAGAATGGTAATTCCACACATCTTCCAAACGAAATCGGCTAGAGCAAATAATTTTTTTATTTCTATCTGTTAATTTTTATCATATAAGTTGCTTACTTCTTATTATATTATTTGTTTTTGTATAGCTGTAAGCTGCATATATGTGAATTCCTCAAAATTATTTTGGAAAATGTCAACACTTTGGGATTCCGAAAAAAAATGTTTCAAGATATTTTCTTATTGTAGCGGCTAATAATGTGGCAATCTAAAGTTGTGTTGTCCATTTAGTTTTTTGGGTTTTCGCATTAATTTATAGATGTCCATTATTTCAATAGTTTGTTTTTCATGGGCAAAACAGCATTCGTAAGTTAGTACTTTATAATAATTATTTAAATAAATCAACAATCATTTGTTATTTAGTTTATTTATGTAAATTGAGTATGAATTCACAAAAACAAACATGGCCTACGCTTAATAAATAAAAAACTATACCTTAAAATAATTAGATACGACAAAATTCACAGAGAAAGAATAAAGAGTAACAAAATTTGCGTAATTTTAATTTTGGGATAATTTTATTTGTTGTTTGTCAAACTTCAAAACTAAATATCGAAATATTAAATTGAAAAAGGAATTTTGTTATGTGCCATATTTAATTATTTCAAAGTGCAGTATTGGAAAAAACCATATTTCGATGGTCGTACACAATTAAATTTAAAACTTAAAAAAAAAATACAAAATATTACATTACAATAGAATATAAATATGATATATTAAATGACACCACTAAAACTACTGGCAGTATGAAATGAGTTGTAACATGAATAGCCGCGTGATATTACTTTTATTATCGGTCTTCATCAATATTATCGATAAAAAAATATTAACTAGAGTTGTCCTCCCTATATTAAAAATATAACATCTAAGTTTATTCATAGCAGTCACTGAAATCATTACCAACAGGAAGATTCATAAAAGTGCACCAAGTGAACTTTTTCATACAGATAAAAATATCACACGTATCATCTATCACAAAAATAAAATTAAAACTAACGTAAGATACAACGTAACAGAAGTTTCAGTTAACTGCACAAGTTTACAATAGTTTTTCTTATTACAAAGTGTACCTCTATTATAAGAAAGTTATCGACATCAAAGATTATGATTTTTAAGATACAAAATTGTAGACGCAGCTTAATTGATTATCAAATTGCATTTTATACGTTTTACATGCATTACAAGATTATACTTTCTAAATAATCCCTTTAGTAGTAGACGAAATTAGACAAAACACTTCATGCAATTAAAGTTTCGTTACAATAATTATTTAATATTGCTTTTCGATTTAAAAATTAACGTTATAGTAAATTTTTCAATATTAAATAATCATTAAAATTACAATAGATACTTAAAATTAATTTATTTTGAGCAAACATGCTAAAACGAATGTCAGTCAAAATGAGAGAAAATTTCATGAAAACAACCCCAAAATTTTTACTGCGAATGTTTTAAATATTAAAAACCTCGGTAAGTGAAAATAAATGAAAAATTACAAAAGAAGCCTAATTAAAAAGGAGCTTAGGTTTTCATGTTACATACAAAAATACGAGTTTAAATTATTTTTAAATTTTATATCAAAGCTTAAGATAATTTTTCCACGTAGATCGCAACACAAAATTTTAAAATGATTATCTACCAAAAAGTAACCTAAAGAGTACAAAAGACCATGTTAATTTTAACAACGTAATAAAATTAAGTATGCTGCGTTTCGTTAGTAGAACGCCACAAAATCACCAATAAGGTGTAACGTACCACCCTGTATAGGCTCAACATACTCGAAAATAATTAATTTTCAAGTATACAAACTTGAGCAAAAATAACTCGAAATCTTAGTTGCAAAAGTTTTCCTCGTTTAAAACCACCATAATTATAAAACCGTAATTTTATTTAGTTTACTGCTGTTCAAAGAAAATACGACAAAGATAGATTTGATAAACCCTGTATATAAAATAAATCTACGAGACAACTCTAGCTATTGTGAAAACCAACGTGAAACGCGAATAAATTATACCTAAACACACTGCAGACCGACGTCTTCCAAAGCGGTATCTTGCGATTCGTTTTGACACAACTTCAGAAGTCTTCCCTACATAGGTAGTGCAATATAACAAAGCAAAGTGAACCGCACTTTCTTTATATTAACTGCTAATCGAACGATCATTTTTACCACAGACTTATTACCACAGATAAAAGTTTATTTGCAAAAAACGAAAAAAGCTTCCACAAGTAGAATTATCTATTCTAACTTCTTCCATTAATTGTTTATCAACAACAATTGCACATTTTGATAGACCATCAAGCCAAAAAGTCTTAATCTAAAGAATAATTTCATGCGTTTCAACATCCAATTGGCTACAATCATCTAAAAATCCATATTTCTTCTGTCCTTTTTCTTAAAATTCTATCCTACATGAATCAAATTAAAAAATTTATAATTACAAAATCATCGTCCAAGATTTCCGTTCTGTTTTTTGCTTTCAATAATTATTTTACGTAGTAAAAATATAAATTTTCACAATATTAAAAATGCTAAACAACCACTAATGTTTCGGTGCAATTATATGCAGTAAATAACTGTTGAGCAATAGATTATGCTCCTCTCTAATGTCTATGTACTGTAACGATTCCATTGCGTCGTATTGTATTCTGTTTGAAAAGTTCGTTTCCGTGCTTGAAAAACTGTTGGCTGTTAAGGCCTCAAATGTGGTATAGACGATGACTAAATCATAATTTTTTAGAAAAATGTTTTTTATTTAAACAATGTTATGATGATATATTATGTTCCACATTATGATCCCACCCATTTTCCTTTATCATATGTGCTAGCTCAATGATAAATTTTCCTTCTTTATATTTTTGACTCGTTTCAAACGCATGTTCCTAAAAAAAATAAATGCATTAGTATTTTTAAATTTTAATATTTTTAGGAATAATCAATAATTTACATTGTAACAATTGGTCAAATCAAAAAGCAGCAACTCTTGAGAGCGAGAACTTATTCACCAGAGCCAGTGTATTTGATTTAGTAAATACTATCAAGATGAAAGGAGGAAAAATCCCGGAAATTTTAGATAATCTGGGTAATTCCAAGGAAACCTAAGAAAATCTAAAGATATCTCGAGAAATACTATAGATATGATGTTTGGAGCGAAAGAAAATCTGCGGCCCTTATCGACTATTTTTAGCATTTATTCAGAATGTTAGCTAGTTCCTACATTGGCTGCCGTATTTTGGGCATAAAATGTAATATGACTTGAAAAAAACATGAATTTTATTTTTCATCAGTGGCGGCTTGCCTTAAAGATCCCATGGGCATGTGCCCTCCCATTCGAAAACCAAAAATAGCCAAAACCGGTGCGCAGGATGCTTTAAAAAGCAACAAATGGGTTCCCTTGTTATGAAACCCATTTGGTTAGTATTCTAACGTTGTTTAAATAGCATTGTAATTTTTTGTGTTGTTTCATACGTGATTTATATCTGTGACTTGTTAAATTAATTTATTCCAAAATTACCATTTTTGGTCGACCTAAAAGCATACTACTCATCAACTGATCCTTTGTTTGTTGTGCTTATTAGAATTTTACTATTCTCAGTTCTGTTACAATAAATGTACTCTCAACACTGGTTAATCACTTCAAGACCTTTTCTTAACACAAATAAATGTTGAAAATGTATTTTCCAGACGGTAGCAAATAATTTTTTTACGTTTGAAGAAAAATGAATGCATGTTTTATTCGAGGCAAAAAATGCTCATCTGTAATTATAGGATTACTTGCCTCGAAAGTCCTACTTTTACTCCTAATAAAATAGTATAGTATTTACCAGACTCCGTTATATTTTTAGGTTTGACTTTTAATTTTACAGTTGACAATAACGCGACTGCTTTTGTGCAGATTTTTTAAAGTCATCGGCCAGAAAATAAAAAATGGGTTTTGTATCAAGAGCATAATAGCAAGGTGAATGGTTGGAATCAGATATTTAAGTAAGTAACGCATGAGGAAAACTTCCCACGGACAAGGTCAGTAAACAGTAACTGAGTCCATTGAATGCGATTTGTGTACGACTCCAATACATCAGTAATTTATTGCATAGAAATATCTTTTTCCAAATTTTAATATCTTCACCTTACGTTTGGAGTAATACTTCATATCTGTATAAGTTACATCTTACATTTTTTATATATTTACGATTTTTTACAAATCGGGTCGTTACTCTCAGCCCAAACGCCAATCTTCTCTATTTAACCAATCGTTTTCTCCCAACTGTCTTCCTGTTTCTCTCTTTTTCTTCTTTGTGATGGATTCAATTGCCAAATTTTCAGGACCACCTGTGAGATTCACATACGTCTCAAATTTTTATACTATCTCATTCTATTCTTTTCTATTTCAATTATCTAAAGTAGGCGGGTTCCAGAGTATTTCGTTTCCGGACATTTCTTTACTACAATATTTCGCTTCTACTTCTAGTTTGTTAATAAAAATGACTTAAAAAATAGCTAACAAACGGAAAATTAATTATGAAAAATAAAAATTAAGAAAAAAATTGCAAGAAATGAAATTTTAGTAACAATTCAATAGTGATAGTGAGATGTCTGGTAGAGAAATGCATTTTCAAAATTGGAATCTACCACTGAATCGTTCGACCGAAGCCTCTTAACTTTTGGTTTATAAAATTACAGTTGATTCATTTACATTAAATATTTATTTGTTTATTTATTTTGGCTTAGACACACTCTAAACAGTCAGAAGCTAATTACATAGAGTGTGTGTAACGTAACATCAGACCTACAACTTAACGTGAAATCCAAACCACGACGGAGGACACACTAACTAAATTTTTAACCCGGACTGAGGATAGAACTCGTGGTTCCCAAGCAAAAGTCGTCCTAGGGGCGGCTTCCTCCGTTAATATTTGTTTGTTTTATGATGTAGAATTTTCAACCAACTGACTTAAGAAATGATTTTGCAGAGACAGCATCACTTTAGTTACATAAATGTTGGTTTTGCCTCGTCAAGGATTACAAATTGTAGTATCCAGTATCCAATTAAATTTGAGTTCTATTTTTGATGTGCAAAATCTTTCCGCTCGCTTATGGGGGTAATTTCGTGAAATGGGACGGAAATGTGTAACAGGAAACTAGAAAAGCACGAGCTATTTGATTTGACTAATGAGCGCGAAAATTATTTTAACGGAATTATAAAATGCCATTTAAAAAAACTTTGTCCGGCGTGAGGTTCAAACTCGCGATCACCAAATGATGTAATTATGTTTCAAGCACATAATGCACTACGCTATGAGGGTTCATCTAATAAAATTATTTTAATTCGTATTATCTGTTACAGATTGGGGTTACAGTTACGTAATGCCGTTCTGTAATGCCGTTCCATCTACTTTGCGATTTTTAAATGATTTATAATTATTAATTATTTCAAATAATAATGTTGCTTACTACCAAGGTGTGATGTCAGATGTTACACATCATATACGAGTACTGTAAGATTCGTTTTTTTTTCACTGTTTCGTTTATTTTTTTCTACTAGTAAATTCAAATAAACATGTTGATCACTCCTTTTAGCAAAATAATCTTGTTAAGATATTAAAGCGACTTTTGATTACTGATAACTGGCGTTCTCCTAAACATCAATATTGTACTTTTTTAACAAATCAATTTTCAAGAATATTTTCCACCGAGCTCTAAAAACTGTGTCCTTAATAGACAAAGTTAGATGCAAAATTAGAGCAGTTTTCGCTTTAAGGAGAGATTTTGCAATTGGTTTAACTAGTAAACAAAGCAATCAACTGCATTCGAATGTAAATATAATTTTTATATTCAATTGTAAATTTATTGGTTCAATAAAACAGATTAAGCTGCATAATATTTTTATCTTTTTATTATTTGAAAGTTTTAGTTAAGTTTTCAATAAGCGGACATTGATGGTTTTCGACATTTTACTCCGATTATCTAGAGTGCTTGTAATAAGAAATCTTCAGACATTGTTGGAAAATTCTATCCAGAATACTGTAATGTTACCCTAATGTGATGTTCTTGTAGTATCATATGCCAAAAATACATATTATCCAGTTCATTTATAGAAATTAAAATCAATAATTAACTTATGCAGAAGTGCCTGATTATTTCAAGTTGTTGCATAAAATTATTCCTTCAACACTAAATTAAACTATTTTGCTTCACGAGGTGGAAAAATCTAATAGACGTTGATCAAAAAGTTAGATATTTCAGCTTACATATAATCGGGTTGCACGAAATATTTAAAAATTTTACAATAAAAAATTCATGAATTTAAAATATTTCCATAAAATTAACGTTAAACAGTTTTTTAATCTAAAAGAATTTAATTATTCCTTAAAAATGATCTTTTTATGTCGTTCATAAATCATACTAGAGTTAATTTTGGGCAAAATTCGGTTGCACCCGGAACGACGAACCCAGCGACATTTTTTGAACGTTTAAAATATAAAATAATTGAAGCAATGATTTAGCTAACTGTTAAATAAAAAAGAAAATCATTAGAAAATAAAATCTAGTGCACGGTAAGGGGATGGGGGTGCACCGTTTGAAGATGAAACGAGGTTCTGCATCAACTGGTTTTGGACAATAACTAGCAAGAATACTGAGAGATCAATGCTCACTTCCAACTACGATTAACGATTTGACCAATTCATTCGGAAAATTTTACTTACATATTTCCAGCCTAGGGTCGTTTTGCAACATTCACAATATATGTCTGCTACGGCATGTAATCCAGTGAGAAGAACTCTTTCTTCTGCTGGTCCGCAACCCACGTTAACTCTAAAATATAATTTTTATTAAACAAAAACATAATTTAAAAATACTTCAAGATAATAATATTAGGTATAGGAAAAAAACCTTCAACAATAATTTACTTATCGAAAACATTGAACCAAACATATTTATAGATTTTGTATTATTTGTTTATGTCTATAAAAAAGTGGGTACTTACACAGAATTGAATAAATAAGCGCGTCCTTGACTACCCTGGAATGACTAAAAAAGAAAAGACAAGATTAAAGATAAGCCCAAAAATTATTAGATTGGATTATAAGTTTAGAAATTAGTAAAAGTTTAGTAGTTTTTGGCTTGACTTATTTGTGATATCTTATAATATTACAGAAGACGAATCGAATAACAGGAAATAAGAAATAGCTGATTTTAACGTTCAAGTCCACGTGGTTCAAATTATGTTATTTTGATAGTAAATATGTCATGTTATAATCAGAATAATTGGATTTAAAATAGCAAGGACTCGCAAGGTATTTGAATACAATACCGAATTCGCTCTCCATTTTCCAAGTTCGCAATTGAAATTACGTCGATAAGCATAGGTATACGCAGTCCGGTCAAAATAAAAAATTCTCCTCGAGTAATATTCTAATTAGGTTTCACACGGTTTAAAATTGAAGGAGCATACCATCCGGATATTTTGACGTTTGCAACCTTGTGCTTATTGATGTATAAAAACGGAAACGTTTGACTGTAGGATTCGTTAAAAAATTAGTATGCTCTGCGAGGAAGAGAAAACCTATAATTAACTTCTTGCTAAACAAAATTTCCAAGAAGCCAGCCGGAGATAACACAAAGAAAAATTAACGACGTACCTTGGAGATGAGCTCGTCGTGGTTAGCTAAATGAGCTCGACAGTGGATGCAGGAGTAGGTGCGGTGGCAATTTGGCAGGTAGGACTGAAACGTCTTCACCATTGTGGTGGCCGCAATAGCAGGCCATGCGGGGACGTCACACCTAGAAACAAACATATATTTAATCGATAGTGCTTCGTCAATGCACTTCAATTTTACACAGACATTTTTTCTAAAAATAAAGTAATTTGTCAACGAGTCACCAGTGGTAACAGTATTTCAGGAGAAGCAACATTGCCCAATCTCGATCCCGAAATAAAATTACTCTGCAGGGAAAACGTGTGTCGTAATGAAGAAATAAATTAAATCCAACGAATGTAAGTATACTTTCATGGTTCCATTTAATTTCATAATTTGAAATTGAGGCAACTCGCGGTTTTCAGCAAAAAAGTGTGGTGGAAGTGGAAGACAGATTTACATTTTTTCAATTTTTCAGGATAATAAATACGCCAGAACGCTCGACGTAATCAACGGTCCGTTTAATTTTCTTAATTTCAAAATAGAATTGCATCTGGTAACAGCAAAAGTCCAGTCATTAAACTCCACTAGTTCGGTTCCAAAATTAAATTGTCAAACATAGAAATCAGTTCAAAGTAGGCAAAGTTTGCTGGGTTAAATGAGCACATGCACCGATAAATTGAACGATCGTTAACTTTACTACAGATTGACATGTAATTTTAGCCTAGCAACTAATTTTTACTAATGGACTGGAAGTCGTATCGCAGTGCAACAACTCGTTTTATATTTAAAATAGTTAAATTATCAGATCAACCTGTGAGTGGAAATTCCGGTAGAAAATTAGGTTCCCGCGTTAGATGGCGACACTGTACAATTAATTTTAATCTTCGTCTCGATATCTCTTTCACAGTTTGCTTCGAACCATACCTCTGAAATATTAAGCCGAAATTCTCTTGGGAATTAAACTATCTCTGACTTTTAATAATCAAGGACGTCAATAATGTAACACATTGTAATGTAATGTAACATGCGATATTAATATTCAATAAGTATTGTTCCACAAATTGTTTCAAGAGTAATTTGTTCCGATGTTCAGGAAACAAAAAAGATCTTTGTATCATATTTAACCGACATATTATTTAAAAATTACCGATGAAATGTTGATATTTGATTTTCTAAAAAATATGTTTTGAAAGTATAAATCACTCCTGAATATCCCAGGAGTCGAAGCTTATTTTCTAGTTGGAAAATGAACTTTCGAAAATTTATTAGTAGGACTCTAATCAATATTAACGAATCAAATAAAATTACACGGTATAATTTTTAAGTTATTTAACAAATTACGTGATAAGATTTTCTAATTTTTGAATAAGAATTTTTGATTTAAAAAGCAATTACTTGCATAACGTTATACTTAATCAGAAGTCTTGGAAGCAAGACTTTGGAAAAACAAACTTTACGTAAGCTGATCGATAATAGAAAACATCAACGTTCTTAAAATATAAAAATTTCTAAATTTATATCATAACCTTCAGAATGATCAAAGATTTGCAAAATGAAACAAAAAAATAAAATTGTCGTATTTGAATGTCTCGCAGGGACATAAAAGAAGTTGGTCATAAAAAAAATCGTCCAACTATTATCTTTTAACAAATATGTAGTACATTTTTCCCTAATGGAATATCGCAAAACAAATCTAAAATCTGATCATGATAATGTCGTCGTACCTATTACGCGCACAATATTTGGAATCGATACAAAATTGTGGCGGTCACCTTTTAATTCTGTAATGTAAGTCAATAACGTTAGTACTTCATAAAAATTTTATGAACGCCCATTGAAAATTCACTTCGAGTCCTAAGGAAAGCTTTAAATAAACGAAACACAAAACACGCACTCGGTATACAAGCTTTAATTTAATTTCGTACAATTGCTACAATTAAAGAATCGTTTCCGGTCCTTCAATTTTAATAGCATAAAATAATTAAACCTAGCTGCCCGTAATTAATCATGCCCGTTAAATAGTACATTCGTAATATAAAAATATTCCTTCGTGAAGAGCACACATTAACATAAAACATACATAGGTAAGCAAACCGATTGTGTAAATATTGGTCTTCTACACCACACGAATTATAGAAAAGATAATCATTAAATTACAACAATAAACTTTACTACCGAAATTTCCCTCTAAATTGATTATTCGCGGTACCATTAAAGTGTAATTTAAATTTATATTCATTGCTATCAAATTTAAATCGAATAGAATTATCACATCACTTATCGGCGTTAAAATTTGCTAAATGTTGACTATTTAACATGCAAAGAACCATTTCAAGTTTTACGACGCACTCTTCCCTCCTAGAGATTACATTAATAATAATTATGTGTAAAATTTAAATCATTTCCTAGCCCTGCTGCGTTAATCACGTACATTTTCATTTTTTAAAATGCAATTTCCATGACCGCTACTGTATACAGTACCAACCCCCCCTTCCACGAAGCTCTCCCATGTTCTAACACTGGGATACTATATTTTGGTTTTCCTAAAAAAATACATGTAGGTATAACAGAAAAAACCATATTTCAAAGTATATATTTGCTGTGTCAACAAGACAAATGTTAAAATGAGTCGTAAATTGTGAATTTAGAAAATAAAAGCCTATTTTGTAGGATGGATCATATTTCACGACTTAAAATGTAAACGAATAAAAGTATAATAAGCACGTCGGCAAGAATGTAAGAAAGAGACAATTTAAAATTTACAATATTAGGAAAAGAAATTGTTTCCAAATGGAAAAAAGAATTAATTAATAAATAAAAATAACATTAAAAGAAAATGCGTACTTTTCGAAAACGTTAATTAAAACCCCGAACCGTACGTCTTTTTTCTGTTGGTAACTTAATTATTTATTGTTTTTCTATTGGCAACCTGCACGAAAAACGAAGACACTTACTAGCGATGTTTCACTTGTCATGATCCAATTTTAACTAATGTTTTAGGCCGACCAAATACGCATTTTAGGTAAAGCAACAGATGTGCATTTGAGCATTCCGGCTGTGTAATTGGCACTCCAAGTTTCTTGATTAGACAGTTTGAAGTTGTCAACCAATCAATGGTCTCGTGCCAAATATACATGTGAATAATGGAATGGAATAAACGTAAGATATTCAAACTTTCGAGCTCCGTTAGATAATTTTATGAAAAATAATAATATGGAAGTAAGTATATAAAGTCAACAAAATATTCTCCTAATATGCTGGCACATTTGCCTGTTTTAGGGAGACTTTTTCTGGACGTCCGCATGTATTATTTACTTCATTTCGTTACTCCAATTTTGGAGATGTCAGTTAATTTCCGCCACGATTTTTAACTTTTTCGGTTACTGTCAGAATTTCCTCATCACGAATTTCAAAATTTCAACTGCACTATAGGAAAGAGAACAATTTTCTGAGCGTTTTAAAAAAGAAAAATTCCTGGACCGTTTATTACATTTCGAGAAAACGGCATTTTAAAATTACGAAAAGCACGGAGATGTAATATGATATACCCCGATGCGTGACGATCGGTCTCACGTTGATTTCCCTGCTCTTCATTTTGTTGACGGTACGAGTGCTTTGATATACTCTTAATGTTGTTGTCAGTCGCGGTCGACACCTGGACGAGTTCTATGGCTTCGAGTTCCACCCTTGGCGAGTTCTGTCATTCTTCAGCGATATTTTTAAATTGTTTCGCCTTACACAAAATCGGCTAATCATGCAGCCGATCATACATGTAAATTTTACATTTTTAAAATCGATTTTTTTCGAAAACTTTTGCATAATCCTTGAAATTTTTTTTTCTAATATGCTTAGAAAAGTGACCTCTTTCCTATAGCGCAGTTAAAATTTTGAAATTTGTGATGAGGAAATTCTGACAGTTCCCACTTTTTCCTATGCACTATTGAAAAGAGGAGACTTTTATAAGCATACTAGAACGAAACTTTTGTTGGATTATCCATTAGTTTTCGAAAAAATCGAATTTGAAAATCAAAAATTTTAGAACAGTAAGAATAGTTGAAAGCACACGTACTGTCAACATAATAAAGAGCGGGGCCCGTACCGTGCGAGTTCCCGTGGCATCGGTATGTATCGTATTACAACTCCCTGCTTTTAAAAACTTTAAAATGCCGATTTTTCGAAAACTAATGGATAATCCGCAAAAGTTTTTGTGTTAATATGCTCAGAAAATTGTCCTCTTATTTACTTACCCAAAAACTGAGATCTTCAAATATCTCACTTTTTAATATTTACTTGCAGTTTGGTTGGATTAGAACCAAGTAATTATTTGCTCAAGTGTCGAGATTAAGATGTTTAAACAGATACTTGTGAGGCACGTGAAAGACAAAGCGAGAAAAAAAAAGCACTGGCTTAGAAGTTTTTTGTTGTCACAGAAACAGCAGTAACGTGCAAAAATAAATTCAGGTAACCATTGCTTATACATACATTAGACAAAAAGGGTCATCAAAGGAAATCTTAAAAGTGCCCCAGAGCCCCCTAAACCACCACAGCTAAAGGAACTTCAAAATTAACATTACGAAATTAACTGCCCTTGTACGATTAGAATTCTGCTCAATATACCTAGTATTCCGATATTAATATCTATAATAATTATTTATGATTTAATTAAATTAAAATGAGCAAAAAATTTGAATTAAACTCCTACTATAAATACCCATTTTGGGTACATACCCAGGTATATATTTACCTGTAAAATTGAATACCTAAATATTTTACATCGCTAAGCACAAGAAGGAAATTAAATTATTTTTTCACCAAATATTAGGTACTCATTAATAAGGAAATAAGCATTCTGGGTAAGCCGCAGGCGTATTAAAAACAAATATGCTAATGTGACGAAGTCCACGTGCCAAACACCTTTCCTTCGTTTTTAGACTAGGAATTACAATACACAATACAATCTGAATTAAAATTTTATTTCCAATATACGTACATCGATAGAAAAACACGCCGTCACACCTATGACGCTGATTTAATCCTTCGTTATTACCTACAGTTTAAATCTAATACTAAAAAATGTGTAACACTATTTAGAACTTAAAATTCAAAATCTTTACTCACAGAATAATGATAATCCAACAAGTAAACGAACGCAGTCTCGTTACTCTAATCGAGCGCACTAGTTAGTTGGCATAAAATGATTTCGAAGTAAAAACCGCACCAAAACTAATTAATTTAACGAATATGTATAGAGTTACAGTTTTAATTTCATAACTTTTTAAGAAACTCGCGTGTGTGAAATAAAATATTTCCTCAAACCTTGAATTTTTGTATTTAATGAAGTAAACAGTTTTGTAATTTGTTAGTGGTCGACAACACGCGGAACTTTCACAAATATGTTTTTAATGCAGACGTTAAAAATTAAAACCCTCCTTGGACACCGGACACAATATAAATGAATCATACAAACTTACAGACAAACAAAGAACAGTTAAAATAAAGACATTTCCACAGTGTCCTTGTAAAGGTTGTTGAAACCTGGATAGAAGAGCGGACATTGAATGGTAAGAGCAAACAACACACTAATCAATTATCACGAAAATGTTTTCTCATTCGCGTTTTGCTTAAATTTAATCATTACGAATCCATAAAACATAAACTAATCAAGTCAAGAAAGATAATTTCTATTTTCTCAACAAATTAGTCCACATAAACTACAAATTTTGTTATTATTGTAGGGAAGCTTTCTTCGAAATCCTATATTGGGGATTTTCGAGGAATATCGAAATTCTCTTGTGTGCGTTGTGGCATTCAACTTCTAGCACATTTCGTGCGAAAACTTAATGCAATATAACTGGAAATAATTTTCCCACACAAACAATGACGAATCAACGGAAAGGTGATTTATTTTACAAGCAAGTGCGCTCTGACTAATTTTGGTATAATTTTTTAAATAAATTAACAGGTCTCGACTAGAAAAACATTAATCATAATACCGCATAATAAATATTATCTTATCGCTAGATTATCGTCAGAATGATAATAATTCGTCGTTATCAATGATGTATAATATGCGAAACTCGGGGATTGTGTAGCGATAAAAAATAATTAAACAATGTCAAGTAAGGGTCAATCAAGGAGAGCAATTTTTAATATTATCCATTTTTGTAATTCAGCAAATATAGAACAAGAGAGAACCGAACCGTTCTCTTAATCCTTGGTTAAAATTTAAAAACGCACCCACAAGTTCGGTATATTTTCCGTTCGATAGAGCAAAGCCCAAGGAGTTATTATTAAATTGCAGTTTAGTAATCACTTCGCTTCATGAATTTTGAAATTCTATGGATCCAATATGTATTTGAATCAAGTAGAAAAGGAGAATATTATTATTTTATGTCTTGGAAGGTGGTTATCCGAAGTGTTAAGCCTTCCATCCACTTCTCTCGAGTTTTCTCGATGGAAACCATAAACACTACAGTTTTCATATTTTGTATCAAAATCGTTCGGTCGAAACAATAACGATCACGCCATACACCAATTAAAATCGACGATTAATTATTAAAAACCCTATCATAAATAATTGATGAATAAAATTAGAAAATACAAACAGCAGTAAAAAATTTAGATCGATAATAAAATATATTTAGTATTCGGTAATTTACTCTACATGTAGTTGTAGTCCGCTGTGTACGGTTGTATCAAAAACGGTTAAAATTTAAAATCACACAATAAATGACTTCCTTTTTACTTTTTACCACAATTTAAAAATGTAACTTCATCGTCCAGGTCATTACACTAAATATCCGTTTTAACTCGGAATAAACGTATAATTAGTCCAAGAGTTTAATAACACAAGATAAACTCGACTTCGATAATTTGACAAACAAGAAACAAGATTTTACCCGATTTTCCAAGCAATTTATATTAAAATTTCAAGTCAACATCGTTAACTGACCGAAAAATAATAACATTTCAGGAACAAATGATCGATGAATTACAAACCATACTTATGAAATAGGCAAAGGCGGGTAAAGGACTAAACGATATCGATTTTTGCATTAAACTATTAATAAATAATTGATTCTATTTTCCAATAACATTTAAAAATAAATTGAATATCGAATATTATATCCGGGTATTTGCGCTAGCCATTTTGCCCATGCCATCTAAAGTTGTTGAACCGCGCCCGGGTCTATGGATGTTGTGCAGGACGATCAACATTATCTGGTTGTGCTATAGTGGAGGCACTGAATGGTTGCGAGTTTGACGAACTTAGATTTGAGGAAAACTAAGTTTAACGTTCGCGATATTCTATATTATCGTCAACTCATTCATTAACTACCGACCCCATGTTCGCCCCAAAGGCAGCATTTTACAACCGTAGAATACTACTATTTTGTCACTTCATCTCCAAGATCTTTTTGATCTGTAAAGGACTATTATCTGGATAGCTCCTCATTGTAGGTTCAAGAAGTTGAACATCAGATTCAAATTAAATACTTGTTTGCTTTAAAGTAATTAACAAAACAAGTTCCAGGTGTTTTTGTGAAGAAACTGCGTACAACATTTGTGCTGCAGATTCAGAAGAAGCCGAAGTTGACTTATGATCATAATTAATCCATTTTTGCAGGCGGAGGCCAGAACTAGAACACCAACTTTGGAAGGATCTGGCCCATAGTACACTGGCGAGAGAGAATATAATATTAAAATTGTACAATAATCAATAGATAAGTGGTTTAAGTAGTGTAACTCGATATTAATCATATCAAATTTTTAGCATAAACCAAAAAATGCACAAAACACTTTTTCGAAAACTAAAATTGCGAATCAGGCGATGAATGATGATGATGCCATAGTATGGTGAAAACGTTTGTGATAATACAGTGTATTTATATATTGTGATAACTTAAACATTTTAGTTTTCGAAAAAGTGTTATGTGCATTTTTTGGTTTATGCTAAAAATTTGATATGATTAAAATTGTACATCCAATCAATAACCATGGAAATTTCTCAGTCTTCTCGATCGAATTGCTCAGTTATTAAAAGTTTTAATAACATCAAAGGCAAATGGAATAGTGCAACAGAGTTTCAATACGTGGGTACACAAAAAATTTCTTCTTGAAAATCTCCTTTTATGTCGACGAGGTCCTAAGCTGAGAGATTTAGTTTTGTCGTGTGCCTCTGTATATCATTATTGTTTAGACTTTGTGGATTTTTATGTTTTGAATTTTTATTACTTTCAATATTTTATTCCATTTCGTGCCGTTTTAAATTCGATTGACTAATCTAGTGAAAAAATCTATTATGTACACAATAAAGAAATAACCGTGTCATACTTTCCAGGTTTTAGTAAGTGGGAATTTGCATTCGTCTTTCCGAAAAATTGTAATCGGTTGAATTTTCTCGAATAATTGTAATTTTGTTAAATTAAGCTCCGACATACATTCGACTAGGATAAATTTATTTTACAATGTATAATTCGATTACACGAGATAGGTTCTCAACAATTCCATTAATTGCACTACTAAGTACTAGGTTGTTAAAATTTAATTCTACTAATTAAACTATTATGCCGTGTGATGTGTTCCACCCTAACATCGACATGGTTCTGGTAGCACAAAATGTGTCAGTCAACGTCCTTGGCAAGTATTCATAAAAATTTCAAAAAACAAGAGGTAATAACCTCGCAATTTGAAGCCCACACAAAACTACCGATTCTCATCGTGCTAAAAAAGCGCGTACACGAATGAAATTAGAACAAAAATGAGTTTCAAGTTCACAAAACTTAAATCGATAATACGCTAATGAGAAAGTTTAGCGTTTGGTTAAATGGCAAGTTGAGAATTTAGAATTACGAAAAACGAGTTTCATTGCGTTAATGCCCATTAGAAACCCCACACTGAATATTTAAATGAAATCATGATTTACGGGTAAGTTGAGTACTAAAATCATTTTAAACTCCTTTCAATATCAGTTACAAATCGCGTTATATAAAAGGGGAATATATAAAATGTATAAGAGGTCGTCGATCGTATAATATCGATTCTAAATGGGTAGAATGTGCGTATCAGAAAAACTGAAAGAGTTGAGGAATTTTATCGTGCTTGAAGAAAGTCGAAAGCTCGATTAAGCTTTGCAAAGGTCGAACTCATAAACCAAAATAAGCAGCAAAAGCGAGTCGTGGTTAAGCTAGGAGACGTGCAAATTAAAACAATTGAAACAATAAATCGAAGATAAATACTATTTAATTGTCTGTATTTTAAAGTGCGGCGTTTTATTAAACATTAACTTTTTTTATAATATATGTGGTTTACCTATTTATAGTACGCATATACGAACACCAAACTCGTCCTGAGGAATCCTTGAACTTGACAATTTCGTGAAGTTCAATCACATTTCCTAACAAATGAATTATACAAAAATTTCGATTTGCGAAACCTATAAGCTTTTGACAAAAAGAAAACCACAATAGACGGCGAATGATTAGCCAAGTACCTATAATGGAAGCATTAACCTCCGAGATGTGAGGAAAAAGGACTCAAAGGAGTCCACCCACTAAATTAAATAAAAACTAAAAAAAAAGTATGTGGTAGAAGGCAATAAACTATGTATACACTTTGTTCGTCAATTTTTATTCGAGTTCATAAAAGTTAGACACACTATAAGTTCTACAAATTTCTTTTTCACGACGGTAATTGCTTTATCAATACACGCACAATTTTATTACGCACTTTACTTGAATTTACTGAATAATAAAACAGACACCTAGCACACACAGCAGTGGATTGATGTGATCGCTGGTTGAGTTCCAGAGCCGAAATTCTGGATTCTAATCCCGCTCTTCACAGAATATCTTAATTTGACCTATCGTTATAATTGGTTCTAAATTTACATAAGTCTAGCCAATTGACAAATCGTCAAGGTCAAAAAAGCAACCAAAATTTCCTAACCTAGTTTTGCAATTTTTTCATATTATTCAATTATACATAGAGAACACAATCAATTCTAGAGTAAACAATTTAATCGACTCTTTTACAAAAAGAATACTACATTTCAAAACTAAAGTTTGTTGCTTAAGGTCAAATAAAAAGTTTCAACATAGCAATTAATTTATTGTTACCAAACATACTTTCTTGGCATCGGCGTCTCCCATATTTGATCTGAAAAATTAGTTATGCATGGTTTATTTAAATTTCAAGTGGTAAAGACTGGATAAAATGCATAATTATAAAGTAAGTGATACATTCATTTGGGGAGTAGTCGACAGACAAGTTGGAAATAAAATGTAAATCTTGAATTGGATGCTTTCGGTTTGCTCTGTCGAGAGCATTCGTAATTTAAATTTAGGTTAAATGTAAGAATTCATTGTGGTACGCGTGGGCTTTCCTATTTAATCAAATTAAAACAATAACATTTGAAAAAATCTTATACGACAACATACGACTTTCTAATTTATTATAAGTTCAGTTTCTAAATCAAACTTTAAATTATCCGTATAACTTGGGTCAAATTGGTTTATAATTTTATTTTCGTCAAATATACAAAATAGAATGTTCAACCGAAATCAGCTCTTTTAGTAGATGCGTTAAATTGTCGTAAAAGAGCAACCAGTTATACGAAGCACTTGATCACCAAGCTCAGCAATAGTCAAGTCATTTGTGGCCATTTAAAACATTACAACATCTAGTTATGTTAGCACCCTACTAAAATAAATACTTACAGAAACAATGGTGCCAAGAGCAGACGCTTTTGAGCACAGTTTAAGCTCTGCTAATAAAAACAAATAATTCATACTAATTCATATACTGTGGGAAAAATGCTACCTCCACCTCAAAATTTTGTTTTACTCGACACAGTAGTTTTCTGGTATAACCATAAAAATACGCGTTAGAAAAAATCAAAGCACGGCTATCATAGAAAGACCAAATGAGGAAAGAAATGGGGAAACCATTCCATAGAAAGATGTAAAAATGTTTCCCTACAAACGTAGCATTAAACTTGTAATGAAATGTTTTTTCGTTAAATATTAAATCAAAAGCAAAATTAAAAATTCGAGACTCCGAGAGAGAATAAGATGTGAGGGAAAACTGGAACAAAGAAGGTGGTTAGAATTTAGAGTAGCATAATAGAACGTAAATTCAATGCCACAAGTTGAAAAATTCAATGATAAGATTGGGAAAGCGAAAATAGATGTACTGAATAGAAGTAAAATGATATGGTCATAAGATTTTTTGACAGAAATTAAAACAATACATATAAAAACCACCCCACATACAACCGCTGAGCATTGAATCTGATGTAGACATTGTTAACCAAAACGTATAATTACTTGAAAGTAGAAAAAAATAGTGAAAATCATTATAAGTAGGTATTTGACCTACAAATTAACAGGAAAATAGGAAAACAATTTCCATTGATAAATTTGTATGGGATTTTGGGGTGGAAAAAAACTTGAATAAAACTAATAAAATTAAGAATTTGACCTACATATTAACGGAGTATAAAAAAGTTACTGATTTTTTGAACTACTGATATTACGAATATTTCAACGAATCAACATTTATTTATTCCAAAAATAGTAGCTAAAATTTACAGAATACGAAATGTATACGTAATGTAATTTTTGAAAAATATATCTCAAGGCGAAAGCTTGCGGAAGTAAATGTAACACAACTATAAATAAAAATTTTATGATTTGCAAATATATGCTAAATCCAGCACTGTTTGAATATTTTTCGACAAACATCAAGTTTGAGTTAACCAAATTTAACGGTTGCAACCGCTCAATTGATCATAAGCCCTAACTCACATTTCAAAAGTAAAAATAATTGAGTTTATAAGTTCTCGTTAATTTCAGATAAAACTGAAAATGGTATCAATGAAGGAGATATTTTTCCGCATGAAATAATCATTTTTGAATCGATCGACAAAATTTATTATAACGATGAATAATTCATAGCATTTATGAAAAAATCATTGAATTTATAAATTTGTTCATCAATATAATGAATTTTATTCATCGGCGAAAAAAATGATGATTTCTTTCATCAATATGATAAATCATTTTTTCAGCGTTAGTGGGACGAATTATGAACGTTTAAAGAAAAAGTTATAGAATCCCACAAGAAAACCCATAGAGAGCTTTGGAAAACATCCTCTAGAGCTCAATAGAGAACACTGTAAACTGAAAACCAAAACTCAGTGGTGAAAATGGCGTCCAACCACTATACCGATTGAAAACTGAAAGACGAGTTGTTGGTCCAATGGTATCGCTTGATTTGGATGATGGAAGTAACATATATCAAACATAATATTTTTATGTGTGGACTAAATTAAACCTATAAACTTTGTAATTTTTGCACCCTTGTTGCCAGTTTATAATATTTTTAGTTAAGAGGAATTTGTGTCATCCCGAAAATTGCTTGAAAAAATTGGTCCACGTAAGAGAGACATATTAGTAAAAGGAAAAAAAATGATCCGAAGTATAAGGGAAAAATAAAATCTACAACGTGGGACTTTTCATCCCACGATTGATGTTTGCCTTCGGGAAGAAATTCTGGGCCCTCGAGATGAAAAGTCATTCTTTAGCCACTTGGTTAGAATATTATTGCAGCAGGTATGTCGGAAAAATAAATAATACTATGTACTAATCACAAAAACCGAAGAACAAATTTTCAATTTCTTTTAATAAACCTATCTTATGTAGGTACTTACCTGTAACGAATTTCATGTTTTTTTCCATTATACAGGGTGACCCAGATCACCCGTATCAGTACTTTTTTTCAAAAACGGTAAGTCGTAGAAAGTTGGGCTAAAAAAATTTATTAGAAAAGCCCTAATGACGAATCTAATGGTGATATTATTATTTCCTGGAAAAGTCGGCATCCAGAGTAGTTTGCTCCAGAAAGTCCAGAAATCCAGAATTTTAAATGGCACCATATGTCGAAAGTGGTATCGTTGGAAAGATCTTTAAAAAAAATTAGCAAGTTTTGTAGGAAAAATTTTTTTATTACTCCCACCCCTTTTAAGTTATATCCGACTTAAGTTATTAAATTTCAATTTCTTATAACGAACTTAACTTTAAAAGTCAGCACTTGAAATCCAGCTACCGCGTTAGAGCAATGTCACAAGTGTTCAAAATGTCTTCCATTTACTTCTAAACACTGTTGAGCTCTTCTGGTTATACTATCAGTGGCTCTAAGTACTTTTTCAGTGTTTAATGATCGACAGGCATTGCAAATTCTAAGCTTCATATCATCTCTCGTTGTCGGTTTTTCTGTATAAACAATATCTTTGATCCGACCCCAAAGAAAAAAATCCAGAGGAGTACAATCTGGCGACCTTGGAGGCCACGCCACTGTGCTTCCCATGCCAATCCATCTATTGGGAAATAGTTGGTTTATTGCATTCCTAGCAACCAATGAAAAATGAGCTAGGCAGCCGTCTTGCTGAAACCACATTATTGCTCGCATTTCCAGGGAAACATTTTCCAATAAATCGATCAAATCATTATTTAAAAACTCGGCATATCGTATCCCATTAAGATTTTCTTCAAAAAAATAAGGACCTATAATTTTTCCTTCAAGCACACCACACCACGTGTTAACGCTCCAAAGATGTTGGTTATCAATAGTTCGCAGCCAATGGGGATTTGTTTGCGACCAGTAATGCGCATTGTGAATATTGACTTCACCAGTGCTTTTAAAAGTAGCCTCGTCAGTCCATAAAACCGTCCTAGGAAAATGGGGGCCTTTGTTAATTAACCAATTACAAAAAATTACTCTACTTTGAAAATCACAAAATTAATACTTGATGCATATGTATGTGGTATGGATGAAAATTATGATCCTTAAAGATTCTACATACAGAGGATTGGCTAACTCCAGAATCTCTTTCAAGTCTTCTGGTTGAAATATTCGGATCAACAATTACTACAGCAAGAATATCAGTTGCTCTTTCATCACGTACATGTCGCATAATCCGATTACCGCGATTGTTTGTTGGTTGCACCTGGCCTCTGGTACAAATATGTGCTGCCAATCTCCGAAAAACATTGAAAGATTGACGGGCACGTTGAGGATATCTTTCAGCATAAATACGCTTAAGAGCTCTGTAATTTTGTCCACATTCTCTCAAAATCATTAACATATCGAAAGCCTCTAAATTCGAAAACGGCATAATTTCACTAATTAAACTAATTAATAATATAAATTTTAACTTCAAAACAAACACTTAATATTAATAATAAACAATAAATAATGATTAGTTTGAACAATGGCAACGGATAATTTTACGACAGAGGGATAAAACAATTGCAATTATTAATTATTGTCTAACCCGATAGCTAGATTTTGAATGCCAATTTTTAAAATAAAGTCAAAATAATTAAAATAATAACTTAAAAGTGGTGGGGAGTAATAAAAAAATTTTTCCTACAAAACTTGCTTATTTTTTAAAGAGCTTTCCAACGATACCACTTTCGACATATGATGCCATTTAAAATTCTGGATTTCTGGAGCAAACTACTCGGGATGCCGACTTTTCCCGGAAATAATAATATCACCATTAGATTCGTCATTAGGGCTTTTATAATAAATTTTTTTAGCCCAACTCTCTACGACTTACCGTTTTTGAAAAAAGTACTGATACGGGTAGTCTGGGTCACCCTGTATAATAAAAGTACAACAAAAACTAGCTGGTTATGAAGAGTGCCTAGATCTCCAGTCGATGAGTCGTTTTTTAGGTGTGCAATAAAATTTTTTTTTTTAATTTTAAATTATTTACAATTGAAAATTTATTGTGAGTAAAAAATACACAAAGAAAAATAGAAATTAAAACATCTGAAAGAATTTCGTTGTAAAAATTTGATTTTTATTATTTATTTAGCTTGTTAATTTTAAAATTTTAATTTAATATTGGTGATACAAGGTAAATTTTCAAAATGTTCATCACTTCGACAGCAGTGCAATAGTAAGGATTGGATGACAACTAAATCTAAATTTATGTGACGGTAACGGTCGGGATAACTGCAAATGATCGTACCCGTTCGTGCTTGTGCCTGACAAAATGAAAATTAAGAATATCATCAGTAGAAGGGCTATGAAGCTTGTACTCCATTTTTCAACAGTCCCATTTTTATAATCGAATGAAATAGATAGAACAGTTTCTTGTCATAATTGCGCGTAAAAAACGTTTTTTCCTCATTTCTTTCTTCTTCTAATCTAAAAAGCACCACAGTATCTTACTCGTCCATACTGCAATACTTTTTTACGATTTTTTTTATATACGGTTTAAAATTAAGCCAACGGCTTGGTTGGCCGACTGTAAGTCGAATACTGAAAAGTAAAGATGAATCTAATGGCTCCTTGTAATTGGGGATAAAAAGGCTAGCAATACAAAAACACGCGTAATAAAAAACCACACAAACAACTCTTGTATGAATCCTGTACTCACATGAATGAATGTTTCAGTAAAAATCAAGCTTCTAGCTCTTATGGCTGCGGAAGACCTGTAGAAACAGACCTAGAAAGAAACAAAGTGTGCATATGTAGTACAAACAGGCAGTTCGGTGTGGCTAAATACAGGGTGGGATAATCAAGCTTATTCCTTGACTAAGTAATTCGCATTGCATGTTACCACTTTATTGGTTGTGTTATTAGAGTTACACCTGTTGAACAATGATTACATATACAAGGTGACAAATTATTACACAAATAAAAATCTGTTTCGTTTAAAAGTAAAATAGTCAAATAAGGAAAAAAGATTCGGCAAAAAAATGCCTCACCATACAGTTTATTGGTAACATAACAAACTTAATTTGTAAGTTGCAACCGTTGCCATCATCAATGTTGGCAAAAAGTCAAGAACAAAAAATGTCGGGAACTATAATGTGCGGATATGAATGGTAAAATTTAGCTTGCCTAACCTTAAACTTCCTGCTGAAACCGCAATATTTTCATTTTCAACGTTATTGTAATGATCACCTTTACTATATTACGACATCTTACATTGTATATCAGTCAATGATACTTTCTAAGTACTTGCATTTGACTTTGTCTCTCAGTGCAGTAGATTTACAAGGTTAAATCCTACAAGAAGGCGATATATTAAAAATGATGATCCAACTGTTTGGAAAACCTTTTCCACTGCACCACACTTCCAGTTTTCAGTAATACATAGTAAATGTTTGCTAACACAACATAATATTATATAGTTTCAAGAAGCTTTGATATCCACAGAGACGTACACGAGGCATTGAACTTTTCCATGTCGCTTAAAATTTTAATATAAATTTTACCCAAAACTCCCCTACCTAAAATGTGTATACCGATCCTGTGTAAATCCGTACGTTTTATTTTCAAACTCAAGGTCGTTTCACGTGTAAGTTTCGTCTAACCGTACATGTAAACAAAATGAATGGTAATTGCATTACTATTTTAGACAATTATTAACATTACGGTATGAATAAGTAGAAAAATGATAATTGTTTAGCATAAACTTCAGCAAAGTTTACCATCTTTAAACTTTTATTTTTAATAAACAACATCGTCACGATAATACACACAATAAAAACAAGGCGCAATAAAATTCCCACAAAAGATACGAATGAACGACAAAAGATAAACCGAATATCAATAAACAACGTAATTACTGTTAGTAATTAACATCTTAAAATAAATCATTTGTGCATTACAAAAATAAATAATTATTATAAATAATAAAGTAACGTCTTCCTTATGCGTTAGTTTTTAAATAACAATAATTAAGTCTAGAGTTTTTTCGTACTATGCTTGTTTACTTGAATTTTTTTAAATGCGTCAAATATATAAATATAATTTTTAATTCTCAAAATTAGTATCTGTTTATTGTTTGAAGAATTCTAATAAATTCTGAGCAATTCGAAAAAATTTATTAAAAATAGCAGCTATCATAATGTGAATGACTTGTATAGTCACCGTAATCGATAGGAAAGCTTTCAGACGGGGTTGGAATTTATGAAAATTCAAGCAAAACAATAATTGCGCAGCAATTGATACAAAAGCAATAAGAGCAAGATATGTATACATTTCTTCGATGAGTTTTCCCAACACTAGAAATTATTATAGCCGTGTTTAAATTTTGCATCCTACCCGTGCGTATTACAGTTTCAAACCGCTGCAAAAACGCTGATAATATCAGTACGTATCTCCTGTAAGTTGTAATCAACGTGCTCGTTTTATATCATATTTATACACTTGACCGTTGAATACTTGTATAAATAAAATAGTACACATAACTACAGGATATTTTAAGTTCAATTGCGTGTGAATTATTGTTATATATTAGGTACCAGTTTTTATTCTCATAAGCGAATACTTCATAGCATTACTATAATGTTATTTTCATGCCATTATCAAGTCTGATACATTATTCAATTTTAATAATAACCATTTCGTTGAAGTTTCATATGTAAGAGTTACTCCATTATTTGGCAGCTTCTTTTACTACCAAGAATTTGGAATAAAATTTATTGTGATTATAAAACTGAAAAATGAAAGTAGTCCGTACTATTTTTTACAAATCTACTATCAATAAAAATGAATTAAAACTTTATCAATAAATTATTTTTTCACAAAATTGTCTTTTTGAAATATCTAATTCATCATCCAAAGTTATTATTTATTACCTTAAAATACATTTTCGGATAGTGGCGTTAGCGAACAGATGCTGAAAAATACGGTAGTACATTTGGATTGTAAATCCCAATAAAATAGTTTAATTTGATATTCAGACCTCCGGCTTATATTGATTTGATCTGATATATTAATTACGAATTTTAAAACATCAGACAGTTCCCGTCCGGCCACCAGGTCGGTTGCGAAGAGTTCATCTCTGCATAACAAAAAATCCACTTGTAAAGATACATTAAATAAAAAAAAATAAAATATACAGTTCCATAGCCGAATTTTTATCTGTGGTGTGTATTATTATTACCTTTTTTTATATTTCGCGACTGACAAACCGCTTGAAATCTTAGTGCTAAGTGGACACAATGGAATTCGATTGATATTATTTTAGGTTGGTAAACTTAGTTTACCAATAGGAGCGTGGTTTCAGAGAGAAGGAGAGACAGTTTTAGTACTATATATTTTAGATAATACTTGTTAATAAAACGACATGGCAGACAGACTAGTGCTTTCTTTAATGGATTATTTTCATAAACCATACTACAAATGTTTACAAACGAACATCATCTGATGAGATGTCATTGACTTAGTGCTTAGCACGATCGACCCGGTTCGAATCCAGGGATATACAAAGATCAACTTGAGGCAAATAATGAATTTTTGAAATGAAAAACAGTTTAAGTTTTTAAATAACGCACATTCAAGATGTTCAATCTTGGTTCATGTGGTAATTGGCGCCCTTCTTGATCTATAGTTATCATATTTTTCCAATTAATCTTGAGTGATAGTATTTTATACCACGAATTGGAAAAAGAGATATTATTGAACGAGTAGGCAAATTAAACACGAGTGGTGTACAACGTTCTGTCAAATTTTGCAGTGAGGTTTGAGTTGAAGTAATATCTATTACACAACGATTTCTAAAACTGTCTGGGCCATTTTTGATGCCTGAAAAAACGTCTTTCCCCACAAAATTAATGTGTTTCTTGCTAATAAAGGAATGTTCAATACATTGACAAGGTAGCCCAAACTGCAGCCTTATTAATCAAGTTCCATGGAGTTCATAAGGAAAGTAAGTTTTTCAGTAACACAAAGTGCAAGCTAATCAAATTGTAAAACAGCTCGGCTATTTTCCCTTTCGATAAACAAATTTCTAGTAGTATACGATCTTGCGTGGTTTTCATAAGTATGTATGTAGGTGCCTAGCCTTTTGTAATAAATATGTTTTCAACAATTCTATGTCTTTCCATTTTATATCGTTTGATGCCATGTCTGTGAATATAACGGTTCGTTAATAATTCTTTCATATTCTTCAGATGTTCATCTGAGCATTTTCGTCGTGATGTAAAGAATTGTGGAGTGTGCCTGCTGTTTGATCGACATTAACATGATAAACTGCTCTTTTTCATATATTTTTATACGAAAAGTGGATCCTACGAAGGAGTATAAATGCCTACCACTACGCCAAACTACTTGTACATAATATGTCTACCCTATTTAATGCAATGCAACAAAAGTAAATGTGACCGAAACCTGAAAGTGAAAGTGCGTTGCAGTGAAAAGTTTCTTTGCTTGATCCGTAGGATATTAGTATCTACTAGATAATTATTGTCGGTCTACTTTCGTTTCTTTATCTATCAACTTTGAAACACATCCAATAAGAAAAATAAAGTTTATCGCTAAAACAAGATTAGGTTGTTTAACAACAAAACTTCGTGGTAATAAATTTTTTAAAATAAGAAACGTTACAGAAATAAATCAATATATTATTGCGTATAATTTATACAGACAAAATATATTGGTCCAATTTTAGCAACCAATAAAATAAACATCCCGTCGAGATAAAATTTAACAATTGCGGAAATTGATTTATCAAAAACAATTTTTTTTAAAACAATAATTCAATTTTAAAATAATCGATCTATTTATTTTTAGATTTATACTCTTCACGTATCGATTGAAAGTGTGTTCGTTCGGTCGTTAAGTGAGTGATTGAAAAGATAACGATAATTTAACAAATGATCAATCAATAGTGTGCTAGCAAACAATTGCTCAATTAAAGCTTAACTAACTTAAAATTTTTCACATTTTTAATTAAAAATAAGCTTAATAATGCTAACACAGTATACCTAAATGGATACTATGGATCTGGTATAACTAAATCGAAATTGAAAGTAATATAAATTCTACGTGAAAATTATTAATTTTTCACACAAATATTAATTAAGACGCATAACAACTTCGTACGTACTATGTATTACGAAAGTTACGTATAATTTAAAAACGGAAAGTATGATAAACAAAAACACACCATAACTTCTCGATTTATGGAAGCACTATAGTCCATAAAATATATCAAAAAACCTTATAATGAATTCGGAAAAAGTAAATTAAAAAGTGAATTAGAATATATTTCCATATATAAATTTAATGCAATTGTTTTACAATTTTAAATATCCTTACAGAAAAAAATTAAACAATTCTATTTATTTTTTGTGTGATTAATGCGATCAACTTCCTTGACCTCACCGTTACAGTATAATAAATTTATCAACTAAAGGTAGGTATGATATAATCCTTCTACGTGAAAACCGGGTGATTTTACTGCCAAGTATTGAAGACAATCGGCATTATAATGGCGAACGTGTCGTATAAATCAAAAGTCTTTTCCGGGGTTTGGTGTGCGAACTTCCAGTATTTAATGGATGTGTAACATCTGGAGTATAAATTAACATCATTGGAAAAAAAATAGATAGAATAGGCATTACCTATAGTTATAAAAATTATGACGCTCCGTGAGAAATTTTATCATTTGGAATAATCGAAATAAATAAGATACTACATATGATCCGGTATCCTTGATACCAATTTTGCATGTTTCAATTAATTTACCTACTCGATAATAAACAAAAAGTCCATTATAAAAACGTTAACTTTTTTCTTTGACCTAATTTGGAAACTTCACCATGCCATAAGCAGGCTTCGTGATATAACTGATAATGCAAATTCGGCGAAGAACTTGGGTTATCTTGATCCAATATTGATTTTGACAAATCCTTTAGAAATAAATGCAAAATGCAAACTTTATATTTTCAAGGTGAATAGCTGGGAAGTCCAAAAACGAAGAAAAAAATTTCAAAAAAGTAACACTGAATCATCACCAAGCTAAATATTGAAGTTTTGTTTATAATTTTGACGATTTACAAGATTGTTGAAAACACGAAGCACCTGTTTATTTATATTATAGCATTATCATTATCTTTATATAGACTCCCTGGCCATTACGTCACTCGTAATCCTTGGTATTTCCATTTTTTTGGTTTAGATTGCTTAGAAAAATATTGTTTCTGAAATGAAAGAAGTGCAATACTAGATTTTGGAATCAAAAAAAAAGCAACGACTTTTTTAAATTTAAGCTAAAGAAAACCTGTTTTGCACGATTTGAGTAATTGTGAAAAACATTATTTGTATGGATTGTAACAATAGGACTATTGTAGTTTATTAATACATAGTTTTTATTATATGTACCAAGTATTGGAAATGCTTTTTCTGATGATAACGAAAAAGAGAATCAAGTTACTCGTGAAAGTATCGTGCAAAAAAATAAAAGTGAGATTTTGGTGGATTCAAACTTTTATGCCCGGTTTCAGAAACGATAATTAAGGAATTTGATCAAAATCAAAATTTTACAACAATATGGCAACAGCAACAATACATTTGAATTGTTGTAAAACTTTAATCATATATTAAGTTTTAACATGTCATTGTGCAACCGGGCATTAGGGTTTCAGAAGCTGAAAATTATCATTTTCAAAAGTCTGTGTGTATGTATGTGATAAAATTTTGTGTACGCTCTATCTTGAAAAGTAATAGAAAATTTCTAGCCAAATTTCGTATTTAGTGCTTTAATATTGAGACTGAATGTAGATTCACAAAGAACATAAGCTAAGAAATATATAAATGCAAATAAAAGCTTAATAAAAAATCGAATAATGTTGAAATTGTAAGCTGCATGATGTGGAATGGTTTCTGGCGAATAATTCTTAACTAAGCTTTTATTTGTTTTTGTATTTCTTATGTCTTTTGCATTTTTTTTTTTATTTTTAAATTATTTTCTTAAGGTGCTCAAGTCATGAAGATGGCAATAGCAGATTTTATATTTACATTTTTTAATATTTTGAGAAGATTCCCACTTACAAATTTTAGGCTGTTTACGTATTTGGAGTCAGAGCACTTTGTTGAAATAATCGTAATCTTCTCTGAATAAATTCTGTTAAACTTTTTTCGTTCCATACAAACACGATCACTTTTGATTGATTTTGGTATTTGGATGGCACCTACTCTTCGCAGTTTGTGCTCAATGAAAGATTGCTTATTTCTCCTCTAGGAAGCACTTAATTATTTATTCTAATTTTGGAGATGCTTCTTCATACATTTGAATAGTCAGACTAATTATTTTTATTCCTATGGCTTTAGTACTTTTCCTCGTTATTTTTTTCGCGTCATTTAAACTTTTCCATAATATATTATGCTTCTTCGTCTTCTGTGTCTGTGTTCTTGAAATTATATTTGGTAGTATATTATGTTCTTCGCTTAATCTTCAATTTGTTATGTTTACAATATTTTTATATTTCAATGGACAATGCTAGCCAGGCCCGGACTGGTATCTAAAACCGGCCCGGGCATTTTAGAGACTGCCGGACCCTTATTTCCCACAAAAACGCTACATGTACTCGTATACATACGTATTGCTATGATATTTTATAGAAATTTTTATCACAACACTTAATTGTGCTCAGATAACCCTGGTGTGCGGGAGCAGTTGGGAATTTTCAAGGGTCGAGAGTTCCAAATTTCCAAATTAATCCATAAGAATTTCTTATATAAAAAAAATAAATTCGTCTTCCAAAAATTAATTATTAAATCGCATAAATTTAATTCCAATATAAAATTTTACTTCTCAGTTTTAAACTTTTGATATTCACTTATCAAAATCAATTCGATATCAGCAACGCCACTTTGGTTCTTAAAAATTTTAATTTTATTTTCTCAATTTAAATCAAATTCGAATTAAATGACTTTTTAATTTCTCTTCCTCCAAATTAATCAAGTAAATACTGTCCACTGCCGTTCAGTAGCAAACCATCAAAATAATCCAAATTAACTCCAAATCTCAAAAATAATACTTCCAAAATAGCGCAATAATGCACTCGCATCAAAATCACTTTATTTAAATAAAATTAAAATACTACTCACAATTTCAAAATAACAAAATCTCATATCAAAAATCAAATTCAGCAGGCATACAAAATTTCGCACCCGCTGTCGGCCAAAAAGCCATTATCTTTCTTTTTTCTCCCCACTCTGCACTTTTACCAATTTAAACTTTTAAAAATGAAATTAACAAAATTTTACAATTTAGCACAGGGTGGATCAAAGTATTTTGTTTCCCGACAGTATATACTGTCGTGTATTTCCCTACAATTTGGTATTTTGGAGTGTGAAATGATTTTTTTATATGGTTTATGTTAGAATTTTAAATATTTGTTAAAAGTGGGTTGGCAAAAGTCTGTTGATTTTTTAGAAAATTTGTAATTTGAATATGAAAAGTGATTTTTTTTTATAAGAAGTTATTTTATTTGAAATTAAAAGTGAATGAGAAGATGAGGTGTAGAGTGAATGTGATGATTTTGATGGTTGTTTTGGAACGGCAGCACTAATTAATATTTTGGAAGATTGAAAAAATTAGATAAAAGGAAAATTAATGATTTCAAATAATTGTTTTTATTACACCTCAATTATTGAGGTATAGTAGTAGTAGTGTTATACATAATATACACATAATTATAATGTATTGTCATGTTTCAAAAGTGATTCGGACCCACCCTATACATTTTTGTAAAAATTCATTTTGTTATTTAAGTTGCGTTTAAAATTGATTTTAAGTTGTAAGATTGTAAATTAGCAAGGTGGGGACGAATCACCAAAAATTCAAGGCCTTTGGCCAAAAATGGTCGACGTGATGGACGTATAATTGATCAGTCCGAAAAATTAATTAAACAAGTTTATAGTTTGAAAATATAAGAAGTTGATTTTTGATGAAAGTGTTTTATTTGATATTTATAATTGGATGTAGCAATTTTGGAAGATTTTTGAGTAGTTTTGAAAATAAAATTTAAACAGAAGAAATTAAAGATAGAAAAGATTGAAAAAGGTGGAATTGGATGGAATCAACAATTACAATTGGAAATATAATTAAAAGCATGGTAAATAAAAATTTTACATTGTCGTATTAAAAATATATTGAAGGAACTACAAATTGTGTTTGATAAGCGGGCTGATGCGATACGGCTATTGTAGCATTTTGTATTCCCATTTTTGGATATTTTATTGTAACGAAAATTAAAGTTTTACGAATAATTTTGAATAGAAATACTTTTGATTGGAAGCAAATTGGAAAAAAATAAATAGATTTACAAAATTTACATTGCAGTATATTATACTACGTATACATCAATGTGTACTGATAGACCAGCAGTGTGATGTAAGGCTTAAATCGACCTACTACGGAGCGGGACACCGCAGTTCGATGATTGGTCGCGCCAACTGCGCTGCTGTGATCTAAAGCTCGAGTTTGATCTAAAGGCTATGCATCTGGCAAGGTTAGCGCCCTACCAGAATATATGCAAATGCTCAAAGAACCGCGAATGCCAAATGTAAATTTGGTTAAAAAACAGGACGTAGTCCTAGATTAAGAATATTGAGTGAATATTGGATTGGGTGTCACAGGACCGAGATGTTCATAAATTCGAATGTTCACGTTATCGAGCTTATACTATTAAAAACTTGTATTTGAACGGTTGCTGTTATTTATAAATTTATTGTGCTAAATTTTCAAGTTTTATTAACCATTTTTGATACTTTGTTATGTTATATAAAATAGCATAATTTATTTCGCGATGTAATCAGCCAGCGCTGCTGGTTAGACGGCCCTTTGACTGCACTCCATCGGGCATTTGCCCGATCTGCCCTATGGCCAGTCCGGGCCTGACTAGCGTATAATCGAAGAATCTAGTAAGTCGAGTTCACATCTTTATTTAAACTATCGATATACTATTTTGAGTGAGCAGCGAGAATCATCCGCGAACTCAATTTTCAGTAACGCGACTTACTGGGTTCTTCGATTGTACTGTAGAATAGTTAACAACAAACGTGAAGTTTATTTATACGTAACTCTCAGGTTTACACACACGAACCGCTTTTGGCTGGTTCTATAAGTTTATCTACATGTAGTATGCTTGAAATCTAATATTATGCTATTATTCAATTTTACAAGCAGCCGAGATGTCAACATGATAATATATCGGATCACGAGAAAAATTTAGTGTATAGGCAATAAGGAATGTATGTATAAAAGATATAAGGAAAAATTTGGGAAGACTGGGTAAGATGAGGGATGTGAGGAAATACATTATATGAATGAGATGTAGGAGAATGAGAAGGGAGATGTTGTGCACATATTTTTACTTCGTAATTTATATCAGTAGTTTATTATAAGCCAAAATAAAATAGTGTACATGAGGAAAGAAATAGTGGGGAGATATGATGTAGATGATATGGGTGAGATAATGGGAAAATGGTGAGATCTGAATATATTTTTAGGAAAAGGAAATGTACGCGTATTCACATTTACTTCTCTAGTTAACTAAAAATATATATTACACAATCTAAAATTGTATGAAGTTCTACCAAAATCTGCCCATCCTGTACAATTGAAGCAGACATTATTTTTATATTTTACTGACGAGGAGAACCCCTCAAGTGTAATTTTAGGATTGGGACAAGCATTGGTAGGTTGAAAGAGCACTAAAAATAAGCGAACAACCGATTTCTTTTTTAAGTGCTAGGAGCAATAATTGTTTCTGAGCAAGTAACCTTTAGGGCTAGTTGTACAATGTGAGTTTAAACCAGTAAATTTGGATTAACCAATGAAATACGTCGAAAAGCTGTTTTTTAAGAAATCTTATTGGTTAATCTAAATATTTTAGTTTAAACTCACATTGTACAACTGACTCTTAGAAGTTTGCAATATTTCAGCTAGATTATCCAACAATTATTCAAAGATCTTCCAGCAGATGAGATGGTAAGAGACCAGATTCAATTCCCCGCAGGAATGGTTGTTTTTTTATTATATGGCATACTGAAAAAAAAAACTATTACTGCGAGGAAGCGAACCTGGACCTTCAAATGTTATCTTATCATCTTAGCCCGAGACCTTTGATTTCTAATATTTCAATTTTAAATGCTACTTTCTCCGAAACAGTTGTTCATGGCACTTAAAAAGGGCAGGTGTTCTTCCCGATGCAAGTATATCCCAGTTATACTTGAGTCGACACCCAGAGAAAGGATTGTTTATAATTTTTGTTTAACACTACAATTTTTTAAATTGGGCACCAAATTAGTAACAAGTGCCACATGCCTAAATAAAACGTACAATAGAATGAAGATAAAATCGTGACAATTTGCTTAACAATAATTGGTACAGCATCCGATCTCGAGGTTTACTATTAAATATTGACTAAATTTGTGCCTGTACTATTATAGAACACATCACAGTATTTACAATTTTGTTTGTTGGATAAATGGAAGTAAAATAATATTACGTGACATAAAGCACGGTCAAATTTTCCATACCAAGAACGTAGGTAAGTAAATTGATTAAACTGCTGCAGTTCACCCTAGTGCAACGAAATAATAATAAAAAAAAAATTCGGGTGTACAAACTAGAGGTAGATATATCCGAGGGGTCAACAATCTATCTCCCCCCAACAGTTACAAAAGTAAATATCCACTGCCTAGACCCTAACGTCAAGATACAAATGCGCATCTATAAAATTCAAAATAAAACATAACAAACAGGTTCGTCTGTACACGTGCAACTGTACAAACAAAGAGGTAACGGGAGAAACGTACGTCGTTGATCGTCGACTTATTACAACAGCTGACTGCCATAACAAAAGCAAATTCTCAATTATTGCATTTTTGAGCGAATAGAGCAGGAAAATACAACAATATACTTTTATTTTACTACGATTGTATTGATTCGAAATTTGAAAAAAGTAAAAGTAAACAAAAGTTTCGGATCTTTGTTTTGTGTTATGCTTGAGAAACGCGGAAGTGAATTTATTTCAAAACTCCTTTGTTATTTAAAATAATGAGTAAATAAATGTGCTCGATACAATTGTTGATAATAAAATCAAAATACAAATAATTATAAAACTGTATGGGGTAATATGGCAGCCTTAAATACATTACATGCAAACAAAGGACAAATCGAAATGGTGGTAAACATTAAAATTTGACTTACCTCAAATAGCATACGAACGATAACTTTTAAGTTTAAATACCGACAGCTACAAGATCGCAAATCAAGTTGTTGTTTACTGATAATTCACAAAGTACAACTTAGAATTTCGAATGCAATCTGTCAAGTTCACAACAAAACAGTCGAACATCAACTGTGTTCAATTACTTAGATTTCTAGACACTGTCGTAAACGGCGCTAGCGTCTAGATACGCAGGAGTGTAATCCTGGCATTTTCCTGCTTCTCTCAAAATTTTACCAATAACAAACACAAAACTAAAAATATATTATAAAGATTTTAGAGTGCGCACGCTGTTTCAATATTTTTTAATCGAATAACAAACTAACGACATTTTTGCGCAATTAACTTAGTTGAACTTAAACTGCCCACTTCGATCCTGTCTTTTACATTATATAAACAACAAATTTCTGTTATTTGTCGATAAACTACACAAAGTGCATTGGCCATAGGTTTAAATCATTACAGTAAATGCCAGATGATTATTAAAATACATTAATTTACAATTTGATATACACAAATTAGCAGATAACACATTTTATACAAAACGTCAAGTTCAAATGATTTATTCATTATCAATTATTGTTGATTGTTGTTATTGTAAATCTTATCTTCAATTATTGCGTCGCTATTCATATTATTTCAAATTATTAATTTTCACTTTTTACACGCTGGAACAATTTTAATTTTGCAACATTAAAGTGACGTGCGAATTTAAGCATCGGTGGCAAAATTTGTATATTTTTGGGGCAGCCACCACTGTTTATCATTTTATACTGTGTAGTTTGAATTTTTGTGTCTTATAACCCTACTTTCAGAACTTGACGTTCTTGTATTTTTAGTAGGATAGACTTTTCAACCGGGCTTGCCGTAAAACCATGCTCATCTAAATATGTCTAGTTCACCCCGCTACCCTCGCTGGACAAAAGAAATTAGAAAACAACAACAAAAATGCAAAAATACAGAGAAAAGTATGTCCCCTATGAACACTATAATATTTATTTTTTAAAACAAATAATAATAAACAAATAAAATAGATTAAAACATAGAAAAGAAACTTTAAACATAATCAAAACAAAATGTTTACACAGTAAATAATACATAAAATATGAATGTTTTGTTGTTTTTAAAAGCAAAATTTTTAGATATTTTTGTTTATAAAAATTTATTATAAATCAATATTTTTTTATTTATATTTTGGTGTAAAATGATCCAATAAATAACTCGAAATTCTGCAATAATCGGCTATGTTTTAGGGCTCTTGAACCCAATGTTTTGTACGCTTTCCCTGGTAATTGTAATAAACTATTCATTTTCCAAATTATTCTGAATGAGTCAGATATTTTCAGTGACAACTGAAAATTTTTAAATGCTAAATATAGAAACAGGTGTATTTGGATATAGTATTTTCTCGAATTTAGTCTATTCTTTGTTGAACATTGTTTTCTTTGTATTTTTTTGGGACCTAGTATATTAGATAGTATATATTGTAATATGTAATATTAGTATATATTACATAGTATATTAGTATATTAGATATATTAAATGTTGTATTTTAAATAACTGAAATTTCATGACTATGACCAGGGGCGGTTCTACCATAGGAACTGCAGAGCTGCAGAACCGCCAAATATCAGAATGAAGTGTACCAAATTAATTATTACTTATTAGTATAACCACCACATTTCAAATTATTTCAATAATTGAAGACTAATCAATTTTGGTTTCAAAGCGCGCTTCTTATGTTGCCTTGAGTTATAAGTACTTTTATCAGTCAGTCAAATAAGTACTGTAATAATTAATACAAGTCCGTTACGCTTTCGAAATCACTGTTTAACTTCGATGTGCTGGAAATGATTCTGAACATGAAATGACGCGAGCTATCGGGTGGAATCGTATCCATACCAGTATACATCGTGGTGTTAGGACAATCCTAACACCCACGGTATATACACTACAAATTGAGCTGCATCTTATGCAGAATTACATGCCGTATTTTTGTAATATAATTTAAAATTTGACTTATGAAAACAACTAGTAAGTTAATTTTTGTTCATTGATTGCTCAACAACATGGTTAAACAATAAAATGCAATAGTTTAATACTCGTAATATAGTGTAATTTGAAAATTTAGTACAAATTTTAATTTTACCAAGTTTCTTATAAATACTATTATCAAAATAGAAGTAAAATTATTTTTTAGCAGATCCTATATTAGAAACTCGAAATCAAATTACGTTTAATTATTAATATCAATAAAATTAAAATTATGTAGGTTTTTTCTACAATAATAATGTTTATTATTAAACTCGCAGATTACAAGATATAGGAACAACCCACCAAATGTACAACCGTTCTGCTCATATTTCAGCTCTGGTTTTACGAACATATACGATTTTATTTTAAACACATCTTGCGTTATGAACTTTAATTGAAATTATGAATATCGAAGATAGTATCTTATACCTACTAGTACATAAAATAAATGCTTATGAATATTAAATGAAGAAAAAATAAAATGAAATATTACTAATATTTTTAACACAACTTCTCTCATAAGCTGTACTTAATAAAATTTTTTCGAAAATTAGTTAGGATTGCAATTTATTGTAAAAATGTAAAATCATATAAAGTAATACATTCTAGATAAGTGTTGTACGTTTAATATTTAAAAATGTGCAATAAGTAAATTTATTTTTTGAGATTGCCATTTTCTGATATCTTGCCATTTTTATAATGCAGAACACCCAAGAATATTTTTCACGAGCCGCCACTGACTATGACTATGACTTTCATATACACTACGCGCACTAAAAATCCTCGCACTTGTATTTTTTTAGGTTTAAGATATTTTAAGCTATTAAAATAGAATATTTTAAACTATTAAAATAGAATAAAATAGCCATACTTGCATTTTTTAATTTAAAGGCGATCATCAGACTGTCTGTACATTCCACCTGCACCTCTTCATTGTGACAATTTTAAAGTACACCCTTAATTATCTAAAAATTACCTGTATTCTGGTTTTAGTACAGGTAATAAACCTAAGTGACAAAGAATTAAAAAAAAAATTTGTTGGAAACAGGTAAAAATATTGTAAAAATGCATAAATGAACTGAATTTTATTTAAAATCAAATTTTTTTGTTACAGGGAGGGTCAACGATATAAGTACACTATTAAACAAAGACTATACTTCAATATTTTGTAGCACCCCTTTTTGAGGGCTCGGGTGTGCATACGTATGCGCTAAAAAATAGTAAAATATGCGGTATAATATGCAGTAAAAATTAAAATAATATTATGCAAAATTTATAAAAAGTTTTGATAAATTTTAAAATGACAAATAAAGAAAGTTGTAACTGTTAACATTTATTTAAGAAACAAAAACAATATTAAAAATAAAGAATAAACTTTGGAAAATCGAAATAGTACATTATGCAACAAGAGGATAAAGTGACCAATTTTTGACCAGAGAGTCAAGGTTTGTTTGCACAAGGCTTTAGCCGAAGGCAGCAATTACCATCAGGTTAAAAGTCACTTTATCCCCGAAGAGCATAATATGCTCCTATGCTAATAATATATTATACTATTTTTTGCAATTGCGAAAGGTAAACTCCACCAATTACGAAACTTAAAGCAAAAGTTTTAATTTTTTTAATTTTATTATTTAAATAATAAAAGCAGTAATTTCTATGGTTGGTATTAAAATAATTTAAAAACACCTACGTTTTTAAACGTTGTTTATAAATTAAACCAAGTTTTACTAAGCTCGAAATTAAATTCACACTGTACAAGTAGCCCGAAAATGTGCAAAATTATGCGACAAAAACTATTATATTTGACATGTAGGTAATATGAAACGAATTTTTGACTAAGCACAATTACAATATGTACTTTCCAAACAAATATGCAAAAGCCTAAAGTCCTGGTCATAAACAATGTTCTTTATGTGTAAAAGATTAAACTTTTCAGGTAGCAGGTAAAAGTTTAAGTGCGAGGGTTTTAAATGCGCGTAGTGTAGTTTACAGTCCAATTATATTTTTTCTGTTGGATTTTTAGAACATATTGTATACTTAGATACAGTTAATATCGTTGTATCTTTCTTAATTATATGTAGGTACTATATATAATATGTTTTGAGTTTGTGAAATGTAATACTTCTAATATATTACATAACACCTTAGAATACAATTCAAACCGTATTCTCATTATCCTTTTTCTTTGTTCTATGTTGAATATTTGTCCAAGTTTCTAACTGATTTTAGAATAGGCTAAAAAACATAAACATTACTCTATTGAAGATTGGTCAGATATTATTTGGTCTGACGAATCCAGTGGCGTAACAAGGCAGCTACGAGCCTGTGTTTCCGACTGTCGGGCCCTAAAATCGGGCCCCTAAATTGATATTAAATTAACGTGGAATTTTTTAAAAATAATCTTAAAGCCTGTTTACATTATAAAATTTTGCTTAAAATTTTTATAAGACTAAAATTTCACTGTTTCCACCTTAAAATTTTCGTTAAAATAACTTTTAAGAGAAATTTTAAGAAATAGATAGTAAAATATAGTGAGTTTTAAGGTATGTTTCGTAACGAAAATTTTAATCAAAATTAATGTAAACAGACATTTATAAGCGGAACGATTGTTTTAAATTAATTTTTATGAAAAAAAATATAATAAATATTATTAATTAGTTTGATTTAAATCACAGTTAAAAAACAGTTAACAGAAATTCAACAATTTTATACAAAACATACCTAGCGGTTGTAATAAATTATATTCCAACATAAACAATTGAACTTAAACTTCACTATTTAAAACTTAAAATAATTTATAAAGAATTCATAAATACTGTAACGAACTGCAATGTGATGTAAATAAAAATTAAAATATGCTCTAACTCTTAAAGAATTTTTTCGAAATCTATTAAGGGCTAAGAGTGAGAGTTTATTTTTTTATTACCTATTGTATTGTTACCAGATGCAAAATTTTACTTTTACGGTCCGTTTATTTCTTTATCGATGCCGGCCTCAAGTTCAATTTAACGAAAGCCGGAACAGATAGTAAAAATATACTTTATAATAAATTATTTTAAATAGGTTTACGTGAGAAATGTGGCAGATCACTTATTTTGAAAATGTGCCGTATATTTTCTGATTTAACGATGTTTTCACTGTTTAGTGCTAAAAATCACAAAAATTTGAATTCTGATCGTGGCAGAGCCGGGCCCTTTTAATGCCGGGCCCTTGTTCGATCAAACATTAGTAGTTACGCCACTGAACGAATCCAACTTTAGGGTATGGACAGTAAAAACCAGGTAAAAACTACATAGAAATCCTAGAACCGACCATCGAGCCATCATTTAACCAAATTTTTGCGGAGCATATAAGAGAGGGGTACAGCAACACCCGATTACTTCTAAAAAAGAAATAAAAAGATCTTACAACCTAAAATAAAATTGTTTTTTATAAAATTAATTTTTACATGTTACATGAAATTGAAATAAAATTTAATTCATAACTTAACCATATTAAAATAAAATTGGGATAAAATAAGTGATGAGGATTGTTGTTAAAAAAGTCAATGGTGAACAGTGGCGGATTTATACTTTTACCGCCTAGAGGCTACTGGCAACTTGCCGCTCCCTACTCCTCCTATTTATTTTCTTGTATTTTTTACAATTTTATTTTATATATTTTACAATTTTAAATGTTACAAATTAAAAAATACTCTAATTATTAATTGAATGCGATGCTAAAATTTCTTTTTAAACCACGCTTTCGTTCCTTGCTTCTGATAGTAACAGATACTAATGTAAATGATTATAAGAACTTTCTTCGTGAACTAGATTTTGAAAACGAATTTATAACATCATTAAAATCCAATCTCTTGGTTAGCTCTGATTTGATAGTCAGAATTGCTACATCTCAAAGGCATAATTTCATAATTTGCCAGCATAAAGTGCATAATTTTTTATTCTTTTCAAAACGGAAAACAACCTTTCTGCTGAACAGTTGGATGCAAGGATTGTCAAAAAAAGTCTCAGTGCGATATCAACATAAGGGTATATATCTTGTCGTTGGGTGTCATGCAGCACTTGGCAACTTATTGATTTTGGATATTCTTCCAATTCTTTCAAGAATCCGAAAAAATTTATACACTTGTGCACAAAAACCTTCGTTGTTGGTAGATCTTTATCATACAAATTACACAATTTCCTACTGCGTTCAGTGTCTTCACATCAAGGTCTTCTTTGCCACAACTAATAAAAAATTCAAACAACGAGTAGAGCTCATCATACACAGTTTTTCTTTTTTTTATTACGACATTAATTTAATCTGTCAATAATTATCATATTGTAAGTATTGATTCTGAAATTTTCTCTGCCAATCAACTGTACTTCTCCTTCTCGGGTTTCATCTGACTGGATTTTTCGTATCTTTCTCCTGTTCTTTTCATCTTCATATATTGAGTTACATTTGCTTTCGCTAGTGCTCGATTTTCATAATTGCCAAATCCTCTTCTTATACTTTGAATATACTCTGATAATTATCCGTACAATACTGATATAGTTGATAGGTCGATCTCAGATGATTGCAATTTTTTACTTGATATATTAAATCGAGATAAAAGATCTGCCTATAAAAATGACAAAAAAGCCGTTTCTAACCTTTAAAGTCGAAGAATGTAATTAGATGCTTTACATTCCTAAGGCACATGACTTATGGTCTAATGAATTCTCGTGGATTTTTAAATACTCGTAATCATCAAAGTCTTCTTTGCTAATTTTGATATTCTTCCAAAAAGTTGACATGGTATACAAAAAAGTTTTCCACAACTTTCTGAGTACATTAGGTAAGATCGTTTTATTTTCTGTTCATTGATTAAGCTAGTTTCAAACATAGTTTGAGTTAGATAGCGATGTTGTCCCCCAACGGATCTATGGGAGCGACTAAAATCTAATTTGGAAATGTCTTGATTTCTTCTATTTTTTAGAACATGCTCTCAAGTGTTATCTTTGATAGGCCACAAAGTAGGGTAATAAACCATAGCGTTGTTATGAAGTTTAGAATGTTTATTGTCACACATATCAGAAGTGTTTCATAGTAGTTGAGCTTGGCTGAGGCATTGTATTAGAAAAAACTTTATTGCCGACAAGTTCAGCAAGGTTAAGCCTACGCTCAGTATTGAAATGATTAAAATCATCCTCTTGCTGTTCATTGACTGACATTTCAATTTCAATGTTTTTTTTACAATTTCTACCACATTAAGAGGTGTTATAGTTGGGTGTAATTCATTTGAAGGCAAGTCTTTTGCTAATTCACGTTTTTGGATTTCCACGTTGGTTTTGCTATCAAATGATCCATTTCCAGTGTTGGGTTTCAAATAATAATTCCGCCACTCATAGTTTATGATATAAGTATTGATGTAGTAATCTAGTAATTGATAGAAACAAAATTTTGTGTCAGTCGTCTTTTTTTGATTCAATTGTAAATTATATTTTCTAAGTTGTTATTAGTTTATTCTAATCAGAATAAATCAGTATTTACCGATTATAACTTAAAATAAGTTAACTTACAATTAACTTACGTACTTACAATTTTTGCCTTTAGTTTAGAATGAAGCTTCCGGATACTGACAATATTAGAAGAACAAGAATGGAAAAGTTGTATAATATAAAAACGTTTATAAATAGTTTATTTTATTTTAATCAATTAATTGAAATAGTACTTACTTATCCGTCTAATAAGCCTAATTATCCATTAGGTTTTTTCCACATGTGCTTTTGGTATTTTTGCAAAAATTTGCCGCCCCTGAATTTTACCGCCTTGGGCTATAGCCCCTATAGCCCTCCCCTAAATCCGCCACTGATGGTGAACCTACCAAATATTAATATTATTAATAAATAATATATCTAGTTTGATTTCTTCTAACACAACTCCTTTTTTAAATAATTCGAAAACAACTGTAGGGTGCCTAATACTTTTGCAAAACACTGTGTAGCTGATCCTTAGCTGATGCGGTTAGACAGTCAAGAATAAACTGGGTTTACTAATTTTTAGGATTACAATAATTTATTATTATTTGTAAATTATAGTTTTTGAGCATACGGGACCCTGTGAGATAATTTGGTTGCACAACTCACCCTAAGGAAGTACTCCTATGGCCCTATGGGTACTCTAAGTCCTCTGCATTACACGCAAATGCTTAACTGAAACCGCAAAATAAAAATGAAATAAAATTTTTGATTCATTTTTATATTATTTTCTTCTGAAGTTTTTTATAATAATAAATTGTCTACCTTTAGTTCTTGACGCGATTAAAAGCTATTTTTGTATGCCACTACAAAAAATACTATTTTTGTTCTATCTGATTTTGTCTTATTTAAAAAAGTACTTACTCTGACTTTATGCTACTCTATTTTGTACTTATGTAAATCAAATTCTTATTTTCATAACGTAAAACTAAACTTCTCTATTTGCCACTTGTTTGTAATTTGACAATTTGTATTTCTAAGCTTTGTTAAACTACAATTACTGAAATTTTAATTCTTATACTATAAAGCAGATCTTACAAAAAATTTCTACCTTACAGATTAATTTAAAGATTATTGGAATATTCCTGCATATTTAAAACGGGAATTTCATTTTAATATAATAAATCTTATATTTTTACATAAGATTTAAATAATGTTTTATTTTGCCTTGGTTTTACTTTTTACTGCAACTTCCTGTACTACCTACGTACATAATATCACATAAGCTTGGATGCTTGAAAGTGAGAGTTTTGTGAGACTACTGTTTTGAATCTACCTGTATTCACTAAATAAATATAAACTTTCATAAATTCAAACCAGAATCTATAAAAAAACCCAAATAGCAAAGTTGTTGGCTAACAGTTCAAATGTTAGATTTTTGAATTACTACAGTCATGAGGTCGTGGGTTTGATTCCCAACCAAGCACACCGGATTCTTCCGACCGTGTCTTCCTCACAAGGTTTAATAAAAAAAAGAAAAAGAAATAAAATAAATTAATGTTTGATTCTTTTATTGTAGTAAGTAATAAAATATATAGTTCATGATTTAAAATATTATATAATATGTATAATTATTATTATAAAGATTATTTACTACTATTTTAATTGGTAGATTATATTAAAAAAGATCTGTGCGTGGTTGGCGTGGTAGTTAGTATATTATTATTATCTATCATTTTACCATTTTTTTAAACTATAATTATATTTGTTAAAACTTTCTATTGCAAATTGTACTCGTATCTATCAATTTTCCATTTATATAATTTAAAAAAAGGATCTTTAGTTTCTATTTTGTATTTAAAGACTTAGTGTCGCCATCTCAACGAATTAAATAAAATTACATGTGTAGGAAGGTTGATCTAACTGTAAGGATTGAAAATTTCACCATTGACTCGATAACAAAATTATTAATAAAATATTTAAATAAACAATTCTAATATTTTATTAAATTTAAATTTAATTATCTACCTTGATTTAAAAAATAAATTATATTTTATGTAGCAAAATGGAATATGTTACAAATAGTAAAATAAATGTATGTCGGCCTCAAAGAGTGCAGTTTCATTCTATATTTTTATGAATATTTGTTTGATACTTTCAATATATTTATAATTATAGTAAAGTCATTAGAGGAATCAATAATTTTCACTAGATCCTAGATCGATATTTCAGTGTTTTTTGGCGTTCCCCAGGGATCTCATTGTGGTCCGATATTGTTTTACCGTATATTGTGGTTTTTGTCTGTCCACAAGTTTGTCTATTTGGTCTGTTCAAGAACAACATTTTGTGGAATATGAATGTTGTGTTTGGTGGTTTGTTACTTATTTGTAACTTTATGTCAACTAAAGCCTTGGCGTTGGCTGGTTTATATGGAAAAGTTACATTAGCATTCTTGTCAAATATAGACTAATTAATTAAGTTACTTATTGATAATTAAAGGTGAGTTAAACGCACTTCAATAATTTAATTGAGAGAAATCTGCCTTATTTATTTGTATCCAATAAATAATAGTATATTATTATTTTTCTACTAAAAGCCATTGGAATTAACACAAAATTATTATAAATTTAATTGAATACAGGCCCGGACTGGGACCTAAAACCGGCTCGGGCATTTTAGAGAATGTCGGCCCCCTACTTTCCACAAAACGCTACATGTACTCGTATACATACGTAGTATATACTGTCGTGTATATCCCTACAATTTGGTATTTTGGAGTGTGAAATAATTTTTTTTTATGGTTTATGTTTGAATTTTGAATATTTGCTAAAACGATGTTGGCAAAATAGATGATATTCTTGTCAAAAAAGTCTGTTGATTTTTTAGAAAATTTGTAATTTGAATATGAAAAGTGATTTTTTTTTATAAGAAATTATTTTGTTTGAAATTAAAAGTGAATGAGAAGATGAGGTGTAGAGTGAATGGGATGATTTTGATGGTTGTTTTGGAACGGCAGCACTAATTAATATTTTGGAAGATTTGAAAAATTAGATAAAAAAATAATTAATGATTTAAAATAATTGTTTTACACATAATTATAAAGTATATTATACTACGTATACATCAATGTGGACTGATAAACCAGCAGTGTGATGTAAGGCTTAAATCGACGTGCTACGGAGCGGGACACCGCAGTTCGATGCTTGGTCGCGGCAACTGCGCTGCTGTGATCTAAAGCCCGAGTTTGCTCTAAGAGCTATGCATCTAGCAAGGTTAGCAGCCTACCAGAATATATGCAAATACTCAAAGAATTGCAAATGCCAAATGTAAATTTGGTTAAAAAACAGAACGTAGTCTTAGATTAAGAATATTGGGTGAATATAGGATTGGGTGTTCACAGGACCGAGATGTTCATAAATTCGAATGTTCACGTTATCGAGCTTTTACTATTAAAAACTTGTATTTAAACGGTTTTTGTTATTTATAAATTTATTGTGCTAAATTTTTAAATTTTATTAACCATTTTTGATACTTTGTTATGTTATATACACAACTAGCACTACAACCCACACTGAGTTTTGGCTAACCACTTCAATTTATGAAGGGTTATTCAAGGCAGATTACCTCGGTGGTTTGCCATTACTCGCCAAGGGAGGACAGCTAAAAATTAAAGTTTTTGCTCTACTCGGGCTGGAACCAAGGATCTCTGCTTGGTAGTCGAAGCACTTAAGCATCAAACCGTAACCGTCGTATAAAATAGCATAATTTTTTTCGCGATGTAATCAGTCAGCGCTGCTGGTTAGACGGCCCTTTGACTGCACTGGCCCATCGGGCATTTGCCCGATCTGCCCTATGGCCAGTCCGGGCCTGATTAAATATAAGCATAATTTAAACTAAAACACTTAGATGATTTTAATATCGTCAAAGTTCAATTAAATAAATTTACTTTTTAATCTAATTTTATGAAATAATACTTACATAGAAATAAATTAAAATTCGATTAATTAATTTTGTTTTTTTTTAATCTCACAATAAATTTCTTTCAATTTTATATTTTCTTGAGACAAATAAGGCTTTCTAACTTTATAAATACATCAATAACATATTTTTGATTTTATCCAAATATGCCGATATAATATGTGTTTCAAATAAAGTATGTGTCCAATATATCTGAGTTAATTCGAAGAAATTTAAAAATCAAATCAACGTTTATGTATTTGCCACAAATTTTATTTACCTTTTCAGATCTTATTCTGAAATTTACCCAGACTTCCAGTTTTTAAAAAATTTTCTATTTTCTCCATTATCTATCTACTATACTAACAGCTATTTATGATGTTTTCTTACATTTATTTATTTGAGTATTAATAATTAGTAATTACAAAATACGTTGTAAATTGGTAACCCAAAATTTGATCTCTATTATAAATTTTGTTACAATGAGTGAAACGATATATTTTATACGTGGCTACATGAGTCTTTACCATGAAAGTCTATGCTATCTATTACATAAGTACAATCATTAAATGGATTTATTATTTACCTACATATTCTTCAAATCTTATTTTCTAGTGATTACTGTATTTAGACCTACAACTAAGAACCATCAATTGGTCAAAAAAGTTCAAATGTATTAAAACAACACTAAATTTTATTGACTTAAATTCTTTCAACAGGTGACCAAATAAATAACACTTAATAATAATTAGTCCTGAAGTATTGACAAAACATCTTGTAAAAACTTGTAATGCCTAATTTGTAAGCATCTTCGTTTTATGTTAATCTTGTAGAAAGTTTTATAATTCTATAGTACATACTTCAATTAATTTTATAAATTTATAATAAATTAAATCTAGTAAGCATTTGAATTTTAATTGCCTACCTTTTCAAAGAAATAAATTAACGATATATGTATAGGTACCGAAAGGAAAGCCTGATATTTTATACACTTACATCGCAACAGAGAAACAGCATAATTTTCTTTTTAGCTTTCTACGTTCTAGTGTAATTGATAAAAATTTAATGCATTTTTTTCTGCGCGTGAAAAATTTCATACTACCATGATAAGATGTAAAAATAAAATAAGAGCTTTTACTAATGATTTTGACTTACTTTGATAGCTCAAAATATCAAAATTCCTGTTTAATTTTTGGATTTAGTATTTGTTAAAATTTACATATTATGTATGTTTAGAAGACGAAAAAGATGAAAAACAGAATTAAAAATCCCAAACAAATAAATTTGGTGTGTGGCTAGAATATTAGTTTTTCTTTTTATGGTTTACAAGTTTGACTCTTGTGGCGTTTTATTTTTGATTCACCAAATTTTTGACTTATCTTTGGAGAGTAAGGTGTAAAAAGACTTTCTTCTTTCGAAATAGAGTTCTCAACTTGTTCTGAAAAGAAAAATTATTATTTTTAATTTTTTCTGTACTAAGATTTCTTCTATAATCCATTCCATAGCTTTCTATTTTTATTTTTTTCTTATACCCATATTTAAATTAATTACTTCCAACTTTTTCTGATTCTATCGCGAACATTTTCTTGCATTATTTTTTAGTACAAGTTGTATTTTTTTCTATCATTTTTATACTTTCATGTTTTTCTAAATTTAACCTTATAAAATTTACAAGCAAATATTGAAAAATGTTAAACTCTATTTAATTTTTTCCACGTTGGGCTCCATAAAATATGCTGTGATCCGCTCTTAATACCAGTGTTCAATAAACCAACAATCAAAACTAATAAAAATTTTAAATTTACCTTTCCAAATAAACTCAATGGTAAATTACTTTTAATAGATATTATTATCACGTTGCACTTTTTCCTAATACATTTTCGTAGTCCTTGTAAAATATTAATTTCAAAATAATCTTTCTCTAATTATTTTTTTTTTAACTTTTTTTTTTAAGTTTTTTAAACTTCTCAATAAAGTCTACCAGTTTATTGCTAATTAAATAAAATTAATTTATTAAATCATTTCTCAGTTTAAACCAAGTTAACTGATATCGGATCAATTTTTTTAATAAAAGTAAATTGCATAAATCTTAATGCAATTAAATAACTTCTAAAAAAAACAACTTACAAAATTAAGGCCACTTTATAGCAAAGTATAATAATTATATAGGCATGGACAAAATTATTAAGCCTCTTTGAAAATCTGTTTATTATGTAAATTGTTGAATTTTTTGTGAAAAAAATCGTAATAAAGCCATTTTGTTTGTAAAGTATTAAATTTAATATAATTAATGTTAATAACATATGATAATATTTATAATATGATTCAAATTTTTTCATGTTAAATTAAAATTAAAAATTTAATTAATAACTTACTTATAAAAACAAACACAATGTTTAAACAACAAGGTGGAATAAACTATAATCATTCAATTAAATAGTTTTTGTTGTTATAAGTAAGTTATGAATTGAATTTTTAATTTTAATTTGACATAAAAATTGTTTTAATCTTATTAGGTATAAGTATTAAGTTTAACGACATAAATCTAATTTGTAGGTTTCTTCCATATTCTTTTATACACTGAGATAGATAATAAAAAGTTTTATAAAAATATAGTATTAACTTACTGAAAGCTAATGAAATCCATACTAATTATAAGAAAACAGGTGGTCATAGTCAGTGCTAAGATCTTAGTAATTAAAGCTATTAGTTTAGCACAAAAGAACATATATTTTTAACGACGAATTGTGCATGAAGCGAATAAGTATGTTTTAAAATTATTTGATGAATATAGGCCTTCTTCGCATATAAATACGCATTTTATGCGCAAGGAAGTACAAACATCAAATAATTTAATATATCTTTAACATTAAATTTTTATAGAAATTTATATTATTTGCAAGTATTTTGCGCCGAAGGCTAACAACAAATTTCTGAGGTAGTAATAACTACTGAAGTATTATAATCTACAGCTTTGATTGCCTCCTACTCCTACGTTTAAACCAACGAAGATAAATATATGCTCTTCCGGACTTTTCTGGAGATTATTAAATTTTCTATAAAATTTTTATTGCAAATATTTATTATGATTATCTCAGCGTTTCTGATGTAATATCGTGCAATGTCGTTTATTAAAGGATTTTAGAAATTGACAAACATACACGTCAAACTCATAACTATTCTCCTTAGGTCGGGGGTTAAAAAGAACAAACATTGAGAAAGGAAAGTTTATAGTAATAATATTAATAATTTATGTAGGTATTTCAAGCATATTAATTATTTATTTACGTTTGTGTTAATTGTTTTTTTAGTTTTTCAAAACTTTTCCAAATCTTCGTTTTTATTCAACTTAACAATACATAAATGTATATAATTAAAATTTCATTAATATACTTCTCTTTTCTAGGCAATTAAACAAACACAAAGATTTTGGCGTCAATTTATCGCAAAATAACGGATGTACGTTTGAAAACTTGAAAATTGTTCATAATAATAATAAACAAAATTATTATACTTAAAAACGTAACTGGTTTTTGTATGTAACATACTGCTAAGCAATATATTTTATTAAACGACTAAATAAGCTTTATAAAATATGCATGGTATTAATAAGTAATAACAAGTTATAATAAACCGACATGGAAATCATTTTCAAAACTTACGTTTTTTTCCAAAATCAGTAATAAAATTAATTTAAACAGGTCTGTTATACCTTGTTTAACCACAATGCTTCGATTTATTGAATCCCAGACAGACATATAATGTATATAAAAAAACATGAGGTTATCGGTTTGAATAAATTATTATCTAATTGAAATTATTATTGAATTTCTTGACTGTGTAAATAATTGTAAAATTATATCTACCTATAAATTACTTGAACGAAATTTTATTTTTGATTTTGAAAAAGAAAATGTAAGATTTGAAAATAATTTTATGTACATTTAATTTTATGAATATTTCATATAAGAATTTCCCTAGAATAATAATCTTGTTTATCTGTCTGGGCGCGTCAATTCTGAAAAACCATTTAATTAATAAAATAATAAATAATAATTATCTACGAATAAAATTGCAATTTATTTTAATATTAGTTACTTCACTTTTATAATTTATTATTATTGTCCTATATAAATTTTAATACAATTTTTATTACAAATATTCATATTATAAAATTTGTAAGTTTCTGCGTTTAAAAAAGACTTGCTTTTTAAAGATTTTTACTTTAAACTAATTGCGTATGTTTATTTATAAATTAATTGTAATGAAGATATAAAATATACTTGAGCATAGCGCAAGACAATCATAAATAGAAATATACACCCTAAATTGTAGGCGGAGTTAAGGGCGCGTCGGACTCCTAAACAACCCTCAACAGAATCGCCCTAAAATTTTCATCAGGATACTACAAAGTTAAAGAAGTTATATTCATCATTAAGGGTAGATTTTAGAAGTTAGTATTAGTCCAATTTTTAACAAAGAAATTATTTAATTTAGAACACTTGCAGTTCAGTCTGGCAGCTCTCATCGGCATGTTAAATTTTTTGAAATTATGTTTGTAGTCTTAATTGATTATACATATATTTCAAATTTTTTTTCAAAAATTGATTTTTAATATTTAAATTTATTTAATTAGATTAAGTACGAATAAAAATAGATATTTAGCAATGTTTCATATGTACAACCTAAATTTTCACTAAAGCCATTAAATTGAAATTATTATTTGCTGGTTCACAATAACCAAAAACCAAATCTCTCGCGTTTTGCGTCTAACGTAAACTACATCTCATCAGTTTAAGACTGACTGCATCTGACATTAAAGAGACGTGAAAGTTTAAGGTGAGGCATATAATGGTCGTTTATTATAGGGCATTTAATTTAAAATTTTCGTTTTGTGCACAAAGAAAATTGGTTTGGAATGAATCGGTGTCACCTTTTATTTGTGGAACTGTTTAATATATGATCATTTGTTGTAAGAACTTCGACTTGTTGATGGCATTGCGTAGGCGAACTATTTAATCTTTCATGTTATACATGTATACTACAAGATTATAAATTTTTAGAATAAAATTACAGGTAATGTTAATTCCAACAGACAAATTGTTTTAACAGGAACTATACAAATATTTTTAAATATAAAGTTTTTGAAACTTTTCTAAGTACAACTGCGTGATTTAGTTTCTATAGTTTGCATTGGTATTGTTGATCTTTTTTTAGTAGTGATAGTATTTTACTCTACTAGTTAGAAAAGCAGATTACTAAATAAGTAGATAGATTTGAGTACGAGTTGCCAAGCGAGTAGCTGTAGCGCCACTAACCGACCTTGCCAGGTTTTAATTTGACTGATCATATTGCCTTTTTTAAGTAAGAATGCTCATTTTAATGCTGCAATTTGATGTGGTGTTTCAAAGTGATTTGGACCCACCCTGTGCACTTTAGTAAAATTTTAATATTAATTATAAAGTTGTAACAATGTAAAATTTGCTAGGTGGGAATAAATCACAGACAATTCAATACCTTTTTGCCAACAATGGCCACCGGAGCGCACATGTAATTTTTAGCTCTTGAATTTTTAAAAAGTAGTTCTTTGAAATAGTGAAGTCTTTTTTTTATTATTAAAGAAGATTTATTTTTTAATGAGCTAATTTTTTGACTGGAATTATAGTTTTGAAGTTTTGTTTTTATTGGAATAAATATTGGAAATATAAAATTACATTTAAGAGAGCGACGTGTGGATTGATAGAGACCACATTTGGATTGATAATTTTAAATTATAAGTTCGAACCTCGAGGAAATATAAAATTTTTAAATGTTTAAAAATAATTTACATCGAAAAATTTTTAAATAGAATCCTGCTATATAATTTTTTTTGGAAGAAGTGAAGAATAAAAGAATAATTGAAGTAAACTACTTTCACCACCAGTACATCATTTTCAGAACCTCTACATCACATTTGATATTGTTTTCATAAAATAAACCATTTGCTGTAAATGAACTTTTTGATAATAAAGGACACCTAACAAAATTTAATTCAAAATTCATTTAATTAAAATTTAGGGGATCTGTCGGAATTCCTATCACACGATTTTAACTTTTTCCTATTGAATATTGGTAAAAGGACACTTTTCTAAGCATATTAAAACAAAAATTTTGTAGGATTATGCAAAAGTTTTCGAAAAAAATTGATTTTAAAAATGTAAAATTTACATGTATTTTAGATACACCTTTTAATACGCGGCTGTATGATTAGACATTTTTGTGTAAGGCAAAAAAATAAAACAGACCCTCCGGACGCCTTCGGCGCCCTCCGGGCCTGTTTTATTTTTTCACCTTACGCAAAATAATTAAAAAAAATCCCTGAAGAATGACAGAACTTGCCAAGGGTGGAACTCGAAGCCATAGAACTCGTTCAGGTGTCGACCTCGACTGACAACAAAATTAAGAGTATATCAAAGCACACGTACCGTCAACAAAATGAGACCGTCACCGACGAGACCGTACCTCAACGTGAGACCGACCGTCACGCATCGGGGTATATCATATTACATCTCCCTGCCTTTCGTAGTTTTAAAATGCCGTTATTTCCATAACTATTGCATAATCCTAAAAAAATTTTGTCTTAATATACTCAGAAAATTGTTCTCTTTCTAATAGTCAATAGGAAAAAGTTAAATTCTTGTGATAGGAATTCCGACAGTAACCAAATTTAGTTCTAATTTTTAAAAGAATGTTCGCAATTCTTAGATGTATAATAAATATTTAGTAACTATAATATACTACATAAGTAGGTAATATAATAAAAATAATAATTTACATTGGAAATTTTTATTGGAAAGTATCAAACCGCAGAAATACAAAATTTGGTATTGAGAGATTCGTTATGATATCCTGATACAATTTTATAATTATTAGTAGGATGTCTGTGAGAGTTCGTTTTGTTGATATGGGCAACGATTAAAGTGATAGAAATCAGTTGCACATTTTGAGCAATAAAACGACTAAATTTGAAAACCAATATAATAAAATTAGCAGAAATTAATTGAAAATTACTGAAATAAACAATTAAACGAATTAAAACAAATTTCTGAATTTTCAGACCGACTTTACATTTCATTAAATTTTCCAGATATAATAAATTGTGCTGAGACTTTACAGCAAAATTGTTAATAGTGGCAGTCAAGATCCGGATTACAGCATAAAAATAGAAAATAATACTAATTTTTTTCTCATATTAGTCAATAATGTAGATTTAATAATCATTCTATATTATGTTAGCTTTCAGCTTTTAGGTACGAAAATACTTTTTTTCTAATTATGTTTCAAAGTTTCACTTTTTGACACTCAAAAGTGTGCGGAAACTTTTCTTCTCTTTTGTACTTTTCCGCCCTAGTGCGGAAAAGTAATACTTTTCTGCACACTTGTGAAAATGTGCGGGAAAGAAAGAAAAAGTTCTAATCTACTTTATTTATAATATACATTAACGGTTACATTAGAACAATTATTAAAAGTGTTAACTGCGCCGCCTCCGACATATCTGACATATTTTCTAGTATTCTAAAAGCACAAATTGTATAACCATAAAAAAAACGTGGTCACGTTGTAATGGCAACTATCTATGACCTACCTACTGTCTGTAATGGGCTACCAACTGCAAAATACAAAAATTTTATAGTATAAACGCCTACTATCTTTTTTCTTGAGAAATGAGAAATGTTATTGGTTCTTTTTGAAAGATAATTAGAAAAAATATTGTTCGATACTCGTGGAAAACTATCTTTTCCATTCTCGGCTTCGGTTTACAATCTCGGGCTTCGGCCTCAATCGTCAACCTCCGCCTTGAATGGAAAAATGTTAGTTTTCCTAACTTGTATCGAAAATATCTATTTTCACTACTAGTCATATAGGCTAACAGCTGTATTCATAAAAAGTTACAACAGGTTTATAAACCTATTATAAGCAAAGTGTCAAGAAACATTATTCATAAACGTTCAATAGCGCTAAAACACAGACAAAACAGACTGATATAAGCGGTTTATAACCTAAAACAACCAATCACCTATAACCCATAACCTAAAACAGTGTTATAACTAAAACATTCCTGAGCGACACTTCAAGAAATTTTTATGAATACGGGTGTAACATTATAACTTAGCCAAGTCGCACCTGAAATGACGTTTTTCAGGCTACTAGTGTATAATTTCTTCATTATACACTACTAGTTAATAATGAACATATTGATATTTTTCTATAGTTTAGCAAATGTTTATAAGACAAATGTTGTTAAAAAACGATTTTGTATAACCAAAAGATGCTATTTAAATGAATTTAAACTTTCAAAACGCTTTTTTAATAGAATAATTTCGTTTCAAATATTTTTAAAAAACTGGTATTTAATTACGACAGCTAACCTAAATTTGCCAACACCTGTCAAAACAAACAACAAAACAAAGTTGTCATTTGATTTAATATTTTAAATTTGATATTTTTTTATTAACAAGAATTTTAAAAAAATGGTAATAAATCTAGTAGTGGAAAAAATCGTATATAAACCACAGTTGTGAAGACCATTATAGACCCCGCGCTTTATATTCCGAGGTGCGAAGCACCTCGGAATATAATCTTGACGCTGGGTCAATAATGACAGTCTTCACAACCTTGGCCTATAATATACTATTTTTCAAAAGAAATTTTTTAGGTTTACTATTACACAAATTCCTATTTGTGTTTTCTTTTGCAATGCAACTTTGAGAAATTTTTAAAGAAATTGTTTTTATTTTGTAGGTCATCAAAATCCGAGCCTTGGTGGCAACTATAAACCTAAGAAAACCTAATCTTTTCTTACCCTTCAAGGTGTAGAAACGGCCATAAAAAAGTTAGTTTTTCGTGGATTGGAACCAAGTACCTACTCTAGTCTTAGCAATTGCTCACGCTAACTACTAAAACAATTCTTTTGTATTGTATTTTTTTGACGTGATAACGTCTTATAAATAGATATACCGGCTGCACGCACGAAAAATTGTCACGTTCCGCAAGCGAGAGCCCGGAACAAGCGAGAGAGAGGCACGATCATATATAGACATTATTTGAATTATAAAATGCCATTAAAAAAAAACTTGTCCGGCATGAGGTTCGATCTCGCGATCACCAAATGATGCAATTATGTTTCATGCACATAACGTACTAGCCTATTGAGGGTTAATGTAATAACATAGTTTTAATACGTATTATCTGTTACATAAACATAATTCAACTCGATTCATAAAACTATGCAATTTTTCATCAATGTTTTCTTATGACGTTATCACGTAAAATTATCGTCCGTAAACCGACTTTACAGACAACCCGCTAGTGCCACGTGTTTTTTAAAATTAATTAATAATGTACTTTAATATACAAGTGAGTGAATAAAGGACTGTGTGCTTAAAGTTTTTGAGGTTTTTTTACGAAAATGCGAAATGCGAAAAACGTAGTCATCTAAATGTTGATTGTAGCTAGTGTAAAATACTGTAGGAACTACCAGTAAGTAAGAAATTGGCTCAATGTTTAAACTTTAAACTTCAATATCTTAAAACTTTTATTTGGCGGATAATTCTCTTTTGTATAACTACGTCCAATTATAAATGAACTCATTACTTCCGAAGTCTGGAATAAATTGCAAAAATATCGTAAATATTTGTTTGTTGCTTGTTGTTTCACATGTTAAATGTAAAATCCACGAAATCGAAGTGTGTGTCATAATCTTCGACTGTCATAAACGTGAGCAGACGTAAGCAAGGAAAACCACAAGCTGTGTAAATGCTATAAAACTGGAATCACCTCATATTTTAATATATGGTAAGCTTAAATGTTTACTTGCTCAGTTTATAAAGTATGTCTGGATAAGTTAACCAATTATTTATTGATCAACGCCAGTTAAAAAACTAGCAAACAAATCACAAAATTTAAAAATCTTCTAACAAACGATTATGAGATTGCAAAGATGAAACCAACCAATACTTACAATGCCAGTACTCAGACTTGTAACGCAGTTTTCTAATGAATTTTGAAAATTTCAAAATAGCTGTGAAGCTTTTCGCAATTTAGATGTAGTTAATATTTTTGTTGGCAAATATTGGTAATACCGAATAATGGTATTGCAATTCTTATCACCTATTCTTTGACACTCGTCACGTTTATATAGTATTTTTACCTCTTTGCATTTAAAAAAATTGAGAAGAGAAATTGCTGCCAGTTGACTCATATCGCGATAATATCTTTATTTCATCATTCTTCATTGAATATTATTATTGAAAACACGTAATTATTCATAAGTAAGTTTTGTTGCTTATTAGCACATTTTTTTTAGCAAATATGTCGGTAAACTGAAAACTGGCATTTCTACGAAGTGTGGTTTTCTTCGAAAATCAGCAAAACACGTAATTCAAATATAAATGAGCAATATTTATATGAAATATGAAAAACTTTTTCGTACAATATCTTGCTAGTGTTGGAAACTGTTATGAGTTCTCATCAACAACTTTTTAACTTTCCATTGCTGGTTTCAGGGAATATCAGCTTCAACACGTGATTTTTTGAGATTTTTTCCACGTCTAAAATCGTGAACAAGAACGAAACATGTAATTTTTTGACATTTTTTCAATTGGCACTTACTACAATCTAGTAAAATTTGTACGAGTATTATTGACTAACCCATACAATTGTAAAAGATTTTACAATGGCTTTCGTTCAGTGGAAATTAGGAAATTTATTCTACATCCATGGTATATTATGATTTTTCCTCAAAGTTCATAGTTTTACATATTTCCATGAGTAATCGACATATTTTAAATTTGAAGATTATATCTCAAACGGTTTGACATTATAAAATTCATTAACATTGGAAGAAAAATCTCTTCTTAAATTATTATCGATTTATCAACCCAAAAATTATTATTTGCAAAATTAAACTTCGACCTCGCAAATTTTAAATAGAAATTGTTCCTTTCAAGGTTTAAACTTGCAATTTTAATTATCCAAATCGTGGGCTTACTTATCACGCCATACGTCGCTCTTACAAATTTTAGCTTTACCTTCCGATTCAAACCAAATCAAAGCTTCCAACAATCCAAAACATCAAATCAAAAGAACATCGCTCATCCAAATAAATATCTTTAATCCAGAAAATTTAGAACAACTTCAGTTGCGGTCACATCCGACCAAAAATCATACAATCGTAATATTTACAAATTTTACTTTTGTAAAATAATACTAGCCTCAGAAATTCTAATCAAAAATGCACAGAGCCAAAATACGCACGACTGACCCGTGCGGCCACTCTTGGCAAAAGGCCACAAATTTCCTTTGATTAGTTCCCACCTAGCAAATCCTACAAAGTTACAACTTAATTATTAATGCCAAAATTTCACCAAAATGCACAGGGTGAGTCCCAATCACTTTGAAACACCACAATATCTGCCTAATATTGTTTTGTAAGTCTAAGTAAAGCGTTGGTTATAATTTTATTTACCCAAAAATTTTAAAATTCACACAATCTGTACATTTTAAAAATGTATGTTATGTCTGTGAATACGATAGCATCCAAACGAAGCATCGAAATCACTCCAAATTTTGAATTTAAGCTTTTATTTGCTAAGATACGAAGCCTAAGATGAATACAATTGCATGGAGAGGATGGGGGTTTACTTGAAGTGATAACACAATCGATAATAAATAGGTAATAGTTTCTTATAACAAAAATTATCGCTGTCAAATTTCCTATAATTTTTGTTACAGAAGCTTTTTTAAAAATGTACAGGATGGACAAATTTGAATGTTTATATACAGGGTGTCTATAAAATGAACATAATCTCTTTACTCTGGACTTATTGTTTAATCATCATGTCAGATATCTATGACAAACATATTTATTAACAAGCAATTTTCGTCTCGACTATATTGTCTCGTGACATATCGACCTCGCGATTAATGAGCTAAAAAAATCATAAAAATGTCTGGTGTTATTTGGGACGTACCTACCGTTTCATGTGTAAATATAATTTGGCTATTGTTGTTTTAACGCTTTGGGACAGTTAACTTTCAAATTTAAATTTGGATCATCACTAGAACGGTGGCCAAGGGAACGCTAACCTTGAGCCGGATCTGAGCATTCAATCAATGAATTTATTTTAAATAAGTATTCACCACAACACATAAGAAGAAAATTGTGTTTTTCAGAAAACCATTAAATATTATACGAAATTGCACAATTACAATAATAACAAAGAATGCATAACGAATTTTACAGCATCATAACAAATGAAAATAAACTTAAAAACTCATTTGTGTTACGAGATTATTATTGGTAGCTACACTTTTAACAGAAAAATCACCTTGGTGTTATTTCAAATTTTTGTTGACGATTATGAGCTGACGTGATTAAAAGATCGTACGATCAATCTAACAACGTTCATGTCTATGAACATAACAATAAATAAAAAAAAATAAAAATCATTGCTATTTATCTTCGAAAATGTTATCATTTTTTTTAATAACAAAATAAATTGTATGCTCACATTTTAATAAAATGTGTACATTTTTGATTTTTTCCATTTAAAAAACTTAATGTTAATTTGTTTGCACCTTGAAGCAAACGTTGTTATGTCTACGAAATTTATATAATTAATTTCTGTAAGAGTAATAAGTAATAACTATATTATTTGCAGTATCGTATTAGGTTTGTTATTCTCGCTCGCTGTAAATTATGAAAAATTAGGAAATTTATCAAACTATCTAGGAATATTTAGAAAGTATTTTATGTAATTGTTTTATTAAATATTTAATTCGATAATAAAAACTATAAAACTGAATTCAAACACATTTAAGTTCTGAAACTTATGACCGATTTCAATAATTTAAACATCCCACGTAATATAATTTTTCAAAACCCATTAAAATTGAATTTTATGGTAATAATTAAATTTAATTAGTAATCATGAGTATTAATTATGAAACAACTTATTTAAGAAGTTTTTAAAAATGAAGTTATAATAAAAATTGTTAAATCCTAACCTGCGCAATTGTATATTAATAATATTTAATACCTTGATCGAAATTAAACAAAAGTTTAACAATTAGAAATAAAAGTGGTCATCGTTGCAACCCATGGACTGCGTCCTAAAATCCTGATGTGTTCTTAAAAGAGCACAATGGCGGGAACTTTGCCAGTATCAACGCAAACGCTTCAAGAAGAAGACGCTCCTCATTCGCGCGTCCTTTGCAAATTCACGTGTTATTACAAATCTTTAATTTTCAATTTTTTAGGACAGAATCAAAAAGTGATTTTAGTTTACTAAGCAATTCGTGTGCCTAATTAAAAAAGAATGATAAGTTATCGCTAGACTGTTGGAATAAATAATAATTGCAACTAAATTTTGATAAAGTGCAAAATTGTCTGAAACATATTTATTAATAATTAATTTGTTTTTCAAATTTTCTGCTATTAAATAAACTTATCTAAGGCAAATTTATCAAACTTCTAAGTAGCGGACCTTTTCAAAAGTTCGTCCAATAATTCTTCCTATTCACTAAATTATCGAGACAATTTTTAGATAATAATTATGGCAATAATTAATAACAATTTTTTTTATAAAGACTGCATTTATAAGAAACAAAGTATTTGATATCAATTTTACGAATTTTTAGTCTAAGGAGATTTCTTTATTATGCAAATATTGAAACGATAAGATTCCAATTTTAATCACGAACTTAATTGCTAAATAATCGTCTGTACTTATATCGTGATAATTGCTTAGTTTGTCTCCACGTGGTATTTGAAGTGTTACCTAATTTAATAATCGGAAATAAAATTTTTGTGATAATTTCGAAAATGAGCCAAACGGTGTTGTTACGGTGTAGTAAAATGTTAGTTTTAATTTTTTGTATTTTATTGCCGATTTCGGCTACGAACAGCAATGAAGATTTTATGTTAAAAAATGTTTTGCCTGACGGAGAAATTGAAGTTAGAATTCATTATCATGGAATTAGTGCCAAAGAAACTACAGTTAGCTCAAGGTAATTTTCAAAAAATAAAATTCTATTAATATTTTTTGCCAACGTTAATTAATTATTATTATTTTTTAATTAGTTTAAAGATTTTTTAATGAACTAACGAGTCAAGCTTATTAGGTTCAATTGTTGAGTTTCAATTTAAGTGATTATTAAACTTTAACAATAAAAATAATAAAATTAACGATTTTTTCTATCTAATTAATTATGTTAAGCCGATTAGTTTTTTGACTCCAAATCATTTCTGTATATTTTATAAATGTGTTCAAAGAATTCTTTTGTTTGTTATTTTAATGTTTAAAATAGTTGCATTAAAATTCTAATACAATTTATTTTTTGCGATTGATATTTTAAACCTTAATATCTTAATGACGTCATTCGTTCTGTATTATAGATAAACATTGCACTGTCATTCTGCACAAAAGTTGTTGTGTATTTAATTAAATTGATTATTAAAATAATATTTTTCATTAGGTCTATTTAGAACACCCTGTATTCCAGATGCAAATGAATTTATTATGTAATTGTTTATTATGTAATAAATAATGTAATAATAAATTATTATGTAATGTAATTATTTATTCTTTTGATGGAACATCGACATAGAAATAAAATAAAAGATCATTTTTGCGATCGTAGATCGCAAAAATCTACTTTTCAAACTGCTATACAGAGTGTGTCAACATTTTTAGTAGCATTTTTTTAAATATATTTATTATTATTTCTAATTGCTGTTTATAGGCCAAATTTTTAAAATTCAAAAACAGCAAAAGGTTGTCCAAAAAGAACCAAAAGGGTTTTACCTAACCAATTTTTTTTTTATTTAAATAACATCCGTGGTTTTAAAGTAAAAAAAATTTCGGAAATTTTTCCGGACTGTAGAGGAAACCGGATCTTTTAAACTTAAAACAGAGAAAGAAAAAAATCAGGAAGCACAGTAATACTTCAAACCAGTTTTTTAATACACGGATTGCTAGTTTGTATTAATTATATTTTTTTATTATTTTAGTTTGAAATTGATATATGTTCAGACATTATAGTATAAATATTTATTAATTAGATTAAAAAATTATATTTACACAATTATTACGTACTAATGAACGCGTCAGTTTCCAACTAATTTTTGTGATATCGGTCGTGCAGAAACAATATTTGAGATATAAACAAAAACAATTAGCATCTGCATTTATGCTGCCTAAAGTTTTTATTAAACTGTTTAATCCCTTACTAGTCGCATATTTCTTGGATTAATGCGTATCCAATTGATTTGTACATATAGCAATATTGCAAAATTTAATTAATCTTTTTCGTCCTAAGATTTTTCAGAAACCTCTCCGTATTATATAGTTAACATGCTATTACAACCGTATAATTGTTTTTTTTTTTGCAACTTAGAATGGAATTTAAAAGGCAATTATACCTATACGTATAAAAGATAATAATTTTAAATAATCTATTACGTATAATAATCATGCGATATTTTGTTAATAATCGAAAGTACTTGAAGTAATCATTATATCTTCACAAAAAAATAATTACAGTTTTGAATAATAGCTGAAATATCTGATGACGAAGGTCGATAAAACATGTCTAATTCAAAAGGAAATATAATAAAATACGAATCTTCTATTATTTAAATTGGGTATTGGATTTCCTATATCCCAATAATTAAATCATCCTAAAATGACTCACTTACTGGTGTGATCTATGGAGCTCAACACCCTCACAAATATACAAACAATAAAATGTATATCTCATGATCTCGATATATCAATTAACTAATGTTCATTGCATTTTCAATATTTTTGAAAAATTCATTTTCAATTTTGATTCGGATTTGGACATACCAAAAATGGATGAAACATTTAAAGTTATTATTTACACTACCAAAAAGTTTTATAAATGAAGTGATCGAATTAATATACATGGCATGTGAGTGTTGATATTTGATACCCTTGTTGTAAGGGATGTTCAAACGAAAAACATTAATGTGGTTATTAATCTTCGTTCAAAAGATATGTATCGTTCACTTGAAGAGGGTTGCTGTTGTCACAATGAAAAATTTGAAAAGTTTCTAAACAATTAAATGAATAAAATTTTATTGTAAAAATTAATTCGCAGATTTAAAATTTTACAAATTTATTTTTCCTGGACAAAATTACCTAAAAGTAATTTTTTGATATATATAATTTAATACTGTCACGATTTCCTATTGTTTCTATTTCCTTGCAAATTCTTAGTGTTAACAGAATGTTAAATCCAAGTAACAACTGTTACAAGATTGGTATGAATAATTTAGAACTGCACAATATTTTTTATTGCAGTACCATGATGTCGATCAAATTTATGTGCTACGCGTAAGAAATTTTAGTTAAAAAATTACTTAAAAAAATTTAGTATGTTTTTCAAATACATATTCAAATTTTATTAAACTTTCTCATGTTTACAATGTTCGGTAGGGGTTTTAACTTACCTTCTATTTTAGTTTTTAAATTTTTTAATACTTATTTATTACATTATGTACTTGCGACGATTTATTCAAATGAACTGCGTTTATTTGCAATTAATTATAAATGAAATGTGATTACATTACAAAGTTAGAATAATTAGTCTATTATCTTACACTAGAAGAACAACTTCCATAACTAGGTAATTATAAAGAAAAACACAAATAAACTTATACATACATAATAAATATTATGTTAAATACATAATAGCTTTGTTTCATCAATCGATTCTTTGTTATGAAAATTATCTGTTTTTGCAAAATTATACAGGATGGCTTATTTATCGCGAATAATTTCTAAGTTAAACAGAATGCAATTTTATTTAATAACAACGTGAAAGATGCGCGGCCTGAAACCCGCATCGGAATTTATTGTGGTGATTTGCAGAAATTATTAATTCTGTTCGGTTTTTATTTAGACGGCAATGGTAAACCACCTAGGTAATTTGCCAAGAAACCTATTTAAGACCACGATGCTTCCAAGATAAAGAAGATTTAAAGTCCAGATCTTTTATTCCCAACAAAAAGATACATTGAAAGCTGCTCTATTTGTCTTGTTTTTGTTAGTTTTTCTTTTCTTTTGTTACTCTCATAAACTTGTTATCCTAGAAGTAAATCAGTAAAGCAAAGACTATTTAATATTGATCTTTCATTTTATTTTCTATTCTGTAATAATAATTCATTATCAATATCTTATTAGATAATTTAAACGAATTAACGGACGACGAAGATTTTGTAGAATTAATTCGTTTTAATTCAAATAAAATACAAATATATATAAATATTTACACCAGCAGTGTGGTGTAAGGCTTAAATCGACATGCTACGGAGCGGAAGACCGCAGTTCGATGCTTGATCGCGCCAACTGCACTGCACTGCTGTAATCTAAAGTCCGAATTTGACCTAAGGGCTATGCATCTGGCAAGGTTAGCACCCTACCAGAATATATGCAAGTGCTCAAAGAACCGTAAACGCCAAGTGTAAATTTGGTATATGACATGGTTAAAAAACAGGACGTAGTCCTAGATTAACAAGAAGAAGATATAAATACAGAAATGAATGAATGAAAATGGTTGTCGTTCCTGACGGAATATCACCGTACTTCCTATGAAATACTTCAGATTCAAAATTTGAAGTGAATCACCTCTCATTGTTTCTGCTCTCTACAATCTTTTATGTGTCTTTGCTTCTTCAGTTATCTTTTTTCATGCGCTCCTGTTCTGATACTTAAATCTTCAGTTCTGGATACCCATTTCCATCAGTTCTTCACTCACTTCATTCCACCATCTCACTCTGGGTCTTCCTCTCTTTCTTTCATTTGTTGGTTTCCATTCAATTACTCTTCTTATAGTTTCCTTCTCGTCCTTTCTCATCATATGCCCCATCCATTTCATTCTCTGAGCCTTAATATTTCTTACCACATTTTTGTCTGCATTATTTCATTCTTATTCTAATTTCTTGTATATTCTTATCTTGATTTTAAAAATTATTTGTTTTTTTTACTCGAGAGATGTTGGTTGGCATAATATGCCTTATTGGGTGATCGAACTTTTTCATTTATCTCCTCGCTTTATTCATTTTTATTATTCATCACGATTCCAAAATATTTAAAACTTGATAATCTGTCACTTGATGACACTTGATAATGAATTTTAGAAATATTGGAAAGCAATTTAGGAGTATTGAGAACAAAACAGGAGTACCACTACACCTGAATGTCGTGTAAACTGCGTTTAACTGAACGCCATCTGAACCTCTTTTGTACAATCTAAAAAACTCTGAACTTAGTTCAGGATTGAACTGCAGTTCAGTTAAACCGGCGTTCAAGCAAAGTTGGTACAACCGGCCCTAAAAATCGGTTTTTTTATAAAACATACAACTTTTTAAGCATTATACATGGCAGTACGATTGAACGCACCCTGACTTTGATAAATAATCTTTAGATGTTAGCCTGTAAAAAAAAGTTGAATTTGTGTTTGGTCTTATCATGTTGTAACAAATTTTTTAAATTATCGGTCTGTTTGGGATTATACGCATGTTTGTGTATCGATACATTCAATTTTTTGAAAATCTGATAAAAAAGTAGCAAATCATGACCCATGAGCTGATATGATGCAGAAGATTATGATTCGTATTATTAAAAAGGACTTGATACTTTTACGCAATACACAATTGATGACTAACGCTCTAAAAATATGGTTAAACCAACCTAAACGGCTGTTAGTTAAATCCTGTTAACTGAGAATGAAAAGCAGAAGGGTTTTTCACTCTCGTCTAGTGAAACATCGAAACTGATTGCACCTGTCTTGTGGGTCGACACTTGGGTGTCTATGGTGTTCCATGTAATAATTACAACAATTTTATTACTAATTAAGTTATACCACCTACCCAACGAAGTTTTGATAACTTCAATGGTGGTTTTTACAAAAGTAATAATTTAAAATAAATTTAATATACGTAATTGTACGATTAAAATAGTAACTAAAGCTGCAAAGGCGTTGTTTCCATAATTTTGATTTTTATTGTTAACCACGCGTTAAATTTTACGAAATATAAACGTAAACATTCAATCACAAGTTTTATTCAATTACCTAACCTCAACATTATTGTTAGCTTTTAATCTGATTTCATAGAAACTTTTTATGACAAGGACTCTGTGAAAGTGGAAATTTCTATTATATTAAAGTTGAATAAAAAAATTGATTTATTGTGAAGGCGTTTTTAAGGCCGACCTTAAAAATTTTTGATTCGACAATAATCATTGAAGTAGTATCTATTCTCAAATTAAGTTAAATATTAAATGAAATAAAACAAACAAATTGACTCAATTCAAAGTTTAAAAGATTAAGAATTGACGTTTTAGTACATACATAAGGGTTGCGTTGCATAAAGGGGATAAGTGCTAAGTATTAAAGGGTGAATTTTCAAGTGCACTCCTCCGGTACAAGGTTTAGTCAAGTTTCTACCTATTTAAGTACCTCGTTGTTCGCTTTTTTTAAATATGAAATTATTGATCATACGGTCACAGTTTTTTACGATTTTAATTTTTCTAACGGATTAAACAAAAATCGGTTTAAGCAAAGAATTTGTTAGGATTAAAGATTTGAAGCTGCTTTGCGGTAGATTCTGATGGAATAGATGTGTTCAGGAAACAGACGATAAAATTGTTAAGAAAAATTTGAAAAGCTTGCTTTAAGTAAGAAGAATTTTAATGAGGTTTTTTAATTAGTGGTATTAATTTAAGTGACATGGTATGGGATTGTCTGATGTGTACATAAAATTACAAAACATATTTTTTTAAGGAAATTTGATTACAGAATGCTGTAAGCAATAAATTCTTAATTCAATAATTAAATAATCCTGCTGCATGCTTATACGTTATCATTCAATCAAATCTTTCCAGCCCCTTAATGATCGATTACCAAAGTCAAACTTGCGAGATCTCACGTTTAATTTGTTTTACAATTTGTAGGTTGAAATTTATACGTAACGTTAGTTGAGATATAAAAAACAAACCTTCCCAACTGCAATGAATTATTGGGGTTTCTTTTTCTGGTTTGATGCAGCCGCCCCTTTGACACTTGTTTTCTATGCTTCGTGAAGAGGCCATTGTTTCTCTGTGTGTAATAAAATAGACCTATTATTCCAGGATTTACTTGTAAGCTGTCTATAACAAGTGACAGGACTTAATTTAAAAGATTGTTAATTACAAAACCAAAAATTCTTATCCAATATCTTTTATAGTTATAACAAATGTTTACGCTTGTTACAGTTTCATTTTGTATACATATAAACAGATTGGGTGCATTGTGGTATTTTTATTCAGTTGTGTTACAAAATTCATGTAAATATTTGGTTCAAATTTATTTATAGTGTATTGAATTAATTTACTGGTGTGCAATAAAAGAGTATTGATTACGTTTGTGTTTTAGATCGTCAACGAATATAATTTTACGTCAACTTACGGATGGAAAGCACTTCATTCAATTGATTTATGATCATTCTGACAATATAAAAGACTGTGAATATCTCCATGAAAGAGGTCAAACACAATCGTTCCTAAAAATGTTCCAAAGTGATTTAGAAAGTATTGTAGCTACCTCAAATGTTACCATAGAATCGTTAGACAATAAGCACTTGCCAAAGCATATAAGAAAATGGTTTAATTATGGAAAACTCAGGAAAAACTGTAGAAAAAGTCATAAGGCCATTAAAAAAGCATTGAAAGACAGCAGAAAATTAAAAAGAGAGGAAGATTCAATCGCCAGGTGAGTTTGGTTTTGGAAAATTATGGTGTTTGGTTAATCAAGTTTGTTTTATTGTATGTTGTGTATTATTAACAATATTGTAGATGCACGAATAAAATAGCAAGCATGAATGTCTTAGAGTATGAGGATCAAGATGATTTCAACCCTTAAATTTTTTATAATTATATTTCATATTTAGAAAAAGAGCACCATCTTGAATCGACATACTCTAAGTTCAAACTTGATAAAACGTAAAATAAGTTACGAATATTATTATCATCACTGTGTTATATTGTGCCTAACAAATTTATGTAGAATGATAAATCATTCTCTACTTTTGGGGAAATTATACGTTTTATTTACACGCATTCCTTCTGGTACGCACGATCATTTTTGAAAATATTGCACTTCTGTCACCACACCAATGAACGAAATATTCTTTTATGTTCTACTAATCGCTTAAAAAGTTAACTAATATGTATGTTTTATTGCACAGAAATCACTCTTTGCTGCACTGCAACAATCTTTTCTTAATTTAAAAGTAAATTTAAAATTCCAAAAATCGACAAAAAAAATTATACCTACTTATTTGAGAAAAAAATATTAATAATTATTAGCATTATCATTTTTATTTACACTAGATATCATTCTATTTTTTCTTCTACAATTTATTTTCTCATTTCTTTTCTTTTTTTATCGGATGTACTATTATAGTTTTTAACTAAACATGTTAACTAAACAATAATATTTATTAATATTTTTATTAAGCTTTCAGCGAAGTTTGTCGCTTTCATCAGAATATTTATTTACAGTACAGTGTTTGATGAAAGCGATAAACTTTGCTGAAAGTTTAATAAAAATATTAATAAATATTATTGTTTAGTTAACTTGCTCAGTTAAAAACTATTGAATTTAAAATATTTCACAAAATTAATAATTTATATATTAAAATATTAAGTTTAAAGAATATGGGGAAATATTTTTAAAATAATTATGTAGTTAAAGGTAACGGTTTTGATTTTAAAACGCAATTCAAAACAGAATTGCTTTTAAAATAATGTAAATACAATAATGAAGAATTAAAGATAATTTTACAAATTAAATTTATTTTTATAAAAATTAATTTATAATGCGAGTTAAAAATTTATTTTCAAAAATAACGTATAGATTTTAGGACTAAATTAATCTTTTGTGTCCCATACAATTTTGCCTTTTACTAAGACTTTCGGAAATTTCAATTGTAAGGATAAAAAAGAGCATTTGAGCCCTTAGGTGTTTAAATAATATTATTTCCTTTGTTAACTAGTACGTAAAAAAGATAATATTTCTAAAACAACAAATTCGAGTAGGTTAATTTTTAAATTATTTAAAAAGATAACAACTAATCATATCAAATTTTTTAGAATAAACCCAAAAATGCACAAACGTTTTAAAAAAAAAGTAAAAGTTTGTACATTTTTTGGTTTATTCTAAAAAATTTGATATGATTAATATCGAGTTACACTACCTAAACCACTTATCTATTGATTATAGATAACAACTAATCTTTAAGTTAAACTTTTTGAAGTGTTACAAAAATTGATTCAAAATTTGATGAAAACAAACTTTTTACTAATAAAATTTATTAGTAAAAAGTTTTCACTATTTAATAGTGAAATAACGAGAAAGAAATTATCTGCTTCTAAAATTTTCTCTTTTGGATTTATAGAAATATAATTTATTATTCTGCAAACTAAAATGCAAGTGAACTGCGCCGACAGATTACCGGATTATCATTTTTTGTTTCTGAGTAAAGCATAGGAAAATATATTTTTTTTTTCTAAACTGAGTAAAAGATTTTGTACTCCATACCTACATAAACATGAACGCGTAGCGTAAGGAAAAATACGTATACTTTGCGTCCCAGGATAGAAAAGTTAGTACTTTTTTATTGTTTTAAAGATTTTATATAGTGATATGGTATTATCGTAGAAAATTCCCACACACTTAATCTTGCTTAGGTAACCCTGGATTGCGGGTGCAGTTGATAATTTTTCAAGGGTCGAAGGGTTCTAACTTTTACAATTTAAAATAAAAATTTTCTTGTCCAAAAAATACTAAGTAGTTTTCCAAAAATTAATTAATTGCATTCAAATTCAAATTTAATAATTTATTGTAAAATATTATTAGGCTCGTACTTTCGATTTTACGCTTATTCAAATCGCCCGCTTATCAATAGAACCATTTGTTAATACGAATGCAATAATTTTTACACTTTCAATTTAAAACAATTCAGGTCCAATTTATAACTTGCAGTTATTCCTTTTCCAAATCGGCGAAACCAATCAATCCACTACCGCTCGGTAGCAACTCATCAAAATTTATCCAAATCTCAAAAAAATATACTTCCAAATAACGCAATAATGCATTCGCACGAAATCAATTTATTTAAATTAAATCAAATTAAAACACTACTCACAATTCTCAGAAAATATCAAAAATCTCAAAATTCAGCGGGCATACAAATTTTCGCACCCGCTGTCGGCCATAGTTGGCCAAAGAAGCTTCTATCTCTATCTACCAAATAATACCAGTTCTTCTCATTGCAATATCCTAAAGACCGACTTACTTTTTTATTACAAGATGGAAAAGAACGTATTTTCTAGTATACCGTATGTTCATGTTTATATACTAGGTATGAAGAACATCAACTTTTTTCTTCACTAACAGCAACTCGGTTTAGAGGAAAAAAAATGTATAAGTATACATAAATACTTTTGCAAAAGATCAAAATATCTAAATCTGTTTTGCGTATAATTTTACATATTTTCTTTGCAATAATAATTATTATTATTAAAAAAAGTATATATTGAAATCAATTATTAAGACCTGATTAAATCTATAGCTAAGTAGATACTAAAAATATATAATCTTTTATTTCCTTTTTACTTTTCTTATCTATACTCAATGTTTTGTATTATAATCTCAGTACTGAGTATTTTCTTACTATTTTAGTTGGGTTACATAAATATTTTCGCGTGTTTACAATTTTTTAATTAAGGTTTTGGTAATTTATATTTTATTAACCATTTTATAATTAGTCTAGTCACTATAGAGAAGAATTTGAGACGGAAACCTGGTAATAATTATTGCAAAATAGGTAAATTTTTTAATTTAAGCACAAAATTGTAAAAAAATGTGTTGCAAATATATCTGTAAATAATCAAAATACAAAAAATTAACAGAACAAAATCGTAGAGCATTGATTCTATGAAAAAAAGATCGAAACATTTTTTTCATACTGATTCCGGTTTTCGAATAATCAAAAAATCATAGGCAGACAAATATCGCTGTAACTATTTTATTTTTCATCACATTTTTAAAAATAGATAAAAAAAAGTATTTCAAAGAAAAGAATTTTAGCTTTTGAACACATAATTATGCTTTAAAATTAAAGAAAATCTTTTGATCTGCGATTGCTAATTTTTTAATATTTATTTATAATATGAAATTCATTGAAAACCTTTGTATTATATGTTTCTTATACATAATGTATACCTGATTATATTATTTATAACACAAAAGCCAGTAAATGAATCAAATTTGAATTACAATTTTGTTCTTTAAGTAAAGTTTCCTGTATTACTTATTTGTGAATATTTTTTGTAATGCTAATTTTTTTGGCCAGTAGCCTCACTTTTTTCGAACTTTGAAATCCAAAAATTCAGTTTATTTGCAATTATTGCCCGGTAAAAACCTATATTGACTGAACTAAATCTTTAATGACTACTTTATTTATATACAAAAGCTAATTTTATTGCGTGGTGTCTGTGAAACACCCAGGTAGTGGAAATAGCAATAATTGTTTATTGTTATTTAAAAATATAACTCTTGGTTCTCACCATATTATCATTTGCACTACTATGGAAAAAAGCTTGTAGCACTTTCTTGGTTATGGTTCTACTTAGATAAATTAGACTAACAATACCAACTTAGTTTTCATCTTGCATTATTATTTATCTTGACTCTTCTAATTTCAGTAGGTATTTGGTGTAGATTTAAATTTATAATCTCAAAATCATTTTGTACAAACACTAACTTCTATTACATCTCTTTGATTTAGCTACTGGTGCACCAAAATTTTCTGATTCTTTTAAATTAAAAAATACTTTTCATTTCAAACTTATTAATATTTATATAGGTCAAGAAATCCGCGTTCGATAACCGATTACTTAATAGCTCCTGGAACATATTGGTGTGGATACGACGATGTTGCAAAATCTTATACAGCTCTTGGTGGAATGTCACATACCGACAAATGTTGTCGTAAACATGACCATTGCAAGAATAACATTCACGGTTTCTCAAAGAAGTACAACTATTACAACCTAAAACCATTTACTATTTCGCACTGTTGGTGCGATAGCAGGTAGGCTTAACACTTTAGAAATTTGTTGACATTTAAAAACACCTGTTCTTCTAAAATATCTTAGCTGATATGTAAGTAAATAATGTTACCGAAATTCGTTCAACATCTAAGTAAAAATATAAACAGGAAAGAATTAGAAGATTTTTTGAAAACTTCATAGCAGTTTTTCAAAACATCATTTTAATACCATCAAATCATGTTATTATTTTTAGGATTTGATATCGATAATAATTTACGGAATTGATAGTTCTCCGAATCTGGAGATGAGAAAATTTACTCTTTTTTTTAAAGTTGACATTTTTTTAATAAAATTCATCTATTATTATTTATCTTAAAAAGAACTTTCAACTCAAGACTATTATTAGTCTACTTTGAATGCTAAAAAAATGAAATATATTATTAAAACCATAAGGGCCGGTTGTACCAACATCGTTCAAAGGTCGTTCAAGGTGAACTTCGGTTCAACGCAAAAATTCCGTTGTACCAACCTCAGTTAAGCTTGAACTGCAGTTCAAATCGACGTTCACGAATACCGGGTAGAACGGCCGTTCAAGAGAATTGAACTAAGTTCAAACAATGACAAGCATTGCCCAAATGTCATTGCTATAAAATAGTGACAGTTTAAACTTAGAATATGTGCACAAACTTTGTGAAAGTTGTGTTTTGAATTATCGCTATTTTCTATTCTGTAATAATAATTCATTATCAATATTAATATCATTAGATAATTTAAACAAATTAACGGACGACGAAGATTTTGTAGAATTAATTCGTTTTAATTCAAATAAAATACAAATATATATAAATACAGAAATAAATGAATGAAAATGGTTGTCGTTCCTGACGGAATATCACTGTACTTCTTATGAAATACTTCAGATTCAAAATCTGAATGAATCACCCTTCATTGTTTCTGCTCGCTACAATCTTCTATGTGTCTTTGCTTCTTCAGTTATCTTTTTCCATGCGCTCCTGTTCTGACACTTAAATCTTCAGTTCTGGATACCCATTTTCATCAGTTCTTTACTCACTTCATTCCACCATCTCACTCTGGGTCTTCCTCTCTTTCTTTCATTTGTTGGTTTCCGTTCAATTACTCTTCTTATAGTTTCCTTCTCGTCCTTTCTCATCATAATATGCCCCATCCATTTCATTCTCTGAGCCTTAATATTTCTTACCAAATTTCGTCTGCATTATTTCATTCAGCTTTACATTGGTTCTTATTCTTGTATATCTTGGTTTTAAATATATGTATATTGTATATTTGTATATTTTGGCTTTAAAAATTATTTGTTTCTTTTACTCGAGAGATGTTGGTTGGCATAATATGCCTTATTGGGTGATCGAACTTTTTCATTTATCTCCTCGCTTCATTCATTTTTATTATTCATCACGATTCCAAAATATTTAAAACTTGATAATCTGTCACTTGATGACACTTGATAATGAATTTTAGAAATATCGGATAGCAATTTAGGAGTATTGAGAACAAAACAGGAGTACCACCACACCTGAATGTCATGTAAACTGCGTTTAACTGAACGCCATCTAAACCTCTTTTGTAGAACTCAAAAAACTTTGAACTTAGTTCAAGATTGAACTGCAGTTCAGTTAAACCGGCGTTCAAGCAAAGTTGGTACAACCGGCCCTAAGTAATATAAACTTAAACAGTGATAAATACTAAATTATATATTAGTTGAAAGTAATAATCAGGTTTTGCGTGCGAATGCGTAAAAACCTGTAAATAAAAATTAAAAATAATAAAAAAGATAAATTAAAAAAAAAGTAAAGTGTGAACCCATAAGTTAATGATTGCGATCATTTCCAAATCAGGGTCACAGGCACATTTATTAGTCTGGTAAGACTGACGTAAGACTGACGATACTATCTAGAAAAAAGCTGAAGAAGAAGATAAAAAGAAGAAAAAGTTAAAAAAACGCACTATAAAGTTGGTTTTGGTGTCATCTAAGACCAAATAAAATTTTTGGTTGGTTTAAACATCAAAATCAATTTTTCTTAGTAACAAAAAAAAATTGATGTGAAAGGAAGGTTATAAATAGCAGATATAGAGGGGTGGTCGTTTTGGATATTATACTGTTTATGTTTATTACTTTGGTAATTAATGCTACTTTGAGATGTGAATCTGTGATCGTATTGGGAAAATTATTAACAAATTAGACAAGGTTTATTAGTAGTTAAAATACTGTTCAAATTCATATTATTATTTTTATTATTGTTCATATTTTTGGCTTTCAAAATGCATCGATAAAAAAGATCCAAACCATCGAAAAATTGATTTTTTAGACCTAAAGCATCCTGAAAATTGATGTACACAAGAATTGGAATTTCAAGAATTTCTAAGAATTATCAAAAATTTTTTAAGGACTTCAGACAAAAGAATTTGATTTCCTTATCCGAAATTTTAATGATCTTTTGTTTTGCTTTTTCTTTTTTTACTTTTTACCATCCATAATATCAATATTGAATAAGCTTTTTTCATTGTAGCAGAATTTCCGAATTTCCAACAAATGCAAACAAAATTCCAAGCCTGTGTAGGTACACAACATTTTTGGAATATTTACCTCTTGGCAATTATATCAGACGCAAAAAAATGCTTTTAATTGATGCAATTTTTATTCTAATAAATCCCGTAAATTAAGCCGCTACGGAAAATTGCATGGATCAGCAATTTTTTGTACACATTAAAGAGAGATAGCATAAGTGAGGGATAATAAGGATGTGAGACATTTCAGTAGTTACTAAAGAGTATCTGAATATAGAACTGTGCAGTTCCATACAATGACCACACAAATTTTGCAGGTCTTTTGTTGTGCCATAAAGTATATGCCGCGCTAAATCATCACAACCAGCAATAGAAATTGCAGTTTGTAAAAATTGTACCCCAACCGAGACAAATTGTTCTGACAGTCGTTGCCGGTGACGTCACGTATTGTTACTGGTTTAATCCGCGACTTTTTTAATAACGTGGAGAACTTCACGAGCAGATTTTGATGGACCATGTAGACGTAGTGGGTGTAGTCTTTTTTGTTCAAAACCGGAACTATAGAAATTATAAAAAACGGATTTAATGATCACACAGACCATCGCGATTCTGCGATAGCTTGAGCGAAATCTGGTTGGCCAGATTAGTCGGCTACAGGAAGCCCGGTATAATATTAGGACCAGATGATCGGCTAGCACCGTATACTTTAAAATGAAATTGCAGTACAATGGAGTCGGTCGTCTGAAGGTTTGTTCTACTTTCGCAGTATCGCGTTGATCTCTGGAATTTTTTACTATGTTATTTCAATTTGATGTTCAGAGATGTAAGGAACACAATCTGGTGTAAATCTAACAATTCTCTAAAATTTAATATAAGATTTATCAGATATGATTCTTCTTCTTCTTCTTTAATTAGGTCTGCGACCTGTTTTTACTTAACAGTAACATCGGTGATGTTCAGAAGTTACTATTAGTGCTATGATCATATTTATTGTTTTACATCCAAGTAGCTTGCTAGGCTTATCTCAGATGTGCCAGTAACTCTGGTTTTTGTTGTTAATGAAGGCAAGTCATCAACCCAGAGGGACCGCCGGCTTTACGTGCCCTCCGAAGCACGGAGACGATCATAAGAAATTTTAGACTCTCCCGGATTCGAACCGAGTACCTTAATGTCAGCAGTTATTCAGATAACAAACTAGGCTAATGACCGTCTCTGACGTCTAATGAGATATGATTGATTTTGAAAACAAGTTAACAGATGACGGGACAGTGGCAGAACAACATTAACAATTAGGCAATAATACTTTATAAAAATTTCATTCTGAGAAATACCGACTTTAATTATTATTATATTAGATAAATTACGTTCATTTTTTTGAATTCAAAAACTATAGATAAGTAGATATTGGATATTAAAGCAAAAAATAAAAATTGGTTTGTTAAATATTAACAACGTTTCGCTGCTCTCACGGTTTTCTCGGGACTTTGGGTGAAAAATTAATCTTGTCATTGATTTTTGCTTTAATGTCTAAGATGCCTTCGCCTATAATTTTTTATTTAAAAATTAAAATTATTTTAAAATTATGTCAGGTGTCATACAACCTTTAAACTACTTTTATCCTAGAAAAGGTAATGAAAAGCATCTTTATGGTTTATTATTTACGTATATTTTTTTGCTTCTTTATATTAGTCATAGTTTTTTGTCTATTGATCAAAATATAATTGATCAGTTGTAATTTAATGGTATTGAAATTTTTGAAAGTCATAAATCATCCATGTAGATATATACATAGGTATAATTGCATAATATTGCAAGTTATATGTGACTAAATAACTTTCTTAGCATATTAAAACTTTAATTAAAGTTACTTAAAATGACTCTGTAATTATCAGTTTCTTTGTGAAAATTGACGCCGAACAAGTTCATCAAAACCAATTGAAATTAGTTTTAGTTAAAAATATCCACGGTACATTGCTTTGCGGCAAAACAAGTTCAAATGCTTACATTTACCAAGTTTTCGGCATAAAAAGACAATGCACTCATTTAATTTATTTTATTTGTAATTAGATGACTAATCTTTCGCTACCACAAAGCACATTAATTACAGTAGCCTTCTATTATCACGAGTATGTCTGTAATACGTCTACAGAAATATTAAATTTAGGATTTTGAAAATCCTTTTTGATCTTTTTTGACATTTTTTGATTATTGCTATCCAAAATTTACTACGTGTATTGAAAAACTGCACTCGCTAAATTAAAAGTGGTAATAATAGTAAATATGACGTTTATATAACTTTAAAACGTTATATAGATTAAGAAGATAAATAAAACTTTTTTATAATTAATTTAGTTTATGCGGACAGTTAAAGAGGTTGTTCCAGAGAAGAAATCCTAGAATGCATAATATTACATGGTTAGGGAACCTCAATTTTTTGACTGCCTGTATATATAGGGAATATTTTTAACTACCTATTTTTATAGTGCAAAATAAAACATTTCCTTCATTGGCTATTAAAAGTGCAGTTTTATCGATTTGCCACCGGAACGTATTGTATGCATAAATTATGATTTATTATTTTTGCCGATTGCAAAAGTCTAGACCACAAACGATGTCGGTCGCTTATTTTTAAAGTTATTGTAACGAAAATGTAATGTCAGTTTGCAAATTGGGTTTCTGTGCTTATTATTGAAAAAATGGTGGAGATAATGTTACGTTTTAATTCTTGTGAGTGACGTGTTTATTCATTTAAAAAAGAAAAATGCTAAACGTTCATTGGAGTGGAACGACCCGATTGGTTAAAGCCAGAAGTTTTCTTATAGAATTCCAAGAGGCACAATATAATGCAAAAAATCATTATTTAAACTTTAAAAACGTTTATTATTAATTTAGAAAAACACGCAGCATTGGTGAAGTGTTTCGAGTTCCTGGGACGGAATGGTGCGGTAAAGGATATTCTGCCAAAAAGTATACCCATTTGGGGGGTTTCTCCAAAACCGATAGATGTTGTCGGGTTCACGATACGGCTTGCCCTTTCTGGATTGGGGGATTCGAAACCAAGTATGGGCTGTTTAACTGGAGAGTAAACACAATTATGCATTGCAGTTGCGATTATCGGTTAGTGTAGCTTGTTTAAATAATTCAATAGCTTTCGATGTTATAATTAGTTGGGCTTGGATCTTTTATGGTCTAACAGTTTCTACGAAAAATCCTGTGCGGTAACTCAAACAAATCCAGACAAAGAAAGGCATTCGGACATTTAAGAGTATAAAACCGTGCGATGAAATGACCACAAGTTTGCTTGCTTTGTCAAATTCATTATATGATGAAGTGGATGCCGACGTTTTTCGAGTGGTTGACTAAGGGTGGAATGTCAATTCTCACTCAGGTAGTAAGAATTCTTCTAGTGTGCATGTACAGTAATTTTATTTATTATTTTATTAATCGTCTCTATTGTGCATTCTCTTTTGAAGTTATGAATAGCATTATTTAGTCAAGTATTGCAATCGTGTTTGCGTAAGACCCATAACCTAAATTAATTAATTAGATGTATAAGAACTCCTCCGTGACTTTAATCAGACGACTGCTAGACACAATTTAAAATATTCATGACAATTTCACTATTCGCATGCAGTACTTCGACTAATTTCCTTAATTACAAATATTTAACCTTACTTTTATTCACTACGATAAAAATCTTACGTGTAATATTCGGCCTCTCAATTTTGAATACAACTGCCATCTCGGTTTTTTACTTGTATCGCGATAAACATCGACACAAAATATTATAGTAGAAATTAAGAGGAGATACATAAATTTTGAGTGTTTTATGGTGGGAAAACACGAAATAATTAAAATATACTCATTAATGGCTTAATGGAAAAAATGTTGAGGTATGTCATCATAAACTTAGTCCTCGTCAGAAACGGGCGTGTTTTGGTAAAGAAATGACCCGAATGCGTATTTATCAGATTGAGGAATATCTTTACACTTGGGCGCTCCTTTTTTACACTTGTCAATTGTTAGATATAGCCTACTGTCTCGTTGGTGGTGATTATTTTATATCTATTCTCGTTTATTTCGTTCGTTTCATTGATGCTCGTATAATTTATACCCGAACAATTAATCTTTTCCGCTGTTACAACAGATGGGATGAGAATTAACATCTACACCCCAATGCCCCACCGCTTCTGTACAGAATAGCAAATCGTGACATGTATCATTTAAACTTTTATTTCCCACTTTTAGTTCAAAATGGTAAAATAATTAAATAATAAAAAAATTAAGAACGCATAAACAATAATTATAAAACCATTTAGAAAATTAAATTTTTTTTCATTATTGGAAGAAGAAAAGCAAACATTGAGCATTAACCAGTTTCTAGTTTAACTTTTTACCTTATTTAGGATTCCACGATATTAGACTTGATATCACACAGAGCCGTATTTACAGGAGTTTAGGGGTTAGAACCCCTCCCCCCCCCAAATTATTTATCAAGTACTGGAAGTCCGCCTGCAATCGTAAAAAAATCAGAAAAAACAAAAACAATATTTACAACTAATAACAAAACTATATAAACTTGAAGTATTAAAAAAAATTAAAACTAAAGATATTTCTAATAAACTAAATCCTAAATTAAAAAATCGGAAATTCGTATTAATATCCGGCGATTAGCGACTGACGAAACTGACGATAAAGAATATAAAAAAGCCCCATACATTTACAGTACTGTGTAAAAGTCTGTGGCCCCTTAATTAATATTGTTAGTTATTACTCCTATTAATTAATTTTCGATTTTTTGAAAAATAATTATATTGAAATAAATGAAATAGATATTTTATCTTAATTCTTACTATTATGATAAAAATTTTAAAAAACTATAAATTGTTTGAATCAAAAATTTTAAGAGAAAAATAAATTTTATGACCATCATCGGCAACATAGCTTATAATAACACTTTCGCAATAAATTAGAGTGGGCATTGCAAACCCATAAATTGTCTTATATTTTGGTGTAATTTAGTTCTTCATTTTGACAACATTATTTACCATCCGTAAAATAAGAATTTAGTTTGTGAATTTTATTAAATTAAAAAAATTTAGGGTACTGTCAGTTAATTCCCATCACGAATTTCAAAATTTCAGCTGCACTATAGGAAAGAGGACAATTTTCTGAGCATTTTAAAAAAGAAAAATTCCTGGACCGTCCATTATATTTCGAGAAAACGGCATTTTAAAATTACGAAAAGCACGGAGATGTAATATGATATACCCCGATGCGTGACGATTAGTCTCACGTTGATTTCCTTGTTCTTCATTTTGTTGACGGTACGTGTGCTTTGATATACTCTTAATGTTCCACCTTTGGCGAGTTCTGTCATTCTTCAGGGGTATTTTTAAATTGTTTTGCCTTACACAAAATCGGCTAATCATGCAGCCGTGTTAAAGGGTGTATCTAAAATACATGTAAATTTTACATCGTTAAATTTGAATTTTTCGAAAAGTTATGGATGGTCCAGAGATTTTTTTGTTTTAAACTGCTTACAAAATTGTCTTTTTTCCTATGGTGTAGTCGAAATTTTGAAATTCGTGATGGGATTACTCTGACAGTTCCCAAATTTTATTTAAAGACGATTTTTTACAAAAGAGTTTAAAATTAAAATATGAATAAGTTTAAACTTATTAAAAATATCCTAGTAAACAAAACTGTTAAAATGGCACAAGCAAAATTTTATCCGCGATGCCCGGAGAAGTCAACCTGTAATCAAAATTTGTCGCTTCCTCGACAAATTATTTTCAACCATTAAATAAAGTTTACAAAAATAAAAATTTTCTTGAATTATCGAATTTAAATAAAGAAAAATCGCTCAAAAAAATAATTACTTTAATTAAATAAAAACAATATTCTCACAAAATTTCTACTTTTTTGCGGTCACTTTCGACCAAAATACTTTTAAACAAAATTTTCCAATAACAATACCCAATAATAAAATCTTAATTGCAAAAATACTTGCACAAAATTATACTCAAAAAATCAGCGGAGCAAAATCTAGGCCTTCATCGTTTTCGCCATCTTGGCAAAAAAATCTCCTTCTACTCATTTTTCTGCAAACATTACATTTCAAAAATTAATATAACAAAATTTAAATTTAAAAAAATTACCAAAATTACCATGACTGACAGTTTAAGTTGGAACTTAAATTTTTTTATTTAGGTATTTATTTATCGACTTCCTTTTATTTTTTATTTTATATTTGTTTTTTATTGTAGTTTTTTTTTATTTTTTAAATATGTTGTACTTTATACTTTTATTTTTTGTTTTGAATTTTAGTTTCCTTTGTATTTTAATAAATTAGCTATTTATTTTTTAATATGTTTAACCCCCCCCCCCCCAAATCTAGTCTAAATACGGCCCTGATATCACATATCAATAGATTTTGTATTTTATGGAAGCCAATAAATCATAATCCTATATCACTTTTTCTTGAACCAATTTTATAACTTCATTTACCATACCAATCCAAATATTAGAATTGAGTTTTTAAAATAAAATCAATTCGCTTTTGGGTTAGAACAATAAAAATCATCGGCGACTTGTAGAGTTGATCGAATGATATGTTCAGACTTCTTTAAGCTTTCTAGTTCAAAATCAACCCAACTTGACAAGAAATATTCTAAGGTTGTTTGAGCCAAAAAATGTGGACTTAAAATATTTTTATTATTTTTGCAATTCTTCTTTTCTATTCTAATGTCAAGCAAACGCTAAGTTTGTTGTTTTATCGCCCAATAAAAGATATCTTCTGATAAATTAACGGCTTACCATTTATTTTATTTACATGCAGCGAAGCATTTAGTAACAATTAAAATTAAATGCATTTTGTTCGATGATTTGCTCGTTTACGAACTGTGCTTGAAGTCTGGTTAGCTCTACGAAGAGAATAAAATTTTATTACTTAAAAATTAATTAATGAAACCTTTTAATGCGTAATTCCAATCAAGCTTTCAATCAATAAAATATCAAACTATAAACAGTCACCAACGTAGTATAAATAAAGTTTTATTGGTCATTATGTTCAATAATAAATATTTAAAAAAATTATATATAATTGGAATTTATAGTTATTGCTATGTTGCACTTTTTCTAACTCGGCACTTACTCCTCATTGGTAAATGCAACAAAATCATATATCACTGGTATTGCAATTCTTGTAATAAATTTCAATTACAGTAAAGCTGATTGTAAGATTTTTTCTTAATTTTTATAATATCAATAAATACTTCATATCCAGCTTTCTTCGAGAGGCAATTGTCTGCACTCGAAGGGGTACTAAAGCAATTGGGAAGTCTCCAACACTATCGAATTGATAGTTTTAAGAAGTAAATGACCACACTAACAACGCATCGATTTTATATTATGTCAAAACCAAATTTTCTATTCCTAAACTGGCATAACTTTTTATCCAACGTCATCGAAAAGAGAATATTTACGCATACGCGTGTAAACCGAACAATGAATACCCTATAAATCTCGTGTTCCACAAATACAAATTGTCCAAGCAGTAAAAACTAATCCGATATTCGCATTGTGTCTTTATCACACACTTCCGGTCGAGCGCCGCGACGGGGGTGACGCCGTCACTTGTTTACGACCTGTTTAATCAATTTTCGGTCACCGTTATACACCTAACCGTTAAAATTCATGATTTACTTTCACGGGCGCATTATTTTACAGTTTTCACAACATAAGTTTGATATAAAATCAGGTCTTCGGCGTATAAGTATTAGAACCAAAAAAATTGCCGTTGTAGAACAAAGTAGAAGTATTTTGACATGTGACTGAAACTTCTTAAAGCGTTAGTTGTCCAATTAGTTTAAAAGAAATTACCCTCATTCTTCATTGAGCATTAACAAGCTTTGCAACAAATTTACAATAGCCTGTAAGGATTGAGCTAATCAAAAGTGCCCCACAAAGGCTAAAACTAAAACCAAAAGTTGTTCTAATTGACACTGATCGTGCCAAATCAACTGTAAACCAAAGAAATTCCTTGTGTGTGATTTCATTTATTGAACAAAATCTGCTTTCAAGTTGTTAATTGATCAATTAAGCTCTTACGTATTAACTTGCACGCTAAGAAGCTTCGAGTTGATCGTGTCAGGTTTTTAATTTGTAATAATTGAAGTCGCATCTGCATTGTTAAATAATAAATTTTAATTGGTTGATAAAATTGCATTAATCTAAACTGTAAATCATACAACTTAATTAATGTACGTAAGAACTTTAGCACTGCTGAAACCGCTCGCTAGCAATCAAAACTGCAAATGACCATGTTGACATTTTTAAAACAGAATAAATTGCATCAAATTGAATTTTTAGTATGCACTTACATTATGTGGTCAAGTATAAAATTTCAAAAGTACTCATAATTCCAGAATTAGTTACAGGAACTAGGAATTAGTTACAGTCTATAGACAGTGTCCTGTTCATTAAAAAAAACATTCTGCCCTTAGACGACGTTACGCCACTGACCGTATAATTGATATTTTGATAACATACACAATCTTATGGAAAATTTTGTGTCGTGGTTTATTTTAAAAACTGTGTTTTTTGTTTATTACTGATAAATTACTTAAACTGGTGATATTCGAGAAAATTATTTTATAGATTGATTTTCGAAAAGATGATAAGTTGTTTTTTTGCTCTTAATTTCAAAACAAGAAAATTCCTAAAAAATATTATCGATGGATGGGCTTCTATTTGCTGTTCTATTTTTTCAAATGAAAACCCTAAGACAGTCCAAGAGGAAATCCTAGGAAATAATCTCGTAATTGGAAATCTAGTGCATAAAAATTTATGTTGTGATTCCCCCTTTATCCTCCGCATTAACCCATCAACGATATAGGCGCGTAAACTAAATTTTTCAATCTTAGCATAAAAATTCAATAACGATTTCTATTTATGTATTTGAATTAATTGTGCTCCAAATTTTTCTAAAACGTTAGGTTTCAGGTTTTAGACTAATAAATTTTCCGTAAATATTTTTTTTGTATTGTTTTTACTACTAAATGATTTTTATCTTATAATAAAAATAATAAATAATTTCTTATCTTACTTTTTATAATAATAAAAATTAATAATAATAATACAAGATAAGATATTTTTATTATTATAAAGAAAGGCAAGATAATCTACAAAAAATGATTTATGAAATTTTTGTGTACAACCTGCGTATTTTTGCTTTATTTTTTTCCATTTATTTTTATCGCAGTATTTCTATCTCTAGTTTTGTATCTCCATGTCTTCCAGATTTCTTTTCGTTATGTAGTTTCCACTTAACTATCATTCTTGGTGTTTCATGAGTTAGATATATAATTTTTAATTCATGTCGGAAGGAAAATTCGCTTTGAAAATAGGAGCTAATATAATCATATCAAATTTTTTAGAATAATCCAAAAAATGCACAAACAATTTTTAGAAACTAAAATGTTTAAGTTATCACAATATATAAATACACCGTATGTATATTATCGCAAACGTTTTCACCATCAGGCGAAACCTACGGAAAATGATATAATTATTCCTAATAGCTCTGCGCATCCTTTTACACATAAAATTGCGTCTTTTCGCGCTTTTTTCAATCGCTTAATTAGAATTCTCCTAAGTAACGTAAATTTAAAAAAAGAATTAGACAGAATTAAATATATCGCAATCTCTAAAGGATACCAAGTCACTCTTATTGATAACTTATTACGCCAAATTAAACAAAAAATTCTATCGAACTCAATATATCCGAATATTAAAAAAAAAAACTAATGCAAACTTCAATGTCATTACTTTTCTCGGAAACAGATCAAACAAAATTGTGAAATATTTAAAAAACAACAATTATTATAACATCGCTTTTAAAACGGACAATAAACTCAACAAATTTATTAATAACGCGAAATCAAAATCAGACATGTTAACTAAATTAGGGGTTTATAAGGTCACTTGTGAATGCTCTCAAAAAAACATTAGTTATACCGGTAGATCTTTTAAAACACAATTTGATGAACACATTCGATCCCACAGACTTGCAGATGGAAAATCGACTTTCGCGAAATACCTACTAGACACAAACCATAAACAAGGAGGATACGAAATTTTGCATGTTGCACAAAAAAGTAAAAAACTGGAATTTTTGGAAGCTATGGAAATTAATAAATTAAAATATTCATCTTCATTACTAAACAGTCAATCTGATTTAAATAACTCACCCTTACTAAACATTTTTAATAAATAATACCACCCCCCTTCTAACTTACCTCACATCCACTTACATTATTTCTCTGTTGTATTAAATATATCCTTACCCTCTAGTAAATTCATACAAAATTATACAATTTTTTAAAATTACCCCCCTCTCTCTTTTCTCTTGCAATTTTGTCGATAAATACAGAATTTTCTCGTTTCTCTTTCTAGTTCATCGCCTGATGATGCCATAGTACGGTGAAAACGTTTGCGATAATATACATACGGTGTATTTATATATTGCGATAACTTAAACATTTTAGTTTCTAAAAGGTGTTTGTGCATTTTTTGGTTTATTCTAAAAAATTTGATATGATTAATATCGAATTACACTATCTAAACCACTTATCTATTGATTATTAGGAGCTAATATAGTTTGACTTTTCTTTTCTCGGTAATTTTCCAGCTTTTTCACGATATTAAAGTACTTCCTTCACTTTTTTGGATAAATACATAACTTGCTAAGTTTTTTACTTTGAATCAGCAAAATTGTATTCACTTTTTAAAAGTGTGATCATAATTAAAAAATTAATAGAAGTATTTTTTATTAATTAGTTCTATATGGATGTTGGATACTTCTAGCATCCCTAGTGCAATTCAATCTTTTGTTCATTAAATCCTTTGTTACAAAAATACGAATTCGAGTTTTTTCTTCACGTGAGGAATTTGATTGGCAATGTTTTTTAAAATACAGTTAATCGAAGCTGTATTTTTTTCTGCATCTACAGATTACCAACATATTTGAATATAATGGGCAATTTGTTATCATCTTTTGTCAAATTCTAATTAATATTGATTTATTACATTTAATTTTGTATTTATTTATAAGCAATTCGGTGAGTTACGAGGCTTTTATTTACATTTACGTGTCTAAAAAGATTTAAAATTTATTAATAAAATAAATCACCGAAAATTTATGACAATGACCTAACAGAAAAATTTATAAACTTTCTTTGACTCGAAGCAATATAAAACTATGGATAAAAATATACCTTCAGGTAGGTACACGAGATATTAGCGAATCGTTAGTTATTCAAATGTTAATTTTGTTTTAATTATTTAACACAAAGGTTGTAATTACAGCAAAGCTGTACTATTTAACACAATCATTTTGAGAAACACTTTGTTTAAAATAATTATGTGGTAACGTTAATTATAAGTTTTTGTTGGTAATTATTAATTATCCACTATATTTTTCTGGGATCAAAATCCTCAAAATTATTATCCTTGAGATGACAATCACGATATCTACATAATATGTAGGTAACTGTTTTAAATTCTGATAAAGGTACAAAATACAAAATTGGTGAAATGGGCAGGGACAACAGCCTACAACATTTTTTGACTCTTACTTTTATAAGAAATTATAATACTTGATACACAGAGCTTTAGTTAACTAATTATCATGTCCGTTAATGTTATGTAATAAATAAATTTATTACAATGTTGTACTTACACGTAAATACCGTTCCCTAAAACTAATAAAACGTTTATAACATGTAAATACATTGTATAATTTTTGGTATTAGTTTCAGGGCGTGCTTGAAAATGGCTGGCACTAGTGATGCAAATTTGGTGGGAAAATTGTTTTTCAATGTCGTACAAACCAAATGTTTTGTCTTGAAACCTAGAAAAATGTGCGTAAGAAGATCATGGTGGGGCAAATGCACGAAGAAGAAATACATCAAACAAGCAGTATTAAGAGACAATCTATCGTATTAATTTTTAAGTTAACTAATTCAAATTCTTCGAATATTACCAAATTAATCCAGAAATTATTTATTTATTGTACTATGTTAGGAGCGAAACGAAATATTTTAACGCTCTTGGTGGAATGTTAATTTGACATTTTTGTAAATTATGATAACGCGCATATCATTATTTATCCTGTTGGTTTTTTGTCTCCAACTGTCTAGAGGGCAGTTGCCCAAATAGCCGACAACTTAATCCGGCACTGGGTAAACATAATCGTATTGTTGATAGAAATTAAATTATAAAACAATAATATTGCTATAAGTGATAACAACGACTTGTAAATACTAGTATTAAATAATTGTTTCTAAATGTAAAATGTTGACATAATAATTGTTTATTTAACAATACTCGTTAAACAAGAAAAATACATGCCAAAAATTGAGAAGCATTATTCTTTATAAATATTAGAGCGACGATCACAATTAAATTTAATTTTCATACAAAAACAACCGGTCCGTTTCTGATTATTTTTATTTGAATTATTTATCAATTTTGTATCTTTTTTAAAATTTGTAAATTATTTAATTCATTGGGTGTAAATTTTTACAAAATTGTTTTTCGAAACGTTAATATCGTGGTAACGTATACAATTTTCATTCCAAATGTAAGATTTGATATATTTTTGTGAGATCGAAATTCCGATTACATTGTTTTTTGCTATACGTAGCCAAACTTTAGAATCTAAGCGTTTTCATCATATTTTCAAAATTCTGAAAATGTTGCATTTAAAGAGTAAGTATAGTAATTTGCAATTAATTAACAGTAATATTAAAATTTGAGTTTTAAGGTATAACTCTCGATCACTTTGAAAGTAAATAAAACCTTAAACATAAAAAAATTAGGAATTTTGAGCAGAACAGCCTTTATTTAAACTGCATGTTATTTAAAATTGGAAAGTTATGTTACTGCCATAAAGTTATATTATTGGAAAGTTATGATTATAGTAATTGTACAATTAGATAAAATCTCTCTATCATTTGATTCTCCAATTGTTTTTTAAGGATGTATTCCTTCCTACGAAGGAATACTTTCTAGTAAGTGGAACACTCTGTATAACTTCAACCCAATGAAGTAATATTTTTGTATATAGTTTTTTGTGTAGGTACATTAAGAATCTATTGTGTTATAAACATTATAGTGTACTCCTATTTATAGCTTAGAGATACAAAGTTTTGTAAAAAATTTATTTTGTGAATGTCAAAAACAATAAATTATTAACATATTAATTCTACCATGTTTTAATTAGTCTCTAGAATTTGTTTTTTGATAAAAAAATATATTATTTTTTCCTAGTAACCAAAAGTGAGCTGTTTCAGTACCAATTTAAAACGTAAAAGTTGCTGTTCCATACCCGGTCTAAAACATTTCGCCGTCGCCATTTCGCTGTTAGAAATTTAGTATTTAGTTTTTTAATTTTTAACAAATTTGGCGAATTTTTGTTAACAACAGTGACTCCAGTTTTACTCTGCAGGCGTCAACAAACAAGCAGGATTATTGCCACCTTAAATTTTGTATTTATCCGAAGTTCCTAGATTGAATTAAAGTTTTGTTATTAATAACTAGTGTGTGGAATTTATGCACTAAAAAGTACCAAATATATGCACATACATATGCAGCAATAAATGCCTAAAATATGCACGTATATGCTTTAAAAATAAAAAGATTATGTACTAAAAAACACACCTTTAATTTTTTAATTAATTTTATTGAGAGATTTAATTACAATTAACAATGAGATTATACGCCAGCCGCATTTTTGTAATTTTTGTCACTTATTATGCTGAAAGGTCAGCCCTCGAATAACAATTCTCCAAAGCTGTTGGGACAGATAGTAAGAAATTTTCGAGAAAATTGCCTTTGAAATATTGAAAATGGAACAGTTGAATAAAAAAAATACAAAAATGCACCAATATGCACAACCTACGAAAATATCTATCTAATGTTAAAAATATGCAAAATATGTATTTTAAAAAGTATTTTATTGAATTCTGATTTACCTAATTCGGCTTTATCCATATGGATTTTGGTGACATATCAATTTTAAGAAATATGCAAATTCATTAAATTTCGTGCTCTAACTCCTAAATTAACCATAAGCTGCATTTCCATTATGATGACACAATAAACGGCAATATTGATGTATATTTATTGCGGATGCAACCATAAATAAAAAAATTTGTTTTTAAGCCATGCCTGGGAAGCTGTTCTTTTCAAAGATATTTTTGCAAAATTTATCTTTTTTAAATATTATTTTCTTAAAATTTTGAAAATATGCACAATTATATGTCTTAAAAATAAAAACATATGAAATATCAGTGGCGGTCCGTGAGTAAGTAATTTGGGGAGACTGGAAGTCTAAAGTATTACAAAGTACTAATAACAGTATTTACTTATTAACTATGTACCTAATCATTCTTGAGTACATAATCAGTAAAAACTGAAGTTACACACTCTATTAAATCCTTTTGTGTCATCTTAGATATTTCTTTAAATATTATTGATAACAAAAAGTGTTCTTTGTAACTGCTCCTCTAGTGCAAGTAATTCTAGTACTTCAAGATGGTAAAGGTTTATTTAAAAATTCGTTATTTTCTCGATGTCCATGAAAAGCAATTTCTTGTATTACCCAAAAAACAAAATACATAGATTAAAACGTGCTAGTAAACGTCCATTTAAACCGTCTTTGTCATTATGTTTTATTTACCCATTTTACTCAAAATTTACCCAAAATATGAAATTTTTCTTGATTTCTCAAATGTTTTTTGAAAATAGAACGTTTTTCTGCTTTTGTTATAAATTTTTTTATTGTCGACAATTCATCAATATTCTTTTCCTCCGCCAAAAATTAAGCAAGTAAAACAAAACATTTTATTTCGCTAATCGCAACCAGTAAGCCACTAAAATTTAGTATATCAATTACACTGAAATTTTCTAATAAATTTACCTTCTTTATATTCCAATAAAAGGCTGAAAGAAAGGGTGCTGGTCTATTAGTTAATTTTTAGTTAAAAAATAATTTTAGTTAAAAAATTAGTTTTTAATTTATCTTTTATTTCCATTGATGAAAATAATTTAAAAAGCATAATAAAGCAATAAATGCACGAAAACGTAGATAATACATAAGATAATACTAAATTATATTGCATAAACTTTGAAGAAACTAGACTCGACGTTGGAATATTTGCTGTATGTAATTTTCCCCCCCCCCTTTACGCTCCTATACGTTATGTATTGATAGCATTTAGCATAGCTGCATTTCAAGTATGAGTCTTTCGTAAGAACGTCTCTTGCAACTGGCAGCCGTCATTATCTTATCACGTCAGCAATTCAGCATCACTATTAAATTTTAACCACAGGTGTTGATTTTAAAAGTTTTTTTTAGATAATAATTATGTAAAAACATAATTAAGAAATTAAAACACTACATAATTTTTTCAATACAAATAGTGTCAAGAAATTTTATTAAAAATTATGATTTTTAATAAAACATTTTTTTTTTATGGCTGACTTTTTCTGGGTAGACGCAGTCTCAAAGACTTCCCCGACGGGCCGCCACTGTGAAATATGCAGTAAAAATAAAAACATATAAAAAATGCACTCTCAAATTTTGGTTGTAAACTCTAAAGTTATAGAAACGTATAGATACAATTTTTTACTACTCTAGGAACAAGCAACAAAAATATGCATTTACATATAATTCCACACTCTATTAATAACTTAGGTATAAAAAATTTACGGTAAACATCAGAGAGTAAAAATTCACTAAAAACGCTCTGTGTTCTTATGGATTCCATATAAAAAGTATTAAGTGTCTATACAATTAATGTATTTTTTCTGTTTTGCATTTTTGAAAAAATAATTGTTGAATTATATTAAGTAATTATTTTTCTTTATTTAGATTATTGCTCATGCCCGTAGCCAGGGGTACGCCAGGACAGGCTGAGCCTGCCCTAGAAAATTTTGAGCCTACCCTGGCCAGAGGCAAGGGTCAACTTTTTTTTCTGTTTCGATTTAAAATTAAATAAATTTAATAAATAAAATTTTTTTAAACCATTTCAGCCTACCTTGAGTCTGCCCCAATCTTTCAGTCTGGCTACGGTCCTGTTATTGCTATATTATTAATAAGCGTACAACCGACCTTATCAGGATTTGAACCGCGGTCTCACGCTTACGTAATATCGATATCGACTAAATCAAAATAAATAATGTTCTAAGTACTTAGTTCCTTTATTTGATTTCAATTTACAGATAAATATTATAATCCACTTTTTTAAAATATATCATTTTTTATGACTTACAAACCAGTATTTTTTTCCAGTAGGTACACCCAAATTATCTTTGTGGTTAAGGTAAATAATTTAAAATTACTAAAACGTTTTCTTTCAAATAAGAATAAAACCATTATTGAGAATACACAGGAGCAGATAAAATAAATCTTTTGCTTCCAACTCGTGCACTAGAAAATTTTAAGTTTGGAATAGTTTGGTTAAGCACAACAGCTTCAAGAACGTCCCTAACATTTTTTTTCAATTCCATGTTATCCCGAATCAATTTTCTTCGCTGTTTTTTCAACGACGTGCAATCCAATTTTATTTGATTGTAAATCCACCAAAGTCTTTCGAGTTTATCAAAAGTATTAAAGCAGTTGTCGTGAGTCAATTTTAAGTTGGTATCGCTCTTTACTGATTCATCTAGAGAAATAGGAAAATCATCTGAATGATTTGGTGAATCTGTTTTGTATGACAGCGATTTTGACAGTGACTTAATAAGCGTTTTTCTTGTTTTGTCTTTAAATATTAGATCCTTTTCCAAAAGTCTTCTGGATAATGCAACTCCAGTTTTTGGTCTCGCAGTGATCGGACGATACATTTTCAAGATAGAACTTTTAGATAAAACATTGTTTTCAACTTCAGTTGATTTTGATATAGGACTTGCCGAACTGCTTGGTTTACTACTAAAAATTTCACTTTCAGAAGATTTTGAAAAATAACTTTCTGTTTGGGCATATTCCCCGTCTTCGCTAGATTTTTCTGTTACGCTTTCGTCACAGATATATTTTCCCCATGTCTTCTTTTCCCTTTCAGTTTCTAACTTGCTACAAGTTTTAACCAACTGCAAAATTCTTTCACCCTTACCAGCAATAAATTCTAAACTTGCAATAGCAGATTTGGAAACACTAGTGAGATAAATCAATTGCTTGGCATCAAGATCAATTTCGTAATTTAAAGTTTTGCGCATTTTGAAAAATTTTTCGGTTGACACTTTAATGGTGTCTTTCAAAGCTATTATTTTGTTTTCTTGGTCTTCCTTTACATGAGATAATTGTTCCTGCAAATTTTTGACTTCTTTCTAAAAGTTACGGTTTTTTTATAATAAATTTTCAAAATTAGTCATTAATTCAGTACCTCTTGTTCTTTGATTTGATTTTGATTTTTTGTGATGGCCACCATTCCTTCGTGATCCAGTCTTTGAAGTTCTGCCAGGTGCGAACGGCTGGTATCGTTTCGTTGAATGTATGCAACAAGTATTTTAGAAATATGTGTCCATAAACTAGAAATAATACTTTCGCGATGTTTTTTCATATCACTTAATTCTGTTTTGTACTGAAACATGAATCTGAATGCAGTTTACTGCGTAATTTGCAAAATCAATTAGAGAAAATGATTAAATTATTGTAATTTATAATTTTTTAATTTGACTTCTAAAACACAATATAACAATAATTATTGTTATAATGCTGTAGAAGGCAAATTCATGACATGCTATTTGATTGATGCTACAATTTGTTAAATATGTCTGGCATCCTCTTGCATAATAGATTGATTGGCATACAATAGACATGAAGACAGGACTTTTGGCTATATAAATAATGTAAATGTCATGTAAACCATATTACAGAATTTCAAAATGAATATGATGTTAATTTTAGTTCTGTGTTTGCTATCATTTGCTTTACATGTACATGTAAGTTAATTTTAACAGTTTAAGTTACACTTAAAAATTTTTCGGGGTGGGTTTTTGGTTTAGGCATTAGAATGTGGCTTAATCAAGCAATTCGAAGAAGAAAATACAAAGAATGCTTTGCAAAAATGTATTGCCAATTGGACCATTGTTATAGTAGAAAAACCAATTGAAGAACCTAGCAACTCGACTACCGGAGCGCCACCATCATCGACAACTGGTAGATGAAGAAACAATCATTTGTTTTGGTTTTTAAATTTTTTGTGAAGTTTTAGATCTGAATAACACAACTGTAACAAATAATGCAAATTCCACGAGAAAAAAGTTGTCAAAACGCGGTTTAAATTCAACTCAGCAAGAAGTTCAAACGATAGAACAAAAAAATGATGAAAACAGTAACAAAGATTCGAGCAAATGTGCAGTATATTGCATTATGCAATATATGGAATTGGTTAGTTTATACAAACTTCGCAATCATTTATTCAAGACGTTGCGACAATGGCAAGGAATATCTACAACAAATTTTTTAATTTACGGCTTGAGACTTATAACTAAATTATTTTAAAATTATTCATATACATACAATTGGTTTGCTTTTTACCGTAGTCGCAGCGTTTTGAGTAAAAGATTAGTTTATTTGCATTCCATGTTTAATTCTTTTGTTGTAGCTCGACAGTCAAGGATATCCTGATCGTAATCGCATTGCAGAAGTTTTGGCAAAAAATACAAATGAAAAGGAATTAAAGGATTTTTTCCAAGATTCGACAGATGAATGTTTTCAATTTCAAAATCTAGGTACACCAAATAAAATAAATGTGTGCTTGGAAAATTATTACATAATTATATGGATAGTTATTTTCTTTAGATGATCCTAAAAGTTTTTGTAAATTTAAAACAATAGAAAATTTTTTTGACAAAATTGTATACTTTACAAGAGTTGATCTGTACGATAGATTTAGTTTTGGCACAGCAAAAACTTTGAAGTTATCTAAAGAAGAAACTGTCTGAAGCAAAAAATGAAAATTTTTCTACCTTGGTTATTTTTTAACAAAATTACTTTTAGATAAAACAGACGTGTGCCAATATACCAGCACCATTATGTCATGTTTAGCCGAAAAAGGCAGGTTAAATTGTGGAGATTGGAATTTCTATTCAATATCGTTTGTATAAATGTAACTTTTTAAATCTACTAATCAGAAGAAAGCTCTAGGTAATAGTTTTGGATGTATTTATTGCAATTGTAGATCAGCTATTCCACTATATTACTATATTAAAGCATGGAACTTTTTACCACGTGTTTTTATTACAATAATTGACTTTAAAATAGCGTTTACATTTATCCCTTCAGCGAGGGAAAAAGAAGAAACCTATAAGTTTCCTATATTGTTTAAAAATGTGATGTGAACGTGAAGTGAACGTGAAAAGTAAACGTGAAGTGAACGTAAATGATACTTTACATTGGTTATCAACTCGTCAGTTCTTGTCATATAGTCCAGTCTGCTTGTTTTTTCAATAGCTTGTGCTTCCATTTCTTGGCCATATCGAATACTATTTAGAAATTCAAAATTCTCGTTTGCTTGGGCTTTAAGCGCAGTTTCTTCTTTTAGTCCAATGTCTAAAATCCATTTCTTATCAGCTTCAAACCGTTGACGTAATTCGGATAATTGATTATTATGAAATCCTAAAAGAAAAAGTTATGTAAGATTAAAAAACAAACAATTTCAACAAGCAATCAATCCCAACCAATTATTTCATCCATGTGCTGAGAATGATTTTTAAAATTTTTCACGTACAGATCTTCTTGCCATTTCAGTTCATCCATTATTTTGCTTATGGTTTTGTCTTTCAAATTTATGACTCTATTCATTGTGTTATTCAAATGTTTGGCTTCGGTTTTCATATCTGTGCATTTTTTAATGCGCATGGTTTGGTGGTATTGTTGATTTATTTTGGCAATATTTAATCTTGAAAATGCATCTTCTTTTTTTAATTTATTCTAAAAATGTTTCTTTTGTACAAAACTAATTCGTGGAAGTTATAATTGAAGTAGTTACCTTCATGAATGTGGTTACTAGTTGTTCTTTTCTTCTTTTAGCTTCTTCTTCAATGTCAGCTTTACGTTGTAGATATTTCGCCCTGTCTTCATCAGACATTCGCGCTAAGCGATTTGCTAAACCACCTTTCTTTTTAGCACCCATTTTAATATTCAATTTAATAGAACAAGTAATACACTGCAAAAGAATTTGTTTTCACAAACTTGGAAGCGATATCGATTTAACACTTTCAAAATAATTGAGTTGCTCCAGCAACTGTTACTTGGAAACGAAAAATGTTTCTTCAATAATAGTACTAATCATTATTTTTGACATTTTCCTGTTTGCTTTATATATTTTTTATTATAAAAAGGTAATAATATTCCCAAAATATGTCTTTTCAGTCCAGCTTAACTAGAAGCTCGATTAGCAAAATCTCAAGTAAGAACCAAACCAAAAGTAACAAGGAAGAAGTAGAAAAATCGAATTCTCTTACAAAAAATGTACAAATTAGACTAAGCGATTTGGGAATAATAAAAAAGACACCTTCCATGGAAGAATTATCAATAAACCACAATCGGATTTTAACAATTTTTGATGAAACAATCGAAAAACTACAAATAGCGGTAATTGAAAAGAACTCAACTTTAAAATTTTAAAAAATTTAATTTACAGGCAAATTTAAAGGAGTTATTGCAACACAAAGCGTGTAAACTTCGTAAATGTCTCCCCCCTGAACATGTGGAATATATACAAACTATTTGTTATAAGTATACGCAAAAAATTTCACTTCCTGAAGTACCCAAGTACAACTTATTTTCAAATACGATCTCCACGATAATAGACAAAATTAGTAAGAATTCTTCAAGCGTAAGTTAATGTTTTTATTCAAAGTAAAAACATAATTATTTCTTCTAATATTTTAGTTTGATCCATTGAAAGATAATAGTAATTTTCTACAAGAAACGGAGGAATTACTAGATCCTCACATAATTCAAGTTATGGAGATGATCTGGAATAATCGTAAATTAAAGACAAAACTTTTAACAGAATGGAAACTTAGACAAGATCCATTATTAATTTTGCTAATCAATTCCATGAAAAATTTAAGGGATGCAATGAAACACCGACTCTGTATGACCGCACTTGACGAAAAAAAGCGCGAAAGATCATTGAGGCATGCCTGGAAAACCAATGAATCTTTTCTAATCAAAATAGAAGGTAATATTTTGGAATTCCTGTAAAATATCTAATGTATAAGCTTTCCTTTTTTGCAGAAGTTAAGAAAGAGTTGGAAGACCAACGCCAAGTTCTCCAGTCAGAATTGGATCTTAAGAATGCTCAAGTGAATAAATATCAGAATACCATAGAAAATACAAAAAAAACTTTTAAAAATAAAATTATAACTCGAGTGTAAGTCGATAATATTTTGCCCCCATAGCTTTAAGATACAAAGTGACTCATAAGTCAAATTCAAAACTGTTGGTTCTAGCGGAATGTCAGAAACAGAAATGTATACTGATACTCACGTCAGTCATGAGAACCAACAAGAGTTAGCAGAAGCATCTAAAAATGCAACGACCATGTATGAAACCTTAGTTGCTCAACATATACTCCAAGAGAAGGAGTTACGAAAAATAAGATTTAAAGTCGAAACTCAACTTTGCAGTTGGTTAGCAAAATATGACAACGATGTAGGTGAACGACAAGCAATGTTTGAAAAACTTACTGAAGGGTAAGTGGGTCCAGTCGAATTAAAAATTGTTAAAAATGCTACTTATAGTTACGAAGAAGAAAAAGCTGAGTACGAAACTTTAACGGAAAAGTTTAATGAACAAGAAGAGGAATATGATGTTTTAATGGCGGAAAAGTACGAAGAAGAGCAGAGAATTTGGGAAGAAAGAGCATTTGAATTTTTGCTTAATCGTTCTGCTAGAAGAATTCAACGATATTGGCGTGCTTATAGAGCACGAAAACTTGCCAGACGGAAAGGGAAAAAGGGTATCGAATTTTTCTCAAAATTAAATAAGTATTTTAATTTTTTCAATTTGAAGGTAAAAGAGATGCTTCTGACAAAGCAAAACATCCTAAAAAAAGTGTGGCTGAGGGTAAGAATAAAAAAGGAAAAGGCAAAGGCAAAAAAGGTATCAATGAATATCATTTACTCAGTTTAATTTTTTCAAATTTTGCTAACTCTATCTATGTACCTACTTTTAGCTTTGTTCTTCTACAAATATATTGTGTTTGCCTAGGACCTACTATGGTGGATAATTTATTTTATTTAACAGCTTCCTAAATTGACCACAGTTTCTTTCGGGAAAAATAAATCATGATGGTCCAACAATTTAGAAAGCTATTTGATAGGCCATTCTTTCTTACTACATGCAATTTTAACAATCGTATAGTAATACTAATAGTTTGCTCTCATTGTTTACCATAATTTATATCAACATATTATGACATTAATTATTTATGATATTCTAACATTAATTAATGATTAACAGATAAAAGTGAACCAGTGGAACTTAGAGGACCTGATCCAAATGAAACACTCGGCGATAAGTTTGGTGGTGATGTTTTTGATGATATCCAAGGACCTGATTTTCAGCGAGAAAGTGTCGCCGTCGATCTATAGATATACCTATATTTTTTAATTTTACACATACTTATTTTACAATATATTTTACATTAATCTACATACCACATACATATTACGTGTAATAAATCTTTATAATAAACATTTTATATTTAGGCGATTATTAGTCTAGTTTGTTAGCTGAATAACTACTGACATTGAGGTTGTAACATTCAGTTTGGTACGGCCCTGTATATTGTAGTTTATTAGAAACAAATTCCCCCCTTTTCGAATTTAGATAGGAAACGCGGAAATTATGCGTACTCGATTTAACCAGATATTTCACTTTCAAGCCATAATTGATAGAGTTAACATCACAAATGTTGGAAACTTTGTTTAACTCAAATAATTGAATTTCCATAAGAACCGAACAACAGGTAATAATTTAGTTGAATTGTGATAGTTGACCAGGAAGTTATTGTCAATTTTTTGAATAGGTTCTTCTTTGATCTTCATTTTGGTTTAATTATTTTGCTGGAGGATTCGAATTTGATCTATGAACTTGGAAGTCAAAATTACAAGTTGCTTTTGGGAAGCCTTCCTGTCTGAGAACTATTATATCGCCTTGTCGAATGTCATTATCAAAAAGAGTCAAAGGACAATTAGAAATTCTTGCCGCCTTTCAATAAACAAGAAAGAAAAGAGAAACATATCAGGTCGTATAATAAAATTTTATGTTGCGCCAACGAAGTCAAATGTCAACAATCATCCGGAACGATTAAATTATTTTTTTATTTCAACAATATATTTTGAATTTGTGATACAGTAAAAGTAGTAGAAATTAATTGGAAACCGGCAGGCAAAATAGCTATTCTGCGCGCGGGGTATACGTATTAAATTATTATAAAATTTTCTTGTTCCATCGTCAATTACTGTAGATGCGAATTTATAATGTTTTTGTTCAATATAATTTGAAACCTGTCTGACTTTGGGTTTACTTGATACAACAATTATTTTTACAGGTTGCTTAATAAAGTCAGTGGCGCCAATATTTATAAATTTTTAGGCAACCATAAATATTCATAATTTCTTTTCTAATTTAATAAAAGAACCTGCGACTCGCTCTCCCCCTATCCATCAGAGCTACCGGCACCCGTTGTTAACCGGACTGTTCTTTTTTTTGAATTAAGAAGGTTATACAAATGACGCCGTGACGTGGGGGCCAGATTTTTTGAGTACTTTTAAATTCATTTTTGTTAAATTTTTGATAAGGAAAGAAGTTAGAATATTGTTATTGCAATTGACAGTTGTTGGAGGCGTGAAGTAGTTATAATATTTTTTTATTGAATATTTAATTAAAAATCAACTTTTATATTTTTACAAATTTTATTATACCGACCACAGTAGGTTTCTTCGCGAATGTTTGTATGTTAATAACAAGTGCTGATAGTGCAGCACATTGAGCGATTAGAACTCTTGATATTGACAAGTCGTAGTTTATTTGCGATAGATTTAATACAAAATTATATTTCTTTTTAATTTGATACAAAATTGATGAGTAATTGAGTAATTCTTTGAATAATTGGCGTGCCCAATATTAATTGAGTAAGAGATTTTATTATCTCAGTTGAGTAGCTGCAATATCAATTATTGTATGCTTTGTTTTTGCTACTGGTTTCAGAGCAATTGTTGATCTAAGTGTCCTTGAACATTACATGTTTTTATTAATTCTTTGAGATAGCGACAATTTATAAATTGTGCGTTTAAATTGATAGATTATATTTTGATTTTGATTTCTTAGTTTATTTGGAAAAATAAACACGCGAAGGTAGTTGCAAATAGTTGTTACAGAATTTTTGTATTAATCTTCTGGTTTAATACTAAAAGGTGGAGACTTCTTTGTTGTTTTTTTTTTTGATTAAATATTAGCACGATGGAATCGATGCAACCGATTCATTTAGAAGCCGGAGAGCTAGAATATGAATTAAATATCCGTGAGGTAATTACAGGACGCAAAACTATTAACTCGAAACGTAAGATTTTACATAATTTCCTTCAGAAAGAGCAACGTGATCCTAGATACAATATATTTATTTATGAACAACCAAATTTTGATTTTGAAGTTGAGAAAGAAATAATAAATAAAACGTTAGTGTCGCTATGTACATTAATTGTAGAATTTGAGGGAGGTTCGCCAAATGATTCGATGTATAAACGAATTCAATCACGCTTGATACATATTACAAATAGGACAAGACGTTTGGTACTGCATTTAAAAGCAGATATAGAAGAAGAACTTAAAACTTTTAAGAACGAATCATACGCAACATGTTTAGAATTAGAGGGAGATTTAGAGGCAAAAATTGTTCGCGAAATTCCATCTTTAACCGCAAACGAATCGTTAAGTTTAGATCCAAGTATGCCAGTAGCTTCGGTTAATAATGTTATTACAAATTTAAATTCAAAATGCTATCCAGTGCATAAATGGAATATTAAGTATGACGGTAATCCATCAAATTTGTATTCCTTTTTGGAAGAAATAGAGGAACTAAGGATTTCTCGTCGTGTTAGTGAGGCGGAGTTGTTTCAATCGGTTCATGAATTATTTGAAGGTTCGGCAAAGAATTGGGTACGGCAAAATAAAGCAAGTTGTACAGATTGGGGTTCATTTGTTAATTTATTAAAACACTTTTATTTACCGAAAGATCCTAACGAACAATTATGGATCCAGATTAAGGCTCGTATGCAAGGGACACGAGAACCTACTCATGTTTATGTTGCGATAATGGAAACTCTTTTTAGTAGGTTATCTATTATGCCTAATGTGGCAACTAAAATTAAACAAATTAGATGTAATTTGCTTGAAAAATATTGGCAACCTTTAGCTTTGACTGAAATTACGACCATTTCTCAGTTACTTGAATATTGCCGTACGATCGATGAGGAAGAAGCGAGACGTAAAAATGCCCGATTAAGAGCAAAATTTGATTGTGTTTCGTTAGAATCTAATTTAGCGTATGTAGAAACGTCATCAACTTCTTCATTAGAGACGAATACAAAAAATTATTTAGAAAATAAACCGCGTTCTAATTTTAATATCAATAGAGCTAGATCAGATCAGAATATAACTGCGGGTGAGGTAAATAAAGATCGAACAAATACATTTCATTGTTGGAATTGCCAAGGGTTTGGGCATACATTTCCTAAATGCCCAAGCAAATTGCGAAAGTTTTGTTTCAAATGCGGAAATCCTAATTATACGTCAATCACTTGCAGTAAATGTTCAAATAAACGGGCAAAGAAAATGAACTTTCTTGGTCGAAGTTCATTTCCAAATAAAATTAAGACCAATAATTCAAAATTGTTTTATGCTAATAGATTTAGAAATGTAGATAATAGTTTGTTGTGGCTAAAACGTATGAAAGAGCCAACTGGTAGGTTATGTAGATGGAGTTTAAAGTTGCAACAACATGATTTTGAGTTGGTTCATAGGAAGGGTAAGCAAAATGTGGTGCCAGATGCTCTGTCTCGTATACATCCTGAGATAGATGTAATTGATTTTCAAATAGATAATTTAGAACCCTATTATAAACAATTAAAGGAAAACATTCTCAATAATCCGGAAAAGTACCCTCAATGGAAAATTGAAGGTAATTACATATATAAACATGTAGGAGATAAAATTGCGTTGCGAACTAACATCTCAGAATGGAAGCTTTTAGTGCCAAAACAGTATCGTGATAAGGTCCTTCAGACATGTCATGACGACCCTACTTCTGCGCATTTGGGATTTTACAAAACTTTTAAGCGGATAGCAGAGGAGTATTATTGGCCTAAAATGCGTCAAGATATTATCAAATATGTTAAGCGCTGTGTTGTGTGCAATGAGCAAAAAGTTTCGAATCAACTACCATCCGGGTTGATGGGTAATGAAAAAAACGTTAAATTCCCATGGCAAATAATTTCTACAGATATCATGGGTCCCTTGCCAAAAACAAGCAAAGGAAATTGTTATTTATTAGTGGTTACAGATTGGTTAACCAAATATGTTGTATTACATCCTTTAAGGCAGGCGACTGCTAGCAGTATTGCGAGATTTATAGAACAACAAATATTTTTAGTATATGGAGTGCCACAATTTATTATATGTGATAACGGAAGCCAATATGCAGGCTGCGTGTTTAAAAAATTATGTGATGATTATCATGTCCAGAAAATATGGTTTAATGAGCGATATCATCCACAGTGCAATTTTACTGAGCGTGTCAATAGAACTATAGGCGCCGCTGTTCGTAGTTATCTTAAAGATAATCATCGACACTGGGATAATAATATTTATAAGATAGGTTTTGCGTTGAGAACGGCTGTTCATGAGAGTACAGGTTATAGTCCCGCGTTTTTGAATTTTGCTCGCAAAGTACCAGCTTCGGGAGATTATTATGGTAGAGTATCCAACACTAATAATCTTTTGCTTAATCCTGTAAAAGCAGAAGACATAGTTAGTGGATTTAAAGGTTTTGAGGACATATTTAAGGATGTCAAAAAGCGTATTTCAAACGCACATCAACGTAACGCATCACGTTACAATTTGCGAAGAAGAGAGGTGCAGTTTGAAATTGGCGATCGCGTGTGGAAGGCTAACAAAGTGTTGTCTAACGCGGCAAGTTATTTTTCGGCCAAATTAGCGCCCAAGTATGTTTTGTGTACCGTGGTAGGGAAGAAGGGTAGATTAGTATATGTGCTGAACGACAAAAACGGGAATGCGATAGGAGATTGGCATGTAAGTGATCTAAAACAGTACTTTGGATCCAATTCAGATATATCAGTAAGTTAGCGCTAACCTTTTATTTTGAAATTAATTGTACTTTCGTATTATGTAGATAGTGGTGCATCCTGTATATAATTACCTATAATTTTTTTGAGCATTTTATTTACTATGGTTTGGTGTAGGAAATTTATATTTCATATTTGTTTCATTTTTATTTTCATGACTTTTCGTCAGACGTGACGATCTGTCCTTAAGAATTAGTGAGTAATTAAAATTTTTGGTTATTGTTCATTTATTATTTTATTTTTGATATACGCAATAGAATTAAGAGCTGGTTTCGTGAGAGTAGGAGACATTACCTTATATGGACATTTTTCTCGAATTTTGACATCCCAAACTTGACTAGCTTTAAAGCCGTTTTATACGCGTAAGATATAGCACTACTTCAAGAATTTTCAAAAGGCTTTTTATTATTTCTATTGTGATATTATTTTTATTTGGGTCTAACATCCTTCATGTTAAGAATTTATTAATTTTATTTTATGAGTTCATTTTTGACGATTGTTGTTTTTTTAAGATGCAAATCTTATTTTGATATTTGGCAATTATATGAATTTCGCTTTTGCAGTAAATTTTCGTCTTTGCCTTCAATTTTTTTTGGAGGAGGATAGTGTAACATTCAGTTTGGTACGGCCCTGTATATTGTAGTTTATTAGAAACAAATTCCCCCCTTTTCGAATTTAGATAGGAAACGCGGAAATTATGCGTACTCGATTTAACCAGATATTTCACTTTCAAGCCATAATTGATAGAGTTAACATCACAAATGTTGGAAACTTTGTTTAACTCAAATAATTGAATTTCCATAAGAACCGAACAACAGGTAATAATTTAGTTGAATTGTGATAGTTGACCAGGAAGTTATTGTCAATTTTTTGAATAGGTTCTTCTTTGATCTTCATTTTGGTTTAATTATTTTGCTGGAGGATTCGAATTTGATCTATGAACTTGGAAGTCAAAATTACAAGTTGCTTTTGGGAAGCCTTCCTGTCTGAGAACTATTATATCGCCTTGTCGAATGTCATTATCAAAAAGAGTCAAAGGACAATTAGAAATTCTTGCCGCCTTTCAATAAACAAGAAAGAAAAGAGAAACATATCAGGTCGTATAATAAAATTTTATGTTGCGCCAACGAAGTCAAATGTCAACAATCATCCGGAACGATTAAATTATTTTTTTATTTCAACAATATATTTTGAATTTGTGATACAGTAAAAGTAGTAGAAATTAATTGGAAACCGGCAGGCAAAATAGCTATTCTGCGCGCGGGGTATACGTATTAAATTATTATAAAATTTTCTTGTTCCATCGTCAATTACTGTAGATGCGAATTTATAATGTTTTTGTTCAATATAATTTGAAACCTGTCTGACTTTGGGTTTACTTGATACAACAATTATTTTTACAGGTTGCTTAATAAAGTCAGTGGCGCCAATATTTATAAATTTTTAGGCAACCATAAATATTCATAATTTCTTTTCTAATTTAATAAAAGAACCTGCGACTCGCTCTCCCCCTATCCATCAGAGCTACCGGCACCCGTTGTTAACCGGACTGTTCTTTTTTTTGAATTAAGAAGGTTATAAGGTACCTGGTTCGAATCCAGGAAAAGTCTAAACTTTCTTATGATTGTCTCCGTGCTACAGAGGGCACGTAAAACCGGCGGTCCCTCTTAGTTGATGATCGCCACTATCAACTATTAAAAAGCAAGGTTATAGGGATTTCCTAATCCGGCCTAAGCAGCCGTGGGGTCTAAATGCCGAAACCTTTCTCGATAGAGAAAAAGGCTATAATATTGTAAATTTGAATTTAAATATAATAAGCGCGAAATTTTAAATTTAGTTCATTTTTGGTTACTTTAAAATACAATGATTTGGCAACAGAGGTTTTAAAAAAACAGAGTGTTTATTTCCGATAGAAAAATTTACGGTTAAGATTAAGAGGGTAGGTGGAAGCCATTACAGATTCAACATTGAAACCGGGCGGTTGGTCTTAGTGAAAAACTTATTCAGTAATTTGAATTTAAATTTGTTTAAATAAAATCGTAGCCATCGACAAATTTAAAATACGCAAGTTTAAAATACTTGATTTATCTTTTCAAAAAGAATATAATATAGGATTACGTGTTTAAAACTATTTTAAAATTACTTCATTTAAGTACTAGTTTTAAGGTTTAATTATGGGTTTGAGATTATGATTTATACATTATTATATTCAAACGGAATGGGCTAATGTAATGAAAAGGTTTGATTATTCATATGTGACCTAGGAGGTATCTTTATAATACAAACTATTGATGATGATTAGAGATTATTGCGGGAATACGAAGTAGGGGTATTTGTTTATCATAATTAATATGAAGGCGTTTAACGAATTGGAGAAGGCTACAAAGAGAATGCGTCTTAAGATTAGTGAAAAGAAGACAAAGTATATGTGGTGCACAAAGAACCCACCAAATGGTATGAAGGATTTGGTGATAGGAGATTATACCTTTAAAGAAGTGAGAAGTTTCAACTACCTTAGAACACATATAGAAAGGAACGACAACAGAATGGAGGAAATCCGAAGAAGAGTCTAACCAGGTAACAGAGCCTACTACGCCAACAAAACACTACTCAAAGATAGAACACTGTTGAGAGAGACCAAACTAAAGATTTATAAAACACTGATTAGACCGGTAATCACCTATGCCGCGGAGGCAACGTGCATGTCACAAATGGAGGCGGAAAAACTACTGATGCTCGAAAGGAAAATATTACGCACTATCCTCGGCCCAAAAAGAGACGAACTCGGCGAATACAGACAAAGGATCAATCACGAGATCAAAGAAGAGATAAAGGACGAAGACGTGGTAAAATTCGTGAAGTCGCAGAGACTGAGATGGATGGGTCACATCATGAGAAGCCGCGAAGACAACACGGAAGCCGAACAAGAGCAGAACGCAAGAAAGGCCTAGAACGAGATGGTGGAACCAGGTGACAAACGATTTAAGAACGATGGAAGTTGATGAGTGGTGGCAGAAAGTCCAAGACAAAACATTATGAAGAAAAATAGTAAGAGAAGCGTTGACCCACAAGAAATTGTAGTAAAATTGTGATATGTTATACGGGGACTAATCCTTCTCATTGAATTTGATTTGTAAATCCTAAAAAATAGGAAAGCTATATTCTTACGAGAATGTAAAGCTTAATAATAATAATAATAATAATAATATGAAGGCGGTTGTTTGAAGTAGAAAAATATATATAGCATTAGATAATTTAATTTAGATGAATTATACAACAGGAGAGGAACGCTTAAGATCTTAAGATCTTAAGATGGCCACCTCAGGATGTCGTCGAAATGTCTGATCACTAGGAGTTGTAACTGCAATCTAAGACCTCTTAGCGGATCCAGTAAGTTTTGTGAGCAAGTTCCTTGATTTTCCTTTAAATATCTTTCAATGAGATAATACCAATTATGATATTTAAGAACTGTTATTAACAAATATTAACAAAGTTCTTTATGATTATTTGTGGCTACATAATAATTTAGGATGATGACGCTAGTTTTAAGTATGGGCGATTTATTTAGATTTAAATATGGACGATTTATTTAGATTTAAGTATTGACCAGTTAGATTTAAATAAGGACCAATTAGAAATTAAAGGGGACGAACTTATATTAAGTACTGACGACATATTAATTAAGGTGACGATCTTAGATTTAAGTTGACGAGGTAGTAGTTAAGAGCGGACAATTTAGCAAATAAGGGTTTATTATTTAAAAGATCTTACATAATATAAAATAATTTAGTTGATCATCGAAATACATATAGGCGCTTCTTAACAAAGTATTATAAAGATTGTGGTTGGTCATTAGGACATATGAATAAACAATTAAAACGTTACAATCAGGGGAATTAATTATCGAGCAGTATAAAATCAAATTTCAAACTAAAGTATTCTGAATTAAATGATATCAAGGAGATTAACTTTGCTGGTAAATTGGTTGTTGGACTACCTTTTTCTTTTCGGTTAAATAAATATTCATCGTTAAACCGAATCCTGTAATTTATTTAATTTGTGTGTATACTAATTATTCCTTTAGGTGTCCTGTCAGTGGTTCCGCCACTGGCACATATAAGTTTAGGTGAGGTGAGAGGTTAGAAAACAAGGTAACGATGGTAACATTTAAAAAGCCATCCGCAGATTTAAAAGGACTTGTAAGTGTTACTACGAGAGGAATCACAACGTGCGAGGTTTGTTTGACGATCACAGCTTTGGATTGGTTTAGAACTTTGATTTGAGAAGGCGGTAATTCAATTGAAGAACCAAATATTACAAGGCTGATACTCCAGCAGTGAACTGATGAGGCTGATAATGAAATGATTGTCTATTATGGGATAGACCATAAAGCTTACTGTAAATCATCTCATGCCAGTTTTTCAAAGATATTATTTAAAATTTTAACATTAAATGCTCAAATACCGTCAAATAAATATTTGCCAAAAATTCAATCAATTTCTGTATTTTATGCTTTAATTCCTCTATTTTCTTAAAGTTTATGTTGGGTGCAGATTGTATTGACTAGCTATGATTCTTCTTTACTAACTTTAATTCTAACTTTAATACTTTTTATTTGGAAACAAAATATAAGGTATATCTTGACACCTGACATGTCAAATATAACTTACTAATTTTAATCAATAAAAATTGCCGAACATGTCTCTCGTATCAAACTTATCTGATAATAAATTAAATCAAAATGTTAAGAAGAGGCAAAAGAAGACCGACAAAAACCATATGAAAAAATCGATTTCTATTACTGAAAATATACAAATTAGACTAAGCGATTTAGGATTAGTGAAGCAAACACCTTCCAGAACGGAAATGACAATTAACAACAATCGCATACTATCAATCATTGATGAAGCAATCGATAAACTGCAAATAGCCGTATTGAAGAAAAAAAGAATTATTACGACAAATCTTTAAAATATTCAATTTTCAGGTTAATATAAAAGTGTTATTGCAACATAAAGCTTGCAGATTACGCAAATGTTTGCCACCCGCACAAGTAGAATATATACAAACTATTTGTTTTAAACATTTATCAAGATTTCCTCCTCCCGAAGTACTACGTCACAAAAAGTATATACAAAATGTATCGACCTTAATAGAAAAAATCAGTAAAAATGATTTTATGCCTGTAAGTTTTGAATTTTACCAAGTGCTCTTTTTGTTTTTCTTAGGATCGCCTATTTGTCTTGAACCAACTTTTCATCTCTTTTTAAATTTCTTTCTTCCTTTTTTTTTTTTCTTTTGAGAGGCTATCTTATGTCTTCTTTACTAGCTTTGTTGCATCCATCCTAGTAATGTAATATTCGAAAATTATTTTAGAAAAATCCTTCGGATTTAGTTTACACTATTCCACTAAAACTTAGCAATATGTTAGATCGTCACATGTGTAAAGCTATGGAATTGATGTATGGTAATAACAATTTAAAAACAAGAGCGTTAACAGAATGGTGTATTACTCAAGAACCTTTATCGATTATGCTAATTAATTCAATGAAAAGTTTGCGCAGTGCTATGCAGTATAGGCTCTCTATGACAGCGTTGGAAGAAAAAGATCGCCAAATATCTCTAAGACTGGCTTTTATAACCAATATATCAGTACTAAAAAAAATTCAAGGTACATTATACTTTTTAAATGCTTGAGCAAGTTTTATATAAAATGTAATTTATTTCAGACACAACAGAAGAGTTAGAAGACCAACGTCGTTCTTTCAAGTTGGACTTAAATAGTAAACAAGCCGTAGTCAATACATATCTACACAAAACAGAAATTACAAAGGAAACATATAAAACTAAACTTAGAATGGTTATGTAAGTTGAAAACTAATAATTTTATAACTTAAAAAGTAATAAAATGGATTCGGTCTTGTAATTCAACAATGATAGATACTTCTTTCACAAGACGCATTGTTTTATGTCAACATTGCTCATCCGCATTTGGTTAAAATGCCAAACTATTACTTTTACCATTCAGATGAAAAATGTTTCTTTAATATTATTATAATTTAATTTACCTTCTTCTTCTACTATTTCCTTATTGCTTCTACTTTGATCCAATTTCTTGGGCTGTCGTCTCGGTATAGCCTCTTGCGCTTCTTCCTTTTAATTAATTTTCAATATTATTAGCAAGGAATTTTAAATTTACGTTCTTTAGCGCTAATTCAGAAACACATATGTATAACTGTACCAATACCAGTAATAATCTTCAAGAAGAATTGGCTGAGCAATCTAAAAACACTACTGCTATGTACGAAAACATTCTGAGTCAACATTTAAGAGATGAAAAAGAAATGCGAAAAACACGACTTAAATTCGAAACTCAACTTTCGAGTTGGTTAACGAAGTATGACACTGACGTGGGGGAACGACAAGCTATTTTTGATGAACTTACCGAAGGGTAAATAATTTTTAAATAAACAAAGATATGCTTAGTTTATTATTTTAATAGTATTTGGAAAGTAAACAAATTTTTCCCTTACTTCTAATAGGCAATTAAAACGGATATTGGGTATGAAGGAAAGTAAATCAAACAATATTATCTGCTAGCCAACGTTTTGGACTATTTATTAGTCCATCCTCAGGGCTGAAATATACAACAGAGGTGAAAAAATCTGTAAACGGTGGCATGTAAACGGTCAGGTATGTTTACGCCTTTATGGCCACCGTTTACAGATTTTTTCACCTCTGTTGTATATTTTAGCACTAAGGATGAACTAATAAATAGTCCGAAACGTTGGCTAGCAGATAATATTGTTTGCTTTACTTCCTTTCATACCCAATATCCGTTTTAATTGCCTATAATAATATTTTTTAGTTACGAATCAGAAAAAGCTGAATATGAAATTTTACTCGAAAAGTTTAACGAACAAGACAAAGAATACACTGTTTTAATGGCCGAAAAATACGAAGAAGAGCAAAGAATTTGGGAAGAAAGAGCAATCTTATTTTTGCGTACTCGTGCTGCAAGAAGAATTCAACGTTATTGGCGTGCTTACAGAGTACGTAAAATTGCTAGAAGAAAGGCAAAGAAGGGAAAAAGTACGCGTTTCATAATATAATACTTAAAATAAAATAATGATTATATTAAATTTTCAGAAAAAGGTAAAGGAGAACGTTCCGGAAAAATTAAAACTCCAAAGCGACCCCAGAGCAAAGATAAAAAAGGAAAAAAAGGCAAAAAAGGTAAGTTATATCTCTGAAATAGCCCAAATAGCGGAAGCGGAAATTAATGAATGCGGTACCAAAATATAACGCGGTATACCTAAACGAGCGAAATATTGCGTCAGCGCAAATGATCGGGATATACCGCCGTGTATTTTAATCACGTGTTATTAATTTAATCAATCGCACTTACCCCATTTTATACTTTAATAGATAAAAAAGGTCCCGCTAAACCGGTAGAATTTAGAGGACCCGATCTTAATGTATCTCTTGGCAAAAAGTTTGGTGATGATGTTTTTGAGGATCTCCAAGGAGGTGGTTTTCAGAAAGAAGATGTGGAAGTTGACCTTTTGGCCTAATAGAATTAACATATTTTGTGCTGGCAAGAAAGCCAATCTTCCCTAAAATAAGTTATATAGCTTTTCCAGTTTTACACCTAATTTTACCATGTTATCTTCTAGTAACGCCAATGCTTCTTATTATTCACTTTATTTTATTTCTACCATTTTATAATTTATTATTTAATATTAAATGTAATATATTATTATAATTATGTATTTATTTAAAAATATTTATAATCTATAAAAATAAAGTTATTATTCAAAGTTAGAATAATAATCATGTGTATTTAAAATTTAATATTTGTTTTGGAAAAGCACCTTTTTTGCAACTGCCACAATTGTGCAAATTCATTATTGTCATGAGATATTGTTACATGAAATTCTAATTGTCCGGATGTGAATGGTGTAGATTCTAATTCTAGCTAGAAATATTTGACTGAGTAAATATAATTCAAATTAAAGTTAAAAAAAAACTTGATAATCCACGACAATTGGACGCACAAAAATTAGGCAACAATAGTTGGTTAAATAAAGTACTTTTCTTTTTGAGGTTAAAGTGTCACTTGTTCTATTATTTTCCGTTGCACAAACCGCATTTAACACCTATAAAAAAATAATTGATTGATTATTTAATGAGCGTTACCGTAGTAGCTAACCATAAAAAAATATTAAAAATTTTGACATTGATGTTTAGTTTTGTACGTTTTTTTTAACTTTTTTCAGTTATGTCGAGTAAAACAATAAATAAAAAAAATAAAAAGGCTTCTAAAAGGTTAGAAGAAAATGCACAGCAAGAAGAACCAAATCTTGGTTTTAGGTTAAGCGATATTGGAATTGTGAAAAGATCTTCATCGGAACAGGAATTATTAATACAAGGAAACAGAATATCTTACATAGTAGATAATATAATAAAAAAAGTTAAAGTAGCTGTAAGTGAAATGAAAAATGGAATCAAAAATAAGTAACTAAAATTTTAATCTAGGTATGCCTTGAAATGCTTTTGGAAAATAATAATGAAATTCTGCGAGAACACTTAGAACGTGCAGAATTGGATCTTGTCGGTTACGTCTTAACTAAATATAGTAATTCCCAAATTAGCAAATCCGATGGACGAAAAAGTAATATTAGCCAAGACATTTTTTCTACATTTGAAAAAATTAATTTAAGCGAATCAAGGATTTATGAACTGGAAGTGTTTAATGATCCTGCTATGCTCAAAGCATTTGAAATCGTATGGCTTAATGCAAATCTAAATCAATTTCTTCTGAGCAAGTTTAAATATCTCACTATAGAATCGTCTTTAAATTTTATCTCTACTATTAAAAAATTTAAAGAAGTAATGACTTCAAAATTAGCTGAAAGCGGAATTGACAAAATAGAAAAAGAAAAAAACCTTAGGAAAGCTTGGAAATTTAATTCAAACATCCATGAAGAAATTTCAAGTATTTACCCAATACTCACAATAAATTATTATTAAATGAAATAAATAAGTATTTTGCAGGAATAGAAAAGAAACTTAAAAAACAAAAAATATCGTTAGGAGATACATATCAAACTAAAGCTGCCTTAATAATAGCTGATAACAAAGCTATCGATGCACTTAATTTGAATTTTAGAAATGAAGTTAATATAATTTGGTGAGCATTAATAGCAGTGGCGCAGCCATGATTTTGTTATATGGGGGGGGGGCTAAAAGATGCGAGCGAAGCGAGCTGTGGCGAAGGCTAGCGCCGCAGGCAAAAGTTTTTCGAAAAAAGAGGTGTACTTTAAAAAAAGTACGGCATTTCCGAAATAACTCAGGGCGAAAGATTTATCATTGATTTTTGTTGCCAATCTTTTTATTGTAATATACCTATCTTTATTTTCAATTAATAGCAGTCATTAAGATTAAGAATTGAAACTGATTGCTAATTATAAATAGTAAAGTTATTTTGTATTTGAAATTTCAGTAAACACCATGGTAAATACTAAAAATCCTTTGACGACGCCCCTACCTGCACCCCCCCCCCCTTGCGCCTGTTAGCTCTTAAGTATAACAGGGGCGGCATCTCAAAGTAGTGCCCATAGGCGACAATTTGGTAAATCTGCCCTTGGGGGTCCGAGGATGCCAGACCTAAATTAACTGGCTTGGCTGATTAGCTACCAACAAGTAACAAGTGCTGCACTGAAAACAGTACCTAACTACAATCATATCGAACTGTCGAATACAATTATTTTTTTGTTTTTTTTTCATTGCACCGGTAAAAAAGCGGCTATGGTCATTAAAAAAAAGAAGAGTGTCTGGGGGGGGGGTACTATAGCCCCATAGTCCTCATGGCTGCGCCACTAAATCTGTAGGATTTCTACACAAATTGCATTTTAGCAATGGGAGGCTAAGGGGCTATAGTCCCTGCGCCACTGATTAAGGGTAAAACTTAGCATAAGTTAACGAAAATGATTACTATAGTATGAATTCAAAAAATGAGATGTTAGAAGAATCGCGAGCAAGTGAGCACCGTCAGGTGGATTTGTTAGAAGAATCGAAGAATGCACAACAGCAGTATGATACATTGTTAAATAAAAATTTACGCCACGAAAAAGTTTTAAGAGCAAGAAGGGTGAAAGTAGAAACACAACTTACCAGCTGGTTAACAAAATTCGATTTAGATATTGGAGATCGTCAAGCGGAATTCGACATGATTACTCAATAGTTCAGTAAGTGTAAAAATTGTTATCCAGACATTAATCAACATTTTTGCAGTTTTCAAGCAGAAAAGGAAGAGTATACAAATTTAAGAGAAAAATTCGATGATCAAGAAATCGAATACAACATTTTAATGGCCGAAAAACAAGAAGAGGATTTCAAAATTTGGGCAGAAATAGTAATGAAATTTTTGAGAAACAGATCAGCTAGGAGAATTCAAAGAGCTTGGAGAGCTTACAAACAACGAAAAATTGCAAGACTGCTCAAGAGGAAAGGTATAATTTATTTTATCAAGTCAAAATTTCTGTTTTAACAAGCGCATTATATTTTTAAATTTAAAAAATATTGTTTTAGCTCGAGCTAAAGCTAGGGCAGAAAGAAAAGCGGTAGAAGGTGGAAGAAGGAAGTGAAAAGCAAACCTGAAAAACTTAAAGTTACAAATTTTTTTCATTCTTTATATTATATTTTGAAGCTTAGAGACTTTGATGTTATTAATACTTATATTTTATTTTGTTTAACAAAATTACACAGTATGAAATAAATAAAAGAAATTAAGTTATAACGTATACCTAATTTTACATTTTGTGAATAATCCAAAAATCATTTTTTCGTGGGACGTCGTAACGTAGAAGCCCTAACTTCCAACATAATGGGTCTTTCCTTTGTACTTGGCATAAATGAATGAGCTCTTCTAACTCGATCGCCATCTCTTAAAATAGGCGCAACTTCTATTAATCTCGCTTCCATAACCTCTCTACGTTCTTCCGATAATCGGATTTTATCATGAGCAAATTTTAATTCATCATCTAATAATTTCTTTTCTTGATCTAATTCTTGCAATCGCATTTTTGCAGCTAAAAGAAAATTTATTAGAAAGTAATAGAAACAAATTGGATAGTTCACATCCATCTGTTAAATCTTTAATGATTAAATTTAAAAAAATACCAACCAACCATTAAGTTCAGACTCCTTTTTTAGTTGTAGCTGTTCATATTCAAATCTTTTTCCTCGTTCTTCTTCTAGAAGAAGTTGCTGTTCGATTTGAAGTTTTTCCATTTCTTCTCGTTTTTCCCATTCTTCCGCTAACACTCGCGCCTGTAATGCTCTTACTATTTCTTCATCACGTTTTGCCTGCGTTTCTTCTTCTAGTAAACGTTCTAAATTACATCTAATTTGTTCAAGTTCCGTTAAACGCCGAGATTCTTCTTTTACAACTGCTTCAAGTTCTTTAGCTTGACCTTCAGCTGCTTTACGGGCGCTTCGTTCGTGTTGCAGTTGAGCTCTGGCTCTTGCAATTTCTTGAGATCTCCCCTGGCGTTGCAGTCTTCGTTTCGAAGCTTGAAGACGTTGATATGTTTGGTAAGTTGCGGAATGATCGGCCGCCAATTGAAGAGCTGAAATCCATTGTAACCTTGTCATATGATCGGTAGTTGCCAATTCAAATATTCTTTCTGGAGTTTGTAAAAGTATTCGATAATCCGCTTTAGGTTCAACTTTGCTACCAGGTTCTATTGTTAAAGAACCGCATTTTTCTTTTTCCGTCCTACTTTTATAATAACTTAAGTCAGACGGTCTTAAAACAAACCAATATTCCTTTAAAGAAGGAAAGATATATCCCTTTTTATACAAAAATCCCTTTTTAATCACATCTTCCACAAAAGTTTGATGCAAATCAGAAACCGCTTCTTTAATGGCATCTGAATCTTTTATGCCGGTAAGACAACGAGATTCGAGCACTGCTACGAAAGGAGCCAAACGGAAAGATCCTATCGATACACTCAAATCTGTGAAATCTTCTTCGTCCCATGCACAGCCCAAGGAATTGGCTAAAATTTGTGCCACATATGAAGCTTCAGATGGATGAAGTAGTACTTGATACTTTTCATCAACTTTATCTGGAACCAGTTCGGCTAATACGCAAAACACTCGAAAAATTTGGAAAATAGATTCTTCCGAAAATATTCGTCTGTCTTGCGACACGTAACGCTTTTGACAAACGTACCAACAGGTTTGTGCAATTTTCGTTTCATATTCACGCAGTTCAGACAATGGTAGCTTATCAGGAAGAGATGAAAATACCTCGCGTTGCAGGTAATACTTAAAGTGATCAAAATTTAACGAGGAAGTACTGCGGTAATGCTCTAAGCCTCTTTCGACACCGTAGAGATCCAACAAGGTACCAATATTGGCTGTAAGTACCTGAAAATAATTTAAGTTATTTTTTTTAAAACGTGTTATCTTGAATCTGATCGACCTTCTTTTAATTAGCAAGATTAGTAGGTCAACCTTCATTCAATGCATCTTCAAGTGACTCATCGCTAACTTGGTCTTGATGTAAATTTGGAGTATTCAACTCGGAATACGTCAGAAGATATTTTTCGCGGGTTTACTTTGAACAATTAAATGGGTTAACGCAAGTTGAAATTTTATTATTAGACGCAGACACTGAACAAGTATTTAATTATTGTTTGTTTAAACAATAATTATATTTATTGCTGCGTCAATTTATATAATGTAATATTGTTCTCTTCCTGGGTTTTACAATGAATTGCGTTTTTCAAATTTAATATTTTCATTCAAACCGGTAAAAAATTCAAAGTTGTATTTATCGTCGAACAAAGTAAATTAAATGTTACAATTAATATGTATTTTTTTAATTTATAATTGTTATTAGTAATGTCGGTGAAGGACGCGGTTCACAATAAATTTCTATAACCGATAAACACAGAGCAACATTCATTTTCTTTATAAGGCACTCGAAAATAACCACCTGTTACAATTATCATTAAATATGAATTAATTTAATTGGTAATGCGATTTTTAATTCGAAAAATTAATAAATTACACTAAATTACAGTACCTTTAATTTAGTTTTTTGCACTAAACCATCCTGATCTTGCTGTAAGACTGTAAATGCATGCCACACATAATTGGTAACATTTTCGAGCAACACAGCCATGCTAACTTATTACTTAAATGTAAATTGAATGCTAAGCACTTATCTGATTCATTTTCCAGGTCCGTAGTAAGTCGACGGCCACACTCCTACTACTTCTCTATTTTAAATAAATTTACCCAAAAAGGTTAACATTTAGTATCAAGAGCGTCGATGTACTGTTACATTTAATGGTAGAAAATACAAAAGCAAATAAATTCGTCATACGGAATAATTATATGTACTTATGAAATAATATAATATTTGATAATAAAATTTATCAAGCTATGAATCACCAGAAAAAAATTATAATTATTATAATATTCATATTTAAAAGTAGTTAATGAAATATTTACATTACTCATTTTTAATTTTAAGAACTCAATGATACATTTATTCAATTTAAACGATTTAAGTTTACTTACACTAATATTACAATGAACATTTTTTAAATAAAAGTATTGTATAATTTCCAATCTTGAAATTTTGAATAAAAAATTAAAAATTTTAAAATTATTTGAAAGAAAATAATTTTTTTAAATATTCCTTATAAAAAGCGTGAATTTGTCTACAAATTATAACCGAACTCTTTATAGCTGCAAATCAAAGTTATGGATTAAATTAAGGGGTAAAACCATTGTAACAGCTGTAAAAATAGCGTTTTTTTGACATTTTTTTTTGCATAGAAGGAAAGGTAGTAGAATAATAATATTTGAGGTAGGTATTCAGTATATATTTAAGTATTAAACAAAAAATTATCATCTAGAAATATTAAGAAATGGCGACACTGAAGCCATTCTCGTGAGGGTTATTGAATTTGAGGCGCTCTGCGGCACGCAGTGTAGCTTGTCTAAATTTGAATCTAAAATAATACAAAAAAAAATCACTTAATTTACATGTTCATAGCTAGAGAAATACGTACGGGATTTTAAAAATATTGATTTTTGTGTGATTGACGGGTATTTGAATGAAAACTTTCAATTTTCGACACAAAAATCGGTAATCATTTGTTAATAAATAATGCAAATAAATAAACTTATTAAAAATCCCGTACGTATTTCTCTTCAAAATATTATTATAAAGATATTGTCAAAAATTCGAACGTAAAGAACAAAAATTGTTGGAGTTATGCTGCGTGTCGTTTTGAAAAATCGTGTTTAATATTGAAATGTGTTATAGACATAAAAAAAATTAAAAATTTGACTGTTTGAAATTGTTTACCTTTAATCTGGTATCCCAAGACCATAAAGGTGCTCTTCTACATTAAAATATTCTTCCTCGTTCTCTTTTATCGAAGTTTTTATGCTAGAACGTGCGTGTTTTGCCGCATCTGTCAAATACTGCTCGGCGGGCTTGTTCAGCTTAGTATCGGCTTCTAGACCCAAACTGTATGATTTCTTTCCTTTCTTGCCTCGGTATACCTTTGAGTCACTCATTGTAACTTAAAAACACTTTGAAATTACAAATCCACTGTTAAAAATCAGCACTACACACAAATTCCGTGATTTCAAAATAAAAAAATTGTATATTTGCGACGAAATCAAAAATCCGTTTAACAAAGTGTAAATGTAGGTTTAAAACATAAAAAATATATTCTTCTTGCACATATACTGACACTACACTAAAAAAAAACAAAAAGTAACCCATTGGAGTTATTTTCCGGTAGGGATTAATTTGTAGCAGGTAGGCGCTGCAATCCGACACTCTAGGGGTACAAGAAAGAAGTTTTACTAAACAATTTTTTTTTCAGAACCTTCCAGAAGGTTCAAAGTTTCTTTTAAGCCAATAAAAAAAAATTAGATTTTCTTAAAAATTTACTATGGTTTTACCTCTTAAGAAAAGAAATTTTAAAAAAGTCGAAGATCCTTGGAAGAAAAAATTCGCAAACACATCGATTCTTGTTTCCTGATGGAAAATTTAATGAAGTACAATGCAGGTTTAATAATTTAAATAATAACATAATAATAACAATAAAATAATAACAATAACTAAAAAAAATGTAATTTTTTTATTAAACACATTTTCGTTCAATGAGTGGGTCAACATTTTACCAAATATAAAAAAATAAGAATTATCCTGCAAAAGCTTATTAGATAAATCTGATTTTGAGATGTTTAATATTTTCAATTTTTTGGTTTAAGTACGAAAATGTGTATGAAAAGAATACTATGATGTTGAAGCGAAAAATTTCGACTCCAATTCAAAGTTATAAAAATACATTTAATAAAAAAAAGTTTCAAATTATATTTCACAAGTTAATAATTTATATATTAAAAATACATTTAATCAACAACTTTAATAAACCACAAACTACAGATTACAGCATTGTAATTACAGTAGAATCTCGATTATTCGAGTGCGGTTTAACCGTACCGGCGGATTGTCCCTGAAATATTTTGGTAAATTATTATCAGTTACTATTAGATGTTTCAGAAACTCTAGTAAGCCGACCGGCACAGATAATTGAGAGTCATATGATCTAAGGTCACAAACATGCCAAACTCGCAGACTATTTCAAAAAAGTTATTAAAAAATATGGCATATATTTAAGTTTAATAAAATTTGTTAACTACATTATTATGCATTATGCAATAATTTACAATTATCTGTGTTTTCAGTTACACATCTAAATGCCCGATACCAACAATTCCGGATAATCGAGGTTCTACTGTACTCTAAGAACCAGGTAATTTTTCTAGTGTCCTCTTGATAAATTGTTGGTATACCTACTTTTATAAATTTTTATTACAAATTTTTGATATTTTGGGCCCGATCAACCCAAAAACGTTTAAGGTTATTTTATCAGAAAATTTCTCTAAAATTTTTTATCGAATTTGTTTCAAATTTACGAGCTTATTGTATGTATATTAAAATTATGATTATCTGAATGAAAAGTTGCATAACTTCAATACTATTAGACGTAGTAATGAATTACTGAATTCAACCAACATACCTATATATATAATAATAATACAATAATATATAATTATTATGATCGAGTAAAATTAACAACTATGTAACTTTTTTTGCAAATCATAAATCTTTGTTGCTAGGTTTTATTTGCCGATGATTCTAAATGCGACCTTCCATGTTCGATGACTCTTTGGAATGCATGTGTAAATTTATAGACCTAGTTTTTAACTGTACTGCCCATGTATACTAAATACATCTTCCAAAAGCTATTTTTGAAAAAATCCAAATTTGCCAGAAAAAAAGTTTTGCATGCTTTTTTATTAATATCTGTAAAATGATAAAATATAAAAATATACAGAAAATGTAGACCGCCTGGAGAGCTAAAATTTGGCACAGGCTGTTTGGTTCTGAAAAAATTTACCAAACAATAGTTTTCTTTCTTTTTGACCTCGCTGTTCTTTCATTTGGCCAGACTTGTAATCTTGACTTGACTATCTAAGTGACTGACAAAACATGACTTGTACTTGATGTAATCCACGAAGTCCGAGATTCAAACCCAAAACTTTCTCTTTGCAATTTTTTCAATTCATTGTTGTGGTTGCTGAACAAGAATTGTTTTTAATGTTTTCACAGTTATTAGTTTTTAACCAACGCAGCATAACCTTACATACACATACATTACTTAATTATTAAATCGTTCCGTTGATCTGAGCGTGCGAACAATAGGCGAAAGCTTTTACGTTCAAATATCGGCTTTGCTAGTAGTGCTGCTGCATTATAAAAGCCCAATTTTAATCTTTGGGTTTCTTAAACATATTAGTACATTACTGAAATAAATCATTAGAGCTCATATATAAGCTTAGAGTGTGAAAGTGTTATTTTGGCACACAGTTGAAAATAACAGGACGCAGCCCTAAAATACGATGAAGAACTTTCATCATAATAGCGTATTGACTTTATTAGACACCAATTACTGGAAATTTATTATACATAATTAATTGTTATATTATCTATTTCAATACTTCAGAACTTATCTAGGATAAGGAAACATTGGAATTTTATTTAAAATATTAGATACGTTAATAAAAATCCATTAACCTGTTTTATATACATAGTACGTAGTACTCATATTAAATAAGCACAGCAAAACAAAATAATTAAAACAAATTTTAAAATTTGACAACAATTAAATTTTTATTAAAGTACTTCATTATAGTTGATCACCGTTGTAATAATTTTTTTAATGGAACTAAGAATTATTTATTTGATGACCTTATTCATTAAGTAACTGATAATTAATTTATAATTAGTTTATTTTGTATTTCAAAAATAGTATATTGTTTTATTTAAAGCTAATGTTTAACTTTTTGTGACAAGTTTGTAGGATTTCTACACAAATCGCATTTTCTCTGAAAAAACCATGCTATTCTTTTATTACAACATAAAAATTTTATTAACTGACGGCTATGAGCGGCACTAAAAAGATATGATGCCGGCCATTATTTATTTTTTTTAACTATTGCATTTACGAAAAGAAACACTTCTTTGATTAATATAATATAAACCTTTAATATAGTTTTCAGAATAAGTAATTTTATTAATTGCAATTCTAATGAAAGTAGATGTACATACGTAAAAACTATTATTCTCGTTTTGTTAATATTCTTTTCCATACTTTGAATCTTTAATTTCTTATATTATGAGAGTAAAAATTTTATTTTTAATTATTATTATGTATTAGGTAGGTATTATAAAAAAAAACTACTGTGAAAAAAATGCACTAAAAAGTAAAAAATAATTACGTTATTTAGTTACTTCAACCCTTCAACTTAGCTGGCATAGGCGGTCAATTATTGTAATCTTTGCAGTCGGTGCCGGCCAAGCTTTTAAAAAATTTAGTTGTAGTAATTTAGCCAGCTTGGCTGTCACCGACTGCAAAGATTACAATAATTGACCGCCAATGGCTAGTTGAAGTAACTAAATAACGTAATTATTTTTTACTTTTTAGTGCATTTTTTCACAGTAGTTTTTTTTAAGTCGGTTTTTTTTTTATTTTTTTTTATCCTTTTTAGTACATGTTGCGTTTCGTAACTATTTATGCCGAGTATGGGTAGACCTACTAAACGCAAAAAGAATTTTGAAAATCCGATCATAGTTGATATAAATGTATTTACCTTATACTTAACGTACTACTTAGAAGATTAATAAAAGTAGGGTACTTAAGAAAAGATTGTGACCCACCGGGCAAGAACAGATAATATAAAACAGGTACAGGTACTCAGTACTTAATGCGTTATTAAGCCGATTTTGTGGAGAGTTGAGGAGGAGTTTGACGGTTTTTCGGGTTTATCTTCGAAGTTTAAGGTCCAATACGAATGAAATTATAATGGGACCAACTTGGAACTATACTTGATTCAACGCCAAAAGAATTTTGAAAATCAGTTCATAAATGACGGAGTTCTGAGGTAACAAACATTAAAAAAAATATAAAAAAAAATAAAAAAAATATAACCGAATTAGTAATAGAAAAAGTAATAAATATCAAATAACATTATAATACCTATTTAGGAGAGATTATAGTACATGAATGATTTGGAAGTCCTTCGTGACGGGATAAAAAAAGATTCTTGCAAACTCTATTGGTGAGTAAGTTGTTTGAAATGTTTATTTTTAGGTTGGCTTTTAAAAATTCAACCAATGAACAGCAGAAAAGCATATTATTTAAAATAGTTTTGGAAAGCGTCATAACTTTGATAATATTTAAATAACAACACTTTAATTTTACAAGCATTATAAAATGTTTTTAAAATACCAAGTTATGATAAATAAAACTACAGGGTGTTTTACATTTTGGTAAAATATTACAATTATTATTATAAGTAGAACAGATAAGTATTATTAATTTTCTTCTCAGTTTTTAATGCATACATTTCACATCTCACTGAATATTTTGTAAAAAAAAAAACCATTTTCTTATATTTCTTATTAATTTTTATAGTTATAATAAAAATTTTGTATCACATGATACAATTAAATACTTTCGATAACGTTCGATCTTATAATAATAATTTTTATTATCAGTACATACATCAAACTTTTATTTAAGTTACCTTTAATAATAAAAAAATTTTAAGCACTTATTTAAACACGTATGTGGATATTATATTTCCAGTAGGAAATCATTTCGTTAAAGGTATGATTAGGTAAAGTTACCAGTAGCAGGAAAACATCGAGTTTGATTATTTTTTATATCTAAAGTAATTATTGTTTATAATATGTATTATATTTGCATTATGTGATTTATTTTAGAATTTTTTCTATGTATGTTAAATAAAATAAACAATGACAGTGCTTACGACAGAAACAAGTGAAAATGTGGTTGAACCTCCAAGTAAGTTAAAAAATTTTCTTTTTGATGTGGTTCATAATTTGGATGTTTTATGCAATTATTTTTATGCAGTAATTTGATTGAAACCTTCAATTTGAAAAGATAAGAACAGTAACCTAACAATAAGTAGATACTTAATATTACATTTATCATTTATCTTATCACAATAAAGAAAATTGTAATAGTTTTATCAAAATTTTGATTTTATAGGGCAGGCGAATAGCATTTAAACCTTATTATGGCAAAATTATAGAAATCTAATAAAACATTATTTAAAATTATTAAATAAAATAAGTTAGTATTATTTTTTAAATTTACAAAGTATCTGCTTATGTAATTAATGTTCTTAGATAGATTAACTTAACTACAAGAATTATCTAAAAATAAGGTTTCTCATTGTCCGCAAATCCTAAAAGTTTTATTCATATCAATTTTTGATCATTGAACATATAGGTAGATCATGGCAATTATACTTAGAAAAATTAATTATCAATTTTAGATTCTGGATTAGTTAAATTAATGCAAAAACTTTGTCATCTCTCACTCTTGTATAGGGGAATTATTCCGAAAAAAAAAAGTCTTTAATTTTAATATCAGAAAATTAAAAATCAAAAATATTATACCTATATTAATTTATAACGATATTAAATTAATTATAGTAATTAGAACAATTATTTATATGAATATATCTATAGATACATTTCTAGCAAAACAAAGCAAGCTACCTAAAGCAGATACCTACTAACGGAAGTGACCACGCGGCAGCCTTGCAATACATGTTATTTTAAGCTTTTGATATTTTATTCTTTCAAGGTTCCTATAATTTTTAAGCTTGTGGAAGGAATCTTATATAGTAACAGCCCGCTCCGAGAAAAAAAAAGAAAATTTTGAAAATTGAAAATTTTGAAAATTGAAAATTTTGAAAATTGATTGCTAAACATTTTTTGTCGTTAAAGTTCTATTTTCAAATTTTTCCTCGGCTCGGGGCTGCCACAGTCCGCCACGGCCATATTGAATTTTTCTGTTCTTCGACGCTCTGCGGCAATCTTCGGAAACGCGTAATTGGAGGTTCTCGCGTTGTTATCTCAAATAAACAGCCCCAATCCGACGGAGAATTTAAGAAAATAGCTTTCCCTAGAAAAATATTTTTCAACTTCGTCAATTTTTCGTCGTGAAAGTTGTATTTTCAAATTTTCCTTCGGCTCGGGGCTGTTAAGACTATATATACATATTGTTATCTTTGACGGTATTGCTTTATCCATAATACTTACCATTTCGTATTTATTTCGGATATATAATTATTATGTTGTACTATGCTATATAAATAAAGCAAAACGCTTGGTATCAACATAAACATTTGAGTAGAATAAAAAAAGTGGTTATGACTTGGTGCGTAAGTGCGTTGACAGTTAACCAAGCACGAAAACCTTTTGGTCGGCACACTGCTAAGAAAGAACATAATCATAATTATAAAAATTATTTGATTTTATATACATAGTTGAACGATATTGAACACATTTTTTTCCATATACTGAAACAGTAATTAACCTTGTTTACTTTTGCCATAGTCATAAATAGGTAACCAACATATCAAAGCAATTTTACATGTTAACTGATGCACAACAAATTATACGATAATTTTTTGTTCTCATAAATAAGTAAAATGTGTTTTAATAACTTGCAAAAATATTGCAGTTCAAGTAAGTAGTAGTTGTGACAGTATAATTTTTGTATTATTACTTATTTGAAAAGTGATTCCACTATTTGAATTTTAGAACATTGAATCGTATTATAATACCATAAAAAGTCAAAACTATTCACAATTTTGATACAATAACGCCTGTTTGCATAATACATAAGTTGGAACCGTACTTAAAATGAACGTAATTGAACATTTTTTAAATTTAAGTATTTTTTAACGATTGAGGTGCAAACAAGCATAACTGAAATCAAAATTTCTTCTGATTATAAATAACTATAGAAAAAATCGATGATTTGTTATTAAAAAAAAATAATTAGTATTCATTTGTAAACTTAACATTTCAACCACAAAATTTTGGTTTCGGTTAAAATATAATTAATTAACCCAATTTTTTTTATTAAAAGCTGGCTAAATTACTAAAATGAAATTTTTTAAAAGCTTGGCCGGCATCGACTGCAAAGATTACAATAATTGACCGCCTATGCCAGCTAGTTGAAGTAACTAAATAACGTAATTATTTTTTACTTTTTAGTGCATTTTTTTCACAGTAGTTTTTTTGAAGTCGGTTTTATTATTTTTTTCTTTAATTTTTATTTCATCCTTTTTAGTGCATGTTGCGTTTCGTAACTATTTATCGAAAGCGAGTATGGGTAGACTTACTAAACGCAAAAAGAATTTTAAAAATCCGATCATAGTTAATATAAATGTATTTACTATTTACCTTATACTTAACGTACTACTTAAAAGATTAATAAAATTAGGGTACTTAAGAAAAGATTGTGATCCACCAGGCAAGAACAGGTAATATAAAACAGGTACAGGTACTCAGTACTTAATGCGCTATTAAGCCGATTTTGAGGAGAGTTGAGAAGAAGTTTGACGGTTTTTCGGTTAATCTTCGAAGTTTAAGGTGGAATACAAATGAAATTATAATGGGACTAACTTGGAACTATACTTGATTCAACGCCGAAAGAATTTTGAAAATCGGTTCATAAATGACGGAGTTCTGAGGTAACAAACATAAAAAATAAAAAAAAATACAACCGAATTGATAACCTCCTCCCTTTTTGAAGTCGGTTAAAAATGGTATTCATAATTTATTTCAAATTATGCGGATTTTTATAATTTTAGTTTATAAAATTTCTTATGCTGTAATAGATCAAACTGCATAAGTAATTGAATAATTCTGTAGTTTTCATTGCTTAGTCTTTCAACTTTCACTTGGGAAAGCAATCTTCAAACTTGTCTTGAATATATTCAGATATTATTCTTTTCCCTGTATTGTACTCTCCGAGTACATAAGTACATAAATGTTCCTATCAGTAGTTGTGATGGTACTCTCGTGGTAACCAAATAAAGAACAATAAAAATATTTAACTTGTAAAATATTTAGTTGTGTTAGAGGACAACGAGTAATACACAACAAAATTAGTTTTATGAATTCAGGGCCAAAGGGTTCTGTCTTAAATCTAGTACCTCTTCAATAGTTTGAAGACTTTTGGAAAACTCGGCCAAGTAGAATTTATAAAAAAGTATAAAAAATTTATAATTCAGATAAATTATTAAGCTGTTAACAAACTTGAGAATGTTACTAATAAAATATTACAATTAACTAATTGCAATGATTAATAAATATATTACCTTCTGTTTCATGTACTATTTACTGCTAAATTTGTATTTAGTTTTTGTTTCGACTTAATTCTAAATAATATAATTATAATTTTAATAAAAAAATTGTATTTTTGTCGCTTCATTAGTGAGAATAATAACCTGCTTGTTACATAACTACATCGGTTTGTAAATTTGTAGTATAAAAGAGTACAAATCTAAACTTAAGAATTAACAAAATTTTTGCCAAGGTTAAATTTTTAAAATAAGTATCTACCAAGAATCTGAATTTAAAAAAATTAAAGTTTTTAGCTTATGGAAGTTTACAGTAAATATTTAGAGGTTGAAATTACTATGTACCTGCTTAAAAACAATTCTCTAAAACCATTATAATCAAATTGCGAATATACAACACTAATTTCATATCAATAATGTCGTGATGAAGGTTAAAAAGTTTTTACAAACATCATTTCAGGTTTTTAAGTAAGCAGTTAATTAACGCACTGTTTATTAATAAATTCACAAATCAATTTTTATGATAAATGCATTTACGTAATATATGCCGCTGATGAGATCTGAAAAGGTGGTAACACATGTATGTCTCATAAGATTTGTTAATTTTTAATTTGTTAATTTTCTAAACAATCGCATTGATATCAAGAATATATCTAACATTTTTGTTAATTCAATAATTTTTTAATACGATCTATTATTAATTTTAGCTGCGTGCTATGGAGCGCGACATACCCAGGCGATTATGTTATTTTTATTAATTACCATAGGATATGCAATGAGAGTAAATCTTTCTGTTGGAATTGTAGCTATGACAGATCCGAATGCAAATCCAAGTAATCCAGACATACCAGTAAGTCTAAAATAATTTAAAATTTATTTTATTTTATATCTGTACGTTTTAGACTTACGATTGGAGTGACACAAAAATTGTTTTGTCGTCATTCTTTTGGGGTTACGTAATAACACAAATAGGAGCTGGGCAATTAGCAAAAAAGTTTGGAGCAAAGTGGTTTATAGCCGGTACCATGTGTATATGTTCTTTATTTTCAATACTAATTCCTGTTATGGCACCGCTGGGCTCTTGGGGCGTAATGGTTTGCAGAGTTATCCAAGGTCTCACACAAGGATTTTTTTTCCCATGTTGTCATACAATATTAGCAAAATGGGTACCACCAACTGAAAGGTCCAGAATAGGTACTTTTGTTTATGCAGGTAAAATATTTTTAAAGTTCTGAAATTCCTCATTGATTGTTAAACTTTAGGAGGTCCATTTGGCACGGTAGTATCATTACCCACTACTGGTTGGATTGCAACAAGTTCTATAGGTTGGCCATATGCATTTTATATTTTTGGCATAATTGGCCTGCTATGGGCAGCTGGCTGGGCATTCTTGGGTAGAAACAGTCCAGCTGAGCATCCATTCATTGATCCCCAAGAAAAAGCTTATATTGAAATGTCACTTGGACAACAGGAAAAAAAAGTATTAATATAACATTATAAAACATGAAATTCATAATTTTACATTATATTTCAGCTACCACCAACTCCTTGGAAAGCACTTGCTACTTCTCTTCCGTTATGGGCAATCCTTGTAGCACATTCCGGTCAAAATTGGGGATTTTCAACTTTACTTACCAATATTCCTACTTATATGAACGACGTTTTAAATTATGACTTGGCAAATGTACAGACTTTATAAAAAGAATTACCAAATCATATTTTAATTATTAATTTTTGTAGAATAGTTTGTTATCTGCAGGACCGTACTTTCTATTTTGGATTTTGAGTTTTGCGTTCAGTTCCGCCAGCGATTACATAATTTCCCACAATATTTTTTCGGTTGGAGTAACAAGAAAGATTGCGAATAGCATTGGTAAAACTGATAAAAATTGAAATATAATTTAACCAAGATATATATTTCAGGACTTTATGTACCAGCGGCAGCTTTGCTAACCTTAGGATTAATAAGCAGCATGGAGGACATTGCAAATCCAACTTTAGCTCTACTATTTATAGCGGTTGGCATTAACTCGTGCTGTTTCTGTGGATATAACGTAAATCACATAGATTTATCGCCAAATCACGCAGGTACGCTCATGGGAATAACCAATGGATTTTCTAACATATTTTCAATTATTGCTCCTCTCATTATACAGTTTATTGTAACTGAACAGGTAATTATATTTTTAAAGATATTTTGCTGTTAAATAAAATGCATTAATATTTTATAGGGAAATGCAGAACAGTGGGCAATAATATTTTTTATAGCATCGGGTGCCTATATAATTGGAAACACGTTCTTCATAATTTTTGGTTCAGGAGACATTCAATGGTGGGATGCATATGAACCTAAAAATCCAGATGCAGGTAACGTTTACTATTTTTCTTATTTAAAGGTCAAACGCAATGTAAATTCCATACATTAATTACATCGAGTCAAAAAGTTGAAATATTTTGATCGTTTCACCTCAGATTTTTTGCTAAATCATGCTATACGATGATTTCCACGCAACAGTGGAAAAGGGAAAACGTCATTTTAGTAAAAGGCGGTTAAGACTTTTTGCCTTTCCATCATCGATATGATAATTTTGTACTCAAGTTAATCTTTTGTTAATCTCTTTGACTTTTTTTCTATATTAGAGAACTATTTTTTTATTTTTGCTTTTATTTTGCTTCTAGAAGTTATTTTACCATTCATATAATATAATCATAGTACCAAAATTTACAAATTAAAATTACATTTTTTTTTCAGAGTCAGTTTCTTCACGTACAAATAAATCAGTGCCAGAGTAATGCAGTTCTTCGATATATCCAGATCAGTTTTAGATTCTTGTAAGCTTTTACAACTTGCAAGCGACATGTGAAAATACTCGTTACATTGAATACTTCTTGGAATGTAACTATTTTTTAATTACCAATTTTTGTATTTTCAATAATCAAATAATTTATTTTTTCAAATAAAAAAATTAAAATAAATTATATTATACATAGATTACTTATAACAAGTAAATTACTGTTTTTATAAATAAATTACCGAAATATGTTATTTTTGTTTTACATGCAGTTCTTCAATCTCCACTTAATACAGTTATTATAATTTTATGCTGAAACCACACCAAAATCAAGTTCTGTTGGTTCTAATTTCAATTATGTATTTAGTCAGAAAAAATTCTATCGACTACATTTCTTTTCTATGTGTTTCTTCTTGCATGTATAAGAATGACAATGTATGTGTCTGAAAATATAGTATTTATAAAAAAATGGATGGCTGAGACTCTTTAGAGAAGACCCAGCAATTTCTTCTTTCTCACATGGTTGAAAATCGAAATTTCCAACCTTTTATTTCGTGAGAATACCCAAGGTGGAAAAACTAGCTCTTTTCTTTGCGGAAGCCAGGGATGAATCCGGCGTAGCCGCAACAAGTTTGCACTCTCTCTCGTAACAAAAAAAAAGTTCCTACAATGGGGAGCAAACCCGGAAGGAACGTTCGCCACGACCGACGTTCTAAACATTCAACAACAATTCTTCAATGAAAACTTCCAATAATTGGAATCTTTAAAACGGGGCTTGAGCTCAAAATTAGATCAAAAAATCTTTGAAGCAAACGTCGGCTATATCGACGAACACAGCTGACGATTATCAAAAAATATTATCGGTGTTGTGCAGCTCTGCAGATGAAAGAAACGAAAAGAAAGTAATAAAGAAAAAAAACTTATCTTATTGCTGCTGTCGAGTGGTCGCTATCGCTTGATCTTTCAGGTGTTGAAGAAATCCAATGACGAAAAAAAAATCCAAAGAACACAATTTCCTTAAAATTGGCGTAAATCCGCAAGAAAGAGCGGTGGTACTCCAGTAATTTTCACTAAACAAAAAATTACCAATCACTACCCCAAAATCAAAAGTAAAAACTGACTTTCTCGCCGACCAAAAATCGGATCTCCTTTCTAATCCCCGCACCTTTTCCTCCTATCTCCCGTCATGCGCCTAAAACGTCCTGGCTCGCAATCTTTTCGTATTCATAAAAATACAAATACGAGGTGTAGCCAAAAGAATCTAACAAAACTCAAAAATTTGTTACATATTGTCTTCGGAACAAACTTTCATTATAATCAAATACCTATGTGAAAATAGGACAAAATTAGAATATCCCCTTAATACAAATATCTTATCCTGATATATTATGTTTGTGTAAGAGTAAATAATATTGGGAAGTACAAATATAAATTTCGAGTTAATTTAAAAAAAATTAGAAAGTGCATTCTTCGCTCATTAAGAGCCAATTTAAATATTGGTGGAAACTGGCGCTTGGAAGTAATAACATAAAACATTAGTACTTGATATAGTACTGAAAATTGGACATTGATCTTAATGTCGAAATAGTAATTAACCTTACGTTTACCTATATCAAGATCAACTAGCTATAATAATTATGTGTAAACTTTTTTTAAGTTACATTATTTAGATGTAATTTTATATAATTATAATGTTTAGTGATAATGATAACATTATAAATTTAACAATTATTAAACTAATATTTATTCAAATCACTGTAAAACGACTGCAAAGATAATTTAAATCCTCTTTCTGTTGTTATACTTTTTTCTAAATTTTCAATTCTAGAAAATGAACTTGCTTTCCTCTAACAAATTTATTGCATTGCTTAATTTTTAATGAATGCAAACAAACTCAGCAAACAATAGATATCATCAATATTTTGTTTATAATATATTATATAACTATTATAACACTATTCGAAAATTTGATTTTCTTCATGGCCTATAGGAATTCATTTACATCAAATTGTAAATTATGATAGTGCTACAACTTTTTGAAGGATTAGAAAGGAAATTTTGAAGGATTAAAAGTAGGTAGAGGGCTCTTACGTTTTTTTGACCATCGTGGAAGGAAGGTCGATTTTAGTGTGAACAAATGTTTTAAAAGTTATTTGACAGAATGGGGTGTTAGAAATTTCAAGTTAATAAGTAGTAACTTTAATGGCTCTAGAGGCGTAGACGTTGATTTAAGTTTAAAACTATTTTAAAATTACTACTTCTTCAGTTTAAGATTTAGTTTATTGGTTTGAGATTATGATTTATACATTATTATATTTAAACAGGATGGGGCTAATGTAACGAAAGGGATTGATTATTCATATGTGACCTAGGAGGTATCTTTATAATACAAAATATCAGTGTTGATTGGAGATTATTGTGGGCAATACGAAGTAGGGGTATTTGTTTATGATAATTAATATGAAAGCGGTTGTTTGCTGTAGAAAAATATATTGCATTAGATAATTTAATTTAGATAAATTACACAACAGGAAAGAGAATGCTGCCTATCTTAAGATGGTCGTCTCAAGATGTCGTCGAAATGTCTGATCACATAGAAGTAGTAACCGCAATCTAGGACCTTCTTGTGAGCCAGCAAATTAAGTGAGCAAGTTGCTTGATTATTTCAACTATCTGTCAATGAGATAATATCAATAATGATTATTAATAACTGTTAATAATATTAATAAAGTTTTTTTTATTATTATTTGCGGTTACATAATTATTTAGGATAATGACGCTAGATTTAAGTATTGACTAGTTAGAAATTAAGTGGTGACGATCTTAGATTTAAGTACTGACGACATAATAATTAAGTGATGACGATCTTAGATTTAAGTTTGACGAGTTAGTAGTTAAGCGCGGACAATTTAGCATCTAAGGGTTTATTATTTAAAAAGAGAAACCATAATAATTGAAGGTGGTGTTTGAAAGATCTTACATAATATAAAATAATTTAATTGATCATCGAAATACATATAGGCGCTTCTTTACAAAGTATTATAAAGATTGTGGTTGGTCATTACATATGAATAAACAATTACAAATGTTACAATCAGTGGGATTAATTATCGAACAGTTATTAAATCAAATTTCAAACTAAAGTATTCTGAATTAAATGATATCAAGTAGATCAACTTTGCTGGTGAATTGGTTGTTAAACTACCTTTTTTTTTTGGTCAAATAAACACTCATCGTTAAACCGAATCTTGTGTTTTACTTAATTTGTGTGTACTAATTATTCCTTCAGGTATCCTGTCAGTAGTTTCGCCACTGACACATTTAAGTTTAGTTGAGGTTAGAATTTGGTGAACAAGGTACAGATATTCACATTCAAAGAGCCATCCGCAGATTTAAAAGAACTTATAAGTGTTACTACGAAGGGGATCACAACGTGCGAGGTTTCTTTGACGATCACAGCTTTGGTTTGGTTTGGAACTTTGTTCCAAAAAAACCAAATATTACAGTGTCAGACAGTTTGTAAAAATTATTGACGATTCTCTGTACTGAAATTGTTTAGGGATACTTGTCAACAATTTAGTGTGAAAACTTGCTGTGTGCCATCAGACCTCAGACTAACATTTAAAAATAACCAACTTATAGAAAAAACAAAAATTGATAGAATTCTAATTCTACCTTAATTACCTACGGTTAATTTTCTTGAAAAAAAATTCTTTAACATAATGTCACATTGAGTTTTGAAATTCGTTGTAACTAAAAGAAAAACTACATACACAAATAATTTGTATTGTAAAAACTAAATTGGTTACTTACAGAACAAAATTGATCGATATAAGTGCAATGAATTATTTCAAAATAACTCAAAAAAACTTAACAAACAATATTTAATATCATCTTTTAAAGCACTTTTTAAAATCCAGAAATTCTCGACTCTAACCAGTCTTGGTATTTACTCAATTTGTAGTCAACTATATAGTAGTTATTAAGTTTTAATTAAGTTATGTTTGTATATTTAAGATAAGCTACGATAATTGAAAAGAATTTTTGATCTTAGTGTGGTCTCACAAAAAGCGGTAGCATAATTATGCAACCTAACAATTTTACTACTGGTATGTATTTTATATCTGATAATTTCGCTTCAAATCAGTTACACTAAGGCTTTTAAACCTGAATTTTCTAGGTTAGGTATTAATTAAAAGTAGTCATCGCGTTTTATCTTATTGGATCATTATCGTGTCAAAGGGTCAGATGTTAAGAGGTTGAAATATAATAAACTTACTATTCGTTTAAAATTAATAACTATCACGTTAATCGTTAATCATAAATAAAATATTTAAATTAATTAACATAATAAAAATAACCCGAAAACTGTACTACCAAGAAGTATCTAAAAATATTATTACGATTTAAGTATCTTTTATTTATAATAAAGATTATTAAAAAAAAGTTGAATCAAAATTATATAACAATCTTAATATGTTATCATATAGGTTAGCTCTACTCTTTTTATTTATTTTTTGGAAAAAAAAATTTTTAATGTAGGGGAGACCGGAGTTGATTTGCGAAGTTGAATTGACTTACCGTATAACTTAAAATCTAAAACTGTTAAGTAATGTGGTTAATATATTTTGTGACAAAGTACCAGCAATTTTTGATCCGTTCATTGATTGAACCGATCAATCATAAAACATTAATATATTTATATATTACTACTAGGTTCCACATTCTGGATACAAAGGTTTTAGTCGGTACATGATCACTACAAGTTAATAAAAAATATCTTTCGAGATAATCCCGAAACCGGTAGCATGTGTTCTCCATAGTAGTCCATGCGTTGGCTTATCATCTCAATATGCATAGGTTATAAGCTGACGAAACTGTTTCTCCAATAGCTTCACGCCACGGTTTGGATATTTATCGCTAGAGAAATATTTATCTTTTGATAGATGATACTACCGAAATCTATTCAAGTGATCAAGAAGACTGCACAAATACTTTACTAAATTTTGTAAGACTTTACATGCAGACTCACGAAGACTTTTTCATTTCACAAACTTTATTTTGTCTACACAAAGTGAGGTTTAAACTTATTTTTTTCAACATACATTTTATTTCTAGGTGCAATATACGGAGCACGCCATACCCAAGCAATTTTGTTATTTTTACTGATTGTGATTGGATATGGAATGAGAACAAATCTCTCTGTAGGAATTGTGGCTATGACTAATGAACATGCAAATCCTTACAAAGACATACCGGTTAGTTTTATTATGAAGGTTCTAAAATATATAAAACCTTCAAGTTTCTTATTTCAGACGTACAATTGGCAAAATAAAAATGTTATTCTTTCATCATTTTTTTGGGGTTACGTGGTAACACAATTAGGTGCCAGTCAGTTAGCAAAAAAATTTGGAGCAAAATGGTTTCTATCGGTAGCGATGTGTATATGCTCTCTATTTTCTATTTTAATTCCCGTTATGGCACATTTAGGTTCGTGGGGTGTAATGGCCTGTAGAATTATACAAGGTCTCGCCCAAGGATTTTTCTTTCCATGCTGCCACACGGTATTGTCAAAATGGGTTCCTCCGACTGAGAGATCCCGAATTGGAACATTTGTTTATGCCGGTAAAAATAAATTACTTTACTATGTAAGTATTTTATTTGCTTTTAATTATTTCCAGGTGGTTTACTTGGAACGGTGATATCATTACTATCAACTGGATGGATAGCTGCAAGTCCTATAGGTTGGCCGTATGCTTTTTACATCTATGGTATAATTGGTTTACTATGGTCTGCTTTATGGTCCGTTTTAGGTAGAAACAGTCCAGACGATCATCCTTATATAGATCCACACGAGAAAGATTACATTCAAGAATCACTTGGACAACAAATAAAGAAGGAAAGAAAAAAACAATTTAAATTTAAAAATTTGAATTAAATTTTATTATAGGTACATGATACACCTTGGAAAGAAATTATAAGTTCTCTTCCTGTATGGGCAATACTAGTAGCTACTTGTGGCCAATTTTGGGGATTTGTTACTTTGATCACAAATATTCCTATTTATCTAAACGATGTTTTACATTTCAACTTAAAAAATGTAAGAATTTCTATAATGTGTTTTAATAATATATTGTGCTGAGAAAAATTTCAGAATAGCTTGTTATCGGCAGGACCGTACTTTCTATTTTGGATTTTAAGTTTTGTATTTAGTTACATTAGTGATTATACGATAACACACCGCATTTTTTCAATCAGATTAGCAAGAAAGGTTACTAACAGTATTGGTAAAACGATAGTCATTTTTAAAATAAACATAAAAAAGCAATTAAATTTTAGGTCTCTTTGTCCCGGCAATATGTTTGTTAATTTTGGGACTAATCAGCAGTAGAAATGACATAACTACCATAACTTTGGTTTTACTTTATATTGCAATTGGAGTTAACTCTTGTGCTTATAGTGGATTCAATGTGAATCATATGGATTTATCGCCAAATCACGCTGGTACACTTATGGGTTTAACTAATGGATGTTCAAATATTTTTTCTATATTTGCACCTCTTGTTGTACAATTTATTGTAACAGATCTAGTAAGTTAACGTTAATTCCACCAAAAATCAGTTTTATTTATTATAACTTTTTGGATAGCAAAAACTGTGTGTATCAATAGAAGGGATGTTCAAATTTGAACTACAGGATTTTTTTGTCTTAATAATACTCATAGTTCTTCAGACTCTGTCACAGCCGCTCTTTGTGACCAGGAACATGAAATTTTTTGATCAGATTTTAAATTGTTTGTCTAGTTGGCATATGATTACAATTAAAAATAGTAAAATTGCACAAATTTTATGCATTGTTCTGCCATTTAACTGTACATGATTAATTTAATTCAAGTTTTCAGATGACCACCGTCACTTTTGATAATGGAAAGACATAAATGATAAAGTTGAAAATCCTGTAGGTAAAATTTGAACACTTTAGATAATTATAGATGCCATGTACTTACCATTCCAATTTTATTACATAGAAAAATCCAGAACAATGGGCAATAGTATTTTATATAGCTTCATTGGCTTACATAATAGGAGGTTTGTTCTTTATATTTCATAGTTCGGGAGAAGTTCAGTCTTGGAACTCAAATGAATCTGAAAATGACGTTACAGGTAATTTTTAATTCATAAAAATTTTATTTATCCAGAACATACTTTTGTATCGCAATTTAATGAAAATTTGAAATTAAATTAAATAAATAGGTACTCTTTCCCCTTCTGTTATATTTTAATTTGTTTGATTTACTTTTATAATTAAAATTTATTTTAGAGTCGATGTTATTAAGCATTCGTCCTGCTAAGGAAGAAGTTCAATAATTTTAATTGATAATTCTCCAGCTTTCTAAAATAATGGTTCCTATTTAACAGAAAAGGATTCGGTAGAGCTGTGTTTTGTGTTTTCTATATAAATACAAAAAAAAATATGTGAATTAATAAATTAAATGTTTTTATTTAAAATTTATTTGTATATATTTTGCTTCTTACCTCTGCCACGTGCAATTTAAGGATTACCATCAGATGATGCGATTTCTTTTAGTATTTAGAAATCTTCCGATGTAATTCCTTATTTAAAATTCCTTTAGAAAATTACTCATTTGGTTAACCAAATGTATGTACTTAAATTTGTACCTTGGAATGGAAACTGCAAAACTGGTAATTAGACGTTTTCTATTTTTCCTACAAATATCATTTAAAAATCGCTTTGTTGTAGTGTTAATAATATAGCATATTAGAATTTTTTTTGTTATCTTTGTAAAATATCATAAATTGCAATAGAACATAATTTTTACCAGAAATACGTAAATTTAGACATCGTCTGACCTTTTACCCTTTCACCCACAATATCTCTAAAGGTTTTATAGATAAAATGGACCTCGAAGTCCTTTTTATTAAATCATTGTACTTTGACACGTTAGCAGCAATGCCTTACTTAATTTTTCCTAGAGCAAAAATGTGCATTTTGTGCCAAAGGATAACTAAATTAAGTAAATTAATTAAAATATTTATTACATTTATTGTAAAATTTTTATTTTTAGTATGCAGGTATAAGCTATCGTCAGAAATTTTTTGTCTTTTTCCGATATTAGTAATCATAAAATTTGTAAAATAAATGTTTAAGAAAAATTACATTTTTTATTCAGAATACCTAGACATAACCAGATTGCTTTAGAATGCAACCTCGATAGTCCAGGCCACGGTATTTTATATGGAATCCAAGTTGTTTACTTACCAGACGGTTGCGGTTAATGGGGAATCCACACTAATTGAATTTTCTACAAATCAAAAATATTAATAGACTTTATTAGCATTAGATATTTAAAAATTATTAATAGGTTCCTATTTATATTTGCTTCTTCAAACAAATATTAGTTTATTTTTCTAAATTTTGAAATTTTAGTACACACACCATGCACTTAGTGCAATTTATTATTTTATAAATGGAATTTAAAAAATTCTCATTAATTAGTTAAAAACAATAATTAAACTACAGAAAATACAAACTGGAGTGAGAGTTGTTAAGAAAGTTGCAACTTTAAACCTTCATCTTTTCTTTACTTTTGACCTAGTAGGATTTTTTCGATTGATTAAAATGGATTTAAAAAAACTTAAGAAGGTGGGGCAGCCGTTTATAAGTTTTTCAATAAAAATTTTCAATTTGCGTTAAATTTGAATTATCATGTGGGTAATTAATTAATTTAATTAATGGTGCACATCGCTAATAGAGTGTTAGAAGGTTCAGCCTTGTACGTGTAAAAAATTATTGTAATCTGCATTTAAGGTCAAGGTAGATATTACTATTTAACACACTGCACGTATTTTTTTCATTGCAATTAAAATGTCCGTAATAATAATAAAAATCTTGCAAATCATCAAAAATTTCGATTTTTAATTCAATTTCATATTTTGGTTTTGATAGTGAAGCCAAAATATAAATTGTTAAGCTAGTTTTTTAAGATTATACTTTAAAGGGAGTTATTACAAATTTGTTTTTCGCTCTGTTCGTATATAAACAACAAGCAACAAGTTTCAAAGTTTAGTATAAGCGCGACTTTGAAATACCAATGTCAGTTTTGAAAACATAATAAGCATTTGATATAGGTAGAAACGTAAAGTTTGATTTAAAACATTTTTGTATGTAAACGTGACAACTTGAGTAATTAATTTAAAAAATTTGCCATAATACAAATTTTAATTATGGCAAAACATACGTGTCAAGAAAAGAACAACATAGAATTAGGAAATTTCGAGAAAAATGAGAAGAAACAAAATATGGCCAACGTTAAGGCCCCAGGTTAGTAGAATTTTGTAAATATATTTTAAAAAATTTGATAAGAGATTGTGGGTGTTACATTGAGCAGGAACGCAATTAAAAATTATCAAGGTTTAAATTAAACAATTTAAAAGGAAAATGTTAACTGTAAAGTCGAACAAAAAGTTAAATTAAATAATTACAGGAAGAGCCAAAATTGTGTGCTTTTTAAAAATTAGTAAATTTGGACAAGTGATAATTATTTGTATAAAAACGTAATTAGTAAATAATAAATTGAAATTACACAATTGTTATTATTAATTGCTTAAACGTAATGTAATGTATTTTTAACACGATCATTTTCAACAATTTCATAATTATTATTTATGTAGTTCACTATTTAACCCCAAACAAGTATTTATCAACTTTTTATTGACTATCTAAATATAACTCAAATAAATTGGCGAAATCTTACGATTCCAGAGGGTTGCAAGTTACTATGCAGTTGTGCTTTTACACATACGGGGACCATTCAAAAAATTATAGTTTGTGTTTCTATAAGATTCGATACAGATGTTATTTTTAGGATTTCTTTAAAAATTTTGTAATCAAGTATAGGTTGTAACATCATTATCGTAACAAATCTTTAGTTGCTTAAAGTCTGATGTTTGTACTTTGAAATTATAAGATTATTTACGTACCCTGATTACAAAAAGATCAAACTATTAATGCACGTTCTCAATATTTTATGAAAGTTTTTTAACGAACTCGCAAATTTTCCATTGAACCAACAAATTCTGGATTTATTTTTATCTGGATTTATTTCATATTGACATTCCACTTCTTCGCATTTCTTTTTGCAATGTCAAAGCTCTCTCTAGTTACTTCCTTGTGAATATTTTAATTAAAAAGAAACCTTGAGCAAGAAAAACAATTGTTTTGATTATTGAACGGTGTTTAAAACCGTTAACAATAAACAGTACTTCCCTTAACTAATACATTGCTATTCCTCTAAAAAAAATTTATTTTTTTATTTTTATTATTGCAAAACTTAGCAATGATAAAAAAACCAGCATTAATTTTTCGATTTTATTGATATTTATATTTTATTTTACACGATCATTTATATATTTGGATACGCTTTACTGATTATTATTAGAAAAATGCATCTTTTTATAAAAAGCTTAAGTGGTTTCTCCCCAAAACAAAAGTGTTTGGCAAGTAAATATTATGGTAATAATAAACTATATCTTTCAATTTCCAAAGAAAAAATTCTGACCTTGTTGATATAACAGTTTTTGTATTTTATTTATTTATGATCTGAATTTATTGTTAGAAAGGTTAACATTCCGCATGTTAAACCATCTGAATAAGCCTTTGTTATCGGGTTACATCTATAATAAGTTCTTTAATAATACTTGTTCAAATTAAAATGAAAATAATGGTTATTTCCAACAAGCAATTCTGTGATTTAATTTTATTTTTCTACATTGAAAATTGTTTCCAAAATTATTCCACGAACCTGGCAAACCTGGAAAAATTATTGATATGTTTGAAAAGTTATGCTATTAAATTCAAAATTCAAACTTGATTAAAAGTCAAATTTATTTGACTTTTATAAAAACAAAAATCATACCTACTTGAAGCCAAAATGAATAAATAAAATTATTTTGAAAAATTCTAAACCGGAAAACTAAACCAATCCAAATAAAAAACCTAAAATGAAACGTTAGTTGTAATTAATTTTCCAGTAGTTTTCCGGTTTAGAATTTTTCAAAATAATTTTATTTGAATTTAATAGCATAACTTTTCAAACATTTCAATAATTTTTCCAGGTTTGCCTGACGAGATTCCGAAAAACGAAACATACGGTTATATAACAGTGTGTCGCAAACTATATCATTCATTTAAATAGTTTTTGAACAAATTTATGTAAGTTATGAATTAAATTATTCTTCAATTTCATGTAACAGGTAAAAATTAATTTTATAAAAAAAAAATATTATCACATGTTAATAACCTTAACCATTTTATCAAATACTTTTAGTCTACTGTACTTCGTAAAATTTTGAAACTGCTATAACCCCACTTAGAAATATTTGTTTGTATTTTGCTCAGGAAAATTGACGAGAATCTTATTTTATGTCACCAATAATGGACTTGGTGACAAAAATTAAAATGATCGAATTGAGCTGAACTTTTGATAATATTATTTTTTAATATAATAGAACCGGTTAAGAGGGTGAAAAAAATGAAACTAAAAATTTTTGAAAAATATATAATATTTTATTTGTATTATGAATAATTTTTCAAATATATTTGCAAAACATTTTAAATTCAGCTACATTTATACCCAACGTTATAAATCTTATTAAACCTGTGCTATGAATTTTGAACCATACCCTTTGGTATTGCAATCAGTTTAATTATTAAATTTACGTCTATGTACATAATGTATATGCACCTGTACATTTTCAAAGCATAATGTTCTCACCTTGAAAACGCATTGTCCGTACACTTTAGCATTGATATTTCAAGTTATTGATAATGGAAATTCGTAAACTCGCAGCTAAAAAAAGTTGGTTTTTACTAATCTTGAGTTTTTGATTGAAATATGGGTGTGGTTAATAGAATTTTGCTAAGATGGTTTACAATACTTACCTACTAGGGAGACGCACAAATCCTTCATTTAGCTTTACATTATATGTTCATCACAGTTTCGAAGCAAATATTAAATTATTTAATAAGCATACTATAAAGTATTAAATTGGTACAAGAAGGATGCGATCAAAATACGCCAACCAATACATCAGATACGATGTTTTGAAGTTCAATGTTCTTGTGTTAGATAAGTAACTTGGTTGATAATGCAGTAAGAAATTTTCAATCAACTAAAGAAACTGAACAATAAAACTTTGTTTTCGTGCAAGAAATTGTTTAAAATATGAAAATTTTAATATGGGAGTCATAATAACAACATAAATATCTTTCATCCAGCTTTGACCATATTTGCACTTGTTGGAATCTCACTACTTCAGAAAGACGCGATTGTGGAAACCCTATCCAAACCAAACTGTCAGCTATATAATTTGAGCATAGTTTGTCAATCAGCAAAACGTTCACAAAAGTTGGATTGCAACAAAAAAGTCATACTGTATATCTGGTGGGATTGGAAGGGTGTCGTGTGACGATAGCTGGTTGGTAGCTCCTACCAAATCCAATTGTTGATTCCCCCAAGTACTGTGTACAGTAGTTCAAACTGAAAGAAGTTAACAACTGGAAGAAGCTAAGATATTACTAGAAAGAACACTATAAAAACAGGAGCAAATATGCCGACCTGTAATTTTTAACCGACTTCAAAAAAGAAGGAGGTTATCAATTTGGTTGTATTTTTTTTTTAATGTTTGTTACCTCAGAACTTCGTCATTTATGAACCGATTTTCAAAATTCTTTCGGCGTTGAATCAAGTATAGTTCCAAGTTGGTCCCATTATAATTTTATTCGTATTGAATCTTGAACTTCGAAGATAAACCGGAAAACCCCTCAAACTTCTTCTCAACTCTCCTCAAAATCGGCTTAATAACGCATTAAGTACTGAGTACCTGTACCCGCCCGGTGGGTCAGAATCTTTTCTTAAGTACCCTACTTTTATTAATTTTCTAAGTAGTACGTTAAGTATAAGGTAAATAGTAAATACAATATCAACTATGACCGGATTTTCAAAATTCTTTTTGCGTTTAGGTCTACCCATACTCGCTTTCGATAAATAGTTACGAAACTATAAACTATGCACTAAAAAGGATGAAATAAAAAATTTAAAAAAAAAACAACTTAAAAAAAACTACTGTGAAAAAAATGCACTAAAAAGTAAAAAATAATTACGTTATTTAGTTACTTCAACTAGCTGGCATAGGCGGTCAATTATGGTAATCTTTGCAGTCGGTGCCGGCCAAGCTTTTAAAAAATTTAGTTTTAATAATTTAGCCAGCTTGGCTGGCACTGACTGCAAAGATTACAATAATTGTGAATTAATTACAATTCTGTAAAATACTACATTTGCAAATGTAGTACAATTTTATTAACCATTGAATTTTGTATAAGTCTCAAAAAGAACGATTGGAACCTTGAAACAACAGGAGATATTTATCTTATAAGACTGAAAACGATAAATAAGATATTTAAAAATGTGATTTGATAAAAAAAACTACTAAATATGCTAATTTTTAGCATATTCACACTTTACATTTATATTTGATAACAATCATCAATATGCAAAACCGCATAATATTGTTTTTTTATTTTTTTACTTATACCGAAAATTAAAAAATCATTCAATTTAATTGTAAATTAATACGTAATCTAGTTATAAATTTTATTAACTAATAAATTTTTATTAATGAAGCAAGTAGTTACCTAAAATTTTAAAATAGAATTATTTTAATATATCTGATAATTAATAAAAAAATTCATTATTTATAACTTGAAATTTAATTAGTTACATAATTTTATTTTACTCAAAAATAGTTACTGCTACGTTGAAGTAAATTTAAATTAATTACCCTTAAATTATTTTATGAATTCTAACAGGTTGCTTTTGTTATTCATTAAGTTGATAAAAATAGTCAAAATTAATAATTAGCAAACATAGTAAATTTAAATAGTAAAAATCGGAATAATAATTAAAATATGAAAAGTTCGTTTTATAAATAAAAGTTTTGAAAGTGGAGCTAATTATTGGTTACGATAAATCATTTTAATCAACAAATGCGTTTTTGTGAAATTAAATTTTTTTTCTATATTAAATTAAAATTTAAAAATTAATTAGATAATTAAGTTTATACATATTGTTGATATATTAAAAGTTTAATATTAGCTCTACAAGTTAAAAATATTTTAATTGATAAGTTATTATGTAAAGCCGCTAAATTTATCGAATTATTTCTTTCGTTAAATTAAATTAATTTTTTAATAAATATTTAAAAATACGTGGGTTTGTAATATAGATATGTATTAAGTTATTTATTGTTTTGAAAATTATGATTTGCTGATTACAGTAACGCCGTTTTACTTACTACGTCAAGGTTTGTCACAGTCAGTGGGGGGCTTAGTTTATATTAAATAGTTTATATACGTATCCACGACGTATGTGGCATCATAGTCATCAAAAGTTATAAAAATTAAATATCGAAGATTATAGTTGTAATAAATTATAGAAATAACTTATAATTTCTCAATATTTTGGTTATCGTTGCGTTAGTAATAGTTATACGTGACCTTTATTTTTAGGATAAAAGTTAAAATCGAGCGGTTATAACAAACTAAAGTAGGAATTGCCACTACGTAATAATCAACTTTTTTATTAATAATTTGTTGATTTGTTATAGTTGACGAAGCAATCACATTTTTAAATTGAGTAATAACGGTTTTTATTTACTGACGTTAATAAACATAATATTTTAATTAGTTTTGATTTTTTTGTAATAACATTTTATTATTTTTTTTATTTAGCATACCAACAGAACCCTCCCGTTCTTGCTCTCGATAAACTCGTCGTTTTTCCAAGATGCGCAGAGATAGAATGTCGAAATTAATTTATAATCTGCATTCTTATTTACAATTAATTATGAAAGCTCATCAGATAATTACAAAAAAAAATGATAGCCATCAAGCATCATCAATGATGAAAATAGCTTATTTGTTACAAATTAAAAATATTTAATATATTAATAAATATAATATAGATTATGAACAAGTCGCCCCACCCTGTAGTTAACTGCCAACAACACGGGAGTTTCCTATTTACTACATAGTTTCAATTAAATTTGCCAATATTAAGATCAGTTTGAAAACTTTATGTGGATACCTCACAACTGAAATGAAATTTTATTTTTATAAAATTTGTTGATGATATGAATCTAATAATAATTAAAACCGAATATTATTACGCATGTAAAATTTTAATTAAAAATTTAAAAGTCAATAGATTAAATATAAACAATAACAAACGAAATATATACTTGCATAAAATTTTATCGATGACCTGTAGTTACTATCGCAAGGTGTCAATTAAATTGAATCTCATAATTTTTAAATTTTATATTAATATTACTGGTTAACAATTTATATGTATTGTGGTGGTATTTGATTGATTTTTCTTTTTTTTATTATCAATCGAACCCTTTACCATACTCAAAAAAAAACACCTCGACTAGCTCTTATCGCGGTGGAGCAATTCGACCTCAGGAGCGAATTCCTTTGACGATATTGTGTTCGTTTTCAAAATAAAATAAAAATTCTTCTAACGCAAATAAATAATAGATTCTTCAAAAATAAATTTTCCAATCGTAAATAAATTCAAATTTAATAATTCAATGTAAAATTTTTATTGGGCTCGTACTTTTGATTTTCTTATCCAATTCGACTGCCTATCAATATCAACATTCGTTCCTACGAATGTAAATTTAATTTTCTAATTTTAAGTACCCAAATTCAATTTATCAGACAAAATATTCTTCTTCCAATTAACCAAATTAATCAACACACTACCGTTCGGTAGCAACTTATCAAAAATTACTCCAAATTAACTTCAAATCTCAAAAATAATACTTCCAAAATAGCGCACTAATGCGAACGCATCAAATCACTTTATTCAAATCAAATCAAAAATATTACTCACAATTTCAAAATAACAAAATTTCATATCAAAAATCAACTTTAGCGGGCATACAAAATTTCGCACCCGCTGTCGGCCATAGTTGGCCAAAAAAGCCCTTATCTTTATCTTTTCTCCCCATTCTGTACTTTTCCAATTTAAACATTCAAAAATGAAATTAACAAATTTTTACAATTTAGCACAGGGTGGGTCGAAATATTTTGTTTCACGACAGTATATTCGAAATATTTAATTATTTTAAACACACCATTGTGTGGAAAAATAACTACCTATATATTTTTTCTACAGATCCAAAATAATTAAATTCAATTTGTAATATTTTGGCGATTGGTTCTCCAAGACAACTCATGTTGTGTTAAAAGTGTTTATTTTATTCTAGCATTTAATGTAAAAGGCAATGTCGGATATCTATCCTAAGAGAAGGAAAAAAATCGCTTTTAATTATTATCTGTAGCAATAGGATATAATTGCGTAAATTTTCCTTCCAGAGCGCGGCAATGTATTATTTTGCGCACTTAACAAAAATAACAGTAAAGTTTCATAATTCGTCGTTTAATCTAAAGTTTGTTTTGCCTGTAATTAAAAAACTATGTAATAAAAAATCAAGTTTAATTATTATTAAAAATAAACTTGCAGAATAATAAATATTTTTCAAAATCAATAATATTAATGTAATAAAAACTTTATTCCAAGTTACTTATTAGTTTAATTTAAAACTTTTACTTACGAGTATACCGTATTTTAACGAAGTCTTCCAAAATATTTATATATTAATATTTTTGTAGTCGATATGGGATAGCAATATTATTGATTGAACTATTATTTTGTAAGTTTCATAGTTCATTGATTAATCTACAGTTTGTCTAGTCTGTAATTATGCAATTCTTTGAAAAGATCAAGCTTAATAATCAATGAAAGATAAACTCGCAAATATTTAGATATTTCTAATTGTGCCGTCAAATTATTTATTAATCTTTCTAATATTTTTAGATGAATGGTATGGAGTTCGTCATACACAATGTATACTTTTGTTCTTACTATTAGCTATTGGTTACGGAATGAGGGTCAACTTATCAGTTGGAATTGTTGCCATGACTGATCCAACCATAAATCCAGGATTTACAGTAAATACGCCTCACCTTTGGTTTTGCAAAGTAAAAATTTTCTGTTACCTTTAGACGTACAACTGGGAAGATCAAAGTATTGTACTTTCGTCATTTTTTTGGGGATATATTTTGCCTCAAATAGTTGCTGGTCAAGTAGCAAAAAAATATGGAGCACGATGGTTTTTAATAATCGCCATGCTAGTGGGTTCAATTTTCACCATTTTAATTCCAGTAATGGCAAGTTTTGGATCGTGGGGTGTTATGCTGTGTAGGGTTATCCAAGGATTTTCTCAAGGCTTCTTCTTTCCGAGCATTCATACGCTATTAAGTAAATGGGCACCGCTACCAGAAAGATCACGATTGGGTACATTTGTTTTCGCAGGTACAGCGACAAATATTTTTATCCGATATATTTATTTAAATAATTCACCTTAGGAGGCACTTTTGGAACTGTAATATCTATGCCCGTAACTGGTTGGATTTGTGGAAGCTCACTGGGCTGGCCGGTAGTATTTTATTTATATGGATTAACTGGAATTGCTTGGACATTGGCATTTTTCCTCTTAGGATCCAACAATCCAAATGAACACAAAAGCATTTCAATTGAAGAAAAGTTTTACATTCAAGAAACTTTGGGAAATCATTCTGAAATAGTAATACACCGTATACTTATTGTAACCACTGGAATATTAAGTTTATTTTAATCCTTATAGAAACACCACACGCCATGGAAATCGATTGTTACCTCCGTACCGGTATGGGCAATTTTGGTAGTTCATTGTGCACAAAATTGGGGTTTCTGGACTTTACTAACTGAATTGCCTACTTTCATGAAAAACACGCTCAATTTTGATATAAAAAAGGTAAATATTTTTACGTTTGAGAGTACACTGATACTAATTGAAAATTATTTCTTTACCAGAATGGATTACTTTCCGCTTGTCCATATTTTACAATGTGGATAATGAGTTTTATGTTTAGCGCAGTAACAGATTACATAATAAACAAGGAACTTGTATCGATTGGACATGCAAGAAAAATTGTGAACAGCATTGGTAAGTTATTTTAAAACATGGAATTTTACGTCTACAACAGTAAATTACATTTTAGGTTTGTATATTCCTGCTTTGGCTCTATTTCTATTGGGTTTCTTTGGGCATGGAACTGATACTACGGGAATGGTTCTCTCATTTCTAATTATAGCTGTTGGTAGTAATGCTGCTCATATGTGTGGTTATCAAGTAAATCACATCGATTTGTCCCCAAATCATGCCGGAATATTAATGGGTATAACGAATGGATTTTCAAATATATTTTCTTTGTTTGGGCCTTTACTGGTGCAGTTTATTGTAAAGGATAAGGTACATTACACAAACACTATTAATTTATATAAATCAAAAATATATACAAATGCCTTTATAGCATAATGTCGATCAATGGAAAATTATATTTTTCATTGCATCAGCAATCTACGTTTTCGGCAATACGTTTTTCGTAATATTTGGATCTGGAGAAATCCAATCGTGGAACTACGAAGAAGGTGAAGAAAAACAGAGAAGAGGTAAGATAGCACTCGAGTACCCATGTCATAATATAGATAAGAACTTTTTATTATTTTAGATGAAATAAAAGAAAAAGAAGAAACTCAAATGAAAAAAATAAAACAATAAGATTAATACAGTATCTTTAGGAGAAAATCATATTCGTTTATTTATTATTATCGTTGAAAATGCATCATTTTTTATTTGTATTCTAAATATAAAACGTATCGTGTAAGCAGGTACAAGATCAATTTGGTCCTAACGTACCTGATACCTACTTAAACAAGTGAGTAGGAAATGCTGCCAAAATATTATTGTTTTATAAATAATATGCAAGCTAAATTTATAATTTTTCTTGGATACACTGCATTTTATACTAGTAGGTGCTACCTACTGTTTTTAAATTTAAGAATAAAGAACTGCAGGATTATGCGAAAAGTAGTTAACTGCTGATTATATTCTGTGAATAAATTGAAGAAATGCATTCAGGTGTACAAGATGAAAATCTAGCTTTCGAGCATTTATTTACTTCTTTTAAAATATAGAAGATAGAAACTTGATTTTGTAGATGAGTAGGATTTATTTAATTTTTTATAAAATATGCCAAAAATGCACAATCTGTGACTGTGATTGTAAATACAATGTAAAATAAAATAAAATCATATTTAGTAAATGTTTTTTTATAAAAAAAAAACAACAAAAACTTATGGCATTAGATCATACAATGCCAGAAATTTTAATCGGCAAACAAAAATAAGAGCTTGTTTATATAGCTGGCAAGGTATCAACAAAGCAGTCTAATTTTCATAAAAAATTTTATGCATATTCTTTAGTAATGATTTTCAACAAACGAAAATTTTTCCAGCTTATACTTGTGTAAGGTATTTGTTCTGATTGGTTTACCTAGATTTTTGGACGTCAGTTAATATTACAAATTTTGTTTATCATGTGATAAACACAATCCCCTTTCCCCTATAGTGCTACAAGCTTCGCTACCTAGTTTTGTCCAACCACCTTGTATTAATCCTACTTTCCAACATTCTATATAATCAAACAACGTAAAACATTTCACACACAAATCTTTGAAAATATCATAAAAATATAAGTACTAACTGCGTTCTTAAATTTCCTTTTATTAAAATTCAATTTGGGGATCATAGTTTTTATATTTTTTAAAACTTAACTGATGAAATAAAATTAATCCTTATTAATTAATAAGGAAAGCAAAACTTAGTGATACTTTGAAGGCAGAGAACAAACAAATTATCAACACAATTAAATTCCTTAAGGCAGTCACCCCGTGTGATATGTCAAAAAAATCAAAAAATTTTTTTTCTCATAAATTGATTCCTAAATATGCGTAGAATATGCTGGTAAAGTGATTTTCTAATTTTCTACACACATTTACACTTTAAAAACATTACATACATTCTACACGTAAAGATATGCTGTCTTTGCAGAACTAGCGGTATTCCATTTCATCCCTTGGGATTGAAGCAAAAACGAAGCCAGCATATTTAAGGGACTTCTAAGATGAAGAAGGAATTATCTATGAACCAGGCATAGCAGATTAATGGTGACTAAAGATATTAATTTGATTTAAATCTTAAAAGATTTAAACTATGAAATATTTTAAATCGTATTTAAAGTTCTTTTTAAACGCAATTTTCTTAAAACTACATTTTTCTAACTGATCTCCACGATATCTCAAAAACCGTATAACCCATTGCTTTGAAATTTTAATGGTAGATTCGAAACATATATGGTTTTTTTTATTCGTAACAAAATAATCAAATAAAATCATAAAATTTAAAAATTAATTTTCAAAAACATGTTAATTATTTAATTACCAATATTTTAAATGATTCTAGTTCATTCGATAGCCACAGCTTTACAGATTGAAATGCCGTTTGGTTTTTTGATTTTAAATAAGCCAATAAACCGGAATCATGGAGACCGTCGACAAACAATCTTGGCTTTTGGAGTAATTGTGATAAAAATTTTGGTCTGAAAATATTCTGACTTACTATTGAAATGTCAATGAATATATAGAAAAAAGTTCAAACCTCTATATTGTTATTGTTAGTCATAAAAAAAATTCCAAAAAATAACTTAAAAAATTATCGTCTCACGGGGTGACTGCCTTAAAGCTGCAATATCTATAAAATGTATGTGTTAAACGAAAAAAAAAAAAAATTTAAATCTGAATTTTGTTACCAATTTCGATTTTCTTTCTCTTTTTATTTAAATAAAAATTTGCGTAATTCCCGATAATTTGGTTTGTACATTATTTATAGTATTTTATTCTTACAAGAAAAATTGATACGCATTATTGAGAATTTAATTAATGCCTCTTTACACCACTCATACTTCAAGTGTTCCATAAATAGATGTGTAGTTTATTCGGTTTACATACGTAATTCAATAAGATTTCAGGGAAATTTAAACTTTAATACAGTTCTTATACTCATTAAAAATTTTCATTTTTGATCAAAATTTCATATTTAAAACAGAAAGTTACACGGGAGCACTTGACAAAAGAGATAAAATGTATATAGATCCAGCACATCCTAGTAGAAGAGTTACTACAGACACAAGCGGATAATCATCTAGATCACCAATAGGCACAAAAAGTTGAACCTCATCAAACAGCTGAAAAGTTAAATATTTTTAGTTTATGCTATTATTTTTACTTTCCAAATTCCTGCGAAAAAGATCACAGTTAAAACACTTACGGCTTGATAAGTAACGTTTTTCCAATAGCACATATCTTCTTGACTTGTATTACATGGTGCTTTCACCGTAGGAAATTTGCTACATAAATTCACCTCCTTAGAACACAGCACCAAAAGTAATGGTTTCGGTAAGTTTACTTTTGCATATCTGCAAGTTTTTAATTAAATAAAAATTATATTAATGTTGAAACTGCTATTTACCCGCCTGTTATTACAGCTCTTTGGTATCGTAAATGTATTGGTAACTGAATTAAAACTTTTTCTGTAAATCCCTCGGGAACAAAAACATTAACCACATGTTCTACGGATTCATGTGCAGGAGTCTCAACATTTACATTATCCATAACACGAGCCAATAACTACAATATTAACAGAAGTTAAATCGTAATCATTACTATCTAAAAACAAAAACCTTTCCCTTCCTAACTAACTCGGAGACCTGGTCTGGATTAACAAAAATTCCTGGAGGAACATTCAGTTGTACACTAAGCTTACAAGAACTTTGATTACTCTGAAGCAACGATTCGATTAACCAATTAACATCCCTTTAAAAGGAAAATACTTCTTTATTAAGAAAGCGTCAAAATTTTATTATTTACCTGTGAAATCCTTCATTTTCTACACTTTGTGATATAGAGAATTGCAAATCTAGACAACTGTCGTTGCAGAGCACAAATTGAAAATACAAAATTAAGGTTAAAATTATTAAAAAATTAAAATTTTTACACATATTGGCACAAGTATTGGTGAAACTAGAGTATCCGATTAATGGTGGAAATTTGAATTTTATGTAATCTTCTTAATTTCATTTTTATATGAATATCCCAGTGAAAAGTAAACAAAATGTATAACCACGGTACGAGATCTTGTGTATAAAATATTGAATCATTGACCTTGAAATGTAACCCACACGTAGAGATGGCGCTGGAAACCAGTTTTTATCCTTTCAAGGTCATTTGCGGTGGCCAGGAGCGGGAATTTTAAAATTTTATTTAGTATTGTAACTTTACAATCATAAAATTTTATTAATTCCTTAAGTAATGTATTAAATAGCAGTAATAAGGTACATATACATTACTATAAGAATTAATGAAATTTTATAATAATAAAGTTAAATGTCCTTAATTTTGATGTAATTTTAAAAATAGACATTTAAATTTATTATAAAATTTTATTACTACCTAAATAAACCTAACAAAATAAATAATTAAATCATAAATTACAAATAAATACAAAATATATCCTAAATAATCTACATAAAATTTAATAATCTGTAATTGAAAAAGTTAATTTTAAAATTAAAATTTTGTTACAATCTAAATAAACCGAACACAACATAAAATAAATAATTAAATCATAAATTACAAATAAATACAAAATATATCCTAAATAATCTACATAAAATTTAATAATCTGTAATTGAAGAAGTTAATTTTAAAATTAAAATTTTGTTACAATCTAAATAAACCGAACATAACATAAAATAAATAATTAAATCATAAATTACAAATAAATACAAAATATATCCTAAATAATCTACATAAAATTTAATAATCTGTAATTGAAGAAGTTAATTTTAAAATTAAAATTTTGTTACAATCTAAATAAACCGAACACAACATAAAATAAATAATTAAATCATAAATTACAAATAAATACAAAATATATCCTAAATAATCTACATAAAATTTAATAATCAGTAATTGAAGAAGTTAATTTTTAAATTAAAATTTTGTTACAATCTAGATAAACCGAACACAACATAAAATAAATAATTAAATCATAAATTACAAATAAATACAAAATAGGTCCTAAATAATCTGTAAGTCGATATTAATTTTTACTTTTTCATGTTTCAATCTCATTCACGATTCTACTCGTGAAACTGATATCTTCAGACCCGTACTGGTTTTATGAAAATACAACTTTACTTAACAATTTTTCAAAAAAACCTCAAACCTTCTGATCATGACTGCGCAATTATTTTTGTGATAATGAAATATAAGAAAAGAGCACTTGTGAAAATAGATGAAAGTTACGATTCAAAATTTGAATTTAAAAATATATAATTATTAAACTGTTTAGTTGACTCGACTAAAATAATCAATAGGTAATAATTATTATGACCTATTCTCATCTATGAATAAATGTATAGAAATAATCTGCAGGTATAATTAATTTTTACTTCTTACAAATCATGGTAACAAAAGCAACCCTCTTTAAGATTCGACGTTTATTGAAACAATTAGCAAGAAAAATTATAAAATCAAAGAACACCTTACCGGATGACATGTTTTAATATCATTTACATGTTTTGAAAATAAGTTTAAGTAGCATTTCCTCTACATTTGATGTAATAAATACGGTTATTCCGCCGATACTCGGACGCCAGAGCCTCGTTTGTATTATACTGGTGAGGTTGACATTTGAGTATGAGAGGCTATACTATATTGCGCTTCACTACTCCATTACTAACCATCAACATTAATAGCACTATCTCTTTTTAGACTTTTTAAACATTTCTGCTGCTTTCTTATATATAGAATTAGCTTTATCAATATTTCTCCTATCTTTTCCTAGCATAATATTATTTAAAGTTTTAATGTTGTGTAATATTAAAATTCTTGTGAAAGATTGAATTACCAAATCTTCCACATCTTTATTATGTCCGCAGTCATCAGTAAAAGGGAATTTCACATTTTCCCCGATAATTATAGCAATTCTTTGCACTATATTCCCTAAATAACAAATAATAGGAAATATGTGGTTAAAAATATTGTAGATCTTGGTTAAATAATCGATGAACTTGCTACTACAATATTTCAATTTTCGTTTTTCTACCCCTTTTTCACCAGATAAAATGTTTCTTTTGCAGGATTCACAATCTTTTACTTTTGGAAAAACTATTTTTGAAATAAAACCACCCATGTCTTGCAATACAGTTGCTTCCAACTCTTTTACATTTTCGAAAACTTCAGGAATCTCAAAGTCTTCATTACTGAGAAGTACTGGCCGAACTTCAACTTCTACATCCTAAAATAATAAGTAAATTAATGTAGGATCCTTACATCACATTTAAATAATTACCTGCCGCACAAATTTCTTCAATGATACTAAAATATCTCCTTCGTCGTTTTCACAATTACTGCCTTCCGAATGACCCTTGCTGTAGTTATTTACTAACAAACTCTTGTAAAATGGAGTAAATGCAGCTACCGTTGGATTTGTAAATCTTACTCCCCTCTGTCTTATTTGCCCAAAAAAATTTTCCAAAGGATCTTGATTGAATGTCCTAGGAAACATGCATTTGAAACCAAAACCTTTCATGTTTTTATAAATGTCAATGAAGCCCTGAAAATTGCGAGATATTAAACATTAATTATTTATATTAGAATTATTTTATCATTTACCTCTAGCGTAGAGATCCAATTTTTTATGGTTGGTGGTGTGAACTCCTTTTTGGGTTTCTCACTTTTGTTTGTATCACTGGTATCGTTTTCAGCATCTTTTTCAATATACTTCATCGTCTTAAAAATTTCAATAGCTCTCTTCCAAAATGCAACATGAGCAGATTTATCGGTGACGCAGGTTCGCAACTTCTTTCCTGCAACTTCAACTTCGACATGACCATTAACACTGTCAAACAATTTGTCGAAGAAGTCAATAACTTTTGCAGTTTGTTTTGCTTCTGGTTTCAACTTTATTATGTTACCATCACACTCGTAGGTTGTTCCTAAATAAAACAATAAATTCTGTAAAACTTTTTTTCAAAAATAAACTTGCTTAATACACACACCTGTTGTAGCCATGACATGAATAGCAAGAGAAACTGCACCGCTGAAGACCTGGGTGCAAGAAGAAACCTTCATTTTTTTGACCATGTTTGGAACAACGTGATAATCAGTTAATTTTGGCATCATCCTAACTTCTTCAAACACGGGATCTATTAAATACGCTTTGTAAATATCATCCCACTTGGCAATAAGTTCAACTCCATCTATAGTGCATTTTAAATCTTTTGTAAGAAGGTTGTTTCGAATACACTTCAATAAATGAGGAGGGTCAAAGAGAGGTACTACAACTATATCTGCAACTTCAAAAAATGTACCTCTCATCTCCTCGCCACGTCTGAGATAGCCTGCTTTAGTATCTGCAATTAAGTTCTTAATTGCAGATGTATTATTAGTTCCCTGATCACACACTGTGGCACAGACAATCAAACCAATTGTAGACAGTTTTTCAATCAATAGTTTCAAAATACGTTCTATTTCAGAGTGATGGGTAGCACCGTTTACGAAGTTATAATAAATGGGCTGCTTCCATTTCGATTCTATGTTGCGTAGCATAAATACCTAAAAAAAATATATAAAATTTAATTTTAATGTAATTAATTTAAAAAACATCAAAAAGTATACCTGTACATGATTTGCAATATTTTGAGTCCTCCTATCTCCAAAATCTTCAAAGCCTTGTATAATATCTCTCTTTTGGTCATACGAAAAATTTGGACAAATCGACATTTCGTCAAACATTAAAATACAATATTTTCCGGTTTCCTTCTTTATCGATTTAACTTGACTTGCCAAAACTTCAAATAAGTATTCATTAATTCCGGGTTGCATTGGTATTTTGTTCAGATATTTTGCCAATGTATGTCTAGATGGTAACGAAAAGAGTTTTGACAAAAACTTATAAGCAGGGCCACTTTGCTTAAACAGTGCGAGAGCTAACACTTTATCGTCTTCGCTAAATCTTTTACCCTTAGGTTTCTTCGAAACATTTTCTACCTGAGATTTAAAAAATCTCGATACAATACTCTGCATTACCGATGAACTAGATTGTGCAAAAAGTTCAGATTTACTACATTTTGCTGCATATTCCAACCTTTTCTTACAAGCAGCATGTCTAAATTGAGCAGTTCTCAATTGACGTTTTAAATTTATTGCTTCTTTATACATTATTTTGGCTTTAGGGGTAAGTTCACCTGCTCTTCTTGCATTAACAGTTCGAAGAAGTGATGCTAAAAATATTTTAAAATTAATTTTTCAGAAATATGAATTAAGATTGCTTATTTAAACCTTTTGAACTTCTAGTAGTACATGATTTTGAAGCCTGTTTACTCTGCTCTAGACCAAAATTACTTGTTGAGGGACCATAGAATGCTTCAGGTATTGCTAAAAATAGTTACAAGTTAATTTTTCATAAAGTTACATTATTGCATCCAATATTCATACCATTTGATGGTGGTGGGGTACTACATTCAATTATATTCTCTTCTCCTTGTCCGAAAGTACTTGTAGAGGGACCATAGCATACTCCTTCAGGAGATACTAAAAAAAGTTAAAGTTAATTTTTCATAAATTGGCATTCACATTGAATTTTATACTAACCTTCTGATCCTGGTGGAATATCATATTCAGTTATCATGTCGATATCTTCCTCTTCCTTGATACTGACAACTAAAATCAAACATTATTTTCAATGTTATGAAAAATTATTTTGAATCAAATAACAGTAAAATAAAACGTAATATTTACTTGACAAATGCTCAGTTGGGAAAGCATCAAATCGTAAACGGTTATTCGGCTTGAAGAAACATTCCTTGAAATGACGACGGCATATTCTTTTCCCTTCACGTATCCTATGGGGTTCCAATGCTTGAATTTCTTCGTTCCCAGAAAATGCGACCCATAACTTAAATCTTTGTTCGTCGAGAACAGGATCTGGGAACCGATGCAAAATCGATGAAGACCTGTAACAATTGGGAACGCAACACAAACGACGACCCATTATGATTAAAAAAAATTATCCTTAAAATTTTAAGGATAGTGTTAAAACTAAAAATTAAACAATAATACCTTTTAACAAATACAATACCTTGCAAATAACACAATAATATAAAATATATATTTATCTATAAAATTATTTAGTTCTGATAATATTTGATAACTTTTGCAGAACGTATTCGCTTTAGACAAAAGTGTAACAAAATGGACGATCGTTCGTTGTTTGTAGAGAAAATTGCGCAAAAAACAGAGACAAAATATACAAATAAAGGAGCGCCATCTCTACGTGTGGGTTACGTTTCAAGGTCATTCATAATGATTCCATCTCCCCTATATAAGAAATCATACCCTGTGTATAACCTACAAATATTGACGTATAAAATAACATACCGGGTGTTGCATAATTAAGAACTTCTTGCTTCGTGCACGATCATTTCGTTTTCTTTTGTAGATGAAAAGCAAGGTGTACTTAATTATTAATGTAATGCAATATTTAAGTGTACCTTGGGTTATAAGAAAAGTAATAACATATTATTTTCCAGAGCAATTTTCATTTAAATTTAATAAAGGTTTTCTCAAAAATTTTCCAAAAACTTCCATATTATCTTCAAATTAATAATTTAAAGATAATTCAACATTCTTGCAAGCGTAATACAATAAGAATTTTAAAAATTAATTTCAGAAAAACTACAAATTCGATTTTCTTAATTTTTGAATATTTATTAATGCTATTCTTATTAAATGTATTGCAATAGTTTTTTTAGCAAAAAGCTATGTTCCTAAGCATTCCTAAGTGCTCCAAGTTTGCTCTTAAATGCGGGAGTAGAGACGGTCGTATCTCAAGGTGGGTTCTAATACGTTGAAACAAGTGACGTCCTAAATTTTCGAGTCTTCCGTTCGGGCGTCAAAAGAATGGAAAGTTGAAATAATATAACGTTTTCAAAATAAAATAAAAAATTCTTCTAATGCAAATAAATAATTCGTCTTCCAAAAATTATAAAATCAAATCCAATTTAAATTCAATGCAAAATGTTTAATAATTTTAAAAAAGAACGAAGTTTGATTTCCCTTATCCAAAACGTCGGCTTATCTACCTCGCACGTTTTTTCCTTCAAATGTAATTTAAATTTTCCAATTTTAAACAATTAAAATCCAATTTATAATTTGCAATTATTCTTTTTCCAAATCAACGAAACCAATCAATCAACTACCGCTCGGTAGCAACTTATCAAAAATTCCAAAAATCCAAAATTTCAAAGATAATTACACAATAATGCGAACGCATCAAATTCACTTTATTTAAATTAAAAATTACTTACAATTTCAAAAATAAATTTCACAGAGCTAAAAATTAACTATAGTCCATTCGTTTTAAGATTAGTCTTGAATTCGGAACTAAAAATATTAACCTTGAAATGTGATTGGTTGATATTCAAAAATGAATTTGTAAGTTCACACCACCACAATTGTTTGAGATTTGACGTTTATAAATATTTTTTCGTAAAATTTTGTAACGAATTTTTAATATTGCTAGCGGATATATTGCTGTTTCAACCAAGAATACGTTAAAAACTAATTGTTATTCTAATAACACTTTGGTTTTGTTAAAAACCACATTTGTGTATTCTAACCTTAATTTGTTTCAGAAATTTAGGTTTTTTTTAATTAAATTATGGATCAACCAGGAATTAGTAATCAGGAATTTTATAATTTTGAAGAAGCTATTTTCACCGTCGAAAGTCAAGAATCAAATCAAACCGAATCGAGTTGTTCAAATGAAACCAACGATAATTGGAGTTTTCGGGATGTCATTAAAAATCATCACAGTAAAATTATACATAGTGAACAGAAGATAATTGGGTAACTTGGGTAAATGCTGGTCACACTACGGCTAAAGTATGGAAAGACAAATCTGTAACAAGTGCAGCTGAAGTTTTCAACAAAGGTCTCTCGGTAATAGTATACACTAATTTAGATAATTATCAATTACTAAATTGTAAATATATTTTAGACAGGATTACAAAACCCCTCAGGTAAAGGTAAGCGATTGATTATTCTTCATATAGGAAACGAGGCAGGATTTGTGGAAAATGGTTTATTATGTTTTGAATCGAAAAAAACTAACGACTATCATGAAGAGATGAATTCAACTGTATTTGAAGAATGGATGGTGACAAATTTTGCTCCTTTTAGAGGGCTGTAAGTTGATTAAACTTGTCTTTTATTGTATTATGGTGCTTTTGAGCAAAATAGCTACTTTTGTGCCTCTGCTCTAAACTGTAGTTGATAATAATAATAATAATACTGTTATAGTAATGGACAATGCTTCATATCATTCGAGAAGAAAAGATAAGAGACCACTTAAAAGTTGGACCAAGTCGCAAATGATGGAATGGCTTGATGCACAAGGAATTCCAGCAGAACGGACAGAATTAAATGTAGAACTTTTCGGTAAATCTTATTCTTATTATATCTTAATAATAAATTTGGTAATACAAATTTGATCATCATCATCTTCATTATCGTTTGCACGTTTTAGACTGTGTTTACATCAATAAAATTATAAATCTTTCAACAATTTATTATTAATTATTGATATAAACATAACAAACACAGTATTCAAATATACCTAGTTATTGGAATGGGGATCATTCAACTTAATCGGTGGGAAACTGAAAGGTAAGTTTTACTTATTAGATACTTACAATATTGTATAATATGATTGTTATTACAACTGACCTAAATTTTAGCTAAAATAACGAACAATTTGGTAGGGAAGCCAGACTGTTCGTATGTGATAGATGAAATGGTCAAGTCCTCCGGAAGAGAAGTTTTAAGATTGCCTCCATACCACTGCCAATTTAATCCTATCGAATTAATTTGGGCACAAGTAAAAGGCTATGTTGCTGCAAATAATAAAACTTTTAAATTTGGTGATATGAAAGTCTTGTTTCAGGATGGTTTGAAAGCAGTTACACCAGAGAGATGGGCACAGTGTGTTAAACATGTTGTAAATGAAGAAAACTTTAGATATCCAGTAGATGATCGAGTAGAAGCAATGCAATTGGAATTTCAAGTAAACACAGGTTTTTCTTCTGATGAACTTTTCTAATTTTGTAAAGTTAGTCTTATGTAATATGTGAAAAGGTTATAAGCAATCTTGCTTACTTTTATGATGGAAAGTTGTATGTAATAATGAAGATGTAATTAAATAATTCCTAAATAATTTTTTGTTCATTGAAATTATTATATCAAGTTAATATTTAACGTATTAAACCCTTTCGTAGGTATGCAACCATGCATACTGCAAATAAACTCTTGTAGGTATGCAACCAAGCATACTGATATCACGAACTGCAATTAAACTTGTAAATTTTCTATGTAAACCCGGCTTGGGTAGAAAGCGACATCTAAGACTAATCTTAAACCGAATCGACTATAGCCAAAAGTTGCACCACCTACTCTTGCAGCAACTCGTGGCAAAAAGCCTCGTATTTCCGTCGATTCGTCCCCATCTCTCGAATTTTACAATCTTTCAAAATTACCACTATTTAAAACAAATTTTCTTAAAAATGTACAGAGTGGGTGCGAATCCTTTTGAAACACCACAGTATATTGCAGTGGTATTTCAGTAATTTTTTTTAATTAACCAAACCCTTTACTAAACTTTCTTAGTTACCTAAGCTAGCTGTCAACGCCGTGAAACAATCTGACCACAGGATCGAATTCCTGTGACGATTTCGTCTTCGTTGTCAATCAAAAATATTCAATCGGAAATAGTTTAAAAATAAAAGTTAAATATTAATTTTTCCAAGGTTCGAACTTGAGATTTTCTACTACCAATTCGACGGGTTATCAATCACGCCACAATGTGTGCTCTTTTAAATATAATTTTAACTTTCAAATCAAATCAAACTTTCAATAATTAAAAATAAGATTCAATCTGGTAATCAAAAGAATATCGGTTATTAAAAAAATCTTTAATAAAAATAACATCCAAAAATCTAACTTACAAAACTTTTCTAATTCACTGGCCACATCCCACCAAATTATAATTCCAAACCGAATTCAAACACAATACTCAAATTCTCACGGTTGCAAAATACTCGCATAGAAATCTTTCACAATTAAATTATCAAAAATTATTATTATTAATTACTTCAAAAATTTGAGCCAAAAACTCGCACAACCGGCCCGTGCGGCTATTTTTGAAAAAAAGGCCATTGTTTTTCCCTCTGACTTCTCTTTCCCTCTTTCCCTTGGGCTATTCAAATACCCAACCTTAAAAACTGAAATTTACAAAAATTAACAACTAAGCACAGGATGAGCACAGGATATTTACAAAATGTAAATATGTGTTGTAAGGTATATAGCTTTCTTCGTGTCGTCTACTTATCTATTAGGTTTGCTGTAAGTTAACTTTTTCTACCGAATCCTTTGAACTTCTTTTTAATTTTATGCAGTCGCACACTCATTTTTTTCTAAAGATAATCAATAGATAAGTGGTTTAAGTAGTGTAACTCGATATTAATCATATCAAATTTTTAGCATAAACCAAAAAATGCACAAAACACTTTTTCGAAAACTAAAATGTTTAAGTTATCACAATATATAAATAGTAAGAGTTCCTAGTTCCTAGATAAACTAGGAGTTTCTAGTTCCTAGTTCATCGCCTGATGATGCCATAGTATGGTGAAAACGTTTGCGATAATATACATACAGTGTATTTATATATTGTGATAACTTAAACATTTTAGTTTTCGAAAAAGTGTTTTGTGCATTTTTTGGTTTTCTAAAGATGTTTCATACATTTTTTCTTTGTGATTAAGAAATCTTCACCATACAGATATAGCATACAGACATCAAATCTAATAGCTAGTTTGAATCCAAGTTCACGTACACTTAAATCATAAAATGTAAAATTTGGCGTTGAAAAAAATAACATAAAGTTTAATATTAGTATGTGATTTTTTTAATATTATAAGGTTAAAACTTGTGAGGTTTTAATATCTGCTGTCTTTTTTTACTTTTAGAAGGACGTCCAGCAATTGATTGTGAACCATTTTTATTGCGAGCTACTTCCAGTATTGCAAAAAAATTTAAAATTTGAAATTTGAAAATGTCTACTGAGGTATAGAAAATAGAAAACTGACTGCAAGCTGGCTATTATTATGAACCCACAATTATTGTATAAAAAAAAATTTTAAAAATTTTATTTTCAAGATTTTAAAAAGTTATTAAAATTTAATTAATTTTACTTTGGTTTGCAGGATATTGTTGACAGAAACTGCTACCTAAATAATAAAATGAAAGTAAACACATCGGTTTTTAACAGGTTACCGACAATTGAACAATTTATAACCTACATTCTAATTCGCTTACAGCGCTATAGGTAAAAAAACTACGAATTTTACATGAAATTTTTGGACATTATTTTTAAGATGTTCAAATATTTATTAAAGCAAAAAAATCAATTTTTAAAATATTTCACACTAGAGTTACCCCTTAAGAATTAACTCTTAAAAGTTTATAAAACCTACTTAACAACATTGTAAATAATTTTAATAAGAATATATAGGCCTATTTAGATAATATCTTAATGTACATATAATTTTTAAATGTTTTAATATTTCATATACATAATTATCGTTACCTAATATATGTTAAATTACTTGTATTTATAATCAGATACAGATTTGTAAATGCGCAATTACGGCATTTTTGACTGTAGTTAAACTTTGACCAGATAAGATAACAAATTGTGTTTATACAAAAAAATATCAGATATTATGATGTATTTGTGTAAATATTATCATGCTGCATGTGAACTTTACAAAAGGTTATAATTAAAAAGAATTGTAATAACAAAACTAATTTCATTATAAATTATCAAGCTTTGAAAACTAAGAAAAACTTTGAGCGATTATGCCTCCTCAAGAAGATTCTGTAAAGCATAAACCTTCTTTAAATTTTAAATATCCAACTAATAGAGACGTTAGACTAAAAACCGGCGATGTGTGGTTAGATGGTAAAAGGGCAGATGATGGAGCCGAAGGATATTGGAGAGTAAATAATAGTTTGTATGATGTGACAGATTTTATCCATAAACATCCAGGAGGAGAGATGTGGCTGGAATTAACTAAGGTAAGTGAATAACCTTTTAATCTAATGTCATTAAAATTATTTTTAAGGGAACAGACATAACAGAGGCTTTCGAAAGCCATCATTTAACATCCAAACCAGAAGAAATACTTAAGAAATATTTTGTTCGGCCAGCAAGTACACCTAGGAATTCTCCTTTTACATTCGAAGAAAATGGGTTTTACAAAACTTTAAAAAGGAACATTGTACCGGTTTTGAAAACAATACCTAAAGATTGTGGTAAATCTTCCGACCGCATAACCGATTCGTTATGCGCGGGAATTTTTATTTTTGCTATTTTGGCATGTAAATTTGAAAGTTATTTGTTGGGTTTTCTTGCTGGAGCATGTTTAGCTTGCACGACCGTTGCTGCTCATAATTATTTTCACAGAAAGGATAACTTCAGAATGTACTATTTTAATTTAAGTTTGATGCAATTCAGGTGATATTAGTACTTATACCATAAAATTGTTGATTTAGAATTCAAACAACTATTTTATAGAGAATGGAGAATCACGCATGCATTAAGTCATCACCTTTTTCCAAACACGATTACAGATTTTGAAATAAGTGTTATAGAACCAATTATTGACTACTTGCCATGCGAAAAGTCCTTCAAAACAAAATTTGGAAGTGTTATAAATATAACTTTAATTTGGATAAATTTGTTTTATATTAGCTTCATCAAGAAGTGAGAATGTTTTATAAAATAGCATGCATATATTTAAAACCGTATGATTTTTATTATTATTTCAGATTAATTCAATTATATTACAAAGATACACGCAATCTACATTGGTCGGATATAATTCCTCTAACTCTTCCAACAGCTATATACATCTTTTCTGGTCAACCTTTATATTATTGCTTAGGAATGTGGCTGTATGTTATTGGTGTTGGAAGTACTTGGTTTGGAGTAGTTGGAACCAATGCCGCTCATCACGCTCCAGAAATTTTTCACGAAGGCGATCACCCAAGGTGACAGTACCATTTTAATTTTTATTCTTTATAGCACATTACAAATAATTTCAGATCAACTGAATCCATCGATTGGGGAATTCATCAATTGGATGCTGTATCTGATAGATATGATATAAATAAATCATCTTTTCTTGTTTTGACTAATTTTGGACATCACGGATTTCATCACTTTTTTCCAACTTTAGATCACGCAATTCTGGAACACTTAAATCCAGTAATAAAAAAAACTATGAAGGAATTTAATGTAGATTTAAGATTAAGATCTCAATTGCAAATGGTAAAAGGGCAATATCTTCAACTCATTCGAGATACACCAAATCCCAATCCTCCGGTGTTGTTAAATTGATATTTTGAAAATAAATTAACTCTAAACACCTACATAAATATTGCATATTCATGAATTATTTACCATTTAGGTACTAATTTTAAAATGCATTTGAGTCTAACTGGATAGAATTTTATTGCTATTAAATTTATTAATTTAATTTATTAAATTAGAACAAAAACACAAAACATATTTCAATTTGTACCTACGTATATATGTATAGATGAAAAGAAAGTTTTATTTCTTTTTGACTTCAATTTTTAAGATAAATATAAAATAATAATAGAAACTTTAAAACAACTACGATATTTAAAATGTATAAATATATAAATTTGCTTTAATTACTTTTATAAATTGACGCTATCAATAATTTGTTTTTTTTAAGCTATGATTTTTAATAAAATATAAATTATAATTGCTTTCGATTGAAGTTACCAAATTATTTTTTGGTAATCTCAAACTAAATATTTGTTCGGCTTTAAGATCTTTACGAGCTAAGCTTTAATCCATGCTTGAAATAAAACTTTAAACCGAGCTTTAAGCTAATCTTTAAGCTAGGCTACAAGCTGAGCTACAATCTAAGCTACAAGCTAAGTTACAGGCTAGATTCAAGATAAACTCAAGGTAAGTTTTAAATTGAACTTCAAACTAAGCTTGCTGAAATTAAAGCTAATTCTGTATAGAACACTTATTACATTTTAATTTAACAGGACTTTATAAAATAAAGAAAACTGATAATTACAATAATTATATGTCTTTGGAACTTTTGCGATCCAAATTCTATAAAGTAAGAAAATTATTTAAGGAATTCTTTATTTTAATATTTATTACGTAGCAGGAGTGTATAAAAGAGAGAAGATTAACAACTTCTATATTTTCACATCTCCTTGAATTATGTAATTCTCATCGTAAAAAGTAAAAATATCAAACAAATTAAAAACTTTGAAAATTCTTACTGAATGAATTCTAACTAAAACTCACGTCTTAAGATTGGGATTGCATAATTTCAAAGAAACTAGTAAATATGAAAGTTGTCAATTTCTCCCATCTTATGATTTATTATAACCCCACTACTAAAAAATTTTTAAATTTTCAATATCTGCATTTTTCACTTTATAGTGAAAATTTTCACTTTATATTCAAAAATGACGGTCGCATAAGTGTATTTTTTAGAGATTTTAAAGTCTTGAGAAATCTCTTAAAAAATAGTTAAAGTTCTAAAAGCTAAATTAATCACTAAGCTTCAAAATAAGCTACAAGCGGAGCTCTAAATTAAGCCTCAAGGCAAGTTGCAAGTCAACTTTTAAACTATAAGTTAACAACCAAGTTTTAAGCTATCTTTTAAATACAAGCTTTAAGTCAAGTTTCAAACCAATGTATAATCCAAGCTTTAACCAAGTTTTAGGGTAAACTACAGGAAAATCTTCAAGCTAAGACAAAATCCAGGCTTGAGTACCAGTTTCAAGCTATAAACCTTGAGCCAAGCCTCAAGTGAAGCTTCAAGTTTAGCTTCAAGCGGAATTTTAAAGTAAGCCACAACTGATCTTTTAGTCAGCCGGCAACTAGGCTACAAGCTAGTAAGGTAGCTTACCAGCTACCATATAACCATATAAATTATTTAAGAACTGATAGCACTCTATTTTGCTGTTAGGGTCGTCTCTAGTTACCCACATTCTTTAATATTAGGCAAAATCAAATCAGTGAATATTTGTTGTATTTTATTGCAATGTATGTTATTTATATTTAATTTTCATGTACTGAATTTAAATTGTCACTCGGCCAGTCGTTTTTAAGACAAGAGGCTTATTTTTTATCAAAATTTTGAGAAAATTATGGTTACGTTATATCTGTGATAAAAGTACCTCCGGCTGCTCCTACTGTTCATAGTCCTACACTTGAAAAGTAATAGTAAAAGCGGAGCTTGTCATATCTTTTAAAAGTAGATTTCTTTAATTTCACTATTTAATTAGCGAATTATAAATAAAATAGTAGGAGCTGATACACCATAGCCTTAATATTAAACTTAATTAATTTTGCATGTTGCATTATTAATTAAAAAATTATCCCATTCTATATTTTTAGCTTCATCGGCTTTACGGTATTTTTAGGTTCTCAAAAAATTTCTTATCGAAATTATTTCTCACGCATATAATACAGAGTAGTAATTATTATGAAAATCGCTTATTTGGAAACCGAAAATTTGATAATAAATTATATTTATTTCTTAAAGAAGGGTTGTAACAAAATTTTGAATTTACTGAATTACTTTGAATTACTAGAGTTACCACCGCTCTTTCTTGCGGATTTACACCAATTTCAAGGAAATTGTGTTTTTTTTTTTTTTTGCCATTGGGTTTCTTGAACACCTGAAAGATCAAGCGATAGCGACCACTCAACAGCAGCAATAAGATAAGTTTTTTTCCTTATTACTTTCTTTTCGTTTCTTTCATCTGCAGAGCTGTACAACACCGATAATATTTTTTGATAATCGTCAGCTGCGTTCGTCGATATAGCCGACGCTCGCTTTAAACATTATTTGATTTTTTGATCTAATTTTGAGCTCAAGCACCGTTTTAAAGATTCCAATTATTGGAAGTTTTCATTTAAAAATTGCTGGGTGAATGTTTAGAGCGTCGGTCGTGGCGAACGTCCCTTCCGAGTTGCTCCCCATTAAAGGAACGTTTTTTTACGAGAGAGAGTGCAAACTTGTTGCGCCTACGTCGGATTCATCACTAGTTTCCGCAAAGAGATAAGCTAGTTTTCTCCACCTTGGGTATCCTCACGAAATAAAAGGTTGGAAATTTCGATTTTCAACCGTATGAGAAGGAAGAAATTGCTGGGTCTTTTCTAAGGAGTCCCAGCCATCTATTTTTTTTCATAGGGTATTATAATAAAAATGAACATTTTTAGCTGGAAACCACCAAAAAAACACTTATCAACATTAAACCTGATTGTATAATTGTGCTGCCGATAACAGAGAATGACAGCATTTTGTATTCTGGTTCCTGCACATCGGTCAATTTAATCGAAATGATGCTAAAACAACTTTAATTCGCTTTTAAATACAAATTGAAATTTATTTTATCCTATAATAAAATAAGATCTGCATGACAAAAATTTTAAAAACACTTCTTACCATTTGAACGTTGGCAGTACAGCCAAGGTTTTTTAATAAATGTAAACCAAAATGTGCAAAACTGCATATCAAGCAGGCAAAGGTAGCAGAAAATATGCTTATTCAATTTTATATTCTTTGAAGTACCAGAGCGGCCGGAGTCTTTATTAGTATAGTATACTTTATAAGTATACATTATACTTAATACTAAACAATTTACCCATTTGTCGAAATTTAGGAACTTTTGTGATTGTAAAAAAATATATTTATTTATAAACATTAAAAAAATAAAAGTTTGTTCAAAGTTATATTATTATGACTAAAATTATTTAATAAATTGCTATATTATCATATCAATATCGACTAACTCTGATGAAATTACTAATTACTAATTCAGTTAAATAAACGACTTAAGATATGTAATTAATTGTAATAATTTATATTATCATGCTGACCGTAGCATAAGGTTATAATAATAAAAGCGTAATATTGCAAAACAATAACTTAGTTAGTTGCAAAGTTTTAAATAGAAAGTTAGTTTTGATTAATTATGCCTCCTCAAGAAGATTCTGTAAGACATAAGCCGTCTTTAAATTTCAAATATCCAACCAATAGAGACGTTAATCTAAAAACCGGCGATGTGTGGTTAGATGGTAAAAGGGCAGACGATGGAGCTGAAGGTTTCTGGAGAGTACACGATAATCTGTACGATGTCACAGATTTTGTTGATAAACACCCTGGAGGAAAAATGTGGCTCGAGTTAACTAAGGTAGACAAAGAAATGTTTTTTTTTAATAATGTAATTAGATATTATTACAAGGAAACTTACAATGTTCTATCCTTGGCTTTATAACTAAACACAATAATAATTATTTTGTTGGTTTTTGTTCATATTTTAATTTAAAATAAATTGAAGATCACATAATATATTATTTTTATTAAGTTAAAATTTTTAATAAGTAGGGTTATAAGTAAGGATTTTTATTTAGCCGCACTTCACTTGTATTTTTTCTTTTTTTTTATTAAGTATTCTTGGCGACATGTTTTAATTTTTTAGGAGTCATATAATCATGCTAAATTAATGTCAAATCATTAAAATTTTTCTGCTACACACATTGCATAAAATAAACAAATAGACAAAGAAGACAAAATAAGCAGATCCAAAAATTTTATGCGTAGTATATTGTCATATTTTTAAAATTAATTTGTACGTAAAAATACATGTAAAGTGGAGTTAAATAAATATCCTTATAATTACAATATAATAAACCTGTAATAACATCCTTTCTATATTGTAACGAAAATTAAAACGTATATTTAATTCTAAAAGGTTACAACAAATTATACAGAAAATGTTTATAACAATATAACAATTACTACACTAAGATTAAAACTAAACTAAATTACACTACAATTTATTTAACACTAAGTCCGGATTTATTTAAACACTCGGTATATTGTTTATTACTTCACTATTTATTTACAGTTTATTTATGTTCACACTTGTACGTTCAAACTAGAATTGATTTGTCACTAGAAATTGCTCTGCGTTTATACCTTCGAGAAATTTCCATACAATTTCTATATACTTCTGTACGTTTCTAGATTGCAACTTAAGCAATATTTAAATGACTAATGATGTTATCATGTATGACTCATCACACATGACTCATCATATTATAGTCATACATTAGTCATACATTAGTCATCAAATATAATTAAAAATTCTTTCATAACAATATTAAACAGGACGGGTTATATTATTTAATATTTAAAATTTTTGTATATAATATATTATTTTAAGGGAACGGACATAACAGAAGCTTTTGAATGCCATCATTTAACATCCCAGCCAGAAGAATTACTTAAAAAATATTTTCTTCGTAAGGCTAGAATACCTAGGAACTCTCCTTTTACATTTGACGAGAATGGGTTTTACAGGACTTTAAAAAGAGCTGTTGTACCAGTTTTAAAAACAGTGCCTAAAGATTGTGCCAAAACCTCCGATCGTATGACTGATTCATTATGTGCAGGAATTTTTATTTTGGCAATTTTGGCATGTAGATTTGAAAGTTATTTATTAGGATTTTTTGCTGGTGCATGTTTAGCAGCTACTGCCAATGCTGCTCATAATTATTTGCACAGGAAAGATAACTTTAGAATGTACTATTTTAATTTATGTTTGCTGCAATTTCGGTAATACTATTTTAGGCATTATATAATTTTGTTTTAATCAATATTTTTATAGAGAATGGAGAATAACGCATGCATTAAGCCATCATCTTTTTCCAAATACAATTACAGACTTTGAAATAAGTGTTTTCGAGCCAATTCTTGAATATTTGCCATGCAAAAAGTCGCCTAGGATTAGATATGGAGGTTGGATAATCGTCATATTTCTGTCGATAAACTTATTTTATATTGGTCTGATTAAGAAGTGAGATTATTTATATGCAAAGATTTACAACTGATTACTTTTTATTATTTTAGATTTATTGCGCTGTATTACAACGACAAACGAAATCTTCATTGGTCCGACATTCTTTTTCTTACTCTCCCAACAGCTATATATTTGTTTTCTGGCCAGTCCTTGTACTATTCCATAGGTATGTGGTTGTATGTTGTTGCTGCTGGAAGTACTTGGTTTGGCTTAGTTGGAATCAATACGTCTCATCACGATCCAGAAATATTTCATGAAGGTGATACACCAAGGTAAGAACACTATTTTAGATTAAACTAAAGAGTAAATTTAAAAATAATTTTAGATCAACTGAATCCATCGATTGGGGCATTCATCAATTGGATGCTGTATCCGATAGATATGACATAAACAAATCAGCTTTTCTTAGTTTGACTAGTTATGGACATCATGGTTTTCATCACTTTTTTCCAACTCTAGATCACGCAGTGCTGCCTTATTTGTATCCAGTTATTAGAAAAGTGATGCGAGAATTTAACGTAGATTTAAGGTTAAGATCGCAACTGCAGATGATTCAAGGACAACATTTGCAACTTATTCGGGAGACTCCAAATCCCAATCCTCCAATTATTATAAATTAATGCCAATTATCAAATCACATTAACTTACATTATTAAAAAATTTGAGGTTTAAGTTTTTATGTTTATATTTGCTGTGTCTTTTAAACGAAAAGTTTTATAAAAAACACGTGGCACTCGCGGTTGTCTGTAAAGTCGGTTTACGGACGATAATTTTACGTGATAACGTCATAAGAAAACATTGATGAAAAATTGTATACTTTAAGAATTGAATTGAATTATGTTTATGTAACAAATAATACGAATTAAAACTATGTTATTACATTAACCCTCAATAGGTTAGTGCGTTATGTGCATGAAACATAATTGCATCATTTGGTGATCGCGAGATGGAACCTCATGCCGAACAAGTTTTTTTTTTAATGGCATTTTATAATTCAAATGATGTCTATGTATGATGCAAAGCCGATCGTGCCTTTCTCTCGCTTGTTCCGCGCTCTCGCTTGAGGAACGTAACAATTTTTCGTGCGTGCAGCCGGTATATCAATTTATAAGACGTTATCACGTCAAAAATTTAAAATTTTGTAAAAGCGAATATTTCAGTTTGATAATTAAAATAATGACGAAGTAAATTTTTGTTATCGTCTTCAGAAAATGATATTTTTTTTGTTTAGAAAAAGTAGAACGTTTTATTCGGTGCAAAATTACCTTTCGTGACTTGTTTATTATTAAGGGTTTTTTACAAAAAAAAATATATTAAAAATTTATTATAATAATATAATACGAGTTAATTAAAAATTTGCTTTTATAAGTCAACTCTAGTACCATAAATATGATTATTTATGTACGATTACGTAAGATAATGCAAATACACTAATTATTACTCTAATTAATTAATAAATTAATTAAGTAAGACGTAGACTAGCAGTTTAAATGACGGACTACAAAGCTGGAAACTGCGATTCAATTCTGTAGTCTATAGTCCAAGTGCGATCCATAGGTTATGTATCTAGAAAGGTTAACACCTTACTAGAATATTATTTAAAAACTTATAGAACCATGAATGCTAGATGTAGCATTTGGTACATTAAATTAAGATAAAGTAGAAGACATAGAGAGATTTCGGTAAAATACTTTGACTTAATAGCATGTTTTAATTATACTAATTTCACTAAAATTCCAAAAACAGATATCAGTTGTTAAATTACTTAGATTTTCAACTAATTTAATTAAAAAAAAAATATAGGTACTATACCAACCTATATCACTCTATGCACTCTAGAGTCCTGGAGTCACAGGCACATCTAAGACCAACTTAACTAAATTTCGTAAATAATTTCGAAAAAAAGACAAAGGTTGTTTCTATAGAGCAGATTAATGAATCTTAAAGAAATTAAATAAGAAAATCTTCTTATTCAAAAATTACAGATACTTAGACTTTTAAGGCCGGGATTATAAACGACAAATAACTAATTTACTTGTGAGATTGTCAAATAAGTAAATTTACTTGCTAGATTGGGTATTATAAAGCACGAATAGTTTACTCTCGAACTAAATCTAGCAACTAATTTAATCCCTCGATTTTGTTCAACTAAATATTTACTTGTAAAGTAAATTGACAGGTCAAATCATTTGTAAGGTTATTTGTTTTAAATAAAAGGTATCCCATAAAAAGTGCAAGTGGGCTCAACCAGTGGGCGCTAGTTGTGAACATATACATAGCCTATAACCGTTGATTGGTTGATACCATTCTTCAATCAATGCTATAACCATAAAATTTAAAAATTAGTTCTAACGTATCATAAAATCTCATGCACCATGACCAAGACATCTGGTATCAAAACGTCTAAACATAATAGGAAAGTAAATATTAAGTCAGTTATTTACTTGGTTACTTTCCTTTATAGTACTCAAATTTTATTTCGTAAATTTTAGTAGTCAAGTAAATTTACTTTGAAACTAATAACTAGTGATTTATTTATGCTTTATAATACCGGCCCAGTATGTTAAAGTATGGACAACTACCTAGCGAAATCTACTGTTTCATATTCTAATACAAAAACAGAGTACAAAAACAACCAAAAAGTAATTAAACTTAATATAAATTTAAAGCAGGTTTAAATTCAAGTTTTAATTAACTATTCAATATCAACATTGTGATTCCTACCTGCAAGAATATTAATTATTGATAAGGTCAAAGTTTTTATGATAAACGTATAGCGATCTCTATTTGATAATGAGTTTTCTTTTTTAATAAAGTAGGAGTTTATGTAATAAGTTCCAGCAAAAACAGTGAGTTATTAGTGTTAAAAATGAAATAACTTTTATTGTGCTAAGCCTGGTATATTTTCAATTTCTAATAAGCAAGGTAATTAATTATTTTAGGTTCACGTTTAAAATGATTATAATATTTTAGCTTTACGTTTATTTAAAAAAAAAATAAATAAACAAAATTCATAATTATATAAAAATAAACATCATAAACTAAACAGAAACGTTAAAATAATAGATGTTTATTTATGTTTATTTTTATATTTAACAATACATGCTAATTACCACAAAATCTACTTGAAATTCATTTTTAAGTTCATTTCTTTTAAAATTGATATAATAAATTATTTGAAATTTTTTGAAAAGGAGAACCGCCATAGTGTAAAATAGAAAATTTACAAAATTAAAATTAAGATATCTTTATAATTAATACGATATTAATTTATTAACAGTACGAATGTTATTGCGAAATAATATTAAATAATTTACGAATTGGGTAATTCCGGATAATAGTTTTACAAAAAATATGAAAGTTACTTAATATCTTTTACCATTATAATATTTATGTACGTTAGATGTATCCGAAAAAGAAAGTTTGTAGTCAACTGCTACACATAGGTAGTAAAAATTTAGTTATTAAAAATATAGAAATGTGATTTACAAATTTATATAGTAATTAAATGTTTAAATTAATTTGAAGGTTAAAGACACAAATAAAAAGTTTGTAGTGTAAATCGAGAATATGCAATAAAGCAGTGAGTTATAATTATTATTAAAGGTAACATCAGATTTTTTATTATCAATTACAATTTAATATACTACCTATTACATGAAAATGACGATGGAAAATTAAATAAATTATGTATTTGTCATGAAGATCTATTTAATGATAAATATTCCTTCAAATTACAATTTAATTTTGTTCAGTGTTTAAGTTTTCTAGAAGTGTATTCATACAAATTACAACAAAGATGATGTTAGATGTAATCTGAATTTCCGATTTAAAAAATAAAATATCATATAGCACGCTCGTGGCTATCGGTTAGAGCGTTGGATTGCATGCAGTTGTTGTGAGTTAAAAACTACGTTGGTTTATTAGAGTTAATTCTTAGATATTAAAAGTTAAGCATTGGAATCCCTATAGTATGTAAGCCATGTGTACACCCTGTATATAACATAGAAATTTTTAAGGGTATGTGTATACAGGTAAAGCGTAATGTAATTATTATAAAAATACACGATTTACGTGATTCCCAGATGTTATATTATAATTTTGGATATTACAATCTAGAAATTGTAAGGTAATTCGGTTTCTCTCTTTATTGCATTGCAATATTATATTTAAATTTTCAGTGAAATTCCATCCTTAAAAAGAATTTCATTTTAGTTCGAATAAGACATGTAACTTTTTCTTCGCACGATCAAAAATCCAACATACAATAAATGATAAAATTTTACTATTAATTTGTTTATTTTAATATCTCTCTTATAAAAAATATTTAAACTGGGTTTATTTTTGCAGAGGTTTTTGGTATTTAAATAAGGCAAGATTAATCATAATCATTTAAAATAAACAAACTAAACAAAATATTAAAAATTTCATTTTTAGGTCCTTTTTTAATTATAAATAGAAAATAACTTTAAAAAGTTTTAAGTATTTTTGTGGTATTTAGTAGTATGTGATGTTAGAATAATGAAACCTAACAAAATGTTAAAATAATAAAAATTTTAACTGCTAAGTAAAGAATACATACTACAAAGAAAACATAATATTTAAAAAACACTAAAATGACAATAATTCACATTTAACAGGGTTGAACTTAAAATATTAGAATAAACAAGAAAACAGATTTTTAAAAAAATTTTACGCTATAGAAATGGTAAAAATTATTTAAAAATAAAAAACTCTGTAACATAATATAAATGCGCTTATTTCACGATTATTTTCGATCATCAGTCATGTATAACAGTAAACCTATATCGTCAGTAAACATATACCAAACAAAATTGAAAAAATTTTAAATTTTAAAAAATCAAGAAATTAACCAAACTTTAAAAAATGTTGTGCTTGAAATGAAATTTTAGGTTAAGTAAATGAATATGAATCTTTCCCTCTTTGTAGTATGTATTCTTTACTTAGCAGTTAAAATTTTTATTATTTTTACATTTTGTTAGGTTTGATTATTCTTTTTTAATTATCATTTAACTTCAAGAAAACTATTCGGATGTAAACTAGGAATTTCCCACCACGTATACATATAATTAAATATCATTTTTAGAGCAAAAATGAATATCGTTGAAAAATTAAAGTCTTTAAATGACCTAATCGGTTATAATAACAAAAATGTTACTTATCCATCAACATTAAATTTTAAATATCCAACGTTCCGAGATTATATTCTGCAATCTGGAGAAGTGTGGCTGGACGGTAAACGAATAGATGATAATGCTGAAAACTTGTGGAGGATACATAACAAATTATACGATTTAAAATTATTTATCGATCGACATCCTGGTGGAAAAGACTGGCTAGAATTGACAAAAGTAATTTTCAACTGAAATTAAATATCGTCATAACACAAGAAATACTTTTTTATTTTAGGGAACTGATATAACTGAAGCTTTTGAAAGTCATCACATAAGTAAAGCGGCCGAAAATTTGTTACCTATATTTTATGTACGCGAAGCTCAGTATCCAAGAAACTCCCCATTTACATTTGAAACAAACGGATTTTATAAAACCTTGAAAGAAAACGTACGAGAAGTTTTGCAGCAAACCCCAAAATTTCCAGAGAAAAAGTCAAAATTTATTTCTGACAGTTTATTTATTTCCTATATTTTACTATCACTAGGAGCAAGTTACTTTTGGAGTTATACAGTTGGACTATTCGCCGGACTAATTTTGTGCCTAAATGCTATTGTTGCACATAATTTTTTCCATCAAAGGGATTCTTTCAGAATGTACTATTTTGATTTTACTCTTATGAGTTCAAAATCTTGGAGAGTAAGTCACGCGTTAAGTCATCACCTCTACACAAACACAATAAAAGATATGGAGGTTTCAGCCGTGGAACCGTTCCTTCAATATTTACCTCAAGAGAAGAATATTTGTTTTAGATATTTATCTTGGGTCTACTCACCTATAATTTTCTGCACGGTATATTATGCATACTGGGCGATAGAGTGAGAAATTTGAATAATCAAATTTTGTTTGCATCTTAACAAATGCTCGACTTTTTAGAACCATCCAAAGTTTTGTGGGTTCAAGTAAACTTTCTTTAATCCAATTGTTACCATTCACGGTACCGTCCGCGATGATTTTAATAACAAATCAACCTGCAGTTTGGACATTACTTATGTATTTATTTATTATGACAACTTCAAGCTTCATTTTCGGAATAATAGGTGTAAATGCGGCTCATCATCATCCTGGTATTTTTCATGATGGGGATACTCCAAGGTTTGTTTACAAAATACCAAAGTATAAGATAATAAAATAAAAGATATTTCCAGGTCTAGCAAAGAAATAGATTGGGGAATTTATCAAATGGACTGCGTCATGGATAGAAAAGAAATAATTGGTTCACATTTTTTGGTGCTAACAAATTTTGGAGATCATGCTCTTCATCATTTATTTCCCACAATCGATCACGGAAGGCTGAAATATTTATATCCAATATTTACAAAAACTTGTGAACAATTTGGTATCAGGCATAGGATTACGTCTCAACTGAAATTAATTCAAGGACAATATCTTCAACTGTCTAAAGTAGTACCAAATCCAAACCCGCCAAGATCATTAAAGCCCAAAAAAGACTGATTATGCTAAATTTATTTGCCCAAGCACGAAATAAAATATTTCAAATCATTAATATTATGACTTTTTTTTACCCTAAGATACTATATTGCCAACAGCAAAAGTGAGGTTAGAATTTGCTAATTAAATGATAAAAAGACATATATATGTAATAGTATAATTAATTTATTTTACATTAAATGTTTAACAATAAACATCAAAATAAATACAGATAGTACAGAATGATGTCAAAAAAGGGAACGTGAAAAGAACACATCTAATATTGTAACTATATGACGTGTTTATTGGTGCCTTAAAGCATACATTTCACACATACCTATTATAAATACATAATGTGGTCTATGAACGAGAGGAAGAAAGGGCTGCTGATGGTTAAGTACGTGTCTCTCCCAAAATGTTATTTGTCTCTCTCTCACATATCATTACGGAATTATTATAAACATATATGCGAAAACAAAAAAAAATTAATTACAAAATAAATATTAATAAATGTCTAAATAGTATTAATAATGAAGACAGAATTCTGTGTTCTGTCCGCGTTCTTGAACGTTCCAAAAGTAGATTTTAGTCGATAACACAGCGCTTAAGATTTAGAATTCATCAATACCATCAAACATTGGGCGCTGTGGTCTTGGGGGCTGAAATTATAACAAATTAGTTAACATTTATTTAGTTTCCCAAATTTTCAAACCAATATAAAAACTTCGACTCAACAAATTTACACACGCACATCAATCAAAATGGATAACAAAAAAAATTGATTTTGGGAAAAAACAAAATGGATAGGACTCGGTTCAAATTTATGGTTGCTTTCCGTTTCAATGGATCATTAAGCATTTTATACTTTTTATCAGTTGTATCATTTCTGAATTGAAAATAACTAGAGACACCGCAAAATCAAGAAAAAGTCATTAGATATTCTAATTTTGACGAATAACCCTCACTTACAATCATTATCTTGTTAATCCAATGCAAGCGCTTTGCGGGGCGTCTAGAAAAATTAAACATTCAAAATATTGAAAAATAAATTTTGTAATAACTGAACTGTATTGGAAGTTAATTGAAAAAGTTAAGTGATTTTTTTGCCGGATGTAATGAAAATGTAGGAGTAATTAATAAAAATTTGTGTGCGTGTGTGTTTTACTTTTTTTTAAATTTCTTATGTAAAAATAGATAATTATCTAAAATAACTTACAGCTGGACTGGCGCCTCGTACAGCAGAACCAGAGCGGCCCTTAGCACGGAATTTGGCAATAGCTTGTTCGGCCATATCGGCACGTTCTTCTGCTTCTTCAAGTTCTTGTTGGGCTTTGCGGAATTTGGCAAGATTAAGGGCGGCAATTTCTTCTGCTTCTTCAATTTGCCTCTTATATGTTTTAATTTTTTGTTGTAATTTATCGACAAGGTCTTGCATACGTTCGTGGTTTTTACGGTCTTCTTCGGCTTGGAAGCTCAATTCCTTAATGCGACGTTCTGATTTTCTTAAGTTCTTTTGGGCATCGGCGTGTCTCCTTTGTTCTCCGTCTAATTCGTTTTCTAATTCTCTAACTCTTTGTTCAAGTTTGGCGATGGCTTTCTTGCCTCCTTTAAGGGCGTTAGCTTCGGCTTCGTCAAGACGAACTTGTAAGTCTTTAATTTGTGTTTCTAATGCTTTACGTAATTTTTCTTGTGTTTGTGCATGATCTTGTTCTGCGCGTAACTCATCGGCTAAACGTGCGGCATCAACCATAGCCTTCTTTGCCTTTTCTTCGGAGTTCTTAGCTTCATTGAGAAGTTCGTCGAGGTCGGCGTGTAATGTTTGGAGTTCACCTTCTAACTTCCTCTTCGATGCAGATAATGACGCTGCTTGTGCGGACAAGTCGTTAAGTTGTTCATGAGCATCACCAAGTTCTTGTTCGGCTTGGCGACGAGCACGGTCGGCTTGTTCCAAAAGGGTGCGGGATTCTTCAAGTTCGTTTTGAAGAGCATTTGCACGACGTTCAGAAATGCCAAGTTGTTCGCGAGCTTCATCACGAGCGCGTTGTTCTTCTTCAAGAGCACTCTGGGTGTCCTTAAGTTGTTGTTGGTAACGTTTGATGGTCTTTTGAGCTTCTGCGTTAGCCTGCAAATAATAAATAATTATAGACCTTAAATTACAATAATTTTAAACAAAATTACCTTGTTGGCATGATCTAAAGCAATTTCAAGTTCGTTGATGTCGGCTTCCAACTTCTTCTTCATACGAAGAGCTTCAGCTTTACCTTTAGCTTCAGCTTCGAGGGAGGCTTGCATGGAATCCAAAGCACGTTGGTGATTCTTACGTGTATTTTCGAATTCTTCTTCCTTCTCTTGAATGCGACGATCAATTTCTTGACGAACTTGAGACAATTCAAGTTGGCTACGAAGAACTTTGTTTTCTTCTTGTTCAAGAGCTGCTTCAGCTTCTTCTAAAGCGGCTTGAAGTTCATCCTTTTCGGCTTCCAAACGTTTTCTGGCCTTTTCAATTTCATGAATGTTGCGACCACCTTCACCAATTTGATCGAGCAAGTCCTTAACTTCATCAGCCAAGTTCTTGTTTTCACGTCGAACGGCTTCCAATTGTTCTTGTCCTTCTTCGTAAGCACCCTTAAGTCTGAACAATTCAGTAGAATAGTTACGGCACTCCTTCTGGCTAGCATCTAATTCTGCAGCAAGATCGTCGACCTTGAGTTTCCATTCTCCAATAATCTTGTCGAATGCCTTTTGTTTCTTTTCTGCAGCATTAGCAATGGCAGTAGCACGATCGCATTCGAGTTGAAGATCTTCGACTTCGGTTGCCAAACGTTGTTTTGTCTTTTCAAGAGCAACGACCTTTTGGTTAAGAGCTTCGATGGTTTCTTCAGCTTCAGCCAAACGAGCTTGGAGTTTCCTCTTAGCTTCTTCGAGTTCTTCAGAACGAGCAAGACCTTCGGATTCATATTTAGAGCGCCATAATTGAGAGTCAGCATTTGCTTTGCTAAGTTGACGTTGAATATCAGCTTTAGCTTCAGCTTCTTCTTCAATTTGTTCGCGGATGTTGTCTAAATCGTGTTCCAAGTTACGGAATTTACCCAAAAGAGTGGCACGTTCGCGGGCTTCTTCGTCGGCTAATCTCTTAGTGTCTTCTAATTGAGTTGTCAACGACACCTTGATCTTGCTGAGTTGAGAAACTTGAGATTCGGCTTCTTCGAGTTGGCGTAAAAGATCTCCATTTTCGATAGACAACTTCTTCTTGGCAGCATCAAAGTCGTTCAATGTACGGTTAGTTTCATCGAGTTTTCCTTGAGTGTCATTAAGTTGTTGTCCAAGTTGTTTAGCAATCTTTTCTTGAGCAGCCTAAAAAAATTTACAGTAATTTTAGGTATTTTGTTTGACTAGTTTTAGGAGGGGAAACACCATGTACAAGCACAATTAAGCAAATCGTCTGTTAGCGGGCAAAACTGTAAAAGAGGGTAAGTTGAACGATAATAATTATAAAATCAGTAAAAAAAAACACACTCAAATGTAGCGTCCATTGGAATCGCTGAGCTAGTACTGCTGATATAGTGAAAAAGCTAATGAAGCTGCGAAAAACAATTAAAGCTGAAAGAAAATTGCAGTTATAAATGGGCCACACATTGTACCTTCTCGTTAGCCAAGTGGTCGACACTACCTCGGAGATCATTCAATTCACCAAAGTATTGAGCTTTTTCTTTCTCAGCCCTATGAGAAAATAATACATAAGACAAACACATAATTCAAACAGGGGATAGTACAGTGCAGGTGGTCATGCGATACAAAATATAAAAAGGTCGTAATCATGAGCTACCTTTTCGCGACCAATTTGATCCACCGCACCTCGAGTTTGTTGCAGCTCATTATAAATTGTTCCACGATCTCTTTCAGCCCTATATTATAATTGATTTGAATTTAATAGAGGTTTAATTAAATTTACTATATGAATTGTAAAAATGATCTAAAGTGGAAGTAAAAGTAAGTATTGGCTGTGCAACTATTAAAGTTGTGATGCTCGTGGAATATTTGTGCTACATATTTTGTTTATCGACTTGGTATATCATGTATCAAGTTAAATTGTGTCAAATACTTACTTAGCCTTAAGTTTATTGAGTTGGTCAATTTGTTCACCCATTTCAGATACGGCATCGTTATGTTTTTTACGGAGAGCGGCAAGAGTTCCTTCATGTTGAATGTTGGTTTCTTCCAAGTCACGGCGGAGTTTAGCAAGTTCAGATTCGCGTTTTTTGTTGAGTTCGATTTGGGCAGAAGTAGCACCACCGGCTTCTTCGAGACGTTCGCCAAGTTCTTCCAATTCGCGGGCCAAGTCGGCACGTTGTTTTTCGGCCTTAGCACGAGCTTGACGTTCGGCTTCGACTTCTTCTTCTAATTCTTCAATGCGGGCCTGCAATTCCTTGATTTGTTTTTGTACTTTACCGACAACAGATTGTTCGTCTTCGAGTTTGGCGGAGAGTGATGAGATTTCCTTGTCTTTGCGTTGGATGGTTTGTTCGAGTTCTTTCTTGTTACGTTCAAGATCGGCAACTGCTTCTTGGGTAAGTTTGAGATCACCTTCAGTTTTGCGTTTAGCCTTCTCGACGTCGCCTCTCAATTTCTTTTCGCGTTCCAAAGAATCTTCAAGTTCGTCCAAAGTTTGTTCCAACTTGGCCTTAACTTTGTTAAGGTGGTTCACTTTATCTTCGGCGGCTTGTAATTCTTCGGAAACCTTTTGACCATTTTCGCCTTGAAGTTTCTTTTCCTTGTTAAGTTTGTTTATTAGTTCATCTTGATGAGCAATTTCATCGTTAAGATTTCTAATTTGATGGTCCTTGGAAGCTCTGTCTTGTTCGGCCTTTTGAACAGATAATTCTAAATCTTCTACGTCCTTTTTGTAGCCAGAAATTTCCTGTTCCAATTTTTTCTTTTGTTGGAAAAGTTGATTACGTGCATCTTCCTCTTGTGTAAGGCGATCTTGAGTTTCCTGTTAAAAATAAATGAGATCAGCAATTAAATAAATTATGAGTAGTTCAATTCTTTGAAACTATGTTAACACTTGGGTAAACATCGTTTAAACTCAGGTACTTTGGAGGTGAGCCAATTAATATTTTTTTGACGTGGAATTTCTCTTCCTATCTAACATAATCTTGATTAATTACGAAGCATGCTGATATACCCGTTTGATCTACAGCCAAATTTCAAAATGCGTTAAAATATAAAAAAATTATTATTACCCAACTACTAAATTTAGTATCTACTACCTACAAATATTTTTAAAAATGCATTAAATTAAAGAAGGTGCATTAATTAAATACGAAATTTTTTGGCTTCACCCAACTGTAAAAATTTAAAAACACGAAAGCTATTAGGAGAGCGAAACTGGAAAATTTATGTGTTTTTAAAATCGCGAATTTAATAGAAGATTTTCATCTTGCTAATAGTTTTTATAAAAGTAAATATGCTTTCCAAAATACCTAGGTGATTCAAAATTTTGATATATGGTGACACACATTTTACCAAAATAGTTCAACACTTAAGTGCTTTGGATTTGACGTCACTACTTCGGCTTTTAGCAAATTTTTTTACACGCCCACTTAGCTGTAAACTATTAAAAATGTAATTGACATTAATAGGTATTGCTTTTTCAAAAATTCGCTAAATTGAAATTTGTGTTAATTTTGGGAAGAATTTAGTTGAAAAATGTACTTACAGATAATTGAGCCTCCATGTCGCTCTTTTGTGCTTGAAGTTTGTTGGCACGTTCTTGGATATCTCCAAGAGATCCTTTTTCGGAATCGAGTGCATTGAGGAGTTCGGTTTTTTCGGCAAGAAGTTTAGCATAAAGGGCTTCCAATTCTTTCTTGGCTTTCTCTTCACGTTCGAAGGCTTCTTGAGCTTTGGCAGCTTTCTCTTCAAGTTTCTGCAAAATTTCCTCTTTAGTAAGACCCTCGCAATCTAAGTCCACCATTATTTAATCAAAATAAGTATACTGGTATTCACAAATTAAGGTTTTATTATTCGAAATAAAACTATTCGTTATTTATTTTCGTATCGTTCGATCAAATAAAAATCGTCCACTAAATAATTTTAGTGGCGATTTTAAATTTTGTCTTAACCCCGCAACGGTCAAACATAAACTGGAGTAAAGTAATACTGCAACTTTCCAAAAAACTCAGATAGGTACTATAAAAAGGGGCGGGAAGTATTTGATGAAAGATTATAAAAATATGCAATGTATGAAGCCTGATGACGGATTAAGGAGGAGCTTCAAAAATAGAGTTTCTAATTTAAAGTCATAAAATTTGATCTGAATTCCAAATTTTTATACAACACGTACTTTTATAGTGTATTGAATGTTGTCATAAATTTCTTTTGGTTTACATAAATTGTATAAATATTGGTATTGAAACGATCGTTTTACTATTTATAGAATTAATTGAATAATTATCCGTTATTTGTGTTACAAGTTTTGCTTATTTTGAATTTTTAATTATTTATATTTTAATTAAAAAATACCTTAATTTCATCTTCGACGCGGCTGACGTTGAGAAGGGGCTTGACTTTTTGCCACAATTTGTACCATGGCCATGTGCGGAGTTTAAGATATTTGCGCAAGTTGCGTTGTACAACTTGTAAGGCAAGTCTTTGTTCTTGCAATTTCTTGAAGTCCTTTCTGGACAAATAACCTCGCACCCATGATTGCATCCAGGTCATGATCTTGCCCAAACGATCGTCACGCAATTCCTCCATTTGACCCAATACACCGGCACGGAAGAATACCTAATTTTTACAAGCGTTATTATTTTTCTCATTTTTGGTTATTTCAAGCAAGTCAAATTAATATTATTCTAAATTTCGGATAGTTGAAAATTTATTAAAATGACTGTACTTAATAACCAAAAATATTTTTTTCAGTTTTAACATAAGCGGAAAACGTTGAACTGCACAACAATGGAAAGAAGAAATATGTAAATATAGCCAAGATTTGCATGCAATGCGGAGCTTAAAGAAATATTGTCAAAAGCCAGAACATTTTGAAATACTATTTTTAAAAGTTTCAGTTAAGTATTTTGCTGAAATTTTTATCGCTTAGTACCTTTGTATGTCCCAAACGGAATTGATCCGCTTCCAAACCAACTGTATCCAAAATAATTTTTGCTGCTTTCTCAGGTGTTGTATCATCTTTAATATCTTTGGCGGCCAGAATTTTGTATCTGATTTCACCATTAGTTATTTGTGTAAAATCAAGCACACACATTAGGTACATACATAATTAGACAAGTAATTATTAACAAATGCATCGAGTTTTGTTTCTTTGCAAATTTATTCATTAAATTTTAAAGATAACAAAAATGTATGCACGTTATAAGTGACTGGCGTCTTTAGAGACGTTTTCACAAAGTTTTTTGTTTTAGGAATCAATCGTGTCCATTTCGTAAGACATTATTTAAAAACAACATTATTAACCAGGTTTCGTACTGGTAATATTTAAAACCACTCTTGGATGCTAAATAGTATAAAATCTAATATAAGAGATAGGGAACATGCCTTGGTGTGACCCAAACGGTAGTTTTCTGGATCTAAACCGGAAGCATCCAAAATATGACCTGCACATTTTTTAAGGTCAGATTCCTTGTCTACTGCAGCGGGGTTCAATATCTTGTATCTGGATAAAGGTATTGGTTAAACCAACATGCATCGAAACATAATTGTCTATTATATTATGTGTAAGAAAGAAGGGGGGGGGGCATAATTTTTCAGAGGTATCTCCCGAAGAAAAATTAATTAACAATACTACGAGTATGTGTGGGTGCCATGCCATTCGGGTTGGATCATTTCTATACTTTTGGATAAAGAGTAGCACTGGTGGTTCTAAAATATTTTAGGGAAAAGAGATTGGTTGACAAAATAACAATACACTACTATGGGGCATCACGATAGGATCGGGTTAATCCTTGCCTTAGTGTGCCCAATTCTGTAGCTTTCTGGATCTAATTGAACTTCTTCTAAACACTTTCGTGCTGCTTCTTTGGGAACAGGTTCCGCTGCCATAGTGGCAGGAGCTAATATCATGTAACTATGCAAAATAATTATTTAAATTTTAAAAGATTCGATTCCTAAATTCCTAATTGAAAGTTCAAGTATTAAAATAAAGTTATTTAAAAATTGTAAAAAATTCCATTCGGTAATAAAAATTTTTCTAAAAATAGATGAAAAAGTTAAGAGATTTTGGAATCATTCGAAGGTGGAATTATTTATATTTTTAAATGTTTGATCGGCAATATCCAATGCGCAGTATGCTTACCGAAGTTTGAAGTCTGGGTAGACCATCCTGTTGGGGAAACCTTTACGACAAATACGGATACCTTCAAGTACACCGTTACATGTCAGCTGATGCATTACCAAGTGAGAATCAATGACACCTGAAATAACTCCACATTATGCAACAGAACTTTTAATTGAAAATATCGCTTAATTACCAGGTTGTTTGCATTCATTGGGAATGATGCAACGTACGAAATGAGGTTGAGTAGCTCTTAAAGTTGCCATCAAGTTGTTCAATTGTTCCTAAAGTTTATCAGAGCCATTAATTTTGTAAAAATTACTTGATAAGGTATTAGTAAATTAATGTGCAAAAAAAAATTAATTGAGGCGCAAGTACATAAATATAAGTGAGGTTATTATGTTACAACACACATTTGCCATACTGTGGTATAATTATGGTACAAAGGAAAAAATAAAAAAAATTTTCAACCAAGTCGTTCGGAGCTTAAGTTTGAAAAATTTATAGGTAATTTAAAAAGCAAAAATTGAAAAATAAGTGTAAATTACAATTAAGTTATAAACTCTAAAAGTCTTCTAGTTAACTAGAAGATGCCACGCTGGGTTTTATATATTAAAAATTATAATAAAAGGAGTTGGTAATTACAAAAAATGTGATCAACTCCATTTCTACTGATGTCTTGTAAAAAAAGAGAAGAACAACATTTTTCCGATTATTGAAGTATAGAAAAATCGGTTTTTAAACAATACAAACACTTTTGAAAATATGGGACCTAACCTACCCTGTAGGAAGAGGATACGGTTGCCATGCTACCACTCTTCTTACCACGACCACCTAATAAAATATAAAGCATATTCTAAAGCTGTATAGACAGAAGCAATTACAGCCACAATATTGTAAATTGGGAAATGAAATTTTATTGTGCCATTTTGTACTTATATTTTAATAATGTGATTGGATGGGAAACTGGATGGAAAGGAGTTCTGAACTCAGCGTCCTTAGTGAGCAGAAAAGGTATTTACCCTATATAAACTGGACACAGTTTGGAAAGCAGAACCCTTTTGACGTTTTGGACCTATATTTATTAAATAAGATGTAAAAATATAAATTTTAATTTGGTACAAAATTGGGCCATAGAAATATTTTAGACTGAAATAATTATGTGGTCTGGATATAATTGATAACGTTTTTACCTTTAGCATCTTTATCAACTGTGCCGGATTGACCGGGATGATCGGCAAAGATTTCGACGACGAGTGCGTTGGAACCTTTCTTGAACAAGTCAACGACGGTGTCGTTCAATGGATCCTTGTTCTTTTCTAACCAGCCAGTTACGTTGTAAGGTACCTAGATAGAATTACAATGCTGAACTGAAATTTTCTAAAAAAAAAGATTATATTTACATTGCCGGCATAATGGCCAATGGAGAAGTGAGCGGCTTGTTGGCCTGGCTTTGGTGGTTTTGGTTTCAAGAAGTTGGGAGATTTGCCTAAATGATTGTTGTTCAATTTTTCTTCAAAGGTTTTGTCGGTAGCTTTGGGGAACATAGATTCTTCTTCAAGAATGGACAAGATACCCATAGGCTATTGGATATCGAACATATTAATAAAAAAATAGATATAAAAAACTATATTATGCCGATGTGATGTCTCGATTGTCAAAAAAATTATGTTTTCTTCTAAGGTGAATTTAATAATTATAAAATAGCCATCACATCGACATGTCAAAATGTAACACATACCTGTACTAATAAAATGCGAATTGAGAGATCATAGCAGCAAAAGCAACAAAAATTACCGTGAACTGTGCATATACCTACTTAATAAAAAATTGTGCTACAAAATATTGCTGTTTCTAGAATACATACAAGAAGTGCAAAAGTGATGACCAATAATTTTTACAGAATACCTTCTCTATCAAATCTATGGTTGGTTGAAGATCCATACCGAAATCTATGAAAACCCAATGAATATCTTCCCGTTCGTACTCTTCTTGTTCCAAAATAAACATTTGATGGTTAAAAAATTGTTGTAATTTTTCATTGGAATAGTTTATGCACAGTTGGTTAAATCCATTGTACTGTAAGTTAGTGTAGCTAGGCATCAGAAGCATATTGAACACAAAGCTAAAGAATTCTTAGTAAACATAAATAAGGAATTAAGGTTTCACATTGTCAGATATACTACATAACACACTTTAACATAGAATATTAGAATGAATATTATACGGTTCTTAAAATGCTCTGCTGTAGCTGAACATTTCGGTGTTTGCAAGTCGTATTTATTGCAAATTACCTTTTCGATAAGATCGATACAAGCAACTAAATCCATGCCAAAATCAATGAAAGCCCATTCAATGCCTTCTCGTTTGTACTCTTCTTGTTCGAGTACAAACATATGATGGTTAAAGAATTGTTGCAACTTTTCGTTTGTAAAGTTGATACAAAGTTGTTCGAAACCGTTATACTGAAGGTACACAAAAAAACATGGTTAGATCACACAAGTCAAAACAGTAGAGCACCGTTACATAGGTGCAACTGTCCTAACTTAAACACAAGCATAATGATAAATGGATATTATAGTAATAATTAATTTTATGATTATGTGCAACTTCAAATTCATTGAGTTTTTTGCATCTGCTAAACTTGTTGAGACAGTGTTTATCGTTCTTTGGAAAATCTGTCACACAATGCTATAAAAATATAAACCAACACAATTATTGGACAATAACTAAGCCAGCCGTAGGTTTTTCCTTGAACCTGTAATGTTTACCTTCTCGATAAGTTCAATACATGCAAGTAAATCCATGCCAAAATCTATGAAGGTCCACTCAATGCCTTCTCGTTTGTACTCTTCTTGTTCGAGTACGAACATGTGATGGTTAAAGAATTGTTGCAACTTTTCATTTGTAAAGTTGATACAAAGTTGCTCGAATCCGTTATACTGCATTTAACAAGAACAAAAGCATATAAAACAGGCTCCAATACATTTCAACAACTGGAGCTGGCCAACACAGTTCATTGTGTTGTTAGATCAATATCACGTACATACAATACAAATAATACAGTAACATAACTACTATGGACGAGACAAACACAGTGGACAAACGACATTGTTCAATATGTCGTTCAATTATTATAAGAAGAAGAAATCTGCAAAAACCATTTCGTTGGGTTTTCGGGATAGAAATACCTTGAAGAATATTGCGGTGCGTCCTGCCTAAAATTACCTTTTCGATAAGTTCAATACAAGCAAGCAAATCCATGCCGAAATCGATAAAGATCCAATCGATGCCTTCCTTTTTGTATTCTTCTTGTTCAAGTACGAACATGTGATGGTTAAAGAATTGTTGCAACTTTTCGTTGGTAAAGTTAATACACAGTTGCTCGAATCCATTGTACTATAGTAAATTAATAAAAACAGATATACCAACGGGTTAATAACATAAACACAATAAAAAATTCTGGATATCACCACCTGAAAGATCTTCATAGCAAATCAAATTGTTAGCACAAGCATTCCGTAATATATAAGTTTTTACCTAGGCAGATGATTGGAGAATTAGCAAAGCTAAAAAAGCGTTAGTACCTTTTCAATAAGCTCAATACAAGCTAACAGATCCATTCCAAAATCAATGAAGACCCACACAATGCCTTCACGTTCGTATTCTTCTTGTTCAAGTACGAACATGTGATGGTTAAAGAACTGTTGCAATTTTTCATTTGTAAAGTTAATGCAAAGCTGCTCAAATCCGTTATACTGATAAATTAAAATAAAAAGCGTTAGAATTTGCAAATTAAAAGTAAAGTTAATAAAAAATTTGTGGAAGAATGTAATAAGAAAGAGAATATGAAGAAGAAAGTTAAAACTTGGTATTGTACAAGTAACCAATCATACGAATTCTGTTGTCTTTAAGAATTGGAAGAAAAGAAAACAAAGAAATGGGAATCCTGAAAAAACTATAACTAAATCTCTTTTATTTCCTGGAGTGCGGCAGACCTATCCTATTTTATTCTAAATAAAGTATCTTAAAAGTACGTAATCATATTATCATCATTATTAACTACGCTAAATTTTCTAATATTGATCAGTCTTGAAGAGCAATTTTTCGGGCATTAGAAAATTTAGCGAAATGAGAAAGGTAAATAACACTAAATTTTTTAGATTTATGATTTGTACCAATTAAAAAATTTAGTGTTTTAACCAGATTGGAGAAAAAAACTTACATCGAAAATTTCAAAACCAGCAATATCCAGTACACCAATGAAGTGCTGTCTTTTTTGTTTGGTATCCAAAGTTTCGTTACATTTCTTGACAAGATACTTGAACACCCTGTCGAACATGGCTTTGGACATAGCACCAACGGAATAGCTTACTTGGTTCACATTACGGCCCTGGGTGACGAATTCGTTACCTACTTTAATTCTTGGTTTAAGTAAAGCCAAGTATAAAGCTGCAGTGTCGACTCCCAAAAGTTTGGCGACACGTTCACCTTCCTATAATGTTATCGATAAAAATTCGCCCTTAACGATTTCGTGGTTTACATTACCTCTGTACCATCAGCTTCGGCTTGTTCTTCACGACCTCTTTGCTTGAATTTCATACCACCCATATGCATGACAGCGGCGGTAATTTTGTATACATCATCCTTTTCTTGTTGAGTGAAACCCAAGATGTCGAAGGCTTCCTAAATTTACAGAGAGCAAATCAGCCAACTTCTTCCGGAAAAGCAATTTTGTGTAAAAATTATAACAGGTTAGGTTTGACGGTACGGTCATGGTAAGAACCTACGAAAACCTGACCTGATATAATTTTTGTGTACGTGTATTCAATTTTCGCTAGCAGTAGAAAGCTTTAAGCAAATATACAGCTATTTTTTGTGAATTTATATACATATGAAGTTGCAATAAACGAAGCCATTCAAAAATAGTTATTATCAATTTATATTACCAAAAAAAATTAAACCAAATTGATAATAATTTTTTTTTGCCATTTATATACAGTTGATAATTGTAAGCAATACAGTACCACATAGAAAAACTTACCCACACTATTGCCACCACAGTAAAGCTTAAATACGTAAAGCATTAAGAAAAAGTACTGTCATATTGTCAACCGTCACAAAAGACTGTATATTTTAAGGAATTGTTTGTTTGAATGGAAATATACCTGGTAAGTGACTTATTTCAAGTTACTTACGTCTGTCAATTGAAGTTCTTCGCCGTCATCGACGTTAGGAATATTAATTTTACCCTGTGCGACATTGTTGTATTCGTAGATGTCGTTTGATAAGAATGTAATTTCTGTTGAAAAGCATTATTCGTTAAAAAAAATAGAAGAGTGATCGATAAAAAGAATAGAAAATTACACCTATAAGTAGAGAAAAAGTTGGTAGTGTGTATCGAAAATGTAGATTGCATTATGCGTTGATTGCTGAAAACTTAAAAGTTTGAGAAGGGTAAGAGATAATGCAAAGGGTAAAATAAAGTTAGTGATAATGATATTTACAAGAAGTTAGTAGGTGTAGAGCAAAATGTTCGAAAATGCTTTTGTCGTGGTATAACGTACTAGGTAGGTATCTAATTAGGTAAGAGTCATAAACGTCAGGGATGATGGTCATGCAGACAGGGAGCGAGCGATGCCTAGTGTTTTTCTCTGTCCACCATAAATTTTTGGATTTTTTAGATTTTATATAAAATTCCAATTTGTGTCTATAGACCGCGCGCTCCCTGAACGATCAGCGATACTCGATAAAACATTGCTTACGTTTGTTGCTTCTCCATCGAGATAATCGCTGATAGCAGGAATACGAATTTGACAGCGACTAATGTACGGATAGTCGTATATCCAATTACTCAAGTAGCACATTTCTATGGCAGATAAATTTATTTACTAAATATTTACTACTAGGCATGGCCGGCTTTGTTGTCACTAGTAAACGTGAAGAAAAGTTTAAGTTCAATAAGAAGTAACAGACAGTACAACATTGATAACATAGAATCTAGCAAAAATTAGTACACAGAAAGAATTCGAGCGTTAGATTTCAGGAAGCTGGGCTTACATCAGTGATTTCACATTCTTCACCATCATCGACGCCCGCAATGGCAGTTTTGCCTTGTGAGACAAAGTAGTAGTCGGTGATTGTATTTGACAGCAGACACTTTTCTACGGGTTAATCAGTAACACAATTAAGTCGAGTCCTTTGGCGACTTTTTTTTTGTAAGATATACATTTTTAACCAGTAAAATTAATTTTAAATTAAAATTTAAAAATTAATAGGTCAAATAAACAATAAAATTCGGAACTTTTTCGTAAGCTTTCGGTAATGGTATGTCGATATCGTTTATTTAACCGGTGAATTCTTCAATTTTAATTTAATTTTAACGACTGTAGATAACACAATTAATAAATACATACAATAATTAAAAAACATTTGATACAATTTCAGTTTCAATTGTATTTGTACCAAAGGTGTAGGTATTCATTTCAAACTCATTCGGGGTGTTAGGAAAAATTGTTAAATGTAACATCAGTTGCTACCCTGCTGTGCTACCCTACTAATAATAAATTATTGCAAAAAATGCGCATGTATATATCTTTGACCGCAGTTCGCTGTCCACTTACGTCGGTCAATGTACATTCTTCGCCATCATCTACATTGGGAATAGTAGTTTTTCCTTGAGCTATGTAGTAATAATCGGTGATGTTATTGGACAGCAAACAATTCTCTAAATTTTACAATATCAAGTTAACATCAACAAATCACACAGTTGAAAATTTATCATAGTAAATATGTACATGTTACCTAAATACAAAAATTAAATTAATAGCATTATCCCACGTTTTATGTCATTTACCTTCGGAATTCTACAAAAATTAAAAAAATGTCAATAGTTTCCGTCAATCTTTAAACGTCTGCTTATGCAAATATAAAATAATAAATTGATTTACTGAATCGCTATTTTAGTTTTCACTTTACGTGTTATTCGATTTCTTTTTCCGGGCTTGCATGGAAATATTTCAAGATTGACGAAAACTTGCTATCGTTTAAATTTTCGTAACGTTCTTGAAATTAATAACACAAAACGTACATTTCTTATACTACATTCATTGTGCAGAAATAATATTATCAAAAAAAATGTAAATTGTTACCTTTCAACCCTTTGACGGATCCAGACATCATTTGGTAGAAAATATGGTAAGATCTTTCAAGTGGCTGTTGGGAGATGACACGAGCCTTTTCTAAGAGATCTATAAGAAAAGAATTTATTTAGTCAAGTTTTTTTTCGATGGGTTTAAATTAACTTACAAGTTTCGATATCAGCACCAGCCAATTTACCAGTAGGGCCAAAGTGAATACGGATGAATTTACCCTGGAGTAGAATATAATTGAGAAAAGTCAAAAATATGATGAATTGATTTAACTTACGAAACGAGAGGAGTTATCATTACGGACAGTTTTGGCGTTACCAAAAGCTTCAAGTACTGGATTGGTTTGTACGACTTGATCTTCAAGACTTACAGTCTTGACGGCATCTTTCTTTTGCGAAGCACCGACAGTCGCGAAGTACGCAATTACCTTTTTCGTGTTTTCAGTCTTTCCAGCTCCAGATTCACCACTATTGGAGAAAAAAGAATAAGTATCAAATTTTTAAGAAGAGTTTTAGAAACTTACGTAATCAACATAGATTGATTTTCATGATCTGAAAATTGCAATGGTATTACTTGGTATTTTACGAAATTTTACACAAACTTACTGGTAAGCATGTTTACGTAAGCACCGTCAGAAATGGCGAAAATATGGGGTGGCACTTCATTACGCCTCTTACCACGGTACAATTTCGCACACCTGTTTGTGTATACTGGGAAACGCTTGTATGGATTGATAGCGACGCAGAAAAGACCAGAATAAGTCTGCAAAATAACGTTCAAGTTAATACATAAAAATAATAGGTTTTTTGGGATATAATTAATAAAATTTTTGGACGACGGTTAAAGAACACCTAATTATCCATTGAAGTATTTTGTGGATAACTTTGGTAAAAAGATTTCAAATTTGGTTATTAAGCATGCAAATAATGGGTTTAAAACTTAATATTAAAACATATGTCGTCTTAGATCGCAGACTTTTGGCGGTGTACTTCCGCTTTTGTCGATGCGACTGTAAACAGGTAGTTAATAAAAAAATGTAGATGCAACCAAGAGAACTCCAAATTTTTTTTGGTATATCTCTGGAAGGTTGGGAAAAGCACTCTCGATGTGATCAAATTAAGTGGCCGAAAGCATGCAAATAATGTATTTAAAACATAATATTAGAAAAAAACATCTTCTTAGATCGCAGACTTTTGGCGGTGCACTTCCGCTTTTTAGTCGATGCGACTGTAAAGAGGTAGTTAATCGAAAAAGTAGATACGAGGAAGAGAACTCCAAATTATTTTTGGTATATCTCTCGGAATCTTGGGAACGAGCAGAAAAGCACTCCTGATGTGGCCAAACCAAGTTGCCAAAACTTACATAAATAAGTTGATTATAATAACGTTGTTTCAAGTTATGTAAAACTGAAGCATCGTTAAGGTATGTCAAGTTAGACATATCTTCAGCTTTCTCATATTTGGGAGGATTTACTTGTGTTACCAGCTCTTTCTTAAAAGCTTTTTCCTATTGAACAGAGAAAAAAAAGTTACTGATAGTTTTTAGTTCTACTTACATAAATTAGTTGACAGTAGTATCGTTGTTTCAAGTTGTGTAAAACGGCAGCGTCGTTTAAAAAGGTTAAATCAGCCATATCTTCAACTTTTTCAAACTTGGGTGGATTTACTTGATTTATAACGTCCTTTTTAAATATTTTTTCCTACTCACACAAATATATTAATATTTATGTTAATCTTTTTTCTTTTTTTCAAAATTAATGTTTTATGTCATGTTACAAAATGTTATAAAAATTGTAAATAATAGCTAGTTTCCCATCCTCATTCCCATCAATATGAAAAAAGTAATAAATTAATTTATTGGTGCAAGTATATAGCTTTAACTAAAAACTAAGATTCGGGGATTCCCAATCCTAAGTTTTTATTTTACACAGTACTTAATTGAGTGAATTAGTTAGTTCTGAGATTTTATGTTTTTTTGTCATCGTAAAATTCTGAATGTTGGTGTCATAAATTAAGAGTTCCATGTTATATAGTATAGCATTTATCAACGCTCCAAATAGAAAATTACTTAAATTTTGCTTTTAGATCGCTGTTTATTTTGGTATAAAAATAATAATTAATTTAAAAGATGTTTGAAATTAAAATTATAGGTTATTGTCAGTATTATGTATTTGTTTCCAAATTTTTCCAAATATTATGTAGTAATTATAATCCTACGAATGAATTCCATACAGAAAAATTTGGAAAAGTATTTTTTTTTTCAAAAAGTTCCAATCCAAGGGGCTGGGTTATTACCTCTCCTCCGGGAATACCAACGGTGACAAGATCACCCTTGGTTCCTCTAATTTCACCAAGAAGGAAACCTTCTTTATCGTCTGGTACCCAGCAAGCTTTTTTGGCATCATAGGGCTTGGTTTGATCTATACGTTTTTGTTCGAGAGATACGAACAAGTATGGAGTTGGATCGGGATCCTCTTCTACTTTAGCTGGTTTCGGCATGGTTACGATTCAAGATTTACTGGGGCTACAGAGACACGCGATACAGCCCTAAGAGCCTTCCTGTTTAAAAAAAATTGTAAATTAGTTTTGTATCAATGAGTAGCCTAAAGTTTATATACTTAATTAGTTTATATGAATGCAACTCAAACAAACTATCAATATTATTAGAGTTTTGACTGTTTTCGAATATTGCTATTGATTGCTAAAGTTGATATCTAAAATTAATTTCAAAATTGTCTAGTCGAATAGATATTTTTCAATAGCCAATCAACAATTTAAGCCATCAACTGTGAAACTGTTTTGATGAAAATGATATGTGGAATAATATAAAGCCAGTAATGCATGTATATCAACCAGTTGTTGAAAGTTTCAATTTATTTTATTCGATTTAATAATTTTATTATAAATTATGTGATATAAAAATAATTCAAAGGTTAGATTATATTTAGAGTATTTTGGTAACCCAAAATTTGAAAAATAGTATCACGTGAGTCATAAGCATTCTACTTTTATTCCATGTGTTACATACAATAAGATTTAGAACACAGTTTGGTAACTTCTTCTGAACTCGGATAAAAATAGATTAGAATATGTGGAACATCTAAATAGAGAACTCAGCGCCACCCAGTTACTTGATACCGATTCGGTCCAAAAATTTTTAAGACACAATGCCAAACTATTTATATAGAACATTAACTTAACAAATTGTATTCTCAATGAATTCAAAATATGTTATGTAACCGCATAATAGACAAATCTTTTCGTAGTAAAATGCCAAACAATTTCAAATTATTTTCAAATTTTTTTCTTACTTATTCATTTATTTGTTTACTTATTTATTTCTTGTTTAATTTTATTTAATTAATTCAGATGAAAGCTGGATTAAATTTTGAATTAAATCGTATGCGGCTTCTTATTAGCTCAAATAACAATTGATTAAATACTTCAATTTAATAATAAATAATTAAAGTTAATTGCATCTATTATGATTGAAAATAATTAAATATAGAGAGAAAATGCCGACGCCCCTGTTCTCTGTTTCAAAAATAGAACTAGCCATCTTAATTTTTTGAAGTCCCGCCATGTAAGGTGTGACAGCCATGTGCAAAATTCAATATGGCTGACAATTTAAAAATAAACTCAATGTATTATTAGACAGGAATTTTTACATTTCTAATTTAAAAACCTTTGAATTATGTAACTTTGAAAATTAAAATTTCTTTTATCATATCCAACTGTCTAACCACAGACAGTTTCGTGTGCCCTATTTACTTTTGACTAATTTTCAAAAATTCAAATTACCGATTTTATTTTTATTGAAATTTTGCAATACACAAACATTTTTTCTTACTGATCGGTACAGGTTAAATATTTTCTTTTGATTTAGCAAGTCCAGTTTGCAATGACTTTTTCTACTTTAAATTGGGTTAATCAAAATTTTGTAAAAATTAAATATAACTGAATATTAAAAAATATCACAATAATCCCTCATTCCACATATCACTTATCACTTCACAGTTTCTTTTTGTATCCTGAAGGGTATTAGATAATTAACAGTTGAAGGGTTGCACACACATACACACACATTAAGTGCATCACATGTTAATCACTTACGTTCGAAAGGCGTTCTGAACGAGAGAATGTGTGCTAGGAGAAATATAAATGTTCGCAACCGGATCCCAAAATGAAACAAAGCGCGGGATTGGTTGAAAGCTTCTCCCAATCCAGGGAGCGTTATATCTCGGCCGGTCTTCCATTTTTGGAACGAGGAGCGGGATTGTCTAGGAGAAGGGCCGAAAATACTAGGGAAATGGGAATACTTTTGGTTTCTTGTTTGAGCGGAACATACACTTTACAACTTCAAATGGAAAGAGTCAAGCGCAGGCGTGTACTCACGTTGCCGCTTTTCATTTGAAATTTACTTTTCAGCGATACACCTTTTAATCTCACATCCACAATTTTAAGTTTATTTGTTGCAGTCAGTGACAAAATGCATTTCAGTATGGTGGTTTCCCAGTGTAATTGGTTTCTTTTGATGCACAATTTTGAAACATCTAACAAATTTATTAAACATTTAAACATAACCTAGCATAATTTGGCGCTCACAGCGTGTTCATCCAAATAATAATGGTAAGTAATAATAATTAATCAGTGTTTAATTTTTATATTTTCAAATTAGAGAACAATTAAGGCCTAACTACTGTTCATAGCTAAGTAGGTACAGAGCAGGAGTTATTTGATACATTAAGTTTAGGCTACGACGAAAGCTAAATAATTGCAATCGCAGAGGTATTTATTAAAATTTTAAATTCATTTTCGTATATTAAAAATTAAAAAATTCTAAATACTCACCGAAAATTTTATATAATTTAGTTGTCTAGAGCAGTATTGCAGGAGTTAAAATATTATAAATAGGTTAGCAGAACCACGCACTACTAATACCACAGACTAAATTTTAATTTAATTTAGTCTGTCGTCTAATCATTGTACTAAAAATCCTAAATAGAAATTTGTATTAAATTTAAAATATATTTTGTTCATATTTTGATTTTAAATATTTAGGTTAAAAATTCTTTTCTTGTTGTAATTAAATGCTGGTAAAATTGTATTAGATTAATTAAATAATTTGAATGCGTGAAATATGCTATTTTAAAATAAATAGCAAAGATTTCAGCGATTTAATATAATTAATGAATTTCTTTAACAAGACATTTATTTTGATAATATGAATAATAGATTAAAATGTATAAATTATTATGCTGGGTGAACATTATAGATAGGTTACATATTTTACAAATTAATAAACTAAAATCAACTCCGTGAAATTTATTTCAAATTTTGGCAACTATTGCAACTTGCATGTTTATTTTCAAATAATTACATTTAAAGAAAAAATAAATACTATAATAAAAGTTTATTAAGATAAAAATAAAAAATTGGGGCTCAAAAGCTTATCTTTCATTACGGGTATGTTAATTTTACATTAACTTTTCGAGTACCTATTTATTTCTAAAACCGAATAGTAATATTAAGTTAATTATTCGATGTTTTTGATGCGGTCATTGGCCCAGTAAGTTATCCAAACAACTGCAGATCGCTGGTTTAAGTTCAGGTAGAGTCTACACTTTTTTATGACAGTCTTTGTGCTTCGGAGGACACGAAAATCTGTGGGTTAATGATTTGTCAATTTAAAGTAATTAAAATGCTCAAAATAGTAATCGTAGCTTCGGAACGAACTTACTATTGAAAGACAAACAGGGATTTTCTTAGCCGAAAAAATGAAGAAGAAAACTCAATATTTAAAAAGTGAGATAAATTTATCCTACAGTTCTTGTTAGGTGATTTTACTCTTGTATGCCCAGAAATAATCTCGTTAAAAGCTCCAATGTTCCGGAAATAAAATAGTATTTAATTTATAATTTATAAAGTAATGTGTAGAATTGTAATGTGGAATTAAATTACGCCTGCGAATTTAACAGTTGTAAGTTCGAATCTCAGTTATTGCCAAATATTTATTTTGTAGTTCAGATTTCACGTTAAGCTGTAACTCCTATTATGCACAGGCATCTATAATTTGTAACATCTACCGAAATTATGGAAATTTTTTTGGCTACAAAGAAAATTCTCTGAGAACACTAATAGCATCTTAGCAAAAAATATATCAGATCGCCAAATATTATCTGATCAAAAAATAGATCAGATAATAACTAATTTCAAAATAATAAGAATAGAAACTGCTTTTTTCTTCACTTCTTTGTGCTTGGGGATAATGAGTTTGCTTTTCAATCATTAATTTTTTGAAAGTGTTTAGAATTGCAACAACTGACGTGTCTCGTAGCGGAAAGTTCTTGGTTTGCTGTAATATCCAAAGTTTTCAGTTTGTGTGTTAGCCTTTACAGAAAATATCTTATTTTAAACATTTTTGTTTTTACACAATCAAGGATGAACGGTGGATACGTGTTTTGAGGTATTGCATTATGCACAATGTGTCCCTTGAGTTGTAGTTTTCATAAAGATGGAATTTGTACTTTGTTCTTACATAATCGCTCGGTAAATGCTTTGAAAATTGAATATATTTATACCAAAAAATTACTATATGTACATAACTTATACACAAATTTATCCTCAAATTTTCAAAACATTGTATGCAATACTGTTCTTTCAATAAATTCACACTATAGTGGTGCCCCTTAAAGTGTAATATAAATTAATGGAACAAAAATGCAATATTGTAGAAAAGGAATAACAATATTTTTAAATGAAAAATAATTAAAATATTTTTTCTGCTTTTATGGAATAAAATATTAAGAATACTTTTATTGATTTATGCGCTGAAGGAAAACATCCAAAACTTATTTGGTTTGGTAAGTGTTTGTAAAAAGAAATATAACATAACCAGAAATTTGCAAAAAACAGACTCTGTTTTAGATAATTACATAATATAATTAAATAAATAAATTGAAATTAAATGTTCTACTTGGTATTTTTAAAGCAAAAGCAAAAACAAAATTCTTACCAACTTGTTTATAATAATATTATTATTAATCAGCAATTTGTATTAATAAGTAAGTAAGAATTTTGTTTTTGCTTCGTGCAGACATTTTTTATTTGGTTTGACGTCGTGGCTATTCTAAAATTAATAAACATTTGCCAAAATTAAAAAATATACTGCAATACATTATTATATACCGATTTAAGTGTGAATGAACTTGTATAATATTTTATGTCATTTAAAGTAGGTATTTAAGTAAATATCTAATATTTATTAATGCAGTAAAATATTTAGAATTCATTTATATTTTCCGCTATAGAGAGAGGAAAGTATGTGGTATATCACACACCTATTCAGTATTGTTTTCAATAAACTACATTCAAAACCAGTTATATAAAGGGGCACATCCAAAGCTTGTCAAAAAGTTTAATCCCAAAGTTTTACTTTTTAAACATGTCAGTAGTTCAGATTAACCAGAATAATACATCACGCACATTGAAACCTACAGTGTACGTTATTTGTGATAACTTGATACATTTTAGTTTCCAAAAGTGTATCGTGCAGTTTCTTTGATTATTCTAAAAGACTGGTACGATTAATACCGAATTTTACTACTTAAATCATGACAGTATAGTCTGTTTTTTTTTAAGAAAAATATTGGAATTTGTACTAAAGTGACAACCTTGAATTGTAAACCAATGAAATTGCTTTGAAGTTAGACGCTATTACAATAACGAAATTTTTGCGATTGAAGTGCTATGCGTGTTGCCTAAACTGAACCGGGTAAAGTCATAAATAAGTTAGATTTGAACCGAGTTAAATGTAATATCGAATAGACGTAGTTATTTGGTTATAACATTTAGCTTTTTTGTGGTGAATGTTTAATATTATTACAAGATTAAGTACTTTTTAAATTATCTGACGTTTCCCGATGTAAATTAGACTTTGCAAACGACGCGCCACCTATATTATTCATATCTTAGATCGACTATAGTTATTTTTTATACACGAGTAGAAATTTGGAAAACGAGTAAATCGATAATTAAATACTATGGTCGCGCATAAAATTTGTTTTTTCTATAGCATATGATAAAAAAACATAATAAGAAATCCCAATTAAAAATTAAATTATTATTTAACAGTTTTTATTTTAAAATTTCAGTAATGCTATTTTACCTACTCTTTCGGTTAAAGTGTCACTAGTTCTATTATTTTTAGTCGAATAACCGCAATTTTCTCTGCTGGAGAAAAAAATTATTTTAATTATTCATTTTTTCTCAACTCATTATTGTCAATTTTCTTTCAGAGTATTTTTGGCTCAAGAAGTATTGAGTGATGTTTAGTAGATTTCATCATTGCATGTGAAAATGATCAAATCGCCATGAATAGTGCCGTTATAACTATTGGTAAGTTTTAGTAACTTTTATTTATTTTATGTAATATTGGATAGGTAGGTTGTATAACTCAAAATATCAATTTCTGGCTCGTTTTCAAAGTATAGAAGTTTAAATGCAAATTCACAATATAAATATTCAAATACCAAGAATGTGAATTATGTGTAACGGTACGACATTATATCAATAAACATCAAAGTACAAAAAACCTGATTTATAGGAATAATTTTCTAACATATTTTGTTCCTTACGTCAATGCAACGCAAATTTGTATTAAGGTTCAGGTTTGGACCGATTGAACTGAATTTACATCTACATTTTAAAAACAAAACCATGTTTATTTTTTTCGATACTGAATATAGACTACATAAATTTTGTAACCAGATCTTCTTTTACGAGAGTTTTCCGTGTAAAAGGAGTAACGCAACAAAACAAAAGCTCATCAATAGTATTCCTAAGAATTACTAATTTCCCAAGATTTTCTTAAGTTTCCCACGATTTCTTTAAGCATTCCTAAAGTTTCCTCAAATTTTTCCGGATTTCCTGAGATTATCTTTCACTTGTATATCAAATTTCACAAGCAATTTTCGCATTGACTTGTTGCTTTTTATTTTTACAACTACAGCCTTCATGCTTCGCATTCTTGATATACTACTTGATTAAATAGCCTTCCGAAGAGGCAAATTTACCGGAGTTTTTGACGTTCGGAAAATATTGATTATCAAATTTCCCTCACAAAGCTCCTTAAATTTGCCTTGTTCATCAGGGCTATTATCTCCAACTACAACATAATACATAAGAAAAAATTTTCCAAAAAAAAAATTTCCAAAAAAGTAGGAATATGCTGATTTATACAATGCAGCCATGTAGGATTGTTGTAATTAGAATACTAGAGAACATTGACTATGTTGTCTGTTCTTAAATATTATTATAACGTGTTTTGATTTTTACGGCTATATTCCACATTGTTTGAATCCCGTACGCCTGCATTGTATAAACGAGTGCATATAAATTACACGATTATTGAATCTTCATTCACTGGTGAAGTGGCGGGGTGATTCTCATATCTCCTACATCGCGTGGTGGAAGCTGGTGGTGTGGTTTGAGATTATGTGTTTCTTCTATGGGTAGCGCGAGTTTGGTTGACCCTGGAAAATGGAAAACAAGAAAATTTCACGATTACAATTTACCTAATGTATTATATTATACAGATAACCGGAGATAGGTATTATTTGTACGTATTCCCAGTACAATTTAACACATTTATCTGGCATGTAAGATCTCAAAAAATTAACAATGTAATTATGAGAAAAAACTTACAAAATTACAATAAATTCTATACTACTACTTTTATTATTATTGTAATAATAATTACGTAAAAATTAACTTTTCCTCAATAATTTATTATTTTCGTTATGGTGTGATGCATAAGTTAGTGTAGGTGGAGATGAATAAGTATGGTAGTATTTATAATCCTCTTGCTCTATCTTTGTATAATACCTTATATTTAGCTCTACAAATGCTTAGTACAGCCTTCCTGCTTACCTTTTTGCTGTAACCAGGTTCAGATCTAGATTACTTATTTTGGTAAACATAAATTTTGAAATTTTTCAAACTGTTAGTACAAAAATAGCAGCTTACTATTTTTTTGGTTTCGTTGTAATTGTCAATATGGAATTTTTTCAAATAGTTGTTTTTGTTTTTACCAAATATATTGTGTGCAATAACCTTGTTTACAACTTGTAACTGCATGCATTATTGCAAAACTTGCTGAAAGATATGCCAAAAAATATATTCTATTGAATAAAAAAACCAGTTTGCTTTATTGGTATAAATATTTATCTTATGCATGCCATATACTATATTATTGTATTCCTTATAATACGTAATATGTCACCTGAAAAATTGAGATACCCGGTTTGCTTCTGAGCGGAATAAGTGCCCTATTTTGACTATCTTTCTTTAAGGCAATGACAAATCACCGAGGTAATTTGCCAAAAGTGCCATAAAAAAGGTCACAACGCTTCTGTTCTGACAAAGTCTTACAAAAATTTTGTTTCTTAATCTTTTTTTTATACATATATGTGGGTAGTGTGTGTACAAAGTGTTGTCACATATATAGGTAAAGTCAACCGACACTTTTTTTTATTGTTATTTCAGAAAAAGCCATTTTAAATCATATACAAATTACATTTTCAGAAATTTCAAATGTATGATGGCACTGAACCTGGGCTCTAAACCACGGTAAATGTAAGGCATTTTATTTTTAGAAAATTTATTCACATTCTACCTGGATGGTAGATTTCTGTGGGGGGACCTTAACAATAATTAATGCAGTGGTTACTATGTCCAACATTAAACCGGCGTTTTGGCATTCTAAATTTTTCTATTTTTTTTGTTTTATTTGAAGTTTTCATTTAATATAACTATCATGTCTTTGAAAATATTGATCTTGAAGTTAATCTTGATAATCGCTACTGAAAGATGTTTATGTTGTTTATGTAATTTAAATGAGTAGGTGGCTGTAGATATTTCTCAATGTCAATTATTTTATTCAAAGCGTTCGTTTCCCTTTTAATGTGGGAAGAAGTCAATTCTTATAATTCTTAAATGTTTTGTTTATTTTTGCATTTTTAAAATCAGCGTCGCCGTCGTGCCCACCGCCTAAGATATCTTTGGCAACTGCACTGGTTTCCGATTTATTATATCTATTAGTTAAAATATGCTCACCCAATCTCTTATGTAGCTACTGGTTAGATTTACCTATATTGTACTATACAATATTACACGAAGTTTTTATTGCACAAAATTTAACAAAATCGCCTTATTTTCTTGTTTTATTTAACCTGTTAATTTTTAAATTTTAATTACAATGGTTGATAATTTCTACATTTTCAGTTTAATTTAATGTTATAAAATTTATAATATTAATAATTGTTATTATAACGACTTTAAAGTTTACATTGGCAACTTTAGTGTACTTAGCTATTCATTTTAAATTGTCAAAACAATCTATTATACTGACTACTTATAAAAAAAAATTTAAGATTAGATAGAAAAGTCCAAATAATATTTCTAAGGTATTTATTGTAAGTTTTCTAATTTTATAATGCATCCTTTCGAAAAAAATTTAAAAATTTTTTTAAACTTGCTTATTTTCAATTTTTAAAAATTAGAAAAATAATAGATATTATTTAATACATTTCATAAATAGCAAGAAAAAAATTAGATATACTTCGAATTTTAATCTGATACATTTTCGAGATATTAAAATAATTGATGGTGAATTATTTTTGACATTGGTTGACTCATCCATGGCATAAAACTTGACCACATACCATTGTCGTTTTTTAGATGTGATAAACTTTAGTTTCTGAGATCCCGAAACGTTTGAAGTCACCAAAATTTCAACTTTTTTTTCAGCACGATTACAATTCTGATGATAAAGTAAAAATATTATTTATAAAATTCTGTACCCCTCCCCCTTCTCAGCTTGTTTGCATGTTCTTTAGTTTTAAATAATTTTGTGGCTCACCAAAATTCAAGTTATTTAAATATTCTGACAAACATAAGAATGGTAAACTAACCAAAAAATTTGATTTTGATTATAAGTATTTTTTGAATTAAATTGCTTGTTGGATAAAAACTGGTATCTTGCCAAAAATCTGCATACGCGTGCTACCTCCATATCTCAGGACTAAGAGCAAATATACTTGTAATAATGTATAAATACTCAAATACAAAAACCTAGAGTCAGTTATTTTTTACGTAAATAAAGTCAAAACATAAATTTATCTTTTTTGATGATTAATGTCTCAGATTTGCATCATAAAACTGTAAATGTATACCTAACCTGCAAGTATAGTTAATTCAACAAGTATGCGGTCATACATCACCATGGTTCAAATTTTAATTCAAAAGATTTTACTACTTCAATGGTTAGTGAGACCAAGTACCAAAATAAAATACATTATGATTTTAGGAATTACAATTTTAAGTTCAAGTAGCTATTTTTAATTGATTTAAGAATAACTTTGTCCTTACGTATTTATTACAGTATCGGTGACGACTTTTGAAATACTTTTATATTGGTAACGGAATATTGTGCCTGGGTTTAAGCTTTTTATATAATTTTTATAAATTTGTTAAATTACCTTAAAATTAGCTGTTTATTGCAATTTTTTGTGGCTAATTATAAATTAATTAAACCTGAACTCAGCTGTTTCCAGTTGGCAAAGGGTCTGCGTACTAATCGCTTCCAATTCATCACTTCTAACTATTTCAATTCCTAAGCTTTACAATCGGCTGCAATTTTAAGCAATTAGATTAAATTTTGGCAAAGTGGAAAGTTTACATTTTATAGAAGTATTTCGATGCTGGATCATAAATCCAGCAACAAGTTTCTTTAAAACTCTTGGTCAAAAACTAATATTTTTAATACCAAATTATTGAGACTGAAATATATAAAGAATGTTTTATTCTAGATGCCTCTATTTAAAGATACAGAGTGCTTTTTTAATGTTCACACAGTTTTCGAGATATGTGCAAGCTAACATGTTTTTGAAATTTTAAATAATTATTAGAAAAAAAGCAATACATTGTAGTAAGTTTGTGATTATGTGTATCATGAAATTATCCGCAGCAAGCTCGTGGATTTAACTTTGTAAATTTCTCTGAGGTTATTAGAACACCGTAAGCTGCCAAGTTGAACAGTTCGAAACGTTCTTAGTCACAAGATCTATATTTAAAACACATTTATTTAAATTTAAATTTTATTTACTTATCAGTCGGATAATTAAAAATCGGGTAATATTATATTTTAATTTAAAATTTTGAATTTCATACATATTGCAGTAATTGGAATAGAGACAGAACTTTTGAAAATTTAAATTTAATTTTAAATGAGTTATAAATAAAATAAGTGTAGGTAACATATAACTTTTATCAAACCATTGTTACTAAATCAGAGCGTTCTTAAAATTAACTTGGCAATCAATCTGCAATTTGCTATTGCAATTGGCTTAGATAAGCTCGTATACTTTTATTTATTTCCTGTTCTCCATTGGCTAGTCAAGACGTTATAATTGTTTTATAAAAATATCACTTTCAACTTAGCGTCTGCCAAAAACAAAATTTTGGCAAAATGTAGAAACTAAAGGTTCAAGAATTTGTTGAATAGTAAATTTGTGATTCACATAATCTTATTCACTTTTGATGACTTCACGGCATTTTCAATCTAACATTGAAATATGTTCTCTCGGTTACTGCCAATTTTAATTAGACTCTAATTTAATTAATTGCATGTTTATACCTACCAATAAATCTTTTAGGTTTATTTGAATCATAAATTTAAATTGAACTTTCAGTTTCTGTGGACCCAAGAGTGGGTGAATGGATATCCTCCTTAACTATTATACAAACAATATTACCATTTTTTACGATATCACGACTAAAATAATACCGTTCGTTAATTTTTGTAGGTATTAATTGTGTGGGTTAGGCTTTTTATAGACGAAACGTGCACTTTTACTTTTAGACCGGCGATGCATCTTTGTAAGCCGGAATATTGGAGTTAGATAAAATTAGTCTCATACAGGTTTAAATTTTCTGTTTATTAACTGAAGCGGTGAAAACATAATCTGGAAAAGCACTAGTTTATCAAGAGGCGACGACCGTGAAACAAGAAGTGAACGACGCTAGATTTGTTATAAATAGCTGTCGACCGACTTTGTTAAACATATTTACTCAATTTATTTCATTCTAATATACGAGAAATGAATGCCCATCTCACTCTCCTTCATTCTTAAGGTGTTACAAACGGCGTCGTTTTCGTGGACGCTACAAGGTATTGTGCCACCACCTTATTAAGTTTGGAATGCTTGTGTATACCCGGTTGGCCCACTTTAACAAATGCTAGATATTATTACTAGTAATACTTACTCGGTAGGAGTCATATTATCCATTATTTTTATTAATAACAATTTTAAAAGTTTATAAAATATTTTTAAAATTAAATTCTAGTTTACTTATTATTCCAAAGCTTATGTTGGCACGTTTTACTTGACTGAATAGTATGGCCAGTGGAATATAAATAGGTCGATCAGTGAATAATTGCTAATTTATGAAACGCTCCAAAAATACAACAAGAATGTACAGATTTAACACATAATTAGGTATTCCACGCAAAGGATATGGTAAACTTGCAACTACTATGCATGAGAAAGTTTTTTTTTTAATTATTTGATAAGACACCTGTTACATCTTTAGGTTTATTTTCGACATCCATGACTATGATATTTGCGTATAATTATATTTTATCTTCATCAGTCAAAATCACTTTCTGTTGATTAGGATTGACTTACAAGAAATAAGGTTCTCTCGCATCTGTTGCTTACTTTATTTTATATAATATGTAATCATTTGGTTAATACTACTTATGATGATATATTATTTATATATTGTCATTGTAACTTAACTCGTTTATTATTTTATCTTTGACGGATCTGTCAAGTTCTTCTCTTCATTCTGTATCTTCTTGGAAAATTGTTCATCTTTATCAAAAATTGCAATATTTCCGTTATCGATTAAATCTGGCTTTTTATTTTCACCATCGTCAGTTCCAGCATTGTTTAAATCAAATCGTTTCTTTTTGGAGTTTTTTATTTTAATAATTGTATTAAGCACTTGTTCGGCCATTGTAATCATTCCCAAAACTGATAATCCCAACAAAAAACCCAAAGAACCACCTAAATCGGACAAAAAGCTATTCCAATCGTATCCGATCACTTCTTCCATGAAGGTATATAAATTTGTTGATATATATATTTTAAATGCGCAATAAGGTCGTGGCACTACACGGACACTTTGTAAAAATGGTGTGTATGTTGTTAAGTTACATCTAATACCACATTTGTTTTTCATGATAAAATTGTCAAGAAAATCTCTGAAAAAAATTAATTAATATAAATTAAAAATTTACCTCAATTCTTTTACCCTTCAGTTGAATATTCAACAATCAGTTTGGTTTGATTGTAGTTATTGCAGGATTTCAAATTGTCATTAGGAACCCACGGTGTACTGCAACCAACCTCTTCGGTAATAAATTTATTTGTGTTTTCTTCGATACACTGAAATTTTCAAATTTATACCTAATATTTGTGGTAAGGATATTCAGAGAACGAACAATTGTAAGTTGGTTTTACACATTTTTAAAATAAAATTACGTTTAAAAGCTTCATATACCCCCCAATTTACAGTGCGTGTGTGTGATTTTTAAAAAACATTTCCACAAAGAAAATTAATTCCTGAAAGAAGTCAAAATTATCGCAGATGAAACTCTTAAATTCAAATATTACAAAAAAAAATGTTTGATTTTAAATAGTTTCCGGAACAACATTAAAAAATTCGGAATCCCGAAATGGTTTATTGATATTAAAATTCACACTGTAAACAAGTTTGACCTTAAACTCTTTAAAAGTTGCCTGAAACCTTGGAAAATACATAATAAATTATAAAAATTAAATATAAAAATTCATTACAATTTTTTCGACGGATTTGTGTGACTCACTTACTTTTGATTGAGTGTAATTGCATTCTGGATTACATTTACTGTTGCTAGTTGATAACTGATTAAATTTATTGATTTTCAAATTTATTGCAACATTATCTCCAACCTCGACGTAGGTATATTCATTGAATGCGTTTACTTTGTGACCTTTTTCTGTAAAAAGTTGTTATGAATACTGAATTAGGTACTTAGTGTTATAATATTAAATTAAAATTAATAATTATTAAATTGAAAATATAATTGAATAAATACAAAAAATCATATAAGTAATAATTAAAAATTAATTATTCAAAAAGAGTAAAAAATTTAAAGAGAATAATTTATTATTATTAGAGCAATCAAAAATTAAAGCATAAAATATTTTCTTAAAATCCATTTTCTTATTGAAATTCCATTTCATTTAGAACCGATGAAACCTAACAATAAAAGCGCTGCGAAAGGGCTAGGAAATAAAGAAATAGAAAAGGTTTGAATGTATTTCTGCAAAAGCCTCTGTTTTCTTGAGAAGAAGAAGAAGAACAACAAGTATTATTATTGCAGCGTTTTCTTATATATCTTTTTACCTTTTTTAAAAATAATTATGAATTCTGTACATATATTAGATTAATTATTATACCTGTAAATAAATCGTGTTGATTTTGTATGAAGATGTGAAAACCTGGAGAAGAGTAAACAGAAGAGGTTTCATTATTTTCTAAAATAAAAGTATATCCGTATTTACTTCCAAAATTAATTGATTCTTGTTTTGATTTGTAGGTAAAGCATCGTCCATATTTAAGAGTGAACGAAGAAAAAACGTCCATATCTGAAAAATGGTTTAGTGTGCTAGCACATTCTACATGATGTAGTGATCATCTTACTCTCACTAGACGCATCAAAGCCTTTCATCAATATTATTTCGTTTTCACCGAAAGTTGTCTCTTCAAAAAATTCTTGTAATGTGTAATTGGCATAATCAAATGATTTCCATGTCATTGAGGTTTGTATTTCATGGTTGTTGACAAAACCATATTTCTATAATATTGATTAATAGGTATTGGTACATCATCACTCCAACTCCAACTCCAAATGTGAGAAAAATGCTTGTTCATTCGCACAACAAATTTATTACAATTTAAGTGTTGAAAATGCAAATGCCCAACCTTCCATGTGTTTTTATGATCAAGCATTGGTAATATTTGATTTTTATAAAGATAAATTGTTAATAAACCATGGTCGGTTTTGAAAGTGTTAATTTGGTACCATTTACTTAACATACCAGTTGCATAATTATGTACCAATTATATGTTTTTAGTTTAATGTTATTTTTTTGAATTTAAGGTAACAATAAATTAATATTAAACAAATAGTTTATTATACTATTAGGTATTTTTACGTTTTACATAAACGTAATAATTACCCAGGTCTACTTTTTACGTCTTACGTTCATTGTGAACAGACACAGTAAAAATAGATCATTCAATTTGTTGTCAAATACTTTTTTTCTTACAATATCTTAAAATTTAAATTTATATTACCTGAAAAAGTTCAGTCTTGAAGGGTGGATTACGACAGATTGTAATTGCAGGATATCTTAGCGATTGATTTAATTGAAAAGTGTAGTGCGTCGAAATGGGCGGGTTTCTGATTTTGTTGAAACATCCAATTAACTAAATCAAAAATTTTAATTAGAAAAATATTTATTTGTGTAGGTATATTTTATTGTTCGGTAAATCCCCGGACTACATATTGAGTCGATTTTTGGATTTTAAAATTTAAACGATTAATTATTATTTATTGAATGATTTACCTGATAGCAGGATGTGCAAATACAAATAATTAAAACCATCAATCGTAATAATTGTTTAACATCACTAAAGCATTTTTTAAATTTAACGAACATTTTGCGTCGTCGTTTCCTTCAGTGCTTTCATATAGACAACAAAATTACTAAGCAAAATAAAGCATTTACCTTATGTTATCACTTATCGTTTTATTAAATTCTTAAGTGATTTAATGCACCAAATAAATGTGTCAATATATAAACTATTTTCACAGTCATAAATTTTCTATATAGTTATTAAAAAATTAATATAACACAATATCTTTATTTTTATAGCTTTACAAGTAAATCATAAACGAGCATTATTTAACATTACCATTGCTTTACATTATTCACAACTTATTTTTAACATGTAAACAATAACTAATATAACAAAATACCAAGTCAAAAACTTATGGTAACTTATAAATATTATTTTTGGCATATTTAATGCTAATAATGTACAAAATATAAGTACGAAAACTTAGTATACTACAAAAAAGTATACTACTTTACTACTTGAAAAAATAGAAAATTTTATTGGGACTCCTAGTTTTGTAAACATAAAACATAAAATATAAAAACATTTAATCGAGAATCGTACACATTGAGACAGGATGCAGAGCGAGACAAACCATTTAATATGTAAGGGATACAGTGATACTAAATAATACTATGAATAACCGCAGGAGCTGCTAAAAATAGTATCATTGGTTGATTTTGGTAAAATATTAAATTTTTGACCAAACGGGAATTTTCTACTCTATGTTGTCGTGGCTGCTTTACTAGAATTAAAATTCTAAGTTATAGCCGGTTTTGAAGATAACGCGACGTACACAGTAAAACAAACTAAAAATTTTCAAGTGGTTATAATATCTAATCAAATTTATGTTGAATTTATAGTTTTCAAAATAATGATCATTCGAATTATTTTAGTCATTTCAAACTTTTCCCAAAATTAAAAAAATTAAAATTAGGATGATTTAACCTCACCTGTATATAAAAATATCAACTAAAACTTATCAAAAAAGATAAATATTCAGTAGACTGCGTTTAAGTTATAAAATAGCAAATATATTTTACTGCCCTTTTGCCCTAACATATACAGTGAGTGTCATTATGTGTGAACTATTTTTAAATTTGAATAATGTTGTATTAGGCAAGAAGCATAGCTACTGGAATAGCTTCGATTTTAATTGGTATGTTATTTTCAATTTATCCTTAAATTTGGACTTTCTTCTTAAATACCTCTTCTTGTAATTACCAAAAAGAAAAGTCCGATGTGTTCCATTTTGAAATTATCTCTCGGCGATTGTCAAATATTTGTAGAGCTTTTTCTATTAAACCATCATTAAATCAGTTCAGTTTTTTCCTATCGGTTGTATTGTTAAAATAAAAATAGTTTTTGCATTTTAATGAACTGGTTTTAAAGCAATTAATTATGTATCCTATATTTAATTTTGATTTAAAATACTGACTCAATGCTGACAAAGCTTTTTGAAAAAACATTCTTAAAATAAATGATTAAAAAGTTTTATATTATATAATATTCAGTAATTAAGATTCAAATGAAAAAATCTAGAAGCTAAAATTAGCACATCTGAAAGAAAGATTAGAATTTTTTGCTCTTGTAATTTTCAATTGAACCTTCGTCGTACAACTACAAGATAAATACAATACAATAAATTACATTGCTTCCATTTTAAGAATCATAGATTTACATAATGTTAATATCAGATATGTCATATTATACATCATCACAATTGCGATAGAATTGTTCTCAAGCTATTGCATTAATAACCAATTAATTCCAATAAAACACAATATCAATGTGGTAGGTAAATGAAATTGGTAAGCCCCGTTAGGATTGCTTGGTTTTTCAGTAATATTCACAGAAGGTTCCGTTGTTAACTTCAGCAAATTAGTAATATTAGGTGAAATTATCATTTTGGAATCGCAGGATGTATTTTTAATAGCATCCGCAACCGTGGCGGTTAACACACGGAAGTTAATGTCACTTTCGTTCAATCGTGAATACATATATACTGGTAATCTATCTGACAAAACCCATAAGTTACTATTTGCATCGACCTTGATATCATTGGGAAATACCATGGAAACATTACTCATAAAAATGCGCCCTTGAGACTCCATTGTATAAGAAGGATTTGTAGTTTTCCAGCAGGCAACTGCATTTAAATTTACCAACGCATAGAACAACACACCAGTCTTCTTATCAAGAAATGATACGCTACTTTGACCTCTTGTTCCACGACTTCCCAAGACTTTAAAGTCGTGGAAGTTGTCCTTAGCCATCGTTTCGTTACGTAAAAGTTTGGTGCTAACTGAAAACTCATGAATTCCAGTCATGGGATGAAAATATAGGGTGCTAAACCCATCTTCACCAGGCGACGACAAAGCTAAACCAAAGATTCCATCTGTCCATTCAAATTTAATGCCAGCTACATTAAATTCTCCAGCTAATGGATCGATGTGGAAATAGTTATGCTTTATACGCCAAGAAGTTTCCTTATTCCAGGAATACACAATCAAGGAGGAGTCACCTAGATCTCCTAAGTAGGCATAAGAGTCCTGACAATTTTCATCCTCCACTGCAATATTTGCCAAGAAACTTTCACTCGATAACTGATCTTTTGGTATTTCATAACGTCTTAATAAGGTGTCGTTCTGTAAATTGTAGATTAAGAGTTGTGAAGGTGTATAAACTCGTGGATTTCCTAACAAATCTGAGACTCCAGTATCTAGGACCCAAAGGCGTCCACATTGATCAGCTCGTACACGAAATGGAGATACAATTTCTGGTGGATCACTGCCTTCACTTTGAGGAAGTTTATGAGCTTCCCAATTTGGGTAAGGTTTCAGTTTCGGAGATTGGTTGGTATCTAAAAGTAAAAAAAAAGTATATTATTATTTTAAGTTTAAAATTAAGGATAAATGAAATAACAAAAAAATGTATTAAATGGAGTTAAAAATTCGCTTGGGCTGAACAGGTTATCTCTATACCTATGTATATTATGTACTTACGTTTATTTACCAATAATATTAACATAAATTACAAAATATGTAAAACCAGTAAGAAATTGTTACGTTACAACATTCCCATCAGTCATGGTATGAGTAGTTGTTAAATAGACAATTACATTTATTTTGTATAGAGATACTTGGCAATTATATGGTTGGAGACATTTCCTTAGTTTTAGTTTGAAGCTAACTTTCTGGTTCGCAACGGCTGCTAATAAACGCATATGAATACTTAAAAACTAAATAACAGGTTTAGCTCTACATTCAGTGAATTATAGCCACTTAGTTTTTGGCGGATAAAAAATTATTAAAATTTTCCTAAAAAAGGGCGTTGACCTGATGCTTTACTTTAGTAAACTTTATAATTTACAAATATTTCATAAATTTTTCGACGATCGTTAATGAAAAAAAAAGTAACACCTGAATACTAATTGCTGGGGTTCAAATTCAACAAGGTTAACGAGATACAAAGTGAATAACTTCTGTGAAATAATAAACAAAAAAATTTTTAATTTACAAAAGGACTGTTAAGTCTGAATTAATTGTGTGATAAACTTTTACTTTAAAATTTGCATTATTATTAGTAATGTTATGTAAGGATCATGGGAAAAACTGAGGTAAAATTTGTAATACCAATTAAAATTCATTATTTCAAATATTGTGTGGCCCTGTTTACGTTAATGCAAAATTTTTGAAAACAATGCAAAGTACTTATTCCGTTATTAACTATATTGCCGAAAAAAAAACTATTATTGGGAGCAACGCAATATTGTACTACGCACTTATAAGCTGATAGGTAGCTCATCAGAAAAAGTCAGCAAATATAAAAACAAAATTTAAATACATAGCTACTTAATAATTATATTGAATCTGATCTTCAAGGTGTTTCACAATAAACGAAAGAGCACGTGGGATTACACCTTCGAATGCAAAAATACTGGAATAAGGCGAAACAAATTTTTTAAGGTAAACACCGTAAAAGAAAACTTTGATTTCGCAGGCCTATATAATTATTTACGTAATATAATAATTATAATATTGAGCTACGGTTATTCTTTTAGCTTTCACTCTAATCAATCTGTAATAATTTTAATTGAAATATCACAACTTTTCATAAGCTTTTCTCATAAATCAGAAGTGCTAACAGGCTTTTATTCTTGTTTTATGTTAAGTTAATTTATTTATATTTACTTCTTTATTTATTAATCAAAAGCAAATTTCAATATGTTTATAAAATCCCTGATCATTCCAAAATATTTATAGATTCAGTTAATTCAACTGTTGTCAAACTGAAATTTTTTTGAAAAAAAAATGTATGCAAGGTCTTAAATAACTAAGAAGTTCTTAGTCGAAATTTTTGTTAACCTAGAAACAACTTTAACATTTTTGTTGTATAAGGTTACCAGAAGGTCACAGTAGTCAAGGCATTTCAAGTAAAATTTTTGTAAAACACAGAAAAAAATATCGTATATCTGATAATGTATTCCATTGCTCCTACTCAATTAGCTACAAGTTTTTCTAAAATTTAATAAGTATGAGATGAACTGTGATTTTTATAAATTATTATTAGTAATTATTATTATTATTCACCGGATTTGTGCGTTTTGCACATCATCAGAATAATAATACTTAAATTTAAGTTTAATAGCAAAACACAACAATTAAGCACTAAAGTCAAACATTACCATCTAATACTAATTAAACCTAGTGTACTGCTATTTGAATGAAAAAAATATATCTTTCTTTTCCTCACTTCATTTACATTCTCAAGAAATACAAAAATTAATTTATGATGTTTCATTGATTACAATTTATAATATTTTATTTTCATGAAACGCTCGTTTACAACAAATAGCCATAACATAGCCAACTTTTACCATAATAACAATAACAAAAGAAAATAAAAATAATAATTAATAATAAATAAAATAATAATAATTCAATAAAAAAGAAAATTACAAAGTATTAAAATTAGCAGTATTAAACGTTGTAGTATCAGAGCAAACCAAACACTTTCGAGCAAAACATAAAAAATACGAACTGAACTTTGAGTTTTACAAGAGAATAAAAATCACTAGATTTTAAAAAAATTATATTTTGATCAAGTTTTGATTAAATTAAAAAAGGCGAGCTTTTGTGAATTTAGACGTTCTGAGGTCCCAACAGCTTAAAATTACCATTCTGAAAAAATGTCTGTATGTATGTATGTGTGTTCTACCTTAAAAAGTAATAAAAATTTTCTAACCAAATTATAAAACAAAACTAGAATAGTTTTAAAATGAAAATTAAATGATTATCATTTTTTTAATAATTTCCGTTTTATTCCTATTTTAATATTTTTATAATTAAATATAATTTTATTTGTCAAAGTAAGAAAAATCTGATTGTTTCTTAATCTTATGATGTATTTTATTTTATCCCAAAGGAAGATAAATAAAACAAACAAAACCACTATGTTCCAGATACTTATTGAACTCGATTTCTATTTTTTTTTATTTGAACTACCCACCGGAAGTAACCTAGACAAACTGAATAAAATATGAATAAAAGCACATCTCAAGTAAAATGACCTTCAACTTTATGAACGGTTACTGTGGTTTCAAAAATATCTGAAGACAAAGACCTTAATCATAATGCTCTTAGAATTTCCCGAGTAAAATTATATGCTATATATCCCTGTTTCGGAATCTCCAAAACAAAATATACTAAAAACTTTCCAAATGAAAATCCATACAGATTCACAAACAAATACAGTATTATATTATTCATTAATGTTTTCGTCATGCTCAACTTTCCGAAGTTTTCAAAATTCCGAGTACCTGGTTCAATTCCGAGTAAAGTTTTATTTATAACTGTAATCTATAGTTTAAGATGAAACAAATAAGAAGTTCGATACGGCGCAGCGTAAGTAACAGGAAATCAGCTCTCTATTATATTTGTCTAGTAAGTCATCTTGGCTTGCGCCAAGTTAATAGCCACCATTCTCAAAACGAATAAAGTTATATTTTTGTACCCGAAGATAAGAATGCTTATGGTATTATTTTCGATTAATGTTACTACTTAGCGAATGCTGTTCTGTTCTACCGATACCAATAGAATGGTACTAAGTAGTTAGAGGACTAAATAGATACTACTTTTACAACGCATATCCAAAACCTAAATTAAATGTTTGATTACATGACCGCTTTCAAGATCTTTAATTGCGTGATCAGATGAACCAAATATTTTACTAAAAAAAATAAAATATCTAACGAACAGAGCCATTTGTATTTAAAAGGTTTTTTACATGTTTTATTTTAATGTCTAGCTTTTTTTAGTAAGTGGCAGTTTAGAACATAATTTAAAATAATTTATAAATTGAATGGAATTTTACTAAAAGGTACAAAGCGCCAAATTACTAATTTCAAATTATGGGTACTGTACTACTTCTGAAGCTGTAACTTAACATATATAAGATAATAAAAATGGAATTAAGCGACAAATGTAATAAAAATCAGTGTGTAATTGTGTTCTTCACTTCTTCAGAACAACTAAAATATTATTAGCTTTGTAAACCAAGACCAAGATTTAGTCGTCAGGTAAATATATTTTTTGTGGTTAGAATATTAATTGCAAAGCTTTTCATTGGAATTTATTACCTGAAGATATGAAAATTATGTTGATGAATTTAGAGAAAAAAATTAATTATGATGGATTGTTGCATTATTTTTTAGGAAGTCTCTTAAGTACGACCCTCCTGGAGTGCACTAGTGGTCCAGGATCTTGAGAGTATAATCAAAACCCACCGTGATTTTAAAAATTTTATTTATACAAAAAGAATTAAATATACAAAACGCTCAATTAATAGAACCTACTTTACAAAAATTAAGAATAGTATAATTGGGGACGTTGGAGAAAACCACATGAACACTTAGCCAAGTCTACATTTAAAAAATCACCTGCGAGACTACCATTCGCATTATTTTTTGGATGTTTTGTATATTTAATTCTCTTTTTTATAAATAAAATTAAATTTTAAATCTTGGCAGGTTTTGATTATAGCATCAAGATCCTGGACCTCTACTGCACGCCAAGCAGGTTAGGCGTGGTAACGCCAGAAGGGCCGCACTCGAGAGACCTCCTTAAAAATAACGCGACAGATTTTTTGAATAAAGAATAATAAATTTATTCGAGAATTAACTAAGCGCATTTAAGAATGTGAAATCCCCATTGTTATACTATCTTGAGGAATACAAAAATAATAATTGAATATTGTAAAATAATTGTTACCAAACAACAAATTTATGGAAGCAATTAAATTAAACTTGTTGTATATAATTATGTATACTCAAAATGATAATCTGGCGCTTGGTAACTTTCAGTTAAACGATATCCAATTATTAACTTATGAAATTAATGTGAAATTTATAATAAACAATAAAAAATCAAAAAATATAATCTTGGTTATTGATCACAGATCTTGATATTTTAATGTTTATATTATATAATAGTGTTGATAATAGTGAGTTAAGATATGTACAAATTAGTTATGAGTATCAGTAAAAATCATTATCATCAAAACCAAAATACAATCGGTAAAATCAAATGAAGTATCGGTACTTTTACAGAAAGTGATCTAAATGATAGAAAATAACTTAAAAAAGTTTTAAATATTTTTGTGGTATTTAGTAGTGTGTGATGTTAAAATAATCAATTTTTTTAAGTTTGGTCAATTTCTTGATTTTACAAATTAAAATTTTTTCAATTTTGTTTGGTATATTTGCTCTCACTTCTTGTTATTTTTACTGTTATACATGACTGAAGATTGAAATAATCAGTAATTATGTTACAGAGTTTTTTTATTTTTAAGTAATTTTTATCATTTCTATAGCGTAATTTTTTCAGAATTCTAGAAGTTCAACTCTGTTAAATGTGAATTATTGTCATTTTAGTGTCTTTTAAATATATTATGTTTTCTTTGTAGTATGTATTCTTTACTTAGCAGTTAAAAATTTTATTATTTCAACATTTTGTTAGGTTTGATGATCTAAATGAGTTATTGATTCAGTTGTCGATATTGCTCACACCCTCGATGCCAGTTTGCTTGGTCATTGCGCTTTTCGCTCTCACTGCTCATTACCATTTCATGAGGAAGTTCATCAGTGTTGTGTATATCGACAAAGATATGCATGACAGTTGCAGAAGTTTCCGGTTTATACCATCTTATTATTCAAATATATCCACTCTGGGTTTTGTCAAGTCATTGGATAGTTCGACTAATACAATAAATTGCAATTAAGAATGGGAGACATTTGAAGATCACAATAATGTGATCTTCATTGTTGGTAGAAATGGAAGCGACAAAATACGGTCATCTTCTAGGATTTTCATGCATAACCAAATTAGAAACAGTTATTTAAATTGAACTTTCCATCATATATCTTTTTTGTTGAAAGAAGTCAAAGTTTTCAATAACATTCCGTTTCTCTCTTTGCCAATGTAATGTACCAACCACGCAAAGTACATTTTCTGTACCGGGAAAATAATTTTTGCAGGCGAAATAAATTAATAAATAATTATAAACTATAACTATAAATATTATTATCCTTGTAACGTTTATTTTATTTATCGTCAAGCACACCTGATGAAACATGTTCAATGGCTTGGGAAAAAATTCCATAAGAATATTGTTATTGAAATTCGTCATGAAATTTATGCATAATCACTTGCTTCTAACATAGTATAAAAGAGTTGAAATAGTCTAAAAGTCGATAATACAATTTATTAATGATTAATTATCTTATTCGTGACCGATCAGCCAATAATGTAATCAGCCTGGTAGGCGATGACTAAATCACATTATTGGACACTTCATTGATTAGTAATAATTATTGTTTTGAGAACTTTAGATTTTCATTATTTAAGATTTTACAAATTACAAAACTCCAAGTTCCATATTAAATTTGGTTATAATCGAATTCAAAAATTTGAAAGGAGATGCGAAATGAATATAAAATACTTCCTCAACTTTTTTCAGCAAGGTTGTTGTTATTTAATACGATTTGCTTTAAACATAATAAATTATACTCGGTTGTTCATTTAATTTGACAGGTATTCGTCAAAACTCCAAATTTTTGTTTAGCTATTTTGGCGTATAAGTCCAAGTCGTCCAATGTGATACAATTTCCTTATCATCAGATTATAACATTTTTCCTCCTTTTTTCTTGTTAAATAATTTGGGTAAAAATAACAAAAATGTCAAAAACCGTCCCAAAAAATCGAAAACGATAATAAGAGCTTTAGGCGTGTCTTCCGAGTTATGAAAAAAAGGAGTGCTTCTAATGTTTATTTTCTTTATTTTAGAAAGTGCCATCAAATAAAATACTAGGTAGTGACGTAATTGTATTAAAAATTTAGTATTACAAAACAATTTCATGCATTTAATTTGCTAAATGTTCTCATTATCTCGACTAAAGTATCTCAAATTCTTCAATCAGAAGGATGGAAGCAAAATTAATTTCCACGATAGACACCAATAGGTATTGCCCAGAATTTTATAAAAATATAAAAAATCATTAGTATTGGCAGAGAAAATAATTTATTTCTAATTAAAATGTATGATTTCGATTGACTTAATTGTTTTTTACGTAAGGGTCAGTTGAACATTCTCTTCGCATATTAGGTACCCAGCTAACAAGTAATTAATTCAACATTTTACACTTGAAAGGTTTTAATATTCAAAAGGCCCATGTGTTAAAAACCGAAGAACCTTGATTATAAAAAATTTACTTTCAAGTGTGATCTTTGTACTTGAATATCATTAAATGTCCAATTCAATCTTTTAGTAGTACTTCCGGTCTGTATCCTTGCGTTCACTTGTTAAATTGAATTGTACCCTCAACTATAAAATTGCTTACATAATAAATACAATACCAACCTGTTAAGTTGATGTAGGTCAAGGAAGCGGCTACTCCAGATTTCCATCGCGGTAAGGTTAAAAACAAACGATCGCCATATACTTCCAATCCTACTGGTAAATTATTTTCTGGGACAAATTCTCTATTATTGATTGCTTCCTGTTTAGCTTCTTCCGAAGGAAATTCGAAATCAATTTGTTTCCATTGAAACGCAATTCGCAAGTTATCGTTGGCTCCCACAAACGATAACAAAACTATTGCAAAACCACTAATTTGATAAATCATTTTGTAATTTAATTTTTATTATTAAAAGTTCCTTTACATATCATCACTTTTTGGACGACACTCGAAACACAACCGATCTTCTTCAACTTCTTGAACAGCACTGAATTCGACCACACGCTCGAAGCACAAACAGTTTGATATGATTAAAAGGTAAATAAAGACTGAAGCAATTCTTTACTCTTTTTAAATAACAACAACCTTGTTGGCTGTGCCTTGTAACTATTGAACTAATTCAGTTAAAAAACTTGAACCCATAAATGTTCATTAATTTGGAGTAGGTGTGCTAAAGGTAAACCATTAAAAGAGCTAACTGCGACCTTCGTTTTGCGGTTGACCTGCGAATGACGACTAGTGAAAGTCGGTTCGGTCTCAAGAAGACTTCTGCAACTACTAGATACACCGGACAACTTGTGACTACAGCCAGTTCGAAGGACCAAGAAAGCAAAGAGTGCAAATTACGTATGTGTTTCACGTCATGGGTAATCCACCAGTATGTACACTTACCTATTCCATACCATTGTCAGTCTTATTTCCAATGACGTCATGCTATTAGCAGAAAATGCTCTAAATTGAAGTGAGTCACTTAGAACCCCTGAAAAAATCATTTCGTTACATAATTCCCATAATTTTAATTAAAATATAAATAACTTTGAATTAAAATAATAATGATAGTGTTATCAGGCTTTGTAGTGTCCGTCCCCAGTAGCGCATCTAATGGGGCTTAGATGGGTACACTTACTCATCTATTTTATTTCTTGCCAACAAGGCATCATTTTCTTTTTACAAAAATTACTAATAAGAAAAATTTTATAAAAATTTTTAATCATTTTTATATGGGAATGTACACAGTATACAAGTATGCAAAGTAAACAAGAATTGGTCAGTTTGTTATTAACAGAAATAAGTATTAGAAACTTTAAAAATATCACTTTACGCAGTGTAAAAATTAATATTTTTATTTGAAAAAGTTGAAAAATAAATTTTTAATGCTTATTTTCAATATACAGCAGTTACGTAGTATGCTTACAAAAATTAAAAAATATTGAAATAGGTATAAAAATAAAACAAGCCAAATAAATTCTAAAATCAATTCTATATCATTCAGTCGTTACATGGCACTTTTGCATGGAAATAACTAGGAAAGAGAATTTTTTCTGCTTAAATCGTTTTTACATTAACAATAGTTTTTATACATCATATACCAAAAATAGGTATAATCAAAATTAAACTACTCGTATATGAAATGCAACTTGTGGCAAGACAGGAGAGAGATCGCTGGACACTGCGGATTATGCAGTGGCGACCATGAGAGACCAAAAGAAGTGTGGGAAGACCGCAAACACGACATAAAAAAGACAGCGGGTGTGGGCTGGCAACAGAGGACAGAGGAAAGCGGAAGGAAAAAGAAAAGGCCTACGTTTAGGAGTGGACAGAAAACGGCTGAAGAAGAAGATATGAAATTCAAAAACCCTAATTAATCTTCAAAATTTACTTAAAATAAGACAGTTTTCACTTTTAGATGCAGATTATTTTTCCTATTCATTATTTGATTCACTTCAACTTATTAAAGAAACTAGACTTAATTCTCTCTAAATTTTCGCATACAGCAATCTTTAAAATAAAATAACAAAAACAGTTTGATCATTTTTACCATTTTGTACATTTTGACAAATAACTCAATTTCAAGATATCTGAGATACAAAATTAACATAACTTAAAGTACATAAGAGAAAACAAAATTCTCTACAGAAATAAAAATATACTGCAACTTAGACACTTAGACACGGTATAGCAAAAACTTTATTCTAATCGTTCTCCCACGGCGGGCAAAGGCAAACCACCGAGGTAATCTGCCTTGGAAAACCCTCCATAAAATGAAGTGGTTAGCCAAAATTCACTGTAGACTGTAAAACTACTATATACTGCAACTTGAATAATTTTTGGGATTTAGCATTTCAAAACACTCTAACTTTTAATCAATAGATAAGTGGTTTAGGTAGTGTAACTCGATATTAATCCTATCAAATTTTTTAGAATAAACCAAAAAATGCACAAACACTTTTTAGAAACTAAAATGTTTAAGTTAACACAATATAAATAAATGTAAAATAACTATGTAGCGTTTCGAAAGGCTATAAAAACATTAATTTTATTATTTTGTAAATTATTTTAGGGTTTAAGTTTGTTTTATTATTTGTTTATTTATAATCATGTTGTATAAAATAGTTTGTTAAGTTTGGCTTTATAAAAGAAAGTGGGGAGCGTAGAAAGAGTGGAACCAGGAGGTTTTAGGAGACTTAGGCTGTGGCCTTGACGTCGAGTAGAGCGGACAAACACCATTTCCGCAATAATTTAAAACTGTTAATTAAAAATTAATAAATAAGTTGAATTGAGTTCATGTTTTTTATTTTTATTGTGGTAAAGTGAAGTGCAAAAAAATAAAAACTGAAGAATTTGTGAAAATTTTAGTCAATGTGCAAAAAGTGCATTGCAACAAAATTTGTGTAACCAGGCATACTGAAGCCAGCTGGGATAACATATGCGTTTGCAATACCACATTCATGCCCGGTTTCATAACTAATACCTTAATCTCTAATTAACTAATGGTTTGTTAACTTTAAGAAGCCATTAAATTTTGGTGGGTTTCATAAAGCATATATCTTGTTAAATTAAATAATGAAATTTCCCTAGATCTTTCATTAAGATTTTTAGTAACATCGCAGTAATATTTGATTTTTGACAGTTTTACACTATGTTTCCTAACTTCAAAAATATTATAAATATAAATTTGAAGCAGTCAAACAAAAAGACGCTTTGGAAATGTCTTTGCTTAACTTCAATATTGAAGCAGCCAAAGCAAAAAGTGTTCTTAAAATTACTTTGCTTCAATTAAAAATTGAAAAAATGTTAAATAATATTTAATTTATTAAAATAATTTTTATTAAAGTATTTATTGAAATATTGTATTTATTATGTGATTCCTAACAGCATTAGGACTTTTTAGTAACTATGATTAGTTACTTACCAAACTTATATAATTATAAACAACTGTCATATTGTAAATAGTTTAAGTTTTAGGTTAGAAATAATCTCTTATTAAAAACTTGACTGACAAAATTTTGCCAATTAAATTTTAACAAGAGATTAGTGTTAACTGACTTTTATGAAACTCAAATTTGGACTTAATGGTAGATTATCTACTTAATGCTTTGTTAAGAGTTTTATGAAACCGGGTATCAAGGTAACAAAAGAAAGAGCATTTTAATTTACAATTTTTTAAACTTAAGAGTCTCTTGCTGAGTTAAAAATCTGTGTTACCTCGACTATTTTCACTAGAGGGTGAAATTGCTTAAATTTGAAAAGTTGGGGCATAGCAATAAATACACCGTATGTATTGCAGTGATCCTTTAAAAAAAAAGGTAGTTTCTCACATGCACTATAAGTGCTCCAAGCTTGCTCTTAAATGCGGAAGATGAGACGGTCGTATCTCAGATTGGGTTCTATCGTTCTCAAAAATAAAAATAAAATTCTTCTTACCTTACGGCGACAAATAATAGAATGCAATGTAAAAATTCGCTTTAATGTCCCTGCGCCGTGCGACAAAAAGATACTCTCATTTTTAAATAATAATTACCAGTGCTTCACAAATATAACCGTTTTCCAAAAAAAAATAATGTCCAATTCAAAAAAATTAATAGTATTCTAAAAATTAATTAATAAATCTTATGTAATTCAAATAAATAATAAATTCTCTAAAATAATCCAATATAATATTCTTTGAAAATAAATGTATCCAAATTTAATTAAATGTAAAATTTTAACTTTCTTCAAAGGAATCGAAGTTTGATTTCCCTTATTTAAAACGTCGGCTTATCTACCTCGCACGTTCTTTCCTTCAAGTGCAATTTAAATTTTCCAATTTTAAATAATTCAAATTCAATTCTCAACTAATCGAACTGTTGTTTTTCCAAATCAATCAACCAATCAATCAACTACCGCTCGGTAGCAACTTATCAAAAAAATCCAAATATTCCAAATTTCCAAAATATACCTCCAAAAAAGCGCAATAATGCATTCGCATAAAATTACTTTATTTAATCAAACTCAAAAAATCACTCACAACTTCAAAAATAAATTTCACAAAGTCAAAATTAACGAGCCGAAAGTCGCACCGCTTACTCTTGCAGCGACCCGTGGCAAAAAGCCTCGTATCTCTCTCGATTCGCCCCCACCTTTCTAATTTTTCAATTTTACAACTTAAAATTACTAAAACAAAATTTTCTTTAAAATGCATAGGGTGGGTGCGAATCCTTTTGAAACACCACAGTATATTATCGCAAACGTTTTCACCATACTATGGCATCATCAGGCGATGAAAAATCATCAGGCGATAAAAAATGATGATGTCATAGTATGGTGAAAACGTTTGCGATAATATACATACGGTGTATATTGTGTTAACTTAAACATTTTAGTTTCTAAAAAGTGTTTGTGCATTTTTTGGTTTATTCTAAAAAATTTGATATGACTCTAATTTTTATTAAATATTTTAAGAAAATTGTAAATTACAGTTTTTTTAATGGTTCTAGTAATCAGGCTAATATGCAAAGCGATTTGTGCTAGAACAATCTTCTATGTTAGCTTTTTGACTAGCATAGAAGAGTTAGACGCAGAATTTTAAGGACTTTAAAACTTAATCAATAAATTTTTTTCGACCGATGTACTAAAAACAAGAGATAACATCTGAAGACTGGAAAAAACCAATATATTTTACGTATTTTAAAAAGTTCCTTCAAAATGCTACAAGGTTGTTTTACGTAAGGTTCTACGAATAACCACTTTTTCATGAATAGAAAACAAAACTTTAATTAGTATTTGCAACAAATAGTTCGTAAAAACAAACTTTTGAAAAAACTTCAAAAAATGAAGTTTGTTTTCAGCTTTACGCAGAATTTCATGTATTTAATTTTGAGCATAAAATGCACAGAAAATTGTCAATTAATAATTTTGTGGTTTTAGGAATCTACTTTGTTAAATTTTGCCATCTTTTGATGCCGAGAAAGATACCGAACTAATTGAAAAGTCAAAAAAAATTTTTAATTTTAATATTATTTTTTCGCGACAATCGAAAATTTTTAAAAATTTAAGGGAACTGTCACGTAACCTATCACAGGAATTGAACTTTTTCCTATTGATTATTGGTAAAAGTACACTTTTCTAAGCATACTAGAACAAAAATTTAGTTGGATTATAAATTAGTTCTCGAAAAAACCGAATTTAAAAAATTTAAATTTACATGTATTTTAGATACACCTTTTAACACGGCTGCATGATTAGCCATTTTTGTGTAAGACAAAAAATAAAGTAGACCCTCCGAACGCCTTCGGCGCCCTCCGGGCCTGTTTCATTTTTCACCTTACGCAAAACAATTTAAAAATATCCCTGAAAAATGACAGAACTCGCCAAAGGTGGAACTCGAAGCCATAGAACTTGTCCGGGTGTCGACCGCGATTGACAACAACATTAAGAGTATATTAAAGAACACGTACCGTCAACAAAATGAGACCGTCACCGACGAGACCGTACCTCAACGTGAGACCGACCGTCACACATCGGGTGTATCATATTACATCTCCCTGCTTTTCGTAATTTTAAAATGCCGTTATTTCGACAACTATTGCATAATCCTAGGAAATTTTTGTGTTAATATACTCAGAAAATTGTCCTCTTTCCAATGCTCAATAGGAAAAAGTTCAATTCTTGTGATAGGATACGTGACAATAACCAAATTTAAAATTGTCGTTTTTTCTCTTTTTTTTTTCAGGTATTAGGCAACATTGCCTGCCATGGCAATGTCAAATTTTTATATTAATCACTGAAAGTTGTAATACGGCCATTTTTTCCTGCATAAGCTTTTACTAAAATGCAAATATCTCAAAAACTGAATCTGGTAGGAAGTTGATTTTGAACAGCGTAAGTGTTGAGACCAAAATAACAATACACCGTGAATGTCAAATTAATAACCAATCATTTACATGTTTTGAAAGACAGCCTTTTTTTAGCTTTAGTATGAGGTCAAGGATAAAATTAAATAACAATTTTTCAGGAATCGTGAAAAGTCTGTTTTTGGGTAAACAAGGCTACGAAACTATGACCGAAACGTTTCCTTGATTATGTAAATGGATGTTTATTGAATTCTAATTTTACAGGAAAATTGTACAAGATTTTCATTAATATTACAAGAATGTCATAATTTCAGTCCCTCTGACGTCTCCTGGTCCTTACAGTAGGCTATCAGGTTCTTCCCTACCTTAACTGAAATTTTGTATAAAACTTCAGTTTTCTGAAAGACGGACATATCCAGACTAGACTAATAGACTATGTATAAATAGATTATACGAACTTAGAAATTTGTCATAATAACAATTTTATCAATTAATTAGATCATTTAATACCACTAAGTTTACACGTTTTCACAGGATGGGATGCGGTTTGCAAATTCACAGGAAAAGGTAAAATCAAACCGCTAAACCTAATAAACAGAAATCTCAAATTTGAACAAGCATTGGGAACAATTGGATACTTATAAAAAAGGCCTTACAAAGATTTTGAAAGAAAGCCTCAAAAATGATCAACGCGAAGGTCGTCCAAAAACTGCTACAACATCATAAATCATTCAAGAAGTTCACGATACCAGGTTAGATGTTCGACGAGTGAAAGTATGTGAAATAGTTAAAGCCATACGCATCTCAAAAGAACGAATTCGAAATATTTTGCATGAAGAGTTAGATATGAAAAATTGTTGTGTAAGATGGGTGTCGTGTTTGTTAACAATTGACCAAAAAAACAATCCAATACGTATTTATCGAGCATTTTTGAACCGGTTTAAGCAAAATAAAATGAATTTCCATTTGCCAATACCATAATGCATGTGTTTACACAAGTTTTTTGACGATAGCAAAATTCAAAAAATTAAAGTACCAATTGCTTCAACATCTAATGCATTCACCAGATTTGACATTCTCAGACTATTATCTGTTTCCAAATCTAAAAAAATTATTGGCTAAAAAGCGTTTCTCATCAAACGACAAAACTATTTCAGGTGTAGATGGATGTTTTGGAGACGATTGAATTATTGGAAAAACGTTGAAATAAATATATTGAAATTTCAAGAGATTACATTGAAAAATAAAAACTTTTCAGATTGCCCTCGTATATATTTTTACCAATATGCCATTGACTTTTTAATTAGCAAACCGCATCGCAAATTAAACTAAATTTTTTTAATTTGCAAGTTTCGTTTAACTTATTTGTTTAATGTATGTTTAAAAAATGAATAAGCTATCGTGATTTATTAACATGGCATGGCAAAAACTTGAAAATTATTTTAACATTTTTCATTCTTTGTCAGTTTCTGACTCACGATAAATCAAACTCATATCAAGTTTGTCAAATCGTAAAAGTAAAAGTTGCACTAATGTGACAAATTAATGTGAGTAGCTAAAAAGGTGTTTTCCTATTTATTTACTAATGTGCATAGTTTAGATTAGCCTTGCAAAACTTTACAGTAATGAACTGTTGTGCTTATTTGTCGATGACTTTCTGGGTGCTACTTTACGAATAATATTAAGATTTTTCCATTACACTTACATTTACTAAATGGAGTATTTACTTGTCTAAATTAATTTAAATTCTTTCATAAGTATAGGTAACACACTAGGCTAGAGAACAATTAATTATTTTATGTAATAATTGAATTTCTGTTTGATTCAGTGGTTCACATTTTATACTAATTGAAATTTTAAAATCAACTAAAACATTTCAACTTTCACATCATTCGTCTACAATACTTTGCAGCTTCTCTAAAAATGAAAGGATTCCTAAGTATACACAATTAAAGTTCAAGTGAAAATAAAAAATATGTGGTTATAAACCTAACTAATAATGTCTCTTATTAAATTCTGTTATGCATATAAAGGTCTACAGGAAAATCTCTAAACTTTAAAATTTAATAAAATAGGTCAAAAAGTAGAAGGTTGTCAAAAGTCAAAAGGTTGTTTAATCGCATCAGTATTTTAACTAAAAATGCATAATGTTTTCACAAATAAAATACACTGCAAGTATCATTTTCGCAAACTTTGATAATGTTAAAAGAGAAAATAACTTAAAAAAGATTTTAGAATTTTTTAAGTATTTTTGTGATATTTAGTAGTATGTGATGTTAAAATAATAAAACCGAACAAAATGTTAAAATAATAAATTTTAACTGTATGTAATTAATTTTATTTTTAACATTTTGTTAGGTTTTATTATTTTTGATAATGTTTTTAAGAAATTAAGAAAATTATTTTTTTGAGCTTCAAAAAAAGAGTGAATAGTAAGTACTGTGTAGAAGTAATAATTGTGACAAAGCAAAGAATTAAAAGTTAAATGGGTACCAAACTGAAGGTTTGAATTCATAACAAATAATAAGATAAATGAGTAAGTTTTTGGAAAGAATTTGAAGAAAAATTCAACAAACCAAACAATGATAATTATTGGATAGCATTAAAAAAACGTGTCCATTAAAACAAAAATTGAGCCTGTGGCATCTGACTTTGAAGTAATCAAATTTTATGATAAACGCATATAAATTAATTTATTTATTGCATTTTGTACGTGCTATTGCAATCATCATACAAACTAGATTAGAGTCAATGGGTTCTAGGAAAAGTGTTACGTGAGGTCTGAAAGTCGAAAAGTTCAATAAAAGCTTTTTCTGTTGAGCCTGTTACACTACTGCAATTTAAAGTTATTTTTTGGCACTCTACCTTATTTTTCTTCTTAAAATAAAAGATAGAAGAAGTGTAGTATATAAGTATAAGAAGAGTTCAAAATAATAATAAAAAAACCATCGGCTCAAAAATATACTATTCACAGTATTTTTAACCGACTTCAAAAAAGGAGGAGGTTATCAATTCGTTTGTATTTTTTTTTAATGTTTGTTACCTCAGAACTCCGTCATTTATGAACCGATTTTCAAAATTCTTTTGGCGTTGAATCAAGTATAGTTTCAAGTTGGTCCCATTAAAATTTCATTCGTATTGGACCTTGAACTTCAAAGATAAACCGGAAAAACCCTGAAACTTTTCCTCAACTCTACTAAAAATCGGCTTAATAACGCATTAAGGTCTGCGTACCTGTACCTGTTTTATTTATTACCTGTACCTGCCCGGTGAGTCAGAATCTTTTTTAAATGCCCTACTTTTATTAATCTTTTAAGTAGTACGTTAAGTATAAGGTAAATAGTAAATAAATTTATATCAACTATGATCGGATTTTTAAAATTCTTTTTGCGTTGAATCAAGTATAGTTCCAAGTTAGTCCCATTATCTTTAGTACCCTACTATTATTAATCTTCTAAGTAGTACGTTAAGTATAAGGTAAATAGTAAATACATTTATATCAACTATGATCGAATCTTCAAAATTCTTTTTGCGTTTAGTAGGTCTACCCATACTCGCTTTCGATAAATAGTTACGAAACGCAACATGCACTAAAAAACATAAAATAAAAAATTTAAAAAAAAATAAAACCGACTTCAAAAAAATCTACTGTGAAAAAATGCACTAAAAAGTAAAAAATAATTACGTTATTTAGTTCCTTCAACTAGCTGGCATATGCGGCCAATTATTGTAATCTTTGGAGTCGGTGCCAGCCAAGCTGGCTAAATTACTAAAACTAAATTTCTTAAAAGCTTGGCCGGCATCAACTGCAAAGATTACAATAATAATTGATCGCTTATGCCAGCTAGTTGAAAGAACTAAATAACGTAATTATTTTTTACTTTTTAGTGCATTTTATTACACCACGAGGTGGGAAAAAATTGATGTTAATAAGCAGATAGATTCAAGTTCAAGTTTCCAAAAAGATGTAGGCAGTCTACAAGTTCGGACACTTTTTTTCACGAGTAGTGCACAATATTTTAATTTAAAAATCTATGTAAAAAGTTATAAAGTATAATATCCATTACACAACGATTTTTGAAAGTGTTTGGCAATGAGTTACTTTAAACATGATTTTTGATACCCCAAAAGACGTCTTTCCCCACATAATTGGATAAAAATATTTTACTGCAAACGTTTAGAAAATAGGAATTTCCCATTCGATTTTCATGTCGTGTATCTTATTAAAAATTGTAATCGATGCTTATGGTGAATACAGAAAAGAAACTCCGAATTGTAAAAGAAAGTTTAATCGAGAATGGTTACCTACCTGAAGTCAATAACTAAAATGATTATAAAAGATTGTGTTAACTTTAAACTTTAACGTGTTTCTATTATAAATAGAAACACGATTATTTCTTAAACAATCGTTCAATAATTTTACTGTTATGCCATATGCATGTTAAAGAATTGAGCAAAAAGTTAAAAGAAACTACCATTAAGTTTTCAAATTATGAAGAATATTAGCTCTTTACCAAATTGAGAGATCCTTCACATAATCAAGAGCATATCTAAAGAAGATGGAATATTTGTCAAAATCTGAAAATTTTTTTACGAAAAATTTTTACGAATAAAATCCAAATATGATAAAAACTTTATATTTTGGTTTATAATAATTTTATTAAGTTAATATCAAATTTCATTATATAATTCACGAATCTACTGTTTAGTTAACTTAGCTTATTAATTTTTAATTATTTATACAATAATAATGCTGATAAAAAATATAACTTTTTTATTTTCTTTATTTTTTTTTTTCTAATAATTTAACATCTCAGGTTACTTTAAATTTTTAATAAATACTTTTTCAGTGTATTAAAATAACAGTTAAATTTGAAAAACCTTATCAGCTCCATTAATAATATTAGTTAGTATTACGAATAATTTATTAATAATCCCAAAAAGTAATTTTAATTATCTCAAAACTATTAAATTAAATAATTTACTACTACAAAAAAAAGTTTAAATTACTTGATGTTTTATTGATTTCGTTTACTGCTACTATTACACATTGGGAATTTATGTTATTACCTGCTTATACAAAATGTTTTTATGATAGAAATATAAATTTGATGTGTCTGAATAATTAACACAACATTGTCACATAACATAATTTTTTATTAAAACCACAATAACGGTTTAAATTTTAATTTTCTTTCGATTTTTTGACTAAAATTTTAATTAGAACGTATAAATGTTATTTTTGTTGTTTATGAATTATTGTACTATAACAATCTTTCAAGTTGACGTCAGACTGTTATTCCAATTTACCATAGTTGATAAGAACATTTTTTTAACTTGACTCCTTTCAAAAAATACCTCCATTGTGCAGGGCCGGATTTCCAAATAGGCAAAGTAGGCAGCTCAAAATTTTGAATTATCTACCCAAAAAGATTGTGGTTATAAAAATAATTTCTTTGATTAAAGATACCTGGATATTGAAAAACTAGTTGATCTGAAAAAATTTTTAATTATAATTGAAAACTGCTCTAAGTAGAATATCATGAAAAATTACCAATTTAAACTTGAGACTGATCATACACTGTAGCTACGTACTCCATAATTTTGACTGTTATTTTTATGTATTTTTTATGCTGAAAGAAAAAATTGAACGTAAAGTTCCTATCTGCCCAGAAGCGGCAAAATACAAAATTCGACCCTGCTATTGTACTTTTATCAAATTAAAATAATTTTCTATAGAATTACAAAATTGAGAGTCTTACGAAAACTTCGCGTCGTTACTATTTTCATAAACAATGATAACTGAATGCATTATTTATTTATTATTTAAAATTTAAATATAAGCATGAATAGTGCACCCCAAAAATAATAATAATTAATCTTTAATAAAAGTGATAAACCAAAAATAATCTTATTTAATTTTGAACTTTATACTCTGATTTATAACTATTACTCCAATTTTAAAAAGGATTAATTAATATGTTAACGAGGTTAAACGAGATGTCAAAAATTTTTACAAGCAGCAATTTAAATTCTATTTTTGTTTCTTTGGGAATAAACCAAATATTATTATAGCATATATTTAATTTACTACCGTTACGTAATAGCTCAATTGTATACAGTTACATAATGAGTCACTTTTACGCACTAGTACGGAAAATTATTTATTTTCGTCACTGGCGTTGAAAATAAATTCTCTAGGCTTTTATTTGTTTTATTTTAAAAAACTGACGTTTGTTGACATTATTTATTCAATATAAATTAATCGAAAAATAAATATTAGAGCTCATGCCAAGTTGAAATGGAACCGTCATTCGTCGTAGGCTTGCCTCCAAGATATCTTCAAGCAGTTAAAGAACACTCATTTATGTAGTAGCGCACTGTGATCCAATAATGACTTACTTTCTACACTGATTATATAAATCACTATTACTTACTTTGTTGCAGAACTCACTAAAGTATCTGCTTTAAGTAATTTTTTATTATAAACTACAATTAATTTTTTTTCATTTTCGTTGTCGTATTTAGGTTCAAATAAATTTTCTCTACACGCTAAGGTGTGGTTTAGATTAAAAGCATAAATAATGTGATTAATCTACAGCCGAAATTAATTCTGTAACATCCTTAACACCATTATGTTTAGTTGAGGGCGCGGTGTGATACTTCGATTTATTTTCACAATTATTAATTTTTTCTTATTTGCAACTAACCCAGCACATTGACGTTGTAAATTTGACTTCACGAATTTAAAAATTTTCTAATCAAATTATGGTCTGGATTCTGGATTTTAGGTAGGACGGCAGGGAGAAGATCCCCGTATACACTGACGCCGTTAAACTGAGCTCAAACGTCCGATACATCGGCGTTCTGTCAATCCTCAAGAACAAAATTACAAAAATTGTGGTAGTTTAGAGAATAAATTATGAATTGAAATATAAAATTTGCATATCTCCACAAAAATATACCATCAAGCGGAAAACTTATTTTTATAAGAAAAAGTATAAATGAATCTTTGAAAGATTTAGGTTGAAGTTAAAACTGATACTGGTCTAATGCAATTTTTAAATTTAACTTAAAAAGAAAAAAAAAAGAAAATAATTTGCTAAAATGATTGATCATCTTTTCTAATATATGAAACTGGGACATCTTTAATGCGATATAAAGAAGTAACTTTACAATTTTAATCATATTAATTAAAAAATGTTGTTATGTAATTAGAAATGCATTTATTAAAATAATAATTGTTCATTTTGTGATATTTGGCATTTCTAGAAAATTTTTGCAAGATTTAGAAATGTTAAGATTTGTATGGAGAATTTTTAATAAAAATAGTTGAGATTTGTACTATTTAATCTATTTAAGGCTATTTGATCGAAAATTACCGATGCCAACATGTGAAATGTGATACAAAATATGAAATCACTGGTTAATTGTATGTAAGCAGCTGATAACATTTTATCTGAAATGCCCCAGGGCACGCCGCAATCGTTAATTAATATATTTGTGTTAATTAAACAGTGATTGTTAGTAAAAGTAAATTTTGCTCCCAAATTATTGAAGATTTGCCGCAATGTGTCCTGTTGAAAAAAGCTCAAAATTGGGACCAGTGGCCACTATTATATATGGAGCAATTTTATGTGTAAGAAATTAAATCAATTAAATTTTTAATATTAATTTTTTAAATAAACAACTTTATTTTTACAGACGATGTAATAAAACCGATAAGTTTAAAAATAACAGAATTGATTGAATTTTTCTACTATCGGCACAATATTAATTTATTTTTACTACATTTTAATTAAATGAGTTAGTGACTATTTGTGAATTTTAAGTTTAACTCTAAAATCGGTGTGAAATTTAAACCCGAACAAAAAATTTAATGTTATCCTAGGTCAGTTAACTATTACATCATAATAAAATTTATCTGTTTATAAACAAAACAAAAACTTGATTTTAATTTTTGAAAAATTTCAATCGTGATTTTAAAAATCAAGAATATATTTTTCAATATACCTACCATGTATTATAATAATGTCTATATTAATATACATAATGTAGTGATTATGTAAAAGTTCAATGAATGGTTTACATTTAAATGTCTGCGATAGTATTTACAATAATAATATAAAAATTATTTATAGGTACATTATCCTCTCAACTTGACATTTATGGCTTTTAGAAAATCGAAGAACATTATAATCAGATCAGCTTTACTACCATTAAGAGCTTTGGGTAAGCGCAAATTATTTAATTAGTTACTCAACAGCTAACCGAATTAACATTATTATTAATTAAAATTACTGTAATGCATTTTTTTAATTATATTTCAGATTATGCAAGCCACGTCGCATCATCATTACAGAAATCGATTAAAACATCTTTTAAGGACATAATTACTCTAACCTTGGGCTTGGCAATTTTTGAAATTACTTTATTTAAAAAATTAATTCTGATTGGAAATACAAAAGTTAAAGGTATTCTAAATTACGTGGTGCACATCTTCGACCCTCGAAAAAAAGATGAACTAAATCATCACAACGAAACAAATTCAAATAATTACAATCAAAATTCGTCAGTGAAAAAAAAGCATACTGCTAATGAGTTAATAGAATTCGTCCAATTCACTTTTCATAAAATGATGTGCAAAGTACTTTACCCGTTTCAATATTATGGAAAATTAACTTTAGGTTTCATAAGAAAATCGGAAAAAGAATTATCACAATCTAACAACCACAATGATAATAATTTAGAGTCCAAATCAAAGAGTTTGTTAGAATCTGATAAAGAAAACATAATGCTGAAAGAACAAATTGCGAAACTTAAGAAAGAGTTAGAAGAAAGTCGCACAAACAATGATCGCATAAAATTAATTAAACAGATTCGTGATCTTAAAGAACAAATGCACCAGGCAAATCGTAATCTCACGCAAGAAAAGCAAAATCATCAAACCGAAATTAAAAAAGAACGTGAAGAACATGAAAAAGAAATTAAAAGGTTAACAATCGAATTAAAACAAGCTCAACACAATTACGATCAATGCAGTAATCAGCAAACGATTAAATTTAACCGAGAACGTTCCCAATTTCACGAGGATCTGGAAAAACTACTGCAAAGAACCGCCAAACTTCGAGAAGAGTTGGAAAAATATGAAGTTTCAAATAATCAAGCTAGAACAGCTAACGACGAGAAAGAAAATGTTCAAGAACCTTACATTGTCGACACAATTGAAAAAATTGAAACTATTAAAAAATTTACCAAGGGTTTAAGAAAAAAAGTTGCTGATTTTGTTGGAAATAAAACCGATAAAGAATTTTTGTTCCTAAATGAACAAATAATAAAGAATATTATTCAATTAGATAGTATCGAAAGTAAAGGATACAACATACTCAAGAAGAAAAGGCTAGAAGCTTTAACGACGAATAAAAAATTACAAGAAGAACTGAAAAATAAAACTTAAATATTTTTTAATTATTTATTTATATTTACTTTAAGTTGTACATCTTAGTTTATAATATTTGAAAATTGTTTTAAAACATTAAGAGAAAAAGTGGTATAGTTTTAAAATCTCTTATATATTTGAGCAAGGAGGTTCTAGTCTTTCGAGCATCAAAAATTATGTTCCAAGTGACTCATTGTCAAAGCATAACACAACAGTTTTATAAATCATTATGTAATAATTTTTAAATTGATTTTTGATTGCTCTAATGACTATTTTCTTAAGTAAAATTAGATAAAACGTTATACACCACATATTAAAAAAAGTTAGTTACGCACTCGCTTGATAGCTTATGCTTACATCTATCGACTCGTTCAGTAATACACCTCTTCCAAACTCGTGATTTAAAATACTACTATCACTTTTTAATTGTGAAAAGAACTGAGGTATTTCAAAGACTGAAGTAAAAACAATTTTCAAATTTGTTCAGATCATAATAATAACCAACTTAGTTGTCTTACGTTGAAAAGAAAAATTTTTATCAGCAGTACAGTTAAGAAATGATAAAATAAAAGTTTAAGAGAAAAACTTGAATAAAATTAATAAATCAAATCGTTATTATTATACAGATCGTTTTAATTAAATTTTATTACTGATAAATTACTATGTATTTTTTTAATAAAATCTAAAATCTAACCGGATTTGAGTACCTATAAGTCATAAAATCTCTCGAAGTTTGGTATAGTAATTAAATTAATTAACACCTTTCTCTCGTAAATTTGATCGTAAAATATCTGACAAGATATATTTTTAAAGTGGTAACTTTATACAAAATGATTAAACACTGAGAAGGTTAAAAGCAAAACCAATTAAGTTTAAAAGAATTATTTTAGAAGTGATTATCATTTTAAATAGTTCTACATGAGATCTATGAAGTGATGATGAGTTTAATAAAAAAGAAATATACCATGTCAAAAAACCTATTTTAACATGTTAAAATCGAGCAATAGGGTTAAATCTATTTAACATATCAGCCAAGTAGAATTGAATCAAAAATTTTCTTTCGCTTTACGATTTTCAAAATTTTTGATTTTATTAATTAATACATTTAAGCAAAACAGGTAAATACTTAATAAATAGAAAATTATCGATAATTCTGCATTATCAAATTTTCACGGATTTCCGACATACTAACTACAAGGCAAAATTTTTTGCGCGTATTGATTAATTTCAATAAAATGACTAATGAATTGGAACATTTTTGTGAATATCTCAGAATGAGCAAAAGTGGATTTATCTAGTTTTGCCTGTAACCTCTTGAATTACTAGTAAAATAAGGAATCACTGATAATGCATAGAAAACCACCCTGTATATTAGCCTGTAGGGCAACTTCATTATACATTTTTAATATCTAGTTTTATTACCATGTGTAGTAACTAAATTAAAAAAAAAAAGTGATATTCAATTTCATGCGAATTAAACATCTTTAACGCTAAAATAAAATTATTGTACGACTTGGAATAAGTGCTTTTCAATAAAAAATGTTGAATAAGTACTTGACACGTAATTATAAAATAGTTTGATATAAGTGAAGGGGTTCGTAAAGATTGCATACAATAAAAATATTTTTATAGATTTAATCCATTTTAAATTATGCAGGCTGGGTAGAACTCATGTTTCAGATTTTTTTTTTGCTGAAATATGTTGTTTATACAAAATAAGAAGAGCCATAATATATTTTTCACCCCAAAAAAAGTCCTAAAGCTCGATAGCATCATTTTAAGATTTCGAAATAAATAATGTTATTCTCAAAAATTTGGTGTATAATCACAGCCAATTCGGAATTTTGTAGCTGTTAGATTGGTGTTTTTTCTTCTTACGTGGAATTTTTAAAACTATAAAAATTCGAAACATTTCCAAAAATATCAAAAATATAGCAATTTTCTAAAAATATTGAAAGGTTTTTATTAGAAAAACAACTTGTTTTTTAATTTAATGGGTTTTAGGAAGATATTTAGCTTACACTCCTCTAAATTTCAATATCAATTTATTATTAGCATATCATCTATTATCATATTTATTATCAAAGCATATTTAATTTTTAGAAAAAAAAAGTAAATTTTTTGAGAACAATAATTTTCAATTTTTTCAGAAAAATTGCAATACTTTGGGTCTTCTTGGAAATTTTTGGAATTTTTATATTTTTAAAAATAAAGTACCATGTTCCACTTAAGAAAAAAAACAATCCAAAAGCTCCAAAATTACCGAATTAGCTGCGATTTTTATTATGCTATACACAGAACTTTTTATTTATTTCTAAACTAGCTGACCCGACAGACGTTGTCCTGTCTTGGAACTGGAAAAAATATTTCAAAATCATAGAATTTTTATTGTGATGCTTTTTCATGCACAACATTGTTAGTATTGTTTCCTGGTGCGTAAATAAATAATGATGATGGTTTCCAGACACGGGAACGGGCTACATACAATTGACCATGTGAAAAACATAGATTTTCAAGATTGATGCCACAAACACTTAACGACTGCCCTTGCGATTTACTTATCGACTTTTCAAATGCAAGCCACACATCAAAACGTCTTCGCCTTTGTACTTCCCTTTCAAAATTGTGGTTTCGATGACGTTGTTCATTAATTTCTTCACCGCAAGCTGGGTGCCATTACAAAGACATGGCTGGTTTACGTTCCGCAATATAATGATTACCGATCCGACTTTAAATAGCAGATATTGAGGAGGTAATCCGGGCAATTCTAGTGAATGTAAAAATTCCGTTGGTTAGCTGACAACACTATTATGGTTAGTAACGGAATCAATCGATTTGTATGTCATCAATTCGCCAGCTATCTTAATTTGAATCAAAAAATTGATTTCGTTGACATCAACGTTTTTTGCAGCCAATATAACACGTTCACTCAACCAAACATAATTTTTTAAATTTTGATCAATGTTTGGGAACACCATCTCAATGAGTTCGGCCTTTGGTTCAGTAAAGTGACAAAAATTGGCAAAGAATGTAATGTATCCAGACGATGGGTCAACAGAAATTTTGCTATTACCAATGTCGAGGAATTGTTTGAAAAAAAATTTCTGCAAATCGGTCGTTTAAACATGCATTAGGTTCGTCGGCTGGCGTTGATCGTGGAATCACAGGCAATGTTTGTCGAAAATCACCTGCCAATAGAATCATCGCATTATCACTAAGCTTTCAAACATTTTCAAAATTTTGCATAGTTTACGCGCTAAGGCCGCAACAAAGTCAAAATTTTCAATATTTTTCTATTGACCGTAGCGGCCTTATTTAATAACCAATTCTTAATTTCAAAACGGCTTTGTAAACATATCGCGATTCTCCACAAAATCGATTTCATAAACTTTTTTCCCATCTTCAAGCGCATAGCCGAAAAATGCAAAGCAATTTTTTTTAAATTTAAAGGGTTGTAGTGGATTCTTTTTAAAAAACAAATTGTGAAATATAGCAAATTTTATTTCGGAATCGCATGCCCCCGCAACTTTTAGGTATTTTCGAGCACTTTTTTATAAATTTACGCCTCCTTCGATTAAAAATTTTACTTCAAAGAATTAATTTTTCACTAAACGCACGCTTAAGCTGTCGTTTTTCGAAGTCCGACTATAATGAAGTAGATAAATTAAAAAATTTTCAGTCACAGATATTACCAAAGATCTAATATTCTTCTCTGCGACCGTAAATATCGCTAAAGTTAGGTTCTAACCCGAGTCCTAGAGAACAAGAGTGTTCCAAATTTGGTTCAAATCGGTTCAAGAACTCAGAAGTGTATCTATAACGATCAAACAAACAAACTTTCCCCTTTATTTATGTTAAAATTTTCTATTGTAGGGCCACCTGGCGCCAACACAATATGTGGTTATTAAAATCTTGTTAATCCATTCATGCGTGTCACCACCTGCAACTAAAATCTCTTTCGGATAAGATTTCCATAAATTTTATTTCGTATAAACCTTGTCCTGAAAATTACGAACACAACAAAACAAAAATCAGCCAAATCGGTCGGACCGTTCTCAAGTGATGAACCAACATACATGCGTCATTTCATTTTTATATATTGAGATGTACTCTCCTATTTTTTTGTTTCTTGAACAAATTTTTAATTCAAAAATATACAATTTTTACCATTTCTTACTTAAATTTTAAGATATAATTGTTTAATCTTATCTATTTCCCTTGTAATTCTTCTTATCTTTTTATTCGACTACAGCTTCCGTTTTATTTTTATTTTCAAAAATCGTTCAAACTTTCTTCAAAATCAATTTATCCATCAATAAATCTTAATAAAACACTGCTCAACCAAAAAATCACTTATATTTTAAAAACTACAAATCTTATCAAAAATTATTCGGACTAATAAATTAGACCATTTTTGGCAAAAGACCTCGAATTGTCTGTGATTTGTCCTCACCTAGCAAATTCTGCAATGTTCTAAAATGCATAGGGTGGGTCCAATGTCCAAATGACTTTAAAATACGACAATATATAGATTTTAAAATACTGCTATCGAGCGTCAGGACTTTTTTTGCAGTAAAAAAATAAAGGTCTCTTTATTTTGTATAAACAACATGTTTTAGCTAAAATGAATTCTAGAACATGAGCCCCACCCAGCCTGCAGTCTATACTTTTTTTTGCAATCACGAGATGTGATTCGAACTTCATGCTAGAATTTTATGTCTCTACCAATAATATACTCTTATAATGAATAATTATAATATCCCAAATAAAATACTTGTTGCGTAATAATTTCTAGCTATACTTTGCTTCGCCGTTCGGTCCAATCAGATTTAAAATAGCCAAATTATTTACGACTCACCTTCTCTTTAGAAATAAATTTCCATCGTTCACGTTAATTTCGTTAACATATGAGTATCATCCAAGTTCTAACCACCAGTCTTCGAATGCGTTCTGAAAATTTAGTAACTAAATTAAATCTTTAAAGAAAATAAAACAAACATTAATTATTCTAAAAATCTAGAACTTTGGAAATGTGCTTTATTTCACGGGTTCAAATATTGTGGCATTCCATCGTTCACTTATTAAATGCCTACCTGCTGAACACAGGTAGAAAAGGAATATTTAAATGGTCGGAATATTTATTTACCTTTTCAGTGATTAGTCAGTTTTGAATTACAAAGCTTTCGAATTTCCTTCATTTTGACTCGAAGATATTCGCAAGATAGAACAAAAAATGTGGAATATGAGAAGAGAGAAGTCCAAATATTGGACTTCTGGTCCACTTTTGTATTTAAAAATCTTCCATCTCGTTCAGCTTTGCATGTATGTTTATGAATTGATTTCGACAGCAATTATTTTATAAAATAAAAAAAAAGATGATCCATAACTTTGAAATTACAAAGTTTTATTTATTGAGGATTGACTATGGTGATAGAATCATGTTTGCAAATGGTGCTAAACTTAAACGTGTTTGTATTTTAAAAATAGTTTATGTATACACAAGTTGTTAGCTTTAAGATTGCGTGACGAAAGATAATAACAATCAAAAATTAGATAAGATTAAAGCTTGTCTTTTTCGCATAAAATCTTTTAGTGTCTCTGATGCGAGCAATTTAAGCAAAACATAAATTGGAATATAATGCGCTGCGGGTCTGAAACACCGCCCGAATTGAAACAAATACAACGTCAAAGTAGACATGTGCAAAAATGCTTAACAGTTGTTAATAACTTGTGCGAAAATGTAGTGAAACGAAAGAAAACGGAAGATGAATTTAAAGTTGTGGAAATATTGCAAACAATTGATGGAATTATGAAAGAAATGAAACAAGTTGTCTTAAAATTTTTAACTCCACAAACAATCTGCTACAAGAAATTGAACGACGACTTAAAATTTAAGCATATACATTCTAATTGTGAAGAATTGAACCAACGCTACAAAAGAATTCTTGAAGATAATAAGGAATTAGAGAAAGTGTTAAAAATTTATGTGAAACAATACGAATCCGAAGAACATGAAGTTGCTGAATTGCAAGAGCAAATTGAAGAATTAGACAAAACAATTCATAATTGTTTTAAACAAAACGAAAAATTGTTTAGAAAAAATAAAGAATTATCTCAGATGCTGATAGAAATGAACAATAATAACGAAGAAGTGATAAAGGAAAAAAATAAAGAAATAGCAGAGTTGCAAACACAGTTAAAATTAAAATGTAATTAACTGAAATGTAAAAGTTTTCAATTTAAAAGCTACGACTAAAATCGAAAATAAATTAGATTGTATAGCTATATAAAAATAATTATATAATTTATTGTATTTTTTATATCTTCAATATCAATAAATTGTGTTTTAGCAATGAAAGCAAAATTTTTAATAATCTAATATACTAAAAAACCTATGGTGCCATAATTTCTATTCATTAGTAGTAGAAATAACCTTCGAGACCTGAATGAGAATAATTTTACAAAGAAATATAAAACTTCTTTTGTATCTATTCCAACTGTGCTATGATTTCATGTCAGTACAATCTGACAATTAGTGAACAGCCACAACAAAATGTAGGTACTTTTGCTCCAAATAAAATATGCATTCATTTTTCCTCAAACCTACTAAGTTTAATTTTTAATTTACGAGTAGAGTATTTGAATTTCCTCGTAAGACAAAAAAATTCAAAAAAATTTTTCAAGGGAAAGTTATTTTCTAAAACTTTCAATCAGATCGGGGCTGTTTTAGCAATTACAACGCGAGAACTGCTTCAATCATTAATTAATTAAAAATTTGACATTTGCCTCCGAGCAACATGCAGTATATTTCGATTTTAGACTGAATATTTTCATAGAAATTGATACATAATATGCAAAATTTTGAATTTTCCTGAGGTTTGTCCTCGTGGAATAAGCATTTATAATAATTTTATTTCATATTTTTCTGTATTTTTACGACATTTTACGTTTCTATTGCCTGAAAATACGTATTTCCGAAGATTGCCGAGGGCTTTACCTAGTACAACTTTTGCCAATATGGCCGCCGCGAGGGTTGTAATTGGAAGTAACAGCCCCGAGCCGAGGGAAAAATTGGAAAATACAAACTTTCACGACGAAAAATTTTTTCAAAACTTCACGACGGCGGAGCGTAGCGGAGCCGAGGGAAGTTCAAAAAATTTTTCGAGGGAAAGTTATTTTCTAAAATTTTCCGTCGGTATAGGGCTGTTTATGCAATAACAACGCGAGAATCACCAATTACGCGTTTCCGAAGATTGCCGAAGGGCGTTCAACAAGAGTAAAATCCAATATGGCTAACACGAGGGTTGTTATTGTTATTTTACATTCTATGAAACCGGCCGTCTAAACGCTTAGCCATGTGGCGCGCATTAGGTGGATACCCGGGTAGCCGGTTATTGAACGAACGGTGAAAGTTTGGTTATTGACCGGACGGTTAATCCTATCACACAAGGTTGATTATCTAAAAATCTTGGTGAATTATTCTTTTTTGAATGCCTTTTCCTCTATGCGCCCCATTCAAAAATATCTTTCTGAAAATTCAGGTCAATTAAATTAAATGAGTTTATGCAGGTAATCAAAAAAAGTAATGATTTGATTGGTTAATGAGTCGATATCCTAGATAGATATTTCTTTCACAATGCATATCCAAAGCGTAAAACAAAGTTGTAGTACTTATGCCACTAAAAATTGTAGATCGATCTCAGGTTCTCTTGTCATTTGTTACAGAACTATTTTTAATTGCGTACATCATTATGGGTTCATCCTGTATAGAAAATAAATGAATGACGGCCCTGTATGGTCCCCTACTGAGCTTTTATTTGCTTTTTCCTATTATTTTTTCATTGCAATGCAATATTATTACATAGCAAAATTAACAACACCCAAAAAAATACAAAAGTGCTATGTAAACAATAATTAAAAACCAAATTAGATAAAAACTTAACCTTCAATTAATTTTTAGGAAAAGTGCAAGTAAGTACTCACGTTTGTTTTTAATTGTACAAAGTATTTAATTATGGCACACTTTCATCTCTTATATTCGTTAATTATATTAACTTGTGCAGGTTTTATAGCTTAGACCTACGGACATAAATTAATAAACAAATTGTTTTTCGTGTGGTTTATAACCCAACATTTATTCACATGTTTTCAGTTAAATAAAATACTAAATGGGCACTTCAGATCCAGAAGGTGGTGGCTACACAGATTATGCGCAAGAATTTGGTAAAAATTTAAAATTATTACCAACAAATGATCAAGTTAAAGAATTACAAACTATTTTGAGGGATAGGTAGCCTGTCGAATTTGGTTTATTTTCCACTTTATTAACAATAATCTCGTTCAGGAATACAACTCGCAGTGACTTTAAATTTTATGCCGATCGATTAATACGACTTGTCATCGAGGAGAGTTTGAATCAATTGCCATTTACGGATTGTAAAGTAATTACTCCTACTGGTGCAACATACGATGGGTTAAAATATAGGTCAGGAAATTGTGGTGTGTCTATTATTCGGTCTGGCGAGGCAATGGAACAAGGACTAAGGGATTGTTGCCGAAGCATACGAATAGGAAAAATTTTAGTAGAATCAAATGTGGATACCCACGAAGCTCGAGTTGTTTATGCCAGATTTCCGGAAGATATTGCGCATAAGCAGGTACTTAAATTTGCATTTTTGTAAAAGTGTCTTATATTTCTTGCTTGCGTAGGTTTTATTGATGTATCCTATTATGGCCACCGGTAATACCGTGACGCAAGCTGTTAACGTTTTAAAAGAGCATGGTGTGAAAGAGGACTGTATTATTTTAAGTAATTTATTTTCAACTCCCCTTGCAGTTAGAACCGTCATGGATTCTTTTCCTAAGGTTTGTAATTTTTTTTGTTAGTAATTTACACTAAACAATTTAATTTAGCTCAAGATACTTACTTCTGAGGTTCATCCTGTGGCACCCAATCATTTTGGTCAAAAGTATTTTGGAACTGATTAGGATATTACAATTTTTAATTTATTTCGTGAAATAATTTTTAAATAATTATGACAAAGATGTTTTATTATGTTACAGAGATTTGTAATATATTGCGTGTGTACATTAGAAGATTAAGTTTTAAGCTTGGCTATTTTATTCCTAAAAGTATTATTTTCTGTAAACCCTGAAAAAAAAAAATGCATGGTTTGCTTTGCTAACTTTTTCTTTTTATTTTTATTTTCCCACCTATAAATTTACCTCGATTAAAATTATATTTAAATTATATTAATTTTTGTGATTATAAAAAGTGTTCAAGGAAATAAAAAAAGGGTTGCATTTACAATTCAATGTTGGATAAAACTTTTCCTTCACACTGTAATTTAAGTTTATTCCATTTTCCATACACAATAGCAAGTTCCTGTTCATAATTAGATAATTTAGCTTCGCATGCCTTTTTCAGTTCAACTTGTTCTTCTTTTGATTTTTCTAAAACATATTCGAGGTTTTTCAACTTTTGCTGGCATTCCTCTTTTATATTTTCGACAAAAATTGCATTTTCAGTCATTTTTTCTTTATAAAATGCGTCCATTTCCTTGTAACTCTTCTCAATTTCAAATTTTTGTCTGTTCAATTCTTTAATGGTATCTAATTCTTGTGTTTCTTTATTTTTAAGGACCTCCTTCAATTTTTGATTTTCTAAACTAATTTCATTTAATTGCTTCCGTATTGCTTCATGCCTAATCATTAAATCTGTATAATATGGATTTTCGACAAAATTATTTTTTATAATCCTGTCTTGATGTTCGAATTTGTGTTTTAATATTTCGACGTAATCAGAAATTGCTTTAATTCTTTTAAAGGTGTAACTTTCTTGTGTTTCAGTTTTTTCATCGACGACATAATATTTCATTGCCGAATATATAGCAGAAAGAGTGGATTTCGGCTGATTAGCTTCTTTATAATAAGTTTCCAGTATTGATTCTGTATTGGCTATTTCAAAATTCAAATTGTTGTTTTTTGATATTTCCAATTTCAACTGTTGTTTAACTCGGTTCAGTTCCAATTTTAAATTTGCATTTATTTCGTTAAGGATTTTTGTTCTTTCATCTATAAAATTTAATTTTAATAAATCTAATTTTTCTGTCTTTATACTTTCTCTTGGACTTGGGTTATCAGTTTTTGGAGCAACAACTTTTTCTGGAGGTGGGGTATTTTCTTGACATATTTTTATTTCGTCATCATTATTTTTTTTTTCCTGCATTTGATCCTCAAAATCCTGAGAAAAATTTTTTCTTTCTTCAATACTAGGCGTGGAACAGGTTGAATTCGTACGTTTCTTAATTCCTTCATCAACACTAGATCGTTTGCTTTCATAAAACACTCTTTTATTTTTTACGTTTCCATAAATATAATCGTAGATGTCTTTTATTTCAGGAATTTTATCTTGTTCTAAATCTTCACTCAATTTACTATTTTCTAAAAAAATTAATCTCGCATGAAAATGTATGTCTGCTACTTAAGTACATTAAAGTTAATTACCTTCGAAAGTGCTTCTTTCGACAGCAGTTTTTTCGTCATCCATCTGATTTAATTTTCCATTTACATCACAATTTTGCTTTAGTAGCTCCATTAGAGGCTTTAAAGTAAATCTTAATTTTTATATTGGTAAAATTAATGATTTTTTAAATTGTCAACAATACTATTGCGACCATATTTTCTCGTTACATTTTATTGTTATCCTGCTTTTGGTTGATAAGATAAGTTGTCTGATAGCTATAAATTCCACTTACTGAATTACCTGAGTTTTTATTTATGTAATGGATACATTTTTATGTTATGATCTGTGAAATGCTTATATTATGACCGAAATTTCAATGATTATGACTTTGACATGTTGTAAAAATAGAGTTCACGTCAAACAAAATTTTTTTTATAAACCATAAAGTCTCTAATTTATGAAACCTGGTATTATTTTATACGCAGTAGTGTGTACAATGAGACATTGTCTTGTTGTAGTCGCACTCGAATCTTGTCTTTACTAGCTGTGTTGAAAACTCAATAGCAATCATTAAGTTTTCTATTCAGGTGCTAAATTTAATAATGAAAAGTCATAAAAAAATACTTGTTTAATTATAGGGGTATGATTGTGTTACCAATTTATCGTATAATTGAAAATTTCTATAATTAGAGGTAGTAGCATAAATAACTCTTAAAATATTTAAATAATAATAGTTATTTATGTACCAAGGACAAAAACTGGTCGGTTATCAATTTTTCTGTACATAAAAATACTTCAACTTTCATAAAAAGAGGTCTACGTTTATATTTTTAGTTTAGCTATAATGGTTACTCCGGGTACGGATATTTAAATAAAAAAATAAATAGAAGTATTATTTGTTTGCTGCATAAATTAAGTCAGTTTTCACATTTTGTTGATTTTATAGAATAAAACAAATACAACAGTTTAAACTTGAACAAAATAGATATTTTTTAATATAGCACACCTTTGCTCTAATACAAATTACCTAATAACAAACTTAATAAATATAGAAGATATTTCGAATTTTTAAGCAATTGGTGAACCAGAATATCAATTTTTAATTTTAGCTTTAAGTTTTGACGTACAAGTTTGTACAAATTGTATGGCATCTTTTCGTTTATTTAGTAATTCCTCGTCCCCATAAGCTCTAATATTCTCTAATTTTAACAAAATATTGTAGAGCGAATCGTTCATTTCGGCGAATTCCTCTGTATCGTCCCTCGTCATTTTATTAATTACATCTTCATAATAACGTATTTCGTTAATTAAATCATCTACTAAACTTTTAAGATTTTCTAAATCAAACTCGTGAATTTCCTTTCCTTCATGCATCGAATTTGAAAAATTTGTTGGACTTGCTGTTTGCACAGTGTTAAATGAGCCGGTGCTATCCGACGAATAATCTAGTTCTTCTTCAGATTCCTCTGTTTCTTGTTTTGTACCTATATATTCTTTGTAAGGAACATATTTTTCTACAACAGGAAGTTGCTTTATTAAAATTTTTGAACACTTACATTTTTGCGCTTACCAATTAAATCGGATTCAAAATATTTTTTAATATCCTTAACCGAAGTGCTCTTTATTGGTTCTCTTTCCATCTCGGTCTGTTTTGAATCGGTTTCATCAATTCCGGAATCTTCTCCGTAATTAAAATTAATAAAACTGTCATCTAAACGATTTTTAATTAGCTAATTCAAAATTTTAAGTATACCTCATATTTTCACGTACTTACCGCTAAATTGAGGTTTATTTTCTTCATATTTAAACTTTTTGCGATTTGAAAAATTTGTAGCTATTGTTTGTTTAGAAGGTTGATCTCCACAAATTTGTTCCAATAGTTCGAGAACTTGTTTTTGCCAATAGGAACAATCATTAAAATTTGCTAAATTTGGTTTATTATGTAACAATATTGTAGCCTTTTGCTTTATCATTTTGACATCAAAAGCATCTAACTTTGTATCATCTTTCTTCGGGAAATTAAATATTTTAGACTGTTTTGAATTGGAGTCACTCACTGTAACAGATTTATCTATTGTCTGAAACATTGTCAAAACCTTTTTGAAATCAAACTTTTCTTCCTTGTCATATTGACTTCGGTTGTACAAATGATCATCTTGTGTTATTGGTGCTATTGGAACTTTTGGTTTTTGTAAATCAATCATAGATTTTGATTTGGTTTTTAATAAATTAGAATTTTTTGGATTTTCGTATTTTTTAATTAGGTTATGAACCAAACTGCTGGCAGTGAGTTCTTCACAATTTTTAATGTCGTCATTATTATGATATGTTTCCTCTTCAGAAGTAGAATTCTCTATATTACTTGATGTAATTAAATTCAAATCTATTGAACCAATGGCTTTATTATTTGGTTCCACTTTATGGTCATCAACTTTAATGATTAGCGGTCTCATGTTTTATAGTAGGTACCTACTAAAGAAATACACCAAGAAAGTTCATAAAACTGCACTAAGTAAATAGGACACCTTGAAATATTTGTTAGGTACTATAATTTATAATTATCATAAATTGAAATTGGCGTCAACTTAGAAATATCGCATCTGATAACAATATCAATGAGGCGATAACCACCTTATCAATATATTTTTCGAAGTACCTATTCATCAATAACTTACGTTGTTTCAATAAAAATCTAGAATTTCAAACTTTATGCAATCAAATTTGATATGATAAAGCTACATATTAAAAAATTAATTTATTGGAAAGATACGGTATAATAAAAACAACAAAAAGGTAAACCATTTTATATTTAAAAAACGTTGATAACTCGGTTGCTCAATACACGGGTATTGAGCAATTTGCTGGATTTCATTTCAATAAAAAAAATTTAGGAACTAGGGAGATTAGCAAAAACTCACTATTACAGGGAGTCAAACTTTAACTTACAGTTAAACAGTTCGCCAATGTAAGAATACTTTGTTTTCTATTTTAGATTTGCATCCAGGATTGAAAGCTATTTAAACATTAGTTGCTTCTGATTTTAAACAATAATTACCGAATTGTGACGAATCGGGGTGTGCCAATATTTCAGAGAAGCCAGTAGTTAATTGTAGTGATTTGTTTGTTAATACTTACCTGGAATTAATTTTCTTACCTTAGCACAACTTGAGTAATATTTGATTTTTTTCTTCAGAGATTTCCAACTGTATTTTTTACAGAACCTTCGGGCGGATTTCAATCAGTATTTGATTTTTGTTTAGTACCAGCATTTACATTACATTTTAAATTTGCAAAAGAAAATTTTTGTATTAAATTAAATTTATTTTTCTTTAAATAATTTTTTTTCATCAAAAATTGGAGAACTTTGATATATTTTTACTTGGTCAGATTTTCCAAATTTAAGTTTTATAAAGTTAAAACAACATTACATTGTTAAGAAGAATCGTATTTATTATTTTCGTATATTCAGAACCACAGAAATTTTAAATAATTTGGTCAATTTGTTTTTATTACTGACTGAATTTATTTTCTTTTTTTAATTTGGTTTGGTACCAGACGAAGAAATAGTTCACACCACATTATTTTATTACTTCTTACCAAGTGATAATTTCACTTTCAAGTCACCGTTAGCATGTAATTTTCCACAACACTATTTATGGTATAATCAGACGTGGACGTTTTGATAGAACATTAAAGTGACCCTTTGATTTTTTATTAACTTTATTTATCGTAATTCGCTTCTATAGCACAAATAATTTTCCTATTAATTGAGATAAGAACTTCAATATTTTTTTTTAAATCTATAAATATTTCCAAAATCACACTCTCAAGAACTTTATTTTAAATAACAAAGTTAGCTATCGTGAATAATGTCATCTACGAATAAGAAAGTGCCTCGAAATGTTTTCGTTACAACCTCCAATGCTTCTAGACATGCTACACCACAAACCTAAAATAATCAAAATTAGCACAATTAAATAAAAGAATATATAAATAGAAATCCTTTATTGACCTACAAGAAACAATTTTTACATATTTTATTGACATTAATAGTTATAAAACAAATACATTTACAGCAGTGTAACAGGGAACCATCAGCGCACACTATTTAGAACTTAAAAGGAAAAGCCTTAAAATAGTTTTACCCTTCAGGTCCAACAGGCAAACCCTGTGATCGATGCATTGATTTTACCAACTATCAATCGCCTGTCTTTCAAGCCACAATCTCATTTTGCAGGGGATTTAGACCCAATGGTATATTTTAACCATCGTATTGCATAACTTTTCAGGCAAACCCGAGGATCAAAAAATTTCCCGAAATACGTAAATGACCAAAATTAATAAATAAAATGTTAGTAATCCATACTAATTAGTTATAAATGTGACTCCAATTTTATTAAATTTTTTAATGATTGTGCAAACCCATGCAATACCATTATGTCACTCGTTCCAGTAAGCTTTGTTATTCTTGTGTCTTGTAGGTCATAAAAGCGGTAATTTCGTACAGAAAACTTATTTAATAATTTAATTTGACTGTGAGTTAAAAACGAATTTGAATAGCAAAACGCTGGAAACGAGTGAATGGGGGGTCTTCAATCCAACAGCATTCGCTGTGACGTGAAAGTCGCCTGCTATCTACATAACAACCCAATAATTACAATTTATAAAAAGCTTTCACATATTGTATTTGCAAGAAAATTTATCTGAAATGCTGATTTTACTAATGAAGATGAGATATGTGAAAGTTTTTTGTTACACCTTCCACCGTGAAGAAAAGTAATAATAAATAGTAGGCATCGTACCTTTACAGAAAAACAAAAGTACAGCAACGTTGTGGATGTTCAAGAAGCTAACTTTAATAGTTTATAAAAATTTACGTATTCTCCAGCTCATCTAATAAAAAAGTTTTGATTGTAAAGTATGAATTTTATACACGTCGTACGATTTTCTACGGACCTACCTTTTAAGAATATGATGTAGGATTTAAAGCAATTTGATCGTTGCAAATATAGTGCATTATTTATAAAACACGTTAGTTATATTGCATTTGGAAATTAACAACCATACGAGTGCACATCAAAAAACAAAATAAATTAAAATCTGATTAACAATATTATACAACAGACTTCTAAATTTACCAAAAAAGTTCTTACCTTTCAATAAATTTACAAAACTAATTTGAATAAATAATAATAGCAAAAAATAAATTGGTACAAACCTGATTCGGTGAAATTCTATACACAACAAAGCAATTATTTTTAAAATATTACTTTACTTTATTAGTTAAATTACTCTTATAAAATGGCAAAAAATAATTGCTTTGTTTTTTTTGAACAAAATACCTAAGCGTAAGCAAAATAATCTTTTAATGTCCTAAATAAATTGAAAACACTAACCTTTAGTGTGCCGATTAAACAACGCATGACTGATAAATAAACAAATTGTAATTTTACATACCATTAGGGATAAAAATTACTGTGTAACCTGTCAAAATAAAAAAATATCAATAGGTACATCGAAAAATTATTAACAAATTACATGCAATTTTGAAAGGGAAACTAAATGTGTTAGCGTTTCGATTTGATCTTTGAAATATATAACTTAAAGTAATTGTTAAAATATCCTATTGTATTTTTAAATATAAACGATGAAAGAGGTTGGATAAAACCACAAAAAAATTTCAGTTTATGCTTATTAAATAAATAACTAAAAATAAACATTAATCTACTTCAAACTTGCGGATGGTAAATCAAGTACACCGGAGATCATCTGAACCTTGGCTGCATCATTGGCGTCAATACTGGTCCTCCAGGTATAACCCCGCCGTAAACCATACCCGGTGGCATTCCAATTAATCCTATGACAAAAGATATACAATCAAAACAAAAAATTTCAAAATTTTCTCAAAAGCAATGTTGGAATATTGTCATTTACGGTATTCATTACAGGCAGACGCTTAAAAGCATTTTTTTAATTACCTGCCACTATTATTATATTAAATAACTAGGATTAAAGATCAACCTTGCATTAAAATAAACTAATACAGAATACTTACCTTCAAAAACAGATCAGTGGAAAATAAATAGTAAGCCTAACATTTATAAGACACACAGCTATATGAAAAATCTACTAAATTCACACAGTAAAAGGTCAAAGTGGTCTTTGTACAAATGTATTTATGCTTTCTATGTGTAAAATAATTGTTTAAACAAATGTAAAACTTTAAACTGTTGTCCATACTTAAATAGGTCAAGGTTCGTATTTAAATATTTAGAACTGCGTCCCATTAAAAAAAGAATAAAAAAACATTTAAACATAGTATTTAATGCCCATTTCATAGGATTCTTAAGAAACCATTAAATTTAACTAACCAATAGAAAATATCTGTTAGTGCAAATAGAAATCGTTAGTTAATTTTAACAGCTCGTTAAGTTTTATGAAACCGGAACATAAAGGTATTATTTTAACATTTTATTTCACTAAAGTATAATTCTTGTGGTTTAAATTTTAAAGTAATGGTATCATTATCATAACTAATGGGATTTCAAATGAAATTATACCCTACAAATCCTGAAACTAAATTACTTTTGTCAAAAATTAACTAGTTCTTTCCTGATTCTAGATGGATTTGTATGCATTATATAAATCTTTCTTGATTTGCTTGTAGGAACATCGCGCATATTTCAAGTTTAGAGAACAAATCTTTTTTTTAATGTTAGCCGTTTTAATTTTCCACAACTTTCAAATTATTTATGCAGGGGTTTAAATGACATGTTAGGATGCTCTAATTATGTATTGTCCTGTATTTTCCCATAATTTAATATTTATTATGTAATAACATTTTATTTGATGATTTTTGTTTGAAATTTAAATTGAAAGGAAATGAAAAGATTTTCTTTCGAAAAGGTTGGCAGTAAGAGCCAAGATGGCGAGTAGAGTGGATGTTTAATTTTGTTAGTTTTAAGATATATTTTGGTAAGTTTCTTTTTGAAGTGAAAAATAAATTAATTAATTTTGAATTAGTGGTTTAATTGAGTAGCGAGATTAAATTTCAAGAATTTTGGTAATAAGAAAGTTGCAAGATAGAAAAAGAGTCTCATCTCATTGTAAGTAAGGGGTAGTTATTAGCAGAAGAGAAAATTAACAAATAAATCGAAGACCCCTATACATTACAGTATATACAAATAGAAACCAATAGGAAAACCTATTGGCTTGTAATTCAAGAGTTATAGGGAAACTGAAATTTTGAAAGCAAGTTTTGCCAAAAAAAATATTGCATTACTTCGGAAGGCGAATTTTTATTAATTCATTGTCAATAATTGTAATTAAAATTTTTTTTTAGGTTTTGTAAATGAAATCTTAATTGGGATTGACTTCCAGTCTAATATGGAAACCATAATATAAATAAATTTACTATCACCGAAACCAATACTTTACAGTATAGTGCAGATGGGACCAAATGTGTAATTCCCAGATGCATACAATATCACTTAAGTACAGCTTTTCAATCCTTAATACAAGATTACGACACTTTTTTAAATGTACAATTAAATAGAAACCAATACCTAAAGTGATAGAAATACAAAGCAATGGACAAAAGTTCAAGTTTTACAGTTAAAAATACACGAAACAAGTTAATTTACTAAAAAAAAAGAGAAGAATTATTTTCTTCATTACATTATTTTTTAGCCAAACCCACATTTTTTATAGTATTAATAAATGATAAATTAAAATGACAATATTCAAACACGATTTTAAGTAAAATTACGCAGTCAGATGAATAATAATGCAATCAATGACAATAAAACCATTGGCAAACTAAGCAAGTGACAGAGATGATGCAACATGCGAACACAGAGTGCGTGAGTACCTGGGCCGAGATCGCACTGCCCCACCGTGTCCGATCTTCAAACACAAGAAAGTCAGTTTGTTGTTGCATACGTGCACATCATTACCACGTGTATTTGTTCACTTATAATTCCTTATTAATTATTCTTTCATTACAACATCAAAACACAGAATTTTTCTTTTACATGAACACAAAAATGTTATTTAAAAATTTATTTTTGTAAAATTGAAACTAAACACTCAACTTATGTAATCAAAATTTGTTGAAGTTTGATGATTTTATTGGTAAATTGCCAAATTACTTTTGAATTTGTTTAGTGGTGTTATCTACTTAAAAATAAACTCGACTTAAGAGGTCAGAAAAAATATTAAACTTTTTTTGATTTAATAAAGGAAGAAAATGGTTCTGTGATTTTATGTAATAATTCTTCAAGTGAACAAAAACTGCAATACATGAGTAAAACAGACAGTGTTATGAAATTATGATTTATATTTAAAAATACTTAAATTGTATAAGTATAAAGTACAATATCGATTCTGTTTACAAAAATTGTAACTAAATAAAATCATGTAAACTTATTTATAAATAACTACTTCTGTTGTAAGAATTTTTACAAAGCCCCTTTTTTATACAAAAAAATATTTACATTAGGTTATCAAATAATTAGTTGAATCTGAATAATTAATTCTAGTTTAATTATTTGAATATCAACAGTAATTTTGTCTTGCCCGCCCATCACCTACCACTAAAAAATGTACGGGCGTAATCAATTACATCGTCCATTGCTGAAATGGCGTCACCATCACTTAAAACTATTTCACATACCTGGTGGCATACCAAGAGGTGGCGGTCTCATAAGATTGGCACCAACAAACGTAGGAGGACCAGAAATCATGGGTCGCATTACAAGTGGCATACTTGTTACAGTGGTACCTGGCATCGCCATCATTGGTGGTCTGGGAAACCTTTGCATCATGGCATGATTATATGCAGCCTCATGTTTGGCTTGGTTTACCGCTGCTTGTTGTGCAGCCGATACTGCCATTGCTAATTGCTGTAAATAAAGCACAATTTTATATTTAAATATCAAAGTTTTTGCATTATAAAAAAAAAATAAACAAAAAACCAGTTCCCAAATTAAAATACGTTTAATTTCTATTTTTAAATTACCTAAATATAAATACTAATTGGTATCTGTACTCTTTATGAGGTCATATTTTATCAAAAACTTAGTCTTATGGGTAAACAGTTTTCTTACAAATAATATAATTAATAAATAAAACTATTTATCAATTAATTGATAACCTGTGTGGGCATGAAAAACATTGTTAACCCTGCACGTAAACTATGTTTTATACTCTTATGAACAGCACATGTTTAATTGGTCATTAAGAGACCCACAGCTCACACATAGGGTTAATGAACAACAAAACTTACCTCACTAGCAGAACTAGTAGCCACAGCCTCTTCTTCTTTTGATGGAACATTTTTGTGATACCTTCTCTGTTTAGCACGAATTTCTTCTAATGAAATGTCTTCGACAGGATGGATAATTTTACTAGTAGCACCCGTTGTTGCAATTGTAGCAACTTTGCTATTGTCCGCACTACTTGAACTACTAGAATTATGACTATTACTAGTGCTTGGCATATTGTTTGTTGTGGGCGGTGCACTTATCGTAGCACCTGTGTATGCAGGAAATGTGGGTTTCGATGTAGGTGACGCTATAACAAAACATGTAAATTTTGGTTAAGCCCACCGGACAATTCACAAACCTGAACAAATTGGTTTAAAATCAGCACCAACTATTGATGCACCGGGAGAAGAAACTGGAACCGCACTAGGAAATAAAGGTTTAGAGGGATTTGCTTGCGCCTGCATGACTGCCAAATGAGGTGGCAACATTTGCATTCTGAAACAAAAACAAGTCCAAATAAAAAAGTTGACATTAAATTTTCAATAAATACCCTGGTGGCATGAAATGTGGACCTAAGGGACCCATGTGTTGTAGCATGTGACCCATATGCATACCAGGATGCATTCCTGGATGTGGTACTGTGGGAGGCATGAGGGGAGGCATTAAACCAGAATTTTGCATCGTTCCAGGTGCGGTTCCTAACAATCCTTCTGTTTTAACTTTTTTAGGTAAAGGTTCATCATCATCAGAATCAGGACCACCTTGCTTTTGTCGTTCATGTTCCTTTAAATCGGCTGCAGGTATTCCTAATAAATTTAAAAATTATCCAAGTTGAAAAGCAATGCAAGTAACAAACAACAACTTACCTTCCATCCCGTATATTTCAATTTCAATGTTGGATTTGTTTGGCAAAGAATTTGGAACTTTATCTATGGCTTCTTTGTGAACTTGCATGCAATGAATAGAGAGGCCCGGACCTGTGTACAATTTTTTATGACATATATGACACTTAAAATGTTTCGCCTTTTGATGTTGTATAAGAATCTTCTCGTCGTCGAATTCCCGGTTGCAATACCTAAATCTGGTTAAGAAAAATATGTTCCAAAAATAAATCGATTAACTAGTTAAATATAGCATATTGCGGCAGTGTACGTCACGACGTGTTTTCGTGAAAAAAAAGGATACCAACACCAGGGTTTAGACAGCTTCTTCTTCTTACGACCCATTTCTAATTGATACTCGATAAATTAGCAAACTAAATTAATTATTTATGAATACTTTTGATTGTTTATTTTGTAATTAGACGCATAAAATTTATCACAGAATCACAAATGTCAAATAGCACACAAAATGGTTGACGTTAACTTGCGATTCAGGGGACTGTTTGTTGTACAAGATGTATCATTTAAAATAACTAGATGGCGCATGAGTGTTGTACAAAATATTTGTATATACAGAGCGTGTAAAAGGATGTTTACGAGTGGGAGGAATATCCATCATTTTTGATTGCAATTTATGTCCAAAAATTTTTATATAATGTAAATTTAACATAATGTAAAGATGCCACGGGCAAGGTTAACCTTATGGAAACAGCCAATCGAATAATCGTATTTCGTTTTTAATTTTTTTTTAACATTTTTTGTCATGTCATAAACTACCACAAATTTCATTAGAATATTTTTAGTTTGTGGCGCATTTTACATATTACACTCGGTTAGGTATATCCTAAAAGTTATTATTTAAATTTTATAAATACCTACATTTTTCAACGGTCGATTTATGCAAAATATTTGCTTTAATTTAATCTAAGAATTCTGGTTTATATTGAATTTGAATTTAAGCAAAAACCGGCACACCACGGTTTGGCCGATTTGCAATTTAGGCTAAAATTTCACTACAACGACCTATCACCATCCACCAAAATTTAACTAATTTTCTAAGTTAAAATGAAAATGAGTTTTCTTTCCCGAAACGTTTATACTCAAACATAAATTTTACAAAGAGTAAAAATAGTTAGGAAGCTGCTTTCACGCTTGCATGTAGGTTTCTCATTTTTTCTAAACCAAACTCTTCTTCCCCAAACTCCGATTCTCTCAAAAATCATTCACTTTTTTTCAAAGATATGAAGATGTAAATTTTAATAACTTAATTAATATTTTCTACTGAAAATTTACAAAAATGTAATAAAGAGATAATCTGATGTAGTTTTTATGCGACAATTAGAAAACCATAATGAGACGATGACCCTCCTTAATATTATGAAACGTTAAATGTATATCGTAAGTGTTCCTGATGTTTTTATAATTACTGCACTTATTTTAGTCGTCTAATTTAAACGGTCAATTTTTTTTGCCTAAAAATGCTTTTACCATCAGTTCAACGACATTTAATAGTTTTGAGTTAGGACTTTTATACTTCAGAGACATGTTTTCTACATATTTACACATACATACATGCTTGACGTGATTTTATATTTTTATGAATTATTACTCACATCGACGAAGTAAGTACCAACCATGATGCTCGAATTCAAGGTATTTGTGATATTACATAGGTTAGTCTCAAATTTGAGTATGAGATATTGCTATGATGTTTTCATAGCTTGCTCTGGTTAACCCTGATGTGTGGGTGCAGTCGGTAATTTTCAAAGATCGAGGGTTTCTTTTTTCAAAATAAAATTTAATTCTAGTTTCAACAAAATAAATCGTCTTCTAAAAAAATATCTCAAATCAATAATAAAATTTTAATTCTCTTGTAAAATTTTTAATAATTCTTTACAGGTTCGAACTTATAATTTTTATTTATCAAATCAAATGCGGTATCTTCCTGATCACACGTTGTCTCTCAAATTCAAATTTTAATTTTCAAATGTAATATTTTACTCAATGGCTTCCAAAATAAACTAAAACCATTTATCAAAAAAATCGAAATTGTATTCAAATAAAACTCGTTTATAAAAAAAGTGATTCACTTTAATTATCCAAAAAAATTTCTTCAACTTATCAAATTCGACCAAACACAATTCCATAAATCTCAAAAATCAAAATACTCAATATTAAATCACAGTAGAACATAATCGCATCAAAATCTCAATCAAAATTCACAGAGCCAAAACACTTAAACCAGCTCGTGCGGTCATTTTTGGCAAAAAGCCTTTAATCGTTTTTTTTCTTCCTCCCTTTGTACTTTTTAAAACTCAACCTTCAAAAATAAAATTTACAAATTTTACAATTAAGCACAGGGTTGGTCGAAATATTTTGTTTCACGACAATATAATATGTATTTGTGAAATCTGAAGTTATATGAATTGGTAGGATCCAGACAGTAAACTTTATTAGCTGTATTGTAATAAAAACTAACTAAATTAGATCTTTCAGACTATCGACATAGTTTAATTGAACTGATATGTAATTAAAATTTAATTACTGCTTCAGAGTATTAATTTTAATATACGACCTGTTCATAACTTTGAATAAGTTTTTAGTATATTATTTTGAGTAAAATAAACTTTTTAAAACTTATTTGATATTAATATATTTAAATATTTTGAGTAAAATGTCACATATATATGAACAAAAAATTGTTAATATTTTACATCTTACGATCTCCTAATCCTGCGATTTTAATTTCTTATCTTTTTGTGAAATTTGTATTAATTTCTGGGTATTAATATTAAAATTTCAAAAAAATTAATTTTAATTCTAGTGAAGCAATATAGCTGTTATTAATTAACCCATCAATATTTAAATCGATTGATAACATATTACTCTCTTGGTGTATAATGTAGTATTTCCGCACTCAGTGCCAAAAACCCAACTTTTCCTAACTGAAATTGATATCAAAAACTATACCTTTTTCAAATACTAGTAGAAAAAAACATAATTTTGATTTAAATTGTAGAGAAATTATTATGGAAGTACAGTAGTACTTTAGCGCCGGCAGAGTTAAAAGTACAGTAAAACAATGACTTTCATAGAAAGTGACAGACGTTTTATAATTGAATTTTATAAAGTAAAATTTTTGAATTGTGTTCAGAAAAATTTAATATTATTTTAATTCTTAGTTTCTTGTTTATTAAAGAAAATTTTGAATTATTATTGTTTCTTAAAGAAATGACATTTTACTGTTGGAATTCTATTAATCCTAGTTAACATTGCAATTCCACTTTCTGAAAGACTGAATGTATAAACCGGATTGTATTTCTTTTTGCATGTAACAACCCTTTCCAGACCGACCTTCAGATAATTAATGCTTTCTGAACTAATAAAACATTCGTTTTAATGAGATACATAATATACACCTACATGTAATTCTGTAGGTATACCATACCACGTATTTAGTAGTATACCTATATAGTTTTTTTTGCAATTTTTTTTGTATAAAAAGTTATACAAATTCTTGGAATTAAAGTTGTACTCTTATACCACCCATCTATAAGACGATTTATTATCAGTAATGAAGTTGGAAGTTACTTGCCCATCTGATAAATTGATTCAATATTTTTTTTAGTAGACTTTTTTTATTAACCAAATTTTTTTCTTTTAGTTTATGAAATTGAAATGGGCGTACTGGTTCCGAATTTATTTCTCTCATGGATTCGGCTGAGTTTTACGCAACGAATTGATTCGGAATTTACGTTCGCACTGATTTATACAATGCAGCCGCGAGGGATGTACAAGACATGAAATTTGAAAATATTGCCAAAATCTTGTGGTCTTCTCATTGTGCCGAACTTGATTGACTGCATTGAATAAACCGGTACTTACGTTTTGCATGTACACCGCAGAATGTTGGCGACGCGTGACGTCGGGACGACCCGGCATGCATTTTGATGAAAAAGATCTGCCGTTTGCGATTTTGGAGAAAAATACAGTGGAATTTTAGAATAAATTTAACTACATCTCGTTTTAAAATTGTATTTATACTTAAATTAAATATAACTTAAAATATTAAATGCGACGACGACGGTTGGTTATAACTTATAAGTTATAACTTATAAGTAATTATTAAAATTTATAAAAATTAGAGCGATAGCTAAAAATTAATAAATTTTAAATAATTATACCATTGTATCAGACAAAGCAGACATTAATAACAACTTGTACGTTAACGCTGTTATAAACCACTGCACAAATTATTGCTTCTGCAAACGTCAAATAAAATAAATATATAATAATAAAGTAAATTAAAAAAACCTATCAACTTAACATACCTTAAAGATGTTCGTACAGGTAGGCTCACTTATAAAAATTTCTTTTGCAGCTACTTTAATAGTTTTCGAAAACATTAAACTAATTTTATGTTTATTTAATTTTAAATTTATTAATATCAAATTTTCAAGAAAATTATAAAAATTGGTTCATGACTTTATTAAAAAAAATTTAAAAAGTAAGTTATGTGAATTATTGTTTTATTGGTAATTTGACTTGATTATTATTAAAATTTATATTTAATTAAAATGATAAGTGTCATTTACTTTCTTTATGTGATTGAATAATAAAGTAGAGCAGAAACTAAAAGAAAACCTTTTACGCCGAAAGAGAAGAATTTTGCAAGCTTGCTGGATAAAAAATAATTTGGGCTTTGCTGCATTACTTTTCCCACTTTCCATAAATAAGCAGCTTAAAAACTTTTTTACGACATTTTAAATTACGTACATACGTATTTGTTTGCTTAGAAAAACATTCGAAACAATCTTATTTTCTTTTTTGCGCTTCTATTTCCCGCATTTGACTTATAGAATGAAATAAGACATTTTAACTATTCAAAGCAGGAACTAAAGTGGCTACTTTATTCTTCAAGATGTAAAATAGTACATTATGCACCAAGGGGTTAAAGTGCAACTTTTTATTCCGATGGCGAGAATCTTGTATGAAGCACAGTTGAAGGTAAAAAAATCATTTTAGTCTTTACTACCCTATATATTGTCATGTTCCGAACCAAAGTTTTACCTACCCTATTAATTTGCTATGAATTTTGATTTTAATTTTATAAAATATTTGAATTTGAAATTTGGGAGGTAAAACTTTGAAAACTAAAGTTGGCAGTAGAAAAGGAAGATAAGATGCTTTTGGTAAAAGATGGCCACCGCAGCGGAGGTTTAAATTTTGTTCCGCTAAATTTTAGTGAAAAATTTTGAATTTAAGAATAATAAATGATTTTGTTTTTTGATAGTGGTTTGTTTTAAATTTAAAAGTGAGTGAAAGATAAAAATTTTGAAAAGAGGGTGATGTTTTTGGTTACATTAATTTTTGAAAATTAGAGATAATTAAAAATATAATTTATTCACAATCAGTTAGTAATCGACACATCCCTGACTTTTAAAAAGTTGGAAAGCTGTTTATTATTTTATTCACAATCAGTTAGTAATCGACACATCCCTGACTTTTAAAAAGTTGGGAAGCTGTTTATTATTTACTTTCACTTGACAACCAATCAGAGAGCTATTTTGTTTTACTTCCCTACCTTAGGGTGGGAAGTGATCACTTCCCGACCTGCAATGTCGCATTGTCGGTAGGCAAGAAATGGAACTAACAAAATATGTGCGTTAATAAAATGAAATTTAATGATCTTTAATTATTTACAAACTGATTGTGAATAAAATTGTATACATACTTCGGTGTCAAGCTTCATTCCAGCTTCGCGCTTAGAGTTGACTTCGGCGCCGCCACAGTCAACTAAATTAGCGCTCGGCTGTAATAAAGCATTTTCCACCTCGGCACGTAATATACTAATATCTACGACTGGTACATAATACATCTCATTACGTACGTAATCATAGTAATGTAATTCCCTTCATAATCCACACCCGTGGATTATGAATTCTTGCCTGTGGATTATGAGTTCTTGCCCGTGGATTATGAATTTAAAACACCGAACTGACGTCATATCAATGTTTTCATATAATATTTGGAAATCACGAGTAATCGGTTTGCAAATTCATCTAGAAAAAAAGTCGCTTTCATTGGGATTCGAACCTCGATGTGTTGGTCGTTAGCGGACAGTGCTATCCATTTGCCCATAACGGTCCTTGTTAAAAGTAATAATGCGATTCGCTATATAAGCTACTCTTTGAGTATTGCAAATTAAGAACGCGTTAAAATTATTAAACCGTTGAATTATTAAAGAAAATATTGAATTTTAATAATTTTAAAAATTTTAAAAAGTCGAAAAAAAAATGTGCAAAAATTTTTGAAAATTTTGATTTTGAAAAATGCTACCCGTATGCAAAAAATTATCTAAAGCTGAATGTGCAAAAACATTTTCGGAAAATTCAAAGATGACCCGGATGATTGTGGATTTGCATCAACTTTGACACATGCCGAAATCGGCTGTCAAAATTTTATTTCAATTGTAAATTAATAATTTACTTTCTGTAAAAAATATGAAATTTTTTATTTTGAGTCGTAGATAAAACGTCGTATTAGACTCGCATATAATGTAGGCTTTAATTCAGTCGGATGATTATACGCTCGCCTACGGCTCGCGTATAAACTTCATCCTCGTGAATTATAGCCTATATTATATGCTCGTTTAATAATATACTATTATTACATCACAATATATAACCTTTATTTTTTCTTGTTTTGGAATGAGAAGAATGAGGATTTACTTTTTTTTCGTTTGCGAGTGACGGAAAGATAAATAAAATATTATTTTTAAAGTGTAGAGGCGACTTTCGAAAGTACGAAAAAGTATTTTATTTCTCACAAAAAATTTTCAAAATCAAAAACCAAAAAAAATCAAAAATCAAAAAATTTACTACTCAATTTTGCACATAAAAAATTGGAATGTATCCAGAAACCGAGAAATGTTTAAAAACTATTTTAATATTTTTTATTATACCTACTAATGTAATAATATTGTCGGCAGGTTTTTTGAAGCAAGATGTCCCATGGTGTATTTTACGAAATCTTGAAAAAATATTCGGAACAAAGAATTTGTATAATTTGTACTTGAAACTTGTAGCTAAATCGTTAATTTAATTTAACACTTAGATACTTTGACAACCGCACCTGTTTGAATCTAAAATTACATAAAATTTGCATGCATAGCTCTCAAAAAAAGTGTCAATAAAATTTTATTATTATTATTATTAATACTGATAATAACATTTTAATAAATGATTAAAAATTGTACAAAATTATCTGTAATCTTGAAGGAATTGAAATCTTTTAAGGTAAAAGCTTAATTCACTAACAGCTTTATTGTAATTTTCGTAAAAATCACGTTTGTATTTGCTAATTACATTGTCTACGGTTCTAATGGAACTAAACAGATACTTAGCACACTGTGGCAATAAATTAATTAAACAAGTTTTTTTATAATGATTCATTTGCACGAGATCCCGCGACATAAAAAAGGTTCTTCTGATTCCGGGTTTCAAAGATTCTAAAGCGTAGTGATTAAAAACCGTTAATGCATTTTTTGTAGAAACAAAACTTTTTCCCGATTCACCTTCGTCACTAAATTCACTTCTTTTATTGTATTTAAAAAAGAAACTGGTTTCCTCGTTAGGAGTGTCTAAAAAGTCCTCCAAAAAATAAGCGTTTCGTGCAGAAAATGACGCAAATTCTTGTTGTAAATTTGGTGCGGAAGTAAATAAATAATCTAGCGCCTCTTCCCAAGTGTAAAATCGTTTTGGTACGATTATCTCGTCTATGTCAACCGGTATAATAAAGTGTGACGAGTGAAGATTGCGGTATAAACAATCGTTGTAGGCTATCACTTCATTTCTTCGTTTTTGCCATAAATTTTCTTTAAACTCTTCGTTGTTCTTATTATTCGCATTTGCAAATGCATCACTTGTTTTTCCCACGTCCATTGCTCTTGCAATTACGTGATTATCGCTTTGCATTTTATGTTTAATAATAACAAAGCTGTAATTAAATTTTTTCAGCGATAAATCGACTTCTTGTAGGTTATTTAGCTGATTTATTAAATAATTGCTACCTTTTAGTAACTTTAACTGCTTATTATCTAAACTGTGTTTAACATAGTCTTCTATGCTCTTATATTTCTTTACAAAAAACAAACTTTTATGTTTTTTACTGTAGAAGTGCAAAACATGTTGCATGTTCGTAGGAACGTTTTTCACAAAAAACTCAAATTTATCCGCACCTAAAAGTTTATTAATTTCGATCCACTGCACCAAACGATTCGAAATATCTTCGTCAAAGCTTATTGGTTTAACACAAACTGTCGTTAGATATTTTTTAGGCTGTTTGTTCCGATTTAAAACTATTTTGTGCCCTCGTGGATAAATTATTTTAAAATTTGTGTCGCCTAATTGGCACGGCTTGGTGCTTATAAAAATTAATTTTGGCGTTAGATCGCTTGGTATATTGCACGATATTAAAACTGGATTGTAGGTGTTCTCGTTTCCCATGTCCCATTCCTTTAACCATATATTCACGCGAACTGCTTTGGTTATATGGAAGTCGTTGGATTTTAATTGAACTTGACAGTAGAGAGACTCGTTCCAATGTCCTGCACAGAAAAAAAAAGGTAAAAACAAAACTTTTTATCTCTTAATGAATGTTTGAATCATTAATTTATTTAAATTACCGAACAAGAATGCTTTTTGTATAATTAAAACTGAAGCTGTTTATGCGCGCTTCTGCAAAATCAAGAAAATAGATTTAACTATCAGAATTTCGAAATTAAATGTTAATATGCCACTGAAATAATTTTTTATATCTACGAAGAAACTATTACAGTAGTAGCTTAAGGTCCCTACATACTGAGATATGTCTCGTGAGACGCCCATACACACTACGAAACATAATATCTTCAATAGTTCTGTGTAGCCTGCTTTACTGTCTTTTAGAAGAGACAATTTTCAAGTCTACCGTTTGACTTGTAACATAACCATAAAAATCCATTGCAAAATGGAAAAAACCGGTGTAATGAAAACATAAATAATTATGTAAATTAATATTCATTTTATGTTAATTCTAATTATTACAACATGAAGATATTGAAATGACAGTGCATTAAAATTTTATTTTTCAATTCACTTCTATTTTACGTAGGTAGACAATTTTTCTAAACAAATTTTCCTATTAGTAAATAAGAATTTTTCTTCAAATTCAATAATCAAAGGTTTAAAAAATAACAGTAAACAGCGATTATTTTAATAATAAGATGCCACATTTTTAAAATTGTGCAACTGCCGGCTATTTGAGAACTATTTATTTTACGAAAAAATGTGTAACTTTTACGCGTTTAAAAGTGACCATTAAATAATATTACTTAGGAACTTAATTATTAATTTTTTAGATATATCTTGCAGTGTTCGAGTTAATTATAGATCTAGAAACTATCAGTTTTCCAATTTATTGTAGTAATGCAAGCGATATATACATACATAAATAAGTACCTATTAAATATAAATCGGTCAAGTAATAAACCGAGCATTCGGTTTTATTATTTTCAGCCACTATAAAAATTGCAAAGCTGTAATATCATAAAAAACTCAAACAGAGTTACTTAATTAGATACGTGTACCAAATAAAACTTTTATGATTATTTTGCAACTAACAATTTTTTATGTATAAAGTAAAGAACCACATCTTATTTGTAGATCATATTTTTGTAAGATAACAATGTTATATACTCAAAGATAATAAATATTGCAGTATCTATAAAATACATCCTTTTTCACAAATATAGAGTGTCCCCGTGATCGTGGAGAACCTTTGAGGTGGTGATAAAGGACACTTTTCTAAGACAACTTTTCAAATAAAATTTTTGTCTAATTCCAAACCCTGGGGGGGTACCTATCTTTAAAGCAATATTTTGAATTTCTGATTTCAAACGGCTATAGCTTCGATATTATTAATTTTTAGACTTAATAGATTAGACCTTTTTTAAAGATCATTCACTTATCTACAAATTAATTTATATCCCCTTATCGTCTAGAATAAACGGTTTTTGAGTTATAAATTAAATTAAGAGAAAAAATGTTAAAAAAATCTTGATTTTATTTTTTTTACTTTTCTTGTAAACTCCGCATCTCTTAAACAAAACGTTTTAGAAAAAAACTAATGGCCTAAACCGGATAGGTAATTTAGCGGGCTACAACATTGGTCAAATGAATTTTCTTGGGAAATCAACCGTTTTCACAGAAATTCTGAAAATAATGAACAAAGTGTAGGTAAGAAAACATAAATAACGAACTAATTAATAGTAATAAATAAACAATAGGTATAAATTAACAACGATTAATTAACGATAAACTAATGCGCTTTATAACAATGTCCCTCAAACGTTAAACGCTACAATACGTTTTGACATTAAAACAAATTGTAAAATAAATGAGATTTTTAAAAATTTTGTGAATTTATTTCTTTTTTACCTACACCTTGTTCATTATTTTCAGAATTTCTGTGAAAACCGTTGGTTTTCCAAAAAAAATTTATTTTACCAAAGTTGTAGCCCGTTAAATTCTCTATCCGGTTTGGGCCATTGGCTTCCTTTTAAGACGTATCGTTTAAGAGATACAGGGTTTACAAGAAAAGTAAAAAAAATAAAATTAGAATTTTTTTAGCATTTGTTTCCTTAATTTAATTTATAACTCAAAAACCGTTTATTCTAGAAGATAAAGGAATATAAACTAATTTGTAGATAAGCAAATAATCTTTAAAAAAGGTCTAATCTATTCAGTCTAAAAAATTAATAATATCGGAGCTATGGCTGTTTGAAATCAGAAATTCAAAATATTGCTTTAAAAAGAGGTACCCCACAAGGGTTTGGACTTGGACAAAAATTTTATTTGAAAATTTGTCTTAGAAAAGTGTTCTTTATCACTACCTCAAAGGTTCTCTACGGTCACGGGGACACCCTGTATATCTCGAAAATGTAGATATCAAACTAAACCAAAATGATATTTTAAAGTTTTGTGCTGAACAATATTAAGTATTTCAAATACCAAGAGTGTTTTAAATTTCAACAAATCATTCATCAAAATTAAATAAAAACAGTATAAAAAAACTACAATAAAAAAATTTAATTGCAATAAAATTATTCAAAAACTGAATGGTGTTTAATTTAAACATGACGTTTTTTTCTGTGTACCTTTTAAACTTGGAGTCAATCGTCTGGAAATGAAGAGGAAACTCGAAAAATAATTTTGTTTTAATTGTATCGCAAAACAGTCGATTTACCTCCCTGGATTAGAATTGTATCCGTGTTTGATTTCGATTAACAAAAAAGTAATTCGATTCAAGCTCTTCAATCAAATAATTTTCAGCTCTGTATGCATAAACTAATGAATCAACTGCATGTTTATTTTATTTAAGTAAATTACTTTATAAATTTTTTATTGTTATTTACTACCTATTTTTTATTTTCAGGAAGAAGAATATTAAAGTTAAAGAAAAATATTTCAAGAAAAAATTGCATAATTAACTGGTTTAAAGTTGAAGAAGTTGTAGAAGTGAAGTTAATAATAATTTTCGCTAAAGTTGAAAACTTAGAATTGCAATAAGAACTCGAATCCTAAAACATATCTAAAAACAGTACTGAATCTTTTGCTTGAAATTGCTCTTTTTCGCCATTGCTACTGGTTCAAAAGCTTTTGTATAAGATATCATAACTGTAAATGTAGTTATCTCTCAGGTACTTAGCATTCACACTATTAGAGCGAATTCAAATAAATATAAGATCTTATTTTCCGTGAAATTATGAAAAATTCAGTTTAAAAAATTGTAAATAGAAAATAACTTAAAAAAGTTTTTTTGTGCTATTTAGTAGTATGTGATGTTAAAATAATCAAACCTAACAAAATGTTTCAGAGTTTTTTATTTTTAAGTAAATTTATTATTTCTATAGCGTAATTTTTTCTTGTTTATTAGGTACATGTCGCTGCTCCCCCCCCCCCCAATTGGAATTTTTGGGTAAAATTGCTGTCAAACGTTAGAGCTTCGTTTGAGCCTCAACCGCCGTAGAGTTATTTGCAAAATCTTTTGGGGGGGGGGCGTAGACATGTTTTTCTATTTTCTGTACTTTTAAACATTTTTGATTAATTTTGGTGCCAATCGATAGACATTCGTTTCAGCTTCAATGAGCTTTTATAATCATTATTATAATGTAATTTTTTTTAAAGTTATTGGTGTTTTAAATTTTGTGCACCTCCGAGCAACTTGCGCGTGAAAACCTTTAATTTTACTTTAGTAAACAACTTTTTATTGAGTTTGTAAAGAAACAAATTAAACTCCGAAAGTAAGTTTTGAGGAAAATAACTTTTATTAATAAAAGTTACAAATAGTAAATAATAAATTAATAATATAATAAATAATAAAACTGTTAATAATAAAACTTTATATGCTATATATAAAGAATTGGGATTTAATGGCAATTGTAGTTTGGCGTACTGTTTTAGGCGATTGGTCTAAATCATCGTAGCGTTCCCAATGTCCAGTATTTTCACGCCAACAATAGCTAATGTAATGCCCTATTGCGTTAATGTCTTTTACCATTGCAGGCGGCATAAAGATAATTTCTCCGCGAAGATTATATTTGTTTCCATCCAGGTGAATTTCACGAAGAATCTTCTGTAGTGGAATATCAAATTCTAAGAATGAAGGATCACCTTTTACTATTAGTCCACAAATTTCTAAAAATAAATGTTGACCAAAAATGTTTTTTTCTCATGACAGGTTTGGCATTGCACACAACTAGAAACAATAACATCTTTAAACTTTTTGACACCAATTTTACCCAAAAATTCAAATTGGGGGGGGGGGGGCTGTAATGTCTACTCCCCCTCTCCAAGTCTTCGCGAATAACTTCGCGACCGTTGAAGCTCAAACGATGGGAACAGAAGCTCATTGAGGCTCTAACAAAGCTCAAACGTTTGACACCAATTTTAATAAAAAATTCGATTTGGGGGGGGGGCAGCAACATGTACTTTTGTTTATTCTAATATTCTAAGTTCAACCCTGTTAAATGTGAATTATTGTCATTTTAGTATTTTTTAAATATTATGTTTTCTTTGTAGTATGTATTCTTTACTTAGCAGTTAAAATTTTATTATTTTAACATTTTATTAGGTTTGATTATTTTAAAAAATTGTGCTTGGTACGCCAAAATATATTTGTAGATATTATAAGTATGCCTTTATAAACATACAAATTTTCGGAATTCATTGCTCAAAATTATTTAGTTAACTAATTTTGTATTGGTTGATAATAAATTTATAAATAAATAGTACTTGGAGAAAAATACAAACAAATTGCTTTCAATTAGTTCACTTTAATTAAATTTAATGATCATAACATCTATGAAGCTTCAGATAATTTATATTTTATTTAAGTCGTTTATTTAATTTTGTAGTCTATCGAGTAACGTATATTTCTAAACATAATTAACTTTGTTAATTAAAATGACGTTTATATAATAATATGAAAAAAGAATTAATGGAATCTTGTTTTCCCCTATGTCATTGAAGAACACTATAAGGTGGTTTTAACAGTACCGTAGACAAAGTAATAATAAGCACATTCATTGTCAGACCATATATGGAAAAATACAATATAAAATATTGCCATTGACATCTCGTCACGAGATGCACATACTTTCAGTACATATTATTTATTTACTTATCGGTTATCAATTATACCAGCTAAGAAATTCGTGCAGTAAAAATAATATTAGGTATGCGAGAGCAAAATAGCAAAAAAAAATTATCTCGAAAGTAACTTCAACATCAAAATTCAGATTTTCTCTGTTTTTGCAAGACTTGCTAAAAATAAAATTGGAAACTAATTGAAGGTTAAAAATAATCTCAGTATGGATAACAGAGCTTTAAAATTTTATTTTTAATAAAATTACTCAGTTATAAACTAAACAACTAAAAAATAAGCAGAAAAGGAAGCATTTGTATAAATTGCGTTATTATTTAAATGTAAATCTAAAATGAAAGAATTTTCAACTCTTTAATGCATAAAATGCATCTTTCCAATTACATACCCAGAGCTAGTGATAGCTGTAAATTCTTTGTTGCAATTCAAATAGCTTCATCAAACACTGTAATCACCCACGTCAGTATTTGTGTCTGTATTTTTATGTAAATAACGTCATGCAAATTGCTATGAAAATAACGTAAATTTACATAATTCAATGAAATTTTCCAAGTTAAAAATTTTATTATGCATTCTCATGTTATTCTGCTCAATCATAAACGTGAAATGCAAAATTTTCAAACACTTTCTTAACATACGTAAATGGCTCTGTTACAAAAATTGAAGTCACGACCAGGATAATGCGATGCTTTGAACTAATCTTATGTTAGTTGTAAAATACGATTACAGGAGTGTAATACTGTAAAAGTAATAAAATTGTAGATGTTTATGATAAGTAATTATTTTGTGTTATAAATATTCTTAAAAGCTTGAACACATTGTAAATACTTTTGAGCTGCTATATAAAGTAACTTTGACTAATTAAATAAGTAATTGTTAAACTTAACATCCTTAATTTGAATTCTTAAATTTATGAATTTACTAACGCCGTTTTGATAACATAGCAGATAATAAACTTTATAAGGTTTTAAAAATTACATGTATTAGGTATATTTTCAAAATAAATATGTGGCAATGATTTAAATTAATCCAACTCAATGTCGAAGATATATAATTTCGAGCAGTTTATGAATGAATTTTTATGTTGGATTGCTTAATATTTCCAGGTGCGTATCAAACTTTACAACATTCAACACAAAGATATCTTTAAATAATTAAAATTATTCGAACGGTAATACAAAAAAATCAAGGATATGTCTTCATAATCGTTGACGTTTCGAAGTTAAATCTTTTTTTAATGTGACCAATTTGATTTTTTACGCCAGGCTGAATTTGTAAGATTTCATTGCAATAGCAAAAGTAATTAATTCCGTTTGCTATTCAAAATTTTCATTACAATAATATCTGTCTATTTATATTAATCCATTTTACGTGCTGAGCCAATCTAGATCCATTAATCTCTTGGTGGGAATAAAATCTTAAGGTAGCCTTTGAAGTATTGTATATTATATTAGATTTTAATCGTTTAACAACTTTGCGGTATGTCATAATATCAATCTTTCACTTTTCTATAACTTAATATACAATATGCGGTTAATTAAAGAATACTTCCAATTTTTAAAATTATTTTATCGCGAACAGAATAACGTAGAGTCCAGAATTTGCTAATAGGAAAAGTTAACAACGATTTTACAGTAAGTATGATCTTAATTGATAAAGTAAATTTTAATAAGTTTAAATTTTATGCGTAAACAACACGTGTAAAAACCAAATACATAAAAAAATTAAATTGTTATGTGTAACAAACCTCAATTTCTCAACTCGGTCTAAACATCCGTGAAGTTCAAGTATCGAAAAAATTACATGGCTCAATAATATATATTTGTACACTTTTTTTCTTAATCAGCTTCGAATCTATTTTTTTATAAAGAAAACTAAAGACAAAATTTTCGCAAATAATAAAAATACCCGACATTAAAACATGGAATTCTTGCTCTGCACTCAACTTAACATATTTTTTCTTGCAATATATTGAACACATTATGGTTCTAAAACCATAATGGTAGATCACTTGAAGTATTAGTATTACTTATGGAAAAAAATTACTTTTTATTGAAGAAGAAGGTGTTAAGTCATTACAACCATATAAGGCAGTTTAACTAATGTACACTGTACGGTGAATGTAACTCTGCTTAATAGAATTTTCCACAAAATTTATAGTATTATTCTGTGTAAAAAGGTCACCTTCGGTTACAAAAATATTTAGTTTCTTTTGTTAACTTTACAGACGGAAATTTATTGCACAAAATTAATAAATTTATAAAAGAAAGTTTGAAACCATGCAGTTTGCTCAGTTTTTAAAAGCTGAAAAATTTTAGATAAAAATTACTGATTAAATGAACAGCAAGAAACAAAATTTAATGGTATTTTGGCATTACTGAAATATTTAAATAGGCTTTGGCATGTAATTTTTGACGTCTAATAATAATAAAAAATTTTCTAATGAACTTCTCTGTAGAGAAAAAATTATTTATTGCTTTTTCATTAATTTATTAATTACATAAACGTTGTAGCTCTTAATATAAAGACATAAAATATAATTTTATTATCAATAAAAGAATCTTCTTTTGATGTGTAATGTTTCGATTAATGACATTTTAATGTCCAAAACGTTATTTAAAATAAATTACTGGATCACTACGTTTTATAACAATAACAATATAAATTATTATTATTTACATCCTGTTTATATCCTTTACCTAAAAATCAAGGTTTATAGGAAATGATCGTCCTTCGATTGTTATCAACGGTGGTTTATATAGTTCATCAGGAAGTTCCTTTTGTCATTGTCATAAAATACTTTTGAAAGAACAAAGTTGTAGTGATGAATTTCAAAGTTGTGTTTTGTTGTGTTACCATTATTTTGGGAGTTATAATTTCGGGTAACGAAGCCGTTCCTAAATACCTGAGATTACGCAACAGAGTAAGAAATAAATGAATTACCATAATTTATAATTATAACAATTTATAAACGTTTATTAGCTGCTACTTTGTAATGGCTTCTATTATACAATAATTATGTTCTTAAATCCCCCAAGGCAATAAATTTCTATGGATACTAAACTCGAAAATTAAAGAAGTAACGAGATCTTCTCAATATAGAATCTATGTATCATTATTATTACCTTATTAATATCCAGATAAATCACTTGTGACTTTCATATAAATGAATTAAATAAATTGCAAATGTTTTTAAAAACGATCGATAATAAATAAATAAAATAAAATTATTTTAATTGGTATGTACGAAGACACGATGTTAGCCTAAACATTTCGTTTATTCAAAGCTTTCATTAGTATTGTTCATGTTTTATTTATGAATTAACTGCTACAATTTTGCAAAAAGATGTTTAAACTTTGATTCTTCTTCATTCCCACGCTTTTATTAATAAGGCATAATTTTACACGTAGTTACTCTTGTATTCATTACTAAATTATGCTCTTGTGTATAGTTAATTGAGTCAAATATATTGATAAGCTTCAAAGATTGCATGCAATTACCATTAAATTATAATAAAATTATTTTATGTTTAGATCTCCCGTCAAATCCCTCCAGGAGTTGAGCATATCACCAATGCTGCTATGAAAGTCGCCGAACACGCCGAAGATGTTGATGATTTGGCCAATCACGCAAGGAAAACAGCTCAAAAAATGATTCCAAAGTTACCTTAGTATACCTATATTGTGATAAAAGGCTTTTTATTGGTTACTATAAAATGCTATTCTTGACTTAAACATTCAAAAATAATTTAATAATTTTAAGCTAATAAAAAAATAGTTGTATATTGCACCAAATAATTCGTCGTTTTAACCGAAGGAGGTTAAAACCGTAGTATATAATGTGGAATAAAATACATTCAATTTTCAAAACAAATTTCGCCGGTTGAAGATGAAATTATCTGAAATTTTATTTCACATTAAAGTTACGTTTATACTCTTCCGGAAAAAACGCTGAAAGTAGATATATATAGTCGCAGGTATTAATTTTTTAGTTTAGTTTTGTATTCAATATCTACGACTTTAAATATCTTTCATGCTTAACCTTTTTGAAAAATTAAATATTATATAATATACTACCTACCACGGATTTTTTTTTCAGAAAATTTAAATCCCTATAAATTGTCTATGCATATAATTTTTTCGTGTTCTTTACGATTTTTACGGTGTCATTCTAATGTGATGTTCGTTTATTTTTTAAATTATGGTTACTAATCGTGCAAAAGTTTAATATCAATTAATCCACCTAAACTGTGAGAAAAATCTTCGCCATGCTCCGGTTTTAATTATAATCAAAAATTAATTACACTCAAAAGTTCCCAGGAAATTAAAAGTTCCAAGTCAATTTATTGGGCTTGATCTTTCCACTTTATTATTTTTTTTATATCATTAAGAATAAAAAATTAATTTAACAGTTCTGATGAATTTTTACAGTTCAATTTTACTAACCTTAAATTAATTGATGGAACTTACTATAAATTATTAGTATAAATTAATATTTATTAATGATGATATACCTAGTAAAATTTTAAATTCTACTGGTAGTAATATAATTTTTTCTTTTAAACTTAGATGTTTTTCGATTAGCAAATATTTTAAAATCATTTGCATAAAAATACCATTGACTTAAACCGTTTTAGGTGTTATTTGCAATTATTGATTAGAATTAACGGATTATTGTAAATTGTAACAAAAAATTATTTAATAAATTAACATTAATTGCGCTTATTTGAATTTTAATTTTGCTTGTTAGTAAGATTTCAAATCCGGAATTTTTGTAAATATCCGGATTTTAAACGTGTTTTATAAAACCTTTTTTATTCAATCTAGTGTAAATTATTGATATAGGATAATCAGTAGTGTGAACGTTTTCCTTAACATATTTTAACAAATTCAAATTAAAAATTAAATTAACTTATCAACTTCGAAAAAATTATTCTTTTTTAATTTTCTCGATTTGAAAAAAATTTTTTTTTTCTTTCAATAGAAATTAATATTAATATATTTTATAACTTGATTATAAGGTTTTCATAGACATTAAATACGAAATTTGAAAGAATTAAGTATAATAAAAATTAAAAGTCTGTCCGGAAATGGAGAAAGGGTCGATAAAAAGTTTAGTAAAAAATATTACAGAGATTCAAAGTGGTTATGTGAAAAGTAGTTTGTGCAATTGATCACTGCTCGATATGAATTCGTTGAAAAGTTGAAAAAACAATAGTTTATTGAATTAAAAACGAGATTTGAGCACGAGCGGCCAAGGAAATACGTGAAGTTGATAAATTTAGTAATTTTTGTTGTTCGAAATGATGTTTTTCCCACGAAAATAGATAAAATCATTCACTCTCTACATATAGCATTCTGTTTTCAGGGGAATAATGTATTTTATTTTTTTAAATAGAACAATTTTTACTTGTTAATTTAAAAAAATAGCATCACTGAATTACTTTATCACTTTAGTTTCTATACAATAAAATTATCGGTGACGACATATCTTGGGAAAAAATAATCAAACTTAACAAAATGTTAAAATAATAAAAATTTTAACTGCTAAGTAAAGAATACATACTACAAAGAAAACATACTATTTAAAAAACATTAATTTGAATTATTGTCATTTTAGTGTTTTTTTAAATATTATGTTTTCTTTGTAGTATGTATTCTTTACTTTAGCAGTTAAAACTTTTATTATTTTAACATTTTGTTAAGTTTGATTATTCAAACATAAAATTTTATAAAAATGTGAATTTAAACCAAAAAATGTAGATTAACCAATAATATTTCTTAAAAAACAGCTTTTCGACGTATTTCATTGGTTAACTTAAATTTTCTGGTTTAAACTCACATTGTACAACTGGCCCTTAGTGTTTTATAAAGGTTTTCTTCTGATCCTGTTGCAAAAACCTAAATTAATTACTAAATTTTACCATTTTTAACTTTAAAAAATTATTTAAAATTTAAATGAATGAAAAAAGCAATAAATAATAAATAGTTATTTTGTTTTTTAACAAATTGAAATTTAACAAAAATTTTGAATTTTTTATATAATCTCCTTTAATAAATAATTATTTATATACCTACTATTTATTGTAGAAAATAATTATAGTTAATATTTTATAGACAAAATCAATGTATTTTAGTTTATTCAAATGACTTTTTTACCTCAACCTGACGATCTCGGCTAAAAAAAATATTCTGTTGCGTTGCAAGAAACAATAATTTCTAGTACCTACTTATCTAGTACAGAAATTACTATTTATTTGTAATGCAAGATTGTTATTAAAGTAGGAACCATTTTATCATCAATGATAAAAAGAAAGTTTTTATAAAACTGAAAAAAGTCCTCATTTTGCAACAGGATTAGGATTTTTATCTAATTTATTAAATTTATTATATATTAAATATTGATAGTTATCAAAACAGTAGTTGATCTTGTATTTTTAAAAATAAATTAAAAAATTAAATATATTATTTTAAAATAGTAGGTACTACATAATGTATAATTTCGGCATGTGCTAAATTTTGGGTAATTTGAGATAATTGCATAGAAATTTAAAATACATGGAAAATTTTTTAAAATTCCTAAGTTTTTATAACTTATACCCGTGCATGCCGCATTTACATTCTGAATTTTTTTTTAAACTACTAATTATTTAATTAAAAATATGATAAAATAAATAGCATGTTACGATATGAGTGAATAAAGTACATTTTTTGAGAATTTAAAAATTATAAAACTAAATATAATTATGTTCTGTAATTAAGCAAGTTAAAAAACATCTTTAAGCATTCACTATAAAATGAAAGACAAAAATATTTTTTGATTAATTAATTAACATAATCGCGATCGGATTTATAAATGTTTAAAATTGAGCGATTGAATTAAATAATAAAAATAAACTTGTAATAAATGAAAAAAATTGCAAATAAGCTTGTACACGCGTAGGCGTCGTGCTTTTTGAGTTTTGTCCACACTGCTATGGCAACCAGAAAAATATTTTTAAACGCTAATTTTACACATCGTAAAATTTTATTGAATTACAAAGAGAATTTCATGCTGTTGGCTCATCCTAAGTAAATACAGGATGCGAAACGAGAACTACAAAAAAGATCAAATGCAAAAGTTGAAAAAAAAAATTTTAATTTAGCGAAATTATCAAATTCAATCGATTTTGTAATAATTAAAAACGAATATAAAACTTAATCTGTTAATATCGAGTAAATTAATTAATAGGCCACTGAACGTATTTAACTTTAGCACAGGTAATTAAAATTTATTATATAAATATAATAAAATTAATTTGTTATTTCAAAAATGTTTATATTAAAATTGATAACTAATATTTATTGGATTATACCTCTTATCATTCCAAGCAATCGAATGTAACGAAATGGTTCCAGTCGATCATCGTAATAAACATTAAAAACAAAAAACTCTGTATCAACGACTCTTGTCCACAACTTTTTCTCATATTTTAGAAAATTGCGAGATTTATTAAATCCATTATTGCAAGTAACTTGTTCACTTTCGATTTCGATTTGTTTTCGTAACGAATAAGCAATTACTTCTTTAACAACACTTTTTTGAGTTATGTTATCTTGAATAATTTGTGTTACTGGGACGGTTATTAATAAAAGAAAATAAAACGTCAATAATGCACCAATAGTTAGAACCACGGTTAAAGATCGCAAAAAAATTATCATTCCCGTATAACATCGAGCTTAACGCAAGAAACGTGTGACCGTGTTAGATTGACGAAGAACTGGGCTTATTCTGCTTGAAATTGTAATGTGGTGGTGGAGTGGCTCTCGAGCTTAGCGGTGCGTCTACTTAACTCAGTGACATTATGATCAATATAGCGTCACTAGTTTATCAAAAATAAGTCAAAATTAGAACGGCTCTTGCTTCCCACCAAAATTTCGAAACGTTGCGTTGGTGCGTATACCCGTTTAATTCCATCACAAGTAATAAATCATTCATTATATCGAATGTTATTAATTATTTCGATTACTCGGATAATCTAGACACAAAAAATATATTTTTTTATTTTTTTTATAAAATTAATTTTTACATGTTACATGAAATTGAAGAATAATTTAATTCATAACTTACATAAAATTGTTCAAAAACTATTTAAATGAATGATATAGTTTGCTACATAACTGTTAACTTTTATGTTTCGATTTTCGGAATCTCATCAGGCAAACTTGGAAAAATTATTAAAATGATCGAGAAGTTATGCTATTAAATTCAAAATTCAAACTTGATTGAAAGTCAAATTTATTTGACTTTTGTAAAAGCAAAAATTATAACTACTTGAAGCCCAAATGAATAAATGAACTTATTTTGAAAAATTCTAAACCGGAGAACTAAACAAACCCCAATAAAAAAAACAAAATTGAAACGTTAGTTGTAATTAAAAATTACAAAAGTTGTAGATTGCCCCGATTTCAAGATTTCATGTGTATGAACTTAGTGAAATATACAGAAAAAAATTAATTAAAATATATTTTGAATATTCTCGATTTTCAGCGGTTGAAAATTTGTTGCAGCCAGCTCTGGTGAAAAACCACGGAATCCTAATTAGATCTTTAGACTATAGAAAATAATTACGATATCAAAAGCTCAGAAAAAATAAAGTTTGTTTTCACAATATCTACAAAAAGTTAGAAGTAAAAATCAGGGTTTTCCAAATTTGTTCCATTTGGGTGAGTTTTGTGGTTAGCATTACAAAAAATAAATCGAAATATTTACACAAAATTTAAATCGATGAAATTAGTTAACTAACATGACGTAATTTGTTAGTTTAGCAGTATTTATACATAAATATTACATATTACTATATGGTCAAACCATAATTGATTTTTTCTGTAAAATTGAACTAAGTAATTTTAACGCCTCGGTTATAAACTTGAAAGGTAAAGTTACATAAAAACTATTAAGATACAAAACGTGTTCATTGGTAATCATTAGAAAAGTAAACACGCATAACCTATTTAATAAACTTCTATGGCACACAATATTTTATACCTGAAGTTAATTGAAGAACTGTTATTTTAATTTCTTTGTTTGATATAAAAACAATCCCACCGTATTTCAAAAAAGTGGGTGATGGATAAAAAGATATTATATCGTGGGATAATCGTCGCTTTTTGAATATCAAAAATATTTCCAAAAAAATGTGCATATCTTGAATAAATTAGCAAAAAATAATTTGAAGTAATAAATTTAAATGAAGACGATTTAAAATCTAGTCAAACAGGTGTAATTATGGAAAAGTCACAAAGTATTTCGAAAATTTTTAGTGATATAAAATTGCAATTAAAAAAAAGTAAAACCGTTATACAATTATGTTCACAAAGAAGTAACATTTCAGAAGTGGCATTAGAAGTTGTTTTTAGACACATTTGTGAGTTTCTGTTTAAAGTTTATTAAAAAATATTAAAAATATAGTTAAGAGGTAACCGCACAGAATAAGTAATTGTAATCGTTTTGCTACAACCGGAAATTTCGGCGAGAACGAAAGAAGAATATTTTATTTTAGTGTGTACAATTATAAAATTTTAAAAAGTAAAAACTATTAAAAAACAACATTCATTCAATTTAGTGGAAACGATTAGGTTTTTAAACCTATAATCTCCGCTCTATGCTTATGGTCACTTCGAGGTGTTGAAATAGTCATCTAATAATAGTTAAAGAAAGTAAAATTTGCAACTTCAACAATTTAATTATTATTTGTATGAAACTTCGCCAAAACCAGTTTAAGCGCAGTTATGGTATTTGGCTTTAGGGTGAAAAACAATTCAAATACAGAAAAATAGCAGCAGATCCATTGAAAGATTCCTACAATATTGTTACGCTTCATAATGTGTTTCAAATTGAGTAATTTATGAAAAATTGCAAAATATACTGTAAACTACGAAACTACTCAAGAGCACGTTTTTTATCCCGGCAGGCTTCAAAGAAAATTTATTCAAGATTTCTAAAAGTTGAAAATAAATTTAAATAAATTTATCGTTTCAACAATTGAGCAAAAGTTTTTGAGCAAACTTGTCACTTCCATACAATGTTAACCTATGAATATTTGCAAATCAATTTTGATCGTTTGCCCATCAAAAAGTATGCAGAAACTCACACAATTTGTATATCAACTTGAAATTCAAACCAATAAAAAAATGTGTTTAATAGTTTAAACTTTAAGTTTGAGCAATATTTTTTAAATGCATATTTTCTTTTATGTATATTTAAATATTCTAAAATAAAAAAAAGTATTTTTATCACATTTTCATTTTCAATGACGATAATAATAATATATCTATTAAGCCGAGGTCAAAATAGTATACAGCATAATTTTGATTACAACGCTTCATTAGGCCAGATCGCCAGACCGAAAAATTAGAATAATAATACTGTTACTAAAGTAATATGATTAACTGCTCATATTGGTGCCATAAATATTATTAATTTCTAAATTAATGAATGTGTTTATTAAATTACTCTTTAAGTACAGCAAAAACTAAAAAATTAAAACAAGGACATCTCTACTTAATATTTCGTATCCTTACCACTAGAGTGTGAAATTTATGCACTAAAAAGTACCAAATATATGCACATACATATTATGCAGCAATAAATGCCTGAAATATGCACGTATATGCCTTAAAAATATAAATATTATGTACTAAACACAAAGACCTTTAATTTTTTAAATTAATTTTATTGAGAGATTTAATTACAATTAACAATAAGATTTTACGCCAGCCGCATTTTTATACTTTTTGTCAGCCTTCGAATAACAATTCCCCAAAGCTATTGGGTCAGATGGAAAGAAATTTTCGAGAAAATCGACTTGGAAATATTGAAAGTGGAACCGTTGAAAAAAAAAATACAAAAATGCATAAATATGCACAACTTACGAAAATATGCATCTAGTGTTAAAAATATTCAAAATATGTATTTTAAAAAGTATTTTATTAAATTCTGATTTGCCTAATTAGGCTTTATTCATATGGATTTTGGTGACATCAATTTTAAGAAATATGCAAATGCATTAAATTTCGTGCTCTACTCATAAAATAATCATAAGCTGCATTTCTATTATGACGGCACAATAAACGGCAATATTGTTTAATATATAATGTTTATTGCGGATGCAATAATAAATAAACAGATTTGTTTTCAAGCCGTGACTGGGTAGCTGTTCTTTTTAAAGATATTTGTGCAAAGTTTATCTTTTTTAAATTTTATTTTCTTAAAATTATGAAAATATGCACTTATATGTCTTAAAAATAAAAACATATGAAATATGCACTCTCAAATTTTGGTTGTAAACTTTAAAGTTGTAGAAACGCATAGATACAATTTTTACGACTCTAGGAACAAGCAACAAAAATATGCATTTACATATAATTCCACACTCTACTTATCACCAACGAAGATTTACCCTAACAAAATGTAATTTTTCTACTTAACTAAACCCCACGATAACTCATAAAATATTCTCCAATCTCTAACCAATTTTACCAATTTTTAGAAATAATGGAGCGAATATGAAAAAAAAGAAAGTCCTGGAAAGAACATCTATTAGATCAATCTCTTTTTAAGATGCAGCAGAGCAAAGACCTCCCTTTTATAGATGTGGCCACAAACTTAGTTCTGGCCCACACTATGGGCAAGGAAAATCTTGTTCATTCACACCTGTAACTTAAGAATGACTTGAAAGATCTGACGATTAACGTTATGTCTTTGAAGATTTAGGATAAAACAGAGTTATTAGGTATACATATTCTGCTTATCTTGGAATCATACGGCGTGTACGAGTACTTACTTCTAAAAATTATATTATAATATACATATGCCCTTCGAGGTTAAAAAATACTTTTCCGAAAAATGAAAATGCATTTAGCGACGTTTGCAATAAAAATGTTATGCTTTAAAATTAACTTTACATTGCCTTTTTATCTTATCTGTGTTGTGCATAATTACCCAACCGATGCACATGATTACCTCGCAGAATAAAATGCCCAAAAGCAAATTACAGTTTAAGTAATTTTACTCTAATTTACTTTGATTCTTTTTGAAATATATATTGACTATTATGAATAAGTTTGTTTTAGCTGCAATGTGTTCATTATTAGGAATATTTTAACATCACATCTCCTGCATCTTATTCCGGCGATTTCAACTTAAATAATTTATCCTGGAATTTGAACTTATAAGTATACCAAAATTCTTCATTATTCCATGGGGATGAAAATCAACGGTGTCGGTCGTGAATAGATTTACGAGATTCTAAATAATATTGAATAGATTCAATGGTAGATTTTATGCTACTACAACCAAAATAATAGGCTAATTTGTATACGCAGGTGGTATAAATTTATTAAAAAATCTAATATGGTTAAAATGAATATATTCGTACCTTAGTAAAATTTAAACACATCCTCTTATGTATGTAAGATATAGTAGAATTGCAAAATAAAAAACTTAAAAATTAATTTAAAAAAGATTACATACAATGCACAATTTATACACCATGATGAGATATCTCTAAATAAAAAACAAATCTTGTAGATAAATAAACCAAGTAACCAATCAATTTTTGATTTGCTACCATGAATTTGAATTGCTATTATAAGATTTGTTTGGGCAAACTAAAATATCTTATCTTCTATTTTTCCTATCAACATAGGGTTAAAAAAGATGTATTTAAAAAGAAACAAGCTGTATGATTAATTTGTAGAGATAAACATTGAAAATTTCTTAAAAAGGTATCAGGTTCATCCCTCCCACTAAAAACATTAATTTTTTGCTAATAGATAACAGATAATAAATTTTAATTTGGTATGTTTTAATTTTTGCCTAAAACCGAAAAACATGGCAAGGGGTCTACGAAACCAAAAAGTTTGGGAACCGCTGGTCTAAAGTCTAAGCACAAAAACTTCACATAATTTTCCTGTTGTAAGAGAAAGTTTTGGAGTCCAACCAGAAACTACTCTGGTATTACGAATTTGATGTAGTAGGTATATATTGTAGTGTAAATTATGTCCAATTATTTAATTTTTTCCAATGAATCTTCTAAGTAAAAATATATTTTTTCAAATTTAAATTTTCGTTACAATACAATTTAAAAATGATATTAGAAATGTTATACGATACCGGTGTCTCAGTCCGGCTTATCACTCACAATTTGTCGTTCCTTGAACAAATTTTTAATTTTAAAAATATACAATTCTCACCATTTACTTAATTTCCAATTACGATTCTTAAACTTTATCCATTTCTATTTTTAATTATGTAATTTTCTTCCGTTTAATTTTTATTTTTCAAACACCGTTCAAACTTTCCTTACAATCAATATAATCCAACTACAAATCTTTCTATAAATTTTAATAAAATATCCTTCATTCAAAAATCACTTATATTTCCAAAAAGAATTATAATTTTATCAAAATTTTATCAAACATACAAATTATACGTTCATCAACGTCGACCATTTTTGGCAAAAGGCCTTGAATTGTCTGTGATTTGTCCCTACCTAGCAAATTCTGCAATGTTACAACTTAATAATTAATATCAAAATTTTACTAAAATGCATAGAGTGGGTCCAAATCACTTTGAAACACGACAATATATATTACTTATATGGCAATATCCATCTTAATATTTAAATATCTCCATAAAAACAGTTTAACAAGGTGAATTCGTAATTTAAGAGAATAAATGAACCTGGTTTGGATGTAATATACGTTAATAAATGCACAATGAGGTAGTACTCCACCTTGTCAGACTGATGTATGGTAACATTGGGATCTTCATTAAGGAGTAAACTGGTAATGCTGGTACTTTATCTTATACTAATTTTAAACATTGAAATTCATTCAAAGTTTATCTTCCGTTTTTTGTATCCAATTGTTTTCACTTCTAATCCAATAGGGATTGCTAAGTGTCGAGCGATAATAGACATATAAAATACGCACTCCTGGCGTGCGCGCTAAACCAGGTTCCAACCTAAATGAATAAAAAATATGTCGCTGAAACTTGATTCCGGTACACGCTAAAAGTGTGTATAAATTTAGTTGTGGTTAAAACCTTTAAATATAAACATCATTTTTATTTCAGAAGATCATTATTTGATAAATAAAGTTGTCAGTATTATCTTGATTATGTCTTCATAGTACAAAATTATGCGACGTACGATTGTAATCTATCCATCTAGTAATTCTTGTCCTGGTTATCATGGTAATCTTACAAAAACTTAAAAACACGTATCTAGTATAGAATTTATCTCTTCAATTTTAGTTAGATAAGTAAATTTCATAAATTGTTTCAACTATAGCTTATGTCCAACTAAAGGGTTTATTTACTATAATACATCCCAAATGTAAATTTTACATTTGGATTTGTCAATCTTGAAGCTACTCGCAATTTATGTGTGTTTAATAAAAGTTTTTAATTCCGAATGCCGGGTCAATAAAGTTGAGGCTTTAAAAGTTGATGGAAAGCTAACAGCAAAAATTTTAATAAAGAGTCTTTATTATGTAAGGTACAAAAGCATTTTCAAGTTAGTTGAATGCAGAAATATATTGCTATGCCCCCAACTTTGCGAATTTATGTATTTTCACCCTTTAGTGAAATTCGCTGAGGTAACACAGATTATTTAATAGCTATGAGCTCTTAAGTAATATCAAATTGTAATTTTTAAAATCGTCAAATTAAATTAAAATGCTCAACTTTTCTATTTAATCTGTGGCTTTGCAAGCGCACATGTTATTCCAGCTGGCGTCTGGTCAAACAAATTTGTTGCGACGTAATTTTAATGCATCGACTAAAATTTTACTAAATTCTTCACTTTCCAAATTTATTAGCACTTCACTTTACCACAATAAAACAAAAAAACAACTTAACTTAATTTATTTTCAAACAATTAACATTCTAAACTTCTATTGCGGGAATGATGTTCGTCCGCTTGTCTATTCGACGTGAAGGCCTGAGCCCAAGTCTATCTATTCAAGCCCCACTCTTTTCTAGTTTTTCGTTCTTCCCACCTTTATTTTCATAGCAAATTTAACAAACATTTTTATGTACAATGATAAATAAATAAATAATAAAACAAATTCAAACTTTAAAATAATTTACAAAATAAATGAAATAATGGTTCTATGGTTTCGAAACACGACAATATGCACTTAACTGTGGTGGTATTTTATAAAAAAACCTTTTCCTACCTAAAATTACCTCGACTAGCTTAGTGTATTCGATAGATCATGAAACACCCAGTAGCGAATTTCTGTAGGTCACCCCGTCTGTCTTGCGAGCAAATAAAAACTCTTATTTTTGAATAACGAAAAAATGTTGATTTATTTAATGAAAAATTTTGATAGCGACAAATCTCGCTTTTAGGCTTTATAGTGTGTAATATGTTCAACCACTGACTTTGAAATTTTATTTACTGTACTCAAAATCTTGCTAAATTTCAATCTCATTTGTCGGTATGTGTTAAATGTGTAGCTAATAATAAATTTTTATAATGCAATACAAGTTTAGGTTTTATAATAAAATGTTTGTACTATGGAACTTTTTAATTTTCCAATATCTTGTATAACTCTCGTGTACGCGCCTTGTCTCTTCGATCACCATTAGCTTCTGTACCATTGAGTGGCACACGTGTTGTCAAGAACAAAATTTAGCAGACCATCTGGTGTAGTATTGGTTTTCGAACTCAATTTGATTGCAATTTATCAATCTCAAAACCGTTGATCCAATTTTCAATAATATCCAACGTAACCAACTTTACATTCAACGTGGGTAAGTAAATTTGCATTAGCATCCAAATTTTCAATGCTTTCCAAAATGGCCACGGCTTCTAACTTTGACCTTCGAAATATTTCACTTACGATTTCTTCAAATTTTTATATTTTTTTGCAATTCTCTACTCAAATTGACGATTCTTTACCAATATTCACTTTTATGGATTCAAAACTAATTTTTACTTAGTTTATAAGTAAAAATTATACTATTCCCAAATTAAAAACTCACTTCGCAAATTTAAACGTCCGTCTTCCTATCCAACCTGGTTTAACCTCAAAAAAATTTATACCCCGTAAGTTCTTCAACTACGTACAGGATGTTGCACAAATTAATATTCTTTTCTTTTCTCGTAGATCGTTTTCGAACCACTGCACTAATATCACTCACTCCAACGTTTATAAAAATTTCAATTAAAAATGTGTTGCGGATGTGTTCAAGTATAAAATTTAGCTTTTTCAATTTTTCTCTGAATAAATTGGAACTTATTTGCAGTACATAAAGCAAATAAAATGTCCACGATCTGGACTTGCGGGTTGACTGTACAAAAAAATCACCACAATACTTATAAGTTCTTCAATTTCAATGTAAAAAAGCGACGTTTTTTATCCTAATATCTAAAATTTTCTAATATCTTTCTTATTTTTTAGTGCAGTGTAACTGCAGTTTGTTTAACATCAATCGATGTTTTATTTTAAATCTATCCTTAAATTTATTATAAATATTTATAACTTGAATTAAGTATTAGTAGTTACTCTTTTTATTTAAAAAAGCTCTTTTTAAAAATATAATTTTTAGCTGAGAATTTTAGCTTAAAATTCAGTCAGTATAAATATTATGGAGTATTGTAGAATCCCATACCCGTAGAAATAAAAATTTCTAAAATGCTTTATTGGATGACCGTGGTTTCGGACTATACCAAAATTTTGCATACAGTTGTTTAGGCTTGAACTGATTATTGAAAATATAAATTGAAGTTACCATTTCTCGACAAAACGAGTTTTGAAAAAAACCTTTAATATTTTAACAGTTCCTTAAAATTCAAATATAATTTTTGAGGAAGCTTTGAATCGAAATTCTTCAATAATTAAAACACCGAGTACAATAAATTATTGAAAATAGCTTTATAATTTGGAATAAAATAAACTTTTATTTTATGTTTAAAACTAAATATAAAATATACTTTAATAATCATCGATGGTCGTATATTAAAAGGCGGGATATTGACGTATCTTACGATACATCAAACTATAATTAAGGCTAGTTTAGATGTAAAATTAAACGCTAAAAGGCGTTAGATTTGATAGATTATCATTTCAGGATCACTCAAATGAAAAGGCCATTTAGGTACTAATGATAGGAGGATCTTTGTTGATTAGGTTTACTGATGGAGTATTTTTTACAAAATGTGATTGATCAATGGATGGACGCGTGTAAAATTTCGTTTATTTAAAACATTAAATTTTTAAATATGTAATTTACCGCATAACAGTGATTTATTGCTTTAAATAAGTACCAACTCTCAAGCAAAACTCTTTAAATTACTATATTGAAATTAAAACCAAACTTATTGCCAATCATAATAAATAATCATGTCGAAATATTAAAATTATTATTATGCAAATTATCAGTTATGGTGATTTTGTTAAAAGTATAACACAAAAAAAATCTATTTTTAGAAGATTTAAAGGTGTTGGATGCAGTTATGATGATTATTAAATTTTTGTTTGGGTCCTGTTAGTTTATAATTTTTTTAAGGCATCATTATTGTAGTGCGGATGTAACAAAACGAATGACGTGCGTGTAATGATGGAATCAAAAATTATGTATTGGACATAAATATTAAATGATGCATGAAATTGTGCAAGTCAACATTTTTATTGGGTGCCAGAGTTGTTTTATACAGGCCGATACGAATCAGTCATGGCACGATACCATGTAAAATTAAAAAATATTTGGACACAATAATTTATTACATTCGAGAAATTTGAATTTTACTTACCGTAAAGCACGGTCCGAAAAATATGCCGAAAGGAATTTTCATTTTTCCACTTTTGCTCTAAGTATTTCCTAATGTTCGCCACTTTAACTTGATATCCATAATGCTTAGTCATACCTCATGCATTTTCAGGTAAATACAAAGTGTTAAGTACATCATTTTTATATAAATTTATTAGATTGCAACATCTAAATTTACCGTTAACACTTTACAGTAGTTAGGTGTGATAAAATCTGTAAAGAAATCGGTGAGTCGTTACATTAAAAACTAAACTAAAAAGTGAACCAATGAAGCAGGAAGATAATTGTAATTAAGTAGAATCAAATTTAACACTTGCAAAAAATATTATAAAAGCTTTTAACTAGTAATTAAAATTGTTATAAAAAATTGATTTATAATTATAAATAGGTTTATAAGCTATTAGGAAAGCTAATTGACAAATACTAAGAATTAATTGATATTATAAATCATATTCGATAAGAATCAAATTGATTCCTATTTGCAAAAATAGAACATTTAAATTAATTTAGTAATTAAAATTGCGGGCCCTATTTGTTCTTCGTTCTCTAGTTTTGGCTATAAATTAATACGATGTTGATGGTTATCTCAAAATAACTAACTTTACACGTATGTAAGATTAGGAAAGAATTATTGATTTTTTTAGCTAATAAAAACCGTAGCACGTGCAGACATGTTCCGGCTTTTTTGGAGAACATTTTTGCAAATATCAGTAGCAATATTAATATTATTGGAAAAATGTTGGTTATACGTTATAAAAATTAAGTATTATTGATTTTTGATTTTATTTAAAAAATTATATCCTTGACAGAACATCGATACCAAATTAGAAACTTCACGTTCGAAGTGAATTCAATATCTCACGACATAAAATTTTGAACAAAATCATTAATTATGTTGAACTGGTTGTGAAACATAGGATGATTAATTAAATTTTATTATAACACAGTATATACGATGTTGATTTTATCCAGTCAATGACTTAATGCTTTATCGCCAATATTCAATTATCTATAAATATTTTGCACGTTCACGGTAAGTTTTTAAAATACAACACCATTGTACCCTAATTTAAAACCAAATTTCAAGATACTAAATTAAAAAAATTAATTGGAAATATAAAAATAAAAGAAGAGAAATGAAAAGAAGATCGATTATTTAAAGAAAATAAGAAAAGTTATTACAAATTATCGCAGCGTTAATATAATTATTAAAGTACGACTTTTTTGTGCATTTTTTTAAAGATTCTTTTGTACCAAGTATTGATATATTGCCCTTTATTTCTCACTATAATAGCTAATTAGTTTAGCATTGTATTGGCAAATTAAATTAGACTTTTACTTTGTATTACAACAGCAACTAATAATTTTTTATGCAATTTTATACATTAAGCTCAAATTAATTTCTCGCAGGGAATTGAAATTTTTATTGTATAACTCGTTCGCAACTTTTCACTTAATCATTTTTAATACATACTATGTATTCATTTTTATGTTCTATATGCGCATGCAATTTTTATTGTCAGTGAAATATTTATGCTTCAAGTAAATTCTTTAATAAATTTCGATTTTTTTACACTTGAGAATGAAGTACCTATAGGTAGGTAATGCAATAACAGAAAAATTATAAAATTATGTGATTTATTACTTTCTTTAAGTCACGCAATTGTCGTTGACCGGTACTACAAATAATTAATTAAAAAATATTAACGTCTACGTGTTTGTATAACCGTGTAAAAATTTACCAAATCCTAATTCAAAAAATACATAATTAATTTTCCACAAAATTCCCATTTTATCTTGTTTCCAAGAACAAAAAATAATTAAAAATCACATAAAACAACCACGGAGGTAGCTGTTGTAGAGTTAGTTCAGTTGTAAAAGAAAAATTCCTAGCTCGTCCTTCCGGTAAAATTGTACACCCGATCCTTTGAGGTTGATTCAATCATTTTTTTAATCAACAAACAAAGTTATAAATTGTCGTATTAATTTAATACCTATTTAGAGTACAATTAATCATTTTTATCATTAATGTTGTTTTTATAGAGAATTTTTTGGTTATAGCGAACAGTTGTCGAAAAATAAAAATTTCACATACATAATACAAGTTTGATTGACAACATAAAATCAGTTTAATTAATCTTGTGGGGTTGTATGTATATAATTAAATATTTATTATAAATACAAATATTATCAGGAACAGCTTATGAGCAGTCGAGATAATCTTTATTGCAAGTTGTGTATTAAATTTTCAAGTATACCTAATGCATTATGTAGTTTTACAAGTAAAATTATTATAATATCTATGCGTATATCGTGATTGCATTATTAATGAACTTTTTTATTTTCCGGGGGCACTCGTATGTATATAAAAAATTTTTATTGCTTGACTTTTGAATTAATTAAAAGCTGAGTTTATGTTAACTGATGGCCTGAGATTTATAATAAAGTGAAATTGTATGTAGACAATGCCATTGCCACTCAACGCGATTTATTTAAATGTCCGATGCTGATTATAATCGTGAGAAATCAAGCAACATGAAATTTTATATATTCGATATTATCACAGTAGCTATTAGTCGTAAAATTTAGTTCTTTTCTTTCACAAGATAAACCATTGCATAAATGTTAACTTGTAATATTACTTTAACTACTTTAATTATAATTGTAAATTATTCTACTGTTCCAACAAAATAAAATTTGTTTCGATGAAAAAACACACTTTTTTTAGATTTTTAATTTTTTTTTGGCACCGAAAAGTGCTATGGTCTACCAAAAATAGTAGAACAAGTGACACTTGAACCGCCAGGGTCTATAAAATAGCACTTAACAGTAAAAGTCGGATAAAATACTTAATATTTAAAAGTACTATTAAGATTGCAAAGTGCGTTTGATTTACTGTAAAATAAAAAATATTGTTAAATATTTAACATTAAATATTTAACTTTAATCTTTAAAAAACTTTAAATATTGAAATTAACAATTTTGAATAAAAAAAAACAAATTAATCAACTCAACTTCAATTTTACAAAAAGTTGATTGATTATAGAACCATTTTGAAATTATTGTTTAGATTTTCGGTAGATTGAAAAAAATTGCATGTTTTATTCCAATCTAAAGTAACTTTTAGATTGCGCAGATGCGCAGGTTTTGAATTTGCAAAATATAATATATGTAGTATCACGTGCTAAAATTAATTGACTAATTTTGAATTAATTCAATGATAAATTTTATTTTAAAATTATATATCTACTCATTTAGTTATTATAAAGACTATTTAACTCATTACTTACAAATAAATGTCTACCATGTTAAATTTTATTCGTTACACGTTCAGATAGAGATAAGGATAAATTCATAAGAAAATTTTATACAACTTAAAAAATAATAGCTACTACTCTTCAGATGAAAAGACAAGTAATTTTGCGGTTTACTAGTCGCAGAAAACTAATTAACAATGACGCGACTTAATTTCTTAAGCGAATTAGTTATGCAAATGGTACATTAAGAATAGAAGAGTTGTGTAAATTAATAGCTATAAAATTTTTATAAACAAATTAATTTAATTTTAACAGTTAACTATAGTTCAGGAAATGAAGTGATTTAATCACAATTAATTATTAGAAGTAAGCAACATCTTTACCGTAACATAGGTAAAGATATTAAAAGTAAGCTAAAAATTACCAAAGTCTTGCTAAAAGTGGGCATTTTATTAAAAATGTTTTTCAATATCGGTATATATTGCCTAACATAGTTTTCAAGCTGTGCATGAAAATGACGTTAATAAAAAGAAAGCCACCACAATACATTGAAAAATATAATATCGAAAGTCTAATGGATAAGAACAAACGACAACTATACACTTTAAAACTAACAGATGTAATAGAAAACAACCCCATACTAGCTACAGACAATGTAGAGGAGGGGTGGACAAAGCTGGTAAATAACATTCACAGCGCGGCCGGGGAAGTACTCGGAACAAAAAGAGTGGACACTAACTATTCAGGAAGTAATAAGCCATGATTTACTCACGAGGTAAAGAGGATCTCAGAGCAAAAACGAGAAGCATACCTAAAATACAGAAGCTCCAGATCTGAGAGAGCACGAGAAGAATATGTCGGAACCAGAAACCGAGTAAACGCCAGAATAAAAGAGATAAAACAACAACATTGGGCAGAGTTTACGAAGGATATAGAAGACGACCTGTATGGCACTCAAAAGAAGATTTGGAAACTGTTACGATCAAGAAAAAAGCCAGTAAGTAAATATTCTGAATGCACAACGGTCAGCAAAGAAGCATGGACTACATACTTTGGCAGCCTGTATGGAAAGGCAGATCACGACGAAGGGTGGACACCAAACATAGCACTACCGTACGAAGAAAACTGGACAATGGAAGAATCAGAGGTACAAGACTAAAAATTTCAAAGCATCCTTCAAAACCAAACTCTCCCGAACACCTGGAAGACAAGTATCACAATCCCAATCTTTAAAAAGGGAGACAAAAAAAGACCTCAACAACTACAGAGGAATAACGCTACTGTGTACCACATCAAAACTATTCACGTCACTGCTGGCAAAATCACTGTACGAAAAAATACTAATTACGGAAGAACAACAGAAATTTAGACGTAACAGGTTCACGACGGACGCGATCTATATTATCAGACAGATAACAGAAAAATCGATTAAATTCCAGAAACCAGTCTATATGTGCTTTGTGGATTTAACAAAAGCGTTTGATCGAATTGGAATCAAGGACGTCATTAAGATACTATAACAGAGCAATATCCCCCAAAACATTACAAGCATAATACACCAACTCAACGCTGGAAACACGACAATAGTGCGGACCAAAGGAGAACTCGCAAACGACATAACAATACCGAATGGAATCAGACAAGGTGATAGCCTGAGCCCCCTGCTCTTCAATCTGATAATGGACAAAATAATAAAAAATGTAAAAGTAGAAAGCAATGGATATCGCATGAACAATGAAGAGATCAAGATTATATACTACGCTGACGACGCGGTACTGATAACTGAAAAAGAGAACGATCTTCAACGATTGCTCAATACTTTCAACATAACGTCAAAACAATATAACATGGAGATATCCACAGAAAATACCAAATACCTAACAACTTCAAGAAACCCAACAACATGTACTCTCACACTCTCACCATAAACAACGACACAATAGAACAAGAGCAGACACCGCCAAAACAAAAAGAATGCTAAGAACTAACGAAATGAAAGTATTAAGGGCGATAACAGAAAAATCACTTGCTGATAGGGTTAGGAATGACCTCATAAGAGAAAAGTGCAGCATGCCTAATATAATTAGATGGACCAGAATAAAAAGAGCGTGGAATGAGCACATATCTCGCATAAACCCGAACCGACTCCCAAAAATCGTCAGAGATAGAATCCCCCATGGAACCAGGCCACCGGGAAGACCCCCGAAAAAGTGGAGAGGCAGTTGGTCATCAGCATCCCAAGAAAAAACAGATTTAAACAGGACCCAGACCTAAAACAAGCAGAAGAAGACGAAGATAGTTTTCAAAAACTTACAAAATTTTAAATCAGAAGGTTTGAAGTACTATCTTTGTACATAAAGAAGATTAAACTCGATCGATTTTATTCAACAAATATATTTCTTGCATCCTAAAATAAATAAAGCATACAAATAAAATACCATGTTTTAACGAAAAGTAAATTATGGTATGCAAAAAAAATTGCGCAGAAACTATTTTATTTGAAGAACCAGAAAAACATTAAAATAATAAGATTAGCGTTTTGTAAAATGTTATATTATTTTAATAAATTTTATATTTAGACAAATACCACATTGTTTGCAAAATTAAAGTTTTTTTCAAATTTCGAATTAATTAGTTTAAAAAAATTTATTCTTTTTGATTCTTATGAAGTTTCTCGGTAACAGTATGGCAAAACTTCACTCACCTTAGACTTGACAAAATTAGAAGCCTACGCATTTAGATACAAAATTACCAAATACCGACAGACTCTTATTTAACTCTTATTAATTTACCGATAGGATAATATTAGGTCAATTGAATCTAATTTTTCTACGTTCAAAAATGCACCCATTTATAGACATCTTCCAAAGATTGTGGTTTTAAAAATCAATTTTTTTATATTAACAGAACAACTTGAGATGAAATCTTCAAATTTGAATCATGGTTATCGCTAAATTTTATTAAATTTAGAAAACATTCACACTGGAAATATACCAATCATGTTTGGAAACAGGAACTTTCGATTTGAATAAAAATAATTTGGTGTTCGTATAAACATGACGTTTGTCACCATTATCATCCAACATGTGTAGGTGACCCATACAAATATGGTGGGTTTCCTAAGGAACATTAATTTCTACCATTATGTAATGAACCTCACGAGTGCTATAATGTGGCCGCTACATAACGGTAGCGCTTTCTAGGAAAGTAACGCTTTTTTCTCTTTAAGAAAATTTTATTTAATTTTTAGCTAGTAAGTAAATTTTCTCAACTTTTTAATTATATCTGGGATTGGAAGAAGACAGAGTTTTTTTTGTTAAAAGAAATTTCACTTAATTTAAAAGGTTAATATTGTTTTAGGTTTAAAGCATTCGATGTCTTGAATGTAAGAATAGGAAACTACATAATAGTAAAACATATAAGTACTATAGTATTTTCCATTATAAGCATTTGACACGTCTTCCAATTTATTATGTAGATGTAATAAAAAGTTTGAATTTATACAACCATGAATTTAAATATACGCAATTAAGGAATTGTATTGTTTATAACTTACGTCGTTTACAAAATAAAAATGTGGTAATTTGCCACACCTGAAACTTAAATTACAATCTTTAGTGAGTTAAACCTGATCATTAACGACGCAGTGGTAAATCAAGACGATGCGATGACTTGAAGCAAATTATAGCGAAAACTGTCATGATTGTGAGAAGAGCTATTAGTAATGTGTTAGTAGGTCTCAAAAAACATTTGGTTCTTTCACAATCGTACAATTTCACATTAATTATTTTAAATCGCATTAATTATAATGACAAGCTTTCGACGTACATATATATTTTCTCAAGTTCTTAATCTTGGGTTACAGTGCCAGCATATTTGGGCGAGGCTGAGTGTAAAATGTTCAAAATAATTACACGTAGACGTTTAACGACTTGAATAATACTATATATCAGATTAAGATTTAAACATTTTAACCATCGTGCATTGCACTATTTTTGGTCTCGCTTCTGTTTGTCTAGTTCAGTAGTTCCCAAAGCTTTCGTGCTCTTTTTAGAAAGAATTTGACCGCAAAGCCCCTCAAGATGAAGCCCTCATTTTATCTACCGACATCAAAAGTTTGACATATACTGAAAACGCAGGAGAGTAGTATCTTTTATTTTCAAAAATTATTGCTGATATATTATGTATTTGGTTATCTGGTTAAATATATATTAATCTATAATCTGGTAGAATATATCAATCAAAGATTGCAAGTTACGTCGAATATTTTATGATATTAAATAATTTTTTAATTCTAAATAACTTTTGTAATACGCGAGATATTAAATATTGTTTTGGATAATATTTTTAATAAGCAAGAAAGAATTTATATATTGTGATGTTTCAAAGGGATTCGAACCTACCCTATACATTTTGATGAAAATTTTATTTTAATAATTTTAAGTTGTAAGATTAAAAAATTAGAGAGGTGGGGTCGAATCGACTGAGATACCAAGCTTTTTGCCACAAGTCGCCGCAAGAGTAGGCGGTGCTACTTTTCGCTCGTTAATTTTGGCTCGGAAAAATTTATTTTTGAGATTTTGTTATTTTGAGATTGTGAGTAACATTTTGATTTGATTTAATAAAGTGAATTTTGTGCGTTCGCATGATTGCGTATTATTTGGAATTTTGATATTTGGATGTTGGATTTTTTTCATAAGTGGCTGCCAAGCGGTGTTATTGATTTGGTTGATTGATTTGGAAAAACAATAGAATTATACAATTTGGATAAACTTTGAGATTTGGATTATATTTGAAATTGAAAAGTAAAATTTATATTCTTAAGGAAAGAACGTGCGAGATAGATAACTTGTCGATTTGGATAAGCGAGAATCAAAACTATGATCCTTTGAGGTAATATTAAAACTTTTACATTGGAATTTGTATTACATGCGATTTATTAATAATTTTTGGACAATTAATTATTTTTTTTTGTTATGAAATTTTTACTTTTTTTAATTTTTAAAACGCTAGAACCCTCGCCCTAAAATCATCCATAGCTAATCCAGGGCTAATCTGAGGCAATACAACAGGTTGTAGATTTTCTACGAAGATTGGCTATATATTAATATGCGAAGTATTTACCTGCATTTGCAGTATTAATTTGAATATTTTGATTTAAAATAATATGAGATTTATTTTAATTGTAATTTTAAAAATATCTAATAAAATATAATATTGTAGGTATGTACTGAGAGGTACCGCATTATAAAGATCACTGTATCTAGTAATTAAAATAATTATATATTATATTTAGTATAGTAATATTGTCTACTTAATTTTTCTAAATTATCAGTTTGATATGTTAACTTGACAAAAATGTATCTTTAACAAGAACTAATTTCTTACTGTATATTAAAGTAATTTTTACTAAAAAAAAATACTAATAAATTGAAATATAAAAACAAAAAATTAACCGTAAATGTAATTTAAAAAATAGTTTGATTAAATATTATCGGTATAATATTACGATACTATGTAAAAACTTTATTTGTCAAGATATAAAAAAAATTATAATATAGGTAGGTATACAAATATAAAAAATATATGTAGAGCGTTTAATAACAGTTATTTATGTTTGGTTTTATTGCTCTGTTGATATGGAAAAATTAATCTACAATTTAATAAAAATGTTAAACACATAAATTACTACAGCACATCCGAAAAAATGCAAAAAAGCTTGTATATACGTATGTAGAACCAGACCTTATTTATTACATGGCTCGCATCGGTAAGATTTAAAATTATAAAATGTATTTTATTTTATAAGTACTTATTAAACACTTAAAGATGAGATTACATAATGATATATTAAACTGTACACCAATCTAAATGTACTTAAGCATGTTTGAATGATTAATAAGTTAATTTAATTTATAGAACAGTAAAATCAAACAATTTTAACTTTAAAAGCATCTAAAAAAATTCCTCTATAATTTCTACATTAAACATTACAACTACAGCATTTATTTGTGGGGTAGTTTAAACTGAAAACTTTAAAAAAAAAATTTTAATTTTTAAAAATTTTATTTACTTATATGGAAATTTTTATAACGGACCGCGAGTTTAAAAAAATTTACATTGCACAAGTAAATTGTAAAAATATAACGTAACAGTCAAATTATAGAAATAATAAAATATAATTTTTATTATTGCTCTATTTCTGTTGCAAAACAACAATTTGACAATGACAATTTTTACGACATCTTTGCCTAGATATCGAAATCTTGTAATTCAAAAAGTACTGTTTGGGCTAAAACTCCTTTTATTCTTACTAACAATTTTTTTGATTTTAAACTACCGTGTTGATTTAAATTATTATAAAAATAATGCAAAAATGATAAATAAATAAACAACAAAATTTGACCTTTTTAATCAACTGATCCATAAATATCTATGACAATATATTCGTAAGTAATACAACAAGAGTTTTGATTTATCCGAATAATTTTTAATTTTAACCAATACGTGATTACCAATACTTGGTCGATTAAAACACGAGCGCTCGATCGCTCGAGTGTTTTAGTCTAACCAACAGTTTGCTCGAGCGAAATTTTAAAATTGAAATTAAAAATTATCAGGGCAAAAATCAAAGCTAGTGTTGTATTTGGTAAGATAATTCCGCGAATAAACGATGATCTTGATTATGGAGGTATTAATATTTATAAATTGAAAACAATACGTATATTATTATTTAACGTCACATTAATATTAATGTTGATTTGCTTTGACTATCATAGCAAAGGTAAAAAAAAATAGCCGCAAAATTTATCCACTTGCATATTTGTTTCTTTCAAAGTACAATTTTAGCCGCTAACAAACTGTCAATTTTGAAATTTCTTATGCAGTTTTATATATGTGTGGAATTATCGAAGAAATACCATAAGACTTGAAGTTATATTTGAATGTTTGGATGTCTTCATAGCGGTTAGCTGGTTCATATTTTTTTACCAATGCAATAAAGCGGTGAATAAATGATGAAAAACATCAAAACGCGTCACCTGTTGAGATATTTCATCAAATCTATAACCATGAAATATTGCAGTGAGGAAAAAAAAAACCGGAAGCGCAGAGAAGTCATGTGAAAAATTTAACAAATTCTCTGCGATTTACGCAGATAGTCATGGAAAACAGTTAGAGGCTCCCAATATAAATTTTATAAAAAAATTAGTGTTAAAGTTTTATAAATTTTACCTTTATAAATATTATTTTAAAATACGAACACAAAATTTGAAACCATAAGGAAACTATTATAAATTATCAGCGATGTACCTCAGGGGTCAGTTTTTGACTAATACTATGGAATATGTGGCCGTTGGGTCTGATGTCAATTGGATGTGTTGACGACTTATCAATGGATTGTCACATGATTTACATAGCAAATGATTGTAACTTGTGCCTCAAAAAACAGAGACTGTATTACTAACTGGCAGAAGAAAAATAAGACATGTATCTATTTATTATGGGATCTCGCACTGGGGAACTAAAAACCATCAAAGTAGACTACAGGCTGAGTTTCGCATCGTACCTGATATCTACAATAGGGAAGATAGACGGATGCTATATAGGACGAAGTAGATTACTGCCAAATATTAATAGTCTTACTGTATACTCAATCTAACTGTATAAATCCCTGTATGGATTGAGGCAATGAAATTTAATAAGTACCTATAGTTCATTTTTAGAGTACAAAAAGAACAGCTTTACGAGTTTACTATGCATATAAAACAGTAACAAAGGATACAGCGTTAGTTCTTGCGACTCTGCAGATTATTTGTTTCATGGTAGAAGAGAAATGTCAACTATCGCACAAGTAGCAAAAACGAGCGGAAAACGCATAGGGAAGAACTAAAAAAAGAGTGGCAGGCAAAATGGTCAACATCGCAAAAAGATATTTGCTCGATAGAGCAAAACCATGAATAACCAGAACCCATGAAAAACTAAATTACCAACTCTTCCTGACGCTGACTATAAACACAAATGCTTTAACAAATATTTAAATAAACTAGAAAAATCACCTAACTGAAATTGCTTTTTCTGCGAAGAAGAAGAAGAAGAAAGAAGTCGACGCAAAGCATACAGTATTCGAATGCAGAATATTCATTGATATAAGACGAGACACTGAAGAAAAGACCAAAACAATATTAACAACTTAAAATATGGTATTTTTATTTTTATTCCTTCACACATAAAAAAAGGTTGGTTTCAGAAATTTGTACATTTACTTTCTAGAAATTAAAAATAGTAAACACATACTTTGAACATAGTATTAAAAAATATGTGTATACTTATTTTTATTAATTAATTTATTATTAACTAACCAATAAATTGTATATTCTTCACTTAATCTTACCTGATGGTTCTTAACCAGTTTAAATTAATTTATTATTCTTTTACTCAAGCTCATTATTTATTTTATTTATTTATTATGTGTTTGATTCTTTTTATTCAATTCTAAGATTTGTAGAATTTTTAAATGTATGTAGGTGTTCGGCAAACATTAGTTGCGATGCCGCAGGCCGAGTTAAATGTGGCGACTAATGACCAAATCATTTCGCAGATTCAACTAGCTATTCATCCCGAATGGTACAGTGATAAATAAATGTGTTTTTTCTTTCGTAATCGTTATTAAATATTTCTTTTAAATAGTTTTCTTATTTCCTTCGATTTTCCGTGCAAAGAGAAGTAAGTGACAATTCGTACTTTTTATCTACTAACATGGTTATTGAACAAAGGTATATGATTCTTATGTGATGACTCATGTAACAAATGAATCGTTAACCTATTGATTATTATTATTCGCTATAGTACACATTAAATCGATATCTACATACCTACCCCGATGTAAGATATACAAGAAAGGCAACTTTGATTAATTACTCATTAAAAATGAGTAATTTCAAGATAAGCTTAGAAGCATTAAATGACTAATTAAATTAAACAAACGAGTTCACAATAATAAAAGCATTTTGAATTGCTGAGTTTCTTTAAAAAATATTAATGGATGGTTTATTTAAACATCAATGGCATATTAACATAAATGATGCACTGTTTAAAATATAAAATAAAATTACCTGTCATATTTAAATAAAGATCGATGGGCAATTAATGGTTACGAGACTAATGGCCGGTTATTGAATTGCTCATTAATACAATAATAATTGTATTTTTAATATTGTAATTTTAAATCACGACTTCTTACCAATAGAAATTAAATAATTTTTGTTGTTATTATAACCATGACAATTTTTCTTTTTCGTGAGAAGGGGCCTTATCTATCGACGCATTTAATTAACGAATGTTGTATGTCCTTATAAATTTATTTATTTTTATAGTAATGGATAAACTTTTTAAAGATTTAATTAAATATATGGTTCGGATTAAGACTTGCAAGTTTTTTTCTACACCAATGTACATATTTACTTGCCAACAATACAAATTAGTACTGCAAGAATTAATAACATTAGAATATAACTTCTTATTTTCTTGTTTAGTTTTTATTTATTATTTTTATTTTATTTGGTTGGTTAACAGTTAGGGAAACTTGTTCAACCCATTTGTGGTAACATAGAAAAGGAGAAAAGTTATTAACACTTTTATCAAATTATAGAACAAACATATCAAAATACTAGTATTTTTTTATCAAAAAACAATGTATTATTTACATGTATAATAACTAAGTAACAATCAAAGCGAGATTTCTTGTAATATTAAATAATAAGTAACACATTTTTAATTCGAATTCGAAAATTGAAGCGCGCTAAACACAATTAGGTATTACAAATTTTTAATCTCTTGTGATACGAACTTGAATTCAATCAAACTAGTAACATCATAAATTGGTCTAATTTTCAAAAAATATCACAAGCATTTCATTAATTTATTCCAAATACATCACCAGCTTTTCTGTAATCCGCGTTAGCATTAATTGTACCATTATTGTTTACAATCGCACATACAATGGAACCTCTTTGTGAATACCTCTTGGTTTTATGCCCAAGTGCTTCCAACTTTTGGATAATTTGCTACAAATTTAAAATATAATGTAAATAAAATTTCAATAATGCGTAAGGTGATCTTACATCCAAAACTCCATATTGATATTCAATTTCCATTGGTAACAATTGATGATGAAATCTGGGAGCATCCACAGCCTCTTTAATATTTTGTCCAAGCCAAAGATAACGTATCATCACCTAAAGTTTTTGGGTTAGCTTTTGAAATACAATAAAAATAATTTTATATAATACCAATGCCGTAGCAGTCGTTATTTTTGTTCCACCTGCGGCACCAACTACCATTTTCACATCACCATTTTTATCCGTAATAATTGCAGGTGTCATTGAAGATAGTGGACGCTTTTCTGGCACTATAGCGTTATTTGGCGATCCCGATAAGCCATGATAGTTAACAATACCAGGAGAAGAAAAATCATCCATTCCGCTATTTAGCAAAATTCCAGTTTTAGGCGAAGTTCTACCATTACCAAAACTACAAAAGGACACATCAATTTTTGTTTTGACATATAACAACAATCTAAACATACTATATATTAACAGTACTAGTTACAGACACGGCGTCGCCATTTTCAGCTAAAACTGAAATGTGAGCAGTACCATGATCTTCTTTATTGTAAAATACTGCACCATAATCCTTCGGATCTTGACTTGTACCATCGTCACGAATTTTTTTTCTAATATTTTCTGCATAATCCGGCGAAGTTAAATTTTGCACAAGCTGTAAGAAAAACCTAAATATATCAAATGAATACATATAAATGGCGTAACCTACCTCAGTGACATTAACAAATCTTGGATCACCAAGTTCAGTTCGCTCTGCAAAAGCCCACTTAAAAGCTTCTATTATTCGATGATACGTTAAAGCAGTACTGTCGATATCTTCAATGCTTTGCGAAGTAAAATTGTACCCATTTAAAATATTCATAATAAATCCTAATAATAATCCCGAACCTGGTGGAGGATTTGAATACAAACGATCTCCGCTGTGAAATTTAATTTCCACTGGATCTTCAAATTTCGCTCTAAAAAATTATTGTATACCAAAAGCAAAGAATAAAATTTCATCTGTATACTTGTAGCTACTTAGATCTTCTTGAGTAAGTATACCACCGAGCTCTTTCACGTCTTCTAGAAACAGCTTACCAATTTCTCCATTGTAAAATACCTCGACGCCACCGTCAGCTATGGCGCTTAAAGTTTTGCAAAGCTGAGTCGGTTTGACTAACGATCCAACCTTTTTAGGGGTGTTATTGGAATCCAAAAACCAAGATCTATAAAATAACTTTTAGAGAACATATAAAAATATTTTAACTATCCCTACTTTAAAACATCATCTCTCATAATTTTTGACATTTGGTCGAATTGTGATTGGGTTATGTTGAAACCATTATTGCAAAGGTCGACTGATGGTTGAACTACATCTTTCCATGGTAACTTACCAAACCTTTGATGAGCTTCCCAATACCCACTTAGTTCTCCAGGTACAGCAATAGCTAAAGGTCCTGAAATGAAGTTTGACTCCAGTTACATAATATGTTCATTGGTTATATTTTGTACGTACCATATCTTGCTCCTGTAGGATCATTATCGAACATACCAGCTGTTGCATTTAATGGGGCTGCATCTCTAGCATTAAGACTTGTCGCAGTGTTATTTTCCTTACTATAAATTGTCATCAAAAAACCTCCTCCGATACCCATGGCTTGCATGTTAATGATTCCATTGCAAAAAAGAGCTGCAATTGTTGCATCCACTGCAGTTCCATTTTGTTCTAAAATTGCTCTAAAAAAAGTTATCTTTCATTAGTATAATGTTTAAAATTAGGTATTTTTAAACTACAATAATTAAATAGAAAATAACTTAAAAAAGATATTTTTGTGGTATTTAGTAGTATGTGATGTGAAAATAATAAATAAAAAAGTTAAAATAACAAAATTACAAAATTCAATTTTGTTTGGTATATTTGCTCTTACTTCTTGTTATTTTTACTGTTATACATGACTGATGATCGGAAATAATCATGAAATAAAGGCCTTTATATTATGTTACAGAGTTTTTTAGTTTTTAGTAATTTTTATCGTTTCTATAGCGCAATTTTTTCAGATTTCTATTTTCTTGTTTATTCAAATATTCTAAGTTCAACCCTGTTAAATGTGAATTATTGTCATTTTGGTTTCTTTAAATATTATATTTCTTTGTAGTATGTAATTATTTACTTAACAGTTAAAATTTATTATTTTAACATTTTATTACGTTTTATTATTTTTACAATAATTAAAATTGATTTTATTATTAATGAATATTTTTGGTTAATAAAAAACAGCTACACCTATTTGGTGTTTACAAAAATATATATTTTGCTATTGACCTTCTAGCTTTATAATAAACCTTTAACGGTAAAGGTTAATGATAAGTTATTCGTGATATAAAATATAATAACAATGACATTATGATATAATCTACATATTATTACAAAAAAGGCGAATCAATAAAATCACCCTTATATTTTTATTTTAAATATTCAGAATGGCTATAATATGGTTTCAAGATAGTAAGGTAGGAATATATGATTTTAAATAAATAATAAATTAAATAAAAAACTATTTGTTTACTTTTTTGTCTTATTGGCAAATAAGTTACCTATACCACCTTGAACTCAATAATTTAATAAATAATTTGTTTTGTCGTTCTGATATAAGAATTTTTATGCAAATATTAATTATTTAATAATTTTTAAAATAACGCAAAATAAACTTTTATAGACGATATTATATTTTTCGCGTCATTCGTTTTAGTTAAAGGTTAACAGTTTATCTATGATCTATGTCTGGAATAAAATCATGTGGAATAAAATAAGTAAAATGAGGGAAATATTCGTATTAAACTTTTGAAGACTTAAATTTTCATATTTTGCTGAAAATCTAAAATTGTTTATAAATAAAAATATAATTAATACCACGTCAACAAGGTTCTTTGTTAATTTTAGTTAAAAATTGCAAAACAAAGCCAACAATACTTTAAAAATTATTGAGATAAAAAGCAGTTAAAACAGCAAATTACAAGGTTATATTGAAAATGTTTTATGCTATATAATTATTATCATTTATCTATCTATTTATCTAAATAATTTTGTTATTAATATTACAATATTTTAGATTATATACTTAATTTGTATTTATTTATTTAAATGTGAACTTTATTGGTTAAGTGAATTATGGCGATTAATTTTAGGTAAACAATTTGATATACCGGGGAATACCATACTTCTTTAAAATTTTCAAATTTTGCAGTGTTCAAATACAATCTTTAACCATAGATAACAGTTATTTATTATATTTTTATCGGATGATTGATGTGTATTTTTATGATATTAATAGATATGAAAATATTACATAAGAATAAATTTTTATGTTTGTTTCATTCACCTAGAGATAAAATACAGTTATTTTCTAGGCCATTAATCATATAATAGAAATCATTTTATTTAAATGATGAAACTTATTACTATTATACGTTTTATTATTAATATAAAATTGCTTTAATAAGCGAAATTTTAATATCGGACAATTGCCATTGTGTAAAACTAAACAATATCCTTGAATAATCCTTCCCTACTTAATCCTACCCAGCACTTTTGGCGGAACATAATTTTTTATTAAAGAAAAAACCCTTTTGGTACTTTATTTCTAATAAAACGTAGAATTGTTTTAGAATAAAAATAAATTTTTGTTTCTTTTTTTTGTCCACGTAAGAATTTCATTGTTCACATTCAATTATTCATGTTTTAGAAATTAGAACAATGTAAGTTGGTGTCTTATCGTTAACAGTGGGCGATAAAAATATTATTTTAATAAACAAAAGTAGCTGATTATTAAATATAAATTAAAAATAAATGCAATCGAATCTGTTTCCGTTAAAGAAGTTCATATACTGCGCCATTTTTTAAATGCTAAAGATTCAACTTCGTTAATTCTTTTGTTTAAAAAAAGCCGTCCTTCTGCTGGTAAGTTTTTTATCATCATTTAGCAACTATCACCTTGATATTATGTTGACCTCAAAATATATTGTAATTTCAACATGGTGGCAACACTGCGGATAATAATTGGCCCACGTAGTAATCAATAACAAACAAAGATTGAATAAAACAAGTTTTACATTTAAAATATTTATTTATCATCTAATAAGCATAAATGCATCAATTATTAAAGAAATTAGTTGCACAAAAGAAATATTAGGAAATTCTCAACTACAACAATGACATAGTTACCAAGGCTGTTAGAGCCTTATAGGGTAACAATAGAGCAAAGTCTTCACAAAAATAAATCACAAAACCTTAACTTAGCAAATTGTCTTTGTTATATTTTAATATCACAAAGTTTTAATAAAACAGGCACTAATTTTTAGTTTTAACTTCCTTTTTATTTGATTCTGTATTGACTAGCTTCGTAAGGATTTTTCTTGAATGTCCACTTGGGTCGAAATGGTTTGTATGCTCGCTTGCTTCTTTCTTGGTTCTTTGTTTTCCACTGTGGCCCGAATAAAGATGTTTATCGTGGTCGAAATTGTAATGTTCGTATTCGTCAAAATGAGCTTCAGACATTTTGTTTATATTGTAATATAAAATACTTGAGTCAAATAATACACTCGACTAGAACTCGCGAAGTAATAATACAACAACGCCCAGGATATCGTTTAGCTTTATAGCTGAAATCGCGCGAGCGCATGAGAGAACACACGTACGTCATTCTATTTTTAATTTGTTATTATTTATTTCGTGAGGTGATGTATATAAACTATTATTGTCAGTTGCGCAATCATTTTAAAAACAACAGGTTAACAACCCACTTGACATAGTGGCTTCAAATAATTTAACGCATAATTTTGTTGTACCTACTGCATTTCGATCGTACGGTATTATAATACAACGTAGGTATATAATAATTTATAATCGTTATTGTAACCAACTACTTTGTTAAGTCGACCAATGATCACCATGAGATTGTTGTAGTCAGTTAAAAATATTGCGAAATTTTTATATTCTTATCGGTTAATTTGTTTTTCTCTATGGATGAATTTTCAAAAAGTTAAAATTAAAGCAATGACACCTTTTTGGATCAAAATGTAAACACTTGTCACGAAAGTTGACTTACTTAAAAGATAACGAGCAATAGGTACAGATTAGATCTGATACTTTAGCAAATGCATTGGGGTCACTTAGCAGTTTTTCCCTATCCTAATATCTCGATCAATTAATTAAACCGCTTTCGTTAAAGTAACAAATAATATGAAAGCGCAATTTCTTAAATAAATGTTCAAGTTTGGTTTAAACAGGTCAACTTTTATCATTTTGACCAAAAATGTTTACTCAAATCTATAATATCATAATTGGATACCTACATTGATTAGTAAACAATTTCATCGAGTTAATAAAAAACGGTGCATGGTCTGAATCAATGGTAGTGTACCCACCAACGCAAATATGAAACGTATAGGATAAATTAATGTGTGGCAAGATTTAATAACTGTACTTAACATTAATTGCCTTGTAATTGCATTGACAATTATAAATAACCACATTGTAAAAAAAATGGGTTTATAATAACAGTAGATTTACATTGTAAAATTACAGATTTAATTTTACCTAAAAAATTACCCATTTTTAACCGACTTCAAAAAAGGAAGAGGTTATCAATTCGGTTGTATTTTTTTTTATGTTTGTTACCTCAGAACTCCGTCATTTATTCCGTCAAAATTCTTTCGGCGTTGAATCAAGTATAGTTCCAAGTTGGTCCCATTATAATTTCATTCGTATTGAACCTTAAACTTCGAAGATAAACCGGAACAACCGTCAAACTTCTCCTCAACTCTCATCAAAATCGGCTTAATAACGCATTGAGTACTGAGTACCTGTACCTGTTTTATATTACCTGTTCTTGCCCGGTGGGTCACAATCTTTTCTTAAGTACCCTACTTTTATTGATCTTCTAAGTAGTACGTTAAGTATAAGGTAAATAGTAAATACATTTATATCAACTATGATCGGATTTTCAAAATTCTTTTTGCGTTTAGTAGGTCTACCCATACTCGCTTTCGATAAATAGTTACGAACCGCAACATGCACTAAAAAGGATGAAATAAAAAATTAAAAAAAAAACCAACGTCAAAAAAAACTACTGTGAATAAAATGCACTAAAAGGTAAAAAATAATTACGTTATTTAGTTACTTCAACTAGCTGGCATAGGCGGTTAATTATTGCAATCTTTGCAGTCGGTGCCGGCCAAGCTTTTAAAAAATTTAGTTTTAGTAATTTAGCCAGCTTGGCTGGCACCGACTGCAAAGATTACAATAATTGACCGCCTATGCCAGCTAGTTGAAGTAACTAAATAACGTAATTATTTTTTACTTTTTAGTGCATTTTTTTCACAGTAGTTTTTTTTTGAAGGCGGTTTTATTTTTTTTTTAATTTTTTTATAAATGTAAATTTACCATAAAAGTTGTGTAATTTCAAGTTTCACAAAAAAAAATGTAAAATTACCCAGAAAATAAGACCATTAAGGATACATTAAAGGTAATCAGTGGTGCCATTTTCTATAAAATTGTACAATTACCATCTAACTCTGTAAAATTACTCGATAAAAGTACATTTAAAATTTAAAAGTAACCGGGCATTTTACATCTGATATAAATTTCTACATAGGTTATGTAAATTCCTCTTAACGTGCACCTGATTGGTCGATTACCTTATTGTTTAATTAGTTTGATAATGTGTTTGATTATTTACTGATGTGAAGGTTAATATCAAGAAATTTTAGTTTTAAAATTTTACATCCGCTGTTTACGAAACATTCCGACGAGGTTTATTACTATTTACCAGTGGCGACTCGTGACATTTTCCAGTGGGAGGGCACAAAATTTAAAAAAAATATTTTTTAAAGTATCTATTTATAATGAAAATCTCTATCCTTCTATCCTTATTGTTAGAAAAATGTTCAATTACTTTATCATCATAATCTGGTATTCCTCGAACAAAGTTTTTTCAATAAACAGAACTGCCAGAGCATTTAATATGCATTTAATTTAATAGCTTTGAGAAATCAATTTATCGGTGCAATATTTAATTTGGTTTGTAATTCTGTCACACTATATAAAATTTAATTTTATTGAAAAAAATAGATAACATTTGCATTGTATAACCTAATGGTTTAATAAACGACCAGAATCGTTTACAAATTTGTTCTTCATACACGTGACGAAATATTACACTAACTGTTGTTGATTTGAATAACCTTTCTTTTTATAAAATTAATTTTTACATGTTACATAAAATTGAAATAAATAATCTATAGTTTCGTCGGCTTCTATAGCTAAAACATTTGCAGAGTTGATTTGCGTGATGACTTCACGTTCATAAACTGCAAATATTGCGTCTAGGAGTTCGTTTTGTATCGTTTTTGAAGTTGCTTTATATAATTTTGCTTCTTTTATATTATGTACGACAAGAACGAAATCGAATTCAGCAGCAAAATCGATTAAACTCAAATAAATACGATAATCGAAAATATATTGTGGTGTTTCAAAGGGATTCGCACCCACCCTACAAATTTTGATAAAAATTTTGTTTTAGTAAATTTTAAGTTGTAAGATTGTAAAATTGGACAGGTGGGTGCGAAAAGAAGGAGATACGAGGCTTTTTGGTCAACTATGGCCGACAGCGGGTGCGAGATTTTGTATGCCCGTTGAAGTTGATTTTTGATATGAGATTTTGTTAATTTAAAATTGTGAGTAGTATTTTGATTTAATTTAAATAAATTGATTTGATGCGAATGCATTATTGCGCCTTTTTTGGAAGTATTTTTTTTGATATTGGAATTGGTTTGAATATTTTTTTATGAGTTCCTACCGAGCGAAGATTGTAAGTTAATTTGGTTGAATATTTTGAAAAAGGAGCATTTGAAGTAATAAACTGGATTGTATTGGAAATTAGAAAAATTAAAATTACATTTGTAGGAACGAATGTGCAAGATTGATAAGCCGACGAATTGATAGTAGTAATTGAAACTTCTATTCCTTTTAAGAAGTAATAAAATTTTACATTGGATCATAGACGATTTAGCTAGGACTATTTTGGAAAAAGATCTTTTTTTTTGAAGCACTGGTAATTATTATTTATCATTACAACTTTAATTGTCGCCGTAACTGGCATAGGAACCGACTCTTGAGTAGAGCTCAATGCTGCCGACCATTGATAAGCTAGCCGAGGTAAACAAAAAAAAAATAGTAAAGGCTTCTTCCAATAATTTTTGGAGAATACCACTGCAATATAATATAATCGAATGTCGATAATCCCTAACACATTATAAGCAATTTCTTCATTTATATGATTAAATAACTTCACCCCTAGTAACCCACGGAAGTTTTTCTTTTTTTAACAACTAACAATAAAAACAAAATAGTTTATTAGTAATTATTATGTATTGCTCAAAATGTATATTAAATACTTGATACATTTTAAACGTAAAAACATAACACAACTTATAAACTAAGCACAAAACAAAAACATGTAATACACTACTGGTGTTACGAACCCAATTGTTAACCGATAAGGATTTCTTAGAGTGTGACCAGTTTTCAACCTGTCGGTCGATTTGAAAAATGTATTTTTAGTATATACGAGCTTGACTGTCGCTCACTATCGTTAGCTGGCGTTTGGGTGGCGATTTGCGTGATCCTATTATAATGTTTGTTGGCATAAACTACAAAATAATGTAATATAAAATTTATTTTTTAAATAATTAATTAAAAATTAATTAGAAAAATAAAAATTAATTAAAAAATAAATAAATAATTTTAAGCTAAGCCTTGGTTTTGGTTTTGGGATGGGAGGGCACGTGCCCCTGTGCCCTTTAAGACAAGCCGCCACTGCTATTTACTATTACATAAAGTACGCAATAGTCAGTGCTCGCCTAATATTTGTAAAAACAAATTATGTGTAGACTTAAATTCGAGTTGGAAACTAAAAATAAACGAAAACTCTTTTTAGAAGAGTTTTTTTTTACTGTTTAAAAGAATAGTTGTTTTAAATCGTGATCTCGTAAATCATGAATCTCGGGTAAAATTGGTAGGTACGTTTACAGTTTTAAAAGACTTTTATAAATCGTAGCTGATAAGAATTTTGATTTTTTGTTGTTTTAAAGTAGGTAACAGTTTTACAGAACAATAATCACAAAACTGATATATTTCGATGACCAACCTACCATTTATGTTCTGAGGTAAATTATAATTTTATGAAATTTTGGTATGGTTAATAATTTAATCTGTATTCGTTGTTTTTATTGATTATTATTGTTTTTAATACAATGTTTATATTAAAAATTTCAATCGAACAACCATCTGAGCGTTTTTCTTTTCGAGCCATCTTTTAGTAAGCCATCAGACAAATTAATAAATATTTGAATAAAACGAAACATTATTATCCTGTATTAAAAAAACCTCATTTCATTTAAAATTTTGTTTTATGTTTTATGTACTGGTATAATACTCATTATATTACACATAGTTTGATTTGAGCTACTGCCGAATTATTTGTACCCTGGTTAGGATTCCACGTTTAGCAGTAAGTTCCAAAATACAGTCCCTAACGATATATTTTATGTACGTAGTTACAATACTGAAATTAGCAATTATTATAGTGTTTGATGACCTATTTGATAACGTAATATTAAAATACACGACAGCAGACCGTCGTGCATCGTATTTAGTTTTGTTCGAACGAATCTAGAATGTTGATGAAAAAAAACTGACAATTTGAATTTTTGATTTTTTTAGTATTGCAAAAATCACAGTATTAAAATTAAATATGAATAAAGTAAATGATAGCGAAAAGTATGATATGCTGTATGCATATCTCCATTGCAGGAAAAGTCCTACTTCAACCGTACGAGAATATAACAAGTTATATCCCCTTAGGTACCAACCAAGTGTGAAGGAAATTAAAGAATTGATTCATAATTTAAAAACATATGGTTCATACGACGAACTTAGTAATCAAGAAAAAATAAAACATGCGAGAAGTAAGAAAAAAGATTTGCAATAACCGTAAAGATGTAATCATATAATAATTTTTTTTAAATAAAACTAAATTGCCAATTAAATATAGATTTATAAAATGTAGTTGCAACTTTGTTTGTATTGACAAAATAATATTATGTTACGTAACACTGCGTGTATCAATGTTGAAGTAAGAAGGAACCCAAAGAAATTTGTTCAAACGAATTATTTCTAGAATTTAAATAATCACTAGCATGAAAACCAATACATTAATTAAATTTAAATCTCACGTACAATATAAACTAAGGTTTGGGGAGAAAAAACCATACAAAACACGAATTACTCCCAAGTATTATTATTTATTATTAACGGGTTGTGGTGCATGGCCCCCACAGCACCGAAGCTCAAGCTTACTCTCAAGCAACATTATTGTCAAGTTTATATTTTGGAATTTTATAATTGTTCTGCTACTTTATCATTTCATGGTTATTGTGAAGACGGATCTGCTTGTTGTTGTTGTTTGTTATGTATGCTATGTAAAAACATATTATTAACTTTGCAGATTATAATGACCTATTTCACAACTGCAAGTTGTGCGGTTAAATAATTGTTTAAAATTTTAAAATTAGTGTGAACGTGGTGACTTCCAGGCCAACTTTCACCTGTCAACCTACCCAGTAAAGCACCTATTTTTCTTCTAGTTACGTAAACTACTATTAATTGATATTGCAACAAACTAGAAAATTATAAAAAATGCGAAAATATTAAATCAGATTTAATACCATATAAGTGATTGCCTGATCTATTTAATAAATTGATGACGCGATTTTAAACATTTAAAAATGTGCTAACGTAATTGCAAAATACAATATTTAATGCTAGTGTGGAAAACGACATTTTATTTTTGGGTCGTTAATAAAATATTTAGAAAAACCACTGCAATAATATTGGAAGATCAACTTGAAAAATTTATTAAATAAAAAGTAAGTTATAGTATAAATACTTATTACTATAATAATAAATTCTTTTTATTAGTTAATAATTAAATTTTATGTTTAGTAATATTAAATGATAAAAGTAATAAACGAAGGTTTTGTCTGTAATATTACTACTTATATCTAATCTCCTTGTTAACTTGTGTTTGTAAATATTTATTAAAATGATCCTTAACGATATAATTAAAATTAAAATTTATTTTTGAGATAATTACAAACTTGCAAGAAACTTGCAAACTTACAAGCGTAATCGCAATTTTAGCAGATAATTTCTTTCAATTAATTTACTAATAAGAGTGGCGGCTGGTAATTTGATATAAATAGGAGAGACTAAAGAAAAGCAGGGACATTAAAAAATATTAATCTGACTTGTGCAATAATAATTATGTAGGTATTTAAAGTTTAATAGCGATTTAGGATTTTGTTTTGAGAATTTTAGGATGACTCCTGGAATAAAATTAAGAAAAACAACAACAATAACATTTTTCCCCAATTAATTTCTTAAGAGAACTAAATTGATCAGGAAGTCAAATTAACTATAAAACTAAAATAAAGGAATACAAAAGTTCGACGCTCCTGATCAGATTTCTTTTAAACTTTGTAAGTACATTTTACTAACATAAAGGAACTTCCCTTCATCAAGTTTGAAGTTTTCTCTTTAATAATTCTTGAGCAAATTAATTAAAACTTTAGTTTTACTTTACATCTTTGAAAGTTATTTCATGTATTCGGCGCAGGAGATTCGGTGCAAGCAATTCGGTGCGGGCTCATTCGGTTCGTAATCGTCCAGCACGAAAACTATGTTTAGGTTGATCGAATGTCGGGTTTTAATAATAATAATAATAATATAAATTTGTGTTCAAGCATTGCATGATACTTTCTACATCATTTGTACTTGCGACAATATAAGCTAAAAGATTTGCATCAAAATATGTCGTGCCGTTATTTGAAAAAAATTTGAGATACTAAAATTTATAACAAAATTAACCAAAATGACGATTACGTGGAACCGAACAATTATTGCACAAGACTGACTGGATACAGACCAAAACTAAGTGCAAACTGAATTTTGATTGTTAAATTTTCGAAAGTAGAGATTATAATTAAAAATAAAAATTTGTAAATTAATTCGGTTTGCGCTCAGTTGGATGAATGCATTAATAATGGAATTAAACCAGTAAGATATAATTTAGTACAAATTCTAGTTATATTAAGTTTAATATCTACTACTTACTTTCCAATTTCAGCGCATGGTACAGCATCTGCACAAACGGCAGCTTTTCCAAATGTTCTGAGATGAGATGCAGAGGGAGGAAGTTCCTTAGTAGGATTGGGTGGCACTAGCACTCCAGAATCAACTTTATCAAAAGCTCCAAGAAAATAAGCTATTATAAGACCTATGGCTATGAGAACAATTGCAGCTACAACTCCAATGTATAAAGGACGACATCTAGGCCTAAAAATAAAAGTTTTACTATGTAGGTTTAAAATAAAAAATAAAAAAAATTAAAACATTAATTTAATATTTTATTATTTATTCCAAACTTTTATATTAATAATTCCGAGGCCCGGTCAGTTTTATATTACATTATGTTTTAAAATTTAAAATTCTGATTAATTTTTTTCACTTGTTATTACTTTCAAAATTTGTAATTATTAGAAGAAAAAAGAAGTAAAAATTGCTTTTAAAATACTAATTAGGTATATCCTTATTTTCTTTACTAATAATTTTTACAAATCGAATTAAATGTCTTTTAGTATATTAATATCTTGTAAAAACCAATAAGTTTATATAATAATTGTAATGCTAAATTCTTTTTATTTAATTATTTTTGTTCTCCAAAAATTATTTTAAAATTAAACCACAATTTTTGTACAAAAAAAATATTGCACCTTCCTTTGTTTCTTTCCACAAAAAAACTAAATATGTGTATAAAATCAAGAAACTAAATTACTATTTCATTTAAAGGTCAATGTTGTTTTAAAATTCATGAAGCTGAAAGCAATAATTATAATTAAGCAAAATTAAAATAATTAAAAAAAAAAGTAGGATGTATCTACTTATTATTTGAAAAATATAAAATAATAATGCAATGAGAAAATGTGCCGTAGTAATGTACATTGCTCCATCTACACGAATATTCTGTTAATACAAATTGGTTTCTATAACAACCAGCTTTTGAAAATTTTGTGTTAAAAATATACCATGCAAGTTTGTTAAAATACATACGGTTTGAAATATTTAATCTTCTCTATCGGTCTTAATCTTTTACACCCTTTTTGGGCCAAATTATCATTTTGGCAATCTGCTTGATCAATAGCAGTACTTTGTTTACACCTAGCACGCCTAACCAAAGATTTTTTGGATATAGTTGTTGAACGATACGAATTTTTTAAATCAACCATATTTTTTTCCCATTGTCATGATTTTTTCAATAATAAACTAAAGCTACACATCTACCGCATCATCTACACATTCTTACTTGAAAAGAGCATGTAAACAGCAGTTTTTTAATAATCAATATTTTTGTATGTACAACGCGGCATGCGCTAAAATCTTATTCAAATTTTCAAAATAACAGCTTTGTTTGAAACATTTGAAAGTTTATTTGAAACAAATTACTTATAAGTCTAATTCAAGAATAAATAAATAAAAATATATAAATAAACAATTTTAAAGTTATCCAAGATTAGTTGCTAACAATTAAGAATAGTGTGAAGTTGCTTCATGGGCATTAAAAGTGGACCTTTTTCGACAAGAAATTTTTGTATTTGCGAGGTAAAATATAGAGCGTATCTGCTACACTACATTTCGCTTGGAAACTGCAAAAATTGTTTGGCAAAAAGTCACTTTTAATCCAAACGAAATACTTAATTTTTTTCTAAAACTAGCTCAAAAATCCAAAACGACATAGCAACTTATAAATTAATTTCAGAGTTTAAAAGTAAAACAAGTTGGTAATATTTTGATGAAAAAACAATGATCAAACTTAACAAAATGATAAAATAATAAAATTTTTAACTATTAAGTAAATAAGCTCTCACTTGTGATTTTTACTGTTATACATGACTGAGGACCGATAATAATTGTGAAATGGAGACCTTTATATTATGTTACAGGTTTTTTATTTTTTATTTTTAAGTAATTTTTACCATTTCTATAGCGTAATTTTTTCAGAATTCTATTTCTTGTTTATTCAAATATTCTAAGTTCAACCCTGTTAAATGTGAATTATTGTCATTTCGGTTTCGTTAAATATTATGGTTTCTTCGTTGTATGTATTATTTACTTAATAGTTAAAAATTTTATTATTTTAACATTTTGCTAAGTTTGATTATTTTAACATCACATGCAAAAATACTTAAAAAATTCTAACTTTTTTAGGTTATTTTCTATTTATAAAAACAATGGTTAAATTTGTATACATTTATATTCATAGCTGATATGTCGCAAAATTTATATTGGTTCTAGTTCCTAAGTTTAAAAGTTGTTGATAGTAGTACCAATTACTTTAAAGTGATTTTTAAAACTTAAAAAAGCAAAAATTCTATCCGACATATATAGCATATTTAAACAAATTTGAATAACTACGAAGAGCGTTCCAATGAATAATCTGCATTCCAAACTTTTTTAATCGGCAATTTTAATCATTTCTTACTGGTAGTTTCTTTTTGAAATGCAAGTCTTCTAGTTTTTCTATGTCAAGTAAATTATTATTTATGTCGACTGCTATATTTATTATACAATATAAATGATATGATTGACAATAGCTGTATTCTTTTTACCTATTTTATTTCCATCTCAGTTGCACAACTGAGATGAAGTGAGCTGAGACGAACTGAGTCAAAGTGAGAAAAAGATAAGGTAAAAAGAACAAAAATTTACTACTAACTGATTTTTGAATTTAATTATTTTGAAGTTTGGTAGTACTAATCAAATTGTTTTTTGTATTATTGTATAATGTCAACATAAACTTCAAAAAGACGAATTAAAAATTTAAGGTGCAGTAGATATTAAAAAGATTGCAATAAATGACAAGTTTAATTCAAATCAACCAATCCGGACCATTTTCCAATTTGTCTCAGTTGTAACACTTCAAAACAGCAAGATCAGTTTGGGTATGGAAGGGGATAATTTTGTCACGTAAAACTCAGTTCGGCACGGCACAGTAATTATGTCAAAAGGGTAAAAAAAACAACCTTTCAACTGAGTAACCGAGTATCTCAGCACAATCTCACTTAAAATAGGTAAAAAGAATACAGCTAATATTAGCATATTATGATAATATTTATAAGATTCAAATTTGTTTCATGTTAAAATAAATTTAGATTTCAATTTACAATTTACTTTTGATAATTCAACTAAATGGTTTTTGTCTTTATCAAAAGTAAGTCAAGAATTGAATTTTAATTTAACCTGAAAAAAATTTGTTCTTATCTTAATGTAGGTAAGCGATTAACATTAATACTTAAATAATCATGAAAAAATAAGTTATGAATATTTGAATAAATAAAATTTGTTAATTTCTTAAATAAAAACTTTTAAAAAACAAATTAAATATTCTAACACAGATGGTCTTTCAATATTTTTGTTCGTATTGGTGTAATATTTCAAATATTTTTGAAAAATATAAATTTTATTTCTTACTGTTATCCAGGTTCCATATAAAGATAATTATTTTCAAAATTAGTGAAAATTTGAGAACTTTAAAATAAATATTGATATTACCATTCATTTGATTCCACTCCTGTTAAATAGAATTGCCAACGTTTAAATTTTTGTTTCTTGCACGAAACATCATGTAGAGAGTCGTATTTGAAAGTTTCCTGAGAGCCCCTGAATACTTGAGACATTTTCTTGAATTCGTAAAAATTTCAAGCACTTCAAACAATTATAATATATTATTGTCACCTTTATAACTAAAGATTTTATAATACATATAAGCATTTTTTATTATTCAGATTACTTATCATGTTTATTACGTAAAAAAATAGTTATAGTAATAAAAATAGCTTGTTACAAACGCAATTATAGTATTATTTATCACATTGCTTCAAATTGTCAGTAAGCAAAAGCTATCATACGTACATGGCGGACATGGTATTTATTTGCATAGTAGTCGCTATATTACTAATTTGATTGCTTAACAGTTAGCATACGTAATTTTCAACTTTATTATAATTACAAAAAAAGTTCTAATCTAAAATAAATTTAAAATAATTTGACTCAAAAAAGGTAAAGTAAATTATTATCAAATTTTTTAATAAAGTAGGTGTATTAGGAACAAATGTTAAACTTTTGTGGCGATTTGTAGGATTAATTGAGAAAGAAAAAGATATTTAACAGTTATAGAAGAACCATAAAAAGTACGTTTGATTCAAATAAAAAAATGTAATTTTTTCTGAAAACACAAAAAGTAACTGTTAAATAGAATTAACGTTACTTTTACTGCCGGTGACGAGCGGAACTTTGCAATTTATTGTTTTCACAGAAAACTGTAACTTAGGTTTGACAATAGAATGACATAGAATTAAGATATATTGACGTTTTTATGAAAACCTATTTGGCAATGAATTTCGAAAAAATTTAAATTCTTAAACATTTTGTGAGCACTATAAAATTTGAGAAATAATTAATGTTTCTTGACCAAAATATTTTGTTATTAATAAAGATCTTGTAACAAACAAAAGTAAAAATTGAAATCGGACTAGAAACTGAGACACTTATTAATACCTTTACAATCATATTATTAAATAAATAATTAAATGAACAAACTAAAAAAAATGTTAAAATAATGAATTTTAACTGTTAAGTAAAGAATACACATACTCTACATAGAAACATAATATTTAAAAAAACAATAAAAACAACAAATTTACATTTAACAGGTTTGGACTAAGTATATTCGAATAAACAAGAAATGAATTTTGAAAACATTACTTTATAAAAATAATGAAAATTTAAAATATAAAATAAAAACTTTGTAATACGATATGAAGGCCCCTATTTCACAATTATTATTGATAATCAGTCGTATTTAACATGAGAAACTAAGAAATTAAAAAATTACTAAAACGAATGTGACTTACCAAACTAGACCAAACAATGTCACGTGTCTCAATGAAATTTAACAGTTAAAATTCATTATTTTAACATTTTGTTTAGTTTGTTTATTTAAAATTACATACTAACTACCACACCATAGACTTAAAAAATTCATTTTTTAGGTTAATTTTCTATTATAATTGAAGGGGCCAGTGGATAAAGGGGCTATGTGACAAAAACTGTTTATTGAGTAAAGAGCAATTTAGTTTTTTTTCTGTTGCACATAGCTCCTTTTTCAAGTTAAAATATCGATAAACAATGCACATTTCACATGGTAAAAGAGTGTATTAGTTGCTTTTACACATAGCCCTTTCATTCAGGACAAAATATCATCAAATATCAGGTCATTAAAAAATGTCACATAGCCCCTTTATCCACTTGCCTCTTCAATTATTAAATGGTTCAAAAAATGGTAGTAAAAACAGGTCGCAGACCTAATGCAAGAAGGAGAAGAAGAAGAAAGAATCTATTAATTCAGGAAATAATCATGCCAAATATCCCACGTGTTTAAAAAAAGACTGATTGAGTTTTGACGATTATTTTTCAAAACTGTTCGTCATTTTATGTAACAAATTTTCTCAGACAACATTTTGACCAAAAACTTCAAAATTTAATCGGATAATTTAGTAATATTTAATACTTAAAAACCTATTAAAACTTCTAATCATGATACTTCTAATTATCACTGGTGAAAACCAAAGTACAGCTTAACAAACTGTGTTCGACTACTTCCTGATGGTGACTAACAGATATTCGTAACTTTTTTTTTAAATAGATTTTCAAGTGGTTCTCTATCTGAAAAGATTTCTTCTGACCTTATTAATGACCACAAAAAGTGGCAAATTCTATTTAGAAGGTAGTTCACAAACATGTATTTATACAATAAGCTAACGAGAATGCTTTATCAACGTAGGGATTACATGTTTTATAGCTGTGCTGTTGTAATAATTGACCTTCGTTTAAAATAAAATTGCAAAGAATTTATTAATACATTTACGTAGTATTTTCACAAAAGACTATAAAAAATATAATAACAATAATATTGTGAAATGTATTAAATAATTTTTTAGATTTCCTTCAAGAAATTTAAACCTTTCCGTTTGGTTCATTTTTTATTCATGTGGTGTTTATAAATTTCATGATTAAATTCCCCATATTAGTTAGAAAAATACCTAAACTGATATTTAAAAAAATAAGAAAAGACTGGACTTGCTGCTTTTATTTTGGTAATGAAAGCGTAGTTCCGGACTGTTTTATGCAGACAATTCTACGATTTTTGTATCTCCCGAAAGGTAAACTGCAGACTAAAATCTTCTACACTTATTCCTCTTTTTATTTCCAATTTTTGCAATTCTTCCAAAGTTCCTCTGTGCTTTACTCAACGGTGTATCCTGAGTGCCCTTGGTGGGACATTAATACTGCTATAGATCTATTGAACCGTAATCTGACACCAGTACTACATTTATGGTCCCAGACAAATTATTTGGCATTAAATCCAGCATATCCTAAATTTCTGATTTGGATAGTCCTTCGTCTGTCCGTAGGGTTTTAGGTGCCACAGTGTTATTTGTGATAAGGTTGTTATAATGTGGGCATTGCCCTCCGAGCTTATAGTGACTTAGTTTTCGTTAGAAAGTTGGCCATAAAATTAATTTATGTTATTATAAGCTGAAATCGTATTGTTAATAATTTTATATCCTACTCTCGAGAAAGTCGGTTAGAATAAAGTTTTTTTGTTCCCGAAATCAAACCGAGTAATTCGACTTAGCAGTCGACGCACTATATTTATATTGTTGTTCAATTACAAACAAAAATATTGATTAACAGGCGAAAGACTATTCATATATTTATGATTTTTATTTTAAGACTCGTGAAATAACATTTTCAAAAATTTCATTTATTAAAAAAATAAACTAATTGCGTTATGTTATATAAATTTATCTACTTCCGGTAAATAAATGCGTACTTATCTCCATCAAATGGCGTGGATATGACGGCGGTTACTTGCTGCATTGATTAATATTTGTAAAATTCCCAAGGGAGGTAATATTATCTGACCTACGGCCCTCTGGCTTTCAAATCCTTCGCCGGTAATGTATCTCATATTTCCCGCGTAGATAATATACTATTATTTACCTAAAGTGTATGTAATATTTATAGTTATTATTTCAAATAATTTTTGTCATTAGTACTGTTTTTGCTAATGCACCCATACAGTTTATATTTTGGCTAATGGATGCATGCCCGTATAAAATGTATAATAAATAAATAAATAATTAGAAAAATAACATTTATAAAAACTCATTATTTAGTTCGTATGCGTTTTGATATTAAACAAATTTGAGAAAATTTTAAAATACTAGTACCTAGTTTTACATACAAACATTATAAAAAGGGCGTGAAGAGTGTTGACAGTTTTTGATGGATAGTATTGATGAATTATTGAAATGAAGTATTGTCAATATGATGTAATACCTTGACCTAGATTGCACATTGAGAGTTTAATGATTATTAAATTAAAAAATGATCATTTAAATAGAAGATTATTTCAATTATCATTAAACCAATGAGTCTGCGTTAATGAATTGGCAGTTGGCAGTTTTCGATTTATTATTTTCACGTGTGTTAGTCAATTGAAACTTAAAATGATCATTTTACCTAAATGATCGTTTGTAGTAACAATAATAATATTGACAGTTTAAAATAATTTAGTAATCATTGTTTTTATATGCCACGTTCGCGGTTTAGTAACGAGCATAATTTTATCATATTTTTTTACATCGTACTTTCGAAAACTGTGATAAAATTATTTCGTTAATTTTTAGCATAATAATGAGCACAATGGAAAGCTCCTACAAATTTTGCTTTTCGATTGAGCTGTTTACTTGTTAAGCTTTTTAATAGTTATATTTATATTAATAATTTTCAACATTTTCAAACAATACATTACTACAAACAGAATTAAATTTAATAACTGCAGATAACTTGAAAAAACTATCAATTTAAACTGTTATTCAATCTTATCATCACTTAAGTACCATGCAAAAAATTCATTATCCAGTAGCATATATAATTGAGTAATTAATTCAGATAATAAAATATATATTTCTTAATTAAAGTTAGTTCATAAAAAAATGTTAGGTTTAATATAAGCCAAAATAAAATTACTTACTTTTTGCCTACAGTTCCATCAGCAATATTCAGCGATGTAATGGTCATTGCGTGACGATCAAAGAGTCCCGGTCTGAAATAATGAACAAATTACAAGACTTAAAGCACACATCGTAATTATTAACTAATATTTTTAATTTTTCATACATCAACTAATTACTAGAAACGACTAGACAATCAGCATGGTTATCTTTGGTAAAACGAACTTTCAAAATTCCTTTATGAATTAAATTCTTTCTTAGATAGTTGAATGTAAACTACTAATTATATAATTTTTAAATATTTTTGTAATCTTTGACATTATTGATAAAATAGATGATGATCGATTGGGATTTTGTATTTTGAAATCAAATTTTTCAGTTGATCAAAGTTTTATTGGAAATTGTAGAAAAAACGATATTACTCAGTTTCTTCCTAGAATGAGAAGGCGAAATATTACTAATATAGTTAAAAAAAAGTATAAGAAGAATTTTTAAATTTCAAAAAATTCAAATTAAATACATTATCGTAATATAGGCACTCAACAGTTAGGTTTCTATTTTGTATTCTTAAATGGTTAACAATTCAAATTACAGATTTAATAAATTTTTTTTTTACTATAAGAACATAATCATAATCAGTGTTGTCAAGTTGTTAAGAAATTCAAGTTTTAAACAAATTATATTAGATAGTTAAAAAATTGGACAACTTACACGATTCACAAGAAAATATTAATTTAATCTTTATGAAAGGAAGGTAATATTTTGACTTCTATTATGCAAAATTTATTTTCTTTCTTAACACCATGTGCTGCAATTATTTGTTGCAGTAATTATTCGTTGCAAGACTATTTAATTTTTATAACAAATTACAGTGTACGGCAGGATGCATGATATTCGCAAACTTTACAGGTGTATATTATATAAGTGGTGGCCATTGAAATAAAGCCACCATAAAAAAATTCAAACATAATAATTAAAACAAGAAAAATTTACAAAAAACAAGCAAAACTAACGTTAACTAATTTTTTCAAATTCTTGAATTTAAACATAGTTATCCAAAGTGTTTTCAATACTAGAAATAGAGCCATTACAGTTTTTAAACTTGCTGACGTTAGTTATTGAAATGTTTTGGATTATACCATGTTAGTAAACAATATTAAAATTACAAAGTAAGTCCTGCGAAGTCCTAGTAGTCACTAGCACTAACAAGGGAATTATATGACCTCCGCATTTTTGTAATTTTTGCTACTTATTCTACTGAAAGTTTAGCCCTTCAATAAGAACTTCTCAAAGCAGTAGGGCCAGATGGGCAGAAATTTGCAAGAAAATCGACTTTGAAATATTGTCGAAGGAGTTTGAAGACAAGATGTGAAACAATTAGCAAATAGTTTCGTAGCACAGAGGCGAGCGAGTTGGACTAGGAACCAGTGGGTCTACGGTTCTATTCCCACCTTCGCTGGTTTTTCTTTTTAATTTTTTTTCTCTAGTGCGTATTATTTTCCTTAAGTAAATGCTCGTAATACACAAGAGCATCTTTCATGCGTAATTTAGCGAATTCACTGCACAGACTATCTTCAACGGTGTCTTCAGACCTCGTTAAATCGCCAGGCAAATTAACGGATAAATATTAAACATGATAACTTTTCAGTAACTACGCTAGATAAAAACTAAACTGTTGAAAATGTATTTTAGGATAAAAATATGTAGTTTTAGGATAATGTTGGTTTATTAACTTTTTATTTCTTATTAAAATCTAGTCAGTTGCATGGCTTTATTAGCCACATCATGTTTGCTATATCTACCAATCGTAAAATAAATAAATTAAATCAGATGATAAATTATAAATAAATATTAGGTAAATTATTTCCACCAGATGATATGTGCGATGACATATGAAACTAGTCCTGCTGAATAATAATAATTAAAACATTCGATTTTATATTTGTTAAAAAAAATTGAATGTATTTAATAAATTAAATGTTGACACATTTTAGTCTACAAGCATAAATTTAATCAATTTTACAATAATTAAATGGCGTGAATAAGCACTAGAGAAAAAAAAACTAGCAAAGGTGGGAATAGAACCGTGGACCCACTGGTTCCTAGTCCAACTCGATCGCCCCTGTGTTACGAAACTATTTGCTAATTGTTTCATATTTTGTCTTCAAACTCCTTCGACAATATTTCAAAGTCGATTTTCTCGAAAATTTCTGGCCATCTGGCCCTACTGCTTTGAGGAGTTCTTATTGAAGGGCTAAACTTTCAGTAGAATAAGTAGCAAAAATTACAAAGATGCGGAGATCATATCATTCCCTTGTAAGCCTAAAAATCGGTTAATAGATTCGAATCAATTCATTAAAAAATCGTATAGATGAAGTACTAGATCTTCTTGAATTTGTGTAGCACAGGTTCTTTAAATTATTGGATTACAAACTTGAAATACAATTATAAGCCAAAGAAGGCTTTCAGAGGTTTGACTTACCTGAGTACTCAGAATACAAATTTCACTTGATTGACCAAACATTTAAATGATGAACCGAACTTGAACCTTTTTAATCACTCGCTTGCCATATTTAAGAAGATCTTGCAAAACATAGAGTGGTTTTATTTCAATATTCTATTGCTTTTCGTATTCTAATTTTTGATTATCTCAAATATTTTATAACGTTCTTATTTTAAATAGTTTTATTTTTTATATTATTTTATCATGAAAAAATATGCCTTTAATTAGAGCATATGCATGTATAAAGAGCCAAATAAATATTTCCAATTTTACTTAAATTTACCTTTAAAATTAAAAATTTTTCGGATGAATGAAAAATTGAACGTTAAGCGATTAGAAAAAGAACTGCAACACAACGATACATAAAAATGTGTGTGCTGTCTAACATACAAATATCCAAGTTTTCTCTCGGAAATTATCTTTTGTAAGCATGCAAACAAACATTTAGGCAACCAACTTTTATTTTTAGAAAGCACAACAATTACTTTGATATAAGCTTTAAGTAACAAATTTTTATGGTCAAAAGTGAATTTTGATTTAATTTTAAGTGGTAACATTTCTCGTTGTAACAATGCCAATTTTGAAATTCAAACTACCAGATGATATCAACTTCTAAAATCAAATTTTTAGTATAGTGTGGGTGTATATTTTATACTCCATAAAAAATAAACTTGTAAATAATAATGAATAAAATTGTTTATAAAATTAACATTCCTATAATAACAAAGTTATATTATTAATTAGGCTTAATTCAAACTAATTTGATGACTAATTAAATATTTTCAATCTGAATTACCTTTGGTACTACAATATGAAAGTAAACAATTAAGGTAAATTAAAAAACCATTAAAACTCGAAGAAATTACTAACGCATATTTTTTAAACATTTTAACAAGTTGTCGATTAATGTATAATCGATAAGAAACTGATAAACATGAAATTTAAATTTAAAAATTAACAAGCTATGTATATAATAATTCAAAATTCAATTTTTAGTCGGTGTACAAATTTAACTTTAGCATTTGAATTTTTTTATAATTTCAAGTGTTACTATTTTATTTTTAATTATATTGAAATAAAATTAAATAAAACGTATTTTAAAAAAATTAAATTATAAGAAAAGAGCTTATTTTATTTTATTTAATTATTTATTTGCTTGATTTATAATTTGTTAATATATTGCTTTGAAAAATATCTTTAATTTTCCATGTTGCTGAAAGCTTATGAAATATAATTCGAATTTTATTGTGTTTGCTTTGTTAAATTTAAATTTGAATACAATTTTTACAAAGTAATAATTTTTTAATTCCCCAAAATTTCTACCTAATTAATGTACCAAATTTTATATTTGACACTTATGGTTCTCCGAGCACTTGAAAAACATTTTAGTAGGGTGTCAACCTTACTAGATGTACATATTTGTATATAACCCAGAGATCAAACTTGAGATTTAATATCATAGAAGTGATCTTTCACTACATGACTAAATCTTGGGAAAATTTGATATTGTTTTTCAATTTATTTCTTAGAAGATATTACAGGAGATCGTTTTGTGAAAATTTATATTTTAAAAACGCACGTGGTGTGTGGTTTGAAACAATTAAAACCATGGAAATCAGATAAAATGCATAATAGAATTTATATTATATACTACCATATTAATATAATTTATAGTGTAAAGCACATGCATAATATAGCAATTATTTGATTTTCATTGTTTCAAACCACAAGACCAGATACATTTTCAAAATCCAAATTGCCCTTCAGAATTTTCTTATCTAATTAACCTTCAAAAATGTAATCGATTTGATATTTTTTCATGATAAATGATATTTAAACTTTATTTTTAATATTTTTTCCTAACATTTGCTTTTTCAAACATTAAATTTTCGATTTTATTATTTCTTTTGAGCAAAGAAAATTAAAATATAAAACTTTTTCATCTTTATATAATATTTCTGATTTATTAAAAACTTTGCATTGTGACAACAAATGATCGACTATCGATTATTTTTTGCACCGAAAGGTAGTATTTTTAGTAAGTTACCATTAACAAAGATTACTCATCAGAAGCTACCGATCACCGATTACAAAATAAATTAGTCGCTTTTAAAAACCTTGAAACATCTCGTAAATCACAGTTCAATAACTATTATGTTATTGGGAAATATACAAAAGCGGAAATTTTTTAAATGAATATTTGATTCATGTGGGTTGCGGATGAAGTTGGGTAATTCCATAAAACTAGGTTTGCCAACTTAAAATGTAACCTTGCATACTATTCGGGTAAAATAAATAAAAATATAATTGCAAATATATAATAATAACGTCTGCAATTTATATCAGGTGATTTTTTATGGCGTTTAAAGTGAAATTCTATTTCTTTGGAGGCTAATTATCAACTGAAAAAATCTCCTTTTTCTTAAGAACTGCATAAAATCTAAGAAAATCTTCGTCGATCTGAATGTAAATCTTGAAATGTTTTAAAATAAATTTAAAATCATTTATTTTTTCAGTGCAATTCTCCCAATTTTTCCACACATCTTGCAAAATTTGTATAAAAATCTCTAAAAATTTTAAAATAAAAAAAAAGTTTAAAAGTTTTTCAGTAAAATGACACGTAAAAAACTTTTTTCAAAAATTATGCTAGTGCGTATATAAAAGTGTGTAATTGGAAAAAATTTACTTAATTGTAAAATGTACGAAACTAAATCTTAAAGTAATACTTGATCAACTCCTTCAAAAAATTCAATTTTATGAGAATGCAATCTATTGAACCTAAAATTTTAGAAAAGTACTATTCCGAAAAATTAATTTTTATTTTTTTGAATTTCAGTATCTATTTCAGACATAGCATTGAACCCTGCTGAAGTTCTGCAATAGTTTCAGCTAGGAGTGGAATAATTTTTATTGCTGCTGCCATAATGTATTCATTCCGGTAAATTCTGCAATTTACAAACCTACTTCAAGTTGAGAATTTTGCAGTCCTAATAAGCTGACGATAAGAAGATTTCAGCAATTCTCAACTATTGTGGTGAGAATGCGAATTATAGAATGTGCTTTGCTATTCTAATTTTGGTAATTCACAAACAAATGAAACGATTCAATTATTTGTAAAACTTCATGGAGGGATTTTAATAATAAAATTTCAAATTTATCATTATCCTTTTCAACAAAGTTTCTCCAATATCAGTGGTGTAACCAAAACCTCACTTGGGGTGCTCTATTACATTTCTTTCAATATTATCTTTACTGACAATATCGAATAGCTTTTTTTAACCTTACTGTAGTGCCAAATCCTAATCGTTCGGTCTATAGGATATCCGAGAACTGTTAGCTCTTTTCGATATATAAATGTATGTATTAATTTTAAATTTGTTTAATTAATTGTAAATTACGGTATTTATTACTAAAATACAATAATTATTTTTTAAGTGATTTCTTTAAGTTTCTGTTGACATATTTGCGGTATCCAAAGTGACGATATAAGCTGTCACTTAATTAAACCATCATTAAAGTGCCATATTTCAATTAAAATGTTACAATATTGGTTGCCTATTACATTGTAATTATTTTACAAAACTACGTTCGTAAATTCCAAGTCCAATGTTATAGTTGTGATAATATGCGATATGGTCAATAATTTTTATGAATAATATTTGCTGCAATCATAATTATTCGTTACAAATTTGTGACTTGATTAAATTTAGCCTTGAGTGTTCTACTATAAATTCGTTATTAAAAATTTTTAAATCGCCAATTTGACAACATGCAACATAAATTTCGAAAGAAAATTATTTAGTACATACCAGAAAAACTTACATTTTTAAATGTAATTTTTTAATCAGTCACTTAAATTTATGGAAAATATTAATTTTGGCTTTAGAAGTATATTTAATAAAAAAACTGGTGTTGACTAAATCACTTTTTGTTAACCTCATAAGTTTTTGGCACTCGGTAAATCATTTAACACATTATTCCAGTTAACTAGTAAATAAAATGATGATTCTTAAATCGAATGTTTGATAAAAATGTGACTAATATAAAAATGCATGCATGCATGGTCACTTCAAAAATTATCATTTGGTTAAAAAATATCTTGCAGTAATTGTTGAGGATCACTTATAATACATAATTGCGCGATTATTTTCTTAAACTTAAATTTGAGATTAGAGTAGCACTTGGGTCCTTGGCTATCCACTTATACTAAAGCTGTAAGAGACGTCAGATCTTTTTTCGTATCTTCGAAAAAACTTGGCGGCGCAGCCGCCCGACGAGCGGAGCGAGTAAGGAGCCCGACCGGATCTAACCGGTAGGCTATTTTGCGAGACCGCAGGTCGAGCCTTTCGAGGCGTAAATTGCGAAAAACCGAGGTGCGAAAGGTGCGGCCTACGACGTTCTTTGTCGCACGATTTGTGCTGATTTTCGAGAAATCGCGTGCCTTTTTTTAATCGTACCATGTCGCATCTCTTTCCGAAGCACGCGAAACGGGTTAGACAGAAAACCGTGCGAGTCGCAGTTTGATTCGTAAAATTCGATAAATTAATTAAATTATTTCGACGTTTTGACGTTTGAGGAAATTTTATGATTTTTTCAAGTTTTTTGTACGCGGTCGAGCGGAGCGAGACCGGGGAGCCCCGAAGGGGCGACCCGTAGCTTCTTCGAAGCCTTGCGAGTCGAACGGTGCCCGATACGATTGGCGCCGAAGAAATTTTAACATTTAATTTTGCGCGCAAAGAGGCGAAAGTGTAGGTGGCGAGTCGAAATTTTTGAAGGGGCCCCGACTATCGCCGCTCGCCGTGGAGCAATAAGAAATTTTCGAGTCTCGCCGAGGGTTCGAACGGTATCAACGGAACCTTACGAAGCGATAGGTACAGGGCACAACCGGCGCGCACCAATTTTTGATACTTAATTTTTCGTTCAAAAAGGTGGAGGCGTGGAAAGCGGGCGAAATTTTATAATGGCGCCCGGGGTTTAGTCGACAGGCTTGGTGCGGGGGGCGATCGTCGAGTTCCGCCATGGTGACAATCAGCTTCGTACAAGTCTTGCGCTTCCGTGGATGTGCCACAAGCGTGGTTTCGAAAAAATATTACACTTTGATTTTGCGCAACAAGAGTAAGATATGTAAAAAGTTTTGCAAATTTATTCAAAATGGCGTAGGTTTCGTCGATCGTCATCGCGCGGGGTGGAATTTTCGAGTATCGGGGGGGCCCCGGCCGGCTTCGTACGAGTGTTGCGGATGTAAAGGGGTGCCGTCGAGTCGGATGCGTTACTCGAGACACCTTCTGGCAGTGTTTACACCGCCAAGTTTGTCAAAGTCGTTGGAATGTCGAAGCGAATTACGGCATTCGATTTGAAAATTTCGATAGTTTTACTACTGTGCGAGGGGGCCCTCGGCGATGGATTTGGCGGAGGGATCAAGTCGACGCCATTGCATAGAGTTTGAAATCACCAAGCACTCTGTACGTGGAGGAATTTTGCATTTTGTTAGGTTATGTCGATTGCACCGGTAAGTTTGCGAATCTTTTCCACTACATTGTGTGATTATTTGTATTTGTAGGTGGTATGCCAGCAAAGGCGAACGATTTGCACATTCGTTTTTCACCATCTCATCGCAATTTGCCATCGGTTAAGTTCTACGTTGGCCAAGACGAACCACAAACCGAGGTAGTCACAAAGGTGCTCAAAAGTTTAGATCGATCCTACCGGTGGCGGTGGAGGTGAAAATTCGGGTGTGTAGCGATTTTTGAAAGTATGGAAGTTAGGTTTTGCGTTTTTAAGCGATATCGATCAAAATCGATCGACAGCCAAATGTTACGAGTCGACGTTTTTCATGTGGAGATGACATAATTTTACATATCGTTGGGATTTTTGGTTGGAAATTGTGTCGTTCTTTGCTCGAGGATATGAATTATTTTGATAAATGTAATACCAATGTCGGCCGTTGGGTTTTTAAGAAGAATTGAAGGATAGTTATTGATTAATTGATTTTGTTACGTGAGTGTAATTGGAGAGGCATAGCTGTCACAATGTAAATTGATAAGAAGTGCAATTGTCAAGAACAGTAATCGACCGTCGATGCTGTTAATCAAATTTGAAGGTTGCATAAATTAATATGGCCCAGGAGCATCTCGACACGAGGAATAGTTGTGTGTCCACGGTATTTACAAAAACACGAAGGTGGCCAAAAGGTTGCGTGATTCAAGGAATCTACGTAGGAAAATAGTGTTGTACATTTTGATTCTTGCACAATTACGTTGCGTCTTATTATTTCAAGAGCGAGATTCGATGACAACCGTTTAATTAAAATGCTTGGCATTAAGGAAAGTTTTTATTGTTAATCGAATTGCATATGCGATGACTCTAGGAAGATAATTTATGACGGCCGACCAAGGGTAGGTTTATTTCCATAAGTTTGTGATCGAGAGAAAGAAATTCACACAAAGAAAGATCATACGACATTGCTTTTAGTATACTCGAAATTCTTTAAGCTTAATCGATTTTCAAAAACGTGCCACTAACTGTCGACAACATTTTTAAATATACTTTTGATGAACAATTCTAATGACATATTATTTACCCCTCAAGTTTCGAAAATTAAAGTTACTGATAATTTGAAAGATTAGTTTAAAGAAAGTTTACAAATTTTGACTCTTTCAATTAAATAGTGCGTACTTTCTTAGTCAGACCACAAGATTTGACTAAATGTAGCTACAAATTTATCTATCGAAAGAAGCTTTTGCCCATCGAAAAGGAAAGGGAAGTCGCCGTATTGCTACGTTCGGTATGGACTAACTGAAGACGCTTTTATTTGTAGCCGCAAACCATTATTATCTAATTTTCTTTAAAAATTTCAAATTATTTCTCTACACGAATGTGAATTACTTATTGTCGATTATTATTTTAATGTAATCCTTTCAATTTGTCGACACGGTGTGCTTTGTTAAATTATTATATTATCGTAATATACTTTTGAATTTAATTTGCATGTAAAACATTTATTGTAAATAACTCTATAAAACGTTGCTATATTTATAAACATTAAAGAATTTTTAATGATCAATAATATTGTGTTTTTACATCTTTCCGCAGTGAACGGTTTCCAATAGTTTAACTTTTCAAACGTAACGCAAAGGATTTTCCAGAAAGTTTATACCAACTTTTCGTTTTATTTTCAAGAATGTTACAGTTATAAATTTTAAAATAATTAGATTTTTAAAATTTTCCGAAAATTTGTTTCGATTGGGGGTCTGCGGGACGATTTTGAATCAACTTCTCGATAATTTAAAGTCGTAGAGTAAGAGGTTATATCGCTGGCAAGGGTTTCGACACAAAAATCTACAATATATCTGCTTGGTTATAGTCCGAAGACCAGCAGCAACAGCTTTAGCGTACATTTAATGAAAAATAAATTCTTTGAAGTAAAATTTTTAATTGAAGGAAGCGTAAAATTATAAAAAAATTTTACTGGAAAATACTTAAAATTTGAGGGGAATACGTTTCCGTAATAAAATTTGATATATTTTACAAATTTTTTTCTCTTCAAAGAATCCAAGGCTACCCCCTTGAAAATTTTTTTTTAAATTTTGTTTTGCATTTTGCGGCGTTGTGGTTGATGATGGGAAAAAAATGTGTGATATCGATTTTGTGGAGATTCGCGAAACGTTTTCATTGCCGTTTTGAAAATAAAAATCGGTTGGTAAGTAAGGTCGCTACGAACGATAGAAAAATATTGAAAATTTTGACTTTGTTTCGGCGCTGCCGCGTAAAGTATGAAAAATTTTGAAAATGTTTCAAGGCCATCAGATAGTATTCGATATTGTGCGTGTTTTTGTGTATTACACTTTTTATCAAAAACGGCTTAATAAACGAGGAAATCTAGGAAATCTCGATGGACGAAAATTTTCAATTCAAATCGTCGACCATATAGCCCGTTACCTAAAATGCAATTTTTAAACGTGAGGGAATGAGTTTTCGAAAAAGTTTTTAAGAACTTTTCTTCATTTTTTCACGAATGTTATCCATGTAAAATTAAAAAAATTTCGATTTTTAAAATTTATAAAAAATTTATTTCGATTTGCCGTCTGTGGGACGATTTTGAAACAACTTTTCGGGAATTTGAAGTTGTAGAGAAGGAGGTCAGATTGTTGTCAAGAATTTTGACTCTAAAATTTGCAATTTACTTCTTTGGTTATAGTCGGAAGGCGAAAAGCGACAGGTTTAATGTGAAATTAATGAAAAATTTATTCTTTGAAGTAAAATTTATTATAGAAGATGGCGTAAAATTATTAAAAAATTTTACACAAACATACTTAAAATTTGATGGGGTACGCGATTCCGTAATAAAATTTAATATATTTTACAAATTTTTTTTTCTTTAAAGAATCCAAGGCTACCCCCTTGAAAATTTTTTTTTTAATTTTGTTTTGCATTTTACGGCGTCGTGGTTGATGATGGGAAAAAAATGTACGATATCGATTTTGTGGAGAATCGCGATACGCTTTCGATGCCGTTTTGAAAATAAAAATCGGTTGGTAAATAAGGCCGCTACGAACGATTGAAAAATATTGAAAATTTTGACTTTCTTCCGACGCTAGCGCTTAAAATACGCAAAATTTTGAAAATGTTTTGCGGTCATCGGATAGTGTTTTATATTGTGCGTATTTTTGTGTATTACACTTTTTATCAAAAACAGCTTATTAAAGGAGCAAATTTAGAAAATCCCGTTGGACGAAAATTTTCAATTCAAATCGTCGGCCATATTGCCCGTTACCTAAAATCCAATTTTTAAACGTAAAGGAATTGAGTTTTCGAAAAAGTTTGTAGGAACTTTTCTTCTTTTTCTCACGAATGTTATCGATGTAAAATTTAAAAAATTTCAATTTTTAAAATTTAAGAAAATTTATTTCGATTTGCCGTACGCGGGACGATTTTGAAACAACTTTTCGGGAATTTGAAGTTGTAGAGTTGGATGACAAGTTCTTGGTAAGAGTAATGACTGAAAATTTTTCAGTTTCCCTTCTTCATTTCAGGATGACGACGAAAAACGACAGGTTTACCGTGCTTTTTTGAAAAAATCATTTCTTTGAAGTAAATTTTTTATTCGAAGGCGAGGTAAATTTATAAAAAAATTTTACTCGAAAATACTTAAAAGTAAAGGAGGAATGCGTTTCCGTAATAAAATTTGATATATTTTACAAATTTTTTTTTCTTGAAAGAATCCAAGGCTACCCCTTGAAAATTTTTTTAAAAATTTTGTTTTGCATTTTGCGGCGTTGTGGTTGATGATGGGGAAAAAATGTATGATATCGATTTTGTGGAGATTCGCGAAACGTTTTCATTGCCGTTTTGAAAATAAAAATCGGTTGGTAAGTAAGGTCGCTACGAACGACAAAAAAATATTGAAAATTTTGACTTTGTTTCGGCGCTGGCGCCTAAAGTATGAAAAATTTTGAAAATGTTTCAAGGCCATCACATAGTGTTCGATATTGTGCGTATTTTTGTGTATTACACTTTTTATTAAAAACAGCTTAATAAATGAGGAAATCCAGGAAATCCCGATGGACGAAAATTTTCAATTCAAATCGCCGGCCATATAGCCCGTTACCTAAAATCCAATTTTTAAACGTAAAGGAATGAGTTTTCGAAAAAGTTTGTAAGAACTTTTCTTCATTTTTTCACGAATTTTATCCATGTAAAATTAAAAAAAATACATTTTTAAAATTTAAGAAAATTTACTTGGATTTGCCGTACGCGGGACGATTGTAAACCAACTTTTCGGGAATTTGAAGTCGTAGAGTCGGATGACAAATTCTTGGTAAGAGTAATGACTGAAAATTTTTCAGTTAACCTTCTTCATTTTAGTATGACGACGAAAAACGACAGCTTTAGTGTGCGTATTATGAAAAATCAATTCTTTGAAGTAAAATTTTTAATTGAAGGAAGCGTAAAATTATAAAACAATTTTACTCGAAAATACTTAAAATTTGAGGGGGAATGCGATTCCGTAATAAAATTTGATATATTTTACAAATTTTTTTCTCTTCAAAGAATCCAAGGCTACCCCCTTGAAAATTTTTTTAAAAATTTTGTTTTGCATTTTGCGGCGTCGTGGTTGATGATGGAAAAAAAATGTATGATATCGATTTTGTGGAGATTCGCGATACGCTTGCGATGCCGTTTTGAAAATAAGAATTGGTTGGTAAATAAGGCCGCTACGAACGATTGAAAAATATTGAAAATTTTGACTTTGTTTTGGCGCTGGCGTGTAAACTATGCAAAATTTTTATATTGTGTTTGTTTTTGTGTATTACACTTTTTATCAAAAACAGCTTATTAAAGGAGAAAATTGAGAAAATCCCGTGGGACGAAAATTTTTAATTCAAATCTTCGGCCGTTTAGCCCGTTACCTAAAATTCAATTTTAAACGTGAAGGAATTAGTTTATGAAAAAGTTTGTAGGAACTTTTCTTCTTTTTTTCACGAATGTGATCCATGTAAAATTAAAAAAATTTTGATTTTTAAAATTTATAAAAATTTTAGTTCGATTTCCCGTCTGCGGGAGGATTTTCAAACAACTCTTCGGAAATTTAAGGTCGTAGAGACATAGATCAGATCGCTGGCAAGAATTTTGACCCAAAAATTTACAATTTACCTCTTTCGTTATAATCGGAAGACAAAAAGCGACCGCTTTAAAGTGAAATTAATGAAAAATTAATTCTTTGAAGTAAAATTTTTTATAGAAGATGACGTAATATTATAAAAAAATTTTACTCGAAAATACTTAAAATTTGAGGAGGAATGCGATTCCGTAATAAAATTTGTTATATATTACAAATTTTTTTCTCTTCGAAGAATCCAAGGCTACCCCCTTGAAGATTTTTTTGAAAACTTTGTTTTGCATTTTGTCGCGTTGCGGTTGATGACGGGAAAAAAATGTATCATATCGATTTTGTGGAGAATCGTGATACGCTTTCGATGCCGTTTTGAAAATATGAATCGGTTGGTAAATAAGGCCGCTACGAACGATAAAAAAATATTGAAAATTTAGACTTTGTTTCGGCGCTGGCGCGTAAACTATGCAAAATTTTGAAAATGTTTCAATGCCATCAGATAGTGTTTTATATTGTGCGTGTTTTTTTGTATTACACTTTTTATCAAAAACAGCTTAATAAACGAGGAAATCCAGGAAATACCGATGGACGAAAATTTTCAATTCAAATCGTCGGCCATTTAGCCAGTTACTTAAAATGCGATTTTTAAACGTGAAGGAGTGAGTTTTCGAAAAAGTTTGTAGGAACTTTTCTTCTTTTTTTCACGATTGTTATCCAAGTAAAATTACAAAAATTTCGATTTTTAAAATTTAAGAAAAAATGTTTAGATTTGCCGTACGCGGAAAGATTGTAAACCGACTTTTCGAGAATTTTAAGACGTTGAGACTGAGGTAAGAAAGTTGGCAACAATTTTGACTCAAAAAAATTAGTGTTTACCTTCTTCTTTCGAGTCGGACAACGAAAAACGACAGCTTTACCGTGCTTTTTTGAAAAAATCATTTCTTTGAAGTAAATTTATTTTAACTTTGTTGCGGAGCTGGCGCGTAAACTATGCAAAATTTTGAAAATATTTCAATGCCATCGGATAGTATTTTACATTGTGCGTGTTTTTGTTCTTTATTATGAGAACCGTTTTTAAGACGTCAAGAATATAACGCGTATAATACGATCGAGTCAAAATTTTAACTGCCGGCTTTGTGATGTCTCGACCGATCGTTTCGTTTTTCTAAAAAAAACCAGTATCATTCGACCGCCATACCTATCGGCCGCCACAAGCCGATTACCAATTATAAAAAACCTCATTCTTATTGCTCTGCGAATACTAAAAAAACATAATTTCAGGCCTTATGTAATACGAAAACAACATTATCTACAAGCAGGAGATGCTCAGAGACGGTTGGAATTTTGTAATTGGTATGGGCTGCAATAGCAACAAGATAAAAATGCTTTCAAACGTGTGATTTGGACAGATGAAGCTTACATTAGCACTGTTGGTATATTTAAATTTAACAGGCATAACAAACACTATTGGTCTATCTTCTCTTAAACTAGACGGCGCAGCCGCCCGACAAGCGGAGCGAGTAGGAAGCCCGACCCGATCTAACCGGTAGGCTATTTTTTGGAGCGTCCCGACGCGCAACGGCGCCGCTAGGCGCCGTCGATAAAACCGATAAACGGGTCGCGCCTACATTTGCTCTCTCCAATTACCGGTCCGCTTTTAATAATTAACGTGCCTTTTTTTCATCGTACTATGTCGCATCTCTTTCTGGCGCACGGAAAACTGGTTAGACAGAAAACTGTGTGAGTCGCAGTTTGATTCGTAAAATTCGATAAATTAATTAAATTATATTGACTTTTTGACATTTGAAGAAATTTTATGATTTTTTCAAGTTTTTTGCACGTAGTCGAGTGGAGCGAGACATGGGAGCCCCAAAGAGGCGACCCGTAGCTTCCTCGAAGCCTTGCGAGTCGAACGGTACCCGATATGATTGGCGCCGAAGAAATTTTAATACTTAATTTTGCGTGCAAATAGGTGAAAGTGTAGGTGGCGAGTCGAAATTTTTTACAGAGCCCCAACTATCGGCGCTCACGATCGTGCGGTGAGCGATTTTCAAGCCCGGCCAGGGCTTCGAACGGTACCGGCGAAACCTTATGAAGCGATAGGTACCGGGCACAACCGGCGCGCACCAATTTTTGATACTTAATTTTGCGCTCAAAGAGGTGGAAGCGTGGAAAGCGAGTGGAATTATAAAATAGCGCCCGGGGTTTCGTCGCCAGGCTTGGCGTGGTTGACGAATGTCGACTCCCGCGATGGGGACAACCAGCTTCGTACAAGTCTTGCGCTTCCGTGGATGTGCCACAAGCGAGGTTTCGAAAAAATTTTACACTTTGATTTTGTGCGACAAGAGCAAGATATGTACGAAATTGTGCAATTTTACACAAAATGGCGGTGGTTTCGACGATCGTCATCGCGCGGAGAGCAATTTTCGAGTATAATGGAGGCGCCGGCCGGCTTTGTACGTGTGTTGCGGATGTAAAGGGGTGCCGACGAGTCCGATGTGTTACTCGAGACACCACCAATTACTGTTGACACCGCCAAGTTTGTCAAAGTCGTTTGAATGTCGAAGCGAATTACGGCCTTCGATTTGAAAATTTCGATGGTTTTACTACTGTGCGAGGGGGCCCTCGGCGATGAATTTGGCGGGGGGATCAAGTCGACGCCGTTGCATAGACTTTGAAATCACAAATCAGTCTGTACGTGGAGGAATTTTGCATTTTGTTAGGTTATGTCGATTGCACCGGTAAGTTTGGAATCTTTTCCACTGCATTGTGTTATTATTTGTATTTGTAGGTGGTATGCTCGCAAAGGCGAACGATTTGCACATTCGTTTTCCACCATCTTATCGCAATTTTCCATCGGTTAAGTTCTACGTTGGCAAAGACAAACCACAAACCGAGGTAGTCACGAAGGTGCTCAAAAGTTTAGATCGACCCTACCGGTGGCGGTGGAGGTGAAAATTCGGGTGTGTAGCGATTTTTGAAAGTGTGGAAGTTAGGTTTTGCATTTTTAAGCGATTTCGATCAAAATCGATTGACAGCTACGTGTTACGAGTCGTAGTTTTTCATCTGGAGATGACATAATTTTACATATCGGTGGGATTTTTGGTTGCAAATTGTGTCGTTCTTTGCTCGAGGATATCAATTATTTTGATAAATGTAATATCAATGTCGGCCGTTGGGTTTTTAAGAAGAATTGAAGGATAGTTATTGATTAATCGATTTCGTTACTCGAGTGTAATTGGAGAGGCATAGCCGTCACAATGTAAATCGATAAGAAGTGAAATTGTCAAGTTTAAACATTAATATACCGTCGATGCTGTTAATGAAATTTGAAGTTTGATAAATTAATATGACGCAGGAGCATCTCGACACGAGGAACATTTATGTGTTCACAGTATTTACAAAAACATTAAGGTGGCCAAGAGGTTGTGAGATTCGAGGAATCTACGTCGGAAAATAGTGTTGTACATTTTAATTCTTGCACAATTACGTTGTGTCTTAATATTTCAAGAGCAAGGTTCGATGACAACTGTATAATTAAAATACTTGGCATTAAAGGAAAATTTTTATTGATGATGGAATTGCGTGCGATAACTATCGAAAGATATTTTATGAGAGCCATCGAGAACTAAGTTTATTTATAAAATTTATATTTTTTACGCAACGGTTTTAAATTTTATCTTTCAAGTGGGGTTTTCCTTAGTTGGTGACCGAGAGAAAGAAATGCACACAAAGAAAGATCATACAACATTGCTTTTACTATACTCGAAATTCTCTAAACCTAATCGATTTTCAAAAACGGGCCACTAACTGTCGACAAAATTTTTAAATATACTTTTGATGAACGATTCTAATGACATATTATGTAACCCTCAAGTTTCGAAAATTATAGTTACCGACAATTTGAAAGATTACGTCGAATAAAGTAGCGCAAGTAAGTTTACAAATTTTGACTCTTTCAATTAAATAGTGCGTACTTTCTTAGTCAGACCACAAGATTTGACTAAATGTAGCTACAAATTTATCTATCGAAAGAATCGACAAGGAAAGGGAAGTCGCCGCATTGCTACGTTCGGTATGGACTAACTGAACGACGCTTTTATTTGTAGCGGCAAACCATTATTATCTAATTTTCTTTAAAAATTTCAAATTATTTCTCTACACGAATGTGAATTACTTATTGTCGATTATTATTTTAATGTAATTCTTTCAATTTGTCGACACAGTGTGCTATGTTTATGAGCATCCATGAGTGTTATCCATGTGAAATTAAAAAAATTTTAATTTTTAAAATGTTTGAACATTTTTTTGGCTATCTGCGGGATGATTTCGATCCAACTTTACCGGCATTTACAGTCGCAGAGGCGGATACCCAAACTTTGGCAAGAATTTTTACTGGAAATTTTTCAATTTACCTTCTTTGTTTCAGTAGGACGTCGAAAAACGACCACTACAGCGTGCGTTTCATGAAAATTTTATTCTTTGAAATAAAATTTATAATAGAATTAGGCGCATATTTATAAAAACACTTAAAATTAGATAGGGAATGCTATTCCGTTATAAAATTTTAATTATGTTTCAAATTTTTATCAAAACAAATATTTCGAAGCTTACGCGCTTCAAATCTTCAATTTTAAAAAATTTTAAATTCATCTTCATCATTGCAAGAAATTAAAAATTGAAATAATAAATTATGTTTTAATATATTATTTGAAAAGAAATATTTGAATTAATTTAAATTAAGATTTCGACGATCTAGAGCGACACAAAATTATAATTATGTCATTCGCCGCCATCATTTTATTATTGTGACAACGGAAAGTTTGATTTGTTGTGTTGTGATAAATGCGATTTATTTTTGATTTCTAATTTATATTTTGCGTGTTTAATTTTTGGTGTATAATTTTTTTGATGTGTTGAAAAATTATAAGTGCGATTCGAGTACACGAATTGTGTATTAATCATAAAAACTACAAATATTTGACTTTATTGAAAACTAATAAAATTGTTTATAATTATAATAAAAGATGGCGATATTTAATAAATTTTCACGTCGTGTTTGATCGGCCGCCGTTCGACATTTTAAACACGCGACTACCGCGTTAATTTAAAACTAACGATAAACTGAGATTTTTGAAAAATTCTTTAAATTTTATTTTCATTAAACAGCGATTTGTTTCGAAACAATGATAAAAAAAAGTAATCTGATAGTAATATTTTTATTTTTAAATTATTTTATTATTCAAACCTTTTTTAAAACGTTAAAATATTATGTGCGTAATACAATCGAGTCAAAATATTAAATGTGGGCTTTGGGAGGTCAAGAACAACTGGTTTATTATGCGAGCCTTTTTTACAACGTCAAAAATAAATAGCGCGTAATTCGAACGAGTGAAAATTTTAACCCTTTGAGATGTCTCGATCGATCGTTTCGTCATTCAATTTGTTTTTTTTAAAAACCATTCATCATTCGACCGCTATAGCTGTCCGCCGACACAAGCCAAATCGCAGTAAAAAAACCTCGCCTTTTATTGTCTGGCTCCCCTCGAAAAAAAAAACTACTTTATAAATCTTCTACTGGTGAGCCACTATACGATTTCTAATAATTTTATATAATTTAATTTAGCAAAAATTAAATCCTTAATCTACGCGAAGGCATGGGTCTGCCGGGAGGTTAGTGTTAGTTTATGTTATTTCTATAGCGAAACTGTACGTAAATCCTTAATCCACGCGAAGACATGGGTCTGCCGCGAGGTTAGTGTTAGTTTATGTTATTTCTTTAAAAATTGTTTGTATTAATTTATGTCATATCTTTAGCGAAATTTTACGAAAATCCTTAATCCACGCGAAGACATAGGTCTGCCGGGAGGTTAGTGTTAGTTTATGTTATTTCTTTAGCAAAACTGTACGTAAATCCTTAATCCACGCGAAGGAATGGGTGTGCCGGGAGGTTAGTGTTAGTTTATGTTATTTCTTTAGCGAATCTGTACGTAAATCCTTAATCCACGCGAAGACGTAGGTCTACCGGTAGGTTAGTGTTAGTTTATGTTATTTCTTTAGCAAAATTGTACGTAATTCCTTAATCCACGCGAAGGCAAGGGTCTGCCGGGAGGTTAGTGTTATTTTATGTTATTTCTTTAGCGAAACTGTACGTAAATCTATAATCCACGCGAAGGCATGGGTCTGCCGGGAGGTTAGTGTTAGTTTATGTTATTTCTTTAGCAAAATTGTACGTAATTCCTTAATCCACGCGAAGGCATGGGTCTGCCGGGAGGTTAGTGTTATTTTATGTTATTTTTTTAGCGAAACTGTACGTAAATCCTTAATCCACGCGAAGGCATGGGTCTGCCGGGAGGTTAGTGTTAGTTTATGTTATTTCTTTAGCAAAACTGTACGTAAATCCTTAATCCACGCGAAGGCATGGGTCTGCGGGAGGTTAGTGTTAGTTCATGTTATTTCTTTAGCGAAACTGTACGTAAATCCTTAATCCACGCGAAGGCATGGGTCTGCCGGGAGGTTAGTGTTAGTTTATGTTATTTCTTTAGCGAAACTGTACGTAAATCCTTAATCCACGCGAAGACATGGGTCTGCCGGTAGGTTAGTGTTAGTTTATGTTATTTCTTTAGCGAAACTGTACGTAAATCCTTAATCCACGCGAAGGCATGGGTCTACCAGTAGGTTAGTGTTAGTTTATGTTATTTTTTTAGCGAAACTATACGTAAAAGTTGGATCCATCTTTAATAAAACGTCAGGATTTAATTGTGCGTAATTCGAACGAGTCGAAATATTAAATGCCGGCTTTGGGAAGTCAGGAATAATTGGTTTATTATTCGAGCATTTTTAAAAACGTCAAGAATAAATCGCGTGCAATTCGAACGAGTCAAAATGTTAACTGTCGACTTTCGGAGGTCAGGAACAATTGGTTTATTATTCAAGCCTTTTTTAAAACGTCAAGAATATAACGTGCGAAATTCGAACGAGTCAAAATGTTAACTGCCGACTTTCAGAGGTCAGGAACAATTGGTTTATTATTCGAGCCTTTTTCAAAACGTCAGGAGTATAACGTGCGTAATTCGAACGAGTCAAAATGTTAACTGCCGACTTTCGAAGGTCAGGAACAATTGGTTTATTATTCAAACCTTTTTTAAGACGTCAAGAATATTACGTGCGTAATTCGAACGAGTCAAAATATTAACTGCCGGCTTTGAGATGCTTCGACCCGTCGTTTCTTCATTCAATTTGTGTCTCTAATAAACCAGTATCATCACGACCGCCATACCTATCGGCCGTCGCAATCCGATTCGCAGTACTAAAAAACTTTACTCTTATTGTTCTGCCTCCCCCAAAAAAAAAAGAAAAAAAAAAAGAACAACTCCAGTTAATTTATCCCCTGGTTAGCCACTAGTATAATTTACTATTTCAATTAAAGTAGGTATAAACAACCTTCATATTGTTTCAAAATATCAGAGTCGACCAACAAAAATGCACAAAAATGTCAATCTAAAACTTTGTCGCTAGATTGAAAACCAACTGGTATCTTCAAAAACAAAGTTAGTTAACCAAACTTATCTTGATTAGTGGTGAATCAAATGAGATGTCTCCATCTTCAATTTTATTTTTGGTAGATTTTTAATTTAAAATTTTAAAGAACCTAAATCGATTCTATTAGTTTGCTTCCTCTATAAGCTTCGCTACATCTAAAATAAGTTAGCATAACCTGTAAAATGATTAAATAAACCTCGAAGATATCACATGATTTTAATTAATTCTTTTCGCGCCCGCGAGCGTATGTGAATTCCCATAAAAAGTTCTAGTGATTTCATAATGAAATCTTTGCTGGTCGAACACATTATGTAAAAATAAGTTTCTCTATCATCGAGTTTGCGTTTTTCAATCTCACTATGATTAACATTAACTTGTTTTTTATGGAAAATCACAATATATCACTTCTTTTCGACTATTTTGAATTTAGATTATTCGATAAAAGTACTTTTTCTCCCAGAAATGTAAAGAATTACGTATAATATAATGTGAGATTATTTCTTTAGTCTTAAAATTTAGATTAAAAGTAACACTTGGTTTCTTGGCTATATAATTTACTATTCAATCAAAGTGGATGTAATTAAATTATTAAATTTCTATAAATAAACAAATTATTTGTAATGACATGTAAAATCTATTAATACAAAATACTTCAATGAATCACAAAAATTAAAAATTGTTAATAGAAAGCCCGACTAATCCAGAAGTTAACTTGTTTATTGCAACGAAACAAGAAAAGTTAATGACGTTTCACTATCTAAATCAAGTTTTGCATAGAATAATTAGAAAACTGGGCAGTTTTTTTTTTATTTTGAATCTTCAATAAGAAAATTTAATACTCACCAAAATTTATTGTTTAATAATATCCATGTGTAAATTATATGAACGGTAGAATTCAAAATTCAGTAACAGACACAGGTTAAGTTTACAAATTTCAACTACAACTTGGCTTTACCTGTACGACCACCACGTGTGTACCTGTGTGTATGGCAAGTTTGTAATGAAAAGGTTTGGTCGATGTGCAGTCGACCGATTATACCTGTCCATTGTTTTGTTTTTAATTGAGTTTTATGTAATCTTTAGTTCGACTTAATTATATTTGAAATTGATATCTCTTGTGCTAAAATAAACTCAAATATAAAAGAAGGAAAATTTTCAAAATACCTTTTAATTCTATTTTTACTGTAATTTCATAAGTGTTAGGTAACGTAACTTATTGTTTTCAAAATACTGCAATAAAGATATACTTTGAAAATTACCCGAGCTAAAAGATTTTTTATATATTTTATTTTTATAGTATATGTAAACGGTTGTCATGGCTCAACAAGAATCATGCTTTATAAAAAAACAATTCGTGTTAATTCTTCAAGGTTTTTTTTTGTTGTATTTGTATAATAATTAAAAGACGATTTACTTTCCATAAAAAATCAGTCACACCTGCTTCAATTTAAATGAGTTAATAGAACCTATTTTAATTTTATTATCGTCATTTGGCATTTCTACTTACGTACTCGAATAAATTTTTAATACCTTATTATTATATGTATACGCAACCTTTTTTACGCGATATATTTTATTTTCTCTAAAACTTTTGATTATTCACAAAACTGGCATAGTTGTGGCAAATTACAATCTGATGCACATTATCCAATATTTGTGATGTCATGTTTGAATTTTACTGCTATTATTTATATTTACTTATTTTTATACATAAAAGGTTCAAGAGGTATTAATTATTTTAACTACCGCCTACACTGAAGTTCTAAAAATGTTATTGTGGTTCTAATAATTAAATTCTTTAATAAAGTGCAACGAATTGTAATTTTCCACAACTTACCACAAAATTAGTTTTATTTGGCACCACTTCGTCTGTTAATATGTATTGTATGTGTGCAAACCATTAATTTTTGCAACCGACAATGATAACTGTGATACAGTCAGACTGTAACTGATGAAATATTAATATTTGTACAGATTGTACAAATTGTGCAAATTAAAATGCAATTATTCAAGTAGTTTAAAATGTTCCTTATCCAAAATATTTACAACTTAGGAAATTGAAAGATTATAGAAATTGGAATGTTTGACTTCGACGAGATGGCATATTCTTTGCTTTGCAGCAGCTATCAGCAGTTTTTATGACAATTTGAACATTTTAGAAATTCGCTGATATTGTCTATCTATCTATTTGCATTCCGCTAACGTTAAAAAGAATTCGATTGAAAAAGTAAACGAATTACCTTTTGTATGTAACCTTGGTGATAAATATAAATATTCATTTTTATCCGGTAAAGACCTATTATCCTTCTTCAAGGATTACTTCCGGTGCTAGGGGTCTATTAAGGAACCAGCTATTAAGCAACCTACTATTAAAAAAAATTATGGTTATGAACGTTAGCTCACATCTAAAGTCTCAACCATGTTTTTTCTGAAATATCAAGATGATTTTACAACCTTTTCAAATTTTATTTAAAAGTCAAAATAAACGCAAGTAAGATGCAAGTATATTTTGTTATATCTGAAAAAAAAGCAGGTATGTTTTCATTGTTTTACTGCAGTAACTGGTATCGCTGACATTAATAATTGAAAACTGCTTGTGTAATAATGCTAATACAGCTTTTCTATATTCTAAAAGAAGATTTTCTAATTTGTAATAGAAAGTACTAGTAACTAGAAATTAGTACATATTGATTCTTTGAAAATCCATTAAAAGTAGTCAATTAATATCATGTGAATTTGAGTAATTAAGTTATTTTATGGTCGATCAATTATTTGGGCAAATACACGGAAAATTAGCATTGCTTCCTTATCAATTGTGGCGCCAGTTATGTACTTCAAATCAGCTGTTACGAACTGAATTTGTTAAAAAGTTAAATGTCAGAAACAACCTGAGGTAAAACTTTACCTGGTCATCCGTTCTTGGAACAGCTAGAACATCCAACTGATGAGACAGCTCTTGGTGAGCTAAGACTAGCGATTAGAGCTTTATTTTCTATGTCGTTGTAGTGGATTCAAGCTTTGACCAAGTACAATAAGAGATATGTACGTCACTATAGGTATAGTAATCATTAAATATTTCAAAAACATTAAATTAAAAATTTTTATCATGTGGAATATTTGGAAATTTTGTAAAATGTGATACATTTTTTAGATAACATTATAATAAGGTGGTTAAAATATTGAAAATTAATAAACCTTGAAAATAATTATTAATATTAAATTTAATGTTAACCTTATAAGAAATAGCTTATTAATCACAGTAGGCGGGAACCAACTGCAAACAATGCTTGTATTCTGTTGACAGTATGTAGGGTCACAATTTTCAAAATATAATTTATAGTTTCATCATTAACTTATGTTTTAACCGTCCGGTCAATAACCGGGTACCCGAGTATCCATTTTAGTTTCTAAGGTAGAATTTATTAACTTCCTCTTAAAAAAATGTTATGACCGCCCGGATCCCCAAAGTTGAAGTAGTTTGACACTAAGTTTTTGTAAAAATTTTTTGTAATCAATCAATCAATAACAGTTATTAACCATCAAACTCGATATCTCCTCCGTTCAACGACCGGTTACCCGGGTACCCACTATGTTACTATGTATGAAAGCCGGGTTTATACACACTGAAAAAACCGTTTATCAAAGTATTTATGTATCTTGACTTGTGAATAAATAATAATCATCAATATTGTTTGTAATTTCCTTTATTTAAACAATTTTTATTACAAATAATATTAAAGATAGTAGGTTAAAAAACAACAATCCGCTTTATTTTTCATTTTAGTTATTTTATTCTTTTATTTATAAAATAACACAGTATCGTATAAAAAAAACATAAATCTAATTATTTGGTACACTCCTGGCATGTCGTGGTTGAAATACAATGTTCATCACAAATAGGGAACTCTCATACCGAACATGATTTTCGTGTTTTGTGACGTTTTTTAAATTCGCTCTGGAGACAAACATGGCATACACCAATAATCTTTTTCCTTCCGGTTGAATCGAACTGTGCCTGTGGTTTTGAAGATGTAGATGCTATTGGTTGTGCAAATGGATTTATAGCTCGCTCAAAAAAACTTTCAATCGCCACTTTCGTTGTGAAATGCCTCATGATTTGTGTATTATGCAAACAATTTTCGACGAATGGAGTAACAGCTCTCTGCCCAGTTGCCGATAAAATAATCGTCGTTTATTTTTTCGATTTATTTTTTTCGAAATCCTATTATTATTTTCATAATAAAGAATATATGTTGCAAGGCAGGCGACATCGAGAATATTGTAGAAAAATGCTAGAGGCCACCTTCGAGTTGATCTTTAGTTAGTTAGTAGTATATCTCCCAAGCATTTTATCTAATGTGTCCACTCCATCTTTTGACCAGTAATAAAATTCAATAATTTTGGGTTTTTTTTGCACCATCGCCAATCTTTGCTTTCTGATGCATTGATGATAGCATAATTACTGTCTTATTTTTTTTGGCACATAACTACACATGGTTACTTTTTCATGAAAGCCAAACGCAGTAGATAATTCTTCTCGTGTTTTCAATGCAGTCATTGCTGGTAGAATGTACGCTTTATTTTTCTTCAAAGTGCCAGCAATTGTTAAATCCCAGATTAGTAAAAATTTTGCCAATGGCAGCGTAGTGAAATAATTATCCATAGAAATGTTTCTACCGGACCTTTTGTACCGAGCCACCTAGTCTTTAACGACTCTTTCGGCAACATTTTTCTCACGACCGGCACTGGATTTTCCAGTGTAAATCTGTCCGGTGAGTAGATACGAATTTCAGCATCACATATACACCATACTTTGATTCCATACTTGACTGGCTTTGATGGAATATACTGCGTAAATTTAGTTCGATACGTAATCATTATCAGATTCTTATGTTTCGAATATTTTATCATATAAATGTTCTCTTCTCTGGGAACGCGTATTTCTATTGGAAAAAGTTTTCAGTTTATTATTTAGGTACCTACTATTTTTTTAAATATTTACAATATAAAATAATTTACCCGAAAATAAAAGGAAATCACGTCTTACCGTCAAAAAGTTGATGAACTATCCATCGTATTTATACTCAATGCGATTGTTTATTTATAATATTAATAATTTTGTATTTTTATTCTCACTTTTACAATAAATTTGTACGATATAATTTTTTTCTTTTCACTGCGCTTAAAAACATTTTTATAGGGTGTGCACGGTTCTAACACGATAAAACGTCTGACGATGGTTCTTCTTTGTTGTTCTTGGCAAAGGCATCTACCACTCACGTGACTGTGCAGTAGGGAGGTACCTGAGCACCAGATGACAGTATTTTGGGGTTGCTATTGTTATTTATCAACAATACAAGAATTTTTTATCAACTGTTAAGAAACCAAAAACCGAGACATATAGTAAAACAAAGAGGACCAATAGATGAGAAAGGGAAAACAGAATATGATCAGTCAAAGATTAAACAAATATGGAAGAAACACTTTTACAAATTACTAAATGCGAGACAAGAGTACCAACAAGAAAACATAGAAAATATAAATGACAACGGTGAAGAAATAATAGCTCCAACATCTGATGAAATAATAGCAGTAATCCAGAAGATGAAAAATAGCAAGGCACCTGGAGGAGATGAAATATACGTGGAACTCATAAAATATGGAGGAGAAGAATTATGCGAAAGGATGTGCAAACTGATACAGCAGGTATGGAGGGAGGAAAGAATGTTTTAAAGAAAGAATACTAGTTTAAAAGAATACTAAACTCATCCTACAAGGTGCTGTCTACATTGATTTATAGAAGACTGAAAGAATATGCCAAACAAGTGGTGGGACCATATCAATTCGGATTCAGTGAAGGAAAGTTCACGGTAGATGCAATACACATAGTAAAAAAAATTATGGAAAAGTCAAATGAGCGATGAAAATACCAAATAAATTGATACGACTAATAAAAATGACCCTAGATAACACCACGGCATGTGTTAGAACCGAAGAAGGCACAACAGAACATTTCATGATCAACAGCGGAGTAAGACGATGCTTTGTCAGCGACGCTTTTCAATATAGTAGTGGAAAAGATAGTGAGAGAAATGGACATAAATGGAACGATAGCCACAAGAGAGGGACAGATCTTAGCCTATGCAGACGACATGGTAATAATGGCGAGGTCCCGTAAAAGAATGGAGAAGATGTTTGCGAAAATGGAAGAGAAAGCAAGAGAAATGGGACTGCTGGTAAATCAGGGAAAAACCAAATATATGAAATGCGACAAAGATGTCTTGCCTGGCCAAACAGAGATTAAAATAAGTAATCACTGCTTTGAAGAAGTAAAAAGCTTCAACTATTTGGGGATACATGTAAACCAGTATGGTAACAGACAAGAAGAATTAAGAAGACGAGTACAATCTGGTAACAGAGCGTACTACGCTAACAAGGCAGTGCTGTCAGATAAAAAACTGAAAAAAGAGACAAAGATCAAGATCTATAAAACGCTGATTAGACCGGTGGTCACATATGCAGCAAAGACAATGTGCTTTTCACAGAGGGAAAATGAACGCCTAAGAGTATTTGAGAGAAGAATCCTACGTAAGATATTGGGACCAAAAATAGAAGACAACGATGTATGCAGAGCAATGATGAACTACGAGATAGAAGAGGAGATGCAAGGTGAAGATCTGGTGAAATACATCAAGTCGCAAAGAATAAGATGGCTGGGACACATTATGAGGAGAAGTGAAGACAATATAGTGAGAAAAATAACAACATGGAAACCAAATGAAGATAGAGCAAGAGAAAGACCAAAAATAAGATGGTGAGACCAGGTGACAGACGACCTGAGAGCGATGGAGGTTGAAGAGTGGCAGACGAAAGTACGGGACAGACTGAGTTGGAGGGAAATTGTCACAGAGGCAGCGAAACATGTAAAATTGTAAGGAAGATAGGATAGATAGAAAAAAGATAAAAGTGAGCAATGTTTAATGGGGGCTAATCCTCCCCTTCAAACGGATTTGGAAATCCCAAGCGGGATAGCAATATTCAACCGAATGTAAATGCTATATAATAATAATAATAATTGTTATTTCACATTCCATAAAACCGGCCATCTAAACGTTTAGCCATGTGGCGCGCAGTAGGTGGATACCCGGGTAACCGGTTATTGAACGAAAGGTGAAAGTTTGGTTATTGACCGGACGGTTAAATTGCATTTCGTTAATTGTAACCAAAGTTTTCTGAAAACAGGTATCCGCAGTTCATACTTACGCTAAAATAGAATATTTATATTAAAAAATTTACAAAATAAAACATCCGATAATATTGTGAACATTTTATGCAAACAAAGAACTATAGGAATGAGTTTATTTATATAATGCAATTAGTGATTTCATTTTATTTTAACATTTTTCTAAAATCCTTACTTGATTATTAATTACCAAACCTATATCTTTATCAATGCGTGGATAATAATAGTATATCAGTTGAGAGAGAAAAATTGATGTTTGACGCAAGATATTATTGCAATTGTAAGAACAGGAATATTTAATTTTTGAGCCATTCAACCAAGTATAATATCTAAAAATTACGAGACTAAAATTATTCATGCGTTTTGTTACAAAATAAGATTCTATACAATTAAAATTATTGGGGTTGTTTATATGGTTATTATAATGTTTGTGCAAGTTTAAAATTACAAAAAATAGTGTTACGAACAAAAAAGTTATTATTTAATACAACACATAAAATAGGTTTCTGATTTTCTAAAATTAATATTAAAAACTATGAGCGATTAGGTATCTCAAGTGTTATTCCCAATCATTGTGTTATTTTAGTATAAAATTATAAAATTTGTAAATTAACAGATTAAAATATTTCTTTACTGACTTAAATAAATCAGATTATCAGACCAAAATAATAATTAAACTTTGTTATAATATCTTTATGTAAATAATTGATCTTTTATTATTTACACATAAAAAAAAAACTTAAAAAAACATATAATTTATTGGTATAGATATGTTGACGATATTATTGTTTGTTTTAATGGTTCCCTCAGACAATGAGATTAACTTTTTAACTTTATTAACAAACAACATAATAATATCAAATTTACTAAAGAAATAGAAGTAAACAATAGAATCAATTACTTGGATCTCACAATAATTAAAGACAATAACAAACACTCTTTTGATATTTTCCATAAACCTACGGAAAGTGATATAATTATTCTTAATAGTTCTGCGCATCCTTTTACACATAAAATTGCGTCTTTTCGCGCTTTTCTCAATCGCTTAATCAGAATTTTTCTAAGTAACGTAAATTTTAAAAAAGAATTAGACAGAATTAAATATATCGCGATCTCTAATAGATACCAAGTCACTCTTATTAATAACTTATTACGCCAAATTAAACAAAAAATTCTATCGAACTCAATATATCCGAATATTTTTAAAAAAACTAACGCAAACTTCAATGTCATTACTTTTCTGGGAAACAAGTTAAACACAATTGTGAAATATTTAAGAAATAACAATTATAACATCGCTTTTAAAACGGACAATAAGCTTAACAAATTCATTAATAACGCGAAATCAAAATCATACATGTTAACTAAGTCAGGGGTTTATGAGCTCTTTTGTGGATGTTCTCAAAAATACATTGGTCATACCGGTAGATCTTTTAAAACATGAATTGATGAACACACACGATCCCACAGACTTGCAGATTGAAAATCGACTTTCGCGAAACACATACGAGACACAAACCATAAACAAGGGGGATTCTGGATTCTAAATTTTGGTTTGGAGGGCGGGGACTAGTCCCCACGCGCACTTAGGCCACTACACCGGGCCCATTGTACTGCCTCCAATACAGCGGCCCCCCGTCCTGTCACCCCTCAAGCCATCCCAGTTGTAGGACAAACTCAAGTATTTTGGCAGGCGAAGTGCCACTGATTCTGGCCATGTTAGGCCAGAAGTCCCCTAGCACGGCACCTCTCCTTGACGCCAGAGCAGGACAGTGACAGAGCACGTGTTCCGCTGTTTCGTCTGCTCTGTTGCATCCCCGACACTTGGGGTCATCTACAAGTCCCATAGTGTTGAGATGTTTATTTAGCTTGCAGTGCCCAGTTAATATTCCTGCAATTTCCCGCAGGTTGGCTCTGGACAGCTTCAAGTAGTATTTCGAATGTTTGCAAGGGGGATACGATATTTTGCACGTTGAACAAAAAAGTAAAAAATTTGAATTTTTGGAAGCTATGGAAATTAATAAATTAAAATATTCATCTTTATTACTAAATAGTCAATCTAATTTAAATAACTCACCTCTACTAAACATTTTTAATAAATAATACCTCCCCCCCTTCTACCCCCCCCCTTTCTAACTTACCTCACATCCACTTACATTATTCTTCTTTTATAGTAAATATATCCCTACCTTCTAGTAAATTCTAACAAAAATTATACAATTTTTTTTAAAATACCCCCCTCCTACCCTCTCTCTTTTCTTTTGCAATTTTGTCGATAAATACGGACATTTTCTCGTTTCTCTTTCTAGTTCATTGCCTGATTATGTTATAGTATGGTCTAAACGTTTGCGATAATATACATACGGTGTATTTATATTGTGTTAATTTAAACATTTTAGTTCTAAAAAATGTTTGTGCATTTTTTGGTTTATTCTTAAAATTTTATAAGATCTTTTATTATTTACCTATAAATAACCAATAGAAAATTGGTTTTCGATAAAACAAAATTATTGTTATTGTTCTACCTGTTCCGAGTTAAATATTTTAAAAATAAGAATTTTAGGCAATTAATTGTAATCAAGACTAGTTGATGTAATACGTAACATAAATTTAAATAAAATATAATTAATTATAATGAGGTAATAAAATAATGAACGGCAATAAACTATACCTAGATGCACTCATAGTAAAAACAGTCTAATGAGTGACTATTTATATATCTTTTTATGGGTTGTACATTGATCTAGCAATGTTAAATGTACATTATTATGTTACATTTTTTACATAATATGTATCACTGTAAACTGTATATAGTGCCATATTATATGCATCCAATCTATCATGCAAAAAAGTAGGTATTCATTTCTATAATATTATTTTCAAAATTTCGCATTCAGTAATTTACCCATGCGCTCAAAATTTTATTATTCCCAATCTTACCTTATTAATTTTATTTACTTAACTTGAAGACTCTTTCAACTTGAAAGATAATGCACTTACGAATTAAAGTATTAGATGCCTAACTTGTTATGTAAGTTTAATACATAATATCACAGTAATTCACTTGGGTGACCATCACATACATTATTCACACAATCACCAAGTGAATGTATTATCCAAATGACATTGGTAACAAACGTTTTTGCACAATTGGATTTTTATGGGATCATAATCACAGGTTCGAGTAAAAGGCAATTATTTTAATTAATTATTGAAATGGGTACATAATCCCCAATAAAATTTATTATAATAGTGCTGTTATTTTGTTATGGCATTCTTTTGATGAGCTTTTCTCACATATATCTCCAGAATCATTATAAAAATTAATAGTACCGACCATGCTTTTAGGTTTTAGCTAGATTTTACGGTGACTCGTAGATGTCCTTATAATATCTCAGGCATTGTAGTAAATCTTACAGTAGGAAATCTCATAATTTCTCCTTCTTGCCAAAAATTTACTATTATAGATTGTTGTCAATTTAATGAGCAAGATTGATAGGCTTCAAAGTCAAGAAAGCCTACAAGAAAACTTTCAGGACAAAAACATCTTTACTCTGTCACCGATGATGTAGATAACATGATAGATACTTAATCATATCAAAATTTTAGAAAAATCAGAAAATGTACACACTTTTTAGAACAAAAATGTTTTTTAAGTCATCACAATTAAATTGTGATAAATAATAACAATAAATAAATAAATAAATAATTTTTGCAGATAAGCTAAAAGGAATGGCCATCAACAGCACGGAAATGTGATAAATCTTACCCTTTTATATTTAGTCCTTTGAACGTCAATTTTTATGAACTTAATTTTTGAATTTTCTTGAAAGAGGTTATTTTTATTGCTTGTTTGTTAGATGTCATCGAGAATCCTCTTTTTCCGTATAAAATTCCGTTTTATGTAATAGCTAAAACCGAGGTCTGGTTCAGTGCTTTAGTAAACAATAATTTATTAAAATGCACAACAGTAGTTTAAATAAATTTATTCGAAACAGTTTTTGTTTACAATTTAAAAATTTTGTTACATTGTTAACAGTCACTGAAATTTTACAACTACATGCATTTTGACAAAACAACCTAAGTGCCGATTAATTTAAGTATTGATTGACGATATGTAAATTATTAATGCCTGTGGTAAAAATTGATTGTAATTTTAATACCCTGTACAAATTCAACTTTAAATTTATTTATTTGGCGCATGCACTGTACCATATTATATAATTCGAATAAAACTAAATCCACGTCCTATGTCTCTTTGGTGTGTTCGTATGTATGAAAAAATGCTGAGTGGATTTACCTTTATTCGAATCATTATTCAGTTCCAATTATGAACACCAATGAAAGGTATATTTTTACACTTATTATTTTAGATTTAAAGAATTCATTCAGAAATTTTAAAAATTTTTCCGAACACATTTAAAAGTAGATTCAAATGAAAACAGTAGTACAGTTTTTTAAAGTTATATTATATTAACAGTTACTCATGATTTCCTGAGAAAGGATATGACAGACTTACATGTTGGCAGTAAGTTACAGAAGGAGTTTACATGAGTTTCCTTTACCGTTTCAACCAGGCCCGTAGCCAGGATTTCATTTCGGAGGGGGCACTTGTACAAAGTAAAATTTTCGGGGGTTTTCCTTCCGAAAATTTTTATTATTACAAATAAATTTTTTCAATATACTGTTTTTCGAAATTTATTAAAAATTTTAGCCTTTCTTCACCAGTAGAATTTCTTAATGGGGGAAAAGCGTCCGAGATACAAAAAAACAGCATATTTTTGTGATTTTTTTTTCAGAGTTTATAAAAAAATATTGAAAAATAAGCCAGTGGTAGTGATGAAAACCGAGTAACCTAAAAAAAAAAGTTCTTTGTGATCAGGATACTCATGATTGCTTTATCTGAAATTAAAAAACCAAAAGATTTCTTTAGTAGATAAGTAATTTATCTAGGTTTTGAACGAAAGAATTAACAAACTTTTTATTTATTTTTGTATTATTCTGAAATAATAATTTATAAAATTAGCTATTTTTAAATATTTGGTAAAAGTGCAATCAAAATTTCTGTTTTGGTTAAATTAAAAAATAAGTTGTAATTAAAAAAAAAACAAATTCCTTCGTTAAAAACCAAAATAAACTTATGTATTAAAGAAATCTTTTTGGTTTCTTAATTCCAGATGAAGCAATCATGAGTTATCTTGACTACCGCATGGCAACTTTTTTCTTGTGGTGACTCGGTTTTCAGTACTACCACTGGCTTATTTTTCAGTATTTTTTTATAAAAATTTAGCAGAATGTTCTTTGAATAATGCTTAATAATGTAAACAATTTAAAAAATTTTAATAAATAAGGTATTCTCTGAAAAAAAAAATCACAAAAATATGTTGTTTTTTTTTGTATCTCAGAACCTTTTCCCTCCTTAAATAAGTTTTTATTCGTTTTAAACTAGAAAAACTTCTCTCGACAGTTGCTGTAGTCACTGGTAATATTGCAAATATTTTAATAGGGTTCTGACATTGGAAAAAAATTCTTCAGAATATTTTGCTCATGTATGTATTCTTTGACAAATCGTTCACATTTAACTATTTTTGTTACCAGAAATCGAATTCTTCTTCAAGAATTGCTGGGTATACCTCCTCTTTAAAATATACCTATTTTATTATCAAAATTCAAATTTTTTACTTTCAAAGAAATTTTTCTTTTGTACATTTCGGGAGGGGCACGTGCCTCTAGGTGCCCCCCCTTGGATACGGGCCTGGTTTCAACTAAATGATTTATTGTAACGCAGTTAATTTTTTTCCAAATTTTATTTGAGTTAAACATAAAATCATGGATGTAAATTATTACTTACTTACTATCTCTGTGAAAAAAGTTTTATTAGGATACAGGTCAGTGGTGTGAACGGGAAACTAAGGTTCTATTATTTATTACTGTTAAGTTCCTGCTCAACTGTAACCTAGTCCAATGTAGATTTTTAGGCTAGCAGAAAAGGAAAGCAAAATCTTTTAATTAAATGATTAAAATACATTCAGTTAGTAAATTATATTAAACCAAATTGATTGATGTTTGGCACCAATAGAAGTTTGTTTAGAAAATCACGCACAACTAATTGGGAAAAGTCTTTAGATCGCGAATTAAAAAATAACCCAAAAATATATTTAAAAATTTTTGAATTCGTGAGTAAATTTTGAGAAATATTAGGGATTCGTAGGAGTTTTTTATTTGGAAACTTTAGTTTTTACGCATAAGATTTTAGAAGAAATTACGTATTAGTTGATTAACTTTTCAAATTTTATTTTTTATTTAAATTAATTTTTTTTTTTAATTAATTTAAATTTTTTATTTTTCTTTGATTCAAGAAACATGATACTAGATCGTTTTCAAATAATCATCGAGAGATAGAAAGTAAGAATAAAAATTTTGATAGATATAAAAATATGTATTATTAAATTATTTTACTGTTTTCATTTGATATAAGAATGTTAACCTTATGGTGTTACTGATACTACATCGAATTTGTAAACACTTAAATTGTTCATTTGCTTTTTAACAGGTGCATACCTTTGTATATTGTATGAGAAGCGTATTTTGTAACACTATCTATAAATTTTAAAAATGTAAAAAATATAAAATTATATCATATTATTAAATTATTATCTGCAAAAAAATTATTTTATGTACGAAAATAAAAATTTCTTTTAGTATCTACTTTGGTAATTGATTGTTTCAATAATTGTATTTATTATATTTACGTACTTATCTATAAATTTAATATACAAAAATGTATGCATCAGATCTATGATTTATTTTATTTCAGTTCGGTAACCAAAAATTGCTTAAATTTTAGATTAAAACAAATTACTAAAACGTAATAAATTTTAAAATTGCCGATAAAATATTTTAAATTGAATTTTATTAACTACAGTAACCTGTAGATCAGAAGAACGACACCTATACATAAACTTTTCACTTACTAAATCTAAAATGTAAACAACTTTTTCTTTAATATTCGTGCACAATCGATCTCTGTAATTTATTTATAATTAAAGGAAACTTAACCTAATTATTCTGTAATATCACATCGAGGGCATTACATTAAATTTATTTAGGAAATTGTAGTTAAAGCACTATTTCTTCTGTCTGCACATTTATTAATGATTGTTTAAATAAATTAGATTTATTATTGTTTAGAGAATTCTTTCCATTTTTATAAATTTTATGGTCAGGCCAAGAGAGCAATAACTGATCTTCCGTTGCCGAACATTCCGAACCACTTTCTCCTAGTTGGTTAAAAACTTGATTTGAATCCAATGCTGTATATATTCTTTCGGGGTATACCTCCGACGTATCAGATGATTCGCTACTTCTGTTACTAGTCGAACTGTCCCTATCGGCTGACGAAAGTAGTGGTTTCGTTGTTGCAGTATTAGGATTTTCGGAATCGCTTTCTTCATCTTTATAGACAAAATTTCTCCACTTATTCTCTAATATTGTTGTAGACGACGATAGTTTCTTGGTAATAATATCTCTCGCTGGCGATTCGGGTATGGAATTTGTTTTTTCGCTTTCCTCTGAAAATGCTCGTGTGATTAAAATTCTCGGCGATCTTTTAGGTGAAGTACTTAACACTGTTTGTATGGAAATGGCCTTTTTGTTAAGATGTTCCGACAGTTCAATCCCAAAAACTTTTTGTAAAAATACGTTAGCTGAACTAAGGCTAGATTTACGTAATTTTTCAGTTGATTGTCTTTTTATAATATCATCTATTAGCTCATCATCGGCAGCACATACCTCGTCGAGATCGCTTTTAGGAACTTGCAATGTGTTACAACTAGCAGTGTGCGGTATATCTCGTTTATATAACTTTTCAGTTGGAGATAAATTTAAACCAGGAGTTGAGTTTGGCCTCCAAGATAATTCCGACGGATGGCGCTTGCCATTTTGTCTAGTAGGACTTCCGATGGCTCTATGCACATCTAAAAGTGCTTCGGAAAGTCGTCTAGATAATACTGGTTTGGAAAAGAATCCTAAAGGTGTCAACGAAGGTCTGCGAGATCCGCACGTTGATGGAGTTCTAGCTTGAATTTCTTGATTTACTTCATTCTTGGAAATTTTTTTTCTCCAATAGTTTTGGAATGTTTTACGAAGAGTTTTGTTTTTCAAACCATATAGAAAACCGTTGATTGGTACCGAACAAGTCAATAAAATGGATACTAAAATATAAATGTGGTGGTCGATTTCTGTCAATGTAGTTGTATTTCGAAGATTGAGAGTACTTAACGAAGCATCCCATAATATTACGGAATAATATGGAACGTATAATATCAGAAATGAAATTACTAATTGAAGAACTGTGGATATAGCGCTTTTTCCTTTGAATTTTGGACCCCCGGCCGAAGGCGCCGTTACAATTGGAACAAAAAATGGATTTCTTTGATGAGTTATTGTAACTTGAGCTGATAGAGTTACTTCGTAAATTGCTGATGCTATCCGATGACGATGATAACGGGCAATCATTAAAATCTAAAATGTGAAATTTATTATTTTTGGTGTCATTTGAGGGTTTAAAAAGTTTTTTTTTACCTTAATATTACAACAGATTATGAGTGTTGCAGGTAGTAGAAGAGTAAAAGCTGTGTATACAGCAGAATACCATAATGCTCCAGAACCGAGAGAAAAATCAGGTATGCATGATCCTAATCCAGCACTGTAGGTGTAAGGGGCAACTGCAAACAATGGTGGAAAACATAGAACCAGCGCTACTACCCAACCTGCTCCTAAACCTACAATTACCTAAAATTTAATAAAAATTAATAATTATATATTAGGTATTTAATTAATTTATAATATACAAAATAAGATTAGACTGCATGGTAACTTTGAAATATATTGACTGTTGCTTTTTATCATCTCGGTTTTTACTTGCGTGTATACGCAGTAAATTTAAATTATCTGGTAGGTATATTAAGTCATGTAATAAAGCTGAGACTAGCATCGTTTAGTTAAACTTTACGTAGATAAATTCTTAATTAAATTAAGGAAAGCATTGCGTGCATTATATCTACCTTTTTAGGATTAACAAGATGTCCATAATGAAGGGGAGCGGCAATTGCGTAGTAACGATCGCAATTAAGTCCACAAATTGTCCACAATACTAAGGGATGAAGTAGAGTAAATAAAAATCCATGTATAACACACGGTGCTCCTTGCGATAACCAGCCATTTTTTGATAATCCCGGAGATGTGAAGATTAGAAACAGCACTCCCAGTAACGCATTGAGAGCGCCCAAATGCAATAGTAAAAGGTTGTTTGCTGTTCCTGCCTGAAAAACCTTTATTACATTAATGCTTTACTAAATATATTATACTGCATAATAAGTCGTTAAACGACCCAATTTTTTATATTTACATTAAAAGTTAAAAGCTTGTGAAATTACTAATTTAATTTTTAGTGTAAACATTGATAAATAATTTTAAACGGTTCCTGAGCCCAAAGCACTGCTTGGATAGTCTTAAAAAGAAAATGTAAATTTAAAAGTTAATTCTCCGTAAAAATGTAATTTTCTAGATATAAAAAGGTTAATCAAAAATATATTTTTGTATTCGGTATTTACTTCGGCGAAATAAAAATGGCTAATAATATGAATTGATATTTGGCCATGATGTAGCTTTAATTTTATTTTAAAAATGAAAAGAACCATGAAAACAACGCTCCTGTGAGATATTGTACAAAAAGCTTTATTAAATTTTATTTGTTTAACTTTCCAAAAGATTATTTAACAAAAAAGCGATACGATGCGATGGTCGAATAAGTTGAAAACAATAAAATACCAATTACAAAAAGAGATTTGCGTATTCTGCAAAATATTCTTTTTTCACTACCATTTTTCAGATAAAAAAAGTAGTAATCTCAAGTAAGCTTACTTTAGCAGAAAACAAATAAAACGCGGTGGCATTTTAGGTTTACTTTATCCTCCTGAACTTTGGGAAATCCGTTTCAAGACAAACTGCACTATAACAAGTAGGTACCATGTACATATAATCCCTGAAATGAACTCGAAACTTACATAAGAAACATTAGTAATCTCAAGCTCGTGGTAATCTGTGACATAAGTAAAACATCATAAAACAACCGAAGCGATAAAATTGAATTTTACGTAGTTTCGTAGTTTGCAAAAGCTAAATCTTGCAAAAAAATTTATTTGCAAAGTGAAACTTTGCCTATTATACCCATACACGCCAAATAAATTAATACTAGCTTCACGAATTAATTATTCGATATCGACATACGTAACATAATATTCAGTGTGTCGTATATTGTATTATTAAATAGAGTACAAGTATATTAACGTATGCGGGTATTGAATCATAAATCTGTGACGCAAGTATCAATATAATTATTTGGCGTGTAGTATAATAATTATATTCAAATCTTACTAAAGAAAAAAAAATTCTATTTCATAACTTACATAAATTATTATTAGGAAAAAAACTAATCCTGTTATATATTATGTAGTAACAAAATTATTTTTACTTCCTTCTAAACTTTAATAAATCCCCTAAAATTCAATTTAAAAAAAATATGACACCCGGATCGAGTACCAATCAGTTACTCACTAGACAGTCAGGACGGTCAGGCCTCCTGACCTTTGAGTATTTTATATTATGCACATTATATCAAACCTACATAATCTGTAAACAGTAAAAACAAAATGAAAACATACACAAAACAAATGTTATCAGTTGTAAAGATCTAAATATTAAGTAATATATTATAATAATGTGTTTATTTAATTTTACAGTTTATTTGTACCCCCAGAATATGAGTACACATATGACCGAATATTAAATTTATTATTTGTTAAAGTTTATTTATGTTTACCGTACAGAAATGAGTTAAAATTTATTTGCACATCTGAGTATGTAAATATTAATTGGCACATGTTACATATTCCCAGAGGTCACTTAATGAAAATAAATGTTATAAATTGTGCGTTTGTAATTAACCGCAATAAAGAGAAAAGTCAAAATATTAGAACTTTGATAAGCTTACCAACCAAGAGGATTTGTTACAATCGGTTACTGGAGTATAGCCATTATGTAATGTAAGTATTTCCGTTCAAATTTTACGTGCTCGAGGTACTAATGTTGTTCCATTTTGAGTTTCCCGTTTTTATGAGCAAACGGAAGAACTAATCTCACTAATTAACTAAAAAGCATTAATACATTATTGAATAACAAATGTACTTGTTTGAACCCCAGTAAATGAATGTTAATAGTAAATTACAAACTCGTATCCTAAAATTTTGTTGTTTCTGTTTCAATTAGGTATTGAAGGCAAAAAATAATTTAATACGTAGGGAAAACTTGGTTGTCTAACTTGACGACATTTTCTGTTGAGAGGTATCAAATTTGAAGTTTGTAGTTTGTTTCAATGTGAAAGCATGCCTGGTTTGTTCTATTTAAGGCCTTTTATAATTCACGGAGAAAACAATTTAAAAGTTTTGTTTCAGAATTCTATCTCCTTTATCCCACACTGAAAGTAAGTAAGTACTTTTCACGTCATTCGTGCACCAGGTCAGTGCGGCCGGTAGGTCGCCTTTATAATATATAAAATACCATAATAATTAATTACATATTCTGTGGTAACATTACAGTTTTAAATTGTTTGTAATTTTCATAAAAAATGCTGATTTTTCTATTAATATTTAAGAAATTTCAAAATCAAGAGATGATACTTGATTTTAAAATTCTATAAAAGTGAAGTGGTATAGACTCGATTATATAATCTAAGCTTAGAAATCTTTTCCAAGTTCCATTTAAAATATACGTACCTATACATTATTCAATTTCAATTCCAAACCTAAACAAATATATTAGCCAAATCAATTTCACGTTTAATTCTAGAAAACGTTTGATATAATAAAAGTTTCTTAATCTAAATTCTATCAATATAAATCTAAGTTGATGTACCCACTTAGTAATATAATATTTATTTATTTTAAACTTGCAATCAATTAAAAAAGAATCAACTATAGCTAAATAAATTATTTTAGACTCATTTTAAATTTTAATATAAAGAAAACCTGCGCAGGATCTGGTGAATTGTGTTTAAATATTGAATGGCGTTTAATAATTTACTAAATAAGTCTAAAATACATCAATGATATTTAAAACTAAAATGGACTAAAAGGATTAGTTATTTATAAATACGCATTATTATCTTATCTGGGTTTGAATTACATTAGGCAAGGACTAAGGAGCGTCGGTAATTTTACAGGGTGGCTGAATTGAATTACAACGAATTTCCAAGTATTGAATTTTCTGAATGATGTATCATAGAGTGCTGTACATTTAACAGATTGCCGTTAATTTAATTTTCTCAAAATCGTAATATATTTTAGATAGTTTCCTGTGTATTTCCCACATACCGTCCAGAAGTTAATGTCTATTTGACACAGGATCCTGAAGATGATACACTACAGAAACTAATTGATCATAAAAATTATTTGTTTGGCAAGAATATACCTATAAAGTTGCAACAGTGCTGATGTAGTAAATATTTTCTATTGAATTAAAAAAAGTTACTTTTTCATAGTTTTCTTTTTTAAATGTTTGAATTTGAAGGACTTTGATTTTAAATATTTAATTAACTTGTTAAATTTTAATTCACTAGTTAATGGGAATATCACGATAACCGACAAATGAAAACATGGTTAAATTAAGTTATGGTAGTTCCAAACGTAGAATTACAAATATAAACAACAAATTTTAGTGATTGTTCAAAAATTTTGGTAAAAAAGACAAAAAAACTAGAAGAACAGAAATCTTTCTTTTTAAGTAAAATTTAGCTATAAGTGAAGTAATCAATAGATTTGTGATTTGTAGACAAAGTGGTTTAGTTAGTGTAACTCGATATTAATCATATCAACTAGTTCATCGCCTGATGATACCATAGTATGGTGAAAACGATTGCGATAATATACTGCAGTGATCCTTTCAAAACGGGTTGATTTTTCACATGCACTATAAGTGCTTCAAGCTTGCTCTTAAATGCGGGAGTAGACACGGTCGTATCTCAGGTTGGGTTCTATCGTTCTCAAAACAAAAGTAAAATTTCCAATCAAAAAAATAAATCGTCTTCCAAAAATTATAAAATCAAATCCAATTTAAATTCAATGCAAAATGTTTAATAATTTTAAAAGAGAACGAAGTTTGATTTCCCTTATCTAAAACGTCGGCTTATCTACCTCGCATGTTCTTTCCTTCAAATGTAATTTAAATTTTCCAATTTTAAACAATTCAAATCCAATTCACAATTTGCAATTATGCTCTTTCTAAATCAACGAAACCAATCAATCAACTACTGCTCGGTAGCAACTTATCAAAAATTCCAAAAATCCAAAATTTTAAAAATAATTACACAATAATGCAAACGCATCAAATTCACTTTATTCAAATTAAAAATTACTCACAATTTTAAAAATAAATTTCACAGAGCCAAAAATTAATGAGCCAAAAGTCGCACCGCCTGCTACTCTTGTGGCAAAAAGTCTCGTGTCTCCGTAGATTCGCGCCCACCGCTCTAATTTCACAATCTTTCAAAATTACAACTACTTAAAACAAATTTTCTTAAAAATGTACAGGGTGGGTGCGAATCCTTTTGAAACACCACATCTTACCCCCAATGCTAATTGCTGATTAGCATTGCTGATTAATTGAAAATTAGCAGAAACTCAAGAGTGTTTCAACTAAAATTAAATCATAAAAAGTTTTGCCACAACACTACAATATCTAAATAAATAAATTCAAATTAAATTCAAAAAAAATATTCAAATCAATTATTTAAAAAAAAACTTATCCATTCCAAAATCTGTATCCATCATTTCTTTTTTCATCATCTTTTTCCGGTTCCTTCATTTTTCTTTCCGGACCTTCCACAGATTAGTTTTTTCAATTAGTTTTTCCAAATAGTTCTCCAATTATTCTTTTTTTCTTTCTTAATTTTCTGTTTTATTGCTATTTGATTTACGCTATCTAGTTTTTCTATTTTCCAAATGTTTTCTTCATGCTTTATAATCTCCAAATATTCAGATTCCATTTTTATAGCCTCTTGCCTTTCTGATACTAATCCTATAATTTCCAATTTTCCAGATTCCATTTTTATAGCTTCTTGTTTTTCTGATTCTAATTTTATAATTTTCAATTTTCCAGATTTCATTTTTAATCTTTTAATTTCTAATCTTCTATTTTAGCTTCATTTTTTCAGATTCTAGTTTAGTGATTTTTAATTCTTTTTGTTTATCTTGGCTATTTTTTCTTATGTTTTCAATATCTTGTATTACTTCATACTGCATCCTCAATATCTTCTTCATCATTGCTTCACATCTTATCATTTCACTCTCCGACATTTTCATTTTCACAACGCGTTTAAAAAGTCCCAAAAATGCTCAAATCGAATGCGGTATTGTTATCAAATTATGTTTAATTAATTTAAAATTTTTTTAATTCAAAATATTTCTTCAAATTCCATATTGTAATTTCAATGTAATATAAAATTTTAATTCTGTTTAAAGGGAACGTAGTTTGCAAATTTAACTTATCTAAAACGTCGCCTTATCAAATAAACTATTTGCTCGTACGAATATAATTTTAAATTTTTTAATTTAAAATATTCTACGTCCAATTCACAATTTCAACTATTTTTTCATATTAATCAAATCAAACCACTTCTAGTCCGCAGCGAAATATAAAAAATTCTCAAATCCAATTTCAAATATCAAAAAAAATACGCAGTAAGGCAATTGCATAAAATCACTTTATTTAATTCAAAAATTATTCACAATTTCAAAAATAAACTTCACGAAGCCAAAAATTAACAAGCCAAAAGTCGCACCGCCTACTTTTGCGGCGACTCGTGGCAAAAAGCCTCGTATCTCTGTCAATTCGCCCCCACCTCTCTAATTTTACAATCTTTCAAAATTATAACTATTTAAAACAAATTTTCTTAAAAATGTACAGGGTGGGTGCGAATCCTTTTGAAACACCACAATACATACCGTGTATTTATATTGTGTTAAATTAAACATTTTAGTTCTAAAAAGTGTTTGTGCATTTTTTGGTTTATTCTAAAAATTTGATATGAAAGTGAAGTAATCTAATTTAAAATATAATTGCGTTAAACTGTTCAAACATCTAGGCTTTTAATTGTATTTAAAAAAATAATTATAATTATATAAAAATCAGTTTTAAGCTTATTGACAGTCATTTGCTCTCCTTAATTTAACTTTAAAATATTATTTATAATTACGGATCAATGCCGTAAGTTTTCTATGATCAGAGCGCTAGTAAGCTAACATATAGCGCAAGTCTGTAAGTAAGCTTTACGTTTAGTCGTCAGGATGAATACTATTTTTAACCATTATGTTGTGTTTAAGTGTGATGCTATATTATATAGTATCTATTATTTATCAAAATATATTGTGATGTAATATAAATTATTTTCAAATATCTTTTTTTTCACTCACTATTAGTAATCTTAATTAAAAAACAAACTAAAAAAAAATCACCATTTTATTCTCTAACTTCAAAATATTTTACAAAATCAGCCAAGTAAAACTTTTAAGACCCGCTGTGTGGTTCACATTTTATTCACAAATTGAACTTCTTTCAAAAATCAAATCTCAAAAACTGCCCGAGCTGAACATACTCGGCGGCGCTCTATCGGCGAAAAGCAAATTTTCTCGTCGGTTCGCCCCCACCTGTCCAATTTTCAGTCTTGCAACTTAAATTTATTTACCAAAATTTTCATTAAAATGTACAGGGTGAGTCGCAACCATTTTGAACCACGACAACAACCCCCGTTGCTAATGGCAGTTTTGCGCGCAGCTGAAAACAAAATTAGCAAAACCTCGAAAAGTGTTTCAAAATAAATCCAAAAATCCTTTAACATGACATTACAATATTTACAAAAATAAATTTAAATTCAAAGTTTATCAAACCAAATAAAATAATTAATAAAAAAAAACTCATCCATTTCCATAATCTTCCTTCGCCATTTATTCTTCAATGTCTTTCGGTTTCCATTTATTTTTCTTTTCGGACCTTCCACAAATTTATTTTGGCTTGAGGCGTCCACTTCACTGGGATTCTGTTTCTCGTCTTCCACCCCCGACTCATCCAAAACTTCCAAATCTTCTTTTTTCCTTTTTTAACATTATCCAATTTAGCACATTTCCGCTTCACACCCTTGCACATTTTCTTTTCTTCCTCTTTTTCCGTTCTTACCGAAGTTAATTTTCTTTCTTTTACTAACAATTCCTCGTTTTCTTCGATATCTGGTTTTGCTTGCTCTTTTTCTTCAAAAAATTCTTTTTCTTCTTGTTCCATAGGTTCATTTTCTTTTAGCTCTTCTTTTTCAAAAAATTCAAAAAAATCACCCTCATCGTCATTGGACTCTTTTTTTTCCACAAATTCTTTTTCTTCTTGTTCCATAGGTTCATTTAACTTTGTTTTAATTTCCGCTACGATTTCTATTAACTCCCTCGTATTTTTATCCTGCTCATCAAACCTTTTCAAAAATTTTGCTTGGTTTTCTGATAACTCTCTTATAATTTTTTGTTGCTCTTTTAAAAAGGCTAATATGTTATCCATCTTAGACTATTTCAAAAAAAAGAAAACGCAAACGAAACGTCCCTGCGCCGTGGTGCCAAAATTAGTTGCTTTCAATCTCACAGCTTCTTCAAAAATAAATAAAATAAAAATTCTTGTCAAAAAAAATAAATATTCCAAAATTAATTAATAATTAACCAACAATTAATTATAATCCAAATCAATTTAAAGTAAATGTAAAATTTTAACTTTCTATTCGAAGGGAATGAAGTTTGATTTGCCTTTATCCAAATCGACGTGTTATCTATCGCACCATTTGTTTGCACGAATACAATTTCAAAATTTTCCAATTTTAAATATTTCACGTCCAATTTACAATTTTAACTCTTCCTTGTCCAAATCAATCAAAACCAATCAATCTATCTGCTTCCATTCAGTAGCCACTCAATACAAAAAATATCCAAACTATCCAAAATATCCAAATATCATTCAAAAATCACGCAATAAATGCATTCGCATCAAAATTCATTTATTCCAATCAAAAATCAAAATCATTACTCACAATTTTATTCTTGCAAAACTGTCTTTTTCAAAATCACGTCTCACCATGTGAAAATTTGCATTATCTCCAAACATTTGTTAAACTTTTAATTTTTATCAACCGTCAAATTCTAAATGTCTTTTAATAATTTCTGCGTTTTGTAATTTTAAAGTAACTTTAATTTTCTTCAGGGTCCAAAAGTAGGTTCTAATCTTGAAAAGCCCCACGATTTTGGGATGCCAATTAAATGTGATGTAATATAAATTATTTTCAAATATCTTTTTTTTCACTCACTATTAGTAATCTTAATTAAAAAACAAACTAAAAAAAAATCACCATTTTATTCTCTAACTTCAAAATATTTTACAAAATCAGCCAAGTAAAACTTTTAAGACCCGCTGTGTGGTTCACATTTTATTCACAAATTGAACTTCTTTCAAAAATCAAATCTCAAAAACTGCCCGAGCTGAACATACTCGGCGGCGCTCTATCGGCGAAAAGCAAATTTTCTCGTCGGTTCGCCCCCACCTGTCCAATTTTCAGTCTTGCAACTTAAATTTATTTACCAAAATTTTCATTAAAATGTACAGGGTGAGTCGCAACCATTTTGAACCACGACAATATATGTGTTTGTTCGCTTTTTTTAAATTACAATACTCTACAGCAGGGTTTTAATTATTTTATCTCTCCTTCATCTCACACAGAAAATAATTGCCACGTCATTTGATTATGGATTTATCGTATATCCTCAGATAGCTACTTTTTGTTCTAAGGGTTGAGCGTTTTTTTTGACTAAAAGTTCTCAATTTTTAAGTTTAATTTTACTCGTATACAAATTCTAAAAAATATTAATGAATAATTACTGATTGGCGCTCTCGTCATGGCTTTTCTGAAAGTCTCTTCTTTCATTTCCTCTTTTGTAGGTTCTATCATCTATGTAAATTTTAATACACTTTTATAAAACAGCTAACAACAATTTATAGATAACTAAACTCTATATCAAAAAATTAGTAGGTCAGGCATCCTATTGGTCGCCTCACCTTTCTAGTGTAGAAACTTCTTTTTGTGCAAAATCATTGATTAGTTATATTCTTTTCTTTAATGAAATATAATTTATACATTTAAAATATTTCAATTAAATTTCGCTGATAGGAATTTGAATGCAAATTTTAATACAATTTTAATTGTAGTACAGAGTTTGTGAATTTAATGTTTCTTAATATAATTCTGTTTGAATGATTTGATTTGATGTGATTAAATTTTTATGCTGGTAAAAAAATTTACCAATCAGAGTTGCGTTATGGATTGAAGTATAGAAGGATAAATAGATTTAATTTTTAATAATGATATTATTATATTATATTTTATTTGGTAAATTTTTAGGTTGTAAATTATACAATTAATTGTGTAAAAAATTGCATGTAAAATTTATTTTAGCATAAAATTCGTTTTGAATTATGAGAAAACATAGTAAAAGCACATATACGAACAATATCACACTCGAACCGTATATAACCACTGCTTTCCGTCAAGGGTAAAAATGGAAAGTGAACACAAAGAAAAAAATACAATTTAGATCAATAATATTATAATCAAATTTAGTACTTACTTGTCTTGTGAGAACAACGACGATGATAATGTATCCATTCACAACAAGTCCTAATAGAGATACGATGGTTAGTGGGATAGTTAATCCCAAAGAGGTCATTCCGGGGTGACCATTTGAGATTATGTAACTTCTTCCATTATAAGTTTGATGTACTAAACAACGATTTTTCTGAAACAATTAGAATATCTATTAGAAATTTCATAAATTTTATTATGATGTACTATACGAGAAATATTATGTAGCTTATTTTTGATATTCTGCAGATAACACCTCTAAATCATATTTAAAAGTGGTCAAGTTGTTAAGATAGCATTTGATAATGACCCTTTCGTTAAGTTTGTCAAATATTGTTTTTGTTAGAACCGGCGTGTTTATATAAATTATGTACTCGTTACATAACCGTCAAGTTACTTAAGGGTGCACGCACACCAATAAAGTTTTATAGCGGTAAAGTAATTATTTAATATATTCTGCACGATGGTAAAATTTAGTGATGTGCAAACTATTTTGTTTCGAAATGTTTTTTTTAACTTTAATATACATAATCATTTAAAAAACTGCATGCATATCAAGTTTTCAATTTGTTCACAACTGAAATGTTAAGAAGCTGTGGAGTAGGTAGTGACATTTTGATGCTGTCGTCGTATGAACTTCAAATATATTTATAAACAAACTTTCGTAAGTTCTTCTTTTTAAATATTTATTTATTTTTACCGCCTTCTTTCTTTAACTGCAATATTTAGTAAAAGAAAATTTTAAAATGCTCTTGATTTTTAAAATCAAATAAAAAACAGTTGGCATAGATAAAACCCCTTGTATAGGGGTAATAGCAAAAAAAAACTATTATGTTGCAAATTTATCTGTAAATAAGAAAAATACTTTGAGAACAATGATAATATTGCTCTTATGCCATATTAATTCCCGTACAAATAGTCGAGGATTTAGCCCTGATCTAAACGGATATCAATTCGAGAACTGATCTCGAAATACGTGCTATTGCTACGATACGGTTTAAATTTCAATAATCTGATTGATAGCTCCTAGAGCTGACAAACCACAAGATTTGATCTCTATTTATGTAGGTACCTACTTACGGTCATATTTGTGATTTTGCTACCCAAATTATAAAACTTGGAAGTTTGAATAACATCTGATGTTGGCAAGGCAACTTAACTAAGATGTTGCGATTTGCAATAGTTAATAAAAATACTTTTATTTGAACACACAGTAAAATACTTTTTGAATACAATAACAATAACCTGGAACGGCAAATTTATCAATACTTCTGAAGTTATCAAGAATTTCTTGTTTTCAAGGAACGTCTACAATCTTGTTTTCGCGCATAGTGCGCCTTGGGAAATAACTTCATGTGCTGTAATCAATGAGTGTACAAAGTTTTCAAAAAGTTTCTCTGATAATCTTTTTTTTTTTAACTTTCCTATTTGCATAACGATATTTCGTCCAGTAAATATATTTTTACCTCGAAATAATGCAAACAAAGTGAATTTCTGATAGGAGGAAAATGAATGGCCAATTACTTATATAAAAAAGTTTTGAATGGATATCTTTTTTGTGAGTTCAAAAACAGTAGGGCAATGGCCAAAAAAATGTTGTATTGTAAATATATCCTTAAATAAGCAATAATTGCTACAAATATTTTTTTGGTATTAAAATATTTGTATTTTAAAATACAAAAGATTACTTAGAAAATAAAATTGTAGAGCGAAAAAGCTCTATAAAAGAATAAGATTTAAACAATATTTTTGGAATGAAGCCGATTCTCGAGTGAAAAGCAATAATTACAAAGTTTGCGTTTTGCAACTTTTATGGAACAGTTCCAAAGATGGGTAATTATAAATCAAGGTTTATAGGCGGACCAAATATAATGCAGCTTTTTTAGTTTTTATTTTACAGAATTAAATAAAAATGCAGTTCAAAGATGAGGAGTTCAGCTTTCATTTTTTTTTTAATTTTCATTTCAGCTATTTTGACATGATAACGTCTTATAAATTGATATACCGGCTGCACGCACGAAAAATTGTCACGTTCCGCAAGCGAGAGCGCGGAACAAACGAGAGAAAGACACGATCGGCTTTGCATCATAGACATCATTTGAATTATAAAATGCCATTAAAAAAAAACTTGTCCGGCATGAGGTTCGATCTTGCGATCACCAAATTATGCAATTATGTTTCCTGCACATAACGCACTAACCTATTGAGGGTTAATGTAATAACATAGTTTTAATTCGTATTATCTGTTACATAAACATAATTCAATTCAATTTTTAAATTAACACTCGGTTTACGATAATTGACGATAATTTTACGTGATTTTACGTCATAAGAAAACTTAATTCAATTCAATTCATAAAAGTATGCAATTTTCATCAATGTTTTCTTATGACGTTATCACGTAAAATTATCGTCCGTAAACCGACTTTACAGACAACCCGAGTGCCACGTGTTTTTTTGTTATATGCATGCGCAGTTTTATTATATTTCTTATGTTTATTGTGAACACTTTTGCGACTTATGTTAAGATTATGTTTTATGCTTATGTTATTCTTATGCACGTCTTATGTTTATGTACATTGTGAACAAGCACTTACAGTTTCAGTTAAGAAAGCGTCAATTGCTATTTAGATTATTATGTAATAAATTATTTAACCTCTTGAACACCAAAGCAAATAATTTGCAATATCAACAAATATTGCTATTTAATAGTAATCTTCAGTTTTGTGCTGTTCTCACATCATCGAAATGTGAATCAGAACAAGAAGACATATAATTAACTCAATGTATATTCAAATTATGTACCTACTCAGATTTTACAATATTAAATTAATTTAAACAAATACTGGTAACTCGTGTACCTTCACAGTCTAAATTATATTACTTATGTAAAATTTGCAAATATACCAAATAAATAAGTTGACTTTTAATTTATATGTAAATTGTACTACTTGCATTATACTCCGCAGTACTAAGCAAATAACTTTTAAAATTTACATAAAGGTCGAAAATGAATCGAGAATCGTTATAATATTCGATTAACTAAAACCCATATAATAAACCTGTTATAACAACCATGATTAAATAGAAGTTGAACCGATTTACTTATTTTGAACAATTTTGTTCAACACATGGTAAGTAAGCGCTGAAACTTTTAAGATAAGTGCAGTGTCTTGTTACATTAAAGTTGAACTAAGATGCCAAAAAACGTTAAAATGACACATTTCGTTTTATATTTCATTCATTTAGACAAGTTTTACAATAACTGAATTAAATTTCTTTTATTATAAAATAAAAAATAAATTGAAGCTCGTGTCATTTCATTCTGAAATTTATTTCTATTGATCTTATCACCTAGTAGTTATTGTATAAATTATGCACCCTCATAACCTCACTATTACGATAAATCCAATTATTTTGATTTTATTTACCTTGACCTCTCCGTAATATTAAATTTAAATAATAAATCTCTAGAATACTTAAATATTATTTAACATTTTCAATAATTCTGTATTGCTGGTAAAGAACACTGGAAGCCAAATTAACCATTGGACCCAATTCAAACTAAACTGTAATTACTACTGCATTGTATAAAATTCTTATTAAGAGGAGATTTTCATAAAGCATTTAATCACAGCTTCTGAACTAGCTTGACCGTATTATGAAATCAAATAACAAACAAATTGTAGTAGCTTTCAATTAACTTTATACAAACAATATGGAATGCCATCATCGCTCAATCGCTAAAAGAATGGTTTACATAATAAAAAAGAAAATATTTTATTTTATACTTATTTGAAATTGGAACATAATCGATCGTGAACTTGGTACACTTTTATTGTAATTATAGTTTTGGATAAAAAAAAATAACAGGAACTAACACTTAATAAATTAATAATTTATTGCAAGCCGGTTGTTACGATAAAAGATTATAAAAATTGAACACGTTATCAAAAAATTGTTAATTAATTCTATTAAAATAAAATCTACAAAATGCAGAAAAAAGCATAAAAAAACACGTGGCACTCGCAAGTTGTCTCTAAAGTCGGTTTACGGACGATAATTTTACGTGATAACGTCATAAGAAAACATTTATGAAAAATTGCATACTTTTATGAATTGAATTGAATTATGTTTATGTAACAGATAATACGAATTAAAACTATGTTATTACATTAACCCTCAATAGGTTAGTGCGTTATGTGCATGAAACATAATTGCATAATTTGGTGATCGCAAGATCGAACCTCATGCCGGACAAGTTTTGTTTTAATGGCATTTTATAATTCAAATGATTTCAATGTATGATGCAAAGCCGATTGTGCCTCTTTCTCGCTTGTTCCGCGCCTCACTTGCGGAACGTGACAATTTTTCGTGCGTGCAGCCGGTATATCAATTTATAAGACGTTATCATGTCAATAAAAGTAAAAAAGGTTAATCAAATCATTCAGCAAAAAGCAATAGTTCTTAAATCCGAGTCTTTACTCATATCTATTACTATGTCTTACCTTGACCTATTGATTTGACTAAAGTTGTACCTTAATTTTTTATATGAAAGTAATCAATCACTAACAAAGAAAAATGTTAGTATATAATTTTGTTAGATAAACTTAGTTAAAAACAAGTATAGAAATAATAAATTTGGAGAAAAATTAATATATAGAATAAATGTGAATGCAACTTCTTTTGTTTATTGCAGTCACTTGAAGTAGTAGAATACTAAATAAACATTCGTCGTACAAACTCTCATTCATTCTCATAATGAGTACGCACCCATACTGAAACTTAACAGCTTGATGACAACATTAAAATTCATGGAGTCATTGCAACATCATAGTAAAAGATAATGTTCCTTGTTTCAGATTCAATTCAAAGTTTGTTTTTAAGTATCACATAGAGTAATGGATTATAAAAATATACTTTCGTGTATTTTAGTTAAAATTTCATTAGAAATTTATTGTAAATCGGTAGGTACCATTAACATTTTATTACTAATAAAATTGTATGTTATTACAAAATTTTATCGATTAGAAATATTTTTATTAAAAAAAATTATATCTGCAGGAAAAACATGTTATTGAAGGTATTGTTTTTATTTACATTTTGTTTCGGCGTTGCTAATTCAATAATTTTTAATCCTACAGAGTTACAATAACAAAAATATTTAACTGCACATTTTTTAAATAATCATAATATTATGTAATATGTGTGTACGAATTCATAACCACATTAAAAAAAACTTTTTTTCTCTGCATTAGAGTATTTTTTATTGTTTTATTGCTACTAAGCAACAAACTTAAAATGTGAAAATAATATTGAAAAAACTTCTAATTAAAATTCTGACGATGAATATCAAATCGTCTGTATTTTTTAATAAATTATTATTATAACACGGAGAGAAAAGATCAAACTTTCTAAACTCATAATCAAGTATTCAGACTAATGATTTTGAGCTAAGCATTACTCGCTTCATTCTGGTAAAAATAGTTTTGACGTGATAACGTCTTATAAATCGATATACCGACTGCACGCACGAAAAAACATGACTCATTGTCACGTTCCGCCTGAGCCATGCGTGCAAGCGAGAGCGCGGACAAGCGATAGAGAGACACGATCGGCTTACCTCACACATGTCATAACAATGTGTCAAAAATGCAATTCAAAAAATTTCATTTATTTGTCCAATTTTGACTTTTCAATTTACCAATTTATTGACATTTATTTGATTTCAGTTTATTTCTATAACTAATTGTTCGTGATTATATTCAAACAAATTAATTAAATTAATTTTGCAAAAACTGTAAATAATATTTGAAAATTAATGTTTTTAACCAGAGTTTTAAAAATATTTATGTTTTAATGACAAGTTAACGCAGTGCAAAGAAATATATTATTACATCAAACAGGTTTTGGCGGGCCTTTCAAAGGCATCAGTTTCACGAATTCGATTTATTTGTCCAATTTCATCCTTTTAAATGAACACTCGGTTTACGGACAATAATTTTACGACATAAGAAAACATAATTCAATTCAATTAAAAAAAGTATGCAATTTTTCATCAATGTTTTCTTATGACGTTATCACGTAAAATTATAGTCCGTAAACCACAACCCGAGTGTTTTTTTTTTTTAGTAAAAATGTTTTCTCACAGTAAATCAGTTTTTTATATCTAAATACTAGAACTATTTTACTAACTTTAACTAAATTAACTCGTTCAAATTGTAGCTGCTATTCGGTTGTTATTCGGTCTGGTACAACTTGGCGTTGCTAACTCAACGCCAGGTTATCTCGACGTCAAGACAACTCGGCACCAAAACATTTCGGTAAATTCCATTACAAATTTATTATAACTTAATTTTCTGTTTAATTATTGATGGTTATAGCAAAGTAAAAGAAATCGATGAAACTGAAGTAAAAGAGGCGTGGCTAAAATATTTATCAAATGCGTTCAAAATTATTAGCTTTACTATATTTTACAATTTGAAATAGTAGCACTTTTGCTGGTAAGGGAGTGCACACGTAACTTGTTTACGTAAATTATACGTAACGTAAAATATTATGCGACGAACGGCTTTAGCTGGCGCCGAGTCAAGTTGGCTCGGCACCAAATCGGCAACGTGAGTCAGTCGGCGCCTAGCTGTCCCATCCCAAATGTTATTGGTTGAAATTTTTTTTGTTTTTTAATTCATGGGATCTAATGAGAGCTAAGTGGTATTGAACAATATTTTGACATTATGAAAGAGTAAAAAATAATAAACGATTTTAAAAAACGCCGATTAAAAGCCTAATATCACAATTTATTCAAAATTTAAATATTTAATAAACAATAAGTTTATATCTACCTAGTTTCTTACTATGGACTTTGTTCTTTAAAATTCATGTAATGCATATTAAATAAAGAACTAAATTTTTAATTGTATGTACCAAAAAACATTAATCGTGTTAAAAAGTTTTAATTGGAGTTTGCTTACAAAAGTTCATTATTTTCTACCTGTTCAACCTGTTAAAATATGAATAAAAATTGTTACATTTATTATCGAATAATATTGTTTAAAGGTATTCCTTATTACGAGGTTTAAAGGAAGTAGTCTATAATTTATGTGATTCGGGACTCTTACTATTAATTGTTAATATTTTAATAAAAGATTTCATTATAATCGACTTTATTTAGAATTCGAGTGTGACTTTTCTTTATAATAAATCTTGAATAAATTATTCTAAATTTTCACTATAGTAGGCACTTTACTAACTGGGAGGTGAAGTAATTTGCTTTTCTTTCTTTTACGTTTTAAACAAAAATCTATAACATATCAATGCTCACAAGAATGCCAAAATCTGACGCTGTTCAAACTCTGAATTTCCGCTCTGTAATTCAACCAGCGACCCCACCAAACCACTACTGTGGTTGAAGTTCTTATTAAAGGAATAATAAATTTTAATAAAAAGTTATTTTACCCAATAAATGTAGATATTATGCTGTATACATAGTTTAAGTATACATAGAGTGTTTTGTTCTAGTTATTTACGTAACCGACGGGAAAGTAGATCTCTATGGAGTAAGTTGTCAGGTTCCAGGACAAACCGCAGGCGAAGCCTGGAAACCGACAAGTTCTGTAAAGACACTTTCTGGTTGTTATGTACAACATTTTTAAAATATAATTTTTTTTATAAATATATTAATTTACCATAAGAAATAATATTTAAACAATTTTAACAAGCTTCCTCACTTAGCATCCTGTCTCAGTTACCCCCTACAGTAAATTTTGAAATCTAATTGATAAATTTGTAACTAAATAGGTTGCTTGTAAAATATAATAGGTATATTTAAAATTAAATTAGAATAAAAGTTTTGTTGCTACCGGTGACAATTTTAATTCAGAAATTCAATTCAGGAACGAAAACCTAAATATAACTTTGCAAAAATAACTTAAAATAACAAAAAAATTTTGAAAACAAAAGTAAATTTTCTAAGTTATTTATGTAAGTAAAGTGAGTTGAGAAATCAAATAAGAAACTATTTTATAAATTTGCATAGCTACGTATAACATTACTTATGTATTTAATTATTATGTACTCGTATATTATCTTAATTCAAATCTGTTTAAGAGTATTTAAGATAAAAATATTTTAAAGTCACTGAAAATTTAAAAAAATTTAACTTACAGGAAAACACAACTTCACGTTAACATTTAAATTTTTAGAATAATTTTTATAATACATACATAAGATTATGTATTTGCGTAACTTGAATTTCATTTAACATTACTAAAATATTCAACAAAAAGTAAATACTATCTACACGCGTTGAGGAAATATCTAGTTGGGCTATTTTTAATGGAAGTTTTCCCTTTAGAATTGCCAAAGTGTTGAATGATTTACGATTACGCCGTTCTCTACTACATCTACGTTTATTTAAAAAATATAAAATACCTAGTATTATTTTTAAAACATGTGTCATTATCAAGGCCTCTAAAAGTTGTCTGAAAAAATTTTTGTATACTAAGTTGTAGTAGACCTAGGTTTTCTAATTACTTTATTTAAAAAAATTACGTTAATTACATTCCTCCTTCATCTCGACTATTCTACTCGTTAAAATTTTATTAGACTTTTTAAAAACCAGATTAAATTTACGTAAATTTAAAAAAATTAGAATATAGTTTTAATTGTATAATTTAGATTTTACATAAATAAATTACAGAGATGGCAATAAAAAATATTCATATTATACTAAGTGGAAAATCTGTTTCGTTGACTGAAAAGCAGAGCGCAGTTAAATTTTTTTATGTAAAATTTAATTTACAAGCTACTCTTACATAAAAATTCAACTCTGACTAAATTTTTTTATGTAATATACCTTTGATTTGATCATTTTAAGTAGTTTGGTAATTCTTTGTCGATTAATAGTTCGGGCCGGTTTTCACTATTCTTATCTTATATAATAATATCTTGAAACAAATTCCTTAAATAACAAATCACAAAATTTCTTTCTTCAATAAGTATATCAATGATACCTTTCGAAGTATTTTTGACCAATTTTATAAGCTAACATGTGATTTACCAGAGTACTTATTGATTGTCCATATTTCCATGTAATGATTGATACATTTAATGTAGATTTAATTTCAAGAGCAGTAATATTTATAAAATAATACACTGCCTATTACATCCCCTGTTACGTAAACTCTCATGATATATTTATTAAATTTGTTTAGGCTTAACAGAATAACTCCAACAGATTTACAAACCCAACATTTAAATTATTTACACAAAGTTAATATTAAAACGAGTTTAGGTACACCGTACATAACTAATAAATGCATTTACTTATTAATATTTTACTAAACGATTTCTTATTAATTAATATTACATAATTTGTATTCGATGAAATTCTATACAATGAAATTAATGCACAATTAATCAAAAACTAAAAAGTTAATGCAATCAAGTGAAATTCTGATATTTAAAAATGCAGTATTAAAACTAGTGGCACTGAAATAATTATTAAATTTTTTCTGGTCGTGTCTGCAATCCAAGGTTTCCTTTTGCTTACCAAAATTAAACATGTTATTTGTAGTATTATAATAAAGTAAATAATCAAAATAATTCAATTAATCTTTGGCGAATAAGTAAATAGTGGTTGTGCATTCAATTTTAGAATCAGGTCTTCTAAAGATTTTTTTATAGTATTTGCTTTAGTAGCAAATATTTAATCTACATTTTATTAAAAGAATTAGAATTAAGTAGAACGAACATTTAAATGCTTTTAGATTAATATTTTAAAATTTATTTTTTCATAGAAAATATTTTAAAGCCTTTATCCTTAAAATAATTATGTAGATCTAATAACTCAAAATGTAAGAGCACATTTATTTCATTCAAGATTTAAAAACATACTACAACACCAACTCCTAGTACTACTATTATTTAATAATTGTTTTTAACAAGTATGTTGCTCAACACTTAATTTTGAAAAGAAATCCTTTGGCAAATTACTTTTTTCTTTAGTAGATATCAATCTGTACTTTATCAAAGAGCATGCCAAATCCAGTAAGCACATAAACGATTTATAAACGTGTTTTTTGCGTTTAACAGTTGAAATAACGTTTAAATACCGCATATCGTTTAAATATAATCTATGCTTTTGGTTATTTATACAACTTGTTCACTACTTAATTTATTATTTATTTACGTTTATTTAATCTTATACTCATCTCTATAAGATTGAAAACTTGTTGATTCGAGCGACAATAACGTTAAAATATGCAGTGCATTGAATACTAATGCAAATACATAGCAATTTTTAGAAAACTACATTTTTAAAATTTACGCTGATAAACATTTTGAATAGTATTCTACTTACCGAAGAGTATACCATAACCATTAATACGTCTCACATTCTAATTAAATGTGTAGCATTACCTTTGCATTTATACCTCCAACCGAATTTTTTAGAGGGCTCTGACGAGAAACGTCAAATTAATTAAGTAATCGAAATCCTACAAAATAGCGATAGGGGAATTTCAAAAAAGATTCGATAAATATTTATTTGAAGACATAATAAGATAATTAACTTATATGTATATTGAGAAGCTGTGGATTAAATTATTGAGTAACCACTAGAAGATTTATGTAACGATAAAGAAACAAATATTTTTTGGTTTGGCTTTTTTTGGATTCGAGGTGCGAAAACGAAAAATTATTAATAATTTTCAAGAGCGCGATCGGCCCAAAGAAGATCAATAAATTTACATCTATTTTTGAACTATTTTATTTTTACTTTCAAGTTTGTAAGTTGGAAGATTACAACTCATAAAGCTGCTGCAGTCTGTCTGTGACAGTTGTTACCTTTCAGTCACTGTAGACGGGGTGGTAGTTTGTATATAATTTATCAAACGTCTTTCGGTTTGTTTAATGTTTTCAGATCCATCCATATAGATAGCCGCAGAATCGAAAGCACCAAGTCTGTTCGAAGGAAATCCTGGTAGCTGCTGGTTTGTCTGACGAAAGAACTCTGCGAGTAGATGTTGATGGTTGCGATTGTGGATGGGTAAGTGACATTAGCTTACCGAAATATTGTTTTATTTATTATATATAAAGTTCCTACTTGTCTATTGCAAAATATTCAAGTAGCACCTTTGCTCCTTTGCCTGAGCGGTAGCATCTTTGCTGGCAGACTTTGCCATACAGTTTTGTGAGTGGGTAACTTCCAACCATTTGAGTCTTCAACTCCATTTTTGTTTTTTTTCGTTTTTACAATCCCTTCAGGACTTTTTATATTATTATTTTTTATTTATTACGTTTGTTCTTTGTTCTTTTCTTTGTCAATTAAATAATTTCATTCTTTCTCTTTGGATTTTATTTAAGTTGACTGGCGTCCAGCGGCAACTCCATTTCCTTTTCAGGTGCTTGTCGTACAGTGTCTCCAAAATAAGGATTCACGAAACGTGTAAACGTCCCAGCTCTCGGTCTGTAGATCGAAAAGATCAAAGCGTAGCTGTTCGGTGTACCAACTACCGGCATTCAAAGGGGCAATCTGGCCATTGTAACCTCATAAAGAGGGAAGGGTGGCACAGAAAAGTGACGACCAACGTGTGGGGCTCGAGTAAAATAGTAGTGGAGGCTAATTTAATATTTCATCCCATTTTTATTGGAGCACTGTATTGATTAATCATCTTCCGATCACCTAAATTTCTATTTTCTCTATTCTATTCCTATTCTATCCTATTCTTCCTACATACGTAATTATAAAACTTAATAAACAAATCGTACTTAGATACGTACCTATAGTAGATTTTAATTTTGTAGTCAATATGAAGTTCATTAATAGGTTATTGACTGACCAGTTATCATGGGAATTGCAAGTTAGGGGTAAAGATCCTATGGGAAAAACAGTCGATGAAAAGAGGAGTATGTTAAGAGCTGCTTTGAAAGCAGAATTGTTAGATCCTCAAGTAAAGAAGACATACCCTGCTATCGAGGTAGAGATTATGCAACAATTTGATATTTGTATTGACGAGTTCGCGAATCAACAATATCGACTCACATCTTTTCAAGATGAACCGACTACGACAGTAGGTGAATCTTTGGTGGCACAATTTAAACATATTTTATCTAAAGTAACGTATTGCTTACCAATATGTTCTACTTTAAATGAAGCGAATAAAATGCGAAGTTTGCAATCTCAAATAGCTAGGACGTTGGAAGAGGTGGAAAATTTATTACTTTCTCCTCAAGTAGAAGAAAACGATTTAAGTCTTTCATTGCGGAATCTTACTACTCAAAAGTTAATAACCAAATTAGATCCTAAAGTTATAGCTTCTCTTACTAGTAGTTTGCAACCCCAAGTAAATATTCCAATACATGAAACACCAGTAGGACAAGTGGGTACGAGTACTCCTTTAAGTTCAATGGAACAAGCTTCTGTTTCACATGTATTAAATATATCTAACCATCAGTTGAATAGACCATCACAAAATATTGCCGTTCCTTTAGAACAAATTCATAAACCTTATCCAAACAAACCCGATACTGTTAGTCGTTGGAATCTAAAATTTTCAGGGGATACAGATATGGAGGGAGTTATTTCATTTTTGGAAAGGGTAGACGAACTCAAAGTTTCTAGGGAAGTCAGTGATGACTTGCTTTTCAGAAGTGCTTACGATTTATTTGAAAATAATGCATTAGTATGGTGCCGTGCGACCAAACCTACAGTTCATTCTTGGTCTGAACTAATGGAAGAATTTAAGTACAATTATTTGCCTTTAGATTACGACGATTCAGTATGGGAACAAATACGAGATCGCACACAAGGTTTAGATGAACAACCATTTATATATGTTGCTCATTTGCGTCGTTTATTTAATAGACTTAGCAAAATTCCATCAGAAAGTACGCAAGTCAAAATTATGAAAAAGAACCTACAACCTCGATATCATTCACAATTAGCTTTCCAAGATGTATCTACTATCAAAACATTAATGACAGCATGTAAACTGCTTTCTGAAGAAGAAAGACATATTAGTAATTTTCCGGGACAGGTTTTTTCGAATAATAATGTAGCATCCGTGTCTAATAAGACCGTAACGCAAACGATGCCTACTAATTATAAGAAAAATTCTTTTTTTTCTAGAAATTATTATCGATCACCCCCAGCTAATTCAAAATGTTTTAATTGTAAAATGACTGGCCATTTTTATCAGAGGTGCCCTTCAACTGAGCGTAATCTATTTTGTTATATCTGTGGTACTTCAAATGTTACCTACGTAAATTGTCCCGTTTGTTCAAAAAACGGAGGAAGACAGGAGTAAAGTACAGCCCTTTAACTCCTAGTCCATATCGACTGAAGGCTGATAGTTCTGAGTGGAGAAATTGGTTGAACACGGTAACATCTTTTTGTAATTCAGCACCGGCTGAAGTAAATGCTTTGTTTACTCATCGTCCTTTCGACAATAGAGCGTACGTTCCTGTACAGATTAAAGATGAAAAAGTATTAGCGTTTATGGACTCTGGGGCCAACCAATCAGTTTTAGGACGCAAGGGACTATACCTATTAGACAAATTAAATTTAAAAATTAATCGACTTAATAAAGTACCTATGCGATCGGCAGACGGTACATTACAGAATGTGTACGGTACGGTTCTTATTCCGCTGACAGTAGAAGGCGTTACTAAGAAACTTATTGTTATTGTTTCAGATACTATTGAATATCCATTAATTTTGGGATACGAATTTTGCAAGCTTTTCAAAATGAAGACCGATTTTGAAAACGATTCATTCACTGTTCCTAATGATTTAAATACTTTAATATCACCAAAAATTATACATTCACGCGCTGACTTGTCATTTAATCAGATAGAACAACTAGAAAAAATCATTTCGAGTTATAAAGCAATAGCTCCTGATAAGTTAGGTCGAACCCATATGGTTAATCATGTTATAAACACGGGAAATGCTCTACCTATTAAGCAAAGGTATTATCCTTTATCTCCGGCATTACTTGAGCAAGTTAATTTAGAAGTAGATAAAATGATAAAAGACCAAGTTATAAAACCAAGCTTTTCTAGTTGGAATTCTCCTATCGTACTTGTAAAAAAACGATCAGGCGAGAATAGATTTTGTTTTGACGGTAGACGTCTGAATGAGGTGACTAAGCCCGACGCTTATCCCATGCCTTATATTACCACTATTTTAGATCAACTTAGGGATGCGCGTTATATTTCTTCAATCGATCTAAAGAAAGCTTTTTGGCAAATTCCACTTTCTGCAGAATCTTGCGAGAAAACCGCATTTACTGTACCCGGACGGGGACTTTTTGAATTTAATGTTCTCCCTTTTGGATTGCATAATAGTCCGCAGACATTGCAAAGGTTAATGGATAAAATATTTGGTCCTAAATTTGACAAGGTTTTTGTATATCTCGATGACATCATTATCGTGTCGAGTGCGTTTGAAGAACATATCTCTTTGTTAAACGAAGTCTACGAGCGTCTAAAAAAAGCAGGGCTAAATGTAAATTTTGACAAGTGTGAGTTTTGTAGAGATTCATTAAAGTATCTTGGTTTTGTCGTCGATGCGCAGGGTTTACGAACTGACCCAAGTAAAGTAGAAGCAATTGTTAACTTTCCTACTCCGCGAACATCTACCGAAATTAAGCGTTTTCTCGGTATGGCTGGATGGTATCGCAGGTTTATTCCAAACTTTTCAACTTTAGCTGCACCTATTCTAAAGTTGTTGAAGGGAAAGTCTAAACGTCAGAAAGTTGTATGGGGACAGGAATCTGACAATGCTTTTAAAAATCTTAAGAACAAACTTATCTCGGCTCCAATTTTGAGCAGCCCTGATTTTTCACAACCTTTTATTATACAGACAGATGCATCTGACTCTGGTTTAGGTGCAATTTTAGTACAAGGGGAAGGGAAAGAGGAACGAGTTATTGCCTATGCAAGCAGAACTCTAAGTAAACATGAGCTAAACTATCACGCCATGGAGAAGGAATGTTGTGCTATATTATTTGGTATTGAAAAATACCGTTCATACATTGAGGGATCCCGGTTTACTGTTATCACGGATAATCAAGCGTTAAAATGGATGGGAAGCGTAAAAAGTCCCTTGGGGAGAATTGCTCGGTGGGCAGTACGTTTAAATCAATACGATTTTGATATAGTACATCGGAAGGGAAAACTAAATGTAGTGGCAGATGCTTTATCACGAGCGCCGATAAACATTCACTATATTACACTTACACCTGACGATAAGAGTGCTTGGTACCAAAAAGTTATAGACAAAATAACATCTAACCCTGAAGGTTATCCTAACTTTAAGATTGAGGACGGGTACGTCTATAAATTTGTTCCAAATAAACATAACTTTATTTCAAATTTAATAGAATGGAAATTGTTGGTTCCCAAGTCTCGACGTCGCGAGGTAATGAATGATTGTCATGACAATCCTCTCAGCGGACATCTTGGCGTGTTTAAAACATTTAATAAAATTTCGGAAATTTATTACTGGCCTAGAATGAAATCGGACATATCTCGATACGTTCTTAAATGCGAGATATGTATTGCGAGTAAAGCGTCGAATCAGTTGCGACCTGGCTTAATGGGAAACTCTAAGCGCGTAGAATATCCTTTTCAGATATTATCAGTTGATCTCATGGGACCTTTCCCTCGTACGAAAAAAGGGAATACGTGTCTGCTGGTAATTTCTGACTGGTTCTCGAAATTCGTGTTGGTGCACCCATTGCGACAGGCCACAGCTGCATCGATTGCACAAAAAATTGAGGAAGTATTTTTACTTTTTGGTGTTCCACAAATTGTGATGTGCGACAATGGAACTCAGTTTACCGGAAAGCTCTTTAAAGATCTGATGGACGAATACAAAGTACAGAAAATCTGGTACACGGCGGCTTATCATCCGCAGAGCAATCCTGTAGAAAGATCCAATCGGGTTATTGGAACATGTCTTCGTTCGTTTGTAGAAAAAGATCATCGTTCATGGGATTTGCACGTATATAAGATAGCACATGCTATTCGAAATGCAGTTCATGAAGTCACTGGTTATACTCCGTCTTTTCTTAATTTGGGAAGGTCGGTTCCCAATAACGGAACTTATTATGGTAGGTTAGATAACGCTACGCCCGGGGAATTTGAGGTAGGTGGTCATGAACGCGTTATTTCTGATACCAATAACACTAGTGAGTTATACCAAGAAGTAATAAAGAAATTACAACACGCATACGAAAGGAATAAAGCGCGATATAACATCCGAAAGCGACCTTTATCTTTTAAAAAGGGGGACACCGTATGGAAACGCAATTTTGTTTTGTCTAGCGCCTCTGATAAATTTGCTAAGAAATTTGCTCCAAAATATGTAAAATGTAAAGTTGCTGAGGTAACTGGAAATTTAACATATCGTTTACGTAGTGAGCATGGTAAAAACTTAGGAATCTTTCACGTGAAAGACCTTAAGGCCCATCCTGAGTAAAGACAATAACGTAGGTTCGATTTGTGAGTATGAGAAAGTAAGAATCTCATTAGGGTTCTAAAGTTAGAATAGATTCTTAAACAGGTGGATATGTTTATATTTTGATTGCCAGATCCCACCAATACTTTATAGTTTAGTTTTTTTTTGCTGTCTTAGAGCGAGACAATTTAGTTAGGATTTGTAGGAGCGTTGGCGCCTGAGGCTTGGTTAGTAGTATCTGATCAATGCCCAGCCAAAGCCCTATGACTTTGGAAGGTATGGTTCTCCAAAGGAAAGTTTCTATAGATACAGTTGTATCTTTCGTTTATACCTTTTTATACGGAACTGGATATTTCCGTGGTAGTAATGAGTTCCAATTTAGGAATGTTTTGAAGGACTCTTGATTCAGGTTTCCAGGAACTCAAAAATTCAAAACACTTTTCCATTTTAGGCGATCTTAAGAGATCCCAAGGATCAATTTAGACAATGCCGGGAAAAGTAACCCCAAGAATCTAATACCTGAGAGGTTATTATTCTCATATTCACATTGTTAAGTTTGAATAGTTTTTGTTAATTTATTTTTATGTGATGCATAGGAGAGGGACAGTACTGAATTTTAAGATCTATGTCCGTAATAACAAAATAAAACTTTTATAGCAATTAATGCACTAACACCATTTTGGTATTTAAAATTTATATGTACATAGTTCTACGGTGTTTATTACCGATATCTTTTTGTAAAAAAGTTAATATGTTCATGAAGAACTTTTGTTTTTTTGAAATTGTCCGTTAGCAAACTTTTAGCTGCTCTTGTCAGGGTCAGCCGGTTGTCGGTTTGGGAGGGGGAGTGTGTAGCATTACCTTTGCATTTATACCTCCAACCGAATTTTTTAGAGGGCTCTGACGAGAAACGTCAAATTAATTAAGTAATCGAAATCCTACAAAATAGCGATAGGGGAATTTCAAAAAAGATTCGATAAATATTTATTTGAAGACATAATAAGATAATTAACTTATATGTATATTGAGAAGCTGTGGATTAAATTATTGAGTAACCACTAGAAGATTTATGTAACGATAAAGAAACAAATATTTTTTGGTTTGGCTTTTTTTGGATTCGAGGTGCGAAAACGAAAAATTATTAATAATTTTCAAGAGCGCGATCGGCCCAAAGAAGATCAATAAATTTACATCTATTTTTGAACTATTTTATTTTTACTTTCAAGTTTGTAAGTTGGAAGATTACAACTCATAAAGCTGCTGCAGTCTGTCTGTGACAGTTGTTACCTTTCAGTCACTGTAGACGGGGTGGTAGTTTGTATATAATTTATCAAACGTCTTTCGGTTTGTTTAATGTTTTCAGATCCATCCATATAGATAGCCGCAGAATCGAAAGCACCAAGTCTGTTCGAAGGAAATCCTGGTAGCTGCTGGTTTGTCTGACGAAAGAACTCTGCGAGTAGATGTTGATGGTTGCGATTGTGGATGGGTAAGTGACATTAGCTTACCGAAATATTGTTTTATTTATTATATATAAAGTTCCTACTTGTCTATTGCAAAATATTCAAGTAGCACCTTTGCTCCTTTGCCTGAGCGGTAGCATCTTTGCTGGCAGACTTTGCCATACAGTTTTGTGAGTGGGTAACTTCCAACCATTTGAGTCTTCAACTCCATTTTTGTTTTTTTTCGTTTTTACAATCCCTTCAGGACTTTTTATATTATTATTTTTTATTTATTACGTTTGTTCTTTGTTCTTTTCTTTGTCAATTAAATAATTTCATTCTTTCTCTTTGGATTTTATTTAAGTTGACTGGCGTCCAGCGGCAACTCCATTTCCTTTTCAGGTGCTTGTCGTACAGTGTCTCCAAAATAAGGATTCACGAAACGTGTAAACGTCCCAGCTCTCGGTCTGTAGATCGAAAAGATCAAAGCGTAGCTGTTCGGTGTACCAACTACCGGCATTCAAAGGGGCAATCTGGCCATTGTAACCTCATAAAGAGGGAAGGGTGGCACAAATGGTTAAGGTTATTAACATGTGATAATATTTTTTTATATAAAATTAATTTTTACATGTTACATGAAATTGAAAAGTAATTTAATTAATAACTTACATAAAATTATTCAAAAACTATTTAAATGAATAATATAGTTTGCGACGCCCTGTTATATAACCGTATGTTTCGATTTTCGGAATCTCGTCAGGCAAACCTAGAAAAATTATTGAAATGATTGAAAAGTTATGCTATTAAAACTTATGCTATAAGTTTGAATTTTGAATTTAATAGCATAACTTTTTAATCATTTCAATAATTTTTTCAGGTTTGCCTGATGAGATTCCGAAAATCGAAACATACGGTTATATAACAGGGTATCGTAAACTATATCATTCATTTAAATAGTTTTTGAACAATTTTATGTAAGTTATTAATTAAATTATTTTTCAATTTCATGAAACATGTAAAAATTAATTTTATATAAAAAAAACATTCTAATTAAAATTTAAAAAATGGAATTTAATTTATTGAAAATAATATAGGTATTTGTAAGATGATTCTTTTTTAAAATTATATATTAGTTCAACAGTTTTCAATCAATTAATATTTATAAGCATATTTCTCTGCTTTTTCGTAAGTTATATTATACGTATGTGTATTATTTATGTATATCAAATTCTAATGAAGCAATCTCGAAACTCTTGGTAACATGCTAAGTTGTGATTCAAATTTTCAGCTGTCTGCAAGTAAGTAGCAAATGTTGCTTCTGTGAAGCATCGCGATAAGTTTTGGCTAAGTTTTGAAACAGAAGTAGGTAATTGTCGTTGATTGATAGATCACAGTAGTTTAGGGGTGATATTCTTAAAACCCTTGTTTCACTCAAATCCGTTCGTGTTTGATAACGGTTGCGTTGCAATTATTGTCATAATTTGTTTGTAAACTGATCAATTATTACAAGTGATGTTTTGTGATGTTAATTAGTTAATGGTGAATATCTTTATTGCAATTGGTACATTAATTTTTTTATAATAAATTATTAAATTTTCAACAACTAATTATAAAATTAAATTTGACTAATATGGCCCGAGTTTCAAAAAGATATGAAAACAGTAGTAATTTATTAATTTAATGGATTAAAGTACCGAATAACTGTAATTGAAATTTTTTCTCTATTTCACCACAACATAAATAAACTAATTTTATAAAAAAAATTTGAAACAACTTTAAATGTTTTTATTAAAAATAAAATCACTTGTACCTTTTTATGTACAATTCTAGTTTGTTTATTTACTTAATTTTACTTCTAGTTTGCTATTTTTAAACTTGCAATTTCTAATTTTTTATCCCATTTATGGCATAACAATTTATTTAAAATTAAATAATTAATAAAAGCTTATAGTACAGTATTTCAGTATACCTCTATAGATGTTATAGTATTATAAAATATTTTAGTATGAATTAGCAGTAGAGCTGCTGACGCTAAGGTACCCGGTTCAAATCTAGGAAAACTTTTAAACTTTATTAGTTGTTACCGTGCTTCTCGGTTTTCCTAGGTTGATGATTGTTTCCATCAACTACTAAACACAGAGTTACAGGTATTCCCCAATCAGATTTAAGCAGCCATGAGATCTAAATGCTGAAACATTTCTCTTAAAGGAAGAGGCTAATTATACAAGAGTGTGTTGAAAGGCTGATAAGTAGGGCTGGGATTATAAGCAAATGCATATTTTCACTTTTTAATATGAGAACGTCGATTTGTGAATATCTTTGCAAAACACATAAATTAGAGTAATTAGAGCCAAACATTTTTTTGCATATTTTGCATATTCTCCACGATTGGTTTATATATTAGTAAAATTCGCATATTTATGCATATTGCAGTGATACTTCTTAAAAAGGTAGTTTCTCACATACACTTCAAAGTGCTCCTGACCAGCCTCTTAACTGCGGGAGATGAGATTGTCGTATCTCAGGGTGGGTTCTCAAAATAAAATTCTAATCCAAAAAAATAAATAGTCTTTCAAAAATAATCCAATATTATCTGGGTTCTGTGTGCTAATTAAAAGATGCAATTGTTAAATCGCTTGTCCAAAATTAAACCAATATCAAATCCAAATTAAAATTTCAATGCTTCTCAAAATTTAAACCAAAAAAATTTCTTGTCATAAATAAATAAATTTTTCAAAAATATTCACTTGCATATGATAATCAAAAATAATATAATTAATATTCCAAATCTAAATTAAATTCAATACTTTTCCATAAATAATTATCAATCCAAAAGCCAATGCAAAATAAATGTTAACTAACATTTCAATAATCTTAGAAGGGAACAAAGTTTCGTTGTTAGCGTTATCCAAATCGCCTGCTTATCAATAGTACCATTCGTTCTTACAAATATAATTTTAATTTTTGCAATTCCAAATACAAATCAAATTTATAATTTTAACTACTCTTTTCAAATTAAGTAAACCAATCACATGACTACCACTCGGTAGCAATTTATCAAAAATTTCAAAATAATTTCAAATTTCAAAAATACGCAGTAATGCAATCGCATAAAAATCACTTTATTTAACTCAAAAATTATAACTAACAACTTCAAATCAATTAAAACAAAAAAATCTCAATAATTAGCGAGCCAAAAGTCGCACCGCCTACTCTTGCGGCGACTCGTGGCAAAAAGCCTCGTATCTTCGTCGATTCGCCCCCACCTCTCAAATTTACAATGCTACAACTTAAATTTAGTAAAACAAAATTTTCTTTAAAATGCACAGGGTGGGTGCGAATCTCTTTGAAACACGACAATATATTTATTACAACTCATAAAATTACTATACCGGGTGACTAGCCAAAGAACTGAACATAGGAAAATAACATGGGATATTGATTTTTCTAAATTGCTGCTTCCCATTATAACGGATAAGAATGAAAAAGGTATCAAATTACAGAGATTTCTTTAATTCTTTAATTATTGTTAAAAACTCAATTGTAAAATTAAGAAATATGGATTTAAAAAGAAAAATTAGCTGGCTTGGTCTAATTGGTCTTCGCTATAAACTGCGAAAAATTTAAATCATCTAAATTTCAAATCATTTTAAGAGAATTGTTTGCATCACAAAATGGAAAATATATTAGCTTTTTATTGCATATTTTAAACTTGAATTCTGAATTTTTCACCGCATATTTGTATTTTAACTTGCATATTTTTATGAAAATTCGAGCATAAATATGTGCACATTTTTAATTTTTTTATGCATATCATTCCCAGCCGTACTGATAAGTATATAATGACTACCGTTACGTAATAGCTCACTTTCTACACTGATCTCATGCTTATTTATATTATGGAAAAATTAATAATTATGATTGCCAAATTGATGTAAAGCAAAGTACGTACGTGCGTGAGTTTAGGCCTTTATGGGTCACGAGTTCAGTTAAGTAATTATTTAAAATATTGATAATTAAATAAACTAAAAATAAAATTAAAATTAATGATAATGTTATCTACCAAAGAAGCAATCCTGCTTATTTAGAATATCAAATTATTTTATTTGTTCGTAATATTTTCAAATATAATATGTATTATAACAAATAGAGTTGCTGTATTTATACTTCAGTTCTTAAATCCATAATGAATTGGTTTTTAATAATTTATATCAGTGTAGTGGTGTTGGCATTTACATGCATGTGTTCAGGTAATTGAAACCTTAATTTTGAAATAATAATTTTAGCGAATAATTCTCTATATATCATGTCAAGTGGTACTAAGATTTACCTAAATTCACAAAAATTAATAAACATGTTCGATAATAAAATAAATAATAAAACGAAAATAATCGTAAGTTTATTTCTTTATAGTACGTTGACTAGTTTTCTTTATATCAAATTATTCCATCATGGGTATAATAGCATACAATACTTAATGGTGCATACTAAAAATCGTACCTTGCACAACATAATACCTACACTAACTTATCGGTTGTATTTTAACCGCACCACTCTTATAATAATTAACATTTATTTCCTTAACAAAAAATATTTAAAATATAAATAAATTTGTTTTAAAGATAGGGAAATAAACGCAGGTGTGTGTAATCTTATCGTAATTTAAGGTGGAGTTGTTTATTGCCTAAATAATAATAATGTGATGTGTGTCATTTTAAATTTAAAATTGTAAAGAGTTACATGTAAATTGCAGGCATAACAGTGATTTTATTTATTGAATGTAATTTTAAATACACTCTTGTTAAAACGATGTTTTCTTCAGAGTTATCGAGTGAACTAAAAAACCTTCTTCACGAAATTACTCCAGGATATGAACAACATCTTAAACGGGTAAGAAACTATACTGTATACAAATTTTTTGATTACAAATAGTAATATTATTAGTTTAGTGTGATGTGAGATACTGGATTTATATGCATTAAAACATCGTTTTTAGTAAACAATTAGAGATAAGAGCAAACTATAAAACATTTGAAGTTATCTATGGTCATGTAATAAACACAGTGTCTACCGATCATCCATAATTATTTCTTTATTATATTTACATAATATATTTTATTGAGGTCAAATTAAAATTTTACTTTTGCCAGATTTATTATTAAATAGAACTTTATCGCCGGCGGACTTAAAAGTACTTTAATGCCGCTCGTCGCCGTATTCAGATTGCAACTATAAATTTGACAATTAAATGGCATCAGGTCAGTCATTTTAATGTTTAAAAATACAAGTTATTTGTTCGAATTGTAAGTTGTTTAAACCATTAAAAAAATATAACTTCTTTGTAATTTTTTTAAATTGTGTCACTACGATAAAAATATCTATAAAGGTAATTATAAATTCTATGCGTACTATCGGACATAATGAAGTTTTTTTAATTTTAATAATAATTGCTTATTGTTCAAAAAGCTATTAAACTCATGTTCAATTCTGCATAAAATGATATATATATTTTTAATGTAGTAGACATAATTATTTTCTTGTTATGGTCAGGTCGACTCCATCTACATGAATTTTTCCAACGCGTTTGTTAATGTCAATCATAGTATTTTAATAAACAAATGGTTTATTCTGTCTTGGTTTAGATGTTATCTCTCTGGAAGACAGGGCCGCGTCGACCACCTGCAGCGCCTGTGTGCAAAACCTATTAAGCGCTTCTTTCCTTGTGTTTCGACATGAATGTTTTTTTTTAATTTTTCAAATTTTTGACTGAAATATGTTCTGCAGTTTTAGGTAGCATTTGGGTACAGTCACTTAACCATCACCACGAATTTCAGAATTTCAACTACACTATAAGAAAGAAACTTACACTATAAGAATTTCCTGAGTATACTGCAGTAAAAATTTAGGAGAATTATGCATTAGTTTTCAAAAAAACGGCATTTTAAAGTTATTAAAAGCAGGTAGTTGTAACCCGATACACCCCGTTGCAACGAGTCGCGCCACGGTAAACTTGCACGTTGAGACTCTGCTCTTCATTTTGTTGACGGTACGAGTGCTTTGATATACTCTTAATGTTGTCAGTCGCGGTCGACACCCGGACAAGTTCTATGGCTTCGAGTTCCACCCTTGGCGAGTTCCGTCATTTTTCAGGAATATTTTTAAATTGTTATGTGTAAGGTAAAAAAATAAAACACGCCTTCAGACGCTTTTAGCGCTCTCCGGGTCTGTTTTATTTTTTTGCCTTACTCAACAACGACCTATCATGCAGCCGTGTTAATGTAAATTGTAAATTTTACATTTTTAAAATCGATTTTTTCGAAAACTAATGCATAATCCTCCGAAATTTTTGTTCTAATATGCTTAGAAAAGTGTACTCTTTCCTATAGTGCAGTTGAAATTTTGAAAATCTTGGTGAGGATTAAGTGACAGTTCCCAAACTTTTACATACGTTATTTGAGATATTAATTTATTGTATAGATGAAATACGTGAAATACGTATTGTATACCTGATGTATAAGTGAAAATTTCAGTGTGCACTACTCGAAAGCAAACTTTTGTGTAAAACAAAATTTATGCTCAAAATAAATCCAAATTATAATAAAATGTCCAGATGTTTATTTTTTTCAGTTAAATTGATTTTTCCAAAAAAAGATATATTACTACGGGGCGACAGAGTAAAAAATAAGTAGGTGTAAGGGTAGTTTTATTATTTTTACCATAGTTTACTATGCCTCTGCTATTTGGTTTACTTAATAACTTAAATATTTTCATAAACGTGCATTGTGAAAAATTTTTAAGCATAGAAAATAAAAGAAAGATTTTAATTATTGAATGATTCAAATTGTATTTTAATCTCGCTGCTTATGCCGCCTGATGCGGCCGCATCTTTGCATTATAGCACCTCACCCGCACGACCCTCTGTGCACCTTGCACCCGCACTCTCGATAAAACATATTTGTTTAATTGTTTTGGTACTCTCGCTTGCATTGCGTTCATAAACTCACCCACGGCTTTTGATTTTGATTTTAACGCAGAGCTCATAATTAATGTAAACTAAAACCCGAAACGTAAACATTGGGTCAACATCTTTTCTGCAGTTGCCGTACTGCTTCAATTATAGTTTGAGTTCCTATCTTCCTTATGTTCAAGATTTTTGGTGGTTTAATTGAATTTTTCACTTTCACTGAATACTTTCTATATAACCAACATGTACCAACTGACAACAAGATACAAAATGTGGTATTTTATGTTCTATTTACCATCAAACACTACATATTTTACTCTCTCTCCCAGTGAGAAGAATGATATTGAATGTAAATAAGTACTGCGATTCATTTGATGACTTCTCGGCTTTGTCGACAGAGAAAAAAATTTCTATTAATAAAGAAGAACAACTAAATTTCATTAAATTTTATTTAATCAATTCCACAAATTATTATGTTATTGTAAATTTATACAGTTTATCACGCCTTGTTATGAAATGCGCCAATCCTGAATGCGGTCAAATTCTAATTTAAAAATTACTATAGTTTGTTGTAGAAGTGCGACTTAATACATTCAAATACATTTTTAAAAACTTTATCAAAATTGGCATTTAGTCTTAAAATGTAAACTGTAGAAAAATAGCCAAAAATGATTACTTAATAAATTTCTTATCTGTAAATATGAAATCTATTGGAACAAATCACAATAAAAATATCAGTTAACCAGATTAATTACTTTAGGTGTTAGGTTTCGTACCTGCGCTAAGTCTCAATAACTGACAGAAATATGCCTAATTAAAATTTGATACGTCAGGTAATCAAATACAATATCTTCTACATGTTGTCAAATTTCGTACCATCTTTCAATTTATAAATTTTGTCATCAATTTTTTATAGAAAAACCAAAAAATGCACAAACACTTTTTAGAACTAAAATGTTTTAAGTTTGCGATAATATACATACGGTGTATTTATATTGTGTTAAGTTAAAACCTTAACTACTTTTTGTAATTAAGATTATTTATTATTGTTATTTTTAGTAAATTCGGTAGTTGATTTTAATCATAGCTATCGAGGAAGAAAATTTTGGGTTTTTCAGTTTCGTTTAGATATAAAAATATAATTTTTTCTTGCTCTTAAATTATAACTTCGTTTTATTATTATCGGTATAATGTACCAAATTACGTGATATTTGTGGTTTCGTAAGCACTTGAATAACATATTAAGGTGCTAACCTTGATAGATGCATAACCTATAAATCAAAATTGGACTTTAGATCTCAGCAGCCTAGTCGGCGCGGCCTGAGCTTTACTGCGGTTTCTCACTATGAATAAAATATAATATAAACATAATAAACTTTAAATCTCTTTTTGAAAAGTTATGTAAGTAATCAGTGTTGTAGCTTCAAATTTTATGAAGATGTATGAATCGAAAAATGTGATGTAGATTGCTATATCAGCTTTAATTTTTAGACAAAAAAATTTCTCAAAGGACTACTTAAACTTCGCATAGCGGAGCCTGTGGGAAACTTCATTTACACTAAAAATTTAAGTTTCTATAAAATATTATTTACAAAAAGTATTTAATATTAGTAGTATTATGTATTGAAAATTAATATCAGGTACATATTATTATAATATGTGAAAATGTAATAAATTCTCTAAATTATGAAATTTTAATACTTTTGCATTTTTTAAAATAAACGTTATGACTAGATTAATTTTTTTAATTTTATAATTCTATTCAATGTTTATAATTTGCAAATACTTTTTTTTCTAATTTCCTGTACTATACTGCAGTATTTATAATTAGAAGTTTATATATTTTACATCTTAAATTAATAAATTGCAAAACTTACATTTATAAAATACAGAATTTAGGTTAACATGATTTAAGTTTGTTTATATTGTACACATTGGTCCAGTGGCGCAGCCAGGATTTTGTTATGGGGGGGGCTAAAAGATGCGAGCTGTGCCGTAGGCGAGCGCCGCAGGCAAAAATTTTTTGAAAAAAGGGGCGTGGTCATCTTATTTTCGAGTATAATTATTGTGTTACCACTATTACCTACCTTAAATTAAAGTGAAAATTAAAGTACGGCATTTCCGAAATAACTCAGGGCGAAAGATTTATCATTGATTTTTGTTGCCAATCTTTTTATTGTAATATACCTATCTTTATTGGAACGAAGTTCCTTATGGGAGGATACGAAGGGGGTACCCTAATCGGAAAAAAACGTCCGTAACGAAAATGCGTAAGATTTTTATATCGTTCGATAATTACACCATCTGGTGGTCAAAAGTGGAACATCTGCTCAGCATTAATACATATTCTGAAACCACGAGTCATAAGTTTGCAAATTTCTCTAGAAAAAAAGTTGCCTTCACCGGGATTCGATCCCTCGGCTAAAATGTGTAGGCGGAGCCCTTTGCTCTACGCCACAATGGGCATCGTTAAAATTAATAGTGATAGGCTATATAAGCTACTATTGGTGTCCCACGACACCACATTTTATATTTTTTTTCAATAAATAGCAGCCTTAAAGTTAAGAATTGAAACTGATTGCTAATTATCCATAGTAAAGTTATTTTGTATTTAAAATTTCCGTACACACTAAAAATCCGTTGACCACGCCCTTACCTGCGGACCCCTCTCTTTGCGCCGGTCCACCCTTGTTAGCTCTTAAGTATAACAGGGGCAACATCTCAAAGTAGTGCCCATAGGCGACAATTTGATAAATCCGCTTTTGGAGGCCCGATGATGCCAGACTTAAATTAACTGGCTTGGCTTTTTGGGTTTTTTTTTCATTGCACCGGTAAAACAGCGGCTATGGTCATTAAAAAAAGAAGAGTGTCTGGGGGGGGCTATAGCCCCCTAGCCCCCCCCTTGGCTGCGCCACTGCATTGGTCAAACATCATGTTTTAAATTTCCGACTCTCGTCAGAAAATCGTAATTAATAATTGTAGATATTATTAACGTGTTAATAATTAAAAAAAAAGTTAAGCTTTACTATATCATGTGAATGCATTATTATGCTCGCTTGTAATTTTTTTTATAATAATTTTTATAAATTTTTACTTTTTTTAGCTTAAGGTAGTACCACAGATACCACAAGAGTCAAATGTGTATTCTGTGTTATTTGACTTTCATAGTATTTATGTTTGGCGACGCCGCGTAAAAGCAAACGAGATAGAAACGTCAAAGTTAAAGTCAAAATTTAAAAATTATTAAAATTTTTCAAAATTATTAAATCTTACAGGCAGGTTTAAATTTCGCGCGGATTATAAGTCATAACCTATAAAATAATATTTGACGGCGTTGCCACATGTACTTAACATCGTAGATTTTTTGTAATTATTTGCTAATTTCTCTTCTCACAGTCTCTGAACCTCGATTTGTGAGTAACCAAAATATTCATTAATTTTTTTCTGTTCGTTGATATCATTTTCATTGAAATCTGAACGGTACTTTTTGTGAAATAAAATAAAATCTGTGATTTATCATAAGGATCAATGCTAAAGGAAAATTTTTTTTTATATTCATATCTTTTTCCAGGTTCTCTGCTGCTCTTTAAAAATTTAATTGGTTCAGTATCTTATTATAATGTACTAATATGCCAAATTTCATTAAATTCTGAACGGTAATTCTATAACCGATGGTACTACCTTAAATGTTTATTTTTGAAATTAAAGATTAAAGACTAGTTGTTTATATTTTTGTTTTATGTTTTTTATCGCTAGCTTAAAGAAAGTTTAAAGAAAAGCTTTTCAATGTTATTTGGAATAAATCACTCGATGATAAAAATATCCTTTTTTTTTAAATTTTAGATGATGCTCTTCCATATACATATAATAATACTGAATCTGCAAAATATAATATTATTACATATTGTGTAGTTTAAATTCAAAAATCGAAATTCTTTTCTCTATTCTGTTCAATAACAAACAAAAGCGATATTTTTATAAGATTTCGCAATAGTTCACTATATTATTTTATTTAAACAGTAAAACAATATTACATTTCAATTATTTTTAAACGCGATTATTGCTGAATCTGTCGATGTTGTTTTAAATTTTAGTAATTTAAAATTCTCTTCTGTTGCAAAATTGGATTATTCTAAATTTTACTTTGGAGAATTTTTCAATATCACACTTCAAATATATTATTTGATAAAAAATAGATGCTCCGTATTATAATTTTCTTAAGTTGGGCCTTTTGTTTAAATTACTTTGTTTTTGTTGAAAATTCCACTGAAATTTGTAACTAATTTAATATTAGTTAGAAAAAACGGAATATATAAAAAACAAAATCTACATTTGATTAACTACTCTCAAAATTTAACACATTTAAATTAAAGTATAGCCTTCTCCAATAAAGTTTAATCTTATTTAGTGACAGAAATTTTTTTGTCAAATATCAGTTAAATTTTTACAAGTTACGAATATCCGTAACAAAGTTAAAATTTTAACATGTCTAGACCAATTCTCATGTACTAAATTTAACTTAATAATTCAGACTTTATGTTGTTACTGTCAATTAGTGTATTTGTGAAAATCCGTTTGGATGACGCCAGTTAATTCTCTTTCAATTTCAATTAAAATTTTGGGAGTTTAATGAATAAATTAAAATTAAAATTTGTCTGATTATTCCCATTTACACGCATCAAAGAAATTCATAACCTTTGTATCCATAGAGTACTTTTTAAATTTAATATTAAATTATTTTATATAGGCTTTCCAAAATGAAGGAATTCATAGGCAAAGTATGGGTCGCAGAGAAGAAATTGCGTTGGACAATGTCCTGGTAATAATAGATAACAATATAATGTAAGTTATAGTATTGACACCCAAAACGAAAATAAACATTTTTGTAAACCTAACTTTGTTTCGACGATGTCATCAAAGCCCAAAATTAGTATGTGTTAGTCAAAATTTTATTTTAAAGTTTTCAGAATTTAAATGTGTTAAAGATATTTTAAATAATTTTTAATTAAAATTGAACATTTTCATTAGAAATTAATAGCCAAAACATTGATAAAGTTTTTTTCATAAAATTAAAGTTATACCGAAGAATTTGAAATAGCATAAAAATAATATTTGATAGAAAATAATACACATTTAATAAGAATTCTCAATATAATTGTATTGTATTTTGCTCTTGGGAACAGTAAACATTGCAAGAAACGATCAAAGTATTGAAATGCAATTTTATTTCAAAAAATTCAATTTTCAATATTATATATTTCGATTTTAAACAAAAATTGTATGTATATCTCATATTATTATATTAAGTTCACTAATCACTAAGTTTTGTTTTAGCATTCAATTAGTTTTATTAAAACAAAATTCGATAACTTCAATTAAAATTAATACTGGCTTATTTATAATAACATACCCTACTACCTAAATATAATATTTATATTTGAACTTTGTAGTAACTAAAAAATGTCGATGGTTTCAGTTGCGCAATCGCCAGTTGCCACCAAAACACAGACTGTTTAGTTAGTTAACGCTCATAAATATATGTATGAATAGTCACTCTCATACAACCACCCTGTATAATTTCTTCTTTATTAAATAACTTTAACAAGATTGGATGATTCGGTCTTTTATGTAAAAAAATTAAATGCGTTTGACCTATGTATATAAATTTAATTAATTTTATTATTGTTTAGAGAATTGCAAAATTTGAAAGTTCCATATAAACCTGACTTTAGAATTAATCAATTTTCGGTAGACTTGAGTATGCTGACATTAAATATGACCTTAAACTTAGGAAACATAAGAGTTTCAGGAGACTACGTAGCTAATAATAAAAGCTTGTACCCGTTTTTACCGATAACACATACAGGTAAAATTGAGTTAGTATTAATTGTTCAGTGATCTATTTAAAAGTTATCTAAATGTTGTTCTAGTTTTACATTGGAAAATGTAACGGCATCAGGAAGAGTTGGTTTATTAATAAGAGAAGATTCTTTTACTGTAGAAAATTATGATATAGAATATCGACCTGAAAATGTTTCCGTTACTGTATTAAGAACATTTTTTCAAGTTATTTCAAACTTCATTATTTTAATTTTAGGTTATTTATTATAAGGATAATTTTCAAGTTCCAGTAGTAAACGAAATAATTGGAAAAAAACTAGGTACGTAAATATACATTGAAACTTTATTTAAAGAAGCCCACATAACTTACATTTTTACAAGTTCCTCTTGGTTTTAATTCTTAAATGAAAGTTTCGTTTTTATACGTTTTTTATTGCATTTTGTTTTTAGAAGAAACCTTGGCAAAGACGTTTTGGGCAGAATTAGAAAATTCTTTTACATTTTTGTTACATCTGCAGCTAGGTGCGGTAATTGTTGAAGATTCTGTAACGGAATTGTTAAATAATGAGGATACTGAATTACGGTATAAAAAATTTTTAATGTTGTAAAGAGATTTTATTTAAGTCAACTTTTAGAGAATTTTCTCGCCAACAAACACTGAAAGCAAATCGTCTTCTCGATTCCCTACTGTTTTCTGCAAAAAACAAAATAGTCGCTAGTAGTACGCGGTCATTAATCATTCCAGATTTAGAAGTATTTTTCCATGGAGGTCAAGCTGGACAACATCGAGGTAGTTTAAAAGCTCAGGTTGGTTATATGCAAGATTTATCAACTCTATCTCGAGTTAAAGATATCAGCCTTTACGAAAATGAAAATGAAGTAATTATCTACGGAAACATTCATCTTAGAGAATTTAAGGTAAAAATATCAAGATCTTATTCTTTCTTCGTCTTAGTTTTATTTGTTTAAAGCTATGAAAAATGTTATTTTTGGTATTAAATGGTAGCTAAATAATAAAACTTTTATTTTGTACATAAAAATAAATTTTAATAAATGGATAGAATATTTTTCAAACACTATAAAGTTCTTGCCGCTATTTTTAGTTCGGATACGAGAAATATACAAGCGAATATTTAAAAGCAGTGGTGGAAGGAAATATCAAGGCAATAATTCATCAAAATAAAGTGTTTCTTAAAGTGAGTGTATCTAAAACTCAGGAGCAATGTTTGGCCCAACTGGAAAAAATCCAAGTTCGCACAGTTGAGTAAGTTGCTATATCGTTTGTACTTTTTATGTTTTATTTTTGTACTTTTTTGTAAATCTCGATGTTATTTTTTTATTGTATAGCATCGCATATAAATTTACTATTAGATGAGGTTATAAAAATAGCGCTATATGCGCTCTATTTATATCTCTTGTGTAACTGCCGATTTTTATTTTGATTTTACTTTATTAAAATTAAAACCTTTTCCGCAGACAGAGCGATAAATTTCTAAAGCAATTTGATACGGTTAGTGTATTTTCACTTCTACGTTTGTACATCGATAACTATACCCGACGTGAATTCCCTATGGGTTAAACAGAATCTTAGAATCCCTAATTTGACGTAAGCTGTAGGACATAAATGGATTCACGCAAAAGTCGAGGTCAGAAATTGGAAATTGATTTTCTTAAAGTAATTGGTCATCTTATCCGTTGGCGATGAAATAATTCATGTCATCATGCAAGTTAGCACTTTAATTTTTCTGAAATCACTCTGTAACTAAAATTCTAAGTTATGAAAGTTCATAAGTAGAGTACGGATTTCTAGCAAATGTGCTATACATAAATATTAATAGCAAAAGTGTAATTGTTATAAATGTCCACAAATTTGCTAAAAATAAGACATTTGACGCTATGTTTTTTGTGCTTATATGCTTATTTTGATACTTTAATGCTTAGATTTATTTTTAAGCTTTTTTAGTGCTTATATTAGCACATTTTCAATAAATTTAAAAAAATGCAATAGATATATGTACATAAATACCCATATTTATTTATATTTTGGTTTTTTTGAATTTAATATTCAGTAGACTTTGTTTATGGCTTGTTGGCTTTGTTTGTATAGACGAATAATAACTTTAAATACTGCAACTAGTTTGAAAACTTAATATTTGATATACTTAATATGTGGTATAACGAAAACATTGGTATTCTTGAAAATGCTTATCATCACTTTTTCTTTTATATAAACGAAATATTGATAAGTTTAACACATTTATAGTTTGGTAGTTGGTTAACGCCGAGTATCCGACGTTTATAGTTAAAAAGTGTTGATTATCTTTAATTAATTTATAATCCCAAAAGTTAAGCCCACAGTTAACGAATAGATAAGAGATCATCCAGAATTAAAATATAAACAATTGATTGGTTTATAAGCATGCTTATACTCGTAGATGATAAGTTATCATCTTTATATTTTGAAAATTTTCTAGATACACAGTAAAAATATTAAATTTTTTCTTCTAATTACTAATTTTTTTATAGTTTTATAGTAATTTATGATTTAATTCAGGATTCTCATATTTTTAATAATTATTGCTTATTTAGCAGTAAGTATACTATATTTTTTTAAAAATATTTACGTACATATTGTCATGAAGGGTGGCCTGTTTTTAATTTAGGTGCGATAAAATATCAAACCACCCCCCATGCAATTGTAGAGAAAAGCAGCTGATCTCACAAATTTGTTGCTATGCAGTTTTGTATCGACTAAAACATGAGACTCCTCTTCGTATTTATTTAAATTGTAAATTAAAACTCAAAATTTACCTTTTGTGTGTGGTATTGTAGCGCACGTGTATTTTAGCAGCTGGCCTCACAAATTTGTCGCTATGCAATTTTGCATCGACTAAAATTTCATAATTTCTTCCTCTTTTCCAATTTGTTATCAGCACTTCACTTTGTCAATCAAATAAAAAAACAACAAATCAAATCAACTTAATTTACTAACTTTAAATAAACAATTAACAATTTTAATTATTGCGGAATGGTTTTTCATCCGCTCGACCCGACGTCAAGGCCAGAGCCCGTCTTAGTGTCCTATCCAAGTCCCACTCTTTCCTTCCACCTTCGAGCCCTACTCTTATTTACAGCTAACATTTTTATACAACATGTACAATTTGATAAATAAATAAATAATAAAATTGAATTTTAAAAATTATTTACAAAATAAATTAATTTGTGGTTTTTAGTGTTTCGAAACACGACCCTTTTCCCCCTTAATTTTTTGTTGTAAACCAAGGTGTTTACAATTAAAACTTACTAAGTTGTCGTGCTTCGACAAATAAATTTTTTTAATAGTTTCTAAAATAAATAATAATTACATAAATAAATCAAATTTTCTTCATACAATAGTTAATTAAAATCAAAAATAAAATTTCTTTCGTCGGTAAATAAATGTTTTCAAAATTAAATCAAAATAAACTTTTCCAATTAACTCAAAATAATTTTTAAATAATCTCTTACAAATCAAATTCATCAAAATCAAAATTTTCATTAAATAAAATAATCATCAAATTTTTTTTTTTATCCAAATCAAGTTAAATAAAAGTTTTAAATTAAATTGTTCAGGTACACAAATCATCAACATATCAAATCAAAAATAAAATCATAATTAATTTTCAAATCAAATTTTCATGTTAAATAAATAAATTCAATAAAATTTTTATAAATAAACAAATCATTGTAATTCTGTTTACCAAATTTTCCGAGTTTTTGTTGTTTTTGTTTTCTTCTCCGGTATTCCACAGCCTGAATTTTTTTCTTGGTATCCACATCTCTGACATCATTCTTGTCCACCTCCTTCTTTTCCAAATCTTCAAACTTCTGTCCGATCCATTGTTGTTTTTCCTCCTTGTTCTTGTTGAAATTTTCTTTTTGTCTGTTTTCTTCATTGTTGCTGAATTTCGTCCAACTTCCATATTTTTCTTTATTTTCTTCTCCAAAGGTATAATTCCAAAATTTTCTTTTTGTTCAATTTTTAATTTTCTAATTGTAATCGCTAATTTATTTTCTTTTAGTGTTCAAATTTTTCCTTTTATTTTCTTGATTTCATTTCCGTACTCAATGCAGCGTTTTAAAACTTTTCTCATCTTCAATAATTTTTGTGGAGCAAACATTCTAATAATTTTAAATTTTTTATCTTTAACCATTACTACTTTATTAAATTTCAATTTTTTAATCCCATTCTTTTTTTTCAAAACCTTCCCATCATTTGCGTCTTCTCCACTTTTCATTACTGAATCTAATTTTATTTTTTTTTTCAACCATATTAAGCTCCGGCTCTACTTTTTCATCTTGTTCTTGGTTTTATTTGTTACCGTTATTTTCAACGATCTCTACCTTTTGGTTACTAGCACACAAGATCTTGTTTAGTTTTTCAAAATTTTGTTTGTTTTCCTCCTTTTGTGTGGTGACTTCCGCCTTTAATGATTTTATTTCTGCTTTTATTTCCGCGCTATTTTTATCGAGTTTTTTATTCATGTCCGCTCTATTTTCATCGAGTTTTTTTTTCATATCCGCTCTATTTTCATCGAGTTTTTTATTCATGTCTGCTTTACTTTTAAGGATTTGTTTGCTTATGTTTTGGAGAAACTGCATTAATTGATCATTTGCCATTGCCATTTTTTTACGTTTTTGTTTATACTTTCTTTACAATTTAATTTTTTTTCATCTCAGGATCAAATTTGCGAGTTCAATTTTCGAGTTTCACTTTGTCGGCGTCATTCAATGTAATGTACTTCGAAATTTTTCAAGCCCCACGTCAGGGTGACATTTAATTGTCATGAAATCTAGCCTCACGTCGTTGCGGCGCTATTTAATTGTCACGAAAGGTAGCTGTTTTTAATTTAGGTGCGATAAAATATCAAACCACCCCCCATGCAATCGCAGAGAAAATTTTATCGAACATGAGACTCCTCTTCGTATTTATTTAAATTGTAAATTAAAACTCAAAATTTACCTTTTGTGTGTGGTATTGTAGCGCACGTGTATTTTAGCAGCTGACCTCACAAATTTGTCGCTATGCAATTTTGCATCGACTAAAATTTCATAATTTCTTCCTCTTTTCCAATTTGTTATCAGCACTTCACTTTGTCAATCAAATAAAAAAACAACAAATCAAATCAACTTAATTTACTAACTTTAAATAAACAATTAACAATTTTAATTATTGCGGAATGGTTTTTCATCCGCTCGACCCGACGTCAAGGCCAGAGCCCGTCTTAGTGTCCTATCCAAGTCCCACTTTTTCCTTCCACCTTCGAGCCCTACTCTTATTTACAGCTAACATTTTTATACAACATGTACAATTTGATAAATAAATAGATAATAAAATTGCATTATAAAAATTATTTACAAAATAAATTAATTTGTGGTTTTTAGTGTTTCGAAACACGACATTTTATTCGATTTTACATAATAATAATTGAAAGTTATGGAAACTCTGAAAATTAAACATTTTGTCAACATTCTTTTTGTTCACAAATTCTGGACATTTTTATTTTATTGTGTTATACTTTACCAATAAATTTTATTTGAAATGTTTTTTAATGCTTATTAATTATTATATTTAAGTTTACTGCATATTTTTATGCATATAATGACAATTTTTTGTGCTATTTTAAGCGCTATTTTCTCGATTTTTTATGCTTAAAAGTCCGTACTCTATTCATAAGACATGCATTGCTATCAATGTGGATTTTAATTTTCACATAATATAAGTATTACATGAGTGAAAATCCATTCACACTTTAATGAAAACAAAGCCGCATTTGATAATAAACATAAATCCACAAGTTTTAAAATTAGTAAACTTTGTCGTTACGCTTCATTTATTACAAAATTAATATTACGTAATAGTATATAAAAGTCCAGAAATAATCCTTTCACAGATAAAAACTTTTTAATTTTCATTTACTGTTTATATTTAAATATAAACTTCATTTAAAATTATATCATTAGTATATTAAAAACCAAATATACTGGAACTCGAAAATGGAGCTCTCTGATCTCTGCCCCTAGGTATTAAAAATAGAAAATTTTTAATTTTTAAGTAAATACGTACATATATAATACATTTTTTGAAAGATTTGTCAAATTGGTGAAAATTTTCATAAAGCTCAATCAAAACAAAATATCCGACTTGAACTAAAATCAGGTTTATATTAATAATTTATGAAGAATTATTAACAACGCAATACATATAATGTAAAAATAGAAACCCACTCAGAGTATCTGGTAAATTACTTTTTAACGATTGTACTTCTAAATTTTTAAATATTAAGAAGACTTCCTAGCTAAGGATCTCACCATAAAAGGCGCTATTTGGATAATACGCATTTAACGCCTACCTGAAAATAACGGGTGAAATTTAAAGTTTCAAATTTTAAAGTGTGTTTGTCGATGTTTTATATTTTGCATTGATAGTTTGCCTTTTGCTCAATTTAGGATATCAATAAAAGGATAGACTTCTACTTGACTGAATGTTTTTAAACATAAAAAATTCAATAAAACCGATTCCACTTTGGTCTTGCTGAATTTCTACTTAAGAATTAAATTTTGTATAAAACAAAATTGAAATGAAGTAAAATTCCTATTTACTTAAATTCAAAAATGTTAATATTATTTAACATAAACAGAACATTAAAATAATAGAATTTTAACAGTGAAATGAAGAAATACTAAATACAACATAATTTTCTTGAAATTCTTATCTTTTTCAAGTTTATTTCTATAATTCAAAAATGTTGTTTTAAATTCAAATTAGTGGATTTCAGAAAAATGTACTGCATTAATATTGTGATGTTTTTAAAAAGTACTAATTAACTAAAATTTAGAAACTCAAAGAGCAAGGAATAATTTAATGAAGCGGTTTCGTTTTCACAACCGCTTCCTTAATTTTACATGCAAAATTTATTATTTTAATTGTACCTATACCTAACTTCAAGTCTATAATTTGCATAATTTTTCTTTAGGTAGAATTAATTGAAGTATAATACTGGTTAATGAAATAATAATTTATTATAAATTCTGAAGGTATTAATTTGCCTACACTTTGCATAATTGCTAAAATTGTCACAAGTTTATTAACATATTGAATTTTAGCAAAATTAAAGGTTTTTAGTATTAAATCCCTTCTCACTCACAAAGTTAGAGGTGATGACGGTTTGTAGTATGTAAGACGATTAACTCGAAAACTCCTAATAAACTATTTCTTGAAACTTTCTAACCTGTACACTGCAGGCGTATCCGCTCAAAAAAGTATATTACGCTAACATCATCTATCAAGTCCGTGATTCAATATAAAGAAAGTCACTTCAAAAATTTAAGCAATAAAAAAATACAATTTTTGACAATAAAAACACTTTTGGGAAACTTGAAAATGATGAAGTGATGTTAAAAACTTTTTACAGAATTACCTTACTAAACTTTTTGAGTGTTATTTGCCAACAAAATTTTAAAACATTATACGATTATTTCTATGGTTTTTCTATTTTTTGCAAATCGAACTTAATGAATATCAAATAAAAGAGAGTTAACTGTAAATATTATAACTTTCAAATGAAAATTTATCAATTTCTCTAAAAGATAAGAGAATGGAATGCAATATTATATTTTTACGTTATTTTTACTTAAGATGGAACGACATTAGTAATAATACTATGCAATATTTTAAAGCTTTACGATTGTAGATATAGCAATGTAAAATTCAATTTTAGATAACGGTTTACAGCGTTCATCACATGTTGTCTAAGTTTCTATTTTTTCGTTATGTTTATTTGATGCGCTATATACCAATAAAAAAATTTAACAAAATAAGTTTATGAAATGCAGATGGGATTTATCTTTTACTTTATATTCTGTTTACATTAAAATATTTTATTACAGGAATATTGAAGTTGATGTTTCTGGACTAGGTTCTTTGAGCTGGTTAACTGCAAAAATTCAATCTTGGACTGTAGGAGCACTAAGAAATCAAGGATTGTCCATTTTAGAACAAAATATAGCATCGTCTTTTGAACACGCACTTGAAACTACAGACTGTCCAAACTTATTGAATAATTAATTTTATAAATTTTTAAGTTGTTAAATAAAAGAATTCGTGATGTACTTTTAATTTAATTTGAAAATATAATTGGTTCATATATTCAGTTGTTAATTTATTTAATTGTTAGGTAAAATTGCATTTGATTTTGATTTGGTTGTAAAAACTAATCGAAACAGTTCCTGATTGTAACAAATTACGATTTAACGTGACTTAAATCTACAGAAGACCAATTTATTTGTGTTAAAATTGATTAAACCAATACTTATTATTGGGTTCATAAAAAGAATCCTTCTTATGCAACTTGGATTCGTAAGCAGTTCGATTCTGTTACATCAGAAAAATTGTGATTCTTTTGCACACTGTCTTTTTTTATTTATTTAAAGTTACCTCCAAGAATTTCCGTATTTGAAACCGCATGTTTCTTAATAAAATCAACAATCAACGTAAATTGTTTTTCTTACGTTTGAAATTTTATTATTGCGTAGAATTTCAGCAATTCATCCATAAATATTTACTGAACATCAAATATTAATTATTTTAAAAGAAAAAGCAACATAATTTAAGTAAACTATAATGCAAATGAATCACTAATTTAATCAACTTGTAATTATTTCACTTGCTACAAAATTTTCATTAGGCAAAGTTATCTTAAAAATAGAAAGCATCAAACTTTTGTTTTAAAAAATAAATTAAAAAAATTAAAAACCCTTCCTCTTTCTTACTTAAACATAAATATTTAGAACTGTATATTTTTTAAATTTTAATTAGAATTTAACCTCGTGAAATAATAATTTTGTTTTATTTAATTTTTAGTTTTAAAATTGAAAATAAAAGTACATGCAAATTTTCTTTTAAGAAAAGTATAAAGAAAACTCAGCTTCAAATTTGCATTTCGTGATAATTTTATTTTTCGATTCAAGATAAACTTTTTGTTGTATCGCTTCTTACGACAATTTGATGGCGTTGCAAGTTTTATAAAAAAATCTTACACTTTAGTTTTCCTCGATGTTTAGCGCTCATTATTCGGAAAATTACGTTCAAAATGGTTGAGTTACTTTTGACGACTGGCTCAACTCGATCGATTTGTGATGATTTTTAAATGAAGTGGAAATAAAAATGCGAAGTATCTATCATATTTTTGCGTAATAGAAAACCCAATATCTGCATATCTCGATCCAATAGGTAATTATTGCTTGCTTTTAATTTGTTTGCAGAAACAATAATTATTATCATTGAGAATAACTTCTTTAAAAAAAGTCGAATCAATACACATCAAGATTAGACACATACCCTTGCCCAATATTTTAAAAATTCATTTTCTGAACGGGAAGTACCTTTTAGCTACACCAAATCAATGTGAACTGAATTAAAACGAGAAGTAAACCAACGCATAAATTTTTGATACGTTAATGGTATCTTTTTTAAGAGCTTGTAGGAAATTAAACAGATTGAAAGTTGCTAAAAAAGAGTAGAAAGTTATATGGAAGTTTCTTTCTGTTAGGTTTCGTTCAAATTATAGATTACACAGACTTTAAAATATTAAAACTCAATTTCTTCTGAGAGTTTTAATTTCAATTTTGTTTAAAATTGAATTTGCAGAATAATTTATTTTGAGTGGTACCTAAGTTTATTTTACTTATATCACAATCAATAAAGTTACATAAAATTAAAATTACTTGAAGCTGATAGGTTTAGAGTATTTACACTTATACATTTTTGTTCCTGTACTGCGGACCAAATATTTTTAAAACAATTTAAGAAATCACCATGATTCTTTTTAAAATATTGTTCAATAGAAAAGAAAATATAAAGATGGAACCTTACACATATTATTATGACAATCTAATTTTCTCTCCTTTCATCTTTAACAATGTAAAAAACAATTTTCGAAGATGAATTTTTAAGTAACAGAAACGCTTTTATGTTGTCTATGGAAAACATTGATGTAAATATTTCTTATAGCACAGCTTTGTAGAATATTTATTTTTCTGTTATTAATTTCTAGATTAACCTTGTTCAATGATTGAAAAATGAATGATACAATAGGATATAGCAAAGGCTACAGGAAAATAAATTAAAACAACAATTCAATAAAAATTTTAAATTGCACCGATAGAAAAAATTAAATAAACTAACCTTAGCAAAGATGTTATGATGTTTATTAAAAAGTGAAGTGTGTTTATAAACAAACTAAATAGAGAAATTCTTGTGTTTTACAAATCAATATACTTAATTGCCTACACATGTGAAAATTTTTAATACTTTTACAACTATGCGTCTAGTACATATTTAATTTATCAAGAAAAACATTCCGTTCGTCCTGCAGACTCACTACAAAGAAGTTCTACATTCTCTCCTATTACAATAATCCACTATTTTCTGGAAATAGCTAAACTTCACTTGATATCATTCAATTATCAAACTTATAGTTTAACTCTTTCGTGAAAGCAATTGTTTTACTTTAGTATACTGGCGACGTGCGGCTATAAAAACTTTAGTTCAAATATTTGCTCATCAAAAAAAAACCAATAAACTATTTAATTATGAGCTATTAGTTTTAAATGTACAACAAAATGTAAACACATATAAATAACAATAATTTTTTATTAAGTAGAACTTAATTTTCAAATTTCATAATCGATAATTTATTTAAATTATTAATAATCAATATTAAAAAAAATTTTTAAAAATTTTTGATTAAAAATTTAAAAATTGTTTCTATATAATAAAAGATACATTGATAACGGAATATGATAATCTGTAGCTCTATAAATCAATGAGGTGTTCCAGTAAAAAAAAATTTTAAAAAGAAAAACTTTGCGACCATTAATATTTATTACATAAAATCCATTATTCACGAGTTTCATTAATTTGGCGATTATGTAAAATATTAAATAAGGGTAATATTATAAGTCGTTATAGTAGAAAATGTTAGAAAATATTCACAATAATCACTGTGATCAGAAATTTTTTATTGCTATTATTAAACAGCTTTACATAATCTACACTGAAAAAATTGTTTGCAATCCACGTATCGCTGTGCATTTAAAAATCGTACAGAACAAAATTGTCATCTTTTATAATCCACTAATTGTTACAAAAAATACAAAGTTCTGTACCTGCAACACAGTATAACTTTTTGTGAATTTTCACCAAACCTTTTTTGATTTTGTTCAATTTCTAAACAAAACTTATTTTCTCACATCTATTTTTAAATTTTTCTTACCGTCGATTTGTCATGATTACTCTTGTGAGCTATTTAAAAAAATTATTTGATTGATAAAATTAAAGATAAAAAAGATTGGGATTAAATTTTTTGGATTCATAGCTTCAGTATCTTAGATATTTTATAAACATGTCATGTCAAACATGATCAACATAAAAACAAAACAAGTTTAAGCTAAACTTGGTTCAATGAATTAAAACCAAGTCTATAGACTCGATTTGTTTTTGGCTATTACAACTGATTCTAAATGCAATTAATTATAAAGTTTTTTATAAAAAATACAATTTTTAATATCTACCTTAGCCAAAACTAAATCAGTAAAATTGTATTCAAATTTTTCAATTTTCTCAAAATAAACTATTAAATTCTTTGAGTAGTGAAATCTTTCAAGATGTTTATGTAAGTTTTCTTTTTACTTTATTCAAAAGATATACGTCTGAATTTATTGACAAATAAAATTAATAATTGCATTTCAAATTTATATCTCATTTTTCAATTAAATTCAATAACCAAAGGCGGTTTTGCAGTGTAGGCGGAACATAATATTGTACCAATATTTTTACAACATAAAACTTTAAAAGAATTATTTTTTAATCGTTTGTATTATGGAGCGACGCTTTCTTTGGTTTATATAATTAAAGCTATAGTAATTTTTGTTTTAATTTCTTGAAGTTATTGTTTTTATGTGGATCAGAATGTTACCTTAATCGGAACCGTGTGGTAAAAATAATTAAAAAAAAATCTAGGTTTAAAATTAATGATGTTGGATTAAATTATAGTAACATTATAGCGGAAAAACATCATACCTGATAATCAAAGCAAAAGCTAATTTGTATATTGTAAATGAATAATGCACAAACAAAGAAAGCAGTATAAATTGAAAACTTGAAACATTCGACCAATTATTAGTATAAATTTGGAAGGCCATTCCTAAAGTTGGGACTTGAGTGTTTTCAATGCTTAAATCGGTAAGAAAACCTATGTGGGTTCAGTAGCATAACGTAACGTGAGATGTTCGGGTGGAATAAATCCTTCGGGCAGAAGGTAATGACTGAAATAACCATGTAATGGTTTCTAGGAAAGTAGTATCAATGGTAAAATAATGATGTGTGATCTTATAGAGAAGCAAATACAAACAAAAGCTGTCAAAATTGATAAAATGAAAAAATTTAATTTTACCACAAATATTTAATAAGAACTACCTATTTTGTAGTTTAAGCTTATAAATAAGTAATTATTACGTGTATTCTTACACTGCCCATCGCGTCTGTCGGTAGCAAAATATTCGAGAACAAATATTTCCCAAATTCTAAAATTATTTATATATTTATTATAGTAATATATTATTAGTAACAATAATATAATATTGATAAGTCAATCATTTTCAGTAAAACATCTACAATTAAAATATCTACATCTAAATACTATACCTATCTAAATATTTATTTAAGCTTTGATATACATAGGTAGAGGTATAAATTATTATATAAATATCAAATAAATATATATGAACATTAGCACTACTGTAATTTAATTAAAAATTTTTCTTAATAGCAATCTATAAAAGTATTGCAAGCTTTTTGTTTTTTATTTTGTTAAGAAAAACCTGGAAACTAAATGTGTATCTATCAGCAAAAGACAAGTAAGACAAATTAGTACTTTTTTAAGTTATGGGTTGGTTGAACACACTTTTAATTTTAAATGAAATTAGATTGTTATAATATATTAATGTATTTAAAAATTGTTTTTAATATTTCAAATTTTAGTTTGAAATAGGTAGGTATCTATTTATATTGTCGTGAAACAAAATATTTCGACCCACCCTGTGCTAAATTGTAATAATTTGTTAATTTTATTTTTAAACGTTTGAATTGGAAAAGTACAGAGTGGGGAGAAAGGATAGAATTAATGGCTTCTCGTGCCAACCATGGCCGACAGCGGGTGCGTGATTTTTGTATGCCCGCTGAGTTTTGATATTATTTTGAGAATTTGTAAGTAATATTTTAATTTGATTGATTTAAATAAAGTGATTTTATGCGAATGCATTATTGCGCCTTTTTGGATGATTGTTTTGATATTTGGATAATTTGGATAATTTTATGAGCGGCTACCGAACGGTAGTACATTTGATTGATTTGGTCCATTTGGAGAGAGCAGTTAAAATTATTGGTTTTGATTTAACAATTGAAGTTATAAAGTTGCAAGAATTAACATTTGCATTTGTACGGGCGTGTGGCCACATGATAGATAAGCCGACGTTTTGGATAGGCATAAAATTAAACGTATGAGCCCAGTAAAATTTTACTTTACGTTGAATGTAATTTAAATTTGGATAATTTATTTTTGAAAAAGATTTATTTTGGAGTATTTATTTATTTGCTCGCAAGACAAGCGGGGTGATTTACAGGAACCGACTACTGAGCGTCTTTTTGTTCTCCACTGAGAAAAGCTAGCTGGGAAAATAAAAGATTGTGAAGGATAGGTAAATTTACAAAATCCCACAACAATATATTATATTGAGATGACCGAGCTATGCAAATCTATAAAATTTGCTTAATCCCAAAATTACTCTTTAGCTGGGTATCCCTTATTCAACATAAGACTCTTCAGTTTTATTAAATTGTAAATTAATTTAAAATGTTCAAATTAAAGTTGCTCATTTCTTTACCTTTCATATGATATTGAATTTTTGGCTTTACGTGCGCGCTCGCTTCGCATATGGTATTCCAGCTGGCTTCAGTACGCCCGGTTAAACAAATTTGTTTTTGCACATCAACCAAAATTATCACAAACTCTTCACTTTTCCAATTTTATTTAACAATTTGCACTGTACTTTATTAATTAAAGAAAAAAACCAACTTAACTTAATTTATTTTATTGATTTTAAACAATTAACAGTTTTAAATTATTATTGCGGGAATGATGTTCGTCCGCTCGTCTATTCGACGTGTAGGCCTGAGCCCAAGTCTTCTTATTTAAGCCCCACTCTTTTTCTAGTTTCTTGTTCTTCCCACCTTTATTTTCATAGCAAATTTAACAAACATTTTTATGTACAATGTGATACAAATAAATACTAAACAAATTTTTAAACTTTAAAATTATTTTACAAAATAAATGAATTATGTTGTTATGGTTTTCGAAACACGACAATATAGATAGGTATAGTTCGTTTTTTTTAAGAAATATATTGGAATTTGTACTAAAGCGACGACCTTGAAATGTAAACCAATGAAATTGCTTTGAAGTTAGACGGTATTACAATAACGAAATTTTTGCGATTAAAGTGCTATGCGTGTTGCCTAAACTGAACCGGGTAAAGTCATAAATAAGATAGATTTGAACAGAGTTAAATGTAATATCGAATAGACATAGTTATTTGGTTATAACATTTCGCTTTTTTGTGGTGAATGTTTAATATTATTACAAGATTAAGTACTATTTAAATTATCTGAAATTTCCTGGTGTAAATTAGACTTTGCAAACGACGCGCCACCTATATTATTCGCATTTTGGATCTACTATTATAGTATATCAATAAATTTCAAAATTTGCATGAAACAATATATTATACACATAATTACAGAAGTAATTTTTTAATCCAAAACTTCGCGAAATGAAGCTGAATACCAATACATGTTAAATTGTTTACGTTATTTTGTCTAACATCACAGAAAAAAAATCATGTTTGCGTTAGCCGGAGATTTTCGGGGTATCTAGTGTTCACGGTATCTTGTGCCTACTGTACATCTAATAATTTTACAATCAAAATTTCCAATTACTGTAATTCATAATCAAATGGTCAAAGACGAATATTAAGAACAGTTGATATACCCATCTAAATGAATATTTTGGAAAATAAAAATATTTAAGTTGGTACTGTAAAGCTTACTATTTTGCCTCACCTTCCCTAATGATAATAAAATAAATCAATTTTTCACAGCTTTAAGAAACGATTTGAATAAGAATAAAGACTGCTATTCTAATCTAGAGACAAATTTTCCGGACAATTTGCACTACATAATTTTACAGGCGATGTACCTTAACCGACATAACGTGACAAAAACGGTTTCGATTACCTTCCATTCTTTTATTATACTACCTAGGTATAATGGCTAGGTATTAGCAAAATTACCTACTTGCACATAAAATTAACAACTTAAAAATGTTATGCATTTTTGTTAGCATTTATTAATTTTAAAATTTGCATGCGCAGCACTTAGTATGCAAAATTTGATTTTCGCCAGTTTTGTTTGATTAAACTAATAATGTTTACTCGATAAATTTATTATAACTAGATTATGATCTAAAAGTAATTCAATATTTCTCATTAAATATAATGCAATTTAAAACGTGAACCGACTTAAAAAATAAACGACTGGGATGACTTTAATTAATTTAATAAGAAGACTTTGGCTCGAAGTTATTTTTTTACTGGCAATTAACTTAAAAATAACTTTAAGCATTTGGATGATAATGTATTAAAATTTGTATCTGTAAAATTAATAATACATTAGTTACAGAAATGAAAAATTAAGTAATTTGAAAAGAATTTACCTACGTAAATTTTTTTTAAATTTTTAAACTATGAATAATTACAAATTATTAAACTTTAATTATTTCAATATTTAGGTTTCTTTATAATTAATAATATTTTTCTTATTTGTTTTCAGCGTTTTTTAAAATGCGCTCTGGTCTTACAGCTTTTGCTAGATGTGCGCTATATCTTGAATCAATTTTAGATTTTGAATTAAAATTTATTCGTCTGAAAATTAACAATATGGAAGTAAATAAATAAGTATTACATAATTTATTGAATATAACTACTATATTTCAAATTTTACAGTTTATGTGATTTCTAAGCTGTTCAGCGTTAAAAATATTGAATAAAATATTTTAATTTATTTGTGCCCAATGAAAAAATATCAGGGTATCAAAGTATCACACGAAGTTGATGCAAACACGGACCTATACAAAATTTAACTTATTGTTTTGATGTAGTTTTCATTACGGAGCGAGCGCCTGAAAAAGTTAAAACTTTTTATGAACCCACGTTCGCATCCGCATCCACTCGGTGAAAACTTTTTTGATCTAAACAGTTTTTTTCTTACTACCAGATTCCAAAAATTATTGCACTTTTTCGTATGAGGCATTTCTATTGATTTTAAGGAAATGAAGTAAAAGATGAAATGCAGTCAGTTTTGCAAGTAAATATTTGTTTTAAACCGCATGTTGCATTTTGGATTATTCCATCCATCAGGTATTAAGCCACTTATAATGGTTATTAAAACAAGAAGCAATTTGTTCTATTAGTTAATTCCTTTTGCATGATTAATTGCCTTTGTGATGCTCCTCTGTTTATTTATTTTCTTCTAGCTTAAAATAGCACTTACATTGAGTTTAAAGTGTACTATCATATAGGGAAGAGTCTCTTTTAATAAACACCACGAATTAATTAATTTGATACTTAGTATTTTTGAAAAGTCACCATGAATATATAGGCTATTCATTTCATAGGTACTTTTTTAGAGATTTTCAGAGGTCTTAAAATTTCCTTTTTTTTCTTCGTGCATACATCTGCAATCTTCACATATATTTTAGTTCCTGATCCTGAAATATATTTCGAAATGTTTAAGTATAATTTTTGTAATAATCATGATATTTTCGTATCTATTTTTATAAAATTAATTTTTACATGTTACATGAAATTGAAATAAAATTTAATTCATAACTTACATAATATTGTTCAAAAACTATTTAAATGAAAGATATAGCTTGCTACATAATATGTTATAACTTTATGTTTCAATTTTCGGAATCTCATCAGGCAATCCAGGAAAAATTATAAAAATGATTGAAAAGTTATGCTATTAAATTCAAACTAGATTAATAGTCAAATTTTTTTAACTTTTGTAAAAACAAAATTATACCTAATTGAAGCCTGAATGAGTAAATAAACTGATTTTGAAAAATTCTAAACTGAACAACTAAACCAACCCAAAACAAGCTATATCATTCATTTCAATAGTTTTTGAACAATATTATGTAAGTTATTAATTAAATTTTATTTCAATTTCATGTCACATGTAAAAATTAATTTTATAAAAATATATAAATTATGTATTCTTTCAAACACGAAAACAAAACAAAATATTATGTTAAATAATGGTATCAAAATAGTTAAGTTAAAATCATAACTTTAAATAATTAATAATGCATTTTTATATATTAGATACTATGAAATTGTAACTAGCAAAAGATTACTATTTAAACTGCACTTAATAGATATCAAACCCGCAATGTAAAAATTGTAACCATCAATTCATAATATACCTGTACATATAGGCTACTGCAATTTTGGTACCGAGATGTTAAGTTTAAAACTGCATCTAAACGGTATCATATGTTCCAATATATTTTAGTTACTCAAATTTCATTACATATCTGATACATCATTTGGCTTTACAATAACGGTATGAAATTATATGCATTGAAACTATACTGCAAGGGTACAGTGCAAATATGAATGAATACTTATGTGCCGCTTAAGTACCTTTTTGATACTTAACTTTCAGGTATGAAAGTTATACTTCAATGTTATACAGGTACAAAACCGACGTTGGTGTTGCTTGGTTGTATAATTATGTAATATCTGTACATATACTGTGATGACACGTGACTCTTATTTATGAATTCTCACGGATCTGCAGGTTCTTCGAATAAATGGTTACAATTAAGGCAATCAAACAATTGACGATATAAATATTAACGTTTATTTGCAACCTGATAATTAATAACAATAATACAAAAGCAAGACTCACACGATTTGTCGACCAGCTAATACCGTCGAACATAAACAATTCTTCTTCACAACTTAAATCTTCTTCTACTTCTTTATTTAGCACCTACTTCAACTAGGAACTATTTTCAATTGCTCCTACACCTCCTTCTTATTCTTTGTATCCAAACACGATGCAATCGAACTCTTATTCAGCCGCGTGCCGATATTAATTTCCACACACGGACAAACTATGGCCACAAGCCTCTTGGGCAAACTTTCCAAACAAATCTATCAATCTTCACTAACTATCGACACGCTCTAAATTATTTTTAATCCGCACGACCGTTTTGGATTGCTCTCCAAATAAGACTAGAGCACGACTGTTCTCAAATGCTCTTCAAATACGACTGTCCATTGACCGTTGTTTATTATTCTTTATCACTTAGTTTTTTATTACTTGTAATGTTTTCATTGATTCTTGATTTTTTTAATTTAATCAAGGTTCTTTCTGCTGAAAATTTAGATCAAATGTGACCTGCTGGTTTTAATTTGCGTGTGTGCCCAAATTCAAATAAATAACATAATAAAAATACACAAAAACTTAAATTAAATACAAAGATAACAATTAAACAAATTAAACTAACAAAATCTTAACATAACGAAACACAATATTAGTATCGCGTCACGAGTTAACATACGAGGTATATCTTCTTCTCTTCTTCTTAGCCTGTATCTATCCACTCCTGAATGTTAGGCCTCTCTCATTTTTATTTGAGAGGTTTAGTAGGCTTTAAAACGTCACGCTTGCCAATGCGTGTTGGCGAGTATAGTCCCAAGACGTAAGTTAGACTTTTTAGATCACAGCAGTGCAGTTGGCGCGACCAAGCATCGAACTGCGGTCTCCCGCTCCGTAGCATGTCGATTTAAACCTTACACCACACTGCTGGTTCGAGGTATATAAATACACAAAAGGTTTTTATATACGAGGTATATAAATAAAAGAAATCCTGCTTTATATATTTTTATCAGATTGCATCGTCAATCCTTTAATTGCTCAAATGCGCAACCCACCTCTTATGCCTTTATGTGGACACAACAATACATACATATTGTAATGATATTATCATCATAATTGAACAAAAAATCATACAGAATGTTATACATTTAAATTTCAGCAGTTTATAATTACAAAAATAAAGCTAATAATATTAAAACAAAACTAAATAAGCTTAGATCCAGACCTTCAGACCGTTTGGAATAAATCGCTTCTAACAAATTTGTATTTTTTGTGTATATCCGTTTGATTAAAAATAATAGTAATCTAGGATTATTAATTAACCGTAGTTTAAAGAATATGATAGCCGAAAACAAAAAAAGTGCAAAATGTTATTAAACATTCAATGGTACTACTTGAAAATATTCTATTTTAACTTCTTTAATTTTCTTTCGATTAGGTATAATATTTACAATCTTTACTTTTGACAAATTTTGTGAGGCACATTTAATTTGCTAAGTAATTCCATATAACTTTGTTAATTTAGTAAAATCCTGGAACTTTAGTATTAACGGCGAAGTTATATGACATAATCGATTAAACACCGTGTTCGCACTAATTTAATTCAGAAGAAAATAAACTTAAATGTGAATTCAATTTGCCTTGCACATTTAGTTGACGCCCAACTAATTATTTATTTAACGTTTTATGAAAAGATAAGTAATTTAGTTAACCCATATCGAATTATGTATGTATGCCCACCTAAACAATTCTTTGTTATGAAAATAAAGAAGTTAAACAAATCAAAAAGAAATTTGGTGCTAGCATTTTCAATCAATATCCGTTAATAATTAGTATTAGCACTTGAAAACTAATGAAAATTTATTTTTCATTAATAAAGGATTAAAAATGTATGCATTGCCTATTAACGTTTCATGGATGTTTTTACATCACCTATTAAGCTTAGTTGATGCACAAAACGTATTGTGACGCCACGTTGCCATCCACTATGCTGATTGGTTCCACACGACGAACAAATGTAAGGGTGAGTTAATGAAAAACGTAGATTATGACGTTTAATCTCATTGAAGCTTATGCCCCAATTTTATAAAATAAGAAGTAAAACACTTCAATAAATACGAACTAAAAACAGCAAACTGAAATAGTTAAAAATTTATTGAAATTGAAATTGGTTTCTTTTTTTTAATTTATATCTTGATTTTCTATATTCTATTTATGCACATTTTAATAAACAACTGGAGCTTGATTAATTTTACACAGTTTGAAATTTTAAACTTTTCCGTATGCCTTTGACTTAATAATTGGCTTTTAAGAGTTATTAGTTTGATAAAAAGTTACATTATTAGAATGGTACACACACGCCTCCAATTTTATTGACTCAACAACGTAATAATACAGGTTTTGTTGACATTTTGACATTTTAATAACATTCTCTAGTTAAATTGTGTGCTTGTTCATATATTTATAAATTTCAATATTACACGAAGGTCGTCGAGCTTTTTGATTCAAGTAATAATGATGTAATCCATTTAATTTTAATTAGTTGAATTATAGATTTCTAGCAAATTGAAAATTCCAAATTTTATTTCATAATATTTAAGGCCATAAAAAGAACTATTTTAATGCAAATAGACTTGAATATAAAAACTAATAGCATTTTTTATTCAAAGAAAATCGATCAACACTTGATGTTTTGTTTTAATATTTAACGAAACTATAACCACGATGTTGTGTTTTTCTAGTTTTATTCTGTTGTTGCTATAATGTATTTTTCAAAATATCGCATTTTTTAACAATTAGCTATTAAGTACCTAGCAGAAACTTAAACAAAACATCTGTGAAAATTGTCATTGGCTACATAGAAATCTTTTGTAGCAAAATGGCAGTCAAGCGCAATTTTCTACACAAAGAGATTCAACAAGTAGATAAACTAAAAGTACCTTTGAACATTCCGAAGTAGTTTGAATTTAATTCGCAATTTAAAAATGCCCAGACAGTTTTTAAAAGAGCAGGTACGTAATATAGTATAATATATAATATTATATCATAATCAAAGAGCCTGCAAAGTAAGGAAGATAATTAAATTCAAGAATCTCATTTTGATTCAACATGTGAATGTATTCAAACATAATTTAACAGAGATATTTGCAAATTAATCATATCTGAACCAAAATTATATTTCCTAGTTGTGTTGCTTTATAATTTACAAGATAAATAAAAATAAAATAAGATAATTTAGCTTTCATTTGTAATTTTAAATGATATTAATATGTACTAACCAATTATATTTATATTATTATAGAAAATTTAATATAACAAACAAAATAGTTTATAATAATATAGAATAATAAGGTAGTAACTTCTTTGAACAACAGAATACATTTTAAAATAATTTATATTCAAATTTCTATTACTACGATTTACCTAAAAGTTATTTTTACTAAACTAATAATCAATATAGAAAAAATGAAATTTTTTAAGTGGAAAATAAACAAACAAAACAAAATATTAAAATAATGAATTTTAACTGTTAAGTAAAGAGTACATAATTACATAGAAAAATAATATTTAAAAAGCAATAAAAAAGACAATAATTTACATTTAACAGGTTTGAACTTAAAAAAATTAATTTTTTTAATTTGTTTCCCTATAATTTATTAATTTAATGAATTTACCAACTGGTATATTCTAAAGTAAAAAAATGAAAACGAGTAACGATAAACGTAATAGAAAAAAATAATAAAAAATAAGAACAGTCCCTTAAATTGTTTTTAATCATACAGAACGTTTTTAAATGTTTTTCAATAAAATATAGGTACAACAAATTGATTCCATTTCAACCTGTAAATTAACATATTCAGACGAATTCTATTCTCCTCGTCGCTATTACACAAGTTTTTAAATTATACCTCTTTTTTTGATTTTCAAGAAAACTACATTATAAATTAATTTTTATAATTACTTTTTTTAATTTAAATTAAAATCTTTTATAATTCATAACTTTGCAGCCGGCACCTACAATTTTATAATACGAGCAATATTATAAGAGGGTTGCATGTAAATTTTCGTTAGTTGGATAATTTTTTTTGATATGTTATTACCGGTTCGATAATACAATTTATTTTTTTTACAACATAATATAACATTATATTATTGGAAAAACAGTAGCTTTCGTGAGCAATCGTTTAGTTAATAAAGCTATTTAATAAATGTCTATAATAGCCATTTTTCATTTTAATTAAGTATGAATATTCTTGTCGCCTATTCTAAAATGTGAAGTTTTTTTACTCGTATTCAACCTAACATACAATTATGAAGTTGCTTTCTTGGTGGATGGTCTGCTTATAAATAGTTTTTCATATAGATGCTCGTTACTATTTTACTCGGTTTTATTTTAAAACTACTTTATCTTCAGTTTTAAGATTTAATTATTGGTTTGAGATTATGATTTATACATTACTATATTTAAACGAAAATGTGCTAATTTAATGAAATGGATTGATTATTCATATGTGACCTAGCAGGTATCTTTATAATACAACTATCGGTAGTAATTCGAGATTATTGCGACAATACGAAGTAGGGGTATTTGTTTAAGATAATTAATATAAAGGCGGTTGTTTGAAGTAGAAAAATATATAGCATTAGATAATTTAATTTAGATGAATTGCACAACAAGGGGAGGTGGACGCTTAAAATCATAAGATGGTCGTGGCAACATGTCGCAGAAATGGCTTATCACTGGAATTTGTAACCGTAAAAGGACCTTTTTAATTGGCAGCAAGTTCGGTGAACATGTTGCTTGTTTTCTTCTCTTTTTTCAAATATATCTCAATGAGATAATACCAATTATGATATTTAAGAACTGTTATTAACAAATATTAACAAAGTTCTTTATGATTATTTGCGGTTACGTAATAATTTAAGATGATGACGCTAGTTTTAAGTATGGGCGATTTATTTAGTTTTAAGTATGGGCAATTTATTTAGATTTTAAGAGATGGCCAGTTAGATTTTAAGAAATGACCAATTAGAAAGTAAAGGGACAAACTTAGCTTAAGCAAAGAGGACATATTAATTAAGTAGTGACGATCTTAGTTTTAAGTTGACGAGGTAATAGTTAAGAGCGGACAATCTAGCAAATAAGGGTTTATTATTTAAAAGATCTTACATAATATCAAATAATTGAGTTGATCATCGAAATACATATAGGCTCTTCTTTACAAAGTATTATAAAGATTGTGGTTGGTCATTACATATGAATAGACAATTAAAACGTATCAGTCAAGGAAACTAATTTATTTTCGAATAGTTATTAAATCAAATTTCAAACTAAAGTATTCTGAAGTATTCAAAGAGATTAACTTTGCTGGTAAATTGGTTGTTGGACTACCTTTTTCTTTTCGGTTAAATAAATATTCATCGTTAAGCCGAATCCTGTGTTTTATTTAATTTGTGTGTACTAATTATTCCTTCAGGTGTCCTGTCAGTGGTTACGCCACTGGCACATATAAGTTTAGGTTTGAGGTTAGAAACAAAGGTAACGACGTTAACATTCAAAGAGCCATTCGCAGATTCAAAAGGACTTGTAAGTGTTACTACGAGGGGATCACAACGTGCGAGGTTTGTTTGACTAGCACAGCTTTGGTTTGGTTTGGAACTTTAATTTGAGAAGACGGTAATTCAAATGGAAGAACCAAATTTACAAAGCCATGAGACGTTCTCTGCAGATAGTATTCCAAGAACTTTATTTTAGAAGAATTTTATTTGAATTTTCCCATTGAAATGGACGTCGAGTAAAACTGAAGCGAATACGATTCGATACAATCTTGGTATTGTGTTAAATAGCTGGACATCGTTTTTTTTTTTCATCAAAATTCTTTTAGTTATTTTCTACATTCCTGGTTGATTGGGTTTGTATTTTTCATTACATATTCATTAAACATTTTTGAAATCTTAATTTGTTCAGTTTGTGTTATATTTGGTGTGCCTATCTGTTAAGAACGTTTTTAGTATGTTTATCCCTAGTTTTTGCATGTATTCTCCTTCTATGCGACTATTTTATTTAATTAAATCAAGAATGTCGTGGGCGTTTTAATAAAATGTTTGTTCCGGGAGTTTGGTTTTGTTGATTTCTTGACGGAGTCAATTAGATTGGTAGTGTAAGTTTTGATTTGTAGATCAATGTCTTCTTTGTTATTATGTTTACGGCATTTCATTTCTAGTATATTATCAATAAAATTCAATAATCTGTGATTGAACAAGTTAACTAAACAATATTTTATAATGTTTTTTATTATTTGTTTTTTATTTTATAAAATATTGTTTAGTTAACTTGTTCAATCACAGATAATTAAATTTAATTATATATCACAAGTTAAAAATTAATATATTATATAAATTATCAATAATGTTTTAAAATTTTTTATAGTCAACTTTGCATCGCTTAGATATGTATGCAAAATATGGTGATAGTGTGGGATGCTGTTAAATTGTAGCAAGGGGTAGGAATGAAGTTCAGTTACAACTATTATAATAAATATTAACTATATTATTGAAATATGAACTATATTAATATTTTGTTGAAGTTCTTGGCTATTTATAATAATTATCTACATAAAGTATCGGGTAAATGATTGTTTCTATAGGAATTGTAAGTGTATCCGGGGTTAAAACAACCCTTCTTTCGCTATTTGGTACAGTTTCATTTCTGCTAGGATATTTTTTATTCTAATTAGTTTAATAACTATTTTACGTTTACATTGCCAATATGTTATGAGTAGGGCTGTAATAACCCTTTTGTATTAAAATTGACGCTACTGATTTTCAAAATAAATTATGATTCGCCTGGGGGCTTATTTTAGACATAACCTAAAAATAATGTTAAAATAACCGCTAATTTTGTGAAAATCAATACCCTTGCACGTTCTGACAATAGAATGGAGTGGAACGAACTACACCTAATTAATTATTTATGTAAAATAAGTTTTGTGCAAGAGAGTCTATGTAAAAACAATGTTTTTAATTTGCCATTTAAAGTTCTCATGTACCATTTAAAGAGAGCATATCTCTGCTGTTACTTGAGTTTAAATTAATTTGAATGCAGTGAATGGTATAAATTAACTTTTGTGCGGGGTATTTCTCAATTATTTAAAAGAGCAACTAACATACCTCAACGGAATATCAATGTAAGAAATAAATTGAATCTAAAAGTTTGCCTAAAAGACCTAAATAAAGTAAAGTAAAGTAATTCGCAAAGAGCCTAATTAATCTAAAGCTATATTCAAGACCACATATTTATAAAAAAATACAAAAAGTTTAAAAAAAATTAGTATGACAAAATCGTAAAATATGATTGGCAGGTACTTCGCAAACAAAATTGTATAATTTTAAATTAATTACTGGTTTGTAAACATTATTAAATTAAAAATTAGCGAGCTAAGTAAACTTTATAAAATTGAAATGAGGTTGAATATTGTTAAATTAATTATTATTAATTAAAACTATGTATTATAATTAAAACGAAATTCAAATTATTAATAATTAAATTGTTCTGGTTGTATTAATTATAATGAAATGCGTCGTATTTTTAGATAGTAAACTGAAATTGGAAAAATTTATTTGAATTTGATTCTTTATAGAAACGGAAAAAACATAAGCACAATAAAACATTAATGTGATTAAATATTACAATGAAATACTAACAAAGATTCTCAATATTTGCCTAACTCGTAGAAAATAGCATCGTAAAACCGTTTTATATAAGCTAAAATGTTAAAATGATATTAATTCAGGAGTTGTACGGAGCTTCTATTACTACAGCGCATAATACCAACAATTTTATATACTGTTCAACAGCAATAACGCTGCAAACTTGTTTTAGTGAAATTTAAAATACCTCTATATCATAAGCATTGGTAACTTTCCGATTAAAACTTATCAACACGCAAAGTTATAAAGCCCTTTTATTCCTTAAAGCCGATATACCTACCATAATATTTGTTGTTTGGATTTTTTATTATTTATTTTATAAATTTACTTAAAATAATATTATTAAAGCAACCGCTAGTTTATAATATTCATGGCAATATAAATGTTTTTTTCCATTGTTCCTAACATATTTTTGTGAAAAATGAAACCTATAATTTATTTCCTTTTATGCTTTTACTTGCGATACCAACAAATTGAGCTTTATATTTAAAATTAAAAATTAAAATATCTAAAAACTTTTAAAATTAAAACACAAAAGCTATAGATTTATAATAAACCTTGAATTCTGTTTAAATGGCAAAAGTGTGTAGCATCAAATGAGTTTAAAAGCTGAGAAAACTTAAGAGTTTATAAAAATCTTAACTGGGAAGGTTTTGCATAGCTTTGTAACCAGCTACTTTTTAATCAACTACTATAAAAAATTAAAGCTCGATATTAAAATGAGCAAAAGTTCAAAAACTTCGAAATTGACTTATACGAATGTAAGAAACTACTTCCGAGTGGAGTTTAGTGTCAAACTTGTTTACCAATAGTTTTAGTTTTCCTCAAGTTTTATAGCTTTTGATTATGTCGCACAACACTTCACTTATTAAAATATAAGTTACACAAGTCATTGATCTGAAACAATTATTACTATTTATTTTTCAAAAATAATAATCTACAAAAAAAATCATTAAAAAAAAAATTTTTTTTTAAACAATAATTAATAAAAATCACCGTAAGAAAACAACATAAATAAATAACATATTTATTATTTATTTGTATTATTATAGCAGTCATTCGGTACATACATTGATGTGCTTGGAAATATCTCAAAATTAAATTTTTAGCTTAACCTTTCATTTTATAATCGGAAAACAGTCAAGTTTTCTACATCGGGTTTGAACCAAAATAAGAGAAAATTTCTTAAGAAAGTACTAAAAGATTTCAAAAGTTTAAATTGACCGTTTCCTCTAAAATTCTGCAGAAAAGTATTAAAAACTGTATTCTACTCCATTTAGTTTTTAGAACAGCCTTTCATAGCACGCCAAGTTGTACGCAACTTGTTGAAAAAGATCAGATTTTATACTTTCAAACTATGATAGAATAATAATTTTTCTCGCTATTTTGGGTAACTAAAATTCGTAATTTCTAGAATAACTTATCACCTCAATCCTTACTTGAAATAAAAAAAATAAAAATAAAAAATCTAAAAAATTACAAAAAAGTAAACTTCGGAAGATAGGTGCATGTCGCTGCCCCCCCCCCAAATAGAATTTTTGGATGAGACTGGTGTCAATCGTTAGAGCTTCGTTAGAGCCTAAATGAGCTTTTAGTTTTTTCGTTTGAGCTTCACGCGTCGCGAAGATATTTGCGAAAATGTTTGGGGGAGGGGGGCTGTAGACACGTTGGCCCCCTCCAAGTTAAATTTTGAGGTGAATGTGGTGTCAAACGTTAGAGCTTCGTTAGAGCCTAAATGAGCTTCCATTTTATTTGTTTGAGCTTCAACCGTCGTGGAGTTTTTCGCGAAACAGTGGGGGGGGGGCGTTGTAAATATAATTAATTTTTCCAGTGTATTCCTTGTCAAAATTATAATGGCAAGCAGGAATAACTTTTTTAATCTCAGCAACAGTATTAATCCGATAAAATGGAATTAAACTTTAAATGGAGTTAAAAAAAATTAAACGTACGAAACTTGCTCGGAGGACTCGAAAATTTGAAATGCCTGTAACTTTTTAAAAAATGAAATTAAAACTATGAAAACGGAAGCTCGTTCAAGCTCTAACAAAGCTCTAACGTTTGACAAAAGTTTTACCCAAAAATTCAAAATAATAGCCAAAGTAGAAAAACATGTCTACAGCCCCCCCCCCAACTGTTTGGCAAATAACTCAGCAACGGTTAAGGCTCAAAAAAAAAAAATTGAAGCTCATTTAGGCTTTAACGAAGCTCTAACGTTTGACACCAAATTTATCCCAAAATTTGACTTGGGGGGGGGGGCAACGTGTCTACAGCCCCCCCCCCAACTGTTTTGCAAAAAACTCCAGGACGGTTGAAGCTCAAACAAATAAAATGAAAGCTCATTTAGGCTCTAACGAAGCTCTAACGTTTGACACCACATTCACCTCAAAATTTAACTTGGGGGGGCCAACGTGTCTACAGCCTCCCCCCCCCCCCAAACATTTTCGCAAATATCTTCGCGACGCTTGAAGCTCAAACGAAAAAAATAGAAGCTCATTTAGGCTCTAACGAAGCTCTAACGATTGACACCAGTCTCATCCAAAAATTTGATTTGGGGGGGGGGCAGCGACATGCACCTTCGGAAGATCCTACATGTTGAGTGGATTAACAATCTGATTACTGATTACCGTAAAATAAGTATAAAGTGTGAGTACAGAACAGTGAGTGTTATTTTAAAAAAATCACAGTATTCAAGCGAAACTTCAACATTTTTTATCTTTTATTTTTCTAATGTCGTGCAACTAAAACGAAAATAATATTGATTTGTTTAATAAAAAATTTAGGTTGCCATTTAAAGAAATTTTGTTATCGTGTTTTAAGTTCTAAAAATAAAGCAGATATAGCATGTATAACAACTTAAAGTTTGTTTTGTAAGGACTTATTGAATTAATCAAATTTAGAAATACCAGTAATTGGAAAAATTATATCATAAAAACATGAATCTAATTAGAATGGTAATAGTGAGTAATACAATTTAGAAATAAAGGGCAGCGTTTTGTAATTTATTTTTTGTAAATTATTCAAATCGATATAGTAGATGAAGAAAACGCTCGTAAACCAAAGTCTATAAATATAACACTTGAGAAAGCTGAATTTTCTTTAATAAAAATATTATGAATTGTTTATTCAAAAAGCAAACATGCCAACTTGTTTCGGTAAATTTTATTAATCAATTGAAAAAATTGCATTGCTCTGCACAAAAGTTTATGGAAGTTTTGTATTCTAGTTTATAGAAAACTTGGGACTTTGAAAATTTGTTCGCTTAACTAATATTTAAAGTATTACAATGTTAAATTAATAAACTTGGGGAATTTTGTTTGATATTAAAACCTTTAATTTAAATTCAAAGGAGTAGTTAAATACTTTTAAACAAATAAGTACGATCTTTAACAAATAAAGTAGTTATTTATTTGACACCGGCAAACTTTTAATGCTATTATTATTGAATTTCTGTAAACATAGTAGTTATAGGTTGTAGATAGTTTGACTATATGTAGGTAAACTATCAATTTATCTAAAAGCTTTAAAAGCAATGCTATATAAAAGTACTTTTCTTATTTTATCAGAATGAAAAGGTTTCTAAATTTAATAGGGAGTTATTCAGAGAGAAATATTGATTTACTCCATAGAATATCGCGTAAAATTAAAACTACAGTTTAAAATTTGCCCAAACTATTTTGCAATTATTTAATTTTAAATGCTATGCTAGAAGTTTTTACTATCATAACTTCATTTTATTTGTCTATTTAATATATTCTTGAAATTTTAATGTATTGTTACTCAGTGTTCTTGCTCTTTTAGGACATAATTTTTGTATACCCTTAAACATTTAGCCTCAGCAGTTGATCGGTTAACTAAGTAAGCTAAAAGGCGGGTCGACCGAAGTAATTATGTAAAACACGAATTACTTTCAGTAAACTTTCTAATAAAATAAATTTACAAAGTGAATTAGACGGCAACAAATCAGACAATAACCAACAATTTCACATAATAAATAATAATAGCGGTCTGAAAGAACGTACTTCAAAATTATGCGTTTAAAATCAAGGACAAAATTCAATAAATACTTTAAAACTCGAACAGTAATGGCTGATTTGGTACAATTTGTATGTAATGACTACTTTGTATTTTCGCAGGCTTTTAATTATAAAATTTTAATAATTTTTATTATTTAGTAGTTTAGGTTCTTATTGTACTTCTTTGTATGATCCAGCTGTTTCCTGCAAAACTTTTTGATCTCTTAGTCTTTTAACAACTAAGTGAAACACCTGTGGATTTGAATTATTACAAATTTACGTGGAAAACGATTTATCCCTGTATTTGATATGCAGTATTTTATTGTGGTAACCGCTCGAATTACAGCGGAAGGTTTTAAATATTTTCAGCAATAACTATCACAATAAATTTATTGTTAAATATTTGGTGTAGCCCTTTTCTCGGAAGTTTTTACATAAACTTTAAACTTTAATTATTGTAAATACTTTAATTGTTACATAATTAAAGTTATATGATTTTAATCAGCACGAAATTAAAATCTTTATCCAGTCTGATCAACTACGAGTAAAATCTTCTAAGAGTACGATGTAATAGGGAAGAGGAAAATTATAAAAATAGAAAAGTTACTTATTATAATAAAGTATCGATTTATTACTTCTTTACGTCATATTTTGTACATTGCATATTACAATGTGTGAAACACTCTGTCGCTGACGCTCCTTCGTTCTTACAAATTTAAACACGTTGAACAAAATGTCACATTATATAACTGATTAAATAAATAATTGTTATCTTTAAAATATAAAACTAGTTGTTGTCGTTTTTCAAGGATTCATATTGATAATAATTTTAAGTACCTACGTTAGATAATTGACTATATTTAATTTTTATCACATCAATGTTTTCTTCTGATTATCTCTTCAAACACTAAATATCGAAATTATCTTGTGCTAAAAGTAATTGTGATAAACAAGAAATATTTGGCACATTACATATTTTTATTACTTGCCAAATTGTTTTTTGTCAATATAGCACAAAACATTAGCTTAAGAACGTTGAAAGTATAATATTGATCACTTGAAAACTAAAAATAAACTACTCATCAATTTTTATTCATTTTTTATAAATAGTTCTGTATTAAAATCCACTTAAAACTGTAACCTGAATATGTCATTCTAATATTATTATGAAAAGCAGATGAACTTGTTTAATATTTTATCTATCTCCAATTTGTTCCATTACTTTGGTCTATCGTTAGTTATCGTTAGTATATTAAATAATAAAATTAACATATTTTGTTATTTTTTAGTGTATTATTTTTCAGTAGTTACTAAAAATAGAGCATTGTTTTATTATAGAAGCAAAGATGTCATTTTTACAATATACTTTTTAAAACCTTTTCATTTTAAATTTTATTCGTGTATGTTTTCTTTAAATTTAATGAAAAGCTAACAAAAAATATTGTGTAAAAATAATAAGAAAATGAACTACATCTTTTTAAATGTAAATATTATGCACCATTTATATAATCAGTACATGCAGCAAAATAATAATAATATATTTCAGTTTTAACTTTTTCTTTTATGAAACTCAAATATCTCATAATCCTCAATAGAATTCCAATAACTTTATTATATTCACTATATACATACATAGATATAATAGAAGAGAACAAGACAATTTTTTTTATATGCGGTCTGGATACACCATTAACAGCCGATAAAATAATATTTGCATTTTTCTTACAATCCGAAAAGAATATTACCATAAAACAAAAAGAAAATCCGATCTACCACATTGTGGATAGTCTATTATATTATAAAATATAAATAAAGTCAAAACAAATCTTTATCGATTTTTTAGAACATCTTCAGTACACATAGGTAAAATACAATACACAACATAACGAAACAAATTTAAAATATTTTTAGAAATTAAAAAGCCTAACAAAAGAGTCCCCTTTTTATTTAGAGTTTGTTACGTTTTTAATTTGTTTAAAAATCTTTTCAATTTGATTCATGTTGTTTATTCGAGAAAAATATTCATACGGATGATCTGACGCTACATCCTGAAGATAATCTGAAAATTAAAACTAGTTGATACTGAGATTTGTTTTATTGATGTGTAACATCTTTCCACTCGCTTTGTGAAATAGGACGGAAATGTGTAACAGGAAGCCAGAAATGCGCGTGCTATTTGATTTGACTAATAAGCGCCAAAATTATTTTATCGGAATACATAGACATCATTTGTATTATAAAATGCCATTAAAAAACTGTCCGACGTGAGGTTCGAACTCGCGATCACCAAATGATATAATTATGTTGCAAGCACATAACGCAAAACGCTATGAGAGTTCATCTAATAATATTGTTTTAATTCGTATTATCTGTTACAGATTGAAGTTACGGTTACTGGTAACGTAATGCCGTTCCATCTATTTCATCTATTTTAAATGATTTATAATTATTAATTATTTCAAATAATAATGTTGCTTACTACCAAGGTAATTTGTCAGATGTTACACATCATATACGAGTACGGTAAGATTCGTTTTTTTATTACGATTATTACGATTATTTTATAAATAAGTACGAACACAGAGATGTAAAATAGTTGAATTGACCACGAACCCGTCTACAAAAACTTGGCTAGGTTTTGCAAAATGCTCTTACACGACAAAGTGACAAACAGTTTATTGCAGTATTGCGACAATAAAATATACAATATAAGAACCACGTATATGGTAACCAAGCAGTCTTTCGTTTCGAAAAGCAAAAATTTATAAAATAAAAATGTCATTCGTAAAATAGTCAATGAAAAATTAGAAATTTTTTAGATTTTTTTTTAAATTGATGACTTATCAAATTTGAGAAGTCAGTATCATTTTAATTTGTAAATAAATTAGTAAAATAAGTAATAAATTAATAATTGTTTTTATGATAACATTTTACTAAACAAAATTATATTTGCTGGGCTAACTATGACAAAGTGATTTAATTGTTGAATTCATCTTGTTCTTCGGTAAGGCTGTAACCATGGAAACATTACAGCAGCCGCATTTTAACGGCTCATATAGAATCAGAAGAGTTTATGCGCGGTTGGTAGCTATGACATTGCTGCGGTTTTAGTATAACATTTTAATTATCATTATTATTTTCATAAAGTATATTTCTCCAACTCCTAACTTACAATTTATTTAAAATATAAATCTTATCTATTTTTCTATTTCTCTGTTCTTATCGGTCATTTTTGTACCATGACAGTTTAAAGGTTTTTTTCGCAAAACTTTTTAATAATCTTTAAAATAGTCAAGCTTGAATATTGCTTTTTAGTAAGTAAATACAAATTTTCTCATCCAAATTTAAGTGCCCATCTATAAATACAGAAAATCTATAACTGTTACGTGTTGAAGAATAATTACAGACCTTCGGATGCATATTTTATTATTTCATTTTTTGATAGGAGAAACTAACATTACAAATAATTGAAACAAAAATTATTATATTATATCACTTGATCAATGAAAGTCAACGAATGATGTAATTAAATAGTAATATAATACATTAGATGTTTATTTTACTTTTGTAATATTAACGAAAAATCACCTCTGGAGCCTATTTTGTCAAGATCTTAGAGAATCGTTTTTTTTTTCTTCTGGAGAATTTTGTTAGAAAATTATCTACAACGAAAATAATAGTTGTTTATGCAATTAGTGAAAAAAAAAACATTCGGCACAAGCACGGTAATATATAATTTCCCATGGGCATTGTTTACAAGACTTTGTTTTTTTCGTATATTTTACAAATAATATTAATAAATGCCAATTAATACAAAACATGTTATCCCATAAAAAATCGCATATGCTTTTAAGATAAAATCTTACATGCAATATGTTGATTAATGCATTATTACTATATTTGTAAATACCTATCGCTTTATAAACGTAAATTGCTTTCAAAGTAATTACCAGATAATACTAAAATACAACCGATATCAAAATAATTTTAATTATATGGAATGATTTACTTATAATAGATAGTTAGAAATAGTATAATAGATCTTATCAAATTCATGGCAAGTTCTTTTTTCCCAATATGCAGGTTATGGGATTACAAGATTGGTATTATCCCATTTTGTTTTATTTATGTCATGATGCGTTGAATTCTCAAAAAGATGTGTATTGCTTTCCTGGAAAGATAATAAAAGTCTAAAGTAAGTTAACCGAACCACTGTATCGAAAGACATGCAAACCCGGCGATCACCCATGGTTAATTATTTTCCTGAATAGACAATAAATGCCAGAGTTACAATCACACAAAGGCTAGCTTAGAAAGTTACCTTGGATGGCAAACATCTTATGCTAATCAATGCTAATTCCACATCTTAGACAAGAAACTCTTTTTTAAGAAAACTGAAAAAAACTGAATTAAACCGTAGGTAATCAATACATTTTGATATCCGTAACAGAATACTGTTACGAAACAATGTTTAATTATATTTTATGACTAATGTATGACGTTATGTATAAAGAATCATACATGATAACATCGTTAGTCATTCAAATATTTCTTAGCTTGCACTCTAGACACTGCTCGAAACGTATAGAAATTCTATGGAAGTTTCGGGAAAATTACATTTAGGTATAAATGCAGAGTGATTTCCAGTGAGGAATTAATTCTAGCTTGAACGTACAAGTGTTAACATAAATAAAGTGTAAATAAATAGTGAGTAATATACCGAGTGCACATTAGTGCAATGTTAATCTTAGTGTGTTAATTGTTTTATTGTTATAAACCTTTTCTGTATAATTTGTTGTGGCCTTTTTAGAATTAAATAAATGTTTTAATTTTTGTTACAATACTATATCGGCTGACTTCAAAAAATTTTGTTTAGAATATTATATTAGTTTACTTTTTAGACCAGTTCATTAAATCACCTAAATGTGCGTCCCATTAATAAATAGGTTTAAAATTAAACTAAAATAAATTTTTTATCTGTTTCGTTTTAAGATCCTGCGCGCTTGCACTTATGCAACTCTCTAGGTACGGCACTGGACGTGATTCAACAATAATAATTATAATAATAATTAATATAAGTATAAGTAATAATAATATAAGGATAGCAGTTCTCATGTTAAAAACAAAATTTTGTGAAAAAGATAAATTTCTGTGTACATTTTTATAATATTTTTTAGAAAATAATGTTGTCGTGCAGCTTTATCTCCAAACTTTGAGTTCAGAAATGTCCTTAATTTTTATTTGAGACTATGTTAAGAAATTGCCTTCCTGAAGCTGCAGAATTTAATTTAATTATGTTAACAAAGAAACGAAATTAGATTGTTTGATGTTGCAATCGGTGTCTTAGTAGATGAGTTTTGTGCTACCATTTGTGTCTCCATCTATTTTACTCCTTTGTATAATTAATGAAATTTTCTCCACCAACTATGCTAATTAGTTTTGTTTAAGTTTGTGTCAATCTTGTATAACTTACTACATATTAAATTGACCAATCAATACAAAAATTGCTATTGCCATATTACTTATAATGTCTGATGCTAATATAGAAAAATAATATCAAATTATAATATAATGTTCTTATCTTTTTTGTCTAACATTTACTAATATTAACTTCTTAAGATGCTTTTAAAGCACAAAGCTTACACAATAAATAACCTAATTTTTAATATAATCATAAAATTTTCTAAAGACTACACATACATACTCGTAATATAGAGATTAAAAAATGCTAATGAAAATATTATGGTAAGTACCTACCTTAAAACTATTTTATACTTAATGAGTCTACATATACATACATACGTACAAAATATAAAGTTCCTATAAATATTCACGATAATGATAAATTTTCGACAATTTCGCTTTAAGTCAATGGCCAATGTTTAATAGATTGAAAAATTTAAATCCAGTGTAAACCAAAACTGTTTGTTTAAAAGTCTAAAATTTTTTAAACTAATCTCGTTTTGTTAACTCTTTACGGCAAAGCCTAAAAAATGTTAGCTAATGTTACACTTGGTACTAATGGTGGTACAAACTGAGACAACGTGAATCATTTGCTCCAATACTAAATATAGAAAATAAATCTTGTTCATAAACTATGAAGTTTATTAAAATTATAATTATCTGTGTCATATTTATATGGTTTAAGTTTTCAAAGTCTCTGGGGATAAATGCAGATTGTAGTTGGAAACATTGCAACATTGTTTATGTTAGTACTACCACAGGCCGAAAACTATATAATGGTTTAATCTTTCAGCTGGTATTCAGTTCAATTAGTGAACCGAATTCTCACTCAAGATTAGTGAGAATTTCATTATAATGTTATTGTCAATCTGCTAAAAGCTGTACCGAAAACAAAAAAGAATTGTGTTCAATTTAATCTTGCAGTTTACAATAAATTATAAATTAATAACAAAAATAAAAGATTTTAAACTAAACATTTTTATATTTTTAACCAAAGTTTATTATTTTGTAAATTGGTAATTCTTCATATAATTTGCAAATAGAGTAAAATATCTATATCATTCTAATATAAAATAAAGTAAATTAAACATTAACAATCTTGTTTCACTAGTACCCTGTCTCAGTTAGCACTACCCTTCGGTATAAAATCCAGAATCATATTGAAACAAAATTTAGAAGGAATTGAAAAAAAAAGAAATTAAGTTATAAAAATAATTATAAAGCAAATAATATATTGCTTTCTAATATTCCTTCTAAATTATTAAAACTCGTAAATTATATTATTGCTGCTCCAGCAATGAAGGAAAGTTTCTGTAGTTTTCTTCCCAGGGTAGCGTTGGGCGTTAAAAATGCAATAATACAGTTAGCTGGAGGTAAGCTTAATGCTTACGTTGTACTGCTATGTGTTTAGTTTAAATTTAAAGAAAATAAAAATTATAACTTTCTATGTAGTAATTTTCTACGAGTTTCAAAATAGCAAAAAAACACGTGGCACTCGGGTTGTCCGTAAAGTCGGTTTACGGACGATAATTTTACGTGATAACGTCATAAGAAAGCATTGATGAAAAATTGCATACTTTTATGAATTGAATTGAATTATGTTTTCTTATGACGTAAAATCACGTAAAATTATTGTTCATAAACCGAGTGTTAATTTAAAAATTGAATTGAATTATGTTTATGTAACAGATAATAAGAATTAAAACTATGTTATTACATTACCCCTCAATAGGTTAGTGCGTTATGTGCATGAAACATAATTACATCATTTGGTGATCGCGCGAGATCGAACCTCATGCCGGACAAGTTTTTTTTAATGGCATTTTATAATTCCAATGATGTCTATGTATGATGCAAAGCCGATGGTGCTTCTCTCTCGCTTGTTCCGCGCTCTGGCTTGCAGAACGTGACAATTTTTCGTGCGTGCAGCCGATATATCAATTTATAAGACGTTATCACGTCAAAAAATTACATATTTATCGTTTAATTACTTATTAATATTTTCTCTGACTGTCTAAGTAACAGTCATAAGAAAATTATTCGTCATTCTATCTATTAATTATAACGATTAATCTTCATATCATTTCGTTATCTCGTACAGTAACAGTACACTTTTAACTTACTAACAGTAAACACTTGTACAGTGTACATTTGTTACTTGTACAGTTGTTCAGTTTTTGCTGAAATACTTTTACACTTCCAAATACATCTTACAAAATAGGAAATTTAGCGATATTTTAATTAAATGTATACATTTGAAAAAAAAAAGTATCAAATAAAATTCCCGTATAGATCGAATATCGGATAACGTAAGGAGATTCCAACTTCATAAAAAATTTACTACCCAATAAAAGAATAACAATTGGCATTAAATATCTACTAATTGCATATTATAGTATTACTGAACTTAAAATGGAAAACAAATGAAAATTAAAAACTTTCTACATCAAACTTGGAAAGCTTTCTATTGCTGCCTTTTGAAACTACTTAACTAGATTGTCCTATAAATAACTATAAATAAGCAAGCAAAATAAAAAAGTTTTATTATAGGAAGTATATTTTTAGGTTTTTTATGTGGTAAATACGGTTGACTTTATTTTTGTTAATAAATGTAATTGCTAAGAGTATGCACAACAATGCATCAGTTGAAATTTGGAGCATTCGTATAATTTACTTGTTGAATTATTTAAATGAAAACAACATACCTAGAAAAACAATTTCAAAATTAAATTAATTTTAAAATTAACTTAAAACTTCCATGGAAAAGTACAGTTGGTGTAAAACTCGGTATTTTCTTATTTAAAATTGAATTTTGTCTAACAAATTTATCTAATTTTTTTTTACTTATACCGAAGGTGCAGAAATAATAAATTTCTGATTGTTTGAGTGTTTTTTTTTAGGTTACAACTGACACATAATTTCTTATACAAGTAATACAAAGTTGGCGCACATGTATTATGCCGTCTTACACACAAACTTGGGAAAACAACATCGCAAATCAGTTTTCACATTCTATTGAATGACAATGACATCAAACGGCATTTATTCTTTGCATTTATTATTTAAAATACAAAAATTAAACATTATGTGCAATGTAATGTAATTGTAATTTCTTATGAAACTAACGGAGAACCAATTAAAAATAATGTTAGTTATCTATGTTAATTTTTTTTTAAACCCCCCCTACTAACATTTTTTTTCATAAATTTTTTTCCAATAGGCAAAAATATATTAATGTGATAATTCCAAGTAAGGCAGAGATAGGCTAATAAATGACGACGCAAGCTCTCTCTGTTCATAATTGCCTCTTTGATGCAGCAAGCAAAGAAATTCAATCATAAATAATTTAAATGTTATAAATTTCTATAATAATTATTTAATTAAAGAAAACCATTTTGTTAATATAATATGCTACATTTTTGAATCCCCTAAGATACACAGTTCCACCTCAAAAAGCTCGGCACGTCACTGGTAATATTCTCACAATATTTACATATTGGTTTTATTGGAATTTTAATTTATTTTTCATAAATTACTTTTGAGTTCAAATATTATGGTTTGTTTAAAAATATATGTTAGCCATTAGTAATCTCAACAGTAATGCCGTAGTTAATGCAACTATCTGATAACGCAATATTCGACTTCAAAGCTTACTGCATTATCTTGTTGCGTAAATTTGAAAAATAAATATTTACTAATTGAGACTTTCAATTGTTGATCAATCTTCTAAAATAATTAAATAGTTAGTTTCTTATTACGTAGTCTTTCAAAATTATTTTTATCATTGCTTCTAAGTTAAAAACTTATTGTCGTTTCATAGAACCGCAAGTAAACTTCATCACTTTTTTAACGTGATAATATCTTATAAATTGATATACCGGCTGCACGCACGAAAAATTGTCACGTTCCGCAAGCGAGAGCGCGGAACAATCGAGAGAAAGACACGATCGGCTTTGCATCATACATAGACATCATTTGAATTATAATATGCCATTAAAAAAAACTTGTCAGCGATGAGGTTCGATCTTGCGATCACCAAATGATGCAATTATGTTTCATGCACATAACGCACTACCCTATTGAGGGTTAATGTAATAACATAATTTTAATTTGTATTATCTGTTACATAAACATAATTCAATTCAATTCATAAAAGTATGCAATTTTTCATCAATGTTTTCTTATGATGTTATCACGTAAAATTATCGTCCGTAAATCGACTTTACAGACAACCCGAGTGTTTTTGAAAACAATTATTATACCGGCGAAAAGCGGCTGTAAAGTATTTTAGCCCTATCACTCACCTGCGTACTAAATATTAATATAAATATAATAATTATTTTTAACATCGAAATGAATACCAGGTTTTATTTGGAACAATAATAGTTCCATAGAAAATAACTTAAAAAATGAATTTTTAAGTAATTTGTGGTATTTAGTAGTATGCGATGTTAAAATAATCAAACCTAACAAATGTTACAATAATAAATTTTAACTGTTAAGTAAAGAATACATACTACACAGAAACAAGTAGTAATATTATGTATTCTTTACTTAACAGTTAAAATTTATTATTTTAACATTTGTTAGGTTTGATTATTTTAATAATAGTTCCTCTTGTGATTTTTCTCCAAGTGTCGTGAAATTATGTACAAAAGTCTTATTGTTTCTCCTTGTACAACAATATACTATTTTATAAAATTTATGTACAAATTATCGTAAAAAATGTAACTGTAACGCAAGTCTACGTAAAATAAATTTGAAATTTGAGTGGAATTATGAACGCCTAAATAATACAGCTAAATGTATATCTTACAAATTATACCGAAATGTGTATATTATACTTTTTTCAATGTTGAATATGTGTTACACTATTATATATGTCATCGATGTATCGATTAGATCTTCAGAGGGTTTTCTGCACTCGACAAATGAAAAATACCTTGTATGCTTGTTGAAATTTTGTGTTATTGGGATTTTGGCTGTCGGTATTCTGGCCGCTGAGAGTTTAGCTGCAAAATTGTTTCTCTAAGCAAGGAATGTTTTTGTTTAGCGCAAACAATTTCATACTGTTAAACCAACCATAAAAATCTATTTCGTTTAGTTTAATAAATGAATATTTTCAGTTGATTCATCTGAAGCAATTCATTTTAGTTTTGATGACAGCCAATTTTTCGAGAGATTAATTCTGTCATTTGCAAACTTATTATGCAAGAATTTTGTAGATAATAATTTTATAACCAAGAGTTTAAATTTTCTTTGAAAATTTTAGGACTAAAAAAGATTGTAATAATAATTATGAGGCCATTAATAAATTTAATTTTAATAATAATTTAATGTCATTTGAAGAACTGCGGGCAGTGAATAATTGCAAAGCTTTCGTTATTTACGCTACAGGTGGTTGTTAAAAAACGCAACCCGTAATATTCGATTACAAGGAAAAATTATAAAAAATATCTTAGATTATCATTTTTTGTCAAAATGACAAACTATAAAAAAAAATAAATGTTTTTTCTGCATGTAAAACTTTATATTGAAAGAATATATCTTTCTGAATGTCTTTTATTAAAATGAACACAACTTCCTTTCGTGCTTTTCTCAATATTGACATATTCGATATTTAAGTTATTTTTATAAAAATAGTACTTTCGATAACTAAGTGGAAGATGTACATTGCATGTTTGCATGTTTATCATTCAGTTGATTGAATTCAATGAAAAATATAAATTTTAATAATTATTACAAAGAAAAATAAATACATACGAATACTTACAATTCTATTTAATTATTAATTATTATTATTATAGTGAAATGTAATATTTGCGGATAAACCCACATAAATGTGTACTCTAATTTTTTACAATAAATTACTCAAAAACTGTACATGTACAAAAATGCCGTACAAACTTACATTACTAATATATTATTTTAGATGTAGTAAAATATCGAAGCAAAAAAAAACAAAATAATTTGACATTTTTTTGAAACGGAGAAAGAATATTACTTGACAAAATCAAATAATAAAATAAAACTTACCTTTCAAAGTATAATTTTGATTGTGCAGAACCATTTTTAATTGATATACATTTCAAATTATTCACGCATTTACAAACACGTAAACGTAACTGTTGAACATCGAAGAGAATAGAACCGTCGCGACGGCTAGAAAGCACGCTTCTATAACCAAAACATAATTTCACGCGCCACTTTGTTGTAGTGGTCGGCGTCGCGCATTCTCTTAATTTTGTTCCTAGCTATTGCGCCAACAACGTGGGTGGTAATATCACTAACTTGTAAGAAGAAATTTATTCAATTTTAAAATGCAACGAGAAAGAGATAATCATTTCATTTTTCTAAGAACCGTTTCCCATATGAAACTTTTAACACGTTAATTAAACTTAATTCTTAAATTAATTATCCTATATCCTGCTGGCTTCCTTTCACAGCCGTATAAGTTTCAACTCTTCCTCTTTTAGTTCGAAAGCACTTCCATAAACCATACCGAGCTTCCCAATCTTCAAAAAATAACTCCGGTTTGTTCCATAAGATGTGATGTTGAGCGTATTGATAATTGGCTTTAAATGGCGGATTGAGATGAGGAGCAAATTGCGCTCTACGACTTAACACCGTATTTAAATATTCGTAAAATATCTAAAATTGCAAAAATTTATATGATTGTTAAAACAAAAACTGTGGATTTGGCACGGTAAAGCTAATTATTTCGTTGTGATATTAATAATACCAAGTTGCATTGCCTAGCCAAAATTGTGAAATTTTATAAATTGGGTCACAACATTAAATTGATTTGGCTACCATCTTTAACACACCTGAGCTGAATGTACCCAGCATACCAGAGATATAATAGCCATTACTGTGGCGTGAAGTCGATGAGAACATTCCAATTCCAAAGAATCATCAGATATTGTATATTCTTGAATGGCCATTGCTAAACAAACAAGTGCGGCTGCAGTGTATCCGCAAGGCACTTCCACAATAATAATTGCAATAGAAGCATACGTACTCTCTAGGTTTATTCTAAAATAATTTTGTAATTATAAATTTTGAATCTGTACTAAAATAAAATTTATCGTATATTTCATCGAATCCTATAGTGGGTTCTTTGAGAAGAAAATGAGAACATATTCCCTATTTTAACATGCATTCATATTACACAGTAGTAGATATATAATATTAGAAATGGCTATCGAGTAGCTTCCGCCTTTATAACTTTCTAAAAATTCTTTTTCAAACTATAAATAGACGATAATCCTATTTGACGAAATTTCAAGCTTTGTAATAAAATATCGCATTTTCACAAATATTCTTCATTCAATTTATTTACTTATAATACTTATAGAGAGCTTTTAAGTTTGCTCACCTGTGAACGCCATGCAATTGAATGGATTTTAAAAATGTACTGTGAATCATTTCTCTATATTTTTTAATAAACGATTTATCCTCGGAGTTATACTGACTTACGGTTATATTATAATTCATATTATCAAAGTATATCCTAAAACAAGTTATAAATAAAAATTTGTGATAATTATTTAATATTATTATTCACCTAGGAGTATCAAAGTTATTTTTGTTATTATGACGATCCAACAAAAATTGAAAAACTCGGTTTCCCAACAAACTGTGCACGCCGTTTTGGGATGAAATTAATTCCAAGATTAATGGAAATAACTCTTGTTGAAACGTATCTCTGTATAAAAATGTTTTGTGCAAGTTTGCTGTATATTCAAGTAAATTCCCAAAGTCTAATAAGGCTTCGTTTGTAATTTTTTCATCAAAAGTCCACTCGATCATTGTTTTTATCTAAAATTTGTCACGATCGTGTAAGTCTTGGTTGAAAAGTCTTGCTTACCTAGAAAGCAGTACCGCTATATAACGATACCGCTTTCTGTAAGAGGAAAGTTTAAGTAACAAAAATATCAGTAAGAATAAATTATAAAATCCTAGTTTATAAACGTACAATAATCAGTAGTTCTTCACTCGGAAGATTTTCAATAATATTTCTTAAGCAAACTTCGAGACCTTTCTGTAGAGGCTCGAAATCAAAATGACTTCTAGGGTCTGGAATGATACTTTGGTAAAACATCATCAGCAACCTCATAATAAGATTTGAATCAATATTATCCCACGGATAATTACGTAACACTTGATATAACACCTGTATTACTTGACGAGCACCTCGAATATTTGATATTGACCATTTTTCAGCAACATCTACAAAAATTTGTAATTTCAAGTATAAAAGATAAGAGCGATAAAAAAAATTGTTTCTTTTACCTAAAATTGCATGTACGGTGTCTTCCGACTCGGAACTGTTGTATAGCAACGTTTTTAATAATTCTGCACATAAATTTTCTGTATTCCACATTTTTGACTCGGTGTAGAATGTTATGATAGCATGCACTATATTGGGACAGAGCTCTGGAGAAATTGACGTTATCAGTGTGTCGTACACCATCATTGCTCGTTTCGATTGATTCCTAAACAAATTTTTGAATTACTTTTTTCAAAATACTGTGATAACATTTCCAAATTTTAAATTGGAAACTTAAGGAAGGATAAGTTAGCCAACACTTGTCAAATTGCTGTTAGCGAATAAATGCCACTAAAATATATTATCTACATCAAGACGCTAAAATATTCGGGATAAGTTCAACGGTTAAAAAGTCTTACATTTTTTCAAACTTGTTGAACAAATTTATTTGAAGCCAACTTAAGATGATAAGCACATTTAACGTTAAGTTTTTATTAAAAAAACAAACTTCACGAACTTAATCTCAGATCTTTCGGTTTTAGATCTGACGCTTAGTTTCTAGATACCTATGTACTATTTGCCAAAAAGTTTTTTGTATGCTAACATTTTAAAATTCTTTTACTTTTATACCGATTAGGATTGTGTAAATAATCTAAATATTTATTTATCTAAGCACACAATAAATAATTAACTACTTAATATTATTAAATAATATTATGTTAAAAGTATTTTGTCAATTATACTTTCTTGTATAGAAAATTTTCTCAAAAATGCAATTTTTGAACCTTTTGGTTGGCAACGGAAAAATATTAAGTTCTCTACATCAGATTCGGACTAACCGATGGTCAAGTTCGCCAAAGAAGATTTATAAAAATATTTTGTGTTAAGTTCTCGATTTCTCGTTCTCGTTCCGATTCTCTTCTTATGCTTCCAAATTTAATACAGGCAAATTAAAATTAAATTAAATTATACGTAAAACTAAACACAAATTGTTATGCTAATTATTATTTCTATCACCAGTGGTGGCTTGTCTTAAAGAGCACAGGGGCACGTGCCCTCCCATCCGAAAACCAAAAACAAGGCTTAGCTTAAAATAATTTATTTTTTAATTAATTTTTATTTATTTTCTAATTAATTTTCAATTAATTATTAATTATTTAAAAAATAAATTTTATATTACATTATTTTGTAGTTTATTCTAACAAACTATTATAATAGAGTCACGCAAATCGTCACCCAAACGCTCGCTAACGCAAATACTCGACAGTCAAGTTGTATGTACTAAAATGCATTTTTAAAGTTGACCGACAGGTTGAAAACAGGTAACACTCTAAGAAACTCTTATCAGTAATCAGTTGGGTCATAACACCAGAAGTGTATGACGTGTTGCTTCGTTAGTTTACAAGTTGTGTTTTTATGATTTTAATTTTAAAATGTATGAAGTATTTAATATACATTTTGTGCAATATACATATTACTAATAAACTATTTTGTTTTTATTGTTTGTTGTTAAAAAAAGAAAAATTTCTGTGGGTTACTAATGGTGAAGTTATTTACATCATATATAAAATGCAGAAATTGCTTATAATGTGTTAGGGATTATCGATATTTGATTATATTATCAATTATCGTATTTATTTGGGTTTCATCGATTTTGCTGCTAAATTTGATTCCGTTCTTGGCGTACATAATATAAAAGAAGCAAAATTATTTAAAGGAACTTCAAAAACGATACAAAACAAACCACTAGACACAATATTTGCAGTTTATAAAAGTGAAGTCATCAAGCAAATCAACTCAGCAAATTTTTTAGCTATAGAAGCGGACGAAACTACAGATTATTATTTAACATGTAAAAATGAATTAAAAAAAAAGGTTATTCAAATCAACAAATAGTTGTAATATTTCGTTACATGTATGAAGAATCAATTTGTGAACGATTCTGGTCTTTTATTAAACCATTAGGTTTACAACTCAAATTTTATCTATTTTTTTTATAAAATTAAATTTTATCAGTGTGACAGAATTACAAACCAAATTAAATATTGCACCCGATAAATTGATTTCTCAAAGCTAATAAATTAAATGCATATTAAATGCTCTGGCAGTGCTGTTTATTGAAAAAACTTTGTTCGAGGAATACCAGATTATGATGATAAAGTAATTGAACATTTTTCTAACAATAAGGGTAGAAGGATAGAGTTTTTCATTATAAATAAAAAAAAATATTTTTTTAAATTTTGTGCCCTCTCACTGGAAAATGTTACGAGCCGCCACTCGCTATTTCCCTATACAAAAATTTTCTTTTTCACAATTTCTTTCACAAAACTAGAAAAATTTCTAGTTCACGAGAAATTTAAGTGGATTGTTTTCAAATACGATCAAGTTTGTTAACATGCTTATTTTGACTTCTAGAAACAACTAGGGTTTTTTATTTATTTTGCTTGATTCAGTTGATGCGCGCAAATAAATAGCTACGAATGACTTTTTTAATCGAGTAGGATCGAGTAGATTGTTGAAATACTAGTTCTAGTACTTTCCCAACTACTTTACTAACCATTACAGTTATTTGAAGTTTCCAATATGCCCGTACTAAAAGCCCGAGATAAATCGCAAAATTGATCAATCCTAGAATCTGCCAATCAGATTATGTGAATTTAAACCATTCTGTAGCAATAATTCTAGAATTAAATCAACTCTAGCTCTGGTCTAAAAAAAGGTCTCGTTAAGACTGCATTAAGCAGCACTTCGAACTTACAACAAAGATCGAGAGTACTGTAACAAATATGAAGAGAACTTAATGGGGATGAAACTTATACCAGTAATTCTTGTCGATACGATGATCAATTTTATATACTTATTCCATACTTGAGTTACTATATGCAACTATTGCTGCAGCAAAGTATGGACTTTAAGTTAGCATTCAATAAGCAGAATTTTGCTTTTTCAAGATCTAAAGGAACAATTGAAGATAAGTAAGTAGGGTAAAAAATGTATACCGACGAGGCCAATTCCATAAACTACTCTTTGCTTGAAGACGAATATAAAAGTGATGTATACAACTTAGTGTACACCATATGAGACTCATAACATGAACGGGCAAAATTCTATCAAAATTTGTTCTTCTCGCTAATTCTTCTAGTAATTCCAAACCTGAAAAAAAGAATTATTTACTTGTGTTACCTCGACATTTGCTATTTCGACATTATCATTAAGACCTTTTAATCGATTTAAGTGAACTCGATACGAATCTTGCAAATGGATCAAACAAAATTTGTGCAGTTTATGTATTTCTGCTTCAAGTTCTTCTTCTGAGTATAATATATCTTGAGTACGCCAAAAACAAAATAATCTTTGTATGTAGAAGTCATATCCTTTTCCTAGTCGAACTTGTTCTAAAAATAACCAACCCGTTTTAACATAATCTACCTTTTTGGCAATGCTATTTTATACTCGGTGATGCCTTAATAGGTTTAATTTCAACAGTTTCTATCGATTCGTTAGATCTAACTGATGAAGAAAATTGTACTGGAACACCTTTATTAGTTTTGCTCATTTTTAATCTTTCTATTTTAGTTTTAAGACTGTCAAGTTAAACGTTACATGCTTGATCATAATTTCCTAAAACGTTAAACATATTTATTGCAATTTTCTCCAATTCGCATAGGTGCATTAGTAGCAGCCAATGCGCAACTAATAAATTAAATAATATTATATCTAATTTCTGCTTTATTGGTAAAATAAACATAATGGCATAATTATTATAATAAAAAATTTAAAAATATTATGTTTTATTTATTTGGTTTTATATTATTTAACTGGTATAATAAATTATAAAAAATTTAACCACACCAGCTTTACAAAACTAACAAAATATGCGTGCTGCAGATGCTATAATATATATTGTCGTGTTTCAAAGTGATTTGGACCCACCCACACATTTTAGTAAATTTTGGTATTGCTTATTAATGCCCGGTTTCTGAAGATCTCTGGTTAAACTACACATAACTAATCATAGGTTAAAGTTAACCTTAGTTTAAAGCAAAATAGATTTCTGAAACCACAAACTACTAAAGGATTGACCTATTGTCAACTCGTATGATGTAATTGCCGGTAGATGGGGATATAGAAAACTTAGTTCAAATTGAAGATAAAGGATTAACGGGATATTGGAACGCCAATAAAAGCAAATAATCTGTTGGTCGATGTTTCGACCAGCACGTCGAAACTGTGTGTGGACTCTCCCTCTATACCTTTGGCGAAGTTTATTAACAACATTTTAAAAAACGCTATACCATCTTTAGTTTGAAAGTCATGCCTTCTCTTTTTGTTTTTTCAGTCATGAGGGTGGTTTAATTAATAAACCGAAACGTCGACCAACAGATTATATATTTTTATTGGCGTTCCAATATCCCGTTTATCCTTTATCTTAATACATAGCTTCGGACGAGATTATTTTTCTATTATTAGTTCAAATTAACCAAATAATTGGTATTTTTATTATTTTATGTTGGAAATATTGCAAGAATCTGAATATTTGAAATGTTTAACAGAAAAAATTTAAAATAAATTATTTTGTATGTGAAAAGTAAAAACGTGAAAAACAGAATAGATTCTAGCAAACGAAGTAAAAATTTCACCGATTTCGACAGGGATCTTTTATTTAGTATAGTACTACAAAAATTGGATCACATTGTAGAAAATAAAAAAACGAATGCAACAACTGATAAGTAAAACAATGATCCTCGCTACACCAAACAGTTCCACAATTTATGTCTTGCTATGAAAAAGAAAGCAAGAAAAAACTTTAAATACATTATTAAAAAAAATCTGTATTAAATAAGTACTATAATAAGTTAATTAAATACTAGTATCAATATAATTGAGCTTTCAGCGACGTTTATCGCCTTCGTCAAAGTTTATTTATTAAAATTCGCAATCTGCGCATATTCCAAAAAGTTAACCAACACATAACTCGTGCCGATGAGTAGGCTAACTTTAACCAGAGATCTCAGGTTATCTTTCGCTATAGAAACCCAAAATTTGCGGTTATACCGGTTATACCGGTTAACCTTACCTTAGTATAACTCGAGCTTCAGAAACCGGGCATAAGTTGCAACTGTGAAAAATTTGCTAGGTGGTGACCAATTAGAGACAATTCAAGGCTTTTGGCCAAAAAATTCCGACGTGATGGACGTGTGATTTGTTAGTCCAAAAACTTTAGTTGAATAAGTTTATGATTTTGAAAAATATAAAAAGTTTCTTGATGAAAAATTCTTTATTGATATTTATATTAATATTTAGATTATATTAATTTTGAAGAAAGTTTGAAGTACTGGAAATTAAGCGAAAGCTGGTTACATAATTAAAGATGGTAATAAGAGATGGAAAAAATTTAAAAATTATAATTAAAAATTTGGTGAAAAGTTTTCTATTTTTATATTAAAAATTTATTCAAGGAACTACAAATTTATTTGATAAGAAGACAGCTGCGAACGGATATCGTCATATTTTACATTACCATTTCTATATTTTATTAACTTAAAATTTAACGAATTATTTTTAATTCAAAGATTTATTGGAAAACAATTTAAAAAATAACTTGAGTTGGAAAATTTACATGTTAGTAGAAATATATACTCTGTAATATTTAAATAGAAATCTACTATATGGAAGTTTTCGGTTTTATGGTTTTATAATATTAACGTCGACACAAGTCTACAGTATACAGTATAACCATGTATAACTTCTCCTTTGGGTGATACAGAACTAGATGCCGCTACCATGTTATTTTAAATTTAACTTGGTGAAAAACACATCTTAGCTGAATTTTAGTCTTCATCGTTTTATTTGTATATATTTTCACAAAACATTTGACAGAATTTATTTGAATCTTTTGCTGATCAGGATAAGTGTTACGAACTCATTCAGCAATCTAATCCAAAAGTAGAGATTTGAGTTCTATAATGCTAGTTTTTGCTTTTGATCAGAGAGCTTTGTATGCCTAAATGTATTGAGTTGAGATTAAGAACACAATTTTTCTGATGAATGAAATACCGTTTACATTAGAATTAAACCTAAGAATAAGGAAATAGTGAAAAAATTATTATTAGTTAATTTTTCAGTTCGGGAAAAAATATTTTTAAACAAAATAGAACAGACAGAATATCTTTTCAATTTTTGATATTTTCACAATCTTAAAATTATACTCAAACTCTATGAAGGTTTTCACTTTTCAGTACAGAGGCTGACATAAAATCGTAAATAGTTTAAAATCAAGTTTACTAAATAAAGATTTAGTTTTTGAAATCTTGATTTAAAATAATTTCATTCAAGTCAAGAATCTTTTAACCACTTTGATAATGAAAAAAAATCAGTTTTTAATTTTTTCTTTTTTATATATAATAATAAAACAATAAATTATTAGAATAAAAAATATAATTTTCAAGTAAATTGTGGGGTATTTAGCCATACATCAAATTTTAACCGTAAAGTCGTGAATATATAAATAGAGAAAATTTGTCAGAATGCAGAATTATTTTTTTATTGTTTAAGAAAATTATTAGGTAGTTGGTGGGTAGTTGTTTGCAATCAAAACAAATATTAATTTCGTATACCTATAGTAATTTCAAAACTAAAATAGCAATCGAAAAGCAACCTTTTCGTAACGCTTGTAAAAAAATTTATTATAAAATATGTGGCATCGCTTCAATTCGATATGTAGTTTTTCATGAACAGTCATATTTATTTCAAATATTTTTAAATACTTTCTTTAGTAATTTTTACTTTTGCAAGGGTAGTCTAAAAATTCCAAGAGTATTTTATTCATTTGTGTTTTTTTCTGGTTATACTCGACTGATGATTGTGAATAATCTTAAAATATGCTTATATCTCATTATTAATATTTTTTTAAATTTATTTTAAAACTTTTAAACTACAATAAAATTTTTAATTATTCAACAATTTAAAATATAAAACTTTAATGAAAATCCTTTTAGTTAAACTCATTCTGATACAATATAATTTGTTATGGAAGTTTTCAAGCATTAAGATTTTTTTAATATTAAAAATATTTTAAACTTTGCTATACAAAGCAAATACATTTTTTATAATTTATTGTAGATATTTAAAAATAATACAAGATAAGATAACGTAAGGTATTTTTATGTTCTCGTATTTAAACACCCTGAACTTTGTAAATAATGTAGAGATACTATTTTCTTATCAAATTTCAATTACCTATATATTACTATAACGATACTTTACAATAATATGATATTTTTAAACTTAAAATTTTTAAAATGGTTTTTGGTCGACAATCGACACAATCCATGTGAGAAATTTTAATTAAGAAAACGTTATATACTTACATGAAAAATTGATAAACCTTCAAGTTGAAATAAATTATAAGTAAATTTGTAAAACTGAATATCTAAATATAATGATATGTTATACTATTTATCTACATAGTAGATGTACATATATGGCTGATATAATACTTATACATATATACCTACCATTATTTATTATGTCTACAATACGTTGACAATACTTTTTTCTTTGAAACCTTACTAAGTGTTTGAACAAATTATGTTGTATAATCCAATAAGATAATTATTATTTTAAAATTATTAGGTGCTAGTTTGGTTATTTGCGATTATTAATAGGTATATTATTAATATTCTTTGTTTGCATTTTTAAAAACTTAGATTTTTGCAATAAACAAAGTCAATATCAGAAATATAGCATTTTTATTTATTATTGTATTATACTATAAGTAATTACATAGTAAAATAATTAAATTTAAATAAAAAAATTTATCGACTATTATGATGACAAAATGCAATAATTATTGTACAATATCGTTCAGGAGGTATGGCAATTTAAATTTTATTTTACAATAATTTTTTAATACAAAAATACATAAAACTACTTAAAAGTACACTTAAAAAGTTGACGCGAAAATTAGAAAATCCAGTATTTCTTATTTCAAAGTTACATAAATCAACATCGCATTTACTGCATATTGAAGTGTCGTTTTCTATAGGAGGCCCAGATCCACCAATACATGGATCAGTCAATCCACATCCCCTTTGAATTTTTGAAACTAAAATAATTATTATTAACACATTATAAAAATATAGAAAATATATAAAATTCTCTTTGTGCAGAGCATTCGTTTATTAATAATATATTTTGATATTATGTAACACTTATAATAAATGATAATAAATTGGGGTTAATAATACATTGGCGGCGACGAAGCCTCTACAGTCCTCGCGGAGACGGATGGCCGTCGAAAAGAGGCCAGAAACTAAAACTTCATGAGAGATTTAAAAATTATTTTGATTACATTACATATTTACTTTGCCAAATGATGTCTCTCGTACTATAAAATTGGGGCTATTTTTTTTATCTAATTCATGTTGAGGGGACCTCATTGAATTTTTGCGAGGCAGGGGTACGTTCTTATCGCCGCTACTATCAAATGTACTTATGTACTATAAGTGTAACAATTTTAACTTTTAAACAAAATATATTATGTAAAACTACTATACTTAAATCTAGTTTTAAGCAACAATGCACTTTTGTTTATAACTCTTTAACTTTTAATTATTTTAAGAATATTTACCTCCATTTTCCACCATTGTACGAGTGTAACATGTTGTTTCTTTTTGTTCACTGCTACAATTTGTTATAAGAACTTTATGTGATACAGGGTTGTCGCATTCTTTGCCGATTTGCATGTCACAACGATAGCATTGTAAAGCATCCCCTAAAATTGGTTAAATTTGACTTATTAAAAATTTAAATAGCTCTTAATTAAAATATAAATTAGTGTTATACTGATCACTCACCAAATGGAATTATATTATTAAATAAGAAAACACTGACAACTATGAAAATTAAGAACTTCATTTTTGGTTTCAACTATTACGTTACTACTATTTTATAATATAGTAATTTTAATATACGAGTCGTTCAAAGTTTTATATTTTATTAAATAGATAAGAATACATATCTTATCAGACTGTATTGACTTAAAAAAGGGGGTGACCGCTTACCGCACGTTATCGCTGTAAAAAAATATTTTAACGCAATTTTGTCAAGTTTTGATAGAAAAATTCTATTTTTGTAAAAATTACTTTTGTAAATTCAATAATAAATCTAATAATATTATTCGTTGAAATAAATCAATATTGTAGAAAAAACTCTACCAAAATATATTTTAAAATTTAAAAATGAGAATAGAAAATAATAAATAACGCATTAAAAAATCTACTAAAAAGGCCACTGAAAGAAAATGAGAAAATAACAATAAAAAACTTAAACGACGTCTATCAAAAAATCCTAATCTTGATAGTATAAATGATATAAGTAAATTTGTCATTTCAACAAAATTCGTGTATTTTGATAAAATAAATAAGTTAGAAATTGGAAATACCTGTGTCTGTCCGGAAAACCGCATGCTGTAGCGTAATTGTTTTGTAATTAAGTAATTTTGATGATGAGATAATGATGACGACTAATGAGTCAGAAACAAGTGTATAACGTTCATCTTGGACTTTCTAATAATTTTTTTAATTGAAATTTTGTTTTCTTAATTAAATTAAATTTCTAATAAAATTCACAAAGATTTCTAAAATCCACATAGTAGTATAATAAATTTTATCATCATCCATAAAATTCACTTTTTTCTTTTGCAAATGTTAAAAAAAGAATATAAGAAATCTCAGGGTACAAATTAAATTATTATCTCCCAATTTTTATTTTACAATAAATCAAACATACTTTACAATTTCAATGTAATTTTAATAAGTTCAGTATAGTAGTTACATTATAGTAGTTACATTTAACATTTTTGATCATTTTACTACTAAAACAATTTCCACAAAAATATGAAAATAAATTAGCATTAGGTCATTATTTTCTTTGTTTTGTTTACATACGCTCAGCTGTATAACAGAAGATCAATCTCGAATCAGAGTTAACTCACGGAATCCCAGACTTTAGTTTCTCTGATTGGATTAACCGTAAGTTGATCCTGGATTAAATCTGATCCAAGCAGTGGCGAAACTACCGAGGTGCGGTGGGTACCACGGACGCGGGCCCCCGGCTTAAAGGGCCCCCGGTTCTGCTATGACTACTCAATCTTTAAAAAAAAATTAATATAATACGTTTTTTTTCTTTTCGTTTGTTTTTATTTTGTTACAAAAACAAGACCCCGGCCCCCAACTTCGCATACGGGCCTCACAACTGCTTGTTATGCCACTGGATTCAAGGTTGGTATTCTGTTATACAACTAGGCTTTAAAGCAGGGTTTCTTAAATTATGGTTCACAGATCCCTTAGGGGTCCGTAACATGAGTGCCAAGGTCCACGGCCAATCAGTTCACTATTAACATATTCATTATAAGTTTTGCCTTATTGAAGACAATTCCTCAATTTAACGTACTTACTGACTCCAAACAACAACTTCCTTCTCATTAACTTACTTTTGATATAAATTAATTAATAGCACAGGCCTACAAAAACAAAAATTTTATTTGGTACCTAGGATTTTGCAACTGATTTTAGCCATATTTGGGTCGCTGAATCTAAATATAAAAAGAGTTTTCTTCTATCAGCTCTACTTTTTTAGATAAATGTTTTTTTTAAACGTGCAGTTTTACACAAAATGCAGCAATTGCTTCATTTTTTGCAGGTCTAAATCGCATTATAATACAAGGATTGGTTGCTGTATAATAATTATCTCCCTTATTGTTAGTTTGCCGGCCAGTTACATAAAAAATAGTGGTTTTATCGATGACTTTTTCGTCTATCTTTGTATATTTTATACAATATAGTGCATAATATAATATAGAATGAACAAACTAAACAAAATGTTAAAATAATAAATTTTAATAAAGTAAAGAATACATATTTACATAGAAAAATAATACTATTTAAAAAACAATAAAAAAGACTTTAATTTTTCATTTAACAGGCTTGGAAAAATAAAAATGAAAATTGATAAAAAATCTTTTATAAATAAAAATAAATAATAAATATAAAGATAAATATGAATATTTTATTTAAGTATGTACTCTTTACTTAACAGTTAAAATTTATTATTTTAACATTTTGTTTAGTTTGTTCATTTTAACCTACTAATTACCCCACTTTCCACTTTAAAAATTCATTTTTTAAAATGTTATATCATTGAAATTTGAGCTGATAGACAAAAACTAATGCCATATTTGAATTCAGGGCATCAAATTCATATAAAATCATCTCCAAATACCTCGGCACCAAAACAGCTGTTGGCCAGTGTAATTAATGTAAACTAATTAATAAAAGTGATTTTTATTAATATTATACTTTGTTTTCTATTCTTAAAATTTTTTTCGACAGGGGTGCGTAGAATTTTTAAAATTCTGAAAGTGGTCGGTGGCTACAAAAAGTTTAAGAACCGCTACCTTAGAGTAAAAGTTATGTAAGTAGAGTGTACTTTTTACTAAAACAAAAAGTAATTTGTTACGTAAATTTGAAATAAAAATCGGTAACAAACTTCTGTGTTTTTGATCTAAACTTCTCCAAGTCCCATTACACTATGCAGTGTGTAGGTAATGGGGTGGTTTTCTTCTTCTCATAGCCTATAGATCTCTCGCTTCCCAATCGCTCTGTGTAAGCTTTACAGCATACTGCTGTTACTCATGTTAACTACTAAACTAATTTTCAAATAAATTAGAAAGTCTATGTAATTTTTTCTGTTAGATAGGTTTATCTAGTTCTATTAAACTGGTGAGAGTCGGAGCCAGAGTAGCTTAATTTAAAAAATTTCAAATTCAATGTAAACAAGTTTAAATTTTATTTTTTTAAATTAAAAATGTAACTTAAAAATATTTTGATTTCAACCAGTTTGTATTATTGAATGGAATAGAAGAATCAACCACTATTAGTATTTTTTTATTATTTTATTGAAATACCTTGAAAACTCTGCATTGCCTTCCTCCGCTGGACATCCACGTGGAGGAGTGTGCAGTGCGGGCTGCCTTTAGGATGAGGACCAGGGGTTTGTGGACCCACAGACAAGATACTGTAGGACACTCAAGGATTCTGGAGAACTGTACCAAAAAACTGCTTCTGTTGAATCTCGGTACCGACAACATTTTTCCTAAATATCTATTCAATAGGAAATTTAAAAACTTATTAAACACGACAGAGATTCCCGAGCCAGATATATCTCTGTATACGGATGGCTCCAAGACTAGCGCTGGCTCAGGTTCAGGAGGTTTTTCTCTTGAACTGGAGCTAAAGCGTGAGTCTACCGCTGTAAATGTATACCTCGGCGTTCCAAGCAGAACTCGTAGGCGTACTGCACTGCGCGAAATTAATCCCCGGAAAAAGAAACTCCGTCAGAAAACGATACAGATATTGTGACACTCAACTGTCATAAGATCACTTCAAATCTGGTGCTTGAATGCATACAGATGCTGAACGAAATATCGACAAATGGAAATGACCTAACTCTGAGATGGATTAAAAAACATCAAAGGAAAGAAGAGGAATGCAGAGGCTGACGCGCTGACAAGAATGGGATCGCGCTAGCCACCTTGTGAACCCGAACCATTCGTTATGGCGGCCACCGAAACCTTCAACGCTCTCCTGACTAAACAAACCCATAAGCTACACACAAGCAGGTGCATCAATACAAAGAAATGTCGACAAGCAAGAGCAGCAATACAAGCGTCCTCAAGCAAACATTCCAAATACTTCATACATATCAAAAGACAAGCTGCGCATAATAGCGGGAGTTCTGACGGGACACTGCAAATTAAACAAACACCTGCACACAATGGGGCTGATAGCAAGCCCTACTTGTCGACGATGTTAGCGTCCAAAAGAGAATCTATGTTGGGGGACTTCTGGCTCACCATGGCCAGTGTCCGTAGCACTCTGTCCTCCAAGGTTCTCAAGTTCATTCTCGATGTGGGATGACTTGGGAAGTGAGGGGGGGAGGTGCTGAAACCGGGAGGTAGTATAATGAGCCCGATGTGCGATCTGAGTGCGTACGAAGCAATTTGCTCTTCACAAGAAATTCAAAAATCCAGATACATATGTATTGCAGTGATAAATCAAAAGTTTGTTTTACCCTGCCCTTAAGCACCTCGGCTAGCCCCTGAAAGCGGGAGATGAGACGGTCAGCCTCAGGGTGTAGGTTCATAAATATAATTAATTTTTTTTACCAAAATTCTTTTTGTATCAAAAGTTTAAAATCGTAATAATTCCAAAATTAAAAATTTTATTTTGTTTCCAGTATCGAACCTTCAATATTAACTTATCACTCAAACGCGGTATCTTCTAACGCACACGTTGGTTATACAAATTTTAATTATAATTTTTCTTTATTAATTTAAAATCAACGTCCATCATCCAAAACTTTCTCCAATCAAATAAAACTCATCCAATCAAAACAATAAGTCTTCTTTAATAAAAATAAAATCAATTTTCTACTCACAAAATAAATTTCACTATGGCTACTTTAGATCAATACAATTCTCAAACAATTCAAATTTACTTCGCACAAATCATACTCAAAAATGTTATGGAGCCAAAATCGCACACCCGGTTTGTGCGGCCATTTTGGCAAAAAACCCCTTATCTCCTCTTCTTGACACCCCACTTGCACTCTTTCAAGACCACCAAATCAAATTACAAGTTATCAAATTTTACTAAAAGAGTACAGGGTGGGTCCAAATACTTTGTAACACGACAGTATATACTATATGTGGTTGATAAGTTACAACAATTGTTTGTGTAGATATAGAAATTCCATAAATTAAAAAAAATCAATATAGTTTAACAATGTTTTAATAGTTTAATTTGCAATATTATGTAATTGATAAATTTTTTATTTAAATTTTCAATAAAAATCAAAATTTTTTAATTTTGAATTAAAAATTCATATACTGACCAAATTATTATTATATACTAACCATTTATTTTAGAAAATACAGACTATTTATTACTACATAAAATACTGACCAAATATTTAGATGCCAATATAAAATTATTGTCGAATTTGTAATACAAGGAAATTGTTGGATGCTTGCTAATTTCCTATCTTCGTAATACTTGAAAAAATTTTTATGGGTGCGTAATATTTACTTCTTATCTACGATATACTATACATAAATATGTGTAGATGTATGAATAATATTACTAGAAATTTGTGGTCAACCAACAAACCAAATGTATCACTAATCGTACAATCATGCAGATTAAACTATGGTGCGCATTATTTGGTTATGATGTTTTATGTAGTCACTGGTTACATACATTTGTAGTGATTTTTTACTAAATTAATTATGAAATTAATATCTATAATAAAAAAAATATATGCAATAAAACAAGTCATCCCTCAAAAAATATATATACTGTAATTTGCGTATAAAATATTTATTAAAACTCTGATTTATAAATGGGTATAATACAAGAAAATTTCCCAAAAACAGTTTATTTTCCCATTTTTTATCAGCTCATATATTAATCTTTGAGACCATTTTTATAATGATATCCAGAAATGTACGTACTATGTCCGGCTATTTATACCGATTGACTTAAAATTCACGTATTGCATAGATTGGAAATAACCATTTAAATGTTTAAATATTTAAAAAAATAAAGGTGGTTCAATGATTTAACGAGAAAACGAAAAGCTCATTTCCATATAAAATTATGTTTAAGTAGGTATAGTAATGATAATATTACTAAGCATACTAATTAAAGTTCAATTATTCTTTATTGATTAAAATGGAAGAATGAAGGGTACATTTCTTTAAAAATATTTATAAAATTATATTCTATGAAAACAATTAATTTTTAATTAAATTTATTTTACATAATGCAGTTAATAAAACATTTAACTACAGCATTAATTTAACAAAATGTAAGAGTAAGTGCTGTCCAAAAAATTAAGTAAATAAGTGCTTAGTATTTATAAATATTTTAAGCATGTTTATTGAAATATAAACATGAAAAACATAAAACTAAGAAAGTTATTATTCCAAAAGACGGAACCACGTTATACGATGAATTACAAAGATTTTTTTTACAAACTCGGCATTCAGTTGTTAAATTATTATTTTTGCTAGCAGTACAATAATTTGAAGAAACACAACTTCTTCTTATTTTGATATCTAAAAAATAATAAAAAATGTTTTAATCTTTTAAACAAATAGGAAAAGATCTTATTACCATAACCGGCTACTATTTCTGTACTTATTCCGCAGTATGGATCGCTTTCAGTACAATTTTGAGTTGGCACTCCTGTTGATCTATTGAAAGAGGTGAAGTTTCCACATGACCCTCCCACGGACGAATTACATTCATAACATATTAGCGAAAATCCTAAAAAATATAAATAATGAAAATATTCTATTTTTAGTCTACCGGCTAAATCTAAATCTATTACATAATATTCAAATTAAAATCTATTTTGATACGATTAATGGTGCCAATCTGAATAACTCGTTCAAATTTAATTAAAAAGATTAGCTCCTATTTTTTAAATTATTTTGTCAATTATTTATAGTAGGGCAAGTTCAAAAATAAAATTATTTTAAATACGGATACGCCCATTACTGTAGATACAGTAATACTCCACTTTTGTTGTTTTTTTAAATAAATAATTTAAAATATTAGCTACTTACCAGTAGTAGTAAAGAAAATAAGTACTGCTGATACAACTAAAACTAAGTTAAAACCGAAAGAGGCCATCTTTTAAATCAAGTGAGAATGAAAGACCGGCAAAATTATATTAACCTTATCCGAACACCACTGACGACAACGAAATGATCATTTCCCTTACATAATTCTATTTTAAACCTTATCTATAATAGCCGAAACTTTATACAGAGTACTTAATAAGAAAGTTCAGAAATTTGCACCTATTAAAATTAAAAAAAAAATTGTTTGTAAAGTTTGCAAGTCCAGTCTGATCAAAATAGAATATTAAATATAATAAAAAGATAATATTAAGACAAAGTTACAAAATATCAAAGGAAAAAAACTTACCTATACGTCATATAGTATTTCTTCGAAGAAATAAAAAAATATTTTTTAAATTCACATGTTTCGTTTAACACTCGCACATTATCAGGTGCTGTTATACTTCATAATTTTATTCTCTGCATTATAATAGAGAAAATAAGCTGTCACATAATTATTATTACGTACTATGTGCATTATCAAGTAGGTACATACTATTACATATTATTATGTAATATTTTTTTCATTTTATTTATTTTTAGAGATAATATGCAAATTAAATATGCAAATTAGCAGTTACCTTATCTAAACAAAAAGTTTTCAGGAAAACAAGATATTTGCGTTTGTTTCTTTGTAATACTAATAATACATATTATTTGCTCGTCCGCAAAACATAATATATTACGATGGTCTAGAATAATATTGTAATTTAAAAGAAATTCAAGAGAAACAGCTGCCTTGTTTCAGTCTTTCATTAACCATTGCCAGCCATAACTATTCGCGCAAGCTGAAAGCAAGCGAACCTGCCCTTATATTAATGAAGCATTCGTGTTTTCGAATAAATTTCATGCTAAGCTAAGTTGGTAGGCGACTACCAACTCGCCTACCAAAATGTTTTTTAAAATGAAAAAACAAGTTTTGAAAACTTTATGCTCTTAATTTCAAAAAATATTATTGCTATATTATATTATTATATTTATAATATATTTTTATAATTTTGGATTCAACAAATTAAAAAGTGAATTACTTACCTAAACTGCAAGCATTGTTAATTGTGAACAATCACAATACGTTTGGATTTTTGTGAAGAATACGAAGAACGATTTTTAAAAAAATTGCTGATAATAATTTTTTAACGGAAGCCAAGACAACACCTGCTTCACAAAGAAGTTGCAAATTTCAACTGCGCATGCAAGATTTAAAATTGTATCGAGTGAAAACCACCATCTCATACAGTCAGTTGCGTATCAAAAGGTACATTTAAAACAATTATTAAAATTTCGAAGTGCATTTTATTTAATTCTTTTTAACATTAATTGATTTATTTTGTACAATTTGAGTACACAATTACACCATAAAACTAATAAAATTAGATGCTAGCACGAGTACGTTTAATAATAAATGTGCATCTAAATTTACGAGGTCACACAATACATCCAAGTTCTAAATCTGCTAAAGGTGAAACTGTCACCTACCGAATTTCATCTTAAAAATAAATTAAATTTAGTTGCCTTAAAAAGAGCATTTTTCTTTTCACGGACAATAGGGTTTAGTCATAGAAACTCACTCTTGAGGGAGCTCAATGCTCTACGATTACTAAAAGCTAGCCGAGGTAAAACTTTAGAGATAGTAAAGGGTTCTCCTTTAAAATTTTTATTAGAAGAATACCACTACAATACAGTAACTTACTTCAGTAAATGAATGCCTGTAAATAGCGATTACACAACAACAAACATAATAATAACGATAGCGAGATAAAAAAAAAATGAATAATTATAATACTTTATAATTATTAAAAAAAAAATGAAAAATATAGTTTGAGCAAAAATGAGTATAAAATCCTGAGTGACATCAATGGCTATTACGAATGACTATAATCCAGTGAGTGAGGTGAAAGAGCTAGCAACTTTTGCCCCCAAACTCTACCTAACTAAAAAGTAACTAGAGGCCTGAATATAAATAGATACATGTATCTACTATATTAAATATTACAATATAAATGTCAATAATAATTTTATTATATTTTAATAATAACACTTAACAAGTAAAGAATAAAATTAAAGCAAATAATATTCCAATGGTAATATTTAAGAAAGATTTGCTTCTTGAGGTTGAATTACAAAAATCAGATCGACAACTAAAACAATGGCTTAATTCCGTGCATAAGGAACTGTTGTAGCATCCTCTTGTTATTGGTTCAAACGATTCAAACGGATCTAAAATAATTAATAGAATAAAGTAGATACTATACAAAATTGAAGTTTATTTAAAAATCATACCAAGGTTGTGTTCTATTTTAATATGTTACCTACACATTATATCTTTTAAAAATATAGATATAGTCGTATATTAAAATTTAAAAATTAAAATTTAACAAGTTTTATACACAAAAAAATCAAAGTAAGCTTTCATAAAATCTTGTTTTGTGAAGCTACTTTAAAGCTACCTACTAAAAACTACTAAAAAATAAAGTTATTTTAATTATACAACTATGAACTCGATCACAATAAATTCTTGTGCTGTTGTACTTGAGTTTTTAGCTCTGTTTGCTAATTATGTGAATTATTAATAAATTTGTCGACAGCAGTTAAAATGGCAGTAATAAAATGCATTAATTAACTTTTTTATTTTTAAATTTAAATTTAATTTTTAATATTCGGGTATTATCCATCGAATCGAATATTCCTATCGAATTTTATACAAATATGCCAAGGGTTCTTGTGATATATTAATGGGCATGACATGTCAGTATGACCATTTTTTGTGAGTTTATTGAAATTTATGTAGAAGACGGGTATTTTGTATATTTCAATTAACAAAATACACCTTTTCTGTGTTGTAACTACCTGAAATGGAAGGGTTTATCACTTTTTGACAAGATTCCTCTTCGATACAATCTATGATTTCAGAATCGAAATTATATCCACAATTATTTTCTTTTGATCCAACATCGTTGCATTTATAGCATTGGAGACAATTTCCTAAAACAAAAATATTATTTTAATTTAAACAGATTGTTAATATTATATTTTTAAACCTGGACAATAAAAAAATCAGATTTTTTAAAAACTTGCTTAAAACGACGCGAGAGGTCGCGGTTTGATGCTTGGTCGCGCCGACTACACTGATGTGATCTAAAGCACAATATCGATCTGTGGGCTATGGAGAAGACAACAGGAAACTTCTACTTTGGTAATTCCTTGGTATATCACCTTGGCTTATGAAGAAAAGTGTAACATGTGAAAATGTAAACATGTAAATATATGTAAATGTAACTTATGTAAATATACCAATTTATTCTTAAATCCAAACGTGTTAATGAACACCGGAAAGCCAAAATAAAAAATTTTGTGAAGTCCGAGATTCGAACCTAGAATATCTACTCTGTTATTTGATCAACGATCATAACAATCCGCTGCAGTTGTTTTCAACATGGTTATGACGATTGGGAAATGGTGAAATTTAAATATTAAATAAAACGATTTTATACAATTGAAATTTAAAAAATGGTAACTAAAATATTTTACTTTATTTAATTTATGTGGAGCTCTCTTAATGCCGGAAACCCATTTATGTAAGGTTAACCACAATGCAAAAAATTGTGATATCTAATTCCAAAATGACGTAAGCAATCTAATTTTGTATACTAATCATGATATACTAATATTCTAGTCAATTAGTCGAAAAAGTTATTAAAATCAGCTTATATTATTTTCTAAAAGAATACTACTAATAATATTGTTGTTTAAACGAACAGTGCTATTCCGATATGGTTCAGATAAAACTTTTAGCAATACACGTCATAAGCATTGATGACGTCATATTTAAACAGCGTTGTAAAAAGAATTTTCAAGCTGTAAAATTTTTAACAAAAATACGAGTACACTACAACATTGTAAATTAAGTTTGACATAAACATACTTATGAAACTAGAAATCACTAGACAATCGTATTTCGCATTATGAGAAAATGTGAAATTTAAATTTTATGTTGTGGTAATAATAGACGTCATCTAATTTATATATCGCAGTGATATACTTTCAAAAATGTTAGTTTTTCACATACACTTTAAGTGCTCCGGATTAACATCTTCTTTGCGGGATGTTGAAAATAAGTAAATTGTCTTCTCCCAAAATAATTAATACTATCCAAATTAAATTCAATGTAAAATAAATGTAAAATTTTATAGGGTTCGTACTTTCGATTTCCTCTATCCAAATCGTCGGCTTAACAATGTTGCACCATTTGTTCCTACGAATGTAATTTCAAATTTTTCAATTTTAATAATCCAAATCCAATTTATAATTTGCAATTATTCTCTCTTCAAAACAACCAAACTAATCAATCTACCACCTCTCGGTAGCAACTTATCAAAAAATATTAAAAATTCCAAAATATTAAAAATAAGTACGCAATAATGCAAACGCATTCAATTCACTTTATTTAAATATCCAAATAAAAATAATTAATTGTAATTAATTTCCAAATTACAAAATCTCAAAAATATTTCACAGATCCAATAATACGCACAACCGCTCATGCGGCCATCTTTGGCAAAAAAACCAACAATTTTCTCCGATTTGCCCCCACCTCTCAAATTCTACAATGTTACAATTTAAACTTATTAAAATAAAATTTTATCAAAATGTATAGGGTGGGTGCGAATCCCTTTGAAACACCACAATATGTGTCGTGTATCTGTTAAAATTACCGTAGTGGTTTCTATAATAATTTATAAGGTAATAAATCAGAAAATTATGTTTTAAGGTTATATAAACAATTTTAATTTAAAAAATGGTATGTTCATTAACCGGCATAGACCATCAGCAGTGTGGTTTAAGGTTTAAATCGGCATGCTAATAAGAGAGAGAGACAAGTTTTTGAAATAGTAAGTCTGAAAAAATACATTTATCTACGACTGATACATAATACATCCATTACATACGTAATCACAGTAATGTAATACCCTTCATAATTCACACCCGTGAATTATAATATCTTGCCCGTGGATTATGAGTCCTTGCTCGTAGATTACGAAATTAAAGCACCGAACTGACGTCATATCAATGTTTAATATAATATTCGGAATATTCATCGGTTTGCAAATTCATCTAGAAAAAAAGTCGCCTTCACCGGGATTTGAACCCCGATGTGTGAGTGTAGCGGGCAGTGCTATCCATTTATCCATAACGGTTCTCGTTAAATGTAATAATGCGATCCGCATAAGCTTACTCGTTGAGTATCGTAAATTAAGAACGTGTTAAAATTATTAAACCGTTGAATTATTTAAGGAAATATTGTAATTTAATAATTTTAAAAATTTTCAAAGTCAAAAACAAAGTGCAAAAATTTTTGATGATATCGATTTTGAAAAATGCCACCCGTGTGCAAAAAATTTTTTAAAGCCGAATGTGCAAATAAATTTTCAAAAATTTTAAAGATGATCCGGATAATTGCGGATTTACATCACCTTTGACACGTGACGAAATTGTTATTTTAGCCGTCAAAATTTCATTTCGATTGTAAATTAATAAATAAAAATTAAACCCTAAACGGTAATCCGTCTCTGCATATACAGAAGAAAGAGATGCAACATTCGGTTTTAGATAATTGTTAGAAGACAAATAAATAATATGAAACAGCAAAATCAATTAAACGGTGTAATTTAATTAAAGACGATATTTAAAATTTAAAAATTTGGATTTATGACCTAACTTATATGATATTATCGCGTTTAAATATTAATTAAATTAGTTAAATAACAATACTTAAATAACATTTGAAATAAAACATACCAGAATTGATGATTATCAAGAAAACTATAAATATTGTTAAGAAATAATTATTAATAACATTTTTGGTAGACATATTGTTTGATATTTTATATTGTACTGCACCACTTCATCAAGCAATTTCATTAACAGTTATCTTTTTAATTTTATCTATTTTTGCTAAAATTGATAACATTGATTTGACAAATCGATATTTTAATCTTCTGTTAGAATTATTTTTATTCAAAAATATTTGTGATTAATACACTAATTATGCATTGCTTTTATGAAATTGCTAAAATGTGTACATTTCAAACTAGCAACTAATAATTATATAGCAGTGGTGGCTCGTAATTTACGATAAATGCAGGGCTACGACCAAGAGATGTGGGTTATTAAAACTTAATTCAACATTAAAAAATATTATTTCAAACGTAGAATAATAATAATTATCTATGTAAACTTAATGATTTAGAATTTTGCTTTGAGGCGCGTCAAGAGCCTTCCCCCGCCATAATGGCAGCCATTGGAACTGAAGTTGTTAATTCTAATAAAATACTTACTGTTAATTTTATATTTGTATTTTTGCGTTTCACTTTTATGTAGCGTTCGAAAACATTAAAATCAGATATTATGAAGAATTAGAAAACGTATCATAAAAAACAATTTAATTAATAGTTTTACATAATATAAAAATTATTATGAAGGAGATAACATTGATTATAAATATAGGATTAGATTTTTTTGATGAATTACACAAATCGCCCGAACATAAAAGACATTTTTTAAACTTAGTAGTAATGCATGCATCAGCTCTTGTACAATCTCTCAATATCGCATTTCCATCTAAAACAATAAATTTATATTAATATAAATAGATTAAAAATTATTTAAAAAATCAATTTAGACAACGTAGTACATACATAATTTACACTTCATTTTAAAATTTTATAAACTGAGTATTACAAAAAGAAACCTTACGATCTGATTCCGTGTTAGTCTGCCCATTTAAATAATTTGATACCTAGTTAATATATTAATTTGGTTAAATCCAGTGGCGTAGCGTGAATCGAAGGGCAGATGGAGCAGAATATTTATTTTAATGCATAGTTAGTAAAAATTAGACAAGAAGAAGTGTCGAAGATGACCGAAGTCGTAGAGACGGAAAGACTTTTTTGAAGTCTTTAAAATACTTACAATTGAGTATGTACGTAGTGGTTTTGATACAAACATCGTTTCCAAATTCGCATGGTTGTTTTGCAGCAATCGATGAATTAAAATTTTGTCCACAACTTCCTGCATAATCTGACATGCAACGATAGCATTCTAAGGCGTTTCCTGGAAAAATGACTTGTGAAAAAAAGACAATAATTTTACCAATAAACAAACCAAACAAAAATTATTTAATAATTTTACCGCCTATGTAATATTATTTATTTAATACGCATCTACATGTAAACTTACCTGATGAAGAAAGCAATGTAAAAATTAAAAGGAAACAAATAAACAATTTATTCGGCAAGGAAAACATGTACAATTTTATTTTTGAATTTAAAACAATAATTTTTCGCAGAAAGCACTACGTAATTAATAGTCTTTAATTTAAACTTCAGCAATAATTGTTGATAAATCATTAGATAAGATAAAATATATGATTGTCATTTCATAAAAAAAATAACTTTATCATAATTTTATATTAAAAATATTTAATATAAAACCTATTCAGTTAATCCTAAAATTGCTGGTAATTTTCTTTTTCGTATTTTCTTTTTCATTTATTTTTTGTTTTATTTTTCTTTTCTATTCCTATTTATTTTTATAATAGAAATTTTTTAAATAGCCTGATAAATTCTGAAATAGTTGCAAAAAATTTTAGATCTCATTTAATTCCTGAAACTTTTATTTGAAAAATCTTCACAAAAGGAGAAGTTTCTGTTCTTATAGCTAAAAATAGACTCTATGTTTTTCGTGAATTTTTTTCAAGAATTGAAAATTGTTATCAGATTCCACTCTTTTCTATAAAAACTATTAATATTTTAGCTACATTTTAAAATTAAAAATCTTAATAAAAAGTGTGAACTAACCATCCCAGGAATCGGCCATTAGAGAAGTCCGAATAAAACATGCCTGCACTATATACATTATAACAAATCGTGTTATAATCAAATCAAACGTAACAAACAAATCACAAATTAATTTAAAAATGTTCTTAAATCCAGTACAAATAGTGAAAAATTAACGAAGTTGTGGAACTTTAAAGTTAAGTATATTTTTTTACCTGTTTTGGATTTGGATATTTGAACTGTATTAGAAAATGCCGTAATTTTAAACCGACTTCAAAAAAAAAGAAGGTTATGAACCGATTTTCAAAATTCTTTCGGCGTTGAATCAAGTATAGTTCCAAGTTGGTCCCATTATAATTTCATTCGTATTGGACCTTAAACTTCCAAGATAAACCGGAAAAACCGTCAAATTTCTCCTCAACTCTCCTCAAAATCGGCTTAATAACGCATTAAGTACTAAGTACCTGTACCTGTTTTATATTACCTGTTCTTGTCCGGTGGGTCACAATCTTTTCTTAAGTACCCTATTTTTATTAATCTTCTAAGTAGTACGTTAAGTATAAGGTAAATAGTAAATACATTTATATCGACTATGATCGCATTTTCAAAATTCTTTTTGCGTTTAGTAGGTCTACCCATACTCGCTTTCGATAAATAGTTACGAACCGCAACATGCACTAAAAAGGATAAAATAAAATTTTTTTTAAAAAAAGTAAAAACCGACTTAAAAAAAACTACTGTGAAAAAAATGCACTAAAATGTAAAAAATAATTACGTTATTTAGTTACTTCAACTAGCTAGCATAAGCGGTCAATTATTGCAATCTTTGCAGTCGGTGCCGGCCAAGCTTTTAAAAAATTTAGTTTTAGTAATTTAGCCAGCTTGGTTGGACCCGACTGCAAAGATTACAATAATTGCTAGCCAGCTAGTTGAAGTAACCAAATAACCTAATTATTTTTTACTTTTTAGTGCATTTTTTTCACAGTAGTTTGTTTTGAAGTCGGTTTTATTTTAAATTTTGTATTGGGTTTAACGTCCAACTACAAGTGTATATTTTAAGTAATAATAAAAAATAAAAGTAATTATGTGCACACAGATTACAAATGTGACTCAAACAAAACAAATTTTATAAGATAGTTAGGGTTTGATGCTTAAGTGCTTCGACTACCAAGCAGAGCAAAAACTTTATTGTAACAGTTCTCGCTCGGCTGACAATGACAAACCATCAAAATTAATAATGTCTTGATAAACTCTTCATATATGAAGTAGTTAGCCAAAACTCATCGTGGGTTGTAGCGCTACTGCTACTATATAATTTATAAAGAATATAATTTTTATTTTTTACACAATTAAAATTATTGTAATGTACTTATTATACAGGGTGTCTCCGTGACCATGGAGAACCTTTGAAGTGGTGATAAAAGACACTTTTCTAAGACAAATTTTCAAATAAAATTTTTGTCCAAGTTTAAACCCTTGGGGGGTACCTACCTTTAAAGCAATTTTTTTAATTTCTTATTTCAAACGGCCATAACTCCGATATTATTGATTTTTTAGGCTTAGTGGATTAAAACGTTTTTAAAGATCATTTGCTTATCTGCAAATTAGGTTATAACTCCTTATCGTCTAGAATCAACGGATTTTTTATCTGTTCTCTTGTTTTTGAATCTTTTTTACTTTTCTTGCGAACTCCGTATCTCTTTAACAAAACGTCTTAGAAAAAAAAAACTAATAGTCCAAACCAAATAGAGAATTTAACGGGCTCCAGTTTCTGTCAAATACATTTTTTTGGGAAATCAACCATTTTTACAGAAAATCTGAAAATAATGAACAAAGTGTAGGTAAAAACAAAAATAACAAACTAAGGATAAATTAATGTCGCTTAAACGTCCAACACAATAATACCTTCTGACATTGAAACGAATTATAAATCAAATTGAGATTTTTAGCAATTTTTAGCAATGTGAATTTATTTATTGTTTACCTACACCTTGTTATAAATTTATTGTTTGCTTAAACCTTGCATTTTTCTCGAAAATTTTCTTATGTAACCCTATGATAATTTTATATATATGTATAGAGAGAAAACTGCAGATTACGAAAATGCTACAAAAAAGACATGTTGCCATTTAAAAAAATTAATTCATGTTTTCTTCCGATTGAATTTGAAGTACAAAAAAATTTACTTCTTCAGTTTCCGATGGTAAATTTCAAGTTGAATAAAAAACTATTTAAACTTTTTTTTGTATCTGATAAGATTAAAGAATTATTCACTGTTACCTCTTATCGTGAACACACTGTATAGTAGATGCATACAAACTTATTTATACAGTATACCTCTAATTATTAATTATTGTGCCGGAACGCTTTTCTGGCAAACCTTCAACAAGTAGTACAAAAAAGGACTTATTGTATTCAAAATTTCTTCGCTCCAGGATTGGTTCTGGTCTTTTCACGACAGGAATTGTAATAGGATAATTAATCTGTAATATGTAGTATCATTTATTGCCTTTTAAAATTTAGGTATGAGAATGACTTTAGCCAAAATAAATTGTAGGGAAAAAAGTTCAAACAAAAATGACATTGAATGGTATGAACCTGATATATTTGACGAGCAGTTTTCTGCTATTATTTTAAAGCTTAAGTTTTTCTTTCACATTTTCAATTGATGAAGTGAGTCAATAAATTGATACTAGTTTTAGGTTTATGGATAAGGAAATACTACTACGCTCTAATTAGCGCAATAAATTGCAATATTGCAAATTAATAATAAAAAGTATGAAGACACCATACTATTATGTATATCAATTTATGCAAATAATAAATTACCTACAAAGCAAATATAATATAGTATATAATGTACATTACGTATTCTATTCAATAAAATATTAATACATTAATATGAATTTGAAATAAATTTAAAGATTTCAAATAAAATAAGTAATAAGTAAAAATGCTACAATAGATAACGACGATATTTTTTTATAGGACAATCCATTACATAAAATTTCTTTACACGTATAACACGAGACGAATTCGGGGTTATCACATACTTTCGGAGTTGTTACGCAGCCACGAGTGATCATATTACCTGAAAAAAATAAATTAATTATTTTAGTTTTAATCAAATTAATATTTCCTAAAAAGGCCGATTTCACCATCACTTCTCTCATCTTCAAAAATGATTGATCAATACTAATAAAATTAATAATAATAGAATCAATTCAGTATTTCAAATAAACAACTACAAATTATGTTATTCACATGAAATGTCTGTCCTCGTGCTGTTATGTTGGTGCATACTTGACATTGATAAACTTGACTTGTACAGTTCACAGTTGCCGTATTTTACATTGTTTGTGGTACATACTTTAAAGTACGTTCTATATACTACATACACGATAGATACGTGGACGAATTTAAATAAAACGGCTGATAACAAATTGGAAACTGTCTGAAAATATGGTAAGTGCAGGGCCGGTGCTAGGCACTAGGCAAACTAGGCGACTGCCTAGGGCGCAAACGATAAAAGGGTGCATACCGGAACAAGGTGCAAATAGATATTTTCGATACAAGTTAGGAAAACTAACATTTTTCCATTCAAGGCGGAGGTTGCCAATCGAGGCCAAAGGCCGAGATTGTAAACCGAAGTCGAGAATGGAAAAGATAGTTTTCAACGAGTATCGAACAATATTTTTTCTAATTATGTTTAAAAAAGAACCAATAACATTTCTCAAGAAAAAAGAAAAGGCGTTTATATTATAAAATTTTTGTATTTTGCGGTTGGTAGCCCATTATAGACAGTAGGTAGATCATAGATAGTAGCCATTACAACGTGAACAGGTAAGTGACCACGTTTTTTTTATGGTTATACAATTTGTGTTTTTAGAATACTAGCAAATATGTCAGATATGTCGAAGGCGGCGCAGTTAACACTTTTAATAATTGTTCTAATGTAACCGTTAATGTATATTATAAATAAAGTAGATTAAAACTTTTTCTTTCACAAGTGTGCAGAAAAGTATTACTTTTCCGCACTAGGGCGGAAAAGTAGTACTTTTCCGCACACTTTTGAGTGTCAAAAAGTGACACTTTTTGAAACATAATTAGAAAAAATTAATTGTAGTGTGCAATGTAAAATAAAATATTAATACTATAAATTTTGCTTATAAATTTGTCTCTCGCGAAAAAATAACTCCCGGCATTGTAAGCGATTTCAATGTTTTAGTATACATGGAAGGGGAAGTATGTGTATGAAAGTATGTAAAAGTAATTCGCAATATTTAATGGCGAGGCGCCTCGCGTCTGATAGACGCGCAAGTACCGGAAGATACATAGATATTAGATACATAGAAAAGAAATATAGAACATATTTCTGTAGAACAGGAAGAATCCTGAACATTAAATTTGAAAGAACTTGTAACGTTTGCCGCAAAAAAAGCTAGAAAAGTTAAAAATTAATTTTTTTTTTAGTTTTATTTTTGTTAGAAAGGTATTTTTTTAATAAAAATATGTAAATGTAAGTATTTTTTTAAATATCGAGGTTTCTCGTCTCCCAGCTTAGCACTGCTATATCAATGGGAGGGGGGGGGCACTGATAAAATTTGACTAGGACGCCAAATATCCTAGCGCCGGTTTTGGGTAGGTAAATCAATTTTGTTATATTGCTGTTTTTTGTCAAGCTTATTCTGGACTGCAAATTATAAGAATTAGTTTAGAAAAGTTATTTTATTTGTTTTGAATTTCAAAGATTTATTTACCACGGGAAACGTTTCTTCGCAGTATTCTTGCTTTGCTGAATAGAATAGAAGTTATACTTAATGTTACTGTAATGATTTTTATAAATAAAGTTAACAATGATTTAATAAAGTGGTATAAATGAGATTAGGTATAATCGAGAGATGAACTGTAAACAAAAAAGAAGAAAAAGAATTGCATGAGTTGCAAAGAATTGCAGCGTAATTACACAAATAGATATTTCTCAGATTGAATTTTCTTTCTCTCTCTCTCTCAACTATCGCAAAGCAGAAGAAACGCAATAATTAGTTACTCTTTGTTGCAGTAGCTTTTCGTACTTTGAGGTACGAAATATTGATTCTAGATCGATTCATTCCACGGGTGATTCATCCTGGACGATTCATCCCAGGACGATTCATCATCGTAAAACTTAATTTGCCAACTTAATCATTTTTATTAGCACGAGACTCATTTTTTTAACTTATTATCGAAATCCCATTTTAATTATATGATTTAATCATAAACCAATTTATTTCAATTTCATGAACATGTAAAAATTAATTTTATAAAAATAATAACTGTAACCATATTAAACCAATTATCTAAATTTAATTTTCCTAATTTTCGCCAACTTTTAGAAATTAAAATGACGTCCCATCTGCAATTTATTGTTAATAAAATGTTGTGCTACATGCACATCTTGCGTCGTATTGCTTTTTCTTGTAATTTGTGATTATATAACATCTAGTACAATAAGATCCCGCTTAGCGCTGTTTCGGTTTCACGCTGTTTTATTTGAATAGGGTATTCCCCGAAAATCTCAAATGACACTAGACACGTTTTGGATAAAAAGACAGAAAATTGGAAATGCGGAAGTATCTGAATGGGCTCAAACGTAAATGATGACTGGAAATCTCTTTCATTTTTTCTATTTTTCGCATCGAGTGTTTGCTATACTTGACGCACTTTTAAAGGTAAGTTTAAAATAAATAATACCGAGTGTATGTTTATTTATGTTACTATATTATTTGTAAGAAATAAACTTTTGTTGTATTGTTATAAAAAAAACACGTGGTACTCGGGTTGTCTGTAAAGTCGGTTTACGGACGATAATTTTACGCGATAACGTCATAAGAAAACATTGATGAAAAATTGCATACTTTTATGAATTGAATTGAATTGTGGTTTCTTATGACGTAAAATCACGTAAAATTATCGTCCGTAAACCGAGTGTTAATTTAAAAGGATGAAATTGGACAAATAAATCGAATTCATGAAACTGATACTTTTGAATAAAAGAAATATTATTTACAGTTTTTGCAAAATTAATTTAATTAATTAGTTTCAATATAATCACGAACAATTAGTTATAGAAATAAACTAAAATCAAATCAATGTCAATAAATTGTTCATTTGAAATGACGAAATTGGACAAATAAATGAAATTTTTTGAATTGCTGCTTTTAAAAAGCCCTTCTTGTCATTTTAGACACATTGTTATGACATGTGTGAGGTAAGACGATCGTGCCTCTCTATCGCTTGTTCCGCGCTCTCGCTTGCACGCATTCGTGCGTGCAGTCGGTATATCGATTTATAAGACGCTATCACGTCAAAAGTATATTTAATAAACTAAATTGACATAATACATATTCATTAATAAAACGTTTTCCCCTGACCCCAATATTAACATGGTGACATAACCTCGTTTAACGCTGTTTCCTATAACGCTTTACTTTGCAATTACATTATAATCTTTCAGCTGTATTCATAAAAAGTTACAACAGGTCTATAAAGTCATTATAAGCAAAATGTCAAAAAACATTATTCATAAACGTTCAATGGCGCTAAAACACTGTTATAAAGACTGTTATAAGACTGATATAAGCGGTTTATAACCTAAAACAACCAATCAGCTGTAACCCATAACCTATAACAGTATATAACTAAAACATTCCTGAGCGACACTTTAAGAAATTTTTATGAATACGGGTGTTTATATATAAAAATGAAATGACACATGTATGTTGGTTCATCACTTGAGAACGGCTCTACCGATTTGGCAGATTTTTATTTTGTTGTATTCGTAATTGTCAGGACAAGGTTTGTATGCAATAAAATTTAAGGAAATTCTACTCAAAGTGATTTTACTCACAATTGGTGACTTCCATGAAAGAATTAGCGAGATTAGTATAAACTAAAATTGCGTCGGCGGTAGGTGGCGCGACAATAGAAAACTTACAAAAAAAATTGTAATATTAATAAGTTTAACAAACATTTCGGTCAACATGTTTTATCAATGAGATGCGTTCATTTTACGAGGCAACGCCCCCGTTGTTTTTTTAATAAATTTTCAATTTTAAAGTTAAGGTTAAGGCAACAACAAACGTGTAACAAACCAACAAATAATATGTTATGCACTTAAATCGTCAAATCACAAAAATTCACTGTCAACTAATCGAGGACAAATAGGCGCGCGCGCTGTTTTCTTCGTTAAGTCTTGTATGTCCGCTACGTACGTTACGTGAATGTGAATCACGCTTAAAAATAAATATATGCTGTCGATTAGTTTTCTGTAAAAAATGTAATCCTCCACAAATTTTAACGTTGCAATATCCCCGCATTACTTGCCGTTTTTTCAGTGTTTTTAATTTAAGGTCTCGCCATAATTTTTTATTTTCGTGTTAATATTTCTTTTGTAAGTCCTTGTTCACAATGTACATAAACATAAGACGTGCATAAGCATAACATAAGCAAAAAACATAATTTTGACATAAGCCGCAAAAGTGTTCACAATGAACATAAGAAATATATGAAACTGCGCATGCGTATAACAAAAAAATAAACGAATAAACTTTCAAACTTTATAACAAAGATTATGTTTATGTCAATTTTGTCAATTTATTTCAACTTATGACCAAACACTACCAACTTCAAACCACAAATTTCACTAAATGTAACATAATTTCAATCTTATGTACGAACATAAGCCGAACATAAGATCAACATAAACATAAGAATTTCGTAGGCACACTGTGAACACTTACGTTGATTTACTACTAGTTCAACTTTATGTCTTAGGTATGTGTTATGTTTATCTTATGTTTTACGTAGATTGTGAACAAGCACTAAATTTAAAATATAATTAAATGATATAAAATATGATATAAAAATTGGACAAAATTTTAGCTTTTTATGATGAGAGAAAATTGGTTAAAAAAAAATTTAAAGAAGTTCTCACAATAGAAAGCTTTTAAAAAATAGAAATGAAGAAATCATAATAAAACGCCTTTTCTAACCGTAAGGATATTTAATTTCTCTAGTCGAGCACAAAGCATAAGGACCATTGCATGCAATCTTTTCGATTTCGTCTGGATTAAACTGGTTTCCACATGGTCCAGAAGTGTTGGAGAAACATTGGAAACAATTCACACTGCTTGTTACTAAAATGATATATTAATTATTAAATTAGAGTTTTTTTAAATAAAAAATGTAGGCTATAATAACTTTTAAAGCAATATAATACAACACGAACCATTTTGAAAATATGTACTCAAAAAAACGATCCCAATTATCCATTTTAATGAAAGCATAATAGATATTTTTATATTAGCAACACACTAAAAACTCAATTCTTGTCTACTACATTAATGCGTTTACATATTTTATCAAAAGAAAAACAATTTCAACAATAAGTATGTTAAGCAATAAACTTTTTATTAATGTTTGCATAATGATAAAATAAAACAAAAGTTCTATTTTACTAGTGCCGTTTTGTGTTACTTTAACATGTTTACATAAATTTGCTCCTATAATAAAAGTCATTTAAGTACATAAATAAGTATTATTTCTGAAATAATGAAAGATGACCTCACCTTTGATGTACGCCGTTTTTATTGGTATTTATCATGAAAGAGAGAAATTGATAATAGAAGGTACTATATTGTAATGTCCCGAGCTATACAAATCTTCTATAATTTGTTTTATCCATAAATTAATCCAATTTACTGGGCATCCATTTTTAGTAGCAATAAGCTCTTCAAAGTTGTTTGAAAAATTGTAAATTGTAAATTAAATGCTCACTTTTGTTAGTTTGCGCGTGGTGTTGGAACGCACCTGGCATGTGGTGTTATGCAGCTGACTTAATCACGCCCGGTCACACAAATTTTGTTGCGATGTAATGCACCTTAGCATCGACCAAATTGTCACAAATTCTTCATCTTTTTTTTTGTTTTTCGGCACTTCACTTTAATTAAAATAAAACAAAAACTCAACTCAATTTATTTTAACTTATTTATTTGCAAACAATTAAAATTTTTACTTGTTGCGGAATGGTGTTTAATCCGCCTGGCACCAAGGCCAGAGCCCGTCTCCTTTTATCGACCCACTCGCCGTACTCCCACTTACTTCTCCCACCTTTCCTTCTATACAGCAAATTTTACAAACTTTATACAATGTGTTTACAAATAAATAAACAAAATCCAAACTCCAAAATTATTTTACAAAATAATAAAATTAATGTTTTCTTTGCATTTCGAAACACGACAATATTTATAAATATTTGTGGAAATAGATTTTTAATTGTAAACTGTAGCTACATTTTAGGTAAGTAAAATATCGAAGACGGTCACGGCCTGATTCTTATGTGCGTTGACTGCTAAGCCGCGCTTTTCGGTTCGATCCCGAGCAGAGTAAAAACTTTATTCTGACCCTCTTTCCTCGGCAAACAATAGAAAACTTCCCAAGATATCTGTCAAGAGAATCATTCTGAAGAAGAAGTGGCCACTTAATGCCCTTACATGGGAATAGTACTTTTCGGCGCAGTCGGTTTGGCTCAGTCGGTTCGGCGCAAGGTCAATTCGTAGTAACCCGTATCGGCGCAAAACTATTTGGAGTCAAAACGATTCAGCGAAAAAAATTTTTATTTTGTTTTGTATTGCATTATTATATATCACGCTTATATAGAAAATAACTTAAAATGTTATTTTACTATTATATAGTAATATTATATATTATAGTAAAAATATATATTATTGTATATTATATATTGTTGTGTCCACATCAAGGCATAAGAGGTGGCTTGCGCATTTGAGGAATTCAAGTATTGACGATACAACCTGATAAAAATATATAAAGCAGGATTTCTTTCATTTATATTCCTCCTATGTTAACCCGTGACGCGCTACTAATATCGTGTTTGGTTATGTGAAGATTTTGTTAGTTTAATTTGTTTAATTGTTATCTTTGTATTTAATTTAAGTTTTTCTGTATTTTTATTATGTTATTTATTTGAATTTGGGCACACACGCAAATTAAAACCAGCAGGTCACATTTGATCTAAATTTCAAAAGCAGAAAGAACCTTGATTAAACTCAAAAAATCAAGAACCAATGAAAACATTACAAGTAATAAGAAACTTAGTGATGAAGAATAATAAACAACGGTCAATGGAGAGTCGTATTTGAAGAGCATTGCGAACAGTCGTGTTCTAGTCTTTATTGGAGAGCAATCCAACGCGGTCGTGCGGATTAAAAATAATTCAGAGCGTGTCGATAGTTAGTGAAGATTGATAGATTTGTTTGAGAAGTTTACCCAAGAAGCTTGAGGCCATAGTTTTTCCGTGTGTGGAAATTAATATCGGCACGCGGCTAAATAAGAGTTCGACTGCATCGTGTTGGATACAAAGAATAAGAAGGAGGTGTACGAGCAATTGAAAATAGTTCCTAGTTGAAGTAGGTGCTAAATAAGAAGAAGAAGAAGATTTAAGTTGTGAAGAAGAATTGTTTATGTTCGACGGTATTAGCTGGTCGACAAATCGTGTGAGTCCTGTTTTTGTATTATTGTTATTAATTATCAGGTTGCAAATAAACGTTAATATTTATATCGTCAATTGTTTGATTGCCTTAATTGTAACCATTATTCGAAGAACCTGCAGATCCGTGAGATTTCATAAATAAGAGTCACGTATCATCACAATATGTTGAGATGAATTAAAAATCAAACCAGATAAATTCCTAAATCCAAATTATAAGGTACAAATTTATTTCAAATTAAAAAACAAAATTTCCTTTTACACATTTTACCTCAAAATTAAAAATATTTCGGTTTAAATAAACTGGATGAGTGTATTAACCACCGTAGCTTTGAACCGTACAAGTCTGTACACTCAAGAAGGTTCCATTTGTTAATTTTGTAATTTGTAGTTTATAGTTTTATTTTAGTTTATTGTACATTACTTTTAAAACGTTTAAAGAGTGCGCGAGGTGAATAAAAAAAAGTAATCAAGAAGGGAGCGTAAAAAAAGAGGGTAGTAAAGAAATAATAATAAACCAGGTTCCAGCTGGATTTTGAAGAGAAATTGATCTCTCTAAATTTAATTAAATAAAAAAAAAGAAAAGGAAAAGGACGATTAATTTCGAGAAGAAGCTCTCGAAAGTATAAAAAATAGAATTGTTGAAGTGGTGTAGAAGTAAAGTTTGGAAAGAGGATTTCTAGAGTAGAAATAACTGTGGCGGAGCAAAGAACGGCAAACGATAGTACAAAAGGAGGGAAAATAGTGCAAAAAAAAAGGTATTCCGTTAACGGTATATTTAAAGTTTAATTTCATTAGTTTAAGTTTCTGTTTATGTTCATGTTGTTTTATGTTTTATGTTTATAGAAAATAAAAGTACGGTGATTAACCACATTCAGTTTTATTTTCAAAATTACAAACGTTTAGATTGGTGACCAAAACTCCAAGTACCACCAGGGGATTTATCTGGTTGAAGTGTAAAAAAAAACACGACAATATATATTATATATAAAACTATATATTATAGTAAAATTAATATTATAGTAATATTATTAATATAGTAAAATAATATAGTAATATTAGTAAAGTAGTAGAGTAATATTATTAATACTATAGTAACATAACATTTCATAATTAATAATTAAACCTAACAAAATGTTAAAAAAATAAAATTTTTAACTGTTAAGTACAGAATACATATACTACAAAGAAAACATAATATTTAAAAAACGCTAAAATGACAATGAGGATCGATAATAATCGTGAAATAGAGACCTTTGTATTATGTTACAGAATTTTTTTTATTTTTTAGCGTAATTTTTTCAGAATTCTTTTTTCTTGTTAAATGTGAATTATTGTTATTTTAGCGTTTTTTAAATATTATGTTTTCTTTGTAGTATGTATTCTGTACTTAACAGTTAAAAATTTTATTATTTTAACATTTTGTTAGGTTTAATTATTATACATCACATACTACTAAATACCACAAAAATACTTAAAAAATTCTAAAACTTTTTAAGTTATTTTCTATTTCATAATATTGCACCAACAAATTTTTTATAATATACAAGCAATGCTAACATTTTTTCCACTTCCAAGTTATTTGGCGCCGAACCGCTTGTGCACCGGACTAACTGCGCCGAACCGGTTACACCAAACCGGCTGCGCCAAAAATTCCTAGACCCGCTCTTTCGTAGGGTTAAAGACTTTAGCAAGTTCTTACTAGCTGTAGAAAGATTTAACAAAGAAATTCATTTTAGTAGGACCACTTTAAACTAATTGCTGGTTTTTTTTTTTTGATTTTTCGATTTAAAATACATGGGTATGCTATTTATTTGATGTAGTACATAATACTTATTCCATATCTAACCTCTTACTACAGTTTAGAATTGGTTTTATATTTGTTTGCTGTTTATTTTTACCCTTTAAGTACAAATAGATCTATTTTCTTTTAACAAACAATATCTAGTAATGCTACTTGACTTCGACATTAATTCGAAAAGATGCAACTATAACAATTGTTTTAGTAAATACAATTTTTCTGAAATCTGTTAATTTGTAAAAAAATTAATTTCTAAGAAAAAGTTACATAAATTGTACAGCTCAGATGTGATATATGTGATACATAATCTCACAATTATTGTTTCTATTAATCTTACTTTCGGCAAGTGTTTAAAATAGTAGTGATTTACACATTAAAATGCCTAGAAAATCATAAAAAGAAAAATTGTATTGTATTGTAAAATGGTATTTTTAAACATAGCAAACACTTCTACACTTGATTAGCTGTTGTCGCCATATTGGTTTTCAAATACAACGGTAGAAAAAACACGTTTGACAGCTATTTAGAAATTACAACCCTCGTGTTGGCCATATTAGATTTCTGTTGTTGGACGCTCTTCGGAAATCTTCGGAAACGCGTAATTGGAGGTTCTCGCGTTGTAATTCTAAAAACAGCCCCAATCCGACGAAAAATTTTAGAAAATAACTTTCTCTAGAAAAATTTTTTTCAATTTTCATTGGCTTCGCCGTCGGGAAGTTTTGAAAAAATTTATCGTCGGGAAAGTTGTATTTTCTAATTTTTCCCTCGGCTCGGGGCTGTTACTGTCAAATTACTGTAACTCACTAGAGTGTAGAAATACAACAAAATATACCATACAAGGGAGTGTGAATACCCTAAATAATATTTGAGATCAGAGTTGATTATCGTTTATGCCTGAAAACAAACAATATAACACTTTCTACGCATTTAATAAGCATTTGACACCTTGAACAGAGAAATGCTATGTAAGATTAGACATAAAATGAGTATACTTCAGAAACTGATAAGATTAGATAAATTAACGGTGTCACAAACAAGAGCACTGATAAAAACCATGTTAGGAGAATCAGAAATATTCGAAATTGAAGCATTGTATAAAGCAAGTGGGCGAGTTATCTACTTCCTTATCCCTATTTAATATAATAAAGAACGTGGTAGGAAAAACAAACTAAAAAGAAACAATAATTAACAGAGAAAATAACATGAAAATAAATTAAAACAAAACAAATGCAGACATAAATGTAAAAAATTTCTAACGACATGGTTATACAATATACAATATATACGCAATATACTGTCGTGTTTCAAACGTGATTCGGACCCACCCTATACATTTTGGTGAAAATTCATTTTCTTGTTTAAGTTGTGTTTAAATTGATTTTAAGTTGGAAGATTGTAAAGTTCGCTAGGTGGGGACGAATCACGGGAAATTCAAGGCCTTTTGCCAAAAAATGGTCGACGTGATGGCCGTGTTAATTTATTAGTCTAAATAATTTTTGAAAAGATTTGTAGTTTTTAAAATATAAGTGATTTTTAGGCCTTTTGCAAAAAATGGTCGACATGATGGACGTATTAATTGATAAGTCCGAAAAATTAATTAAATAAGTTTATAGTTTGAAAATATAAGAAGTTTTTTTGATAAAAGTGTTTTATTTGATATTTATAATTGAATGTATCAATTTTGGAAGATTTTTGAGAAATTTTAAAAATAAAATTTAAACGGAAGAAATTAAAGACAGAAAAGATTGAAAAAGGTGGAATTGGATGGCAATTACAATTACAATTGAAAATATAATTAAAAGTTTGGTAAATAAAAATTTTACATTGTTATATTAAAAATTTATTGAAAGAACTATAAAATTTGTTTGATAAGTGGGCTGATGCGATACGGCTATCGTAGCATTTTGTATTCCCATTTTTGGATATTTTATTGTAACGAAAATTAAAATTTAACGCATTATTATTAATTAGAAGATATTATTGAAAAAAAAAATTTTAATTAAATACGTGGATATTTTACATCTCAATACATAACATTTGAACGATAGAAGTTCGAAAAAGTACTGACGTTTAAATATTTGGGAAAGTACTTAAACAGCAAAAATGAAAGTGGAGAAGAAATAAGTGAAGCAATGCAAACCTGATGTCGAGCAAAAACGAAAACCTGCTAAAAAAATAGAAAAATAAGAATAAGTAAATGTTTGATAAAACTGGTAGTGACATTCGACGGAAATATTTACAATTAGCACAGCAAAAGAAAAAACAGAGAAAATTAAAATATTTAAAAGAAGAATTTTGAGTACAATACTGAACTCAAAAAAGAATAGCTGCTAAAACGAGAAGAATAACGAATTGTAAATCGTTAAAAAACACAGACTAAATTGAATGTAGAAAAGTGGTTAAAAGAGCAAAATCGCACAAAAAGCTTTAAAACAAAAGTAATCCATCTTACAAATAGATAGAGAAGATCTCATAAAGAAAATGACCATATTCCATAAGGAACAAAGGCCGTAGTCGAAGAATAGCTTTCTTCAATTATTTGCTTTCTGTATTACTCAACTGCTCTATTCTCTACTTTAAAACAAAATCATTTATTTGTGATAGAATAAAAAATAGGCATAATTATCATATTTTATTTCAAAATAATTGAACAAATTTTGGATTACACTTGTTAACTTGCTTTGAGTTCAAGTTACTCAAACTTAATGAAACAACCTCACCTTTTGACTATGATTGAATAAAATTATTTAATCATAATTTTATACCAATTTTTATAATTTTACCTTTTTTAGCCATTTACAATGGCGTGCTCACAAGGTGCTGGTAATCTTTGATGTGTTCCAGTGGCGCAGCAAAGGGAGCGCTAGCCCCCCACCCTCAGACACTCTTTCTTTTTTTTTAATGGTAATCATTTTTTAATGATCATAGTCGCTTTTTTATTGGTGCAATGAAAAATTTTTTAAAACAAAAAAATTATTGTGTTCGACTGTTCGTTATGATTGTAGTTAGGTACTGTTTTTAGTGTAGGTACTTGTTGCTTCTTGGTAGCTAATCAGCCAATCCAGTTAATTTAGGTCTGGCAATAATCTTGAACTACATACTAATTTTACTACACGAAATTCATTCGTCTATTAAATAAATATTTTCAAAACAATATTACGTACTATACAAATTATTGCATAATAATAGTTCAATTTAAAAGTATCTTTACTTATCTAAACCACGATACTTAAAACATTCTCAGAGATGATAATAATTTTACAGCATTAGTCTCGAATAATTTATTTACATAAAACTTTATTTAAAAGTACATTTTTGTTACTACGGCTGCAAAAATTGTTATGGTGAAGATTGAAGGTGCAACAAACGACGATGAATTGCAAAGATCTTTTTCGCAGACTTTGCAGTTAACGTGTACGTTAGTATCGCATAATTCAAGAGCCGATGCCTTTCTCGCGCAAGATAACTCAAAAGGTTTTTCTATAACAAAAAAGATAGTTAGTGAAATGATTAAAAGCTAAATACAACTTACTATCTTTAGTCAGAATGGACAGACAAGCATTCCAGCGGGCGTTGCATGTTGTATTTACTTTTTTCGCATCGCAATCTTTACCTGCATTACATACCCAACACTGAAGACTTGACACTGAAAAATATTTAATATTATGTGAATAGTAATATATTATTATTTTTTCTATCGATTAGAATAGCTAGAGAACGAAGGACGGAAGGAGAATAGAAGGAACGGTCAAAAATGTGGGATTAAAGTATAATTCTATCTACTATGCTGATTTTATTAGTATAAAATATAATTTTACAAACAAATTTTTTTTTTAAATGATTGTAATTAAGAAATAAAAATTTATATCCATATAAATATCTTGATATATCTTGGAAGAGGGATAATAGAGAGTATTCCCAGCAATTGTATTTATTAAAAAAATCGTGGTAGATAAGTGTCTACTTTACAGAATGAACTAAAAGTTCGTAAGAAATTAAAGCAGTCACTTTTAACACAAGTTTTGATAATAATAAATTAATAATAATAATAATAATAGATAATAATAAATAAAATTGCAACAATAAATTACATAATAATATAATTTAATATAAAAACTATGAAGTAAAATTTAAAAATAAGAGAAAGTGGGGTTATGAAATTATAGTTTTATAAGAACTTATTATATAAGATGCGCTAGCGTGATAATAAAATTTAAATATGGAAATTTAAAGTAAAGATACTTGACAAAATAAAAATTTCAGATTGGTGTATAGAGAATATAAATCTATAATATAATAATATTTTAATGATATAATTTCTACAAGTATCGTATTTATGGAAATGAAGTAACTGCTTGGCTAGAAATAACTAGAGATTTAAAAATTGGACATAAGGGTTGGCCCGTATTTACCTGGTGAGATTGGCCCTTACAACGAGTTTCTAAATTTTTAATCATCTCCAATCAAACGATTACTTATTTTCCATAGATACAATTCTAGCAACATACTATATCTCTCAAAAAATAAACGTTAGATTAGGGATAACTGATTTTTAATATAAGTTAGTCGTTGGACAGCCCTATGTTGATATAATCAAACTTAAACTCACAAAATGATGTCACTTTGATGTAAGCATATACGCACGCAACTTACTATAAAAATAAATAAAAAATATATTAATAAATTAGATTAATTACCCATTTGTACTGCAACAATAACTATTGCACAAGCAATTAAACACATTCGCAACGAAATCATTTTTAAGTAACTTTGGAAACTAGCAAATTTAAAAAGTAAAAAAAAATTGTGCGTCGAGTATCTTTTATACTAATTTTAAGCGTGTAGATAACGAGGTTTAAGAGTAATTTTTCATTGGCCAATGATTTTATTATCTGATAATTAGTTATAAGCATTCTGAGTAATATTTTTGGTTTTAATAATTTTTATTGATTTATCCAATACCTATTATCACTTTTAACAAGAAGCTTATGTTCTAGTCCCGTGTCCGTCCGTACGCACGTTTTAAATTCTTATTCTTAACTAATAATATTTAAGCTTTCCCTTTTATGTAAAATTTACAAACCACAAAAAAAACACAATTAAGATATATTTAAAATGAAATTATAAAACATTCGAATAGTCCAAACAACAAAAATAAGTTATAATTAATATATATTTTTATTTTTTATATAATCATGTCGATAAATTTGATGTCGATGAATTTGCCATTTAGGTTTCTCAAGTTGGAGTAGCCGCGGTAGAAAAGGTTTCCTAACACGACGGAGAGTAAGCAGTGTAGTCTCTCCTTTTCTATCTAGAAAAGCTTTTTTTACATGTTTTCGATATTTGGTGGTTTCAAAAGAAATTTAAGGAGGATCGTTTTTAAATTTACAGCCTGTATTATCAACCTACAAGAAACTTACCTACAACCTAAAAGAAAACACAAATAAATTGCCAGACGAATAGGACCGCTATTCTTGAGTTTGAAAGAAACGAGTAGTGTTTACTCGTGAAAAGCGTGTTCCCTTCTCTCGGTATTCCTGGGTGTATGGGGATACACAGGAGAGGCGGTACCTTTTATACAGAACGGTCACACCAAATGTATATACGGGAGGTGGTTCTGGATAATTGGTCCTCATAGAGTACCCAGCTCTCACTCATGGCTTCACGCGCCACGCCCCGAGTAACTGCGTAGATCCGCAGGTTAAAATAAGTGAGAGTTACCAGATATAGTAAATAATAGCGTCTGACTCTAGACGAGCGGCTACGAACAGCATCTGTTCCAAATTGGGCGGCTGACATAAGGACGCATGATGCATAAGGACGTGAGGCCCCACTGTATTACAATGCCCCTTGTACACCATGATATTGAATAATAAGATTGGAATTTGCCGGCTTGCAACCGCCGTCTTCTAGTTTCCGAGACTGCAGGTGTGAAATGAGCGACCAGCCACGTTGGGGTGGCGGCCATGCCTCACGCGAAAACTATGCGACTGGGCAACAGAAAACGAGAATAACCCTTAAGGATTGCCACCTGGAACGTTCTAATACTATTCCAAGCTGGAAGCTGGTGAATGCGGTTCAAGAAATGAAAAGACTAAAAGTGGATTTCCTTGGCGTGAGTAAGGTGAGATGGCCAGGAAGCGGATAATGTACTACATATTATGGAGGTATACTCTACTATTCTGGGAGCAAAGAACAAGACCAAACCCATAGAAATGGGGTGCGTGTTTTGATCTGTGAGGGAATGAACAAATTTGTTTGTGGCTTTATACCGCACTCCGACCGATGTATGCTCCTGAAGATTCGTAGGACTCCTTTTGATCTGAATTTAATACAGACGTATGCACCGACATTAGACTAAAGCGATGAAGAAGTAAAGCGTTTTTACGAGCAAATACAAGACTTAATAAAAAAAACAAAAAGCTGAGATGTTACCATGGTTATGGGTGACTTTAAAGCCAAGATTGTAATGGGAAGAGAAGGACCAGAGGTAGGTAGATATGGATTGGGACAACGTAATGAAAGGAGCGACAGATTAACACAATTTTGTCACGAAAATAGATTTATTTTCACTAATACTTGGTTCCAATTGCCTGCTAGAAGACTCACGCGTGGAAATCACATTGAGATAGATTCGAAGCCGTTGTCAGAAACCAGATAGATTACATTATGATTAACTCCAGATTCTTCCGATCATAATTCCGATCATAATTCAAAAATAGCAAAAGTCAAAAACTGCCAGACACGGTCATCGGAGAGAATGCTGGATCTACAAAAATTAAAGGATACAGTTGTGGGGGACAAGGCTTCTGATAAGTTCAACAACAAAATTATGAACATAATAAATACAAAGAATATTATAAAAGCGACGTGGACAAGTATCAGAGATGGACTGAGTAGCGTCGCCAAAGAAACACTGAGATTCCAAATAACAAAGGTGGGTAGAACGGAGTGGATAAACAGTGAAATACTGAAATTAATGGAATCAAGAAGAAAGCATAAACAAAACACGCACGAGTATCATAAGATAAACAAAAAAATTAGAATGAAAATTGAAAGTGAGAAAGAAATGATTGAATGAGAAATGTCGAAAGATCGAACAGCTTGAAGTAAAACATGACAGTTTTAATCTCCACAAAAGAATAAGAAAACTGACAGACACCAACAACAGAAAAATAACAGGCAAATTAATAAATAACAACAATCGATTGGTTATATGTAAATAGCAACGAACAAGCAGACACATGGAAATGCTATATAAAGGACAATCGGCAACCCATTGATGTCCGATTCGGATGTGTTCTAGAAAGACCTGAGATACTGAGAGATGAAATGGGTAGGGCGCTGAAACAGACAAAATCCAATAAAACCACAGGTCCGGACAATATCAACGCTGAAATACTCCAACTTATAGACGTGGAAGAGAATGATACCCTGTTGAAATTCTACAATCGCATTTACAACACATGACATATTATAGTACCCAGAGAATGGTTGAAATCTACATTTATTGCACTATCTAAAAAAGTGCATGCAAGACGTTGCAGTGAATACAGACTATAATTAGTCTTATGAGCCATTCACTAAAATCTTTTTTAAAAATTGGATAAAAATTGAAGAAACGGTAGGGAACACGCAATTCGGATTTAGAAGTAGATTAGGAACAAGAGAAGCCCTGTTTGCTATTCAAGTCCTGGCACAGAAATGTCTTGATCAACAGCGACCGCTATATATCTACTTTATTGACTATGAAAAAAGCTTTTGTCAATGTAAGACACGACGTACTCATTGATTTGTTGCGGAGAATAGATATTGACGACAAGAACATTACGTCATACAGAACCTATATTACTATCAGTCGGCTCAGCTGAAGTTCGGAGATGTTATGTTGACATCCAGAAGAGAGTTCGTCAGTGCTGTGTACTCTTGCCTCTTCTTTTCAACTGCTTTTTCAGGAAGCACTCGAGGAATCACAACACGGAAGATTAACTAACAACATTTGATATGCGGACGACACTCTCATTCTTACCGACAGCCCTGAAAGTTTACAAGCACTAATTAACAACATAAATGAAGTCAGCAACGCATACGGCCTCAGTATAAACAAATAAAAGACAAAAATAATGATAATAACGAAAAGGCCAATCGACAACATTCATATTAATTTCGGGGGCGAGCAACTGGAGAGGGTAGACAAGATCAGATATGTGAAATTTTGACTACACGAGAATTGGAATCCCGATGACGAGATCAAAACAAGAATCGAAATGGCACGCAACTCCTTCTTTAGAATAAAAACCTTGTTATGTGGCCGGGAACTGGACTTAAAAACCCGATGGCGAATCGCAAAGTGCTATGTTCTGCCTACTTTTCTAAGGAGTCGAGGGGTGGACTTTAAAGTTTACGTCCATGAATAAACTAGAATAAAATATCTTGGGTTGAGCATGTTACAAACGAGGAGGTTTTGCGCCGTATGTGTAAAGACCAAGAGGTCCTGACCGTCATTAAGAGAAGAAAGGCGACTTACTTCTGGCATATCTTTCAAAGTAAGAAGTATGATTTTCTTCAACAGATTTTGCAGGGAAAGATAGAGAGCCCCTTTCTTCGCATAACGAAAGGAGCCATATTCCGTAAGAAACAAAAGCCGTAGAAGACGAATATCTCTCTTCAATTATTTGCTTTCTGTATTAAAATTACTCAATTGCTCTATTCTATACTTTATAACAAAATCATTTATTTGAGATAGAATAAAAATTGGCATAATTATCATATTTTACTTGAATTAATTGAACAAATTTTGGATTACACTTAGTTGCTTTCAATTCAAGTTACTCAAACTTAATGGAGCAACCTCACCTTCTAACTATGATTGAATAAAATTATTTAATCATAATTTAAAAAAATTATTAAATCATAATTTTATACACATTTTTATAATTTTAGATAATTCAAGTTGGATTAGGATTTCCAGGTTTTTTGAGCAATTATTAATTTTAAATAAATAAAGACACATTGAACACTGGCTTCCTCACAAGGTGCTAAGCGTATTGGCATTTCATAGCACAAGCTATGTGGCGAGGCCTTTACATTGGCATAGCATAGCACAAGCTATGTGGCGTGGCCTTTATCTTTGATATATTCAGTACCTAAATATACTATATTATATTGTTATAATACCCAATTCCAGTTTGAGGCTATGCATTTATTTTGTTTTCGTTAATTTTTGTTTACCCTACCCTATTCTTTTCTCTTGCAATTTAAACGATAAATATAGAATTTTTCTCGTTTCTCTCTTTAATTCATCGTCTGATGATGCCTTAATATGGTCAAAACGTTTGCGATAATATTTATATAATGTGCTAACTTAAAACATTTTAGTTCTAAAAGATGTTTGTGTATTTTTTGGTTTCTTAAAAAAGATTTTAATATGATTAATATCGAGTTACACTAACTTAACAACTTATCCATTGATTACTCAGGAGTAAGGTTAAATTGTAATTTGAAATTACTTAGGTAACTTTAACTTGAACTAAATAATCTTGAACTACAACATACTTCACAAATTATTGTATAATAGGTCAAATTCTAAAATATCTGTACTTATCTAAATCACAATACTTAAAACATTCCCAGATATGATAATAATTTTACAGCATTAGTCTCAAATAATTTATTTACATAAAATTTTATTTAAAAGTACATTTTTGTTACTACGGCTGCAAAAATTGTTATGGTGAAGATTGAAGGTGCAACAAACGACGATGAATTGCAAAGATCTTTATCGCAGACTTTGCAGTTAACGTATGTGTCAGTATCGCAATTTGCTTGAGCGATTGCTTTTTTAGCACAACCTAAGGTATATGGTTTTTCTATAACAAAAAAGATAGTTAGTGAAATAAGTAAAAGCTACATAAATAATACAACTTACTATCTTTAGTCCAAATGCCCGCACAAGCATTTGAGTCCAACGGGCATGTTACATTGTGTTTATCCACACCGCAAAATTTACCTGGAATGCATTCCCAACACTGAAGACTTGACACTGAAAAATATTTAATATTATTTAATAGTAATATATTATTTTTTCTATCGATTAGAATAGCTAGAGAACATCGGCCGATCGTAGATTGCGACGGAACTACCAGAAATGTGAGACTAAAGTATAATTATTCTATTTACTATGCTCATTTTATTGGTATAAAATATAATTTTACAAACAAAATTGTTTATAAAATGATTACAATTAAGTAATAAAAATTCATATCAATATAAATATCTTGATATTACGCATTAGAGGAGGGATGACTGAAAGCAATCGAACTTAAACTTACAAAATAATCCGTTACTTTGATGTACCTATATACACACGCAACTTACTATAAAAGTTTTATCGCGACTGTGTTTTACCTAAATCTATAATTTGATTATATATTAATAAATTAAATTAATTACCCATTTGTACTCCAGCAAGAACTATTGCACAAGCAATTAAACACATGCGCAACGAAATCATTTTTAAGTAACTTTGGAAACTAGCAAATTTAAAAAGTAAAAAAATTGTGCGTCAGGAGACTTTTATACTCATTTTAAGCGTGTAGATAACGAGGTTTAAGAGTAAATTTTCATTGGCCAATGATTTTATTATCTGATAATTAGTTACGAGCATTCTGAGTAATATTTTTGGTTTTAATAATTTTTATTGATTTATCCAATACCTGTTATCACATTTACCAAGAAGCTTATGTTCTAGTCCCGTGTCCATCCGTACGGACGTTCTAAATTCTTAAAGGTCATTCACATCCGCGTAACTTACGTAGCGGACATACAAGACATAACTTGAAGAAAGTTGAATTGCATGGTTTCAAACGCCAAAGAGTTCGGTCAACTTCTTCGTTATGTTTTCTATGTTTGACCACTGAGATACTTTCATTTTATGAGGCAACACCTCCGTTATTTTTTCAACAAATTTTCAATTTTAAAGTGAAGTTTACACTTCGGACACTTTGTTTTCCATTATTTCACTTGAATAACAAACGTGTAAACAAACCAACAAATAGGTTATGCACTTAAACTGCCAAATCACAAAAATTCACCGTCAACCGATCCAACGCAAATACACGTGCGCATGTTTCACGTTTCTATGTTTTCTGTCATGGTTTTCTGTGCTTTTGCTTAGAATGTGTAAAATTAGCTAATAATATTTAAGCTTTCACCTTTATGTAAAATTTACAAACCTCAAAAAAAACACAATTACACGATATATTTAAAATGAAATTATAAAACATTCGAATAGTACAAACAACATAAATAAGTTATAAATTAAATGTTATAATTAATATAAATTTTTATTTTTTTTTAATTATGTCAATAAATTTGAGGTATCACAAAGAGTATGGTGCCATTTAGGTTTTTCAAGTTAAGAGTAGCTTAAGGTTGAGACGCAGAGTAAGCAGTGTAGTCTTTCCTTTTTTATTTAAAAAAGCTTCTTTTACAGGTTTTCGATATTACGCCCTCTATTATCAACCTACAATTTATTGATCTCAGTAAAATTTTACAGCCCAATAAAATAATATTCAAAAGTAAGCATCATCCACAACCTACAAATTAACGTGGTAATTAGTAATTAAAATTAAACGTAGAAGTTTGCCGCATTTAAAACCTATGCGGTTGTTCACAACCTCGAAATTAGTACTTAGTACTTAACGCAAAACCTTGCAAAGTACAAGATTTTTCACGTAAATTAGTCGTTAAATCGCTACTACGCATGCTTCAAAATCATTCAAGTGTCATCTGTGATTTCTAACCTATTTAATATTAAAAGTATGACGCTATGGTATAGTCGGATTTTTTTTAACTTGCGTATGACGTATCGAAAAAATTGTACGAATCAAAATTTACAAAACGTATGTCTTAGAGTTCTTTATATCAAACGAGATGTCAGATGTCATAATCTTTGACGAGATTATACGTCAGAAATCAAACGAGATGACAGTTAAAATCATTAAAATCTACGTACGTTTAATTCATTTTCATTACAAAGTTACGGCGACGTATTCTTTTGTTTTGTCTCTTTTTTATTAGTTACTTTTTTCTAAATATGACAAAGATAACCAAATGTTACAAGTTAAATCTCACTACATTTGGAGATCAGTAATACGCGAGTTAAAAAAAATTCGACTATATTAACCTGTACCCGATTTAAATGGAAAGATAAGTTATCTAGCAATAACAACAATTTACCAGACCAAAATACTGAAGTTCCAAACATTGACACTAGATGGATTCACACTAATTTGCGCATTAATTTAAGCATTGTGAATGCTGCATGCTGCCAAAACATTAATTTATGTTCAAATTTCAAGTATTAATTTATGTACCAATTCTACGGTTAATTTGGAGGTAGTGGGTGAGGCTTGATGAACGGGAAAAGAATATTTACCGGGGGTAAAAATTCACTAGTTAAAATTTGATATATAAAATAAGAGGGTAAAATATCTTTAGTAAATATTTATTTAGTAAAATAAAGTATACTCTAAAGTATTCCACATAGTGACGACATAAATTCTATGTCGTGGCGGAGTAAAATTAACAAGTTGATACGTGGGTAGAGGAGGGGGGCAGACCCAAGCGCCGCATTTTATTTTATTTCTAAAATTCAAGGTCCACAGTTTTTAGATTAACTTTAGGAATCCAACTTAAAAAATGTTTAAGAAAAAACTATACAGAAAACATTGAACATTTTGTTGTTATTTCAAAGTTTGTTTACCTATAACCTCGTGTTAGTTACTAAAGTTTGTTATAAAGAAAGTATTATTTTATTTTTGAATATTTTTTTATAAAATTTATAAAAAATATAATGAAGAATTTATGTGGAGCAAACATTCAGTGGAAATATTCATCAACCTAATATTATAAACTGTTATTAATAAATTATTAAATATAAATTAAACCTAAATGTTAAAAAAACATCTAAGTTATTATTTACTAAGCTGATCAGTTATTTTCAAGTTGACACTGTGAGTTGGTATTGCAACAAATATGTCATTTATTACAGAATCCCCTAAAAATAAATGCTTCGTGTAAAGTGACCATGCGATAAGTCGCTGCGACTTTGCGCAAAAAATCCCCTCGTGTAAAGTGTCCTTAATATGTATAGTAAATTGTTACCGGCTACCGGGGCGAACACTTTTTCAACCGGGGCGATCGAAGAAACTTAAAATAATTGAAACCAACAATTTATAATGTTCTAAGTGAAGTTACAAAGACGTCTGCCAGCTTTTGGATTTTGCAAGGTTCTGCGCGCGTCACGTAGTAATTACTAATTATGCGTTAAGTAATAATTTCGAGATTGTGAATAACCGCATAGGTTTTAAATACGGCAAACTTCTATGTTTAATTTTAATTACTAATTACTAAGTTAATTTGGAGGTTGTGGATGAGGCTTAATACTTTTTAAGTCACTTCGTTGCATTAAGTGTTAAGCCTCATCCACAATCTCCAAATTAACCGTAGAATTAGTACATAAATTAATACTTGAAATTTGAACATAAATTAATGTTTTGGTAGCATTCACAATGCTTAAATTAATACGCAAATTAGTGTGACTCCATCTAGTGTCAATGTTTGAAACTTGAGTATTTCAGATGGTAAATTGTTGTTATTGCTAGATAACCTAATGTTTCTATTTAAATCGGGTACAGGTTAATACCATAGCGTTGTACCTTTAATATTAAATGTAATTCAGGTCACAAAAGTTAACAGGTTTTAGGTTAGAAATCACAGATGACACTTGGATGATTTTGAAGCATGCGTAGTAGTGACTTGACGACTAATTTACGTGAAAAAGCTTGAACCTTGCAAGGTTCTGCATTAAGTACTAAGTGTTATGGAAAATTGGGACTTTGCGGGTTTTAAATTTAAATATTGCGCGCGCGGGTTTAGTAAGTTGGAAGAGATTATCGGTAGAGGTCGCTAGTAGGGAGCAGCAGTTGGTAACGATGGGAAAAAATAAAATGAGCATAAACGGGAGTATAAAAGGGAGCAGAGAGAGATGTAAAGAGTCAGTTCCAATAGTGCAAGCAAGGAAGAACAAGTCAAGGAGTAATGGTTAGGTAACGAAGCAACTTATTATAGTAGAAAATATTGTGTATCATATAGTGAATTTAGTAAATTGTAAATATTTGGAAAGCGTGTTTGTTATTTATTCTCAGTATTTAAACGCATAAATAAGCTTGACCGCCACTGTGCTAACATCGCGGACTAACACTAAGTACTAATTTCGCGTTAAGTACTAATTTCGAGGTTGTGAACAACCGCATAGGATTTAAATGCGGCAAACTTCTACGCTTAATTCTAATTACTAATTCTACGGTTAATTTGGTGGTTGTGGATGATACTTTAGAATTTAAAAAAATATATATAAATATATTGTGGTGTTTCAAAGGGATTCGCACCTACCCTATACATTTTGATAAAAATTTTATTTTAATAATTTTACATAGTAAGATTGTAAAATTGGAGAGGTGGGGGCGAATCGAAAGAGATACGAAGCTTTTTGCCACGAGTCGCCGCAAGAGTAGGCGGTGCGACTTTTGGCTCGTCAAATTTGGCTCTCAAAAATTTAATTTTGGAGATTTTGTTATTTTGAAGTTGTGAGTTATAATTTTTGATTTAATAAAGTGAATTTTGTGCGTTCGCATGATTGCGTATTATTTAGAATTTTGATATTTGAATTTTGGATTTTTTTTTTATAAGTGGCTATTGAGCGGTAGCAAATTAGTTTGGTTGATAAATTGGAAGAAAAGCAATAGAAATTAAAAATTGAATTTGAATTATTTAAAAATGGAAAATTTAAATTACATTCGTAGGAACGATTGGTGCTGTTGATAAGAGAACGATTTGGATAAGGTTAAAATCGAAACTTCGTTCCCATTTAAGAAGTAATAAAATTTTACATTTATTTTACATTTACTTTAATTTGGATTGGATTTAAAAATTATTTTTGGAAAATTTATTAATTTATTGGATTAGAAGAAATTTTATTTTATTTTGAAAGACATTTTTTGGAATTTTGGAAAACGTTATATTATCATAACATCTTTTAATTGGCACCCAGAACTTTATTTAGAATTTTATTTTGAGAACCCACCCTGAGATACGTCAATCTCATCTCCCGCATTTAGGAGCAAGCTTGGAGCACTTATAGTGCATGTGAAGAAACTACCTTTTTGAAAGGATCACTGCAATATACTATTGTATTTTCTTTATTTTTCTAACTAAAAAAAAGAAGCCTTTACTACACTCTAACAAAATTTTTACCTCGACTAGCTCTTTCATACGGCAGCGATAAAATTCTCCTCGGGGGTAGATTCTTTGTTCGTTGAAAATTTTAATGTTGATACCAGAATTCGATTTCAAATTATTTACTATCAAAATTATTTTAAGAGAGTATTCTAGTCTAGAAAGTTGAAAAAATCGAAAATTTTTGTTTTGATATTTCGATAGTTTAGATGCTCTCCAACTTGAAGCAAAACAGTACAGAACAATATTTTTTTATAAATTGACAATGCAAATTATAATAAAAATAAAAGAATCAATAGATACGTGGTTAAGGTAGTGTAACTCGATATTAATCATATCAAATTTTTAGAATAAACCAAAAAATGCACATTTTAGAACTAAAATGTTTAGGTTAACAAAATATAAATACACCGTATGTATTGCAGTGATACTTCTTAAAAAGGTAGTTTCTCACATACACTTCAAAGTGCTCCTGACCAGCCTCTTAACTGCGGGAGATGAGACGGTCGTATCTCAGGTTGGGTTCTTTCGTTTATTTGAATTAAATCGCTCTTCTTCAAGTAAACAAATCGCACTTCTAAAAATAATTTACAAATCACACGTGATTATATTTCCAAATAAATTACAAAAAATTTCCAATCCAAAAAAATAAATTCATCTCCAAAAATTATGATTAAATCAAATCCAAACTAAAGTAAATGTTAAATAAAATTTTAATTTTCTTTAAAGAGAACGAAGTTTCGATTCTTAGCCTTATCCAAAACGTCGGCTTATCTATCGCACCATTTATTCCTACGAATGTAAATTTAATTTTTAATTTTCAAACACAATCCAAATCCAATTTAAATCTATCGTTCAGTAGCCACTTATAAAAATAATCCAAATCAATTCTAAATATCAAAATAATACTTCCAAAAAAGGCGCAATAATGCATTTGCATAAAATTATTTTATTCAATCTAATAAATCCAAAATTTACTCACAACTTCAAAAGAAAATATCACAAATCTCAAAATTCAGTGGGCATACAAAATTTCGCACCCGCTGTCGGCCATAGTGGGCCAAAAAAGCCTCGTATCTCTCTCAATTCGCCCCCACCTCTCCCCATTTTAAATGTTACAATTTAAACTTACTAAAACAAAATTTTCTATATAATGTATAGAGTGGGTGCGAATCCCTTTGAAACACGACAGTATATTATCGCAAACGCTTTCACCATACTATGGCATCATCAGGCGATGAACTAGGAATGAACTTATGGTGAAAACGTTTGCGATAATATACATACGGTATATTTATATTGTGTTTAGATTTATATTCTAAAAAGTGTTTGTGCATTTTTTGGTTTATTCTAAAAATTTGATATGAAAAATAAAAGATATTAGGCTATTGGAGCGTCAATAAAACAAATTAACTGTCTTATTGACGATTTTTATTTTTATTATCATCGTCGTGGAAGAGATAATTATCACATAATGCAAATTATTTTAAAAGCATATAAACAATGTAATATATTAAAATTTAATGAAAAGCGTTATTCTCCTCTTGGTTACAGAAACCCTTTTTGTCTCTACTGATGACAATAGTAGATAGGCTAGCTCTTGGGTTTTTACCCCCTGTCGAAGAAGCTAGGTAGCTTTACAGCTTCGTGAGTCCTTTAAAAGAATGGTGGCTACGTAAAATAAAAAGAGAATTTATTTGGGCGCCAGCTGAGGAATGAAACGACTTTACAAAATTCTTGTCGCTCCACTAGCTCAACAAAAAATAATAAATGATAAATAAAATAGGACTCGCACAAAACTAGATTTCCAAAATGTCAAATAATTATTATTCAAATGAAATATTTATCAACAAGAAAAGAATTGACGTGATACCGCTACAGGACGGTTCACTAAAGAAAAATTCCTCCTTCGTCCTGATCTGCATACGAAGCGAGCGGATGACTTAAATTACCTTAGTATTTCCTAAAAATAAACATATAAAGGTAATCAAGTCAAATCCAAGCAACTGAGGTCACTTGCAAAAATGGTTGTAAAAGAAATAAAATTTTCTGTTATCAGAAAATACCAAAATTATTCGTTTAACGTAATTTATTAACTTAGTTTATATCACATAAAACTTGTTTGCCAGATGTGAAATTACAATCGACATTTGTAAAATTTTATATTAACCAAAAACAAATATTTCTCATTTGAGAATTCCAAAAAGTAAATCAATGGTAGAATCAATTAAAATGTGACTCACCTAATTCACTAAATTTCACTTTAAAACTAAAATTATATTTTCAAATCACCAATTACTGCTTTTGTGGTTTTGTTCTATGACGCTCTTAAACAACCATCTTAGATCGTCGTCGATGACCTTCTCTACCAACCACACAAAACCGCAGCATTTTCAAAATTGAAAAGCTAGCAACGCCATCTTTTAAATTAAAATAAAACAATATTTACAGAAATCCAAATAATCACTAAACCAAAATTAAACAAATTTAAAGAAACAAAAAATGTAACAATTAATTGTTACAAGATGTTGAACGCGTAAACGCTCTTTGCCGATATATTTAGTGCCGAAAACAGTTTTAGGTAATGAAGAAAGATGACGTTTTGTTTATTTGTCGTTTTCATTATGTAATTTATTAATTTTGGAAATATTGCAGGAAAATTTAAAAAACCTGGTTTTTGTATATAGAACTCCAGGACATCAGCTCACCACTATTGTTGCACATTCTTTTAGTATTGCTTGATAAGTAGTTGTCTGCTCATAACCTTTCATTTTTATCATTTTTTCAATTTCTCTAAATTTTTCTTTTCTTTAATTTTTCGACCTCGCTGTATGTTGTAATACGGTTGGTATTTAAAAATTTTTTTTGTTATATAAGGAAAGTAGTTGTATCTTAATGATGGATTACTGGAACTTGTAAAAGAAGTGGTTTTTCCCGTAAGTTGAAGCCGATATGCTTTATTAACATTTTAGTAAATTCCACTATTCACTTATTAGGAAATCATCGCGCCCGAAAATCGCAATTTCCTATTAGTTTTAAATAAATAAGACGAGAATCGCGTATAAAAGGAAGCAATACTAGTTTTTAAAAGTTAAATGGGCGTGGTTTAAAAATACCAAAATCTTACACATTGCCATGAAGGGAGTAGGACGATAAGGTTCACCACAAATTGTATAATTAAAATATTGAGGATCATTCATAAATAAACTTACGAAGGACTAAAATGTACAACAGTACATTCTATTTGGCTGTTACCACAAGATTAACTCCGCCTATTGTAAGTTTTTATTTTCTTAAACTTTTTTTGTGCATAATTTGTATGTTCACCAATTCTTCTCGGGGTCAAAAATAAATTGAAATACAATTTTCTATTCTTTTATATCAGATAACTATGCGCTTGTCAAAATCGACTCTCCGCAGCCTACGCTCCTGTCCAGTCCCTTTAGATGGTCAAACTCGGCAAAGTGTGATTTATTGAATGATGTTAACCGTGAATATTAATAATAGTCAATAGACGACTGCAATACTCCCCACCCTTTAAAACTCGCACCTGCTCATATATACGTTGAGCACACAAACCGCCATTACAATGCAACTTTAGAACGAATGTAGATCTAAATTTTAAAAAATTTCCAAATCCTTTTGTTCATTTATCTTAAAAAGATGACTAAAAAAAAGGACTACGACATCCCAGACAAGGAATTACAATAAAAGATACAAGAAATATGGGGCGCTTCCGAGACCTAGAAATTTGAAAGAAATAGCAAAGAAACCAATTAAACACAAAATAAATATGGCAACGTTGCAAGAGACCAGGCTTACCAGGGAAGGAGAATTAATATATTTTGACCAACAAAAAAATGTGAATTTAAACCATTGCCGATATATTATAAGGTACTTTTCAATATTTTGGTTATAAGAAATGTCTTCTTCCAGAAGTTAGAAACGTGACCGCCCTGGACCCTCTGGTTAATCGGAATTATATGTATTTGACTACTCTGAAAAGAATAAGTAAGGGAGTAATGGTACGAAGAAGTTGATAAACAAAATATTACATTTTAAACCGACAGATAAGACTTGCATACTAGAGAGAAAGATGGAATCAAATAACATAACTATGAAAAACGAACAAAGTCCGGGAGATGTGATTCAAAATGATCACATAGATCAGCATATTTAATAATTTTTTGATTTTGTCTTGTTAGTGCTACTACTGAAATTTTTTTATATTAAATAACTAATTTTATTATAAATATAATTAAGTATGCTTTCCTCCAGTATGCATGCAAAAAAATCTGATTTACCAAATTTGCATAATTTCCTATGTTTAGGTTCAATACCTAATACCTGGTGTACATACATAAAAAAAGACAATAGTAAAATTCCATAAATCTATCTGAAGTATGTAACTATAAGTTTAAAATTTTATTTCGCAGTAAATATTAGTCATAACAATTTTGAACATAATTGTTTTTTTATCTATGATTTCATCATCTGACATGACAAAATTTAGATATTTACAAGATATCTTGATAGAAATAATAGAAAAATGATTTTTTAGGTATAAAAAAAAAATCAGATTCTAAAAATCCAGTGGCAGATTAAAATAAAGATAAAATTTAGCACGAAATTTTAACTTTTTTAAGCAATTTTTGTTTCGTTTTGTAGTCCTGCCCAGTTCAATTATTATGGATGAAGAAAAACTTTATATCGGACCGTCTTCCGTTAGAAATAAATAGCCAACCACCATAAGTAAATTTGCTTAGTAAATTTTTTCTAAACAAAACCTAGATCTCCGTAGTTTGGAGCCCAGGTTATGCAGTGGGTGCTTTCTAAGAGTTTTCCATTAAGGACGCCTAGATTTTAAAATTGAATAAAGCATTTTGTATGTGAGATATCTACAAATTTTTATTTTTATGCGAAAGGCCTATCAATGACATTATGTGTAAAAAATAACTTCGTTCAAATGGGCGCCGCGGGTCCGCTTGGTGGCGCACACCCGAGAGGTCCAATTTTCGATTACTCTTGCTCACAAATCAGGCTGAATTTGGGCGATGGCATGGCTGATGTTGGTTTTTAGGGCATCGGTGGTTTGCGCCTTATTGGCATAGACCTGGGACTTAATAAAACCCCACAAGAAAAAGTCTAACGAGGTCAAATCGCACGATCTCGGTGGCCAATTCACGTCGCTTCTGCGTGAGATAACCTTGTCACTAAACCGCTACCTCAGAAGTTCCATTGTGGCATGTAGCACGTCCTGTTGGAACCATATGTCGTGCACATCCATATCTTCCAATTTGGTCAAAAAAAATCGACTAACATCGATCGGTAGCGCTTTCCGTTGATAGTGATGGCAACGCCATCGTCGTTTTCAAAGAAGTACAGACCGATGATGCCGCCAGCCCAAAATCCACACCAAACAGTGACTTTCTGCGGATGCATTGCCATTTGGTAGACCTCGTGTGGATTGGCATGACCCCAAATCCGGCAATTTTGCTGATTGACGTACCCGTTCATCCAAAAATGGGCCTCATCGCTAAAGATGATTTTTTTACCGAAATCGGGGTCCACTGATTTATCTAAAACCGTTTGGAAAGCTTATCATAAATCATTTTCATTGGGTAGCCATGAACCCAAAAAACAAACATTACATAGATTGAAGCAACGTTTTTTATTAAAACTTCATGACGCGGAGCATAGATGGGTTTTAAAACAGCAGTCAGAATTGAAAGACTTAAAAAATGAAACCAAATCAAAGCGGATGAATGCGAGACTCTTCTTGAGGACAGATAATAATGATAAACCAAACCTAACTCAGTCGACAATTCCGAGTTTGATCACTAAATCTAAATCTGTACAATGACCAAATAACTATGAAGTTACGAAAAGAATAGATAAAGCCATTATGGATTTGAAAATAATTGTTGATATGCTGCCGTATTCTCTGGTAGCAAGCGAGGCATTCCAACGGCTCAGCTTTGCTGATTTCCCCGCTGTTAAGATGTATTGACTCAAGTCTGAAATATTCTTTAGAACGTTCGTGATGCCGCAGACTTATGAGAAAATGAAAGTCTAAATAAAAGATTTATTTTCAAAATGTGAGTAGTTAAGTGCAACTACCGATATAATAACGACCAACGCAAACAAAACATGTTCACTCCTCAACTTTACAGGACATTTTATCGTTGAGCACCAACGTCTGAAAGTTATATTGGATGCAGCTGTGCTAGAACAAGATTATACCTGTCAATACATCAAACAAAAATTCACAGAGATGGTTAATGAATAGAACCTAAGCGGCAAGATTTTTCTGGTGTTAAGTGACAATGCACCAAATATGGTTTGTGCCATGCGTGATCTCTATAAGTTGTGTGTCATACATGCTATAATTAGTGGTAAAATATTCCCTTTTCTCAGGTGAAGAAATTAAAGCTATAATAAAAAAGTGCAGAAAATTTTTGATCTATTTCCACCAGTGAGTAGGCTTCCAAAAAATTGACACTGTCAAAATCAGTGAAAACTGCCAAAACAAGATATCGATGCGAGATGAAACAGCACATACTTGATGATGCAGAGACTTTGGGAACAAAAACCGTCAAGAAACTTGTATAGTGTTGTACATGGTGGCATTACCACACTTTGCCTTTTATAGCGGGATACCATAAAACACCTTACAGATACCCTCAAATTTTTTATATTGGAGCTACGGTTACAACTCAACGCTGACATATACTCATATTGGAACTCTAGTCCATATCCTGCTCTAAGAAAAGCAGTGTTGAAGTACCTTTCTGCTCCACCTACTAGTGTTGGTACCGAACAAATGTTTAGTGCCGCTAGACAAATTTACGCAGATCTTCGAAGTAATTTACTTGGTGAAAATGTGGAAAAACTTCTTTTGTTAGCTTACAATATAAGACTTTATTAATTTAATTTGCAGAATTAAGGTTTGTTGTAAAATTAAAAACTAATAAATAATAAAATAAACTAACTAAACATATTAATATTAAAATAATGAATTTTGCCTATTAAGTAAAGAATACATACTTACATAGAAAAATAAACGTTTCTTTAATAAATAATAGTTTAAAATTTTCAAAATAGTAAGAATTTTAGGGGAAGGCATAATACCTTAGGCATATATTCAAATTTACTTAAGGTGCCAGAAGGGCATATTACGGCCTAGTTTCGGTTACGGTTTTGGCCGAAACTAGAAGAAAAGCCGAATATTCGGTTTCGGGTAAAAATCGTGTTTTGGTCGGACATTACTTCATACTAAGTTAGTAGCGTCACGTTTTACTTTTAAACTTGTGGTATAAATATCTCTTAGATTGCATTATATTCAAATATTTATTATATAATTTTATAATTATTGTATAGTATATATTGTCGTGTTACTAAATGTTTGGACCCACCCTGCACTCATTTGATAAAATTTTATTCATTTTAGTTTTTGGTAATTGGAAAAGAGTGCAAGTGGGGAGTCAAGGAAGGAAGATAGGGGCTTTTTGCCAAAAATAGCAGCGCGAGCCAATTGTGAGTATTTTGGTTCTTGAGTTTTTGATATTTGTGAAAATTTTGTGTTATCATTTCGCAGTAGAAACCTACGTTTGAACGTAATTGATTTGAGATTAATTAAGGATTTATCTATTATTTATTTTTGGAATTTCCATTTCCATTAAAATGATTGAGAAATTATGCGATTAATATTTTTAATATTTTTCCAGGTTTGCCTGATGAGAATCCGAAATTCAAAACATAAAGTTATAACATAATTATGTAGCAAGCTATATCATCCATTGAAATAGTTTTTGAACAATATTATGTAAGTTATAAATTAAATTTTATTTCAATTTCATGTAACATGTAAAAATTAATTTTATTAAAAAAAAAATTATTATTTAGTAATATAATAGTTAAAAACACATTTTATAAACTCCGGAACAGATGACTATACACATGGAGGTCGCCTACAGACAGAATAAACAAAACAAAACAATAAACTTTTTGCAAGCCAACAGGACGTCTTTTATCAAAACGGCCGCGCTACAGCACCTACTACAATGTCTCGTGACATTATTCTTGATTGAAATAATTTTTTTTTGTACTTTAAAAGTTAATAATTACATGTCAAAAACTTGGAGTAGTTGATTTACTTCCTTCTATGAAAAAAACATACGTATTAACTCAAAGATACCGGGATATTAACCAAAATGTATATATCTGTTTCATTAACTACAACAAGGCCTTCGATAAAGTTAGACATGACCAACTTATACAACTATTAAAACAGAATAACTTAGATTCTACAGGTATCAGAATAATAAGCAATCTATATTGTAGTGAAATTTTTGTAAAAAATTATATCACTACTACTTTGCTCCGGTCGGAACTTTGGCTCCGGAAAACATTCACGGAGCCAAAAATCAATCGACCGCTCCGACGGTAATTTTTGGTAAATAGCCCACTCTTAACTCTCTTTCTTGCCAACCTTATATTTTAAAAATTGTACCACCTTATAATTTAAATTCAAAAAATTAATACCACAAACTTCAAATTTCAAATAAATCTTAAAAAAAAACAACAGGGGCGGTCAAATTGCTTCGTAACACAACACAGTATTACGGACAAAAAGCGGTGATTTGTGCAGAGGGTAGAGAATCGGAACAGATTTAGATCAGAAAAGGGGTAAGACAAAGATGTATTCTGTCCCCGACGCTTTTTAACATGTACTCAATGGCAATCATGAAAAAAGCGCTAACGGATAAAACGGCAGGTATAAAAGTAAATTGACAACCGATTAACAACATTAGATATAGTAAACCATAGAGGACCTCCAGAGGATGGTTAATGAGATTGTGCAATGCAGCGAGGAATATGGACTTTCAGTTAACACAAAGAAAATCAAATTTATGATCATCTCAACCAAGCTATCTATATAACGACAAGAAAAAATAGAAAAAATTCCAAAGTATGAATACTTGGACACGCTAGTGAAAGATGGGCACGTCTATACAGAAGGAATACGTACAGTGAAAGAATCGGCAAAGTAAGAAGCATCTTTGTAAACATTAGACGGATGAAGACTGAGCCTGGACCTAAAAACCAGAATGGTAAGATGCTACGTCTTTTCCGTCCTTTTCTATGGACTAGAAGCATGGACGCTAAATAAAAAAAGCATGGATAAAATAAAAGCGTTCGAAATGTGGGTCTATATACAAATTCTCAGACTTTCCTGGAGAGATAGAATAACCAGAAAAGTACTGCTGCTGATAGTTAAAAAGAGAAAACTGCAGTATTTGGTCATATCGTGAGAGAAGAAAAATATCAGCTCCTGAAACTAATCACGTAGGGAAAAATTGTCGGAAAAAAAAGTGTGGGAAGAAAACGCATCTCGTGGCTGCGCAATCTTAGAGAATAGTACAACTGTAACTCCAACCAACTATTCAAAGCAGCAGTCTCCCGAATTCGAATAGCCATGATTATCGCCAACCTCCTGAAAGGAAAAGGCACTTAAAAATGACGAAGCTCTAGCGGCTGCCATCTTCATGTAAGCTGAGCACCAATATGCGCTTTCTCACCAACACTCGACAATACCAACGTGCTCACGTATGGTATGTAAATGTAATTATTACATTCATTTTGTGGTTTTTACAAACAATATTGTAATAAATTATTCTCAATTTTATAAAAACGCAAACAAGCGTTATTCAAAATATCTCTTTAATAAATAAATTAAGTAAATAAATAAATTATTTTAGAATTTTGATTTTATAATTACTATTGTTCCTATAGTACTTCCTAGAGTCTTAAAAGTCATCCGATCTTTTAGCCTTTCTCTCTTCTAAAAGACGAATATATTCACTCATCATGTTTAAGTAAAAATTACTGCATATTATATTATATTTAGTAATATCACGTAGTATTGTTTCGTAGCAGACCATCAGTGTGCGGTATAAATCCCTAAGCTCTGTCTCTGTCTCAATGCCTGGCCACACCGGGTACATTACAAACATACAAGTATGTACATATACTCATATGCTATGATCGAAATCGCAAGTTTGATCTATATAAGCTATGCATCTAGAAAGATTAGCACTTTGGAGTGTTCATTTTATTAATTTTACATTTTTAATTAAATTTAACCACTTCAAAATTGATGCGACGTGTTTGTACTTCAGTTGAAATAAAAATTACTTTAAACTAGCAAAACCAATTTTTACAAGTCATTATGTGAAATAAATGAAAAGAAGAATCGATTTATCTAAGTAACACACGCTAATAACAAATTTGGTGTACTTTCAGTTAACCCTCGCCACGAATTCAAAAATTTCAACTACATAGTAACAAAGGGGACAATTTTCTGAGTATAATGAAAAAACAATTTGGCGGATTACTTAATAGTTTTCGAAAAACCGGCATTTTAAAGTTATTAAAAGCAGGTAGTTGTAATACGATACACCCCGATGCTACGAGTCTCTCGACGGTAACTAGCACGTTGAGCTCATTTCTGTTGACGGTACGTGTGCTTTGATATACTCTTAATGTTTGCTCAGCCCGATCAAGCCTAGCGCTTCAAATGAGGAACCACACCTCAATAAATTCCAACGCCCACCGCCCACATCAGTTGAAGGAGATAAACGGTTTCCCCGTGGCACCTCCATATTGCCAAGAAGTTCATCGTCGTGTCAGTTGCGGTCGACACCCGAAGGAGTTCTATGGCTTCGAGTTCCACCCTTTGGGGAGTTCTGCCATTCTACAGAAATAATTTTAAATTATTATGTATTTTTCCGAACGCTTTCGGCCCCCTCCGGGCCTGTTTTATTTTTTGGTCTAACTCAACAACGACCTATCATAGTTGTGTAGTTGAAATTTTAAAATTCGTGGTGAGGGTTGTCTGACAGTTCCCCAAATTTGCTTTCAATCTGATTCTACATTCAATAATTCAAATTAACATTCATTTTAAAAACAAACAACTAGCAACTATATAATAAGTTTTGATAAAAACAATCTTTTAATTGACTTATCATTCCAAAATGGCAAAGCCAGATATTACATGTAAAAATTGTAAAATTACCGTTGAATGATTTTTAATTTCAAAAACAAACCATCACTCGAATCCAAAAACAGTAACGATCGGATATCACAAAATATCAGTAAATTTGAAAATTGGAAAGCATCAATTTCTACCATGAATCAACAATCTTGCTTTATTGATAAACTGCACAAATTTTGTTGCGAATGCACTCTGAAAATATTTTTTACACTCTGCACTTGAGCTTTGTTGACAAATTATCCGCTAGGTGTTAATGAGAATAAGTTCAGATGTTTCAAGTAAAACCATGAAAAATGCAAGCGGGTTTTATCAAAAGCAAAGATCACTGTAACGTGCAAATGCATGTTACACAATCTTTTGTTTACACAACACTATAAACTGCATTGACTTTATAGATGAAATCACTCTAAACTGGTGATGGTTTCCATTAATTAGAAAATATTTGTATTCTACAAAAACGTAACAAAATATCTCCACAGGTATAAGTTTACTGAGGTGTACTACCCTAACGTTTTAGAATTTTAACCGAAAATCCGAAAACCGAAAAAAAAATTAAACTGTTTGAATTTAACTTCAATTTTGATATCTGTAATTTACCAGTAACTACGACATTAATTTGATTTTACTAAATACTGCATTTCATGAACAGTATCCAGATTTTGACATAATTGTCAAATCTCAAAGTTTAATTTTGTTGACAAAATACCAGCTCCGAATTCGTTAAACTATAATTAACTAATTATTGTCGTTCACTAAAATCAACTCTTCTCTTTTGCACGAATTTTTATTAATCGCTGTATTTTCATTTACACCCTTCAAGGATTCTCACACAACTATCGTATCTCAATGAATTGAGCTCCCACCGTTGATTACGAGTCATACTGACGTAATTTTGATGCAATTTTCCTGTACTTCCCCTGAGTGCATATGTAAATAGTGTGACATGATACAATGAATTTACAAGGTATGATATTTTACGAACCCATTTTCGTCCGTTTGACGCATGACGTCATTTTGACGTATCTAGGTTCTAAAGAATCAAATGGAATAGTTCCCGCCGTAGTTGACCGCCAATACTCGGTCGTTCTCGCTATTTGTTTAACCCTAGAATGCTATCGTACGTAAAATTAAATATAATACGATACCCAAACGCTTACCACAACTTACGTAGGTAGCATGCTAGGGTTAATATCTGAACCAAGGTACGTCACAGTCCAGCCTGCGCAATATCATACCTTGTAAATTTATTGTATCATGATAGTGTGAGATTATTATAGTGCAAGATTGCATTATCATAAGCTAATAGACTAAATGCCCATTTTTGCTTTATCAACTCGTAATTCGGTCTTGAATTCAAGGATTATCGTAGATAAAAATGTACTTGATTAGAAATTTTCTATTATCGTAAATATGAAAATAGCCTTCAATAACTCTTTTCTATTGCAGAACAGGATTTGCTCAGAAAGTTTCGATCATTTAATTACATTAATGCTTATTTAAAACAAATGGTCCTGAAACTGTGTAAAGTCAGAATAACTGGGTAGTGTAGACTTTTTTAAATCTATACTAATATTATAAAGAGGTAAAATTTGTTTGTTTGTATGTTAGGGATAATCTCCGGAACTAATGATCCGACTCTGAAAATTCTTTTACTGATAGATAGCTACATTATCGTCGAGTGATATAGGCTTCATTAAATTATTTTAGTCATAAATCATGATCATAGTAAATTTATGAAGAAACAAGCACCACGATAAGAAATTGAAAACAAGCAGTACTATTAAATTACAACTTGCAAACATGCACCTGCAGATATCTATTTCCTACGTCGCGTAAAATGCTCGATTAGCTTCTTTTTTAACCGACTTCAAAAAAGGAGGAGGTTAATTCGGTTGTATTTTTTTTTATGTTTGTTACCTCAGAACTCCGTCATTTATGAACCGATTTTCAAAATTCTTTCGGTGTTGAATCAAGTATAGTTCCAAGTTAGTCCCATTATAATTTCATTCGTATTGGATCGTGAACTTCGAAGATAAACCGGAAAAACCCTCAAACTTCTCCTCAACTCTCTTCAAAATCGGCTTAATAACGCATTAAGTACTGAGTACCTGTACCTGTTTGATTACCTGTTTCTGCCCTGTGGGTCAGAATCGTTTCTTAAGTACCCTACGGTAAGTATAAGGTAAATAGTAAATACTGTAGTGGTATTCTCCAAAAAATATTGGAAGAAGCCTTTACTATCTTTTTTTTCTTAGTTTACCTCAGCTAGCTCTTCAATGGTCGGCAGCATTGAGCTCTACTCAAAAGTCGGTTGCTATGACAGTTACGGCAGTTATTCAAATGAATATCTCTAATCGCATACAAATCAAATTTAACAATTCAATGCTAAATATTATTAGAGTCGTACTTTCGATTTTACGCTTATCCAAATCGCCCGCTTATCAATAGAACCATTCGTTCCTACGAATGCAATAATTTTTACACTTTCAATTTAAAACAATTTAGGTCCAATTTATAATTTGCAGTTATTTCTTTTCCAAATCAGCAAAACCAATCAATCAATCATCAAAAATTATCCAAATCTCAAAAAAATATACTTCCAAAATAACGCAATAATGCATTTGCATCAAATCAATTTATTTAAATCAAATCAAATTAAAATACTACTCACAATTCTCAGAAAATATCAAAAATATCAAAATTCAGCGGGCATACAAATTTTCGCACCCGCTGTCGGCCATAGTTGGCCAAAAAAGCCTCTATCTCTATCTTTTCTCCCCACACTGTACTTTTCCAATTTAAACGTTTAAATATGAAATTAACAAATTTTTACAATTTAGCACAAGGTGGGTCGAAACATTTTGTTTCACGACATCTTAAAACCCCTGTGCAAATTGGAGTTATGGGCGCAGCCTAGAACGAAAATTCGCAAATCCCATGTTGTGCTACAAAACAAAAAATATCAAAATTTTTAAAGAAACTAATTACTTAGAATGTAGAGCAATTCAAATTATCAAAATTAAAACAAATTCAAAAATTAAAAAAATCGCTTCTTTTCCTTTTCTTTTCCAAACTTTTATCTTATATCAATTTTTTATTCGAGCTCCTAATGTTTCCATCTATTTTTCCTTCTTTACCTTCCACAAAACTATCTTGGTACGAGGCGTCCATCTTACCAACATCTTCTTCTGTCGCCCCCGACTCGTCAAAATCTTCCAACTTTTCTTTTTTCCTTTCTTAACTTCAACTTCATTTTCCGATGGTAATTTTATCGACTTTTCAATTATTTCAGCTTTTGTTGCCTTTTCTTGTGTTTGATCATCCCAATAGGTACCTTAGAGTACCTAATCAGAGGTAGAGGCAGAGGTACCTTAATCCGCCCCTGCTTTATGGTCGAACAATCATGGCTTTTAGGTATACTACCGATATTCCCCCTGTGAGGCCGAAGTTCGGCCAATCACTAATTAGCAGGTCAGGCGACCGGGAGGCCGCCTTACCTGCTATCTGAATATAAACTGATTACTGAACTCATCTGTAGAGACGAAACATAAGTCAGGTTCGTAAATGCTATTCCATAATTTTGATATAAAGGTTTGTTTATCTCTAGTATCAAATACAAGGTAGAGATTGTTTTTAGTGACCAATTAATTAGAAAATTGCCATTTTGGTCTAATTCGCATATGGAAAAAGATTGGTAATTATTGATCCAATCACTGTACTAAAGGTGGTTTTAGAGATTTCCTATGTAAAATTTCTTTAATTTGACTACCACAATTTTTTATATTTTGAACATCAGACTTCAAGACTTCAACATCCTGAATGCTATTCTTTATAAATTTGTAGCTTGTTTGCATTGTTGATAATGCTGTCTATTATTTTGAAATTTAATATGGTCGACTTGCATATTTTTTGTGGGTTTTCTTAAAGGCCCATTTACACGAGTTAAGTTGGTTAGTGTTTTAGTTAATTTTAACTTAATTTAACGTGTAAACTGTTTATTAAGTTGTAAGCGATAACTTAATACACAGTTTACACGTTAATTTAAGTTAAAATTAAGTGTAAATTAAGTTAAATTTAACTAAATCACTTATCAACTTAATCCGTGTAACTGAGCCTTAAACAATAAAATATCAATATTTAACTTAAGTAAGTAAATAAAGTAAATAAAAAAAAGAAATAAAAATAAATTTTAAGTAAATAAATTGTTGTAGAAAAACATAATTTTAGCCTGCGATAAACCTTCAACATTGATTTGAAAAACCTTTAAGCTGTTAACAATAGGCCTGTATTATAAAATAGTTTGAATTATCTGCATTCAAAGTGATTATTAAATTGTAAACGTGTCGTTCTATTTAAACGTTGAGAGATTTTACAAACGATAAGTTTATCGACTAGATTGTTGACAAGTTTCACAAATCACTATAATTATTAAGTGTGTATTATACAATTGATAAACCAGACAATGTAGTCAAACTTTCATGTGAGCCATGTGTTCAGAAATATTTTTTTCCACTACTAGTCATATAGGCTATCATTATAACTAGAGTGTGGAATTTATACACTAAAAAGTACCCAATATATGCACATACATATGCAGCAATAAATGTCTGAAATATGAACGTATATGCTTTAAAAATAAAAGATTATGTACTAAAAGGCAAACACCTTTAATTTTTTTAATTAATTTTACTGAGATATTTAATTACAATTAACAATGAGATTATACGCCAGCCGCATTTTTGTAATTTTTGTTACTTATTGTGCTGGAAGGTCAGTCCTCGAATAACAATTCTCCAAAGCTGTTAGGACAGATAGTAAGAAATTTTCGAGAAAATCGTCTCTGAAATATTGAAAATGAAACCGTTGAATAAAAGAAAGTACAAAAATGCACTTACAAAAATATCCACCGAATGTTAAAAATATGCAAAATATGTATTTTAAGAAGTATTTTATTGAATTCTGATTGCCTAATTCGGCTTTATCCATATGATCAATAGATAAGTGGTTTAAGTAGTGTAACTCGATATTAATCATATCAAATTTTTAGCATAAACTAAAAAATGCACAAAACACTTTTTCGAAAACTAAAATGTTTAAGTTATCACAATATATAAATACACTGTATTATCGCAAACGTTTTCACCATACTATGGCATCATCAGGCGATGAACTAGGACTAGACTAGCTAACTAGTCTACTAGTAACTAACTAGTAACTAACTAGCTAGTATGAACTAGGACTAGACTAGCTAGTTCATCGCCTGATGATGCCATAGTATGGTGAAAACGTTTGCAATAATACAGTGTATTTATATATTGTGATAACTTAAACATTTTAGTTTTCGAAAAAGTGTTTTGTGCATTTTTTAGTTTATGCTAAAAATTTGATATGATTTATCCATATGGATTTTGGTGACATGTCAATTTTAAGAAATATGCAAATTCATTAAATTGCGTGTTTTAATTATGACTCATAAAATAATCATAAGCTGCATTTTCATTATGACGGCACAATAAACGGCAATACTGATGTATGAATGTTTATTGCAGATGCAACAATAAATAAACAAATTCGTTTACAAACCCGTGCCTGGAAAGCTGTTCTTTTCAAAGATATTTTTGCAAAGTTTATCTTTTTTTAATTTTATTTTCTTAAAAGTATGAAAATATGCACTTATATGTCTTAAAAATAAAAACATAATATGAAATATGCAGTAAAAATAAAAACATATGAAATATGAACTCTCAAATTTTGGTTGTAAACTTTAAAGTTATAGAAACGTATAGATACAATTTTTCACGACTCTAGGAACAAGCAACAAAAATATGCATTTACATACAATTCCACACTCTAATTATAACCTAGCCAAGTCGCACCTGAAGTGACGTTTTTCAGACTACTGGTGTATAATTTTTTCATTATACACTACTAGTTAATAATGAACATATTGATATTTTTCTATAGTTTGGTGAAGACCATTATAGACCCCGCGCCTTATATTCCGAGGTGCGTGCACCTCGGAATATAATCTTGGCGCTAGGTCAATAATGACAGTCTTCACAACCTTGGCTTATAATATACTATTATTTTCGATTCCGAAAATCGAAACACCAAGTTATAACAGGGTGTCGCAGACTAATTCATTTAAATAGTTTTTGCACAATTTTATGTAAGTTATGAATTTAATTATTTTTCAATTCCTCTAACATGTAAAAATCAATTTTAATATAAATATTATATTGCACTAAACTATTATTTGGTTTTCTTCTGATTGAAACAATATAGATCAATATCGCCTTAGTTACAATATGTCATAACACACTAATATTTCCCAAGGGAAATATGAAACGTCATCTCATATTGTCCCTAGGGAAATATGAAACGTCATTTTAAAGTATACTTTGCGCACGGTGATTGGACAATCAAACATGCAAAACAAAATACTAAAGCCATCCCTGTTAAAAGTGACATTTAAGTGACGTTTAAAATAAAAAATGTGCCTACTTATATTTATATTTTAAAAACCAACCTAACTTTTTCTGAATTATTTTGCGCGCATTCTGCGCGCTATTGATCTAGAATTTTACATAAGGCTTCCTTCGACAAATTGCTAAGGGGGTTGAGAACGAGCAAAGGGGGGTAAATTTTTTGCTCAGTTTTTCGATATCTAGCGTCGTTTTCGAGTTATTGCAAATTCAAAATTTCAAATTTAATTATTGATGTAATATTAATATATTTAATAATATATTTTTCAATCAGAAGAAAACTATTGATTACAACACGGGAAATATGAATACATTTCCCTTGGTTGTCTATACATCTCTCGGGCTTTGCCCTCGAGATGTAACTAGCCAACCTCGGGAAATATACTATTCATATTACCCTAGTTGTAATAATAGCTATTTCTTCTGATTGAAACAATATAGAGCAATATCGTCTTAGTTACAATATGTCATAACACACTAATATTTCCTAAGGGAAATATGAAACGTCATATCATATTGTCCCTAGGGAAATATGAAACGTCATTTTAAAATATACTTTGCGCACGGTGATTGTACAATCAAACACGCAAAACAAAATACTAAAGCCATCCCTGTTAAAAAGTGACATTTAAGTGACGTTTAAAATAAAAAATGTGCCTACTAATTTTTATATTTTAAAAACCAACCTAACTTTTTCTTAATTCTAGACTTTTGCATAAGACTTCCTTCGATAAATTGCTAGAGGGGGGGGGGTTGAGAAAGAGCAAAGGGGGGTAAATTTTTTGCTCAGTTTTTCGATATGTAGCGCGGTTTTCGAGTTATTGCATATTCAAAATCTCAAATTTAATTATTGATGAAATATTGATATATTTAATAATATATTTTTCAATCAGAAGAAAACTATTGATTACAACACGGGAAATATGAATACATTTCCCTTGGTTATGTATACATCTCTCGGGCTTTGCTCTTGAGATGTAACTAGTCAATTAAAATGTATATTTCAGCTCGGGAAATATACTATTCATATTTCCCTAGTTGTAATAATAGCTATTTTATACCTTGACAACGAGATATATTAAGTAACCTATAATGCACGCTTATTATACCCTCTCATTAATAAAACAAACAAATCGTCATAGATACAAGCCACCGCAAACTAGAAACTTTAGCAAAATCAAATTCAAAATTTTAAATGTTCACAAATTCAAATGCAGTAAAATATAAAATGTTGTATGCCTTACGAGCATTACTCGATGTTTATGCTCTCGAGCAAATTAAAAACTCTCGGTCCTAGCGGCCCTCGTTCTTTTACACTGATTGCCATCGACATAAAAATCAACATAATGCCCTAGATACATAAATAACTATTATAACTAGGAACAAATATATTGTCACGTTATTTATCTAATGTTAATTATGTTATTTATATAATAGTTAATTTTTGTTTTCTTTTATAAAATTATTATCCTTTACAAAAAAGAGAAGAAAAGAATCAAGGAGGTGGCAGCAGAAAGAAAACAGTGAAGGGTGAAAATAATACGTTGTCGATTGAAATATGATGTATCTAAATTAAAATAGTAAATAAAAGGTATTATATAATTTCAGTACAATATGCATATTGTGTTTTTAATTTTATAACAAAAAATAATATAAAATTAAAATTTTAAATTGCAAGATAGTATAAGTTAAATAAAAAAAAAACTAGAGAAAACTCATTGTATCCTACTTTAATTACCAAACTCCGATGAAGGAAAAAAATGCCAATGCCTCAACAGAAACCAAATTATAATTACGTCGCGACGTCGTCGTAATGTAATAAATTGTTACATCATAACTACAAAAATTTAATGTTTTATTAAAGTCGTGATAAATATAAAAGTTTAAATTTTGTTACAATAAAATTGTTTACTTGAAATGAGTTTCTAACAAGCTGTTAAACTTTGTTCCGCCTTTGTATTAGCTACTTGTATTTATACGTATAATAATAATATGGCACTTTAAACTAATACAAATAGGAATTAATAAGATGAATAATAGGGTGATTCTTAAAAATATCAATTATGTGGCCTTTTTGTAAACACTAAATATCATTTATTTGGAAATAAATTTATTGCTGGAACTAATGGAATTTTAAAATATAATAGTTCAAAGAAGTAAAATAATCGTTTAAAATTTTAGCAGAACCGAATCAATGTGGTATTTCAACCTTGATAAAATATTGATATATTTGATAAAACCACTTTTATTGCTGATAACAGAAGTACACAAGAACCTTACAATTTTGATATACTTAATATTACATTTACGTAGATATAGTTTTTAAAAGTTTCTGATTATTGCGTATTAGCAAGCGCAGCATTCCTGAATTTTAATAAGTTATGAAACAGTTTATTATTTACTTTCACCTGCCAACCAATCAAAAAACTATTTTGTTTTATGTTCCTATCGTCGGGAACTTGATATTTAGTTGATAAAAAAATATTTTAATAAAATAGAAGCAATAGTTTAATATATTTATTAATTATTTACTAGTATTGTGAATAAAATAGTATATTATCTTAGCGTTTGGCTATAATAAAATATTAACCAATTCGACACGTAAAATACCATTTCTATGAAGACAACTCAAGATAAAATATAATAAATAATTTTTGGCGAACCTTTATTTATATACTTACTCATTGAAGATTTATTTGTATGAATTTCAAATATAATAAAAAAAAATTTAGACGTTATAAAAAATATTTTAATATATTAATTTTTAACTTGTGATATAATTGAATTCAATAGTCTATAATTGAACAAATTAACTAAACAATATTTTATAATGTTTTTTATTAAGCTTTCTGCGTAGTTTAAAATATAATAAATATTCTGATGAAAGCGTAAGCTACTCAGAAAGCTTAATAAAAAGCATTATAAAATATTGTTTAGTTAACTTGTTCAATTATAGACAATAATTATTATTGAATACAAAATAAATATACAAAACTCAGAAAGTATTAATTTATAGTTTCAAGTTTTGAATAAAATAAAAATTAAATTTGATTCCAATTGCAATATTCTACATACATGGTTTGATTCTGTATTGGATATTATGTAAACTTAAGACAAACTTAGATATTTTAGAGAGCCATAATATGTCACTAATATTGGCCGTGTCAGGCTAGAAGTTTTCTCTTTTTGGTTCTAGCGATATCAGTTGCAAAGCACATACTCTATCGCTTCATTTGCTTCGTTACACTTACGACAAATTGAACTGTCAACCAGTCTCATTTGTATATATGTCGACAGATATATATATATATATATATGTCGGAAAGAAAATCTAGGCGTATTTTTGAAAATTTTAGTGTATACACAACTCTTTTGGTAACCGAAATTCGTCTGTAAAGAACTTAAAGATAATATACCGGATAGACGATAGACCCAGGCGCAGCCAATATTCCAAAATTGGTCTTGGTATAGGCCCTAAACCAAGAGAAGAATCGAAATAAAAATTTGTAATAACTCTCTTAAAATACTTTTTTTTACTATGTAAATGCTACTAAAAAATCAAGTTACTTATAGTTCTGCTTATAACCCATGCCTTGGATTAAAACGTGTAACCAAAAATAACCAAACATCTCTTTTTTTCTCAGAGCGGACAACAAGAAATCGTGCGAAACTAGTAAATAATCTAAACTATTCAATTTAAATCAAGTTATACAACCCAACTTACATTTTGTATAGCGTTATCATAATATAATATTATATTAGGTATTATATTTGGTGATCAACAATCTATAACCAGAGTTTAGAGAGAGAATGAAAGAAATGTGATTGGAGTTATAATATTTATTAGGTTCATTGAAACAATTATGGATGTTCAGAGTTTCGGTCCATATAATACTGATCTATCTTCAGACTTTGTTACAAAGTCATACAATTTTTCACTCCCTTCGATCTTTCACAGCTTTAATTTTTTTACTTAAATGTCATCACAACTACTCAAAATTTCTCATAGAGCTTCCGGTTGGGCGGTCCATTTGTTGACTCAACAAAATCTTGCTGGTCCTTGATCTTAAAAAAGCTTGAAAAGTTGGTGATCTAGTAATGGTCCTAATTGGACTCCCTCTCTTGTAAGCCAACATATATTTTATCAAATTGTTATAATAAACATAGTATATTTATAAATTTATAAATTTATAAAGTATATTTTCAATCATCAATTCTCCCAAGTCAATCGACAATGCGACCACATAATTTTCAACGGTTTGTTTGTGAACCATATGCAGTGGCGCAGCCAAAGGGGGGGGGAGCTAGGGGGATGTAGCCCCCTATAGCCCCCATAGTCGCCTATGGGCACTACAAAATAACTTTACTATAAATAATTAGCAATCAGTTTCAATTCTTAATCTTAATGACTGCTATTTATTGAAAATAAGGATAGGTATATTACAATAAAAAGATTGGCAACAAAAATCAATGATAAATCTTTCGCCCTGAGTTATTTCGGAAATGCCGTACTTAAATTCTCACTTTAAGTTAAGGTAGGTAACAGTGGTAACGCAATAATTATACTCGAAAATAAGATAACCACGCTTCTTTTTCCGAAAATTTTTTGTCTGCGTCTCGTCGCTTGCCTTCGGCGCAGCTCGCTTCGCTCACATCTTTTAGCCCCCCCATAACAAAATCCTGGCTGTGCCACTGGCCATATGGCCTGTCTTTCTGTTTTGATATGGACCGCTTTATTTCTGTTGAACGTAATGAACGTAAATAATAAGATTAAAAAAGCAAAAAGCGTGAAATTTGGTACATATTGTGGTGTTTCAAAGTGATTCGGACCAGCACCCTATGCATTTTGGTGAAATTTTTGTATTAATAATTAAGTTGTAACTTTGTAGGATTTGTTAGGTGGGGACCAATCACAAGAAATTGAAGGCTTTTTGCCAAAGATGGCCGCACGAGCCGGGTGTGTGATTTTTGGCTCCTGATTTTGAGTAAGATTTTGTAATATTTTTTGTGAAATACTTGAATATTAAAACTTGAATTATTTGATGGTATCTTTGGTCAGATTGGACAGCATCTGAATTTTATTGTGAGTTATACTTGGATTGATTATTATTTTTGGATTACAATTTTTTAATAATAAAGTTTTTTTTTGATGAGCGAGTATTATTTGAAAATAGTTTTGATTTTGATTTTAATTAATGGTTAATTAAATTTTGATATTTTAGTGAAATTTGTAAGAGTGCATAGTGTGGTCGATTGAGATAAAGCACTTAATATTACATTGATTGATAAATTAAAATCACAAGTTCGAACCTTGAAAGAATAGTTTTAATTTTAACTTTTGCAAATAATTTTTGGATAATAATAAATAATTTAAGAAGAGAATTTTCTCTCAGCGGTAGTTGTAGTTGATGACTATCACGGGAACTCACTCCTGAGAGAACTCAATGCTCTCCGATCATAAAGCTAACCGAGGTAGACTTTTAAAATAGTAAAGGGTTCTTTTTTTTAATTTAAAGAGAATACCACTACAATATATTTAGAAAACTTGATTGCAATACCAAATATACCAGTTGAGCAAGCTGCATTTGACCCAACCAATTTTTTGTGTCTGCATCATCTATTCGTCCAGAGAATGCCACCATCCTATATTTTGAATTTTATATCACAATAGATTGCCAATAATTCGACAAAAATAACGTTAAAAAAAAAGTATTTTTTCTATAATGCACAGAAGACTGCAAAATTTGAGCAAAATTTTATCATTATTGGTGTGCTTTCATAGTGAACTTAAAAAAAAAACATATTAACTTTTGCTGTAATAAGTACCTCCTACATATTATACTGTAACAGGATATTGCTTTATGAAAATTAAAAAACAAACTTTTTTTAGCATTATGCGAGAAAAAGTGAAACAAAAAAGGTTTTCTATAACCGATTATGAAAATTCTTTTAGACAAAAACTATACCCTTAATGGTTTTAGCTTTAAGACCGTTGAAATTGATTTTAATTATTACACTGGTCAACACAAGTTTTGTTTCCTCCAATTTTTTTTCTGTTATTGGGTGTTTCTATGGCCCTGACTATGAAAAAAATACTGCGAGATTGCTAACAGCTTTACTTTTTGAAATATACAATTTTATTATTTTGACCTAAAAATGCAAGAAAATGTTAACAAAATTTCTATTGTACACTATCAAATGATCTTTTATAAGATTTCCTTGAATGAACGAGGTTAGGTAGATCTCGTTGCAAACTCCAGCAGTAGTCTGCCATCATATGTGAGTCCCACCTTCCCCTATAACGCTCTTCCATTGTCCGAAGATCTTGATGAAATCTTTCACTCTGCTCCTCACTAAAATCGCCCAAATTTTGTGGAAATCGGTCTAAATGCGAGTGCAGGAAGTGGATTTTTATGCTCATGTTGCACCATAGCTCCTGAAAGTTCGATAGCATGCACTTAACAAGCTCGACATGGTCGTCAGATTTCTTGTTGCCTAGGAAATTACTCATAACCAAAATAAATGAATTCCACGCTTTGGATTCAACTTTAGTCATTGATTTCACAAAATTAGGATCTTTCACGAGTTGCCTAATTTGTGGCCCATCAAAAATACCAGCTTTCAATTTCTCTGTACTTGATCCTGGAAACTTGCGTGAAAGAAAATTGAAATATTCGCCACTTTTGTCAAGCGCCTTCACATACTGTTTCATTATGCCGAGTTTAATATGAAGTGGTAGAAGAATTAAGCAAATTCTTTTCTTTTAAACGAGATGCTAAAATTTCAGAAGCTTCTTTCGGTAAGTTCAGGTCTCTTACTAAGTCTTTCTTAATTCTTTCTGATTAAATGGTTGAGGCTCTGAAAGGCTAAATTTGTAGTCTGGATCAAAGTCTTCACATGATGTATTTCGTTTGGGTTCACAGAGATTTGGATTAACAGAAGAATTAGATGTGCTGGGTTGTATCTCTCGTGATTTTAATTAAGGTCGTTGAGCAGAAGACAAGTTAGGATATGACCACTTACTTCGATTTCTAGGGTTAATTCCGTTTATTTTCACAACGCAGAAGTAGCAGTCGTCATGATGGTTTCGAGGTTCTCGCCAAATCATGGGTGTTACGAACATTATTGCATCTCTTTTTCCACTGAACCATAACCGTAGACATACCACACATTTCTGGCATACAATATGAGGAACCCATGGCTTGTCCTGATTACACAATTTCATTTTAAAATATTGATCATACGCAGTTTTCACAAAGTCTGATATAGGTTTTCGATATTTTTCAAATATATATTCACCACAAATATAGCAAAAACAATTTGGATTAAGCACACAACATCTTCTTGACAAAGCCATATCGAAAACAACAACAAAATGTATTTTTGTATCCAATAACAAACGAAAATCTCAGTAAAAATAGCAGTAAATGAGAGTATTTAAGCCTTGTTTTGCTAGAAGTTGGCGTCAGCCGCAAGTGCAATATCTAATGAGAGCTGCTGCGCTTCAATTGTATCGTCTAGCAATACCACATAACAGAAATTGCATATCAGCAGTTACTCAAGGTTATGCTGCTCATATTTTATGCAATTTCAGTTATGTGGCTTGCTAGACGATAAAATTGAAGCATTAAAGCACAACAGCTCCCATTAGATATTGCATTTGCGGCTGACGCCAACCGTAACTGCACTGCTGCAACTACTTCTAGCAAAACGTACATTTAGCTATAACTCAAAAACAAAAGCTGTTAGAGCAAAATTGTTGCGGAATTTAAAAAATACGCATCAATTTGAGATAGAAACAAAAAAAATTACAGGAAACAAACAACTTTATTTTTTTTGTTGCCCTGTGTTATTAATTTAATTTTATTTCTTGAATTGTTAATATAATATAAATCAGAAGCTCCTACCAGTAAAACTATGAAATTACATATCAACTGTAGCACTTTGGAATTTTTATTATTTTATGTATTATTCACAGATTTAATTTATTAATAATTTTCGTTATAATAACTAAACTAAATTTAAACAAAAATAAACTTAACAAAATAACAACCTCAAAAAATAACAAAAGTATAACAGAAAATTGTTTGCCCAAGTTTAGTTATAAAAATATATAGATATAGTAAGAAAGTTGTAACTACATAATAATTAAAACAAAAAAACTTTTAAATTGAAAACTGTTGATTAAGTTTAGTAACTTTAATTTAAATTAAATAAAATATATAAAACATTTTAGGTTTTAGAACAGGTAATTCTGGATAATTATTTAAAATTTTTATACCCTTTTTGAATACAGCTATAAACTTAGGTACAATGAATAAAAAGAATTATTTAATAGGCTATTAAAACATGAGGTAGATTATTATTATATTAATAGATCTAGTTTATATACATAATAAATTAATATTTATTTTAATAATTTATATTATATACATAATAATATGTTATATATTAGAACTATTGGAGTATTAAATGGGTAATATAAAATTAATAAATACAAAGTGTACCAAAAACTTGTCTAGCTGTTGCTTTCTCGTATTAAATGTATCTAAGATATTATATTATAAATATTAGTAAATTAAAAACTTAACAACTCCAATAAATTAATTAAATTAATTACATATTAAAGGTATTGGTTGGTATACATAAAATGAAGCACATGCTAATACTCAGAGAAAAACCACCCCCACTATGAAATATTCTCTATTGCAGGGAAGTAGAATGAAGTAGATACAACAGTACATCGATTAGGTAACTTCAAAAATGTTCTAAGTATCTACTGGAATATGCTTTCAACATTAAATAATCATTGAGCATACACTAATAGTGGTATCTACTTTACAGAGTAAAATTTTCTTTTCTTAAAATATTAGCATGCACCTACTTCATGTACACTTGCAACCCAATTTTTTATGTATAATTATAATAAAAATATTGCAGATTAAATACATTTTAAGTTTTATTTTCAGACTTCGTTTTCATCTGTATTAATACTAAAATAAAATAAATATTCCTATAATTTTATTTGGTACACTAGGCATTTAATTTGTATCTACAGCTATGAAATATACTATGTCGGTACCTACTTCAGTTTTGTACGTATGATAATTATAAAAGCTCTTTAAATGTAATATTTAAGAAATATAAAACTAATAAACAGTCCAATGGAAGGCATTATGGCAGAAGAAGAGTTACACAGATCAGTATCGCATGTAATACATTGAATTGAATCCTTGTAATTATCGCAATAGTGTTCCGGGGCACATCCTCGAACTACACTTAATAACGGATCATCTAAAAAAAATAAAAACAATTTTAGTCATCAAATCAACAATATTATTGCAAATCAAATAACTGACTACACAAAAAATTTTCCCAAATAAAATACACTATTAGTATAAATTTCACATTGTTTTCACCATACTACGGGATTAAGATGCATTGAGATTCCAATTTACAGCTTGATCTAGTCTGTAGTGTAACTAAGAAATGACGATACGATTTTTTTAAATGTCGATTTTCACTACTTATCACGAATCTATCAATTATTTTTTAAAGTAATTTCTTTCGTAATTTTACGAAAAAGAAATTTAAATATTAAGAAAGAAATTTAGAAATTTAGTTTTCATTCATTTAACCCCACACTTGTTAAATTTAATTTTAACAAATCAAATTTGTTTTAGGTTCTTTATGGATTCTAGAAGCTATTTCGACATAAAATATGTAGTATTTCTAAAATCATCAATATACTGTGGTGTTTCAAAGTGATTCGGGGTCCACTTTATGCATTTTGGTGGAATTTTTATTTTCATAATTGAGTTGAAAGATTGTAGATTTTGCTAGGTGGGGACGAATCACAAGAAATGAGAAGCTTTTTATCAGGGGTTGTCGCTTGAGTCGGTTCTGCGACTGTTGCCTCTGTAAAATTTTTTTGAGATTTTTTTAAATTGAAATTGTGAGTAGTCATTTAGATTTATTTTGAATAAAGAAAATTTAATGCGTGTGCATTATTGCGTTGTTTGAAAGTTTGAATTTTGTTTGGAGTTTTTTTGATAATTTGCTACCGAGCGGTAGTGAGGTGATTTAGTTGATGAAAACCAATTGAAAATATTTGGAAAATTAAAATTTATAAAAACCAAACGTGGCGTTGTCGATATCGCGTCAAGTTGATAAGTAAAATTTATAAGTTCGAACCTTGAGCAAAGAAAAAATATTTGAATTAAAATTATTGCAATTGAGTATTTTTTTTAAGATTTTGGAATTGGATTATAATTATTTTGGAAACGCTAGAACCTTTCGCCCTAAAATTATCCCAACTACTTGCAATCCAGGGCTACCCTAGGAAATGAAATATGTAGAAAAAATTTTCTACGAAAATTCCACAGAAATACACTGCAGGCCAAAAGTTTAGATACAATGAAGTAAAATTACTAAATAAGTTCATAACACCGTCCATTTTTATAAAATATGCAGTGTTATAACCATATTACACAATCTTTGTCCGTTGTCGTTGGTCTTTTCATGGATCGTGAATTTACCTGCTACTTCGCTAAGATAGTCCTCTTTCCCTATTTGGGCATTAAAGTCTCCTAGCATTATCAATATATCACGCCTGGGTACTGCATCAGCCATTTTTTCCAATTCCAAATAAAATTGTTCCTTTTCGTCGTTACTTTTATCTTTGGTTGGTGCGTATGTAACTATTAAGCTTATATTTACCGGACTTAAAAAATGTACTATGGATCCACAAATCAAAATTCAAAATATTTAAATCTCGTTGACGTGTCTTAGTAAGAAAAAACTCCTCCAAAAGAATGGATCTTCAGTATGTATGGTGCTTACTAACAAACATGGAGGTGGTTCAATTATGGTGTGGAGTTCTATTTATGGTAACAGCACCAAGCATGACTATAAGTAGCACGAAGTTTAACCACAGATCAATACATAAAATAACATGGATGAGACCGGGAGCAATTAAAAATGAAGAAGGAAGCCAGATAGACCACGTCTGTATATCGAGAAAAGGTGCAACATCTATCAAGGACGTAAAAACTTACCGCGGAGCAAATGTGGATTCCGACCATTACCTAGTGATTGCAAAGTTAGCGCACATAAATATTCACAAAAGAAGAAGAGATAAAAACAAAAAACTAGTACTGGAAAAATTTGTGAATGTGAAGATTAAGACAAAATACGCAGAAGAAACAGACAGAATAGTTGATAACATAGAAAAAGAACAGGACATAGACAAAGAGTGGGAAAACATTAAAATGACAATGCAGACAAGTGCAGAAAGAATAATAGGGTTTCGGAAACAAACAGTACATAAAAAATGGTTTGATGAAGAATGCGAAGAGATGGCAGATCGTAAGAAAACAGCAAAATTGACATGGATGAAAACAAAAAGAGAAGAGGTTCTAACCATATATAAAGAAAGAATGAAGGAGGCAAACAAGATGTACAAGAAGAAAAAAGACAAATGGATAAATGACATCATGAATAGGATAGATGAGTGTAAGAATAACAACGTTAAGAAATTTTATCTTGAAATGAAACAACAGATAAGAAAACGCAAAGTAAACACTAGAACAATGAAAGATGAGAACGGAAAAATTTGTGAAAATGAAGAAGAAATAAAGGAAATATAGAAGAGAAACTTCCAGAATCTGTTGAACCAGCCAGACGGCAAAAACGGGTCGGTAGAAACCGTAGAACAATCAGAAGGATCAATAGTACCAGAACCAACATACTGCGAAATAAAACCAATACTGAAAAAGATAAAAAATGGAAAAGCAACGGGAAGAGATGAAGTATGCGGAGAGCTGATAAGGAATGCAGGTGAAGAAATACACCAAAGAATATACAATTTAATTCTTGAAATTTGGAGAAGAGAAGAAATGCCAAAGAAGTGGAAGTCAGGAAGAATAGTACCAATCCACAAAAAGAGAAATATAGTAGAATGCCGAAACTATAGAGGAATAACCCTATTACAGGTGAGCCGCAAGATCCTGTCGACACTCATTCATAACAGACTAAAAATTGAGATTAGAAACAAAGTCGGTGAATACCAACATGGTTTCAAAGAGGATCGATCAACGATAGATGCCCTATATGTAATGAAACAAATAACCGAAAAAGCTTATGAACACAATATAGGGCTACATCTGCTATTTATCGACTTTGAACAGGCGTTTGATTCGGTTAAACGCGAAAAACTATTTGAAGTGATGGTAGAATTGGGCATACCAAGGAAGTTGAGACATCTAATACAGATGACAATGAAGAAATCGAACGCAACAGTGAAGATCGGGACAAGCAAATCTGACGAATTTCCAATCAATAGCGGAGTCAGACAGGGTGACGCGCTGTCGACAACTCTGTTTAACATGGTAATTGAGAGAAATGTTAGAAAATTAGATAACAGAGCAACGATTGTAACGAATTAATGGCAAATGTTAGCATACGCTGATGATATGGTAATTATCTCCAGATCAAGACAGAAAATGATCGAAATTTTTGAAGAAATGGAGAAACAAGCGGCAGAAATGAGACTGAAGATCAATGAGAATACGACCAAGTTTATGAACTTTAATAGAAACGGAGAGCCAAGACAAGATGAATTAAAAATCGGAAAATATACGTTTGAAGAGGTGGAAAAATTTAGGTATCTGGGAATCCAGCTAAGCAAAAACAACAACAGAACAACAGAGATACTTGAGAAAATACAAGCAGGTTGGAGAGCATATCAAGTAAACAAGAAAATGTTAAAAAGCAAGAGCATATCTATAAGAACCAAGGTGAGAATATACAAGACTTTTGTGAAAACGGTGGTCACATATGCTGCAGAGGTAATGAACCTGACTAGAAGAGAAGAAGAAAGACTGAAAGTATTCGAGAGAAAGTTGTTGAGAGCGAGTATAGGCCTAAAGAGGATTGAAGAAAATGTGTACAGATAAAGAACGAACACGGAAGTAAAACAAATATTGGGTGACGGAGACATCGTGAAACACATTAAGGCACAGAGAATACGATGGCCGAGACACATAACAAGAAAAGAACCACAAAGTGTTTTGAGACAGATTACGGACTGGAGACCAAGTGAGACAAGACCTAGAGGAAGAACAATAGATAGGTGGTTAGACGAGGTGATAAACGACCTTAAGGCTATGGGAGTAACGGGTTGGAGAAAAAAATGCGAAGACAGAATGGAATGGAGAAAAATAGTGAATGAGACAAAAACACATGCGAAACTTTAGAACAACGAAGAAGAGAACAAGGAGAGTAATTCACCTCAATAAATGAATTGTAAAGACTTTTATAAAGTAGGAATATTCCTAAAGAATGTATACCTGATTAAATAAAAAAAGTACATTTTTCCGTTGTTCCACTTAATGCTATAAGGTGCACTGATTCTCTTTTTTGTTTTTAAATTACTAGGTCCTACCGTAGTAAAAGATGATAAAATAATGCCTTAAAATGATTTTTTGTTAAAATTCCAGTTTATAATGCACATGAACTGCAATTAATTATTACCACACCTTTACTGAAACTCCTTTTTTAAATGTCAATTAAAATAAATAATTGATGGCAAGATATTGTTGTGTCCGCACTAAGTGATGAAAATGGGTTGCGAACTTAACAATAAGATGACGGTATTTGCAACTAGAGGAACTACAAAGCAAAACTCTATTTTAACATTTTATTACTAGTGTGTGTTTTATTTTTATATATTCTTAATTTTGATTTCAGTGTTTGTTTAATATTTTATGTTTGTCTAGTTAGTAAGTTTTTTTGTTTCGAATTTGATTTTTATTTTATGTTTGTATTATGACTCACGTAAATGCCGACAACAGCAATATTTTAAATAATAAAAATCTAGATGTAAAAAAAAAGAAGACAGTTTAAAAATGGATATCCAAGGCGATAGAAGAATTAATCAAAAAATAAAGTTAGTCACATAAAGATTTGAAAGCAGTCGGTCGACGAAGGTTTGAAGGCAGTTAGTCAGAAAAAGATTTGAAAGCAGTTGGTCGACGAAAGTTTGAAGGCAGTTAGTCAGAAGAAGATTTGTAAAGCGGTCGGTCGACGAAGGTTTGAAGGCAGTTTAGTCAGATATTTAGCAGAGCGGTCGGTGAAGAATAAATTCAAGAAGGAAGATAACAGTGTTTTTGTCTATAGAAAAGCTGGGGTCGGCTATTTGCGTGAGTTTTTGCTATTGTTAAAATTTTGTTCCTATTTTTTTTATATTTTAACTTTGCAAATAAAAATTATAAAACCGTTATTTTATTGTTTACTTGTAACAATCTTTCACATTCGAGAACCTACGTTATCCCATTGACGAGATAAGAGGCGCGCATAAGGTCGCAGCAATATATACTAACATTATAATTCTATAGATCTCTCTTTAGTTTAAGTTCTTTAGTTTGAGAATCTGGAACGAGCTTATTGATTTTTACAAATGTCTTGAACCCTCATGTTTACCATCCCCTTTCAGACTCACCGTCGCCAAATTTTCTGCTTGCAACTGGATTTTTAACTAGTCTAGTTGCGATATTAAAAATTTCAAATCAAAGCTCTTGAAATCTTTAAATATAAATAATATTTATTAAATTCTTTAACACATATTTCACACGTACTTCATTTAATTATAAAATTTTTAAAAATATTGAATTGAAAATATTTTTCATCCGAAAACATTTAAATTAATTCAATTTTTATCAAACCTTTTAAATCCCATAATCTACCAATTAAAATAAATATAGGTTGTTAATTAATTTATTTCGTGTGTAATATTTGAAAATACATTAGTTGAGAGCAATTTCTAAATTAACTTGTTGAAGTAATTAATAAATATAGATACTTATATTTAAAGATTTCATTCAAGATAGTATTGAAACTTAATCGTAACGAAATAAAAATAAAAATTGCATAAGATTATTTAAAAATGAAAAATATCTTTTTATGTTATAAAATTTGATATTTATAATTCAATATACAGCAGTTGCACTAAAGTTTATAATAAGTAGATACATATATTTAGAATTGACTATTTTGGTAACATATCAAAACCAAAACTATTTTCAATTACAAAATCTTATGCCAGAAATGAATACGAGGCTATTTCGATATAGTTTTATCCATTACACATATTATTCATTACATATCCACTATTCCTTATTAAACAAAGCAATGCCCCAAAGCAGTTCTACAATGCCAACTTGGTTTAAAAATATTCCTATATATATATATATATATATATATATATAAAGTTAAATTAAATTAAATTATATTGACAATGAATCAAATTTCGAAACGTTAAAATAAAAATTAAACAAGCATGATTAAGATAAATAATATTAATTTTTGTTTCTTCATTAAGATGACGCTTCCCAATTTTAAACTAAACTATCAAAATGTGAAAATCAACCTCGAATCAGCCACGGAATTCCCAGGCTATGGTTGCTCTGATTGAATCAACCGTAAGTTGATGCTGGGTTAACTCTAATTCGATGTTGATCTTCTGTTACACAACTGGGCCTTACGCTCAGTTATTCAGTTACAGGTTAAATCAAAAACTTTTGTTTACTAATAAAATACATTAAAAAGCTGTTTCATTGTGAAATATCATTATTTAACCTAATTTTTTTAAATTTCACCTGCAACTGAACAACTGGGCTTTAAAATTATATATACAAAAACTCATACAAACCAATGTCTACCTGAATAAAATAATATGGTGCCTAACTGTTTAAAATTTTTAACCTTGATCTTTAAATACCAATGACATTTGCTTTTAGAAAAGTTCTAAACTATTTTTAATTTAAAGCTATAAATAAATTTACAAAAATTAATAACAAATATTTGTGTAATATCTACCATCTTAAATTGAAATTGATGGTTTTGTTACCAATAAAAATATGATATGCACATTGCTAAGCAACACTTTAAATAGTAGTTTACGTTATAAGGACGCAAATCATATATTGCTATCCGATGCATTTCGTTTGCTAACATCTTGTAATCCTAATGATGCAATATACTATTATGCTATTGATTTTTTGTTTACGTTAATAAAAATACGTGTTTGTTTACACGTCAAGTAATCAATTCTTAAAACTCTTCCTTGTTTTTTCTCCTTAAAATTGTTTGTGAAATGTGATATCATAATTTGCTTCACTAATTAATTCTTTAATGGCCTTGAATGTCTAATTAACAATTTACATTTGCAACACTTTGCATAACGATTTACTATGCTCTACTAATTAAGTATGTTTATTTTTATCCAGGACTCACCCTTTTGTTCCATTTTATGAATAACGCATACGTATTTAGTTCCAAATTGTGGATACGCTTTCACAAGCACCGAATGTGAACAATCTTGATCAGCCGTTGTCTTAACATCTATGTGGTCACAATACTGATGAAAATCTGATTTACAATCGTAGCATTTCAAAGCTGCACCTGAAACAAAACATTAATAATTACAATTTTAAAATAAGCAAACCTAACAAATGTTAACAACAAATTGAATTATAAAAAAATTACGCTATAGAAATGATAAAAATTACTTTAAAAATAAAAACTTTGTAATACGATATAAAGGCATACATTCCACAATTATTTTTGCTCATCAGTCGTATATAACATTAAAAGTGAGAGAAAATATACCAAATAAAATTTTTTTAAAAATCAATAAATTTACTAAACTTTGAAATAAATGGTGTGCTTACCAAATAGCCAAACTAAAGGACGTCACGTGTCTAAATGAAATTTTAGGTTAAGTAAATAAAAATGAATCCTTTTTCCTATACTATAGGATAAGAAGTAGAAACATACTATGCCATCTATCACTTCGAAAACTAAATTTGAAAAGAAATTTCAAATTTTATCACGTTTTTGTACCTAAAGGCACGTTTACTATAAATAGAAAATAACTTAAAAAATGAATTTTTAAGTAATTTGTGGTATTTAGTAGTATGTGATGTTATACTTAAAAATTCATTTTTTAAGTTATTTTCTAATTACAATTTTGTTTATTTTCATAAATTTTTAACCCCCTGACCTATCAGAGATTTGTTTTAAGAGTGGCGCGTAGGTATATGTCTGTCTATATATAGTTTTATAGCTTTTTTCAAATTATTAATCTTTTCTTAAATTAAAGATAAATATGATACGTAATACATATTTTTTTTTAAATTTTAGTTTTTAAAAACATTGTATATTTTCAAATAAATTAAACTGATTAACATTGTTGAAGTCTTTCCCTCTCGATAATACTACAAGTTTAAAAAAACGTAACAGATGATAATTATGTAAATATGTACAACAGTGATTTTATAATTCATAAAAATTTTATAAATAGAATAGAAATAAATTTTCAAGAACGTCATTGTATATTTTTACTTTGATCTACCACATGTCTATAAAATAGTGCTTTCTTCTCAGTCTCATCAGTGAAAACAAAGAACTGTTTATTGTAAACACTCAAATAGTAAACTTATACTAAATAGTAATACTTTAACAGCTGATTATTAAATGAACTCTTAACAACACATTTTCAAAAGCCTACTTTTTTTTTAATTTTACAATATTATTTCAAGTTAGGTACCACCGGTCAGTATATTATAAATATTAAAAAACGCTCCAGTTTCAAGTTAGTTTTTTCAAAAGCGATTCCGACAGGTCATTAATTATAGTAAAATTATAGTAAAAATCCTGCCAATAAAAGTATTTTCAACTATCTTTCAACTTCAAGTTGAACTTCAACTTAAGAAGTATGGTACTGTTTATCACTTGACCTGACTTAAAAAGTTTTCATTACACACCAGGCCAATGACCTGGTTTAGTTTTTCAAAGTTACAAATTATTGAAATTATGATTAAAATTAACATATTATTTCACTTTTTCGTTTTTCAATGCAATACTTATGTACCTCGACTCTTGAATAGAAAATAACCTAAAAAAGTTTTAGAACCTTTTTAAGTATTTTTGTGGTATTTAGTAGTATGTGATGTTAAAATAATAAAACCTAACAAAATGTTAAAATAATAAAAAAATTTTTAACTGTGAAGTAAATAATACATACTACAAAGAAACATAATATTTAAAGAAACTAAAATGACAATAATTCACATTTAACAGGGTTGAACTTAGAAAATTTGAATAAACAAGAAATGTTGTGCTTACCAAATAACCAAACTAAACGGCGTCAAAATTTTAGGTTAAGTAAATGAATATGAATCCTAAATTTTCCATACAATTATTATAAAATTCTTGATTGTGGGTTTACAGCTTTAAAAAGCTAGCGTCCATAAAAGTGCAGTTCTGTAATAGTGCCTTCAAATGTTTATTCTAGAATAAACTATAACTGTAGGTGAAAATTCATTTCTGGTGTAAATATCAGAAATGTGAAGTAAAATAAATATGAGGTGGATTGTACCAAGACAATACAAGACTAAATCTTTCCAACTGTTTGCGTATTGAATATTTGTCGTTTTTTAATAGGGTTTTACCTGAACTAGTGGAGTAAAGCAGATAGCATTTTTAAATTGTTTATTACAAAACCAGAACAACAATCTTATTTCAAAATGTTAAAATGGTTTTACATATTATTTTGTATAGCTCTACTACTCTACTACTCATCCAGTGCAATAGGAAATTCAAGCAATTATAATGTACTGAAAAGACCTTCGGTATATACGGGGATTCTCTAACTAATGTTTGCATGACAAAATTATTCAACTTCAAAATTTACATAATATTGTATTCAATGTAAATTTACGCAACAGGTGTTGGGTTCAGCCACATAAAGCATTGAATACTAAAAAATGAATTTACACAAAATTACAGATCGAACATAACTTGATCGATTAGAGAAATTGCATAAAAATTTATAAATTTTTTATTATTGCTAAAAATCACTGTCAAATGATGAAAACTATCAATCAAATGAATATCGCATCACCACAAGATATAAAGATATTAATTTATTGTTTTCCTTAATCTGTTTTTATTCGCCAATCAGTAGTAATTTGTAGCAAATTAAATCTGTCGACTGTCAGTAAAACCCCAATAATTTTTTTAAAGTGTTATATATGTAGGTGATGTAGGTATTATACTTTAGTAAACTTTTGTTTACAAGGTTCTTAAAACAGTGGCGGCTCGTGGGGAAAAATTTTGGGTAAGCCAGCAATATTTTATAAATAGATAAAATCTGCGGAATATGTAAAGATTTTCTTGAGTTATAATAATATGCTCTATTGAGTCATTTTATTTAAATAATAGAATTACTTGCAGTTACTCGAAAAATTATTTGGACGCTCCTATGTTAGCAATGTAAATTGTACTTTTTGAAAACTATTTTTAGCATATAAAATCACTTTTACAAAAATACTTTTCAGACATTTTTTGTAGATAATTTCATTCCCTTCATTTTTGTTTTCAAACATTTTTTTATTTGATTGATTTTTTTTTTTCGATTGAGAGTGACTTAAAGCAGTCTCGGTAAAAATCCCATAGGAATCCTTTGAGAAAACCATTATGCATTTTTAATTTTATTCAAAAGTTTTACCGAGTCTGCTTTAAATCACTCTCAGTCGAAAGCGAGGCAACAAAATAAAAAAATGTATAAGAACAAAAATGAAGACAATAAAATTTGCGACAAGAAATGTCTAATAACTATTGCTGTAAAAACAATTTTTATATAATAAAAACAGTGTCCAAAAGAAGCAATTTACATTGCTAACACAGGAACGTTCAAATACTTTTTCGAGTAATTGTACATTATGTTATAATATTTAATAAATTAATTTCAACGTGTACCAAACGTTGAAAGCTCAATAAAAACATTATTATTAAACGTTTTATTAACTTGTTCATTTTAAGATTATTTAATTTAGTTATAATATTTATAAACAATAATTGATTCTCTTATTTTTGCTCTTCGCAAATCTGTCTATGACATTGTCGTGAAATGTGTCCGTTTTTAATAATTCATCAAGAATGTAATTTTGTATTGATAACCTAACAGTGCAAGTGAAGATAGGCGATCTCGCAATAGCAATATCTACCGCTTAAACTATTTTGCAATAATTAAAACAGACGACAAAGTGCAAAATATTGCTTAATTTATTTTTTTGTTATTTAATTCATTTATTTAATTTGAGATAAATATTCTTTTTTGTCATCTAAAAAGCTTTAAAATGCCGCTTACATGTGTCCGATAAGAAAAACTGTTTATGGCGAGGTATCATAACTGCAAGTATCTGGTAGGCACGGGCCTAAGCGCTGGCTATTGAAGCTATAGTATGTTGCTGTATCTGCGTCGTCATGGTCCTACTGTTACATTGCGCTATATGGACCAAGCTAGGCCAGTGCCTACACTATAATACTTTGAAGCAGATACAAAAATAAAAATATAAAACACGCTAATTTTTGCAGCTGTTATTGCAATTTATTGTAAGTGCAAATAATGAAAAATAACAAATATTAATTGTCCATAATATTAAAATATTAATTATATTGTACATAAAGAAAATGTTATTTATGTTCATTAAATTTTGGGTAGGCCGGGCTTTAAAACCGCCACTGTCTTAAAATCATACCAAATTTATCCGAATTAAAAATATGACGTAGGACGGATTTTAATTTGCCACAACTTCAGCTACTCATAACATAAGGAACGTATGACACGGTCAACATAAATCCAAAATGTGACAATATTCTGTTGAATAATATTGGTATTCAAAATTCAATCCTTGACGCTTAGAATCGACTATATGTTATACTATTTATTTAGTTTAATAATAATAATGATTTTTATGTATATACATTATGTAATTCATGTAGGCAGTACGTCTAATACAATAAATAATTAGATTTAGTTGTTCAAAACATTTACCGTTGGTTTAGAAAACATTTTAAAGTAATATTAAAGCTTTTAACAAAGAAAGCTATTTTTACATTATGTTTCGTTAGAAACTTTTTGTTCTCTTATTTTGTGAACAATCTTACATTATCCACGTTTTTATACGTTCTGACCTAAGATTTATTCAAATACATTATAATTATATTACTTTTTAATCATGCTGCAAACTTAAAATAATTTCAATTAATAATAATTAATGTTTGGGTTAGGCATATTATGGCAACCATCCAAATGCAGTTTTTATTTATATGTCGCTTTACATTATATGAAAACATAATAAAAAATAATTATTTTTGATGTTTATTTGCAAGAATTAAAATTTATTGCTTACGATCTTTACTAATTTTATTTCTTGGTTAGAAAGTAGAAAAAAGTCTTTCTAAATGTTTGTCCAATTGTTATAAATAAAAGTTTACTAAAAACGAATTCAAAATATTTGTTAGTTTTTTTAATTAACTAAAAATGTTCCTCCTTTCTATTACCATTAACTGAATGGCAACTAACAATACGAAATGTATTTTTACATAATTTTTTGTTCTAAAGAGAAGGTCATATACCATTGCCCTAGTTTGTCTTTTTATGTATGAAATTAAATTTAGCTATCGGAATGTTAAATAAATGTAATAAAAACCTCGATTATTAAATACTTCGTATGTGACAAAATGCTTTACAAAAAAAACTATTGGAATGGAAATCAAAAATGGAATTCTTTGTTTATTTGTTAAAAGCGTGGGTACACGGGTATTTAGTTACATTTTTATTATTATAACAATAAAATTGTATATTAATAATCATTGATCTTGAAATTCTTTTCTAGTACGAATTAGGTGTATTCTTATGTAATGCGTGACATCATTTAAAATTCTGCGAGTAACAAGCAGTTAAGTTAAAATTTGGTACGAGACGACAGTATGTCGCCTCCGCGCGACCAATAATAAAAATGCATTCATAAATTTTGCAGCCCTCGATTTTCTATTTATCAAGTATTATTGAAATAAACTATTTTAATTTGACCACTTGGTTTTATAAAGCAGAACTATAATTTAAAATAAAGAAATTCTTACCAAAATGTGCGTAATTTAATAAAAATATTGTTATAAACACTAAACGGAATATCCACATTGCCATTTCTAAAAGTTGTTATTTTCTTAAATTTGTAAATGCTATTTAATTGAAATACAAGGACACACGTTACTAAATTCAATTTTCTGATGCGCGATGTAAACAACTACATCACACTAACACTAAATGTGACAGACGCCCGCGCTTTCTGCAAAAGGATTTTGAAACTGGCGGCTAAATGCACTGCGCTTCGGAACGTTGCGCTATCCAGGAAGAAACTTCTTTAGTTTATGGATTATATCGGAATAATCGCAAAACTAATTATAATTACAAGGTTGCGGGTGGCGCACGCAAATCGAAACTCGTTGCTACGTAGGAAGATAGCCATGATTCGATCAAAATTATTGAAATTTTTTTTAATCGATCAGCAAATCACAATCGATCTATCCTAAATCCCATTCCATCGAATAGATGCTACCTAATGTATTTCTCTTGACTTTTGCTTAATAATAAATGCTTAGAATAAACAAGCTTCCAGAGTTATGATATGTGGTGCGTTAATCTTTTTACTGCTTTAAATAAATTTATATATAAATACAAAAAAGTTTTCATAAATAAAATATACTGCTTGTATACACTATAGCATCGTCAGGCAATGAACTAGAAAACTAGATGATACTGTAGTGGTAAGTTTGCCATAATCATACTTACTTTGTATTTTATTTGTAAAAACTTGGTATATTTTTGTTATTAAAAAAATTAACCAAAAGTTCGTTTTAGATTTATCGAGTTTCACTAGCTAAACCAATAAATTGAATGATTTTTTGTAAAAAAAAACAGATTTAACTATAATATTCCCATCTACTTAGATACACACAAAATATTTTGAAAATAAAAAATTGCAGTATCTACCTATAAATTATTCAAAACTTTAAACTACATATTATTTTAAATAAATTTTGTGCTATTAATACAACTCGGAAATACAAAATTAGAAAATGATATATTAGCTGTATTCTTTTTACCTATTTTAAGTGAGATTGCACTGAGATACTCAATTACTCAGTTGAAAGGTTGTTTTTTTTACCGTTTTGACATAAGTACTGTGCCGTGCCGAACTGATTCTTACGTGACAAAATTATCCCCTTCCATACCCAAACTGATCTTGCTACTTTGAAGTGTTACAACTGAGACAAATTAGGAAATGGCCCGGATTGGTTGATTTGAATTAAACTTGTCACTTATTGCAATCATTTTAATATTTACTGCACCTTAAATTTTTAATTCGTCTTTTTGAAGTTTATGTTGACATTATACAATAATACAAAAAACAATTTGGTTAGTACTACCAAATTTCAAAATAATTTAATTCTAAAATTTATTTCAAAATAAATTCTGGTTGTTCTTTTTACCTTATCTTTTTCTCACTTTGACTCAGTTAATCTCAGTTCGTTTCAGCTCACTTCATCTCAGTTGTACAACTGAGATGGAAATAAAGTAGGTAAAAAGAATAGAGCTATTATGTAGTTAGAAAGATACGTAATATTTTTTTTCTAATTATGTTTCAAAAAGTGTCACTTTTTGACACTCAAAAGTGTGTGAAAAAGTACTACTTTTCCACCCTAGTGCGGAAAAGTAATACGAAAAGTAATACTTTTCCGCACACTTGTGAAAGTGTGCGGGAAAGAAAGAAAAAGTTCTAATCTACTTTATTGATAATATTAATTAACGGTTGCATGTAGTTTGTTTTGCACATCCGAACACTCCGACCTATCAGACATATTTGCTAGTATTCTAAAAACACAAATTGTATAACCATAAAAAAAACGTGGACACTTACCTGTTCACATTGTAATGGCTACTATCTATGACCTTACCTACTGTCTATAATGGGCTACCAACCGCAAAATACAAAAATTTTATAGTATAAACGCCTATTATCTTTTTTCTTGAAAAATGAGAAATGTTATTGATTCTTTTTGAAACATAATTAGAAAAAATATTGTTCGATACTCGTGGAAAACTACCTTTTCCTAACTTGTATCGAAAATATCTATTTTTTGACTCCATATAAATATTACAATCTATCCCGACTGGAATAATAAGTAACATGTTTGTATTAATTAATCAATTACATAGACATAGTAGAGACCAGCACATTAGCTGACCTCTTTTATACTCTATTGAGAACAATCAATACTTCTGTTTGCTGCTTCAGATCCATCACAGTTTCCAAGTCGTCATTTACGTTGTGGTAGATTTATTGGATCAAATCGTTTCAATCTTCTTATAGTTGGGGCTAAGAAAAGGTCCGGTGTTAAAATGTTGGGGTGGTCGCCTAAACTTGTCTGGTATTTGGAGCTTATGACTGAGATTTCTTCTTTTACTGTTTTAACTCTCAGGTCGGAGTGTAACACTGTGTTGGGAACATACCATGAGGAACCACGGGTTCCTCACGGGGCGGGAGTAGAGACGGTCGTATCTCAAGGTGGGTTCTAATATGTTGAAACAAAGTGACGTCCTAAATTTTCGAGTCTCACGTTCGGGCGTCAAAAGAATAGAATGCGGTTTTGTTAATCAAATTATGTTCAATCAAGTGTTCAATTGCACGTTACCGCGACAAAAGAATAGAAAGTTGGAATGATATAACGTTTTCAAAATAAAATAAAAATTCTTCTAATGCAAATAAATAATTCGTTTTCCAAAAATTTATAAAATCAAATCCAATTTAAATTCAATGTAAAATGTTTAATAATTTTAAAAGAGAACGAAGTTTAATTTCTCTTATCCAAAACGTCGGCTTATCTACCTCGCCACACGTTCGCTCTTACAAATATAATTTCAACTCTTCAAATTTTAAATATTCCACATCCAAATCAACTTTTCACTATTGTTTCTCCAAATCAATCAAATCAATCAACATACTACCGCTCAGTAGCCACTTATAAAAAAATATCCAAAATCCAAATATCAAAATATCAAAAAAACTACACCGTAATGCATACGCATAAAATCACTTTATTCAAATATTCAAAGTTATTACTTACAACTTCAAAAATAAATTTCACAAAGCCAAAAATTAACGAACCAAAAGTCGCATCGCCAACTCTTGCGGTGACTCGTGGCAAAAAGCCTTAAATTTTCCGTGATTGGTCCCCACCTAACAAATTCAAAATCTTACAAGTCAACTTAGTAAAATAAAATTTCTACTAAAATTCACAAGGTGGGTCTGAATCACTTTGAAACACGACAATACATAATAAAAAATAAATCAGGTGAAAGACTTTAAAAGAGATTTGAATTCTCGATTGTACACATAAATAAACTTATTATGGGTACAATAATAAACATAATTTAAATTTATGTTTGTTTAAATTTTATGTTTGTTAAATTTATGTCAATTTCGATAGATAGACCAAAATAATAGAGTGGCGTAACGGACTACAAGTCTATAACGTGTTAATGATGATGATATTTAAATTTTAATTATATTATATTGTACTGTACTACATTAAAAAATTGTAGAATTTGCTTTCCACCTCTTGAAAAATATTTTGGATGTTTTATTTACATAAAAAAATTAAATACTAAATTTTCGCCGACGAAATAGGTCAAAACAGCGACTGCGAAATGTCCCATCTTCTAGTTCGGGAACCTCTGATAAATAATATGCCCAAATCAACCAATTATCAGTCTGTTCATCTAATTATTCAGTAGACACTTCATTCGTTGTACACAACATCGTCTACTTAAAATGAAATATATTATAAATCGTTGCTTTCTTGAAATAATGTTATTCTTCAAACAACTTAAAGCTAAACAAAGGCAATATAAAAATCACCTAACACTCCCTCACAGCAAGTAAAGAAAATAAAATAAATGTCAACATAACAGATACCCATGAAGTGATATGTAGTTATTTCACTAATTTTCTAGAACTTTCCGATTAGATTGGAAAACACACCTAGACGCTCTAATAAATAAATTGAATAGTACTTATTATTTAGAGTAATATCTTGCAAACTTCTTTGTATTTTCGGATGCAGTCAGTTGGAGTAAAATTTGAGCAACCGAAAATAATTATGTTCTATAGTTTTATAGAACATTGCATTTCCGGCAATAATCGGTAACATGCAGATTCATGAATAACACTTCATTTCATCAATTGTGATGAAATAAATAAATAGTGATTATGATAAAAAAATATCCAATTTTCTTGGATAGTCCACTTTCCCACGATCCTAATAAATTAATTTAATCAATGGAAATGTAGTTTAAGTTGTGTAACTTCGATATTAACTACGCTGAAAACTCAATAATATAAAATGTTATTAATGTTTAATTAACTTGTTCTGTTAAAAACTTTTTAATTTTTTAAATTATACTTCTTTCTGCAAAAATTGACTGCACTTTCCAACGTCTCCTTGAAATATGAATTTGTGCAAAATATCGATTTCCTTCTCGATGATGACTTAAGGGAGGCTACACACAAGCCAACTATTTAACTGTTGTAAACTAATAGAGTGTTATTTATAAATAAATTATAAAAACTATTTTTAAAAATATACATTTCTTCTTTAATATTAAATTACAAAATACTACAACAGGTACACAATTAGATACAAAAATAATTGTAATACTTTTATCAGTTTTAATTTTAATCTAACTGGACGGATTTGTTTATAGCTTTGAACATAAGCGCTATGATTTTAATTTTCCTACGGACGGATTTGGGTTATTCAAAAATTTTAAGTACCTATATCATTGTAGGCACTAGTTTAATAAATAAATTTTAACAAAATAAATACAGTTGCCACTCCTGTGATTATTGATGGTGCAGTTCTAACAGCTAAATTACAATTATCTAGATCGCAAACTTCACAGTCGCTGGCTTTTGCGTTGATCAATCTACAATAATTTTCTGGAACGCAGCCTCGAAAAATATAATCATTTGGTGAAGCTAAAATATTAATAGTATTAATGTATGAAAACTAATTAAATATAAAATTAGCTTACTACTGTGTGGGTTCTTTGCTTTTCCGCAATAAATGTTCGGACCTGCACCGGGAATATGTATCGCAGGGGACGATTCGCAAGACATTGTAGGAACCGTATGGTATGCATGGTGAGAGAAAACATCGTCACATATGTCTTCACGAGCAGAACTGCATGAAAAGCATTGAAGAGAATTTGCTGTAAAAAAATTAAGCATTAGAAAAAAATTTGAATCTTGGCATTCGTAAATGTGGACTTAAAACCTATTTGTTTTCAGAAATAACTTTAATATTTATTTAATAACTGAAATATATACATTTCAACTCAGAGTTACTTCCATCTCTTTGCGTTTTTTGTCTGCTATATCAATTTCAGCCTAACCACAAAATTTATATTGCTCACTAATTTTAGATTATTGAATTTTTTCTACCCTTCAATATTGCATGTTCTATAATGTATTATATTGTCCATAATCTGTTTACATTTTCTGAGCAATCAATATTTGATCGGTAATATTATGTGATATACAGTGCAAACGTTGATCAAAGACAATCCAAATAAAAATTTCCCCGATCATCTACAGCCGAAATCTTCATTTTATTTTTATAGTTGGCAATCCTCTTTCTTTCAACTGACTTATAAATATCTAAAAATATAATACCGTGGATTTTGACCACAAATCATTTTTTGTGAATTGTTTTATATGAAATATTTCACTGCCAATGTTCGCATTTATTATATATTGCAATGGTTTTTTTAGCAAAAAGCTATGTTCCCAAGCATTCCCAAGTGCTCCAAGCCTGCTCCCAAATGCGGGAGATGACATTGTCGTATCTCAGGGTGGGTTCTCAAAATAAAATTCTAAATAAAGTTCTAGGTACCAATTAAAAGATGCAATTGTTAAATCGCTTGTTCAAAATTAAACTAATACCAAATCCAAATTAAAATTTCAATGCTTCTCAAAATTTAAACCAAAAAAATTGCTTGTCAAAAATAAATAAATTCTTCAAAAATATTCACTTGCATATTCTTCAAAAATAATATAATTAATATTCCAAATCCAAATTAAATTCAATGTAAAATAAATGTAAAATTTTATTACTTCTTAAAAGGGAATGAAGTTTCAATTTTCGTTGTCCAAATCGCCTGCTTATCAATAGCACCATTCGGTCCTACAAATGTATTTTTATTTTTAATTTTTCCAAGTTTCAACACAATCCAAATCTAATTTATAACTTGCAATTATTCTTTTTCTAAATCAATCAAACCAATCAAATCAACTATTGTTCAGTAGCCACTCATAAAAAATTTATCTAAATTAATTCCAAATATCAAAAATACGCAGTAATGCAATCGCATAAAAATCACTTTATTCAACTAAATCAAAATGTTACTCACAATCTCAAAATAACAAAATCTCAAAAATAAATCTCACAGAGTCAAATTTTAACGAGCCAAAAGTCGCACCGCCTACTCTTGCAGCGACTCGTGGCCAAAAGGCTCTAATTTCCTGTCATTCGCCCCCACCTCTCCAATTTACCATGTTACAATTTAAACTTCATAAAATCAAATTTTCTATCAAAATGTACCGGGTGGGTGCGAATCACTTTGAAACACGACAATATTTTAGCTTTTAAGTAGGCACCAGTAGCGTAGCTACCAAGGGGTTATACGCGGTGCCGTGCATCGGGGACCCCAAGCTCAGGGGGCCCTCGGACCCTAAACAGAAAACCTCATATTGAACTAGCTAAAATTCTCCCACCTTCGGAATGTAAATAAAATAGGTTGCAACACGACTTTAATCATGGCAACACATTTCAAAGAACACAGGAGAATTACCAACAAGTTTCTTAATTAACTTGATAAACCTAAAAAGTTTAGTTAAGACTCCAGTTTTTTTTGCATCTTTGCACCTTTGGTTACCTAGCTACGCCGCTGCGGCAGGCACACATGAATATTATTACTAATTTACTCTCTTTATAAAACCTAGTTTTATACGATTCATGACTGATTCTTCTATTTATTTCCACGGTGTGATTTTCTAATCTTGATTTTCTCTTTATTAATATCTTCTTAAACATCATTTTCGTTTTATTTATACCTATCAAATCTATTAATACAAGTACTTACAGACTGACAGTAAAAGTAATATTAATTAAATTTAACAATAAATCAGTAAATAAATTGTACTTTTTATGGTTTGTCTGAAATGATCGCATTTCCTTCGCTATCAAACTCAAGTTCAACATGGCTTCTAATACAATAATATACTATTTTCTAAAAATGTCAAAAATACTTATAAATAAAAATACTTTACTATTTTGTGAAAGAAATTGTTTTACTTCACTATTGCCTGCTATATATTTTACTAAACTTTTAGTGCCGCCCGTCAGAGTCAGTAACAATACTAATAAGTAGAGACCGGATTCTATGCATTTGCATATTTGCATATGCATTTGCATATTTTGGTTGTTTTTTCAGGATATTGCATATTTCAACTGAAATCTATTGATCGTGCATATTTTGACATATTTTCTAAAATTAAAAAAAATGCATAAGACAATTTAACATTTAAATTTGGCAGTACCAACAAATTAATTGTTTGCCATTAAATGCGAGACCTAAAAATATTATATGCTACTACTACATAGTATATAAGTAGATCTATATAAAAATAGTATTTTTAAATAAATTAATAAAATTTATTTATTAATAAAAATATTTTTTTTTTAATAAAATTAATAAATAAATTAGTATTTATTTAAATTTGATGATGCATATTTCGACCATTTTAAATTGCATATAATTCGGTCTCTACTAATAAGTAAATAATATAGTATAATGAATATCTTATACCTTTGAAGAAAATTAGTACTTAGTTAATTTGTTACAAATAATTGCGAATTATGCAATACATAAAATTAGGTTTTTCCTGTATTTAAATATAGAATAAATACAAAAATATTTAACTTTATCGTAATTTTTTCGGTAATTGGTTGAATTCTGCCAATATAGGTTATTTTAAATGCTCAAATTTAAATGTTACATTTTTCGTTTTATATTATTTATATAAACAATATACATAAATTGCTAATCTACATAATAGATATTAATGTGTTATAAATTAGTATAACAATTTTCAACTATTTCAACTTTTCACTAGATATTAATCTGTTATAAGTTAGTATAACAATTTTCAACTTAAATTTCTTTCAATGCACTTTATAATATTCTATAAAATATGCAGACAGTAAGTATGTGCGCAATAATTACTGCAATATTTTGTAAAAAAAGCATGAATTATTATTAGTGTTTATCTACTGGTAAAGAAAATTTAGTTTGCTTACCAAGTTCTATAAAAACAAATATTAAAACACTAATCAAAAATAAACGATGATTAAAAGTAGCCATTATAATATTATAACTGTTCCTTTGGGTGTGTATATTACGATTTAAAACTTGTTTTGTGAACCCGAGCCGATACCAAAACATCTTTTTGAGATGTGTGTTGCCTAGCTCATAAAAAAAAAAATACCTTACAACCCAATTATTATAAAAGAAACAATATTAGTAATAAAATATTTTATTTAATAATAATAAAATTAAAGAGCACTTCAACAGTTTTAAAACTTTAAAGGAAACTAAAATTAATATGTGATCTTTGATCACTCGTTAACTAAATTAGTACACATTAACATAAGGGTTAATTTTAATACATTGAACAGTAAGATTAGCTATCAAATTCTAAAGGGCAGAATCGGATGAATGTAATTATAATTATACATATCTTTGGGGATTATAGTCGATCTAAGATATGAATAATATAGATGGCGCGTCGTTTGCAAAGTCTAATTTACATCGGAAAACTTCAGATAATTTAAAAAGTACTTAATCTTGTAATAATATTAAACATTCACCACAAAAAAGCGAAATATTATAACCAAATAACTACGTCTATTCGATATTACATTTAACTCTGTTCAAATCTATCTTATTTATGACTTTACCCGGTTCAGTTTAGGCAACACGCATAGCACTTCAATCGCAAAAATTTCGTTATTGTAATAGCGTTTAACTTCAAAGCAATTTCATTGATTTACAATTCAAGGTTGTCACTTTAGTACAAATTCCAATATTTTTCTTAAAAAAAAACAGACTATAGTAAATCGAACTTAAGTCAATTTTTGTCATATCTGAGTTATTTGCACCATCAGATGCAGAATTTTAGGTCTTTCAATTGTATTAAAACCTTAAGGTCTGGTATTATAAAGCATAAATAAATTACTAGTTAATTAGTTTCAAAGTAAATTTACTTGACTACTAAAATTTACGAAATAATATTTGAGTACTATAAAGGAAAGTAACCAAGTACATAAATAACTAACTTAATATTTACTTTCCTATTGTGTTTAGTCGTTTTGATACCATGGTGCATGAGATTTTATGATACGTTAGAACTAATTTTTAAACTTTATGGTTATAGCGTTGATTGAAGAATGGTATTAGTAACAATCAATCAACGGTTATAGTTCCTTTTACTAATCGCCAAAGATATTGAGATGACCCTAGCTATACAAATCTATAAAAATTGCTTAATCCTTAGCTGGGTATCCATTATTCAACATGAGACTCTTCAGTTTTTAAAATCTTAAATTAAAATTAAAATGCTCAACTTTTCTATTTAATCTGTGGCCTTGCAAGCGCACATGTTATTCCAGCTGGCGTCTGGCCAAACAAATTTGCTGCGATGTAATTTTAATGCATCGAATATTTTACTAAATTCTTCAATTTTATTATTTTGTTTTCACTTCACTTTATTAATTAAATAAAAACATCAACTCAACTTAAGTTATTTTATTACTTTTTAACAATTAACAATTTTAAATTATTATTGCGGGAATGATGTTCATCCGCTCAACGCGAAGGCGTGAGCCCAAGTCTTCTATCCAAGCCCCACTTTTTTCTAGTTTTATTTTTCTCCCCACCTTATTTACAGCTAAAACCTTATCTACATTGCATCTTTAGAATAAATAATTTAATAATTTGTAATAAAATTAAAACTTTAAAATAATTTTACAAAATAAATGAATTAATGGTTCTATGGTTTCGAAACACGACAATATATTGTCGTGAAACAAAATATTTCGACCCACCCAGGTGGGTAGGGTGGCGTGATTGATTTAGCGAATGAATGCTAATATGAAGTCGAAGGTTCGAACCTCGACAAGGTGTAAAAATTTATAATTTTATAATTGAATAAGAAAAAAGGTCGTGTGCCAGCCGTAGCCGACAGCGGGTGAAATTTTTGTATGCCCGCTAAGTTTGAGTTTTGATATGCGATTTTGTTATTTGAAATTGTGAGTAATATTTTGATTTTGATTGATTAAATAAAGTGATTTTGTGCGTTTGCATTATTATTGCGTAATTTTTAGATGATAATTTTGAAATTTGATAGTTTGGATAATTTTTATGAGCGGCTACCGAGCGGTAGTAGATTTGATTGATTTGGTTGATTGGAAAAAGAAAAGATCAAATTATAAAATTTAAATTTGCATGGTGAAATTAAAAATTTAAAATTGGTTTAAAATTAAAAGTAACATTTGCATTTGTACGAGCGAGTGTGACCAGCTGGCGATAACAATAGGCATTTTGGTTACGCATAAGTTTAAAACAAGCGAGCCCATTTAAAGTTTTACATTAAAATTGTATTTGAAATTAAATTTACGATTTATTGGTTTTTGAAGAATTTATTATTGAAAAAGCATTATTATTTATCATTTTAAAAGAAGGGCAAACACAGAAATCAACAGGAACCGACTACTGAGCGTCTTATTTTGTTCTCCACTGTAAAAGCTAGCTGGGTAAATTAAAGATTGTGCCGGGTAGGTAAATTTACAAAATCTCACAACAATATAGAAGCAAGAATCAATGGCAAGTAATGTAGACTACAAAAAATAAAAGTACCATCGATTATAGTAATTTTACAGTAATAGAAATTACTAGCGATTACATACTAATACTAAAATGGAATCCAAAAGAATACTGAACATATTCATAAAACAAACTTTGGAAAAGATTCAACTTGGGCTGTACACCACAACAGTGTAGTCGGCGCGGCCAGGCACATTTTCACTTTCAACTTCTCGCTAAAAATAACAAATTTTTCCTCAAATCTACTATCAGCTACTTTCCGACTTTTACTACTTCTAGATAACTGAAAATAAATCACTTATTTTGTTCGGGTACTAAGATTTGAAAATAGCACGATATTTTTATCAGAATAGCGACTCGAAACACTAGATTACATAAACTAGTAATAAGAAATTTTATTAATTAAATAAGATAATATTTCGTTAAGATAAAATTATTCACAGTTAATAATTATTAATTATTATTATTGTCTATTAGCGGTTACTTCATTTGCATGTTTCGTTCTATGGTTTTCAAATAGGTAATGATTAAGATTTTTTTTAGATTTTCAGTTTATTATTTATGTAACATTAATAATATTACTCTTAAAAGTTACACTTTGACTATCTGAAGTAATAAGAGTTACGTCAAAGTGTGATAATAATTAAGTTAATTGAATTAATTAATGTTTGTGATCACCACTAAATTTTAAATTCGTGTTATGTTTCTACGTGAGTATACATTTACCTACGATGGTACGTTGTGCAATTGTAATATTGTGATATTGATATTAAAAATGAAATTTTTTTATATAATTGCTTTTCTATTATTAGAAATAATACAAATTGGTAAGTGTTAATTATTTAATTAAAACTCTTAAATAGTTTTATTTTTAACATTGTAATAAGATTTATTTACCATAAGAGAGCAATAAATTAATAATCTAATTGGCTATTAAAAATAAATAATATAAAGCAAAGCTATTTTGTTATTTATGAATTAATTAAATTGCGTATGTTTTATTTCTTTTATATCTAGGGTGTGTCCTGTTATTAAAATGTTGATAAAATTAAAAAGTAAGTACTTTCTTTCATAACACTACTGCAACTATGCGAAAAAAAAATTCTATTTTTCAACGTTACGCTACTTATAGTTCTACATTTCATAATTTTAATGGATATTTGATATAGTAAGTACCTATTCGCGTTTTACAAAATGTGAAGCGCCACGTAGTGTCCTTAGCGGTAACTAGCATAAGCAGTAATCGACGTCTTTTACGCTTTGAGAGTTTTTAAGTAATATGGATAAAATCCTGAAAAATAAAATTAATAATATGAATTGTAGTATTTACGGATGTCATAGCAGGGCGGGCCAAGCAAAAATTTTAAGTTTTCATACGTTTCCAGCCAAAAATAGTAAGTATGATGCTAGTAATACTGCAGAAATGTGCTTGCAGCGACCAGAATTTCCAGCTTTACAAGTGCATAAATGCACTTTTGATTTCAATTACCTCTTTTATTAAAAAAGCACATTGAATTTCATAAGGTTTTTTCATTAAAGTAGTGGTCTGCAAGCACAAAGCAAATATTTCGATAGCATCTATTTGGTGTTTAATTCCACATGTAATGACTCCCTCATTGATATATCTAGAAGACGGCAGAGCATCTTAATAATAAAATATTTTTGCTAATGAAAGCAATAATGATGCATTTTCAGTAGCCATTTTCTTTAAAAGAAAATTTAACAGTTAAGTTACCTACATTGAATAAATTATGAATTAAGTGTATTTCCATCTTTTTTTATGTTATTCTTTATATATTTACCATTAAATATCATTTAAATTATAAAATTAACCAATGTAAACCAAATTAATTTAAAAAACACGATTTCCAATACTACATAAGTCGGACATATTGTTTTAGTACAGCGCCACCTATCAGTAGTGTAAAATGAAAATACAACTACCCATAAAATTTGAAAATTTTCGAAAATTGTTAAGGTTTAACTTAAAATGCCAATGATCAGATAAAAGTGATTTCGTTTTAACAAAACAAATTTTGCTCTAGTATTTTAATATCTTTTTTGACTTATTTTGTTTTATTATAATATAATATTATGTATAATTATAATTAAGTTTAAATTCACTTACCTGTACTCACAACTTTTAGCACTAACTTTGGATTGCTATCGCTGCGAAGGTTTTATTGATGACGAGAACGTAATAGAAAATTGTAATCATGTAAATTCCACCAATGTAGCACTAGTCGAATGTGATGAAGACGAAGCATGTATAAAACAAAAAACAATGCCCATAGCAAGAGAATGTAAGTATCAAATTTTCTGGTACATAATAGTATAGTAAAAATTGTTTTTAAATGAGATCCGATGAGAAAATCGTATGGCAGCTGAAGCCACACATTACAAATAAAAAAATAGACTGTATAGTCCTTATTAACAAGTTTCGGGCAATTAAAATATGTAGCAAAACATGGATCTTTAGAGTGGGCAATAACCAAAGACGAGTCGAAAAAAACCGGATTTATTTTAAAAAAATTTTCAATTATTTTCAAAATTACATTTTTTTTAATCCCGTCGATCTCAGAAATAGATTTTTTGCTACATGTAATGGGCAAGGAGTAAATATCTCAAAGATTTTGTACACATTTGATTGAAATTTTCTTGGAAATTCTTGAAATTTCTTGGAAATCCTAGAAATTCTTTAAAAAGCACCGAAATTTAGAGTCCTATGTGCAAATTCTTTTTTAGATATTTACTCTTTTGGTTTGTAATGTGCCGCGCCATCTGTAGTACAAATTTTTTCTGGAATCTTCTCTTAACCTTTTATTGATGCGATGTTAAAGCACTCTTAGGATTAAATAACTTATAAAATTAATTTTATTATATTGCAGTATATTATGTAATATGTACTACTAATAATTCTGTTTTAGTGTATGAACCAGTGATTTCAAAGCTGTATTTAGGATGTGGGCATAAAACCTTTTGCGAAGTTCAAAAATATCGTTCAGAATATTGTCATACGTGTTATTCTAATTTATGTAATTTTTCCAACGGAATCCAAGGAAGTATGCTTATGTGCTTTTGTATGTTCATATTTAAAATTATATTTTAAATGTATTTATTACTTTTCGATTTTCAAAAACTTTTTTTTGTGGTAGGTATCTATTTCAAATAAAATATTTCTTAACCAATTTTAAGTAAATTTTTATTACCGATTATAAATAAGATCCTGTGTTTAAGGTTTATCATAAGGGAATGTCGTCAGGGTTGGCCACCCTTTTAACTTTTGCTCATAACTTCCGTGTAAGAAAGAATTTTGATGATTTAAGCACATGATCAGAAATATCTAGGAATAAAGCTACTTTCGAGACAATCGCAAATTGATTGGATAAAAAATAGAGAACTTATGCAAGAATTTAAAAAAAAATGTTGTCAAGGTTGGCCCAATGCTGTCTAGGTTGGCCCACCGTTGAGAATTGCCAAATTCATGCAAAAAAATTGACTGGATGAAATAATAAACCAAATTTATTTTATTTTTATTCGATAGAGTGAAACTTTACAATATAATATCGCAGAGAACTGATTTACATGATACATTAATTCCGAATCACCGTTTTGGCAAATAAAATAGCTCCTCGCCATTTTGGCACATTTCAAATGCACATTTTTCTTGCATTTAATGCATGCAATAGAGTTGTTGCGGTTCAGACGACGAAGCATTCGCTTCCAAGCAGATGATGCATTTACCAACGTGGTTTTTTTGCAACGGTCCAACCTTGACAACAAGTTCCATCACCACATCGCGTCACACTACATCCAAACAGGTAGCGAAATTGAATGTTTCCCTTGAATAATTTTTAAAGACTATCCACATAATACATTTTAGATGCTTATCTTAACAAATTAATGTTTTTCCTCCAAGTTTTCATGCTCTATTTGCAGCTGGCGGAAAACTTTTTTGTCTTAGTTCAGTGCAATGTGCAATGAGTGCACAACACGTTTCAACATTACACTCCGAAACCAGTAATGGCACGAAAAGTTCGTTGTCATTGAGAGATGTTTTGCCACACTCGCACATAGGTGGTTTCAGTGATCTACACTGAAAAATCGCAGTGGGCCGACCTAGACGACAGGCCAACCTTGACAACATTCCCCTATAATTATGTATAGATCAAAACTGAAATTCAGAAAACAGCAACACTCTCCCGTAGTGTAACCAGAACCTCGCCTTGTGGAGAAAGTTGAATTACATGCTTTACAGTGTTTATCTTCTTATGCTATGTACCTGGCACTATAGGTTTTCTTTTTCTTTTCATTCGCTTCCAACTGATGTATTCGAGAAGACACAGATATTAGTTTCAATTTATTTAAAAAATACCAACGTAAGTAAAATTTTTTAACTCTCCTTTTAGTTAGGTAAAGGGACTTTTACTTAGTTAAGGCTTCGTTTTATTCAGAATTAATACAAAAATGTTTTATTTGAAAAATTTCAAAATAATTTAAATTTCTAGAAATGTCTATGATTTCTAGAAATTAAGAATATTTAAAAAGTTTAGTTTATTTTAAGACTAATAAGTAATAACTTATTGCAAGTTATGGGTTAATCATAGAAATGTCCTTGATAGTAATATGAAAACCAAAAAAAAAAAAAAATTGAAAATGCGTGTAACCGTCACACGCGATTGAAGTAAAACTTTTTTGGCATAATTTATAATAATCATCATAGAGCCCTTTTATTTAATAGAAAATCTAGCGCACACCAATCAATAAAAAAAATATAGTTAGTTATATTATCCATTACACAATATTTTCTAAAACTGCTTAACAATGAATCATTTTTAATATAATATTAGACGCACAAAATGTAATGTTTCCTCACGAAATTAGATAAAACAATTTAAGGTTCTTCCTGAAGTCATTGACCCTAATAACTAGCATTCTAAATTTTAAATCAAAAATAAAAGTTTTGTCGTTTACATAATAGAATATTGAATTCGTATATTTTATTAAATTGTCATTTACAAAATATTATTTATTTCAATTTTTCTATTTTATATTAAATTAAAAAGTATACATACAATGAATTGTTTATAAAATTATAAAAAATTCTGTCGTACCTTTAATATCGTATCAAATTTTATTATCATTGATAAAACGTAAACTAAAATGTAGAAAGGTGGGTACATACTATATAACAAAAATAACCAATTTATTATAAATATGAAAAATAAAAACAGTTTTAAAAATTCAAAAATATTATCTGACCTGAGTGTTGTTAAGTTTGACACCATATTAATGTCTTAAATTCAATTGTGAAAGTTTACAAAAAAATACATTTAAAAATGTATAAGGCAATAACGGTGAATGATGGAACAATGTGGCCCGCTGAGTTACAAAGATCCGTTGTACAATAACCGCAATATCCAGAAAGTTCCTTTAATTGTGAATCGCACAGTGATTTATCACCACAAGCACGACTTACCAATGGAGGAACAACGTTGCTTCCTAGAAACACAAGTTATTATTCTTTGGATGTACCCCATATACACTTTCTACTTACCAATTTTAATTTCTGGAGTGGTTTGCTTCATGCATACGTCTAATCCAAAGCATTGCTTCTTCGTAGCCTTACCATCGAATGGATCCTTGCAATGCACTCCGGCGCTACCAGAAAGCTCGGTACATTCGTAGCATTCCAATGCAGATCCTGGAGCAACGTAACAGTTTTAAGAGTCAATAAAATACAAAAAATTTTAAATCAAAAATTTGATAAATACAGATTTTCGATATTCAGGAAATTTACGAATCAATAACTAGTAATTACTAATATCGACGTCATATAGAATAGCTAATTGTAATCGCTGTAAAAGCTGGATAATGTCACAATGTCGCGAGTCGAAAATAATCATACAGATTAGAAGCGGATAATTTTATACTGTAACAAAATTTTGAATTTTGTTATATTTCTTTTGGCTATACCTCGTATTTGTATTTTTAATAATACGAGAGGATTGCGAGCCAAGACGTTTGAGGCGCATGACGGGAGATAAGGAGAGAAAGGTGCGGGGTGATTAGAGAAAGGAGGCCGGATTAAAATTATTTGGAGTAAAATTACTGGAGTACCACCGCTCTTTCTTGCGGATTTACGCCAATTTCAAGGAAATTGTGTTCTTTGGATTTATTTTTTTTCGCCATTGGATTTCTTGAACACCTGAAAGATCAAACGATAGCGACCACTCGACAGCAGCAATAAGATAAGTTTTTTTACCTTATTACTTCTTTTTGTTTCTTTCATCTGCAAGCTGTACAACACCGATATTATTTTTGATAATTGCCAGCTGCGTTCGTTGATATAGCCGACGCTCGCTTCGAATATTTTTTTGATCTAGTTTGAGCTTAAGCATCCTTTTAAATGTTCCAAATATTGGAAGTATTTCATTTGAAAATTGCTGGGTGAATGTTTAGAGCATCGATCGTTGCAAACGTTCCTTCCGGGTTCGCTTCCCCATAGTAGGAACATTTTTTTTGTTACGAGAGAGAGTGCGAACTTGTTGCGGTTACGCCGGATTCATCCCTAGCTTCCGCAAAGAAAGAGCTAGTTTTTTTTCCATCTTGGGTATCCTCACAAAATAAAAGGTTAAGAATTTCGATTTTCAACCGTGTGGGAAGGGCCTTCTTTAAGAGTCCCAGCCATCCATTTTTTTTCATAATACCATGCGTAATGCAAAATTCGTATTACTAAATCAATGACATTACCTTTTTGCTAAATTTTTGTTTGCAGACACAAATGAGAAAATTAAACTCTTCAAATCATCAAGGCAGTTAAAAATGTTTTTTGAATTTTAATGTTGGACGTAAGATAATAAGCAATCGAGCTGTAATTAATTTTTATTTTGGAAAATTTGTAGTTTACCATTACGTAAATACATTTTCTTGTAAAGCGATACGCAAACCTCGGTTTTGATTTAAACGTTCGGGGCAGCACACCTATGTATTGTCGTGTTTCGAAAAGCTATAAACCACAATTTCATATTATTTTGTAAATTATTTTAAAGTTTGAGTTTTGTTTCATTATTTATTTATAACAGTGTACATTGTATAAAGTTTGTTAAGTTTTGCTATGTAAAAAAATAAGAGTGGGAAGAGCGAGAAATAAAAAGAGTGGGACTTGAAAAGTAGTAAGGTTAATGCAGGACAGTTAGGCTCTGGCCTTGACTTCGAGTCAAGCGGATGAAACACAATTCCCGCAATTCTATTTAAAATTATTAATAGTTTAAAACCAAAAAATTAAAATAAGTTGAGTTGATTTCTTTGTTTGATTATTGTGATAAAGTGAAGTGCAAATAAAATTGGAAAAATTGAAGAATTTGCGATAATTTGGTCGATGGATTGAATTGCACGCAGCAAATTTGTTTATCAGGCGTGCTGAAGCCAGCTGGAATAACGCGTACACGTGCGCTTGCAATACCACATTGAATATCACATGCAAAGTAACAAAAGTGAGCATTTTAATTGTTATTTACAAAGATTTTTAAACATTGAAGAGCTCATAGCTAGTAATAATCTGTGTTACCTCAGCAAAATTTCACTACAGGGTGAAAATGCATAAATTTGCAAAGTTGGGGGAATAGCAGTATGTTAGTGTAAAATACCGCGGCTCCAAAGAATTGCAATTCTCCGGGTCATGAGCGAAATTTTTATCAATTATTAATAATTTACACCGTCTAACCGAATAATTTTTGACTATAAGATTTTATTTAGGAACTTAGAATTAGAAATTTTGCGTAGAACTACCTACATCAGTTTCATTTAATTTCAATTATCGGTAATGGAAAACATTGTTCATCATTCCTTTTTTTTTTATAGTAATCTCTATAAATAAATCTCATTGTGCTCTATTTAATCTGTTGTGGTTTCTTTTGTTTACCTTATTATATCTTTGTGATATTGCTTATAGTATCTCAGTGGTTAATAATTTCCAAAGAAATTCTCTGGAATCCTGGAATTGCATTACTTGGCGCCCACCCTACCTAACTGCATCGAATAACCAGAGAGCACCTGAGCTAGCCCAGGGAATTATTTTGTACCCACCTGCGTTACGAAAATCCCATGGACCCTGAGATATTTAATTTTAAATAATTTGGTTTGTGGTTTGTTTTTATATTTTACAGAGTACAAGTTACTCACAAAAGTATTCGGACACTCCTATGTTAGCAATGTAAATTGTATTGTTTGAAAACTCTCTTTGGCATAAAAAAAATTGGGAAACTGTCAGAGTAATCCCATCACGAATTTCAAAATTTCAACTACACTATAGGAAAGAAGACAATTTTCTAAGCAGTTTAAAACAAAAAAATCCCTGGACCATCCATAAGTTTTCGATTAATTCAAATTTAAAGATGTAAAATTTACATGTATTTTAGATACACGTTTTACACGGCTGTATGATTAGCCGTTGTTGTGTAATGAAAAACAATTTAAAAATATCCCTGAAGAATGACAGAACTCGCCAAGGGTGGAACTCGAAGCCATAGAACTCGTCCGGGTGTCGACCGCGACGCGTAGCGTAGCGGAATGGCAATGCAAAGCGTTTAGCATCGTAGGCGCTTTAATCTTCATCTGGTGAGTGGGTAACGGGCGTTGGAGATCTTGGATCAAAATATACGCTGACGCGAGTTTGGCCGCGTCGATCTGAGTGGTGAATAAACTTAGACAAGAGGAATTGAAAATTTTGAATTTTGAACTTTGAAGAAGTTTAACCGAAGTTTGCCAAAGTATGTCGAAAACTAACAAAATGGGATTTTGTGGGCGAGCAGCTATTTGAACCTCAAAAAGCGTACGCGTCTATGTCGTGGTGTACCGTCTCGGATGTCTCGCGGGTCGTGCAGTGGTGACCAGAAAAGGGGGTTGAGAAAGGAGTCGACCGCGACTGACAACAACATTAAGAGTATATCAAAGCACACGTACCGTCAACAAAATGAAGAGCAGGGAAATCAACATAAAACCGATCGTCACGCATCGGGGTATATTATATTACATCTCCCTGCTTTTCGTAATTTTAAAATGATGTTTCTCGAAATGTAATGGACGGTCCAGGGATTTTTCTTTTTTAAAATGCTCAGAAAATTGTCCTCTTTCCTATAGTGCAGCTGAAATTTTGAAATTCGTGATGGGAATTAACTGACAGTACCACATACATTTTTTAATTCGTCACCTAGTTTTCTACTGAGGGTGACAAAGCAGTCTCGGTAAAAATTATATGGAAATCCCCTGCGAATACCATAAGGCGGAGGTTACACGATGAATCTGGCGTCAATCTTACCAAGATCCCAGATTAAACTGATGCTAGATTGATCGTGTAATACGTTGATTTACAGACCGATAGAATATTTTAATAATTTTTCTCAATCTGCGTAGGATGATGTAGGATTGATAAGAAACTGCTAACTGTGTTTGATAACAAATGTGTTATCTTTTCTTTCAAGCTGTTAATGCAATCAATTTGAATAGTAATGCAGCTAAACGAAGATGCCATAACTTGTGCTATGCCAGGGCTTGCTGAAAATTGTTCCGACCCGGAAAAGGAGTTCATTATAGGTCTAAAAACTTTGCCTATTTTGTGGGATAAAACTCACGCCCATATACAAACAAATATAAACAAAATGAAACATTAGAAAAGCTTCTACAAATTTTAAAAAAAATTAAGCCTACGGGTAATATTGACAATGTGAAAAAAATAATAGTTTGACAAGTAACTATCGAATAAAACTGAAAAAAATTGTTACATCTCGAAGATCAGGGGCTGGGGCAGATGAAATTTATGTCCCCAAGACTTGGACTTTCGAATATCTACGATTTTTAGATAAATTTTAACAACCCCAGAGAAGATAACCTACTAAATAAGTTGGCCGATTAAGTAGCTGCACAGATTTTAAACATTAAAATTCTGCAATCTATTTTAACTTAACTTTAATTTTTGTTGTTATTTGAGACGCCTTCAATTGGAAATGGGAATGGACTATCAAATTTTGTTGGAAATTCATAGATGGTTTGAAAAAAGTTAAAAAAAAGTTGTGATATGTTTTATGAACATCTACTAGAAGGTCACGAGCCACCAAAAAAATTAAAAAAATATTGTGATGCTGATAAAGGTATCAAAATCATTCTGTCTGATTATGCGAATCGAGATATAATCGACTATCTTCGAGGATTGTCTTATAATTTTGAGATGAATTCATAAGAAAACAAACGTTATATTGTATATACAGCTACAAAAACCTCTTTTTTTTCGTAAAAAAATCGTCGACAGTTAGTCCTCTTTAAAGCATTTTTTTAAATTTCCACTTTCACAGGGCCATAGCTCCGAAAATATTAATTTTTCTGGATTGACAGTGTAACAACATTTAATTCATCCATCAATCCATCCATCTTTCATCAATCTGGCATCAATCTCAGATTGACGCTAGACTTAAAAAGTTTTAAGTCTGCTTTAAGTCACTCTCGGTCGAAAAAAAATGTATATGAACAAAAATGAAGACAATAAAATTTGCGACAAAAAATGTCTAATAAGTAATAAGTATTGCTGTAAAAACGAATTTTATATCATCAAAATAGTGTTCAAAAGGAACAATTTACATTGCTAACATAGGAGCGTCCGAATACTTTTTCGAGTAACTGTAGACATTAAAAATAAAGAATACAAAGGTAGAAATGTTAGAATTGTTTGCTCATACGAAAGTAGTAGCGTTCACTATCTTGCTTTCCACGACTGGGCTTCAAAAGCTAAAATGCCAAGTTTTGCAGATTGTAAAAGATCTCACATCGCAGAAATCGGCTCAAAGATGATTTTCAATAAATTTCTTTTAATATTTTCAAAAATAAAAATACTATAAGAAATCCCGTTATTTTTAATCAGCGTTGTTGTAACGTAAATAAATAATGTAATGTAATAATTGAATGTAAATTCATTATAATCATTAACCTGGGAGTGGTCGCTATATGAGATTTTCCCTCACCAAAATTGTATTTCTTTAACTGCAATAGTTTACACATAGTTTACAAATTATAAAGTTTTAAAGTGATAAATGGGTAATAAATGCGTAAAATATACATTTTGAGTTTTTAAAAAACGTGACAAAATCGTATGATTACTACTCCTGCTATTTTGGATTTATGAGCTATTAAAAATGATCTAATAATGAGCAGTGAGAGAAAATCTCACGTGCGACTAATGGTGTGAAAATCAGCCTAGCAACTTCTCCCGGATTAAAAGCAAAAGTAAGTAATTTGGAGGTCAGTTCACAGTTAGTGAAATTTAGGGGACAATTTCCAAAATCCTAATATAACGATTTAATCGGTCCTGATTTTCGTGTCTACTCTATGTGTAGATTTATTTATTACGTAAAATAAATCAATCATAGAAGTGTTAACATTAAACCTTGCAATTTTGTTTATTAACTTTGTAATAAATAAACCAGCAATTATTTTAATAAGCTTTTTAAATAGAATTGATTAACACAACAATTTATTATTTAATCTTGTTACGTCAACGTCTGTCTACATTTATAACCCACAGAAATTTTACCGGAAACATGTCCATAATTATTAATGTAGGGGTATCATACATTCCTTTTTTTAATTTAAATTTAGTAGTTCTTTGAAAAGTTAATTTTTATACTATTTTTTTAATTTAGAACACAAAAAACAGTTTCAATTTTTGTTTATGGGTTTCTATGTTGCTTCAGATCTTTATTTTTTTTTTATTTTCATCCTGAATTTTGTTTCTTTTTTCAAAACTGTGTAGTAACAAAAATAAAGAAATGAAATTCGCAACAAAAACTGTCTAATATAAGTATTGCTATAAAATCGAGTTTTACATCACAAATATTAATCTAAAAAAACGTGGGCAGTGCATAATATAATATTTTAATTGATTTTAATGCTATGTTAGAATCATGATGTAGTACTTTTGGAATATAATATTTTGCAGAAATTGCACTTTGCTGAAGTTACACTAATTAAAAATTACAATTTGAACAGAGGCATAACAACTGAATGACTAAAAAAACGGTGTTAGTCAAGTCGATAGGATAAAAGGTATTTGTTACATCAAAGACTTCCAAAATAACGATGTATCATGGTGGAACAATGTAATATTTGCAGACGAAAGCAAATATAATATTATCGATTCTAGTGGTACAATCATGGGGTGACGTAAACTGAATACAAAGCTTGATTCGCAAAATTTAAATGGAACAGTTAAACACGATTGATGAAATTAATTTCGGTTTCATGATTTATTTAAGGATGTATTTCGACTGAGGGAGTAAGTAATTTTTAATTTAATAATTTAATTTTAATTTGATAAAATGTGCCATCCGAATGGGTATTGAAAACAGTTTTAAATATTACCAGTATGATTTTAACCACAATTCCTATTTTAACCCTGAGCAGTCACACTGTAATTTCACTGCTTCCGCGGTCGCACTGGGTCGAAAAGGTCCACGTACAGTTTTCAACATGTTCAACTGCTTCAAAAATCTAAAATAATTCATGAATACTCTTCAATCATTCTAAAGTGTGAATCCATGATTATTTAAGTACAAAAGTTATTATTTTTATACTATAAATTGATATCTAACCATAAACGTTAAAAAAAATGTTTTGGCCTAAATTTTAACAATTAAAAAATGTACAATAGTAAAAATCAAATTATTATGGATTGTGGTCATGCATACCCTAACGTTCAAGAAAAACCGAGTTTTGATCGTTTCTGCCCAAAAAAGTATAATTATTGGATCAATTGAAAATGCATAATTTCAAGGAGGGGAAAATCAAGAATTTTTATGAAAAATAAATCTAAAATCATTTTGAATGCACAAATAATATTATTTTTATTCAAACAAAAAATTATAAATGAAAAAGATTATAAAAATTATAAAATATATTCAGAAAATTATCCTCTTTCCTATAGTGCAAACGAAAAATTTAAAATCGTGGGGTGGATTAACTGACAGTAACCTAAAACGTTTATTTATTTTCTAAAGGGCTAAAAATATGTTCAGATAATTAAAATATTTATTTACAAATCTTAATACGATATTAGAAGCCTCCTGGATAAAAAAACACAAAACTTTTAAACTGCACTATAACTGACACGCCTGTCGCACTGGGACGTTTTTGTCCGGTTGACAAATTTATATCACTGTAACTCAAGAACTAACTGGCCGAAGAAGGCTAGATAACACTTGCAAGAAACCACATGTACTAAGTTTTTTTTAGATAGACAACCAGCGCTTTTATCCTTTTCGATTTATTAGGAATTCACAAGTGAAATTTCGCTTAGGACGAAATCGTCCCAGTGCGATCGCGGAGGGTTAACTCAAGAATATCTATATTTAAAGTGTTCCGAAATTGTACACCATATGAGCTGCTAACGATAAAGACTATTTGAAAAAAAGTTTTATAACATGTCCAAAAGGCTGTGATGTTTTAAAAGAAAATAGCTACCCCATAAAATATTAAAAATTGTGCCAAATTGTTTAAATTCTTCAAACCAAAGTAATATATTATGTTTTATGTAGTGGCCGAGTGCCGATTTACAAAAACTTTAAAATTAAAAATTTTTTTTAAATTTTCAGTGCCCTGCAAGAATGTTTTATTAAATGGTAACTTAGCATTGCCGTTATCTTTTTAAATAATTGAATTACTTAGAAATGATTACAATTTTATTAGGTAGTCCTTTTGCGTGTAACTGTATGTACTATAAACTATACACATCATATTAAGATAAATCTTGACATAATTTAGTATATCATACTTATGCATACAGCAATTTATTTAAAATATTTATAAAATATTTGGTTTGTTTATATTGAAAACAAATTATTTACATATAAACCAAAATAGATTAATCATTGGAAATAAATACATAAATACATAAACAAAAGATAATATCCATTTTCCCTTCCTTTTTAATTCACCTTGTGTTAGCTATCGGAAATTTAACGTAGCCTTGTATTAGAGCGCCATCGCTCAAAATTAATTTTTCTAATAGTTTTGGTTATTGGTATTTTTATTACAATCACCTTTTACTTGTAGATAAAAAAGTGGGATTTTATTAGAACACATCAAGTTAAACTTTAATGTAAATTTGATACATATTATGTACCTACGCAATGTCATCGTGCAAACAAAATTTGTTAATAGAGTCCAAAGTTTCCAAATTAATTTATTTAATTACAAAATTTATTATAAAAATAAATAAAAGTTTCAACGTGGTCAGTATACCATGTTTGTTCTGTATTAACGTATGTACATATACTCAAAAACTTACAAAACTAAATAAAAAAGTTTAAAAATTAAAATTAAAATATCAAACTATAATTCGTTTTCACTTACCAAGATAAACACAGGAGGCTAGCACAATTACAAAAACGGCAATATTTTGATTCATTTTAATATTAAATTCTTAATAAAAAGTTGAAATCCTTATAATCCGTACTATTTCTAATTAGGTCACTAAAGGAATGCTGCGAATTATGTGACGACGTTCCATAACAGCTGAAGGCGCATCCACCAAACCGAACACTCACGACATTTTCCTTTTGTAGATATTTAATTTTTTTAATTGGTATAATTTGTTTAAGTAAGGTGAGATTTGATTAAATACATTTTAATGAATGTTTAAAACAATTCACTGCATAGCTGTTAATAACCCTGAATAAACAAGGTCTTATTGTTGATATATACGTAATATTTAACACCGAGGTCACAAAATTTTATCATTTTTTAATAAATCAATTTTTTAAATTATAATTCATCAATAAAGTACTATATTTTCAACCGATTCTATGTCCTTTTATTTTTATAAAATTTTTACAGATTAATTTCCTCGCTTTTGCAATAGAATTGCAAATTATGATTTCATCCTATAAATTAATTTTATTTCCTCACCGATCAGTTTAATACTGTTTAATTTTTGAATTTGTGCCCACTCTGATTTGTTTTAATTTTTTATCTCTTAGTTCAACATTAATTTTACGTAAATCAACTACATAAGTATAACTTTTGTATTTCCAAATTTTAAATTTAGTACTTCAAGTTCTTTTAAATAATTGTTTTATTTACTTTAAGGCTGTTCTTTTAGTGCCTTTTTATAAGTTCTAAACGGCTGGACCAATTGACTTGAAATTTTGACAGAATGTGTATTAGATTATTACAAACCTTTACTAATATCCTTTTTTGAATAAGTTTTTTGGTTTTTCCAAAAAAGCCAAAAAACCATTGAATTATAGATCTTCCGTTATTTTGTAAATCTCGATTTTTAGAAACTTTTGGCTCAGACAGAATTTTGATATCTTAATTAGTTTAAACGTTTTTAGGACCTAAAGTTCAAATTGCTTCACGTAATTACAATTGACGTGTAGAAAAAGTATATAAATTGAGAAGGAATGTTTTGCATCTCTTAGTGCTTGTTCACAATGTACGTAAGACATAAGACAAACATAACACAAACATAAGACGTAAAGTTTAACCTTTGTTATAAAGTTTGAAAGGGATTTGAAAGTTTATTTGTTTATTTAGTTTATTTTTTTGTTATACACATGCGCAATTTCATATATTTCTTATGTTTATTGTGACCACTTTTGCGGCTTATGTCAAAATTATGTTTTATGCTTATGTTGTCCTTATGCACGTCTTATGTTTTATGTACATTGTGAACAAGCACTTACAATTATTCTTATCGAAAATAGTAAGCCAGTTTTGCGATTATAAAGCATAGTATAATGTTACATACTGCATAAATAAATTATGTACACTTTTACTATTTAAAAATGTAGGTATGAATTAAAAATTCTTTTGAATAAAAAGTTTATTGGTTTGGTGTTATGAAAGTATGTTTAAATTAATTTGTCTAAAATGGAGATTATGTACTATGTACATACGGTAACAAACAAATATATTTTTTTAAGAATTTTAAAGGTGTACCATATAATATGGCAAGTTGACATATTACGTATGTATGTAATTTCAAAAAACAAAACTTCAAATTAAAAAAATTCCTATTTATATTGAAGTCTTAAAATAAAATTTTTTCATCTGTTTAACATAAAATTAAAAATTGCTTTGTCAACTTTTAGTAGTAAGATAAATGCTATAGTATTATATTATGATGTAACCACGGTATAACATTATACGAATGCTATGACTACCTAAGCACTTTATTTAACCAATTTCAAATATTTTTAAGGCAAACAGAATTATTTAAATGCAAGTATTACATGGGTAACATCTAAGATTTTATCAAATTTTTTGTTTAGAACGAATTTTTTGAAAGATAGGTAAAATCACACAAATAAAATACTCCCCCTAAACGAAATCCTGTATTTGCACTTGAGATCAAAGGATTCAATATCATCAAAACAAAAGAACACCGATACCAAAAATAGAAAATCAGTTTTATGATTTATGCTTAGCATGTTTTTGGAAAGAAATTCAATAATTTTAACATAATTTTAAATTTTGCTGCACAGGAAATGTAATTGATTTCGAAAGGAACAGGAAACACGGACTTCAGACGGCACTCATTTTTCGGTGCCGTATGTGTCAATTCAAAAACAAAGGATTATTTTTAAATTACAAATTGATTTATTTATACTTTACACGATTATAACCGACAGTCACTGTATATAGCCAAGTCTTCGTAAGCTTTCATAAAATTGGCGAAAAAAATAATTTTAAAAACATTACCAAAATTATTTCATTTATAATTAGAGCATAATTATAAATAAGTATATTTAAATAGCTTCGGTAAAACCATAGTAAGATAGTAGAGTTATCAGGTTGCAATCTCTCCTTGATTTGTATTAATTTTTCTACACACGTTTACACTTTAAAAGCATTACAAAGTTTCTACACTTCAAGGTTGCTGTCTTTGCACAACACGGAGTTCCTTTTCTTACGTTGGGATGGCTAGTCTCGGAGAACAGCCTTAAATTTATTTGAATTAGCATTTCTGATTTTTTAACAGACTTCAAAAAAGGAGGAGGTTATCAATTTGGTTGTATTTTTTTTTGTTTGTTACCTCAGAACTACGTCATTTATGAGCAGATTTTCAAAATTCTTTCGGCGTTCAATCAAGTATAGTTCCAAGATGGTCCCATTATAATTTCATTCGTATTGGACCTTAAACTTCGAAGATAAAACGGAAAAACCGTCAAACTTCTCCTCAACTCTCCTCAAAATCGGCTTAATAACGCATTAAGTACTGAGTACCTGTACCTGCTTTATATTACCTGTTCTTGCCCGGTGGGTCACATTCTTTTCTTAAGTACCCTACTTTTATTAATCTTCTAAGTAGTACGTGAAGTATAAGGTAAATATTAAATACATTTATCTATGATCGGATTTTCAAAATTCTTTTTGCGTTTAGTAGGTCTACCCATACTCGCTTTCGATAAATAGTTACAAAACGCAACATGCACTAAAAAGGATGAAATAAAAAATTAAAAAAAAAAAAAAAAACCGATTTAAACCGGTGCCGGCCTAGCTTTTAAAAAATTTGGTTTTAGTTATTTTAGCCAGCTTGTTTACATTTTTACATTTACTTCTTTCAAATGTCTCGTCTTCTTCAAATTTATATTCAAATTCATTTTCCAATTAGTCTCCTTTTACCCAATTTAAACCTTTCTTCATCTTTGTTTTGTTCTAATTTTTGTTTATTTTTGGAAAAGTTCTAAAACTTTGTTTTAAATAGTAGATAAATAGTTAATTTATCCAATTTTTTTATCTTCTCATCTGGTTCTTTTTCTTTTTGCATTATTTTATACCATATTTCTTTTTGTCATGCCATTTTTAAATTTTTCATTTTTTAAATTTTATTTCAAACTGTTATTTGGAAGATCCAAATTGCGTAATCGGTATAATTAAATTTGCAATGATAAGCCATGTTCGGGGAATGCCAGTTGTACACTGTATTTGGGATCTGTAGCGTATTCCATCCCAGGATTTTAACTTTTTCCTATTGAAAATAGGTAAAAAGACACTTTTCTAAGCATACTAGAACAAAAATTTTGTAGAATAGTGCAAAAGTTTTCGAAAAAAATCGATTTTAAAAATGTAAAATTTACATGTATTTTAGATACTCCCTTTAACACGGCTGTATGATTAGCCGTTGTTGAGTAAAGCAAAAAAATAAAACCTGTTTTATTTTTTCACCTTACGCATAACAATTTAAAAATATCCCTGAAGAATGACAGAACTTTCTAAGGATGTAACTCGGAGCCATAGAACTCGTCCGGGTGTCGACCGCGACTGACAACAACACGTACCGTACCGTACCGCTGTTTAACTTACGTACGTACCGTCAACAAAATGAAGAGCAGGGATCTCAACGTAAAACCGACCGTTACGCATCGGGGTCTATCATATTACATTTCACTGCTTTTCGTAATTTTAAAATGCCGTTATTTCGACAACTATTGCATAATCCTAAAAAAATTTTGTGTTAATATACTCAGAAAATTGTCCTCTTTCCAATGGTCAATAGGAAAAAGTTTAATTCTTGGGATGGAATACGCACAGTAACCTTGTATTTTTCTATCTTCAAAATCTTATTTAAACAAAATTCAGTGATATTAAAGTTTTAATTTTTTATTTATAAAAATGGACTCGCCGAACAAATTGTAATAATCTGTTTTCCAGCTATGATTTCGATAATTTTAAAATGTAAAAGCTGATCTTTTAATTTATTTATATCTAAATGATTTATTAACAATTTCCAATTTACAATTTTAAATTAATTGACAATTTTTTAATTTTTTAAAAATCATCTATTATAAAATAATTTATTAATTGGTTATTCAAAAAAATGATTTAATTTTTAGAAAATAAATTTTCAAAATAAAAATTCGTATTTTTTTAATTATTCGCATCCCTTCTCCAAAACTGGGCTTTAGAGCTACTGCCCGGCACTATTTAGCCTATGAGCCTATTAACCATGAGTTAGAATAAACCTGATCCTATACGAACCAGGTGCAGACAACTCATAAGTTATTGAATCGATATACATTTCGTACCTATACAAGAAACTGTAAACATGGTTTTCTCAAACTTACATATTATTTTAAAAAGGACCTTCAATTTGCTCACAAACTACCAGGGATATCGATTTTTGAACATATATCAGACTATCATTGACCTAAATTTTTTTTGATGTTTTTACAGTTCGCATGTTTCTATACCCCATAAATCTCAAATTTCCTAATAAAAACCAATGCACTCTTTTTTAAAAGATGTCATTTCATCATTTGTTCTAAAATTATTTAATTCTAGGTAAAACTACAACTTTCAAATAAAATACAAACTAGACGAATTACTTCCGATTACTAGACAGTACAGTTCGCGGATTTTTTATTAATATAGTCATCCAATATTCGAATCGGAATCCAGACATCACGTCGCTTTTTTACACTGTTTAAAAGGGAAATTTTATGAGGGTGTGTTATCTGCTGCAGTATTTCATATCTTTAATAATGAAATTGCAAAGAGAACGCACAAAATAATTATAATTAATAACAATATCACGCACCTTAAAAAATAATCGGCCTATACATACTAATAATATAGGCTAATTACCTACTAATTATAAAATTAAAATATCAAAAGATTATATTGAAATAAACCAAAAAATTATATTATTTCAACACATAACTCAACTAATTTCATAAAAAAAATCAAATAATGTAGCATGGAAAAAAGATTGAGAGAGAACTTCGATTAAATATAAAATAAAGAAAGACAACGAAGATTGATTATATTGAGATGACCCGAGCTATTCAAATCTATAAAATTTGCTCAATCCAAAAATTCTTCTTTGCTCGGATTCATTCATTTTTTATAGCTATGAGCTCTTGTAGTTGAAGTTAAATTTTAAATATTTTTGTATTTTAAATTCTGTTACCTTGCAATGTGGTATGGTCATTGGCTTCGCATGTGGTATTGCAGCTGGCCACGCCGGTCTTGTAAATTTGTTTGTGAATCTCTACAAATGATCCAAATATCATCTAAGTTCTTTAAATTCACAGTTTTCTTAACACTTGCACTTCAATAAAACAACTTTCTTTAAATAAATTAAAATGCTCAACTTTTTAATTTTTAATTATTTACAAAATTAATATCATCAATTGCGGGAATAACGAACATCCGTTCGTCTATTCGACGCGAATAGTTTATAGCTTATAGCTCCTATAAGCTTGACATACTAGATGGATAAAAAATCACACACACATAAACGATCGATAGTAACAAAGACTTAACTATAATCATGTATGTAGGTTAGGATGATCATTCGTACTGGTTTTACCAAGACAGCAATTCTGTAAGACTCTAGTAGCTAATCGACCCCTAAGTACAATACCAGGGACAGTAGTGGTTTTGGAACCTTTGTCCTGATTAATCAAGACGCAGTGAACCAGAAGACCTAAAAAAATTGTTGGGGGTGTATTTGTAAATTCAGAAAAGGTGGTGGGTATTATCTTTTGGACTAGAATCTTATATTTAATTTGAGATGGTAAAGTTAATATATTGTAATGATATTTTTGTGTGCGTGGCAAACGGCAAAATATCACCAATCTCTACGGCTTCCAAGTCGGAGAGCTAAGACTTCTCAGGAGCGGGTTCAAAATTCCAAAATAAATTACCAATCAACGAAATCCAATTTAAATAAGATGCTGACCAATCCAAAAAATTTAATAAATTCTCCAAATTAAATTCTCTTCAAAAATAATAAAAATAAAAATTCATGTCCAAATAATTCTTCTTCAAAAATATTTCAAAATAAATTAATAATTAATCAATAATTAATTATAATCAAAATCCAAATCAATTATAAACAATCAATAAATCGTAAATCCAATGTAAAAATTTTAATTTTAATGTGAAACTTTAAATGTAAAACTTTACTGGGCTCGTACTTCTAACTTTTAATGCGTATCCAAAACGCCTTGTTATCACCAGCTGGCCTTCGCTCGTACAAATGCAATTTTAATTCCTCCAATTTTAAACCAATTTCAAATTTTATAATTTCAATCTTTACTTTCCAAATCAATCAAAACCATCAAATCAACTACCGCTCGGTAGCAACGTTTCAAAAAAAATCCAATTCCAAATTATCAAGATTATCCAAAAATTACGCAATAATGCATTCGCATCAAAATCATTTATTCAAATCAAAATCAAAATTTAGTACTCACAAATATAATTCACAATTTAAACTTATATCAAAAAAATCAAATAGTTGCCTCGAGCTCAACATGCTCGGGCGGGCGCTATCGGCGAAAAGCTAAAATCCTCGTCGAGTCGCCCCGACCTGTCTAATTCTACAGTCTTACAACTTAACATTATTTAAACCAAAATTTTCATTAAAATGTACAGGGTAGGTGCGAATCCTCTTTTTCACCACAATATATACCAGGTGTGTAAGTATGAAACCGGAATTTTTGTACAGAAAATACACGTTTATTGTAATGATATGATACAAAGTAACTTATTCAAAGTATTGTCCGTCGCTATCTATACATTTTTCCCATCTTTCTGGCAATTTGTGGATTCCGCGCCCAAAGAACTGTTGCTTTTTTGAGGCAAACCAGTCATCGAGCCATTTTTGTACATCTTCGTAAGAAGTAAAGCGCTGGAACTCATTTCTCCACCTTTTGTATCTTTCCCATGGCTTTCAACCGAAGGGAGATGGCTTCTCGGGTCACCTTTAACTGATCCGCCAGTTGTTGTTGTGTTTGAGCGTCGTCTTCGTCCAACAAGGCTTGCAGGTCAGTGTCTTCAAACTTTTTCGGTGGTCTTCCACGTTCTTCGTTCCTCACGTCAAAATCGCCACTTTTGAACCGTTTGAACCACTCGAAACACTGTGTTTTACCGAGAGCATGCTCACCGAACGCCTCCACAAGCATTTGATGCGATTCGGCTGCGGTTTTCTTCAGATGAAAACAGAAAAGTAGTGCTGTCCGCAAATCGTAATTTGTTGGCACAAAACTCGACATGTTTATCTCTAATAAACTAATGCTACTGAATGAAACTCGTGTTATTGTGAGTTGCAAATCTTTGTCGGATATCAAAACAATAACAAGACACCGCTGACGTGATGTGTCGGTAACTGCATCGACATCTAGCACCACCTATAGGCAAATTCCGGTTTCATACTTACACACCTGGTACATATTTAATATATTTATTTAATATATAGTATATTTAATCTGTGGTATTATGTAAGCACTAATGTAAAACAGTTCGACTGTTTTGGTTTGAACGCTGGTGGACAAACTAACTAGGTACTATTTTTGCTTTTAATTACGCCTGTTAAGCAAAAATTATCAGCTTACGAAGTGAAATGTGTTACTCTTCGACGTAATGCGAAACGCCAAGTTTCATTTACCTTATCGAATGAAAACAACCTTTGTTTAGTACCTATACATTTATTTCTTTGGCGGTTTTTTAAATATAAATAAATTTTGTCGATGGCCAATTTTTAAATAGACCCAGGTGTTAAAGTTCAGAGAAAACAGCTTCTAATAAGCACAAAAATTGAAAATAGGTACGAAATATTCAAAAAAGCAAAATAGGCATAAAAACCTGTGCATGGAATGATCACATTCTTTATAAATCGTGCACATTTTAAGATAATTTATTTCTGCCTTCAATATTAACCATAAGCATAATGGAAGGAAATCCGCTCTCTAATAATAGCTATGACTATGACTAAAAAAGCTTTGTTTAAAAAGTTTTGGAACGAAGTTCCTTATGAGAGGAGGCGAAGGGGTACTCTAAGCAGAAAAAAACGTCCGTAACGAAAATGCGTAAGATTTTTATATCGTTCGATAATTACACCATCTGGTGGTCAAAAGTGGAACATCTGATCAGTATTAGTATTAGTGCATTAGATCTAAGCGTGTCTTGTGTTTTAATTTAATATAATATTCGGAAACCACGCGTCATATGTTTGCAAATTTCTCTAGAAAAAAAGTCGCCTTCACCGAGATTCGATCACTCGGCTAAAAGTTTAGGCAGAGTCCTTTGCTCAACGCCACAATAAGTATAGTTAAAATTAATAGTGATACGTTATATAAGTTACTCTTTGCGTATTGCGAATTAAGAACGCGTTAAAATTGTTAAACCGACAAATAATTTAAAAAAATATAATTTAATAATTTTAAAAATTTTCAGCCGAAAATAAAACACGCAACATTTTAAAAAAAATTGATTTTGAAAAATGCCACACAAATGCAAAAAATTCTCTAAAGCCGAATGTGCAAAAAAAATTTCAGAAACTTTAAAGATGACCGCGATGATTACGGATTTACATCGACTTTGACATTTGAATAATTATTTAATTTTTACCTCAACTAGAACTTGAAATTAATATTTATGTATGAAGGTACTTCGTTCCTATCTGGTGTCCCACGACACCACATTTTATATTTTTTTTAATTTATTTTTTAAAACTTATTTAATATTATACAGGGTGGTAGGTAAACATGCGGCAAAAATTCAAAAAGTTATTTCTCGGCCTATTCTAAGAATATTTTGTCCTATGATGATTTCTGAAAAACTTCTTTGTTTCGAAGATACAGGGTAAACAAAATTTGCAACAGCCATATTCGATATTTTAGTAAAAAAAGAAACGTACAGGTGAATTTCATTTGAATACGTCTCGTTATTGATAATCACCTCTATCGGTCACAGTTGTATACATTTAATTTTACACAGTAATTAATAAATAATTAATTTACTCATTAATTAAATTTAATTAAATTAATAATAAAAAATAATTAATTAAAATTAATTCAAATAATTATTTTATTTAAAAATAATTAATTAAATATCCAATATTTATTTATAAATATTAATACAAACTATTTTTTTGTACTTTGCGTAAAAACTTTAAAAATAGCGGTTTATTCAAAAAAATCATATGAAAAGTCATAGCAAAATAGACACCATCCTATTCTGAAAATCACTTATTATTTTGCTATGACTTAGCTTATTATTTAGCTATGACTTCAATAATATCAAAAATCATATAGTCTGAACGTAAAAAAATTTTTCACGTGAAAAGTCATGTGACAAGTCACGTGAGAAATCACATAGTGTGAACCAGCTTTTAGAGTAACCCGAACAATAACCTCTTGGATTTTTGCCGCATGTTTACCTTGCACTCCGTATATCACAAGTTAATAATTAATATATTTATAAATATTACAGGATCAACAAACTAAACAAAATACAAAGTACAGAATACGTATACGCAGAAAAATATTCTTTAAACAACAATAAAAAAGACATTGACTTATTATATTTAACAGGTTTAGACTTAGAATATTTGAATAAACAAAAAAAAATTACTTTTAATTTTTTTAAATATTAACTAAGAATGTTTGAAATAAAAAATTACTGCTAAAAATTACTAAATATGATAAAATTTAAAATTTAGTAATAAATTAATTTAGTTAAAGCTGTTCTTTTAGTGCCTTTTTATAAGTTCTAATGTGTATGTGAATGTGAATTAGATTATTACAAACCTTATATATATATATATAGGATAAGATAGGTAAAATCACACAAATAAAATACTCCCCCTAAACGAAATCCTGTATTTGCACTTAAGATCAAAGGATTCAATATCATCAAAACAAAAGAACACCGATACCAAAAATAGAAAATCAGTTTTATGATTTATGCTTAGCATGTTTTTGGAAAGAAATTCAATAATTTCAACATAATTTTGAATTTTGCTGCACAGGAAATGTAATTGATTTCGAAAGTAACAGGAAACACGGACTTCAGGCGACACTCATTTTTCGGTGCCGTATGTGTAAATTCAAAAAACAAGGGATTATTTTTAAATTACAAATTGATTTATTTATATTTTACACGATTATAACCGACAGTCACTGTATATAGCCAAGTCATCGTATAATTAAAAGCATTACGAAAATTATTTCATTTATAATTAGAGCATAATTATAAAATAAAGATATTTAAATACCTTCGGTAGAAATCATAGTAAGATAGTAGGATTATCAGGTTATAATCTCTCCTTGATTCGTATTAATTTTTCTACATACGTTTACACTTTAAAAGCATTACAAAGTTTCTACACGTCAAGTTTGCTGTCTTTGCACAACACGGAATTTCTTTTCTTACATTGGGATGGCTAGTCTCGGAGAACAGCCTTAAGTTTAATTTTATATTTAACAATGCATACTACTAATTACCACAAAAATACACTTAAAATTCATTTTTAATTTCTTTTCTATTATTTATCTATTTTCTTGACGGTTCATCAATTGGCCAAACTATAATAACTATATATACAACCAATTCTTAAATCTATAGCGTATCGAGGCACATCAGAAAGCCGAGCTAAGCAATTCTATGAAGTCTGTGATATTTAAACTTAGAATTTCAGCTCTGCGACTCAACCAGTTATCACACCAATCTACTGCTGTGGTTATAACTTTTGATATAACGTCTCTAACGTTATACATATGAGCAGTCAGATTTGAGCTTGCCTTGGATGTCACTAAAGTTGACCATGTTCTAATTTGGGGAACAAAAAAATATTTTTCTAGCAAGTTCTCTAAAAAATTCCAATGATCTTGTTTTTAGCTTTTTCAAATCGCAAAATTGAATGGAATTGTTGAATTGCGAAAACATTCTATAGATTTCTCAAAAATGCCGAAGAAATTTGTTCAATTTTCTTACAGAAGGACAATAAACATCTCCTTTGGTATCAGGTTCTTAGAGGGTCACATGTAAAGTATACCACGGATAAAATTATACAAAGTATAATTATTATACATAATTATAACATATAACATACATATAACATACATAATAATTATACAAAGTATAATTTTATGTAGAACACACAAACATTGCATGATTGAATTAATAGTTTATTTATTTAGGAATTGTAATGTACATTAATAAATAATGACTTAATACCAAAACGTAGAAGTATAATAATTATATAAGGAAAGCCAATAAAAATACTTCAACATACTGCTAATATTATGCATTGTATGAGTATTTTTAGACGGCAAGTCTTCTTTGAAAATTCACATTCTTTGCTAATACTAATTGGTACTTCATATTCTTAAATGTAATACTTTTAATTGCAAAACTTTAGTATAAATTGAGAGCAGATTGTTTTCTGCTACAAGCAATGATTTATATACTAGTGCTGAACGTGAATCCTTGCTTCGTCCTAGTATCGAGTATTCTACCAAGCCAAAAACAAGAAATTATTATCTACGTGAGTAAGGAAAAAGCACTTTGATCACAAGTTGTACACTTTATATTTTCCAATACCATCCAAAACATTTAAAAATCATTTAACCTGTAGTTTAACATTTTTATTTCTTATTTATAGTAATTTCATAAATTTTCATAAATTTTCTCGTCTACTTTGGAAATCCGATAAGCATTCTGCTTGGCATGATTATCGGTGGCGAGCTTTAAATCAAATTATATTCAAGTTTTGATCGATAGAGTATGAAATCAATTTTGTCGAAGAAATATAATTTGAGATCAACATAAAATTTTAATATAATTAAACAAAAGCTAAAATATTAGAATTTTAACTTTATAAAGGGGAAAACACATACCAATATTGTAAAATAATAATATAATTTGTAATTGGGTTTTCTTATATATTTTTCTTTTAATATCTACTAGAGAAAAAAATTTAATTCTATCGTCTCGTTTTAAAACTAACTAATTAAAAATTACGTTAAATTTACTCGACATTTCTCGTTGAAACTCAAACCAGAATCTAACTAAAAAAATATGCTTATTATATAAAGTAAAAATAAACAAGTAAATTTTTTTAAAATAGCTTTTTTTCAAAAATACATTTTTTTACAATAGACGCCAGAGCAGACTTAAGCTTATCCAAGAGATTAGATTTTGTCTATTTATTTTACAAAACTAATATTATTGTTGTACGTTGTAACTTCTGACACCTACGATATTTGGAATTTGTCTTTTAAAATAGTGAAAACACAAATAACCTGACATACATTTTATTTTATTTTGCATCACTTTGTTACTTTTCATCACCATAATATTATTTATTGCTTCAAATAAAATTACTAAAACAATAGTGACGCCACAATGAAAAAGGAAATACGGAGAAATTTAAATTTAAATTTTAAATTTAAATTAAATAAACGCCAAAATTATGAGATTTAAAATTATTTAAACGCACTTAGCATTACTTCTTAAAATGTTAATTAAATAAATACTAAAGTACAATGATCATTAAACATCATTAAATCGTTAAATATCATTGTAAACTGTGGCACATCTTTTTTAAAATTAATCAATCACAAGTGATGTCAAATACGAATTCAAAAATTCGTTGGATAACTTTAACTGAAAGCAACTATAATTTTGTTATATGAAAAAGAGTATGTCTCTACATCAATACCAAAATACCCATTGCAAGGTAAACGTTTTAGTTGGTATTGGAAAAAGATAGTTCACATTATTGTTAAAATTTATAAATTTTTCTTAAAAAATAACTTTTATAGTAATTTTTGTAAAACATAACTAAAAATTGTGCTAACGAGTATCATTTTTGACCCAATTGAAGAAGACCTATTGCACAAATGAGTATTACAAGTTAAACACAATTCTGGTGAAGTTTCCAAAGTATTGCAATGGTTTTTGCTCACGCATCCCCTTCTAATATTTTCCTGATAAACATCTAAAATAGTAGATAAAAAAATTTTTATTTTAGATAATCAAATCACACAATATTTTGCTTACACGTTGCAGGTGTTGTATGCTTTAAGCAAACTTCATCGGGATGGGAACATTCTCCTGCCAAAGTAATTTTTTCCATGTCAAAAGGATCTCGACAATCTTCGGTTACCTCTTGCCAACATGTAAAGCATCGTAGCGACTTAACTAAAAATTTTAAGAATGAGTGCTGAATATTTAAAGTAGATGGAAATTCTATATAATACATTGTAATAACAAAAATCAAGCTAAAAAGTTTTTTATCTCTCGAGATAGCAAAGTTACACTTTTTACATTGTATTTGACCGCGGTTCTAGGTTGAACAATTAATTTAAAAACATTAAATATAAATAATACCCAAAATATAATAAACTTAAATCTATGGCTCCATGAAATCCCTAAGGAGAATAATCTAAGAAAGGTCTTCTTTAGCCGTGGGGCTAACTGGGCTATAACTCAGAGCCGTCATTGATGCAAAGACGTTGAAGTATTTAAAAAACACGTGGCACTCGGGTTGTCTGTAAAGTCGGTTTACGGACGATAATTTTACGTGATAACGTCATAAGAAAACATAGATGAAAAATTGCATACTTTCATGAATTGAATTGAATTATGGTTTCTTATGACGTAAAATCACGTAAAATTATTGTTCATAAACCGAGTGTTAATTTAAAAATTGAATTGAATTATGTTTATGTAACAGTTAATACGAATTAAAACTATGTTATTACATTAACCCTCAATAGGTTAGTGCGTTATGTGCATGAATCATAATTGCATCATTTAGTGATCGCGAAATCGAACCTCATGCCGGACAAGTTTTTTTTAATGGTATTTTATAATTCAAATGATGTCTATGTATGATGCAAAGCCGATCATGCCTCTCTCTCGCTTGTTCCGCGCTCTCGCTTGCGGAACGTGGCAGTTTTTCGTGCGTGCAGCCGGTATATTAATTTATAAAACGTTATCACGTCAAAAATTTAAAAAAGAACGTTAAATTAATTAAATGTAATTTAAGACGTCAAATTGTTTAACTTAGGGCACTCAAACTTGTTAAGACGGTCCTTGTAATTACCCGTATTACATCCGCATTCTTGGATCCTTAAATGATTGTATAGTATAGACTATAGAATATAAATATTCAGTATTAATTTAATTATAATTGGTTATCTCTTATCTACACCTACATATTAAATAGATTAAGTTATACTTGAATTTAGATGTAAAATTGGTAATGTTTGCAGGGACGGATTAAGAATAACTAACTGAACATTTATTGTTTGACTAGTAAATACTTTTTGAATTAAATTTTTTTTTAATAATAGAAACAAGGTATAATCAGAAAAACAAATAAAAGTTAGGTAATGGACGATATAAGCTAAACTCCGATCTTAATTATTATCATTGAACTAGGTTAATTACACGGTAGTGACGTCGAGTTCCAATTATACAAAAATTTATTTTAAGTTTATGCTGTTTTACTGCTCTGACTCAAGGTCTAAATTAATTGAACTTTAAGGCTTGTCCAATTTTACAAATAAATTGTAAAGGTTCGATAGTGATCTAATCAATGTAAACAAAAAAAAATTGCAAATAGTTTTCGCTTGCATTTAATTGTCATAGATATAACATGGCTTACCTTCTTCTAGCAAGTTAACTAGAAAGAGAGCAAAAATTAGAAACTGGCACTTGCTAATATTCATTTTCTTCACTCTACGTAATTTGTAGATAAACGAGTAATTTTCAACTGATGCGCAAGTCGACACAGGCATCAAATACTTTTCGCAGGAATATTTTTAGACAAATTAAAACTATTTTTATTACATACTAACTGAAAACCTTAGTCTATTAGCCACTTTTGTAAACTAATTTCAAAATTTGAAATCACTAATATGAAGTTGATTTACTTGTAATTGATATTTCTAAGGTAATTTTACGAGATTTTTACTGTTTTGAATTATTTTTTCTTTTAACTTAGTGAAAGTGAAATATTTAATCTAAATTTCAGACAAAAATTTAAAGCTGAAAGCTAATAAAAATTTTACCAAACTGGTTTTATGAATTTTTTCCTAGGAGCCATACTGTCAGACTTTTGGGTCACTGGAATTAGCCTGGAATTTCATGTTCTTTAAAAATTTTTACGGTTTTTGACAAATCCAACTTGCATTATAATAAATGCATAATAAATTATATTTTTCCTATTTAAAAGAATGAGATTAGATCACAACCACTGAAGGCACAAGGAAAGAGTAAATATTTCATCAACAATTACATATGTACTATGTTACTTCAAATACAAACATACATTATACATTCCAACACAGAATTATTAATCTCTGTATAAAAAATTATGTTAGTGATGCCAATGGTTCTATTGGGTTAGTTAGTTAGTTCTAATGGGTTATGCAATTCGAACTCGTCAAAACGCTCAGCAAACACGGCGTTTTAGCCAAGACATCCCTAACTTAAAACAAGTTAAGGAGGCTTAAGCGTCATTCACATCCACGTAACGTACGTAGCGGACATACAAGACATAACGCGAGGAAAGTTGAAATGCATTAGTTTCAAACGCCACCGGTGACATTCGTACAAAACATAGCCGACATGAAGTAACATAACAAAGAGTTTGGTCAACTTCAACTTCTACGTTATGTTTTCTATGTTTGACCAATGAGATGCGTTTATTTTACGAGGCAACACCCCCGTTTTAAAATTTTTAATTTTTAGGTGAAGTTTACACTTTCGACATTTAAATGTTTAGGTTAAATTACAGCGTGTCGTGTGTTTCTTATGAATGGCAAAAAATTTATAGATCTGACACATTCGTATCCGTTTTTCTACGATCGTAGAGAAACCGATACTATAGTCAACCGATCGGGTGAAAATACACCTGCGCGTTCTTCACGTTTCTATGTTATCTATGTTGATGTGAATGGCAAGTCACTTGCTATGTTTTGTACGTTATGTCTTGTATGTCCGCTACGTACGTTACTTGGATGCGAATGACGCTTTATACCCGACACTGAATAGAGAGGGGTTCATAACGAGAGATTAGTTTGAAACCATCAATTACTTATACCTATATTTGACGGTTGTAGCTAAGTTATTCATCCTCCTTTTTTTTTGTAATAATAATTTCATACGAATACGAAAATTTTTAATATTACTATTTATTTGAAATATTTTTGACGTGATAACGTCTTATAAATTGATATACCGGCTCCACGCACGAAAAATTGTCACGTTCCGCAAGCGAGAGCGTGGAACAAGCGAGAGGGAGGCACGATCGACTTTGCATCATACATAGACATCATTTGAATTATAAAATGCCATTAAAAAAAACTTGTCCGGCATGAGGTTCAATCTCGCGATCACCAAACGATGCAATTATGTTTCATTCTAGCCTATTGAGGGTTAATGTAATAACATAGTTTTAATTCGTATTATCTGTTACATAAACATAATTCAAATCAATTTTTAAATTAATACTCAGTTTACGGACGATAATTTTACGTGATTTTACGTCATAAGAAAACATAATTCAATTCAATTCATAAAAGTATGCAATTTTTCATCAATGTTTTCTTATGACGTTATCCCGTAAAATTATCGTCCGTAAACCGACTTTACAGACAACCGAGTGCCACTTGTTTTTGCTTTAATTAGAAAATGTTTCCTTCCTTCCTTCTCGCCTCTGTGTCTCGTCAAGGCAAGACCAGAAATTTTCGATAACTCGCTCACATAGTGCTGGTTGAATTGTTACGTTTCTTCACGAATTCTGACTTTTAATTAAAGAAATGTCCAAGAGGCTTGACAGTAAACTTTTTATTTTACACTTCTGGAATTTCTGGGAGGCTAAATAATATCCCCTCGGTTGAAGATCACTTCTCTAGGGAATATAATTTACACTACTTTTACTGCCAATTTTGCTATATGGACATGCGGCCTCTCCTTGCTGGAACTAATTGTCCTAATTAAATACAGCAAAATTTTGAAGTTTGGGTTGAAAAAAATTCTCTAGCATTTTTATAGTATATCTAGCATCAGTAACAGTAAATTACTGTTTATTTATTTTCACTAGTTGCTTTTTCATAAAAGTAAGAGCCAAAGAAAAACTTAAATTTCTAACTACATGCACAGACACGCTTGTCCCTACTACTTTTCAAGGTATTTAATAAACAAATAAGGAAAACATTTCTATTTAAAAAAATTTTCCTTGTTTTGATATTATGTAGTTCCATCGGAAGTGGTAGTAGAATCGTAAAAGATTCCCGGTTGTTCTCAAACTATTTGTTCCTTGGTTTTGATTTTAGATTAACAAGGGAATTATATGACCTCCGCATTTTTGTCATTTTTGCCACTTCTTGTACTGAAAGTTTAGCCTTCCAATAAAAACTCCTCAAAGCAGTAGGGCCAGATAACCAGAAATTTTCGAGAAAATCGACTTTGAAATATTGTCGACGGAGCTTGAAGACAAGATGTGAAAAAATTAGCAAATAGTTTCGTAGCACAGGGGCGAACGAGTTGGACTAGGAACCAGTAGATCCACGGTTCTATTCCCACCTTCTCTAGTTTTTTTTCTGTTTTTTTCGAAAACTAATGCCTTATCCTCTCATTTTTTTTGTATTCTACCTATAAAAGTGTTCTCTTTCCTATAGTGCAGTTGAAATTTTGAAAATCGTGATGAGGGTTAAGTGACTGTACCCAAAATACTAACTAAACTAAAAAATAATTGCAAATGAGCTGTATAATAAAGAAAACATGCTGATGCAATTGCATGCATCGAGAACTCTAATAGGTAGATAAACCTAGTAATCTGGTAACAATAGGAATAGAATAATTTGTGCGTAGTATTAACATTTTTAGAAGGCCAGAAAAAGAAAACTCAACAAATTTTTTATTACAGTCGTTGGTAGAAGTATAAAAAAGTACAAAATAGGTTTTTCAAAAATTTATAACAATCGCTTTCTTACGTGGATATACACCACCTTATTTAAAAAAAAAATACTTAATTACAAGTAATAAACTAAGGATATTTGATAGCATAATTTTACCACTACAGTTGCACAAATCTTCTGTGCATATAATACAGTGTTCCGAAATTTCGTCCATTTTGCTGCAATAAAATTTATCAGCGCAACTACGTTGTATAATTTCAGGAACTTTTACTGAAAATAATAATCATGGTTAATGAAACGTAATAAAATATAATTTTGTACTAACATGTTACAAAATAATGAGAAACTTCTCAGTAAAAAAACAATAATTTAGTTTTAAATAATAATTAACATTTAAGTTCAATTATTTTAAATTCTACAATTTTAATATTTTAAAATTTTCAAATAAGATGCCAGTTTCTTTATCGTTACTTTTGCGTTTAATAAAGAAAAAAACATCACAAGTTTAAAATTTTATTAATAATTTAAATATATTATAAAAAAATAACCAAAGCTGATAGTAAGTGCCAGATATAATTTAGAAGAAGAATTACAAAGATCTTCGTCACAAATTAGACAGTGTTCAGAATATTCGTCTATTTCGCTACAGTAAAATGATTCTGCACAACCTCTTTGTATGGATTCAGGAACTCGTACTAAAATTAAGCTTTTAATAACAAAATGTAATGTAAAAATAACAGCAAATTTTTTTCAACAGAAAAATTTGGATGAATTCTTTATCGGACAATTTTCCCAAATCTAATCAAATTTGAGCATACTTTAGGCTCAAACAAACAAGAAAATCATTTTCAAGCATCTGTAAGCTATTGTTTTTCGTCACTTTTTCAGTGGCACATTGAATGAGTATTCAACGTACATAACACGTTATTACAACGTTATGAAATGGTTAGTCTTATTATAACGTTGAAAACACGTAAATTCAACCGACATGCGCTTCCGAGACTTTTGCATCAGAACCTATCAAGGTTGTTTATAAAAAATATAAGCTTGTGTGTTTGAGCTTTTAATACTTACAAATAGCGGGCGTCATATGAATAATGCAAACATCAGTGGAACTTCCACATTCGTTTTTTTCAATATCTGCAGGATCGAAGTCTTCTCCGCATTCGTCTTCCAAAAAAGTAGTACATTCGTAGCACATTAAAGCTGTTCCTAATAAATTTTTATGAAATTTTTACTCGATTATCTAGTTGTTAATCAAAAGAAAATAAATTGGACTAATAATTTTATATTTTGAAATAAAACTCACCTTTCGGTATTATTATCGATATCCATATAATAAGAAGAAAATATTTTAATATTTTGTTCATGTTTTCTTCTTTTACAAAGTTAAATAAAATAATAATAACTATGTTGAATGTAAATAACCATAAATAACGAAACTGCAAAAACTTAGCTAATGAGCTTTGAAAATGATATGAGATAAATTGTAGTAATTATGCAAAATTACATAATGTTTTCATTAATATATATTTTAACTTCCTCTTTAATTATAAATTACTCTTTCATTTTTCTATTACAATGAACATATTTGTTGGTATTTTACGCATCCGTTAAGTCAACTTTGCATTGTAAGTTGTAACGTAATTTGAATTAGTTAAAAATTTTAATTGGCCACTACCAAGAATTGAAACAAAATAATTTAAAGTTGTATCCAAAATTTCGACATCAAGAATCTAACAAAAATAAATGCCGATGCGAAAACCCTGACACAGACTAAATCTCGAAATGAACGAAAATCCGATAACACCAAATTGGAAAGTTAATGAAATAAATAGGTATTTATATCTTTTCTATTATTTCTATATTTCTATTTAATAGCTACTAGTATTTTACAATAGTATTAAAAATCAGTATAAATATCATAGTTAATTAAATTTATAACTTTGCAGAGATTATTAACGTACTTTACAAAGCAATGATTATTTACACTAATTTTTACATTGTAGGGATGTTAAGGTTAATTTATAAATTGCTAATCATAAGATTATTGATTGGATTAATATAATTTCTCAAATAAATATTTCAAATTAATTTAAATTTTTAATCAATTTCTCGTAATTTGATTGAATATTCTTTTTTGATTATTTACAGTAAAGCAATAATTGCATTTTTTATTTGGCCCTATTTCGTTCTTGCCGAGATTTTAGTTCAAGATACCTCGTAATTTCAAACTTGTCGGGATTTTTGCTGTCAATTTTTTTACTTTTTAGAGTTGTGACTTTCAAAATTTTGACACAAATCTACCAATTTCTAGGTTTGATAAATACATCATAATGTAATTTAATATTTTTAGAGCCTCCTCAAATGAATCTAAAGCTTACAGTGGTTGAGGTCTTTCGTGTTTTGAGGAGACACTGGGTATGTACCTATTAGGATAGGAGACAAACTTTGTAATATTGTAAATTTGAATTTAAATATAATGGCCGCGAAATTTTAAATTTAGTTCATTTGGTTACTTTAAAATACAACCATTTGGCAACAGCGGTTTTAAAACACAGGAAGTCGAGTTTCCGTTAGAAATTTTTTTTACCGTTAGGACTATGAGGGTAACAAAAGGCCCATATATTTTTGAACGTCGAGATAGCAGGTTGTGGTTGTTTTGGTGCTTGGAACGTTTTAAGAAAAGGTTATTAAATAATTGAATTTAAAATTATTTCAAATATATTTTAGTTATCAACAAAATTAAAATACGAAAATTTAAATATTTGATTTATTTTTCTAAAAGAATTTAATACAGGATTACGTTAGAAATTTATGTAATAATTCCTCAGCCACGTGGTTGAATAATTTTAACACGAGTTTGAATCTATTTTTTTAATTACTTCATCTTCAGTTTTAAGATTTAAATATTGGTTTGAGATTATGATTTTTACCTTATTATATTTAATCGGGATGGATAATGTAATGCAAGAAATTGATTATTCATATATGTGACCTATGGGATATCTTTATATAATAATAAATATTAACAAAGTTCCTTTATGATTATTTGCAACCACTTATGAGATAATACCAATTACGATATTTAAAAACTGTTTTTAACAAAGTTCTTTATGATTATTTGCGTCTACATAATAGTTTAAGATGATGACGCTAGTTTTAAGTATGGAGTACGATTTATTTAGATTTAAGAAAATGACCAATTAGAAATTTAAGAGGGACGAACTTAGATTAAGCTGACGACATATTAATTAAGTGACGATCTTAGTTTTTAAGTTGACGAGGTAATAGTTATAAGAGCAGATAATTTAGCGTAATAGAAGAGTTTATTAGTTAAAAATCTTACATAATATAAAAACAATTGAGTTGAACATCGAAATACATATATGCGCTTCTTTACAAAGTATTATAAAGATTATGGTTGGTCATTAAATATGAATAAACAATTAGAAAACATTATAGTCAGAGAGATTAACTATCGAACAGTTATTAAATCAAATTTCAAACTAAAATATTCTGAATTAAATGATATCAAGGAGATTAACTTTGCTGGTAAATTGGTTGTTAGGCTACCTTTGAGGTTAGTTTGAGGTTTGAGGTTGGTAAACAAGGTAGCGACGTTAACATTCAAAGAACCATCCGCAGATTTAAAAGAACTTGTAAGTGTTACTACGATGGGGATCACAATGTGCAAGGTTTGTTTGACGATCACAGCTTTGGTTTGGTTTGGAACTTTGATTTGAGAAGGCGGTAATTCAAATTGATGAACCGAATACTACAACTTAAAACTCATTTGGACTTAAAATGCTTTTGTTCTTGTCAATCGACACTTAATCGAGATGACAGCTGTCGTGGAAAAATCCAACAATTGAGAACTTCCTCTCAAATGGCGGGTGATATCGATTATCTGGAAATAATACTTAATAGTAATATTGAATAATTAAAAACTATACTTAAATTAAACTTAGAAAGGGGGAATGGCTTTTTGACAGGGTCCAAAGTCCATGGGGTCTTTCCCCCTAAGATCGCTCTTTAGCTCTGCTTTACTATTATCAGGCCTATGCTTTGCTACAATGCAATTTTTAGTAGTCCAAAACCAAACTCATTCAATTGCGTATAAAAACAAATCGATTTGTTTGTTCCATGATTAACATTCACGAAAGCTGCTCTGAATTTAACTTTATTATTGATTTCTTTGTCCATTTCAGGATGAATAAATACTCTCTAGTGCTAGAAGAACTTTCAACTAATATAAGTAAGTATATTTTGATTAATTGATGTGAGTAAAGAGAACTTCATGTGAATACACCGCAATATGTATGCTAGTTTAATTAATAATAAAAACTATATTTGAAATTAATTTTTCAGAAAATAGTCAGAATATATACTATATTTAGATTTGATGTCATAATTGTGACCTTTTAAAAAGGGTAAGTTCGTATTAAAATGCGTTGAAGTAAAATACAAACGCATTAGCAATAAAGAAAACTTTGTTTAATTTTACCCCGATATTTTACCTCGGATAAAATTTACAACAAAAAATAAACTTACCAAATTATTGATAACTCTGAATCAACATCGGACATTATGGCAAACTCAAAATTAATACTTCCAAATATAAATTCTATAATAATCCCCCTTTTAGACTAGCAGTTAAAGTATTGGTTGCTATATCGCAGCCGTGGGTTTGATCTCCTGCTCAGTGTACCTACTGGACTTTTTCAATCATTTCTCTTCCACAAAATGCGTTTCTCCATTATATGCTATCTTTTTGTACAAATAAATAATATTGACAAATAAATAATCCTCCACGATTGGTTGTCCATCATGTCATGTGGACATGTCCTATATTATATGAAGTCTCACATTTTGAGCAAATACGTGGATAAATTTAAAACATTTATTTTAAGTTAGATTTAGTGTAAACTTTACTATAAATAAACATCCCTAAACTTCAACCTAACAGATATGTTATAATTACTATGAAAATACACTTCCCTCTTGCCTTTACAACGTTGTTCCAAAAACTCAGTTCATGAGCTTTTAAGAAAATTTCACCCAAGTATTTCACACTTCCACAACAAAAACTGTCAGTAAGCAACAGTAATGTTTGCCTCGAGGCAAGGATCTCGTGTATCTTTTCTAATGGAGAGTCTCATCAGTACATATTCGAACACTGCACCCTACATAATTATGTATAACCTAAATATATAAATATTAAAATAAAATAGTAAATAAAATTTAATTTTCTTTTATAAAAAACTTTGCTAATTATTTATATGAAGTTCAAAATATAAATTAGACGTTTGCATTTTAAGTATGTGGATCTCTCGAATGAAGCACAAAATATAATTATGTATGTACTTAAACAATATTGAGTTAATACTATTTGTAGATACAAAATGTTTAAATTAAATAAAATGTTTAAATACTCGTAAATAAATCATACATAATATTTTATTAAAAATGGAGCTATAATAATAAAACATGGAAACGTCATTGAGGAAGAATTACATTCGTCCTCGGAACAAGTTGAACATAGCATCGATTTACTTCCAACATCTTCGCAATAAGTTTTGGGAGCACATGATCTGACTATGTTGTTTTGTATATTTCCTGAAAAAATAAAATTTTAATTTAATCGGCAAAAAACACAAAACTAAAAATTAAATTAGAATTTTGAATATAATTTCGCATTTATTATTTTTCTCCTTTTCCCAGTTATATTAACTAGGTTAATATGAGTTAACTTATATTTCTATTAAATTATAAATTTCTATTAAAACAAATATTTTTTCAAAAAAGTTACGATATGAGATTCACAATATACGTCCAATCACAATGGATATAGACAATGTTTAGATACATTATATTTTATACAAATAAAAAATTTCGTCGAATTCGGCCGGATTACCAAAAGTTCCTAAAATGTTCGCAGCATTACCCCTTTGAATTTCCAGGCTAATACGTTGAATGAAAAAAGACTTGGCACGACAATCACCAGATTTTTCAATTAAAATTTTTCCAATATCATTAGCAAATTTTTTAGAATCAGATGACCACGTACCAAGTGTCTCTACCGGAAAGCCCAAAAATTCAAAGTTGTCACGTAGATCAGCATACTTGTTTGATTTCAAATTTTGAGCATTCAATGCTGCTGCTCCTGTCGACCGAGATGAAGACAAAACGTGGCTTGGAGCTAACGTGTCCACGCACGTGGCATCCCACACAAGTGTTTTTCCACGACACCACGGCACAGTGCATACCGTCAAAACGCTTCCCGTCATCGCGAGACATGCCCGGCGGTTCCAACACAGCAGAAATGTTGCCAGATGCAAGAGACCTCTTGATTATATTATTGAGACTGCTATGTCTTTTTTCTTTTTCTGGCACGAGAGGCCATGGATTCCGAGCGAACTGACACTTGTTCCGCAAACACATCTATGAGGTTGACAAATCTTGGCACCCACTCTTAACGCGAGACAAATACGTAACACATTTTTGTCTAATAGAGTACCAAGGTTTGGAGATGGGAAAGCCTGAAGCAACGCACCGGCTTCAAATTGCAAATAAGCTAAAATTCGTGCTCGATTAACAACCGAACTGCTCTCTAAAATGTTTTTATGTAGAATTTCCATATTTGGGCTATCCCAACTACTCTGCAAATTTGGAGAAGCAGGTAAATCTAAACCTAGACATAATGTCCAAGCGTTCACGGCTTCATCCATAGAGCTGATCTTAAAGACACTGTGAAGTGACGGAAAAAGAATTTTACCAACGAGATTATAGCTGCTATGAGATGAAGACAGAAAGGCGGGAAGAGCTACGTCCGAAACACGTCGAATACCAAATTCGAGGAATTTTTTAGTTTAAAAAATACAAAAGTCTGGAACGGTCAGAAATATTGCACCCGATTGGACAAACATTTCGAAACATGCGTTACGCGTCGATCTAAAAAAACAACTAAAAAATTTTAAGGTATTACTTTAAACATGAATAAATAAGAATCATAATTTTCAGATTTTTCAAGTTTTTTTCAAATTAAATTTCTAAAAATTAGCTTGGAAACGACTGTTCGCGGTAGTTGAACTCATTTGAACTATCATTTGAATTCATTTTGACAAACTGGAAACTTTCAACAGCACAGAACTGATTAATTCGAGCTTATTACTGTTTAGGAAAATCTTCGCAGAAACAACTTTCGCCGAACTAAAAGCAAATATTCGCCAAACCAACGATCGCATAATATTACAATATGCAGTCATATTTTCACGTTTCGATACGAACTACGTGTGCAGTTTTATCTACAAGGCAGGACGTAAAATGTAACCTGAATTAAGATAAACGGAAAATGACAACCTAAATAAAGATGACTTAAAAATAATTTTTTCTGCACGTATTTATTCAGGTTACATATTTTTTTAAATTGTATAGAAAGTGATACTTTAAGTTGGCAAAGTCTTGCCATAGGTAAAATCAATTTCGAAGACTGCATGTGTAACATATAAAAATTTTATATAATCTCGTACGTTACCAAAATATTTATATTATAAAATTACATATTTACCTACATTAATATCATGATAGATTGTTCTGTTTGTCCTTAAAATCCAAGGTTATTTACATTCGAGATATAAAAACTTCGCACATAAAAATAATTCCCAAATATTACATATTTTAAAATATATCAGTCGAAAATAATTTAACTACTAACCATATCAATATTTTAGAAAACCCAAAAAAAATGCACACACTTTTTAAAATTAAAATGTTTTCAAGTTAACACAAATAAAATACACAAGTATAATATGGTACACGTTTTTACCATACTATAACATCATCAGACGATGAACTAGAAATTCAACTATTTTACTGTGAATTTTATATGTAATAATTAAAAAACATTTTAGTTCTGAAAAGTGTGTGTGCATAAACAATCGTACTCGAACACTTCTTGAAGTGTTAGTGTTTAATCAATCAATATTTTGTTTTCGGCGAGGAAAAAACATTTTACCTCCAATACCAACGCAAGTATCACTGTACAATTTATCGGACCGAAAATGATATTTTGCAGTATCGTGTTAGTAAAACATGTATAACCTAAATAAACACGTACAGAAAATTTTCCAATCATTTTTATTCAGGTAATCATTTTCTATCCATCTTTATCCAGGTTAGATATTACTTTTTTTATTTTGAAAAGATCCTGTCTTGGAGGTAAAATTGTCTACATGGTTCGCGCAGAAACAATTCTTAACGTAATTAAAGTATATGTTTCGGTCGTTCTCCCGTAAATACTAGCTTTTTCAGGTATAGGGGAAATATTTTTTAACGAGAATTTTATTTTAAATATAGATGTTACATATATTTCTTGTCTTTCTCCCGAGAAAGACAAAATATGCATCTCGTTTAATTATGACCAAAACAACTCCTTTCTTTGTAGGAGAATATTTTCTATTCGCCCAATTATCATTTAATACTAATCTATTGTACTAAACTACTCGACTAAATTTTTAGTGTTCGCACACGGCTAAGTATGTCAATCGACTAAATCGCTGTCTGAACGAGCCATAGCATCGCAATATAACTAAATTTTCGAGTATATTTTTAAGTACTTTTCAAATCTACAAGTACCTAGGTGCATTTCTTATCGCAAAATATTACCTATTGGACTAATTTTTTCTTTAAGGCAAACATGGCTTGAATTCTCGCATTCATCCGCAACATGTGCTGATTTCGTGAATGGATCTTGGCACTTTTCTTCACTATTTGATGAAATACAGACATAACATTTTCGGCAAGCACCTAAAATTAAAAGAAAAATATTTATTAATACTTAAAAATTTTTATTACGTAGACGTTATATAATTTATTATTAGCTGAGTTTGATTATACCTACCGTAAAAATTTGAAAATAAAGCAAAATATTCAGAAATTAATTACATAATATTATAATGACTAGTAGATAATAAATATAAAAATATGTAAGAATAACGTAATAACTATAGCTAAATGCTCTACTATAATAATTATATTAAATAGTAATTAAAACTACTTTGTAAATACAAATTACGTACTTACCTAATTGTAACAAAGTTATGCACATAAACAAAATCAATAAGTATTTCATTTTTTAATTAATTAGTTAGACTATTATTAATCAAGTATATCTCCAGTACTAATCACGTCGTGTGTTTTACCCAAATAGATTTCAGTAACTTGTGGTCGGCAAGCTACGTAAACACTTCTATTTTAAGCAGATACCAGTACCGGGTTAAATTTATTTCAATTATTATTTGTTTTTAATTAGAACTGATTTAAAAACTGGTTCAAAATTTTAAATTTTTTTTAGGATTGAACCTTTGCTGTTCTGTCTTCCTCTCTTTTTGTTCTTTCCGCTATACGATGTAGCAGAAATAATTACTGAGTAAAAATAATGAGTAATTCATAAACTATGTCATACGATTTTGAGCCCAATTCTTCTACCCTTCCCTCCCCACATTTTAGAAGAAAAAAATTAATTTAAATTTTATAAATGTGGAGTACATCTTGAAAACTTTAGTATTTAGCCCGAGTAATTCTCAAATATTAGCGCGGTGCGTTGGTTCAGTAATTAATACCATTATTTACCAGATAGTAAACACAAGACAACTGCAAAAATTAGACAGTTCTTTTACACAAATTTAAAATTTATTTCAATAATTATGCTAATTATTGCAATGTGATTTCTTGACGGCTTTAGTCAAAAGCGAAATAATAACTAAGATATCTGAAAGAATGTTTCGCTCGTCAAACAGAATCTACTGCAACTTGGCTATATTTTCTTGAGCGCTTTTTACGTGTGCATGTTTTCCAATTTGTCGTTTCAATGGGTTGATTGTATTTATTCTCTTAAGTCTTAGAGTTTCCTTGAACCCCGAAACTTAATGAATTTAAAATTCTATTTGGGTATGGTGTAGAGGCGGATTAAACAACCTCTGCGCCCTTAGGCACATATGTATGGTGCGCCCTCCCTTAATAGAAAATATAAACAGTTATTTTTTATTATTGTATACATATTGCTGTGTCCACTCTACACCAAGCGGTAGGAGATTGGTTGCGTATTTAGTGATATTGGTGTAAAATTTCCGAAAATCAAACACTTTTTTGCTCAGTGAGCTTTAGTCTGCAGGAGCAGTCAGGCTTACTTACTCAAGGTCGCCGATTCAAAAAATTTGTTTCTTCAATAATTTTAAATAATTCTCGGAAAATTATTAGCAAGTTTCGATTTTAAAAATATTCGTTGCCCGGCTTATCAAACTGCGTTGTCATTCCTTTAATAAATTTTTATACAATATTTAAAACATTTAATATAACTCCAAATTAATGATTCCAAATAAATAATCGTTCATCCAATAAAAAAATAGCTCATCCAATAAAAATCTCCTTTAATAATCAAAAAAAATTCGAAAAACTCACAAAATCAAAACCTTAGCTGCGGCCACTTTTGAACAAAAATACTCTCATAACAAAATTCGAATTAACAATATTCGTATAAAAAAAATCAATTGTAAAAACTATTCGTACAATAAAAACTCAAAATCGGCGGAGCGAAAATCTAGGTTTCCGCCGTTTTCGCCATCGTGGCAAAAAAAGCCCCACCCCAACTCAACTTTTCGCCAACCTTCTACATTTTAAAATTGTACCATCTAATTCAGAAAATATTAACAAAGCATCAGGGGCGATTAAATCGCCGTAATTTAGTGATGCGCTCATAGATTTCCGAAGGTGTAAGTTTTAAAAATGTGCTAAAAATTGAAAAATTGTAATCAGTAAATAAAAACTCAGTAAAAAAACTATAGGTAATCATTGTATTTTTTGATACATTTAATTTTTGAGAATGTGATGTATTTTGCTTGGTACATTGCGCCCCTAGGCACGAGCCTAGCTAGCCTAAACGGTAATCTGTATCTGGTATGGTGTATTTCTTGGCCTAGGTTAGTTAATGCAATGCTTCAACTTTATTTGTAGCTTATGCACAAGGTAGCTACAGTCAAAATTCCATTTTACTCGGACAAAATTGGTATAAGGATTAATTTTGCAGGAAGCCATCTGTTTAGTATTAATAACAACTTATAAAAACCAACAATCCTACAAAGTTTTCAATTTTTTTACTAATTTTTAAAATTAATTAAACTAATTAATTTTTACTAATTAAATTGGCTTTCCAATGTTGTATAATGTGATTGATATACATACTATATACAGTTACTCACAAAAGTATTCGGACGCTCCTATGTTAGCAATGTAAATTGTACTTTTTGAAAACTCTTTTTGGCATATAAAAATCATTTTTACAGAAATACTTTTCAGACATTTTTTGTAAATAATTTCATTTCTTTCATTTTTGTTTCCATACATTTTTTTATTCGTCGCATCGTTTTCCACCAAGGAGTGACTTATGCAGATAAGAATTCCATAAGTGCATTTTAAATTTTATTAAAAATTTTTACAAAGTCTGCTTTAAGTCACTAGTCGAAAACGAGGCGACAAAATAAAAAAATGTATATGAACAAAAATCAAGACAATAAAATTTGCAATAAATTAAATAATAATTAATAAAAATTAACAAAAAATGTCTAATAAGTATTAGGGTCCGAGTACTTTTGTGAGTAACTGTATGTAATATATAAATGTATGTTATGTATAGTGTTGACTTCATCACTATAAAGCACGTGGTGCTCAGTGTTAACCCAGATAATTCTGAAGAACGAATTAAATTCAATCAATACTTTGATATCATAATAAATCAGCAAGCTTTTTGCAATTCTATTGCACGGTTATTTATAAATATCAAATTAAAGTTATTTATTTATAAATTATAAAATAATATAATACATAATACATAATCCATTTATACATAATGTTACAAAATTTAAAATAAAATTCTAAAATTAAATGTTACAAAAAACCACTAATCAACATAATTATTATTTACAAAAACTTTGGTACATGGTATAAAAAATGACAATTGTAGTACTAATTAAGGGTGGTTGAATAGTAATCCCAGAATTACATAAGTTTTCTTTGCATAAAGAACAGTGATGTGAAATAGACTGATAAAGTTTGCAATATTCCGGATCCGCACAACCCCTGTGGGTGCTAATAGGAGATTTTCCTAAAAATTAAACACAATAAAAACACCATAATATTAAAGTTTCAATTAATTCAAATATAACATTCAAACAAACATATTTGATTAACCGAAAACTATCAAACTGGAAAAATCTATAAAAAAAGACATAAATCCTCTTTTTTGACTATTGCATGAGAATGTACTGTGGTGTTTCAAAAGGATTCCCACCCACCCTGTACATTTTTGTAGAAAAATTTCATTTTTGTAAGTTTGAATTATTGTAAGATTGGGAAATTAGACAGATGGGGGCGAATCGAGGGAAATACAAGGCTTTTGTCGATAGCGACCGCCCGAGCCTGTTGTGCGATTTTGGCTCGAGGCGATTATTGGAGATTTTTTGAATTTTTGAAGTTGTGAGTAATTTTTTTATTTGAATAAAGTGATTTTATGCGAATGCATTATTGCGCCTTTTTTGGAAGTATAATTTTTAATATTTTGGATTTTTGATAAGTTGCTATCAAGTGGTAGTCGTTTGATTGATTTGGAAAGAGAATAGTGGAAATTATAAATTGGACGTGGAATATTTGAAGTTAGAAAATTTTAAATTATATTTCTACGAGCGAATGTGCGAAGGAGATAACTAGGCGATTTGGATAATGTAGAAATTAAAAGTACGAGCCCAGTAAAATTTTATTTTACATTGAATTTTTTGATTACGATTTATGTATTTTTAAAAGAAAAAAATTTTTATTTATTTTTTTTTATAGGATCATAGCACTGATGGGTGGTAAGAAAGTATTTGAAATTTAAATTTGTTTGATTATGCCGGTTTGGTATAGGAAGCCGTAGAGATTTTCTACATTTTCTTGAAGATCAGCTAGTATTTTTTTTCTAGTTTTGCCAAGATTATAGTTTTTCCTTGCTTTTTGCGTTCCTTGCGTTCGATAGGTCTTCGTTGCACCAGGGGCATTGTGGCTGAAGAGTTTTTTTGAGGATGAGTTCATGTGTGAGTTTTGTGTGGCATATTCGCAATCTGGCCAGAGCTACCTCAAACCTGCGATTAGGCTGATGCGTTGTTGACCAGATACAACAAACATCCTTTATATCTCGGAGTTTGTTACGTTGTTTTCGCTTCCACTGGTTTTCAATTTTTTGATATTGTATTACTTTATGATATTTTTCTATATCTTTATGGTTAATCATATCAAATTTTTAGCATAAACCAAAAAATGCACAAAACACTTTTTCGAAAACTAAAATGTTTAGTTTCACAATATATAAATAGATATATTGATCACAATATATAAATACACTGTATTATCGCAAACGTTTTCACCATACTATGGCATCATCGTAACTAGTGAACCTAGTTCATCATCATCAGGCGATGAACTAGTTTCATCGTAACTAGTGAACCTAGTTCATCGCCTGATGATGCCATAGTATGGTGAAAACGTTTGAGATAACACAGTGTATTTATATATTGTGATAACTTAAACATTTTAGTTTTCGAAAAAGTGTTTTGTGCATTTTTTGGTTTATGCTAAAAATTTGATATGATTAATATCGAGTTACACTACTTAAACCACTTATCTATTGATTCTTTATGGTTAATTAGGTTGTTGTTGGTTCCTGAATTGTAAGCTTCTTTTGCTGATTGGTCTGCTAAAGTGTTTCCTAGAATATCGCTGTGGCCTGGGATCCACATTAATTATATTTAGAAGACAGATTTATTTAGTTTCGAGCTAGAGCAATTAAAATCAACGAAAGAACCCAACCCGAGATAAGATTATCTCATCTCCCGCGAAGAGGAGTTTAGTCGCGGTATTTTGAAGTGCAGGTGAAAACCAAGTTTTTTTGAAAAGTATCACTGCAACTTTTAAATTTTTGAAACACCACAGTACATTCATACATATGAACCATTAGAATAATGTAAACGTTAAATTTAAAAGCAATCCTCAGTCAATTAAAAATTACCATTACCATTTTTAAATTATTGTGATTACTATTAGTTAAAAATAAAATCAAAATAAAAATGTATTTAATACGTATAATATAAACGTTTTGACCTATTTTGAGTAGGTGTAGGATGTATAGGAAACAGTCGATTTAAGATTTTGTAAATTTTCCGGTTGGTTGGAGTTTTTTCTGATACTAAAGCAATGGATTTACGCAAAAAATTTCTTTATTTCCACACAGGCCCTTTTTCAATTCAGATGAAAATCGTCAATAAAATTTTATAAATAAAAATATTGCACGTTAAAATCGGTATCATTATCATTAAAACTCTTAATTAAATATTCCGCGTGACCGGCCAAAGAACTGAACATAGAGAAATAACATGGGATACTGATTTTTCTAAATTCCTGCTTCCTATTATAAAGATACTCAAAGATACTCAATACTTGATATTTTATTCTTTAATTATTGTTAAAAGCTCAAACTTATTTTTATACCTCATAATGGAAAGCAGGAATTTAGAAAAATTAATATCCTATGTTATTTCCCTATGTTCAGTTCTTTGGCCGGTCATCCGGTATAATAAATTGAGAAGATAATATAAGAAATATAAATACAAAAAACGGTTGATCAAGTATTGAATACTGGTGAGCATATTTTGCTATTCACAAAAATTCAATCTATGAATTGATTCTTTATTTCAGTATTATCAATGCCTTATGTATTTTTTATGCTTATGTTTATTATGAATCCAGACTAACCAAGCATCGCGATATGTGATGTTGATTAGATTAAGATCTCCGAAATCCAGTTAATATTTTCCCGATGATAAAATTTTCTGATAATAATCAGATTCCTGATGATAAAATTTTCTGATGATAATCAGTCCCTCGACATCTCTGTAATATCCATGTAATATGTTCCTAGTCGTCATGAAATCTTTAAAGTTCTGAGTATAGGATCGTCTCCAAACTTGACTTTTTTCTAACACTGAAATCCAGTGGTTACTTTTCTGATCTTCACCAGAGCTGGTTAAACTTCTTAAAAACGTACTCTGTCAAACAACCAAACATCTCATCAGAATTGGACTACCCAGTAACGATGCCACGACTAACATAATATACACCCACGCACGCAAAAAATACAATAATGCATAAAACACTTTTTGATGCTTTACTAAGAAACTTACCAACTTGTGGAAGAATTTGTTTGTAACAAAGTGAATCTGGCGAATCACATGTATCGGCAGTATGAATTGTTTTATTAAAGTAATCATCACATTTGTCCTCTTTGTTAACGGTACTGCAGACGTAACATTGTAAAGGTGTAACTACAATAAAAAGTTGAAGGTGAAAATGTTGATAAAATTGTTTTGTGTAAAAAGATTTCACCTAATTAATAGTGTTAATTTAAATGTATAGGGCGTAATATAAGAAAATAAACTGATGCATTTTCTTATTTCTTAACATAATTACCCATTGATAGTAAGTTTACGGTGATACCTAATACATTATTACGTATTATGGTCAAAATGCATGTTATTAGGTCATTAGAATACGAAACTTCCTCTATGTTTTTACAAATTAGAACTTAATTAACTACGTACTAAGTTTTAACTAGAACCTGAAACTTACCAATTATTATAAAATTAGCTACTTACCGATATCAATTATCACTAATAAAATTATCACAATAAAGGTACAACAATAACGCGCCATTTTTCTTAATCGTAACACCAATGTGTATATTACGTAAACGAACTGGTTTTTGGTTTCTACCTTGAAAGTTTACGAATGACCTCATAATCAGATTTAATACATCACAGCAATTGAAATATACATACCAACCTGTACATACGTATGTGATGAAAACTTCATTCATTAAATCAGATGCAGAAGGATTTGATTAATTTCCATTTGTGCCTGACACAGGGACACAAAAATTTTTCAAATTTGTTTCGAAATTGAAGACTTTATGATATTAATTTGTTATGATAATGGCTAATTATAAAATATTTATCAAATTATAGTGGATAATTATTGTATTATATAACAGCACAGTAACAGCCTTGTCGCCTTGCACTTCCGCTCAAAACTTATTAAATTTGAATAATCATACAGACTTATTATTATTAGAAACATTCAAAACAACACAACATTGTGTTGAAAAAATGTACACTTTTTTAACAAGATTTTATAATAAACTTTCTAGAGAGTGTCCGGCATCTTAAAAGCATCCCCTGAGAGATCCTAACTAAAAGTTCGGTAGCGTGGTAGCTGATATTACTATATTGTGAATAGTACGAAACCTGGCATACGAATTTAAATTTTTCTAATGAAATTATGGTTTTAAGAGTGTAAATTACAAATATAAAAATTAAATTTTATGAACTGTATGGATCATTTAATAATTCCGGTGAAAAAGAACCAAAAATGTAATGCAATTATTTCATTGGCTGTTTCCATAAGGTTAGTCCACGACATGTCTTTATGTTATTTAAGTGTTTTTTGGGATAAATTCCAAAATTGTACATTACTACCCAAGCGGTACAATCAAAAATATATTTAAATAACATGTTTTGTTATTTTTAGTAAAAATATTCATCCTAAATAGAACAAAGGAATCAATCTTGGGTGTAAATAATAAAATTAAAATAAATATTATATTGATTGTTAATAAATATTAAAACATTGCATAATATAACGTATACATAATATAGTTATAATTTAAAATATCATAACAATAACAATTAGTGTCAAAAAATTAATAGGTTTTTTTTCGCTATTACGATTTATAGAATATACAGGCAAATGCAAAAGTTATTAATATTATAGTAAACGGTTGGATAGCTGACGTCGAATTACAAAAATCGTATGTGCAAGTGCTGCAGGTTTCTGTTGATTTTGCAAAAAGTTCGCAGTAATGTTTTTGAACGCATCCTCTTTGCAAGAAAGTACGATTCAATTCTAAAAAAAACGTTATTATATAATATCTATTTATTCTTTCCTTGAAGTATCTATTATACAGCAATTTTTATATAAATCGTTTAGTAATGAAAGCTTATATGACAAGCTGGTCGGTTGAATACGATTTTTGGTGAAATTGAATAAATAATGCAATATAAGACAAAAATCAATCATTTTATGATTTGCTGTAATGTTGGGATTCAACTGTCAAACCAAACTTAATTTTGAGTTAGAATAAGACCTGGTAATATTCTGTTTAAAATTCTGTTTATGTAAAAAACATAAAAATTGTTAATATTCTTACGTTCTAACTAAGACAATAAATTTAAATTAATATATTGCTGTGATTTTTGTAGGTTATAATAAAATTTGTAGATTATTTTGCGCGCCACCACTGGTGCAGCCCGGCTCTGCGAGCAGGGAAATTTTTGGTTTTGGGGGGATATCAATGACAGTGGACGAAAATTTGTGATCGATAAAAATAAGAATTGAAATATTAAAAATAATAAAGAAAATTTGAGAAAAAAAAGTTGTTTTGATGAAGTGAAAGTAGCTGATTGGAATAAAAACGAAGGTTAGTCGCACTTATGATTATAAAAATAAAATATTTTATATTGCGCAATAATTATTAAAATTTTAACGAAGAGAACATAGCAATATATTGTCGTGTTGCAAAGTAACTTTGCATCCACCCTGTACAATTTAGTGAAATTTTGAATATTAGTATTAAGTTGTAATTTTGTAAGATTGACTAGGTGGGGACCAAGGACAGGAGGTTCAAGGCTTTTTAGCCGAATACGCCGACCGGGCTGGTCGATTGGTTTTTGGCTCTTTGAAAATTTGTGAGATTTTTGAAAATTGGTAACTTGAGTGATTATTTTTGTTTGATTGAATAAAGTAAGTTTATGCGAACGCATTATTATGTATTTTTTTTGAATTTGGATGTTTGGAAAGTTTTATTTTTTTATAAGTTGCTGCTAAGCGATAGATTTGAATTAGATTTGAAGAGAGCGTTTAAAATTGTTAAATTGGATTTAGAAAAATTATAAATAACGATTTGGGTACAAAATTAAAATTGGAAAATTAAAAATTATATTTGCACGAGCGAATATGTGAAAGTGATAAGCAGGCGATTTGGATAAGGTAGAAATCAAAACTACGATCCCTTTAAATAATATTTTACATTTGAATTGGAATTGGAACTACATTAGATTTTGGATTAATTATAGTTTTTAAAAACGAATTTTGATATTATTTTTCATCATTTAAATCACAGTAATAGTCATGTTACGAACCAAAGTTTACCTACCCTGTTAATTTGCTATTAATTTTGATTTTAATTTTATAAAATATTTGGATTTGAATTTTGGGAGGTAAAACTTTGGAAATACAAAGTTGGTAAAAGTAAAATTGTTATCGAGGCTTTTTATCGAAAATGGTCTAGGTGTTGGACGTGGGATTTTTATGTCTGAATAATTTTGATAAGTTTGTAAAATATTTGAATATAAAATAGATTTTTTTGAAAAAGTATTTTATTGAAAATTATTAATTGGATTACATTAATTTTGAAAAAAGTTTGAACGATTTTGGGTACAAATTTAAACGGAAGCTGAAGTTAAATAATTTGAAGAGAAAAAGAATAAATTACAAAGCAATTGAAAGAATTTTGATTTGTTGATTGAAGAATTGTTTGGATGGTAAAATTTTGTAAAATTAATTCTTGAAGGAACAACAAATTGTTGGTGATAAGCCGGACTGCGATACGGGTATTAAAAATTTAACATTACCATTTTAATTTATTTTATTGTAACAAAATTGAAAATTTAAAAAAATACGTTTAATTAAGATTTGAAAAATTAAATAGAGTTTAAATAATTAAAATACTGGTGGCATAGCAATATATATTATTAATAATCGTTGTTAATACTTGTGATGATGTAAAAAAATTAAATAAAATACGATTCTTACCATTGTCAAATCTAACTTGTTTTATGCAAGCAAAATTATCGTTTAGACACATCACTGGCTGGAATAATGTAACATTAAATGGATCTTCACAGGTTTCGTGGTCATCAATAGTGTCGCATGAATAACAATGTATGGATAATCCTGAAAATATACTGCATCTTTCAGAGCTATTCTGAATTAAAATTTAACATTTTCAGCAATAAATTATTGATTTTTTCACAATTTATAATATACACTACCGTCGGAAAGTTTGGAAGCAGGCCATTTTTTCGATAAAACACTTATAATTTTAAAAGATTTAATTATTTTAATGCTAATATTAAGAAAATAGGTAAATAACTATTGATTTTATATCATATAACAATTAAATTATTATTGAAAAACATTCATAAATTTATTTTATCAAAATATCTACCTTTCGCACATATTACTGCGTCACAAATTCGGGGCGTTTTCTTTATTAAATTAATTAAATAATCAGGTGAAATCTATTTCCACACATCTTGCAGATATTTTCACATTATATTTTCATTTTGTAACAGATGTTATTTAATTTTTCGGTACGATTCGTCCAACAAAAGCTAGATTGGTGAAAGATCGGGTGACTGGGACGGGCAAACCATTATTTGATGTACCCCAGTGGTTTGTTTGTCTGCCAAATGGCTTTTGCGTAATCGGGAGGAATGTTTTGGATCATTAACCAGCTAAAACACAAAATTTTTTCCAACGATCCGCCGTCCAGAAGAAACTAAATTCTCATAAAAAAATTTTAAATATTGCTATTTCCGCATTATTCCTTCTATTTTTACTAAATTGCCGACTTTATCACCGGCAAAACATCCCCAAATCATAGTACTGCACCCCCCTTTTCTTCCTGTGGGCACTAAACACTGCTCTGCCATTCAATCGTTAGGTTTACATCGAACATGCACACGTCTTCTAAAACTAAATATTTCGAATTTCGATTAGTTCGTCCAAAGTACTTTTTTCTATTGTTTTATCGACTAATTCGAATGTTGACGAGTACAAAAATGTCTGTTTTTTTTTTAAATGGTTTTAGAAATTGTTTTCTTACCGCTACACAATCCTTTAAACCCTCTGAAACCTGCCGCCAACAACCGCGTTTTAACAGTTGTAACAGAAATTGGTTTATCTCGAATTTTATTCACCCTGTGAGTTATTTCGGGTGAAGTAAGTAGTCTATTACGTTTACATATTGTAGCAATACAATTTTTTTCGACACTGGTTGTCACACGGGGCCGTCCACTGCGTTTCCTAACACTTCGCTGTTCGGTTTCTCTTCTACGCGATGTGATGTAGTGCACCCCTTTGCAAGATACATTTAATCTACTTGAAATTTTATGTTTTATTAGACTTTTACCATGTGTAATGCACAAATAGCAGCACATTTTTCAATTGATATTTAATTTCTTTTCATAATTTTTCAAAAAATTAACGATATTTATAAAAATTAAGTGCAAGTAAATTTACTACCGCAACAAGTAAGTTCTAAACTAAACTATACAAATAAATCACTTTTCAGGAGTTGTCGGTACCTAGTAATAATAAAAAAAAAACAATAAAACCACATCTGGCTAAAATTTAGTTGTGTTTTACCGAAACTTAAAATGCAGGTAAGTAATACCGTAAAGTAATAAAATTCAATTTTGTGAAATGTGTTTAAATAAAACATTATTTTTAAGTTAAAATACTACCAAAAATACTGAAACACTATGTATTTATAATGGCAATCAAAAATATTTAATTAAAAAAATTATATAAAATTAATAATTAAATATTTCAATTAATTAATGCTTGCTTCCAAACTTTCCGACGGTACTGTAAGTGCACGAAACAAGTATATAAGATTTAAAATATATTTTGAGTTTTCAACCTAATCTTATATTTTGTATCCTGTCTAGGTTATCATAACAGATGTTAAATAGTTTCTTGCTAGTAATACGCACATTATCACATCTGTACAATAAGATCAGAATTGTTTTGTAAATCGAAAGTTTATTATAACAAAAGATAGTTTTGAGAAATACTGACGAGTCTTTATCTAAATATTACCGAATAAACCCAGCAATTTTACTAATCAAGTTTAAAATTCGTACTGGCGAGAAACCATTTAATACTTGATTACGGATAATTCGTGAAGGATACAGAATAGAACCGAATATCGTGATGTAAAATGTATCTTATTTAAGTCATAATAATTGTAAGTATTTTTTATGTTCTATTGGAATTAACAGTTTTTGTTATGAATAATATAATTCGTATAATTTGGTGTTTTGTGATGAGTTTGATATATAAGCTACTGAGCTGAATAGCTTTTAAATGGTTTTAATATTGATTGATTGACAGTTTTATATTTCAGATTGCACTACTCAAGAGTTTACACAATACACAATGTACTAATGGTGCTGCTAATGGTCTAAACTTTAAAGCACGTTAGTGTTCAACTTTCATTGTAGATATCCGTATTTTGATTTCCAGTTTTTCGTTTGGCTTCTTGGCAAAGTAGTTATTCTCTTCCATATATTATGTGATATTTAAAATATTCAAACCTATATTTATTTATAAAGGCTTTACTTTCAGCATGGATTTCAAGCAAGCGAAAAATACTACAGATTATTCTGAAAAAGAATCAAAAATTCTATCAATCGGCATTGAGGTGGAAACAATTTTTAGCTGTATAAATAAATAATTCCGAATGTCGAACATCAATAGTTTTCACGTTTATTTATGGGTATTAGTATTATCGGAGGTATATCAATGTAATTAATATGTATATAATTTATGTACATAAATTAAAACAAAATAATACTGTAATTTTAATCACATGGCAACTACAAAATTGTTTTATAAGTAAGTACCTTTATAAAACCTAGAAGTTATGCGTGCGTTTAGTAGTTATATAAAGCCATACTTTTAGATTTTAAATATTTGTAGGTAAGCTAAACTTTACCTGTTCTAATGAAGCAAAGAAGGTAAATAAATATAAGTAAATATTGACATAAAGATGCAAACATATTCACTACTATTACAGCACCAAATGATGTTTGATAATATAAATGCTTCGAAGGTCAGTTGTAGTCCAAATAATAGCTTCGTTATAATAATTAACTCTCATATTATATAATTTAAAATTTGAATCGTGGTCGTCATCATCTAAATTATTTCAAATAATGAGAGCACACTGACAATAATCTTGAAATGTGTTGAAGAAGTATCAGAGAATCCTTAATCCTTGCGATTAAGGATGTTGGTGGATCGTTCCAGGACTACGAATAAAGATTGCCAAATGCCGACTGCACAAAATGGAATTTCGCTATCAAAAAAGATTATTAGCATATTGCGTTTAAAATTAACTAAATATTATCGAATATTTTATTCAAAGATTATTTAGCTTAAAAAGTCATTTTAGTACAAAGTTTTTAATGTCATAATAAATTGTATACGTATTGATTATTTACTTTTAAATGAGTCGAAATAATTATCAAAATCCTTTCCGTAGACGATATGGGTCAAAAAACAGGTCATAAGATTTCTCAAAGCATTAATCTTTCAATTACCATTGCAATTTTATAAATGAACATCAATTAAAGAGTAACTAAATTTAGAACGTGTTCACTGTTTGTTTAATAATGGTAAATAATGCTAATAATGCTAATAATTATTTTTATGCTTACGTTAGTAACTGTGGAATTAAAGTCAAGTTAAGTAAATTTAAATTGTAGTAAAAAGTACTTTTCTAAGCAAGAAAAAATTTTCTAGTAATACAAAAAAAATCTTTCTTTTAAGGTTCCACAAAAAAAGCATAACAAATGAAATTCAAATAGCTATTATTTTAATATTTTGTTTAGTTTGTTTATTTTAACATTACATACTTCTTTTTCTATCAAATAGCTGTTTATGTTCCAAAGTTATAAAGTAGTACATTTTGACCGGAGTGGAGTTTACTCCATACAAACTTTTATCCGAGCGAAAGAAACCGTAAACTTTAATTTGAATCATTTTACTTTGTAATTATTTTAGGATTTTGATATGGGGGAAGCTTAAAAGATGCGAGCGAAGCGAGGTGTACTGAAAGCGAGCGCCGCAGGCAAAAATTTTTCAAAAAAAGGGGCGTGGTCATCTTATTTTCGAGTATAATTATTGTGTTACCACTGTTACCTACCTTCATAGAGGTATATATTAGAACTACTAGAGGCACCACTTATTATTTTTATATAGACGAGAACTCCTCAAAATTAAATATAACACAGACTTATTATGTTGATATTACTATAATAATATAATATAATGTTGATAAACATTAAAAAAATAATGTTATAACTCAAAAAATGCCGATTTGGAGTTATATGTGCCATGTTATAGAAAATAAATGATTTTATAGCATGGAATAAAAAAATGTTTGTTTAATAAAAATTAAGTACCTATCTTAAGTTTCGTAAGCAACAATTATGAATAATTATTTCATTTTTGACGGCAATACCGTAAAAACCCTAGTTTTGTTGTTGTTTTCTTTTGATAAAAGGCAAGTTTTCCTTTCAGTAATAAGTCCACAATTATTACATAATAATAATGTAAAAATTTAGTAATAAAACAATAGAACCTTTAGAATAAACCTTTAATAATTGTTTATTCCAATTAATGTTTTTCTCAAAACTATGAATTTTGAGTTGTTAGCAGTTGTTAGTTGTTAAATTGTTAACAATTTCTAAAGTCTTGCAGGGCAGTACTGTAAGAAGTAAACTTACAAAACTAATTTCATTAAAAAATGTATAATTGTTTCTCTTTCGGTGTTTTATAATTTTATTTGCTATGTATTTTTAATTTAATTCACAATTCTATTTTTGTGTTTATAAGAAAATAATTATATTTTTTTATAAAATTAATTTTTACATGTTACATGAAATTGAAGAATAATTTAATTCATAACTTACGTAAAATTGTTCAAAAACTATTTAAATGAATAATTTAGCTTGCGACACGCTGTTATATAACCGTATGTTTCGATTTTCGGAATCTCATCAGGCAAACCTAGAAAAATTATTGAAATGATTGAAAAGTTATGCTATTAAATTCAAAATTCAAACTTGATTAAAAGTCAAATTTATTTGACTTTAGTAAAAACAAAAATTATACCTACTTGAAGCCAAAATGAATAAATAAACTTATTTTGAAAAATTCTAAACTGGAAAACTAAACAAACCCAAATAAAAAACCTAAAATAAAACGATAGTTGTAATTAAAAATTACAAAAGTTGTAGATTGCCTCAATTTCAAGATTTCATGTGTATGAACTTAGTGAAATATACAGGATATTAATTTTTTGAAAATAATTATATATATTTTTTTAATTAGAATGTGAATTTTTAATTAAACATCACATTATAATATGTCTACAATTATTTTAATTATTTATCACATCCTAATTTCTTATAATTCATTTATTTAAACGTTTAAACATTACTTATCCTATGATTTTGCATTACAAAATTTGAACCGAATCTTTTAAGGAGTGGGGAAAGCGTAAACTTACGTAGGACCGTTTTGTTGCACCTAGTGGTTCCTCCAGTAGTTTTAATATATACCTCTATGCCTACCTTAAATTAAAGTGAGAATTAAAGTACTGCATTTCCGAAATAACTCAGGGCGAAAGATTTATTATTGATTTTTGTTGTCAATCTTTTTATTGTAATAATTATCCATAGTAAAGTTATTTTGTATTTCGACCACGCTTCTACCTGCTCCCCCTCTCTTTTTCGCCGGACCACTCCTGTTAGCCCTTAAGTATAACAGGGACGGCATCTCAAAGTAATGCCCATAGGTGACAATTTGGTAAATCCGCCTTTGGGTGCTTGTGGATGCCAGACCTAAATTAACTGGCTTGGCTGATTAGCTACCAACAAGCAACAAGTGCTACACTAAAAACAGTACCTAACTACAATCATATCGAACAGTCGAACACAATCATTTTTTTGTTTTTTTTTTTCATTTCACCGCTAAAAAAGCGGCTATGATCATTAAAAAAAGGAAGAGTGTCTGGGGGGGGGGGCTATAGCCCCTTAGCCCCCCCCCCCCTTGGTTGCGCTACAGATCGTTTCTATAATGAATTTGAAGACATTTTTACAAAAAGACCTGTTTTAAAATAATATACTTTTCAAAATTCACATTTCTTAGACCTATTGGAAAATTAAAAATTCCCTTTGGTCAGTTCATTAATCTTAATATAATATTAATGTAATCTGAGCACACGGTGAAATTACCCAATTTTAAATTTTCAAAAAATGAAAAACGCGGTCTACCAGGAAAGTCCCGATATTCCTATAGACTTATTACAATAATATTACAAAAATTAAATTATTAATTTAATTTAATAATTAAATCATTTTTGTAATATTCTGGAAAAAGACATAAACCAAAAATCAACGTTGCATAACAGTAGTTGTAAAAAACATTGATACGATTATATTATTTATATTGATAATAAATTAGTAACTTACTTAGATAAAGAAAATAAAATTAATCAAGAACATTCGAAAGTTGCATTATTTATATTATGTATTGTGTAGTAATCAAATATAAACATTTTTACAAATACATAGATAGAAATTACTTAATAACCAAAAATACAAAGTTTAGTAGTGTTAAGTTTTAATCAAAATCATCGGCAACAAGGTAGCTATTGTTTTTTGTATTACCTAACGAGTTTGGTAATTCGTTAATTTCTAAATCTAACGCGTACGCGAAAATAACTAATTTTCTAACTCAAATGAGTATAGAAAATATGCTTTTCCGAATGGAATTTATATTTAATGAAATAAATAAAAAAAATTGATTTGATTAAAATCTAATTTCTTTACCCTATTAAAAATTTATTTTATAATTATTAAAAATTTTCTAATTCCGTAAATTTTTTGTCTGCTGCGTTCTATCAACTTCGAAAAGATGGTGTGAACTTTCGAAAGAAAAACATACAAAAAAAAGCCAAGAACGATTCGCGCAAGGTACAAATGCGACTTTAGAGATTAATCGTGAGATGAATACGATTTATAACAAATTTCGTAAGAAATGAATTCCATGAAAATCGTTGATTAAGAAAAGTTTCAGAAGCTAACGTATGTCTAAATATAAACATTCGAAAACGACAACTTCAGTTTAAGTTTATGATTTGTACCTATGGAAAGTAAATTTGTCTAAAAAAATTTACAAAATCTACTAAAAAAAATAAAAATACAATTACGTAAAAACTACAAAGTGAAACGAATACCCCTCTAATTTAGGTTTCGATGAGCTAAGGGTAGACTAAACTTACTTTGAAGGGTTGAAATATAATTATTCCTTATTGCCAATACTGACGTCATACAGTGTGTAATTAATCATTTTTCAGCTGTGTTCTTCTTTTAAGCCAATACAAACTCACCTGGCTCATTCTCTATGACGACGTCGCTGCTATCTATCACAATATTTTAATGTAATATAATTTTAATTTACCAATAACAATGACACTATGATTCATATTGACGTGACTATCAATATGTTTATTATTATCAGTTAATTACAAGTTTATAATATGAAAAACTATTTGACCTTGATTTTTGAGATTATTCAAATTGATAAATTTGAATTTTGAAATTTGCACTGCACACTGCAGTAATTAACTTTTCGTGTATCCTGTGTAAAATTTCATTTTAGGGCATTTTCTTTACAGAAAATATAATAGTAAAGCAATTTTTCCTACAAGCAATATAAAAATATCATTTTATATGATTACAGTTTGATGTTTCATGAAACCAATTATTTATACTGAAGTATACTTTATTGTCACCCTTTTAAAATGAGGATGGTTCACGGTAGCTAATCTTTATATTTCACAACAATTGTGTAACAATTTAGAAACAAATTAAATAAAATACAGGATAATTTAAGACTCATTAAAACTAAAGTACTATATACTTTCCTTAATTACTTATATTTTTAATTTTATTTAATAGGAGAGTTTCGACTAGTGCCAGTCTTCTTTGTTAAAATACATAGTATTCGACCATCCAAATTTAGCCAAAAGAATGACTTAGACAAATTTTGGGTGACAACTAAAAGACAACCTTTGTGAAATACGATCGTTCATTACATGGCCTTAAAGCTAGGTTACTTTTGCAATCAGGGCCGTATTTAGACAAAATTTTCGGGGGGGGGGGGTTAAAAAAATTGCAAAATAAATAGCTAATTTATTAAAATACAAAAGAGGTTTTTCTAAATTTAAATTTTGTTATATTAATTTTTGATATGGAATGTTTGAAGAAAAGTGATTAGAGGGAGGTTTTTTTGCCAAGATGGTGTAAACGACAGAAGCCTATATTTTGCTCCGCTGATTTTTTGAGTATAATTTTGTACAAGTATTTTTGCAATTAAGATTTTATTTTTGAGTATTGTTATTAGAAAATTTTGTTTGAAAGTATTTTGTCGAAAGTTACCGCAAAAGAATTGAAATATTGTGAAAAAATTGTTTTTATTTAAATAAAATAATTATTTTTTTGCGCGATTTTTCTTTATTTGAGTTCAATATTCAGAAAAAATTTTGATTTTTATGAACTCTATTTAATGGTTGAAAATAATTTGTCGAAGAAGCGACAAATTTTGATTACAAGTTGACTTCTGGGGGGGGGGGGGGTTATTGCTAATAAAATTTTGTTCATACCATTTTAAAAGTTTTGTTTACTACGATATTTTTAATAAGTTTAAACTTATTCATATTTTAATTTTAAACTCTCATGTAAAAAACCGTTTTTAAATAAAATTTTTTAATTTTAAAATTTGAATAAAAATCACAAACTAAATTCTTATTTTACCGATGGCGATAGTAAAATAATGTTGTCAAAACGAAGAACTAAACACTAAACTAGATTGAAAGGAAATTTCACAAATCTAAGCAAATGTACATTTATGTATACAAATGTACAAAATATAAAACAATTTATGGGTTTACAATGCCTACTCTAATTTATTGCGGAAGTGTTATTTTAAGCTATGCTGCTCATGATGGTCATAAAATTTATGTTCCCTTTAAAATTTTTGGTTCAAACCATAATAGTAAGAATTAAGATAAAATACCTATTTTATTTATTTCAATATAATTATTTTTCAAAAAATCGAAAATTAATAAATAGAAGTAATTAATAACTAACAATTAATTAAGTGGTCGCAAACTCTTACACAGTACTGTAAATATTTAGGGCATTTTTATATTCTTCATCTTCGGTTTTTATATTTTTGCAATTTAGTAGTACGTGTATTTAATCCAATATGTCGCCAATCGCCGGATTATAATACGAATTTCCGATTTTTTAATTTGGAATTTAATTTATTAGAAATATCTCTTTAGTTTTAATTTTTATTTGAACAAAGTTTAATGTTTTTGTTATAGTTGTAAAAATTGTTTTAGATTTTTCTGTTTTTTTTTCACGATTTCAGTCGAACTTTCAGTACTTTATTAATTGATAAATAATTTCGGGGGGGGGGGGGGTTGTAACCCCTAAAACCCCCCTTAAATACGGCCCTGTTTGCAATAACTGAAAAAGCTTCTATCACCACACCACAACAAAGCTCTAAAATTTACGATATAAAAAAAATGAATTTGATTAATTTATGTGTTTGTTGCAAAATAATAAAACGATAAGATTAAGAAATATTTCTTTTTACTTTATTTAAGTTGCTAATTCTAATTCACACATAAAATGAATAAAGCAATAGGTTTCAAAATAATTTCTTGTTATCTTGATCGTATCCCTACTAAGTAATTGTAATTGCATAGTTAACTAATTGAATAATTTCTTACAGACAATTTCTTAAAGTCAGTAGCTTCCAAAATGTCGAGTGCAACAGACCAATTTAGAAAAGTCGAATTTGAAACATTAGGTAAGTAATACCTAGTAAGTACGCAAATATCTAAAAAAAAATAATTACCTTCCTATTGAAGTAATTCACAAAGAGAATGTAATTTAATTTATTAAGCAATCTTTCCTAATAGTTTTTACATTCTTTAAAAAATAGTTATTTATGTATTAAGAGCATAATCAAGCGTTTATGGCCGGATGCAATATTAATAGCTCGAGGTGCAAAGCCAAAATGCTAATTATGTCCGAGAACATACATTATTTTATGGTTGTTAAAGTTACAGTAAGTACGAACGGTTTTTAAAAAAATGTTAACGCTATATGGGTCTAATTAATAGCAATTCAGCGCTATCAAGCTGTAAAGTACAAGTTTACATCCGATTATCATATCATATTAAAATTATGATATGATAATTTTTTTATAAATTTTAATAAATTTTTCCTTGTTTTCATTAGAATTTTATTCGTTAAAGGTCGATTTGATAATAAAACTTATTCTGGTATTAAATTAGCGGAAGAATTAAAGTCAAACAAACCAATAAAAATTAATTAACTGAAATATGTCACAATCGCCACAACAATATCACAACAATCGTAATTACAATATTATATGGTTATTTACAATAATTAGAAAGTGGACTATAGATTCCTACCAGTTAGCCAATTAGAGCAATTTGTAACTAATTTTCGATTAAATAAATTAATTTTTTTAGATAACACAATACAAGACCTGTTAAAGCAAGCTACTCTTTCAAGAAACAATTCATACTCTCCTTATAGTAATTTCAAGGTGGGTGCATCTGTATTATGTAAAAATGGAAATATTTATACTGGTTGTAACGTAGAAAATGCAACATTTAATGCAATATGTGCCGAAAGAACTGCATATGTTAAGGCTATAAGCGAAGGAAACAGAAATTTTGAAGCTGTGGCTGTTGTAGCCGACACCATTGCAAATAATATTACCACTCCATGTGGTACATGTCGTCAATTTTTGAGTGAATTTGGAGAAGTTACCGTGTATATGGCAACACCAACTCTCAATCAAGTTTTTATGTCAACTTTGAGTTACCTGCTACCTCAGCAATTTCGATTACATCGCGATTAATTCATGGCAAACAAATTGGTTTTTATACCAATTCATGTTTTATTGATACATATTTATTACATTATTATATAATTTATTTAAATGTTTTCCCGTGTAACTTTTTCATCTGATATCACAAAACGTTCAACTGAATAAGCTATACGATGTTAATCTTAAGAATTTATTAATTATTGTTATTTTAAAAAATATACTTTCTATACATTAGCTGTTTGATTTTAATAATTTTTTAATAAAATTTTGAAATGTTTAGAATTTTTATTTGGCTAACTTATCTAACTTATCGATTTCAATACGTAATAGCAGAAAAGCTCAAAAACATGATTGTTTACAGTCCAGGCCGTTCTATATACTGTCGTGTTTCAAAATCATAACAACATTAATTTCATTTAATTTGTAAATAATTTTAAAGTTTGAATTTGTTTTAGTATTTATTTATTTATCATTGTACATAAAAATGTTTGTTAAATTTGCTATGAAAATAAAGGTAGGGAGAACGAAAAATAAACTAGAAGAGAGTGGGGCTTGAATGCCTTGACGTCGAGTAGACGAGCAGACGAACATCATTCCCGCAATAATAATTTAAAACTGTTAATTGTTTAAAAAGTAAGAATAAAATAAATTAAGTTGAGTTGTTTTTTTGTTTAATTATGGTAAAGTGAAGTGCTAATATATTTGGAAAAGTGAAGAATTTGTGATAATTTTAGTCGATGCATAAAAATTAAGTCGCAACAAATTTGTTTGACCAGACGCCAGCTGGAATAACATGTACGCTTGCAAGGCCACAGATTAAATAGAAAAGCTGAGCATTTTAATTTAAATTGACGATTTTAAAAAACTACAAGAGCTCATAGCTAAAAATAATAATCTGTGTTACCTCAGCGAATTTCACTATAGAGGGTGAAAATGCATAAATTTGCAAAGTTGGGGGCATAGCAATACATATACCAGCTTTTACTATGTATTATGAAGAAGACCAGTTACTACATTTTTGAATAAATTAAATAAAATAAAAAATGTAAATACCATTTTCTTTCAGCCCTGAAGATAAAAATATTAAATTTTTTCGAAACGTTGGCAAGACAGACATTTGTTTGATTTAAATTGTCCTCTCCACCTAAGAACTTCTAACACTTATCATTTTTGAATATTTCAAATGATTTAAATGAGAACATTACGTTCTCGTAATTAATGTAATTAATGCTAATGACTTTAGCAGCCACTTTCCAAACGAAAGTAAAACTTTGAAATTAAAAAGCCCTAAAAGGAGAAATGCTCGAGTTGCAGAGGAAGAGCCTGATTTTTGTTGTTTCTCGCTACTTTATTATTGATTATTTTATTTTATTATTTCTTCTACAATCTACATTATAAGTTAACTAAGAAAAGAATAAAAAAGCATTCTAAGACAAATTTTCAAATAAAATTTTTATCCAAGTTTCTGATTTGAAACGGCAATAGCTCCGATATTATCGATTTTTTTGGCTTAATAGATTAGAACTTTTTTAAAGATTATTCGCTTATCTAAAAATTAGGTTAAAACCCCTTATCGTCTAGAATCAACTGATTTCGACTTATAAATTAAATTAAAGGAAAAAATGTTAAAAATATTCAGTTTTATTTTTTTTTCTTGCGAACCCCGTGTATCTCTTAAATGAAACGTGTTAGAAAAAAACTGATGGCTCAAGCCGGATAGCGAATTTAACGGGCTACAACTTCCGTCAAATAATTTTTTTTGAGAAACCGACCGTTTTCACAGAAATTCTGAAAATAATAAACAAGGTGTAGGTAAAAAAAATAAATTCACCAAAATGGCATCCTCATTTTCAGCACACAGGCGTGCTTTTTTAAAAAGGTGTTGCACGGTATTATTTATAATGACGCTTCTTTCGTTAAGTTCTGTCACACCTATATGTATTTTTTCCATTAATTCCTCTCTAGTTTCGGGCTTTCTTCTATCACTGTGAATTATAGCTTTAACCTTAGTATACCCGCGTATTGGTCTCTCAGACCGACGATTTACGTTTAACTTATTATTTCTTTTTAACAAAAGACGTCAGCTGCAATATTTTCTTTAAAACATTATTTAATGTTTTAACAGATTCTCAACTAACAGTAAACTTAATTTTATGATCATGTTACTAAAAACATGCTAAAATGGACCTAGGAATCACGGTCTCACAGACTGTGCGCGGGTATACGTGTTACACTATTTGACGCGGATATACGAAGGTTAAGAGCCCCCCATAAAATATAATCGAAAGGTGTTACATCGGGTGATCGTACAGGCCAATTGATAAATCCTCTTCTTCCTATCCATTTTTTTGGATACGCAGTATTTAAGAAAATTTTTAATTTTGTATGAATTTTATGTTTTTGTTTAGTGTAATAGTAGTAATAAATTGATTTTTTCCATTTTGTATTTGTGTCTTCTTATGATGACGGCGCATGAATTTTAGTAGCCCAGGGGCGTTGTATATCTTAGGACGGCCCTGCATGTATGTATTGTTTAGTAGCTTCTAGCTTCTTGCCTTTATATTTATAAAAAAATATATTTTAATATAAAATGTATTAAAAAATAAAATATAAACAAAAAACACGAACGGTTAGTTGGAAAGTTCAATTTTTAAAAATTAACACTACTTTAACTTAGAGCCCCTGTACCGACTATAACCACGGCCCACAATCAAAAACTCCGTCAATAATTACAAATACAAAACTTCTGATGAAGACTAGCTTTGTCTTTAAAGTAAAGGATAAATTACAGCAACAAAAAAACAATGACTTTATTCTGGTAATTCATAACATATAATTGCCATATTTAAAACTATAATAAAATTTAAAAGGTACAATACCTAAATTTAATTTGCCTTAAAATTATCAGAAAAAAAATATAAAGCAGTTCCGATATATTGAATATTTACCAAAACGGACACCAACCTATATAACACTGACATAAATTTTCGTTACTAGTTGCTTGCTGAATCAGCAATTCAACTTGTCTTGCAATGGTAACATTCTCTTCTTGTGGAAAATCACGTCCTGTTAATTTCTCTCTAACTCGTGTTATAATTGCAAGAGCCTTTTTACTAACAGCTTCTGTATTTGTACTACCACTAATGGTATCTGGAGAAGGCAAGCCTTTACGAGATACATTTAAACTTAATGAAGGTAATTCTTGATCTTGAGAGGATGCGCCGGATAAAGAAGCAACATCTGTACACCGATTATTATTACGCCCAGCATCAATTAAACGCCAATTTAATAAAGGATCGTAAACAAAGGCTTCTAAAACAGCCATTAAACTGTCTTTATTGTGATGCAACACTGCCATAACAGATTCACAAGTTCTACGATAAGTTCCTTCAATACCAGTTACTTCCATAGCATTTATAAGCATACGGGTTAACCTAAATGGAATCTTTTCTGGAAACTTCTCGCGTGTCATTGCAACTTCAAAACAATCACCAAAATCAATATGTAAAATTTTACCGCTTAATCTATCTAACATTAAATTAGAAGGATGTCTATCTCCCAGCCCCAAAATGTAACCAATCATAGACATGACAGCCAATGATCTGGTATAATTTGTACGTCGATCAAACCAAACTTCAGAAGATGGACTCTTAAGCCACAGCAATCTAGCTAAATCATCACCATGTGTGTGCTCTAATGCATGCTCAAAAACTTCCACTTTTTGCATCAGTGTCAGGTGATCGTAATCTGGAGCCATGCGAAGCATAATTCGATGCTCAATATTCAACAATATTTTCTTCTTCTCTCTATAATCTCTAATTAAAGTATGTAGCGTATCACAGTGGGGTACCCAACCAATTAAACCCGAGTTAGTACTTAAAGGAATTACAGCATAACGCTGAATTGTTAAATTACGTCTAAATGTATCAGGATCCTTTTGTAGTAAAGTGTTTACCAATCCAAAAAGCTGCATTACTCTTTCATCTTGGCGCAAATCTTCGTGACCTTTCAATAAAAACATGTAATCTTTTCCGTTGCTACCCCTTATTAATAATTTACGAGGTCTCTGTTTTGAAGTTATCACCTAAAAAAAGTCGAAATTTTCACATTTCAATTTAAAAATTATTTCTTAGAAAACTCACGTGCAAAGAACTTTGTATATAAGCAATTCTAACAACAGGTTGGCCTGGACAATAGCTTCCAGGTACAGCTAACTCTAAATCTTTACAAACTAAAAGATTTGGAGATACGTATTGCAATTCCAAAGATGTTAATTGAGGTAGTTGCCTGGAAATGCGTCGGAAAACGTGATAGTACAAATCCCAGGCTTGATTAAGATCCCTTCTGTTTCCAGATACCTAAAGAAGAAAGTCATAAGCAAATAAAACAATAATTGTACTTAAAACATTACCTTGTATCTTTGACACCATTCTTGAGCTTCTGCTAAATCGCGTCCATAGGCCTGATTAAAACTAGTTTCTTTTAACGTTTGAGGTCCTCTCTCCATAACGGCATGCAATGGTTCCAAAACATCAAACATGCCTTTAACATCTTGTTCTCCAAAGAACAATCTAAAACGATAAGATAATTTAGGTTACCAATGTGAATTTTTAATCAAACCTGGAAGCTTCTTCTAAACCTTCGTGCCACATTTCGTGCCAAAGAATAGCAACCCGAACAAGTTCTTCAGATACCATCAAAGATTGATTAACCAAGACGGGATAATGTTCGCTCATTGATTTCAGAATTTTGTTAGCAGCATTGCGTCGGGAAACAGATGTACTTTTGGAAGCAACTGACAATGGATATATTAATGCCTGTAAAAAGATTATAAAATTTTTCATGCCAAAAGTTAAAAATATTTTGCAACTTACTTGTGGGTAAGATTTTCCAATATCAATTAAGAGATTATGTATAAGGCGAGACACTAATACTCTTGGAGTATCAATTCTTGCTATGAGTTGTGGAATCACTTGCAGCCAAGTATCTTTTTCAATTAGTCTCATACCCTCCACCACAGCTTCATTTACTTCAGGAGATTGACCATAATCAAACCACAAAGTTAGTAAACGTAAAGTATCTTGTAAGGAACTACCTTTGGAAAGATTTATAGATCTAAAAGCAAAATATTTTTAAAATGTAATTACGTATTATAAAACACAGCACTTACTTAAAGAAGCCTTGAACAGCTAACACTGTGTATCGAATTACATCGCTGGTCTTATCTACCTTGTTAACTTGTCCACCATTTTTAGCTAACATTTCATTTTTGTAAAAAAGAACAGTTTCAAAATTCATGTAAGCCCACGAATGCCAAGCTTTATACCATAGCGGATAATGTTCTGTCGCTTGTTGGAAACATTTTAAAATTGGGCCAATCGAATGTTCTTTCACTCCTTCGAGAGATTCTTGCCATTCACCTAATTTTAAATAGCATCTGAAACAACAAACAAAGCAGTGTTACAACCAAACATACATAAATGCATTAACAGGCAATGGCAAACCACCAAAGTAAGCTACCATAAAAAACACGTTTCAAAATTATGTAACACAATTCTGGTGTTTTGGATTCACACGGTCAACATGATGGCACCACAAATTTTTGGTGTTGTCATCATAGCGACGTAAATATTTACTTTGCAATCAATTACACCATCAGTGTTAGCTTAATCTTGAAAATGCAAATAGAGAACGATTGTTATGTGTATTAATGTGGGTGCCCCATATGAAAAAAACTTAAGTCCCCTATGTAGAAGAAAATGTATTAGGACCAAGATCACGACACATGTCAAATAGTAACAACGAAAAAAAAAAAAATAGAAATTTGTTCGCATATCAAATCATGTTAATATTACCTTGCCAATAATCTGCATTGGCTCTCATGTGTTATATCTTGACTATTTGTTTGTTGAGTGTAATCACGCAAAAAGTTTGATAGCTGCAAATAAGCTTCTTGTTTTTTGCCTGCCATCCATAAATGTTTAGCATACGCAAATGTCACCTGAGGTTGATTCCATGGTAAAGGCTGATCAGGATGTAAAGTTGGATCATATCCTAATAATTTGATAAGTGTCTTTTGAGAAAGCATCTGTAATCAAATAGTCAAGATTAGCAAGTTTAATACAAGATGTAACCCAATTTTTTTTACCAAAGATCCGCTCTTGCGACAAAGTGAAGCATATTTGAGCCATGTATGCATATCCTCTTGAGGACTTAAAACTAAAGAATGAACTTGAATAATGCGTTGCCAATCTTCGGCCAAGCGCTGTCCTGCTTCCAATCTCTGCCACCACATTGTGCAAAGTGTTTTACGGCGTTCTGGAACCAGCTTATATTGTATCACTTCCTCCATTTCAGCAAGCATTTGAACTACAACCATGGCCCCATAAGCTCTTTGATAAGATTCGCCTGCCATAGCAGTCAATTCAGTATCCAATAAATCGCGAGCAGTATCTATAAAGTGTTGAGCCTAAAAAGTAAACAAGTTGGTTTAGTAACAAAAAAGTAATGCAAGTTTTACTTCATCGTAATGCTCCTTGTGAATAGCAAGAATTGCACGGTAAAAAGCTCCTTCTTGAGTATCTTGAGGAATAACTGACACATATCTAAAAATAAATTTAAAAAATTTGAAATCTCTCAGGGTCAAAAAATTTATTTACCTTTCCATAGATACCCAATCATGTAAACCCCAAGCAGAAGCGGCAGCTAATCTGCCAGCCTTTTGTTTATTATTACCAGATAAACCATCAAATTTATTTTCAACAACATTTCTTAAAATACTCCACTCCCCAAGTGCTTCTAAACACCGCATTTGACCTAAACAGGCATCTTCATCTTGTCCATCAATTTCTAATTGATCTTTATAAAGATTTAATGCTTTGTCCCAATTGTGTAACTTTTCGTACCAACGAACTTGTACTTTAATGTCACCACCTCGCTGCATAACATGCTGTAACAAACCTTCGGCTGCCTCTTTTTGCTGAAGTTTATTGTTAATCGATATGAGCGCTTCCACAACGTTACTACTTGTATATCTTTGAAATTCCTCTTCTTTGTAATGCAATGCTTTAGCATAGGCTCTAAAATGTAAAATATTGAAAGAAAATTTTAATGTAAATGAGATCAAAATTTCATAGTATATACTATGGTTGCATAGCTCCAATAGTATACTATCATTTGTCCTCGGACAACTCAGTTAAGTTCAACTTGGCCGACCACTTGAGCTATGCAACCAGAATATTTCATCAGAAAAACAATTTCTCAAATCAAAAAAACAATTATTATAATTCAGAACTTCATGTCAGAATAACTTGAATTTCAAATATACATATATAGTTAAAGACAATAATTTGACCAGTAAATAGAATAGCAATGGAATAACCATCCTAGTGAGATGATAGTCTTTTATCTGTCAAGAGTTCCCATAGACATTATTTTATTTACTACAAAAGTCTTCCATCAAGTTCTTAATATTGCTTACATTAAAAATTAAAAATAAGTACCTGCAGTGCATAGCACGTTCGCCCAAAAGTTGTGGATCAAGTGGTAATGGACCTTTATCACAATGTTCCATAAATTCGGCTAAATTCAAAATAGTTTGAGTAATTTCTGGTAAATCTGGTACTAACAAAGCTTGCTCTAAACTACTAATCAATTCTTTCTGCATGGCTTCGTTTAATTCGGTCCAGCAACTTACAAAAGCAACATTAAACAAATCTTTAGGTAGTTGTGAATAAGACTGAGCAAGCGCCAAACAAGATCTTAACGCCGGTATAGGAGACTGTTTCAACAATTCTATACTTAATCGTTGTAACCATTCTAACCAATCGTCTTTCGATACTCTTCGTGCAGGGGTCCAAGCTTGCTGTAGGTTAGAAGCAGACACCTTAAGTCTTTGAATGGAAGGTGTGTCTGTTGTAGACATACTTAAATCTCGAACTTTTTTCAATTGCAATTTAGATGATTCAAAGTCAGTATCATCTGCTAGTGTCGATTCCTCAGAAATCTTTGAAATTAACATTTCGTATCGATTATGTTGAATTTTATGTTTTTGCAGCACCTTATTGACGAGTGGAACAAATATGTTAAATTTACGACCCAATTGCAAAACCAACGAACACAACGTTTCCATAGCATTATTTCGTAACTCTGGATATAAATCCAAAGTTCTCACTAATGGATGTATAATGCGTGAAATAAAATCAGTAAAATCTAGAATATCCGCCAAATGCTCCATAGTTTCCAGTGCTTGTTTTGAAATTGCAATTTGATTATCATGAACTTCAAATAATTTCACTATAGGAGGTAATATTAAATGCATGTAGTCATCCAAATTGTTACCAAATTTCTTCAAAGCCTCCAACAGCTTCATTGTAACAATTCTATCCTTGGATCCATCATGATTTAAAACTCTTAAGATATGAGGAATCAATTTTGGTAAGTAAATTTTAAATTCAGCTCCAAGGGCTACCGCAATGTGTTCAATTAATAAGATTAACGTAGGCTGAATGGGACTATCGGAGGTCCAAAAATGTTTTATCAATTTTATTATGTCATCTAAATAATTACGGATATGTTGCTTGACTATTGCAATTAAATGAGCCAATTGTTGGAAGAGAAATTCTCTAAAATTAACGTCAGAGCTTCGGACAACGTTAAGAAAACTAGGTAGCACTTGAGCAATGTAAGGAACACATTTTATTCCCAAACTTTTAAATATGAACGTCACTGCCTGCACAACCATTGTGTGATGTTGGGACAATGTAGGATCTCGTATTATTCTCATTAAGGTTGCAATGGCGATTGCGGGATAGTATTCTTCTAAAGTACTTGAACTCATATTAACCAACATCTCGCTAGTAGTTAAATCAGCAGTCGGTTCTTCTTCTTTGTCTGCAATTGCTATTAGAACTGGAGCTTCGGGTTGGTAGTCAATTTGGCCTCGTATTATTTTATGTCGGTAAGGATCCAATGCACCAAGTAAACCCAGCACTCGAATAGTTTCTCTACGTATTAAAGCATGCTGTTCGGTTTTGAGAAAGTTAATAAGAACATTTAATAGAATAGGATATTGGTTATAAGGTTTGATTACATGACCAGTAGCTCCCACTAACTGACCTAAAGTTATTAAAGCTACACCACGTTTCTCAGGTGCTGATGCGTCGCCCAGCATTTCTAGTAATATAGATAAAAGTTCTGGCATCCAATTTTGTAACTCCACTCCCCCTCCAGTAGCTTCTGCTAAATTGCCTATGCAATGCAAGACTGAAAGAACTACGCCCGGATTAGGTTCCGGCTCTCTTAATTTTGGAACAAGTACCTTTAAAATTGGTTCCATGTAGGGCCTTATAAGCCGAGGAGCATTAATAACTAATCGATCTAACATTCGTGCACTTTGTTCTTTATTTCGTCCTGTTCCAGAATGTTCTAGTTCGGTTAATAATTGTACCAAACCCTTCCTCAATGATGGCATAATATATGCAGGATTCATTATGCTAAGTCGTCCTACGATGCACATAGCTACTTCTCGAATTTCAAAAATTTCGTCGTTTAATGCCACAAATAACGCACTCAAAGACTCGGCTTGTGCTAAATGATTATCAAACGTATTGTCTAATGCATACAGTACCCAAAACCTAACTTCAGGTTGAGTATCTGTCATTCCAACAATCAATAATTTATTTAAAACAGATGAAACTGTAGAAGTGATGGTATCAGAAGTGTTAGAATTTATACTGTGAATAGAATATTTTAAGAGACGACAGCAGGTACGTACAGCTTCCAAGCGTATGCTTTGTTCTTCGTGGCATAAAAAGTGATCGGCACAACGTTGTACAAATTGCAACAAGCTGTGACCTTCAAAATCAAATGTTCCCAAAGTGTGTAAAGCTAAAACAATTATACTCGTGTCATTTGAATCGTAGAAATTACTAAAAGGTAAGACACTGGTTGCTCTATTCTTTGGCATTCCTTGATGTTGAAGTGGTTTGTTCATCAAAATTTGAGATAACATTTTTAATAGACCAAGCGAAATAGGTTGTTTTAATTCTGGTATATTTATAGCTAATTCTTTTAGACAAACGGTGAGGGGGCCTGTTAGACCAGTCGAAAACATTTGCTCTAAAATATTTAGGATATCTTTCGAAATGTGACTCTTAACAGCGTGTCCTAAAAACATAATGCACTTGAAAACACTAGCATCAATATTTACACGTTTTTTTGCTGAGGCATCACGATTTGGAAGTGCTAATTTAATTACATCAATAATTTTTGGAACGAAAGGTACTATCAGATCTTCCATTGCAACAGAAATTAATCCAATAGTAATAAACGCTGTAGAACGTTCTTTTTCGCGACCTTTTAGAGTATTTAAGAGATAATTCATTACAATCGCTAAATATTTTTCACTAAATTGCTCCGGACTAAATGCAGCAAGGCGAGGTAAAATATTCAATAAAATATTTTGAATATAAATAGATCGGGCACTATTTTGTGCAATCACATCTAAACAAATGTAATCGTACTTGTCAAAAATAAGTTGTCGACACACTGTCGATTCGCTAATTGTTGTGTGGAGTATATTTGCTGAAATATTTTGATAAGAAGGTAAAGCTTTGCTATGCAGTGACTTAAAACGAGGTTGGACGAGCGTTGTGAAATTTTCATTATTGTGCTTTATATCTGCATTTTCCTTCAGTGTAGTGTAAGTACGCTCCCAGATAGAATTTGAACAGCGCACCAATTCATTTAAAACAAGAAGAGCACCGTGAACGCGATCTTCTTTAATTGTATTTTTCTCAACTTTTAGTAATTCTACACTCTCATCGTAGGATTGTTTGTACCTAAAATAGTTTTTAAAATTGAAATACAAACGGAATTTAATATTAACTTACCATTGCGGCTTTGCTGCTTGCCTTGCAGATTCTCTTTGAGCTGTAACTACGAGTGCAGCACGTAGAGCTTCAACTGCAGCTTCGCGTATCTTTGGTTTAGGATCGCGAATTGTGGAAAAAATTAATTCAAAAAAAGAAGACACCTGCTGATAAAAATATGTAGGCATAGTCAATGCAAGCTCTCTTAAAACAAGCACAGCAGCGTGACGTTTACTCTAAAAAAAAAGTAATTATAAATAAAGAGTAAACTTTACGATTCCTTCAAAATTACTTCAATGCGATCTCCACCTAGCCATTCGAAAGCCCTTTTGACTTCAAAATCGACATATTCCGACGCTTTAGATCCAGATACATACGCCAATTTACCCATGGTTTTTGCTGTAAATTCCATTACCTCAACATCACTCGAAGGAAGTAAATTTCTCAAATAGTTGGCAAATCTTGAAATCCTAGTGGTCATGTTACCAACGTCGGCATTTATTAAACAAACTAAAAGCCAAAGTGATTTCATTAAAATTTCAAAAGTAGAAATTTAAAGAAATAACTTACTGATAGCCAATATGCCACCCTTTTTTTCGTTAACATCGGTGCTCGATACCATCTCAAATATGTGATGGTTAAAATCATCCAGGAACGCATTAATTTCTTCATTGGTGGCTTCCCTTAAATCACTTTTAACAAAAACAAACAATTCCTGGGCAGTATTAAAACGGGTGTCTTGATTGCGGGATTTAAGCCCCGACACAAAATTTTGCATTTGTAACATCAGCATGACTGAGGTTATTATTTAAATTATTGTTTAAAACCTAGTAACACTTTTGTATGTTTTTTCAACATCGGGTACGGTGTAGTTTCTTATCACGTTTTACTATCGTTTATGTAACATTTGTTTAATAACATAGTGACAACTGACAGTTGAAAAATTCATAATAAAAACACAGACATGTGCCGATTCTTGTACTATTTATTTTCAGGTTCTAAAAAGTAGTTCATAAAATGTCCTAGAGTAGTTCTCGTGTATCAGTATACAAAGCAAAAAACAAAATTCGGGTCAAAGTCAAATTTGATGTTGGAAAAACAAAAGTTTTAAAAGAAATTTGATTTTGTTTAAACCGGTTTAAGCACAACGAAATTAGAAATGCCAATGTATTATTATTATAGGTATGTACTATCTATATTTTTAACTGTCGTTTTCTATATTTTTGCTTTTGTCAATAAACGGCTTATTAATTGGTCCAGATAATCATATCTCTACTGTATTTGCATGTAAATATGGAGAATAACTTTTAACTACTGCCTATTGCATAGCTACAATAAAACTTCAGGGTTGAAATAATAAAATGTATTTAACAAATAAATTAAAACAGATTAAACTGCACAGTTGAGGTATTGAATAAACTCTTTACGATTGAAGCTTTAACACAATTTGTTGAAACTTTTGACAATATAATTCTTATATTAATTCTGTGATAATAGCTATCTCCCAAAGAAGGCACACGACTACTAACTACTTGAGAGTGTTTTCTTGTAGTAAAGTTGTTTGTTAACACAATCTAAAAATGTCAATGATTCAAAAATATAATTATTTACATTCTACGTACTCCAAACTTGTACTGATGTGATAAGGTTTGAAGATCGTTCAGCATGCTGTATAATAATTTGGTACGTTCTTGTCCACTAATCAATTTCAGTGGATCCGAAACACCATCTATCACGACCAAACGTATCTGTAATATTATTTTATACTTTGATTAGCAAAAGTAGCAAATAGTCAATTTAATTAATTTTACCAAGTTATGCTCTTCTAACCATTTCGGTAAGTATTTTATAACTGCAATTAATTCCCAATTATCACTTACGCTAATAAAATGAATATTTTTCATAATTGTTTCGACAGTAAACTCATCATCAGGCACCTCAATATCGGATAAATTTGCTGTTTTTAGCGTTTCATACTTTTTAGTATAATCTGCAGCTATTTCTAAAACAATATATAAAATTGCATGCTATTATTATTTCCTTGCAATAAATTGTATTTAGTAACTACACCTACCCCTTAATCTATGTGAAGCAAAACCTTTATTTGTACTAATATAAATTGCCTGTCCGGCTAGACCACCGCACCATCTTGGCAATTGCATACTTATGCACAACTGAAAACTAAATTTATAATAGAAAGAATATTAAAATCAGCATTTCGATAACTTTTACCACAATTGCGTCTTGCCCGATCCTGGTTCTCCACAAAATTCTGTAATTAATCTAGTAGGAATACCACCTCCCAATATATCATCTAACTCTTTATGAAGAGTGAGTATTTTTCCAAATGTACATTCCTCTTGATATAAATCTAATGCCGATTTTGTTTTAGGGGAAATATGTAGTTTTTCCCATTCTTGTGAACCTAATTTACATTTAATATTCCCTTCTTCGATATTAACTTCATTGCAATAGTTATAACCCAATGCTTGTAACTCAAAGATTTTATGATTAGGCAATTTTAGTGAGGCCACAGGCTTCTCCATTTGAAATTTTGTTTTATGACGAGTGTAAACGCAGTCTTATTTCTATAATTTTGACGTAAACAAAAATGAGACATAACCTGCAAATATTATCAGTTGCCGTGATGATCTATTTTCAGATTTAAAAAACACACTACCCACCCAGGTGATGGTTACAAAAACCGATTTATTATTTAAATGCGTCTTGTTTTTCGGTTGGAAAACTTTAAATGCGTTTTAGGTAAACACGAGATAGGTTTTATTTGAAGAAAATATACTTGTGGAATTGGAACTCGTATGTAATTTTTTATTGTCGGACTCTGCAGTGGCGTGCCACGGGGGGGGGGGGGATAGAAAGTTACTACGCCTGAAGGCATCCGTTGCAATAAATCGCCCAGTCTTTTTGCAATTAGATTGCATTTTCAAATATTTATCAATTAATTAAAATCATATTATACTAAATAAATCAATTAGTTTTCGGAATATTGGACCAGGGTTTCAAATAAAACACAATTCCGTAATTTTAGAACTAGCCAGCCAATATTTAGAAGAATATTTTTAAAAATTCAATCCTATATTTTCGTTTCGTATTAAGGATGCTAAGAAAAAGGCAAAAGTTTAGAAAATTTGCAAATTGATAATACGTAGACATGTATTTTGGCAAAATATTAAAATAATTTTTACCCCTGACAGAACAGAGCGAGTATATGGATTCAAGATGTAATTTTGTTAATTTGTATGTTTCATCATAACTTCAGAATGAATACTTTGATGCGGTTTTTACCGAATGATTAAAATTATGCCATAGCTAGTTTTTTAGTACTACAAGAAATGGCAAACAAACCTAGAGGTGTACGTCAGCATATGACGGTATCGCATTCTGCTGGGTTTTTGTTTGGTTCTTATCCGGATTAAATTCAAATCTTCATATGCACACAAATTGTAATTTTATTTCATAACAAGCTGTTAAATTATAAACTAGCAGCAATAGGCACAGATTTTTTGTAAACTCATACCAAATAATGCTTTATAAAAATTATTGTAAAAACTTAGACAATAAAAAGTTATTCCTTGGAGGGCTGATAGGCCAGCTCATGACTGACTAGAATATCAATATAATTATGACCTTAAAAGTCGTTCGGTTTTGAGATATTAGCACTTTTAGAAATTTTGTGAAAATCGACACCTTAAATCAGTTTTTCAAGTGCCACAGGTACGAAATTCCATATTTTAAGATCATAATTTTGGTTACGCACTCCTGAATAACCCTGCTATTGCTGATGCCCCTGCTATTATTGATCATAGACTAAAATAAAAGTAATTAAATAATCTTGGAATAAACAAGTTAATTAAACGTTTTATAATGTTTTTTTGAGCTTTCGACGTTGGTAAACGTCTAATATTAAAATATTCTGACGAAGACGTTTACCAACGTCAAAAGCTCAATAAAAACATTATTATAAAACGTTTAATTAACTTGTTTATTCCAAGATTATTTAATTATATTTCACAAGTTAAAAAATTAATTTATCAAAATATAAGTAATATAGTGCCATACTTATAGAAAAAAAAAAGTTTTTTTCGACTCATAAGTAATTTTTTTTATTCGCTGACTTTAACCGTTCGTACTGTAAAAAAATATTAGACACTAACCTGGTAAGTTACTTTAAAAAATTGCTCATCTAATGTAGTTTACAAAATGATATAAGATTTGCTCATGACTGAACAAATATACTCAGTCATGAGTATATTCTAGTTAGTCTTGAGCTGGCCTATCAAGAGATGACGTTGAGTTTTGGTACATCCTGTAGGTGCTTATTTACAGTTACCATAATATTATTGAAAATATTAAAATTGTTTTTAAAAATATTGAAGTTTTGAAGTGAGCAGCCTGTAGTCCTGATTTAAATCTCATGAAAATCTTCTTTTTTATCTTACTTTAGGTCTGCGTTCTGTGTTTTTACCAACAACAACCTCGGTGATGTTTCAAAGTTACTATTAGTACTGTGAACATTACATCCGAGGTAACTTGCTAGATTTGTCTAAGATGTACTCGTAACTCTGAATTTTTATTGCTCATTAAGACAAATCGTCAACCCAGAAGAACTGCCAGCTTTACGTGCCCTCCGAAGCACATAGACGATCATAAGAAGGTGTAGACTCTCCGGATTTGAACCGGTTACTTTAGTGTTAGCAGCTAAAAAAAATGTGTGGGATATTATTTCAATGCAAGTTTACCAAAATGTCAACAGTTTTAATTAAATGAACAGTTAAAATACAGTATCCGGGAAGTGTGGAGAGAATAATAAATTGTCCTCGGAGATATTGGTACAACTAAACGCTTGAATTGCTGTTTGTTATTCTTGAGCAATTAGTAGTACCTACTTATTAAAGTTATGTAAACTATTATATTTCCAAAAATTATTGAATGAAACAATTTTAATTTCCACAGATCAATCAAAAATCACTTTTTACACAAAAATATTTAAAAAAATTTCTTGTAATTTTAAAAATTATAAATAATTTTATTTTTATGCAAAAACTGCGTAGAAGTGGTCCATTTGTTTATTGAATTCTCTTATAAAATGTGGTTCTTTTTCTTACACTTAATATAATTCTCGCTGGAAAGTGAATTATTTTACCTTTTTTGGCACCAACGCATTTTCTAAATTCTTTCAATTTTCTTTCTTATGAATTAATTCAGCACAAATCAATATTCGCTTCGCCGAAAATGCAAAAATTGATTATCAAAAAAATGCTAATTTTAATCAGTATAAAAAATATACTGTTATTTCTTCTTTTATTTTTTTTAATTCATTGGTTATCGCCACATGAATCAAAAGTGGTTTAAAGATATTTTACATCAAAAAGTATCAGATGCACTACATTTTATTACTTAAAAATTTATGTATGTATAATATATTAAATATGCATAATATAATATGTGTAAATTAATATTTTAGAACTGTCGGGAGTTGAGAAATAATCGAGTCAAGGCAATTCACTTCAAACTACGAAGTAAAAAAGAGCGCTAAGAAGAATTTTTGAAAACTTTTAATACCGCTTTAATTGACCTTAAAACTATAATAGCGAATTATAAAGTTGAGGCAAGGGTCATTGTAATCTACTAAGTAGATAAATTTCTAATACATCTTAAGTCAGATATTCTAATAAAGAAAAGGGCATAAATATGGGCATTTAATTTTCTATTTTCATTTGCCAGTATGAATCTGATGAGATGAGTTGCACGAATAAAACCGCGAATAAAATCTAAACATGTTATTCGTTAAAATTTTTTTGAATTTAATAATTTTTTTGTTACTATTTTCATTTGTTTAATAGAAATTTATCTACCTGTAAATTATAATGATCCTTGCTTCAACTATTATTACTCTATAGGTAAAACCTTTAATTTGGAATAATAAGACAATAATTAAAAAGTATATTTAACAGTGAGTTATTTTAATTTACTAAGATAGTATCACAATATTTTACAGTAGTTATTTAAAATAAATTATTAAATTTAAGTGTCCGAGTGCGAATATAATAATAAAGTCCAAAAATTAAATTTACTACTGCCTGAAGTACAAAATACAAACATTGAATTTATTACAATACTAATTCCAATACATTTTGTACAAATTTGGCACATATTGAATATCTATTTGACATGTACCTAAGTAGGTTAGGTAATTCAATATATTATTATGCTGATAATTAATATAAATTTAGCGAGGAATGGCAAATTTACTATAGGAATAATCTATTTTAACATGTTCTAATACATAACGACATATAAGCAAAATTATGATTAATCCAAAAAATGTATTTAAAATAATACTGTAGATACTTCCTAATACTGCTTCTGAAGTAGTCGATAGCTTACTCTTGAATCTAAAAAAAAAATGAATTATTAGGTACTTACAAATATATCCACAAATTAAGCTAAAGTAGTGATTAAGTTAATAGTAGTGAAACTCTAATATAATTATCAATATCTATATTTTAGAGAAACCCAAAGAATTATTCGTCTAGTTCCACGCCTGATGAGGCCATAGTATGGTGAAAACGTTTGCGAAGATTATACTTACAGTGTATTTTATTTGTGAAAACTAAAAAAAATTTAATTCCAAAAGCTGTGTTTGAATTTTTTTGTGTTTTCTAAAATATTAATATGGGTATAAAATTTGTTTTGTTTTAATGGTCTATGTAAAGCGTAAATAATAATACTTAATGAAAATAATCTAAAAGAAAATAATACTTAAAAGTTTACAAAACATATCTTTAATCTTCAATATTGAAGAGCAAGTTCCAAGTTCTTTGAAACTATATCTCTAGTTATAAGGGTGTAGCAATCAAAATTATGAAGGGATTAGCTCAATAATAATTAGAGACTGGAAAAACAAGCACATTATTTTTCAGGAAAAATACAATTTTATACTAAAAGAATCTTCAGAACAACCATATTAAAAAGACGACAAAGAATGGCAATCCTAAAAAAACAGCTTAGAAGAATAAACAGGCAATTATAATTAAATATTCAACAATTAAAACATAGTTTAAAAATTAAATAAACAAGATTATGAAATGAAAAATTTAGCCGAAGAGAGTTAGGCGGCCTTACTCTTACAGTTGCTTATTTCAAGGTTTTACATTTTGTTGTAATACAAAATACCTATTTCATGGAAACCAAAAAAAGATTCAGCTGTTTGCGAGCAAAATAAATAAGGCGCACACTTGAGGTCGCAAATAATATAAATTTGAAGTCAAATATCAATTTTGAACTTTAAAATAAATCTTATTAAGCGCTAAAAAGATAGGTCTTAGATATAGCAAAAATAAGCTTTTAACAAGCTATTTTATAAAAAAAATTTCATATGTAAACACAACCTATGTATTGTCGTGAAACAAAATATTTCGACCCACCCTGTGTTAAATTGTAAAAATTTGTTAATTTCATTTGTTAAACGTTTAAATTGGAAAAGTACAGAGTGGGGAGAAAAGATAGAAAGAGGGGTTTCTTTGGCCAACTATGGCCGACAGCGGGTGCGAAATTTGGTATGCCCGTCGAACTTGAATTTTGAGATTTGTGATATTTTTTTGAAATTGTGAGTAAATTTTAGATTTATTAGATTGAATAAAGTAATTTTTATGCGTATGCATTATTGAGTGATTTTGGATAATTATTTTTGATATTTTGATAATTTGGATATTTTTGATCAGTCGCTACCGAGAGCGAGCGGTAGTTGATTGATGTGATTGAATTGGAAAAAGCTGGTGAAATTATAAATTAAATTTGGATACTTAAAATTAGAAAATTAAATTTACATTCGTAGGAACGAATGTCGATATTGATAAGCGGGCGATTTGGATAAGCGTAAAATTGAAAGTACGAGCCTAAAATATTTTACAATAAATTATTGAATTTGACTTTGAATTCAATTAATTAATTTTTGGAACACTACTTATTATTTTTTTGGACAAGGAAAATTTTTACTTGAAATTGAAAACGCAAGAACCCTTCGACTCCTAGAAAATTATCAACTGCTCCCGCACTCTAGAGTTAACCTGAGGCAATAAAAAAGATTGTAGATTTTCCACGGAGAGTCCACAGCAGTATATAATAATTATTATTATAATTATTATTATTTTGAACACTTCCGTTTGCTCTGGCGCAGTAAAAACCTTAATTTTAACCGTTCTCCCTCGAGAACAATGGCAAACCACCGAGGTAGTCTGTCATGAGAAAACCTTTCATTCAAAAATGAAATGGTCAATTAAAATCCATCTTGAGTTGTAGAGATACTATAAAAAAATTAATTTATTACTTAAAACGTATGTATGGTTTTCCGCAAAGTAGAGTTCATTACCGAAAATTCACAGGGTGTTCTAGAAAAACAAATAAATCTTCGGAGGCGATAACTAGATATAAAATAAAATTTTTATATTATTAAATGTTATTATTAATAACATTTGGGTAGTAATGTTCTCATTGATTTGAAGGTGTAAGGGAGTAACAGAAATCTTATTGCTAATTTAAAATGTGATTAATTTCAAATTGATGATGAGTTGGTATCACATTATGTTTTTAATTTCATGGAAGGGTCTAAACCAGATTAGAAACAATTGAAAAATAACAAATGCATACCTAAAATATGGGGAACCAATTATGGAAACAAAAAGTCTAAAACGTGAAGAAGATAATGTCATTAGTTTAATTTTGCTCAGATCTATTTTGGGACCCAGGAGCGGATAGGAAACAATCAATCATATCAAATTTTTAGCATAAACCAAAAAATGCACAAAACACTTTTTCGAAAACTAAAATGTTTAAGTTATCACAATATATAAATACACTGTATGTATATTATCGCAAACGTTTTCACCATACTATGGCATCATCAGGCGATGAACCCCATAACTTTGTTGTTTTGGAGACTTGACATTGTTGAACCTGATGTAGAGAACTAATGGGCTTTCTCGAATGTAAAACTAAGGTGTATAAGGAAATAAAAGTGCATTTCCGAATTGTGCATTTCCACGCAAAAGCACGTACTGGACTAATTATAGATTAAAGCTATTAGTTTTTAGTGTTGACATCATGTTACAAGATGTCTCGGTTCAGTATGCAATAACAATGATTGCCAATTATTAATTAATGAAAATAGCATACATAAATTTAATGAATTATGCTAAGTACAATATTTTTGGTATCGAAAAATTAAAATAACGTGTTTACTACGAAATATATTTCTAAATGTCAACATATATCATACCAAATAGTTATGTCAAGGTGGTCAACACTGAAGAAGTTGTTTATAAATTCAACTAACCTGCTAGATTTACCCGTCGGCGACATTATCTGCAATAGTTGTATATTGAAAAGTTGTTATATATTTAATACTATTTCTAATTCAGCAAATGCGGGGGGGGGGTCATAAATATTTGGAGTCAAGATCTCAAGGGCAAACTCCTCCTTATTTACTTATAAATTACTCCTCCTGTGACTTCAAAATTGCGAAATGCAAGTCTTTAGTAGGAAATCAAAAAGTTCCGAATAAGAACATCTTGATCGACAAAAATTTTTATACCCAATGTTGTTGAGAAAACCAAACTAGCAAATTTAAAATTTAATAATTTTAGTAATAAATCAATCAAAAATTCCACTATTGGTAAAATTGCAAATTAATTGGTGATTGATGGAACTGGAGTCGTAATGAACCGAACTGAAATGAACTGCATTGAAATCAATTTTTCTAATAGGCAAGAGATAAAAATGTTTTCGTCTATTATTATTATGGATATTACGATATTAATTTTTGACTCAAATACATTATACTTTTACACGAGGATATTATAGATATTATATTCCAAAAATGTGACGGTATCTGATGGATATCAGAGAGTATAATTTTTTTCTTTTCTTTTCATAGTACGATAACTTGGTTCTCGAATTAACCAATTTTCTAGTGAAATTATGATTTATTACATTTTATAGGTTATTTACAATTTCGAGTAAAAAAGCTAAAAAATCGAATGCGATTATTCGATTGGCAATTTTATATTATACAACTATTTTTGGAGGAGCTCTTACATGGTCGAGTCATGCACCCCTGAACTTACAAATTCATGTTCACAAGAGTATGTTATAGATATTAAGGCAGACAAGCTCTCTCTTCTATATTTAATTAATTATAATCAATAGATAAGTGGTTTAAATAGTGTAACTCGATATTAATCATATAAAATTTTTTTTAAACAAAAAATGTACAAACACTTTTTAGAACTAAAAAGTTTTAATCAAATCAAATTTTTAACTTAAACCAAAAAATGCACAAAACACTTTTTCGAAACTAAAAAGTTTAAGTTATCACAATATATAAATACACCGTATGTATATTATCGCAAACGTTTTCACCATACTAACACTAACATATATTATATTTTTTCTAAAAATATTTGATATGATTAATTAAGTATGATGTCTAGTGAAAATAAAGTTAAGTGAGTTGCAAGAAAACATAATGTGCCGTATACATAATGGGTAAAACACCGACTTTTACGTAAAAAATCAAAACCTTAAATTATTTTCGAAATTAGAAGAAAAATTTATATTCGTTCATCTATATAATCAATAGATAAGTGGTTTAGGTAGTGTAAACTCGATATTAATCATATCAAATTTTTTAGCATAAACCAAAAAATGCACAAACACTTTTCGAATTTTCGAATAAAACACATTTTAGTTTCGAAAAAGTTTTTGTGCATTTTTTGGTTTATGCTAAAAAATTTGATATGACGTTCATCTATAGTTTAATCGCTTCATTTTAATGTGATCTTTCAAATTCTATTACATTTTTTATTGTATAGTAGTATATAAAAATCTAAAAAATCGGCTTAGAGATATTTTTAAAATATGTGTGAACTCAATAGATCTAGCCTTGTTAGATCCGTCATTTTCCACTTCGTACGGCTTCGGAGATGTTTTTACCAAGAAAGTGAGTCGAAAGACTAATTTGAAGTTTTGTTATTTTTTTAAATCCGTCGTTTGAAGCGAAGGTTTTTTCTACAAATTATAAAAAAATCAAATTTTAATATTTTTGGCCGTAACAGCTTTGGTAGTAATGTACAAAATAGTATATTATATTAAGAAACGCTTATAAAACTTAAAGTAACTCAGAAGGGAACAGTATCAGGCAGTGTACACATTCCAAATTTACTTTTTTTTCCATCCTTTAGCCAAATTTTGGAATGATCCGCAAAATTGTATGTTTATATTTAAAATTTACACCTACAACTAGCATAATTTAATGAACAACTTTTCAATGAAAAACAACTTTTTAATGAAACCACAATTTTTAATGAAAAAGTTGTGAAAAAAAGTCCGAGAGAAGATTATCGTGCTTTTTTCTAATTTCTTATATTGCAAACAAAAACAAGGGTTTATCCAGATTCATTGAACCTTCATAAACAACTACAAAAACTCGTTAGAATTCTGGTTTAAACGCGTCTTTTGTACGTGATAGGTACAACAATAATTTATTTATAGATGAGATTCGTTAGATTAAATTGAGTATGTAGTCGGATGTTAGGTCATCGATCTAAAATTTGTAAATTTTTATTTAATTTTAAAAATTTTGGTTTTCTGTTTTGTTGGTTCAATATAATATCAATAATTAAATATCATTTAATTTGAATAAAATAAAAATATAGTCAAAATTTATACCATTAGTAGTCAAATCATGGCGACTATATTTGGGGTGGTCATCACAATGTTCGTTGCGCTTTTGAATAGCACGATAATTATAAATTCAATAAACTTGGAACAACAAAATTACGAAGTTTGCAAATGTTAAATAAATCTTATAATTTTTACCGGGGGTGCAAAACGGAAATATTGATTTAAAGAAGTGCGGAACGTAAATGAATGAAATAATTACTTATAATTATATTGGAATATTATATTGAAATAAAATTAAATTTAATATTAACCACAGTTTGACATAAGTCAAAAATATTTTTTGTAGCCAGAAATATGTAATTTTTTAATCTAAATTAAAGCAAATTTCTATAATAATTATATTAATTCTTACCTTTCCATGATTTTAACTTTTATATTAATTTCCATTTTTTCGGATAACACAATCAAGAACTAAATCACATTCCTATAGTTTGTTATAGAGTAGTGAAATCTCTCAAGATCCTTATGAACTCACGAACTTGTTCTTATGACTAGTTGTCGGTTGTTGGCCATGCTTTCAAGTACGGATTTATTTTTAATTCGCGTTTTGAGCTATACTGCATTTACTACCTAATACATTTTTTATATAACCACAATTAAATTTTAACGTAAAATTTACTTCCTATATAAATTTTAAAAAACTTTCAAGTGCTTATTCAATCAGAATTATACTGAACCAATAATATGAACACTATGTTATTTGTAGGTATTGTAGATATTTATGAAACGTGAACTTGACACACTTTTAAAAGTCGATTTTGTCGATCTTTCCTTCTGATATATAAAATTGCAACATTATACTCAATGGTAATTTTAGAATAGGAAGAGACGAAGATAATTCTATTATTATACTGATTTTCAGAAAAATAATATTCCATGAAATACCAAATTTTACTTCAGATCCAATAATCCAAATTTGTGTGTAAATTTTCAGGTCATTTATGAAGAAAAGAGCAAAATAGTTCAATAAAATTCAGAGAACCAATGAAACTGTTCTATAAAAAAGTCCGGGAGAGCATGTAAGTATTTATTTTTATTAATTTAGACGCAGAAGGCATTTAAAGTCACAGATTTATGATTCTACAGTGCTATATAAAATTTAATAAAAAAGGCCATTTAAAAACAAAAAAAAGAATTTTACTAACTAGTTTTCAGAGTTTTCTACATTCTAAAAACCTCAATCTGCTTCAGTGTATAAAGTACAAAAACTACTAGTCGGGGTGCTGCAATAAAATCTATATGGGCACTGTTAGTTTAACTAACTAAAATTAGATAGTGGAGTTCCTTAAATTTTCAATTCCAATTTTTTAAATCAATAAAATTTTTATTTTGACTTACTCCGGAGTTTGAAATTTAAAATCTGTAGTACTGTTGTAATTTCGTTTATGTTAATTGCCACCGAGTGGCCGGCCTTATACCTAAATACATATAGGAAAGTAGTATGGCAATTTTGTTGATTTAGTTGAATTGATCCGTTCACTTGCTAGAAAAACAAAATTGAGACTTGAAGGCCATTAATTTTTCTCTTGCTGTTTAATTTTGAACTTATTTTATTGTTAAAGAAAACAAAATTCGTATAAAATAAAATTTTATTCTTGAAATGAAAGCATAATTTTTAAATATTACATAAATCTTTACCTTCTTGTTTGAATTTGGCATTTATTTTTTCTACACGATATTTTATTTTTGATTCGATCGCACGGGTCGTAGTTTTAGCAGTGCAGGCGGCCCACCTTTTCGAAGTTGAGAAGATTTAAAATGCAAAATAATTGAACGAAAATTTTTTACGATCAAAGTTTTTCACCAATACCAGTAATATGATTTTTTACCAAAACTACCAAATAAAATGCAAGCCGACTATGCAAAAATTTTCAATCCAAATGCCAATTTTCTTTTTTTTTATGAATTTAATCAATCTTTTGATTAATTTTACACTTTAAATCCTACTATGTATACGTCAATTAAAATCACACTAATATTGTAGGAAAATAAAATAATTTTTAAATTCGATTTGATTTATTCAACTGCTCGATAGAACCAACAAATTTTACAAATGTAAAATTTACTTAAGAAATATTCAACAAGGAACTCGAATACTGAATTTTATAATATTTTATTATGTGGCCGAATTATTTTGAGAATATTTTGAAAAATATTTTGTATTGTAAGTACTGTAAATACTGTAAGTAATCTGCAATCTTAAAAAAAACAGAAAAAACAAAAACAATTTTTACAACTATAACAAAAACATTAAACTTGAAGTATTTAAATAAAAATTAAAACTAAAGAGATATTTCTAATAAATTAAATCCCTAATTAAAAAATCGGAAATTCTCGTATTATAATCCGGCGATTGGCGACACTGGATTGAATACACCTACTACTAAATTGTAAAAATATAAAAACCGAAGATGAAGAATATAAAAATACCCTAAATATTTACAGTACTGTGTAAAAGTATGCGACCACTTAATTAATTGTTAGTTATTACTCCTATTAATTAATTTTCGATTTTTTGAAAAATAATTATATTGAAATAAATGAAATAGATATTTTATCTTAATTCTTACTATTATGGTAAAAATTTTAAATTGCAATAAATTGTTTGAACCAAAAATTTTAAAGGGAACATAAATTTTATAACCATCATGGGCAGCATAGCTTAAAATAACACTTCCGCAATAAATTAAAGTAGGCATTGTAAACCCATAAATTGTTTTATATTTTGTACATTTGTACAAAGTGTACATTTGCTTAAGATTTGTGAAATTTTCTTTCAATCTAATTTAGTTCTTCTTTTTGACATTATTTTACTATCGACATCGGTAAAATAAGAACGCCCACCAGAAGTCAACCTGTCACAAAAATCGAAATTTTCTTTAAATATCGAACTCAAATAAAAAAAAACGCTCAAAAAAATAATCATTTTAATTAAATAAAAACAATCTTTTTACAAAATTTCAATATTTTTGCGGCAACTTTCGACCAAAATATTTTCAAACAAAATTTTCCAATAACAATACTCAAAAATAAAATCTTAATTGCAAAAATACTTGCACAAAATTATACTCAAAAAATCAGCGGAGCAAAATCTAGGCCTCCGTTGTTTCCGCCATCTTGGCAAAAAACCTCCCTTTACTCACTTTTCTCCAAACATTACATTGCAAAATTAATATAACAAAATTTAAATTTAAAAAAATTTCTTTTATATTTTAATAAATTAGTTATTCATTTTGTAATTTTTTTAACTCCCCCCCCCCGCAAATCGGCCCTGCCCAAAACCATTCTATTTTCAAGCTATTTATTTTTTTAAAGTTTTAAAGGACTAAAGTAATACAATACATTCATTTGTATTATATAATATAAAAATAAATAAAACCTGAACCGAATAAAAAAATGAAAATATAGGCTCCGGGAGGGAGTAATAATTACGTTTCTTACTCTCTTATAATAATTAATAACGTATTATTATATTTTGCATTATTTTTATATTAAAGCGATGTAACATTTTATTTAAAGAAATTGGCCGAGGGTAGTATTGTTTTTCTTTGTCTGTCTTTGTTTAGGGGTGGGAAATTTTTATAAAAGTTGTGCTACACTCATATCTACACTCATATCTACTCATATCTTTAAAACATTGAAGAATATTCTGAAGAAACAAGTAATAGGTAAATTCGATAGTTTTGTTATTTTTGAGAAAAAATAATATATTTTATTTGCTTCTGATAAAAGAATTATGCTATAAATTGATTTAAAATCGAATAATGCTATAATGTAATAATGTATTAATAAACAAATAATTATTTATTTGTTTGTTCCCAGAATTAATTTGCGAAGGTGATTAAAATCTGAGGGCATCTGAGGTGACAAGATTAGAGAAGTCGTTACAAATAAAAAAACAAGTAGGTAACCTTGTGTATCTTAACAATAGCAAAAAGAATATTATATAATTATTACGAATGTATTTATAGTAAAAAATTGGATAATACTTCGGCATAAGTGAAAAGCTATTGCCGGTGTTGGTTATTATAAGTGAACAAACATGTTCTTAATTACACAAGTGACTTTTTTTTGCTGCATAGTTTATTTACAAGCTGTGCCATTTGATATTTCAAAAGAAAATATTTTTCCATCGCTTCAGCAATGTGGACAACAATTTTCTACAAGTACTCAAATCATAACAGATAAAGCAAACGAGAAGGAGTTTCCCTGGATGGTCTATATTCCATTAGAAAGTAGAACATATAATCCAAGTGCCAACTTAAGATGCGCTGGTGTACTTATTAGTAAAAGATATGTTCTTTTTGCAAAGAATTGTATGCAATTTGTTTTGTAAGTTATTTTTCTTTAATGTTTGTAGAACATATTTGTTTACTTCTCTGTAGGTCTAAAGTACAACTTGGTCGACACGACACCTCTACAGAAAAATCAGATAAGGTCATAGAGGTTGATGTTGAACGTCGGATAGTTGACGAAAACAATTACATTGCTATGATAAGATTAGCCAAAGATGTTACATTTTCAGGTATTTATTAACGACATAACTGTTTAGATATTAAACGCATAACAGATCAAGATACCAAATCTCCCTTTTCTTATTCAATATGTTTAGAAGATTGGGAATGAAAAGATAAGATTGTTGGATATTTATTTTATGTTTTTATGACCCCTTTCCCATCAAAAGGAACCAAGAAACAATGTAGGTACTCCAAATTCAAACCTTAAAGCGGAATTATCGGTAATGTTTACAATTCTAATCACCTCAATTATTGTATTATACATCTTAGTTAGACCAAATACCATTTCTCCATTCACAATCAGTCTAACAAAAAATTAATATTTTAAGATTATGTGCAACCCATATGCTTACCTTGGGAAGAATTAAAAAGAGCAACCATTGGAGATTCCGTATATACTTCTGGTTGGGGATTATCAAATTTAGGAGGTAATATCAAATATTTTTTTTAATAATCTACATTTTCTAATTTTAGAAACCTTCAGTAACATTAAGAAAAAAATTGAAGAACAAATAATTGACAATCACCAATGTAATAATACTATCGAGGGTGTTATTGCAGATATAGACCTTCTTTGTTTGAAAGTTAAAGAAAATAGTGTGGGCTTACCATGTGACGGCGATGTAGGATCTCCGATAATGTATAATTCAAACCAACAATGGATTGTAGAAGCAATATTAACAAATACTTTTGCATCATTGAATTCCCCTTGTATTGCAACAGGAATTGGTAGTTCGAAAATTAACGATAGCATTCTTATGTGGATTCTCCAAAATGTGGCAGTTTAACACACTTATGTGAATTTCTTGTTCACAGATTTTCTTTTTTTAAAAATTTCATATATGTAGATACATTATATTATTCTTAAATAAAAGCACTCTCATAAAAAAAGGCCATTTATTAAGATCTACATATTACAATAAAAAATAAATTAAATTAAATAAATTACTTGTTATTCTATTATAATCACATCATCTTCTTCCAATTTTTTCCTCTTCTCCTTTACCTCGTTTGTGTTTTTAATTACACTAACCGATAATGGCATTTTTGTTGGAAAATTAGTAACTTTAGGTTGCAAGATAGTTGGTTTTTGTTTTATCACACTTGAATGTTGATTTTCTAATCGATTTGAAGTATTAGAATGGGGGACGGAAACCTAGAACATCATAAATATTTAGTGAGAAAGTTCAGTAAAATGATATTAGTGTTGCATTTTAAGAATGCTATTTAGGAGACAGAATATAACGTGTATTATTGTTTTCAGCAAAAATTCAGCTTGTTTCCAACTTTTACCTGGTAAAAACCTATATTGACTGGACTAATAAGTAAATTTAAAATTTAAATTAGCCATGTTCATAGAACATTGTTAATAAATAAATTTTAATATAGAAAATAATCTCACTATGATCCAAACTTTTATGATCGTGATAAGTTAAGATCAACGTACATAAGTTAATATACAAAATCCAAACTTTAGTACCTAACCATAGTTCCCCATGTCTATAGGTAATACGTTCACTACTAACGTAGACGGGACAAAGCAAGACAATGTTATAAACTGTTTTTACAACTCCCATAGAGATTATGTTAATGTTTTTTTATGAATAACAGTGAACTAGTCTGACGCCCAAACCCCCGACTTGAAGAGAACAGCGGCAGGGTATTCTCGTTTGTAAAAGCGCTAAAAGCTTATTGTAATAACAAGGATTGCTGGAAGACAATATTTTAAGCATTAAAAAACCGTCCGGAAGTTTATGTATGCTGTTTGTTTGTTACCAATCTAAATGAAAAATACGTGTTTTATTGGTTGGCTTCCATGATCTGAGAAGAACAGAATATTTGCTTGTACCTACTATGTCACTACCCTATATTAAACAATTCTAAAAAAAACAATATCTATATCTAATTAATTTAGCATTGTCCTTCTCAGTCAAAATTTGTTCCAAGTAAAATGTGAATAAACACTTTAAAAATAAGCACACGACCTTTTGCTAATTAAAATTAACAGGCTATTCATGCAAGTAAAATAATAGAATGCATGTAATTTCCACCGATGATCAAAAAAAAGGAAAACACCCAACCTTTAGGAATCAATGATGAATCAGTTTAATAGTAATCATCGATGAACAAGACATGCATTTAAACAATAACACTCAATCTACCTTAACTATAACTAAAACATTAAACACTACCCGTTTAAATAACAACGCTTTAAAAAATTACCTGACTAATAGAAATTCCAGAATCCAATGAAAATGACGGACGAGGAGCATGCGAAATACTACTACTTGGAGAGGAATAACTAGATGCGGACTGAACTTTACCTTTATCACTATTTTTTGCATCGAAGTTGAAATGTTGTTTCTGTTTGTCTGCTAACTTTTCCTGCAACGTTTTGCCTGTACTCGTAGTTACAGTCAAAGCAATGGAAGGTTTAACAGAACTAACAGTTTGCAAAACCGGTGTTATAGAAATATTTGAACCAAACAAAGATGTTTTAGGTGCGTAATCAGTAGAAATAGTAGAAACCTTATTTGAAAATTTTTTCATTTCCTAAAAGCACACATTTAGTCGAATCAAATTTAAACTGAAAGAAATACTTGACTAACGGATAAGTTTGTTGCATCAGATGATGGTAGATTTATTGTGATAGTTTCTGGTGGTTTTGAATTTGCACTGTGTGAATTGCCATATTTCAAACTTGTCGATTGTACATTTTTTCCAAAATTGGCTGTTGTGTAAGTGGTGTTGCTTAAACTTTGTGTTGATTTTAATATCGAAAGAGCAGAAGCACTTTTCGGTATGCTAGTTATTGTGGTTGGTTTTTTCAGCAACTCGATAGGCGAAGAAGAATTTGAGACCACATTTTTAATTTTAAGTGGATTAATTATGTTTGATGATTTTCTAAAGGTATCGACAGAATGCGAGCTTTGAATAAAATTTGTCGGTTTTGCTACAGGTGTTATTGTTGTTGAATTTAAAGATGTAGAACTTGAAATAGTTCGTGGCAGATTATTATGTTCCATAACCTTTTTAAGTAAATTTGGTTTCAAGTTACTTACACTTTGGTTCACTTGATTTACTAATAAAGGATTTTGACTTGAATTTGCTATTTGACTAAAAGCTTGAACTAATTGAGAAGGATTCAACAGAGAAGATTGATTACTTCTGGCTTGTGTAAATTGTCCAGAAAATTGATCTTGTTGACTGCCATATGACATTAAATTCATCTCGGTGAGGGTCTTATATTGTCGAAGAACCTCTTCTTGATATTTGATCATACAATTTAAAGCCGTCTGATCGTACATCATATTTTGCCAAGAAAATTGATTGGAATTAAAAACAGAATTTCTACCTCTTGGTGATCGATTCAATCCCGGCTGTTTAGGTCCTGGAGGTCGGCCACGTGGTCTACCTAAAGTGGGACGACGTACGGGATTGTTTGAAGTTGATCGTGGAATAGTCGATGGTGTTGGTAGTACTGGAGACTAAAAAAAATCATTTTATTAACAGTTAATAGTTTTAAAAAATAACTTACCGGTCCTAATATTGGTGCACTTACAGTCGAGCTAGGTGGGATAATTTGTTTGGGCGGATTAACCTTTACTTTTTCTGCTACTTTATGTTGTTGGCAGAATTTAATTGCTAACTCTTGTACATTAACATTTTCTGGAATCTAAAAAAATATTATAATTTAAAATCTAGCAAATAACAGCATCAAAATCGTGACCGGTACCTTATCCTTCATTAATTTCTTGTATGCTTCAACTAACAAAGAACTGAAAGCCTGCTCCTTCTCTAGTATGTAGTTTTTTATACGTTGATAAGCTCGATATATATCGATCACCAATTTTTGTGTTCCACTAGTGGTTGTTACAAATTTTAATTGTGACCGTAATGAATGGATACATAACGAAAGAGCTTGTTCTGATAATTGCTCTCTTTCGGCAGTTCTTATATAAATCCTAAAATAAAATAGTTAAAGAAAATTTTACAATAAAATTGATTACTTACTTATCAGCATCGGGGGCACGTTTTAATTGTAAACAAACATCAAGCAATACTTTGTAATCGTTAGTTTGTCTTAAAACTTGCAACAAAATAGTAACACAACGATTCATGTGAGCAGCTAAAGATCCAGCACGATCAATTTCGCTTGATGGAATTCTCCAGACACCCTTATCACAATAAAAATTTCTTATAGTGGTTATCCACTTGCAAATCAATTTTATGTCTTAGATTTCATTAATTGTCTTGAATAAATTTTTTGAAATTTATATACCCTAAATTATCATATATAATAATATATTACCCTAAAATTAGAATAAAATTAGGTGACCCTAAAATTTGAGTAAACAGAGTGACTAACCAACATCATCATCTCGTTCGATAAGTTGACACCTTTAAGGGGTACCATTTAGTTAACAAAAAGCTTGAATAACTGACTTGAATAATTGAAACTTTACTGCATATCGTTTTACTATGAATAAAAATTGTAGTTGGCGTGTTTCTCATAGTCAATGAGCCATTTTTGAAATGATATTAAAATCTTCATTCACAATTATGCATGAACGTGTGCACCGATTTAATTGAAATTTCACACACTAGTTGCAAGCAACTATCTAAAAAGTTGATCGAGCTTTTGTTGGCGATCAATTTTATTACTTTAAGACGATAATTTTGTTGATAACTTAGATTATACAGAGAAAACTAGTGTACATCAATGAAATCTAAGACAGATCCAAAATTAATTAAAACCAAGTTAAATATGGGGATTACCCAATAATCATATTTAAATAAATTCCACTTACGTTGAAAAAATTGTTTTGTTTATGTTCGGCAAAAAGACCTTGGATAATAGAGCCATTTGTACATTTGTATTCACTTAATAATAATTGTTTGCACTTAGAAATATTCTTTTTGGAAGAATAATTTAAATATAAATGAACTAGTCTATATAAAGCTTTGTAATTTTGTGGTAGGCGTGCCACACATTCTTCTAAACCTGTATTTAAAAAAATGTCCAAGTAGTTCAAGCTTTATAAAGTAGGGTTCATATAAAGTTACTTACCAGCGATACACCGGTTGATAAGATTATCGACTTCAGAAGTAGACATGTATGTTGTATTATTTGATGAGGAGCTAGAAGAAGAGCTGCTTGAATCATCACTGTCATCAGAATCTGAACTTGAACTATCACTAGAAGAACTGGTGGTGGTTTCATCTACAGATTTCTGCAGACAAATAAAACAAATAATTAGCAAATAATAAATTTTACATTCAAACTTACCCTGATGTTAGTAACTTCATCTTCAGCTTTACTGACGGCTGCATCATCCTTTTTAGGGGGCAAATTAACTATCACAGATTTATTTGCAGTAACTTCAATATCTTGGTTAATTTTAACTTCCTCTATTTTATTTTCCGCATCCGTACTTGTACAATCGGAATCTGAATCAAAAATTATTTGTTCTTTTGCCATAGTTTCTTGCATTAATGCATCCATGATATCTTGTGCATTGCTGGTTTTCACAGTAGTTGTTAATACACCCGTACAGTCCAAAGCTTCAAACTCACTTTCTTTTAGAACATCATCAGCTACATTTTTTCTTTCTTCTAATTCCACTTTATCCAATAAATCATTCATGCATTCTAAAATTTCTGTATAATCCCCTTTATATGTTGGTGGATTGGTTGCCTTTTCTAATTTTTTCCCGGCAATTACATTTGTTGTTTTATAAGGGTTTGATGCGTCCAAACATTTTTTAAATATTTTTCCGGAACTGCTCAAAATATTTTTTCCTTCGTGTAACTCCATAAATTTTAAAATGGATGCATGTATTCTATAATGAATTTCCAAAGCTTCCACGGATAGATGTTGGGGATTATGATATTGAATTTTTGCTGGATATGTAGCATTATTTTCCTGTAGTAAAGCTGCAGCCTGTAAGATTAAATTAATTTTAATTTATCATCCGACGTCTAAATTCTGCACTTACAGTGAGATAGTGTTGTAAATACTCCACTGGTTCTTGACGCTTCTTTTCTGCTACCTTTCCAAGCATGTAATGATGCAACCAACGTTCATCTGATTCGTTTTGTTCTGGTTGACAAAGGTCGCGAGCTTTAGAAAAGCTATTTCCAGAACCTTCTAAATAACTTTCCTTTTCACTTTCTAAAATTTTAAATCTGAAAAAATTAAAAACGTTAAATTATTTAGATTTACTATTTCAATATTACATACTTTTCCATACTGAGCATATCTGATTCGTACTTTAAAACTCTTGAACAATAGGAATGAACCATATATTCAAAAGATCCAAATTCAATCCATAAAGTGATTGGATCTTCCATTAAATTAAGCGCTTCTTGGAAGCAAATACGCGCACTCTTAGCTTTTTCCAAAAATTCGTTCTCACTTTCGAACTTCTCACAGTGAGTCAATTTGTTTTCAAGTTGGCTTGCATATCCCAATGCTAAATCGGCCCATGTATCAGATCGATCTGGATTGATACAGAGGTCCAAAAGAAAATATTTGACGCTGCGTGAAATTTCGTTTTGTTTGAAGTGAAAGTCACCCAATAAATAATAAATAGCGCGCACTTTATTTGGAAATTCTTTTGGTTCTGGAAGGCTCGTGGAAGTGCCATTAACAAATTTAGAAACCTTTGATACTGATAAGCTTGGATCATTTTCTGGTGGAACCACAGCGATAATTCTTTGAAGTAATTGTTCCACATCTGTTGTTATGGAAAGAGTTTTAAAAGAATCAAATTCTGGTAAGTGATCGGGACAGAAGAATTCATATAATTGCTGAGCCCGTTCCCACAATAATGGCAGTGGATTCACATTATGTACTGCCAAATGCCTCGATATCTAAAAATTAATTAGAAAAATGTTATTAGTTTAAAAAAAAATAAATATAATACGTAAAGTGGGATTACTTTATGACTTGCGGGTAACTTTGTGACAAGCCCCTCAAAAACGATAAATTTAAATATTACGTTTTTAAGTAGAATGCCACCAAGATTATTGCAAGTCTATCATGTACTGCTATCTTTTATGAATTTTCCAAATCCCAATTCTACCTTAGTATGTGTCATAACCAAACATGAAAAACAGGAAACTACATGTTTTAGAATTGTCGTGTTACTTTCTATTGGCGAAAACAATTGTGTTCATATATTTGAAAACAAGTAAGAACACTTTGAACTAACACTATCTAGCGTCATTTTGTGCACGCAAAATATTCGATTAAAATTTGTTTTGATTTTGTGGCAAAAAGCAGAGGATTCGGGGGTTACTTTGTAACAAGTCCATGGACCAAAGAATCCCCTAAATTACGTCGTTGTGAAATTCGATGGGATGTATTTCCCAGGAGAAATTACGAAAACTATGAAAAAAGAAGCACACGTAAATATAATGATACCATTTGGGAAGCAATGGAAATGGCGACAGGAAAAGGGTGAAATATTTTATGATAATAATGAAATCATTATGACAATAAATAAACCTGTGCAACGAGGAAGGCAAGAATTATTTAATGTTCCAGAAGCACACCGCGTTCTTGACTAAATTTTTCTACTTTTTTATACATACATACTGTGGTGTTTCAAAATGGTTCGCACCCGCCCTGTACATTTTTCTAGAAAATTTCATTTTTGTAAGTTTGAATTGTAAGATTAAATTATTAGACAGGTAGGGGCGAATCGACGGAAATACGAAGCCTTTTGCCGATAGCGACCGCCTGAGCCTGTTGTGCGATTTTGGCTCAAAGCAGATTTTGAGATTTTTTGGTATTAGTTTGAAATTGTGAGTAATAATTTGATATTAAATAAAGTGAGTTTTATGCGAACGCTTATTATTGCGTATTATTTTGGAAATTTTTGATTATTTTTAAAATTTTGAAGATTTGGATTATTCTTGATAAGTGGCTACTGAGCGGTAATAGATTGATTTGGATGATTGATTGGAAAGAAGTTAAAAATTATAAAACGACGTTTTGTGTTGAAAATTGAAAAATTGCATTTGAAAGAACAAATGGTTGAAAAGATAAACACGTCGATTTGGATAAGGTAGAAATTAAAGAATCCTATGCACGATGAAATTTAACAATTTTAAATTGTAAAGTTTTTTGGAATCAAATCTTATTAAATTATTTTTTGATAAAATTCAACATAGTAATACATAATATACCGTTTCATTTTTTATTTTTAGTGTTTAACTAGTTTCGTTGTTTTCAGAAGTTGTATTTACATATTATATACTGTGGTGTTACAAAGTGGTTCGCACCCACCCTGTACATTTTGTAGAAAAATTTCATTTTTGTAAGTTGTAATTTTGATTAAATTATTAGACAGGTGGGGGCGAATCGACGGAAATACGAGGCCTTTTGCCGATAGCGACCGCCTGAGCCTGTTGTGCGATTTTGAGATTTTTTTGATTTAAAGTTTGAATTTATGCGAATGCATTATTGCGCCTTTTTTGAAATTGTGAGTAATAATTTGATATTGAATAAAGTGAGTTTTATGCGATTGCATTACTGCATATTTGTGAAATTTGGAATTATATTGGATTATTTTTGATAGTTGCTATCGAATGATAGTATTGATTGGCTTGATTGATTTGAAGAAGGAATAAATTGAAATTGTTAAATTAGATTTGTATTGCATTTAAAATTGGAAAAATTAAAAGTTAAATTCGTAGGAACAAATGGTGCGATAGATAAGCCGACGTTTTCGATAAGGTAAAAATTAAAGAGGCCCATGCACGGCGAAATTTAATAATTTAAAATGTTCAAGTTTTTTGAAAACAAATCTTGTAATAAAGTATTTTTTGATAATTATATCGTTACAATACATATGTTCTAAAGCAGTTTTTGAATAGAAGTTCATTTTTTTACTTTACTTGTTTGGTAATAAAATTTTCGTTCCTTAACTATACTTTACTATCGCTAATTAAAACTTTTTAACTATCCTGTCTTGGTATTTTAGCTTTCTAATCGTTATTGAAGAGTTTCTATATAACCACATTGCGATCTAACAGCTTCACCCTTGAAAAATACGAGTGTCACAAAGTAACCCCGCACCCTGGGGTAACATTGTGACACTTTATTTTCTAAATATTTTTTTTGTATAATCGAAAATGAAATTTTACACCCAGAATATAAAAGGGGGACCTTAAATCTATCTGCCATGTAATAATTAGTTCATTCAGGTCAATAGTCAGTAAAATATTATAAAAAAAAACCATAAAAACTGTCACAAAGTAACCCCACTTTACGGTATGTTAAAACTAATATTTTAGAAATCAAATCTGTACATAGAACATTACATTACAGGTTAAAGTATACAATTCAAATCCAGGTAAACTTCTCAAGAGATATTCTTACAACCTTATTTGTATTTTTAACAGCGTATAACAGTAAAACAGGGTCACAGGCACATCTAAGTCTACGAGCTACCTTAATATCGATTGGTTAAAATTAAAATTGTTTTCATTTTTGACTTAACCTCTTATTTCTGAACGCTATATAAATATTACCTTATTTTTTTTACTAGGATGTTGATAAAGACAAAAAAATGCTTGCTCCAAATGAATGTCAATTTTATCTCGCAATGAATCAAAAATAGGTGTATCCAGTTTATCCAAAGTGTTGTCAATCATGAAGTGTAACAATTCACCAGAAGAAGTTAAGCACCAATTTTTAGGACCTAAAAATTCGTGAGCGGAAAACAAGACAGCAATTGAAGGTGGAACTTCTTTTTCTTGAATCTCCTCTTCGGGGTTTTCTGGAACAGGATCACTTCTTTTTCTTTTTTTTACATGACTAACAGTTTTTGTAGCTTGCTCTCTGTGCTCCTCTCTGTAAATTAATTATTAGAAAATTCATTATGCATTAACAAAACTCACCTTAATAAAACGTAATGTAGTAAGATCCAAGGTACTACAGAATCTAACGGAATATTTTGTGCATTTGGCATAGTTAATTGCCGACAAACAATACGACATAAATTTTCAATCAATGTGAACCTTTGTTCTGGTGTTAAAATATCGACTGCAACAGCATTAAGTAAATATAAAAAACTATTTTTTAGAACAAACTATAAAACTTACAAACAATAATATTTTCTTGTTTGATGATTTCAAACAAAACGGTCAAACATTTATTAAGAACCATTTGCCACTTGTCTTGATCTTTTAGAGGTTTAAGAAAATGAATAACAGATTCAGATAAACATTTTCCTGTCCAAATAAAACACTCAGATTTATTAACATACCACAAAGAATCCATTAACATTCCAAGTTGAGCTGGTCTACCCATTTTGCCATAAGTTGGTGGATTTCCCACACACAGGAAAGTCGATTGTAAAACTTCTGCTACTTCTTCGTAGCATTTAGAATTGTAAAGTTCTTCTAACCGACTTAAAGAGTCAATCCTGAATAAATAGGTAAGTTAATTTTGTTTAAAAAATTATTGAACATTCTTACATTTGCAACTGTTTAAGAAATTTTTTTAAAGCATGTAAATTAAGAGATGGGTAATTTTCACCGTTATGAAATTCAATAGTAAACTTTTCTCCGCTTTCTCTTTCTTTGTTTATTATCACTTCTTGCACCTAATAAAATACAATTAAACAAAAACAACAGAACTTCAAATATGAATTTACCAGTTCTAAAGATCGAATTGCCAAAATATTCTCAAATGACTTCCTAAAGTAATGAGCTCTTAACCAATGAACTCTTACAAAAAATAAAATATGATCGACCGACCAATCTTTCTCTCTAGCGCTTAATAGTTGTAATATCGTCAGAGATGTAGGATGTATTCCTGTAGTAGTATCCCTAAAACATTAAAAATAAATTTTCAACAGTTAATATGTTAACAAAAGAGATATACCCAGAATTAGTCTCATGTAATATCAGTTCACCATACAACAAAGTGGCCAAAGCATCATTTCTAAGTTCCTCAAATGAAGTGCTAGTATCAAACAACGGTGGATGTTCGAAATGTTCTCTATACATGTGATACAACTCAATATAGAAATTGATTAACTTTTTAGGCCATTTTAGGTTCCAAAAACGAGTCAAAATATGAACCAATTCTTCCACTAAAGAAACAGCATCGCAGCACTCCCACTCTTTAGTCCAGAACTTCAACACGTCATCTTTTTCCTTTTGAGAACCAAAATATTCCGCACTGAAAATAAAAATAAACAAATAAACAAATTTTACCAATCAGTTCACTTACTTATTGCAATCAGAAGACGTAGCTTTCACAAATATTGGTTGTTGATCTAAAGCAGTGTTTTTAATATCTGGAGAATTACTCAAATCGTCTGCATTTTCAAAGTTTTCCAATCTTAATCCATTGGGTCTAATAAAGAAAAACTGTAAAATGAAATAACTAGGTTATTACTAAACTTACAATAAATGAGAAGGAATGATATATTTGAGAGCATTTTCTATACTGAGGTGTTTTTCTGATTTACTTCTTTTAGATGACTTTCGTTTACTGTGCCAGCCCCAAACTTGTAAATCTAATAATAAATTTCTGCGCCTTTTAGTTCCTTGTTTTTTATCGTTTTTCTGATCTGAATTTTCTTCTTGGTCTTCTGTATCTTGATCCATCTGCAGTTGTTTGAGTAAATACCAAATAAGTTAAACCAAGTTATTCAAGTCTTACTTACTTCATCATTATCCTCGGCTTGACTTCCTGTAACATTTTCAACACCCGAATCATTAAATTCGCCATTATTTTCGCTAGTTACAGACATACGCCGTAGCATATTTTCATCAGTTTCATTTTCGTTAGTAACTGGTATAATTCCATTACATTCGTTATTTATATTGATTTCGGTTTCTGTAGCCATTGGAATATCTTCGGTAGGAATTTGTTCAGTTTCCATTGTACTTAAAGCTTCCGTATCGGTCATACACTTAGTTAAATCAATTTTACAAAAATGACTCTAAAGAAAGTTTACAATGTATTACCATTTCTATAAAAAAATCTAAACTCACCATTTTATTATTTGATAAATACTGATGCAAGTTAACAACAGTTTTAGTAACAGAACACCATGTAAATTCTTCTAATGGTGATGGTAACGGAATTAAAGGTAACGGTTTAGTCTCCAATGCTTTTTCTAATTTATTAATGCATTCACTAATTCTTTCAACGTCTGCCATACATTTAATTTCGTCTTCTTTATCGATAGGAATGTTTAAGTCAGGTTCTAAAATGCTGTAATTACAGATTAATTATTATTAAATTGTTTATTAAAAAAAATGTATCTACTTACTAATCTGGATTATATAATTTGTAATAATCTCGTGTGGCTGGGTTCGATTGATAAATAATTTTTCTAAGAACCAAACCTCTTGTGTAGTCGGAATTAATTAATAAAGCTTTAGTAATATAAAATAAACATCCAATTATATCTCTGGAGGCATACAAAAGCAGAATTAAATTATCCAAACAAGGCCAATGCGATTCGTTACATTCCAAACCTTGTGAAAAAGCATACATTGCTTCACCAAATCGTTCCAATTTTAAAGCAATCATTCCAATCTTATACCATAAAGTTACATCTGTTCGATCCAATTCGGAAGCCTTAATTTTTGTAACAAACTTGAACTATGAAAATTAAAACAAAGCGAACAACTTACCAACATGTAATTTTCAAATGCCACCTCAAAATCTGTCTTCAATCTAGCTATATTACCTAAATTTACTAGACATGAATATTTAAGCGTTGACATTGTCTTGGGTAATCCACCTTGGGTTTCCAACTGCGGGATGTTTCCATGTAAGAGTTCTTGCAAAAGTACTTCGGACTCGTTAAATTTGCCATTGGCTTGTAATCGTAGAGCTTTATTGTATATATCCAAAGCAATTTCTTCCTATTATTTACATAACAAAAATAAATATAACTTATTTTAAAAATTATATTTAAGTTACCTGTGCTTCTCTACGAATAGTTGGTGCATCTTCATCAGATAAAGAATCTTTATTTAAAGCTTTAATTTTTAACATTTTTCAATTATTATAACATTTATTTCTTAACCAAAAAAAAAATTGTTAGGTTATGTTAATTTATTTTATACACAAAGTGAACCATTAAATTCTGGCGGCCAGTGACAGGAAGAAGCTTGATAAGTTTCTAGATAAATACCACAATAAATACTTCCAAGCAGGGCCGTAGTTAGACATTTGCCATGGGGGGAGGGGGTTAAAAATTAAAAGAAAAGGTTGGCATATGCTTGTATTTTAAATTAATTTTGGTAATCAGGAAATACCAAGGAAAAATTACAAATAAAATAATATTAATAATAAGTACCTACATAATAACGAAAAATAAAATATAAATATAGATTTTTTGTTTGAACTTTTAAACTTTACAAAAGTAAAAAATTTTGTTAAAGAAGTTGAAAGCATCATTATTGATAATTTGATTTTTAAATAATTAAATTACATGGAATTATTTAAAATATTAATGTACATTAAAATAATTAATTATTAATAAATTTTGAATAAATAAAATTTGAAAATATCAACTTCAAAGGCTGTAACCTCAAAAGTGGTACAATTTTTTAGTACATAAATTGGGTTCAATCTGCCAAATATTGTTTGGTGGTGTTTTTTTTATAAACATTTTATAGAGAACTAAAATTCCTTTTGATTTATTAAATCAAATTATTTTGTAGTTACTAAAAAATTTTTTGACAAACTTTTACTGATTTATTTATTTATTTGTTGAAATACAAAAATAAGCTATTTAAATTTCTCGAAATTATTGACGTAATAGATTGCAGTGTTTAGATGGGATCATGGTAATGGTACTGGAATATTAGGTAATTTTTCTTTATACAATAAAAGGTAGCACGTTAACCCGACCAACAATTTTTAAAATCTCAAAAAGCGATTGTAGTAGTTTATGGTGTAATTTACAGGTAGAAAAATTAAATTTTACGAATTCTTTGAAAATATGCGGAAAAAGGCTAAAAAAACGATAGTGACATTCGATTTCTTATTTCTTTAGATTAGCTCTTCCATGGCGTGTTTTCATTTTTAACGGACTTCAAAAAAGGAGGAGGTTATCAATTCAATTGTATTTTTTTTTATGTTTGTTACCTCAGAACTCCGTCATTTATTAACCGATTTTCAAAATTCTTTTTGTGTTGAATGAAGTATAGTTCCAAGGTCCCATTTTAATTTCATTTGTGTTGAACCTTGAACTTCGAAGATACACTGGAAGAACTCTCAAACTTCTCAACTTTTTAACTCTCAAAATTCTCATCGAAACTTCTCAAAATCGGATTAATCGCGGATTAAGCCGATTTTGAAGAGTTTCCGGTGGAAAACGGTAAACATATTGCTCTTCCGTTTCATGGAAAGGCGATCGCGGATACGTTATTTAGTTACTTCAACTAGCTGGCACAAGCGGCCAATTATTGTAATCTTTGGAGTCGGTGCCGATCAAGCTTTTAAGAAATTTTTGGAAGTTTATATAGGTACATCTAAGTGAAAACTCAAAACAACAGATAAACGGGTTTGCTCAACTGATCTGGTCAAAAGATCAACAAATCTGCTCAACTGATCAATGGATCTGGTCACATTTAGAAACTATATAAGTTGAACTATATAAATGCCTGAAATAATGATGATACAATGATCAGTAAATCCAGCGGAAATACTTTATCGCATTAATTATTTAAATTTAAATATATTTTGTAAGTTTTAGGAAACTTCCAAAAATTTCCAAAAAGCTTGGCTGGCACCGACTCCAAAGATTACAATAATTGGCTAGCTAGTTGAAGTAACTAAATAACGTAATTATTTGTTACTTTTTAGTGCATTTTTTTCACAGTAGGTTTTTTGAAGTCGGTTTTATTTGTTTTTAAATTTTTTTATTTGGTCATATCAAATTTTTAGAATAAACCAAAAAATGCACATACACTTTTTAGAACTGAAATGATTAAGTTAACACAATATAAATACACCGTATGTATTGTCGTGTTTAAAAATCATAATTCATTTATTTTGTAAATTATTTTTTTCTAATTATGTTTCAAAAAGTGTCACTTTTTGACACTCAAAAGTGTGCGAAAAAGTACTACTTTTCCGCCTTAGTGCGGAAAAGTAATACTTTTCCGCACACTTGTGAAAGTTTTTCTTGAATGGAAAAATGTTAGTTTTCCTAACTTGTATCGAAAATATCTATTTCCACTACTAGTCATATAAAATAAATTAATTTTTACTTTATCATACGAAGTCTGAGAAAGTATTGTAATCGTGCAGAAAAAAAAACTTGAGATTTTGATGAATTTAGACATTTTGGGGTCCCAGAAGCGGAAAATCGTCATTTCCAAAAAGTGTCTGCATGTATGTATGTGTGTATGTGTGTATAGATGTATGTATGTATGTGGTTAAATTTTGTGTGCGCTCTACCTCAAAAAGTAATAGAAATTTTTTAACAAAATTTTGTATTTAGTACATAAATATTGAGACTTAGAGCTGATTAGATTTTGGTTAAAATCGGTACACGGAAAAGCAAAATAAAACAATATTTTGTAAATAAAAAAAATTTTTTTTCTTATTTTTAAAATTTTATTTTTTAATCATATTCTCCTCCAAAATAATAATAAAAAAGTATTAATCAATAATCGTGTAAATATTCTATTTTTGTTTATATAGTTTTTACAAATTAAAATAAAATTTATTTTTTTAATTTAAGTATTAATTTAAATTTAAAAGTTAAAAATTGAAAATTAATGTTATCAATTTAATACCAATTTAACAAAGAAAAAAATACAAGCGATTTGTACAAAAACATTTTAAAATCGAATAAATAATATAAAAAAAAATAATAAAAAAAAATTTTGAAAATTTTTTCTTATTTTTAAAATTTTAACTTTTTAATATATTCTCTTCCAAAATAATATTTTTTTTAAATTCTTTTAAATTTATTATTATTTAAAAGTATGATAAAGTTATGGGCATGGCCACATCCAATTTTTTAACTTGTGAAATATAATTAAATAATCTTGGAATGAACAAGTTAATAAAACGTTTTTCTATAATGTTTTTATTGAGCTTTCAACGTTGGTGAACGTCTTCGACGTTTTATTAACTTGTTCATTCCAAGATTATTAAATTACTAGTCATATAGGCTATCATTCAGCCAACTTGCACCTGAAGTGACATTTTTCAGACTACTGGTGTATAATTTTTTCATTATACACTACTAGTTAATAATAAACATATTGATATTTTTCTATAGTTTGGCGAATGTTTATAATACAAATGTTGTTAAAAAACAATTTTGTATAACCAAGAGATGCTATTGAAATGAATTTAATCATTCAAAACGTTTTTTTAATAGAACAATTTCGTTTCAAATCTTTTTAAAAAAACTGGTATTTAATAATGACAACTTGTCAAAATCTGTCAAAATCAACAAAACAAAATGAAGTTGTCATTTGATTTAATATTTTAAAGAAATTTTTTATTAACAAGTATTAAATAAAATGGTAATAAATCTAGTAGTGGAAAAAATCGTATATAAACCACGATTGTGAAGACCATTATAGACCCAATAATGACATTCTTCACAACCTTGGCCTATAATATACTATTAAAGTTTAAATTTGTTTTAATATTTATTTATTTATAATATTGTATATAAAAATGTTAGTTAAATATTTGCTATGTAAATAAGGTGGGAAGAACGAAAAAGTAGAAAAGAGAGGGGCTTGAATAGAGACACTTGGGCGGACGCCTTCGCCTAGAGTGGACGAACGGGCGTTCGTCATTCCCGAAATGATAAGTTTAATTTTGATTATTAATTATTAAAAGTGATTAAATTTGGATTGGTGATTGTTTTATTCCATAATTAATTAATGCAAGTGATCAAAATTAATCAGATCAGAATTTGGGATAATATTTGGTTATTTGTTGAAATACGTCGCAGCAAATTTGTTAGACTAGCTGAACTACCACATGCGGAGCGAGCGCGCACGTGAAGTCCAATACCACATGAAAGGTAACAAATTTGAGCATGTTAATTTACGATTTAAAAAACAATTTGAAGAGCTCATAGCTAAATAAAATAATCTGTGTAACCTCAGCAATTTTCACAAGAGTGTGAAAATGCATAAAATTGTAAAGTTGGGGGCATAGCAGTATATTATCGCAAACGTTTTGAACATACCATGGCATCATCAGGTGATGAACTAGGATTTTTTTGGGCATAAATTGCACTCGAAAATGGGAAATCTAAACACTACTGCACCTATTTACGTCAAGCAAACATTATTATTATTAATTAGTGCGACATTCGTAAGAATACGGCTGTCCGTAGACTTTCAAAATCCTTTGGTTGAGAATCCTTTTGTTAATTCTCTTAGTTTACATGCTTATTTACATACATTTTATTATAAGACTTTGTGAGTTTTGCGTCTCATGCTGTACGGTTCATCACTAATTGTTTCCATCCTCTCACTCCCATCTCCAAATCTCCCGTCACTCCGTCCCACCATCTTGCTCTTGGTCTGCCCCTAGTACGATCTTCATTTGGTTTCCACATCACTATCGCCTTTATCGTTTTCTCGCTGTCAGCTCTCATGACATGTCCCAGCCATCTCAGTCTCTGGGCTTTAATGAACTTTACTATGTCTTCTCCGTCCATCATTTCTCGTAGTTCTGTGTTTGTGTATTTACCACTGTCTAGTCTTGTGGAGCCAGCTATCAGTCTAAACAACTTTCTTTAAAAATTTTCAATGTTTTTATCTTGCTTGAAATCTACGAATAGTATATGCATCTCCATATCATGCTCATAGGTCTTTTCCATAATCTGCTTTAATACATGTAATGCTTCTACCGTCGACCTGCCTCGTCTAAGCCGAACTGTATTTTCCGATTATTTTTTTTTTCTGTGTGAATCTTTTCTGTAAAATGAATAATTGTGACTATTTCACTCAGCTGTCATTAGACCAATGGAATGAAAAAACAACGAAACATTCAACCAATAGCAATCGAATTGCAGCGACAACTTTTTCAAATTTATTTTAAAGCAAATATAAGCGACAATTTTTTTTATTAACTTCAACATTTACATAATACATATTATGATCTACTTATTAGCGTAAAAAAATTGTGCTTTCAGCACTAACTCAAATTATAAGTTTGTACATTCTATAAATCTACAAATTGCTTAATTTGTAGATTTATAAATTCAAATAATACTAAAGAAAAATTACAATTTGAATTATTCTTGAAAGCACAATTCCAATTTCGTCATATTCCTTGAAATGCAATGGGCCCTAAACTCACTTTCCGTTTTCTGGTTGAATTTGTAATGCTTTTTTTGCATCTCGTGCATCTGGAGCGCCTTAAATACAATATCACTGAACGGATTGACATTTATATTATATCCAGAAAAATATTTTGCTTGTATTAATTTTACAACGTGTGCATTACAACTCGTTCTTTGTAATCTCTTTGAGTCGGGAAAATTGCAAAAGCAACAAACGCATTCGTGAGCTCAAAAAAATTGTCGACAATTTGAATGCACTTGGGATATTGTATATGAATATTTTATATGACGTATTCGGAAGGGTTATTCCTCTGTAGTTGTGGCCTTCTTCAGCGTTTCCTTTCTTTTTAATTGTCACAATTACACTTTCTTTCCATCCTTGTGGCATGTCTTCTCTTCACCAGATCTCTTTTATCAATTCACAGATTTCCTTATGCACTTTTTCTTCTCCGTTCTTTATCATTTCAGCCATTTATCTCATTGTTACCTGGGGCTTTTCCATTTTTCAGTTGGTGTATTGCTTGCATAATTTCTTCTTCTGTCGGCTCCGTCAATTGTGCCTTGTGGAGTATGTCTGTTTCTTGTTCTATTTCCTCTTCTTGATTGTGTACAACAGTTTGCGGAAGTATCTCTCCCAAATCATTTTTATTTCTTCTGAGCTATCTCCCTCCTTCATTTCTCATTCCACTATTTGTTATCCCGTGTTTTATCTTGCTATCTTTGATTAGTTTATAAAATTTTCTTGTATTGTTGTTGCTGCTGTTCGTTTTTATTTCTCCCATTCTTGCTTCCATCCACTCGTTCTTCTTCTGTCTGCACAGTTTATTCATTTCTCTTCGTTTCTTCCTATATTGTTCCAAGTCGTTCAGTTCATTTGTTGCTGGCCATGTAATTCTTGTTTCTCTTTTTTCTTTGTTTGCCTGTTCACATTCTTTGTCAAACCATGTTTTCCATCTTCTCTTTTTTTTATATCCTATTGTTTGGGTTGCACCCGTTTTTAAACTCTGTGCTCTATTGTTCCATGTGGTGTTTATATCGTTTCTTTTCTTTTTATTTTCAATTTCCGTTTCCACCCTTTCTTCATAGTGGTTTTTGTGTTCTACGTTGTTCTTCTTTCCGCTCATAAAATGGAACGGAAATGTGTAACAGGAAACCAGAAAAGCGCGCGCGGTATTGGATTTGACTAATTAACATTAGGCTATCTCATTATAACCTAGCCAAGTCGCACCTGTAGTGACTAGTAGTGGACTATAATACACTACTAGTGTATAGTGTAATACACTACTAGTTAAAGACGACTAAGGAAAAGATGGAAAGACTAGTGATTGATGATGTCGTAACGGGTATAACTACCTAACACGTGCAGAACAAGAAGAAGAAACAAATTTTTTTATAAAGAAGAAAAAAAAATGGTAATAAATCTAGTAGTGGAAAAAATCGTATTTAAACCACTGTTGTGAAAACAATTATATAGACCCCGCGCCTTATATTTCGAGGTGCAAAGTCAATAGAACCTAGTGTTGGCGCTAGGTCAATAATGACAGTCTACACAACTTTGGGCTATAATATACTATTATCGGAATACATAGACATCATTAGTATTATAAAATGTCATAAAAAAAACTTTGTTCGGCATGGGGTTCGATCTCGCGATCACCAATGATGCAATTATGTTTCATACACATAACGCACTAGCATATTGCGGGTTAATGTAATAACATAGTTTTAATTCGTATCATCTGTTACATAAACATAATTCAATTCAATTCATAAAAGAATGCAATTTTTCATCAATGTTTTTTTATGACGTTTCACGTAAAATTATCGTCCGTAAACCGACTTTACAGACAACCCGAGTGCCACGTGTTTTTTAATAATCTTTTAATTATTAAGTTTACCTTCACGTATTGGTGTTAAGTTTTTCCTACCTTGAAGGAAACTCATTGCAGGTTGTTTCTTATTAGACCATCACTTATTTTAGATCATAGATTGTTCAAATGACAATGGCATTTTGGCATTTTATAATTCAAATGATGTGGAGGGATTTCCCTCTCGCTTGTGGAACGTGACAATTTTTCGTGCTTGCAGCCGGTATATCAATTTATAAGACGTTATCACGTCAAAATCGTTTAATTAACTTGTTCATTCTAAGATTATTTAATTATATTTCACAAGTTAAAAAATTAATTTATTACATAACATCTATAACATAAACCAACTAAAAGGGAACGAAAACTCGGACGCCTAAGATTATTAAAGAAACGATAAAGAAAACCTCATTTACACAATTTTTGACGTGATAACATCTTTACACAAAATTTTGGAATATTTTGTCAATAGGTAAAAAGTGTATAATAATCGTTAGAGATTCAAATACAATGAAGGCAAACGGGGTTGTCCAATTGCTATACTTACAAGTTAGTAACTCCAGTTACTAACTTTGGAATTATGGCAATTACAATTTATAGCAAACTGATTATAACAATTGGATTACTTTGAAATTGTTGGATGTTGTAGTACAACTCACGTAATAGTGGAAGTGACAACTGCAACCGCGTTATATGAAAACCGCATTATAAGTATTATTCCGCGTAATAGTAGAAACTTCATATCAACATAAGACTTAATGAACAATTAATGTAACACGTTTTAACACATTTACTAGTGTTATTAGTGTCCAAAAAAAGAAGATAAATTATTGTATAAGGTTGAAACCAATAAACGGAAAAAATAATTGTAGTATGGGCTGGACAACAATAATAACCGATGAATCGTTATTTAGGATCTCAAATTAAAAAGATAAAATCGTTGCACTTGTTGCTTATCCCCAAAGTTAGCCACAATCTAAGTCTAAATATCTTATTATCTATCGTTCCTCTAAAACGGTAATAAATGCAAAATTTCAGTTAAATCTACGCAAGAAATTTACTATACTAAAAAAAGTCCAGCTACTGGTATATAATTGTATTAATTTTATATATAATTTTAAGATCACAGTAATTGTTTTATTTAACATTTTACAGCAAGTTAGAAATAGCATCTACATTATAAGTTACAAAACTGAAAATTACTCCAATGAAAACAAAATGATAGTGACATTATGTGTTTAAATAGAACTTTTACATACACTTGTTGCGTTCAGATCGATGTTAAGCTCCTCTTTGGCGCTCTGTTTATTGATTTTGTTGTAGGAGTAATAGGTACTGTTACAAGGACCACTAATAATACGTGGGCGTTAAGCTCAGTAAAATTCGTATTGATGTTAAAAATAAATTTTTAGTTTTATAAATACTTTGAATCAGGTTTTTATATATTTATAACTTTAGAATCGCCACCAACCAAAAAGTAATTACTAAACATATTTTTGAACGTAAATTACCAATGTTTTGTTAATGTTTATATTATTTACATTATTGTCCCTAGAATTGATCTTTATTTTTACTTAGATGTAAATCACTTTAGATTTATTAAATTACAAGACAATATATCAATTATGTTATTTTTAAGGATTGCAAAATACATGGTGTATTACGTGCCGAGGTGAAAAATGCTTCATTACACCGAGGCTAAGTTAGTCGAAGCTGGAATGACGCTTGACACCGAGATATGAAACTCAGGTTTCATATCTTCAGGTTACGAATCTGTAAAATACAATATCGCTAATCTATATTCTCGCTTACTACTGCTTATACTATTCGCTACTCTACTCTATATCTATATCAAGATCTTCGCGTATCTAAGGTTATTCATTATTTTTCCAGTTATGCATATTCCCTCCTTTCAATCACAAAGAGATTTACTGAATATTCTCTCTAAGTAAAAGATAAAAAGTAAGGGCTACAACACACAATTTTGGCGGACCCCTCTAGCACTTTGATTTCATCTGTGGTATTGTTCTCCACCCGTACTTTTACTTGTTGATTCCAGTATAAGTTCGCAATAAATTATCTAAAGTCACGAGGATCCAACCCAATTTCTAGCCTAGTTAGTTGGCCAAATACTGCTAACATTAAGGTATCCGTTTCAAATCGGGGAGAGTATCTTTCTTATGAGTAATGTTCGTCTCTGTGCTTCGGAGGGCAGTTTAATGTGGTCCAACTCGATTGATATTTTGTCTTCATCAAAATCAAAAACCATAGTTACTGGCACATCTAATAAGCCTAGAAGCTACCTTGGATGTAAAACAAAGTAACTTCAGAACATCACTGAGGTTGCTGTATAAACAGGTTGCCAACCTAATAAAAGTTGAAGGAGAGTGTTTAAATATTCCGAATTGATGTGAAAAGATCAACAAGCTTTAACGCTGACTACAAGGTTAGAAAAGTCTAACATATTGTAACGAAAATTAAAACGTTTATTTAATTTCTAAAGGGCTACTACAAATATTTACAAATACGGTTTATAACAATAAAACGATTACTACACTAGATTACCACTAACACTAATTTATACTATAATTTATTTAACACTAAGTCCGGATTTATTTAAACACTCGGTATATCGTTTATCACTTTACTATTTATTTTTGTTCACTGTTCATTTATGTTAACACTTGCACGTTAAAACTGGAATTGATTGTCACTAGAAATCGCGCTGCATTTATACAGCCTTCCAGTAAATTCCATAAGCTTCTAGGAATTTCTATTCTTTCTGTCCGTTTTCTAGATCGTAAATTCAGCGATATTTGAATGATTAATGCTGTTATCATGCATAACTCATCATATATGACGTCATACTTTAGTCATCAAATATAATTAGACGTTCTTTCGTAACAATATTAACGCTATGCTTATAAGAATTGCTGGAGCTAGTATACAGACATTTTTATCGGAGTTTGTTAAAAGTCGCTCAAAAATATAAATTAAATGATTGCTTTTAATCGACCATTAAAATTTAATGGAAAAATTAGTATCATTTAATGAACAACAAAATTTTTTTCTCAATTTTTTGCCCGTTTTTACATTTTAGTTTTCAACAAATCATAAGAAAAACTAAATTATGTAATTATGTAATTATGCAGTACTTGACTACAATTAATTACTATTAAATTTAAATTATAATCAATTGCAAGTTTATTGTACCTACTATTTTAATATTATCAGGTGTTCATTTGTACGATAACGGTCATAAATAATTTATAATTACCCACTTGTTAAATGGAGAATTTCATTTTCTAATTTATAAATTGAATGAAGTCCCTATTGTTGCAAATAAGTTTGTATTTATGTGAAATATTTCAGTATTGTATATTTTGTAAATATTAAAAATTAAATTTTTTTTTTTAAGAATTAAAAATTGTTTATCAGAGTTTAACTTTCTCGAAGTCTTTGGTGCTACGCAACCACCCAGTGACCATTTATTTATTTAAACCTCGTTGTTTTGCAATACTTTTATGGCTTTCGGAAAAAAGACTGTCAGAATAACATTTGTATTCCGACCAGGATTGAACCGGGAATCTCGGCTTTGCACATAAGCCTAACCATATTGATACATCCAGGAAGAAATTTGAACTATTTGAATAATTCACTCGGCTAAACGCAAATAATTCGTACATTAGAAAAAACCCAAGTTCACCAATAGGTATTTAATAGTGTAGTAAAATTTTAATTTGAAATGGTGAGCGGGTAAGCCTCGCTCGTAAGCAAATACCTCTACTTTATGGGTACATTATTCTTCGTTAAAATCATTGCTTTCTCTAAAGAACATAGTATATCAACATTTTTTAAATTAGCTTTGTTTTATTTTGTAAAAACCTTCGAAAATTTATATCATCGTAGACAGGTCGTGTAATCAGTATTGCTGCATACAAATTGGTGCGTGTACTTTGTAACTTGTTGCGTTCCGATAACAGCAGAAAGCACAGTACATTTCTAATATTGAAAAGACCCAAGTATAAAAATACTTTTAACAATACCAATAAATGTACCTGCAATTAATTCAACTACCTCTAGATTTATGAATGTAGCTTCAGTAGGAGTAACTATGACAACTACAATTTTTATACGGAATCTCATTAATCCACTCACGACGATAATGGGAAAATCAAACATTTTTAAATACCTGTAATACATCAGGGATTATACACACAAATTAGAGATATAAATATAATATGTTGGTCAAGTGGTCATTTATAAAGCAGTTTATTCAAGAAAATTAATGTTGTGTTCATACCCAAGTATAGTCCTTATCAATCGCTTATTATTTTTACAAGTGGGTCAAACCTGTGTCTGTAACCTGATCAATAGTATCTTTTTAATAAAAAGCATTATTTTAATCACATTTTTGATTTTCGTGAAATACTTCTTCATCGAATTGTGGTGACCAACGGCCAAATACTCCGATAAATTTCAATTATCAATAACATTAAAATTTAATTGGTATTTTGAAATATTATCAATACTTTCGCATATATTGTCGTGTTTTTTTTTAGAAAATAAACTGATAATCCCTTGGTGGTATTTGGTTTTTTGACCACCAATCAACAGTTTGTAATTTTGAAAAAGAATAACTGTATGTATTTGAACACCGTAACTTTATTTTCTATAAACACAAACATAAATAAAGAGAAACTTAAATTAATAAAATTGAACTTTAAATCTACCGTTAACGGAATACCTTTTTGTTATATATATATATATATTGTGGTGTTTCAAAATGATTGCGACTCACCCTATGCATTTTGGAGAAATTTTGGCTTTAATAATTAAGTTGTAGAATTGTAAGATTTGCTAGGTGGATCAATCAGAGGAAATTCGGGGCTTCTTTGGCCAACGATGGCGGACAGCGGGTGCGAGACTTTGTATGCCCGCTGAGTTTTGATAATTTTGATATTTGTGAGTAATATTTTATTTTGATTTGATTTGAATAAAGTGGATTTGGTGCGTGTGCATTGTTTCGTTGTTATTTTGGAAGCATAGTTTTGAGATTTGAAGTTAATTTGGATTATTTGATGGTTTGCTTCCGAACGGTAGTGTATCGACTGGTTTAGTTAATTTGAAGTGATTTGGAAAGACATTATTTCGAATAATAAATTCTTTTTGCACATAAAAGTGGTAAATTAAATTATATTTGTGCGAGCGAATGTGCGGGATATTGATAACTCGTCGATTTGGATAAGGGAAATCAAACTTCGTTTCCTTTAAAGAAAATTAAAATTTTATTTAAAATTTGCATAACATTTACTTTAATTTGAAATTGAATGCGATTAATTAATTTTTGGAGGAGCATTTGTTTATTTTTAATTATATTTGGTAACTATCTTTGGACAACAGTTTATTACGTTGGATTGGAACTGGAGTTGGACTATATTGGATTAGAATTATATTGGAAATACATCATTTCAACTGGCGCCGCAACGTGTGGGGCTTGAACCAGCTAGCCGTGATAAATTGTCGTCCATACTGTGGGGCTCGATTAGATTCAATTTCATCTATTTTGGAAAATAACAAACATAAAATGGAACAACTACCGAAAGTAACCAAAGCAAATATAATGCAAGCACTTAACCAGCGAACAAGTGAACTTATTGCATTGTTAAAATGTATGGATGAGAAATTGCAAAGAGAAACTGTAGAGGAAAGAATGTTGAAAGTGGAAAAACAAGAAGCTGAAAGATTAGTAATTGTAAAACTGGAAGCAACAAAACAAGAAGCTAAAAGACTGGAAATTGAAAAATTAGAAGCGGCACAACAAGAAGATAAAAGACTAGAAATGGTAAAGCTGGAAGCAGAAAAACGGGAAACTGTAAGATTGCAAGCGCTAAAACAAAAAGTTATAAGACAAGAAGCTGAAAATTTAGAAGTGGTAAAAGTAGAAACTGAAAAATTAAAATTTGGAAGGCAAGAAGCTACAAAGCGGAAAGCTATGAAAAAAAATGAGAGAACTTGGAAGTTTTGGATGAGTCGGAGGAGGAGAAGAAAGAAAACACCAGTGAAGTGGACGCCTCAAACTAAGATCAATCTGTGGAAGATTCGAAAGAAAAATTAAAAGAAAAGTGAACAAAACAGAAGGAGATAGTAGATAATGATAAATGAAAAATTATTTTTGAAGAGATAAGCCTTTTTTATTTTATTTGATTTTTGAATTTGGATTTATTTTGTTTAAATATTGTAATGTTGTAGATAATATCTTTTTTTTTAGATTTATTTTTGAAACACGCACGGATTTTTGCGAATTTTGTTTTCAGCTGCGCTCAAAACAGCAATTAGCATCGGGAGTTTGATGTGGTGTTTCAAAATGATTGCGACTCACCCTATGCATTTTGGAGAAATTTTGGCTTTAATAATTAAGTTGTAGAATTGTAAGATTTGCTAGGTGGATCAATCAGAGGAAATTAGTGGCTTCTTTGGCCAACGATGGCGGACAGCGGGTGCGAGACTTTGCATGCCCGCTGAAATTTGATTTTGTTACGCTGAGTTTTGATAATTTAGATATTTGTAAGTAATATTTTATTTTGATTTGATTTCAATAAAGTGGATTTGATGCGTGTGCATTATTTCGTTGTTATTTTGGAAGCATAATTTTGAGATTTGAAGTTAATTTGGATTATTTGATGGTTTCCTACCGAACGGTAGTGTATCGACTTGGCTTGATTTGGATGATTAAATTTTGGAAAAAAGAATATTTCGAATAATAAATTCGATTTGGATACTTGAAATTGAAAAATTAAATTTGCATTCGTAGGAACGAATGTCGATAGTGATAAGCAGGCGATTTAGATAAACGTTAAAATTAAAAGTACGAGCCCAATAACAATTTAATATTTGCATTACATTGAACTTAAATTGAATTTTACATTGTGAATTGGTTATTTTTGGAGGAGCATTTTTCTTCCGTAGTTAATGAGGGCTTACATGTGAACTCACCCCTGACAATTACTTGCTCGACGACTGAGAAAGCTAGCTGTGGTAATTTTTTTGGTTTGTGGTGAAATTAATATTTAGAAAATTTCACAACATTTCAATATATATATATATTCTATTCTATTCTTTTTTAGTCTATTTTTTAATAATTACTGTTCCCGCTATCCAAATCAATAATATCTAATTTCGGGAGGCTCTCTTTTTTTAACGTGATAACGTCTTATAAATTGATATACCGGCTGCACGAACGAAAAATTGTCACGTTCCGCAAACGAGAGCGCGGAACAAGCGAAAGAGAGACACGATCGGCTTTGCATCATACATAGACATCATTTGAATTATAAAATGCCATTAAAAAAAACTTGTCCGACATGAGGTTTGATCTCGGGATCACCAAATGATGCAATTATGTTTCATGCACATAACGCACTAGACTATCGACGGTTAATATATAGCTATTATTACAACTAGGGTAATATGAATAGTATATTTTCCGAAGTTGACTAGTTACATATCGAGGGCAAAGCCCGAGAGATGTATAGACAACCAAGGGAAATGTATTCATATTTCCCGTGTTGTAATCAATAGTTTTCTTCTGATTGAAAAATATATTATTAAATATATCAATATTACATCAATAATTAAATTTGAGATTTTTAATTTGCAATAACTCGAAAACGGCGCTAGATATCGAAAAACTGAGCAAAAAATTTACCCCCCTTTGCTCGTTCTCAACCCCCCTAGCAATTTGTCGAAGGAAGCCTTATGCAAAATTCTAGATCAATAGCACGCAGAATGCGCGCAAAATAATTCAGAAAAAGTTAGGTTGGTTTTTAAAATATAAAAATAAGTAGGCACATTTTTTATTTTAAATGTCACTTAAATGTCACTTTTTAACAGGGATCGCTTTAGTATTTTGTTTTGCATGTTTGATTATCCAATCACCGTGCGCAAATTATACTTTAAAATTACGTTTCATATTTCCCTAGGGACAATATGAGATGACGTTTCATATTTCCCTTGGGAAATATTAGTGTTATGACATATTGTAACTAAGGCGATATTGCTCTATATTGTTTCAATCAGAAGAAAACAATATTATTTTAAATATTATTTTAACAATTTTGTTTTTATTATGTATCGTAACAGTATCTGTAACAGAAACGTATCTGTAACAAATGTAACGTATTATCTGTTACAGTATCGTAATGCCGTTTCACCTACTTTGCGATTTTTAAATAATTTAAAATTATTAATTATTTCTATAACTAATTGTTCGTGATTATATTTAAACAAATTATAGCTATTATTACAACTAGGGTAATATGAATAGTATATTTCCCGAGGTTGGCTAGTTACATCTCGAGGGCAAAGCCCGAGAGATGTATAGACAACCAAGGGAAATGTATTCATATTTCCCGTGTTGTAATCAATAGTTTTCTTCTGATTGAAAAATATATTATTAAATATATCAATATTTCATCAATAATAAAATTTGAGATTTTGAATTTGCAATAACTCGAAAACGGCGCTAGATATCGAAAAACTGAGCAAAAAATTTACCCCCCTTTGCTCGTTCTCAACCCCCCTAGCAATTTGTCGAAGGAAGCTTTATGTAAAATTCTAGATCTATAGCGCGCAGAATGCGCGCAAAATAATTCAGAAAAAGTTAGGTTGGTTTTTAAAATATAAAAATAAGTAGGCACATTTTTTATTTTAAACGTCACTTAAATGTCACTTTTTAACAGGGATGGCTTTAGTATTTACTTTGCGTGTTTGATTGTCCAATCACCGTGCGCAAAGTATACTTTAAAATGACGTTTCATATTTCCCTAGGGACAATATGATATGACGTTTCATATTTCCCTTGGGAAATATTAGTGTGTTATGACATATTGTAACTAATAAGGCGATATTGCTCTATATTGTGTCAATCAGAAGAAAATTAAATTAATTTTGCAAAAACTGTAAATAATATTTAAAAATTAATGTTTTTAGCCCGAGTTTTAAAAATATTTATGTTTTAATAAGTTAACGCAATGCAAAAAAATATATTATTATATCAAGCAGGTTTTGGCGGGCTTTTCAAAAGTAACACTTTCATGAATTCAATTTATTTGTTTTTCACGTGTTTTTCATTCCCTTTTTTGATGTGTAACATCTTTCCGCTCGCTTATGGGGGTAATTTCGTGAAATGGGACGGAAATGTGTAACAGGATCATTGACTAATGATCCCCAAAATTATTTTATCGGAATACATAGACATCATTTGTATTACAAAATGCCATTAAAAAAACTTTTTCCGACGCGAGGTTCGAACCCGCGATCACTGAATAATATAATTATGTTGCAAGCACATAACGCAAAACGTTGTGAGGGTTCATCTAATAATATTGTTTAAATTATTATTATCTATTATAGATTGGAGTTACGGTTACTGGTAACGTAATGCCGTTCCACCTATTTCGCGATTTTAAATGATTTATAATTATTAATTATTTTAAATAATAATGTTGCTTACTACCAAGGTGATATGTTAGATGTTACACATCATATAAGAGTACTGTAAGGCTCGTTAACACTCGCTTTTGGGGGTAATTTTGTGAAATGGGACGGAAATATGTAACAGGATGCCAGAAAAGCTCGCGCTATTTGATTTGACTAATGAGCACCAAAATTATTTTATGTGTAATTGTACTATAATGTCCATTTTCAAATATACAAAACAATACTGAAAGTGGCGGTTTTCAGTATGGTCACGTGATATTTTACTTTTTAGTACAGGCATGTGACCACTTCAAATGTCTTTAATTAGCAATAACTCAAGAACGAAGCTAGATATCTAAAATCTGAGCAAAAAACTCTCCCTCCTCGTCTCGTAATCACCCCTAAAAGTAAATTTTCGATAGGAAGGCATATGCAAAAATTCAGATCGATCGCGCGCAAAAATTCTTCTGTCAAAAATAAATTATTGACGTATTTTTTAATTTTAATTATTGGGAACTGTCACGTATGTGATCACACGATTTTAACTTTTTCCTATTGATTATTGGTAAAAGGATACTTTTCTAAGCATATTAGAACAAAAATTTTCTTGGATTATAAATAGTTCTCGAAAAAATCGAATTTGAAAAATTTAAATTTACATGTATTTTAGATACACCTTTTAGCACGGCTGCATGATTAGACATTTTTGTATAAGGCAAAATAATTAAAAAAATCCCTGAAGAATGACAGAACTCGCCAAGGGTGGAACTCGAAGCCGTAGAACTCGTACGGGTGTCGACATCGAATGAACAGAACATTAAGACTATATCAAAGCACACGTACCGTCAACAAAATGAGACCGTCACCGACGAGACCGTACCTCAACGTGAGACCGACCGTCACACATCGGGTATATCATATTACATTTGCCTGCTTCTCGTAATTTTAAAATGCCGTTATTTCGACAACTATTGCATAATCCAAGAAAATTTTTGTGTTAATATACTCAGAAAATTGTCCTCTTTCCAATGGTCAATAGGAAAAAGTTCAATTTTTGTGATCACATACGTGACAGTAACCTAATTATTTTATTGCTTACCAACTTGATCATTATAACGTTAAATTATTCCGTATAATATTATTGTTATCGTCCATTTTTTGCAGAAAGTGTGTATTTTATTCCAATTACACATAAAATAGTGTATGCGCCTTGTCCTTAAAGTGCGTTTTTTGCATTTGCATGGTTATGCATGGTTTCGGCTACGCCTCAGTCTATAATTTTCCACGCTCATACCAAAAACATGCACTTTCAGGAGGTGGCACATAAATAACTATTAAAAAAAAAAAAATAGTCTGACGTGAGGTTCGATCTCGCGAACACCGAATGATATAATTATGTTGCAAGCACATAACGCAAAACGCTGTGAGGGTTCATCTAATAATATTGTTTTAATTTGTATTATCTGTTGCAGATAGGGGTTACGGTTACTGGTAACGTAATGCCATTCCATCTACTTTGCGATTTTTAAATAATTTATAATTATTAATTATTTCAAATAATAATGTTGCTTACTAGCAAGGTGAGATGTCAGATGTTACACATCATATACGAGTACTGTAAGGTTCGTTTTTTTATTTTTTTTAAATACATCTCAATATAATATTTTTACAACGAAAAATATTTTAATTTTATTTTACTTTTACTTTTAATTAATTTTTTTCATCTTACATGAATTGAAATTAAAATTTATTTCAAAACTTACATAATATAAGTTAAATATTTTACTGATAAAGGAAAGAGAACCGAGAATTGAACTAGATGACAACGGAAATATTTATTTTTCTTGACACCGATTTACTTTATTTAAATGTCAATATTTAAAAGTATTTTTTTTCTAAAAATAATTAATTTTAATTATTGAAAGTTTTATTTTATAATGTACAAATAGTACATTATGCAACAAGACGATAAGTGTCCAATTTTTAACCCGATGGTGAAGGTTTGTTTGCACGAGCCTTTAGCCGAGTGCAAGAATTCCATCAGGTCCTAAGTCACTTTATTCCCTAGTGCATATACTATATTTTGCAATTGACAGATGTAAAGTAAGATAAGAACTCCACCAATTACGAAACTACCAGCAAAAAGTTCAATTTTTTAATTAAAAATTAAAAACACCACGAGGTATTGCCAACTGAATACCTAAATACCCTCAGGAATACAGGTAGAAATAACACCTTTTTCATTTTTGCCCGCTAGCCATTTTTTTGCCCGCTGACTACTTCTTTGCCCTAGGACCAAAAATGTCATTTTAAACCCGCAAATCGGGGTGGATAGTGACTACTTTGGCCCCGTAATTGTAAAAAGTATATTATTCTAAAATAAATCTGCAGTGTTTCTAAAAATCGTAAAATTAAAATACTTTTCCGTCCGCCTGCCATCTTTTCATTATAAATTATATTTTCTAAAATATTTTAAATAATTTTATTTTCAGAAAAGAATTGCGATTTGAGTTGCATTGGCAAAAAGTGTGGTGTTTTTGTATGAGCTTTTCTTATGGACGACAGCAACGGTGCATCAAGTTCGGTGACGTTAATTAAACGTCTAGAAAAGCGTAGTGTAGGCGAGCTTTTGATACATACCACGTGTAACGTTGACGTACAGAAGATTGACGCTTGCGCTAGCTTTTACAAATTCTTGCATTCAATGATATTCGGCTTTCATATTCCGTACCATACGTATCCGCATTATCGTGTGTGTATTTTATTTAAGAAATAAGTTGTGACACGTAAAATGTAAGTAGAACAGCTATGTTATGACCTTAAATTTTTATAATAATGCCATGTCCTCATTTCTAATTTGCAAAATTACTTTAATATAAACAAATTACATCGTTTAATAATTATTTACCAAATCGTTATGCCAATTTTATTAATTGAATACCAAATGCAGGCACTTACTAAGTGTAAGTGTAAGTAAATGCAACATACTAAGTTATTTTCTTAAATTTTTACATAATTTTGAAAAATTTTGATTTTTAAAATTGTAGCAAATTGGTACAAATTGCCTGTAGAAATAACTTTCAAAGTTTACAAATGTCATGGTATATAATTTAACATTTTAAAATTGTTTTCTATTTTATATACTATCGACGAATATATTTGTTATAAAACAAACCTAATTTTTGTAATTAAAAGTTGTTGATAAGCGTCATAAAAGTTAAAGGTTGAGCCCCTGCTTACATGAAATTTCTTACTATCAATTATAAATTTGCTGAAATAATTATTATTATTTTATGTTAGTTTCACATTTTTGCTTCAAACTGTACTCAATAATTACTTTCAAATTAATTGATAATTTAAAATTTGTTATTGCAAAAATTGGCAGGGGTGGACATTGTAGTTTTAATGCACTAATCGATTAACAAGCCGCCTTCGCATGCTGTGCAACAAGTAGTTATGGTGTGTTTATTATCAGAAATAGATTTTTTTTGAATTTTTATCAATTTTTAAGCACCTACTATGTACAGTCAATAACCTAAAGTAAATAAAAAAATTTATTATTTTTGTGATAATGAAAACTGTTATGTAAGTAATACGTGCACGGTTTTCTAACACTTTAGATAAGTACTTCAATAACAAAACCGGACAGACAGCCAGACGAAGAGACCGAAATTGTAGCACTGCATTATGCATTTATGAATTGAAAACTTTTGTGGATAAAAAGGCTTATATCACATGGAAAAATGTGAGTAAATCTAATAAAAAAATTTGCATGATTTAGCTTTTACTGCCAGTTGTACTATTAGCCAAAAGCAAAACACAAACATTTTCTAATTCAAACTCATTTTGCAATTCTCATACGTATAGGCAAAATATTCTAATCCACTGAAAAAATCAAAAATCCGTATTTTGAGTGGGCTCATTTTTCGTGTTGAACCGGGCAACAAAATCTCATGAAAATGGTGAAAAACTTTAAAAAATTACTAAAAGGTTATTAACATGTGATAATATTTTTTTATAAGAATAATGTAAGTAATGAATAAAATTATTCTATAATTTTATGAAAAATATAAAATGTGGTGGGACACCAGATAGGAACGAAGTACCTGCTTATTACATAAATATTAATTTCAAGTTCTAGTCGAGGTAAAAAATAAATAATTATTTGGATATAAATATTTTATTATGATTTTTTTATCAATAAAAATCAAAAACTACTTTACAAAATTGCCAAAATAGCGATTTCGGCATGTGTCAAAGTCGATGTAAATCCGCAATCATCGCGGTCATTGAAGTTTTCGAAATTTTTTTTGCACATTCGGCAAATTTAGATAATTTTTGGCATCTAAGTGGCATTTTTCAAAATCGATTTTTTTTTTAATTTTAGGGGTTTTATTTTCGGCTAAAAATTTTAAAATTTTTTTAAATTCGTCGGTTTAGCAAATTTAACGCGTTCTTAATTTGCAATACGCAAAGAGTAGCTTATATAGCGTATCACTAATAATTTTGACGATACCCATTGTGTCGTAGAGCAAAGGGCTCCGACTACACATTTTAGCCGAGGGATCGAATCCCGGTGAAGGCAGCTTTCTTTCTAGAGAAAATTGAAAAAACCTATGACTCGTGGTTTACGAATATGTACTAATGCTGAGCAGATGTTCCACTTTTGACCACCAGATGGTGTAATTATCGAACGATATAAAAATCTTACGCATTTTCGTTACGGACGTTTTTTTCCGATTAGGGTACCACCTTCGCATCTTCCCATAAGGAACTTCGTTTCAAAAATTACCTAAACGATAAAAAAATTGGATTATGAAATGTATTAAATTGAATCTGAATTAAAAAAATGTAAGTGTCAATTACTTTTGGACCACCATTTTTATTGTTTTATTCTATTTGTTTTATGCTTATTAAATGTTCAATTTATGTCGATGATCCGGATTAAAAGAATATATACTATATGAACTTATTTTTTACGTTTAAAAGTTACTAAAAAAATAAAACGTCAAAAAATAACATCTTGGTGTTTAGATAATTTATTAAACTTGTGCTAAATTGATGGAAATTTATATTAATTTTGTAAATTTAAGTTTAGATTCTCTTTTTCAACCCTCAGGTTAGAAGTACCTACAATAGGAAGCTATCAAATAACTTTTATACGGAATCTATTATAACATTTTCTTGCATTTATAATTTTACCGATTTTATCAAAAAACTAATAAGGGGGCAAGTTATGCGTTATTTACATAGCCGATTTTTTAAGAACAATTATTAACTTAATTTTATTCACTGAATTTAGATTTTCTGAAAAATTAATTTATTTAATTTTGTAATTTTTTGTTTTAAATTAGTAAATTCCAGAGAAAATTTTGTACCTCTAACGCAAAAAAATTGTTCTAAGTTACGGATCTACACTGATTCGAAAGTTTGCGGATTTTGTTATTTCTAATTTTGGACAATCATGTAATTTACAGAAAAGATCCGCAATTGCCTGCTATCAGAATTTATCTTGATGGGAAAGGAATTCACTTTCATCGATGCTGGTCGTGAATGAATGAACAAGATTCTCTTGGAAAATATAAAAACAAGAACGGAAAGAGAACTTTTTTCCTCAGAACCTAAGTTTTAATTACTTGGTGGGAGTGGATTAACGAGATATCTTTAGTGTTTTTTTAATTAATAAAATTTTAATGGTAAATTTCTTTTAAATCTAATTTTGTCTTCTACTATTACTACTTTTAGTCTTACTACTATTAGAACACCGTCCACGAACTGAAAAAGTTGATATAAGTGCTCTGTGCCGTCAGGAGCTTGTTGGTTCCTTGGCATGTTCTTAAAATTTATTAATGATTTGGTAATTATGATTTGAAATATGTGAATTATAATATTAATTAGTAATTAATAAATTTTAAATAATAAATTGTTACATGTGGGCGGCGTTCCATCGCCCTCGACATGCCAACGTCTTATATGTTATGTATTTTTAAATTTTCTTCAATTTTTTGCTAACAATACGCAATTAGTATCATATTTTTAATAAAAAATTGACTTACTTTTACGCGCATTTTTTATTTTTACGGCATTGCAATGATTTATATGATTATATTGATCATAAAAAAGTAATTGCTAAACGACAAATTAATAAACAATGCAGTAATTTACGTAATGTAACTTAATTTATGAATTAATTTATTACAATTTAAGTGTAATTATATTACGTGTAATTTGGGAAATTAATAACAATATTTATAACAAATTGCGCTTGCACATAAACAATTTATTTGTTAATTAATAGTTAAGATAAGGGCCGGTTCTATCAAGTTAGTTAATAGGAACTACGGTTGAAATAAGCTGTATAAATGGTGTTAAACAAATACAATAATAGAAACGATCAGAACCAACGCAAAAAATTACATGGGCTGTAATGGACATTATCCGGTGGCTGGATAATACCCATATATTTTAAAACAAACCTTACAGCACTCGTATGAGTACGTATGAGTACTCGTATGATGTGTAACATCTGACATCTCACTTGCTAGTAAGCAACATTATTATTTGAAATAATTAATAATTATAAATCATTTAAAATCGCAAAATATATGGAACGGCATTACGTTAACAGTAACCGTAACCCCAGTCTGTAACACATAATACGAATTAAAACAATATTATTAGATGAACCCTCATAGCGTATTGCGTTACGTGCTTGCAACATAATTACATCATTCGGTGATCGCGAGTTCAAACCTTAGGGCGGACAAAGCTTTTTAATGTCATTTTATAATACAAATAATGTCTATGTATTCCGCTAAAATAATTTTGGCGCTCCATAGTCTGATTTGACTTAATAGCGCGCGCTTTTCTGGCTTTCTGTTACGCATTTCCATCCCATTTCACGAAATTACCCCCATAAGCGAATGGAAAGATGTTACACATCAAAAATGTCATTAAAAAACACGTGGCACTCGGGTCGTCTGTAAAGTAAGTTTACGGACGATAATTTTATAACGTGTTAACGTTATAAGAAAACGTTGATGAAAAATTGCATATTTTATGAATTGAATTGAATTATGTTTTCTTATAACGTAAAATCACGTAAAACTATCGTCCGTAAACCGAGTGTTAATTTAAAAATTGAATTGAATTATGTTTATGTAACAGATAATACGAATTAAAACTATGTTATTGCATTAACCCTTAATAGGCTAGAGCGTTATGTGCATAAAACATAATTGCATCATTGCATCGCGAGATCGAACCTCATGCCGGACAAGTTTTTTTTAATGGCATTTTATAATTCAAATGATGTCTATGTATGATGCAGAGCCGATCGTGCCTCTCTCTCGCTTGTTCCGCGCTCTCGCTTGCGGAACGTGAAATTTTTTCGTGCGCGCAGCCGGTATATCAATTTATAAGACGTTATCACGTCAAAATCGACGTATAGCACCCTTCCACCTGCAACAGCCAGAATCGGATAGATATTTTAGGTAGATATTAATAAATTCTACCAAAAATGCAAATTTATAACAGTTAAGTTGCTTAATCTGTCACTGCCCAAACTTAATCTTTAAGGCTTATACATTGTGGTATTTGTTTGATGTAACTGAGAGTAAACCCTACGGAATACATATCTACTAAATAAATTTTAATGAATTGTTAATATAAGTAATAGTATTCTTCATTTTAGATTAATTTTTGAATAAACACCTTTTCAAGCTTACACCATTTTAATATTTTAATTTCCAAATAATATTAGCCAGACCAAAATACAAATTTTAAGTTAAAGAACAAAATTATTAAAAAGTAAAAGTAGATTCATTTGGTAAATTCTTAATCTAAATTGTGATTTTCTCTATAATTTCACACATTCCAAGGATCTTACTTCCATTACTTCCTTATTAATAATTGTACCTACCCGTACTTGTCTATTTTAAAAAAACTCAAATTTAGAAAATTAGTTAACCTGTTAATTAAATTTAAATAAATTAATAGGTAATTAATACTTTATATAACTTTCTAATTGTGTATATAAATTACTATTATTTACAAGGCAATTACTAGGTCAGTAATTTAATAACAAATAGTTGATTTATACACTCACTTTATATTTGCTTATATAACTAACTGTACATTGCTTGGTTCATCAAATAAATAATCCCAAACAAATTTTATTTTAATTAGGTCAATGCATATTTAGTAAATCATAATAAACTATATTTAACCTTATATTAAATAATGATAAATAAATTATTACACCTATAATATTAGTTTAGACCAGGGGTTTTAAATCCAGGACCTATAAAAATAGGTCATGTAGAAAATAACATGAAAATTACTATAAATTAGTCCGGATGTTAATTTCATTTTTTGCAGCGAAGAACCAAGGTATCTGTACCTATGTATTATGTTTTTTACAATTTATTAACGAGGCCTGAACAAAATGTTCAATTTTTTTTTTCTAAACCAAATCAAAATCTACTAAATGAAATTAACAATCTTCAGTTTATGTAGTTTTTTCCCAGTATTTCAAAATTGTTTGGTAAATTTAGTAAAAAAATATTTAAAAAATTCTTTTGAAAACATAACTTAATAATAGGATTATTCTGGTTTAGTTGCTCAAAAAAATTATATTATTAATGTTTTCCAAGAGTCGAATAAAAGCTGTTTTTAAATTTTTTATTTATTTTTATTTTACAGTTTTTGGCCGTTTTATTTTTATTTATTTATTTTATTTTTATTTTTTTATTAACAAAAAAAGGATATTAAAATTTTGCGAATTGCCGGGAACATAATATTATATGTTACTGTTAATTCGCGTCAATTAAAACATACAAAGCGAATGTTGCAAGGTTAGCTATCAAAAGTACTTTTGCTCCGAATAAAACATGCTATTTTTTCTATAACTTCAACTTACAAATCTATGAATAACATCACACTGTTAATTACCACTGCAATAGATTAATATAATATAATTGGGAGAAACTTTTGCGGTCGGCAGTAAATCGAGAACTAGTGTTAACTATACATACTATATTATGTATGTACGTGTATGTAGGTATAGGTAGATTTACTGTATTGTTTACTTTTTTGTTTTTCTCTCGTATCAAGTAAAATATTGGTAATAAATTACACACCTTTCTAAATTCTATGTAAGTAAATAAAAATTAAATTGTATGTCAAATAATATTTTACATATAAAATTGAAATTAAAAGATAATTTTCACATATTTCAGTTTTATGTAACAATTGTACTAAAATAAATTGACAATTTATATTTTAAATACTTTTGCTTTAATGTATAGCTAACTCAAACCACGTTGATAAGAATTGATAACATGTTTTCTTATATTAATTACTAAAATGAGATTTATCACGGTTTTATATTTTTATTAACATGTAAGGACAAGGTCATATTTATTAATTTTGATTGTTCACTCAGCTGTGATTTTTAATTTTACCTACATTAGTGTTATGTAAACTTATTCAATTTGTAATAGAATTTATTTTATAGCTGTTTTCAACTTTTATAGGTAATTTTAAATGCGTTTAAATTATTTGCTAATTGATTCATTCCATAATATTTCTTTTATTTTTATAAAATGGAATTTTTTAGTGGGGGAAAGGTGAGAAAACTGAAAGCTATTAAATTATTGTATCTTTGTTTTGACATTCATCACGTTTAATGTAGATAACATAATCAACTTTTATCTTTTTGAAAATTATAAAATAAGTTGGGCTGCGCACATCACTCTTTATTTAGTACGTGGGACAATTGAATAGCTCTTCAATGATTAATATTACCAATAACCTGGTACTTGATATATAAATAAGAACAGGATATTATTTTATTCGATGGTGTAGATGTTAATTTTATAAAATATTGAATTTTACGTGAGATAAAAAAGTATTCCGGAACTTGCATATTATTTAGGTGCAAAGTTTATGTAATATTGAGTGTGACTAATTGCATAATTCCAATTATTCAACACAAATACACACGAACGATATTTGTGAAAATAAAATTATTAAAATATTATAGTGAGTGATATGTGCTATAGATTCTGGGTTACCGCTCAATTTCAAGCATCTTTAACCAGCCCACAGAGTTTAGGTGTTGTATTTACATATTTCGTACAATTTCGTTCCATAGTGTACCAACCCGTATCTGAAAAATAAGAGAGCATTGTTTATTACGAGCATAATTTTCAAACATTACTAAATAAATATTATAATTTAATCCACTTTATTAAAAACAATCTTAAACTTTCCAATCATTCGTAAAATATTTAATACAGCTCAAATCTAGAATAGTTTGAGTTGCAAAAGAATTACTCTAAAAAATAGCTACAAAAACTTTAATTTTATAGCTACAAATAATAAAAACTACTGAGATGCGCAACCTGAATCTTTAAATTAAAAAAAAAACACGTGGCACTTGGGTTGTCGTAAAGTCGGTTTACGGACGATAATTTTACGTGATAACGTTAAAAGAAAACATTGATAAAAAATTGAATTGAATAAATTGAATTGAATTATGTTTATGTAACAGATAATACGAATTAAAACTATGTTATTACATTAACCCTCAATAGGCTAGTGCGTTATGTGCATGAAACATAATTGCATCATTTGGTGTTCGCGAGATCGAACCCCATGCCGGACAAGTTTTTTTTAATGGCATTTTATAATTCAAATGATGTCTATGAATGATGCAAAGCCGATCGTGCCTCTCTCTCGCTTGTTCCGTGCTCTCGCTTGCGGAACGTGTCAATTTTTCGTGCGTGCAGCCGGTATATATATTTATAAGACGTTAACGCGTCAAAAATTATAAATTTACTACATTCTGCAAGTTATTTTTCTATAATAAAAAAAATATATATTAAAATACGGAAATTCATAAATAGTTATTTTTATAAATAGAAAATAACTTAAAAAAGTTTTAGAACTTTTTTGTAAGTATTTTCGTGGCATTTAGTAGTATGTGATGCTATAATAATTAAACTTAACAAAATGTTAAAAAAATAAAATATTTAACATACTACTTGTAGTGTGTATTATGTACTTAACAGTTAAAAATTTTATTTTTTTAACATTTTGTTAAGTTTAATTATTATAGTTATTTTTATATTATAAAAATATTAATTCACAAGCCACGAAGAATGCGATTCGTGATCGAATCGAGACTTAAATTTTTAAATTAAATTAAATTTTATAAAAATTCTCAATTACTATTTCTATTACTATTACTTATTATGACTTACTATTAATTACTATTACTTATTATTACTATTACTATTTATTTTATTTATTTTTATATTTATTATAACAACAGTTTTTATTTTACAATTAATCAAACGCATTTTCAATAAAAATTTTTCAGTAAAAGAAGTACTTTATGTACTACTCGTATTATTAAATTCTACTTATCTACTCTTGCGGTTCAAGTGGCACTTGTTTTATTATTTTTAGTCGCACAAATCGCACTTCAACATCTGCTATAGAAAAAACGAATTTATTGTACAATAAATGGTTACATTAAAATTTATGCACAAAAATTTAGAAAGTAGGTTACAAAGTACTGAAAAAGAAAATTAGTAGCTTTGAAGGATAATTTCAAACATGTATAATATCTTGATTGATTTTGTCATTAATTAAGTAGGTACCCATCAATTTCAATTAAGCCGTAAATAAAAATCATTACTCAAACAGATTTTAGTGTAATCACTATTTCAAATGGATAACAGATTCTGGTAATCACAATGTTTACATGTCTATTGTTAATTAAATGTCAGTGTTAACTCATTTCATCCATGTGTACTAAAAATTTTGTAATTATGCATTGTTTTTTATTTAGAATTTCTAAATAGTAAATGGAGTAAAAGATAGACGGCTGGGTGTCTAAATGGCAATTTCCGCACCATGCGGGTGTGCTTATTAGTTGCAGTAAATGTTGGTTTATTCGAACGTCGACGTGGCTGCGAACGCCGAAAGACCAAGTGTAACATTGAAAACATTTATACCGTATTTTACCCGGCTAATCCGCCGACCAGCTGTAATTCCACTCATAAAATATTCCAAGTTAGCTTTGAAAATCCAAAATTATCTATTTTTTTTCAATATTTTCAGGATTTAAACAGGTAAAATAATATGTTAAAAATTTGAAACATCTAAGTACAGCTATACTATATATACTACCGTTTCGAAATACACATTTTTAACATTCTGTATGTCTCACTATTATAGTAAAGTACTCATTTTTGAAAGACGGTCTTTAGCCTATTTTTTTAGCTGAATAACTGCTGACATTAAGGTACCCGGTTCGAATCCGGGAAGTGTCTAAACTTTCTTATAATCATCTCCGTGCTTCGGAAGGCACGTAAAGCCGGCGGTTCCCCTGAGTTCATGATTGCCACCATCAACTATTAAAAAACAGAGTTACAGGCATTCCCCAACCTTTCTCGATAGAGAAAGAGGCTGATAGTCCAACAGTAGACTGAAGAGGCTGTTAAATGAAAATGACTCATTTTTGAAGAGTTGTCCCGAGTGGTTCTTCAATATCTTTTGAGATCTAAACAAAAATGTTTCACTTACCGTGCAGAAAAAAAGTTGGGGTAATTTTTGTGAAAAAAATTTATTTCCAAAAAATGATTGTGGCTAAATTTTGTGTCAAAGAGTAATAGCAATTTTCTAGAAAAATTTCGTATTTAGAAATTTCATATTTAGATTTAATATTAAAAGCTAATTAGATTTTGCTTAACTTAATCTTAGAAATTATATTAAATTTTTTTCTTTTTGTTTCAACTTGAAATAAAAATAAAACAATTTTTTTTTAAATAAAATTATTAATTATATCAAGAAAATAATTACAAATAAAGTGATATCTTTGACTTATCTAAGTAAGTTTAATTTATTATAAAATTTGACATTATTGTTTATGTATGTTTTAGTAAACAAATCAGTCTTGTCGGGAGATACCCACAAATTATCATACAAATGCATAATAGATAAAACTTGGATAAATATTTGCTTTGCCGAACAAGGTTACGGTTTGTTTTTGTAATTTACTGCTTATTTGTTATAAAAAAATTACTCAAAAATAGAGTTTCTATTAAAATTTGTAAATGGTTAATTGAATTTGGTTTGTTTAGGTATTTAGATATTTAAGTATTAGGGTATGCAATAATTAATAATTTATTTTCATAATGCTACAAAATGTAAATAACCGCGTTTCCTTCTCAAAACTTAGTTTGACTACACTCAGTTTTAGGACTAGGAAAAAAAACACTCGGGTTGTCTGTAAAGTCGGTTTACGAACGATATTTTTACGTGAAAACGTCATAATAAAACATTGATTGCATACTTTTATTAATTGAATTGAATTCATCATTTGGCATCATTTGGTGTTCGCGAGATCAAACCTCATGCCGGACAAGTTTTTTTTAATGGCATTTTATAATTCAAATAATGTATATGTATGATGCAAAGCCGATCATGCCTCTCTCTCGCTTGTTAGCGCTTTCGCTTACGGAACGTGACAATAAGTCATGTTTTGTCGTGCGTGCAGCCGGTATATCAATTTATAAGACGTTATTACGTCAAAAATAGTTATAATAATTATTGTAGAGAAGAATTTGAATAAATGCTAAGTTATTTATTACAATTAAGTAATGTAATAAAAAAGAATAATAAATGAAATAAATAAAAGTAATACAAAAGCGAAGATATTACAAAACCGTGATTTTATGATTTTTTATTAAATAAAAGTAGTCGAGATTACAAAACTACGTTAATCAACAATTACCCAAGTGCAAACTCTTACAAAGAATTTATCACGTGTTTTTCAAAATTTAGTATAATAGGTAAAGCGAGCTTTAGAATGGACCCCCTTTATAGTATTCTGCACTAGTGTCCACTTGTCCACTGCTTTTTATAAATTAACTTTTTTCGGTGTCAAGATTTAATTAAAGAAGCAGTTACGAGAAAAACGAGCGGCTAGTGTACATTAGTTTAGCATACTAAACACAACTATTGTTTGGAACGTAAATGGAACCATTAAGTTCCAATGTCAATATAATTTTATAAACAAATAATATGACTAACTTATCAGATATTGTACCTAAGAAACACGTTAATTTTCACGAATTTCGGGCAATACTAAATTTTTACCTAAATAACATTTTTAATTTAAAAGAGTTAAAATGTGTTATTTAAAAATCAATAAAATTACAATAAATAAAAAAATTTAAATTATATGTGCTAAGTTTGCGGTTTTAATGTATACCCGCTTCTTACTATCGGTGAATACAAATGCTTTAAAATTATAAACAAACATAAGGTTATTGACATTATTGACGGATGCTAGAAAAACTGTCATAACATGATTTTGATAGTTTTCAAGAAGCGCCATTTTTGCCAAACGATTTTGAAATCCTGAAAAAATCAAAAATTTTAGAAAGTATCCATTTTATTCTCACTTTGTCGGATGAAAGATAAATTAGGAGTGGTACTAATTATGTCTGTGTCTTTTTGAGTTGTATGTCTTATTTTTGTCCGTTAAACAAGTGCACCGTTTCTCTTCAAATTGTAAGCAGCTCTGTTGGTAAACTTTGCGTAAACAGTAGACTTCCTAACCGTTTACGTAAATTTTAAAGCAATAATCTCTTCTTGCGGTGTAAGGTGCTCAAATGATCTTAGGCTGTTTGTTTTGCATACGCCAATACTTTATGGCTATTTTGTCTTCCTGCCACAAGAAGTGACATTGGATACTGTACTTCAGCAGTCAAAAAGAATAAGGTACAATAGTCTACAAAGGATAGTACGTGTCCGAATTTGTAGCTCACCTTTGGAAACTAGAGATGTGAATGTTAATCTTGTAATTAATGTTTTTAGACTGCTATTTATATGTGGTTCTTGTGAGACTGTTTCTCAGTCAGAACTTCACTTCACTCTTTGGAGATGTATTTTGAACAAACTACCTTTTCTTTCTATTAAGATCTCTATAGGTACTTAAATCCCGTTAATATTATCAATACTTGGCGATCGGGTAGCATATCATTGTACCAAAAATACATTTCAAACTTACAATTTTTTAAAATATTGTTTACACGGTTTAAAAGGTTTGGATATATTCTGGATTTACATTGAATAATATTACATTTATTCATGTCATGAATACAAATATAAATCACTCAACTAATAATTTTTATATTGAATCCTAGTGTTATCATTTTTATAAAAAGGTTAACTTTTGACATCACAATAGTAATCTAAAACACGCGAATATTTTAATTCATAACCTATTTACCAAAAAAATTTTATAAGATTATTAATATTAAGCGTTTAATGAACAATTCGTGCATTTGACGTAAGCAAATTAAATAAATACGTATTATATTAACAGAAAACTAGAACAGCTATTACACATTTTAATTCGCAAAAGGTTAATTAGTTTATTAAACTGTACCTATAAGTGGTTTTACTTTCTGTTCGGACAGGACAATTAATAAAAGTTTATGTGGACATTTCATTTTAAACTGACGTATTTGCAAAAACTCACAAAATTTTCATAAAACTTAAGCATTAGAGAAATTATTTAGAAATATTTAGATATTTAGATAATCATTTGGATTATAAAATGCCATTAAAAAAAACTTGTCCGACGTGAGGTTCGAACTCGCGATCATCGAATAATATATTATTTATAATATATTAATAATAATAATAAATAATAATTAATAATATATTAGCAAAACGCTAATAATATTGTTTTAATTTGTATTATCTGTTGCAGATTGGGGTTACGGTTACTGATAACGTAATGCCGTTCCACCTATTTTGCGATTTTAATCAATTTATAATTATTAATTATTTCAAATAATAATGTTGCTTACTAGCAAGGTGAGATGTCAGATGTTGCACATCATATACGGGTACTGTAAGGTTCGTTTTTTTTTAAACTAACATTTCACGATGAAATAAATAGTCAATATAAAGTGGATCAATTAATTCTTCCAAAAACTTTACTATACGTGCTTACATAATTTATTATTTGCTAAATTTGTAGTTACAATTATTTAAGTTTTGTTTTAAGTAATTTCTGGCTTAGCTAAGTCAGAAACTATGAAAAAAACTTTACGATGTGCAGAGTATGATCGACAACAAACAGTTAAATTATAACTCATTCTGTATATTGCCTTGGGGTAAAAGAATTAGAATTATAAGTCGATAATCATTCATTCAAGTTACTTTGTGAATTCTATGTAGAATGTAATATAAAATTGTTACAAGTAAGACAATATAATAACTGTTGGATATTTTTATTTTTATTTACAACTCAAAAATTTTATAAAATAGGAAACAAATATTAACAAAAGCAAAACTCACGCGAATAGCCGACCTCAGCTTTTCTGTTGAAGAAACCAACGTTATCTTCCTTTGAAAAAATATTTCGCACAAATAACACGCGCCCTTCTTATCTTCAACTCCTTTGAACAGCTTTGTCTGCTCGATTATTTTCTCTTCCTTCTATTGCACTCTGGATATCTTCAATCCAAAAAAAATAATTTTATCACCAACTCTTCTTCCACTTGAAACAATATTCTTCACACGAATAAACCTCTATTGTATCTTTTGTATGCCTCTTAGGCATCAACACGACTCCTCTCTCAATTCAATTTATAAAAATTCTTCTCAAACTTTCATCGACCGACCGCTCTGCTCAAATTATTCTGACTCAATTTTCTTTATTGATACTTCTATCCCCTTGGATATTCTTTGCAATGTGTCTTATTTTCATTGGTTGTACTTTAATGTCCTTTTATTTTCAAGTTTAGATTTTTCATTATTTAAATTTTGGCTGTTGTCGGCATTTGGTGAGTCATGCGATACAAACATAAAAATAATAAAATTAAAATCGAAAAACAAATAACTTACTAACTAGACAAACATAAAATATTAAACATACTGAAATCAAAATAAAGAACACACACTGGTAATAAAAATGTTAAAATAGTTTTACTTTGTTTTGTTCCTCTAGTTGCAAATACAGTTATCTTATTGCTAAGTTCGCAACCCATTGTAATCACTTAGTGCGGACACTACAGTATATTACATAACATAGGGAGTGCTAAAAAATGTATTGTTTTTAGAAAATTGATAGTGTCGTTTTTTTGTTTTTCTGGGTTTAAAACGGTAGATACATAAATATTGCTGTGTATTTAGTGTAAAATGTATTTAATTTTATTAATTTTATTTTAGTTAGATATAATGAGGGAATCCCCAAGAATAAATTATAATTTAAATAGAAATGAACAAAAATTTAATTTAAAGTTAGTTTGATGAAAATTAGTTTATGATGAGAACACTTGGGATATCAATTCACATTAATAACATTTATAAAAGTTTTTACTTTTTGAACTTATTTTAGAATGAATAAAGTAACGTAAGTAAGAATATTAAATTGATAAATTTATAAATTTTAAATAATTATTTGGATATATTTGATAAATTTAAACGACTCTAAAATTGTTTTGAATAACACTACAATATATATTATGATCTATAATTGTCTGTGAATCGCTTTAAAATATGTTTACATTTAATACTTTCAATAGCTTATTATTAAGCATTTTATAAATCATCGTTCGTTCAGATGATAAAACTTGACAAACTTCTAAGACGTTGTTTAATGAAGCAAAAAATTGTTCAAAACATTTTTCAAATTGGTGCCGCAGTAATTTTCGTAAATCAAAATAAATAAAAAAGATAAAAGCATTATTTTTGACATTTGAATACTTTTGAGTACTTTGTTTGGCAAACGAAGTTGATTTTATAGGTTGATACTAATTTTTTAAGTGGGAAAGCAAACATCAAGCTTCTTGAATACTTTGAAAAGTGACAGTAAAGTGAATTAAGCTCATTAACTCATGTTGTAGATCACTTAACTAGTGGTATGTAACTTGTTCCCGAGTTAGACTACTTTCTATTGCCAATGGCAATCACAATAAATCACTAGGGTACTTTCTGTTGGTTTTTTGTTCAACCTTTACAATAATTTTATAAAAGAAGCTATGTAAGTGTGCTGTACATTTTTTGAACTGGCAATTTCGAGTTAATTACTAGTTAGATTCGTGGTTTAAGTAGTGAAACTCGATATTGACCATATCGTTTTATTAACCAAAGTTGCACTAAGGATTCACAAATAAAATACAAAGTACTATTAATTTTATTTGTGTTAAAAAATGATTCCTAAAATTTTGTTGTAATTATTTCATTATCTTAAAATATCTCAATTGATTAAACGGAAAATTTTTTTCGCCTAATAAATATTAATTTCAAGTTCTAGTCGAAGTAAAAAATAAATAATTATTCGGATATAAATTTTTATTATGATTTTTTTATCAATAAAAATCAAAAACTACTTTACAAAATTGCCAAAATAACGATTTCGGCATGTGTCAAAGTCGATGTAAATCCGCAATCATCGAAGTCATCTTTGAATTCTTCGAATTTTTTTTTGCACATTCGGCTAGATAATTTAGATAATTTTTTGCATCTGAGTGGCATTTTTCAAAATCGATTTTTTTTATATTTTGGTCGTGTTATTTTCGGCTGAAAATTTTTTAAATTATTAAATTACACTTTTTTTAGTTTATTCGTCGGTTTAAAACAATTTTAAAGCGTTCTTAATTCGCAATACGCAAAGAGTAGCTTATATAGCGTATCACTATTACTTTTGACGAGACCCATTATTTTATGAGACATAAATCACGGAATTTAATGCATTTGCATATTTCTTAAAATTGATGTCACCAAAATCCATATGGATCAAACAGAATTAGGCAAATCAGAATCCAATAAAATACTTTTTTAAACCCAGATTTTGCATATTTTTAACACTAGGTGCATATTTCTGTAGGTTGTACATATTGGTGCATTTTGGTACTTTTATAAGTACCTTATATTTTTTTCTCAATTTACTCTAATTTTTAAAGTAAAATTTTCAACGGTTTCACTTTAAACATTTTAAAGTCAATTTTTTCGAAAATTTCTGGCCATCTGGCACAACGGCTTTGGGAAATTGTTATTCGAAGGCTGACCTTTCAGCACAATAAGTGGCAAAAATTACAAAAATGCGGCTGGGTTATAATCTCCTTGTTGATTGTAATTAAATCTTTGAATAAAATATTTAAAAAAATTAAAGGTTTTAATTTTTAGTATATAATCTTTTTATTTTTAAAGCATATACGTGCATATTTCAGACATTTATTGTTGCATATGTATGTGCATATATTCGGTACTTTTTAGAGCATACATTCCACACTCTACGTAGTAGTTTTAAGATCGTTTAAGAGCCAAAAACACCGTTTTCAAAATATAAAACGCATGTTCTGCAAAATAAAGTGTTTACTTTTAATATTGAATAATTTAAATAACAATCAGTTGCTAAAGTTATTTGGGAGATTGGTTTATAGTGATGTAAATAAATAAATTAACCCTAATTTGTATTCTAAAGATCATGATGACCATTTTGTTCTTGTATTCTCCCATAGCAAAATTATGTACCGATGTTAAGTTACAACCACCACTTTATCAAAATTTAGATAAATCAGTTCACAATTTTGTTTCTATAAACTAATAAACTAATTTGTTTTAAGCTATTTTATGTTAATTTCAATTTTTTACCTCTCAAATTATTAAAATCGGAGAAAGAAAAACAACCCATGAAATACTAACGATTCAAAAATAATTAAAATAAAACACAATTAAATCCTGGTGGATAGATTAAAAACATCATTAATAATTAATTATCAGCAGAAGGAGAGAAGTTACGGAGAAAAGAATTATCGTTAAGGATTTGCAGAATAATTAATTTAATAACGATTCAAAGAGCGACCTGACCACCCGATATTATTTAGCTATATTATTATTTTTCCAATTGCAACATATCAAATAATATTTCAGATTGTTTTCTTTTTTTTGCGAGTTTATGCGATACTTTAAAGTAATAAATTTTTCATATGACGAAAAAAAAGAATACAGCCATAATTTTTGTTTTCGAAGTCATATATTTTTTATTATTTTATTTTTATTTATTTTTATATTATGATAAAAATATTTATTACAATTAATTAGAGTAAACGTTTTCGTATCATAAAATGAATAAATTTAAAAATAACAACTAAGTACGCCGAACTGTGCATTTTTATATAGGTAAATTAGATTCAATCTGCTTATAATTGTACTAAGAGTCTTCAGTAAAGCCGTTGGTGAATGTTTTGTAGATCCCTGTATACAAAAATTTAAATTTGTCTACCTTGTATATTAAAAATATAAAATGTGGTGTCGTGGGACACCAGATAGGAACGAAGACCTTATTACATAAATATTAATTTCAAGTTCTAGTCGAGGTCAAAAATAAATCATTATTCGGATATAAATATTTTATTATGATTTTTTTATCGATGAAAATCAAAAACTACTTTACAAAATTGCCAATATATTGAAGTTTTCCAAATTTTTTTTGCACATTCAGCTTTAGATCATTTTTTGCATCTGAGTGGCATTTTTCAAAATCGATTTTTTTTTTAATTTTGGGGGTTTTATTTTCGGCTGAAAATTTTTAAAATTATTAAATTAAATTTTTGGAACGAAGTTCTTTATGGGAGGATGTGAAGGGGGTACCCTAATCGGAAAAAAACGTCCGTAACGAAAATGCGTAAGATTTTTATATCGTTTGATAATAAATTAAACCATCTGGTGGTCAAAAGTGGAACATCTGCTCAGCATTAGTACACATATTCGGAAACCACGAGTCATAGGTTTGCAAATTTCTCTAGAAAAAAAGTTGCCTTCACCGGGATTCGATCCCTCGGCTAAAATGTGTAGAAGTAGTCCTTCACTCTACGCCACGATGAGTATTGTTATAATTAATAGTGATACGCTATATAAGCTACTCTTTGCGTATTGCGAATTAAGAACGCGTTAAAATTGTTAAACCGACGAATAATTTAAAAAAATATAATTTAATAATTTTAAAAATTTTTTGCCGAAAATAAGACCCCCAAAATTAAAAATAAATCGATTTTGAAAAATGGCACTCAGATGCAAAAAATTTTCTAAAGCCGAATGTCCAAAAAAAATTTCGAAAACTTCAAAGATGACCGCGATGATTGCGGATTTTTATTGACTTTGAGACATGCTGAAATCGCTATTTTGGCAATTTTGTAAAGTAGTTTTTGATTTTTATCGATAAAAAAATCGTAATAAAATATTTATATCCGAATAATTATTTAATTTTACCTCGACTAAAACTTGAAATTAATATTTATGTAATAAAGTACTTCGTTCCTATCTAGTGTCCCACGACACCACATTTTATTTTTTAAATTATTCGTCGGTTTAACAATTTTAACGCGTTCTTAATTCGCAATACGCAAAGAGTATCTTATATAGCGTATCACTATTAATATTAACGATACCCATTGTGGCGTAGAGCAAAGAGCTCCGCCTACACATTTTAGCCGAGGGATCGAATCCCGGTGAAGGCAACTTTTTTTCTAAACTAATTTGCAAACTTATGACTCTGGTTTCCGAATATGTACTAATGCTGAGCAGATGTTCCACTTTTGACCACGAGATGGTGTAATTATCGACGATATAAAAATTTTACGCATTTTCGTTACGGACGTTTTTTTCCGATTAGGGTACCCCCTTCGCATCCTCCCATAACGAACTTCGTTCCAAAAAAATTTAACAAATGTAAAATATTTGTTAGCGCTATTTTGTCATATTAAGAATCGTTTACCTACAAAAACTTAAATTTTGATTGACTGATTTGGGATGTACTCGTTACTTTGTTTGGATGCTATCGTGTTCACGAATATACATACACACATACAGACACTTTCCAAAATTAGTAAAAGCAAGATGGAATGAAAACAAAAATTTGCGGGGTCGGATTACTCAAACCCGCAATCCAAGGATTATATATAATTTGTTACTAAGAAGTTCGGAAAGTAAAAATATTGGATCAATAATTAGAAACACAAAAGAAATAGTGGTTTATTTGTTTTTATGTTAATAGTACGGATACGCAAATTGGGGATGTGGAGTTGTAGTTTGATATCGAGCTACCACCACATCAATAATTAAATTTTTCATGAAGCTGACAATTCGCGAATATAGTTAAAAATTAAGACAAAGTGGTGGTTGTAAATTGACATCGGAATATTTTGTTCCTGCGTATTTTGTCTCATTGGTATTTCGGATGCGGTAGTATGCAATTTTGTAGTTTAGTATTTAAATAGGTCAATTTACTGTCATAAGTTGAATTAAATTGATATTAACATTCCCAAATATGCCACTATAATTTTTAGTATTAAACTAACGTTTTTAGTAATAAATATAAAAGATTTTGTATGCATAAAAATTTAGTTTTTTTTTTTATTTCAGACATTAATTTATTCGTTAAAGAATATCGGCCCGCATACAATTTTTGAAGCCTGAAAAACAAATCGGTGAGTAATATTTAACTCTATGCTAATTGGTTGAACAATTTGTGTACTTGGTTGGTCTAATTACTTATATAAGTAGGTATTTTACCTAAGTTAAATACCTTATATTATTACGATATGGTCATTGTCATGGACATTAATTTTTCAATGTCAAACCCATATTTCAAAATTTCATAATTTTACTAATTGCAACACCTACTAAACCATTAACGAAACAGAACATAAACAAATTTTTTTGTACTCATTAGAAATATACCAAAAGAGCACCGGCAGGGTTTTTTTTTCGTATATCTATTAGCATGTAAATTTCAAACAAATTTTGTTCCGGCAATATAAATATTGCTACGGTCCTGGTTTAGTATTACTAAATAATATTTGCAAACTATCGGTGTATAATTTGTGTTATGCAATAGTATACCTAAAAGGTTAATTACAACGAAATTAGAGTAAAGAATGCCTTTGGCAACCTAAAAACGCTTAACCGTTGTAGGTCCCAAAGGTATTTACAGTTCGATCAAAACAACTGTTTATTATGGGCGCCGCGTTTACATTGTTTCAATCAATTTTAACGCGACTTATTCTACACTACTGCTACAGAAAATTACTTAATGAAAATAACAATGGCTGAAATATTATTTGCTCAATCAAGGAAAATGCTACTTGGGGCAACATTATTTATGATATTTTAAAAGTTCATTGTCGTGATGATAAATTGCAGCTGATATAATTAAATTCGTGATAGATACAAATGTTTTTGAATAATTAAAATTTGTTGAAAACATGACATGAAAATATCGCGTACCTACTAAAATAATGAAAATAACAAATTTAGCATTAATTAATTTCACCGTAGGTGTATTATATATGATAACATTTGTGGAAGTTATGAAAGCTTTTCTGCACAAGCGACTTTTTTGGAAAATAAAAAAAAGGTTCAAAAAGGAAATGCTCTTTTCCTTTTTGCACATGGAAAATGTTTACCACTCACTGGATCGTTTTCTTTCTTTTATCACGAATGATTACAGTGTTATATGCAGTAAAAACATGGAAATGTAGCTACTTTCAGCTTCCAGCAGTTCTATAGCTCATACAAAACGGGATGATTTAGCTTTCGTAACAATGAAATAATTTTATTTAAAATAAAAGTGTTGTTGCTAGGAGATAAATAATTCATCGTAAAATCGTCGGGAACGTAATATTATATTTTGTAGCGAAATTTGTTTTTTTATTAATGTTTTTTTTCTCAATTTTATATCCATGCATAAATTTTAATAATCATTATTTCCTCAGCTGCTTTATAGAACTTGTAACAATTTTACAACTAATATTAGGTATATTATTAAAATGTAAGCAACTAGTGATTAAATCTCGTAAAACTTTAATTTCCTAAGCTCCAGTCGTCTTCAAAGAACATTTCTTTTTTGACACTGGAATTTTCTACTTTTATATATAAAGTAACATGATTACTCGAAGCCTTTGTATAGGAGCCAAACAATAACTTAATTTGGCTTCATATTTACTAAATAAATGACAAGAGAGTCCTTGGAGTATTTCGTAACTTTCAGAAAAAATGAATTAATCTATTTTCAAAAACAATACATTTCGTCTTTTTGTCTTTGCAATTATCACAATCGAAACGCAGAAGTAATCACTTTCTACTTCAATATAATTTTACGGTTACAAAATTTACTATCGCTTAAAATTAATCGATTATTTGTTACTATTCGTGCAATTTTATTTTGATTTGAATGTGATTTAAAAATGTAATTGAAAATTATTGCCTTGAATATTTTATCATTGCCAATCAATAGGTTTAATTTTAATTTTGCTCATTTCGTTATTGTAACAAATAAATCATTTTTATTTCGCTGGAGTACTAATCCATCAGCTATTGAATAAGGTGTAATGCGATAAGTCGATATGCGGTATTGCTTTATTTTCGGCTGGGTTTTATTTTTTACAGCATTATGTAAATAATTCAAACTAATACATCAAAAAGTAAAAATACGGAATTTTACTTATGCGATTCTTTGAATTCTCACATGCATGCCAACTTGCTAATGCGGTGCGTGAAGTGCCTTCTGAAACACGAAGTGTTTCACAAATTCAAAATTATTTTATATATTTTTGAGATAAAGTAACGAGCTAGGTACCGAGTTAGGAGTTAGGTTATTTTTGGCATATTAATGAATAGAAGCATTTTAATGTTTAATAGAGCGGTGGGTTTATTAAACATCAAAATTGCAAAATAAATTGCTCTCACAAATAAGTGCATTTGTGAATGCAATTTATGCCCAAAAGTACTAGCCTTTTTTATCTGAATTTTTGAATGATTTACTAAATTTTACTTTATTGTATTTATGCATATTTGTATTTCATGTCATAAACTACAACAATTTTTTTTAAATATTGTTTTATTATAATTATAATTAAATATAATTAAATTCCTACTCTCAAATAGTTTTGTTATAACAAAAAATGAGTTGATAACTTTGAATTAACATATCCAAGTAAAAAATACGAACACTGCTTAGTTACAATAAATTGATACCGTTGCAAAATTTTAAAAATAAAATTAAGAAAGTATTACTCGATTTAATCTTTTTGTGTACTTTAATTAGTTCCGATGTGATGCTAGAAAAAAGTTTCTAATCTAAATATCAAAGATATACAGACCGAGCTACTGCGTGTAAAATAAAATTGAGAAAGTCAGTAATTAGTTTGTAAAAGAATGCGGTTGATAGAAAATTACATCCTTGGCCCTGTGAAATTCTTTATAATCATAATAATCGTAAAATGCTTCTATGTAAATTTGTTTACCTGTGAGTACTTAATGAGAAAATATTTTTCACATTATTGCAATTAAACCGATAGGAAAATACCTAATAGAATATGGATTAAGCTTTTTTTATTGCCACATGACGAACTATAAAACTTGTTTATTGACTACTGTTTTAATATTTTTATTAAAGAACTTTAAGTTTTTCATTTAGTAAATCAATTTTGAAAAATAAATTAAAAAATAACGAGACGTGGTTTTTTGAAGGAGACTTTCCTTACTGTTTATCCACACAAAAATAGTTTACAGATGAACGAAAGTGAACTTTTAATTTCCATTTAAACTTTTATTAGCTTTCAAAGCTGATAATTTTTTTTTTAATCTTCAATTATCACTATAACTAATTCATATTTTTATATATAGCAAGCAATTAGCACTACTAAATGGTGCTAATTCATAGCAAGAAAATTGTTTTATAATTTCTTCCATCTTAAGGGAAAATCCCAGAGGTTAATTTCTAAATTGAAGTCATGTATTTTAAGCCTTGTCATTCTTGGTTTTGGCTCCAAGTTTAAAACTTGAGTACTAATAAGCAAAAAGTTCTCCGGAATATTTTTTGAAAATCTATTATTTTTACATTTGGCCAATTATGAATTTTTGAAACTGAAAAATTGATTATATTTGTCGAATAGAATGTACGACTTCCGTATCAGAAGAAATGAAAAGGGTCTCTTGCAAACAAAATCTACGACAGCAAATTTAGTTGAAAGGTGGGTGAATTTAATAATTGACCACACGTCAGGTGGGTAAATCAATTAAGATTGGAGAACAAAGTAAAATTTAATTTACCAATATATTCATAAATGGTCTTTAGGCCATACAATGATCCCATTATGTATTATTAAATACGATTTATTTAATCGTATTTAACGAGGGCAGCGACTCTTTGTGTTCGTAAATCAATTAACAAGTCCAGCTGCTAGCATCCTTACTTGCATCTTGTTATCTTGTACTACGCCAGGGGCGAACAGACCCATAACGAAATTAGGACCTTCTCGGTGGGCCGTTGTTACTGAATCCACCACTGTGGAGTCGTCGAAAATTTTTTGACGTGATGTCTTATAAATTGATAAACCGGCTGCACGCACTAAAACTTGTCACGTTCCGCAAGCGAGAGCGCGGAACAAGCGAGAGAGAGGCACGATCGGCTTTGCATCATACATAGACATCATTTGAATTATAAAATGCCATTAAAAAAAACTTTCCCGGCATGAGGTTCGATCTCGCGATCACCAAATGATGCAATTATGTTTCATGCACATAACACACTAGCCTATTGAGGGTTAATGTAATAACATAGTTTTAATTCGTATTATCTGTCACATAAACATAATTCGATTCAATTCATAAAAGTGCAATTTTTCATCAATGTTTTCTTATGACGTTATCACGTAAAATTATCGTCCGTAAACCGACTTTACAGATAACCCGCGAATGCCACGTGTTTTTTAGATATAAAATATATTATCTATTATAAAATATTTCGTGCGTTTGTATGTTTTCACTTTACTGCTGAACGGCTAGATTGATTTGAACAATTTTTTTTTAAATGTTCGTAATCGTCCGAAGATGGTTTATAAACAAAAAAAACTTGGAAAATTTGAAGAAGTGCCTGGAAAACTCGGAATTAAAATTTGTATGCAGACGATTTCGGTGACCGACAGATGGCGCTATTTTGACAGGTGGAACGTTGGAAATGGCGTATCTGTGTGCGGTAGAAAAACGTTTGCCGGGCCGACAGATGGGATAATTTGACAGATGATCTGAGATGATCCTCATAAGAGAATTATGAGACAGGACTACAGGGTAGAACAACGTCTGCCGGGCCAGCTAGTTTTGTTATAAAATATTATAAATATTACCTATTTATTTTAAATATTATATTATAATAAAATATTCTCATCTTTTCTTCATTTTTTGATAATTGAAAATTGTACATTAGAATCTGGTGATAGCCATAAATAACGTGACATAATAATATGTCCCACTTGAACCACAAATGGCCTTCTTTGATAAAACAAAATCGTAGTAAAAATTTTAAAAAAATTTACCTATTTTTAAAAACAAAACAAACAAAGCGTTAATTTCATGAAAAACAGCGAAAACTTATTCAAGTCTCTAATAATTTAAGGACGCGTCCCGCTCTGAGGGAAAAAATAAATGATCCATAAAGAAAATTCCAATTTACCGATAGGCAGAGCCGTAAAGAAAATGTTTAAGAAATGATAAAAAAATTCAGTTTGGCTGTTCAAGCTAAACATTTATTTATTTTTCTGGAAGTATTTACAATATCAGTGGAATATTTTTCAAAACAAGCGACGATAGTTTGTTTACTATAGATGTATTATATTTTATATCATCAGGAAAGTTGATTCTTGAAATTTATTTTTGAATGCAATAAAAGTTGAACTTCATTTTTAACATTTGACCTTGAAAAATTTTTAATGTTTAGATTGCAAGTTCTATACGAGGTCACCCTAATACAGGACTAAATAGGTTATACCTCTAAGGTGCAAGCTTTTTAGACTGGCACAACATAGCTAGAAGTGCAATACCACCGATTTTTAATAATAATATTGGTGTTTCGCTTAGATTGATTTCTTTATATAATTTTGGTTCCCAAGTTGAATCAGTTGCTTAGAAACATCCTGCTCCGCTCCCTTACATTTAATTAATGCACTGTAATAATATAATAGATAATTTAAATAGATTAGTACAATGGTAACTTTTTCTAAATATTTATATTTAATTTTAACATTCTTTACTAAGTTACTGCACATATTTAAATACTATAGAATCTATTTTCGACATAACACACCTTGCTAAAATGACATTTGATATATTAATTCTAATGTTATTCAACTTTTTATGCGGTTAACATACTAGTTTTCATAAAATATTTTTACTAAATACATATTTAATTAGTTTTAAATATTAAAGTCGGAATTCAATAGTATGAATGTTAGTAATAATTAATAATAATAAATGTTATCGTTAACAATCAAAATTTTGTTGTTGCTTTGTTTAAAGTGGTGGACTAAAGCTGAGTTTATACTTTATATTATCTACTTTATCGCAGTTTCTTTTATTGTGTTTGATTTTTATCGGCGGCGACTTCAGAATCTAGAGACTACTAATGCTGAAACGGATACGATGGTTTAAAAATTACTAAATTACGCCATATTACCATCTAATATACATGGCACGAGTGTACCAACAAATAAAATTTAAGTTTACTTGTTATCTTGAATACAGAAATTGAGTAGTTTCTACGCAGAATTAATTTTTGCCTCACGATTTGTGATAAACTTTACCTCATAACTTTATCGTGTATTTAAGACGAAAGTTCTTCCACAAGAAGTTTTAGAGCTTTAAATTTTTTTAAGGTGAATATATTATTCAGTATTTACCTTAAACTGATATAAAATTACAAATAAAATTTAATAACTATGCAAGGTACTGGTTACTGGTTACCGTGAAGAACCTTCGAGGTGGTGAAGTGAAAGACACTTTTCTAAGACGAATTTTCATGTAAAATTTTTGTACAAGTCCAAATCCTTGTGAGGTAACTCCTTTTAAAGCAATTTATTAAATTTCTTATTTCAAACGGCCATAGCTTCGATATTATTGATTTTTTAAACAGAATCGATTAGAACTTTTTTAAAGATTCTTTATTTATCTACAAATTAGGGTATAATCTCTTATCGTCTAGAATTAACGGGTTAAGAAATTAAATTAAAAGAAAAAAATGTTAAAAAAATTCAGATTTTATTTTTTTTACTTTTCTTGAGAACTCCGTATCTGAATTTTACGGGCTGCAACTTTGAACAAATACATTTTTTTTGGGAACCAACCGTTTTCACAGAAATTCTGAAAATAATGAACAAGGTGTAGGTAAAAAAAACGAACTTTACAGTACTCGTATATGATGTATAACATCTGACATCTCACCTTGCTAGTAAGCAACATTATTATTTGAAATTATTAATAATTATAAATTATTTAAAATCGCGAAATAGGTGGAACGACATTACGTTACCAGTCACTGTAACTCCAATCTGTAATAGATAATACGAATTAAAACAATATTATTTGATAAACCCTCGCAGCGTTTTGCGTTATGTGCTTGCAACAAAATTATATCATTCGGTGATCGCGAGTTCGAACCTCACGTCGGACAGTTTTTTTTAATGGCATTTTATAATAAACTATAACGAATTCCATAAAAATCGGCAATTTTCATTAAAAAAAGTAGCTTATTTTGGGTTATAAATTATTCTTTATGAAATATAAGCCACCCTATTTATCTTCACAAGAAAAGCAATTTAATTTATTTATTTACATTTAAAAATTTTTTTTGACGAAATGCAATTTAACCCATTAAATAACGGAAAAGTGTAATGTAAAATTCTCTCACAGGTATATCTCAAAATTTTGAAATTATACATTTTAAAAGAAATGCTTACTTAATGCGCTACAACTTTTTTTCTGATGACATTCTTTTTAAATAAACGAACAAAAAGTTAAGAGACTAATATACCTCGAAAGCTAATTTTCGACGAAATTTTATTCGATTCGATTTTCTACATAACCACTTCATAACTAACGATTTCGAGATTTAAGCAAAAACCAAAATCCAAACACATTTATTCACACATCATTTGAAAAATTCAAGACCGTGAAAATTATAATTCAATTATTATCGTAACAGTTGCTGTAGTTATTGCATCTATCGAGTGTAAATAGATAATTTTAAAATAATATGTTATAGATTTATTATTTGGAAGAATTAAATTTTTTTAGCTCTAATATTTGTTCACTAGATTAGTTTGAAATCAGTTATTTATTAATGTTTAACTTGATTGATCAATGGTTTAAATGAAGCAGAGGTTCCTGTGTATTGTTATTTATTGAATTCTAGTGTAATTCCTGTATACATATTTACATAAACTAATAACAAGAATAATATTAAAAACAAGTTCAATTTTTTGACAGTATTTATCTCTTCCATTGTGAAGTACCAAGCGCCCAGTCTAGCTGATGACGATGATGAGATAGGCCCGAAGCAAATTTAATGAAAAATCAATGTACTTGAAGAGGCTAGTAATGAGTCAAATCGTTCTTCAACCTAAATATAAATCAAGTATAAAATCGATATACTAAAAGCTTTGAGGGTTAAAACAAATCTATTATGATCTTGTGTGATAATAAAATTTTATCCAAATTATACCTACTTCAAGTCTTTAAAGAAGCAATCGTTCTTTGTCATTGTAGTTTAATTAAAGATAAATTGCATAAGCCAATTTCAGCAAATTGAAACTGGGAATGAAATTTGCAGGATGTAATTAAAAGAAAAATTTTGAAACTAATCACAGCATTAATTGAATAAATCTATTAAAGCTTCAAACTTTTCGGGTGCTCAAAAGCCGTTCTTTCTCTGAATCTATAAAAATATGCAAAAATCTAGTGTTTTGGGTGATGAAGAATGTAATTTTTATACATATTTACATGTACATGTACTAATTCTTATTTTTAATAATTGTTAATTTTTTTAAATGTTGTATGATATAAAATGAACGAATAAAACGAATAAATGAAAAAAGAAAAAAAGTGAAGTTTATATTTGAGTTTAATTCATAATTCACTAAATTTTTCTAATTGGAAATTATATCTGAACAAGAAAGCAATAACCTACTGCTAAAATCTTTCTAAGAAAAATATTTGTATATTTATTTAGATCGACGACTTCAGCAACATTTGTCCAACTAAATCAAATTTTAATTATAATCAAAGTGAAGTTTGTTTTAATTTAACGTTTATTAAATATGTTTTAATGCAGGAATACTATGGAATTTTAAATTAAAGTGTAATTTATAGTATTTACAGTAAAAGATAAATTAATTTTCGGTTTCACTTGATTATTTTCCAGTTTTTAACTCAAACATAAAACTAATTATTTTATGATTTATTATTATATTAAAAATATTAATATCAAATATTAAATTCTAATGATATTTACGTCCATTTCGTTTTATGAACAATACATTTTTCTGAAAAAAATTAGATAAAATATTCATATATTTGTGACACTGTGACTAAAGATGTTATGTTTTTCTTTTTAGTAATGTTTATGTCTATATAAAAATCTTACATTAGCTATACGAAGTTAAGTAATTGTCATAACAATTTTAGTTTTAATTTCTGTTTTAATTTTGTTACGACTGAAGTGATAGTAACAATAAAAAGAAGCTTTTTCAGCTAAAAGTAACAAAGTTAGCTAAAATTATAGGAAGATTTTGTATTATGTAAAATATAAAATGTAATTAGTAAATTTAGCAACCAATCGCGTTGTCTGAACTTTTTGAAAATCACTAACATTTTTGGTTCTCATTTGCCCAAATCAAAAATTTATCACCAATATAACCAAAACTTAAATCCATGTTCACATAAAAATTCAATGTAGTATAAGTTGCCTATTTTTTTTGAGTATTAAAAATATAATTACATTTTTTGTTTAAATTTTACTGATTCAATTTTTTTTAGTTAATGTATCCGCTAATTGTAATTTATTAAAACAATATTTTTTATCCTTTTTATGAGTACAAGTTTGATCGGCAAGAATTAAAATAATAAAATAAATAACAGCAAGACCAAGAACTGCAGCAACATTTTGACTATTTATTTCTTTGGTTTATAAACTGATAATTATCGAATTTAGCAAACATTTTCAAAAAACAAAACACATTTTTCTAAAGTTTTGTATAAAAATAGAACCAACAGAGCAGGGTTGTAAAATAACTCATTAGACATCAGCAGAATTTTGAAAAAAGGTTATTTAATTAATGAAAGTATCTATTTGTTCATGTTCCACAACTTCAAAACGAAATTTGCTGCTGTACGTTAAACCAAGATGAGGAAAGTAACGTGACCCCCCCCCCCCAAATTATTCTGTGGTAAGTCATCTTGGCTTCAGTTAAGTAGATCGCCACGCTCTTCGTGGTGTATTGCAAAAGAAACATTTGTTCTTCTGTAAATCTTAAAGAAAATATAAATTCTACCATAAAAGGAAAAAGTTAAATACCTTTATGATGTGAGTAAACATATTTGGAACAAAATGCTTCAACTGAATTATTATTTTAGAAAACACATTATACTCCTACTTACAATAAATTAATTATCACTCAAAAATTGGGTGCTCATTTAATAAACCATGCTAACTAGGCTATTTGATACGAAATACACATAAATCAACTTTATAGTGAACAAAGCAACTAATTGAGAATATATCTTGAAAAGAATTATTACAGTCAACTCTTTTACAGCACAATTAATTTTTACCGCGTTATATGAAAACCATATACCGCATAATATGAAAACCGCATTGTAAGATACTCTGAGTTTATATAAATTACATTGATTGGACCGCGTTTCAGAAATAAGTAAATCAGGTTGATTTGAAAATAAAAATGAAAACTACATTTTCAGAGTATTGTCCCAATTGCCATATCTTCGGTTACTATAATTTGGTGTTTCAAGTTGCTAAAATGTTGCACAAAACCTCGCTATATTGAAAACTTTCGCGTAATAGGAGAAGGGGGGGGGGTTGTAAAACTTCAACTTCAAAACTTCAGCATTTGCTAAAGGATTTAGCAAAACATATGAGGTATACCTTTTTAAAATTAATTAACAATAGGTAAGTGCCTAGCTGATACACTACTGAAAAATAATATTCAATTTGTGGTGTTCCAAAATTTTTAAATAATAAAATAAGCGTTTCCACTATGAACCTCTATCCATAGTCTTTCCGGTCCCTCATCTTTAGTAGATTCTTCGTTGACATTTTTTAGAAGTATGGGAAAGAATTTAGAAAATAAATTTAAAAAACTTGTAGTAATTTTTTAAATTTATAATTAAAATTCAAAATTTGAAATAAAGTTTTCCAAATCTATTAGTTTTGTGGTAGGGTGCGTACATAATTTGACTAACGCATAATGCACAGACATTTTTTGAGAATAATCATTTGCAGCTATGGACCCCCCCGTATTTTAAATAATAGTTAATACATATTTGAATTCCTATTGTAAATTTTAGGTTATTTATTATTTTTAAACTTTAATATTTGCACTTTTTGCACTTCTAAATTTTTCAACCTGCAAATTGCGAAAGCTTTTCTATTTTTTTAATTGATTTTCAAATTTGCAGCTGCTCAAGATATCCGATGGAAAATCCATTTGTCTTCCACCATTATCATTATAAGATTTTTCAGGTAAGATTGTTAATCTTATTCTGTAGTCTTATATAAAAGGATTTTAACTTAATTTTTTAAATTAGCTTACTTATAATAAAAAAGAATATTTATGTGCAATTGTACTATAATGTCCATTTTCAAATATACAAAACAATACTGAAAGTGGCGGTTTTCAGTATGGACACGTGATATTTTACTTTTTAGTACAGGCATGTAACCACTTCAAATGTTTTTAATTAGCAATAACTCAAGAACGAAGCTGGATATCTAAAATCTGAGCAAAAAACTCCCCCCCCTCATCTCGTACTCACTTCCGGCGAATTATCGGTAGAAAGACATATGCAAAAATTTAGATCGATTGCGCGCAAGAATTCTTCTGTCAAACTATTTTGCAAAATGGGTTACCTTAAAACTTAATTCTTTTAATTAGCAATAACTCAAAAACGGAGCTAGATATCTAAAATATGAGCAAAAAACTCCCCCCCCCCCTCGTCTCGTACTCACCCTCGGTGAATTTTCGGTAGGAAGGCATATGCAAAAATTCAGATCGATCGCGCGCAAAAATTCTTCTGTCAAAAATAAATTATTGACGTATTTTTTAATTTCGATTATTTTATTGCTTACCAACTTGATCATTATAGTATGTATAACGTTAAATTATTCCGTATAATATTATTGTTATCGTCCATTTTTTGTAGAAAGTGTGTATTTTATTGCAATTACACATAAAATAGTGTATGCACTTTGTCCTTAAAGTGCGTTTTTGGCATTTTCATGGTTATAGACTTCGGCTACGCCTCAGTCTATAATTTTCCACGCTCATACCAAAAACATGCACTTTCAGGAGGTGGTACATAAATAACTATTTTGAATGACACGATGATAATAATAATTTGCAAGAATCATTAAATTAACTAACCATATTTAATGAGGCCATTAGATTTTTTATAATTCTAACATAAATTAGTAAATAATATTACTTCCGCTTTCGGTTTTGATTATTATCTAAGCTCAAACTTGTTTCTATTTTCTTCTAGATCTCATTCCATTTTTATTCTCTCGGCAGTTAGCATATTTGCCTTAATTTTTTGCAATTATAGTACTATCGAAAAAGAATATCGAAAGTGAGCACTGCACAAAATAAAAAAAAAACTTACCAAAATGTTTGACGTTCAACGGAAGTACGCATATTATAATATATACGTACGTACTACTATCTAATGATAAACATAATATACAATTTGCACGTGGATAATAAACTCACATTTTATAGATCTACCTAGTTGCCCAAGTAGTTTTTTTCTGAGTGAATGGTAGGTACTTATGTTTGATGGGTCCGTAAACTTTAAGTTTCGACATCTTTGCATTAACTCAATAAATGAAACTATTATGTTCTTTTTAAATGTTATATAATATTTTTAATAAATTGTTATATAAAAATATACAGTAAAATAAAAAAAAGTTGTATACAATTGTTGATTAATTATCAAATTCGGATAAAGTGAGATAATAATTTTGATAAATATTTTCCAATTGTTTATAATGAACTTCAACTCCGCAACCGTAGTAGGTTTATTACTTGTTATCGCGGAAAAATTTATACAAGCGGCATTAGTTTTGTGTATTCGAAATTTGAAAACATTGGCATAGACAGTGAACCTTGTTTAAAAATCGTGATCTTAATATTAAAATGGAAGGGAAAGGGGTCAAACTTGTCTCACCAAACCCGAGCGTCCTAGATTTTTGAAATTGCCATTCACCGCATAACGGGAAAGTGTAAAATTTAACAGAACCCGTTTCAGTTTCACTTTGAACACGTTGTTATACCTTTCTCTTTCTATTTTTCCATTATTTTGTAATTCTAATTTGTAAAATAGTTATTTAGTGTTGGTGCAAATTTAAATAAGGAGTGTGTTAATTGTTAATAAAAAGTAAGCAGTTTTTAATTTCTTTTAGAAAAGTCGGTTATATTGGTATATTGGTAAAAAAATAAGAATTAAATTACAATACCGTTAAAAAGTAAAAATTCAATTATTATCGAGATAAGGAAGTGACATTTACTGTAGCAATATAAAAAACTAGCTGTATTTAAATTAATACGAGGGTGTGCAAAATAAAAGAGAGTTAAGCCATGCAAAGAATGGCCTTTAAAAGGTCACACCTATTGGAAAAAGTAGTTTTCCTTGCCTTATTTTAAACCACTAACAATTTTAGTAATCCGAGTTACAATTTCAATTCAAACATTTCTTTAGTATTGTTTAGTGCTTAATTTTGTTTAGAATTTTCTTAATTAATATTTTAAGTTTTAGTTAATTATAAAAATAATTAAGTTTTACGCTCTATTTATACCTTTGTAATTTGGAACGGATTTTTAGTTTGTGTTACGAAATATTTAAAACAAGTAAAATTGTTTTAAAATCAAGTTTTAATAATGATTAATTATTATATATTATAATAAATCAAAAACGCTTGGTAAGTACTTTTACTCAAGTTTTTCACCTTAAACCTTTTTGAAACGATAATTTTTCAAAGTATTTAACACTTGGATAAAATGAATATGATCAAAAATCAATGATGAAATAAGCTATAGAACGTGCAACACCAACTTTCTCTAAATTTATTACGTTTAATTCGTTCTACTGAGGTCTTTGTATTGAATATAAGTTGTACTTTTATTATAACACAAATTTAAAACTAACTAGCCAAATTTAATTTTGTTCAATTACAAAAATTATTAGTAAGGTCAAAAAATTTAGTTATGGCATCAAATTTCAATTTCAAAAATTGTTTTGGGAAGTTAACAATTTTCAGAAAGAGTGAATTTTAATTTAAGTATGTTTTCATCTGGCTTAATTAAGTTAATTTATTGTAAATAATAAATTACCTACATACCCTGCTAAAGCATAAATTTAATTTACTATAATATAAATTTGATTAGATTTTATGATGCGCAAAGATAATTAACAGAAAATTTTCTTTGTAAATTTTATCGTTTTCTGGATATTTAAATAATTTTAATTTAAAAATGTATCTAGTTATTTTGAAAATAACCGCTTACAGTATTTTCATGTTAACAAACAAAAGTTTTCCCGTTACTGGAAAATGTCTTTTAGAAGTAGTGATCTTTCATAAACCAGCGCACTTCTTAGATTTCCTCTAGATTAATTTTAAAAAATTGGAGTATTTTTTGTTTTCTTTAGATTTATTGTCTAGTCAAAAACTTAGACTAGACCATAACTTCAAATAGGTTTAATTTTTAATATAATTAATTAAACTACTATTCAATTAATTAGTTTATTGCGTTTTACTTTGCTTTTGGTACTTCTTTTACCCTTAAAGTTTATCTGGTTAAATGTTAGTGAAAATGTGAACCCTAGTTCACTATTGGACAAAAGCTTCTAACATAAACTCAATTCATTTTAGTGCAATGGCGATATTAGACCCCATTGTAGAAAGTACGAATCTTAAAACTGATCTGTTCAATCGACGTATTTCATTTCAAGTGATCACAAAAAAATATTAGGGAAGTATAATCGATATTGAAACCGTACATACATGAACATTTTAAAGTATTGGTTTAACAATCGGTGGATTGGTTGCTTTTAAATAATTCAGATTTGTTTTGAATTTTGTAATAGAAATTTTACAAAAATAAAAAAACTGTGTGTGTATGCAAATAAAAATTTCGTTTTCTAAAATACATTCTCTGCAAAATATATCTGTATAATTCATGTAAATAAAAAATGAATAAAAACGAAAAGTTAAATAAGTAAACATAAAAACTCTTGCTTTAGCAGTCGTGAAAATTTTCATCACAAGCTGTCATGCATCCCTAGCCAGTTTTATAGGCCTATAAGAGAAGTAATGTTGCGTTTCTATACGAGAAATATCCAAGGTGATAATTCACAGCTGATTTATCCGTTTTCCTGCAAAAAATTAGAAAAAGATTTTTCAATTTTACATAAAAAGACCTAAATTTGACATGATATTAATCACCTATAGAATCTAAATTAAGTTTTATTTACTAATTGGTTTTATGCGCGACAGTAACTTTACGAGCAACACATTTTAATAATTTTGTCTTTATTACTTTATTAAACGTAAAGAAAATAAGGCAACTTTGATGTACGTACGGAGAATAATTAAACAGAAATAAATTTTTTGATGTGATTTTCTAATTAAATTTGAGTCTTAATTAATTTGAAAGTTTTGTTACTTGTTTTTCTTTCATAGAATATAAATTTTCAAAATTTGAATTAAAAACTGCGGTAATTAGATTACCTCAACTTTTGCAATTAAGCTCGAGTTAAACAAAAAATTAACATATTTTTTCGCAATTAAGCTGTATTTTCTTAGCTTCGTTATGAAAATTTTTAAATATTAAATAATATATTTGAATACTAAGTATAAATAATTAAATTGTGGTTAAAATTGTAAGTCGTTTCTTTAATTTTATTTATTTTCTCTATTTATTGTCAGTTTATAATTGATTGGTTTTGTTCTATTTTATGAACCAACCAATAATGAACCGTAAATTAACTTAAATAATATAAAAAGATTTTAAGTAATGAATTGAATTTAAAATAATTGAAAAGAAAGTTTGAAAGTGCTCGAGGTGTAACCGTGTCGAAATTGCTAAATTAATAATGTTTTATATAAAATCTTAATAACGATGACTAATTGAAATTTGCAAAATTTAAAGAAAAAAAATTCAGCTCACATAAAATCTGAAAATCGTAGAACTACTTCTGTTATAATTTTCCAATAACGGAAATCCAAAATGCTCCAATGTTGTCATGTCAACAGAAGATAGATTGGTACCGTTCAAACATGATGGGAAGGAAAGACAAGTGAAAAGTCAATAACGTCTATTTATCATACTACGGAATCCAAATAAATGCAATTGTTTGATTGAAAATGAAAATAGGTTTTAGCAAACTTCCTGCGTACGCGATTTAAATTTTTTGCATGACCGTTTTATATGTAAATAAAATTTGGAAAGAATCATTCTTTGTTGTAGATTTCACATCACCGCTTAAAAAGATTTTATATGCATATAACTAAGGAAAACATTCCAAAAGATTTCTTGTTAAATTCCTTTTTTATTCATAAATATGAGTGATTGCCTACCAGATATAAATAATTTTTCAGGTTCGAACAAAATTGTATAATTTTCAACGCCTACGATCAATTTTAAAAAAATTTGGATTTAGTTACAGCTTATCTATCAATTTATTCTCTATCTGTAATGAACTTTTTAAATTATACTACATCCTGCAGAAAAAGGTATTACAACTTGAGATAGCATTTATCGCATTTAATAAAAAATAATCAGCACAAAGTCAAAAGTTATATTTATGAAACTATTATATTATGAAGTTAATATAATTAAATGAAATTTTTTGTCGGATATACAGCATTACACAATTAAAAATAAAAAAAAGCATTGCATGGAATGCATTATAAGTAAAATTTTTATTTTTTAAACTAATCGATTTTCTGTACAATTAAAGATGAACCGTAGGCAAGTGTTTCTGAGTGAATAAAAATTTATTTATTATTATAAATATAATTCATTGAAAATTAATACGAGTTTGTAATACCTGTTTAGTCTCCATCGCATTGACTACTTCAGTTGTACATATATATATATACATAATATATTATTAAATTATATTTATAAATGCAAATAAAATAATTGATACAGTTAAACTTGCATAACCCGGACTTGGAAAAGCCAGAATCCAGTAATATGACGATAAATTTTCGTGATCCGGAATTATGTACTTCACCTTAGACGGTTACTGTTAAATCGGAATATATAATTAATTATGTAGAATAATGATTCCGGATACAAGCCTATATAGAATATTTGTAATATAGACTTATGCATAGCAACTTGGCAAAACAATAAATAAAATTTTTAAACTTTGTTTTTGCGCCGCCATTAAGGTTTTATTGAGAATATAATTTAGGGGGGGGGGGCTAACCAAACTGTATTTTCTTATTATAGTTCTCTAAAAAAAATATACTAATTTTGTTCGGTTTTACGATTATACAGTATAAAATCAGCAAATTAAAAAATAAAGGTTAATGTTCAGTATCTTCAGACTGCCTCAGTCCCAAGAAACTCCAAGAAAACATTATTATCCTGCACTAAAATATTAGAACATTAAAATACTGAAATGTTAATGTCAAATCTTCCGAGGTAGCATCTTACCAACAATCTTCTGTCTATAATTTCAAGGTGTTCGGTAAACCTCTAGGTAGACTTAAACCTATTTTAGAAGAAAAAGTCCTTGGTATTAGTACCAAATTGTTAATTCGGATTCTTGTATCAACGTACAACAATCTAACGAGTCAATCCAATGACCCAGAAAGTGAAAGTTATTGTATTATACTCGTACTTATCGCAAATGTTCCATATTCTACTAAATCAAAATTGGTGACCCTCATCGATTCTGAGATTAAACAATTAAGAAATTAAAAGAATTGATAAATACTTTCTAAGCACTATTCTTTAAGAAAAACAACATAAAGACATCATTCTGACAGCATATTGTGGTGATTTTTGTTCAGTCAACCCGCAAGTCCAGAACGCGGTCATTTTATTTGTTTTAACTACTGCAAATAAGTTACAATTTATTCAGAGGAAAATTAAAAAGGCTAAGTTTTATACTTAAACACATCCGCAACACATTTTTTGATTGTAATTTTTATAAACGTTGGAATGAGTGATATTTGTGCTGTGCTTCGAAAACGATCTACGAAAAAAGAAAAGAATATTAATTTGTGCAACATCCTGTACGTAGTTGAAGAACTTACGGGGTATAAATTTTCTTGAGGTTGAACCGGGGTCTTCCATAGCGCTTGGATGCGAAGTGGACGCTTAAATTTGTGTAGTGCGTTTTAATTTGCGAATAGTATAATTTTTACTTAGAAACGTAAGTAAAAATTAGTTTTGAATCCATAAAAGTGAATATTTGTGAAGAATCGTCAATTTCAGTAGAATTGCTGAAAATATTATAATTTGCAGACATCGTAAATTAAAGTTTTACGAAGGTCAAAGGGGAGAAGCGGAGGCAATTTGGAAAAGCATTAAAGGATTTTGATGCTAATGCAAATTTACTTACCTACGTTGAATGTAAAGTTGATTACGTTGGATATTATTGAAAATTGGATCAACGGTTTTGAGATTGATAAATTGCAATCTAATTGAGTTCGAAAATTAATACTACACCAGTTGGTCTGCAAAAATTTGTTAACTACAACACATGTGATACTCGTTGGTACAGAAGCAAATGGTGATCGACAGGACGAGACGCTCACACGAACCCGCACGAGATTTGTACAAGGTATTTCAAAAGTAAAAAATACCCTAGTAAAAACATTTTATTAAAAATAAACCAAAACTTGTATTACATAATAAAATTTTGTTATTAGCTACACATTTAACACATACCGACAAATGAGTTTGAAATTTAGCAAGATTTTGAGTACAGTAAATAAAATTTCAAAATCAGTGGTCGAACATAATTACACTACAAAGCCTACTAGCGAGATTTATCGCAATCAAAATTTTCCTTTGAATAAACCAACATTTTTCGTTATTCAAAAATAAGAGTTTTTATTTGTTCGCAAGACAGACGGGGTGACCCACAGGAATTCGCTACTGGGTGTTTCATGCTCTATCGAATCCACTAAGCTAGTCGAGGTAATTTTAGGTTGGAAAAGGTTTTTAATAAAATACCACCACAATATATATTATAAACTATAATATCTTGATATCTACTGAAGCTTCATCCATTGTAGATTTACTGGCTTATGAACCGCAACATAATGGATAACAAACAACAACTCGGTCGTTGGTATTATTCGGTTCTTAACGCTGCAAGAATTAATTCAAACAACTCGAGACACTATATCATGAAGATCTATCTACAAGGTTTTACTTTAAACGAAAGAATGCGAGATACCAAGAACGTCTACATAAATGAACACTAAATCCCAAATCGTTCCTTTGGTAAGTTACTAAAATTTAGACCAAAGAAATTTGCAAAAGAAAGATTTATTTGGCTTTATCTCCACATTGGAATTTCCAAGAGGGTTTACTGTTTTTATCGGATTTGGCCTCAAATTTGCCTGTAGTGATTGGACGAATTTGTGTTTACGATCGTGAGTGCGGCCAAGGCCGAATTAAAAGTTTTAGAAATTATATCTGAAAAATACAGAATGACCGGATACCAAATTAATAAATAATAATCAGTAAAAAAGAAGAGTGTCACTTTTAAGTTTGGGTTATTAATAAGTCGTCTAGTAGATATATTTAATTTATTTTAATATATTGTGGTGTTACAAAATGGTTCGCACCCACCCTGTACATTTGTAGAAAAATTTCATTTTTGTAAGTTGTAATTTTGATTAAATTATTAGACAGGTGGGGGCGAATCAACGAAAATACGAGGCCTTTTGCCGATAGCGACCGCCGGAGCCTGTTGTGCGATTTTGGCTCGAGGCAGATTTTGAGAATGTTTTGATTTAAAGTATGAATTTATGCGATTACATCGATACCTCAATTCAATAAGGTAACAACTAAAAATTCATAGTTACGAGATATTGACATTTTAAAATTTTTATAAAATACAAATTTAATTATCTCATTTTGTTGTTATTCAATTGAAATGAAGTTTTAGGCGTTGATTGACTGATAAATATTGATTAACATCTTAAAATTTATTTATAACGCTTGTTTTAAGCCTTTTTATACGTTTTTTCAAGTTCTTACCTTTTATAATTATACAATTTTCAAATAGAAACTTGAGCCATTTCTAGTGCATTGTAAATATTTAAAATTGTTTTTGTATTGAAATACATAGATCTTAACAAGAGCTACAAGATGAAATGTCTAACTCAAATTTTGCATTTTTTGACTTGTTACCCTATTGCATTGAGGTATCGACATGATTGCGCCTTTTTTGAAATTGTGAGTAACAACTTGATATTAAATAAAGTGAGTTTTATGCGATTGCATTACTGCGTATTTGTGAAATTTGGAATTATTTTGGATATTAATGATAATTTGCTACCGAGCAGTAGTGAGGAGATTTGGTCGATTGATTTGAAAGAAGAGTATTTGAATCATAATTTTGATTTGGATTGTCGTAAATTTGAAAATTAAAAATTGCATTTGAAGGAACAAATGGTTCAAAAGATAAACACGTCGATTTGGATAAGGTAGAAATTAAAGAGTCCCATGCACGGCGAAATTTAACAATTTAAATTTAACATCTAAAATTTTTTAAATAGAATCCTGATATTTTTTTATAAATTATATCATTACAATATAATATGTATATTAATACTAATAAAAAGAACTGCATTTTATATCTTTCTTATGGACTCTTAACTTTTTATACAAAATTGTTTTACATTATGTCGATAAATTAATTTATAAGTTCGATTCATCACACCACGCTTCACAAGCACCCTAAATTTAGGATTATAAGTAAGTGTTTTTATGTTATCTAATCTCTTTGAATACCTGGTCATATTTATAAAACAAACATCAAATTTGTTGTTTTATGTCGTATAAAACTACCAGCAAATTTATAGATATTAAATATTATTTATAGATATAGTTATTATTTCCTATCTTTGTTAAAATTGTTATTAATTGTAATAATAAAGCGAATTATTGTTGAAACTAAAACTAGGTAGTTGGGTGCTAAGCATACTATATGAATAGCCACTATTTAAGTTAAGAAAACAATCGACAAAATTGAATGCAATTAGAATATTGCATATAAATACTCAAATATTAGAGTAATTTGTTCAATCTATACCAAAATGATAAAAATTCCCAGCTTTAATTCAAACTGTAGTACATATTTGTAATTTGTGTTTACAAACTATAAAAAAAGTTGAACTCTAAATAAATAAATAAATACACTTAAATAAATCGCGTAAATCAATACTAAATTTTTTTTTAAATATATTTAAATAAGAATAAATCCTAAAAAGGCTTTTTTACTTCACGTCTACTGGATTTGCTTATTTTGTCGTTTGAACTGAGATAAAATGCAAAACGTGGTAAATACTTTAAATTAAAATTAATTTGTATCACAGTAGGCGTATTTAATTAGCAACTCCAATAACACGACATCGCCTTCCCCAACTTAATCGAGTAAATTTTAAATCTAATCCAGCATTTTTCTTAATCTACCGATATTCAACTTGAAACTATACTAGACCGGATAATAATTTTCAATTTATATTCTTTTTAATATGCTACATTATGTTAATATGTTTGTTGTAGTATTTCTTTCGTTTACATATTATCTTATCATAGTAAAAATACCTATACAAACTACATTTAAATTTGTCGACCTATCTAAAGAACAATAACTGAATATTTAAATATTAATATAAATAGCACTTCTAAATGTATTTTTAATTAGTTTTCCATTGAATTATTTATGTTCTTATATAACATTTATCCATTTAAATTCCTAGTATTACTTCGTGCTCTTGTTCAAACACATAATATAGTAATAAGCATAAGTAATTAAAATATTCTTATTAATGACTGGTTTTATATCACCTTTAGTCTCGCACTATTATGCAAATTTCTAACTTCTACGGATCTTCTTCGAAATAAAATTTTATTTTGATTAATAATTTAATTTATTTAAGTAGTTGTTCTTCCACTGTCCGGTCATCTTAACACGACTTAGAATTTATCAACCCTGTTAGATAGACCAGCAATGAAAACATATAGATTTTAATGGTACTTGGTTACGAGGTTTATGTATGATTTGATACCATGAACAAATTATATTTTTAAATTTAATTAAGATTAAGATCATAATATAATGTTCATTACGAGAATAACAAAACACAAAGTGTTGGTCGCGATACTTGGAGTGCATTCTTATAACGATGTACAACATTTTGGGTCTTTGAAGAAAAACTTCTTTACGCGCGACTAGAGGTTAATTCGACAATGCAACGGAAATGCGTCACGGCAATATAGCGGTATTTTTAAATTTATAACTAGTAACATAGGTGCAACAAAGACGAACTAAAATAAATTTGTCATAAGGGGTGAATTTGAAAATACAATACATCGAAAATAATAATGATACCCAATGATGCGTTAAAAAAAGATTACATTAGCTCTTAGCGTGCTAATAATTATAATGAAAGTAGTTTCTATTATGAATTTGTGACTGTGTCAAGTTTGACATAATATAATTTAAGGTTATATTCAGATTTCATTGGTTTGCTAGATTTTCTATTAAATAAAAGGGCGCTATGATGATTATAATATTGACAGCCATTTGAATATCCTGTTTTTATATTTTTATCTACGACCACTAGGGGTAGGAGTGCGCAGCGTACAAGAGTGCGCAATGGCATTAACAGATCAGGGGACAGACATCTGCGTCGACGTTAATTGTCTACTGTTCTAAGACAAGTTTCATATGTGGCTACCAAAACATTTAGGTTTTTATTGAGTTTTGAAAGATTTATTCAGCAAAATCTGTTTTTTCTTACTTTGATGTATTTTCTAAAGATTTTCAACCGTCAATTGCGAAAAAATTTGTTAGGATAAGGCTTATTTGTGATTTCTCAAGTCATTTAGTTAGTCTTCGAAATACTTGCCGACTGACACATTTGTCTGACGTATCTCATAAACAGCGTGATAATCACAGAAAAATAATTAGTCCGATGCGTGCAAGAGTGCTCAGTACCAATGCGGACAAGAATACGCGGGCACTCTTGCATAGTATGGATAGTATATGGATAGTATTAAGCTATACTGCGAATATTTTACACAGTTTGCGTTCTACAATGATCGTATAACAATATTCTAGGTATAAATTAAGGGATAAGTTATCCATCCAAAATTGGGCAGATATACCTGAAAGAAGTTTATTCTTGTTTTCTACTGGTCAAATCTAATGAAAGCAATAATTTATTTTCCTGTTAGATATTAACATATAAACAATAAGACGACGAAATTGTTGAAGATGTTTAGTTACGTCGACATTCTCAATTATGTTGAATACAATAATTTGGAGATCAGAATAATCAACTACAAATTCAATTTTGAATTTTTTTAATTTAAGTTATACAGAACCGGCATAGCAAATTAATTTTGTGTTTTTTGAAAACACTTTTTTAAAGTAACATTTCAATTTAAGGTTAAATTAATGTCAAATGATGGAAATAAATATGTCAAACGACCAAAAAAAGGGTGCGCAGGAACGACTTTTCAGGAATAGTAATACTAAACGTATACGAGCCTTTCAAAACGCGATGACTTTTATACTTAGAATAAGTCATGGAATAAGTTATACGGAGTATACTTATTCGGCTCTTTATACTTCCATTGTAGAAATGGCCCTAAATGTGATCATTGTAAGTGACGCTTATTGCGCATTCTTGCACGCCTGCATGCGCATTCTTGTCCACTACATCGTACAAGAGTGCGCAAACGAATGCCTTGCAATTTTTGTTATTTATTTTTCTACCGTCTATTGTTCGTTAAGTTTTTGAGAGTTTTTCTGTAGCCAGATGCCTAAGAAGTTAATATATGATAATAACTTTAACTTGATGTGTTTTACTTTATTTCTATAACATCAAATCGTGAAAGTGTGCACTCCTACACACCCCTACCCTATATTAGGAAGGTGTAATACGTTCGTTTTCTCTGGATTAGAAGATTAATACACTAGTGGATTCGTTTTCAACTCAAAATCAGTATTTTTGATAAAAATAAATCAATACAAAAATTTTTATTTGTAGTTTTGGGCATGGTCGGGGATAAAACGTTACATTCGGGAATTAATCCTCTCGATAAATGTGATTCTCGGCTGCCCTTCGAGTTCTCATATTTTCTCATGGATTAGAGTTTCCTATTCCCTTTATATAATTAATAACTTAATCGGCATCTGTCATAATGCCAAAAAAGTTTTACTTCAATTGCGTGTGACGGTTACACGCATTTTCAATTTTTTCTGTATAAAGAGTATGACTTAAAAAAAGTATGAAAAACAGAAGAGCTTAGTGCTTTATTACTAGTATAGCAATAAATAGTTGAACAAATTTAAGCACTTTATATCCTAATTAGTTCATGTGCGCTTAGCAGTGGTGTCTGTAATTATAAGGAATTTAAGCAATTTATGAAGTAAAAATAAACATCCGGGATTCAATCCGCCCGAAATTCGACGTTCTATATCGCATTTCCCAAGGCACATAATTAAACACAATATTATGTACCATGGATATACACAACAAGACAAACTTTGAGAAAAATTACATAAATATTCTAATTAGCTATGTAAGTATGGATAATGTTTATACTTTTAAATCCGATTAATAATATATTCATATATTCTCTTTTTTTACGAATTATATTATACATAATTTTTTTTACAATTTTTCGGTTAAATTTTTCATAATTTTCTAATACATAAAAACATAAAAACAACAAGAAAAATAGTAAGTAGTGCTTGTAGTAGATCAGTAGATGTTCAGCAAAACTTCTATCGAGTAGTAAAAATAAGTAACTTTGAACAAATAGAATTCAAGTATTATATTACATAATAATTATTAAACAACATTAAGGATGTTGAATATTTAAAAACTCGCTTTATAAGGTTGTAGGTTGCGGTTGTACTAAAAGCGACACGCTTATTCAAAATTAATTTAAAATTTTTGACAAAACCTTCTAATTAAAATGTTTCAGTAATCTCAAATTTTAATATTTAAAAAATGTTTATCTCTTAATATTCTTAATCGATATTCGTTATCGTGATATGTTATCGCCATTAGAAAATTTTATCCAATTTTAATTATTTTAATAAAAAGGTAAAACTAAAATGGTAAACATCATTGGATTTGTTTAATTAACTCGAAATGTTGATATCGATCGTAACATTGCTAATTAATCATTTTTTACAGCAACCATGAGGTCACTAGATGTGACGGCATCATGGCCAGAAGAAGATGAGGATGTCGAAGTTGATGATATGGAATTAAGTAAACATAGTCAAGACGAAATGTCCGAGTCCAGTAGTGACGAAGCAACAAACAGAAAAATTGCAAGGCGGAGAACCGAAGGTTCGTACAACATTTAATTAAAATTATTAACTTTAAATTTTTTATAAGAATGAAATTAAATTCTCAGGAAGTACCACAAGTGGCGGCAGCTCAAGCGGCAGCACAACGACGAGGCGAAGGAAAACTGGCATAAGTGCACGAGAGAGAAATTTGCGAAGACTGGAAAGCAATGAGAGAGAAAGAATGAGAATGCATTCCCTAAATGATGCATTTGAGGTAAATATAGTACCTGTTACATAAAATAACCGTAAATTATAAGCTAGGAAATCAATATACCTAAATTTCGAACAAAAAAACTTGTGTAAATGAGCTAAAACAAGGTTACTAAAATTTTTAACTGGAATGCAATTTAAACAATAATTTCGCGTAATTATATGGACAGTAACACTTTACTGATAACAGTGAATATAAGTAACGTCACGTTTTCTCTTGGTAATTTTAGTATAATATTTAGAAATATTCATTTCATTTCATTTCATTCATTAAAACACGGCAAAACACTTTATCAACAAAAGAGATCTATTTTAAAAGTTTTAAAATTAAAATTGGTACACTTATGAGAAGGCAGTAATGTCAGCGTCAAAAAATTTTGGGTAATTCCTTGTCAATTCCATGACCTATGTAAAGCGAGTGCCGTTCGAACTCTTTTCAACAAGTATTTCATGATTTACCCTACATTTAACGTAAAAATTCCTGGTGTAGTACTTCGTAGTCTTTTGCTTTTCAAAAGCACTTAAATTCGTTAAGTTCATTTTGTCGTGCATTGCTAAGCAGCACTTAAGAGGTAACCCAAATTATTAGCAATGCATGAAAACAACTACACCGAAATTTCAAAAAAATCTAAAGCCCAAGTTTGATCTATGGATTATGCATCTACGCAAGGTTAGCATCTACCGGAATATTATGCAAGTGTTCACAGAACCATGAGTGTTAAGTATAAAATTGGTGAATTAGTGTAAACAAACAGAGCGAAGAAGAATATTGGGGGTATAAGTATAAAAATATCTACCTCCTTCATCTCTAAGATGAAGCTCCAATAACTAGTATATGGCTGAGTCGCGCATTTTTGGTCCATTCAGGATAGTCATAATTCAGTCTGCACCACACTCGCATCATCCACACGCACTGATAGACAAACTATGAAGACAAACTATGAACTAACCAGAAAGAGAATTTGAATCTAGATAATTCCATTGAATACATTCCCAGCTCCTACCGGACAAAACTAAATCGATTATAATCAATTCGAATCTAGGTTTATTGGATATACCACGGCTTATCCGTATACTACCTATCTTGTAGGAATTTCTTGATTGGCACTTTTTGAATATCAGCGCGGTTCCCACCGCTGCCTGCACTTTAGCCATGGATACGTTCTCTGATCGAAATAAAGAAGACAAATTTTATTAGTCTTGTAATCGCTATGGAACTCTCGACGAAGCTATCTGATTACTAGGTTTTCGGCGGTACCCGCTGATTATACGAGACAGATGATCATATGATTTTAAAGTTTAAATTTTTCACATAAAGTTAATGAATTATTCTTGTGTTAACGTATGTTCGACGTAAATAGATGTAGGAGTGCGTTTTAAAAGCTAAATTCGATTTAGTCGTTAATTATATGTAATCGAATTTAACTTAAAAACAAAGATCTGCGTTCTTCTAGATCCGTAATTTTCGAGCTACTAACGCAAAAGATATTGTTCAACTATACTATAACAAAATTATTGACTTGTTAATGTAAATTTATTTCTTTAAGTAATTAAGTACAAAATGTTAAAAATTTCGAATTTTTTATGAAAACTGTATCTTATAATCACATCGTTGTATAAAAAATTGAGACCCCCGTTCTAATTAGAGAATTTAACAAGTTATAACTTAATTAAGTGTAGTAAAATACTTTGAAAAACTGACAAAATGAAGAAATAAATTTAAAAAAAACTATCAAAATTTATTTTTATTTAGTTTAAATTAAATCATATTGAGGTTTCTTTTAAAATATATCCAATTTTGTCCAAAGTAGCAGTTTAATAAAAAATTTACAATTTTTTTACATTTATATTTTTTGAAAGCAATTTTCGATAAAATGTCCGCTGATATTGGTAAAAGTTATTAATACAGCAACAGCAAATTTTGTAAACATCCATTTAAGAACTTTCGGGGACTTTTATGTACATTATTCTCATTTTTACAAGATTAACCCATGATAAAATTTGTAACCTTTAATAATTACTTAGTTGAGATCAAATCACTTGTTTCTTGAAGAACTGTGATTTTTACAATTATTAAAAAACACAAAGTGGAGCACTCAATTTTTTATGCAAAAATGAAAAAAGATAAATAAATTCTTTTAACTGCGCAACGCAACGTATTGATAGTTACTCTCGTGTTTTCCAATTACCAAATAATTTATGAACTATATTATTGGAATTGCAGGTTGACTTTCTATTACATTGTATGTAAATTAAAAACCACTTTCTCGTTCGAATAATTTAAAATTGTAACAAAAATAAACAAACATCGATTAATAACGAAATACCAGTTTAAAGAATTAAAATTAAGTTATATGTATATTGGGAGAAAAGTTGTTAAATTTTTTTTAAATCTTCCATCTTGTTCTTATTTATTATAATTTAACATAATATGTATGTTTATCTTTTATAAAAGAGATAAAAGTAGGAGCCCGATGTTAAAATATTCACAACGCTAGAACGCTGTTCATATCACAATTATTGCTACGTGGTGGTAATATTGTGGTAATATAAGATTAAATTTTTAACATGTTAGATAAAATTAAAAGTTAAGCAGTTTTTGTATAGTAATTAAATAGGTTTTCTTTAAAAGTTATGAAATAAATTTTAATTTCAATTTAATTTAACATGTTAAAAATTGAATGTTATCATAAATATAATAACAATATTTACTTTTTTGTGTATTTATAAATTTAAAAAATTATTTTTATCTTTTCACAGCAACTTAGAGAAGTAATACCTCACATAAAAATGGAAAGAAAATTGTCAAAAATAGAAACACTTACGTTAGCTAAAAATTACATTATGGCTCTAACAAATGTAATATGTGAAATGAGAGGAGAAGAAAAACATTACACGTAAGTTATAAAATAAATTGTATCCTAAAATTTAATTAATTTACAATTTTGTAGATTCCAAGACGTTACAGACGAAACAGATCCAGCAACGACAATACAGGAATTAAATAGGGAACAAAATAATAATTCTATGTTTCAAGAAAATTTAGAAACGCCACAAGAAAATTCCTTAACAAATTCGCGCTAAAATCGAATTGACTTAAGTCTAGGTAAAATATAAGATTACTTTGTAAACCAATTAAGTGTGACATTTCCTAGTACATATGTTAGATTTGACTGAAATTTACTTAGACATACTATAGAGAAAAACTTTTACTTATTAAGATGAATTATGTGTGAATCAAATTATACATTTCAACGATGCACATAAATACTTAAGTCTTGTTTACAAATGTTAAAACAATCACACATCGATCTGAATTATATAAAGGTTGTGTTACCTAACTATATTTTTGAAAATTGAATCATTTAGGCCCGCCCAAAGAGTACTTACTAGGCTCGGATTTGCTGTAGCATCGAAATTGCGGCAAAAGGCTGCCCGATACTTTTCTGTATCACTCGTGCCGAATCTGAGTGCAATACGTCCACTGCATCTACTACACCGATGTAGTTCCCGCACTATCGCTTTTTTTACAAGAAAATTAAATTTCAAATTAAGAAAGTTTAACGGTTAATTGATACGCCAAAGCAATTATAAGTTTCATTAACTTTGTTTGAGATCTAAAATTCAACATGCCAACAATTTAGCAAAGTTATTTAACATCAATTAATACAAAATATTTTAGCTGGCCTGGTCATTTTGAATTCTACGTTGCCATTGTTAAATTCTGCGCCATAATTAATGTTCATTTCTGATCTGTTTCTAATTATATTTTTAGTAATTTAAACTTTTATGTGTTCGCGACCAAACAATATCAGTAATTTTTTCATTTTCAAAAATCTTAACACTCTTCTTGCTAAGATTAACATTGTAATATAAATCCTCGTGTAATAAATCCAGTGAATAAAATATAAATCACTTATTAAGTTATTTAGATCAACCATGAAACTATAAAGCTACTTACTAAATTATGCGTTACCAAGTTGCAACGAAATTTCTCATAATTTTAATGCAATTGCATGGTAATTAAAATCTGTAATCGCTATTTATTTATTACTCCTGTTTTATTCACATACGTTGAATTTTTACCGTGGCACTGCATATAAGTCGAACTTTTCCTATGTTATTTTTTTTAGTTTCAATCAAGCGGTTCCAGAACAAGGAAATTAATTTCTCTATTTCGCGACAAACTTGGATTTAAAATTTCATTAAGATTGGCAAGTTAGTTCCATTTTTGCTGCCCTGAAACTAAACGTAAAAGATTTAGACTATTTAATTATTTTTGTCCGATTCCGATGATTTATAAATGTCATCACAATCAATGCTCAAAAAAATTTAAAAACGAGACAATTTTAAAAGTAAAATGAGAGAAATGCTCAAGCTTGCTTGTGGAACAGAAAAATATATTGAGTGATGATTATAATTTGTTCCAATTACATCAATTGATTCTCAAGTTTAACACATAATTTAAGGCCTAAAATGTACATCATTAATTAAATCTTGTTTACTTGAAGCAAATGTGATTTTTGTGCTTCCGTATTTTTTGTTACAAACTTCTTAAATAGCTCATGTAATTAAGAAAGTATGCTCTGTATTTTGTATAATCTATGCTATCTAAAATATTAATCATTAAAATTATAGAAATATCTGTAAAAATATCAATTAAATAATTGTAAGCTATTTTTGAAAAAGTAATGAACTTGAAATATCAAATATATGTATGTATGAATTTTATCGAGAATTTAAATGCAGTCATTGAGATTGCTTCATACAGGGTGATCTTACGATTTTCTGTTGAAAATACTTCGCTAGTTTGAAGTACAAAGGTGATTATCTAGTCTACTTTAGTTAGATTTATTTTTGCTAAAAGATTTTTTGATTTAACAAACTCTACAATATTGGATTTATATATAGGGTGATTGAATTATTTTTATCGTGGAGAATTTTTTAAGGACAATTTGAAGTTATAAAAGCAATTGAACGCTGAATTTCAATAGCAAGAAAAAAATTTTACTGCAAAAACTGATAAAACTTTCGATTGCAATTTTTATCCACTTGAAAAATTGTAATAAAACTATTCCTTGGCCAATCACTCTGCTTTTATTAAATTAAAAATTTAAAAAACTAAAATAAAAATGCATTAGCTATGAGGTGTATTTGGAAAACAATTTTTAAATCGCGCGTTGGTTAGTTGCAACAAAATCAAAAAGTTAATGTGGTAAAAGAAGGAAAGGTTCACCCTGTATATTAGGCTAATAACAGTAGTTAGTAAAAATCGTATAAAAAAGAATTATATTTATGATAATAGATTTACTTTTTAATATATTTAAATATAAAATCAATGAGTTACCTTCAATGGGATTCCCAAAATACTCATATGCTCAAAAATAATTTGATTTCTATATAAATTGATAATGTATAAAGAAAAGATGTGATTTTGTTGGTCCATTATTTTAAACAATTTACCCATATACATTATTAATTTTTAGAAAACAAAATTTTGAAGAGTTCCAAGTGCAATGTGATATTGTAGAAAGTGAAAAATTTAGTTTGTTTTTAAATGTAGGTATTTAAAATGTTAAGATATACAATATATATTTTATGAAGTATATATTAAATGTATTTTCTTGTATAAATATAAATATATATCGAAAAAATATAAACACAAGTTTATCGAAAATATTAGCTATACATAACGAAATGTATAAATAAAAATTTATGTCAACTAACAAATTCTTTTATTTACAAAACTCAATTTTTTCGGTACGCATAAAATGAATTTAAGAAAAATCCAAAACTTTTTTCGCATAGTCTTTATCACTTTTCGACGCCGCTGAAGTTTCTTTCTTCTGTTGTCCTAAGATTTTGGTCTCATTATTTTTAAACTCCTCATAAATTTCTTCCAAAGTCCTATCTGCATCCAACACTAGCACCGGAATAGTATTTAATTCAAAGTCGTCTGCCATCAACCACTCTTCATAGCTGTCGTGCAATTGCTGCAAATATTCCAATTGGACAGTTGCTTCTTCAGAACGCCGTCGTAATTTCATTCTTTGGTATACAACTTCTGGTGAACTTCTCAAATAAACTAAAAAAAATTAAACTAAAAAAGAATAAATCAACAAATTTTATTTACCTATTAAATCCAATCCTATATCACAAGTTGTTTTGGCCCACTGATACCATTCGTCTATTACGGCATACTCGGCCATATGTAAATATCCGCTTTTACGTGCTTGTTCTACAAAGCAAAATCTATTGCTTTGAATAGATCTCTCGTATATTTGTACTCTAGTGGTCGAAAATTTTGGTGGTTCTGTTTTGATCTTTAGTCTCGTAAACTGAATGTACATCTGGAATGTATTGTACCACTTATGTATATCAGTGTAAAGTAAATCCAACAGATTATGACCATCTACATTTCTCCACCACCCGATGGGTTCCTAAAGGCATTCAAATTAATCAAAATAATTTAAATTGCACCAATAACTTACGGGGTAAATTTCTATATCGGGAAATTGAGCAAAATAATTTATAAGAGTTGACTTTCCTGCTCCAATGTTTCCTTCGATGGCTACACGAAACGGCCGATCTGTAGGAGTAACTATATTTGTCAACTCTTTTTGTGGGGATATTCCTACAAAGGTTGTTTTTTTCCCAGGTGTCAAATTTTTATCAGGACTCCATTCCATTTTTCCGTTTCCTTTCCCAATAAAATTTTCCATTTCTTTGAAGTTCGATAGCTTATACAGCGTTCTGCATAAAAATAAATAAAAATCACCTAGCAACTTTGTAAAATATTACACTGTAAATATTTCGAGGTAGTACTATAACCTTTCCCTGAAATTTAAAAATTTTCTAAAGAAACCATGGTAGTTTATGCCGAAAATTACAAATATAAATCCAAAAATTTGGGCTTACCCCAAATAATGTAATCCCAAAAAAATTGAAAAAAGCTACTATAAGGTTGCAAGTGTTTTTTTAGCATAAATTCCCAATTTATACATCACTACCTAAAATATTGTGATATAAATTATTTTTGTTATTTTTCCAATTAATCAAACATCAATCAAACATTTAATCAATCAACAAAACAAAATTTTATCTTTTCACTCAGTTTCAAATTTTAAAAACAATTATCAAAATAAATCAATTTATTATTCTCAAATTCAAAACTTTATTTACAAAATCAGCGGAGTAAAATTTAAACCTCCTTTATGGCTGACATCTTAGCATCTTTGACCAAAAAGCCCTTTATCTTCTAGCTTTACTGCCAACCTCAATTTAAAACAAAATTTTTAATTCAAACATAAATTATAAAATCATTTCACATTATAAAATACCAATTTTGTAGGAAAACACACGACAATAATTTATTATATAAGACACCATTATGGGTTTAGGAAACTTTCAAGAAGTTGAACGGACCAATAGAAGAGCTTCAATGTCACGATACAAATTCGTATACTAATTTATTATTATTAGAGTGCGGAATTATATGTAAATGCATATTTTTGTTGCTTGTTCCTAGAGTCGTAAAAAATTGTATCTATGCGTTTCTATAACTTTAGAGTTTACAACCAAAATTTGAAAGTGCATATCTCATATGTTTTTATTTTTACTGCATATTTCATATGTTTTTATTTTTAAAACATATAAGTGCATATTTTCATAATTTTAAGAAAATAAAATTTAAAAAAGATAAACTTTGCAAAAATATCTTTGAAAAGAACAACTTCCCAGCCACGGCTTAAAAACAAATTTGTTTATTTATTGTTGCATCCGCAATAAACATCATCCATCAATATTGCCGTTTATTGTGCCGTCATAATGAAAATGCAGCTTATGATTATTTTATGAGTCATAATTAGAGTACGGAATTTAATGAATTTGCATATTTCTTAAAATTGATATGTCACCAAAATCCATATAGATAAAGCCGAATTAGGCAAATCAGAATTCAATAAAATACTTTTTAAAATACCTATTTTGCATATTTTTAACACTAGGTGGAAATTTTCGTAAGTGCATTTTTGTGTTTTTTTATTCAACGGTTCCATTTTCAATATTTCAAAGGCGATTTTCTCGAAAATTTCTTACGATCTGTCCTAACAGCTTTGGGGAATTATTATTCGAGGACTGACCTTCCAGCACAATAAGTGACAAAAATTACAAAAATGCGGCTGACGTATAATCTCATCGTTAATTGTAATTAAATCTCTCAATAAAATTAATTAAAAAAATTAAAGGTGTTTGTTTTTTAGTGCATAATCTTTTATTTTTAAAGCATATACGTGCATATTTCAGGCATTTATTGCTGCATATGTATGTGCATATATTGGGTACTTTTTAGTGCATAAATTCCACACTCTAATTATTATTGTGACTAATTAACAATAAAATAACAAAAGTTGAGACTAATGAAAATATAGGCCCCAAGCTCTTGGTAAAAATAAGTCGAAAAGTGCGAGTCTAGAATAGCGCAAAATAAAATTTTGTGAGAAGTATTTGTACTTTGTGCTTGACTTTTTTACTGCACTCGGAACTGCTCCGCTTGGAGCGAGGTTAAAAAAAATTTTTAAAGTTGCATTTTGAAATGGTTTATCGCCGACCTGAATTTTATACGAACAATAAATTTGCCGGGTTAACCCGACCAAGTTCAAAAGAAAATTTCATATCAGAAATTATATTATTTTGGAACGAAGTTCCTTATAGGAGGATGCGAAGGGGGTACCCTAATCGGAAAAAAACGTCCGTAACGATGAACGATGAACTTCTTGGCAATATGGAGGTACCACGGGGTACCCGTTTATCTCCTTCAACTGATGTGGGCAGCGGGCGTTGGAGTTTATTGAGGTATGGTTCCTCATTTTGAAGCGCTAGGCTTGATCGCGTTGGGACGTCCGTAACGAAAATGCGTAAGATTTTTATATCGTTCGATAATTACACCACCTGGTGGTCAAACGTGGAACATCTGCTCAGCATTAGTACATATTTGGAAACCACGAGTCATAGGTTTGCAAATTTTTCTAGAAAAAAAAAGTTGCCTTCACCGGGATTCGATCGCTCGACTAAAATGTGTAGGCGGAGCCCTTCGCTCTAAGCCACAATGGGTATCGTTAATATTAATAGTGATACACTATATAAGCTACTCTTTGCGTATTGCGAATTAAGAACGCGTTAAAATTGTTAAACCTACAAATAATTTAAAAAAATATAATTTAATAATTTTAAAAATTAATTTAAAAAATTTTCAGTCGAAAATAAAACCCCCAAAATAAAAAAAAAATCTTTAAAATTTTTATCGATAAAAAAATCATAATATAGCTATTTATGTCATGAGTACATAATATAGGTCTTTATCGGACGAAGCCGAAGTTTATGGCAGAGCGAGCTTGCGAGCGAGGCCAATAAATAGGCTGAGTCCAAAAAGCCTAATTATGTGCAAATGACATACATAGCTTTATGTTCGACTGCACCGTAGAGGATTTTCTTTTCTTTTTTTTCTACTTTGACATTTAGGTAGTGAAAATTGCATAATTTCGAAGAGTGCTTTTTTTATTGCTCCTGGTTACAATAAGTTGTTTATTAATTTGTTTTAAATAGTTGATTTAAAATTGTGTGAAATTATTTAATAAGTTAAATAATGGAAGAAATTGTTGAAATAGCCCTAAAAGCTAAAGAATCGCTACTTCCGACAAAGTCAAAGCAATTATACGAAGAAACTTACGGCACATACAAAAAATGGTGTTTAGAAAAACAAGTTATGAAAACTACAGAGGATAGTATATTGGCATATTTTAATACTAATCTCGCGTCTTATAAAATATCTACCTTATGGACCAAATATTCCATGCTGCGGACTACAATTAATTTAAATGAAGCAATCGATATAAGCAAGTTTCCTAGTATTATCCCTTTTCTGAAAAGAAAGAGAGAAGGGTATGCAGCAAAAAAGTCATTCATTTTAACAAAAGAACATGTCAATTCTTTTTTATTTGACGCCAATGACGAACAGCATCTGTTAAACAAGGTACACATACTTAACTTATTTACTTTGACTTACGATGATGAATAATGAAAGTATATTTATAGGTTATTCTTATTTTTGGTGTCTGTGGAGCTTGCAGACGACAAGAATTAGTTTCACTATCAACCACAAATGTTGAAGATTATCAAAAACATATATTGGTCAAGTTGATCGACACAAAAACCAAAAAAGATAGGTCCTTTATCATACTACCGAGTGAAAATTTGAATTTATTGGATGTAATTAGAAAATATATTAACCTTAGACCAAAAATAATTGTACATAGCAGATTCTTCGTAAATTATGTTAAAGAAAAATGTACTGTCCAGCCTGTAGGAATCCACAAAATTGGTAGTGTACCTAGCATTGTAGCCAAATTTTTAAATTTACCGAACTCCAGCTCCTACACGGGCCATTGTTTTCGGAGAACGTCTGCAAGCCTTTTGGCAAATTCTGGGGGAAGTATGAGCGAAATCATGCGCCATGGAGGATGGCGCTCCGCTAGTGTTGCCGAAGGATACGTAGAAGAATCCGAAAGCAAAAAAATTAATGTTGCTACAAAAATTTTAGGGCAAGAAGGTATTTCTAGAGTCGAAAACGAAGAAATTCAGCAAATAAATAAAGCACCAGCATTACCGGTTTCAATTAGTAATAATGTGAATTGTGTTTTCAATATTAACAACTATTATAATCAAAGTAATAATAATTAATGTAATCGTTTATAAATTAAATTAAATAAAATATTAATTTTGACGTTTATTTCATTGACATTGACAGGCGGCCGTTTTACTTTATTAATAAAGTAAAACGGACTAGTTCCATAAAATGTTCTCTTATGGTCGCTAAGTGATATTGAAATCATGTTATTATAATACAGTCGGACATAATAGTATATTAAACAACAAGTTTAGAAAAGTAAAGTTTTACTAAACGAATATAGTTTTTAAGTATGAGCGAGCACAGCGAGCGAGTAACTTAAAAGCTATATGAGTTTAGTAAAACTACTTTTCTTACGAGGTTTGTTTATACAATTTTTTCGTATTTTGAGAAAATTTAATCTAAAATATGAATTTAGACGATTATGAGTAAATTTGTTTTGCGCGCGATCGGTCTAAATTTTTTCGTATGCCTTCCTACCGATAATTCACGGGGGGTGAGTACGAGGCGAGGGGGGGCGAATTTTTTACTCAGTTTTTCGATATCTAGCGCCGTTCTTGAGTTATTGCTAATTCAAAAAGTTTCTAAATAGATATTTATGTCAAATTTTCGTAATCTAGTAACCAGACACGGCGGCTTTATTTATTTACATAACAACAGTTAATTTTTATTTTTTGATTCGAATTTTGTGTAAGTTACATAATATTAATTATAAAAGTGAGATTGTTAAGTTTTCTAGTTTGAATAATAATTTTGTACTTTTAATATACATAAATGTATAACAATGATTCCAATATTTAAATAAACAATCTTCTATCCAATAGTTTTTTATTGACAGTGACATTACTATGCAATAAAGTGACATATCTATGTGCTAAAGTGCCACTTTATTAAATGATTTTGAATTTAATAAAACAGCACATTATTAGCCAAAATGCGAAAAAAATATTTATATCCGAATAATTATTTATTTTTTATCTCGACTAGAACTTGAAATTAATATTTATGTAATAAGGTACTTCGTTCCTATCTGACACCACATTTTATATTTTTTTTTATTATGGGGTCTATTAAAAGAATTTATAATTTTGGAGCTGAGTTTCATAATAGAAACCGTGTTGCACCAATTATTGGAAATTATTATAAATTAATCTCTTTGTTGATTATTTTATCTTAACTGAATCCGAAATTGTTCAGGTATTTTCAAGTTTCTGGCAGCATTCAAGCAGCAATCGCTTTAAAATTAATGAAATAATTCATTCCATATTTAAGGAGTAGGACGTTTAGTGCAATACGAATTTCAAAATTTCAACTACACTATATGATAAGGGACACTTTTCTGAGTATAATAAAACAAAAATTTTTGAGGATCATTGGTAAGTTTTCGAAAAAATCAAATTTAAAAACCAAAAATTTACATGTGTTTTAGATATACGTTTTAACGTGAATTTATGATAGGCCGTGGTTGAGTTTGTCGAAACAGACCCTCCGGACGCCTTCGGCTTCGGCGCCTTCCGGGTCTGTATTTCGACAAACACATAACGAATTTAAAAATTTGACAGTGGAACTCGAAGCCATAGAATTCGTCGACCGCAAATGCGCAGCGTAGTGGAATGGCAATGCGAAGCGTTTAGCGCCGTAGGAGCTTAAATCTTCTTCATCTAGTGATCTTAGAGATCTTGGATCAAAATATACGCTGACGCGGGTTAGGCCGCGTCGATCTGAGTGGCCGACCGCAAATGACTTACTTTTTACTTTAAAACTCTTTATTGATCATAATATTTACAATTTTTGTTACTAGGGAGTAACAGGTTGGGAACATGGTTTGTTTTACATTTTATCTGCGCCTATTGCAACTACAATTTATCAGATAAGATTGAACTACCGAGTTTTAAGTGTATATATCGAAGCACACAGACTGTCAACAAAATGCAAGTAGGGCGGGTACCGTGCGAGTTCTCGTGGCTCTACCCGATGCATCGGGGTGTTTCATATTACAACTCCCTGCTTTTAATAACTTTAAAATGCCGTTTTTTCAAAAACTTATGAACGATCCTTGAAAATTTTTGTTGTATCATACTCAGAAAATTGTCCTCTTTCCTATAGTGTAGTTGAAATTTTTATATTTATACGGAGCAAATTTATTTATTTGCGAAAGAAGGTTCGCATTAGACCAATTCCCATTGGTTGCACATTTCGTCAAATAACTTTATGTAAATTTATTATAATTTTATGCAAAGCTCTAAAAGATCCTCTAAAATGTGGATACAAAGCTGCGGTTCATGCAGTCTGAACATAATGTACATTCAAAATGACAGTAAAGTTGATATTATTTTAAAAGTAAATGCTAGCAAGGCTTTTAAATCTTTTGATCGAGATTCAATTTTAAATTCAGTTAAATCCAAAATTCCGCTCGCATTGCCTGGTTTATCAAAATTATTCGACCTGCTCAATACTTTTAAAATAAAATCATATCATTCCATCTGTAGTAGGTTATCAGCAAGGCGACCCTATGGGTCCTGCTTTGTTCAGCTTTTCTGTTAATCCTACTGTAATTAAGGCTTCTAAAATCAAGTCTTAATGTCTTCTCGGTCGGCAAGAGCAGCAGCATTGACTGCTCAAAATTTGAAAATTAACAAGTGTGCTGGTCTACGTGGCCATTTTGAATTTTTGGGTTTTGCGGTGAGACACTTGGTTCGTGGCCATCGGATTCAAAAAATTTTGCTAATGATATTGGAAAACGTTTAATTGGTTTATCCGGTTATCGTCATGCCAAGTCTTTCCTCATTCAACGATTAGCTTGGCAGCGATTACCCGATTAAATTCTTAAAATATCCAAAAAAAACAAACATATCTGCATAAATTCAAAATTATTTTTTAAATAAAAAGATAAACTAAATCAACTCAAGTATTATATCAAAAATATTAATAATATCGTACCGATTAAGTCAAGGCAAAATTTTATGGAATAATTAACATTTCACCTTGACTTAATGTACGTTTAATAAATAATTTGATTACTCGTAGTCGAGCTGATTATTTGAAGTCAACGCATTGAAACTCAAAATAAAGTCTGTTACAGTTGGGGTCATCATTTGGAAATTATAGTTCAGTAAGATCGGTCTATCAAAAAGAATATAAAATTATTATTCATAATTTAGTTTTAATCTTTTGTTTTAAATAGCGGACCCCAGATTGGGAACCACTGCCTTATATTTTATAATATGCTGGCATTATATAATAATTATCGTTTTAAAAATAACGAATAATTTTTTAATAGTTTGACGTATTAATCTTATAGATATAAATAAGTACTTTAAATAGTAGATAAAAATGTAACTTTTTTAACATACATAATTTAAATCTACAACAATGATATGGCGATAACATGCAAGTTGCCACAAATTTAAGCTGACCTGTGAATACATCCGTCGATTTCATTATCGTTTAAGTGTGTAATTAAATTTCTCAATCGTTTACAACAATAAATAAGCAGTATGCTTTTAAATCGTGTTAGTGTAATTCGCGCCATAACCTACAAAGCATCCTATCCAATCAACAAAGTGGGTTACAATAACACGACACAGTTTGTAAGGAAAATGTCGAGCAGAAGTCAAACACCACCACACTTACCTATTGCTCAAGGTAAAATTTGCCGATTTTCTTAAATGTTTAATTATTATGTTAATCATCAAGTTTTAAATTTAAAACAAACTCATAAATCACCACTAGCTGATAAGTTCACGAATGTTCAACTTTGCCACGAGCATGCGTTCTTTAGAAATTATTTTTAAGATAATATTATTATAGTTTTCCCCAACTTTTTATGCTGAAAAATGGTAGGTAATTATTATTCATGTTGGCTCGAAATAACTACTGCATAAATCTTACACCATAAAATTTAACATTAGTATACAGGGAGTTCCAGATATTTGCACAATGTAGACAGAAAAAATTTTAAATTGAAAATGAAATTCTTTTTGTATTTTAATTGTTAATTTTTACATCCGCGCAAAGTTTAGTTGTATAAAAGTTTATAATTCTTACTCATAGCTGCTTGTAGCGAAGATCTTCTTTCTTCTTCAGCTCCCAAATGACGGCTTCTCTTCTCGTATCGTGGACCCCAAATCTTTCTCAAAATTCAAACAAAAGGCGTCGATGACGTAAGACGCTGGACCAGTCTACGATTGTCGTCCTCACAAATAAAATCAAAAATATTCAAAAAGACGTCGATGGCGTAGAACGCTGGACAACTCTCAACGATGGTCGTCGTCACAAATCAAAAATTACTCAAAAAGGCGCCGATGGTGTAGAACGCTTGACCACTCTCTACGATGGTCGTCGACACACCACACCAAAATTTTCCAATCTTTCCGCCTTTTCGGAACTTGCGCATTTTTAAATTTACAATTTGCAATTTTACTTTGTTTTTAAACTCGCGCACCTTTTTAAATTTTGAATTATTCAAATTTTTAACAAATTTTTGTGTTTTTAGTGTTCGTGTTTCAGTAAGTATCATGTTGTTACACGACAGTATACATCTCAAATCAGATCAAATATCTTTATAAAAGACCACGAAAATCGACGAATACGACCCAAGGAATTTCTTCAAGAAGTACCCAAGATTCAAAATTATCCTGAAACCATACCATCAGGTTTCAGGTAGCTCGACGTTTCTTCTCCGCTCGGATGTAAAATTTTCACTTCCTATTTATAGTCCGTTTTTTTTAAGAAAAATATTGGAATTTGTACTAATGCTACGACCTCTAAAAGTTAACCAATGAAATTGCTTTGAAGTTAGACGGTATTACAATAACGAAATTTTCGCGATTGAATTGTTATGTGTGTTGCCTAAACTGAACCGGGCAAAGGCATAAATAAGATAGATGTAGACAGAGTTAAATCTAATATCGAATAGACGTAGTTATTTGGTTACAACATTTCGCTTTTTCGTGGTGAATATTTAAATATTACTACAAGATTTAAGTACTATTTAAATTATCTGAAGTTTCCCGGTGTAAATTAGACTTTGTAAACGACGCGCCACCTATATTATTCATATCTTGGATCGACTATAGAGCAATATTTCTCTTCACATTAACCTTTTATTTCCAAGTTATTAACCAAACCCCAAAAACTTACGGATGTGTTCAATCTGAAATAAACCACTACTAGCAAAAATAAATGGTGGTTTATTTTTAATTTTTTAGAGCTATTTTAGAAAAATTCAGAACCTAAATTTTTAGTAATTTATTTAGATTTTATTCTCTAAACTAAGTTCTTAACATATATTTGATTTTTTAAATTATTTTTCAGTGATTGTTCAATACATTCCCAAAGTTCTAGATTTTTAGATCAATATCTCTTCGTTTCGCCCCCCCCCCCAACCCTTTAAAGATTTTAAATTTTTAAATAATATTTTTCAATAAATATTTACTCAAATTGAACACGTAATCCCTGTTAATCATCTCATTGAAATATTAGAGTTTTTTTAATATTTATCCAATAATTGTCTACCTCGTGCCAGCAGATACCCAAAGTTTCAATTTTTTGCCCACTTTTTACTGGATTCTGACCCACTGTGCCTCGTGGAAATTTTTTACAGGCCACCATAACAGAATCAATCAAAAATTACACTTCTTTGCTATTTTTATTTTATTGTATTTTTTCTCATTTCGTTTTTCTACTCTTTTCACTTATAACTCGACGAGAATTGAGACAAAATCAGAAAAACGCTTATTATTATGGCTAGAACGGAAACGCTGATAAAACAAAAAGAAATACGATAAAATTTCATATAGACTTTCATATGGTGGGCTCTAGGCTCTGGTCTAAGACATTCAAAAAAACGAATTCATATTGGATAGTGATGGGTTTGCAAAAACATGTGTAAATTGAATGAAAATTCGGCAATCGATGTGGCGAAATTAAAAATGAAGAAAAGCACTGGACCAACCGTCGCAAGTCATCAACGGATATTCTCCGAAGTATGAAAGAGCTGTTATACTCAATCATAGTGCATTAAACAGAATGAGATTAAAAAATTCTAAAGCTTTTACTCTGTCGAATAGAATAAAAGATTTGAATATTTCAGAAGAGTTTCAAACTATTGATTGAAGTAAATGGAATTTTGAAATACTATTTGTTGAACGACAGTAGATTAACTCCAAATAGAATATTAATTTTTGGTCGTTGACAACATTCTGAGCAAATTTAAGCGTTGCATCCAAGTTTGTTGATGGTATCTTTAAATCGACACCCAAATTATTGGTATATAAAAGCATCAAGTCGTTTATTCCCATCGCTGTCGGTTTATTCTTCACCTGATTCTACTACCTTAGTTAGAGTCTTCTTATTGCTTCTCGTGACGATTCCATAGCGTTCTTATTTTAAGTGAGGAATCTCGTCACTTCACATGATATGCTCCAGCCACCTGCTTCGCTATTACTTTGCGAACTTTACAATGTCCTCTTTCTTGAATTCTTCTTCCGTGGTACATTCACGGTCATGCTCACATTATTAGTTCTTTTTGGGCTTATTTTTTAAGAGAAACTCTCAATTTTTTAACAGTTCCTGGACTCAGGTTCGCAGAATTAGACTTAACGATTAGGTTAAAAAGACAACTACAAAAGTTCGTAAGGGGTTCATGTTCTAAAGTGACCAAAATGACAACTCCAGCTTTATTTACATTTAACAAAAATTATATAAACTTGAAGTGCGAGGGACCAACTGTTACTAAAAAAAAACACTCGGGTTGTCTGTAAAGTCGGTTTACGGACGATAATTTTACGTGATAACGTCATAAGAAAACATTGATGAAAAATTGCATACATTTATGAATTGAATTGAATTATGTTTATGTAACAGATAATACGAATTAAAACTATGTTATTACATTAACCCTCAATAGGCTAGTGCGTTATGTGCATGAAACATAGTTGGATCATTTGGTGATCGCGAGATCAAACCTCATGCCGGACAAGTTTTTTTTAATGGCATTTTTTAATTCAAATGATGTCTATGTATGATGCAAAGCCGATCGTGCCTCTCTCTCGTTTGTTCCGCGCTCTCGCTTGCGGAACGTGACAATTTTTCGTGCATGCAGCCGGTATATCAATTTATAAGACGTTATCATGTCAAAAAAACACGAGATATCACACTACGTTTAATCCTTTATTCTTTTTTGTTTTCAAATTAGAGAAAAATGCTTCTGATGGGTTTTAAGCAGTATAACATTTTTTAAATGAAATTGAAATAAAATTTAATTCATAACTTACATATTAGAACCTACCGTTTACCGTGGAATTTGAACCACAAAATAGGTATTTTAGGGATATTCAATACATCAAATTCTTACCTAAAATAAAATTTATCGTTGAAGCTTTTCAAATATAATAAATATTGCAGGTTCGTATACACCTGGATGCGTTGATGTTATGTTGGACTACTCTGAAAGTGGTACCTTTATGAGATTATTTTATCCTACAAATTTACAATCAAATGACGTAAGTAAGAATAATGATAAATTATTGTTCCAAAGTTGTATTATTTAACGGTCCATTTTTTTTATGTAAGTTAAATACTTTTCCGTTTGCCACTACGGTGTAATGAAGGATATCGAAAAATTATTTTTATTTTTAATATTTTTTTTAATTTATAAAAATGAACTTAAAATAAATTTCAAGCAGATTTTGTGATAATTTAGTATGTATTGTAAAATATAAAATTTAACATGAACTAAATAACCTAAAATAGAATAAAATAGAAATTAAATTTAAATTCTATCATTTTAACGTTCCAAGTTTTATATATTTTTTTAAATTTTTTATAATTTTGTTTTATTATTATATAGATATATAATTTTATTTTAAAACAATTTACATTTTCAAAATTTTGATTAGGAAAACTTTTCTAAAAAATGGATTCCTTGGTTTTCCGATTCAAACTATTTAACAGGTATTGCACGATCTTTAATGATAAATCCACGAATTTTTAAATTGATGCATTGGTGGTATTCCTGTAAGTATTAAGTTTCTTTAAATTCCTATGTTATAAATTTATTTACACTAATTACAGCTCCACAATTTTATGTGCCAGCATTATATGGAGAAAATATAAAGATCGATAATAAATTAAAATGCATAATTTTTTCTCATGGTTACGCCAATAGTCGATTTTCACACACAATAATTTGTAACGAATTGGCTTCCAGAGGTTATTTAGTAGCGGCCATCGAACATAGGTGATATAATTGCACAAATCCACTCTTATGATTTTTATATTTTGAATTATTTATAGAGATCAAAGTGGAGGTTATACGTATTATTATAAATCTAAATCAGACGCAGAATTAGATATTAAGACTTCAATTAATGTAAAATTAATCAAATTTGGTAAGGGACATTATGAAGCACGGAATCAACAAGTAAGTTATTAAAAATGTGGGAACTGTCACGTAACCTATCACAAGAATTGAACTTTTTCCTATTGACCATTGGAAAGAGGACAATTTTCTGAGTATATTAACACAAAAAATTTGTTGGATTATGCAATAATTGTCGAAATTACGGCATTTTAAAAATGCGAATTAGCAGGGGCGTGTAACTTGATATACCCAGTTCTGCCGTGTCTTACGCGTGGTCTAAAGTCAGTACTGTAGGCCACCCGCTCAGCATGCAAATTGAAATGTTAAGATTTAAGCTTTAAAATTCGTAATTTTAATTGCGTTTTTATGGGTTTCGAATTATTAGGTTAATTAAAATATCGGAATACATTAATATATAGTAAATTTTAGGTGTTAGTCATGTATTTTAGATACACCTTTTAACACGGCTGCATGATTAGCCATTTTTGTGTAAAGCAAAACAATTTAAAAATATCCCTGAAGAATAGCAGAACTCGCCAAAGGTGGAACTCTAAAACACAGATCTACGTTTACCTGGAATCCGAGATTTGCCATAAATAAGTTATTTCATAATAAGGCCTAACACATAAAATTTACTATATATTAATGTATTCTGATTTTTAATTAACCTAATAATTCGAAACCCATCGAAAACGCAATTAAAATTACGAATTTTAAAGCTTAAATATTAACATTTCAATTTGCATGCTGAGCGGGTGGGCTACAGTACTGACTCTAGACCACGCGTAAGGCACGGCAGAACTGGGTATATCAAGTTACACGCCCCTGCTAATTCGCATTTTTAAAATGCCGTAATTTCGACAATTATTGCATAATCCAACAAATTTTTTGTGTTAATATACTCAGAAAATTATCCTCTTTCCAATGGTCAATAGGAAAAAGTTCAATTCTTGTGATAGGATACGTGACAGTAACCAAAAATGTTATTATTAATTATTAACTCAAATAAAAACATCCGATGAAGACAAGAACATAATCTTCTATCGAAAGCTTATCTAGAAGTTTCAACCAGATTGACTAATATATTTCTTGTTGCAGTCGTTGTAATTCAACCCATAGATTTACGGTCAATTATCTACGGAATTTTTTTAATTTTTGCAATGGGCTACTTTTCACACCCTTTTGCTTCTGTAGACCATGTTAATATTTTTTTGGCTAGCTAAGCTACAAAAGTTTCTATCCAAATTTCAAGTTTAAAAATGATTTCATCTGTAATATGCGAATTGAATTGTAATTATAGGTAAATCAAAGAGCCAATGAGTGCACCAAATTGTTAGATATTCTAATCAATATAAACAACGGCAATGTTCCTCATAACATTTTTGATGATATTGATGAAAGACATAAACACATTCCTTTTAAATTACATAATTTAGTTGGAAAATTAGATTTAGATAATGTTTCGATTGCAGGACATTCGTTTGGAGGCGCAACCGCTCTTTTAGCTCTTTCACAAAGACCCGAATTTAAGTAAATTTTTCTGAAATAATTTATTTTCTTTAAGTATTAAAAGTTTTATTTTAGGCAAGGTATATTGCTTGATCCGTGGGTGTATCCTATCAAGTCTGAAGAATGTATTTTACAAAGCGCTTCAAAACCATTACTTTTTATTAACACACAAACATTTCACAACGTAGCCAATGCTAAAGTGATGGCAAAATTCTTTGCTAGACATACGGAAAATGAAATGTATACAATTTTGTAAGAAATTTTTATTCAATATTTAAATTATTTAATGTTCGACCTGATTCAATATGATTGTTAATTTATGTTTTAGGCATACAACTCATGAGAGTCAAACAGATATGGTGTATGTTATGGGTCACTGGTTAAATTTATTTATGAAAAAATTGCAACCGGTTACTGCATTAACCATAAACAATGCTCTTATGCTGAAATTTTTGAAGAAGCATATGAAACATGACGAAAACATAGATAACATGATTTCTATTCTAGAATCTGAAGACATTAATATTGCCAGTGGTTTGACAAAGCCATGGTGTTAAATAATTAAACATAGATTATTTTGTAGGTGTATCTATGTATTATAATATATTGTAATGAAATCTAGCCTCACGTTGCGGCGCCAATTTAATGTAATGACCCGAGCTATGCAAATCTTCCAAAAAATTGCTTTATCCCAAAAATTAATCCAAATAGCTGGGCATCCATTTTTTTTGTGTAGACTCTTCAATTGTTTAAAATTGTAAATTAAAATTTAATGCTCACTTTTGTTACTTTTGTGTGTGGTGTTGGAGCGCACCTGGCATCCCAGCTGGCCTCAAACAAATTTTGCTGCGTTGTTATGCACCTTTGCATCGACTATTTTCACTATTTTTCCAATCTTATTCACTTGTTTCACTTTATTAATTAAATCAAACAAAAACTCAAATTAATTTAACTTATTTATTAACAAAACAATTTTTAATTATATCGGGAATGGTGTTTCATCCGTTTGACCTTTCGACGCTACGGCCGTAGCCTGTCTTAGTCCTCCAACCTACTTGCATCGACCTCCTGGTCCCACTCCTACTCTCCCCTCTTTCTTTTTTATAGCAAAACTTAACAAACTTTTTATTATAATGTGATAAATAAATAAACAATAAAATTGAATTTTTAAAAATTATTTACAAAATAAATTAATTTGTGGTTTTTAGTGTTTCGAAACACGACAATATTTTGTACCTACTTACTATATGATAAAATATACACCAGTGGCGGCTCGTGAAAAATATTCTTGGGTGTTCTGCATTATAAAAATGGCAAGATATCAGAAAATGGCAATCTCAAAAAATAAATTTACTTATTGCACATTTTTAAATATTAAACGTACAACACTTATCTAGAATGTATTACTTTATATGATTTTACATTTTTACAATAAATTGCAATCTTAACTAATTTTCGAAAAAATTTTATTAAGTACAGTACAGTACATTAAGAGAAGTTGTGTTAAAAATATTAGTAATATTTCATTTTATTTTTTCTTTATTTAATATTCATAAGCATTTATTTTATGTACTAGTAGGTATAAGATCCTATCTTCGATATTCATAATTTCAATTAAAGTTCATAACGCAAGATGTGTTTAAAATAAAATCGTATATGTTCGTAAAACCAGAGCTGAAATATGAGCAGAACAGTTGTACATTTGGTGGGTTGTTCCTATATCTTGTAATCTGCGAGTTTAATAATAAACATTATTATTGTAGAAAAAACCTACATAATTTTAATTTTATTGATATTAATAATTAAACGTAATTTCATTTTGAGTTTCTAATATAGGATCTGCCAAAAAATAATTTTACTTCTATTTTGATAATAGTATTTATAAGAAACTTGGTCAAATTAAAATTTGTACTAAATTTTCAAATTACACTATATTACGAGTATTAAACTATTGCATTTTATTGTTTAACCATGTTGTTGAACAATCAATGAACAAAAATTAACTTACTAGTTGTTTTCATAAGTCAAATTTTAAATTATATTACAAAAATACGGCATGTAATTCTGCATAAGATGCAGCTCAATTTGTAGTGTATACCGTGGTGTTAGGATTGTCCTAACACCACGATGTATACTGGTATGGATACGATTCCACCCGATAGCTCGCGTCATTTCATGTTCAGAATCATTTCCAGCACATCGAAGTTAAACAGTGATTTCGAAAGCGTAACGGACTTGTATTAATTATTACAGTACTTATTTGACTGACTGATAAAAGTACTTATAACTCTTCAATTATTGAAATAATTTGAAATGTGGTGGTTATACTAATAAGTAATAATTAATTTGGTACATTTCATTCTGATATTTGGCGGTTCTGCAGCTCTGCAGTTCCTATGGTAGAACCGCCCCTGATATACACTATGCCAAAAAAATTCTACACGTTCAACTTATATCATTATTTTATATCGACTCATACAGGAAAAGTGGATCCATTTACTACTTATGCATTCTGAAATATTTTTTTAATTTATCTGCCACTTCAGTTTTTAACATAATAGATTAATTGAGACATAAATCAAAATTATAACGCCAAAGATAAAAACATAACCTACAGTAAAAAATCTGATGTTTGGATGCAGATTAAAGTGCCTATTTTCGGCCGTTTAAAATATAATTACATTTTGTTTATTTGAAATTTTCTTAACGTAATATATTAAATTTTTTATTACTGCAGCACTAAAGTACTTTATTAATTTTTTACTTATAAAGAAAAAATAGCATGTTTTATTCGAAGCAAAAGTGACTTACAAGGGAAACGCCAGGTATGCGAAATTTTGTTTTGGTTTATACTTATACTACGTATAGATTACACCTAAGACATTACGTGAATGAAATAGTAGCGCGCCATATTCAGCCAATTTTGAGAAAATCGAATTTGAAAATTTCTTATTTTAGCATGAAATAAAGTGATGAAAGATATAACTTGCAACAAAGGTTTCGTGGTAACGAGGTAGAGTGGTGGCTTTGATAAGCAAGGGTTCTAGGTTCGATTCTAGCATCGGTACTTTTTTTTTTCAACTATTTTTTTTTTAATTAATTTTCTTTTTAAGTAATATGTAAATTAACAGATATTTAATAATTATTCGAAATTATTAATTTTTCAGATCTCAAACGTTGGACGATATCGTTTTGTCTTACTAACAGTATTTTCAACCATTTCTTAAATTGATTATTATTCGAAACGTTCGAAAATTTTTGGGATTTGTTAAAAATTATATTTTTTAATTAAATAAGTATTTATTTATATATTTAATAAGAAATGAAAAGTTACATAATTGAATAAGTATTTACATATTACATGCAATATATTATTATTATACATATTAATTATTTTCTGATCATTTTACATTGTATAATTTTTTACACCGACGTTTCGCACGATCCCGGGTGGTATTCATCGTAGAAACAGGGAAAACAGTAAGTTTTACGGCATCTAGCACATCTTGCAAACGCAGATTTCGAACAGGCACAAGGTTGCTTTAGAGTATCGATAGGAAAGCAAGCTTCATTAACATTCATAAAAATGTCTCTGTCATCGCAGAGTTTTGAAGCAAACCACGCATAATTTATCATGTTAAAGAAGATTGGAGAAGACAACTGATGATGAACAATTGATTGGATTTTAATACAATCTTCTCTGGAATTTATTTCTCTTTTTTGCTCAATCAAGTAAGCACAATTCTGTAGACGTTTTATGAAATTTTTTACTTGCCTATAAAAGTACACGTCACAAGGAATGACTTTTGGAATGACTTTTATAGTACAAGTTGGTATACCTTGATCATCTTGAAACATCTCATCATATACCACTGGATTGGTTTGACCACCCCAAGAATCAATAATTAAAAGAAACCTTTCGTCTTTGACATATGGCTTTATAATATTGATAAGAAAATCTTTATACAATTTTGTTGTAAGTTTTCCTGACCTCGAAGATGTGACAAAGACATTTTGGTATTTTTTCATGTATTTGTCTACCGATTTTTGAACTCTGGGTCCAAATGAACCAGTTGTCTCTTGTAAGCATACGAAAACGAGCGGTAACAATTTTCCAGATAATGTAAGAGCATATTGTGCTGTGTAGGAATGTGTTACCTTGTCCATGTTCTGCCTTCTGATAAAAACTGCCTTTGATCCTTGATGAGCCAGAGTTCTATCAAAGGTAGACTGGTATTGGCAGCCTGTTTGGTCCGTATTGATGACGAAATTCTTGTCAAATTGTAGCATCAGAGCGCGTACCTGTATGCGAAAATTTTCTGCAGAAGCTAAGGTTTCCTCCATTGTTGCAGATTCTCTTTCTGTAACATATTTGGTAATTTTTCGTTGGCGAATTCGATGTTTTCGTTTGAATCGGTTAACCCAGGAAAGAAAAGCTTTAAAAGCAATATTTCTGAATTGGCTTGCAGCACATAAAGCCCATTCTTGCAAGTTTCGTGTGGTGACCTGCTGACAGTTTTTCCGAGCTTCCTCAAAACGATCATAAGTCCACGAATCGATTCTTTTATACTTTTCAATTAAAGATCCACCACTTTTAATATTTTCTTCCCATCTAGCTAAATCGCTCATGCGTTTTAGACGAGAGCACCCATTTTTTTGAAGAACTTTTAAGCTCCAGTTTGAGTGCGCTCTAGCTATATTAATAACTTTTAGTTTATAATCTAGTGAAATGTACTCTTTTATTTTTGTCTTTTTTTTCTGTGGCTCGGCATTGTCGCTTGAAGTCTGTGATTCCTCATCAGACAAATCACTAATTTCTTGGAAAGTATTTTCGTCGTCGATTTCATCTGACATAATAAGTTCTTCAACTAATATAATTATTAATTATAATTATTAAGAATTATAAATATCTTCTCCTAGCTGCATAGCTTCTTGAGACATTTTCGGCGAAGATTCTAATGCAACAAGATCATTTATAGCAAGGAGATGCTCATAATATACAACGGCATCCTTCAACTGTAGTTTAGATATTTCACTGCATCCGTGTTCTTGAACAGATCTATCTTCTTCTACCATCGAAGAACAAGGCACACCAATCGATTCCGCGTCCGACATAATAACTTTTTTTACGCACAGTATATATAAACTTCGGTAGAACTTCAAAGTGTTTGAAATTATGTTTTTTTCTTGTGATAATAATTTATTTAACTTTTACTTATATACACTATTGCTCAGAAGTTTGGAAACACTTCAAGTTTTTTTTAATATAAATAATTTTAGTATAATGCACTATTTAAATTTGAAATAAATTTCACACAACTTCAGTTTTGAGTTAAAAATTAAAAAATTTACGGAAAAATCTTGCTGATTGTCTATAGCAACTCGAAATAAATTTACGAATGATTTAAATTTTTGAGTGCAGCTTATTTTATATTTTAACTTACAAAAAGATCATAAACTAATAAATCTACAGTTTGGGGTAATCTACAATTACTACCAAAACATTTCAAAAAAAATAAACAAATAGTTTTAAGTGCTCAATTGGTTAAAATTTCGCCGATGTCTTCCGGCACGTGCTTTGTAGGTAAAAATCCCAACATTTGTTTATTTGTTTTTATTCAAATTTAAGAACATAGTATGCACCCGGATTTTTCCGTAATTGTTTTATGAATGCCAATAAAGCTTGCTTTCCTATCGATAAGCTAAACCAACCTTGAGCCTGCTAAAAATCTTCATTTGCAAGATGTGCTAGATGCCGTAAAACTTACTGTTTTCCCTGTTTTTACGATGAATAGCGTCAGTGTAAAATATTATACAATGTAAAATGATCAGAAAATAATTAATATGTATAATAATAATATATTGCATGTAATATGTAAATACTTATTCAATTATGTAACTTTTCATTTCTTATTAAATATATAAATAAATACTTATTTAATTAAAAAGTATAATTTTTAACAAATCCCAAAAATTTTCGAACGTTTCGAATAATAATCAATTTAAGAAATGGTTGAAAATACTGTTAGTAAGACAAAACGATATCGTCCAACGTTTGAGATCTGAAAAATTAATAATTTCGAATAATTATTAAATATCTGTTAATTTACATATTACTTAAAAAGAAAATTAATTAAAAAAAAAATAGTTGAAAAAAAAAAAGTACCGATGCTAGAATCGAACCTAGAACCCTTGCTAATCAAAGCCACCACTCTACCTCGTTACCACGAAACCTTTGTTGCAAGTTATATCATTCATCACTTTATTTCATGCTAAAATAAGAAATTTTCAAATTCGATTTTCTCAAAATTGGCTGAATATGGCGCGCTACTATTTCATTCACGTAATGTCTTAGGTGTAATCTATACGTAGTATAAGTATAAACCAAAACAAAATTTCGCATACCTGGCGTTTCCCTTGTTAATGCGTCTTCTCTGTTATTGTCAGATTTGCTTCACTTGACCGTCAACCCTATAAATTCTTCAGGAAAAGTTCTTTCCTTCAAGGTGAATTTGTTAGAAAACGATAGCATACGAGAGATTTATCAAAATAGAATAAACCAACATCTGTTGACTAAACCTACAAGAAATGAAGTAGAAGAAGAATGGAAAAATCTCAAAAATATCGTAACTCAAGCGGCTGAAGAAGCTATTGGTAAACGAAAGAAATATAGAAGAAAAAAAGGACTAAAAATATGGACAAATGAAATACAAGCAGCAGCGAAAGAAAAACAAGAATGCTACAAGAAATATCTCTCGAACCCCACAGAAGAAAACAAAGAGGTATACAACAGAATAAGAAACGAAACAAAAAAATTATGCAAAAAAGCACACGAGGAAGCTTGGGAAAGATTCATCGCAAGGATCGAACAAGATGTGCATGGTCGTCAAAATATTGCCTATAAAGTAATGAAAACGCTGAACAGAACAGAAAGAACAACAGTACCAATACAAGCTATTGATAACAAGGAATGGACTAGACATTATAAAAATTTATGGTATGATGAGACGCGAACTGAAAATAGCGAAACGTCAGAAACACACGAAGAAGTAGACGATTTAACAATTGAATAAGTAGCGGAGGCAATCAAGGGCTTGAAAAACAGAAAAGTCCCGGGACTAAACGAAATAAACGCCCAGTTAATTAAATATAGCGGTTTTCTTTTTTATCTAAGGCTACAACATTTCCTGAATACTTGCTGGAAGTCTCACACAACACCATCGGAATGGCTAAAAGCATAAGTTATATCTATCCATAAGAAAGGATGCCGAACCAACCCAAACAATTACAGAGGGATAAGCCTACTAGACGTAATGTATAAGGTATATGCAAGAGTAATAAACAAAAGGCTTAAAACTATAGCAGACGCTCTAATATCAGAAGAACAGATGGGTTTTAGGAAAGGACGATCATGTACAGATGCTATGTATGCTCATGTACAGATGCTACAGCAAATAATAGAAAAAAGGGTAGAATTTAATTGCGAAACACACATAGCTTTTATTGACTTTGAAAAAGCATTTGATAATGTAAACCGAGATACATTATGGAAAATTTTGGAAAGAAGAGGATACCCTAAACATCTAATCGAAGCCGTCAAAAGTCTTTACAAAGACACCTCGATCGTGCTGGAACTAAAGCAACAATCGGAAGACATCAAAACGAATAAAGGAGTAAGACAAGACTGCAGTATTTCGCCAACTTTATTTAACATTTACATAGACGATATGTTCAGAACATGGAAAATCAGACGCTACAAGGAATAAAACTTGGAAGAGATTTTAATTTTAACTCCATATTATATGCAGATGACAAAATAGTTCTACAAAGCAAAGAGGACGACCTACAGAAAGCAATATTTGCACTAAATAAAGTAATAACAAGATAAAACTTAAAGATCTCGATAGATAAAACAAAAATTATGGCATTCAAAGGAAATTACCCAATAAGAAGCAAAATAGTTATAGGCCACAAAATATTAAAATAAGTGAACCACTTCAAATACCTCGGAACAGACGTGACCTACAAAGAAAATCGAGAGGTAAACGAAAAAATAGCGAAATTTAGAACAGTCTGCGGCTCCATACATCGCAATCTGAAAAACACCACCAGAAAAGAAACAAGAATAAAATTCTATAAAACAATTGCCATACCAACAATTACATACGCAAGTGAAACTTGGATAGTAACAAGATCTAAAGCGCAGAAATGAAATTTCTAAGAAGCACAGCTGGGTATAAACTAACAGATAGAAAAAGGAACGAAGATATAAGACAAGAGCTGGAGATTAAAGGACTTAACAAACAAATGGAAGAAAATAGATTTAAATAGAGCGACCATCTAGAGAGAATGACTGCCGAAAGAATACCTCTAAAAGCATGGCGCTACAAACCGGAAGGAAGAAGAAATGTCGGGAGACCGAGAAAACGATGGGTACCGGAACAGGTCATAAGACCTAATCCTAGAAGTGACGAAGAAGAAGTTCTACTTTTGTTTCTAATAAATCAAAATGCTGTTTTTATGGCAATATATTTTAACAGCACATACTAACTTGTTTCTAGAGATTCAATCTGTTATTGTAATACTTAATATATTGAAAAATTTAAGAAATTTCATATTTTGTGTTATTTGATGTTGTTTGGTCAGAATTGGAAAGAACGTTAAAAATGCTAAACAAACTTTCAAATGTATCATTTTCTGCTGCATCACCATTACTATTATTTGATATGTTTGATGGATTTGTTGTCGTGGTAGTTGATGTTAAATTTGCTTCTGTATTTTGATTATCTTTTTCAACCATCGTTGACGTATAATTTAATTCACTGGGACGGGGTGCAGATTCAACCAGATTTGATAATTTCGTCATTGAATCGTAAATAGCATTATTTGTGTCTTCGCTGAATTTTACAGTATTACTATTGGGCGCTGCACCAAGAAGTGGTCTTTCGTTGCCTACTCCTAATTAGAATAATTTATATTATAACCTAAAATGTTGTGTTGTTTGTACCCACCTTCCTCCTTTTCTACTGATGGAACATTAGTTGAAAGAGAAGTTTCGGTTGTCGTTATTAAATTGCTTACAATTGAATTAAACAAACTGGATATTTGATTCTCCAAATCAGGATTATCTTCAATTATATTTTGACCATCTACTAATGAGCCGGTTTCTTTTACAACTACATTCAAAACGTCAAGTATTTGATCAATATCTTGTTCCATTAACCAATTACTATCGTAATTATTAGTAAAATTATTAACGGGTGCTCTGCCTGGATAAATTTTTAAATAATATTTATGAAATTTAACCAATCGCTTCCTTAATATCAATAAGTTAATCATTTCTTTACTAAACAAACCAGGGGGGTTCAGTTTTAAATTAAGATCTATTAGCTTAATCCAAACATCTACATAGTCCTTTCTGTCGAATGCGTCTAAAAGTTCTTCCATAAGTTGTAAAGAAGATATTGCAGTATTAGCAGTTACTAAAAATGTTTTCTTTTAGTTATCTACCACTGATTTCAATCTATGAGATACTTACATTTAGAGTTAGAATTTTTTAACAGCACTGCTAATATCATACAATATTTAAGCAGCATAGCAACAAATTTTTAATTCATTAATTATATTATTCAAAAGATATTATTATGGTTTAAAACTTGCACTAATGGGGTTTAGTAATAAAATAAGCAATCTTAAATAGTATTTGTATTATACTGAATTGTACAATTACCTATACTGGTCTATTTAAAAAATATATAGTTAACTATTTATGGTCATAGCTATCAGCCTTGAGAGATAAGGTAATTGCATTTTCTGGCACGATATATAAATTTTTATAAATTGCAAATTATTCGACATAACATAACTTGTAAAAGAAAGTCAACAGCGGCCATGCTTAAATTTCAAACCCTGAGTACAGCTCTGTGTTTCTAAAATAAATCGATCAACTTTCAAGGCTCAAGGTTCACATTTTGGATATAATATTCTTGACAAGCCCCTCCACAAAAGCAATATTATTCGTTTGTTGAGTTTTTAAGATAACACTGATAAAATACATTTCGTCATTAAATTAAATTAATCAGTTTTACATTTTTTTACACTCAACACAATGGCAGCAAGAAATTTATCTCGTGTTATTTTCAGTAAAATCCAGTTAAATATAACTCAACAACCTAATTGTGGAAAAACATTAAGATTGTTTAGCTCGAGTGTTAATCCAGGTAATAATAAATTATTACTTTTTTAGGTTAGAATATAAAAATTGCAAAATTTCTGACCCAGCAACAAATTTTTAGGTTATAAGTAACTTAATATGTGAATTTTAAGCAAGTTCGATTCTAAGTTCAAGGTTTATTTATAAATTTGTTTCACACTTCGTTTTACAGGGTCGTCTCGTGAAATTTTACTTGGCGTAGAAAATTACATATTTTTCGCACAGAATATTATTTAAACTTTCAAGTAGAAATAAAGTTATTCGAAATCACCGGTAAATCGAGATTATTTTATAATTTAACTAGGGCTAGGATGAATTATGTAATAATAATCTGTTAATAGGATACCTATCTCAAGGCCGTATTCTCAAGTCTGCATTCCCTACTCACTAACCATAATTTAAATTATTTGAACTATGCTAGCAGTACCGTAACTAGGACGATAGGCGCTAGGCCCTCACCTCGGTCGCAATCTTCTAAAAACGCTCAAATAAAAAATACACTTGTTACACTTGTGTGTTGAGAATAGCGACCATTAGTCCCTATGTCGTGTATTTGTGCAAATCACATGATCCTGTTCTAGTTCAATCAGATTTAAGCAGGTCAATTCGCGTCAAGCCATCCACATTATCCATCTTTGTACGGTCTGATCAGAATATACTGTTGAATAAATAAAATCTAGAATTGGCTCATGTATTAATGATCAATAAGATAAGTTTTAGATAACTTAATATGCCACTTATGACTTAAAATTATTTTTTTTTTAATTCTGCTCTAATTTGAATAATAGTTTTAGCGGAAGATTTTTGCCAATTTTTCTGTTTTCAATTGGTTATTAAAAATATAGAATTTTTAATAGATAGATTTCCATTTTCTATGCGTAATTACGGGTGCCAATTTAAAGTTAATTTAATATTAAAATTAGCGCCTTTGTTTCATTTAATTTAATTTGTAAACTTTTTGAAAGTTAAATGTTTACAGGCTCATGCATAGTCAAAAAGTTGACTGTTACTTAAAATCGATCTAAATGACAGTTTTGTTGATTGGTTGCCAGGTAATATTTAAAATGATGCTAATTAGTGGCCAACTTTTTGACTACACATAATGCTGTTTATGTATATAAATCGTTCGTTTGTTGTTATAAATCAATTAGAAAAAAGATCGTTAATAATTGTTTAAATTTTTGTCCGTTTTTAATTTCATTAATCGATTAACAGTTGGGTCAAATGATCTTGAAAAATAATATTCCTCGTAGGTTTCATATTGCACAATATTTTTGGGATATTGTATATGACAATCTTACAAGTATTTAATTAAAGAAAAAAAAATTTTTAATTATGGAGACTCAGCACACAATATTATTATGCTTTTATTTACATTTTGTAATTTTTTGTAACCAAGGAAGATAGCGGATTCCTGTATTTACTCACGAGCTTAAATTTTTATTTATTTCATCAGTAGGTGTAATATTTACCATATTTATTATATCAAATTTGTATTTATTATTATATTATCATGAAATTTACGTATAGAAACCTATTGGAAAATTATATAATTAATAAAAAAAACTATTTATTATATTTTTAGTTTATTGTATATTAAAGGTTGAAAGTGAATCCTTTGTCGTTCAATTTCTAAGCCTGTTTTTTAAATGAACAATAAAACCTCTATTATAGCAATAAATAATAATAAAACTAGACGAAGAAAACTAATATTTAACAATCACCAATGAAACTTTCGGCCTGTTCTGTTCTTACATTTTTGGACTTCATTCATGGTACTAATTTTTTCGCGCAATAGATTTTTTGAATCTTTTGGTTACTGTCAGAAAATCGGACCCACGATTTCAAAAATTTTATCTACACTATAGGAAAGAGGACAATTTTCTGAGTATATTAACACAAAATTTTTTTAAGATTATGCAATAGTTGTCGAAATAACGGCATTTTAAAATTACGAAAAGAAGGGAGATGTAATATGATACACCCCGATGCGTGACGGTCGGTCTCACGTTGAGGTACGGTCTCGTCGGTGACGGTCTCGTTTTGTTGACGGTACGAGTGCTTTGATATACTCTTAATGTTGTTGTCAGTCGCGGTCGATTTTTCTTTACTGCGTCTGCCACTATTCATTCATTTAATACCACCGATGACATAACAAGTTTATGAAACTGGAATTGGAGTTCCCCGACACAGAAAACTTCAGCATCGACGTACTAAACTCGATTGACAATCGTGTTTCAAATCGCGAAACTGTTTTTTCCCGTTTTAGGTACATCCTTTCTCAACCCCCTTTTCTGGCCATCACTGCACGACCCGCGAGACATCCGAGACGGTTCACCACGACATAGACGCGTACGCTTTTTGAGGTTCAAATAGCTGTTCGCCCACAAAATCCCATTTTGTTAGTTTTCGACACACTTTGGCAAACTTCGGTTAAACTTCTTCAAAGTTCAAAATTCAAAATTTTTAATTCCCCTTGTTTAAATTTATTCACCACTCAGATCGACGCGGCCAAACCCGCGTCAGCATATATTTTGATCCAAGATCTCCAACGCCCGTTACTCACTCACCAGATGAAGAAGATTAAAGCGCTTACGGCGCTAAACGCTTCGCATTGCCATTCCGCTACGCTAGTCGCGGTCGACACCCGGACGAGTTTTATGGCTTCGAGTTCCACCCTTGGCGAGTTCTGTCATTCTTCAGGGATATTTTTAAATTGTTATGAGTAAGGTGAAAAAATAAAACAGGCCCGGAGGGCGCCCACCGGGCCTGCCTTATTTTTTTGCCTTGCTCAACACGGCTAATCATGCAGCCGTGTTAAAAGGTGTATCTAAAATACATGTAAATTTTACATTTTTAAAATCGATTTTTTCGAAAACTTTTGCATTATCCTACAAAATTTTTGTTCTAGTATGCTTAGAAAAGTGTCCTCTTTCTTAGAGTGTAGATGAAATTTTGAAAATCGTGGGTCCGATTTTCTGACAGATCCCTATCTTTTATAATCTTTTTAATTTAATTTCAGGGTCCAACTATGAATACATCTTAGTTGAAAAGACAGGTGCAAAAAATAATGTAGGTGTAATTACTTTAAATAGACCAAAAGCGCTAAATGCTTTATGCAATGGATTAATGACCGAAGTCGATCAAGCTTTGAAAACGTTTGAAAAGGATAAATCAGTAGGCGCAATAATCATCACTGGTAAAGATAAAGCATTTGCTGCTGGTGCTGATATTAAGGAAATGCAAAATATAACTTTTGCTCAATGTATCAAAGATAATTTTTTGAATGATTGGAATTCAATTGCTAAAGCCAGAAAGCCTGTCATTGCTGCCGTAAATGGATATGCTGTAGGTTTTCTTTTTCATTTTTTTATTTAAAATTTAATTTTGTTTTTATTTTAGTTAGGCGGAGGTTGTGAAGTTGCCATGATGTGCGATATCATTTACGCTAGCGAAAAAGCGAAATTCGGTCAACCAGAAATTCTTCTAGGAACTCTTCCTGGCGCAGGTGGTACCCAACGTTTGCCAAGATACGTCGGTAAATCGACAGCTATGGAAATAGTGCTCACAGGTAAAAACGAGCGAGCTTTACAGTATTCGGGTATGATGTGTAACATCTGACATCTCACCTTGCTAGTAAGCAATATTATTATTTGAAATAATTAATAATTATAAATCATTTAAAAATTGCAAAGTAGATGGAACGGCATTACGTTACCAGTAACCGTAACTTCAATCTGTAACAAATAATACGAATTAAAACAATTTAATTAGATGAACTCTCATAGCGTAGTCATTATGTGTTTGAAACATAATTACATCATTGGGTGATTGCGAGTTCGAACCTCACGCCGGACAAAGTTTTTTTAATGGCATTTTATAATACATATTATGTATTCCGATAAAATAATTTTGGCGATCTTTAATTAAATCAAATAGTGCGCGCTTTTCTGGCTTCCTGTTACACATTTCCGTCCCATTTCACGAAATTACCCCTATAAGCGAGCGGAAAGATGTTATACAATCAAAAATGTTACTTACTATTACGTATATGCGTTTCATAAAAATGTTTTTTTAATAGGAAACCATATTTCGGCAACGGAAGCTCATAAAATTGGTCTTGTAGCGCGAGTATATTCTCCAGAGCATCTTTTACCAGAAACTATCAAGATTGCAGAAAAGATTGCCAGCAATTCACAATTAGCTGTTATTTTGGCAAAGGAAGCAGTTAACAAAGCCTATGAAACAACACTTGAGCAAGGTCTTGACTATGAAAAAAGATTATTCCACGCTTCGTTTGCTACAAAAGACAGAAAAGAAGGAATGACCGCTTTTGTTGAAAAACGTCCAGCAAATTTTACTGATGAATAATAATTTTAACCAGTTTCATTTTTCTAATAGTTCTGCCTATGTTTTTTGTAAACCATTTTTGAAAAATATATTCATATAAATAAAAGTTTCTTGTAATTATTTCAAATTAAATATCGTTTTAATTTTAGCAGTTAAGCCGAGGAAATCTAATAATTTATCTATTTAAAACTACTGTAAGCTGGGGCTAAACGGACGCTCTTTTTAGTTTTTCAAAACCAAAACCTAGACATTGTGAGTCATGCCTAATTTTTCTTTACCTAAACCTTCTATATTGTGGTGTTACAAAATGGTTCGCACCCACCCTGTACATTTTTGTAGAAAAATTTCATTTTGTAAGTTTGAATTTGATAAGATTATGAAATTAGACAGGTGGAGGCGAATCAACGGAAATGCAAAGCCTTTGGCCGATAGCGACCGCCGGAGCCTGTTGTGCTCCGAGGCAGATTTTGGCTCGAGGCAGATTTTGAGATTTTTGATTTAAAGTTTGAATTTATGCGAATGCATTATTGCGCCTTTTTTGAAATTGTGAGTAAGGTTTTGATTTGATTTAATAAAGTGAATTTTGTGCGTTCTCATGATTGCGTATTGTTTGGAATTTTGATATTTGGATTTTGATGATTTTTATAAGTTGCTACCGAGAGGTAGTGGATTGATTTCGAAAAAGAAGCATTTCAAGTTATAAATTCGATTTGCATTTAAAATTGGTAAAATTAAAAGTTAAATTCGTAGGAACAAATGGTGCGATAGATAAGTTGACGTTTTCGATAAAGTTAAATTAAAGAGTGCCATGCACGGCGAAATTTAATAATTTAAATTTCATAATTTTTGGAAACGAATCAATGAAAAATTTTTTTGATAAATTATATCATTACAATATATTGCAGTGATCCTTTCAAAAAGAGTAGTTTTCACATGCACTATAAGTGCTCCAAGCTTGCTCTTAAATGCGGGAGATGAGACGGTCGTATCTCAGGTTGGGTTCTATCGTTTTCAAAAATAAAATTCTTCTAATGCAAATAAAAAATAAATTCTCCAAAATAAATCTTCTTCAAAAATTAACTTTTCTTGCAAAAATAAAACCAACTGTTTTCAAAAAAATATTCCCAATTCAAAAAAAAAAGTAAATGCTTTTCCAAAAATTAATTCAAATTCAAATTTAATGTTAAAATAAAATTTCACTTTATAGGGAACGAAGTTTGATTTCCCTTATCCAAAACGTCGGCTTATCTACCTCGCACGTTCTTTTCTTACGAACATAATTTTAATTTTCCAATTTTATAATGCAAATTCAAATTTATAATTTTAACTTCTCCTTTTCCAAATCAATACCATCGCTCGGCAGCAACTCACCAAAAAATATTTAAACCAAATCAAAATTTCAAATTATACGCAGTATTGCAATCGCATAAATATCACTTTATTTAATCAAAAATTATAACTCGCAACTTCAGATCAATTAAAACAAAAAAAATCTCAATAATTTACGAGCCAAAAGTCGCACCGCTTACTCTTGCGGCGACCCGTGGCAAAAAACCTCCTATCTCCTCCGATTCGCCCCTACCTCTCTAATTTTTCAATCCTACAACTTAAAATTACTGAAATCAAAATTTTCATCAAAATGTATAAGGTGGGTGCGAATCCCTTTGAAACACGACAATATCCTAATATTTTTTTGTCAGGTACTATTAGCTTAGTTTTAAGTTCATCATTTGATAATTTGTTAAAATAAATAATTACATTGATTGAACAGATTATGCAAACATTTCGCCGCCTTGAAACTTTCACCTTGATGCCTGAAGAATCTTTTGCTTGGATCAAATGTACGTTTTATGACACATTTGTTGGATTTCCTCGCCTGTCTTCGGTCCTATAAACTCACCACAAAAAACAGAACATTGACTCCCAATAAAACAATATACTATTATCGCTGCAAAAAAGCTAACTTTCGTGTTCAGAAAATAACGACCTCCAATTATTAAATTTGAGTTTTTAAATTTTGTGCATCAATACATCTTAAAAACATTTTTGATTAATTTCAGAAAAGAAATTCAAATATGCCCTATTTTACTGTACCTACAAGCTTGAAAGAAAATTGACATTTTTATCAAGGATTACTTATTCGCTTTGTTCAAGGTTCAACAAATTCAAACAATAGCCAGGTGTTGTAAACAATACACATCACCTGGTTTTTGATCGCTGGGTTTCTCACAGTTCAAAAATAGCTTAGAGCAAATTCGTGCGCATAGAAGTTACCAAATTATTTCTACATACGAGGATATTATAGCATTCCTATCTTACAGTCATCGCAACGGGCGGAAAGAAATCGAATCGTCATTAAAAAAATTTAAAAAGACGTCTGAACGAAACGGAAATACTTTCCTGCGCGTACAATTCTTGTGTCTCGGTCGTAGCCATCGCGACGGCGCGACGTCATCACGAGAAATTCGATAAAATTATAACCAAAATGAAAATACTTATGTGTTAGGTGTGTTCGATCCTGTGCGCATTATTTACTGGATTTATTATCATTCGCAAGTTAATTTAGGTTATTCCAGATAGCAAACAATAAATTAATGCAATGATAAACAGGTAAAATTATATTATTTACGAGCAAGTCATAATATTTCAAATCAGATAATAATGATAATGTAGTATGTAAGAAAATTCAATATTAATTTAACAAACGTCAATTCCTTAAAAATAGCATTAAAATTGAGTATTAAATCATTTTACAACAATCTAGCAAAAATTTTAGGTATTTGCAATTGAAATTTATTACAATTTAATTAAAATGTTTAACTTTAGGTAAATGGCTACCTGCTTCCCTATTTGCAAAAGAAAAAAGTTTACCAAAAAAGATATAGAACGATTCAGTAGTCGAATCAAACATGTACTGGAAGATAACGATGCCCGCAAGATATTTAAAGAATACTTACACGAAGTGCAGAGAAGAGACATGCTGAAAGTTCTAAAATTATGGGAAGATGCTAATATATTTTTAAAACTAGATGAGCCATTCGATGAGGAAATACTGATGGAGCAAATTTGTGACATTGACGATTTTAATACAAATCCATTTTTAAGTTTGGGTGAAAATGGTCAAAAATTACTCTACGTTAACCAAGAATGTGCCAGAATATTGAACAAAATGTTGGACATTTTTATCAAATATTTAGAACAGTTTCATAAGAAATAATAACTATATTTCATAACTTTATATGCACGGTTATCTTGTAATTTACTGTAATTAGCATAAATAAATTTTTTTTTACGGCGATAACCTTCTTTAACCCTAATCACTTATCTTTATATGATATTAATATTTTCAGAAAATTTAAAAAATACAAATTATATACAGGATAACTAAATGGGTTTATTATTTCAGTATTTAATTTAGGTTAAATAGATTAATAGTATATTACGTGCCGAGGTAAAAAATGCTTCATTACAGGCGAACGCTAAGTTAGTTGACTGCGACTGAATTGAAGCTTGACACCGAGGTATGTATACAATTTTATTCACAATCAGTTTGTAAATAATTAAATATCAACAAATTTTATTTTATTAACGATCATTTTTTGTTAGTTCCATTTCTTGCCTACCGACATTGCAGGTCAGGAAGTGACTACTTTCCACCCTAGGTTGGAAAGAAAAACAAAATAGCTTTCTGATTGGTTGTCAAGTGAAGGTAAATAATAAACTGCTTCCGAACTTTTTAAAAGTCAGGGATGTGTCAATTACTAACTGATTGTAAATAAACTGTTATTAATTTCAGTTTTTTTTTAATTAGAAGGTACTCAATTAGACTTGTATATAGTATTTAGTGCAAGAAAATGCCGTGATGATCCCATATAAATTTAACTCGGTTTTATGTATAAACACTATATAAAAATTAAATTAACGAGATTCCACAATTGTGTTTCCTATGTTCATGTTAATAGAGCAATAATATATAATTATAAAATATAAGTGCTATATAAATACGTTGGCTTGGCGCAAAAATTAAAAAAAAATAGTATATTATACATTAGGAAGGGCAAAACAGTATTATTAAGCGTTCGTTTTTTTTTTGTTTAAAAATTTTCAAATAATTAGTAGGAATTTTTTTAGATGAGTGCTACGTACGTTAATAACATCGAAACACGTGGTGGGTTAAGGTATCTGAATGAATTTACGTAACTTCCGGTTATTTGTATCCAGCGACGTCTCGTCAGAGGAGGTATATGCCTCTGAAATTCTGAACTATTAAATTATTTAAATTTCGATTTTACAAAACTTTTAATTTTTTATAAATATTTTATTTTGCCTAAAAATTTTATTAAATGAAGTGTCCGCAACTAATACATAGATATACATGCTTATACGTATACATAAACTGACAAAATATAATATAAGTTATAAAAAATATATAAGTATAAGAGCTTTGGCAATTCATAATAGTGCAATCACAATTTAATCTATAATAATCAATAATCCTTGTCAACTCTCTCTCTACCCTGTCTTCGTATTGTCTCCTTGTTTTGGTCTTCTTCAGATCTTCCAGTTCTATTCTTTTGGAACTTGTATTGCGCATTTTGCATTTTGGTACATTTTGCTTGATTTTTGCAATCACCAAGTAATGATCTGTGTCCGCGTTTGCGCCTCTATAAGATCTCACATCCAGAATCACTTTCTCCGTTCTTTGCGATGATCATGATGATGAACATGATCTATTTGGTTTCCTACACTGTTACTTCCTCCCGGCCATACCCATGTTATTTTATGTAGTTTCGGATGCTCAAATTTAGTGCTACTTATTACCATATTCGTCGCTTCTGCCAGTTCGCACAGTCTGTTACCATTATCGTTTGATTTTTCGTGTACAGTATGTGGATGATGTGGAAAACTTAGTAAGCACTCCAACCAACACAGAGATCATAGAAACAATAGAAAGAATGAAGAATGGCAAGGCCCCTGGAGTGGATGGCATAGAGATGGAACTCATAAAATACGGAGGAGGAGTGGTAAAAGAGAGATTGTGCGAGATGATCAGAAAAGTGTGGGAAGAAAAGAGAATGCCTGAAGAATGGAGCGAAGGTGAGATAGTTAAAATGAAAAAGAAAGGAAAAGCCGAAGAATGCGCGAACTACAGAGGTATCACGCTGCTGATCTCAGCGTATAAGGTGTTGACGGCATTATTACATAGCAGATTGAGTGAACACACAAAAGATTTTACGAGCGAAAGTCAATACGGATTTGTAAAAAGAAGATCCACAGTTGATGCCATACATGTTTTAATGCAGACAATGGAAAAATGCCACGAACACAACATTGACATCTGCTGTTTGTGGATTTTAAGCAGGCGTTCGATAGGTTAAAGAGAAGGGAGCTGTTCAGAATACTAAAAGAAACGATACCAAAGAAATTGCAGAGATTAATCGAGATGACACTGAATAGCTCCAGAGTAAGCATTAGAACACCAATGGGTAGAACAGCACCTTACCAAATAAATGGCGGTGTCAGGCAGGGGGATGCGTTGTCGGCGACGCTATTTAATCTTGTGATAAGTAAGATAATCAGATACCTAGACGAAGGAACGATAACAAATAAGGAAATAGAGATGGTAGCGTATGCTGACGATGTGGTGTTGGTATCGAGATTGCGAAAGAAGATGATTGAAACTTTTAGAGAAATGGCAAGTGAAGCTGAAAAGATGAGGTTAGATGTGAATGCCAGGAAAACAAAATATATGAAATGTGATAGAAACGAAGAGCATATGAGAAGTAGTTTGGCGGTGGACAGATATGAGTTTGAAGAGGTGGAAACATTCTGTTACCTGGGTGTAATGATAGATAGAACAGGAAAAAGAAATGAAGATTTGGAGAGAAGAATCAAGGCAGGCAACAGAGCATTTTATGCAAACAAAAAGGTAATAACGAATAAACAACTAACGAGGAGCACAAAACTGAAAATATATAGGACATTAATCAGGCCGGTGGTGACGTATGCCGCGGAAACATTGTGCATGTCGGAAATGGAGAAGGAACGGCTAAGAATCTTCAAGCGTAAAGTGTTGAGAGCGATATTGGGACCCGTGAGAGAGACAAATGAGGAACTAAGACGTCGAATGAATTGTGAAATAAGGGAAACTATGAATGGGGAAGATATAGTCAAGATAATTAAGGCCCAAAGAATTAGCTGGATGGGGCATATAATGAGGAAGAGCAATACATCAGCGATAAGAAAAATAACATTATGGAAGCCAAATGAACCTAGAGCGAGGGGTAGGCCAAGAGTAAGATGGTGGGACCAAGTTGTGCAGGATCTTGGGACCATGAAAGTGAATCGATGGAGAGAGAAGATTGACGACAGGGGGGGATGGAAGAAGATTGTGGAAGCAGCCAAGAGACACGCAGGACTGCGAAAAGAAAGAATGAAGGAAAATTGTTTGGGACAATATGTTTTTTGTAAGATGGGGATTAATCCACCCCAGTAAACGGATTTGTGAATCTCAGCAAGAGATAGCAATATTCAGTTATGAATGTAATGCTGTAAATAAATAAATAAATCAATAATCATAAAGTATATGATTAACCTCCTCAGATGAATAATCTACGTCGCAACTGGATATTGTATCTCAATCTCATTCGTTTTAAGATGAACTCTTGTGTTGCAAGTAGTGCTTGTTTTTATATAGATTATGCATACGTTGTCTAATAAATTAAAAATAAAATTTTAATAAGCCATTTCCACTACAATAAATTGACGCTGAACAACTGATTGGGAAATCTACAAAGTAAATATGCCATATTATTTGTCAATTATTCTTAGTCCAAACCTTTAAATGTTAATTTGTTGTTTTCATTGTTTTTTTAGATATTATTTTTCTGTGTAAGTATATATCGTGGGCATACAGGTAAAAGTGACCAAGTCAAAAAATAGAATTTCGAGATAAATCAAATTGAATGTTTCGCATTTTGCGAAAAATCAGTTTTATAATATTTTTAATTCATTTTTTCGAATAATGAAACATGTTCAATACGTTATTAGAACATAGACGTTTTTTTCAGACCTGTGTCTTACATTTTTACGGACTTAATCATTTTAACTCATTTCCACAATTTTTTGACTTAGTCACTTTTACCTGTATGCCCACGATATGTTTGCTTTACTTAATAGTTAAAATTCATTATTTTAATATTTCGTGTAGTTTGTTTATTTTTGTTTTACTTCTTCATGTTAACTAATGAATTTCGAATTTCGAACGCTTTATTTCAAACTCGATCTAATTCAAAACCCTATTTTATTTGGGCGTAAAGAATCGGTGAAGTTGACAAGTTTCTTAAAATAGATACTTGGGCAGCAGCTCTTCCAGGTTTATATTCCTATGAATGATATTTTTTTAGATCTATTTGGAGCTATTTTAATATTCTAATAATAATAATAAAAGATTATGCTATTCTGGATATCGTAGAATGCTTCAACTCGAGCAAAATATTATGAAAAAGATTAATATTTAAATCGTAAATTTAAGGTACCTATCCATCGCGAACTAGAATATTAAACAATATAAAAAATTGTCCTAGATTATTAAATTATGTAATTATTTTGGTTTAGTACCTATAGACATTGAAATAAGTTTTTTTTTCATTCTTATGATTATGTATAGATCAAAATAAAATTCATTCTACCTTCTGATATTCTGAAGAGAATTCGTGTTGGTCTGGAGAGGCTTTATAATCAATATCAATTTATTAAAAAATATGATACCGAAAGTTTTAAATAGTATAAATAGAATATTAAGATAATGCTTCTTTATTATTATTATAATCACACCACTACTTAATATTATTTATGTGCTAAGTTTACTTTACAAAGAAAATTTAGCATTATTTGTTTACAATATTATTTATTTTTTAAAAATTGATTCTAAAATTTTATAAAATTTGCCAAAACCTACGTCATCTTTATCGCTTTCATCTTCTCTTGCTTTTTTTATTAAATTATTAATGATGTCTTTAGAGCTTTTTCCATTAATAAGTATATTTTGAGCTTCGTTTTTAAGACTTACAAGTAACATTTGCCTTTGCAAAACAGGAACTATTAAATTATATTTATTTATTTTTGTGTTTACTTCATCTACTAATTGTTTATGTTTATATACTGCGTTACTCCATTTTATATTTTGTTCTATGGTTAATGGAAACGGAGGAAAGTTGACACGTTCACGACACAATGTATTTCGAAAATCTTCTAAATCACCTCGTATTTCTTTTTGTAAAGATATCCATTCCGGAACAAATCCATTATCTATTAATATCTATAAAAAATTGAGAATGACAAAAATTTTAAATACAAAATTATTTTTACTACCTCATTTAATTTGTACGTTATAAAATCAACATAAGGATTTTTATTCCTATTTTCGTTTAAAGGTTTTCCACTTCCAGAAAGATTATCAAATTGACCTTTTGACATGGATTCTTGAATTAAATCTTCCACCAAACGTTCAAGTCCTTGCCTGATATATTATATAGGTACACAAGTTGTACATTTTAAACAAAATAAAATAGTTAAAATTAATCTTACTGTGTCTTAATATTTTGTTTTACTGGTTCTTGAGTAGTTAAAGATGTTTCATTTTCGCCAGCTTTTAATAAACGATGATTCATAATATTTTGTGAAGCTTGTAGAGTTCTATAACTCATGTATTGCTTTTCTCTTTGAAATATATTTCCAAATCCTAAACCTTCAAAGCTTAAATATTGCCGATGTTGTGGAGAAGTGTGCTATAAATTTAAAATCGCAACTTCAGGTCAAAGTATTTGAACTCCCCCTTTTTCTTTTTAATTAATATAGCATTGCTTTAAAAACCAAATTCAAAAAGTAGCAAGTGCAGTGTTAGAAATTCAGTATTCATTGTGTATTTACAAAAAAATCTTAAATTTTTCTTGTGTAATTTTCAAAAATAAAATAATGGGAATTTTTTCAAGTTACAAAAGAAATTTAATTTTTTAAAATATGTAGATACTCGAAAATACAACGAATTTCAAAATATACCTAATATTATTTCCACGATAGAAGGGCATATACATTGCCCTTTAAAATCAAGTCTAGTGCTATAATTTTAAGTCATTTTTGTTTAGAAACGAAACGCTACAAAAACTTAAATAATAGCTAGTTTCCACAAACAATTAAACCTTTATGCATGCAAGTATAAAAAGAATTTAATTCTGTCCATATGAACTTTGTTTTAAGCGGAAACCCAAGATTTGAAAATTCCGAAATTCAATTCTCATCCAGTTTCAAGATTGGTTGGAAATTAGCTATTATTGGAATAATTTAAATATACGACAAAATATTCTATTTTTTCGTTACCACAACATCTGGTCCTTCTGAATTATTTTCTTCGTCAATAAACAAATTTTCTTTCAATTTTTTATCCATTAACATTCGAAATGCTTCGTCTATCTAAAATATTTAATTATATAAAAAATCCAAGTGAAAAAAGAGTTAAAATTTGGATTAATACTTCTTGAAATTTTTCAGCACTGGCTTCGGAAGTGTTATTGTCAGGGTGGAATTTTTTCACCATTCTTATGTATGCATTTTTAATTTCTTCCGAATCACTACATTCTGATATCTCCAAAAGTTGATAGTATTTCTGTAAATATGATAACATAATTCAACTACATAGGTACCTAATACTTAATATTTAACCAACATTAAAATTTAGATAAAAATACAAACCTTATATTCTATTTCTTTTTTAATTTTACTACTAAATTGTACACTTCCACTAAAAGAAAGATGGAATTTAATTTTTTTTAAACTGTATAACGCCATTTCATTCTTCACTAAATATTTTTATCTGAAAATATTGAATTTAGTAAAATTGTTCAATTAACATTTGTTTGATTTTGCTATACCTATTATATTTTTATTTGATTATTTTCTCAATTTTTATTGGTTTCTTTTTAAACGTTTTAGTCAGCTCTTTGAGATTTTCGTGCATAATAATTCTTGGTGGATTAAATTGTTAAAATATAAATAAAACTTTAATTTAAAAAATTATTGTGTTGGTATAATATAGTGTATTAAAAGTGGAAAGTGATTTTTGTGTGTTAATATAAAACATTTTGTGACCACAATTATAATAATCTGACATGTGAAATTTATCAACAATTAAAAATTTATATTTTTAAATAAACAATTAAAAATTAATTTTAATGATTTTTTTTAATTTTCATTCTCGAAAGTGCCAAATTATGCAGCTTTTGCTATATAATGCACCATTGGAAGCGGTATAGCGTACTACTCTGGAACATTGGATGATACGGGCCAGTGGAAAGTCCGAATGTTTGTTAAACTAATTTTGTGCTTATATCTGAAAGAATGATGCCAGTGCAGATACTCGCAAGTTCGGTATCGATCAATATAATCCAAGTATACACTCCTACAATCGACTGTAGGAGTGTTATACATACTACTAAGGGAATGTCGTCAGGGTTGGCCACCCTTTTAACTTTTGCCCATAACTTCCGTGTAAGAAAAAATTTTGTTGATTTAAGCACATGATCAGAAAGATCTAGGAATAAAGCTACTTTCGAGGCAATCGCAAATTGATTGGGTAAAAAATAGAGAACTTATGTGAGAATTTAAAAAAAATGCTGTCAAGGTTAGCCCAATGCTGTCTAGGTTGGCCCACCGTTGAGAATAGCCAAATTCATGCAAAAAAATTGACTGGATGAAATAATAAACCAAATTCATTTTATTTTTATTCGATTGAGTGAAACTTTACAATATAATATCGCAGAGAACTGATTTACATGACACATAATTCCGAATCACCGTTTTGGCAAATAAAATAGCTCCTTGCCATGTTGGCACATTTCAAATGCACATTTTTCTTGCATTTAATGCATGCAATAGAGTTGTTGTGGTTCAGGCGACGAAGCATTCGCTTCCAAGCAGATTATGCATTTACCAACGTGTATTTTTTTGCAACGGTCCAACCTTGACTGTCAAGGTTGGACTTGTTGTCAAGGCTTGACAACAAGTTTCATCGTCACATCGCGTCACACTACATCCAAACAGGTAGCGAAATTGAATGTTTTCCTTGAATAATTTTTAAAGACTATCCACATAACACATTTTAGATGCTTATCTTAACGAATTAATGTTTTTCCTCCAAGTTTTCATGCTCTATTTGCAGCTGCTGGAAAACTTTTTTTGTCTTGGTTCAGTGAATGAGTGCACAACACGTTTCAACATTACACCCCGAGATCAGCAATGGCACGAAAAGTTCGTTATCATTGAGGAATGTTTTGCCACACTCGCACATAGGTGGTTTCAGTGATCTACACTGAAAAATCGCAGTGGGCCGACCTAGACGACAGGCCAACTTTGACAACATTCCCCTATATAATAAAATACATCATGTCTTGAACGGACTGCCAAAGCAAGAAATTACAGTATTAATGGATGACTTTAACTCAAACATTGGAAAGAAACGAACCGCAAAACATATGGATCACATGGAATGAGTGAGAGAAATGAATGTAAAAAATAACTTAAAATTTTTTCAAACAAACATGGATTAAACTCCCAACAAGAAGGTTATATACATGGAAATCATCCAAAGACTCATCTGATTTGTCAATTACGAAGAAAATTCGTGGAGTGTCTTGGAAAGAAAATATACAAGGTATAACAAAGTTCCGAGGAATATCTAGACACATCCAAGTAATCAAAAGCATCAAAAAGAACATCCCATGTCAGATAAGAATACAAAAAAAAGACTTGGATGACGAGTGAAATCTTGGAACTTATTGAAAGAAGCAAACAGATAAAGAACCCAGTGGTATATAGAAAAATACACAAAATTTCTACTAATAAAATAAAAGAAACCAAAGTACAAGAGATTTTAGTTGACTAGTTGACTACAGCAAAAATGTAAAATTAATAAAATTTAAATTATAAAAAAATGAATGAGAACAATTTTGATAAAAAAGATTATTGCCCTCAATACTATTTTTGCTTGTTTCACTGGCAATACATTTTTTCCCCCCCCCCCCCCCATAATGAACTTGGTTGCACCTATGATGCCACGGTGCTCAGCTACATATCATAATGACATAGTTACAAGTAGAAAATCCCACCTTGTATATAATTTATTTTTTTATACTAAAAGTTCAAGTTCATGGTTGATAACACTGGTTGATAGCCATGCTATTTGACGCAAAGATTTGCCACGCGTAGGTATCTCGTGTAAAGGTTGTTTTCCAAGATTTAGGCGACTTTATACGAAAGTAAAAACGTTTATTAAATTAATAATGTCATGAAACTGTCGCATTAACAGTTAAAACGTTGTATTACACGCTAGAGACTGCTTTGCAGTTTTTAATTATCAAAGTTTCTTTATTAGTTGAACGTAAAAAATTATTTAAAATCAGTTTTCCAATCGTGTTGAATTTGTGCGACAAAAGTTGCCTAGACATTTGGTCCGGTTACAAATATTTGTTATGTCAGTTTATTGAATATTCAAGATGGCCGAGAAGAAGAAAGGAAAACGTCGCAAGGAGGTATGTTTTGACATTTTTTAAATAATTTACAAAGGTCATCATTATTAAATCAATTTTAAAACATTAAACACGTTTAGGGTTTTCAAAAATACTTCATTCTCATACAGCATATTCCATTTAACTGTGTTAATACTACCTGAAATTTCATGACGTACGTGCAATTCAGAGAATATTTTGTTTTTTTTACAAATTTAACTTTCTTTATAATCCACGTAGATACGAAAATTAGAAAAATCTGATAAATTTGTGGTGTACAGTGAAAAGTAGCACTTTATTTTGAGAACAATTTTCATTCCAGTTTTTGTGACTTGTCATTTTTCAGGTCAGTGAATTTTCACATTTAAAACGGTTATGTTAAATATAAATTGCTCACCTTAAATTGTAAGCAAGTAGATATAGCGATAAAACACAAATGACAATTAAATTAAAACTGACACTTTGCCTAAAGTTTATATTTTGTACTTGGAAGATGAACTCAATTGTTTTGATCATCAGAGAACTCTATTGGGATGCTTGGTAACTGCCTATTTTGAAAAGTAATACTAAACTTTGGTTTACATTTCAATCGAATATTAATCAAAAATGTCTGCAAATATGAACTTTTAAACCGATAATTAACTGTTTTTAGGAGTATGTTGCACCAGGCGAGGAAGTTGTTCCAAAGCCTTCCAAAGAAGAATATGCTATTGCGAAGTGGTTAAGGAAAAATGCACCCATCAAAAAAACAAAGTTTCTTAATCACAATGTCCAATACTTCACAGGTAACCCAGTTGTGTATTAAAATGTTTTTAAATAATTTTTAATAATATTTAAATTAGCAAGTAAAGCAGTGGACGCCCTTATGGAATCTCATTGGTGTACCGGGAGTGAACCCTTTTTTAAGACCAGAGAAAGTGTAGTCGATTTCCTTCATATTATGTTGGAACATAAATTCTATCATCGTGCTAGAAAAGTTCCTGTTTCTGAACAAGAACTGAAAGCAAAAAAAAAAGACAAGAAATCTATTGAAACATCAAGTGATAAAAAGACAACTAAAAAAAATGAAACTGAAAAAGAAAAGTTAGAAAAAGCTACCGATGCTGAAAGTAGTGTAGCCGAAGTAAAAAAAGAAGACGGATCTGTAATAAAGTTTTTTTTTGGTTTTTTAAATGTGATCCTTACATCTAATTTTTTAGGGCGATAAAGAAAAACGAAAACGTAAAATTCGACTCGATATGCATAACGACCAAAGATTTGTTGATGGATTAGATGCTTATGTTTGGATATACGATCCCATTCCCTTTTATTATTGGATTATAGGAACTCTGCTTGTTCTTGGTGCAATAGGTGTTTGTTTATTCCCACTATGGCCTCCTACAGTTAGGTAACTTTGTGGTCTTTGCACTCTTTCAATCAATTAATTTTTTGGTATGTTTCAGATTGGGGGTTTATTACCTGAGTGTGGCTGCAGCTGGATTTTTAGTTTTCATTTTAGTTTTGGCAATTCTTCGTGTAATAGTTTTTTGTTTGGTGTGGTTTGTTACTTTTGGAAAGCATCATTTATGGATTTTACCAAATCTAACTGAAGATGTTGGATTTTTTGCATCGTTTTGGCCTTTATATACTGTAAGGATATTTTTGACATTATAAAAGCAACTTTTACAAATTTTTATTGTTTAGTATGAATATAAAGGAAAAGCAGGTGATAATAAAATAAAGAAGAAAGATAAAGATTCTGATGCCGAAGATGATGACAGTAAAGATGAAAATGTAGAAAAAGGAGATAATTTTGAGTCCAAAGATGAAGTTTTACCTGACGAGAAGTAAGTTATTCACTTTTCAGAATGTTTTCTTTATTTTTCTTTTTAATCTTTAACAGGCAAAAAGAGAGTGATTCCAATTTAGAAAGTGGAAGCCAAGCGGAAGATGTGCTCGGTGCTTCAGAGAGTGAAAGCGAATCCAGTCAGAGATCTAGTACAGGGAAAGATTTTGAAATGGTCGATCAGGTAGATCTTGAATCTTAACATTTCTAATCATGTTTAATCAATAGAAATGAAAGAAAAATAATTTTATGTTTTATGTATGAATCATAAAAAGTATCATTATTTTTTTTAAATTATTTAATTGGTAGGGAAATTATTTGAAAGATTTAGCATTTTACATTTAGATATTGTAACGATGTATGTGTATGTCATCGTTAACATTATGATTATTATAGTAGAATAGCTGAAGCCTTTTACGTTATATGTATGTGCATTTTTCTTCAGTTATGGATAATAATTTAGAAATACGGTTTCACTTCTTAAGTACGGAATACACGATGCAACGGTTGTACCAACATCGCACCAATTTTGAAATTGCATACGATAATTGTATGGTGTGGGTGCTCGTCTCTGTCCGTCGAACCGATATCGCATGGTTGTATGAACTTCGCATAAAACTTGTAATTGCATACGACAGATTCTATGGAAATCGTATTGTGTGTGTTGTGCAATCCAATATTGCATAGATTTCAGTTCATTAAGCAGTGCAGTTGGGGACTGAAATAATGGTTGAAATCGCATCGTTCGTGCATCAAAATTGTATGCAAATCGTATCGTATATTTTAACGATCCAACCGTTGTATCGATATTGCTACAACCTAAGTTGGTACAACCGTTGTATCGTGTATTCCATACTTTAGTGTATACCTAAATAGACAAAGTTATGCATGGAATACATATGGATAAATTATTTTACCTAGCTTTACAACTTTTTTAAGTTTAAAGAAAAAGGTTGCTAGAAAAATGATTTACCCATAACAACATGTAAATAAAATGCACAAAATATTTTTGTATTGTCTAGAATTGTTTTTTTAATTATTATTGCTGACCAATCTTACATCGTTATCAAATATTTAACTTTTTTTAGTGCATTTTCTAATTTAACATAATTAAATGTACCTAATTCCTTTTTATTGGGCCTTTTGGAAATGTAATTTTGATTTTTTTTTTTTTATTGTGTAGGGACTTATTTCAAAGAAAAAAGTTCTTTTAAAATGTGATTATTAATTGCTTCGACAGTGGTTATAGGGTTTTCACATTTAAAATTGTATGTTGTGTAATAAAAATATAATGATAAAAGAACTTCTATTGTTAAAAGATTCTAAGTCTTGAATTAAAGACTCAGTTAAGGTGCTAATTTTAAAAGAGATTATTCCATTACTACAGTTTTTGAATGAAAAAGGAATTCTGTTAGGGTACTTTCAATTTTTGTATGTAAATTGTTACATATGAATATAAGTAAATTAGGTATTTATTAAATAATTATGATGTAAAAATGCTTTTATTTATATCCTACATTTTATTTTAAAAAATCCATGCCAAATCTTCTGTAAGTCCACTTCAACCTAGGATTTCACTGTAAATTTTCAAAAGCATGTTTCAACATTTGGTTGCACAATGCTGCATATGGATTTAATTCTATAAGCTGTAAGAAAGCATTTAGATTTTGGTCATTTTGTTTAAATATGCAAGTTTTAATAATAAATACATTTTTTTAGAATTGAACTTGCTGCTACTTCAGCTGAGAAAAATTGAAGGAAAATCTCCCATATGAAATAACTTTGTTCACAATAAAAACTGTTAATAAAAATTTAAAGATGTTTATTTTAAATTTGGAAATAGTAAAATTTATCTACCTGATTTTTAGCAAAGTAACTTCCCATTTTAGCTGCCGTGTTAAAATCCTCTCGAGCTAATTCAATTTCATTCCATTTTCTATGCAATAAACCTCTTTGACATAAAGCTTGACAAGTTGTTCTATGCTGTTTCTTTTCGCCCAGTAAAATTGCTTTTGAAAGATCTTCAAATGCTTCTGGAATGCTTTTCTATATTGATTTTTTATGTTCTACATTTTCTTACCTCGGAAATTTCCTTTGAGTTGATTAATTTGTGCCCGATTATTGTACAGGGAAGCACGATTTGGTGCTACTTCAATAGCTAAATTTATCAAGTCGATAGCTTCATTTAATTTGTTTTCTTCTGCTTTTTGAATTCCTTGTAATTCCAATTCTTTGGATTTTGCAACTTCCTGTGTAATTTCTTCATGGTCTAGGAAAATGCGTAATAAATCTTGAAAACTTACAATTAACTATAGACTTTCTAGTTCTTACCTTGCAAGTCGGAGGTTAATTCTTCGTTATAAAACTCCTCCAATGGCAAATTTGGATTGAAAATACAATTTAAAACGGATTTGTCGTGAACACTTAAATTGGACATTTTACAGTATCCTCAATCATGGTATAATTTGAAAAGTAAAAGTTATGAACTTGTATTTCTGGTTTTAAATTGTTTATTACTTATCAACTTAAATTTGCATAATTTATTTCAGGAATTTTATTTCTCAAGGTAAAATTAAATATTGCGTTCTAATTTTCAATACCTAGAGATGTATGGGATGCAATTGACCAAATGGATGAATTTAGTCGATAGCAAACCAATGCCAATTCTAACAATAACATTCTTGTATGAAAGTAAGTTATTATTGGCCAACTAATTAAATTATTATTATATAATTAAGTAATGATTTATTGATCGGATTTTTAAATCTGCTTTCACCAATTGGATTTATACATAAATCTAGCAAACCTATTTAAATTATAAAGGGAAAGATTATGGATGTTGGTAACATGGGTTTCTCTTGAGAAGAGAATAGCATTTGACTGCAGTCAGCGAGCTTCAATTCCTAAAGCATCGAATCGTTTCTTTTTAATACATATTTTGCCGCTTTCCAAAATTTTTATTAACAGCAATAAATTAATAATTAATTTAAAACTTCATAAGTGAAATTATTGTTAATTCAGAAACAAAATATTCTAATGGCAGTTTACAGAAATGATGACTCGTCAAATCCAAATCATCAATTTGTATTTTCACACAATTTTTTGTGTCCTATTTCATTAAAAATTGAATCAGCTCTATGATTATTTAACAAAACTTTACTGTACTTTAAATTAATAATTTTTGAATATTTTAATGTGCTTTATGGGAATCTTATTTAATAATTCTTTAGCATTAGGAATAAAGGACTTAAAAAAGGGCCATTGCTCTTTATTAAAAAACGTACATAAAAGTTACTAACAGCATATCACATTTGTTAAGAAAATTAAGACCATATTAATTTGTTGTCATTTCCAAGGCGGACCTTGCCAGTAGCCAATAATTTCAAAGCCTGGGAAAAAGCTTTATGCTCTACAGTGTGAATCCTATTCAGCAAAGTTTCTTCAGTATCATCTGCATTAATTGGAACCGTTTGTTGGACAATAATTGCACCAGCATCTATATCTTCCTAAAATCATATAGGATTAAAATAGAATACGTAAAATCAACAACAAAATTGTTTACTTCAACAAAGTGAACTGAACAACCAGTTACACGCACTCCAGCATCTAAAGCTTGCTTCCATGCATTTGCACCTTTAAACAATGGTAAAAGTGATGGATGTACATTTAACATACGACCTTTCCACTTTTTGGTAAATTCTCCGCTCAAAATTCTCATAAACCCTGCTAAACACACAATATCCACATTTGCAGCTTCTAATTCAGCATGTAAAACTGCATCATAATCTGTACGTGTTGGATAATTTTTATGACTTATAATCTAAAATAAATTATTTAATATCTTTTCATTTCAGTTTTTTATCAATTTACCTTGGTCGGAATGTTAGCTCGCTCTGCTCTTTTTAACCCTTCCACGTTTTCTTTATTAGAGATAACAAGTACAATTTCAGCTTCCATGTGTTGTGTTAGATCATTTGTAGAATTGATTAGTGCTTGTAAATTGGTACCACTTCCAGATATTAAAACTCCTACACGTTTTTTTGGTTTGATTGCTTTGGAAATTACGTTAGCCACGTAGGGTTTCATAATGCTATCCATTGATTTTCCAAAATTTTGTATGTCCACTGAATTTTTAACCATTTAAGAAACAAGTAAATTAACTTATGTATTATTTTTTACCTTTAGGATTAGAATGAACGTGTCCAATTTTCACTGCTCCTGTACCAATTAAAGATTTCATTACTTCTGCTTCGTCTTCTTTTGACACGATAACAGTAGCTCCTATCCCACAATTAAAGGTTCTTAACATTTCAAACTCATTTATACCGCCTACCGTTGCAAGCCATCCAAATACTTGAGGTATTTTCCAAGTTGTAGCATCCAATTGTACTCCCAAGTTATTGGGTAATATACGAGGTATGTTTTCGATTAAACCACCTCCGGTTATATGGGCAAACGCTTTTACTTGGCCCTTTTTAATTATTTCATTCAAATCCTGCACGTATATTCTAGTAGGAGTTAGCAACTCTTGAGCTACAAACATTTAATTGTTCAGTTTTGCACTGCAAGTACCTATGGTTAAGCAAGTGGGAACCCACCTAAAGTTCTTCCATTATCACTAAATGGTGCCACATCATTATAGGATAATCCAGAAATTTTTACAACTTTTCGGACCAAGCTAAAGCCATTACTATGTACTCCACTCGAAGGTAACCCAATAATAATATCCCCATTAATAATATCTTTAGTTCTAGGTAACAAATTTTTACGTTCTACAGCTCCCACTGAAAATCCCGCCAAGTCATATTCACCTGGCGGATACATATCTGGCATTTCTGCTGTCTCGCCACCTACAAAAGAGGAAATTGAATACAAATTTCTAGTTAAAACAAATTTTTACCAATTAATGCACATCCAGCAAGAGAACAGCCATAAGCAATACTAGAAACAACATCTTTTGTTACACTAACATCTAATTTACCACAAGCAAAGTAATCTAAGAAAAACAAAGGTTCTGCACCATGTGCCAAAACATCATTTACACACATTGCCACAAGGTCTACTCCTATTGTATCATGAATTCCCACTTCTTGAGCAATCTGAAAAATGCTTGTTTAATTGACTTGACAGAAAAAAAGAACACGATCAATTAAACAGATTGAGTTTTTTTTAATGTTCACCTTTAGTTTAGTTCCAACACCATCTGTACCAGAAACTAATAAAGGGTCTACAAAATTTGCCAATTTAAGGTCAAATAAGCCTCCGAAACCCCCAATTCCTCCTAGAACGCCAGGTCTTTGAGTTGCTTTGGCTATGTTTTTAATATTATCGACCAATTCATCTCCTGCAGAAATATCAACTCCACTTGCTTTGTAAGTTAGTTTTCCAGAACCTAATATGGATCTAAAAAAACCGTATTACTGTAGATTATAATTCTTCAAATGAAACGTTTAAAATGCTACCTGGAAATTCCTTTATGTGCAATGTCGGTCCTAAATTGTTTTCCATCAAAATTAATTGTGTAGCAAGATTGAGTTGCACGTGTGGTTGCCATAATTAGTTGTGGTGCCAGAGCTACGCTGATTAATACTCTTCCACCATTTGTTACTACATTTCCATCCTTTATGGCTGATCCACAATGAAAAACCATTTGATCTCGTTGTGAAGATACTTTGTCTATGCCTAAAAGTAAAATATGTTTACAATATTGTGAAACGCTTTTCATTTTCTGTACTATCATTATATTTGTTCTAAATCTACTGAAACATTCAAAATACAAACCTGTGATAATTTGGCCTTTACTGGAAGTTTCTGGATATCCTCTAGATGCTAACACTACTCCAACTGCAAATAGGTCTTCTACCCATTGCAAATCTAGAGAACCTAAGGTACCATCGCAACAAGAATTCATAATAGAATATAAATCGGTTTTTAAAAGGGGAAGTATAACTTCAGTTTCTGGATCGCCAAACCGACAATTGAATTCTAAAACTTTGGGTCCATGTTGGGTTAGCATAAGGCCAGCATATAAAACTCCTAAATAAAAAGTTAATCAGATCGAAATATGAAAGTCAAATGAAAATTATACCAACGTAATGAATATTTTCTTTCTGTAAGCTTTTGACAGTTTTTTCTAAAATGTTATTTTGTACATACAATAATTCACTTTGATTTATCAACGGACATGGACAGTAGGCACCCATTCCACCAGTATTTCCTCCTAAATCTCCATCAAAAATACGTTTGTGATCTTGCGCGGGTAGCATAGATTTAACTGTAAAACCATCACAAAAGGCCAAAACCTACACGAAAATAAATTATTAAAAAATTGTCTAATGTATTTCTTTGATTATTACGGATATTTCTTCTCCTTCTAGTAGCTCCTCAACTACAACAAGTTCTCCAGCCGATCCAAACTTTTTATCTGTTAAGATTAAATCAACAGCTTCACAAGCTTCTTGTTTATTTTTAGCAACGACGACACCTTTACCGGCAGCCAAACCGCTAGCTTTGACAACTAATGCTGGAAAAGGTGCACTAAAATCTTACAATTAATTTACAATTTTACTTATGTTATTTGCTTACTTGTTAATAAAATCTTTTGCAGATTGAGCATCACTAAATCCTTTCCACCGTGCAGTAGGTATTTCATACTTATCCATAAAGGATTTCGCCCATTCTTTATTAGATTCAATTTGAGCTGCATTTTTGGAAGGGCCAAATACTTTGATATTGTGTTTCATTAAGCAGTCGGCGATTCCATTTGCTAAAGGATCTTCCGGGCCAACTATTACCAAACTAATTTTATTGCTTAAGCACCATTCAGCTACAATCTAAATTTAAAATGCAGTAATTAATCGATCTACACATGTAATAAACTCTCCAGTTCCTAGGATATTTTTTTGCTAAGGTATAAGATTTTTGAATAGAGCCTTTGTAATATGCATAGGTTATATAATAGGTATAAAATTCTTAAAATTGTAACTATAAGAAAATATTTCAAAATCATCCTTTAAAAAATTTTTCAGGAAAATAAAATAATTTTTAAATTCGATATGATTAAATGCATAATTGTTAAAAAAATAAACAAATTACTTAAGAAATATTACACATTTCAACATGCAACCAGATTTATTTTTATTGCTAACCTAAAATAAATATGAGGTTTTGAGAGAGGTGCCGGTGCGGCCTGGAAGCCGCAATAATAAAGTTCGACTATATCCAATCACTAATTTTATAGTATTGATTTTAAAATCACTTTAGTTCAAGTTAAAATACACTTTTGAGAAATTATGGATGAAAAAAGTGCACTTTATAAACAAATAGTACATAGCCACTTTTGAAACTGGGCTACTCATATAAAAAAAAAATTATCGTCGGCTCCAAGAAGGCGGATTCAGACTCAAAGACCCATCAGGAAAATCTCGAGATTTCCCTATGGATCTACCCACCCCTGCACGTAACTGGTAAATCGTATAAAACTTTATAAAATTAGTTTCACAGTTTTATAAATTTAGATAAAAGTTAAACTTGTAATGGTAATAGTATTGGGATGATAACTAAAAAAAAAAGATATTGCAATAGTAATAATCAACAAATATGTTACACAATTGTAATTTGCGTAAAAAGATTGATAAATAAATGAATAACAACAATGACGTGACTTATTAATTTGTTTTCGATAAAATATTTTACTTGGCAATAAAAGAGAAGTTAAATTATAACTATTAATATTTATACTATGTAAAGCCAATTTATTGAAGTTTGAATACTCGATCAAGATAAACAATTTTTTCTTCAATACGATGAACTTATTTTGCAGTGTAGATTAAAAATTGTTCTTGTAGTTCCTAATAATAAGTTACAATAAATGTAGGTAGATATCACGAAGAAAAGCGAATATATTTAAATAAAAATTTTATTTCTTTATTTTATATTTTTTTAAATATTAAAATTTTATTTATTTTATTTCTTCTTAAAATTTTGAATACACAAATAAATCTAACGCACAATAGTAGATTGAGGTTGTACAATGATTATTATCAAATTATTGTACTACCTGTTGTAAATTTATACAAAGTTTGTTACGCCTTTTTATATATAAGTATAACCAATCAAGAGTGAGTTAAACAAAACCTAAAGTCATAGATAAATTAGTATATTTATAACTTATTTATCTATGCCTATAGTAATATCTGCTCTCATTTCCGCAGTATTGCGGTAATACGGTAAGGAGGGTTCCTTAAATCTCCATTTCTACAAAATATAATTATGATATATTCTCAAAGATTTAACATGATTTATGTTGAAAGAGTAATAACAGAAATTTTATCCCCCTTCCCATATATCCTGATATTATATAAAAATTAAGGGATTCCTTAGATTTGATTGTGAATAAACCTCTTATGATCTTTGCCTAGATCCACCCTTTATTAATTTTATTACGTTCATATTCCTTTTGTTAAAATTTTGAGAAAAAAAAAATAAAAATTTATAATATTTTTAAGTTAGGAAAGAGATGGTATTATTTGCCCCTGATAAGTGTGCGCCTATGGGTGGACCAGGAATCAAATTATGTTTAACCTTACCTCAAAATTTTTAACGTCTATTTCTACGCATTGAACATTTTGAATTTGTGCAATTGCAGAACTACCAGGCGCCACAAAAATTTTATTCACTGAAGAATTTTGTGATATTTTCCAAACAATAGCATGTTCACGACCGCCACTTCCTATAACCAAAATATTAGCACTCATTGTTACAATAAATTGTCTGAAATAATAGATTTTTAATTGATCAACTACTTGATCGTAGCAACGATTTAACAAAAAGAATTAATAGTTTCTTTTATAAAAAGGTTATCGATGATTTTGAAATTTGAGCAACTGCTATTGGTAATAATTTCTCCACGTGGTCGTGAACTAGTAATGGTAGGGTCAGTTTTTGATTATTATAACCCCTCCAATGATTAAAAACGCAGTTCAAGTAATTGTAATAATAAGATAATCTTAATTGAAAATAAAATTAAATAACTTCTAATTGAACAATAATTAAGTTTGTTCCAAGGTTTGCCACAGCAAACTACAGCATGCAAGAACAACGTCTAGAAACCACTTGTTGATTCATTGACGTACCCACCAAAAATGTAATGGGCAAAATTACAGGGCGACCACCAGTTAAATCTAAAATTTATTTATGAATTTATGACAATTTAATCTGAAATTTATGACAGTTTTTGTCCAAAATTTTTACATTTATGTTGAATTAAATTATAAAACCTCAAACAAATAAACTAAGAAAACAAAAAGTAAATATTTACTTAAAATTTAATTGTTATTAAATAGAATTCAATACAATAAACTATAAACGGAACTTATTTATCACATTTCGTGCTACAAACTAAGTATAATTTGTCTTTGTTTTTTATTTTTTTGGCGTTTGGTGTAAACAACTTAAGTCAAAAATTTCCGTTTTTGGGTTATTTCAGTCAGAGCCGTATTTAAGGGGAGGGTTTTAGAGATTACAACCTCCCCAACCCCTGCAATCGTAAAAAAAATCAGAAAAAACAAAAACAATTTTTAGAACTATAACAAAAACATTGCACCTGAAGTCTTTAAATAAAAATTAAAATTAAAAAGATATTTCTAATAAATTAAATCCGTAATTACAAAATCGGAAATTCGTATTATAATCCGGCGATTGGCGACACTGGATTGAATAATACATCTACTACTAAATTCCAAAAATATAAAAACCGAAGATAAAGAATATAAAAATGCCCTAAATATTTACAGTACTGTGTAAAAGTCTGCAACCACGTAATTAATTGTTAGTTATTACTAGAGACCGGATTTTAAGCATTTTTGCTTATTGTCAATTTTAAAAGCAGCTCTTCGAAATTTGAGATCTGGACGAATTACATAAAAAGGTGTATTTTAACGTATAGTTTTTCCTGCTTTTTTTGCTTTTTTTGCGATTTCTAGCTTATTTGCTTTATTTGAACTTATTTTGAGCTTATTTTTGAATAAAATACGGAATGTCCATTTTTTTACAAAATGAAACCGCTAAACCCATTTTTACTTCTTTTTAGTACTTTAGATTGGTAAAGCATGGTTTGTAAAAACTAAGAATGTCTACTGTTGATATATTTATATTATTATTGACATCTGGTAGCAGGTTGTTTTTGGTGCTATACCCTCATACCCATTCGAAGACTAGGGTAAGCATAAGTAATAAAATAGCGAAATTTAGGGATAATATGTTAGGGAAAATTAAGTCACCGCCTAATTAAAAAAAAAACATTCATAACTTTGAAATTTTAGCTTTGCTACAATAGTGGACACGTCACAATAACTTACTATTATATACTTTACTATTATTCTGTTATGCCTAATTTAAAGAAACACATAATTTTAAAATTTTATAGTTTTGTTTGTATGATATGCTAAGAATATTTTTAAAAATACAGAGTATTCTAAGTTGATTTTTCTCTATATAAATTAATTTTGAAGAATTTAAAAATGTTAATTTTTATTTATATTATTATTTATTATGTTAAATAAATACGTGCAAAAGTGCTTTGTTTATTTCTTTCGAATAATATTGCTTAAGCTGTAACCTTTTTGCTTTTTTTTTGTTTTAATTATAAACTTTTTCATAACTTTTTTTGGCATAATTCGAACTTATTTTTGTAAAATACCGCGCTTTTTAAAGCACTTATTTTTCAAAAAACCGTGCTTATTTATCCGGTCTCTAGTTATTACTCCTTTTAATTAATTTTCGATTTTTTGAAAAATAATTATATTGAAATAAATGAAATAGGTATTTTATTTTAATTCTTACTATTATGGTAAAAATTTTAAATTGCAATAAATTGTTTGAACCAAAAATTTTTAAAGGAACATAAATTTTATGACCATCATGGACAGTATAGCTTAAAATAATACTTCCGCAATAAATTAAAGTGAGCATTGTAAACCCATAAATTGTTTTATATTTTGTACATTTGTACATAAGTGTACATTTGCGAAAATTTGTGAAATTTACTTTCAATCTAATTTAGTTCTTCGTTTTGACATTATTTTACCATAATTTTACTATCGCTATCGGTAAAATAAGAATTTAGTTTGTGAATTTTATTCAAATTTTAAAATTAAAAAATTTTATTTAAAAACAGTTTTTTACAAAAGAGTTTAAAATGAAAATATGAATAAGTTTAAACTTATTTAAAATATCGTAGTAAACAAAACTTTTAAAATGGTACAAACAAAATTTTATCCGCGATAACGCCAGAAGTCAACCTGTAATCAAAACCATTTCAACCATTAAATAAAGTTCATAAAAATCGAAAATTTCTCTGAATATCGAACTCAAATAAAAAAAAAATCGCTCAAAAAAATAATCATTTTAATTAAATAAAAACAATCTCTTCACAAAATTTCAATTTTTTTCGGTAACTTTCGACCAAAATACTTTCAAACAAAATTTTCCAATAACAACCAATACTCAAAAATAAAATCCTAATTGCAAAAATACTTGCACAAAATTATATTCAATAAATCAGTGGAGCAAAATCTAGGCTTGATTGTAATTGAATACTTTTTCCATGCCCATTTCAATCATAGCTTGTGCTCAGCTATGTTCTCTTTATTCAGGTTTTTTTTCCATTTCCTTCTGAAACTTCTTATCGCTACATTTTATTAAATTGTTTGCAACAGATTTTGCTAGTTCCTTTTCTAAAATTTTATTATTTATTTCGTCCATTAGATCCTCATGTTTCCTTTTCTTTTCCATTTGTTCGTCAGCTTTTTCTTTCTTCTCCTCGGCTTTTCTTTTAGCTTAGCACATAAGTCTAAGAGTTTACGTGTAATTGTTAGATTTTCGATTTCTTCGACAAATTTAACTCCATCTTTAATTACACGTAGCGAAATTAATGTTTCCATGTCTAAACTCTGTCTATTTTCTAGCACAGCTTTATTAATACTAAATCCTCTTTCAGGATTAGCATTGCCATGACTCAAAGAAAGTAACACTTTTATAAGTAAATATAATAGAAGATATACTTGGGTTTGCCCTCTACATCATTGATTAAAGAAATTTTCTCCAAATGCACTTTTATATGCTTTCACATTTATTTTCAATATTGATAGACTCTGTCTGATATTTTAGCCATTGAATTTCAATTTTTTCGACTAACAAATCTGCAAATAGAAAATAACTTTAAAAAGTTTAGAATTTTTTAAGTATTATTGTGGTATTTAGTAGCATGTGATGTTAAAATGGGTCCCCGTTAAAATAATCAAACTTAACAAAATGTTAAAATAATAAAATTTTAAACTATTAAAATTTTATTTTTAAATCTGCAGTTAAAACATTATTCTCGCATACAAAATACTTATTCAAATTTTTATTTAAAACGCCACAAACAATTATGGCTAATCGGATTGTGAATACACAGTAGTTTCATAAAATTTACCGACAAATTTTAAAAACAGGCATAAACTAACAGTATTTATAATATGCAATAAGAACAACATAATTAAAAATAAAACTCATATTGAGCTGTAGCTTACAAATAAAGCTTTTTATGAGTGTTGGCAAATTTTTCGATAATTTTTATGAATGGACCAAATGTTGGCAGTTTTAAGTACTCCTTAATTAAAGGAAACACCTACTTCCAAAAACACTTTGTCTTGTATAATTTCCGTATTTATTACTTTAATTACTTTCAATTTCTGATTTTATAAAATAATTTTTTTAGAGTGGCTTTAATTCAAAATTTATGATATTTTAGAACAAATTCTAAAAATTTATGATATCTATGACATTTTTAAAAATTTATGACAAGTGGCCGCCCTGTAAATTAATACTATAAATAATATAAAAAAAGAAAAGACTTTGGCTGATTCTGAGACCCCTTTTGCTATCGCTGGTTCCGCTACTGGTTGATCTACCCGAAGTACAGATGGCAAAGAAAAGTATACCTACCATAAAATTGTTATTTCTTTTGTTTTGCAGTGTTTAAAATTTTGAAACAGGTTTGCAAATCTCGGTACTATTATGTACTTTCACCCACTTCTCGCTGATATATTGTGTTATCCTAAGATGTAATATCCCTCAGAAATGGCTACCTGCAGAGCTTTTTATCGAATTTTTCAGGTAGATATCCCATAGGCATATATTGTTGGATTGGTTGATAGATCTACCTGAAATCCAACCATACCATATCATACAGACTCTTGTAGAATCCAATGTGCTAATATTCCTGTCGGATGTTATTTAATGTTGACAGGCTCAAATCTTTACCCCCGCCACTGTAATCACCATTAAATTTTTATAGGAACTTACATTGGTGTGTTTGATTAAAACAATTACTTTGTATAACATTGCATTACCATTACCATTTTTTTTCACCTACACCTTGTTCATTATTTTCAGAATTTCTGTGAAAACGGTTGGTTTTCCAAAAAAATATATTTGACCAAAGTTGTAGCCTATTGAATTTCCTATCAAGTTTAAATTATCAGTTTTTTTCTAAGATGTTTCGTTTAAGAGATACGAGGTTTGCAAGAAAAGTATAAAAAATAAAACCTGAATTTTTTTTAACATTTTATTCCTTAATTTAATTTATAACTCGAAATCCGTTGATTCTAGACGATAAGGAGTTATAACCTAATTTGTGGATAAGCGAATGATCTTTAAAAAGTTCTAATCTATTAAGTCTAAATAATTAATAATATCGGAGCTATGACCGTTTGAAATCAGAAATTTAAAAAATTGATTTAAAATTTTATTTGAAAATTTGTCTTAGAAAAGTGTTCTTTACCAACACCTTAAAGGTTCTCTACAGTCACCCTATATATATCAATAATTATTCTTTTATTAATAAATTTTGTGCTTTTTTTAATTAAATTGATGCTTTTCTTTTTAATTTTTATGCTTTTACCCGGACTCTACTTATAACATTTATTGAAAAAGAAATTGTATTGCTTAAAAATTTAATTAAACGTTTAATATAAGGGTTTTGTTTTATTTTAAATACTTATTACGTAATTATTGACTATTTATTTTTCTACAACATAATATAATTTATTGTTCGAATTCGTTTTTTACAAACATTTTTAGGACCAGTGGTTAAACTGGTTTTAAAGCGAGATATCCTTCGCTTTCATTGGCTTATTTTGCTTATAACATAACCACAAATTAAAAACATTTTTTAAAAGCGTATTATTTTGTGTGTAAACGGTGTAAACTTTTGTTTGCTTCGTTTGCTTTGTGTTATGGCTTAGAGCAGAGGCTTCGAAATTGACCAAAACTGTTTTTATTTATATAACTTAGATTTTACCAAAAGTTTTGTTGTAAATTAACTGGAAAGTGATTTGTGTTGTTTTATAGAATTGTTTGTAAAAAAAAATTGGAAGATGTATTCGGATTCTGAATCTTTGCCCGATACACAAACTCCTAGTACGTACAAATGTTCTCCCGAAGATGGGGAAATTTGGGGGCGACTTTTGGCTTTAACACTTTATTTGCCCCCAATAGGTAAGTTTATTTTATTTTATTATTTCTTGAAAAAAGTAAATTTTATCTTATCCAAAAATATTTATGGGATTTAAAATGGGTTGAATCTCATAGGTACTCTTTTGGTACATTTTTTATTAACGAAAATTTTGGTTGTATTGTCAATTTTATTCAGAATTCATAACATTTTAATTTAAGTTGTGCAATGCCCAAGTAATATACGACCAGTGGTGTAGATTTAAATTTTAGAGTTCCCACTGCAAGCATTTATATTTACGCCGTCACCTTATTGTAAATAATATTTTAAGAAATATATTTTTTAAATCTTTGAAATGAGCATATTTGTTTTTGTCAATGTAGATCTTGAGAGCAGTAGATTGCTGCATTTTTTTTTGACTGATCACTTCCGATTGAGTAAAACTTTGAAATGAAGTCCCATTTACCAATTAGAATTTACCTATAAAAAAAATTCGCAATCCTATGCAATCTGCATAGTTGACAAATATTGGTTTTTCTTAATTTTTCATTGTTAAATGGAATTGCCGAGATGTAAATGGTGTAGGTTTTTATTTCAACTTTCTCGACTTTACTCCCTTGAGCAAAATGCGCATCGAGCTATCTATTAAGCTCTAAGCTGCGTACACATCTGACAACTGATCTACTTTTTCATGTACAGAAACGGCTTGCACAAAAAAATCTTTTGTGAATGTTCAAATAAGTACAGTTACTGTTCGCCAACGAAAACGATTAAATAGTTTAATCAAAAAACTAATATATAAAAGTGTAATTAGAAAAATAGTAGATTGCTTTATTAGAAGATAACGTTGAACTTTTTTTCCGAAAACGTAAAAAAATTATTATTGTAATAAATTAAAAGTACTTGAGGCCCAGTTGTATAACAGAAGATCAACCTTAGATCAGCGTTTCCTGACTTTCCCAATTCCCAGACTTTGGTAACTCTGATTGGATCAACCGGAAGTTGATCCTGATTCTTACTCAGATCCGAAGTTGATCTTCTGTTATATAACGGCCTCAGTTCTTTCTGCTATCATTTGGCTTTTAAAAAAATTGCGTTTACGAAAAGTGATTAACTTTTTATATACCTATTGCTTTCAGAAAAACAAATATAAACTTAAAACCAATACTTACTTTTTTGTTTCAAGAATAACACCACTAATGTATTTAAAGTCTAGTGTGTTAAAAGTTACTTAACATTTTAAGTGTTATAATTTTTAAGCAATAATTTTGTTAACTTTTATTTTAGATTTGCAAAAGCAATTATTCACACTGGGCCGCTCTTTAAGTTGTGATGTTGTTTTAAGCAGCAATCATTTTACTGCGTCCTCATTAAAAACTGTTAGTAAAAATCATTTTATGATTGAAAGATGCTTCGAGTCTAATACCACAGATATTACTGATTTAAGTAAAAATGGAACTTTTGTTAATGGCGAAATTATTGGTTACAAAAATAAAGTTTTGTTACAAGATGATGATGAAATTTCAATATTATTGGGTACAAAAATAAGGAAGGGTAACAGTAGTAATTTTGTTGAAAATATTTTTCATTAATCTTATAAATGTATTTTAGTTTATGTGTTTAAAACTTTTGAAAACAACGAGCAATCAGCTTTACCACTGCCATTGAAAAATCAATATATACTATTAAATATTCTGGGTAGTGGAACCTACGGACAAGTACGGTTGTTAGTCGAACGGGTAATTAATATACTATTGATTATTTATTTACCTTTTCTAGTTTTTTCTCCCTCCTGATTCCCATGATCTTCCTGTTTGGTACCTATTCTGTTTTTAATATTTTCAAGTTTTGATGGAAGTTCTCATCATTATAGAGAACAGGAAAGGAATTCGCAATTAAAAAAATTTCAAAGACTAATTTTGATATTAAAGAAACAAAAAAACTCCAAAACGAAGTCAAGATTTTAAAATCCTTATCTCATGTAAGTACGAAACTTAACTTTTAGGACATAAAATTAATCTTATTTTTATAGCCGTGTGTGGTTTCAATGAAAGAGGTGATTGAATCTGATGAAGCAGTCTTTATAGTATTAGAATATATGAAAGGAGGTGATCTCGTTAACCGTATAAAAGAGACCATGACCGAGAGTACTGCAAAATTTATATTTTACCAAATAATTGTTGGCGTTAAATACCTCCACCAACAAAACATAACTCATAGGGACATTAAGGTTAGCAAAAAGATATTTATGTGAAATTAAACATGCATTGAATAAAAATTTTTGTAGCCTGGAAATGTTCTACTTAAATCATGTGACGATGAACCGCTTGTTAAAATAGCTGATTTTGGCTTAAGCAAGATAAAAGACGGTTCTGAATTAATGACGACTGTTTGTGGTACACCATATTTTGTTGCACCTGAAGTAATTGATTCAAAATATTCTCAGTATTCAAAACAAGTTGATGTATGGAGTCTAGGAGTTTTACTTTTTTACATGTTATCTAGCGAATTACCATTTAAAAGTAAAAATACAAAGGCATTATTGAAATCGATAATAGAAGGTAAGTATAAGATGGATATAGATACTTGGATCGATATCTCAGACGAAGCAATGGATTTAATCCACAAGATGTTAGTGTTGGTTCCAACCAAGAGAATAACAATTGCTGAAATATTTGAACATCCATGGATAAAGGAGGTAAACTATGCGGTTGATAATTTTATTATAATAATGTTGTAACATTACCACTGATTGTTATTCTAGGACAATGATGTCATCGACAGGGCGAATCGTTTGATACAACAAAATTCAGATGACAACATTGAACCCAATTGCGATCAAGTACAATTTGAAGATTTAAATGGAGTTAAGCGTCGTAGGCTGCAGTAATAAAAAAATTTTGTATAATTAAAACTTTGGTAAATCAGAAAAATAACATGTATTTTCATAAATTTTGATTTTTGATCAAAATTTTGATTTTTGTTTTTAAAAATACTTATCGAAAACGCTATTTTTTTGAATTACCACTGTGGACTGCTTAACCCCACCTGATATTATTGGGGTCATTGTGATTAGTAAACCTATTGTGATGTTTATTGTTAAATAGTAAATCTGAATTAAGATTTTTAATTATTGCAATAGTGAGAAGTTACCTGGTTAGCATTAAAATGTTTTATGGTTGATCTGTTTTCTTAACGACTTTGTCTGACGTTATAGTGAGTAACTTATTTTTATGTCATTTACTTGCAGAATTGAACAAAAATTAAAATAAACACTAGTTGCCAGCAATCTAATCTAACAAGAGAGGTTTGTGTATGCCTAAAATTTAATTATCAATTTTTAATATGTTACTATGAATAAAGCAGAATTTATTCATCTTTTTACATAAAGGTTTAAAGATTTGTGGAAACTAGTATTACTTTAAATTTTGTAACAATTAATTAATGAAACCACTAAGTGTAAATAAGTTTTGTTGCATGCATAAAAAAGTTTACACTTGGGCCGGGGTCGTGCTTGTGTATGGTTGTATGCATGGGTCATGCTACCATGTATGATTTTCATTGTTATTTTTGTTGTGGCGTTTGGGTCGCAAGCATGGCCGTGGGTCTCGGAAAAAATTATTTTGCATGATAATGTGTTATTTTTGCAATAATTATCCCAGTGCTTATTTTTAATTTACTAGTTCAAAAATTTGTTGCCAGATTGTGAGTCAATATTTGATAATGCAATAATTTTTTTTATTAAATGTTATTGTTTTAATAAGAATGACAAATTTGGAACATTTTAAACTAAAAATAAATGTATTTTTATAAATTATAAATATTATTTTGCCATACATGGTATATTTGTAACTATATTTACTTGATTATCTATTTTTAAGTAATAAATTATTGATATATTTGTTACAGTGTTCAAATGTTATATGTTAATATTTTTTCAATACTATTTTTTTGTTCCTTATTATTTTTATATTGTATTTTATACTACCTATATAAGTATTTTTGAATATTTTCACTTGCATTATGAAAAATAAATCTTATAAAAAAAAACAATGGTTTTTCGTACATTTTATATAGCTTCCAAAAAGTTTATAATTTGAAACGAATACTTGAAATTTTTCCTCGTAACATTTTATCATTTCTTGATAGCAATCAAATTGTCTCTTTTCTCATTTAAGTTTATTTTACAAACTTTTTATACATTTAAAATAATGTTATACTTTCACAAAATCTTACAGATAAGTATGTGAATTATATCGAGTAGTATTTCCCATTGTTTATGGGTATGAGAATAATATTATAAGGATCACAGATCAATAATTTATATGTAATTTATCACTAGAAAGTTTCTATTCCCTAAAATGCGATCATAAATGAAAAATAAGCTTTTTTTAAGGTCCAAAGTAATTAAAGCATTTATTTTTAATTTTGATGACAGGGTTTAAAAAGTATCAAAATCTGGAAATGAGATATTTATTGTCAGAAATATTCGTATTTAGTTTTTTAATGTCAAAATGAGTATCCAGAGTATTTTTTTCAAGAGGTGGGAAACAAAATTAAATTTTTTTAAAATACAATATACAGTTTTTTTTGCAATTTATTTTTTTTTTACCAATTTTTTTTTATGTTCATTATTTTCAGAATTTCTGTGAAAACATTGGTTTCCCAAAAAAATTTATTTGACCAAAGTTGTAGCCCGTTAAATTCCCTATCGGGTTTAAACCGCCAGTTTTTTTCTGACGTTTCCTTTAAGAGATACGGGGTTCGTAAGAATAGTATAAAAAATAAACGTGAATTTTTTAAACATTTTTCCCTTAATTTAATTTATAACTTGAAATCCGTTGATTCTAGACGATAAGGGGGTAACCTAATTTGTAGATAAACGAATGATTTTAAAAAAAATCCTAATCCATTAAGCTTAAAAAATCAATAATATCGGAGCTATGGCCGTTTGAAATCAGAAATTCAAAAAATTGCTTTAAAGGAAGGTACCCCTCAAGGGTTTGGACTTGGACAAAAATTTTATTTAAAAATTTATCTTAGAAAAGTGCTCTTTATTACAACCTCAAATGTTCTCACGGTCACGGGGACACTCTAATATATTAAATTTTGAAAACTAAACTGATTTATTAAACAATAAAATTAGAATTATTTTTATTATTGAACTAATAATAAAATTGAGAATTTAAATCTTCTTTAAGCCTTACCTGCATTATTTTTTGTTGTTTTGTATTATATTTAATCTCTATAAAATGGTAAAGTTATTAACATGTGATAATATTTTTTAATAAAATTAATTTTTACATGTTAGATGAAATTGAAAAATAATTAAATTCATAACTTACATAAAATTGTTCAAAAACTATTTAAATGAATGATAAATGATAACCTGGAAAAATCAGGTTTGCCTGATGAGATTCAGAAAATCGAAACATCGGTTATAACAGGGTGTCACAAACTATATCATTCATTTAAATAGTTTTTGAACAATTTTATGTAAGTTATGAATTCAATTATTTTTCAATTTCATCTAACATGTAAAAATTAATTTTATTAAAAAATATTTAATCTCTATAATCGAGACACATAAAAATCGTACATATAAATTACGTGCTTCAACAGTAAATAAACTTGAGGGGAATCACGGGGAATCCAATAATTTTCTGCCTAAGCATCAAAATGCTTACATTTGCGTTTCTTTTTGTCAGTTTATTCGGAGATGTGTTTCCCAAGTGCATATTATACCTTACATACGATAATAATTTACTAAAAATGAAAAGAAATCATAAAACGCTTACGCTTGAAGAAAATTGTGAAATTTTAGATTTTCTTGAAAATGGGAAAAGTATTCGTCACGTAGCCAAAATATTTGGAATACCAAAATCAACAGTTTTTAACATTAAAAAAAATAAACATAAAATTAAACAATTCGTTTTAACTTCATTTCAAGGGCCAGGTATATTATGATTTTAAAGTGAAATTTTGGAAAAATTTAAATAGTTTTATAAAATACTTCTATAAGTGGCGTAGCTAGCAATTTGGTTCGGGGGAGGGGGGCCTGCGAGCACAGCGAGCCGTTTTTAATAGCGCCGCAGGCAAATTTTTTTCAAATTTTCAAGGTCATGCGCTGAATAGAAAGTTAAAAAATTACAATAAAAAATAATTTCTCTGAAAAAGAATTTCGTCAGACATTTTAACGTCAACGACAATAATAATAAACACTAAAACACTAAATAAACATTAAAAATTAAGTCATAGAAATTATTATTATTCTAATATAATTATAATTGTAAAATCATTGCGTTTTTTTGTTATTCCAAAAGTATTTATAACCTCTTCTACATTAATATAGGCACATTCCTGTGAACTGCTAATTCTCGCCCGTACTATTTCTCAAATTTGGCTTTATTCGTTTTAAGATGGAAAATGTTCTTTCTACAGAGGCTGTAGTAACCGCTAATGTTCCTAAAATAATATATATATTCGGAAACATCAATATTAAACTGATTAAGAGCTTTCATTGTATATTTTGGAAGTTGCTCCTTCATGGTTTTTTTTATTTCTGATGCAAAATCAGCCATTTTTTGGTCAGCCATTTTTTTCAGCCATGGTTTGAAGTCATTGTAAAATTACAAATTAATAATTTCGGGGGGGGGGGCAAGCCCCCCTTTGGCTACGCCACTGATCTGGACAATTGGGAAATCGGGACAGGTTGAAAATTTTATCTGTCAGGATTAGTGAAGCTATATTGTATTTAATATAATTATATCTGTTAATTTTAACTTTCGTTAAAGTTCAAATGAGTGACGTTGAAGTGGAACGGTGATGAGTAGGGCTGGGATTATAAGCAAATGCATATTTTCACTTATTGATATGAGAACGTCGATTTTTGAATATCTTTGCGAAACACATAAATTAGAGTAATTAGAGCCAAATTTTTTTTTGCATATTTTGCATATTCTCCACGATTGGTTCATATATTAGTGAAATTCGCATATTTATGCATATATTTATTGCAACTCATAAAATTACTATACCGGGTGACCGGCCAAACAACTAAACATAGGGAAATAACATGAGATATTGATTTTTCTAAATTCCTGCTTCCCATTATAACGGATAAGAATGAAAAAGGTATCAAATTACAGAGATTTTTATTTGGCGTTTAAAGATGCCTAAGCCTTGATATTTTATTCTTTAATTATTGTTAAAAACTCAATTGTAAAATTAAGAAATATAGATTTAAAAAAAAAATTAGCTGGCTTGGTCTAATTGGTCTTCGCTCTAAACTGCAAAAAGTTTAAATCATCATTTAAATTTCAAATCATTTTAAGAGAATCGTTTGCATCAAAAAAGTGGAAAATATATTAGTTTTTTATTGCATATTTTGAACTTGAATTGTGAATTTTTTACTGCATATTTTGTATTTTAACTTGAATATTTTTATGAAAATTTGAGCATAAATATGCGCATATTTTTAATTTTTTTATGCATATAATTCTCAGCCCTAGTGATGAGGAACGGTGAAGTTCAAATGTAAAACTCGTAGAAGTGTAAATCTTAAAATTGGATCTTTAAAATTTTAACAATTGGGCCTCCTGTTCTATAGATAAGCAAAATAAAAAACTTTTACTCAGCGAAATTAATACTTACTATTAAAATTGAATTTCTGGTATATTCTATAAAATTGTGAAATTTTAATTGAAAAAATATTCAACGTGAAGAATAATAATTGTTGGTTTTAGTTCGGCTGTAAACAAAACAATAAATAATGTAGGTAAAGGGCTTTGAAATAGATTGTATAATATTATAAGTAAATGCAAAAAAAGTGTAATAATAAAAATAATTCAAATTTTATTTTTAAATATTTGTAAATTTTTAAATTTTAATATTATTTTAATTTTTTATTATTATTACCTAAACTTTTTTTTAGCATTTTTGCAGTTGAACATTGATCATGTGAATTTTGAACATGCACACACCGTATTAATCCATTTTTAAATATCTATAAATAGTAAATGCAAAGGTACTTGTGTACTGTACTACTGTAGGTACTTTACTTTATCTTTAACAATACCACTTTCAATTTTTGAATCGTGATAAATATAAATTAGGATATAAATAGGAACGACACGTTAAAATTAATCTTATACTATATTAATAATTTTTCTGTTTAAAATGATTTACTGTATTTTTGCGATTTTATGTTTTTCTTATGCTGTTGCAACTACGAACATTAACGGTTATCCAAGTGGTAAGTTAATATATTTTTAAAATATTTAAAAAATATTAGACTTACTGGTAACACTAAAAAAAAAAAAAAAATTTAAGGTAGAATAGATGACACTCATATGCACAAACATCTTAACTACCAAGCAAAAACTCATATTACATTTAACAAAGTAGAAGAAAATGGAGATTTTTGGAATAAACAAGCTAGAGCAACTATTCAAGAACAATTAAAACGAAAGACAAATACCGGTAAATTCACCTTATCATTTTGTTTAATTTTATTTCATTAATTATTTTATATTGCGGCGTTAGGTAAAGCAAAGAACGTTATAATGTTCCTTGGCGATGGAATGTCGATATCTACTTTAGCAGCAGCGAGAGTGTACCTGGGAAGAAAAAACAACAAAACCGGAGAAGAAATGCAATTATCTTTTGAAAAGTTTCCTCATATAGGTTTAGCCAAGGTAACATTTTTTATTTATGCTTATCGTTTTTTTATGTAAGTACTTACTTCCTAGACCTACTGTGTAGACAAGCAAGTAGCCGATTCAGCTTGTACAGCAACAGCTTATTTATGTGGTGTTAAAGGGAATTATAAAACTATTGGCGTTACTGCTACAGTTAAACAAAAAGATTGTGAGGCCATGCAAAATACAAGTAATCATGTATATTCGGTAGCAAAACAGTTTCAAATGGATGGAAGACGTACCGGTATTGTAACAACGTCCCGAGTTACTCATGCATCGCCAGCTGGTGTTTATGCTCAAACAGCTTACCGTAATTGGGAATCAGATGCCGACGTTATAAAAAATAAAGTTGATCCTACAGTTTGTCGCGACATTGCATATCAATTAGTTCATGGCGATATTGGGAAAAAAATAAATGTTGTTTTGGGAGGGGGTAGAAGAGAATTTTTTCCCATAACAAAGAAAGATCCTGAAGGTATACGTGGACATCGTACTGATGAAAGAAATCTAATAAACGAATGGAAAACATTAAAGAAAACCAAATCTCATGCTTACGTAGCAGATCGCCGCGAACTATTGGAATTATCAAATGAGACTAAATACGTCTTTGGACTTTTTGATAGCACTCATATGGCATATAATTTAGATAGAAATGTTACAACAAAGCCTTCGTTGGATGAAATGACAGAAAAAGCCATAAATTTGCTATCTAATTCAAAGAAAGGCTATTTTCTATTTGTCGAAGGTGCGCGTATCGATATGGCTCATCATTCCTCTTACGCTAGAAAGGCTTTGGACGAAACTATTGAATTTCATAAGGCTATCGAAACTGCTGCGAGAATTACGAATTCAGAAGATACTTTAATTGTTGTCACGTCAGATCATTCTCACACTTTTACAATGAGTGGTTACCCCGATCGAGGTAACGATGTTTTAGGAATTGGGGGAATAAGTGACAAGGATTATCTTCCATATACTACTGTAGGTTATGCTAATGGCCCAGGTTATAGAAAAGAAGAAAATGGAAAAAGGCGCGATGTTTCGAAAGACGATTTCGGTACGTATTTCTAAATTGACGTAAAAGGTTGAATTTACAAATTTTATCAAATTACAGAAAACAAAAAATATGAATATGCTGGCATGGTGCCTCGTGGAGGTGAAACGCATGCGGGTGATGATGTAGGAATATTTTCTCAAGGCCCATGGGCTCATCTATTAAATAGTGTTTTAGAACAGCATGTAATTCCTCATGTGATAGCTTTCGCTGCATGCTTGGGTGATTATAGCGCTTGTGATATCTAAAAATTAAGTTTTAATCGAATTTTTAAATTTTTTTATAAATATTAATATTAGGTCTAAATTATTTAAGAATAAATGTAAAAATTAATAAGCTCAAATTTTGTGCAAATAAAAAGATAATAAATATTACTTGCAATTTTTAATTATATTTAAAAATATTAAAAAATAAATAGCTAATTTATTAAAATACAAAGAAAACTAAAATTGAAAACAAAAAATAAAAGTATAAAGTACAGCATATTTAAAAAATAAAAAAAACTACAATAAAAAAAACAAATATAAAATAAAAAATAGAAGGAACTCAATAAATAAATAAATACCCAAATAAAAAAATTTAATTCCCAACTTCCCATGACCGTCAGTTATGCTAAAATCGGCAAAATAAATGCAATTTTAATTTAAATTTTGTTATATTAATTTTTGAAATGTAATGTTTGCAGAAAAATTAGTAGAGGGAGGTTTTTTTGCCAAGATGGCGGAAACGACGGACGCCTAGATTTTGCTCCGCTGATTTTTTAAGTATAATTTTGTGCAAGTATTTTTGCAATTAAGATTTTATTTTTGAGTATTGTTATTAAAAAATTTTGTTTAAAAGTATTTTGGTCGAAAGTGACCGCAAAAAAGTTAAAATTTTGTGAGAAGATTATTTTTATTTAATGAAAGTAATTACTTTTTTGAGCGGTTTTTCTTTATTTAAGTTCGATATTATAAGAAAATTTTGATTTTTGTGAACTTTATTTAATGGTTGAAAATAATTTGTCGAGGGAGCGACAAAAATTGATTACAGGTTGACTTCTGGGGGGCATCGCGGTTAAAATTTTGTTTGTGCCATTTTAAAAGTTTTGTTTACTACGATATTTTTAATAAGTTTAAACTTATTCATATTTTAATTTTAAACTCTTTTGTTTAAAACCGTCTTTAAATAAAATTTTTTAATTTAATAAAAATCACAAACTAAATTCTTATTTTACGGATAGTAAATAATGTTGTCAAAACGAAGAACTAAATTACACCAAAATATAAGACAATTTATGGGTTTGCAATGCCCACTCTAATTTATTGCAGAAGTGTTATTTTAAGCTATGCTGCCGATGATGGTCATAAAATTTATATTTCTTTTAAATTTTTGGTTCAAACAATTTATAGCATTTTAAAATTTTTACCATAATAGTAAGAATTAAGATAAAATATCTATTTCAATTTATTTCAATATAATTATTTTACAAAAATCAAAAATTAATTAATAGGAGTAATAACTAACAATATTAATTAAGTGGCCGCAGACTTTTACACAGTACTGTAAATATATAGGGCTTTTTTATATTCTTCATCGTCAGTTTTTATATTTTTGCAATTTAGTAGTAGGTGTATTCAATCCAGTGTCGCCAATCGTCGGTTATTAATACGTATTTTCGATTCTTTAATTTGGGATTTAGTTTATTAGAAATATCTTTAGTTTTAATTTCTTTTTAATACTTCAAGTTTAATGTTTTTGTTTTTTCTGATTTTTTTACGATTGCAGGCGGACTTCCAGTACTTGATAAATAATTTCGGAGGGGGAGGGGTGTCTAACCCCCCCCTCTCCCTCCCGTATATACGGCCCTAGCTACTAGGATATTTAGCTACCACATTTAGTTTGTTACTAAAAAAAAAAACTAATGGTATAATTAGGTAAATAACTTAAATATTTCAAAATCTAACATATTATAATTTTAGTAACAGTTTAGGTGTGATAGTGAAATGTCCGGTCACCCTTTTCACATTTGTCAGCAGCGTTGCTTGTATTGGTGACTCTCAAATCTAAATTATTAACATTTTTTCATAAAATTAACTGAATATTAAAAACTATTATCACTTTTTTGGTAGTAAACTTATTACAAATACCGAATCTCCATTGCTAACAACTTTTTTATTTTTACGATTTATATTTAATTTATATTATAAAAATAAGAATAAAATAAATTATAAATATTAATTTATTATTTGTATTTTTAAATAAAATTTTATATGGATCACATCGTTTAAATTGAGCCCAATATTTAGAAATCAATTTATTCTGGTTTTCTTACTCATAATGACATTAGTATTTTTCAATAAGCAATTATCTATTAAGTGCTTTATAAATACCCACTTAAAAAATAAATTTCAGATATTTTAAACGTAAATTCAATTTAGATTTCAAGTAGATACCTATGTATAGGTACTTTATTATTTGTTTTTTTTTTATAAATATAATTAAAACTTTGTACTTCTGTAAGTGATTGTTACAAGTGGCAGGAAAGAAATAATAAATAAAGTTGACAAAATAAACTGAAGCATGTGATATAACATTATGATTGATAACAAAAATTTCGTTTTTTTAAACGTTAACAAAAATGAATTTGATGTCATTCAATAAACATTAATTATTGTTCATTCATAAATAACATTTTTGTAAAATCAAGGGTTTCACTTTAGTATCGGCGACGGACGATGCTAAAATATTACTTTAATGCCCGTATTAAAAGTAATATTAATTAAATTTGACAATTATTTTTTACGTTTGAGGAAAAAAAACATAATTTATACGGAGCAAATGAAATTTTTGTAGCTCGTTTGTAATTGCCGTCCCCTTGTGCTTCAAATCCGGTTATATCACATGATAATGTAATGATATATTGCTGATATAATTAATATAATTAATTGTTGATTTAATAACTGATATTAGTGAGATAATAAATAATTAATACATTGTATAGTAGTAGTATAATTTTTCTAGGAAACCGTTACTATTTTGGTAAAATAGTATTACGAGTAATTAGAAAAAATGAGAAAATAAGGATATGATTTTAAAATTGAAGAAACGGTTTTAAATAAACGAATAGAAAATTAAAAAAAAAACTTAAAATATAATAAACAGAACGATTGTGTTTATGTCCACAGCTATAAAGAAGCACCAAGAAAATTTAATTGATTAACGCCGAGTGTCAGTTCCATTAAATCGTGAAAGAATTTTGGTTACTGTTGCATATCCCATCCCACGATTTTAACTTTTTCCTATTGACTATTGGAAAGAGGACAATTTTCTGAGTATATTAACACAAAAATTATTGTGGATTATGCAATAGTTGTCGAAATAACAGCATTTTAAAATTACGAAAAGCAGGCAAATGTAATATGATATACCCGATGTGTGACGGTCGGTCTCACGTTGAGGTACGGTCTCGTCGGTGACGGTCTCATTTTGTTGACGGTACGTGTGCTTTAATATAGTCTTAATGTTTTGTTTATTCGATGTCGATACCCGTACGAGTTCTACGGCTTCGAGTTCCACCCTTGGCGAGTTCTGTCATTTTTCAGGGATATTTTTAATTTTTTTTGCCTTACACAAAATCGGCTAATCATGCAGCCGTGTTAAAAGGTGTATCTAAAATACATGTAAATTTAAATTTTTCAAATTCAATTTTTTCGAGAACTAATTTATAATCCTACAAAATTTTTGTTCTAGTGTGCTTAGAAAAGTGTCCTTTCGCGTATTTTCAATAGGAAAAAGTTAAAATCGTGGGATGGGATACGCAACAGTACCCAGAATTTTAATTAGGTAGAAAATTAGAAAAATTAAAAAAATATTTCAAAAATGAAGAACGAAAAGGAGATAAAAACCAAGAAAATTATGTATGTATAGAAAGCATAGAAATAAAAAAAAATTAGAAAAGAATCACTGTATTGAAATTGTTGCAAACTGTTGCATTTATCATAATTATGTACATAGGTAACTGGGATTGTAATTAATTTTATACGCAATAAACAGTTTTATGTTTATTTAATTTAATAAGGAAACAATTATAAAAAAAAACACGTGGCACTCGGGTTGTCTGTAAAGTCGGTTTACGGACGATAATTTTACGTGATAACGTAATAAGAAAACATTGATGAAAAATTGCATACTTTTCTGAATTGAATTGAATTATGTTTTCTTATGACGTAAAATTATTGTCCGTAAACCGAGTGTTAATTAAAAAATTGAATTGAATTATGTTTATGTAACAGATAATACGAATTAAAACTATGTTATTACATTAACCCTCAATAGGTTAGTGCGTTATGTGCATGAAACATAATTGTATCATTTGGTGATCGCGAGATCGAACCTCATGCCGGACAAGTTTTTTTTAATGGCATTTTATAATTCAAATGATGTCTATGTATGATGCAAAGCCGATTGTGCCTCTCTCTCGCTTGTTCCGCGCTCTCGCTTGCGGAACGTTACAATTTTTCGTGCGTGCAGCCTGTATATTTAAATTTATAAAACGTTATCACGTCAAAAACTCTTTATTTAACAGAAATTTAATTCAGTATTTACTATTACTTATTAAATAGTATCCAGTGGCAAGCTAAGAAAATATAATAATGGGTCTTAGGAGTACACTATGAATATAATATGAAGCTGTTCAAGAAGAAAAGCGATAATAACTATTATACGATAAATTCAAATGCTTATTAAGTATTTTTAAAAATACATCGAAAACACTAATACTTTTCAAAATCGAAATGTATAAATGTAAACGAAACCGTATCTGAATACTTAAAATGTATTCGTACAATATGAAATCTGTGCTTATGCATTTTTTGTTACTATTTAACGAGGGTTAAAATCTCGAGTCAGTAATTATGGGGATAGAAAAAAAAAATAGTTTTTCACGATACCATATAATCAAATACGTACAAACTATTCTATTTATGTAAATATTAATTATTGAAAAATATAGAGTAGTTATAATCCATCTTTATTTTACAATAATATTAAAAAATTGATAAGTAATTATAGGTTTTTGTATACAATATAAAACTCCAGCTTAGGAATTTAAGCTCATTCGTATTTATTCTTTCAAAAATTCGAAAATGGTTAAAAATAAAATAAAAGATTATTTCGGAAGAGAAAAATCTGCTTTAAGAATATTTGGGTTATCATTAAACCAACATGAAAATATTGCTTATAATTCATATGCATTTTCAATCAATTTTATTTTTATTTTTCTCTATACTGTCTTGGATTTTTGGGAAATATTTAAACACGATTTAAGTGGAATTGCTGATATTGTAATTTACTGTTCCGCCGGCACTGCGTGTAAGTAAAATTGTTGCAGAATTTAAATTTCGATATTCTTTATTTGTTATTTAAAGCATTTGCTAAAACAATAGTACTCTACACAAATCGAAAGAGATTTTCTGAGTTATTACGCAAGTTTCACAAGGAACCTCTTTTGCCAAATAAAGAACGAGGCGGGGCAGCAGAAGAAAAAATAATAGAAGATTGCGTTTGGATAACAACTGCACAGGTAATTATTATATACTCAGTAAATATCCATCACGATTTCCTAAACTTCCTAAAAATTGGTTTAGACGAACACATACTGGGTATTTGGATCAGTCAGTATAATAGGTGCTACAGTGTATACCTTTATACATAGATTCACACATAGTAATTTTCAAGACTGGGAGTTTACATATGGTGCTTTTACAGTACTCAATGTTTCTAGTAGCCCAAACTATGAGATATCAGCAGCATATCAATGTATCAGTATGATGACTATAGCAACTCATTTTATAACGATCGATCTAATAACAGCGTCTGTTGTGGCCCACATCAGTTACCAATTTAGAATAGTACAAAATAGTTTCAGAAGAATTGTAGAGAACAGTTATATCGACATGGTCAAGGTAGATTTTCATTGATAAATACTTTCAAATAGAAGTTTTAGTATGATACCATTTAGGACACAAAGATGATCATTGATCCAGCGATACTCGAGAATCCATTTGCGTATGACATAGATCCTTCCAAAATTCCTTGGAAATATTTGAAGAAGTCTCTGGTCAGAGCTATTGAATACCACAAAGCACTTATCGAAATCACCAACGAAATGGAAGATGTCTTTAGCAATTTATTGTTATTCATATTTATGGGTACTTTAAGTCAGCTTGGGTTTTTAATTTACAATGCCTCTCTGGTAAATAGGTTTAAATGCTATATTAAAAATTTCCTAACAAATAGACTTTTAGTTAAGTAACACTATTAAATTGGCAAGAAGCTTTGGCGAAATTGTGAGTTTCTCCATGCAAGTAGCTACTATATGCTTTTGGGGCGAGCAAGTCATGGACGAAAGCCAAAAAGTTGGACAAGCAGCTTATGAATCGAACTTTGTTGGTACAGATTTAAGATTCCAAAAATCTATAGCTTTTGTTATACGTAGATGTCAAAATCCCGTTAAACTGACTGCTGGAAATTTCACTAATATTTGTTTGGCATCGTTTACTTGGGTAAGATTTCTTGGAATTAATAAAAAATTATCAAAAAGCATGCGGAGTGTAATATCTGAAACTTAACAAAAATACTTTTCAGACATTTTTTGTAGATAATTTCATTATTTTCATTTTTTATTCGTCGCCTTGTTTTTGCCTGAGAGTGACTTAAAGCGGTCTCGGTAAAAATTCCATGGGAATCCTCTGAGAAAACCATAAGAATTCTATTGTGCATTTTTGATTTTATTAAAAAGTTTTACCGAGTCTGCTTTAAGTCACTCTCGGTCGAAAACGAGTCGACAAAATAAAAAAATATATATGAACAAAAATGAAGACAATGAAATTTGCGACAAAAAATGTTTAATAATGCCGTAAAAACAATTTTTATATGATAAAAACAGTGTTAAAAAGGAACAATTTACATTGCTAACATAGGAGCGCCCGAGTATTTTTGTAAGTATTTGTATATAATTTTTATAAATTTTTTCAGCTGATGCGTACTTCGTATTCGACTTTTATGGTGTTACGTCATAACAATTCAACCAAAAAATAAAATTGGACCAATTAATTACAGTTTAGGCAGCACTTCAGTAGCTACAGTCTTTTCCATGAAAAATAAAAATTGCATATCTTGATTAAAACTGGTAAAGGTACCAAAACTGATGACATTACCTTAATGCTCATAATTTTCAATTTTCAAACTTTAGGACCATTCACACATACTTATAAAAAGCTTATGTATTTTTGATGTAATTGTTTCACTATTTTCATAGGTAACATCAGTAAATATTGTAGTTTAATGTTAAAAAATAAAAATAAATTAAGTATCAAAAATGTCACTAATGCCCAATTGTTCAATTGCAAATTAAACCAAAAGTTTGGGTTAAACCATGAAATACATTGAAAAGTTTTTTTATGAAATACCATTGGTTAACCTACATTTTTTAGTTTAACCTGCAACTGAATAACTGGGTCTCGGTCAGTTTATTTCCAAATTCTTCTGTTTTCAATAAGTTTTAGCTTTTGTTTCTATTTTTTCTCACAATTGGCAATTGAATAATTCTCATGTATCATAAAATATTGACGCAATATTGTAAGCTTATAGAAAATTAATATGAAGCTGTTTAAGCTTGATGTAATCAAACCTTTAGTGATCACCAATTTTGGTGATCAATATTGCCTGCCGATCTTCTTCCATTATTGGTACAATAATGATATCCAATATTGCGACTATTTAGGCAATCAATACTGCACCAATATTGATAACAAATAATATTACCTACCGATCTTTATCCAATATTGGTGCAATATTGTTTTTTAATATTACGGCAATATAGGTAATCAATATTGATAAGAAATATTGCCTGTCGATCTTTATTCAATAGTGGTTTAATATTGTTTTCAAATATTGCACCAATTTTGTTAACCAATCTTTAATTTAAAAAAGCGAATAAAAAGTATTTCATACTCTTCCAACTGAAAAATTGTATAATTTATTCAATTTTTACTGCTTCTTTAAAAAAATGTAAAATGATGGTTACGCTTATTGAACTATAAACTGTTCATTCAATTTATGCAGAAAATGAAGGTTACAACTTATAAAGAACAATAGAAACCATCAATGCTTCAAAGCAACAAAAAAATTAAAAATTTTTTATTTTTGGGTTACTTTCTATAAAGTTGGAAGAACTTGTTTTTTTTGACCAACTACAAAGTTGGTCAAAGTTTGGTTTAATAGCCTAGTCTCATAGCATGGTCTAATATGAAATCTAAAGTAGGACCCATTGTTCTGCTATCGCCAATAGAATTTTTATAGTTTTCTAGAGAGCATTTCTTAAAATCATTTGATTTGATTTTTTATTTGGTTATTTGCGTAGGTATAAGTTCAAAATTTGTTTGGATTGTATTTCATGGTCCGTTTGCTTTATTGTGTAATAATTATTTTAACAATATAAAACAAATTTTTATTATCAATTTTATTTATAAATTCCGTTATGGTAATATAAACAATATAATTAAAAATTATGTAGGCACTAATTAATATTTAACATTATTACTTGATGTACGCAATTATTATAAACTAAAACTTTCAACAACTATGTATTAAATATTTTATAGCACTGACTTAGTGGTTGTAAACTGCTTGGATTTGTACAATCTTTCAGTTTATAATTCAATATTATATCATAATAAATATAATAACTTGAATAAAAATAAATAAAAAATAAAGAGTTTAAAAATAAAATTTTTGACAACTTCTGCTTCTATAGTAATGTGTTGAGTTAATCCTTTGGAACTGAATAACCCACCATGCAACCTTTAAAGAATATTGGTTCAATTTTATCACTACAATATTTTACCACCACGTAAAATAATACTATGTCAAAATATTGATGGTGGGAGCAAAACTAAGTAAGGTAAAAATTTATACAAGTACATAAACATAAATAATGGTTCACCGAGTACAAAATATCTTCGTTATTACTATGTTTAATAAATATATTGTTTGTAGTATATTACAATTAACGTTTATTTTCGTTGGTGCCCATGGTAAGCAAAATTAAATCATTACGTTTAAATTAAAAAAATATTAAAAGCAATTTAATGTTCAAAATTTCACATATTATAAAAATTGATTAACTGTATCATTTTTATAACTACTTTTATCGGATTTGAATCTTTAAATTAAATCTTTAATCTTTAAATAGTTAAATGAATATTATAATAAAAATGGGTAGGCAATTTTGTGAATCATGAAATTAAATAGGCTTAATTTTTAAAAGAAAGTCGGATACATAATATAATGTTTAATGGATAAGAAAGCAATGCCTGCATAATTATTGTGCACTTTACCCAAGGTAGATTCGAGTTTATGTAATTTTTAAAATATCACCGGTCATCCTTAATTACTTAATTAATTGTTTATACCTAATTAATTACGTTATAGTTATGCCATTTTAATTTTAGTAGTTAAAAAACGATTTTGAATAACACTATCTACTAACAGGAACAAATTTGAGTAATGTTTTCTACTCATTGGTTTAATTTAACACTCAAATTAATTTGTTAACATAAAATTACACATTAAAATGATAACAATTAAAATAATTTTTTTAAATGTTTTTCAACTCTAAATATATCTAATTGAAAATTCAAGTCAGCGGTGGCCTTAAATAAATATTACCAATGTCGTGCTAAGGTAACTTACCGCCCTAGACCTGGAATGACTTCAGTACCAGCTCATCAAACTATTAAAGATGAGCAGTTGTCCTTCGAAACGAACTTGAATTACATTTTTGAGTAAGTTCACAATTGCATCTTCATTCAAATTAAATTTAAAAAGAATCAAGTTTATTTAGTCTGTCTGTCCGTGCTTCATCTGTATCATATCAACGGAAGATCAAATTTTTATGCGTTTTTTTTTTTAAATAATAGAGCAGTTTTTCGAGGTGTTTAGCTATTCGCCGTCACGCTGATCCTTTTGCTTATCTTCCAAAAATTAAGAAAACCTACAAAAACCAATTTTACTGAATATTATAAATATCCGAAAGACTGCGATATTCATACCAAATACGACAAAAATTTATAGAAACAATATTGTAAGAAATTAAATTTTCTATAAAAAAAAAAAACACGTGGCACTCGGGTTGTCTGTAAAGTCGGTTTACGGCCGATAATTTTACGTGATAACGTCATAAGAAAACATTGATGAAAAATTGCATACTTTTATGAATTGAATTGAATTATGTTTTCTTATGACATAAAATCACGTAGAATTATTATCCGTAAACCGAGTGTTAATTTAAAAATTGAATTAAATTATGTTTATGTAACAGATAATACGAATTAAAACTATGTTATTACATTAACCCTCAATAAGTTAGTGCGTTATGTGCATGAAACATAATTGCATCATTTGGTGATCGCGAGATCGAACCTCATGCCGGACAAGTTGTTTTTAATGACATTTTATAATTCAAATGATGTCTATGTATGATGCAAAGCCGATCGTGCCTCTCTCTCGCTTGTTCCGCGCTCTCGCTTGTTCCGCGCTCTCGCTTGCGGAACGTGACAATTTTTCATGCGTGCAGCCGGTATATCAATTTATAAGACGTTATCACGTCAAAAGTTTGTAAGGGTATATATTATGTTTATCTTAATTAGTTAAAACGCAGGAGGCGTTCAAAGTCGCCGATAATGATTCTTCACTTCCAACCTCGCGGCCTACCAAACTCACAATTCTGAAGCCTGATCATTATGATCATTAACATAAATTTAAAAAAAGTACAAAAATGTTGCAGATCTCATAGTGTTAAATATAAAGTGAAAACGGAATTGAGGTTTAGGATATATATTAGTTAATTAGTTAACGGAATTATTTTTTCCTTTTAAACATTTTTTTTTATTGTTTGTTTTTGTAGTTGGGGTCATAAATTTCCTTAAAATTTTAAAATTTAAATTTTAAATTTCTCTAAATTTAAACTTAAAATTTCGTACTGGATCCTGGTTTATTTGCTCATTATTTCCGTTTTGGCAGATTACTATCACAAATTATTTATAAATTTCTCAGAAAATCAAAATATCCCAAAATGAATAATGTATTCAAATTATTTGTTTGTTTTTTGTTTATATAAATATTATTTATATAAAAAATGCAGTGTTAAATTCTTTATGTACCTGTTTATAATGTATAAAATTTCATTAATAACTTTAATATGAGACTTCAAATTTCAGATGACATAACTCGATTTTTATATTAAAGCCTTTGAAGGCCCTAAGAGAGTTAGTGGGTTATTTTTAAATTTTACTGGATATCTTTTGGAAGTCGCAATATATTTGAATCTATCAAATTTTTTGTTTGAAAATTGATTTTACTTGAAAGTTCGAGAAAAACACAAAAAAAATATTTTATGAGTAGAAAGGTGTTCTAAACTATTGTGAATGACCAAAATAGTAAAATTTCGCGTACCGCTAAGGGGATCGTCTTAAGTTAAAGTATTTATAGGTTAGGTAACAACTTAAGGGGTTAGATCATAGTGATTAAGTGTAAATTTTGTGAATTAATTCCGAAGAAACTATAAATGCGATTTTTTTAATTTTTGGATATGTAATAGTATGGTCCTTAATAAGTACACATTTAAAATTTTATTTAAAAAAATCTATTTTGGTAGCAGCTAGGTCACTTCGCATTTTTCACAACGATGTACACAATTTCTCAAACTACAATCAACAAATTAACTTGAAATTTTTTCAAACATGTGTTTAGAAAACTAGTAGTTTTTGGCTTACAAAGGATTTTGTTAAAATTTTGTTTCTTTAACATTTTATTTAGGAAATACCATAAAAATTGTCCAAATTTTAATTAAAAAAAAATTCAAAAATTATTTTTTTCTATAAACAAGAGAACAAAAAGCAAAAACCTTCATTCGCCGATAGCCAGTACCTTGTAATTAATGAAAAAAATTTTTTAGAAAATTTTTTTAGAATCGGTCTAATGAAATCGGCCAAATCGTGTACACCATCGGACCGCATGTGAAAAACGTAAAGTGATCTATGTGCTACAAAAATAGATTTTTTTAAATAAAATTTTAAATGTGTACTTACTAAGGACCATACTATACATATCCAAAAATGAAAAAAAAACGTATTTATAGTTTCTTCGGAATTAATTCACAAAATTTGCACTTGATCACTATGATCTAACCCCTTAATCTATGAATGTACACTAGCTTAACAAATTGAACATGGTATTGTTTCGTTTTTAAATGTAAAAGAATCTTGAACTTTAGAAGTCATACAAAATAAATGATAAACATTATTAAATCTAACTTGTGATAATCCCTATTAAATATTAAAAATTGCATAATATATCTTTTTAAATTTAATTTTTACCTTTTGTGTCGTAATCAAATTATATAATATTAAATACATTAAAATCACAAAAGCTTTATTAAATTTATTTTAGAATGGTTTATATTATATAGTTTTTGTAGTTATGACCCCATAAACTTCACATAAGTTGTATTTACCGATTTGATTAATTACTTTACATAAATTTTATTAACAAATCAAAAATTAACAATTATAATTCAATTTAATTATTTTATTTTAAACGCGCTAACATGATTTGATGTAATTTATTCATTATAGTGTGGCGCAGAGATTAATTTAACTTGAATTTATTTTTTTATGTAATTTATGAAAAATGTACATTTAATTTTAAAATTAAATTTATTTATTTAATTTAATAAAAACAACTGTGCTGTTCAAATATTATTAAATTTTTATTAGTGTTTAATTAACTAGTTCAATTAAAAAATTTTTATTTTATAAACCGCAAAACCAATAGATTTTACGCTCGAGCGTTGTATAACGTGCGGTTCAGGGCCTCGAAAATTGGGCATAAACTAATACTTTACGGCCTCGTACTTTACAAGAATTATTTTTAGATATAAGTAAACGTAAACATTAAATTAATTTTTTTGTGGTTGTCAATTTTTACAAACTTATATATCTAGTAAAAATTCATAATGAAAATAATGCATGTCTATACATGTTTTGGCTTTAAATCTTTTCCTAAATATAACAGATTAGTTAGAAGAAGCCTATTAAATTAATTAACCAATTAAAATAAAATAAACAATTAAATGAGCAGTACAATAAAAAAATAAAATTAAAAAACAAAAACATTATAATTTTTATATTAATTTATAAGTAAATTAGTTATTGCGATAAAAAGTTAATGATTAATTTAATTTAAAATTTATCTTTAATAACATAATAAATTATTAGAATTTTTTTGAGTAATTTTTGTTAGCTTATTCTTTAGTTCATTTTATCCATATTCATACTTCTTTACTTTTCAAAGAAATTGGATTAATTAACGTACGTAAGAAAAAGAAGAAGAATTAACTTTTCTGCATAATATTATGTATGTTCTGTAATATGCAGAGATTACCAGCACATTTTATATTTGCTAAGGATTTTGATATTTTTTTAACTACTAAATATTTTTAACGCTAAAGAAATTGAAGAGGTGAACGAAAAAATGCCTTGCTTACTGCTAAAGAACTTGGAATGACAGTGGTTGGCTGTTATCCTGAAATTACAATTACGATTTGTTCAAATGTTTTCCTTTTAACGAAGTCTACATAATTTATCCCTCAAAAATAAGCACACGTCCTTTAGATTCTTGATGTAATAATTCGTTGATGATGAAATCTTAATTATGACCTGTTTTCAATCAAGGTAACGAAAACCCTTGATAGTCGTTCGGATGTTCCTTAATCCGCGTAAAAATGATTTGGATTTGTATGACATTAATTATATCGCACATACTGCAATTAAGTTGGTAAATCCCGCTGTTCGTAAGGCGGTTATTTTCTGCTTCGTTATTGATTAGGTTTCAATGTTCATCTTATTCGCATCGGTGTTATTATTTTTATATATTTTTTTTAAATTTCATTTTATATATTTTTGACTTGGGACTCTTGATGGGGCACCATTGTGCAAAACTAGACGAGTTTATCATTGCCAATAAAATATTGTTGCTGAAATGCGATTGAGATTCATAGAATTTTACGTCGATTTAATGACGATCGATAACCGAATCATTAATAATTTATTTATTGAAAATGCAATTAAACATTTTAACGCGCTAAAATATAAATAAACTGACTTTGTTTTATGGTATCTTATCCCACACCATAATTATAATATTAATTCTTTACTAGATATTGATAATAAAAGCCTCCTTGAATATTCATATAGCCACGAAAATCCTTGATACGAACTGATTTTTATTATGACACGGTTTTATAATTTTACTTGAAAAATATCAATTACATTATACCTATTTATTATATTGATTCAAGTAAAAGCTGTCGGTGCTTGAAATATATAGCTAATCACGTGTAACAACAATTAAATTAGAATTACACGATCTTTTTACTATTTTTATTTTTCTTACCTAAATCATTAATTTATCGGTAATTATTAATAAATTAATTAAACCATTACAATTCCAATTATATTTAATTGATATAAAAAGACTATAACTACGTTCTGTCGTGACTTAATTTATTGAAAAGCTGTAAGTACAACTAATTTATTTGTTTTACCATATACACACATATACAGGGTGACCCAAACCACCCGTATCAGTACTTTTTTTCAAAAACGGTAAGTCGTAGAGAGTTGGGCTAAAAAAATTTATTACAAAAGCCCTAATGACGAATCTAATGGTGATATTATTTCCGGGAAAAGTCGGCATCCAGAGTAGTTTGCTCCAGAAAGTCCAGAAATCCAGAATTTTAAATGGCACCATATGTCGAAAGTGGTATCGTTGGAAAGCTCTTTAAAAAATAAGCAAGTTTTGTAGGAAAAAATTTTTTATTACTCCCACCCCGTTTAAGTTATATCCGACTTAAGTTATTAAATTTCAATTTCTTATAACAAACTTAACATTAAAAGTCAGCACTTGAAATCCAGCTACCGCGTTAGAGCAATGTCACAAGTGTTCAAAATGTCTTCCATTTACTTCTAAACACTGTTGAGCTCTTCTGGTGGCTATCAGAGCTATCAGTGGCTCTAAGTACTTCTTCAGTGTTTAATGATCGACAGGCATTGCAAATTCTGAGCTTCATATCATCTCTCGTTGTCGGTTTTTCTGTATAAACAATATCTTTGATCTTCTTTTTCTTCTTCTTTGTCAGCCTTTCTCGGTCTACTCCTGGACATAAGCCTCTCCTAATCTCCTCCGAACCTCTCTTTCCTTGGCTCTTCGTAAGTGCGACTAACCTTCGTTTTTATTTTTATCAGCTACTTTCACTTCAGCAAAACAACTTTTGTGTCCTCAAATTTACCTTTATTATTTTAATATTTCAATTTTCATTTTTTTGGATCACAAATTTTAGGTCCACTACTATTGCTATCTCCCCTTCCCCCAAAACAAAATTTCCCTGCTCGCAGAGCCAGGCTGCACCAGTGGTGGCACGCAAAAATAATATTCAAATTGAATTATACCCTACAAATTCGTATTGCCTACAAAAATCACAGCAATATATAAGATATATTGAGATGTCCCGAGCTATACAAATCTTCTATATTTGCTTAATCTCAAAAATTATTCTTTTAGCTGGGCATTCATTTTTTTGTAGCCATGAGCTCTTCAATGTTTAAAATTTTTGTAAATTAAAATTGCTCACTTTTGTTACCTTGACTGTGTTATTCGACTTTTCTCCACGTGCGTGCTCCTCACATGTGGTATTATGCAGCTGGCTTAACAAATTTGCCGCAATGTAATTTTTGCATATTGACCAAACTTTTCCACTTTCTTCAACAGTTTCAATTTCTTGGCACTTCACTTTAATAATTAAAATAAAAAAAACATCAACTCAACTTATTTATTAAAAAAAAAAACAATTTTATCAAAATAGAACAATTTTAATTAGAATTGCGGGTATGGCTTGTCATCCGCTCGACTATTCGACGTCAAGGCCGTAGCCTAAGTCTCTTGCATCGACCTACCCCACTCTTTCTTCCACCTTCAAGCTCCACTCTTTTTAATTTCTCGCTCTTTCCACTCTTATTTACAGCTAACACTCCCATGTACAATTTGATAAATAAATAAAACATGAAATTGACTTTAAAAAAAATTATTTACAAAATAAACGATACAATGGTTTTTTTGCATTTCGAAACACATATACATAAATATACTGTAATGATATTTTCGGAGAAAATTTCCAAACACTTTATTTACTCAGGTAACTCTAGATTGCGGGAGCAATTGTTAATTTTCAAGGGTCAAAGAATTCTTGCGTTTTCACAATCAACTAAAAAAATTTCTCCAATGCAAAAAAAATCAAATACTCCAAAATAAATCTTTTCCAAAAATAAATTATCCAAATTTAAATTACATTCAATGTAATGTAAAATTTTACTGGGCTCATACGTTTAACTTTATGCGTATCCAAAACGTCGGCTTATCTATCATGTGGCCACACGCTCGTACAAATATAATTTTTGATTTTAAATTTTACAGTCCATATCCAAATTAATTTATAACTTCGAAATACTGTTTTTCTTTGTCAATCAATCAATACAATCTACTCACTATCGTTCGGTAGTCACTCATAAAAATTATCCAAAAATCCAAATATCAAAACTATCATCCAAAAAGGCGCAATAATGCATTCGCATAAAATCACTTTATTTAAATCAAAATAATTACTCACAATTTCAAAATAATATCAAAAAACTCAACGTATCAAAAATCAAATTCAGCGGGCCTGCAAAATCACGCACCCGCTGTCGGCCACAGTTGGCACCAAAAAGCCTCTATCTTTTTCCTTTCTCCCCACTCTGTACTTTTCCAATTTTAAACGTTTAAAAATAATATTAACAAATTATTACAATTTAGCACAGGGTGGGTCGAAATATTTTGTTTCACGACAATACATATATTTTACATGTTAAATTAAAATTATTTTAATTTCATAACTTACATTATTATTTGATCAAAACTATTAAATGAATGATTATAATATTGTAAATATTATCGCAAGTTAATAACAATAATCATATTTTATCTTTTATTATAAAATCTTTTTTTTGCTGTGCGTTCCAGCATTACGGTCTTCGGAAGATTTGATTTTTAATTATCTTGCAACCTCCGGTCGTTAATGGATTAACGAGATATCGATTATTGTAGAATAAATTAATAAAAATAAAAAATTTATTTGCAGATCCCCATCATCATATTCATAAAAGAGATGTAACAGAGAGTGTTAAAAAATTTAATCCTTTAGAAAATAATCGCAATTATTGGAATAAGAAAGCTCAAGTAACTTTGGAAAATCAAATTAGAAAAGTTATTAACACTGGTAATACAAATTTATCTAATAATTCAATAGTGTTTCTAATAAATTTTTAAAATGTTGTCACACAGGAATAGCAAAAAATGTGATTATGTTTCTTGGAGATGGAATGTCCATACCAACTCTAGGTGCTACACGGACATATTTAGGACAAAGAAGTAATCAATCGGGAGAAGAAGCCCAATTATCTTTCGAAAAGTTTCCATTTATTGGATTATCAAAGGTATGTTTTGGATTCTAAGCCTAATGCGATTTTGTTTTATTTAGTATGAATTAAATATTATTTAGACTTATTGTGTGGACACACAAGTAGCGGATTCTGCGTGCTCAGCTACTGCGTATCTATGTGGAGTGAAAGCTAACCAAGGTACTATTGGCGTAACAGCTGCAGTACCCAGAGGAGACTGTAATGCAATGCAAAACAATGAAACTTTTGTTGATTCCATAGGGAGATGGTTTCAACTTGCTTCAAAATCAACTGGAATTGTTACAACTACTAGGGTGACCCATGCATCACCAGCTGGTAATATTTAAAATATGTATACATATATACATTTTTAAGATGAATTAACATTATAGGAGTTTACGCGCACGTCGCTGATCGAGATTGGGAAAGTGATTCAAATCTTACGGCAGAAGCTTCGTCATGCAACGATATTGCAATGCAATTAATTCGTGGAGAAACTGGTAAAAGTTTAAAAGTAATTCTTGGCGGAGGTCGTCGTGAATTTATACCAAAAACTGATCGAGATGAGAACGGAAATGTAGGATACCGTAGCGATGGTCAAAACTTAATTAAAGAATGGATAACTACGAAATCTGATAAGTCAAGTCAATATGTATCGACCAGAGAAGAGTTATTAAATATAACACGCGAAACAGAATTTCTACTTGGCTTATTTGATACTGATCACATACCTTACAATTTAGATCGCGATCCTATCAAAACACCATCTTTAGCAGAAATGACGTACAGTGCTATAAAAATTTTATCAAAAAATGCTAACGGGTACTTTTTATTTGTCGAAGGTGGTCGAATTGATCACGCTCATCACGCTACACAGGCTCAAAAAGCATTGGACGAAACAATAGAATTCCACAAAGCCGTAAATATAGCAGCCGAATTAACAAACTTTAAAGATACTTTAATTGTCGTTACGTCAGATCATGCACATACGATGAGTTACAGTGGCTATCCGTTAAGAGGAAACGATATTTTAGGGTTTGCAGGAATGGGAGACGATGGCATACCCTATACAACTTTAAGCTATGCCAACGGCAGAGAGTTTAACTCCAAAGAAGCCTGTGTTAGGCATAATCCATCCATGGATGACTTGCGTAAGTATGCAAAGTATAAATAATTTTTATTTTAAATTTTGTTAATGTAAAATTTTTAGGTGACAGAAATTATAAATTTCCTTCTCTGACACCATTAATTTCCGAAACCCACGGAGGTGATGATGTAGCAATTTTTGCAAGGGGACCCTGGGCTCATCTTTTCACAGGTGTTTTAGAACAAAACGTTATACCTCACATAATGGCTTACGCTTCATGTGTGGGTAATGGAAAAACAGTTTGCAACGGAAATTTTTAAATGCAAAAATTAATTAAATAAATTGTATTCCAATGTAGAAGAGTTACCAAGAAGTGATTTAATTCAGTATTAAGTAGAATTTAGTAGTGATAAATAAATGTATTGTCGTGTTTCAAAGGGATTCGCACCCACCCTGTGCATTTTAAAGAAAATTTTGTTTTAGTAAATTTGAGTTGTAGGATTGTAAATTTAGGAGGTGGGGGCGAATCTACCGAGATACGAGGCTTTTTGCCACGGGTCGCCGCAAGAGTAAGCGGTGCGACTTTTGGCTCGTTGATTTTTAGCTTTGTGAAATTTATTTTTGAAGTTGTGAGTAAATTTTTGAGTTTGATTAAATAAAGTAATTTTATGCGAAATAATTTTATTGCGCTTTTTGGAAGGTATATTTTTGAGATTTGGAATTATTTTGGATATTTTTTTATGAGTGGCTACTGAACTATAATTGATTTTGTTGATTGATTTGGAAAAACAATAGTTCGATTAATAAACTTTGAAATTTGAATTATTTAAAATCGGAAAATTTAAATTGCATTCGTAGGAACAAATAGTGCTGTTGATAAGCGGGCGATTTGGATAAGGTTAAAATCAAAACTTCGATCTCTTTGAAAAAAGTTAAAATTTTACATTTAATTAAATTTGGATAGTTCATTATTGAAGAAGATTTATTTTGGAGAATTTATTTTTTTTATTTGCATTAGAAGAATTTTATTTTTATTTTTGAGAACGGTAGAACCCAACCTGAGATACGATCGTCTCATCTCCCGCATTTAAGAGCAAGCTTGGAGCACTTATAGTGCATGTGAAAGTCAACCTTTTTTTGAAAGGATCACTACTTATAAATATAAATACCGACAGACGATTTTCATCCCTAAAGTCTTGTAAAAAATTAAAAAAATATTTCTTTTAAACTTATTTAAAAAGTGTTATTCCATCGCCAGAAATGGCCTCGTGAAGCAACGTTGGAAGCTTCCGAAGCTTCACCATCCGAATACTTCTTCTTCTTAAACTTTAATAACTTTAATAATAACTAAAATTTAATATTGTTAATATTATAATATATTATAATTATTATCATAATAATTAAATATAATGAATTATTAAATGAACTCAAAAATAACTTGAATTGAAAATTTGAAAAATATAGAAAATAATGAATCTTACTATTTCACTTTAGTTAAATACTTAAATATAATCTAAAAAATAAAATTAAAAGTAGTTAAAAAGAATTTTTATAAATTTCTGTAACTTACTCTATGACCCAAATCAAGTAAAATAAATAACTGTAGAAATTGTTCTTTTGTTCGTGTTATAATTACGTTTATTAAATATTATATTATTTCAGCATTTATCACATATAATAAAACACAACATACGAATAGGTAAAACATTAGTTGAAATTTGAATATGAGGAAATGTACTTTTCAAGAATATATTATATTAGAATATATTAGAATATAATTATTATATTCTTGAAAAGTGCTGAATTTTAATAAGATTCGCAAATGTGTCATATTTTGAATTTAAATAGGATTTTGTAATAAAATTATTTATCAGATTTGTAAATAATATTATTAAAGACTTTCTTTCGTAATGTGGAAATCTGATAATGCGCGTTGGCAAGCTTTCCTCAATTTGCTATCTTGAAACTTGCGCTGAAACTGGAAAAACTGCCAAACGTTTCAGTTATTATCGATAATTTGCAGTTTACGGGTTATTTGAAACTTGCGAGTGCAATTCGCATAGGTTGCACATTTTGCAATAAATTTGGATAGTTTTGATATTTTTTAAATTTAATACATTGCAATTCTGCGTTTGAAAATTCAGGTGCGTTAATAATAATATATCATAAAATACACATTTATGTTTTCCTGTTTATTTTATAATTTTTTCTTTAACAAAAAATTTAAAATTTATATTTGCAAAAATATAAAAAAGTATTCTGTTTTCCTTTTTTTGTTGCACGATATTGATGTTATTATTAAATAATTTGTTCAGAAACCTGAAAATGATGTTTACTTATAATTAATTTTTTTTAAATACCTACCAAATTTTATTTTCCAAAGTCGACCAAATAAACTTTACTTTTAATAATACATTAAATATTTTTTTAAATATTTAACTTGAAAAACTTTCCTAATTACATAAATGGCTAATCAGGAACAGAAGTGATCCAAGTGACATCTCAAAAGTTTTGAGATATTAACCAAAACGCGTATTCATGAATCCCGCCGTTACTTTAATAAAGTTTTTCCTAAATTATTTTTTATGTTAACAAAATTCATAATAATTAAATTACCTTATATACAAAATTATGAAAATTTGTAATTCTATTAGGAAAACTTTTGATTTTCTTCATTTGGATCTCTTCTGTTTTCGATAAAATTTAGAATACAGAATGGAATGCATGATTGTTCTTTATTATTTTACAACAAATCTACACCACTTTAAATGGTAAACTCAATAAAATTATAAAACAATGTTTGAAAAATATATTTTTACTCCAAAAACAGTAGGTAACTAATATGTTTATATCTTCCTTTATGTTTGGTAAAACATTGTCGTTTTCCTGTTCAGTTTGAGTAATGTGTGGCAAGTTTAAGTAAAAGGGATGGTAGATTAGTGGTACATAGAGCAAAATTTTCTTTAGATTCTACATTTTTGCATAAGTAATTGGTTTTGCGTTATTAGATCTTTGTGAAGTGAAGAGAACGATAATACAATATCACGTACTAATACATACATAATTGGTATTATCTCCATTTTTGTAAAAATGTTACTTGGATCACTTCTGTTCCTGAATAGCCAAATAATAATATAAGATCAATTTACGGAATGCTTTTAATTCTCAAAATTTAACCAGAATAGACATTGAATTATTTTTAAAATTTTTAATTTTTTCAAATTTAGATTGATTTGTCAAATTTTAGTTTCTTTTTAACTAGTAAAACGCTTTAAAATTATAAAAATCATAGAATATAAATTGTAAACATAAAGAAAGAAGTTTAAAAAAAGCGCTAAAAAGTGAAAAATAATTTTTAAATATATTTGGAATTTTTGAAGTGGACGCCTAATTAATTAGTAAAAGAAGTCGATTAAGTGCTCATAAATAATCATAGATGTGAAATTGGATCATTTTTGAAACAAACACGTAACATACAAACCCAATCCTATTATTAACAATACTTTTTGTAGTTTACAATAAATTGCAATGATAATTTCACAATTAGGATGGTTTTCGGTTTTATTATAGTTTATGTCAATGTTTTTTGTTAATTAAGGGATATACATATAAAAAAGATTTAAACTATATTTAGTTTTTCAACGTAAAAAGTCTATTCTGGATCACGGACGTATTTTAGATAGAAAATTTTAATTACGCCGTGGAAATAAACCACTTCGGTGCCGGTCGTGAATGGATTAACAATTTTCCTGTTTTTAGTGTTAAATGGTTCGCATAGAAATCTCATTATAATATTTTATTAGTGGAGAATGTTTGAATATAACTTCCAGTACAAAATAAAGTAAGAGGCGTTGAATAGAAAACATTAATAATAAAATATTTGTGCAACTCTCAGAAAGCTTAAAAAGACGATAACGATGAAAAATCAATATTAAAAGAAAAATTAATATTCAATCATCATCATACAAAATAAAAATACTCTTATTGATGATGCAGCATAATAAATCTTTGTTTATAAGATGCGAGATCTTTATGAGTAAAAAGAGGGCTCATGGTGATTGAAGTCCTCCAGCATTTGAAAAGCCTTAAAGCTATGAAAATGGTAGATTATACGAAAGTAGTATTGTTTCAATAATCAAACTTAACAAAATGTTAAAATAATAAAAATTTTAACTGCTAAGTAAAGAATACATACTACAAAGAAAACATAATATTTAAATAAAATGATTAATTATTAACATGTTAATAAAATTATTAACATGTGAAAATATTATTTTATAAAATTAATTTTTACATGTTACATGAAATTGAAGAATAATTTAATTCATAACTTACATAAAATTGTTCAAAAACTATTTAAATGAATGATATAGCTTGCGACATGCTGTTATATAACCGTATGTTTCGATTTTCGGAATCTCATCAGGCAAACTTGGAAAAATTATTGAAATGATTGAAAAGTTATGCTATTAAATTCAAAATCTTACAGAGTTTTTTGTTTTTTACTTTTAAGTAATTTATATCATTTCTATAGCGTAATTTTTTCAGAATTCCATTTTCTTATTTATTCCAATATTCTAAGTTCATCCCTGTTAAATTTGAATTATCGTGGGCATACAGGTAAAAGTGACTAAGTCAAAAAATTGTGGAAATAAGTTAAAATGATTAAGTCCGAAAAAATGTAAGACACAGGTCTGAAAAAAACGTCTATGTTCTAATAACGTATTGAACATGTTTCATTGTTCGAAAAAATGAACGAAATTCTATTTTTTGACTTGGTCACTTTTACCTGTATGCCCACGTTATTGTCATTTTAGTGTTTTTTAAATATTATGTTTTCTTTGTAGTATGTATTCTTTATTTAGCAGTTAAAATTTTTAATATTTTAACATTTATTTATTTTTTACTACTAAATACCATAAAAATACTTAAAACTTTTTTAAGTTATTTTCTACTTATAGTATTGTTTTGTTGATCTTTTCAGGAATTACAATATTTAAAAAAATCATCGGTTTATTAAATGGTAAACTTTCTTTGTTTAATATCTTTATATAAAATTTTAGATGGTCGAGAATCACTAATCTAGATAGCCGCAATTTTTTACAAAAAAATTTCTAACAAAAAAATTTCTAACATTAAAATGTAATATAGTTTTATAAGAAAAAATAAAGTTAATGATTCCGAAAAAAAATACATTAAATCAAATTATACTAATCAACACTAAAAGATAGAAAATTTACAACTCTACATTAAAAACGTCGTCTAAAAAATTTGATAGAATATAAAATAAATAAGTTATATCGTAATAGAAAACCTTAATTTTTTTGTTATAAATTGAAGCCTGCTAGTAATGATAATATTTATATTTATCCAGTTTATTACGTTTATTACAAAATACGCAAACTTATCTCTTGGATTTTTGATTCAAGTCATAAAATGATACATTTCCTAACACAAAATAACAATAAAAATCGTACACTGCTACGTGTTGCAAATGTAAGTCACCTTTATTTAAATACTTATACATATCATTATGAGGCCTATACGCGGCCTTTATGTCGCAACATACATACAGTGTTCGGGTCTTCGCCCTGGATTAACTGATCACATAAATAGCTATTCCGTGTCTTATTAACTAACTTTGTTATCTTTTTTCAATGTTTTTATTAATATCATTTGTATAAATTTTTAGTATACGGTCAATTTATTTTTCAAATTTCCGCCAGTAGTGTCCGGTATAACAATATTTATTCTTTCGGTTGTGAGACACTAATTTTTGACTGTTGGAGTTTCATGTGCCAATTTTGTGAATTTAGGAAGATGTAACATTATTCATAAGGATTCATTTGTTATTCAAATATTTGCAATCAAAATTTATATTTTACCGAATCATTCGAGTGTTTATTCAATTATGTTCCTTCAGGGCTGTCTAATTAGTTTTTCGTTTTTGTTGAGTAGGTAGGTTCTTAAATTAAGGAACCTTATAAAATACATTTTTACTTACCTATAACTGAGCTTTTTAATAGAAACAATTATTGCGCTATACAGCGTGTAAAAAATGTTTATTAATGCATACAAGTTATGGAATCTTTAAATTCCATATTCAGAGAAAACTACGAAAGGAGAAGATCTGAATGTATTTATTTAGCTAAATAAAGATTTTTAATTTTTTTATTGTTTTAATTTATCAAGTATAAGCATCGGACAAAAAGAAGCTATTTCGCTTAATCGCATTTAAAGTCTATCCAGCCTTCTATAACGTAAAATTTTAATTTTCGAATTTTTTCCAATTAAAATTACTATATTTAATTTTTTTTTAAATAAAATATTTTAATTAGTTGTCTTCTGAATAATTATTTAATTAAATTAATTTTAAAAAAATGTTTTTAGAAATAAAATTATTTAAGATAATTAAGTTATTCTTTTTAAATGCCGTACCTATGAACTCCAAATGAATTTCAAAATAGTGAATAAAAATCTGTAGTTACGAAAATGTCATATAAAATGTTAGTCTTATGTGCGGGTCCGTACTTTATTATAAAATTAAAAATTTGTTAGGAGAAAGGCCGCACACTAAACATTACAATTATAAGAATATGAAACCAAAAGGTTAAATATAAATAAATAACATAAAAAGCTACGATTATTTTCATAGTATAAGTAACTTATTAATATTTCGTGATAAAATTTTGTTTGTCTTTGCGAAACAATTTATATTAAAATACATATTTCTCGATAAAATAAATATACCATAAAAAGTTAGGAAAGTAATATGTAGGTATATTAAAAAATACATTCATTTTTAAATTAAAAATTGATATTTTGATACATAATTAATGATTTCCTAGCACTAATGCTTGGGCAAACAATTTTAATTAAAAACAGTTTTAACAAATTAAAAAGCTTTTCGATAAATAAAACAGCTTTTCTTTTAACGAGAACGACAAATAGTCTAATACAAATTGACAAAAAAATTATTTGAATAAATCTCTTTTTTTAATTATTACGTTATCGACGAAGAAAGAAATAATTGCTTTCTTAAAGCTTATATTTAACTTGGTATGAAGAATAGTACGCCTGTTGTCGGTTTGATATTGAGAGAGCTAACGTTTTAGACACAGATATCTATTACTGAAAATGAATTATTTTCTCAAAATGTCTAAAATACGCAACAAAATTTGAGATGGAAGATATTTTGAGTTTGAGAAATTATCTTTTTAATATTAATGTAATAAGATCTCATATTTTAATTGGAAATTTAAGATTGTAAACAAAAATGCAATCTTACTTGGTAAGATTGCAATAATGCATTTTTATGCAAAAACTAAAAATTACCAAGAAAAAACGGGAGGTTATGTTATATTTTGCTAATATAATCGTGTCAAATGATGACACATGCGACTGTCATGAATGCGTTGCTGTGCAACAAACAGGATGATCTCTTCTCTTCAAAGAATGGAGTTCTCCTTTCAACGTAAGTCTACCATATTATTGCAAACAGTTATCAATATAATACTGAACTTTTCTCAAAGTTTTAATAGATATTTTCAATCTTTTTTTAAAGCTGAGATCTTCTTCTGCAAACATCACAAGCATTCTATAATAAATTTCTTTCAACGCCGATATATGTAATAAACTACTGATTTTTAATTTCAAAGCAGAAAATATTAATTTACTGTATCATTTTTTTTCTATAAAACCCAAATAATATTATATGCTGTCATAGTATTTATAAAATACGTTTGAAAAGCTAGTAATTCATAAATCATAAGAAATAAGAAGTGCTAACCTGAAATTTGGAAAAAAAACTGTTCGACTTTGGTTTAATTATTTGAAATTGCAAAGCAGTGCCAATATGTTATAAACGTGACACCAAATTATATTTAATCACGTATCACTTCACAACACACAATTATGTGTGAAAACACGACCTATATATACTAAATTTCATGAATAAAGTTATTGGAAAAGCAAACAGTTGTTCAATATATTCCTTGCGATAAATTTAGAAATTGCTTTCATTTTGTATTATCTCTTCTTCCTGCAAGGATCTTGTTAAATTTTCTATTATCTAAAATTGTTCAAAATAAAATAAATTGTTGTTTTATTGATATTCTTTGGTTAAAAGTTTTATAAAGTTAAAAATTTTAAAATAACAAATAATAAAAATATGTCAGTGCAAAAGACAAAGATTAAAATTAAAAATTCAATATATTGGCTGCACTATGCAATCATTTACAGTCTCCTACTCTGTATAAGTATAACATATTAATTTTGAATTGATTTATACAATAAAAATATACAATATTATTCAATTAACCTTATTATTATTTTTACAGTCATCAAAAACTGTAAATAGTAAGTAGGTACCTAATAATAATATTATATTATTTATTGACCCGCAAGCTACGCAGTCTAGTACTTCTTGCACGCCCAACAGTAGAAGTCGAAAAAATAAATAAATAATAATTAATGAAGTACTAAATAAATTAACATTGTTCCAGCACTAAGGTCCAGTGCTAGGGTGGTAGCACTAGGATCCTAGCGCCTATCTATCCAAAATCAATCTGACATTAACCACATGATATAGAATAGAAAATAACTTAAAAAAGTTTTTAGAATTTTTTAAGTATTTTTGTGGTATTTAGTGGTATGTGATGTTAAAATAATAAAACCTAACAAAATGTTAGGTTTTAAAATAATAAATTTTAAAAATACTTAAAATACTTAAAAAAACTCTTAAAACTTTTTTAAGTAATTTTCTATTTGCGAATAAAATTAAGAATGCGACGTCTGGTGGCAGAATTGAGAACACTTCGATGCGAGTACTAAACGTGGTTCATTGTATTTAAATAAAGATTTTAGAGCAATTTGTTTCGTCATTTCATCTTTTTCTTTGATAATTCGAACATACAAAAAGATTTACAAGATTGATTCGATTACTGTAAACACAATTATAACCTCAATTTACTCGCATAATATGACGGTCATTTTGACAATTTAGCAGCGTCCCCATCGTTAATTTTATTCGCGAATTTTATAGTAAACGTGCTTCAGGTGCAAAAACGTCGTAAAAATTTGAAACTTCCTTTCAAATTTAGTTTTCAAAGTGATAGATGGCATTGTATGTCTCTACTTCAACCCCTCCTTTGTATAGGAGATTTAGGATCTATTTTCATTTAATTAACCTAAAGTTTCATTTAGACACATGGCGTGGTTTAGTTTAGTTATTTGGTAAGCGCAAAATTTAAAGTTTGGTTAATTTCTTAATTTTTAAAATTTTTTCAATTTTGTTTGGTATATTTGCTCTTACTTCTTGTTATTTTTACTGTTATATATGACTGATGATCGGAAATAATCGTGAAATAAAGGCCTTTATATTATGTTACAGAGTTTTTTAATTTTAAGTAATTTTTATCATTTCTATAGCGTAATTTTTTCAGATTGTGAATTATTATTGTCATTTTGGTTTCTTTAAATATTATCTTTCTTTGTAGTATGTAATTATTTACTTAACAGTTAAAATTTATTATTTTAATGTTTTGTTAGGTTTTATTATTTTTACATAATATAGGTTATAATTTACTTTTGATTGGGTGAATACCAATGAATTGGCCAATGAAAAAGCACAATAATATAATATTTATATTATAAGAAAAACTTTTTCAAAATGTTTCGTTAATATTATTTTCCCTAAAAAATAATGGGCTACTTTTATCACGAACTTGTAGAAATATTTTCCGTGATTCAATAATTAATAATTTATGTTAAAAAAGTAGAGTTAGATAAATACTTCTCTCACAGTACAAGGACTAAAAGTATGGCGTTAAGCTTCGGCTTTGGCCAAGTTGATCGTATACGCACTGTATAAGTGTATGGCACTAGAAGAAAGACAGTAAATGACCGTAAACAGGCGAATTCGCCCAATTATATAGCTTTGTAAAAATAAAAAAACCAAGCTAAGTTAAAGTTTCAAAGTCTGTCTGATGAAGAAACATTTTTCTCATTATCTGTGTTAAATATCATTTCACTTAAAAGCAAATTATTTTTATTCGACTTCATAAAAGTCCCGATGTTCTATTTTCATGTTGGCAAAAGATCAGTATCACACTTTTATTATCACAGCGGGGATTTCAAGGCATTAATTAAATAAAGTACATTACTTATTGTAATTCATTATTTGCTAAATTAGAATTTATTCCTATAAATTAACTGAAATTAAGTAAGTTAACGTTAATAAGTTGTCTTTAAATTGTATCTAGTATGTAATTTTATTTTTAATGCTTCGGGATGTAACTTTAATTGTTAGAATTGTTCGTAGATCAAGCAACAAAATGTGATTAAATTAAAAATTAAAAAAGAAGTTGGTTGTTATTTCTATGCTGATAAAAAAATATTTAAATATTTATTTTTCAACAGTAACATTCCAAGTGTATATATAAATAGCCTATTAAATTTTGACATTTTTGTCACCACAAAATCGTCGATGCGAAAATCTAAAACATTAATTTAAAATTTTTACTATCTACTAAAAAACCTAAAATAGTTTTTAAAAAAAATATTTTAACTAAAAATAAATTGAGAAACGTTTTTAATAAACTAAAATTATTTGAAAATAAACTTTGACAAGTGTATCGTTTTTATTTAAGCTTATCGGACAAATAACATAGCTGATATTGATGCATAAAATATCCTTTCTTTTTCATTAGTGGATCCAAGAAAACATGTTTAGAAAACAATATATAGGTATTGCTTTCGAAGTGTAATTAAATTTATCTGTTAAATGCCGTCCCGATTAAAGAACCGATTTATTTTGCATGTTTAATGAAGATGAGTTTTCTAACTTTAACACTTGTGTAATTACTGTAAGAAATTCCAGTTTGTCTACGTTGTAACATCTATTAAAATTGAAAAAAAATTTTTATTTTGTTTCTTTTTTCAGATATGCTAAAGCAAGGTTCTAACAGTTCAACTCCAGCTGAAACGTCGTCGGTTCACTCTTTAAGTTCAGAAGATGTATCTTTGGCACACAAAACTTCTCCGTGTTGTGGCAAGAAAACCAATCCAGCACATGGCAAAGGAAGAAGATTTCATTTATTTCAAATGTTAATTTTACCATTTATTCCTATTTTAGCTCTTATAGTTCAAACTGCCATTATACTTAACAATATAATGTTACATAGACAAGAAGTAACAGATGTTGAATCGCAAGTAAGTTTATAGTTTTCAATTAAAAATCAATAATTATTGCAAACGTGTGTGCATTTTAATTGAGAGTGAAATAACTTTATTTGATTGAGTAGCAAAATGAAGTAGTAGGTAAATAAAATTTGATAACGAACTGTAATAATATTTTGTAATACGAGATCAGCAAGATTTCGCCTGGTAGATTGCTTTGATATCCCGAACCAACTTTATTCTTAAGAATAACTGAGGCTAATTAATTGATAAAATACATTTTTTTAATTTAAAATATTTTTTGTAATAATTAATGAGTTTCGTTATTTTCAATTTCTTAGATCATTCATTTTTTAGGCTTCAATACGCAGTATAGTAAGAAGCCTTACGATCATCCTTATGAAAAACGAATAATTTTTCTTTATACTTTCATTCAAAAATTAATTTTAAAATATATTAATTGAACGAAAGTCTTATTTGGTCGTTAAAAGTACATCACATAAATGAGATATATTATTTTTTAACAACTTTTCATAAAACGCGTTAAAAAGTTCGTTGTTATTTGAAAATTATCCTTTGAAACCGCGGAAACTTGCATATAAACGCGAGACTAAGGATGACTTATTAACCCCCTTACAAGGATTTTATTTTCTGCTATGCCTCTGCAAACATTTCCGCTATCGGGTTTAAAACAGTGGCGGTTTTAAAGAACAGGCAAGGTAGGCCCGGCCTACCCAAAATTTAATGTACATAAATAACATTTTCTTTATGTACAATATAATTAATATTTTAATATTATGGACAATTAATATTTGTTATTTTTCATTATTTGCACTTAAAATTGCAATAACAGCTGCAAAAATTAGCTTGTTTTATATTTTTATTTGTATCTGCTTCAAAGTATTACAGTGTAGTCACTGGCCTAGCTTGGTCCATATAGCGCAATGTAACAGTAGAACCATGACGCCAGATACAGCAATACTATAGCTTCAATAGCCAGCGCTTAGGCCCGTGCCTACCAGATACTTGCAGTTAGTATATGATACCTCGCCATAAACAGTTTTTCTTATCGGACACATGCGAGCGGCATTTCTAAGCTGTTTAAATGACAAAAAGAATATTTATCTCAAATTAAATAAATTAATTAAATAACAAAAAAAGAAATTAAGCGGTATTTTGCACTTTGTAGTATATTTTTATTATTGCAAAATAGTTTAAGCGGTAGGTATTGTCGCCTATCTTCACTTGCACTGTTATCAATACAAAAAGACATTCTTGATGAATTATTAAAAACGAACACATTTCACAACAATGTCATAGATTTGCAAAGAGCAAAAATAAGAGAATCAATCATTGTTTATAAATACTATAACATAATGTACAGTTACTCGAAAAAGTATTCGGACGTTCCTGTGTTAGCAATGTAAATTTCTCTTTTTGGACACTGCTTTTATTATATAAAAATTGTTTTTACAGCAATACTTATTAGACATTTTTTGTCGCGAATTTCATTGTCTTCATTTTTGTTCCTATACATTTTTTAATTTTGTTGCCTCTTTTTCGACTGAATGACTTAAAGCAGACTCGGTAAAACTTTTTAATAAAATTAAAAACCATTTACAATGGTTTTCTCGAGAGATTCTCATGGAATTTTTACCGAGACTGCTTTAAGTCACTTTCGATCGAAAACGAGGCGACGAATAAAAACATGTTTGACAACAAATATGAAGAGAATAAAATTATCTACAAAAAATGTCTGAAAAGTATTTTTGTAAAAGCGATTTTTATATGCTAAAAAGAGTTTTCAAAAAGTACAATTTACATTGCTAACATAGGAGCGTCCGAATACTTTTTCGAGTAACTGTAAGTAATTCTATTATTTAAATAAAATGACTTAATAGAGCATATTATTATAACTCAAGAAAATATTCACATCTTCCGCAGATTTTATCTATTTATAAAATATTGCTGGCCTACCCAAAATTTTTCCTGGTTTAAAATATTATATTATTTACTAGTATTATAGTTCGGATAAGTTTACTTTTCACACAAATTTACGTTAGAAAACAACTGTTTTTCCGCAATATTACTGAAATTAATTTACATTTCACATTTATTTTTTTAACCATTATAAAAAGGCAATTAAGCTCTTTCAATTGAGTTTGTGTGTATATTTTGTAAAATACATACATCAGCGAAATGTCAATTCCAATAAAAATTTTTGAAAGGTGGAAGATAAAATTTAGTATGTAACTTTCAAAGTTTATAAATTTCAAAGCTACCTGCGATGCAAATTTGTTTCGATCACACGTAATTATGCATTTGTAAAAGAGAAAAATCATATTTTTCAATATTAGGGTATCATCTGTATTCCTATTGCATGCACAACCTTACATTTACATACCTCATGTCTTAATATATACACTTAGCATTTTCATCTTCAGAGTTGTTAAATAAAAAAAGGGGTGAAAATTTATATTATTATGGCGTCTATGTACATATTGACAGCTGCTATTAAAGAAGGGATAGGCCTGTCCAAAGGCGTATTGACCTACCCCTTGTTTGAGATAAACTCATTTGTAATTTAATTGACCCCACACGTATCAAAAGTAATTAATTTTTATATAAAAATGCATATGCTTATCATAAGGCTCATATGCGTTTTAAATATTTAAAATGCATAAAAATTAATATGCATCGATGTAAACTTAAGAATGTTTTCTATGTATATAAATTTTCTCGTATAGTATACTTCTAGAATACCTAATGCAGTTGGATGTAAATAGAAGAAGGAAAAGTTTTAAATTAAATCTTAATCAAGATCAATTGGCACCGATACCGTATTAATTCACCTGTTTGATTCTACTACCAAATAAATTATTATTACGTGGTTCAAGTTTAATCAATTTCCAATAGGAACTACGTGAAAATTGGATAAACTAAATTTGTCAATAAAAATAACCGAGGGTTGGTTTAATTAATTGCCCACTTTCTGTCTATATTTAATAATATATCACAAAGCTTCAAATTTTCATTTAATTGTACAAATTTATAATAACTTAAATTTATTCTTATTTTGTAGGTCACAATTGCTACGGAATTAGGAAAGATTGTGACGATCATGCAATTAGAACGTTCAGAAGTTGCATTTTATATGTACACAAACGGCAGTACTCTCAGGTAAATATTATAAAAAATTATACTTAATCACGATTCAAATTTATTTTTGTTTGGATTTTTCAACCTACGGTAGGTCAAGGTAAGCTAATACTGTCATGATGTCACATGGAGGATTTCTCTCTTGTGACGTCATGACACTACGTATGTATGACTTACTATATTGATAGAAAATACCAATTTAAGCAAAAATTAAATTGAATTGCGAATAGTATTGAAAATTGAGAAAATTACACAGGGATAATTTTAATAAGTTAAATTCAACCTCAATCTTACAAATTAAAATGGGTAAACTGCTGATAGTAATTTTTACGAGAGGATAGCAATTTATTTTATTTACTGGTAAATTAGTATTTAGTTTAATAATTTGTGTTGTTATAGTACAAATATCGCTGAACGTTTCGAACTCACTGATATGACTTTGCACACTATGAATAATTTTCCGAGTATACAAATGGGGCAAGAAGATGGAACAACCTTAGAACTTAACAAATTTACATTTCAAACACGCTTGAACGAAATTAGGTAAGTAACTATTCAGTTTTTCGGGCAGTAAAATTTTATAATAATTATTCATGCCAAAATAGTATTTTGCCAAAAATATAAAAATGAAAATAAGATTTCAATTTTTAGTCTTTTTCGATGCACATAGTTTCATGTTTTCCGAATAGAATAGTAAAAAAAATGAAAAATATCAGTTATTGAAGTTGATTTGTTAATATATTAGAAATCTGCTCATTGAAAACTATACATATATAACGAGATTTATTTTTATTGGCTAATAACGCATCATCGTTAATATTAGTCACAAACAACTGTCGAGATATATCAAGCAAAATTCATTGCCTTACTAGTGTGGCAATGAATTAATTAAAGTACAATTTTTATTATTTTTTATAGAAATGTCAAGAATTGTCAGTTTTTTATAGTTTTCTTTAACGACGCGGATAAAACGTTGTAGGTAATTCGTTAGGAATAGTAGTTTATGCAACAAGTTGAAATAATAATAATTTTTATTTCAATAATTGAAATAATGAATGATCGACTGATTATGTTATTTTAGAACTGATTGTGCAACTTATAATATGATTTTAAAACTAAAAGGATTAATTTTTAATTAATACTTTTATTATCAGAAAAATCATGTTTTAATAACAAGATTAATATCAATAAATTCTAATTCAACAAAATGGAACTACGGGAGCTATGGTTTTTTTAAAACTAGTGAATTAAATCTATGGCTTTATTAAATACCTACATACAATTACTCGAAAAAGTATTCGGACGCTCCTATGTTAGCAATGTAAATTGTATAAATACTTTTCAGACAATTTTTGTAGATAATTTCATTCACTTCATTTTTATTTCCATACATTTTTTTATTCGTCTCCTCGTTTTCGACCGAGAGTGACTTGAAGCAGCCTCGGTAAAAATCCCAAGGGAATCCCCTGAGAAAACCATAAGAATTCTAATGTGCATTTTTAATTTTATTGAAAAATTTTACCGAGTCTGCTTTAAATCACTCTCGGTCGAAAACGAAGGAACAAAATAAAAAAACGAACCTTATAGTACTCGTATATGATGTGTAACATCTGACCTCACCTTGGTAGTAAGCAACATTATTATTTAAAATAATTAATAATTATAAGTCATTTAAGATCGCGAAATAGGTGGAACGGCATTACATTACCAGTAACCGTAACCCCAATCTGTAACAGATAATACGAATTAAAACAATATTATCAGATGAACCCTCACGGCGCATTGCGTTATGTGCTTGCAACATAATACCATCATTCGGCAATCGCGAGTTTGAACCCCACGTCGGACAAAGTTTTTTTAATGGCATTTTATAATACAGATAATGTCTATGTATTCTGATAAAATAATTTTGCGCTTATTAGTCAAATCAAATAGCGAGCGCTTTTCTGGCTTCCTGTTACACATTTCCGTCCCATTTCACGAAATTACCCCCATAAGCGAGTGGAAAGATGTTACATATCAAAAATGTATTGTTGTTGGATTTTGTAAATATTACCTATCCTTCACAATCTCTTATTTTTCCAGCTAGCTTTTCTCAGTGGAGAACAAGAAAAAGACGCTCAGTAGTCGGTTCCCGTGTATTTCTTTGTTTGCCCTTCTTTTTAAAATGATAACTAAAATAATTTCGTCTTCAAATCCAAACAAATAATTTCTTCAATAATAATTCTTCCTCAATAATAATTAATAATACGTAAATAAGTTCAAATACAATTCAATGTAAAGTAAATGTAAAACTTTTCTGGGCTCGCACTTTCAACCTTAAAGCGTATCCAAATCGCCTTGTTATCAGCAGCAGGCTTCGCTCGTACAAATGCAATCTTTTAACTTTCAATTCTTCCAATTTTATAATTTCAATTTTTAAATCAAAACTAATAATTTTAACTGCTCTCTCCAAATGAACCAAATCAATCAAATGTACTACCGTTCGGTAGCCGCTCATAAAATTATCTAAATATTATCCAAATATCAAAAATTATCATCCAAAAATTACGCAACTAATGCACTTGTATCAAAATTCATTTATTTCAATCAAAATCAAAATACTACTTACAATTTCAAAAATATAATATCAAAACTCAGCGGTCATACAAAAATCTCGCACCCGCTGTCGGCCATAGTTAGCCAAAGAAGGCTATATCTTTATCCTTTCTCCCCACTCTGTACTTTTCCAATTTTAAACGTTTAAAAATAATATTAACAAATTATTACAATTTAGCACAGGGTGGGTCGAAATATTTTGTTTCACGACAGTATATGAACAAAAATGAAGACAATGAAATTTGAGACAAAAAATGTCGAATAAGAATTGTTGTAAAAACGATTTTTATATGAAAAAAACAGTGTTTAAAAGAAAAAATTTACATTGCTAACATACGAGCGTCAAAATATGTTTTCGAGTAACTGTATTATATTGTTTTATGTTTTACATTCACTGTTTCTTTTCTAATTATTTGGCAGACAAAAAATAAGTTCAGAAGAGAGCAATATGATACAAATTTTGGAATGGTACACAAACGTTAACGCCGCTATGTTGGAACATCTTACTAATCAAATTAAAGAAACTGATAACAGTGGAGTTTGGAGGTAAGTCTTTTCTAAAGGATCGCAAAATATTTAAATAACTAAAGGGTGCTAACAAAATCTTTCGGTTATTTTAGATATTTGCTAGCTTTCAAAAGTTTGCTCCGCAGTATTGAGAGCACAGAAATATCAAGTGTTTATGGAGTTAATTATTTTGGACGCGGTATGCTACGTGGAAGTAATTACATAAATTATGTACGGCATGATGCAATCGCAAAAGATCTTCTGAATGGTTCGCTAAATTATGTACCATATTTGAAAAATGTTTATAAAAAACTAACGAATGCAATGAAAAATTATGGTTCAATAAAAGACAAGTGATTAAACTTAGATAATTACTGTTAAAAATGAACTAAATTATAATTTTTAGATGTGACATTATTGTACAAAACGTGAAAAGATCTCCCAGCATCGCAGAAGCCATAGACTATTTTGATTCCGTTGCTTCGTACATAAATGAATTGAGAAAATTACAAAAAGAATTGCGATATGTAATAAAGTATGTTGTGTTCTAATACGACAGATAACTCACTAAAGATAGTCCATACTTGGAACCACTAGGGGGTTAGTTTGGAAATCATTGATTAAAAGTACGAATCTCGGATGAAACTAGACGAAAAAGTATACTTATTGCAATTCAAGCTTAAGAGAGATACTATTTTGGTTAGTTTGTTTTGGCCTTTTAACTCTTTACGTGAGGGAAAAGAAGTATTTCATAGAATGGATTAAGTGAACTGTCTATATTGGGTTATCTCATAATGTCTATTATTATAATATATTATAATAGTTAAGATTATTAACATGTGATAATATTTTTTTATAAAATTAATTTTTACATGTTATATGAAATTGAAATAAAATTTAATTCATAATTAGTTGTCCGGTTTAGAATTTTTCAAAATAGTTTATTTATTCATTCTGGCTTCAAGTAGGTATAATTTTGTTTTTACAAAAGTCAAATAAATTTGACAAGTTTGAATTTAATAACATAACTTCTCAATCCTTTTAAATAATTTTTCCAGGTTTGCCTGATGAGATTCCGAAAATCGAAACATAAAGTTATATAACAGTGTGTCGCAAGCTATATCATTCATTACAATAGTCTTTGAACAATATTATGTAAGTTATGAATTAAATTTTATTTCAATTTCATATAACATGTAAAAATTATAATGTTCTAAAATCTAAATAGTCATAATTAGTATATCTTGCACCACCTATACTTAAAATTTAAGCTTTCCTTAAATCAGTAAGTGCCACTTACTGGAAGAAAGTGGCGCAAACCACCACAACCAACCACCACGAAAGTGGACATCGATCCATCAATTCTAAATATAACTATTCAAAGCTTCTCATTAAATTTTACAAACTCGCAATTTTTACAAGCAATGTAATGCTAATGATTTTAAATAGATGCCGTAAAATTAAATTTGAAAGCGACCTCAGATTATAAGAAATTGGAAAATCAAGATAAATAAACTGTCAATGAAGTGTACTTATTGTTAATAAGTATTGTTTTTGTAGAACATACGTAAGCGAGGATCTACATCATGCTGCCAACCAAGAAGCAGTCGGAATCGCAATTTTAATTGTTGTTTTAGCTGTATCACCTATTATTATTTGGTTGGTTAGGAATGCAGTTGCCACAATACAGGTTATATAAAAGTAAATGTATTGCTTACTGCATGTTTATTTGAATTAAATAAGGCTGAATAAAAATTTTATTTGCAACGTTTAATTCTTAAGTTTGCTGCATACACGCATATAAGTCGTCCGACTTGGCTTGTACAGACTGAATTGACAGACTTGCATGTGTGTGTGACGCGTAAGTTAGAGCTTGAATTATATTGGAAGTTAGTTATGTAGGAAGTGGGACGAAACCAATCGCCTACAATCTTATCTTCATGCATTAGCTTCTTCAGCTCTTCATTACTGTGTTTTTTTTTAATTAATGGTGCAACGTAACATAATTACTGGCTTCCATTCTAAGGTAGCTCAACCAATCACAAAGTTACACTTAATCTTCTATTAAAGTGATAAGTCTTCTATTAAATTTACGTGTGCATAAATATTTCCATTTTATGAAATCAATCATTTGATCACCGTGATCTTTTTTTTTTTACTTTAAATTTACATCTAATGTCGCGAACGATTCAAAACGTGAATGCTAAATTGTTCATTACATTGTACTAACAAGAGGAGGCTACAAACTACATCTAACAGATTCCATTTATTTTTATTATACACCAAAAGTTGTAAAAATCCGTAAAAGGTTTCCAGTTTGGAACCTACATATATTTATGTAGTTAAAAAACACGTGGCACTCGGGTTGTCTGTAAAGTCGGTTTATGGAAGATAATTTTACGTGATAACGTCATAAGAAAACATTGATGAAAATTGCATACTTTTATGAATTGAATTATGTTTTCTTATGACGTAAAATCACGTAAAATTATCGTCCGTAAACCGAGTGTTAATTTAAAAATTGAGTTGAATTATGTTTATGTAACAGATAATACGAATTAAAACTATGTTATTACATTAACCCTCAATAGGTTATTGCGTTATGTGCATGAAACATAATTGCATCATTTGGTGATCGCGAGATCGAACCTCATGCCGGACAAGTTTTTTTTAATGGCATTTTATAATTCAAACGATGTCTACAGTATTGGACATATGAACCGCAACACTACCGAAATGACATAAAATTGTATTATATTTTGAAAACCGGTTGGTTTTTGCTTAATGTTTTCTCACAACGTTTTACCTGCTTTATTTATGACCTATTTATGACAAATTCAAATTTACAAAAGGTTTCTTCATTCGTTTTAACATTGAAATTTTCAAAATTCCAATAATATCAGTAATTAGTAATTAGCAGTAATTAGCGATTAAATTATTCTAAAAGTAGAATTATTATTAGATTTCTTTGAAATTTTAAATTTTTATCACAATAAGATTTATTTAAGTTTATTTTTATATAATTTTATTAGTATTTACAACCAAATTAGTATTTTGTTGAGCCACCCTCAGCATCAATTACCGCCTGAATTCGACTTGGTATAGATTTGACCAAATTCTTCAGATAATTTATATCTAAATCTTCTTTCCACACTTTCGCGATAGCTGCTATTAAGTCCTTTTTGTTTTTTGATTTCTTTTGTGCAACCTTCTTTAAAATTTGAATCCAGCAATTTTCAATAGGATTTAAATCCGGGCTGTTACCTGCCCAAGGTAAGGAATTAATTCTTTTTTTTTAATAAATTCTTTTACCTAGGATATTAAAAATTTATAAATAACTTGTATTGCTATAAGTGATACAAAAATTAAGAGTAATTAAAAATACTTACAATTTTTGCCCTATGACAGGGTGCCGAATCATCTTGAAATATGCAATTTTTTGCATACTTAAATTGCCTTTTAATGGTGGGTAACAAACATTCATTTAAGATTTAAATATAGTCTCGCGCCTTTACTGTCCCATCTATAAACTTCAAAGAACCCACACCCTTGCTTGAAAAGCATCCCCAAATCATTAAACTTGTGGGAAACTTTACTGTTCTTTTAACACATTCATTCTTTAAACGCTCACCTTTTCTTCGGAAATTTAATTAATTCCATCAGAACTGTGCACATTAAATTTGGACTCATCCAAAAATATTACTTTTTCCCAATCTTTAAGAGTCCAATTCTTGTGTTCTTGTGCCCAATTAAGCCGGTTTTGCTTCTTTTTTTGGGTTAATAACGATTTTCGAGCAGGACGATGCGCTTTTAACCCCATAGATTTTAATCTACGTCGCACAGTTTTTGTAGAAACTGAAACACCAGTTGCTTCATTTCAATCGGAACGCAGTTCTGTTGATGTTGAAGCCCTATTTGTAAGACACAGTCTTTGTAAAATACGATCTTCCCTATCTGTACTCTTCTTCTTTGGCCCGCCACGTTTTTTATTTTCAGTCGTACCGGTTTCTGAGTATATTTTTAAAAATCGGCTTACAGTTGAAGGGTTACACTTAATTCGACGACTAATTGACCGAACACTAAAATTTTCTTTATTTAAAGCTATTATAACAGCTTTTTTTTCACTTGTTAATAACTTATAATTTGCCATAATTTCACGATGTTTACTATTCAACAGTATAAACCAGACTAAAATAAATTTAAAAAATGCAATTTTGTACTGAATAGGCCCTAAATAAGACAGGTAAAAAGGTCATAAGAAATCATTAATCAAAAATAATCCGTTTTCAAAATACAACAGAATTCTATGTAATTCAGGTAGTGTTGCGGTTCATATGTCCAATACTGTATGTATGATGCAAAGCCGATCGTGCCTCTCTCTCTCGCTTGCGGAACGTGACAATTTTTCGTGCGTGCAGCCGGTATATCAATTTATAAGACGTTATCACGTCAAAAATCATAATATCAATCGTTATTCCTGATGTCATATAAAAACTGATTTAAATTCAGTTATATTCAGTTGATAATTTCTTATCAACGAGCATGAAAGATGAAGAGGAAGCATCAAATAGTCATAATCTCATAATTTATACTTAATTTGTTCAGTATTTTTGTACAATTTTTATTTAATTACTATCGTTAAAATAATAATAAATAAAGTAACTAATAGTTTTCTATACTATTTCAGTTATATGCTGCGAATTTAGCAATGAAAGCCAAAGAGCTTAAGAAGGAAAAGAAAAAAAGCGACTCCTTATTGTTGCAAATGTTACCACCGAGTGTTGCTACACAACTGAAGCAAACTAAGCAGGTAAACTTTGATATTAAATTTTTAAATTAGAAGTTAAAAAAATAATGTTAGAACATACCACATTGTAGGTACCTGCCGAATTTTATTCCAGTGTGACAATTTACTTCAGTGATATTGTTGGATTTACAGAAATAGCTGCAGTTAGTACACCTCTTGAGGTAATGCTCATGTAAGGGAGACCGGTATCAAAAGTAGCAATTTCAATTGTTTACTTCGACATGTCAAAAACACTTTTTCTCTCATTTTGTCGCCATGCATAAACTGACATCAAGTTTAAATTATTGTCACTTGTTACAACTGATACCGATTTACTCTACATAATGTAAAACTGTTTGAAAATTTAATATGTTGTATAAATACAGGTTGTAACATTTCTAAATAAAATATACAAACTGTTCGACGCACGTATTGAATGTTATGATGTATATAAAATTGAAACTATAGGAGATTCGTACATGGTTGCTTCAGGATTGCCCGTCAAAAATGGTATTTGAACTGAATTCTATTTTTAATATTCATTATATTAGTTGGTTATAAGTTATAACGAGTTTTAGGTGACAAACATGTATCAGAAATTGCGAGCATGGCTTTAGATTTACTGTCTGGATCAACTCAATTCAGAATACCTCATCGAAAGTCAGAAAGACTGCACATGAGATCAGGAGCTCACACCGGACCAGTAGTAGCAGGAATTGTTGGATCCAAGATGCCAAGATATTGCTTATTTGGCGATACAGTTAATACAGCATCTAGGATGGAGTCAACGGGAGAGGGTAGAATAATCAATTTCAACATGATTCTGTTTCAGTAATTTAAAAACTAAATTTCCTTTTGTTTCAGCTTTAAAAATTCATATTAGTTCAGATATGAAAAAAGCATTAGATATAATTGGCGGATATAAAACAGAACACAGAGGTTTGGTAGATGTCAAAGTTAGTGTAACCGAAGTAATATATTATTTAATTGATAGTTTTAGTAAATATACATCTTTTAGGGTAAAGGTTTAATGGATACGTATTGGTTAACTTGCAAAGAAGGTGCGCCCGTCAGAACGGTAGAAATGGAAACACCGACGTATTTTCAGGTAACGATAATTCTGTTAGGTTTGTATTTTTGTAAGTAATTGTATGTAGTCCGGTCAAATTAGTACAAAAAATAAGACTGAAGGTACAGTAATTCCCAAAAAGCTAAAAATTGGTAAAATTGTTCAAAACATAATTATAAATGAAATTTAAAAAGTCCTCATCGATTCGGTACGTGGAAAAAAATTTATTCGAGGTCAAAGAAATTGGTTTTTCGCGATTTTCAGCAAAACGGTAAGTTTTATCATAAAATTATTTCTGACAAAAATTGTAGATCATATAATTATCTATAAAAAAATAAAGAAATACTTTTTTCCTAAGAGCCACCGTTTCTGAGATATAACGATTCAAAAAGTTGGAAAAGTTGTAATCGTCATCATATGACGATTACAACAGTACGCCACGTATATACATACATCACCAGTGGCGCAGCCAAGGGGGGGGCTAGGGGGCTATAGCCCCCCCCAGACACTCTTCTTTTTTTTAATGACCATAGCCGCTGTTTTACCGGTGCAATGAAAAAAAAACCCAAAAAGCCAAGCCAGTTAATTTAAGTCTGGCATCATCGGACCTCCAAGAGCGGATTTATCAAATTGTCGCCTATGGGCACTACTTTGAGATGTTGCCCCTGTTATACTTAAGAGCTAACAAGGGTGGACCGGCGCAAAGAGAGGGGGGCCGCAGGCAGGGGCGTGGTCAACGGATTTTTAGTGTGTACGGAAATTTTAAATACAAAATAACTTTACTATGGATAATTAGCAATCAGTTTCAATTCTTAACTTTAAGGCTGCTATTTATTGAAAAAAAATATAAAATGTGGTGTCGTGGGACACCAATAGTAGCTTATATAGCCTATCACTATTAATTTTAACGATACCCATTGTGGCGTAGAGCAAAGGGCTCCGCCTACACATTTTAGCCGAGGGATCGAATCCCGGTGAAGGCAACTTTTTTTCTAGAGAAATTTGCAAACTTATGACTCGTGGTTTCGGAATATGTATTAATGCTGAGCAGATGTTCCACTTTTGACCACCAGATGGTGTAATTATCGAACGATATAAAAATCTTACGCATTTTCGTTACGGACGTTTTTTTCCGATTAGGGTACCCCCTTCGTATCCTCCCATAAGGAACTTCGTTCCAATAAAGATAGGTATATTACAATAAAAAGATTGGCAACAAAAATCAATGATAAATCTTTCGCCCTGAGTTATTTCGGAAATGCCGTACTTTAATTTTCACTTTAATTTAAGGTAGGTAATAGTGGTAACACAATAATTATACTCGAAAATAAGATGACCACGCCCCTTTTTTCAAAAATTTTTTGCCTGCGGCGCTCGCCTACGGTACAGCTCGCATCTTTTAGCCCCCCCCATAACAAAATCCTGGCTGCGCCACTGTACATCACTGAAGCTGTAATATAAGTAAAAATATTTTAGTTATTATATTATATTATCTAGGTCTACGAAAAAAAGGGTCTTAGGCGTTAAAAACTCATTTTCCAGTTTTTTGCCGATTCGGATTGAGTTTGAGATGATCTTTCACATGGTGAAAACCAAAGTCATAACTTGTTTAAAAGTTCACTAAAAATTAAGAGAAAAAAGAGTACAAATACGAAAAAAAAACAGAATTTATTTTAAAATCTGGAATAAGAAAAATTCATAGAATTGTGAGATAAAAAACATGATCTACTTTATTTGTATCCGAAACTAAGGACAGCAGACAAGTTCAACCTAACGAAACTTTGTTCCATATCATCTTCTGCCTGAAAGCAATGTAGTTCATCATCATCGCCATTCGAATTAACATCGTCGTCAAACCTGTCATTTTCCTGGACGTTGTCTTCATCGTTTTTACGAGAATATTGTCTGTAGCCGGCACTGAACTTTTCATCAACACTCTTTTTTCATTGTTTTTGTGATGCGAAAGACCAACAGAAACGATTGCATAAACGTGATAACATTCATAAACTCATTTCTTAGGAAAAAAAGTATTGATACATTTTTTATAGATAATTACATGATCTAAAATTTTTGTCTGAGATAATTTTATGATAAAACTTACCGTTTTGCTAAAAATCGCGAATAAATTATTTTCCACGTACCGGATCGATGAGGACTTTTTAATCGTCCGGTCAATAACCAAACTTTCACCTGTCGTTCAATAACCGGTTACCCGGGTATCCACCTACTGCGCGCCACATGACTAAGCGTTTAGACGGCCAGTTTCATGGAATGTGAAATAACAATAGCAACCCCAAAACACAATCATCTGGTGCTAAGGTACCTCCCTACTGCACAGTCACGTGAGTGGTAGATGCCCTTGCAAAAAACAACAAAGAAGAACGATGGTCAGACGTAACATCATGTTGGAACCGTGCAGATTCTATAGAAATTTTTTTAAGCGCAGTGAAAAAAAATTTATATCGTACAAATTTATTGTGAAAGTAAGAATAAAAATACAAAATTATTAATATTATAAATAAACAATCGCATTGAGTATAAATACGATGGATAGTTCAAGTTTTCGACGGTAAGGCATGATTTTCTTCTTTTATTTTCGAGTAAATTATTTTATATTTTAAATATTTAAAAAAATAGTAGGTATCTAAATAATAAACTGAAAACTTTTTCCAATAGAAATACGCGTTCCCAGAGAAGAGAACATTTATATGATGAAATATTCGAAACAGAAGAATCTGATAATGATCAGGTATCGAACTAAATTTACGTAGTATATTCCATCAAAGCCAGCCAAGTATGGAATCAAAGTATGGTGAATATGTGATGCTTAAAATTCGTATTTTAAAACGTACGTATAAAAGGCGTACATTCCACCAGCGATGATTGCATTGAAAACACGAGAAGAATTATCTACTGTGTTAGGCTTTCATGAAAAAGTAACCATATGTAGTTATGTGCCAAAAAAAAAGAAGGCAGTGATTATGCTATCATCAATGCATCAGGAAGCAAAGATTGGTGATGGTGCATAAAAAATTATTAAATTTTTGAATTTTATAACTGGTCAAAAGCTGGAGTGGACACGATGGATAAAATGCTTGCGGGAGATATACTACTAAAAGATCAACTCGAAGGTGGCCTTTAGCATTTTTCTACAATATTCTCGATGTCGCCTTCCTTGCAACATATATTCTTTATTATGAGAATAATAATATGCTTTCGAAAAAATCTTATGAACGACGATTATTTTATCGGTAACTGGGCAGAGAGCTGTGTACTCCATTCGTCGAAAATCGTTCGCATAATACACAAATCATGAGGCATTTCACAACGAAAGTGACGATTGAAAGTTTTTTTGGGCAAGCTATAAATCAATTTGCACAACTAATAGCATCTACATCTTCAAAACCACAGGCACAGTTCGATTCAACCGAAAGGAAAAAGATTATTGGTGTATGCCATGTTTGTCTCCAGAGCGAATTTAAAAAACGTCGCAAAACACGAAAATCATGTTCGGTATGTGAGTTCCCTATTTGTGATGAACATTGTATTTCAACCACGACATGCCAGGAGTGTACGAAATAATTAAATCTATTTGTTTTTTTATACGGTACTGCGTTATTTTATAAATAAAAGAAAAAATAACTAAAATGAAAAATAAAGCGGATTAATGTTTTTTTACCTACTATCTTTACTATTATTTATAATAAAAATTGTTTAAATAAGGGAAATTACAAACAATATTGATGATTATTTATTCACAAGTCAAGATACATAAATACTTTGATAAACGGTTTTTCAGTGTGTATAAACCCGGCTTTTATACATAATAACATATTGGGTACCCGGGTAACCGGTCGTTGAACGGAGGGAGTATCGAGTTTTATGGTTAATAACTGTTATTGATTGATTACAAACAATTTTTACGAAAACTTGGTGTCAAACTACTTTAACTTTGGGGATCCAGGCGGTCGTAACATTTTTTTAAGGGAAAGTTAATAAATTCTACCTTCGAAACTAAAATGGATACCCGGGTACCCGGTTATTGACCGGACGGTTAAAATTCATTTATAATTATGTTTTGAACAATTTTACCAATTTTCAGCTTTTTGGGAATTATTGTACCTCTGAATGTCTAGATTGACCGGACTAATGGTGTATTGTAAATAAATTTAAAAGTGTTCGCAATACATAAACTGATAACTTTGATTGGATTTTCAAGGATGAAGATTCCGAACCTATGTTTATAAGAAGATTAAGAGGAGAATGTTTTCCTTAACCGTAGAATAAGAAAATTACCTCAATTTAGTATTGTAAACTTCATGTAGTGTGTCAAATAATTGTTAAACATTATTAGTAGTTTATAAAATTCAATATGTACATGTAAAAGTAGTACCTAGTAATAACTCCACAATAGAAGTAATTGTACTTTTTAGAGGAGACCTCATGTGACTTGGGCTTATTTTGATGAATAAGAAAAAGTTAATTTTCTCGTAACAAAAAAAGTAGGTGTTAAGGTAAACGGGCTGCATTCGTAAATATTTAAAGTAGTAATGTTAATGTTTAATTTTGAATTACCTAAAGTCAATTTTATTTATTGGCCAAACTTGCCCATGGTCTCCTTTAGTCAATATCAATTCTAGTATTGATACTAAGCATATATTTAGTATAAATAAATTTTTTAAAGAATTTTTATACATTTAATTAAAGTTATAATTTATAAATGGTTATTGTTCTACTCGTGTAAGTTAGTACTAAATAACATATTTAAACAAAGTCGATGTAAATAGCATAGCAATATAAAACTAACTCAATAAAGTTTAATGAAACTCTAATTTTAAATTGTCATCCAAATTGTTTGAATTAAGCACCTTACGTAAAGTATAAAACTCCCAAGAAATTGAATCAATATTGGAAAAGGACACAGAGCAGGAGTTTTGATAGCCAAGCCTTGTCGCATATGACATGAAGGTTGATATGCTAGCAATAAAATAAGATTTTTTTTTAATTTGTTATATTATATAAATATACATATACAATATATAAATATTAAATTGTATTTTGTAATGGAATTTAGAGTACCTACATACTATGTTTATAAAATCATCATAAACGAGAACAAAATACATAAAAATAAAGACTAAAATTTTGTAAAGGTAATACTTTTTTCAAAATTGAAAAATAGTTGTCGTAACATTTAAATATGCAGGTTATAAAGTTAAAAATTTTATTTTCTTATTATAATAATTATTAACAGAAGTAAAACAATTATGCAATTCTTTGTAGATATGCTTTCCACAATAAAGTTTTATATTGTTCTGCAACAACATCAGGTTCTTGAGATTGGGTGATACCTCTTCCAACAACTGCAACATCGGCCCCTTGATTTAAAATAACATTTTCGGGTGAATTATACTGTTGGCCTAAGTCGTCCCGAGTATTAACTAACTGAACACCAGGTGTTAGTTGTATTAATCCTGGGCTTTCCAAAAATAACGGACTCTGACAAACCACGCCGGTAATTAAGTCGGAATAATCAGTTGCCATATTTAAGGTTCCTTTCTTGTAATTGTCGTCAATCAGGTTTCCTCTTGCACTGGTTTCCGCAAGTACAAAAACACCTTTGTCAGTAGAACCACATTGTTTAATTCCGTCCAAAACCCCTTTGCCAGTTACAGAATGAACTGTAACAAGTTCAGCCCAAGATGAAATTTGATATACACCTTTAGTATACTGCAATTGAACTGTTTTACCTATATCTGAAAATTTCCTGTCTTCAAATAGAACAAAATTATGCTTCTTTGCCAATTTTTGGAGTTCGGTTATAAAATTTTGGGAAAAATCTTCAATAATATCCACATGTGTTTTAAATAAACATATATGAGGTCCACACAAATTAGCAAGATTTAACAAATCTTGTGATTTAGTTACATCTGCAGCTAAGCATAGATTAGTTTCCTTTTCCGAGATTATTTTAAACAATTTTTCCGACAAAGCATTGTTGCAATAAGTTATACGATTTTCGTAAGTCATTTTTAAACGATTAAGTGTATTTTCATTTTTTAATACTTTTGAAGTATGCTGTGAACTTCTAATGTACTCCATGACATTTGACATAACTGAATCTTGAATACAATTTTCTTCTTTCAGATATATTAACAATTGCTCCATACTTAATATAGAATGCATTTTTATATTATGATTCTTAAGAATCTCTTCGCCACCTTGTTGCCTATTTAATAATACTACGACATCTTTGCATTTTACACCGGCGTTATTCAAGTCTCGTACGGTTTCTAATATACTACTTCCTGTAGTGACAACATCCTCGATAATTAAACAATCACAACCCTCTTCGAAATTTCCTTCGATAAGCTTTTTCGTTCCGTACCCTTTAGCTTCTTTGCGTCTGATCACCATAGGGACGTTAACTTTTACGGACATAACAGTTGCAATAGGTAATGCTGTATATGGAACACCACATAAAATATCATATTTTAAAGATTTAGATTTAGAAAATTCAATGATCAAATCACTTAAGTCATTCTGAAACAAAAATAGGATATAAGTATGACAACAAATTATATTAGTACAAAATTAAAACAATTTTTCAATACACCGTATTTTGTTTTCTTACAGGTTTAATAAACCAGTACCGGTTGTATTGCTCATTAAAAATGAACATGGGATGATTTCAAGCTACTTTTACTTTTATCGAAAATTACTTCAAAATCGTTCTATTTCTTTAATGTTTCTTTTTTGATGTGTCGTAAGAAAACCTAATCGTTTAAGAAGATTTTCATAGCAATAAGATTTTAAATCGTTTTTCTCAAAAGCAGATTCGACTTGTGAAATTTTACTACCATATTTTGCAATTTTGAATATTTGAATTTTAAAATTTTGAAATCCTCACAATTATTCGTCAATAATAATTAATTAAATATTGACATATTTTAACTACATGAACTTCTTAGCTTTGTTCAGATCTATTGTACTGCAAAAGGTCAAACATAAATTGTTATCAAGTGATAAATAGCTAGATAAATCTGAATAAATAGTTTCATTGTTATAGTCAACATCAATAGAGACATATCAAAGGTGATATTTGTTATAAAGGGCAAATTTTCAATTGAAAATAAACAAGTATTTAATTGATTAACAATCAAAATTAATTGATAAAAATTAAGGGTTCGGTTGTAAAACAAAAAAAAATTAATTTGTAGTTCAATAAATTAAAATAGTGTGATGATTGTTGACCTTCCATAAATATATATTGGGAAAAATTGTTGAAAATTGCGGTCAAATAAAACAATATAATTGTCCGACGTTTCGGGATCTTTACTGTCCCATTTTCAAGGCTAAGAGGAAAAAATAGAGGTTAGAAAGTCACCATTTTCCAGCGTAGTGCCGTCCTTTGTCAAACCTCAACAATAACAGCGATTTCTTATTCATATACTTAGAGTAAACACCAAACCAACCTAAACGAGTAGTTAAATTTTTAGTTAAATAGTAGTTAAATTGTAAATTACAATTTAACTACTCGTTTAGGTTGGTTTGGTGTTTACTCTAAGTATATGAATAAGAAATCGCTGTTATTGCTGAGGTTTGACAAAGGACGGCACTACGCTGGAAAATGGTGACTTTCTAACCTCCATTTTTTTCCTCTTAGCCTTGAAAATGGGACAGTAAAGATCCGGAAACGTCGGACAATTATATTGTTTTATTTGACCGCAATTCTCAACAATTTTTCCCAATATATATTGAATAAATTAATTCAAATAAAATTTAAAATACTACAAACATAATATTGCATAAACGATCTTGGGTAAAATTCTTTGACGTGCTCTGTATATTATAAAGCGGCCGGAAGAATTTATTTAAAAATAAAATGCATATATAAATTTATTATAAAACGTAATAGTAGTAATAAAAATGACGATTTTAAAATAAATCAAGCTTACCATTAATCGGGGGTGACTAACAATGACACGTAAATCAAAATAAATCGGCGATTGAATTCCCAACTTAAGGGTAAAATTTCCGAATTTCACACCTTGAATGCGAAATATATCGACGGCGAATTTTCTCAATTTTTCTTCAAAAGATGCCATTGTAGAACAAACAGAAGTTGTAAAAAAATAAAAACCACCTGTAAGAGTACGCACATGAATTATATTATAAAGTGAGGTTAGAACGGTTGACTTACACGACTTACACGCTTATGAATAAATTACGGTATTTTCCTAATGTGAATGTATGTAATTTAGTGCAAAAATTGTTTCAGGTCCTTATATTTATACTACACTGTTTACTTCTCTGTTGGTATGGTTCTAAACACTTCAGTGGAATCAAAGATTTTGAATTCAAATTTAACTAGCCGGAATAATTTATAGAATTGGTCTGCCTTATCTGGTTTTATTATCTTAGTCTTAACTTCATTTTAATGAGGGTCCAAAGAGCAACTTTCAAATATTATATCCAAATGGATTTATAATGTATTTAAACCAGTGCCGTACATTCCAACTGTCGGAGGCCGACAGGGGGGGGGGGGGGAGAATAAGAATATAATCTTATATTATAGTAGTATACACAACTTTATTTTACATCCAACTGTAAATTTTTTATACTCGAGCATCAAAAAATTAGAGCAAGAAAATGTTTTTATTCAGAAATATTACACAATTATTTATCAAGTTTGTGCTGTATTACATGTTTTATTATACATAAAGCATTCAATATAAGGGAAGCTCTCGACTACAAGCAAAATTGATTAAGAAAAATGCAATAAAGAAAAGAACAAAATTTTTCGTGATTCTTCTGCATTACATTTTTCTTGAAAGTCAATTATTCTACACTTAACATGGGCGCCCATAGAACAATTTTCATTGAAGCGCAGAGATTTGGAATATTATACCTAATGCTTTTTACAAATTTGCGTTAATTTCTTCGAAATATATTAGATTTTTATTTTAAAAATGTTTCGACAGAGTAAATGTCTTCCATGGGTACCCATATCTTTTGGTTTGCTAGTATGTAGTAATAATTAATATTAACATAATCGTACGGCTATTAAATTAAATTACGTGTGACATTTATATTTTGTACTATTTATTTTATTATGCAGTCTTGCAAAGAATATTATTAAAATTATTTAAATTACTACTCAAATACTTATAGGTACATATAAAAGTATTTAAAAAGGTATTCGAACTACTCAAGTATTTGAATAAAATTACTCAAATACTTCACAAGACTGTAAATATGTAATACCTCACTCTCTTATTAAATTGTAATGTACCTTCGATTTATTTATTTTTATATACTTCTAATATAGTATAAATACAAAAATGTACAATTTAAATTTTCAAAATTCAAAGCCAACCAAAATTGTATGCGCGCACAGCCTCCATTCTACTTGTAATCAAGACTCTTATATCTTTCTCTAGCATATTTTACAAATTTTGAAAGAGTAATTAAATTAGGTACCGTGGAATTTAAAAAAAGATTAGTTTTGCTAGAATTTGTATCGTTCTAATACTGGAAGACTAATTTCAAAAATAGGTGATGCTACATTTCAACTAAATTCACAAAATCTTTAAAAGTATTAGCAAACGTTAGCGATTTCTTTATTATAATATTAAAATACAGAGCGAGTCATAAATTGGTATCTTTGTAATTTATATTTTTTACATCATATTATAATAATAAATAAAAATGTTGGAGGTTAATTTTTGATGACTCCCCCTATACTTTTTCAATATGGAACGCACATAATTTTTATAATATACGAATATAGTATAGTAATAGATAGGTACTTTGGTTTTCTACAAACTATATTCTACACCTAACTGGTACAAAGTAACAAACTAACTTTTTACATACAGTTATATATATTTCATTTCTTTATATAAAAAATAATAAAATCTACTAATTAAATAAAATCAACTTTATAATATTAAATATTTGAATAATAATAATTATTAAACGCGAAATTTAAATTTTCGGAAAATATTTTTCAATAACAAAACAAAAAAAATAACAAAATATTCTAAAAATAAGAACCAATTTTAATAAACAATAAGATTTGTAATCTTTAAATTTAACAACTCTTTTCTTATTTATTAATTTTATTGCCACAACTTTTAAATTTTTTATTAAAAATATTTAATTACAATATAGGTAAATTAGTTAGTACGAATAAATTCAGTAGGAAATATTTGCTTGTACGCCTATTTATATACACACATATTTAAACGAGGGGTAAGTCAATGTTAGAATTTTAATGTACACCATTATTCTAAGTGACATACCACTCGTAATAAAATATTGTACAACTCAAAGCGTTCCATGATTTAATAGTTCAGAAAATGTAACTAAAATAGTGTACACGTAGTTAAACAATTCCTTGAAAACAAAATTTTGTAAAAGCGAGCTCTAAGTAGCATAGCACTCAACGGTAATTTGAACTTAACGATTGGCTATCTAACTCATTTTATTTCAGTTCTTCAATTATGGTGTATCAATATTATTATTTCTAAATTAGGTAAGTTTATAACTATTGGTTTAGTTAATTTTTGAATGTTCAAAAAATATTTTTCTAAATAATTCAGTAAGTACCTAATTAAAGACTCAATAATATTCATACTCATATTTAATACTGTTTCGATACTTTTTTAATAAATCGGTAAGTGCCACGAAAAGATGCGCAACAGTTTAAAATTACAAAAACCAAAATTTCATCATGTTTAATACTGAGTATACCAATTTCAAATATTAAAATCCGGCGCAATTGACGACCACTATTTCAGTTTACCTACTACAAAAATTGAATTAAAAAAAATGTATACCTCAGAATTTATGACATTATTCCTTGAGATGTGCCGTTATTAGTAGATGAAGGTACCGGGGCAGAAACTTGAACCTGCAAACTTGGAGTGGAAGTACTGCTTTGTTGAGATAATTCGGCTTTCACTCTTCGAGCAATGTGAGATCTTGTATGCTTACGTAAATGATCTTTTCTGTAAAACCCTTTACCACATTCCGTACAAATATGTCGTTTTTCACCCGAATGGATAACAAAATGTAATGTTAATTGTTCTTTGCGCTTAAATGCTTTTAAACACACAGTACAAACGTAAGGTCGTTCAGGATTATGGGATTGTTTGTGTCTAGTTAAATGATCTTTTCGTTTTAAGCCTGCTCCACAGATATCACATACAAAACGTCTTTCCAGAGTATGACCGACTAAATGTTGTTCCAGTAATTCTTTTTCGGGATAAGCCATGTGACACTCTGGACAACAGTACAATGTTGAACCATCTAAAGCAGTAGTCAATCGAATTTCGCCAGGTTTTGGACGTGGTTTCTTCTCTTTTTCAGGTTTTTTCTTTTTTTTCTTTTTTACGGTAGTGCAGTTTTGAATTTGGGCCGTATTTATGGTTGTCAATGTGTTTAATGTGGTTAAAGCGTTAGCACTTAACATATTCGTGTTGGTATTTAAAGCCGCAGCATTTAAACCATTTACGTTTAAGCTATTTACATTGGTTACGTTTACGTGCAGCAAATTTAAATTAGCTTCGTTACTTTGCAGGTTTAATTGTTGAGTATTATCCTTTTTCATGGTTTCTGCAGAGTATTTTAAAAAGTGATGCAAACTAAGAGGCAATGTAGATGCTGGCAAATGGGATAAATAGTCTGCCACCGTGGAGCCAGGAGCTGTTAAAGATTGCCAAGTTGATGAAATCGAAGTGGAACTATTAACATTTTGATTGCTTTGATTATTTTGAGTTTGGTGTTGAGAAGTTTGTGTTTGGGAATGATTACTTTGTGCTTGCTGTTGTTGTTGCTGCTGCGGTTGTTGTTGTTGTGATTGTTGAACACGCTGATCTTCCTGCTGTCTTTCTTGTTTTATCTATTAGCATAATTAAATTTAACATTATTTCATAACGGTCAAGCTTACGAGATTACCTTTTCATTATTATGTTGTTTATTTTGATTGTGTTGATTAAGAACATTGTGTTGGCTTTGTTGTAACATTGCAACATAAAGTTCTTGTGCAAGTTCTTGCTGATCATATCCTTGCCTTTTATCTTGTCGAACATTGGCCTGATTTGTGTAAATTGGATTCTGATTCATGTAATTTCCACTTTGGTATTTAGAAGTATTGATAAGATGATGTTGTTGGGGTGGTGGATGATGTTGAGTAAAAGACGGTACACCATTTGCTGTGTACCTATTAGTTCCACTATCTTGCGGACATATAGAACTTGTTGAAGAGTCATGACTAAACTTTGCTGCAAATTGGTGTATTGTTGGTATGGAAGTAGAAAAGTGGCCACCAAAAGGTGAAAAATTCATTGTTTATTATTTTTATACCTGCAAAAATTAGTATTTTAAATCATTTACTGCTAAACAAAAACAAGTCAAGTATAAAACGTAAAAGTATCCACTTTAGTTGCTTATTTTCATTTAATTAAAATATCACAAATTTATTATATGAGTATTTATTCAAATAATTGACCTCACAATGAAAACTTATTTGTAATATTTTAAAAACTTTACATATTGGAAATCACAGTTCTCACCATTTTAAGAAATATTGCATTCAATTTTTGTTGTTTTTGTAAAATAAATCAAACGCTGACAGAATCAGCAGTGTTCGCCATATTTATGTATATAAGAAGGGGTGAATAATTGAACTACCCTTAATTTGAATTACGGCGGGAAATTCAACCTTCAATATTTATTTCGATATTTATACAAAATAAATAAATTAATTGTTGTAAATAATTTTTCGTGGCCCTGTTTTCCAATTAGCGGTGTATTTCCATAGAAATAATTATAGTTATAAAAGTAAACCTTTGGTTAGAGATATTCGGGGATTGAAAAATACTTCTATAATCGAGTTCACCATAAAAAATAAATGAAAACGTTTTCCAAAGTTATGTTTACGATGGAACAAATTAATTTTCATTATTTTGTGAACTAAAAACCACTCAAATCAAATAATTTGAAAACATAGTATTTAAATTAAAATACATAATATGAATTATGTTACACCAACAGAATTTATTATTTTATTTATTTAGTAAAAACTGTTTTTGAGCAGACAGCTCTTCGTCTACTTAAATTAAGAGAAGTGTTTGTTCAAGAGAAAAAGTTATAGTTAAAAGATTAAGTTGGTTACTTACATGATATCCGGTTATTAAAAATTTTCGTTAAAGGAAAAAATAAATAAAAAAACTTTATTAATCCCTCAGTCAATGTGCTCCAGTTTCTTCTGTTGACAATCTGAAATTCTATATTTACTTTTATGTAATAAACATTTAAATACTTTTTTCTTAGAAAAGTTTGTAATTAACTGCCAATGAACAAATTTTTGTGGGAAGTTAACTACGAACGTAGCAAATTTATAAAAATGAAAATTCCAAATACTTTAAAAATAGTATAATTTAAATAAACATAATACAATCTATAGGTACTTACTATTGAATACAACAAACTTATATGAAAAAATACAATTTATGTCGTTACAATTATTGTTACGTATAAAATATTTGAACAATCCCATAAAATAATTCTTTATTTAAATAAAACTTGATGGTTTATAAAAGAAACAAAAATTGCTCTATCTACACAAATAATTCTACATTTGTGATAAATTTAAAACAAACAATGTAGAGTCATTTCATCACATTATTAGAGAAATTGGTCCTATTAATAAATAAATACCTAAACGTATTTACAATAAAATATTCACCAACTACATCTCGACTGTGATTAATAAACTAAAACACATTATATTAATAATACGTGTTAATAAGTAAATATATTTATTTGTAAAATTAAACTTCCTACACTTTTGTTTTAAATGAAATCGTTCAGAAATAATGCATAATTTATTCATCTCAAATAAAAATTAATATTAAACTAAAACTTTAAAAATTAACACTTTAAGCAAAGGTAATAAAATTTAAATTATTGAAGCAAGAACCATGCAATAATCTCAATTATATTTTGCTTGCTTAACTCGTTATTCTTAATTTAATAGTAATTTTCATCAGCTAATAATTTATATAAATATTTCAAATTTAAATTAACTCGAACAGCAAAAAATCATCTTTATGCATGATATAACATGAAGATTAAATGTTTAAAAAATTATTTGAACAAATTTCAAATGGAAAAATAATACCACAGTAACAAATAATGTCAAATTTTAATGAATCAACAAAAATTTTTGATAATATGCATTATATGTAAAATTTCAGTCAAGGTTTCAAATAAATTCTAACAATATTGTACAATAATTTATGCTCTCAAAACTCGTCTTTTATACAAAAGTTATGTAAAAACCCAAAACCAATATGCTAAAAATGATTGGTACAAATATTAAGTTTTGCGTTACACTAAGTGTACCATTTAGAATATTAAAATGTTTTAAGGTAGGTATATAAATATAGTGTCGTTTATTTCTACGTATAAACAAATTAAACATAAAAAATTTGTTCTTGTGATGACTTAAGCTTCACAAATTGGTATTGCAACAACTATTTATAATATATACTATTAATATTAAATATTTATATATTAAAAAATCTGTTTTTGTTTCCATTTAAAGAAAATGTACATAAATATTTACTAATAAGTATTACCGAACCCAAATCATGCAATTGATTCAACGAAAAACCAATTTTAACTGCACTTAATGTCTTAAAGCATCCTGATTTGTTTCTATTATTATTCCGTCTTGGGGCAATATTGTCATATTTGGAGTGTCTTGAGGTAGCACAACAGTGCTAACGGGATTACTATCTTCATCGTTTACTGAGTTTAACTGTATCTGATGCTGGGGAACTTGTATTTGAACAGGTATTTGAAGTTGTGATGATGGTACCTAAATTTAAAAAAAAGTTAATAAGCATCTAAGAACATTTTATATAGTATTTTTTATTTACCTGAATGGTAACTTGTGTAGTGGCATCTTTATTAATAAGTGTCTGAGTTTGTTGTTGTAATTCTTTTGCCCGTTTAGTAATATGAGACCTGGTGTGTTTTCGCAGATGATCTTTCCTATAAAATCCTTTACCACACTCCCCACAAATTTCAGTTTTTTCACCCGAATGAATTACAAAATGCAAATTTAAATGCTCCTTGCGCTTGAAACCTTTCATACACACAGTACATACAAACGGTCTTTCGGGATTATGCCCCAACTTATGCCTCTCCAAGTGCTCCTTACGTTTCAAACCAGCACCACATATATCACATATGAAACGTCTTTCAATTTTATGTCCAACCAGATGCTGTTCTAATAATTCCTTCTCTGGATATGCCATATGGCATTCGGGACAACAAAATAGTACAGTACCGTCTAAAGCTGTTGCTATGTGAACTTGTCCAGGTTTTGGTTTTTTTGGTTTAGGCGGTTTTTTTTTGTATTTCTTTTTCTTCTTTCCCTTATCGGAATCATCAATACTTTCTTCGTTTTCCATTTGAGCATCATAATGAGTTATCATTAAACCGTTCTCTCCACTTGGATCCTGAGTTTCCACTACAGTTTCTACAACTCCATCCTCTGTGATCATTTCTTGCTTGATAAAACTGTTATCGGAATTGAATTTTAAAAATTGTTGTAAACTTAAAGGTAAGGCCGAGTTGTGCATTCTTTGAATATATTCTTGTACCACAGGATTTTGTATATAATTTGTCGTTACAGATGTTCCTACGTCAGAATTGCTATCATCTTTACTAACCTCATGTTTTACCAATGTAATAGGTGTCCCCATTACTTCTTTATCACCTTTGTCTTCGCTTTCGTTTGTGTGCTGGATGAGTTGAATATCTTGTGGCTGTAAAGCCGCAACCACTTGCATACCTTCTGGAATACCATTTTGACCATCCACCTAAAAAACACAGAACTATAACTACATGCAAATACATAAAATATCATGTGTACTGTTTGTAACTGTCAAATTCACAATTACAAAGCTTACAAAATAATGATCGACTTACTATTTGGATGCCTTCTTGATTAGGATTATATGAAACAGTTAAAACGGTAGCACCTTGTCCAAAAGATTGAATAGGAATTTGTGAAATTTGATATTTCTGGGTAGGCGTGTGAGTAGTTTGTGCCATGGATACGGCTGCTTGAATAGGATTAACAACTTGTATCTGAACAGTCTGTTGAGGATCACCTGGTTTTGCACCCGGCATTGTAATTGGCAATGTGATAATTTGAGTTTGTTGTCCATTTGCATGGGATGATGAACTTCCGGCAAAAGCAGATGGATCCAATGGCCGAATATAATGTACACCATTTTCTCCTCCTTGCAGCACCCCAACAACTTGTCCGTTTGCAGTAGCAACACTTTGAGTCAATTTTCCTCCGGCAAATTGAGTTGCTACAGGCATAGCTGCTGATAGAGGAACTCCCACTCCCGTAAATGGAGTAAAATTCATATTGAGATCTGTAAACAAAATTAATTCAATATAGAAAGTATTCTGCAAAATACCATTTTAAGTTTTTTAATCTTAAAAGTTTAATCCTAAAGTTATAAAATGCGGCTACTCCTTGTTGGTGGTTACTAGTATAAAATAGGTAATTTTATATTTTGGAATCACTAAACAGTTTTTGTAACTATAATTACTAAGGTAGTGATACACATACATATTTGCTGCAAAGCGAAATGGGAGTCTGAAAAGTGTTTTCGGTGATGCTATGGCAGATATGGTTTAGTATCAAGTGGTCAAGTTTCAAATGATACATGAACCAAGAATTTATGATTACTACAAAAAATAATTCAATTATATCTTAGATTGAGAGTAGTGGATCGCCAGGGAAGCAATAAACACTCAAAATTTGCAATTTGAATGCTAAAAAGCCCTTATTTTTTTAATTAAGTTAGATTTTTTCGAAAACTTAATAGGCTGCCAAAAAAGCTGAATGGAAGAAGTACGAAATTATAAAAAAGTTGGATGAACGTTTACAATAAAATAATTATGAAAAGTACAGTTACTGACAATTGAAGTTTACGGCTAATGATTTACAAAACACGAATTAAATTATAAATAATTTATTGTTGTAAGTGTATTGTGGTGAATCATTAAAATTTAATTATCAAAACTAATAAGGAATACTAAGTCGTAAATATTTCACAATTTATTTGTATAGAATTGAAGGAAATCGAAAAACGACACGAACCTTTAAGGAATAATAAATTTCATTAATAAATAAAATCACAAATTATTGCACTTTGTAACACAAACACAACATAAAAAATCACATTTTCAAAATCAAGGTCACTTATGGCCAAAATCAAAACAATCCACTTCTTAACACTTGCGTCCTTGGGGGTACCACGAAAATTCAAGAGGGGATGAATAAATATAATGTAAAATAGAGTGGTGCAAAAGAGTTTAAAGCTAACATATCAGAGTGGAACTACCTTACAGTGGCAAAATCGTCAATTTTAAAAGTGGGGTATACAGTTAGAAACTAAGCACGTGACTACATCCGTCTTCACTCCTTCGCCGTTATCGTAAGGTAACCAGCGTGTTAAACAGAGATAAGTGCAGTGAAATCATTTTATGGGGGATATCAACCTATTTACCTACTTCCAGCCGACTTTCACCTGTTGAATGTGTCTACTTGGTGTTGTGTAGTATTCAATTTGATCTTTTTCTAAGACTAGTTGAAATAAATTAATTAATACTGAGAACCCACAAATAAAACAAACGAGTAATGAAAACAAATGCACTTTTACTTATGGAAGAAATATTTGATGTACCATATCAGTTTCTTCTTTTAGAATTTACTTTTTCTACTGGTGCTTGGTCATATAATTAAGATCAAGGTAATTTAGATCCTGCAACTGTATTATTTGAATTGTTAAAATGTCGATGAAAATAACCTCGGAATAATAAATTATTAGTAACACGAAATTGAAAATGTTGAAGAACATTCTGTTAAATAGCACATTAAAATCATTGAACGCGTCCAATATGGTGCAAAGGTATTATAAGATGGCCTGGTGCAAAATAGAAAGTGGACGTGTTGCAGAAATATTTTAAATCCCTTGGTGTATCGTATACTATTTTTTGCATCGCATAAAATAATTTTATTCCTACCAAATTTGGTAGCGACCATATACACACCCATAAGCTAGGCGACTATGTTGTTGCTTTTTCATTTATGGGTATTTTATGGCAATGACGTATTCCAATCTATTATTTTAATTTTGAAACGTAAGGCAGAATATTATCGATCAAGTAAAATTGGACATTTGATTGAGTTTTTCGAGGGTATCCAGTTTTTTTGTTAAAAAAAAAACCAATTTAAAAAATAAATTGATAAAATATAATTTTTCAAATTGGGAAATAAAACTAATAATTGGAAACATAAAACTGAAAAAACGCGTGGGGCGCTGATTATGCATTTAATTAATTGTCCCACGCTTTTGTCAATAAGCTGTACTTGCTATTTTGAAAAATTATTTTTTTACTTTTTAATGCGTATTTTAGTAATTTATCAATCATAGTTTCTTTGCAACCCTACTTGCCTATGGGTCAACAGTTCAAAAATAACTAGGACTATAAAATTTACAGTGAAAAAATATAGGATAATCTAGAAACTTGAAAAAAAAATACACGTTGGCGGACGAGTGGAGCTAAAAAAAATCATTTGCTCCGAATAAAACTTTTTTTTTCAATAAAACGGTTTTTCAACATTTTATGGTTTTCATTAACCAAAAGTTGGTTGTTTTAATATAAATTTGCGATCGGAAATCCAAAAAATAGAATACTCGAGAGTAAAGTCATTTTTCTGCTTTGCTGTATAATACATTACATTATTATATTTAATTTGCATTAAATTGAGTGTTGTCCATCGTCAACAATCCAGTAAAACAATTACTTTCATAAAACTTGTTAATAAAGTGAAGTTTTCTTTTTATGTTTAGAGCACTTATGTCCGGTTTCTTAGGTATTTAATCTTAGATTAAATCCGATTTGAGTTGCAGCAATATGCTGAAAACTCAAAATTAGGCCTGTTGTACTACCTCCGGTTTGCAGTTTCACCCCAATCCTGTCACTCCCCAAGCCACTCCAGCTGTAGAATGAACTCTAGGATTTTGACAGACGGAGTGTCACTGATTCTGACCATGTCGAGCCAGAAGTCCTCCAACATCGATGTCAAATTTAATTGTTAATAAATTATTTGATTAAAAAATAAAGAAATCAGAGATCAATTTAGTGAAATGTTTCTCTACAGTTTTCTGAGATTTATTAACGTATTTCTTGTGCTCTAGTCTCTTTCCGTACATCATCGAATCTCGACCGCCGCTAGCATTGCTTGAGTCACGTAGATGCTTATTCGTAGTATTCTTTTTAACTGTCACCTTCAATATCTTCGTAGCTTCTGTGAGTAGCTGTTCTGCCACCTTTCACTTTTGCATTTCCATTTTATTTACCACCTTTTCCTTTTCTGGTTATCCAAATAATAAGGAGTTCTCTTGTCATACGTACGCTTTCTGGTCTATTACCGTACTGTACAGGGATTTACCAGGGACAGTGGTGACAATAGTTCCTAATCGTCCTAGAATGCTGCAAACTAAACCAAGAAATACATGCTCTAATGTGGCATATTATTTAATTAACAAGTTTTCCGTTTTTCATGTCAATAAAACATACTAATAATGTAAAAAAGATATTTTTATTTTATATAAGTATATACGTATATCGCAAACTATATAAAAAGTTTGTAAAAACATCGTAGTCAATCAAAAAACGAACATCATTTGTTCTGTAAAGTCATCGGACCGTATTCCATTTAAAACTGTAAAAGTTCATTGGCTAGTTTCAGGTTTTTAAGAAATATTAATTTAAGATTTCTAAATCCGATGAGGCCTGTTTAGGAAAAATAACAGAAAAAAGTGAGGAATAAAAAGATTCTAGTAACAAGCTTCTAATCTTCTGCCAGTAGTCTCCACTCCATTATCAAAGTAATACAGACGTATTTTTGTGTTGAGTAGCAATCCAAGTAAATATTGCTGTTTTGTACCTTGGGAGATTTTTTTATATTTAACAGTTTTATTAGAAGTCGCCCTCATCTGTTTCATCATAAAAACTTTTAATGATTAACTCGGTAACATTGTTTATTATCGGTTGCCAAATGCTTCCAATTTGAATGCAACATAATATGATCGTTAGCACAATAACTGTTACACAAATTTTACGAAACTGATGATGGCTGAGCAATGAATTGAGAGACTGAAGGATTCTGTGCGAAATAGTCTTCTTTGAATTGTGTCGGACTATAGATGATAACGGAGCAAGTCATTTACTCATCACGTAGGTAAGTGAACTCCCAATTTGTTGTAAACTTGCTTCCCACTTTGGTGGCAGAATCGAATTTACTGATCTGTCAGATTTTAGCAGCGTTATATTTTACCAGGAAACTATCATGACAGGCTCAGTCATATTTTGTGGAGTTTAGGTTCATTACTGATAAAAACTGATGGTGCTCTCATGGTCTCGATGACTACCGAATGAAGTTCTTCGCCTTAATCTTTTTGTAATTTGCTTTTAAAAAGCTGATATCGTTAATATACTATGTTATTAATTAGGCTTGAATTATTAAAGTCATTCTGTGCAGCGCTAGTATATTATGTGAAGTTCCTCTTCTGCACTTGATATAAATTGGAAAAGCTTTACTTTTAAATAATAATCACCTTTCTATCAAAAATGATAAAATTTGCACCCAGAATCAATTTAAAACAACAAGTTTGGATGCAAAGCTGAGAAAATATAAATTTTTAGTATTCAACAGTCTGGAAATATTTCCTAAACAACTATACGCTATCCTGATTTGATGATAATTTATTATTATAATAATAATATAATATAAATTTTCGTTCAAGATTTACATTTACACAAACATTTTAGCATGTAAATCATATTAAACATTGTTTATAAAAATAATGGTGACAAGTTAAAATTAAACATACAAGCTTTGTTTGCAGTATTTTTATAAATAATATAATAATAACAATTATTGTTTGTTTAATTTTCTTCGGAAAATATTTGTGACATAACCTGTATATTTTATTTATAACCTCTGACGTCAATAAATATTAAAATGTACAGCACATCGTGAATATTATTCTGTATTTCTTCAAAATTTTCAATGCAGTATTTTAGATTGCATAACATAAAAATAATGGCTAATATTGAATTTGCCAAAAATGTAACCTGCGTAGCTGTGGAGAAATAGGTACTGTTAATGTTTGGCGAGGGTCAAAAACCTCTACAAACGCGGAACAGCTGTCATTTGAAATATAATGAGGGTATTAGGTATACCTGATTACAACAAGAATTTTTAACGATAGAACAATTTACAGGAGTACCACAATGAAAAGTTTGACGAATTTTACGATTTATGTAACACAGCAACGTAAATTTGATTTTCAATGCCAAAGAAGCAAATTTGTAACTACGATAAATCACTGTAAAACGGTATAGGCAATATGATGATAATAAATAACGGGATACTCAATAACAAACCCCCATTACCCCATACGCTAGAAGTTAGGTTAACGACCTTGGACTTTCGTATTAACCCAACACCTAACTTAATCGTATCTATGGCGATGACATCGTCTAACTTGGTGGAGGCAAGTAGTGGTGGTTTAGGAAGAATGTGGGGATGAATATATCCTACCAGAATACACTATGAGCACCCCTTCCACAAATTCTACATCAGAGCGACGAAGCTCCCTACCCTAAAACAACTGCGGCCCGCGAAAAGGTACGAGAAACCATGAAGAGTGGATGTGAATTTATTTACAACGCCGTAATTAATAATATAATAAAGATTTAAAACACTTACTTTCAATAAAGCCACCCTGGAGATTCGATTAAGCGTCTTTGCTACGGAACTGAGTGCACGTCGTCATCAAAACGGTCCACAATGCACGCAATGAAGCCCAGATCCGTTCACCTGTCATTGCGCTACACGTGTTTATTACTAGATGGCACGATCAAATCCCGCCATGTTCAAATTTCAATAAAACTTCACATTTTTGTTTTTAATTTAATTTTATAACTTTTAATATAATATAATTTTAGCATCTTAAAATTCACATGGCATGTAATAATGGTGTATACTTTTAATATCACAAAACGACGAAATCAGTATCACACTAATAAATCCGAAATTAAGCACCGATGGATGCTCCATTATCGTTGTAAACAAAAATTTACCTGAATTAAAAAAAATAATTTAATTTAAAAAATAAGCTTCTTGCATATCACTTAAGTAATTATTTTTATTATTTACAACCACCAACACCACGATTTTCAAAATCTTTCACTACGAACAGAAATTTCCCAAAATACTGATTAATTATTTTAAAAAAAGGAAAGGGCATAAGAAGAGCTAGGAGGGGGAATTTGAAAAATAGTGGGACTAATTTTTAAATATAAATTTTGCCGAATAAAGTTGCCAACCTACAAACCGTGAAAAATTAACAAACTGCTTATACAGCAGGGGTCGTCAAACTTTTTTAGAAAGAAAAAACGTTTCGAAAACATGAAGTACATTAATTTTGTCATTGATCTTGAATTGCCGAGTAAGCCTTTTACTTTACAGTAAAAACTCTATATTTAGAACAAATAAACATTTTCAATGTTACATCTGCTTCCCTTTAATTATTTTGTACAAACTCTAATGAAATTTTTCATAAATTACGCCTGTCAATATTATTTTAATATTTTGTACTAAGGGATAAACCGCAGATTAAAATCTTGTACACTAAAATTTCTTTGCAGTCTTCCTTTTTTTAACCGACTTCAAAAAAGGAGAAGGTTATCAATTCGGTTGTATTTTTTTTTATGTTTGTTATCTCAGAACTCCGTCATTTATGAACCGATTTTCAAAATTTTCAAAAATAATTACGTTATTTAGTTACTTCAACTAGCTGGCATAGGCAGTCAATTATTGTAATCTTTGCAGTCGGTGCCAGCCAAGCTGACTAAATTACTAAAACTAAATTTTTTAAAAGCTTGGCCGGCACCGACTGCAAAGATTATTTATTTATTTTGTTTGTTATAATAAGTGACCTATATTTCAAAAAAATTAAATTTTCATAATAATTATGCTAGTAGCGTAGCAATACAAAGATAATTAACTTGCCAAAAGTTACTTACTCAAAAAATATAATATAATAATAGGGTTTTTTTTTGTCGTCCACAGATCAATCTTGGATTTCACACCGCCGATTCAGTAAGCTTACCGAAGTAAATTCTAGTTTTCGTTTTCTCAAAGAAAAATAACACATTTTATCGCATTAAATATTTTATTCTAAAACTACATAAAATTAAAAAAATAGAACACATCGAGAAATCCTCATAAACGTGTGGATAAAAACTTCAAAATTTAAGTTGTTAGTTGCTTTACAATTAACCAGAATTATTTATTGTTACAATTGTATATTTTCCTATTTACAGACTACATGAATCAATCACGCGATGGTAATAAAACTAATAATTACTTGGTGAAATAAATATTTATCATACACATTCATAAATATTACTAGCAACTGGATAAAATATTTTTATTACAATGTATTTCAAACTTTTAAAGGAATTAAATATATACAATTAATTTTCTAATTCGTTTTTCTAATATAATTAAATCTATAAATTTAAAAAAGTAATAGAAAAAGTTTACCAACTAACAAAATTAAAAAATTACGGTGCATTTCGTTGTGGCTCGTCATGATTATTTTGATTCAAAATTCTATACATTTTTTGAAAGTGCAATTCATGCAATAACCTATTTTGATGATAATAAGGATTTTCTGTTTCACCCAATGAAGGATTATATTGAGGTTCATTAAAATTAGGATTCATATTATGACTAGGTGCCATATACGAATTATGATGATCTACTAAATTATTGTTCAGAATTGGCATGTGGTGTATATGACTTGGTTGCTGGACATCGTGCATTTGAAAATTACTAGATTCTGCAGAATTATTTTGATGTCCATTATGAATGTGTAAATTGTTAATTCGTTTTGACAAAGGTACATCGTCTTCAGTTATACTTCTTGTTCGCTTTCTGAAAATAAAAAGTAAATAAAAATATACAAATCTATACGAAAAATAATTAGAAATTTTACAAATAAAGAATTACCTTCAAGTAGTCTTACCTGTTCTGTGTCATATTTAAATGATAATTCAATGTTTTCAAATTTTTTTAAATTTCCCAATAATCACATTTGATAATCTGTCAAATCAAATTGTATTACACATTAAAAGAAGGGTCAACTGCAAATTTAGTTAAACATTAGAAATTAAAGGTGAATAATGGTGAGAGATCAATATTAAAATATAATCAAAAAGCATAACCTATACTACCATTACTAAGATAAAAATTGTTGACCCAATATTTAGGTGGGGTTATGTCAGAACTGCATAGCCGCATCGAAACGAAGGCCCGATGGGGTCAGTACGACAGTGCCATACAATTTTTAAAATCTTTTCTCTCATAAAAATATCAAATTATCTGCCTCAAAGAAAATTAAACGGCTTTGAACGCAATGGTGCGCAATGAAAAAGAATGTTAAATACATTGTACGTCGTCAAACTTCACTGTTGAGAGTTTTTAAACATTTTATAAGCAGTGTTTTATGTCCACTACAACGTTTATTTTACATTATTTTGCATTCACAAATAAACTCAAGTAATTTATTTTCAAAGTTTTCTAGTTTACGTTTGCGACATAAACAGTTGGCCAACTTCTTATGTAGCTAAGCTAGCTAAGCTAATTGATGGAATTGAGCACGTGGCAGCAAAGTTGTCTTAATCTCCTTCGTCGGCGGGTTTGGTAATAGACGTTGAGTTTTTCGGGACCCGCTGAGATGGCCTAGAAGTCTGTTTCGTGGTAAGTTCGGCGGCCGTTGAGCCGAGTGATATTTTTATACATATTAAGTCTTCATCAATATGTTTTGTGGTCTTCATTCATGTTAATTCATAATAAACCTAAAACTGATCACGGTTATCGGAAGCCGGGATCCGGCAGAGGGAGGAGAAGGGCTTCCTCGGTCGTCATCAAGCGAAACCCCCTCAACAACAACAACAAAAGAAATCACCAAAAAGCAGACAAGCGAATGGATGTACATGCAGAGACAATTACCATAGCGACCTGAAATGTAAGAACTATGTTCCAAGCAGGCAAGATTAATAATGCTATTCTGGAAACGGAACGACTAGGAATTGAAGTACTCGGGATCAGTGAGATGCGATGGCCGGCGAGTGGGGAGTGCAACGTCAACAAGTACCAGGTAATGTACTCCGGAAATAACAATAATCTACATATAAACGGAGTTGGAGTCATACTGGCCCCCAGAGTGGCACGCTTTTTGGTGGGCTGTACAGCGGTCTCAGAAAGAATTATAACTGTACAACTGCAAAGCTATCCCATTAAAATAAATATTATTCAAGTTTATGCTCCAACTGCCGAGGCCGAAGAGGAGGAGATAGAGCAATTCTACCAACAGTTGAAAGACGTTGAAAAACAGTTCAAGAAAGAAGAGATTGTTATAATCATGGGAGATCTGAACTCGAAGATAGGTAAAGGAAAGGAGGGTGAACTAATTGGAGAGTTTGGATTGGGGGTCAGAAACGAAAGAGGTGAAAGGCTCAGAGATTTTGTTGAGAAAGAACAATATGTTATACTCAATACATTCTTCAAGTTACCCCCTAGAAGGCTATATACTTGGGTCTCACCCCAAGATGACGAAGGAAAGGTGATAAGAAATCAGATAGATTACATAATGGTGAATAGGAGGTTCCGGAACAGCTGTTTATCGGTTAAAACTTATCCAGGGGCTGACATAGCATCAGATCATGTGCTTCTGGAGGGCAAGTTTAGAGTGAAGCTGAAGAAGAACAGCGGAAAAAGATCAGAAACAAGAAAATGAGATCTGGATAAACTGAAAGAGGATGAAACAAAAAGAAGGTTGACCAAAAGACTAAACACAGAAATACAAAATATTAGAGCCCAGGCACAGTCAATAGATGCATCCCTGGATGAGATGGCAAAAAGTTTCAACAAAATGGGTAATACATATCTGACTAGCGGGGAAAGAAAGAGGAAACCATAGATGACAGGTGAGATATTGCAACTGATGTACGATAGAAGGAAGGCCAAGAAAGAAGAGAGTAAATATAGAGATATACAAAAAGAAATAAGAAAAAAAATAAGAGAAGCTAAAGAGAAGTGGACGGCTGCACAATGCTCGGAAATAGAGATGCTCGAGGGGAAACACGACGCCTTCAATATGCATAAAAAAATTAAAGAAACGGCTGGAATATATAAGGGTACAAGATAGAGATGGCAAAGCAATTGTAGAGCAAAAGGAGAAAGTGGCAATATGGAGAGAATACATTAAAAAACTGTATGAAGATGGGAGCCGACCGATACACCCACCCTCATACCAAGTAACAGAGCAGCTACCAATAACAAAGGAAGAAATAATGAAAACAATAACTTTACTCAGGAATAGAAAATCACCAGGGCCAGATGGAATCCGGAACGAGTTTCTCAAGCTTCTGGATGAAGAGGGTATTGAATGACTGGCTGCTATATTTAACGAAATATACTCGTCGGGGATAATTCCAGAGAGCTGGCTCAAATCGACATTCATTACAATCCCCAAAAAGCCAAGCGTTAAAGAGTGTGGGGACTATCGTACTATAAGTCTGATGAGTCATTTACTCAAACTCTTCCTGAAAATAGTTCACAAAAGAATACATCGAGTCTGTGAGGAACAGATCAGCGAGGCACAGTTTGGATTCCGCAATGCTTTGGGTACTAGAGAAGCCCTATTTAGTGTTCAGATCCTCTTCCAAAGAGCTAGGGATGTAAACAACGACATCTTCGTGACAATGAACAACCCCTGTAGTTGGCAGAGTGAAGCCCACTGCAATTTGAGCAACTTGCTGGAGTGTCCTCCACTTTCAGGAAGCGAGTTTTCCTTGACGAGATCGGTGTTGATTAATTGGTGGATTCCCCTGATTACCACTTGTATGAGCTTGTCGTTTTTCATACGATGTGTGAAGAACCCCATGCTGTCGCTCTATAGGTTAGCTTCTAGCAGTTTTATCAGCTTTCTGTAGTGGTCTGAAGTGACGGGGTAGATTGCAATACCTTCTGAAACGCTTCGGACACCTTTTTACTTGATACTTTCGTCTTTGATTTTTTCCACCAATGGGGACCACGCGGCTACAGCCTTGAGAATGATTCGTGATATTATTGGTTGGCTGATTGTAGTTTTCTTCTGTTTGGCTTTGGCTTTGTGACTAGTTTGTTTGGGGTCTCGCTACGGTCACAGTTGATGTCGTGATATAAGTTGCTGTCTTATCATCTTCTTCTATCCTTTTCGTTTCCATCTGTTCTGGGGGCTCCCAAAGAGATTGAAGCAATTCACGCAGTAAGGTTTTTTAGTGGACTAGTACGAGGATGTACACCTGGAGCGCTTCCTTTGGACTACCTTGAATTTGTTCTGAGTTTTCATTTCCAGGTAGTCTTCGATTTCGTCGCTAGCACTTGCTATGTGAAGTGAGAAAGGTGTAAACGCGCTGAAGAAGCTTGCGATATTCTCATCCAAATCGCTGGCTTCGGACATCATTGCTTCTATGTTCTTCTTGAGCTGTGCGCGTTAGATCAACAGCTTGTTCAGGTGTCGGAATTAGAATAGATGGAGGTGTTGGGTCCTGGTTGGACATTTAAAGGCTTTTTTTCGATTTGTTCTTTTGGTTGTCTTGTTCGGCGTTGCTGCGTCTTGGATTCCAACAACAGGTTTTCATCGATCTTATTTATTTCTTTTAATAATTGATTCAACATTGCCTGCATTTTGGTTCAATTTGCTTATAGGCGAGCCAATCTAGTGTCGAAATGCTGTTTGATATCAAACTGGGTTTTTGTTGGAGACTTCTTCCTCGTGATCGATCTTTTCTACTTCAACAAAACTTTAACTTTCAGCGTACTTATTTTTTGATAGTGGCAAGTGACATGTACTATATTAACAAAATTTTAGTAAAATCTAGCTAAAACTATTGTGAATTAAATATTAGCTTAAATACATCCAAAATTTGCTATTTTCTGTAAAAATTCAATTTCAACAAGCATTTTTGCGTTATGTTTGAAAGGTAAAGATCTCATAAAGAACATAAATAAATTACACAATTCTAAACTTTATTTGATCCAACATCTACCCTACTTTTTGACAGCAGTTTAATTTACGCCGGAAAACTTTAGATAATTTAAATAGCACTGGATCTTGATAAAAATATTAAATATTCACCACAAAAAAAGCGAAATGTTATAATTTATTATAACCAAATAATTACGTCTATTCGATGTTACATTTGACTCTGTCCACATGATGATATTTTATTAAAGTCCCCAGGTGAGACCAGATATGGGTGGTAAGAAGAAAATTAAATACCTCCCGCAGACCAAACAGACACCAACAACCGAACGAATACAAATCTCTCTCTTCTCTCTCTCTCAAGAGAAAAAGGGCACTCTCTTACCTCCGAAACAAGAAATTATCTCTAAAGGTGGATAAACCACTCGTAATAGTCAATGGCGTAGAATGTAGAAGGCAACGGGAAACCACTAAATAAAGATCCGTATGGATATCCCCAGAAAATTTCATCGTGGTTTCATTTTAATCTAAATTAGTATCCAGAGTTTTAATTCCCCAATCGGATCTCCAAAGTGAAACGTTTTGAATGACGCCAACGGAAATAAATACATATATTGTGGTGTTTTAAAGGGATTCGCTCCCACCCTGTTCATTTTGAAAAAAATTTTGTTTTAATAAATTTAAGTTGTAAGATTAAAAAATTAGAGAAGTGGGAGTGAATCGAAAGAGATATGAGGCTTTTTTGGCCAACGATGGCCGACAGCGGGTGTGAGAATTTGTATGCCCGCTGAAATTTGATTTTTTATGCGTATTATAATTGTGAGTAATATTTTGATTCTAATTTTGAATAAAGTGATTTTTATGCCTATTGCAATACTGAGTATTATTTTGAAATTTGAATTTGGTTTGAATATTTTTTTAATAAGTCGCTACCGAGCAGTAGTAGATTTGATTGATTTGGCTAATTTGAAAAGAGCAGTTAAAGTTATTAATTTCGATTTGAATTTAAAATTGGAAAATTTAAAATTATATTTGTGCGAACGTATGGTGCAATTGATAAGCCGACGTTTTGGATAAGGTAGAATTGCAAGTGCCATCTCTTTGAAGAATATTAATGTTTTGCATTTATTTAAATTTTGAATTCGATTACATTTATTTTTGGAAAGGACTAGAAGAGGCAGTGAAAGATTATGGTCTGGGAAATAGAAATGAAAGAGAACAAATTCTAATTTATTTCTGTATGTCTAAGCAGTTCATCATTGTCAACACTCTTATACAAATTACCCTCCAGAAGATTATACACTTCGAAAGCACCGAGAGATAACGATATAAATATTGTACGCACTCAGATAGATTATAGAGAAATAAACTGCTACTGCTACTGCTTCCGTAAACATACGCTTGAAAAAAATACAAAATAGACAAAAAGCAATAAAGATAAATATGAAAAAGCTCAAAAAGGTAGATATTATAGAAATAGAGCTAAATAATGACAATAATGAAGACAGAAAAATCATTGAAGGGAGGCAAATCAAAGATATGCTGGTAACAACAACAGATCAGCATTTAAAATCAGAGAAGGGTAAAAAGAAAAAAAAATAGATAACTGATGAGATCATGCAACTAATAGATAAAAGAAGATTACACAAAAACAAAAACATCTGTCAATATAATACAATAAACAAAATGATCAAACAAGAAATTAAAAAATTAAAGAAGGATTAGTTAAAAGAAAAAATGATGATGATATTTTTGAAATTTGGAATTTGGATAAAATTTTTATTGAGTGGCTACTGAGCGATAGTAGTTTCGATCTGGTTGATTGATTTGCAGAACGAGCATTTCGAGTAAGACATTCGATTTGTGTTAAAATTTGGAAATTAAAATTATTTGTAAGTGCGAGCGTGTGACCAGATAGATAAGCAGGCGATTTGGATAACGGTAAAACCAAAACTGCGATCCCTTGAAGAAATTTTTGATTTGAATTTAAATTGGATTTGATTTTATAATTTTGAAAAACAAATTTGATGTAATTAAAAAGTAAAAAATACAACCAGGGTAAATTACACTTCAATATATGAGTATACTCGCAAACAAGAAAAGAAAGAACCTCGTAAACCATGATCAGAGGAAGATGAGATGGGTGCAATATATGAGAGAGTTACTTTGAGATAATAAAGGGGAAGAAAAACCAATAATTGACAAAGTAGAGAGGTTACCCATTATAAAGACCGAAGTATCAAAGGCAGTGCGAGAAGACTGTAAAACAACAAAGCAACAGGCTTAGACGAAGTAAACGGAAAACTCTAAAACTATTGGATGAAGATCGGACTGACTTCCTAAAAAGATTTTTGACGTGATAACGTCTTATAAATCGATATACCAACTGCACGCACGAAAAACATGACTCATTGTCACGTTCCGCCTGAGCCATGCGTGCAAGCGAGAGCGCGAAACAAGAAATAGAGAGGCACAATTGGCTTTGCGTTTATAAAGTGAAGTGAATATTTAATGTGAAAACCATTGTTGATGGAGCGCCAAAATTGTTTTATTGGAATACATAGACATCATTTAAATTATAAAATGCCATTATAAAAACTTTGTCCGGCGTGAGGTTCGAACTCGCGATCACCAAATGATGCAATTATGTTTCAAGCACATAATAAAATAGGCTATTGAGGGTTAATGTAATAACATTGTTTCAATTCGTATTATCTGTTCCATAAATATAATTCAATTCAATTCATAAAAGTATGCAATTTTTCATCAATGTTTTCTTATGACATTATCACGTAAAATTATCATCCGTAAACCGACTTTACAGACAACCCAAGTTCCACGTGTTTTTTTAATAAAATATATGACACGGGTGATATCCCTCAAGATTGGCTCACTTCAATATTTGTACCAACATAGAAAAAACCTAATGCGAAGAAATGCGAGAAACATAGAACCATTAGTCTCATTAGCCACATACTTTAAGATCTTTTTAAATGGCTTACACGAGAAAATCTTCCACAAAATTGAAAAACATTTAATTATTGTAAGTGAGACTCAGTTTAGCTTCAAAAATGAAATGGGTACGAGAAAGTCTCTATTTTGTATGCAGATGGCGGTTCAGAGGGCCAGAGAAGTCGATTAAGACGTTTTCGCTTGCTTTATTGATTTTTACAAAGCATTTGATATGGTCAAGCACGAACACTCAATTGAATGCCTGAACAAAACAGCTGTATGAAAAAGATAAACAAATTATTGCTAATCTCTACTGGAGGCAGATGGGAAATGTTCGCGTCGAATATGATATCATCGAGGATTTTCAGGTTCAGAGAAGAGTTCGACATGACTGTTCACTGTCACCTATCCTCATTAATATGAGGATATGGATAGGATATATGCAGAACATATTTTCAGAGAAGCTCTGGAAGAGACTACAAAAGCCATAGTGGTGAATGGGAAAATAATTAACAACATAAGATATGCAGATGACGCTGTCCTACCGAATAGCCCCGAGGGACTACAGAATTTGATAGGCAGAGAAATCACGGCGAGTGAGAGATACAAAGATCATAATAATCAGCAAAACGTCGAATCTTGATGTGCAATGTTACGCATATGGAGAACCATTGCAGAATGTTTCATCTTTACATACCTGGGCAACACGCTTAAGGCAAACTGGGATCATACCCAAGATATTAAGACTAGAATAGAGAAAGCAAGAAGCACATTTGGGAAGATAAAGAAGATACTATCAACAACATGACCTTAAATATACATCTCAGAGTAAGAGTACTTTGATGCTACTATTGTATTATTCTCTGTACTACGGCGCGGAGACATGGATCCTAACAGTTTCGGTTTCTCGATCGAATCTTAAGCTGTTGCCTGGTTAAGGTTTAACCGCGTCTAAGCTTAGGCCTTAGAGACTTTAGTCGAGTTGCACCAAAATATTATTACGTTGCCTTATCTGGGCAATTGCTTAGCTGACAGTCAATTTGGCAACATCGTAAAATCTAATAAAATTGCTAGTGACAAAACCAAAACAAAACAGATTTTTAAATTATCAAATTATTGATATTTTGCAATATTATATAAATTATTATGTATATTATATTGAGAAAATAGTTGGCAAATGGCGATTATCAGTGTGTTTTGAAAAATTAGTATCTATCTGAGATAGACCAGATAATTCCTTAAGCAAATAAATAACTAAACTGTTACAAACATAAGGTTCGACAAACAAAACGTAATTTTCATGGATTGCTAGAAAGCGTAATTCGTATTGTGTATTCCGCAAATAAAGATAAGTTGTATGCTATAATGAGGTCTCTGGGAAAACCGGAGAAAAAGTCAAGTTAACTAAACTATACTAAACAAGATAGAAAACTGTGTAACAGCGTTTAAGAAAATACCGGATTTTACATTTCAAAATCAAAAGTAAACTACGGCAATGAGATCTGTTCTGCAATAGTACCTACCTGGTGTTTAATTTGGTGGTGGAAAAAATAATTAAAAAAAGCGGAATTAATACCAAACCACTAATTCATAGCCACGTGGATGACCCGAAGATTTTTGCAATAAGTAGGAATAATATGTGTTTATAAATGTAAGTTGAAAGAAAGTGAAATGTGTGGGAGCTTTTCAGTTTCGTATTATTTCAAAACGCTTCCTTTCTAATCGTGTGGGAAGTTAAGTACAATCAGTGGCGGCTCGTGAAAAATATTCTTGGGTGTTCTGCATTATAAAAATGGCAAGATATCAGAAAATGGCAATCTCAAAAAATAAATTTACTTATTGCACATTTTTAAATATTAAACGTACAACACTTATCTAGAATGTATTACTTTATATGATTTTACATTTTTACAATAAATTGGAATCCTAACTAATTTTTGAAAAAATTTTATTAAGTACAGCTTATGAGAGAAGTTGTGTTAAAAATATTAGTAATATTTCATTTTATTTTTTCTTCATTTAATATTCATAAGCATTTATTTTATGTACTAGTAGGTATAAGATACTATCTTCGATATTCATAATTTCAATTAAAGTTCATAACGCAAGATGTGTTTAAAATAAAATCGTATATGTTCGTAAAACCAGAGCTGAAATATGAGCAGAACGGTTGTACATTTGGTGGGTTGTTCCTATATCTTGTAATCTGCGAGTTTAATAATAAACATTATTATTGTAGAAAAAACCTACATAATTTTAATTTTATTGATATTAATAATTAAACGTAATTTCATTTTGAGTTTCTAATATAGGATCTGCCAAAAAATAATTTTACTTCTATTTTGATAATAGTATTTATAAGAAACTTGGTAAAATTAAAATTTGTACTAAATTTTCAAATTACGCTATATTACGAGTATTAAACTATTGCATTTTATTGTTTAACCATGTTGTTGAACAATCAATGAACAAAAATTAACTTACTAGTTGTTTTCATAAGTCAAATTTTAAATTATATTACAAAAATACGGCATGTAATTCTGCATAAGATGCAGCTCAATTTGTAGTGTATACCGTGGTGTTAGGATTGTCCTAACACCACGATGTATACTGGTATGGATACGATTCCACCCGATAGCAAGCGTCATTTCTTGTTCAGAATCATTTCCAGCACATCGAAGTTAAACAGTGATTTCGAAAGCGTAACGGACTTGTATTAATTATTACAGTACTTATTTGACTGACTGATAAAAGTACTTATAACTCAAGGCAACATAAGAAGCGCGCTTTGAAACCAAAATTGATTAGTCTTCAATTATTGAAATAATTTAAAATATGGTGGTTATACTAATAAGTAATAATTAATTTGGTACATTTCATTCTGATATTTGGCGGTTCTGCAGCTCTGCAGTTCCTATGGTAGAACCGCCCCTGAGTACAATAATAAGTATTAATCATAAAATAGCACAAAAACATTGGCGGAAGCTGGATCTAAAACTGCTTTACTTGTTATTCGCGATATATGCCATTTTGACCATTACACTAAGATAGCTAGTAATTATTCCGAAATACGATGCTATGTGGTTTGGATACCATGTTAAACTGCAGGTTCTGCCTGGTTACATCAGAATGGAAATAGTTCTAAATTTACCAATGCTAATCGTTTATAAAAGCTAGCCCATACTTAAAATTAAATTTTCAATTTTGGTGTGAAATCTGTCAGTGCAAGAAACACAAAAACTTGAATATATCGTCGTGTTACGAAGTGACTTGACCGCCCTGTTTATTTGTAAATTTTTTTGAATTATTAATTTGAAATTTGTTGTGAGAAAACTTTAAAAATGTAAAATTGGCAGGAAAGAGAGTTAGAGCGGGGTTTTTCTTGCCAAAAGGTCGGATGGACCGCACGTCTAAATTTTGGTCTGTAAATTTTGAATAATTTTTTGCTGCGAAAAATAGTTTTGATATTGCGATCTTAATTTTTAATATTGTAATTAAGTTTGATTTGAGAATATTTTGATCGAGAGTGACCGCAGACAAGATTTTTTTATTTTGTAAGTAGGATATTGTTTTTTTTGACTAATTAAAATTTATTTATTTTGGACGATCATTTTGATTTTTTTGAGATTATAAAATTTGGATTTTGGCGAAAATTTCTAAAATAATTGTAATTAAATTGAAAAATAAAAGCAACGTATTTGATAAGAAACCGACATTTGTAACGTTATCGCAGACGGAAAATTTTGCTGGTGCAATTTGATAATTTCGTTTTATGAAATGAAAATTAATTTAATTGGATAATTAAATTGAAATTTAATTTTAAAAGAGATACCACAAGATTAGAAGATACCACACACAGCATTATTAATTTGAAATCTTAAGTGCGATCCTTGAGCAAAAATAACATTTTTTTAAATTGTAAAAATAATTATTGGGGCGAATTATTAAAAGCCAAATCTTGCCTCCCATTATTGCCCAAAGACGAGCAGCAGCAAAAGCATTTAGAACCTACTCTGTGAGTAAGCTATACGGCCAGCAGTAGGCAGTGCTGTATGTTTACAAAACGTAGACAAAAAATTTATGACTTACGATAAAACTGTGAGTCGAATTTTGCATAAGGACTTTTATTTTTACACCCATACAAGATTACTATTAATCGAGAATTGTCTCCAGGTCGAGTGGTCTGTGGACCAACTAAAAGAAGCAATTAAAGAAGAAATTAAAGAAATTTCGAGCGACATGCTAGTGAGAGTGATGGAAAACTTTCAACGACTCCAAATGTGTATCAGACGTCAAGGCCACCGTTTGGACAAAATTGTTTTTAAAACTTAAAGCAAAAAAAATTTAATATCTACATTTGGGAAATAAAAAGTTTTTGGTAATACTTTGTACCATTTTTTCTACCCCTCTTTGAAATGTGAGAATTATTTGTGGCATACCCTGTATAAGTTAAAAAATATATTTCTAAATAAAATACAATAGGTATTATTCATATCAAATTTTTTAGAATAAAGAAAAAAATGCACAAACACTTTTTAGAAACTAAAATGTTTAAGTTATCATATATATCGCAAACGTTTTCACCATACTAGCAAACTAACTATACTACTAACAAACAACATAATAATATTAAATTTACTAAAGAAATAGAAGTAAACAATAGAATCAATTACTTAGATCTCACAATAATTAAAAACAATAATAAACACTTTTGATATATTCCATAAACCTACGGAAAGTAATATAATTATTCCTAATAGCTCTGCGCATCCTTTTACACAGAAAATTGCGTCTTTTTGCGCTTTTCTCAATCGCTTAATTAGAATTTCCCTAAGTAATGTAAATTTTAAAAAAGAATTACACAGAATTAAATATATCGCGATCTCTAATGGATACCAAGTCACGTTTATTGATAACTTATTACGCCAAATTAAACAAAATATTCTATCGAACTCAATATATCCGAATATTTTTTAAAAAACTAACGCGAACTTTAATGTCATTCTCGGAAACAAATTAAACAAAATTGTGAAATATTTAAAAAATAACAATTATAACATCGCTTTTAAAACGGAAAATAAACTTAACAAATTTATTAATAACGCGAAATCAAAATCAGACATGTTAACTAAATCAGGGGTTTATGAGCTCACTTGTGAATGCTCTTAAAAATACATTGGTCATACCGGTAGATCTTTTAAAACACGATTTGATAAACACACTCGATCCCACAGACTTGCAGATGGAAAATCGACTTTCGCGAAACACCTACTAACACCAACACAAACTATAAACAAGGGGGATACGAATTTTGCATGTTGCACAAAAAAGTAAAAAACTGAAATTTTTGAAAGCTATGGAAATTAATAAATTAAAATATTCATCTTCATTACTAAATAGTCAATCTGATTTAAATAACTCACTTCTACTCAATGCTTCTACTAAACATTTTTAATAAATAATACCTCCCCCCCCCCCTTCTAACTTACCTCACATCCACTTACATTATTTCTCTTTTGTATTAAATATATCCCTACCCGATAGTAAATTCACACAAAATTATACAATTTTTAAAATTACCCCCCTCTTACCCTCTCCCTTTTCTCTTGCAATTTTGTCGATAAATACGGAATTTTCTCGTTTCTCTTTCTAGTTCATCGCTTGATGATGCCATAGTATGGTGAAAACGTTTGCGATAATATACATACGGTGTATTTATATATTGTGATAACTTAAAAATTTTAGTTTCTAAAAAGTGTTTGTGCATTTTTTGGTTTATTCTAAAAAATTTGATATGATTAATATCGAGTTATGATATGAATAGATATTATGTTTTATAATATGAAATATAAAAAAACGACATGCTGAGATGCGGGAAATCACGGGTCGCATCGAACAGCATTGTTAAGCCTAAGGTGGATCTGTGAACTATAGAAAAAGCAATGGAAAACCACCCTATTAGTAATTCCTTGGTATGTTACTTTGGCCAAGTTGATCGTACTTATGCAACTTATTGAAGTAAAAATTGTAAATTGGTATATTTTTATTATTATTATTTAACACTAAAGAGAGTTGAAGATGTATCATATAAACTCGATAAATAACAAATTACAACTGGATCACAGCTGTATTGAACACGAGCAGGAATGGAACTGCAGTTTCTCTCTCCCTAAACTGCTCTGTATGCTTTACACCACACTGCATTGTCCAGCCATTGACGTCAACATTTATATAGATCATTGACCGTAACATATGATATATGTTCAAAAAAATATGAATACATTTGAAAGGTTGGTCCGGTCTTGTTCAGTATTCAAGATGATGCTATTGACATGAATAGATTAATAGAAAAAGACGTAACCCAAGTACGAACCTAATAAACGAACTAATATAATATTTGAACCACCTAGTAATTAAAATCTCTCTAAGCTCATAATCTTACAGTTGGTAAAACGAAATCCCAATATTAAAAAAATGCCTTTAATTTTTAGACAAAAGTTTGGGAAGATCGCGAGAGTCAAGTCCAGAGATAAGTTGGAAGATATAAGCAGTTGAATAGCGTTTTATTGTAGTTTTACTAAGCATTTTTTAATAAAATCATTCGTGTCGTTAATATTATATAAGAAAACAATAATTGGGCGATTTTTTTTACCAACCAGAATTATACCGTACACCTGAGTAAAGTAGTTTCCATGTCAAAATTCTTGCTTTCTCAGTAACTAGCTAACATAACTAACTAACCTAACCACATCCAGCATAGTCTATTAGATGGCTAACGGTGGCCGGTAGGCCAGTGTTGCTGCGATTTCCCTGATTAGTGGTGCCGGAGACCGAATAACCACATCCGACACAGTCTAAATAGCTAAGACGGCCGGTAGGTCTAGGTGGTTGCAATTTTCTTCAGTGAAGCCGTAGGCCGAACAACTACATCCGACAGTCTAGATGGCTCAGCCCCGTAACTGCAAAATTTGGGTCCGTGTTTAAAGTTCGTCTTGGGGCCCTTTTTCTTAGCGTTGAAAAAATTATTGCACAATACAACAGCGCTTATAATATTATTATATTATACCATTTATATTTTACTATACGGTACAAATTATTTAAAAAAAATTTTAAGACTTCAGTTATGGAGTGATTGAATTTTAATTTAATCAACAATTTTTCATCATTTTTCAGTTTTACTGAAATAATCCCCATATGTTTCTTGTTTTTAACAATCTCAGTACGAATAAAAAAGTTTGAATCATTAAATAAAATTAAAGCTTCTACCTATAGTTTTTCTTCATAACTTTGGAAAATTGTCAATTATTTTTGAAACGTCCAATTTTTTGCAATCTTTTTTTTAAATAAGAGCAAAAGACGATAATCTTACCTCGCTCATCGAATTACAAAGATAGTTTCTTATAAATTTTAATTGAAAATAAACGTTTCGCAGATGCAACTTCAACTGGGATTGTTAAAAACAAGAAACATGCAGTTATTATTTCAGTAAAGTTGCTGGATGATGAAAAATTGTTGATTAAAATAAAATCCGATAACTCTATAACAGAAGGATTTTTGAATTTTATATAATTTCTTGAAACACTGTTTGAAGGAAAATAATTGCAAAAAAAAATTGAGTCAGAAATGTCATTAAAATACTTATAAAACTGTTGCCCTAGTTGAAACATCTCAAAAATGTCCGATGCGTTACTTAAAACTTCAGAGCTCAATATTAGAAAATTGGCATTAATATTAATTAAATTACGACTTCTTCTATTCATTTGAGCAATTATTATATCTAAAGTTCTAAAAAAAAACGTTCACTTTAAATTTTTGTTCTTTACTTTCAATTTGAAAATGATTTTTTATCTCATCAAAAAATTGTTTTGGTATTTCCATTATTCTTTCCGAAATTATTCTTGCCAAATTGTTTTAATTGAAAAAAATTTTTGATTCCAGTACAATTAAAAATATGGTTTCAAAGATTTCTCAATAATTTTTTTTTGATTTTGCTTCACTGATTTCATCACAACGATGTTAATAATAAATTAGTTAACATGTTTATTACATCTAAGTAATCTATGGAAAAATCCTAACGTTTATTTCACTTGTTTTTTTTTAAACTTATTTTATAATTTATCACAAGTTAATAATTAATATAAGTATTTAAAATATAATTATGCACAAAGGAATTTTAAAATTTGGAAAATTTCAGGTAGATAATTTCAAATTGATAAGCAGTGCCCAAGTTAGGTAATTATACCGGATACAGGGTACTTAGTACATTGTTGCATTCTATAGACAAATTTGATAATCTATTTAACAATCCCGTCATATCGCATTCTTGTATTGTAAACTACTGCTATAATCTTTTACGTTTCTACGAAAAAAATTATAAAATGGTTAAGGTTATTAACATGTGATAATATTTTTTTATAAAATTAATTTTATAAAAAAAGAAAAAATATATATCTGAGAAATGTGTTTTATTTACTATTTTACCAAATTTATGCTTTTTGACGTGGGTCCTTGGGAGCCCCCTTTTGCTGTGTGCCCGTGTTCCACCAAACACATAGAACACTGGTGTTACGGCGCTGAGATGGCTATAGGCCGCCTGTGCCAGCTAGTATTACATATAACTAATTTAACAAATATCGTAAATTAAAAAGATAAGTTATAAAGTATGAATTCGTCGAGATAAGTCGATATAATTTTCAGAACTAAAAAGATTTATGAAAAGGTTTGATTGGTTAATTGGAATTTCCTGTTACAGTTTCAATAATAAGAACAGCATTGCGCGTGGCAGTGCAATCAAATTATTAATTTTAATAGTGGTACCATATTTATAAATGCATCAATATATTATTTGATAAATTTATTTTCATTACGACTGATGAATGACTATTGCACCACTCGCATGATTTCACAATGTTTGATATATTATTTAAAATATTACTTCATAATAAAACAAGGATTATAAAAATTTTCAAAATTGATTTCCAATATCACGAAACGTAAAAGTAAGTCAAAATGATGAAATGAATTAAAACTAATAAAGTTCGCGTAGGTAATTAAATTTGTAAGCGAATGCGCGTTTGTTTTCGAAAAATGGTAACGAATTTTCAAATTGTCACCAAATAGCGCATGCTCAAAGTAAAAAGAATTAAATTGTCCCCAAAATATAGTTCCTAAGTAGGTATAACGACGTCGTGACGTTCTTTGAATTAAACATAGTTAAAAAGTATATTTGAAAATAATATACGTCATAATACTAATATTATGATTTTGATATTAACCATTTAGAATATATTCAATTAAAGTACTCGTTTGAAATGGTAACAAACGGCGACCTTGTTGTATCGCATTAGTTAGCGCAATAAATTCGCACGTTATTTTATTGATGGTGTGGGTAAAATATAAGTAGGATAGCTTTTGAGATTCAATTTAAATTAGTGTAACAGCTTTACGAATAAGTTCGCCGGGAAAATGTTGTACGAACTCATCAACGGTAATAAAAATTACACCGATGGAAAAGTTGTGGATCTTCGAAGCGATACAATTTCGCAGCCAACTCCAGAAATGAGAAAAGCTATGGCAACTGCTAAAGTCGGGGATGATGTCTTTGGAGAAGATCCAACGGTTGCTGAATTGGAACAAAGGGCTTGCTCGCTTTTGGGAAAAGAAGCTGCGATATTTGTGCCCAGTGGAACCATGGCAAATTTGATTGCAAGTTTGTATTTTCCTTCTTTATAAATATTGGATTTTCGATCATTTTTTGTATTGCTTTAGTAATGGTTCATTGTCATCAACGTGGCGGTGAGATGATTGCTGGGGATAACAGTCACACATTTTTGTTCGAACAAGGTAAGACATTTTGAAATTGATTTAGAAATGTTACAGTTATAATTAGAATCATACCGGGGTACTGAACTATTAATCAACGTGCTTTTATTACAATATAATATATTATCACCCAAAACTGGTCTCATAATTATATTGCAATAATAAACACAAAAATTTTGTATTTGTTATTACTTAATTGATCCATACTTTTAATAAATTCTTGTCGGTTGCTGGACAAATTGACACTAATAATAATTTAAGTTGAATGACTGACGGACAACCAAAAAATTATTGCATCACAAGAACGATAACTTCTTTTATTTAGGAAAAATTTACCCGTCATTTTGAAATTCCTACTGCATATTAAAAAGTAAAATATAATTGTTATCAAAATTGCATTATTAATAAATTTACATAAATATTTAGTTATTATAATTTTATCCGACAACATAATTTTTATCTCGGTATTTGAAATTTTAGCTCAAGTTATGTCATTAAAATAACTCAATAGAGTTAAATTTCAAGGTAAATTATTTATCGTGTCAAACACCCCCATTGTATGTTTCAATGATTTGATAAAAATTGCATATTTACATAAGCAATGATGATTGAAAACAAAATTTCAGTATTATTGTGCTACCTTATCTATGACACGAGACCTTTAGCTTTTCAAATAAAAAACCCCAATATTGTTTTAGATAACGTAATTTTAAAAATTGTTGCAATTTCATTTTTTTTTAATAGAAATTATACAGTCGTCAAGCAATTCAAGTTTAAATCGTGTAATAATATTGCGATTAAATGTTTATTTCTTAAGCTGATGTGTAAGTTGTGATTAAACTTGTTGGGCAACTAGCATCATTCTTTTAATTATTGTTTATATTGATAAGTAAATGTAACAAAAACTTGACGAATTTAGCAATAAGGCATTTATTTTTAAACACAAGAATAACATCATTTTGAATAATTTTGCAAGACTTTCAAATATCTCTCTCGACTATCACCAAGAATAACGTTGGTCAATTTTATGGTTTTATGTAATTCAGACCGTCAAGCATTTTTTAGTAATATTTTTTTAATCGCACTCGGCAACACCTATTAGGTACTAATTATTAATAAAATTATTTTCAAAGGTGGTCCAGCTCAAATAGCGGGCGTTCAGACCGCACTTGTAAAAAACAACGACGATGGAACGTTTTCGTTGGACGAAGTGAAACAAAAAATTAGAATAAATCCAGATTGCCACGAACCAGTTACATCTCTCATTATTGTGGAAAATACACAAAATATGTGCGGTGGAAAAGTAAGTTGAAGTACTAACAATAATAATTATTAATTATTTTTTTTATAAAATAATTTTTAGTGACCTTTAATATTCTATTAAAATAATTAGTTTTACTTACCTTTCATTTCGTTTTTATTTATTATATAAACGTAAACAACTTTCAAATTATCATAAGAAATATAAACCGCATAGATAGGTAGGTTGGTATACATAATTACATAACTTGAAATGTAAATCATTTGTTAGTAAACACAATTATGTACTTTCTCCCTTGTAATAAACCACTAGCATTATATTCTAATGATATGTTATTATAGTGAGATAACCAATTAACATAAATTAAATCAGATTTGTAATACTAAAGAATATTATTGATTAATATTGGAACTTTTAGTATGTTGTTTAGAATTTATAAGGTGTGGTCAAATTTCGAAAATATTTTCTCAGATGAGATTTTAAGATAATAATTTATTTAGACAAAAATCTCAGTATGATGAATTATACCTATATTTTTATTAGTATATGACATGAAACATAATTTCATGTAATTTTTAAATTACACTCATACTCATCAGTAACTTACACTGCTCATACTTACGTAGTATAAATTCATTAATGAAATTTATTTTTTAATACTATGTACTTAATTACATAGTACTAGTACCCATATTTTCGTATCTGTACAGGTATCATACTAAAGATAATAGTACGTAAAGCGGATTTATTTATCTGCTCTAATTATTATTTAACTACTAAAGTGAATTATTAAGAAATTTAGCAAGTTTTCATTATGTTTAGGGCGTCAAACGGGCCTTTTTTGGTTCTTTTGCCCACATATCGATATTGGGCTTTAAGATCACAGCAGTGTATCAGACAGGATTCGAACCGCGGTCTCCCCCGCTTCGCAATCCGCTAGAGTAGGCTTTATGCCATACTGCTAATCTCTACTGTGTTATAATAATTAATTGATAATATGCAGATACTTTTTACAATAAAAAAATGAGTAAACAGAAAATAAATTTAGAAAAACCTAATTTCAGAAATTAAAACAAAAATTTCGAAATTATGTCGATAATTATAATCTATTTATGTAATTTTTAATTTATATCCTATCGAAATTTTGTGAAATCCCTTTTTATAGGTCAAAAATAACAAAATAGTAATGCTACAGTAGAGCCTCGATAATCCGGACGTCGAACGTCGTCCGGGCTTTTGATAATCCGGATAGTCTCTGGTCGCAATTGTTCAAGATTATCGAGACTCTACTGTATATATTTTCAATTTTTTTTTATACGTATTAAAAAATTAAAATTCAATTTAACCCTTTGTTTCTCATTTTATTTTTCAATTTCTCTCATGGAGACAAAATTTTGGGTTGAAAAAACGATCTAGTATGCACCTTGTAGATATTGTAATTTTTCATACGCGACAATTGGGCAATGTTGACGCCCAGTTAACCGAGTCCATATAATTTTTCCACAATTTGAAATTATATACAGGGTGACCTAGACAACCCGTATTAGGTTTTTTTTGAAAACAGTTTGATCAAAAAGTTTCTTTACAAAAGATTTATTTCCCGAAGACATTATTTTTCAGAAAATTCGGCAAAGTTCTTTAAAAAATTACCAATTTTTGAAGAAAAAATGATATAAAATTAAACAAACTAAATAGAAATGTTAAAATAATAAATTTTAAGAGTCAAGTAAAGAATACATACCTAGAAAATATTTAAAAAACAATAAAAAAATACAATATTTGAATAAACGGAAAAACTAAAATTATGTTATGAAAATTGATAAAATTTTTAAAATAAATATAAACTAAGATAATTCCAATAAAAAATTATGTTATAAAAATTTGATCAAATTTAAAATAAAAATTATTATACTTATATAACTAAGAGAAAACGAAAATTAATAAGAAACAAGAAAATATATTCAAAACAAATTGAAAAATTAAAACATGGTCAAGAAAATGTTAAAACTGAATATGAATTTAATATGACTTACTAAGCAAAACCAAATTTCAACAATAAAATAAATAAAAAATAATTTTCTTCCGTTTATTCAAATATTCAAAGTCCTAACTTCTTAAATAAAATAAATTAGTGTCTTTTTTGAATTTCTTCTAAAATTTTTAACTATTGTACAATTTAAAATTTAATAACTTAAATTCAACGATGCCCACTTTCGATCGTATGTAGGATACTAACTTTTTCTGAAAATGCTAGCAAATCATTTGTTCTTGTCTGATACGAGGTCTAAGTACCTTGTAAAAAATGTTGGTAATTTTTGGACAAACTATTTTATTGATATTGTTTTTTTTTTATCGTAAATAACTGTTACAAAATTTTTTCTTTTGTGTTAATTCAACTCCTTCGTAGTAGGTATTTGCCTACCCTTGTTGTTATAATAAATTTCTTGATAGTCATGTACCCTGAATGTCACCAAATTAACATAAAATTTTCTCAAGCCTTATTTGCGGATAGAAGTTTTATTTAAAATGTACTTAAAATTTTAGGTTCTACCACTTTCATTTTTGGATGGTTTGCATAAAATAGCAGCTCCGTATAAAATCCCTATTCATATGGATGGTGCACGTTTATTTAACGCTGTAGTCCAGAGTCAAGTACCACCCAACAGAATCGTAAGGGATATGGAGTCAGTATGCTTCTGTTTAAGCAAAAGCTTGGGTTGTCCAATTGGATCTGTTCTCTGTGGCAGTAAAACTTTTATAGAAAAGTGAGTAGATATTGGAAGCAATAATGCGAGAGGTTTCCAAATCTTTAATTTTTTCAGAGCAAAACGTGCTAGGAAAGTATTAGGAGGTGGAATGCGACAATCTGGAATTGTTGCTGCTGCTGGTCTAGTGGCATTGAACGAAATGGTCAATCGTTTACAAATTGACCATCTTCATACATATAAGATAGCCAAAGGTAAGAGTTCTAAATATTTTGCCTTTCAATTTATTAAAGTATTCAATCTATTTGATCACCTTAATTTGATTTTTTTTTCATAGCTATACATGATCTTCAATCAGACATATTCAAAGTTGATCTGGCATCAGTGCAAACCAACATCTTGATGATTTACTTAGATCAAAGTAAAATAACATCGAGGAAGTTTTTGGAAAGGTTAGATATGATATCAGAGACAGACAGTGTTCAATTGAGTGTGCGAGGTGGTTCGAGAAATCCAAGTTGTGTTCGCTTGGTTTTGTATTGGCAAATAACTGAAAAAGATGTAAACGCAGCTATCGAAAAGATATTATTAGTTATAAGAGAAGTTCATTCTCAATATAAGACTTCGTTATGTTAAGTTAGAATTAATTTAGTTCTTATAAGTATTTTGGATTTGTACGATTTCCAACTTGTTTTTTAGTTGATCTACATTAGATGAGAATTTAGTATAACGTTATTTATAGGAATATTTGCCGGAATTTGTATAGAAACGCAATCCAAATGTATTAATAATAGACGACGTAATAATAAGATAATCTAAATGATCATGTAAATCCTTTTATTTTGATTATTTTTAGTATACATTAAAGAAAATATTAATAGGAAGAAGTTTTTTCCAAGTAACCATTAGTCATACTGCAAATCCTGTTTACAAAATAAATTTTTAAAATCATCAAATACACGTGAAGTAAAAATAAATAAAACAGCTACTTAAACACGTTTTACATTACTAATGTAAGGATAAAGAGGCTGAAAAGTGTTAGCATCTGGTGCTGCATCATCCTCAGATTCCGATTCACCATCAGACTCAAAAGTGTTATCGGGAATGTCGTACAATCTTATCATTGGCTTATTAGGATCTTTCATGATCAAATACTTGCCATCCTTTTGCTTCATCACAATGTCAACAATGCACCTCAAAATACCCCAAGCGTTGTCCATATTTAAGTTAATTTGAGTTGCAAATTCATGTGGTTTGTATTGTTGAGTTCCTAATATAACATGCTTGCTGTTATCGCGAATATGAGAACGACTTACGTAACCAAACTTGATCTGATCACTTCCAGCTAACAATGCTTGAACTGTCCACTTGGCAAGTTTGCATGCGTTGTTTCGTAATTCGTTAGCCAAAACTGCACCTCTTTGCGTGTCCAATTTTTGACGCCATTCTACACCATTTGCTAGTTTCGAATCCCACTCATTAAGAGCTTTAATAGTTAAATATTGAAGTTCACCACTGGGAGATTGTACTACGGCATCATGTTCACATCTGGCTACCAAAACCTATGATAAAGTTTTATTTAATTTCCTATTAATTTCATTAAATCATCACTCACAATTCCACCACCAAGATCCCATTTACGATAACGATAAGCAACGCTTGCAACTTCCCCTTCTTCTTCTTCAGACACAAAAGGATTAGGATTGTCAAACTTAAACCGTTGTTCATTTTGTCCAGTACGTAATACCTAAAAAAACTTGATGTAATACATTTTTGGATTATTTCACAGTAATATTAACCTGCTGACTAAAGTTGTGATTAATGAATGTCGCCTCGAGTGCAAGATTTCGTGGAGAATTTAAGGAATTACCATCATCTTGGGGTGGTTCCACAGAAGTCTCATTAACAGTCAATAAATCAAACTCAGTATTGTCACGTTTATCCAAAAAGAGTTTATCTCTAATCTTTTCAATGACAATGTCCCAAGAGTAATTGGAACGAGTGCAGCACATGATAGTGGCCAAAATTGCATCAGTTGTGTAAACATTACCTTCAGTTTTAGACAACTTACGAATTGTTGGATCATCCGTAGTGGTCACCTATTTCATAACAAAGATTTTAAATCAAGTAAATATTAAAGAAATCACTTACAGTATGGAAAATACGATCAATACGCTGTAAAGGTTTCTCGTTCTTTACATTCACACGATCATATGTTTTATCATAATATTCCAGTTCTCCGCAACATAAAATGTCTTCACCTGAAGCAGATTTATATAGGAATAAAATTAAAAGTGCAATATTCAATACTAACCCTCTTTAATTCCAGGAAGAGAAAGCTTTCCAAGTCTTGGAAAATCCATTTCTTCGATTGTCACCCAATCAGGCCGTACAGTGACCGATGCATCACGAATTTTAATTTGAGGCTAGAAGTTTATTTATAGTGATTAATGAAGTAAAGCAAAAATTTTTGCTATACTTACTCTTCCTTGACCCCATTTCTTGATTTGATTTTTTCTGTCACGTTCACGAGCTTTAAGCCCTTTACCTAGAGCTTGCATTCCAGATTGAAGGCCACCACGACCACCTCTTCCACGCACGTTACGTTGGTTAGCCTTGAAACGACCACGTTGATATGGTGGTTTCTGTATGCGAGTAGTATCCACCAAATGAAAAGTACTTTCGTCTTCGTCGTGATAGTAGGCATATTGACTACCGGAACCAAACTGAGAAGCATATTTGCCTAATAGAAAAATTAATCATTACGATAAGGATGTAACGAGCACATAGAACGTTTAACATACTTGCATATTTTTTGTCCTGAAAGGCGGCCCCAGTCCAATCGCTAATTTTTCCTAAACGATCGCCCTTGCTAAACGGTTGATAGGGAATGTCTCGAAATTGATCGGGCAATTCACAGGGACCCCATCCATGAGGATTATCTTGAATTACAGGTGCTTGAAAATGGGGTATATCGTCACCCGATTTTCCGTTTGTTAGGGTCATTTTTATGCAAAATCCAAATTATAAAACTTGACAATATGGATAACCTCACAACACACCACACCACCACACTTCCACGCTTTAAAATGCCGATACAAGAGGGCGAAAGTAATTTTAGAAAAGTTAGTAATTTTTAAAGCTTTAAAATCCCTAAACGACAGAGCGACTACATGATTTGCACGTCAAAAAGCGCAATCTTGCCGTACGGAAATCCTCAAAGTCTAAGCTTCCGGAAACATTAACTAGATGTCTCTCGGTTTTTATAAAAACTTGAATAATTTCAAATTTTAAATCCAGTTTTTATAATAATTAGAGTAATTTGAATTACTTTTTTTGTTAATATTGCTTTAAAATGCCTAACAGAATTAAAAAAATATATTTTGATCACCTACAATGCTCACAATAACTAAAAATACTGTTCTCAAAAATTGCATGTAAAATTTTCCATTTGGAAATAGAATTGCATTGGAAATGATTAAATCTAATAAAATACACAATAACTAACTCATTTAGTTGAAAAATTTTGTTGAAAAATCCTACATTTGCATGACGTTATTTTTTTTTAAATGTCACTGTGTATCGTAATAATTTACTTTAAAGACTACATTAGTACTGTAATATTGTAAATTTGAATTTAAATATAAGGGGCGCAAAATTTTAAATTTAGTTTTAGTTCATTTTGTTTACTTTAAAATACAACGATTTGGCAACAGCGGTTTTAAAACACAGGAAGTCGAGTTTTCGTTAGAAATTTTTACCGTTAGGACTAAGAGGGTAAAAAGAAGCCCTTACATTTTTGAAAGAATGTTTTAAAAAAATGTTATTCAATAATAATTGAATTTAAAATTATTTCAAATATATTTTAGTTATCAACAAATTTAAAATACGTAAGTTAAATAAATTTATTAATTATAATCTTTTTAAATAAGACAGGATCGAGTGTTAGAATTTTCAAGTTAATACGTAATAAGTGATCGAACACGTGGGTATGAATTTAAACTAATTTAAAATTACTTCATCTTCAGTTTTAAGATTTAATTATTGGTTTAAGATTATGATTTATACATTATTATATTTCAACGGGATGGATAATGTAATGCAAGAAATTGATTATTCATATATGTGACCTATGGGGTATCTTTATAGTATAAACGAGCGGTGATTAGTTTGTTCTAAATACGAAGTAGGAGGATTTGTTTAAGATAAACAATATGAAAGCGGTTGTTTGAAGTGGAAAACATATTGCTCTGCCCCCAGCATTTTATTTTTATTAATTTAATTAAATTTTCAATTATATTTTTCTTAAATACTTTCTCAAAATTTTAATTTCGTTTTTAATAAAACTTGCAAAATGGGCACGTTAAAATTTATTCGATACCGGTATCGCAGTCCGGCTTATCAACCAAATTGTTGTTCCTTGAACAAAATTTTAACTTATTAATATAAAATTTTTAATTTACTTATATTTTAATTATTGTTTTCTTCTTTCTTCTTGATCTTTTATCTTCTTATCATATTACCATTATCATCGATAGCTTCCGTGCAAATTTTATTTTCAAAAAAAACCACTCAAAAAATCTTTTCAATTTGATAAATTCAATTATAAACATCAAATAAAACACTTTCAGAAAAAAATCACTTATATTCAAAATTTTTCACAAACTTATCCAAATTATTCAAAAACAAATTTTTACTCGTTTATCACCTAGACCATTTTTGATAGAAGCCTTGATAAATATTTTACTTTTACCAACTTTTAATTTTAAAAGTTTTACCTCCCAAAATTCAAATTCAAATATTTTACAAAATGAAAAATCAAAATTCATAACAAATTAACGGGGTAGGTAAAACTTTGATTCGGAACATGACAATATATATATCATTAGATAATTTAATTTAGATGAATTGCACAACAAAGAAGAGGTGGACGCTTAAAATCATAAGATGGCCATAGCAATATATCGCAGAAATGGCTTATCACTAAAAGCTGTAACCGCAAAAGGACGTTTTCAAAGTGATCGGGCAAGTTCGGTGAACATGTTGCTTATTTTTCTTTTTTTTTTAAATATCTCTCCATGAGATAATACAAATTCTGATATTTCAGGACAGTTATTAACAAATATTAACAAAGTTTCTTATGATTATTTGCGACCACATATGAGATAATACCAATTACGATATTTAAGAACTGTTAATAACGAATATTAAAAAGTTTTTTATGATTATTTGCGGCTACATAACGATTTAAGAAGATGACGCTAGTTTTAAGTATGGGCGATTTATTTAGTTTTAAGTATGGCGATCTATTTAGATTTTAAGAAATTGACCAGTTAAAAATTAAGAGGAACGAACTTAGATTAAGCAATGACGACATATTAATTTAGTTGACGATTTTAGTTTTAAGTTGACGAGGTAATAGTTAAGAGCGGATAATTTAGCATAATATAAGGGTTTATTATTTAAAAGATCTTACATAATATAAAAACAATTGAGTTGATCATCGAAATACATATAGGCGCTCCTTTACAAAGTATTATAAAGATTGTGGTTGGTCATTAAATATTAATAAACAATTAGAAAACATTACGATCAAGGGAATTAACTATCCAACAGTTATTAAATAAAATTTCAAACTAAAGTATTCTGAATTAAATGATATCAATGAGATTAACTTTGCTGGTAAATTAGTTGTTGAACTACCTTTTTCTTTTCGGTTAAATATAATATTCATCGTTAAACCGAATCCTGTGTTTTATTTAATTTGTGTGTACTAATTATTCCTTCAGGTGTTCTATCAGTGGTTACGCCACTGGCACATATAAGTTTAGGTGAGGTTAGAGGTTAGTAAACAAGGTAATGACGTTAACATTCAAAGAGCCATCCGCAGATTTAAAAGGACTTGTAAGTGTTACTACGAGGGGGATCACAACGTGCAGGGTTTGTTTGACGATCACAGCTTTGGTTTGGTTTGGAACTTTGATTTGAGAAGGCGGTAATTCAAAATGAAGAACCTAACATTACAGTACATAAAAACATTGCTCGGTTCAAAATTTGAACATTTTTTATAAGCGATCCGAGCAAGCATCGCTGTAGCGTACTTGTACATAGTATTTTGTTTGTCAAGTTTTCTGATATTTGTTAAACATGAATTTTATATTTATTTATAGGTAGGTATTTAGATTGCAATAAGTGATTCTGTAGCTGCTCGTTTATAATAAAGCTTGTCAATCCACCCGTTGCATAATTGAAAGTTAGAAGATTGCCTAACTTGCTTGTTTTTTACAATGAAACCAAATGATGTGTTTGACTTTCAGATTAAAAGTCGTTTAGGGAAATATTGATTCCATACTTACCTAAATTGTTACTTAATTGGATTCATTAAGGAAATTTATAACCACTAGGTCTGTTTATTCATTTCTGCATGATCATAGATGTTTTGTTCGAGTGGAAGAAAAAATCGTGTAGCTGAGCGTCTTAGAAATCCACGTAACATTTATTTAAAATGGCTCTTTTGAGGGCTCTCATATATTGTTGTGTTTCGAAATGCATAAAACCACAATTTTATTATTTTGTAAAATATTTTAAAGTTTGAGTTTGTTTCATTATTATTTATTTAACATTGTATAAAGTTTGTAAAATTAGCTGTAAATAAGAGTAGGGAGAAAAAGAACTGGAAGGAGTGGAGCTCGTAGGTTGTAGTAGAGACAGGCTACGGTCTTGGCGTCGAAAGGTCAGGCGGATGAAACGCCATTCCCGAAATAATTAAAATTGGTTTTTAAAAATAAATAGGTTAATTTGAGTTTTTGTTTATTTTAATTAATTTAATTAAAGTGAAGTGCAAAAAAACTGAAGAAAGTGGAAAATTTTAGTCGATGCAAAATTGCATAGCAACAAATTTGTGAGGCCAGCTGCTAAAATACACGTGCGCTACCACCACACACAAAAGCTAAATTTGAGCAAGTTTTAATTTATAAATACGAAGAGGAGTCTCATGTTCGATAAAATTTCTCTACAATTGCATGGGGGGTGGTTTGATATTTTATCGCACCTAAATTATAAACAGCTACCCTTCATGACAATTAAATGTCACCCAGACGTGGGGGTCGAAAAATTTCGAATTCTACACATTAAAAAAAATTAAATTAAATACCAAGTAAACATAAATAAAGGTATAATAATAGGTAGGTACATAAATATTTTTATAAATAGGTACATAATTCACAATTTATTTACTAATATTAATTAATTTATAGCGGCCCATCCACAAGTTCTCCTGGATTTTCTAAAGCGGACTTGCGTTCAGAAATTGCAGTAACTAGTTTTCTGTATGGTCCCAATGGCAAGTTTAAAGTTTTTAAATCACTATCAGTTAACAACATCAAAGTGTCTAAATCAATTTTTTGTTCTTCAAATCGGGGAACATATTCGTTTAGTCCCCATGCTGTTAAGAATCTTTCAAGAGCACTGCTCAAACTTTCTTCTTCGCTCGACTCGGAATCTAAATCAAAATTTGAAACTATTATATAAGAATTTAACAAATTCAATTTTTATTTTGAAATTAAAATTTTAATGAATAATATCAAGTTAAATATTGAAAAAACTAGTAACAATACCGGATAATTCATCGTCAAATGGTTGAGAAGTGAAATGTCGTTGTCTAACCGCTAAACTGCCAGCGGATCCAATCGAACTTTCTTCAGTCAATCCTTCATTTGCCGATAAAGCATGCAATGTGCTAGTGACACTTTTCCTGAAATTTAAAAAGTTAGCAAAATAATTTTTGTTATCTTACCTAATCTTACCTAAACGCTAAATTTCCAATCCCCGGTCGTACAAATATACTGGAAGGCTCTTGGTGAATAGGTTCCACGTTATTTATTTCGTTAATAAAGTCTGGTTGAGAGAGCGATCTTGTTAATCCTGATCCAAGAGCAGAAGAAGACAACGTCGTGGAACTATCGGAATCATCAACAAAATTGTCATCTTTAAAAACATTGTTAAGTCGCCCTCTCTTGTTATCTATCGTTCCACCATACATAACTTCAGAATCTCTTCGTAAACCTGTAATTGATCTGACCGATCGTTTTCCATCTTCAATTTCGCTGATCTAAAAATTTATTAAAATTGTAATTACCTAAACGTTGATCCAAATTAAGAAATTATAGTTACTTTAAAATCATCCGAATTGATAATTGTCGATTTCATATTTTTGGCTAATGCTTTTCGCTGAACCGTTCCTTGAATTCCTTTCGTTCCGCTTATTGTACCACCGCTCACCAAAGCACTAAAAGTGTTTTTGGGTGTCGGAGGACCAATTGTGGTAAGATTTGACATAGAGCCACTTTTGATTCTTTGCTTCCAAGTATTAATTACCGACGGTACTTTATACTCGTTTAGTACACGTTTTTGATACTTTTGCGCTTGTGCGTCTGCCTTGGCTTGTCGTTTATTGTATTCCTACAGTAAATTATTCAGATTTAAATAAAATAACTACGATGAAAAAATACTTACACGAATTCTCTTTTCTGCATCTTTCTTAGCTTTCTCTTTTAAAGCTTTTGATTTTTTCTTATCGCCAGCCTCCAGTTTGGCTGTAACAGTATCCAAAAATCTTAGTATATCATCTCTGTTATTTATTCCAGCTAATTCTTGCGAGGTGTGTTCATCAATATCCATTGAGTAAACGTTTGCTCCAAAATTAACCAAAAACGTCACGACAGCTTTATGACCCTGAGCGGCTGCTAAATGAAGAGCTGTATTACCAAAATAGTCTGCTTTATCTGGATCACCTCTAAAATAATAATTGTAAGTATTAACATTAATTTTACTTAATAATAAGTAAAAATCTTGATAGCAATATTCAAAACGTAAGTAATAATACATTTTTACTATAGCAAATATAAATGTTAAAGTTTGTTTTGTTCGACTAAAAATAATGAAACAAGTGACACTTTAACCGCAAAAGTAGTAAAAGTACTTTATTTTCACTGAAATTACTATTGAAATTGCAAAGTACTATGTTTGATTTATTGTTAAATAAAAACTGCCAAAAAAATAATTCAATTTGTAATTAGGATTTCTTATATAATTTTACTTAAAATCTAAAAAAAAAATATATTTGCATTAAGTGCTTGTTCACAATGTACATAAACATAAGACGTGCATAAGCATAACATAAGCATAAAACATAATTTTGACATAAGCCGCAAAAGCGTTCACAATGAACATAAGAAATATATGAAACTGCGCATGCGTAAACAAAAAAATAAACGAATAAACTTTCAAACTTTATAACAAAGGTTATGTTTATGTCAATTTCGTCAATTTATTTCAACTTATGACCAAACACTACCAACTTCAAACCACAAATTTCACTAAATGTAACATAATTTCAATCTTATGTACGAACATAAGCCGAACATAAGATCAACATAAACATAAGAATTTCGTAGGCACACTGTGAACACTTACGTTGATTTACTATTAGTTCAACTTTATGTCTTATGTTTATCTTATGTCTTACGTACATTGTGAACAAGCACTAACATTTTTTTCAGATTGTAGAAAACCTGAAAAATAAAAAGAAAGAAATTTTGTCGTTTAATTAAATTTCTTAGCTTTCTGAAGAATTTCATCATTTTTGAAATTAATCTCAAATACAATTAATTGTTTCTATGTTTGTGATAACAAAAACTTTTTTAATAAACAACCTTATGCAGTATATAAGTTTCCGTAAAAGTAAAATGTAAAGTACTTCGCCTCGGTAGCGCAGTAGGTAGCGCGTAAGTCTCATAATCTTAAGGTCGTGAGTTCGATCCTCACCCGGGGCATTTTTTTGAATTTTTACAATAAGTTTTGAATATTTATACATATTATGTCGAAAGTCTAAATATACATAATAATTAATTCCTAATATTGTAACTTTAATTTTTGTTTATAAAACTCATGACAAAATATTGAAAATATACTTAATCTAAAAGTCTAAAACCGATCCGAATGTAAATATAATTTAATTTTGATTAGCTGTAGGTTAGAATTAAATCATTAAATATAACGTTTTTGAGTATTTTGAACCTAATGTAATTTACAGACATATGCAAATCGTGAATGTATAGGATAAACATTATAAATACTAAAATTTTTGAACCATAAAATTTGTACGGAATTCCGGATAAATGAAGCACAAGTACAAAGTAAATTTGGTTTGTTACACATCAGGTTTTTAATTTATTTTTTTATAAAATAATTACAATGTGTTTATGTGGTAATCGCGAAAATTGCTATTAAATGTAATTTTGTTATATTACTTATAATTTCACCGAAATTAAAAACTTGAAAAAAATCCAAACAAATAAAAAATAAACTCCAATAAGTCATAATATAACTCATATAACTCATATCGTATGCAGACATGAACTTAAAAATAAATTTTCAAGTGAATTTTTGTGGTAATTAGTACTTAGTATGTTTTGCTTAATTTTATCCAATAACTCATGTAAAACTATTATTTTAAATAAAACATTCTGTATTTTTTTAAAAGTTTTTTTACCACAAAAACAAAAGCTTTGAATAAGATTCATATTTTAAATATTTGGGTTTAAAACTTTAATTAAAATTGGTTCGCCTTTTAAATAACAATACGTCAGTTTTGGCTATTTCCTGCCAAGTGTTTGAGCAGTTTAAAATAAAAATATCTAATTACCTCATGTAAAGTTTACAACCAATTAATTCATGAATTACTTTTCGAAAATTTCATGAATTTTTGACGCCAAAATTATTGGTGTATTACTAGCTTTAATACATTTTCATTTATAATCTTAATTTACTATTTGAAAACTGAAGTTTTATTATTATTATTATTATTGTCGATAATTTTTTGTTTCCGTTAATACAATTGAGATTTAAGACATAAATTAAGATTTTGAAATTTTTAAAAGTAGAAACCGATTCCTTCAAATGGAAATATTCGTCGAAAAGGCATAAAAATATAAAAGAAGTACTACAAGGTAGAAGATTATGAAAAAAAAGTTAACTTAGATATCCTAAGTAATAATTATTTGCAAAATAATTAACTTCTTGTAAACATATAAAAATTTTTTTAGAAAAACCAAAAAATGCACAAACACTTTTTAGAACTAAAATGTTTTAAGTTAACACAATATAAATACACAGTATGTTTATTTTCACCAACGTTTATTATTCACCATACTAATCGTTCATAGTTTCATCATTATTCAACCATAGTTCATCGCCTGATGATGCCAAAGTATGGTGAAAACGTTTGCGATAATATACATACTGTGTACTTAAAATATTTTAGTTCTAAAAAGTGTTTGTGCATTTTTTGGTTTTTCTAAAATATTTTTGATATGATTATTATTAAGAGAAATAATTCTAATATCATCGAGAAGCCTTTAGGCTATTTGATTCGAGAAGCTACCAGCCATCTTACACATCATTGCATCAACAATCTCTAATATTTGCATTTGTAAACAATGATATAGTTTTCAAATTGCATAGTAAGTTCTAGCAGCTCTTCGATTAAAATATCTTAAACATTTACTTTATTTGTTTGTCCTTTTCTTGCATAGTAATTTTTTGATGAAAATGTTTTTAATGTTAAAAATGATTCTATTCAGTTAATTAAAATTTTTTTTGGTTTTCCTACCCTCTTCCACAAAGAAGTCTCAAAGCTTCTAGATGTCCATAAAATGCGGCATAAAGAGTGGGCGTCATTCCTTGCTCATCTCGTCCATTGCAATCTCTCCTTGTTGTTTCTTTTAATACTTCAATTAAACCATCTTTGGCAGCTCTAAAATTAAAAAAAATATTTAACGATATAGAAAAACAACACAATAGAACCAAATTAATAACAACTACCACATTTTTTATTTAATAGCAAATTGGTTTTTCAATTGGTAAAGAACAGGTGTATAAAATTACATAGTAGGTGCAAAATACATATTGTTATGGAATTAGTTGACATAAATATTGTTTTCCAGTGCACAAAAAAATTTTTGATAATATCTCTTAACAATTAATATTATTTTAACTGATTATTATAATTGATACTTGATAACATTAACTTTTTGATGATGTTTTTTTTAGCAAATATGTGTTGCTTTGTTAGGGCAAAATAATATTTTATTAGACATACCTACTATGTTGTCTCAAAATGTTATGAAACTTTTTTTGACGTGACAACGTCTTATAAATTGATATACCGGTTGAACGCACGAAAAATTGTCACGTTCTGCAAGCGAGAACGCGGAACAAGCGAGAAAGAGGCACGATCGGCTTTGCATCATACATAGACGTCATTTGAATTATAAAATGCCATTAAAAAAACTTGTCCGTTATGAGGTTCGATCTCGCAATCACCAAATGATGCAATTATGTTTCATGCACATAACGCACTAACCTATTGAGGGTTAATGTAATAACATAGTTTTAATTCGTATTATCTGTTACATAAATATAATTCAATTCATAAAAGTATGCAATTTTTCTATAACTAATTGTTCGTGATTATATTTAAACAAATTAATTAAATTAATTTTGCAAAAACTGTAAATAATATTTGAAAATTAATGTTTTTAACCAGAGTTTTAAAAATATTTATGTTTTAATGACAAGTTAATGCAGTGCAAAGGAATATATTATTATATCAAGCAGGTTTTGGCGGGCTTTTCAAAAGCATCAGTTTCATGAATTCGATTTATTTGTCCAATTTCATCCTTTTAATTTAACATTCGGTTTACGGACGATAAGAATTATGTTTTCATAAGAAAACATAAGAAAACATAATTCAATTCAATTCATAAAAGTATGCAATTTTTCATCAATGTTTTTTTTGACGTTATCACGTAAAATTATCGTCCGTAAACCGACTTTACAGACAACCCGAGTGTCACGTGTTTTTCAAATAAAACAGATAGTTATGGAATGCATTATGATATTCCTCAAACAATTATGAAGATGTTTTGTATTAGTTGAATATCTTAAAGTATTACAATTAAGAATTTTTGGCCTAACCAGATCAGAACTTGAAAAGTTAGTTGATCCTTTGCAATATTTTCAGAAGTCTTTCGCCGATGAAGAGGTTTTTTTAATTCGGAACACTAACTTACTATACGTAAAGGAAAATGAAGTTGTTATTCTGTCACACTGCGCTCATATCATACAGACGTTGGATGTAACTGCTTTTGATCTACTGAAAATGTTTGGAATTCGTATGGCAATGTACCTACAGTTTAAAATGATACCAGGGATATAAGAAATACGATATTTGGTCATCAAATTTTAACATTTTTCCAGTTTAGCTGTATCAAACATCAGAAACCACAAATATACCCATTTTCCAGAAAAAACTAACAGACGTTGGAATAAGCTAAAGAATTTTCTTTAGGTTCAAGCCATTTTCGAAACTTAAAAGTAATCATATAGAAGCAGTCAATCTAATGCACCTGATTTAGAACAATTTAGATCGTCTCTAACAATTTTGATGCAAATAATTAGTTGCGACCAACACCATTAAGAGCACAATATGCTGGTAGACAAGAAAAAAAAACATGTAGAAAAAGTCAAAGTATAGTGGTGCCGCACTATATATTTAGAAAAAGCGAAGAAACTAATGATATTGAGCTTTTAGAGAAAGACGATAATGATGATAATAATTACTATTGTTCCTGTATAACCATACGAGGTCTTTAAATGTGGCAAAATTTGTTTTTGAAACAAATTCAATAAAATTTGCTTAGGGCCAGTTGTACAATTTGAGTTTAAACCAGAAAATTTGGGTTAACTAATGAAATACGTCGAAAAGCTGTTTTTTAAGAAATATTATTGGTTAATCTAAATTTTTTGGTTTAAACTCACCTTGTACAACTGACAATGTTGGAAACTTAATAACGCATGTTAAAAACATGATACTGTAAGGTCGAGACTTTTCTTGAGAATTACTAATTCGAGAATATTATATGTTTAAAACAAAATTTTGTAAAATTATAGGTGCAGGTTCAAATTCATAGCCCGAGAGTATATAAAGTCAAGCTTATTTTCAAATGTTTCTATTTTTTGATTAATAATAATACAATAATCATTAGATAAGTGGTTTAGGTAGTTATTATAGATATTAATATTAATTATTTTATATAAATTAAATAAATATTAATTATTAATATTAAATATTAGATATTAATTATTAATAATAAAAATAAAAATTTTATTTTATAAATTTTTAAAATATTTGATATGTTTGTATATGGTACTATGGATACATGGTACTATGTACTATGTAGGTACTTATAATTTTTTCTTCTGATTGAAACAATATAGAGCAATATCGCCTTAGTTACAATATGTCATAACACACTAATATTTCCCAAGGGAAATATGAAACGTCATCTCATATTGTCCCTAGGGAAATATGAAACGTCATTTTAAAGTATACTTTGCGCACGGTGATTGGACAATCAAACATGCAAAACAAAATACTAAAGCCATCCCTGTTAAAAAGTGACATTTAAGTGACGTTTAAAATAAAAAATGTGCTACTTGTTTTATATTTTAAAAACCAACCTAACTTTTTCTGAATTATTTTGCGCGCATTCTGCGCGCTATTGATCTAGAATTTTGCATAAGGCTTCCTTCGACAAATTGCTAAGGGGGTTGAGAACGAGCAAAGGGGGGTAAATTTTTTGCTCAGTTTTTCGATATCTAGCGCCGTTTTCGAGTTATTGCAAATTCAAAACCTCAAATTTTATTATTGATGAAATATTGATATATTTAATAATATATTTTTCAATCAGAAGAAAACTATTGATTACAACACGGGAAATATGAATACATTTCCCTTGGTTGTCTATACATCTCTCGGGCTTTGCCCTCGAGATGTAACTAGCCAACCTCGGGAAATATACTATTCATATTACCCTAGTTGTAATAATAGCTATTATATTGAGCTATTTTTTAAAATAGCTTATATCTTGAAGATTATACCTACCAGATTGTATATTTAAATTTTTATTAATTAGAAAAAATGCAAAAATAGAACCATATAAACCATAGTATTTATTATAGAAACAAAATCAACACTTTGGTATTGGTGCAAACTAATTAAATTACATGAGCATTTAAATTTTTCTCCACTTAGATTATTTTTTAGATATACATTAATTTAGAGATTTAGATTGACCTCAAAATTAAAACATCATGAATAACTACGTATAATTAGTTAAGAGTTTACACTAAATACGCGTCTTTGCCATAATATATCTATTGCATATAATTGGTGAAAGTCGAAAAATTTTTAATGTTATTCTTTTTTCTTATTAGCACCCTTTAAAAATTTCCAACATTAAGTTTTGATGGTTTTTTTAAATTAATTCTATCGGCCTATTTAAATAAATAGTTTTATTTATTTAATTATTTTTTAATTTATAAATTTTGTTATGTTTACTTGTACGAGTGTTAGATAAAAATATACCTACCAATTATTATTGAAAAATGTTACTAAAATTGATGTTAAATATAAAAATATTTAAATTTATCGACTTACACATTTAAAACTTAAAAATGATCACAAAAGAATAAATAAATAAATTAATAATACATACTTGTGAAATCTATCTGTTGACATTGTTTATAGATACACTTGGCTTGCCACGAAACTAACAATAACTTCTTTGGTTTATGGGGCCGTTATTACGAGAATATTAAAATATTTAAAAATGTATTGTTGCTCATTTGATACACATTTTTTAATTATGTGAATTAATTTGTAAGAAAGTTTGTCGATCACTCACGCTAAAAGAAAGTATAATAGTATAATAACAACCACCTGTGCTTATACCGGTTCGTTTTGTACTATAGTGTCCGATTTTATACGAACAAATTTAGTTTTAACCTGGATTTTACCTTTAATTAACATACCTGTTATTTTAAAAGTTTATAACGTGTGTATTGCTTGCACCAATATAGTAGGTGCCATCTATCGAGTAGTGTTTTTAACATCAGCTTTTAAGTTTGAATGAAAACTTGCAAGGCATGGCAAAACTGGTGTGGCGTAGTGGGGTGTCGATAAATTTTGGTTTTAGTCTAGAATAGAAAAAGTGTTTGTTGTACAATTTTTAGGTAAGGTGGCACTATTAAGTTAAATTAAACTATAAGCTTGTAAGAATATAGTAGGTATTATTATTTAACATAGTAGATATGTATATGTTACAATTATGCTGTGATTTAGACGAAAAAAAATTATTTAAGGATAAAAGACACCATGAAAATCTTCCGATTTTTTCTTTGCCAATGTTATTTAAATATATAAACCAGGTTTAAAAAAATGTGAGGGAGTTCCCTCAAGTTTAATTTTTATTGAGGGTATGTGAATTTACACGATTTTCGGTAGTTCTCTATGAAACAAAAACGATTTGTAGCGGTCTAGTGCTAAAATGGGTGGCATGTGCGAGTTCACAATTCACCATTTACTACAAATTGCTTCTAGCATATTTTATATTGGATTAATTTTTTTAAATGGAAAGGAGATAATTTTTTCGACAATGTGATATAAATTTTAATACGTTTTGAATAAGAACAAACAGAGGCTAATTGGCAGTTAAAATTATATTTTTATATTATATAAAAAAATTATTATTATCAAAATTTTAATTTTTTTATCGACCTAAAAAGGTGTTTTTTTAATTTCTGCGAAGAAAGTTGTAAAAATATTGTCGCTGGCCCCAAGGTGGCGGATTCACAATAGCGGTCCACCGGAAAAATTTCGTTTTCCTTATGGTACTAAATAATATAAACTTATTAATAAAAATTTTATTACAAATTGAAATTTATATCCTACTATTAGAAAAATTGGGTTTTTCAATTTAAACAAATTAACACAATACCTATATTCAATTTTGCGCAGGAAACAATCATAAGATTCTCGATTTTAACGGATTAGCCAGGTGGTAGGAAAAAATGTTTTATAAAATGGTATGGTTGATAAGACAATATGTTTGTTTTAATATGTCTTTTATGAAGTCATTAACTTTCCGCTAAGGACTTATATGATTTCACAGTAATCAGCAAATTCATTTGATTATTTTATTGTAGTATACTTATGTTTTTACAGCCCGAAAGTGTAGTCAATTGTTCCTTTCAAACTGTTTTTTTTATTAATATACAATGAATAAGAATTCTCTTACTTGTTAATTTATTTTGTTATACTAGTGAAGTTGAGCTTAGTCGGTAAATTTTAATATTATGTCGTTTTACTAGAACGACTTATCCAGCCAAGCGTTTAAGTGTTTGAGTGTAAACACGAGACAAATTAGTTAATTAGTGACAATTAATTTTATTTCTATGTAATAAAAATTTAATAACAGGTGCATTGATACAACAATATCATACTTGAACGGCTGGGATCATAATCATATGAATAGCCGCAGGGAGAGTGAAAATAACCAAGTATTGGCGAAGGCGCAGCCCAAGAAATTTTCAATAACAACGAAAAACATTATTTTTAATGTATACATTAATAATTAATGCAGATGCGTACTTCGGTCTATATAGCTTGTCTCTGCTCGAAAATTCCACTTTGGTAATTAATTATTATTATAAAGGTTCGCGAATTTTTCTGCCGTATCTTTAAATATTATTTATAGACCCACAAGAGAGACAAATGTGTAAAAAAATACCTATTTAAAGGCAACAATAAAGTCAACTAGACCCTTATGTACAATATAAATTATAGACTTCTAAAGTGGATCTTTTTTGCGTGAATACAGAGCTGAAAACGGTTTTGGTAACACTATTAGAGATATTTTGTTCCATTTCTAACGCAAGGATTACTTTAGTGCACAATTTTGCACAGGCCCTGATATCTAAAATTGATCATATGGCATAATCCATTGGGTCGAGACCTGGTGTGTACGGAGATCATTTCATTTTTCCTGATTGATTTTAACTCTTATACTTTCAGAAAAATGAAAAATGGAATGTTGCCGATGAACAATAATGACAGAAAGTCCAAGTGTTTCTTCTGATCCATATTGTTGTGTCCACATCAAGGCATAAGAGGTGAGTTGCGCATTTGAGCAATTAATGGATTGACGATGCAACCTGATAAAAATATATAAAGCAGGATTTTTTTATTTATATTCCTCGTATGTTAACCCGTGACGCGCTACTAATATTGCGTTTCGTTATGTTAAGATTTTGTTAGTTTAATTTGTTTAATTGTTATCATTTTTATTTAATTTAAGTTTTTGTGTACTTTTATTATGTTATTTATTTGAATTTGGGCACACACGCAAATTAAAACCAGCAGGTCACAGTTGATCTAAATTTTAAAAACAGTAAGAACCTTGATTAAAATCAAAAAATCAAGAACCAATGAAAACATTACAAGTAATACAAAACTTAGTGATAATAATAAACAACGGTCAATGGACAGTCGTATTTGAAGAGCATTTGAGAACAGTCGTGTTCTAGTCTTATTTGGAGAGCAATCCAAAACAGTCGTGCGGATTAAAAATAATTCAGAGCGTGTCGATAGTTAGTGAAGATTGATAGATTTGTTTGGGAAGTTTACCCAAGGGGCTTGAGACCATAGTTTTTCCGTGTGTGGAAATTAATATCGGCACGCGGCTGAATAAGAGTTCGACTACATCGTGTTGGATACAAAGAATAAGAAGGAGGTGTACGAGCAATTGAAAATAGTTCCTAGTTGAAGTAGGTGCTAAGTAAAGAAGAAGAAGAAGATTTAAGTTGTGAAGAAGAATTGTTTATGTTCGACGGTATTAGCTGGTCGACAAATTGTGTGAGTCTTGGTTTTGTATTATTGTTATTAATTATCAGGTTGCAAATAAACGTTAATATTTATATCGTCAATTGTTTGATTGCCTTAATTGTAACCATTTATTCGAAGAGCTCTGAGAGCTCTAAGAGCTCGAAAAGCGATGAGCTCTTTTGATCACGATTCCTCAGTCATGAGGATACGACTAGAGAGAGATTCGAAGAACCTGCAGATCCGTGAGATTTCATAAATAAGAGTCACGTATCATCACAATATCTATCAATTTGATGTTTGTGAAATTGTTTGATTGTAAAATTTTTAATAAAAACATTATTATAAAACGTTTAATTAACTTGTTTATTCCAAGATTATTTAATTATATTTCACAAGTTAAAAAATTAATTTATTAAAATTTTTTTCATCAGTGAAAACGAAATTTTATGATTGTTGAGCAGCGGTACGATGTAAAATAGTACGGCATTGTTGAAGTCGTACTTGATTATTTTCATCAGTTAGCATTTAGGTTAAAAGGTTTTCTTTTATAAGTTCATTTTTAGCTATTCGTAGAGCCGATTCTCGCGTGATTTCAGTTACACGAACTACTTTTTGGCATCGACAGTCTCAGATTTCTTTAAATCCAAATTTTGATGATGTTGCAATTCCGGCAAGTGTTGGTAGAACATTTTGTTTCTTTTCCGAGTTGGTTATCTACATTATAAAGTTTTTTTGAATTGTTTGTTGCCGTTAGGAAGCATTCGAATAATTTCATATTGACGATTTCTAGCTCAAATAAGGATAAAATTGCTTCACGACTTTTTGCCAACTTTTATTTATTTTTTATTTTGTTTTTCTAATCCCTAAGTTCTTAGAATCGGAATATTGGATGATTTTGCGCTAAAATTCAGCAAGTTTCACGGCAAGAGAGTTCTCGTAAGTCACTGTGTGTATGAACTTGTCACTCACAATAAAGAATATTCATGAAAATCGTTTAAGAAGATCTATCTTTTTGTTGGTTTTGTAGCAATCGTAGTAAAAAGAAAAGCATTACACTCAAATATAAAAAGAACTTCCACGAAGGCCAATATTGCTAAGAACAGGCAAGAGAAGAGTCCAAATATATTGTCGTGAAACAAAATATTTCGACTCACCCTGTGCTAAATTGTTAAAATTTTATAGATTTAATTTTTGAATGTTTAAATTAGAAAAGTACAGAGTGGGGAGAAAAGAGAGAGATAAGAACTTTTTTGGCCAACTATGGCCGACAGCGGGTGCGAGATTTTGTATGCCCGCTGAGTTTTGATATTTTTGAGAATTGTGAGTAATATTTTATTTAGATTTGATTTGAATGAATTTTTGGATAGTTTTGTATTGAGTGGCTACTGAGCGGTAGATTGGGTTTGTTGATAAATTAGAAGAAGAGAAGTAGAAATTAATTATTTAATTATCTGAATTATTTAAAATTGGAAAGTTTAAAATTTGCATTCGTCGGAACAAATGGTGCTATTGATAAGCAGGCGATTTGGATAAGGTCGGAATCAAAATCAAGATCCCTTGCTTTAAAAAATACTACTTTCAATTGGAATTACATCTATTTTTGGAAACATTATTTTTGGATTACTATTTAATTTTTTAAAACAAGAAGAAATTTTTGTATTTAATTATATTTTTTAAACGTAAGAACGCTCGACTCTTGAAAATTCCCAACTGCTCCCGCACACCAGGGTTGCCTGAGTAAAAACAAGTGTGTGATAATAATTTTCTATAAAATATCATAGCAATATGTAGATGAGCCAAAAAACGTAGTAAGTATTCCTTGCTTGAACGGAAGTAAGAGTCAGCTATGTATGACTGAACTAAACGCAGCTGAAACCCGCTAATTTTTTCAAACTTGAAAAAGCTTTGTACAAAAGAAAACTTTTTGTTTTGAAAATATTTATATAATATACATTTTTATTTATTCAGATTGACACACTTACCAATTTTATTTGTTATTAAAAAATCTAAAACAAATATTTTTCTGAAGACCTTAATACATATTGAAAATTTTCAAAATTAGAATTCCTTCTCATATACTTATCTAAACTAAACGTTGAGGAAGTACAAATTAAGGTAAGTATAAAAAATGTAAAACCATAAGTAGTATTTTTTATAAAAGCTGCTCCATACTTCATAAGTTAACCTTAGCAGAAAGATAATAGGTAGTTTGCGAGAACATAGGAATCATTTTATTCTCTATTCCAACGCGGTTCGGGATAATTGAACTATGAAATATTGCTTCTGGTTCCGCCTCTCCTTATGTCGTTTTTTTAAAACAGCTTTTACCATCTATAATAAACTTAATTGTATTGGTTATTTAGTCAAAATTGTGGTCGTCCCGTTTTAGTTTTTTTAAACAATTTTTATTGTTGAATTTAATTTTCAAATTACCTCACCCAAAGAAATTTATTTCTTGCCGGTTAAGTGAAAGGAACTACCTATTATGACATAATATTTAGAAAAAATTTTAAATTAAAATCGGTTTTAAAGTTGCAATGGAATTTATTTAAAATAATATATTGATTATAAAAAATAAGGAAAAAAACTAAATATTATGCAAATTATTTAATTCTTCTTAAGGCTATAAGATGTAACGATTTCAATGTTCAACTTATTATTATGATTTATTTCTATTTGGTCTTTCCATAAGTTTTATCATCTGATAACGTTAATAAATTGTTTCTGAAGTGAAGAAGTGAAAAACACTTCGACAATGAAAAATGAACGAGAGGTTAAATTAAAACAAAAGCGGGAATCTTTGTGTTAAACCGCGAGATGTTATCCAACACACGATTTTGTGTACAACCGGCCTATTCTTACACTTGTAAACTCATTTTTAATATATCGAGCTGAGAAACTTGAAAACTTAAAATACATTTTTTATAAATCACGATTAATAAAACTTGTTTTAATATTATTAAGTCGCTCGTACTCACAAAAAATTAAAAAGTTATCTTCTTTTTATTAATATTTATTTAGATTAATTAATCATCATTATAAAACACTACAAAATTATTTATAACTTTAATTTATTACTTAAAATTCATTTAATCAACAAATATGTAAATTTGTACATTACTTTTAAGAAATCGACCGTTGTGCAATTAATTTGTAATAATACAAAATTATAAATAAATTATTTTTGTAATATTAGTTCCGAAGATAAATAATAAATTTTGAGTTACTTGTTGTTTGGCCATTCTTTACTAGTAGTTTGTGAAATCAGCTTTGAAAGGGAATTATTTATGGAACGAAAGTTTGAAAAAAATTCTTTTCGAAATGTACTCGTATACATTTTTTTTCAAAATAATTTTTTTTTATTGAAGCACACATTTTTTTAACTTATAAAATAAAGGAGAAACTTAAAATTATATTATAAAAATATTCATTATTTTAATATTTTGTTTAATTTGTTTATTTTATAATTATTTAAATTGATAGTTCAATTTGATTAATTTGAGTGACTGAATTGCCACTGTTTTATCAGCTTGTCATCTTTAATTTAAAATAATATTACTTTTTAAGGTATTTCTCCTCCAACTGCTCAGAATAATAAACAAACGTATATTTTTATTTTTATTCGTAGTTTAAAAGTGCCTGTTAGTCACTGCCCAATCTTGTCAGATTTTGCTTTGACATATTATATTGCTTTCTCAGGTTATAATGCGCTTTTCATTGGTTCAATAATAAACTAACGAATTGATTAGCAATAAAAAGTGCACAATTTACTATACTTATAATTAATGTTTAATTCAACGGTAAAACATTTCCGGTCAAAAATTTTAATACCAGTAAATTACTTTCAATACTAGTACATTATTTTAAAAATCAGTCACAAAGTTTTACTTTAAACATTTATTTTTATAATATAGGTCATTTTGTTATGTAAGTAATTGGTTTTTGTGGGTTTTTACTTAGATTTTCTTGAACGGTGGTTCGGATATCACGTTAAATATACAGTTAAACGGGAGTTATGCTAGAGATCTTAAATTAATATACGCAGTGTTGTTTTTCTATCTACAAATTTGTTATTATTATAATATGGGAAAGCAAACATAAATCTTTCAGTTATTTTTCTTCAATATAACAAAAATAATACTAATAAGAAATGTCGTTAACATTCATAACTTGCCATTAATTTCTTTCGCAATATAAATATTTATATTTATTTTCATACTTAAATTTTCATGATTGAATTTCATGAATTTATAATAAGCACATTATTTTATTGACTGAAGCGTGGTTTAGAAAATGAAACTTGATAATTATCTTATCAGAATTTTAAGACTTTAAAGATTATTAACCTGAATGATATTATTTAAAAAATATTAACAGCTTCTCTGTCATTTATTTTATGTTTATTGACTATGAAAGATTGTTTTCAAAAAAAGAACTTTTATTTAATTTTTGAATTATCTGCTGATCATCATAATCTCATAATGTAATAAGCTTTTTAACCATTTTATTTTATAATTGACTCTGTGTCCTGAAGATGGCTTAATAAAACTGAAACCGGTAAGCAAAAAGAGTAGTTATATATTATATAAAAAGATACCTCATTTCTGTTATAACTAATTTTTTGTTATTTTTATATTAAAAATAATAATTATTATCTTTTCATTTCAAGTATCAGGGCTATTATTGTATGCCGTAAATGATGCACATTTTACGTTTAGCTTTGAAAAATATTACTACATTATTAAAAAATATACTAATGTAAAATTTTTATTTACTACCGGGTAAAACATTTTTACAACTAAACCATTTTTAAATCATATTACAAATCAATGCACAAAATATAGTACAATATTATAATGAATATTTTGCAACATATTTGCACTAACTAGTGACTAGAAGTAAATTAATATATTCTTATGGATGACAAAATCTGATAAAAGCGTTTAAACAATTCGAAGCGATCTGCATAACCTGTTTGAATCGGGTACCTACCAACGGAAGTGACCGTGCAGACGTCTTGCCGAAGCAAAGCTGATTTATCTAACAGGCTAAAATTGTTGAGATGAGAACAATTATATTTAGAGAAATTCTATGTTTTGTTTATAATCAAATCAGATTTTATCATTTCTAGCTGTGATTTTTGATTTTTATCTCTGCCATTCACTTTATTAATCCTCTGCCTTGCATGCGGAGTAAAATATATTACTTGAAAGGTATTTTTTTCGGGTAATACTTGTTGAGCTTACTCCAAATCTTCAATTTTCGATGGTACAGACTTGAGTAGATCATTAATATTGTCCAATATTTGTATTTCTGTTTATTAATTCATAGATTCAGCTAGGATTTCTTTTCAATTTATCAAAATATGTCCATTATCAAAAGTCCAGCTAGAACGACAATAAGAACGACTTAAATAAGACAACACACTTCAGTTTCCTACTAATAAGGTGGGACTAACAAAATTAAATTACACGAATTTGGTTCTATTTTATAAGAAAAATTAACAATGTTTCGAACACAAAGATAAACACAGAAAATATAAAAATCTAAGCTACTATTATTATATATCGCGTTATTCGCTGTCTTTGCCACCATCACCATGAGGGAGATTTTTTTAAAAACTATGGAACGTTGTAGGAACTCAAGACATTAATTTTTGTAAATGAATCACCGAATGATCGGCGTCTGCCGCTAGGTGGGTATGCTCTCTAGCTAGGAGTTTATGATTTATAACTTTCAGATTTGGTTTCACTTTAAGTATCCAAATATAGCACATTATTATTTGTAAGTTTCGGTTTTGAGATGGACCAAGTTGTAAGATTCTCGATTTCGTTGGTGACAAAGGAAATCACATATGTCAATAGGCAAGATGCCACTTCATTGCCACCGCGACCAGTCACACTTTCATCCCACATCATGCAGAGACATTTTGGATCTGTTAAGTCGTGAATTGTTAGGTTGTATGTCCAAAGCTTTAGCGAGTAGAAGCTTTGTGAGTTATGTAGGTTAGGTGTTGGTAGACATTTTTGAAGATAGATCATTATGATTTTCTCAGCATTACTTTGACGTGATCGTTGTTTATCCTCTGATTTTCGAGCATATCTCTTAGTAGTGTCTACTAAATATCTCTCAAATTTTCCTGCAGAATTGTTTTTTTGCTTGATACTAGATGCTGTCTGAAGTTGCAACTGGAATTCATCACATTTATCGCAAGTATCCAAATCTGAGTTTTTAAAAGAGTAATTGTTCTCGTAGTTAGAGATCTGCATACAGCCATTCCTTTCTGATACTTTCATTTGGCATATCTATGTTTTTACAATCCTCCACGTAAAGTTGATACATTCTTGCAATGTTAAGATGGTTTCCCAAATACTTCCTCTTGCTTTTTCACGACTGTAGTGTGACTCGTACGCTGGAAATTTAGAAATCTGTGCTCTTATTTCATTTCGAACTGCGCTTCCGTGATTTTATTACTAGGGATATGCTTTCTCTTTTTATCTGGTGTTACCAGTTCACCGTCTTTTTTCTTTTTTAGTGCTGTATCAACAGTTTGTTGTGAGATGCACAGCGTATTAAAAAAAAAAAGTTTACAAACCGATACTTTGACGCAATTTACTTCTAAGCTATAGTGATTGGTAAATTGGCGTTTTCCTTGACGTTCACCCGTTCTTTCTCTATTTTGTTTAATAGGCATTTGCTTAACTCGTGCTGCCACAAATTGCCTCTTTACATTTACAGATTTTTGATTATTCCAGAACTTGGAATTGATACTTTGACGTAGATCTTCTAGAATATTTTCTTTGTATTTCCACTTAAAAGTATCTGAACAAGCTAATCTGATCCTTTTTTGTTTTGTTTTAGTCTCATACTCCAATCTTCCATGTCTCGCTCCTTCTTCCAAATTCCACGATTTTAGATTCGGTTTTCGTTTCCTTCCTTTCGACGTCTGTTCTTCACCTATACCTTCTCCACCATCTTTTGTAATCTCTGCTTTGATGTCCTCTTCACTTTCCTCTTTATCTACCACGTAATCTAGATCATGTAAATCATCGCTGTCAAATTCTGAAAAGTGATTGTGTCTTTCTGATGTTCGATGTGATTGCTCGTCAATTATTGTTGTATCTGCCGAAACAACATATCTTTTCCATTGTTATCGATAATTTCACGATTCTGACATCGATTCTGTTGTTTCACATATGCAACGGTAGTTAAATTCACAATTTTTGAAGTTCTTGATGACAAACCTGCCTTTCAATAAAATTATATTATTATTTGTGTAGAACACAAGTGCACAATGTAACATTTGACGGGTCGAGTTTTTAAGTTATTAACACTTCTTCACAAGTGGACTTAACATTATTATGCACTAAGTAATTTAAAGACTTGTCATAGTTTACCTCGAGGCATTTTGAAAACGGTTCTAGATAGTTTTTTTTTAACAAAATCAAATGAAAGGGCAATTTTTATTTAGTGACTTAACATAAAAAGCTAAATATGACCAATTTTGGACTTAATTTGCCTCTGAAGCACATTTTTTGATTTTGCCATATTTTTAGTTAATTTTTCCGCGGAGAACTTATTTGTATATAAATAAGAGCATTAAATTAAAATAAAAGACTATTGAATTATTTTATATCTTCTAACTTTTTTGAGAATGTCAAAGAAAATTCGAAACTATTAGTTCTATAATAATTTTTTATAGAGCATATTATTATAACTCAAGAAAATATTCACATCTTCCGCAGATTTTATCTATTTATAAAATATTGCTGGCCTACCCAAAATTTTTCTCCACGAGCCGCCACTGCCTTATAGGTTTTCTATATAGGATGAAGGAAGTATAGTTGAACCACCTTTTAAAAAACATTCAATAATTTCTTTAGTAATTAAAATAAAAGCATGTTTTGAATACAGTACATACTTTAAACATTGTTTGTCATTTTGACAAACTTTGATAAACCAAAAGTAATGCCGTAAAACTATAAAAATTAAAAAACTGAACAGTTAAATTAGCCCATCTCTTCTACCCAGCATAGGAGAGATGGACCACGTGTGGTAGGAGAGATGAGCCTACAGTTTTTTTGTATTTTTCTTTGTTACCTTAGTACGGCAGATTTGGCAAACGCTAGCATAAGAGGTACAACCTTTATTATCTATCAAGAACACAATATACATTTATCCAGTCATCTTTTTTTGGTATGGCGGTAATCTTCAGTGCAGCCAACACATTTACTTTCCACGCCAATCAAATATTGTTCCCGTCAGTTTTTCAAAACTAATTCAGACAAGTCTGAAGAAGAAGATTTTTCGAGTTTAGATTTCTTCTTTAGTTTCTGATTCTTTTTTCTTGCATCTATTTCTTTCCTCTTTCGTATGTTTTCTAATGAAGTGATAATTCCAGTCAGATTGACACGTTTCTTTTTCATAGCTAGTGTTTTGAAGTTTTTTAATGTGGGTAGAAGTTTTTTCCTCGGCTTTTTTATCTAATATACTATCCGAGCCTAAACGCTTGGTTTTCTCCAGATTACAAGTTGCTACTCTACGTTTAAAAGTTGTTGGAAGAATACTAAATGACCTGACAGCCTCATTTACGCTCATATCACCGGCTATTACTGCATTAATAGCGTTTATCTAAATTTTCAGAAGTGCAAGTGCTTCTCGGCATTGTATTCTTTGACGTACTATATATAATGTTGGACATTTTTCGTTAACAAAAAACACAGATTCATCTCTCCTGTACATCTCTGGTCCATCTCTCCTCAAACGAGACGGACCACAAAATATCTACCTAACCGTATGTAATAACTATCTTGTTTTTAGGTTATATTTACACTAAAATACATACACGGTATTTTTATACCTAAATCTTCAAGTTAAACTTACCTAAACACACTAAAACTCAACAAAGAAAATATATCTAAATAATTTTTCAAGTCTATCAAAACAATTTTTTATCAAGTAAATTTAAAAGTAAACAAGTTAATTAAACGTTAAATATAATTTTATTTATTTATATTTTATAAGCTTTCGATGAGTTGTGTCATCTTCGTCAGAATAATGTGTCATCTTCGTCAGAATAATGTGTCATTATTCTGACGAAGATGACACAACTCATCGAAAGCTTATAAAATATAAATAAATAAAATTATATTTAACGTTTAATTAACTTGTTTACTTTTAAATTTACTTGATATAATTATCACAAGTTAAAAATTAATATATTTAAACAATTTTTTATAATATTTAAAAAATCTACACGTTAATTCTGTATTACTTGCATATATCACTTGCAACTAATGCAACTGCATAATTGCATCCAAATAAAACACTAATTACTGCTACAGTTTTCGAGATATTACAAGTGGTCCGTCTCTGGACCTGGTTCAACTATACTCCTTTTAGCCTTACTAAACCTCTTTTTCGAAAAAAAAATGTTACTATCTCTATTTTTGCCCCCCCCCCAGAAGCGATTTGAGAACCACAGTTATTTCAACTGATAACTTTAAGGTCAAATACTATACCAACTACTTTGAAATTCATAAAATAATTAAAAAATAAACATTAATTACGATGTATTTTATAAAATTTTCTTGTTGTGCAAAATATTTTTAGACAATCATAAGTACATAATCTACATAGCCTTATTATAGTATATAAAGATATTGGAAAAATCATAAAGCGAATAAAATAATTAGAAAAATATTGTAGGTACGATATGTATCTTCAAGTTGCTAAATACCAGTATAACTAAAGCTATACTTAAAAGAAAGATACCTTATCAATTAATTATCTCTGCTTACAGCGGTGTGGTCATTTTATTACCGATATCAGATTTTTCATAACTTATCATAAATGATCACTGATAAATTACCATCATCATACTTATTTCGATTAACTTACATATTAAATTTTAGTAATTAATTATTTAGACTGAAATTTCCAAACAAGGTATTCTGTACTATTTTTTCAAATTTTGCGAACCAGATTTGCATGAGCATCCAGTGGTAGGTACTTTTATATAGAATTATATATTATTGGTTTAATACGTATCATTGAATAAATATAATAAATATTTCAATTAATATCATCTTCGAGATTTTGTTGGGCTTTAAAAAATATTTTTGAGAGTTTTCCTATTTATACTTTAAATTATTTAGCTAATATTAAATATTTTATTACCATATTACTTTACGAGTGTAGGTAAATTACATCCTTATCCAAATAAATCGATTTAGCTAATATGTACATTATAATATTATACTCATACTGTATATTATTCTTCTGTTTTTGAATAGTTTTGCTACAAGCAAAATTGCTAATAAAACGCAGTTGTATTCTTTTTTTTTTGTAGAAAGGAAGCTATGGAAAGTGTAATTCGCTTACTGCTGCACCACGCTGGCAGCAACATATTTAGCTGCAATATAGCTACTTAAGGCAGTATTCTAATCTAGAAAACTGAAAAAATCGAAAATTTTTGTTTTTATATTTTGATAGTTTAGATATTCAAAAATCTCGTCTTAAAAGGATTTTTTGAAATTCAAATTATTTTAAAAGCTATAGCCACTTTAGTGTTGTGGCAACTCGACCGGTTTAGACGGAACTATTCTAAGAAAAGTATTAAAAAATACTCTTTATTTCTTTTTTTTTGTGTTTTTTAAATTTTTTTTATTTAAATATTCAATTTGAGGTAGAAGAAGGCCCGATATATGAAGCCGGAATCGCTGATTGAAAAAATGTAAGCGTAAAGTAACAATGTACGGCTTAGACTTCGCGTAACTTTTCCTGAAATTTTAATCTCGTTTTTCTCAAAACTACATTTTTGGAAATTCTTGTCATGATTTCTCAAGTTCTACTGAACCGATTTACTTGAATTTTGGTGTGCGTCTTCTCTATACATTTATCTATCGTATGAACTAAGATTATAACAAAATTTAAATTTTTACTATTTTTAAAAAATTTGCAAAGGTAAAAAAAAATTGTAAAAGAACTTTTTTTCTTTTCAAACAGCCGCAATTTTGCAAAAAAACATATTTTTTTCAATTATTTTAGTTAGTACGATAGCAGTATTTCTCTAGATTAATAAATCTTTTTCTTTTTTTAATTCAGATTACTAGGAGGGTTACAATCGTGACAAACTTCGCGCGCCATTTTCATCTCAGCTTACTTCATCTCAGTTGTGCAGCTGAGATGGAAATAAAATAGGTAAAAAGAATACAGCTTTAGATACCTTTTAAAGGGGTTATTTTACCGGATGCCGCAGCCGGTCGAAATACGTTTTTCAATAGGGATAATTATTGAGCTAGTGATAGTTTTGTTATTTGTTGTTTTTTTCATGTCAACTAGTAAATGTACTAGATCTAAATGGTAGCATTTATTATAAAGTCTTTAATTTTAATCAACATTCGCATAAAAGTATTTAACATCCACTACAAAAATTTTGGATCTGTGAAAACTACACATGGCAAAATTTTGAAAATTTTCAGTCGTTGTAATCGTACTTTTGAAACCGCTACTAAAAATGTGATGCTTAAATTTAAGTCTAGTGGTTCGGAACACGACATACAAACAACAATATAATTTCGGCTAACAATATTGCTGTTGTAAGTGAAAGTGTTGTGGAATATCCAAATTTATCAATTTCACGATGTTCTCAGCAATTGGACCTTTCAACGACCATCACATGGCAAATTTGCGTAAAAATTTGTGTCTAAAACCTTATAAAGTTCAGTTAGTGCAAGGATTAAAGACAGCTGTTTGTTGACAATTCGCTAATTTTATCATCGAACAAGAGGATGTTTTTTCTGAAAATATTATCTTTTCAGATGAAGTTCATTTTTATTTTAAGCAAAATTGCCAAATTTGGACTTTAGAAAATTCAAGAGTGATTGTTGAGAAGCTTTTACAATCTCTTTCTGTTTCTGTTTGATGAGCTTTTTGGTGATTAAATGAATCATATTTTATTGAAAATGAGGCTTAAAACAATGTTACTGTCAATAGATTGCGTTATCAAAAGATGCTTACAATTTGTCTTGATCAGCAGGATATTACCACATACCACACAGACACTGGAAACTCAAAATTAAAAATTTGTTGCTCTTTCGATTCAGTAGGTACTTCCTTCAATCATACAGCATCATATTAATACAGAAACATTGTATTTGTCAGAAATTTATTATCGTTTAGATAATCATGGTGTTAAATGAATTCGACAAAATTCAATACCAATTTTGGCGTTAACTTTGAAATAAATTTTTAATATTTTTAGTAAGCCATTACTTATTATTATTACTATAAAGCATTTACGGTATACATAAAATGGTTATTAGGTTGTGTGTTGCCATTTGCCTATCTAAATTATCACAGTTGAAAAATTATTATATAATTTTGTAATTAAAGCTCTAATGTACAAATTATTATTTTTAAAATATATAATTAACAATTTAGTTTTATAAACTGTTATATCCATGTCTAATTCAGTTAATCAAGTTTAATAATTTATTAGAAAAAGTAAAAGCGTGATACAAATTTAATTTTATTAGATACCACCGGTTTATTATAAAATCATAATGTAGTTGGCTAAGCTTGGATTATCTCTTTGTATATCTTTTGCCCCAGGATACAGTAAACCATATTAATTTTCATCTTATTAAACTACAAATTAAGTTCTTACCTCAATTGTACGTCTAGATACAATATTAACCATTCTTGCACGCCCCCATCTGTAAATTACTAAGCTATAATCGAATTTCATTTTCAAAAAGGTGTTTTAGAGACTCCCAGTTTGTTATTTATGCTCCAAGAAATTTCTCAGAAACTTTTATCTTTGCAATAATATTATATTCTTAATTAATTTATTAATATCTTTCTGTATCTCTTGGCAAAACTAATTCAATGTTTTGTAATATACTTTTCAATTAAAGGGTTAATTAACTTCGATTTAAAAAACGAAAAAATTAATTACAAATTTTCTCCTACCATTACGAACATTTTCTCTGTAACAAACGCTATATAATATACTATAAGTACTATAGAAAAATATATTGAACCTGAAAATTCTGTAAAAGAAGCTTTTGCTCTATATTTTAAGTTTACTTTTTGATGAAACATATAATAATTATTATGTAGTATATTATTTTTTAGCTATATTTGGATTTCATTATAAGCAGATATGATGTTCATTACGACAAAGAACAGATTTGGATTGTGTTTAGGCACAAAAGCAGTGCCCACTTGCTTTTAACCACTTTCCAGATGTATTGAGTCAGTTTAGAAATCTTCAATTATGCTTTTATAGTAGACACATTTATTTCAGATTATGACACTTCATTCTTGAAGCTTGGTGCGAGCAGTTAATCGTGCCAATGATTCTAGAAAACGTAACTGCAGATGTAAAGTCTACTCTACACTTCAAAAGTGGTACTTACTATATTTATTATAATAATATTTTATTATCCTGCTAGCACTATCATAATTATAATTATTACGTATATCTTTTTTCCATTGTAAATAATATGTAGGTACAATTTTTTATATTCAACTGTGTCGCTTCACCTAAAAGCATCTAGGCGGAAATTTAGAGAAAAATTCTTTAGTTGAAGTTTTTTTTGATGATATCGAACAATTTCATTCAATATAATCTTCTGAAACTTCAATGCATTTATTCCAATGTTTCTTTAATAATAAAATTCAATACCATCAATAAAGTAAGATTCCAGACGGTCTGCAAAATATTCATCTACGCCTGCAATAACTTCGTTATTTGATGGAAAACGCTTTCCGATCAGGAATTTTTTTAGGTTTGGAAACAGATAATAGACAGAGAGAGCCAAATCTGGTGAATACGTTGAATATTCAAACAATGCGTAGGTACTTTAATTCGTTGAATTTTGTGAACAACTTGCATTGTCTTGATGAAAAATGACCCATTTCTTTTTTAAAACAGTTTTTTTTTCAGGAAGTTTTGCATCTAACTGATCTAAAACGTTACAATAATATTCAAAGTTAATTGTTTTATCTTTTTGAAGGTAATTGATGAATAAACCATCTTTGTAATCCCAAAAAACTTTTACCGTAACAATTCCTGCTGATGGAATCGTCTTTGCCTTCTTTAGTGCATTTTATAAAAAAAAATGGATGGCTGGGACTCTTTAGAGAAGGCCCAGCAATTTCTTCCTTCTCGCACGGTTGAAAATCGAAATTTCCAACCTTTTATTTCGTGAGGATACCCAAAGTGGAAAAACTAGCTCTTTTCTTTGCGGAAGCCAGGGATGAATCCGACGTAACCGCAACAAGTTTGCACTCTCTCTCGTAACAAAAAAAAAACGTTCCTACAATGGGGAGCGAACCCGGAAGGGACGTTAGCTACAACCGACGCTCTAAGCATTCACCCAGCAATTATTAAATAAAAACTTCTAATAATTGGAATCTTTAAAACGGTGTTTGAGCTAAAAATTAGATCAAAAAATCAAAAAATGTTTGAAGCGAGCGTCGGCTATATCGACGAACGCAGCTGACGATTATCAATAAATATTATCGGTGTTGTGCAGCTCTGCAGATGAAAGAAACGAAAAGAAAGTAATAAGGAAAAAAAACTTATCTTATTGCTGCTGTCGAGTGGTCGCTATCGCTTGATCTTTCAGGTGTTCAAGAAATCCAACGACAAAAAAAAAATCCAAAGAACACAATTTCCTTGAAATTGACGTAAATCCGCAAGAAAGAGCGGTGGTACTCCAGTAATTTTCACTACACAAAAAATCACCAATCACTACCCCAAAATTAAAGGTAAAAACTAACTTTCTCGCCGACCAAAAATCGGGCCTTTATTCTAATCTCCCCGTACCTTTTTCTCCCTATCTTCCGTCATGCGCCCAAAACCCATCTTGGCTCGCAATCTTCTCGTATTATTAAAAATACCAATACGAGGTGTATCCAAAAGTATATAACAAAATTCAAAATTTTGTTACAAGTTCCACCAGCTTAGATTTATTGTTTCTAAATTTCATGCAAGTTTCATCAGGAGTTATGAAACGGCGCTTGAAATCCGTTTTATTTTGTTTAAACGATGCAGACATGCTGGAGAAATACGAATTTTAATATTGTTTTGTTGATTAAAATATTTCCAATTTATTCTTTTGAGATACCCATATCGTCATCATCTAGCATATGAATTGTTGAATGATTTGTGGTGGATTACGTGAATTTAAAATTTAACAAATTTAAAAAAAGCTGCTAATTTTTTTGCAGTGGAAAGTAAACCTAATGCATCCTTATACAATTTTAACAATTTTGGATGAATTTCTGTTGGTGTTAAATCATCAAAAAAAAAATTTAACTACTGTACGATATTCAATTTCAGAAAAATTCTAAAGAGTTACTACAAATACTATGAACAGGTTAATACGTACAGCTTCGATCAAAAGTGGTAAAACAGCGCACTAGCGGCACCTAACAAGTAGAGTTGAGTAGGGTGGCAAAGCATGATACAATAAATTTAATTTTGTATTTATTTATGTAAACAAAATTAACGAAGACAATAAAGAGAAGTTGGTTAAAGGAATAAAATAAAAAAATATCAAATTAAAAAAAATTCTCACAATTAGATTTTTATTTCAAAATTATTCTCAACAACTCCCATCAACAGATGGCATTGAAACCAGCTTTACCTTATAATGCATTTAAAGTGCTACGAACTGTGCGTATTATCTACAGTACTTGGTTACTAGATCATCAAAATAAAGTTTTACATGTTGTGTTTATAATATAAAGAATGGAACTTTTCAGTACAATTACCGCTTTACCGTTTCACAGTTTCTAACGTTATATCTGTGTGCCAGACCGAAAATTTTTCAAAATGTTCTCGTACTAGATTTGATACAATTATCTCATTATAAAGGGTTGGTCATATTGGTTCTTAAAAGGGGGTATTACTAGATACATTAACTTGTAATAACTAAAGACAACATATACGTCATTTAAAGAAAAGAAAAGATAAAAATCGTTAAAACTTTAAATATTATTACTAAACATTTGATTTAAGGGGGACCATGGCTTCTTGTCAACCTTCTATGACCGCGCCTGTATATAATGTTTTTATACTATAATTATTATATAAGTATTTGGTCTAAAATGTATTCCGAAATACAATTCTGATTGTTTAAACCATTTAGTTTTATATTATTATTATTGTTATAATTTAAAATAAATAGAAAGTTAAGGTAAATTTATTAGTTTGTTATATTAGACCTGTTTGGGGGTTTATTGTATTAATGTTGTTCATGACAGTCAATAGTTGAGAAATGGAATAGATAAATATCATAACTATTGGTCACACGCTTATTATAAGTATTGCAATTTAATAGCATTTGAAGCAGTACAAATTAATTTGAACACAATTTTAATTAACAGTTGAATCTAAATGATTAGGCAGTTTTAAATAGTTTTTGCCTATCATAAAAGGTAATACATTTACTTATATCAGATTTGAACTATTACCCGTTCCAATGGATTCTTTTTAAGCTTTGAGCTTTTAGCGCTTTTTTATAAATAGATAATATCTATGTTTTGATGTCTTTTAACTCACGAAGTCGATAAAGTTATTGCATTTCAATATTATTAAATCTTTGAACTTCGTGCGCGATGTAAGTTAAGGTTTAGTATGGCTTGCGGCTGACCACTATTATTAGCTATAATATAATGATTGATGACTAACAACAACCTTTGACACCTAAAACTTTAACATGTTTAACACCTAGCTCTAAGTAACTGTTCATATTTTGACTAAGCGGTTCAGCAATAATTGTTTTTTTATTTAATAAATTTTTAAGCCATACTAAAAAGTATTACTCCAAATGTAGATTTATGTACTACTATATACCAATACATATAAACTATATATACCATAATGTTCTATGTATCTCCCTCAGTATAATGATTATGACTGAAAATATTGAGTAAATACAGGTATTTGTAGTAGAATAAAAAAAAGGTATATACAACTTTTACATTTTTATCATACTTTTTTTTTAATTTTATGATGCGGTTACATAAAAACATTTCTAGCACTAATTAAACAGACTATTGTATGTACAAGAATACATATAAACCAATTGAAAAACTCGAATGACAAATTTGGGACCAATCTCATGTCAATTAAATTATAAGTGCTACCAAGCTCTTATCGATTGGGTATTACTAATCGCACATTGTGCATATAACTAATCGCAACAATTTAATATTGTTATTTATTTAAGAAGGACGATATGCGATTAGTGTTTTGCTTTTTAATTAACATTACAAAAGTGGTTTTACTGCCTTTTTTCTTATAATTCTATTCATTGGACCAAAATAAAATAATAAATTATTTTCTAATAAAAATTGTTGACCAACAACGTTTTACGGTAGACTCATGGGACAACATTAGGCTCATTGAACTCAATTAAAATTATATACTTTATAATAGTTTATCTATCGTACGTTTTTTTTAAGAAAAATATTGGAATTTGTACTAAAGCGACGACCTCTAAATGTTAATCAATGAAATTGCTTTGAAGTTAGACGATTTTACAATAGCAAAATTTTTGCAAATTAAGTGTTATGCGTGTTGACTAAACTTAACCGGACAGAGTCATAAATAAGAGAAATGTGGACAGAGTTAAATATATAATATTGAATAGACGTAGTTACTGGGCTATAACATTTTAACGCTTCACGGTATCACGTTGGTCTATGACGCTGTGATACACAATTTTTACAACAGGTTTTTTTAGTAATAAGTACCGAAAACTACGCAGCTAGTTGATCCTACTAATAACTTGAAGTTTATTTAAAGTTACATCTAATTTGTAATACATATTAGGGAATTTATGATTGCGCAACAGGCTTCTTTTTTGGGAAAAATTCTTACTGTACGCCGTAAGAACCTGTTACATTTTTTGTTAAACGGTTTGAGAAAAGCAGCCAGTCGATACTCTTTCAGAATTTTTTCTCAGATGAAAATAAGATTCATCTTCTGGTGGCATATGCTTCGTTTTTATGCCACGGGGATGATGATTTTTTGACAATTTATTTGTGTTAGCGTCAGGGGCGGTTCTACCATAGGAACTGCAGAGCTGCAGAACCGCCAAATATCAGAATGAAGTGTACCAAATTAATTATTACTTATTAGTATAACCACCACATTTCAAATTATTTCAATAATTGAAGACTAATCAATTTTGGTTTCAAAGCGCGCTTCTTATGTTGCCTCGAGTTATAAGTACTTTTATCAGTCAGTCAAATAAGTACTGTAATAATTAATACAAGTCCGTTACGCTTTCGAAATCACTGTTTAACTTCGATGTGCTGGAAATGATTCTGAACATGAAATGACGCGAGCTATCGGGTGAAATCGTATCCATACCAGTATACATCGTGGGTTAGGACAATCCTAACACCACGGTATACACTACAAATTGAGCTGCATCTTATGCAGAATTACATGCCGTATTTTTGTAATATAATTTAAAATTTGACTTATGAAAACAACTAGTAAGTTAATTTTTGTTCATTGATTGTTCAACAACATGGTTAAACAATAAAATGCAATAGTTTAATACTCGTAATATAGCGTAATTTGAAAATTTAGTACAAATTTTAATTTTACCAAGTTTCTTATAAATACTATTATCAAAATAGAAGTAAAATTATTTTTTGGCAGATCCTATATTAGAAACTCAAAATAAAATTACGTTTAATTATTAATATCAATAAAATTAAAATTATGTAGGTTTTTTCTACAATAATAATGTTTATTATTAAACTCGCAGATTACAAGATATACTTAGGAACAACCCACCAAATGTACAACCGTTCTGCTCATATTTCAGCTCTGGTTTTACGAACATATACGATTTTATTTTAAACGCATCTTGCGTTATGAACTTTAATTGAAATTATGAATATCGAAGATAGTATCTTATACCTACTAGTACATAAAATAAATGCTTATGAATATTAAATGAAGAAAAAATAAAATGAAATATTACTAATATTTTTAACACAACTTCTCTCATAAGCTGTACGCTGTACTTAATAAAATTTTTTCGAAAATTAGTTAGGATTGCAATTTATTGTAAAAATGTAAAATCATATAAAGTAGGTAATACATTCTAGATAAGTGTTGTATGTTTAATATTTAAAAATGTGCAATAAGTAAATTTATTTTTTGAGATTGCCATTTTCTGATATCTTGCCATTTTTATAATGCAGAACACCCAAAAATATTTTTCACGAGCCGCCACTGGTTAGCGTTGAAAAGGTAGATTTGCACACTGCAGTTCTGTAAGTTAGAGCTTTTGCGATAGCCAAGAGAATATAAGCAGTTATCTTCTCCATTTTCGTTTATAATTTTTATTTCGTATCTTCTTTTTATTTTATATAAGTAGCGTTACCCAATTGGCACACTAAACTGGTGATATTCAATGTACATATTTATGTTAAACACTTGTCACTCATTTTAATTGATTTGGATGTCGATCGATATCCGAATACAACCGTTGGTAGTAAGTCAACCCTGTAATTTTAATTAATGTTTTAATTGATCTATGATACATTGTAGCGTAAACTGCTTAAGTTTTTTACATCTTACCACTTGCTTAACTGCAGATGGATTTTACGTGTTATTGGCACAAGTAATTGATGTTCTCATAACACTCAGATCTCATCTGAGATCTGAGAGATGTTAAGTGGACGCCAGTAAGAACTGAAGATTTGATTTATTCTATTAACAAAAATAAAAAAAAAAGTTGTAGTCGACAAGTTTAATTAATTTACTATCAAGAATTTTAACACATGGTATGTACATTATGTACAATCAAATAAAGCTAGCATGTACTTGAGAACTATGTAATAGAAAAGAAAATAAAAGATACAAATTTAAAGAACTGAAATTTACATGAAGAGAAGATTTAGTTATGTCAAAAAAATTACAGCTAAGTACTATTCTTAAAGAAGATAACCCAACAAAAAGAAAGTTATGCTCTACTTAGTAAAGATTAATTGCACACCGAATTTTAATGCCAGAATTATTGATTAAAAAATAGAGCTTGGTATACAGCATTGTCAATAAATAAATATAATGCATCTTTATGAGACTTACTTTGAATATACTAATACCACAAAAATTTTATAAATCTGTATGTTTTTTCTTTCACCAAGCCAATTTAATATTAATAATAATTTCGTTAATCTCAAATCTTCTAACTGGTGACGCATTAGAATCACATCATCGCACAACCAAAGCAAATGTTGGAAATTATGCTGTTGATAAAAAACGTTTTCCAACATTGATATCTGTCAATCTATCCATTACAAAATTAAAATATGGCAAAAACTACACAAATAATTAAAAATAAGCAGCCAGTAACCTGGATGACAATATAAATTTTGTTAATATAAATTAATTGATTAGAAAATTATAATTATTTTCGAAATATTTCGTATAATAAATGATTTCTATTAAACAACACATTTCCGCAACGACGGAAATGGTTTCGAAATGATCAAAATTAATTTTGACATGTTACAAATATAATGCGATATACACTATGAATGAAACGTAGATGTTCTTCAGATCGTTACATATTGCAATGTCCTTCTGTATAATTTTTGTAAAAAATTTTATCAATTTCAAAATAATTCACAATTTTAATTTTCAAATGTGCATGTAAATGCATGAGACTCTTTTTCTTATTAATTTTAAATATCGTAATTTTTTATCGTATAAATTTTTGTTTCAAATTTTAATTTCAATATGGTCAATAATTTGTTTGGATCCAACCATTACCTTATATACAAAACTCGTGAAATATTTTAATTTTTACTAAAGTTTTTACAAATCCTTCAAAATCTTTAACCTTGCAACTTTTCCACTTTAATAAAACAGCTTTTAACTCAAATAAATCTACTTTAATAAACAAAATCATCAAAAATACTCAGTGGCGGCTCGTGACATTTTTCAGTGGGAGATCACAAAATTAAAAAAACAATATTTTTTAAAATATCTATTTATAATAAAAATCTCTATCCTTATTGCTAGAAAAATGTTCAATTACTTTATTATCATAGTCTGATATTCCTTGAAAAAAGTTTTTTCAATAAACAGCACTGCCAGAGCATTTAATATACAGTTAATTTAATAGCTTTGAGAAATCAATTTATCGGGTGCAATATTTAATTTAATTTGTAATTCTGTCACACTAGATAAAATTTAATTTTATTAAAAAAAATAGATAAAATTTGCGTTGTATAACCTAATGGTTTAATAAAAGACCAGAATCGTTCACAAATTTGTTCTTCATACATGTGACGAAATATTACAACTAACTGTTGTTGATTTGAATAACCTTTTTTTTATAAAATTAATTAATTTAATTAAAATAAATAATCTGTAGTTTCGTCCGCTTCTATAGCTAAAAAATTTGCTGAGTTGATTTGCGTGATAACTTCACTTTCATAAATTGCAATAATATTGCGTTTAGCAGTTCGTTTTGTATCGTTTTTGAAGTTCATTTAAATAATTTTGCTTCTTTTGTATTATGTACGCCAAGAACGAAATCGAATTCAGCAGTAAAATCGATTAAACCCAAATAAATACGATAATCGATAATATATAATATAATCGAATATCGATAATCCTTAACACATTATAAGCAATTTCTGCATTTATATGATTAAATAACTTCACCGCTAGTAACCCACGGAAATTTTTATTTTTTTAACAACAAACAATAAAAATAAAATAGATTATTAGTAATATGTATAATATGTATTGCTGAAAATGTATATTAAATACTTGATACATTTTAAACGTAAAAACATAACACAACTTGTAAACTAAGCACAAAACAAAAACATGTCATACACTACTGGTGTTATGAATCCAATTGTTAATCGATAAGGGTTTCTTAGAGTGTGACCCGTTTGCAACCTCTCGGTCGACTTGAAAAATGCATCTTTAGTATATACAAGCTTGATTGTCGCCCACTATCGTTAGCTGGCGTTTGGGTGGCGATTTGCGTGACCCTATTATAATAGTTTGTTGGCATAAACTACAAAATAATGTAATATAAAATTTATTTTTTAAATTTTTAATAATCAATTAAAAATTAATTAGAAAATAAATAAAAATTAGTTAAAAAATAAATAAATAATTTTAAGCTAAGCCTTGTTTTTGGTTTTGAGATGGGAGGGCACGTGCCCCTGTACCCTGTAAGATTTCTTGCGAGCGCCTTTCTTTCTACCGCACGGTTACCAACATCATAATCAAAATAAATAAATTATAAAATTTTAATACACTATGTTACACAAATTAAAAATCTAAACGAAACAAACTTCAAAATAATTTACAAAATAAATAAAACAGAATTTTTCATTTTGAAACCACGACAATAAGTTTCACGATATGATCGACAAATCAATTAATTATTATTATGTTTATGGCTTTCTGTTGTATAGTGTATCATAGATTCAGTTAGTTTAATTGGACTATTTGGAATAAAATCGTGCGTATGCATTCAATTATTAGAGCACCATCATCTGCATACTATAGGCGGCAGTATTTTATACAAAGGAAACGCCCAAACGAAATGCACCTTAAGTACCCTGTACTTAACTATAAATAAACTTTTAAAATTATTAATTTTTTAAACCGTATATTGAAGCAATAAAATTCGCAATTAAATATTATTTTTACGTTTAAATCTGACATAAATTTTAATACAAAATAATAAAATTATCATTTTCAATTTAAAAATAACACCTACGTAGGTATCTCATTTAAATTTATTTTGGAGTTATAGATTTGACAAATATTATTAAATTTTGATGGTTAATAAAATTAAATATTATGTAAATATGTTAGACTAAAAAGGAGCTATTTTAATTAAAAATTAATAGAAGTTGAAAACGTTTCAAACTATAAGTAACTTAATTGAGTTTCCATCCAAGTTAACAGTTTCCATTTAGAGAAACGACTTATTAAATTCAAAAGAGCTGTTAATAATTGTGTTAAGTTAAAAGCCGCATGTTTCTCGTCCCATAAGTCATGGATATTTCAATTATTAAGCCTGACTTACGGCTGTCTTGGTAGAACATATTTCGGCTAGGTGTACCAACATCATCTTGCAGTTTTGTAAGACGTGTTTTAAGATTACTTTATTAAGTTAACAAAATGCAAACAAATAGTGGTATTGAAGTAGATGTTTCGGTCATATTTCACACTACATTAAACTGTCATGGGCCCTAATAACATAATATAATAACATAATCTTACACACCTGTAGTTCGATGTAATATGTGTAGGTTGCGGCAAATTAACTTCTAACTAAGCTGCTTATCCTTCATTACCTAAGTGTTAAAATAAATTATATTATGTCTAGAACAACCATTTCCATATCTCGCAAGCAATTTAATTTAATTATTTTATTAATCAAAAAATATATTATAGCAGTAGTTGTAATGTGCATTTTCGGAATTGCCTTATAGTCTTTACTCGTATATTATTATAAGTTACGTTGAACGTAAAAGCAAATTGAAAGAGCGCTCGAATGGTTAATGAAGATATAAAATTTTATGACCTACACTTGAAGTGGTGATGCGTATTGTTTATAATTATTGCATTGTATTGGAAATGGAATCGTATTTTGTGTCTACGACGTTGACGTGATGTTTATGGTTTAAAGCCATTTAAGTAAACGTGAGACGTAACAAAGCACTATTTTATCATTAATCCGCTACATTTTTATCTTCTTTAGGACGACATAATTAAATTATCTAAGTAACGTTGATTGGATTGTCAATTGTGAATAGCGTTTCTACTATAATAGTTAAATTTATTTATTTATTAACTTTTTAAATTTCCATAAATTTATTTTAATTTGAAGGAAATCGAGGATACATTGAACCGTGAATAGAATCTAGGTTATTTATTCTAATTTTATTATTTGTTTTTCTCATTCCTTGGTACTACTGCTTTGTAATAAACAGCGCTGAATCAGCTGATATTCAGCGCTGAATCAGCTAAAATTCAGCTGATATTCAGCATTTTGAACTGCTAATAATTTTTACACTGCATGTATATAGGTTACCTTCAAAGATCTAATTCTGAACATTGCTATTTTTGTTGATTGTAGGTGGTAGATAGGAATCGGCTAAATTTGATTTCATTGATTTACAGACCGAGAACGAGGTGTATATCTTAACACCCAGATATCGTAATTATACAACCACAACTACCAAAAAATATTTGATGTTGAACACCAGACGAAATCCTAAAACAAAAAAGAAGATAGTAGCTATTTTAAAAACTTAAAATGACTTCCCATTGCTTACCACATACTACGTACAAGTTGTTAAATTGATTTATCTTCATGAAGATGCAAAACAGCTTCGGTAGTTGACCTCATGAACATAATTATAAACTGCATCTTGAACAAAACATGAATTGCACTAGCTGAGCTTAGATTTCAAAGTAGTCAACAAATTTGGTAAAACTAAAATTTAAAAGTAGCTATGAAGTTCCCCAAAATAGTGGTTGGTATTTTAATTTTAAATTTGTTGTTGGTTTTTAAAATGGCATCTAGAGGCTACATAATTTGTTTTAGAATCATTTAACGAAGAAAACAAGTCATTAGAAAATTTAACAAACCAAGTTACACAAAAGTAACCACATCTTAACTAAATTTACTTTTTAAACTCACCATTGCACTTAATCAAATAACGAAGAAGGCCGTTCTTTTACTGTAAAACCATGTTAATTCATCCTACACTAATAAAGAGAATATTGTTAATCCATTCACGACTGGCATCGATAAGGTTTGCATTTTTGCTTATTTTCAACTTGCGTTGAAAAAAATAATTGGTGTGGATGTAGGTTTAAACGAGTACTTTTTTGTTGTCGTTTATATTTTCAAATATGCCATATTGTTTACTATATATTTTTTATAAAAAAAAGTATCCAGTTAAATATAATTTCAAGCTTTATTATTGCGCTAAATAAAATTTTGTGACATTTATAGAAATGCACAATGTTACTCATAACTTGAATATTAAATAAATTTTTTATTCAGCATTGGTGCTCTTGTATGCTGTACTTTATGGTTACATAATTTAAAAAATTATAATAGGTGGTATGTATCTGTTATTTATGTATGTTTTAATAAACTTTTTTGCTGTGACATACTCGACTAGTTTATATTTTAAAATATTTATGCACTTGCAAATTTAAGTTTATGTTTGATTCGAAATGAAATTTTATAATATTATATTTGAAAAACTATGCTAAATTTGCCAAGTTAAAATGATTGTTCAAGAAAAGCGTGACAAAATACATTAATATTTTAGAATGTAGAATAATATAACTCGTTTGATTTTTCTGTGATGTTAATAAAGCCGTCAGTACATAATCGGGACCGACAGAGCCTACAGCTAAGGTGCTGAACCCCGGGGGGCGACACATTCAGCTTTATAAATCATTGATGTTATTATCCGCGAGGGGACCAGGTGGAAACAGCATGGGTTCGTGCCCTGTACGTCTCTCACACAGTGTCCGCCAAAAGAAACAACTCCATTACAAAGTGAAAGATACTTTTTTATTAGTGGTGTTTTGTAAATGTGTGAAGTCATCTATTAACTGTAGTTTTTAGTAATCTCCAGAATTTTTGAACATTAATTATGGGATAAATATTTTAACATCTTAATCAATTTTATGTTCCCAAATTTACATAATTTGGTAACCTTTCTTATTGCCTTTATATTTACTAAAATTTATAACCCTTTTGTTTAATAGAATTAATTTCTTCTTTGTTAATTAGCTTTTAATTTATGGTTTCAGACTTCTGTTGACTAACCTATCAACTTGAGGAAATATACACATATACATAATTATATTAATACCTTGTACAAATAGTTAACAAGTTGAATGTACATACGAGTGTTTAAAAAATGAATATTTTTTATAATAAAATTTATTTTTGTATTAAACTTACGTAACTTTATATAAGTAATTAAATAAATATATAGGTAATTACAATTGATAAACCATTTATAACTTTCATATAATATTTATAATATTAATGATAGATAATTATTAATAATATATCGCAATTTATACTTCACGTTTATATTACATTGATTGATTAACATTAATTTTTAAAGCAAATAAATTCATCAAGAGAATGTGTACATTTAAAAGTGACGACTTACTCGAGTCAATTGGAAAATTATACTACATACATCTTTCTTTTGTAATGTAAAAGTGATGGTTAGGTGATAAAATAATTATGATTTATTAAAAAAGTATTTTAATAATATCTAATAGTAACGAAATTACTGGTTTCATAAAATGCCGCAAATTGCTTTACGCCTTATTGAACTTAATAAAATTACAGACGTTGTTAACTGTACACATTATTAATAACGGAATAAATTTTATTTATACGTTTTATATAAAATTAACCAGTAATTGTATTTTATGTGCTATATCGGCTATGTAATAATTCATATATAAATCAAAATATCTCATTCCATATTATTTATTAGGTATAAATTAATACCATATGATATGCACCTAGGGGCTTGTCTTGTATGCAGTTTGTATGAAATAAAATATTTTATAAGATTGTACACATATTTTTATTATTACACCTAATACATATTAATCGTTTAATCCTCTAGTTTAAAATTGGTAAAAAACTGTGTAGTTCTTTACACGTTTTATTTTATTTAAAAAGAATCGCAAAAATCATAAAGTTTTACAGTGGCCGATGCCGAGCCGACGGTCGACACTTTAACGGTGGAGTGCGAGCGTCGAGCGTTACGTCAGCGTCGAGAATAAAGCAAGCTTTATTCTGGTTTTGCGCAAAAAATATTGCTTTATTGTTATCTACTGTAAATCAGGTTTTGTGTCGTGTGATACATTCTCTAACGCTTAATTTATAAAAAGCAGGTGAGTGTTTACATTCATTTTTTTCGAGTGCTACTCTTTCGTTGGCGATCAACTTGCCCAAAGTCAAGATGACTTACTAGAGAATACATATAATAAATGAAGCAGTAGCGGAGTTTACAGAATATCAGTACGTAAAAAAATTTTGAACATCCCATATTAAGAATGACTTAACATGGACTGTAACATCTGAAATAAATTGACCGAAGCAGCAAGAATAAAAGGCTGATAAACCAAGAAGCCTTCATTTAAAAACCGTAAAAAGATAAAAAAAATGTTAGAAGAAAATGTAGCAGTAACAAAAAGACAGACAATATTATAACGATTATTATGGCGCTATAAATAGCACTAAAAAATTGAAAATATGCAAAATTAAATAATTGTTAATCAATTTTTTATTTTTATTTTATAAATAAACTAAATACCGCGAACCTGCTAATTACATTACGATTCGTCTGACATAATTTTAAAAATAATTAAATTCCTATTATTTGAAACCTGAGCTTAATATTAAAATACATGTTTGTTTTTGTTAGCTTATTCGTATGCGGCCATTTGGAAATAATCGTGAAATAAGTGTCTTTATATCGTATTACAAAATTTTTTATTTTAAATTTTGATCATATTTTTTATTAACGTAATTTATTATTTCAAAAAATTTTAGTCAATATTTAAAGATTTTTTATTAATTTTCATTTTTATTTTTCCTGCTAATTCAAATATTCTAAGTCCAAACCTGCTAAATGTTAATTTATGTAGTACTTTTTATTGTTTTTAAATATTATTTTTCTATGTAAGTACGTATTCTTTACTTGACAGTTTTCAAAATACAAATTTATAGCAGGACATCGGTAGTCAGGGCCGTATTAGGAATCGTAAAGAGCCGTAAAGAGCATAACGAATGAAAAAAATAGAAAGAAAAAAATTATTAAATTCAAAACGCCTAAACGAACGACATGTTTCGGACTTATTCGTGGTATTACCCAACAAAATTGCCCTCAGTGGAAGGTTACATGATCGGTTGAAGAGAATGGTAAGTTTAATTTTATATTTTCTTTGTCAATATGAGCCTGATGAGGGCAATTTCGTTGGGTAATACCACGAATAAGTCCGAAACATGTCGTTCGTTTAGACGTTTTAAATTTAATAATTTTTTTCTTTCTATTTTTTTCATTCGTTATTGATTCCTAATACGGCCTTGACTACCGATGTCCTGCTACAAATTTGTATTTTAAAATTCATCTACTTTGTAGATTATAACGACCTCTATCTCAACTATTAATTTCTTATTCTTAGTTTTTACGGTCAACAATAAGGATATATGAAATTTTATTTCATTTACCGTTAATTATTTTTTTTTTAAATTTATTATTTTAACATTTTGTTTATTTTATTTATTATATAAAAATATGCCCGTAAAGAGCACTTAAAACTCTAAAATAGCAAAATAGCTCTAAAAACCGTAAATATGCAAAAATTAGCACTATAAAATTTCGTATACAACCTCAGGGAAGTGTGAAACAAATTTGTACCTTACTTTGAATATTCTAAGACTTACCAGAAAATATATGCATTTGCTAGAACTTCCGAACCCTGGTAATTACAAAAAATTTTGCCGAAAAATAATTTTTAGGTGAAGTACGTGAAGAAAGTCTATCATTTTCCAGTCTTTGTGAAAAAGGTATCTATCTACTTATCTATGATACATCTTTTGACTACAGCTACTTACTTTTTTGTTACTTAATTAACTGAATTGCCAGAATTTTAACATTACGTTTTAGTTATTCCGTCTAGAACCCGAAAAAATTGGATATGTTCAATATGCATAAAAAATTATTTTTGTATTAAATTAAAATTATTGATCCTTGTACACAAAAAAGGTACTTTTCCATAAGTGGTACTTGTTGTATAAATAGCTATTAAAGAACAAAAATTATAAAAATAATAACTTTATATTTAAATTGCAATTATTATTTTGAAACACTTTGTTTTTCTGAAAACTACATTATTCAACTGTTGCATTTTAAGTTTTATTTTAGGTTTCTTATACATTTTTAATTTTGTTTTAATTTAAAAAAAAGTTTTTATTTTGTATACGAAAATAGCACTAAAAACTAGTAGGCTTTTATTTTGAACAAAAAATATGCTTTACGTGATTTATTTGTAATTGTCGGACGCTGTAAACTACGAGTACAGTAGCTACCTACATACCATATAGTATACTTATTTTATTTAAAATCTTCTTCTTTTTATTCTTAATCTAGAACTACGTCTTGTTTTTTAACCATGTGATATACCAAATTTACACTTGGCATTCACGATTCTTTGAGCATTTGCATATATTCTGGTAGGGTGCTAACTTTGCCAGATGCATAGCCCTTAGATCAAATTCGGACTTCAGATCACAGCAGTGCAGTTAGCGCGACCAAGCGTCAAACTGCGGTCTCCCGCTCAGTTGCATGTCGATTTAAGCCTTACACTACACTGCTGATCTTATTTAAAATAAATTGGCAATGCGAAACCAATAGCAGAACACGTGATAGAATAGCAAATCTGTTTAATGGTAATAAATGCAAAATATCTGTATTTATGTGTTTTGTGCTATCAAAAGCTTTTTTTAAGATATATATTGTCGTGCTACAAAGAAATTTTTGCCCGTCCCTGATACTTTTGATAAATTTTTGAATTTAAAGTTTGTTGTATAAATTTTGTAAATGTTAGGTTGACGGAAAACTGACAAGATTGGGGGCTTTTTTGCTAAAGATGGCCGACGGAGCGGACGTGTGATTTTTGGCTCTTAAATTTTTGAGTAGTAGTTCTTTAAGATTGCGATTTTTTTGGATGCAATTTTAATATTAGAGTTGATTTTAATTTGAGTTAAATATAGGAAAGTAAAACTAGATTTGGAAGAGAACAACTTGTGAACTGATAGAGAACCACATTTGGATTGATAAATTGAAATCGTAAGTTTGATCCTGGAAGCAAATGTAAAATTTATAAAGTGTAAAATAAATTCCATTGAAAGTTTATTTAAATGTTATTCTGAACATTTTTAATGCAATATAATATAAAAATGGAAGTATTACAGGCTACCGAATCTTATGTTCAGGAAAGAAACAACAAGCAACATTAAGTGCTTGTTCACAATGTACGTAAGACATAAGACCATCATAACACAAACATAAGACGTAAAAATTAACCTTTGTTATAAAGTTTGAAAGGGGTTTAAAAGTTTATTTGTATATTTAGTTTATCTTTTTGTTATACGCATGCACAGTTTTATATATTTCTTATGTTTATTGTGAACACTTTTGCGGCTTATGTCAACATTATGTTTTATGCTTATGTTATCCTTATGCACATCTTATGTTTTATGTACATTGTGAACAAGCACTAAACCTAAATCTTGATATAACTGAAAGTTAATTTGGAAAAAATAAGAATTATTGCTAGTAAACATCAAGAAAATAGTTTTCCCGGTCAACCGTTATTTTTGTAAATACATACATAGATAGATCAGAAAAGAAAAGAATAAACGCTATCTGAACATAAATCAAAAATTGAAAAACTAAGAATAAACCAAATAAAAATACAATAGAAATAGACTTAAAAATAAATTTCTATTATAATTGTGTAGTATTTAGTTATGTATTGTAAAATATAAAATTTTATAATATTAAGAATTTAAGAATTAAAGAAAAAAAGCTAAAACTAATACGAAAAACTAATTAACAGAAAAAACAATTAATGTGTTTTTTATTGTGTTTTTTAAAAATAATCATGTTTTATTCTTTATTAATGTTCTTTTTAGTTTTTGTTAAATTTTTAAATAAGAGTATTTTTTATAAGATGGATTCTAATGTAATACACGAGCTCCAATTTTTCAACATATGTATTTGTACCTACATTTATTCATAGCTCGAAAGCCGTTGATTTTAGACAAAAATGTTTGATTTTTGTTAAAAAATCAACATTTCCGAGCCATGGCCACGTGAAAGTGGAAATTAAATAAAAATGATTTAAAGAGGCCTAACTCTCGAAAGCTTGAAATTAGAAAAAATGTTTTTTAGAAAAGTGTCCTCTAACACCACCTAAAGTTATGTAAAGTGTATCCGGAGACATCCTGCATAATAATAAAATAAAACCTAACAAATTAATGTTAAAATAAATAATAAATAATAAGAATGTTATTTTAACATCACATACTACTAAATACCACAAATTACTTAAAAATTTATTTTTTAAGTTATTTTCTATTTAATCCTGTATAATGTTAACGACTGCAAATTTGTTAACTATAGTCGAATTTTTTTTAACTCGCGTATGACTTATCGAAAAAATTGTATGAATCAAAACTTGCAAAACGTATGTCTTAGGGTTCTTTATATCAAACGAGATGTCAGATGTCATAATCTTTGACGAGATTATATGTCAAAAATCAAACGAGATGACAGTGAAAATCGTTAAAATCGACGTACGTTTAATTCATTTTCATTACAAAGTTACGCCGATGTATTCTTTTTTTCTGTCTCTTTTCTAATAGTTACTTTTTTCTAAATATGACAAAGATAACCAAATGTTATACGTTAACTCTCACTGAATTTGGAGATTAGTCATACGAGAGTTAAAAAAAGTTCGACTATATTAATAGGTCTATAAGGTTTTGATGTTATGGTGGCGCTAATTTTTCTGTCACTTCTTGCCAATTTACAGTGATTTTCATCGAGTTACTTCATTTATTGGTACATTAGCTACTTTCCCTATGGTTTCTTCTTGTTCCTTCCTATTATACTAATCCTACTCTCGTTTCTTGTTTTTTTTTGTTAATGTCTAAAATATTTAAAATTTTATTAAGGTAAATTTAAAGGTAAAATATCAGATCTACATCATATAACTCACGAGAACCACTTTTTCAGCTTTTTTTTACTTAAAACCATACCTACACCGGTACAAAATTTTAGTTGCACAACAGTATGCAAACATACTTCTGCCATTTGTAGAGAAAACTGAACAAGTTTTCCAACATCTTGGCATTTACTTAAATATAGCAAACTTAAGTTAACTGTCAACTTATGAGACATTGATAGTCTTGAGGCCGTGGATCTTTAATAGGTTTAAGATATACCCATCTAAAAATATAGTCTAAAACACACAGAGAAAATTAATATAAATATCTGCCAGTCAGTCGAATTTATTTCAGGTGCAGAAACGATAGGAAACCAGATATAAAATTTTTAAAACATTGGAAATGGTAAAAAAATATTTGTATTAGTTCTTGTAAGTGTATGGACCGGTAAGTTTGTCCAAATAATGACTAAAATAGATAAGAGTAATTCATCTTCGAGTAAACCAATGTAATGTAAAATATACAAACAATTTAATAATTAAAACATTATTTCTTTAATAACCACTAGTCTAAATTAATTAATTTTAAAATTATTAGTTTTCCAAGATTGTAGTTTACTACGTTTATTTAGGATTTATTTTTATCAAATGACTAATTTTCGTGACCTGTGGTAAATGAAAAGCGAAAATGTGTTATCGTTTTCCCGAAAAGTGGTTTTAAATTTTTTTTAAAAATTGTTTTAGGGTAATTCTAATAAATATTCAAAAGCTTACATTTAAAGTTTTTTTTTTTTCAAATTTACAAAATTTGTACTCATGGATTTTTGTATGGCCGACAAATTTGTAATCTTAAGTTTTTGCTTCATTTTTTAGGTTTCTGTTCTTAAAAAAAATTAACTTGGTTATTCAGTGGGACATTTTAAAACTTGACAGAAGAAAATGAACGATAAAATTGTCTGGACACTGTAAAATAGCGTTTATGTTGAAAACTCATAATTTGGGAACGATCGATATTCGAACCCAACACTACCGGTGTTGTAATTCCACACACCATTATATACTACTCTACATATAGTAAAGCTTCCGTACATTGATGATAAATTAATTTTTGAAATGCATATGTAGTACAAGGATAAAATAGCTGACGGTTTGAACCCTACACACATAATACATACATATTTAATTTCTTGTTCAAATATTGGCGTATTTGTACTTAATTCAATTTACAAACCTTTTTATTGTAATCGATCGACTCTAGTGAAATCAAAGTTTAATTTTATATGATACCTATCTATTACTACGTATTATTCTGAAGAGGACCCAAGCGAATTTCCAAAATCAGTGTGCATCAAACTGCACTCGCCCGAAGGGTTTACGTATAAATTGCATAGCGATTCCCTTCCCGTTTGCAGAGATAAGAGTATTAACGGGCTCTGCCGGGCATATGCTGTATTACCTTATCACACTTTTCCCTCGTCTAAATGATATCAGCTTTAAAAGCTTGTAAATTCACATTTTGTTCTAATATTAACTTAACAAGTTAGAATGGTTTATCGTTTGATTTTTGTATGCCTACCTATTAATACATTGTAATCATTTAAACTTTTTAATTTTATTCCGATTAATTATTTCTTATGTTATGATTAAATAATATTAATTGCTTAACATTATTGTGTATTGTAATTATTTAAATTTATACCTTACCATTTTAGCAACAACAACGCAGGTTTATAATTAAATTTAATAAAACAATAAACACTTACGTAATTGCTCAATTAGTAACATTTATTATAAATTCAATAGTAAAGATATTTCAAATTAATCTACTAAAAAGGCAGTTAATAAATATAAATGTAATATAATAATGTGATTAAAGATGACTGACTGACTGACTATACATAAAACAATTTGATAAATGAGGTCAAATGTTAGCAAGAAGTTAATTAGTTGTCTAGTGACTCTGGTGTGTTCATTAGTTTACAAAATATTCATCAAAGGCGGACGATTTGAAAAGGAAAACTGTAGAATGTTGATTATCTACACATTACATCCATAAAATTAAGTATTGTCGATAATAATGTAACAACCAAATATCGTAAATATGTAATTTTACAAAAAAATTATATTTTAGAAAAAAAAAATATAATTTGTTGTATTATTTTTCTAAACCAGTAGTTGTGTATATAAAATGTAATTAATGTTTTCGTAAAATAACTGCATTATAATATTATACTTTTCTTCGGGTTTCTGCTATATTATGGTTTAGGTGTCGTGTATAAGAAATAAATTAAATTATTTTTAAAAATTGAAAGGAAAACTTTATAAAAAAATCCAATTTAAAAACAATATGGTAATATCGATAAAAAATGGTATCAGGTTTTTGAATTTATATATCTATATATCTTAAATGTGAAGGTATAATTAATTTAGGGAATATTGTTATACTCTACACTAGCGTTATTCATTTTAATTCTTTTAGAGATATGATTCTAGATGAATTATTATCTAGGAATCCTTGATTATATTATAAGTTCACACCTTCGTGCTCAAAAAGTGGCACCCCTGCCGTACAGGTAACGGATTTTGACCCGTTTTTAGTATCGCGTGCTGATATTTCAATTTGCCGACCCGTCGGTCGTTTTTGTCTTGTTTTGATCCAGCACCTTTGAAATATTGGCCAGACAGCTTATAGTTTCATGCAACGTCATTCTTATTGAAAGAGTTATTCCAAGTGTCTAAACGAATTTAAAGTGAAATTTTAATCGAATAATACCACGCTAACTTAAATTGTATATTATCTCGACAGGACAATACCACCGCACTAGAAAAAGAATTGTATTTGTTCGACAAATTTAACGTCAGGGTTATAATATACTATAATTATTATATCTACATAATATATTATACTACTATGTAATATTATGTACTATATACTACTTATACGTATAGAATTAAAAAATCAAGCTATTTACTATATTATATAGTTTTCAATCAAATTAGCGTTAGTATAGAAAATTTACAAAAACTAATTATAAGCTACTGAAGTATTACGTACAATACAAAGTAGAAATATAATGTTATAAAATATATAAAATATTTTATTATTATACAAATAATAAAATTAAGTATACAAACAGTCGAGAACATCATAAAGATGCCGAATATATTATTAATTATAATATAATAAATTATTATGTTTTGAATATTACGTAAAGAAAAAAGAAATTAAACAGCGCTAACATCAAATACATTTTTGTTTGTTTATTTATTTTTCTATTTATTATAACTATGTGTTTTCAACTTTATTTTAAATTAGCTGTTATCGATAATTTTATTTAAAATAATAATTTATTTATGTTGAGGTTTTCCATATCAATGTTTTCGGAATAGATTTTGATATTTAAAAATGTTTTCTGTGACGTAGTTTAATTATTTCGTTCAATATCCATCAGGATATTGACGACATTTTATCGATTATGTTTTATCTGCTGCTTTGCAGTTTATGATAATTAATTTTATGTTAATAAATGCGATTTTATGAAACACCAAAGACGTAAATGCAACGTGTACCTAAGGCAATAAATACACAAAAAAATAAATTGAATGCACACGTGATCTGAAAAGAATTAGCTTTAAAGTTTATTGGTTTAAATTAAGTTGTTTCAACTTATAATGGTCGCTATATTCCTTTTAGTTTTGTACTTCATTATTTCAAATACCGTGAAACATAAGTGTTGTGTTCACGTACTTTATTACCAACTCGTTTAATTATTATTTATTCTAAAACTAATTGTCATCATATGAGCAAAATAATAATAGAATCTACCGTGAATAATAAGAATATTAAAAACAAGTTAAAATATAAAAATTAAACTATAAAATAAAGACGCGTACAAGCTTTCTTTTCTTTGTTTTTTCTGTACGAAATTGTTGTCAAATTATGTGTAATACGTGAATTACATAATATACAAAGTTTTTATTTCAAAATTAGGATAAAATCAAGTAGCGTCAGATTTAGAGCATTTACGACCATTCCAATTCACCGATTCTATACCAATTTATTTGCCAAGATTTATTTTATCAAGCAAAATATGGGGTTTTACGTCTTTTTGAAAATCGAATATAACTTAAAAAAGTTTTTAGTAATTTTGTGGTATTTAGTAGTATGTGATGTTAAAATAATAAAATTGTTAAATTCTTTGTAGTATGTAATTATTTACTTAACAGTTAAAATTTATTATTTTAACATTTTATTAGTAGGTTTTATAATTTTGTGAAAATCTACATTTTTTTCTTCTTCGTAAACTTTTTATCGAACTGAAGCAAGTTAAGATTTTAGATATTTTTAATATAGGTATTCTTTGTAGGATTTCTTCACATTCTCTGTAACAGAGAGTATGGGCTAATTGAAACTTTTCATCCCCAATTTGCCCAAATTGTAGTAATTAATTTTTTGAACTTTTTTATTGAATGTGCTGCAAATCACATGTTCTAATTAATAATTCAGCTTAAATATGACAATATCGAATTAAACAGCAAAATCAAATTGATAGTTTATGCTGACGCCTTAAAATAATTCTTCTAATTTTTAAAATGTTTTCTGACGTGATAACGTTTTATAAATTGATATACCGGCTGCACGCACGAAAATTTGTCACGTTCCGCAAGCAAGAGCGCGGAACAACCGAGAGAAAGGCACGAGCGGATTTGCATCATACATAGACATAATTTGCATTATAAAATGCCATTAAAAAAAACTTTTCCGGCATGAGGTTTGATCTCGCGATCATCAAATGATGTAATTATGTTTCATGCACATAACGCACTTGCCTATTGAGGGTTAATGTAATAACATAGTTTTAATTCGTATTATCTGTTACATAAACATAATTCAAGTCAATTCATAAAAGTATGTAATTTTTCATCAATGTTTTCTTATGACGTTATCACGTAAAATTATCGTCCGTAAACCGACTTTACAGACAACCCGAGTGCCACGTGTTTTTAACAAACTTTAAACTTATCACTCTGAAAAAAGTTTTTTAACAAAATTAGACTTTTGACAGATGCATCAAAAACCCTTTTTTTTTCTTATTTTTAACATAAACGATAAACTACTTATCGGAAAAATTTCTGCTTTCGCGCGATTGTTTATTGTTATATGCGATAAAAATTCGGTTTTTTAACTTTTTATCGTAAATTCAACCGTTTTGCCGTAAAAAAGTTAAAAAAATTAGAGAAAAAATATATATCTCTATTCAAAAAAATTCAAAAACTTAATGAATTACAGGAACTGTTTTATACTTAATAACTCTTTTTAATTAGCACATGAAAATTCTTAAATCTATATTTATAAAACGAAAATAAAATAAAGTTATAAATTTTCATTGATTTCCAAAACCTCATACTCGATTGTATTGATTATAAAATTGGTTTATGAAATCGATGACTGAAGCTCGATTCGGTTGATTGCGAAACTTACCTTTAATTCGTTCTACAATTTTCAAGCTTGTAAAAAGAACATCTATTTTACTCACTTTTACTTATAATATAGAAGTAGGTATTATTTATAAATTTTTAAACTTTTTATTTAAAATTTGTATAAATACAAAGCAGATGCATTTAGACAAAAATAAATTTTCAATTAATAAAATCTATTCATATACTTATACTACATTATATCTTTTTTCTTTTAATTTAACATATTATCTTGTTATTTAATTAAAAGACAAGTTAATGATTTATTAGTGACTTAAGAAAGGACGTTGTAATAAATGATGTGAAATAAATTAATAAAGGACTAATGTGATGCGATGAATAGAATACGTTAATGAAAAAGAAACAATAAAAGGTGAGTAAATTAATCTAAATACCATCGACTTACTAATTCTGTACAGCTTTAATCGAGCTGAGATGTAGTAGTAATTAAGCAATACGAGTGCGCGTTGCTAATTATTAATAGGATGGATAATATTTAAATTTATTACGAAGTAATTCTATAATACTTTATATGGATTTATAACTGAAGTTGAAATACCTTGTGGGACGTATATTTATTAACAAGATATTTTTTAATGTTGATGTTTCTCAAATAATTATAACCTAATTACTTTATTATTCATTTCAAAAAAGCCTTTTTTAATTCTGATAAACGCTTTGATTTTCAGAGTTTTTGGATAAAACGCGAGAAGATTCAACAGTTGCCTCGCACTGACAGGTTGACAAGTGACTCAATATAACTGACAAAAATCGTCCCAATGTTGCAATAATGTCATTCAATCTATAATGCTTTATAATGTAATACTTTATTGTTCACTAAAATGTCACCCAAATTATAAATATTTTTTTATTTATAAAAATTAAAAATATAATCATAATGTTTTAATTTAATCAATAAAGTCTTTACAAAAGTATGTAAAGTTGGTTATATTTTCTGTATACTATGTAACTTCGACTATGACATAATAATTTTTATAGATTGAATAATTGTGAAACTTGAATTAAATCAGGGGTATTTTATAAAATTACAGTTTAGTTATTAGTTATATTTAAGTTTAATTAGAGCTTGACAACTTTAATGGGGCCGGCCACTTTGTAATGTATTGAAAAAAAGTTAGACATTTTAGAAGCACTTGTTTCTCAAAAAAGCTTCTCTAAAATGTCTTTTGGTTGGCATTCTTTTTTAAACTTCTCTATTCAATTGTTCCATTTAGTCATTTTTTGTAAATTTTTAATGTTTTGAATCGATTAATTTTTTAATGAGGGTCTATAAAAGACAGAATTGAAGTTGTTAATAAACTTAAAAAAATTAAATTCAAAAAATTTTTTTTATTTTGGATTGCCTACTTTTCCATACTATAGCTATAGAATGGAATGGAATAATAATGTGTGGAATAACACAGCATTTCAATCACCAAGATCCTGTCGCCCCATTCAGATACTGCAAACTACAGAAACTGAGACCGTTATTTTGAATCAAAAGAAGAACATTGAGGATCAAATTAACAAGTTCACAACTCATAAATTTTTACTGGATGATAGTTGGAGTGTACGTGTCCATTTTTCTTTGTTTTTAACATTGATAGACGGCAAAGTACTGAACATAATAACAGGTACAAGATCCATGCAAACTTGCTCTATCTGCAATTCGACTCTAAAGTTCTTCAATGACCTGTCTAATAAGCAGAAGGGTCTATTTTTACCGGACACGAATTCGTTGATGTACGGACTCCATTACATGCGTGGATCAGGATACTAGAATGTTGCTTGCATATTTCATACAGGATTCCTATCAAGGTCTGGCAAGTAAGATCTCCTGATCAAAATGTTATATTTCCTCAGCGGAAAAAAGAGGTTTAAGAGATTTTGTGGGAAAAGTTGGGATTGATAGTGGATAAACCAAAACCAGGAGGCTCTGGTACTACAAACGATAAGAATACAGCTCGAAAAGCTTTTGAAAATCCCGAACTTGCCAAACATCTTGGGCTTGAGTGTGAATTACTTCGTAAATTAAAAACAATTTTAACCGCTTTGTCGCAACAATCCACTTGCGTTTCAGAAACTTTGTGATTCTACTGCTCAATATGTAACTCACTACAACTGGTACCCTATGCCTTCAACGTTACATAAGATACTCATTCACGGAGCAGAAATCATTAGCACGAGCGTTTTACCGGTGGGAATGCTTGGTGAAGAAGCTTCTGAATCTCGCAACAAGGACTATAAAAACTATAGACAATCTCAGAGCAGAAAACACAACCGCCAAGCTAATATGCATGATATGTTCTATAGAGTGATGGATTCCTCCGATCCACTCATATCTGCAATGAGTGTTCAGTCACGACTTCAGAAAAAGAAATTTTAGCCTATTTCCGAAGATGTCAGAGTTTTAATTGCTGTGCCTCAAATATATGTGCCCCAAGGAGACGCAACATTTAGTTCCGATATAGAAGATCAAGAAGATAAAGAAGCTGATGATTCAGAAACTGTAATGCTTCTAGACGATATTGAATTGACCGATGAAGAAGAAGATGGAATTCAACAAAATGCGTAATTGGAAAGCATTCGAAAATGTAAGAGGCAAGAGAACTCACTAAAATCAAGCACTGCGAGTAGTGAGAGGCAAGGGGACTCACTTAAATCAAGCACCCGGAAGAGGAAGAATTCTACCACGTCCACGTCGTTTCCTCTGGGTCATGCTAAGAGTAGAATAACCTACGTAATTTTCTCAGCTTCATGAATATCGAATACTTTTCCTGGAATTGAAGTTACATATTCAATCTGCTATAGATTTTCAAATTCATGAAAGACATTTGTAATCATGTCTAAAATTAATTTCGCGAGAATCGGTTTAGTAAAAAAATATTTTGATTGACATTTTGGGTCCGCTATTCCCAATTTCGGGATTTCGATATCAAATTTGGAATCAGCAGCCTTCTAAACCCCCCAGTACTAAGGTTCACTCGAATATATGAGATTTTGGTCATTTCGGCCGTCATATTGGATTCGCCATTTTGAATTTTTGACATCAAATGTGGAATCAGCAACCTCACAAACCCCCCAGTACCAAGTTTCATGCAAATATATAAGATTTTGATCATTTCGGCCGCCATATTAGATCCGCCATTTTGAATTTTGAATTTTTGACATCAAATTCGAAATTAGCAATCTCGAAGACATCAAACAAAAACTTGACTTTTGGCCACGGAATCGGGTCTCCTGGCCCACTGTGTATAGGATTGAAAAATATGTACTTGCCGTGTACATGAAGTTCATATTTATGTAGATATGAAAATCAGCAATTTTTCAATTTGGAGCAAAAGTAATTTAATATAATAAATGATATCGTCGGTTTAATTTTACAAATGGTATAAGTTCCAAAACTGTATGGTGACCAAAAAAAAAACAAATGAAAATATTATCCTATCAAAATATTACAACAGAATTCGTTATAGTGTACGTACCTATCTATTAAAACTTATAGTTAAAAATGTAACAACTAAACAAACGCTCCGAAAGCTGTTATTAACAGATAATTAACCTGCAATAAGAAAATAATAAAGATTTCGAAGAAGAAATATAATATTATTAATTTTCAGAAGGTACCGCTAAAAATATAGTTAGTGTTGATGGCTACTTAATGATCTGAGAACCTAAAGTCATATTAAGATTAATGCGCTTCCTCACCAATAATAACATCGATGACGTTTACAATTTTAGCTCATTTTAAATATTTTCTCATCATGCTACAATTTTATAATCAATCAAAGTACATAATGGACACTTTTCATCATATCAGAATATTACAGTATTGTTGTAATCGACTTGGTTAAAATATTTATTTATAAAGTTAAAATAAATTAATACTTTTAGGTATTTATCAAAAATAATAATCAACATTTAAAAATAAACATAAGAAATTTTGTTTGTTTGTTTATTTGTAGAAAATATTTAAAGTTAAACTATTATTGAAAACTTTTATAAAACTAATCACAAATTTATAAAACTTTAAGTAAAAATTTAATCAAGACTGCGAAATAATTTTTGAAGTTGATCAATGATAGTAGGTATCAAAAGGTAAATATACCAAAAAATGTGTGTACATAAAACCAAGAATTTTCAAAAGAATTCCAATGACTATTAGAAAAAGAACTTCATTTCCTTATTTCATATTTTGTTGGCTCATTTGTATTTGTCGTAATCAATTACGATTCAAAACGCAATGAGCTTTACCACGAAGTTTTTATATCTACGGTCAAAGATTATCACAAGTCCGAATTACAATAACTTCCAGCGAATATTAACTTTTCCAAGGACTTTCGCTGATTTTCAACCAATAATTTTTTAAGGCATTTTAGAAAAGGAAAATCAATTGAGATTGATACTTTTATCGTCAAGTTTTCTTATCAAAATATTTCGTTTTTGTAAAATATTAATTCTAAACCAAATAAATTATTTAATTTAGTAGCTACTAAATTTCGCTTTAAAATTTCTCAAAATTAATAATCGCAATATAAAATAAAACCATCTTTTAAAATTTATTTTCAATTCAAATCAAACTTATTTGAAATCATCAAATTAATAATAATAATGATTTAATCAGTAGTCAGGAAAATTATTATTATTATTATATAGCATTTACATTCGGTTGAATATTGCTATCCCGCTTGGGATTTCCAAATCCGTTTGAAGAGGAGGATTAGCCCCCATTAAACATTGCTCACTTTTATTTTTTTTCTATCTATCCTATCTTCCTTACAATTTTGCATGTCTCGCTGCCTCTGTGACAATTTCTCTCCAACTCAGTCTGTCCCGTACCTTCGTCTGCCACTCTTCAACCTCCATCGCTCTCAGGTCGTCTGTCACCTGGTCCCACCATCTTATTTTTGATCTTTCTCTTGCTCTGTCTTCATTCGGTTTCCATGTTGTTATTTTTCTCACTATATTGTCTTCGCTTCTCCTCATAATGTGTCTCAGCCATCTTATTCCTTGCGACTTGATGTATTTCACCAGATCTTCACCTTGCATCTCCTCTTCTATCTCGTAGTTCATCATTGCTCGGCATACACCGTTGTCTTCTTTTTTTGGTCCCAATATCTTACGTAGGATTCTTCTCTTAAATACTCTTAGGCGTTCATTTTCCCTCTGTGAAAAGCACATTGTCTCTGCTGCATATGTGACCACCGGTCTAATCAGCGTTTTATAGATCTTGATCTTTGTCTATTTTTTCAGTTTTTTATCTGATAGCACTGCCTTGTTAGCGTAGTACGCTCTGTTACCAGATTGTACTCGTCTTCTTGATTCTTCTTGTTTGTTGCCATACTTGTTTACATGTATCCCCAAATAGTTGAAGCTTTTTACTTCTTCAAAGCAATGGTTACTTATTTTAATCTCTGTTTGGCCAGGCAAGACATCCTTGTCGCATTTCATATATTTGGTTTTTCCCTGATTTACCAGCAGTCCCATTTCTCTTGCTTTCTTTTCCATTTTCGCAAACATTTCCTCCATTCTTTTACGGGATCTCGCCATTATTACCATGTCGTCTGCATAGGCTAAGATCTGTCCCTTTCTTGTGGCTATCGTTCCATTTATGTCCATTTCTCTCACTATCTTTTCCACTACTATATTGAAAAGCGTTGCTGACAAAGAATCCCCCTGTCTTACTCCGCTGTTGATCATGAAATGTTCTGTTGTGCCTTCTTCGGTTCTAACACATGCCATGGTGTTATCTAGGGTCATTTTTATTAGTCGTATCAATTTATTTGGTATTTTCATCTCCTTCATCGCTTCATACAGTTTTTCTCTGTTGACCTTATCAAACGCCTGCTGAAAGTCCACGAACAGCATATGAATCTCTATGTTGTGCTCATTTGACTTTCACGAAAATTACCGAATTTAAATCTAACTGAAAATTTTTGGCGGATGCACTATGGGAAAGCAACCAACTGCACCTCAAAACTCATTGATAGAATGATAGAATTTTGCAGTTTACTGCAAGCAAATAAAGTTATACTCACTGTTTAGTGTTTAAAAATATAACTAAAATTAATTTAAACAAGAGAAATGCAAATATTAAAAACTATTGGGTAGCTTCAGGATTCTAATGAAAGTAAACAGGATAGTAACAAATGTATTTGAGAATTTTCATAAACATGTTTTAAAACTTTGTAAATTTTTATCACTGATAAAAATTATGTAGTAATTATTATTGCAATGCTAAATTAAAAAAGTTAAAATTTTGAGCAGTAAAATTTATTAATTCATTTTAATTTAATTCATATTAAAGCTTTTCTTAAAATTTGCAATAAGCTTAAAATAAATTAACTATGTATAATTTGCGTGAACTTTTTATATTATCTTGAAAGCTGTACGTATTTGTTTATTGTGGGTACTTAAATTTAGTAGTACTAGGTATATGCTCAATTTAACTGTCGAAGTAAGTTATTAAGATATCAGGTGTTGGAAGTTGTAGCCAATTTAGGCAGGTGGTAATGAGGTTTTTCAAGTAGGAGGGGCAATTCATTCTGTTCCTAATTACTCTGCCCATTTAAATTTAATCAAACCAAGTATAGTTAGAAGGAAGCAATTTTTTATATTTTAAACTTTTATATTTAAGTTGTGTGGGTTTTAATTTTACATAATTTTAAACTATTTTTTTTACTATACCTGCTTAAATATAAATGCGTTTTTAAATATAGGTTTGTGGAGTATTAGATATTAATTTAGATAAGCTATTCAAATTTTAACTTGTTCATAATAAAACCAAGGTAAAACATTTTAATCGAAATTTGATTAATTGTTTATAAACCTAATAATTACCGAACTACCGTTCTATATAAAACACATGTTTTATTATTTTTAAATTTAATTCAATTTTATTAAAACTTGAAGCTAACTTCACTTTTGGGGTTATTTTAATACAATTTATTATAGTATACAATAATTATTATGGTAGGTATGTCAAATCGATAAACCAAGAAATGTTCTGGATTAGTATTTTGCTTTTGGGAAAATATTTTTGTTCTTTATTCTTTGCTTCCACACAAATGGAAAGCAATAAAATAATACATTTTTAGTTAACGATGTTTTAAAAAATCCCAAAAATTCAATTCAAACTATTAAGAAAATTATCTCAAAAATTACACGGAAAAATTATACATTTTAACTTTTATGAAAGTGATAAGCAATATTGATGGAATATTTTTCATCGACAAGATCCAGGTAGTAATTGCTAGTTAGCAGAATTTTTGGTTTTAATTAGACCTTTTTTTTACAGAAATATCTCTTTTAGAAAATCGGAACAGAGAATTTAATGACTTGAAGGGCCTCAATCAATTCTCGCATTAAAATCATCAAACTCCTTGTACCGTTACCTGCAAAGATTTTCTCGTCGTAACGTAAAAAAAATTATAACCGGTACTACCCTACAGTAAAAGCTGTAACCCATATATTTCTACATCATGAACCGCCACTGTTAATTACTTTAATAAGTATGATGTATCTTCGGTGTCTGTTTTTTACACCATTTTTGTACAAAGTTTTATGATTTGATTTCATTCCACCTCGAGAAACTTAAAATTAGATTTATATGTTTTAAATTTTGTTTAATAAATACGAAGTAATAAACTTTGAATAAAAAGTTTTTGTAGTTGACCCTGACAAAGTTAAAAATAATTCTAATTTATAGAATTAATTTTGATTAAAATATTTTATGTTTCAACTTTCGATGTTCATCTTTTCGTATGAATTTTAATTTAATTGTACCTAATTGAGTAGTCCAAAAAAGAACCAAACATGTTTAGGCGACTAGTTGAATTCTAATTTTCTCTCAATTTCTTTAAAAAATATTTTTCTTTAATTAATGAAGTAAAAAGTATTAAAAAATTTAAGTTATCAGTTTCTACAATCTAATAGCCCATATAAATCAGTTTAAACCATTTGACGTCTGTTTGGACTGTTTCAAGTATGATTAAATTTTGATTGAAAATTCTCAAGTTTTTCAAGAAACATATGAAACAATTTAGTTGAATTAGTTTAAAACTAATCAAGATTAGTTAGGTAGTTAAACTTTATATAACATAGTAAGTAAATTATTACGATTACGATTACGATATTTTTAACTTAACTTTTTAACTTTTTAACTTTAACTTAAAATTATTGTATTTTAAAATTTTAGTCCAGCTATTGAATCAATTAAGCAGCCAATAATTTAAAAGTTTAAAAATTATTAAAGTAATAAAATTGGACTTCGAATGTGTTCTCATGAACCTTTTTAATTATAATAATAATTAACAAAGCATAATATTTCAATAAGTGGTAAAAAAATTTAAAAAAATCAGTAATTTTGTTTTATATAGAAGCGAGTTTTATTTATATTGCATCATAATTTTGTTAGCATAACCGCACTACCCTTTATTGTCACCCTCCTTCCCTCCGAAAACCAATTAGTGGAACAGAGATGAGTTGAAATAGCCATCTTACTCTTGCCCCAATTAATTACTACGACCCTTTCCTACCGTATCCAACTCGCGAAGATTGGCTTTAATGGATTTTGTACCAAAACATATTTTATGATTAAACCGGATTTGTTTACAAAGGAAAATTGGTGGTAGTTTAATGAATAACAGATTTATATTTGTAATTAGGTTGTTTTATCTTTTAAGTTAATTTAAAACTGGTTTATCAAACAATTTAAATTAAGAAAATTAAGACAATTACAGAGGTTTAATTTTATTTTTAAATAAATTAACGCGGCAATAAAATCAAAGCAGAAAGGAATTTCAGATATTATTATTATTATTTTAAAATTTATTACACAAAAGTATGAAAATTTGTATAAACAGACAAAAGAAATAAAAATACAATTTTTAGTTTCGGTTTTACAAATTGAAGAGTGTTGTAACGATGTAAATAATATCATCAAGGGGAAAATAGGCTGTTTGTAACAACCGGCATGTTTAGCTTACAGCTTTCATAAATTTTCATTTAGTTACCGCATGAACATGATGAAGGTAAATAAAGTTGACTAAAAAGTGGTTTCATGATATTTATGCTGACAAAATTTTATACGGTAACAAATAAAGAAGAACTGGACTATCCATGCTATGAAAAATAATCAATATATTATAATTAAGTTTTACTAATTTGAATTGTAAAATTAATTGAGGTGATTACTAATACTGAATTATAATCGTAGGATAATAATTACAGAGCAATTGTAAATTTCTCGTATAAAAATGCGAACCACTTTTAAATCACTTCATTTATGGATGCACTATCATTATGTAACTTTCAAAACCTGAATGTTCTTCAGATTTACTATGTAGTGTGGGCAGATGTGTAATTCCACATGTTTGTTCATTTATGATAAAAATTGGCATTTTTTATTGAATTGTCTGATGCTGGAAACTTACAGCTGGTATAGTTGACGAATATTTGTTACTTGCGGATGCTTGCCATGTCATGGAAACGAGTGAATTTGTACCAATCTTGACCAATAAAATACATTTATCGGAAAACATAGACAAAGCGATGCTTTCCGAATGCCTTCTCGAGTGAGAAAGCGAGGCATTCCTAGTCACATAACAAGTCGACTGGTAATGTAAAATCGACTGGTAATGTGTTTTCATTACTGGTCACTTATGTCACTTTTGTATATCATATCATTCGTATTATAAAATGCCATTAAAAAAAGTTTTTTCGAAGTGAAGTTCGAACTCGCGATTACCAAACGACGTTATTATGTTTCAATCACTTAATGCATTGCACCATGAAGGGTTCATGTAATATAATTGTTTTAATATGGTCAAGATTATTAACATGTGATAATCATTTTTGAACATTACTGTGTAAGTTATGAATTAAATTTTATTTCAATTTTATGTAACATGTAAAAATTAATTCTAAAATGAAATTTCGTGAACATTTAAATTTTACTTTTTATAAATTTTTAAACGTAAAATATTAACATATAATAAAATTTTAGAAAATTAATGTAACGCACTTCGTGCGACTAAGAAGGGTAGTATAAAAAAATTTAAGTAAAATATTTACAAAGCGGTCACCCATTCATTACTAACCGCGCCAAACCTATCCTGACCTTATTGATCAGACAAATTGGGCTACTTTCAGTATGCCATAGACGTTGCATTGCATTACTTTTATTTCATATGACAGACTATTTAAATCATAATAATATTATATTATACGATTTTTTTTGTATAATAGCTAATTTTTATGTTTTCCGATAAAAAAGTATACTCACCTCGACTCGAAACATTATCCGTTACTGGACGTTACTGGGTTATTGGATAGCTGCGCGCCCAGTAACGGATAAATTTCGAGGCTCGGCCAGTAATATACTATTTTCGGTTGAAGATACTTTCCACACAAGGCAACGGGTGTATTTTTTATTATTTATTTTGCATTTTGACCACTGACGTTGTCAATGTTGCACTGTATTGGGAATATATCCTCCAATCATTACAATTAAATTGTATGTATAGTATTTCAGTGTCTACACTGCAACCTTGGAGCGTACTTTTTTAACTCGAAGAAAAAGTTTTACAATCAAAACTTAAACTGACACTAGACGAATCTTTATATTAAATTTTAAACGTTTTAAAAACAAATCAGGTAAGTATGTCACGACAGATTTATTTGTCGTGTTATTCCTAATTACTTTATCATACGAAGTCTGAGAAAGTATTGTACTCGTGTAGAAAAAAAAATTGATATTTTGATGAATTTAGACATTTTGGGGTCCCAGAAGCGGAAAATCGTCATTTTCAAAAAATGTCTGTATGTATGTATGGATGTATGTATGTATGGATGTATGTATGTGGTTAAATTTTGTGTTTGCTCTACCTCAAAAAGTAATAGAAATTTTTTAACAAAATTTTTTATTTAGTACATAAATACATATTGAGACTTAGAGCTGATTAGATTTTGGTTAAAATCGGTACACGGAAAAGCAAAATAAAACAAAATTTTGTAAATTAAAAAAAAATTTTTTTTCTTATTTTTAAAATTTTATTTTTTAATCATATTTTTCACTAAAATAATAATAAAAAAATCGGTATACGGAAACGCAAAAAAAAATAAATAATATAAAAAAAAATAATAAAAAAAAAATTTTGCAAATAATTTTTTTCTTATTTTTAAAATTTTAACTTTTTAATATATTCTCCTCCAAAATAATGTTTTTTTTAAATTCTTTTAAATTTATTATTATTTAAAAGTATGATAAAGTTATGGGCATGGCCACATCCGATTTTTTGTTATTATAACTTCAACAACATCTTAAATTTGACATCATATTCATTTAGTGCTATAACTTAGTGTGGGTTTTGACTGATTACTTCATTTTTTTAATGCTTTTTTTTTTAATTTTAATTTTTTTAATCATAAGACACTATCTGGAGGTTTGATATAACCCACCCAGGAAGAAAGTTTTTACTTTATCATACGAAGTCTGAGAAAATATTGTAATCGTGCAGAAAAAAAACTTGAGATTTTGATGAATTTAGACATTTTGGGGTCCCAGAAGCGAAAAATCGTCATTTCCAAAAAATGTCTGTATGTATGTATGTGTGTATGGATGTATGTATGTATGTGGTTAAATTTTGTGTGCGCTCTACCTCAAAAAGTATAGAAATTTTGTATTTAGTACATAAATATTGAGACTTAGAGCTGATTAGATTTTGGTTAAAATCGGTATACGGAAACGCAAAAAAAAATAAATAATATAAAAAAAAAGTAAAAAAAGAATTTTGCAAATAATTTTTTTCTTATTTTTAAAATTTTAACTTTTTAATATATTCTCCTCCAAAATAATATTTTTTTTAAATTCTTTTAAATTTATTATTATTTAAAAGTATGATAAAGTTATGGGCATGGCCACATCCGATTGTTTTTTTTTTACAATAAAGCTGTTTTCATTGGTTTATGTTTCACATTACCTATTTTTACCATCTTCGATGCTCCCTCAAAGCGATCGTCTTGGTACACCACTTAGTAGCAAACATGCTAAACCAGATAAGTTCCTTTTGGACTGCTTTATTATGCTGTTGACAGTATTCACCAAAGGCAATTATTGCAATATTAATTCAATAATTTATCGAGTTTATTTTTTAAATTGTTTGGTATTGAATATTCAAAATCGGTTAAAAATGATTAAGACGTTAAAAATAATTATCATTTAACAATGACTTTAAAGGAGGGTGATTTGTGAAACCCCTGTAATGGTTAATTGAAAATTATGAAAAATACAAAGGAATTAATTTCTTTAAGTATTTTGATTGAATAATCAGTGTAGTCCACAAGTTAAATCTTGATTAACTGTTGGTTTTAATTAAAAATGCGATGATTACTGTTTTGAATAATTATTTAAAAAATAACACGTATCACGCACAAATAAGTATAAGATTCAACATCTAAATATTGCATGACTGGTCAGAAAATTCTTTTGCTTAATTTTTCAGAAAATTGAGTTGTATCATGCTAGTACAATAGATTTATAGTGCATAATACAAAATGTATAGAGCGGTGTAAATGGTGTTGATAAAATATACCTGGTTGATTAATACAATATTTAAAATAGTCCGCTATTAACAAATAACGAATACCCGGTAGCGCCGTAATAACGTTTTAAGGTTGAAAATTAACTATAATTTAATCTCCCCGACAAGTTTTTTATTTGGAATTTTTTTAATTTCTTGTACATAACTAGGTGTCAGGCACGCTATGTTAAAAATAATCACTCAATAAAAGTCGGAATGTTCAGGTGAACTCATAAAGAAAATGAGTTTATTACTATTTGCAAAAATTAATAAACCAAAAGCAGTAAAAAATATGCATGTTTATTAAAAAAAATAATTTAAAACGTATTAAAGATTTCTTCGATTATTTTCGCATTTCCTATTTCTTTCTCACTTAATTCTCAATTTTTATAATTTTAATTTATTATACTACAATAGTATCGATTTACACATATCACGAAATACTGCCATTCGGTACGTGCAGCTAGGCGCTGCTTTGGCACGAGCAATACGGTGCTAAAAATACACGGTGCTAAACAAGCTAATTTATCGTAAGAGCTAAATTATCCTAATTTAACAAAAGAACTAATTCAACGAAAGCCCATTCAGCGTGAAGAAGGATTGGGGTGCTAAGTTATAAAGAACAAAGCTTGTTAGACCAAGATTTGTTTGGTATGCTGCACTAATGTACATTAGTCCGCTATTTTTACAAAACGCGAAAATTTTGTTTGTTTATTTTTTTTATAATTTCATAATTCTTACGTTTTTAAGACTAAATTACATGCTTTATTTGGAACCAAAATGACATTTAGTGGCTTATTTGTAAATACGAAACACATTTCACTCGTCCGTCAATCCTACAGATTCTCTATATGTCTGTATTTTCGTACAGTCCACTTTCGCTTCTTGTGTAAGCTGTAAGCCCAAGTCTAATAAATACTAGAAAGTATAGAAAGAAAAGTATTTGTAAGAAAATGTTAACTAAAATTTTGTAATAAGAATTATTAAATGTTTAGAACCATATAATATATTGCAATGGTTCTCGAGTGCTCGAAGCTTGCTCTTAAATGCGGGAGTAAAGACGGTCGTATCTCAAGGTGAGTTCTAATACGTTGAAACAAGTGACGTCTTTTTTAGCAATGGAATTCAAAATAAAATAAAAATTTTTCTAATGCAAATAATTAATTCGTCTTCTAAAAATTATAAAATCAAATCTAATTTAAATTCAATGTAAAATGTTTAATAATTTTAAAAGGGAACGAAGTTTGATTTCTCTTATCCAAATCGGCCGTTTATCTTATCAACCATTTGTTCCTCTAAATGCAATTTTAAATTTTTCTAATTTCGAATTCGCATTTTACACTACCGATAGATGGCGCTGTACTAAAGCAATATGTCCGACCTATGCGGTATTGGAAATCGTGTTTTTTAAATCAATTTGGTTTACATTAGTGAATTTTATAATTTGTAAGATATTTAATGGTAAATATATAAAGAAAAACGTGAAAAAAGATTGAAATTCACTTAATTCATAATTTATTCAATGTAGGTAACTAACTATTAAATTTTCTTTAAAAAAAAATGGCTACTGAAAATGCATCATTATTATACTTTCATTAGCAAAAATATTTTATTATTTAGATGCTCTGCCATCTTCTAGATGTATCAATGAAGAAGAAGCAGTTTTAAATGCCAAACACCTCATTACTTGTGGAATTAAACACCAAGATGCCGATGCTATCGATATATTTGCTTTGTGCTTGCAGACCACTGCTTTAATAGAAAAACCTCATGAAATTCAATGAGCTTTTTTAATAATAGAGGTAATTGAAATCAAAAGTGCATTATGCACTTGCAAAGCTGGAAATTCTGGTCGCAGTAAGCACATTTCTGCAGTATTACTAGCATCATACCTACTATTTTTGAGTGGAAACTTATGAAAACTTAAAATTTTTGCTTTGACATTCGTAAACACTACAATTCATATTATTAATTTAATTTTTCAGGATTTTATCCATATTACTTAAAAACATTCAAAGCGAAAACGACGTCGATTACTGCCTATGCTAGTTGCGGTTAAAGACACTACGTGGCGCTTCACATTTTGTAAAACGCGAATACAATCCAAATCGAAACTTAAATTCGAACTATTCTATTTTCAAATCAATCAAACTAAATCGCCCTTACTACCGCTCGGTAGCAAATCACCAAAAATATCCAAAATAATTCCTATTTTTAAATAATACGCAGTAATGCGTTTGCATAAAATCACTTTATTTAAATTAATAATAACTCACAATTTTAAAAATAAATTTCACAAAGCCAAAAATTAACGAGCCAAAAGTCGCACCGCCACTTTTGCGGCTACTCGTGGCAAAAAGCCTCCTATCTCCGTCGATTCGCCCCCACCTCTCCAATTTTACAATCTTACAAAATTACAACTATTTAAAACAAATTTTCTTAAAAATGTACAGGGTGAGTGCGAATCCTTTTGAAACACCACAATATAATTTATTTTTGAAATCTTGAAGTAAATACCGAGGTAAATATATCATGAGTCGAGAAAGTCTATGATGTGCTAAGGACACTGTAAGAGCTAATGTTCACGTAACTTTTATTTGCAGTTTTTTTATAATCGTTCACTATTTTTCTTCTTTTCAGATTTTTAAAATATTGCCGAAAACTATTACATAATTGACGAAGCGTTTCAGATAAAAACTCAATAAAAAATACGTATACAAGTATCCTCCACAAATCCCCGAAAAAGAAAAACGAACAGGTTTAAAAATAGCCCATACAATAAAATGATGAAAAATAACAAAATGTACTTTATACGCCTAATTACGTTTCAATTATTTACATTTAATTTACTGGATGGTGATGAAAATTTGTTTTCAATTACGCTCTCATGTTGATTATTATTTTGAAATGTTTAATGTAAATTTTAGATTAAAAGAGTTGATTAGGTAATAATAGATTATTATTCATAATATTATGCGAGTAAGTGATTTTTTTTTGTAATGTTTGTATCATTAAATCCTTTCCATAATTGAAAGGATAATTTAGAATTTGTGAATATGCAATATTTTTAATAATTCACAGCTTATCTTTAGCTGTATAATATCATAATAATACCTTAATAATATATTTCTAGATGCATATGTTGCGTGTAAATAGTAGGTAATACATTTATAGGTTTTAGACTCAGAACCTAAACAATAATCCAAGCTGAAAATAAATGGAAACGACGTTAACAATTGAGTCATTATAATTGTAAGAACTTATAGAAATCTGATACGGTAAAGGAAGTGTTGTAAAAGTACACGCAAACGTACGGGTTATTTAAAAATGATTTTATGGTTATAGGGTAGTTTTTTAATATTACACTTATTTAATTTTTTTTATTGTATTTTCTGTGTATAACTAATTTTCTCAAATTGATTTTAATTATTCATGAACATGTGGTATTATTTTCCTGCCGTTATGGGTATGTATGTAGGTATTTCTATATTGAAGAATATTAAAATTTTTAGATAAAACCAAATATTTAATTAATTTATTGCAATTACTGTACCCGAGATAATAAAGACCAAGGAAGACGTGCAAGAGTTGGCTCAAGTTTAATATCTCTTGATTATGATTTTTTAAGAAGTCAGCTAGGGAATATTCAAGAGAAGTTCTTATAGAAACTGTATTTTTTGCTTGTGCAATTTTTTATAATTACATTGTAACATTAAGATAAAATGTAAGTCCTCTAAGCAATTTTTAAGCTTAATGTTAAATGCTAATTTTACCTTACTTGAAATGTTCAGTGTATCATTTGCAAATAATTCAGCTTTAGAATGCCTAGCATTTCTTTTATGTCGTTTATGTAAATTTTGTATATAGCAAACTATAAAATATTATACAGTAATGAATGGGTTATAAGTTACAAAACTTTAGAAGCTGGATTCTTACCATTTTAGGCACAGTGGCACAACTCCACGAACCGCGCCGACCTTACATGTTAATACCTCATAGACATGGAATACGAAATATAGAAATTTAAAACTGGAAAATTAAAAAAAATAAGTTATCCCAAGTTTTCCATTCCAGCTTATAATGTTCAGTATTTAAATTAAGTTTAAATTTAAAAAAATATTAATAATTGGAGAATTCGTTACGACAAAATATAAGTAAGATATATTTTAAAACTTTGTATGATTATAAATTTAAAAAATTAAGTTAAAAACATTTGAAACGATTAAAAGCTTGAATGCTCTTATTTAAATTCTCTATACGTATAAGATAAAAACTTTAAAAAAAACCGGTCATCTACATAGTAACTAAGATGACAGAGGTGGTGTTAGGCTGTTAAAAATCTTTTTCTATGTTGAAACGATCATAACACCGAAACTATTGATTTTTTATAGTAGTACATAGTTTAGCGCTTTTTTAAACAGTGTGAAATTATCGACTAACTAGATTCTAATCTTTTAAATGCATATTACATTTTTTTTGTTTCTAACTAAACAGCATTAAGATCGTCGCAATTGTACCAGAAATAATCATCCGCTTTAGACATTGGATTGACAACATTTGTTTATTATAATTGATTCTCAAATTTTGGTTGAACAATGTAATTAAGCATTATAACAAAATAATCCGAATAACATGTTTTTTTCTGTATCTTCAAAAATATGGGTACTGCGGAGGATAAAAGTAATTGATAAATCTTTGCTTATTAACCGAATAAGTTCACAGTGAAATTATTCAAAATAGCGCACATTGCATTATCTTTTACAATTTGACATACTTATTAGAAATTTTGGAAAAATTTAACTAAAGCAGAAATTATTATTTATTTTACTTTATGACAAAGTAAATTAAAGAAGACGTAATATTTATATGCTTGCCCTAGATTGTACCGACAATATAATTTTAATATAATTATAGCATAAGAACAACGTTAATAATTAAAACGCATTTATCATTGAATAAATAATATATTTATTTTATACATGTGTTAATTATTGATTTTATTGATTTCTGATATTTAAAATAATAACCGATGTAATTTCTGTAAATTAATAACAATATATTTACAATAAGACAAAATAAAATTTTAAGCAAACTTAATACATTTGTTGATTTTAAGATTTAAAAAATATAATAAAAATTTTGAATATACCTAGTTACAGTTTTTACAAAACATTTTATTAAATTTAATACAGGACTATCGTACAGGACTGTACGTAGGTACATGCACATCATATAAGTAGATTATTAATCTAGTCTAACAAGTTTGAATTTGTATTGCTCAACTATTTAAATTATTAGTTTAATGTCTATTATTAATAAACAATAAATAGTTTATTAAAATGTATTTATTATACACAAGGAGTTTATTGTTTAATTATATGTACAATAATTGCAGTTGATAACACGTCAGTGTTTAATATAAATTTGGATTATAATTGGCATAGTAGAAATATTTCGCTTTTAAACATATTATTTAAAATTATCACCAAAGAAATAGTTGCTACTGTTTATTACTGGCCAAACAGAAAATTTCATTTGATAATCGAAAAAGGCACAATTTTGAATGAAATATTATGAAAAGTATAAAAAACATTTGATGAAGTTTATTTTTAATTCGTAAAAGCTTTTTAAATTACTTTTTAGTAATAAGTTTTTTGGTTAAAAATATTTCTACTTCGAAATTACTTATGCTCAAATTAAAAATATAACTAAATATAAATATTATTGCACACTTCACCTTCGCACATAACTTCAAGTGTTTAGCAAAGATTCTATACTAAATGGATTTGGCCTTCTGATTTTCTCGTCGGGTGGACCTGCTGTTAGATCCACCCCAGCTTCCGTAATCGGCATACTGTATCCTAGTTCAGAACCTTTCAAGCTCTCAGTTTCCGCCCCCGAGTCTCCCACCACATCTATATCACTATCACTGTCTAAACCTTCGATGCCGCCGCCGCCACCTCCACTACCTCGTTGACTCAAATACTCTCGTTTGAGAGCCACTAAATCAACCGCTATACCTTTAGCGCGTAACTTGCGAGCCTGTCTTTCTAAAGCTTTTTGAAGCTTTTTTCGCCTACGTGCCCGTTCACGAGCTTTCAACTCGTGCGGAGGTATCGGTTCACCGGAGCAAGATTGCGGATGAGCGTTATGTGCAGGTCGACCTGGTCCTTTTTTTGTGTGTTCTTTTTTACGCCATTTTGCTCTTCTATTTTGAAACCAAACCTATAAAAAATGAAATAAAATAATTATTATAGTAATTAATTATATTAGTAATAAATAAAATTAAAATTTTAAAGGGTGACGCTTAAAATAATGTAAACGAAAATGTATAAAATTTATTACATTTAAAGCTTTAAACGCTATTGCTTTATAAGACATATATATATAAATAAAGTCATCAACCTTAACACAATCAATTTGCATGTATATCATGCAATTACAGCAAACTACTGCCGCGATACGCTTCTCATAGAGCTAAAATAAACCCTAGAGTAACGTAAATACGGTCTATGGATTCGGTAACGGATACACGCTGTATCAGGCTGGCCACTACACGCCACTAAGACATACTGCCAACATCACGCCCCCAAATTACCATGTTAATTATAGTGTTATACCTTTGGGGCGCTAGCTAGCGTGCTTATGAGTAATATTTGGGAAACGGGGTTTAAAATTCATTAATTTTCGTTCTAGTTGTATCTAATATGAATTCCTATCTCGCTTTAACCCCGGGTAATTTTAATAGAAAATAAAGATAACCAATCGGTTATACAAAGAGCATTTAAATAAAATTAAACATTGTTTTCACTAACTGGCAGCTGACGTATGTTTACCAGTTTGTGGACTGTCACATTTGAACAGCGATTTAACAAGAACTTAATGATGTTGAAAAATATGTTAATTGCTGCGATATATACGTTATATTATTATTAATTTCTTTTGTATCAATTAGTCCTATATCCACACAGATCGAGTTGTATTGATTTTTATGAGTTTATGCGGCAAAATGTTTATAAAAGATGTTTTAACGCATAACTCAGAACTGTATCGACTAGGAATTTTCTGAGGTAATATTAGTGTTGGAAATAACTTTTACTTGTAGGTTATTAGATAAAGCAGTTGTTTAAAAATTGAGTTTTGTGAATTTATGTGATTCTGTGAACTTTTGATGACATCAAAGAGCATATGTCTTGAACATAAAAATCCCCAACTTAGGTTGCCTTTCGTATCGACAACCAATACGTTTAGACCCCGAAGTTCAAGAAGGGATGTAAAAAAGGTTAGCTTCCCAAGGGATCGATCCGATACCCACAAGATTAAGTCCTGATACGCACTAACTCGTTGTTTTGACCGCTACATCAGCTGCTCTAAACTGACCAGTTTTGTGGGGTGTTTTTGAATTGATAGCAAGGCAAAAGTTTTAGATTTTTTAGGTATTAGGGTGTTTCTATACTCAATTTTATTTAAATTGCTTCCAAAGTGCGAACAAGGGAATAACGATAATCAAATTTTAGATAGTTTTGTTTGAATTGGAGATTTTATAGAGATGACCGCGCTTTAAGGATTTCCTTTTTCCTTTATCCTATCATGGAATAATTCTATCACGGTCCCATAAAATTTAATCAACTTAAACACAAAATAAATTTATTTCTAAATTTAATCATCCCAATTCTTTGTTTGTAGGTTTGTTTCCATTCACTTAGGTGTATACCTAATTAATATATAAGAGCTAATAGTTCCCGAAACGTTAATTATCATAATTGAGGTGCTTAATTAAATTCCTATCTTTATTGTTGGTGCTTAAATCTCCAAATAAATCAAATTAGAAGTGAGTTTTTGAGAACACAATAATTAGTTACTTCCATTCTAAGAAGCTAGCTAAATTTGCATTTTTATCACAATTTTTCATGCTCGCTATTACAAATCGACTTTAAATGAGTTATTATTTTGCCGTTAACTATACTTGTAAAATATAACGACTTTATTGTATTACGCTTTTGCGAATTAGTATGTAAGTAGTTCACCCACAATTATCTTGTAATCAATCTTAAATCTCACTTGAGCTTAACCAACAGCCTAAGTAAAAAACTTTAACACTAAATTGAATTTTCGTTTAAACCTAATGTTGTTTATATTTTGTGAAACTAATGATAGTTTTGTAAAGAAAAACACGGCGATTATTTGGAAAAACTTTTTAAGCAAATTAAAACTTTTCTAATTCCCACCTTGAAATTGGCTAACAAAAAAAATGTACGAAAGTTTCATTAAGTGATTGAAATATTGCAAGTGTTGATAAATAATGCATATTTCAGTTTTCATTATTTAAAACGTTGAAAATAACCACTACCAACATCAGATTGCGAAAATACATGTAAGAATTATTACCACCCGTAAAACTGCGTGGCTAATTGCTAGGCTTACTCGGTGTAGAGCCATAAAATGGTTTGTTCGAGAAATAATTGGATAATGAATTGCTTAATCAGTATGAGAATTAACAAATTTATTTATTATGATTTTTTTCGTAAAAATGTAAAATACTTACTGCTACTCTGCTTTCTTTGAGATCTAACCGCATCGCCAATGCTTCTCTCATGAAAACATCAGGGTAATGACTAGCTATAAACGCCCTTTCGAGCTCTTCTAATTGCCAACTATTGAAATTAGTTCTACTTCTTCTTCTTTTTGATGCCGCATTTTCGGAATCTGCACCTTCTCCACTGCTACTTGCACCTCCTGCAATATAAACACTATTTTAAATTATTTTCTTCATTGAACCTTTCTTTAAATTATTTTATTAAATTTACTGTCAATGTTTCTAACGTATAAATTAGAAAAATATCGTAAATAATTTTGTGAAATAAATGCTAACTATTAATTTAAATATTGTATAAAATTATTATACATTAAAATTTATAGCCAAGTATTATTATATTATGAAGTGAAAGAGTTATTAACAATTTTGTGATGATTAACGACGTAAAATTTCTATTTGTTATAATACTGTGCTATGGTAAGACTATAAATTAACAATTAATAATGACAATATGCATATTTGTAAAATTAATATACACAAATATAATTGCAATATTTGTTACCTTGAAAATCGAATAAATCAAGCGACAATTGAAACCAATTTAGTTCTATTTGCTTAATTATTACAAAACAATATAAACGCTATAGCATGCAAGTGTTATAGTAAACCCTGTACATATATAGGGTGTTATTAATATATCGCGTTTCTTCTCATGAAATATGAAATCATGAAAGTATTAAATAATAAATAAAAGCCATTTTTAAGTTTGTTTAACTAAGTACTTGAAAAATTAATTTGATACAAATTAAATATTCGAAAATCAAATTTTATATCAATCAAAGTGCAAGCAAATAAATTGACTAAATACAGCGTGCTCAATTATTTATAAATTAAGTCGAAATAATAATTAATCAACACCTTTTTGGTAAGATTTCATTAAGAAGCTTTCGTTATATAAGGAAGTATGGATGGTTTGATAAAATTAATGTAGAAAGTCATTAATCAAGCAAGATTACTTAAGCATAAATTATTCATAATTTTCTGATAGAAATTTTATAACTAATGATATAAACAGTGAAAATTTGAAGAGCTATGCGGCCAAGTTATACGTACACCCTCGTATACATATAAGATATTGATGAAGGCACACAGATGAGCACAGTTTACATATATTTCAATTTTTCCCAATTACGATAGAGCCTAAAAATTTTGCCCTGACCAGGAAATTTACAAAATAGAATAACAAAAATCCTCAACGACTTGATAGGGCTATCAAATGTTATTAAAATTAGTATTATTGTTATTTAACAAGCTTATATATCGTGGAATACTGATTAAAATGTAACCTATTTAATAATACAGTGAATTTCCGTTTAACCGGCACGGTCGGGACCGTAAATATGCCGCTTGATTGAAATTTTCCGGTTAATTAGGATATAAGAAGTACAAAATTGTCGCGCGTCGCCTGATATTGAATCGCTTAGATTAATTACAATAATGAGTTGTTAAGATACTATATTTTTATTACAAGTCTGAAGTAAAACATTCTATGTGTCGTTTATGCGATCTTGATGTCAGCTAATTGGATGCCGGATAAACGCGAATTTAATGTATTAATTTTAAAGTCGTTTTAGATGGGACGTTTCTCTGCAATCAACGATAACACTATCGTTTTTATTATCGGTTGCCAAAGTGAAAGCACAATTAGTAATTGCCTTGTAAGTGTTAGGTAATTTTTTTCATTTATCAATAGAATTTTTATTGCATCTATAACTATCGTCTGCAATCGGTGCACGTTTCGAAAGCTCTGTTAACATCAATCTAGACTTTAGATCACAACAATGTATCTATCAGAGCGACTAAGACGTTTCTGTCTTTTAGCTTGCCGGCTAGATGAGAGAATTCTAGAAATTTTTGTTTAACTAAGATTTTATAAAGTTAATAGAAAAACGTATAATCAAAAGTGTATTTTTTGAAATAATAAAAGAGCATTGATAGCAAATCGTTTTATTTATAGTAGGTATAGAGCAGTAATTAAATTTATGTTTTGAGACCAGAACCAATTTTCTCATCTGCTCTTATTACGATTAGTAGTCATGAAACGCTACACAAGAAAGTACCGTTGCAATGGATAGCCTTCGTAATCGCAAGATGATAACCAAGATGTTGTGATCCATAATAAACTTAGCATTGATAATTTACTTTATAGTAAAATAAATATATCGGCGAATTATATCCAGTATTCTTATTGGGACAACTATTATATATTTATTTATTATCATAATAAGTTAATTATTGTTTTGTCTTATATAATTTTTTTTTTGGACAGTGTTAAAGGAAAACAATTCATGCAGTAGTAGTGGGAATACTTATATGGTTTGTACTATATTAAAATTGTTTAAGAAACCAATTAGGTGTACGGTTATTTTATTTCTAAATTCGCCACGTCGGCGTCGTCAACACGAAGGTTCATTAATTGCCTCTGCACAAAATGTTCCAATCTCACATTTCATCAATGTCGACAATAATCAGAAGACGATTCGCTGCTTATTGGAATAACGGAGTATATAGTGCAAAGAAAGTAAATTTTCATGCATATTCTCCGGTATTTGGTAAAATAGCCAAGTAACCAATCATACTTGATTTGTTGCTGTCTGATTGGTTATTTAATTATTTTATCTAACAGTTGGTATCTGGAAGTTTAACCAAAAATGAAGAAATCAGATGTTAAACTGGTATCTCATTTTTTTAAATTAAAGGGTTAAAAATTTTAAGCAATAGATTCGAGTTAATCATATTGTAACATAATGAAACATATAGTTTGAACAAATTAATTAATTAATTATCGATAGATACGTGGTTTATTTACGTAGTGAAAACTCACAAAATGCACACACACTGTTTAGAACTAAAGTATTTTTAAGTTTTCGTTGTATGGTGAAAACGTTTGCGGTTGTTATACTTACTATGTATTTTATTTGTGATAACTTAAGAACATTTTACTAATTTTTTGATATGATTAAATTAATTAAGTATAATATATTTAAAATTTTTGAAATGGATAAAAAAATAGAAAACTACTAAAAATTCCATTTGAATTTATAAAGTTAACTCTGAGAAACTTTTTACCATTAGCATGTTTAACGTAACATAATTGAGTTAGTTTGTTCATCAATCAAATTTTTAATTTTGTTTCCTAATTGGGCATATTCGGAAAATAGAATCAAAAGAAAGTTTATATCTAAAATTAATCTCAACCATTAAATATAAACCGACCTTGTAAAAGTTGTGGTTGAAATATTATTAATATTTCTTATAATAAATTTTGTGTAGATCTACATAAAATAAAGTCAGGACACATTAATTTCCTGAAAGACGTCAAAAACACAACACGAAATGCAGGATACACACACAGCAAAAGTTTTAATTTAGTTTGTGAACGTCTGGACATCTCATAATTCCTTAACTTATTTGTTTCTATCTTGCGTATTCCCCAGTCTGCCGCATTTCTATTTTATTTATGAAATATAACTTTATCTACACCATATATCTGCGTCTAGTGGGACAGCAATTCCAAAAATTGAATAAATCAAAACAAATGCACAACTCACAAACTTTAACCTAAAGATACAAAAGGACGAAATTTGCCAAAAATTGTTCGGATATACTTATCAGGAAAATTCTATTTGTTGCGACGAATTGAATCTATATATCATATAACAATTCGCAAAAATAGTCGACAATTTAAAATTATCTTGATCGTACGTACAACCATACTACAATTTATTTTATTGTTCGTATGATAGATGAATCGATTTGGATTTGATTAAAAGTGCAACTTTTTGCTAATACAACAAAAGGTTTAATTACTATAAATTGTTTTATTATATTATAGTTATTACTCAGCAAACAATTTGCCTTTTAAAATTTAATTACTATCTTCTATATTAATTATTATAACAACTTAGAATTAAGATTTCATTATCGATAACAATCAAATCAATAATATTGAAGTTAATTAAACTCTAATACCGAACGAATAAAATATTCTCATCTGGAAAAGTGAATGTTTTTTATGCAGGACAAAGGTATTATGGCTGCCGATGCCGGTCAATTTATTTTATGTATTCCTATATAATAAATTTATATTGTAATATGTTCTTACAATAAATTATAATTAATTATCTAATAAACGTACAATGGATTTTTGTTATTATTTTGAACTTTGAAGTTGTGAGTGTATGGGAACCTTTATTTTTAACTAGCAAAAATTAATGTAGGCTGACTATTTTGATTTACGAAATGCACCAAGTATAAAATACGTGAAATTAACTGCATTAAAAAAATTGCACCTTAAAAAAAAAAGAATTCAAAACTCAATTGCAAAGTGGTTTACAATAAAATTTAACTTGTTTTTTAATTGCTTACTTGTGATTATTTATAACTTTATAACTAAGAACCTGATATGCAGCACTAATAACTTAATATTTAGTCATAAATTTACTCTTCTTCGACAACAGTAAATTGAGTCGAATAACTTTACGATGAGGCATATAATTCGAAATTATCAGAAAGCGTTCAGTGTAAGAGCATAGTAATTGAAAGAAATAAAATTCAATTTATGAGTCTATTAAATTTACTAACTTTGAAATAATTATAAACGTGTGTCATAAGTTAATCACAAAAATGGTAGTTATCTTTTCCCTTTGCCAAAATTATATAGTATCAACTATGTGGAATCAGCATTAAATTACTTATGAAAATTGTAGCTCTTCACTTGACTACTTAATTATAAATTTTACTAGAAATACAACTTAAAGGATTATTTACATAATTAAATCAGATTGAATTTTAATTTTTCTTAAATTTAAATTTAATTAATAAACTATAATTAGTTAATACTAATTAGTTAATTTTGACTATATTAAATTTTTCTCGTCTCGGACCCTTTAGTTTATTTATACGATAGAATAATAATTATTATTTATTAATTATTTACATCAATAAACTGATTTAAATTTTTTATATTTAGGGTTTATTTACAATTTTTATTACCCACTTTGTAAAAAATAATAAAAAAAGGTAAAATAAAAAATCAATATTTAGGGGTTAAACACAAATAAACTAAAAATTTAGTAATTTTGATTATGAATTTTAGAGTTTTAATTATTTCTAAAAATGACATTTAACATTTGTTTTCACATTTTTCTAACCTTAATTGCTCTTGTCGACATCATTAATTGTGATCGTAATCGTCACTCTGACTTTTTGGTGCTATAATTCTTTTGCATGAATAATTTGGCCATTATATTAAAATTAATTGTCGTTTCACCTATATATTTATAGCTATTAGATAAAGGCGTTATAAATAATTATAAACATTTTTTTGTTGAAAAAAAAAACGTTATAAATATACGGCAAATATGAATATAAATAATAATTTATTGATAATAAATTAAGCTACTGCAAGTTACAAATCCATTCTTAAGTTAAATTTTACACAAATAATAAAACTTTTGTCTAAAGTTTTGTTAATTAATGCCGTAAAATGTTTCTAAAATAATTCTGTTAATTTTATGCAAGTAGACAATGCAAGGGAAGATTAAAATTGTAATGTAAATGTGCATAAGAAGGTAAAATCTGATGTTTATTGCTTCATTTATGTTTGCATACTTCTTAATGGACTAATTTAAATTTGCATTTCGTAAGTACACTTCTGTACCTACTTGTACTTTTGTTAGATTAAAATGTTGTTTTAACTTGAAGTAATACAGTCATAAACGAACTAATAGACAATAGCAATTATATACCATAAAAGAGGTATAGTTGATTAGAAAAACTATGCTATTTTAACTATTTTTCAATTTATAACCTATGCTTATGTTCAAAACTATTAAAATTTTAGATCGTGTGATTCTAATCCATATGTTCTATCTGAATTACAGCAGCCCATCGGCGATCGTCTCTCTTACTCGCAGGGCCAACCCTAAGTTTACAACAAACCCGAAGATTTTAGACTACAACTAGAAGTTCTCGAATATAGATCTTTTTTTAAAGTGAAAATTGGGTATTGACAAAGCACATGCTTTAACCCAAAAACAGTTGTAATCCAAAAAAGTTGGGTATTTTACAAATAGTATTTTAAGTGTTTGAAAGAAGACGTACGGCTGGGCATCATTCAGTATTTTATCCATCATCTTCCAGCATGTAGTTCCCAGTTTATGTTATTTTATTAAAGCACGGAGGTTCATTAGCCTCATTACCTTGACGTTTTTTACCCAGCGTCAGCTGAGTGTAAGAACATTATTAGTTGAAATTTTATTATTTATTTTAGCACCAAACCCAAAGTCATCTCGTGGCGGTTAAATCGAATAGGAGCTTTTGTCTGTTGATATCTGCATTCTTTGGTCCTTTAACTCGACTATTTGTGCATTATATGCAGTATGTGCAGTATTAGTTCTTCTTTATAGTAAGAAGTTTTAATGTTTACATGTTAAATTAATAAATTTCACGACTTACATTTTTCTATAAAGATCAAAAATTGTTTAATTGAAATCCTTACAGTTTGTTTTACCTTACTCGAACAAAAAAAATCTAGAAACTCATAATTTCTGCTGCAAAACTCAAGACGTACAATACCAATTATTTGGAACCGTTCATACAGAAATAGCATAGCGTAACTTAATGTAGGGTTAGTAAAAGCCCTAACCTAGTACATGCTATAAAAATATTATTATTCATAATTTAATAATTACTTCAAAACAATACGTTACAACTTGTAACCAAAAAACCGATTGACACGTGCTTAACTTTTTTAATTGTTTCTGCTTGCAAAGAAATAAAACAACCTCGCACATTATTTAAAAATTGAATGCAAATAGTAGCTAATTATGTACTACCCACGTATTTTATAAGTACGGCAATTATTTAAATTTACAAAATTTTGTTTTTGTGCTACTACATAGTAGGTATATAAGCTGTAATAATATATTCAAAATTTTGTTTATTAATTGAAATAATTATATAGCCTTTCTGGTGCAATTACACGGCGCCATTTATATTAAAAGTAGAAATTTATTATTTAAAGTCCTAAAAAAACTTGAAAACACTTTCCTTCTTGGTATTTAATTCCAGTTTTACCTGTTTTGGGTTATATGTATATGTACATACAATATTATTTGTACTCTTGTTCTTGTGCTTATCATATAGGTAATAATATGTTTATGATATTGTTGAAAATCTTAAATTGACCGACGGTTATGCACCTCTAATTTTTTGACGGAAGAGAAGGACTAAAGTCGATTAAAACTCATGTATTTAATAGTGTAACGCTTGTACATGATAAATCATAAAAATAAAAATATTCTTTAATTATGCTACAGCAATATAGTCTTTAATGTTTTCCTGTAAAATCGTACTATTTTATAAGTCATAAATTGAGATATTATGATAATAATACACCTTCAAGTTCATTCGCTCGCTATTAAGTATGTGAGATTTACTAAATTGATAACTAACCATGTATTTTAGATAATGATAGTTTTTAACTTTTTATATATTTTGTTTTAAAGTACTCACAATTTGAAAATATTTCAGGTATGCAACGTTAGGTGACATATTATATTTGCAGAACAAATATTGTATCTGCTTGTATAAATACATATATTATATTAAATCAATAAGTACAGATTTTGATTTTGATTCGATTGTTTTATAATTTTCTGTACCTCCCTTTGATTTAAAAAAGGTTTTTTCAATTTATTACAATTTATTTTTGAAAAAAATAAACAAACTAAACAAAAACGTTATAATAATATATTTTAAGAGTAAAGTAAAGAATACATACGTACGTAGAATATTAAAATAGTAATAAAGAAAACATTGATTTACAGGTTTGGACTAAAATTTTGATGCAGAATTTAATAATAATTTTGTTAATTGCAGATTTGAATAAACAAGAAAAAATAAAAATTAATACTTAAAAATCCAGAATCTTAAAAATCACTTAAAAAATTTATTTTTAAGTTTTTTTTTTAATTTATTTGTTTATTTAAAAAAAATGTTAAAGTTAACAGAGAGTCCGTGAAATATTAATTTATTTATTTTAATTACTTTTATAAATAATTACTTATTTTATTTTTTTCTTTATTATTAGTACTATCAATTTATAAATTGTATATAATCTTGGTTTCCTTCAGTCAGTTATAATTTTATTATAATATATAGATAATGGAGTAAATTAATAATTAAAAGATCAATAATATCTATTATTTAATAAATTGCCAGAACAAATTACATAATATAATGTGCTTTATAGAGAATGCAATACAAACTGTATTGATGTCTGTCGAAAGAATTTATTTGAAAATAATCGCGTAGTGCGATTATCAAAAATACACCTGTATAAAGTCAGAACCTCCACTTTAGTAAAAGCAAAAGCAATTTTTTACGATTGATGTTTTTCTCATATAAAAAGAAGGAAAAGTGTTTTTGATTTTATTTGACAAAAAATAACAAATTTGATTAAAAGATACATGTTGATTTTGACTGAAATGAAAATTACCTATATGTGTAGTAACAGCAAATCGTTACACACATGGTTGATTGAAAAATATTGTCATGGATTTTCTGAGATGAAAATTGATTGGAAATATAAAAATTTATTTTATTTGTTTTTTATTTCGTTTATTCATTTTTACAAATTTACTTTTAATTTTAATTTAAATGCATTATAATATTAAAGTTGGATAAGTTTACGACTATTTTATTTTTTTGAAGAAGAATAGTAAAAGTGAAAAGCTTCAGTAGTGCTGAAATTACGAAATTTTGTTACTCAGACACATAAAAATTTTATCGATGAAGAAAGTCAAGATATTTTAAAATTATCGTTCATCATTAAACGAACAATTGATAGTCGAATAGAATATTGGAAGATTTGAATACCTATAATCAATTAATGGTTCATCAAAGTAACTTTCGATGCACACACTTGTATAGGTAGTATATGTGACATAAACCGAAGCATATAGGTACATACTGATATTTATCGACAAATAATGTATAATCATTTTGTAGCTGAAAATTAAATTAATTAATCTTAAACAATTTATTTAAAATTTAAATTTATAAAAGTAATAATTTTAAAATAAAATAAATTTATTTGTTTATGATTTAATTTGGAATATAACATTTAAAATTAGTTAATAAATAATTTATTCTTTGATACAAAATTTAATCTTTATTCTGTCTTATTAAAAGTCTCATACAAAAATAGATTTAAGCGTGCATTATTATTGTTTTTATTATTACTTTAATTTTATTAATATTTTTGCAAATCTTTCTTTTATGGAACCAGTAGGTATCTCACAGAAGCGTGAGTTGTGTAAAAAGTGCATAATAATTTTTATTGGTAGTGATTATTAATAGAAAATAACTTAAAAAAGTTTTAGAATTTTTGAAGTATTATTGTGGTAGTAAGTAGTATGTGATTTTATAATAATTAAACCTAACAAAATGTTAAAATAATAAAATTTTTAACTGTTAAGTACAGAATAGATACTACAAAGAAAACATAATATTTAAAAAACCCTAAAATGACAATAATTCACATTTAACAGGGTTGAATAGAAAATAGAATTCTGAAAAAATTACGCTATAAAATAAAAATAGAAAAACTCTGCAACATAATATAAAGGCCCCTATTTCACGATTATCGCTTCTCAGTCATGTTTAACAGTAAAAATAACAAGTGAGAGCAAATATATCAAACAAAATTGAAAAAATTAAAAATTTTAAAAATCAAGAAAATTAAGCAAACTTTAAAATAAATGTTGCGCTTACCAAATAATCAAACTAGAAGAGTTCACGTGTCTAAATGAAATTTTAGGTTAAGTAAAACAAAATGAATCTTTATCACCTACACTGTAGTAATATGAAGTAGAGACATACAATGCCATCTATCACTTCGAACTTTTTTTAATTTTATTTTTTTAACATTTTGTTAGGTTTAATTATTATAGTGATTATTCACCCATAAGATTCAATACGATGCTTAGTTGTGTGGCATAGTTATTTATTTTGTTCCAATATACTTAATACTAGGTTGAATTAAATATTATTGGCGTTGTTTATGTGTATTGCTTTTCTCGTAAATGAAAATTTGCATTAATTTTTTTGCCAATATATTTATTTTCAATACATCCCACATATGAATTTCAAGGTAGAATAAGGTAGTAATTATCCAATTTTTGATTCCCATCACCGCATCAGTGTGAATAAACGGTACAATTTTTATTAATTTATTGTAATAAGTAGTTTTATATGACCATTAAAGCAAGCTTGGGTCGTAAAATGTATGTTAATCAATTAAATTAAATTAAAAGTGGTTTATATTAAATTTTAAGTATTAATAATAATGTTTATGCCATGAATGTTAATTTTTACATTATACCAAGTACTAAGTCATAAACTGATATTGAATGTTATGGTGACCTAAAATTAAAAAGTATGCAAATTTATTTAAATTCTTATCGGGTTAGAAAATAGTTTTTCGATTTTTTTATTATACCCACTACTGAATAATTAATGAATCAAAATTGTTAAATTCAAGGTGTCTATATAATTGAATATTTTTTGCTTATCTAAAATAAAACAAATAATTATAATTAATTTATGATTTACCACTTTCTAAGAGCTAAGATTAATTCAATTGAATTTCATTATATTATAATTTGTGTGTTCTTTGTTATTACAACAACCTAAGGCAAATCAGTTTAAAGGCAAAATTTAAAGATCAAACTAAATTAATATATTCAGACCTGTATAAAATCGTAACCAATTATTGACACGCAATGTTCTCCATTCAATTGTCACATTTTTTCAACTTTACTTCTATTAAACATTCAACTCATTAAATTTATGCAAAAGCGAATAATATTTAAAACAATCGATTGATTATTAAACATACCCATCGAGGTTAAAAAGTTTTTATCCAAAATATCTAAGCAGAGCGAAAGCAAAACTTGTACGTAAAAAAAGATGTTATAAAGCACAAAAATGTTGGTTTATACGGATGCTAAGCTGTAGAAGCTCGATAGTTCCCAAAAAGTTTAAATTTATTTTACTTGAACATTCGTCTAAATTCTACAAAATTCGTTTGCATATAATATACATGGTGATCCACACATTGTTTTATTGTACATGTATTTTTGATCTTTGATCATTCTCTGAATCAGCGGCGGCTCGTAAGAGTAGCCAAGGCTGGCTAAGCCAGTAAAAGTAGGAACAACTACTAAACTATTAAAAATTTCTAGATAGTTAAAAATAGATGAAAAAATCCATCAAAACATGTACTTCTGCTGCAGATCAGTAACGTTATATTACTGCAGAAGTATCACCTTCAGTTTAGAATATACATGCAGGTGGAATATACATGACCGCAAGATTTGATTTTACTGCTTATGATTTCAAGACTACGCTGAAAAGATCTCTTATCTTCAAGTACAGATAAACCCGCAGTGACTATGTATCGAATAAAACCTCTAGATAAATATATGTCGCTGTATTACAAATATAGAGAACGTACATCCTTATTGTGTCTTCAACGTAGTTATTTAATGACGTAGTTAAATGCCAGCCTCTCTTTGCGAATTGTGCACTTTCGTTTACTTGTATGTACAGGTTTTGGCATCACCAGGTTTTCTTTTTTATAAAAAAAATTTGGGTAGGGTTACAGTCTTGCTCTATTTATGATCAGCTTCTTTAAATGAAAAAGTCACGAGTCGCTACTGTTCTTTTCATGCCGATCTATTGGAGCTACTTTCAAATTGCATTGATTCTTCACCCATTTATTACTGACCTTATTCGTACGAGTTTTTCTGTATCAATTTTATAAACGTTCTCATTTCAACAGTTTGAAATTAGAACCTTGTGCTTGTGTGTTTTCTAACATAGCCACACTTCAAATGATGTTACGGACCCCGTATACTGTCACTTCTGACTTTTTAGATATCTATGAATAAACTTAATATTATTTAAATTGAGTCATACAGAAATTAGCAAGCAATTTTGCTAACTTACTAGTCAAATTTAAATTTTGTTTTCTATTAGCATTTTTTTAAATAATCAAACTAAACAAATGTTAAAATATTGAATTTTAACTGTTAAGTAAAGAATACATACTTACATAGAAACATAATGTTCAAACCTGTTAAATATGAATTATTGTCATTTTTTAGTGTTTTTTAAATATTATGTTTCTATGTAAGTATGTATTCTTTACTTAACAGTTAAAATTCATTATTTTAACATTACATACTACTAAATACTACAATAAATACTTAAAAAATTCAGTTTTTAGGTATTTTTCTATTTATGTATTTTTATTACTTTGTTAGCTATTGAATTATTTAAATCTTATATAAAACAAGTTGAAATAAGAAAATAGCCTCCTTTAAGGCGGCAAATTAAATGAGCTTAACAGTCGAATAATACCAAAACGCATTAACCTAGTGACATACCGTACGATATATTCTGCATAATACCTGATAGGTATTATATAGTAAATATACAAATAACTTTATATTACAATATTAATTTGATTGTAATTTTCAGAGATCAAATAGTACTAGTATTTTCAATATTGGTGCGATTTGTACAAATTTGTTCAAATTTAAAAAAGATGAAGGTACTTTATATGCTACCTAAGTAAAACAAGACTTTTAACTTAACCACAAAACATTCAAGTCGAGTATCAGCATCCCTTAACTTCAACAATCCCCCACAGCTTTCAGTAATCCCTAGTTACATTTTTATTTCGCGATGATTTATATTGGTATTAGGCCACTCTACGCTAACCTTCTGATTTGTTCTATACAATAATAATAGAGTCTGGCTGGTAAATGGGGCTCAAGGGGGTGATATCTCAAACAGGGGTGCAGCCCTTACTCAATTTACCGCTACATTATAGCAGCGCGTTGTTTAAGTTCAAGTCCCTTCCATCCACATTTGACTTTCAACGCGTATCAAAGAATATTAGCTTAGGATTACTGTTAATCTAATATTTCGTCTAAACAATGCTTTTCTCCCCTTTTTACATCTTTTGCAGTTTTTTGGTTAACCAAAGCAAAATAGAAAAAGACACAAGCTAGTCAAGAGGGTGATTATGTTTGAATTGTAATGGTGGGCTTAACACCGCAAGGGCGCATAGTAATATTCAAGCCCGTGGACGACAGAGGAATAAAAATTAAGGTTATTTTTGGTGGTAAATACCCTATTTGTTACGCGTGTCACCTTTTAATTTTATTTATCGTTGTTTGAATTAGTACTAAGCCTCACTTAAAATATTTATGAAGCCAAAACGAAAATTATGAAGTAAGAAATTGCGGAATTTGCGCTGAATAACTTGTAGTGTTAAATTATTTCAAATACCCATAATGATTACTACTTAACTTTTTCTTCACTAATACGGTAATTTTGTATAAAAAAAACTGAACAACAATATTAGTTGCATAAAATGTGCAAAGAAAATTTTAAATTTTACTATGATTTTAATTAATTTATTTTATGCTCTAGAATTATTTATTATTACATAATGAATGATGAATCGGCTAAAAAAAATTGCAAAGCAGCCTATCATTGTTTTCGTTAAAAGGAACTTATTGCCATAAAATTTATTCATACAATCTAAGTTATACATTAATTATAAATTTAGTACCTAATTAAAAGGCAATTTAAAAAATAATTTTTTATTTTATTTAGTGGGTAACTCCAAAATTACTTAATTAATTTTATTGCACATTAAACCTACTACACCTACTTATATAATATATTAAAATTAGTTAGACTTCAATTAATTTTATCATTATAATAATTTCCTATCTTTACATATTAAGATTCTATATTCCGATATACCTACATTCATAATAGCAACAGCTATAAACTTACACACATTAATAGTATGTAGTACCAAAGCTTTAATTAACGTTAATATTCTGTTACAATTAATTAAGAGAATTTGGAATTGTGTTGACAAAAAATTGATATAAACATTTTTATTTTGCATTATTTACATAATAAAGTTGGTACGTAATTATTTTGAGCTCACAAATATCCACGAAATATTTGATTACAGCTGCTTACATTTCCCACTAAGCCACTCCGATGAGCTTAATTTATTTATAATTGCTCTGATTAGCTTTTATGTTTATTAACGACAATGTACGTTCGATGTAACTCATCATAAGTGAAATTTTTTAATAATGTTGGTATAATAATATGATAATACTGAATTTTGAAACGTGTATAAATATTAACAGCAATTAATCTAGTTTAATTAGTATAATAATTAAAAATTAATTAATTGAAAAACCAATAAATCTTAACATTAATAAGATGATGACTATCAAATCTATTTTAAAATATTAACAAGACAAGACGCAGCAACAAAGCGAAAAAATAATTTTTTATTCTTTATCTTCACTTATGATTTACAATGCAATTAACATAATATAATAATTTTTTATTATAAATGAATAACAAAGCGTGAAAATTGCGGCAGTATGAGGTATTCTTTAGATTAGCCCGCAGAAAAGATTAGATATACACATAGTATTCCACAATATTCCTGTAATTTTAAAATTTATAGCTTTTATTACATTAGCTTCCAAAAATGATAAATATACCGACAAAATCAAGAGCATGATATTATAATTAGCCAACTCTCAAACAAATGTAATTTTTAAAACTTAAAAATATATAATATATAAAATCAAATAATAATCGGCCAAATAACTTCATTAAGTAATTATTGGTAACTAAATAATAGTAGTTTATAAAATTAATATTACAGATTTACATACTGCCTGGAGAATACTTATGATTTTTAAAATCATTTCTAATAAAACTTTTTTACTGCCCCCATTTTCGTTATGTACGAAAACAGTTTAAAATTACAGGTGAAAAAGCCAAAATAGAAATTCCAATTTATGGATCCTAGTTATTCTAACACTGCAACAATGTTTTTTTTTTAATTTTGTTTCTCGATTGTTGCAAGGAAGTTGAATAATTCTCTTTATTTATATGTTTGTCTTCTCTATTTTTGTTTCGTCATGATGAACTTAAGAAACTTTATCGATCAATATTTGCTCCGGTGCGCGGTGTGAGAAATTTTTTAAGTTAAAGTCTACTTTTTGGTAAACTTTTTTAATGATTTTTGAGTTAATATCAACATGTATATACTCTCTAGACAACGATGTCATGGACTTAAAGATTATTATTTTATATTTATAATATTTATAATATAATTTTATATTTAACCTAAAAAATTAGCGTCATCTACTAAAATAGTATGTTAAGTCACGCGTACATTCCGAATGATCTTTGTAAAGAGAAAAAACAAGAACGTAATTTGAAATCCGCTATAAGATTCAAAACCTACAGTTTCACGTAAAATTTATACCATGACAAAATATACACAAGTTGCTAAATAAAAATCATGCAGTGCAAGGCAGTACTTATTCTTCATTTGGTTTTAATATACCTATAATAATAATAGTTAATTATTTAAACATTTTTTAATACAATATTAATTTTAATTCTGAATTTGTTTATATTATTATCTATGATTAATATTATGATAAATAAATTTAATGAAATTAAATAATAATAATCACATAAAATAATAAAAAAAAAGTGTTTTCTCAAACTAAATTGAATATTTAGCAAAAGAAGAAGTCTTTCATAATTATTATAATGATTCTATCATTGATGTCATTAGTGTGGATTTATAGATCAAAAATTCTGGTCTAAGTTGTAAGTAAAAGAGAAAGAAGAGGATTAAGCTACATTGAAAAATAATGAACAATGAAAACTTTGCAGAGCAGCCAAACAAAATCAGACCTTAATCGAAAGGTAAATAATAGTGAATTAAAGCACACGAAAAAGCCAATAATCTATGCTTAAATTTTATCGTTGTTTTGCTAAATTTGAAAATTTTTTAATTTTAATTTAATATTGATTAGATACATTTGCTAAAAAAAGTTTATATTATACTGTAATTAATATTTTCTGTATTTTAATTAAATATTTATTTTTATCCTATCTACTGTTATGGATGTCGTCTACTTGTCTTAGAGAAAGATTTAAAACATTAAAACCCCAATATTACCTAAACCGACTGGGAAGTGTTTATGTAATCTTGCTATATATTTGAAGGTTGAAAACATTAACTAAGAAGGACCGGCCGGCGGCTTTACATGCTCCCCGAAGCATAGAGACAATCATAAAAAAATTACTCTCTCTAGGATACTGACCGAATATCTTAGTGTAATCAATAGATCGCGCTGACTACTAAACCCATGACCGCATGATTAATATTAATTTGAAAGGTAATAAACTAATAATTATTACTACTACATATTATAGAAGAAAATAATTTTCCAGACAAAATTGTTCTTTTTCATATTAAGAACAATTCCATTGTATATACATACTATATCCGGATAGAAATGTTATCAAAAAGATTTTATTGTTGCAATGTTAAATAAAATACTACAATATAAAATAGCTAAACCGCAAATTCCTTTTACTAACTAATTTTATCTTTAAAAATAACAAAAACTCTTTCAAGATTTCATTAACGTCAGGCACGTCTTTGAATATTATTTATTAGATTTAATCGGTAGGTAGCATATAAAAAAAAATTCTTGCCGATGGTTAAATACTGTAGCTTTTACATAATATTATACTGAATGTTGTTGACTACATTTACAAGACTGTATTAACGTATCGTACATAATAACACATGAAGAAAAACTAATAAACATATTACTTGCTAGTGCTGATTACAAAAATATTATGAAGAAAATAATTAAACAAATCGTTTTCGAGTTATTGACCAAAACCTTCGGACGTTTTACTCCTCCATCAACATTTTAAAACCTGATTCTATTTTACGCCGTGACATCATCAGTAGGTCTTTAAAATTGCTACCTTTATTTTTCATCATGAATTTGAACAGAGCACATTTTTCTGAGTACGAAAATGTCAAGAACATATGACATTAAAACGGAAAGTTATATATTATAGAACAAATATTATATGTTGAAGTTATAAAAGTACCTATACCAATCATTTATCAAAATGGCTTTGGGAAAAAAACATATTTTAAAATTGACAAAAAATTTCCAAATCAACGACTGTAATAAGTTTTTGGTTTCTTCACTAATTAAAGTATAATTAGGTTAAAAAGAAAATCAAATTAAGTGCTGAAGTGATCTGTAACCAATTTATGGGAATACATTTAGGCATGAATACTCAATAAAATAGCATACTCTTGAGAAAAAGAGTGCAAAATTTTATTGACAAATTATTTTTTTCGACATTTCCTTAATAAATAATAATTGGTTTACTCTAATAGCTTTAACTAAAGATATCAGTTAATGTTTTACCATGTCATATTTTTAAAAATTTGAGACTAATAAATTTCTACTAATAACTAATAAATTTCCTTTCGATGTCATGTCCTTTCCATGTTGACATTTTTATACAAAAGATATTTTATCCAAAAAGGTTGCTATTTAAAAAATCCCGGATAACCTGATAGCTCAAAAACTAAAAACGAAAAAAATGTCAATAGAGCAAAAACCAAAATTTTTAAAAGTAAGGTTAACGTATGAGAAAAGTTTTTAAAAGATTTTATCAAAATTTCGTATTTTGCGAGCTTACTGTATGACATATATCTATAATTATTCTTATCAGTTATTTATTTTAATTTTTTTTAGTCATTAAATAACAAATACGTATCTTTTCTATAAATACGTACGTATAAAAGATTACCTATAGTATTTTATGCCACCCACAATGAATTTTAAAATTTTTATTATTTAAATATTGCTGATATAGTTTGAATTTATTCTATGATTTAATCTAATTACAATTATTTAAATTATAGAATAGTAGAAAATCGCTCAATTAAACATTTCAGTTCAAAAAATTTTTTTTTAAATACTATATTATGTGGGGCGATAAAACGAATAATGCTACTACACTTGGCTAATTTAACCTCTGTTGCAGATTAAATCATTACAATGTTGGCATCGCCATCAGTGAGAATTTAATTTTATACGGTTTGCTTTATCAGCGCGAAACTATGAAAACAATAAATTAAAAGAATTAAAAAATAGAATATTGTTAAGACATCATGATTGTGTCTACGGAGGTAATTCCAGAAGTTTAGAAAATCAAATATTATATTGCATAGTAAAGTAATTAATTAAAATTCAAAGTTTTTAGTTACAAACTATAGTGAATGTACGTAATAAAACCCACAGCTTAACGTGGAATACTAAACAAGGTAAAAAATCATTTGGGAGCAACCGAGATTCAAACTTATGACCATTATGTCGCAGGAGTTGCATTCCCTCTTCTCTGCATTAAGCAATGTGTACATAAATATATACGTAAAAATCATCTAACAAGGCGGTAATCGTAAAAGACCTAAGCGACCATATACAAATGAGTAGTCGTTCCGTATCCACCTGTTGGGTACTTAGTAACAATAAAAGCATGAAAATTCCGTATTAAAATAATTTAACTGAATAAATTGATCTATATTTAAAAATTCAGCTTTTCCGAGATATATAGATCACTCTGTAGCTGGAATTTAAAAATTTTGTATTTTTGCAGATTCTCTATTTGTCGAAAACATACTACTTTGCTGAAAAAGTTCAACAGATTGATTTATTTCTTTGGAATATTGATTTGCAGAATTAAAGATTTTCATATATACCTATGATAGATTCTAACTGAAGCGTTTCTGCTATAATATAAAAAAATAAATTTTGAAAATTTCAACTAATACCGAAGTGTGTAACCCTCTGTATATATAAATTAGGTTTAATAACTCTAATATTGTCCAAGAAGTAAAATGTAAAATCTTGTAAGATTAAGATTATCCTGTATATTGTTCAAAAATTCTTTTTTTCTCTGTGATTCTGTAATGCATCCTTGATCAGTCTGTTTTGTTTCATTTACATTGACATCACACAATTGATTCTAAAAAAAGTATCGCAAGTCAAATTGACATCTGATGAGAATGACAGGACAGTGGTAGAAGATCATTGATTAATTTAATACATTGAGAGACAGTGAGGGCCTTGGTCTTCTCAAACTGTCATCCACCTTTGTTTTGCTTTTTGCACTGTTGAAATTCATATCAATTTAATTTTTTATATTTTTTGAATTTCAAGTTTATTTTGCATAAGAAATTTTTTAAGGTTATCAATTAGTATTACTTTGAGTTATCTATTTAATTATAGCTGTTTTTAATATCTTTATTATTAGGTTATTTCCAGTGATAGTTATATCACCAAAAAGTGAGAAAATAGAGATTTCGACAATTAATTGATTGTGCGAGTGACATGAACTTTATCAAAATGTGAACCAAGCAACTAAGTCGGCAAGATAGTGAAAATTGATTTGTTTATCGTAATTTTTCTATAGCTACGCAAATTTATTATTCTTGGTAATTTTAATAAATAATCAATTATCAATTTATTCTTGGTAAAGCACATACCGAATATTTACTTCTATTGATAACTTTTTTGCATTTACTTTCTCAATAAATTATAAATTTTTCTTACGCAAGTTTAATATGCAGAAAGTATATTAAGTATTATGATTAATTGATTGATTGTAAGTTTGCGTGTTAACAGTTTTTACTGTTAAATAATTACTTGCCTAAGCAATGGGATAAAATTGCGCAATTAATTATTTACGATAGAATTTAATAATATATAAAATTAATTATAATATAATAAAATTATTAATTTTAGTTTATTTTTTATGATATTAAAATTTCTTACATCTAATATAATATTTTATGAAGGTGTTTTATCAATAATGTTTACAACATAATAAAATATAATGCTTATATACGAGTATGTGTCTATCTTCTATAAAATCTAAAATATACAATTAATAGTCTACTTAGTTAATTCTATGTGATTGATCTGAACTATTAGAATTTTAAAAATAAAAAAATACTTATTTTTATATTTGCTATTTTAACTATATCTAAAATTAATTAGATAGTATAACAGTATATCAAATAATATGTAGTGACCAAATTTTTTTAATATTTGCAATAAAACCAAAGAGACAAAAGTAAAAGAAAAAGTAAATTTGTAGATTAATTTACTACATTATAATTTATACATATCCCTATATTATAATAATCGTAATCGATTATTTTTATTGGGTTATTTTTAATATTATTTTTCCATTATTGCAATTTATGAGATTTTTGTAGTGGATTATTAAATTTTTATTTTGATTTTTTTATCTCTATTCTTTTGCAAACTTGTTTTATGCTTCAATATACCAATGCTAATTACTATTCATAATAGTTTATGCCAAGCTCTATATCAATGTACCTACCATCGTGTGGCTGTATCATAAATATAATAATTCAATATTAAATGAATACATTTGTATATAAAATAAATAATATAAAATTAAAATCGAAAAATTAACAAGCTAGTAACGAAGCAACTATAATCACTAAAAGATTATAAAAAAATATAATTTTTACTGTTTATATAGATTGTTAATTTTTAAATTTTATATTTTACATGCGAATATAGGGTGCCAAAATAAAGTTTTTACGCACAGCGACAAAATAATAAAAGATAAATTAGAGAAGAATCACCGATGTAAGAAATACACTAAACATCTATGAAGTCATAAAAAATAAAGGAATATAATCATGAAGACAATAGGTATATTACACCCAATTGCTGAAGAAAATATTCCAGTACAATCCCAGAGGCAGAAAATATGTAAATTGTTCAAAAAAAAAATGAAGCGATTAATTTGAGTATAGCGTAACAGACCACTGGTGATGATGATGATGATTATAATGTTGGTTAAATCTCATCCAAGATTCATATTTTTTGAGACGTTTAACGAATTTTTCAAACAGATTTTGGTAGTTTTAACAAAGAATTAGATTATACCATGGCATTTTTTATACCATTTATGTATTGTTAGTACATACTGCTAATTTGTTGTTAAAACTTTTGTAATTAATTAAACAATTCAGTTCATCTAATTTTCTATTAGATTTGCTTGGTAGACATCACACATTCTACAAAAACATAAATAATAGAGTACGAGTTTTAAAAACATTTTGACGTTTAATTCTTTTCATGTTGACTTCAATACATAATAATGCAGCGTTCTATTTAGACATTGAGGCGTTGACAATAAGCACCTACTGATGTCGACAAATATTGAATTTTGTTGTTTTAATACTAAATTAGTACCAACATTAAAACGAATGAAACGATATTGTTAGGTTATGGAAACAATGTCTGTTTTCGTGTCTGTATCGTTCTTTTCTATTACCAACCTATTGTAACCAATACAAATAAATTCCCAGAGCGTTTTAAACATTATCAGCGTCCAAACAAAACTACTGTCAGTATATTAACTTACAATGCAACGCCCAAGTAGAATATTTGGGTTGTCATTTTATATTGAGTGCAGTTTATAATAAAAAATAAATAAATTGTTTAATTTTTGTTTCAAACACATCAACATAGATTTAGTGTTCTCAAATTCAAAAATTGAATTATTTAACAAATTGCTTTTATATCCTTGCTTGTTTTTAGAAAAATATTACATATTATATATTATATTCAAATATAATATGTATAATATCGGCAGCAGATTATCGCACAACCGAGCCGCGCCGCGCCATAAGGAGCTTTAGCCTCCGGCCCCACATGCTCTGAGGTACCCAAACTGATAAAAAATTGTTACTATTTGATTTTAAAGATTTAATTCAGAAAAATTTTTAGCCCCAAATTCCAATTCGATGAAATAATTATTACGAAATTTCAAGATGCAATTGCAAAATTAGAATGAATATTTTTTTGGCTTATAATTATTATTATTATTATGTAACTAATATAGTAAATTTACTCAAATATAGAAAATCGATACATTTTTCAGACAATTTAAATTTTTCTAGTAATGTTACGATATTCCATTATAAAAGTAAAACTAACCTTTACCGGCATGTGTTTCGCTGCCACTATCTTCCGATGGAGGTCCAGGGGGTGCTCTTAAACCAGACAACAAACCCGTGGGATACCTCGGTCTGCCCAATGGTGCAAAAGCACCCGGCATTGCTAGCAATTGAGCAGCACCCGGAAATTGCAACAATGGGGTCCATGGTGGTCTTGGTGTTAGATGAGCTGCTGCCGCCGCGTACAACTGTAAAGGAGGCGGAAGCCCACCAGTCTCTAACACCATATTTCTTAAAATATTCACTTTAATTTAGTAATTTCACTTTCACTTAAATTAAACATAATAACGATTATAAATCCATTGTCTCCTTGGGTTAACTAAGATTACAATGAAGCTGATAGTTGCGTCGGTTGAACATGCATATACCTATCGTTTCAACAACAGTTGCCGTGGAAGTTTATTTCAAAAATATTTATATCAATTATATTTAATTGACGATAATTGCAGTTTGTATTTACGTGTGTTATTGATTTCTCAAGATAGCTAATTAATGCTTTTTAATTAATATTCTATTCGAGTGTAATATCCCAATCAATTAATAAATCAATTTGATCATTTGCTTCATCAATATTCATTTGCACGTTTTTGAAGATTTATATTTTCCAATTAAATGAATTAGGAGTTCGTGTTGAAAAATTTTAATTTAATTTCTTGCGGAAGTTTTACGGATTTTGAAGCCACTTTGCGCCAATAGAAGTTTTCTATCAGAGAAATACAATTTTCCGAATCCACTTTAGATCGTTGAAATATACGAAACTGTTAATTACGGGTCTCTTCTAGGACAATTTTAAAAATGTAAACGCACTCGAAAAATTAATTTGATGTTCATATGCACTAATGTAAACACGAGAACTTTACTAAAGCGTGTATCACACTTGAACAAGTTACAGGTTTACTAACGGCACGGTACGAGCGCAACACAAGATAGGGGCGGTTAACTTTTCCGCCTTTCATTTTCAGAATCGTTCGTTGGTTGAAATAGTTTACACCCATTAAATTCAAACCCGCCTTAATATTGAATTTCATTATTAGGTTTTAGTGTACTTGCCAATATGTTTTAATATATCAGATCTGGTTATCCTTTTTTCCGAGTTAAGTGTTTCCTTTATTTTATTATAATTTTTATAACTAGTTTTCATGTTAGTATACGAATTATTTTTGTCTATTTTGAACGTCCGACAATTATCTAGACCTCATTTTAATAATATGTGTTTTTGACTTTTTAAATATAGATATTATATTTATTTATTGATTACAGTAATAAAATATCGGGAATTATAAAAACAATCCATGGCGAACTTTACCAAAATTAGTTTGTTATAATTTAACCTACAATTAAAATTTATTATAACTGTATAGCTAAAATAATTAAACGCATTGTTATTATATTGTTTAATAATTTTAATCGTAGCTTAAATTTTAAATCACTTATGAAATCTATGGTCAATGAATAAATCAACTCAAAAATTAAAGTGTATTTATTATATTACAGTAAAATTTGCAAAATTAGTAATTTAAGTTAGTTATGGTTTTTGAAGTTTGTGTAGTTATATTTTTTGCAATATTGGTCACATATATGAATTTTGTTTGTCATGAAGAAGTTAGCGTTCATGCAAAATTTATCAATCAATAATTAAAGTTTAAACTTTTAATAAGATTGTCAATAATAATTTAATAACAATGTATAATGTAGAGTTTTTTACTTATAGAAAATATAAAATATTAATAATTTTAAAAATTTTTTTAAAATTAGGTAGGTGCCTACTTTGATTAATTTATAAATAAATATAAAAAATAATGAATATTCTAGAATAATATAAATATATTTTTCAATTTGTTTTAGATTATGAGTTGTATATTATATCAGCTATATATCGATCGATATTAACATTATTACACTAACAGAATTGCATGTTACGAACTATAATATATATGTTACATTTTAATAATATTAACGATAGGGACAATCATAAAGATATTAAAATATAAAATAGTTTTATATTAAATATTATATGTTATAAAATGTTACCATATAGTTCAATAATACTAACCCGAAAAAAAAAGATTTATTGCCAACAAAAATTGTGTTAAAGCAACATCTAACCTTAACAGAGCTTTTGTTGTTCAAAAAATATTTATTAAATCTACTAATTTTGTGTTAAATTAAAAAATATTTAATGTTGAAGCCGGTTTGTTAATAGAAGAATAATTTTTTAGTGTGTTTATAGTAATTTTATTGTTTAATTAGTAACAGATGTACAGTTTTGATCTATTACCATAAAAACTTTATTAGACATATTGGGAAGACATCAAAATCAATAGTCGCTTATTCTTCATATTATACAAGAAAAAATATTACAATGTTTTTATAGCATCTAAATTATTATGATGCAGTTTAATAAATATATCACAAATTATTTTCCAGAGAGGAATGCATTATAAACATTTAAGTATTGAAATTTATTTTGTCTAATAATAAGTTTAATAATTATTTGTAGTTTAATTATTATTTTATTAAAATAATAAAAAAATTACAAATTTGTAGATTAATGATTAACTCACATGGTATTTTTCTTGCTTATTATACTCTGCATTTAATTATTTTTCTTTTAGGTATGCTTGCAATATTACAACTTAGAAATGTATTAAAACTTATTATTTATTGAATTTATTATTATTATTAAAAATTTTAAAATGTAAATGTGGTTTGCACATTTGTCAATAAGATTCTGTGTATCAATTTTGAATATACATGGGTACCATATATTCTGTTATTGAAATTTAACCTATATAATAATATATAATTAAATGTTAGTATATGAAAATACTAATAATATATCATATAATTTTGTTTCAATAGTAACAGAAACATTGTACTTATCCTATTATTTGATCTTAAAAATGTATGTTATAACATACAATTTTTAATAAATTAATTTTTAACATACAATTTTTAACAGACGGTTTTGTCAGATTGCTAATTTTATGAAATATTTTGAAAAGTATTTTATTTAATGGTATGTATCTAATAAATAAATTATAAATTCCAAACAGATCTTCGTAAAAATTAATGTTCTAATATATTTTTAGAAAATTCATTAGTATAAACTTTTCAATTTATATAAACAAATAAATGTGATACAGGTATGCTTGATTGTTATCAATAAAATTTTGTCGTTTCTTGAATTAATTCTAAATTAATTTTTTTTTAACTTTTTACAATAATTATCCAATTAAATTCTAATTTACTAATATAGTTCCACTCCTTATCCAGCTTTTTTTATAATCTTATCGATCTTGTAATTAACACCTGTTTATTACTTTCGATCTACTACACTTTTTAAAATTACTATTTTATTTAAAAAAAATTAACACCCGTATTCATAAAAATTTCTTAAAGTGTCTCTCAGGAATGTTTTAGTTATAACACTGATATAGGTTATGGGTTATAGGTGATTGGTTGTTTAAGGTTACAAACCACTTATATCAGTCTTATAACAGTCTTATAACAGTGTTTTAGCGCTATTGAACGTTTATGAATAATGTTTTTTGACATTTCGCTATAAACCTGTTGTAACTTTTTATGAATACAGCTGTAATTGTATAAAAGAAAATTAAAAAAATAAAAAATTTTGAAATTATTTATTTAAATTTTTAGTTAAATAGGTGAAAGAAACATACTAAATTAACCAATATTATATAAATTTTTTACAGATTGTAAGAATATGGGTTACTGTCACGTATCGTATCACAAGAATTGAACGTTTTCCTATCGACCATTGGAAAGAGGACAATTTTCTGAATATATTAACACAAATTTTTTTTTGGATTATGCAATAGTTACGAATAATTACGAAAAACAGGAAGATGTAATATGATACACCCCGATGCGTGACGGTCGGTCTCACGTTGAGGTCCCTGCTCTCTATTGTGCTGACGGTACGTGTGCTTTGATATACTCTTAATGTTATTGTCAGTCGCGGTCGACACCCGGACGAGTTCTATGGCTTCGAGTTCCACCCTTGGCGAGTTCTGTCATTCTTCAGGGATATTTTTAAATTGTTATGTGTGCTTTACTCAACAACAACCTATCATGCAGCCGCGTTAAAACGTGTATCTAAAATACATGTAAATTTTACATTTTTCAAATTCGATTTTTTCGAGAACTAATTTATAATCCAACAAAATTTTTGTTCTAGTATGCTTAGAAAAGTGTCCTTTTACCAATAATCAATAGGAAAAAGTTAAAATCGTGTGATAAAATACGTGACAGTTCTCGTTTATTGATTTATTGATTAAGGTTAAATCGTATACAACATATACTGCTAGAAATTGCGACCTCTATTTTCATAGCAGGCTTAGCAACGACGTACCATGATCTACTGAACCTTTTTAAATGTCTTTAGGGTATCCTGAATCCTATAGTAAGCATCCACATATATGTTACCATGTTTTTCTTAGTGCCAGCTGGGATCTCACGCAGATACAAGACTCTTCAGTCTAAAGGACTCAGAGAAATTAAGTAAATGATATCAGCTCGGAGAAAACGTGCTGATCAATTTGCTATCTATCCAATGATCAGACTATGTGATCCTGAGATTCTGATGTGCTGCTTGAGAAAAAAGGTATAGAAGCTATATCGTATGGAAACAGGCTACGTTATCTGATTGTTAGGAGTGCGTCTTCCAATAACGGTGGCAAAACGTCTATGATAAAAATGGAATAAATTAAGTCAGTCAGGTGGGATGACACTATTTTCACTGTGAAATCAAAAGCCTGGCACGGCGGGCGCTATTAACAATTTTGCCTACATATTTAATTTCCAAAACACTTTACAGGTGATTACAGTACAGTATAAATAACAAATTTGGCACACGCACTTGCAATGTTATTTGCATTTCAATAAAATATCCATTTGCATTATATTTCTGGTCACCACGTGTATGGTGGTTTTTTAGGTTTGGTTTTTTATAGGTCATAATTAATATGGAATAAAAAAATATTTACGGTTGTCTCGAAAGTCCTTCTATGGGCTAATATCTGACCACTACCTTCTTCCCGCAAAGCGCAGGATTTGCAGCATAATATAATTTAACCTTTCGATGCTAAATCTGACAAACGTATAATGTAATTTTTTTTAACATCCAATTTATTAATTACAATCTGGTACATACATATAACATTATCGTTATGATTAAAAAAATAATAATTATGAATAAAGATGGATGTCGTAGAAAATAACTACAAAAATAAATTCTTCAATTAGGTACTTTGATTGAATCTAATTATCTTGTTTCTAGTCAGAACGCTAATCAGTTAATTAAGTATTTAAATTGTAATTATTTCTATTTATAATGTTACTTTAGAAGTCCTTTAATTTATTTTATAAATATTTTCGTTTAATTAAGTAATGTTATCAATATTTGTATTTTATAAATACCGACAAAGAAAATACGTATGTAATTAACAAAATCTCAGATTTTGCTTATAAATATATAAAAAAACTTTAAATTATTCAAAATAAATTTTTAAGTTATGGAGATTTGCACGAAACTAATTAAAATAAAAATTAAGCAGGTCAACTTTTGAAACATACGGAAAGAGTCAGTTAATAAAATCAATTAATTAAATAAAGTATGAACGTATTAATGATGAGCATAATATGAAAAAAATATGTTGTAATATTTTAGATGTTTAAAACATATATTTTAAGCTTGAACTAATTATTTTAAGTTTTTTTTTTCAAACAACGATAGGTAGTATATAGTTAGTTATATATAGTTAGTATTACAATATATATCCTATATAGTTAGTTATATAGCTATCACTTTTTGGAAAATATAACATGGAGGTATTCGTTAACTGCATCAGTTAGTTAATTGTAGATTACGGATCTATGTATCTACATTTTACAGTAAAATATTATAAGAATGAAGAAGCTCAAACGTCAATAAATAATAAATAATATAATATTTTTTTTTAATTATGTTATCTACGTATTACGTAGATAATCTATAAAATTATTAATTGTTTCTGAATTATTGATTATTTGTAAAAATAATTACTTCATTCTAATGGTTAATAAAATAATAATATTAGAATATAGGTATATAAAATTTAATAAAATTTGTATATATTTAATACGTAATAAAAATTGTAATCAAAATTTTTGCTATTGTAAAACATAGGTTTAAATATTGAACAAAATTAAAATACAAACCAAATAACTTTCTATGTTAATAAATATTCAGGAGCGATACACCAACATCAATCATGAACTAAAGCATGAGTTGTCATCCCCTTTCTCATCCTATTGTAGAAATGTTAACTATTACATATGTAATAGGGTGGGTGATAATAGTTATCATTTTAAACTAAATTAAATATACTTTATTTAATTTATTTAAAGTTTTATTTAAAGTAATAACAAATTATTTTTATAGTAAAAATACACATTTATTAATTTTGTTAAAAAATTATTTGATTTTGATAATGATTCCAAGAAAGGAAAAGTTTTAATTTTAGTTTAATGACAAAGTTTCCTTTGTATGCGAATATAACGGAAATTACATTTAGATAACCAAAATAACCTCAGCAGCTGCAAAGTATTTTTGATATGATTTAAGATTGATGAGTTAATTAATTATATAAATTACAACTTTGGAAATGTAGAATTTATGATTATTTTATGATACTGTGTAATATAATTATTGTACTATAATATGTACTAATAAATACTAGGTGATTTGCAGAAATTATTTCTTATAAATTTATTTGTTATTTTTTTATGTTTGCCATTTCAGAAACTGTATAGACCTTTACCATTTATATTACTGAAATAAAACCAGAATAAAATAAAGTAAAAAAAAAGAAGAAATTAGTACCTACCAATTGCAGATTTTAGTAAATAAGAAAATAAGAAATGAAAGAAATTCTTAAGTGAAAAAATAATTTTTAAAAATTATAACAAAATTACTATAAATTATGAACAATATTTTTTAATTACTACGAAAATGAATTGTACTTTTCTTGTTCATAAATTTTGGTTTGTAGGGGGGTTCCAAATAATTAAAATTTTAATTGAGAACTGAAAACGTGATTCGGATGATAAAATTTCTAATAAACATATTGTTTACCAAGCGATAGCTCATTCTTTTAATTAAAGTACTTTAAAATATGTTAAGAATGGACTAAGGATAAAACTAGTGAGAGTCTCGGTACTATAATATAGAGTGTAGATTGAAGATTTACCTTTGCCGTGTATATGATGTCTAAACCACCAAAACGTAAGGCTAAAAAGGTTTGTCTGAACAGCGAGTCTTTTAATTTAATTTTTAACAATTAATCTCTCCAAATTTTTTTTTCCAAATTTTCGGCTGCGATGGTAATATATGTTTTGGAATCTTAAAAGCTGTTTCTTATGAATCAGGTGATCGATGATTTTTACACGAAAGCGTTAAAGGCCGTTCACACTATAAAATTTTGCTTAAAATTTAGCTTAAAATTTTTATAAAATAAAAATTTCACCGTTTACACCTTAAAATTTTTGTTAAAATTTTCCTTAAAAGAACTTTTAAGAGAAATTTTAACGAATTTTAAGGAATAGGGCGGCACCTATTTCCTTAAAATTTTACATAAAATATGGTGAGTTTTATGGTGTGTTTTGTGATATCAGGTTGTTAGGATCTAGGTTGGTAGTAGGTAGTTGTTATTATTATGCTATTATGATATGTAATTCTAACCTATTTTATTATGTATTCTAATATTACAATTAGAAATTATTTTATTTTTAATTAATTTTTTAATTTTTTGATTTTTAATGGACGTTTTTTTCTGTATAGATTTAACAACAATACAGTTGTTAAAATTGCACAACTAATCACTTGATGTTCTTGCTTCGGCATTTTACTTTCGCGTAAAATAATAGCCGTAAAATAATTTTAAGGTTAATTTTAAGGTGTAAACACAAATCTGCAAATCCACAAATTTCCACTAGTACCAAGTACCGTAAAATAATTTTAAGGTTAATTTTAAGGTGTAAACATAAATCTTCAAATCCACAAATTTTAAGAAATTTTAAGGAATTTTAAAGAAATTTTAACGAAAATTTTAAGCAAAATTTTAAACGAAATTTTATAGTGTGAACGGCCTTTTACTTTCTGTTAGTGGTTTTAAAACATTAATTTTTATTTTTCGATCAATTTCATATACTAGAGGTATATTACAGCATCGATTGATTAGCGAATGGAAACCTAATAGCTTGTGACCAGAATCAGGGTATAAGTTTATTTGAAAATGTGAATTTACTTTTCAGTGCATCAATACTAAACTTCCACCTTTATTGGTTAGGCAGGCAGTGATTTGATTATTTTTAATTTCAAAAAGGTAAAAACTTCTAATAAAAAAAAAGTTATATACAATTTACAAATACAATTTACAACTAAAAAATTATCTACTGAAGAGTTTTACCAACTTCGCGAATAAAATGAAAGTATTTTAAAAACAATATTGAATAAGTTTACCAATACGCCGAACTCGTTGCTACTCAGGACGTAAGAAAATTTATATTTTTAAGCTACCTGTTACACTTTTAGTACTAATAGTATATTAATATATTGTCGTGTTTCAAAGGGATTCGCAACCACCCTGTGCATTTTAAAGAAAATTTTGTTTTAGTAAATTTGAGTTGTAGCATTGTAAAATAAGAGAGGTGGGGGCGAATGACACCAAGTTGAATGCTTTTTGCCACGAGTCGCCGCAAGAGTGGGCGGTGCGACTTTTGGCTCGTTAATTATTGAGATTTTTTTGTTTTAATTGATTTGAAGTTGCGACTAATAATTTTTGAGTTAAATAAAGTGATTTTTATGCTATCGAATTACTGCGTATTTTTGAAATTTGGAAATATTTTGGATATTTTTGAGGTATAGCAAATCTTCATTATAAAAATTTAATTTTTTCAAAAATATCGTCACATCTTTTCTTAGATTTTGCAAAATTCTTTTTTTAAAGACGTTTGAATTGAATTGTCTGAAAAACAATTCCTGCCCGAATAAAGGAATTTTGTATTCCTTTATTCAAACTGGTAAACCATTTACATCAAGCCTAAATAAAAAAGAGATTTTAATGTTGCGTAAGCCAATGGAACCTTTACATAAAAATTAGCTAATTTTAAATACAAGGAGTAAAGCTCTCTATCTCTCGAGAGTTCACAATACCAGAAGAGAGCGGTCCACAATACCATATTTGCAACGATATTTGTAAAAATTATAAAATTTCAAGAAAATTGTTGTATTTGTCTGAAGACATATTTAAAAACTGAAACGGACTGTTGAAATAATATCGAAGATATTCGTAAACCAAATTGTTTGACATTTTTACTTAAAAAATGAAAGATTTTTCATAACTTGGACTCTAAACAACATAAAGAACTCAACAATGCTTCTAATGCTCCTTTATAAATCGCCTGAAGTTAGAAGCCCTTGAAGAGAGATATCTAAAAAATAATATGACTCGTGTAAACCTCCATACAGATATTTCTACGAGGCATTTGACGATTAGAGTTGTTTTTAAGTTTTGAAGTCGTATTGGAAAAAGGAAACATTTAATTTATATCTTTTATTTGGCGGTCTTGGGTCTGATGAAGATAATATCGTAGTCGAGTCCGAAACCGCGGTCATCTAATAAGGTTTTTTGAAATCTGTAATTTTTATTTGCTACTTTTTTATATTATGACGATGATTCCAAATCCTCGACTAATTTTTTATTAATTAAAACCAATTCCTCAACTAATTATTCTTCGTGTATTGTCGAGCTAGAGAAGATCCAGCGTAGATTTGTTGAAACCGTGTGATTTCGAGGTAGCATCCAGTACTTTTCTGATGCTTACGGAATACTCTTGAAGTATTTTGATGTTGAAGATTTGATGTTTGTATTCAGATTGCTTAACGATACTTCCAATTGTCTAGAGTTGCTACAGTTATTTTTGTTTTGTGTACCTGTGAGATTTCTGCGGAAAAAATTTTATTTTTTCTTGAGAATTTTCATACGCCTGCGGTTGGTCTACATTCAGGCATGTCCAGATTGTGCCGCCTCGCAAAGCAGATTATTTACATAATAAAGATTTAGATATTTTCATGAGTGTGCAAGTCACTTCAGAAGAGGGTTAATGGCATATTTTGATTCGGTCTGATTTTGTACACCATGGTGTATCTTTTTCTGTATTGTTTATGTTAGTGTATGTCTGTTTAATGATATATAAACGTAGCGTAAATATTTAAATAACATTTTATTATTATCTAAACTGCATCTTTCCATAGAAATACCATACAAAATTTTGTGTCAGCATTAAAATGAAAAGGCTTTTAAGTTCATTTCCTATAGATTTCCTACTTACGTTAAGTGGGAAATCTATACGTTTGTCAATAATAGTTTCTACAATGACAACGCATAATATTACATATTAAATAATTTTTATTTTTTTATATTTCTACTTCAAATATTGACGGCGAATTTATTTCTATATCATCGCCGTGTTTTATTTGAATCAAACCATAAGAATAATGATGATTAATTAACAATACGTGCTACATCTTACGTATAAATTTGACACTTTTGCTTCCTACTATTAAGAGATATGTGCGGTAATGATGAAGTGCCATTTCCGCCCATTATCGTACATCCGTAGCGATGTTTGATTACCTCTTATGCCTTTTACTTTTTCCATGACATCCACTTAATACTGGTCATATTTTCTTAATGGCATAGCAAAGTAAATTAAGGAGTGCTAATTTATAGCATATTTGATAGTTGATAAATAAAGTTAAAATTTAATAAAAAATTTTTGTTAATGGATTTTATGGAACTTTAAAAACGTCAACAATTTTATGAGAATACAGAATAATATGATTTATGATTATTCGAATAAGAAACTTATTGCACAATTTGAAAAACATTATGTACTATAGCAATCATATTCATCTTTATAATAATAAACGAAAAAGATAAAATCTAAACCTAACACCACAATTCATTACATTACTGAACAAAATTCCACCCCTAAGTCCCAAAAGCAGCCGCACCGCTACAAATCAAGAGCACCTACCACAACAGCAAAACAAAACGGGTAACAATAATAATCTTGCTTTCAATGGGGATGATCAAATCAGATCAAAGCACATATGTGCTGGATTACGCACTTTGGCACGCTTCTTTTATTTTACCCATGCGGGCAAAAAAAATTATCATTTTCATTCATCGCCAACATTAAATTAAATGCAAAATTTATTTTTTTAATCGTTTGTATTAAAATAATTCTATTAAATAATTAATATAGCATTCGCTTTATTAATACCACTAATTAACACTAAAACTACGGAAGCGTTTCCAGTTTCTGCTAATAGTTACATAATTAACGAGCATTTACTACCTGAAATGCAACAAAGTGTTTGAAGATATTTTATAGTAGGTTTAATTAAAGCGTTGATTAAAACGTAATTTTTTATAAACAAAATGTAATTATCTTATAATTAAAAGAATAACAAGTTAAGTGACTTTGTATAATTTAATTTTACATTTGTATTGAGCTACATTAATTTGCTTTTAATGAAATTTCAATACATGTTTAACACAGTTCATTAACTTGATTCGTAGTGTAATCGGTGTTCGCGACATGCGGTGTTTGTGATTTGTACCCCATCCCAATGGAGTTCTCTTCCCTGCTTCTCCAGGCCACCGGATTGCAGATACCAACTATTGAAACCCTCGAGACTTGGCCCTTGCTAATTACAAATCTGTTACTAGTTTCTGACTTTGAACTACAATATGGTTGGTGATTGTTTGTGGTTACTGGGAATCGCAGCTAAACGTAATTATTACATTACTTACAAAATTTAATTAAAAATTAACCGAACTATACTGTTTGGTTACCAAACATTTTATAATATAAAATTAATAATCTGCATTATTTTAGATTATCAGAAGATTATTAAAAAAACATAAACTCATGATGAATCTGTACGTCGATCTTCGGTAGCGGATGCCGGTAGACAACCTGTAAAAATATTCCGTACCTGCTATAAAAAATAATATTAAACCGAAATTGATATTAATTAGTATTAAATTTTATATGTTCTAAGTAAATTTTATATGGAATCTGGTTGGATTCCATAAATGTTAATTAATTCAAATTAATGTTAGCATACATAATATTATATTAAATTTGTTTGTGCCTTGAAACCGCTTCTCTCTTATCCCCGATTCTGCCCGCTAGGTAATGAAAATTTGACAGTAACTGAAGCTTAATAGAACATCATTAATTTAAAATAAAAGTTAATAGATAATGTAATTTGCTGTAATATAGACGGACATTAAAAAATAAACAGAAGTAACTGCATATGTTTTAGATTTTATAATTTATTTCCATTAACTTTTCTAACAAATGCTCAAATGAAAAACGTAATTTACTTTCTAAATTCGAGCAAGATAAAAATCCAATTATAACATTAGATTATCGCTACGAGTTTGACCTTTAATATTTCTCCCTTTACATCAGTTAATCTTCCTCTTACGTTCTATCTCATTCCCGGTTCATAATCCCTTTGCAATCTCAACCTCGTACTCCCTAATTAAGACCTCATAATTTTTTACTCTTTTTGGCACTGAAAGCGTATAATATTTTAGAGTGCAATTAAAAAAGGATCGTAATAAATGTCAAAGTAAATCATATGTACGTGTTCAACCCTGGTTTTCTTATTATTAACTGTATAAAGTTTAGATTTGTATCTAATATATTAGCGGCAAGAGAAAAGAAAAGGATTTATTATCTAGTAAACTTTTTATTCTTTGGGGATTTACAATGATTACAAATTAAAGATGTTTCGTCAATTAATTATTATTAATAAGCGGTGTAATCTCAACTCAATTTATGCCAAGTTCGAAACCCAAAATCGACGTGATCGCTTGCCTAGCTCTCGATATACTGCATACCAATCGAGAAACTCGATTTAACGTAATTTTCCGATAACTCAATTCTAGAGGAGACGACACAGCTTATAGATTATGGAAGACACATTTACCTATGTATGTGGAGAAATTGAATGTCTATGAATGTACTATAAAAAAGAAATATTTTAAAGGTTTTAAAAGTTAACTCAATCAATAAAATTTGAAAATACATAAAATTATCATAAACTGTTAATAAATACCAAGACACATCACATTTTATTAAAACATATCTGTACAGATTCTCTTACATTCATTGACGAGAATAAATATTTTAACAGTTAATTTTACATTCAATTTGGATTAAGCCTTAGTGGTTGACAAGTTTAATAAACCAGTAGTTAATGACCAGATTGCTGGTATCATTGATATTTATGCAAAGCCGAACATAAATTTGTATTTAATTGTCATAAAGAAAATACAAAATGCTTTAAATATAAGTTCTTGCCTTATATTTTTTAATTTAATTTCAATCACGATAATCTTTACTTTCAATTTTCTATTTTAATTATATAGGTACTTTACCTACTTATACTTAAATTAAGTAAAATTAAACCGATACAAAGAAATTCAAAGAATAAATTACATATTAGCTTTTCAAAAATTATATTTAAAACAGCATATTACAAAAGTAGCAATTATTGTCGAAAACTCATATTCTAAATCGATTTGAATTCTCTCGAGTTCATTTCAGATTAACTTTCGAAATATTTATACATAAAACATTATTTAGTTTAGAACTTTTTTAAAAAAATACAAACTAATAAATTCGGTTACTTTTTAAATAATTTTATTTATTTTTATTTTATTTTTTATATTATTATATTAGTTCAGGAAACGAAGTGATTTAATATTAACTAATTATTAGTTTTACTATAGTAATTAGTTTCATTGCGGCCGTTTTATTAAAAACGGATTTTTACTAACTTTTCAAAAAATGCATTCAAAAAGTATCTTGTACTATATTTTTTTGAAAAATATGCCGATCAATGTCATAAAAATGTTAAATCTAAAAAAACTGCAGAATTTCATTCCGCACTTTATGGATTAAATTTCATCCCCAAATTTAATAATAGTACTTTTTCAATAAAAATAGAAATTTTTGCTAAATCATTAGCGATAGAAAAGTAATGCATTTTAGGTTAGCAACTTGAAATTTGGTACACCTCTAAATGAATATATTATAACACCAAATACACTGGCGGTCAACCTGGTCCTACCCTTGTCCCAGTTTTATTCATATTAAAGGGTTGTTCTTTAGTAAATCGTAAATATATTGACAAATCTATCGAGGTAGATAAAGTTTTATACGCATAAATTTGCATATTTTGGTATATTTTGGTCCAAAGATATGTAAATTTTCTTCATTGTTAGGTTTTCAAACGAAACATTTTAGTCTTTCAAAAAAATTTATTAGACTGCTCGTTGTAATCCATTACATTTTCTATTCTAAAGTGAACCTAAATTTGTTTGTAAAAGAAACGTTTTGCTTATAAGGTACAGAATTTTCAAAGAAATATGTAAATCTTTGATTTGATTTTAGGCAATAAAGTATTAAAATCTAATTTCTAAATAATTTTCTTTTTTTAGAAAAACACGTTTTTTTCTTGAATGCCTATATCTAAATAGTAAACGGCATAATTTTTACTTCGTTTCTTATGGGTATTATAAATAAGAATTTATTGTATTTTTATCAATAATTATAGTGGAGACTAGTTCTAGTACTAATAAAATCCTGAAAAAAAATTTTACGGTGGAAGTTGATGGGAGTTTATTTAACAGTCGTTAGTCTAGCGGTTAGAGTATTTTTAATAGAACAGTGTTTATAACACAATATTTAATAACATTAAATAACATCATTAGAAGATATTACAAGAATTAGAACCTATGACTTCCAAAATCCATCGGCTGAGTATTGTCGTCATATTATATCTACTTGTCAATAAATAATTTTTGTTATTATTAATTTTATGTTTTCAGTGAATTCGAGTCGTTCATCTTCTCCCGTCTTTTAAGGAGGTTCATCTTCCAAACCTCCCAATCACTATTTATTACTTCTGCTACAATCTATCTGTGTATTATAAATAAAGTAGTATTTGAATAGAAGGGAACATAGCAATATATATTTCGTGTTTTTGTGTGTTTTTATTTTACTGCTGAACGGCTGGACCAATTTGGACAATTTTTTTTAAATGTTTGTAATAATCCGAGTATGGTTTATAGATAAAAAAACTTGGAAAACTTAAAGAAGTTGCCAGGAAAATTCTGAATTAAAATACGTATGCAGACGATTTTGGTTGCTAACAGATGGCGCTATTTTGACAGATGACGTATTATAAGGCAGGACTACAGGACAGCTCAACGTCTGCCGGGCTAGCTAGTACTACTATAAAATAAAAAAATTTATTTATTTCATCAAACGACTTACAGTCACTTACATGATGAGTACATATACAAGAAGATGCACGACAATGCCGACGTCAGGTAGTTGTTAATACCGGAATATGCGACATATGCGACAAGACAGCTATTGAGAGGTAATTTTCAATGGATTCTCTGGAGCCTAATTTAAAAATTGGTACAATATAAGACTTTTTCTACCTAGCAGGAAATACTCCAGAAAATAAAGCAGGCCATCCGGACCGGGGCCCTTCCTTAGATCCAACTGTCTTAACTTATCAAAACTCTGCAGTTCATTCACGCGATATGAGTCCAGATGCAAGTTGGTATCACCCTCCGCCGCACGGCATGGGCCGCCATTTGAAGACACAGACATTATATTACTAATAATTTCTAAAATTTTTAACTGACGTGACATGAGTGGATTTTTAAGACCTCTCGTCTAGCTATAATACCTATATCTTGCAGATACCACAAAGCTTTTTTCAGCACTGTGGTATGGCAAATATTGGCTGTACGCAACCGTGGGATAAACGGATCAACAGTGTATATAGGGACAAAATTTTTAACAAATAGTAATAATATTGTTTTCACATTAATATGTAACTTTGTATATTTCTTGATTATCTAAATTTTTACAATGGAAGCAAATTTTTCCACTTTGTCCTCCGACAACAAAACCGAAGATGTATTAGAAATTATGTATATCGATGTCGAAGGAATAGATGCAGAATTCAGTTTTTCAGAATTCAATTCAGCAGATAAAAAGGAAGAAAGGGAATGTTCTGATGAGGACACAGAAGAACCTGAACCCGACATTGCGTTAAAAACAAAACCAACTGAAACAAACTACAGAATTGTTCGTCCAGTATGTACATTTTATCTCCAGCGTCGTTGCAGATTCGGCAACAGATGTTTTGACCTACATCCTGCGCAACCCACTTGGAGGGAATACCATCACGGGCAAGAACAGCCAAAAAATTTTAATGGTTCTCGACACAGCGATGAGTATCAAGAACAACGCGGACGTAGCAGATCACATGATCGACGTCGTGATAATTCAAGACGTATAAAAAAATGTAAGAGAACGAAAAGAAAGCGACATTTTAGCAGATCACCCCCGAGATCACGGGATCGTGACATGAATAAGAAAGGAAGGGTGCATTAGTGTCCTTTTTTGTTTCTGTCACCTTGTACATAATCATATAAATAAATCGAGTTGGTTGATTAATAAATAGTTTTGAATTTATTTCCAATCGTTTGTAAAAAGATTAAATTTAATAAAAACTAAAATATGAAAATTTTTTTTAATTTTTAAGGTTCCCATACGGAACCTTAACTTGTCTAAACAAGCAAATATCTAACCAGAAACATTTAAATTGCATTTGTTGATGAATGGTACTGGTTGCTAGAAATTCATAAGAACGGAATACCCTCTAATATGACCGCTTGTGGGATTATACAGTGATGAGCCCAGTAAAAGAGTATGATTAGTACTTTGAGTCTCCGTGTATATAAATACTATAAAACTCTCACTAAAGACACAGGAGAGAAAATCAGGATAATGACTTCATGTTGTTAAAAAATTTGAATACAAGATTTCTACATTATGCTTATTCACTTTATGCTTTAAGCCAAGATGACTTACTAAATACAATAAATTATTAATAAGGTAGTTTCTGTTGCTTTTTCCGTAACCGACAAATTGATATTGAGTTTAGATCACAGCAGTGTATACCTATGTAACGCAGGAATTTAAACTGTAGTCTCCCGTTTACCAGCTGGTCGGTATCGGATTTACCCATGCTATTGGTGCATAGTAATCATAATCAATAATGAAAAATAATAAAGTTGCAATTATTCTGTAAACTTTGTAAGTTCTGAAAGTTCAAAAAAAAACAAAATTTAAATTATTGTAGGTTATAAACATATTTTTATAGAAATATGTATGTAAAAATAAATTAAATAAATTATAAACTAAGAGTTTCCTCTTCCCAAACCTTAGTTGACTTTACAATCTATTGAAATGCTTACAATCTTTGTAATTTTGCTAATAAATAACATAAAACAAAGAAAACATTTTTTTTTCTTCAAAAGCCAACGAAGATATCACTTTCTATGCAATTTATCAAACGGAAAATAAGCCAGTATGCGGTATTGTATTAGAAAAAACATGTAACCTGAATAAACACACCCAGAAAAAACTGTTTTCAAGGCATCTTTATTCAATAATCAATAGATAAGTGATTTAAGTAGTGTAACTCAATATTAATCATATCAAAATTTTTAGCATAAACCAAAAAATGCACAAAACACTTTTTCGAAACTAAAATGTTTAAGTTATCACTGTATAAATACACTGTATGTATATTATCGCAAACGTTTTCACCATACTATGGCATCATCAGGCGATAATATACATACAGTGTATTTATATTATTGTGATAACTTAAACATTTTAGTTTCGAAAAAGTGTTTTGTGCATTTTTTGGTTTATGCTAAAAATTTTGATATGATCTTTATTCAAGTTACCATTTTTCGTCTATCTTTATTCAGGTTACATTTTACTTATTAACTTATTTTATTTTCGAAAGGTCCTATCTTGGAGGCAAAACTGTATATGTGATTCGGGCCGAAACAATTTTTTACGAAATTCGTAAGGTAACATAAACTCATTATACTGTGGCCACTCATTACGTAAAACATGTGTTTCTGTCGACCTCCCGTAAATAGTTATTAAAACAACTCCCTTTAAAAATTTTTGTTCTGTTAATTAGCGTGGATATTGCCCTTCTAACCAGGATAATCCCTCGGAGCGTCTGAATCGTCCGAACTAAGTATTCTCTGAATGTACCAAACAAACAGCCTTCTTTTAGAACAGTATTTTAGTATGATTCATATCAAAACACAAAGACTATTCGCGGGCAACCATTGCATATTTCTTAAGATTATTTATCGTTTTACTTTAACCTAAAAATTGAAACACCCTGTAAATAAAACGTAGTACTCAAGTGTTTCACATTTGTCTTTTTTAAAGAGCATTTAAAAAAGTAATCTGAAACTCATATTAGTTTTAAAATAATAAATAAAATAAAAATATAAAACTTTAGTAAGTTAATAGCAGTGACAGCTTCCGTGTATTTTAAATCTGATACAAAGTGCGGTGCTGTTAAATAAAGTGATATCGTTCGTTCGTCTTGCTAAAAACTCCACTTTTCCACCACCATCAGATATAAAGCTTAGTAGTGGGGTTGCTAAGGGACGCTTTTATTCAATGCGATGTTCATTTATTTTAAGCTTCGGGCTGCTGGGACTTTTTGCGCCAGAATGCACCCGCGTCATCTGATAAACTCATAGAATAATGATGCTCTGATTTTATCGTCCATGATACTGAATTTCAAAGTAATTTGTTTTTTGTCTGCATTAATTTTTTTGTGTACGTAATATTTAATATTATAACAGTTTTATCGCACAAAAATATTTACGGCGTGCAATGGTGCAATGGCGAGAATGAAAATGAAAAATTATTTTTTCATTTAAACTTTTTGACTTTTATTAAAGTAATTAAAAAGTTTGAGTATGACACTAATTCAATTAAATACTTGGATTTAGAATTAGCAAGAAAATTGCAAAACTTGTCCACTGAAACCTAATTAGAGTGCATCCATCAAACGAAACAAGTTTAAACAGAGCGTTCAGTAACTGAAATAAATGAGCTTTATTCTATAAAAAAAAGTACGATAAGGCACGTCTAGTCTACGATCAAAGACCGTCTCGAGAGACATCTCGTGGTGTAGCAGTTTCCATGGTGATACGAGGAGACATTCGCTTGTTTTAATCAACGCTGTCATGGCAACGCAGATCCCGCCATTGGACAATTCATTTTGTAATTACGTTGACGACACCCCAGGCGGCCATTTTGAAATGAACACAAGCGCCCAAATTGCAAGCTTTCAAGTTTTTACCGGAAGAAGGAACAAGAAGCAAATGACCGGATGGAAGGAACGCTTCCAGAGCCCGAGGAAGCGAGTAACTAATACAATTAACGAGAGACAAGTGAAACCTTGCTATCGTAACTCGTCCTGGTGCGAGCGGAACCAACGACACTTTATTGTCCTATCTTCTTCTATCCAGCACACGCTTGATGGAATGTTGATGATTCCAAGTTGATTAAAACAGATTGAATGTTTTAACTTTACTTATTTTATCACCCCTTGCTTAAAGCATAGTTGTAAACTCGTTAGTTTTATGTTATGTCTAATAAATGAGTTTGGTACTTTGTTCACTTACTTTTCTATTTCTTATTTTGTTTTAAAACAATATTAAAACTTGTTCAATTAATAAACGAAAAAAAATAAAAACAACAACACTCACACTTTTATTATAGATGCGGCTTCAAAATTATTGATACTAAAATTAGGAGTTACGTCTAATGTTATATAAATTTGCATCAAACACTATAGCCGCACTAAAAGATAATCAATATACGCCAGAAATATAGCTAAAGTAAATGGAAATATGCTTGACAATTTATTGACTCAATAATTTTAGTATATCACAAAATATTATTGTTTATACATTAATATTTATACGTTATAAATTGAATGGGGTCGCAAAGGAAAACGACTGAAGCTCGACGAGCGGAAAAATTATGTACCGCATCAAATATAAATTGACTCTCACACCAGATTCGAAATATCTGTTAGGGTGTGACTTTTATTTTAAATATCTATATATTACACGGTTCGAAACCTTTTCAAGTTAAAATTTATATCCACCATCCAAATATTTTATTTATAAATTTTTTTTTACATTATATAATTTACTAATTACCAAAGTCGTTACCTATTTTATTAGGGGAAGTACCAAATTGTGTGCGACTCGTGCAATAATTTACATAACCGACCGCTTAAATAATGTCTATTAACCCCTTACCATAACAAATTTTAAATAAAACAAATTATTCTCTAAATTTAATGTATTGTTTAGCGTGAAATTACTTTAATCAAAAAGCAAATAGCAATATAAAATATTCGCACGCTGTACCCCATCTACGATGAGAAGGATAATCAGTTAATATATGGTAATTCCCAGTGATTTATAAGATGATATAGATCGATACCTAGAGGAGATAGAAACAGGATTAAAGATGACACTGGCATTAGATTTGTTTTGGGATTTTCACGCATAAAAGGGATTATGGAAAAATAAATGAATTAATGGATAAGCGTGAGAACGATATTTTCAGATACATACTGGATAATTTTAATAATAACCAAAATTATGCTGTTTTTAGAGATCACACGGCATAATAATTTTCTACCGTTTCGTTTTTATCGCAATTTTTTATTTAAAAAGACTTTTGTTTTATGTTTTTGTAAAATATATTACCACATTTACGTATCAAGTCATGTATAGGCTTTTCCAATAATTTTATAAAACATATCCATTGATCAAATTCTTGTAGCAAATCTTTGAAAGCGATCGTTTTATTTTTAGTGTTTTCGGGATTTTATTTTGTTGCGTCAGTCTTTTCTTTACAAGAAACAAAGTAGGTACAAAGCACCTCAATAAAATTTTCCAAATATCGTGCAATACAGCGGTTGGTTGTAAGTTAAAAGACACTGATTTGTATTCTTGAAACATCACGGCAGTTTTACAGGCTACTTGATCTCCTCCTTCATCCAACAACCTGACTTTGCACCCTAAAAGGATAACCAAGATGCTACAGATTTTCGTTCCACGTGACTTGGCTTTGAAATAAATAAAATAAAATTAACACAAGTTTCAAATTATAATTTTATCTACCTAATACGAAGCACTCGGTAACTTAATTTGTATGCCGTCGAACATAATAGCGTTTTTGTAAAAAAAAGCTTTTTATCAGATTTGATTAGAAGGGTAATACAGTTCACAAAGTTGGGTGGTCTGCACTTCATGGATTAACAAGACTATTAGCGTAATCCATACAGGGTGCACAGAGACACGCGTCAGTCACACGACTCTAGGCTCACTTAGACACGGTGTTCTACTTATCAACTCACTTTGCAACGATCTATCTCTTAATTCTGATTGATGCAGAAGTGATTAATGATTCTCTTATTTCTCTTTTAAAAGCTTTAACCTTTTAGGGGTTTGCCTTTTGTTTATATTGCTTGTTATGTTAACACACAGCTTTGGGTACCTACGGTTTGAATTTATATGTAATAGAACTTTCAAAATAGAATTATTTTTCAAATTAAATTTTTTATAGATGGAAAAGGGCGAGTAAAAATAAAAATTGTAAAATAAATTAACTTATAACAGTTTTATACGCTTTTATTATGATAGATATTTTCTTTAAGAACGCTGTGTAAAAGTAAAATGGAACGAAGTATCCTTAACAAGAACGGATCACAAGAACGAAGTCGCGATAAAATAAGCTCGAGAAATTCCCTTATAAAAGACATAACTTATAATTTCAGAACAGTAAAACTGACACGCGTTATATTGTTTGCGAAATGATAGCTGTACTTTAGATATATGGGATTAGAGAGGGCTGAAAATAGAATGTGGTTTAACTTGCCGCAATTCTGATATAGTGACTCAGATTAAAGGATAAAGTATTATAAAAGCTTTACAGAATATAACAAAAAAATATATTATTCTAAACTACATTATTTTATTATTCAATTAATAATGCAAATATTATAACACAATTTTATGTAATATTAATACGCTATACCAATTTGTATACGAGGTGCAGTACAAAACAACCTTTTTGGCGGGCGTTTTAGGCAGAGGTAATTATTGACAAAATCAACAAGCCTAATCAAATAGCCTAATATTGATATGCGGCTATGCGGAAGACAACGGGAAACCACCAATATTCCTTATAATATAATCATCTTTGTTTTACTCAAGTTGATCGCATAGGAACTACATAAATATGGTGATTTTGATGAAACTTGAAGAAAATTCTTCTAATCTTCTTCTTCTAATCTTCTTCTTCTAATAAAAAAATTAATGTAGTACTGATTTCTTCAATACTCCAAGGTAAAACTTTCAAAAATTTGTATCTGTTAAGTGTCTTCTTCAGCCGATTTCTGTTCACATTGAGCGTATAAGGTTAAAACTTCAAAAAGAATTAGAAATGTATTTAAATGGGTACTAAAAACGAATTGACTAAGTTAAAAATTGTTGAGTCAAAAACCGTTCGAGTTGGAATGGTATTCTCCATATATTTTTACTATAAATTCAAATTTAATAATCGTCAAGCTAAGCAATCATAATAAAATTCAGTGGCGTAGTTAAGAATTTGGTTCGGGGCGAGCCTGCGAGCGCAGCGAGTTGTTTTCTAATAGCGCCGCTAGCAAATATTTTTCAAATTTTCAAGGTCATGCGCTCAACAGAAAGTTAAAGATTACAATAAAAATAATTTCTCCGAAAAAAGGGTTTCGTCAGATATTTTTCATGTTAACGACAATAATAATAGTTTCCAACTACATAAATAAACACTAAAAATTAAGTCCTAGATATTATTATTATTATTATTATATAATTATAATTGTAAAATCATTGCGTCTTTTTCTTATTCCAAAAGTATGTATAAGCTCTTCTGCATTATTAGGCACATTCCTGTAAACTGCTAGTAAAGTTAAACCGCTTAACCTTTTCTTGCCCGTACTATTTCTCAAATTTGGCTTTATTTGTTTTAAGCTGGAAAATGTTCTTTCTACAGAAACTGTAGTAACCGCTGATGTTCCTAAAATAATATATAGTATATTGTGGTGTTTCAAAAGGATTCGCACCTACCCTATACATTTTAATGAAAATTTTATTTTAATAATTTTAAGTTGTAAGATTGAAAAATTAGAGAGGTGGGGGCGAATGACACCAATTGAAGGCTTTTAGCCGATAGCGACCGCCCGAGCCTGTTGTGGGATTTTGGCTCAAGGCAATTATTGAAATTTTTTGAAATAAGTTTAAATTTGTGAGTTATATTCTGATATTGAATAAAGTGAGTTTATGCAAACGCATTATTGCGTATTTTTTTGGAATTGTTTTTATATTTTGGAGTTTGGATATTTTCTTGTGAGTAGCTACTGAATAGAAGTAGATTGATTGATTTGGATGATTCATTGGAAGGAAGAATTATTAGTTTCGATTTGAATAATAAAGGTAAAATTGGAAAAAATAAAATTACATTTGTAGGAACGAATGTGCAAGATTGATAAGTCGACGAATTGATAGTAAATTGAAACTTCGATCCTGTTTAAGAAGTAATAAAATTTTACATTTATTTTACATTGAATTTAATTTGGATTTGGAATATTAATTATATTATTTTTGATTATTATATTGGATTATTTTTGGAAGACTATTTATTTTATTGGATAAGAATTTTATTTTGAGAATCCACCCTGAGATACGACAATCTTATCTCCCGCAATTAAGAGGCTGGTCAGGAGCACTTTGAAGTGTATGTGAGAAACTACCTTTTTAAGAAGTATCATTGCAATATATTCGGAAATATCAATATTGAACTGATTAAGAGCTTCCATTGTATATTTTGGAAGCTCTTCTTCATGGTTTTTTCATTTCTGATGCGAAATCAGCCATTCTCCTTCAGATATTGCATCATTAGTGTCTTGAAAATCATTTATATAGAAATCTATACATGATTTGAAATCATTGTAACATTACAAATTAATAATTAAGGAGGGGAGCGCCAGACCCACATCCCTTGGCTACGCCGCTGAAAAAATTTATATTATTTTAAAGCCTCTCAACAATTCAGTAGATTAAAAAAAACAGATTTCAGAAAAAAGTAATTTTTAATTTTTAATTTAATATTAATTTTAAAAAGTATAATAATAATTTATATTATTTTCTTTTGAATTATGACACTTTATTTGAGACTTATGTTTATATGTATAACCAAAAATGTATTAGTCTACTGTCATGTAAATTAAAAATATTTACCAGTAATTGTGTACAATTTCCCGTTATTCATATTTTTTATCATAACAAAAAACGGATGTTCTACATAAGTGAAAAAAGAAAGAAAGCAAAAAAAAATGTTTATTCACAAACAGGTAGTAATCGACACATCCCTGACTTTTAAAAAGTTGGGAAGCTGTTTATTATTTACTTTCACTTGACAACCAATCAGAAAGCTATTTTGTTTTACTTCCCAACCTTAGGGTGGGAAGTGACCACTTCCCGACCTGCAATGTCGCATTGTCGGTAGGCAAGAAATGGAACTAACAAAAAATGTGCGTTAATAAAATGAAATTTAATGAACTTTAATTATTTACAAACTGATTGTGAATAAAATTGTAGACATACCTCGGTGTCAAGCTTCATTCCAGCCTCGCGCTTAGAGTTGACTTCTGCGCTTCGCGCCTCAGTCAACTAACTTAGCGCTCGGCTGTAATGAAGCATTTTTCACCTCGGCACGTAATATACTATTACACAGTAAACTTTTTATGATCTACAGAGGTTCTTTAATTTAGGTAGGGAGTGGTTAAACAACTCTAAAAGTGAGTTTTCATTTTCCGCATTTTATATTATTGCCATCATGAGATATTGTTACATAGAGTTTTAATTGTCTGAATTTCGATAGTGAGCCGACCCAGAAGAAGATGGGAAGACCAAGAATGACGCAACGGTCAAAATAAAAAAAAATTATCACTGCGCTTGCAATCGCAATGTCAGACATTTAATATACTTATTATTTTGTAGAGTATTTTATTATTTAATATAATAATTTAATGAAGTTCAACTAAAGCTGAAAAAATTTGCTATATACGTACGTAGCAATGTGTCAGTAAAATTGTAACAAAATTTTGAATTTTGTTAGGTTTTCTTTTGGCTACACCTGGTATTTGTATTTTAAATAATACGAGAAGATTGCGAGCCAAGACGTTTGAGGCGCAGGGCGGGAGATAAGGAGGAAAGGTGCGGGGAGATTAGAAAGGAGGCCCTATTTTTGGTCGGCGAGAAAGTTAGTTTTTACCTTTGATTTTGGGGTAGTGATTGGTTTTTTTTGTGTAGTGAAAATTACTGGAGTACCACCGCTTTTTCTTGCCGATGTACACCAATTTCAAGGAAATTGTGTTCTTTGAATTTTTTTTTTTGCTATTGTATTTCTTGAACACCTGAAAGATCAAGCGATAGTGACCACTCGACAGCAGCAATAAGATAAGTTTTTTTTTTATTACTTTCTTTTCGCTTCTTTCATCTGTAGAGCTGCACAACATCGATAATATTTTTTGATAATGGTCAGCTGCGTTTGTCGATATAGCCGATGCTTGCTTCAAACATTTTTTTATTTTTTGATCTAATTTTGAGCTCAAGCACCGTTTTAAAGATTCTAATTGTTGGAAGTTTTTATTTAAGAATTGCTGGGTGAATGCTTAGAGCAGCGGTTCTCAAATGGGGTTCCGCAAAAAAATCTAAGGGTTCCGCCAAAAAGAATTTCAAATGGCGTAAAAATAAATTTTGCCGCTTAAAATATATTTCTTAACTTTTTTCTATTCCATTCAATGGCAATCTATTCATGGAATGCTAATGTCCAGTAGAATTTTCTGCTGTAGATTTCGAAAATCCAATTGAAATTAGGTGCGATTTCCAATTGGAAAGTAAATTTAAAGAGGTTTCGCTTGGCGAATTTTGGAATGAACTGTGCGAGGAATATCCGGAGTTGTCTAAACGTGCAATCCGTATTTTGCTACTATTTGCGAGCACATACAAGTGTGAGACTGGATTCTCATTATATTCAGGAACAAAAACAAAGTATTGAAATCGATCTGACGCAGTTTCTGACATGATAATTCAGTTTTCAGAAATCGGGATCTGTCAGAAATCGTCACTCACGATTTTAACGTTTTCCTGTTGAAAATAGGTAAAAGAGCACTTTTCTAAGCATACTAGAACCAATATTTTGTAGGATAATGCGAAAGTTTTCGAAAAAAATCGAATTAAAAACGTAAATTTTACATGTATTTTAGATACACCTTTTAACACGGCTGCATGATTAGCTGTTGTTGAGTAAGGCAAAATAATTTAAAAATATCCTTGAAAAATGTCAGAACTCCAGTAATACAACAACATTTAGAGTATATCAAAGCACACGTACCGTCAACAAAATGAAGAGCACGGACTAGCACGGTAACGTGCTAGTTACCGTCACGCATCGGGGTATATCATGTTACATCTCCCTGCTTTTCGTAATTTTAAAATTTCGACAACTATTGCATAATTCTAAAAAAATTTTGTGTTAATATACTCAGAAAATTGTCCTCTTTCTAATGGTCAATAGAAAAAAGTTGAAATCGTGGGTGGGGATTTCTGGCAGTAATCCAGAAATCAAACCAAATATTAAAAGAATTTATTAGAAGAAAACAAAATGTGCCCAAGGGTTCCGCGACCAAAACTAATTGGGAACCGCTGGTTTAGAGCGTTGGTCGTGGCGAACGTCCCTTTCGCTCGGTTTCGCTCCCCATTGTAGGAACGTTTTTCTTGTTACGAGAGAGAGTGCAAACTTGTTGCGACTATGCCGGATTCATCCCTGGTTTCCGTAAAGAAAAGAGATAGTTTTTCCAACTTGGGTATCTTCACGAAATAAAAGGTTGGAAATTTCGATTTTCAACCGTGTGAGAAGGAAGAAATTGCTGGGTCTTCTCTAAAGAGTCCCAGCCATCCATTTTCTTTCATAAATATTGTGGTATTTTAAACGTTTTTTTTTAAGTGCTTACTTGCTATTGTCAACTATTGTAAACTCAGTTTTTCCAAAATAAGTAACCTGTTAGAATGAAATATTGGTGTTCACATAAATGTCAATAGTACATATTTTTGCATATACCTAGAAATAACAGTCTCTTTCAAGTACAAATATCTACCTATAAAAAATTCTGTAATGATTTTCCGCTATAAAATATTTGTGTACTACTTGCAATACAGCAATTCAATAATTAATTTTTCTAACTGTCTAAACTTGGAATAACTACATATTATTTTTACAGACTTTGTTAAGCTTAATAAATTGATATACATATATTTGTAAACTATTGCAAATGATTAGCTTAATTCTTTCGACTGGCTTCCACTGCACCGGTATAACTTTGGTTATTATATAATACTCCTATTGTACATAATATTATATACATAAAATAAAGTCATGGTTATATTATTTATAAGAATACTTATTAATAAAGTTTTGAGATAGATTAAAAAAAGTTAATGTAAATTTATTAACGGAGAAAGTATTATAAGTATAAAAAAATTAATTAAAACAATATTCTAGAACTTTTCAATTTATTTTCAATGCACAATGTTTTATTGTATGTTAGCACATAATATTTTATAAGAATATAAAGATACAATTAGAAAAGTATGTAATTAAGCTGAGCATAGGTAATTTAAATTAAATTTTGTTTAGCTGAAGCGGCGCCTAAAGCAATATTAGAAAGGTGTTGATGAATTTTCAAAATTTTGATTTATAACATATACTCGGCTCAAATATTGAAAAAAGGCTCATCAATCATAATATTTTTAAATTACATTATAATAAGTATGTTCTAACGAAAAGAATATACTTTTGTGTTAAACATTAATTAAGTTTTTAAAACGATAATTTGCTTCACTACTTATTCAATAATGTCGAGTTTTTTATGCTCACAAAGTTACAATTCGAAAATATTAATTTATTAAATATATACCTGCTTATATATCCAATTAATTATATTGATAACTGACATTATAAAGAAGACATTTCGAACTGACCTTAAAACTTTAAGGTAAATACAAAACAACCCCAATTCTTTATTTGAACCCAATTCGACAAATAGACAGCTATGAAGTTTCAACGTGAAAGTACTAGTAAAGAGATTGCCGCTTCTGATGTAAATATCGAGTTGGTTGGTGGAAACAAGCCAAAATAAATTCTTTTGCATAAGCAACAAAGTCAGCAGAAATAAATCGAATGAAAGAACATTTTTCTCTGTTCCGCAGTGAGTGATGAATATCTTAAATTTAAACTGCGTGTTATTTTGTAAATCGTAAATTTATTTTCTTGCTGATTCAAAAAAAAAGTAATAAAAAATATTATGTGGCCAGCTTGTAGAATAATGATTCATTAATATCATAACTTTGGGTGATATATCGATAACGATATTTCAAATACATAAATAATGCTTCTAATTTATTTAGGTAAACTCCGTTTTCAGTTTTCGGCAAACCATTTTCAGTCAAAATCTAACGAGATTTATATTAATTAATCGATATACTTATATCTGTAAGAAAATTTCTGTTGTTAAATGAAACGAATTTCTAGCAAAATCCTAAAAAAAGAAATTTTCCCATACGAGTTCTACAAAGTAAAAATTTTCTATGTAAGTAGTATAATTTGGATATGTGTTATAATTTATAGTGGATAATTTAAATTTTGTGTGTTTCTAATGTAATAAGATAATTATATAGATTCTTTATAGTAATACAATTGCCTGGCTGTTCTGCCAATTATTTCGTCATTAACCTTTTATGAAATGTAAATTAGTGCTTGTTTGCAAGTGTATAAAAATTTATAAATAATAAGCTCAACACTTCAAATTGGCAATAATTTATAAATTTAATAAAAATAGCTCGGGGTTGATTTTGCATCAAAAAAAGGTTAAAAAAAGAAGTTTAATATTCATGTTAGCTAAAGGAATAAATTTTTCAGAAAATTAAGTATCTTTGCGTTTTTTATGCGCCTATCTGAAATTGATTTTTAAAAGGAGTTGAGAAAAATAATTTTAAATGAAAATATATGTTACTTGAATTGTTTTCAATCCAAGAAATTTTCTTGTGTAAATCTTCGGAAAGATCATCAGGGTCAAAAGGATCAGGAAGCCATGCCCAGCCACTTGGGACAGTTTACTGCGCCTCGGTCTGCAATAAAACGAACGACGCACGTTTCTATCTTGCATCTTGGTTTGAGTACATATGCAGTTTAGCACATTTACACTGTAGTCGATTTAAATCTGACGATAGCATTACACAAGTTGTAACAAATTTTATATTTCAGAAAATTGTTAAATTTTTATTTATTTATTTCTTTGGATCAATTATTTCAGTTGTTCGGGTATGTAACTAGAAAATCAAGTTTTCGCGGTCTATAAACATAGATATAATGTTAATATATAAATGTAATGTATAAAAGAAATTTATACATCCGAATGGTTCATCTTCGATCACTTACGTGTTTTACATTATTTATGTGTTAACCATTTCAGGAAATCGTTTCGTGTTCAGCAGAATTTTTATTAAGTAGTTATAACACAAAATTGCAAACTAAACAAATTACGTTGATTTAGACAAATATCGAAAGTATGGAGTTGAATGGGCTACAACAGTCATGAGAACATTAAGACATTATACGAAAATAATCGTTTTCTTAGATTTAATTAAAAAACTATTTAGGCGTTACATAAAAACAGTGAACGAGGTTCAAACCTATATTTTCTTTAAAATAAATTATAATTATTAAGAAACAAACGCTTGAGGTGAATGCATGATAGATTTCAAAAAATATTTTGATGTCGGTTATGTAGACAAAAGTATTTTATAAATTATAGGTAACGTTGTGATTATTCCTCTATATATTATTTGTACAACTATTTAATCACTAGGTATTTTACAACTAATGTTTTTTCTGACTTTGCTATTTTATTCTGGTTAAATTTAACTTGTTACATAAAAGTGGAACCCTGAAGTTAAATGAAACTTCAACTGGATGTTACTGATGAGATTGTATGAGTGTTGAAATAAACACCTACTGTTATTTTTTGTTGTTTAAAAAAATTAATTAAATTGCCATATATAATAAAATCAAAGTGCGTCAAGTCAATATTTAAATGATTTTCCAATTAGAGAAGTGTAAATTTGAACACGAATTACAATCGAGGCGGAGCTAGTAGTAATCAATCACTTGATATCTTTGGATTGAAAGACATTGAATTAGCAGGAAATTGTACCGGAGTTTGAACGCGCTCTGGGCTACCATTACTCTTTGTCAACCAGGACAAGTCAAATATCATTTCAAATTCACACGTGATCTATGATTTTCGCATCACAAAATATTGGGTAAACCATTTCATATTGTTTTACTTACTCAACTAAATTTAAAAGTTTCAAAAAATTAATTGCTTTACTCTTGCATTGCTTTACTAATCACAATTTTAATTGAATATAATATGAGATGCAATCAGAATGTCTAAATGCGTCTTTTATTTTCAAGCCACAGGCAAAAGGATAATAGCAAAATAATAATGGAACTATACAATATTATATTTAAGTGGTTATTATTCAACCGAGAAAACTAATTTAAAAAATATTGTAATAAATAAGTACACAATAATATTAATAGAAAAAAGTATGAGTTTTGAGCCATTATTTTTTTTTTAATCTTATTTATTATTTATATTAAATATTATTTTAATAAATAAACGAATAATAATAATAGAACAAAAAATGAGTTATTAGATATTTTTGTTAAAAACAAATAATTTGCAATAATATTTTTTTAACCAAAAACTGTACAGCAAGCTAATTTAACATTATAATTTTTTTGGTAATTTTTGAGTTATTTACTTTTTAGGAATTAAAGCATTCTAAAAAATAAATCTATAAAAAATATAATATGGATAGGTATATTATAGTCCTACTACTTTAGTATTGTCATGGACATCACAAACCTGGACAATACATACATACTAATATATTATGAAAGATGAAAATGAAGTAGGTACAGAATGAAAACAAAAAAATTAAGGAAAATGCGAATTACTAGAACTGGAAAAAATAATGTTTACAGTATAATTATTATTAATAAATAATAGGAACAGAGGGACCGCACGTAAAGCAGGTAGTCCCCTGGGTTGACGACTTGCCTTCATAAACAATAACCAGAATTACTGGCACATCTGAGGCAAGTCTAGTAAGCTACCTTTTATGTAAAAATAATATGCTAATAGACTTGGAGCAGAGAGGCGGAGTCGAAAAAAAAAATGTACTACTAGCGCTCGTAGTGGGCAAATTAAAAAATAAGTGTTGTATATTAATAATAAATAGTATTTAAAAATTTTGCATTTACCGAAATACTTCAGAAAGTATTTGTAGTTACAATACAATATATAGTCTTACATTCCCGAAAGGAATATGACTGTCCATTTTGGACTTAAACAAATCCGTTTGTTGAGGTGGATTAATCCTCATTAACTTTACATTTTACATCCATATATTTACAACTTTACACTTGTTCTTGCGTCCATTGTCATTGCCTTCCAAAAAGTCCTATCCTTCACCTTCTCTCTCCAGTTCACGACCCCCATATCTCGCAGATCCCTTAATACTTGGTCATACCATCTTAAGTCCGGTCGTCCTCTCCTGCGCTCCTGCATCGGTTTCCACTCCGTGATCCGCCTTATCACATCATTCTCCTTCTTTCGCATGATGTGACCAAACCATTGCAATCTATGCGATTTGATTACCTTGACAATGTCTTCACTTCCAACTGCTCTCAGTATCTCATGATTCATCATGGGTCTGGTTTCTTGTTCAGCAATTTTTATTGGTCCCAGTATTTTACGCATTATCTTTCTTTCAAAAACCCTCATCTTTTCTTCCTCTCTTCTACTATAGCACATCGCTTCTGTCGCGTACGTAGCCACCGGTCTAATTATTGTCTTATATATCCTGATCTTTGTTTTCTTTGATAGCTTCTTATCGTTCAGAAAGATTTTGTTCGCGTAGTAGGCCCTATTTGCTTGCTGTAATCTTCTTTCTAATTCTTGTTCTCTTTTGTTTCTATTATTTAATTGTGTTCCCAGGTATACGAAGTCGTTTACCTCCTCATATGTGTGGTCTCCAATTTTTAGTTCACCTAGGTCTTGTATTTCTCCTCGTTGACATCTCATATATTTTGTCTTCTGTTCATTTATTTCCAAACCCATTTGCTTCGCTGTTTCTCTTATTTCTTGAGTTCTTCTTGTTAATTCACCTTTCGATCTTGATACAATAACCACATCGTCCGCATATGCTATCAACTGTGCTTCCTTGTTGATTATTGTGCCGTTTACTTGTATCCTCCTCATGATCTTTTCTAGAAGTATGTTGAACAGGGTTGCCGACATAGCATCTCCCTGTCTCACTCCACAATTTATCAAGAAATCTTCGGTCTCTCCACTTGAGGTTCTAACACAAGCTGCTGTTTCTTTTAATGTCATGCGTGTAAGTCTTATTAGCTTGCCGGGTATTTCCATTTCTTGCATTGTTTCCATCAGCTTACCTCTCTTAACCTTATCAAAAGCTTGTCTAAAATCGATAAAAATCATATACATGCTTATATTATATTCCCGGCTCCTCTCCATAATCTGTCTCATTACATATATCGCATCTACCGTCGATTTACCTTCGACAAAACCGCACTGGTAATCTCCTATTTTATTTTTCATCGCAAGCTTTAGTTTTTTGTTTAATATCGTTGACAGCACCTTGTATGTTACATTCAACAGTGTAATTCCTCTGTAATTCTCGCACCTGTCCGCGTCTCCTTTTTTCTTTATTGTGACAATTATTCCTTCTCTCCATTTTTGTGGCATTACTTCTTCTGTCCATATTTGTTTTACAAGTTCATAGACCCTTCGATATAATAATTCTCCGCCATATTTTAGCAATTCTGCTGTAATACTGTCTTTGCCAGGGGACTTTCCATTTTTCATGTTCTTAATTGTCTCCGCTATTTCTTCATATGTTGGTTCGTCTATTTGTTGTTCTTCACTTATTATTGTTTCTTGTTCTTCCTCTGGTACGCTATTCAGTAGTTCTTGAAAGTATGTCATCCATATCTGTTTTATTTTTTCTGTGTCGTCTACTATTTTATTTTGCTTATTTCTCATTCCTCTCGTCTTGATTCTGTGTCCTGCTTTCTGCTTCTTCAGTTTTTCATAGAATACCTTACTATTATTTTGTCTGTTATTCTTCTCTGTATCTTCCATTATGGCTTCCACCCATTTATTTCTTTTCTTCTTGTATAATTTGTATGCTTCACTTCTTTTTCTTTTGTAATTCTCTCTATCTTTTTCTTCATTTGTGTTAAGGTATGCCAATCTTGCTTCTCTCTTCTCTTTCTCCATCTTCTCACAATCCTCGTCAAACCAACTCTTATCTCTCTGTACTTGTCTATATCCTATCACTTTCTTTGCTGCTGTTGTTATACATTCCGTGATATTCTCAAATTCTTCATCTACATCATTACTTATTTTACTGTTTTTTAAATATATTTGTAGTTATTGTAGACATTTTCGACCCGCTTTTTTATTTACAATTCGGAAAAATATAATTAATCCCGACGTCGCATTTTACAACATTGAAAACATAATCGCAAACTAATTTTCACGGAGCTTTTGCCGTTCGGGAAATATTATTTATCAAATCTCTCTCAGCCTACGGCTTCGGGAAATTAATATTCCAAAATTTCCCTTATGAAGCTCCTGAAATTTGCTTCGTCCCAAGGCTGTTATCCCTAATAGAAGCTGCTAGCCACGGTTGGAATATAGGAACAAAGGCCCAATGCGATAAACCTTAACACCAAAAATGTCTTTATTTTTGGCAATCGCTGTCTGTCAAACCATACTCAAAGTTTTTTAAGTTATTTTTATTTTTTTCTCAATTTTCTAAGTTTATTGACTCATTTGATGAGTTAATTTTTTTACATATACATTGTGTCTACTATCAACGTCGAACATAAAGAATTAACATTAATTTTAATTGTTTTGTAGATTTCTGCTCGTTAATTCGACCTCCGCCAATTTTTTGGTATCTATGGAACGAGAAAATTAATATTTTTCATCGATATTTATTAAAAAATGTTAATTTTAAAATTTAATGTCAACTTTAATCAACTTTTTTGAAAACATGGTAACTTGTTTTTAAAAACATTAAATTTTTAAATTAAAATTTTATATTAAATAATTTCGATGAAAAAAAATTAATTTTAGTATCATAAGATCCTCAATAATTTTCTCGTTCTATAAATACGAAAAAAATTTTCGGAGGTTGAATTGGCGAGCAGGAATCTACAAAACAATTGAAATCAATGTTAATTCCCTATGTTTGGCGTTGATATTGGACATCCTGTATATATATTTAAACTCCCCAATACAAAAATATCTTGTTCGTTGTTTTTAAAAGCATAAGTAAATGTAAATCTTGTATATCTGTGTACAAACACTTACAATTCTATACAACCAGTTATTTTATTTTTCGACACCGCGGCGCCACCTGTAATTCTGCTCCAAGTTTGAACACCACTGAGGTTGCTGTTAGTAAAAACAAATCGCAGACCTAATAAAAGATGAAGAAAAAGAAGGATTAATAATATAACACCTAAACTTAATATAAAACCAAAAATATGTTTTAAAGGAGTTTACAATGATTGAAGTGCGATTAAATTAATGATTGAATTTTAAGGGGGGAAACCACATTAGGATGTTTAAAAAATTCGTTTTTTTTTATTGCATAAATCGTTAGCTTAACTATCCAAGAATGCGCTGTCAAAATTTCAAAGCAAAATTTGCATTCGTTTAAATTTTATGAGCATAGAACCGAGGGCACATTGGGTACAGGCTCGAGCGCAGATAGAGCGGAGCACTACCTCAGGTTCGACCGGTTCGACCTCACAGTCGCTTTTAGAGACCGACCGAAGATTCGGTTTCGGATTCGGTTTCGGCTATGCTAGTTTTGGCGGAAGTTTCGGTTTCAGCTAAAAATTGGCCGAAACTTTCGGCTCGGCCGAAACTAGTGTTCGCGTGTCTTTAAATTAAAATTTAGGGCTTAATAATTAATAATTATAAAGTTGGTATATTATATTAAATTTTTAAGGTTGGTATTGCTATTTTTTTTAACTTGGTAATCAACAGAATAGTATATATAAGTAGAAAGAACAACTAAACTATAAATAGTAATTAATGAAGATTAAGAAAGATGGAAAAGATTAGAAATTGAACGAGTAAAAATTTTTTACATGTATAAAATGTCGCAATCACTAAGAGAAAAGAATCCAATTTGGCAGTATTTTAATAAAAGTACTACTGATTTATTCAAAGCCGTTTGCAAAGTTTGTAATAAATCACTTTCATTGGGTAGCTATGAACATGAATTTTCAAAATGGTAAGAACTTTGAGGGGGGGGGAATTTGCCTGGGGTGCTAGAAAAGCTTAATATGGCTTTGGTTTCGGTTTCGGTTACGGTTTCGACCGAAACTAGAAGAGAAGCCGAATATTCGGCTTCAGTTTCGGCTAAAAATCGTGTTAAGGTCGGACATTAGTCGCTTTGTATACTAACTTAGCAGCGGGCTTATTCAATGAAAGAAATTCATCCCTTCTAATGGCCATGAACAAGGCAGGAATTGTAGTAGGCAGGCAAAGCTTCAATTATGCCGAAAAAATGAATAATCAACGCGTGAGCCGGCAGAATCGACGTAGTTCATTGGAATCGAAGGAAGGTCGAAAAGTTCGGAAAGCACTGCTGCACGCTCAAAACGAAGTCTATAAGGAAGAAGAAGGATTGCTGTATGGTGCTGGAATCGCAGATTAATCCGTAAGCATTTTATATTATTATTAACTTCCTTGAATTTCTAGTTTCCGAGAATTTATTTTTCAAACGCGTTTATCTCGAAATGACTTTTTTCATATTTGCGTACAATCTAACTCAAAAAGTATATAACCGATCATTATGCAAATGGCCAGTATAATTCTATATAAAATTACAAATTATATGAACCAACTTGTGAAATGATATCATGATTTTAAGGGTATTTTTCATTGCATAATTAGAGAAAAAAAATCGTGAAAATCGAAATAAATTGTTCCAATGCATGCAAAAATATTAATTTTCATTATTTTCACCTACATTGAGATTCATATTCTTAGAAAATAAGTTATTAGTGTAAAATCAAAACCTTTTTGATTTCAGATGAAAATAGGAATGGCTACAATGTACGCAATTGGAAAACGAAACTCACAACCTTCAGCGGACATCACAGAGTAACGTTGTTATTTTTGGATGAAATTATGTGATTCGAAATATAAATAGAATGATGTCAAAATTTGATTAAATTTTAATTAATTCTTACCACCTAAAAAAAATCCAAAAAATCAGTTTTAAACAGCTTTCTAATGTGATTTCCCCCCTTAAATGATTGCACTTAATGTTTATTATTTTAACTTTATTGCAGTTATTTAAAATCATTTCAAATAAAGGCAATATTTTCCCCACCTACTTTGGTACTCACTTTTTTTAAAATTGTTTTAAGTTTATATAATCCTTCAAAGGTGTATTTTAATTGTAGATATTTAAAAATTAATCGATACGAACAATAACATTATTTCCTACTTAATTATATTATTCTTTTACAAAAAGATGAAATTAAAATTTTGCAAATTTTGGATTTTTCATTAAGGAAGTGAAAATAAATAAAAACCTATAGACTTATATATAACACATTGCTTGTTATCGTTTATAAAAAGATACAAGAAAAAAGAAGACCAGGTGGAAGGAAGACAAATGATTTAAAAACTAAAAGCAATTTTATAAAGAAAACCATAAATTCAACTGTTTCGACTTGCAGTTGACAAGTTTATAATAAAATAAACAAATTAAACGTAATATTAAAATAGAATTTTAACTGTTTATAAGTTTATAATACGTAGTCAACATAATTGCCAACGTCCGATAAAAGATAATATGGTATTCGATGAAAAAGTATATTTTTGGATTTCTAGTTGTTTGGAGAAAACATTGAATGTTTTATTAAAATGGAAAAAAATTTAAAACAAAAAATAAAGATGGATTGATTATAACAAAGGACACGTGGAAACTCTGATTTAAATTATTTAAATTTACGAAAATATTCCAGAATAGCTGACACCCGGATATTAACCGCATATCACTATTTTAGAGTATTCAAAAAATGCATAATTGTGTTAGATCTAAAATGCGTATTGTATTGAGAACTAAAAACTTAAATAAATAAATAAATCAAGTAGTAATTAATTATCAATTTTTATTTACATTTGATTATTAAATTTGGTCCATTTGCAATACAAAATTATATGGTTTACAACATTTTCCTGCGACATGGCGATTAATCTGTGTCGGCCTTGAAGATTCAGTTCTAGTAATAACAGTAGTAAATAATTACTTATTAAAAATTTCCACCAAATACGCTTTCAAAATAAATTATATAGTTCTATTATTTCAATAACATCTCAACATCGATTTAATTAAATTTTTTACTTACAGATAAGAAATATATCAATTATTAAAAATTATATTAATAACTTAGTCCGTTAATTTAAAAAATTCTTACTCGTAATCAAATTCATCTGAATATTCTATATGAAGTTGTCTTTGTGTAAACGTTAAAATGGAATCTACATTAAGAGATAATTTAAATCCAAATAAGTGAGGATTAAATAGTTTTGCGGTGCATCTGTAAAATCCTGCAGTTTTAAGTGTTGCTGGTCCAATAGTGATCAAGGTACCATTAAAGTAGGTGTCTTCCTAAAAATATAAAGTTGTATTTTTGCAAAAAAACTTAAAGAAAATCTGTAACTTGTATTTCCACCCCATCTACATTAATTATCATAGCATAGTGTGAAATCTTAGGATTGTACTTATAAAATTCGCTACCATCTTTCAACCATGTTATTGACTTAACAGAAAAATCTCTTCCTTGTGTATGAACTGGACAGTGAAGTTGTATAATTTCTCCAAGGTGTATTTGAGATGTAGGAGTACTTATAACTTAAACAATACAAACTTTATTTTACAAATAATTCAATTACCAAAACTCACCATTGACAAAGAACAAAGTAACAATTACGAGAAGTTGTTTGTTGGCCATCGGCACGACTTCTTTCACTTAAGTGAACTGCGTGCTATGGGTTCATACATAAAAAATTGATAATTCTATTCTTAGCTTTTTTGATAATTTAATTGAATATAACTATTGTGTCAAATTTAAGAAATTTATGTTATAAACTGTACATTCCAACAGTTCAAGCTCTAATGTGATATTTAAATTTAATTTTTAATTTTGCGGAACTAATGCTCTACAATTTTCAACGGTTGTTTACACGTTATTATTACATACTCAACTTTAAAGGTTACAAAATTACTAAAAGAAAATTTCATTCAATAATAATTTACATTATTAAAATCTTATTGAACTGAAAAATACATTTATGTTACTTATAAATAAATTTTACAAGGACCAAGGTACAGCATTGTTATTTTGTTTCTTTTCCATGTCATGTTATTGTTATTGTTTAATTTTTGAAGAATTAATCTGTTTAATTATTTAATTAAAATAACCATTAATGCTTTTTTTAAAACTGTAAAAACACTGCAAGGCAGAACTAATAGCACTTTAGTGTCGCTCGTCACCGTCGCCGGCAGTAAAAGTAATGTCAATTATAGTATATTATACACTACAAAACTTAAGCGAATCATTTAATTCTAAGTGTGAAATTTCTAGTCTAAAACAACAACTACAGGATGTATTAAAAATAACTTTGGTCTTGTAGAATAGATATACTATTTTTTTAAATTTAATATTGGAATAAAAAGTAATAACTTTTAAATAAAAATTTTAATCTTCTGATATTATATTTTAATATAAGCATTAAAATTTTACAAATTTTTAATATATACTACAAATAAAACAATTCTTAATATTTAGATTTGCGGGAAATCGTAATATTTTTTATTACAGATTGGAAGTCCGTTCTTTACCTAACAAATTTTATGTGAGAATTCCAGTTCAATATAAGAAATAAGCTACAAATCAATATTGTGCACGTTAACTTATATTTTTGTAACAAAATGTGAAAGTCATTCGTATTTTCAATATTCAATAAAAATAAAATTGTTGTTACATTATTAAATTTTAAATTATATAATAATAATTTTGTATATCTTATTTAATTTATTCGACAACCATAAAAATGTTAGCTTTAAAAACAATATTACAATAAAAGTACTGTTATTTAGATATTTATTTAAAAACAGATTATCTTTTTATATAAATACTTTACTTACAGAAGCAAGTCACATTTTATTAATTGACATATTTAAAATTTTGTTGCAATTTTAATTTCATTAAAAATGATATATTTATTGATATGAAATTCCTGTTTATAAATGTTAATAAATTTCTTAAAAGAGATGTCATTTAAATTTAATAACAAATATTTTAAAGTATTAAACAAGTTGAAATGTAGTCAACAAATTAATGTATTCATTTAAACTTTCGCTAAGTGCGTTGCCATTTTCAAAGTTTGTTTATTAATATTATCTATTAAATACAAGCACTTCATAATAGATAGTTCGTATTCAAATCTTAGTAGATTAAGTTATGTTGACCTTTTTTGTTTAATTTAAACAATTACGATTCTAAAGTGTTTTTTAAATAAAATTGCCCTAAATAATTTTCAAATTAAAATTTTACCTTACTCATGATTGGTTAATTTTCTAAAAAGGTGTGACGAATTTTGTATAAATTTACAATAATATAAATTTGTGAAATTTATTAAATTAATTTAGGTAGTACATAGATAGCCGATGTAATATTAATAATATTGAAAGCTGATAGTCTATTTTCATACAATTTAAAATATTCTAAAAGTTTTAAAACAAATATTTGTTTTTGTGATTAGTTTAAATAGATTAAAAAAATTTTTTTAAAGCAGACAAAAAGAATTTTGTTAAAGTTCCTCTTATATTCTCTTTACCTTTATATACATAGTTATACATAGTTTAAAATAATTCAACTTAAACATATCAAAATGACCGTATCTATCAAAAGATAGATACTTCTCCCGTAATACATATCCAAAGTATAACTTCAAGCTACCGCAGATGCACCATTTTCAGCTTAAAACGTATGTACATGCAGGTGGCCAGCCAACAACATGAATCATACGGTTTTCCGAAATTATTCCGAAGAATAATTTCATAATATCATTGTGAAGCATAGATTAACCATAACTGTAGTACAGTAAAATTTTGTTGTCCATATATTTGCCATCTGCATGTATGTTTTATGCTGAAAGATTGCAAACATTGAAAAACTTGACGGTAACGTAGTAAGAACTACAATTTATTAACTTTAGGAATTTCTAGCTATTCTAGCCATTATTTGAAGCAACACATACGGAAGAACAACTATGAGAACTAGAGGTTAAAATGCCCCCGAAAAATATTATAATTAATTACTAATATATCAAATTTTTAGAATAAACCACAAAATGCACAAACACTTTTTAGAACTAAAATGTTTAAGTTAACACAATATAAATACACCGTATGTACTATATTATCGCAAACGTTTTCACCATACTATGGCATCATCAGGCGATGAACTTTTTTTTTTGGTTTATTCTAAAAATTTGATATGATTAATATCGAGTTACATTACCTAAACCACGTATCTATTGATTAATTACTAATAACATTTTAGCAGAATTTGATAAATAACGACAAAATGTGTTGAGCTTCAATATCGATTAATTTAGAAAATAATCAATTTTAAGTTTAGATTTTTCAAAGTAGGAGATTTACTCATTTCATTGACGGTGCTCATTCATTCATGTGCTCGACAAAATAAGTGCAGCAGTGTGTTTTAATTAGCGGAACTGGCTGCAGTTGCTTTCTAGGAGTGGAACAGCTAACTATATATTATATATCTATTTTAAATTTAATTTCAATAATTATAGATAAATTTAAGTTAAAAACAAAGATCCCGGTTTTCTAGCTTCATAATTTTCAAGTTAGAGCGGCTTTTGACATGCTTCTAATGCGCAGAGCGGTTCAAAAATTTAGTATCTAGGTAAATCTGTAATTTTCTAGATCAATAAATAGGGCTACCCTTCTAAAAACCAATAATTGCATAACGTTTTTGGGTTTTTTTTTACTTGAAGTTTTAGATGGTTCATAAATTTCAATATTTATATTTTGTAATTTAAGTCATATACTACCATAATTTCATTAGGATATTTTGTTTTAATTTTGTGCGGGGATATTGGCATCTATTCTTCTATCCTCTATAACGTTTTTTTATAAGTTTCTGTAACAGTTTCCAACTATATAAAGGTTTTCTGATTGGTAAGGTGATTAGTAGCTTCATGTAAAGCTACAACTTTCCTAATTCATGTATCCGTATCATTCGTATCTTTAACATAAAAACAAATAATCAATAGATAAGTGGTTTAGGTAGTGTAACTCGATATTAATCATATCAAATGTTTGGCGATGAACTGAACTGAACTGAACTGGCTTGATGATGCCATAGTATGGCGAAAACGTTTGCGATAATATACAACGGTATATTTATATATTGTGATAACTTAAACATTTTAGTTCCGAAAAAGTGTTTGTGCATTTTTTGGTTTTGTTAAAAAATTTGATATGATTAAAAACAAATAGATCACAATGTTATGATTTTCTTATCATTGCTTACCTTATATACAAAAATAAATTTTTAGCAGGTTTAGAAATTTGAAGTTAAAAAATCACAATTATCAATATATGAGCCAGTACTTAGCGTAGAAACACTAGAAGCGCTAAAAAAATTCAAATCGTTCATAAAGCATGCATACGTCAAAATGTTCAGTCGTTGCATCGGTTTGTGCGAAATTTATTTAATAAAGGAATAAAAGCTTCGTCCCTTTAATTTTCAATTCAAGTGCAAGCATTAAATTACGTCAAATTTATGTATAGCTATGCATGAACGAATGCCAAGAGGAGTTAAAGCAGCACGGCAGCTTGAGGATGTTATTTTTTGTAAATAAATTTCCGTAAATCATATTTAATTTTAAAAATATTTTGTATAAATTAATTTAAAAATAAAAAGGTTAGGTATATATTTATTTTTAAAACGGCTAGCATTCTTGGACGCTCTGTATATTAATTACGGGCTCACATTATGATATTTTTGCAATTCGCCTGCAAGGTTTTATCGTCCCTGCAGAAAAATTGTTAAAAAATTCGCGATACTTAAAAAATTAATTACAATAAAATATTTTTTGGTCATTAATTAATTGACATTTATTTTTTTGAATTCCATCAAAACTTTTACGATTTTTTTCTTTAATTAAAAATACACCCACAGAAGTAAGCACTTGAATGGTAATCGTGCAGAATATAATTATTGTAATAAAATTATTGTGGTGTTGGTGTAATTTATATTGTGGGGTTATTGTTTAAGTTTATTTTTTATTCAACCAAATCTGTCAAGATGTAAGAAAAGTATAGAAAATTGAAGACTCACTAGATACTAGTTACCACAAAAGAGCAACTAAAGACTTCAGACATGTAATTAGGTGATTAAAGCGCCATTGTTCCCTTTGGCTGACAGCTCAATCAACCGGCTTTTTGTTGCTTCCAAAGTAAAAAAAATGTGATTATTATTTAAGAATGAAACCCGCATTAAAAAACAATTTTTATTTAGTTCATACCAACTCAAAGTGGCAGTTTAATAATGTATCGAATTAGTTACGTAGCAGCTTTATTTAAATAACATCTAATTTTGGTATAAAGTCAGATGCAGGTAATTATGTACAGGTATATAATAACATATCAATCAGGTTATAATTATACATCTTCCTTTGAATTTAGTTTAGACGTTGTTTCTTAAACTCAGGACTATTAAATCACAGGTTGTTACCTGACAACTTCAGGTTAATATTAAGGACTATATTGCCGTATCCCTAAAGTTATCGTTAATAGAATTTTTATTGCTTCAAGAACTTGACGTTTTATCATGTTAATCGATTTTTTACAAAAAAACCAATGCAAATAACTTGCTAATTTTAAATTAATAAGCTTCGAGATACTAAACCATAATAATTTACAGAAACATTTTATAAAACATCCTCTAATTTAATTAAGAAATTTTGAAAGAACAACTTTTAACTTAAATTTTAATCGCCGAATAAATTTTATGCAAACCTCATATTATTCATAAACAGTTTCTTTTTTACAGACAAACAATTATAATTATTGTAATTAGATTAAGCTCAGCTTAAAACTTAACAATCGTTCCAATTAACAAATTACCAATTATGATGAATTTTATTTAATAAGATAAATTTGTTGTTGATGCACAATTTCTCGCTTCATTACAATAATCATAATTTTTTAAGTGAAAGAGATAACAATGTCAAAGGTAATAAATGATTAATTGCATCATATCAAAGTAATAATTATAATTGGTTACATCTGCAATAGAAAAGTATACAATAAACTTATTCACAAATAAAATTAGAAATTTTTATCGATGACCTTTTTTATCATTTGCGGGAAGCCGTAACTACATAACAACTATTAATTACCCAAATCCTGAAATTATTAAAACAAGATCAAATTTATCCAATACCTACTGATAAAGTCAGTCAAAAACGATTTATATAATATTGAAAACATAATACTTTGACGGTCCTTTTAAATTTTATCTCCAAAACTTTCTGTGGACTAATTATTGTGGGTAAACAATAAAAGGTATTCAATATATTAAACCATCTGTTTGAAATTGACCTCACTTCCTGTAAAATTCTCAATTATCTATAAACAGGATATTTAAAATAGTTAATAATCTTGTAGTTTAAATTTAAAAAGATAATTAGGTTTCAAGTTTTTTGAAATTGCCGTTATTTAAAATAATATTATAAGCAATAATGAATTATTTAACCTTAAATTTTATTTTTAATTCATTTTATTACTATGTTTAATTTCATATTTTTTAAATATTTATTATTATCTTCATGATGTTAGTAATATATCAATATAATTATTATTCCTTATCGAATTAAAATTTTACGTTTTAAAAATAATTGTTTAGAAAAATTTACAATAATTTGTCATTAGATTTTCTGTAATTGAGATTTTTTTCATTCGTACAAACTTAAAGCAAGCTATTACATTATTACACATATATCACTTGGAAAATAATGAACAATTTGTAATTATAAATAATATGCTGTGTTGACTGGCATTTGTAATTTTATTAAAGATAAAATATTTGATTTGCCTTTTATAATTACTATAAATATTTTAATAATGATCAATAAAGTAAATCATTCTAGATAAAGACACATGTACAGGGTGTACATTTCAAAACGATCCACTTTAAATTTTTCGTAAATTTGTATTAGCAGTAGGTACTCATGGTAAACATACCTGCGATTCAGAAAATCTTAAATGGCACTATAGTATATCATTTGCATTTATTTTTTTACTCTCAAATTTTTAAGAAAAACAAAATTATCAGATAAAATTAAACAATAAAGTTTAAATTATTAAAATTGTTTTAAAAGTTAATGTTTATACCGATTTCGTAATATATTGCTGTTTTGTATTATATTTACCTCTGAACTAGAACCAATATTTATTTCTGATTGAATAATTTTTCATTCAAGAATTAGTAATAAAATTTTAGTTTTAATATTAATTTTACAGATTAAGCGTTTGCTTAATTTTCATAATATCTATACAGTAAAATTAATACAAATTTAAATAAATATGCTGTTTTAATTTTAAGCACAAAGGCATCTTTTCATTCTTGATGTGCCAACCACAATTTGTAGTGCAAAAGATTTACAATAAATCCAAACTTCTAGGTTCAGCATCTTTTGCTCCAATAAAAGCAAGTTCAAGAAAGTACAAGTATTACAACTTTAAAAATTCAACAATTACCTGCATTCCATCGAAAAAGATTTTTTAAATACTATGTATACTCATTTATTTGTAGTTTTCATCATTAAAACGTATTTTAATGCAAAATAAATATATTAATAGTATAAGCTTTAAAAGATAACCAGGTTAAATGAACAATAAAACGATTTTTTTAATGCATAAGCTTCAGTAATGATATTTTATTATCTTCAGATGTTTATGTTTTTTTATTTATGTAAATTTACAATTAATATTATTGCACGGGTTAATAATTTATGTATTTCAAAATAAATATAGTATATCATATCAAATTGTTTAGAAAAACCAAAAAATGCACAAACACTTTTTAGAACTAAAATGTTTTATATGATATTTATTAATATCGAGTTACACTACCTTAAACCACTTATCTATTGATTAAATATATTATAGTTACTTGCTATAAATTTTTTGCTTTTCTGATGCAAAGTTTTTAATACAATGAAAATTAAAATCGATAGATTTGTTTTTAAGATATCTAGCAAAAGTTATTCTATTTTGGGAACTAAAACTATTTGGAAAAATTTTAGAAAACTTATCAGAAGAGAAGAAATAACACTTGACCGACTTTACTTTACCCACACTCACTTATTTAAAAAAAAAACAGCTTCCTGATTGTTCTTGTGACAACTTTTCTCTATTAGCCATATATTAAAATATCTCCCAAGGTATCAAACATCAGACATTAAATAAACATCAGATCATCTGGTTTCCTTCATTTTTAATTTTAAATTTGTTCTTTAATAACTTATTATTTAAATTATTTGTTACTAGTATTAATTAAGTGTATCTGAACTGAAATTTAAAATAAAATTGCGTTTAGTAAAATAAAGTGATGATTGGAGAACATAATTTCTTAAGTTTTAAGACTCTTAATTAACATTTTAAGTAACGGTGAGGAGATGAGCCTTAGCTTAACCAAGAGATGCACTTTAGTCTTTCCATTCCTCTCGAGAAAAGTATTTTACATTTTTGCATATTTTTGATATTTGGCGAACTTCACAAAAAATTTATTTTTTAATTCGAAAAATTTAAGATACATTTGTATTTAAATGTACACCCGGCAGGAAGGGTAACTCGTAGAGATATTTTGGGATAAAAATCTAGGAATTGCAAGAAAATTAACTACAGGAATTGTTAAGAAATTGGAAAAATTGGAAAGTAAAAGAGAAGTTGGTGTACAAGATTTTGGTTTGCAATTTACCCTTTGGCTTTGGCTTGGTAGATAAGGTAGATAAATTTACTGTTTTTACAAGCCAGAGTGTTTATTATAAACAAAATTTTAAAAAGTAATATGTAGATCCATGTTTTTGCTCTAACTTGTAATTGAGGCAAGATTATATTCATAGTTGTATTTATCTGGGTTGATAATAAATAGGTACGTCATCCGTGTCAGACTCCGATATTAAGACGAGAGTCATAATTCATTCATTTCAGTTTTAACGACTGTGACCATAACCGACGCATGCTTAATCTGAACAAATCACCGACATATAATTTGATAACAGAAAGAATCACAAATGAGTTGTCATCGAAAGAAATAAAAACGATCTTATCTATGAGATAAGATTTCAAGACATTTTCTACAGAAGGCTTTTCTGTAGTACTCTGGATTCATCCTAAAAAAAATTCAGATTTCTAAAAGTTGGTTTTTCCACTTGTTTAAAAAAAAGTTTAAAAACCCTTTGCCTCTCAATGGTTATACTCCGACGGTATGCGAGAGTCGTGGTCCGCCTCAGTAATCTAATTTAAAATCCCAGATAAATAAAAACACAATTAAACAAATGATAATTTATTTATCATCAAGATCATGCATACCGTGCATACCAATTAAATACAGCTATGATAACTTAGAATATCTAACAAACAGCAAATAGAAAATGGGAAACTTGGTTTGAAGATTTAAGTTTGCAACCTGACCTAATCAGACATTAAGTGACTACATAACACTAACAAACCTTCTGGTTACAAAAACAAAACCAAGATTCCATGAATAGTAATAACAAAGACATGTCAGTGCTTTTTCAATTTTTGAAACACTTCTGAAATGTACTTTTTTTTGATAAAGCTCTCAGATCGCTCAGCGATTCTGCATTTATCTATGAGTTTCATAAACGTTGTATTTTCATGGTTCTTTGTATTTTGGAGATCAGGAAAAAGTCGCATGAGGCAATGTGTGACAAATGCGGTAGTTGAGCATTATATTATTTTTTGATCATAGTTATCCTTTTCCAATAATCTAATATTTTGGTTAATTCGGTGTACTTACCAAATAACTCATCAGCAGGCAAACTAAAACAGGGCACCTATTTTAAAAAGCTTTATTTTGAAAGTTGATGTGCTGTTGTATCATTTTTTTTTATGAAAAGTTTACACGTTTCAAAATTTTTAACTTTTTCTTTTTAGTGTAAGGTAAGGTTTGAGTTCAAACCCGGGTGTAATGACTCTAAACTACGTTGATGTTTAGTTTTCGTCACTCTTTGTTTTAAAGTCGTAATGATTTTATTTTGAGGAAAAGTTTTACTAAAATTGGCGTAAATCCAATTATCACCTCCACCAAGATAAAAAAAATTTATATACGTATCCCGAAAACAAATTAAAATTTAAAACCCTAATGGAATTATTAAAACAAAGTGGAAAAAATTAAATTAACTCTTCGGCTGAAGTTTCCGCTTAACTAAAATTGTGCGATCAACTTTAAACAGGTGTTAATTGGAAATGTGTCGGAATGCGCACCTCAATTGTTACCACGCAGACATTTTAATTTGAAAACTTGAACTGCTCGAAAATTAAAAAATAAAAATAAACTACAAGGTGTGAGAGCAAAATAATTTAATTTCAAATGAGGAACGATTGAAACGTTTTCTCTTCTCACCTTACATGATTTATCTAACTAAATATTACCTTTCTTTAATCATTTTAAAGCATTCGCTTTTTTATTTATTAGATTCTGTAATTTGAATATAATTGTACGGATAATTTCTTAAAATACTCTGTTATTATTGCAAATTTATTGCTAGATTGTTATGAGAATTTTTCGGTGATTTAAACGGACACGGACAGCGAAATATTTTACTATAAATATTAAAAAAATTAAAGGCGTGTACTAAAAGCAATTTTTCGGAAAAATTATTTTATAAATTAAAAATGTCTTTATATTTTTGATTATACGAAAATATTTATCGTCGCGTTAAGTTAACAGGTTTTAACTACCGTGCGAGGTAAATATTGTAACTAAAAAAGAAAACCGAAAGATCAGGATTTAATTCTTAATTATTAATATTATTATTTATCGAAATATTTACTATAAAATCGTTTTACACTTAAAATAAAGAAGATTTTCATTTTTTTTTGTAAGGAAATATATTTTTTATATTCTTTATTATTAACTACTATAGTAAATTTTTAAGCTAAGCTAACATACACTTAGCGCCTTCTATAATTAATTTTATAAAAAAAACTAGTTCTAAGAAGCTGGTCCGAAATTCAATCAAGTTATTTTGATGCTACTATTATAATAATTTTATTAATTCTTTTATATTCTTCAAACTGGTAATAAATTTTATTTTGACATCATGTTTCACTTTAATTAAATCTAGAGTAAACACAAAATTTAATAATAATCAATACCTATCGAAAAAGATATATTCTAACTCTGAAATACAAGGTTACTAATTTTTATGGCTTTTTTATGATTTAAAATTTGTGTTAATTCATTGGTTATTATTTTATTGTTGAATAACAATGAAATCAAAAGAAATAGTCGAAATATCTGACGTGGTTCAAGTGGAGATAAGATAATAATATTTGCCGCTCGATTATTCTTTGTACTTACATCGTGGACCCCTATGTTGCGCTCCGGGGGGCTACACCTGCCCCCAGGATTATTTAATATATTCACATTCCGGCGTTAATCATCTAACACCTCTTTGTGAAGCCGCGAAACCGCCATAATCACTATATTGTTCGATATTGTGATATCTTACTTATATTGTACAAGATCTCTTAATAACGAAGATTGCAATGATTATAATGCACAATCAAATTTTAAATATTATTTTTCAATGATATCCTAAAAAATTACAAAAATTTAGAACAATTTTAGAGCAAAATTTATTTTTTATATAAATCCATTCTTTAATCTCTTTTGTTTTTACTGCTTTTTATCTTATTGATAGAAAGAATAATCAGCACCCTAGCTGATTATTATTATAAATAAGAATACAAAATTATTGTTCTTTGCAGAACTCAGATTTTTTCTGCAAATTATTTTTGCTTTTTTTCCAGATTTTTTGCCGATTGTTTAGCAAAAATCTTATCTTATTCTTTCTTATTAAAAAGAAAATTAAGAGCTATCTCATAAATTAGATAGACTACAACAATATTCTTTTTATACTTTTATCTACTTTAATCAGTGGCGCAGCCAAGGGGGGGGGGGGGGGCTAGGGGGCTATAGCCCCCCCCCCCAGATACTCTTCCTTTTTTTAATGACCATAGCCGCTGTTTTACCGGTGCAATGAAAAAATAACCCAAAAAGCCAAGCCAGTTTATTTAAGTCTGGCATCATCGGGCCCTCAAGGGCGGATTTATCAAATTGTCGCCTATGAGCACTACTTTGAGATGTTGCCCCTGTTATACTTAAAAGCTAACAAGGGTGGACCGGCGCAAAGAGAGGGGGGCCGCAGGTAAGGGCGTGGTCACGGGTTTTTAGTGTGTACGTAAATTTCAAATACAAAATAACTTTACTATGGATATAATTAGCAATCAGTTTCAATTCTTAACTTTAAGGCTGCTATTTATTGAAAAAATATATAAAATGTTGTGTCGTGGGACACCAGATAGGAACGAAGTACCTTATTACATAAATATTAATTTCAAGTTCTAGTCGAGGTATTATTTGGATATAAATATTTTATTATGATTTTTTTATTGATAAAAATCGAAAACTACTTTACAAACTTTCCAAAATAGCGATTTCGGCATGATGTGTCAAAGTCGATGTAAATCCGCAATCATCGCTTTCATCTTTGAAGTTTTCGAAATTTTTTTTGCACATTCGGCTTTAGATAATTTTTTGCATCTGAGTGGCATTTTTCAAAATCGATTTTTTTTTAAATTTTGGAGGTTTTATTTTTGGCTGAAAATTTTTAAAATTAATTTTTAAAATTATTAAATTATATTTTTTTAAATTATTTGTCGGTTTAACGACAACGGTTTAACGGTTTAACGCGTTCTTAATTCGCAATACGCAAAGAGTAGCTTATATAGCGTATCACTATTAATTTTAACGATACCCATTGTGGCGTAGAGCAAAAGGCTCCGCCTACACATTTTAGCCAAAGGATCGAATCCCGGTGAAGACAACTTTTTTTCTAGAGAAATTTGCAAACCTATGACTCGTGGGTTCCGATTAGGGTACCCCCTTCGCATCCTCCCATAAGGAACTTTGTTCCAATAAGGATAGGTATATTACAATAAAAAGATTGGCAACAAAAATCAATTATAAATCTTTCGCCCTGAGTTATTTCGGAAATGCCGTACTTTAATTCTCACTTTAATTTAAGGTAGGTAATAGTGGTAACACAATAATTATACTCGAAAATAAGATGACCACGCCCCTTTTTTCAAAAAAATTTTGCCTGCGGCGCTCGCCTACGGCACAGCTCGCATCTTTTAGCCCCCCCCATAACAAAATCCTGGCTGCGCCACTGACTTTAATTGTGATGATATATTTAAATAAATAATTTATATTTTAACGTTTATTTAACTTGTTCAATTTTAAACTTATTTGATATTATTTTAATTGTAATGTAACCTATTTTGGGTATACAATGAGAAAAAGGTAACTTAAAATGTTGTAATTCTGCTCGGAATCTTTCTTGACAAATTTACCACTGCTTCTATTTGAATCTGTTGTAGAATCGAAGATTTCAGTTTTGAATTCACTACTCAAATTTTTACTTATTAGTGTATGTGTGTTATCATAATCCAAATTCAGCAGAATTTCAAACTCAAAAATTAGCAGAACAAATTGATTAACCAACCGCAAAATGATTTGATAATTTTATTTAAGCACATAACAAGCAAAATGGGAATTTTGTTATTATCTGCTAAATTACACGCACAAAATGTATTCTAGTTTAAAAAAATTTGTTTGAAGGCATTTGGTTAGTGTAATAATTATTATGAGGTTTTAAAATAAAAATTTCGATTATAATTTCGATTCACGGTTCGAAACTAAAATGTTCGAACATGATTATACTATAGTAAATATGTACATATTATACATATAATGTAATCATTAGGTGTCATTTAAGTTCTATCTTATTTATTTTAAAATTAAAAATAATTTGAGACAATAAAGTACAAAAATCATAATGTTACGAGATGAGGTATAAAGTTTTCAAAAATTAAAATTAAAAACATTTTTGTGTCGCTCTGTAACATAGCATACTTGAACAGGAATTAAAATGGTAATCAGAATCACAACCAGATTCATTTGACATATAATATTCTATATGGTTAGATTATTATCAAATGTAGGATCAAATTAAAAAAAAAACTAAAAATTAATTAAGTTAATTGCGACTAAATGGCATCTATAATATTGTTATAGTTTAGAAACACAATTAGATAGTAGTATATAATTTTTTCCATCTCATTTACCACAACAAAGTTGATTGATATCTCAAAATATATATTAAATATAATTAAATATTCAGTTCAGTGTCCCTTTATTGATGAAAATAGTTAATTATGCAGATAATAGATCATAATAACTCAATTATAAAAGGTATTACTTACTATAGAAAGTTCCAGCGACATTTTGTATTGTATAAAACGAAAAGCTGATTTATTGTTAGTTTTTTTTGTTTATTTTTACAATAAAAACTACATTAAAATCGGAGATTAAAGAAGATTAAAGCGTTAGATTTGTAACAATATTGTACATGGGATAAAAAGATATACTACGGGGTACTTAGATTTCATAAATCTTATTTAATACTTAAACGTATGCTTAACATGAATCGTTTGTATGTAAATATGTAATTTTCAAACCGATTATTACGCCCCCAGTTCAATTTAAAAGTGTTCTAACTAAATTATAATACCTCTAGTGCATGGTTCATTAAATTTCTAACAACCATATAGTTGTACTCTTATTTTTTTACCATATAATTTTGTGGCTGTATAATTTTAATATAATCCCGCAGTTGGCATAAGTTAATAACTTAATATGTTTGTTGCTTCGTTGCTCACACCAAAAAAATATTAAATCGGTTCTCATTTGTTACACGCACTTTAAACACAAAGCTATTTGATTAGTTCATTTTTGTTTTCTATATTATTAAAAAAAAAATCCAAAAATTTTTATCTATTTTAAAACTTACACGCCATTAAAATAATATTTTCGGTGAAAAATTGCTCTAAAAGCGAACTCGCGTGATTTAAAGTAAAAAATATTTTTTATTCGTAATAAAGACATCAATTTGTAAACAAGAAATTTATTTAACTAGATAATAATACTTCTCCAGTAAGATTAAATGATTAAAAAATAAATTAGGTATTCAAGAATTCCATATGACATTATAAATGACACGCTTATAAAAATTTTAAATTTTCTGAAATAATTTGACCTAATATTACTTGATGTTAAAACGATGCTGATTACTTTTTATATCCAAAATTAATTATAATTAATTACTGTTATTTTATTTTACATATTTTTAATTTATTAATAAAGCTTTTGGCTAATTTTCTAATGAATGGAAGTTAAATTTATATTATGCATTTATTTAAATTTTTATTTGCTCATAATTTCGTCTTTTTTATGTTTGTTGACATTTCTTTTGATTTCAAATAAATTGGCATAATTATAATGTTATAATACTCTGCTATACGAAAAAGTTCAAGCTTTCATTTTTAAATAACTACTATAGATTTAGCTTTTCTTAATGAATCACAAAAATTAGATTTGGCAAAAAGTTAAGGACTTTTACAGAATAGGTAGTAAAATAACATTTTTATATTAGACAGTCAAATTATCAAAATGTTGCATATTTAGTATATCTAACAAAAATGTAATTTTATCATATTATACCAAATTAATAAACGGTAATACTAAGACGCAAATGGGTGAGATTAACCGGGTTATCCCTGCGTAGAAGTGAAGAAAAATCTTAACATGGTAGAAAATTTTGAAAATACAATTGATTAATTTTTGAAGTTTATATAAGCTTTTTCGGTTACTGTTGCATATCCCATCCCACGATTTTAATTTTTTCCTATTGACTATTGGAAAGAGGACAATTTTCTGAGTATATTAACACAAAAATTATTGTGGATTATACAATAGTTGTCGAAATAACAGCATTTTAAAATTTCATCTCTCATGAGATGACGGTCTCATTTTGTTGACGGTACGTGTGCTTTGATATACTCTTAATGTTGTGTTCATTCGATGTCGACACCCGGACGAGTTCTATGGCTTCGAGTTTTTTGCCTTACACAAAATCGGCTAATCATGCAGCCGTGTTAAAAGGTGTATCTAAAATACATGTAAATTTAAATTTTTCAAATTCGATTTTTTCGAGAACTAGTTTATAATCCAACAAAATTTTTGTTCTAGTATGCTTAGAAAAGTGTTCTTTCACATATTTTCAATAGGAAAAAGTTAAAATCGTGGGATGGGATACGCAACAGTACCCGCTTTTTCTATCACCTGTACACTTTTTGGTGACAAAAATCTGCTGTACTGTATCAAATTTCTGCGAGAATTTGAAAAAATACGAGAAAATCTTAGCATATTTAAAGAAATTCAGAAAAATTAGAAGGACCTCGTATATGAAAATCTGTACAAAAATTTCTTACGATTCCGCCCCTTTGACCCTTTGTTTCAAATAATTATATTAAATAAGTAATTTGGTAGTTTTGTCGAATTTTCGAGTATTATTATTAAATCTTATTTTTAAAGCATAAGATTAACTATTAAGCACTCTTGGTGTACAAGTATCGTCAATTTGCTAGCAAGTTTAGTAACTTCTTGATCAGATCAGACAAATCCTTTTGATTTCCTACATAATAATAATCAATTTTAATCTGTTTGGTATTGATTAAATACTGATGGTTATAATCAGGATAATAAAGTAAATTATATATTTTTTATAATGGCCGTTTTAGTTCATATTTTGCTTACATAATTCACCATTTTCTATATATATAAATCCAGTTTCTAGTTACGAGTATAAATTATTGTGTATAAATGTTAGTTTGATATACAATAACAAAGCATTAATTAAAGTTGCGCATTGTGTCACAGCTTTAAAATTTATTTATGATTTTGTGTATTCGTTAGTATTGTTAACAGGTTTTACATGTAATAATGTAATCTATATAAATAACGTTATTTATAAAAGCATACGAGTAGAAAGGACAACCGTTTAGTAATAATTATCAAGTTGTCACTGTACTGCATCCATAATAGTCTCGGAATAATTGATCGTTTCTATGCGATAAATACCCCCGACCCGTGTAGACATCCCTTATTAACAAAGCAAGCCTGCCAAAAGCCGGAAAGAATTAACTTTATCTTTTACCATTTACTTCAATATTATTCTTATTACTAAGCGAGCACCAAAAATCAGTGGCAGATTTAGATGTTAACTGTTCTTTTGCTTTCGTAATCTAAAATTATATAATATGTAGAATTTTTTTTTTCTAATTATGTTTCAAAATGTGTCACTTTTTGACACTCAAAGGTGTGCTAAAAAGTACTACTTTTCCGCCCTAGTGCGGAAAAGTAATACTTTTTCGCACACTTGTGAAAGTGTGCGGGAAAGAAAGAAAAAGTTCTAATCTACTTTATTTATAATATACATTAACGGTTACATGTAGTTTTTTTTGCACATCCAAACACTCCGACATATCAGACATATTTGCTAGTATTCTAAAAACACAAATTGTATAACCACAGTATAACCATAAAAAAAAACGTGGTCACTTACCTGTTCACGTTGTAATGGCTACTATCTATGACTTACCTACTGTCTATAATGGGTTACCAACCGCAAAATACAAAAATTTTATAGTATAAAAGCCTATTATCTTTTTTCTTGTGAAATGAGAAATGTTATTGATTCTTTTTGAAACATAATTAGAAAAAATATTGTTCGATACTCGTGGAAAACTACCTTTTCCATTCTCGGCTTTGGTTTACGATCTTGGCCTTCGGCCTCGATCGTCAACCTCCGCCTTAAATGGAAAAATGTTAGTTTTCCTAACTTGTATCGAAAATATCTATTACAAAACAGTAATTTCCAAATTTAAGTCATTGCAAGCGATTTAAAAAAAATTGTAATTTAAATTGTGGCTCATTACTTATAATAGTTTTTGTTTCTTCAGTATCCTGAAACCGTTTTAAAACTATATTAGACACACACCTAAATGCTATTTATGTTTAAAAATGTTAACCTACGCTTGCGCCTGACAATTTCATAACAAATCTAATAGTTGATTTAAATGTTCGGTTTCATGAAACTTTTAACAAGCCGTTAAATTTAATTCACCAATGGAAATGATCTTAGAAATCATCTGTTAACTTTAACAGTTTGTTAAAAGTTTTATGAAACCGGGCAGCGGGCAAGGAGAACGTGGTAGCTCAGCGAAAATGACTTTTCTACTAAATACATTTAATGATAACGTAGAAGCGCATTTTACATTTTACTGTATATTATATAAAATTAATATTCCATTTATATAATAGTTAAGATTATTAACATGTGATAATATTTTTTCATAAAATTAATTTTTACATGTTACATGAAATTGAAATAAAATTTAATTCATAACTTACATAATATTGTTCAAAGACTATTTTAATGAATGATATAGCTTGCGACACGCTGTTATATAACCGTATGTTTCGATTTTCTGAATCTCGTCAGGCAAACCTGGAAAAATTATTAAAATGATTGAGAAGTTATGCTATTAAATTCAAACTTGTTAAATTAATTTGACTTTTGTAAAAACAAAATTATACCTACCTGAAGTCAGAATGAACAAGTTATATAACAGCATTTCGGGTCGCAAGCTATATCATTCATTAAAATAGTCTTTGAACAATATTATGTAAGTTATGAATTAATATTCCATTTATATTCTATTATGATAAGTAATCTACATTTTGCAAAAATGCAAAAAAAATTTTATTTAAAATATTTCTATTATTTTGGCTACTACTGACCACCTACGCCTTTTACGTTAAACTCTTGAACCAAAATTAGGCCTATTGAACCCAATTTACTTATATCCAAAAGAGCAACCATACAGTTCTTTGATCTTGAAATTTTCAAAATTTATTTTTGATAGATTGGTAAAATAATTTGAAATGAATTAGAAATTTGGAATATGTTCATATCTAGTGCTATAAAGTTTGATGAGAAAGAAATATAGTAGGGTAAATATGGGATATATGACATAGTTAAGGGGAAAAAATCACCTAGATGTTATTTCAAGTATCAATATAATTTTTTTTATTCTAATGGATATTTTAATGTTTACGACTTATAAATATAATTTCAGATATGTATTTATAACGTTTTGGGTTAGTAATCCTTGTTTAAAGGTAGAAGAGGAAATGGCCGTATAACCCCCACTAGTAGGTTTTATGCCCCAGTATAAGAGTATATATGCCTAATTTTTAATTCTATAAGGTATTTATGGCATATGCTTGCTTAAATCCATTATTTGTCATTATTATAGCATTTTCGAGATCTTCCATGCTTCATGTTGCTCTAGGGACAACATTCGGTTTTCTCTTGTATTTTCCGGGCATGCATGCAGTAAATTTTATTATTTAGTGAAATCATTGATATGCACCTATTTACTAGTGGATGGGTTAAAATTATAGTGGTGTAAGTCAATTTTTAAATCAAGCATAAACCATCTTTTCTATTATTATCAGATGTCATTTTCAAGTAGTGATTACAGCATCTAAGTCGAAAAATGTGAAAAACTGACTTACACCACTTTAACTACAGCTTTTTCAAGTAATGGAAGTAGATGGACCTGGTATATAACCACTTATTGCAAACAAAAATAAGTTGTAAATCAATACTCAATAATAGTTTACATAATAATTTTTTTGTTTTTTATTTAAACAACAGTAAGTACAAAAAAATTGTGTGAAACACGTATGAAAATCTTATTTTTCTGTAAAAAAATTTCACTCCTAGTACGGAAAAATGTCGCTTATTTTCATGGCTATAAATACACAAATAGTTTTTGTCGAATAACGATATCAACATGGTGCAATATTTTGAAGAAGTTTTCCAATTTTGACAAAATGAAATAGTATATATAGGTATAATACGATCGTCACACTTTTAACAAAAGTATAGCTCTACTTTATGCAAAAATTACATACTGGTGCATTTATATACTTTTAAAAAGTTACACTTTAAAAAAAATTGTAATATACAACTGTTTACTTAAAATTATTGTTCTGTGGGTTATTTTATAAATGAACAATAGAATCTTTCAGACGCTTATTTACAAGTTGACATATGAATTAAAATTAAATTTATTTAATAAAATCACCATATTTATAGAACTTCAACTTGGTTTAATTTTTGAAATCTGTACATCTTGTATTTTAGTATTCAAAGAATATTGGTTTCAGAAGACAGCGCTGCACAATTTACATTACATTTTTAAAATGCGATCGATATTTAGAAATTATGGAAATGGAATAAATCACCAATTACCTCAAATAATCGCAATTTTATCTGGTAGGTTGATTATTTAAAATTGCAGTATACAAGATGATAAAAAAACCGTAAAACTTTGCAAGTTTACTTTTCTTATCACATACTAAAACTTTTATCTAAGGATCCTTGGCTGGAGTGTCAAATGGCTTACTTATGGCTTGGACTTCTCCGTCGATACCGATAATTTTGGCCGATAATTCGACAGGTATATCCTTTGAAGAGGCTTCGTATTTCACAGTCATACCACCCATATCTATGGCACTGACGGCTCCTTTCTTCTCCGTACTTGTGGATATAATTGGAAGAAAAGCTGGAGTTCTGTTGGTGGCAATTCCATATCTAATGGCTTGGATTTTGATAGCCGTTTCAAAAAATTTATGGACCTTTTACTTTTCTCGAGTAGTAACAGGAGTGGGGGATGCTATGATATTTGCAACCAGTCCAATTTACGTGTGTGAAATTGCTGAGCCGAGCGTTCGGGGAACTTGGGGAAACGTGGTTGTCATCAGTATGTACTTCGGAATATTTCTTATAAACGTGATCGGTGCGTACAATGACATCTTTGTAACCGCCTTAATTTGTGGTTGTTTGCCCATCATTCACGTTATTGTATTCAGCTTTATGCCAGAATCTCCGTACTTTCTTCTAATGAGAGGTCGAGAAAAAGATGCAGTGAAATCTTTGAAAATGCTGAGATGGCGAGATGATGTCGATAAAGAACTCAATGATATTAAGGCGGACATCAAAAGACAAACTTCAGAAAAAGGAAGCTTGAAAGATTTGTTTACAATTGCGAGTAACCGGCGCGCTCTAATAATGTGCTTCGGTATTAGAGTTACTCAGCAGTTTAGCGGACTTCCTGCATTTGAAGTTTATACTCAATACCTATTTCAAGAAGCAGGTGGAAGCGTTTCGAATAAAACAGCCGCGATGATATTTTCAGGTACTTTAACCGTAACGGTGGCTTTATCGTCTTACTTAGTTGAACGATATGGCAGAAGGCCACTCATGATATGGTCTTGTCTCGGATGTGGATTGACGCTAATGGTTGAAACTATATATTTTAGCGTGCAACAATTTTCAGAAGTTAATTTGTCTAACTTTGGATGGCTTCCACTCACTGGAATGCTTGTCTACATTGTCATTTGTTCCACCGGCATTGGAATTTTACCAACATTAATTTTGGGCGAAATTTTTTCGGTGAGCGTAAAAGGTAAAGCAACGGCTGTTATGAATGTTGTTTTAGCAGGTTGCCTGTTATCGGTTCCAAAATTATTCCAGTATTTGACATACAATTTTGGAATTTACGTGCCTTTTTGTTGCTTTACTATGTGTTGCTTTGCCGGAGTGCTTTTTTCCTACTTTCTTGTTGTTGAAACGAAAGGTAAAACTCTGGAAGAAATTCAACAAAAACTTAAAAGCAACAAGTTCAAATAAACGTTTTGGTATTAAATTATTATTTTTTTTTATATTTGATTATAAATTTTCCTTGCTTTTTTTGTCAACATGATAATGCTAGTTTTAGAATAAAACATAGTTACTATATTTTTATTACTTTTTATAAAATAGCTTGTTGATTGTTCCACTAAACTTGGATTAAATTTGTGACGTTTTCTTATACACAGATAACTTATGCTGGTTTAGATGTTTGTTTTTCTTTGTGATTTATTGAGGTACTATATTTTGCGGTGGTACGATGTTGCTTTAATTTAGAAAGTAGCACAAAATTAATTTACTTTCTTTGGCTATCAGCTTGACGATCATAATTATTATATTAACGTATCCTAGTCAACATCTGCCCTATGATAAAAAGTACTTCTTATTTATAAAATTATTGTTAGTTAAAATTGGTAAAAAAATTTAACGTGGCAAAAGTTGGTTGGCAACCTTGCTGAGAAATCTTGAGAAAGGATGTAATAATTTAAATAAATTCTAATATTGATAATGACGATTCATTTAATTTAAAAAAATAAAAAACGAGAAAAAAATTTAGAAGTTAAACAAAAGTTGAAAAACAAAAAAAGTGCGAGGAAAGAAAATATTAATAATAAATAAATGAAAAAGAAATAATTATTTTTATCTCAATTGCGGTGGCTCTGTGCATAGCAAATAGCTGTACTATTGCTAAAGGCTTAATAAGAATAAACAAAAGAAACAGATAAATATATTGTCGTGTTTCAAAGTGATTTGGACCCACCCTATGCATTTTAGTCAAATTTTAGTATTATTTATTAAGTTGTAAGTTTGTAAAATTTGCTAAGTGGGAACAAATCACAGAAAATACCAGGCTTTTTGCCAAAAATGGCCGACGTGATGGGTTAATTATTATGGAGTTCGAGAATTTTTTGATAAGTTTATAGTTTTTTGGAAATATAAGTGAAATTTTAATTGAACGGTGTTTTATTAATATTTATAAATGAATTAATTGATTTTTAAAAAAGTTTAAACGATTTTTGGAAATAAAAAATTAAACAAAAGTTACTTAAATAATTAAAAATAAAAGAATTATAAAAGAATTGGAAGAATTTGGATATATTAATTAAAAAATTGTTTAGATGGGTAAAATTTTATAAAATTAAAATTATTGAAGGTACTATAAATTTTGGATAAGAGCCCAGCTGCGATACGGGATCGTAGAATTTTACATTACTATTTTTAAATTTATATTGAAATTAAAACTAAAATTTAAAGTAATATTTTTAAGTAGAAGATTTATTGAAAAAATTTAAAATTAAATAATTGCACATAATTTACACTGCAATATAAATTGTCTAATTTTTTTATCCCATCCGCACTGATCAACGTGGTAGGATCCTCTTCTCGGGGATGATTAGGTCCAACAGTTAGCGAAAAACGACATAATAATGAATAGTTATTTACGATAGCGAATAATATAATATTATAAAACTGTGAACAGTAACGCAGCAATAAATAATATTTTGTAACCGAACGTTAGAACAATATATGACGCCAAAGAGTAGGCCGAAGCCGTAGCCCACAAAACATTTTTCTCATTTCAAATTTTTTTTTTATTAATATTGAGTTACACTACCTAAACCACTTATCTATTGATTATTTTAAAATTTTTCTGACATTTTTTTGATCTACTGTAAATTAATAAAATTAATTTTGTATTGCTTTATGTTTATGAATATATTTTAGTCCTGAAAACTTGCAACTTTTGAAAAATTTTTGCTATCTAGCATATAAGTTTGTCACCAACTTCAAAATAATTTAATAAAATTATTTAATGAAAGGTACAATATAGTGCACCCTGGATCTTAAAGGGTTAACTAAAAACATTTAAATGTTTAATCTACCATTAGAAAAAAATAAATCATAAATTTTATATTTAATGATACTAATGAAAATTAAAAAATTATGAAGAAGCTATGAAATATATAAATTTGATGTATAATTTAATAAAATACAAAAAAATAAAAATTATTGTTATATTTACTCGTATACCTAATAAAGAATCCAATACATAAGTTACGCGGAAGCAATTAATTTTATTCGGATTTAAAATTTATCTGTTCATCATTGAAAAATTACATTAGGAGCAGTAGTTAAATGTGTAATGAAAGTGATAATCCCCTTGTCGACCACAAGTCACTAAGCTGACCCATATGTCAAGTCTATTCTACCACCCCATTTACTAATCTCCATGGACATTTACAGTCATCTTTACGATTCATAAGATTTGTTGCATGCTCTGTTTTATTGCAATTATGTAAATATGTATATTAATGGATATTAAAAAGATTAACTTGATGCAAAAGCAAATTTTCTATTTAGTGTAAGATATCATCACCATCGTTAAAACCAAAGTTTTCTTTTTCTTTTCTAAGCATGGATTACTTGGAAATCGATTGAAAAAATCAATTCACGATGCCCCAATGAAAACCGCAGATTTCAAAACATCATCAGTAGCTGTTGTCATAAAGCAATAACAAGATTCTCATTAATTTTAGACTGTGATGTGAGGGTTTGTGCCCATGGGGTATTTGCCCATCTGCCCCTGTTTCGTCGTATTCGAATCCCTAGACGCAGTCCTACACCTCATACACGATGATTTAAATTACATCAACCACATAACACATTTCATGTCAAAATCTGTTATTGTTATTTTCTTTTGATCTTTAATGCTCACTTCTCAATTTATATAAAACTTTTTATTTTATTTGGATTCTGTCTCCTGGTTTTGCGATAGCTAACTATTACTATTTCAAATTTTTCTTAGAAACATTTTTGAATTTGATTTAAACTAAATTTTAGTTTATTGCACAAAAATGATAAATTATAACTACTATAAACATTAGTAGCTAACAAAAATGCTTTTAGTGTAAAATTAAGTAACGTCATTAGTAATATTAACCTGTCAGAAAGTACACATAAAGCTGTTAGTATTACTAATTTGTAATACCAGCGATACATTTTTGTATTTTAAATGTACAATAATTTTTACTAAAATTTTACAATAATTGCTAACAATGTTGTGTGATGAATTTGTGAACCTTTAAGAAAATTTATTTAGGGTAACAATTTGTAATATTTTTTGTTAAATTATGTACTTCCCTAAATAAAGAATTTAAAAATGTTTTTTTAAACTATGTTGGTACAATTTTATAATTAATTAAAGCAAATCTAAAAAGTTTAATCAAGAACAAAATTGTATAGAAATTTATGTATTGCGATAGTATCAGAAACATATTTTACATTCTATATCATTTAATGTTAATTAGTGAAGCAGAGGCAAAGAAATATTGTAAATAACATCCAGAGATAGCAAATTATTTTGCCAGAAGCGAGGGCGTATGCATTGGTTACACAAAAGACTATTGGGAAAATTGGGATGCGGCCAGTGGACAACATTTTGTATTATATCCCAGACCAATAGTTCACAGACAATTTATATATCTATTTTGATGATCTATTATTGAGTTATAATGGAAAATTGTCTCTACTGGGAGTTTAAACACCATTCGGTTTTATTTTTTACAATTTTTATTGGGCCATCAATTTATATAATTTATAATACGTAATTGTTGTTGGAAAATGAAACTTAATGTTTGATTAAATTTTGATATACAAATTATGTAGTAAAGATTTTATTTTCACTATCTACATGTTTAAAAAATTACCGTTCGTATTTTGTTGTATACTTAGGGTTTGACAGGTCTGGTCGTCAGGCGACTAAATTTTTACACCTGGCGACTAAAAACTATATTTATTTAAATAACGAGTAAATTTGTTATGCAAAGTTTGACTTGATGTTTTTATTTTACGTTTTAGCAAATTAAAAATTATATCTCTTTGAAGCGAGCGAGTATCACACAGCTTTTGTTTGGCAAGTGCGATTTTCCGTGACTCGTCGAGCTCTTCATATTCTATTCATTATTGTTTTTCCATCTTGGCTATTCGTTTCAGTGGTATGGTGAACTGGAAAATATGAATTATTGAATAATTTATTTTTAATGCTAGTGGAAGCATTTTCTTTTGCTTTGTAAATTTTTTAAATTTTAAATAGAAAAATGAGTAACGAGAAGAAGTTTTAAAAATTACATTAAGGCTCGTGTCACGTAGTTGCGGTTATTCCTCGTTTAGAGGAACCGCTATGATAACAGTGATTTACTCCTCAAGCACATATAGATAATGTAATGAAAAAGTATTGCCAAAGCGTGGCATTTTAAATTATCGCATTGTTGAATATTTTATAAAATTTCTACTAATAAAGATAAGTTGCAAAATATGAAACTTGTAGTCAAAATTTATAACAATTACTAACTGATAAATTTTAAATATAAAAATTTTATCATTTCTTATTTCTCCGGTGAAATATTTAAATTTTAGCGTAAATAACCGTAACATATACTTTGTAAAAATTTTTTAAAGTATACACATAGGAATAATATTCTTTTATAAAATTAATTTTTACATGTTACATGAAATTGAAAATTAATTTAATTCATAACTTACATAAAATTGTTCAAAAACTATTTAAATGAATGGTATAGCTTGCGACACCCTGTTATATAACCGTATGTTTCGATTTTCGGAATCTCATCGGGCAAACCTAGAAAAATTATTGAAATGATTGAAAAGTTATGCAATTAAATTCAAAATTCAAACTTGATTAAAAGTCAAATTTATTTGACTTTTGTAGATACAAAAATTATACCTACTTGAAGGCAAAATGAATAAATAAACTTATTTTGAAAAATTCTAAACCGGAAAACTAAACAAACCCAAATAAAAAACCTAAAATGAAACGTTAGTTGTAATTAAAAATTACAAAAGTTGTAATAAGAATAATATACAACGGTTTTGGTAAAAATTAATTATGTAGGAAATTATCTTGGAAAATGCCATTCAAGGATTTACCTAATTCTTTAGATTTTAGTGTGTAATACTAGAAAAAACTCAGTAAACAAGCAAACATATAAAATAAAAATTAATAAATTGAAAAAATAATTGAATATTTTAATAATTAAATAATTAAACAATACTTTTGTATTAGTAATTTTGGACGATTTTTTTAATTAAGTAGTTATATTTATTTTGAAGTTCAACAAATTATAAATTTCATTATTGTTAAAATCATTCTTGAAAAAAACACATTAAAGCTTCTCTAAATCCCCATAATCCCTCGACATATTGAACACCGTAACAATTCTAATGTTACCACGACCCTGCCACGAAAACTAATTTAAATTAAATCCTAGTGAATTACCACACAATTTTCATTTATATTTTAATGAAGTGGCATATTGACGAAAGTCGCAACTTTTCACATTGTATATAAAATATCTGTTTGCCTCTTCCATGCGATTGTGATAAAATTATGTGACAATTTAAATGAAATCCTCGTGAATTGCCATGGAAACCGTTTGCTGTAAACTGCTTGTTTCAGAATAAGTCAGTTGAATGAGCGAAAGTTTATGAAATGGGCCACTTTTAAATTTTTTCATTTAATTTTTTGATTTACATACTTTTGAACAAATACAATTTTAAATTATTTTCGTATAAAATAATTGGTTAGAGAAATAATAGATAGTTTCATTTATTGGGAATCCCCCTTCTGCTTTTGCAATACAGACAATAATGCAAAGTAATTAATGCCAGGAAAGAACGATATTGAATTATTGAATTTCTGAATTATCAATACGAAAATGCACAAGTTTTTCTTTAAATAGCAAATAACATTGACAACATTTTTGCTTGAAATAATGTTCGTTTAAAATAATAATTACAGAAAAATACTAAAATACGGTGAAAATTATTTAAATATTGATAATTTTTGAATGTACAAATAATTCTAATTAGCCAAATTTACTCGATGCAGAAAAGTGCATTATGTTTGTTACAAATGCTGAATATATTACAAGAAGGTGTTTACCAAAACAGTCCCCGCTATATTTAAATTGCATACTTAAGACAAAAACAATAAAATTTACATTTTAACAAACCGCTTAGCATAAGAGATTTTCTCGTGGTGATGGTAGGTAATCTTAGACGAAAGCATTATAACCAATTTACATATTTGAAATAAATTGCCAACATATCTTTTATATCAATTGAATTTTTATCTGATTCTTCTGATTCTTACAAATAAAATAAGTAATAGCTCTAGTATACAGGGTGGAAAACTCCCTTATTTTTTAAGACTATCTCATTTATTAATTAAATTAATTAAAATCATTGATTGAAATTTTATTATTTTTTGTTAATATTTTTTAATAATTGATTTAAAACCTAAAAATTTAAAGAAAGTTTTAGTTTGCTTGGCAAATATTTTCTTGAAAATGATAATATAAAATATATTCTATAAAGAATTTTACAACTTTCAATTTTTGTTTAATGGGTAATTTTCCGTAAAAATTACTAATAGCGTAAACCACTTTTAACCACCTTCCGTAAGGGAAAATTGCTAAAATTTCTAATGTGGGGAAAACCTGGCGGAAACTTTTAGTTTCCAGCTTCCTAAACCATGAAGATATCTGAATAAAACGATATCGTTTGTAATGTTTGAAAAATTTGTATGGTTAATTAGTTTGTTAAAAACCAATTAATTATGTTTCAATAAGATAATCTTAATGACAAAGTAATATTGTATGGTTCTTTGAATGCATGTCTTCATAATATGTTAAAACATCAATCATTGCGACTCATCTACAATAAACATTGTAATATATAAAGCAATCATCGATTTAAACATAATAAATGTCAAAAATTATAAATTAATGGCCTACATTCAATATTTTACATCAAAGAAGTTTTTACAAAATTATTTTCAATGTAATATTGTAATCATAAAAAATATAGCATAATGTCAATAAAATATTAACATCACTAAAAATATTCATAAAAACAGTTTTTGATTGCTTTTCAAAATAACTAATAAAAAAACAAATAATAACTGTTACCAATTAAATTATTGATCTTACCGACTTGACATCTTTCCAAATTATTGGATAATGCCTCTAAAGAGCCGCTTGTTATTTAAAGATAATAAAAATTTAAAATATTCGTGAACGTGTGAACCAGATTCAGAATTACAAATGGATTTTGCATAGGTACCTATTTTAATGCTCTTTTATATCGTCACTCATATATTGGTCTTAGCGCTAAAGCTGTATAGCATTATTTGAGATGTACATTAATACCAAACATCAGCAGGTCTATGTTAGGAATTTATTATTTGACTGTTTAGTTATTAATTCGCTATATTCTCAAATGTTCATTGAAACCCCTGAATGCCAAACCTGTCTGAACGAAGGCACTTCACACTCCACAATTACTTAAAAATCCAAATTTTTTTCCATTATAAATTTCTAAAATAAAAACTAACTAGTGTTTTTCCTCATATACATATATTGTCGTAAAACAAAATATTTCGACCCACTCTGTGCCAAATTGTAAAAATTTGTTAATTTCATTCTTAAACGTTTGAATTGGTAAAAGTGCAGAGTTGGGAGAAAGAAGAGAGATAAGGGCTTTTTTGGCCAACTATGGCCGACAGCGGGTGCGAAATTTTGTATTCCCGCTGAGTTTTGATATTTTTTGAGAATTGTCAGTAATATTTTAATTTGCTTTGGTTTAAATAAATAATTTTGATGCGATTGCATTATTGCGCTATTTTGGAGGTGTTATACTTGGATTTTTGGATAATTTTATATTGAGTGGCTACTGAGCGGTAGATTGGATTTGTTGATAAATTAGAAGAAGAAAAGTTGAAATTAAAAATTGGATCTGAATTGTTTGAAATTGGAAAGTTTGGAATTTGCATTCGTAGGAACGAATGGTGCTATTGATAAGCAAGCGATTTGGATAAAGTCGGAATCAAAACCAAAATCCCTTGCTTTAAAGAATACTACTTTTGAATTGGAATTACATCTATTTTTGGAAACATTATTTTTGGATTACTATTTAATTTTTTAAAACAAGAAGAAATTTTTTTATTTAATTATTTTTTTTTTTGAAAACGTAAGAACTCTCGACCTCTTGAAAATTCTCAATTGCTTCCGCACACCATGGTTACCTGAGCAAGAATAAGTGTGTGGAAATTTTCTATGAAATTACCATTACAATATATTGTGGTGATTTTTTGTTCAGTTAACCCGCAAGTCCAGACCGTGGTCATTTTATTTGTTTTAAGTACTGCAAATAAGTTACAATTTATTCAGAGGAAAATTAAAAAGGCTAAACTTTATACTTAAACACATCCGCAACACATTTTTATTGTAATTTTTATAAACGTTGGAATAAGTGATATTTGTGCAGTGCTTCGAAAACGATTTACGATAAAAGAAAAGAATATTAATTTGTGCAACATCCTGTACGTAGTTAAAGAACTTACGTAGGATAAATTTTCTTGAGGTTGAAACCAGGTCTTCCAGAGCGCTTTGATGCGAGTTGGACGCTAAAAATTTGCTTAGTGTGGTTTTTAATTTGCGAATAGTATAATTTTTACTTAGCAACTAAGTAGATATTAGTTTTGGAGCTGTAAAAGTGAATATTTATGAAGAATCGTCAATTTCAGTAGAGAATTGCTGAAAGTATTAAAATTTGAAGACATATCGTAAGTAAAATTTTACGAAGGTCAAAGTTAGAAACAGAGGCCATATTGAAAAGGATTAAAAATTTTTAATGCTAATGCAAATTCACTTACCTACGTTAAATTTTGAGTTAGTTAAATTGGATAATATTGAAAATTGGATCAACGGTTTTGAGATTGATAAGTTTCAATCTGATTGAGTTTGAATATTAATACTACACCAGATGGTCTGCTGAAATTTGTTCTTTGCAACACGTGTGACATTCACTGGTACTGGAAGCAAATGGTGATCGATAGGACGAGCCGCTTACACGAACGCTCACGGAATTTATGCAAGGTATTTCAAAATAAAAAAATACCCTAGTAAAAACATTTTATTAATAAAAAACCCAAAGCTTGTATTACTTTATAAAATTTTATTATTCGATACACATTTAAACACACCGATAAATGAGTTTGAAATTTAGCAAGATTTTGAGTAAAGTAAATAAAATTTCAAAATCAGTGGTCGAACATCATTACACCATAAAGCCTAATAGCGAAATTTGTCGCTAGCAAAATTTTCCATTGAATAAATCAACAATTTTTCGTTATTCAAAAATAAGAGTTTTTATTTGCTTGCAAGACAGACGGGGTGACCTACAGGAATTTGCTACTGGGTGTTTCATTCTCTACCGAATCCACTAAGCTAGTCGAGGTAATTTTAAATTTGAGGAAAAGGTTTTTAATAAAATACCACCACAATATGATAGTATTTAGAAAAATACGCGCGGGGAATCTCTGGGAAAATCTGGTGTACAAGTGAAGAGAATTTTCGGAAATTTGAAGAAATCAGAGGAAAGCCAAGAAAATGTCTAGAAAGCTTAAGAATAAGTATTTTGTATTGCTTTTTCAACTTGTTTGAAAGAAAATCTTAAAGCAATCTAGGAGGAAATCCGGGTTAATCTATCAAAAATCTGGTAAAAGGAACTCTGGTGTAGATATAAAAATTTGCCTTGTAACTCGACTTTTGATAAAATATAATACGACTTTCTAACAATATTGGTCAGTAGCGGCGCTATAAGAAAGGCTAAAAGGACAATTCTTAGCGCTCTATAACGCTCTCCAAAACCGAGAGTCCATTTGGCGCAATACGGTAGGTTTGTGTTTTCTACTCGTTAAATGAATTATCCTCAGTTTAGATGTAATGGCAAAAATTTACAAGTCATTTGAAATACTTTAGAATTTTTTTTTTTAAATTTATTTAATATTATTTTATTTCTATCGATTATATACCAAGCTGTTCAAATGTATTTTTGTGCAAAATTATATTATCGCTGGATTTAAATTGAATAGAAATTATATTAGATTATGTTGTTTCTTAAAATCTGCTAGGTGACTATGTAAACTGTGGCTTGCTAATATTAAATTTGAGAAGAGGCCTTAGTTTGTAAGTTTAAACCTGAAGGGACAACGTTAATGAAATGTAGACATAACTAACTAGAAGATACTGAAAGAAAAAACAATTATGGAGCAGATTAAGAACTTTTGGCTTTTGCATTTATTGGTAAAACTAGGTTATCTATATTAATCTATTAGTTATATCATCCACTCAATTACTACTACATCTATATCGCTTTAAGCAATACAAACAGAAAAGCTTTAAAAACAATTCAAACTAATTTAATATCAATTTACTAACATGAAGACGACAGAAGGTTTGCGTTATTTGAGTGCTTATATAATCACTTTATTCATTTAGCGGCGCCTTTGTCGGCAAAACGATGCACTTTTAACTCGACACAGATTATCCATTATCGTTCAAGTATGATACAGGTAATATATTTTTTTCAGATGGTGATATGTGGGTGGAACTTGATTAAAGCACGCCTTCGTGTTTCTTAGCAACGTCAACCTGGTGTCAGATCAATTCACAGTTTAGTTCAACTGATTAACTCTCGTCGACTTCTTTCAACTTTCTTTTTAAATTGCACACCAGCCCATTTATAACTAATACGCAACGTGAAACGTTAAGTAGAGATACCTAGAAATCGTTCAACGTTTCTACGCAAAATTAAATTAAATATCGCATAATACTTCTAATGAGATCTGCGATAGAGAAATGTTAACATCTTGTTAAAATCGCGAACCCGTATCTGTGTTTATTTGAATTAAAATTAAACGTAAAAAAATTAGTTTTTCGTACAAACACAAATCATTTTTTAACTAAAAGTTTACTGATTTTTCTTTCAATGAAAAACCTGAAATATTTAATATACTAAGTAATAATATTAATAATATAAAACAAAAATAAACTAGTTGAGAGGGTGTCAGTTATAAATATTAATTAATGTAAAAATCGTACACGTTCTCGTCGGGAGTGACCCTGACTCGGTATTGGATCCCCTGCTTTGGAATATAAGTTACGATCAAGTCCTCTCACTCTGGGTGCCTCGGTGTCATCCTCAGGGATGCCACTGCTAGACTTTGCAAACAATCTTAATGCGATAGTCGTGGCCAAGACGGAAAAAGACATATAGCAGCAGGCTAAAAAAGTAATAAGCCAAATTAGAATATGGATGAACGGTAATGGGCTTACCCTGGTTCCAGAAAAAGCAGAGACGCTAATATGCGGAAGAAGGAAACGTGAACATACGCATCCGTCTAGAAGAAATAGATAAGATAGGATAGAAGCCTCTCTTTTGAACTTTATATCCGCAAACAGTAGAGAAGGCAGAAAGAGCGGTAGCCAACATTTCCAGACTCCCGCCTAACATAGGATGCCCAGCTGAAAAAATGTTTAAACATTAAGATTCGGAATTAAAATTATAAGCATGGTCGTAGGTTGGAAGTTAGAGTAGCTTTCTATGTCGCAGTTGTGGGTTTGATTATCAACCAAGTATGCAGAATTTTTAAAACATTTTGGAATATGTTAAATTATCAAAATTTTCGTGAAATTACCTACTCGATACAAAATTTTTACCAAATCTGGACAACAACAAATATTTAAAGAAATAATTTACAATACAAAAAATTATAGAATCATCCAATGGTACTCTATGGTTTGTTGAAATAATGCCATCTATGAGTAAAATCTACATACAGCCACAAGAAAGCTAGCTTTAAGCTTCATATACCACTTACAGTTGAATTTCTTTCTTACTTTTTTCTTTTAAGCGTTCTCTTATGAAAAACAAAGGGATTTCGTCAGGCCCAGACTGGCCATAGAGCAGATCGGGCAAATTCCCGATGAGCCGGTGCAGTCAAAGAACCGCCTAACCAGCAGCGCTGGCTGATAACATCGCGAAACAAATTATGCTATTTTATATATGCCAGATGCATAGCCCTTAGATCAAACTGCGGTGTTCCGCTCCGTAGCACGTCGATTTAAGCCTTACATCACACTGCTGGTCTATCAGTTCACATTGATGTATACGTAGTATAATATACTGTCGTGAAACAAAATATTCCGACCCACCCTGTGCTAAATTGTAAAAATTTGTTAGTTTCATTTTTGAATGTTTAAATTGGAAAAGTACAGAGTGGGGAGAAAAGATAGAGATGGAGGCTTTTTTGGCCAACTATGGCCGACAGCGGGTGGGAAATTTTGTATGCCCGCTGAATTTGATTTTTGATATGAGATTTTGTTATTTTGAAATTATGAGTAATATTTTGATTTGATTTGAATAAAGTGATTTTGTGCGATTGCGTTATTGCGTATTTTTGATATTTTGGATATTTTTGATAAGTGGCTACCAAGCGGTAGTGTGTTGATTTGGATGATTAATTTTTGGAAAAAAAATATTTTGAGTAATAAATTAAATTTGGATACTTAAAATTAGAAAATTAAATTGTATATTGATAAGCAGGCGATTTGGATAAGCGTAAAATCGAAAGTACGAGCCTAATAATATTTTCCATTAAATTATTAAATTTGAATATGAATGCAATTAATTAATTTTTGAAACACTACTTATTATTTTTTTGGACAAGAAAAATTTTTATAATAAATTGAAAACGCTAGAACCCTTCGACCCCTAGAAAATTCCCAACTGCTCCCGCACACCAGGGTTAACCCGAGGCTATAAAGAGATTGTAGATTTTCTACGAAAAGTCCACATCAATACATTATAATTATGTGTATATTATGTATAATACTACTACTACTACCTCAATAACTGAGGTGTAATAAAAACAATTATTTTAAATCATTAATTTTCCTTTTATCTAATTTTTCCAATCTTCCAAAATATTAAATTAGTGCTGCCGTTCCAATTCCAAAGCAACCATCAAAATCATCACATTCACTCTACACCTCGTCTTCTCATTCTCTTTTAATTTCAAACAAATTAACTTCTTATAAAAAAAAATCACTTTTCATATTCAAATTATAAATTTTCTAAAAAATCAACAGACTTTTTTGACAAAAATTTTAACAAATATTCAAAATTCAAACATAAACCATATAAAAAAATCATTTCACACTCCAAAATACCAAATTATAGGGGAACACACGACAGTATTATACGAGTACATGTAGCGTTTTTGTGGGAAGTAGGGGGCCGACAGTCTCTAAAATGCCCAAGCCAGTTTTAGGTCCCAGTTCGGGCCTGAATTTCGTGCTCTTGAGATGAAAATGAGCGGTTAAAAAAACAAGTAGTTAGGGTAACGCTATAGAAGTGGTAAAAATTACTTAAAAATAAAAAACAAAAAAAAAACCTGTAACATAATATAAAGGCCTCTATTTCACGATTATTATCGATCATCAGTCATGTTTAACGGTAAAAATAACAAGTGAAAGCAAATAATACAAAACAAAATTGAAAAAATTTGAAATTTAAAAAATCAAGAAATTAACCAAACTTTAAAATAAATATTGCGCTTACCAAATGACCAAACTAGAAGAGTTCACGTGTCTAAATGAAATTTTAGGTTAAAAAAAAATTATGAAATCTAAAGCCCATACAATGGGTTGTGAAGTAGAGGCACATACAATGCCACCTATTACTTCGAAAATAAATTTGAAAAGAATTTTCAAATTTTACCACGTTATGTACCTAAAGCACGTTTTCTGTAAATAGATATTTTTTTAAACAGATATTTAAATATTTAAATAAATATTTTTTAAGTATTTTTGTGGTATTTAGTAGCATGTGATGTTAAAATAATCAAACTTAACAAAATGTTAAAATAATAAAATTTTAAACTATTAAGTAAATAATACATACTACTATTACAACCCTGTTAAATTTGAATTTTTGTCATTTTGGTTTCGTTAAATATTATGTTTTCTTTGTAGTATGTATGTATATAATAGTTTAAAATTTTATTTTTTTAACATTTTGTTAAGTTTGATTATTTTAAGTAGTTAGGGAATTACATGAAAAAACTTTGTCCAACACAAGAATTTTTAATACATTATTTGTAATTCAATAAAAAAATTATGGAAAAAACCTTGGCAAACGATTTATAATAATAGGAATAATAAAATTTCTTATATTGTGGTAATTAAATTTTTAGTTGTATTCATTTTTTGCATTTAACTAACTGTAATTAAAAATGTAACCACTGTTATTTGTTATATCTTTATTTCTATAAAACATTTAATACCCAGTAAAAATACATTCAAAAATCATACTAATACTGTAAATTATATTGCGAATTCTAGAAGTATAATCAGTTTAAAAACTTTGTTTTCGAATAACGGAACAGAAATAAATAATTTTTTTATTCTGCATATCTTGAAAAATAAATCAACATAAATCACATTTTAAGTCGATCAATACGTTATTTTATCTTTTTGTAGCAATAAAAAAGATTTAAAACGATTTTCAAGCATTTTCGGGACAACTGTAAACGATTATTTTTCAAGTTTTATTAAAGTTTTTGAGATGCAATTTTTGTGTCGCACGCATTCAACAACTTTTCAAAAGTTGTATAATAAATAATTCGACATAACTTATGGTAAATTGAATGTCATAGTTTCAAGTTCTTGCACGCAAATTTAAAATAAAGCCATAATATTATGAACATCTGAATTATTATTTTTATTAGCATTTTAATTATTATAAATTTCTATTACTAAGCTTAAAAGGCAAATTTATCATATAAAAACTAAAAATTATTATTAGTATAACAGATATTTATATTTTTTTACGACTTTTAAATTTACGACAATAATTATGATAATATGCATAAAAATATATTTTATTTGAATTATATTGCTGATTTCACTTTTAAACAGGAGGTGTTAAGTTCAAAAAAAGAATAAGTAAATCTTATTCTTACTTTCTCCAACTACCCAAATTGAGATTTTAAAAATTACCTAAACCTCAATTTTTATTCAAATTTCTGATTTAATTTAACTTACTCGGGTATTAAGTAGATTCTTGGGTTTCCTTTGTCGACTGATACTAAATACTCGATTTCCTTCTCTTGAAGAAAGATTTCAGCAGTAGATCCAATAAACCGGATTAATTGAGTTATCTTAGAATCTTATTAACGTATAAGCAAGTAAGTTAGTTATAAAATAATTAATTTTTTCTAAAAAAGTTTTTCAAAAATGTGAACGATAAAATCTCTAGTTTTATCCAAGCTGGTAACGACTAGAGATTTGTTTGAGCTTTAGTTTTTCCCCACCTACTAGGAACTTGAAATTTTACAAATAAGTAGGGAATTATCTCAAACTAGAACATTACCAAAATTGAAAATATAGAATCTTAAACTTACACAGCGAGTTCGTGAAGTTTAGAACAATTCGATAACATTTTTTGGAAGAATTCGCTCAGAAAATCTTTGGATACGTCAACCTTATTTTTTTTAAATGTCTAACATTGAAATCTTCATTTCCCTTTACACTACGTTTTTATTTTAGAACCAGGAACCTCCTACCGGCTTAATCAATCTCTGTCCAAAGTCGCAAGTATTTCAATAGACCAACTACCAGTGACAAATTAAAGAAGAGAATTTCATACTCAGAAAATTATGCTCTATCCAAATCCGTAAGAAAAATATTTGAAATTTAAAAAAAATTACCACAACCAATAACAATAAAAATACCGAAATACCTGTAAATTAATTCTGTTTCTCGATGACATAATTAAAAATCAAAATACTATTGAATTTAGACAAAATATTCAATATCCTCTTCAAAACATCGTTTATTGTTGTTAATTACCATCATTGTTAACAACTTTTAAATCCAAAAAAGAAAAGAGGCAGGTACCTAGATATCTCATAATAGGTATTCTGGTACTCTTATTCACAATTTCTTCATCTCTAGATATTGCAATCAAAAATCTGATTAATTACTATTTATATAATTTATATAAATGATGGTATATCAAAGATATATATTAAGATAAAAAAGAATTAAGGCATAAAATAATTTAATTTTTAACATTCGTTATCACAGATGCCTTTTGGATTTTGTTAATTTGCTTACAAGCAAATGAATATTTGTATAATATTATATTTAATATTAACATACGTATATCTTGCAAAAATACATTAAAAATGTAAATGGTTGTTTAATGTAAAACAAAACATACCATAAAATGCATTTTATAAAATATCAATTGTAAATATTCAGATAATAAACTCAACGCTGTAGTATTTTTTAAATCTAAACTATCTAGTTCGAACCAAGCAAAGTCATCATTTGGTATTCACATCAAACAAACTTCTGCTTAGAAGCATACCGCAAAGATTTAAACTTCCAAATAGAAGAAGACTGTTATAGCTTTCTTTATTTACATAATTTTAAAGTTTAACAATTTTTATTTTTTAAATGCAATTTTAATTGCACAACATTTCAATTAAAATAATTAATTCTTCATGAAACATACATGAAAATATTCAAATTTTTTACAAAAAAATTAAGTTTCTACATTTAAAACAGGTAACTCAAAATTATAAAAGAGTACAGCATTTATAATAAATTAATGAGGCACTTAAAATATAATCTCACAGTTGAAAATTTTAAATGTCAAGTTTATTTTCTATTTTAATATTTACATACAAAGTAAGAAAACGAACATTCAATTATTTCACAACACGTTCAAACAACGCTTCAAATATTTCATATTTCGCTAAACATGCATCAAAATTTGCTAAATGATATTCTACGTTATTAAGCCAGCGCTAATCTAAATCAATTCTATTTATAGGTGTCACACTTGTACCACAGAGCACTTTAGATTCTTTCATTTTTTCAAGAGATTTTAACAAATCTTCCATTGTAATGGGTCTGAGAGCATCGTGAAATTCGTCCTCGGATTCACATCCAGAATTTTTAGAAGCTTCAACAGTATTGCTTATTTTATTAGCTTTCATAAAGTCTCTCACCCTATATACGGTAGATTTTCTACACACCTCGTGTAAATCCGATCCCGAAAAACCTTCAGTGGCCTTTGCTAATATTTCAGTATGTACATCCTCAGCTATAGGCTCATACTTTAAAATAAGATCTAAAATTTTCTTACGTTGTTGAAAATTGGGCATAGGTATATGAAAAGTAGCGGGCATTCGTCTGAGTATAGCTCTATCTAAATCACGTGGACGATTTGTAGCACCCATAACAATAACCGTGCAATTGGGATCTGTACTCAAACCATCCCAAAATGACATAAATTGTGCTTTCATCATGGCAGTTGCTTCATGATCTGTACTATTCCGCATGCGCAGGAAAGAATCAATTTCATCTATAAAAACAATGCACGGTTGCAATTTAACGGCCAATGTGAAAACTGCTGCAGCTAATTTTTGACTCTCTCCATACCACTTATCGGTTAAACTTGAAAGATCCAAATTTATAAAACGTGCTCGTGCATGTTTGGCAGTCGCCTTGGCGATTAAAGTTTTACCGCAACCTGGAGGACCATGTAGCAACACTCCCTTAGGTGGCTGTGTCAATTGTGAATCTGTAAATAACTCTTTCTTCTCTATGGGCAAAATCACGGTCTCGATTATTTCCTGTACAAGTGAATCTAAACCAGCTATATCTTCCCACGTTATGGAAATATTCTCAGGATCAATTAGATGTGTGGCAATCATCAACTCATAGTCTGTAAACTGGTCCACCGACATTGGAGTACATCCATTACCAGAAGTTAACCTAATTTCAAACATATAAATAAATAGTCAACGAAAATAGAAATTAATACCTTTTAAGCTGCTCATGTGCCCGTTTCTTGGCGTTTTTTTTACTTTTAGTGGTCGGATCAACTTGGCTCATAACCCATTTTATACCAAAAAAAGTTGCTGCTGACACCAATGTTAAACGTAAAATTAAAGTGACGAATTCTTGTTTAGAAAATGCGTCAGACATCATACCTTACACACTATTTCTTCTAACATGAATTCTTTTACCTTTAAATTAACAATCTAATAACAAACTTTACTTCATCACGGTTACTTTTTGACATAGGGTTAGTTTACATTACCAGTGTTGCCAGCCCTTTTATTACACCAAATTACACTATTACGAAATTTTAAAATTTCAAAATTAGGCGAAAAATTACCCGAAAAATCTATATTTAATTTTTCGAATAAAGGAGTAAACTGCTAGTAAAGTGTAAAGAGTAAATATAAATCTGAACGTTAGAAATGTAATTGAAGGGAAAAATACTAAACTTGTAAATTACAAGGCTAATATTATTTCATTACCTTTCAAGAATGCCAACATTGTTTGGAATAAAGGACGAACTAATGTACATTTTGTTCACATCCCGTATATAACAAAGGATATTTAAATGGTCTAACCTCAAATTGGAAAGTTTGACAGCTGTCAAGATGTACAGTTAAATTAATAAAATGTAAAGTTATTTATCAATTCGAGTTGATTATTAAATAGTTTACATATTTTTGAAGTAAGACTTTTACATTTAGTCAAGCTGAATAATCAAATGCGTTCATCGGTCAGTTATATACTTTCTTCTACAACATCGGAACCCAATATGTCTCATCCCGATTATGAACAGTATTCTCACGATCATGCTGCAATTTTAATATTAGTAAAGCAAATTGGAGCTCAACTAAAATCTAAAACTTTTAATAAATTTTATGATCGTATAGTAAGAGTCAATAATGTTAAGATTACCGATTCTCATGGACAGCAGAGAAAAATTTTAGTTCGCTATGTGAAAGAATATCCTGTTGAAAATAACGATTGGGGGGATTTCCAAACTCACAGACGGCTACTAGGATTGGTGTCGTTGGGAAAGTATGATTCGCAAGTCGAATTAAATGAAATTTGTAGAGTTCATGAAAGTTTAAAAGTTAAATATACAAACACTTTATATGATTCTCGGTGTATTTTGTTTGGAATTAACGACGAACGCGAATATCCTGAGGATAACAGTAGCTCAGATGAAACGAGTGTAAATGAGGATAAACAAAACGATGACGAAAGGGAAAAATTTACTACGCCAAGTAATTTTAAAACGCGCGCGTTATTTTATAATGAATGTGAACCTTGTCCTGATTTGGAAAGCCAGTTAACTGAATTTATTAATTCATTATTTTGGGTGCTAGAATCTAAAAGACTTGAGCGTTCTAGGGAAAAACTTGAAAGAGTGTCACTTTTACTAGCCCCTTTTGAGAAAAAGGATTTTGTTGGCTTAGATATGGATTCACGTAACAATAAAAAACGTTGTACTGGACGTATGACAAAACATTTAGGAGATTTATGTTTGCAGTCAGGTTTATTATCTGAAAGTGTTAACTATTATAATAGTTCTATCGAAACCCTTAAATCAATCAACGATTGGTTATGGTTAGCGGCCGCTTATGAAGGTTTATGTGCAGCATCCGCCATAGTTCTGTATCCTAATATACAGAGAAATATTTCTTTGCATCGCAACTCGAGCTTGCAAGAGGGTTCACCCAAAAAATCAAGTTCTGCTTCCACTCCTGTTGAGGTTATTAAGAAAGACATATTGAATATGTTACCGCCTGAAGAAATATCAAAAAAATATCGAGAAGCTATAATTCACTACAGCAAATATCAAAATGCTGGTAAATATGGCAATTCTTAATTTTAAGCAGCCGTTACAAATATTCTTCTAGGTATAATTGAAACCGAGGCGAGTTTTAAAGCTGCCCGCATTTCTGTAGAACAAAATCACGCTTTACAAGCTGCTAGTTTTTTACAAAATGTAGTTTTTATAAGTTTAACTTTATCCGAGCAAGAAAAAATCCAAAGGTTTGAGATGCTATCAAATCTTTATTTGCAAATTGGATTTACACGAAAAGCTGCTTTTTGCCAAAGATTGGCTGCCACCAGATATGTTTCTCCTCAAAATCCAACTCCAAATTGGAATCAATGCTATAATTTAATTCTGCAAAGTTTTCCTGGACACAAAATTACTTTAGATCCTACAGAAATGTGTATGAGTGAAATTCAAATGGGTAAGTCTTAAGGTGGCGACTGTTGTAACTGAACGTTGTAATGTAATATAATGTAACGTTTGCTGCGAGCATTACATTACAAAGCTCGTTCGACTAAATAAATGAGTTGCTCAAAACGAACACGTCGTGATGTAATGTAACAATCAAAGGAATTTGTAAAAAAACCGACAGTCAAGTGGAGCACGGATGCTTTGCTTGCCGTTCGTGCTCGTCTATCGGCACTGACTATCGAATACTCGTGTTACATTACAACATTCAGTTACAAGTCAGTCGCCACCTTTACGCTTGTCTTTCACTAGATTTATTGTACAGTTTCTATACAACTAAGGGGAGTTAGGTGTGTAAGCTTACCCATATATTAAATTTTTTATCGATAGATAAATTTAATCAATATCCACCTCTTTGTCATTCCACAGCTGCACATCTCTTTATTCAGATTTTTTTCATTTATTTCTTCTGGTCACATGTAATTTCCATTGATCAATTATTTTTTCTGGAATGGTTACCATAGGTTAGTAGTTGTATTCCATCGATGGCGGCAAGCATAGATTATTAATAGGCAGATTAAAATCAAAATTTCTTATTAAAAATAAACGTAAATTATTAAAACGACAAAGAAGAAATAATATTAGTTCTACAGTATTCTTTTAAGCGACGAAAACTTGTGTCCGCTTAAGATATCTGATGCGAATGTATGAAAATAACAATATGCATAATATACAAATCTCACTTTCATTTTTTATTTTCTACAAAACTTTTAAGAAGTAGCTTGTCAATCTGTTCCGACTGCTTTATAGGTTGGCCAACATTACAAATTCAGCTTCTTCAAGAATTAGTTGTAGCTGCAAAGCGCATGGGCCATTCGGCATTAGCTACTAGGCACATGACCTTCTTGTTACAAACAATGTGGCAACATTTGACACCATCAGATCAAAAAGAATTTGCTGTACAATTACAGGTATGTAGTATTTATGAGTCAAATTATAAAATCAATAAATCGAATAACCTTTCAGTCGTTGTCATCACAATGTGAAGGTGCTCCTGTACCATTAGTACTAGATAATGGTATAGTCATACCTCCAGCTAATTTAAGTAACATACCAATTTGTATTGGTTTCACTTTACGGAATTTGAAACCTCATTTACAACCTCGTAAAATTAAAGCACTGAAACAAGACTTGGGTCCATTTCTATTTACTCCAATCAAATTCGGTAGTTTAGAGCGAAAAAGTAATAAACCGCAGAGTAAAATGGGTATAACTTGAAAAAAATATTATCGACAACATGAACTTACAAAAATTTTGTTGTAGAATTTTTGTGGATAGAAAACGATGTATGCGAGGTTACCTTAAAATTGATCAATCCTCTTCCATTTGAACTAAAGGTATCAAATATGAGACTGCTTACATCTGGTGTTGTTTTTGAATCAATACCCGAAACTATCGTGTTACCTTCAGATACACCAACTTCGTTAACTTTGAATGGTACTCCAAAAGAAAACGGAGAATTGGAAATTTTAGGTTACAGTACACACACATTAGGAGTCAAATCAAATTGCAGATTGCGTTACATGCCGAACTTTTTACCAATGTACAACATAGAAGTTATTCCAACGCTACCGACAATGGAAATTAAAACATCTTTACCGCAAAGCGCAACTTTTTCTTCTTTTCAAAATTTTGAAAATGTTGTTACCTCTGCAAGCATTAGTTTATATAACGGAGAGAGTAGTGAATGTACAATAACAATAACAAATACAAGCAGTGTGCCAATTGAAATGTTAGAAGTATCGATACAGAGTGTGTTAGATGTTTCTCTACAAGATCAGATATTTAAATGGTCAAAAGAAAACATAGACAGCCAATTACCACTACTGCCAAATTCGTCTATATGTGTAACACTTTACTTATACTCGGCTGCAAATTTTCTTACTTCATTTGGTCAACCTGAATTAAGTAGTGGGGTTTTTGGTAGTTCACATGCTAGCAGCATTATGTCAATGTCAGTTGGTCCAAGTTCATTACCATCTCGATTAAATTCGCCCACACACAACGTCATGGGTAGCAGTTTTCATGCCACCAGAAGAAATGAACTTAATGCTAGCTTTAGGTACCCACCAGGTTTTATTGTAATGCTTTTTGATTTTTATTTTGACTGCATTAAAGGTCTTCCAATTCTGGACATTCCAGTATGGTAACTGGATATAGATCACCGGGAGCTCTCACTTTGCCACAGCACACTACATCATCAATCATTGAGGCTCAACTACAATTTCGTTACAGTGGAGGAGCTGGACTAACAACGGGATATTGTCGCAGCTCTTCTGTATTTATAACATTGGAAATGCTACCTTCTCTGCAAGTCACAAATTGGGACGTATTACCAGCTGAAACGTAAGTTATTATATTAAATATCAATGTTCATGTATTTTTAATTACTTTTGTAGATCCTCACAATTTTATCTAGTATTAGATATAGCAAATTTAACATCACAAGAAATGGAATTGCATTATACATCCACAAAGCATATGCTCATTGAAGGACATGAAAGTTGCCGTGTACCAGTTCCTGTGAATCGTTGTCCTTTATCAAAATTAACTAAGCTATACATGGATCAAAATAGCGCCCTAGACTTGGATAAAATTTGTTCTGAACACATAGCCAACCTTGTAGATTTACGATGGCAACTTCTTTCTCTTAATATTACTGGTAAAGCAACATTAAAAGGAATTACACTTACACCACACATGCTCGACATCGTACGTATGTCACCTTTAAATTGGGGTAAGTAAACATATAAAAAGTGCAATTTGATTTTGATTAAATCTTATTTTAAAAGAAATCAACATTAATGGAGATTTTATTAAACCACAAGAAGAAGTTAATTGTGATGCAGGTGACTGTATAAACGTGCGAGTTAATATAAACAACAGCTTAGATAGACCATTGCGTCACCTAATACTTTCCATACAATTTTATCAAGATCATCAGAATGGCATTCATAATTATAGATTGGAAGCTCGAGTTGCAATTATAGGATGTACAAAGTAATATTATTTAAATTATTTTTTCACAGTAAACATTTACATTTTTGTTTAGGAAAGTTCTTAACATTTTGGAACCTCAAAGCAGTGCATGGCATACATGTAATGTTTTGTTTCTTACCCCTGGGCAGTACAAAATGGATGTTCAGTGTTCTACGCCAGATAATTCTAGTAACAGTTTGAATTTAAGTACAGGACATGTGTGGAGATACATTCCAGCAGTCGACGTTAACGTTGCTGCTTAGATCGATTCATTATTTATGTAAAATTTTAAAAATATTAACAGTTACATTTAAAGTTATTTATATTTTATTATGCACCATCCTTGCACTCTTAATTTTTCAGTCATTTTCGATCATTATTATGTATGATAATGTAAACATTGTGAGCAGGTAGGTATATTCAAACTATTCAAACAAATTTTTTAGTTTTCATTTATTTAATTATTTCAAAAATTGTAAAATAAATAACTTGTATAATAAAATTATTATTGTTTTTTTTTATTATTAAAATTTAAATTATTAAAATTAAGTCATAATGTCATCTTAGAATAAGTACCCAAAAAAATTTAATATTGCTTTAGGAAATGTTGATTAAAGGTTTAGACATTATTTTTCCACCAAGAGATTTACTTTTATGAACTAACTTTTTAGAATTATTTGTTAATTTTCTAATGCCTAATGGTATCAGTTTCATTTGTTCCATTTTACGTTGAAAATGTTTATAAAAGTTCAGTACATCAGGATTTGCCCACACTTGTGAAGCTTTAAAATCCAAAATTCTGAGTTTATCCAAACTCTGCGCTCTGGATAAAGCGACATATGCTTGTCCAGCTTCAAAAACATTGCCCAAAGACATTTCCACACAATCTAACGTCAGTCCTTGTGATTTATGAATAGAAAATGACCATGCCAATTTGAGAGGTATTTGTTTACGAGAAAACGTACCACCAGAAGCAGTCTTAATCACAAAGTTTTCACTTTTTACACTGTATTCTTGATTCCTAAAGCGCACTACAGGTGAAGCATTATTTAGACCAATTACAACTCCTCTAGCTCCATTAACAAGACCAGATGAAAAATTTACATTTTTTAGTAACATAACTTGTGCACCAATTTTTAATACTAATTTTTGAGGCACTTGTGTTTGTTCATTTAATAATTTAGATCCAGTTGAGTCACTATCTTGTGCATCGTACACTTTACTTTCACCTTTTAATTGATTTAATTTCGATTCATTAATAGTATTAGCCTCCTGTGTATGCGAACATAATCGTGTGGCCAATATCCCATTCTGTTCAATTTTCTGCTTTGATGTTGCCATCAATTTGTCTACAATGTCATTACTTACAGAACCCATACGAATTCTATTTAAAATATCGACAAACTCGGCATCACTTTGCCTGTGAACATGCTTGAGTTCAAAACAAGCCTGAACGCAATTTTCCCATGTTGGGGTTTGAAAACAAAAACGAATGTCATTGTTCCTGTTCGAATTAAAATTTTTTTTCACAACTGGAGGTAGTTGTAAAAAATCACCACAGAGTATTAGTTGGATGCCACCAAAACATTTTTCACTTCTCCTAATATGCCTCGCCACAGCCTCAATTTTCTAAAAATTTAATAAATTTTATTCTTGTCTTGATATTCCAAATTATATTATTTACCTCAAAGTAATTTCCATCCACCATTGATATTTCATCAATAATTAAGTGTTTACATTTACGCCAAATTTGTGCTTGAGAAGGTCTCGATGCCATTTGATAACTCCTTTCCAGTGTAGCTTCACCATCTCCTATGCCAGCAAACTGATGTAATGTAATGCCTCCAATGTGACAAGCAGCAACACCTGTAGTAAATAAAACAAAAAGTAAATTTACCTTTGCTCGTACCCAAATCTTTCCATTGATGGTATCCCCATTATAAATAAAAATTAAAACTTACCAGTCGAAGCTGTTGCTATTGTGACATCTGGAGGTAAAGAGGCAATAATCTTTTTCAGTAGAAAGCTTTTTCCTGTACCAGCACTACCAGTGAAAAAGACGTTTTGACCCATCAAGCAAGCATCCAGAACTTCTTGTTGCTCTTCGGTTAAAACCTGATTTGAAGTTGGAGTTGTTACATACAACTTTTTGGCTGCTGGAGCTTTAACGTCACCGTTACGTTCACTTAATTTACGTTTCTTAGCTAAAGGCGAAGGAGTTGTATCGGTTGATTTTGAAAACTTGGCTTTAGCGTTATCCAAATCAGCAAATGTAACCGGACTTATTTCTTCAAAGGAGTTAGGTTTATTTGATAGAAGTTGGGTTCTTAAAGACGTATTGGCAGACTTCGACTTATCTCCAGTCATCTTAATAAAAATCGTACGTAAAAAACTTAAAAGTTGAGAAGGTGGGGCATTCGAAATGAAAATCGTACATTTTACTTGTTGGAATTTTATCGAGGCTTTGCCTTGCTGCATAAATTTATTGTGTACATTTATTTCTTTTAGTTTAAGTCTTATGGGTGCAGCTTTTTCGGCAGTAACTTCTACAAACATGTCTTGAAATTCGTTTCTAATTAACCTTAAGATGGCAGTTTTATAATTTTGCTTACGTTGTATTGTACCTTGCGGATTTAACCACTCCATATTCACAGAACACGTAACCGAACTGTCGTTCTTATCCATTTTAATATTAATTACCTATTTTCCATTCAGTATATTAATTTAATTTAGGTTTTAAACAAAGCACTAACAGAACATAACTAACGTATTATTTTAAAATTCGTTTTCAAAGTAGAGAGGTGGTAGAGAGAATATAACCAACCTTACAATTTGTTTTAGGGTCCCTAATTATAAACCAGTGGTGCACTGTTACTTTTTTCCCTACCCTATTCTCATTATATTATTACCTATAATTACCGTAATTACCTTTTTTTCAAACATTTTTGTTTAACCTCTTTGACGAGCTTGTCTTCAGCATACAAAACGTAGATAAAGCTGTCTAATCTACCTATAATCAAAGTTTAGCTAGAATTGTATTGCAATTTTAGAAGTCGATGCCCATGACTTTCAGGGATCTGCACACGTCCTCTATTAATAATTTAAACAACTATCGTAAAAACCATTGCCAAACGTAATATTTATCGTAACCTTAAAATATTTGTGTATTAATTTGTCGGTGTTTCGTTTCTCAATAAAATGGTAACTGAAAAAAGAAAGGCAGATGAACTTGCATTAGTGCCTGCCACAAAGCGCACTAAAAATGAAGTTGCTGTTTCCAGCAACAAAAGCAAAGCTCTTGTACAAACTGTAAGTGAAATTGTGTTTTGTGGTGCTTGCTTTTCTTTGATATTAAAATTATTTAGGTAACACGAACTTCTAATCTGTTTGCACCTACTATGCTTTTGGAAGGTCACGAAGGAGAAGTATTTTCATTGGAATTTCATCCCGAAGGGCAATATATTGCTTCTTCAGGCTTTGATCGAAGAATATGTAAGACAATCCGTTGTAGCATGAAATATCGAATGTTATGTTTTTCTTTTAGTTTTATGGTCAGTTTATGGCGAATGTGAAAACATATCTGTTTTATCTGGTCATACTGGAGCTGTAATGGAGTTGCATTTTACCCCAGATGGTAGTCAAGTTTTTACAGCTAGCACAGATCATACATTGGGTTTATGGGATATAGTGACGGGACAACGAATTAAAAAGTTTAAAGGACACACTAATTTTGTCAATTCAGTTCAAGGTATAAAAATGATTAACTTTTTGTTTTTGTATTAATGTATTTATTTAGGTGCACGAAGGGGTCCTCAAACTTTAGTGTCTGGTGGTGACGATTCAACAATTCGTATATGGGACATACGAAAGCGAAATAATATTTCAGCAATTAATTCTACTTATCAGGTAAAGTTGTATCTATGTAATTTGTTATTTTAAATCTAAAATTGATTATTTTAGGTTACAGCAGTTACTTACAATGACACTGCTGAGCAAATTTTTAGTGGAGGAATTGATAACGATATAAAAGTATGGGACACAAGAAAAAATGAAATAGTTTACACTTTACATGGACATACCGACACTGTCACAGGTTTATCTTTAAGTCCTGATGGTTCTTATTTACTGTCAAATTCGATGGATAATACTTTACGTATTTGGGATATTAGACCGTATGCCCCTCAGGAACGTTGTGTTAAAGTATTTACAGGTAATTAAAGAAAAAATAAATTTTACTGGAGATATTGATCTTATATCTTTTAATTTAGGGCATTTACATCATTTGGATAAAAATTTATTACGCTGTTCTTGGTCTGCGGATGGTAGTAAAGTTAGTGCTGGTTCTGCAGATCGATTCGTCTATATATGGGACACCACAACAAGGCGTCTGATTTATAAATTACCTGGTCATAATGGCACTGTCAATGATGTGGATTTTCATCCCACTGAGCCAATAATTGTTTCTGGATCAACAGATAGACAGATATATTTAGGAGAAATTGAATAAATTAATATTAAATAAAAACAGTTTTGTAATTTTGACCACTTCGATGAAGAACATTATGCTAAGGTAACATAAGAATAACCATTCTTTTAAGAATTGTTTTATTAAAAGTGATACAATCTGTTTTTTTGGAGTTTATAAAATTATAATGCACATAATAATATACTCTAGCTTATGAGGGCAGTTTTAAGTTGTATAACGAATTATCCAAAATTATAGTAAAAATTAGCTTACAAAAATAAATTCAAATCTTTATTACAAGTGCTTGCTAAAACTAGACATAATTTTTATTAAAACTAATGGGTGGAGTTTCAATCCTGAAAAAAAGCGTAATAACATTCAGTTTTATCAATTTGTACTCTATTTTCGTCTACTCTCTAAAATTCCTCGATAAATTATAGGTACAGTTGTCCATACATTAATAATTGTGAGTTGCAAAACATTTTTTGTAATAATTTTAGTGTAGGATATCTCCATGTGTCATAATAAGTACCTGCCAGCACTTGATTTCTATTTATAATATCATATATGCAGAATAAGAAGTTTTTAAAATCTAAAATAATATTTGATCAAAGTTTTTTATTAGAAAAATAATATAAAAATTAAAATTAAGCTGAAAAACTATCTGAAACAGTAATTTTCAATGTTTACATGTTTTGTAAATATATGTATTGGCAAGATGAGCAAAATTCTGTAATCGATCAGATAACTTAAATTTTTTATTCAGAAAATATGTCAATAGCTCTTGTAGTTCAAAATATCTAACAAGGATTTTATCTTGCAATAACATAGGCCAATCGAGGAAAATATGGATGCCGGAACAGGTAATATAGCCTATCCATGAAGCAAAGAAGAACTAGCATTAGCAAATCAGCATCGTGTGAACACTGTTCATGTCTACATAAATTATCGAGTAATCTTTTGTTTAATAGCAATAATTATTTATTTGTTAATTAACAAACTTAATTTCATTGAATAATTTTTTTTTTTTTGAAAATCTTTATACTTTGAAAATATTATTCCTTTTTTCGACGCATGTTGTCAGTTGTGAAATACTTCATACATAGAACTAACAATAGCTGTATTTGACGATATAGGTAAGATAAGCGTTTATTCGGAATGAAATCCTCGATTTGTTGGATGCGTTCCGTAGCGTAATGTATGGTAAACAATAGTTTCAAAATGTTGATCTGTAATTGCGATTTGTGAGTTTTGCGACTGAATTCAATATCACATAAGAGATTGAAGTAAAAGGATACCAAAGAAGTCGATCTGATTGATTCGACTTTTGTAATAATAAAAAAAATGTATTTTAATCAATAGATAAGTGGTTTAGGTAGTGTAACTCGATATTAATCATATCAAATTTTTAGAATAAACCAAAAAATGCACAAACACTTTTTAAAACTAAAATGTTTAAGTTAACACAATATAAATACACCGTATGTATATATTATCGCAAACGTTTTCACCATACTATGGCATTGGTTTATTCTAAAAATTTGATGTAAAAAATGTATTTTAATATGTAAGGAAAGGGGCCCCGAGAATTGCATTGTCTAGGGGCCTTGATAGGTTTAATCCGGCCTTGAAGATTTGATAAGTGACTTTAAAGAGTTTCATACACTGCGCAAATTTCACAAATTATTAATTTAAAATTTTTTCGTTGAACATCTGCTCATCCACAATCTGAACCCTCGACCTTTGAAAATTCCCAACTACTCCCGCACGTTAGGGTAACCTGAGCAAAACTAGTGTTGTGAAAATTTTCTACGAAAATATTATTTCAATATATTATTATTGATGAAAGCAAAATGACGACAGTGAAATTACCATTCAGTTTATTTTTATAGCTAATATTCAGCTGATTTTTGTAGCTTCAATCTCTGAATCAATCAATCAATATAGGATAAATCTTCTGTTGTTAGGTCCGCGATCTGTGTTTTCACTAACAGCAACCTCAGTGATGTTTTGAAGTCACTATTAGTTTGTATTGTTTAGTATTGCCACAGATTAAAAAATATACTACAGATAGCTCGCGCTTATGGGAGAACGGGCGTCCGTTATTCATGTATTTGGAAGCCAATTCTCTTAGTATGGAAGCCATTCGCTATATAACATATAGAGGCACTGAATACATTATGCGAGCTATCTGTGGTATTGTTTTACATCCAAGGTAGCTTGCTAGGCTCATCTCAGATGTTCCTGTAATTTTGAATTTTTATTGTCGATGAAGGCCAGATTTGAACCGGGTATCTTAGTGTCAGCAGTCATTTGGTTACTAGGCTAATGACCGTCTTTGGATAAATAAATTTCCAATACATTACTGTTGCAAAGCTACTGTTTTACAGAAGAATTTTTTTCTTGCACTTTAAATAACCACTTGAATATTACTATATTACTTATAAGTAGTCGCAGCAATTTGGCAAAGAAAACACAATTTGGTATACTTATTATTTGTTGTAGATAGTTCTACGTAAAGGGTGATTTAATTGAAGGTAACAATTTAAATTTGAAATAAAACACATTAGTAAAATTATATTGGTTAAATGGCCGGTCTTGCAGACTTCCGCTCTTTTGATGAAACTTTTCATTTTTTTAGTATAAATCTTGTGGTAGTTAATAAAAACTAACGCGTTGAATCTCATCCTTTAACTCTGAAATCATTTGTTGGTCATTGGCATACACTTTTCGCTTCATGTAACCTTAAAGAAAAAGTCCAATATGACACGATCTTGGTGTCCAATTTTGATCGCCGAAACGAGAGATTATGTGGCCGGGAAATTGTGTGCAATAACCGCATTGTTTTTGCGTTGTGTGACACGGTCTTGTTGAAACCATATTTCAAAAATAATTTGTTATCGTGTTCCGATAACGTTCACTATTAACAGTTACAGTAGTGTCATGACTGAAATTGGCCACCAAGATTGTGTGTCGAGATTCGACGCATTATTATTGAACAGTATAAGGAATTTCATGAAAAGAATGGAAATTTATTTTTCATATTTAATGTCAATGTTTCAACATTATATTAAAATAAAAATATCAGAAACTAATGTGCTTTATTTCAAATTTAAATTGTTACTTCCAATCGAATCACTCTTAATATTATTTGTATACATACCCAAGTAAAAGTGGCTAAACTAATTACAGTAAAATTTCCAGCTGTAAGTTTTAGCGGACTTTGACTTCTTTGAATAATGAGTGCTACCGCTTTTTGAAATCTGAGATCTGTTCCAACAAAATTTGATTCATATATACCTTGACCAACTTCTTGACTAGTAAATACTATTTCTTCTCCCCAAACACAAATTACTAAGACTTGTGTAATAGCTGACGTAATTTCCAAAAAAGACCTGATCAGTAGTAGTTGGTTTGTTATCTATAAAATTACATAATTTAAACTAAAATAATTTAGAATAAAATAGTCAGATAAACTTGGTATAACATTATAATCTAGTATAGCTATTGTTACCAACAGTCTTTATAACGAGAATAACATTATATACCAGGTTTATTCGACTATTACAAAATCTGCTCTAAATGTTATTAATTTTAATATGCAAACGACTTTAGCCGAATGATCTATTAAAAATAGATCTTTCACACAAAACATATCCAAAGTTGTTGACACATAGTATTGGAGGAAGTTCATCCGCATAGAATATGGTCTGGCAAAAACATGGATTGCATAACCTAGGCAAAGACTCAAGCCTTTAGATATTCTTACTAGATTTGTCTCCTCAGCTTCTATGGGCCAATATTAGAAAATACGACTTATCCAAGCGATTTTTGATTGCTTAAAATTTGATGAAATACATATAGGTACATACATAATGTAATATTTTGCCAAAACTATGAAAGATATTTGGAAAAATCAAAGGAAAAGCTTTTAATTTCGCCGCAGCAATTCTTGAACTTTTTTTCATTATTGCTAAAATAGTGTACTATAGTCTGTTTTTTTAAGAAAAATATTGGAATTTGTACTAAAGCGACGACCTCGAAATGTAAACCAATGAAATTGCTTTGAAGTTAGACGCTATTACAATAACGAAATTTTTACGATTGAAGTGCTATGCGTGTTGCTTAAACTGAACCGGGTAAAGTCATAAATAAGATAGATGCAAACAGCGTTAAATGTAATATCGAATAGACGTAGTTATTTGGTTATAACATTTCGCTTTTTTGTGGTGAATATTTAATACTACCACAAGATTAAGTACTATTTAAATTATTTGAAGTTTCCCGGTGTAAATTAGACTTTGCAAACGACGCGCCATCTATATTATTCATATCTTGGATCGACTATAGGTTAGATACTCACGGAATTTGCTCGAAATATTAAAAAACATAACATAGCCATTGTTCCAAGAAATACAAATAAGAGCAATTTATTTAAAATAAATTCTAATTCTTTAGCTATGTCAATAATAGCTGTATGGTAGTGGACCGCTTTTACAAGTTGTTTTTTTAAATATTTCCATTTAATTTTAGTATTGTCAATTTTAGTAACGTAAACTTGCCCTTGTTCTGCCTAAAAAGTAATCGTAAAATTTATTATTATTATTTTTATTTGTAATCTTACGTACCATCATCATATCATGGTAACTATTGGTAACAATATGTAAGAAATTGTTTTTCACCATCTTAAATTGATAACTGATATGTGCTAAAGTAGCAGCTATAAGTAAATCAGAAAATACAAAAGTAGTAGCTACAAGAATTATACAAAAATGCTGATAGAAGGTTAATATCACATAATTCATATTCGAATTTATGTCTAAAAAGGTAAGTGGTCCATATGTAAATATTCTAGCGGAAGGATTGAAAAACAGATTATACATTGCAAAAAGAAATGAAGATATTACTGAAGTGCTTGCAAAACCAGCGTAGATTTTAAACTAAAAAAAATTATATCAATTAATTCGTCATCTGCATTCAATACCATAAAATGTTCGATTAATATTAGATCAATTATTGTTTTCAATTAAATTATGTGCTTTAATTTCAAGATGATATTAGATTTGCTTGGTATCCTGCAGTAATGTAATAATCTACTGTATTGCAAATCTACTTTTCTTTGCTAACAAAATCATGATACATTGTGATAATATATAATATTATTTGATTAACGAAAGAAAACAGATGTGCAAAATACGATGAGATAGTGTTCATTATACGTTAGTTTACATTCTAGATTATATTTAAAATCTCAAATTTAAAGGAAGAATCGATTTTTTAAATAGAAATTTAAGCTTTCTTTAAAAATTTTTATTGACAAAATTAAATAAACAAACTAAACAAAATGTTAAAATAATGAATTTTAATTGTTAAGTAAAGAATACATACTTAAATAGAAAAATTATATTAAAAAAAAACAATAAAAACAACAAATTAACATTTAACAGGTTTGGACTAAGAATATTTGAATAAACAAGAAATGACTTTTGAAAAAATTACGTTATAAAATTAATGAAAATTTAAAATTCAAAATAAAAACTTTGTAATATGATATAAAGGCCTCTATTTCACAATTATTATTGATCATCAGTCGTATTTAACGTGAGAAACCAAAAAATTTAATAATTAGTTAAAATGAATGTGACTTACCAAACTAGACCAAACAATGTCACGTGTCTCAATGAAATTTTAAGGTTAAAGAAATAAAATAACGTGACATTGTTTGGTCTAGTTTGGTAAGTCACATTTATTTTAACTAATTTTTAAATTTTTTGGTTTCTCATGTTAAATACGACTGATCAATAATAATTGTGAAATAGGGGCCTTTATTACAAAGTTTTTATTTTATATTTTAAATTTTCATTAATTTTATAACGTAATATTTTCAAAATTTATTTCTTGTTTATTCAAATATTCTTAGTTCAAACCTGTTAAATGTTAATTTGTTGTTTTTATTGTTTTTTTAAATATTATTTTTCTATGTAAGTATGTTTTCTTTACTTAACTGTTAAAATTTATTATTTTAACATTTTGTTTAATTTGTTTATTTAAAATTACATACTACTAACTACCACACTATAGACTTAAAAAATTCATTTTTTAGGTTAATTTTCTATTGACAAAATTAAGCAATACGTACATATATTTAGGTAATTTAGGTAATCACAATATTTTTAGTAATTTTTATGAACATTATTTCTGCTAGTCGTCCGCGATAATAATGCGGCGCAGAGTTTCTTGCTCACTGAAAGCCTCTTGCAAGGCTTTCGTTGAAACCTCGAAGTCGCGATTTAGGTATATAATTTTAACGCAACATACAGATGTTTGTGTTGTGGACATGTTCTTAAAACATTTAAAAAAAGCAATTTCCTCCCTTCCCTCCAATAGTTGAAAATTTGTGATTATTTGACCTTATTTTTAAAGAGATTTTTGAAAATATAATATGCATAAATTAAACATGGATACAAATAGGTACAATAATTAATTCAGCATCATTGATGTATGTCTCTATTCTATGGTTACAATTTTGCAACTTACTTACCTGCCACGAGGTTACCCATAGACATTCTTTCATAATGTTTTCTTCTTCTTTGCCGCCTCTTTTTAAATCTACGGTAAATGGTTCTCGACCTAACTTTCTCAAAACTTCGCCTATCTGTTTTCGATTTTTATAAGTGGAAAATCCTTTGCCTATACCTGTATAGACGCAAAATGTTATTAGTTTGTCTAAATTTTCAACGCTCAGTTTGATTGTAATGTAAAGCAAAAATGAAATGATTATTCGTGAAAAAAGAGAGCAAAGCTGTGCTTAGAATTAAAGTCTAAGATTTTAATGTAAACACAACCAATAGGAATACGTATAGAATAGGCAGATGGATTGATGCGGCGAAGAAAAACTTGAGAAATATAAAGGTGGAAGAATAGAAAAACAGGTGAGAGATAGAAACAGCGGAGAAGGAACGTCGATTCAACACACGGTTTGTAAAACCCGTAGCGTTTTTTATATTTGGCAGGCAGAATATTGGCTGACCTAATGCGTGAATAATGTGAAAAATAATTTTGATTTTTTTAAAATTGAAATTAAAATTCACACACTATAGTCTGTTTAAGAAAAATATTGGAATTTGTACTAAAATGACAACCTTGAAATGTAAACCAATGAAATTGCTTTGAAGTTAGACGCTATTACAATAACGAAATTTTTGCGATTGAAGTGCTATACGTGTTGCCTAAACTGAACCGGGTAAACTCATAAAGAATAGACGTGGTTATTTGGTTATAACATTTCCCTTTTTTGTGGTGAATGTTTAATATTATTACAAGATTAAGTACTATTTAAATTATCTGAAGTTTCCAGATGTAAATTAGACTTTGCAAACGACGCGCCACCTGTATTATTCATATCTTAGATCGACATGGGTATATTAATACAACGAACTACGTTTTCAATATCTTTTCCATAGGATTTGTAAGTAATGTACTATTATCTCTTTTTGTTTTTTTTCAAGTTTGTCTCCAGTCAAACCCTGGATAAATCTGTCTGTCAGCGATAAAATATTATTTATATACTTACCAATTGGAAATGCAAATAAATAAACTAGAAAACTGCCAACAACATCAAATTCGTGCTTTGTTACTTCCATTGTATCCAATATGGCATAGATTACCAATGAAATAATTACAAAAGAAAACACAGTTCTTTCGTATAAAACTGATACATCTTCACCAATACATATTCCAACCATTTTCAACATCGTTCTTTCTTTACTAAAGTAGTCATTTTGTATGGGAACAACATCGGTTTTTGCTAATGGCTTGCCTTCCATTTTAAAACTCACAAAAGAAGCAAATGTATTATGGGCTTTTATACTTTTTTAAGTTTGAAAATTAAAAGTTACCCAGTTATTAATGTATAAATAATTCGATTAAGAAAGTTACAGGACAAGTAAACTTGTTAATAAAAAATGTACATAATCTTGGTGTATAATTTAGTTGAATAAACAATTAGATACTTATATAACCACAGCAAGTTTCTGGATAAATATTTTATTTCCAAAAATTTATAGAGTGCTTGCAAAATGTAAAAGAATTTTCTTGTAACTTGAGTAATCGAATTTGAATAACCATAACCATTTTGTAATATAATTTTAACTAATTTCGTGGGAAAAGAAAACCATTTTTTGAGCATCAAATATTATGGTGGTTAAACTGATTTAAATTCAAAATGGGAATAACACTTTTTTTTATAATTATTATATTTATTATAAAAAAAAATTAGATAGAACGTTTTGCACCATTTGAGTGTTATAAATATAATAAATAAATAAATCCAAACTAAAGTAGTATAATATAATATATTAAAAGAAATATGTTTAAATAATTAAATTTTTACAATATTTACATCTACATATTATCCTTTGGTATCCAGTAATGGCTCAATATTTATTGGCAATATAGGGAAAATATTGATTTTCAATATTGCACCAATACTGGAAAATGTTCACATTTTGATATTGAAAATTAATATTGCACCAATTTTGCGCCAATATGTGCTACATGGATCGTAAAAAATGAATAACTTTGGAAACTCATGTACAAATATGTCTACTCGTTCAGTAATTTGATTTCTTCAAATCATTATTATGTAAACTCTTATTTTCAAACGGTTGATGTTATTTGAACCAATAAATCATTTGAACCTTCCGTAGCGTGTTGCGCATATTTGGGATTTCCAAGGGCATTGCAACTAATTGAATAGGCAAATGCCACTAAGAAACCCCAAAATTACTGCAACTCCCTTGGGTACTTCGAATCTGCATAGGACTTTCAGTTTGTTTTCTTTTAGTTCATCTGTTGATTTGAAATATAACGCTATTAATAACTTGGGACTTAACAGGCCAGTAGAATTCTAAAATAAAACAACTGAACCGGTAAGACCCAAATTATCACAGCTGATGAAGGAATGGCTTGGGTTATATCCACCTAAGATAAAAATAATAATAATAAAAACACATTGTAGTTGCTGGGCATGGATTACTAGGACATAGTCACCTGATATGCCGAAGATTTGGGGAAAAACAAAAAACTTTACTCACGTACATTTCGTATAATAGGCAATATAATAGGAAATGCATAAAATATTACATCTTTTTCGCACAGCTTCATAAGCTTTATCTTGTGTATGTCTAGAGATCACAATTGAAAATATTAAAAGAATGTGGATTTTTAATTGAAAATTCCACAAATAAATAAATATACATGGATTCCATTACTCCTTCGTTTGCAGAGTAACTCTGCCATCATTAGTTTTTGAACGTGCTTTGATTAGTGATTACCGTTATCCAACTTCACTTCAGACTAACTTTATTATTATCTGATTTATGTCAATCACAGCCACAAGCAACTGCAACTTGTGTGATTATTATCAAACTGGCTTTTGATTACTTTTCAATTTATTTAATTTTAAATTAATAGTATTTCAGAATTTATTAAATGTGCAACAGGTTCCCTCACTAATTAAATTATATTTCCAGTGTAGCGATCGAAGCGGAAAATCTTGAAAAAAACATTTTACATAGTAATTCCATTCAGAAATAAAATGATGCTTTACAATTTTTGTTAACATAAAGTACATTTTTGTGTCAGCCCAACAAAGTTAGATGCAAAATAATTAAAGCAGAAAAATAGCAATTATCCGGTTTAGCTTACGAGAATTAAATATTTGTATAAATTGATCAAGTATAAAAAGTATTTAAAAATTAAAAATCAATTTGGATTCTTTTTATTAAAAAAACATGGGAATATGAAATTTTTAAATGATAAATAGTTTAATAGTTGCTCTTTAGTTAAAATATTGAAACCCGATATTATCAATTATTCGTTAATAGTAATAATTTATTAAGAATTTAAACTTCTATTGCCTAATTATAACATGCAATCCAATGTTTTTTATTTTCTGACTATAATACGAACGTGGTATAGAATCTACAGATTGAAGTGAAAATGAAACCACGGCACACATAATTTAGGAGTAACCGTGAATCAAACCAACGGCAACGCCAACGCAAGGATTGGATTCCAGTAAGTTTTTTTGACATAATAATACAATTATTTCCTCTTAATTTAGTTTTGCTGCATATTAAATTCAAAACATAATAATGAGAGAAATAGTGTGGATTCACAACGAATATAAACATAAGAAATAGAAATGATAATGCTGGAGTTATTCTGATATTGGCAAAAAACTACTTATATCTTTGTTATGTTTATGTTTATTTATTGTGAATCCTTACTTAAAATGATAAATTGATAACCAAGAATTCATAGATAAACAATGGTAATACTAATACTATTAAAAAATTAGTGTTCTTCAAATTTATCTAGTAAATACAAGAAGATCTTTGCCTGTATTTCCTTCATAATGATTTTCTTTGTTTTTTTTTCCACAAATTTTAGTGTGACAATTTATTAACGATAAACAATCAATTTCTTGGTTTAACACAGCACTACGGTTAAGAACCAAATCTTCTGCATTTGGTTCTGGAATAGTCGGCGGTGAAGACTAAGATGTGTTGGATTTGACTGAATGGAATGACCCTGGAAGAGAAAAAAATTTAAAAATTTAATGAAGTAAGGCTATTTATTTTACTAAAGTATTTTGCTATGATTGCAAGGGCGGTTTAAGGTACCTCTGCGCCCTTAGGCACACATGTATGGTGCGCCCCTCTTAATAGAAAATATAACCAGTTATTTTTTATTATTTTATACATAATATGTATTGAGTGATATTGGTGTAAAATTTCCGAATATCAAACACACTTGCTTGATCGGTGAGCTCTGGTGTGCGGAAGCAGTCAGGCTTACTCAGTGTCGCGGATTCAAAAAGTATGTTTTTTCAATAATTTTAATTACTTTAATTACTTCTTCTCGGCAAATTATTACCAAGATTCAATTTTAAAAATATGCGTTCCAATTCAATTTAAAATGATAAGCTTAAATTTTATGATACCGGTCTGCAGTCCGGCTCATCAAACTGCGTTGTCGTTCCTTTAATAAATTTTCATACAATATATAAAACATTATTTAATATAACTCCAAATTAATGATCTTCAATAAATAATTGTTCAATCAATAAAAAAAATAGCTCATCCAATAAAAATCTATTTTAATAATCAAAAATAATTCAAAAAACTTACAAAATCAAAATCTTAGCTGCGGCCACTTTTGACCAAAAATACTCTCATAACAAAATTCGAATTAACAATATTCGTATAAAAAAATTCAATTGTAAAAACTATTCGCACAATAAAAACTCAAGATGGGTGAAGCAAAAATCTAGGCTTTCATCATTTTTGCTATTTTGGTAAAAAAAGCCTCACTCCAACTCAACTTTCTGCCAACCTGCTACATTTTAAAATTGTATCACCTAATTCAAATTTAGAATTCAGAAAATATTAACTTAAATAAATCGCTTCCTAACACGACAGTATATTCAGAAAATCTTGGTCGTAATTTAGCGACGCGCACATAGATTTTCAAAGGTGTAAGTTTTAAAAATGTGTTAAAAATTGAAAATGTCTCGGCTAAGACTGTATAAGCTTTTTTTCTTTTCATAAGTTTTTAAATATAAGTATTAAATAGTTCTTTCTCAGCAAAAGTTACGATGTAGTATATTATTGCGACGCCAAGTGTATGGTGTGGTAGACAAAATGACGGAAGATGTTTTGTAATCAGTAAATAAAAACTGCTATAATCATTGTACATTTTGCTACATTTAATTTTTGAGAATATCATGTAATTTGCTTGGTGCATTACGCCTCTTTTTCGTGCGCTCCTAGGCACGAACCTAGCTAGCCTAAACGGTAATCCGTCTCTGTATGATTGGTTAGTAGGTAATGAAACTAGTGATGCCATTACTTTACTAAACAAGGTACTCTTAAAATACCTGAAAAATCATACTAAAATAGTGACTTACTATATAATAATTAAGTCTGATTCATTGAATATAAATGAATGGATTAACGAGAGAACGGAAAATGTAAATCAAAAGTTCCTAAAATTACCACTCCGTGCGCAGACGTTAAAAATTACCGTGTTTCTCGATTCCAATTCCCAATTTAATGTTATACCCGTTATTGAATTTAACATTTTTATGAAATAATAATCAAATTCTAATCATTATTATAACAATTTCGGGTGCGTATTAGTTTCGTGTTTAGAGAGGTGCTGATTTACGAGTCGATAATTTATTGATTAATAGAAACTACGCGCAGACCTATTACCACCCACGTTTTTTAAGTATAATGGGACACCCAATATAATATATGCAACCAGCTATCAAATTTTTGTGATTTATAATGTAACAGTAATTAGTATACACAAAAGATCGATTATTATGGAATACCGGAAACATTTAATGTTTTTTCTCAACTTTTTTAATTTTTAGCATTTCAAAAGCGGCAAAGTGGATAAAGTCACGCAAATTCCAATAAATACACTACATAAAAGACATTTTTGTTTGATTTAGCTCGTAAATACCAAATCGCCGCAAGTCTAAAACACGGACATGAATGGTATGAATACAAAACGCGTGGGTATAGCAACTTCAACGTATAAACTATGTAGAAAATAATAGCATATAAGTAAGTACCACATTACAAAAAATTATAAGCTTACCTCGCTACCATTTTTAATATAAAACTTCTGAAAAATTATAGTACCATTGAAAAAAAAAACACTTTCTTCAAAGTTAACAATGAAAATTAGAAATTGATTGTGCACGATTGGTGTATCTAGATAAATAAATTATGTGGGTAAAGAATAATTTGGATTTAAATACTAGCACATTTTCAAAGTTTTTTAAATGAATACAGGAATAGCATTGGTCATTATAAATTTTAATTCTAACAGGCATACGTGAGTTTAAATCCATGTAAACCGCGTAATTATTCGAGTAGACTATTTTTGCGACTAGACGAAACTGGCAAATATAATTATCTACATTTAATATTCATGCTATAACATAATATCATGTTAGTTATATAGTCAAATTAGAATATAAATTTATATCAAGCCAAATAAAATAAGCAAAAGTTTAATGAGAATTGAAATCAGACAATGAGAAAAAATAAAAGAAGCATATTCCATTGCAGATAGCGTAACTAGAGAGTACGGGAAAATTTTTGTGAAATGCACAACATTTTTAAACCAAAAATTAGTAGGTAATTGTGGAAAATTGTTTTCAGGACATTGCTGTTTAAAGTTAAAATTTAAAGTAAAATAAGTAAAAGTAACAAATCAGAATGTTAAAATGATATTTGCTCTGTATTATCGACGGTTTTTTTTTACCTCATTTTATTATATATAAGTCAATTAGTGGCGTAGCCAAGCCCCCCCCCCCCCGAAATTATTAATTCCTAATTTTACAATGACTTCAAACCATGTATAGATTTCTATATAAATTATTTTCAAAACACTAATCATACTATATTTGAAGGAAAATGGCTGATTTTGCGTCATAAATGAAAAGAAGAGCTTCCAAAATATACAATGGAAGCTCTTAATCGATTCAATATTTATGTTTCCGAATATATATTGTGGTGTTTCAAAGGGATTCGCACCCACCCTATGCATTTGTAAGAAAATTTTATTTTAATAATTTTAAGTTGTAAGATTGGAAAGTGGAGAGAGGTGGGGGCGAATCGAGAAAGATACGGAGCTTTTTTGGCCAACTGTGGCCGGCAGCGGGTGCGAAATTTTGTATGCCCGCTGAATTTTGAGATTTGTGATATTTTCTTTTGAAGTTGTGAGTAAATTTTGGATTTATTAGATTGAATAAAATAATTTTATGCGAATGCATTATTGCGTCTTTTTTGGAAGTATTATTTTGATATTTGGAATTGATTTGGATTATTTTTTATATGCTGCTACCGAGCGGTAGTGGATTGATTGGTTTCACTGATTTGGAAAAGGAATAATTGCAAGTTATAAATTGGACTTGGATTGCTTTATATTTAAAATTAAAATTAAATTACATTTGAAAGAACAAATGGTTTATTTGATAAGGCGACATTTTAGATAAGTTAAATTTGCAACCTTTGTTCCCTTTAAATAAAATTAAAATTTTATTTAACATTTACATTACTTTTGGTTTAGTAATTAATTTTTGGAAATCATTTTATTCTTTTGGCATTGGAATTGAATTGGAATTAAATTTGGATAGTTAATTTTATTTGAATTAGAAGAAGATTTATCTAGAAGAAGTTATTATTTTATTTATGGAGAAAAAATTTTTTATTGAACAATTTTTTTTGAACACCAAAATTGAATGTTTGGAAATTAGTTATAATTTGGAAATTGGTAATTGGTAATTATATTTGAAAGTTATTCAGAAACTAATTTTGTCGCACGGTGCAGGGACACCAGAGCGAAATTTTACATTGCATTCTATTATTTGTCGTAACATTAGAAGAATTTTATTTTTATTTTTGAAAACAATAGAACCCAACCTGAGATACGACCGTCTCATCTCCCGCATTCATGACAAGCTTGGAGCACTTATAGTGCATGTGAAGAGTCAGCCTTTTTTGAAAGGATCACTGCAATATATTATTTTAGGAACATTAGCGGTTACTACAGCCTCTGTAGAAAGAACATTTTCCATCTTAAAACGAATAAAGCCAAATTTGAGAAATAGTACGGGCAAGAATAGGTTAAGCGGTTTAGCTTTACTAGCAGATCACAGGAATGTGCCTATATTTAATGTAAAAGAGGTTATAAATACTTTCGGAATAAAAAGAACGCAATGATTTTACAATTATAATTATATTAGAATAATAATAATTTCTATGATTTAATTTTTAGTGTTTATTTATTAGTTCGAAACTATTATTATTGTCGTTAACGGTAAAATGTCTAACGAAACCCTTTTTTCGGAGAAATTATTTTTTATTGTAATTTTTTAACTTTCTATTGAGCGCATGACCTTGAAAATTTGAACAATTTTTGCCAGCGGCGCTATTAAAAACGACTCGCAGGCCTCCCCCGAACCAAATTCCTAGCTACGCCACTGAAGTCAATTATATAATACCAACATAAGTGTTTAGTTTTAAACATGACATCTAAGAGTTTCTAACATTTCAAACGTTTAGAATCATTTATTTGGATGTAGGTATTTTAAAGCTTTTATTGTATCTTTTACTACAAGCTATTCAATTTAATTACGCACTGTGCACACACCTAGGTAATGCACTAGGTGCACAATTTTATATCTGAAATATTTTCAAATTTAATGGTTATAACGTTATAAGTCTATAATTAAGTGATTAGTGATTACCCCAAATATAGAAAATATATTTAGAAAGCGCTCAAAAATAAATTATTTTATTTAATAAATACTACCAACTTCTAGTAATTTATTATATAAAATTAAAAACATATAATATTATAATCTTCGTCTGATGATGCCATTGTATGGTCAAAACGTTTGCGATAATATACATACATACATGTTTGTGCATTTTTTGGTTTATTCTAAAAATTTGATATGATATAATATTATATTCAATAAAAATAAATGTTTTGGTCATTATATTATTGGTTAATCGATAAAATAAATAACAGAATATTATGTATTCAATTATTTTGCAGATTTATCAAAAACGTTAGTTATATCAAATTTAATAACAAATAATTATAATTTAGGCACGAATAGGTAAAAATATTTAATAGACGGCACCGTGAGGTACTTTAGATTTGAGGGAGCATCGTAGTAGGTAGTTAATTTTAATGTAATTTTATCGAGCCATGTTGTCACTTGTTAATAAAAATTTTGCAAGCATGATAATTTGTAAGATTAGATTAAGAGTCGGTGCATACCTGATTTCCGTTCAAGAATCTAAGATTTAAGATAGGTTTCAACAGCAAATTGCTTTCACGTTGAGTGAACATAGAGTTACGTATATACAATCAAATGATTGATTTGCCGCTATCGGAGATCTTCTTTCTGACCATCATTGACCGGCATGTAAAGCAGCTCTTCAGGATTTATTTGCTTCTTCAGATGTCAATAAGGAGTCTTGCGTTAAAATATTATCTGGATCTGAGTCTGATTTTAAAATCTATAATGCATAACACACATAGTTCACTTTTTTTTAGTTGCAAAGTTTGCACAATACTACACCGCGTGTTACAATCTTGCATAATATCATAACCACAATTAATTAAAAATAATTACAACTAATAAGTTTTACCTAAATGAGGTGCCCACGTTATTTTCAATGCACGTGATCATTACAATAAGGTAAATCTATATCATACAAAAAGTAACAATTGTGTATTATTGTAAGTGGTGTCTAATAAGCTATTTAAATGCAATAACAGGCATATTAACAAGCAAACTGTGTATTAAGCGAGGGAAATGCAAACAATGCGAATTACAATCACATTTGCAATACGAGTTCGGTACGAAGATAGTGTTGCGTGAAGCTTTCGATTGCTTTATAGGTAAAGGTAATTAATTACAACATTCACGATTCCAATTGTAAGATACAGTAAGTTTCTTAAAATAAGCTAGAAATGAAATCGGAGAAAAATTTAGTAGGTTACCGAAAACATTTTTAAACATCTCTGATTTGTTTCGGATAATGACGTGATGTAATTAACCACCCGAATACATTCGATTTTATTGTTTACTAAAAAAATCTCGTTAATCCATTCATAATTAAAAGTTTCAAGATACCTATTTCACATCTAGATTTCAGAATCAACTTTTTGCGTTGAGATCAAATGTTTCCGAAGACTTATAATGCTCTACACAAACATATTGATTGCGACGATTCGAATTTTACACATATCGTTGCGTCTGAACCACACATTAAACATAGAATCTCGAGATTTAATAATATAATTTGTATGTTAAGACTTGTTAAGTAATAAAAAAGCAGAAAATGTTGATGTTTTACATAATTTAACGAACAAGAATAGGGAATAGGTTACCTGTCAACTCCATGTCCTATAATTTCAAGCAATAGTAGGCGTCATAAAATTAGCAGACAAAGTTTGTGATGCTATCCACTGCCCACCGGCAGCTAATACTTTAGTTACAATAAACTATGTACCACCCTATTCTTACGTTTACTATTGTTTACGAGCTAATGAATTACTACTATGTACCTATACCTACGTTAACATTAAAACCATTTACTATCAGTACATCTGAAAAAGTTATCTACAGTAAAGGAAGCTCGCTTTGTCCTTTTTACGACAAAATTGTGAAATCCATTACTGTAGTAAAAAAAATCAAAAAATTATATATTGTTTTCAGATTAACTCCAAATTTAAAGTCATTTAAGAAAAAATTGTGCGATGTGCTCAAAATATGATGCATGAAATAAGCATTATCAATCATTCTTATGGTAATAGATCTTTAATTACACTACATATTTGTGCAAAATAAAATCAGTGAACGATTCAATCTGAAATCATCCTGGGAACGCATGCTGATCATAAATAACTATCACAAATATGTAGATAATCTACCTCATGTTTATCCAAGGCCGTATTTAGACTAGATTTTCGGGGGGGGTTTTAAAAAAATTAAAAAAGAAATAGCTAATTTATTAAAATACAAAGGAAACTAATATTCAAAACAAAAAATAAAAAATATTTAAAAAATAAAAAAAAACTACAATAAAAAACAAACATAAAATATAAAAATAAAAATAGAAGGAACTCAAAAAATAGGTAAATACCTAAATAAAAAAGTTTAAGTCAATTTAAACCGTCAGTCATGCTAAAATCGGCAAAATAAATGCAATTTAAAAAAACTTAAAGTACCAACTAAAATCATCTTGCACTATGAAAATTTATCCTAAAACCAGGTCACTGGGGATTGGCATAATTCTATGACTGGACATAAGAATAAGAGCTAGTCTTGTTAGCCTTTCTTATCCAGTAGAATTTCTTAAATAGCTTTTCCCCTTTTTTGAGTGAAAAGAAACTTCTTCCCGGGGTGGCTGTTGTCACTAGCAGGGTACACAGTATTTGTAGAAGTTTATATATTGCCGTGTTACGAAAGGAGGATTTGAACGCCTCAGTCCCTCAGTTGTAATTTTTGAATTGATTTGAAACCTTTGGGCTCAGTTGTTCAGTTGTAAGTTAAACCAACAGATTTGGATTAATCAATGAAATATTACGTTGAAAAGCTGTTTTTTAAAAAATATTATTAGTTAATCTAAATTTTTTGGTTTAGCCTGTAACTGAACAACCGAACCTTGGTGATTTTTTTTAATTTAAATTTTGTTATATTAATTTTTGAAATGTAATAATTGCAGAAAGGTGAGTAGAAAGAGATTTTTTTGCCAAGATGACGGAAACGACGAAAGCCTAGATTTTGCTCCGCCGATTTTTTGAGTATAATTTTGTGCAAGTAGTATTTTTGAAATTAAGATTTTATTTTTGAGTATGGTTATTGAAAAATTTTGTTTAAATGCTTTCAAACTTTTGGTCGAAAGTGACCGCAAAAAAGTTTAAATTTTGTGAGAAGATTATTTAATTAAAGTGATTATATTTTTTGAGCAATTTTTTTTTATTTGAGTTCGATATTCAGAGAAAATTTCGATTTTTGTGAACTTTATTTAAAGGGTGAAAATAATTTGTTGAGGGAGCGACAAATTTTGATTACAGATTGACTTTTGGGCGTTATCGCGGATAAAATTTTGTTTGTGCTATTTTAAAAGTTTTGTTTACCACGATATTTTTAATAACTTTAACCTTATTCATATTTTTATTTTAAACTGTCTTGTAAAAAACCGTTGTAAAAAACGAACCCCAAAATATAAAATAATTTATGGGTTTACAATAACCACTCTAATTTATTGCGGAAGTCTTATTTTAAGCTATGCTGCCCATGATGGTTATAAAATTTGTTTGCTTTAAAATTTTTGGTTCAAACAATTTATAGCAATTTAAAATTTTTACCATAATAGTAAAAATTAAGATAAAATACCTGATTTAATTTATTAGAAATATCTCTTTAGTTTTAATTTTTATTTAAACACTTGAAGTTTAATGTTTTTTTTATAGTTTTAAAAATTTTTTTTTTCTGATTTTGTTACGATTTCAGTCGGACTTCTAGTACTTTATTTATTGATAAATAATTTCGGGAGGGGTTGTAACCCCCAAAACCCCCCCCGTAAATACGGCCCTGTGTTTATCAATAAGGATGTGACTTGGGTTAAAACGCAGTTATTTAACATGATGGCCATATCAAGTAAAACAAGAAGTTTCTAGGAAAACTTTTTTTCTCCATATATTTGTAATATTCTATTTTAAATTGCAAAATTGTTTAAAAAGTTACATAACATAATAAACCTAAGAAGGGCCTACTTAATAAATTCAATGCGCATATATAAATTTGTTATTTGATTATATCACTTTGATCAAAGTTCAGTTCGGTAAACGTACGTCAGCAAACGTCTTCATTAGTGGAGTTCGGTTTTTAGACGGAAAAACTCTAACGAATAATTTTAAACCGAAACTATCTAATCGTGGTCGCAGCGTGAGGTTTTCCAAAACGTTTTGGGCTTGTGTCGTTAAACAATGGTAAAAAAAATTTATCTTTGTTACGGAAAAAATCATTATTCAATAGTTTTTATTTTGCTACAGGGAGGAAATACCATAATTTATATTTAACGTTGGGAAAACGATTATGGGTAAAATATTTTTATATTTTGATTGAAAAATTACCAAATTACATTAATATTCAAATATTATTTACAAGAGATTTTAACGTTTGGTCAACAAGAAAACTCAGTCGTTTCCACCATAATAGTCATAGCACACCCGGTAATGGTGAACCCGTAATAGGTAGTTATTTGATATTTATCACAGCTATCTAAGATTCATATCTTGCCCACATACCATAGCATTGTGATGATATTTTTAAATTAAACGAAAGGTAAGTACAGTTCAATAATTTGATAAATATCGTAGGTACACTATTTTTTAAATTTTTTATATTAGTTATTAAAAAAATTCAAATCATTGTTAGGTTTGAAATTTATAATATCAATAAATACATTTTTGTACAATAACTTGACATTTTCAAGCATAGCCTCGATTTTCGTTAAAAAATTGCTTGCCTCTTCAAAGTAATATTTCGTTTACATCGGTAAATCAGTAACATTTTATACTTAATTGATGGATCGTGAAGTAAGTTCGCCCATCAAGTTTCTCTTTTAGAAAAGAAAAAAAGAATTAAAAAGTTGTGTCCCAGACAATATTATATTTTTCTATTCAAGTTAAACTTTTCGGACTAAACAGAAATGAAATGATCTTTATAAGACGTGAGAAAGTGATATAATAATGATTTGTTTTATTCCTGATTACAATTGTCAGATTTCTAAACACGCAACTAAACTGAAAGGTAAGTTATTCCAGAAGCAGTTAAAATCAGAGTTATCTACACTGAATCTGTGTGGGTAGGTAGATATCCATGTTTGAGATTAATATATTTTTTGTAAGAAAATTTTATCTAATTTTCTCAACTCTGGCCCTATATGCCATTTTTCTACCAGAAGTATTTTGTAAATACCTACTAGATTGTAGATCGTGTAGACTATAAATCTGGATTCACAACGAACATAAGCATAAGAAATACATAAGACATGAAATACAAATAAATGCTTAATCCAGAATTGAAAAATATTGGAGTAATTCTGATGTTCGCAAAAAAACATTCGCATCATGCAGCTTAAGATTTCAATATGATTCGATACTTGTTAAGATTTTATTTGCATTTATATTTCTTATGTATTTCTTATGAATATGTTCATTATGAATCTATAATAATACTCAATTGTTCACTTAAAATCGTGTTGATGTAAGATGTAGGTACGGGAATTCCCATCCATCTCATTAACAGGTCACTGTTTTTATACATTATTAACTCCTCCAGCGCCGGATTAAGCTATTTTAGTGCCGGGTGCAGATTAGATAAATGGCGTCTTTAATATTAAATATTATATTGTATAGAATATAATAAAAAAATAGTAGTATTTTGAAATCACAAAGCACCTTATGCTTACTCGTAATAAACAAAAGCATTATACGAATTTATCTCAAATAATCCATATTTTCTAAAAATATAATATAAATAACATTTGTATAAAAAATAAAGTAATAATAAAGAAATAATCTCATTATATTTACTTTTCTGGCTTTATTTAAAAAAACTTTTTTATTAACTTATCATATTCTAATAAATCATAAATTTCAGATTATGAATTGAATCTGAATTGATTGATTGATTATGAATTAAAAGCCAAGTCAAGTAGTCTCTTCTGGCTCATACTTGATCTCAAATAATTTTTAATAATTTTTAATTTATAAATGCTTTCTTCAGCGGTTTTTACTATTACTGGCAATGTCGGCAGTGTCCTGAGTGCTATAAATAAATTTTGAAAAAGATCTTCCATGATTTGCAAACATAGAAAGTTTAAAATTTCTATCAGAACTATTTTTTTGTTTGTTATAACATTTGCAATATTGCAATCGGGTGAGCAAGAATCCGCCAAAAATAATTCTAATAAATCTGTACAATATGTTAGAATATAATATTTTCTTTGGTTTTTTAATTCAAATATATTGTATCAAAATCTAAATCATTGATTGTGCTTCTCCATTTAAATAAATCTTTCTTCTGATGAATTAATAATATCAATAATGAAGTAATAGTATATTATGTGTCGAGGTTGAAAATGATCCATTACAGCCGAGCGCTAAGTTAGCTAAGTTAGCTGATTGTGGCGCGAAGTTCCGACGTCAAATGTATGCGCGACGCTGGAATAAAGCCTGACATCGAGGTATGTATACTATTTTATTCACAATCAGTTTGTAAATAATTAAATATTATCAAATTTCATTTTAAAAAACGCAATCATCATTGCCAATTTGAACCAAAACTTAATAGAAATTGAGAAACGTAAGTTGAAGGAATTTTTTTGTTTGATTTATATTATTTTGAACTACGACTCATGTGCCAATTTATTTGAGCTCAACTACAATACTCATTACTGAAAACCTGTTATGTTGCAGCAAATAAAATAATAAACAAGTAAAGATATTTGTCATTTTCTGAAAAATGACAATTTTTCCAAAACTACCAAATGCAAATGATAATTTACAATATTTTCTAAAAGAGCACAGGGTGGGTTTAAGTATTTTGTAACACGACAATATATAAATTCGAACTCTATCCAACATAACCAAATTAATAAAAAAAAAATTATAAAATATTAACTGCCGTAACGTTTGGTTTCAAATTGCAGTGTACAGAGAAGTACTAAACAAAATCACAAATTTAAACAAATATTTCTAGTGTAAAAATGCTAAAAATTTTAGAATAACCCAAAGTAACATTTGAAATTTTATTTTTAAGCGTTTTTTTTTTATAAAGGTGATAAAAATAAATATAATTTTTTTCTCTTGTGTGTGTGCGTGGGAAAAATAAGTTTAGCCGTGCTTAAAATTTTGCATCCGACCGTTCTCGACCTGTCCCGTAGCCAATTATATTTCTAGCCATTAAGATATATCTGGTTGTTTTAAATTTAATTGATTGCACAAAGAGAAGAAATTTATGTGAAATAAAAAGAAGAATCACAACATGAGCTTACATCATAACAATAACAGTTGGCATAAAAATCACGATAACAATTAAAAGCCATATATTAAGTAGAAAATCCTTTTTGTAAAACACAGCTGGAATACTAAATCAATACAAACGTTTTTGTGCTATGCAATAAGAAACAAATGGTCCAGTAATAATTGTTATCAAATTCTGGTTTTAATCCTTTCCGATTCTTCAGAATACCTTACTTACGCCTACGTAATAAATTTGAATTTTGTTAACAGTTTACCTTGCCATATTTAACTACATAATTAAATCAGTTTAATGTTTATTTATAATTTACGCTGTAATGTGCTATGAGGTTGGAAGATAAATGACTACATAAAAAGTTACATAATTAATTAATACATCAAGTTATTTTATCTTCCTAGTATGCTGGCTCCTGCAGCGTAATTCTGAAAAAGTCAGTTCCTCCACGATAGAGCACCATATAGGTAGGTTCCAAACAAACCAATATTGCATTAGAAATTGCATTTGACATGAAATTCTAGTCTTTTTTCACGTTGCCGTTGGAAATAAACCAAGCAGCAAATTTGAAAAGAAGATGCAGTCATAGTCGAGTTCTGGATTACAAAGAACATGAAATAAAATATCAGAAATAGGAGATTATCTACAAGACAGGTGTACAGTAATATAATTTATGTACTCGCAGTCATGAGTTTTACGTTACAGTTATTGTTCAAATAGGTATAATGAAAGACATTGAAAACGAATAAATCTTGAATGCAAATACTCGTTTAAAATACTACATAGGTACACGTATAATATTATGATGTATATTATTTAGCAGAATTGTTCGAAATTTAAAGTGTTTATTCATGAAGTCAAGTTTATTGACTAAGAGATATTTTAGTTGATTCTATTGATTTTTCTTCATATTTTCCTGATTTACAGTGGATTAAAATTAGTTCTCAAATGGCATACATTTCAAGCTAAACCAGTGGTGGATTTAGTTTTTTTTTGCATTCTCTAATAATTCGGTACGACCGAGCAATAATTAAAAGCGATAACCGATTAAGTACCAAAACCGGATAGGCCCATCCAACCTTATGTCCGTGAAAAAATTCGACTTTTCAGATAGTATAGAAGTGGCCAAACATTTTAAAGAATAATAATGAGGATATGCATTTATATAATTGGGCTTTGCAGAACGTCATCTATAAAATTGATATCTTTCATAATATTATGCGTAAAAAACTTTTAATGTTTCCAAAAATATTAACCCTCCGCGGTCGCACTGGGACGATTTCGTCCTAAGCGAAATTTCACTTGTGAATTCCAAGTAAATCGAAAAGGATAAGGGCGCTGGTTTTCTATCTAAAAAAAACTTAGTACAGGTGGTTTCTTGCAAGTGTTATTTAGCTTCCTTCGGCCAGTTAGTTCTTGAGTTACAGTGATATAAATTTGTCAACCGGACAAAAACGTCCCAGGCGTTATAGTGCACTTTAAAAGTTTTGTGTTTTTTTATCCAGGAGGCTTCTAATAGCGCATTAAGGTTGTTAAATAAATATTTTAATTATCTGAACATATATTTAGCCCTTTAGAAAATAAATAAACGGTTTAGGTTACTGTCAGTTAATCCACCCCATGATTTCAAATTTTTTGTTTGCACTATAGGAAAGAGGACAATTTTCTGAATATATTTTATAATTTTTATAATCTTTTTCATTTAAAAATTTTTTGTTTGAATAAAAATAATATTATTTGTGCATTCAAATGATTTTCAATTTATTTTTCATAAAAATTCTTGATTTTCCTCTCCTTGAAATTATGCATTTTCAATTGATCCAATAATTATACTTTTTTGGGCAGAAACGATCGAAACCTGGTTTTTCTTTAACGTTAGGGTATCCATGACGAAAATCCATGATAATTTGATTTTTACTATTGTACATTTTTTAATTGTTAAAATTTAGGCTAAAACACTTTTTTTTAACGTTTATGGTTAGATACCAATTTATAGTATAAAAAATAATAACTTTTGTATTTAAATAATCATGGATTCACACTTTAGAAGGATTGAAGAGTATTCATGAATTATTTTAGATTTTTTAAAGCAGTTGAACATGTTGAAAACTGTACGTGGACATTTTTGTCCCAGTGCGACCGCGGAAGCAATGAAAAAAAGCACTGCCCAGGGTTAATAATTATTAAATTAAAATATCATAACCATAACAAAACAATCAATTTTATATTTGCCTACGTTTTTGTAAAAACTGTATATTGAACGATTATACGTATAGCGTTTGTACTTCCGACATAAATCTAGAACGTTGAATGCCGGCAATTAGACACGTTCGAGAATTTTCAGATTTCATGGAATTTATGTGAAATATTAAAAAATTAAGCACGTGGCAATTTTGAGATTGTTTCGTAATCTCTTAATCGCAATCTGCAGTACTCTATATTGCTTTGCTTTGTATTGTATAAATACATATTATAATAATTTTTATGTGTTTCAGGCACGAGCAGAACTGATGAGCAGAAATAGTATAATAAAGTATAAACAATAAAATAACATAATGTAGTAAACCGTGGATCGGCATTCTTCTGTAATAACAAGCAGTAATTGTAAATGAGCAGCGATACTCCAAACTGCCGAAGCGAGACTAATCACACCGAAGTTGTGTATAAACCACGATAAGTTGCTGGGGTATTTACGTATGTGTCTTCGATGTTTGAAAGTGCTTGGTTTTATTCAATATTTGGTATTAGTATGTATTACAAAAAAACAATTACTGAAGATGTTTCATATGCGCGTTTTGGAGTCTATGTTAATCTTTGATATATGTAATATTACAAGTAAATAGCAGTATGGTATATGGGGTATATAGAGTGGGTAACTTAAATTTTTTTTCTAACAATGATAAATGTTAAAATGGTCTTTATATATTGTCGTGAAACAAAATATTTCGATCCACCCTGTGCTAAATTGTAAAAATTTGTTAATTTCATTTTTGAATGTTTAAATTGGAAAAGTACAGAGTGGGGAGAAAATGAACGGATAGGAGCTTTTTTGGCCAACTATGGCCGACAGCAGGTGCGAAATTTTGTATGCCCGCTGAATTTGATTTTGATACGAGATTTTGTTATTTTGAAATTGTTAGTAATATTTTTGATTTGATTTGAATAAAGTGATTTTGATGCGAATGCATTATTGCGTGATTTTGGATAATTATTTTTGATATTTGGAATTTTTGATAAGTTGCTACCGAGCGGTGGTGGATTGATTGGTTTCGCTGGTTTGGAAGGGGAATAATTGCAAGTTATAAATTGGACCTGAATTGTTTTAAATTGAAAAGTGTAAAAATTATTGCATTTGTAGGAACGAATGGTTCTATTGATAAGCGGGTGATTTGGATAAACGTACAATCGAAAGTACGAGTCCAATAATATTGTTACGAAAAAACGTAACGTAACGTAACGTATGACGTCATGTGTGATGAGTCATGCATGATAACATCATTAGTCATTCAAATAATGCTTCGGTATCAATCGAGAAACGCAAAGAAGTGATTAGAAATTCCTGGATGGTTATGGAATTTTCTGGAAGGCTGCAGTCATAAATCAATTTCAGTTCGAACGTACATAAATGAACAGTGAACATAAATACAGTGAAGTGAAAACGATATACCGAGTGTTTAAATAAATCCGGACTTACTGTTAAATATAAATTATAGTGTAAATAAATTGTAGTGTAATTAGTGTTAGTGTTAAACTTAGTTTAGTAATTGTTATTAACCGTATCTGTAAATATTTGTATTAGCCCTTTTAGAAATAAAGAAACGTTTTAATTTTCGTTACAATATTTTACATTAAATTATTAAATTTGAATTTGAATGCAGTTAATTAATTTTTGGAACACTACTTGTTATTTTTTTGGACAAGAAAAATTTTTATTATAAATTAATAACTCTAGAACCTTTCGACCCTAAGAAATTACCACCTGCTGCAGACAAGGTTTAACCCGAGGCTATAAAGAGATTGTAGATTTTCTACGAAAAGTCCACATCAATATATTGTCGTGGATTTTCCTAAAAAATTGATAATTTGTAATAATTTAAATTAAATGTTATAATATTTGTTTTGAATGGAAATTTTGTTAAAATTTGAGGTTGGCAGACTTATATTTGTCCGCTTCCGTTGTATTTTGGAATTTGAGTTTGATTTTGATTAAAAGTACGAATATTAAAATTAAAAATTTGTTTTATTCAAGAAAAGTGAAATTCAAAAGAAAAGTTTTTGAATATTTCAAGAGTTTGTCGAGGGAACGACAAATTTTATGATAAGAAGGCAGCTGCGAAACGGTTTCGTATAAAATTTAACGTTACCAATTTATAATTTTATTACAACGAAAGTTAAATTGTTTATGAAATATTTGGAATTGAAAGGTGATTTAATTATATTTGGAAAATAATTTATATTACATCGCAATATTATATAGAATCGTCTTTGTTTTTCCTATTGCCCAAAATTTTCCCAAAAGTTTTCGATCCAGGATTAGAACATCAGACAAATTGTTTTTGTGTTTTGTTATGTTTTTTAAATTCCGGTTTCGAATCTCGTACTTCAAAAACTGTTTTTTGATTTTCTAGTTAATAGCGACCTTCTATGCATGCAAGAATAGATTATTGTTTATATTTACATAAGTTTGGCCAATCGACAAGAAGTCAAGGTTTAGAAGAATAAAAAGGTGATCATTTATAGAACAATATGACGGATGTATTACTTGTAGATAATTGTAAATCGTGATTGCGTTAAAATAAAAGGGGGTTATTTTATTTATATAAACGAGTAGGTGGTTAAAATGCTTGTTCGGGAGGAGTATGGGCACACGTCGTGCATATCGGTACTAAGAATAAGTATAAAATAAATAAATAAATAAATAAATCATTATTTGTAGTTACCATACTACAAAGTTATATTCCGGATTTGCAAACGGAACTTCTTATGCTGATTTGTATTATTTTTTCTATTGTTTATCAAATATGGAACACCATGGGCGAGGACAACCGCACGATTGACAAAAATTATTCACCCAAATAACTTCGTCACTACGACAAATGAAATTCATCATTAATCAAATCATTTTGGTTTACAATGTATATATAGTTTTAAAAAAATGTTTTAATAAAAGAGAAATGGTTATGGCAGTAATAGGTATCTTGAAATTACCAGATAAAAATAATTGTGCGGCATTGCAGAATACAGATAGGTAGGTACTATAGAATACGTAATACTTTTTATTGAGAAGCGTGCAAGCCATCTAGAACTAATTAATTCTGATATCTAACATTCCGGCGAGGGCAACAAGAATACAATAGTACGCCAACTGGACAAGTAGTGCACCATTCCATAGATTATCTTCTATACCTATTCCAAGATGTTTAGCATTTACATTATGTACTAGTAAAATGCACTTATATCTTGGGGCATTTTTAAGTTTTTCCATTTAATGTAGAGTATGTTAACCTATATATAATATATGTATACTACTATAAGAATAATCTAACGTTCAAAACGTTCCGTTAGCGTTTGTTCATCATAGTGCACTGATCTATCTAAATTGCCACAATAACTTGCAGCATATCTGTGTGGGCATTCATAAATACATTTAGGATGCAAAAAGGGGGAGTTTCCTTTAATGGATCTGTCTATTTACGAGGTATAGCTTGCCAGCATAATCACCGCACCCGCGGTCAATTCGCATTTACTACATTTAACGAAGCTCAACCTAAAGATGTCAATAGCTTATCAACGCAGGTGTAGCATTGTTACACTTCGGTATGCGTGGATTTTTTCAGAGATCCGAACAGCACTTAGCAATTAGATCTCGAAGAGCCTTTTCGGTAATTTGCATTTGTAATTTACTAGTTTGAAACGTTATCGAGAATTTTTATCTCTCTATATCTTCCGTATACTTTGTTTTGCTTCTAGCAACTTCTTTAAGAATGGCAGCCTGCCATCGTCAATTTACATACAAAGTAGGTACTACATTTCCGATATTGTTCTTGAAGCGTCAATAAGTGTTCAATTAAAAAGTAGCACCGTAGAAAGTAAGCAAACCGTCACAGTCTTCCTAATGATCAATTCAGTTTAAGTAATTTAAACTGATACGTAAAGTCAAGTTTTCATGTTACATAAAATAAAAATTTATAATGGAGACTTTACGCATGATTGATTGAATGAACAGAAAATGGCAAACCAACATGACTTATGATATCGTTCCCAGTTGACCTAACGTCACTTAAGAGAGAAGTAAGTAGACTGTGAGCATACCGGAGTTCCGTTTTGTTATTTTTAAATTAGTTATATTTATAATAACGAAATTACGTAAGAGTTACTACGTGACTTATTCAAAAAGTAAAAACTAAAAGTTATGCAGGTACTTCACAAGTCGAGGTAACATAAATATTTTTGATTTGCCACTTGTAAAATTCTAATAAGAGCTTGCTATGTTGGCTTTGAAAAATTTCAATAAAACCTTTATTTATTTTATCACTTAAAATGTTAAAATAATATTGTCAGTTTCACTACAATAGATAATCAAGTTATTATTCTTATTTTAAATTTACAGTAGTGTCTTCAATTCGTCGACAACAGTGATGCTGTCGAAACAAAAATGGTGTAAAAAAAGCAAATATTAGAAAATAAAATGATCAACAATTTATTGTCGTTTTGGAATTTTAAAAAATAAACTTAAGAAGAAGTTGCTAAATTTCGATCATATTATAGAGAATAAAAATATCATTAAAATAATTACAAGACAAAATTGCGGAGAAGAGAGGTATAGGAAATTTAGAAATCCATAATGTGATACAGTAATGCAGGAATTCTTATAGCCATGATAATTGTCAACCCTCTAAAATGAAAAGGTACTTATAGACCGGGGTCGATAATTTTTGAGACCAAAAAAAATTATAGTAGGGTGAAACCAATTGGAAAAGGTAGAGAATATAAGAAAAATAAAAAGAAAAATAAATTACGGGCGATCTAAATTGTATCGACACTTTTTTCACATAACCTCAAAATTTATGTGAAAAATTTGAATAACCGAGTTTTTGGTTTTTTATTTTTATCTTCTGCAAAAAATTTATTTTTTCACGAAATTTGGTGAAAACTTACCTTTGTATGTCCCAAACATACAGTAATTTTTTTAAAAAATTATTAAATTTGGTACATACAAATAGCTTATCTGTATCTGTCATCAATGGCGCTTGCCAAATTAAATTATAAAACATTTATTTATTATGAAATCATAAAAAATTAAATTTGAGCATTTTTAAACAATTTATTATGATGATGATAACGAACTTAAGATGAAACTTATAAATTATGAAATTATTAATTTAAAAAAATTAGTGGTTGACATAATTATTTCTAATAAATATTATTTATAATAATATTTTGATACAATTTGACCATTATAATATATTGACAGAAGGTATGCATAAAATTTGAAAATGCTTTTCAATTTTTACACGAAAAGCTGTTTCTTCGAAGCTGAAAAGATAATTACTTAATGAGTTAAAAAATTTTAAAAATTGTGCTTTATTTTTATTTATTTCTAAAATACTATAAAAATTTAAATAATCTCTATATCCAATCTTTATGTAAACATAAATAAATAAATTTATTTACTAATTTGAATATGAAGTTTTAAATCAAATTTAAATCTGAGATTTAATTTACGCAATATTCAAATGAGTAAATCAGTTAATTTTTTCGTGTTTTATTGAGAGATGTTATGAGATTCTGGAAATCTGGCGATTATTTAAATTTTTGTAGTATTTTAGATATAAATGACATAAAATATGAGTTACTCAATTAGCACACGATATTTTCCTTTAAACTAATATTTAAGTTTATATTTTTTTGATTTTATTCTTTGCTTGATTTTAGATCACGATAATGTTAAGCCTGCATATAGATTGGAAGACCTACCTATACACCTACACGTTAATTTTAATATATCAGTAAAATTCAACAAAAATTAGAACAGTATAAGTAGTTACCTGATTTAAGCCCAGGTTTTCAATCTACGGTTATCCTTAACGATGAAAATAATTATTTTTATTTTTATAACCTTGCTTAACGGAGGTTAGATTTAGCAGCGAACGAAAACTGATCCAGTCGTTAAGTCTTTGGTTGAAAGCAATTTAAAATTTAAAAATTAGTCTAAGGCTTTATAATCATATCAAATTTTTGAGAATAAACCAAAAAATGCACAAACACTTTTTAGAAACTAAAATGTTTAAGTTAACACAATATAAATACACCGTATGTATACTATCGCAAACGTTTTCACCATACTATTAGTTTCTAAAAAGTGTTTGTGCATTTTTTGGTTTATTCTAAAAAATTTGATATAATTAATATCGAGTTACACTACTTAAACCACTTATCCATTGATTAAGGCTTTATATTTTGGGAAACAACGGCAGTGAAATATTTATTTTTATAAAATCTAAACAATCAACTAAAATTCAACCAATTCAAGAATTTATTATTTAAATGAATTAAATCAGTAGAATTTCTGTTGGTGGTAATGGCTAATACTGAGACGCATTGGAGGTAGTAGTCCTGAGAGATTGGTAGTGTTAATAGTTAAATCCAACTCACATTCAATGTACCGTAGTCCTTCAACAGCAATCCAATTCTGAAGATCACCAAGCAATCTGCAATAATATTAAATTTTTAGAAGTAATAAACAACAAAGTAAGCGTTTTTTATGTAGTTTTTCTAATACTAAGTTTTCTAATATTGACAAAATATATCTATTAAAAAAATTAAGAAAATATATAATTTTGGAAATTGCAAAAAAAAAACAAAAGATAATTAATATTACATCAAATCAACAAAAAAAAAACGGACCAACTTTACGTTATATCTCACTTAAAGTGTTATTTTAATTTAATATTATTGATCTTATCGAAAATAATTTAAATAAAAGATGCGTTTTCTTATTCCATCATCATTATTATTTTAATAACGAGGGATAGCAGTCAATTCTATAGTAATTTAGATTTTAATACCATTAATAATAAAATTTTATGTTTTCTCACTATTTTTTTAAATTTAGATTTGGTCATATATTTTGGTAAATTAAAGCTTTTTAATATAATTGTATAAGATGTAAGTTCGTCGTTCGACCGTAATGCTGCGGTCAAGCCGTGGGCTTACTGATCGGTAAGCCGCTGTTGATGTAGCTTTAACATATACCGATATCCAGGTGGGTGGTAAACTTAAATTTAATAACTCATATTAAAAAATGTAATAATATCCAAAATTACATTAAGAATTATTTAAAACAACATCAATCACATTGAAAATTATAAATCAAAAAATAGTTGATGATATGGCTTGTACATTTGCTTACTGGGAGCTGTCAAGACGACAGAACAATTTATTAAAGTTATTTATAACATTAAATGCAAGAACGCAATTGAAAATAAGTAAAGGACTAAGAATTAAGAGATAAAATAACGTATAATAAATATTAATAGCAATAAAAAGACGTCTAACTTAACATCTATTTGGACTTAACAGATAGAAAAACATTGTTTAATCTTTTTAAAATTAAAAGTAAAATATTAATTGATCTTAATTATTTATAATTTTTCACACAAAGCAATATTTAAATAGCTCACAATGAAATATGAGAACTTCTTTGCAACATGAGTTGTCGATGTCGATCTTTGTAGTAGGTTGTGTATTTATTTTTTAATGTAACATTCCATGAAAGTTGTTTAGAATCTAAAGTCTATCTATCGTATATACATACTTAAGGTGACAACAATAAATGGTGGTGATTAATATAAGTGATCTTTAGATTCTTACCAGACAGCCGAGCTACCGCGTCAGATCGGTCACCGAGAAGCCATAATGGATTTATAGATAAAAAAGTTGAAAGAAAGACTACACACCCAGATTAAATCAACACATTCTAAATTCATCATAAAATTTATTGAAAAGTACATTTCCAAGATAAATACTTATTGGTTTTATGGTTTCACTATCAAACTGCAATCGAAGTATGCAAGAAATTCTTTTGAAAGAACTCGGAGATAAAATAATTTTTCGTATTAATCGTTCAAGAAATCCATGCCCCAGGAATGCTCCAGATTAAATCATGGTTTTTATGTATGGCAACGTGGAAAATTTTCCAGTTATTATAATTTTACAATGTATTTAACATTTTGATATCGAATACGTTTTAATATAATAATGAAAAATTAAAATTTGCACTCCAAAATTAAAGTAAATTTAACATTCACCAGCGACACCTCATAAGTTTTCAATTTATTTAAATTAAAAACTAAAAATAACAAAGTAAAAATTAATGCTGCAACCTACACTACACGTTTTCCCAACCCGGTGTTAGCAGCCGCATGGTTTTTGACAGCAAAAAAGATCATGTACTTGTCTAGTGGTATAAAAGTTTTTCAATCAAATGACGGACTCTCTTCAAATAGTTTAAACTGCATCAATTTAGTTAAAGAAATAAAGAAATTGTACATTTGTTTTCAGAAAACTATCTTGTCTGATTATGTTATTAGAAGACAACATTACAAAATAACAATAAAAACAATTCCATTAAATTATTTTGAGAATAAAAGTAAAATTACTATTTAAATTTTTACACAAAAGTTATAACTTCCGTTACTTTTAACAGCCTCTCTATAATTATAATAATTACTATGTATAACTTAAATCGATAATTCGATAATTATTGTTTAAATTACTAATTTGTAAAATTTTGTTCAATCATAGTAGGGAAAAATACGTTACGATTAAGTATGTATGTAGTAATTTTGTATAGCTTCTCAATTTGCATAATTAATATCCACTCTAGTAGTATTTGGTTAGAAAATTTGCGGATATTGAGAGGTATAACGATGAAATTATAATGTATTTTTATTTTATTTATTACTTTATAAGAATATGTACAGGAAAAGTTTAATCTAAAAATCATTGTATGTGGACTAGCCAATGTATATACGTTTCCTAGTCAAATAATATGACTGTATAATGTTTGCAATATCCATAATATACATTTTTTTATTTCAACTAGATTAAAAACTAAAATTAAGTGCTTATTAATAAGAAAGATTGCTTTAGAATGGCATTATGAAAATGACACGAATAGCAAAAATTTAAAAAGTTTTAAAAATGTTTTCATTTGCTTTGTAAATAATTTTAAAGTTTGAATTTGTTTTCTTATTTATTTATTTATAATATTATATAAAATAGTTAAATTATTTGCTGTATAAATAAAGGTGAGAAGAACGAAAAAGTAGAAAAGAGTGGAGCAAAAATAGACAGACTTGGGACATTTAATGTTGACATTTAATTTTGATTGTTAATGAAATATGAGTGAGTTCATTTGAAGTGAGGTTTTCTTTTTTATTTTAACAATTGCAATTGATCATTGATCGAAGAATTTTTAAGAAGTGCGAAAAGTGAAAAATTTGTAATAGTTTTGGTCGATGTGCAAAAGTACGTCGCAACAAATTTGTTTAACAAGGCGTACTGAAGCCAGCTGGAATACCACAAGCGAAGCGAGCGCGCACGTGAAGCAAAAGTCGAATACCACATGCAAGGTAAAAGATTGAACATTTTAATTTACAAAATTTTAAACACTGAAGAGTCTCATGTTAAATAATGAATACCCAGCTAAAATAATTTTTGGAATAAGCAATTATTATAGGTTTGTATAGCTAGAGTCATCTCACTATACATAAATACTTCTTTCAATATACTAGAGAGTCTATTATACATTAATTAATTATGTTAAAAAACGCTAACTTTCCTGATTATAAGAATGCACAAAATACAAAATAAAATCATTTTTCTGTTGGTATTGTTATTTTGAAGATATCGTACCCACAGTAATATGTAAACTTCCAAAACTATAAAAATTTGAAAATATTAAATATGAAGTTCAATAAATTTAGTTATTAAACACGAGATCCTTGTCAACGTAAATCTTACTTCTTTGGCGGTCGTATCTTACATGTTTCATAACATGATTGGTGTTCAATAAGAAAAATTCACAAAGATATGAACACGATCAACAGTCTGTTATTGTAGGTCGTTGCATTTGCAATCGCTAATTTTTGTGTGACGCGGTTAATAAATCAACTTTTTTTGATTTCCGAAAATATCATTTTTACAATAAATCAAAGGTATCTAAAACATAAACTGCTTAATCTTGAACGTTTCGATAAAATCAAGGCAATTGGTCTATGTATCTGGGTGTGTCAAATACTTTTCTTTGAAGAAATATTAAACTAATATTTTTGAAAAATCCGGTGGCATAACTTTTTTTTGCCTAAAAAATAATTTTTAATTCTTATATCAAAAGTCCTTTCATACGACTATTTGTTGTATTTTTTTTATAACTTTTAGTTTTCGAGAATTTTTATTGTTTGTAATATTTAAAACCAACGTTTTTAACATTTAAATTAATGGTTGAAACAATTTTGATAACTAAATAATTATTAAATAGAAACTAACTTACAGAAAACGTGCTTTAGGTAAATAACGTGGTAAAATTTGAAAATTCTTTTTAAATTTACTTTCGAAGTAATGGATGGCTGTCATAATCTTTTCTTAACCTAAAATTTCATTTAGACACATGAACACATGGTTATTTGGTAAGCGCAATATTTATTTTAAAGTTAAGTTAATTTCTTGATTTTTTAAAATTTTAAAATTTTTTCAATTTTGTTTGGTATATTTACTCTCACTTGTTATTTTTACTGTTAAATATGACTGAGGATCCAGAATAATCGTGAAATAAGGGCCTTTATATTATGTTACAGTTTTTTTTGTTTTTTGTTTTTTATTTTTAAGTAATTAAAAATTTTTTGAATTCTATTTTCTTGTTTATTTAAATATTCTAAGTTCAACCCTGTTAAATGTGAATTTTTGTCATTTTGGTTTCGTTAAATATTAAATTTTCTTGGTAGTATATTTATTCAGGGCCGAGCCGCTCATATGTGCAAAGTGCGTGGCGCACACAGGCGCCAAGGCAATGGGGGCGCCGAATAAATTGCTAGCGCTCATCATTGAAATAATATCTCAAACCAAGTATGTAAAAATTAATTCGCGTTTTATTTTTCGCAGTAATTACCAAGCGGAAGCGAACCGTTTTTACCTATTTAGGAAAATGCTATATAAAACTGCAGAACATATTTCAGTCAAAAGGTGAAAAACAAAAAAATATTCATGTCGAAACATGACGACAAAAAAAAGCGCTTCATAGGTTTTGCACACAGGCGCTGCCGGTGGTCGGCGCGGCACTGTTTATTTACTTAAGTGCTTGTTCACAATGTACATAAACATAAGACGTACTTAAGCCTAACATAATTTTGACATAAGCCGCAAAAGTATTCACAATAAACATAAGAAATATATGAAACTGCGCATGCGTATAACAAAAAAATAAACGAAATAAACGAATAAACTTTCAAACACCTGTCAAACTTTATAACAAAAGTTATGTTTATGTCAATTTCGTCAATTTATTTCAACTTATGACCAACCACTACCAACTTTGAACCACAAATTTCACTAAATGTAACATAATTTCAATCTTATGTACGAACATAAGCCGAACATAAGATCAACATAAACATAAGAATTTCGTAGGCACACTGTGAACACTTACGTTGATTTACTACTAGTTCAACTTTATGTCTTTATGTGTTATGTTTATCTTGTTTACGTATATTGTAAACAAGCACTTATAGTTAAAATTTTATTATTTTAATATTTTGTTAAATTTGATTATTTTAAATAATTATTAAGTTTTGGTATGAATTTTGTATTTTTTGATATATTTTCTGAAAAATAATACTTTTACACAGTATTTGCAACTTACTAAAAGGCTTTGTCGTAATCGTACCTACTTTTTTCGCAAATAAATCTCGGTAATTTTAGAATCAAGATGTTAATATTTTAAATTACAAAAGAATTCAGATTTTTTCGGAAAAGTGTTATTTACGATACAATAAAATTAATAATTTAGTAAATTGAAATTTTGAGTGTAAGTTATAACTATCGATTAGAATTATAGAAAGCTAACGTAGAAATATACTTTAGGAAAATCAGGCTGTCTACTTATAAAATTATATTTACATATAACCATAACATAATATAAAGTGATTCTATATAAAATTTATCTTTTTTTTGAGTCTACTAGAATTAAACACATCACTCTCAACCGCACTATTACGAAATGATTAATTATTACCTGTTTAGTACTTCGTACAAAATTATAATAAGAAAATGTAACTTGACTTATTTAGCTCTATCATGTATACAATGTATGTATACCAATGTGCAGGTTGCAATTATTTTAGTGAAAAATTTTTTAAAAGTTTGACCGGTTACTTTTTTGTACAATGGAAAAGTTAATAGCAAGGCATGTCAAAATTTAAAAAAATTTTAAATACACTTAATAGTACCCACTACTATAATAAATTATTGTTTCCCAATAATGTATTTGCAAATTAATGCGTATTCAGAACTGGTGAAAATTAATTTGCTTTATAGCATGAAGGTGTAGAAACGGTGTAAACGATATACAATATTATATAATAAATATACTTGTTAATTCATGTTACCAAAAAAGTAATTTATAGGTGACTGAAATATAAGCTATTATATTAAATTATTTTTATTTATACATATCTGAATAATCGACATTTATATGTTTTAAACAAACTTGAACTTATTAAATAGAAATGTAACATGACAGATTGTAGTACTACCGAGAATGGTATTTGTATATAAGTTAACATTTGAGAATTTTTGCATTACTTAAATAATAAAATTGCTTAACATTTATAGTACTATAATAAATATGATTATTAAACGTAAGAAATACTTCAATTCGTTCACATCAATGTCAATGTAGTCATTGTCTATTTGCATGTAGATTTGTAAGAGATAATCAATTAGAATTTCATAACTTAAGCCAAACCCAACTTTTGGTATGGTTTTTATTTGTTTCAAACTTTTAAGTTTTTAAGTTTGTTTGATCTAATGATAGATCATTGCAATAATAGAGGTTTTTTTATTTTTTTAAAATTTTTTTTTATTTTTAAGATTTTTTATTAATATTTACAATATAAATACAGTATAATATTGCTTTAACAGATTATGAGCTTTATATAAGGAAGCTTTTTGAACCAATCACTTTTTCATTTTCTTAATTGACAAAAATTATCTTAAAACTGACCATTGTATGTACCTATATTATAAAATAAAATAAAACGTGAAAATAAAAATGACACTGAAAGGTACTGAAAAATTAGCAGTATCGAGAGTTTAAATTTAACTCGAAAGCGTTCTTACAATTAGATAAACTATAATTAAAGCGGTATTAAATAAAGACCGTAACAATGAAAACACCGTATTTAACCTCAAGAGCTCTTAATATAGAAATCTATACAAACTTTATCTTCCCTTAATAAATTCTCCAGTAGCTATTTATTGAGTACGATTTACATAGAACACACTTCTTCACTATAAGAGGTTGTGATTTGTGTACAGATATGTCCATTTATATCAATTATGGACCTTGTGCAAGCCTAGAAATATGTATTATATCCATATACGGGGTGTCACCATGCATGACCATCTTAAAGGCGAGAATTTAGTATTAATAACTCTTTATACAAAAGGAAATATTTTTCATCAAACTTTTGTTAAAATTTTAACTTCCTGTTTTAATTTTAAATCTTATAAATAAATCAAAACACTTAAATATTTTGATAGTATTTTTATCATTGCGACGAAATAAATTTTAATTTGATCATTTACATTTACATATTTAGTCAACTTGTAAACTTGATATCGATGTTTAGAATTTAGGTTTAATAATAAAGTTGTACAAATTCTGAATCGTGGGGGGTAACTATAGGGGGTATTTTTATGATTTTATTTCATGATTGCAAACAACTAATAATGTATATGATGATAACCCGATAACTTATAATTTAATGCGTAACTGTAAATCAGTATTAGGTTATTTTATAATATTTATTTACTAATGGATTATTTAATTATTTATTTGACATTTGTGCAAATTAAGATAAAATTTCCAAATACACAAACAAAACATAAATACTTAAGGATAATTATGTGCTTATTTGAACAGCACAACATGCAGTTGAAAAACCTTGTCAGTAGTTTTCATTTTATAATTTATTTTGTAATTTTACAAATAATACTTATGGAAAAATTTAATAATTGAAATTACTATTAGGTTGGTAATAAGTTAATCTTGAACTAATAAATATTATCGGGTAATTTTATTAAAAGCCGTTGTTGTTTAAAATTTTAATTAGTTAATTTAGTGGCGGATTTAGGGAAGGGCTATAGGGGCTATAGCCCAGGGCGGCAAAATTCAGGGGCGGCAAATTTTTGAAAAAATACCAAAAGCACATGTGGAAAAAGCCTAATGGATAATTAGGCTTATTAAACGGATAAGTAGGTACTATTTCAATTAATTGATTAAAATAAAGTAAACTATTTATAAACGTTTTTATATTATACGACTTTTCCATTTTTGTCGTTCTAATATTGTCAGTATCCGGGAGCTTCATTCTAAACTAAAGGCAAAAATTGTAAGTACGTAAGTTAATTGTAAGTTAACTTATAATCGGTTAATACTGATTTATTCTGAATAGAATAAACTAATAACAACTTAGAAAATATAATTTACAATTGAATCGAAAAAAGACGACTGACACAAATTTTGTTTCTATCAATTACTAGATTACTATATCAATACTTACATCATAAACTATAAGTGACGGAATTATTTTTTGAAAGCCAACACTGGAAATGGATCATTTGATAGCAAAACCAACGTGGAAATCTAAAAATGTGAATTAGCAAAACATTTGCCTTCAAATGAATTACACCCAACTATAACACCTCTTAATGAGGTAGAAATTGTAAAAAACATTGAAATTGAAATGTCAGTCAATGGACAGCAAGAAGATGATTTTAATCATTCCAATACTGAACGTAGGCTTAACCTTGCTGAACTTGTCGGCAATGAAGTTTTTTCTAATACAATGCCTCAGCCAAGCTCAACCAAGCCCAATTCTGACTATCAAATCAGAGTTAATCAAAAGATTGGACTTTGATGATGTTATAAATTCGTTTTCAAAATCTAGTTTACGAAGAAAGTTCTTATAATCATTTACATTAGTATCTGTTACTATCAGAAGCAAGGAACGAAAACGTGGTTAAAAATAAATTTTAGCATCGCATTCAATTAATAATTAGAGTATTTTTTAATTTGTAACATTTAAAATTGTAAAATATATAAAATCAAATTGTAAAAAATACAAGAAAATAAATAAGAGGGGAAGGGGGCGGCAAGTTTTCAGTAGCCCCTAGGCGGCAAAAGTATAAATCCGCCACTGAGTTAATTCATAATTAAACTTTCTTTACTATCACCAAAATTTAAGGTATTATCGTTTCTCAAGTTTTATTATCAAAACTTAGTGGCGAACTGACTGCGCATACCAAATTTCACAAATATTATGAAAGTAAAGACTATTTTATATAATATCATAGCAATATGTATTTATGATAAACCGTTTTTCTTTCTTTCGCTAATATGAATTAAAATAATTTTGTATGTTTTCTATTTACCTATTTATAAATTTTGCACCTCAAATGTAGAATTACATGGGTACTATTAATTTTAAATGCAAATATGTTGAAGCAACGTCATACTAGTAGTTAATTTAGAAAAAAAATTCATCAAACAATTAATTTAATGTTTTAATAAGTTACGCTATGCTTTCAGGGTAATTTGAAGGAAATAATCTAAAATCTAACTTCTATGAGATTAATCAAAATTCCGAAAACATTTTCGGAACGAATTGCCATAAAGCTACCATAAACTGTAAAGCATAATTGCTTAATAAAGCCAGAAAACATGAAAGGAAAGAAAATGCTTGTAAATGCCTGGAATGACCATTTTTCTTTTTAAAATTTATAAATAAAACTTAGTTACATTCTACATTAAGTTACAAACAAAATATGAAAAAATTATTGGTATAAATATATTTTTTTGTCATAAATAATCTGTATGCGCTTTTCAAAACTTGTCCTGTCTAATAAGTTACAATTACGCGAGAAATGCAACATACACAAATCGTGTAATTAAAATAAATTTACTGCATTTTCTGACGTGCGTTTTATGGTATAAATTGTCTTTCTTTTAAGCCGATATTTGATTTGTAATAACGGCTGAAAAGAATCATTCTCATAAAAATATTAAAATGTTTAATATAATAATTATTTTTATGTTTATTATGATAATAACATACTAGATAAGAAAAGTAAGCCTACTTTTGCAATAATGAAACTTAAATTTTAATGAAACTTATCTGATATTGTACAAATATTTCTAACAAACAACAGAAACAACAGTAAGTAACAAATTTGTTGATTTTTGATCAACAAAAATTTCTGAAATCACAATCATTGATTACAAAAAATAAGTTGTTTTTTTCAAAAAAGCTAACTTTTACTTTTAAACTTCCAGTCTCGAAAAAAAAAGTTAATTTTTGTGATTATTTTAAGTTATGACATGATTTTATAAAATTGTTACAAATTTTTCTACTTGAGTGATGTACATATTGTAAATTACACTTAAATTGCATTCGTACCTTACTTATTTATTCTTAGATGATCTTAAGTCGCAAAGCAATTCTGTTACTGAAAAGTTCGTTTTTTTTATTTTTTCAGAGAACGATACCTGAAATAAAAGCGCTGACTTTTTTAGAACAAAGTTTAACTTTTAATCGGAATAATGCAATATACCGTTTTCTCATAAATTTAATTTTTTTACAATTTGACTTATCGTTACTGTTCTGTCATCGTATCAGATTTTTATTCAATTCTAATACTTTTGCACCTCTCATTAAGTGAATAATGAGCCAACAGTTTTTTGAATTGGTAATCAATTAGATTTATTTGAGCACACTGATCAAGTTCAAACAAGAGGAGGGAAGTGGTGGAAGTTTATATATTAGAGTTTTATTTTCCTAGAGAGTCACGAAAAAGCGGTAGGACTTCTTTTTTGTTAATATACACACTACTTATTCAGTTTCTTACTAAAACTAGCAAAGAACACACAAGTGTAGCTGCTATGGTTATTTATATATGACAGGGTATATATTATGTTAAGTGCCTCCACAGGTTTCTATAGATATGTACATGAAAAAATGTTGTAAGATTTGATACATGACATTAAAATGAAGCAATTAAAGTAAGAATTAACTTCAAATAACAATTAATTTAGGAAACAGTCAATTTTAGAGTATGGATTTTTTACATAAGAAGCAGTTCAAGTTCAACGAAGCCAGCTCCATTCTGCTGACGGTACGTGAACCTGACGTAAATAGTCATAAATTTATTTCAAACGTATTTCGAGCGTTCTATACTCACGATTTTCAAATTCAGGTGGCTTTGGAGTTATTTCAGTAATTTTGTTTGTTTGAACAAGAATTTTTGATGCGACAAATTTTAATATTTATATAATTTGTAATGCACGTTCTAAACTACCATATTTACAATAAAATTTTTTTAAATTATTGCAGCCATTTTGCGTGCTAATTAAAGCTAATTAAATATGGCAATTTATATAGTTTCTGGTTAAAATTAATTGTATTGTAATTAATTTATAAATCAATATGAAATGGTGGGAAAATGTAGATACAACATGTCTACACTGCGCTGGTTCTGGTGAGAGATTGAATAACCTGGATATTAACAAATTGCGATTTTTTGTTTATAGTTTAATTTTCTGAGTAGATGATAAAGAAAAAGTATGTAAATTAAGACAGCAGTAAATGAACTGCATCCTGCGTGTGACGGTATGCAAACAACCTCCGCACATATAATCGCGTAATTGCATTACCCTTTATAAACACCGTTTGATTATACAAACTCTTTTTTATATAATTTATATTACATCTATAATAAATCAATCCATTTCATTGAACTAATTATTTATAATTCTTAATGAAATTGAATATTTAATGTAATTAATTTTATATTTTGTATACTATGTATACCTATGCGTCGTAATGTATTACGTGTAGACATGTTGATACCTATAAATTCATTCTTTGTATATCAGATGTATTTAAAAATTTTACTGTAAACAGGTAGTGTATGCTATACGAACCAAATTCATTTTTGAAAAAAAAAGTGAAAAGAAAAGAAGAGAAAAGCTTTGAAAGAAAGAAAAGAGAAAAGAACAGCTTGTTTATATAGTTAAATTCGCAAGGTAGCACCAGAAATAAGATTTGCTACAACTCTAATAGTGAGTTTCTCAAAGATATTTTAAAATTTAAGCTAGAATTAAAATTATATAACCATACAATTAAAATGCATTGTTGTTATAATTGTTGATAATTGTTATTTTTATCGGGGATTGAATTTTATATCGCATTTGTAAAACTCAAAATAAATTACTATATTGTTTAAAATATTTCTTTTTAGATGTTCAAGTATTAGAATCATTCGATTTCAAACTTTTAAAAATGGTATAATTTTTAACCATTAAGATATTTATAATGTGAACATTACTTTAAACTTTTAAAATACTATATGTTATATAGTTAGACCTGAGGTCAGTATTATAGGTATTTTAGTAAGTATAGGATTCATTCCTAAAATTGAAAAAAAAAATTTTTATAGTCTCGTTTTTCCTATCACATACCTACTTCTTAACAGAAGTTAAGAAGTGTGTATTATACGGTAATATACACTAATATCAGATGGCTAGTTAATTCTAACCTTTTCTAATTTCTGGTAATATATTCTGGTAAATACATTAATTTAAGATGTTAGCATACATAATTAGTACTTGAAGTATTACAACTAGAAGTTCCTTATTGCCGTTTGCAAATTTGATGTCGAAACTGCAGCTACAAATTTTATTAGAATGTTTGAATTTCTAGCTTCATTTTTATTTTAAATTTTTGTGCACAGTATGGCTTATAATCTAGCTTCATCGTTCATTCATCTGTCTGTTAGGACAATTTATATTTTTTATGTGTAACATCTTTCCGTTCGCTTATGGGGTAATATCGTGAAATGGGACGAAAATGTGTAACAGAAAGTAAGAAAAGCGCGCGCTATTTGATTTGACTAATAAGCGCCAAAATTATTTTATCGGAATACATAGATATCATTTGTATTATAAAATGCCATTAAAAAAACTTTGTCCGGCGTGAGGTTCGAACTCCGATCACCAAATGATGTAATTATGTTTCAATCACATATAATGCACTACGCTAGTGGGATAACCTAATAAAATTGCTTTAATTCGTATTATCTGTTACAGATTGGGGTTGCTGGTAACGTAATGCCGTTTCATCTTCTTTGCGATTTTTAAATAATTTATAATTATTAATTATTTCAATTAATAATGTTGCTTACTACCGTGGTAAAATGTCAGATGTTACACATCATATATGAGTACTGTAAGGCTTGCTTGCTTGTTTTTTATTGGTAATTTGAAATGCGGAATAAATTGATTTTGGGATTTAGATCACAGCAGTTTATCCGACACGACCAGATCTGAGCATTAACTTTCCACTTCCTAGTAGGTCGGTTATAGACTTTAGGTCATAAAAACCTAAAATTTTCAAAATTGATTTTTTTGCTAAAATCTTAGTTTCAGAGCGCTTATTAGTATTTAACCGTTTTATTATACTTATCCTAGGAAGTACAAAATCTGAAATACTAATGCAATATTTTTATAATACATAAATTTGTTTGTTTTCTGTTTGGAATTTTATAATAAGTTTGAAATATTTATTTCTTAAACAGCATACATAAATTATCAATGATATGATGATTAATACAAATACTTACATGTCATTTTATAAAATACAGTGCCAAATAATAATCCCATAAAAGCAGTTTATTACCTTATAATTTTATAATCGTTGACATGACCGGCGTGAATACTATTATAACACCTCGGGAATTCTGATACAGACGTCAAGATTGCAAATCATTTTTTAAATCTATCATATATTCGTGAATAACAATAATTTTGATTTTATTGCAACGGGGATTTTATTATATAATATTTTCGCTAAAATTGTGCGATTGCCAAGTAAGAGTTTGCTAAGCATAAATTTGTTTACTTACACACCTGAAAGCAGAATTACTCTCTCAGAGAGTAATTGAAATGTTATTTACTAAATTGACGTTTTGAATCAGATTGGCACACAAAGACGCATAAGCTGAAAGACATACAAAGCGATAAATGAAGAATGAATTAGAAAAGATTTATTAGTACTGGGTAATAAAAGCGGGTATATCCAGACTTTAAAGATGTTATTAATAGTTTTAAATATATACAGGAAGTTTAAGAAGTTTTTCAGTTTCCGATTTTACTGAAACTTACAGTATACAGCGCACTTGCTTTTCTAGAAAATAATAGAATTTAAATTTTCCTGAATTAAAAAAGTTTATTTATTTATGAGTTGAATAAAATATAAAATCTCAGTTTTATTAGGTTTCTATGATCTATGAATAATAAAAGCAAAATATTTTATTACCGCTGTTTGACGTATTCACCATGGGAAGTAAACGAAGAGCGTATACGTAAAACTTATGGTAGTAAACGACAAGAAGCAGTGTAAGTACAGTTGTTGTACATCAACTTTAAGAGTGCTTTATAATCATAAAGCCTCTTACAGGTGTACTATTGTGCTGTAGCTTCTGTTAAAATTATGACCAACCACATTGTAAAATCACTACGTGCGTGTGAGATATAAAGTCTTTGAATTTTGAATCTGGGAATTACTCTATGGAACTCGGTTGACAATCTTTACATAACCCATTTTATTAAAAGCACAATAATTTTATTTTATTATTCTAAACAAGCAGAAAAATCTATCATGGAACACTTGAGGCTGATTTTGTTCTGCAATACCATTATTGACAGCGCTAGCAACCATAATAAGCTAGCCCTTAGTAAAATCTTCTTGAGTTCAGTCAGGTTGGTCGCTTATTACCTCTCTGGAGAAGATCTACCAGATATAAAAGTAAACGGTTAGTTAAAAAAAAATAAGTTGGTTTAAAAATAGGTTCTATTTATTAATCCGATTAATACTTTTAGATTGGTTTCGTCTCGTAAAAAAATGTTTAATTTGAAAACAAGTTAATTTTATTTATAATAAGTATTATTAATTATTCTACTAATAAATTACTGTAAGTATTTTATTTACGCGTTTAATTACGTATTGATTCTTTTTATCGTTTTTTACTTTTGTAGTCATAATCAGTATAATTAAATCGTTGTAGGGATGCAATCCATCTACATAATAATTAAGTTGTTAATGTATTCATTTTCACAAGAAAGAAACATAAATGTCATAAAAATCATGTAAAATATGAAAGAAAACCGCCATCTTCTCCAAATTATACCAATTAAACCATGTTATCGGTACAAAATAGAAATAAAAACTGTGGGGTGCTCGAATTAATTATTTTATTAGTGATTTATAAGTTCTTAAAGATTACAAATTACTACGTTTTTTTAGATACAACTTTATTAGATTTTTAATTTAATAGGGTAATATAGTAATAATGTAGTTTAAGAATTTTTGTGGTTTGAATTCTACGCAAAACTACATAAGATTAGTTAATCTTTTATATTTAATAATTTTTAATATTGTTCTTTTTCTTACTTTTCAAGAATATTGTTATCTATGATTAAATTTTGATTATTTTCAGTATATACCTAATATGTACGTAGGTACCTAATAATTTTAAATGTTCAGTTTCTTTTAACAATAATAAATTATAAGTATTAATTAAAAGTCGCATACCTATATACAGCAAATTATGTAGTATTGAAGTACATATTATACATACACATATGAATGTAAATTTTTATTCAAAGCGTGCTCGTGCGAAAGATAAAATTACAATTAAAATACAATCTCTTAAATTGAAATATTTTTAAAAAGCTGGTGTCTAATTAGTTCTTATTTGATCAATATATTTTAATGTATCTAATGCATCCGAAGGTTAAAAATAAAGTGGGCAGTCTTACGCAAAAATAAATTCAAGATTCCAGAACTGGAATCGAAACCATAATTTCATTAATAAGTCAAGAATTTCCTATTACGAAAAAATGCAATGACCAAGTCATCGCTCTTTTATGTTTTTAAACTGCAACAATTTTAAAAACAAAAAGATACATAACTTAATCGTATAGAAAATATTATTATTTTAAGTTATGCATTATATAAAATTGGTACGAGATCGTCTATAATCCGTGAAGTTTCTGCAGTGGTTTTACATTAATATTTAAATTTATGTAGAATTATTCTTTAACTGGTTCGGTCAACGCCTTCACACTACTTCGTTCTGATTTTTAATACCTAATAAACAGGTATTAATTGATCCTATGTAATTATTTTCATTTTGTATTAGAACACCTGTTGTTAAATATTTACTTTTGTTTCTAAATTGAACAATTTTAATATGCTTTAATTAATTCACAATAATATTTATTATATTAATTTGTAGGAATTGCAATTAATAGTAAATTCTCGCTCACTTCATTATAATATGATTCAAGTCGAATCCGCTAGTTACAGAAATCACAAGTGATTGAAAATACCTACACTATCTAATTTATGAAAGAATGTTAACCATCCATAATGATAATTATGATAATTAAACATTCATGTAAAAATAAGTCAAATGGAAAAAAAGCAAAAATAGAGATTACCAAAATATTTTAACTATTTCATTGATTTGCTCCACGCAAGACCTGTTTTAATTCCAGTGGCTTAGGAAGTTTAAACTAAACTTAAATTTTCACTAAAAGGTGGGCATTGTTACTTTTAAGTTTAAATCGTGAAACAGTTAGAAATAAACTTTTATTTATTTTTTTTGTAAAACAAGAGAGACTTTCCATGACGAATTTAAAAAAACTTTCATTTTGTACATTTTTGAAATGTCATGATTTGATCATTTAAACTGTATTCAATAAAATTTGCGAATCTATATGCATTTAAAGTTATTCACATATTTACAGTTGCTAAACCACAAAAAAAAATTAATCGTGTAAAATGTCATTACGCTTCTTACCAACCGACCAAGTAGATCACGACTAATTGCGCGCTCGATTTCTTTCTGTATTTTGTTATCTACAATAATGCAACTTTTTATTTTAATGTAATTAAGCCATAGTTACATTCAGTTAAAGCTACTAAAAATAATCAATATTATTTAGTGATATTTAAAATTATTCAACCACAACTTCATTTCCTTCTTTTCATTTTGAATAAACAAATAAATATCAATGCATGATGGCATTAAAGTTAACCAATCGTCAAATTTTAATTTACTATTTTGTACTATTTTACGCCCTTATTATATTATCTACTATTAGTTTTTCTCTTCGCCGGCACTTACTTTTATCAAATGTGTGAAATTAGGTACTTAATCTGAATTTTTTAATTTTATTTCAGTCAACTTGAATTTAATAAAAAATAATACTGTAATGTATTACTAATTTAAAAAAACACATTTTAGCATAAAAATGCTTTAAAAATACTAATTTCAAAAACTGAAAATTTTTAAATAATAATAATAAATGATATTTAAATTAATGTGTTTTATAGTTTGATTCGAGCATTTTCGGCGTACTTTTTAATGATTATGATCATATGACTTATAATTGATTCATAAAATTATACGCATTTAAGGGTTTGTTTGTTTTGTAATATACTGTGGTGTTTCAAAAGGATTCGCACCTATACCCTATACATTTTGATGAAAATTTTATTTTAATAATTTTAAGTTGTAAGATTGAAAAATTAGAGAGGTGGGCGAGAATGACACCAAGTTGAAGGCTTTTTGCTACGAGTTGCCGCAAGAGTAGGCGGTACGACTTTTGGCTCGTTAATTTTGACTCGGTGAAATTGATTTTTGAGATTTTGTCATTTATAAGTTGTGAGTAGAATTTTGAATTTGATTTGAATAAAGTGATTTTTGTGCGATTGCATTACTGGGTATTTTTTATATTTGGAATTGGTTTGAATATTTTTTTGATAAGTTGCTACCGAGCGGTAGTATATCGATTTGGTTTGATTGATTTGGAGGAAAATTAGTTGAAATAATAAATTTGATTTGGATTGTATTTAGAATTGGAAAGTTTTAAATTGTATTTGGACGATCGAATGCGTGAAAGAGATAACAAGGCGATTTGATTAAGGTTAAATTCAAAACTGCGATCCCTTGAAAGAATTTTACTTTGAATTTAAATTACGTGCGATTTGATAATTAATTTTTGGAGAACAATTTATTATTTATTTGGACAAGAAATATTTTATGCAATTATTTAGAAAACGCTAGAAACCTTCGCCCAAAAATTTTCCTAACTACCCACAATCCAGGGCTAATTGAAAATCATTTCAATACATAATATTACAGTTTTTTCTTTAAAATCTATGAATTATATTTTATGTTAATATAATATTATATAATTTTTATAATAAAATAGTTATATTAAAAATATATAGTGTATGGTGAATAGAAAACAAAAAGCAAAACTAAAAAAAATGTCCAAAACACTTCGAAAAGCTAAATACTATCAAACTAATCTTATCAAAAGTTGATAAAAACAATCACCGTAGCCATGCGAAAAGCGTTTATTACAGCACAAAAGTCAACCAATTTCTGAATTCACATGGTAACTTCGGATTAACCAAAACGTCAACTAGCGAATTTAAACATGGGAGTAAAATTTCTAGTCACTAATGCAAACGGGCTATTCCACAAAGAATTTGACAGACTTGTAGTCTCGACTATCGATCTATTCTTCACACTATCTATCATCAAAAACGACATTAATTTCCATTTTTGTAGTTAAGACTGTTCTTTTAGTGCTTTTTTATAAGTTCTAAACGGCTGGACCAATTGACTTGAAATTTTGTCAGAATGTGTATTAGATTATTACAAACCTTTACGAATATCCTTTTCTGAATAAGTTTTTTGGTTTTTCCAAAAAAGCCAAAAACCCATTGAATTTGAGATCTTCCGTTATTTTGTAAATCTCGATTTTTAGAAACTTTTGGGTCAGACAGAATTTTTATATCTTATTTAGTTTAAACGTTTTTAGGACCTAAACTTCAAATTGCTTCACGTAATTACAATTGACGTGTAGAAAAAGTATATAAATTGAGAAGGAATGTTTTGCATCTCTTACAATTGTTTTTATCGAAAATAGTAAGCCAGTTTGGCGATTATAAAGTATAGTATGTTACATACTACATAAATAAATTATGTACACCGTTTCTACTACTTTTACTATTTAAAAATGTAGGTATGAATTAAAAATTTTTTTAAATAAAAGGTTTATTGGTTTGGTGTTATGAAAGTATGTTTAAATTAATTTGTCTAAAATGGTGAGTATGTACTATGTACATACGGTAATAAACAAATATATTTTTTTAAGAATTTTAAAGGTGTACCATATAATATGGCAAGTTGACATATTACGTACTATATGTATGCAATTTCAAAAATCAAAACTTCAAATTTAAAAAACTCCTATTTATATTGATGTTTTAAAATAAAATTTTTTCATCTGTTCAACATAAAATTAAAAATTGCTTTGTCAACTTTTAGTAGTAAGATAAATGCTATAGTATTATATTATGATGTAACCACGGTGTAACATTATACGAATGCTTATGACTACCTAAGCACTTTATTTAACCAATTTCAAATTTTTTTAAGGCAAACAGAATTATTTAAATGCAAGTATTACATGGGTAACATCTAAGATTTTATCAAATTTTTTGTTTACAAAGAATTTTTTGAAAGATAGGTAAAATCACACAAATAAAATACTCCCCCTAAACGAAATCCTGTATTTGCACTTGAGATCAAAGGATTCAATATCATCAAAACAAAAGAACACCGATACCAAAAATAGAAAATCAGTTTTATGATTTATGCTTAGTATGTTTTTGGAAAGAAATTCAATAATTTCAACATAATTTTGAATTTTGCTGCACAGGAAATGTAATTGATTTCGAAAGTAACAGGAAACACAGACGAAAAACAAGGGATTATTTTTAAATTACAAATTGATTTATTTATACTTTACACGATTATAACCGACAGTCACTGTATATAGCCAAGTCATCGTAAGCTTTCATAAAATTGTCGAAAAAAATAATTTTAAAAACATTACGAAAATTATTTCATTTATATTTAGAGCATAATTATAAAATAAGTATATTTAAATACCTCCGGTAAAAATCATAGTAAGATAGTCGGGTTATTAGGTTACAATCTCTCCTTGATTCGTATTAATTTTTCTACACACGTTTCTACACACGAAAATCGTATAAAAAAGATTTGGTTAGAAGGTTACAAATAGTAATGTATTTAGAGCTCCATAATAGTAGACCTTTGATTTGAGATAAATAATAAGAAATTTTTTATTAAAGTCTTTATTAAAAAATATTCAGTAAGTGTTGTGAGATCTTTAAAAACATTTTTAGGTTTTACTTATAAAAAATTTTTCAGCATATTTTTTTTATCAATGAAAAGTAACTGTGAGTGCAAACCGTTTGAAATAAGAGCTCAAGATGCTAGATGTTGCTCATACCGTCACTTAGAAAATATAGGAGATTTTCATGCTTTATTTGAAGGTTTTACAACAGTCTAATAACAGAAATTTTGCTTATTTACATTCGCGTGTAAATGGAAATGCGTCTAGTCAGTGCATAAAATGTTGCTCAAAACAACTCGTATTTAAATCGTAAAATTATTTTTACGTGTGATGTCAAAGTGATTTTACTTTCTTAAATTATCATATTATAGTGGTTTTGATGTAGTATTTTAATTTAAATTGTTTGCAATTTTAATAATACATTAAGTGATAGTGAGTGATAGCATCGTGCTCGAACTATTAGTGATGTAAGTTTATGCGGTAGTTTTGTCTAATCACAGTGATTGCTGGTCAGTGTGTATCTGAGGATGAAGAATCCCTTAAAGTAAAACCGAAACTAGTCATGCAAAAAGTACAATGCAACCTATATTTCTGAATAATATCTGTAATTATGTTTTATGCTAACAGCGGTACCTCTGGCATAGCTTTGTGTTAAACTTTGGATATGTACATGTATTGTGAAAGACGTATCGATCTTTGAAAAATTTTCGAACCGTATTCTTGTTTACTTATTTGAAAATAGTAACCCTTGAACTTTTTTTTTTAATAGTATAAACTTAACTTCTGTTGGCGTTCGGTACTTCATTTTCCTGCTTCAGAAAAGTTAGATTGGAATATTTTACCGGATTCAGCTACTTAGTTTTATATAAAAATTTTTATTATTTTAGTATCTAATAAGCTATTTGCTTATTGGTCATTAAATATCCCTAATTTCCCAATGAATATAATTTTTTTAAACGTTTAATTAATTCTATATGGAGATGTTTTACAAATCGCGTGTTTTAATTGATTTTGTTTGCACTTACTTCCAAAGAATCTCGAACCGACGGTTTAAACTGCAAATAGTGGGCGAAATATCAACGATCATGGTAGAGAAATACTCGTAGGTTTTTTGTAAGAGCACTAGCGTGCATATTAAATTAATTTAATCACTTACCTAACTTGCTATTTACAAAAATTGAAGCAATAGTTAATCCATTAATGGAATGTATAAAAATAAAGATAATCAAGTAAAGGAAAAATCTAATTGCTACTGGTCAATTAAATAGAAATAAAAAATAAAAGTGCGAGACCAATCCTTGCTCTTGAAAAATAATAATTACCTATTTAACATATTCTTTTATAGTAATCCAATTGTTTTGCATTTTGAAAATTCTTGAGTATATCTAACATTTTTAGCACTTATTTTTTTCTTATTTTAACCGATAAGGCAAAAATAAGTATAATTTAATTTTGCATAACAATGTAAAAAATTGGGAGAATAAGAAATAACCCAGGTTTTCCAAAAAGGAATTAGGTTTATTACCAGACTGGCAAATGCATACATCACGCCTACAATCGATATAATATAACAGAAGTAAGGTGTGTTTAAATCTAATATTAGTAGTACTAATAAAAGAATGTTAAGATAAACATAGAAAAAAAATAATAGTTGTTAAAAAAACAATGTGACTATAATTTATAATGCAAAACGTTTGCCGTTATGTTGACGTTGAAACTACAATCATTTGAATTATACATCAAAATATATTTGATACAAAATTAATTTAAAAATTTAATTTTGGTATTACGACTAACTCCTAATTTAAAATGTATCGTTTCTTGTCACTTTGATTAATTTGTACCCGTAACTAATAAATTGATATGCATTTTAGGTGTTCTAAAGGTTAACTAGTTGGAGAAGTTACATGTTTTAATTTTTAGCTGCATTATTTAATTCGATATTCTAGCTGATATAAAATATATGGGCTTTTCTATAAATAAAATGAACAGTCTTCAAATATCAATAAAATTACAAAATATACTTGAAAGGATTTATCTAGCATTGCTTTCCTCAATCTATAAATAGAAATAAATGTTGCAGATATCTTAATTGCTAATTTGCGTAATTGGCGAAATTACGTGTTTGAAAATATAAATACACGAAATATAAAGGGACATCTTCACAAAATTAGTCAAGGATAATCGAAACGTGTATTTCAATCGAGTCTCTCGAACTTGATTTTTATCAGGATAACATATTTATTTTTTTAAATTACTGTTATTTCACTTTAAAAAAAAAGTAAAAGTTGTCCTGATCTAATTTTTTAAGCTATTAAGATTATCAGTTTTTATTATTTATTGAATTAGTTAGAAATAATTAACGAGAAACAAAAAAGTTTTATACTTTTTATTTATTTTTGAGCTTATAGTATACCTGCAAAAATTATTTAAATTTGTATTATTATTCGAAATTATTTTTAGTTAACACTTAATAAGCTTTTTACAACTTAATTGAATATCTTTATAAACATTTGTATATCTTTAGTATTAGTAATATCTTTTGAAAAAGTTGCTGATTTGATTTAGTTTCTAATAGTTTCAAATATTTAAAGAAACCATTATTTAATAATTTTCTGAATATCTCAAAAACTAAATATTTTCTAATAAAACTACAAGTGCACAAATAGAAAAAAAATGCCCCAACGTTTTACACTATTTTAAATCTAATATTAAAAAAAAAGAGAGAGGAAGCAATACTATACACCGGATAATATTGTTAAATTGTACCAATTATATTAAATATATTTCGAAAACATTGATTTTCACATGTTACATAAAATTAAAATAAAAATCAATCTTTTGATAAATATTATCACATGTTAATAACTTTAATCATATTAAATATATTTTGGGTACCTTCGAAATATATTTTCGTGTTACAAAGTATTTGGACCTAGGTAGAATTTGATACCTGGTAGTAGAATTTGATAAATTGTAATTTGATTTGGTGGTTTGAAAAGAGTGCAAGGTGGGGTGTTAAAAAGTGGAGATAAGGGCTTTACGCCAAGATGGCCGACCAAGCTAGTCGTTAGTTTTGACTCTGTGAAATATTTTGATTTTTCTTTTGATTTGAAGTTTGTGAGTAGATTTCTTGATTTAATAAAGTGGATTTCATGCGTTTGCATCACTGCGTTTTTTTTTGATATTTAAAATTGGATTTGAGAATTTTTTTTATTTCGCTGCTGACTGGAAGTAGATTGGATTTGGTTGATTAATTTGGAAAAAGCAGTTAAAACTATAACCCTTGAAAGTTCCCAACTGCTTCCGCACACCAGGGTTATCCGGACGAACAAGTGTGAGATAATTAATAGAAAAATTATCACAGCAATATATTAGGTAACTAAACTAAATAATCGGAAATAAATAGAGAAGTTTTGAAATTTTGCACCCATTTTCTAAGATACAGAAGTTTTCCGACTTTCAATTTTCCAGGACTTTTTACAGACTCAACGGTAAGCTTAAAGGAATCTCTATACCAACTTGTAAAACCTTCCAATTTATTTGCGTCTACGTAACCAAATTTTTTGTTGGTAGCTGAAAATAGAATCATATACCGATCTTAATTAGAAATAAGCATTAAGTAGATTACATAGTACTTTAAACTCATTTCAGAAAATTTGTACGTGTTTTTCACTGAAATCACGGAATTGTTCAAAAATACTTAAGTATTCTAAAAAAATAATACACATAATAGGTATATTAAATACTTTGGTTTTAAAAAGTTTCTGTATGTTTGGTTTTTGTAACTGTAAATCATAACTAATTAATAATTCACTTTATTATCACTAAAAATGTCCAAGATTTTGCTTGTTTAAATAAATTTAGTGTTATTTACATAACAAAAATATTTTCAAAAACAGATTGGTTGAGTAATTTAATTATCTAATAACAGAATGTTATATTTTATATCCTTTTTCGAAAAAAACTCCAAGTAAAACTATTTGCTTCCATTGCAACCGGATTGAAATGTAATAAGTAATAAGTGAAAAGTAATTTATTTATGATTTATAGTAGTCGTGAAAACAGTTTGATACTATTCCTAAATAATTACCTATTAAATTTGACTTTTAATTGGCTACATAAAATCATGCATTATTACAAAGTTTCAGGTTCAGTTACCCATAAAAACTGACTACAAAGTTTTTTAAATATTTTTTAATATTGCAATTTATTGTCATGCTGGAAAAATTTTTAAGTATCCAAGAAGAACTTGATTGTGTATTGATTACCGAAGACATGTATTGATACGAAACCTTAGCAAATGCAGTGTAAGTTCACATATCAACTCCTATTTATCAAGTAAATTTTTTAGATTCTTGAAGAATATCTTTATTATTAATTTATGTGCACGCAAAAACTTGATCACGTTATACAAATTTGAAAAGAAAATACGACAGAAAAAATTCAACTAAAAAATAACAACTTGTTAAAATCGACAGATATCAACGTAATATAATATAAACTTGATGTTGTAAATGATACACCTTCTATATTTAATAAAATTTTTATTTGGAAAGTATCAAGAAATAAAACTTAAAAATAATAGTTTATTGTAATCTAGACTACTAGTTTGTATAAGAAAGTAATTAAATTGTAATTAAATTTATTGTTTTACTTGTTTATTGTCCACATTCCGAAAATTAATTTAACAATATTATCAAAGTGATTTATTGAAGTTAAACGCACTTCTTCACTCAAAACATTGCATATTAAAACAAATTTGAAAAATATGAATTTTTTTTAATGTAGTAATAAGAATGTAGTAATAAGAAATTTATTTGTCACGTTTAGCTATTAAACGTTTAGTAGACGAATAATAGAGTAATATAATATCTTAAACTTGATTTAAAACTTAAAATTAAAAATCTTTATAAATAAAATTAAATTTGTTAGAAGAGTAATTTAAACTGTGTAAAAGTTTAAAGGCCATAATTATTAAATGCTATCTTTTTTGCTGTTTTTTTTTGAATTTTTTTTTATCAGAAAATATCAAGATTTTCTAATTAATTATGTTTTAAATTCATCTTCCAACTAGGCTCAATTGATCATATCAAATTTTTTAGCATAAACCAAAAAATGCACAAAAACACTTTTTCGAAACTAAAATGTTTAAGTTATCACAATATATAAATACACCGTATGTATTTTTAAATTACATGTAAATTTAAATTACATTCGTAAGGAACAAATGGTGCTGTTGATAAGCGGACGATTTGGATAAAGCGAGAATCAAAACTACGATCCCTTGAGGCAATACTAAAACTATTAAATTTTAATTTAAATTGAATGCGATTAATTAATTTTTGGAAAAGCATTTACTCATTTTTTTTTGAATTGAAAATATTTTTTTGAAAACAGTTTTGAAAACAATTTTGGTATTAAAATTGAATTTGGAATTAGATTGTTAATCATCTTGGAAAAATTTATTATTTATTTGCATTACATTGGATTTTGTTAATTAGTAATTATATTTGGAAGTTAATATTAGAGCATCTTTTTTGTCGCACGGTGCAGGGACATTAAAGCAAATTTTTACATTGCATCTATTTATTTGTCGCCGTAACGTAAAAAGAATTTTATTTTTATTTTTGAGAACGATAGAACCCAACCTGAGATACGACCGTTTCATCTCCCACATTTAGGAGCAAGCTTGGAGCACTTATAGTGCATGTGAGAAACTACTTTTTTTTTAAAGGATCACTGCAATACATTAAACTAAAAGAAGTTCATGTTATCCGGTACATGGGTTCCAGAGTTTGTAATAGTGTACAAAAAGATAAAACGAGTAATTTTTTAAAAATTATATGAAATTTAGGAGACATAAAACATTTTAAAGATATATAAACAAATAAATATTAAAAAAAAATGTTTCTAACTTCAAAAAATTGCTTGATAAATTGTCAAAGCATTAGAATTTTTATGAAATGTACTATGAGTCATGTGAAAAAAAAATGTGCGAGATTAAGTTATTATATACTTATTTTATCATTAGGCATATGTTTTTGGTTTGAATGTTTTATATTTAAATTCTTAGATTTTACTATCAGAAGCCAGCCAGCATTGAACTATTGTTTATTGGAATTCTATTTAGTTGCACAGAGCATTCAAAAAATATGTTCGACAGAGTAGTAGTGGAAGAGAACTTCACAGAGAGGTTTGGTAGTGAATAGCATCATGCGGTGTTCTTAAATCGGTCACCATGTGGACCTCCGTGAAGTTGGCCTCCCATCTGAAACATTTTGATATAAAAAAATATGGAATCGTTAGGTCATCGTTAGGTCTTGAAAGGTCACCCGGTTTTATCGTTAGGTCACTTTTAGTTTTATCAAAAAAAATTATTCAAGTTTTGAAAAATTTTCTTGGTAAGTTAGCCTCCCCATTAAACGATTTCGACGAAATAAAAGTGGAAACCGGTAGGATATGCACTGATAAGGTTTGGTCACGTATATTTATCGTTAGGTCATCTTTTATTTCTTTGAAATTAATTAATTTCAATTCTATGTCCCTATTGCGCATGCGCTAAACAAAAATATAGTTGTGATGAAATTTTTCTTACAAAAGTAAGAAAAATATAACATTTTGATATAAAAAAATATGAAATCGTTAAGTCATCGTTAGGTCTTGAAAGGTCAATTGGTTTTATCGTTAGGTCACTTTTAGTTTTATCAAAAACAATTATTCAAATTTTAAAAATTTTCTTGGTAAGTTAGCCTCCCCATTAAACGATTTCGATGAAATAAAAATGGAAACAGGTAGGAAATGCACTGCTAACGATTGGTCACCTATGTTTATCGTTAGGTCATAATTAATTTGTTTGTAATAAATTAATTTCAATTTTATATTTCTATTACGCTTGCGCTAAACAAAAATATTAGTGTGTGCAAAATTACATCTTGAGACGCGTTCTTGTCATCTCTTGACTTGGGGTGCGTTCTCGCCAACACTTTTGTACATAACGTGCGCTCTAAATGGTTAGAAAAGTTTCGTAAGCGCGGAACTCGAAAGCAACTATAGAGCGTAATCAAAACGTTTATAGTGCGAAGATCTTCTATTTAAGTAGCGTCTATTATTGATGTACTTGACGGTGATCCACAATTACAATATTATAATTCACTAATGCACTGAGTGTTGAAACAAAACACTTAATCCATACAGCAGCTGCACTGTCCCACATAGATATGTAGTATATGATATGTGATATAGATATGTGGGATATGTAGTATACATTGTAGATACAGTGTATTTTCTTATTAGAAATAATAAAACACTTTATGAGAAATAATGATTTTAGTATTGTAACTCGTTCTTTTTTAACATTAACACTATTTTTAATAATGTTTTCAATAAATTTGCTTTTATTTGAAGCAAATAATTATTTATTGCTAAATTTGAAAAAGTTGCTTCAGTAGGTTTATGGAAAAAATCAAAAGAGTGCATGTTATTATTTTTAATTATTGTGAGACCGAGGCAATTGATTCTATTGTTAACTTCTATTTCTTTTGTTAATTAAAATAAAATATGGGTTTTCTCATAATCCTTTTGAAGATAAAATTATTATGTTAAGAAGATGTCCCGGTCCCGGCTTATGCAATTTAAAAAGACCATAAAGCCCAGGAGCTTATGAATTCCTACAACTAATTCTTAATTAAAAAATATTTTTTAATTACAATTTCTTGAGTAGTTACCGAGTTGGTTTTATTTTTTATTATTTTTTAATAATTCCTAAACAGGATGTCCCGGCTTATGCAATTTAAAAAGACCATAAAGCCCAGGAGCTTATGAATTCTTACCACTAATTCCTAATTTAAAAATATTTTTCAATAATTAAAAAAGACTTTATGGTCTTATTAAACTGTTAGCCCTCCCCCTTAAAAAAAGCAATTCTTCAAAAATATCTCTCCCCGCCCCATTTCCTGCATTTTGAACGATAAAAGCAGAATTTTGCTAGCTTTTCTCTCTAGTTCATCTCTTGAAGTGAAAACGTTTGCTATACTTACTGCGAATTTTAATTGTGTTAAGTTAAAAATTTTTAATTCTAAAAAGTGTTTGTATAATATTCAAATCCACCGTAAAATGCTACAAAATAGAAGATTCTCACACTTCGAACGCATCGTTTGATATATATAAATTTTCTATGCTTTATAGCTGCTTTCAAGTTCCGCGCTTACGAAGCTTTTCTAACCATTTAGAGCGCACGTTATGTACAAAAGTGTTGGCGAGAACGCACCCCAAGTCAAGAGTTAACAAGAACGCGTCTCAAGATGTAATTTTGCACACACTAATATTTTTGTTTAGCGCAAGCGTAATAGAAATATAAAATTGAAATTAATTTATTACAAACAAATTAATTATGACCTAACGATAAACATACGTGACCAATCGTTATCAGTACATTTCCTACCTGTTTCCACTTTTATTTCCTCAAAATCGTTTAATGGGGAGGCTAACTTACCAAGAAAATTTTTCAAAACTTGAATAATTTTTTTTAATAAAACTAAAGGTGACCTAACGATAAAACCAAATGACCTTTCAAGACCTAACGACAACCTAACGATTCCATATTTTGTTATATTAAAATGTTTCAGATGGGAGGCCAACTTCACGGAGGTACCATGTGGCCACCCATTCAAGTGCAAAATGTTAGCCACTTTGCTTGACTTCCATGCTCGGACAAGAACGAGTATATTTGCATTTTGTTACTTTGATCCTGTGCGATGAAGCACATTTACGCTAAAATGCTTCATCAAAATTCGTCCTGAAAGCAAAACTAAATCTTTGACGAAGCGGCGTCAGCGGTACCAAATCGTTCTCAATAAAATTTTCTTTCTTTGAGTTAATCCCTATATCTAGAGCATTCAAGAATCTAGCCGTGCTCTACAAACTTATAGTAGTGATCCACATTAAAATAGTAAGTAAATTAATTTCAATAATGATATTGATATTTATGAATACATAAAAACTTTTTATATGATTTTAATTTTATATATTCATATTTAATGCGCTACTAAAAGCATTTTTTTATAATAAAATATTAAAGAAAATTGATTATGCGAGACATAAACCCGTGATTAACTTTCGAGAAATTTATTAATTAAATGCATGCTTATATTTAAATTGCTGCCTTCCTGTTACAAAAAACTATCGTAAAAAATTATACGAGTGATGTATTTAATCTATTCGTGTTGCTGATACTACATTTAGAAAAAACTGATATATGAAATTCAACTTGAAGCTTTTCTGTTAGAACGCCTAAAACGATTTTCACATAATTCAGCAGACACCAATGTGCTACTTGAACACAGGTAGCACTTCTTTAAAACAAAAGTACTTTGATGGCACAATTATAATTTACATTTAACATTTTTAGAACTACAATTAATGTAAAAAAATTATAATTCTAAAATTTAAGTGAGTTTTCAAGCACACACGCCTAGAAGAAATAATTTAAATATTTCTAGCACTACCTACCTACTTATTTTTTCTTCTCTTGAAATATCTTATTATAGTAAAAAATAACGATATAACCTGATTTACAACTTGTTTTATTTTTGATTGAAAATAACTAACAAAAAACTTTGAATGAATTTAATTAGATGCAAATTAAAAAAATACGACTTCTTAGCATAAGTGACAAGACCGTTAACTTGCATGTCAACTAATCTTATGAACAGGAAGCTTATAGATTATGATTTAAGATTAAAGCCGACTTACAAATCTGCTTTTATCTATAAATAACTATATATCTATATATTATATAGGTACATAATACCATATAATGTTGTATAAAGGAAGATAGGAACCCAGCTTAATAGCTTCCTCAACAAGTTTAAAAGAATGTAAATTGAAAATTGTATTATGTAGTAGTATTTATTACGATAAAAGTAAAAAAATCGAGAATATACACTGATGATATTGATAGCTTAGACACATTAACCGGTCTAAAATGGTAGATTCACAGCTAGTTTATAAAAAATTAATAACGAAAATCTCATTTCTTCTTAATGGATCTGAGTATTAACATAGTCATTCAGTTATTCATTTACATTTACCTACTTATATCCATCTAATAATATCTACCAGTAAAATAGCACATCATTAAATCAATCTTGCAAAGTAATGCAGAAATAGATTTCATCTATTTCATTGCTTATCAATAGTCACTTTCACAATAGTGCCAGAGGCAGTCATACTATGCTCACAGGAAGTCCCTGCTGAAATTTCATAATTTTTAAAATATTATTTTACCATTAGTTTTTGAAATTAAATATCCACTCCTACGAAAAAGTTTTGGTTAAAAAAGATGAAGGGTTACTTAGTTCAACAAATTTTTGTTGTTTGTAACCCACATAACTGAAAATGCTGTTTATTGAAAAAGATTTTTCAAGTAACATAGCAACAACGAGAAAATTTTTTTATTAATTTATTCCTGTATTTTTAAGAGCAAATATCAATTTTTAGTTATTTTTAAATTTGGAAAATATCGCCTTTAATTTATACTATTTTCCACTTGATCAGTTTACATTTCAAGTTTTCGTATTATAATTAAACGAAATGTTTAATATTTCAACTTAATTTGAATAATAATCGTTCTTTAATTAAAATTAATAGTTTAATTAAATAATTAATTTGTAAATCACATTTAATATGTGGAACGATTAATGCAAATTAGAAAAATTCTTTAAAAATGTTATTTAACATTATAATACGAATATAAATAAACTAATAATGAAGGGAAACACTAGCGTATAATTGAAAAACCTAGTAAATCAAATTACTCAAAATTGAGTTGCTGGTTTATTACTATTGCTTTTGATAAATTCTATTTGTATAATTAAACTAGGAGGTCAGGCGACCAGATCTCCATGTTTGGTTTAAATTAAATGATCAAACTTAACAAAATGTTAAAATCATAAAATTTTTAACTGTAAGTAAATTATTTACTTCCCACTGAATTTTCTAAAGCAAATTCCCTGACTTTTCCAGGTTTTCCCTGACAAAAATTTTAATTTTCCCTGACATTTTAGTATCGTAATACAGTAATCGGAGAAAAATTTGCACTAAAAAAAAACATAATTAAATAAAAACAAATATAACATTTATTTCATACAGTAATATACGAGCACTATCATTTATAAATTACAATAACAAATTATTCTTCTTTTCTTAAACTTTCAATTTTTTTAGATATCTCTAAATTTTTAACATTACTGTCATCAATAATCTTCTGCCTCTGCTTCTAACAAGTGAATCTCAGTGAATAAGTGATATTACAGCGGTCGCGGAGCACGCATGACGTCACGTTTCATTTATTGAATTCTAATTTGCGACATCTTAAAGAAGATTTTTTTGTGATTTTTTTTAAACAAAGTGCTTCGACGACTTCACGACACCTTTAAACTATATGCCAGGAACATACAGTTACTTACAAAAGTAGCTTAACATATTATGTAAAGAAATTTTTAGAAAAATTTCAAAAGTAAAATAGATTAGTATAAGGACTTTAATACTTTAAAATAAGGAAAAAATTATTTTTCAAATTTATGTGCCGTAATTCACACTGTCAGGTCGACCCTACTTATCCATTTTACCTGAAAGCCATGGATTTAATTTAATATACAAAAGTAAGTATTTTATTAAGAAAAAATTTTGAAAAATTTCGTAAATAAAATAGGTAGTTACATTTTATAGTGGGAAAAAATTTTTTCCCAAATTAATTTGCCGTAATTTGTTGTTTACCTTGTCAACTAATAGGTAAACCCTACTTATCCATCTTTACCTGAAAGCCATGGAAGGAGAACCCCCGAAAATGTTACTATTTATACAGGGATTTTTACGAGTGCCTCCCGCTTCGAAATAAAATCCTGGCTACGAACCTGATATAAAGTCATTTCAAGCTTTTTATTACAAATTTTTTTGTTTTTAAATTATTTCAAATTTAAAAATAATTCCTTGACAAAATTTGTTTTCCTTGACATTGGCGCTACAAATTTTAAATTCCCTGACTTTCCATGACTTTCCCTGACAAGTCTTAAATTCCCTGACTTTTCCAGATTTTCCAGGTTTTCCAGGTTTTTCATACAAATGGGAACCCTGAAATAATACATACTACGAAGAAACATAATATTTAACGAAACCAAAATGACAGTAATTCACGTTTAATAGGGTTGAACTTAGAATATTTGAATAAAGAAAAAATAGAATTCTGAAAAATTACGCTATAGAAATGATAAAAATTACTTAAAAATAAAAAACAAAAAACCTGTAACATAATATAAAGGCCTTTATTTCACGATTACTTCCGATCATCAGTCATGTATAACAGTAAAAATAACAAGAAGTGAGAGCAAATATACCAAAAAATTGAAAAAATTTACAAAATTAAAAGATCAAGAAATTAACCAAACTTTAAATGTTGCGCTTACCAAATAACCAAATTAAACGACGCCATGTGTCTAAATGAAATTTTAGGTTAAGTAAATGGATATGAATTCTAAATTCCTATACAATGGGGTTGACATTTTGTTAAGTTTGATTATTTTAACATCACATGCTACTAAATACCACGAAAATACTTAAAAAAATCTAAACTTTTTTAAGTTGTTTTCTATTTAAATTAAATGGTTAAAATTTGATTGTCCAGGTTGTGCGACCTGAAAGCTGCACTGACTCGTCATTCTTTCATACGTTTTAAAATTTTTACTAATCGGAAGTGCGTTACTGAAAGAATAACAAAGAAAATGAAAGAAATGTATGTAACTATTGTTAAAAAGCCTTTAAAATTCGTATCTTTACTAAACTTTCGATATATTTTGAATGCGCAGTCATAATCATTAACTGAATTTTATCTTACTTAGTTTGAAGTAATTTTAACGTTATGTAATTAAGAATTTAGCTAGACAAAGTTTATTGCTATAGCTTTAGTAATTTAAGCGATGATTCTGATCACCACCCTTAGAACTTAAATACTTATACTCTGTATTTGAATTTAGGTATATTCTTTTGTTAGCAAAATGATGATTCAAACAGATACAGTAAGAAAAAAGCATTTTATTTTCAACAGTAATAATAAGTAATCAATATGTTTTCTCTCTCTCAATTTGAATTCTCATCAAGGAATAATAGTCAAATTTGCAAAAGTAAAACTCGTGGATCCCGGTAACGGATGCTATATAATGAATAAGTTTAAATTAATAATAAAGTAATTTGGACGTATACGTCCAAAGATCAGTTATCTGCAGATGGAAGTTTGCAATATGTTTATGCACCTGTTGTATTTACTATGACCACTGAAGGCGTCTTTGAGGATATTTCAGCGACAGTTACCTACACAATCACTTATTATTATCAATTAATCAAAGGTTATGAGTTTTTTCAATACTTCTAAAGTAATTCTCAGTAGAATCCATCTAGATTATTATTAGATGTAGGAATTCATGTATTCATTGTGGTGATTCTTATTTTGGATCTGAGCCCATTTTTACGAAGCTCTGCTCCAATTCGGTTCCAAATAATTCCGAATTATTTGTGATAAATTCTGCACTATAGTGCCAGGATTACTGAGAGTAGTTTTTAAACAAATTTTTATGAAAATTTCTGCTTTTGTTTTATTTTTGTGTCAAGCTAAGAGACACTGAAAATATTACATTAGCTCCCAATAAAATAACAATATGCTACTCTAAAAAAATTATAATAGTCTGAAATGTTGCGCTTATTATATTTTTTATTTTATGATTTAAATGCAAATTCCGGTACAGCCGAAAGTAACGGATACTTAAAATATATATTTAATTGAATTCAGTTGAGGTGTGAGGTGTTATATCTACACACAAAGAAAATCATGTACCCCATCAACCTTTATAAACTGTGTTCATAAATCACCTTATATATACCGGTAGTATTTAACACTAATAACATTACATTACGTAAGTAACCATTGAAAATTAAATTATGTGTTAAAGCTACTAACAGCGCCGTCCATATTTACATGTTCTTAACTTGGTGGAATGTAGGTGCAAAGGTTGCACGATTATCCATCAATCCCTGAAAGTGATCTTGGTGCAACCACTTATATGGATATAAATGAAGTTCAACAAAATTAATTCAAAGAATGGTTGCTTAAGCACGCGAACATAGGAATTCAACTAATTGCTAAACGCACTCCTTGTTATTTGCACCTTGCTTTACAAACTTGTAATTTTCTATTCGATGTAAACATTGAACATAGATTTTAAACCATATGTTTGAATGCTTTAACTGTCCATGTCAATGTGTTTTTGAATTTTTGCATAAAAATAAAATTCAGTTCCGAGTTATTTTATAAAGTATGTACTTACTTTAAATTAAGCTCGGTTTTAAATAGCAAGTTAGCATTGATCTTGAAAATAACTAGTAAAATAAAATTAACTGAATCCCATTCAAGAACAATTGAAAGATTCTCTATTTTTGCAACCGGCAAAAAAAGTAACAAATTATAAAATTTTTAATTTCGACAAAATTGAATTTCTGAAATAAAAGAGGCTTAATTATATTCGCCGTTATGATCTATCTTATCTTTATCACTTCTTCGTGGTGCAAGCATATCAATATTTTATCACATGAGGGGTACTTAATGGAAGTACTTAATATTTACGTACTAAACTTTCTACATGTCTTTTAAGTTTTAATAATACCCATAAAATAAAAAATGTAATTCTACACCTCATTAAGACAATGATTTACATACGAGTCATTTTCTTTAAGATAACGACATTATGTCAGTAGTAAGTGCTACTTTTGAAAATTAATAATAACTTTTTTCGAATTTTTCTTTTTGACTTTTTTCGAATTTTTTCGAATTGAAAAATAAGAAATACATGTTATTTTATTTAGTTTAAAATAAATGATAATAGATTAAGTTCTAAAAAGGTATTTTCTTCAATATTGTTTGTGTATTTGCATTTTTTATTATTGAAATTTAATTCATCAGTAAATAAATAATTGGAATTACATAACAAAACATTGTTTGTGAATTTGATGTGAAATATAGTTTATGTATCCACATGATAACTTTCAGTGGAGGATATTATAGGTGGCAATACAGACAGGCCCATATCCAAGAGGGGGCACCTAGGGGCACGTGCCCCTCTCGAAATGTTCAAAAAAAAAATTTCTTTAAAAGTAAAAAATTTGAATTTTGATAATAAAATAGGTATATTTTAAAGAGGAGGTATACCCAGCAATTCTTGAAGAAAAATTCGATTTCTGGTAACAAAAATGGTTAAATGTAAACGATTTCTCAAAGAATTCATTATATACATGAGCAAAATGTTTAGAGAATTTTTTTCCAATGTCAGAACCCTATTAAAAATATTTGCAATATTACCAGGGACTACAGCAACTGCCGGATGAAGTTTTTCTAGTTTAAAACGAATAAAAACTTATTTAAGAAGGGAAAAGGGTCTGAGATACTAAAAAAAAAAAAATGTTTTTGTTAACATTATGTTAAATTAAAATTTATTACAATTTTTTAAATTGTTTACATTATTAAGCATTATTCTAAGAACATTCTGCTAAATTTTCATAAAAAAATAATGAAAAATAAGCCAGTGGTAGTAGTGAAAACCGAGTCACTACAAGAAAAAAGTTGCCATGCGGTACTCAGGATAACTCATGATTGCTTCATCTGAAATTAAGAAACCAAAAAGATTTCTTTAGTACATAAGTTTATCTTGGTTTTTAACGAAAGATTTTGTTTGTTTTTTGTTGTAACTTCTGTTTTAATTAAACCAAAACAGAAATTTTGTTTGCACTTTTACCAAAAATTCAAAAATAAATAGTTTTATAAATTATTAATACAAAATAATACAAAAATGAATAAAAAAATCTGTTAATTCTTTTGTTCAAAACCTAGATAAACTACTTATCTACTAAAGAAATCTTTTGGTTTTTTAATTTCAGATGAATGAGTTATCCTGACTACAAAGAACTTTTTTTTTTGAGGTGACTCGGTTTCATCACTACCACTGACTTATTTTTCAATATTTTTTTATAAAAATTTAGCAGAATGTTTTTAGAATAATGCTTAACAATGTAAATAATTTAAAAAATATTAATAAATAAGGTATACTCTGAAAAAAAAAATCACAAAAATATGCTGTTTTTTTGTATTTCGGACACTTTTTCCCCCTTAAGAAATTCTACTGGCGAAAAAAGGCTAAAATTGTTAATAAATTTAGAAAAATAGTATTAAAAAAATATATCTGTACTAATAAAAATTTTCGGAAGGGAAACTCCCGAAAATTTTACTTTTTACTGAATATAGATATCATTTATGTTTCATCGTATTTTTTCTTCTTTAAAATGACTTTAAAAAATTTAGTAGTAAGAATATTCTTGATATTTTTAGTGAAATCTCTGGAAGTGCAGATGATGATCCCAAGACTGATAATATTATATTGGATAAACCCTGATTGGAAGTGTCTGATTGTAAATAAAAACGTAAATATATACCATCGCCAAACGGACGACGTTTGCCACCCCAAAATTTCACATTTTCTTAGTAAAAATAATTTTATATTTACATGTGGTATTTTATAAGTTAAATATAACGACAAATTACAGCAAGAATTTTTTCATTAAATGTCGCGTTTCTTATGTACGTTAAAGGTTAATAAGCGAAAATTATTGAGCTTTAATAAAGTACTGCCATATTTAGAATGCTGTGTTGGGGTAGTTAAGTACCGTGTAAAATTATTTAGTGGCAATTAGCCCATAAGGATCAATTAATATAATGCCGGTCTTAAACAACATCGTAGATAACTAACGAAGAACCGAAGCACTGGTTGGTAAATTTACAACTTGGCTTTACATGCCATTATCTTTCTATTATCATTACCGTAAAAGCTGAAACTATTAACGATCGTAATCGCTAATAAATATCCAGTCAAGTACAATTATGTAAATGTTAAGGTTTGGTTTTATTCTCGACTTAAATCCTGACATGGCTATTACTAGAATGAAGAACTCGAATCAAATTACTCACTTCTAATACCAAACCAGTTTGTTATTTGTCAAGCGAATTAATTAAAAAAAATTAGCAAAAAATTATTCAACCTCTTAAATTTTATATAATTAAAAAGTAGGTAGAATAAATAAGGCGACGATAATATACCTTCCAACAATATTGTTGTTCATGGTATTTACGCATCAACAATTTGAAATATTTTAAAATTAACCCACATACTTGTAAATTATAAACCATAGTAGTTTTTACAACTACACCTAAAATATGATCTCAAAAAATAATACAGAAGCAAATTAATTTAATAACATAGTAATATTTATATTGGGTTAAAATTTTTATATTATATTATTTTATTAGTTGGATATTAGTTATGACTATGGGGTTAAACGAGGTTAAAAATAAAATAAAATTTTATATTAAGCCGATAATAATTGATTTAAACAATAAAGAATTTTTTACATTATAAATTTTTCGAGTTTGAAAAATGCTATGTAATTACGTCTCCACTACTTGTGGTAACGTGTGCGCTATCTTTATCTATTACTTTATAATTTACATAATATTTTATTACCAAAATTTGTATATTATCTATCATCTCCCACATTAAGAAATGAAGATGTACAATATACCTATAAATAAAATTTTAGTATTATAAAGTTTAATTCGTGTACCGGAAAGTATCAAGATTAATGGCCACTTTTTTTATCAAGGTTGTTATTAAAAGTGTTAAAAAAGTAAAAATATCATGTTCAAATAATGTAAAAAAGTATTAACAAACTTTTGCATGTTTTCACGTGTTTAAAAAAAGATTTATCTTCCTGGTGAGAGTCTATTAAATTTGTTATTTGATTAGTTTATAATTTATTGCTGTAATTTTGTAAACATAACTTGCTAAAAAACTTACCACGTGATAAAGTTATCGTCCAATTTACTGTGTTGTAATTTGTAAAAGACAACTGAAACCAAGAAAATAAGATTAGTTTATGTCACATTTTCAATTTTGGCTGAATTATTGCTCAATTATAATTATAGATAAAACTAAATACCCACGGGCAGCTCTGCAAAAATGTTGTATAAATAATTGATTTGGAGAACTAAATATAATACGGAAGATAAAACCAGCCCCACATCAATTTATTGATGTTTCATTAGTTATAATTGCAAAATTTTTTTGGACATAGCTCAGCATTCGGTTGCTTACTGTAGAAATTGAAGAAAATCATGAAAAGCTAAATGAACTGCATAATTTTAAATACTTAGGTGTATCTCATGCATAAAGTTAAACCTAACCCTAATGTCATGATTATTGTATATTTTCTCAGTGCACTTGATAATTTAAATCGGATTACAAAAATGCACCTAGCCGTTAATGGATTTAGCATAACAAACTGAACTGATAAAATAATTATAATCCTGGATACGTGACAAGCAGAAAGATTCAGTTATACGTAGTACATGAAGTAGTGCTTCAGCTCGATAAAGAAATTTTATATCTAGAAAAATAAATGATCAATTTTGTAAACTTTTTGCTAAAGAGAAGTTATAATTCTGACCATAAGATAGAGGAATCTGTAGGATATGTTAGAGCGACACTTATTACCGTGTAATTCACGATAATGTCGTACAGCTTCATTATATTGGCTTAGTGATATACAATTTTTTATCCCACTTGCGTTGGTTAAGTTCTTTTGTGCGTGAACGAGATGGATATTATATAAAAGTATGTCTGATTGTAACTAAAATAAACGACTTTCGTGTTATATTGGTAATGAACCGTAGGTTTTGAATTGTCTTGTTGCAATTTTATCTTTTCTTTTGCGACACGTATCTTAATTTAAAATTATTAGATACTTAAAGTATGGCGTGTTCACAACGACATTAAAAGTTAAACGAACCGAGTCTCTTTATTCAAGTTAATTATTTACTTTTCTACACTATATAGATACTCGATAAATAGCAAGAATTGCTTTTAACGTGTTATTCATGAGTTGCATATTTTATATGAATTTTTTTTTATTAAAATTCCTCCAGTAATCGTTAAATCTATTAACTATATAATATGGTATAAATATGTTCTCTAAGAGATACCACCATCGCCAAGATTAATCAAAGCCGTTAAATTAAAATTCTAATCTAATAAATTAATTAAAATGTTGCCGAGTTATTGACAACAAACTTTCAGATTTCAATTTTTCTTCTCTTCGTCTCTTTCATTTTGCATCGTTTCAATCAATTTTGTCGGCCAATACAATAACTGCTTGCCAATTTTCATTGCACCATAAATCATTAACCAAGTATCACAGTCGTTATTCCGTTAGTACCGCAGTCTTGATGAATCCGGCAAAACAAAAGTAAAAGTACGAAGCATTGAATAATTGAATTAACTTGGTAATAATTATTTAATTCTTGCAGTCTGCCTAATATAAATAATTTATAAAGTTGTTATAGTTTTTGTAATTGTTTAGTATTATGGTATACATTAAAGCTTTTATACAACACGTAAGAGGGTCATAACAATTATTACAACAAGCTTCAGTAAACATGCTGCTCTGCAAATTATAATTAGCCACATTAAATAAGTATATAACTAAATTGTAAATTTTTCAGCGGTTTTTCTTTTATGTCAAAATAAAACTGTTAAGCAATGATAGCAATCTTAATAAGGTAATAAAATATCTTACTAATAAATTGTGGTTGCGCTAATCACACCTGTAATTTCTTTGCCGTAATGATATTAATTTAAAATATTTGCAATTTGAATTCTTTTCATAGCAATCAATTTTCAACGCCTATTTTTAACACTGTTTTGTGGTCAAGAAAATTTAAACTCGACGTTGATTTTTCGCAATTGGGTAATAGAACTTAGATATAAGGGCAATTACAAGAAATGTCTACTAATAGGCATACAAATCTTAAATACACATGTAAGATAGTATCTTAGCTTTGATATCGAGTCGATAAATCTGTAATTAGTCGATGACAACAAGGCTGCGTTAGCTGGCACACCCTTATACTATACTCGGAAAATTTATTTTGTTATCTTGCAGTATAAATGATGTAGAACATGATTTTCAACATTTAGCAGCATAACCTTAAGGTTTATAGTGCCCTGGTCTTGATAAAATGGATGTTTTATAAGAAATTATGATGAAACAAATGCTTAACGATTATTGGTGCCATTAGAGCGTATAATGTTACTATTTGAAACTAAGTTTTCCATAATAGGAAATAAGCAGTTCAGAATTTAAAACTATAAATTATAAGAAGTATGTACAATATCGTATAGAATTTTTATGACAGTTTAGGTTCTGCAATTTCTCAAATACCTAACCTATCTTTTTTCAAATTAAGATGTTAAATTAAAATTCTATTTGTACATAGAAGTTTTTATTTTACATTAAATCTTTGCGAAACAATATTAATTCTAAAATTAAAATTCTTGTGTACATTTGCGATTTACTATTTATAAAGATTTTATTAAGAGCCGATTGTACCATCTTGTTCAAGAATTTAACTGACATTTAAATTAAATGAAGAATTAAATCTGGCATTCAAAAAATTTGCATTTGTTAATTAATTTTAGTCGATATAATTGTTAAAATATAGAGTGCTACTACTTAAAAGAAAACATTTTTAAAATGTAACATTTACTTTATTTCTGTAAAATAGAGCATACAACGGGAAAGTATATTATGTAGACTTTTGATAAATTATATAGTGTATGGAGAAATAAAGATCTAATTATAGATTTTAGTATGCAATTTATTTTATTTAATTAAATCATAATCTGAAATCAAAATAGAATCTTGTTGCGCTGGCAAAAGTAATTATTATAGATTTTAGATGAAAAATTTGCGATGTACAAGGTGTAAATCAACATCTTTTTTTCACTTACAATTAATTGATTTAGTTCCAAACAGTAGTTTGCATTTCTCGAATTTTATGAACAATAATATCTCATCTTTCTGATATTTATTATTTATTGTTTATTTTTGCTACAGGAGATTTGATGAGACCAGTGTCACGAGTAAAATCGTGAGTAAGGTCAAAGCAGCTGCAATCTATTGAGGCGTTCGAATTTTATATAATTATTTTCTTGCTTGTATCAACTTTTCAGTTGATACTAATTCTAGATATGGTCCTGAGTGATTTTTTGGTTTTGTGATGGTGCTTTATAAAAACCTATATATACAATATAGATATTATCGATCGCATTCTCAACAAATTGTAAATAATTTCAATCAGATTACTATTTTTTACCTACTTAATCGAATTTTTGTAAACTTATTTGTTTATAAAAATTTATGAAATTGTAATTTTTTGAAAAAAATAATTATATTGCAGTTAGCGAGTTGGAAAAATTTATTAATTCCAGTTTTTTTAGTTTTCTAACGTTTTCTTTTTAATTTATATTTTCATATAAATAAATTGATTACTAATATGAGTGTTAATTGTTTTAATTTATAAATTAATTATTATGCACTTATTCATAAGGAAATGGATGATGAAAGAAATTTATAGAAGAGAAAATTATAATTATAGAAAGATACAGTCTTAGCACTTAATCAAAGTAATTAGAAATCACGATGTTAAAAATTAATTAGACGAAGAGGGAGTTTAATTTTTAACAAAATATATTTATTTAAAATAAAATTTAAAGTGAAATCTCAATTTATAAGAACTAAACATTACAATATGTATGCAATAATCAAGAGTATGGTTGGTTTTATTGTCATGTGTAGTCAAGTTAAGTTTTGTTTGGAAAATATAATCAAGAATGTCAATTTTTATTGTCTAATAATTAAATTAAATAACACCCCCGAGATAAGACAAGATTAAACGACTATGTATTTTTCGTATCCAATTATTAAAAAGAAAATTTATATTGTATATGTTATGTTAAGTATTGATATTATATAAAAATATTAATTACACAACTCGACAAAAACCATTTTTTTTGTCCTAAAATTTATTTTATGATTTTTCTTATCATTATGCTCCAAAATAAGGGAAAAGTACCCATATTCCATATAAAGTTTGCTTTTATAGTAGTTATGATAATAATCAATTTTTTGAGTTATCATAGACATATTAAATAATTCTGGTATATTGAAAAATACTCCGAAACATTCACATAATGTCTACAGATGTCGTTTAAGTGATAAACAACAATTAAATGTTTTCTAGAAGACTCGTAGAGGTTAAAATGTTGTCAAAAAGGTATAAATATGATGCCGATCCAGTTTGTTATAAATGTGGTGTATTTATTAAAACACGAAATAAAAAATTTTATTTAAACACATGTAAAAAGGTTTGTGAAGCCTACGAAACCCATTTTAACTGCCCTGTTCGAAATCTAGATAAGTCTTGGGCTCCACATGTTCCTTGTAGTAAAATTTGAAAATGTCGGTCGTCAGCTATAGCGGTTAATTCAGCTGATGTTGAATGCCTGGTTCGACTCCAGGCTCAGTAAAAACTTTATTTTGACCGTATTCTCTCGAAAGGCAATGGCAAACCACTGAGGTGTAATCTGCTTCGTATACCCTCTCTGGAGATGAAGTGTATACACTTCTCGCGGTTCGGAGCCTGCTTTAAGCACTAGGTGCCCTATGTGCGTGATAATACTTCAAACGCACAACACAAACATAGGAAAGAGGGCGCCAACGTCCGGGGAACCAAATATGGCACACGAAGAAGATGTTAAAACCATGTTAAAAAATTTTAAAACTATATCTCAAAGTACATATATGCTGCATGCTCATTTAGATAAATTTTAAAACAATATGGAAGCATACTCAGAAGAACAAGGAAAACATTTTCATCAAGATATTATGAATTTTGAACAACGTTATCAGGACCAATACAACGAAAGTATGATGGCGAACTACATTTGGGGTTTAGTGAGAGAAAGTACTTATAAACATGGAAAACAGAGTAATAGGGTTCACTGTTAAATTGTTTTTTTACTATTTTATAATCTGATACGATCGTTAAAGTTAATAAAAATTACATAGGTAAGTACAATTACATTTGTTTCGATTTATCCATAAATAAAAATTTAAATTATGGATTTTAAAAATACTGGTCAACCGCTCTCCTGGATACAAAAGCAAACTTTTTCAGACCACATATTGTGGATATAAAGAATTCGCACCCACCTTGTACATTTTTAAGAAAATTTGTTTTAAATAGTTGTAATTTTGAAAGATTGTGAAATTGGAGAGGTAGGGGCGAATCGACGGAGATACGAGGCTTTTTGCCACGAGTCGCCGCAAGAGTAGGCGGTGCGACTTTTGGCTCGTTAATTTTTGGCTTTGTAAAATTTATTTTTGAAATTGTGAGTAATTTTTAATTTAAATAAAGCGATTTTTATGTGTTTGCATTACGGCGTCTTTTTTATATTTGAATTGGAATTAATTATTTTGAAATTTTTGATAAGTTTTTAGTCGTTTGGTTGATTTGATTGATTTGGAAAGAAAATAGTTAAAATTATAAATTGGACGTGGAATATTTGAAATTGGAAAAATTTAAAATTGCATTTAGAGGAACAAATGGTTGAAAAGATAAGCGGTCGATTTGGATAAGAGAAATCAAACTTCGTTCTCTTTTAAAATTATTAAACATTTTACATTGAATTTAAATTGGATTTGATTTTATAATTTTTGGAAGACGAATTATTTATTTGCATTAGAAGAATTTTTTTTTTATTTTGAAAACGTTATATCATTTCAACTTTCTAGTCTTTTGACGCCCGAACGTGAGACTCGAAAATTAGGACGTCACTTGTTTCAACGTATTAGAACCCACCTTGAGATACGACCGTCTCTACTCCCGCATTTAAGAGCAAGCTTGGAGCACTTCTAGTGCATGTGAAAAATCAACCCGTTTTGAAAGGATCACTGCAATATATTTTTTTCGTCTAACTATCAATAGATTTATCAAAATTTCATATCTTCTTATCAAAGTTGAAAATCGTGTTGACCTGTATTATCTTTTTGTAACTTACGAGGTACTACATTTCATCTCTCAATATGTAGGATTCTTCTTGTCATGTGCATATCTAGGGTAAGATGAGGTTGATTCCAGTAACATTAGTCGGTAACGGCTACCAATTTTCTTCATCGATGTTGCTTGCTTTTGCAACAATCCTCTTGATTGTTTTGGATCAATTTCTGTCGTATATCATTTCTCTTTATAATCTTTAATTTTTTTTTTAAATTCAAACTTTAATTTTTAACTTCGAATTAAAAAACTGTATCTCTACATTTAAATTTTGATTGATCTAAGAAGAGAATCTATCGTTTAAGAGAATCTCGGTTCCATGTACAGAATTAAATAAAAAGCTTTTGGAGAATATTCTGAATTATTATTATTAACAATGTAGCCAATTATTATTATTCTCTATAATTTAAATTGTTGTTTCAACAAAACCGTAATTGGCTTTATCTTTTTTAAGTTCTTTTTGTACTTTATTACTTGGCATCTGTGCTTTTCTACTGTTTTTCCATCTAATTATCACTTTATTATTCTTATTATTAGTAAAATGTAGTTTATGTCTTAGTACTTAAAAATCGAATTTTAAAAATGGCAAATTAATTATTTTAAATATTTTAGAGCTGTTAACAATTTTAAGTTTTCGATTAGGTGTTTGTTTTTGGTGCTTCATTAACTATATATTTGTATCTGTTGCTATGCTCTACAAGAGATTCTGGCATACCCAACGATAGATTTTTTCTCAATTATTTTTAAACTCCGTAATAATAATTACTCAAAAAAAACCTTAAAAAAAACAGAAAAAAAAACAACGATAATTTATGACATGTTCCGACCTCTTAGGTTAACCGGAAATAAAATATGCTAACAAATTTTTTTATTTATCTCTTTAGAAGAATTTATCAATTTAATTAAAGCGCATTTTTTAAGTTATGTCATTGCTTATAAAAATGTTGATCAATAGTTTATTTAATTGGATAATCGATGCCCAGACTACAATTAACAAAATAAACAATAAAATTACCAGGTGCTTAAAGAAAATTACTTGTCAAAATACAAAAAATGTTAAAATTAAATGTTGTTTTGAATAATCTCCGTAATTTTAGAATAACACCTACCTACTTATTACTTCTGAACTATTTATTTTTCTCTTGTTGCCGAGGCATTCTATGCCAACTATTAAAAGCGTGATAATATACTATACATATTATTAAGTGCGTAGAGAGTACAACAAATGAAGCACTTAAGCACAGTAATTTCTTATGAAACATATTTCTAAAAACAGCCATTTGCTTCTATAGACACTGCGCAATTTAAATTAATTTTGTAAATAATTAAAACAAAATATGAATTTTGCGCTAAAATTAAAACAGTTCACCAGTTAATAAAACTAGAAGAAATGCTTGGGGGCGGTTTTTCAGTGAACGATGGATTTCTTCACCTCATCCATGTCATTTTAAAAAATTTTTTAAATAGCATCCTACTTCTGCTGGTACTTTCTATTAAAAAACAAAAGAAATTTATAAAATAAAATTTAGAACCAAAAATTACTGTCGATGACTGTAAAATATTAATAGCATATTATATAATATTTCAAGTACTTTTCCGCCCAATAGATTATTAATTTTTATTTTCAAAATTTTGAATAGGTAATAAGTAATAAGGAATTAATAAAAGTATTACATTATTTGCTTCAATGCAGCCGCGTCACCGCAGGGAGGATGAAGGGGCAATGCCCCACAGGTGACAGTGAGTCTTGACTTTTATGAAAAAAGAAAAAGGTAATAAAAATTTTGGTTTGGAAAATATCTCGGTTTTCACATATAAGGAGCATTTGTATTTTAATCAAAGTGATAGAAATTTTTATAATAATTGATCATTAAAGATAATTAATCATAATTAGCATATTTTCGATGAAGTTACTTGTTTTGTGGTAGTAATGGCGATTTAATTCCAAGCTAATTATTTTTCTAAATATTACATGAGCATGTTTTTAAAATGACATATTCAAGTGAAATCGTTCAAGAATTTACTTTTTTCATCTTTGAAGGAATCTACACTATAATCAAGTTGTCATTTTACTTATTAAGTTGCAATTTTGTCGTATAATTTTAAACTTTTATTTTTCCTTTTTATTTAAATTCTTTATTCAGAAACGTCAAATTTTTTTATCTTGGTTATATAATAATTTTATATTAATTGCAAGAATAAGTAATTGCTAAAATTGTTACTGTTAACACGCAGATAACTTTAGGAGAGAGTTAAGAAATGTGTGCGTGAGATCTGGAAGTCAATATTAGATTTTAATTATGATCTTGAAGTAACTTCAACTAAATATTAATTACAAAGAATGGAGTCGTGAATCGTTTAGAAGCTCCTGCTGTTTTGCTGCTCACGCGTATTTTATAGAATTACAACTACACCTTAGAATTATCTACTACTCTTAATGTTGTGCAATGTGCATTAATCTACATGACAATTTGAAAAATAAATTACCGGGTGATATATAATAATCTCTACTTTGGCAATTTATTTTTGATTTTTTTTTAATTGTAATATTTGTTATATTTGCATGACGCTGTCTACATGTATTACTTTTTTTTTAATAATTACGTTTCAGTGGCTGTAATAATACGCCAAGAGCAACTTCTGCTATAAAGAACTACCAGTGGAAAATTATTTTGCATGTTATTACAGTATGCGGCTAATTCATGTACGAATAAACTACATTGTGACTTGTACATTTTTAATATAGAAAATACAATTTTAACTATAATATAGAGACGTTAATGTTCAATTTATTATATTAGCAAGTGAACTAAAGTTATCACGAAAACGGTAGAGTAATTTTGTAATACACATATTTAGCATTTTTTTAAAAATTATATTAACGTTATTTTAACGTTGTAACTATTTAATACTATGTTCCAGCTGCATAACTCACAATTAAAGAAAAACTACATTAAAAAATAAATGAATAAATAATAAGACTAATTAATGGAAAATAATCATTTTTGAATAAATTATTCAAGTCTTCACACTAAACACTAAAGGTAAACTACAGTACGTTAACAAAAATTGTCTAAATATTTTTAATTTATTTATTATTAATGTGAATAGCAGAAATACTCAACATATTATTTTAATTTTTGATTTTATTGACTGATATTTTAGTTTGCAATTATATTTTCATTTTGATAACATATAATCGCGGTACTTTAACTGATTATTTAAATCTAGCGACTCACTCAATCAAGCTTCAGCAACGCTTGGGTCAAATATAATATCATCTTCTGAAGAAGCCATTAATTAATGTTTATAAAAATTTGCTTAGTCACTAAAAATATGTTTAAAATCCATTGTATCTTCAGAACCCCATCAAAACATAATTAATCTGTTCGAAAAGTCAACACACTTAAAATACTTTGTTGCTTAACCTTTCTCAATTAACTCTGAAGGGTGGTGTAATACTTTTCTAGTTACCTAAACAATTTTACACAAGGTGCGGCCGTGGAATACAACACGTTTGAAATGCTATATTTAAATTTTGAAAAATTGCACTAAAACTTCCAAAATAACTTTCTACCACACTAACCTGATGTATTATGATTATTCAAAACTTTTCTGTTTTCTGTTCTAAAGTTTTAAAGTGAATGTTCTGTATATACACATAGACTAGTATATTACATATATAAGTTTGGGTGCTTATAGAGTTAAAATATTAAGTGTGTATCAAAGGGTTAATTGATTAAGAATGTACAATCACTTCAAGAATTTCAACGAATTCTTAATTTTTAAAAAATTTATTTTAAGAATTCTTGTTTACACAAAATTTTGGGTATCAACCCTTCATTTGGAAAAACAGCAGCAATCTTTGCGGTTGAAGTTTCTTAGGGTCTTCAAAGAAGATACCGAGAAAGATAATGAAAATGTGTATTTATAAAGACAAAAGGCAAAGTGGTGGAGATAACAGGAAATTTGTAAAGCTGCAAATATTGAGATGGCTGAGGCAACTAAAGAGAAGAGAGAATAAAAGCAGCAATAAAGAAGAAATAAAAAAGGGGGACTTAGAGTATGATGGACGAACAGTCTGACTAGTAATCCTGAAAGAATGCATGGATTGGTATAAGAAAATGAAAAGCAATTCATTTTATTCAAATAGATTGTTAAAGATTTCCTAAATAATGAATATTAGTAAATTTACATTAGTTAATTTTTTCGAATTACTATCTTCTATTTTTACCGATTTTGATTTCTTGCTTGTTACTGATAAATAGCAATAAATTATTGTTATTGCCGAATTATAAGAATTGGTATCTAAATTAGTAAGTTAATTAATTTCTTGAGAGCAAGAGTTCAATCAACATCATTTAGAGAGTATTTACGTATAATTTTGTAAATATTTTTGAAGTTTGAATATTTAAACTGTCTTTAACTATTTATTGTAAACTTAAAATAAAAATACTTTGTAAAGATCCGGTAAGTAAAATGTTCTCTTATTTAATTTTTATAACACTTGCTTATGCATTTTTAATTATTTCACGTGAAGAAATGATTGATGCGCGGTATGTAGCATTGCGAGAAAATTATACAAGATGAGTTTTTAGTATAAATTTCTTATATACCTACTCAATGTATGCTAAGAATACTTAAAGATATAAAATTAAAAAATAGCTAAAATTATTGTGCAACTATGGTGTAAAGAATACGATTTTATTTATCAAAATACGTACAATTTATAGGTAGGGAATAGGGGAGTGATGATTTTTTAAGAATATTGCATAAAAATTACATTTTAAATCATTTCATAAGTTTGCACAAAATTAATTTTAATTTTTTGTTTTTTTTTATTAAAATATTATTTTATGATATTTAAGGTTTAAAAATAATTTCCACCATGACTAGCTTTAATAAATCGTATTCAATTAGTTCAATTTATTTTAAACCAATCTTTTAAACCTCTTTTCAGAAATAACACAAATTTTGTTGTTTTCCAAAAAATCAATTGTTGCTGGTTTATCGGCATAATATTCTCATAAAAAGAATCAAATGGCGTCAATTCACATAATGATAACATAATGTTGTCATAAAATTTGTATTTCAATAAATTGTTTGGATGAAAAAGAACTTGGTGAACTACTTAAGGATTATGGCAAGATATGAGCTTCATCACGGATCAAAATTTTTCGACAAAAACAACAATGGTCTTGCGGCTTGATTTCATGAACAAATTAGATTTTATATGGGTGTAGACCAAGATCCTCATACAACATTTTTTATGTGCTAAAATATCTAAAACCAAGAAAGTTGTGAAAAAATCTTTTGCTTAAAGCACTTATATTTTCATTTGTACGTACAGTTCTTCGTCTTGTTGCTATTGCATAGAGTAGAGTAAAAAAACTTCAAAATTGATTGATAACTCGCCAAATAAATTGTTCAGTTGAGCGATCATGTATACCATAAAATTTACGAAGTGCTCCACATAATTATACTAGTATATAACTTTGACGAACAGAACATTGATTTTGGAAATCAAAATGCAAAATTTGCAAACGTTTTTTCTTGTTTTATCACTTTAAAAAAATCACGCTATCGTTCCGTTTATTACACCATCATCAGAACAAAGTTTTTAATATTTTTAAAATCTTTATTAATATTTTTTGGAAATTTTCTTATCCTAAATAAATAAATTTTTTATATTTATTTAGAATTTAATTTGTGACCTAAACTGAAAAATACGAGAACCTATGAATAATGTAATTTGAAATATATGCTGTTATTTTAAATTTAGACTATTAATTTTTAAAAAGTAAATTAATAATTAATTTTACTAGGTAAAAAATTTATTTTTTATTTATTTTCAAAAAATAAATAGATACATAAATAAAAGTAAACTAAAATTACTTATATTCTTTTATAATCTTTTTTTATGTTTGAAGAAATAATTATGTCCTACATAAACTGTTTTAAATGTCAACTTCTTCAACTTTTTAAAATATATTTCCTAAATGGGAGATACCGCTTGGATAGAATATTTATAAGTACGTGCTAAGTAAAAATAATAATTAATAATTATAACAAAATTATAAACGTAATAAACGCAATTTTAAAACCATTTAGTATATTTTATGGATAAACCATAAAACGTCATGCAATAAAATTACAGATAATCGAAAATTTTATTTATTTCAAAATTAATTACTTATATCTCGAAAACTGCATATTAATATATAACTAGTTAATTAATTAAAAATTGTTTTGATAAAATTGGTATACAAAATTTTGTATACTACTTCGTAATAGAAAATTACACGAAAGTCCACACAATTATACAATTTTATTACAATAATTTCTATTAAAACTTGAAAATATTTATTAAAGAGTTTGTTGAAGTTTAAATGAGTTACGAACGGTTATCGCCCTTATAAATTAAAACATGTGCTATTTTATTTGCATAAATAGGTACGGAGTATATTAATAATTATTTTTAATATTTCTTAAATAGCGACTTAACTTCTGAATAATGAATCAAATTGAAATAATTTTACGCTTTAAAATTTTTATATAATTAATTACCGTAAGATAGAAAATAATTGCACTAAATGTTATAAATCTTAAATTAAAACTGAGTAAGTATAGTTAGATTCTGTGAACTCTTTGCAGAGGATGCAAAATTCAATCAAGGGCGTTATGGTCCATTGAGCAGCGTAAGCTTTTTATAAAGATCCAGTTTTTAGATCTTCTATAAAGATTATTTTAGTTTATAGCAATTCACCATAAAACTATTCCACTAAATCTAAGTAATAACGTTTAGTTTGAAATTGGCTTACATTGTACTATAGTTATATGCTAAAACCAATTTCATTTAAAAATGGGAAGGAACGGAAATTTTGGCCAGAAGCAATAACATCAAATTTGCCCTAAGAGAATTTTTTGTGTAAATACAGTTAGTTACAATGTATAGTTAAGTTTTAAATTACATTTTTGCCTTGTAACTCCGTGAATTAAGTTAATCAAATTAAAATAATGATGAGTTCACAATTATCTGCTTGCTAGGTGAGTAATTAAAAAATTAAATAACAATACCTTATTGATGTAATGCTACATTTTTATAAATTGCATTTTTAGATTTTGTAATTGTAAAACTTGATTTTTATTTAATTCTTTATTTGCTTGAGGTTGGTGACCCATCAAGTCGACGGTGGCGTTGTTAATGCAAAATAAATTTTTAATTATTAACATTAATGACCATCTGCGAATGATAAAAGGAATAACTTCCGAAATGCTCGTTTGCATGTTCACTTATAATTAGTACCATTTATTAACGTGTAGTAACAATAAAATAATTTTAATATAAACATAATTTATATTAATTGGTTATTAATTAGTATCTTAATTCTAGCACAACACAGTTTAAATAATTCAGCGATATCGATATATATAAATAATTCGATATTTTGCAAACGTTGTCCGCAATTGCGTTTTGACTGATATTCGATTAGCAATCTTCCAATTTAAAATTACGCAAGCCAAAAACTGTGATTAATTAACCAAAATTATATCGAAAGTTCTAAGACTAAATAATTCTTGACATATTTTTTGGTTAATTTGTATTGTGAATAATTCTATTATATTGTCTAGGATCACGAGAAAGAATAGCAGAACGAAAACCGGTCAGCAGTACCTATTTATTTAATTATTTTCTTAAGTGAAACCCACAAAAATTGTTGTCTAATTTCTTTACTGATGATACTAATAGTCACTTAAAGTTATTGAAACCGTAACTAGATTTACCTCCATTCTTGTAACTAATTATTTAAATAATTTTAGTACATTTTCTTGCCTCATTTCTTTGATTAATTAGAATCGTTCTAAGTTAAATTATTTGTTTTATGATTTAAAATAAGCAGCTAGTAAAATTATAGCTTTGTACTTGAAGCTTATTAACGAGACAAGTATTAATTAGGAATGTTAAAATTTTCAGACTCTTAAATACCAAAACTAAAGTAAGTATTTAATTATTGTTACAATTACAAAAAGTATAATTATTAATTTTGTATAGGTAATTATTGTTTTGATTAAATTTATATAAAAACGAAAATCGTCATGACTATTAACTTTTTTAACGCAAAAACCTTAAGTTATAATAATACACTTTTTACGCTCAAGAATGTGAATTTATTTCTTTATGATTAAAATATTTTAAATTATATTGAGAATTTCAACAATTTAACTTTTTTTTAAATTCATAGGAGTTGTGGTCGGGTTTTGCAAGTTTCGTTGTCTATTCGCTCATTGAAATCACCAACTTCATTTTACTTTGAATGCAGATCAATGAATATGGCAAAAAATAAGTTTTAAAGCGCTTTTTCCGTATTAACTCGTGGTTATGTTTTATAGTATTTTAAAAAATTTGCAAGGCAGAACCTTAACGAGTTGAGCCCAGAAGCGACAACAAAATATTTAAAAATTATTCTTATGAAAAATCATGCACCTTTAACTACTAATTATTAAAATCAAAACCGTTGAATGCAAACAAGTTCACACAAGTTACTGAACTAATTAAAATGTGTAATTGTACGCTTATAATTCAAATTATGCAAAATATTATGTTTACAATTAAAAGAATTCTACATGATCGTTGCAGTTTGAGGTTCGAGATATCCATCTTCATTTAAATTAACTCAGAATTTAACCAAAAATTAACTTACCATGATTGTATTATTTCAAAAGTATAAATTTTAAAACTGAGATTTTATAGCACTAAGCAAAATCACAAAGGAAAGCGAATCCAAAAACAACTTGGACAATTCAATTGACAATCAACTAGGTTTTTTATGTACTCCAAAAGTTATCCGTCGCAATAACAGCTCGCGGATTCTTCGTTGACAGCCAACGGTCAGCTGTTAAAGAATCATCAGCATCGCGGTTCGCGAACGAGTGCTAGAAGAATAGCGGCCATCAAGTTGTTTCAAGAAAAACAAGAACTGGTCCGCTCCCGCCACTAGTTTCATTCTTGCTACCCTTGCAATGCTGGATAATATTATAATCTGCACTTTTTCCATTATTATATTTGGGGTATATTTTTCATTCTATGGTTATATTTTTAAACTCTTCCACGCATCAGGATAATAATTAAATCGATTCTCAATACTCGATGAAGGAGCATCTTGTATATAAATTAAGTATAAATTTATTATCATTTTTCAAATTATAAAGTGAGTTTCCTTCATTTCCATAAACAAAACTATGTCTTTATTATTATTTATTAATCTTCCTTTTGCCAGTAGTTACTAACTGGTTAATTTATTTCACCATATATGGAATCATCAACATTTTCAAAAATTATAGTTAAGTGTTACTGTTTTCAGTTTATAGTTAATATAATTATAGTAGATAAAAAAATTAAAGCTGGTGTTTTATAGTTGTGCCGTTATACCTATGCAGTAGTTAAAAAACTTGTCCATATTTTTACAACTCAGCAGCTACGATTAACAAAAATTAAATTTATTTAATTTAAATCTAAGCAGTCAATACATTTATTGGTTCAGCTAAATTTCAATTAAAAGTAAGTTATAAATTAAACCTAATTAAAAGAAGATATTCTCGCAATTTAAAATGTTCTTTTATTACTAAAAATGTTTTATTGCTAAAAAATAACGATATAAAATTTAAATTAATTTAGTTTAATTTAAGTGTATTAAATCAACTTATAACGTAATATGAAGACATTATATTAAAATGTAAGCTAAAAGTTGCAAATTTTTATAATTTCTAGAATTGTTTATATTTTATTTAATTTTTTATGATTTGAATGTATACTATAATAAAAATTTGTTTTTATTCTAAGAATGTTGCATTCTAAATTTTTTTAAAGTCATTTTTTAAAATTTGTGTCCAGCCTAGTAAAATAACTCATGATTAATTTCTTTTCTAATGGCGCAATTTCCTATTTTGAATTTAAGGAGGAATTTGTTTTTGATGTGTAACATCTTTCCGCTCGCTTATGGGGGTAATTTCGTGAAATGTGACGGAAATGTGAAACAGGAAGCCAGAAAAGCGCGCGCTATTTGATTTGACTAATTATCGGAATACATAAATAGAATTTGTATTATAAAATGCCATTAAAAAAACTTTGTCCGGCGTGAAGTTTGAACTCGCGATCACCAAATGATGTAATTATGTTTCAAGCACATAATACACCTCTCTATAGAGAGTTAATCTAATAAAATTGTTTTAATTCGTATTATCTGTTACAGATTGTGCTTGCTGGTAACGTAATGCCGTTCCATCTACTTTGCAATTTTTAAATGATTTATAATTAATAATTATTTCAAATAATAATTTTGCTTACTACCACGGTGTGATGTCTGATGTTACACATCATATCCGAGTTCTGTAAGGCTCGCTCGCTGGTAATAAATTATTTAATTTTGCAATCTAAGTGTATTATTTATATCTATTGTATCTTATTACGTTACTTTTTATGATTTGGCGCCGACGGTAATTTAACATCTTCATTTATGTACTTCAACTAGAAGGAATTTTCCGATTCTTTTTTTCTGCTTTTTATTTATTACTTGCTCCATTAAGTTAGCTAAAGGCATTGTCGAAATAACCCCCTAAGTTAGGGAATGTTTCAGCTATTCCTTGTTTCGTGGTTTTACATTGTAACAACTTAACTTAGTCTTAGATTACAGCCTAGTTTACATATTAACTTGTAACTAAGTGTAACTATTAAGATAAAGCTTAGCTTAAGGATTAGTTAGAGCTCAGCTTTTGGCTTAGTAAAGATTTATTTTAGTACTTAGAACTTAAACTTAAAGCTTAACTTGACGCTTAGCTTGTAACTTAGCTAGAGACTTGGCTTAAAGCTTAGCTTCCGTAGTCTAGCTTAACAAATAGTTCACTTATTGTTTACTTTCTATTTACTATAATTTACTGTAAATGTTTATTGTAAACAATATTTATTTAAGTACTTATTTATTTAAATTTCTTCAAAATTAACATTCAATATCCTTCAATTATTGTAAAAACAATGTAAAGCATATTTTTAGTAGAAACAGTTCATTCTTATAATGACATTACTAGAGGTAGGTATAACTTTAAATAATTACAAAAATTTTGAAAACATTTCATTGTTTTGATCATTGTTTTAAAAACAAAGTTTTTAATATAAAAAATATAATATAAAATAACGTCTGCTTACTTGTAAAATATTTTAAGTCTGATTGACAAAACTTTTCAGAAGACAAGAATTTTACATAATTATTATTTATTATTTATATAATATTATTTAGACATAAAAATAATCTTAGAATGAACAAGCTTAATAATAAAAATATTATTAAACATTTTTTAATTAACTTGTTCAATCTAAGATTATTGAATTTAATTATATCACAAGTTAAAAAATTAATTTATTAAATTCTTCTTTTCTTTTATTATTATTATTTATTATAATTATTATTATTATTTTAATTCTTATTTTGGAATTCTGACATAAAATTTTTATGAGACACTACAAAAATATAGTTTTATGTTTGATTAAAATATTTTACGAGTATTTCATAATTTTCATAATTATTGAAGAATTTTGGCAAAAATAAGACTCACCAGGATACATATTAGGAACGGATTTACAAGTTGTCGCCTGAGAAACGGTATGGGGTGGTATAAGTTTTTCACAATTATATCGGGACAAATTTAATACATGATTTAAGGGGTAAAACCACTGTAACAGCTGTAAAAAGAGCGTTTTTCTGACAATTTTTTTTATATAGAAGAAAAGGTAGTAGAATAATAATATTCGAAGTAGGTATTCAGTATATATTTAAGTATTAAACAAAAAATTATCATCTAAAAATATTAAGAAATGGTGACACCGGAGCCATTCTCGCGAGGGTTATTTAATTTGAAGCGCTCTGCGGTACGCAGTGTAGCTTGTCCAAATTTGAATCTAAAATAAAACAAAAAAATTCACTTAATCTACATCTACAGAAATACGTACGGAATTTTAAAAATATTGATTTTTGTGTGATTGGCGGGTATTTGAATGAAAACTTTCAATTTTCGACACAAAAATCGGTAATCATTTGTTAATAAATAATGTATAAATCAACTTATTGAAAATTCCGTACGTATTTCTCTTCAAAATATTATTATAAAGATATTGTCAAAAATTCGAACGAAAAAAACAAAAATTGTTGGAGTTATGCTGCGTGCCGTTTTGAAAAATCGTGTTTCGAGAAAAATCGTGTTTAATATTGAAATGTGTTATAGACGTAAAAAAAATTAAAAATTTGACTGTTTGAAATTGTTTACCTTTAATCTGGTATCCCAGGACCATAAAGGTGCTCTTCCACATTAAAATATTCTTCCTCGTTCTCTTTTATCGAAGTTTTTATACTAGAACGTGCGTTTTTTGCCGCATATGTCAAAGACTGCTCGGCAGGTTTGTTCCGCTTAGTATCGACTTCTAGACAAAAACTGTATGATTTCTTTCTTTCCTTGCTCCGGTATACCTTTGAGTTACTCATTGTAACTAAAGAACACTTTGAAATTACAAATCCACTGTTAAAAACCAGCACTACACACAAATACCGTGATTTCATGATTTGCGACGAAATCAAAAATCCGTTTAACAAAGTGTAAATATAGTGTCGTGAAACAAAATATTCCGACCCACCCTGTGCTAAATTTGTAAAAATTTGTTAATTTTATTTTTAAACGTTTAAATTGGAAAAGTACAGAGTGGGGAGAAAGGATAGAGATATGGGCTTTTTGTGCCAACTATGGCCGTTAGCGGGTGCGTGATTTTGTATCCCCGCTGAATTTTGAGATTTGTGATATCATTTTGAGAATTGTGAGTAATATTATAATTATTTTGATTTAAATAAAGTGATTTTGATGCGAATGCATTATTGCGTGTTTTTGGATAAATTTTTGATATTTGTAATTGAATAATTTTATGATACGTTGCTACCGAGCGGTAGTTGATTTGAGAGTTTTGATTGATTTGATTGATTTGGAAAGAATAATTGAAATTATAAAATTCGAAAATTGGTGTATGATTGGAAAGTTTACAATTACATTTGTACGAGCAAATGTGCGATGGTGATAAGAAGGCGATTTGGATAAGCGTTAAAATGAAAAGTACGAGCCCAGTAAGGTTTCACATTGAATTATATTTGAATTTATTTACGATTTATTAATTATTTTTGAAGAAGATTTAATTTGGAGAATTTATTAAATTTTTTGGATTGGTCAGCATTTTATTCCAAATTGAATTTTTGATTTTTGAAGAAATTATTTGTTTGGATTAAAAGGATTTTTATTTTATTTTGAAAGTTATTTTTTGCGCCTAGACAGTGGGGCAGAATTTGATATCATCACATCTTAAATTGGCGCCCAGACAGTGGGACAGAAATATCATTACATCTTTTTGGCACCACGGCGCAGGGACGTTTCGTTTTCAATTTTTTACAATAATTTAAAATGGATATCATTTTAACAGATAAAAATAATACAGAAATGGATCAATTCGATAGATTTTTCAATGCTATTCAAAGCATAAATGAAAAATTAGAAAGCACAAATGAAAAATTAAATGAAAATCAAAAAAAAAACGGACAAAATAATTGAAGAAATGAATAGGAGTTTTCTGCGCATTGAGGGTAAATTTGGAAAAGAATTTATGGAAGAAAAAAAGTTCAATGAAGACGAAAAAGAGTTGTTTGCAATGTTTGAAAAAGAAGAGCAAGAAGAAAATGAACCAGTGATGAAAGATGGCGAACAAAAAAAAAATGAACCTATGGAAGAAAAAAAAGTATTATTTGATGAAAAAACAGAATTATTTATAGAAGAGCTAAAAGAAAATGAAACGATTGAACGAGAAGAAAAAGCATTTTTTGAAGAAAAAGTGTCCAATGACGATGAAAATGAGTTTTTTGAATTTTTTGAAAAGGAAAAGCAAGAAAAAGAATCATTGATAGAAAGAAAAGAAGATCTGACGTTAAAAACAGAGCAAGAAATTAAAATCGGAAAGAGGCAGGATTATAATGAAAAGAAATCAACGTTAAAAAGAAACAAAAAGAAAATTTGGAAGTATTCGAGTCGGGGGCAACAGAAGATGATGCCGGTAAAATGGACGCCGCGTACAAAAATAATTCTATGGAAGGTGAGAAGAGCAAAATGATCAAGAACATGCGATTTGCAAGAGAACAATTTTTTTTTGATTTTTGAATTGATTTTATTTTTCATATTTTTAAATAGGTCCAAATTGTAAACAATTGGTTTTTAATCACTTTTGATATTTTTGTTTTGTAGCACGACGTTGAGATTTGCAAATTTTCGTTCTGAACTGCGCCCATAACTCCAATTCGCACGGGGGCTTTAAGATGTCGTGAAACAAAATATTCCGACCCACCCTGTGCTAAATTTGTAAAAATTTGTTAATTTTATTTTTAAACGTTTAAATTGGAAAAGTACAGAGTGGGGAGAAAGGATAGAGATAGAGGCTTCTTGTGCTAACCATGGCCGACAGCGGGTGCAAGATTTTGTTTGCCCGCTGAATTTGATTTTTGATACGCTGAGTTTTGATATTATTTTGAAATTGTAAGTAATTATTTTGATTTAAATAAAGTGAAATTTATGCGAATGCATTATTGCGCCTCTTTTGAATGATAATTTTTGATGTTTGTAATTGAATATTTTTTTGATACGTTGCTACCGAACGGTAGTAGATTTGATTGGATTGGTTACTTGGGAAAGAAAGAAATTCAAAGTATAAATTTGAATTTGCATTATAACATTGGAAATTAAAATTATTTGTAAGAGCGAGCGTGTGTCCAGATAGATAAGCCGACGTTTTGGATAAGGATAAATTTAAAAGTACGAGCCCAATAAAATTTTATATTACATTGGATATAATTTGAATTTGGATAATTTATTTTAGAAGAAGATTTATTTTGGAGTATTTATTTATTTGCATTGGAAGAATTTTTATTTTATTTTGAAAACGAAGACAATATCGTTACAGGAATTCGCTCCTGAGGTCGAATTGCTCCACCGCGATAAGAGCTAGTCGAGGTATTTTTTTTGAGTTTGGTAAAGGGTTTGATTGATAATAAAAAAAGGAAAAATCAATCAAATACCACCACAATAGATTTAAAACATAAAAATTATATTCTTCTTGCACATATAGTGATATTACACTAAAAAAAAAACATAAAATAACCCATTGGGCTCAATCTTTCTAGTAGGGATTAATTTGTAGCAGATAGTTCTTACGCAGCAATCCGACACGCTTAGGGTACAAGCTAGAAATTTTATTAAACAAATTTTTTTCAGAACCTTCTAGAAGGTTCAAAGTATTTTTTAAGCCAATAAAAAAAAATTTGATTTTCTGAAAAATTTTCTATGGTTTTACACCTTAAGTAAAAAACTCAATTTTGCTAAAAATCTGACTTAGAAGGTTTTACAAGTAAGCCGACGATAAAATAAATTACAAACATTACATAAAAAAATATTTAATTATTATTATATTGAACTATTTAAACTAAAAAAAATATTTGCTCTACACATGGATTAAATTTATTGGAATCAAACAGGAATACATACCTACCTAAATGTGATTATAAGAACCGGCCGGCGCTTAATATGTAGGTAATAGATTTTTGTTACAAATTATGCAAGTCATAAATAAATAATTAACAACTTTATAACGGAATCTTAATGCACTTCTTGTTTAAAATAATTTAAATATTAAACAGGATATATCCCTGTAATTACTGAAAAATTTGAATAAGAAGTTTGGAAGGTAGATACAATTTTCAAATAATTTTGTTAAAATGTAATTAGTAACATGCACGATGCGTTATTACTTCTATATTAAGTATCTTTACTTCACGTACTTTTTTAATTTTTAAGTTAGCAAAAATAAATTAAATAAACCAGTAGCTTAACAAAAAAAGCTTAATTTTAATCATAATAAATAAACGAGATCTTTGAAAATTACACCAATTAAAATAGTTTAATTTGCGTTTGGAATGTATTAAAAGTAAAATAATTACACTTGAAGTGATATAGAAATGCTTCCAACTTGATATTTTGAAGTTTAAATTAATTACTACTAGTTTTTTTTTATCATTTTAAGCTTCTAAATATTTAAACCGCAATTAATCTACTTAATAATGATTTTTTATTTAGTTAGGAAGTAGATATCTATAATTATTATTGCTGAATTAATTTACCTGACAAACAATTATATAATTCTTGATGACAAATCTCACTTGAAAGAAATAGAAAATTTTAAATTCTTAAATTTATATATTATTGTAGTGTTATCTTTATTAATAATATATTTTACAACGATACGTATCTTTGAATAAAACTACGTTTTACGAGTAATTTTACTAAATTTTCAGGAAAATTTTATGACTTTATATTGTGATTTTATTTTAACTAATTGAATTAATTTAAGATTTTCTCTAATATTCGGGTTTATTTTACTTTAAAATTTGACTTGATATGAATTCATTTCATTAACTTTATAGAATTTTTAAAACATTTTATCGAACGGTGATCAATGAGCTGTAAAAAATCAAATTTATACATATATATTTATCGCTTAACTTTAGTATATCAACTTTTACAATCAACCGATGGATGGATAACATTATTCTAAACAAATTTGTGCTTCAATTTGTACCAAATTTGAATCAAAGGAAAATAACTTTTTTTCAATTTCGACATGGTCACCAAGTGTAAACCTCATCGCATCTTCCATTGTTTGATTTTGATTGTGCAAAATTTGATCACTGCATCGGTCGTAATGAAGTATACTAACTGTTAATTGTGAAGCTGTACTTGTGATCTAATTTATAATTTGTGAATATTATTATAATATTGACCTTTATGTGAAAAGTCGATGCATGGTAGAACAAATTTTACCTTTTACTTTAACTCAAAATTTCATTTAGTTCTATTTTACTCATACTTATCTTGCATAAGATTCTGAAGGAATACCATAACATATGCATAGAAAATGACAAAGAACGTCGTGGATTTTTAAACCTAAATACTACAACTAACTTGACAATGTTCAAACCTGATGAACATTAGAGTTTGATGAACAAAACTTTGGGGGTTTTTCCCTATCCAGATAATGTGTGAGAAAAAAGCAGCCGGTTTAACAAAAATTCATAGGCGTTTATATGGTTTATACGTAATCGATTACAATTTACTGTTATTCGATCAGTTTTATTACAAAACCGTAATTTCAGAAAATTAATTTATTTTTGTTTATAAGAATAAGTCTGACTAATTAAGTTATATCATTAATATCAATTTTAAGCTATTTGAAATTGAAAATCATATCTAAAGTAATAATGTTCAATATTTACCATTTCAAAGTTGTTTTAAAATTAATTAAATTATTTGTACTAAATAAATATGATCATTAAATAAATGCTTGCAGAATGCACTGAAAGGCCATTATTAGTGGTGATTACCTTCTTATGTACATTAGGTACTCAAATCAATCGAGCATTTGAAATTTACACCTAAGTTAATTAATGGATCAAAATCATTAAATTCAAAAATAAAATAAAATTTAATTATAATTAGTTTTAAAATAATAATTAATAAACAAAGTGTTGAAGATTTTCTATTTATATTCTAATTGAAAATACATAAAAATGGTAAATGAAATTGCGAAGAGCAAGTTTCACATCAAGTTAGACTTGCATATAATATATTATCTTTAAAATTCAGTAGGTACACTTTAATATTCTTCAATATTGCAGGCATAATTGGCTTTAAAACCGGCAGCACTCTACTCTAACAAACCTTGCAAAATGATTTTTCTAAAAAATTAATCGTTGTTTAATTAATTTTAAGTCAAATGTTATAATTCAATAAATTAAATTTTAATTAAAAGCTATTAACATTTGTTTTTGCCAGTTTTCTCTTAGATTTTTCAATAATTACTAAGTTTTTATTGGTTAGTTTATCCACGACGTGTCGATGTTCGCCAGAAATTTGGGCTACAAAATTTTGGGAAGTAACTCCAAACTTAACTATTGATCATACCAAGTCACTACTGTGCAAAAATTAATATTTAGTTTTTAATATGCATTTGCAAATAAATATGCATAAAAAGGTGGGTCAGCGACATTGTTCGGAACGCGGAATGGGATGACAAGGTCGTAGTCCGTGGCTAGCATTAGGTATGGTGTAACTTCGTTAATCCGACATACCAATACTAATCCAAATCAAATCTGAAGTGGAAATATTTATTTTAACCTTTAAAATAATTTATTATATAAAAATATATTTAATACTGAAATCAACAAATGATTAGAGGTTTGGCAAAATTATACATTATCAGGAATGAGAAATTGTAGTTCTACTATAGTCCTAATGGTGATTAAAAACTAACAATAGGAAGAGGTATTTAAAGAAGATAACGAAAAATCGTTTCATAAATTATTACATTGTCTTCTAACGAATTACTTTGGCTTTGACCAAGTTAAAGGCCACCGTCAAGGATGTTTTAAATTTGTAGTACATAGAGGATATTATTGAGATCAATAAAAACATAAATTTTTAATGTTACAAAGTTGACTTAATAAATTTACATTTAATTAAAAACAATTAAATAATTAAGATAAACCATACAGAAAAATTCAATCTATGAGGTGAAAACATAATTTTTTTTATTATTTTCCATTGATAAATACAATTTTGACATTTTTAGATAAATTGTTGAATTTTTCCAAATTGCTTTATATCTCACTACTTGATTTATTTTGTTCTTATAATAAATTTTACTGGCAATATTATAATAATATAGTTATAAAAATTTATTACTTTTTACTAATATTATATTATATTTTTGAATATTGGATTGTAAAAAAATTTAATAATTTAAACTTTTCGAGTACGAATTTTTGAGATCTTACTGTAATTATTATTTTACCTGTTTTACATACGTATTACTTAATGTTAACGGAATTAATTCTATTTGCATTCTCTTTGATTTGGTAGCAATTCGTAGTACTTACCTGTATGCAAGAATTGCATTTTAAGTAGATCTTTTATTGTAATTTTCGGATAACTTTCGCAAAAAAATTCAACAACTATCCTGCATTTATGATCAGGTCGATTGATAGTTCAGTTTTAATTTCTTTGGTTTAAAAGTTTAAATTTTTTAATAATATATAGTTACATACATAATACCTACTATCAATTCTTCTTTGTATGGTTAAACTCAACCGCTTTTTCTATCCAGTACTCACTCACTAAAATCATAGCTTAGTTATTGATTTATTAAGGAATCCGTCTGAGATTTTATTTAAAAATATGTTTAATTGTTCTTAAACCAAACTAATATTTTCTTGCTGTTGTAGAAATAAGAGAATATTCTAAATCAAACGATACCTTTAAAAAAAACAATTTAAATTTTTTTTTAATAATTTGATCTAAGCCAATTTAATTGAAAATATTATTTTCTTAAATCAAAGAAATATTTTTAAGCGGTATTTACTTAAATTAAATATATTTATTATTTGTTTTTTTATATGTACTATGCAGATCTGCATAATTCCTGAGTACAAACCAATTTACCTTTGTCGCTTTTATATTTAATTTTAGATTTGTTAATTAAATCGAATTAAATTGATTAAAGATTAAATCGTTGATTTAATTTATGGTCTTCTGCTCAAAATTTATGTTTAAATTTTCAACTCAATGTACTTGTTTTCTGCTATGTCGTATTGTTTTAATATATTAAAACATTTTGAATAAACTGAATCAAGGGCAAACACAGTCATAGGTTATGGAAATTAATTTGGTGTAATTAAATCTTTTTCTTTAATTTTAAAGAGTCATAGAAGATAGTAGTTACTCATCCTATTATTACCCCTTGAATCCGCCATTGGATTGAATTTATATGTATTTGCCTAGTTAACCATTATTAAAAACAATTAAAGTCTGTTAAAAACAACCGAAGAGGGAATACATAGTATTACAAAGTTTTGTATAATGGATTACTATTTATGTGTTTTCAGTAAATTCTTCTGGATTTCCTCAGATGTTCTTAAATTTCTGTAAATTTCCTTAAAGTGTTTTAAATTGCTGGAATGTTCACATATTTCTCAGTTTGCAAAAGTGCAAAAGAGTTATTGCATTTATATATCTTTTTTAATTTTTCGGATTTTCTAGAATTTCCTAAAATAAAACAAAAAATGATAGTAAATTGCAATGATTAAGTAGATACAAATAAATAATAAAAAATACTGTGAAAAAATGCACTAAAAGGTAAAAAATAATTACGTTATTTGGTTACTTCAACTAGCTGGTATAGGAGGTCAATTATTGTAATCTTTGCAGTCGGTGCTGGCCAAGTTTTTAAGAAATTTAGTTTTAGTAATTTAGCCAGATTGACTGGCCACCTATGCCAGCTAGTTGAGGTAACTAAATAACGTAATTATTTTTTAATTTTTAGTACATTTTTTCACAATAGTTTTTTTTAAAGTCGGATTTATTTTTTTTTTTAATTTTTTATTTTATGATTTTTAGTGCATATTGCGTTCCGTAACTATTTGTCGAAAGCGAGTATGGGTAGACCTACTAAACGCGAAAAGAATTTTGAAAATTCGATCATAGTTGATATTATGTTGATATGTATATGTATTTACTATTTACCTTATACTTAACGTACTACTTAGAAAATTAATAAAAGTAGGGTACTTAAGAAAAGTTGTGACTCACCGGGTAAGAGTAGGTAATATAAAACAGGTACAGGTACTCAGTACTTAATGCGTTATTAAGCCGATTTTGAGGAGAGTTGAGGAAAACTTTGACGGTTTTTCCGATTTATCTTCGAAGTTCAAGGTCGAATACGAATGAAATTATAATGGAACCAACTTGGAACTATACTTGATTTAACGTCGAAAAAATTTTGAAAATCGGTTTATAAATGACAGAGTTCTGGGGTAACAAACATAAAAAAAAACAAGTGGTACTCGGGTTGTCTGTAAAGTCGGTTTACGGACGATAATTTTACGTGATAACGACATAAGAAAACATAGATGAAAAATTGCATACTTTTATTAATTGAATTGAATTATGTTTATGTAACAGATAATACGAATTAAAACAATGTTATTACATTAACCCTCAATAGCCTAGTGCGTTATGTGCTTGAAACATAATTATATCATTTGGTGATCGCAACCTCACGCCAGACAAACTTTTTATAATGGCATTTTGTAATTCAAATGATGTCTATGTATGATGCAAAGCCGATCGTGCCTCTCTATCGCTTGTTCCGCGCTCTCACTTGCACGCATGACTCAGGCGGAACGTGACAATGAGTCATGTTTTTTCGTGCGTGCAGTTGGTATATCGATTTATAAGACGTTATCACGTCAAAAAATACAACCGAATTGATAACCTCCTCCTTTTTTAAAGTCGGTTAATAAATAAATAAATGGAAATACTTTTATCTTAAACCAAACAAATATTTATAATTTTATAAAAAATATTATTATTTGTTATTATTATTAATATAATTCAATAATCTGTAATAGAACAAGTTAACTGAATAATATTTGATAATGTTTTTTATCATTAAGCTTTCTGCGTAGTTTAACGCTTTCATCAGAATATTTATTAATACAATTCCAGATTATTGAATTAAATCAGATCACAACTTAAAAATTAATATATTTAAATATTATTAATATAATCTTTTTGCACCTTATTCTAATCAATGTATGAACAAGCAGAGTACGTGACACTTACTGATTTAAGAAATGCTTAAATTTTAAGTATAGGTGGTGTAAACAAATTATATTAATTATATTAATGTAAACCTAAGTCGATCAAGGTGTTATGTCGCAAACTGGAAATTGTGATTAAATCTAGAAAGAGGAATTGTAAATTTTTTGTATATTTTTTGCTAGTCACCTTTAGTTTTTTTCATAACATAAAAATAAAAAGTAACATACACACTATAACTTCTACCTTTTTTTAATATTTCTTATTTCATTTTGTGACATAATTTTTTTATCTACTTGGGTTTTCAATTTTCAAAGTTTTCAAGCACTTTGTTTTTAGTTATTTTAAAGAGTTAACCAATTATTATAATACATTATATACTTTTATATTTAAATAAACACTGCATAGCCAGAAAGTTTCGCTTATGGAACAATAAATACAAAATACAAATACAATAAATACAAATGGTACAACATTGCTTGAATAAGTTTTATCATGTAATTTGCATTTAAAATGATCGAATTGAAAGATATGTTGAGAAAATGGAAATTTATCAAATTGTTAACAGTGGATAAACCTCCTTTATTTACTAAAATGCATTAGTTTTACAATGCTTATGTTTCTTCATTACTTTATAGAAGACATAGTTGAACTTTAACTGGTCATGTATTCAAGTCGTTTTCTTAACACCTGCTCGACATATTTCTTGAATAAAGGCAGGTTAGACATCGGATCGAGTGATCAAACAAGCACTAAAACCGATTTGATCAGTTCATGATGCGTACAAAATAGTTTTCAAATTTTTATAACAGCTAATATTCATTAAAAAAATTAAAGGAGACATGCGTTATAGCTACAAAATTTTAATTTTTATTATATACAGAATGTTGACAAAGTTACGGCCTCAATTATTTCTTTCAAGATTTCATTCTACCAATTTATAATTTTTGATTATGAATTAATAATTCTGCTTGAAACTTATTTTTTTAAATCAAATAAATAACTTATTATAAGTTATAAGTTTAAACAAATCATTCTGTAATTAATTATTTAAACCTGGCATGATATAATAAATATAGAATCACTGCACATCATATATTATAAAATTATTTATTTTTTGAAGTTTATAAAGAAAATTGCTGTTAACAGTTTGATAAAGAAAATGTCTTGTACCTAATAAATTTAAATATCTAAAATCCATTAAGAAAATGTCAAAATTAATGTCTAAATGAAATGTTTGGAATAGCAGAATGTAAAAGGACTTTATTGTAATAAATACTACCTATATGTAATTTCTTGTTTTTCATCACTGTAATATTTTATTGTTTATCAGAAAATCGTCCATTAATGTGTCAAGTTTTACGTCTATGATTACATTTTCTAGCGAAGCAACTAAAAGACTGGACATATGAAAATTCACATTAAAACTTATAATAATCGTAAAATCAATAGACAATACGACAAGCTCGATTTATTTGATGGCTTTTAATTGTACTACAATGGAAAATTACGTGGATTGCGTAGTTTTGCGCTTAGTGGGCTGAAAGAAACGGGTATACAACAAAATATGCTTAATAAAAGTTATAAAATTCGGTTCGATTAGAAGCTATTTAGATATCAGAAACTTGGAAACAACCTACGAACTACAAAAGTTGTTATGATGCGAATATTTTATTTATTCTCATTAGCATGAGGCAAGAGATTGTTGTACGGTTAAAATTTATAAGCGAGGAATAAATGGAAAACACTGAAATTCCTTAGAAATCAGAAGTTGGAAAAGCAAAATAAAAGGTCGTCGAACTTTCAAATGGGAAAATCAAATTTTTTGTCAAGTCTGTAAGTTATTGTAATTCTGTGGTATTGTTTAAAATTCCCGGACCTGTGTACAATAATTTTTAAGGATAATGGAAAAACTGTATTAAATAAAAAACTTTTACATTATACTGTATTTATTTTAGTCTGAAAATAGTTTGTAATCTAAAGAGAGAACTCAAATTAAACAAAAAAGCAAATTTACATTACAATCCTAAACGTTTTCCTGTGGGGAAGTTTTTGTATGATTATAGATTAGTTCCATGCAATTACGAAACACAATTTATTGATTTTTTGCTTATCAGATAAAAATAAAATCAAATTAAAGTGGCATTGTTTTGGTACAATACTATTTTTCTTCCATATGCAAATTAGTCGCGAAGACAGATTTAGATTGTATTTAAGTAATACTTATGCAAATAAAGTAGTAGTCGCCAGTAAACAGTGCTATAGTCGAGATAAAATACAACAGCTGTTTAGTTAAAAAAAGCGCAAGTAGTGATGAAGTACGTGTAAATAAAAAATAAAACAAAAAGTAAGAAATTAATATTTAAAAGAAAATATAAACTAAATCACAGAAAACATTTTTCTTCTATCGTATGAAATACTTTCAGTTAATAAAACATTAGTTGCTAGAGATGATAAAATAAATTACAATTTTTGATTTTGTGTTTCTACTTATTCTAAAACATTGCTAATACATCATTATGCTATTGATGTACATAGGTAGGCATACCGTAACAAGAAAATGTACCATCTTATTATTTTACCTAATTTGTTAGTTTGTATAAATCTTAATTTATTTAATTACTTGAGAACTTAGCACCTGCATGTTTAAAATGCAATGCTGTGCACCATGTTCACAAATAATAATCTTGAAACTTTTTGTTTTCGTGTAGCCAAAGAACTTTTATTGTGTTTTACTATTAACATTAAAATAAATTCTATACTGCCAATAGTTATTCTATGAGAGCATTCTAGTGTAATAAACGATAACATCAGATTTATACGCAAGTTTGCTAAAACATAATCTATAAATTTTCTGTCGTTTAAAACATAACTCAAATACATAAATTACCAAGTATGATTTTCTACTATTTATATAAACCAAAGTACATCAATTATTTTCCAGTTTACAATTTGTATCACTGAAATTTCAATTCGAAAATAAACATCGTAAACATTAAATATTAAAATTAAAAATAAAAGTTCAGATAATTGAGTACAAAAAATGTCATAAATAAGATTCGATCTTACGTCGCCGTCGTCTTGGCTGTTTTGAATTAGGCCAGAGCACTTATAACTTTAAATTTTCATAATTAATAAATTATGCTAATTTTAAAAGTCAATACTTGCATTAAGCATTGCTCCTAGCAATGTTTGTCGTATTAACTGTACAATACAAAATTAATACTAATTATTTTATATTATTTTGAACATCTACTTAATTCTACTTTCTTGAATGTTTTTGAAATTTCTTATTGTTACTTTACCAGCAAACATGCCTATTGAGTAAGTAACTTTTAAAAATTTACTACAAAATATACTACTATAATAGTATAGTGCTAATATCTTTAATTTTTAAAAATTCCCACAGTCAATGCGGAATGTGGTTAAGCAGCTTCCGACTTACCTAAACCATCCCACTTGTTAATCATTTTAGTAATTGCTAATGACCAATAACGGTTTTTGTCATCTGTTCGTAATTGTATTGCAACTGACATATCAAGTTTAGTAAGAAAATAGTAGTTTAAGAGATCTAGAAAAACCTTTCAGCATGCGTCGAATAGGTTACAGAAAAATTTATCACAAATAATTACATACTTAATTAACGTCCAAATTGTAAAGACACCAAACAAGCTTGTATAACATGATCATTATGTATTTTATTCTAAAAAGGATAACTTGTACACTAAAAAAGTTCTTGTTAAATTTTAATTATGTTGACGCGACAATATAGGATAAGCATAATATACTACGATATTACCACTAATCTATTCTATAAATCCGATATTAATTATACGATACTAAATTTCTAGGCTTTTTTTAGTAAAAATATGTTGTTTATGAGTGATAGGGAACTAGACTCATTCCTTAACCTCCACCTTGTAGGACCGTTCCTTCTGCCTTCTGATCGATAGTAGACTTTAGATCGCAGCAGTGTATCAGACGCGACGAGGATTTGAACCGTGGTTTGCACATTTCAAAGTGATTCGCGCCCACCCGGTATATTTTGATAGAAAATTATATTTTATGAAGTTTAAATGATAAGATTGTAAAATTAGAAAGGTGGGGGAAATGAGAAGAAATGGATGGCTTTTTGCCAAATATGGCCACCCATGCCGGTCGTTGATTTTTGGCTCAGTGAGATATTTTTGAGATTTTGTTAATCATAAATTGTGGGTAATAATTTGGATTTATTTTGAATAAAGTAAATTTGATGCATCTGCAGTACTGTGTAGTTTTTTGAAATTTGGAATTATTTTGGATATTTTGTTTGCGATTTGCTCCTGAGCGTTAGCAAGGTGATTCGATTGATAGAAGATTTTTGATGTTTGAAATAATTGAATTTGAATTAGGGTAGGGGTTTGTAGGAGTGCGAACTTTCACGATTTGATGTTATAGAAATAAAGTAAAATACATCAAGTTAAAGTTACTATCGTATATTAACTTCTTAGGTATCTGGCTACAGAAAAACTATTAAAAAATTAACGAACAATAGACGGTAAAGAAATAAATTAAAAAAATTGCAAGGCATTCGTTTGCGCACTCTTGTACTATGTAGTGAACAAGAATGCGCATGCAGACGTGCAAGAACATAATTCAACATAATTGAGGATGTCGACGTAACAAAACATCTTCAACAATTTCGTCATCTTGCTCTGAGTCCAAACCATTCTAATTTAGTAAATACATTATATTAAGCACTTTGTATTATAATTTTAAAATCATAAATAATTCGTTGGTGCTTTTCATGAAATTTTATAAATAAAATTATAAACTCAGATATCTAACCTAAAAATAAATTAAGAAATTAAGTTATATTAATAAATTAAGTTAAGAATTAATATATTTAAAAATAAATTATTGTTTAAGGCCTCGCCACATAGCTTGTGTTATGCTATGCTATGCCAATGTAAAATGTTAGCATAGCATGATCCAACATAGAAGTGTTCACATAGGTTGTGCTGTGCCATGCCATTAAGCTCCGCCTCTGACTTCGACGTTGAACATAACAAAAAATATTTTCAGGTTTTTGTAATTTCGTTTCGAAAACTGACGATATATTTTGATTATTTTTGTTGAGTTGTTTATTTTTAAAATGGATGTGGAATCTAGTGACGTTGCTGTAGGTTTAATTTTACTGAATGTACTCCTACTTAAAAAAAAAATTGCATATTGCCTAAAGAAGTTCGTCGTTGGTGGATACGACCTATTTACCAAATCGAGAACAGCAAGAGCACTACCATAACTTGGTACAAGAGATGCGGCTAAAATTATTAATTGTTCGTCTTCTAATAAATTTCTCGACATTTTACGACTCAAAATAATAAAAATAACCTCAAAACCAATCGATTATAGGTACACCACCACAGAACATTATACAAAATATACACAGAAGTAGGAACGAGTTCAACTTCTATGCTATGCTATGCCATGCGGCATCAAAGTCAAACAATTTCTTGGTTATGTAAAACATAGCATGGCAACCCGCATAGCAATGTGACCGTTACGATTAAAACCGTATGCTTCTACTTCTGTGTTTTACATTGACATAGCATAGCACAAGCTATGTGACGATGCCTTTACCATAGATTTGACCAATAGAAAACAAGAATAAACTTTTTCCAGGTACACTGTGCAAGATAGCGCGCGTATTCTTGTCCGCATCGGTACTGAGCACTCTTGCACGCAGCAAACTCATTATTTTTCTGTGATTATCACGCTATTTATGTGAAACGTCGGACAAATATGTAAGTCGGCAAGTATTTCGAAAACTAACTAAATGACTTGAGAAATCACAAATAAGCAATAAGCATCTTAACAAATTTTTTCGCAATTGACGGTTGAAAATCTTCAGAAAATACATCAAAGTAAGGAAAAACAGATTTTGTTAAATAAATCTTTCAAAATTCAATAAAAACGTAAATGTTTTGGTAGCCACATATGAAACTTGTCTTAGATCAGTAGACAATTAAAGACGGACGCGGATGTATGTTCTCTGATCGGTTAATGCCATTGCGCACTCTTGTACGCTTCGCACTCTTACACACCCCTACCTTATATTTAAAATTAAAATTACATTTGTAATAATCAAACGTGGCGTTGTCGATATCGCGTCAATTGATAAGTGGAATTTATAAGTTCGAACCTCGAGCAAATGACAAATTATTTGAATTTAAATTATTTGTGATTTACAATTTGGGTTTGGATTATTCGTTATTTTTAGAAAAGCTTTATTTTTTTTGAATAAAAAATTTTTATATTTTATTTTTTTATTTTGACAACGCTAGAACTCTTGTCCTAAAATTATCCAAAGTATCTGCAATCCAGGGTAAACCCGACGAAAAACAAGTGGATTATAAAATCTTTACGAGAATTTATTATTTCAATACGTTTTTTATTTTTGTTTGTTTTTATCTTGTTACAAAAACGGGGTTCCGGTTCCTAACTTCGCACACGAGCCCCCCAACTGCTTGTTACGCCACTGACACTTCCCAATCGGTCGTTGTAGGCTTTACGGCATACTGCTGGTTATACCACTAATATAAAGTTATGTAAATTAAAATAAAATTATACTAGTAATAATAATTATTATAATTATTATAAAGTTTACTATCGTATTAACAATGGATGCCGTCCAAAATTCCGATATTCTGCAATGTCGACTAAAATCAAATCTAAATCAATTTAGTTGGAGACAGAGTCCTATCGATTGACTACACTAACAAACCGTTTAGTTTGCTGTGCCGTCATATCTTCGCTTTAGCTTATTCTCCTCATTAAGAAATATCCTACCGAAATTATTAATTAGTTTAGCAATACGTAATTTCCTTTTTTAACTTTATATCTTTTAATTATTATTTTTGTCGTTTGCAGCTTTTCATGTTTTCTGACTGCATTATTTACATATTCAGTTAGGTTAGATTAGGATTTTTTCTATTTCCATGCTGTATTACCAATCTAGTAAATAGGTTAATGACCAATATTGGGTAATATTTCGGTGTCTATTTCAACTAGAGATTAACTAAACGAAGTTTAAACTCATTGTTCAAATCGTAGTAACATTTTTGTTTTTCTTTGTTTCTTTGGTAATTCAAAATGATATTTACAAATTTTGTCGTAAAGCAATTTATTTTCTTAGACACTTAACTTACTTAGTTATTTCATTTCTCAATCTAGTGAGTGATTGGTTAGAACTCGATTGAGTTCCATATTTTCTAGATCGATAAAAACCAATGAAAGTTTACTTCGGAGAGTTCTAGATTTGTTCAAAATTCTACAATATTTTTGATTTTAATTGTAAAAATTAAGAAAACTATGTTTTTGTTCATTATACAAAACAAAACGACTAAATTTACGGTTTATTTAGAGCCATTGTGAGTATTTTTTAAAACTAGGTTATTTAAAAATGTTATCTAAATAAACAGTAGATATACCTATATAAAATAATAAAAGAATTAATAAAGCTCTTTGTTTTTTTACGAAGTAAAATTTTATTCGAAAATTCGTTGGTAATCTGTATGTGCAGCATTTTATAGTTATATATTTATCGTAATAAATTTAAAACTTGTAAGCGTTTAAAAATATTATTAGACATTATACCATATAAATTGAAACAAAAGAAGTGGTTTAAACTTTTTTGAATTTTAATTTAGAAGATAAAATATTGATCACAATTGACGGGCAATAATATAAGGTTTATTATTTTAACTGTTCCTTATAGGACAAATGCATGTTTCCTTTTAACACAAAGCTTTAAAAGTTATTATTTCAAAACTGACTTTGCATAGATGCAATGCACTGTCTGCCTACATTAGCAATGCCCCCGATCAGTATGCAGAAATAAAATAAGAATTGCTATGCTCTACTGGAGATGAATGATTCTGCTTTATTTTTCTTTATGTTTATTATCTTTAGTAGATCTTGATCTTACAGATGAATTAATAAAATAATGTCGCTTTTAAAAAGATCTTGCATTATATAGCAATAACAGCTATAAATTTGTATTTATTAACTGTGTAATACTTTTTTGTACTTTTAACTATTCTGCTACTCCCGCAGTTAAGTCGTATCAGTTTGGTAAATTTAATAAGTGCACATCATACAAAGTATAATAATTTTATATTTCTATTTAACCAGTTTAACAAAGTCTATACAAGAAAGGGTTTAAAGTACAATCCTTGTGGCATCGGTAATAAAAATTTATTCTTATAAATTATCCACCCCGTATATTCGCCCTTAAAATGATATTTCTAGTTCTAGTCTTGAAACAAGTTTTCTTCATCCTTTAGCATCTCTTTCCCACGAGGACTGCAACGGACCCAATTCCAACCCATTTATAACCTTATATCCGTCTTCTGCTATTGAATAAGTTTATACGGAATAAAAAGAAACGAATAAGCAAATGATGTTGGTTTTTGAATCATCTGTGTTGTGTTGACGACATAATCCACGTGTCCAGATTTTTGATTAATGGGATAACGTTTTAAAATCCTTTGTTTATTGTACAAGAAATGCAAGAAATAAAAAGTAATGTAGCTTTATGAACAGTAATTATTGTAGAAAACAATTTTCCAAACCTTTTTTACATGTTTTTAAAACATTTATTATTCAATAAAACAGTTATGCAAATTTATAAAGTAAAATCGTTATTATGTCTAGTATCTACGTTTTTAATCGATTATTATTAGATATCATTTGTTTAATTATCATGTTAGTTTTATCTTTATATTCATCAGATAATTAGCATCTACAAATTTTTACTTAAGTATGAATTAACATAAAAGATATTTGATCACAACTACCGATGAATACAGAAACGATAAACAATTTTATAATTCAAATTTCATTTTTTATAAATAATAAATTTCCATAGCATCTAATTGATAATTGCGATATTTATACGTTACACTATACCAGTTTTACCTTTCCGATAGAAACTATTAAATTGAATAGAAAAATTTAACTGGTAATTTTACTTAAAGTACGCAACTACTAAATACGTCGGCTGTAGTAAATGTACGTGTACGTTTTTTACGTATAAGTGATTATTACTTATTATAAATTCTACATAATGCTTACAGCTATATTATCCTAATGTGTTCGGAAATTATCTTAAATTTTTTTTTTTAATTTAAATTGAATTAATTTATTTGCTCTTCTACAATTATATGATCATATGCGAATAAATTGTGATTCTGTTAATAATATTGTTTTTTATTTATAATTTGTTCCTATCTTGAGTAAGAGTGTAAGTCTTCTCTTCCTCGTCGGGGTCGGTCGTGAATGGATTAACAAGATTTTATAACATTGGAAAAAGTTTGAAAAACAAACTTACCTTACTCTGAGCAAGATTACCTTGTAATTTACCTGATCTACTAACTAACTAGCTAACTAAAGTAACTAACATGATCAAATAATATGATTACCTGTATGTTCCAGATCGGAAGATAACTCTAGCCAGAGCTCCTTGAGCCCGACTTAATTTTAGAAATTAGCATGATATACCATGATTTCTTCTATTTCGTTAAAAAAATTGAATCGTAATTCATATGATAAGGAAAGATATTGATGTCATAAAGTACATTATATTCCGCATCCCCAATAATTATTTCTCCGATGCTTAACTAAAACCAGTTTAAATTAGCACACTTATAAAGCACGTCCAGGTTAAATAAAATGATTGTTAAGGGTCCCGTTTAGGAATTACCTGGGGTTACTTTTATTATTCGCTTAAAGGTGTTATTGTTCAAAAGTATATACATTATTTGTAAGAATGTTTCACCTGCACAGAATAAAACAAACTTTCGACCAACACATTTGGTCACTATGTAAACATTTATATATTTTAATATAAGCAAACTTATTTTTTTAAGCAAAAATCGATTAGTTCTTCCAGAGTAATAATTTATTTTAATATATATACATAATATAATATGTTAGTATAGCATATTCTAGTAAAATTTTTAATTTTTACTTATGATTTTCTTATTTTAATTTTTCTTCTCCAGTCGGAATTTAAATTATTTTTAAAAAACATGTTGATAAGTTGCTCTTAAAATTATAATTTTGTTTATAATTATTTCAAAGACACGAATTTTTTTGTGTGATTACCTGATTAAAAGCCTTATTTAACACTTTCAACGGTATTGCAAAATTTAATTAAAGCAGCTGATGTTCTATTTTGTAAATGCTACTGGATTACAATACAGAGCTGCTTCTGAAGTTAAAGAACCCTACCCCGCCCTTTAAAAAACTCGGTATTAGTATGGCTTTCTTAACAAGGAATATAGGGTTGTCTATTGTGTACATTTAAACGAGATAGTATATATAAAAAGATTTTAATATAATTTAAAATTATAAGTATATTTTTTATTGAAGATTTGTTTTTTACTTTGTAGATATAATTTTATATTTAGCATGCCCGTAATTTATTAGTCTACACACATTAGCATATGTTTTAATATATTATATTTAAAAAAATCAAACCTAACAAATGTTAAAATAATAAAATTTTAACTGTTAAATAAAGAATACATACTACACAGAAAACATAATATTTAAAAAACACTGAAATGACAATAATTCACATTTAACAGGGTTGAACTTAGAATATTTAAATAAACAAGAAATAGAGTTCTAAAAAAATTACGCTATAGAAATGATAAAAATTACTTTAAAAATAAAAAACTCTGTAACATAATATAAAGGCCGTTATTTCACGATTATTTTGGATCACCAGTCATGTATAACAGTAAAAATAACAAGAAGTGAGAGCAAATATACCAAACAAAATTGAAAAAATTTAAAATTAAAAAATTTACAAAAACAAAAAATTTACCATAAAGGGATATATAAAAAAAATTCATGCCAAATTTCAAGAAAATCGGTCAATTAGAACTTAAGATTTTATGTCAACCGATTCAAAAAACGTAGTTTCGAGAAAAACACGATTAAAAATTTAAGTTAAGTTTCATGCAGTCTAACTGATAGAACAATACATATTACTTACATTTCTTCAATCAACGATTTCGGCTCCATATATCGGGGCTTTCTTTTACCTCAAATTGTATATTTAAATAAGTAAATTTTAAAAAACACAGTAAAACAATAAAAAGTATTTCTTAATACTTTTCTTAGATTTGTTCCATCTAAACCGGTCAAGTTGCTACGACACTAAAATGGCAATTTTTAAAATAATTCAAATTTCAAAAAATCCTTTTAAGAAGATATTCTTGAATATCTAAACTATCGAAATACGAAAAACAAAATTTTCGATTTTTTTAACTTTTTAGACTAGAATACTGCTTTAAATAGTAAGTGCCGCTTGTTCCAGTTCCCCATTAATTAATTAGTTGGAATAAAACTTACGAGAAGCTTACATTTTTAGTGTAAATGGTTTACTCGGATCATTAAGTTTTTCGAAATAATTTCTTATGGTATATATAAATCTGGTAGATATATTTCGGACATCTTTAAAAATTAGGAATTATGAAACAATAAAGAAAAAGTAGTAATAGAGAGAAAACAGGGCATAACAATAATAAGGTGGACAAAAACTCCGTTAAAAACCTCAGCGCTTATGTACTATATATAAGAATAATTGTAATTTTTTTCTGAATGAGCGCTGCACTTCTAGTAAAGTAAAATGTTAACAATCTTACAAGTCCTTAAAAGTTTAGATCTCATCCTTAATAAATAATTAGTAAAAAATATATAAAATCTAAAAAATTTTACCAGTAAATTTGAATGTTAAGTACATATAACATTTTGTTATTTTGTTATTAATATCCTGCATCTGTGAAATTCGGTGGGCATAATGTGTGACTTTGTGGTGTTAAGGAAAAAAATAATTGAAGTCAATAATAGTCGCAACAGGTTTGGAGGTTATAAGAATTAAAAGAAATTTGTTCTTGTTTGGCTATTTTAGTTTTTAATTTGGAATTTCATCTACTAGTAATTTTGACTAACACATCTATTGAAATTATTGTTAAATTGATAATAAAACCGACGCTAAATTTAAAAATAAAATTTTATTTTCATCATAATAATAAAACTTCTGCAAGCTTTAGCTTTTTAATGTTTTAATAAATTAAAATTTCAATAAGATGTAACTATAACTGTCGACTATGTGGTATCAAGTTACATATATGCAAGTATATAATGGATCATAACTTACACAGTTTTTTAAGAAGGTATTCTTAACTTGCACTGGGTGTGAATGTTAGATACCAATAATAACAACCTACACTCTTTGTTATTTATTTGGAGCATAATACATAATTGTCTTACTATTTTCTTCGTGTTGACTGTAAGAATTCCTTTGAGTACTGTTTTTGCCGAAAAGACAAATTGTTAACTGTTTAACGGTACATACGTATATTTATAATACATAATGTATATTACGTATCATGCAGATTATAATATACGTTAGGATAGTATAGTTAAATAACACCTACGATTAGTATTATAAATATTTAAAGCTTAAATTATTTCTACTAAATCAAATAAATTGTATTCTTCTCGTATAATTTAGTAAGATGAGACGAAAAAGGTTTGAGACCTAAAGGCGTCACAAGTTGTGCCATTGTATGACAATTGTGTGACACAGTGTTGTGACATTATTAATTTGTTATATCACCTCATAATTTTCTGTTTTGAATTATTATTATTACAAATAATAAAGAGCAGAGATACAAAAGAATCAACATTGTTAAAAAAATATAAAACAATAACTAGTACAATTGACTTATAACACATTAAGACAATATAATATAAACTCAAAACTGTTTTTGAAAACTCAAAAGAAAACGAACAAGGAACTATTGAAAACCAAAAGAGCTACTGTTTTGTACTACCTAAAACCATCCAGTCTAGCATTGAAAAAATTTACTGATGGACCGTCAACAACATCGCGAGACAGATTATTTTAAACACTAAGGAACCTTAGAGTTTAAGTCATTTTGAAGTACACAATGCCGAAACAGTAGATTCTCATATATCTGTGTGACATCAGCACATGGTGAAAAGCAGCACAACAAAGAATACCTTACAAACCTTACCTTATACAAACCGGAAACAATAATGAACCAATCACCCAGCTTGAGAGACTCCACTTTAAGTAGGTATACTTTAGTATAACTTTAAGTATAAGTTTTCAACTAGGGAAATAGTTCTCTATATCCACCTCAGTAATCGTTCACAAATGCACGTAGACTGCAGCTTACCAAGCAGACACAATTGAACTTCGATTAAACGCTTTAAAAATATTAATATAAATCACATCGGTTGGAAGTTTCTTGTCCAAATATCTAGTTCAAAATTATTTAGACACATCAGAAAATTGGGGGTAGTAAACCGACCGGGCAGAAATCTATGTTAGTGATTGGGTATGATTTTATGCAGGAGTAAGACTGGAACCATGAAATTAACAATTTCTATTTCTTTAATTATAGAAGTTATACTGATTTGTCTTCCTGTAGATGGCTGTTACAGTTACTGACTTCTAACATACTCAGTGAGAACAGGCAATCTTCATAGACTCAGTGGCGGATTTACAGTTTTGGCCGCCGTAGACCGTGTAGGACCAGCCACCTCTTTCTCGCCTCCCATCATTTAGGTACTAGTACTACATGTGAATTTACTTTCTTGCAAATTTTTATCAAATACATTCAGAAACTTAGTTATGTCGTGATAATATAATAAGTTTCTCTATATTGCTTATTGCTAATATCTGTCGATTTATACATTGTCGGTATATAACCAGACATAACAGGGTTGCATCTGACTATTATTCAATTCCATATAAATAGAAAAATGGAGAAAGAGAGTGATAATTCCGTTGAAAAAGAAAGGAGACTCGAGTAATTGCAGAATTATGCTGCTCAGCTCGGCGTATAAAGTTCTATCTACACTGATATACAGAAAACTGAAGGACTATACAAAAAGAACGGTAGGCGAATACCAGCTTGGTTTCACCAAAGGCAAATCCACGATAGATGGATTAGATCCACATACGGTAAAGCAAACGATGGAAAGCAAATGATGGCTTTCAACAAGCATTCGATAAAATAAAGAGAGAAGAGCTATTTCAGGTTTTCAGGCAATAGAAGAAATGAAAATACCAACAAAACTGATCAACCTGACAAAGATGATGATAAAAAAAAATTGTTTCGAAATAAACAGAGGCGTGAGACAAGAAGACTCATTGTCAGCTACATTGTTTAACATAGCCATAGAGAAAATAGTTAAACAACAAAGGAGGGGCAGATACTCGCTTATGCCGACGACATAGTCATCATTTCTAGATCTCAAAGAAAGATGAAAGAGATCTTTAAAAGGTTGAAGATGAAGGCTGAAGAAATGAGGCTATTGGTGAACCAAGCAAAGACAAAGTACATGAGATGCAGCAAGAACAATAAACAAAAACAGAGTTTTACAATCATAGACGAACTTACAATAGAGGAAGTAAGCAGCTATATTTATTTGGGAATGATAATAAACAACAAATGTGAAAGAGATAAAAAGGCAAAGAGAAGAATACAAGCCGGAAACAGGATATTCTATCATAAAAAAACATTCAGAGATAAAAAATTAAACAGAGAAATGAAGATTTATAAAACCCTGATCAGGCCGGTGGTCAGAGTCAGATGGCTTGCTCATGTAATGAGAAAAAGCGACAGTGACATAGATAGACTTCAAGATAGAAGAAAAAGAAGGCCAAAAATCAGGTAGTAGGACTAGGTGACAGACAACCTGGAGGCGATGGGAGTAAGATTGGATGAAGAGGACGCAAAGTAGGCAGATATGGAGAGAAGTCGTCAAGGCCGCCGCAATACATGAAAAACTGTAAACAATAAATTAAGATTTTGATATAGTTTTGAAAGAAACATGTAACATGAGGACTGATTCGCCTCGACAAACGGATCTGAAATCCTGGTAAAGGATAAGCTGTATTCTCATCGCAGCCTAGTATACTTACTGACAATTGATCACAAATGAAATCCATATTTAAAATACATGTATTAAGTGTTTGTCGTGGATAGACGAGGTACAATACAATTACCAGTATTGGTATTGTATTAGCAATAATTTGTATAATACCAGTATGTATACCAATACAGTATAATTCAATTATACAAGGCAATCTGCTATACATACAGGATACAAAAATTTAATTTATTATACAAATTTTGTATTCAATTATACGATCTGGCAGCCATGTGCAAGAGTCGCTCGTCAATCGCAGCGTCAGCGGACGCTTTCCCTGCGTACGCCCGGCTGCCGTATAGCCAGCGAACAAACAAGTGTTTTTGACCTTATAATGTTTTTCTTACTTCGGGTCGTTTCTTGTTATCATCAGTATATTTTTTGCCACGCTTGGCCGCCTCTAATATCTGGCCGCCCTAAGCCCGGGCCTACCAGACCTTATGGGAAATCCGCCACTGCATAGACTTCTGCATAATCAAACCCACTGTTTGCACGATATCTACAAAAAATAGCTTCCAATTCATAATTTGGATCTCTCAAAATTTATCTCAAAATTTATTTTGCAAAACTATTTCATCTGCGAACTACCGCGTAATCCCAGGACTTCCAGACAGCACAGTAAGAATTCGTGATCTGATTTCCCTATAGGGGGCTCAGTAGCCGTTTAATTATAACTGTTTTATTGTACACCCTGTCTAAGTAAGCTGTCTGACAAAAAAACGTATGTAAGCGCAATAAAGAACATTAGAATAAGATTTTATACTGAAAGCATTATTATAAAATTATTACCTTTTAAAATTTTATTACGTATAGAGTAGATATATAATTATTAAAAAAATTATGTTTTGGTCAATAAGTTTAGTGATACTAACCTCTATTTTTATTTATGTATCAGGATAAAAATGCTATTAGTTTATTCTTTAACAGATTATGTTTGCATATCTTTACAAAATTGGCAGTTAATTTGGATTAGTCTACATAGTGGTATTATGGTATCAAACACAATAATTATTATTGTCAGTTGAAAATTATTGGTCCAAATCAAAAACTGTACATATTAATATATTACATACATTAAATTATGTAAGTATGTATTAAATAAATAACGTGTTGAATTAAACATGAACGCCTATGAGATAATAATTCTGTTTTTATCAGTGCTACCGGTTATTTTGTGTTTCTTAAATTCAAAAATGGAAAATATTAAAACGGATAACTTTGATTCTTTTATTTGATGGGAAAGTCAAAATGTATAGTCTGGGATAGTTTTAAATTTGTAGAATAATGAAAAGTTCGTAAATTTAAAACTGTATTATCTATCAAATAAAAACGATTAAGTTTTAAAACTGAGCAGCTCTGAAACAATAAATTTTTATTGCTAAAATTAAAATCTAACACCCAATATTTTATCGTTTTACATAAATTACATATATATATGGTTATTGCATTGTCTTCTAGATTTATTAATATAATATTATTTTCAATTAACAAAACTTATTTTAGGATTTTATGCAATCATAAATTAGTAACCGTTATTAGATGGTAAAGATTTTGACAGATATTAACTTCAACAGCTGTTTTATTACACAATATTTGTAAACCTGATTTATTTTGTAACCATTAAAGGTAAGGCAATCCTATGAATTAAATCTTTTTTATGTGCGTCTTTTTAACGACAACAGAATTGAAATAGCCAAAAAATGATTCCTTAATTTAAAACTATTTTCCCACAAGTGTAAAAAAATAACAGTTCGATTTCTTGTGCATCATGGCGGAAGCAAGATTGCATAAACTTTTGGTAATTATTTTTAGTAGTACTGAAATCTATTGTATCGTAATCTTATTTTTTAAAAACTCTACCAAAATAGTGTAGTTGTTCTAAAATTTTGTGGAATTTAATGCGAATTTTTGGAAATTAGTACGCCGAGCATTAAATTAGTAAAATAACGTAAAATAAGCGAGACAGGAGAGTATTATAAAAATTATCAGCTAATTATTCTTAAATTGTTTAAATTACTAAATTAAAATAAAACTTTTTAGATAGTATGTACATAACATTTGTAATTTAGAATTTTTAAATTTAAAATTTAAAATATGCTTATTAAATATTATAGTATGTAATATGCAATAACTATAAATATTAAATACTGATAAATATACTAGGTCTGAGTTATAACATAAAAAATAATTGAACAGCCTAGGTTATGACAATTTCCGGCAAGAAAGCATACTATACATTAATTATTAAAGCAATACACATCAATAAGTACACCGCAGTTTACTCTTCGGCATTTTAAGTACACTAAGCAATAGTTGTATTGAAAATATGCTTTGTATTAGATTTTCTAAATAACTGCATCAATAATATTAATTTTTAGTTATCCTTATTCTTATAGTAATTCCTTTTACACCGTAAATATATTACCGACATTTTAAATATTTATTTTAATAATCAACATAATTGCTATAATCTATAATACATTTTCTAGTGTACAATGACCACGGGTCAGGTTAGGTGTGGTCACAATTATTATAAACGAAGTAATTAATATAGGCCGCCTATGAACCAACTTGTAGTAACTACTATTTACTGCAGCTTCTTAGAATTCAAATTTGTATAAGAAAGTTATCTCTTAGTAGTACTACACTGTTACTATTTAAAATATCACAGCTTTTAAATCATTTTTACTTATATTATATTTTTTTTTGAAATATTCTTCGTAATTAATTACTTATAGTGAACTTTCATAGTCGATAAACAATCTAAATGGCTTCTAATTTGTATAATTTTTCAATTAATTTATTTATATATTTATTCAATCAACTGACAAGCGGATATTTATTTTCCTTATTTGTTTGATATTAAAAAAATTAATACCGATACATACATAAACTAATATTATTATTTATGGGAAAACTAGCATTTTTAAGGGCTGTTTAATTTAATTATAAAATTTATACTAAGAAATTATAATTAATCTATTATTTTTATTTTTACTATATAGTGTCGTGAAACAAAATATTTCGACCCACCCTGTGCTAAATTGTAAAAATTTGTTAATTTTATTTTTAAACGTTTAAATTTGAAAAGTACAGAGTGGGGAGAAAAGATCAAGATAGAGACCTTTTTGGTCAGCGGGTGCGAGATTTTGTATGCCCGCTGAGTTTTGATATTTTTTGAAATTGTGAGTAATTATTTTTGAATAAATAAAGTGATTTTTATGCGAATGCATTATTGCGTCTTTTTTGGATGATTAATTTGATATTTTGATAATTTGGATATTTTTGATACGTTGCTACCGAACGGTAGTAGATTTGATTGATTTGGTTAATTTGGAAAGAGCAGTTAAAATTATAAATTTCGATTTGAAGTTAAAAATTTGAAAATTTAAAATTATATTTGATCGAACAAATGCCAATATTGATAAGCGGGCGATTTGGATAAGCGTAAAATCAAAACTACGATCCCATTTTAAAAATTAAAAGTTTTGCGTTGAATTTAAATTTTATGCGATATTTAATAATTATTTTTGGAGAAATTAATTTTTTATATTATTTTATTTTGGTACAAAATTACCACAGCAACTTTTGGCTGTAGAAAACGAACAAGAACCCTTCGACCCCTAAAAAATTATCAACTGCTCCCGCACTCTAGAGTTGCTACGGACAAGCAAGTGTGAGGTAATTTTTCTCCGAAAATACCATTTCAATAGATTAATTTTTTTTAATCTTTATTTATAACTTATATTATAATTTTCAATAAAATTGTTATTACAATGTTTTTCCGCACCCTGCAGAAATAATTTGGAAAACTGCTTAACTAATTGCTCCAAAATTTTCTTAATAAATTATTGGAATTTTTTAATTTTCGGTTATCAATTTTTAAAAAGCGATCTTGGCTCTTCATCAATATTCAATTAGGTTTTTTACTAACTGGAACCTATAATTGATTTCATCAGGCTTTATAATAAATTGCTAAACAATTCGTCTATAAAACGGACAGATTGACGAGGTGTTAATTTTATAAATTGATGATCAAGTTCTAATGCTTTTCGACAATATTATTTAATCTATGTATATGGGTACTACTTTCATAGGATGCATTAGTTTTTTATATTTAAAATAAGAATCGCCTTCTAGTGCCAATCAAGATTTAACAGCACTATCTTTCATTGAGTAAATTGATCTTACGGTAAATAAGTAACACTGTAGATGAAATTGAGTTCAAAATCCTTCATAGCTAATTTTGTTTGTATAAAAAGTTCAATTGCTTGCCGAAGACTTTAAAAATGTTCTACTTGTTTTTACAAAATTATATTAGCTATCATGACAATGCACTATTTAGTAAAGAGCAAGGTAAAATTTGATACTGTTTGCTTTAAAATTGCTTAATGAATAATCACTAATATTATAATAAAAACTAATGTTAGTTCAACAAGTAGAACTTTTAATAACATTCTTGTAAATGATTTTTAACGTCTAGTTTAATTTTATCAATTCGTTTCATAATTTTTTTTTTAAACTTTCTATATAAGGTGCAACTAACTTCCGAGTGTTACATCCTTTGAACAATAATTCAATAATCATAGCTTGCTGTGTATACTTTCCACATTTATTTAATAGTACGTAAATGTTCTTCTGAAAATCATCTTGGATTAGTTTATTTATTTCTTGTCTACATGAAAAATCATATTTTCATGTTGAAAATTACGCATAACCACAAAAAAGTTTCCAATTTCCCAGATTTGTATTATTTTTGAAATATCTAACATTTGTTAGATATTTCGAATTTTAGAAATATGGTCATCAAGGTTAAGTTAAGATGTTTTGCACTTTTTGGAAGGCAGGTCAAGTCAATCAATTGGAAATCAAACTGTAACTTGTAAACTGTCTCAGAACTTTGAGTAGATCGAGTGAGAAGGGCAACTGCGTGAATAAGGATTATATTGTTCGTTGCGAACAATATAATAGAAGAGATCTAGCAATTACAGACAAGCCATAAAAAGAATATTTATTTTGAATAAAAACGACTTATTTCATCTTAAAACATAAAAAGTAATTATTTAATTTAATTAACATTTACTTTTACTACCGATGAAAAGCGGCACTAAAGCAGTACTTTAGTACTGCTGTATTAAAGACATAAAGTTAAGTTGTTTTAAAGTTTTTAGAAAAACATAATTTTCAGTCTAATGTCGCCTAATACTGTTAGCTCGGAACAGTTCTGGTTCAAATAAAAATGTCAGTATTTATATACAATAAATTGTTAAACATTTGAGTACAACTTTATCAAATACAGTCGAATTAAATATAATCAAATTAATAATTATTATAATAAAAAAATGCATTATTGGAATAAGTCAAAATATTCGAAATAACAACGTATAGGCACCTAGTAACAAATTGATTAAAACTGTAAAGAGAATTATTACACCTTGATTTTACAAATTGAGCATTTAAAAAAAGGAATAATTCAAACAAATAGCAAATTAGATAAAAATTATAGCTTTCTAGTTAAAATAATTGTTTAATAATATACCTTGCTAAGCACGCATTATGAATTTACTGTTTTGATATAAATTTCTTTTAACAGAAAAGAAAAAATTATAAATGATATTTAATTAAAACACTTACACCAAGACAAAACTTTTAGTCGTAACTACATAGTACATCATAATAATTTGTCGACTCTTGTCATCATTATTTTATAGAAGCAATATATTTAGTAGTTATACCACAAGGAATTTGAGCTCTGGTCCTTTTATAATTTATATCAAAATTTTTTAGAATAAACCAAAAAATTTGATACAATTAATATCGAGTTACACTACCTAAACCACTTATCTATTGATTACTTTTATAATTCACTTAAAAAATTTATTTTTTAAGTTTTATTTCTATTACACAATACTGGTCTATTTTGATTATCGAGATATTTTGATAGTATTAGTTAATAGTTAATAGTATTTTATGAAGATGAGTATAATTTCACTAATGAGGCATTAGCTGAGTAAAACTAGCTATTTAAATATTATTTTAGTTTTATGAGATAATATGCTAAACTTCATTTACGTACATACTGCTGCGACCTTATGCGCGCCTCTACATACAAAACTTCTATCTCGTCTATGGGATACGTAGGTTCTCGAATGCGAAAATTGTTACAAGTAAGACAATAAAATAACTGTTGGATATTTTTATTTTTATTTGCAACTCAAAAATTTTATAAAATAGTAACAATTATAAACAAAAGCAAAACTCAGGCAAATAGCCGACCCCAGCTTTTCTGTTTAAAAAACCAAAGTTATCTTCCTTCGAAATAATATCGCGCACAAATAACACGCGACCTTCTTATCTTCAACTTCTTTGAAGCGCTTTGTCTGCTTGATTATTTTCTCTTCCTTCTACTGCTCTCTGGATATCTTCAATCCAAAAAAATAATTATTTTATCACCAACTCTTCTTCCACTTTAAACAATTATTCTTCACGCGAATAAACCTCTATTGAATTCTTTTGTATTCCTCTTAGGCATTAACACGACTCCTCTCTCAATTCAATTCATAAAATTCTTCTTAAACTTTCATCGACCGACCGCTCTGCTCAAATTATTCTGACTCTCCATTTTCTTTATTGATTCTTCAATTTCCTTGAATATCCTTTGCAATGTGTCTGCTTTTCATTGGTTGTACTTTAATGTCCTTTTATTTTCAAATCTAGATTTTTTATTATTTAAATTTTGTTGCTGTCGTCGGCATTTGGTGAGTCATAAACCAAACATAAAATAATAAAATCAAAATCGAAAAAACAAATAACTTACTAACTAGACAAACATAAAATATTAAACAAACTAAAATCAAAATAAAGAATACACAAAAATAAAACACACACTGGTAATAAAAATGTTAAAATAGAGTTTTGCTTTGTTTTGTTCCTTTAGTTGTAAATAAAGTTATCTTATTGCTAAGTTTGCAACCCATTTTAATCACTTAATGCGGACACAACAATACATAGGTACTATATAATAATATTTTTTTGTTATACATATATAACAAAAACAAAAACAGAAAAGATTACTCTAGAAAGAGGAGTCAGGCAAGGAGATCCAATGTCACCTAAACTCTTCACTTTTGCCCTTGAGAACCCTTTCAAGCAGCTGCGTTGGGAACAAAAGGGAATTAATATAGATGGTACATATCTATGCTCGATCGATGCTCGGAGTGAGTCTGCGGGATCACATCCATAATGAAGAAATAAGAAGAAGGACGAGAGTGACGGATATAATGGAACGTGTGGCGCGGCTGAAGTAAAGTTGGACCGGGCACGTGGGAAGACAAGACTGCAATAGACACCAAGAATAGTGAACTGGAAGCCAAGAAGGATCAAAAGAAGCAGAGACAGACCCCAAAAAAGATGGCTCGACGATATAAAAAAGGTGGCAGGTTGGGAGTGGCTGAGGAAAGCGCGAAATAGAGAAGTTTGGGATGAAATGGGAGAGGCCTATGTTCAGGAGTGGACTAATACAGGCTGATGAAGAAGAAGAAGAAGAAGATATATAAAGTATATAATAAAAATGTAGATTGCCAATGAAATCAGTAAAATTTTAATTGAAAAATCCGGTGACCGCCTTGGACGGTCTCAGAGACTCAAAATGGTAATGCGATTCAAATTTTATTTGAATTATAAATAGTATTTAATATAATTTAAAAAAAAATAAGTTAAAGTTGCTTAGTAAAGTGTTTAGATAGTAAGTTATCTAAAAAACTATAAAAGCTAAAGCTAATGTAGAAAAAGAAACAAAACATCAAGAAGTAAAACGAAAAAAAAAAACGAGAAAGAAAAACATAAGTTATAAAAACTAAAAAGAATACCTTAATGAAAAAATAAAGAAGAGAATAAAAATTTTATAATAATTCACAACAAATACAAAAATTTAAATAAAATTTCCACAAAACCATTGTATTTATTATTATTATCTTTAATTAATAAAATATTTTATTTTTTATTGTCAGTCTATTAAATAAATTATACCGAACGTTTGTATTAAACGAATCTATTTAAAACTATATTTTAAAAAAAATCGTGAGTTCAGTTCTACCTTAACTTATAGTGACTAGTTATTTTGTAATAAATTTGTTATGGTTTATTTACTCTATATCGATGTAAATTTTACTCTCTGATTTAACTGTTGATCTTTGTATTTTTATAGATAAGTTGGTAGGGAAATTTATTAGGTTTGAGTATATAATTCTGACGAAGTTACTAGATTTTTAATTACTACGTTTGGTATTAACGTGAACCGAAGTTTCTTTTGAATAGAAAGGACAGCATTGCAGTTTTAATTAAATTTTATTTAGAAACACTTTTTCAACATAATTTTAAGGTTTAAATTTTAAGAGCTTATAGAATAATGTTACTTAATGTTTAATAAAGTATTATTTTATTTTTTTAGAAAACATAATGTAACGTGAGAGATGGATCACAACAAGGACAAATTGAAAGAACATGGATACGAACCGAGTCCTTTTTGTTTGTTTATTGCCTGGCACACCAGTGTACGTAACAAGCTTGTAACAGTAAATTTCAACTTGAAATAAACAATACATAGAAATTAGTTTTTCTAACTAAGAAGTAGTTGTTTGATTTACTACTATAACATTATGCAAGCTCCACACCCATCTACATTAATAGTTTTAAAATAAATGACTTAATTTCCAATGATCGGGATGACAAATTGATAGATTTATAGCTTACCTACTTAATTCAGTGGTATATGGTAATGTGAAATGAATTACTTACATCTTCGTAACATACTACTTTTTACCTATTTTTTGTAATATTAGTAGCCATAACGCAAATGAAAAATAGTAGGTTCGTGTATTTGTTACCCATCATTTTGTCCCATGTATCATAATAACTAATCAACTGGCTATATATTTAACTTGTTTTAAAAATTCTGTTTGTACTGAGTTGCGTAAATCATAACATAGAATTAAATTAGAAGTTTGCAGCAATAAACTTACCTAGCAGAAACAGCAATAGTTTGTAATTTCCTGTGTACAATTAGATACTAACAAATTTATTAACTTACAGCTTCTTATAATTTTATTCTTCGTGGGGCGTTATAATCTAGAAGGATAAAGCCGCTTCTGCAGAAGCTTTTTTAATCTATTTCTCCAAATTAATTCATAACTCTAAATTTCTCACCGCAGAAGTATCGTTGGCAAAACCATAAGCTTCCCGGTATATATTTTATGCCACGCTATTATTTCAACTTACTCTTTAGTAACTGTTCAATCTCTTTCACAAGCAAGTTAAGTCATATAATTTTCTTTCTTGTTCTTCCTCTTAATTTAGGACTTCGTTCTGTTATTATCATTAATGCATCAAGTTTTCACTCAGCATTTCATAGTTCACCTTATAATCTAGCAGGGTGATAACCTTGCTAGATGCTAGCTTATAGACTTGGACTTTTGATTACGCAGCAATTGTATTTATGAGTACATTTTGATATCAACATTATGTAGGGATCTACTCTTAAAGGTTTCAAAATTTCCAAAAAGAATTTTGTCACTTTTTTAAAAATCTGTTTTTATAACTTTTCGTGTTGTTTTTCTTCAAAATCGTTTTATCGCTTTATTTTCAAATAATTTATAGTTTTATTTGCAAAGATGTTCTGTCACTCCACTCAAAAGTACACACGGTTTGCCTTTAAATCAATTAAACTTCCCGATAGCAATCTTTAATACCAATCATAAAAGCTTGGAATAACAATGGGATTTTAATTAACTCAAGTGTGCAGTCATTTCAGTTACCTTAAGAGAAATTGATTGTAATAAAAAGAACTTTTTTGGCATACTATCGTGCTTTTCCGTTCTCTAGTTGTGAGTGACAGTGTAAAATTATAAAACTGTGTTTCGTTTCGATATAGAATTTTTATTTATGAGTAGATATAATTTTATAATTTGCTGCTGTGGTCTAATAAACCAAAACCGATTAATACCTAACCTCTTTTGTCATTATTTATAAAAATAATAATTAATGAATTTAATTAACACTATTTTTATTGCTGGTGACGGATAGAAAAAGACATTGCCAAGACTGAAGTAAAACAATTACTTTAAAGTAAAATTTCAAAAAACAAATTAGTAAATTGTAAAATTTTGTATGAAACCTATTTTGATATGTATTTTTTCATACTGATTAAAAATTTTATTTAGCGTCCTCACCTGGCCAAAACTTAGAGAAGCCGACGGAGTGATATTCGCCCAATCTGAATCGGTCCAAAAATTATTAAAATTTTTATTCAAAATTAAAAGTAAATAGACATACAGGTTTACTTTTTAGTAAACAATCAAGAAGTTATGAAAAAGTCAATTTTAGAAGACTACCTGTATAATAAAGCACTTAAACAAAATACATGCTTTACGTTATAGACGACTAAAAAAAACATTGCGTTTAATAAATCAATTTAAATGCATATTCCTTTTTAAAAGCTCTACTATGTATCAATACTAATTCTATCTAATTAACTACTAAATTGAAACAACAAACAGGATGTAAATATTATTTAAAAATTATTTGTATTCAAAATTATATATGTATATAAGTATTATAGGTTTAAACATATTATTCTAATAAGATATAATTTTAATATCAATATTGTTAGTTTTTATGAATATTAATACATACATATCGGACGAAAAATTAAAATCGCATACCGTAGATATATGTAAATGCCCTCAGAACCTGAAATAATTATCAGTGTTTAATTTTGGTATGGTAAAATTGCTTGCATGTTCTATTTTTTATATTATTACAAATTAGATTTGAAATAAATTAATACCTGCAATGTTTAGTAATTATTTTATTTTATAAGTAATTATAAGGATTTAGATCTTTTAATTTAGTAACATCATAGCAGTTTAAACTGGTTAAATAAATTTTAGCTAAAATAATTTTCTGTGGTGTTTTTTGTACATCTTAAACGAAGGAATTTGGGTGTCTTTCTGGTAGTGTAATTTCAATTTTTAAATTTTTTTTAGCACATTTTAAAATCTTGATTTTGAAAATATACAGAGAAGTCCAATAACAGAACAAAAATGTTAAATGTTGTGCTTTGGAATTTCTTTAATATTAGTTTAAGGAAAATTTTATGGTATTTTAAAAATTAAATCTTAAAAATGGTCAGGAAAAATTTATTGTTTTCAAAGTAAGAAATAATTTTTTTGTTTTGATCATTTAATCTGAAATAGATAACTTAGATATACATTATATGTTAACCCGTTGTGTTGAAAGTTAATCATTAAACCGAATTTGACAAAAATATATTGATCAATAATATAAATTAGTTTGTTAATGACTGAAATTATGAACATCCAGAGAAATGATCATTTTATGCCTAAAAGTACATGTTTTCATTTTGAAATCATTTCCTGTAAATAATCTTACGATAGGATAAATAATTGGTTGTTGTATCGTTTTTTAAAATTACTTTTAGAAGCTAAGGGCAAACGAAAATATGATCTAAAATAATTAAAAGATAAAAATGTATTTATTTGTTCCTTCCAGAAAAAATATCACTGTAAATATGAGTTAGAAAATTGTACTTCCAGCATTCCAGAAAACCGATGGTTTATTTTCAACAGAATCAATAAAAATTATAGGATTATGTTAAGGTGTAACGTATTGTCATGAATTTTTATTTAACAATTCACAGAATTATTTTATTTTAATAGAAAGCGTTTTCAGAGTGAAAGATTTACTTTTAAGGCGATGAGAACCAAAAATTTTAGTTAAAAATTGAATGATGTTGATTAATTCTAAAACAAAACAGATTTTAGTTACAAAATGTATTTCAAAATAAAAGTTTTACTTGCCTGGAAATTCGTGGAACTAACTACGTTTGATTAAAAAGAAAGATATTTTTAGACTAAAGATTCCTCAAATGAGAGGGCAATAAAAGTTAATGACTATAGCAAAGGCTGAAAATGATAAATCAATTAGGGATTCAAAGGTTGAAAAATTTTAAAGTGTTTGAAAATTATAATAAAACAGAAAGTGCGGCGAACTAAGTTAGACTGGTTTACTATTTGAACTTTGCGCTGCGAAATCGTTTCTAGGAGGGGACAAATTTGGAAAATTTACAACAATACGGCGTAAAGGAATTTGTTCAAACATTGCAGTACGATTCAGCAAACGAGAAAATCGTTTGGTAATTTGTAGCTCCGATAGAATTTGGACATTGTTTAACAAAAATTAAAATTTGGAAACAATAAATAAAACAGGCCTCAATCAATAAAAGTGAATATGATTTACATGAAATGGACAGTGAATCAAAAAATGCTCCAGATCAATTACGAACAGTAGCAGAGATGATCCGCAAAGAAGACCAAATGCTCGAAACCAGTAAACCACAACCAACAATTAACAACATATGGTGAGAAAACTATAGTGTACGTACGTCACTAAAAATTTAACAACGAACACCGTAAAGTTAAAATTTAAAAAAATTTTATAATGTCATTCAGTGATAATTTTCTAGATCACGTTGAAATAATTATGAATTAAATATTAGAAAATTAAAATTAACGGCACATTTGTAAACCATTAACTGATCTTATGCAAGTAAAAGTCTAAAAATATCGACTACATTTAAAATTCAAAAATATTGAATTGAGGTAAAACTTTATATTGAAAATTTATGATTGTGTTTTTAATAAATATCATTGAATTTTATTGAAATTAATTAAAATTACTTAAGAGTCTCATTCTTATAAAATAATCTGTGTAACTCAACAATTTTCACAAGAGAGTGAAAATTTATAAATTTGTAAAGTTGGGGGCATAGCAGTATATACCAAAGAAAAAATATTGTGAAAGTGTGCGTCTTAATTCAAATATTTAACTTTTTTAGAATGTCAATTCCAAATGTCCAAAATTATCTGGGATAATAATTATCGTAGTTGATTGCTTTTTCAAAATTGTTCCAAAATAAAAATAACTTTTTTTGGCGAAAAGTTTAAACTTTTTGACAGCACTTGTACTATTGTTGAATTATGCAAACCTAGCTATCTACTTTAGTGATTTCAGATTCTGGCTTCAGTGGCCACTAATCTGAAACACAAAAAAATCAATTTTGGGTTAGTTTACAGGTGGTAGTTTATTTTAGAACTATAGGTCTTATAATTATTTCCAACTGTGCCAAGAGGTATACAGAAGAAAATTATTGGTTCTGTGACATTTCATGTACAATGTCAACTATTTTATTCTTTAAAAATATTTTTTTATAAAATTAATTTTTTACATGTTACATGAAATTGAAATTAAATTTAATTCATAACTTACATAATATTGTTCAAAGACTATTGTAATGAATGATACAGCTTGCGACACCCTGTTATATAACCGTATTTTTCGATTTTCGGAATCTCATCAGGCAAACCTGGAAAAATTAATCATTGAACAATATTATGTAAGTTATGAATTAAATTTAATTTCAATTTCATGTAACATGTAAAAAATTAATTTTATAAAATAATATTATCACATGTTAATAATCTTAACTATTATATTCTTTAAAAATAGAATATCTAGATGAAAATTCATATGAAAGAGTAAATCTGAAGATATTGGGAGCTTTTCAACACTTATATTGATTATTAATTTAATCGTAAAAATTTGAAAAATTTTTTAAAGTTAGCATTACTTCTTTACCGCTGTGTATAATTATTTTCATTTTATGCGATCTTTCCGTATAATCGTAGTTTATATTGATTCATCTAAAACTATTAATAATAGCTTAACAGCAATTATAAGAAGGTGCGGTCTGTAGTGAACGCCGACTGTATGTACCTATTAGATAAATGGAGAGTGTAATATTTTATCAATAGCACTTAATCAAAATTATAAATTTTAATATGCCTATTCAAAAAGAAAACCTACTCCCAATTTGAAATCATTTGGTAATTAAGAAATTGCAAAAAGTAACCTGCCAATGCTAACTAAACTAATAAAAATCAAGATTCCCAATTTTTAAATTATATGTGTACCCATTTATTAGCTGTGTTTATACCATCTCATTTGAGAACATCTTACTTGGCACCTTAACATTCGATAAATTATTATGAGCAACGGCGTTATTATAATCTATAATTATCATTTATCAATATGGTTGGTTTTTTTTAGATGTAGCATCACTAAAAAATCAAATACGAACAAATTCAAATAAGTTGAAGAATATTCCACGATATATCGTATCAGGTATTACTGCGAAGAGTAGCTCAAATCAATTTCCACATTTTTGCATTAAAAAGCCAGTTCACACATCTTAATAAATACTCGAACTCAAAAAAAATCGTCTAGACCAGTTTTCAAACATGCCCAGCTTCATTCAGATTGATTAATCCAACTCAACGAAGTGAAAATGAATTACATTATGCTAATATATGAAACTAAGAGAATTTACCTAGATAAATACATAAATTTAATAAATGTTTAAATAACATTTTTTGTTAATAGTTAAAATGCGTTTGAGAATTTGTAAGTACCCAAAGAAAAAATGATTTTGCCATAAAACCCAAGTATCTTAGCCGAACATATCATGATTTTATTAAGAGATTTGTGTAAATTAATGTTTAATATAATGAAATAAGATGGTTACAATTTTTCTCTTGAAACCTGTAATAAAGTCGTAATGATTCTGTTGCGGATGGTAAACAATTCTCTGTTTTATAAAGCCTGTGGGTTAGCATTTCTGATCATTTAGATATCTGCAGAACAATGGTCAAGTTGCTACGACTGTTCTTATTCTAATAAACAAATCTAAGTTATTTATCGGAAACTTAAACCACATTCAATTCCTAGTGAAATAAGTATATCCTATTATATTGCTTTTGAGAGAGATACATTAATTTTATTTTTATTGCTTTTCTATTTCTTGTAGAACAACTGTGTTGGTATTATTTCGGTAACGGTAAGCCGGAGGGAGCGAGCTGAAAAAATAATAAGCGAAGCAAAGTAGTAGCGTGACTTTTTAAAATTATTTCTATTGTTGTTAAGATTTAAATCTTATGGCTATAAAATGCAACTGTTTGATAAAAAATTATAAGGAGTTCCAATTAGAAAGCTTATTATTATTACTATTACTATTATTATTTATTTAAAATGAAAATAAGTATTATTCATAAAATTACCATTATTCAATATCATAAATAATAGAATTTTTAATAATTCTAAAGGCTATTTGGCACTTAGTAACTAGGAAATCGTCACGTCTCGGGAAGCCAATCGTAAGAATTAAACCGAACGACTTAAGTTCACTTGTTCAGTACAAGAGTAGAACAAAATTACATAAAACAAATATCTCAAAATTGCTCGACTTAATTCTTACGGCTAGGTCCACCCTATTTCTAGTATGTAATAAATAAATGCAATACATTTTTACATAATTTACATAAAATAGTATAAAAATATGAATATAGAGTCTACAAATAACTTAATAATAATAATAATATTATGCATTTATTTACGCTTAATCTGTTTTAAAACAAATAATAATACAATTAAGAATTTATTATTATTAATAAAATAAGGTATAGTAAAATAAATAATTAGTAAAAAAAATATAAATAAATTAATAAAATAAATATTATTAAAATAAATTAATAATAATAAATTAAATTTATTTAAAAAATAAATAAATAAATTGTGGAAGTTCTTATCGCTGTTTACTGCACTGTTTTTGGGAAATTAATTATAATTTCATAAAAATTTGTTTTTCTCATAATTTTATATTTTATAGATGTGATAATATGAGGCAACATCGAAATCAAATTATACTGTCTTATGCAGTAATTCATCTTTGCCGAATATGAATAATCTAAATATCTTCGTTGTTTTGTTCAATATTCCAGTTCTTTAAAAATATTTTTAGATCGTTGCTAGCTAAATTGCTAGTCGTAGTCGTAGACTAGCAATTAAAATGTTGTATATTGCTATGTCGCAGTCGTGGGTTTGAACTCCGGCTAAGTACTCCAGATTTTTACAATCCTAATTCCCTTCTTCTCTGTAATTGAAGTATATTACGTCGGCGGTCAAGATTACATTCTGTGAATCCCAGAACTACCTAGCTAATTCAGGAATTGCCGACAAACAGAACTGGATAGTAATTAATTACTTTTTACTTAACTTATTAACATCAAGTTACACTTTTAATCACAGTAAGTGTAACTTTGTTACTTTCTTAATATAGAAAGGAATAGATCAGAAATCAGTTGGAATATCTGAAACTGTAAGTCAAACACTGAACAAATTGATTCCACTATTTGTTGGAAGTCTCTGTAGTAGCTGTAGGTACTCCCGGAATTCACAAATTTTAGTTTGTATGCACCTGCAGTTTAGAATTCGCGTATTTTTATGTCAGTAATTACAGTAATATACTCACTATATAGACATAATGTAGAAAACGAGATAACGGCGTAAGCTGTTGATACTCAAGCTCTCGTAATTATGATTACATTGATTATTATATACAGAAATCTGCCGATATATTGTCGTGAAACAAAATGTTTCGACCCACCCTGTGCTAAATTGTAAAAATTTGTTAATTTCATTTTAAAACGTTTAAATTGGAAAAGTACAGAGTGGTGAGAAAAGATAGAGATAGGGGTTTCTTTGACCAACTACGGCCGACAGCGGGTGCGAAAATTTGTATGCCCGCTGAATTTTGAGATTTTTGATATTTTCTGAGAATTGTGAGTAGTATTTTAATTTGATTTGATTTAAATAAATTGATTTGATGCGAATGCATTATTGCCTTATTTTGGAAGTATATTTTTTTGAGATTTGGATAATTTTTGATAAGTTGCTACCAAGCGGTAGTGGATTTATTGGCTTCGCTGATTTGGAAAAAGAATAACTGTAAGCTATAAATTGAACCTGAATTGTTTTAAATTGGAAGTGTAAAAATTATTGCATTCGTAGGAACGAATGGTTATATTGATAAGCGGGCGATTTGGATAAGCGTAAAATCGAAAGTACGAGCCTAATAATATTTTACATTGAATTGTTAAATTTGATTTGTATGCGATTGGAGATATTAATTTGAATAACTGCCGTAACTGCCATAGCAACCGACTCTTAAGTAGAGCTCAATGCTGCCGACCATTGAAGAGCTAGCCGAGGTAAACTAAGAAAAAAAATAGTAAAGGCTTCTTCCAATATTTTTTGGAGAATACCACTACAATATATACGTAATAATACATACTACATACATAAGTATTTACTCAAAGTCAACTCAACTTTATTCTCTAAGCTTTAAGCTCTAACCTCTAACTTCCAAGCTTTAAAAGCATTAACTTCTAAGCTTTAAGTTCTAATTTTGTACCTCTAAGCTTTAGACTTTAACCTCCATCACAATCAAGCTTGAACTTCTAAGCTTCAAACTCCAACCTCAAAGTGTTAACCTACAACCTCTAGGTGTTAACCTATAACTTTTTTAGAAGCGATTTACAAAAAATGGCAAATCACATACTCTTTATACCAACATGGATTATTAATAAATTAATTAAAAATCTGATTTTGCTAATAGTAGCTTCGATTTTAGTATAGGATATTGGAATATCTTCAGTATTCAACTATTCTAGCAGTAATCTAAATTCGTCGCACATATTCTACATAATTAAATGTTGACATATTCTTGATCAAAATTTGTGCTATTAAAAAATATGTTGAATAAATTTATCATGCAAATAAATCTCAAACAAGTTTAGTCCTTTTATTATCGATCTTTTTAACTTTTTTTAATGTCAAACGTTTGGTAAAGATTGGTAGTTGAATTAATAGTGTTGGTTTTTTTTGGAAATTATTTTTTCGTAATGAATCAATTAAAATTTAATATCTAGTTTTCAATCAATTTTGTAAATATTTGTTTATTTGTTCGATTATCATAGAGGTATAGATAGTTCATTAAAAAGTTTTGGTAGTTCATTATTTAGGTGTAATTAATTAATAAAGTTGCGCTGCGCCAGCTTGCATGCTAACAAAAATATATAATTATTCATATTATATTAGCCTCTATCAGTTGATTTTTAAACTTTTTCTTATGGTTTTTTAAAATTTATTACAAATGTTGCGTAATCGGTTGGTGGTCATTGATAGTATAATAATTAAAAGATTTGGTAGTTGACAGCAATTGATTAATTAATTAATTAGATAGCTTGAATTTAAATTATTTGGGCGATTTTAACTGTTTATTATTATGATTTTAGCCCATTTTCACTCATTTCGCTCATTTAGAATATGTAATATTAATATGTAACCAATTAATTAATGTACAAAAGCGAATTGTATTCAAAGTACACTTGATTCTCAATTAATTTAACTAATTCATTATAATCGTATATTTCGGTAAAATTTAATATGCAAAAAAAATTAATTTAATATTTCAGAATTTGCATCATTACAAAAAATATTGAATAAATAAATAAGTAGGCACTTACTGTATAAATTATAAAACTTATTATTTTTAGAAAAATAAACCTTCATCAACTGTTACAGAAAGGTGTCTTTTATACATACATTATATTTAATATGTACTTATTACTTATATTACCGCGTGTGCTAAACTTTTTCATTTTGAGAAATGGAATAAATATTTTTCGATAAATCGTTGTCAACTTCCCAGTGGTTATAAAGTATTGTACAAGAAGCAGTATAATGATCAGGAACGTACTGTATAATACCGCACTTAAACTCTTATTGAGATATGCAATAAAAATATGGAATTCCGTAAAAATAACATGCTTCCATTTCCCAGGTTGTAAAATTATGCAATTTTTCTTAATATATTGAATAGTTTTCGGTTTTATGTTGTACTACTTATACTGTGGTTGTACTATGTATTATATTTTATTATAAATTTAATCAGGATTAGATTTTAAATGATGTGTACTAGAATAATAAATTATTAGTCTACGATGCATCACTCTTAAATTTATCAAACTGTGGCTAAATATATAGTTTTTTTCTCATTTAGTTTTTTTTTTCTCAATCGTATACAAACCACGTTCTAATACACAAGAAAACAATTTGTATGTAATCGGAAAATTCTTCTCTTTCAACTTACTATTGAGAAAATATACACGGTACAACGTAAATATAGAGGAAGTAATAATTATGAAATTAAATTAACTTTAAAAATTGAACGTATATATAAATTATCGACTGTGAAAATTCCAAAATAAATACGATGCCACGTATTTGCCTTTTCATAATATTATTATTAATAATATTAATATTAACTCAATATTATTGTTAAATTTCAAAGCAATATCTTCAAAGATTTTATTGATAACTTTAAAAAGTAAAAATAATGAAAATGTTATTATAAGGAAAAATATCTCATCCAAAAAATATTAGCAATACGTAGAACGGATCTCGGGATATTGGAAATTGTAAATCAAACTACAGAGATTTGAAATGTCAACGTTTCGGAAAATTTAATCTTCCATCTTCAGGACTAGAAGAAAGACAAACAAAATGAGCCCTAAAGCGGGGCGAAAAAACTGATTACACTCACCATACAAATCATGATGTTATACCATTTGACTAAGTACATAATAACACGGAGAGTAACAATGTTATTACTTTTTGTAGTCATAAAAGAACACTAAAACTATTGTTTTGAAAATTAACAGCAATATTTTTGAAGTTATATGAAAAAGCGCCTGCTATTGTTTAAAAGTTGAATATTAAAATTACAAAGTACATAATATATTATTAATTTACAAAGAAATAGGGAGAACGGGGGAACCCATATCTACCTATCCTACTCTTAGTTTTAAAATTATAACTCTGTCCTTAATATTAACTCCTTAGTTCTGTGGTAATCTATTCGAGAGATCCATATTATTAGAAAGCGGGAAGGAATCACATGATAAATTAACTTTCAATATCTACAGAGGACAAAATGAATAATTAAATAATAAGACTTATAAAATAATATTTATAGCTAATCATTTACTCCAAGGAAAGAAGATTCTGGCTTTTATGAAATACCTTTTATGTGTTAATAATAATCAATAGATAAATGATTTAGGTAGTGTAACTCGATATTAATCATATCAAATTTTTAGAATAAACCAAAAAATGCACAAACACTTTTTAGAACTAAAATGTTTAAGTTAACACAATGTAAATACACCGTATGTATATTATCGCATCAGGCAATGACCTAGTTCATCGCCTGATGATGCCATAGTACGGTGAAAACGTTTGTGATAATATACATACGGTGTATTTATATTGTGTTAACTTAAACATTTTAGTTCTAAAAAGTGTTTGTGCATTTTTTGGTTTATTCTAAAAATTTGATATGATTTTTATGTGCTGATACGGATACGAGAGAATTTGAAACAAATACATAAAAACCAAAAGGTATGTTTCGTCTAAAGCACTTCTCATAAGTCCAGTCCGACGCCATGCGACCGAAAGTCTCTGCGTATAAATGATCTAAGTCCAAGTCATATATCTAATAAATAGAGTGTGGAATTTATGCACTAAAAAGTACCCAATATAATGCACATACATATGCAGCAATAAATGCCTGAAATATGCACGTATATGCTTTAAAAATAAAAAATTATATAGAGGAATGTTGTCGGGGTTGGCCCGTCGTCTAGGTCGGCTCACTTCAATTTTTCAGTGTAGATCACTGAAACCACCTATGTGCGAGTGTGGCAAAACATCTCTCAATGACAACGAACTTTTCGTGATATTACTGATTTCGGAGTGTAATGTTGAAACGTGTTGTTCACTCATTCACTGAACCAAGAAAAAAAAAGTTTTCCAGCAGCTGCAAATAAAGCATGATAACTTGGAGGAAAAACATTAATTCGTTAAGAAAAGCATCTAAAATGTGTTATGTGGATAGTCTTTAAAAATTATTCAAGGAAAACATTCAATTTTGCTACCTGTTTGGATGTAGTGTGACGCGATGTGGTGATGGAACTTGTTGTTAAGGTTGGACCGTTGCAAAAAAAACACTTTGGTAAATGCAACATCTGCTTTGAAGCGAATGCTTCGTCGCTTGAACTCTATTGCATGCATTAAATGCAAATAAAAATGCATTTGAAAAGTGCCAAAATGGCAAAGAGTTATTTTATTTGCCAAAACGGTGATTCGGAATTATGTGTCATGTAAATCAGTTCTCTGCGATATTATATTGTAAAGTTTCACTCAATCGAATAAAAATAAAATGAATTTGGTTTATTATTTCATCCAGTTAATTTTTTTGCATAAATTTGGCAATTCTCAACGGTGGGTCAACCTAGACAGCAAGGGCCAACCTTGACAGCACTTTTTTTTAATTCTCGCATAAGTTCTCTATTTTTTGCCCAATCAATTTGCGATTGCCTCGAAAGTAGCTTTATGCCTAGATCTTTCTGATCATGTGCTTAAATTAAAAAAATTCTTTCTTACACGGAAGTTATGGGCAAAAGTTAAAAGGGTGGTCAACCCTGACGATATTCCCCTACTAACAAACAAACACCTTTAATTTTTTTAATTAATTTTATTGAAAGATTTAATTACAATGAACAATGAGATTATATGCCAGCCGCATTTATGTAATTTTTGTTACTGATTGTGCTGGAAGGCCAGTCTTCGAATAACAATTCCCCAAAGCTGTTGGGACAAATAGTAAGACATTTTCGAGAAAATTGCCTTTGAAATATTGAAAATGGAACCGTTGAATAAAAAAAGTACAAAAATGCACTTACGAGAATATCCACCGAATGTTAAAAATATACAAAATATGTATTTTAAAAAGTATTTTATTGAATTCTGATTTGCCTAATTCGGCTTTATTCATATGGATTTTGGTGACATTAATTTTAAGAAATATGCAAATTCATTAAATTCCGTGCTTTAATTTTGACTCATAAAATAATCCTAAGCTGCATTTTCAATATGACGGCACAATAAACGGCAATATTGATGTATGATGTTTATTGCGGATGCAACAATAAATAAACAAATTTGTTTTCAAGCCGTGCCTGGGAAACTGTTCTTTTCAAAGATATTTTTGCAAAGTTTATCTTTTTTTTAATTTAATTTTCTTAAAAGTATAAAAATATGTACTTATATGCCTTAAAAATAAAAACATGAAATATGCAGCAAAAATAAAAACATATGAAATATGCACTCTCAAATTTTGGTTGTAAACTCTAAAGTTATAGAAACGCATAGATACAATTTTTTACGACTCTAGAAACAAGCAACAAAAATATGCATTTATATAATTCCACACTCTACTAATAAATAATAAAAGCAAATTTAGAAAATTGTATGTACATACATGTAATGCTATGCAATACACTTCATGCAATGTAATAACTATGCAGCAGTTAAACTTGGGGTGCTTCGGTCGACGAAAATATTAAAAAATTAAATTTTATTTAAAAACAATTAATTAATATTAAATTGAAGAAAACCTGAACTATCCAGTTTTCGAATGCGCCACTGGAGAACAGCACATATATGCGCATGCGTGTTAAACTCGATTAATATTTCACTTTAATTGCCTAATTAAATGATTACGGGAATGATTACATGAGCGATTGTCAACTCGTCCGCTTGAGAGATTAAGTCCTAAACCAAATGGTAAACTCGTCCTGCTAGAAATTTTCTACCTTAATCTTCATAGGTAAACTTGGCCGCTTAACAGAAGATGTTCTAATTCAATCAATTCAAAGACTTGGACTTTCATCAGATTACAAAGAAAAAAGCAAGATTGGAAAATAGATTGGTTATTGTTTTGGACTGTTGTTTCTAGAACCACAAGAAGTTGGTGATGTGTATGCTTTTACATTAGCTGCTATTCAACCAGAAAATGATAAAGTAACTTTGTTTGCTGATTATTTGGTTAACAATTATATATCAGAGGATGCCGTTTTTCCACCCCAGTTATGGGCATCGAAAACAGCAAGCGCCGCTCGCACAACCAACGCATGCGAATCGTTCCATTCACATATCGGCAAAACTTTAAATGTTACACATCCGTCTGTATTTATTTTCATTGAGTTCTTAATTAATTTTCAAAATGAAATATACGTAAAGTTACAAAGTATTCACAAGCCGTATGTACCTAATTCAAATACTCGGAAAAGGCAAGAATACCTGCAAAACAAAATTAATGATTTTAATAATGGGAAAGTGTCAACGTTAGAATTTATTAAGTTAACTTCGCATTATTATAGTTCCACCATGTAATATTAAATAAACATTTAAATAAATTATTTTACAAATAAACAAGTGCAGCAAAACATAAATTGACAGTCAACCAATTACGTGAAGTGTTTTATTGCAAATTTGCCCCCCCCCCCTCAAATGGGGGAGGGTATGGGTCTGGTATGTATGTTAGTGTTAGTTTTTTATATTTATTTAGTGATTCTGCCCATAAAAGAGGGATACGTGCGAAGACCTAGGTCTGCTATGTGGGTTAATGTTGGTTTTTTAAATTTTATTGTCAACATTTTCAATTTTTACGATATCATAGTAATATACATTTTTAAATATCTTAAGCGGCCGAGTTTACCTCTTAATAATCTTATGGATTAAGACTAATCTTTAATCCGTGGAGATTAAAATATCTTAAGCGGATTACTTTACCTCCGCCCGAGTTTACCTTATGGATTAAAACTAATCTTTAATCCGTCGGGATTAAAATAGCTTGAGCGGACGAGTTTACCTCTGCCCGATTACATCTCTATAAAAGATGTTCTAAAAATGACCCAAAAAAAGTTGCAAAATCGATTGAAGGGGGTTAACTTGATATTCAATTTTAATTGAAGAATTACGAAGAACCTATTAACTTGTAAAATTTTTAATTAAACTACCAAGAGACTGACTACCAATCATTTACTAAATGTTTGATATAAAAAAAATTGAAAAATTGATCGAAAGGGGACTAACTTGATAGAGGTCGCAAAAGACGATATTTCAGATGGGAAAAGTTCCATTAGTAAAAGTACATTAAATTGTGAGACATACTACACATCGTACCCTTTATTACAAATATTGTAATACAAATAAATAAATTTACAGTTATTTATTAGAAGCATAGCCAATTCTTAAAAAATAATGAAACAAATAGATTATACGCATACTTGTGGTCAACGGTAATAAAGGCTCTAACCACCTGCTATTTGATATCTCACTTATTTTTTTAATGAAGTATCGGATTAACTTACATATAAATTAATCTAAAGGAATCTTAATAATCATCAACTAGTCACTCGATTCAGCTTCCAGTTTTCAACTATTTTATATCAAATTAAAACCACGCTTTTTCTTTCGTCCTTCTTTAATTTTCTGTAATTGATTCCTTAAATAAATTTTATTTAAATTATTTCAATCCAAACAGGATTATTTATTTCATTAAATGGCAAAAAATATGCTTGGTTAATCGTAAGAAAGTTAATTTAATATATTAACAATTAAGGTATATTATCAATATAAATACGTAATGTAAAATACTTTATCATTTGTTACGTTAATCCGAGCCATATATTTAAATTGCATTTATGCATTAACGTAAAGTGGACACATATTAAGAATAATATTATAAATTGTATAAATTATAATTATTATTAACATCACTAAAGTTTTAAGTAGATAACTCAGTGGCGGCTCGTGAAAAATATTCTTGGGTGTTCTGCATTATAAAAATGGCAAGATATCAGAAAATGGCAATCTCAAAAAATAAATTTACTTATTGCACATTTTTAAATATTAAACGTACAAGCCTTATCAAGAATGTATTACTTTATATGATTTTACATTTTTACAATAAATTGCAATCCTAACTAATTTTCGAAAAAATTTTATTAAGTACAGCTTATGAGAGAAGTTGTGTTAAAAATATTAGTAATATTTCATTTTATTTTTTCTTCATTTAATATTCATAAGCATTTATTTTATGTACTAGTAGGTATAAGATACTATCTTCGATATTCATAATTTCAATTAAAGTTCATAACGCAAGATGTGTTTAAAATAAAATCGTATATGTTCGTAAAACCAGAGCTGAAATATGAGCAGAACGGTTGTACATTTGGTGGGTTGTTCCTATATCTTGTAATCTGCGAGTTTAATAATAAACATTATTATTGTAGAAAAAACCTACATAATTTTAATTTTATTGATATTAATAATTAAACGTAATTTCATTTTGAGTTTCTAATATAGGATCTGCCAAAAAATAATTTTACTTCTATTTTGATAATAGTATTTATAAGAAACTTGGTCAAATTAAAATTTGTACTAAATTTTCAAATTACACTATATTACGAGTATTAAACTATTGCATTTTATTGTTTAACCTTGTTGTTGAACAATCAATGAACAAAAATTAACTTACTAGTTGTTTTCATAAGTCAAATTTTAAATTATATTACAAAAATACGGCATGTAATTCTGCATAAGATGCAGCTCAATTTGTAGTGTATACCGTGGTGTTAGGATTGTCCTAACACCACGATGTACTATACTGGTATGGATACGATTCCACCCGATAGCTCGCGTCATTTCATGTTCAGAATCATTTCCAGCACATCGAAGTTAAACAGTGATTTCGAAAGCGTAACGGACTTGTATTAATTATTACAGTACTTATTTGACTGACTGATAAAAGTACTTATAACTCAAGGCAACATAAGAAGCGCGCATTGAAACCAAAATTGATTAGTCTTCAATTATTGAAATAATTTGAAATGTGGTGGTTATACTAATAAGTAATAATTAATTTGGTACACTTCATTCTGATATTTGGCGGTTCTGCAGCTCTGCAGTTCCTATGGTAGAACCGCCCCTGAGATAACTGCACATTCAAAAAAGGCGTTTCAACTACTATTGTATATTTAATTAATAATGGTCGAATTATTTTTAATGTGTCTTTGAATATAAAGATAAAAATAACATTTTTTAAAAACATCCCCTCCTCCTAAATAGTAAGGAAAAAGAATAACCATTCTTAAATAAATAAAGATTTTCGTTGTTTTACGTATTATGTTTCGTACTGAACCAATCAGCATTGTAAATCATGGTGTTGCATCATTTTACGGCGTCTGCATCAAACCTTATTTTGGGTTTGTTTATTAATGCACGCGGTTTAGCAGTTGATAAGAAGAAAGTTAAAATAATCTTGTGGATTCTTTATTCTTAAGATACCTTTACACTATTAGATTTTGTATTGGATTTTGTATTAGATTTAGTCTAATGTAAAAATGTCCGCGTTTACACTACTCGATTTTACATTGGACTACATCTGTTGGATTTTTCATTGGACTTTACATTGGATTTTTAAGGAATAGGACGTAGTCTATTTGTATTGGATTTTACATTGGATTTCTATTGGTGAGCATGCGCAGTGTGATTGTTTGAGTAGTTTGACTTAAGCATCATTCACATCCAAATAACGTACGTAGCGGACATACAAGACATAACGCGAGGAAAGTTGAAATGCATGGTTTCAAACGTTTCAAACGCTACCAGTGACATTCGTACAAAACATAGCCGACATGCAGTAACGTAACAAAGAGTTCGGTCAACTTCAACTTCTCCGTTATGTTTTCTAGGTTTGATCAATGACATGCGTTCATTTTACAAGGCAACACCTCCGTTTTAAAATTTTAAATTGTAAAGTGAGGTTTACACTTTCCACATTTAAACTTTTAGGTTAAATTACAGCGTGCCGTGTGTTTCTTGTGAGTGTGTTTTTTATTGATATTTGGTTAATTATGGTTGACGGAAAATTTATAGATCTGATACATTCGTATCCGTCAGGGCCGTATTTAGACAAAATTTTCGGGGGGGGGGGTTTAAAAAAATTGCAAAATAAATAGCTAATTTATTAAAATACAAAAGAAGTTTTTCTAAATTTAAATTTTGTTATATTAATTTTTGAAATGTAATGTTTGGAGAAAAGTGACTAGAGAAAGGTTTTTTGCCAAGATGGCGTAAACGACAGAAGCCTCTATTTTGCTCCGCTGATTTTTTGAGTATAATTTTGTACAAGTATTTTTGCAATTAAGATTTTATTTTTAAGTATTGTTATTAGAAAATTTTGTTTGAAAGTATTTTGTCGAAAGTTACCGCAAAAAAATTGAAATATTGTGAAAAAATTGTTTTTATTTAAATAAAATAATTATTTTTTTGCGCGATTTTTCTTTATTTGAGTTCGATATTCAGAAAAAATTTTGATTTTTATGAACTCTATTTAGTGGTTGAAAATAATTTGTCAAAGAAGCAACAAATTTTGATTACAAGTTGACTTCTGGAGGGGGGGGGCGTTATTGCTGATAAAATTTTGTTGATACCATTTTAAAAGTTTTGTTTACTATGATATTTTTAATAAGTTTAAATTTATTCATATTTTAATTTTAAACTATCATGTAAAAAACCGTTTTTAAATAAAATTTTTTAATTTTAAAATTTGAATAAAAATCACAAACTAAATTCTTATTTTACCGATGGCGATAGTAAAATAATGTTGTCAAAACGAAGAACTAAACTAGATTGAAAGAAAATTTCACAAATCTAAGCAAATGTACACTTATGTATACAAATGTACAAAATATAAATCAATTTATGGGTTTACAATGCCTACTTTAATTTATGACGGAAGTGTTATTTTAAGCTATGCTGCCCATGATGGTCATAAAATTTATGTTCCCTTTAAAATTTTTGGTTCAAACAATTTATTACAATTTAAAATTTTTACCATAATAGTAAGAATTAAGATAAAATACCTATTTCATTTATTTCAATATAATTATTTTTCAAAAAATCGAAAATTAATGAATAGGAGTAATTAATAACTAACAATTAATTAAGTGGTCGCAGACTCTTACACAGTACTGTAAATATTTAGAGCATTTTTATATTCTTTATCTTCGGTTTTTATATTTTTGCAATTTAGTAGTACGTGTATTTAATCCAATGTCGCCAATCGCCCGATTATAATACGAATTTCCGATTTTTTAATTTGGGATTTAATTTATTAGAAATATCTCTTTAGTTTTAATTTTTATTTAAACAAAGTTTAATGTTTTTGTTATAGTTGTAAAAATTGTTTTAGTTTTTTCTGTTTTTTTTACGATTTCAGTCGAACTTTCAGTACTTTATTAAATGATAAATAATTTCGGGGGGGGAGGGGAGTTGTAACCCCTAACCCCCCCCCCCCCTCCCGTAAATACGGCCCTGATATCCGTTCCTCTACGATCGTAGAGAAACCGATACCGTAATCAACCAATCGGGTGAAAATACGCGTGCGCGTTCTTCACGTTTCGCTTTAATTGACGTTGACGCTTTTATTAACCTCAAATTTTAATACTTTATTGACAACTTAATTTAACTGTTTATAACTTAGCTATTTACGTCGTCTTGAATTACACAATTTACGAATTACACAAGGTGGAATACAATTGATACGCCAAATACGTACCGATCGACAATTTTTCTAATATAATTTTATTGCATATATTTATTATATTATATCAATATTTAATAATCTTTGTTTGTCATGCGTGTACGTAACACCAAGGTGTGTATTTACCACAAAAATTAAAACATAACCAAAATTGAAATTGAAACCGATACCGTAATCAACCAATCGGGTGAAAATACGCGTGCGCGTTCTTCACGTTTCGCTTTAATTGACGTTGACGCTTTTATTAACCTCAAATTTTAATACTTTATTGACAACTTAATTTAACTGTTTATAACTTAGCTATTTACGTCGTCTTGAATTACACAATTTACGAATTACACAAGGTGGAATACAATTGATACGCCAAATACGTACCGATCGACAATTTTTCTAATATAATTTTATTGCATATATTTATTATATTATATCAATATTTAATAATCTTTGTTTGTCATGCGTGTACGTAACACCAAGGTGTGTATTTACCACAAAAATTAAAACATAACCAAAGCTTTTAACATAGTTTTATTCTCAGCATACAAATACCAACACTTAACCTAAGGTTAGCCGTCAGGCCAGCGATTGTGAAACACTTTTTCATAGGTTAAGTAACGGTAACCACTAAACTGCAGGTTAACCAGACTTTGTGAAACCGGCCGTTAGACGTTTACCTAAAACGAAAAATCTTTTTGTTAGCTTTTGACCTAAAAACTATAGTAGTTCTTCAGGTATATAATATGTAAAAAGAACTTTTCCAAAGTTTTTGGCTTAAGGTTTAGACTTGCCTCAAATACTTAAAACGACAAGCAATTTTTCCAGGTACAATAGCCGTCACGTCTCACGTGTTTATTTAAGTTTGTTTAACCAACGTGTTAAAAATTTATATTGAAAAGTTTTCTTACAAGAATAAAAAAAATATTTAAAATGTTTTCAAAAATTTACATAATTATTCAAGTACAGTGGCGTAACCAAGGGAGATAATGAGACCTGCCTTCCCCCCTTAATATTAAGAAGATTAAAAATTTGTTAGAGCACAATAAACTATATTAGGCTATACTATAAATACTATGTAGATTGATTATTAATTTAGTTGGATTCAAAATTAACTTACAATTCTTCAAATCGCAATTAATCAATTTAAAAATTTTAAAGAGTCTCGTTGCTCTATAGTTAACTAAATAAAATGCAAGACTGTCTCTGGGTTATCACAGTATCAACTTGATAAAAACATACGTTTAATGAAGAGCAGGAATCACGGAAAAAATCCTGTTTAAAAAAATATTACTCTTGTTGATTACTCTGGCTGCAAAATTGTGTAATTTAGACGATGTCGGCTATTTTACAACTAGAATAACATGAAAGCGATATCCATTATTACAATAGATATTTATTAAATTAAAATTAATAGACATGGTATTATTTATATGTGTACAGTTATATAACTTCTGTTATACTTGCCCTTCTTGGTAAAATCTAAAATTAAGCCCCTGATTTAACCTTTAATCTTGACCATAGACTTTAGTTAATTTAAAAAGAAGAGTTGGCAACTTAACTATACATTTAATCAATATTGCCAACTTTCGCAGGTATAAATTGTTAAGGTATGTATGTATGTATATTGAATCCATCAGTACAGAACATAACTTGGTAAAGTGAAGTCATATTTGAAATCTTTAAATATTTATTAAAAAGGTAAGTGTATAACTATTTTTTGCTATTATTTTATGTTAGAATAGCCTTGCAAAACTTACTATTTTTGTTTTAATTCGATTTAACAAAATCAAAGATAAAACTACCAAAATTTTAATTTCTGGATAGGGAATAAAGAATGTTAAAAGTGTTTTAACATAAAGTGTTTTTTTCAAAGTGTTGAATTTTTTTCAATTTCGAATTATGTTTAGGATAGTTTGATCATAACATTATAACTTGTTATTTCTATTATTATTATTAATATGTTTGTGCAATTATTTATTTTATTTCTATATTTGTAGAATAATGGCGCGCAGTTACACAGTTGGTAGACGTTTGAACGGTGAGTCGAATTGGGTATTTGTAAACCGAAATTATTTCGAATTTATGTCTTTGAATGGAAGACCTCTCAACGATGACACGGCTTCGGCAAGTGATTTACACCAGAGATTCGATGATGACTCTGATTTTGATGTTAGCTCTGATTTAGATGATTCTTCATCGAGTGATTGTAGTTGGACATTTGTTGAAAACTGCACAGAGTTGGATGAGCATTCTAATTCGAATTCAAATACTGCAGATTTGTCTTTCAATTTATATAACATAGTAACAACGATATCAACAATATTAATGTTACTATCCTTCGTAAACTTTTTGGTTAATTTGTACAATAATTTATATTATTTTTGCTAATCTTACGTCTGACTTTTATATTTTAAAAATATATGTAATAAAGCTTTCCTATGCTAAACAAATTTTATCATTCTATTTTATACTTATTTATATGGTCTTATTTAGATGGGCCTACAAAATGGGAAGATTACCAATTTTTTTTGAGTTAATTAAATTTTTTTTCAGATTAAAATTGATATTATGCATTATTTTTAAAATTTGTATTTATAATCAGAAAAATTTAAACTAATGTTTAATATTAATTGTAATGCTCAAAAATTAACAAGAATTCTAGTATTCTAAAATTTTTGTGAACTTGGATTCTGTGGTGCACTTGATCTTCCTACGCCCGAAAATCGATTACAAATCGAGAAATTATTTGTTATTTAAAACTAGTTTGCCATAGTATCAATTTATATTTTAGGTTAGAAGCGTTGATTGAAGAATTTTCAACGTTAGAAATCTCTTGTTAAATACCTACTTAAGAGGAAAATTTTGCCCAAAATTTTACGGCTGATTAGTATTAACAAGTCTTTATGAAATCCAAATTTGCAAAGGGTTTTTTAAAATGTTTTTTGAAACCGGGCCTTATTCAATCAGAACGTTTTTCCTCTAGATTTTCCTAATTTTGCGATAATAATGGTCGATTTATACTCAACATTTAACACTTAACATTTATCATTTACATTTAACATTTAAGGGTCCCAATACATACTGAGCCCATTTAACGTTTAGCACGTGTTGGCAGTTTTTCGATATTTGACATCAGTAAATCTTAATAAAATTTTTATTTCTGTGAATATCAGTTTGTTTTGTGTAATGAGAAAAGTAAAAGATATTGCCGTGATAACGAATTACTACTATTAATACTAAAAAATACGCGATAAATATTCGCGCGCAGTTAGACTTGCGCAGTGTAAACAAAATTTCTTAAATGTTAAAAGATAGATGAAAGTTGGTTATCTCTTAAATGATAAGTGATAAATGTTAAATGAGGTCGCCGTCGGCTGCGCATCGTTCAAACAAACCCCAAGTCAAAAAAGAAGAAAAAAAGAATAATTTCACCTGTCAATTACAGGTAATATTTTCTTTACAAAATTCGGTTTCATCATAAATACTAAAGGCATATTATATTTTAATCGTTTTTAAATAGTCCCAACTTGTTAACCACAATCCATTCTTGATGTCGGTATAAGATTTTAATATAAAAACATTTGTATTGATTGGCATTACATCTAGTTTTAATTGATTTTTAAAAGCTGGTTTTAAACTTTCTGACGGTAGTGTACTTCTATACGAAAATAATGAGCGATTAAAACTAGAAATAAACAGAAATGTAAACCAGAAAATAAATAATTTAACAAAAGCCACTGCAAAGATTGTTTTATGGAAAATCTTCAGATATAAACGGGGACCGTAAATTGAGACAGTGGTTGAGGGTTTTTCTAATCCTACCCGTAAATTGCGCCAAAAATTTTTAGGGTTATTTTAATCCTTTGCTTTTAATAGGATTAGTATTGCCTATAAAGTTATTTTTATTTTTACAGAGGTGCATTTAGTCCAAATTGGTACATTGTAGAAATTTCGGATGTTTCACTGATTTTTAAGGTGCTAGATCAATAGGCGCTGAGCTGGTATCAGGTTCAATTCAAAAACGAATAATCATAGAAAGTTGAAATTTTCAGTGCATACCTAAAATTTTGTTCTACATAACGCCTCCTATTTTTATTTAAAAAAAATTATTAAAAAATTTTTTTTCCCGAGATTTCAATAAAATACACTTTAGTTATAAATATAAAATAGGAGATGTTAAGTAATTCCCACCATACTAATCAATCAAAAAAAAAAAAAAGAGTTAGATTATCTTTTTTGGTTTGACTTCCAAACTTGACACAAGAATTCAAGTAATCTAGGCGAAATTTTAAATTGGTGCCATGATATTAGCCAATCAGAGAATACATGCAGTTCAAGCATTTTCAAAAAGATGTCGGCACTTAAATTTGAAGCAAAGACACAAACCTACCCATTGTATTGGTAAAATGGTTACCTGGTCATAATCCACCGCCCGGAGCTATCGTAATTTATAAGCTGTTCTCTACCTGGTTCTAATACTTTATCTAATTTTGTATACAGTTAAGTAATTGCATCAGGTATAATCTTTTAAAATTAAATTTAATATAACAATTGCAGATTTTTCTTTCTATATTATAAAAAGCAGTTTAAAAATTTTGTTCATCAAAGAAATAACTAAGTCCCGTTAAATAAATAACGAAGAGACTTTAGATAAAGAAAGTAGTTCAAGAATTGTAAAAAGAAAATCGTGATTACCCAGAGTCTCTTCAAAAAGTAAAAGAATCTATCGTTCAGCTCAGAAAAATAAACCTTTGTTAACCTTTCAGCAGCCGTGCCACTATAGAGCAGGCGCGTGTTGTACCGCGTACGACACGATGTCTTTTTATAAATATTTTATTATTAAGGCCGAGGGGGTTGAATCAAATCAGCGCGGCGCCAGGGGGGGGGGTGGCACGTGCCCACTCTGATGATTGGAGTGCCCACCCAATTTGTAGAAATTTGATATCAATAATGTAATTTTTTTAGTTTATTTATAAATTTTATGTGCCCGTGCCCACTTTAAATATATGGGGCCCAATTTGTACCCATCCATCCATAATATTCAATTCATAAAAAGATAGGAAATTCATATATTAAAAATGACCCTGTAAATTATCTAAAAAATTCGGCTGTGCAAAGCCTACCTCCTGCTATGGCAAAAATTTATCAGTTTATTTTACTTGAGACCACAGTTTATTTTATTTTACCCCACTTGTACCCTTATATTGACATTAATGGTAAATAGTCAATTAAAACGGATATTGGGTATGAAGGGAAGTAAATCAAACAATATTATCTGCTAGCCGACGTTTCGAACTATTTATTAGTCCATCCTCAGGGCTGAAATATATAACAGAGGTGAAAAAATCTATAAACGGCGGCCATAAGGGCGTAAACATACCTGACAGTTTGAGATGGTAAACGTTTGAAGTTACATATATGGTGTCGGGAATTGACATGAATATACAAAAATTAATTGCGTCAACGATCGTAGTCAAAACATAAAAATTAACAATATTGTAAAAACATGCAAACTCAATTTAATTTAAAATCACAATAGTAGTCAATAAATAATTTTACTCTAATACAAAATACGAATAAAAGTGTGTATAAATATTATCTCAAGCGCATGATAACTGATGGTGACATACATATTCGTCCAATGAAACAGAATCGCATAACAAATCTTAAATATCTTAAAAATTAATTAATTTTTCCCCTTAAAAAAATCCCGTTGCGCACCAATGTGACAAAATTCTTTTATCATTATCTTATAAAAATATAAAACAACAAGATCAGAAACGCAAACACAAACTGTAAGTATAAGAGTCAGGATCAAAATACCCATGAAACACACCAGTTAGAAACAATAAATTAAAATATAGCAATCAACAATAAATATAAAAAAACACAACGTTAACCCACCACGGCCACATTTAAAAATGCTGCAATACATTCATCTTTTGTCTGTAATTTCTCAAGAGATTGGAGTAGCCATTGTTAATGATTTTATAATCTGTTTGGATGTTGATACAGTTGTCATTAGTAGTTATAAAAAAGGCTTCCAAAAACAAGCGTTTACTCCAATGTCTCTCGGATGCCAAGATCTCAATTTCATCATCTCTAAAAGTGTGATGATTTTCCACAGCATGCCCAGATAATCCCGTCTTGGACTTACCATGAAGAATGTCGTAACGATGTTGGTAGATTCTTTTGGATACGTGTTGGGAAGTCTGTCCTACATATTCCTGTCTACATTCTGTGCACTTAATTTTATAGACTACATTGGCCATATCTAAAACTGGAGTTTTATCCTTAGTTCTAGAGAAGAGGATCCGATTGAGAGTAAGAGGGCAGTGAAAAGCAAGATATATGTTATCCTTTTCTGTGACTTCCTTAAAGATGTGTTGGAGTTTCTTAAATAAGGCAGGATGGTATGTGATTTTTCTGTATTTGCGCTCATCTTTAGGAACAACCCCTGACTCATCAATCGTTGATTTAATCACGTCCCTCTTGAACAAGATGCTGTCCAATAAACGTCTAGGGTAACCATTCTTGAGTAGTTGTTTTTTAAGGTCATGTAGCTTACTTCTCACTTTGTCAAAAGGTACGCAATCCTCTATCCTGCTTTTAAAAGTATTGACCAAGCTCAACTTTTGTTTAATGGAGTGTGACGAATAAAAGTTGAGAAGGCGTTCTGTAGAGGAAGGCTTCCTATATATATCGGTACTAAGGGAACCATCATTCCCTCTCCTCACGAGCAAATCCAAAAAAGGCAGGGTACCCTCTGATTACAGTTCATAAGAAAAAGTTACTTCCCTTCATACCTAATATCCGTTTTAATTGACTATTAGAAGTAAGGGGAAAATTTGTTTACTTTCCAATTAATGGTAAATGCATCTGCTATTTTGTATTGTTTTTTTTAAATTAAAATTAAAGTTAGGTATATTATTAATTTACAAAAAAAAGGGAGAGGGAGATATACCCTACTCTTAAATATCGGGAATTTTATATTAGTATAAGTGTTAAGATTATCTGCTTAAAGGATCATCGGATAAAAATTAAAGTAAACTATATAGGTAGAAGAGTGGAGAGAATGGAGAAAATAAGTGGAAGACTAATGAGAATACAGCGAGTGAGAAAGTATTAGCACAGTAAAAATAAACAGTAGTTAAGCTTATAGCAAATAATAATGGATAACGGCGAAGAGATCTTAGATGAAAAAAGTAGTTCAAGAACTGTTAAACGAAAATCGCGATTATCCAGAGTTTCTTCAAAAAGTAAAAGAGCAGTATCTATACGTTTAGCTCAGAAAAATAAATCTCAAAGATCCCAATCGGAACCGTTACCACTTACAGAAGAAAGTAATGAAAATACTATGGCATCAGAAAATCAATTGTCTACGGAATTGCCCACTTCTTCAGAAAATTATACGGCGACTAATAAACCTGTAAAACGCAAATTAGTGTTTCTCGGTTTAGATAACTTGACAAAAACTTGTTCAAGTTCGGAAACAGACGAAAAATATGAAAACATAATGCAACATAAGTTATGCATAGAACCTGATCTTGACTCGACATTTGATTTTTGTACTGTTATAAAAAGAAATAGAATTGTTCAACTGGGCTATTTATTGAATTGGGCAATAAGGATACAATATAATCATGCAAAATCTTGTACAGGAGGTTTATTATACTCTTCTCGTGAAATTACTCGCGGTTTAGGATCAATTAGTCATATTGAGTTTAAATGTAATGCATGTGATATTGAAATTGTAAAAGCTACCGAAGATCCAAATTTCAAACAATCGGTAATTAATACAGACGCGGTATGGGGTACTTTAGCCACATGAGGCACATTTGGTCATTTAGAAGAATTATTAAATTGTATGAACGTTCCCTGCTTAAATAAGTATACCTACTCAATTAAAGAAAAGTCACTACAAAAATTATGGCACGAAGAACTCGCAACAGAAATGGCTAAAGCTGGTAAAGAGGAATATGATGAAGCTATACGTAAAGGCGACATTGATAAGAATGGGGTTCCTTTCATTACTGTATATGTGGATGGTGGATGGTCAAAACGATCGTATGGTCATAATTACAACGCAGCATCTGGAGTGGCAGTTATAATTGGAAAATATACTAAAAAAGTTTTGTTTATGGGCGTACGGAACAAATACTGTACTATTTGTGCCAGGGCAGCCAATAAGGATGAAGAACCTAAAAATCACGTTTGCTTTCGTAATTGGTCTGGCAGCTCTTCCGCTATGGAGCAAGATATAATAGCTCAAAGTTTTTGCTTTAGCGAAGAACAACATGGCCTTAGATACAAAAAATTTATAGCAGATGGAGATTCTAGTGTCTTTTGTGCTATCAGAAAGAAATGCAGCTATGGCGAATCTGTTACAAAAGTAGAATGTGCAAACCATGCTATAAAAAATCACGGTAAAAAACTACATAATTTAAAAAAAGATAAGGCATTGTCCGATGTTGCTCGAAAACAACTTACCGTAAAAATAATTGACGATCTTCAAAGCAATGCACAGTCATCTATTTATAACTGCAGTTTCGAAGAAAACCCACTGGAATCACTGAGAGAAGATTTTCAAATTGGCCTTAATTATACATTTGGGGATCATTCAAAATGTAAGCCTTACTTTGGTTGTGAAAATGAAGATACTTCAAATAGTAACATTGAAGCAATAAAAACATCGGGCTTGCATCATCATATAGACGAAGCCATAGAAAATTTGTTAAAAAAATCGCATATGCTCATTGATAATGAAACTAATAATCGAGCAGAATTATTTATGAGCATTCTGGCCCGGTTTAATTGTGGTAAACGCCTGAATTTGAGTGGACGAGGTTCCTTTGATATGAGGTGCGATTTAACGGCACTGAGATATAGTAATTTAGGACCAGAGTGGCATGTACATTCATACAAGCGCGAACTGGGAATGAGCCCCGGAAAATATTTTCAAAGTTATATCGACAGATCTGGGCGAAGTAGAACTTTGAGTGCGATGAAATCCCAAAATAGTAGTCGTAGCGTAACTAAGTTGCCGGCCGTAGAAAAAAATATGCATTACGGAGTATATGCGGAACAAGTAGAACCTACGCCAGAAGAAATAGAAATATCAAAGAAGCGTACTATGGAAAAACTACGTGTAACCGAAGAACAACGTAACGATATTGCTATGTCAACAATAAATCAATTTGAAAATGCAGGGCCGTATTTAGACAAAATTTTCGGGGGGGGGGGGTTTAAAAAAATTGCAAAATAAATAGCTAATTTATTAAAATACAAAAGAAGTTTTTCTAAATTTAAATTTTGTTATATTAATTTTTGAAATGTAATGTTTGGAGAAAAGTGACTAGAGGAAGGTTTTTTGCCAAGATGGCGGAAACGACAGAAGCCTATATTTTGCTCCGCTGATTTTTTGAGTATAATTTTGTACAAGAATTTTTGCAATTAAGATTTTATTTTTGAGTATTGTTATTAGAAAATTTTGTTTGAAAGTATTTTGTCGAAAGTTACCGCAAAAAAATTGAAATATTGTGAAAAAATTGTTTTTATTTAAGTAAAATAATTATTTTTTTGCGCGATTTTTCTTTATTTGAGTTCGATATTCAGAAAAAATTTTGAGTTTTATGAACTCTATTTAGTGGTTGAAAATAATTTGTCAAAGAAGCGACAAATTTTGATTACAAGTTGACTTCTTGGGGAGGGGGGGGGAGGCGTTATTGCTGATAAAATTTTGTTCATACCATTTTAAAAGTTTTGTTTACTATGATATTTTTAATAAGTTTAAATTTATTCATATTTTAATTTTAAACTCTCATGTAAAAAACCGTTTTTAAATAAAATTTTTTAATTTTAAAATTTGAATAAAAATCACAAACTAAATTCTTATTTTACCGATGGCGATAGTAAAATAATGTTGTCAAAACGAAGAACTAAACTAGATTGAAAGGAAATTTCACAAATCTAAGCAAATGTACACTTATGTATACAAATGTACAAAATATAAAACAATTTATGGGTTTACAATGCCTACTCTAATTTATTGCGGAAGTGTTATTTTAAGCTATGCTGCCCATGATGGTCATAAAATTTATGTTCCCTTTAAAATTTTTGGTTCAAACAATTTATTACAATTTAAAATTTTTACCATAATAGTAAGAATTAAGATAAAATACCTATTTCATTTATTTCAATATAATTATTTTTCAAAAAATCGAAAATTAATGAATAGGAGTAATTAATAACTAACAATTAATTAAGTGGTCGCAGACTCTTACACAGTACTGTAAATATTTAGAGCATTTTTATATTCTTCATCTTTGGTTTTTATATTTTTGCAATTTAGTAGTACGTGTATCTAATCCAATGTCGCCAATCGCCGGATTATAATACGAATTTTAGATTTTTTAATTTGGCATTTAATTTATTAGAAATATCTCTTTAGTTTTAATTTTTATTTAAACAAAGTTTAATATTTTTGTTATAGTTGTAAAAATTGTTATAGTTTTTTCTGTTTTTTTTACAATTTCAGTCAAACTTTCACTACTTTATTAATTGATAAATAATTTCGGGAGGGGGGGGGGTTGTAACCCCTAACCCCCCCCCCCTTAAATACGGCACTGTGAAAATGGTCATTACAGAGCAGAAAAGAAAATCGTCTTACGGCATCAAAATTTGGCGCCGTGATGGCTAGAAGAAATATGACCAGATGTCATGGACTTGTAAAAGAAATACTCTATCCATCCGAGTTTCAATCAGAATCCACATCATTTGGAAAGAGGTACGAAGCAGTTGCTCTTACTATACTAGCAGAAAAGCTTGATATTGAAAAGGTGACAAAAGCTGGTTTGTATATTGACACAAATAATTGTTTTCTAGGTGCATCTCCAGATGGGCTAGTTGGTAATACACATTGTGTCGAGGTAAAATGCATACCAAAATTAATTAAAAAGACAATTTAACAAAATAATAAAGAACAGAAAAGAAACTAACGTGTTTAAAAATAAACGAACATGGTCTTCTGGAATTAAATCGGAATTATGCTTATTATTATCAAGTTCAAGGGCAGATGAATATAACTGGGAGAGAAAAATGTTATTTTGTGGTCTATGTAATCGACGACGATACTTTTATAGAGGAAATCCCGATAGATCGGAAGCTGTGGAATGACGTCTTGCTTCCTAAGTTGACAATATTTTATAACGATTGTATATTGGAGGAAATAGCCAGGAGAAGATATCTCAGAAATATGAAGTGTTACGATCCTCTGTGGATTGAGCTAGCTATCTCAGAAAAATCAAAAAAAAAATCGCAAAAGTCTAGTACAAAAAAACAAAAACTTTAGCAAAATAAATTACACATACACATACCGTTGCTGTTAACCAAAAGGGGGGGGGATTAATTTATATTATATCTTTTAATAAGTAGGTGAGGGAAACAACATGCGCTTTTTTATTGGTATTATGTATTTATTATACTCATAAAAAAGATATGAAATATAATATATTAAAAATAACCTTGTAAATTACCTAAAAAATCCGGCTTTCAAAAGTCCTACTCTGGCAAAAATGTACAATAACCGTCACGTCTTACGTGTTTATTTAAGTTTGTTTAACCAATGTGTTAAAAATTTATATTGAAAAGTTTTCTTACGAGAATAAAAAAAATATTTAAAATGTTTTCAAAAATTTACATAATTATTCAAGTACAGTGACGTAACCAAGGGAGATAATGAGAACTGCCCTCCCCCCTTAATATTAACAAAATTAAAAATTTGTTAGAGCACAATAAACTATATTAGGCTATACTATAAATACTATGTAGATTGATTATTAATTTAGTTGGATTCAAAATTAACTTACAATTCTTCAAATCGCAATTAATAAATTTTAAAATTTTAAAGAGTCTCGTTGCTCTATAGTTAACTAAATAAAATGCAAGACTGTCTCTGGGTTATCACAGTATCAACTTGATAAAAACATACGTTTAATGAAGAGCAGGAATCACGGAAAAAATCCTGTTTAAAAAAATATTACTCTTGTTGATTACTCGGGCTGCAAAATTGTGTAATTTAGACGATGTCGGCTATTTTACAACTAGAATAACATGAAAGCGATATCCATTATTACAATAGATATTTATTAAATTAAAATTAATAGACATGGTATTATTTATATGTGTACAGTTATATAACTTCTGTTATACTTGCCCTTCTTGGTAAAATCTAAAATTAAGCCCCTGATTTAACCTTTAATCTTGACCATAGACTTTAGTTAATTTAAAAAGAAGAGTTGGCAACTTAACTATACATTTAATCAATATTGCCAACTTTCGCAGGTATAAATTGTTAAGGTATGTATGTATGTATATTGAATCCATCAGTACAGAACATAACTTGGTAAAGTGAAGTCATATTTGAAATCTTTAAATATTTATTAAAAAGGTAAGTGTATAACTATTTTTTGCTATTATTTTATGTTAGAATAGCCTTGCAAAACTTACTATTTTTGTTTTAATTCGATTTAACAAAATCAAAGATAAAACTACCAAAATTTTAATTTCTGGATAGGGAATAAAGAATGTTAAAAGTGTTTTAACATAAAGTGTTTTTTTCAAAGTGTTGAATTTTTTTCAATTTCGAATTATGTTTAGGATAGTTTAATCATAACATTATAACTTGTTATTTCTATTATTATTATTAATATGTTTGTGCAATTATTTATTTTATTTCTATATTTGTAGAATAATGGCGCGCAGTTACACAGTTGGTAGACGTTTGAACGGTGAGTCGAATTGGCTATTTGTAAACCGAAAATTTTTCGAATTTATGTCTTTGAATGAGAGACCTCTCAACGATGACACGGCTTCGGCAAGTGATTTACACCAGACATTCGATGATGACTCTGATTTTGATGTTAACTCTGATTTTGATGATTCTTCATCGAATGATTTTAGTTGGACATTTGTTGAAAACTACACAGAGATGGATGAGCATTCTAATTCGAATTCAAATACTGCAGATTTGTCTTTCAATTTATATAACACAGTAACAACGATATCAACAATATTAATGTTACTATCCTTCGTAAACTTTTTGGTTAATTTGTACAATAATTTATATTATTTTTGCTAATCTTACGTCTGACTTTTATATTTTAAAAATATATGTAATAAAGCTTTCCTATGTTAAACAAATTTTATCATTCTATTTTATACTTATTTATATGGTCTTATTTAGATGGACCTACAAAATGGGAAGAATACCAATTTTAATTGAGTTAATTAAATTTTTTTGCACATTAAAATTGCTATTATGCTTTATTTTTAAAATTTGTATTTATAATCAGAAAAATTTAAACTAATGTTTAATATTAATTATAATGCGCAAAAATTAACAAGAATTCTAGTATTCTAAAATTTTTGTGAACTTGGATTCTGTGGTGCACTTGATCTTCCTACGCCCGAAAAAGTATTACAAATCGAGAAATTATTTGTTATTTAAATAAAACTAGTTTGCCATAGTATCAATTTATATTTTAGGTTAGAAGCGTTGATTGAAGAATTTTCAACGTTAGAAATCTCTTGTTAAATACCTACTTAAGAGGAAAATTTTTCCCAAAATTTTACGGCTAATTAGTAATTTTATTGGCTGATCCAAATTTGCAAACTGTTTATTAAAATGTTTTTTGAAACCGGGCATTATTCAATCAGAACGTTTTTCCTAATTTTGCGATAATAATGGTCGATTTATACTTAACATTTAACACTTAACATTTATCATTTACATTTAACATTTACATTTAACATTTAAGAGTCCCAATACATAGTGAGCTCATTTAACATTTAGCACGTGTTGACAGTTTTTCGATATTTGACATCAGTAAATCTTAATGAAATTTTTATTTCTGTGAATATCAGTTTGTTTTGTGTAATGAGAAAAGTAAAAGATATTGCCGTGATAACGAATTACTACTATTAATACTAAAAAATACGCGATAAATATTCGCGCGCAGTTAGACTTGCGCAGTGTGAACAAAATTTCTTAAATGTTAAATGATAGATGAAAGTTGGTTATCTCTTAAATGATAAGTGATAAATGTTAAATGTTAAATGAGGAGTATAAATGCTTATACACAATTCCTATTGTTTATCTTCTTAAATGATAAATGTTAAATGTTGAGTATAAATCGACCATAAACGTATAGGTACTGATTAAGTTACGCTATTTTTGAATATTATTTTATTTTAATATTTTGCTAATTTTATTATAAAAATTTAATTAATCGTTACAGAATTTACAACTAAGTAGTTGCTTAAATTACACTCAATGCTAAGAATTCTCTATTCGATAGTAACAGTCTAGAGCCGAAGAAAAATTTGAATATACAACTTTCACGACGAAAAATGTTTTCAACAACTTTGTTAAAAGGGCATAATGATGTATAGTAGACACAAAATAATTATAAAAATTTTAATATAACATTATGCACTTTGGGTTTAAAGTGAATTTTTGACCTGAGGGTATCGGTCGCCCTCGGCTGCGCATTGTTCACCTCCGTGAAGTTGGCCTCCCATCTGAAACATTTTGATATAAAAAAATATGGAATCGTTAGGTCATCGTTAGGTCTTGAAAGGTCACCCGGTTTTATCGTTAGGTCACTTTTAGTTTTATCAAAAAAATTATTCAAGTTTTGAAAAATTTTCTTGGTAAGTTAGCCTCCCCATTAAACGATTTCGACGAAATAAAAGTGGAAACCGGTAGGAAATGCACTGATAAGGTTTGGTCACGTATATTTATCGTTAGGTCATCTTTTATTTCTTTGAAATTAATTAATTTCAATTCCATGTCCCTATTGCGCATGCGCTAAACAAAAATATAGTTGTGATGAAATTTTTCTTACAAAAGTAAGAAAAATATAACATTTTGATATAAAAAAATATGGAATCGTTAGGTCATCGTTAGGTCTTGAAAGGTCACCCGGTTTTATCGTTAGGTCACTTTTAGTTTTATCAAAAAAAATTATTCAAGTTTTGAAAAATTTTCTTGGTAAGTTAGCCTCCCCATTAAACGATTTTGAGGAAATAAAAATGGAAACAGGTAGGAAATGTGCTGATAACGATTGGTCACGTATGTTTATCGTTAGGTCATAATTAATTTGTTTGTAATAAATTAATTACAATTTTATATTTCTATTACGCTTGCGCTAAACAAAAATATTAGTGTGTGCAAAATTACATCTTGGGACGCGTTCTTGTCAATTCTTGACTTGAGGTGCGTTCTCGCCAACACTTTTGTACATAACGTGCGCTCTAAATGGTTAGAAAAGCTTCGTAAGCGCGGAACTTGAAAGCAGCTATAAAGTATAGAAAATTTATATATATCAAACGATGCGTTCGAAGTGTGAGAATCTTCTATTTTGTAGCATTTTACGGTGGATTTGAATATTATACAAACACTTTTTAGAATTAAAATATTTTTAACTTATCACAATTAAAATTCGCAGTAAGTATAGCAAACGTTTTCACTTCAAGAGATGAACTAGAGAGAAAAGCAAGCAAAATATTGCTTTATCGTTCAAAACGCAGGAAATGGGGCGGGGAGAGATATTTTTGAAGAATTGCTTTTTTTAAGGGGGAGGGCTAACAGTTTAATAAGACCATAAAGTCTTTTTTAATTATTGAAAAATATTTTTAAATTATGAATTAGTTGTAAGAATTCATAAGCTCCTGGGCTTTATGGTCTTTTTAAATTGCATAAGCCGGGACATCCTGTTTAGGAATTATTAGAAAATAATAAAAAATAAAACCAACTCTGTAACTACTCAAGAAATTGTAATTAAAAAATATTTTTTAATTAAGAATTAGTTGTAGGAATTCATAAGCTCCTGGGCTTTATGGTCTTTTTAAATTGCATAAGCCGGGACCGGGACATATTCTTAACATAATAATTTTATCTTCAAAAGGATTATGAGAAAACCCATATTTTATTTTAATTAACAAAATAAATAGAAGTTAACAATAGAATCAATTGCCTCGATCTCATAATAATTAAAAATAATAACATGCACTCTTTTGATTTTTTCTATAAACCTACTGAAACAACTTTTTCAAATTTAGCAATAAATAATTATTTGCTTCAAATAAAAGCAAATTTATTGAAAACATTATTAAAAATAGTGTTAATGATAAAAAAGAACGAGTTATAACACTAAAATCATTATTTCTCATAAAGTGTTTTATTATTTCTAATAAGAAGATACACTGTATCTACAATGTATACTACTATCCCACATATCTATATCACATATCATATACTACATATCTATGTGGAACAGTGCAGCTGCTGTATGGATTAAGTGTTTTGTTTCAACACCCAGTGCATTAGTGAATTATAATATTGTAATTGTGGATCACCGTCAAGTACATCAATAATAGACGCTACTTAAATAGAAGATCTTCGCACTATAAACGTTTTGATTACGCTCTATAGTTGCTTTCGAGTTCCGCGCTTACGAAACTTTTCTAACCATTTAGAGCGCACGTTATGTACAAAAGTGTTGGCGAGAACGCACAGAACGTACCCCAAGTCAAGAGTTGACAAGAACGCGTCCCAAGATGTAATTTTGCACGCACTAATATTTTTGTTTAGCGCAAGCGTAATAGAAATATAAAATTGTAATTAATTTATTACAAACAAATTAATTATGACCTAACGATAAACATAGGTGACCAATCGTTAGCAGTGCATTTCCTACCTGTTTCCATTTTTATTTCATCGAAATCGTTTAATGGGGAGGCTAACTTACCAAGAAAATTTTTAAAACTTGAATAATTTTTTTTGATAAAACTAAAAGTGACCTAACGATAAAACCAATTGACCTTTCAAGACCTAACGATGACTTAACGATTTCATATTTTTTTATATCAAAATGTTATATTTTTCTTACTTTTGTAAGAAAAATGTTATCACAACTATATTTTTGTTTAGCGCATGCGCAATAGAGACATGATATTGAAATTAATTAATTGCAAATAAATGAAAGGTGACCTAACGATAAATATACGTGACCAAACCTTATCAGTGCATTTCCTACCGGTTTCCACTTTTATTTCGTCGAAATCGTTTAATGGGGAGGCTAACTTACCAAGAAAATTTTTCAAAACTTGAATAATTTTTTCGGATAAAACTAAAAGTGACCTAACGATAAAACCGGGTGACCTTTCAAGACCTAACGATGACCTAACGATTCCATATTTTTTTATATCAAAATGTTTCAGATGGGAGGCCAACTTCACGGAGGTGCATTGTTCAAACAAACCCCAGGTCAAAAAAGAATCACTTTAACCCATCGGTGTATAATGTACTATTATTGCAGTATTATGGTTTTACCTGTCAATTACAGGTAATATTTTCTTTACAAAATTCGGTTTCATCATAAATACTAAAGGCATATTATATTTTAATCGTTTTTAAATAGTCCCAACTTGTTAACCACAATCCATTCTTGATGTCGGTATAAGATTTTAATATAAAAACATTTGTTTTGATTAGCATTACATCTAGTTTTAATTGATTTTTAAACTTCCGGTCGGTAGTGTACTTCTATACGAAAATAATGAGCGATTAAAACTAGAAATAAACAGAAATGTAAACCAGAAAATAAATAATTTAACAAAAGCCAAAATAAAAATAGAAAAAATCAAGAAAGTTTTAAAGATAAATAGGGACGAAATCGAGTTATTCTATGAATTGTGAATACCTACTGCAAAGATTGTTTTATGGAAAATCTTTAGATATAAACGGGGACCGTAAATTGAGCCAGCGGTTAAGAGTTTTTCTAATCCTACCCGTAAATTGCACCAAAATTTTTTAGGGTTGACCGTAGGGTTGAGTCTAAAAAAGGTTGTTATATTTTAATCCTTTGCTTTTAATAGGATTAATATTGCACATAATGTTATTTTTATTTTTACAGAAGAGCATTTAGCCCGAATTGTTACATTGTAGAAGTTTCGGACGTTTCACTGATTTTTAAGTTTATTTGAACCATTGGTATCTTAACTTTATGTTGGTATTGTTAATTTGCTGCAGTATTTAAACCCCGCAGAAGTTTCGGAAAGTTTTACTGAAGATTTAATGCAAATTATGCCCGTAGATGCAAGACTTTTTAAATATTTTTTATATTTAGATAAGATATACATACAAGAAAATTCTCTGTTCCCCCCACAAATTTGGGCATCGAATACATCAAATATGTTCCGAACAACTAGCGCATGCGTATTTCTCCACAATTATTTTGCTAAAAATTTCCATACAGCTTATCCAGATCTTTACACATTTTTGGACGCTGTGTTAGATATGCAAATATCGGTTTATGTTAAAATCGATAGTATTAATCAACAGAAGAAAATCCGTACTAAACACATACAAAAGCAAAAAACATAGCAATTCTAGATTGCATTTTATCAATCGAAGAAAACGAGCAGATTTGATTTTCTAAAACGTATATGTCATCATTTTGCAGATATTTATTAAAAAGCACTTTTGTCTTTATCAATTATAAAAAGAAAATGAATAAAATAACTATATTCTAGTAGTTTTCCCAAATCTTTCAATCAATTATTAGACATATTAAACATTGTTATTGTTACTTTGTTAATTTTGTTGTTTTGTTAATTTTATTTATCTACTTCCGGTAAATAAATGCGTACTCATCTCCATCAAATGGTGTGGATATGACGGCGGTTACTTGCTACATTGATTAATATTTGTAAAATTCCCAAGGGAGGTAATATTATCTGACGTTTATATATTGACATATATGTAATACCGGCAATAACTACAATAACTACACGACAAGCACATAAACATCAAAAAAAAAAATAAAATACTGTATTTCATATTTCTTTTTTGATTTCGTCGGCAATAGTGTTGTTCTACAAGCTTTGCCGCGGCTTCATCAACATCAAAAGCATCACCCATGTTAATGAAATTACACAATTTTTTTGACAAATTACTCACTTGTTTTATTTTTCAATCACTAGATTTCTTATAACTTTTATTACTTTATTTGTTTTAATCGAATTTTTATCCATATTTCTTGGAGTGCGCGCTAATTAGTGCATCTGGTAGCGGAACTCTACCTTCGGTGGGGGGTGAGCAAGCTGGGGGGGAACATTTTTGCGTTATTTTTTCGATATCTTATCTCATTTTCGAGATAATCAGCTTTTTATGTTCTCATTTGTAGAGTGCAAATTATTTTAATTATTATTGATTATTAAATGCTATTTAAGCAAGGAAGTAGATAAAATAGTATATCCAACTTGTGAGATAACAATGCATTACCGGCGGAGAATTCAAAAGCCCTCGGGCCTACGGCCCTCTGGCTTTCAAATCCTTCGCCGGTAATGCATCTCATATCTCCCGCGTAGATAATATACTATTATAGTTTCCTATATTGTTTTAGAAATGATGCCTAAAAGGTGGAATCTGCGAGAAAAGATAAATCTGTACGTAGGTTATAGTAGTTACTTTTTAATATATTTTTTTAGAAATTATAACAAAAACACTTTTATTGTGATTTTTTACTATAGTGATTTGTTCTCCCCCTCCAATCCTCCCAACAGTAAGTTCTATACGGTACACATATTTTGATACCTTCACAAAACTGCGCCACTGTAGGGATTACATAATATTATAATTACAAGTAAATACCACCACTCTTTGGGTATTATAAATTAAGCTACCCATACCAACCGCTGGCCCAATTTACATGCGTCCAAAATTTAAATCGTACAATTAGCGTTGTATCACAGTAATATAATATATATCAGTAAGTAGATAAAGTTTATTACTACAACATATATCTAATCCACCAAAATTCAATTTTAATCTATTTTAAATTATTTATGGCTCACGCAAACAAAAAATAAGCCTTATTTTCTCAAAAAATTGTATTGTTACAATAGCGATTAGTTTCTGGGCTTTACAATTCTCATCTTCAGTTCAAAAAATGGTCACAAGATATTTTGATTCGAAGATCGAATTAAATTTGTTTTTATAAGATCAATAGCAATTTTGAAAAAAATAAGACTCTTATTTGTTCAATTTATCTATAATATATTTATTTATTTAAAAAGAATCTGTTCTTCGAGAACAGGAACTAGATAATAAAATTGTTCGAATGATGGATTTGAGTACCTATTGCTTATGTATAGGAGAATCAATTATGTAAATAAGATGATATTACATATTAATAATATTTAATGACATTCTTAAATTGATTTAAAACTATACACTTTACATAGAGTATTGAAAAATCTATAGAAATTGAAATAGTAAATCCGATATTCTATATTATAAATATATAGGTCAAAGATCCAGGAAAGAAAATACAAAAATATAGTATACATAGATATCTATAGAGGAACTTTTTTCAATCTCATGTCAGCATTTATAAAATTATACAAGTCAGTAAAAATTAAAAATAGTAAAATACTTAAAAATTTTGATTTTGTTAATAAATTTAAAAATACTAAGTTAGATTAAGTAGAATGGTTATAAAATATTATAAAAACATCGTTACTTGTAGGACGGAAGTCTAAAGATAAAATAATAAAAATCGATATAAAACTAGTATATAAGTATAGGAGTAAATAAAATGCAATTATGTGGTTTTCACAATCGTTTTTAACTTTTTTAACCAACTTTTTAAGCACATTTAACTTCCGAAGGAGTTATATTAATAAATCGTATCTCGTAATTAGGTTCAATATATTCCTTCTGTAATTGCATGGGAAAAAGTCCCGTTTACGTGTACTACTTTTTATTTTGCAAGTTTGATGATAACTGTCGATTGCTAAGACAGATTTAGTAAATCAAGATATATGTGATCAATTGCAATCAAAATAGTTACAATTTTTATTGTGTTCTATTCTTTTATAAGGAAAACCTTCCTGACGAATGTTCAAAATATCATGTAAATGTATTGTACACAGGTATTGTCTTTCTATAATATTATGTTTATTAAAAAGAATTTCTTGCTGCAATGCAATGCAATTTTATTTTGGCTTCTAATTCTAGAGCAATAAACTAAATCAAAAGTTATAATTAGTGGTGGAGGTGCGATCGCGAATGACCTTAGTACGGAATGTACCGCCACAGCCGGGGGGCGCACGAAGTTGACCCACGCGCGCTACTCCCGGCCCCTTGTCTTAACATGCGCCACTCCATGCTACTCATTTATTACTATTATTATTCATATTATCGTTATTATTCAGAGGCAACGCTGATTTTCACGATACAATTTTTACGCACTAAACTAAAGTAGATAATGATGGAAGATTTCCGATTACTACCTCTACATAATATAATATACAGCGTGGAACACTAAAACTAAATAAATATAGTCAAGTATCAAGAAGCTATTCTTTAAATTAATTTTTATAAAATATCTAAGCGTTTTCGACGTCTGGTCTTTTTTTCTCTTCTTATTGCCACGAATCCACACCAAAAACAACAAATATTGGAAAAAATCTCTTATACAAATTAAAAGCTCACAGAACATTCTTCTGTTGCATTTAGGTAATCCAATGTTGATTTAGGGTGCAAGGTTCTCTTACTTTTTTCAATTAGTTCTTTATGATTTTCAAAAATATTTAGATTATTTTTATACAAAATTGTACAAACTGTTATTTTACATTACAACTTAAAAAAAAGAAAAAAAAGGATGCTGTTGAAGGCTCTATTAAAATTTATTTTTTAAGAATAATCAAATATTTAGTTTTTTTCTACAGCTTTTATTGTACGAAAAACTTGAAAACTTTATGTGACAAAACAAACGAGGAAAAAGTATTTAAAATCATTTTAATAAAAAACTAACAAATTTTTCCAAAATGCTTTAGTACTTAGTATTTAATGGTAAAAAAAAGTATTTAATCTTCCACACTGTATAGTTTAGCAAACATGTTATGTGCCAATATTCGTGTTTAACAGCAATAATCTGTTCTTGCTTGATTTCTATGCACTTTGCGTATACCAACTATCATAAAATTATTATTATACTGTACTTCATCTACCGAATAATGACATAATGGCATAAGTTATAAGGAAATTTCTTGCACGAATCTATCGAGTTTAAAGGTAAAAGTTATTACACCTTTTAACAACAAAAAATCAAACAACATTTTTTAGCGAACTGCTGAAATTGCCGAGATCAACTGTGCATAGTGTGCTTGTTTGTTATAACAAAAATGCTATTGCTGCAAAAACTAGTTGTTTTGGAAGAAAAAAGATCCTAATTGATAAAAAATTAGAAAAAAAGATATCAGGGAATCCTAACAGTTCTGTTAGGAATATTGCGTATAAATTATAATTATAATCATAACAACAACATTTATCTGATGAAAACTCGTGCTGGATTGAGATGATTTAAGGTGCAGAAAAATGCAATTCATTCAACTGAGTAAGAAAACACTAAAAATTACAGAAATTTTACACAAAAATTTACTTATTTTCTAAAAAATTACAAAATACTGTAAAATACTGTATCATTGCGGAATCAAACCAGGTGTCTCGGCTCTCATTTCTGCAGCTGTAACTTGCTAAACTTTAGTGGTTTTACTAGCCAATTGAGTGTTAACTAAGTACACATTTGACCAATAGAAATTAGTCAAATGCAGTTAAATGTGCGCATTCAATTTACCAGTTAAAAACTCAATATCGTGCAATTATTTTTATTTATTTATTTATGTACATCACAGATAGTAATTCAACGATTAAATAAACCATTTTACAGAATTGAGTTTACAGCTAATTTCCCAAGTCAGTTTTTTGTACCAACACACGCTTAAATTTGCATCTAAACTGCTAAAGTTCAGCAAAATTCGATTGATATAAAGACTTTAGAGGAGACTAGGGCGGAATGCGATACTTAACGTTTTAAGCAAAAATTAAATATGGGAATAATAAGAAACAATATTAAAAAATATAAAATAGATTAATTAGATATATTAATTAAAATAGGCAAATAAAAGTGAAAAAAAATCAGTTTATTTATTTTTAGTTAAAAACAAAAATAAATTTCTTTTTGTCTTCTAATTTCTCTCTATTTTTTCTTGTGAAAATATGTTTATTGACACACAAGACAAGACAAATATTATAAAAATAAAGCGGAAATAAACTAAGAAGTATCTTAAAATGAAATTGTGGATAAAACGATATAGGTACATAATATTAGTTTTCGATATAACAAATAGAAAAGACACCTGCTTATGATACTTCTGATTAATATGTATAAGTGAACTACTATATCAATAAATTTATCTTCATATTTGCTCCGAATAAAATAATATAGGTAAGGTACTACAGTACTTCATATGGGCCACTTCCCGACAAGATGGACAAAATTAAAAAAAAAATTACCCCGATGTATCTTTTTTACATACTTTATGTAAAAAAATAAATATACTTACAGTTATAGTTACAAGGTATCGAAGCTTGGTAAAATAAGCCAAAACTTGAAAATATGTTCTACTTAAATAAATTGTATCTTTGGTTTTATTTTATCCTACAGGATTCTTTAAAAAATAATTTTGAAGCTGTCGAAGGAAGCTTTTATTATTAAGTTTGTTATAAACATTTTGGAATTTTTATTTTTTATCATTTTCGGGGTAAGATAGACTTAAGATCTAGGTAGATTAGAATAAGAAGACTTCAAAGTACAATAACTAAAAATAATGCAGAAATTATGTTTTACCATATTTTGCATTATAAAATATTAGTAGTTAATAATAGGTATAGTAATTGCCTCCTATTTTTAAGTAGTTTTTCAACATTTTTTTTAAATAATGTTTTAACTGTCCTGTATTAAAAGTGTATGATGAAAATTAGTATACGAATCTACACTTCGATCTCAAAAGATAAGAATAATAAAAATTTGTGTAAGCAGTTCTATTGGAACTTTGAGTTCAGACTCATGATCACGACTAACGATTTTACACCTTCCTCAGTTATTAACTAGATTCATTTCATTCATTCATTTATTTAAATAGAAAAGTATACAACTATTTTTAACAAAATTTGATTAAACTAGAATTTTCAACAGTAGCTTCGAATTCTAAATTTTCAATAGTTTGAATTGTTTTGTAGGGTTATAGCCTGTTTACACCTTAAAATTTCGCTTAAAATTTTCGTTAAAATTTGTAGATTTGCAGATTTGTGTTTACACCTTTATCACCAAACACATCATAAAACTCACTATATTTTATATAAAATTTTAAGAAAATAGGTGCCGCTCTATTCCTTAAAATTTCTCTTAAAAGTTATTTTAAGGAAAATTTTAAGGTGTAAACAGGCTATAAGGATTGCAAAAAAATATAGCAAAATGAAATATATCCACATAAATGTCATGATTACACATAAGTTTTGCAATAAACTATGATATTATACATAATTATTTACTTCCTGTAGGTGGTCGTATATCTCCTTTAGATATTTATCTTCCCAACTATGCTTTTCCAATACTGCCGGTCATGGACTTATTAACGCTAATTTTCCTCTTTCCATCTGCTGTAGGTTTCACTATATTGTGTACCAGTCGCAACCGGTCATCGTCAAGATCTTTTTCAAAGAGTTTTGATATTTCATGCCAAAATTATGATTGTTTAAAATGAAAAAACCGAAATTTTTGTCTTTCGTCATAGTTTTTTTCGTGAAAGTTTAGTAATAAACTTATAAATTACGGTTTGTAAATTATACAGGTGTCGGCGCTCGAAGTGTTACCAATTAAAAATGCTGTAACTTTGTAGTTTTTATTTATTTGAAAACTTCAGTATATTGTAAAAGTATTTTAAATTTTAAGAAAAACATGTTCAATGTAGCCACCTTTAGCGCGGATAATAGCATTGAATCGATCCGAAAAACCTGATGGTATTTTGCCCCATTCTCGGCGAAGAGCAATCTTTAAGGCGTCGCGTCGACCGTCTCATATTTTTTATTTGATACTTTGGTCTCTAGAATAGACCATATGGAAAAATTCATTGAGCTTAAGTCCGGGGAATATGGTGCCCATTGTTGTGAAGAAATGAAACTGAGAAATTTTTCTTGTAAAAAACGTTGGGTTTCACAGGCTTTATGGGATGGTGCCGAGTCTTGTTGAAACGTCCAATGGTTTCTATCGAATTGTTTACGTGTCCAAGGTAACAAAGCATTATTTAAAATCTTTTCACGGTAGATTTTTTGATTTATCTTTACGCCCTGTTCAATGAAAATCATTGATGAGCGTCCTGTGGCAGTTACCGCGGCCCAAACCATCACTGATGTAGGCGCTTAATTTCGCAGAGCAATTCAATGGTCTAAATTGTCTCTTGATTTGCACTGTAAACATACACAATCGTTTTATTTGTTTACAAATTGTTGCACCGTAAAAATCAGAAAAAACCAAATTTTCAAACTGGCCACTAATGAGCAGCGTGTGAAGCCTTTTCGGACAGACTCAATGCTATTATTCGCGCTAAAGGTGGCTACATCGAACAGTAACATGGTTTTCTTAAAATTTAAAATATTTTTACAATATCCTGAAGTTTTCAAATAAATAAAAATAAAAACTGCAAAGTTACAGCATTTTTAATTCGTAACACTTCAAGCGCCGATCCCTGTAGTTCCTTCCCAAATTTCTATGCCTTGAGATAAGATTAGGAGTAAGTTATTTTGTGAAAAAAACTAGCACATTTTCATAACAGCAAACAACTTCATCAAGTGGTCTTACTGTATTAATTAATTCAATTTTTATATAAACCAAAATTTTAAATGTAAGTGGGGTAAACCAACATAAATAAATTAATATGAACAAGTTTTTCTTTTATTTAATACAAGTTGATATTTAAATGTTGATATGAAATTTTGAAAAAAGTAATACAAAAGATTTGTATTGAAAAAATAGCCGGTCTCAATTTGCACCAACTTTTAAATAATTCCTGTTTTAACAAAATTTATTGTTTTAATTGTGTTGACTTAAAAAAAAAAATTGATAATAAAATTTACATGAGATAACCACTAAAATCTTTTAAAACCTTAGTCCATCTTAATTTTAACTAAAAGATGAACTTATAAGCCAAAACATGTATTTTTTGACGATTGTTTAATATAAAGATAGTAAAATGAGATAACGCATATCGTTTTTATTTGGGTAAATGTACCTTTTTGCGATATCACGACTAAACTAAAATTATTATAGCACGTTGATGTATTCTGTAATGTATTTTGATCTTTTAAACAGCTAAAACAATGTATTAAGCAATATCTTTTTATTCATAAGTTGAAACAAATATAGTCAAAGATACAAATTAAAATAAAACATAAGATCGACAACAAAATTAAAAAGTTCTTTTATAGCAATATTTAATTTTTAAGATTTATAAAAATATAAATAAGTCCAAAATAAAAAATTTTATTCCCAACCTTGGTCTTCTTGAAAATGTTTATTTTTAGATTTTTTCTTATTTGTTTCTACTAAAAATGGACTATTCTTCGGTGATTTACTTTTTGATGTTGAGGTAGGAGATGACATTGATTGTAATTTTGACTTGGCTGCTATACTCGGGTTTGTTTCCAGTGAAGATGGACTATTATTCAGTGATTTACTTTTTGATGTTGAGGTAGGAGATGACATTGATGGTAATTTTGACTTAGCTGCCATACTTGCATAAGTGTTTTTACTGGCTATAGCAGTTGTACTAATAAAAAAAACAGTAGTAACTTTTGCAAATTTATGTAATGACTATGACTTACTCTTCGATAGCTTCCGTTTTTCTTTTTTTAACAATGGATTCATTAATGGATATTTTACGTTTAAGTTGCGATTGACTTTTACTGTCAAACTGTTGTTGCCGACTAGCATAAGTAATAATATGGAATTCTTTATTGTTTGATAAATTTCTCAAGACAGGTCCTACCTGATCTTTCTTCATTAAGCTAACATATGCTGATTTGTCATCTATCCAAGCAATATTATCCAAACCACCTAATGAAAATATTATTTCAAGACAAATTCACTTATAAGATACAACTTACCAAATGAAGAAAACAACTGAAAAATATTATCAGTTTTCCATTCTTTTGGAAATGTTAAATAAAGAATACGATCTCTAGGTGGTAAAGCTAAAACATGAATTATTAAATAAAATATTTAAAAAAGAAAAACAGAAATTAACTTACGGTCAATACCGCCCAAATGAATGCAAGAGTTATCGATAAGTCGCATTAAGTACAATCTAAAATAAATTTTATAATAATGGTAATTGCAGCTTTAACAAAATACAAACCTATTTTTATACGGTGCCAATAAAGAATGGTTTTTCAAATGTTCAGTTGAATTGGGTAATCCTAAAATTGAAGAATTTTTTATCAAGTTTAGTTATTTTGTCATTCGTCACAAAAAATATTGGACAAAAAAGTGAAAGTATTACAAGATAAAGAAAAAGAGGGTATAATTTATATCCACCACTTAAAGACCAAAGAAATATATTGTCTACTTCCACTAAATAAACAGTTTGACCTATTTTCAATAGATGCAAACTAGGAATAAAATAAATGAAGCTGTCATCTAGTTATTACTAATGTACTTTTTGAATCTTTAATACATCCATTAATTGTCCTTTCCCATTTCCATCTATTTTTGTTGTGCCAGAACAATTTACCTAACTTATTCCACATTGCCAGAAAACATAATCCTGTTATATATGCATCATATCCTGCTTCGTGTCCTTTGGCACAGTTTAGATCGTACCCTGCACCATTTTCCTCAACTTCTATAAACAAACAGAAACTATAAAAGTGCAAAATAAGCAATCCAACAAACCTATAGTGGGAATTTGAAAGGGTTCCATTTTTACACTATCCAACAAATTTGGTAAAGCAGTAGAAGGAATATAATCCCTAAATGGATTAGAACTGCTCATGTATTTAGTATCTAATAAACTGAAAAAATGTGTTTTACAATAAAATTCACAATTAGAAAACTTACTTACTTTGCAAACAAGCAATTAGCCATACTCTTAAATTCTTCATAATCAGAAGGGAGCTTTTGTAAAAATTTATCAATTGTATGTAAAAAATCTAACAGCATGTTATGTCCTACTATTAACTTTCCCTAAAATAAGCCATATTTAGTAACAAAAACCTCCATAGTACTCGACTACAAAGTGAAATTTTACTTACAGATTCGACGATGCATTTAATAACTTCAGAAAATCCTTTACAATTTTCAAGTTCTTCGTTCTCTGCCTGAATTTTCTTTTTCTCTTCTGCTTCTTTGCTTTCCTTATTTTTCCATTTCGTTACAAAAAATACCACATTGTCACCAACTTTTCTAGTTACCAAGCTTGCTCTATTTTCTAATTGAGTTATGGCACGATTGTAAACAAGTTTTCTAATATAAGGATTAACGTGAGGTAGTCGCATTTCCTCCTCATCACTAACTATAAATTCTTCTATTATTTTACTAAAAATCAATGCATTTTTAACAGATTTGTACCACGTCTCAGTCATAAGATGCTGAGAACATCTTTGAGGTATTAGCTCAAACAAAAAGCAATGGCAACATTGCAACGTTATATATAGAGTGTGGAATTTATGCACTAAAAAGTACCCAATATATGTACATACATATGCAGCAATAAATGCCTGAAATATGCACGTATATGCTTTAAAAATAAAAGATTATGTACTAAAAAACAAACACGTTTAATTTTTTTAATTAATTTTATTGAGAGATTTAATTACAATTAACAATGAGATTATACGCCAGCCGCATTTTTGTTACTTATTGTGCTGGAAGGTCAGTCCTCGAATAACAATTCCCCAAAGCTGTTGGGACAGATAGTAAGAAATTTTCGAGAAAATCGCCTTTGAAATATTGAAAATGGAACCGTTGAATAAAAAAAAGTACAAAAATGCACTTACGAAATATCCACATAATGTTAAAAATATGCAAAATATGTATTTTAAAAAGAATTTAATTGAATTCTGATTTGCTTAATTCGGATTTATCCATATGGATTTTGGTGACTTTTAACAAATATTCCGTGCTCTAATTATGACTCATAAAATAATCATAAGCTGCATTTCCATTATGACGACACAATAAACGGCAATATTGATGTGTGATGTTTATTACGGATGCAACAATAAATAAACAAATTCGTTTTCAAGCCGTGCTTGGGAAGCTGTTCTTATCAAAGATATTTTTGCAAAGTTGATCTTTTCTTAATTTTATTTTCTTAAAAGTATGAAAATATGCACTTACATGTCTTAAAAATAAAAACATGAAATATGCAGTAAAAATAATAACATAAAGTTGAAATCACGAAAAATGAGGCTGACGTCAGAACAATCTGAATTAAGTTCCGACAATTTGTTTTTTAAATTAATAATTAGTAACATATGTGCAACAAAGACACACTGAAATAAATATGTCTTAAGTGTGTGATTTTAGAAAACTTGTATGTCGAAAACAGCATGATACCCAACGTATGCGATAGAAAGAGATAGCTACAATAGTTCTTAGCGTGCATAATAATTATAATGAAAGTAATTGCTAATATGATCGATTGTCATAATCTGACAAGTTTGGCTGAAGTTTGGTTATATTTTATATATAAAGGGTGGTTTTTTGCTTAGATAAAACCTATGAAAGCGTTAACTGTCAAACGAACAAGTCAAAGGAATGTGCGTACTGAAGAGAATATCGCCGCTCTGTGAACGCCGCTGTAAAGGAAAGTGTGGAGGAAGATTCAAATTTATCGGTTTGTCGTCGGTCGCAGGAATTTGGGCTTTATCCGTCCACTATGTAGAAAATTTTGCGCAAAGATCTTATCCTACACCCGTATAAGATCCAGCGGGTGCAGAAATTAAAGCCACGAAACCATCATGTTTTCACTGCAAAATTGTGTTCAGCGATGAGGCTCATTTTTGGCTTAACGGGTTTCTTAATAAGCAAAACTGCCACATATGGAGTGAGACCAATTCACAAGAGACCCTACAGACTATTCGTTCGGGCTATTCGTGACATGCAGCTAGCAGTGCCCAAAAAAGTGGCCTAAAATTGGACTTCCAAATGTTAATTCCATGTATTGATCTTTCGAATAATAAAAATGTTTTCATTAAAATTGAATTTTTTATGCTATTTTACAATTTCAAGTTCTATCGTGCTTATATTCACCTTTATAATTTTAGAGTTATAATATTTCCATTTCATTAGAGTTGTTAAACGTCTGGTATAACTTTTCTATTGAATAAAAAATGCCAATTCAAGATAAAACTTTAAAATCGCAAGCCCGGCAACTTGTCTTAAATGTACTTCAATATTTTGAACGTGAGAAAGTTCATGGTTGTTCGTTATTGCCGATTACTGCTGTGGAAGATGTAAGAATTAAATTTACCTTCTTGGTAAATTTTTTGACCGATTGTTTAGAACATTAACTAACTTTGTAGATTTTAAATTTTTATAGCGTGTGGCAGATGCAATGGCATATCTCGATCATCTGTTCAACGGATAAAACACCAAAAAAAGATAAATTGTTTGCAGTCCAGGAAAAAAACGATCTCGAAGAAAAATTAAAACTTCTGATTTAACAGAATCCTCCAAAATGAATATCAGATTTGCAGTATACAAAATGTATGAAGAAAGTGGGTTTACAATAATAAAGAAATAATAATAAATTATACAATAATTTATTACAGAAAAACACGTCACAGTGACTTCGTTAAATGATGAGCTACAGAAACATCACATTTTATTAAGTAATAGCAGTTTAAACCGTGTTTTACATGAAAGGGCTTTAAATTCAAAAAAGAAGGTAACCGCAGAGCCTTAATTGAGAAAACTGATATTGTTAATTTGAGAGTTAAATTTATGCGAACCTCTATGCAGAATTCCAAGGCACAATTCAAACGTGAATTCGTTTTTCTTGACCAAACGTGGATATTTTCCAAAGGCAATCCGGGAAAATCCTGGCAAGATGCTAGTGTAAAAAGTGTGAGAAAACCGCAAGGATATGATGGAAAACGATTCATTGCACTTCATGCTGGAACAAGTTTGGGTTTTATCAAAAACGCATCTTTGTTATTTGCTTCCAAGTCTTAAAAGGAAGACTACCATGGTGAAATGAACGGTGAAATGTTTAAAAAGTGGATTGTTGAAAAGTTAATCCCCAATTTAAAAGAACCGTCATTGATAATTATGGATAATGCTCCATACCATTCTATGTTAATAGAAAAGATGCCATCGACATCCTGGGTCTAAGGCAAACATTGCAACCTGGTTAACTGAAAACAATATTGAATACGATCCACAATCGTTTAAACCAGAATTGCTTCTCTTGTCCAAATTGCACAAAAGAGAGAAACGATACAAAGTCGATGAATTAATAAGAGAGCATGGCCATGAAGTGTTACGACTACCACCTTACCATTGTGACTTTAATGCAATCGAGTTAGTGTGGGCCCATTGCAAAGGTTATTATAATAAGCATATAGGTCGAGACGGTAACGGGAATGACAAAGTAATAGCAATGTGGGAAGAAGCATTGGAGCAATGTTCACAGGAAATCTGAAGGAATTGTATTTGTCACACCGAAAAAGTTATTTCCGAGTGGTATGAAAGAGAAAAACTATTGGATATTACAGTGCCTGATTTAATTATTGAATTGAATGATGATAGCGATTCTGACAGTGATGTTTAATGCAGCAGAAAGTGATTATTCTTTCTTTTATGTGTTATGCTGAGTCCCTCGAACGTCGGCAAAACCTTTTTTCTTATAGGTACATATATTATGTATGTGGTGTGTGTCTGATGTTATCACATACATTAAGGACCTACTGCTTAATGTGGACTCCGAACGACGGAAGTGAAATACACTTCATTTTAAAATTAAAATTAAAATCAAGTCCACGACTTAAGCCCTTATCCCACGGTCAAAATTTCCATCATTATTTCTATCAAAATTATTATGATAGTTCGGACGTCACTATGGAAACAATGTTGTATATTGACAGCTATTATTATATCCGCTTTTATATTATGATTTAAATTTATTATATCGAACACTTATTTGACTTGCAATTCTAGTCTTACTTCATACACATATCAAAAATTGCGTCAGCTTCTTTTTTCGTGATTACAACTGTATGAAATATGCACTCTCAAATTTTGGTTGTAAACTCTAAAGTTATAAAAACGCATAGATACATTTTTTTACGGCTCTAGGAACAAGCAACAAAAATATGTATTTACATATAATTCCACACTCTAGTTATATACTATAAAATTAATTTATACTTACTAAATATTATCAACAGCTTCTTTGTCTACTGCTGTTATACTATTTGGCGAAATTGAAGACAACTGGTTTTGATTGCTACGAGATTTTTGAGCTTCTACTAGTAAATTCTTGTAATTCGCTTCTTCTGCATGGCTTAGGTAGGAAATCCCTGCCAAATTTTAATATATAAATAAAAGAACACACACATCATCTTCATATTAACCTTCTTTAAACATTTTGTTAAAATCAAATCCATGCGATATCAAGAAATTAATACTCGATGTCTGACACAGAAATCGGTGATCTGGAGTGTATCTGTTAGAAACGGTAGGAAAAATATAAAAATTATAACCCTGTTGTTTGAATCCTTGCAAATTATCATCATATCTAAAAACAATATGTGTAAATAGTGTATAGATAAATGTAAAAATAGTCACTAACCGAAATAAACAAACACCGTATTGAATAATTGTGAAGTTCATCGAAGAACTTCGTACTTTTTCATAATATTCTTTCGGTGTATCATATTGGTTTATTTTAATTCCGTCATTAAGTCCCGTTAATTCACAATCGATTGCGATGAAATCAGCATTTTTTATGTTCTGCTTTATTTTAGGTAAATTCTCAACAAAATCTGTCGGATAAAAATTCTTTAATGATGAAATTACCTGTAAATGAATAATACGTACTTTCCTTTGTTATTTCCATAATTTTAAACGTTAAATAAAAAATTCTAGTATATAATATATAAATTATTTTAAGTCAACCGACTAAAAAGTGGTATTTTTTGAATGAAATGACATAACCAACAAAACAATTGAAAAACAAACTACACGCGTCCAGAACTACTTTACTTTGGTAGGTGGGAGATATTAATTATTTATTGTATAGGGACTAACAAAATTTTTATAAAAATTTTCTACAAATTCGTATTTACTTTTTAAACTTATTTTGAAATGAATCTTAAATATTGTTATTTGATTTGCACTCCGTTTACAATTAAATGCAGAGATGACCCTAGCCAAAGTTTTCAGGAAAGTGCGACTTTTTTTTAGCTTTTCCATTTATTTTTTAAAAGAATCCCTAGTGCAAGTACTTTTAAAAAAGTCCAGTTCATAACAGTTTTGTCAATTAAGGGGGGGGGGGGAGATGCACCCCCTTATAATCGTCCCTGAATTAATGGTTGAACTTGTAAAAATAACAAAATATTTAAAAAAAATACTTGAATCAATAATGCATTTATTTTGTAAATTTAAAAAATATACATTATGGCTTTTCAGTATTTATAAAATACACAGTATATGGTTTCTTCAGAAGTTGATGAATCCCATGTTTGACATCAATTTTTAAATTATTCTTCTCGTATTCTAGATAATTATGAACTAAAAATTTATTAAGTTCATGTACATTGGGATGATTTAAATATTCATCTATGGCCAACCACTTTGCTTCATTTATTTCTCTTTCACCTATCTTAATTTCCAAAGATAGAGGTTTTAAATTAATTACAATGTATATGTCTGAACAATTAAACATTGCATTGTGAGCATGCCTTAGATTTATTAGGGAACAAAACTGGGTAGTTACGCCAGTCTCTTCGAACACTTCTCGAATCGCAGCATCTACTAAATTTTCGCCTAAAAATTTGAAAAATTTAGTCAAATATATTAATAATATGCAATTAACGTAAAACTGTTCGAACTCCAAGTTTTGATATTTCTAAAATATCAACTTTTCATACTTTTAGAGATTCATTGTCGCTTAACCCGCCTTCTGATTTTCTTAAAATTCTTCAGAAATGGAAAATTATCAAACAATCAATTTTCACTATTCTCTGCTCACTTTCCTATCCTTTCATACTTCTTTAGCTGCAAAACATTTTCGTCTACCAACTATGTCATAATTTACCCCTTCCTTTGAATATGAATATACATATTTGCTTTGATTAGTGTAAAATTTTGGATTCTGATATTTAAATCATGTTTTCAAACAGAATTTCAATTCAAATGAAAAATAAATTGTTCCTTCATATAATATGTACGAGACTTAAATTACGAGTTTTATCAAACAATCTTTTATGGAATTCGAACAATCTTAACAGTACATAATTACACTTACAAGGTTTTGTTAATTTCAAACAAAACTATTCCATACCTGGTTCTACATAACCACCTGGCATTTTCCAAAATTGCTGAAAACCATACTTTTCTTTAACCACCAAAATTTCCCTTTTATCATTAACAACTACTGCACCAACTCCGATCATAGTATGAGCATAATGAGGAATGTTAACCGATTCTTTTGGAAGCCATTTGTACATCATTACAAATCCTTCCTTGGCATGATGAAAGTTGAAACCATTCTACAATCACTAACGATAAGCAATAAAAAAAAATACTATCTAGACAATATGTAAAACCTTGGCAAGAATTGGAATCCATTCGGCCTGTTCTAAAGCCACCTTAAACCAAATTCCACGTTTAGCTTCGTCAAGCCAAGCTTTCAGAGAATCTATAAATAAAAAATATAACTTTTACGATACATACCTATCGAATGCCATCTTTTAAAGAAGATACTACATTTGCTTAAGCACGGGCGATTCAGAACTAACCATTAAGTTTTAAAGAAAAATCCTCAACTTTACAATTTTCCACCAAAGAATCTACTGTAACCCCATGAAATCTATCAACAACACCTTGAAAAACATTGCTCGTTGCACCCGACATTCTTAAGGTACTTTAAGACAACAAGTGTTAAATTTTTTATAGAAAAATTACATAAACGTCAATGGCTTACCAATAATCGATGCTACGATACTTATTGATGAAATTATTCACATAATCTTGTCTAACAGAAATTACTTTATTACGATAACTTAACCTACATAGGATCAAAAAATTCCAACTTATTCTAGTCAACGATGTAATGCACATTTAATTAAAAAAAATAATAAAGGTTAAAATTAGTGTTACATAATCTAGTTATTCAAGTAAGATTCGTATATGCGTATACTTATCAAGTCATGTTATCATAAATAATACATAGTACTGATGTTTGTTTTGAACTGTCAATTTATTTCACATCATACTATTTTACAAGGTGCATTCAAAAATTAAGATATCATACATACACTCCGCGACAAAATTTTGGAGATACGAGAGTTTTGTTATTATAATATTATATTGAATAATTTAACATTTTTAATAAATACGTAATAGTAATATCGATTGGCTTAAGGCATTGATTGTAAATTGTAAGCAAGATACGCAAACTTATGCTTGTGAAAAATTTTGATGCGTTTTTGGACGAAATTGCAAAGAACCGATTCCACCAAGCAGAAGCAAACAACTTAAGCTAAACTTGGATTAATTAGATACATTGGAGGCAGTTCACTAAATAAAAACACGTGGCACTCGCGTGTTGTCTGTAAAGTCGGTTTACGGACGATAATTTTACGTGATAACGTCATAAGAAAACATTGATAAAAAATTGCATACTTTTATGAATTGAATTAAATTATGTTTATGTAACAGATAATACAAATTATCCTCAATAGGCTAGTGCGTTATGTACATGAAACATAATTGCATCATTTGGTGATCGCGAGATTGAACCTCATGCCGGACAAGTTTTTTTTAATGGCATTTTATAATTCAAATGATGTCTATGTATGATGCAAAGCCGATCGTGCCTCTCTCTCGCTTGTTCCGCGCTCTCGCTTGCGGAACGTGACAATTTTTCGTGCGTGCAGCCGGTATATCAATAATTTATAAGACGTTATTACGTCAAAAATAAAAACGAGTTAAATCTAAACTTGATTAATTGCTCCAGGTGGGATCCAAGAAGATACAAATTAATGTAGTTTACGCACATTCAAGCCCGGACTGGCCATAGGGCAGATCGGGCAAATGCCCGATGGGCTGGTGCAGTCAAAGGGCCGTCTAAACAGCAGCGCTGGCTGATTACATTGCGAGAAACATTATTCTATGTTCAAAAATGGTTAATAAAATTTAAAAATTTAGCACAATAAATTTATAAATAACAAAAACCGTTCAAATACAAGTTTTTAATAGTAAAAACTCGATAACGTGAACATTCGAATTTATGAACATCTCGGTCCTGTGAACACCCAATCCAATATTCTTAATCTAGGACTACGTCCTGTTTTTTAACCAAATTTACATTTGGCATTCACGGGTCTTTCAGCATTTGCATATATTCTGGTAGGGTGCTAACCTTGCCAGATGCACAGCCCTTAGATCAAACTCGGGCTTTAGATCACAGCAGCGCAGTTGGCGCGACCAAGCATCAAACTGCGGTGTCCCGCTTCGTAGCACGTCGATTTAAGCCTTGCATCACACTGCTGGTCTATCAGTCCACATTGATGTATACGTAGTATAATATACATTATAATTATGTGTATATTATGTATAATACTACTACTACTACCTCAATAATTGAGATGTAATAAAAACAATTATTTTAAATTATTAATTTTCCTTTTATCTAATTTTTCCAATCTTCCAAAATATTAATTAGTGCTGCCGTTCAAAAACAACCATCAAAATCATCGCATTCACTCAACATCTCATCTTCTCATTTACTTTTAATTTCAAACAAAATAACTTCTTATAAAAAAAAATCACTTTTCATATTCAAATTACAAATTTTCTAAAAAATTAACAGACTTTTTTGACAAAAATATCATCTATATTGCCAACCTCGTTTTAATAAATATTCAAAATTTAAACATAAACCATATAAAAAAATTATTTCACACTCCAAAATACCACATTGTAGGGAAATACACGACAGTATATACGTATGTATACGAGTACATGTAGCGTTTTTGTGAGAATTAGGAAGCCAACAGTCTCTAAAATGCCCGGGCCGGTTTTAAATCCCAGTCCGGGCCTGCGCACATTTCAGAAGTGCCGAAAAAGAAACATTAAAATTTTCGTTTGTATCATGGTTTGTACTATTTACGTACAATTACAGTAGAGCTACAAAAAGTACATTTACTCCAAATAAAACATGTTATTCTTTTTTAGAAATTAGAAAAATCGTGGACATACTGGAAAAAGTGACTATGTCAAAAATAAAGTTTCGAGAAAAGTCAAATTGAATGTTTCGCATTTTGCGAAAAATCAGCTTTATAATATTTTAATTTTTGTTTTTGAATAATAAAACATGTTCAATACGTTATTAGAACATAGACGTTTTTTCCAGACCTGAGTCTTATATTTTTACGCTACTTGAACATTTTAACTCATTTTCGAAATTTTTTGACATAGTCACTTTTTCCTGTATGCCCACGAAATATGTTTTTTTGGAAAAATTGCTGATTCAATTTTTTTAATTTAACACGACAAGTTTTTCGTGTTATTGCTTCAAATTTAGTTATTTTCAAAAAGAAATATTATTCCAAATATTAATTGGATATTTAAATGGTTTTATTTCAATTATCCATCTCTGTTAACATATTGTGTGATTGACATTTTTAATTAAGTACAAGTGGACGTATCTACAACACCGTGTTGCTCTGTATAGAAAATATTTAACAATGGGCACTAGTAGTACCTACTTGACAAAAATCAATAGCAACGTATAAAAATATTTACTAAACATTAAAATTTTTATTTAATTAATTGGTAAAGCAAAGTGGGACAAGTCAAATATTTATACACATTATCACCAATAATATTTAAAACTTCACAGAAATTTTTTTTACATTATAAAAGTATAAAAACTCATCGGAGTAGCGGCAATAAATCAGCATAATATATTCATAGAATAAATATTATAATCACGTTATGATTTATTAAAAATTTTGTGGTAGATATATTTCAAATCTTAAATGAAGAAAAAAACAGGACAAGTAGGCACCAATACATATTATATAGAGTTCCTCTGGGTATGGAAGTAAATAATTTATATTAAATATGTTTATTTACTTTATGAGACTGAATGTTAAAAGTAATGTTTGTAAAGTAATATACCGGTGTTGAAAGTAAATTGAAGGTGATGAAAGTGATTTACCGGTGAATTAAAAGTACGTAGTAAATTGCGCACTTCTCATTGCAACCAAACTAAGACGTCAAAATCAAAAAACCAGGAATGCGTGACTCTGTAATGAGAGAGCACCTTTTGTAAATGTCCTGCAAAGACGAGAAGGACTTTATGAAGACTCCCGTCTGACTAATTGGAATTCCCTCTCTAACGGATGAATGAGATAGGGGTCTAATTTCCTTATGTTCACCATAAGGTAATACACAATGAAACTAAATATAATTTATTAATTCTTTTTATTACAGAAATAATCACAAATTATATTGTAAGACCGCAACAATGGCTTATCTAGCCAATGCTTTTCGTGACTGCCCCATGTGACCAACACCAACCATAAAACCCACAATTCCCATATATTACAGGGTCTAAGACCTGGTCCCCAATACTATTTAACATATTGCAATGGTATTTTAGCTAAAAGCTATGTTCCCAAGCATTCCAAAGTGCTCCAAACTTGCTCTTGAAAAGGGGAGTAGAGACGATCGTATCTTAGGGTAGATTCTAATACTTTGAAACAAATAACCTCTTCCTTAGCTATGAAATTCATAAAAATGTAGGAAAGATATTTTATTTATCAATATAAAAATAATTGTTATTGAAAATCAGTTGCAAAATATCTGTTAATAAATTTGCGATTATACAACTCCGCATGGAAAATTTGGTGTATAAAGTGTAAATTAACGATGACGAGATGTGCTGTTAATGAAAAAGCAAATAGTAGCAGCTCCTTCTCGTTATCTTTAATTAAGTGTAAAAATGTGTTGTCTTTATGATATTATAAATTGTAAAATAAAAATTAATTTCTGTTTAAAATAAAATGAAGTATTTAAAGTTGTGTTTTTCTTATTAAATGAGACGCCACTGATTAAGTTTGTTCGCGATGGAAATCTGTGTAAAGATTAGTTTCTTTTCTTACCACTTGGTTGTTTGTCTCCGAATATAACGCATCTGCTAGCTTCCGAATTTGTGAAGTTTTCCAAATTTTATCGTGTTGCACCAATTTTCCTTCTGTGAATCTTTTATAAGCGTGTTGCACCCAACATGATATGTAGTTAGATAATATTCGAACGTAAGTAATATGTTCATAAAGATAAAATATCCAAAACTTCTTTGTTCTCAACGTGGTTTTCTTATACAAAAATGCCACAAAAATGACCGCTCTTTCTAACTTTTGTCGTTTTTAGATGTTGACAAAAAATTATTGACGAAAATTGAATTACACTACTACAATCAACGTTTTCGATCTTTTTTCTAGCTTCTAAATTCAATTGGTAATCGATTTTACTAAATCGATCGTACGCCGACTTTCCAAAACTCAAGGATGCTAACCTTAAAAAATACGCACAAAAATCAAAATTTGACGACCTGATTTCTCAATGGTCGGACGCACTCTGTCAAAATTGTTCACTTTTGAGATTGTTAATAACTAAAATGCTCGTTTTTACACTTCTGTGGCGCAAAATTCAAATTTAAACAGAATATAAAATCTTTGTGTAAAGTACGTGTTTAAGTGACAATGTTTTCCATTTAGATTATCTTGCAACCTTTTAATATTATTACTCATTTAAAATTTCATTCCTCATTTTCAAATTTCTCATGTCTATAAGGTAACTGCAAATTTTAATGACTTCCTTAAATTCATCTAGAAATCGCTCGTCGCTCTCCCGTGTTTGAATCATCACAATATACAGCGAACGCATCGTGCGCAAGGTCCTCGACGAATGGAAGGGGGGAATATCTATAGGAGAACAGAAAATCAGTAATTTAAGATACCCTGATGACATCCTAATAATTACAGAAGACACCGAACAGATCTCGGTTATAATGAAGAAACTGTCAGAAGTCAGTGAAAGATACGGGCTCAAACTTAATCAACAGAATGCCAAAATAATGATTATAAATAGAGCGGATAACAACTCTCCGCATTTGCATAAAGTGACCGGATTTAATGTTATTGAGAGAATTGTGTATTTGGGATCACTCATAATAAACAATGGAGATAGCGAAGCTGAGATAAGACGTAGACTGACCTTGGCTAGATCAGTCATAGCCAGATTTACTAATATATGGAGAGATCACTCAATTACCAGAGTCACGAAATTGAGATTGGTAAATGCTCTTGTTTTCCCAGTAGCTACATATGCGGCTGAGACCTAGACATTAAAGAAAGCAGACAAGAAAAAAATTGAGGCATTCGAAATGTGGGTCTATCGAAGAGTTCTCAGAATATCTTGGACGGAACACCGCACCACCTACTCCGTTCTGGAGCAACTCGGCGTTAAGCGACACCTGCTTCGGGAAGTTAACCAAATGTATCTGCGGTATCTCAGACATATATCCAGAAGAGATGGAACGATGGAGAAGTTGATAGTCAATTAAAAAATAGAAGACAAAAGGCCTAGAGGAAGATTGCTAAAGAGATGGGTCGACCAGACAAAAGAACTCATAAACCGCGGACTACGGGAGGAAATTAGGCTGGCTTCGGACCGAAACGTGTGGAGAGAAACCCTGAATAACATCAGCACATGACTGAATCTTGCGTCACCAAACCCTTATTAGGGTAAAAGGACCGAGGAGGAGGAGGAAAACCTCGTACTCCGCACAAAGGATAAGACGCTTATTGCAAGAGCTTATTCAAGCAAGTATTAAAAATAAAAAACAAGTGTAGAAAAAAACTTTAGTAAAATTTCTCTTATAGCTTCAGAAAGACTGGATCAATTAGTGATCTTAAATACTCTCGTCGTCTTTCAACAAGTCGTTCAACACAAAACATCAAAGTAGTTCGTAAGAGTGTTGTTAAGAGTCCATAAACATTAATTCGGCATCGTGGTAAAAAATTGGACATTTTGAGAAACTCTCTACAGCGTATTCTCACGAAAGGTTTGCATCTTTCAAAGGTTTGAAAGTTCAATTGACTTAACAAGTGAAGCCTACTACCAAGCACAAGGAAGAGAGTTTGTTAAATAGATTACGAAACAAGCGGATGCTGATTATTCAAACAAAATCCTCAAAAATGAGCCCAATCTTTATCGACTAGGTTCATTTTTATCTTGATGGCTTAGTTAATCCACAAAATTGTCGCATTTTAGGTTCAGAAAATCTATGAGTGATTGTTGAGAAACAAATGCATCCACAACGTATTACTGTTTGATGCGGATTTTGGGCTGGAGGCATCATCGGATCATTCTTTTTTGAAATGCTGCTGGTCAGGCAATAAGAGTTAATAGTGCTCGCTATCGCGACAAGATAATCCAGTTTTTTATGCTTAAGTTGCAAGATATGAAACAGTTCAATTACTCATGAATCATTCCCTGGTTGTGTAATTTCCCGTTTTGATCATGTGATTTAACATTGGAAGTTTTTCTTTGAGGTTTTTTGAAGTCTAAAGTTTATGTTAACAAGCCCACGATCACACATGCCTTAAAGGAAGAAATTAACTGCTTAATAAAGCGGCCATAGAAAATTTTGACAAAAGTGTGATTGTGTGCCAGCAAAGCCGTGGAGGTCATTTACCCGATATGCTATTCCATAATTATATAACCCTATACTGCATATTTTATGAATTAATAAAAAATTTACAACTTTGACCTGACTAGTCAGGTTAACTAGGCCACAAGGTTAGCTTCCAAACTAGCTGCACTGAAGAAAATGTATAGCAATTTTTAGTACAGTTCTAGCAGACTATTATAGCTAGTTTATAAACTACTACGTAAAAACTTGATCCGTAACATATACATTATATTATAGACAAGTTTTGAAATTAGTTTTCGAAGTTATGTTTCGAACTTACTAGGTTATAAAAATTGAATATTTAATTTTATATTGTAGTATGTAATGTAATTAAAGAAAAGTTAAATATTAATAGTTGAATTATTAAACCTCCATTACCAGCTTGGTTAGATTATATACTAGATATACTATGTAGACTAGATCGAAGAATATAATATTACTTACCGATAAAGATAGATACAATATTTCGAAGCAGTAGAGAGAGACAAAAAATTGTTACAATTTCTCGATTTTAGCAAAAAGTATTGTACATTCGAGAATAACTAAAGTATAAATATAAAATATTAAATTGTTAGAACAACTTTATTTTATGTGAAAAATTTAACCGTATATATTTTTGCTTTAGTTATTCTTGAACGGGGCCGTATTTAGACTAGATTTTGGAGGGGGGGGGGTTCTAAAAAAATTACAAAATAAATAGCCAATTTATTAAAATATAACGAAAATTTTTTTAAATTCAAATTTTGTTATATTAATTTTTGAAATGTAATGTTTGGAAAAAAGTGAGTAAAGAGAGGGTTTTTTGCCAAGTTGGCGGAAACGATGAAGGCCTAGATTTTGCTCCGCTGATTTTTTGAGTTATATTCTTGTGCAAGTATTTTTGCAATTAAGATTTTATTTTTAAGTATTGTTATTGGAAAATTTTGTTTGAAAGTATTTTGGTCGAAAGTTACCGCAAAAAAATTGAAATTTTGTGAGAAGATTGTTTTTATTTAATTAACACGAGTATTTTTTTGAGCGATTTTTTTTTATTTCAGTTTGATATTCAGAGAAAATTTCGTTTTTTGTGAACTTTATTTAATGGTTGAAAATAATTTGTCGAGGGAGCGACAAATTTTGACTACAGGTTGACTTCTGGGGGGCGTTATCGCGGCTTAAAATTTTTTTTGTATCATTTTAGAAGTTTTGTTTACTCCGATATTTTTAATCAGTTTATACTTATTCATATTATTTTGTAAAACACCGTTTTTAAATAAAATTTTTTAATTTTAAAATTTGAATAAAAATCACAAACTAAATTCTTATTTTACCGATGGCGATAGAAAAATAATGTTGTCAAAACGAAGAACTAAATTAGATTGAAAGAAAATTTCACAAATTGTTTTACAAAATGTAAAACAATTTATGGGTTTACAGTGCCCACTCTAATTTATTGCGGAAGTATTATTTTAAGCAATGCTGCCTATGATGGTCATAAAATTTATGTTCCCTTTAAAATTTTTGGTTTAAACAATTTATTGCAATTTAAAAGTTTTACCATAATAGTAAGAATTAAGATAAAATATCTATTTCATTTATTTCAATATAATTATTTTTCAAAAAATCGAAAATTAATTAATAGGAGTAATAACTAACACTTAATTAAGTGGTCGCAGACTTTTACATGGTACTGTAAATATTTAGGGCATTTTTATATTCTTCATCTTCGGTTTTTATATTTTTGCAATTTAGTAGTAGGTGTATTCAATCCAGTGTCGCCAATCGCCGGATTATAAATTTAATGTTTTTGTTATAGATGTAAAAATTGTTTTTGTTTTTCCTGATTTTTTTACGATTGCAGTCGAACTTTCTGTACTTTATAAATTGATAAATAATTTCGAGAGGAGTTGTAACCCCCCTCCCCCCTTAAATACGGCCCTGTTCTTGAATGTATAATACGTTTTGTTAGTATCGAGAAATGTAACATATTTTGGTCTCTCCCTATTGCATTGAAATGTTATATCTATCTTTGTCGGTGAAATCGTGCCCTTAATTTCCAGTGAAAGATACTTCCAGAACCAATCTAGGTATTTGTTAAAATATCCAAATGACCATAAACAAACTTTGAATAATTGTTACTGAATGATTGGATACCGGTGTACTTTACCTATATAATGGATCGTTTTTGGAATAACCGGAGATGAAAAAATCGGGCATTAATAAGTTTTAACCGCTTTCATCGACAAATTTAAAGTAGCATGAAAGGTAGAGTAAAATTAACCAATGAGAGAGAACCTTCAACTTCATTATCTGCTTAAAATTAATGCTTTCTTAAAGTTCTTCACGAAATCGGCTCTTAAAATAGTAAAAATATTTTGTATTAATTTGACAAATTATTAATTAAATCAAAACGAGACGCTAACGGGGTCAAAAGGTGTCAAATGTAACGATTTATTTAACTTTAACTATTAAGATCAATTTAATATCGTTAACAGCAAATATTTTTGATGATGATGTTTTTGGTACTTATAGTTAATTATTATTAATAGGTACTTATCGATAAGTTTAATTTAAACTTTAATTTGAAGCGCTTCCGAGCCAAATTAACCATAAAATTGGCAATAAAAATATATTAGCGGATTATTAAATTTTCTCGTTAGTATATTATCACTTAAATATATTTCATAAACTTTAAGCGTCGAGTGATGTTGAATAATCAATAACTAAAGGACTTAATTTAGTAGAAATCTCAAAACATGCTTATTCAAAGGCATGAATAATCTATAAGAATTAGAATTATATTGCGACATTAATTATTATTCTGCAGATTTAAATGTTAATCGTGCGTTAACAAGTCAAATATAGGTATGCTAATAAAAATTATTCGAGATGAAATAACAAAAATTATGATTTTGTAAAATAACAAAAATATTATGCAGTTACCACCAGTATTAAAATTAAGTACTCCCTTTGCATTGCTTTCGTGATATTAATATGAAAAATGATACATTTACAAGTAAAATATACCTTGAAATAAATTATTTAATTCAAAATCAGAATAAATTATAGATTAACTAAATACTATACAGGATGTAATAAAATTGTAGTCGTTAAAATTATATGAAAAATTTTAACGAATATATTTCCGAAAATGCTAGGTTTTCCTGTACTTCTATGTACTTCGCACATATTTTAGTAAAAACATAATCACACTTGAAATTAAAATAAATTAATTTTTTTTATCTTAGAAACTAAACGTTGCCACTGTACATTTTTATTTGACATTTCAAAGTTAATAAATTATGTATGATTCTTTAGTCGTGAGGGTTCATGACACAAGCTTGGTAATACATACCGAGGTCACTTTAAATATCATCTTTGACATATTTTTCTAGAATATCTCATTGTTTTTTTATTACAATTAGTAAATAAACCTATAATATATAAATAAGTAACGACATAGTACATAGCGAATTTCTAAGAAATAATATTCCACTCTCGTCATACAGGTGACTCATTTGAGAACACCTTGCCGTTCTTAACATTGGGGATTAATTCGTCAGAATAGTTCCCGGCATTTATAAAAAGCTAAGGTTACCAAAACCTCTTCTTGGGTATTAGAGAATGACGTATACGAATTCTTTACAATACCATGGAAATTAAAAAAAAGCCTGAAAGAAAAAGAAAATATACTGGTTTTCGTCCATGCTACACAATTCTTATATTTTATTTTGAGATATTGGACATCTATTGGATATTGGTTATTCTTTAATTAATTAAATAAATACCCCAAAAGCGTTAACCTAGATGTGAATAGCAAACATAAATAAAATTATAGATAATTTTATACTATAAAATAATAATACAAAATTTAACAGCATTTTTGTGCTCAATTTATTGTGCTACACTCTGTATATATCACATCCATTTGGCGTATATGATGAGTTATTATATTTATAAATAATAAACCGGAACCAACAACCAACTTTGGTAATAAATTACGGAAATAAAATGTAATTCATTGTGGTTAATGGTTGGATTAACCTTTAACGTGTAAAAGTCGTACTTTCTTGAAATAATGAGTAATAACCAAACACGAAATTCACGAGTGATTCTTATTTTATATTGTTTATTATCGTAACTTTATTTTTATATTATATTATTGAACAATTAACGATAATTTACTATTTCAGCTACAATTGATATGTAGTTGGTTATAATTAGCTCGTAGTCGTTAAATCGTTAATTGCATAATTGTGGTAGTTGTAACTAACTTCTACATACCATTTTATTATATTGATAAATACAAAGAACCTCATGGCTTACTATAATATTACTATGATTTACTATATAATAATATGTTTTACTAAAGTTTTCTTACAATTTTAAAATTAATATTATAATAATCTATCATACTAATAGAAAATGTTTGAAATTATGCCAGCAATGAATGAAATCATTTCCAAATAACTTTTTTTTTTTACTTAGGGCCGATCTTTCCATCTCCTTGTAAGTTGCTTTTAAATTTATCTGCCTTTTAATTGAAATATCTGTCTTTCCAAGTTATTTTTTATTAAAAGTTTCTTGTAAAGTTGGTTATGTGGCTTATAACTTATAAGCTTATAAGTTTAACTTTTAATAAAAAATAAGTTGGAAAGACAGATATTTCAATTAAAAGGCAGATAAATTTAAAAGCAACTTACAAGGAGATGGAAAGATCGGCCCTTAGCATAGTAGTTACTCATATCAATATAAGTAAAAAAAAATTTTTTAAGAAATTTTTACATAGAGTTCATGCCTTTCTACAATATTATTAGTGCATTATAGTAATTATGCAAAGTAACTAGCGATTTTCTATAATTATTTCTTTGAGAATTTCCTACATTTATTGTATCATAATGCTATATTTATACAACAACAAACGTAGACGGTAACGGCCTGATTCTTATAGGCGTCGACTGCTAAGTCGAGAAAATTTTACTACGTAAAATTAGATAAAATATTGTACACCCCTCGTTGATAAAGGTCACTGAACTCGTAGCCTTCCCTCACTCGCTTGATAGTTCTCGTTTAAGTCTGACTACTCAATTCAGTAATCTGCGTTTTTTTCAACTTGTAGTGTAAAATACTATTATAAATAAAGAACGATTCAAAAAGAGGTGTTACGTTAACCCTTTCAGACCCAGGGTACACTATAGTGTACTCGCGTTTAATTAAATTATTTTGAAATATGTGACAAACTTATATGAGCAAGATCACGTCAAGTGGACCCCCCATTTTCCACTTGATCATCGAATTTTGATATTAGTATTTTTTTATGATGTAGTCGCTATCAACAATTAATCCCCAAAACAGTTTTTAAAAATTTTCATTTTAACAACAATTTTTTTGTTAATGAAAATTTTTATGACTTTTAGTTAAGAAATCGATAATTAAAAAACTATTAGAGATATTTCAATAAAACTTTCAGAATTTATAGTTCAATACTTGTATTTTAATGAAATATGTAAGAGTTCAAATTATTTATATATTTTCATATTGTTAATTAACTTTTAAGTTAACAAATGAAAATTTAAGTGACTTCTCCCTCAAAATACAAAATTTTTCTTTCTCGATATTTTGGATTAAACATTTAAGTAACGAAATCCGCGAAAAAATTTGACTGCTCGTGATTAAATTAGGTAAAAAAAATTTCTTTATAACGGGCAGTGAGTGCTGTCGGTACAGCGCGCTGCCGCACGTTCTTGATTTACCTTTAGATCTACTCAGTAATTACAAATAAAAAACAATATTTTATCTTTTAAATGAAAATATATTTTTATTTAAACACTTTATTTATAATAATAAATTATATAAAAAAAAATTTTTATTTAAAAAAAATATTTTTAAAAATTAAAAAAAAATATTAATAAATACATTTTATTAACTTATTTAAAAATACTATTTATATTGTGGTGTTTCAAAGTGATTGCGACTCACCCTATGCATTTTGGTGAAATTTTGGCTTTAATAATAAATTAAGTTGTAACTTTGTAGAATTTGCTGGGTGGGGATCAATCACACGAAATTCGTGGCTTCTTTGGTCAACTATGGCCGACAGCGGGTGTGAAATTTTTTATGCCCCCTGAGCTTGATTTTTGATATGAGATTTTGATATTTTTTAAAGAATTGTAAGTAATATTTTCTTTTGATTGATTAAATAAAGTGGTTTGATGCGAATGCATTATTGCGCCTGTTTTTGGAAGTATTATTTTGATATTTGAAATTGGATGTAAAGATTTTTTTTTATTTTGCTACTGACTGGAAGTAGATTTGATTTGGTTGATTAATTTGGAAGGAGTGGTTGAAACTATAAATTCGACTTAAAGTTAAAATTAAAAATATTAAAATTATATTTGAGCGAACGAATGGTGCTATTGATAATCAGGCGATTTGATAACGGTAAAACCAAAACTTCGATCTCTTGAAGGAATTGGACATTAAATTTAAATTACGAAGAAAATTTTATTTTGTTTTTAAAGACGCTAGAACCCTTCGACTCTTGAAAATTGTCGACTGCTCCGCACACCAGGGTTACTCGAGCAAAACAACTTTGTGGTATTTTATTGGATAAAATATCATTTCAATATATTATATAATATTTATATTTAATACTTAATATTTTTAGGTAGGCGATGTCTTGCATTGCCAACCCAAAATTTAATTTGTTGGTACTACCAAATTTAGCTATGTTAAATTGTCAGAGCAGGATCTTATGCATTTCTTTTATTTTTAATTTTAGAAAATATGCCCGAATATGCACGGTCAGCAGATTTCAGTCGAAATATGCAGTAGCCTAAAGAAATAACCAAAATATGCAAATGCATATAATCCGGTCTCTAATTATGAGAAATCAGTGCGACCTTTACAAATTCGCATATTTTATAGTATATTAAGTTAGGTTAAAAATTAAGTTAGGGCGAGTTGTATAAAGCTTGGATTAAAATTAAATCTAACCCAACTCGGTGCTTATAAAATCACAACGCCAAAGGCTAAGTTAGATTAATTTTTATCTGAGCTGTACACAGCTGACCTTAACTTAACTTTTATCCTAACGTAATATTATGTAAAATATACGAATATGGTCGAACTTAATTGGTGGGCAATTCAATGCACCAAGTTGTGCGGCCTGAAGGCTGCACTGATTCGGTACTTTTAACGGTACGGATAATTTTTATTTGGCGAAATGAACTATGTGTATGTACTGATTGTTGATTTTACTAAAAAAGGATATTAAATTAATAATACTTATTATAAACCTTTATGAATATTGTAATCTATTAATTTTTTGTCATTTTTGTATTAAAGTAATATTAATCCAAAGCATTTCATTTATCCCGCGCCGAAAGTAAATTTCAAATATTTCATATACTGAGAGGTCAGAGATCAACAAGCCGCTTGAGCAGCTAGTTATAATCATATTAATGTATTTAAGATAAAATCATTTGTTGATAAAATTATTTATGTATTATATAAAAAAAAACACAAACTAATTAAAACATTATTAAAAAAGCGCAAAAAACGTTATTTCGATTGAATTCCCGGTATTTTTTTAAGCAGGTTTCATTTAGGAAAATTTACGTTTAATAAAAAATATAAAAAATTATTAATTAATGTAATTATTTAAGTTATTTTTATCGTTATTGGAAAGTTGTGTAAATTATCAATGATTAGTTTCGGTAATTATTGTATCATTCATGGCGTAACTAAAAGCAGGAATAAAATTATTCACAGAAGTTCAACAGAGCGTCAAAGTGGCAAATATGAAGCTATTACAAAGAATAATTATTTGGAGATAACGCTAATCAATTTTAGAGATCATTTTGTATATCGTATTAGTATTTCAAAAAAAACCAAGAACCTAATACTCGCATATTTTAGTACAATTTGTGAAAAACCTTTGCGTTTTAATTCTAAAAAAAAAGCGCCATGAATTTTTGGGTTGTTCTAAATAAAAGGGAACTTTGATAATGATTATCTAATTAGAATGCTTCTAATTCGTTTAAGAATTAATTCCAATTTTTTGTTTCTGAGTTTGGTAATATTGTAATCAAAATCAAAATTTTAAGTACTAATCAAAAACTTGGTAATATATTGTTGAAAAATATTTATCAATTTTAATACTGTCAATCTCTAGAAGTCTTCAGTCAAGTGACTGTCTTGAAACAGCTTTTTATTTTTTCAATCTCTTTATTCTCTCATAGCTATCAGTTTCAGTGTCTTTCATTATTTGTGTTGTGCATCTTAGACGGCGTCTTCCGCTGGAGTTCTTGATTTTAATTTTACCCTCCATGATAGTTTTTAGCAGTCCCCCTTCTTTCAGTATGTGCGCAATTAATCAATCTCTCCTACAGACTATCTGCTTCCACATTCTTTGTTCTTCTCCTATCCGTCGCAAAACTTCTTTGTCCGTTGTCATTTCTACCCAGATGATCTTTAGGACTTTTTTGTCGCTTTCCTACCTCTTTCTGTCTGCTTCTCCAATGCTCGACGTTTCACACCCAAACAGTGCAACACCCCATAATATGTATACTTGTATAAACCTCTTTTTAGTTTCTATAGGAAAGCTGTTGGCGATTATTATAATATATCAATTTTTTTATTAAATTAATATATTTTTCCATCGTTTTGCTTTTTCTCTCTCTTCCATTACTAGCTCTCCTTGTTTATTTAGAATGCTCTGACATCGGGACTTTCTTTCGTTAAACATACTTTTTATACTTCCATATACTCTGTCCAGCCTGCCTTCTGCTGTTTTGTCTTGCATTGCCTTGCAGTGTTCTTCTATGTAGTTCTCTCTTTTCTTTTTGATTGCCTTTTAGATTTTGTTCCTAAGCTCTCTGTATCTTTGCTGCCCCTGTATCGTGCTTAAATTCTTGCGCTTCCTTCTTTCATTCATCACGTCGATAATCTCCATTGTTATCCAAGGCTTCTTATTTTTCATTTTCTGTGTTACAACTACCTCTTGCGCACTAATCAGCAGTCCCTGTGTAATCTTTTCCCATCCCTCCTTGATGTTTCTGATTCTGACGATCTCTTTCTCAACTCTTGTCTGTAAATTCTGTAGAACAGCCTCTGTTCTTAGTTTATCTCGATCCGATAAAAGAACTATTTTACCTCTGGATACAAATTTATTTCTTGAAGACATAATCATGCTGTTATACTAGGGAAGTCTGTATAAGTCAGATGTGGAGGTTTCCCGTTTCTTTCCGCATTGGCTTTCTTAAAATTTATTTGTGTGTTCCCGTAATAGCATTTTTCTACTACGTTTCATGCTTTGGTTATACCGCCAGTATTCGGTCGCTAGAAGCTTGTTTATATAATAAATAGAGCGCACCACATCAAAGTGGTGGCTCCAGCCCGTTCAATCCCAGCGCTAAAATTAGAAACACAACCTCACTAAATTCCAACGCCCTCCTCACTCACATCAGATGAAGGAGATATACGGAACACCGTGGAACTCCATATTGCCAAGAAATTCATCGTTCATCGTTCAAAGTGGTGGTAGAGGTGGTAGGTGGTAGATGCTGTGTATGTGTGCATATGCACTCCTTACACCTCCCGAATGAACTCGATTGACCAAGTTACGCGGCCTAAAGGCTGCAGTTGGTAACTTTAAATTAACCAATTACAGATGCTTTAAGTGAAAAACAGACAGAAATAATTTTTTATTACATGCATAAATTCTACAATGGTATATTTTTCAATTTCCAGGCCACTAACGGACTTACCTTACTAAGACTGAAATATTAAATTTATGCTTTTTGCATTTTCTGTATTTCAGGCGAAAAAAACTTCAAGACTGCAAAACGGCATGCCAGGCCGGAGCTTTCCAAAGAAAAAAAATTAATTCCATTCACTAAATATTTTTTCTCAGTGTGAAATGACTTGATTTAAAATGTAGCCAGCTCTTATTAGTAGTTGTACTTAATTTTATGAAATACTTACTTTCTAAAACATCAACATCGACAAAAAATGTGGAAAGAAATTATATCAGTATTAACTAATGCACTTAAAAACCGATTTGAAAAGTTTATAACCTATAAAAAAATTAAATATTTTGTACGAACACATTTTTAGCATGGCAGATATGCATTATTAGAAATTTGTGATTAATTTTATTTTGATTACATTATTTAAATTTCAAAACAATTTGATATTTAATTGATAAATAATTACACCATATTCGAAATAATTTTTCCCATTTTACAATAAATGAATACATTACTATAGGGCATAATTATTGGAAAATCCTCTTTGATGATTCAATTATTAATAATTTAATTCAGTATTGAGAAATAATTGAAATTATTTAATAAGTTCTTATATCTTTTAAAAACTGGTTTTTGCGAAACGTTTGTTTGGGATTCCCATTCGACTATGGTAGAATATTAATTAAGACTTGAATCGACCGTCAGTCTGCAAGTTACTTTTAATATGTTATGATCTTTTTAAATCGTTGTGTTCTTAATTTATTTTTTAAATATATTTACTCTTGATAAATTATTTATTTATTTATTAAATTAAATTTGTTGCAGTTTTCTGTGTTTTTTAAGTGTAATATATTTAACTTAAATTTTTAATGGTTGTGCTTTAATTAAGTTTTTAATTATTAATCAAAATGAGTGTAAGTTTTCTAAATTAATTTGTACTAAATATTTAAAATAATTTATAATAATATATTTTGATTAACTTTAATCTTCCATATGTGTAGACAAACCCAGGGTTTGAATTATCAGAAAGTACCATTCACCTCGACATCGAAAAAAATACAAATGGAACCAGCCAGGTAAATAATTATACTTTATTCTTAGTTTGGTCATGCCGTTATTTATAAACATTTATTCGTCATTAGTGTTTACATTTTTTTTTATATAATAAATTAGATTCAAATACTAACTTTTGTTATATTACATCAAGAATTATTTATATTATGCAAAAACCTTTCAATTACAAAATATTTCGAATTTTAGAGAATTTTAGATTTCAAATATGTTTTCATCTTCAAAAAGGATTGATTTTTATTTTCTCTTTAATTGGTAACAGTTTGTTTATAATTGAACTTTAGCTTTTAAACAAAAATTTTTCTTTTAATACCACACTGAATTGATTATTTAACCACTTTTAAAATAATGATAATAAAAATTTAACTGTTTTTAGCAAACGTTAACTCCCGAAAGAAAAACATGGAGTGATAGTAAACATTTCCTAATGTCATGCATAGCCATGTCAGTTGGTTTAGGCAACGTATGGCGATTTCCATTTGCTGCATATGAAAATGGTGGTGGTGCATTTTTAATTCCTTACCTTGTGGTCTTGGCGTTAGTTGGTAGGCCAATTTACTATTTAGAAATGTGTATAGGACAATTCACAAGTAAAGGAAACGTAGAGGTGTTCAAAAGTTTAGCACCGGCACTGAGAGGTTATTTTTAGTGGTTTCACTCTATCAGAACTTAAGAAATAAACGTTTTACTTGTAGGAGTGGGCTATGGACAATTATTTGGTACAATTTGTGTAACAACATACTATCTCTCGATAATGGCAATTACTTTATTTTATCTTGTACATTCCTTCACATCCAATTTACCATGGTCCGATTGTAATCCAGAATGGGAAAAAGAAGGTCTTAATTGTATACCTTCTGGTCAATCTAGAAACTTGAGTATGTCAAACATAAGTGCATTAAGTTCATCTGAACTTTTCTTTACGTAAGATTTACTTAACTTCCTAAAGTAGAAAACTGTACTAACCTTACATTTTAGCAAAGAAGTTATCCACGAAAAGTATTACATCGATGATGGAATTGGGTGGCCGGATTGGAAGCTAGCAATATTATTATTAGCTAGTTGGCTGATTCTTTTTAGTGTAACTGCAAGAGGTATGAGAAGTTCTGGAAAAGCATCATATTTTTTGGCCATTTTTCCTTATGTAATTTTATGTGCCTTATTGATTCGAGCTGTGACGCTCGAAGGAGCATCTGAAGGAATTTTGTATTTTATAAAACCACAGTGGGATAAATTACTTGTTGCAAAGGTAATGTGTCACTGGGAAAATTTTATTGTCTAATTATTTATTGTTTATGCATTTTAGGTGTGGTATAATGCAATTACTCAATGTTTTTTCTCATTAAATATTGGAGTTGGATCTCTAATTATATTTTCGTCCATTAATAATTTTGATCACAACATCTACAGGTACATTTGTTTTATAGCTTAAAAGCGAATATTTGCTAATAACTTTTTGTTTTAGAGATGCCTTAATAATTACGGGTTTAGATACAGTAGCATCTTTACTTTCCGGTATAACAATATTTGGAATTTTGGGAAATCTAGCGCACGAACTTCAAGTCGACGTTACTGAAGTAATTGGATCAGGTGGAGCTAGATTAGCTTTCGTATCTTATCCTGATGCAATTGCAAAATTTACTGCTGTGCCATGGGTAAAAATAGAAAGAGATTATTTACGTTTGCGTTGTTATTAATTTTCTAACTTTGCAGTTGTTTTCCATACTATTTTTTACCATGTTGTTTGTGTTGGGAATTGGTAGTTTAGTAGCTATGCAAGGAGTTCCAATTACAGTACTTAAAGAAACCTGTCCATGGTTAAAAAACTGGCATGTTTCACTAATTACAGCTATTATAGGTTTCATCATTGGACTTGTTTACATTACTCCGGTAAGTTTGTCTCTAATATTTTTGTTAAAATTAAATTTTTATAATATGTTACAACAGGGAGGTCAATTTATTTTAACATTGGTTGATTATTATGGAGTGACATTCGTTTATTTTGTGATAACTACGATAGAAGTTGTAGTGGTTGTCTGGTGGTATGGTGAGTTTTAAATTTTCAAGTTAAATTAAAAGTAAATATTGAAATTTACAGGTTTAGAAAACTTCTGTCAGGATATTGAGTTTATGCTAAAACGAAAAGTTGGTTTATATTGGAGGATTTCTTGGGGTATAATTACACCAGTTGCTTTAATAGCAATATTTTTTTATTTTGTGATATCAATTGAAAGACTGAAAAATGGAATTTATGATTTTCCAGATTCCACGATAGGTATGAAAATTACCGTGGAGTGCATGTATGGTATATAATGTTAACATAATGTATTTTTAAGGTATTGGATGGGTCCTGTCAGCCATAGGTATTTCTCAACCACTTATATGGTGGTTAGTGTATTTATACAAAAATAGAAAAATTTCGATACAGGAGGTAAGCTAAAAATCAATATTGAGCGAATATTTTCTTAGGGCTATATCTTTTTTTTTTAATTTAGGCAATAGCAGAATCATTAAGCTTCAAAAATTGGGGTCCACTTGATCCACAGGTACGCGAAGAATGGAGAAAATTTAAAATTGTGAAGTCACAGGAAAAGACACTAGCTATAGAACGATCGTGGCTGAAAAGCAAGCTGTTCTTTTTAGTTGGAAAAAAATAATTCTATTTTATCAATATAAAAAATATTAGACTGGAGTGTGAGAAAACTGAATTGTTAATATTAATGTGCCAAATTTTGAATAGCATAATTTATTTATATTTAGTTTATTTATAATATGTGATAAAGATATTATTTATAATTCCATGTTAATTGTATGTCAAGTTTGTATTTTGATTTCTATTGACATGAAGAATCTAGTAAAATTGTGTAAAAATGTGTAAAAATTAAAAATGGAAAAGAAAATTAACACAATGTTTAAGTCGCGTCAAAACAAGAAGAATACATTTTGATTAGAGATGAAAATCCGTGTTTGAACAAAAGTTTTTTAAATTTATAATTATATTTTTATTGTTTTGATAATTAAATTTTTATTAAAAAACGTTGAGTTTAATATGCGCAAGTGTGCAGGATATTCCTGAATTTAACAATTAAAAAGTTACATTTACGATTTGAATAATTCGTCTAAACTTTGGGAGACAAATAATAATTATAATAAACACTTTATTTTTAGGGGATTTAATTTCTGAACAAAACTGTCTATAGAGAAGAGTACTACTAAAATTTAATTAAATGCCCAACTGACAGTTGATAATATTAGGAGTAAAATTACAAAGGTTATTAATTTTGTCTCTCTTTTGTATCTTTTGTTTCGTTCTACTTAAACTACCCTCCTCAATATATAATTTCTTTGACTTATTTTTAGAAAAGTTTACAATTACAAATATAGTAGGTAAGGATAAACGATATAGATATTATGTATTTCTAACCCTTTAGTTATATTGAAAAATCGGGATGCCGTGCTTTTCATTAGATAGGGTACATAAGGATGGGTGAGCATCAAGGCTTTTTTAAAAAATGGTAAATATGTAGCTGTGATGCAGAAAGTTTTTCGCACATGGTTTGGTTTACGTGCTAATAAAAATGTTCCGGGCCCGAAAACCATTTTACTCTTAGTTCAAAGAGTACAGGAAAACAGGATCTACACTGAAAATAAAACCAGCCGGAAGTCCAAAAATGGGAGAACACCAGAAAACATTGCTTTAATAAGGGTCTTTATTGAGCCGTTTCCAACGTGTTTGGCACGGAAATTGAAAAGTATGAGAAGAACACAACCCAGAAAAAATCTCATTTTTTTTCATGAAATTTTTCGGAAAATAATTTTTTTTCAAGAGATGTTCCCAAGTCGAGTGCTTCCCTTTACTTCATCATAAGTTCCTATAATTTAGGTTTTGAATTTTTAAATAATAATATCATATGGTTTGAAACGCACGATTAAAAATACTTATCTAGACTCAAAAACAACCATCACAATAAAATTATGAACGCATTTGCTAATTACTGAAAATTTATATGGGTCATTATGGGAAAGCAGTGACTTATAGTATATTATTTATTAAAATTTTTTACCAAAAGTAAATAATTTGTTTCATCGACTATGTCATTATGACACTTTTTTCTAAAGAAATAGTTCGATTACTCAACTCATCTACATAAGTGAAAAATATAATATTAATGTTAGCAGTAATTCAAACTTTCAAATATCAAAACAACTATATTTGATAAATCAATCAAAATGTTCTATGCTGAAGGCGCTGCTTCTGCAGTAGCCTCACGTTCTGCTTTGGATATTATGCTCCGTTGTGAAAGATGACTGTATCTCTCTTTGATAGATCTAGTGTAGAATGTATACTCTAGTACTATTTTGATTTATTGACTACAAAATTCAAAATACAAATTTTTCAAAAAAAAATGTGCTTAACCCATATGTGTTAACAAAAAGTGCAAATAGAAAAAATAGAAAAAATTTAAATGTGCCCGACTAATAAGTTTTAAAGCTGTTTATATTTTTTCTAAAATATAAGATATTTCTCAAAAGAAATTTATCTTACAGAAACAGAATGGTTTGCTTAAGGTGAAATTGTGACATTTTAACTTTGACATTGACAATGGCTTGGTTTAGAATATAAATTTTGAACATCTTTTCATTTATAATATACATATTATTAATATTTAAAAACTTTCTTAGGATTTTGTTATTTATAATTTAATAATTTAATATCATTTTTTTATTTATAACTTTTATTTATACTTAATTAAAAGTTTGTTTGCTTCTTATGTTATTTTTTTTATCATTTTTTTCATATAATCATATCTTTTTACTTTTTAATTTTTCTTCTATCTATAATCAACTTTCGCTTAATTATTAAAACAATTTTTAAACAAAATTACTTTTATCTTTTTATTCTTTTATCTTTAATTCTTTTAATTCTTTTATTCGAGTGGTCTTATACGTTTGATCTCGCGGCTCTCATATCCTATGTAAAGTATTCTCTTTTCTTTCCTGCTTGCAAAGCAATGCTCGGTCAATATTTGGGGCACAAATACAAATTATAGATTGAATAAAAAATTTAACAATGTATTAATTGGAAAAGATTTCTTTTATTAAAGTTTTAAAAATAATAAATGCTAACAGAATACGTATTCTATTCTTAAGCGCCATTCACATTCAAGTAACGTACGTAGCGGACATACAAGACATAACGAAGAAAACATAGCAAATAATTTACCCACATTAACATAGAAAACATAGAATAGTAAAAGCACGCTCATGCGTATTTGCCCTCAAACGGTTGACAGTGAATTTTTGTGATTTGACGGTTTAAGTGCATAACATATTTGTTGGTTTGTTACACGTTTGTTATTCAAGTGAAATAATGGAAAACAAAGTGTCCAAAGTGTAATCGTAACCTTAAAATTAAAAATTTGTTAAAAAACAACATAAAATAAATGCGTTTATAAATTGATCGCATCTCGTTGGTCAAACATAGAAAACAACGTAAAAGTTGAAGTTGACCTAAAGCGTCATTCACATCCAAGTAACGTAGCGGACATACAGGACATAACGTACAAAACATAGCAAATGACTTGCCATTCATATCAACATAAAAAACATAGAAACGTGAAACGTGAAGAACGCGCACGCGTATTTTTACCCGATCGGTTGACTACGGTATCGGTTTCTCTACGATCGTAAAGGAACGGATACGAATGTATCAGATCTATAAATTTTCCGTCAACTATAATTAACCAAATATCAATAAAAAACACACGCACAAGAAACACACGACACGCTGTAATTTAACCTAAAAGTTTAAATGTAGGAAGTGTAAACTTCATCTTAAAATTTAAAATTTTTAAACGGAGGTGTTGCCTTGTAAAATTAACGCATCTCATTGGTCAAACATAGAAAACATAACGTAGAAGTTGAAGTTGACCAAACTCTTTGTTACGTTACTTTATGTCGGCTATGTTTTGTACGAATGTCACTGGTAGCGTTTGAAACCATGCATTTCAACTTTTCTCGCGTTATGTCTTGTATGTTCGCTACGTACGGTACTTGGATGTGAATGACGCTTAATTCTTTGTTACGTTACGTCTGCCATATTTTGTACGTATGTCAACAGTGGCGTTTGAAACTATACATTTCAACTTTCTTTACGTTATGTATGTCCGCTACGTACTTTACGCGGATGTGAATGATGCTTTAAAGTAGATCATTACAGCAGCGAATTGCGAATGTCGGATTGTAATAACTAAGTGTAGCAGCAATAAATTTATTAGCATTTTTGATATAGAAAGCTAATATGCAATTGCACCGAAAACCACTGGGCCAATCTCACTTTACTAGTTTACATTACAAGTACATCTTTACAACGAAATTATAAAGATATAAACATTGCATTTCTCACACTTTCAGTTTATCTATTCAAGGTCAATGATTTAATTTCATTTATTAATATGCAAATTATACATTTGAAGTAGGTACCTATATTTAATATAAAATTTTAATGGCGATTTTATAATGATAGGTATTACATGCTCTCAAGCATTACCTAAAATGCGGTTCTATTTAATATTTATCAACGATATTACAATATCGGTTAAAGTTTTTGTAATTCTTTATATTTATTATTTACCAATAGTTTGAAAATCTACAAAACTTTCAAGTATCTCATTGGTTTTATATTGTTGCAGGTAGATACTACTCGACTCGTATCGACAATAATTAATCTCACTGGTGTAGCATAAATGGGTTTAATCTGGATTTGTATAAGTCCTTATGCTATCTTTTATTCAAAAAGGGCTTTCTTACTACTATGTGTACTACTTGTGTAGTAAGGTAGTAAAACATGTAATTGAAATTCACGACCTGGGTGTACATTTGGTTGTTGGTTGAACCATCAAAAGTTACATCTAAATCATTATGTTTTGAGGCTTTTCACACGCTTGGCTTTGTTTGGCGCCAACCAAAACAATTTTTTGCGGTCACAGCAAAATTATAATTATTTTTTTGTCCGTTCGAAACTGAATTATCTTGTGTTTGATCACCTCATTATTTGAGCCATATAAATCAGCTTGAACTGGTTCAGCACAAGTTTTTTTAAATATCTGCATTATAGATTTGGGGTTCCATTTCATGACTTCTCTGATGACGGCCGTCTCAAGTTTTGAACATGAGATCATTAGCCGAAAGAAGATTAACTTGAACTTTGCATAAGTCGTAAAACTGCTTGCAAATATTTGCTCGATTGTTTTTGAATTTTAAATCTACAGAGATTCACAAGATCGAAGTTTTTTAAGAAAAGCACCAAACTATAAATTTGACTGCACGATTGCTAAAATCATTCGCTTAACTAATTTCTTGAAGGGTGATAAATCTTTCCATCTATTCATATAGTCATTTTAAAAGAAATCTTTTAAAATTAAAGCAGAAAGAAAATTAAGATGGTTAATATATTTCACACATAAATATTTTTGTTCAAATATTCCTTTGTTGGGAATAAACTTTCAATATGCTTAAAAAAATTGAGAAGCGTACAACTTTCTATGATAGAATAGAAAAACCGTATTAGTTAGTTAGAAGAAATTAAATTAAATCTATATAAGCCATAAAACCGATAAAATAATTTAAAAGTTAAAATTCTCAAGCGGAATATAATTTGCTGAAATTTTTAACACTTCCAGTTTTATAGTTCGAATGAAGATTTACTTGAGATAATATTGACGTTTACTTTAAATAATCTTGTTAAACTTAATTGAAATTTCTGATTAAAGAGCAATTATAAGACTTATAATTTATAAAGTTTCACAAAAATTAAAGAAGACGCAAAATTAGTTGAATTCTAACAATTAATGGTTTTTTTACAATAAAAGTTTAAATTAAATTAAAAACTAACGTTTCACGATTTTTTAAAATAAATTTTAAATGTTTTAACAACGAATCAGGTACATAGTATATTATTTTAATGGTTAAGAAATCAAATTTTAATTGTTTTGGTTAACTTTTTGTTAAAATTTCTAGTTTTGTTAGTACTTTAAAATTATTTATATTTGAAAAAGCTTAGATTTGTAAACTGTTTTTAATAACAAAAAAATACGGCAACCAATCGAGATGGACACCAATTCAATCGACTCAATTACAAGTAACAAATATTTTTAATAATAAATTTTATACTAGAAAATTAGATAGACTTTTAGTTATTTAAATGCTTAAAAACATTTATGAAGTGCCCCATTTCTACGCCACTGCATATGCATATAAAATAAATTTTTTACAATATATCCAGAAATAACCTGAAACCAAGAATTCCACAAAAATCTGTTTAGTTCGTGAATTATATTTATAATGAAAATAATAGCTTTAAAAGTTTATTTTATTTTTTTTTATTTGGTAGAATATCAAATAAATAATCAAATAAAGGAGCATTTAATATGTAATCGTTTATTTTCTACTTTTTGGTAGATATAAACTGAAATTCAGAATGTTTTTCGAAGCATTAAGTTAACTTTTTATAACCATGATATGTGAATTTTGATGTAAAAAAAGTTCAGGTTTTTTAAAATTTTAACGATTTAGAATTTGGTCATACTTGTAAGTAGTTAATGTATTAATTATACATGAAGAAATAATATTTAGGATATGGTAATAATTTGCTGTATAATTTAGAATAAAGTATAATTCATAAAAGTCAATAAATTATTACAACCTGAAGAAAAATAAACGTTTATTATAATATTATATGGTATTAATTTTTTTTCTTTATTTATTTTAGAGATGGATACATAATATATGTATGTGGGTATTTTGCAACAAATTTTTAAAATTTTTATATAATACAGTATATTATTATAGGTATGGTAATAAAGCATAAGCAGTATATGCGGTGGTGAAGACGTATGGTGAAGACTTTCATATAAGAAGAACAAAGAATATCGGGATTGCTGCATATTAAAAAAGCAAATGTATTTTTGAGAAGGTAATTTCAGTGAGTTTTTTGCACCTAAACCCCATGACTCTCAAGTTTTTTGTCAAGACTTTTGTAGTTAATAGCCATTTATTTTTCATATCTAATTGATTTTTACATTGCTTCTTAATTTATCTTTCAACTTTAGTGTTAAATTTGTTTTCAACGTTCTTCAATGTTACTGAATGAAATTTTAGCTCATAGAATTTATTTCTGAACATGTAAGATTATACTTTAACTAATTTTACTTTCACTGAGATCAAATTTCAACTAACCTAATTTTCCAAAAAGAATCTATGATTTCTTCTCAAACCATATTGATACTATGATAATTATAACAATTTGATTGGTCCGGAATTGAAATTTAGATGAAGTACGATAACTTTTACCAGAAGATATTATGGATATTTACAAACATCTAACGGCACGCGAAAGATTAAAGTAAAGCTAATAAACTATGAACAAACTTCTAATATTGGTTAATTTTATATTAAATACTCAATTTAAACAATTTTTTAACTACTTACTTTGTGGGCATTCTATTACTGGTGCGTATGCTCGACATTGCAGTGCTTGTACTACTACTAACAATATATTATAAATTTATTTAATAGTTTATTACAGCTGAATATAACTTAAAAACAAAGATCCTGACTTTTCAAATCCGTAATTTTTGAGTTTAGGTTACTTTAGGGATGACTTTAGGGATAAGCGACTCAAAGATTCTATCTGTTTAAATACGTAATTTTTGAGCTGGAACATCTTTAAGAATGTTTTTAATGAATCGAGTAACCCAAAGATTCATTGTCTAACTGAATTTACTATTTTCGAGTGCAATTTATGCTCAAAAATACATGTATAAAATGAAAACGATTCTATGAAAGAACAGAACATGAAAAAACAGAACAATAAAAAAACAGAACAATGAAATAAAAGAACATTGACAAAACAGAACTACGAAAAATAAAAACATAAAAATTTTTTAAATTTATTAATTTTTGAAAAAATCACAATAAAATTAACTTGTTTTTTAATAAAATTAATTTTTACATCTTAGATGAAATTGAAAGATAATTAAATTCATAACTTACATAAAATTGTTCAAAAACTATTTAAATGAATGATATAGTTTGCGACACCCTGTTATAACTGATGTTTCAATTTTCTGAATCTCATCAGGCAAACCTGGAAAAATTATTGAAATTATTGAAAAGTTATGCTTTTAAATTAAAAATTCAAACTTGATTTAAAGTCAAATTTATTTGACTTTTGTAAAAACAAAAATTATACCTACTTGAAGCCAAAATGAATAAATAAACTTATTTTGAAAAATTCTAAACCGGAAAACTAAACTAACCCAAAAAAAAAACCTAAATTGAAACGTTAGTTGTAATTTAAAATTATAAAAGTTGTAGATTGTCCTAATTTCAAAATTTCATGTGTATGAACTTAGAGAAATATACAGGACAGATCTTATCATTCAATTTCATCCAACATGTAAAAATTAATTTTATTAAAAAATATTATCACATGTTAATAACATTTACCATTTTAAAATTAACTTGTTCAATTAAAAATTTTTTTAAAATTAATATCATATTTTTACAACTTAATAATTTATATATTTATGCAATAAAAATAAAAATACATAAAAGCAGTTGCATCTCTGCAAGCTTGCCATCCACCGCAGGAACCTCAGCTTATCATCATAATTTTCATACTCTGCAACAACGGATTCCACTTGATTGCCGAGATTCTCGTACTTCTTCTTTTTCACTTCTGGACGACCAGTTCGTGCATTGGCTAGCAATAAACGTTGGTAAGCAATGTCTCGCCTTAATCCATCTAAGAAATTTCATATACTGGGATGACTGCAGTGGAAGATGGAGTTCAAAGCGTTGTGGAAACCTTCACAACAATTTGTTGTTTTTGGGCAGTTCTCTGCAGCTGCTTCAAAATAGTTCCACAACGCGATAGGAAATTGCGGTGATCGTCTTGCAACACCTGATATAGATGTGGAGAAGAAATACGTCAACACATCGTTGTAGCGATCATCATCAGGAAATATTGCAGCTAGATCATCAAATACAGACCGCACTTCATGAGCTGGTACAAACAACAGAGCAGTCAGAGACTTAAGTTTTAATTTGACATCAATGTCAGACTCGAATTTGGTTTTCAAATCAGCATTGTTGATTCTTCTTATCAAACTTTGAATTAAATGGAAGTAGCAACCCTTAATTTCCGTTTCCGGAAAAGCAGTCCAAGCAGCAGAAATACATGCTTTCTCAAAGTCGATCAAAATCTTCTGAGGTGCGATGTTGGGTACTAAGTCTTTCAAAATTGTAAACATTTGTCGGTACGTATCGCTGTCTTTCTTTTGCAGCAAGAAGTAAATGCAAGGTGGATAGGAGTTTCCGACCTTAGCATGCCACGTATATAATTGGTAAAACATGCCGGAAGCTTTGTCAAATGTTCCGTCTCCATATATTACATGCTTTTCTAGTTGTTTTACTAGATCATGATTACCAATTGCCAAGATCCTTTCATGACGTTCCGCTCCTGTGTCATGCAAAATTATGTCCACGTAATTTTCCGGGATTGCAAAATTTGTTGTGATTGAATTCGGAATATGTGCTTTTTTCTTGTGGTTGAAAAGATTTCGAGTCATTGAAGATTGCTTTGGCAAATGTTTCAATACATCGGAACTAACGTCAACTAATGCATTACTTAATACATTTCTTGAAGTTGCTCCAACTGCTTTCATATCATTTTTCATCTTGGTCTTAATAATATTAGCCTGCGCCACTTGCGGGTTGGAATCATGACAATGTTGTGGAACCTAACCAATTATTTCGTCGTCTAGGGACCTTAAAAAAGCCTTACATTTGGTCGAAAAGTAAACTCTGCATCTTCACGTGATTACTCCACTTACGTTTTTTCTGTATTTGGTATATTCATACCCCTGGCCCTGGTGCAAAAGAACTCTATTTCCTTAATAGTTATTTATTCCATTTTTAGATAAAAATTTAATACCTTTTTATTACTAACTCAACCAACCAACCTCAACCAACCTCTCTATTTTATCATCTAAATTCTAAACCTCTCCCTTTATATAGTTCTGTTTTCATATTACCAATCCTACAATATCACTTAGACATGTTTTACACACAGGCTTGTTCAAAAAATACTATATTACTTAGTTCTCTTATCAGGTACGTACTGAGGTAGGTGGGGGATATTTAATTACCAACCCGAGAAACGATATTTAGATTAATTTAAATAACATTATCATAGTATTCATCTCGTTTAATTGTTGGTCGCCACAAAACAAATTTGATTTACTAATACTGTACTAATAGCTAAACAAATTTTGAAAATTAATAAATTTAAAAAATTTTTATGTTCTCATTTTTCGTAGTTCTGTTTTGTCAACGTTCTTTTATTTCATTGTTCTGTTTTTTCATTGTTCTGTTTTTTCATGTTCTCTTTTTTCATGTCATTTTTTTTCATATTCTGTTTTTTCGTGTTCTGTTTTTCCATGTTCTGTTCTTTCATGTTCTGTTCTATTCGGCCACCGATTTTTCTATATTTTGGTCATAATTTTCTGAATTAAAAATAAGAACTCCTTTATTATTAAGTCCTTATTTAATAACCGCTTTACTATTAATATATAATTTTTTTCAAAATTCTATACAAACGTAGAAATTGTACAAATTTAAAAGTATTTAGGTTTTAAACATTTACTCGTAAGTCCGTTACACATACTTAAGTAAGTCGGCGAACTTAGTTTGAAAGTAAGTCAGATGAAAAAATCTGTTGTTCGCCGGCGTCTTATAGGTTCCAACTTACTCGACTCTTTTTAATAAAAACCGTAAGAAACTCTTTTTCTCAAGCTTAACTTTAAGCCAAACTAAAACCCAAGCCTAAATTTCCAAGTTTTTTACAAACATGAGCAATAAACATGTCGTCTTGCTTGAGTGTGTTATTTAGCAAGTGTTAATCCTTATAAATAAGCATAACTTTACCTTGTATTCTATTAAATATCTGAAATAAGATAGTTGAGATAGGTTTAGAGCAACTCAGCCGCGACAAGACGGCCGCGATGATTTGTCCTAGACCCAAACCTCGTAAACAATAGTTTCTCATAAAAAGTAAAAACTGTGAGAACTATTCAATTAATTTTAATTAATTTTAATTTTTACAATAACTGAAGAGCAACTACCTAAATTTTTTGTAATTTATCAAACACATCTTTTCACTTATATATTTTATTCAACTTGATCTTGAATTGAAATTTGCATTTATAAAAATGATCTTTTATTATAATGTAGTAATAATATAATTGAGTTCAGAAACTTTCTATATCAAATATTGTACACAAAATAATATCCGATCAGATTATAAAATAAAATTACAAATATCCTTTTTAGAAATAAAATCGCTATAATATAATATGTAGGATTAACAATAGTGTGCGTAAGGCTTACAATAGTACACAGGATTAGGAAACGGAAAACTGCAGTTCTATATACAGCATCGTAACTAGGCAGATACAACAGGTGCAGCCGCGAACAGCATACGGCAAATGGGGGGCCTTAAAAAAACTGACAAAAAACTTATTTTTCAAGATATATTTTTGCATTCTACGTTAAAATTAAAATTTGAAGACCTTCATCAAAATATTTTAAGATATATTTAGTTTTGTAAAGTAAATGTATCCATTTATGTTAATCAGTAATTGCTAAGTTGATCATTAAATTGCTTAAATTGCTGCAGTTAGGCTTTCGATTCATAGTGAATTAATTCTCACCGATATACCTTATTTATTCGTTGTATTACATAATTCTTTCTAAAATATAATTTATTTTTTATTTAACTTATGTGTTTGTAAGAATTCGGTCGCTATACTTTTTTGTCTTAACAAATTTACCCGCTACGCAATAATAAAGTTTAACATCCCATGAGAAATATTTTTGTCAGAAATTTTTAAGCCAAAAACAAACAATTCTTGATAAATAATGATGAAAGGTTTTTTGTTTGAAATTAAGAATAATAAATGTATCAGAAATAATTTAGCATTATACCTTTTGAAAGTTTATCTTTAAATTAAGTAAACACTAAGCTCAAAGATATTGTTTAATTAACTTGTAAAATTTGAAACTTTATTAAATAATTTTTCAACTTTAAATTTAATTTTGTTTACATCTTCATTATCTGGTCGTTCATGTTTTTTGCCTCTCCGCAATTTGTTCGCATTATTGCAAACAATGCAAGGGAGATATCTTGACTGGCTTCGTGTACTAGTGTTAACCATAGTGTTAACTGATAATATTTAGGTGACGATTCAAAGAACTCTAGTAATAGATAACATTTCGACTTCTTTATTATTAATAAGTTGTAAATATAGGTAGGTACATTAAAAAAATGTTTGATTCATTTTTAAATTGTGCATATAACTATGATACAATTGACAATAAAACAATACAATAACAATAAAACAATTGGCGATATAAAAATGGTATTTTTTTTCAATCTGGGTAAAATAACAATAATAAGCAAACAGGACTAATAAACTTTCCCGTACACGGGATCTTTTCTTCACTTATGTTCAATTTGATTGTAGGCATCTAATTCTGGGATATACCTCTGGGTTGTAATAATTGTATTCAACTTTCGTATTTCCAAAAATATAAAAATATTGGACTTCTAGTCCACACTAATTATTGTTGGGATTCATTCCCAAACAATACAAACACATACACAAAAATCTCAACACTCGACTAGCTTCGACCACGATCTAAGAATCACTAATGATGTTTGCTGTTATTATTTTTTATATCCCCGACGTTCCTGATGGATCATCTCCTTTTTATTGGTCTTTCCACGATTCTTTTATTTTTTCTTTAATCTAGATTTTTATTTGTATTGATTTCATAAATCAATGTTACTGCATGTTGGCAGTTGTGGTGGCTGCATGTTGGTGAGTCATAACTAGAGAGCGGATAAAAAGGCTTTAAAAAAATCCAAAAAGGCGCCTAAAAAAGCACAAAAACCGCGAGAAAAATCTCTAAAAAAGGTAAATAATAATTAAAAAGGCATTAAATAAGCATAAAAATTTTTTTTTATTCATACACATAACAAATCACTATTCGTGAAAACAATTTACTACTAAGTGCCGCTCTAAATTTTGGACAGTAAAATTTTGCCTCTTATCGCTTAAAATATATTTGAAGACAGAGAAGCTTCTTTCCACATCCACACTTGTTATGGGTGCATTTTTAAATTTGACTATTATGGCCGGATTCATTTCTACATTACCTCCACTCAAAATAATGCTTATCTTATTTAATGTTTTAAAGCCCTTGTTTTTTGAAAATACGTCATTGCATTTGAATTTTACCTCTTGGCCAATAGGTCCCGGTACTTTGGAAATTAAGTTCTTAAAATCATTGATTATGCAAAAATTATCAGCTTACGAAGTGAAATGCGTTACTCTTCGACTTAATGAGAAACGCCAAATTTCATTTACCTTAACAAACGAAAACAACATTTGTTTAGTATACATTTCTTTGCGGGTTTTTAAACAGAAATAAATTTTGTCGATGACCACTTTTTAAATAGACCCAAGTGTTGAAATTCAGAGAAAATAGCTTCAAATAAGCACAAAAATTGAAAATAGGCACGAAATGTTCAAAAAAGCAAAATAGGCATAAAAAACTTTGCATCAAATGATCACATTCTTTATAAATCGTGCACATTTTAACATAATTTATTTCTGCCTTCAATATTAACCATAAGCATAATAGAAGGAAATCCGCTCTCTAGTCATAACAATGTCAACAATTAAAAATATGAATAAAATTTTACTTCAATTAAATTAGTACCTAAAACGGAAAAACAACTTAAACTAAACAATATAACATAAATAAACAAGAAAAAATCGCGCACTAAATAAATGTAAAATAAAAACGGCAACGTAAAGCCCTGCTTTTATTGTTCCTCAAGGTGCAAAGTCATTGTTTTATTTCTAAATACGCAACCCATCTCATACCGGTTGGTGTGGACACAACAATATATATTAATAATTAAAATGATTTATAAATAAGAATAATGCTTAGTTAATTACTAAAGATGAATTAATAATAAACGATTATGGTACAAAATTATCTTTGTATCCAACAAAGAAATTTCGACTTGGTGCTAGGGGTGATACCTATGTGCAGAGACAGTTATTGACAAATTTTTTCATCTTAATGAAGGGTTTGATGCTTATATTATAATGTGTTATTTCTATTATTGTTACTAATTTTTCTGTTAATATATTGTAAATTATTTAAATTACTTTGTTATGTAAAAATAAACAGTTATGTTTATTTATAATTATCAGGTAAATAAAGTATTAAAGTAATTATTAAGAGTAGTATCCAAAAATATAGAAATCACATACATTAAAATTTAATTTTATTATTTAAAAATTTGATTACAATACATTTTACCACCACCTTTTAGGTTATTATTTACACTATGTAATTTTTAAATTGTTACTGTAACCTAATTATTTAGTATTTAAAATCTGTTTTAATAGTAATAAACGTTAAATCTTTTTATTGTATTACTTAAATGATGTTATTATAATTTTGGCAATAAAAATATTCTTAGTCAAGTAAAGGCATTATTAAAATCATAAATGTTAAATGATAAAATAAAAGTTTATTACAAAACTAATTCCACAATAAAGTTAACAGTATTTTATCTATATATCTATTTGGGTTTTAATCTAAATTAGTTGTTATTCGACATAGTTTTTGCTAACATTTTAACTTGAAAGTTATGCGTTGTTATTGAATGCAGAAAAGCTACCTAGTAACCTAGCATAAAAGTTAAAAATAATTATACTATCGTGAATTTGAACACTGCAAATAATGTTATGTCAAAATATATTTTTTGTCATATAATCATCGGGAATAGTATTATCTAAATTATTGGATGTACCTACTATTTTAAAGTTATACATTTTTAATGATAGCCTTATTAGCAGATTCAACAATGGCATATTGGCATATTGGCAATGGCATATTTTCATATATAGAAAATAAGTAAATTTTAAAAAGGCCAAAAAAAGAAATTTTTATTAAAATTAAATGAGTATAGTAGAGGAAACGGTCATAAAAACAATTAAATTGTTCGACGTTTTGGGTTCCTCATTGAACTATTTTCAAGGCTACAATACAAAAATTATTTATTTAACAAAATGAAAATCTAAGAATATACAATAATTATTAAAGATAATAATATGAGAACAAAAACAGAAAATAGGTAGTTTCTTTTTAATTATCTTGTATTCTTAGATTTTCATTTTGTTAAATAAATAATTTTTGTAATGTAGCCTAGAAAATGGGTCAATAAAAAACCCGAAACGTCGGACAATTTAATTGTTTTTATGACCGCTTCCTCAACTAACACTCATTTAATTCTAATATGGAAGGTCAACAAACTTAACAATATTTAAAATTTTTTATTAAATTTAACAGAATATTAGAATTTTAACCTTCAAAAAGCACAATGAAAATACATTAATTTACTACATTGAACAGGAATAAGAAGAAAAAGAAATATTACGTTGTGAAAAAAAAAATAAAGTACAAATATTACTTTTTTTTGGTTATACCATAAGAATATTTGAATAAAAAAAGCAATCTTACGTTACGAAAATTGATAAAATTAAAAAATAAACAATCTTTTAATAATGCGATATAAGGCCTTATTTAAAAATTAAATTTTTTATTGTATGTGTTATTGCAGGAAATACATTTGCAAAACTTTTTTCATCAATTTTCATAATGTAATATTAGTTTATCTTTTTATTCAAACATTCTAATCGTATTTCAAAAATTTTTTAATTTAAAATTTTATCTTTTTTCATAACGTAATATTAGTTTTTCTTCTTATTAAAATATTCTTGGTCTTAACTTGTTAAATGTAGTAAATTAATGTCTTTTATGCTTCAAAATTATATTATAAAATCAAACCAAACGTTCTGTTTAGTTTTTTTGTTTCTGTTTGTTTTGTTTATTTGTTTTGTTTTGTTTGCTTGCCCAAGAAAAATATAATTAGATCAATACAATTAATTGTCGTGCACTATAATTTTCAAGTTTTTCTTATGATTTTAATATTCAAATCTTCATTATATCAATTCTTTATTCAATTCTTCAGTTTTTGAATAATGTTTCTAATTATATTTTTTGCTTAAATTTACAAGATTTTGATCGGAATGAGAGCGAATTGTAGTAGAACAGCATTTGATAGTGCTGTCCTTACTTTCAAGTCGTAAATATTTATAAATTAAAAATTTACAAACATTATGTATTTAAACGTTCTTTCAACTTGAGTGTTTATTTCATTTGTTAAACAATGATTGTCAAACTTTAAGTTACGTTTTTTTAAATTAATAAATTGTTTTACTTCAGTGCCAAATAATTTAATAATTATTTTTTAATGCAGAACAGAGAAAATTACTAATAATAATTTATCTCACATAATTGAATTAAAAAAACAATAGTATTGCATATAAACTGTTAAAAAATTATATTTAAAATTCTAAACTATTAAATATATTTATATTCTAAAGAGAGTAATAAGAAAATATTTTTAATATTAATAATTAATCAGGATTATTTATTAAAAGAAATAATATAATATATTTTTTATTATACTAATTTTGATGTTACATAAAATAAACAATAAAATTAACTTAAAATAGCGGAAATAAATAGTAAACAAATATAATTAAATTTTAACCTGTTTTAAATTATTATAGTAATTACTATTAGGATATAAAGAAAATTTGTTTTCAAAAAGTAAATCAAGATAATATGTAACTGCAAATTAAATCATTAAAGTAATAATAATTAAAATTTAATTTAGTTATACTTACAAAAATTACATTTAAAAAAATACAAAGGAATGTGTTTTATTTTTAATTCTGTGGAAATGTAGATCAAAAAGTTTGGTTTAAGGTTTTTCTTACTAAAGTCTTTAAACTGAAATAACTTGTTAAAGTAAAATGAATCAACATGTTTAGTATAACTAAAATAATTGATATAATTATCTATTGTTTCAATTAATTACTATTTTTATGTCTCATTTGTTTAAATTTAATTAAATTTATACTGCAAACAAGAAACAACATACTTATTATGTAGGTAACCAAACAAATAATTTCAATGAAAAATATTCGATTAAAAAAATTTGCAACAAAATTATAATTAGTAATTTAAATAGTAACAAAATAGGATAATATAAGTATAATAATGTATATGCACTATCGTTACAGTTAGTTCTTGCCCTTGAGTGAATTTTCCCCACCACCTTGATCAACAAATTAGAAAATTGCACCTAAGGTAGAATTTTATACAATACCAACTTCCACAAGTAGAGAAAATAGTTGCTTTTATGGGTACATCGTTAGTTTTAGAGATAATGAATAATAATAAACAGGTTAATTTAATTTTTGAATTTTTTTGCTTATATTCGTTATGATCATTATTTTTTAATTTTAAATAATTACATCTAAATAATAGTTTCATAAAAGTTTTAATTATTAATTATTAATGTGTTATTTTATGATTTGTGAAAAAGAATGGAATCGATAATCCAACATTTGCTACTGAAGAATTGGATTTTGACAAAAACTTAAATAAGTGCGAAAATGTAAGTTTACAATTTTTAGTTTTTACTTTATTAAATTTGATATAAGTTTTGTTTGACATTCTAATTAAAATTATTGCTTAACGTCGCAACCAATTATTATTACTTTTAGTTTATTTATTTATTGTTATCGACATGTTTGCTCAAATATGTGAAATCAAGTCTATAAATTTTTTATTTTGTTTGTTCCGTTTGTTACAAATCTTGAGTAATAAATAACAAATCAGTAGGGTGTGCCTATTAAAAAAAGTTTCAATATCAATAAATATTTTTTAAATAATGTAAGTAATCAAAAAATAATTCTTAAATTAAAAATCATTAATATAAAAATTCGCCAAATAATCGTAAATTAATTAGTTGAATATTAAAAAATTTAGTTCGTTTGGAATTTCTACTAATACAATAGCACAAAAACAAATCAAAAAACCTATGTCCTTCAAATTAGTCGGCACTTCTTAAAATTTATTTATAAATAACAACAACTTATACTTTAAATTTTATGAAAAAAATTTAGGAAATCCTTTTCTATTTATATTTTCTGAAATTTTTGTGTAATAATTTCTTTAAGTAAAGCAATGTTTTTGAATGATCCCAACAGTTTTTCGTAAGTACATGGAATTTCATTTCTAAAATTTCATCAATTTTTAAAGCAATCGTTTACCTTAAAAACGAATTAAAGAATTAATTTAAATGTTTAGTAGCAATATAGAGAAATTGGCGCTATTTTTAAAAATTTGCTATAATATTTCATTTATAAGTCGAAAACCTCTGATTCAGTTTATTTATAAGCAATTATTTTAAATAAAATAATGTATGATATACAAAAATAATCTCATAAATAAGAAATAAGGAAAGGTGGTAACGGTAACCATTTCTGGTACAACAATCACCTATATTTATTTAATTTAAAATAAGTTGAATAGTTTTGCCTAACAGGATGACAATGCAGAACACGTAACATAATAGTTGTACGTTTTGAAAATTTTGTAAAACAATGTTCAATTTTATTTCAAACTAGTGGTTAAGTCTGTGGTTCAAACGCATTCCAATTGAAATCTCGTTAATCCACTCATGACCGGTGCTAATGTGCTTCATGATGGGAAATCAAAAATGTTGAACTGCTTATAATACGTCCGGGATCCGGAAAAACTTATTACATTAAAATCACAGCGGTAAGATTAGAGATTTTAATGTATGTGTTTCCTTAAAAAAATTTTACTTTTTAATACATATACCTGACCGACCTGACGTTACCATACTAGTATAACAAACACGTGAAACGCATATTGACTTATTATATAGGAAACAAGTAGTTTATTGAAATACATTTTATTTGTTGAAATAAAGAAACTTTACTTTCTGCGACATACAAAATAAAAACAGCTAAAGGCATGAGCTGTATATCTAAAGCTTTCAGTATATCTATTTTAACTATTTGTGCCGAAAATAATGGTGGTCGTGAGATGTCTTCTAAAGTTTTCTATGTTTAAGATACAAATGCAAAAATACTTTTCTAAATAAACCAAATAGCTTTAAATAAATAAAGAAATTGTCTCAGTTGTTCTTTGTTTGAATAATATTGATAATTCATTTTATTTCAACTTGCAGGTATCAGGACTTTTTCTTAAATAATATTGTTATTTGATATCGGCTTAGTATGTGTGTTAATGTATAGTATTATGTATTATAACAATAATGTATAGTAGTAAAAATATGAATAAACAAGCTAGAATCCTAGAATGTAAATTTGTAATGTAAATTAACAAGTTTGTTATTAATTTATAATAACACATTCTTGATCCCCAAATTTCGATGTTTAATTAACATAGTCTTGGTAATTCTTGAATACTTACAATTGCTAATTTATATTCATAGTTGGGATGTTTTCTATTGTTAAGATCCTGTGCGAAAAACGTAAACCAGTATTAAAAAATTCGTAATTAAAAAAAAAATTAGATTTATAAAAATTACACTCATGTAAAACTCAAAATCGATTACCTCATGTGAAGATAATGAAACAAAATACGGATAGATCTACTAATGTAAGAGTTAATATTTTATACTGAAAGTAATATTTGAATGCTTTATTAGTTTTATATATTAGTATAATATTTTATTGAATTTAAACGTTTCTCTTTTATCCTTATTTCAATCTATTATTCGAAACTTTAAAATAAAGAAATACAATTGACTTTCAATAAGCTCCTCTTTATGTACATTTAAACTCGATCAAAACCATATAAATTATTAATGTAGAATTAACATTAAGTTAAAATTTAAAAATTATCAAGCTAAAAAACCAAATTAAAGCAACAGAAATTCCAAGAAAAAGAATTAAATTTTTGTGTTTACTTAAGGTATTAATTTTTAATATCATATTAATCGTAAAATTATACGTAAACGTAAACGTAATTTTAAATTTGTTAATATTACAGTTACGATCAGAAAGAAATCTTTTTTAGAACAGTTATGTTAACAATATAAATACTATAATACTTCAGGTTATTAAGATGAAAAGGAATGAAAGATACTAAAAAAACTAGATTAATCCTTTTTATAAGAGGAATAAGCATTATTTACGACCATTGTCGGTGGAAATATTACTATATCATAGTTCGTAAAGATAATGCAATCGTCAAGTACATAAGTAATAAACAAAGTAATAATAAAATAATAATGATACTAATCAATAAATTTGGCACAATGAAAAATATTTAACTTCCTTCGGAAGTTTTTTAATTAATTAATTAAATCACTAAGAACATAATTGATGTAGAACCACTTGTGGTAATAATAAAAATGTTGTCGTGGAATAATAATTATATTTTTGATTATAGTAAAAAATAACATGTTTTATTTGAAGCTTACTTTTGCTCCTTATAAAACAATAATATTTTATAAAATTATTTTTAAAAATTTGATTGTCTAATCTAAACTGCTATGTTTTTATGTATAAATATACAAGAACAATTGTTTTTTATTTTATTAATATGTAGTACTTAGTACACTCAGGCACGTCTAACCACAGAATGTCCCTGTCCACCTAAGGACACTAAATTCTGATTTATCTTTTGTATCTTTTTTGTCATTAACTTATGTTGTGGGCGTTTTTAGTAAGGTATCACGCAAGCACTTCTAACACTGTTCAAAACAAAATATAATTCATGCTTTGTGATGTTCCAAATGATCACTAAATTTCAACAACTAGCGTTTAGATTTAGAGAAAATGGAAGTTCCAATTCTTGACCCACCTAAACATTAAATTTTGAAAACAAAAATACCCAATTATTATTAATGTAGGCAAAGAATTAATGATCGTTTAATGTTTGAATAATAATTATTATTAATTTATATAATTTATAAACAGAACGAATATAATTCAATATTTTAAGATTATAAGTTTGAAATTGTTCAAATAGCAATATTGTTTAATTATTTCAATAAGTTTGGATTCTTTATTAAATTTCTTTTTTTTTTGGTTTTTTTAACTTGACCTTTGTGATTAAATTTAATTCACCTTGTCACTTATTAATATGGTAATTCTTTACATTTTATTAACTTTTTTCCGATTTAAACTGGTTTCCTAGATATTTTTTGTTGCAAATGTAAATCTAATTCAAGTGTGGTTCGAAAATCGGAATTATCTACTTATTATTTATGTTTAATGATTGATTTACTCTGAGGTTATAGATTTTAACATCTACTTTCAAAATAAACTAACAATAAATAGATATTTAAATCATATTAATTTGAATTTAAAATTTCTATTACAATTTAAATTGACTTGACAAAAATATTCTTTTATTCTCATCTTATTTTTCATTATTACATATTTTGTCATAAAAATGCTCAGCAAATACGTCTATTTATGAAATTTCTTGTAAAATTTGATTGTATCGTAATATAATCCTTCCAGTTGAAATATCATTATATTATATACTATCCTGAGGGGATTTTTGCAACGTCAATTTCCAGTTTAATAAAAAAAGATATAATATTTCAAAACATCAAATAGAAACAAAATTTCAAAGAATAAAGTTGTAACAGACATTTTGAAGAAAATATATTAAATCTAACCTGAAAAGAATTAGCTTCTGTTAAGAATAATTTAAACTATTGAATTAAATCGGAACAAAATTTATTTACGCATTATTTATTCAGTTATTAAAACTGATTAGATCTTGCTAAATTAGTTTTACTTCTCTACTACGCTGTTTTTTATTTGCGGTTGAATTAAAGTTTTTCATTTGTGCATCACTGTTATTATTGATGAGGTGGTAATGTAAAAGTTATCTGTTGAAAGATTGAAAAAGTTAAACAATTAGAAAGATAACAACGATGAAAAAGTATTATGAACAGTAATTATACAAAAAGCCTTTATTTTAGTGCTTAATTGAAAAGCAAACAATTAAGGATAAAAGAAAAAGTAATAGTGAACAAAACAGGAAATACACAAAGTTTTCTCAGTATCTATTCGATTGGGGAACAGTTGGCAAATTGCATATCAGATTTAAGAAAAATATAAATATTCAAAGCAACAATTAGAGACACATAGTAAATAAAGTGAAATTGGAATGACCCCAGTTCGTAGTTTTTGATGCAGCTATTTCTCTGATTTAAAAAGTTGTATACATAAGAATAAATATGCATCAAGTAATTTTGAAGTTCTTATTTATTATTTTATACCTTATATAATTATGTAAATGATAAAAATATAAAATTATATTATTCACGAGGAATTCGAATTATATGGGCGGACAGAATAGGACACGAAGGCGTTTTGCTCTAATGATGTGTAGAAGCTTAAAAATATAAAAATTACAAATAAAAATATCAACTTTCAAGCAATAATAATAATCAATTATACCTAATTTTCAGTCAAAAAACATACTGTGATATTCCTATTTGTTTTTAAAATATTGCAAAAACGTAAAAAAACACAAATAAAAATAAATTTCAAATTCAAAACGAGTGTGTTGATTGTGGGGTTAAATCGAGCAGCTTCACAACAAAGTAATAACGTGAAAATGTTGGAGCTGCGTAACAATAAAATTAATTTTATCTTGCTATATTATAATATCGATTTTCTAACAAAATAATAATTAAAAGTTATTTTTCGAATACGGCATATAGCTTTAATTAAATTATTGCTGTACAGCAATATATTAGTTAGTACATTTTGGTCTGGTACATTAATATTAGGAGAAAGGAATAATCCTTGGTTACGAAAAGTTACAGTTATCACGCGACATTATTTCATGATATTATTTAATTTTTTTAATGTCATTTAATTTGCAAAAAATATTTAAGAAATAAAATTCGTTAGCTAAAACGATTGAATTTAGTTATTATCTTCTACTTGTTTATTTTAGACTTCCATAAATGCTTAAACCGGGTTTGAGAATGAAAGTTTTGGAAAAATATTTCCTCATAAGGAACTATACATATAAATGCGTCTAATATAGCAACACTGTAAAAACCATCAGAAAGTAAAACAATTATTTTAAAACATTTTCTTTAAATTGGTTTTTTTTACAAAAATGTTCATTGAAATACTTCCTTTTCCTTGCCTAAGATAAGATATATCGTTTATATAGTTTCTCATGTTTTTCGATTTTTATGATTTTTTCAACAACGGTAATTGGCTTTAAGAATATTATAAAATACACCGCATATGTTTTACTTATTTATTTAGCAATTTTATAATAATTTTAGTCACCTTTGATTGTAGGTAACAATATCTTTTACTGTTCATGTTCTTTGAAGCATAAAAACACCAACAAAATTCATTAACATAGTAAAGGTATATTTTTTATTTGAAGGACAACTCAATAAAAATCAATGCTATAACTTTTACATACAAATATGTAATAAAACATTTGAAACTTTACAGGGTGTCTTATAAACATCCGATAGCAACCAAACCTTAAATACAATATTTGTTTGGATGTTATATTTCTAACATTGAACTTTTGTTGTTTAAATAGAAAATCCGCTAATTAAATCAATAATAATTATGCTTGCATTTTTAATTTAGCATTAATTTTTAATTACACTAAAATCACAAATTTTCATTAATTTATTTAAAAGTAATAAATACTATTATAAGCATTTGCATGCTCTAGGACACAGCACTGTTCAGATATTTAGTTTTATTAAATTTGAAATTATTAAACTTACACTTATTATTGACAAGGGTTTCTTTGAGCAAATTACCTTACAAGGGAAACGCCAGGTATGCGAAATTTTGTTTTGGTTTATACTTATACTACGTATAGATTACACCTAAGACATTACGTGAATGAAATAGTAGCGCGCCATATTCAGCCAATTTTGAGAAAATCGTATTTGAAAATTTCTTATTTTAGCATGAAATAAAGTGATGAAAGATATAACTTGCAACGAAGGTTTCGTGGTAACGAGGTAGAGTGATGGCTTTGATAAGCAAGGGTTCTAGGTTCGATTCTAGCATCGGTACTTTTTTTTTTTCAACTATTTTTTTTTTAATTAATTTTCTTTTTAAGTAATATGTAAATTAACATATATTTAATAATTATTCGAAATTATTAATTTTTCAGATCTCAAACGTTGGACGATATCGTTTTGTCTTACTAACAGTATTTTCAACCATTTCTTAAATTGATTATTATTCGAAACGTTCGAAAATTTTTGGGATTTGTTAAAAATTATACTTTTTAATTAAATAAGTATTTATTTATATATTTAATAAGAAATGAAAAGTTACATAATTGAATAAGTATTTACATATTACATGCAATATATTATTATTATACATATTAATTATTTTCTGATCATTTTACATTGTATAATTTTTTACACCGACGTTTCGCACGATCCCGGGTGGTATTCATCGTAGAAACAGGGAAAACAGTAAGTTTTACGGCATCTAGCACATCTTGCAAACGCAGATTTCGAACAGGCACAAGGTTGCTTTAGAGTATCGATAGGAAAGCAAGCTTCATTAACATTCATAAAAATGTCTCTGTCATCGCAGAGTTTTGAAGCAAACCACGCATAATTTATCATGTTAAAGAAGATTGGAGAAGACAACTGATGATGAACAATTGATTGGATTTTAATACAATCTTCTCTGGAATTTATTTCTCTTTTTTGCTCAATCAAGTAAGCACAATTCTGTAGACGTTTTATGAAATTTTTTACTTGCCTATAAAAGTACACGTCACAAGGCTGGACCAAAGGAGTGCATTTCGGAGGAATGACTTTTATAGTACAAGTTGGTATACCTTGATCATCTTGAAACATCTCATCATATACCACTGGATTGGTTTGACCACCCCAAGAATCAATAATTAAAAGAAACCTTTCGTCTTTGACATATGGCTTTATAATATTGATAAGAAAATCTTTATACAATTTTGTTGTAAGTTTTCCTGACCTCGAAGATGTGACAAAGACATTTTGGTATTTTTTCATGTATTTGTCTACCGATTTTTGAACTCTGGGTCCAAATGAACCAGTTGTCTCTTGTAAGCATACGAAAACGAGTGGTAACAATTTTCCAGATAATGTAAGAGCATATTGTGCTGTGTAGGAATGTGTTACCTTGTCCATGTTCTGCCTTCTGATAAAAACTGCCTTTGATCCTTGATGAGCCAGAGTTCTATCAAAGGTAGACTGGTATTGGCAGCCTGTTTGGTCCGTATTGATGACGAAATTCTTGTCAAATTGTAGCATCAGAGCGCGTACCTGTATGCGAAAATTTTCTGCAGAAGCTAAGGTTTCCTCCATTGTTGCAGATTCTCTTTCTGTAACATATTTGGTAATTTTTCGTTGGCGAATTCGATGTTTTCGTTTGAATCGGTTAACCCAGGAAAGAGAAGCTTTAAAAGCAATATTTCTGAATTGGCTTGCAGCACATAAAGCCCATTCTTGCAAGTTTCGTGTGGTGACCTGCTGACAGTTTTTCCGAGCTTCCTCAAAACGATCATAAGTCCACGAATCGATTCTTTTATACTTTTCAATTAAAGATCCACCACTTTTAATATTTTCTTCCCATCTAGCTAAATCGCTCATGCGTTTTAGACGAGAGCACCCATTTTTTTGAAGAACTTTTAAGCTCCAGTTTGAGTGCGCTCTAGCTATATTAATAACTTTTAGTTTATAATCTAGTGAAATGTACTCTTTTATTTTTGTCTTTTTTTTCTGTGGCTCGGCATTGTCGCTTGAAGTCTGTGATTCCTCATCAGACAAATCACTAATTTCTTGGAAAGTATTTTCGTCGTCGATTTCATCTGACATAATAAGTTCTTCAACTAATATAAGCTTCTTCTCGTTTAGCAGTTCGAGCGTGGAATTATAAATATCTTCTCCTAGCTGCATAGCTTCTTGAGACATTTTCGGCGAAGATTCTAATGCAACAAGATCATTTATAGCAAGGAGATGCTCATAATATACAACGGCATCCTTCAACTGTAGTTTAGATATTTCACTGCATCCGTGTTCTTGAACAGATCTATCTTCTTCTACCATCGAAGAACAAGGCACACCAATCGATTCCGCGTCCGACATAATAACTTTTTTTACGCACAGTATATATAAACTTCGGTAGAACTTCAAAGTGTTTGAAATTATGTTTTTTTCTTGTGATAATAATTTATTTAACTTTTACTTATATACACTATTGCTCAGAAGTTTGGAAACACTTCAAGTTTTTTTTAATATAAATAATTTTAGTATAATGCACTATTTAAATTTGAAATAAATTTCACACAACTTCAGTTTTGAGTTAAAAATTAAAAAATTTACGGAAAAATCTTGCTGATTGTCTATAGCAACTCGAAATAAATTTACGAATGATTTAAATTTTTGAGTGCAGCTTATTTTATATTTTAACTTACAAAAAGATCATAAACTAATAAATCTACAGTTTGGGGTAATCTACAATTACTACCAAAACATTTAGAAAAAAATAAACAAATAGTTTTAAGTGCTCAATTGGTTAAAATTTCGCCGATGTCTTCCGGCACGTGCTTTGTAGGTAAAAATCCCAACATTTGTTTATTTGTTTTTATTCAAATTTAAGAACATAGTATGCACCCGGATTTTTCCGTAATTGTTTTATGAATGCCAATAAAGCTTGCTTTCCTATCGATAAGCTAAACCAACCTTGAGCCTGCTAAAAATCTTCATTTGCAAGATGTGCTAGATGCCGTAAAACTTACTGTTTTCCCTGTTTTTACGATGAATAGCGTCGGTGTAAAATATTATACAATGTAAAATGATCAGAAAATAATTAATATGTATAATAATAATATATTGCATGTAATATGTAAATACTTATTCAATTATGTAACTTTTCATTTCTTATTAAATATATAAATAAATACTTATTTAATTAAAAAGTATAATTTTTAACAAATCCCAAAAATTTTCGAACGTTTCGAATAATAATCAATTTAAGAAATGGTTGAAAATACTGTTAGTAAGACAAAACGATATCGTCCAACGTTTGAGATCTGAAAAATTAATAATTTCGAATAATTATTAAATATCTGTTAATTTACATATTACTTAAAAAGAAAATTAATTAAAAAAAAATAGTTGAAAAAAAAAAAGTACCGATGCTAGAATCGAACCTAGAACCCTTGCTTATCAAAGCCACCACTCTACCTCGTTACCACGAAACCTTTGTTGCAAGCTATATCTTTCATCACTTTATTTCATGCTAAAAGAAGAAATTTTCAAATACGATTTTCTCAAAATTGGCTGAATATGGCGCGCTACTATTTCATTCACGTAATGTCTTAGGTGTAATCTATACGTAGTATAAGTATAAACCAAAACAAAATTTCGCATACCTGGCGTTTCCCTTGTTAGTGGTTTGTCTGTCGAAGAAAGACGGTGAGAATCAAGTTCTTCCACTGGAAACAGGTAGAGTAAGGTTGTTCAAAATTATGTTCTTAAAATAACCATACAACTCGAATGGAACAATTCTTTTCATAGTGTTGTCTAAATTTTCTTCTTTTAATATTAACAAATAATTTATTTGATGAGATTTCAACAATTTGTAGCTCTCTTTAAATGAACTACTTAAAAATTTTTAAAATATCTTAGGAAGTCAGAGATGAACAGTATGATGTTCAAGAGAAGAAATTAGTTTAGGGAGTTTAAAATTAAAAAGACTACAAATAAAGAAACAAACAAACAACAAAGCACTTTAGAGATAGTTCCATGTGACTATAATTTGGGAGCAATTCCAGAAAACAGTATTCAATCAGGAATACTCACTTGCTTCCAGTGAACACAATAGTGCTGTGTTCTTCAACCAAATAGGAGCATAAAAGCTTCTAGCCCGACTGACGTTTTGGAATAAAGATGCGTCTTGCGTTTTGTGTCTGAAGATTTATGTAGTTTATACCATAATGTACTTCTTAGCAGTAAATCCGAATTGTATCTTGACTTTATGTCTTCCGTTAACACCATTATGTGTAACAACTTTGACTCTCTAATTTATATTGTTAGAGATTTTATTCTTTTTTAGATTATATGGTCATCGGGGACTGTCAGATAACTATCATCACGAATTTCAAAATTTCAACTACACTATAGGAAAGAGGACAATTTTCTAAGCAGTTTAGAACAAAAAAATCTTTGGATCATCCATAAGTTTTCGAAAAATTTGAATTTAAAGATGTAAAATTTACATGTATTTTAGATACACCTTTTAACACGGCTGCATGATTAGCTATTTTTGTGTAAGGCAAAAAATTTAAAAATATCCCTGAAGAATGACAGAATTCGCCAAAGGTGGAACTCGAAGCCATAGACCTCGTCCGGGTATCGACCGCGACTGACAACAACATTAAGAGTATATCAAAGCACACGTACCGTCAACAAAATAAAGAGTAAGAAAATCAACGTGCAACTTACCGTCACACATCGGGTGTATCATGTTACATCCTCCTGCTTTTCGTAATTTTAAAATGCCGTTTTCTCGAAAACTAATGGACGGTCCAAGGTTTTTTTTCTTCAAAATGCTCAGAAATTTGTCCCCTTTCCTATAGTGCAGTTGAAATTTTGAAATTCGGGGTGATAGTTATCTGACAGTAACCGCGGTCATCACTCATCAGTTGATAAGGGTTCTAGTACATTACCTGGTTCTGGGCACTAATGCAGTCAGTTATTTCATGATAGCTTTTTTCTTGTTATTTAAAGCAATACAGTAAAGTTTTCAAAATAAATTAAAGCTAATGGTAGAGTTAGTTATTTCAAATTACAGCCATATTATAGGAAATAACAGTAATTAAGCTTCTCTCAATAGATGTGATCCACTAGTCTATCTTGGTGGAATGATACCTATTGTAATAAATCTAATATCTCCTTTCCTAATTGGTTTTTACCAATTACCAAATCACTTACTTTTAGAAAGAGACTGACTTACGGCAGGTTTTACAAGCGTAGTTGATGTAGATTACAATGAGTTTTCAAATTTAAGGTGTGACATTAAATGTAATGTTACTTCTCTATCAGAAACACATCTTCTCATACCAAGTCTTACTCCTCGAGGCTTAATCTGTCGATTCTCGTCTCAATCCTGTACTAGTAATACAATATTCCTCTACCAAATCACTTACTAAATGTTAGATAATGTATCTAATTTTAAAGATTTGGGAATTATTTTTGATCTAACTTAGACGGAATTCACAATGAACATAAGCATAAGAAATACATAAGAAATACAAATACAAATAAAAGTCTAATTGAGAATTAAATAATACCGAAGTAATGCTCTGATATTCAAAATAAATCATTCCACATCACTAAACTTAAGATTTCAATATTATTCGATAATTTAATAAGCTTTCATTTGCATTTTATATTTTTTACGTCTTATATATTTCGTATACTTATGTTCATTGTGAATCCACACATATGATGTTCTTATAAGTATAATCTTATGTATTACTCCACCTGAATGAAATAATATTCATTTTTTTTCTTGTGATATAACCTCCTCAGGCAAATATATTTTTTTATCAAAAATTATGATGCATTTATGTAATAGTAACCTTACGAGTTTTGTTGTGAATAACTGCGTCGAGTACACCTACTATAAGTTTGTATTACATTATATTACATTTCTTTGATTATTATCTGCATACTTTAACGAGCAAGCATTTCTATGAGTACTTTTAATGCAGCTGCTATTTTAATTATATTTTTATATTAAAATTTATTTCATTTTGTCAATTTTTCAACAGCGAATAAAATAGTATAGTAGTATATAATAATAGTATATAGTATTACTCGGGCGTAATCTGCTGGGGTTCGCTTCATGACATACTATCTACTTCGCGATTAATAATATATTTCTTGCCCTAGTAATATAATCTACTATGCAACACACATATTATACGAAATAACAAATATAAAAAGTAGTTAAACCTAATTAATGCAAAAGTAACGTGTTTTAAAGCCAAGAAAACATACTTGCTTGATTGATTACATAATTTAATATTTAATGAAAACCCATTATTTTCTTATTTTTAATAGAATAAATTAAAAATGTTAGCAGGAAAACTTTTCTTAAATATTTAAAGAACTCATAAACGTTAATAAAAAATTTATTACTCAAATAACCCAGACGTCAGTGGTAATCTTGGCATATTATTTAAATTTTTATTTCGTATCAACCACAATTTGCGTTTTTATGTTTATACTATTGAGGTTTAGGTTTAGCGTTAAACTTATTTTTGTAGTATCTGTAAATCCGCTAAATTGTTTCAAGTTATAATAATATACAGTGTAGAAAATTTAACTTAAATTAATTGTGTAATCTTATTATGCAATATTTCTGTAAAATTCTGTAAACTAGTCAATTTTAACTTTTTTCTAGGTACAATTTAGTAGTAAGTCACTTAGTTTGTCACAACTTGGATGAATACAAATAACTCTAATCTTATTTTATAAATACAAATTATTTATTGTTTGAAAGCTTACTATTTTGTGAAAGATGTACTAAATTATATCGTGTTTTATAAAGGGTGGAAAATGGCGCACGTACATTTTTTGGCCAAGGTGTAGGTCCATCAAAGCAAATAAAGAAACAGAATACAGCGTCGGCTCAGATACTGTGCTAAGTCTACTTTTGTTCAAAAATGAGCTAAAAATATATTTGTGAACGTAGTATGTAGTATGTAGTATCATCTTCTTTTATATCTGTTAAAAAATCTGGATTATTTAGAGTTATGTTAAAGATTTTAATAAATATTTGTACGATATCTTCAAAAAGAATAAAACATTGAAATTGAATATAATATATTATATCGTGGTGTTTCAAAGTAGTTCGCACCCACCCTATACATTTTGTTAGAAAATTTTATTTTAATAATTTTAAGTTGTAAGATTGAAAAATCAGAGAGGTGAGCGCGAATGACACCAAGTGGAAGGCTTTTTGCCACGAGTCGCCGCAAGAGCAGGCGGTGCGACTTTTGGCTCGTTAATTTTGACTTGGTGAAATTGATTTTTGAGACTTTGTCATTTATAAGTTGTGAGTAGCATTTTGAATTTGATTTGAATAAGGTGATTTTTGTGCGATTGCATTACTGCGTATTTTTGATATTTGGAATTAGTTTGAATATTTTTTTTAAGTTGCTACCGAGCGGTAGTAAGGCCATTTAGTTTGATTGATTTGGAAAGAGAATAGTTCGGATTTAAGTTTCGATTTGGATTGTATTGGAAATTGGAAAAATTAAAATTACATTTAGGAACGAACGGTGCTATTGATAAGCAGTTGATTTGGATAACGGTAAAACCAAAACTTCGATTCCTTGCAAGAATTGGACATAGAATTTAAAATAACCCAAGGAAATAAAGAGAATATAGATTTTCCACGGAGAGTCCACAGCAATATATAATATTCTATAACCGAAAAAATGACGACTTTATTCAATATCCTAAAAGTATCTTGGTAGTTTTAATTCGATATCCTATATGTACTATACACACGCACAAGTATTCTAATATTTCTTTTCTATTTCTTAAGATTACCTGAAAAGTAATGCTATATGTTCTGTATCCAATTTCTTTTTTCCAAATTTGTAAAAAAATTTATATATAAAAATAAAATAAAAATTTAATTATTAGAACTACTGCAATTAATTATATAATATTAAACGAGATTCGGTTTAATAATGGTAATAGAATGTCCTGCAAATAAAATTAGTATGAGTACTTATTAAAACCAAACATAAGTCTTTTTAAAGTCTAATCAAGTAAAACTAATTTTTGTTAAAGGTTGCTTAGACAAAACAGAATAAAAAATTGAAAATATTTATTTTAAATTCAATATAGTTTTTAACTGAACAAGTTAACTAAACAATAATAATATTTGTTAATATTTTTATTAAGTTTTCGGCAAAGTTTATTGCTTTCATCAGAATATTTATTTATACAATAATAGTGAAAGCTTAATAAAAATATTAATAAATACTTGTTTAATTAACTTGAGCTATTGAAATTAAGTTAGTTATTATATTATATAGTTCTAAAATTAATTAGTAATCAATAGCTGCTAAACGAAAATATAAATTTACGGCTGTTCTTTTAATGCATTTTTATAAGTTCTAAACGGCTGGACCAATTGGCTTGAAATTTTGACAGAATGTGTATTAGATTATTACAAACCTTTACCTTTTTTGAATAAGTTTTTTAGTTTTTCCAAAAAAGCCAAAAAACTATTGAATTTGAGCGATCTTCCGTTATTTTGTAAATCTCGATTTTTAGAAACTTTTGGCTCAGACAGAATTTTGATATCTTAATTAGTTTAAACGTTTTTAGGACCTAAAGTTCAAATTACTTCACGTAATTACAATTGACGTGTAGAAAAAGTATATAAATTGAGAAGGAATGTTTTGCATCTCTCACAATTATTCTTATTGAAAGTAGTAAGCCAGTTTTGCGATTATAAAGCATAAATAAATTATGTACACTTTTACTATTTAAAAATGTAGGTACGAATTAAAAATTCTTTTGAATAAAAGGTTTATTGGTTTGGTGTTATGAAAGTATGTTTAAATTAATTTGTCTAAAATGGTGAGTATGTACTATGTACATACGGTAACAAACAAATATATTTTTTTAAGAGTTTTAAAGGTGTACCATATAATATGGCAAGTTGACATATTACGTATGTATGCAATTTTAAAAAACAAAACTTCAAATTTAAAAAATTTCTATTTATATTGATGTTTTAAAATAAAATTTTTTCATCTGTTCAACATAAAATTAAAAATTGCTTTGTCAACTTTTAGTAGTAAGATAAATGCTATAGTATTATATTATGATCTAACCACGGTGTAATATTATACGAATCCTATGACTACCTAAGCACTTTATTTAACTAATTTCAAATTTTTTTAAAGCAAACAGAATTATTTAAATGCAAGTATTACATGGGTAACATCTAAGATTTTATCAAATTTTTTGTTTAGAACGAATTTTCTGAAAGATAGGTAAAATCACACAAATAAAGTACTCCCCCTAAACGAAATCCTGTATTTGCACTTGATATCAAAGGATTCAATATCATCAAAACAAAAGAACACCGATATCAAAAATAGAAAACCAGTTTTATGATTTATGCTTAGCATGTTTTTAGAAAGAAATTCAATAATTTCAACATAATTTTCAATTTTGCTGCACAGGAAATGTAATTGATTTCGAAAGTAACAGGAAACACGGACTTCAGGCGACACTCAATTTTCGATGCCGTATGTGTAAATTTAAAAAACAAGGAATTATTTTTAAATTACAAATTGATTTATTTCTACTTTACACGATTATAACCGACAGTCACTGTATGACGATGACCAAGTCATCGTAAGCTTTCATAAAATTGTCGAAAAAAATAATTTTAAAAACATAACGAAAATTATTTCATTTATAATTAGAGCATAATTATAAAATAAGTATATTTAAATACCTTCGGTAAAAATTTGCTGTCTTTGCACAACACGGAATTCCTTTTCTTACGTTGGGATGGATAGTCTCGGAGAACAGCCTTAATAATTTTTATATGTAGTTTTTATAATATGTAAATCTCATTAGGAATTTTTCACTTTTCACTTTTTTATAGTTCATTTTATTATAAAATCAAAAGTTAGAGTCACCATTGTTTTGAATAATATGCTATTATTACATTTTTATTGAAACGTTAAAACTAATGTTTAAATTTGTCATTACAACTTGTTTGTGATTTTTAAGGACTAAACAGAATGCTGACGTAAAGCTTAAACTTTTTTCAGTTCTTGAGACCAAAGAAAATTTTTAATATTTTAATGTTTTTATCATCGGTGGTTTTCTTTTCAAGTTATCAAATCCTTTTCATGCTTAGCGATGGTTTTCTATGGACGTACAAAGCGAGGGGTTTATACGTCAAAAATTTAGTGCACACAAGAATTCTTAAAAATTTTTTGGAAATTTCTAGAAAGATTTGAATTGAATATATACAAGGATTTGTAATCGATTAATCCTTCAGTAAGCAGCAATATTATAGTCGCCAAACAAAATGTTTTATTTTTTTGTAACATTAATTAATACTGTAGAAATTATCGCAATATTATAATAATGGTTAAAATGTATCTAGCGTCTTGCCAGTTTCGATTTCATGTTGGAAAAGCGATAAACGTAATTTTGTGTTAGAATAATAATTATCAAAGTTTTCACCTATGTACAGTTGGGTATAAATAGCCCATGTCTGTGTTTTTCTAATTAGTTGAAAACTGTACAAGACATTAAAAAGATGACAGCATAGATAATCTAGACAGCATAAATAAATCTCAAATACATTAAATCGTAAATAATAAATTTGCATTGGTACCTCGAATTTTACCACAAAATATTTAGCAATAATTATCATCAAGCAACTTGACAGCATTAAGTCGTTATTTAATACGATTCAAGTGTTTAGATTAATAAAAAAAAACATTTCATTATTTTATAATAAATTGCCAATTTTATTTTATAAGATTATGCAATACTGTTCATAATTATGTAATATTTCACATTGAAGTGAATTTGTATTCTACTTTTTAACTAGATATAATTTTTTATTCTAATATTTAAGAGTACCCAGTAAACGATCCATAAAAATGTTATCAGTTTTAATTAAATTGATGGTTTTTCAAACAAAATAATGTCACAAACATTATTAATGTTTAAATTTTGGGGATCAAAAAGTAATAAATTACTCACTGCTAGGTGTAATTTGAAATTTTTCAACTTCGTTTAATTTGATAATAGAAATTGATTATTTCAAAATATGCAATAAATGACTACCAATTAATAAAACGGTAACTTTATTCAAAGTTTGTACTAAAGATCATTAAAACAATAACAATAAGTTTTAAGAAAACCATAAAAATTAATTTATTTTAATATTGATCCACGGTCATGAATTTAGTTTTTATTAATCCACTAAATTGCAGGTTTGCGTTAAATTAAAAAACGACAGTACCAATTAGATTTACGTTACGTTATCATTAAAATAACCAATTTTATGTTTTTATTTAATTGCAGAACTTGACCATACTAGAAAAACAGGAAACCCAAGAAAGAGCGCAATGGGGAAACGGTTTGGAATTTTTAATGTCCTGTATAGCGATGTCTGTAGGTTTGGGAAATATTTGGCGATTTCCCTTCACTGCATACGAAAATGGCGGTGGCGCTTTTCTAATACCTTACATAATAGTATTATTTCTTATTGGTCGTCCCATGTATTATATGGAAATGGTATTGGGACAATTCTCAAGTAGAGGAAACATAAAAATGTTTGATTCTCTTAACCCCGCGTTAAAGGGTAAGCTAGTTTAATTGACAAATAAAAAGCCTACAAATGTAATTGATTAACAAAAGTTAATTTTCAGGAATTGGATACGGTCAATTAGTTGGGGCAATATGTGTTGCAACCTATTATTGTTCTTTAATGGCTCTTACCCTTTTCTACCTTATAAATTCTTTCACAGGAAACCTACCCTGGTCGCAATGTTTACCGAAATGGCAAACCGAAAATGCTTTAAAAAATGTTACATGCGTAGCTTCATCAGAGAAAGGAACTAATACATCAACTTTAACAAATACTATAAGTTCATCGGAGCTGTGGTTTTCGTGAGTAAATAATAATAATTATTATACAATATAATCTTTCGTTCATTTTTAATCGACGTCTAATGTGGCTTATTTATAAAGAATACTGTTAGATATTAACAATGCTTTTTTATTTGGTCTGCAAGCTCCATAAATAAAATTTATGCTATGCTACATAATAATCAAAATAAACAAATATAATTTTTATTACTAATAATTGTAATTTAAATTCAGGCGAGAAGTTCTAAAAGAAATCACTCAAATTGAAGACGGACTTGGTAAACCTGATTGGAGGCTTACCTTATGTCTTTTGGTTGCGTGGATTGCTACGTTTTTTGTATCCGCCAGAGGAGTTAAAAGTTCCGGCAAAGCATCCTATTTTCTTGCTCTTTTTCCGTATGTCATCATGGCGGCGCTTTTGATTAGAGCAGCTACCCTTGAAGGAGCTGGAGAAGGCATTCTCTATTTTATTAGGCCACAATGGGAGAAATTGGCTTCGGCTGATGTAAGTAATCAAAGTTTTTACATTTTATAGTGTTTTTTATTACTTTACATTTGTTTAAAAAATAAAGTATCAGGTAGGTGTACGTTAAATAAATATTTTCCAATGAAAGTTTTTGCATTATTTTAATCCATTAATTTTATTTGATTCGTATTTTTTTGCGATTTTTGATAGCTTTTATGAGCGTTTTGGTGCTACATTTTACATTTATTGTGGCTCGAGACATTGCGAAGCATATATTTAAGTTATAAATATTTTCGGAAAAAATAGAACATAAAATTTTTTTGACGTTTGAAAATATGTAATACTTATAAATTTATGAACACCTCTTTTGTTCTACAAAATACGATAACTTCGAAAATTGTATTTATAGTTCTTTTACTTTTGCAAAATTTCTTTTGTCATGCAATTTTTTCTGGATTTTACTACTAGTATCTACATAAAAAGTATTTTATCATTTCTAGCCCGATTCCTTATTATCGAAATAAATAAATATATGTCAGAATTAATGTATAATCAGTAGCGGACTGGCCAAGAAAAAATTTAAAAAGCATTCTTCATAATTCTATTATAGTCTCTGGAAAGAGGCCTTATTATTTATTTTTTTTCAAAGACCAAACGTAGGATTTAACCCAGTTAAATAATATACAAATCTACCCTGGATTAATAGGAAAAATCATAGCAGTATATTTCTTAAGACTACATATCTATTGAGATGACCCGAGCTATACAAATCTTCTATATTTGCTTAATCTCAAAAATTACTCCTAGCTGGACATTCATTTTTTGCAGCAATGAGCTCTTCGATGTTTAAAAATTTTGTAAATTAAAAATTGCTCAATTTTGTTACCTATTTAATATGTGGTATTGAATGTAGTATTCTAACGTACATGTGCTATTATGCAGCTGGCTTCACAAATTTTGCTGCGTTGTAATTTTGCATCGAATAAATCACTCTCTTCAATCTTTCTAAATTTTTGGCACTTTACTTTAATAATTAAAACAAAAAAAAACATCAACTCAACTTATTTATTTTCAAAAAAACAATTTTATTAAAATAGAACAATTTTAATTAGAATTGCGGGTATGGCTTGTCATCCGCTCAACCATTCAACGTCAAGACCGTCGCCTGAGTCTCTTTGCGTCGACCTACTTTTCCCACTCCTTTTAGTTTTCGTTCAAATTTAATATTTTTTATAGCAAATTTAACTATTTTATACAATATGTACAATGTTATAAATAAATAATGAAACAAAACTCAAACCTTAAAATTACTTTATAAAATAATAAAATTAATGGTTTTATAGCATTTCGAAACACAACACTATGTAGATATTAGTAATAATGCAAACATAACTGTAATTTGTTATTAAATGTTTGTAGCTTTGCAATATCTGTAGTTAAATATAGTCAAATTTTACGACTAATCAAATTTACTTACTGTTTTTAGGTTTGGTATGCAGCAGTTACTCAATGCTTTTTCTCATTAAATGTTGGTTTTGGATCAATTGTAATGTACGCATCTTATAACGGTTTTAGGCACAATATATATCGGTATGTAGTATCTTATTACTTAAAATGATAAGTATTTTCCTTTACTCAAATTATGATAGTGATTAGAGATAGTGATTTAGAGATGCTTTGGTGGTAACAACTTTGGACACATTTACTTCCCTGTTGGCGGGAACTACAATATTTGGAATACTTGGAAATCTAGCACATGAACTGCAAGTTCCTGTAAGTGACGTAATTAATTCCGGAGGAACTGGTTTAGCTTTTATATCTTACCCTGAAGCAATAGCAAAATTTGACCAAGTTCCATGGGTGAGTATTTAAAATTAATTATTGTAAAATTTAAACAATTTGTTTCTTTAGCTCTTTGCTATTCTTTTCTTTACAATGCTGTTCGTTTTGGGCGTAGGAAGTTTGGTGGCTCTGCAGGGTTGTGCTAATACCGCAATTCTAGATAACTTCCCTAACCTCAAAAGTTGGCATGTCTCCGCAGGAACAGCTATAGCTATGTTTGTCATTGGTTTAGTATATATTACTCCGGTAAGATTTTTAAATAAACTTTTTAAAATTTGTTTCATACGCAACTTTTTAGGGTGGTCAATTTATTCTAACTATAGTGGATCATTTCGGAGGAACGTTTGCTATTTTTATGTGTGCAGTATTTGAAGTTATTATAGTAATGTATTTTTATGGTAAATTAAATTAAATCTAATCACAACTAAATTTATCAAACAAGAACGAAACAATAATTTAATATATTTTATTTTCTAGGCGTAGAAAACTTTTGCAATGATTTAGAATTTATGCTTAAAAGGAAAGTTGGAATTTATTGGAGATTTGTATGGGGCCTGTTTACTCCAGTGCTCTTAGTCATTATCTTTATTTACTTTTTAGTATCGCAAACTAGACTAAAATATGGGCCATATGAAATTGCAGACAAAGCTTTAAGTATGAGAATAACTATTTAAAGTGATTTAATTATTAAAGTTATTTTTTAAGTATGCGGCTGGATGATTATTGTACTGACAGTATTTGCATATCTTTTCTTCATTGGTTATTATTTTTTGATAAACCGGAAAGCAAAGTTTCCTCAAGTAATTATTATAAGTTAATGCCGAATAGGAAAGCTCCATAAAATTTGTTTTAGATTTTCTACGAAACATTTACATTTAAAAATTGGGGACCTAAAAACGCAAAGGATTTTCAAGAGTGGAAAACATTCAAACAAAGAAAATTAGAAGACAAATTTCTAAAAAAGAATAGTTGGATTAAAGATAAACTATTGTTTTTTATAGGAAAATAAATATATTTTATAAAATTGTTTTTTAAAATCATCACAATACATATTATACATAATACCATCTAGACTAGCAAGCTAGGAAAGAAAGACGGATGGACAATAATAATCGATCGGTTTGACAACGAATTTATTTTAAATTTTGACAGTTTATTTTAATTTTTGAAAAATATTTTTGCTTGACGCAATGTCGAATATTGTATTGAATAGTTTTGATAAATCGACCAATAATATTGAAAATTGGAACAGCGTTTTTCATTTTGCTTCGATATGCGCAATATCGACCACCAGTTTGAGCAATATTTGGAGATATCCTTCTTTTACATACCCTGAAGGACGCGGCACATTTCTTTTAATTTATTTATTTGTTTTAGTAATACTTGGTATACCAATCTATTATTTGGAAGTAATTTTAGGACAATTTTCATCTAAAACAAATTCAGAAGCGTTTCATTCAATTTCGTATGGATTAATCGGTAGGAATTTAAAAATGTAAACATTCTTAGTTTTATTTTGATGGAAAGGTTTTGGTTAAAAGGTATAGGCTGGTCGCAAGCATTTACTTCTTTATGTATTGCTACATATTTTAGTACGTTCGCTACGTACGAACTTTACTATTTTATTCGGTGTTTTTCCACCGTTTTACCTTGGACAATTTGTAAAACAGAATGGAATAAAACTTGCTCCAGTTTATTAAATATAACGAATTCTTCAGAAAAGATAAATTTGAGCGAAGAATTTTATTTCGAGTAAGTAAAAAATTATTATCGTCAAACTAATTTTAGACTACTTTTTGACAGGCAAGAAATTCTTCAACTAAAAGCTGATATAGGAAACGTTATTGGAATTCCTAACATACAATTAGTAGTGTGTTTATTTTTAATATGGTTAATTGTATTTCTTCTTTTATTAAATGAAGTAAAATTAAACGAATACGTCGGTTATTGTATGTCGGGCTTTGTGTACATCGCTCTGATAACGTTAATGAGAAGAACAAGCTACTTTGATGGCGCTATGAATACGACAAAACGTTATTTTAAATTAAGCACATTAACACTAACTCAACCCAAAGTATTTACATAAATTATACAAATAAATTTCTGATAATTCTCAATAATCAACTGTTTAGATCTGGTATAGAGCCATCCAACAATGCGTAGTTTCAATTGGATTGGGAACGGGATCAATTACCGCCCTTTCGTCTCATAATAAATTCTACTTCCGAGCTAAGACGTAAGACAATAACGTAACAAATTATTTTATTTTGGATACAATACGACCGCTTTTCTGCAGATTATCAATAGCAATCGTAATGTTTCATTTCTTAATAAATATTATGTTTGAAATGACAAACTACTCAATAATTGGACATTTGGCAGTTAAATTAAATACCACGATAGAAAACATCCCAAATTCAATTCCATGGATTATATTTGTTGGCTATCCAAGCGTTTTGGCAACTATTAAAACTGATATTTTATATGTAATACTATAAACATTTGTTTATGTATAATTTTCTGATGCACTAATTTTAGATCTATATAGCAATTTTCTATTTAATGATGCTAATTTCTTCCATTAGCAGTCTTTTTGGTTTACAAATAGTAGTTATAAAACACCTTCAGTATTGCTGTCCCATTTTCAATAACTGGCAATCCGGCATGATTACCACATTAGTCAGTTTTTGTTTCTCTATCTTATTTTTAACACCCGTAAGTAAACCATGGCATTTTATAAACATTTCTGAGCCGTTCTAGGACAATTCGTTTCCACACATTTCGCTACTGGGATATTTTGCTACTACTTTTAGTTTATAAAAAATAACTAACTATTTGAGGCAAACAAAAATACTAGAAAAATTATATAAATATTACCTTAAATATTTCAGAACTTAATAAATAATTTTAGTAATAATTCAGAAGTGGAAGCAAAATGTGTGGTAGCGAAATGTTGGAAGAAATTCGTTTGGGAACGAATGATCCAGTGGCGAAATGTTTAGTCACCTCTCTAAACAATTACATTATAGGGTGGTTATTATGCCTTGAATGTTTGTAACAATTACTGTAATGGGTTAGCAATTATGACGATTGTGTTTTCCACAATTATCGCCGTGAATTATCACTATGGTAAAGGTGAAAATTTTTATAATAAAAACAGTTCTTAAAAAATTATTTTAGGTTTACAAAACTTTTGTTGGGACGCAGAATATATGAGTCAAAGTATTATTAACTCATTTTGGAGAATAACTTGGTCAATTGTGGATCCGATGTTGATAGCCGGCACTGTAATCTATTGTTTAATTTCCATCAAGAGTGCATCGTATGGAATTAGCATTTCTATTTATTACCATAGTATGTTCAATTACACGGTTTAGTTAATAATGACGTATACAATTTAGTTTTTAGTAGTTGCAGGATTGTTACTATTCTGTTTGCTCACACCAATCCCAGTATGCATGCTTTATTTTCGTTTGAATAGAAAAACTAGCGACAATAGGAAGGTAAGAGTAATAACCCTTAAAACAAGCTTTAGCTAGATATATAACTATATTAATTATTGTAATTTTCACAGCCACGTGATACTTGGAGACCTATCGACGAAGAACATTATAACGAATGGTCAGAATTAAAGTCGAAAGTACTAGAAAAATACGAAATTAAGTTGGAATCTAAGATCGTTAAATTTTTCAAAAGTCTTTGGAGATTATATGACTAAAATTGCTTCGTAATGCAAAGAATAATTGTTATTTAACTAATATTTATTATCTTAATGCAAAAAATTCAAGATTGTTTTAAAAGTATAACACATATTTACAATTTCACTCAAAGTTGAAAAATTATTACATATTTCTACAATTTTGCTCGTAAATATTACAGATTTATGATATTCTTTAGAAAATATATTGCAAAATTGTTATAAATCAGAATAAATTCGTACAATCTAACAAACACTGCGTTATAAAAATATAGTTTGAAATGGAAATTTAAAAGCTTTCCACTTTTCAACGTCTCCTATTTAAAATTGTCAGTATATATAATTTTTGTAAGAAGCATACCTACTCAAAACTTTGAGAATACTATAAGTAAACAACTTGAAATTGCTTATTAGAAAAATTCCATTTTCATCTTGTGGTTTTGCACTTTATTGTGATTACAAAAACCAAGTACAGAAGTAAATATTCTTGACTTTATTCTAATTATAACAGTAGTGTCTGCTGGCACTTTGGTTACATTTAACATCGCATTTAATCAAAATTAAGAAATAACTACTGCCAACTTCTGTTTTTAAAACCATTTATCCTGTTTGTTTAAATCAATGGTATCCGACAATTGAAGGCGTCTCGTCGTTAGAGTCAGTGTGATACGATACGTAGGTTATTAATGGTGAGCAATTTTTCCTTTAACCGTCATTGTTTGAAATTTGGTTTTGGCATTCCCAGCGGGTAGCAATATTAAATACGTGTCAAAGCGACATTTAAGAAGATTAGTTTCATCATAACTGATAATTTCTGTAAATAAAGCAAAGCCTTACGTGTAATCAATTTTGTAAACGATTTCAGATCTGATTTGGGGAGCTTCATCTGATCTTCATCGGAATTCTGCATTTGAAGTTATTTTAATTATATGTTTTATTTATATTAATTATTTTTGTTACAACTAGTTTTATTTAAATAGATTTCACACTTTTAGGTTATGTATACTATATCTTTCCCGGCATAAATTGTATGGCGCCTTTTTTAGTTTTTATCAGGTATCCATGCCTATTAGTACAACTGCCTATCCCAAATTGCTTTCTGAGAAACATTGGTTGCGGAATTGCGACAATTTATTTTTGCTAAGTTGATGTAAGAGTGCATTTTATTGCAGCGTCAATAATATATTGACAGATTAGAGATCAATTTACATGCACAGATCAAGTTCATACGTGTTTGGTGCTTTCAGGCTTTTTTATATCCTTTATTGGGAGGGGGTACCTAAATGTGCTACCTGTAGGTAACTTATACATACGTACAAGTAAACGTTTACGACCAGACTTTGCGTTTGGAGAAGATACACTAGATAGCACTTGTTTTAAGAATGTAGTTAAAAGTTGGTTAGTAAATAAAATAAGAATAATTTAAAAGATATTGAATCGAGTCTAGATGGTCAAACTAGTCTGATTCTAAATTAAAGTCGACCAATACGTATGTAATCAATAGATTTGTAAGTGGTTTAGGTAGTGTAACTCGATATTAATCATATAAAATTTTTTTTTTGAAAAACCAAAAAATGCACAACACTTTTTAGAACTAAAATGTTTTAAGTTAACACAATATAAATACACCGTATGTAAATTATCACAAACGTTTTCACCATACTATGGCAACATACGGCGATGAACTAGTGAACTAGATAAACTAGTTCAGGCGATAAACTAGTGAACTAGATGAACTAGTTCATTGCCCTATGATGCCATAGTATGGTGAAAACCTTTGTGATAATTTACATACGGTGTATTTATATTGTGTTAACTTAAAACATTTTAGTTCTAAAAAGTGTTTGTGCATTTTTTAGTTTTTCTAAAAAAAAAATTTGATGTGATCAATACGTATTGAGATGGTCAGAGCTTTACAAATTTATAATAATTTTCTTAATTTTAAAATTACTCTTTGCTCGAATTTATCCATTATTTAACATGAGACTCTTCAGTGTTTAATTCAATTGTAAATTAAAAAATGCTCAACTTTGTTACCTTTCAAGTGGTATTGGTCATTGGCTTCACGTGTGCGCTCTGCATAATAATGCAGCTGGTCTAACAAATTTTGCTGCGACGTATTTCAACATATAACCAAATATTATCCCAAATTCTTCAACTTTTTAATTTTTTTCACTTGCACTTCAATTTTATTAATTACATAAAAAAAACAACTTTTATTAAATTAAATTCACTTTAATTATCGTCAATTTCGGGAATAACAAACATTCGTTCGTCTATTCGACGCAAAGTTCTCAGCCCAAGTGTCTCTATTCAAACCCCTCTCTTTTTCTAGTTTTTCGTTCTCCCCACCTTATTTACATAGCAAATAATTTATCAAACATTTTTATACACAATACGATAAATAAATAAATAATAAAACAAATTCAAACTTCAAAATAATTAAGAAAAAATAAAATAAAATTAACGTTTTTATGTTTTTCAAAACACGACATTTTACCCCCTTAATTTTTGTTGTAAACGCAAAGTGTTTGCAATTAAAAATTACCAAGTTATCGTGCTTCGACAAATAAAATTTTAAATACTTTCTAAAATAAATAATAATTACATAAATAAAATTAAAATTTTCTTCATAATACAATCATTAATCAAAATCAAAATAAAATCTCTTTCGTCGTTAATTAATGTTTTCTAATTAAATCTCAAATAAACTTTTCCAATTAAATCAAAATAATGTTCAAATAATCTCTTACAAATAAAATTAATCAAATCAACATTTTCAATTAAATAAAATAAACATCAAATTTTTTCAAATCAAATTCAAGTTAACTAAAATTTTATATTAAATTGTTTAGTTATTCAAATCATCATATCAAATAAAATTAAAATCATAATTAATTATCAAATCAAATTTTCATGTTAAATAATTTACTTCAATAAAAATTTTTATAAATAAACAAATCATTATTAAAATAATAAAACCTAACAAAATGTTAAAATAATAAATTTTAACTGTTAAGTAAATAATTACATACTACAAAGAAACATTCTAAACACAAAATTCTAAAAACCTTTTTTAAGTTATTTTCTATTTTAAACCATTATTATTTTATACCAAATTTTCCGAATTTTTCTTCCTTTTGCTTCCTTCTCCGATATTTCCACAACATAAATTTTTTCTTTGCAATCAACATGTCTGACATCACTCTCGTCCACCCCCTACTTTTCCACATCTTCAAATTCCTCTCCGATCTATTATTGTTTTTCCTCTTTGATTTTTTTGAACTTTTCCTTTCGTTTATTTTCTCCATTGTTATTGTATTTTGTCCAATTTCCACATTTTTATTATTTTCTATTATTGTTTCTATTTAGTTTGCTAATTTTTCATAGTTTTTGTTTATATCTTGTTTTAATTCCAATTTTAATTCCTGGTTATCTTTTTTTATTTCTAATATGTTTTTGTTTATATCAACTATGTTCCTGTTCATTTTTTCATCCCTTTCTTTCATGTTTTCAATAAACTGTTGCAGTATTTTCTCCGTGTTTGACATTTTAATTTCTCCTGCCATTTTTATTGTTTTTGTTTTTATTTTCATTACAAGTTAATTTTTAATAATCTCAGGGTCTAATTGTGCGTTCAAAATTCGTGATTTCAAGCTCCACGTTGTCGGCGTCATTAAATGCAATAAAATTTAAAATCTTTCAAGCCCCACGTCGGGGTGACATTTAATGAAATGACCCGAGCTATGCAAATCTATAAACATTTTCTTAATTTAAAAATTTTACTGCTTTTCTCGAATCCATCCATTTTTTGTAGCTATGAGCTCTTGTAATGTGTGGTCTTAATGTGTGGTTAATTTAACTAATTTGCTGCAAATTTATTTCACATAACAACCAAATATCATCAAAAAATTACAAATTTATTATCAACCAGCACTTTACTTTAATTAAAACCACTCTAAATAAATTATAGTTTACTTTTATTCTTAAACACATTTTTTTAAATTAAAATCAACTTAGACGGGAAATAACAGACCCATCGACTGCTTGCCGCCAGGCTCTCTGGTATCCACCTTCAAAACAATTTTCGCTTTCTACTTTTTTTTACAATCCCACATTATTTACACAGCAAATAATTTAACAAACATTTTTATACACAATATGATAAATAAATAAATAATAAAACAAATTCAAACTTTAAAATAATTTACAAAAAAATAAAATTAACGTTTTTATGTTATTCGAAACACGACAGTATGTACCTACATATAAGATAAGCTAGATCTCTGCATTCTGCATAATAAAGAAAATATCATTTCAACCATCAAAATATGTTTAAAGAAGAGTAACAAAAGTGCACTTTTTATTACTTAATAAATATATTAACTAGGATTTTTGTTTTTAATAGCAAACGGTAGTGAACATGTCTAAGTAAAGGTGCAAAAAGTCAATATGACTTACTAAGAGACTAAAGAGTAAGAAGGCTATAGAATTTCTTATAATTATAAGAAGGAAATTGTTGGTTATCGTCAAGAACATCAAGAAGACATATTATTTAAGAAAAATTCCTCTTGCTCAAAAAGGAAATTAGCTCCATGAACTTTCACGTGTGAAAATAAAAATAAAGCAAAATATAGCCACAATATCCAAACACCATTTTAGTTTATGATTTTGAAAAACATCACGTTTTTGAAATCTTTATATCTTGTTATTAAACTCAATTGTTTATTGAGTTAATTTAATTTATCTCATTTTGTACATTGCAATAGTTCTAAAAAGTATGAAGTGCATTATTTAAATATTCTAAAGTACTCATATGGTTAATGGGTCTTGCTTATAGCGCTAAGTCGATATATTAGATATAAATTATTGCAATCGCAGAAGGTTCTTGTTCAGTTGAGGGTTTAGCCAATAAATTCCGTAATGTCTAATATGCTAACCACGAATTTTTGTTCTAAAATAATTAATTAAGAACTATTTGACGGTTAAAATTATATTTCTTTATATTTTAAAACATAATATTTTAGCATATTATTGTACTTCTCAGTTGTAGTGTATAAATGTTAATTGTAATCGTAAAATAACAGTAGTTGAAGTAGAACTTGCTTATATTATGCTTTATAAATTTAACCAGGTACGAAGATGGAAAGTTTCCAGTAAGAGCCACTACTTCGGGAAAATCCATATTAGTCTACGTTATCTAGCAATTGTTTGTGCCCATTAGTTGAGGATTAATCTTAATTTAGATAAAGGTAATTGCTATATTTTTTAATCTCTTGTTTGTGTCGAATTAAACTTCATGATATATATTTCGGATCAAACCAAATTTTTATAACATTTTACAATATGAGTTCTTATAATAATGTAAAATATAAAAAAATTAATTTGTTTTAACACAGTAAATATTCAATAGTTAACTTGAAATTAATTTTAAAACGAATTAAATTGAAACTCAATAAGCGTAGAATCCATTAGAGAACTTCCATGTCTAACTTGAATAATTATAATGTTGTAGTAATTTTTTTGAAATAATATAGTGACGCTGTTTTTTTTATTTTAGCACTTAGTACTTAAGAGAAATGTCCAGTGCTAATTCATGTTTTATGTCATTTATTTTCAGAATTTTAAAAATTTAAATAATTGAAAGTTTCTCACAATCATCTCTTCGCTAATACTAAAATTAAAATTAGATTTCGAGAATTCCCGACTCTTAGTTTTTATTTTAAGTGGAATTCAAATCCGTAAATCAATTTATTATTTTCTATTTGCTTAAAGAGATTTTGTAAAATTGTGGGAAACTAGCAGTTATTTAAATTTTTGTGACATTCTGGATATAAATTATATAAAACACAAATTACTCAATATATCACTCACTGAACACTTTTAACTTAATCGCAGTCTTGATTTTGAATTAGTGATGTTTGAATTTCCGTTCAATGACAAATAAATCAAGGAATGTCGAATGTTAAAATTAAATGGTTCTGTTATTTCAGCGGCAACATTAAAGTAAAAAGTAGCAAATCGATTAAAAACGTACAAAATTCAAAATTTTATAATTTATCAAACTATTAATTAAAGCACCGAAAGCTCTCAGTGCTAAACTGCAGAGTTAATTATTGGAGAAACCAGGATTAGAAACACATTTACTAACATAGTTAATATGTAGGTACAAAACATATTATAATTAAATAAAAAAACGATACACTCGCATATAAACCAGAAGTTTTATTATAAGCATTAGTTAAAATGATAAATTAAGAATTACTTGTATTATTAATCTCAAGAAAAAGTTTTCAAAAAATTATAAATTTTTAGTTATAAATTTTAAATGTAATTCTTAAAAATAAGCTTGCTAGTTATTTAATAATGTTGGCATTTAGAATGCAATAATTTTATTTGCCTGCTCTTTACCTCTAATTTGCAATTTTTTTAAATTTTTTTATTATAATTTGGATAGTTTTAATTTTATTATAATTCTTATTACTACTTACCTTAATTTCTTTTAATCTTTTTATTTCTATCAACATCTGGCTATAGCTTTCGTTTAATTTTTCTTCTAATCTATTCAATTATATTACGTTATTATGATTTATTTTAAAATTACAAATTTTTATTTTTCAATTTTTGAAAAAATTTGCTTTCTTGTTAACGACACATTTAAAAATATAAGCATTTGTCTTAAATAGGATTTAAATTAATCGCCCCATAAATGTTAAGCATCAAGTCAAGTGAACTTTGATTGATAGCATGTTTAATATTTTATACCAAAAAAATTAGAAAATTATGGATGTGAGTTAAGAACATCATAAAAGAAATTAATGTTTTTGAGGTAACGGAAAAATTTAAACTTTGACAAATTATACAAGGCACTAATGACTACCACACCAACGGAAAGAGCTTTCTCTACAACATTAGGTCTATTTATTACGAAAACTTAGTGATCATTAAGTGATACCTCCGTGGACATCTAATGCTTTCTAATTAAATTTTTATAAATAATTAATACGGAAAACGATGTAAATCTATGAATTTATTTTTATTGTGTTCATTTATTTATTTAAAAATTAAACTTTTATGAAAAGTTTAATAAAATTCCTTAAAAAAACCTAATACCTCCATTCTTTGCTTCCCCCCCCCTCTCCCACGGAATCTCGGGATTTAAAAACTTTCATCTCGAAATCTTAAAATTTGAAATTTACGGATAATATAAAGCTCTAGTAGAGAACTTGGTCATGAGATCTGAAGAATGCACTGACCCGTTACTCACTCGCAGCCTTCCAATTTTCTAATTTTGCAAAAAGAAATTACTAATCAGACAACGATGTTTTAATCATAATTTATTTGATTCATGACTTTAAACGGTATATTCGTTTTAATTTGAGTTGGTATCTATATTTTTTTAATTAATTAGTTTAAGGATTGAAAATGTATTAATTGCTAATAAATTATTAGATTAGATGAAAGTTATTATTAAACCACTTTACTTCCTGTATAAACAATATACTATTTTACTTCTGTAAACTTTTTCCTATCTTCCTGTTAATTTTTTTAAAGTAGGTCAATACAGTCAGCATGCTTTTAATTTTAAAAAAAATTTAAATTTCGTTGTATAATTCATAATAATATTATCTTTATCTTATTTTATTTTTCTAATTAAAGAATGTGTACTATCTAATTTTCACTTTTATGAACAGAAAGAAAAGACAATATGATAATCAACAAAGGTCGAATAAAATTAATTGAATGATTAGTTTAATTTTAATGAATTTTCATTGAAAAATGTGTCAAAAAAAGCATGCAAATTGTAAGTATCCTTTACCCTTATTGTTATCTGTACTGGAGAAACCTGGGCACTTTAGACATCCACTCAAGTATGCAAAACAACCGCTTTTAGTAAATTTTTAAATTAAACTTTTAGATATTAATTTTTATTCAAGAGATTTTACTACAAGATTCAAAAAAATATAATCAAATTTTTATTAAGGAAGTTTATGGTTATAACCTGATAACGTTTAATGTAGGTACTAGATATCAACTGCAAAATTCATTATAGAATTAACCGATATATTTATATATATGTAGTATATTATAGTATATGTATTTAAATTAAAAATTATAGCTTTATTTTTAGCTATTTAAATATTTTAATACAGATGGGAGCTGAAGCTGATTGCAATAAGTTTGTTTATATTAATTTAAAACTACATTCTAAAAGACGTATTCTTATTTAAATCCAAGAAAAGCTCATCGATAATACGAAATATCCACAAGAAATAAAGTTGGAAAGAATTCAATTATTAGCTAGTGATTGGATTAAATCAATTAAGTTATATATTTCTTGAAACATAAATTATGCTATTGGCAAAGCTCCTTTTTAATATTAAAATATAAATCATGTATCTAATAGGTAGATATATTATTAAAGAAATTGAAAAAGTAATAAATTTAGTTTGACGGCAGGTAGATGCTACTTGGCGTTTTCATCCAAAATTTAGCTGCTGTCACACGAGAGAAATTGCACTAACTGCCATTTGGTCTCTAATATTCGCATAAATCTTGATGTGTTAACGATTTGCTAAAGCTTAATCTGCCATAATGTTAAAAATTAAAATTACAATTGTGTTCGAAACATTTAAAATTCTGATGTACTTGTAACTATGGGATACTAGCAGGTGTCAGAGCAGAACATGCGCGAATCCGGAGCACCCGGATTGTACACCAGTGCTCGGGTAAACTCCGTTACTAGTAAACCTTGCGCCTATAAGATATGTTAATTTCGAAAAATTAAAAAATAAACGTTAAAGTATTTTTTTTCCGACTTAAAAAAGTATAAATAAAATTTCAAATTAAATTTTTAAATTTGAATAAAAAAATTGTAATATGTAATTTTTGTTCAGTTCAAAAGTTCAAAGGTTAATTTATACCTGACGGGTCTAAAATTTTATACCTTATGTAAAATATGATATACCTAATATAAAAAATTGGGTTAAGACATAAAAGTTTAAGAAACTGCAATCATAAAAATCGCGACAGACGAAACACAACTCAAAAAACATTTTATGCTTTTATTTCGTGTACCAAAATAGTGGTAAGCTATAAAATTGCAATAGTAGCATAGTGCAGAAATCCATGCTTTGTGCCGTAAATTCGCAGGCTTAGCGAATATACACAGAGAGCTTTTAGTAGTTGTTCGACCCCAACTAAACAACCAGTTGCTTCAATTGAGTGCCAGATCCCAGGTAACCTGGCATTCTAGAAATAGTTTTGGATTTTACTACTTAAGGTAAGGATAATTTTAACAAATTGATTTAATTGAAAATTTACTTTAAATAGCCAACAATAAGATAATTGCAGTTAATTTATACAAAGTACCGTCGATAGCGATTAATTTAATATTGCAAAAAAGATGAACAAAAATCGTTATATCGCATGTGGGTAGTAGAAAATTTATTATATTGGTAGTAGGAAGAAATGAAGTACATACGATGATTTTGCTTTTACTCTTTACATATTTTTATTAAAAAGCTCGGCATTAGCCTAAAAAGCCACACACTACACTTAAACTTGGAATAGAATTTCGGGATCATTTTTTAGATATAAATTTTTTAGTAAAGTAAAATTGCCTCTAATTTTTTCAAGAGTCCTACAAATTAACAGTTCTAGGCTTTTTATGGTATTGTTCTCCACGCATTTACTTTTATATCATTTCTAGACCCTCGCTTTGCAATACTGATCGTCTCGGTCAAGTTTATGTCTTGATAATCAAGATTTATATAGCGCGACCTTAAATTGGGAGACAAATTTTATGATCAAATTGTTAGTAAACTTACTTTTCATTAAAAAGTATTTATTTTTTTTAAATTTGTGATTATTAAAAGTTTTTTATAATTTCCACTTTGTTCATTTGGTACCTAATTAAATTTTATAACTTTACCCAGTGTATATTTTATCAGTATATAAGTAAAAAAGAAATGCGGTAAAAGTAAATTAATTTTGCTTTAAAACTTGAGATATTTTAATTAAGTAAAACGTTGAAAAATTACAATATAAATTTAAAAAATATTTACTTCCACTTAATTTTATTAATAAATGTAAATTTGTCTTAAATTTGTAACTTCATTTAATTATAATATCTGAAATTTCCTTTAATTAATTACAAATTGTCATATAACAATTTGAAAAGTAATAACAAATAAACATTTTATTTTGTTGTTACAATTGCGGATATAATATGTATGTTCTGCTAATAATCCCACTCGAAAGTTGACTAAAAAAGTAAAACGGGAAAGTAAAATTATGTCAATAACTGGAAGCTCAGTCACATATCAAATATATACTTCAATACCTTTGATAACATTTTTCATTAGCTATACTAACAAAATAACTAATCAGAACGTTTACAGTTGCATTATTTTTCATAAAGATGTGATAGCGGGTTGAAAATTGGAAAATTGGAAAATTTCTGCTATAGGTATTTTTAATATAATAAAAACTTTTTAATCAACTTACAAAACATTATAATTAATTCTACAATACCTGTGCAAATATTTTAATACTGGATTGTATTAACTACCTACTGAAATTCAATTGCGGTTTAATATAACAGGGAAACCGAAATCGCATTGTAAAAATACGAGAATGTCTCTCATTTTGACAAAATAATATGTGAATACATTATTAAAATTTCTTTTGTAGATTTCCATTATTATATTGTGTTTTATTTTTAAAATTAAATTATTGATTTTATATTAAATTTAAGAATGTAAATTAGAGAGTTTACGTTCAAGACGAAAAATTTCTTTAAAATAATTTTTAAGTAATTAGATAATTAAAATAGTTAAAATATTTCGATTTTAACTGGAAGTTTTTACTATAAAACTATAGTAAAATATAACTATAGTAACTATATAGTTTTAACTATATAATACTCTATATAAATATATAATGTTTGACTGAATTTTAATAAAATTTAAGACAAAAATTAATTTTTATTCTAAGGGCGCCTGTAAAATATTAGTTTTGTTTTTCGGACAGAACCGGATCAAAAACATTTTATTGAAATGGCGAATAAGTTAATAGTTAAAATTATGAAATCCATTGAAAGCAAGAAAAAACATGTTCGGTTTAATTTAAGTTTATATACAAATGATGATTTGAAATGACGACGAAATAGCTCTATATTGTACTATCATATAGAGTTTTCAATTTCAATATTCCAACGTTTTTTTTTTTTGATTAAATTTCACGTTTTAAGTCCTATTCTTCGTTTCTTTTTACTTATTCGCCTCTTTAAGGAAATATTATTGCTTTTATCCTATCGCAAAGGATAAACTAGGGTCGAATCGAGTCACTAGAATTACTTTCAATAAAGTGCGTATATCATTTGCAACAATAATCTGAATCTTGAATTGAGTAACGTATTTATGCCAAAATACTATATAATTTTGGTTTGTTTTTCTGCACCAAGTTAAAATATAGACATTTAAAACTAATAACAAAGCAGGACTGGAGAAACAACTATTAGTTGACATACGAGTAAAATGCCGAAAATCATCCATGCGAGACCGAGTAACTGAAATTGAATGTAGACATGAGGCAGGAAGAAAAATAATTATGAATTTGAAACGTGCATAGGTGGACTGGCATGTGGAAAGAGATAGTTTTTTTTATTATGGTGGAAAACAGATACATATTTTCTGATTCTAGGAATTTTGTTCAACAACATTTTGTTTGACTAACGGTTGTTCGACTTAACATTTATCCGAATGAGCATTTGTTCGCCCTGGAGTTTTATTTGTTCAACACAAATTTGTCAACTTGTTTGACTTAACATTTATTCGGCATTGCGGCCCATTGCGAACTTTTTAAATATTTTGAAAATATGTATTGCAATGGTATTTTAGCAAAAAGCTATGTTCCCAAGCATTCCAAAGTGCTCCAGGTCTGCTCTTAAATGCGGGAGATGAAATTGTCGTATCTCAGGGTGAGTTCTAATTGAATTAAATCGCTCTTTTTCAAATAAACAAATCGCACTTCTAAAAATAAAGTTGTTTCAAAATAAAATAAAATTTCTTCTAATCCAAAAAAATTCTTTAGTTTTCCAAAAATAAATTTAATTGAATTCAAAATTAAATTCAATGCAAAAGCCAATGCAAAATAAATGTTAACTAAAATTTCAATAATCTTAGAAGGAAACGAAGTTTCGTTGTTAGCGTTATCCAAATCGCCTGCTTATCAATAGCACTATTCATTCCTACGAATGCAATAATTTTTAATTTTACAATTTTTAATAATTCAAACTCAATTTTTATTTTCACTGTTTTCTTTCTAATTACATCAAAACAATCAAATCAACTATCGTTCAGTAGCCACTCATAAAAAAATTTATCCAAATGAATTCCAAATATCAAAAAATATACTTCCAAAAAAGCGTAATAATGCATTCGTATAAAAATCACTTTATTTAAATTAATAATAATTACTCACAACTTAAAATCAAAAGAATAATCAAAAAATTTCACAGAGCTAAAAATCAACGACTAGCTCGGTCGGCGTATTCGGCTAAAAAGCCCTTGATTTCCTGTCATTCGCCCCCACCTCTCCAATTTACAATGTTACAATTTAAACTTTATAAAATCAAATTTTCTATCAAAATGTACCGGGTGGGTGCGAATCACTTTGAAACACGACAGTATATAGGTATGTATAGGTATAGATATGATAATTAAAAGAACGATTATTACTTTTATAGTTTTTATTAGATTAAATTCATAACATAACTAAGTGATTACCTTTGTAAGTAACATAAAAAGGTTTTTTAAAATTCTATATTGTGAGCTATTCCACGCAAATACTCAATTGCGTTTACATTTGGAATAAAATTGTTCACAACACGAGCAAGTCTCTCGGCACTATTTTTATATATTTTTTTGTAGGTGGTGGAACAAATGTACATCGAATAAAATTCCAAGTCGAACAAATTCTTATACGAATAAATGTTAAATCGAACAAATGCTCATTCGTATAAATGTCAAGTCGAACAGAAGCAGTCGAACAACTGTTAGTCGAACAAATGCTGTCGAACAAAATTCCGGACACCATATTTTCTATAGTGATCATCGCAACGTCCGTCTGATACCTGATAAAGCACATGAAAAAAATCTGATTTCTGTTAAATACCATTCATCAATTTTTGTATTTATTACGTAGTAGGTAATAATTTGCCTACTTTTTTTGAAAATGTGAATAAATGCAAACAAAAATTATTATTAAATTTCCTGTTTTCAAAAATTTGGAGATAGCCCCCAAAGTGGCCCCACGAAGTAGAATCCAAGTTGACGACTTGGGTTACAAAATATAAAAATTAAATTTTACGGATCATTAAAAATTTCGGTTAAAAAAGGACAAAAAATAAAACACGATTATTTGATTAGCTATTTTCATAAGGTTATGGTGCCCTTGGCGTGGGTTTATATTAGAGAAGTATTTTATGACACAATTTATGTGTCAATGACACTGCACTGTTACTGTTACTGCCGAAACTGTTACTCCAAAAACATATTAAAATTATAGTTTTTATTATTTTTAATAAAAGTATTCACTTAAACAGGTTTAAGAAAAAAAGAAAAGTTTGCAAAAAGCAACTGAAATCAGAAAGCGCTGTTTTAAAAAAGCAGGTATCGGTTTTTAAGTTAAATTCGGCTATAATTAACAAAATCCTATTTTTTTGTAATTTACATAATGTTAACGGTTACATTTTTAGTGGACAACTGCAGACTGCGCTGTACCTCTTAAGAACGCTGTTATAACTATTTACATCGAGTATACGTACTGTCAACAGAATGGAGCTTGCTTGGAACAACTGGGTGCTTTTTACGTACAAAGTCGAAACTTTAAAATTGATTATTATCTAAATTAATCAAAAAATTGAAATTTACCATAATTTAACAGCGTCATTTTAATATCACCTATCAAATTTTATATTTCTTCTTGTATCTATAAAAACTTATGGGGCAACATGGCGTGCTATACCTTGTACGGTATATACTAGGTATAATATAATTATGATGTACATTAAAATTTCTTTTATATAATCAACGTACACTTAAATCAAAACCAAATTGCACTACCATTCATATTTACCACATGTGTCGATCTCGGTTACTTTAGAACATAAATTTCATGTGCTGATGCAATTAAAGCTCATTTCACATATGATCCCTTAGAGAGTTTCTTGTAAAACTTTATTTCTGAACTCTTCAGAAATGCATTAAATTTTAAAATATGATTTTCAAAAGTTTATAAGAGTTATTATCTGTTATGTAACAATTATTATTATTATCATAAAATAATCAAAGTAATAGCCAATTACGTTTTGAAATAAAAGCAGATATCAAATTTCCGACATCAATTTTAAAGTGACTTATTGTCAAATCAAACGATTTTCTGATTTTTATTATTATCACTAATCATTAATTTCTCGACGATTTTTTGCATCTGTTTTTGATGCTAATCTTCCCACACGTATTTAGATAAAGCATTGTACTTCACTCGTGTTTGCTTTTTCTAGCTCGTGATATAAAATACTATTAATATTATAAGGTAAAAATTTATGAATAAGGCATTAAAATCTATTAAGATCACTTTATTTATATTAGATAAAGTGTCTGAAAAATGTGCAAATAAATTTTATTTTATATGGAAATCGACATAATTATGTAGTATTGCAAAGTGAAAAAATTAAACTTTGTTTTTAAGCTAAAAACTAGAAATACTAGTTAATTTTAAGGATAACAAATTACATTTTAAAATTAAATAATAGGAGAGTTTTGATTTCTACAGTTTGCAAATAAATCTCATTCACTTATTCACACGCATCATTAATCAGGTGCAAAAGCTGTGCTAAATCTTGAACATAATATGCGAAAATAGTAAAAAGCAACTAATACACTTCCGCATTCAGAAAAATTAGTTACTAATGTGTAAATCTATAAACGTAATGGTGTTTATTTCTATTCACCAATGCAATGAATTAAAATCTTAAAAAATTTAATATAACTTCAAATATAGAGCAATAATTTTGTTATTATTTATACTCCTTAATTATTGTTATTAAACAATAAATTATACTCCTATATAATATTATTAATTTATGTGCTCTTTGCGCAAGTTTGAGTAATAATTAAATTATTCCAAATAATTATTATTATATATTATAAGCTATATAATATATTTACAAGTTTTTGAACAGTTTACACTATTATCTCGTCCTTTTCTTCTAAGTCAATCGATTGACACATACTATCTAAAGTGTTGAGCGTCACATGATTTTTAAACCTTTGCAAATGGGGTAAAACTCAAATGGTTGTTACAGAAGCAGTAATCCAAAATATACAAATGAAAACAAGGACAATCTACAAAATTAGAACCAGAGGCATACATAATAATATATAACATATTAATTCAAAAATCTGAACTAAGGCGGTTCTCTTAAAAGCACTTTCTTGAAAATATAAAATTGATTAAGAGCGTAGAATATTTATTTCATTAATAAAGGTGCTTTTAAAAGCACCGATTTTGAATTTAATTATAGCCCCAACTTTATGTCATTTTGATGTTTTTAAAGAGATACACAAAAACTTACTTTGTAAATTTTTTAAACAATTTTATTTACCAATTTCACTAGTAGTAAATTTAAATTTTTAAGTTTTAATTCACAATAAAAGTAAATAATTATATAAATTATGTACTTTTTCGTTAAAACGAAGAAATCAAGAAGAATATTAAGAATTAACTTTGGACGACGGAATAATTTAATAAAAATAAATATACAATCAACATTATTTGTTATCTTCGTTTCTTGTATGAACACAAAGTAGCGATTATCACATGTATTCAATATTACACCAATATGCATGCAAAAACTCTGGAATTTAACGTTCTGATCTGTTATCTTAGCAAATTTACACTCGTTGAACAAAATATTAAATTTTATCACTGGTTAAATTAATACCCATGTTGATCCTTACATCTATACTATTTTTTGGTGAAAAATTGTAGTTTTTATTTAAAATTATTCTAATAAAGTAATTAAATTATTACGGGACCATTAAAATATAATTAATAAATTATAGGCATCGTATAAAATTATTAATTCAAATATTGACAATAAAAGCTTTTATCCCGTATAATAAAACTTAGATATATGTACATATAGTATACTAGGCTATTAAACTCGTATTGATTATCTACCGTATAGATGCGCTTAATTGTTTACCAAAGTTAGGTTAACCAGATTTTAGACTGTAGTTGCGGGAAATGATATTTTCCCATTATTGTATTATAGGTAACTGTAACTTGAAAATGCCATACGATTTCTTCAAATACATATTTATCACAACCATAGGAGTGGCTGGATGTGAAAGTAAATTAAGTTAAAGAATATTTTAACATTTTGTTAGGTTTTATTATTTATACATCACATACTACTAAATACCACATAATACTTAAAAAATTCTAAAAACTTTTTTAAGTTATTTTCTATTTTAAAGAAGAAATGTTTGGAGTTCAAATTATAAAGTTTTTATAACGCAATAGAGATCTCGTACATCTATTTATTTTTTATCAAAGTTTTTATAGCTCTAGAACCAATAGTTTTATTTAAAATAAAATTTAAATAATAGGAATACAAATGCTAGTTTATTATCAAAATTATTAAATTCTATTAAAAATATATTTTTATGTGGATGAATATTTGTAACAATATAATGTATTTACCAACGATGAAGTGTCCTACCTCACTGCCTCAATGTTAGTAAAATTGAAATTAGTAGCGTTAAAATCATATAAAATATTATATGTATTATATGGTCTTCGGGTAAAAATTCTGCAAACATCAAAGTACTTTCTTAGCCCGGGTAGCTCTGGTGTGCGGGAGCCATCGGGCTTATTCAAAGATCGGGTCCACTTTTATTTTATTTGATCATCTTCTCGGTAAAAAGAAAATCAAGTTCAGTTTTTCAAACTTGCAATCGTAATATTTTAAAATTTAAAATTTTTATACTTTGCTCGGAGTTTGAACTTATAATTTCAAATTATCAACTCGACGTGATAGCTCTTTCCAATTTTAATTTTATTATTATTATTTATTAAATATCTAATTATAATTTGTAATTCTCATCAAAATCTAATCTTAACAACTTCATAAAAAAATTTCTCATTCAAATAAAATCAAATTTTCGGAGCTAAAACTTTATCGACCGCTCCGACGATCATCTTTGACAAAAAAGCCCCCATTCTTCTAAAACTTTCGCCAACATTAGACTTTATAAAATTTTCTCTCCAAAATTCAAACTTAAAATTACAAAAACTATAAAAATATTTACAAAAGTTACAGGAGCGGTTAAAATCACTTTGTAACATGACAGTATACTATTCGCCTCGGCATTAAGCACGTAAGAATTGGATAATTTTGAATACTTTTACCTAATTACTTACTTCGTTTTTTTTTTATAAAATTGCCTATGGATGGACCAGCAGTGTGGTAAAAGGTTTAATCGACATGCTACGAAGACGGAGACCGCGGTTCAATGCTTGTGATCTAAAGCTCAAGTTTGATCTATGACTATGCATCTGGCAAGGCTAGCACTCTACTATAATATTATGCAAGTGCTCACAGAACGATGAGTGCCAAGTGTAACTTGGTATAGTAAAAATAACAGAACGTAGTTCTAAATTAAGTTAAATAATAAAGAAGCATGTAGATATCAAGGTGCATAAATGTTAAGTGGATAATGTCATTTTTAAAACGTTGTTTTATTCTTTGACTACGTTGTAAAATATTATTAACGTTAATTTTATAAATTGAAACTTGACCACCTAGATAAATATAATATAGTAACTACGATATGTAAATGACAATAATTAAGATATAAATTTATTAAAACAATTTTAATTTATCCGACGACGTTTCGGATCGTTAATTTGTCTATTTTTAAGTTTTAAAATATTTTAAAATACAATACAATTAAAAATATATTGCTTAGAGAATATAATAGTATGCGGAGTAATGAATAAACTAAAAATGGAAATTAATTAATAGTAAATTATTTAAAATTTTTTAAAAAGAAGGATTAAAGTGAAAAGTATAAACAGAAAACATTAAACTGAGGGGTTCATATTATTGATAGGGTAAATAACTATTAATGTTACATGATTTTCTTGAAACAGAGACTTTAATTCGTATGTAAATCTATGTTAGCATAGTATATTTCTGTTAAATTAAAAATATGAAATACTGTGTAAAACTTTTATTTTAAATTCTAAAATTACCAAACCCTTTCTTAAAGAAACATTTCTAATATAAACTTTCAATTTGAATGATATCTAAACAATTGTTGTGTTATGTTTAGAACTTTGTTTGCAAGTTAGGTAAAGTAAAAATCTAAGCTATTCTAACTTCCCCGCGAAAGATTATAAATTAAATAGGTTTCATAACATTTAACGCAAAATAACATACGAACTTAGCAAATAAAGTTAGAAACTAAGGTTAATTCAGAGCTACCTTAATGGAAGTACGGGGAAAGCACAAAACAATTACAAAATATAACTACCACTCAGTTGTTAAGTTGTATTTGAAATGCGTTTTAATCTAAGTTCCTTTAAACGTAGGTTATATTATCTAAGACCCAATTGTTCATTTACATGTTAAACCAAAAAGTTTGGGTTAACCAATAAAATATGCTGAAAAGCAGTTTTTTGTTATTGTATGAGTTTTTTGGTTTAACCATGAATCGAAATTTGTATTTCAGGTCTGGTTTTTCACTTCCTATTTGAAAAACTAACACTATAGCTTTTGGTTGAGTAGTAATTTTATCGAGTTTCTCATTTTTTGGTTATAATAAATTAAGATTTTTTAACATTTTAATAATAACAATTAAATTGAGCGTTAGTTTACTTTGCTTCTATAAAATTAAATAAAAGATCACTAACATTGTTATGTTTGTTAGCTTTTTAGTTAACTTAACTAGAAGCGAAAAGACTGGACTTCAGTGTGTAATATGCACTTGCAATCGCTTTAGGGGCTGACTAAAAAGAAAATATATACACTTGCCGTTAATACATCTGTGCTACAAAACGTCATAGTAAATTATAGTTAAGTCATAGTTAAGTTCTATTTCTATTTAATACAAGATCGGTGCTTTAAGTGGCAAACTTACGAATTTCTTAGCTCAAATCTCTAAGGATATTTGATAATATTTGAATAAAATGTAAAACGACCAAAAATTTATCACTTAAACAAGATACCAGAAAATAATGTCAATAATTAAAGAAATGTGCAGCTTTTACTTTTTATATGTAAGAGGATATTAATATTTATAGAGTAATTTTACATCAATACATGCAATTTGTACACAAAATGTTTTTTTTACACAAAATTTACTTTTCCAATTTTAAATATATTTCAATTCGAAGTAAATGGCATAGGAAATGTTGATACAAGCCAGAGGGCTAAAAAATCATCAGAATTCTGTATTTTATTTATAATAGGAAAACGAGAGAATAATGTGGGCAGTAAACTTGTTTACACTGTGAGGTTCAGCCATTAAGGTTTATTTCATGTTAATTGCAAATGTAGAATTTCTTTAAATTTAGTATACCTTCCGTTAGTTTTAAAATACAGCAGTTCACTTAAAACAAAGCAAGAGTAGAACACAACAGTACAGTTACAATTTTGAAGTACTCTTTTTATTTTAGCCTGTATGTAATTATTATTGTACCTTGTACTGTGATTTTCAACAAGGACTTTTTTCTTAATAGAGATAATTTTTGATTTAGTGACAGTTTTGCCATTTGTTTTTTTTTTATTATATATTGTCGTGTTACAAAATATTTGGACCCACTCTGTACTCTTTTAGTAAAATTTTGTAAATTGTGATGTTAATTTGATGGTTTTCAAAGAGCGAAAGTTGGGGAAACAAGAGAGGAAAAAAGAAGCTTTTTTGCCAAAATGGCCGCACGAGCCGGGTGTGCGATTTTGGCTCCATAAAATTTTTGAGTATGATTTGTGCGAAGTAAATTTAAATTGTGAAAAAATATTAATTTGAATTGTTTGAGAATTGTATTGATCTAAAGTAGCCATAGTGAAATTTATTTTGTGAGTAGAAGATTGATTTTATTTTTATTAAAGAAGGTTTATTTTCTGATTGAATGAGTTTTATTTGATTAGAGAAAGTTTTGGATGATGGACGTTGATTTTAAATTAATTATGGAAAATTAAAATTTGTAAAATCAACTTGTCCGTTCGAAGATATCGCGTTTAAGTGATAAGTTAATATTGAAGATTCGATACTAGAAACAAAATAAAATTTTTAAATTTGGAATTATTGCGGTTTTAAAGTTTGGATACAAGAAGAATTTTGGTAAAAAGAATTGGTTATATTTTTGAACACACACCTTGAAGCTGACCGTTTCATCTCCCGCTTTCAGGAGCTAGCCGAGGTACTTAAAAAACAGGGTAAAAAAAACAAATTTTTGATTTATCACTGCAATATATTGTGGTGTTTCGAAATGGTTGGCACCCACTCTATACATCTTGTTAGAAAATTTTATTTTAATCATTTTAAGTTGTAAGATCGAAAAATTAGAGAGGTGGGGGCAAATGACATCAAGTTGAAGGCTTTTTGCCACGAGTCGCCGCAAGAGTAAGCGGTGCGACTTTTGGCTCATTAATTTTGACTTTGTGAAGTTTATTTTTGAGATTGTGAGTAACATTTTGATTTAGTTTAATAAAGTAATTTGAATGCGTTTATATCTTTGCGTAATTATTTTTTTAAATTTGGAATTATTTTGGATATTTTTTGATGAGTTGCTACCGAGCGGTAGTGTTATTGATTTGGTTGATTGATTTGGAAAGAGAATAGTTCGGACTTACGTTTCAATTTGGATTGTATTCAAAATTGAAAAATTAAAATTACATTTGTAAGAACGAACGGTGCTATTGATAAGCAGTTGATTTAGATAACGGTAAAACCAAAACTTCGATCCCTTGCAAGAATTGGACATTGAATTTAAAATAACCAAGAAAATTTTATTTTAGTTTTGAAGACGCTAGAACCTTTCGATCCTAAAAGATTCACAACTGCTCCCGCACACCAGGGTTAACCCGAGGCAATAAAAAGATTATATATTTTCCACGGAGAGTCCACAGCAATATATCAAGTAGTAGGTTATAATGTCTGCATTATAATGTCTTCAATTTCAATCGAAAATCGCATAAAAGTAATTTAAATGCACTACCAAAATGATAGATCTCTGAAAACTTATGTATGGCAAAATTTTAGATTTTTTTGGCCGTTATAATCATTTTTCTGTGACCGCTAACGAAAATTTGCTCGTTAAATTGGAGTGTAGTGGTTTGGTACATGACATACCAACAACAATACGTGTTCGTCCGGATCGTTCAGTGAAACAAGATTGCTGCTGTAAGTAAAAGAGTTAAGGAAAATCCAAATTTATAAATTCCACGACGTTTTTGGGTGTAAAACCTTGTAAGGTTTAGTTAGTGCAAAAATTAAAACTAGTCGACCATGCTAATTGTTGACAATTCACTAATTTTATCATGAAATAAAGTAAAAAAAAATATCATTTCATAAAAAAAATCATTTTCATTTTAATAATTATGTTGAAATAAGCAAAATTTTCGCATTTGGGCTTCAGAAAATTCAAGAGTGATTGTTGAGAAGTCTTTACATTACAAGAGATTGGACCGTATTTTATTGAAAATAAGGTTGGAAACGCTGTTACTGTCAATGGATTGTGTTATCGAGACATGTTGATAAATTTTTGTTGCTTTATTATTGATGATATAGATGTGAGTAATATGCGGTTTCAGCAGGACAGCGCCACATGCCATACAGCCACTGAAACAATAATTAATTTATTGAGAACTAAATTACCCGATCGAATAATTTCGCGTATTTTGTAGTCTATTAGGCGCCTAGGTCGTGCGATCTAACATCTTTACACTATTTCTTGTGGGGCTATGTGAAAGATCAAGTATATACAGATATTCACAATCCATTGAAGCATTGAAAACCAACATCCGACTCGTAATTGGTGATACAGAGCCGCAATTATGCAAATATGTAATAGAAAATTTTGACAAAAGAATCGACGTCTGTGTGCGTGGTCTTGATGGACGTTAATAATATTTTTCATTTATAAATAATAGACTTTGTACATAATAATATCAATAAAGAAATACAGAATTTTTATCCAAAATGTGTGTTTTATTTAAAATTTAAAAACAAAGTCTTTTTTGAAAGACCCGGTATAAGTAAATAGTGTATTAGTTTAGTAGCCGATAATGCATTTGCTGTGTTTTAGTAAGTAGGTTTAATTGTTATTTAAAACAAATCCGTAGTAATTTATATACTGTTTATACCATAAATTATAAAACAAAATAATACATTTTTAAAATACTGTTATAAATCTATTTAGAATTGATTTCAATGGTTTTAAAATAAACTAAGGTGCGTAAGAACAACTTAAGTGAAATAAAATACAAATAGAAATTGATCGAGTTTGAATTTGTCGACTTTTACCAGAGCTGTGTATTTCTTTCACATAAACAAGTTGTTTGCCGAAAACATGTGAAATCTTTACGATGTAGTATACGTGTAAATTTTTTTTAGTGTTTCCAAAGGTAGTCAATACTGACAACTACAATTTAATTAATCTTCAAGATACGGTATAGCATAGTATATTATGGTTTTGCCACAAAGCTATATAGCACAATTTTTACTGAACTATTTACTAGTTTCCTTGGAGAACACTTTATTATGGAACTAAAGATAGCTTCATAAAATTTAATTAAAGACAATATTAATTTTAATTGCTGTTCTAAATAGATAATAGGTACAATTTAATTCAATTTAATGAAATAATACCACAACATTTTTAGTTTTAATTCAAAGAAATGCTTTTATAATAATATAAGTACATATATTGAGGTGATTTTTTGTTCAGTTAACCCGCAAGTCTAGATCGTAGTCATTTTATTTGTTTTATGTACTGCAAATAAGTTCCAATTTATTCAAAGGAAAATTAAAAAAGGCTAAATTTAATACTTTAACACATCCGCAACACATTTTTTGATTGTAAAATTTTATAAACATTGGAATAAGTGATATTTGTGCTGTGCTTCGAAAACGATCTACAAAAAAAAAGAAAAAGAATATTAATTTGTGCAACATCCTGTACGTAGTTGAAGAACTTACGGGATATAAATTTTCTTAAGGTTGAACCGAGGTCTTCCAGTGCGCTTGGATGCGAGACCGACGCTTAAATTTGCGTAGTGCGTTTTTAATTTGCGAATAGTATAATTTTTACTTAGAAACTAAGTAAAAAATTAGTTTTGAATCCATAAAAGTGAATATTTGTGAAGAATCGTCAATTTCAGTAGATAATTGCTGAAAATATTATAATTTGAAGACATCGTAAATTAAAGTTTTACGAAGGTCAAAGGGAGAAGCGGAGGCCATTTTGAAAATCATGAAAGGTTTTTGATGCTAATGCAAATTTACTTACCCACGTTGAATGTAAAGTTGTTTAAGTTGGATATTATTGAAAATTGGATCAACGGTTTTGAGATTGATAAATTGCAATCTCATTGAGTTTGAAAATTAATACTACACCAGATGGTCTGCTGAAGTTTGTTCTTGGCAACACGTGTGACATTCGCTAGTACGGAAGCAAATGGTGATCGGCAGGACGAGCAGCTTACACGAACCGGCACGAGATTTGTACAAGGTATTTCAAAAGTAAAAAATACTCCAGTAAAAACATTTTATTAATAAAAATAAAACTTGTATTACATTATAAAATTTTATTATTAGCTACACATTTAACACATACCGGCAAATGAGTTTGAAATTTAGCAAGGTTTGGAATAAAGTAAATAAAATTTCAAAATCAGTGGTCGAACATAATTACACTATAAAGCCTAATAGCAAAATTTGTCGCAACCAAAATTTACTTTTGAATAAAGCAACAATTTTTCGTTATTCAAAAATAAGAGTTTTTATTTGCTCGCAAGACAGACGGGGTGACCTACAGGAATTCGCTACTGGGTGTTTCATGCTCTATCGAACCCACTAAGCTAGTCGAGGTAATTTTAGGTTGAAATAGGTTTTAAATAAAATACCACCACAATATACATAATATAATTAGATACTGTAATAATTGCTACGTTCTATTTACTAAAAATCTAACATAATCTAACCTAAATTGAGAAAAAGTTAGATAAAAACGCGTTAAGTTTGTTTTATGATTGTTCTTTATCCAACTAAGGTAGGCAGGCCTAAATCAACTTTAGTTTCTAACTTTATTTACTCAAGTCACATGTTATTTTGTCTCAAATTTTATAAAATTAATTAATTAAAATCAAACTAAGTCCAGTTGTAAATAGAACGCATCAAATATGTTGCATATAATAAAACAACAGATTCAAGTTTCAGGTGGTAAAAAATCTCCGAATGTTTAGGATAATCTAGGCGAATTTGAATTTTAAAATATTTTGTTTTGTTAAGATCCTGAACTGCCTAAATATAATGCACAATTAACAGCAGTTACTTGAACTGCATTATACGGACTCGAAGAACAATTTAAATTGCAATTTTGTATAACATACTAGATGGTAAAAAAATAATTATTTAAATCATTAAATGGTATTTAGACAATACATTTATGTATTTAGTTATTATTTACTTAATTTATACCTGTTTACTTAACAATATCTACGTTATAATAAGCTAGTTTGTAATTAATGGGTTAATTACTTCGTATGTAAAACTTTAAATTTAATGATGGTTGCAAATTGACTACATACTCAATTTAACACATTAAGATCAAAGCTAATATATTATTCCATATTAGTGCTCCCCTAAAACTCGTTTAAAATTTAAAAGTATTCATATGGTAATCAAACCATTTGTGAAAAGTTGTTCAATCTGCTTTAGAAAGGCTGAAAAATCTTTAAAGTCCTTTTGAAGTATAAAAAAATTTCTTGAAGACATGGTTAAATATATAACTTATTAACATGATTTTGTGTAAAATTATTATTAAAATAAAATTGTAAAATTATTATTTATAAATAATTAAAATTAAAGTTTTCTCATAATGTAAACAAAGAACTTATGAGACAACATCAACTAATAAAAATGCAAATTATATTTTTTAATGAAATGTTTTTGAATCTAACAAAAAAGTAAACATATTAGATATTTATTTTATTTATTATTACAGCTTTATTTATTTATATTTATTAAACCTAACACCCAAAAATGACAAATTCATAATATTACTTATGGATAGAATAATTTTGATATAATAAATAATTAAACACAAAATAAAAGTGTAGGCCCAAAAAGAAATAACTTTCTATAAAAATTTTGTGTACTCAAAATAAAATAGATTCTTCAAATTTTTAATTCTTTTTATTCTATTTTCGTACTGAAACATAAGAGAAAAACATATCGCGTTATGAACAAACTGAAACACCAAAAGAGTTGGGTAGCGAAGTATTACAGAGAATAAGTATTCAAAATTAAAAATTTTTGTTTTTGCTCTTAATTTCATATTTTGCTTAATATTGAAAAAAAAATTATGGCTTTTAAACTAATCGATTTTAAACATATGCATATATTAGGCTACTTTAATAAAGTACCAAAATTTTTCTGTGAGGTTTTGATTGTAAACCATAATTAATTTTTAACCACGTTAAAACCAAGATATTTGCAGTTAAAGGTTTGATTCCTCATAAGCCACTTAACAAATTGCGGTTTTCAAACATAAAAAAATATATTTTGTTCTAAAATTATTTCAAATTATATATTAAAATATTCGGCATTCTTTGCGCATTCTAATAATAGAGTTATCTCATATTTTAGTAATGGGGCTCTTTTGCTTGTTCTAATTTTTCACAACTTTAGGATCGTGAATAACATAACCATATAAGTTTTAATTTTATGTAAGTTTCATGTATTTTTCACTGACACTCTCACAGAAGTGATTTTTAAGGTTTTATTGCGGTTTTAGACCACAAACTACATTTTTGTGTATTTATATTTTATATTATCAAAGAAATTTAATTATCTAATTTTTTGTTGTATTGAGTAGTTAATTCATATGTTTATGACAATAAGGAATCTAAATAATTAATAGAGCACCGTCTGCTATGTAGTCGGGATTAAATTTAATTAGATTATAGCCCATTAGCCCACTGGTATCATTATAGCTTATTAGTTTTTTGCAATAAAATTTGTACTAGAGCCAATTAGGTATTTTTGTTACTTGTTTTCTTTCATATATTATAATAGATCAGTTTTAGCAATAAAAAAAGGTGAACACACTTTATTACATACTAAATTTGTAATTTATGTATGCAGAATAATGTTATAGAATTTTTGAAATGATTTTTAAAATTCAATTTTGAGTTGACAATTTAAATAAATCAAAATATCCATTGTTTACAAGTTTAGTTCATCCAATTTTGTGAAACAAGTTAAAGCCAGTACAAACCTAGAAGCAGAAAAAGTTAGGTCGGCCAATATAAGGATGGACAAACCAAGACTCAAGTCTTCAAGTCCAGAACGTAATAGAGATTATAAAGAAATTCAATAGATCAAAAACCTTATGCACACCTTATATTACTGTAATTTCTATCCCAAACCATTATTATTATTTAGTATATTATAAAATATTTTGTCTTTGTTAAATTTTTATTTTAAATAAAAGCCAGTAGTATATTTTACATTATATAAAAAATTATTATCGCCATTTAATATACACTCTACTAGTTGGCATTTTTACTTTTGTCTAATCCGGTGTAGTAATCCTTATAAATCCACAAAAGTTCAAAACTAGCTAGTCGCTCTTGCGCATATAAAACTTTTCCAAAATACAAATTGATAAACTTTTATCTAACTACCCTTTTAGATATAAACATATCACGATATAATAATAATCAAAGAATTTACTGATCATATAGTGAAATTTTATAGTTGCAATATTCGAATATCGAAAAATAATTAAAGCGCTGCCAATCGGTTTTGCATAGTGGATTCCCTATTTTATGCTAAAACTAATACAAAAAGATATTGTTGGCGTTTTGCGTTATCTTCTACTGACATTGTATTAATTAAAAATAATAAACATATTTAATTGCACTAAAGGCTCTCGAAAGCGGTTGTCAATAATTGAACGGTTTATTTTAAAATTATATTTATGTTTTTATCATCACAATTCGTTGCTGACTGTAAAGTAAATATTATATTATTGATAGAAAATCATTCTACACTATCTGTACATAACTACCTAAAATGGAAATGCACACTTAAAAATAAATTTCAAGTAGATTTTGTAGTAGTATGCATTGTAAAATTTAAAAATTTATAGCTAAAATGCTTTTCTAATAGATTTCAGCGCCTTGTACCTATTCTTTTGACTTTTATGATTCAATTAATAGTGCGAAACTCGCTAGTAAAAATAATTAAACAGAAAGTAGATAATATTAAGGAAGGTTAAAAAAAGTAATATAAAAAATATTAATAACATGCACATAACTCAAGAAAAAAGTACTTCCCTTAAACCGCTCAACGGCGAGTTTTCCTGCTTTAATGAGAATATATGTTGTTAGAGAAGACGAATTCTTAATTAAAGACTCAAATCGGATTAGAACCTTTACAACGAAGCTTAATGAATATTTCTGCTAATATCAAATGATAAGCATTCGGTTATTATTTATCGACGCTAAAGATTTAGCTCAAAACTATTTTTTCCACCTACTCGGATTTATAATATTTTTATAAAATTTAAAATTCTTTTTTAAAACAAACGTATAATTAAAAATATAACAGAATTAAATAAAAATTAGTGAAATTACATTTTATGGTTGAATTGTAATTAAAACGGAATACAAAAGACTACCGACACAAAACAGCACACGAATAAGATAAACAATACTGTACAATAGAATAAAGCCACCTAAATTATATACCTATATATATTTATATTATTTTACAAAATAAACTATTATAAGCAAAGCAGAATTTATAATATTCATATAATATACTCAATATTATTCATTTTAAGACCTGTTTGTCATCTTTGTAATTTTAAAATTTACATTTATAGCTCAAGCAATAAATTATATTAGTAAATGTAAATTATTTAAATTTTTTACTGTTTTAATTATTAAAATCAAATAAACAAAGAAATGTTAGGGATGCACATAAATGTATTGTCATGCATGTTCAAAGACAGGAATTACTTGGAAGGATCAAATATTGTTTCATTTATTTACATACATTTTTGTAACATTTTTTATATTTTGATTATATTGACGACGATCTGAAATCAAAGCATTATAAAGAAAATTTAAACTTACTTGAGAATGTAAAGTTTGATTATTAAATCGGTGATTTGGACTAGGTTGTGATTATTTTGAATTCAGATTCCAATTTTAAATCATTCTTAGGACAAACGAGATATTGGAAAACAATCAGCAGAAATCTTTGGTTGTGTAATTTTACATAATTGTTTAAATGTTTAAAATTTTGTAAACTTTTTTTATATACTTAGATTATACTTGATACTTTTAAAAATTAAAAACAGTTTAATATAAAAGTTAAATGAATTTTACTTACTTATAACAAGAAACTTTGATGGAATTTTGAAAATTGTGAACAGAAATACAACAAAAACGTTTATTTTGTTATTAGTGCAGAACAATGAACTCAAAGTAATAAATACTTGTAGTATGTCGTAAAAAAACCTTGATAAAGAAAACTTGAGAATGCGTACATATAAGAAAAAAAATTGTGAGAAACAACCGGTGATAAGAAATATTAGAAGACTATGTAAAGAAAGACCCTTATTTCCCAAATTTTCTTTCGATTATGTTTTAAGAACGATATAATTCTAAAATTAAATAATTTTGTGCAAATCCATCTTTATAGATTAATAAGAAAAGTAGTATAGGTATCTTCAGTAGACTTGAAATTACAAAGGTTAATTGCAGTGGCGGTCCGCGAGTAAGTAATTTGGAAAGACTAGAAATCTAAAGTATTAAAAAGTAATAATAACAGTAAGGGAATGTCGTCAGGGTTGGCCACCCTTTTAACTTTTGCTCATAACTTCCGTGTAAGAAAGAATTTTGTTAATTTAACCACATGATCAGAAAGATCTAGGAATAAAGCTACTTTTGAGGCAATCGCAAATTGATTGGGTAAAAAATAGAGAACTTATGCGAGAATTAAAAAAAAAAATGCTGTCAAGGTTGGCCCATGCTATCTAGGTTAGCCCACCGTTGAGAATTACCAAATTCATGCAAAAAAATTAACTGGATGAAGTAATAAACCAAATTCATTTTATTTTTATTCGATTGAGTGAAACTTTACAATATAATATCGCAGAGAACTGATTTACATGGCACATAATTCCGAATCTCCGTTTTGGCAAATAAAATAACTCCTTGCCATTTTTGCACATTTCAAATGCACTTTCTTCTTGCATTTAATGCATGCAATAGAGTTGTTGCGATTCAGGCGACGAAGCATTCGCTTCCAAGCAGATAATGCATTTACCAACGTGGTTTTTTTTGCAACGGTCCAACCTTGACAACAAGTTCCATCACCACATCGCGTCACACTACATCTAAACAGGTAGCGAAATTGAATGTTTCCTTTGTTCTGGTGCAAGCTGGTGGAAAACTTTTTTTGTCTTGATTCAGTGAATGAGTGCACAACACGTTTCAACATTACACTCCGAAATCAGTAATGGCACGAAAAGTTCGTTGTCATTGAGGAGTCTTTTGGCACACTCGCACATAGGTGGTTTCAGTGATTTACACTGAAAAATTGCAGTGGGCCGACCTAGACGACGGGCCAACCCTGACAATATTCTCCTATTTACTTATTAACTAAGTTAATAATAATAATGTATGTAAATAATGTACATAATAATTCTTGAGTTTAAAACTGAAGTTACCACCTCCATTAAATCATTTTGTATCGTCTTAGATATTCCTTTAAATATTATTGATAACAAAAAGTGTTCTATAAGCAACTGCTCTTCTTGTGCAAGTAGGTAATTCCCTTTATTTAAAAATTCGTTATTTTCTCGATGTCAAAAAACAAACAACATGGATTAAACGTGCTATTTATACTGACTTTTTCATTATGTTTTAGGGTAGTAAGTCGTCGACTTTCTGATATCATATATTCAATTCGAATTTACCCAAAACATGACATTTTTCTTGATTTCTAAAAGAAAATATTATTGTTGAATGTTTTTATATAAAATGTTTTTCTGCTTTTCTTATAAAATTTTTTATTGTCGACAATTCATCAACATTCTTTTCCTTCGTTAAAAATTACGCAAGTAAAACAAAACTTTTTATTTCGCTTATTGCAAACCAGTAAGCCAAAAAAATTAATATACCAACTGCACTGAAATTTCTAGTAAATTTACCTTCTTTATATTCCAATTAAAGGCTGAAAGAAAGGGTGTTGGCCTTTTAGTTAATTTTATTGTTAATATTTTTAACATAAATAATATTTTATTGTTAATTTTATTTCCATTGATGAAAAAAATTTAAAAAGTATAATACAGCAATAAATGCACAAAAATATAGAACTTGTAATAGCAAATACATAAATTACATTGCATAAACTTTGAATAGACTAGACTCAACGTTTGAAATATTTGCTGTATGCAATTTCCCCATTTCTTTACATTTAGCATAGGTGCATTTTAAGTACGAGTCTTTCGTAAGACGTCTCTTGCAAGTGGCAGCCGTCGTTATCTTATCGTATAGCAATTTAGCATCACTATTAAATTTTAACTGCAAGTGTTGATTTCAAAAGCTTTTCTTTAGATAAATTATGTAAAAATATAATTAAGAAATTAAAGCACCACATAATTTTTTCAATACGAATAGTGTCTGTGGATATTTTATTAAAAATTATGATTTTTAATAAAACATTTTTTTTCTTTTTGGTGGCTGACTTTTTCTGAGGAGACACAGTCTTAAAGACCCGCTTGACGGACCGCCACTGATTGCAAGTAAGATTTTAGCTAATAAATCCAGTGGTTTTAAAAACTTTTTGATTTATAATATTTAATAATAAAGATAATTTGTTGTTGTTACAATTAGTTGTAATTACATTATAAATAATAATTAAGACGACTAATAATAAAGAAAGTAGCAACATTTATTTTATAAATGATAATTTGAAATTGGTATTTATAATTAATTTAATAATAACTGTATTGTAATATTTTAAAAAGTTTGTAATATTGAAAGTGGTATTATTTTCATTATTTTGATTTTCTTCTATGTTGAAATATATTTAAAAATTTTATACTTGACATCAACAACTTTTTCAAAAATTTATTTTATTTTGCGTACTCTTACAGCATATATTAAATACATTTTTAAACGAAATGTTATAAACTTATAATGCAGTAGCTATAAATTTTAATGCAATTCTAAACATTTAACGCAATATCTCGTACTATCTCTATCCTCTTAAAAGTGTCTTCGTGTAGCCTCTTAAATTTAATACAAAATTTTGTAATAAAATACTCGATTTTGCAAAATTGTCTGTTTTAAACGGTAGAGATATAAACTCTGAGTTAAAACGAAAATTTAATAGGTAGTATAATTATTAATTAATATGCTACTTCTCAATTACAATATTAAATAAATTGATTGAGTAATATATGAATAAGTTATTGTTTATGCAATAACCATCTTTTTTGCAATACAGAAGCTAACTTACATAAACTCTTAGCGTAAAATTACATCGCAGATGTAGGTTTGGTTACTTTTTTGTAATAATAATTTTTGGGACAACCATAATCTAATATAGTGTAATATAAAGTTTTCTTACTTTCGGGCTTAGATTGTTCTCTAATTGGGCGGGCTATTATATAGTTATCCTTATCTATCTTTGTGAATTTCCCGTCGAAACTCAAATAACAGAGATATTGAACAGTGGTAACTTAAACAGATCTAGAAAGTGAATAGAACCGTACTAATGTATAATAATTAGTCTATAGTCAAACAAATAGACAAAATTAACAAAACTATTATTACCTAAATAATAGTAATAGTTGTAACTTACTCAGTAAGAATGTTTATATTTATTATTCAATATACTAAAATTTCTGAAATCTATGTATTTCTTACGAAGCTAATACTGTTGGAAAAAATTTTCTGAAATTCCATATTTTGCTTTTGCTTTTTAAAGTGCTGGTTTACAAAATCCTGTGCAAGGATTACGACCATAATTTCGACGTTCTCTAATATGTCCGCGGACAGATAGAAAACTGTCTGCTGGTATAAAACTGTATTCTAGGGAATTGAGACTTGCTCTCTATTTTCTAGTGCTATATTCAGCACTTTTTATGTCGTTGTAATTTATTAGTTTTGTTTACCTGTTTTCCCTGTAGCAGATATTGATTTATTTTTCATATTGGCTTCCTAACAAAAGCACCCAAGAGGGAGAAGCTTTTAAATAATTTTTGCAGATACCAAAAGTTGGAAATGATTCCACCCGGAATGATGATGTATACGGAAAAATAATTAATAGAGCTACAACAGGAAACTACAGTTTTACGTAAAGCACTAATTTTATTATTCACTACATTAATTATTGTACAACGTCGTCGTCTAAAGATATATTATAAGCATAACAACTGACGTGTTAATATAAATTGTTCATATAATATTGGTAAACGTATTACTGGAACTGTCAACAATAGTTCAAAACTTACAAAATGATTTAAACTCAGTGACTTAATCGTTAAAATTATTGTTATCTAATATCTTGCTTATAATAAGACTTAGTATATTGTTAAGTTGTCATGTACAGTATATGACAGATATAGAATCGTCATAAGCTTCACATTTAAAATTTGAATTCAGAGATATACAATACATAATTTCAGTTTTTCATTTATGTATTTTACAAATTAGTCTCTTGTACCGAAAGGATATAAGCTTAAATAATTTAAAACAAAACTTTTAATACCTATTTATTGTTTCTGGATTAGTGCAAAATAAACAAACTTTAAACTTGTCAAAATCTTTACTATTAATTCACATAACTACCATAATAAATTAAAAATTAATTTCAAATAGATCCCCGAAAGTCTGCAAAAGCTTAGTAAAGCTTTATTTATGTTAAATACAAAGTTGAAAAATTTTATTTGCTTTAAACATAGAAACTTTCTTACAATTTTTTTTCTCTGGTCGTTTAAACAGCATTATAACTTTTATCACTGCAATTTGAAACAGAATAAATTACTAAGAGCTTTTCGGTATAGTATTGGAATAATAAACAATAAGCAAATATAATTGCTATAAAAACTACAAATATTGTCAGTAATTCCAACGGCATTTAATAATTAAAAGTTAATATAAAGAAATTTGTTAGTTATACACTTAAAGTAAAAATTTAGATAGGTTAATTAAAGTCCTTAAAGTGGGTTTTTGCATACGTAATAGGAAACTTAACCAGCAAACCATTACTTATTTATAAAAATGAAAAACCTAATGCCTATGCGAAACGATAGAATGTATTTAAATTTCTGAATTTATTCTAAAGTACTTAATTGATATTTCGTTATTGTGTAGTTGTCAAAAAGAGATTAAGTACTTTAAATTTTACGAAACAAAAACTTGAGTAACTAAAATTAATTTTTAATAAATGTATTATATTATTCAACATAGCTATTTATTACACATCGATCGATATAAATTTTATAAGCTCATTTCACACATAATGCTTATTTCATGCAAATATTGAAACATATCAAAATTCTAACATTACAGTAAACAAGAAGTAGAACGTTAAAATTCACACTCCAATAAATTTTGTAAAAATGGAAGTTTTTGGATATAAAATTACTTGGCTGCATTCAATATTCAATTACCAGATAAAATTTATTTTATAGTTATGCATTTAAATATTGTTTTAAAATTTTGCGTTTCTTTATATAAAATACTACAAATTTTTGAAGTTATCTTATGACATTGCATTTTACAGCAGAAATTGATTAATGACATTGATAATGCTTGTTCGTACTTTTAAATAAAGTGAAGATACAAAAGGAAGTACGATGTCATGGTATAGAATTAGAGGGAACTTAACCTGCATTAGCTAACCACAATCTTCCTCTAATAGAAGTATATCTTGTTATTAATTTATGTTTATGTTAGCTTCTAACCTAACCACAAACACAAATGTGTGCTCTTTTTTGTACTCAAGTTAGCTGCTAATTTAATCATAAATATAAATTAATAATACGTCAGGTAGATTAAAACGAGATTGCTACTAATGAGCCGTTGCTGCAAGTAAATGAATAAAAAAATATATATAATCTGTGGCATTTATTCATTTATTATAGCATAAAATAGAAACTAAAATTTTGAAACTTTAAATGAGCAATTTAATATCTTTTTTGAGTTTATACAAACAGTTATTTCAATATTGTGGGAAGATGAGTCGTCATCGTCATACTAAAAGATCATATTACATAATTAAACACGGATTAACAAAATTTTTCTTTGGTTAGCAAAATAGCAATTATTTAAATTTTTTTGACATTCTGAATATCAATGACACAAAACTTAAACTAATGTTATCCTTATTTTCAGAGAGCAACATAAACTTTTTAATATAAACTGTCTATTTTGGTTTATATGAACCTTTTTGTATGTTAGTATCTAACCTACATTCATAGTAACTTAAATAACTATTATTTGTGTGTCTGAAAACAAAACAGTCGCCTTCAGGTTGTAACGTTATTCTCCTATTGGTTACAGAAACCCTTTTTGTCTCTACTGATGACAATAGTAGATAGGCTAGCTCTTGGGTTTTTACCCACTGTCGAAGAAGCTGGGTAGCTTTACAGCTTCGTGAGTCCTTTAAAAGAATGGTGGCTACGTAAAATAAAAGGAGAATTTGTTTGGGCGCCAGCTGAGGAATGAAACGACGTTACAAAATTCTTGTCGCTCCACTAGCTCAACAAAAAATAATAAATGATAAATAAAATATGATTCGCACAAAACTAGATTTCCAAAATGTCAAATAATTATTATTCAAATGAAATATTTATCAACAGTAAAATAATTGACGTGATACCGCTACAGGACGGTTCACCAAAGAAAAATTCCTCCTTCGTCCTGATCTGCATACGAAGCGAGCGGATGACTTAAATTACCTTAGTATTTCCTAAGGATAAACATATAAAGGTAATCAAGTCAAGTCCAAGCAACTGAGGTCACTTGCAAAAAATGGTTGTAAAAGAAATCAAATTTTCTGGTAACAGAAAATACCAAAGTTATTCGTTCAACTTAATTTGTGAACTTAATCTATATCGCACAAAAATTGTTTGCCAGATGTGAATTTACAATCGACATTTGCAAAATTTAATATTAACCAAAAACCAATATTTCTCATTTGAGAATTCAAAAAAAAGTAAATCAATAGTAGAATCAATTAAAATGTGACTCACCTAATTCACTAAATTTCACTTTAAAACTAAAATTATATTTTCAAATCACCAATTGCTGCTTTTGTGGTTTTGTTCTATGACGCTCTTAAACGACCATCTTGGATCGTCGTCGATGACCTTCTTTTCCACACAAAAGCGCAGCCTGTCCCAAAACTGTAAAGCTGGCAACGCCATCTTTTAAATCAAAATAAAACAATATTTATAGAAATCTAAATAATCACCAAACCAAAATTAAACAAATTCAAAGAAACAAAAAATGTAACAATTAATTGTTACACGCCCCCCCTGCCAAACGAATAGCTGGGATCAGCTAGTCAAGATAAGTTAGTGCTTGATATATATAGATATTACGGACTGAAATATAGGAGATTGTTTCAAGTCCCCCCTTCGTCATTGATAAATGAAAAAGACAACACATAAAGAAAATAAAAACATATAGAGGTGGTAGAAGAATGGATAAAGTTTACGGCATTCGATTCATTTCACTATTTCGGTTTGTTTTGACTAATAAGATTATTTATTATTCTAAAACACCTAAAACGAATAGTAATTGTTTACTTACGATGAGTTCTTGATAAAGCGCAACGCAATATCTCAAAAATCTGAAAAGAAGTAACTCATCGATTTAAATACCTAAGGATATTCCAGTCCTTACAAAAAGGTTTAATTGTTGTGACTTAAATTATCACGCGTAAAAGCACTTCGAGGAAATCTCCAGTCGAAGTCATGACGGTTTGACTAAACATTTGGAAATAAAAAAATTCCAAAGCTCCAGGCGTCAAACTTGGTCACAAAAAAACTAAAGCTGCTAGTTTGCTCTTAAGCAAAACACGTCTAGCAACAAAAAAATTAGATGGGAGCTGGTACTCATGATCAAAAAATAAAAACGATCAACCATCTGTTGGTGAATCGAATATCTAACCTGTTTAATATAATACAGATTTCAAAAACCTCAAAACTTAACCAATCAACTACACCAAAAAATTAGAGTCGTCGAACCACAAAAAAAACAGTCTAATCGGGATTGGCTTTCAGATCCTTTACATGGTAAACACCTAGATCCTTACCTCGCTCATCTTTAAGACGATATGTGAGCGTACCAGTAACCTCTGCAACTTTGCATTTTATAAATTTAGGTGCAAGTTTTTTCGAAAATCTTTCGGCAGCGTTCGAAAGAACAAAATTTCGCTTCCAAACTATATCGCCACGCTTGAAAGAAAGCGGCCTTTTCCGCAAATCATAATGGGCTTTATTTCGCTTATACGCAGCTTTGATTCTTTCTATTACTTTTTGATGTAAGTCGCTCATATTATTAACATCAGTCAGTATCCGTTCACGACTTTCTAACGTCAAGTCTACTGGCGTAGCCGAGTTCAACTTTCCGTAATACTCGCCACTATTAGGAACTGACCTTCCAAAATTAAGAAGCGAAGGCGTGTAGCCGGTAACCTCATGAACGGCATTCCGAATGGCGTGAGCAATTTTGTGAATATGTACGTCCCAAGATCTATGATCGTCTTTCACAAATGAACGTAAACACGTACCTATCACTCTATTAGTGCGTTCCACTGAGTTAGCCTGTGGTGTATAATTAGCAGTATGCCAAACCTTTTGGACTTTATACTCAGCCATTAAATCCTTAAACAATTTTCCGGAAAATTGAGTACCGTTATCGACCGTTACAATCTGTGGTACGCCGAAAAGTAAGAAAGTTTCTTCAACAAATTTTACTATAGACGGCGCAGTCGCCTGTCTCAAGGGCTGAACGAGTACAAATTTCGTAAACCAATCCGAAATTACTAATAAAAATGTATTACCTTTCTTGGTCCTTGGAAAAGGTCCCATAAGGTCAATTGAAACAATTTGGAAAGGATACTTAACACGTTTTTCTCGTCCCATGAAACCTGGACGTAGCAAATTCGATGCTTTACTGGCAATGCAAATTTCACATTTGAGAACATATTTAGTGATGTCCGCTTTCATGCGAGGCCAATAATAAAGTTCGCTAATTTTATTCAGCGTCTTATAAATCCCAAAATGACCGCTTAAAGGGTTATCGTGGCAGTCCATCATGACTTCGCGACGACGCGACCGTGGCACCAACAATTTCCATTCCACAAGATTTGAAACAATATTGTGTTTGTTCGGAACGTATTTAAAAATAAAATCGTCTTCGATTTTGAAATTCGGATATCGATCCGGATGTAAACTGATCTTATTGAGGAGTTCCTGATACCAGTGATCTTTGTCAGCGAGTGCAACCGAAATCATGTGAATGTTAATAGGTGCTCTAGAGAGAGCGTCGGCCACCACATTGAATTTGCCTTTTCTGTGAACGATATTGAAGTTGTACTGATTCAATCGGACGCTCCACCTAGCAAGTCTGCCAAGAGGGCTCTTCACTGTACCCAGCCACTTCAATGCCTGGTTGTCGGTTATGACAGTAAACATGGTTCCTTCAATATAGGGCCTAAACTTCTCTATGCCAAAAAGAATAGCGCAACCCTTTTTCTCCATCGCGTGGTAATTTAGCTCATTTTTTGTTAAGGTGCGGGTGGCGTAAGCAATTACCTTCTCGTTTGCACCCTCCCCCTGAACCAAAATAGCCCCTAAACCGGAGTCGCTCGCGTCGGTTTGGATCACAAACGGAAGCGTAAAATCTGGACTTGACAAAATTGGAGTTGATGTAAGAAGATTTTTCAAATTATTAAAAGCTCGGTGGGCATCTTCATTCCACAAAACCTTCTGCCCCTTGGCTTTGCCTTTCAAAAGAAGCAAAATGGGCGCAACAACGGAAGAAAAATTTGGTATAAACCTACGATACCAACCGGCCATCCCAAGGAATCGCTTAATTTCCGAACTAGTTTTCGGAGTAGGGTAGCTAACTATTGCTTCTACCTTTTTGGGATCCGTTCTCAAACCTCTTTCATCAACAACAAAACCCAAATAGTTCAAAGAGCTTCTACAGAACTCGCATTTGTCTAGGTTGACAGTTAGACCAGCTTTTTGTAATCTCGCGTGTACTTCTTTTAAAAGACTCAGATGCTCATCAAACGTACGTGAAATAACGATGATGTCATCTAAATATACAAAAACATTTTCAAATTCAGGATCAAAAATCGAGTCCATTAGCCGCTGCAAAGTTTGTGGGCTATTACTTAGACCAAAAGGAAGTACGTTAAACTCAAATAATCCACGCCGTGGGATGGTAAAGGCGGTTTTTTCGCAAGATTCTGGCGCTAAAGGTATTTGCCAAAATGCTTTCCTAAGATCAATGGACGTAAGATAACGTGCGTCACGTAAACGATCTAATATGTCACTGATATAAGGTAACGGGTAAGCATCGGGTTTACTCAGTTTATTCAGATGCCTCCCATCGAAGCAAAAGCGCAATTCGCCGTTCTTCTTCTTCACCAGCACTATCGGAGAATTCCAAGGCGAGTGCGATTTTTTGATAACGCCTAAACGTATCATTTCATCAGCCTCAGCATTGACCTTAGCCAACATTGCCGGAGACAAAGGATAATGACGCTGTTTAATAGGAGCTGCCGTACCAGTATCAATAACATGTTGAACCAATTTGGTTCTACCTAATTTAGGAGGTGCTATCGACTTAAAAAGAGTAATAACGTTTTCCAACTCCTGGACCTGTTTGAACGATAAGTCTGCACGCGAGTGTATAATTTTATCTGTAGAAATACTATTTACTGAAGACGGTATGGTGTAAGAATCTGTACCAAAATCAGTTTTGATTTTAAAAATCTTACAAAATTCGTACCCTAAAATTAACGGATAGTCAATGGTGTTCGTTACAATAGCAGAAATATTTTTTGTAACATCGTCTACAGTTATTGGTAAGATAACAGTACCAAGAACATTTTGGAATGAGCCATCTGCAGATTTGAGAGAAATAATTTCTTTCTCATTGACATTTAAATTCAGTTTCTGTATCAAATACAGTCCTTTATGGCCCAATACTGATTGGTTTGCGCCTGGATCAAAAAAACCTAACACCGGTTCTCCTAGAATATTGAGATTTAAATATGCTCTGTTGTCAAACGGACGATGAGCAAAAAGTGTCTCAACTTTGGGGAACCTAGCGCTACAAAAAGATCGGACGTTTGCCAACCATTGGCTGCCATTCCGAACTGGTAGCCTTCATGTAGAACGGGCTAGGAGAAAGATGGCTACTTCTTAATCCTGCCCCTTTGCGTTTTTTGCACACTTTTTGCAATTGGGATAGGTTATGTCAGGAGTTCCGCAAATATAACAAAAAATTTTTCTATCCTCCGAACAGGTATGATAGAAATGACCAGTCTTTTTGCAATTAAAGCACTTGGCATTAGCTGAAGGTGAACGATTAAAATTTCGTGAATAATACGTGTTTTTATTAGAAGTATTTCTAGACATTGATGGCTTCTCTGTCTTAAATAACACCGAAGCTACTTCCTTAGGTGGAGATGTTAAACCTTGAAATTTCAATACGTTACGCTCAACTTCTGCTAGTTGTTTACAAGCTATACACAAAGATCTGATTGTTGTTAATGGCTGAAAAACCAGTTGTGATTGAAAACGTGGTTGTAAATTTTTCACTATGAATCTTATTTGCGTACTTTCCGATGGTAATGACTTTAATCTCCTAAATAATCTTTGCATTGACGCAATAAAGATAAAAGGCGCTTCGTCGAATTTTTGGGTACGGTTTTTAATTTCATCCCAAACAGTGTCGTCATAATCAAGAGGTAGATAATTATACTTTAGTTCAGATATTAGTTCTGACCATGATTTGACGGTAGGCTTTGCTATTCGACACCAAGTCAAAGCTTCCGACTCAAACAAATCAAAGGCACAATTAAATAACAAGTCATCGCTAACCTGTCTAGAAACCTTTAATTCCTCGATACGCTCTAGAAAATCAATTAATTGCTCGATGTTATTACCACCAGCAAATTTTAAATTCCATTTACTAATAGTATCGGGTTTATGATTGTAATATGGAACATTAGCTTGCATGTATGGAATAGATGCAGCTTGATTAACATATGCATGTTCAGGGTTATCAAAATTAGAAGAAGACGAACAATTTATTGGTAATTCCATAGTGCATTATGCAATTAATCGAATGGTAACACAGTAATAATTAGAAATCTTGTTTATGTGCGCTCGTGTAGCAAATGAAAAAATAAAAACTTTTACGTAGCTGTTTAAAGATTTGTTAAAAATTATAACCAATTCAATATTTCGAGTCCCACGAATGGGTGCCAATCTTTTCTGTAACGTTATTCTCCTATTGGTTACAGAAACCCTTTTTGTCTCTACTGATGACAATAGTAGATAGGCTAGCTCTTGGGTTTTTACCCACTGTCGAAGAAGCTGGGTAGCTTTACAGCTTCGTGAGTCCTTTAAAAGAATGGTGGCTACGTAAAATAAAAGGAGAATTTGTTTGGGCGCCAGCTGAGGAATGAAACGACGTTACAAAATTCTTGTCGCTCCACTAGCTCAACAAAAAATAATAAATGATAAATAAAATATGATTCGCACAAAACTAGATTTCCAAAATGTCAAATAATTATTATTCAAATGAAATATTTATCAACAGTAAAATAATTGACGTGATACCGCTACAGGACGGTTCACCAAAGAAAAATTCCTCCTTCGTCCTGATCTGCATACGAAGCGAGCGGATGACTTAAATTACCTTAGTATTTCCTAAGGATAAACATATAAAGGTAATCAAGTCAAGTCCAAGCAACTGAGGTCACTTGCAAAAAATGGTTGTAAAAGAAATCAAATTTTCTGTTACCAGAAAATACCAAAGTTATTCGTTCAACTTAATTTGTGAACTTAATCTATATCGCACAAAAATTGTTTGCCAGATGTGAATTTACAATCGACATTTGCAAAATTTAATATTAACCAAAAACCAATATTTCTCATTTGAGAATTCAAAAAAAAGTAAATCAATAGTAGAATCAATTAAAATGTGACTCACCTAATTCACTAAATTTCACTTTAAAACTAAAATTATATTTTCAAATCACCAATTGCTGCTTTTGTGGTTTTGTTCTATGACGCTCTTAAACGACCATCTTGGATCGTCGTCGATGACCTTCTTTTCCACACAAAAGCGCAGCCTGTCCCAAAACTGTAAAGCTGGCAACGCCATCTTTTAAATCAAAATAAAACAATATTTATAGAAATCTAAATAATCACCAAACCAAAATTAAACAAATTCAAAGAAACAAAAAATGTAACAATTAATTGTTACAAGGTATTGTATAGCGATTCTTATATCTGAAGCCAAAAACTAAACAAAAACAATTATAACTCTTACTTTCTAAAAGGTCAGGTCAAGACCTTTATGTCTATAACGTACTATAAAGTAATGTTATAAATTTAGTAGTTAAAATTAAAATGTTAAAATACACGTTATATAGATAAATATAATATTAAATTAGAATAAATGCACTAAACTTTCATTTATCTATAGAAATAAATTGTTTTCCTACTTAAGTTTTTTCCAAAATTTCTACATTTTTAATATAATGAATGTTTCTTTAAAAATTTGTTTAGTACTTTTATTTCTTGTTTTACATTTTTTTTAGATAATATCTTTTCATCTTTAAAAAGCAACGATCTCAAAAAAAAGCATTTTTCTGAAATAGCTTTAATTTAAATAAACCAATTTATGTATAACTTAGCTTCTAAACTGAGTACTGGAAAAAACGATAGTCCATTTAATTTATTTATTTTCAAAGGTACATTTAAAATTGAAATTGAACAAAAATAGAACTGTTACCAGTTCGGTTTATTTCTCTTTTTGGGTTAAAAATAAATTTATATACGAGTATTCTACCGTATTGCTGTGTTAATCTGCTATACGATTTAATTCCATGTATTTAATTTATCTTGTTGAATTGCTTTAAACTATAAAATATTTAAACCACTTAGTAGTATATATACTATATATTCTCCCTCTTGTTAAAGTAATTAAAAAATTGTAGTTACGTTTTGAAGTATTTTACCATATTTCAAAACTAAAATGTAGCAATAGATCTGATATAATAACTAAAATTCAATTTTATTGTTAACTTAATACTACTTAACAGATATGTAAGTGCTATATATCAATTTTATTCTAATATTACAAAATTCACTGGTACTGCCTAATATGAAATCCATAGATCAGTACTCGATGCCTAATGCAAAATGAGTGGATAAATGAAGCGCAAAATTACCAGTATAATCTTGGCATAGATAAATTGAGCTGTTCAACGAATGATTAATGAATTATAAATATTATTAGAAATTTCGTAGTTTTATCCCTAATGTAGTATGCGGTTTTTAATTTTACGTATAATATACAAATAACTTTTATTTAGTTTAACCTTAAATTTAGAATAAATAAACAAACAAAACAAAATATTAAAATAATAAATTTTAACTCTTTAGTTTTGAAACAAAAGTAGTTAGAAAACTATTTGTTTATACTAAACTAATTTATTAATAGAAAATACATATTAATATAATAATTAATATTTTATACATTAAATCGTACAAGTATAGGTACCTACTACATACTTTACTTAGGTTGTTTGCTTTGGCTCTCTAAACCGGGATCAATTTTACATTTACTCCAGCCTACTCTACCTACACCTTTATTAAACCCAAAACTTACTGTTCTATCTAGAATGCGATAGAATATTACACAAAATATTATTTTAAATATTTAAACCATTAAAACCTGGTAATAATTATTGCTAACCTAGTGCGTATCAAATGTTTTACCTGCGTAAAGTATGAAGCTAATAGCTGTTCATGGTGGAAACGCGTTAAAATTAAATTAGTTCTTATTTTTTAATAAAAAATAGTATATTATATATTAAGTTTGAAAAGTACCGTCTTACTAGACAAGTAGACAAATTATCAGCTAGGCCATCTTTATAGTTAAAATTATAGTATTCTATCTTTTAAAACTACTAAATATTTTCTTTATTTAAAACACAAAATCTCTTTGTAAATATTTTATTTAAAATAATCAATAGATAAGTGGTTTAAGTAGTGTAACTCGATATTAATTATATCAAATTTTTAGCATAAACCAAAAAATTCACAAAACACTTTTTCAAAACTAAAATGTTTAAGTTATCACAATATATAATACACACTGTATGTATATTATCGCAAACGTTTTCACCATACTATGGCATCATCAGGCGATGAACTAGAAGGAGAAACGAGAAAATTCCGTATTTATCGACAAATTGCAAGAGAAAAAAATGAAGGGGCTAAGAGGAGGGGGTAATTTAAAAAAAAAAGAGTAATTATATGTGAATTTACTAGAGGGTAGGAGTAAATTTAATACAAAAGAAAAAAAATGTAACTAGATGTGAGGTAAGTTAAAAGGGGGGGGAGAAGTATTATTTATTAAAAATGTTCAGTAGGGGTGAGTTATTTAAATCAGATTGACTATTAAGTAATGAAGATGAATATTTTAATTTATTAATTTCTATAGCTTCCAAAAATTCCAGTTTTTTACTTTCTTGTGCAACGTGTAAAATTTCGTATCCCCCTTGTTTATGGTTTGTGTCTATTAGGTGTTTCGCGAAAGTCGATTTTCCATCTGCAAGTCTATGGGATCGAGTGTGTTCATCAAAACGTGTTTTAAAAGATCTACCGGTATGACCAGTGTATTTTTGAGAGCACTCACAAGTGAGCACATAAACCCCTGATTTAGTTAACATTTGATTTTGATTTTGCGTTATTAATAAATTTGTTGAGTTTATTATCTGTTTTAAAAGCGATGTTATAATTGTTATTTTTTAAATATTTCACAATTTTGTTTGATTTGTTACCGAGAAAAGTAATGACATTGAAGTTCGCGTTAGTTTTTTTTTAAATATTCGGATATATTGAGTTCGATAGAATTTTTTGTTTAATTTGGCGTAATAAGTTATCAATAAGAGTGACTTGGTATCCATTAGAGATCGCGATATATTTAATTCTGTCTAATTCTTTTTTAAAATTTACGTTACTTAAGGGAATTCTAATTAAGCGATTGAGAAAAGCGTGGAAAGATGCAATTTTATGTGTAAAAGGATGTGCGGAGCTATTAGGAATGATTATATTACTTTCCGTAGGTTTATGGAAAATGTCAAAAGAGTGTTTATTATTGTCTTTAATTATTGTGAGAAACACTCTTTTGACATTTTCCATAAACCTACGGAAAGTAATAATTACTTTCGAACCTAGTCCGGAAAAGACTTACATACTTTTAGTTTTTCTTTCAATTTTTGTACTGAATATATCTGTAATTATATTTAAATGGTACTTCTGTTAGAAATGCAAAGCAAATAAGTTATTTTAAATTTTATGTGACTAACATTATCTAGCTTCATTACTATACGTGATTTTGTTACCTTTTAAAAAATGTAGTTGATGCGGGTTTTAACAGCGCTTTATCTTATAATCGTTAGTACACCACGATAACCAATACTATCACGTACACTAGCATTTTACAAACTTTTCTATTGATAAATAATGTTTAATTATTTAGATACATACATATGTTACTTTATTATCAAAACATGAGCAATTTCATTATATGCACCTTGTATCTATTGAATTTGAAAACAGATATATTAACGATTGTGTCGATTGAAACAAAAATATAAAAAAGCTGATTGTTCATAATGAAATAATACATAATACTATCATTTTGTTATTTAAGAACTAGCCATCAGCAACTAGAATTATAGGTAGAATTCATACCATACAATTCTGCAATTAGGTAACATTATCATTAAAGCAATATACAGCTACTTTATTTATTTCTAGAATTTTACAAAAATGCTATTATATTATTATTATAAACTATTATTTAATAAAATAGAAAATAACTTAAAAAAGTTTTAGAATTTGTTAAGTATTTTTGTGGTGTTTAGTAGTAAAAATATGTTAAAATAATAAAACCTAACAAAATGTGAAAAAAATAAAATTTTTAACTGTTAAAATGTTAAAAATTTTATTTCTTTTTTTACATTTTATTAGGTTTGATTATTTTATTATTTAATATTAGACATTCTAGTAGCTTCTAAAATCTTTCTTAGCAGCAGATCTGATTCCAAGTCTATTTACTATTGGTTTTAAAATGATTATGATTAATTCTTAAATGCTTGGTTTACGATGTCTTGCAGGTAAAAAAAATGATTTCAGTTTCCTCTCTACAAACTTTATTAATTTTGTTTGCAGCCTTAATAGTCAAAATTTTACTAATAATTATGTTTCATGGTATTTTGTATAATATTATCATTATTATCATATAACAATTGTTTTTGTTGAAATGTTTTTGCGACATTCAGGTACTGACTGTCTTGATCATGAGATTTTGGCATGATATCCTAAGCCACCTGTATGCGTGGTATTGTGAAACACTATGGAAAAATTCTATGGAAATAAATGTACCCATATTAGAGATTTGTTATTAAAGTCGTGTAGCAATTGGTTGATGTCTGATTGCGTTGGTTTGGAATTTGGTGTCTGTATAATCCCGATGAACCGCACCTACATCATAACAAATATGGTGATTTCTGCGGGGGGCGCAGAATTATCTGTTTGGGAATAAATTTATAAAATTATGATGTGTATTTAAAAATTCTAAAATCTACAAACTACAGATCGTGGTATAATATAATTAATAATCTTTGTTTAATTAAGTTTGTTTCTGCTTTGATTTTTATACTGAGAACCAAAGGTTATTACTTTTAAATTAAAGGGTGTGTACTATGATTAATCTTTCACGAAGACCACGTCGATCGTCCAGACATCTTGTACAAGTATTAGGTACTATTGATAACTTTGCTAAAAATATTTTGCTGGTATTAATCCCTAATAAAATCATTTAAAATTAGTATATTTTTACCTAATAGTTTTTCGCTTAAAGATTTATTTTCTTTTATTTATTTCTCTAATAATAAAAATATATAATATTTTAGGTATTATACATATTAGTTTTTTATTGCAATTTAAATGGAAATATTTTACCGAAATTGGCAATCAAGCCGCTTATTTTAAAATGTTTGAAATATTAAATTTTATATTAAAACTAGGAACTTGATTAATTTATTTCCGATAATACACTGCGTTGCATTATATGTCATTTTAAACTGCATTCAATATGGAAGGGATCAAATATTTAAATATTTTACTTTTAACAGGCAAGTCGAAGTAATTAATATTCAATATAACTTAATTTCAATATGGAAGTTTGTACCATTATTATTAATTTTTCTTTTTTTTGGTTCTTTATTTTTGATCTGACGAAAAAACACCAATTAGATTTTATGTCAGTTGATATAAAAGAGGACAGTAGTTTTTCGAGCTTCGTAGTGTGTGTGCATAAGACTGTAGATAAAATAGCTTTTATTGCAGAAGCTTGATAAACATGACATTCCAGAAGATGATTAGAGTTGGTTAAAGTGTATTTGAGTAATAGGAAGGAGAGAACAATGTTTATTGGATTTGCGTCTAATGCAGTGGATATGTTTTTGAAAGCTCCTCGGGAAACCATTCCTGGATTTTGTTATTTTGTCAAAATCTCTGTTATTTGCAATACAAACAATGTTTGTATAATATAACAGGTTAAACAGAATGCAGAATAAAAGGATAAGAATTATTTTATTAGATTTGCATCAAGTTTCTGTTTTTCGTAACACAATAAAGTGGCACAATATATTATACTAACAAATTACAGTGAATGTTTTAATTTTTATATTCAAATTAAAGAATAACATTCTTTCTAGATATATGTTCAATTGCATAACTTATGTATGTTGGAGAAAATCGTTAGCAATAGCCCCAGAGAACGATGATATTCAAGTACTGATAGTAGCCAGATTATTTATCGATTCTGAATAATTAGTTCATTTCAGGCTAGAGAAATTATTTATAATTACGTTTGAATACATGATTGGAATCTTTAGAATGGTTTATTTAAATTTTGATTTATTGCTATACCATTCGAGCCGTCACTGATGAGTATAGTAAAAGACCATAACTGGGCGAAATAAAGGTATTTAATATTTAAATGGTATTTGCTACCTTAATAATAAATAGTATATAGAATTATTATATTAAAGCCAGATAAATATATTCTACATAAAGCTTTTATTAATTTCGTTGATTTAACTGTTACTTGTCAGCAGTATAATATAAAATAATAATTACATTTTAAAAACAAATGTTCTTTCTGAGTTTGATAATCTATTTAGTTGAAATTTAATGCCGAGAGTTTTTATTTTTTATTTTTTAAATTGCAAATTTAAAATTTATATACTTGCTGATGTAAAGGCTAATAGATTTTAAATTGATATATAATGTTACCTATTTATTGGAAAAAGTAACGACTTACTGGGATCACTTGTGTCTTAAAATTGAGGATTATAAACTGAATACCTAATTGAGTGTCTAAATACTTAATATACCATGGTACACTTTTTAGTAATGGAGTCTACATTCTAGTTATCTATTTCATTTCCATGCTTTTCTAATTTCCTTTATCGGCCAAATTCTAGAAATGTGTTCAACAAAAATGATATTTATTTTTCGATAAGAATGAAAACTAGTGCTTATAATAAGTATTCGCCCGCGTTATGATCGTTATGCTTCTGTAATTTTCTTTTGTTATTTTGTAAAAAAGCCAGCATTTTAACCACAAGAAAATTTTTAGTGATTTTCTACTCCGCATAATCTAAATAAAAACTTTATTAAACCTAATAAAGGGCTCATGTTTACAAAGACTTAATGCTTGTATATGACTAAATTTCAAATGACAACACATCTTGTATTTTTCACATTCTGAAAAATAAACATATTTAATTTTAAATGCTATTTTCAATATTTTTATATACTCCTCATATAATTATTGTAATCACTTCACATAATTTATGACAATTGATATAAATTACTATTAATGTATAAATTTATTGCAAGCATTGCTTACAATACAATATCCTAATGAATTCTCGTTGTTGATTGATAAATCAGTGGGAACAAACATATCGTGGATATTATCTAAAATGTGATTTATGGAATTTTGATTTAATTATGGGTCGTTATTCGCCAGTTTGCATATGTATACCTAATACATATTAATTTTTTTAAACGGACTAAATTTATTAAGTGAACTAACAAATTGATGCATTTATTGAAGTGTTCAAAAATATTAAAAGCTTAATGTACTTTTTTTTAAATTGCACAGTGAAAATTTTCTCTTCCGAAAGCTGCTCTAATCTTCTGTCTCGCAAATAATGCATTCCGCTTGATGTTGCAGTTCAAATAGGAAGAAATTGCAGTTGAAGTGTCGCATGCCATTACAAAACAGCATTACTTTAATATTATCATACGATTTAAAATGTTCAACTTACATTTCATAGCTATTCAAAATGCAATGCTGCATTTAAATAACTTGATTATTTTATTTTTCTTCATATATTCCAAATCATAAAAATTATTTCGCTACAAAAACTAATATTGTAATTCTTTTATATCTCAATTATTATTGGAAACATTTCTTTCAAAATCGTTGTGTAATAAAAACTACTTTGGCAGTAAATTAGTTTACACTCAATTTTTGATGACCGTAAAGTTGTATTACAACATGAAATTAAATATAAATATATTATTATAAACTGTGAGAATTCTGAATTCACAATTTTATAGAAATCCTAAATTTTACTAAGACAACGGGAAACTACTCCATTAATAATTCCCTAGTATGTCACCTCAAGTAAATCGCCTATGCACTGCTTAGTGTATGACACTCAACAAAGAATATAAAACCAAATCGGTTAGTTTCTAGAAATGTTCTATTTTAGTTACTATTCCAATGTCAATTGTAATAACAGTAACAGTTCAAAATTGTTGAAATCAATGTTTCTTTTATTTTCTTTATTTTTATGTTCTTTATTTTCAGAATTTCTGTAAGAACGGTGGTTTCTTAAAAAAATTTATTTAACCAAAGTTGTAGCTCGTTAAAATTTCTATCCGGTTTGGGCCGTTATTTTTTTTCTAAGATGTTTCGGTTAAGAGATACTCATAAAAAGTAAAAAAAATAAAACCTAAATTTTTTAACATGTTTTCTCTTAATTATAGTTATTAATTATATAAGGGGTTTAAAGAGACTCTAATTCACGAGAAAAAATGGGCACTCGAGGCGCAGCCGAGAGTCACATTTTTTCGAGAAGATTATAGGCTTGTTAATTCCCGAATGTAATTCAACGTTTTATCCACGATCATGGCTAAAACCACAAGAAAAAATTTTGGTTTTGAGAAACTTCAGATTTGACAAATTGATTTTGACCAATACCTACTGATTTTGAGCTGAAAACTAATCCTCTAGTGTATTAAAAGGCCTCTAATCCACGGAAAACGGACGTATTAAACCTTCCTAATATAGTGGTCGTGGATAAAATTTATAACTCGAAATTCGTTGATTTTAAACGATAAGCGGATATAACCTAATTTGCAGATAAGCAAATGATCTTTAAAAAAGTTCCAATTCATTAAGCGTAAAAAATCAATAATATCAGAACTATGGCTGTTTAAAATAAGAGATTCAAAAATTTGCTTTAAAGGGAGGTACCCCCCGAAAGAAAAGTGTTCTTATCACCATTTCAAAGGTTTCCACGGTACGAGACACCCTGTATATAAAAAATTTTATTTTTGTAACGGAACTGTTTCTGAGGATCTCCGCAATACTAGTGTTTAATTATGGGGTTCTCAATTTCGAGACATTTGGGAAACACTGTTCTAGAGGATTTAAGATAGCGGCCTTACGTCACCCATAGCAGCCTGTTACCCATAGCACCAATAACTCGTTTGCTCAATTTTTGACAACATCTTACAATAATTCTTTTTCTTCATGCAAAAGAATTATAAAAATAGGAAAACTTCCAAAGGAACAGAATATTGAAGATCTTGGCAAGATCTATAGATTTATAGAAAATGGGAAGACTTACTTGATATTGCAGATTGGAACGACTTCTTGGAAAAAGTCACGCCTTTTAATCATACTCAAAAACGCTTATATTGTATCTTATTTAGAACAACATTGTAACAATTATTTGCATAACTGTTTTACGCAATCTTTAACTATCGATCGCGCCTTACGCTCGTGATGGGCATTCTTCACGCACTCTTCTCCGCGCAGCCTCGGCTCGTTACCAACTTCGCGCGTAAGCCAAGGACTTATGTTGAATCGTCAAGTAAGGCGGAGGCATTTTAGTAGTGCTGTGGAAAGTCAGTCCAGATTATTATAATCTAGATAATTGCAATTGCGCATGAGTCCAGTTTTGGGATTTAACCTGAGGCGTGAAGTAAATAGTGATTGCCAGCAAAGTTAACGTCGACATTAGATGTAAATTGAATGAACGCTTGTTCAACCTTTAAAACGACGAGAGAGTCGTGTTTGATTGTCTTGCCATCTTTGAGTCAAAATCCACAATTTACTGTGTTGTGTAATAGTGCAAGGTGCTTCGAGATTGGTGCACAAAGTGATTTCTGTTCGGGCTCATCGATCTCATCATCTTCCGACCGAGCAGTCCAAGCTACTAGTTTTCCAAACAGCGAGGTGAAACGACGCGTCCACATAAATTGTCTTCAGTTTGGAAACACAGAGGATTTTGGTGGTGTAACCACTGTCGAAAGAGATCTTGTAAACGTACCTGAGCGCTTGGGTAACTCATTTTTTATACTGCCGATTTCTTTCTGTGTGTGGTTCATTGGTAACGTATTTGGTTCCGATTAGTAGTGCGACGTGTCCGTACGCCACATTTTTGCTGCCGCCTCATTATTTGTAAATTGGAAATTGTTGTAACAACGTTTTATAGTAGATTGTATCTACTTAGTTTTCATTATACGATTATAATTATCAAATTCTTCTTTTTTAGGATTCACGCTCTGTACCTTCGTATTTAACAGAGCTAGTTATTTTTTTCATTCTGGGCTTCATCACACAATTACCGGAAAAGATCGATTCCAGGTGTGGTAAGGAGTTTATTGCTTTAGCAAAGAATATTCTCGTTACAACATTTACAAATAAATTTATGTTTTAAATAATGCGTTATTAAATTAAGTTTTAGTAAAAGGTAACCTGATTATATTTTTGTATTAAAATTACGAAATATTTGATGTAAATTTCAAAATACAGAAGAAGAACGTATATAATGCGCCGACTCGTGTGTGAGCGGCTATAACTCAAAAATGTTTTATTTTAGACAAAAACTACTTGAGTTTTGTTTATAGAGAATTTTATTCTGAATAATATTTTTAACAACTCTTTTGCATGTAAAATGAAATGAATATTTTCTAAAAAAACAGTAAACTCTTGTAGGAAGAGAAAAAACTTGCTATGCTAATCTCGGACTTAAAATAAAACCTTTAAATTATTTTCCAGATTTCCCTTAATTATTTTCGAATTCAAACCCTTGGCGATTACGTTATTCCCATTTTGGCTTACTTTGTAAGGGACATACTTAAATGTATGTTTATATTTACATACATACATTATGTATTATGTATAATAAGTAAAATGGTTAATGTTATTAACATCTGATAATATTTTTTTACAAAATGAATTTTTACATGTTACATGAAATTGAAAAATAATTTAATTCATAACTTTACATATAATAAGTAAATTGCCATGAGAAAAATGAATATATTTAACAAAAAATAATTTTTGGGTTTTAGGTAATTTACGAAAATAGAAATTTACTTCTGTTTAAGGTTTCCATATTTAACTTAATAAGTTTTAATTAAGTAAATAAGTCCTTTTTAATATAGCTATTTATTTTTAATTAATAAAACGTCGGCTTAATCACAAAAGATTATTATTTTAATCACAAATTATTATTTCCACACATTTATTTAAAACATGTAAAAAAAATTTCTTTTCGTTCTAGTTAAATGTAGAAAAATGAATAGAGTTTTTATACATGTAAAAATGACTAATATCTAATATTACATATTATTTTGTGTACATTTTCTTAATTTAATTTTAGTCAACTTTTTGTATATCAATTTATTACGTGTTTTATTTTAAATTCTGATAAGTAATTTTTGGTTTTTGTTCTTAAACGACGGCATCAAACATACCATTCCAAAAGTTTTTACTATTCTCTCGAGTGCGAATACTTCTCAACACCTGAGACTTAAAGGATTCTGTAAACAAACCAAATTTAATAATTCAATTTGTCTTGCTTTAGTTTTTGTTTTTGAACCGCCGGCGCCGAAACTTGCAACAGTGAAGTAAAATTGCTAATAAATTATAATACAAACCCTATATAAATTTTACATTACATAATATGGATATTTATTGAAAATCCAAATCGTTGTGAAGGACAGTACATACACTTATTAACAAAAAATTTTAAAAATCATGTTGACGTTTACTTTTGACTTAAAAATAAATAATAAATTAATATAAAATCAAAATCGTTAATACCAGTTTTTACAACTCTAAATGACCAACAATTATATATAATAGGTATAATATGATTGTATAGTATATTGAAAATTTCTAAACTTGGTTTTATTTTACTAGTACCTATACATAACATATTTTACAAAAATTTCTGAAATCTTCCAAGTTTTATTAAATACTTTGGTAAGTGGGTTTAAAACTTTATTTTAACACATATTGCCTTAAGCTTCTTAAATTTTCTTATTAACTTGGTGGTTTTTCTTTTAATTATACTTAACTTAAAATTTATTTAGGTATTTCAAAATTAAAAATGTTGTACTATAGTCGATCTAAGATATGAATAATATAGGTGGCGCGTCGTTTGCAAAGTCTAATTTACATCGGGAAACTTCAGATAATTTAAATAGTACTTAATCTTGTAATAATATTAAACATTCACCACAAAAAAGCAAAATGTTATAACCAAATAACTACGTCTATTCGATATTACATTTAACTTTGTTCAAATCTATCTTATTTATGACTTTACCCGGTTCAGTTTAGGCAACACGCATAGCACTTCAATCGCAAAAATTTTGTTATTGTAATAGCGTCTACCTTCAAAGCAATTTCATTGGTTTACGTTTCAAGGTTGTTGCTTTAGTACAAATTCCAATATTTTTCTTAAAAGAAACAGACTATAGAAACACTTTCCTCATTTCTATCTTTTAGAAATTCGACTAAATTAGTATTCTAATATTTATTAATAAAATTACAAACGAACTACACAATAATTTATAAATCACAAGAAAGTTCCCGCCAAATGTTTCCGTCGCCGATACTAAAGCACTATTATTGTAATAAAAAAAGTGTATTTTTATGTTGTATCTTTAGAATAAAATAATTATATCAAGTTGTATAGGATCTTATTGTGAGAAATTTAGGTAGCTCTAAAAACACATTAGGTATTTAAGAAACAAGTAGAAGTTTTGCAATAAAACACAATTTCTAATGAAAGGATATTTTGGGTTAAAGTCACTGGGGACAGCAAAGTGTTGAATGATAATTTTGTATAATTAAACTATAATCTAATGATAAATATCAGTAGTATTTTCTAAAAATATTTTTAATATTTCCACGCTTTCTAAACACAGTCTACATATTTGGGCATTCTATTTTCTATATCTTTCCGAATTTAATAATTATGTACTAAAATATACTAATAGCATTTCAGTCAACTACGTAAAAGCTTCTCATTAACTTAAGATACTTTAACTTATAATTTCAAATTTTGTAACTTCGTAAATATTTTGTAATGTAGAATTTGAATTTTCCAACTGTACGGCATGGTCAGCTTATACCAGTGGCGGCTCGTGACATTTTCCAGTGGGAGGGCACAAAATTAAAATAAAATATTTTTTTTTTTATAATGAAAAACTCTATCCTATCCTTATTGTTAGAAAAATGTTCAATTACTTTATCATTATAATCTGGTATTCCTCAAACAAAGTTTTTTCAATGAACAGCACTGCCAGAGCATTTAATATGCATTTAATTTAATAGCTTTGAGAAATCAATTTATCGTGTGCAATATTTAATTTGGTTTGTAATTCTGTCACACTGATAAAATTTAATTTTATAAAAAAAAAAATAGATAAAATTTGCGTTGTATAACCTAATGGTTTAATAAACGACCAGAATCGTTCACAAATTGATTCTTCATACATGTAACGAAATATTACAACTAATTGTTGTTAATTTGAATAACCTTTTTGTTTTTTTAATTAATTTTTACATGTTAAATAAATAATCTGTAGTTTCGTCCGCATCTATAGCTAAAAAATTTGCTGAGTTGATTTGTTTGATGACTTCACTTTTATAAACTGCAAATATTGCGTCTAGTGGTTCGTTTTGTATCGTTTTTGAAGTTCCTTTAAATAATTTTGCTTCTTTTATATTATGTACGCCAAAAATGGAATCGAATTCAGCAGCAAAATCGATGAAACTCAAATAAATACGATAATCGATAATATAATTGAATATCGATAATCTCTAACACATTATAAGCAATTTCTGCATTTATATATGATGTAAATAACTTCACCGTTAGTAACCTACGAAAATTTTTCTTTTTTTAATAACAAACAATAAAAACAAAATAGTTTATTAGTAATATGTATATTGCACAAAATGTATATTAAATACTTCATACATTTTAAAAGTAAAAACATAAAAACACAACTTGTAAACTAACTAAGCAACACGTCATACACTTCTGGTGTTATAAACCCAACTGATTACCGATAAGGGTTTCTTAGAGTGTGACCCGTTTTCAACCTGTCGGTCAACTTTAAAAATGCATTTTAGTACATACAACTTGACTGTCGAGCACTTACGTTAGCGAGCGTTTGGGTGACGATTTGCGTGACTCTATTATAATAGTTTGTTGGAATAAACTACAAAATAATGTAATATAAAATTTATTTTTTAAATAATTAATAATTAATTAAAATTTAATTAGAAAATAAATAAAAATTAATTAAAAAATAAATAAATAATTTTAAGCTAAGCCTTGTTTTTGGTTTTGAGATGAAAGGGCACGTGCCCCTGTGCCCTTTAAGACAAGCCGCCACTGGCTTATACGAATACTATTGATTACATAGTAGCAATAACCAGAGCCGTCTTAACAAGTACAAGCACTTTCGGCTAAAAATAATTTTGGCATCAGAATCACGTGGACTTAGTATTAATAAAATAATACAACATAATATTATCTTTTCTGGATGTTCTTTAACTTGTACAACGGATTTCTGTCCCGGAAAAACTAAACAAGCAAAAGAAATGGTTCTTAAGCGTCCTTCGATTAATGGCACCTCTGGGCTACAGCCCAATTTTCCAAATGGATATGGAGGCTCTGGCAATAACATTACTAGCTTTTATGATACGTATTCGTTACATATTATATTAAATACTACTATATTTTATGATTACAATATAAAATTTGACTAGTACGTTTAAGTTCAATTTTGAAATAATAAATAATGAGATTTTTTATCCTTTTAATACTATACAGGTATGAAGATGATGTAGTATAGTATATGAGTAGGTTCGATTCCCAGTGGTCACCAAATAATTTACGCAAAGGTTAATAAATTAATAAAGTTTCATATTGATATACTTAAGCTTTATAATAATGTTAGCATAATATCAACAAAAGTGATTGACCAAATCAAAATTTTTTGATTTGAACTACTTATATGGTAAATTATAGTGATATTGGCAAATGATTTGTTTTTTTTCCGAAAAATTATAATTAGTTTTTTAAAAAATTTATTTAATTAAAGTTGTAGTTCGTTCAATTTGCAATCAGCATTAGAAATTTTATTTATTACGGTATTGGTCGCCTGAAACAATAACGATTGAAATAAATTCCGTACAATTATTTTGCTTTAGTTAATTAGCTATCAAAATTTTTATTGTTATGTCACAGTTATTTATCAAGCAATTAATTATTTATTCATCTATGTAATTTTCAATAAAAGCTTTTATAATTACATATGTATATTTACACAATTTACAAGTTTACCAATATTCTATTTTAATGCATTATTGAATGCAATACCAAAAATATGTTGCACGATTTGAAATCCCACTTCTTCAGTTTTTAAACCTTACTTCCGAGTCATATTAGCTTATATGTCACAGAAATGCTCTACGGAAAATTCAAATCTCGCGGGAAATGCAAACCGTAGACTGATAATGGAACATATACATAACAAATCGTATTCCGTAGACTACATTGTTGAATTATAGTGTTAATTTTATTAGTTTCTCGTAGTGTTATAATTTAATTCACGCTGTTTAGTAACAAATGATTTTAATTTTTGAATTTCAACAAGCACAGCTTTGTTACTACAAAGTTACACGAAAAAGAAAAGTTTGTGCTGGTCTGCAATAAATTTCTACTGATTATAATCTAAAATTTGTATTAAAACAAATTTTGTGCATTTCATCATTCTATACATTTAAGTTTGTTAGTAACTGCGGTTGCTAGTATTCAAGAAAATTGAATTATTGTACATTTGTGCTCAATTTATAACTATTAGGTAGTACAATTTACTTATTCAACATGAAATAGTTTAAAAATTAATTCAAATCAAAAAAAATTGTTACGAAATTACTAGAATGTATTATATTTGTATATTATACAGTATCTGTATTTGAAAATGTTTCGATATCTCTGTTTTATTAATTTGCATAAATAATTATAATATAATAATAATAATAAGTAAGCGCTACGGACCTTGTAGACCCAGGGCTGAATTGACAATTTTTGTCTATTCCTCTCTGTTCCTTGCCTTCTTCTCCCACTCATCCACTTTCAATCTTCTCAGATCGCTTCTTACAGCCTTCTTCCATCGGGACTTTGGTCTTCCCACTCTACGAGTACCTATCCGGGTGCCTCTTTAGTACCATTTTAGGTATTCTCTCGTCCAATCCATCTTATTCTGCTCGCTCTCACTACTGCTGTTATGTTGAGTTCCTTATAAAGTTTTTCTAATTCTTCATTTTGTTCTTCTTCTCCACCCCAATTCCGCGTTTACACCTCCGAAAATGTTCCTAAGGATCTTTCGCCTTCAAATCTCTATTCTTTTTTTTTTCGGAAGTATTAGGGATCCATGTCTCCAATCCATACAAAACTATCGGTCTAATAACCGTTTTGTATATTGTCGTGTTTCAAAACCATAAAACCATTAATTCTTTTATTTTATAAAATTATTTGGAAGTTTGTTTATTATTTTGTAAATTATTAATTTTATAATATTGTATAAACTGTACATAGACTTAAGTTTGCGAAATAAGTGGGAACGTGAAGGTAGAGTAGGAGTGGGAGGCACTCGAGGCAGACGCGGCTTGGCGTTAGCAAAAGGCGGAACGAGTATTCGTTCCCGTCTAAGTTAATTTTGATTTTTAAATGGTTTTAAGAATATAAGTAAACTATAATTTATTTAGAGTTGTTTTAATTAAAGTGAAGTGCTGATTGATAATAAATTTGTAATTTTTGGATGATATTTGGTTATTTGTTGAAATAAATTTGCAACAAATTTGTTAAACAAACTGAAGCCACATACGGAGCGTGCACGTGCAAGTTACAAGTCCAATACTAGATTGCAAGGTTACAATTGAATAAAAATCACAGAAGAGTCTCTTGTTAAATGATGGATGTACACCCAGCTAGAATATTTTTGGAATAAGCGAAATTTTATAAAGTTGTATAGCTCGGGTCATAGCAATATACGCATCTTAGTGTTTCTGAAGACGTTCTTTGCTTTTAAAACGTGTCTCATCGCTGATATAAATACATACTTCTTGATGTTCTTGTCAGTCTTGCTTTTATCTCTGTACTTTTCTCACATTTGTCCGTCAGTTGAACACCAAGATATGTAATGAGTTGACACTTTCTCGAAAACAATGCGTTCTTCTTCCTCCTCTAAAAAAATTTCTGTTTCTCTTTCTTCCTGGTTATTTCTAGTCTCATATATTTTGTCTTTCCATGATTCACCTCTAGTTCCATATCTTTCGTGCTTCTATAATTATTTTTCTTGTCGCTGTTATAAGTTCTATCTTTGTTTTCGCCAACACGGTGATAACATCGGCGTATGCTAATAGCCGGTTTACTCTGTTGTATATCATTTCAGTTCTTGAGATTTTGGTTCTTCTAATTAGCATTTCTAACACTATGTTAAATAACAGAGCCAGCAGAGAGTTTCCTTGTCTCAAACCGTTCGAGACTTAGAAGTGCGTAGAGTAGAATCTATTTACATATTCTCTGTTTTTGGTTCTCCTTAGCGTCATCTTTGTCACGGCTTGTCATGGCTTCATACAATGCGTTTCTGTTTACCCTGTCATAGGCTTGTTTGAAGTCTATAAACAGTGCATGTGGTGGTATCTTATAATCATTGCATGCGCATTGTATTTATTTGATTGCAAAAATATGATCTGTAGTTTATCTTTCTTTTCTAAAGCCTGCTTGATATTCACCAAAAACTTTCTCTGTGTGAGCCTCTATTCGCTCCTTTATAATCTTGGTCATAACTTTGTACACAGTGTCTATTAACGCAATTACTCTGTAGTTTTCGCATTTTGTTTTTTTTTCTTTTTTTATAAATAGGGCATAATATTGCGCTACTCCATCTATTTGGCATGCTTTCAACATTCCATACTTTTACAATCAGCTCACAAAGTCTTTCGATCAAATCCTCTCCACCGTTATTTTGTTCTCTCCCGGTGCTTTATTATTTGTCAATAGCCTTATTGTTTCTGAGACTTCCTGTATGGTGGGTACTGTTGTGCATCTTTCGATATCTTCAATTTTCTCCATTATCTCGTTCTCACACTCTTAGTTGCTATCAAACTCTCTTGCCAACACTTCATTGAAATATTCTTTTCATCGTTCTATCATCTCTTCAGGTTTGGTCAACAGTCTCCCGTTTCTTCTGTCTTCTTCTTGTCTTTCTCTTCTTTTACTTCATATCATCTGTTTCATTTGTCTTCTTATTTGGGTGTAAGCTCTTCTATTAATCACTGTGTTGTCACTTATCATTTTGCTTCTCGTTTTTTTCTTGAGTAGCATTAGTTGTTGATATTCATCGTCAAACCATTTCTTTCCTTTCCTTTTCTTTGCAGATAAAAGATAAAATATTTGAATTTTAATGTATTTTGAAATTTGTACAAAAGCATTTGTATGAAAAAAATGAAATATTTTATACGAGAGGTAAATATCCCAAAAACGCTTTGTACACATGGTTAGAATTCCTGAGAAATTCTTAGGAAATTGCTGGAATTTCTTGGTAATCTCAGAGTTTCTTAGTAATCTCGAAATTTCTTGGAAATCACGTCATTAAAATTCTTTCAGCTATATAGTAACGTAAGCGAAAATAAATTGAAAGAGCAAAAAAATTCGTTCAATTGAAGAATAGTGGCGGTCTAAAAACAAGTGGATGAACAAAAACGAAAAAATCTCACTTGTAAAGTTTTTGGTTGAAATTACGTACATACGTATATAATATATTATCATAAGTCCTTAAGTTATGTCCTTAATCCCTTATGAATGTTTTTATGACATTTTCTCAAAACCTAAAACTTTTCTAGCAAAATCGAGTTTATTTTCGTCTTCAGCACCACAAATTTACCTCACAATTGTTTGGACAAAAATAAAAATTTGCAAAACGTAAAAGCTAAATATTTTCACCAAATAAATTTTCGTACTCAACTTTCTGCAAAAATTGATTTGTAAATGTTTTATGATATTTGTTTTATAAAATTATTAATTTACTGTTAATTGATTAGTCAAATTTTTGAAACTTGTGTGAGTATAAATTATTAACACTTTTTTCATCAATTTGAGAATTTTATGAATTTGAGTCAACTTGTAAGTAAATTATCCTTTTTTAACAGGGCGCTTTCCAAACTTCTATTTACAAACATCTTCACATAGGCAGTTGCTCAGGAGTGTACGAACTTTCGAACTCGTTGGGAAAACGGTAAGTTCAATTTATATTTTAGTTTTTCCAATCTTGTTTTTTACTAGTTTTTTATTTATCAATGATTCTAAGAACAGCTCTGCGCATTAGGTACTTTTTTAGAATACTCGATGTTGAATATCTGTATTCCTATATAATACCTACTTTGGAGGTTGTAATTACTTAATGAGTTTAATAATTATTATTAACGTAAATTAACTTACATAAACGTAATGAAAGCATTATTTACAAATAGGTAGTATTTTAGCAATTTTATGGTTGGTAAATCATAATTATTATATAATTAAAGCTGTCCTGTTAGTTTTTAAATTCTAGTGTATTTTAATCATGCACACGAACGAACAAATGGGCACGGGGCCAGATCATAAGGATTCTTGCATGAAGTAAACTAAAAGCAGTATTTATGAAAATATAGATTTAATAAAATTTCGATGACAATTTTCTCACTGAAATAAATGTTTTGTTATATACAATAATTTGTAATTAGTACTCTAAATTTAAATAGTTTACCTACTACTATAAATAATAAAACAATATTGTTATTTTATTTAGCTACTAAAATGAAATAAATTTTGTATACCTAGCATATTGATAATTCAAATAAAATCAAACGCTGGTTATTGCATTTTAATTTTAAAATTAAATTTTATATAAGGCGTAATATAATAAATTCAAAAAATTGTCGAGCATATTTGAATTTAAAATTATAATGCTTTTACTTTGGTCGTTTATCAAATTTATATTAAATGGATATAATGTCATAGTTAAGTAATTTGGAAAACTTAATTTGATCATTTGTTATGTCAAAGTTAAGAGTTAATATTTGAATATGATTTTATCTTATAAATAATATGCCAACGCTATTAGATCGCTTAAATCGTTTAGTTATCACAATGAAAATTTTAATTTAATAATAATACTACTTAATAATACATAATAAATTTAAATATTATAATACAAAACATAATGCAGTTGTGTGCACTGAATTTCCCCTAAACAATAAATTCTAACAGACCTTTATAAACCCAGAGATAAGTTTGTTTCCTGTGCTAATTTATTAACCAAAAATAATGTAGTTTAATAATTTAAGTACGAGCAAATAGTAATATATTATGTATTATTTTATATTGATCATAAATTTAGTTCATAATTTTAGGAGCCGGCAAAAAATGTGCAGTTGCTTACCTCATCTATTTCTTTTTCTACCTTGAAAATTTCTATCGTTTAAATAATTTTAATTATAATAAAATGTTTTAAATTAAATTTTTTTTGTACATTTATATAGCTGTAGTTATATCTAAAAATCAATACTTTATTCTATGCATAAGTGCAATACATATTTTATGTATTGTACCTATATATCTGCTGTTCCAGTAAGGTACATGCAGGCTATAGTAGTGGACAAATAACAGGTTGTTCACTTGATTAATATATGATTAAAAAAGTAAAAATGAAATTCCAAGAGATATTATAGACTGCTTGTTATTACTTTTGGCTTTGATTAAAAAACTTAAAAAAATCTAAATTGGTGAAGTTACTTGCTACGCAGTTTTCAATTACTGATCGAACATTTTAAGAACTTTTTTATTTATCAGGTAAAAAAATGTTTAGTATACTTTAAGTTTTAAATGCGAATATAAATTTTATACATATTATTTTCATAAGAATAATATTTTATATTCTAAAACCAATGTGGAACTTGGATGACTGCAGTTCGAAGGTTTTATATGACCACTTTTCTGATTTCGTTCTTGTAGCAGATAATAACGATAGTATAATAATTAGAGATATATTATTTGAAATTCTTAATCTTAAATCGATTGATCTGGTTTCTATTTGTTGGTTAGTAGATCAGAAATACTATAAAATTTGAGAAAATAAAGCCAATATTGATTGTATTTTTGTTAGCTCCGATGTAAAATTGAATTTAAATTTGAACAAATTAAAAAATATTTTGGAAAAGTTGTTCTTATGTTTTTTGTTATGTTCTTAATACCATTAAAAGATAAAGATAGTTAAATTACTAAAATGTAAATCGAAAACCAAACTTTAATTTTTTGCGATTATCTTTCACCACCCTACGTTTTCAACTTATTGTACCTTACAATTTAATTTTTCGTAAATTCACTTAAAAAACCATTTTTTATTAAATTTTTTGTTAGTTTATTCTTTTACTAATAAAATCAAAAAATCAACGTTGAACAAAACTTTTTCTGGTGAGAAATTGCCTGCGCAACGAAAACCTTATAAAAATTTTTAACATATGAATATTTTAGAAAACCCAGAAATGCACACGCACTTTACAACTAAAATATTTAATAAAATACAAAAATATTTAATTACAAATTAAAGTACTCTTACAAAACATAGCAATATATTAGAGTTATTAATGTTTTCTCTGTTAATGAAATTTTGATATAGTTGTTTGATTGATTGGCATTTAACTTTGAAATTCTTCCAAGATGTCTATTACATTTCTGCCAATAAAACTTCATGAACTTTATAATGGTCTGTATGTCATGTTTTTGCCAAATTGGAAAATCTATCTTCTAGTTATATTAGTACTGGTTCATCTTTTTATGTATATATTTGGTTAAAATGCGTACATTTCAGAAGCTTTAACTGCTTGTTAAATTTATTTCTTTTTGTATGTCTCGGGCGCAGGGTAATTCAATTCAAAGAACGTCATCTGTTCTACATAAATCATAATTATTATTGGTGCTTCTATGTATTAGAGCAAAAATCTTTCAAAACTATTTTTGTTATTAGAGATAAGTGCCGAATAACCAGCATGTACTACGCTTAAGGAAAAAGATGCAAGAACATTGATTTGGTATCCGACGAGTTTTCTCTATAATTTGAGTTGTTATTTTAAAATTTATACTTCTGTTAGAAAAATTTATTAATTAATTATCATCTTAAGCAAATAAGGAAAATAACACAATTAAGGTAAGAGCGGTAGACACATTGCCTGCTTTTTCGACCGTCTAGTCATCACACAATGTGTTTCTGACTCATTAGTCGTCATCAGTACCGCATACTCGATAACGCACGTTGGCGCGGTTTGATTTTTGTGTAGTGACATTGCGTTTAGCAGTCCACATGAAAGTGAAGACCAGTAGCTGGTATAGTGCACATAATTAAGTGATTACATCTAATATGCGGTACTGATGACGACTAATGAGTCAGAAACACATTGTGTGATGACTAGACGGTCGAAAAAGCAGGCAATGTGCCTACCGATCTTACCTTAATTGTGTTATTTTCCTAGTTTTTAAACTACAATACATTATGATATTTTTACATTAAGCAAATAATTTATAACTTACAAAATAAAAACTTCTTAATACAAATAAAATGTACTGTAGGAACTTTGAGCAATGCTATTTCAGTTGAGCACTTAACCACTCATCATTTGTTTCATCAGAAAACCTGGAAGATAAGACTGCATAGATGGTCGTCTCCTATAACCAGGAAAAAATCGTAGTTTACGTAAACAATGCGTGGAGATTTGCTAGGAAGAAATTGACGGGTTATTTTGGTAACATTAAACGAACGAACAAAATAATAGGTCCGACCAATTGAAAACTTACATGTTGTTTAAACTTTATTTTTTTAAACCTATTGTAACCATATATTAACTACTGGATATGTTCTTCTATTGGTACCCCACTTGGGTCTGTAGTTTTTTCGCTTTGTCATGTCCACAAATTTTTGAACATTTTTTCAACAAATAGAAAATAACTTAAAAAAGTTTTAGAATTCCAAAACTTTTTAAAATTATTTTCTATTTATAGTAAACGTGCTTTAGGTACAAAAACGTGGTAAAATTTAAAACTTTTTTTCCAATTTAGTTTTCAAAGTGATAGATGGCATTGTACTTCAACTCTATTGTATAGGAAATTTAGGATTCATATTCATTTACTTAACCTAAAATTTAATTTAGACACATGACGCCGTTTAGCTTGGTTATTCGGTAAGCACAATAAAGTTTGGTTAATTTCCTAGATTTTTAAATTTTTAAAAATTTTTTTCAATTTTTGGTATATTTACTCTCACTTTTTGTTATTTTTACTGTTATACATGACTGATGATCGAAAATAATCGTAAAATAAGAGCCTTTATATTATGTTACAGAGTTTTTTATTTTTAAGTAATTTTTTCATTTCTATAGCGTAATTTTTTCAGAATTTTATTTTCTTGTTTCTTCAAATTTTCTAAGTTCAACCCTGTTAAATGTGAATTTTTGTCAGTTTAGTTTCTTTAAATATTATGTTTTTTTGTAGTATGTATTATTTACTTAACAGTTAAAATTTTTATTATTTTAACATTCTGTTAGGTTTGATTATTTCTTCAACAATTAGTAAATTTTATAAATTATGTAAGTAGTTTTATTTTAAACTTAATTACTAAGTAGATTTTTATAAATCTAAATTGAAAAAAAATTTTTAATTTAATTTAATTTAAATTGGTCATTATTAATAATTTACATGTATTTACCTATACAAGTTGAGATCTTTTGAGATCCAAAGCTTTAGTCTTATGCACATTGCTTTCATGTATTGTTTATTGCTGGTTTCCTAGTTTCAAAGTTTGCTAAAAAAATAGTAGATATAAAAATTATTCGTATTCAAATGAAACAGAGATTCTGCTGAACTCTTTTCACTTAATAGTCTTACAATCTTCTGACCTAGGTAAACTATTATTATTGAATGACCATTGGATAAGACTATGAACATAAAACTGCTCATTTTATAGTACCTTTTTAACATTAGATATGTGATATTAGAAGTAGATACAATCTATTACGCGAGTAGTAATGGCTCGTTGTCTGCTTATAATAAGGAGAGACGCATAGTGCATAGTCGAAGTGTTTTAAAAATTTAAAAATTTTAAAAATTTCACTGCTCGAAAAATTTTTTTAACTAAAACCTTAAATTTAAATGCCGCTTTACTAATTTTTAATTAAACCATTGTTTAATTAAAACAATTAAAATAATAATTTAATAAAACACTTTGTTTAACGAAATCATACATCATTGATAATTTTTAATTATTTCTATCACAAAATTGTACAAAAAATTAAATAGTTTAAAAATTTGAAACAAACTAATAAAGCATAAAATTAAATTCCTACGTTATTTAGGTACGTACTGATGAACAAATACTGCAAATTAGCGATATATAATGTAATAATTTTTTAATTTAAACTAGGTCGTTTCAACTGTAAAACTGAGTAACAATATTTGCACAATTATATAATAAAAATACTGCTATAGTTTACTATACTTATAATAAAATATTGACTGAATGCGAATGAAATATTCAGCAGTTTTATCAAAATAGGCAATGCAAAATAATTTATTGTAATATTGAAAAAGCCATTTAATGTAATTTTGAGTAGGTACCTTGTTTTACTGTGTGAGTCAATGGGAAACTGTCAAAACTTTTGATGATGCTACATTTTAAAGCAGCTTACGATAATACTGCCCCCGAAGCACAAATATATTGATTTTGTTCAATAAAAAAGTTCTTCAAACGTCAAAAGATATTAACCTTAAATCAATCAACGATCAAGGTTAAAATTTTGCTTCTTTACAATCATGAAAAGTAAAACTTGCAAGTTGTTTTACTTTTTCTGTTGCCCATCGCCGCCGGCAGAAAAAGTAATGGTTATCAAATTAATGAAATTTTTAATATCTTCTATTAGTATTTTAACACAAAATTAAATAATATTTTTAATTTATTATGTCGACATATATTACGTTAATAGATTCAATGTTAATTAATTTATTGAATGATAATGGTTATGTTCAATTTATAACCTTTAATAAAAATCCTTTTTACTTTTATTCAACCAAACAGCACATATCCATGGCTTAAGTAATTTCCAAGCTTTGAAAAGAAAATAGCATGCTACTTTTTATTTGTAAAACTAACTTTGGGAAAGTGATAATTATTGAAAAACAATTCTCATAAATTTTCTACTTAAAATCCCCTCGTGATCAAAAACCTTAAAATTAGTTTCACGTTATACTTTAAAATACATTTTTAATAACATATCTACTTATTTAATCAAATATTTATGAATTTTACTGTGATTACTAAAATTTTGGCAACTGATACGTTTATTTAAGCGAAACTGCACGTATTCATTCAAACCTTCCAATTTAAATTTGTCGCCCTACTAAAAGATAGATGGGTTGTCTTGTTTTGGTTTTTATTGATTGAGGTCACTAATTTGATTTGACTTCATATTGCACAGTTCTAAAATTAAATTATTATTTATCTTTGTATAGCAGTTGGTTGATTACAAAAGTAAGTTTTAATACGTTAAGTCTTAAAATAAACATTGATTGACATTTTAATAGATAATAGTAGTTCGAAAACTTGTTCAATTCAATAAATTAATCTTGGTTAATTTTATAGGTATGTACGGTCGCTGAGTTAAGATGTAAGTTTAAGTTTAGTAAACCAGTAATGTCTTTATTCAATACATAAATAAACACTCAGGTACTAAGCAATCATTATTTATATTTAATATTTAAAATATATTTGAAAAATCTAAATAGAAAACGCTAGATGGAAAAATTAAAATCAAAATATAGCAAAAAAATTGGGCCAACAAGAAAACAGCTATCAAGATTTACATTTTAAAGAAATGGTTCTCATTACTACATATCAAATTTTTAGCATAAACCAAAAAATGCACAAACACTTTTTTGAAACTAAAATATTTAAGTTATCACAATATATAAATACACCGTATGTATATTATCGCAAACGTTTTCACCATACTATGGCATCATCAGGCGCTAAACTAGAAAGAGAAACGAGAAAACTCCGTATTTATCGACAAATTTCCAAGAGAAAAGGGAGAGGGTAAGAGGGGGGTAATTTTAAAAAAGTATTAAAAACGAGATTTTGTGTCCGAAAAAGGTTGGTTTTTAAACATTTTAGTTTCGAAAAAGAGACGGTCATTAGCCTAGTTTGTTAGCTGAATAACTGCTAACATTAAGGTACTCGGTTCAAATCCGGGGAGAGTCTAAAATTTCTTATGATCTCTGGGTTAATAACTTGTCTTTATCAACAACAAAAACCAGAGTTACTGGCACATCTGAGATAAGCCTAGCAAGCTACCTTGGATGTAAAACAATAAATATGCTCATAGAACTAATAGTAACTTCGGAACATCACTGAGGTTGCTATTAAGTAAAAACAGGTCGCAGACCTAATTAAAGAAGAAGAAGAAGAAGAAGTTTCGAAAAAGGAAATTGTATTTTTTGGATTTTTTTTCGCCATTGTGTTTTTTGAACACCTGAAAGATCAAGCGATAGCGACCACTCAACAGCAGCAACAAGATAAGTTTTTACCTTATTACTTTCTTTTCGTTTTTTTTCATCTGTAAAGTTAAACAACAGCGATATATATTTTTGATAATTCGTCGATATAGCCAACGCTTGCTTCAAATATTTTTTGATTTTTTGATCTAGTTTTGAGCTCAAGCACCCTTTTAAATATTCCAATTTATTGGAAGTATCTCATTTTTAAGAATTGCTGGGTGAATGTTTAGAGCATCGGTCGTTGCAGATGTCCCTTCCGGGTTCACTCCCCATAGTAGGAACATTTGTTTTTGTTACGAGAGAAAGTGCGCAGACTTGTTGCAGTTACGCCGGATTCATCCCTGGCTTCCGCAAAGAAAAAAGTTAGTTTTTTCATCTTGGGTATCCTCACGAAATGAAAGGTTGAGGATTTCGATTTTCAACCGTGTGGGAAAGAAGAAATTGTTGGGTCTTCTCTAAAGAGTCCCAGCCATCCATCTTTTCATAGCTTATGCAGATGGAAGCGTATAAAAAAAATAAATATTAAATATTTAATAATTTAAAATATTTAGGATGTACATACCTACCTACTTGTCATTCTGGGACATATACGTAGTTTAGATGTTTGAATTTCTAACAATAAAACGTAGCAAAGAAGATACCATAAAGCAACATCTGAGAAAGTTAAGTGCTGCTGAAAGTGTCGGTTTGCCATTAAAAGGAATAGTGTAGTTTTTATATTAAGTAAATGCTTACTATAATTGGTTTTTTTTGTAGATGTAATGCAAACAAATGAAAATGGTTTCCGCGTCATGCATAATCCACGTATAGTTTAAACTTTTAATACTTTTCCACGAGAATAGTAAACATGGCTGAAACCTGAGATTAATTTATTATTGTAAGTTGAACTCGAGATAGATATTTATAGAAAATTGTTTTAATGTAATAATTAAGGGAGACGACGTTTTCAATTAGCAAATCAAGTGTAGAAAGCATAATACATTATTGATGCCGTAGAAATCTTAACAGATTGAAATAATACAATGAGGAGAAATCAATCGATACACTTAAATAAAGTGATTATGTACGAATATTTATTTCAGATTGAAATAAATTTGTTTGAGTCAATTTGAATCGATACCTTTTAATATTTAAGTAGCCGAATATTTAAGTAGTGCTACTTTTAGATGTTTCAAAAGCATTGAGCGTAGTGTGCTTTTGTGATATTAAATGATAAAAGCACAGGTGAAAGATATAGCATCACTTGACATAAGAAAAACAGAGAGGAAATATAAATGGTATGTTTATTGATCTAGTACTAGCATGTACCTGAAGCACACAGCTCTATATTACACCTGCCTATCTTACAGGTAACCAATCTAATAAGTCAAAATTCACTATCAATTACTTACCCAAAATTTGCATACTAACTGCTATGATTAATTTATTTAACTTGGAATTTAATAATAATTAGTAATGTTTATGTTTTATTGTTAACAAATGACGTTATATCAGGTCATCTATCAAGCTCACCAACTGCCTACTTCGAGAAAAAATATAATCGTTGCGATTTATCCTGAAATTCATCATAAAAAATATTTTCTTCTTTTAAATGTTTTTCTTGTTTACTTTTACTTTTTTATTACATGTTGACTTTAAAAAACATTACCAGCATTTTAAATGAGAAAAAATGTTTTTGAAACATTCATTCGGAAGTAGAGAGTAGTTAATAGCATCTTACATCGCAAGCAAACTGTTAAAAAAATTTAATTTCTAGATAAAAGTTTAATTTATAGTTCGACTTAATATGATGTGTACTTTGGTATACCAAAAATCTGATAGGTTCTTAAGTCATCAACACGATAGTATGATTATTTTGTAAGAGAAAAATATTACAATGCAGTATTTTATGAACCCACATAGTACTTTGTGTTTATTTTGGCAAGTATGCCTCAAGTTTAGATTAAATAAAGGTTACATAATATAGAGATCTTTTTGAGAATTAAATTGCTTACAAAAAGTCTGTGATAGTATTAACAATGCAGAAAAAATATATTGTGGTGTTTCAAAATGGTTCGCACCCACCCTATACATTTTGTTAGAAAATTTTATTTTAATAATTTTAAGTTGTAAGATTGAAAAATTGGAGAGGTGGAGGCGAATGACATCAAGTTGAATGCTTTTTGCCACGAGTCGCCGCAAGAGTAGGCGGTGCGACTTTTGGCTCGTTAATTATTGAGATTTTTGTTTTAATTAATTTGAAGTTGTGAGTTATAATTTTTGAGTTAAATAAAGTGATTTTTATGCGTTCGCATGGTTGCGTATTATTTAGAATTTTGATATTTGAATGTTGGATTTTTTCATAAGTGGCTATTGAGCGGTAGCAAATTAATTTGGTTGATAAATTAGACGAAAAGCAATTAAAATTAAAAATTGAATTTAAATTATTTAAAATTGAAAAATTTAAAATTACATTGATTTGGATTTGGATAAGCATAAAAGTAAGAGTACGAGCCTAGTAAAATTTTATTTTACATTGAATTTTTGGAAATACGATTTATTTATTTTTACAAGAAGAAATTTTTTTATTTAATTATTTTTTTTGAAGACGCTTAGAATCCTTCCCCTGAAAGTTATCCAAGGTGTCCGCAATTCGTCCGGTGTCTGGAGATTCCACAGCAATATATTGCGGTGATATCCCTTCTAAATTAAAGTTGTTACCGATTTCCTAATTTTGACTTAAATGCTGACTTGTATTTTAATTAGTTTTTCTATTTAAATACGACGCGACTTACAATGAAAAAATTAATTTTTGTTAAGCCGGTAAAACTCTAATTTCCTTACATCCATTAAACATCTCCTCTTATTAAAGCTATAATTTTTGAAATTATAAAATAATGAAAATATGAAATAAATGAATATTCATTCGTAATAAATGAATTTTCATTCAGAAAATTTGAAATGAATTTTCATTCATTTATTACACTTTATTAAAATTATCGAATGAATAATGTTTTTTTTATAATCAAAATTAGAGAACAGGTTATTATGAATAAATTAAAATTTAGTAAACAATAATAGTAGTAATAGCAATTTGAAATAAACCAACTAAACAAAATGATAAAAATATGAATTTTAACTGTTAAGTAAAGAATACGTACTTACATAAAAAAATAATATTTGGTTTGGATTTTGGACTAAGAATATTTGAATAAACAAGAAAAATAAAATGAAAAATGACAAAAAATTTTTAAACACTTAAGAATTTTTTAAAAAATTACCTTACAAAAAATGATAAAAATTTAAAATGAAAACTTTTTAATACAATATAAAGGCTCTTATTTCACGATTATTTCCGATTATCAGTCGTATATAACATAAGAAAAACGCAAAAATAATGAGAAGCAAGAAAAATATACCAAACAAATTGAAAAATTAGTTTGTAAATTGAGTTTATTTATTTTAACATTACATACTACTAACTACCACACTATATTCACTTAAAAAATTCATTTCTTAGGTTCTTTTTCTATTAAATAGGAATGTGCATAAAAGTTAACAATCGTTCATGTGATTAGCAGCTTCAAAGAGAAAAATAGCCAACATAGTTCCTTTGTACTACATTTGTACTTCTTAGGTAATAGATAAAATGCAGGTAATACAACAAGACAGAGTTTGAAATAAACAATTAATTTGTACTGGCTACTTCAAACAACTGAATGTGCCCAACAGGTCAAATGGTTCAAATATACTGCAAAATTTACTAAAGCTTAATGATATGTAAAATAACCACATAATAAATAATGCTAGTTCAGTTATATTACCGAATTCAGCATAGATACAATTTACTTACTTTCTATTTCCGCCATATTTTTAACCGATTTCGAAAAAGGAGGAGGTTATCAATTCGGTTGTATTTTTTTTTATGTTTGTTACTTCAGAAGATAAACCGGAAAAACCGTCAAACTTCTCCTCAACTCTCTTCAAAATTGGCTTAATAATGCATTAAGTACCGAGTACCTGTACCTGTTTTATATTACCTGTTCTTGCCCGGTGGGTTACAATCTTTTCTTAAGTACCCTACTTTTATTAATCTTCTAAGTAGTACGTTAAGTATAAGGTATATACATTTATATCAACTATGATCTGATTTTTAAAATTCTTTTTACGTTTAGTAGGTCTACCCATACTCACTTTCGATAAATAGTTACGAAACGCAACATGCACTAAAAAGGATGAAATAAAAAATTTAAAAAAAAAATAAAACCGACTTCAAAAAAAACTACTGTGAAAAGAATGCACTAAAAAGTAAAAAATAATTACGTTATTTAGTTACTTCAACTAGCTGGCTTAGGCGGCCAATTATTGTAATCTTTGCAGTCGGTGCCGGCCAAGCTCTTAAAAAATTTAGTTTTAGTAATTTAGCCAGCTTGGCTGGCACCGACTGCAAAGATTACAATAATTGACCGCCTATGTCAGCTAGTTGAAGTAACTAAATAACGTAATTATTTTTTACTTTTTAGTGCATTTTTTTCACAGTGGTTTTTTTTAGATCAAAATATTTTGAAAATTAGCCACTTTAGGTGGTTTAAGGTAAAGGGTTTTGCTCTGCATTCTTAGGCTTCATCGGCTTCTAAATATATCTACATTTTGTTACATTCGTCGTGCATCCGGATACGCAAGTTTTTGAGGGATTTCCAAGTGATCTAGTTTAGATAGAAACCAACAGCAGATTTTTCTTTCAATTCTAGTGAGGTGACTGGCGATTTTCTATTTGCTCCGAAAGATGTTTTGGATGTTAACTATTTGTAATCTGATTTTTCTGCTTTATACCGCTGTTGCCTCTCTCGCTCTCTCCTCACGGTAGACAATGCTAATAAAATTAGAAATAGTTCTCAACTAGGATTTATACAGTTTGTCATGAAACACTCTACTTCGTTGATATATTATGTACATATAATTATGTTAATATGTTGAGTATGTATTTTTTGACTTTTTAAGGAGCCTATATTATTTTAGCTTAAGCAACTATTTGTTGCTAACCATAAAAGCTAACCTTTCTGAAAAATTAAAAATATGTGAGTTTAATCAAAAGTAAAAATGATAATTTTATGTTATACCTATTATAACAAAAAGGAAACTTCATAAGACGATTGTTAAGTTGACAGTGAATAACGTAGAGGAAACAGTGAGAACTGAGAACGCAAATATTATTTATTAGGGTTAACAATTATTGCACCACAGATGTACGCAATATAATATACGGTAATGTGAATATTACACAGTTGACGTATAAAATTATCTTTATATTCAAAGTTTGGTTATACATATGGGTTTTTAATAGCCAAAATTAATTTTCAGTTTATTTACAAGTATATTAAATTTATTTATAATTAACTAATCTTGTTAATTAAAATTTGCATTTTTAATCATGTATATACGTTAATTAATTTTAATAATTAAATTTTATATTAATTACACAATCATACAATGAAGATGAAAGATAATATAACTGTAAATAACAATTAAACTTGGGGTTACAAGTGTAACATCTATTTGAAGTTGACTTTTACATTTTATTGTCAAGTAAAATAAATTGTTCCTTTTTTACTGTTGTTTGGAAATTGGATCAAGATGTCTGTTTTACTATTTTATACAAAAGAAAAAATCTTATTTAAGGTTCGAATTTTTAAGATTATTTTTTATTTTTCGGATTTGCAAATACAATAACTATTTCTATTCTGGTGTAAATAACATAATTTTCGTCTATATATTTTTATTCTACTCCAACTTATTATTATTTAAAAATGCAATTTTGATATTATAGATTTTATACTTTTTAAAACACCTTATAGAGCTGTTTTAGTGTGTTAATCGTAGTATATGTTATTCATCAAGTTATAATTAAAATAAAAGTTGAATCTACTTTGCTTTATGTAATTTGTAATTATACTTCTGCAGGTAACTGCAACTAAAGTTAAAATTTAATAAAACCAAACTTCCTTGCTAAATCACAAGTTCAATTAACCCAAGTACTAATGCTAAGAATATCATTATCTTCTGTGCAAGACAACATAATTTGAGTGCTTCTGTACATAAGCTTTTTGCTGTAATTTTTCAACATATAAAGCAGGATTCGTTACTTAAAATGAAATTTTTATATATGCATTTTTCAATGAATTGTATATTGTATACCAAACACGTCAGAATGTTACACTAGTACTTTTACATATTATATTTCATTGGTGTAGTTTTCTATAACTAAAATAGAAACGTTTTTGTATGTCTTTACATTTTTAACATCAAATTGTAAACTTTTAAATGAGTTTAAATTTTGAAAGTAGAAATTTAATTCGGTAAAAATAATTTATTTTTAATTCAATTTTATTGCAAAAAGTTTTCAAATTTTTTCATACTGTTATAAATGAAAAACTGTGCAGCAGGGAAAATATTTATAAGCATATTTCCATAATCAAATGTATTCAGTCAATAATCACTTTTTGGTATATGATTGAGATGCAATCCAGAGCATGGAATTTGTTACTATGATACTACAATGCAATCTCAATAATCTACACTATTTAATGTAAGACTATAGTCAAATTATTACACGTTTGAATCAGCAAATGTCTCTAAATACCTTACAAAAAATTCAAAAGTGGTAAGTTTTTAATTTTAATTTTATTTTGCAAAATTAAAAGATAAATTTATTACTACATAATGAAAATATTTGTTTGAACACAATTTTCATTGAAATTAGCTGCAGGTTTACCACATTGGATTTATGAATTACGAGTTCCGGATATCGACTCCTTTCTTAAACGCGATAATCATGAAAGAACTGAAACAAAATCGGTTGCAAAAATACAAAAACAATTTTTGGTGTAACAAAACATTGTGAATTTTTTTGGCATTTTTTCGACGACGTTAGTACGTTATACAGGGTGTTCCCGTGACCGTAGAGAACCTTTGAAGTGGCGATAAAGGACACTTTTCGAAGACAAATTTTCAAATAACATTTTTGAACAAGTCCAATATTAAAGCAATATTTTGAATTTCTGATTTCAAACGGCTATAGTTCCGATATTATTAATTTTTTAGACTTAATAGATTAGACCTTTTTTAAAGATCATTTACTTATCTACAAATTAGTTTATATCTTCTTATCGTCTAGAATAAACGGTTTTTGAGTTATAAATTAATTAAGGAAAAAAATGTTAAAAAAATTCTGATTTTATTTTTTTTACTTTTCTTGTGAACTCTGTATCTCTTAAATGAGACGTCTTAGAAAGAAACTAACGGCCTAAACCGAATAAGAAATTTAACGGGCTACAACTTTGGTAAAATAAATTTTTTTGGGAAACCAACCGTTTTCACAGAAATTCTGAAAATAATGGACAAGGTGTAGGTAAAACAGAAATAAATTCACAACATTTTTAAAAATCTCATTTGTTTTACAATTTGTTTTAATGTCAAAACGTATTTGAGCGTTTAACGTTTGAGTGACATTGTTATAAAGCGCATTAGTTTATCGTTAATTGCTTTGTTAATTTATATTGTTTATTTATTACTGTTAATTAGTTCGATATTTATGTTTTTTAAATCTCTACGGTGAATCTACGGTCACGGGGACACCCTGTTTATAGTACGTTAATACTTGACTTTTAGGCGCTTGATGTTTAAAATTATACTATGCATACAAATAAAAATACTACCAATATAAATAGAAAATAACTTAAAAAAAGTTAAAGTATTTTTGTGGTATTTAGTAGTATGTGAAGTTAAAATAATCAAACCTAACAAAATGTTAAAATAATAAAATTTTAACTGCTAAGTAAAGAATACATACTACAAAGAAAACATAATATTTAAAAAACACTAAAATAACAATAATTCACATTTAACAGGATTGAACTTAGAATATTAGAATAAACAAGAAAATAAAATTCTGAAAAAATTACGCTATAGAAATAATAAAAATTACTTAAAAATAAAAAAACTCTGTAACATAATATAAAGGCTCTTATTTCACGATTATTTTCGATCATCAATCATGTATTACAGTAAAAATAATAAGAAGTGAGAGCAAATCTTAAGCGCGATAATCACGGAAGTACTCACTTCTTGTTATTTTTACTGTTATACATGACTGATGATCGAAAATAATCGTGAAAAAAGGGCCTTTATATTATGTTACATAGTTTTTTATTTTTAAGTAATTTTTATCATTTCTATAGTGTAATTTTTTCAGAATTCTATTTTCTTGTTTATTCTAATATTCTAAGTTCAACCCTGTTAAATGTGAATTATTGTCATTTTAGTGTTTTTTAAATATTATGTTTTCTTTGTAGTATGTATTCTTTACTTAGCAGTTAAAATTTTATTATTTTAACATTTTGTTAGGTTTGATTACTACCAATATATTTATTTAATCTTAACTAAACAACAATAACGATTGCATTACATGGCGGAAATTTAGGGTTCAAATGCAATATAATGACTTTGGAATTACTTATCTAGGATACATACTATAAGGTAACCTCATTAAGATGGCACAGACAGTCTCTGTATAGTCAAAAATTTTTACAATTTACATAATAGGTCTTACATTTTATAAGTATTTGCTTAAGTCTGACCAATTGACGTGAAATCAAATTGCTAATAAAAAGGATTTCATAGTTTTGGTTTTATTAAGGAGGATAATTTAATTCATAGTTAAAAAAGGAAATATAAGATGTAATTTTTATTCGAAATATAAAAAACGGATTTTGTTGGTATCTAATAAAAATAGCAACTTGCTTATTTGGCAAACGTTTTATTTTACGATACTGAGCCAACATAAAAAACAAAAAAGCCTTTAAAAATATAGAGTAGTAAATCAAAACTTTTCCAATATTTGTTAAGTATTTGGTGTGTTTTACAACTGTAAAAGGATAATAAACGATTCAATCGAGGCGTAAATGCGGTTCATAATGTCTTCAGAAATCACAACTTGAAAAAATATTTAAATATTCTAATTCCCAAGTCAACAAAGTTTGGAAATATAAAAAAAATAAACATGACAAAGATTAATGTGAAAAATATTTACTGTTCTTAACCAGTAGAGGAAAAGCAATGCTCGAACCTCTGTAATTAGGGTTTATTTCAGAATAACTTTCAGCAGTTTAGACAAAACTAAATAATACTAAGCTTTATAGAACTTTTACTTTATTTCAAATTATATTTAGAACGTAAATAATTATCCTAAAATTGAACTGAAGAATATTTATTACTGCAAAAAATTTTACAAGCCAGTTAACATGAATATTTAAATTTTGACAAAGAATTATTAGACAAACGTTATTTATCAAAATTAGATTGTTAAGTAACTAATGAAAGTTTGTTTTAAAGAAGTTTTAATTAATGGTTTGCTAAATGAAATATAATTAAGATAAACGACATTTAAATGGGATATGAAAGCTGTCATACACAAGGAATCAAGAAAAATTATAGTTAACTAATTTTTGTAAAAATTTATTTATGAAATTGAGTTCAGAAAGAAATAATAAACTAAGAAGTAATTTCCGTCAAGTACTTCTATATGTGCATACATAATATGAGCTATGTATCAAAAAACAGAATCCGTTCCGTGCTATCGATTCTTATTTGTAATTTTTTCAAAATACGCTGGATTTTATTGCCTACTTCATTCTTTTTAGATGTTTGAGTATTTAGGCAATTTTATTAAATTAAGTATCTTAGCCAGGGAATATTTGACGAGTTCCGCATCGTTTTAATAAACAAGATTGAATATAAATATTCTTAAGGTACTTGATATTAAATTTTATTGGTTTGCGTTTTTAGTGATCTTAAGTAATTTTTAGTATAGCTGCTAACTTAGACATTAATTTTATAATTTTTAAAATTAATTTCGTAGTAATTTTAATTTTATATCTTTTTGTGCCACTCATGCAGGGAATCTAATGATTTTGGGGCTCGAGATAAGCGTTTAAAAATGTATCTTGGACAATAAAAAGCTTTTTATACTTTTCTTATTGCATGCGAAAACCTCCAAGTACAATATTGTACTTATGTTGAAGTACCATAAAAAAGTAGTAAAAGTTATTACCACAAACTACGGTCAAGTGTTACAACAAGAATTTTTTTGCTCAATTTCCTTGCTTTAATTCTAATATTATCCGCACCTTTATTAATTGATTGTAAAATTAAAAAATATTTACATTAAACTAAAGTAAAAGGCATATAAACAAACAATACTGTGCTAAAGCTATTGTTTCATTTTTTAAACGCGGATTTGTTACAGGTCCTTAGGCTTAAGATTTGGTTTTTTATTGCCAACTTAGGGCCACTTATACAGTGCTAATTTAATAGCCGTTTAAATCAAATTTAACTTAAAACCAGGTTTAACTATTTTTTCACCTTGCTCAGTCATAGTTTAAGAATTAAACTAGGTTTGGACCAAGTTTAAGTTAAACCATCGAAGTTGATGGTTTAAGAGCAGTTTATAGATGAAACATAACCTAAGCATTATATTGTATTTTTAAAATAGACTTTTTGGGAGAATAAATGTGCAAGCTATATGCGATGCAAAATTTAAAATTAGAACTCTAGTTTGTAGATGGCCAGGATCCAGTCATGATTCTACTATTTTCAATAACTCTAGAATTAGGGCTAAATTTGAAAATGGCTTGATGGGTGATAGTTTAATAGTAGGTGCAGAACGGTTGTACCATGGTGGATTACTATATCTTGTAATCTGCGAGTTTAATAATAAGTATTGATTATTGTGGAAAAAAACTACATAGTTTTAATTTTACTTATATTAATAATTAAACTTAATTTGATTTTGAGTTTCTAATATAGTATCTATCTGCCAAAAAATAATGTTACTTCTATTTTGATAATAGTATTTATAAGAAACTTGGTAAAATTTAAATTTGTACTAAATTTTCAAATTACACTATATTACGAGTATTAAACTATTGTAGTTTATTGTTTAACAATGTTGTTAAACAACATTTAAGAGATTTAAAAAATCAAAATAAGACGGACGCTTCGTATAATTTACAAATGTTAAAATATTCTCGTTAGTAAATAATACCAAATTAGTTAAATATAAAACAAAATCCCTAGAAATTTTAATACCAACCATACAAATTACTGCTAAACTGTAGATTATTTAAACCCTTCTTAAACTTCATTTATACAACACGTACGTTTTTAAACGTCGTTTATAAATTAAACCAAGTTTTACAAAACTCGAAATTAAACTCACACTGTGCAAGAGTGGCCGTTAGTGGGTCTCGCATCTATGCGCTCAAAGATTAATTTTGTGCTGGTATTCGAAGGCGGTTGCAAACACTTTGTTTTAGTCTGTCTTATCCTGATGATAACTTCTAACAGAAATAACCTGTAATCAGTAGGTAGAAATTTCGTTTGTGAGATGGTAGGTTACAAGAATAAAACTAATACTAAATAGTGTAAATCTAAACACTAAAAGCTGTTGTGTAGTCAAAAGAAATATGGTGTATTAATTTAAAAATTTTGAGAAAATACATTTGATGTATTTTATATATTATCAGATATACATTATAGTTATAGCTACAAATTTTAGATCAATCATTTTCATTCGCGTGTAAGTTTTAGAAATGTAACAAAGGATCAGAAAAGAGAACTGAAAACTTGTAATGTAGTAGCTGGATTGTCGAGTACAATATTGAAAAGAATTGAATAGATTAATTTATTATGAAGTAAAATAATTAAACTTAAGCACTATTATTTGATAAGTTATTGGCAATCGATAAACTTAATAAAAAAAACGTTGTACAACTAGTTACAGTTTGATTACATTAAGTTACTGTAACTATAACTATATTTCAATATTTTACATTATAATGTACTAGGTATGATAATATCATATTATGCAAAAATAAAAAAATACTTCTTCATTATACTATACGTTTATTGTTTTGGTAGGTTTCCAATATTTTTTTATATTAATGTTGTTATTGATTTAGAAAAAGTATTAAATACACTAGTAAGCTACGGAACTCAATCATGTTCATTAAAGCTTGATATCAAGAGAGCCATATATAGTTATTAGTTGAGATATCCTCTGAAGCTGATATGACCCCCTGGAGTTGGAATGTAGTAAAGTAAAGCTAGCAGTTTAGATCGCATCAATTTTAGGACAAATTAACTACAAATTAAAATGATGTTTAATATATATGTATACCTGTTTATACGTCAATAAAAATCAAATTTTTTGTTATATTCCCTTAAGTTTAGGAAAAAGACTACTAATTAAATTGTGCTGCCATATCTAAAAATCGAAACAATTTTAACATCAGAACCACCTCAATAGTTTTTCAAATATCGTTTTTAGTAAACTTGGGTTTTATTTAATTTCAAATCAATACATTTTACTCTTGTATACCAAGTATTTTACTTCAACAGCCCTATTTGCGAAATTCAACCAGTAATTAATGATCTATTTAATGTAAAATTTAACATATTACTATTTTGATAAAAAGTAAAAAAATATTAAAAAAGCTCTGTAGCATTAAAGATACCAATATTTGCAAGGCTTGTATACAAAAATGGATTACAATGAACTTATCTCAAAACAATTCACGTAAAGTCTAAAAAAACAATTAAATAATTTAATGATGTTCTGTCTCTGTTCTTATCAAATATTTAGTTGACTATTAGTGTATCGACCAATAAGAAGAGCTTCTATTTTTGTTTTATTTCATTCAAACTAGATTAGTCTACATATTTTTTTAGGTTGGTAAATACGTTAACCAATCAAAGTCTGGTTACGAAAAGAAACAGAAAGACAGATAAAGTTTTGTACTTTGTAAGGTCTAGATTTTATTTTGATAATAATATGTTTTATCTTTAATTTAAAATGTTGCAAAAATTATGGTATTATGTCGCAAACAAATCAAACAAACACTACAATAGCGTTTAATATTAATAATCGTTTACAACCTTCTGAGATTAAATTTAATACTTAACATAATATAGTAAACCAAACGCATGTTTTTTCTTAAAAATGGCAAAGCACATAAAAAAACTTGTTTTCTTTAGCGCAGCTTCAAAGAGCAAATAAAAATGCGTTACTGATCTCATTGTATTTTCTGCAAATAAAAGATACCTGATATTGTGCTGTTCACAGTATAAAATAGGATGAAATAGATAATCTTATTGATAGAATAATATTGAAAACTTTCGAGCTAATAAAACTTGAAAACTACATAATTTAAAAATGTGTAGCTAATAGATTGGATTAAATTGTTCTTAACCAACTTTTTTAAAATAAAAACTTTTCTAAAAGTAGATTTTAAAAATTGTAATTGTAGTCTTTGTTAATGTAAGTTTTGAATTTCGACGAAGAATAAACATCGCAATAACTTGAAATCAAAAGCAAAGAGTGAATACAAAAGATCTGCGAACAAAGCTAGCGATGAACAGAAACCATACGAATTAACGTTGATATTTCTTTAGAACTTTATTATTCGATATTTTAGCCATGTATATGCTAAAGAATATGATTAAAACATTTCTTTTATCAAAAACTAATTGCATAAAATAATTTTGGATTTGTTTTTATATCGAATATAATAATCCTACAAAATAGACTTAGGAAGTATACATTTATTTTCATTTGTAAAAACTACAATAAATCAAAAGCTGCGTGTTAGCTGATTTATTGTGGAAAATCCTCGTTTTCAGTCACGCACCTAAATGAATTTATTTACCAGTGTTCAGTTGTTGGAGAAGTACTTTTTGTACATGTTTTTCTAGTTTTCCAATAAAAATTATCTTATTGTTAACAATTAGATGAGAGATTTTATTAAGAGCAGTTATAAATTAGCAGAGTAATATTTTATTAACAATTAGAACAAAACCATGTAATTTAATGCTAAATTGATATTTAGAACACTAGAACTGGAATAGTCGTTAAAGGGTGTTTAAAATTCTACAGCACAGTCAAAATCATAACGTCGGCACAAGATTTACGTTTAAACAATTTTCAGGTTTATGATTTTTAAAACAATTGTCAATTTAAAAGAATATGTCTACCAAGTATAGATATAAACATTCATTTTAAATTTCTAAATAAAATTAGACATAAGACTTGTATTTTAATAAAAATCGGTTTTACTTTAGAATTGCTGAAACAAAATCCGAACACTTAAAAATATATTGCTTTTGATGAATTGTTAAATATAAGGGTGATACCAATGATGACTAGTAACTTAACTCGGCTTTAAATTTAACAAACTTATAAAAAAATGTCTGTTAGTACCGGTAAGCCATTAGAAACATTATCGAATAATTTTAAAGGTTTGCTGAAAGTTTTATAATACCGGTCATTTTTCATGATCTTTTATATTCTGAAAAAAGAAGAGACATCATTAATATGTGTGCGGATGAAGTATTTTTCTTTCTAGATAAAAATTATACTTTATCTCTTATAACTAGAAGAGCAATTAATTTACATCCTGTATAGTTAAACATGGAAATTGTTGAAGTTTTCATCTGGTATTCTAAGTAAGTTAGTTACCCCTACTAATTTAGAAGTAGGTACTTTCTACAACTCATTCTTTAGGTCAACCAACATTCACTCAGACCCAAGTTAAAAAAATTAGGTAACAAAACAATTTGCAGTTTTGTAAACATTTAAAAATCTAAACAAAACAAGATGAAAAATTATTTAAAATGAAATTAACAATAAATTTTTATTCTGAAGTTCTAAACTCAATTATTATAATAATATAATATCACATTATCACAAATTTGTATTTCCATAAAATTACTAAATATTATTATTATCAAAATACGAAAATCGACGATGTTAGCGCTTTCAGGGAGTCAAGTTAAAAACAATTCGTTAAGCTGAAATTTTAGTTTTCACCAGTAACGATGATTAGAAAAGTTTAGTCTGATAAGTTTCCAAGTATTAATTATTATAAAATCATCTATTACGTCACAAACTCAGAAACTCGATTATCTAAAAAATAATCGATACCAATGGTAAATAATAGCACTCTGCTTTTTATTAAAGGTTACGAGTAAACGTTGTAAAATTAATTTTATTACATGAAATAATCAAACTTAAAATTTTTCTTTTTCGTATTATGAAAATATTATTTTACTTTAGTGCCAGTGACGGTCGGCGTTAAAGTATAGTAAGTTTGCAAATGTTCGTACATATTGTGGTGATTTTTTGTACAGTCAACCCGCAAGTCCAGATCGCGGTCATTTTATTTGTTTTATGTATTGCAAATAAGTTACAATTCATTCAGAGGAAAATTAAAAAGGCTAAATTTTATACTTAAACACATCCGCAACACATTTTTTGATTGTAATTTTTATAAACGTTAGAATGAATGTTATTTGTGCAAAAATATCATTCGAAAACGATCTACGAAAAAGAAAAGAATATTAATTTGTGCAACATCCTGTACGTAGTTGAAGAACTTACGGGGTATAAATTTTCTTAAGGTTGAAACCAGGTCTTCCATAGCGCTTGAATGCAAGGTGGACGCAAAAAAATTGGCGTAGTGAGTTTTTAATTTGCGAATAGTATAATTTTTACTTATAAACTAAGTAAAAATTAGTTTTGAATCCATAAAAGAGAATATTTGTGAAGAATCGTCAATTTCAGTAGATAAGTGCTAAAAGTATAAAAATTTGAAGAAATCGTAAGTGAAATATTACGACGGTCAAAGTTGGAAGCGGTGGCCATTTTGGAAAGCATTAAAGGATTTTGATGCTAATGCAAATTTACTTACCTACGTTGAATGTAAAGTTAGTTAAATTGGATATTATTGAAAACTGGATCAACGATGTTGAGATTGATGAGTTTCAGTCTGATGGAATTCGAATAGAAAAACTGCACCAGATGGTCTGCTAAATTTTGTTCTTGACAACACATGTGATACTCGCTGGCACAGAATGAAATGATGATCGACAAGACGAGGCGCGTACCCGATCATGCACGAGATTTATACAAGGTATTGGAAAATTAAAAAGTTCCATAGTAAAAACATTTTATTATAAATAAAAAACCAAAACTTGTAATTACATTATAAAATTTTATTATTAGCTACACATTTAACACACACCAACAAATAAGTTTGAGTACAGTAAATAAAATTTCAAAATCAGTGGTCGAACATAATTATACACTACAAAGCCTAATAGCGAGATTTGTCGCTATTAAAATTTTCCATTGAATAAACCAACATTTTTTTTTGTTATTTAAAAATAAGAGTTTTTATTTGCTCGCAAGATAGACGGGGTGACCTACAGGAATTCGCTACTGGGTGTTTCAAGCTCTATCGAATCCACTAAGCTAGTCGAGGTAATTTTAGGATGGAAAAGGTTTTTTAATAAAATACCACCACAATATATTGAACTATTTTTCAAAAAAAAAGTATAACAAAAAATTTTTGTCACGCATAATAAAGAACATATTTAAGAATTGCAAATATTAACAGTGATAAACGACTAATAATTTTGAATATCTCTTAATTCGTTTGAGGTAATTTCAAGAATTTATTGTTATTCGATCTGATTTTACTTAAATTTTATGCAGATTAACAAACTTAATGTAAGTAATGTAAGAAACATTCTGTTTCATAAAATGCAATATGTGTGCTCAACTCCATGAGCTTTATAAAATGATAACATACATCTTGAATTTCAGGATTTGTGTAACGTTCCATTTACTCTGATAGGAAACCAAACATTCAAGAGGTTTAGCTAGCACTTAGAAGCGATATGGTTAACGTTTTAGAAAACTTGAGATAAAATGCTTTTAAAAATTACATACTTATTTAGCCCAAATAGTTATATATTAAAAAATAATAAGAAATTATTTAAGTCTTTAAGGTGTGACTTTAGCCATCACAAATTATAGTCACAGTAGTTATCACAAATCTTTCAATATTCGCATAGTAATTCAATCTAGTAAATTAAATTACAAACAAAATTGAAATAATTTCTACTCGAAGAACAAGAAAGCAAATTTTTCTACACTAGATTTCCTTTTACAACATGTTTAAGAGATTTCCTATGATTTCTTTAATTCTCTAAGATTTCGTTGGGTTTCCTAGATTTCCTTGAATTTTCCTTTACTTGTATACCAAATTTTTTCAGCAATTCCTCCGTTGTTGCTGCTTAAACTTAGAAATATATAATTACAAATTTATGATAAAACAAAGAAAGTAGTATGCTTATCTGTAGCATAATTAGAAAAAAAATATTTTATGAAGTAACTTTCTAATAACGAAGTATTAAATTACACTTTGTAAAATTATCTATAGTACCGGTTCACGGTTAAGCAAAAAAGGATAAAAGAAATTTGTTATAGAAACCCAAGGTATTGAATTCGCATTCTGATCAATTAAAAATATTTCAAGAATGTGTATACAAAGGCCGCCTGCGTATACAGCTTTTAGAGAGCAAGAATTGTTGAATAGCTTTTAATTTGTTTGTTCTTCCTTAGAATCGTTTCATGCGTCCATTTTAATTTCTTTTAATATACTTTTAAGTTAAGAGCAATTAACTACTCGACTCAATACTAAACTTAAAACAAGGTAAATTAAAAACTTCTCTTTCAGAGTAGTAATGACTTTTATTTGTCCTAAACAATAGTGACCCCATAAGAATTTTGCAAAACGAAATCTTTGAAAAATATTATATAAAATTATTAATTTTTTTACTTAAACACTGTTTAGATATTTGTAATTCAGTTTTAAAATTCTTGCGATTTTGTCCGATGTCTAATTACTCTTTAAGAATACTTTTAGGTATTCTTGTAAAATTATTTTTTTTAATAACAAATCATAAATCAGTACAGAAATAAAAATATTTGAACAAAATAACTTAAAAATCAAACAAGGTCTTGATTACTTATTACTTATGGTTAAGTAATCTTAACGACCTTCATAATTGTTTTGCAAAATGAGTAATTTCATTACAAAATTACTTTAGAGTACATCATAAATAACTAACGATTATTGCGATACTAACAATCTTAGACTATTCGCAGCACAAAAATGAACTACTTTTCTGTCCGCTGCGTATTCATATTTATGTACATATAGAAAACAGTAACATTTTCTGTCTAAAATTGGTACTAAAATATAAATTTTTTTGCTGTGGAAAATTAAAAAAGAATTCGCTGTAATTTTATTCGTTTCAAAAGCAATTCAATGATACCAAATATAATATTTACCGTGGCGGTTTTCGAGGAAAGTGAAAGGTTAATATTTTTTTTATGATAAACCAAAATGTTGAGTAATTGACAAACAAATTATATACATATGTACCAAGAAACATGACTGTAGATAGATACAACACAAAGTACAAAGGATATAATTATTCCGCTACTGAAAAAATTGACAACTTCTTCTCTGTATGACAACAAATACAACAATTGTTTTTACAACTTGTTATAATTAGGTCCTAAATCATATTCTTCTTTCTAACATAAAAAAATTTTCTGTTTAAGAAATAAAAAAAATTAGCAATGAAAATTCTTATAAATATTTTGAGTATTTATTGCCTAATCAAATTTAACACAAATTTGGGCAATGAGAAATAGGTATCAAAAGTTACTCACTACAATGCTGATTGTACGGACTGAAAAATCGTAAGTGCTTGTTCACAATGTACATAAAACATAAGACATGCATAAGGATAACATAAGCATAAAACATAATTTTGACATAAGCCGCAAGAGTGTTCACAATGAACATAAGAAATATATGAAACTGCGCATGCGTATAACAAAAAAATAAACTAAATAAACTTTCAAACCCCTTTCAAACTTTATAACAAAGGTTAAACTTTACGTCTTAAGTTTGTGTTATGTTTGTCTTATGTCTTACGTACATTGTGAACAAGCACTAATCTTTTAAAAAGAATATGCCTGAAATATTGACAAACTCAAACTTGAGATTTTCTAATGGTAGCTAGTAACGGTTGCGCTGAGCCATGCGGTCCTTCTTAATTTGCAAATTAGTTACACCAAAAATTTTACTGTATAGCGCAAGGAAATATTTATTAAAAATCAAATTTAAAAAACACAATGTAAACCGGAATGGAAAACTGTCGCATAACTTATATTATTATAAACCTTGCTAAACATTGATAAAACAAATCCACAATTTTTTTCAGACACTAAGTTAAATAATGGTAATTTATAGGTGTAATATTCTTATCGTTGGTAATTTTTTAAAATCAATTCTAATTTTATGTTCTATTCGTTTTGAGAATATTTCATCCGTTCTTAGGCATTTAAAAATGTACGGATTCTTAATTCAATTATTGTTTATAACGAAGTTTAATTTAGATCTCGGAATTTTTCTTAAATTTAATAGAAAGTTATAATACGGAAAGAATAAGGTTTTATCTGTGCTGTATTAAATTATATATCAATAATTCAAAGTTTATGATTTACGACTCTTCACGAACTGACAAACATAAAATTCTTGAAAGATACAATACTTTTTTTATTAACCAATTTAAAAATTTTTTTGCAATAAATTATTTGACAAAGACGTACGCGATAAGTATAACTTTCAACTTTTCGCAAATTGTTAAATTATAATAGTGAATACATTGAAACTCGATTTGTATGTAATTTGAACAGTAGGTAACCTGATTGGTGTGCACTTCGATTGATGTAGTCTGTAGTGTATTTTATTATATCTTTTTAATAAAATAATGTTTTAGAAAACCTAAATTTATTAGTAACTTATATCAATTAATATAATAATACAATCCTAGACTCACTCACTTATCAAAATATTTAATCAAATTACCGGAGCTAGAAAGCTAAATTTTAGTCATTCCCAGTGCCGGCGGTAGAATATTTGACGCTCTAGGCAAAAATCTATCACTGCCCCCCCCACCCCATAAGCTTATATAGCAGTACTGAGCTAGGAGGTGAGAATCCGCGATCATTTAGAACAAAAATAAAATAAAAAATCAAATTTTAACTTTTCTGGCATTTTGCCATCCACGTCATTTTGTAAACCACATTGGCCATATTCAACACCGGAGTTCTGTCTTTGGTTCTAGAAAAGAGAATACGATTGAGAGTCAAGGGGTCGTGGAACGTAAATTGTATGTTAACAGTACATTCTTTAAAAATATGTTTAAGTTTTTCTGCAAAAACCGGATGGTATGTAATTTTACTATATTTTAGTTCTTCTTTATGTTCGCCTTTCGACTTTTTAATCTTTTTTTTTCTATCTCGTGTAATCTGCTTCCTACTTTCTCCAATGGTACGCAAATTTTCTATTCTGTGTTTTAGTGTGTTCATAACGTTAGATTTTTATCTTTTTTGGCGACAATCGTTGATATAACTGTTTTGTGTATCCATGGCAATTCCCGACAACACTGCATATTCAAACGTTTACCATCAACAACTGTTAGGTATGTTTGCGTTCTTCTGGCACCCTTATTTGAAGCATTGTTACACCTCTGTTTATATATTTCAGCCCTGAGGATAGACTAATGAATAGTCCGAAACGTTGGCCAGCAGTTAATACGTTGTTTAATTTGCTTTTCCTTTACACTCAATATTCATCTAAGTTTTACTATTAGTACTACTTTCATTTTACATTACACGCAGCAATTAATTTTTGCACCTCGATCTGGTTTACGCCTCTTTATCGTTTGCGCCCTAGGCAGTTGCCTAGTTTGCCTAGTGCCTAGCGCCGGCTCTGGTCATTCCATAATTATGCAAAAAAATTAAATATAGTCGGATTTTTTTAACTCGCGTATGACGTATCGAAAAAATTGTATGAATCAAAATTTACAAAACGTATGTCTTAGGGTTCTTTATATCAAACGAGATATCAGATGTCATAATCTTTGACGAGATTATACGTCAAAAATCAAACGAGATGACAGTTAAAATCATTAAAATCGACGTACATTTAATTCATTTTCATTATAAAGTTACGGCGACGTATTCTTTTTTTCTGTCTCTTTTCTAATAGTTACTTTTTTCTAAATATGACAAAGATAACCAAATGTTATACGTTAAATCTCATTACATTTGGAGATTAGTCATACGCAAGTTAAAAAAATTCGACTATACTTAAATTGTCACCCCATATCTGTTTGCTGTCGTACACCGTTCTGCAAAACTTAAAACTAGTGGTTTTAACATAAAATCAAATTAAACTTTTTAAGAGTACTACTGCACAATCATACGATAAAAATTTTTTTAAATTTTCTTAAGGATCCCAGCTCTGAACTAAAAGCAGGAAACTTTTACATTTGATGTAAATGATGAAAGTCCGATTTTATATATGTATGTATAAGTCACTTATAAAATCATTGTAAAAAGTTGAATAATATTAATAAAAGTTAAAAATAATTTTTATCAAAATTATTCTTAAATTTATATTATTCTTGAAATAAAAAATTTGTTTCAATTTATCAAAGCATTAAAACGGAAGTTTTAAACAGATGTTAACAGAAATTTTGACGATCATAGAAGAAAAGCTGAATAAAAAAGAAAATTATGTATAATTAATAAATCGGGATTTGATTAAAGCGTGATGGTCAGAATTTTTAAAATATTATAAATTGAAAATAATTTGAGGAACGACGAAGAATTTGATAGCCAAGGGTGAAAAGTTATTTATTTTATATTTGGGCATTAGAAAACTTATTAGGTCAGTAAACATCAGAATAATGTAGATTTTAAAATATTTTTCAAAATTATAAACTATTATAATAGTTTACAAACTTAACCTCTTTGATTATGACAGCCTTTACTTCTGTAATTTTAATCTGAGAAGTAAACACGAAATTTTAGTAAACAAGTTTAATTACAAAACTAATTTAATTTCCTTTACAAGAAGTTAGTAACTTGAAAGTATAGAAATTATACGGAGCAATTGATATATTAAATTTAACACTTTTATTTAACTTATCAAGTTGAAGACAATTTGTAATAAATTTATTATTCGTTCATTTTTATTAATCATTAACATAAAATTAAAAATAATATAAGTTTGGGGTTGCAAAGGTTTTAAAATTAACTTTAAAATTAAAAAGAAATTATTTTTTTAAATTTTAATTAAATTATAAAATTTATTAAAATAAATTCAAAATTAAAAAAATTTTAAATCGAACGCTCATTCAAACTAAAACTTTTGTTATGTTATTATTTTATTTGATATTATTTATAATAAATATAATACCTAGTCTTATTAAACTATTTATTTAAGTAGTTAACTTTCAACAACTTATTTATGTCACTTTCTAAAACTCAAATTATTTTAACTTAAAATGACGGGTGGGAATTACTTAGAATTTGCTTAAACAAAAGTTTATAACATGAAGCAGTAATCGATCTTCTATTTATCAAATTTTCTTAAAATTCAAAGCACTAACTTTAGAGAAAACTAGTGCAGCAATCAATCAAATTATTGAGGAACGTCTGTTTAACGCAGATATTAATTATTTAAATTTGAAATACGAAAATATTAAAAATATAATAGATAAAAATAAAAACTTTAACTTTATTAAAAATATCTTAAAGGAATAACCAAAAAATTTTGGTTCTAAAGTATGAAAAATGATGCGATATAATCTCTAAGGACTAAATACTAAAATCTAAAACGTGGCATAATACACGGCGACGTGAAAAATCTTAAGCCATTGTTTCTAAAAAACATACAAACGCTTTTGTCGCTGTTAAAAATCTAAATGCGTCCTACCAAAGTATAAAAGCTCCCTGTCAAAGTAATCCCTAGCCTCTTAATAATTATTATTCGAAAGTATATTTATACCAAATTTATAATTCTCTTAAAATTTATTTTCAATTTCAAACAAAGCTTTTATCAAAATCATAATTAAAATCAATTTTGTAAAATTATGATTTGAAAAATACACAGTTACAGAAAAAGCGTTCGACGTTTCTCGCTATGAAAGTAGAAAAATTTTACTATAATTTACGTTCTAGAAAATATTCAGTTCAGTTATTTGAAAATAATCGCTTAGAGCTTTTCAAAGCATGGTTTAATTAAAAAAGCAGCAATTGCACAGAATAAGTCAAATTTACTTTAAAATACCATGCGATGGTTTTGCACAATGTAATTTTGTTATTTTTAACATTTTTTCGACAGTCACAACAAAAATTACATAAAGTTTTATTTTTTCACTATTTGCATGTAAGTAGGCCACACATTCTTAGTTATAACGTCTGCAAGTTATTTATAGAATTTCTTTATTGAATTATCTTGACGACATAACTTAAATAACAAACAATAAAAACGTACTTCTAATTCAAATTCTGTTGATAAATTGTCCGTATCTTTATAAAATATTATAATATTAAACTAGCTAAGGCAAGTAACACTTTTAGAATTCTACTCGGTTTACATAATAGTAAACTTATTTGAATGTTTATAGTTTCTTTATATCCCTAGCTGCATACATAACTATTTTTCTTTAACTGCTTTAAAGCCCAGGCACGGAGTCAGAAAATTAAACTATTTATTTAAACAAAACATTATTATCGTTCGTAGGGGTGTTGACACAATGTGCTTCTACCCAATTTCAAATTAGTGCCGGTAAACGGTGCGAGTTCAGACTAAAAATCGGTTCGTCAAATAAGAAGACTAGTTTTTCTTTTAAAAATCGCACAGAAAAAATTTTGGATCTAAAGTTGAGGTTTTGATTAAAAAAATATCCTTAAATCTGTTTTTAACTATAAAATAATAGATGCACTGTGATTTCGTTAATCAGTTGATATCTGAATAAATGCAAGCTGCAATTACTCTGGCATTGGCAAATAATGTCACACAACTGTTTGAAAAGGATTTACAATCACCCATTAAATTTGAAGCTATTCATATCTTAAGTAAATTGTTAAACTACACTGATGTCAGACTTCAGCTAGGTCCCAAGTAAAACTATTAAACCGGCCAAAAGAAAGCTAGGATATGAGTCTCACGATATCTCTAGACTCTAAAAACAAGATAGTTAATTCTGCAAGCTCTTAACTCGCAAAGATTGTGTTTTCTACCAAATATTACTAAAAGAGAGTAACACCTAACCGTCAGTGGCGGCTCGTGAAAAATATTCTTGGGTGTTCTGCATTATAAAAATGGCAAGATATCGGGAAATGGCAAGCTCAAAAAATAAATTTACTTATTGCACATTTTTAAATATTAAACGTACAACACTTATCTAGAATGTATTACTTTATATGATTTTACATTTTTACAATAAATTGCAATCCTAACTAATTTTCGAAAAAATTTTATTAAGTACAGCTTATGAGAGAAGTTGTGTTAAAAATATTAGTAATATTTCATTTTATTTTTTCTTCATTTAATATTCATAAGCATTTATTTTATGTACTAGTAGGTATAAGATACTATCTTCGATATTCATAATTTCAATTAAAGTTCATAACGCAAGATGTGTTTAAAATAAATTCGTATAGGTTCGTAAAAACAGAGCTGAAATATGAGCAGAACGGTTGTACATTTGGTGGGTTGTTCCTATATCTTGTAATCTGCGAGTTTAATAATAAACATTATTATTGTAGAAAAAACCTACATAATTTTAATTTTATTGATATTAATAATTAAACGTAATTTCATTTTGAGTTTCTAATATAGGATCTGTCAAAAAATAATTTTACTTCTATTTTGATAATAGTATTTATAAGAAACTTGGTAAAATTAAAATTTGTACTAAATTTTCAAATTACACTATATTACTAGTATTAAACTATTGCATTTTATTGTTTAACCATGTTGTTGAACAATCAATGAACAAAAATTAACTTACTAGTTGTTTTCATAAGTCAAATTTTAAATTATATTACAAAAATACGGCATGTAATTCTGCATAAGATGCAGCTCAATTTGTAGTGTATACCGTGGTGTTAGGATTGTCCTAACACCACGATGTATACTGGTATGGATACGATTCCACCCGATAGCTCGCGTCATTTCATGTTCAGAATCATTTCCAGCACATCGAAGTTAAACAGTGATTTCGAAAGCGTAACGGACTTGTATTGATTATTACAGTACTTATTTAACTGACTGATAAAGTACTTATAACTCAAGACAACATAAGAAGCGCGCTTTGAAACCAAAATTGATTAGTCTTCAATTATTGAAATAATTTGAAATGTGGTGGTTATACTAATAAGTAATAATTAATTTGGTACACTTCATTCTGATATTTGGCGGTTCTGCAGCTCTGCAGTTCCTATGGTAGAACCGCCCCTGCTAACCGTACATTTTACAGTACCGTTTCAAATTTCGAACGAAGGAACAGAATACACATAATCGCAGAATTTCTCTAGCTTATATAGTAAACCAGACAGATGTTCCGTAGGCGACCGGGGATGTCGTTAAAGCTTTTCAGACCCGCCAGTCGATAACAAACCCGATTTAGTACAAGAGTTACAGTTAAAAGTAAGCAAAGATCGACGACCGTCCCATCTATAGATATCATATAGAGATATCGCCTTTAAATCATCTATTAGAATACAAAGTTGATGATTTTTTTGTAATAAAATTTCAGATACATATTTAAAAATAAGTGATAATATTTTCGCATACCTTTTTTAGATTTTTCAAGTAATAAATTTAACATACCTAATATCCATAGTTTTCTTAAATTGAATACCGACTTCACAAATTTTCTTTTTACATATTTGAAACATATTTGAATTTTACAAATAAAGTACCTAAATAATTTATCGAAGTTTATTGGAAACCGTCTAAAACGAAATTTTATGTAATCACGCCGACTGAAATATACCGATAACATTTATGCCGATGGTAAAAACGCCAACGCAAATACGCCGACAGGTAATTACGCCGACAAGTCGTAATATTGCCGACAGCACATACATCGACGGTAAATACGCCGACGATAATACTACAAAATAAGTAATTAACCATTTTTTTAACCCCCGATACAAAAGTGAAGAGTATCTTTAGCATTATAGTTCATCAACAGATTGTCCAATTCTAATGCGATTATTTTTTAATTATAGACTTTAAGAAATCCCTGCGTTGAAATGCTCCCGTGTGGAATGGCATAAAATTTTTCGGCTAATTTCTAGCACGAAGATTAAAATTTTTATTAACGACTCGAAACTTACCAATCAGATTGGTATCTGTTCGCATAAATGCTGACGACGTTAATGCCGTCAACCTGTCGGCGTATTTACCATCGGCATTCTTACCGTCAGCGTACTTTTTTTCGGCGTAATTAAATAAGGGGCTTAACATAATGTTTATAATAATTGAAAATTAACCTAAAAATTGAATTTTTAAGTTTATAGTGTGGTAGTTAGTATGTAATGTTAAAATAAACAAACTTTAGTTAAAATTTATTATTTTAATATTATGTTTCGTTTGTTTATTTTATAATAATTGTTAACTTTTTGTTTTCTTTTATGTTTTGTTATCAGATTTGCTTTATACGAGTATAAATTCAATTTATGTGATGGTTCTTTCAATGGCCCGTTGCCATGAAAGCACCAATATTCCATTTCATTTTCATTTTGAAAATATGTAATTAATTTTGACTTTAATTTTCAATATTTTGTTTTACAGAATATAATTCCTAAATCAACAAATATCATTCAACCATATTAATTTATATTTCCATAAAAAGCAAATAAATGTTTAGTATGTAATCTACATCTCGAACATCTCTAAAAAGATGTTGCTTTGATTTCTATTCATTCCATTACCATTTCAATTTCAAAATTTAAAATCCAATTAATTGTTTAAAACGTTGAAATGAGATTTTCGTTAATTCATCTGAGCGTGGTGAGTACATTTTCCGGAATATTTTCAAACGATACAGGTACAATAAAACGGTTGTTCCTTGTACGGTATGAACTACAGTATTAAGGCACTGTTAAATTATTTTGAATCAAAAATTCCAAATTGCAGGAAAACTGACAAAATATAATTGTACCTAAAAGATAATGTTTATAACCCTATGGCATACAATGGCTTTGTTATAATTTCAAGAGGATTTAAAATCCATTAGTAATTTTACTTAATAGGTTGTATCGAGATAATTCAAAAATGTATATTATAACATGCAAGCTAAATAACAAAAAAATCTTTTTTTAAATTTAAAATATATTGTTACCTATAATAAGCAATATTGAAAATCTTGAAAATATTTCAATTATTTGCTGAAGTGTAATGTAGCTAACACCTCGGAATTAAAGCATATGCCAAGGTTTGGATAATCGGTAAGTTAATTAATTTTGTAAGAAGATTAGATAACGGTTGGTTGCATTCCGCGCCGTTAAATAGACTTTGAAACTAAATACAACTCATGTCAAATTTCAAACTAAAATGTTTAATATCTATACTATTCCTGATTTGCGATTATTAAATTGAGGGGGTGTGAAAATTATTTTAGATATTTCTTATAAATTAAACATTAATAAATTGACTTAAAAAAAAAATAATTGCGAGAGTAATAATAATAAAATTAAATTAAAAGAGCTATCCTATAGTCGATCTAAGATATGAATAATACAGGTGGCGCGTCGTTTGCAAAGTCTAATTTACATCGGGAAACTTCAGATAATTTAAATAGTACTTAATCTTGTAATAATATTAAACATTCACCACAAAAAAGCGAAATATTATAACCAAATAACTACGTCTATTCGATATTACATTTAACTCTGTTCAAATCTATCTTATTTATGACTTTACCCGGTTCAGTTTAGGCAACACGCATAGCACTTCAATCGCAAAAATTTCGTTATTGTAATAGCGTCTACCTTCAAAGCAATTTCATTGGTTTACATTTCAAGGTTGTCGGTTTAGTACAAATTCCAATATTTTTCTTACAAAAAACAGACTATAGTATAGTTTTTATTTTGTGCTGCGTTTCAACTTTGTACAAACATCTTCAGACAGACTATACGGAAAGTAAAGTAAATTATAATATAAACAAATAAATTAAAATATCCGTTATGTTAAAAAATAAAATTTTTTATGATTTGAATTTTAAAATATAAACGTAATTAGAACTAAATATAATCTTTAAAATATTTGAAAATTAAATTAATGTGAAAGACGTTGTGAACAAAAACTATACGAGTCGAGTGTAATATCTTTTAATTTAATTTTTTAATTAATAAATGACTTCTTTAGGTTGGTGAAAATTTACGAAAATGTTATTTGTTTTAAAATAACACTCCCGTAGTTGGTTTATAGGGAAGCGTGAAAAATTGAGAGCAATTAAGTTCTTTGAACTAATCTTTGAACCGAAATACGACCAAACGTAGCTAGAACAGCAATTTTTTAAGAGCAGTGGTGCTTAACCCTTTTCTGTCCCAATTAGTATTAGAACGAAGAAGATTTTCATATTGTCATGATATTAATTACCTAAAAGCTTAAGCATAATCACGTCTAACTTGCATAACTACCATATTGTGCTTGCCTATTAGAACAATAAATTGAAATCTTAAGAGATTGGCTTCAAATTTAAATTAAACCATTCTCTATCAATGGAGTTATTGATTTTATAATTAATTCGTTTATTATAAAAGGAAATTAAACACTTTTAAAACTTCGGAAATTGGTTCTACTCGCAAAAAAAAAATTATTTAACGAAATTTTGAATTAGCTTTTATGAATATTTTACATCAGTGCACTATATCGAATAAAATTATTTTAATGTTTATTTTAATTTCATTTTCAAGATATGTTGGCGTTTTTGGCATTAACCTTAAAAGGAAGTTGCGTATAAAAATTTATAGATAGTAAATTTTGTAATAAATTAAACTTTTACTTGTTTGTCTTGTTTTGTTGAGTTTAGTAGTTTACCGGAAATAATAGCAATCCAATGGTAAATCGATACTAATAAATTAGTTTAGCAAAGTCCATCGACACTGATAAAAATCTAAGATAATTTTAACTCTAAAATTATTGCTTTTCTTTATTAAATTAAGAAAATTGAAATAGCCCAAATTAATTTGGCACGTAAAAACTCAACTGAAATAATCAGGCACTGATTGTATTGGAAATTCAATCTTGGAAAATTGACGCGATACGATGCCGATGCGATGTGATGAATAACATTAATAAATTAACAATTTTATTTTTAAATTAATATTTTTATTTGCACTAATTTGATAATAATTATTATTATATTCAGATACTTCTTTTAATTAAAAATAATGTAATTAAAACATTCCGAGTGGGTAGTTATAAGGAAAAAGTGAAACCGATTTTTTTAACGTACATTTATTTAACTTTCGTCGTCGTAACAGTTATACCTAAGCCAAAAATGATTGACAAAATCAATTTAGCTGGCTTTTAAAAGAACGGATAAAACCGCCAGTATCCCTTTCCTGACTTGAGTTTCTTACAAGAAAACAATCAACACAAATTGAATATTATATTGAGCAAATCTATGGAATCAGATGCTGTCAATTGTAATAAATCTTGATGATAGCAATATATTTTTTCACTTCACACATTATTTGACTGATGAGTAAATTTAATTTTAACTAAATTTCATTCCACATCATGAAATGATATGACATGTAATCATACTTTTTCGCCTTAATATAACAATTTAGAAGAATTTTTATTTAAGATAACAAAATCTTTTCAATATAAACGTCTTTCCAACATTTCCGGTGGCTTGCGAATTCGTTTTTATATTACAAATATGTAATCTACGACATAACATCTTTTTTCGCTTGGTGTTTTTGTCTGTTTCACAAAACTTTTTCTCTTATTGTTTTTGGATTATTATACTCTAAGAAATTTCACAGAACGATAAAGTGATGGACTAGCGTAAATGACTTTGAATACATTTAGATGTAAAATGCAGTTGGATAACTGCGAATACGTTAGCAAGATTTTGTGGATTTACAAACTGAATTTATTTGGTTACATAATCTTACTACATAAATTTGGTTTACAGACTAGTTATCTTACCTTAGGGTAAAAGTATAACTTTGGAATTACACTAAAAGTGATTATGGATCAATGTTAGGTTTTGGACAAGAAAGTTATGTAAATTTTGTGGTAGGATAGATCTACTACGTATATATAATACATAATATTATAAATAATAAGAATAAATTTGATCTGCTCAACAAAAACTATAAAAATAAAAACCCAATCTTCATTAAATGTCGCGCGAAAGAAAATTGAAAATAAGTCGAGAAATTGAAACGCTGACACATCTTGCTATGTCTACACACTTGAACTAAAAGAATAGAAAAAACAGCTTTTTTAAATGGACTTACTGCTATTCCACTCTACCCGTTTTAATGTCTTTCAGTTTTCAACATTCAAGACAATTATAAATTCTAGAAAAATTTTTGTTTTATTAACTTACTTAAAAACTTTAACGTTTAATTAACTTAGCCACTTGGATAACCTAAAGCAATGATGACTCCTAACATAAGGCAGAAACCTCCCAGTTACAGAATATTCAGGGTGGAAGTTCATTAAAATACAATAGCTTACTTAATATGTCGCTTTCCATCTGGTTCTTTATGAATTAAGGTTTATTTAGCAGTAAAATTAAGAAACAAACTTTTGGTAAATTTTTTTCAATTTAATTTCATATTTTAAAATTTTTCAAAAAGTATTTCGCACTACTAATGGATAAATAATTGCTATTGACGTGGAAATTAAATAAGATGTATAAGAAAACAAAGTGCTGGAAAAGTTTTAATAGAGTCCCAAACTTTTGGTGTTATATTCGACCACATAATGGTTTATCGCAGTGTCCATTTACTAATGTAGGACTATTTGTTAATTATTTTCTTTAAACATAGTTAACCCTTTGAAACCCGAAACAAGAAGTAAATCTTTTGAAAAGTTACTGATAACTATTTTTTTAAATTAATTATAAAAAAAAAACTTGCCACTTTATATTTGTATTTTAATAAAAATTGCTATAACTTGAAGATTACAGAGATCGTTAAGACTACAGCACATAGAATTAAAAATTACGTAAAACTTTTTATATTAAGGCTTACGTTAAACTCATTAAATAAGTAATTTATGGGCTTACTTTTCCAGAGTAATAAAGATGTACCTTGCATAATTTTTTAATAATGTAATGATATTAGTTCTCTTACGTAGTATAACCAACGTAACAGTAACATTTGTCGCCCATAATACCTGCCTTCAGGTACTATAATATAGAATCACAAGAAAAATAATGTGAGCACTTATGTAATTTAAGAAAATTATGTAAATAACGAAAGCAAAAATGCTTCTTTTTTCCAATTTATATTTCGCAACGTTTTTGACTGCGCACCCTGTACATTAACGTTTCTAACGTACGTTAGAAGCTTACCTTTCAATTTACGAAACAGTGTGTAAGTTATATGTAACTTCCGCATTTCTGTTTTTTTTTTTTTTGATTCTTTTCGTATAAGCTTTGTTCACAAGTAAAACAATCTATTGCAATTAAATTTGTAAGAAGTGTTTTCCAACAAATTCTTACGCCACATGTCTAACCCTATCACTTTTCAAGATATCCAACAACAAGAATGAGGAAAGTACAGTAAAATATTCAATCGTGCGAAAAGTTTTAACTTGTAAAGTTGTAAAAAAGTTGTAACTCGGTCAACAAATCAGCTTCTATCTGATAAATCAACTTAACGTTCTAGATGGTCAATATACTATTTAGAATTAAAACTCATAATATCAAAAAGTTTTACGAATGTTTTTTAATATTTGCAGAGATTTACTTCTCCATTTTATTCAATGTATAAATTTTCACTTGACGATGTCTTAATGTGGTAAAAGCATTGACAAAATTATCCTTATTTATTTTAAAAAACATTATAAATTTTAATATTTCTAAAATGAATTTAGTTATATTATGGTTATAAAAAAGAATTTTCTCATTTTTTCTGTAAATTTACACAAATTTGCAAGATAAACTAATCTTGGCGTACATTGTAAGAAAATACGATAACCCAAATTTGTTTACGCAATCTAGCGAACATTTAAAGCTTTGCCTCAATATAATATATTTATAACTTCCTTTCCAAAGTTCAACTTAAACCGAAGTACCCAACCTGCAAAAACAACAAACTTTATTCGCCATTTTTGTAAATGTTATTCAACATGTTATCCAAAATTAATTGTCACTACATAAACCAACTTTTAAAATCTTGAAAAATATATACGAGAAGCCCGAGAGACAGCTACGCTGTTTACCATAAAACTACCCAATTGTAATAATATTATGCTTAACTTAATTTATTAATAATTTAAGGAAGGGTAAACTTACTTGAGTGGGTATATACAAAACAGGAAGCCATAATATCCAACTTACCTTCGAAGGTAAATTCGTTACTCAACGAGAAAACTAAAATCTGTAGACAATACATAGTTGTAATTATATTTTCTAAAGATAAATATTGTTTAGTTAATAATAAATTTTGTTCACTAACAATATTAAAAAATTTTGTTAATATTATTTATATTAAAATTAGTTTTTTCTTATAAAAAGTTAATATTTAATTTTTATATAAATTGTTGTTTTATTATTTTGATTTGCTTAGTTTAGTTAATTTAGCCGGTTAACAGAATTTAATATAAAAGACATAATTGCTAACTTAATTGTATAGTTTTTGGCATTGTCAAAGCTTTTTATTTGTTTCCTGAAAATGTAATCTTATAAAGCTGAAAATAATTTCTATAAAACCTACGCGTAAATAATATATGAGATCATCAAATTGAAGTTACGTTTATTTATGTATGTGATACTAAAAATTGATGTAAACTTTATGAGAGTGCTTGTAATAAGTGTTTTTGTTTATGTCAAAAAGGTTTTTCAGCTAAATGCATTTCTCTTGGTGAATTGAAAAAAGCTTTATATATTTGAAAGGGACTACAATATGTCATTGTTACATTTTTCATATCAATCAAATATACATTAAATAATCAAATTGTGAAAAATAGTAAGTGTGGTTTTATCGAAACTCACAGAGAAAACGATAATTTCTGAGTCTTCACGAATGAGTAAGCGAAACAAAACCAATTTTAACAAAATTAGACTAGTGATGTAACTTTATTCACAATCAGTAGTAATCGACCCATTACTAAATTTTATTCTTCTTTTTTTGTCTTAGATTGTGTTCATTCACTCCTAAATGTAAGCTTCTAAGAATAATATATTGCAGTGTTAAATTTGAAAATGTGAATTTACACCTGAACTTTAAGTACCTTGACTATCCCTTGAATGCGGGAGACAAGACAATCAGCCTCAGGGTGAAAATTCAACTTTCACAAAAAGTTAATAACTGTTAATACTTAAATTCTTCTTTGTAAAATTTAAAATCAAAATTATTTTAGCTTCAAAATTTTTGAAGTAAAACTTCTTTAGGCACGACTAGGGGTAACTAGGCGACAATGCAACGGAAATGCGTTACGGCAATATGACGGTATTTTTAAAATAATAACTAGTAACATAGGTGCAACAAAGACAAACTGAAATAAACCTGTCATAAGAGTGTGAATTTTAAAATACGATACGTCAAAAATAATAATGATACCCAATGTATGCTTTAAAAAAATAGCTACATTAGCTCTTAGCGTGCATAATAATTATATAATGAAAGTAGTTTCTAATGTGAATTTGTGACTGTTCGTTAAGTTTGTTTATAATTTAATGTTATATTCAGATTTCATTCGAGTTCATACTTTGCTTTGCTAGATTTTCTGTTAAATAAAAAAGCTCTATGATAATTATATATTTACAGCCATTCGAATTTTCTGTTTTATATTTTTATTTTTAACTTAATCGTCATCTGTCATAATGCCAAAAAAGTTTTACTTCAATCGCGTATGACGATTACACGCATTTCTTATATTTGATATTTGCTTTAAAATTTGAATGAACGATTTTAAATTATTATCAAGTCAAAGCGATATCTTCGCGACCATCCGTTGTCTTACAAGTTTTAATTTTTCCAAATAAAATTTACTTTCAAAAATCCAAATCAAAATTGTATTCAAACATAAATTGTTCATTAAAAACATACCTATCTTTTTTAATAATAAAAAAATAATGTCCAAAAACTCACAATAAAAATTCTCACGGTCAAATCTGACTAAAAATACTCTCAAAACTCAAATCGCAATATTTAAAATAAAATCACAATTGCATAATACCAAAATTCGCACAAAAATTACTAAAAATTTGCCCTTAAAAATCAGAGCCATAACTCGCACAACAGGCTCGTGCGGCTATTTTTGGCAAAAAACTTCTTACTTCCTTCTTTTACTCCCCACTCTGCACTTTTAAATTTCCAACTTTCCAAAATCCAACTTACAGAAATTATTAAATAAGCACAGAGTAGATCAAAATCATTTGTAACACGACAATATGTACATAATATTAAGCTTCATTACTAACAGTCAACTATCTTATCTTTTTTCACCTCGGTACATAATATTATATCTACTATTAATTTGATCTGACTTGTAAAGTTTTCATCACAAGATCAGGTTAATAACCAAATGGTAAAATTTGTCATCTACCTAGTAGTGTGTATCAATATCGACACCCTGCGTTTACTGGACAAAAATAAATTACAAAAAAATGAACATTTTTTGTTATGTTATTCAGTCCAACTACGTATCTTTAATGTTATATTTAATTGTTGGCGTTATATTACTAAACATGGTTAAGTTTAACATGTATCATAACAGATTTATCTAAACTTGATACCATGTATCTCATCATAACGTTTATCGTTAACGGAGATATGTTATATTTATATACCTGTTATTATAACATGAGATAATCGGAATGAATCGTTTTAATTGAAACAGCATTACTTACTTTATATACGAGGAACAAAGAAATAAAATTTTCTAAGACAAAACAGATAAAAACTTGAAAAGTTTGCATTTCCGTCCGGTTATAATTTAGTATGTTCATATCAGGTGCATTGCGAATACAACAGTTACCTACAAATATTATTAATTTCTTATTCCATTAATTAAAATGGATAAAAAGCGGCTTAAAAAAACAATAACAGCAATACGACGAACTTTTAAATTTTAGAAAACAAAATTATTTTGCATAACAGGACCAAACCTTCTGAAGTAAATGTAGTAAAAAAGTTATGGTAAAATTTTGTAAAACGAGTTAATTCTTTAGGCTTTAACCTGTAAAAACGGCAGAGCAATGGAAAAAAGTAAATAAAATCGCAAATAAAATGAATTATAACTTCAAAAAATCAATTATTATAAGGAAAATAAATTAATTACAAATTTAATAAGCAATGTATTGTTAATTCCATCTAAAGCCATATTTATTTTTTATGCACCTCGTTTAATGTTATATAAACAAGAATAAAACAGCTACTCTTAACAGACCACTATAATTTACTCGTTATAAAAATATAACATAGAAAAATAACGACGATTGCTATGCTAATTACGTCATGTTTGAGATACTCGGTCTCAATTTAACGTGACTGTAATGTTTTACATGTTATCGATAACATTAAACGTTTAGTTATCAGATATGTAAAGAGAATTCAATAAATAACATAACTAGTTGGATAACCTTGACTTAACAGGCACGTTATATTTAACGTTTTGGATACATAGTTGACCTGATTGTAGAAATAATATAGACCGAAGTAAATTTGTTTCTTGTTTATAATATTAGAAAAACAAGCAAACGAAGCAAAATTATCATTATAGTTTGCAACAAGTTCAACTTCAATATTTTTTTCATGGTGTTAATATTATTTGTGAGTAATTTTGACATAATATTTTATTTTTTCGTTTTCCGATAAAATAGTATTTATTATTTTAAGTAGGACTTTTCGCAGCCAGAACTATCGTAGCGAATCTGTAAGGTTAACAATAGATTTAAGCGAGCCACAAAGTAGCTATGTATATAACTCGAGATAAAAGTGGTTATTTTTATAACCAGGCGTGAAAATTGATCATCGAGGCATTAGTCGAGATAGACAATGCGCCATGTTATAAAAAGACACTCTTCTCTGATGTTATATACAAGGTTGTATCTAATCAAGCTGTAAAGTTATATAAATCATATAAAAGTGATAAAAATATATTTTTAACTCTAGAAGTATGATAAAAACACAACTTTTTAGGATCAAATTTACTCTATTTTGGGTAAATTTGCCTTTCTATGTGTCCTAAATAAAGTTAGCCTATGTCAGCATTTTTATAAAACTACAAAGGCAAAAAATATAGATATTTAGTTTTCCCGATATTTCAAACCAAAATTTTTATCAATCTAATCTATAAGCATACCATATTATATAATATGTAGTATTTAATTCATTTTAAAATATATAGATTGAATTGCTGAAAGTAATTCATAACCACAATCCATTGGGAGGCATTGTGCAAAACTTTCGAATAGATTTATAAGGCTATTATAGAAAAAAATAGATAGGAAGATTTTTTTAAGAAATTGGATATGTCATCGAGAAAAATGCATTCCGAAACTAACTTTGTTATAGAAAAAGCATTGTGTTCTATATTGCATTTTGATCTAGTGGAACTAAAATAATAAAATATTGAAGTTATTCTAAAAAAAAAAAATGCTTAGAATATAATATCCATACTATAATTGCTTATAATCCGTATTGTAATAATTTTAATATACTACATACTTGAATTGTAATGGAGTAATATAATTATTACCTACTGTTAACTATAATAATTAATTATGTCGCATTAGTCGTTAATGATCTAATTATTTCGGTTAGGTAAGGTATAAGATATAATTTATTAATATTAATAATAATAATTATAGATATTCTTTGAAATACTGCAGCAGTTGGTTTACTTTCAAATTTAATTTTTTTTAATTAATATAACACAATAAATTGTAATATTTAGAAATAAAAAAGCACTAATGTGCTCTTGATTTGTCACACTAGTCAGGTGCTTTCTTGAAATAATCTCTCGTCAGCACCAGATTGATATTCAGAAAAACGTTTAGGTAATTTCTAAAGATTATTTAATTCTTAATTTTGTAGCATGCCTTCAATAATTTATCGATGCCTTAATATTTTGATTTCAAATGTCCGATCGTATGCAGTTTATTTGATTGCCTGTTATTCACATCCTTTTAAAATACTCTGATGTTTTTTTCATCTTTTTTCACTTTTTATCATGGATGTTTTTGTTCCATTTTCATTTAAATTCTTGAATTTCAAAATATATTATTTCTTAAAAATGATTCTTTTTCAATGTTCGCTTAATAATAATAATTTTCTTTTATTCTCGTATTTATCTTTAGTTTTGGTTTCGATAGACCTAACAACAAAACGCGAGGAGTTTATTGATTCGCATCGTTTAATTTAAATCTGATCAGAACGCAAATTTGTGAAAATTAAAATTTTAAATTTTTAGTAGGTATAGGCACTTGTACTTAAGAATACAGCAAAACAAGTGTAATTCGAAGTTTAAACGCTTTAGTAATTCATTCCGCTATATTCGTTTAAAATTCATGTAATTCAGCTGCTCCTAAAATAACTTCTGCAGAAAATTTAAAAGTGGTTTTATTTAAAAAACCATAAAATTTTACCTAACAATTAAACATGAAGTTTTAAATTGGAATAAATTATCATTTTTTAAAACAATAAATAGATATGTACATTAAGACAAGCAACAAGTGATTGGAACCGGGTGACTAGAATGGCGCAGTTATTGTAAAATTATTATAAATATAAATTCTAATTGCTAATTTATTTTTGAACTATTTTTATATTGCCATAAGTTCAGTATATTGAATGTAATTGAATTTTAAAAAAAATTTCTATAAGAAAGTAAATATTTTAGGTATTGACATTACATAAATCATACAATATGTAAAGGTTTCTTTAAAATCCAATACTGTGGTAAATGTATAGTTTCCGATTTCGACACTGCAATAGAACTTGATAAATATTTTTTTTTATAGCAGCTTAACATTGAAGTCACAGTACATTTATTTTACCTCTATAATGGTGTAGACCACACATAAAATTCTGTTGATCTTAAACCATAAACTTATTTTGACATTTACACCAGATAGTATACTTCCAGATTATTAATCAAAGTTCTGGTCTAACAATATAATGTTCAAAATAAGTAAATCTTTACTAAATAAAATAGTTCGTAGTTTTCAATTTCTGTGCAGTCGGTAACAAAGTTATGATATAGTGGCGTTACTAAATTATTAACAACGGGAGCAAATAATTTTAGTTAAATTAGCATCATCAAACAGACTCGGTTCTAGTTACTAATATAATATATTCCATTGTAATTTATTTTTGTTCAAGTTTACAATTTTGCCAGTAACTTTGCTCGCCAGTTTGTGAACAGAATTTCTTTGAAATGTTTTTGTAAGTGATATTTAAATATCAATTAGTCTCTCTTGATTCTTTTTCGATTTTAATCTATTTCTTTTCATTTTTCTTTCATTTTGTTTCTTTTGTTCCGAACCACGATTACATATATCTTAACGTTACAAGCCACAAAATTTTTTTATGTCACCAATTAGTACAAACTCAGCACTAAATAAACCTTTAGGTCGCATTTGATTTTGCTGGTTTAGTCCTGCCAGCTTGAAACATATGTCTGTTAATTCGACTTTAAGCAATTTAACTCTCTGAAAATGTTACTTTCACTAATCGTTTTATTAAATATCAAATAATATTAATTCAAATGACTTGTATAAAAAAAAGTTTATTATTATTATTATTGTGGAAAAATTGATTTAAACATATAGATAACATGTATATTTTCTTTTCGAGCGAATAATTCTACGAGAGGAGTCTGAAAAGTTCAATATAATCTCCTAACATTTTGATATATTTATTCTAACGTTCTTGCAATAATTCTATACCATCATTAAAGTAAAATTTCAGAAAGTCTGCAAAATATCCATCTACGCATGCAATAGCTTTGTAATTTGATATAATACCCTTTTTAGTTAGAAATTTCTTTAGATAATTGTCAGAAGGAGCCAAGTCTGCTGAATATCTTAAATGGTCAAGCAATTCGTATTTTGATTTGTTGAATTTTACCATCTTCGAAAACTTTGTGTGAACAATAATGCATTGTCTGATAAAAACTGATTTTTTGCTTCTGTAAAGCAGGTTTTTTCTCAGGATTCAACTGATTCAAACGATTACAATAATATTGCAATTGTTTTACCTTTCTGAAGGTAATCGATGAACATAATACCTTTGTAATTCCAAAAAAACATAATTTTTCTTTCTTCCACCGTAGATGTAGATGCACTTCTGTAGATATTTACAGGCAAAATTCGATTTTAGGCAAGTCTTTACGCCCGTTTATTGAATACTTTTTAATTATAAAATCTGATATTAAGAAATACTCAGTACTAATGAATGAGAATCTCGTTAATTTATTACAAACGAAAACGACACCGATTGTTTTCTTGGGGTAATTAAACTTCTCGAAATATTTATAAATAAGTACCTATGTATGTATATCAGAAATGCAAAATAAACTTTATGCGTCGTATATAGTGACTAAAGTCAGATGCTTCTGAAGAACAAGATGCTTCCTGACACGGAAACAAAATAGGAATTTAATAATGTAAGATAATTAAAAATTAAGTGAAACTGCTGTTATGATTTAATTTTTCTTCGCATTATTAATCCCATAAATATTTTCTGTTGTCAAATGTTTTCCTTGTTTTAAAATAAATTTAGAAAATTAAATAAATTTTATTATATTTATCATAAAGTACTGTTTTGACTTTTAAATCTAATTTATACATTAATATTCTTTATAATGAAAAATCATAATAACTTCACTTGTGTATTTTAGTTCATATTAGGGTAGGTGTGTGTAGAAGTGCGCACTTTCACGATTTGATGTTATAGAAATAAAGTAAAAGACATCAAAGTTAAAGTTATTATCATATATTAACTTCTTAGGTATCTGGCTACAGAAAAACTATTAAAAACTTAACAAACAATAGACGGTAGAGAAATAAATAAAAAAAATTGCAAGGCATTCGTTTGCGCACTCTTGTACTATGTAGTAGACAAGAATGCGCATGTAGGCGTGCAAGAATGCGCAGTAAGCGTCACTTACAATGATCACATTTAGGGTCAATTCTACAATGGAAGTATAAAGTGCCGAATAAGTATACTCCATATAACTTATTCTATGATTTATTCCAAGTATAAAAGTCATCGCGTTTTGAAATGCTTGTATACGTTTAGTATTACTATTCCTGAAAAGCAGTTCCTGCGCACCCCAGTTAGGTCGTTTGACATTTAGTTCCATCATTGACATTAATTTAACCTTAAATTGAAATGTTACTTTAAAAAAGTGTTTTCGAAAAACACAAAATTAATTTGCTATGCCGGTTCTGTATAACTTAAATTAAAAAAATTCAAAATTGAATTTGTAGTTGATTATTCTGATCTCCAAATTATTGTATTCAATATAATTGAGAATGTCGACGTAACAAAACATCTTTAACAATTTTGTCGTCTTATTGTTAATATGTTAATATCTAACATGAAAATAAATTCTTGTTTACATTAGATTTGACCAATAGAAAACAAGAATAAACTTGTTCCAGGTATATCTACCCAATTTTGGATGGATAACTTATCCCTCAATTTATACCTAGAATATTGTTATACGATCATTGCAGAACGCAAACTGTGTAAAATATTCGCAGTATAGCTTATACTATCCATACTATGCAAGAGTGCCCGCGTATTTTTGTCCGCATTGGTACTGAGCACTCTTGCAAGCATCGGATTAATTATTTTTCTGTGATTATCACGCTATTTATGAGAAACCTCGGACAAATGTGTCAATCGGAAAGTATTTCGAAGACTAACTAAATGACTTGAGAAATCACAAATAAGCCTTATCTTAACAAATTTTTTCGCAATTGACGGTTAAAAATCTTTAGAAAATACATCAAAGTAAGGATAAACAGAATTTGTTGAATAAATCTTTCAAAATTCAATAAAAACTTAAATGTTTTGGTAGTCACATATGAAACTTGTCTTAGAACAGTAGACAATTAAAGACGGACGCGGATGTCTGTCCCCTGATCGGTTAATGCCATTGCGCACTCTTGCACGCTGCGCACTCTTACACATCCCTACCCTATATAGTTCATATTCATATTATAGGTCAAATTAGTACAAAAAGTAAGAGTGAAGGTACAGTATAATTCTCAAAATGCTGAAAACTGGTAAAATTGTTCAAAACATAATTATAAATGAAATTTAAAAAGTCCTCATCGATCCGGTACGTGGAAAAAAATTTATTCGAAGTTTAAGATCAAAAAAATTAGTTTTTCGCGATTTTCTGCAAAACGGTAAGTTTTATCATAAAATTAGTTCAGACAAAAATTGTAGATCATATAATTATATATAAAAAATGAATGAATATTTTTTTCCTAAGAGCCATCGTTTCTGAGATATAACGATTCAAAAAGTTGGAAAAGTTGTAATCGTCAGCATATGCATAAGTACGCCACGTATATACATACTTCACTGAAGCTGTAATATAAGTAAAAATATTTTAATTATTATATTATATTAATTATATTCTATTCAATTATATTCAATATATGTGACGTCTACGAAAAAAAGGGTCTTAGGTGTTAAAAACTCATTTTCCAGTTTTTTGCCGATTCGGATTGAGTTTGAGATGCTCTTTCATATGGTGAAAACCAAAGTCATAACTTGTTTAAAAGTTCACTTAAAATTAAGAGAAAAAATAGTACAAATACGAAAAAAATCAGAATTTATTTGTGTATTGGGAAAATGGTTGAGAATTGCGGTCAAATAAAACAATATAATTGTCCGACGTTTCGGGATCTTTACTGTCCCATTTTCAAGGCTATATATACACAAAAAACAAAATGAGATTAAAATACAGATAACGTTAACAATATAGAGAAGAGTTATACAAAAACAAAAACATAAAAGCAAAACTAGAGATAATTAACAATGACAAAATAAAATGAAGGAATAAAAAAGAAAAATAATAATTATATAAACAAATAAAAAACGAAAAAATTCTCAACCATTTTCCCAATATCTATTTATAGAAGGTCAACAATCATCACACTATTTTACTTTATTTGTATCCGAAACTAAGGACAGCAGATAAGTCCAACTTATCGAAACTTTGTTCCATATTATCTTCTGCCTGAAAGCAATGTAGTTCGTCATCATCGCCATTCGAATTAACATCGTCGTCAAATCTGTCATTGTCCTGGACGTTGTCTTCATCGTTTTTACGAGAATATTGTCTGTAGCCGGCACTGAACTTTTTATGAACACTTTTTTTTCATTTTTTTTTTTTTTTTGATGCGAAAGACCAACAAAAACGATTGCATAAACGTGATAACATTCATAAACTCATTTCTTAGGAAAAAAAGTATTGATTCATTTTTTATAGATAATTACATGATCTACACTTTTTGTCTGAAATAATTTTATGATAAAACTTACCGTTTTGCAGAAAATCGCGAAAAACCAATTTCTTTTACCTTTTACTTCGAATAAATTTCTTTTCAAGTACCGGATCGATGAGGACTTTTTAAATTTCATTTATAATTATGTTTTAAACAATTTTACCAATTTTCAGCATTTTTGGGAATTATTGTACCTTTGAATGTCTAGATTGACCGGACTATTATTTATTAAACTATAAAAATAAAGTTAGAAATTCGACAACAAATGAAGGTAGAACGTAAAAAAAATCTGCTAGTTATTATTATTAGTCGGATTCCTTAAAATACGCAAAGCACAGCTATAAGGTCAAAATATGTGGGCGAAAAAGACCGAAATCTGTAAATTTCAGGAATGCCTGTTATGCGGTCTTAGGCCGCACTAATGAAACACTCTCCCATAACCTCCTATTTTTAAGATTGGTAACTTAAAATAATTTACTAAAATAACTTTAAAAAACTAAAGGGAGTTGAGTTACCTTGTATAAAATGCTTTATTAAGAAGACTGGTTGTTTTCTAAATTATAAAATAGTATCTACTAAAAATATCATTTCATATCAAATATTATGTTGTTTAATTTTCAAAATAACATTTTTTGATCTTTTTACGAGTTATATTTCTTCTTATAGTTCCTATCCGTTTCGGATATTGGCAACTACATATATTGACTATGATGATCTTATTGGCCGTTGCCTTGCACAACTGAAACGAACATCAAATTCCGAGGTTCTTAAGCTATGAAATCCTTTTCCTTCTGGTACTTCGCTTTCTCCTTACATTTTCTTGTAGCATAGCTTGCAATATATAGAATCTGTTCTTATTTCGCACATGACCAAGATATTAGAGTTTTCTGATTTTAATGGTGAATCTTTGTCATTCATCATTTTGTGCAGTATTCATTCGTGACCCGGTCTGTCCACGACACTCGTAGAATCCTGCGATTACTTACGACTACTGCAAGACATTTTTAGAAGTAAAAACTTACGTTTTTACGAAGTAAAACAATATTTCATCCTTCTTTTGTTAAGTTTTGCTTTATTATTATTAACTTCGGATTAAATTTTTATATGAAAGTAATTCGGTGCTCTTATGCAACAAAAAATTTGACTAAAACAATCAAAATTATTAGCAGTGTTCATAATTAATTTAAATTTTATTAAAATCATCAACAATAAAGGTTGTCAACCTTGTGCGTTTTTCACTCGATGATAAGTCAACTGTATTTTTATATTTTTACATGCATTTTTTTTTAACTTTTTTTTCCAATCAACTTTGAATGTTACTGTCTCCTTATTAACTTTTTGATACCTTTGCCCTTTGAACTCCTTACATTTAATATTTTTTAATTTCGGCGCTGACGGCACTAATGTGACTTTTTATAACTCATATAATTTTTGCTTTCTGCAAACATCCAATAAAAAGATAGCCCATTGGCGTATAATGTATTATTTTAATTCAGCCCATAATAAAAATTGACATTTTAGTCTCTAAAAATCGGGAGTAAAGCAATACTTTATTACTGCATGAAAGTGCAAAAAGTCATTTTTCTGAGTGTATTGCAATTTCTTAAAAGACTTGGTTGAGAATTTATCAAAATATACTTAAATTTTTTTTCTTTTCAGATTTCTGCAAGATGTTCTAATATAGAAGTCTACTAAAATTTGTTTGAAGTGTCAAATTTGAAAAAGAAGCAATTAAAAGTTTTTAACGTTTATTACGGAATGGTTCCCATTCACATTTACACAATCCACTGCTGACATCACGGAATGGGCTGGCTTCTTTCGGTTACTTTTGCGCTAGCCCTTGTCTTCCTAATAGGTGAGAAACTGATTCACTAATTAAATAAAACGACAAATGAAAGTATGAACAAATTACCTTTAGCCCAAAAAGTTTAGTGCTTAGGTAATAAATCAAAAAATTAATTTACCAACTCGGAAAAGTATATTTTTCTATAAACTTTAAAATTGCTACAAATTGCACTGCACTTTTATTAAAAAAATAGTGCACGAGCTTTCCACCAAAAGGTAAACTTTCTTTAAAACTATAAATTTCGTTTAGCTTTTGAAAATTTTTGTTCTTGCAACTTTTAAATTATTTAAATACAACCGACCAATTTCATAATAGAACAAAACACTATACACCTTACGTTCATCTTTTATTTTTATTCCTAACAAAAATGGAATGGAGCATAAATTTGGTGAATTAAAAATCAGACATTCGGGTTAAAGATTAATATGCGTATAAAAGAAGAAGGCGGTTTTTTGAATATAAATTGCATAATTTTAAACAAACGTTTGTACCTTTTAAAAGTAAATCAAATTAATAAAATATCACACGTACGTGATTTGTTTAAACGTAAATTAAATAACCGACTCTTGAACAATTAATAATGAATTAAGCTTGTGCTCCAAAATGAAAATTTAGTGACCGCATCATACATACATACATAGGTAATTACTTAAATGTTAACTCTATTTATTTGGCAGTTATGGGTTTTCCTTCACCCCAGGGTAGCTCTCACGGACAACCTCAAGCAGGATCGTCTCAAAGCACACCACCTCCGGGAATCGTTCCCGGAATAATAGTTGGTGGCAGTGGTGGCGGGGGGGTAGGAGGAATACGTCGAACTTACGGTGGTATGAGGGAATGGAGAAGAGCTGACCCAACTCTTATTAATAGCTTGTGGAAAAGCAAAATGGGAAATGGAATTCGAAAACAATTAGGTAGCCTTGATTTAAAATAAGTTTGTACTCGTAGAAATAGTAATTGAATTCGTTATATCTAAATTTAATTATTATTAATAAAGTATGGAGAAGTAAGTTACTCTACATAATATTTTAAAGAATAGATTTAGTTATCTAGTAACATTGGAAGTATCTGCGTGTACTAAGCTATAATCCAGTAAAATATGTTTTCAAATTTTATATTACAAAACTTTCACTGTTTTTCATTTTTACTTGGAATATAACTTTATAAGCATGAGCAAAATACAAAATATAATCAGCATAGAAGGTGTCTAATAGTTGCTGCTTTTATTACTTTTTCTAATAGTTTAGAACAGAGGTCGGCAACATATTTTACAATTTTCCAATCTCTCATACTAAAGAGTACATGATGCCTCCAGTACCGTAGCTAAAAGCACTCCAAACCTTTTGGAAACTCATGTGTAGAGACCGGATTATATGCAACTTAAAATGGTCGAAATATGCATGCTATTCATTAAAATATGCAACATTAAATTTAAACAAATACTTATTTATTTATTAATTTTATTTAAAAAAAATATTTTTAAAAATATTTTAAAAATTAAAAAAATTAATAAAAATTAATTAAATTAAATTAAAATAAAATTAATATATAAATTTCTCGCATTGCCAACCCAAAATTTAATTTGTTGGTACCCCTAAATTTAAATGGTAAACTGTCAGAGCAGAACTGTCTTATGCATTTTTTAAATTTTACTTTTAGAAAATATGCCCAAATGTGCACGATCAGTAGATTTCAGTCGAAATATGCAATATCCTGACAAAATAACCAAAATATGCAAATGCATAATCCGGCCTCTACTCATGTGCAACTGCGTGATGTAAAATCTTGAAGATTTTAATCTGCGCTTACTCCTGACAGTTTCGAAACGGTTTAGAGTGTTGAAGAAACAAAGCTAAAGAAAGAAAATTAAACTCTTTTAATTTTATCCATTGGAATTTATTATTGTAGAAATAATAATTCAAGAAGTAGATATTTACTACGCAAGTCACCAGATTCCAGAATGAATTGCTTAGAAACGCTTAGAAATCGGTGAGTTTAGTAAAAGACAAAATAAAATAGTGCAATAATTTCTTATTGAACATCCAACATTACCATGAAAATGTTGTAGAAAGTCGACTTGATTGATGATTTCGGTTTTATTTTTGATCTTTTTTATTCTAGGAACCGATAAAATAAGATAGATAATAGTAGTTTATGACATCAGTATTGAAAGATCAAACACATGCGACTTTTTCTTTCTATGTTTTAGGTTAGAAATAATCTTGGTAAGAATCTTCCATGCAAAACTTGTCAAATTGAGACTATAATCGTCTGTTTGGAACGAATATTGTTGATGGGCTGACTTTAATTTATTTCCTTATCAATTTTTTTTAAGTTGTATAAATAAAATACAGTAAAATAAAAAAAACAACTTCAATAAAAAAGCAAATATTTAAGTTTGATAATCAAATGACATACAGTCAAACATTTTGACATGTTTAGAATAAAATTGTTGTAAAATTATGTATATTGATTTTACGGTAAAGAACTTTGCACTAGGAAGAGATTCATCCTTGAATCAAATAGGTACATTTATAAACATAATATTATAATTATACATTCGTTCATTCGTAACATAAGTTTGAGTTTGGAATTAGTCATGTAAAGTTTAATATTACCAAAACTAACATTTCGTAACTCATGTTTATTAAACATTATCTAAAGGTTATGGGTTACTCTCAAATTACTTAGGCTATGGTTCAGAATCAAAGTTAAGCGCAGTAAGTTTGGAAAATCGTTTAAAAAAAGAGTTTATTTTTAATCATGCAATATAAAATATTTCCAATAACAAAAGTAATTTTTTCTGTATTTGGGAAATTATGACAATGATGTAGTGTAAGCTGGATATCAGCAAAATATCCAGCAGAAAATCCAAAATAAATCTCTGGGTTATGTAAAAGACAACGGGAAACCACATTTACAACTAAAGTTTTATAAGAAATTTTATTTTTTACACATTGCATAATATTTGGAGAAGTTGGAATACAACTTACTACTGTCTATTTTAGTTAAGTTGAGAGACGCACTATCGCACGTTGCCGATCTCTGGTTTAGAATTTAGAAAATAAACAGTTTTTTTTTTGTTTTTTCACTAATTTCACATTAGGCACTTTGATGAATTTTTTGATTTTATGTGCCTGACTAAAGTTATAATGAATTACTAAAATAACTATAATAGTAACAGTTAAAAACACATAAAAAATGTAATTAAGTTTTGGGTTTTTAAAATAATAATACTTAACTTTTGTAAACAGGAAATGCAGAAGTTTATATCATGTTGGCTTTATTAATTGGGCTAGTAACAGTCGTAATTGGTTGTTGGTTATCAGATAATTGTTGGTCACCAGAACCAGAAGAACCAGCAGTATTAAGCGTGACCTGACCTTCGCCTAACGCATCGCCACCTCCAAAAATAGTTCCTCTTACACCAAACACCGCTTTAAGTAGTCCAACTAGTTCAAGCAGACCTTCAAGTCCAGAGAGCGATTGGCCTTTAGTGGACGTTTCCGAAGGAGATTCCATGAATCTCTGACATCATGCATTATGCCAAAAGATGTCAAACAAAAGTTTTCATCAAGATGATGAGAATTATGAAGGCAATAACGAAGATATTCAAACAAACATAAACAATAAGCACGTCTGTAATCAAATTATTGACGATATTGAAGAAGAATTCAATAGTGAAAATGTGTGCCATATTCACGGTAGTAACCAAAATAACTTTTTCGAAGACTCTGACAATGAGGATTTGTGAAAAACGTATATTTGATAGTATAGAATACGGTAAATCTGTAAAAAATTGTAAAGCCCCATTTTTTACCATCTGATTTATTATATTAGCTTTAGATGATTTACATATAAGAAACCAAAACAATTATTTGTTTTGGGTGATTAATCTGGATTTGTGACGAATTGATTCAAATTATCTTTATACATAGGTACCTACTTTGTTATACCTACCGTTTTTTATGCAGTAATTGAATTGTATAATTTATTACTACTTGAAACCGATAAGTCTATTTTCCAATTTGCTGTTTTAAATTGAAAGTTATGATACCTGTAACGTAGATGATAAATTGATGTACATGCATTTGAAATAATGTTTTAGTAATACGCTGGGTACGGGAAGGTTCCTATAATGGCATAGTCGATAAGACGACTTATTAGCTTTGGTAAGAAGAAATGTCTACTTTTGGATAGGTATGTGTACTAAGTCACTTTTTTCTCGTTAATGACTCGGGAGATTTTAGAGTAATTGGCAAGTGCATTTAATAATAATTGTATTACAGTGGTAGTATTTTTAACGTGTAAAAGTGTTATTTAACTTCCGCTTAAATTTTCTTTTTTTTATAAATCCAAGGAAGTGTTAAATCGTATCTTGGTAAATTTTATATATGAAAATGATATGTGATTATTAGGTAAGTTTCAATATTTATTCTAAAATTATTGTAAAAAAAAGTACAGAAACGACATTAAATATTACCGATTTGCTAAAAACACAGTATGTTATTTTATTAATTTTATACGTATTCCATAACTGCATTATTATGTTAATTATTAACTCAAAAAATATGGTTTTAAATCAAAGTTCTCTTCAATAATTTATATAAAAACTTGAAAATATAAAGAAAATTTGATTCGATGCCAACACTTGCCACAGGTGCACCGACTCAACTTCGAAATCAAAAGTAATCCGTCTTATGTAATTAATTCTTATGAGAAATTCAACATTGTTTTGATATGTGTCAATTTAGATATCCCATTTTATACTATGATATATTTATAGAACATTATTTAAGTTGTTTTTAAATAATTTTTCATTGTATTCAAGTTCATTTTGTATTTTGTTATATATATAGACATGTTTACCATCTCCAAAAAAAATTTCAACATTTTTAAAATTTTATTTTTACAATTTTAACATAATATATTATATAAAAAATACAAATCTGTATTTTGAAAAATAAGTATGCCATTATAGAACACTTTCCTTGACCTACAACTAGATTTGAATAGCTCATTTAAAATTTAAAATGCAATTAATTTATTTCTTCACTTATTTTGTTTTGTTAGATACGCACAATTTTTATTAGATTATAAGGAACTTTGGAACAATTCTAATATTTACTTTTCCTAATTAATAATGTTCTTGTATGCCTTTAAACCACTAATGTCAATTAATAAGTTAAGTGTTACGTGATTTCACTGATAACTATAATTGTTACAAAAAAATTAAATTATTTCGTTTGTACCACATTAACAAGTTATCACAAATTGAACTGTTTAGAATTGAAATTTTTTGATTTTGAATTTGGCAGTTTGAAATTTCTACTCCTACTAAACTTGCATCCCAAAAGCAACAGCCATTTGTTGGTTTACCACCTGTTGCAAATGCAATCAATCATACCAGACATGTAATCAAGACAACAAGATAAAATACACAGTTTATAATATAACTGATGATTAGCCTATTGCCATTTTGATTTCAAAAAATTTCAATACTTTCGAAAATGATGTTGGTTTTTGATGACAAAAGCTGCCCCGTGCTAAATATATTTGGCTAAGATTGCATATTATTTAATCTAGAATAGAATATATGGTTTGTTAATTCAATCTTGTCATTGTAAGTGCCTGACTCATTGATTTAAAATCAGGTTAGGTTAAATTTGAAAAACAATTTAATGGAGAAACAAGGTTTACTATATCTGTGAGTCTTTGCACTAATTGGTGATTAACAAATTTTACAAACAGCTTTAGATCTTACAAAATTCTTATTTAGTAAAAAATTTTGTAACAATTTTAGTGCAAATTTCCAAATAGCATAGACCTATCATATCATGCCTGCCTTCACTATGCTGTGCCTGCCCTTAAATCTATTAGAACCAATCTAGAAATTTGCTTCATACTAAGAAAATTATTAAAACTGTTCAATAAATAAAGACTGCTATTAATAAAATTAAATAAATAAATTATGTAAATATTTTCTAAAACGGAAGCTTTATTTATCTGCTAAAAGCATTTAGAATAATAAAAATGTCATAAAAAATATGTACCAACAAATAATTACTTCAATTTTATATTATTTACACTCACCTATACTAGTATAAACTTAAATCTTTAAAATATGATTATTTACATGATTTTCTTTTAATTACACCAATATGCAATATCATTTTTGAATACTATTTATTTTCAAGCTTTAAAATACTTATTAAAAATATAATAACATTTTACTAATTATCCTTTCTAATTTAATTTTCCATCTATTTTAATTATTTAATCAGCTTATAATAATTGTTTTCTTCTTTGAATGCAAAATTGAAATTTCAACTTTTCCGTAATAATATATTACCTACCGAGGTGGAAAATGCTTTGTTACTGCCGTGGAATAAGATAGATTTTAGCTATAGCGTGAGGCTGTAATATGAAGCTTAACGCCGAGGTATGTAATGTATTCTATTTTATACATAATCAGTTAGTAAACAATTTTAAAAAATAAATAATGATTAATTGAGCTATATTTTTATTGTAATTAAAAATTGCAAATTATGTTTACTTAAAAGCAAATTCTCAAGAAAGTAACTCATTTCTCAATTTATTAAAATTTAGTATTTAATTGATTACCAATTGATAACAAATAGAAATTATTATTCAGAAAATTGATTCATATTTCAGATACTGAAATTTGATATTATATAATATCAGCAAAATATATAAAATATGCAAGATGAAATTTCAAAGCTAAGCAAAGGTTAGTCGGTGTACTGCATAAGGTCTTTAGGGTAATTTGCTTAAATACTGAAACAACTAATATGTTTAAGCATTATATTACGTTAAATTTTTTAAGATAATTTCGAGAAATAATAATTTTATTTGTATATTATTGAAAATCAAATTTATAATATACAATTTACAGTCATTTTAATTGTTCGAAATTATCACTAAAAAAATAATATATTGTTCACAGAATAAAATATGAACCTTTCAAAGAGTAAAAGTTGGCTCTTTTTTTTTCTAATATACATAGTACATACCTTTTATTGTTAATACGTGTAGCAAAATTTGAATTTCAGTACCTGAACCACGAATTAAATATATACCATTCATTTATTTTAAATTACCATTAAATTGAAAATATTTCCTGATTTGACTTCCCCATCATTTGCCATATAGATTTTTCTAAATTAATTTTTTAATTTTTCTTGGCACAAAAATAAATGACATTTGAACTACTGTATACATTAAAGCATGTAAAATAATGATGAAATTGCAAATCTAAGTGCATTTAAGAGATAAAATTTGCCAAATAATTCTAAAGAATGTAACTTAAAAAATGATATAACAATGTAATTTATAACATAAATAATTCAATATTTTATAATTTTAGCATTTAGTAGAATAAATTCAGGGAATAGAAAAAGCAGATATTGTTTTAAATATTACCAACTCGATAGTTAAAATGTACCATTGTGCCCCAAACCAATGTAAAACTTCCGATATAAAAAAATAGCTATAAGATTTTCAAAGTGAACGACGTTTATTACATCTAAAATTTTATTTTTTTGAAATTGTGGTTTTATTAATATTTATTACTAATCAAAACTACAGTTTTTAAAACTCTGTTTTTTAATGCTAAAAAAATCTTATTACCGGAGTGTTGCAGATAGAAAATCGTATAGTTAAACAGCACATTAAATTTTTTAGTATTGAATTTTTAGTGTCTTTGTCTAAATCAACATCTTTATCTGACCAATTTTTCTCAACAAACTCAGTTATACTTCAATAAGATCTACGAGTAAGTGCTTAATTTTTGGTCTGCTAGTATATGTGGGTACTTAACTGATAAAACGGCATAGGCTATTGATGGATGTGATCGTTACCTAAATATCTGTGACTTTCAAGGTTCAATTCAAGATCAAGATCAATTCAAGATCCTATGACCGGAATAATAAATTTTGCAGCTGCTAGTTAATAATTTATTATATTTCATAAGTCAATAAAATTAGCGAAAGCGATCATAAATGATGGCTTAAATAAATTAAAAAAGCCTACATTATTGCCTGCTATTCCCCGAGTTTTTTCTATAAAAATATAACTACAAATTTTTATAATTTTGTACCTCCAGTTCCTAGGTTTTTAATTGGTACTTTTAACTGCCATAAAAAATCCCAGGGGCTGTAGCTATTATTTTAAACTTTTTTATGTCGCATAAAATGTAGTTTAATAGTTTATTATTGCATGTTGTACAATAGCTCCATAGTATCTTACAGCTATTTTGGGTATAAATTTACATTAAAATAGTACATTAGTAAATCATATTTTGTATTAGTGTAAAACGTTTTAAATTAGTTTATCATATTTAGAAATTTTTAATTAGATTAATTTATTTAATTAGACACTTATTACGAGCTGTTTCAAAATTATATCTTGGATTATAAATATACATTTCAACCCTTTTAACAAACGAATGTAATTGTTAATTGGATTTTACTACCAATTACCAAAATTATTCAAATTTATCTCATTCTTTACGTTTCACATCAAAACTTGGATATTTTAAAATTTCACTTTATCAATAAAATTCCGGAATATAATATTATTATAATCGCTTCAGTTAAGTTTACTCAAAAATTTAGGTGTACCGCCACAGTCCCTAAAAGAACAATTTACATATTATTTTTGGTTATAAAAATAACTATAATATTTAACTAAACTAAACAGAACATTAAAATAATAGAATTTTAACCGTTAAGTGAAGAACTAAATAGTCAATTATTATTTAAAAAACTGAGCAACCGGTTACGACTAAAAATTCTTGAAGAAAAAAAAAGAAAAACTAATGTGAAAACTGATAAAATACAAAAATATAATTTTAATGCGAGATAAGGCTCAGTTTCACGATTATTTTCGATCTTCAGTCGCCTATAACTAGGAAAAAGGAAAAAATAATAAAACGACATTCTTCATTTTACGGTTAAAATTATATTATTTTTAGTTTTATTCAATATTATGTTTTACAAGAATATATTATACTAAATATCACACAATTTACTTAAAATTCTTACTTTTTAAAGTTCATTTCTATTATTAAAAAAATATCTTTCACCTTTTTATAAAATTAACCGATCACGAACGAGGTTAAATTTTAGTATAAAATTTCATTAAGTTAACTTAACTGAACGTAACTAGACGCTATAATTTCTAAAATTTTAATAGTTTAGTTTTTAAATTAATATTATATTTTTTTAATATTAGAATAAGATCGGCAGTCCCGTAACTAGGCAATTGCAAAACAGGTGTATAAGGAAGTTGTACGCGGGGGGCATTACTGGGGGCCCGAAAACATAAGAAATTGTATACATTTTGGATGTTATAATCATTACTATTCACATACATACATAATGTACATAAAAAATTTAGAGACCAAAAAAAAAGTTTGCAAATTGCCCGAAAAAGACTGGTTACGGCTCTAAAGATCAGTTTGTTTCCAAATGGCCTAATATTTGCAAGCAGGTGATGAAACAAACGACACTAAAAATATAACAATAACGCAGGGTGTCCATTGTTGTAACGATTTTTAAAGTTTAATAGTAAACATTTGTTGTTTTTTAAATTAAATACCGTAATAAATGTAAATACGCGAAAACAAGAAATCGTTGACACTAACACCGAAGTAAAAAACGCCCCTTATGATTAAAATCATTAACGATGTACCTATAAAAAATATTTTTATTAGATTGTTTACAGAGTCCGGTAATTAAACTGTTGCAGTTTTACTGAATAAAATTCATCAGTATATTTTTGACAAAATATAATAATTTTATATAATTTGCAAAAAAATTTGCTATTTTAACATTTTACTGATGAACACTGAAAAGAACATTTCCGATATACAGGGTAATATTTGGTACTTTGTTATAGCAAATAAAAAATATTGTAAAAGGTACAGATTCGATTTAATAAATAGAGCAAATTTTTCGCAATGAAAAGATGAACATCCGATAAAAATAAATTAATAACTCGATTTCGAAGTTTGTCTTAGGTGTTCTAACGGAGAAATTCATTCATAATCCATGCCGTCGTCGGGTCGATCACATAGAAAATATTGAATTTGAAAAATTCAAAATTTAATATATTTTATTAAAATTCTATTTAATTCGCTTTCTCCAAAAACAAAAATTTTATAATTTTGCTTTGCTTATTTTTTAAATTTAAATGACTAATTAGTAAATTTTTAAAAAATTACCAAATTTCTTACAATTCTTTGTTCTTTGTGATGAATTTACTCAGCTTTCTAACAGATAAAATAAAATTTACTTTAAAAATATGCAATTTGAACGTGACCTAACGTGCATTAGCGTCGAAATTAATAAAGGCTGACTCAGCGAGGCTGGTAATAAAAATTTTTAAGTACGTAGGATGTACATTGCATAACTAATATTTTTAATTAGGTTATTATAAATTTTTAATAAATATTTTATTACTTTAATCTATAATATAGTAAAAAACAATTTGTTAATTGATAGAGCCTACTAGTTTCGAGATCTTTTAATTCCAACTTCAGATAATACAAAGTTAACATTCCAACATAAACTCTTAAAAGTCAAATCAAACGTGATTACGATAACAAAATTTAACAAAAGTATTTTTCATTTTGATATTACAACAATCAGACGTTTTTAATCTATATCTCCTTCAGTAAATACAACTTTTGTTGTAATGTAAAATTTTGAGAATTTTTTTATATTTCTTCAAGCTAACTGAGCTAACATCATATTGATGGCAATGTAGTCATTAAACTCATATGGGCTCTACAATGATTTTTTGAAAAACTTGTCAACAAAATGTCTGATCAAGTCGAGTTACCTATTTATTTTCAGATTATGCAGGTAGCAGTGTATTACAATATTTTTATATACTTATAAGATATTGTTCAAATGCTTGTAAATCATTTTGAACGATTCGTTTAGTATTATATTCATAAAATTTGAGCTAAATATTTCCTTCATTAAAAAAATGAAATGAAAATATATCTGAGCTATCAAGTAACATTTTAATTGGTGGACTCTGTACTTTGTTGTTTTGCTTTAAGTATTTATTAGACGTATAGTACGTACTAAAATTGCTCAACTAAATGTAATTATCAGGTATAATGATGTTAAGAGCCAATATCCTTAGTTGCTTTTGTATGCTAGAATTATTTGGATTAATTGAACAGAAATAATAGTGGGATCAAAGTAGATTACATTTAAAACGTGCATATAAATGTAATATAAATAAAACCTAATGTCAAATTATACAACGATTTGTATTATCTACATAATAATTGTGTAAAAATTTTAAAATAAAATGTATTATACCTTTCTTGGTTTTTATTTTGTAAAATAAAACAACAAATGAGCAGCCGAGTTACTTTAATATTGCTATAAAATTCTTATAATCTAGTAAAAATGGTAACCACAGAAATAATTTATAATTAATATTACAACTAGAAGATTCTTTTAATACTTAATCACTTTATAAATAAAAATATTTTAAGTCTTAAATAGTTTGTGCAAATATCTTTATAGCCAAGCACTAAAAGCCTAACTCGTATATTTCCTTATTGCTTTTAAACAAATACTTTTTAAATAGCAAAACATCCCTGAGAAATTAAAGTGACTTTTGCTATTTTTACAGATTGTTATCGCTAATCACAAAAAATCTCCCAACATCTAAATTATTATACTTAATAAATCAACCAAACGTTTTTAAAAATCAGACCATTTAAACAATACTGCAGCATTTAATTTATTATCTAAATTCTTAATAAAATATGCATTGGTTTCAAGCTAAAAATTAAGTTCCTTTTCAAGGTAGCATAACATTGTGCAAAATCCTTTACTTCATCCGGTTTATCAAATTGAACCAAAAAATACCTACATATTTTGTCACTAGCAAGTCTTATCGACTAACTAATCCTTGTAAACATAAGAAATAGAAGATATTCTAATTTACTTTTAATTAGACTAACAATAAAGTCTCACAAAACAAAACAAATTACAAAACTTTAGGCCAATATTTACTAAATATAGGAAGAAATGAGTATCTCCTTATATTAAATCACATTACAAATATTAAAAATATACATATCCACATAACATTTTTTTAGTAAATTAGGTATAAATATAAATAAATATTAAAAATATATTTTACTATTCACAGACATTTTATGCTGATTTAATTTAAATTAAATTCTTTAAATATTCGTGTATTTTTGCAAACTTAACAATCCTCACTATTTAAGAATCACAAAATTATTTTTTTTTCATTACATTTTTTAGTAAACCCCTAAATGTATTTAATGCAGAAAAAAGTGACAGTTTTAAACCTTTACTCACTGGTAACAAAGGAAAGTGGGGTTTCAATGGACAGGAATCATCACACCATTGTTGCAGACGTTCACACATTAGTTCACCACATTCAGAAAAATGTGAAAAAACTTCTTTTTTAAAAATTTCAGGAGGCTGCAATAACATTTCTGTCATTGACTGTACAAGCTTTAATATTACCAATTCATTATAAGTACGAGAATTTTCGTACCCTTGTTGAGATGCTACCTGCTTCTCATAGCCGGCCTCATTGTAATAAGGTTCGGCTACTAAAATTAATCCTTGAATTGACACAATTAATTGCAACAATGTACTGTTAGAATTCCACATCTCGTTTCCTCTACCTATCCAAGTTCCAAGTAAAGAGATACAAACTTTTCCTTCGACATACAAATTCGGATTAAGACGTTCCTGACTATAACTTACATAATGGCACAAAGGAGGTGTTTGTGGATAATCTTTACCTAATTGTAAATCAAAGAAAAACAAACCGTCCTCGTATGGTGTTTTAGCCGGACCTCGAATCATAACAGATAATAAATCCATACGATTTCCGTAACATCTTACCCATACACCAGGAGGTAAAGCCTCTTTTAATAGCGTAAATTCTTTTTGAACTGCTTTAAAAAATTTTGTTCTATCTTTTGGCTCAAATTTACAACTATAATAATGATGACTATGGTGTGCTTCGTCAATTAAACTATACACATCGCTTTCACAATTCATCACAGCTTTCGATAATTTTAATAGATTTGAACCAGATTGACTTTCTTCGGGTGTGGTAGGAATACTAGGTAAAGGAGTTATAGTTGCAGGTCCGGATCCCGAAGCTGCAGTCATAACTGTTAATGCCTGTGGACCTCCTATTCGTGATATGATTTCTGCATAAGCAAGATCCATTCGAGCTTTCATCATTGATATTAATTCTACGCAAATATTTTCTTCTGATGATGAAAATTCAGAATTTGGCGTTGTTGGTGTATTGGATTCTACCAAATAATAAAGTTTTAAAATAGACAAGAGTGGATCAATGGTCTCCAAATTCTTTTATATTTAGAAAACTAAAGGCTTCTTAATTATTTTCTTAATGTGCTAAATGATTGTTTTCCAATAAAAAAAATTACTTAATGTTACAAATATGCAAGTTTGACGACCTACTATATTCAAGACAAGTCTTCCAATTTACTTGATTGTATGTAGCAAGCTTAAAGTTTTAAATTAAATTATCCCTCCAAAATAAAAATTACAAAACTAATAAACAGGTCTGACTTAACCGTATGATCATTTGCATCTGCGAGCACTGATCCAATAATCAGTAACAAAATCAGATTTTTGAAAACTTGGTAAGTAGAAATAATAACTAATACAAATTGATTTTTATGCTGAGTGACAGAGGCTTTGGAAACCACCAATATAAATAGTAACAATTAAATTAAAAACTTCACTAACCTTCAGTTTCTTTAAGATTATCCTTAGAAGCATCTTTATCCAAATTAATTGTTTCTTCCATTTTCAATATCTTATTAATATTTTCTTTTTCTGGGCACTTAGATTTTAAAATTGTACTACCAAGATTATCAACAGTTGAAAATAATCTACCTCGCAATTCTACGCCGAATGATTGAGCCTTTTCTTTGATTTGAGATAAAAGAATCTGTAAATTTAGAACATTTTTATTTACAGAAATCTACAAGCTTGAAAAACTCACCTGAAAATGTCTACTTTTCAAACTGAAAAAGGAAGTCTCCAACAATTTATCCAAATAACTGGAATTATCATACATGGTTAAAAGTTCTTTGAGTAACTAAAAAAAACACGATTACAAATTTATTTTTTAGAAAACATTAACTTTTTTTATTATTCACTAAAAAACATGTATTTCATGAAAACTCTCAAAGTTTGGTGTAGAATAAGGGTTATCTTGAAAAAATCTCAAGATAAATAGAATTGCTCATGATAGAAGCTGGATTAAATAAATGCAATGAACTGGAAAACTTTCATTCTATAAACAAATTTCTAAAAAAATTTTTGGAAGAAACTTAACTACTATTTTCAAATTAATGTAATTTTCATAAAAATCAACATTTTGATATATTATATATTAAATCCCCTACATATGTATTATGTACTTCTCTATTGCATTGTATGTAGATTAAGATAAAATTTTAATTTTTTGGTTCAGATGAACATTTGTGAGTTTTATTCAGCAGACCATGAAGCCCTCATTAAAAAAAAAGAACTGATTTATAAAAATATCTTAATATATAAAATCCCACCTTGCTCCTGCTACAGCGTGTCAAAATTTTAGTAAAATTTTTGGAGAGACGTGGTTAACAACAACATTATCTAATAATAATTTTTGATCCGTTCAAATTTGACTATAATAAAACAATTTGGTTACTGTCGGAATTCCTATCACAAGAATTGACAAAATTCCTATCACAAAATTTTTTTAGGATTATGCAATATTTGTCGAAATAACGGCATTTTAAAACTACGAAAAGCAGGCAGATTTAATATAATACACCCCAATGCGTGACGGTCGGTTTCACGTTGAGGTACGGTCTCGTCGGTGAAGGTCTCATTTTGTTGACGGTACGTGTGCTTTGATATACTCTTAATGTTGTTGTCAGTCGCGGTCAACACCCGGACGAGTTCTATGGCATCGAGTTCCACCTTTGGCGAGTTCTGTCATTTTTTAGGGATATTTTTAAATTGTTTACATTTAATTTTACACAAAAATGGCTAATCATGCAGCCGTGTTAAAAGATGTATCTAAAATACATGTAAATTTTACATTTTTAAAATCAATTTTTTTCAAAAACTTTTGTATAATCCTACAAAATTTTTGTTCTAGTATGCTTAGAAAAGTGTCCTTTTACCAATATTCAATAGAAAAAAGTTAAAATCGTGTGATAGGAATTCTGACAGATCCCAACAATTTTACTATAAATAAAGAAAACCGGAATTATTCGTAATCGGAAATTGAATATTATATTTATTATATAATAAATTAATTTTTTAACTTGTGAAATAAAATTAAATAATCTTTGAGTAAACAAGTTAATTAAACGTTTTGATAATAAGGTTTTTATTGAGCTTTCGACGTTGGACACGTCTTCGTCAGAATATTTTAATATTTCGTATTCTGACAAAGACGTGTCCAACGTCGAAAGCTCAATAAAAACATTATTATCAAAACGTTTAATTAACTTGTTTATTCAAAGATTATTTAATTATATTTATAACAGAATTATCAAATAATAATTTTTGATCCGTTCAAAATAAAATATAATAAAAAAAACCGGAATTATTTCAAAATTAAATTAATAAAATCAAAATAAAAGAGAAAACTTCAAAACTGGTCGATCTTAGGTTAGCGTTATGAATTTATTAATTAAAACCGCTAAAAGAGAGATCCACCGTCTATCTACCCGTCTGTGGACGGGCTTTCCACCTAGTGTGTAATAAAACTACATAAATAAATTTCCAATTGTTTTCTCTTTCCATAAAATATTCTCAAAAGTAGGTGTTGAAAAAAGTCTGTTACATGTAGGCTAATTTCTAAATCAAATCGATACCTCAATTCAATAAGGTAACAACTAAAAATTCATAGTTACGAGATATTGACATTTTAAAATTTTTATAAAATACAAATTAAATTATCTCATTATGTTGTTATTCAATTGAAATGAAATTTTAGTCGTTGATTGACCGATAAATATTGATTAACATCTTAAAATTTGTTTATAACGCTTGTTTTAAGCCTTTTTATACGTATTTTCAAGTTATTACCTTTTATAATTACACAATTTACAAATAGAAACTTGCGCCATTTCTAGTGCATTGTGAATATTTAAAATTGTTTTTGTATTGAAATACGTAGATCTTAACAAGGACTATAAGATGATATGTCTAACTCAAATTTTGCATTTTTTGACTTGTAACCCTATTGCATTGAGGTATCGAAATAAGGTAAGTAGTAAAATTGTTTTAGAAGACAAGTTCAATTAGACACTTTAGTTTTATATTAATGTATCCGTATATTTTAAAATACACTGAAGTCATACAGTTTAGAACATATTCAATGAAATCTTTTAGAACAATTTTCTCAGAAAATCCTCGGACATGTTAATTTTATTTTTTTAAACGTTTGTGAGCTGTAATGTCATCGTACATCTTTTTAAATAGCAACCTTTATTTTACTTGACGAATTTAGATAGAGCACATTTTTCTGAATATGAAAATATAAAATACTACGACTGTGAAGCAAACAGCTTTCGAGATAATCAGTCCCAAATTTTCAAAAATGCATGAAAGGCACTAGAAGAAATAACGTGACAATAATTAGAATTTTGTAATCTGTGGTCTGGTATTTTGTTGATTAATCATTTCATAAGAGATCTTCCTAGTTCGAATCCTAACCAGTTCAAAATATTCAACCAGATATTTTAAAAAATCAAATAAAATAGAATACTTCTGAATAAAAAGTGAATATTTAATCTAAGTTTTTACTAACCAATGGAGTGGGAAACGATTGAATGCCCACCTAGATCTCCAAATCTTACTCCACTTGATTACATTTTATAGAACTATTAAAGATTTATTTAAATAAACTTACACAGAAAGTATCCTGTATGCTTCTGTGTTTAAGAACTTCTCTAAGGTGTCCTAGACGTCCTCGAACAAAATCAAGTCGTGTAGCCATATTTTGTAATATAGTTTCATCTACAATATCTCCAATAAATGATTCCACACTTTCGGTTTCCCATGACATTTGCGCACTATCATTGTCTTCAACAGAATAATCATACTCAATTGATTCAGGAATAAGTTCTAAATTGGTAGGCCAACAATTTTCTTGTGAACCATCAATCCAATTTACTATTACATATCCCTAAGACAAGCATTGCATAAGCTTGCTTAAAAAGTAAGTAAAGGTAAAATATATTATACCTCTGGACAACTGTCTAAAACACTGCCAAACTTATTTTCTTCTAATGGAATACGTTTTACAATACTGCCTGGACGGAATGCAAATTTAGGATGCTTATGTAAATCGTAAACACTAATTTCTTCTGTTGTCAATAATACCGGCTTTTGATTATCACTAGTAGTTTTAAACCATTTTACCTACATTTCAATATTACAATTTGGCTATCAATAAATCCAAAAAACTCACCATAGCTGTACGTTCTAAATGATCAACATACTGAATAGTACCAAAATGTTTAGTATGTTTGCAATCGCGTACAACCCATTCTCCAGGAAAGAATTCATGCTCATCTAATGAAATGGAATAATATAACTGAGTAGTAGGAATATCTTTCTCTTCGGTTCCGTCTTGCCAAACTACTGTTACTTTAGAATCCATACAGAGTACCTAGGGAGAATTATTTAGATTAAAAGAAAATTAATCAATAAAGCTCACCTCGACAGGTACCGAACAACCTGGTGTTAATTCGCTTAGTTTAGGTGGAAAATGTCTCGTGTGACGATTTTGAGAAATGTTACTCGAGCTACTACCATTATCAGATGCATCATCTTCGCCTTCTTCAGTTGACCAACCTTCTTCTGATTCTGCGGTATTTCCAAATGTAGACAACAAAGATGATCGGCGCACCTTGAGTCCTCTACAGAAAAACAAACAACATATAACTTAGTCAAATACTAAAACCAAAGTTAAAAACAAACCTATTCTTTTTATTGGAATTCTTTTTCACCATATGTACGACTTTATATTCTGGTTGATGTATTGCAGATAATTTCCTAATCCAGTCACTTTTTTTCATGATTGTGTCTGTAACACTTAATTTTAAAAGACGGCGTTCTGATAAATCCAAATGAATATGTTCTATTGGTTGGGCAATTTTTAATCTAAAATTGTAACAAGTTTAAGAGCACTGTTGAGTGCTAAATTAAATAATTTATGTTTTATGTCCAGAATAATAATTGCTAGCTTAAACTGATCTTTAAACCTTTGTGCATAAAATATGAGAAAAATTCTGTCCCGAACATACAAAACCTGACAACCAAGATTAAGAGATTTGATGATTTTAATTTTAAGGAAATTTTAATTTGTTTTAAGATATTTATAATTCTGGAAGTAAATGACACAGAACAAGAGTTATTTGGTATTGCACTGGACAAGTTGGTAGAAAATTTTTTAAGTTGATTTTGCATACCTTTTGATATCTTCAGATTTAATACCATGTACACTAACATTTGACATAGATTCATACCATGCAATTTCCATATCGGAAGCTTCAACCTTCTGAATTGTAAATCTTTGTTGTGTTAACATATTGCGTTTCATATATTTTGAACGATTAACCCAATTAGGTTGTTCTAAATCTGTAGGTACACAAACCTAAAGAACGAACTTTTAATTAAAAAAAATTAAAAGTAAATTAAAAACCTACAACTTCTTGACCGGGATAAAAATTATCAAAGAAGTTTCTATTGCATTTTGTAACCCAATAATCTTCAACTCCATGATTTATACTAGAAAAAAATTCAACAATTGATCCACATTTTGATTTCATTGTAATTTTTTCATCAATGGACTAAAAGTAAAAAGTGAATATTTGATATCACAATACAATGATAAGAAATTATAACCTGAATTCTGCCATATTTAGCTCCAAGGCAAATGGGGACGTTAATATCATAATTAAATAATTGGATCAATCTATCGCCAGCTACACGTTCAACTATTCTATCGGTGCCAACAATTTGCACAGCAACATATTGTTTCGATTCCTTGCAATAACCTCGCTGTGTTTCTTTACCCTTTTCTAAACGCCTGACAATATCACCTGGTATTATACTTCTGCTCATCAAACGCACTTTTGTTTGTTTCCATACAGATTCTTTATAACTATTAAGCCAAGATACTCGAATCTGGCCTTTTTTTAGCGAACCAATGTCATCGCTATCTGATGAAGACCCCTCGTAACTATCAACTACCACACCAAAATTTATTCTTTTACGTTTATCAAATTTGTATACGATATCATTGGTATAAAATTCCTTAATTTCGTTAACTGAAGACATGTTAAAAATTCCAAAATGTAAAACGAAAATTTAAGAAATCAAATGTCAAACGCCATTATTAAATTAACCAATGCGAATTGGATTTTTTCGTGTTCATGGTGAGCATGCGTTACTTCTATCATATACAGAGTAAACAAAAATATTCTCGTTTGGACTTGGTTACAGATTGTTACTTGCTGCTTCCTATGTCGATCACCGCTATTTTGCAGAACACAACCAAAACTATAGCCCTAAATCGCATGCGTGTCCACAATGATTTGTAAAATCTGTCAATTCTCAAAATAAAGTGTGAAGTGTATGCATTTTCGTTAGTCAGTGAAATTTTAAAACATAAACTTTTAAAATGCCTGTAGAAAACTTGGAAGAAGAAGGATTAGAAAAGAATCCAGATTTACGTTTAGCACAATGCAAATTTTTGCTTACTTTACCAGAATTCAGCAACGACAGAACAATTCATTTAAAAATATCTGAGGGAATCAAGAAAGATGGTAGGTAAATGACTTGTAATTTTTGAATTCGTATTATTTCTATTGTTCTTAGATATGGCTCCGTGGTATGAATTAGTTTGTCGAGATGCTGGTTGGAAAAAAGATGAAGCTTTATTTAAAAAAATGCAAAGCAAGAACGAAGAACAACTCAAAACTTTAAACGAGGCTATCGAAGATGCCGAGAAGAATTTAGGGGAGATGGAAGTGCGCGATGCTTATTTAAAGAAAGCTGAATTTTATAGCAGGATCGGAGACAAGGATAATGCAGTTAGTACATTTCGACTTACTTATGATAAGACTGTGTCTTTGGGACATCGTCTTGATATAATCTTTCATTTAATTCGTCTGGGTTTATTTTTTATGGATCATGATTTAATTGTTAGAAATATCGATAAAGCTAAGGCGTAAGTATTTTTGCTTTTAAAACTACCACGAATTTATTATTTCTGAATTTTCAGATTAATTGAGGAAGGTGGTGATTGGGATAGACGAAATCGCTTAAAAGTTTATCAAGGTGTTTATTGCATGGCAGTTCGTGATTTTAAGACTGCTGCTAATATGTTCCTAGATACAATTAGCACATTTACATCTTACGAACTCATGGATTATCAGACTTTTGTTAGGTACACCGTTTACATGTCTATCATAAGTTTACCACGATATCAATTAAGAGATAAAGTTATAAAAGGAGCCGAAATATTGGAGGTTTTGCACTTTATGCCGCAAGTTAAAGCTTATCTGTTTTCTCTATACAATTGTCAATATTCTGAGTTTTTCATAAATTTAGGTAAAATACTTTTTTTTTTTTAGTAATTGATTGTATAATGTTTTTGCTTTATGCTTGTAGCCGAAGTTGAGCGTGCAATTCGTGAAGATTACCTTCTGAATCCTCACTATAGATACTACGTGCGTGAGATGCGCATATCTGCTTATTCTCAACTTCTCGAATCTTACCGTTCTTTAACATTACAGTACATGGCTGAATCTTTTGGAGTTTCCAAAGTATTTATAGACGAGTAAGTTAAATTTTCTTGTAGAAATAAATGCTTTTAATTTTGAATAATTGTTTAGGGAACTTTCGAAATTTATTGCTGCCGGCCGAGTCCATTGCAAAATCGATCGTGTTGGTGGTATTGTGGAAACCAACAGACCAGACCAAAAAAATGCACAATTTAATGCAGTAGTTAAGCAAGGAGATTTGCTACTCAATCGAGTTCAAAAATTATCACGAGTTATAAATATCTAAGGTGCTTGACATTTTTTGTATAACATTTTGTCTTGCTGTTAATAAAAAATAAATTTTCTATAAAATAAAAGACATACATTTGTATTAATTCAACTTATTATTTTAGGTACAAATAAGTTACAATTTCAGCATACTTTTGACGTCTTATTTATAATTTATTTACATTTTTTTTATATAAAACAGTATGGCACCACATCAATACCAGTTTAATTAAACATCAACAATTTTAGTACATTAATAATTAAGTTCATAAATAATAAAACTGGAATAATTAATTCACTCATTTTGTATTAATAATCGAACAAATTATAAAAGATATGTGGTTTTTGAATTTGCTCATTTTCAAAGTAATGCCATTAAATCACTGATATGAACTTTATATAATTTTTCAGCTATTCCTGGTTTTATTTTAAATTTTCATAATTTATTATGTTATACATATTAGAATAGATAACAATAAATACAGTCAAACTTCTATAAATTGCATGTTTTAACACCGTTTTTAATAAGTGCAAATAAAAATTTAATTCAACCACTATATTATGTTTATTTTTTACAAGCTCTTATTGTATTCTAATAATTAAAAAATATAACATTTTTGTTCGTATTTTATTTCATCTTAATTTAACTGGTTTTGCTAAATAGTATCTTCCGAGTTTAACACACAAAATTTTAACCTTGCTCTGATTTGTCAACTTTTTTACCCAACTAAAAAATGGCAATTAATCGAGTTTTCTATCATACCAGTTGCATAATAATGAAGATCCTCTTACTATACTTATTAACAACTATAATTTTATTTTTTATTAATATGTGAAGATGCTGTTTAATGGAACTAATAGCAAAAATCTTGTATTTATTAGAATCTATTTTTTAATTTATTATACGTAGTATCTCAAGATTTGTAATTCATACTAAGTCTTATTAATTTAAATGTCTCAATTCCTTTTAAAAATGTGCAATTTTTATTAGTTTATAAAATTGGTGTTTTGGAGGAATCTTTAAAATTACCTAGAAATGCAGTAAATAGCTATTATAGTCCAAATTATAATTGAGAATCTCTAAATCTGAATTTTCATTAATATGCGATATTCAAATCAATTTCTACCTTTATGCATAAGAAATCTTTCAATATCAATAGGCTTTAAATGGAAGAAAGCGCTGTTTAGTTCGTGGAAAATCTTTAAACTCATTGCGGTTTGTGAGTACAAACAGGAAACTTTTTCTTCACAGTATTGTTTTATCCAGGCTGCTCAGTAATTACAGCGTGTTTTTAATTGGTAACGCGGAAGAATGAATTAACGAAATTCTGTTAAAAATGCCGTTTCTGTTCATAAGTTGTTTTTTTTTCGAGCGCTGTACATTCCAAAACAGGCATAACAAAGCATATGAGCTGTATATTTTTGTAAATTTAAATTAATTATTTAGCATGCAAAAAATTTTGTTGGTTTTCAGGAGAGACAATTAGACTACGTAATCGCATTGCGCTAGGATTCACACCTGCTCCACAATGAAAAACTTAATTTGTAACACTTTGGGAGATCTAAAATTAAAAGTCGTTTAAAATGCTATCTTTTTATGCAGAAAAAATTAAAATCGTTAGATTTTATACATATTTTAATGAAATTATTCTTGTATTATTTATTTTTTTATTTTCAGCCTGTTTGCAATAAATCAGTTCTGTGCTTTTCGAACTAATTTTTAGGCCAGTGTTGACCTTCATTGCCTTTTTTGAAATCTCCTGGAATAAAGTATTATCAGCAAACAGTTAAGTACCATCTTATAATAAAAGCTTTATTAATAGGCTTTGTGATTTATGTCTATGAATCTATCTTGCCTAAGAATTTAATATACTTATGTAGTATTCATCAAACGCATGCATGGTGTGGAAGACAAAATTCGGCAAGTCAAATATTTGAACTTTTAACTACTTGAACAACTTCTGAAGCTAAGTTTCTCGGTTTGAATTCGGGAAGAGTCTAAACTTTCTTATAACCCTTTCTGTGTTTCGGAGGGCACGTTACAGGCATTTTCCAATCCGGTTTAAGCAGCAGTGGGGTCTAAAATGTTGAAACATTTTTCTTACAGAAAGCTAAAAATAATAGTGAATTGGTAATTGCAAATTTTCAGAAACTTTTTGAAATGAATATCACAGATACAGTGACTAGGTGGAGCATTATGGAAATGTTTCACAATATTTGATATCTCAAACAATAAATAGCACATCGTAGCGGAATAGACCAAAATTTATTTATATTGAAGGTTCTTATAAATTTTTACATCATAAATTGCATAGGATATAGGAATTAATAATATTGTGCAGAAAGATAAAATTAATAGGAAAGTTGGTTCATTAGCCATAGTGTGAAAAAATTATCATGTGATTTTTGCAATGGCTCTTATTTTATAATATTATATTTTTGAAACTTTAAACTTTACTAAACTCTATAAATATTATGTTACAAATTTATTCTTTTCCAAAATTGAGTAGGTAGTGTTCCTAATAATCAAATAGATGCCAAAAAAAGTAAACAAAAATAATTTAATCTTTAATTGAGAATCTAAAAAGTTACATTTTTCAAATATATTTTGTATTTAAATTTTAATTTCTTCACAGGATTGGATCGAAAAAAAACTGTACTTGATCATGAGCAAACTGGGAATTTCCGTTGAACCGAGCCTTCTGGCTATTGGTCCCTTTATTGCTGCATGCTAATTTATTTTAAAATACATATGTGGTACTTGCTGCCCATCCTATCCCAATTGTAAACTACCCTTCCAAACTTCGCTTTGTGATCGTTTTCTCCAGTCTACTTATTTTTAATCAATAGATAAGTGGTTTAGGTAGTGTAACTCGATATTAATCATATCAAATTTTTTACAATAAACCAAATAATTCACAAACACTTTTTAGAAACTAAAATGTTCATCGCCTGATGATGCCATAGTATGGTGAAAACGCTTGCGATAATATACATACGGTGTATGTATAACTTAAACATTTTAGTTTCTAAAAAGTGTTTGTGCATTTTTTGGTTTATTCTAAAAAATTTGATATGACTACTTATTTTTGCTGAAAATTATATTAAATTATGTATACAACTGCAATCCTTTGCAAAATTTACTATAATACTTTTTGTTTAATTATCATAGGAATACAAAGCATGAAAATAAATCTTTGTAACTGATATTTAATTAAATACTCAAAAAAATTAAATTTGTTAAAATATATAAAAAGAAAGATTTAGAAAAGAGGAGAAGGATAGAAAAGATCAAAGTGAACATTTTTAAGAAAATCGAAACTATTGAATTAGTTGATACTGCATTAGTTTGGAAGAGGCATATAAAAAATTCGTAAATGTTTATTTGGTTATAGAGTAGAAAAAGATTGCAATTGAGAGGCAGTGTAAGTAAAAAAGTCAGGAGCTTAGAGAAGAATCATCAAGGACCAAGAAAAATATTTTACTTCCTTAACGATTGAATTTAATATTTGAATATTATACTCACATTTGAATTGAAGTGAATACAGCAAGGACACTGAGTTTCCAACTTTAAATTTGAGGCTACAATGTCACGTGTAAATAATACACAACTCATAAATTCTAATTACACTTATTATTATAGTATTTGTCATATAAATATTTAATTATTATATTATTAAATTTGTATATAGCCATCGTATTTCATTATTTAACAATCAGATTAACAATATAAATAGACATGATACGTATTTTTGAGCAAGAGATGTGGTTTTAGGCAATATTAATCCATACATTGGTAGACGTGAGGATTTAAACGTGCATTAATTTACGTGTTATAAATTAAAATATGAAATAATGTTGACAGCTTTAACAGATGAACTTGTGAACTTTTCAATACAATTTTTTTTTGCCAATTAAAATCATGTTATTGCCTATTTTGAAATTGAAATCAGTCTTCTAGTTTTGGCCATCTGGATTTAATATTACCAAAATACCAAAATCCAGTTTATGTTACAATCTTCTCTGAAGATGATTTATGGTTTTGCCAAAATAAGTTTTAAAAATCATAAATCTTATATTGAAGAACATCGAAGTAAGAAATAGAACAAGTCTAGAAATGAACTTCTAAATCATATTAACAAATTACTACATTACCAATGAAAGATATCGTTTGTATGACATATTTTAGGTATCTACATGTATTTGAAAGTTACGTTTTCATTAAGAGCATTTACATAACATAACGTACGTACATATCTACTTAAAAAATTATAAAAACAAAACTTGAATTTTAGCAGGAATGCTTCAATATTTCTTGTATTGAAAATAATAGAAGTTTGACTATATTGGAATATACTAATGTTTCAACTACAAAGTTTTTATTTAGTTTAACAATAAAATTAAAGTACAAAAATTAAATAAATTTAAACAATCCAGCACATTTTAATAAAATTTATATTTTGTAATTCGGCGTTGGAAAGACAATCAGATAGTGTGATAATTTGTGTTTAAAAAATCACTGTTATGGGAGGTTTTATGAAGAAAGTATGCATAATTAGAAATAATGTTACAAACAACATTTAACCGGTTGGGCATCTTAACTTTATGGTAAAGACTTGAAAGGAGAAGAAGGAAAAATCTTACATTTTACTAATAACTATAATAATTATTATTAGTATTTTATTGCATGTTTTAAAATGTGTTGCAAGAACTGATATAAGAATGGCGAAACAAGGTAACTTTACTCTATTCCTCATAACTCATCAAAATCTATTAAATTTTGTTAAAATTTGAAAAATATTCCTAAATTCTTTTTGCAATTAATGTATAATTATTTATCCCCTTCCTATTGCTAAATTCCATTTAGCGTGCAAGTTCTAAATGGAAGAAACTGTCCATCACCATGACTTAAATATATCCGTTAGTGCTAAATAGGCCAAAACCGTACTAGGTGTTTTAACCGATGAAAAGATATTTTAGGAAATTGTGCTCTTTTTTCGATTTTAAGTTATTCAAATATGCATTTAAAATGATTTTTTTACAGTAAAAATATAAAACATACAGCAAATAACATTTTTCAATTCAATTTAAACTGAACCAAAACCCAAAACCCCCTGCAGCACTTTTGAAATATCTAACAAAATAGGATATGTTAAAAATGCACCAAAAAATAGTTTACAAGGATTTGCAATACTCAAACAATTTTAAAATTGTTCGTTCAGCCAAACTTGCACATTTCAATTGCAAATTGAAATTGTATTGAATTTTGAATTGAATTGTGAATATTAATTAATTTAATTTTTATTTGTGTTTTAAATAATTACACATAATGTAGATATGAATAAAATAAAAGCTTTGAATCTAGAGGAAAAGTATAACAGTTATAAACTTAAAATTAATTTGTTTTAATAATAATAATAAGCAATATGAAACTAATTTATATTAAGAAAAGATAAGATAGATTAAAAATTAAAAGCTCCATCAAAATTACTAATTACTGGGTAAAACTAAACTAGGTAGAGAAAATTAAAATTTATGTTTTAATTTTGCTAACTTTAACAATAGTTTAAAAATGATAAACATTCGTACAAATTACTTAAGTTTGATAACAAGATAATTTACTATTTTATGAAATCATTTCATTCTAAAGGTGCCTTACACACGACCGTGTCTCTTAATGCCAAGCTGTTATAATAAAAATCTAAATAAAATATACCTATACTCTTGTAAATATTATATTAAATTGTAATGCGTTTCAGTTAAAACTTTCATCAAGAAAGTAAATAAAAATTTTTTTTCAATATTATTGTGTATACATATTATTCAAAACTTCACACAAAGCTTTGGTATAGGTAGCACTTTTTTTAAAATATCTACATTTTATTTGATAGATCGATAAATGATATCGAACAAAACCATTTTATATTGCTTTGATTTATCAAATAAGGACGTTTTGATATGTGGAATTTGGATTGCTTTAAATTTTAACATTACATTTTTCATAAAATTGCTATACCAAAACAGAACTTGTGTATGATTCATTCTAGGCATACCGCCATTTCTGTCATGCCTGGAATGATTGGTATGTATCTAATAGGTTTATTTGTTCTCAATGTTTTGTATGCCAGCCGTTACTATTTCTATTATCACGACGTCCAATAGAAAAATAAAGTTGACTGAATTTATGACAAACTATAAGGTATCTCTTAGAATAAATAATTGTTACCCGTTTTATGAAAAGTACAGAATAAATATATAATGGAACAGAAGAGTAATAATTTAATAATTATAATATTTTTCTTCGGAGGCATGCATTTTGCCGAAGGGAAAGGTGTATAGGGAATATAACTAATGAGGTGGTTTATCCTTGGCTCTCTTAGAGCTTTTATATCATATTGGACTTGAGATCACAGCGGTGTATACGATAGGATCAGTGTTTACCATACTACTGATTTAAATATGTATTATACAATTTATTATATAATATAAATATAAATTTATTTATTCATTACAGTTCTGGCATGACAAATAATCATAGCCGACCGTGTAGGCACCTTAAACAAAAATACTAGCAAATTAACTATATACGTCATTTATTTATTTCTTCGCAATGAAATTAAAGATTTTCAGCTCTTACCGTGCATCATCAGGAGTTTATAGTTAATGTTTGTACGAAGCAATCAATAAATTAACAAAAATTTAGAATTTAAAGGAAATCAAATTGTTGTTGTACAATAATTTAAATTTAATCGGAATTTACATAAAGTTATTATTAGAATTATGTTTGAATTGTTCAAAATTACTGAAATTTTATGAAATTCTTTAATGGAAATCTAGGGATATAATATCCTACGTATTTATTTATTGTCTAAATTTAATAAGTATTAAGTGTTGTCCTAGTTTGAGTACTATTTCCTTTTATATAATGAAATTAGTTATTTTAATTCAGGTGGTTATAAGATAATCCTCTTACGTGGATTAAACGGTTTAAGTCGCCATAGAAATAGCAGTGATAATATAATTTATAAAAAGTTTAAAATTTTGTTTTGTGAAGATGGTGCTTCATTTTTCTCTGCGTAAGCTACTACTATACATAGATATTATTATCATCATGAGATGTTATTCGATGGAGTTCTCAACCCTTGAGTATTTCATACTTATATACTCCTTCAAGATCCTCAGATAGCCTTGACACATAAAAGTATTTGTTTTGAGAGAGTGGAAAGTTCTTCTGTTTCCTTCTGTTTTTTTCCGTTTCTAATACTGAGAGATTGGGGACATAGATTATGGAGTATACTCCAGTACTTTAGTAATTTATAATGACTGAAATTATTTAGAATTATGAAGGATTAGTAGTACAAGCTTTTCCAAGCTGGGGACTGCTACCCCCAAAAATATATATTATATATCAAAATAAAGGCAGGAAGTAGAAGAAAAATTTATGCTGATTTAAATTTTGATGTTTGCTATGTACTTTATATAATTTTATATTTTGTTTCCTAATGCTTCACATAAACATTTGTAAACTCCTGATGGTGCACGGTTCCATGAATAATACGTAGTTGGTGTAAACATTCTCCTTTAATAAACAAAACTTAATAATTAACTACTACTTAAAAATTTATTAATGTAATATAAATTAATTATTATTTTCTTTGAAATATAATTTGTTTCAAAATGCTGGAGTAGAAATGTTCAGGTTTGGCTGGAAATTTGAGACTTAATGTAAAAATTATTGGTTTTTAAACACGTGTCCTTGATGGTTGTTTAAAATTTATTGTAAATTGAATCGGAATATTTTTCTTGTTCTTAAGAAAAAATAATGAATTTAAAAAATGCCTGCTCCAATTTTTGCCATTTAATAACATTAAGTGGCGATGGATGGAAGTGTCTGGGGGTTTAGCGCCGAAGTACAAAATTTTTATAATTACTTAATCTTGTTTTTTTTCTGTAAATCGGTCGACATGTTTATTTTTTATTAGTAGTTTCAAACACCTGAAAATAAATAGCACCTTGTGTTAATTTTACACGTATTTAATATCCTTAACAGACACTAAACATTGTGAGTTAATTAAATATTTTTTAAATTGCTGGATAATTTAAATTACTAATAATAATATAAAATTTGTTATTATCACTTTATAGTTTATAACAATTTTAAAAATTTCTAAAAATTTGCCTTAAAAAATTATATTTAAACTGGCCATAAACTTACAGTGGATTATTTTAAATGTTGAAGACTTTTGGAAAGGAGTCTCCTGCATTTTATAAGGAAAGTACATTACCTGTAAAGTAAATTACAACAAAATAATTTATTTTTTGTTTTTAATAAAATTTTATATTAAGTTTATGATCAGTTTAATCAAAACACATTATAACATTGTAAATTTGTTTAACTATATAACTTTATTAGTGAGTTAAGATTATTTTAGAATTTCGTTTCAAACTTACCTAATAACTTATTAATTATTAGCAGTGAAATTTCAATTATTACACCTTACCTATCAGTTTCGATTGATGTTGGGCTGGGTTCACCATCAAAAGGTATTTGGCATCCTAGAAATTTTGGCATTTTTTATGCTAATAGTCAAATTTATTCTATTTTTGATTTAGGATTCTTAATCCACATACTATTAAGATTAAATAAACATTTTCAAAAATTATAATTGAAGATAATTAATAATAATTATTATCTCGTATAATAATTATTGATAATATTATGCCGTTGAAACATCTTTGAGGTGATGAAGAGAACTTACACTTTATTGTTACAAATAAGTTTTTTACATGAGTTTTTAAATATCCTGTAATTTTCTTTTAAACATTTTCTATTTTAACATATAAAAACAATAAGGCAAATTCTTAAGAAACTTCCTTTTGTTAACACCTAATATTTTATTTTTTAACTGAACAATTATGTCCTAGTAAAAAAACAAATTTAACAAATAAAAAAATATTTTAAAAGTTTTTTTTAGGTAATCACTAAAAATTGTCACGTTTTCAAACTGGTGTAGTTCGTCTTAAAGAATCACTATTTAAGTCCTTTCTTCCATTTTCTGTTCGTGAACTTATAGGTAACGAATTTTGCAAATGTAACGGTAACGCTTGATCTAAATCGAAAGTAACAAATTCATGTTCGTGCTGAATACTTGGCGAGTAATCCTCGTATTGTTCGTTTAAGAAATCATCACAATTAATATCAGCAGTTGTAGAAACAGTATTTGTGGTAACATCACGTGGAAATTGTCTAATTGGGTCTTTATTAAAAGTTTTCATTTCTTCAAATTGATAACTTATCGTTGGAGGTGGTGGAAAATCGTAAAAACTATTGTTAATGTCCTTTATTGAATTGGATTGCGATCTGTTGTGGTGTAAACTACACGGCGATCCTTGAATAGGTTCTTTGCTAAAAAAGTATCGTCTCTGATGTACCGGTGTCGTAAAGCCGATCGGTACATGTATAGAACTGTTAGAATTTATGTATGCTTGGGGGTGTCTTTGGCACGGATAAAACATGTGATTTAATGGTGAATAATTAATGGACGGTTGAGGAGTTGGTAGTTTCCCCTGACGAATATCTTCGTAATGTTTTTGGCTCCACTCGCGCTGCATGCGATATATAAATAAAAAAACTGCACTAATGCCCGCAAGTTGAGTACTTATAAACCCACTAACATATAACAAGAACGAAAAACCGTAGTGGTAAATGAAACTTGGTGGTTCCAATTGTGAACGAGGTCTTAATTTGCTTCCAACTTCTGCTTTAAATACAGAAATATATACGATCAGTCCCAGAAGCATTACAAGACCTGAAACATAATCAGTTTCAAAATTTAATTAAACACAGTTATGTTAAAAATAATTTGAGGAACTGTTGCGTATCCCATCCCACGATTTTAACTTTTTCCTATTGAAAATACGTAAAAGGACACTTTTCTAAGCATACTAGAACAAAAATTTTGTAGGATAATGCAAAAGTTTTCGAAAAAAATCGATTTTAAAAATGTAGAATTTACATGTATTTTAGATATTACACCTTTTAACACGGCTGCATGATTAGCCGTTTTTGTGTAAGGCAAAACAATTTAAAAATATCCCTGAAGAATCACAGAACTCGCCAAGGGTGGAACTCGAAGCCATAGAACTCGTCCGGGTGTCGACCGCAACTAGCGTAGCGGAATGGCAATGCAAAGCGTTTAGCGCCGTAGGCGCTTTAATCTTGTTCATCTGGTGAGTGAGTAACGGGCGTTGGAGATCTTGGATCAAAATATACGCTGACGCGAGTTTGGCCGCGTCGATCTGAGTGGTAAATAAACTTAGACAAGGGGAATTGAAAATTTTAAATTTTGAACTTTGAAGAAGTTTAACCGAAGTTTGCCAAAGTGTGTCGAAAACTAACAAAATGGGATTTTGTGGGCGAGCAGCTATTTGAACCTCAAAAAGCGTGCGCGTCTATGTCGTGGTGTACCGTCTCGGATGTCTCGCGGGTCGTGCAGTGGTGACCAGAAAAGAGGGTTGAGAAAGGATGTCCCTAAAACGGGAAAAAACAGTTGCGCGATTTGAAACACGATTGTCAGTCGAGTCGACCGCGACTGATAACAACATTAAGAGTATATCAAAGCACAAGTACCGTCAACAAAATGAGACCGTCACCGACGAGACCGTACCTCAACGTGAGACCGACCGACATGCATCGGGGTGTATCATATTACATCTCCCTGCTTTTCGTTATTTTAAAATGCCGTTATTTCGACAACTATTGCATAATCTTAAAAAATTTCTATTAATATACTCAGAAAATTGTCTTCTTTCCAATGGTCAATAGGAAAAAGTTCAATTCTTGGGATAGGAATAAATTTTCAAAAAGAATAATATTAATATTGCTTTTGTTAAAACATATTATTTGTCATAAAAGCAAAAGGAAACTTTACCTGAAACAATAAACGATACTCCTGCAATGAATGTACAAAGTCTTCGATGTTTCGCACACTGTCCAATGATGCAACAACAATAACTTCCAAAAAGAATTGTAGAAGCTAGTACAAAGAAGAAAACAGATTTCGTAACAGCATCTGAAATAAAAAAAAAAGGTACGTAAGTAGTTTGTTTTGTAACTAGAAAATATATCGACTCGTCAAGAATGACGGTTCGTTAAGGATTAGGACTTTATTTTGTACCTTTTAGCTTTATTTATTATCACAAATTTAAAGAGTAAGCGAAATTGTATTTATTTAAAAATGATTTGTACAATTTACAATAGTTAAAGAATGCTACACGTAATACTATTACTATAATACACGTGTGTAACTGACACAACCGGTTGGTTTTATAAAACATACAATATTTTTCAACGGATTTATTTTTATTTTTTTATTGTATTATTCATTTTTGACTTTTTAGTTTATTCAAAGAGACAACGAGACTGAATTTATTTAAACGTAATTTATACAATTTAAGTATGCAACACGCAACACGCGTATGTGTGTGACAGAACCTGGTTACTTCGTGTACTGTACGTGAAATCTACGATTTCTAGTAGCTTAAAAATTAAATAAATAGTAATTATATTTAAATATTACTTACATGGTATAGCTAACGTCGAGTCATTTGGATCGGGACTGTATTTTTCTTTTGAAAAGTAGTCGATCTTGTTGCAATCGTATAAAGTTTCTCCAGCTGAAATGAAAACTAATATTATTTATTGAAAAATATTATTTCTGTAGTTAAATATTATTCATGTTTTATAAAATCATTTGGTGGAGATGATTATTTCTGGTGTTAAGTGTAGTAGACCAAAATGACGATTAACTTTAAATAGACAGGAAATAACAGAAATGTGCAGAAGCATCAGGAAATGATGCCATGTCCAATAGACGCTAAATGTCTTACTTTAACCGTTTACTTCCAGTGATTTACTTCATTTAGTATGCATTCGAAATGTAAAATATATTTATCTGAGTAATTTATTGCTTCAATTATATTCAAAAAGTAGTCAACTTAAATAAAACGGTTTTAATTATGTACAAGGTGTGAGTTAACAATAAATTGGGCAATTTTCAACAAATATATTCTCATTAATAACAGAAAAAATTAGATCAATATTATATTCGATAGATACACAATTTAAGTAGTAAAGATCAATATTGACTATATAAGAATTGCAATATAACTAAAAAATGCACTACACACTTTTTAGAACTAAAATGCCCAAATATAATAGAAAATTAACCTAAAAAATGAAATTTTTTAAATCAATAGTGTGATATATGGTAGTATGTAATGCTAAAATAAACAAACTAAAAAATATTATAAAATAATGAATTTTAACTATTTAGTAAAGAATACATACTTACATAGAAAAATAATATTTAAAAAACAATCAAAGCTGCAATAATTAACATTCAACAGGTCAGGAAAAATTTTTCAATTTTGTTTGGTATAATGTTTTTCTTGCTTCATTTTATTTTATTTTTACGTTTTTCTTATGTTGAATACGACGGATGATCAATAATAATTGTGAAATAGAGGCCTTGATATTGCATTACAAAGTTTTTATTTTAAAGTTTTATTAAATTCATTTCTTGTTTATTAAAATATTCTAAGTCCTGACCTGTTAAATGTTAATTATTGTCGTTTTAATTGTTTTTTAAATATTATTTTTCTATGCAAGTATGTATTCTTTACTAAATAGTTAAAATTCATTATTTTAATAATATTTTTTAATTTGTTTATTTTAAAATGCACAAAGTTTTTACCACTAAGGCAAATTTATTTTATATTTATTTGAGAAATCTTTGCTAATTTTAACAGTTTTCAAAAGTGTGTAGGTAGCTCATTTCTTCCATTATTCCAAAATAAATATTTCTGAGATGAATAAAAATTAAATTCACTGAAAATGTATTTTGGAAAGTTTCTAAAGATAATCAATATTATATATTGGGGATTTTTAATATTATACCCACAATTTGTACTAATAAGGATTACAAATTACAATTTTCTATAACAAACTTGCAATATTTTATCTTTACAAAAAGTTTTTAGACTTTTCAGGTAATACAATAAAACACGAATTACAAAAACGAGTGAGTAATGAGTCGGTTGGTAGTAATGATGACATTGACAAATGTTCTGCTGAAGTAGACAAACATATTTCATTAAAATTTAACAAATAAAAAAATAGACAACAATTGGTATTCAATTGCCTACTATAATAAATTAAACTTTAAGTTGATCGATATTATAGTTATAGATATACCCATAATGTAATCCATCTACATAATATAATTGGTAAGAATATACACTTCATAGTGTTCCAACAAAAGTCTATCTTAATTAATTAACTCGGTACCTACATGATTTATGTAGATCTATTCTTATTCGTTTTTAACCTCAACCAAAAGTTTGGATTATTAACTCTAAATACAAAATAAACCAATTATGACATAATGGTAATTAAAATGTAGTAAATAATCAAAAATTAATAATTAAAAAAAATAATGATTCCAATAATTAAATTTTGCTGTGCAATAAAAAATGCTAAAATATTATAGTCCGGTCAATCTAGACATTCGAAGGTACACTAATTCCCAAAAAGCTGAAAATTAGTAAAATTGTTTAAAACATAATTAGAAATGAAATTTAAAAAGTCTTCATTGATCCGGTACGTGGAAAAAAAGTTATTCGAGGTTAAAGCTAAAAGAAATTGGTTTTTTGCGATTTTCAGCAAAACTGTAAGTTTTATCATAAAATTATCTCAGACAAAAATTGTAGATCATGTAATTATCTACAAAAAATGTATCAATACTTTTTTTCCTAAGAAATGAGTTTATAAATGTTATCAAGTTTATGCAATCATTTCTGTTTAAAAAAAAATTAAAAAATAGTGTTGATGAAAAGTTCAGTGCCGGCTACAGACAATATTCTCGTAAAAACGACGAAGACAACGTCCAAGACAATGTCAGGTTTGACGACGATGTTAATTCGAATGGCGATGATGATGAACTACATTGAATAAATTCTGTTTTTTTTCGTATTTGTACTCTTTTTTTTCTTAATTTTAAGTGAACTTTTAAACAAGTTATGACTTTGGTTTTAACTATGTGAAAAAGCATCTCAAACTCAATCCGAATCGGCAAAAAACTGAAAATGAGTTTTTAACACCTAAGACCCCTTTTTTCGTAGACCAAGTCAGATATATTAAATATAATTGAAAATAATATAATAATTAAAATATTTTTACTTATATTACAGCTTCAGTGATGTATGTATATACGTGGCGTACTTATGCATATGATGACGATTACAACTTTTCCAACTTTTTGAATCGTTATATCTCAGAAACGATGGCTCTTAGGAAAAAAGTATTTATTCATTTTTTATAGATAAATATACGATTTACAAGTTTAGTCTAAACTAATTTTATGATAAAACTTACCGTTTTGCAGAAAATCGCGAAAAAACAATTTTTTTGATCTTTGACCTTGAATAACTTTTTTTCCACGTACCGGATCGATGAGAACTTTTTAAATTTCATTTATAATTATGTTTTGAACAATTTTACCAATTTTCAGCTTTTTGGGAATTACTGTACCTTCACTCTTATTTTTTGTACTAATTTGACCGGACTATTAAAATATTAACTGCAAAGTAAAGTGACATACCTAAAAAATTTTATTTAAAAAAGCACTAAAACATTCTATAATTTTTTCTTCTTCGTAAAAACATTTTTTTTTGCTATCAACTTTCACTATTTTCTTGTTATATTTTAGTTCTTACTTAATAGTTATTAATTATATAAGGGGATTATAGGCTTGTAAATTCCCGAATTTAATTTAACGTTTTATTCACGACCATGGACATTTATCGTTTTTTTTTAAAATAAATTTACTATTTTTACGACATGCGCTTCTTTGCTCTTTTGTCAAAAATGATAAACCAATGCTGTTTATTTAATTAAAAATTAAATTATATCTTCACTTTTCATTTAAAATTTTATAATTAACGAATAATTAATAAATAAAAAATATTAATTTTTTTTTTTGAGTTTTGCTTACGTTGTATTTAACAGATCGCATTGTTATAGGAAAAAAACTTAATAAGTTCAGAGTATTCAATGCAGATTTGACTAATTGGTCAATATGCATTGCGCAATTACAATTTGCAATTGATCAAACATGTACTTTGCGTTTTGTATGAAATAAATGTGAATTTGCTATTAGATCTGAATCAATAATTAAACAGCATGTTTAATTTTGAATTTTGCATCATTTTGTTTTTATGAAACATTTAGCTTCTAAGAGTAGAAGCATGGAAGTTGTAGTTACGACGCAGTGTACAGTTCAAACAACGCATAAACAACGGTTAAAAGAAATGGTAAATGGCAAAAAAACATTAAAATGGTAAAAAAGATTTTGGAAAAAAATCTCTACCTAGACGACCATGTCATAACTGAAATTGTCAAATTTGAGAAAAAAGAGACAGTAACCACCTACTGCTAAAGTTTAGATACTCAATTAAAATTTATCGAGAGATTATTTTTCTCATAACTGTCTATGTACTTTGTATGGTAAATAAAGTTCTTCTGCACTATATAGTATAACAATAAAGAAAATTGTTGAATACGGGAAAAAAAAAATTTATATTTTTTTTAAAGATAATAATCAATGTAATCGAACAGAATAAAAGTTTGTGAGCCAAAAAGTACTTTTTTACATCAAACTGGGAATCTGGTCAAAAATTAAATGGTGATTCTTTTGTAATAGTTTTAATTTTTGCTTGTTAAATATATTGTGATGACCCCAGCTATACAAATCTTCTAAATTTGCTTAATTCTAAAAATTACACTTTTAGCTGGGTTTCATCTATTAATTTTAACAATGAGACTTCTTAAATTGCTTAAAAATTGTAAGTTATATTAAAAATGCTCACTTTTGTTACTTTTAATGTGGTCTTGAAGCGCACATGATATCCTGCAGCTGGCCTAACAAATTTGTTGCTATGCAATTTTGCATCGACTAAAATTTCATTTCTTCACTTTTATTATTTTATTTTCACTTCACTTTATTTATTAAATTAAAAAAAAAACAATTCAAATTAACTTAATTTATTTTCAATCAATTTTAATTTCAATTAGAATTGCGGGTATGATGTTTCATCCGCTTGACCATTCGACGTCAAGGCTGTAGCCTAACTCTTCTACAACCTACCAGCCGTCCTCCTTCTACGCTCCCTACTTTTTTTTATACACCAAAACTTAACAAACGTTATACAATGTGATTATAAATAAACAAAATAAAATCCAAACTTTAAAATTATTTTACAAAATAAATAAATTATGGTTTTGAAACACGACAATATAATGTTTAACACATTATAATATGTTCGAGCAAGGTGTAATAAACTATAATCACTTTTAATTAAAAGAAATTGATGAAAACTTTTATTAGATTGTACTTTTTGTAAATATGTGATTGTTTTTTGAAAATCTGTTTTAGTTTCTATTTGAAACGGTTTGAAGCAATATAAAACTCTCCGGCACAACAAAGTTGTATCCTCACTCACTTATCAATAAATTGGAAGGAATTAATTATTGACCAATTAACGAGCGTTAACTGCATAAGTATTTTAAGTATTATCAATATAAATTTCAATGTAATTTACGCACTAGGTGGTCAGGGCGGTCAACAGGCCACGCTTGAGCTGCTAGTATAATTATTATGATGTTTATCCATAAAAATAAATTGTTGTTATGTTTATAAACTACATCGTGTTAACTACGAATATAATGTACAAAATGTATTATCTGTTTTTATGGAAAAATTGCTATTACATATACTCCGGGGATATTTTATAAGAGATAGCATTGGCGATCAGAAGTCGATCTAACAGCCAATCAACATTTGAAAGTAATCTTTTATCGAATTGTAGACATTATTTTGGGTGAAATGAAAAGAAGGTTTACTGTTAATGATTTCTAGCGCCGAAGGCATAGATTTACAAAAGTATAAAATATTTACAAACATTAAATATCTGACTTCTATCGCAGAAAAAATAACAGTTGTCAAAAATTTTATCGAAAACAAAACGAAAGTAAACCAGAAATTGGTAATCTTTGGTGAAATTTATGAATATACGAGAACACGTTTTTTATTACCAAACTAGGCATGAAAATAGTAGACTAATCAGCAATAAAATTTTATTTTTTGATATAATATAGTTTCCTTGTTTTTGAATACAGATATAACACTATTTTATTAATTATCTTGAATTATTTCTTGTAATAGTTGAAATAGTAATCGATTGAAAAAAGATGTTATTGGGAAAGTCGAATAAAATTATTCTTTAGAAGTTGTAAGCAAATTTTTTTCTACGGTCATAAAAAGACATCAAAATAGTATCGTGCAATAAAAATTACTTAATTATTGTTTGTTGTGGGAAGCTACTTAATTTAATAGTTTTTATTTGTTGTTCAAATCTGTTTTGTTTTAAAGATTTAAGTTTTAAATTTTTTGAAGTCTGGTAACTAAACGTAATCGCTAGATTAATCTGGTAATTAATCCGATCAGTAAAAGTAGCTTTTTGTAAGTTTTCACTTGTGCAATCATTTCAAGTTTTTTTAATCTGATAAAATCTTTTCTGTTACCATAATACTACCTTTCTGCATCAATTACATGATCGGCAGAATTCCTTTACACCCATAAAAAAAATTTGGCGTTATTTTTGCCAAAAAGATTTTAAGCTCCTTAGAAAGCGCTAGAGCTTTTGACATGTCACTGCATTGAATTTTGTATTGATTAAGGATCATATGGATCCAGATTTTATCTTAGTTTGAGTTAATTTTTCTGCTTTCAAAAGCATAATGATGTACTAACAAAATTTAGCGTAATTTTGGTAAAATTAGGAATTCTATGTTTATAATACAAAATTACATACAAAATTCATACAAAGCATAAAAAAATAATTGAGCTCTTACACATGAGTAAATATAAACAAATATACACAATTGTAACAACATAAGTAGCTCAAAATTGTGTAAAAGAAAAACTAATTTTTATTTGAAATTTTACTCAATTTTAAATTAGGGATAAGTTATGTAATTTGAATCACGAAACAAGTAAAAAAACTGTAGTTACTTTTGACAAATCAATATAATTATAAAAGACGCTCTTCTGCTGGATTCTCTCATTTCAGTTTTACATTTATGATATTTGAGGACGTAATTTTGTATTTTGATTGATTAGTTTTTTAATTTTTAATATTTGTTAATAATTTTTTATTTTCCTCGGGGAATTGACTTGAGCATTGCTCTCATGGTGTGTGCCAGTTAAGTCCACCGAAACCGAATAGTTGTAATTAAATTATTTTACCCTTCAAAAGAGTGTTTTTGTGATTTTTATTTATTTTTTTAATGGAATCATTATGTCTGAAATTTTATAACATCAATCTAATGCGAACCAAGAGAGAGAGTAAACCAGAAAGAAAAATTAATATGAAAATTGCATAGGTAAGTAACCTGAAGTTAATAAATCTTCAATATAACCGTATATTGAAAAACTAGGTCTAAAGTATAGTTTTTACATAAATTCGAAAACGCTCGAGATCAAGATGGAAAAACAATAGTCAATGTTATTTCTTTGTAAATAAAGAGAACGTCATAGAATCAATATTGTTACCCCAGTTATGTTTTGCTCATAAAAGTTATTAAATTTTCCATAAACGTTTATGATATTTGAACTTTTATACCAACTTATAACGCAATTTTTTTATAAAAATTTACTAATTTAACTGATTTTAAGGAATTGTTTAATAATAATAAATTACCTGTGAAACTTTAATTACTTTTTTAAATGAAGGAGAAAACGAAAATATCAGGTTGCGATCTTGACGATTATCTTCGAGAAATGGTTTTTATATCATATCGAACAATCCAATTTTATCACAATTGTTGTTAATATTGTCTATATATATTGGATTTTATTAATTGGCTATTTATACCAGAAAAATTATGGATTTTGATGTTCGCCTGCGTTGGTCATCTTATTCTAAAGAAACTAGCTATAAAAACATAAACAACTACATATTACTTTAAGAATTGAATTTTTTTTATGTATAAATTTGTTAGGCACGAAGGAATATATTTTTATCTTTTAGATCGCTACTTGATATTTTCGTATTTTCCAATCAAACGCATTTTACAATCAAATTTGTTTGAAATTGAATATCATTATGTTTTTTATCGAAGAAAGAAAATCTTAAAAACAAATATATAGAGACAAATTAAATTAAATAGTGGTAGTAGTTACGTTTATTGTTATTTTTATGATATTGTTCTGAGCAAAGCTCTCCGAGAATCTTAACTGATTAACCGACCACACTGACGTCATTGACGTACAAAGCTTTCCTATCCCTAAGAGAATTACAAACACCAGAAACAGAATTGTTTTTCGTTAACTAAATAATAGACTGGACACAAGTTAAGGTGCTACATTTTGAAGAGCTTCAGACTATAATATTATATCATTACATCTTCTAAACTTTTATTTTTGTTCTGATCAAATAAAACATAATAAAAGCAGAGACTAATTTGTTATTTTTAGTAACTGTTAGGTAAGATAAATCACGAAAAATATTGTCTTTAAAATTTTCCTAATCTAATAATTTACCTCGCGTTCTTGCAAAATTTAACCTGCAATGCTTGTATGTAGTAATAAGCAAGCAGTTCATAAAATCAATTTTTGAGACTTTTTATTACGTATATTACTATTGACTCAGCGAATTTTATTTTGAAGAGAAAGTTTTTGCAAACAACGCAAATTTTATTACACTGATAATTAAAAAAGTTGAACTACAACTTCGTTTTAGAAACAAGCTTTGCATTTAAATGTCCTCGGTGGAATGAAGGATATTGTAAAAGTACGTAAAGCTGCATAATGTTTTGAATTTTAAGCACTTTTGTTTTACTTGCCAGTTTCTTTTTAAAAGTGTAGTATAAATCGAGATGATTATATGAACAAAGTAGAATAACAAAAGAACCCAAAAAGTAATATAGAACACACAAATCTTTCTTCTTCATCACAAACAATTAAATAGCTTTTTATACAACTAGTTGCGAATCATAGTGTTTAACATATAAGCGTGAAATTTATTAAAGCCAAGTTTTATTATTGTAATTAATAGAAATAAATTTTTTATTTACTTTTTTACATGAATAAAAAGTTAGTAATTACATAAATTATTCCAGATTTTTTAATTAATTTTTTAATACCCCACTCACTTTTTTGGTAGAATTTGTTTGCGAGTGATAGTTTGGATACTAATTCAGTTTTTAATTCTTCATCAATTTTTTAAGTTAAGAAAATTGAAATTAGACTCCGTTATTAATAATAATCAATTCTGAAATCCCAAACTTCATAAATAGGTAAAAAATAAATTAATTTACAATAATAACAATATGCAATCATTAAGAGCATCTATAAATTGTAAAGGCTTTCAAATCTTCAAAATTGCTAAGCACAGCACTAAAAATTAAATAATTATCCTAGTGATATTTGCGGTTAACCAAAATTTTAGTAAGTATTCGAATTCAAATTTATATAATTTAATTTTAGTGTTGAACGCTTAAATGGCAGTTTTTAAATCAGCGTAGGTTTTCTAAAATATTTCTAATAATATTTTATAACTTTAAAAGTAATAAAGAAGTAAAAAGCAAGCCGTAATAAAGAATTCAACCCCAATTCAATCTGGAAAATCCGGAAAGACATATAGCGTCATTAAATAACTTACTTTTCTACCGAGTTTTTTTTTACAGAAACAATCATATTTTTTACTTTGGTTCTTGAGTTAGCCAACAAAACAGTATTTTCAAGTTCCACACTCCATGTACTTACTTTTAACTTAATTTCAGTTTAATCAGTAGAGCGCAGAAGGACATAAAACAAAGAAAATAATTCCCTAGACTAACGATATGAAACGTCTTGACGTAGGTACTAACTTATTAAAATTAATTCCACTACTCTAAATATGCAACCGAAATGTTGTAATTCGAAGGTTTACAATAAAATGTAAAAAATAATTATATTAAATTTACAAGTAATTCGCTGATATTAAAGCTCTTTTAAGAAAAAGCACCTTACGGTCTACGAACAATAAGTGGATTCGTTGAAGCAGCTTTAACTATTCTCATTTGGTTTAAAACTTGAGGGTGGTGTAACCAAAAGTTTTCCAAATCCAGGAAGAATAGACCCTCGACGCCTACTATATAAAACGAGTGAAATCACAATGAAAAAGCTATGAGGAAAATTCGCCAGATAAAAAATTGTCCCAAATAACTATAAAAGCGACGTCTGATATGAGCGTGTACTTTATTTATAGGAAAGAGAGCCGCAAAATTCTGAAATCTGAAAATAGTTTCTTTTTGCTGATTCCCTTCACTTCTATAAAATTTCTTTTGAGTTAAGATCAATATGTAAGATGTGAATCCACATAAATAAATGCTTATAAAAGATGAAAATTTTATCGATATACTCGAACATACCCTGAAGATTTTATTACAATTGTCAGATCTTATTACTACTAAACGTTATTTGTAAAAGGTTATCGACGTTTCGCTTTCCTTACGCAGACAAATTATACTGTGTCAATATTTCAATAATGTTTTGCAATACTAATAATAACATTAAAGGGAAACCACAAACAAATGAATTGAACCACAAAAATACTGTTTTTCCTGCTTAATTTTTTATTTAATTTGTATTAAAAAAACTTACTTATTTTTTTAAGCCGGAGCGCCACATTATTCAGACCTTTCTCTTTGAAATTTACCCATTACTTCATAATAAAGATTTTCTCTAAATTTATAATTGCTCCGATAAGAACACGTAACTTCCCCCTTCCATTCTAAATAAAAACATTTATTTTACTGTAACTACTACATGCACAAATGACAAAAAAGTAAAATAAAAGAGAAAATATACGTTAAACAGCTAGATTCGTAATTGAACAATTGCAAAAAGTTTAGCAAACCTGTGAACACCAACTAAAATGGATCATCTCGTTAGCTGAAACCAGCTCAGCGCAGTAACTTTTTAACAGCATTTAACGATTTGTTAATTATACTTAATTTGATGTAAATAAATATTTTTATCTTGACTATTACCTAATCTGCAATTTATTTACAAACTGTTTTAAATAATCAAATTTTGATTGATTATGTTACATAAACCATTCAGGTTAGCTGTACGGTGAGAGCCTTTTCTTCCTGAGCGACCAACTTGATTTTGAGTCTCGAATAACAGTTAACATTTTTACAAAATGCGATTTTGTCAAAAACGATAATCTCAATATATAAAACACAAAGTTTGTATGTCTGTTCTATCAAAATCTCCGGAATGGAAATCTCTAGCGAAATGAAATTTTAACTAAAAGTTCTGCTACAAATTCTAAGACACATTTCCAATTCTCCACGTCGATTCTTTCAAGGTCTGGAAGCATTGAAACATTTGGTAAATTTTATTGCAAAATTGTTTTCCGTTGATCTTTATTAAAAAAAAAGTTAAAATAAAAATAAACATGAAAAATATTTAGCGTAAAACAAAGCAAACAAAGCGTAAATCACATGGCTAAAGATTAATGCTTATTAATGGTATAATCCATACTTTTAATAAAAATAATATAAAAAATTAATTTAAATTTAAATAAATAAAATAAAACATTTTTTAAATCAAATTATATTAAATAGAAAGACTTAAATAATCGCATTTGACGCATTAGAAGGTGAGGGCGACCGATAGTTCTCCTGATTCGTGGGTCTAAGACTTACTAGTAGAATATTAAAATAACCCCGATAAAAAAGTTAGTGGGTTGCTGAGGTAGATCAATCGTAAAATTTGATATAATGTTCTTCAAAAGTTGTCTTAATTAAGGATAAACAATATTTCAAACTTTGAAATTATCCAATTAATTTACTTTAATGAAAATAAATCGTTTTAAATTTTAAATAAAATAAAAAAGACGATTTACAAGCTCTTATGATCAACATGTGCATTGGTGTACGGTCAGACAGAGCTTCAAGCGTTTTTGTAGCATAAAATGCATGTTGGTATTGCTTGTGTTCTATATATTTCTGCAGCAAGACAAAAACCAATATTTTATTAAATTCACTTTTACTAAATTTGTTTTCAATTATCATTATATCGTCGTCGTCGTCACTTCAAAAGCAAAACTCTTTTTGTTTAGCCGCACACATACATGTTTTTATTATTTATTTTATAGCATTGCCAAATTAACTGTGGAAATATTGGTATATTAAAACAGTTTTTAATTGTCCGACAACGTCTCGGATCGTTTAATCATCTCTTTTCATAGCATACAATTAAAATAAAATAATAAGGGTACATTAAATTATAAAGAAATGTAACTTACAAGGGAATTATATGACCTCCGCATTTTTGTAATTTTTGCCACTTATTGTGCTGAAAGTTCGGCAACTCCTCAAAGCGGTAGGGCCAGATGGCCAGAAATTTTCAAGAAAATCGACTTTGAAATATTATTGAAAAAGTTTGAAGACAAGATGTAAAACAATTAACAAATAGTTTTGTAGCACAGGTAGGAAAGAGTTAGACTAGGAACCAGCGGATCCACGGTTCTATTCCCACCTTGGCAAGTTTTTTTTTTAATTTTTTTTCTTTAGTGCGTATTCACACGTCATTTAATTATTGTAAATTGATTAAATTTATGCTTGTATTTTACTGAAAAGTTATGTCTGATATTGTATCCGTTAATTTGCCTGGCCTCTCGGCGGGGGCTGAAGACACAGTCGAAGATAGTCTTTGAAAGATATCAGACATGATAACTTTTTAGTAACTACGCTGGATAAAAACTAAACTGTTGAAAATGTGTTTTAGAATAAAAATATGTAGTTTTAAGATATGTTATTTTAGGATTATGTTGATTTATTAATTTTTTATTTCTTATTAAAATCTGGTCAGTTGCATGGCTTGATTAGCCATATTATGTTTGCTATTTCTACCAATCGTAAAATAAATAAATTAAATCAAATGATAAATTATAAACAAATATTAGGTAAAATATTTCCACCAGATAATATGTGCGATGACATAATATAAAACTAGTCCTGCTGAATAATAATAATTAAAACATTCGATTTTATTACATTTGTTAAGAAAAAGTACAAATGGAATGTATTTAATAAATTATATGTTGATTTATATAAGCATAAATTTAATCAATTTTACAATAATTAAATGACGTCTGAATACGCACTGGAGAAAACAATTTAAAAAAAACTAGCGAAAGTGGAAATAGAACCGCGGACCCACTGGTTCCTAGTCTAACTCTTTCCTACCTGTGCTACGAAACTATTTGTTAATTTTTTCACATCTTGTCTTCAAACTTTCTCGATAATATTTCAAAGTTGATTTTCTTGAAAATTTCTGGCTATCTGGCTCTACCGCTTTGAGGAGTTGTTATTGGAGGGTCGAACTTTCAGCACAATAAGTGGCAAAAATTACAAAAATGCGGAGGTCATATAATTCCCTTGTTAGTATGTATTATATTAATAAATATGTTTTTTCAAGATTTTTTTTATTATTTATTGAATTATTTAAAATAATAACATTTATTTTTCAATTTTAACTTTAAACTGGGTTAGTACTTTGTATTATTCATATTTTCAATGTACTCTTTTTATTTTAATTGCAGTGTATTTAAATTTTTAAGATTGAAAATAGACTATTAAATAACCTGAAGCGTTATACAATTTAAAAATTTTTTAATAAACCAAATACCTCCACAATTGATTTTCACTATTAGTAATTATGTTATTTTTACATACTGCAATGACCCGAGCTTTTCAAATTTATAAAAAAATTTTAATTCTAAAAATTCTTCTTTGCTCCGATTCATCCATTATTTATAGCTATGAGCTCTTCAAATTCTTTTAATTTTAAATAAATTGAAAATTTTTGTGGCGTAAATATTTAATTTTAAATGTGCAACTTTTACCTTGCAATGTGGTCTTATACTTGTAACTTTCACGTGCACGCTCCGCATGTGGTATTGCAGCTGGTCTAACTTGCTGCGACGTATTTTTAATGCATCGACTAAATTTTCACTAAATTCTTCAACTTTTCCAATTTATTGAACAATTTGCACTTTACCACAATTAAAACAAAAACATCAACTATAGTTGAGTTGATGGTTATGAATTTTCAAACAATTAACATTTTAAATTTTTATTGCGGGAATGATGTTCGTCCTCTAATAGTCTACTCAACATGAAGGCGTCGGCTCAAGTGTCTTGGACAACCTTCAAGTCCCACTCTCTTCACTTTATATTTCTCCCACCTTATTTACAGCTAAAATTTAACTATTTTACACAATATGATACAAATAAACAATAAAACAAATTCAAATAAAATTCAATAAAATTAACGTTTTTATGGTTTTCGAAACACGACAATACATATTTAACAATGATCAACTAATACATTTTTTTCTTCCCAGCCAAATTATTCTTTTAATAAAATTTATTGATAATTAATCGTTGAAACTCCAGAAATCAATTATAAAAATAGATAATTGATTTTCATTTTAGAATAAATTTTCTTTTATTTGCAATTTCGATATCCAAATTTTTTTCTTTTTTTAATTCATACTTCCACATATTTTTTACTTTTTAATAAATTAATATCTTTGACAATCACTGATCTCCTGCATCATTAATTTGATCTATACTTCTGTGCATTATTTTTCTTCACACCTTTGAAAATTGTTTTGGGTTTTCCTTTATACTTTTCTGTATTCTTTAACGTAAAAATTTAATATTTTTATTTTTTAAACATATTTACATGCTCATAAATAGATATCGCCTAATTCAAATTTTTCCAGATAGGTTTTTATAAAGTAATAATTTTTACACCTTTATTTTGGATTCCTTTTCGATTCTCATTTTCTGCGCAATAACTCAATCAGTTCTAATTTTTATCCAACGTTAAAGATCTTTCAAACTAACGTGAACAGCGAACCGCGATTCGCTTCCAATTAGGACACAGCGTTTATTTCTGGATAAATTGTTATAGTAACGCTGTCAACCATATAATTTAATTAACAATTTTCCAAGTTCTAATTACAAGAAATAATTATCAATTTTTAAATTAGTATTCTATCTCAAATAAGAAAACGAAATCAAATTTTACGTGATTTAAGTTAATTTTATATGTAATAATAATAATTAATAAAATCAACTATCAACTTTTTTCTTTATTGAATCAAATTTACGTTGTACTTTTATCAAAAATACGTTTTAAAGCTGAGCTTTAATATTAGTATATTATACATTGAGGAAGAAAACGATAGGATTATTCTCGAGGTGAAAATTTGAAACCAGAATGCAAAGCCATAAATGCATGGAAAAAACAATTACATTATAGAAGGTAAATAACTGGATCAGATAGATTTTATAATGAAGTACAAATAAGCAGGAAAATTTTGTTAAAATATTGTAGTGGATAATATTCTTTGTTCGACTGTCTAATTATATTACTTTTAAAAGTTTGGCACAAGAAATATTTATTAGCTACTTTTGTTTTTCTAATAACAACCGAGATAAACCCAAAAAATAATGAAATTTACTCACCGCGTATTGGTTTATTACAGTTTTTAGTTTTATATCGCCATTAATAATAATTATTATACCGTCTTTTACAATATGATTTTACAAGTATAAGAATTGAAATTATAGGCAGCTTTTTGAGAAATCTTAATACGTTTTTTAATTATAGCGAGAAAAATATTGCTTTTAATGAAATTAATTTAAAATTTAATAATGAGACGCTTCTTTAAAGATATCTACGGTGACTTATAAAACCGCAAAATTCAAAATCCATCCCCTAATCTTCTACACGCGAATATTGGCATGCAACGAACCGAGTAGAATCCCAAAACTTTTGTAATAAAGATCTGATGAGGGTTTTAATGTATTTAATGAATTAAGTCAATAAGTAATATGATTATACAGTTAAATATAATATTAATATACATCGGGCGTGATTTTATCATATATCAGATCTATAATAATATACCGTATAATTTAAATCACAATTTTGAAAATTATACATAGTAAATACAATGTACTGTAATAATCGCCTGTTAAAAGTACCAGTTAATAATATACACATACATTTTCGTTGCCGATTTGAAGCAATTATTTTTTGTAGCTTTCCAGTAATCGAATCTAATAATCCAATAAACGTATTGTTAGCAAAAGTACCGCACCTTCTTGATTATTTAAGTAATTTAAGAAGGTAAAGTTTAACTGATTTGATTGGAAATGATTTATTGGGGCAGATGATCGATTGGATTCTTTTATTGTTAGCGTGCATAATCCGATTAGATTATTTGTACTGTTTTTTCAAAATTTATAAACATTAAATTATAGGTAACAAAGCGTCCCAATTCGATAAATTTGCAAACTTTTTTCTAGTTTTTAGAAAATAGTTTTATTACTATTATTATTCAATAAAAAGATTTGAAGGTATATCCTATAAACTCTTTAAAAAATAAATCATTACAACTAGATCACAGCAGTGCATACGGCGCGACCAGGATTGAAATAGCGTTTTTCCGCTTCCTAGCTTGCTGGTGAATGCTTTTCGCAACGCTACTGCAATTAAAACTGATTACGCCTATTAATGTACATTAAATCATCATTAAAAAACATATAATCCATGTTTTCAAATTTCATGGAATTTGTTTTCATTTAAAAAAGTTAAACATTTTTTCGGTTACCGCACAGAATTTCTTTACATTAATTAATATCGCTTAATCATATTATTAGTATTTTGAAAACCATAAATACAAGCATAACAATTTAGATTAAATACTACCCTTCAGTTAAGTAATAATTACCACTCAGTCAAGAATTGTGGATTTGGGGTACAGATGAAAAGTAAAATTAAATTAAAATTTAATTTAGATTAAAACTATATTAAGATTCAGACGTTAATCAAAATAGGTGGCGTCTATTTCAGCAAAAGGCAATTCGTTTTGTGGTAAAACCGACGTATACGGCGCGGAGCGATGCGAACCTGCAATTTAAAGCGCGTTCCAATGGTGTCCTGAGGCTAACGATTCATTTCCGGAACTCAGACTCCCCGGACACCGGTACGGATTTACTACGTGTACTTCCGATACATAAATGCTTTCAATTCCGTCAGTATGATTCATAGACTTTAACTAAGCTATCCATGAACAAAATCTTGATATGGCAATCTATATAAGAAAAATTGCTTTTTACAATATACGGTCAATATTCTTTCGGACCCAAGAAACTTGTGATTTATAAGTAAAGGAATAATTTAAAGAACGAGACGAACGTCTATTTGATTAATTAGATAATTAATAATAAATTAATTAGGGTTGCAATTTATTAGGTACGTGTTAAATAGATTTGCTAATACTTGACGTCAAACTTAGTAACTTTAAGTTTGTGGTGGTCACTTTAGATCCAGTTTGAATTTTATATCCTTACTTGAATGTCATTCAGATTACTTTGAAATAAGTTCAGAAAGTTTTGAACTGCAACGGCTTTTTTTAACGCTAAACTTCAAAATTTGTTGAATTATTTAGTCAGCTTATTAAATAAGTACCAAAAATTAGAGAACAATCGATAAGTTTCTAAATAAAAGTGCTTAAAATTTCTTTAAGGAAAATTTTATTAGGAAAACTTTTTGAAACTCTCTTATTGACTGCAGTTTTAGTTGAAGGTTGTAGAACTTTTTGAAAAACGATTCGCCACGTTTTTTAATTAAATTTTTAGGCACAGGCGATCGCCATGCCATTTGAATAAATACGTAATGAATGATAAATTACCATAAAACTTTTTTAATTGTTACGTAAAGTAAACTTTTAAAATTATTTTTGGAATACTCAAATACATCGTTTTTATGAATTTCAATTAACGGTTTAGTAATTGGTCTCATAATGTAAATGCCGAGAGAAAATATACCTATAGGTATACTAAAAAAATATTTTGTTTGAACATTTTCGATGAATAATATTAATAACATATGAGTTTTTTTACTTTTTAATTTCGATCTTGTTTATTTTCAAACACCTCTATCGATTTGGGCAATATTTTTTATTTATAAGTTATCTTTGTAAATTGTCCAGTTCATAAAAATTTGGTAAAATAAATGATCGATAATATAATAATTATTAGAGTGAATCCTTTTTCAAATTAGAACTTATGCTGTTTTACAAGTTAGTAGACCCGTATTTTTTTCTCACCTTAAAAAAGGTGGCATTTTGAGATTTCGAAGTAAAAAATCTTATTCTTAAAAGTGCAGATACTGATTTTCGGTCCGCATACAATCTCTACAGAAGCATGATCTGAATCTGGAATAACTCCCAAATTCTTTGCAGAATCAGGAATAGACAGCAAGATATAACTTTTTGCGTAGACTTTTACATTTGGTATTATAACCCTTTCCAGATCTTTTTGACGTAATATCGTCTTATAAATCGATATACCGACTGCACGCACGAAAAAACATGACTCATTGTCACGTTCCGCCTGAGCCATGCGTGCAAGCGAGAGCGCGGAGCAAGCGATAGAGAGGCACGATCGGCTTGCGTTTATAAAGTGAAGTGAATATTTAATGTGAACACCATTGTTGATGAAGCACCAAAATTATTTTATCGGAATACATAGACATCATTTGAATTATAAAATGCCATTAAAAAAATTTTGTCCGGCGTGAGGTTTGAACTCGCGATCCCCAAGATCACCAATTGATGCAATTATGTTTCAAGCACATAACGCACTAGATTATTGAGGGTTAATGTAATAACATTGTTTTAATTTGTATTATCTGTTACATAAACATAGACCAGCAGTGTGGCGCAATGCTTAAATCATCATGCCAGGACGCGGTAAACCGCTGTTCGCTACTCGATCATGTCCACGCCACCCTGCTGTGATCTAAATAAGCCCAATATCGATCTATGGGCTATGAAAAGTTCACGGTAGTGGTTTGATACGATCGCTGGTTGAGTAACGAGCGGGAGTTCCGTGTTCGAATGGCGAACCCACGGAATATCTCAGCTCGGCCTTCCTACGAGTATCAACACTCTGTGAAGGGGTGCACAATAAGTTTAAGCTTCGGTGCAGTGGGGTTAGTACCACAGCCCGTTACAATAATAATACATAAACATAATTGAATTCAATTCATAAAAGTATGCAATTTTTCATCAATGTTTTCTTATGACGTTATCACGTAAAATTATCGTCCGTAAACCGACTTTACAGACAACCCGAGTGCTACGTGTTTTTAATAAAACTAATATTCTCCTAAAGTAGCTTTGGCCAAAAAGAATGGAATACTTAAGTATCATCCGCATAGGTATAGAATCCGCAATTGTGCAAAACATTCATAGAAACGTGAGAAACGTGCAAAAATTGAACCTTGTGGTATTCCAGAATAGATAGATTTAAACTCCAACGACGAATTTCGAAGATCATCTGCTGCAATCTATCACGAAGTTATATGCCTCAATCAATGCCACTGCTCCAACCCTGTAATGCTATTGTAATGCAAAATCGACCGTAATAGTTCATGGTTTAGAATAATTCAGAAGTGTCAATATCGCCAATTTACTCCGACCAATAGATTGTATAATATTATCTATTATGTCACCCTCACGAAAATCAGATTGATTACTTGGCAAAATTTGATTCTGAACTAGATGGCCGCGCAACTGAATAACTACAACCTTTTAAAATTGTCCGAATCTACCTCTCAATAAATAATAATGAGAATGAAAGGTGGAGAAATATACAAAAAGCAATAATAGAAAGCAAAACCAACTAGATAAAAAAAGAGATATGTCGGCAAACACGGACTTGGCAATATTATAAATTAAAAAGTTTTAAATTGAACAAGTTAATAATTATATATTAAAAGACTTGGTAAATGAAGTTAGTAAGGTAAAAAAAATTGTTTATAAGTAATACGATTTGAAGAATCATGACAAGAAAAAAGAGAAAATTGTCTTAGGTGTGGATTGTTTAGCACAGAGGTAAATTATATAAGAATGGATAAGAGGAAGTTAGAAAGTAGGTTTAATCCTAAAATACTAGAACCTATGCCGTAAAAAAATAGCTTAAGCAGATTTGTACGTAATATAAAAATTTCAAGTTTTTCAGTCTTTACATTTTGTGTATATTTTAGAATGGTAATATAATAATCCTAATAATTTAATAGCCTCATCAAATTTAAACCTAATCGAGCGATATCCACTTGATAAAACTTGGTTTTCTTCATATTATCTCTCTAACCTCGAAAAAATTTGATTATATACAAGTGCTTAAATTCTTATTAAGTTTGAACGTAATTTCGGGAACGTAAAGATTTCTCGTAATACCATAATTAATTGCCAAAGACGCAAAATAGACTTTATAACTTAATTAAAATTGTAATTCACGAAAACAATTTTCAGTGAACGACAGCCTAATAATACATTAATATATTCTACATTTTACATTTTACGATACAGCGTTTACATTATTCGGTCAATTACGAAATTTGTACTTTACGTTGAGATTTACAAAACAGATAATAATACAAAAAATGTTACGTTTATTTTACATTTACAGAAGATATCTCATAAACATCGCTACAAGCAGAATTTTTGCGTTTTCATTTTTAATATAGCATAAAATGTTAAATTTTTGGTTCAAGATATTCTAACATTTTATGATTTTTTATTATTTTTTCAACGATTTAAGTTTAAATACTATACTTTCATTCTATTGGAATATAAAAAAATAATATTTTTAAATTTAAAAATATTTTGAAGATATATTTTTTACCTTGCTTATTTGTGATATAAAATAGTTAGTGGTTTAAACAAAACCAATGTAGTAATTTTAACAGTTTAAATTTTATTTATCAATGATTTATACGAATATTTCTCGTACAGCTGCTTTGTTTAAAATGACATGTGCAATTCAAATAATTAATGATTGTATATCATGTTAGCGAAAAGTCAGCTTTGCAGTGCAATTTAAACATGCACTCTAAAGCTATCAATATGTATTCGCACGTTCAAATCTCAGCTTCGGTAGCTCACCTTGCTATAATTAATCATCGGTGCTTACAGAAATGCCAAGAGTAAACGTTTTTCAACGTTTGTTCAAGTAATTAATATAAGAACTTTCTTCAGTTTTTAACTTTTATTTTAACTATAGATGTTAAAATATTTTGATAAACCGTAAATTGATGTGGATAGATACAAAATAGTTAGGTTAGAATAACTTTCTATTATTATTTTATTTTTTTTATTATTATTTATTATTAATAATTAATTAAATAACAATTAACAATAAAATTAATAATATAGAGAAATAGGAATGTAATAAATTTTAGTCATTAACAATAAATTCTTAATAATGTAAAGAAATTGAAGGCATTTTACTCTTATAAATAAACAAATGTTATTTTATGTACTGAAGATAAATCATCGTTGGAATTGGTATTATTGTTGACATAGAAACTACATTTTTCTGAAATTTTATAGTAGCATAATAATAAGAAAACCATTAATTTTAGAGAAAATAGTTAAATATTCTGCAAAATTGTTATTTGATTTTCTCCTTCAAATTAAACAATCACGTAGAAAAGTAATTTTTCTAGACTAATATTTTAATAGTGTGTTAATTGCTTTAATTGTGAATGGCCAAATAAGTTTTCAGAAAACTCATGGTTCTGCAATATCTCAAATAAGTGTTTGGCGAACACTTAAGTCTCATAAATTTCACCCATGCCACATTTCTTTGCATTATAAATTATGTTTGTAAGGTATACTTTAAGAGAATGTAAAGTACGAATTTACTGGATGTTCAAAATCTATTATTTCTTTATCCAGAACTACTACCAGTGCAGCTTTGCGATTGAAAAACTACTCGACTTCTTGTCCAGACAGTCAGAACAATTATTATTAACTTGAAAAAGACAAAATTGGAAGGCAATAAATAATAATGAAATATGAATAAGCTGGGTACCAATTTATATAATAATATACTTCTTAAAAAGTACATTTTCACAATAAATGTTATTTTATGTTAACACAATATTTTTTCATTCTTGTTTTCATTTTGGCTCGTTAAGAAAATGAACAAATTTTATACTTCACGTTTTATTTAAAAATATCACTGTCTTGTATAATCAGTCTTACAGCAGCTTGTTGTTTTGAAGTCTTAAGATATTGTGCAGCTGTGTTTTGTTTAATAAGTATAACTTTATTACTTATTATTAAAATTGTTGACAGAGCAAAATTAATTTTAGTCTTCTAAATGTAAATCTAAAGTATTTGTTGTAATTTTGAATAAAGTAAAATAAAGCTGATTCTAAACCTAGTCGCTGTATAGGAAATCAATATATAAAGTTCGTCAAGAGCTAGCTAATAGAGCTTTAGATACATTTGTCTTCATGCAAACTATTAGAGTGAAAAACGTGGAAACTTCAAACGTAAAACCGAGTAAGCTTTTTTGGTCAATGAAACATGGTCCGTCACAAATTACATATGTTTCTAGAAATGGTTAATTGTTAGTGTTACCGCAGTTTTGCGGTATATTTAGCAGAAGCGTAACATAAGAAATCCAAGCGCTTGTTGTAATTAATATTCAAGACGCCCCCATCCCTTAGAAGCGCGTGATACAATTAAACTTATACGTGCACTGCTTGTCTTATAAACCTGAATTGTTATCGCTACACAAACGGATTTAACCCTATTTTCCAAACAAAAAGTATAAGCACGTTTTTTAGTTTTAAATTAGAAATTAAGTTGCTGCAGATTCTCGCCTAATAATTGAGTTTTTCTTTTTACGTGAAAATTATGACCAAGTTATTTTTTAAAATGAGTATTAGTTTGGTGCAGAGGTAGATACAATCTATAATTCCGTAGAAACCTGCTTTTTGTAGACAAAGAAGAACCTAGTCCTGGCTCTGGTGACAAGAGCTTTAATGATGCCGGAATTTGGTAGCCTTGATCACGCTTTAGTTGGATAAACGAATTAACTAACTACAAAGACCTTCCGGTTAATTCTACTTTATACATTTAGTTGCCATTAATTATTTTAAAGGACAAAATTAAGACATTATTTACTATAAGTTACAGTATGTACTGTGAACAAATTTACCACAAATTAGAAACATAAATCAACGAAAGATAAATCAATATTTTCCAAATTATGTATTATAGTAAGTATAGTTAGTACAGAGAGAATTTTAAATTTGTTCCATTACCATTCAAAATAGGTTTAAAATTTTAAGTTAATCTGATTTCCTACTAACCCCTAAGACTGTAAGACACACAATTGAGTAGGCACAAAAAAGTTATTTGCATCCACCTGTACGTTCTACTCGGATTCATACTACAGGATTAGCTGTTTACTGTTTATTATTGCAACGCAGTTTTAGTACACAGAATATACATACTTTTTATGATTTGGTGAGATTTTTGCACTCGACTGCACCTCGTGTACGAACTTAGAAACTCGTGCGTAATATATCACTATTATCACTTGTTATGTAATATACTATTTAAGTGTAGTTATCAACAAATGGAACATGAAAAAAAATACGATAAATTTTTCAAAATTGATTTATCTCATGAAATATTAATATTCTTTTCTCTCTCCCTCTCTCAGAGTCCTTCGTCTTACTTGAAGGCATAGTGACCACTTTTTTTTATTTCTAAAAGAGTTCTCTTGACAGCACTCTTCGGTGGTTTGCCATTGCCTGCTGAAGGAAGATTGCCAGAATAAAGTTTTTACTCCGCCCGGGATCGCACCAAGTTTAGCAATCGACGCAGACAAGGATCAGGCCGTGACCGTAAATAATTATTATATTAAGAATAAAATATTTATTTTATATTTCATCAAATAAATTTTAATTAATAATAATTCTTAATTATTCTGTGTAGGTGTAAATAAGTTTTAAATATTTCACAAAAAATGTTTTGTAAATGAAAGCTGAAAGTGTTTCTCTGCAGAAAATATATATTTACTATTTTACATGACTTGCATTAGTTAAGTTTTTCCTATTTTCACGGAATCTCAAATTAGGTTGTTCTTAACTTGCTATTAACAAAACGTTAATTAATCTGAAACCAACATCTTAATTACACGAATCAAGACTAAAATTAAGATCAAGACTCAAAATACACATTTTCAAGATTTTCAAATTAGTAAGACGTTATCTCGTATACATAATATAAGCGTAGCCATGTAGGTAAATTGCTTTATTTGCCTAATTAAATTTATAAACTTATAAATTTGTATAATAGTAATATAATTATTTATATTAGTAGGTATTAATACATTTTATTAAATATTCTTTTCTACTAAAATTACTAAAATTGGACTTTATTGATGATAGATTAAATTTAGAAAAGTTTAATATTTGACTAGAAATAGAAAATAACTTAAAAAAGTTTTAGAATTTTTTAAGTTTTCATATTGATTTACTTAACCTAAAATTTCATTTAGACACGTGAACTCTTCTAGTTTGGTTATTTGGTAAGCACAACATTTATTTTAAAGTTTGGTTAATTTCTTAAATTTTTAAATTTTAAATTTTTTCAATTTTGTTTGGTATATTTGCTCTCACTTGTTATTTTTACTGTTATACATGACTGAGGATCGATAATAATCGTGAAATAGGGGCCTTTATTTATTTTTGTAACATTTTGTTAGGTTTAATTATTACAATATTTGACTGTTTAATAAAAAGTGTAAATATTTTAATTTGTGATTTCCATAGCTTCTCAAAAATGCAAATTTTTCTTTCCGGTTCTACATGCAAAATATCATTCTTCCCTTGCCTATGGTATATGATTTACAAATAAGTCTGTGTTCTCGCAACAATTAAGTCAAATTTTTGATCACAGTATGATTTTTTGTTTTGTCAATTTGAAGTGAAAATTTGTTAACCACTTGTAGAATTTTGAAGTGGTTATGACGAATTGTTTTTTTTTTTATGAAAGAATTTATGTTATGCCAGCTAGAATTTATTGGTACACAATATAGGGGTTGTTCGAAATTACTTGTAATGAACTTCCGTCAAGCAAAATGTGAAAATTTTGATATCTGCTAAGATATAGAATTCTCTGTTAGCAAATTACTTGAGATAATTGTGAAATTATCTCAGTCATTTCTCAAATTATCAGAAATTATTCAAATTATCTCAGATGCATTTCAGTCATGCCTAGCAAATTTTATTTAATTGCACATATTCTGTTTTGTTTGTTTTTTGATAAAACCATAAGATTGAGCTCATGAGACTGATATACCAAACATGAATTTCTTGTAAAATTTATCATTCAATCAAGTAATGAAGTGATGAAAAATTATTATTTTATTAATTATAATAATTAATGTTATTACATTATGATAATATTTAAATTTTTAACATGTTAGATTTAATAAACTATAATCATACAATTAAATAGTTTTTGTCCTTATAAGTAAGTTATGAATTAAATTTTAATTTAAGTTTCATCTAACATGTTAAAAATTTAATCTTATTATTTATTTATTATATTGATTTGTTATGCAAGGTTAAATATATTTAAAATTTATTATTTTACTATTGTGAACGCGTGTAATTGATGATTTTCCTATAAATTTTATGCAGCGTTGAACTGTTCATTGCAGCTCCATTTAGATGTACTGAGCATTTGGACTGGGGTTTTCCATTCAGAAATCTCAGTATTGTGCTTCTTTGTTTTTTTTCCGTCTTCAATGGGAAGTGTCGACAAATTATTAACATTAGAACTCAAATCTTGAATTTGATTTTTCAACTTCCAATTTTTTATATTATTTGTTTAATATTGGTATGGTTTCATATGCTGGAATTTAAATATCCACGTAAATTTGTGATTCCTAAATAAACTCAGGTTTTTTATACACAACAAGCTTAATCAGAATACTACATATTTATTAAAGTGATGGTCAAATATATTGTCGTATAACAATATGAAATTTTAAAAATTTGTTTGCTTTGGCTCATTTATAGTCAACTGTTGCGGGTCGGAAAGTAAAAATAATGCCCATAACTTTTACTAAAGCTTTGGAAATCTTTAGGAGTGGATAAACTTAAAAAAAAAGTAAACTAAAATTAAACAGTAATAACAAAATTTTGAGACAACATCAAAATACTTAACAAACAGGTGAAATTTATAAAATAACTGAAACACGAACACTAAAAACACAAAAATTTGTTAAAAATTTGAATCATTCAAAATTTAAAAAGGTACGCGAGTTTAAAAACAAAGTAAAATTGCAAATTGTAAATTTGAAAATGCGCAAGTTCCGAAAAGGCGGAAAGATTGGAAAATTTTGGTGTGGTGTGTCGACGACCATCGTAGAGAGTGGTCAAGCGTTCTACGCCATCGACGTCTTTTTGAGTATTTTTTGATTTGTGTCGACGACCACCGTGGAAAGTGTCCAGCGTTCTAAGTTTTTTGAGTTTGATTTTTATTTGTGACGACGACAATCATAGACTGGTCCAGCGTCTTACGTCATCGACGCCTTTTGTTTTCATTTTGAGAAAGAATTGTGGTCCACGATACGAGAAGAGAAGCCATCATTTGGGAGCTGAAGAAGAAAGAAGAAGATCTTCGCTACAAGAAGCTATGAGTAAGAATCATAAACTTTTGTACAATTAAACTTTGCGCGAGTATAAAATTAACAATTAAACTACAAAAAGACATTAAAATAATTAAAATTTTATAAATTGTAGACATATTTACACATGTAAACATTAAGACACAACACCTGGCAAAAATTTGTCTGCTACAAAGCATTTTGTTGTTTATTACCATTTTATGATTTTGAAAATTAAACAAAACTTTTATTTGAAATTTTGATTATTTCACCTGCATTAAGGAATAAAATTAGAATCCACTCTCCTGACGAAATCATCACTATTGATAAGGCTAGCCGAGGTTTTTTTTTATAAAGGTTTTGAATTTAAATAAAATTTCATTACAATATAAAATGTCATGTCTTTTTGGCATACTCTTAATTCATTTTTTAGCACCTTTGTGTCATATACACAAAATATTTTACATTGTGGAGAAATGCACAGGCAGAGGGAGGAAGAAAACTTACTTGTATTTTTGCAACGTTGAATGTAATTTTTTGATAGGACCAATAATATATAAGTTATACGATCGTTTTCAGCAAAATAAATTCATGATTTTCTCAAAATTATTTAATTGAAAAATTAAGAAAATTGATTCTAATAATAATATAATAAATAATGTTATAAAACATATCAAATTTTTAGCATAAACCAAAAAATGCACAAACACTTTTTCGAAACTAAAATGTTTAAGTTATCACAATATATAATTTGTAATACATACGGTGTATTTATATATTGTGATAACTTAAACGTTTTAGTTTCGAAAAAGTGTTTGTGCATTTTTTGGTTTATGCTAAAAATTTGATATGATTAATATCGAGTTACACTACCTAAACCACTTATCTATTGATTAATATTATATAATATACGAAACATTGTTTTCGTTTACTATTTGCTTATGTAATTTAAAAAAATATTTAAGAATCTTTTCATAGTTTCTGTGTTTAGTCTACTATCAAACGACTATTTCAAAAGTTATAAGAGATAAGTAAGTTAATGTAGGTTGATTTTTATTTATTTAGATATCATAACAATCAGAACACATTCGAAGAGCAATGTAAATTTTCATAAAGAAACTGATATTTTTAGGCTATAGAGCATTATTAATACAAATAATACTTAGCTATTTTATTTATACGTATTCTCAAAAACTACAAAAACTACTTGTTGTTCATGAATTTTTGTCATAATACAATTTAAAACCTACTGTTTTAAAAGCAAATAAACATAACTTGGCCAATTCTTGCCTTAGAAAAATAGGACTCTGTATTAAATATAGTTTTGGTAAGATCCTACTTTTTGAGTTAATCGTTCAGCCAACAATTCAAAAATTCTATAATTTAAATTTATTTCATGAAAATATTAAAGTAAATGTTAAGTAAAGATAAGTTAAGCTTTGTGAAATTTGCATTTAGGTGTTACAGCACACATTTTTAGTGGCGTATCCACGAGTGGGCATGAAAGGGACATATCCCTCTCAAGTTTTCCATGGCTATTAAAATTGGTGCTTTTGCAATCAGTTTTCAAATATTGGGGAATTAATTATAATTTTTTGTAGTTAGTATCTATATTGTAAGACCAAAATGTACTTTTTTAACTCTCAGAGTCGGTTTTACAATAAGAGATTAAGCTTGAAGAATTTTTAATAAAAATTTTAAGTTTTAATAATAAATCAGTTTTAAATTAAATTAAAAATATTAAAATTTTATCCAAGAGTAGTTTGCCAAATAAAACTACTAGATATAGCTTAAACTACTTTACGGCAACTTCAAAATTTAAAGAAAGTCATCAGCTATAGTTACTTTTTTATTAACTACTACTTTCTAAGAAGCAAATGCCAAACTGTAAGTAACAGTAATAAAAAGTTAATGAATTATAAAAATGTACTATAAAGTATCTCGAATTGAAATACATATTAAAGTGTTTTATTTAAAAATCAAGTTAAGGAAACCAAACAGACAAAAATAAAATTAGATACATTTATAGAAATAGTCTCAGAATATGGATGAAATATAATGCTGTGGAATATAAATTCCACACGTATAAATGTATCTCATTAACATTATTAATAAATTACCTTGTACCTAACATTTAAATTTAATATCCAGATATATAACCAAGTTTCAGGTAAATTTAATATTATAATAAAGGATAATTACAAAAGAACTGATGTAATACATGACAGTACATTAATAACAGGGAAGATATTACATGACTACCCCTTGGCAATCCTTATCCTGTGTGGAAGAGTGATGAAGCCATTTCCGGAAAACGCTGTCCCATGTCCACCATACACGCACGACCTCATTATCTTTGTTCGCTGCTACTACCAACAACAAAAACATTCATTTTTATCCAGGAAGGCGTCAAGAAATGCCAATTTATATTATTAAGATAAATAAAATTCCATTTATATTGAACAGTACTTTAATTTAACAAAACAAAGTAAATACGGTAATAAATGATGCATACCATGTCGCTACATGATTTTTAATACAAATTTGATATTAGAAAATGGTGTCAAGAAAACCATTTTTCAGTTTTAATGAAAAATTGTGTTTATGTTGCTGCATTGATTTACTGGCTGAGTTGTTGCAAATAAAATTTAATTGTTAAGTTCCCTCTAGCTTCCCGTTACTTGTTTGCTTTAATGAAACTAAAGTCGAAACAAACCCTTACAATTTAAGAAACGTCTAGGGGACTTGATTAAACTTGAATTTTTCTCGTAGATTTCGTTTGTGTTATTTCTGGACTATTAAGTCCAAAACTACTTTTAAAGCGATCCGACAATAGTTTGTATAAAAGATTTTTAAATTTTTATCAAACATATTTCTGACTACATAATATTATCCCTTTATAAATAAATAAGTTGCTTTTGTAGATATTTCACAGGAGTAAGGAAGCATTCTATACTCTTTAACAACGCTTTCGTTTAAAATCTAATTTTGTTTTTATCCATACGCGCTTTAGCTCTTACAGCATAAAGCGACGAGTGTTTTACTAGTTTTCCAGTAAGTGTTTTCTTTTAATTCAATTATTTATTTAATTTTGCTTGTTTTCTAGCAGTTGTTAATGGGGTTTGGGGCGATTTTTAGTGAACATTCAAATACAACACTTTGTATTTAACTATAAAATGAGTTACAATACCTGCATAGTTCACATTATTGCGTGGGATCAGGAAAAGTGCAAACATTGTGTGCAGACACGGGCTAGCCCACCCGAAAATGAAAAGATCGCGGTGAGCTCTTTATGAAGTAATCGAAAAGACCATGGGATATGTCTATCTTGTTTTATTAACAATTCATATCAAATACCAATACAAAACCAACATACGTAACAACTAACATTGTGTTTTTGCCAAAAGTAAACATGTGCTGACCAAGCGACAATTCAAAATAATGCGTTCATGTCTAACACGGTGGCGTAACTACCAGTGTTTGATGTGTTCGATCGAACAAGGGCCCGGCATTAAAAAAGCCCGGCACTGCCACAATCAAAATTAAGATTTTTGTTATTTTTAGCACTAAACAGTGAAAACATTGCTAAAATCAGAAAATATACGGCACATTTTCAAAATAAGGTGTCTGCCACATTTCTCATGCATACCTATTTAAAATAATTATAAAGTATTGTGATGGTATTTTGTTACAAAACCTTTTTCACCTTTAAATTACCTCAGCTTGCTCAGTTTTATCGGAAGCATGAAACACTCAGTAGCGAATTCCTATGAGTCACCCCGTCTGTCTTTCGAGCAAATAAAAACTCGTATTTTGAATAATGAAAAATGTTGTTTATTCAAAGGAAAATTTTGTAGCGACAGTTTCGCTTTTAGACTTTATGGTGTAATTTGTGTTTGACCACTGAATTTGAAATTTTATTTACTCTATTTAAAATCTAGCTAAATTTCAATTTCATGTGTCGTTAAATGTTAGATGTGTAGCAAATAATATTTTATAATGTTATACAAATGTTGTATTTTTATAATAAAAAAAATGTTTGTCACTAAAGAACAATTTTTAATTTTCAAATACCTTGTACATTATCTCGTGCGGTTTCGTGTAAGCGACTCGTTCTGTCCACTACCATTTAGTATGTCCTGTGCCATTTAGCTTCCGTATGTATTCAGTGGCACACGTGTTCTGGTTAACCAATTTCTGCAGACCACCTGTTGTAGTTTTAATTTTTCAACTCGATTTGATTGAAACTTTTCAATCGCAACACCGCTGATGTTGTTTTCAATAATATCCAAATAATTCAACTTTACATTCAACGTAGGTAGGTAAATTTTCATTAGCATCCAAAATTTTACAATATCCAATATGGCGTGGTGTACCAATTTAACCTTGGTAATCTTTCACTTAACGAATTTCTCAAATTTAAATTTTTTCAGCAGTACTCTACTGAAATCGACGACTCGTCACAAATATCCACCTCTACGGCTCCCAAAACTAATTTTTACTTAGTCAATAAGTAAAAATCCACTAACGCAAATCTAAGCGTCTGGCGTCTTTCAACGCCGCTCAGGTAGACCTCCTGCGTTCAACCTCAAGAAAATTCATACCCGCTAAGTTTTTCATTACGTACAGGATGTTGCACAAATTTATTTCTCTTCTTTTTTGCAGATGGTTATCGAAGCACAACACAAATATGTACTCCAACGTTTTATAAAATATTACAATTGAAAATGTGCCACGGAGGTGTTTAAAGTAGTAAATTTAGTCTTTTTAATTTTCCTGTGAATAAATTGTAACCTATTTGCAGTGCTTAAAACAAATAATTGACCATGATCTGGACTGGCGAGTTGACTGCACAAAAAATCACGGCAGTATATTTACTGTCTGTTTCGGCTATTGTTAAATTGAACTTGAAGCCGGCACCGATAAAGATAAAACGGACCGTAAAAGTAAAATTTCGCATCTGGTAGTAATACAACAGGCAATAAAGAAATAACTCTCATCCTTAGCCCTTAGCAAATTTCGAAAAAATCTTTTAACAGTTAGGGCATATTTTGATTTTTATTTACATCACATTGCAGTTTGTTACAGTATTTATGATAAGAACCAGTTGTTTTGTTTTTATAAATTATTTTAAGTTAAGGTGATTTAAATAAAACTAATTAATTATATTTATTATATTTTTTTCATCAAGATTAATTTAAAACAATCGTACCGCTTATAAACCCCTATTTACAATATAAAATTTCGCTTAAAATTTTCGTTAAAATTTTCATAAAATTTCTTCAAATTTGTAGATTTTTCAGATTTGTGTTTACACCTTCATCACCAAACACACCTTAACACTCACTATATTTTACGTAAAATTTTAAGGAAATAGGTGCTTATCTATTCCTTAAAAGTCGTTAAAATTTCTCTTAAAATTTTAAGGTGTAAATAGTCAAATTTTCGTCTTATAAAAATTTTAAGCAAAATTTTATAATGTAAACAGGCTTTAAGATTATTTTAAAAAAATTCCACGTTTTTCATTTATTAATTTATTTTTTTAAATATCTATTTAAGAGCCCGATTTTATAGCCCGACAGTCGGAAACACAGGCCCGTAGCTGCCTTATTACGCCACTGGTCTAACACCAAAGCAAACCCGCACGTTGAACGACAAACGACATAGTAATCAAATCTTCATCTTTGATGAAAGAATTATCAAAACAGGGTAAAGTCCTTCATAGGGAGTAATATCTTGAAAATTTACATTTTCAAACCATTTATGTTTTCAAACCATAGTAAACGTATCATTGAAAACGTTTGTCGTATAATACAAAAACAAACAAATTATTGTATTTTAATATTCTTTCAAATTTATAATAATTATTAGTATGCTACAATAATTATTATTGATATACTAGTTTGTTTATAGAATTTTGATGATTATAATATTTCTATTTTATTTGATAAATTAGTTGTCTTACAAAAATTCTGCGAAAAATTAAACAATAATAAATTATTCAAAAGATGAATTAATTTGAAAAATTTCAATTTATAATTTTTTATAAATTTTGACAATAACATATTGTATAAAACACGTTAGAGCTCAATATATTTTATTTTATATGTTCTTATGCAGAAATCCGAAAATCAATGCATGAAAAGAAGCTTTGTAATAATTGCAGTAAATAACGATACTTCAACAAATACCATCAGTGACCAGCATTAATTAACATAATTGTTAAATAATTATCGTTGATATTTTTCAATAGTTTTAAGTAATTTTAACAATATTTTCGGATACCAAACGTGACGTGGTTATTTCAAAAAAGAAAAGTGCCTATCGTGAATGGATTAACGAGATTTTTATAATAATCTTATTATAAAATTATAAAGTGTTTAAAAATTGCTTTGACCTCTAATTTAATATTATATAATGTTATATAATGTTATAATGACACTGGTAAGCGCTGTGGTTACTTTTAAATGATTTGCATGAACTAAAATTTAATAACGAAATTTCCAAAACCAGCTTTTTTAAAATGTTACGAATTAATTGGAAAAGTTTTAAAACCGGACACACTCTTACATTGAAACCGTTCGATCGTGATTTTTTTAAAAGCATTTTCTCGACGTCGACGCCTTATAACAGACGCTTTATTTCGAAATTATCACTGCAATAATTTTTGCGTCCGCTACTGAAATTAATTCTAATAAATTATAAGACGGCTCCTTTATGGATTGTAAATGAGTCTTTAAAGAGTCCTTTAATAATTCCTTCCATGAATAATATAAACATAAAGTAAATAAGGCATTTATTTACAAAACGACTTTTTTAAAAGCTATTAATAAATAGGGTGATAAATCACTTGTATCTTCCACACAATGTATAAAAACGACAAGTAATCAAAATTTATATTCTTGGCATTACTTCAAAATTTTTTAATTTTAAATCAAAAATATTTATGTATACTTTTATTACTAGAGGTACAAGGAAAATGTCGCAACAAAATTTGTTTTGATTGGAGTGCAATTTATTACTCGAAATAAAATTATGCGACAGGAGTATTAATCGTTGTATCGAAAATTCAATTTTCAAATTTCTTAGCAATTTATTGCTCCGTGTCTTTAGCTTTCATCTCATAACAATCTCATTTTACTAATAAGAGAAAGCGAGGTCGGCCTGTAGCGGTTGGAAAATTAACCAACTTCATTAGCTCTTTCAGCCATCTAATATAGAAGCCGTTTAGTTTTGCTTTTCACGTCTTTACGTAATGGAATTTAATTTTGTTAGTGTTCTTCAAAATGGTAGTAATTTAATTGTGTATTGTGGATACAATAAAACAGTGCATACAATATATAGGTATATCATATTAAATTATTAACTAATACTTCTGAACTAATCGAATAAGTTTCGAGCTATACATCTAAAAATTGAATTTTTAGATTCAATTAAAAGTTTATTGTTGTTTGAAGAAGCTTCAAAATAAACTGCGCGTTGGTTAGTTTTACTTTAAAAAAGATTCCAAGATGCAGATATAGCGTTATTTGGGTTGCCTAGACCTTTTATTCTAATTAAATGTGGAGTATGAAATGACGTCACAGTTAGTAATATAGTGCATCCAACGTAACAACCCAATTACTCGAGAAAAAGCTGCTTTAGGCACCGGTTGAATCAGGAAAGTTTGTTGGTAATCTTTGGCGGCGTTGCACAGTTGTTGATTTACAGAAAGAACTCGAGATCTTGATAATAATAATCAGTTTGTTTTCCAGCTAGCAAACCCTTGTACAGAAAATATTATATCCGGAAATATTCCATGTAGACCAATTTTTCATCAAGATAAAAAAAATTACCACTAGAGTCAAACTATCTTTATGAAGATAGTTTGTTTGGTAAATATTATTATGTATATTTAGATACATAAAGATAGCAGTAAAAAGTAACCAAAATAAAAGATAAAATAAATGATTTATTAAAATTTTCAATTATAACCATAATTAAGTAATTAATTATATTAAAACAGATTTAATTAAGGAAATACTTCATTAAATTAAGTATCGCAAATATAAAATTATTTTATGATTGGCTAAAATAAATTATTCAAAAATTTATTTTGATAACTGATGGATCTGTTTCAATTACATATACATATATCGAATTCTTGTGCAAATATAATTTGAACATATATAAATAAAGCAATGTATGTTTTTAAAAGGAAAATATGGTTTTTATGAATCTATAACCAATAACGTATGTTTGAAATCAATCAAAAATTGATATTACAAAAATTGGAACGATTTATGTTTATAATTTAACATATGTATGTATGCGATAGCATCGCTTTGAAATGCATTCAAATTTTGTTAAGAAAACATTACCAATAGATTGAATACTCGTATACCACGCTAAGTCGACTGTTTTGAACGTAAACGTAACCATAAACGTAAACAAACGGAAATTTTTTTACAAAATATTCAAATACCAAAACAAAACATAAATCGCAGGTATAGACATGATGGAACGTTACAAAATTAAAAATCCTTTTTGGGATAGGTTTCTGCAAAACCCTGTTTTATGTTCCATGTTGGTATATTTACACGATGAGGAGATACGTAACACAGGTAAATTTTGCGAACATTTTCATTAAATACTTCAGTTGTTTTTAAATAACAATAAATTGATTTTTAATATAAACTCGAAGTCATTTATGAAGTTTCTAACCCCAAGTTTTCCCTAGCGATCTCAGGCTGGAAGTGGGCATTCATAAATTTTAATTTGCGAGTTGATCAGTTTGTCAGTTTATGCATTAATTTTCATTTAATGTCATTTATTGGATTTAAGGACAAACCTTAAATTATTATTATTATTATTACGTTAAGTTTTGAATTTTACTATGATGATAGATAGTAGGGTCGTGATTGCCATTTATCTCTTTCAGTTCACTTCTGAATAAAACATTTGGTTAGCCATCCACTTGATTAGACTGTTTTGCCTCTATACTTGTTTCAAATATTTTATTCCATTCAAAATTCAGAGCATTATTTTATTTATTTCATTATATATTTTTAATTTATATTCAATTTATCCAATAATTCTCGACAGATTAACTCCAATTACATAACAATTATTCAACTGCAGTCTACAGTTTAATATTTAGAATTATAATTACCGGACTAATACTGTAAAATATTGGAAAATGCAGTAATGCTTTTCAACAAACAGATTCAAATATGCTCACGAGCAAAAATATTAAACTGACGATGTCAAATATGTTTCCATAGTTTTCACAAATAGTAGATAATTCAAAACCTTCCGCAAAACCCGTTATGGAATTCCTGAATTTATGATCCATTGCTATGATTAAATAATTCTAAATAGGTATGCCGCGGTTTTTAGTCCACATTATTGCATATTCTAAACAAAAACAAAAATTATATTTTTGTAATAATTATGGGTTGATCTTTGGAAATCAAAGTATTATTGTTATTAAAGTTACAATAGTATTTTTATGATACAAAATTTACTAACAATCAAAACTGAATTATTATAGTATAAATTTTAACATAACTTTTTAACTTAGTTATCTCTAGAAAACAGAAAACATTCTTCTAAGTTTTCATTAAAATTTTTGGAGTATTTTAAAACTCGAAAATATAAATGTTTTAATAATTTACAAGTTAAATTAATTGATGTCTTTTCATAACTTACAATTTTTTAAAAACAGAAATTAAATTAATATTATGATTAATTTTCGACAAGCTGTTTAAACAATGTTTCTGATTAATAAAAATAAAAAGCATCTTGTACAATTTTATAAATTTAAATAAAAATTTAATAAAGAACGTTCAAGTATTTGTTTTTCAAAACATTCCATGATTTTCTTTTTTCTAGTTTTCAATCTTAAAAAAATATGTCTAAGTTGTAGTTGTAGTTTGTTGGTGTTCAAACCGTGGAGTTACAGGTTTTGCTACCCACTTATTGTCAGATTATTTATGCTGTGGTTCCTATTCCACGTTAAGCTAGAAATTCTTGTTTAACGTTTATGACTGACCGATAATTAGTTTTGCAAGTTTATCCTTATTGAAATATGGTATATCCGCAAATTAAATTAAACTCCTTGTAAGTTAAAATTACAAAATCAATATTTGCAATATCAAATTACTTTGTTAATGATCGTTCATAATTGTATGCTAGTTCAAAATATTATTAAAAACATATTATAGTGGTGATGCGATAAAATTTCCTGTAAAAATTTAAATTATTATATTACTTTATATTATTGCTTTTTCAGGAAACTTAATAATAAATAACAGATTTACAATAACATAAATTTACGCAATTACTCTCTAATCGAACTGACAACGATCTTTGTATTGTATAAGAAATAGGTAGGTAAAGTAAGCCGGGCTGTAATGCAGGAAACAGGATCCAAGTCTTTGTGTGGGACAATAAGGCTGCATGAGCTTTTGTGCTAGGGCCACCTGGTCTCCCCAGCCGACCCTCACCAACAGCAATAAGACACTTCAAGACGTATACGTATGAAGAAATTACAAACCTTTTCAAACTAATTCTTCACGCATATTTCTAACAAAATTTATACCTTTAAACACCTTCGACCTATTTTTAAAGATACATGATTCTTTTCTCAAAAATTTATGAACATTCAGTAATATTAAGCAATATTTTTAATATAATTTTAATAGTTCTTTATCAAAATTTAAATTTTAATATTTTAAATCTAAAAAAACCTAAAAAGTTTAGGTTTTATAAATAATAAAACAGTTTATGTTTGCCTGACGTTTCGGACCATTTTTCAATAAATTCAAACTATCCAGTCAACTGAGTGACTTGAATGTTTTGAATATGACTTTATGTTTGGATAGAGTCGTTATAATCGCAATTTTCGGATATAGTGAGATTCAAAACACTTAAGCAGTAATATAGAATATTGGTTACAGGGGCGGTTCTACCATAGGAACTGCAGAGCTGCAGAACCGCCAAATATCAGAATGAAGTGTACCAAATTAATTATTACTTATTAGTATAACCACCACATTTCAAATTATTTCAATAATTGAAGACTAATCAATTTTGGTTTCAAAGCGCGCTTCTTATGTTGCCTTGAGTTATAAGTACTTTTATCAGTCAGTCAAATAAGTACTGTAATAATTAATACAAGTCCGTTACGCTTTCGAAATCACTGTTTAACTTCGATGTGCTGGAAATGATTCTGAACATGAAAGGACGCGAGCTATCGGGTGGAATCGTATCCATACCAGTATACATTGTGGTGTTAGGACAATCCTAACACCACGGTATACACTACAAATTGAGCTGCATCTTATGCAGAATTACATGCCGTATTTTTGTAATACAATTTAAAATTTGACCTATGAAAACAACTAGTAAGTTAATTTTTGTTCATTGATTGTTCAACAACATGGTTAAACAATAAAATGCAATAGTTTAATACTCGTAATATAGTGTAATTTAAAAATTTAGTACAAATTTTAATTTTACCAAGTTTCTTATAAATACTATTATCAAAATAGAAGTAAAATTATTTTTTGGCAGATCCTATATTAGAAACTCAAAATGAAATTATGTTTCATTATTAATATCAATAAAATTAAAATTATGTAGGTTTTTTCTACAATAATAATGTTTATTATTAAACTCGCAGATTACAAGATATAGGAACAACCCACCAAACGTACAACGTTCTGCTCATATTTCAGCTCTGGTTTTACGAATATATACGATTTTATTTTAAACACATCTTGCGTTATGAACTTTAATTGAAATTATGAATATCGAAGATAGTATCTTATACCTACTAGTACATAAAATAAATGCTTATGAATATTAAATGAAGAAAAAATAAAATGAAATATTACTAATATTTTTAACACAACTTCTCTCATAAGCTGTACTTAATAAGATTTTTTCGAAAATTAGTTAGGATTGCAATTTATTGTAAAAATGTAAAATCATATAAAGTAATACATTCTAGATAAGTGTTGTACGTTTAATATTTAAAAATGTGCAATAAGTAAATTTATTTTTTGAGATTGCCATTTTCTGATATCTTGCCATTTTTATAATGCAGAACACCCAAGAATATTTTTCACGAGCCGCCACTGATTGGTTACCTCATAGGTTTTTCTTCATTGGCTCTTCAAAACATAAATGCAGCGTTAAAGTTTAAATCTACATGCTTTGGAACGGAAAACAAGTTTCATGCATAAGCTACGTATCAAATATTAGTATAGTACTTAATGATCACAAAATTATAAGAACTAAGTGAAAACTACTATGTACAACAATGGTAATAACTACCTTAGTCGACCTTAGTCGTGGAATATGATATACATATAGGTACATAATAATAATATATTTTATATATAAGGTATACAATTATTTGATAATACATTGGTTTTTTGTATTTCAGTTATACAAATTTTAATAGAAATATATTTTATATTTCAAATACCAATTTATGGTAGTTTCTGTAAATTGTATTTCAAATTGTAAAAACTCCTTAGGTCATAGTTTATTTGTAAAAACCTAAAATACGTTAAACAAAAAAGTTTTAAAATACACTCAAGTTAAATAAAATTTAAAAGATATGCTCTAAATAGATATTCAAAATTAAAACAAAATGGAAATACATTGAAAATTATCAAAGAAATACAAATAATACAGATGCATTTTCAAATAAAACTAAGTTTGAAATAGATACCTAACCCTGATTGATTGTCTTCTTCTTCTTCTAATAGGGCTTAGCCCTGTTCGATAATCAAGTTTTGCCTTCTTGGGATTCGGACGTCCAGCTGTCCTTCCATCTCTTTGAGGGTTTTTCCGGGGGGCCTCTTGGTTTTAGGTCTTTTTGTCATTGCAATTTTTGCGATTCGTCCGTCGTCCATTCTGTTCGTGGTCTGACGTGGTCTCTCCAAAACTTTCTCCTTGCTCTAGTCCACCTGACAACATCCTGTATTTTACATTTTTCGCGCGTTACCTCACTTCTTACTCTATCCCACAACGTCACTCCCGCTATCGATCTCAACGTTCTCATCTCTGTAGTTCTCATTATTTGCTTCGTTCTTGATGTTGCGGCTCTTGTCTTTGCTGCGTATGTCAGGACTGGTCGTACACATGTTTTGTATATTCTTGCCTTGTTCTCGATTGACATGTGTTTGTTGGACCATATAATATTACGTAAACAACCTGAGATTATGGCTGATTTAAACGCTTGTGTACTCACCTCCGATATGGTATTTCTGTCATTCGTTATATCTACACCCAGGTATGTAAACTTGCTAACCTGCTCGACGGGTTCCTCTTCGACCATCAGTTTGCAGCATATGGGATATTTTGCGATCACCATCGATTTTGGTTTTGGGTTGATATCTTCATATTAAACGCTTTTGATAAGCAATTGAGTCTAAACAGGAGCCGCTGTAGGTCGTCCTCATTTTCGGCAGTCAAAACCACGTCATCCGCATAGCACACCATATGTATTGTACTATCCTCTACCTCATAGCCAATGTTAGTGTCTCAAATTCCTCTGATTATTTGTTCCATGATCAAGTTAAACAATGTGGGACTCAGGCTATCCCCCTGTCTGATTCCAGTTTTAATTGGGATCTCTTCTGTAAGCAGACCTGCTATTTTTATTCTGGTTCTTGTATTCTTGTTCAATTCTTTGACTATGTTAATTATCTTTTTACTAATGCTGTTATTATCTAGGGTTGTTAGGACGTCGCTGAGTCTTATTCTGTCAAAGACTTGTGTAAAATCGACAAAACAAAGGTACAGGGGCTTGTCATATTCAATCGATCTCTCTATTAGTTCTCGTATTATGAATATTCCGTCGACAGTAAATCTATTTTGGCGGAAACCTTGTTGTTCGTCACTTATTCCGGTGGTATCAATAATTTAGATATATTGCTCAGTAGGGTATGCTTCTGTAATTTTTTGATTGATTGATTGTAATTATCAAAACTACTGAATAGAATAACTCATTAATAATAAATACATACATAATTATATTTATGTACTATAATATGCAATAAGATAAGCAATTAGCTGGACGCATCATTTTATCAATCGGTAGAATCCGTTTGTCCTATACACAAAAGTTCCTGCTATAGAAGAAATTATCTTTGATGTAGTGAATCTGGATGAATTCCAAATTTGAAAACAATCAAATAAATAATTACAGTTAACTTTTCTACTCAATGATCTATAGATAACGCATAATGCTAAAGTTAATCTATTAGCCAGTGATTTTATGTTACAAAACTTTAGGCAATCATCAGAAAAGTAGTCAAGTGGAATTCCATGTTTAGACTCAGCTATATAACAGAAGATCAACCTCGGATCAGAGTTACCTCACGGAATTACCTCAGGCTTCGGTTACTTTGATTGGATCATTCATAAGTTGATCCTGGGTTAACGTTGATCCTGGGTTAACTCTGATCCAGGGTTGATCTTCAGTTATACAACTGAGCCTTAATGTAAATACTTGAAAAATTTGTACCAAACCCGTTCAGACTGATTTCAATGATGAAACAATGACGAAACCAAATCCAAGATGCATATTCCAGTTGTGAATGGATCAAGAAAAAATATGATAGTTTTATTGTGACAGCAAGCAGGAAAGTGTTTCGACTGGCGCTATGTGTGCGAAAAACGTTACTTTATATTTGTTATATGACTTTTAAATGTCAAATCAACATTTAAACGTACATCTAGGTTGCCAATCTCAATTACACGTATTATTACAATCAAATACTGTAAATAAGTTAATACGTACAGCTTGTAGTAAAGCTGGTTCCAACGCCATCTGTTGATGAGAGTTGTTGAGAATAAATTTGAAATAAAAATCTATTTGTGAGAAATTTTTTTATTTGATATTTTTATATTTTATTCTTTTATTCTTTTAACCAACTCTTTATTGTCTGCATTCATTTTGTTTACATAAATAAATACAAAACTAAATTTATTGAATCATTATTTGTCACCTTACTCAACTCTACTCGTTAGGTGCCGCTAGTGCGCTGCTTTACCATTTTCGATCGAAGCTGTACGTATTAACCTATCCATAGTAATTTCTACAATAGTATTCAGATAATACCCAGAAAATGAATACTTTGCTCTTTTGAATAGGAGAGAACATAGCACTTATCTAAATCTAAATTCAACTCATTTATAAACCAGTGGTACAAATTATTGAGATTTTCCTGCAATACAGGAAAATTGAACATTGAGAATTGATCAGAATTTTTAATTCTAAATTGAAAATTGTAATTGTAAAAAAAATTGTAAAACATGGAGACGGTCGTCAGCTAGAGCGGTTAAGTGCGTTGCCGGTAATTATGAATGCCTGGTTCGACTCCGGGCTCAGTAAAACTTTATTCTGACCGTCTCCCCTCGGAAAACAATGGCAAACCACCAAGGTGCATGCTGCCTGGTACATCCTCTCTGGAGATGAAGTGTATAATCATGTGTGTGATAATACTTCAAACGCACAGCACAGACATAGGAGAGAGGTCGCCAACGTCCGGGGAACCGGATATGGCACATGAAGAAGAAGAAAACATGGTTCTACATAATTCGCGAATAAAATTAACGATGGGGGCCCTGCTAAATTGTCAAAATGACCGTCATATGCGAGTAAATTGAGGTTATAGTTGTGTTTACAGTGACCAAGTTAACCTTGTAAATCTTTTTGTATGTTTGAATTATCAAAGGAAAAGGTAAAATGACGAAACAAATTGCTCTAAAATCTTTATTTAAGTACAATTAACCACGTTTAGTACTCGCATTGAAGTGTTCTCAATTCTGCCACCAGACGTCGCATTCTTAATTTTATTCGCAAATAGCAGCCAAATGCCGAAATGGGCATATACTCCATTACCCCATGGTACACTCTTCTTCTCTGCCTAGTTTCCTAGTTATGTTATACTGAATTTATACGTAAATAATTGTATAAATGCTATATATTTTCATAAAACTCTTAATTGAACTGAGAAACTTAGTAAAATCCTAAGGAAATGAAAAGTAACTTAGAAATACGTAATAATTTTAATGTATTTAATTGAACTTCTTCAAAAAGAGATGTCATGAGTATTTTTTTTTAATAATTTTTTATCATTTCTGTGTTAACTAGTTCATTTTAGTTAATGCATAATTAAAATTTAATCTACAATTAAATATTCTGTTGTTGAAATTGTTAGCTAACCTTGGTTACGGATAATCAAGTTTGATACAAGTAGAGTGCACTTAACAATGAACGTTAATTTAATTAGGCCGCATCTAATTATTATTAAGGTCGGCGCAACCTACCCTTAGGTGGATAACAATAACAACAACATGCAAGTTAAGGGTTATGATTTAAAACATGCTGTTTTTTATGTTTTTTTTTTAGAAGAAATGAAAATAGATATATAAAAAAATATGTGCTTGTTTGAATTAAACTTATTATTCATATTTAGTTTATTTTAAAACAAAAACCGTAAATTAAAAGTGTAAACTCGAATAAAACATAACTGCACTGTGTACACAATGAGAACTCGAGTTATGATCCGAATCAAACAGATTAAAACTATGAGGAACAAAAAGTTAAAAATTAACGAAATTGTGACATTTCAAAGTTATAACATATAATATTAAAACCTATTGTGGATTAATCAAAATTACAGTATACTTGCTTTCTTCAATTATTTTTATTTAATGGACTAGTTGACTAGTGCCAGTCTTCTTCACCATATTTTGTCAAAAATTAAAACATTAGAAATACCAAAAATATCATTTTTAAACTGTTTTTACGATTTTACTGTATCATAAAATAATGTAATTTCTTGATTTTGTAAAAAATGAAGTTACAGTCAATCAGTTAATTGCTTTTTAAGTTCGAATTTAAGTTTATAGTTGAACTTTGTTATAAAATACCGTATACATATATTGAATTTCTTAGTGAGTATTAAGTTTATTCTTGAGCTCAAAATGTTCACTTTGAGAGCGAAGAAAGTTCAGAGTAATCATGTATTTCAAAAAAAGCTTTAAAAAAATTGTTTTTTTATTATTATAAATTCTTTAAAGTTACAACGAATCATCTATTTTAAGGCCACAAGAAATTCTTTCTGTCAAGTTGTGTAATCCTTGCAGATCCTGTTCGGTTTTCCTCGCTCTTTTTAGAAAAGTTAACGCTTTTGACTTTGCGGCCTTTTTAAAAATGTTTTTAAAAATTTTAAATTATATTATAACGGCTTTAAAAAATGTTTTGATATAGAATCGAATTACAAGAATTTTTACATCTGACCAATGATATTCGATTTTCACCCTGCGCAGTACTGTTCTATATTTTAAATGCACATTACTCAACTAATTATTTCTCTTATCCTTTTAAGTTGCACGTATAAAACATCAGAAACCAAAACAAATATTTATAAGAAAAAAACAAACAATTTTTCAAGTCTGAAATCCGAAAACCTCTCTTAATTTATTGATTGAATTTTTATTTAAATTTTATTATTAGTGCAACTGACTCTAGGGTACTGAATAATATTACATTTGAGTTTTACTGAATGTAATTTTTACTGAAGGGACAGAAAATCACAGAAACAGAACAAAATATTACTTCATTCCATGGAAGTGCAATTTTTTTACGCATGTGTATTATTCTAAGCCCGAGCAATATTTTTATATCAAATAATTAATTGAAGTTTATTAATTTTATTTATCAAAAATTTTACTTATTCAGATGTTTTCGGAAAACAAAAATGATTCACTGTCAAAGCAGTTTTAGTAACGGATGTTGTCAATGTGTTTTCTGAATGGATGTTTGATTGCTCCAATGGCGACTTTGCCTTGGTTGCTTGGGTTAAGGCTGGTTGACCTTGACCTTGTACAAATCATGACCTTTCCATAAGAAATTAGATAAAATATACATCACTCGTGAAAAGAGATTACCCAATTAAATCGTACACAATATTGTCTACTCTGGCTTTTTATCCAACTCGTGGTGTAAAATATAATTACTTTATCGCCTTAGAACCGAAAAGTAACAATTTTTTCCTAGTTTGGACAAAAAAAATTATTTTCACTTTTCAATGATATATTGCGTACTAAAAATAGAAAGTGATTATTTTGAGCTCGAAGAAGCACTAAATCGATTCCTATCCCATTTTTTCTAACGCCTTTTCAAAAATTAACAAAACCAATGAAAAATTTACCCTTGTAGTAAAGTTTTTCTGTTGTTATAAGAATATTAGCCGTGCCCGACAGATTTTATAATAATTTTTCTAGGTTTCGGTTATTTTGAATTGTTCCCTAACAGAAATATTTACCATCCAGTATTGAAGCAAATTTTCAGCTTTCATATTGTAACTGACAGCTTCAAAAGCTCACTTTCAATACCCATCGGCGTAGTTGTAAAAAATAGTTGCTTTTTGCAAATTTAATGATGTTTTTTTGGTATTTCCGAGAAGCATATAATCCACGTCTTGAATTTAACCAGAATTTTTTATAATTTTTTTATTCAAACCTAGAATATTAAGTACATATTTAAGGGAGCGAATCGAATTTTTTAGAGAAATATATAATAAACTCTGGAATTTTTTTACGGTTTTACCTAATTACGCTATAAATCGTGTGATATTTTTACAATAAATATAAATTTAACTATTATTTAAAATAAAAATTTTAGTTTGATTATTATTTAAAAACTTGTTATTAATTAAAAGTAAAAGTGATTTTATTATGAAATCTAATTTACATTATACAGAGAAATATTTTTTACAAGTTTATTTATAGATTACTAACAGTAATTTCCTTTTTGTAGACTATTGAATATTTTATAAAAAGTTGAATTAACTTTTATTAAGTCTGATATTACCTATGTATCGACGATATATTATAATAAACTTGTTTACGAAAATCAACAAAAAATAGTAACCCGAAAATTCTAGTCAATGTTTAATATATCTTATCATTAATATCAAATTAAATGTAACATAACGGGTTAATACTCCAATTTTGTCAAGAAATGAGTCTTGAAGGAATTATTTTTTAAGGGCTATGACTGTGTGTACATGTAGGGGCAAGGTGGTCATGTGCTAGAACACCTGGCTCGGCAGCTGCTGGGACCCAGCAGTCGCAGCAGCCGGCACGCGGGCTCTATAACAAAGAATGGGGCCCACTAGGCCCAAGCATTCTACTTCACCTTTCTTCAAGCCAATGCTTATTAAACTTTTCTTTTTAGACTATCCAGGTGTCCCTTCTTTACTTTGAATCATTCTGGACAGTTCTTAAAAAATCTTTTCTAATGCGAGTGATCACCATCAACACACAATTTAAGTTATTTCAAGCTACCTCATAATACCTACCGACTACCACTGTCGAATAATTTTAAATTGTTTGTAAATTAAATGAAAATTCAATACAAAAACTGTCAAGTTTGTTTACAAAAAATTATAATGTGCAAAATATTATATTTAATTATATCTCATAGTAATAAATAATACCATAATATGTAATATCCCGATAGAAATATTTTGAAAACATTACATTAAAAATCAGTTTGAAAACAAGCATAGGACAGTAAAAGAAAGAAAGAAAAGAAGAAGCTTAACTACAATACGACATATGAAATAAAAATATGTTATCACTTTCGATTTTCAAACAATTTTTTGTTATACTCATATTATAAATTTTAGTTTAGGTTAATCAAAATTTAATGCTAATTTTAAAAACAAGATTGGATAATATTATTTTGTTTGACAATAAAAAATAAAGCAATTTTTATATACCATTGGGGACTAACGTAAAGTTTTAATTAAAACTTTACATATAAACAACAAAGAAACGAACAATCAACGGAGTAATGGAAAACATAAATATTGCAACTTTAACAAAATTAGTCTTCTAGATGTGAATAATTTGTACTCGACAGAATCAAATTTAAATTTATATGTTGAAGCATTTTATACACTTTTTGTCAAGTATATTATTCAATTTATTTGAAAAATAAGGTAAAGTATAACACGAAAATGCTCTAAAGTTATAAATTGAAACTAGAAAAATTTTTCCAAGTTCGAATAGAACTGCGAAATAAAATGTGCTGAAAATAACTTTCCTACTAAAAGAAAATTAAAATTTTATCAAAATTTATTGCACAAAAATACACTGAAATAAAAGCTAACCAAAATTTAAGTTTGTAATTAGCGCTGACATAATACTCGTTAGTGGAACACCTAAAACATCATACTGATCAATTAGAGAAATTTATTTCCCTTTGACAGATATCGAGTTTTGCTGATGTTCTCAAGTTCATTGTTAATAAACATTAATATGCAAGTGTTAAAAAACTTAGTTTTTCTGGCTAAATCCTTTTATTTATACTACATAACGTGTAAAAATGAAAAATCATAGTGGTTTCTTAATTATATTTTTAATTAGCGTATAAAAATATTTCACTAGTGGAAGATGTGTACTAAATTTGAACCCAGCAGAATGTAGAAAAGTAGACTTAAACGGACAAAAACGGTCATACCAAGTTAAATAAAAGCATTTAAATACAAAATTTATCAAAACGGAACCAAGTTTTGAGCCTGGCTATTTATTAAATACGTTGTTTATCACCGGAGTTTTATTAAAATTTACGACTGGGAGTAAAGGTATTACACTAATGTCCAGCTGAGAGATTGTGCCTTACCTATTATTAGAAATGCAAATCTCTTGTACTTGTACTTTACTTTGTAACTTGTAGCAATTGCAACAATAAGGAAACTACCATCTTGTTATTTTTTCTAAGAATTTTTTTGTAAAATTGAAACTGTAAATTTATATATTTGTAAAAAAGTTAAAGCTCGAGGTTTCAAAATATGTAAAAGCCAGATATTTACAGAAACCGTTAATTATATACTTACAAACAAGATCAAAAGAAAAACAACAGGTAATTTATAATCAAAGCAAAACAATATTGATTTAAAACAAAACTCCAATTTAGCTTTTTTGTGTTTGGTTTCAGAAACAAGTAGGAAGAGGAGTAAAACGTGGTAAATATGCACTTTATCAGAAGAAGCAATTAAATTTTAATTTTGTTTTTTTTCAGTAGCTTTCTGAATATTAATTATTTTGCATATCAATTTCACATTATTGTTTGGTTTTAACTTAATATTTTTTAATATCATAAAGGTTTTTATAAAATATTTGCCTTTTAATAATTAGATAAAAACAATATCATGTCTTCAACAAGATAATATACTGTATATGTACAAAAATATATTTGCAAATTGAAAACCCTATATCCTGAATATTTATTAACATTTAATGAAGTTGAAGATTGTATAAAACCTTGACATTATTCCTGTATCACATTTATTATTTCTATATAGCCAATATTAATTTCATATAACAAAGATTAAAATTAATTAAAAAATTAATTAAAATTCTTTAACCTTGTTACAAAGTAAGACAAGTTAACTGTCAGTTAACAATCCTACATTAATTTTATGAGTGAAATCATAGTCAATGAGAAAAAAGTACAATTTTTCTATGGAAAAACTATTTAACGAATTAAGACTAACAATACTTCCAAGGAAAAATTCGGTCTATATTGAACAAATGCATTGGCATCTCCACTAACTTTGTTGGTATTTGATGGCAAGAGTAAATGTTCGAACAGCTGCTAAACTGCAATGACGAGGTAAGTCGGTGGTAAAATTAAAATCAATACGCAAGTAATAAAAGATAACAATTTATTTACTAGATATAAAGCTACTCTATACAGTCGAAAACTAAATGGTTACTTTGGCCAACTCTAAAGAGATCCCTAAATTTTGCTGTACCTTGTGTGTTATTTCATCTTTAACGAATGCTTATGATAGCGGTGTCAGCTGTCGAAAAATGGTTTTTCTTGGTGAATGTGATTGATTGTTAAATAACGTGTAACAGCTGACGTTGGTGTTAAAATTTTCATTTCAATTTAGAAGATTGTAAAACTCTAAATTTGAACGCGTACTAAATGATTTGTTGCTTTGTTTGGATTGTGTGGTTTTGCATTTAGTTTTCATTGGTATATCAACTTTATTTACACCTGTTCAATATTTTGCCCTAGTGCTTAGATACTGAGCCACTGAGTTAATCTTGCAAGATTGGATTTGTTTTGATAAACCACTTGCGCATATCTTTAAATCATCTTTGATGATTATTTTTGTACTTTAAAGTTAGCTCCAGAATGGTTTAATAGCTTCCCCTACATTTTCTTTTTGGATCATGGGGAATAATTCAACCAACATTCCATGGTTGTCTATTGGCATAATTTGTTGTTTAATGCCCGATTACTCTACCGTTTAAAGATCTTAAGTTAAATGTAAAAATTTAAAATGCCATAAAAACTCACCATTCTTTTGAGAAAGGTTTTGATAAAAAGCTTGTTCTTCTAGTTCAGCGAATAACGAAATTTAAAGTTTTCATTTTGGTCATTCTCACAATTTATTTAGTTTTTACCGCTTTGACGTTTGCTTCTACGGTACTAGGGTTATTCCTTTATACAGTATATATTGTTGTGGTTCAAAACGATTTAGACCCACCCTGTACTCTATTAAGAAAATTTAGAAAACTGTAATTTGATTTCTTAAATAAGAAAAGAGTGCAGGAACCAAGAGGGGGAGAAAAAGGCTTTTTGCCAAAAATGGCCGCACGACGAGGTTGTACGAGGTTCTGCTTTTGATTGAGATTTTTGTGAGATTTCGTATGCGAGCATTATTTTGTAACTTAAAATTTTTTGAATATTGTGAATGAATTCGATTTGAGTAGTGTTTCGGTCGATAGTGACTGCAACCAAAATTTATTGTGAGTTATATTTGGATTGATTATTTATTGAATTATATTTTTATTATTGAAGAAAATATTTATTTTAATTTAATTTTATATAGGAAGTGATTGAAAATTTAAAAGTTAAAATTTATAAGACCAACGTGTGCGTTAGAAAATACCGCGTTTGGGTGATAATTTAATATTGAATGTTCGATACTGGATAACGAAATAAAATTTTTAATTTTGGAATTATTGCGATTTTCAAGTTTTGAATCAAGAAGAATCTTGGTAAATACAATTGGTGATATTTTTTTTTTAGAACCCACTCTGAGATACGACTGTATTACCTCCCGCAATTGAGGGTTAGTCGGAGCACTTAGTAATGTTTGGGAAATTAGTAAACTAGTAATAATACCATTACAGTATATATCTCAGAAACATTTCGAAACCATAAGCATTAGATTCCTTATAATCTTCCATTAGATTTCTTGTTTAACCCTCACTTTTCATAGCTGAATGTTATACTTAATATTTGTTTTAGACAATCAAATTATTATTTTATTTTTTAAATTATAAAATTAGCGGAATTGCGTGTGAAAGTGCGCTGGTCAATTTTACGTTCAATGTTAATTACCTAGCTGCAAATTCAAAAAAATTTCAAATTTAAAGAGTTTTATTGACAATGTTTTGCCTAACAAATTATTAAAAGTAGTTTATACTTTATTTAATATAATCAATTATTTTACTAATGCGGGAATGGAATCTTTTTCCAAAATCTGAATAAATTCGCCAATCTAATTTACCTACCTTGAAATTGAAAGACCAATCAAATTTACACATTTATCACTCTTTCAAGATTTGTTTATGATTTATTGAAGAGTCTAATCTTAAAGTTGCAAATTTTGTAATATTTATACATGTATGTACATAAATACATTTATGTTGTATACTTTGAGGAAGTTAACGAAATGAAGTGAGCATTAATTTGAAAACTTTGAGAACCGCAGAAATACAACTCCTAATTGCGAAATGATATTTGCATATCCACTATGTATATGAGTAGTTTGAAAGAATTAATGATCGAACACAAGTGCCAAGTGCTACTATTGCTATATTAAGATTGTTATCGTAGAAGTTTATCTATATACCTAATTTTTATTGGTTATGTTAGGGTTGTGAAAGTTACGTAAGTTATGTTAGGGTTTCTAATGTAGGTATATAGATTTTCTTCTTTTATATGAAACACCTATTTGGGTAAATAGGTCTTTCTGGTTTTATCAAATTAAACTTTGAATACTTTCGGTATGCTGCAGGAAACTGTGATTTATTTTTATATATTTTATAATTTAGCTTGGATTTATTGACAGTTTTATTTTGCGTTGGTACTTCGCAATCTTGTTGAACTTGATTTTTAAAATTGGTATTTTTGATATTGTGCATTCGTGCTCGCTTTTTTACGTAAGTTTCTGAGTATAATCCTTCAAATAAAATAAGATTAATTAAAATCTTAAAGCTTAATAAGAAGGAAATTAGAAAGATTTCTAAGATTATCTAACGAAAGGAAAGCTCGGTGGTTGAAAAGATTTTTCTAAAGATATCAAGCTAATACCTTTTAGGGAAGGCATCTGGCAGGCACCGAACTGCAATCATATAAATTAGAATTGTGGCCCTGGCACGCGTACACGTACGTAGTAATAAAAAACAATAAGTTTAGTGAGTCCACCTGCCGTTTCAGCGCTGATGTACAGGAAACACGTGGCACGGCAGCTGGACACCCACCGGCTATCTTTGTTAAATGATGATTTTGACTCGATTATAATCAACATCAACAAGACATACTTGTCAAACGAAATCGGATTAAACTATTGATACATCCAAATACAATATAAAAGGATTAAACATAGTTTCCTTCGGTAACAAACGTGCAAAATTAATTTTCCTTCAGTTTTTGCAGGATTTCATAAAATATAGGTAATAGGGGTTAAATATCTAAATCGTTATCAAAAATCGAAAAATTAAATATTGAACACACATAAAACAAATTAATATACAAAAGCAACCTAAAGAGAATGTGTATTCTTAACTTTATTAAATCTTAAAATGTGATTTAGCAGGTGCTCTAATAGCAGGTGAAGAATATTTTAAATATCAATCTCTTATCATTATTTTTACTTTTTAACATTTAATGGGATACAATTTTGGGTCAATAATGACATGCAATTAAAATTGATGATTTTGTACAGTCGTACAAACTAGAAATAATCACAATAAAAGTTTACGAGAAACTAATTAAAACATTTTTTCATCACAATTTTTGTTCCTTTTCTTATATTTTTAGTTTATTTACCTATTATTTACGTTTTACCACGCGTTTGTTGGCTAGATTATGTTTTTTCTTAATCTCAAATTTGGTATTGATATTTTCTTTTTAAAAATAATCTATTTTATGTAAATTTCTTATAGTCCTGATAATGGGCCAAAAAGAACCTGAAACATCGTACATTAATTGGTTGTTTACATTGACTATAGTCTCAACTATTTATTTTCTATAATTTAATTATTTTTTATATTGAATAAAGTTGGAATTGAAATTGAATTGTAGTTTTAGCACTTTTGAACTACATTAAAGCATACAAAGCACCCTAACCCTTTACTTTTCAACAACCCGCATCAACAAAGAATGTTTGTAATTTAAAAACTCACATTACCAATGCTCTTCATACATTCATTAAACGTCGTGCTGAGCTTTTATAACTAAAAATAATTTAAATGGTAGAATTTTTAATAAGACCCCAATTTTTAAGTTCAATACAATTCAAATAAATAAAATGAATTGCACAATGTGTCAAGAAAAAAATCGTGTTAACAGTCAAGTCGGTCATGTTGATCAAAATTTTAATTTAAATTTATAATCAAAGTTATATCTTTGTCTGCTAACTGTACAAAATGTAGATAAGCAAAGAACAAAAAATTAAAATTGTATTATTTTACAATATAACTATAATATTCGAGGTACAGGCACTACAACAATGCGTTTTCCCCCTGAATTTATAACTTTATATATGTATTTATGATCTAATTCGTTTATAGTATATCATAAATTCTACAAGGGACACTCGAAATAATAAGTAACAATTCAAATCACTTCGTTAAACCACCATAAAGTCAGGTATTAAGAAAATTTAAAATAGAAATCGTAAAATATAAACATAATTTGTTATGGTTCAAGGTAATATAAATTTAAAAATATTATTTTCCCTTTATCGTGACTATAGTATAATATAGGCAGGTGCCATTTTAACACCGTTTTGCTACATTGCTTTTACTTATGTGAAGGTTACGAGTGCATCTAGTGATTTTGATTATACCAAAAAATAATGTAATTTAAAAGGTATAATTGTTAGTACTTGTATAAATAAAATCAGTGTTCGGTGCAGTTCCCAGTGAAAACATCTTAGTAAAATCTGCATAAAATTAGCATAACAAAAATTTAAATAAAATATAAATTATTAGAAAACATCAGAAAAAGGCAATAACCTACTGACGAAAGCTTATAAAATAATTTAAATTTTATTGTGTTGGCGTAACTTGCTAATTGTTTAGTTTTAAAATTTAAATAATATTTACCATTTGGAAGCCCAAAATGTACCCTCCTTTAAGCACGAGGGTACAATAATTAGAAATTATAACGGCCACACCACCGCAATAATTAAATTCGGCAGATGTTGTAAGTAGAAATTTTAGCAACTTTTTTTGTTAATTATTTGTTTATTTAAATTTCATAAGCATAGGTCGCGAAATTCTTAAAATTCTACTATTTCTATCAAGCCATATCTAACGTCAATTGGGATGAAATTGAACAAATTATGAAGTTATTACCTTTTTATCGTCAACACTATCGACAGGTGATAATTACGTAATTTAATTACTGCTGAATAAGTACATTAGATTTACGTAATTATTACTAAACTCCATTAACTGTTAAGTAGTTAAAAATATTTTTTTACAATTAAAATGTCTCACTCATAGTAACGAAAATTCACTTTTCCGTACTTGTACAAATCGCTTCGAAGCATCCTGTATTCGAGCCGTCTTGATTCTAAAATACTAATAAAATCTTGAATAACTTCTAATTGAGTTTAGTAGACTCTAAAAAAATATTTGGTGATCATTTTTATATTTGAAATAAATTGAATTAATTAAATAATAAAAAATTGCACTCAATAATATGTAAAATTTGCACTTCACCTTCTAGTTACAAAAGCCAGAAAAATATAACAAAATTAGTGTAATAAATGCAAAAGAAAAAAATTAAAATTTTTTAATTCACCTAAAAATTTGCTGTCAAAAAAAAATGTACAGGAAGAAACCGCAATAGAGATTTTAATCATGACTTTCAACATACAAATAAATTGTAGTAGATATGTTTCTAATTAAATCAAAACTAATTTATATAAGAAACTACGTTTCATAGATAATATACACAACATAGTACACATCTAATCTAAGAATTTTCCGGACTATATAAAAATTATAAAGGTAATACCTGCTTTTTGGTAGTCAGTTTTGTAAAACTAGTTACTTTTTAATTGAAGTCAACCACAAGCAAAAAATTAAAACTATTTTGTATAAATTAAAAAAATTGTATAAAGTAAAATTATTTGCTAGTTAAGTGCCAGAACTAAAGATTTAGTGCTTTATCTTAGGTTATTTGCTAGCTTTGTATCTAGCCGGAATGGCAGTTTCATGTCTAAATAAGTTTAACCTTTATGTCATACCTAGTCCTGATTACTTTTTTATTTTAAAACAACATATAACATTACTTCTACCAATCCAATTTTTTTAGCCTTAGCGACATTTGTACAAAAAATCTGATGTAGCCATCAACAACACTTTCCGAACGTCGTTGTTTGTTTTCGATTTTGTTTTATTTTAGGAAACCCATAACTATACCAGAAAAGTTCAAGAAACAAAAGTTACTTATGTGTAAATCATTTATTACTCCGTAAACTCAATTTTAGAATTTGGGTAATAGTTCACGTTTAATTTATGGAAAAAACATTCAGGTTGTCTGTTAAGTCGGTTTACAGACGATAATTTTACGTGAATTATGTTTTTATGAATTGAATTATGTTTATGTAACAGATAATACAAATTGAAACAATGTTATTACATTAACCCTCAATAGGCTAATGCGTTATGTGCATGAAACATAATTGCATCATTTGATGATCGCGAGATCGAACCTCGTACCGGACAAGTTTTTTTTAATGACATTTTATAATTCAAATGATGTCTATGTATGATGAAAAGCCGATCGTGCCTCTCTCTCGCTTGTTCCGCGCTCTCGCTTGCGGAACGTGACAATGAGTCATGTTTTTTCGTGCGTGCAGCCGGTATATCACTTTATAAGACGTTATCACGTCAAAAAAAAAATTAAAATAGAATATCCAAAAAACTTTCTTAAAAAATAATTATTTTCTACCAAAAACAATATGGCAACAAAAATATATATTTAATTACATGAATGTACCTATATATTTTGCACGATAACAATAAATTAGCTACGACAAGATAAGTATGATCTTTGAAAAAGAGTAAATGAACTTTACGAAAAGTTTCGGTCTGACAAATTTAAGTTTTCCAAACAACAAATAAAAACCTAAAAAAATCAAACTTATTTTCATCCAAAGTAAACAAAAAATAAAAAAAATAAAAAAACCAAATCCCAAAAACGTTTGGGTATAGCACGTATTTTTGTCACTTGGCAAAGCCTACGATCACGGAATAAAGTTGCCTGTTGAAAACAAATGCATTATATGCAATCATGGACTTATTGTGAGAAATTAAATTTTTGCAAATTATTTTTATTACAAAAAAAAATTATTAATAAACATGATTTTAAAATTTTGATTAAGTAATACATCTTTATTGAATGTACTAATTACAGAAACATTTCGGATATTTTGTAATCATCATCGTTTTGGAGCGTTTTAAGTGTAAAATTGCTGCTACAGTTTTTTTACAATTTCTATATCATTTTCAATGATTTTAAACTGAGCATAATTAACATCTAAGTATGTCAAATTTCAGTGTCATTGTTCATCTAGAATTCATTGAAAAACTTATTACAAAAACCATAACAACATTCAAGGTTACTTGAATAAATGCTTTTGATAACAATAATAAAAACATTAAATACAGCATACTGCGTTTACTAACTCTACCCAGGTATATAAAATGGAAGTGCATCTTACAATATTATGTGTTTAATTTTATCTAAAATGATATTTTATACAGGTAAATAGATACCATTTAACTAAATAATTACATTTTACTTTTTACAATGCTGATTACAGGTTTGCTTTAAAAAATGTCGAAATATTCCCAAAAGCAATCATTTTAAATGTTAAAATATAATATAAATCTAAACTTTATTACATAGAACGCTAAGTTTAGTTTTTCTCTAAAATTTACACAATTGGTATTAGCAATCTGTACCAACTATATAATAATAACGGTTACTTTTATTTTTCTACCTGAAAATTCTCAACGAACCACTGGCATTTTGTAATATATAGGATCAATTTTACATTAGGTAAAAAAATATATGCCTCAAAGAATAATAAAATATAGAAATCTCTTGCTTAAATCATATCGCAAATAATGCCATCATATGTAATTGTGTAGCTCGAACAAAGTAACATAAAAATAATTAAAATTTTATATTAAAGTTTCAAACTCTTATTTTCTTTGACTGCAACAATATAATTTCAAAAAGAAGGCAATTTTTGCAAATCATTTCTCATTTGAATAACCATACGAAACAGTAATCGATCTTATTTTCCCTCCAATTTCCTAAAAGGTCCTTGGACAATACTGCATAAGTTATGCCGTGTCTATCATCCCCAATGAAAGGGCAGTTGAGCAAACCCATCTTTTCATAAAACCCCGCCACTAGTATTTACCATGCGAATGAAATATACATTTACAGTAGTAATTCAGGCATACGAATTTCCCCTACCATATCCAACCATCGACAGTTGGTCGTGGTTATAAGAAGTAAAACTGGCTTTGGGCAAGTAGTCATTTACGGTACATAGTGGTATGAGTTCGTTGATTCTATCCTAATCGTTGTTAACGGGAGTGTGCTGTTCACATTTTATGCATTTGGATGTTTTTAATGGTTATATTGTGGGATTATTTATATGGTAAGTTTAGTGAATATTCCTCGATACTGCGGGATTAATTATTTCTTAAACTAAGAAATAGGCATCGATACAAACTTGGGATGAGCTGTTTATAATCGGACCAGTTAAATTTGCATATTTAATATCTGGAATAATGCAATGTGTTTTTGGTGTAAAATAATTAAATACGTGAGACAACAAACAAATGAAATTAATTTTATTGATTTATGCAGTAATCCAATTAAACAAATACTGGTTGTAATTTATTATTTCAACTTTAATTTTCAATTTTTCAATTTTAAAAGTAAACTTTGGCAATCAAAAAATGTCAGATTATATCATTTTGAAAACACTCCTTTGCTAAACACGGAAGGAAATGGAAACACTTGTTTCAACAATGAGCTTGTTTTCTATGCCAGAAAATTATGCATTGCCAGTCAAAATTATTGTCATAATGCTACAAATATTTTGCTTAACATTTTGCAGTGCATTGTTCTGAGATAAATTTATTTGTATGGAAATGCATAGTATTGAGGTCTTGAACATATCACGTAATATTGGTTCTTGCATGAATATAGAATGTGGGGCGATGTTGTACTGATCTTTTTAACTACTTTTGTTCAACCAGTGTTGAATTTGATTAGCGCATCCACTTTTATATACATGAATTTTCATACAGCATCGCAAGGATGAAAGCCACCGCGATGCGCTGCTCAAAGGATGTTAATCAGTAATTTTTTTATCGATTTAATATTATTTTTAATATTCGAGGAATAAGCATTCAGTTTGAATATTAAGGTGTCGAACAGAATTAAATCGACAAAATTTGTCTAATATCTCAAATAAAATTATCTCAGAAAATGATTGGGTTTTTTATGTAATTAAAATATCAACGGGGCAGGATAATACGATAAAAGTGAAAATTAGGCATGGACATTAATAATAATGGATTATTTATCAGTGTTAACTTTTACCCAACATTAACACATCGATTGATTCAATTGGAACACGAACGATCGTGATACTACCAAGTCGATAGTGCAGTGACCAGCTGATCTGACTTGACCCTTGTAGTGAGTTGATGGTAGCCGGTGATTCACTCTTCACGAGTAGATGGAAAACCGTTCAACCAGGAGTATACTTTCTGCTGGCTAGTATGAATTTTCCGAATCATGAAATTGGTGAAATTTTTCAGACAAATTGATTCGTTACACCTTGGTTGTTAACAATTCAAGAGAATTAAATCCAATCTATGCAATCTGCATAATTTGCTTAATTAATCAAATGATAAATTTCAAGTAACTTGAACGTCACGAACACCGTTCTCGTTATTTAGTCGTTATTAAACAAAGCCTACACGTAAGAACTGATTAAATGTACGCGTAGAGAATGCGTGTCATTTGTTTGATGAATATGAAGAGTATTCTAATTTTGGTTAATTAGAGGCATAACATAAACTTGAAGGTGAAAATTGCAAGTATGGAATAATTTTGCTTTAAACTTTCCAAGTAGACCGCACTAGCAAAATTATTTTTTAGATGTTTCGACTTTGTTAACTTCTTAATATAGAAGTAGAAGGTGCGAATCCCAGACTTGCTTTTTGAAGTTTTTGATGTTAAAATTTTTAAATTTCAAGTCACCTACTAAAGCAACGCGTAACTGCATGTTGGGTGATAACAAACACAGCTTTATGATTAAATTTGTAAGATACCATCGATTAACATTATTTTTAATAATACATAGCCAATGAACAATTTTGGTTTTATAAAAGTTCTCAAAATATTACCTTCACCTAATTAAGTTCATAGAACCGTTATAAAATAAAAATTGTTCATTGGGTAGTACATTATTTAAATAATACTCACACTTCATAGGCCAATAGAAGTTTACTCAACGTTTTTAAAATTGAGTTACGCACATTTCTGAGTTCTAAATTATATCGTAACGAAATAAATGCGAAACTAAACAATTTATTTAGTTTTTAGAGTCTCCTGAAAAAATGTAAACTCATGATTACGCCTATTGACTATGATTATGAAGTGTCGATATTGAATGTTATCTTATTGTAGATGGGGGGCAAGAGTTGTTGATCTTCATTAACAATTTAAAATTTGGCATAGTGTTAAAGTTTAAACTAACATTTATTGTTAGTTAATTTGAACTAATTAGTGTTAGAAGTTAAGCTTTCTCAACTATTTAGCATTTTTATGACGTTAACGATTATAAAATGTAATTTTTTATTACTTTTGACATTTAATAAAATTGTATCAAAATACTTAATGGAGTATCTATAAATGAAAAAAGTAAAATTAAGCTTCGTTTGATTTTAAGGACAACAAATTTAATCCTTGAAATCGACGTCTTTATATTACATGTTCGTTACGTTTTATATCTTCAAATTAATCATTTTTCTATAGGCTGTTTAATATCCTTTATGAATAAATGAAAATTCTTTTAAGCTCAGTTTTATGGATGAGTTATACTGTTTTTTTTAATTTGCTGACAATTTCAAATTTATTATAATATAATTTATCGACGAATCATAAAATTTTGTTCAACTTTCTATTGCTGTAGATAAGATCGAAACTCATTCAATCATCTCGGTGATGTTCTTTAAAGTAACTGTTAATTCATTAACTTGACCTAAGGAGTTAAGTTTATTAAGGTTTATAACTTGTAAGTTCGTTGTATTTTATTTTAAATTCCATTCGAACATCTTTTATAACTATGTAATGTACCTATATCCGATGAAGTGTATGGTCAAAAGGCATACCAAATATAAATTTTATACTTTATGCTGGTTGTAATTATTTTTTCATTTCAAAGAATATTAATAAATTTTGCCTCGTACACTACGCGGGAAAGTGATTAGATTAATTGTTGCAATTAAAAAAATCAAATTCCTTTGAAAAGTATGTTGTTTAAGACAGAACGAATGTTTTCTGTTAGGTAAACCTTGTAGTTATTAATTTATTATCTTGTAGTAGTTTATTTTAAATACTTTCCGCTTCGTTGCAAACATTTTCATTTTCCTGTTGAAAAATGTATTTAATGTTATGTGTTCGGTTTTTGCTTACTATGGTGCTTGATTGCCACTGTAGCAAAAATTCATCCGCCGAAGGAGTTAGGAAATTTGACCCTGATCGGAAAATGGAAGAAAATAGATTAGAATTTAAAAAATAAAATAGGTTGAATGAACGCTGACTTAATAAGCGTTACTGTTATTAATTATCTTTATTTTGATAGTAATTTATGCGTGACACTATAACTTACATGTCAAGCTTTAAAAGGTATTATGTAATTGTTAATTGGTTAAAACGGAATTTCTTTGATTGTTATATTAATATTATTGTAAAGAATACTTAAATATTTTAACGATCAATTATCGTAATAAATATTTAAGCTAGCAATCAAGAATATATTTAAATATGTATGTTACGCCCATTTGTATACAGTAATATGGGAGGCAAAAGTTCAATTTGTAAAAGTTGCTATTGTTCTTCGTTTTTGCAATAAGTTTTGCATTAGAATTACATATTAGCAAACGTATATTTTACATTAAGTGTTACTTGCAAATGTTAAGATATGTAATTATTGACTCGCAGTAAATTAAAAGAATGCATTTTGTTATATTTTATTTTTTCTTATTTTAATTTATGATTAATTTTGCTTGATTTTCAGTGAAAACCCGCACGTGGAAAATGGAATAAAATAGTTCTGGGTATCTAGGTTATAATTTTGCACTCAAAAGTATTGGTAGTCGTGCGTTTTATGCGATCAAGTTGGTATTTCTAAGAGTGCTCTAAATTTATGGTACGAACAATCTTATAAAATTTATTACAAAAAAAATACGAAAATTTTTAGTAAGTGAAATATCTTCTCTGATTTAATCCTATTTTAGTGCTTAAAATTCTTGAAACATTATCCGAGCGGATTTTAAACCCTACTTCTGATTGCTTAAGAAGGCGGAAATGCCAAGAGTAAATTATTATGAAGTAGAAGTGGTATTATTGCATTTGTTTTAAAGATTTATATAATAAATTATACGATAAGTTGTTTAATAGACCACAACTTTGTATAAATTATAATAGGTACTTCTAATAGCTACCGAATTGACAGTTGAGATAGAGAGAAAGAGAGAAGGAGTTAAATTGGTTTTAAATTCTTTTTAACCGAATAATATCTAACAGTAAATTATTTAAAGGTATGACCATATAAAATTTGAAGCACGAAATTAAAACTGCATACTAATCAATTTATTTTCATAACTGGATCTTTATATAATAATCAGGTACGGGCAATTTTTTAAGATCGTTGATCTATTTTTGTGATTGGAAGATTTATTATTTTTACAAAAATAAATGCAAATTAATTATATAGCAGTTTTCGGCCGATTGTTTTCGCAAAATATTGCCCGTGGACTATAAAGGAAGAAAAAGGTACCGATGGAGTCGACAAACTGTTGTACATTTAATATAGTCCGTGATGCGTGACAATATTGTTTTTGTACTAATATTGCACTAGTCCCGGCCTATAATATTTGTATAGGATACCACAACCTACATACATATGTGCATCCACTAGCAAGATGATCATAACCTAATCAAAATTGCGCTCTATGTACAAACGAAATAAGTATCTATGTATACAGTACTAACATTTTCAAATCAGACTACATAATTATGCGTGTTATGGTAATGTGGGTTTTAATGGAAAGATCCAAACTTCCTGCGATAATTTAGCGTGAAAGAATCAAGATAACGTAAACGTTACTAATTCCAAGATATTATGTATTCTGCATGAATTCAAGTAGAATTTATGTCATGAATGTATATCAACTAAGGTGTAGGTTAAAGTATGGTTAAAAGTACTATATGAATTTTGAAATGGCCCATGGAGCAACATAAGTTTTAACAACTCTTCCATTTCAATAATGATTTTTAATTGGGCGTCTTTGACTCTTAAAATACATTGTCACTCAGTTTTTTAAAACCTGCACATAATAAACTTTCAATAATATTTTTTTAATTCATAAAATGTTATATTGAGGTGCAAATCCCGTTTTAAATTTTGTGCAAAAATGGTGAATGTAGTTTTTCCTCCTAGAAATAAAAATTTACACGTACGATTTTTTTTAATAAATATCCCAATTTATTGTGTTAGTTTGCTTTAAGATATTCAACATAACTCTTTAAATCTCATGCAAACAGCAGCTGCAAGTCGATTCAATGAAGATTACAGAAAGCTTGATAAATATACCGTCGTCGTGGACAAAAATGAGCTTTTCAAAGCATTCAAAGTCATGCGCGTTTCAAGCTGTAATTCGATATGAAATTTTCGATAGCTGCTGCAATATAATAATTCTAAATATCAAATCCATATAGGAAAACAAAATTGAAAATTCACGCATGAAGTTGGTTGGCAATTATCATATTCGCAATATTTACTTTATCGCACGTATACTTAATTCAAATGCTCTTTTAATTGTTACGCTTTGTTTTAACAATCTTTTCAGTTTCGCTGTAACAATAGATAATCTATTTGTTTAACAGAATAATGGAAGCCTAAATAAACTCGGTCTTGTAATATTTTTACATTTTAAATTCCCCGGCACTTATTTAAATGTGTATCATTTTTCATATTCCTTGAAAGATTGAAAATGTCCTCATTTCGATTTGGCCTTATATTTTTGAATTTATTGCCGTTATATCTTGTCATCATTTTCTTATTACTATTTTGTATTTTTGACTATCAATCAAAATACTGTAAGTATGAAAATTACGCCAAGGTAATTTAATTGAAGTCCGTTGACCGACTATAAGTAGTTATAATAACATGTTTCTTTTCATTTTTATTATACAATTATTTTAGTATTATAATCATTACAAAATTATTAACATTCTTAATATCAATAAAAGCTTTTACGTATCTACCTTAATAGTGAAATTATAACGGATTTACAGAATAAAACTTTTCTCACCACAATATAAATATCTCATCAGAATTTCACTACCTATGTTTAAAAGTCTTCAATTCAATTTCATTAACATTCAATTTGGATTTGAAATTTTAATGAATAGGCACGACAAATCTTTGATGTGGCATAAAATCTTCAGATTCCACTATTTTAATGAAGTAAATAAAAATGTAGTGAAGCTCCGGAAACGAAAAGGAAGGCGACGACGAGGAACCGGATAAAAAAAATACCAAGAACTTGTCGAAGAAATCTGAAAGATGTGAAGCATTGGCGGAAATCAATAATGAATTTAACTGCGGTAGATTAGGTTGTGACTTGTGCACTTTGTGGTTTCCAATTCAAATTGCACTTGTCCCGGCCTGCCTTGCTAGCAGTTGACACCAACAACTAATTTATAAATTTTATTTTATAATAATATACCTACTATTTTGTTAGTTAACTGCCAAAAACTTACGGCTACTACACAATTTCCATTGCAATTTATTATTTTGAAACATTACGTTGAATTTAACAAATAGAAGTGAGTTAACAAATTAATTCAATCTGCATGCCACCCATATTTTAGCTCTCAGGAATATATTTAGTTCAATGTAAATTTACATACTTAATCTAATAATAAATTGAAATATAAAATATAAAATATAACTTGAGGTAGCTACTAAGTAATAAAATTAAATTTTGTTGAATGGAAATATTCCGTTTAATCATATTCTGTTGGCAATTTCTTTCGACAATTTACAAAGCAATGATGAATTGTTGTATAATGTTACATATTTTTATGATTAAAGTAACCTATGTCATGAAATGAAAAATTTAGCTATATAGCTCAAATATTTATGTTTTATTAAACCAAATGGGACAAAAGCATCTTTTACTTACTTCCGGAATTGTACAAAATCTTTGAATATCACTGATAATTTGGGAATCCCCGAATCCTGGTTTATGCAATGTTCTTATTGGTAATTCGAATTTTTAAAGAAAAAATCGTTTTACTATTTATGTTTATTTGTAATTTAAGGTAAAATATAAATGTATTGTAGCTTAGCAATGCACGAAAGCTTTGAGCATAAATTTGTTTACTTTTCGTAAAAAAACCACTCATTTACATATTGATAAAGATGGATATTATTAATGTATTTATAGATATTTAATATGTTCTTAGCTTAGAAGGTTTATTAATTAGAACCGTAATTACCACTAAAAACTTCTATTTTAATTAGCTAGTAAACTTTTATGAAAAATAATTGATGTTCTGTATCGAATGAGCAACTTTATAAAATAACACTATGGTTATTAAACTACCACAGCATATCGAATGTGATTATTGTAAAATTTTTGTTTAAATTGACAGGATATGCCATGCGAATCCTCCTACATTCGCTTACCATCTGCTCTTGTCTTCAAATTAAACTATCGGCATTAAATTGATTAAATATTTAAAGAAGATATTTTGTAACATCGACGATTTGTTAATTCAATTTTGTTGCATTATATCTGAATATGACGTTTGGCCATTAGAATTTAAATTTGTTCAGTATTTCCCGCTGATCGAAAATTTACAATACAATTTATATAACTTGAAGTTATTTCTATATAACTTTATATATGTATAATATGCAATACTATTTAGATTAGAATTTATTCAGGAGTGTATTAGAATTTTTTTCACTTAACCTTATTACTGCCGGTCATTTTAATGGTTGTAACGTCTCTAGCCAGTCCGCTACCAAATTCATTAGATTCCATTATTGGAATTAACTATTTTGTATACTTTCATGCAGTAGAGGATTTCTGATTTTGTCACCTTATATATTTCTAAATATTTTGTTTTATTTATTTTTAAAATGAATTTAACTATTATTTTCCGCCCTAGGATATAGCTTACTTACCCTTCTGGTAAATCCGCCACTGCTTGCATGTTTAGAAATAAGCAATCCTACAACAGCGAGGAAGCTAGAACTTTTATTTAATAAATTATTTTCTTAAGCATATCGCATTTGAAATAATTGAGTTGTCGTAAAGGGAATCCCCTACAATGTATCTGTTCAAGTTATGCTTCTTGCATATTATACAGGGAATTTAAAAGAGAAAGAAATATTAACGGATTTCATCGCGTACATACCTTAAAAGTAATTTATTATTATGTTTAGAAGGCTTGAAGTCTACATTAAACGAGAAAATTTCATGAAATTTTTAGCCTTCCAAGACATTAATAATTTATATTCTGTAGATGTTAATAAAAAATATATATTTCAAAAGAGGTCACTTGGGTGACATACAATTTAACTTCCGAACAAACTCGTCATAAGGTCGTTAAGGTCTTAGGTTAATTAAAATTTATTTGAATATACCAATTATTAATTATTATTGACATTTCATGAATCAGAATATAATTACTATTATTATTTTTGTATTTAAAAATCTATCGTATGTTGAAGACCTCGAAATACATACCAACTACCAAGACTATAGAGTATAGACTATTGTTGTTATGTACGTCTGTATTCTCTTAGTTTTCTTTCTATAATTTTTATAACTGTTTATTAAAACTTAAACACCGTGTGTTTACGATATTTAACATTATAACGAAAAAATACCAGAAAATATTTCAATCATATTCAAAATTTGGACAGCAGATTGGATGTAAAAAAATTGTGGTTTCGTACCATCAAGAGCTTTTTAATTTAAGGTAAGTTTTGACACACCCCCATTTATAAATTTTGTTGATTCGGTTAAAGATGCTAAAAATTAATTTCAAAATTGCCAATACTTAATATTTATAGTGAACTCTATACAGGGATATGCCGTACATACCTATTATATTACTATGTAGGTATTACATATTCTAAAATATATTACATTTAAGAACGTTGACCTCTAATGCCAGTAGACATACCTTTTACCTGAATATTACACAAACTTTTAATAACGAGTTATATTAAAGTCAATCAAGAAACAAGTTATTCTATTTTTGACAAATTGTCACTCTTCACGCAAGGAGATATTTTTGAAGTATATTATTTACATACTATACGTACATTATATAGTGTTGCAATAACATACAAATTAAAATTTTGGAAACATGAAAAAAGCGCTGTTTTAACTTCATTATGTAATTCTGTTGATATCTGCTTTGGTTCTGCAAAATAAATTTAATTTTTTGCTGTCAATACCATTTTCACTTTTATCCATTACAATAGCAACCAGGATTGCGCCTAAATTATTTTTATTCTTTCAAAATATGATCAATCAAAATTTAATTACGTCGTTACAGAGAAGACACCTGCTTCAAATCAGCGTGCGAAATTTTAAGTCAATCACTGTACGTGTTTGCTCGTAATCGTCAGTATCTTCCACAACTGGTGTTCAAAATTCCTTTTTCTTGACTTTATTAATAGAAAACTGATATAAATAAAAGAATCAAAAAGATTCAGGATATTTTCCATTTGCACTATCTAACCGAAACTCATTTGGGCATACCACAACAAATTATTGTTATCAAACATAATGTTTTTATATTTACTTACAGGTCTGTCGTGGAGAGAAAATTTGGATGTGTACATAATTATATACTATAGCAACACGATAACTATATTATAATTATTATTAAGCTGTTTCTTAGAATATGAAAATTTGTCAAAAATCAGAGGTTTCAATTATGCCTAATAAATATTATCCTTAATTTTATCATGGTATTTTTCCTATTTTTCCTAGATCGGATTGACCTACTTTTAATTACCATTCTGATTCGATAAACAGTGAGTTAACCCTACTTATCTGACCTTTATACAATTGAGCCTAAGTGTTTAATTCTCTAAAAACATTGAATGCTTATCCTGTAACTTTATAGTGTAAACAATAGTAAAAACTATCAATTTGGTCAGCATCTACTGATGGAGAAAAAATTATACATAGATGGTTAATTTATTATAATCTGGCTAAAATATCTTTAATTGGTTTATCTTCAGATACGATACTCTGTGCATACATTTCAATTTAAACCTTGAATAGGAGCTGTGAGCTGTAATAATAAATGACAACAGCTGGTAAAAAAGTGGTGAGCTTAGTTTGGATTGGATTAACTTGCTTGAAAAGGAATTTTATTATTTTATTCTTTCAAAACATTTCAAGTAATTTTTAAAACTATATAGGTATGCTAATATCTTCTACATTTTGTAAATAAATTAAAACGTGATCTGAAAGTTGTATTTTTGCCTTGGAACGTAGTGCAATATAGCGATAACATTAGAAGTTAGTGATAATAGCGATTTTAGCAAACACCAATAAGTTTAACAATTCGGTGGAGTATAATATGTATAATTGCAAATCGACCAATAAAGAATATTTTCTCTAGTATCTACTAATTAAAGATTATTACAAAAATTCTGATCTTGGATTTAGATAAGCGTTTGCTTACAAACAAGCCTTTTAAAATCAGTGGAAAATCAGTCCTTTCACGAGAATATAAGAAAACTGAATTCAATCGGCGTTTATCAATATATAGAAAATAACTTAAAAAAGTTTTAAGTATTTTTGTGGTATTTAGTAGTATGTGATGTTAGAATAATCAAACTTAACAAAATGTTAAAATAATTTTATGCTTTTTTATAATTTAAAATTGTTTCAATATTTTTTGGTGTATGTTACTCACTTGTTATTTTTACTGTTATACATGACTGAGAATCGATAATAATCGTGAAATAAATGGCTTTTATATTATGTTACAGAGTTTTTTGTTTTTTATTTTTAAGTAATTTTTATCATTTCTATAGCGTAATTTTTTCAGAATTCTATTTTCTTGTTTAATCTAATATTCTAAGTTTAACCCTGTTAAATTTGAATTATTGTCATTTTATGTTTTCTTTGTGGTATGTATTCTTTACTTAGCAGTTAAAATTTTTATTATTTTAACATTTTGTTAAGTTTGATTATTCTATTTGTTTATCAATATCTTTTGACATCTGTAATATCGCCTGACTTCCAAAAATGCTCGCTGGAACTCTATGGATAATATCTGTTATGCCCAGAATAGTATTCAAACAAGTTTATAGTTAGTAATATCGCTCATGCACCATAACACATTCCCAAAAATGTTATTGAAATACATATTTAGAGTATAATCTTCTTTATTTATCGTGTAAAACAGTAAAACCAAAAATCGTTTTATCGTCATTGTCCGATGTAAGCTGGACACCGGTGTTACAAAATAACTCTTCTCTCCAGAAATTTACAAACATAAAGTGCATGTCGCCAACCACCCAATTTTAAATTACTATTTAAACATAGTTTGTTACCCTCGCTTCGATATGCAAATATTTTAAAAATTTGCTTAGTGAAGCTGGCAATATTTTAACTCTTTTACCATTATAAATTTTATACACTTTGTTTTAGCTTTTCCTTCTTGTGCCGCACAAAATGTATTAATGTGATAACATATCTTGTGGTTTTGGTCCTTTCATTTCTGTTAAAAATTTAATTAGACCAATTTAGGGTGGACCTCAAAAAAAATTATATCAGAGATTACATAAAAAAAATTTCTCATCGCCACAAATTCTCTTCTGAGCTATTTTGAAACCGGTAGTACAGTGAAACATTGTGGTTAAATCTTAATGGTATACAAATCTGCTTGTATATCGTAAGCTGGGCTTGGACATGCATTGTGAGAGGAGTATCTAACTTTCAATCAATTATACCAATACCACCAAAAACCCACTTATTAAGTTTTTTAACTTATAAAATTTTGTAAAATTTTAATTTGAAGTATTTGTGACAGCCAACCTCAAACTATGTAGTAAAAACTTCAACCTATAGATGCAGAACTAAAAAGTTTAACTGCTATTAGGTAATAGATGTTAATAAAAAATTAAGTTAATAAAAGATTGATAATTGAAAAGTATGACAACTACTTCCGGTCTTTCTTAAATTTAGTATTCATTTTTTATTTCAATTTAACTGTTAGCCTTCTTTCTCGAAGGTATGTACTAAATAATAAATTCAAAATTGAACAATATTGTTCAATTTGTTATTTTGATTGAACATTCCAGTTGAAACAAACTTGAAATTTAAATCTTTTTATTTTACAATAGTTCAGAGTACTTTAAAACATATACATACCACAAGTGGGAAGTTATAGAAATTTCAGTAATAACTCACCTGAAAAAAAAAAAAAGAAAATTAATTGTGATCTATGCATCATAAATTTAAAATACAAAAGAGATTTGATTATATTTTGAAATATTATATAAACGTTATCGCAAAATAAGCATGGTTGAATGAATATGGTTTAAAATCAAACAAAGAATTTATCCGCAATACCACCTAAAAATATTTTTTCAGTGTTCCAGGAACAAATAGCTCTGAAAATATTTTTAGATGTTCACACAGGTTTATGATCTGTTTATTGAAAAGTTAATTTGCTTTTGTTTTGAAAGAAACTTGCGTGTACAATTTCTCACAATATCATTAATTTGATAAAGTAATGTTGATTTTTAAAATTGAAATAACTTCTAGAAAGTAATTGTAAATTTTTTTAAATAAAGTAATTGTTTTAATAATGTACAAAACACACTGTTTAAATTAAGTTTTCAAAGTGCTACTCATTAACTATAATAATTTCTCTTATTACATTTTGTAATACTACTACTGCACTAATTGTTTGCGTTTCATTTCATATTATCTCTTGAATTTTGTTCAGGATAATATTCATATACAGACCTTGTTTTTGAAATAACGCAAGTGAAAAAAAATTCAAAAGAGTTGGGTCTAGGGATTTAGATAGCCGTTTTCAGGATCTGGCTTTTCAATATAAATATTTTCTTTAGAAATTTCCTTTAGATATAATTCTGAATTAAAATTAATTTGACAGTATTTTACACTTTTGTTAATATAAACTTATCGATTTATTGAACGCCATCTAAAAAGCCTTAATTTTATCAAACTAAAAATAACCAAATTTATAGCAGTAATACTGTATTTAAATAAGATTAAAATAAAAAAAATACCCAACATGACCTATTTTTCATTTATTTCCTTAAAATATTGGAAGTAAGATCTTGAATACTTCAAACGCTATTTAATTTCACGATTATGACAATTTCATATGTACAATTTTATCTATCTTGGTTTTTACGTCATAAATTTTTTTCGAAAATTTTCAAACACTTATAATTTCTATGCTGCATTAATAATACGAAAGAAAAACTGATTTATTTTTTTCTCGTAAGCTCGCAAAACCACAATTGTAAAAAATAATTGCAAAATTTAATTAAATTTTTATACGACAAAATAACTTCTTATTAAAATTTAGTTCAAATTAAGCGACAGTAAAAGATAGACAGTTGGTTTTTTGTTAAAGCATTATTTTGACGTCGTTATTTTTGTATTTCAAAAAGAACAATGCCGTACAAATATGAGTTTTGTTATTGTTAACATGATAAAAGTATTGAAAATAAGAATTTTTAAGAATTTAATAATTGTTAAATTAATTAAATTAAAAGAATTATATCAATTTAAATTATAATTTTTATGAAACTGTAAGTTATGAGTTTAATTTAATTTATTTAAATTGTAAATTATCAAATCGTTCGTATTTTAACATACTAATGTAGTATTTAATATTTTATTTTTAATTTATTTTATTTTAACTTGGATATAATAATTTACCCAAATTATTAATGTTCATATACCTACATATAATCTACTATTATAGGATAGGGGGATGATTATATCCAGCGGGTAAAGTATTTAAAATGAAAATTTAATTGGGTGGCGCTTAAAACCAAATTAAAGGGTGGTAATTGAAGAAATAATCACGTTTAAAATAAAGAACGGCTTCTGGGTTTTGTTGAAACATAAATTAATTCATAATTTAATAATAATTATGTGCAGGAATTGTGAATTTACATAATACGATACATATAATATTATTAATTTTTATCTAATAAAACCATTTCATACATAATTTATGTGAAGGTTACTCTTTTAACTCTTTTTTTAACACGTAAAATTAATTGCAACTTTGCACTATGTGTGCAAGGTCGTAGCATAATCCGGAACATTAACTTTTGTAATTCGGAAATTGTCTCATTACATGAAATGAAATTCTCAGTTCTTTAGTTATGAGGGAACATAACATTTTGAGTTTACTTATTTATAATATTGTATATTCTAAATCGTGAGCTTTTCCGCACCCCTACTTACGGTTACGTAAAATATGGTAAGCCTTTTATATCTGCGATTTCTCAAACGGCTTTTACGTTAAAATGTAAAAGATTTTCTTTTTAATTTATAAACGTTTTAAATTATATGAGAATAAAATGGTATTCCAAATATTACATAATTAAAATTTTCTTTTCTGCAAAGTTAAGTACATATACGTACGTGAGCTTAATAGATTTATTTTTCGTAAGTTGTTATTTTAACTTAATTAAAATGATGGGTATAACCACAAGACGTTAGTCAAGTATAGTATATTTTTGGTCCAATTTGTATTTTAAGGATATTTAGAGTTTCATTTCGCGCATCGTAGCAAAAAGCTGTGCTAAAACGTTTTTAATGCTAAGGAGGGTATTTTGCTAATTGACAGCTTGAAAAAGATAAGTTTCCTTTAAGCTACGCCGCTGACGCTCGACTCGATGTTTATTTACGGGTATTTTCGTTTGGTGCGCGCTAGTGATGAATGAGACATTATTGACAGGTATGTAAAAAAATTGCTTTCTATTTACTATTTGGTACTAATAAATTTTTCCAATATAATAAGGGGCACCGATCCGTGTTTCTGTGTTTCTGAAATGGTTGAAAATTATGTTGTAGCTTGCTGTGGTTGGCTAAATAATATGATCTCCGAGTGAAACCAGGGTGGAGATTTCCGATTTGAACCTTGTTATAATATAGCTGAGATGCTTTGTGACTGTAATACGCAATAAAATTAACAATAGAAAATAATGTTATTTCAGGTAGGGGGCCAATTAATGAGGTCTAATACAAATAGTGGCTATTGTGGGCTATACAATCACCGTATACCTTTTATTTACATTATTTAATTTTTAGTTTGCGTCTGAAAATAGTAAATTGCTTTATTCGGATTATAAGTGAGTCTTTGTTTTGACGAACAAATTTTGCATTTGCGAGACGATGAAAATCATAACCCAGCTTTGAAGTAAAAAATGTAAATTAAAATCAAACTACTAGAAGCTGAGATACACCCAATCTATTAATCCAAAATGGCGGCCGTTTAAAAGCTGCCATTTTGTTCTGCACAGCTTTTCGAATAACTTCCCATCTGAAAATGTTCTTTTTTGACTTTATATATGATTACAGAATATGCCAATTTTCAATAAAAAAGTGCAGTTTTCTATATACTAGATGTATCTAGTATAAAAAGAACTACTTTTAAGACGGTTGGACTAAAAATATATTAATCGATGGATAGGTGATTTAGGTAACGAAACTCGATAATAATGATATTAATCATAATAGCCGAAAAAATTCACACACCAAAAACTTAAAAACAATTTGGTTTTCTAAAATATTGATATGAAAAATTATATTTTGCAATTACACTAAATATAGCTAGATAGTGCTAGCCAAATCTCAATGATTCTTGTATATAATTATTATAGAAAATTCATTTTATCGTGGTGAAATAATAAATGCATGTTACACATTACGTATGTACTTCGAATATTATAAGGTACCTATATATAAATATTTAGTTTGATTGATTTATGAGTACAAAGACGTTATAATATGTAAACTTGATCTCGTGCTTAATATTAGCATAAATATGAAGTTGACTGTTTACACCTTCGAAATGATATGTGGCCGGAAGTAGTATTTCGCCAATATATAATGTTATCAAATCAGCATTTTGCTCACACCACGGGCGCATCATCTCATTATTTTTGTTATATATTGCGATTAGAATAATTTAGTGTTTTTTTTCTATCTTGATTATAGAAAAGAACATAAACAAAAAAATTTTAATTTAGAAGTAAGTAAGTAAATAGTACATAGTCCAATAAATAACGATTGATGGTTGCTATCTTGGATTTTACTACACCTATTCATAAACTGGTTAAAATATTGCAAGCGCGCCTCTGGGTAAAAATTGTATAAGGTAAACAACAAGGTGTAAATATTTATTTTAGTTTCTTTACACCTACACATTCGTAATTCATATCTTATCGATGCGTCGCCAACTTATTCCGGACATTTATATATTCCGTTTGTTGAAATAATTAATATTTACTATTCAGTACATGATACATACAATATCCTTCCTACTTTACCTATATACTTTGCAGTTATACAAATTAAATTAAATCTAACCGAATTGTATAATCTAATCAAATGCCTAATTTAAAAAGAATTAAAATTTTATTACTAAAAAATATACGTACGAATGAACCACTCTGTATAATTTTTTTCTTTGGTTATTATATTATATTGAGTGTTAATTATAATTATAAATAAAGTTCTGCGATGTTAAGATTAATAGTGAACAACTGACATGATATAAAAAAACAATTAGAACTATAATTTCGTAAAAGTTTAATTTATTGGTAAAATAAATAACACGAAGGCAATAAAACGTGTAAGACGGGTAACTAACGAATAGACTCAAGAGGGACATTAAAAGAGTAAAATTGCTAAATACGAGTGTTTTGCTGTTCACATTTTCAAATCTACCATGATCGACTAAATATTTTCATCTTACAAAAAAATTATCTACTAGCAGTACGTAAATTAATAATTACAATAACTAGATACTTTGCATACATATAAGTGTCTCTATAGGGTAATTTTTAATTACGCTTGTAAATTATCCTAGTGTGTAATTATTATTATAGTTCGATTAGATTTCGATTATCGAAATATAATTTGGAAATGGTATTTCTAGTGATTAATCAAAGTTTTTATTGCCGCAAATTTATACTGCATAAATGCGATTTTGATCGTTAGTAATGGCAGTTGCAAAATAATATTTATGTAAATTATAATTCAAAATTAAGTAAGCAAGATATTACGTAAGATACCAAGTTGAATTATTAAAAATCTACCTGGTACTCTGGAACGGGGTGAACTCTACCAGTTTTCAGATTCAATTTACCATAACTTTGTGAACGCGATAATAACTGTTTTCGTTTTTATATACTAGCACATTCTATTAATATTTTTAATTTCTATATTTTTTCAAACAAATTTTTGTCTGATCAAATTCTCTCCCGGTCCGGTTAAACTCAACCGGATTATCTATTCAATTTTTACAGGTATAAAATAATACATATTACCATTTTAAGGTAAAATGATCAGTGCCACGATTGTAAAAACTGAAATTACTCAAATTAAAATTTAAAATAAGGAATTCCCCGTCCGTTAATTTCTAATGCTAACAATTGCACTCCTTGACGTCAACTGAAGCCTTTAAAAAACTTTGCAGGGACTATTTACGTTAGTTACACGTAAATCAAGTTTGAATTTTAAATTTAATAGCATAACTTTTCAATCATTTCAATAATTTTTCCAGGTTTGTCTGATGAGATTCCGAAAATCGAAACATACGGTTATATAACAACGTGTCGCAAGCTATATCGCTCATTTAAATAGTTTTTGAAAAATTTGATGTAAGTTATGAATTAAATTATTCTTTAAATTCATATAATATGTAAAATTAATTTTATAAAAAGAAAATATAATATGTATATCTCTAGATACTATTTTCTGGGGATCATTTGCGGATATTTTGCAGACGATGTCAATAGGATTTCTAGGATATATTGCTAACAGGGACATTTCCCTACCACTTCCTGGTTTGTTTCTGAATTTATACTATTTTGTCTATTACGATATATGCCAATCTTGCCTTTGCTTTTCCAACCCTATACATTTGATAAAATTAAATTAAAAAAAAAATAAAAATTCAAGCTATTTTCAAAAATCTTAAATATTAATTTAAAAACAAAATTTAATTTAAAAGTACAGGGGCGGAATTATTTAAAAATAAGTTTATAATAATAATCGAAAAATTTCATAAAAATACTATTATTATTATTCATATAGCTACAGATCATTTACACATCTTTACAATACATCACAATTTATAGCGATAAATCCAAACCATCTAGTCGAATTGTATTGGACGAAAAATAGTGTAACTCTGTCAATTCATCGGCAGATCTTCTCAAAGGGCAGACACCAAATATATGACCCACTGCTTGGATGAAGTCATCACAATTGCAACTTTCATATATAGTCGGATTCCACTTATACATTGATATAAATGTGATTAATTCTAATTTGATTACATTCTACCCAACGACTGCGAAGATGTTCAAAAATAATAATTGCCAAAAAAGATTATGGAAAGAATTAACAAATTAGATTCAAAATGTTTTAAATTCAGGGGAGTTTATTTGAAATTGTTTCAGAAATTTAAACAATTTTTGTTTTTTCTATATTTTGAAATCTGTCAGAAGAATTCTCGCACATAGAAGTGCTTTAGTCCCGAAGAAGCCAAGAGATATGGCAAAATGTTGACAAGATAATAAAAACTAGTTTTATTTCCTGATGTCCGAAACCGATTAGCAACAAGTTTTCTCAATTTATAAACAAATAAACCAAATTAAAGATTTATCTATAGTTATAATATTTTTCCAATGTTTTAATGATCAAGTTCGAATGATTGAAGATAAATTTTTTTATGTTCTTACTGGTTTCTTCAATATAGTTATGTAAGTTTTCCTGCCAGGACTACGTTCCCTTTATAATTATTAATGTATGTATTTTTACAGTTAAAAATCTGAAAGATTAGAAATGTTTTTGATTAGCAATATTCTTTTTGAAATCTTTATTAAATAAAAAAACACGTGGCACTCGGGTTGTCTGTAAAGTCGGTTTACGGCCGATAATTTTACGTGATAACGTCATAAGAAAACATTGATGAAAAATTGCATACTTTTATGAATTGAATTGAATTATGTTTTCTTATGACGTAAAATCACGTAAAATTATCGTCCGTAAACCGAGTGTTAATTTAAAAATTGAATTGAATTATGTTTATGTAACAGATAATACGAATTAAAACTAAGTTATTACATTAACCCTCAATAGGCTAGTGCGTTATGTTCATGAAACATAACTGCATCATTTGGTGATCGCGAGATCGAACCTCATGCCGGACAAGTTTTTTTAATTGCATTTTATAATTCAAATGATGTCTATGTATGATGCAAAGCCGATCGTGCCTCTCTCTCGCTTGTTCCGCGCTTTCGCTTGCGGAACGTGACAATTTTTCGTGCGTGCAGCCGGTATATCAATTTATAAGACGTTATCACATCAAAAATTAAAAATTACTTTGTTTTTCTGTCTTTTGCATAGTATTTTCTGTACAATGTTAAAATTTTACAGATCGATAGTATTGAGAAGGTGACTGACTGTATATTTATATTAAACTAAAATAAATTTGACAATAAAATTACAGACGAACTGCAATGTAGTATGTGACCGGAACTGAAATTGGTACACGACACACCTAGACACTCCCAAAGCTAAAACAGTGTAGGGAAGGATAATAATATTGAAAACTTGATTGCAGTTTGGATGATGTTGTGATTTAAAAATGTTGTCAATATTAAAAATATTAAAAGTAGTCATTTCAGACTTATTCAATTACATAAATACCATTTCAAGAAAATAAGTTGTCTAATGTAAATATGTAAACCGTGCTCTAAAATACCTAATTTTATGTGGTTTGTTCTATGATTAAGAAATTTTAATGAAATTTAACAATTGGCCTTTGGACGACGACTTTGTAATGGTTTCTACATCCCAAAGGATTTTTAGAATCAAATTTATTAAAATATTTACAGAGAATTTTAGAATTCTAGAATTTCTCTGTTGATATTATTATTAACTTCTATTTTAAAAATCCTTTGAACCTTCCATTCTGCTAAAATTTCAGTAAATTTATAAATCTTTAAAAGTATTTTGAATCTATAACAAATCATTCAAGCTGATTAACAAAAATTATTTTAAATAAGCAATTGCAAATTAAATCCATTTTCATATTTGTTTTTACTGTAATTTATTCTGAACGTTTGTATTAGTAGTATTTCTCTAATTGGCGATTTTTTACGCCATAAGTTCTGATATTTTTTCAGTATTTTTCTTTCAATTTTCTAAATTACGTCAAGGTTGTTTTCTTTCAATTTAATACTTAATGAAGGTGTATCGACCTTATATCTTTTGACTTCAAATTACAGTTTGTAATTTTGTGAATTTACAAACAATAAAAAGAAAAACTTCAACGCTATTATAAGTATTACAAGTTTAAAAACTGAATTTTTATTAATTTTGAAATGGCAATGTTAGCTTTTACTTAATTAATTTAAAATTAGTAACTAGAAAATTATTAAATTGCATATACATAAATCTTGATCGCTATTATAGCGAAAACTTGACCAAGACATTTGTTGCAGAAAACTGTTATTAATAAAGTAGCTGTAATCGATTCGTTTAAGACGACATAAAAGAATGCATTTGCTACTTTTAAAAGTGGCAATTATTTGGTTATAAATGGTAGGTATCCATTTAATTTACGTCTTACTCAAAAGAAAAAAGGAAATGGTACTACTTTTAGTAATAGTTCTAATGACTTGCAATACCTACGTGTTTCTAAATAGTCGATAAAAGATTGCAAGTATTATTCTTTCTTGAACACACATTCAAGAGGTAATTTGGTCTTGTCAAAAGCTTGATAATATTGTGCTCAACTGAAATCTAAGTAAGTTGAAATTAGTGTTCTTTAAGCGTGGTCACGCGCTTTTTCATTCGATTCATTTATCTTATGTTATTTAGTCTACTTTATACAGTAGTTTAGAGTTTGAAAGATATAAATTGTGTATTTACTAGTTTTCTTTCAAGTTTTTCATTTCTAGTAGAGGTTGTTTTAGAAAATGTAGATACCAAATGTTTATTTTATTAATTACAAAGAAATATATATTATTATACACATTAGAAAAAAAGAGTCTCTTTTTTTGAAATAAACAAACTAAAAGCAAAACAAAATAAAACTGTTTTAGTTTGTTTATTTTAACATTACATACTACTATATACCACACTATAGACTTAAAAAATTTCATTGTTCAGGTTAATTTTCTATCTCATTTTTTTTGCATTTATAAAAAAAATGTCACCAGTGCGAACTCGAAATAAATTTGATAGTGATAGTCCTAAGCTCTTTTATTTTGTGGCTTCTGGATTTTTGTATATAATTATGTCGAGTTCAAGTAAAACTAAACGGTATGGCAGTATTGCATAATTATGTGTGGTTAATAATGCGCTTAAAAACAGTTAATCGGCATTGTAAGTTTAAACTCTGTAAAACGCATCTAAAATAATTCACCTTCTTGAACTACTTATCAATCGCGGTTTTATCTTCAGGGCACAGTATGAATTAAAATAAAATTAGTACATACGAGTATTGATGAAATAAATAGTTTTCTATGTGATTCTAAACTTTTACAAGTTAAAACAAATAATTAAATTGATTTTTATTCTTAGTCGATGAAATAAATCTTTTTATTTGTGATTCTGAGGTTTTACAAGTTAAACAAATCACTAAATTGATATTTATTCTTCGATAAAATCATTTATCAGATTATTATATTAACATGATTGTAATATATTATAAATTCTAAATTTTACTTACATTATTTTTAAGATCTAAACTATTTAATTGAATCAAATGATTATAGTTTGAGATGAAACCTGGGATTATTATGCAAATGAATTTATGCAATTAAATTCAGTATTATTTGAAAAGTCAAATTATTTTGACCGTTTTACTAAATAAAATTCTACCTATTTGACGTCAAAATTAGCTAATCAAAATATTTTTGAAAATTTCTAACTCAATCAAATAAAATATAATATTTTAAAACGTTAAATTTAATTAAAAATTACAATAAATGTAGAAAAACCCAATTTCAAAATTAAAATTTAAAATGTAAGATGGTTTAATAAAACCGAAACCGGTAGGCAAAGCAAGTATTTATTTAATGCAAGAAGAAAACTCATTCTGAGTAATAATATTTGAATTTGCACAAAAAATTTGCTCATTATTATTTATTAGATTATTTTTAATTTTTAACATTTACATGTAAAATTAAATATTTGCAGAATGTTTTCATTATGATTTTCTTTTGAAAGAATAAAAAAACAAAGTAATAATGATTTCACTTAAATTAAATAAGTTATTGAAAATTAATTATAAATGAGTGTTATTTAGAGATAAATCTAAGTAGAAGCTCTGATTACTTCCTCAAATACCAAAAATGTTTGTAAAAAGATAATGTATTTTATTTAAACAAAATTTTAATTGAATTGAAAATTGCTTGAAAATTCCCTAATTTTGTTTCCCTAACTAGCTAATTTTCAATCAAGAAAAAATAGTTTTTCCCGAAATCAAGTTTTGCCAGTAATATTTTTTGTATTAAATAAAAATTTACAAAAATAAAAACAAAATTGTGATTTAATGCAATATTGTAAAATTAAGAGTCTATCGCTTATTCATTAATTACTATGCAAGATTTATTTATAAAAACAAAATTTCCACCTATAACTTTCTTGTAAGAAAAAAATAGTAGACTTAAGACAATGTTATATAAAACTTTTTCAGTTTTTCGAACGTTTTTAATGTTTACTAAATTAACTGTATTAACAACACAAAAACAAAATTAACACATAAAATTTTAGTATAACTAAAAATAACTAACAATACGGAGTTAAAAACAGTAATCGCTAAATTTTTAGTATTTGGGTTCTGAAATAGTGTATTGTTTTATTAGAACTTGAAAACGAATTTTTGTCTAATAAAAAATATAAACGAAGCGATATGAAACAGAACTGAGTGAACAGAAAACTTGAGAGCCAAAAAAATGTTATTTCTCAGTCTTAATAAAATTTATAATTTATATTATCTTCCAAGGACTAAAAATTAAAAAGTAATTTTACAATTTTAATTCATTTAAAATATATTTTTTAAAGTTGTAGTTTTGATGGCAACAATAGCAAACAAAAAAAAACCAGTCAATAATTTTAAGTTAAATCTTTAGGATTTCCCCGGATTTCCTCAGATTTTCTCACATTTCTCTTCACTTTACACCAGATCTATCAAATTCTTCCTCCTCTCTCCTCGCATTTGCGACTTTTAAAATAATTTTTAACCTTAAAATGATTAATAAATATTATTATTATTTATTTAAAATTCATGACAAGGATATGTTATTGTTGGGTAATATTAATTTGTAGATTATAAACATAATTGTTAAATAAACTATTATTTTACCACAGTTTCCTATAATTTTAATTACCGGTGAAAAATGAAAAACAAATTTTTTTTTAAATTCGCTTATAAAAGACAAAGGTTTCATTAAATTTTAATGAATTAATTTAATTTATTTTTAGTAACAGTTGTTTGAAAATGTTGTTTCACATTACACGTACCTACGTATGGGAAGTGATTTTATTTTTTCGTTGTTACAATTTCCCTACTCGCAAAATAAAATGACACTTTTATCGTAAATAACTATTTGATTTAAGTAGAATATATTTTGAATACGGGTATCATCAGAATTACAATCACGTATCGCGTTTATCAAAACAGTCGGATGCTTTATTTGATCTATTCACCCGTGTTTATGAAAAAATTATTTTAAATTACCAAATTTGATTAATATTTGAATTTCTTTGTAAAGAATGTTAATCACTGTTTAACGAATTATTTATATAGTTCAATATACAGAATTTCAAATTTCATTTTCCTAACAGATGTAGGTAAGTTAATTAGCAATCAACTAATTTACTGAACTATAAAATTATATCTAGTGTAGTCGTTCGTTTATCAATGTTAATGTTATTAATATTGTTGAAGTCGATGATGATAGAAATTAATATTTAGATTTGATTTGTTACATAATATGAATATATTGAATGCTGCTTCAATTGCTAGTAGTACTAAGGAATTTTTTAATTAATAGTTGAAACTACAGCCGAAAAAATATCATGGATATTCAAGTAGATATTCATAGAAAAAGTATCAATACTGCCAATACATTCTTGGTAGGTGCGATAGGTTCATAAAAAGAAATTGTGATTCATAAAGAAATACAACATTTTTTTTATTATCATTGTCGTCTTAAAAATTTTACAATCATCTTGATGGAATGTAAACAATTTTATTAATTTTATATAACAAATAACAACATTCTCGACTTTTCTGTTTCTGCAGAAATCAAGCATAAAAAGAAAATTCTGGTTCGTAAAACGCACCTAACATATGTTTGTAATTTGATCAGTAATTTAGACCATTTCGAAATCGAACCCAATGCTCAATGTAGAATCTGATGTGAGAGTTGATTAAATTTGCAAAATTGAAAATTTACTACACACGCAGACACTAAAGAACACACTTTCGTTATATGAAACATGGAAAATCAATGCGTTACAATAATCGAATTAAATAAATTCTCAGTTTGGCTTGGATGTACCAACTACATACTCGTACGTAGTACATGGAGCGGATAATATGAACGAATATATCGCGTTTTTTTTATTTCAATATAAATTTTGAACATACAGGAAGATGTTTTTTTAGAACTACCAAGATGCATTGTTTGAAAATTATCATAAATAATAACATTAGTAATATGTATTCAATTGAATTTCGCTGCAAAATAGATATTATTGAAATGCATTATATTTGTTACAATTTAATGCAGCAAATGTAGCTGACAGAATATTTATCCTTACTCAGCAGGTAATTATAATAATTGAAACTATTTTAAACTATATTACAAACTAGACAGTGGTTTAATTTTAGAATAATATAACAAAATTATATTAACAATATACGAACAAATACGATTTTGAATTATAAATAATATAATATATTTGATTAATTACTATAAAATTTATATTACATTTTAAATTACAAAATTTTTAATGTTTAAACGCACACTTTTGCTCATTTATGTTTACACGTCATTAATTTAATCTTTATTATAAAAGAAAAATAATATCGAGAGCTTTCGCGTTACAAAAACGGAAACAGAAGAAATTTTGATATTGATTTTCGTTTAGCTTAAGACTTTTCAATAAAAACAATTTAAATGAGTTAATTATAAATATAAAAGATTCACGATCAGCACCTATACAGGGTGATTAATGATGAATTATTTCAAACATTTTAGTTCAATCAAATATTTTTTTAATTTATCACTTTATAATACAAAAAATTGGAATATTTGAATGTAAAAGTATTTTAAAAAGAATCTTTTTTTAAGTTCAATGCACAATATTATGGTGATATCCTGTGATGGTTTGTGATTTGCTGTAATGACTATAAATAAATAATTAAAAAATCATTAAATAATCTGTTAATTTTTTTGAAAATTTTAATTTAATATTTTATACACATAATACAACATAATGTTGCAATAATCATATTATCAATATTTAAATAATAATTATACTTACAGAGTATTTTATTTGTAATATCTTTAAAACATTTTAATTTTAAATAGTATATAATTACGCATTTTTGGAGGTTTTCTAAAATATTGATATGGTTAATTTCGAGTTATACTATTTAACCACGTATCCGTCGATTACGTTGCAATAATAATGATTTTGGAACGCCAGAGTTCCGTTACCCTCTCATACTAGCCGCTACTGATTATATAATAATTACCTATTAATATTCATTTGCAACAAAATTTGCATAAGTACAAACAAGTCGTGAGGTAGTTTTTATTATTCAAGTAGTTGATAGTTGGGTGTTTTTTCTTAGTTCAGTTCTAAAATTTAAAAGCCTTATGTCGTTATCGCATAATTACTTATTTAATATTCATTAGTAACAAAATTTGCATAAATACAAATAAGTCGTGATAATCTAATGTTCGTGAACTGACCAATGTATGCAGTACAACTAGGATGTAATTACTTTTGTAATCCTTAAAGAATAGATGCATTTACTATATACACGCAAGTATATTGTATAACATCGAAGATGTTCATTCATTAGATGCAATCAACTAGACAACATAGCGTTTTTATTTTAAATTTTAAAGATTCAAAATATTTTGACACTTGATTTAATAAGACCGTATTAATTATGATTGGAACAGTTATGTATAGTAAAATAGGTCATGCTTAATTAAACAGACTGCACTGTAATGGACAATTGGAGCCACTGGTGTTTATTTTGTAATCAATTAAACTAAGATGTTTGACTGCAAAAATTTTAGTAGAAATACATACATAAACTTGGGACCACAAAAAATGAAGCTTACGTCATAACCATCCGAATGAAGTATCGACAATTCCGTTCTTAAATTAATAATTAGTAACATAGGTGCAACAAAGACAAACTAAAATAAGTTTGTCATAAGGGTGTGAATGTAAAAATACGGTACGTCGAAAATAATAATGATACCTAATGTATACGTTAGAAAAAGATAGCTACATTAGCTCTTAGCGTAGATAATAATTATCATGAAAGTAGTTTCTATGTGATTGTCTGTCAAGTTTGTTTATAATTTAAGGTTATATCAGTAGGGGCTCGTGATCTAGAAAATAGGTGAAGTGCTGTTTAAGATTTTGAGGGGCAATGTGGGTAAAAATAATACTTTGTTTCGACGGATTGTATAATGAATAAGTGATTTAATAAAATTATATTTCTTCGCCTTTGTTAAAATATATTTTATCAAATATCAAAATATTATAAGAATTTTGACTGTGGGGCAAGGGCTCTATGATGGTTATATTATATTGACAGCCATTGCAATTTTCTGTTTTTATAATAATATTATCATTTAAATTTATTATTACAAACACTTATTTGACTTACAATTTTCATATTAGTTCATACAACATCGAAAATTGCGCAAGCTCCATTTTTCCTGGTCCCAACTATACATATATTGCTATCTTAAAATGAAACTTTCTCTACACTCTCTACTACACAGTTCTACGCTCTATACATCAGAAGTTATCTACATATTTCAATTAAGAATTGGCCTATTAAATATTTAAAATTATTATGTAGGTGCAATGCAACTGCTCACTTAGCATAGAGAGCATAGTAATAAATGCAAACATACTTTCGACTAATTCCCATAATGACTGTTCGCTATTTCATAACGTGGTGTCGAAAATTATCCGGACGTCTAAATCAAAATTGATTAGTTCTAATCTGTTGATATTTACTTCTCCTGCAGAATAAATAGCTACTCTAAATAGCCTCATGACACACAATGAATTGTGTTATCACATTTGAATCAACTTGTATTAATTACAATACTTGAATGACTTTTTCTAATTCCAATTCTCTTACAAAAAATTTCGAACAAAGATAAGTTTTATTGAGCGATGATAATTTTTGATTTTGTGTGATTTTATGCTCACTAGCTCGGGAATTTTAGACGCAATTTTACTAAAACCTAGAACTCGTGCAAATTTTAAAATTGGCTTAAATGTCTCTAAGGCATTGCGGGCATTGCCGAACAACAAACTTCCAAGACTACAAACGCCGGCTTCATTGATTTATGTGTTCAATAAGGTACAAATAAAAAAATCTGATGTGGTCATCGACATAACTTTCCAAACTTCGTTACCGATTTATAATTTCAAAGTGAATTATGTATGCCATTATCGCTTTGCATTGTCTAAATTTACATTAATTATTATTTCTTATTTTCCTAATTTTATTGAAACTACTAGCATGAGTATCAAGCTTATTTGCGACTTATGTTCACGTTTAATATAAGGTAAATACAATATAGTTAATACACTCACTTCTATAATGGCTTTTATTTTTAATATATTAGATAAACCAGATTCGGAACGTCATGCAAAATATATTATCGAACCTCTAGATTTGCGTTTATCTAAATAATAAAGTCACCAACAACATCTTACTGTCATTCGGTCAAACAATTTAAATTTTAAAACCCCTGTTGTACCGGGAACCTGCAGCTACAGCTTTATTTGTTTCAAAATCAATCCGCCTTTAGGTAAGTAATACCTAGGCACTTTTTTTTCAGAAAACATAAATGTTTTATTTGGAGCTCACATCGTTTTTGTAGCTCGTCGATAACTTTTAGATTCTCTCCCTTAGATTTTACTCGCCCATCAATTCTACAAGTGCACTACAAAAAGTTAAATATTAGTTTCTAATAAAACAGCATCGTGTGATTCATACTGAGTGTAAATAAAACTGCAAAGCTGCAATTTTTGAGAAACCTACCACTTTTAGTGGTTATAGAGTGTCAGTTTCAAAATGAGGGGTAAACTGCAGTAGAATTTTGATATACAACCTTTAGATATTACAAGAGAATTAATTATATAAATTGTAAGAGAATTATCAAAAAATGAAAGAAATTGGAAACAACGAGTAATTGGGGTATACAAGATTCTAATCTGGTTCTAATCGATAGAACCTAATGATGTTACCTGTTGGATGAGTACGAAATTCATAATTCGTATACAGAAACAAATTGACAGCAAATAAAAACAGCTGTTGTTTTACTATCTTAAATTATTTATATTTCAGTCTCTAGTGTTCTTATTTTAATTTTTTTCCCTTGTTTTAAACTTTTTATTAACATGAAACTTTTTTGTTGTTATACATTTATCACTAAACTTTAAAGGTTACGTACAATTATTAAAATATTTTCTCATAAAAGTATACTTTAACTTTTAGTACATGAATATGTATTCTTTATAATGTTTATGTAATTTTAATATAATATTTTATAGCACCGTAATATTTACTTTAAAGATGTTTTAAAATTAAAAATTCAGATGTACTTTTCATGAGGAAAGTGATTCTTATAAGGAATTTAAAAATTCTGCGTCAGCTTAAAGGTTCAACAGTAAAAATTGTAGAATTATAACCAGAAAGTAAAGAATACATACATAGAAAATTATTATTTAAAAAATACAATAAAAAGACATTAATTATTATTACATTTGACTGGTTAAGACTAAGAATATTTGAATAACAAGAAAAACTAATTTTACAATAATCAACGGATCTGACTGTGGTTATAAGATAGTCTAACTCAATATCAATCTTATGAAAATGTTAGAAAAACCATGAAATGCACATACACTTTTTAGAACTAAAATGTTTTTTGAGTCTTCACAATTAAACTACACAGTAAGTATACTATCGCAAAGGTTTTCACCATACTATGGTATCATCAAACGATGAACTATAGAGCGAAAAGAAAAAAATTTTGTTTTTATCGTTCGAATTGCAAGAGAAAGGGAGCGGAGGGGAGGGAGAAAATTTTATAATGCCAAAAATGGCATTTTGGGGTGATTTACTAGAGTAGGAATATAAAGAATATTATTGAATAAATGTACGTCTAGGACTTACAAGAGTTATGAAAATACGAAAACTATTTGTTAACAAAGAATCCTCTTCCCACCTTTCTAATTTTGTCACGTTCTTGCATTCAAAAGACTGCGTGCAAAAGAATTGTATAAATAATTTAATTTTAATAAAATCTTGAATGCAAAAAATAAATTAAAAACTGAAATACAGACAATTAAAATTAAAATTAAAATTAAAATAAAGCAATTAGAATAAAACAATATTTTATGGTAAGATTCTTCTTTAGCTAAAATTCAAGTTGCCTATTTAAAATAATAAATCTACGCTACTTTAAAAATTTGTAAAAAACCTTCTGTTTCCACAAATTTAATGCTATCAAGTCTCTTAATATTTATTTTAGTTGAACCTTGGATATGCATTGATATAGCTGATCACAAACAAAATTAATAACTTTCTTGAAATTCTAAATAATTTTCAATTTTTTAGCTCTTACCACTGCTTTTTTTAAATGAGTGTTTATTATTAGTAGAGATCGTAAGTAGTTTTCGTAAACTCAACAGCGGTTATCCAAAAATTTGGTTTTGTTTTGTAGTCTTTTTATAAAATTATAGAATATTGTTACGAAAGAACGTGTGATTATATTTGATGACTAATGTATGACGTCATGTATGATGAGTCAAACATGATGAGTCATGCATGATAACATCATTAGTCATTCAAATATTGCTTAAATTGCAGTCTAGAAATGAATAAAAATTCCTGGAAGTTTCTGGAAGGCAATATTTAAGTATAAATACAGATGCTTTCCTGTGATGAGTCAATTCCAGTTTGAACGTGTACGTGTTAACATAAATGAAGTGTGAACATAAATAAAGTGAAGTGATAAACAATATACTGAGTGTTTAAATAAATCCGGACTTAGTGTTAAATAAATTGTAGTGTAATTTAGTTTAGTGTTAATCCTAGTGTAGTAATTGTTTTATTGTTATTAACCGTATCTGTATATATTTGTATTAGCTCATTTTTGAATTAAATAAACGTTTTAATTTTCGTTACAATATGAAACGTCGTCAAAATTATTGTGTTATTCTTTGTGATCTAATTCTCAAGTCTGAACTAATTATAATTATTATAATTAAAAATAATTATAATAACAAAGATCAGCTATCGCGTTCTCACTATCAACTATTTTAATCAATTTTATTCGATTTTATGCACGTATGTAGTTACCTGTTTTCGAATAAGTCTTCTTGTTTTTCTTGTATATGAATAATGTAGAGTTGTTACTTTTTTGATTTTCATTGATTTGGTGACCGATATTGTTGTTATTATGATCAACTACTCGAAACTATTAGATAAAAGTTTTCTGTGTTTTGTTATTGAAAATATTGCTTTCGGTTTCAAATGCAACTTGTGTTCCGAGTTGAACCAGCACTGCACCTGTTTGGTGCTTTTATAAATTTAAGAGAACCAGACTGTTAACGTGACTGAACAGACCCGAATTACAAATATTTGGATGCAAATTTCTGCATTGTCACTCCTCAATTTTTGCGCATATACAATGTCAAAGCATAATTTAGTTAGGTGAACAAGAACCCGAATGCGTTTATATATCACAAGATTTTTATTCTAACAATTTGTAGAGTCACATTTAACGTAAGTATAAGCGAGAGAAGTTGAGCTTAAGTGAAGCTGGGTCCAGTGACACGGCTCGGCCACGTCAGTACATTGAACTACAAACCGCGAACACCGTCACTTATCAGTCGAAGCACGGGGATCCCAAGATATCGAGAGTACATTCAGATGTTGATTGTAAATTGCACAATTTTTCTGCTCAATTTGTTACATTATCTCCAATCATAAAGTTTCAATAGATTTTTAATGAATCAATAGGTCGATACGTATTTGGAAAATTTTACTATAATGTCTTTGCTTTTTATCTTCGTGAGTACCCAATGCGAATGCGAGAAAGTTGACTACTACGAGTTTTTCTGCATTTAATTTTATTTCCTGCTAAGTATAACGTTAGTTTGATATTTTATATCAGGCGTATCTGCTCCATCATAAAACTAGTATTTTAATTTTAAATTACAACGTTCACAACAAATACCTTACAATTAGTGTAAGTATAATCATGTGGAATTAAATTTAATTAAAAAAGCAATTTGGTCACCAAAATTACTTGAAGGACTCTAATTACCGATTACAACATCTTTTAAATTATATTTCCAAAGAGGTTTTTAGAAAACCAAGTTCAAAAACCCAAAGTACGTAGTATGTAGTATCGCACTAGAAATTTAGAAATACAAAAATTACATTTGGGTGACACACCGGCTTGTTTTATTTTCATAATGCACTTTGGACCACTTTAGCTAAAGCGAAACTAGCTTTAGTAATTTATTTAATATTATTAGTGCGATTTTAAATAAATTTAAATTCACAATATTAAACGAGTTAACATCCTTTTACTTTTGATTGCCAGTTTCACGATTTCAAAAAGAAAAATGAGCAATGGAGACTGAAACCTTAATAAAACTGGAAGAAAAAGTTTCTAACTGAAAACAATATAAAACAACTTTAAAGCCAGTTTTGCTTTTAACATTGTTACGAAAGTATTAAATATCTACTACAATATACAAAAAGTTTTTATTGAAATTTGCATATTTAGAATCACCTTCTGAGCACAGTAAATTAATACCGACAAGCGAACTAATTAAAATAGAGATTTTTAACTCTAGTTATTCATCCTAATAGAATTCTTTATTTTCTAGTTATTCTACATTATTTTGTTAATCATTTTTATTTAATTTTCCATTAAAATGTCAGGATTTTAACGTACTGCACTAAATCAACTAGTGGACTTCGTTGCTCTAACATTTTTAATAAATTAATTATAATTATACAAATTACAATTAATTACAGAAAATTTTATAAGATAATTAGAAGCTTCCGCTTGATAAAAAATTAATTCAAATCAATTGCTATACTCCATTCTGTAAGCAATACATAAAAATTCGATTACGTTATTGTTAATGCTTACAGAGCGTAAAAATGTATTAATTTTATTTCCCCATTGTCGTATAATTAACGTTAATAAACTTTGCTTGAATTCTGATTGAATTTGGAAATATATTTAGAAGCGCAATTTCAAAAACATAAGTAAACAATTTATAACATATTTTATCATCCATATATGAGTTACATTATGCGAAAAGTTTTAAGAAGTTCTGTAGTTTGTTTATCTAGCCATGGGTTATTGCGAAAAGCACTTAATTTATCAAAGAAAAATAAATTGTAAATAAGAATTTAATATTTAAATCAATATTTTGATTTAATCTGAAGATATTTATTTTGAGTATTCTTTATATTTATTGTACAATAAATATTTATATGTCTACTAGTTACAGTTCTTTCTAGATTTTATAACAGGAATATTTTTGACATTATTATCCAAATTAAATGAGTACAATTGCAAACCTCACGAACGTTGAATTTACAAAACGGTTTTCTTGCTTGATCTTTTTACTTTGATTGCTCATCAATTGAGTAGAATTATATAAATATTAAAACAATAATACATAGACTCTCGCTGTCTACCGGAAGACCTATCTAAGAAACTCCGGAAAATTTCACTTTGTGAGGCTAGATCATTATTTAAAATATATAAATTTTTAACTTTTGAAATAATAATCAAGTGAAATTATTAAATCAACAAATGAAATTTGCTAAAAGCTGAATGAAACTTGAGTTTTATTGGTATTAAAATAACTTTTTAATTTAAAATGTTACTTTATTAAATAATCATTTTTGCTTCATTTCTACATCTTATAGTTTTTGTTAAATATTATATTTTAGAAAGCATACTAATTACCACATAATTTACTTGAAATTCTTATTTTTAAGTTCATTTTTATTATATTTCTTAATTATGATATAAACAAAATTAATGCTATTTCGGTATTAAGCAGCGTTTTTGTGTATTATTACCTAGAAATAAAATTAAAAGTAATAAAATAAAAAATACTTCAAGAAAGAAAATATTACTCTTTCTGTAGTGGAAGCATATATAAATATAATGCAAACGTTCTTTTGAAGTAGCAATCTCAGTGAATTTTACAAATTTCGTTTTTGAAAGCTTTATTTCTCATAATAAAATTTTTTTCAGCAATTATAGCAAATATTAAATAAAATAAAATTATTATATTTCAAGAATCTACTTACTTAATTTTAAAATTTTTATTTACTATACAAAGACTTGGAAAATATTATTATTAATTCAATTTATACTTGAATATAAAATATACGAGTATAATTGAAATTTTGTGAAAGTGAAACGTTTTGCCGTAGAGATATAAGAAATAATTGTTCACCTTGTTTTTTATGTTATTTTTGTGTCTTAGAAAAAAGGAATTGATTGAAGCAAGGAATTAAATACTTCGATTTACGCTCCGGGTACTAAATAATTACTTTATGCTTCTAATACGTAATATACCATTAAACCCCTCGAAAAGTGAAGCAAAAATAGATCAATCTATGCCCGGTTTCATAAAGAATACCTTAATCTCCAATTAACTAATGGTTTGTTAACTTTAAGTAGCCATTAAATTTTGGTGGGTTTCATAAAACATATATCTTGTTAAATTAACTAATGAAATGTCCCTAGATCTTTCATTACGATTTTTAGTAACATAACAGTAATATTTGATTTTTGACAATTTTACACTATGTTTCCTAACTTCAAAAATATTATAAATATAAATTTGAAGCAGTCAAACAAAAGGACGCTTTGGAAATGTCTTTGCTTAACTCCAATATTGAAGCAGCCAAAGCAAAAAGTGTTCTTAAAATCACTTTGCTTCAATTAAAAATTGAAAAAATGTTAAATAATATTTAATTTATTAAAATAATTTTTATTAAAGTATTTATTGAAATATTGTATTTACTATGTGATTCCTAACAGCATTAGGACTTTCTAGTAACTATCATTAGTTACTTACCAAACTTATATAATTATAAACAACTGTCATTTTGTAAATAGTTTAAGTTTTAGGTTAGAAATAATCTCTTATTAAGAACTTGACTGACGAAATTTTGCCAATTAAATTTTAACAAGAGATTAGTGTTAACTGACTTTTATGAAACTCAAATTTGGACTTAATGGTAGATTATCTACTTAATGCTTTGTTAAGAGTTTTATGAAACCGGGTACTAGACAATCTATCATATGTATACTATGCAGTATAAACGATACTTTTACTTTCAAATTTAACTTATAGTTTTTTATAAGGTAAAAATGTTATAAAGAATCATTTAAAACTTAATATTGTGTTTAAAAAAAAAACAATTTCATTTAATCAAGAAATATTAAACGGAGTTCACATTGTCTGAATGTCAATGGTGCCGATTATGATTCCAGTTTTAAATTCTTAACTTCTCCCCCGTTCCCACTCGCGCTGTAGATCCTGCCAAAGCTTAATAAATTAGATTTTTTAATAAATGTAAGTAGTAATAACTTAAAATTTAATAATTCTTTAAGAAGGCTGGGTCCCATCGCACTCCCCGTACTAGCCGCCACAACATCTCTTTGAAGGTGCTATAAAATTCTCATTTGAAATTAATTTTTATTTTAAAATTCAAAAATTGAAGTGCAAAAATAGTTTATATTATTCAGGATTAATGTATTTTTAACATATTGTACAATTGCTTCAGTCTGGACTTCCGTTCAACCACGAAGTTGAAAGCCATCATAGTCGGTACTAAATACCACCTATAATCCTTACGTATGTAATACCACTATATTATTTTACAATGACCGTCGACTATGCTTTTAAATATTAAATAATTGATGTTTTGACTTGTTAAATAACCATTGGAATAGAATATTTTGATAATTTTATAGATATTATATTGATTTTCAGATTTTAATATTATATTATATTTATTTTTTTCAATATTTTCTGAAAAATTATAAGATTTAGGTTGTATTACATGAAATATCATTAAAATCGCATTTGGATTTACATCACATCAGATTTCTTATAACTTTTAATATTAAAAAAAGTAAGATGAAAAAGTTTATTCAAGAAAATTATTTATTATAATAACTGAATTTTTTTATATGAGGTTTACATAAATACGTTACGACTGAAATTTTTTAAAGTAATGTAAAATAAACAGATGAACATAAAAACATTTTAACGCAAGATTTAAAATAATTAATAGATTCATTAATAATTATTTTTATGATGTATGTATGTCATTGTATTTAAAATGTATAAATTATGAGTTTCTCATAACATAAATTTGATAAATTTTAAATTAAAATGTATGAAAAAACTTTATAACTTTGTTTAGAATTTATTAGACAATTATATTGTATTGTAAACTCAGAGTTTGTCAATTATTAAATTTTAATAATGCGTTGTAGTATATTATAAATCAGATATTTTTTATAAATGTAAACAAAAAATATTTAAAACGTTGGTATATTTAAAATTAAACATATACATATAAGTTTAAAATTTCTGAAAGAAATGTTGTATGTAGTAGTGTTTGTTATTAAATTCAGAAAGCCAGCAACTGGGCCCACTACTGAACGAATTCCTGTAGTTTAAACTAGTAAATTTACTGTAAATATTCATCAGGTTTAGAAACTTGAAGTTTATTCCTTTCACTACTTATGCACAGTTGAGCACTAATTTTATACTTGGTTTCCCAACATTTTGCTACAGTTTTTACCTTACAAAGTTTGTTGTATTATTAATGGAAGACATAATAATTATTTGATAATTATTGTGGTGATGATACTAAATGGAAACATGGCTAATGATAGAACCCATAGTTAATGTACATAATACATATATTAAACAATTGCAGGACTACATAATGTACAAGAAAGTATATTAATCTCTTCAATATACGAAAATTTATGGTAATTAATAACCTTTTTGACAATTTACATAATTTTATACATCGATAAAAATATATAGGTTCCAATTGGTGTACTATTTATGGCATTACTTCCTGATTTTTAAATAAGTACCTACTTATCCCAAAAATAAATCTAATGCTAATTTTAAGCAAACATTAATATTAAATTCCAGAGAGTAGTCATTATAAAAATTCAATTATTTGCATAAATATCCGGTGCATTATTGATTATGTAAACTTTAACCATAAAATCATGAATGAGTGAAATGACAAGCTATGTTTTGTGTAGCAGCGTTGATGGTGGCAATAAAGAGAAATAAGACAAATTCGTTTTAACTGAAAAACAAAATAGTTGAAAAAGTTCGTATTTTGATTATATTCGAATTTTTATTTTGATGTGTTCAAATTGAGTTTTCTCTAAGCTTTTCAACGAACGTTCACATTAAGAATTTAACACTTGGGAATATACCAACTTAAAGCAATCTTAAGAGTTATACGAAAAATTTTGTTACCTCGGAGCGCATAATCCATATTTTAAAATCATGCATATTATACATACTTTCCGTAACAAATTTTTATATTTCTAAAATAATTAATTATTATTACATTATTCTTACATGGCTATGCATAAAGAAAAGTTTTTAGAAATGATCATGACATTTTTTATTTTCATGTTCGGTACTTTATTATTTATAATTCATTTAATCAATTGGAGTCAAACAATTATTACTAAATGGAATAAACGTGAATATAACTTCACGTAATAAATCAAAACATCCAATAAGCAGCAAAAAATAACGGAATAATAAAATAATTGAAAATAAAAAAATAATAATAAATAATGGAAAATCCAGCTACGTTTCAAGTGCAGTTAAAGCTCACCGGCGAAAGCAAAGGCTGAACTAGAAATCCCTGTAAGCTAACCAAATTTTAACATTTTTTTTTATTCTAGACTGAAATCGTTAATATCGGATTCCAATTTAGGGATGTGGATCTTTTCAATAAAATTAATGCATTTTAAACAAAAGTTCTTTTTCATTATTTAGTATAAAGTAAATTTTTTATGTGTAATTAGAATGGGTTTTTTATAGGTACAAGCGAACAAGCTGTAATATTTCCATTACAATGAGATTCTATGAGTCAGTCGCACAATTATGCATGGGTGTGTTAGTAATTATGTGGGTGATTTAGCGACCAAACGGGTCAACTTACCGACTGAGCATCAACAATAGTATAGGAGCATCCTCCGTCAGTAATTTAAAGTTATAAGCTTGGACGCGTCTCCGTTCACCTCCAATTAATTGAAAAATCGCTTTTTTAGACTTTAAAGTTCAATGATTGAGGATAATGACTTTTTTTAAATCCCTTCTATAAATACAAAAATAATGGAATAGAAAATGGAAATTACTTTCTTTGTTCGTCGCATTAAAAATATATATTTAAAAGTTTTTGAAACGATAGTGAAAGACAAATACCTACCTACGTTTTGAAATGAATTATCTTCCCTAATACCACATACTTAACTAAATTAATTATAAACAAACAAACATATTTTGATAGCAATGTTGTAAAAAAATCAATTTAAATAAAATTATTAACTGAATATACCTATGTACGTAGGTAAATATTCGTTCATGCTTTTCTCGTTAAAATTATCACGTAGATCCATGTATTTTATTCGAGCATAATCTTGATCATATTTTTTTCATATTAATATTTCTTTGGTTTATATAATATATGTGATATAAATGAATACTAAGTGCCGTTCTCGTATGCAACATAATTTTTCTTAGAGACAGAGCAGGATAACCTTAAAAAAATTTAAAAATTTTGGTAAAAAGACCAAAAACCGTAAAAATTTAAATTATAATATTATTTATTTAGCTTTGGATGATTTCATGTGGTTACCTCCGCATTTATTTCATTTATTTCACGATTATTATCGATCCTCAGTCATGTATAACAGTAAAAATAACAAGGAGCAAGAGCAAATATACCAAACAAAGTTGAAAAATTTTTAAATTACAAAAAAGCAAGAAATTAACCAAACTTTAAAAAATGTTGAGCTTACCAAATAACCAAACTAAATGAACTCGCGTGTCTAAATGAAATTTTAGGTTAAGTAAATGTATATTGTCATGTTTCGAAATGCAAAGAAAACATTAATTTCATTATGTTGTAAAATAATTTTGGGGTTTGGATTTTGTTTATTTATTTGTAAACACATTGTATAGAGTTGTTAAGTTTGCTATGAAAAATAAAATGTAAATAAAGGTGGGAGAAGTAAGTGAGGACAAGGACAGTGAGGCTCTGGCATGGGGCTGAAGCTGAGATACGAAATTACGGCAACACGATTATCGGGTGCCTCATCGTAATTCTTCGGTTATACTTGCCAAAGGGCATCAAAGCTGGTCAGATTCTTAGTGATTTCTAGTGACTTTCGGTGTTATCTTCCTTTATTTTTCACTATATTATTATTTTAAGTTATATCAGTTATATTTTCATTTTTGGTTCGTGTTTTTATACGAGACGGATGTGTACGTGAAGTGATGTAAAAATTTATTTTGTTGTTTATGATTATATAACTTGTTCGTTTTAATACTTATTTAATATTATTGTTTTATGTATTGCTGTGTACTTTCCGTAAAAATCTACAAATCTTGTTTACCTCGGGTTAACCCTGGTGTGCGGGAGCAATTGCTAATTTTGTAGTGTTCGAAGGGTTCTTGTGTTTTCTACTGCCAAAAGCTGTTGCTGGCAATTCGGTTTTCAAAATAAAATAAAAATTCTTCTAATGCAAATACAAATCAATTGTACAAAAACAATTACTAAATCAAATCCAAATTTAATTTCTGTAAAATTTTACTTTTATTCGATGGGAATGAAGTTTGATTTGCTTTTATTCAAATCGACGGCTTATCAATTGCACCATTCGTTCGCATAAATACAATTTTAATTTTTCTAATTTTAAACCAAATCGAAATTTATAATTTCAACTGCTCTTTCCAAACTAACTAAATCAATCAAATCTACTACCGTTCGGTAGCAACGTATCAAAAAATATCCAAAATATCAAAAATAATCATCCAAAAGTGCGCAATAATGCATTCGCACAAGAATTCACTTTATTCAAATCAAAATCAAAATTATTACTCACAAATTCAAAATAATATCAAAACTCAGCGTATCAAAAATCAAATTCAGCGGGCATGCAAAATCACGCACCCGCTGTCGGCCATAGTTGGCACAAAAAGCCTCTATCTCGATCTTTTTCTCCCCACTCTGTACTTTTCCAATCTAAACGTTTAAAAATCAAATTAACAAATTTTTACAATTTAGCACAGGGTGGGTCGAAATATTTTGTTTCACGACAGTATATTATATTGTTACTGTTTTCTAAAAATTATTTGCTGTTTATTGTACATACATATTGTTGTTTTTTTTATAAATTTCTGTATTAACTTGTGTTTAATATATTTCATATACATTTTTAATTTGACTGAATTTTTATTGATAACGAACCTCCTGATGTCAGATTTAGTTGATAATTACTTGAAATTCTCAAGAAATTTATTTATATGTTTTCTATAATTACCTCTGTTTATTATAGAAAATTTATAAATAAATTTTTTAAGAATTTGAAATTTTAAATCTTGTAATAAAATTATAAAATTATAAAGAGCTATTCAAACGCCGCGCAAAAATTTTAGTTATGCCCTACGGCCGCAGGAGGGCCGTGTTGCGATGAATTAAGATGTGAGGTTCCCTTCTCCTACTTATATGTTCTGTGGGCTCTGACCTTGGTGCCAAGCGAATAAAACACCATTCCGCAATAGTCAAAATTGTAATTATTTAAAAAATAAATTGGGTTAATTTGAGTTTTGTTTTATTTTGATTAAGGTAAAGTGCTAATAAAATTAAAAAAGGTGAAGAATTTGTGACAATTTGGTCGATGCAGAATTACATCGCAACAAAATTTATGTGACCAGGCGTAATTGGGCCAGCTGCATAACACCACATGCGAGGAGCGCACGTGAAGCCAATACCAGATTGCAAGGGTGGACAAGAGTGAGCATTAATTTAATTTACAATTTTTTATCTGAAGAGTCTCTTGTTACAACAAAAAAATGGATGCCTAGTAATTTGGATTCATTAATTAGTAAAGAAAATTTTATAAGATTTGCATAGTCCGGGGCATTACAATATGTATCTTTTTTAACCTAAACTTTAGGACATATGAAGTAGAGACATATCAATGCCATCTATCACTTTGAAAACTAAATTTGAAAAGAGGTTTCAAATTTTACCACGTTTTGTACCTAAAGGCACGTTTACTATAAATAGAAAATAACTTAAAAAAGTTTTAAGTATTTTTGTGGTGATTAGTAGTATGTGATGTTAGAATAAGAGGCATTTTATATTATGTTACAGAGTTTTTTACTTTTAAGTAGAGACCGACCGAAGGTTTGGTTTCGGATTCGGTTTCAGCTAACTTCGGCTAAAAATGCTGGTTTCGGCGGAAGTTTCGGTTTCGGCCAAAAATTGGCCGAAACTTTCGGCTCGGCCGAAACTAGTGTTCGCGTGTCTTTAAATTAAAATTTGGGGCTTAATAATTAATAATTATAAAGTTGATATATTATATTAAATTTTTAAGGTCGGTATTGCTATTTTTTTTAACTTGGTAATCAACGGAATAGTATATATAAGTAGAAAGAACAACTAAACTATAAATAGTAATTAATGAAGATTAAGAAAGATAGAAAAGATTAGAAATTGAACGAGTAAAAATTTTTTACATGTATAAAATGTCGCAATCACTAAGAGAAAATAATCCAATTTGGCAGTATTTTAATAAAAGTACTACTGATTTATCCAAAGCCGTTTGCAAAGTTTGTAATAAATCACTTTTATTGGGTAGCCATGAACATGAATTTTCAAAATGGTAAGAACTTTGAGGGGTAAGAACAATTTGCCTGGAGTGCTAGAAAAGCTTAATACGGCTCTGGTTTCGGTTTCGGTTACGGTTTCGGCCGAAACTAGAAGAGAAGCCGAATATTCGGTTTCGGTTTCAGTTTCGGCTGAAAATCGTGTTTCGGTCGGACATTACTTATAAGTAATTTTTATCATTTCTATAGCGTAATTTTTTTAGAATTCCATTTTCTTGTTTATTCTAATATTCTAAGTTCAACCCTGTTAAATTTGAATTATTGTCATTTTAGTGTTTTTTAAATACTATGTTTTCTTTGTAGTATGTATTCTTTACTTAGCAGTTAAAATTTTTATTATTTTAACATTTTGTTAAGTTTTATTACTTCAATAAAGATGTATTACTGTATAATACTGCAAGTATTAATGCTCTTTAGCTTCCACTAATTATTAACAGGCAAAAGTAATTTTATCTAGTTCTTAATAATATGAACTAGTAATATCTATTAGAATGTTTAGAAAAAAACAATTTTTCTAACCTAAGCTATAGTGATTTTCAAACAGCCCAATTTTAAAAATCAGAAAACCTGGTTTTTCCTGAAAAAGAACAGAGTAAAAAATATATTAAGTTTTAAATTGGAGTATGTAATTTCCCCCAATCAATAACAACTTCTATCTTTTCTTTTCTGCTATCTATCTTTTTACAAAAAGAAATTAAAATCAACAAATTTTTATTTTCATTGCGTAAGAATAGTATACTAATGACTTCTAATTTGAGGTATCATAAAGAGTAAAAAATGGTGCTATTTAAGTTTTCATGTAGAGGCAAGTAGGACTGAAGATAAGTCTAGCACAACACAAAGTACATAGTAGGTTTTACAAAGAAAAGCTTGGTTTACATTTTTTTCATCCAAGGTGGACTGTTTTCAAATGTAGGTACATTACCAAATTTTATAGTGTTAATATATTTATTCACAATTATTTTACAATTGATTTACGACCTTCACGCGTCTTCCCCAAAAGTTAATCTTTTATGCTCAAATTCTTAATATTTTATGAAAGCCTAAAGAAGAACTTCCAAAAAATGTTTAAATAAGCATGTTATATTTAGGTAAAGAGCTCTCCTATAGGATACTTGACAAGTCTTTTGTGATTTATAATAAAAATTAAGCATTGCGTGTTATTTATATCGTTGGTCGTTCAGAAATTTTGTAGGTCATAAAAATGCAGTCAACGTTTTAAAAAAAGTTGTAATTCAAGATAAACTTTTAAATACCAAATAAAGTAAACAAAAGTTTTTAACAAAGGAAAATCAAATATTACGGTTTAAGATCTATTCGATGTGGAACATTTAAATAATGAATATATTTTATGACATTCCTAAAAGAAAGAAAAACAAATAAGTGAATTTAATAAATACAGGTTTAGAGCTTCATTTGGATTAGTCGGTTCAGCAAAAGCTTGCAGACCATCAAATGCTTATAATGTCACCCTGTTTAGGACAAGGTTTACTTGTTACGCAGAACGAATGGTGTGTGAACAAAAGCAACTAGTTTTATAAAGATTGAATTTCTTGAAGCGAGGACAAGCTTGGCTTTTATTAATTTTTTTATGGTGCACCATTTAGGTAACGCAATTATTATCCCTCACGTGATTATTGACCTTTTCTCTCTAATATAAAACGATTACAAAAAGAAAGAGATAGCACCACGTTCGTATTTCTTAATATTTTATTTCTATATCCTGACAATAAGGGTTGACCTGGTTTAGGTTCGTTTGCTTCACAAGCGTTCAAGTCTTTTTATTATGATTGTAATTTATGTAAGATGTTACGTGATATTATAAGTGGCGGTTGCAAGTTGAAATTTACAATATTGTAAAGGACGAAATGTTATACGACAAAAATTATACGGAGCATAATAATTTAACCCTTCCGTATGTTTAGAGACAATACAGTATAAGAACTTCTTTATCATGCGATTGCAGAATAAATTTATATAGAATTTATTGAAACTGTTATGGGTATTCAAATAGAACCTTTCTGACGACAAAATAATTGAACAATAAAAATTTTATATTTTTAAATTTTAATGCAATCTCATATTTTATTGCAACTTGAAAATGCTAAATATATTTTATTATAATTTGGTCATAGGGTCTTTCTGTATATAATACTACTTCCAACAAATATTCTAATGAAACACGGCGTGACAGGCCAATGATGCTCTCAGAATCAGATAAAATCGATAGGAAGCAGCTAAAGCATAGATTAGATCAAATACTTTAACAGATGGCGGATTTCGACTTTATCCACATTTTATTCATGGCACTCATCTCATCAGACCTGTATTAGTCAAAGAAAATATAGATCAGCCAATTGCTATGAAAATTCACAACATTCGAAATATAACCTTAACCGCCCGCGTGATATTGAAAATATATAGTATGTGAAAGTTTTGTAGGCATCCCCTCGGAAGGGTCTCTAATTCAAAGCACGAATTATTATACCGTGATAATAATTAATATTTAACACTTTCATGTTGACACAGAGGAGTCAGTATTGCGTGATTGGTACAATATTTCAAAGCTCAGCTACAATATTGATTTCCAATATAGTGCTATTATAATGTACTGTAATATTGATTTCTAATATAGCCTAGCCTTTTAATAAAATTAACATTATGTCAGTTAAAACCTCATAGGTCACGAGGATACAGTGAAAAGCTAGAAAGCGTTCAAACCCATGTTTTACTTTTATAGGATAAGAAGTTACTAAAAGAGGGGTATAAATTTTCATTTATTTTCAGATTCAGATGGTGCTCGAAGGTTAACTCCATAAGTTAATTAACGCATAATTAAAATATATAATTTTATAAAAGAAACATTCGATAGCAATTTTACATGGAGTTAAAAATAAATTCTTGAATTAAATGTATTCTTTTAAATATATTAAAAACGAATGTACCATGTACATATTATTAACAATAATTGTAACTATGATATACCAATATTGCACCAATATTACATCAATATTATATGCTACGTAGAACTTCTCTTACAACAATAATCTTATTGTACTTTCATCCTACGTACATCTGATTACGTAATTAAAATTTTATAATTTTGACGAATGAAAATAATGCTGATAAACGTGCCAACACTAAATTTCGATAAATGCGTCTATTCTTTGAATCAATATAGTCAGTTTTTAATTTAAATAGAAAATAACTTAAAAAAGTTAGAATTTTTTAAGTATTATTGTATATTTAGTAGCATGTGATATTAAAATAATCAAACTTAACAAAATGTTAAAATAATAAAATTTTTAACTATTGAGTAAATAATACATACTACGAAGGAACATAATATTTAACGAAACCGAAATGACAATAATTCACATTTAACAGGGTGGAACTTAAAATTTTTGAATAAACAAGAAAATAGAATTCTGAAAAAATTATGCTATAGAAATGGTAAAAATTACTTAAAAATAAAAAAACACTGTAACATAATCTAAAGGCCTCTATTTCACGATTATTAGCGATCCTCAGTCATGTATAACAGTAAAAATAGCAAGTGAGAGCAAATATACTGTAATGGTATTTTCGTAGAAAACTTCCACACACTTATTCTTGCTCAGGTAACGGTGGTGTGCGGGAGCAGTTGGGAATTTTCAAGGGTTGAGAGTTATTACGTTTAAAAAAAATAATTAAATAAAAAATTTCTTCTTGTTCCAATTCAAAAGTAGTATTCTTTAAAGCAAGGGATCTTGGTTTTGATTCCGACCTTATCCAAATCGCTCGCTTATCAATAGCATCATTCGTTCCTACGAATGCAAATTTTAAACTTTCTAATTTTAAACAACTCAAATCCAATTTTTAATTTCTATTGCTTTTCTTCTTCTAATTTATCAACAAATCCAATCTACCGCCCAGTAGCCACTCAATATAAAATTATCCAAATTTTAAAAATAATACTTTCAAAATATCAAAAATCTAATTCAGCGGGCATACAAAATTTCGCACCCGCTGTCGACCATAGTTTGCCAAAAAAGCCCTTATCACTATCCTTTCTTCCCACTCTGTACTTTTCCAATTCAAACTTACAAAAATTAAATTCACAAAATTTTACAATTCAGCACAGGATGGGTCGAAATATTTTGTTTCGCGACAATACTAAACAAAAATTAAAAAATTTTTTTTACAAAATTAAAAAATCAAGAAATTAACCAAACTTTAAATGTTGCGCTTTCAATTCATTTATTTCTTCTCAATCAAGTCTTTATTTCTACTCTTATTTTTATTTATTTGGTTAGAAAGTATATTCTTAAAGAACAAAAAGAAATCAAATCCAATTAAGAAAATTTTATCAAGCAAATCTATTACTCAAGTTTGTTTATCCTGATCTATAATATCATGAAAAGTTATAATGTTATCTTATTTGGATAGTTCAGTTGCAACGAATTCTGCATGACAGTAAAAGATTGCATAGTTCTACGGAAAATTTTGACTGCTTATTATATTTTATCCAATAGGGGACTGGGGACAAGTTGATTCAAATTGTATTTTCACTTTTATAGAATTTCAAAACTCGAATATGCTATTTCTGCTATTAACTGTTTCCATTTAATATGCAAATTTGATTTGCATAGTAATTATACCATAATTATGAAAGTATAGGCATATATTATAATATAATTTGCCAGTTGCGTATAGGGGTGCACTAAATAGTCATAGGTTCCTTCTTGGCCCGATAGTCAACTTATACGAAATAGACACAATACAATATAAAAAGAATATGAATCGGTAAATTTTTTATTCTCCTATTTTTGATGATGGTGTGTGTGAAAAATAGCAGCAAAAATACAAACTTTTGCTCGAATGTATTATCTTTCATTTGTTGAGAACTTGATGTGTAAATAGATTAATTAATTACATTAATAAATCAAGCATCGACTTCTGATCAATACATTGAAATTTTTAATAAAAACTTTTAAACCACAAAAAGTTTAGATAACATTACTCATTTTTAGAAATATAATTCAACCAACGTAGTAGCTATTTATTGAATTTCACTCACGCTAACCTGAATTCTATAGACGTCAAAATAAATCTAATTTTTCGAATGCAATACACTTCGAAATGGCAGTTATATCTCTTTTATATAATATTGTATCAAAAGACAATTCGTAAATATATTTTTGACTTGACAGAGTCGTGACAAAGGACATCATAATGTCATCAAACAGCGCTTAGAAGGCATTTCAAGCTCGTAGCTTGCAAGTCGCTTTTCAGCTTCATGAAAGGTGACATCTTTTGAGAAACGGGGGTTGTTTTTTTTTTCTCTATGCGCTTAAAGGAAAACCGAATTTTGCATCATTTGGACTTTCCGTACTACACTTAGTATAGTACGTAGAAAATAGTATGTAAAAATGCTGTTTCTTAAAAGTTTCCAAGATTTGTAAAATATAATTTATAATTTTTATTTTATTTATTTTTGTGTATTTCTTGCTTTATGAAAATTTGCGCTAGCAGTAATAAAATAATTATTAAAAATAATGCTTTTTATCAATTTGTTTGAGGTTGGTGTACTAGAAAGATACTATTATCCTACTAAAGAACCCTCACAAGAATTCTACATACATACATTATTATCACACGAGGCATTTGGAGGTTAAGAATATGTTTCAAGTTTTGTGGAAGATCGAAAACAGTCGATAGAGTTTATATTTTTATTTTACCATTGCGGATATAACGAAATCAATTGCACTAGCAAAATCGTGAAACAGATCGAAACATGCTTTTTTGTTGATGTTTAAGATATTCATCAATAGTAATTTTAAAATTAAATAATACATAATTAATAATAAAAATTTTACTGATAGTTATTAGAAATACTTAATTTATTTATTAATTCAGAAATTAAAAAAATTTTAAAATCTTTTTCCGTTCATCCGGATTGAATTTAATAAAATACGAACGTTACCACAATGGTAGATACAAATGTTTAAAAATAAATCTGAAATTAAGTTAGTTGAGGTAAAGGCAGGTATAAAATCGAAAATAATAAGTACGTCGACCTGCTTTTGTAAAGAGCGAAGGGTTTAACAGATAATGCCTGTTGGAAACCTTTCCCAGAAAGGTAAAGATGTACTATGTTAAGCTCAATTCGCCAACTGTCGTTCAGTCATGCAATTTAAAAATAAAATGTACTTAGCAGCTGGTTGATTAGAATCCCTACATTCAAAATTTTTCGACAATGTTTATATTTTTTTAAAGCTTGCATTGTAAATTTCCCAATTTTTAACTGTTAGGTTTCTTTAGTGTGTAGTTTTACTACAATTATTACAACTTTTTATAAATTCTAAAGGTTAACCTTGTGAAAACACCTTTAAGCTACAAAAAGTATTTCGTTTTAAAACTTCTTTCTAATAGTTTCAGTAACGATTTCGATTTAACTGGAGTTTATTTCTTTAGAACTAAAATGTTTAATTATTTTTTAAGTTTATCACGAAATGATTAAAAAGATAGAAATAATATGTTTAAAATATAAAAAGTAAAAGGTAACATTCAAGATCAATTCTTGAGTATTAAATAAAATGATTTTCTTGTTTACACAAAATTAAAATAGGGATCGTAATTAAGTGATTACAAGTTTAGTGGCTATGTTCTCCATGCTTTCTAATTTCAATGTCGCACATGTTTCCTGAATAGTTTGACAAAGTTTGATGAGTTTTAACGTAATTGGTTATGTAATAATGTATCTTAAAAATAGAAAAGCTTGAAATTGGTTAGTTTTCTTCGTTTCTTTAGTACCCATCTAATAATATATATTCGCTTGAGAAACTAAAACATAACTTATAAACTATCTTTTTAAAATTAATTTAAATTAAATAAGAAGGTACAACTGTTAATTAAAGAAATCTAGGTACTTATAATATAAAACCGAAGAGAATAGAAAAACAACAAAAAAAAACAAATATGTATTATTTCATTTGCAAGTAACCTAATCTAACTTAACCTAAATTTGTAAAAACTGCAAATAAAATACGAGAGGAAAAGGTATACTCGATATTAATCATATCAAATTTTTAGCATGAACCAAAAAATACACAAACACTTTTTCGAAACTAAAATGTTTAAGTTATCACAATATATAGATACACCGTACGTATTGCTATGCCCCCAGCATTTTATTTTTTATTATTTTTCTTTTCCAATTAAATATTTTCTTAAATTTTTAATTTGGTTTTCAATAAAATTTTAAAAATGAGCACGTTAAAATTTATTCGATACCGGTATCGCAGTCCGGCTTATCATCCAAATTGTTGTTCCTTGAACAAATTTTTAACTTATTAATATAAAATTTTTAATTTACTTATATTTTAATTATTGTTTTCTTCTTTCTTCTTGCTCTTTTATCTTCTTATCATATTACAATTATCATGGATAGCTTCCGTTCAAATTTTATTTTCAAAAACCACTCAAAAATCTTTCAAAATTGATAAATTCAATTATAAACATCCAATAAAACATTTTCATCAAAAAAATCACTTATATTCAAAAATTTCACAAATTTATCACCTAGACCATTTTTTGATTAGAAAAACGATAAAAACTTCACTTCTACCAACTTTAATTTTCAAAATTTTACCTCCCATAATTCAAATTCAAATATTTTATAAAATGAAAAATCAAAATTTATAGAAAATTAACAGGGTAAGTAAAACTTAGGTTCGGAACATGACAGTATATTATCGCAAACGTTTTCACCATACTATGGCATCATCAGGCGATGAATTAGAAAGAGAAACAAAAAAATTCCGTATTTATCGACAAAATAGCAAGAGAAAAGAGAGAGGGTAAGAGGGAGGTAATTTTAAAAATAGTATAATTTGGTGTGAATTTACTAGAGAGTAGGGCTATATTTAATACAAAAGAGAACAATGTAGGTGGATGTGAGGTAAGTTAGAAGGGGGGAGGAGGTATTATTTATTAAAAATGTTTAGTAGGGGTGAGTTATTTAAGTCAGATTGACTATTTAGTAATGAAGATAAATATTTTAATTTATTAATTTCCATAGCTTTCAAAAATTCTAATTTTTTGCTTTTTTGTGCAACGTGCAAAATTTCGTATTCCCCTTGTTTATGGTTTGCGTCTAGTATGTGTTTCGCGAAAGTCGATTTTCCATCTGCAAATCTGTAGGATCGAGTGTGTTCATCAAATTGTGTTTTAAAAGATCTACCGGTATGACCAATGTATTTTTGAGAGCATTTACAAGTGAGCTCATAAACCCCGGATTTAGTTAACATGTCTGATTTTGATTTCGATTTAAATTTGTTGAGTTTATTGTTCGTTTTAAAAGCAATGTTATAATTTTTATTTTTTAAATATTAAAATTTTGTTAGATTTGTTTCCGAAAAAAGTAATGACATTGAAGTTCGCGTTAGTTTTTTTAAAAATATTCGGATATATTGAGTTAGATAGAATTTTTTGTTTAATTTGGCGTAATAAGTTATCAATAAGAAGGAATTGCGGTATCCATTAGAGATCGCGATATATTTAATTCTGTCTAGTTCTTTTTTAAAATTTACGTTACTTAGGAGAATTCTAATTAAGCAATTGAGAAAAGACGCAATTTTATGTGTAAAAGGATGCGCAGAGCTATTAGGAATAATTATATTACTTTCCGTAGGTTTATGGAAAATGTCAAAAGAGTGTTTATTATTGTCTTTTATTATTGTGAGATCTAAGTAATTTATTTTATTGTTTACTTCTATTTCTTTAGTAAATTTAATATTAATATGTTGTTTGTTCATGAAGTTAAAAAGTTGATCTAATTGTCCGAGGGAACCATTAAAACAAATAATAATATCGTCAACATATCTATACCAATAAATTATATGTTTTTTTAATTCTGAGCAAATAATTTTGTTTTCAAGATGATCCATAAAAATATCAGCTAGTAAACAAGATAAAGAGTTTCCCATAGGTAAATCATCCTTTTGAAGATAATATTTTCCATTAAATTTAAAATAGTTTTGTTTAAGGCAGATGTCTAAAGCGGTTAAGATCTCTTTAATAATTACGGAATTAGTTTTATTATTTTGTAATAATTCTCGGATAATGTTAACGGTATCTTTAATGGGTACGCTTGGGAAAAGGTTAGTGACGTCAAATGATACTAGTTTATTGGAATTATTAATGATTCTATTATTTAATTTATTAACTAAACCTAGTGAATTTTTTACTGTATATTTGAGTTCAAATTTTGTGTAGAATTTAATAATGTCAATTAATTTAGAAGCTAAATTTCTGCACGGCGCGTTAATATAACTAACAACAGGTCGATTAGGGTGTCCGTTTAGTTTCGATAAAGTGTTTGTGCATTTTTGGTTCATGCTAAAAATTTGATATGATTAATAAAAGTTTTGGTTTAAGACTTATGACAATGTGGTTTAATTTTATAAGTTTAATTAACTTTAGTAATAAAATAAACTTTAAAAAAAGTTTCAAGCTGAATATTAATTATTGTTAACTTATTTAAATTATTTGCATAATATCTGAATTTTTAATTTTAATAAGCAAGTTGAATAGACTTATAAAAATATAAATAGTAAAAAATATCTAAGGTTTGAAAATGATTCAATGTCTATTTAACGTGTTCCTATTAAATATTCATATATTATAAATAGACCAATTATAGTTTGTCGTCGGTCTACAGCTCATAATTTTAAATTAAAAGTATAAAATGTGTTTCAGTTCTGATCAATGTACATGTAATTTACAGTAGTCTAGATAATATAATAGTCGTATAAAAAATATATTTTTTGTGATTATTTAAAATTTTGTATATTATTTGTTTTTTTATTTAATTTAATTAATGGACCACCGGACATCAGAAAATATTTTGTTTTATTATGCCTTGATTAATCGATACAAATAAAATACAATGTAGTTTTGATACAAATTTTTATTTTCATGTAAAATTATCAGAAGGACAAAAATGTTACCAACATTAAATAACTAATAAGTAAGGGAGACCGGGTATGGTTGTCACAACTTGTTTTATTCGTAGTTTAAATGTTTACAAACCATCCCTTAAGCATAGTTAGATCGAGAGCTGCATACCCAATTTCCAACAAGTAATGCCAATATTAGTTTTGTGTACGTCGACCTAAAATTTTACTTTGTAGAACTTGATTTAATTTATCAGGTATGTAAACAAATATTTTAAATTTTCTTATACTGATTACTTTATAGCTTGAAATACGAGAAATCCGGATATTATATTTTAAAGAGATTAACGAAATTATTATTAAAACAAAATTAACAATAAATTATTAAAATTTCAATAGCAAACAATAGTAATTTGAAAATTACCACCAACAATTATATTGTATACCAAAAAGTACTCTCTAATTTGCAGGTATTTAATAGATTTTAAATTTTTTCACTGTTTACTTTTATTACTTTATTTTATATAAAATCATCATCATTGAAGGTTAAGCCATGGGTAGCCTGTTCCGACTATATACTTCTTACTGATTAATCTCTCCATTTATTCTTTGGCCATTCCAAGTTTCTCTTGCCTACAAGAGTGCGGTCTACTATTATTAAATAATTTAATTTAATTTTTAAATATTTAATTTCAAATGGTTGTGCCTGGTGCTCATACAGAACAATAAATTAATGTAAGTTCAGTCTTACGTATTTTTGCGTAGAAATAATTAAGATAAGTACATTTGTGCAACTCTTTAGTGATTTTTAGCAGTTTTAAACCGGAAAGATTGCCAAAATCGCATGCATCTAAATTGTGAAGTTTGTCTACATTTTTAAATAAAGCTAAATAATGAACCATTATTTAATCGCTTAAAAATATATAGGTTCTCTATGTTTTATCCTTTACTGAATATTTAAAAAATATCAAAATCATCAGCTATAACGTAATTAGAAAATTAGCAGTCCGTTTACAGCATACATCATACAATTATTTAGATTTTTTTTGTCAATGCGCCTCTTATTTTGCCGGGACCCGCCCGCACCGCAGGCCTATTAGTTACGCCAGTGGATGTTAGGGATCCCTTCTTTGTAAATAAAATTTATAACTACATATACCCCTAACAGCATTTGCAACCCACTATACTTACAAACATTATTACGAACCTAATATACCGAATTTATGATCACTGTCGCTTTGTGATATAAACCGTGATAGGTAAATAAATAATACGGCGAATCAAAATTTTTAAGGAATAATATATTTAAAAGTTAAGGAAAATAGGTTTTAAACAAGATTAAAAATTTGTTCCAAAATAATATTGCTTGATAGAAAAATTTATTAAAATGAAAAAATAATAAATCTTTACTTTTCAGGAAAGGAAAATAACTTCTGTTTTTGAGTAAATTTGAAAAAAAGTAAAATGTAAAAACACGTTGTTTTAGATAGGGAGAGAGACATTCCACCTACATTAGTTCAGAAACATATCAGGAAGTCCGCGAAGACCTCCAAAATAGAGCAGTATTGTTTAGCCAATAATGAAAAACATTTTGAAAATGTTATACAAATTTTCAAACTTTTTCTAAATGAAATTATTTTCATTTTTATTTTCATTTCAATTTTTACCTATTAACTCATAAACGGATCAACTAAATCCAGTTTTTTGTCGTGGATGAGCAAGCATTATTTTTACCTTTAAAATTTTAAAATTTTAAAATTTCAAAGTTGTGGTAGCTGGGGGGAGGGGGTTCAACTTAATATTTAAATAGCATTGATTTTGAATGTCCCTCTTACCATCTAAATCGGCCTTTTTTCTGTTTTTCTCAAATTTACTCAAAACGAAAGTTATTTCGACTGGCCATGTTTGAAAAGAACACCCGGTATAAGAAAACATAAGCGTGATGAAGAGGATGACATACCTAGTAGGTAATATAAATTAAAAACGTCTGTAAAATAAACATATTAAGTAAATGAAATGTTAGTTTAATATTTTACTACTATATTAAATTGAAATTTATTGCATTAAGTACAAAATGCAATTTTGTTTAATAAAATTATAGTTCGCACATTCACAATTTAGTTGAAATGTATAATAAAAATTTCATCAAAATTTAATAGTCACTTGGGTAACATATTGGTTCACTATAAATACACCTTTTAATGGTGACAATCGATAAAAAATAAATTTATTTATGGATGTGAACTGTAATGTACCTAATCTACACTATTAAATATTAATGACCAATAGTATTATTATTAACAAATTAGAAAATTCTTACGTTAAGTACGACGAAACGTTTGTTAAACGATGAAATAGTTTTATCTAAGATTTCCGTAGCAGAGAAAAGTTTCAGTATTAAAACCTTACTGTTGCTTAAACCAGATTCGGGTTTCCCGTGATCCCGATTTATAAGCTGATAGTAGCAATCACCAATCCAAGAACCGCCAGTTTTACGTGTCCTCTGAAACACGAAGTTTTCATATGTAAAAAATATTATGTTACTTCTTCTTCTTCTTGTTTTACTTGAGACTAGGATTATTCCTATTTGTCTTGCCTCATTCAACCAACGAGAAAAGCCATCTTTGAGCCCATCTCTTGGGCGGTCGTCTCCGTAGTCTCTCGCTCTTGGACACTCCATTTTTACGAATTTTTGCCAGTCTTCTGCTGTCTACTTGTTCCATATGGCTATTCCTTGCTCTCTTCCTGACTACTTTACTCTATTTAACCACGTCTTGGACTTTACAATCTTTTCGTATTATTGAAATATTGGTTTAGTTTGGTGTCGTTTAGGCATTCCGTTTTACTTTTACGTGTTACTTTTAATGAAATTACTAATTTTCAAAATAAAACTTTTGAAAAAGTGAATGTAAAAATGTTAAATTTGTTTTGCACCTTTTCAATTAAATTTTCTTTTTTATTTATTAAATAGTGTTCATAAGTCAGTTCTGCGTGGCTTATGGCAATTTAAATTTAAAGTTTAAAATTTTGTTTTTGTTCAAATGTGTTGTTTATACAAAATGAGAAAATCCATATTTTTTTTACAAAACAACAGAAAGAAAAAAGATGTCCGATTCCAATCAAAATAATGATTTTATTACACGGAGCTTAACATTTTAGTTGATTTTTAAATGTATAAAAATCCGAAAAGTTTCGAGAAAAAAACGGAAATATTGCAATTCGTTTTAAAACATTAAAATTCGTTTTCCTCAATAAAAAACACTTTCTTTTTCTAAAAATGTAATATGTTTTGAAGAGGTACTTGTCCTAGTATATGCTCTCCAAATTTCAATATACATTTATTATTTTTAGAGATATTAATTTTAATTTCTACATCATTATTCATTTTATATAAACAGGAAAATATTTAAGCGAAAGCAAATTTTGGAGCATGACCACCGCCAGCCTGCATAATTTGAAATAGATTCGGTTCTACATTATTTATTAAATATAATAATTTATTATTAGTTTGGTGAGGTTTTATTTCAATTAAACTAATTAAACTAACAAAATAGAACGTAAAGTGTTATAGTTATACTTCAACTTAAAATAAAGCACATTTTTTCAAAACTTTTCTTCAAAACTTGAAATTGTATTAACAATATAACGAAATTACATTTCAAAGTAGGTAACTTTCTTTTCCTGATTGTGTATTTACATTTTTTGAAATTACTTTCTTTATGTATTTATTAAAAATAACAGTAATTTTCATTAGATGCGAACTTACTTTGGACTTTGTATAAATGTAGCAAAGTTCGAAATGAATCTCGCTACAAAACAAGATATAAGAAAATTGTATTGTCACAAAGTTAGAATGAGTTTAGAAAATACCGTTTTAGTAAGGGTGAAACGTTAGCAAGTAAAACTGAAAATAACTAAAAATAAACTTAAACGTAGAGACGCGTCTCATCAGATCGCAACCAATTGCTCTGGGGGAATTCACTGATGGTCGCTTTCAAACGATTATCTATGGAGAAAAGTCACTTGGAAATAATTTTCTATTTTCTGGGAATTTGTTTTGTTCATATCGGCAAATCAAATTTCAATTTCCAACGATAGAAATAAATGATTTATTTTCTTTCGAAGTGAATAAAAGCTATTCATTAAGTGATATTCTTTAAAAGATAAATATTAATTGTATGTAGGTACAATAGTTTATAATAAAGAATTTTCAAAAACTAACAACCAAATACTAATTTGGTAATGTAACAATTACGAATACGCTGTGTTTCGTTATTATATTATTTATATCAACCCCATAAAGGTATTATGTAAAACTTGTTTCTGAAATATACAGAAAGTCCATGTCAAATTAATTCAATAATTTCTTAAACAAGAACAATAGCATGAAAAATAATTAGTAGTATGTAAGGTACACAACATGTAGACATTGTACTATAATATGTAAAATTTATTATTTTGCAAAAATTATCTTAACTTCGGGTATTATACGTTGTAATTTTAGTTTTATAAGAGAGGCATACATTTATTGCTCACAAGCAAATGTACACATAGTATATACACGAGCTAAACGGCAAAATAAAACATTAATATTTAAACATGAGGCATAATAATAAAAAAAATGGAAATTGATAACTTTTTTAAATACATTCAAAGTTATTTATTTTAACAATGTTTTATATTTTCTGCAAGTCAACTTGGAGCAACAACTTGGAGCAACAAAAGAGCAAATATGCGATTGAAAATGTAATTTTTAAATTTAAAAAAATTAAAATTTATTTTAATTTAAAAACTAGCTATTATTTTATAATTACATATTATATAAAATTTAATTTTTTCTATAGCAGATGTTAAAGAAAGACAATATAATAATTCTAAATTACAAATTAAATTAGTATTTGGCAAGTTTCATTTTACTATAAATCAAGTATTTTTACAATTTTAGTAGAAATAAATAAGATTTGTTTTCAGTCAAAATCAAAATTATTACTGCAAATTTTAAAATTTAGATAAATTTAAGTAGCAAAAAAGAAGTGCTTTACATAATATAATATATAAATTTGTTTTCGTTTTAAGTGACTCAGTTAAATATCAAGAAAGCTCTTAAATAAATTCTTGAAACATATAATATGTCAGTTACATTGATAGCTCAATTTCAGATTACTTTCCATTATTCTTAATGCGTAAAACAAACTTTTAGATAAATGAAAATTGTTTGATTATAGGCAATACGCAAAATATTAATAATAGCTTAAGAGTATTAAGTTTGCTTAAACAATGTTAGTTCATTATTAAAATTATTCATCATATTTTATTATATTAAGTTTTTTTCCATGTTCAAGCAACACCGTGGCAAAATAAGATTTTTTTCTACTTTCTGTCTACTTTTGCAGTAAAAATAATTATATTAGATCTATAAGTTGAAGTTAAGTTAAAGCTTTATTAACCTTTACCCGGAAGTTACCTAACTTAAAGTTACTTCATCAATGCGTTTTTTATATTACTGTTTTTTGCAAATAAATGCTGAGTAAGTTGGACAATACCTACTCGTTTTATAATAAATTTTAAAGTATTTTCATTTTTCCATTCAAGGCGGAGGTTGACGATCGAGGCCGAAGACCGAGATTGTAAACCGAAGCCGAGAATGGAAAAGATAGTTTTCCACGAGTATCGAACAATATTTTTTCTAATTATGTTTCAAAAAGAACCAATAACATTTCTCATTTTTCAAGAAAAAAGATACTAGGCGTTTATACTATAAAATTTTTGTGGTTGGTAGCCCATTATAGACAGTAGGTAGGTCATAGATAATTGCCATTACAACGTGAACAGGTAAGTGACCAGGTTTTTTTTATGGTTATACAATTTGTGTTTTTAGAATACTAGCAAATATGTCAGATATGTCGGAAGCGGCGCAGTTAACACTTTTAATAATTGTTCTAATGTAACCGTTAATGTATATTATAAATAAAGTAGATTAGAACTTTTTCTTCCTTTCCCGCACACTTTCACAAGTGTGCAGAAAAGTATTACTTTTCCGCACTAGGGCGGAAAAGTAGTACTTTTCCGAACACTTTTGAGTGTCAAAAAGTGACACTTTTTGAAACATACATAATTAGAAAAAATATCTTATAGGTACAATAAACTTAAACAATCTTAAATGGAGAGGTTAAACCTCTAATCAAATAAAAGAAAATATGAAATTCAATTTGATTTCGTTAATTACAGCCGAATTAAATTAAAAATCTCATTTTTCTAGATCCGTAATTTTCGAGTTCTGGCTGCCTTCGGGAATGTTTTTACCTAGAACTTTTGCTTTTCTTAAATCTGTTGTTTAGAGCAAATGTTTTATAAAAAATAACAAAAAATTAAATTTTAATATGATTTTGATGATTACAGCTTCGACAGCAATATACAAATCGCCAAATTATACAAAAAACCGCTTGTAACAAAAGAGTTCCGCTATATGGGCGAAGCTAACCGTATGAAAGTAATCAATACAATAATTACATTAAATATTTTAGCTCTTTTTACGCCAAATTTTTGAATTTTTATATTTGTAATTTAGGCTCTGCAAATGAAAAAAAAATGAAAAATTTTGAAATTTGTCGAGCCATATTTGGATGCTATCTTATATATTATAAGTTACTGTGATCATCTCTAGTGATAATTATTAACACTAGAAACTGCGCTTCAATAAGATATTGAACTCAACTTTTTAAAATAAATTTAATAAATAATGTAAATTTTTATTAAAATTTGATATTCTCTATCAATAATTACATTAGCGGCAGCTGCAAGCCGCAGCCACATCACAGAAAATAAACCTTTATTAAGAAAACTTCTTCATCCCACAAATTATTATTAATTTTAAGATAATCTTTCTTTAAATAAAAAAATTCATTCAAACTGCTTTTAAATTTGATTACATTTCCTCATGCAATAAAGTGAATTTTCAAAAACCACTTATAAATTAAAGCAAAATTTTCATACGCCAAACAAAATCATATTTTCAAAATTCAAACTTTTTTTAGGTTTCTGCGATCTTTAATAAATTATAAATAAACTCAAAAATAAATAAAAGAGAAAATTTTGCTACACTAGGTTATTTTACCTACAATACCCATCAATGTATGTATTGTCGTGTTTTAAAGTAACTTTGGACCTACCCTGTACAATTTAGTAAAATTTTTGTATTGAGAGTTAAGTTGTAATTTGTAGAATTGGCTAGGTGAGGACCGTGAGGACCGATGACAAGAAATTCTGGCATTTTTTGCCAACATGACCGCCGGAGTGGTTTGATTAATTTACCCCGTAAAGATTTTTGAATATTAGTTTTGAAATTGTGATTTTTATTTTCAATATTTTGATTTAAATTGTTTGAAAGTTTATTTTTGGTCGGATGTGATCGTAGACGAAATTTTATTGTGAGGTTTTTTTTGATTGCATTTTATTATTAAAGAAGTGATTTACTTTTTTGAGCGATTGTTTTTGTTGGAAATTACTAATTTGGACTTGGTTGAAATAATTAATTTAATTTGGATTTGTGTTTGGAAAAGTGAAATTATATTATTAAAAAGAACGACGTGTGGATTGATAGAGACCACATTTGGATTGATAATTCTAAATTATAAGTTCGAATCTCGAGCGAATATAAAATTTTGAAAAGCTTAAAAATAATTTAAAATTGTAAAGTTTTTTGGAACCGAATCTTGATAAATTATTTTTATCAATTATATCATAGCAGTATAGTATTTAGATAGATAGATAAAAATTTATTATTGTACCTGTAAAACCTACTGCAAAGTTAATATAAAATAAAGCTATGGCCGTAAAATATAATTTTAATCTGTATTTTCCATTACTGATGCAAATGTAAACTAAGCATAGAAGAAACAACTCAAAAAAGAAAGTTTACCTAGTTTTTAAGTATATTTCCAGATTGGTCAATTTTTGTGCTATGATGATGACATTGATATATTTTTTTTTAAATTAGAATAATGTAATTTTTGTGTAACATTTTATGATTTTTATTTAAATTATGAATAATTTTAATTCGATATTAAATAATTTCACTAATTAATAATTTATTTATTAATATTAATTACATGTTACACAAATTTGTGGACAGTAAAAACTATTATATATAAATAATATATTGTAATTGTAATCATTGATTGTGTTTATAAAATAATATGGTTTCAGTAAATTTCCATATTATATTATAAAGAATTAGTATTTCAAATATTAACGCTAGTTTCTGGTATACCTTACTAGTGTTATTTCACGAGGAGCGGTTTAATCAACAGATTATCAATTAGTACAAACACTTGTATGTTGATTGAGGACTTCCGTGGTTGGTAGGTAGAGCAATTAGCCTTTGCTACCGCTTTAAGTTATTCTATTTTATAGTTGGTTGCCGGTCGTATATTAACTTGATTAATTATAGCAGGTATCAAAATATTTTATATGATTAATACTATAAATTGTTTCTGAGTGTAGGTAACTCGAACAATAATTATTATTGTAGTATGTACCTACCTACTACTACTAACAGTAAAGTTTTAGTGGACTCGTTTTTTAATTTTCAAAATTAAATGCTAACTTGTATTCCGATACCGATCGTTACATATTGTTTAGTTAAGCGGTTTAAAAGCAATTCTAACAAAAATATTAGCGAACCAATTAAATTCCATATAATCATAATGCTTGCAACAATAAAAAAATAAAAAGTGTTGAAACATAACGTAAAAAATACAGAACTTATCTTCAAAATTAACTGGCAAATAGATAACAGATTAGAATTTGAAATTTATCGTTTAAAAGGGGTTCTAAAGGCTTATTTCGCATGGATCACTGTATAACAGAAATATCTACGTACGAGTATAAATAATATTATCTACAAGTATGTCGATCATTCTTTCAATGTGGCGGTGTCTAATTTAATATTCAAATTGAATGTAAATAATATAATATTTAATAAAAATGAACTTAAAAATGAATTTTAAGTACATTTTTGTGGTAATTAGTATGTATTGTTAAATATAAAATTAACATAAACTAAACAGAATTTTCATAACGTAATTTTAGTTTTTTTATTTATTCAAATATTCTAAGTCCTAATCTGTTAAATGTAATAAATTAATGTTGTTTTATTTTTTTTTTTATAATATTTTTCTAGATTAATAATATGTACCTATTCTTTACTTTGCGGTTAAAATTTATTATTTTAACGTTTCTGTTTAGTTTATGTTTAATTTCATAGTATAATTATATTTGCACACGAAACTAACTAATTAATTTTTTAGTTTGCTATGTATTTTATTTAAGTTTATTTTTATAGTATTTTGTTAAGTATATTGGTATTTTCATCCAAAATTGTATGAAAACGCATCATAGTCCGGTCAAATTAGTACAAAAAATAATCATAAAGGTACAGTAATACCCAAAAAGCTGAAAATTGGTAAAAGTGTTCTAAACATAATTGTAAATAAAATTTAAAAAGTCCTTATCGATCCGGTACATGGAAAAAAATTTATTCGAGGTCAAGGGTAAAAAAAATTGGTTTTTCGCGATTTTCTGCAAAACGGTAAGTTTTATCATAAAATTAGTTCAGACCAAAATTGTAGATCATATAATTATCTATAAAAAATGAATAAATACTTTTTTTCTAAAAGCCACGGTTTCTGAGATAACGATTCAAAAAGTTGGAAAAGTTGTAATCGTCATCATATGCATAAGTACGCCACGTATATACGTACGTACATACGTACATGATCTACATACGTACGTATATACGTACGTATATACATACGTGATACACAGTGATGTACATACGTACATCACTGAAGTTGTATTATAAGTAAAAATATTTTAATTATTATATTATATTTAATTATATTCAATATATGTGACTTGGTCTACGAAAAAAGGGTCTTTGGCGTTAAAAACTCATTTTCCAGTTTTTTGCCGACTCGGATTGAGTTTGAAATAGTCTTTCACATGGTGAAAACCAAAGTCATAACTTGTTTAAAAGTTCACTTAAAATTAAGAGAAAAAAGAGTACAAATACGAAGAAAAACAGAATTTATTTTAAAATCTGGAATAAGAAAAATTCATAGAATTATGAGATAAAAAAACATAATCTACTTTATTTGTATCCAAAACTAAGTACAGCAGACAAGTTCAACCTAACGAAACTTTGTTCCATATCATCTTCTGCCTGAAAGCAATGTAGTTCATCATCATCGCCATTCGAATTAACATCGTCGTCAAACCTGTCATTGTCCTGGACGTTGTCTTCATCGCTTTTACGAGAATATTGTTTGTAACCGGCACTGAACTTTTCATCAACACTCTTTTTTCAGTTTTTTTGTGATGCAAAAGACCAACAGAAACGATTGCATAAACGTGATAACATTCATAAACTCATTTCTTAGGAAAAAAAGTATTGATACATTTTTTATAGGTAATTACATGATCTACAATTTTGGTCTGAGATAATTTTATGATAAAACTTGCCGTTTTGCAGAAAATCGCGAAAAAACATTTTTTTGACCTTTGACCTCGAATAAATTTTTTTCCACGTACCGGATCGATGAGAACTTTTTAAATTTCATTTATAATTATGTTTTGAACAATTTTACCAAATTTCAGCTTTTTGGGAATTATTGTACCTTCGAATGTCTAGATTGACCGGACTATCACCAATTAACTTAAGTTTTTTCTTTTAAAGCAACTGCTTTTAAAGCAGCTGATTACATTTTGAATTGCATTATAACCAAATGGAAAAATAATATTAATAATTCAAAAAGTAGGTGTAAGTGGATTTTTGGTCGTAATGATCTATCCATGAGAGGTAAAAAGAAGCTACTGCAGAATCAGCACTTGACTTGAAATAATTTTTAAAAATTGATTGCTTTCGTCTAAATTTTAAGTATGTGTTTTTAAATGGCTAGTTTTTGTTTCAAATAATTGAAATGTTACGGTGAATGAATTTTTAGAAAATTACAATATATCGTAAGTTAAATATCAAACACTTAAGATGTTTCCAAAGTTTGTTCATACCTTTAAACAATATGTGTATCAAAGCCATTAAGGGGTAACCACGATAATAAAGAGCTAAGTTATAATAGTCTTATTTGGTCTGATTTCAGATTGCCATTGTATGCCTATGGAATACATTTTTTGATGGTTTCAATCAAGCTCATACTCCGTCCAAGCTTGAGCTTTAGGCACTAAGACTTAACGGTCTTCCTTTAGTAAAGATAAACAAATGAACCGCCCTAAACTTTCTAACTCTGGTTCACGTGATACCTTTAATCAATCTTTTGTGGTTTCAAAACCAACATATTTACGTGCCCTCCAAAGCACTATTGCGTTTATAAGAAAATTAGTTTCCTTCCGGTTTTGGAATTTTTTGTTTAATAAATATCAAGATTTTGAAAATTGAGTTAAATAAAGTAGATTTAATGTATTTATTTAGAAACGATGAGAAGAAACTTATTATGATAAATAATATACAGAAAAGTAAAAATATTAAACAATTTTGATCGGCATAAAAAACTAAAAATTTTGAAGAACAACTTTGAACAGAATTAACAGAAGATTTTATTAAAAATAATATAATAAAATTAAATCATAATTTAACAAAGAAATGGAAGTTATTGGGGTTAATAAACGGAAACAATTGATGTGCTTATCCCGCCTGATATAAATTAGTATGTAAGATACATAGACGCATAACAATTAGAAAATTTGTAGGCTGTATAACAAATTAATATTTATTTAAGTAGAAATTTTAAGTTTGTATAGAGGGATAATTTACACATTTAGAAAAATTATTTTAAATTCCCTAAACTTAGAATAACCAAGTTGTTGACTTTTGTGTGCTCTAAGTAAACTTGAGCGCTGCTAATCGATCTTAAATGCTTGTTTGCAAATACAAACTATGCTGCATTGTTAAACATTTTGCAAATACTCACAAGTACCTCATTAATATTATAGTAGCATCTGTGGCTTTGACGTACTTAACGGTGTCCAAACTAAAGAGCTTTCTTAAAAAAATAAAAAATATCACACTAAAAGAAAAATAGTTGATAAAGTATAACACCGGCCGAGCTTGTAACGATAATTGAATCTTCAGTTAGTTATATACTACACAATATAATTCCTACTACAATTATTACATTAACATTAAAAAGAAACTAAGATAAAAGTATTTTTTTAATTTAAAGTTTATATTGCGCCTACTGGAATATTCTCGCAAAGGTTCCTTCCAACAAGGTTGTATGGGTTGTGGTTTCGAAGCTTTCAAGATCGGCTTTGCCATAATCCTATTCCAATTCTATTAGTACATAAATGCTCGGGTAATTTTTATATAATCGAAACCTATTTCAAATTAGTACGTGCAAACTGCTAAGTTTAGCGTAAATTTAACAACAAAATTTTGAAATAAGCACTACTGGAATTCTCTAGTGTATAAATTTAAGTGGTTTTGTGGTCTCTGAACAGTAATCTGTAGTTATCTAAATATATTGCAGGCTTCATTCGCTTCCGTCTAAATTATCTCAGCAAATTGATAAATTTACCGAGAAACATTAATATATGCCAGTTTCCTGTAGATATCAGCAGTTGGGGTGTCGAGGTGTTGTGTCTGTTACGAAGCGTCCAGGCGGCACTAATGCGTTCACCACACGGTACGGTGATAAATTTTCGTGTTCGCTACCGGTGTGCGTTGTACAGACTGTAAACACTATTTTCTATACTAAATTTCCATCTAAGCTTCCTTACGCAGTCACCACTTAACAACGATTAACTTCAGTACCAAGTTATATTTTCAGATAAAATAAAAAAATACGCCTACAGTTGAGTTTCACAAGAGAAAATTGAAAGTGGGTGCTGCTTATATTACAATTGATGATTTTCGAACATAAAAGCAAAAGCTTTTTGCAATTTGCTTTTCATAATACGCAAAAATTATATTAAAATTAATATCATTAATGATAAAAACTAAAATAAAAACCTAGCAATTTATTTACGTTATTTTTGTGCGTACTTATTTCTTAAAATATATTGTTGTCAGCTTTCTAACATCTATAAATCCATATATCTCGCGAAGTTTTCTCCTTATACTAGAAACGACACAAAAGGAAACTAAACACATTGCATCTTACGTTTTTGTAATCAATTTTGTTGTTATTTAGAGAAAAGAAACAAAAACTTTCCAATTTACATTTGTTATCGTTACCTGTTTGCTAGAATAACGTTTTGCGATAAAAATAAAAGCAAAGTTTTAAATAGCAAAAGATAAAATAAACATTTTGATATTTGTTTGCTTATAATTACATATATAGGTAGGTTGTGCTTATTTTTAAATAAAAATAATCTATAGGTAGCATTGTTCCAATATACCTAGAAAAATGTTTGCAGTTACTGTATACAAAAAATATATGTTTTTTGAATTTTATCAAAATCGACCGTAATTTGAATATTCACATTGATGATATATTGGTACAACTTTATGCGGAGGATTTTACTGGTCGTACATATCACAAGTTAGTGTGCAACTGAAGATGAAATATTTCATTTCATTCCTTGATTTTGTCAAGCTATCTGCATTTATTATATCCTATACAGAGAGCGGCTACCGCTGCAATTGATTGGCGTTAAAGCTTTGAATATGTTTTGTCAAAGAAGTATCTACCTTTATTACATAGATCAAGAAACCAAATTCATTTACTTATTTGAATTAATCTAGAATAAAAATCCGATTTGTTCGCCATTTACACTTGATCTTATACTGTCACATTACCATTTATTTGCTGTTATAAACATATAACATAAATAAAATACACACCATGACAAAACTTTTCTTTGGAAAAAATTAAAATTTAAGAAGAATGAAATTCTTAATAAAGTTGTTTCATTAAATTTCTTATTTAAAAATAATATCTAATTTTTACTGAAAATCTGACATTATTTTTTCGTAAAACATCACTTTTTATCCCTTTTATCATGAATATAATATCTACAGCATAATTACAAATGAATAGTGAACCCAGGTGGAAAACAAAATTTAATTACATTTTATTTTATATTTTTTATATATTAATTTTCTACCTAAATACCTTCGAGTAAAATTATTTCAATATTCTGTTAAGTAAATGTAAATTACATTAATACAGATTGGATTTTATCACAATAATAGACACGAAAATACAAAGGTAGTCAAAATTATTTCTCTTGTGCCATCCATACTAAACTCCTTAAGATCTGTTATAAATAATGGCTATTCGAATTACAAAATTTTAATATGCAGATGTTTGAGAATTAACTACGCTTTATAAAAACATTATTAGTTTAAAATTTTTGTTAGACATAAATTGTATTTAATAAATTAAGAAAACGAGTTTTAGGTACGATATTAATAAAAATAATTGAAATAATACAGCTTTTCTTTATTTTTTTTTGTAGATTTACAAGATTTTTTAAAACTTTTGTAACAGCGGCGTTGTAGAAACGATCTCAAATTAACCAAAGTTACTTCTAAGTCGTAAAGTTGGTAACAGCTGTAAATGAAACTCGTGATTGATTTCTGATTTATAGCTCAATTTATAAAGGGTAACTTTAAGAAAAGGTTTAAGGTTAATAATGCAAGACATTGTTAGTGCAATCACGAATACATCTCACAATAAAGTTTACTAAAGCAATTAAAGTACACGAAAATTTTCGTGTATTTGAATGTTAAATTGGGGTAGACTAATATAAGAGAAAATTGTGTTTATTTTATAGAACTTGGAAATTTTGATATTGTTACATTCAGAAAAATACTAGATTTTATAATTTAATTTTAAAATTTTACTGATTTTAAACGTGTAATTAAATGCATTTTTTCGCCATTTTAACATTTTAGGGAACTTTACATGAGTACTAATACAATTGACGTTTTAAAACATCACTTGAGGAAAATGTGAAAAGAAAGAAATATTGTTTCATAAGCTAAGTGCATCAACGACAACATATAGCATAGGGTGTTAAGTGGTGAAATGTCAACATTAATTTAAAAACAAACGTAACGTGCACAATTCTTAGTAAAAACATAAAAATTCTATGATAGACATTAAAACTTCATAATGATATTATAACACTGTTGACATAAGGATCTGATCTAACAAAAAATTTTAAAAAAAACATTTTTACATAAAATTAAAAAATTAATTATTAATTTAATTTTTATTTGTGTAGTGAAACTCGATAAAAGCAATATTTTTATATCATATTCACCAAAACATTAATCTCCCGATGATGAAAACATTTGCGAAATTATACTTATGGCATATTTTATTTGTGAAAGTCCTTTTAATTATGAAAAGTGTACTTAATTTTCGTCAATGTATTTATTAAATTAATAATTAGGTTGAATGTAATATAATATGCTTGCATATTTTTCCAGTAAACAAAGTTAAACTTAACTCAAAATTAAACTCATTTAATCTTAACTTTTCATTTATTTCCACAATTTTCCATTATCTGTTTGAAAAACAAAAATAAATTAAATTTAATATTTATTCTTATCCTGATCTATAAGATATATGAAATATTAAATGAACAGAGTGGGATTAAATTTATTTCAGAATTATAAAGTGTATATAAAAATGATTTTAAAAAGAATTTAGTATTAACCAAACACGTAAAACTATAAATATAAAATGTTGTGTTAAAACAATGTTTCAAATAGAAGTTATATCTTTGGATTTACTTGGCATGTAATAATAATTATATAGATTAAAAAATCAATAGGTAGTTGCCTAAAACTATGTGAGAAAATCACATAAAAAAAATCTATATAATTATTGTAGCCTAAAGTGTGGTGACTTACAAGATGCCACTTAGTTAACCGTAGTTGTTATTACACGGTTGGCCAGCTATTGGGATTTAACCCACAGTTCTTCAAGCGATGGGTAGGTGTGTCCACCAATCGCAGGTTCTTCGGTAGATTGTTCCTGGTATTGGGTTATCACAAATGGTGAAAATGGCGATACTATCAACTTCGAAATGAAATGCTCTTAGGGCGCCAAATATTGAAATAAAACTCAACAAACAGAGTAAAGGGGATTTATTCAATATTATAGATGATGAGATGATAGATTTAGCTACGCAAAACACAGATGTACAATAGTCATACAATAAATCCTGGACTCTAGGTCCCAAACAATCAACGCTGAAGGCGTGTAAAAAAAAAGCAATCTACTGCTGATTCACTGATGGTCGCCTGCAACCAAATAGATGGAGTGCCATCAACATCCACTCATCCAAAGCTAATCAACTAGTTCGGTGCAAGGCTTGATGTGTCGTTAGACAACAAATGATTGCAAAATACCAAATGAACAGCACTTACCCACTCCTACTCCTTTCTAACCTGCTATTTAGTAATCGCAGAGACACAAATATGTTAATTGGTCCGACTTCCTTCCAAGAGCTCTTTTCTGGATCCGGATCTGTGTCAATGAAATAGAAACTACTAAAACAGATAAATGCTATTCACACAAGTAATCAACAAACCACAAATTGTCCAACTCAAGCTAACTAAGTTGACCAACTGAAAACAAGTAGACGATCGGACAAACCAAAAATCTGATTGCATAAAACTAAGGTATAATCAGCAGCAGTAATTATCTATCTACAAAAATAAGTGGCCAATCCAAATGGTAAAAATTCGGTAGTTCCATCCAGGTGCTACTGTCCGGATACGAAAATTGTAGTATATCCACCAATTTAGATTTAAAACCCAACGTAGTACTTTGTTGAATAGTTTATCTGCTGATTATTCCTGACCTTGCATATTTTCTTCTTTTAATTACGACAATAATTATTCTTGTCTCCAACCAGACTTTCAATTTTAATTTCATCCAAAAAAAATGATACAACTAGGTGTGTCCAATCTAAATTTTTCCAAATTTTAGTCGTTAACTCCCAATTATTAATAATAATTTGTCTTTTATTAAGAACGTCGCACCAGGTTCGTTCTCAAAATCAAAAAGCCTCTTATCTTCGTCGAGCGCTTGGTTGATTACAATCTCTACCGAGTGCGTCCATTATTAGACCAGTCTAATAATTTGCAACTTTAACGTAACGACTATTGTAACGTTACATTATTTTAGATAAACCAAAACATTCATCTCCCGATGATGAAAACGTTTGCGAAATTATACTTACAGCATATTGTATTTGTGAAAGTTCTTTTAATTATGAAAAGTGTACTTACTTTTCGTCGATGTAATTATTAAATTAATTATTAGGTTGAATGTAATATAATATGCGTGAATATTTTGCCAGTAAACAAAGTTAAACTTAACTCAAAATTAAACTCATTTTAATCTTAACTTTTCATTTATTTCCACAATTTTCCATTATTTGTTTGAAAAACAAAAATAAATTAAATTTAATATTTATTCTTATCCTGATCTATAAGATATTATATGAAATATTAAATAAACAGAGGAAGATTAAATTTATTTCTGAATTATAAAATGTATAAAAAATGATTTTAAAAAGAATTTAGTATTCACCAAACACGTAAAACTATAAATATAAAATGTTGTGTTAAAACAATGTTCCAAATAGAATAAAAGTTATAGCTTTGCTTTTACTTTGCATGTAATAATAATTACATAGATTAAAAAATCAATAGGTAGTTGCCTAAAACTATGTGAGAAAATCACATTAGGTGTGCATTTAGAAACTGATGATTGTAGATAGAAATAGCAACCATAGAAGGTATACCAACTAGTATGGCAGTATGGGATATTATAGCACTTCAACCAACAGCACTTCTGTTAATTATGACGTCACAAGGGACCTTGCTGAAAGATGCTCTAATTAATTTGCTGTAACCGAACACTATAGAATAGAAAGCGTTAATTAACTATGTACGGGAATTTCATCTTTATTGTCGTTGATAAGAAACGGGACATTAAGTGCATACCTTATAATATGTTGAGTTTTATTTTGTTGGAAATTTTTGTTTGAGAATAATTTAAAGTGGTGTAGATAATTAAAAAAATATTTTAATAGGGTTCTCTCGTAATATTTAATATATAGTCAACGCTACTAAAATTATATATTATATATTTTTAATAATTTTAATAAGTTTCGTTATTAAATTTAAATTTAGAAAACCAAGCACAATAAAATTTCAATTATCTGAAAAGCTTCAATTGTTTTATTTGGGCAACAAGTAAAAAAGTGCTATTTTTTGTCGAGCTATAATCTACTAGATAAAAAACATATAGTACAGACAAAAAAAACTCTTTTTGTTTAAAAGGTCATCGTTAATTACGGAAGCTGTACTGACAATCAATGATATGATTTTATTTATTAGTTAATTTAAAATATTTTATAATTCGTTATGTTGGGTTTAGATTCAGAGCGAAAAGAGAATCGCTAAGAAAATTTTGAGTATACCTAAAGGAAAATCTGAGGTAATTCGAGGAAATTTTAGAATACCTTAGAAAATAAAAAGATTGATATAATAAATCACATTTGTGCTCTCTCCAAGATTTTGAAACTAGGAGTAAATTCTAGAAATCATTTTCGAAGTTTTCGTAAGTAGAAAACTGGTGTTCCAAAATTTGTGTTGTGATTCTTTTCTTTTTCTTGATGATGGTAGTAATCCAAAACCAGTAGACGTAAAATTTTGTTTCATTCGCAATGAGATACTGGATTGTTATCTCAATTTATAATTTACATCGAATAGAGAGTAATTTACATTTTATATTTATATTTATTTATTTCATTTTAATATGTTTTTTTTCTTAAAAGGATGCTACTAACGCCCGTTTTATTATAAACAAGTAAGTACTAATACTTAATATTTATGCGTCGAACTTATATTTTAAAGTTTCTTATTTTGTATTCAGCAGACGGGTACACTTGAAGAATTACAAGTTTTCGGCAATTGTTGGCTAAAGCCCACACTTTCGTAAACTATTCCCATCTCCAAAGTATCAAATATGCGAGTTTAAAATACAAATTCAACTCTTAAGTGTTAAGCATTAGTACTTACTTATTTATGAATATAAACGTTAATCGACTAGAAATTAAAATTACACTTAAATTTGTAGCTTGGCTTGCCTGTTTAAGCAAACTAGCAGAAGAATAAGCAGAACAGCAAAAATATACTTAATATGATGAACTTGGTCCGGCACGCAAATTTGACGTGGAATCGAAGTTTAAACAATTTTAATATTTTATGTTTAATTTCCATTCTATTCCAGTGCGTTTACGAAAAAACTACGAAGTGAAATGAATACCCTTATTAATTTTGGATTTATGGCTAAACAATGCATGTTTTTTGTGATTTCTTTTAAAGAAATGAAAATACACATCAAAATATGTGGATTTTTGCATTCCACTTATCCTTCCACCATCAACTTATTGATGTTCGGGCTATATTTAAAACTACAAATAATGTAGATTAAAAGGGTGAATTATTCATTCCAGTCCATATTTAATCGAACAATCAGAATGAAACATTCCTGCACCGTGTACACGATAACTTCTCGAGTTATAATGGTAATCAAAAATATTATAATAAAAATACTTATTTATAAGTAACTTTAAATCAGTTAGAGAATGAACCTAAATCTGGTTCAATATGTTTAAAATTAACGAAATTGTGGCACTTTATAAAGGTTGAAATATAAAAAATTTTTATCCTGTTTTGGATTTTATTGTAGATATTCCATATACAATTGAATTTTAAGTTCGTCTTCCAAATACAAGTGTATAAATGCAAGGAAAGAAAGTTTTAGGAAATCGGATAATTAGTTCGAACATTATTATCGAATTTATACAATAAATTGTATACACGCAAAAGTGACTAACGTAGTTTCGAGACAAACTAAGTTGAAATTTAACTTGACTGGGAAATATCGAAAATTTTTATTTCCATATTATCACCGCAAAATTTATAGTTTTAGTTTACAATTAAATAATTTGATTATGTACAGTATAATTAATAATAAATAATATTAGTTATCTTTTTAAGAGCCTCCTCTATGCTTCATACAATTTGCTACAAATTTAATTACTTCAATTTGAATTTTTTGTTTCGCATCGACTTTTGTGATGACATCTCGAGCTAAGTTTTCACTGAATTTGGCTTAAGTTGTTGTAAATTTTGAATTAATTTATGAATTTTTAATGAGTAATAATAAACTAAAAAACAAGCGAGCGAGCTTTACAGTACTCGTATGTGATGTGTAACATCTCATATTTTACCTTGGTAGTGAGCAACATTATTATTTCACATAATTAATAATAATTATAAATTATTTAAAATCGCGAAAAAAGTGGAACGGCATTACGTTACCAGTAACCGTAACCCTAATATGTAACAGATAATACGAATTAGAACAATATTATTAGATGAACCCTCACAGCGTTTTGCGTTATGTTCTTGCAACATGATTATAGGTATATTCTTTTTACCTATTTTATTTCTATCTCAGTAGCACAACTGAGATGAAGTGAGCTGAGACGAACCGAAATTAACTGAGTCAATGTGAGAAAAATATAAGGTAAAAAGAACAACAAAAATTTACTACTAAGTGATTTTTGAATTTAATTATTTTGAAGTTTGGTAGTACTAACCTAATTGTTTTTTGTATTATTGTATAATGTCAACATAAACTTCAAAAATACGAATTAAAAATTAAAGGTGCAGTAGATATGAAAATGATTGCAATAAGTGACAAGTTTAATTCAAATCAACCAATCCAGGCCATTTCCCAATTTTTCTCAGTTGTAACACTTCAAAACAGCAAGATCAGTTTGAGTATGGAAGGGGATAATTTTATCACATAAAACTCAGTTCGGCACGGCACAGTACTTATGTCAAAACGGTAAAAAAAACAACCTTTTAACTGAGTAACTGAGTATCTCAGTACAATCTTACTTAAAATAGGTAAAAAGAATACAGCTTATATCATTCGGTGATTGCGAGTTCGAACCTTACGTCGGGCAGTTTTTTTTAATGGCATTTTATAATACAAATGATGTCCAATAGCGCGCGCTTTTCTCTGGCTTCCTGTTACGCATTTCCGTCCCATTTCACGAAATTACCCCTATAAGCGAGTGGAAAGATGTTTACACATCAAAAATAAATTTTATAAGAAAATAGAAAGATTATAAAATTTCAATAAAAGAAAAGAATTTAAAATTAGAAGTTATTAAATTGAAGTATAGAACGATTTATTTGCTACCCATAAGTAGTAAATGAAATAACTTTTAAATAAAATCAAAAAATTAAGAGATGATACTTGTGGAAAAAATTAAAAACTTACAAGAAACATTAATTTTAATAATTCAATAATTTAATAAAAATGTGATGACTCTTATCATCCAGTCACTGTGTACTAATTTGAGCTTAAATATAGCAAAATTTCAAATAAACTGAATATTTGTTATTAAAGGTCGCTGCTATACTATTTAGCAAACGACTTGAAGGGTTAACTTAAAATTTTAAGAATAATTATATAAAATATAATAGAGAACACAATAAGCAATTTGGACCACCATAATTAGTCAATGTTATATCAGATATTTTAAAATGGTGTCACAAATATTTATTGCACCTGGAAAATGAATGACACGAATTGCATTTTCAAGTTAGTGTAAAGAATATGCGAAAAATAATGGAAAAGTTATCAAAATAAAAAAAAAAATTAGTTTTTCGATTTATGTTCGTCAATTTTTGAACAATTATCTAAGATATCAAAAAATACAAAATTGGAGGCAGTAAGAAAGCCAACTTTGAAATGGCAGTGAATTTACGGAGAAAAATTTTAAACTCGAAATTACGCCAAAACCTTTTAAATAGAAAATAACTTAAAAAAGTAGTATGTGATGTTAAAATAATCAAACCTAATAAAATGTTAAAATAATAAAATTTGTAACTGTTAAGTAAAGAATACATACTACAAAGAAAACATAATATTTAAAGAAACTAAAATGACAATAATTCACATTTAACAGGGTTGAACTTAGAACATTTAAATAAACAAGAAAATAGAATTATGAAAAAATTACGCTATAGAAATGATAAAAATTACTTAAAAATAAAAAACTCTGTAACTTAATATAAAGGCCTTTATTTCACGATTAATTTGGTCATCAGTCATGTATAACAGTAAAAATAACAAGAAGTGAGAGCAAATATACCAAACAAAATTAAAAAACTTTAAAAATTAAAAAATCAAGAAATTAACCAAACTTTAAATGTTGTTGAAACCTTTTAATAATCGTTTCTAATTGATAATTACTTCTATTCGAAATGAATTTTGTATAACACTAGTTTAGTAATTTTAACAAAAGTTAAAATTTTAACATTATGTTAAACTTGTTTTAAATTCTGTACGCAAAATTTAACGCGTTTAAAAAAACGTGTTTACTCACTTTGGATCAAAATTATTAGTTTGGGTATAGCCTACTTTTTTTAAACGTGCAACTTTTTTTTATGAAACAATTTTTTATAGTCGTATAATATATTACAACTCATGTACGTTATTACATATAATAGAAAATGTCCCTATTACATTTTATTCAAATGTGCAAATGTATATTTGTGCAAAAGTAAATGACGTGGAAAAGCATGTATCAGTAACCGTAAACGGTTTATTGTTTTATCGCATTATTTCTTCGAGATTCGGTTTGTTTTGATAAAGTATAAACCCTTTTCACTCCCATCACTTTTCAAATCTACACGTCAGTATAGAAAATAAACGAATACTGTATTCTTCAATCTCCTTAACCGACCTTAATATTTCGGTTTTTAATTTAGCTAAACTGAAAACTCCTACAATAAAAGTTAAATGAAAATTTAATTAGTTCTCTGGTATCTGCATTCATTCTAATTTGAAAAAAAAAATTCCAGATAGAAATTAAGCAATTTTCGACGTTTTACAGTTTATTAGTGTCTATAATCAGCTTCCTCAATAGGTAGCGCGCAATAGCAGTCAATGTTTTAAGGTATCAAAATTAAATTCGCTGTTTAAATTTAATTTACTGATAAATATTAAAGCAGATGAAGTTTTAATAAAATTATTTGGTAGAATTTTGGAAAAGAGTATTAAATTTATCGTAGGTATTATAAATTTACATATTTGAAATGAATTTTAATTTATCTACCAAAAGTTTAAAATCACAATTTTGTTGTCATTGCTAATATTAAAATTAGAGTATTAGGAAGTCAAAAATATTTGACTTTGATTTTTAATTCCACTATACGGTCTCTACATTTTAATGTCATTAACTTTATATTAGAGAATAGGGAATATTACTATGTTTTATTCGTTGTTTTATTACACTTTTCTGTAGGATAACAGAAATTACTCAATTCTAATTACAATTAGTAAATTGTCTTCTTCCCCTAACTTTAGAACTTTGCACTATTATTTCCAACTGTGCAATGTGCATCTACTCTATTGATTCTGATGTGAACACATTCTAGTAAGGTGTTAACTTTGCTAAATGTATTTGCCAATTGTTAATCGGGACCAACACCAATATAAAAGTAATTACCGATAATTATAATGGAACAGAAGGAGAATATTAGAAATGTGAATTATTATAATAATTTAATTTAAATTGCAAAGTTTCGAAAACTTTGTGTTTTATTAATTAGCTAATCTTGATTCTTAATTAGTGCAATAAAATTATAAATATTTTTGTAATTTATTTTGTGGTATTATACGAGTGCTAATAGTGTTCAACAATTAACACTAATTAGATTTAAGATAAAAGTGGAAAATAAACATTTAGATGCCAAGTATTCAGAATCACAATAGAAAACCTTTCTAGTTTTAATAGCAATAAAGAGGAAACTAAATTACCCTTACCTGTAATTAAGTACAAAGATAACGCGTGATTTCGCTAATAGAACAGTTCCAAAGCAAGAACACAAAAGAAAACCGGCAGATTTATTTGCAAATTAAACTCTTGTGCAAAACAGGCTATCTAATGTAAAAATTTTAATATAAACGCAAAGATAAAAAATTGACTATTTGAACATTTTTTATAAAGCCATAAAAATGTATTCAACAAACACAATTTTTGAAATTTACATAAATTTTAATATCTAATTTAATTAATGTTTACTTTATAACGACAAAATTGAAGTAACCTCAGAGTTTCTAACAACCATCAATTTGCTAATCAGTTGATGAAGATAAGGAAAACTATATAAAAATATTAACAAAAATTAAGTTTAATACGACATTTTATTACATTTTCGAAATGAGCTGCAATTAAAACTCTTTCCAAAGCGCAAAAGCGTGTCTAATTTAAATATTAAACCGCTTTTACTTTAAATTACTTTGTCCTTGCACATAAAAAAAGGGTTTCTATATTTGACTTGCTGCACGCGTAATAACCCCGTTTTATTAAATTGTACTTTAGAGGTTTAATGATAAAAAATCTTGTAAATTAATTTTTCACTTTATGCCTTTGTGGTCAAAATGTTAGGCATCAGTTGCCGCAATAACACGGAAGAATATGTACATTACACCATTTCGGGCAAGTATTAAATATTTTAAAATTACTATAATATCGGCTTAATTAATTTACTTACATAATATGCTCAAAATTTATAATTGAGATGTTTTCCCTGTGATAGATAACTACTTACCTACTAATCCTGAGCGCTTCAACTTAGTGATGTTTCTATTTATTGTATTCGCGTATATTGTTATCCTAGGATTATGCTCTGTAATTAACCAGCGTAGGTACTTTGTTACGTGCTGATGTTATTAAAATTGCCATTAAGGATTACGAAAGAATAATTGTTATTGTAAGGTATCAATTAATTAATGTTACACTTTTGTTTTATAATTAATTTCAATCTTGATATGAATTATGCAAATATATTATTTTAATATTAAATTGTATTATAAAATGTTCACTCTGGCGTAGTAGTAATTAAAATTATTAAAATAAACAGAAATCGATTAAATTTTAGTAGACAGTAATAAAACTTTGACAAGTGCTATAACACATTTATAGGTCCTATAGTGAAAGTAATAAATTTCATCGTAAATCGACCACCAAATCAACGCTAAATTTAGTTAATTCCAGAGTTGAGGACATAAATCAATTGAAAGTCAATGTGGAAGAACCGACAATCAATTACCAGCAACGCTCGGTTCTAAAACAATCCACAAACACTCAGATCCATTATAAAATGAAGCTCAGCAGTAGCGACAATGGACTCAGCGGGAGCAAAATGGCGGCAAGGTTATAAATGTAGTTTCCATTATAATTGAAGCGACGGTCCCGAACTCGCCAGCACGTCGTTAAAACTTTTGGGATTATAGTTAAAAATACGAATGTTTTAATTTTTAAAATATGGAAGCACTTTCTAAATTTTCCTTCTTGCAATAAACGCGATGGTTTATCCTACTTAATTTAATTTTTTAAACTACAAATTGATTGCCTATTTTGCAATTACGTTGAATTTATAAAATTTTAATTAACAATTTATGATTCATCTCAGATTCAAATTTAAAGTAATTTGCATTATTTTACAATTTTCTTTCTCATATCAAACTTTCGCAATTTTATCATTATTTAGCGATACCGTCGACAGCTCACGGTAGGGAGCATGACAATCCCGTACATATAATATCATTATTTTGGAATAAATTAAAATTCAGGATAAAAATTTTTTCTAGCTCATAGTGTAGACTGTGGGGTAGGAATTATAGCTTGGATGCTTCACTAAATTTTATGAACGTTATTTACAATCAGCAGTGGCATAAAATTATAAAGTTTTCGTATAGTTTTCAATAATTCTCAACCAAGATAATTTTTATTTAGCGAGCAAATGCTAATGTAAATAGGCATGTTTAGTGAGTAAGTTGGTTGTGAAAAAATAATAAAATGAAAATGTAACTTCTTATTTTCTACAAAAAACGTTCTTTTATTCTATTTTATATTTTTGCCGTCTTCGCATCATACATTTCCAATAATAATTTTGCACTCTTTACAGTCTCCAAGAGGGTACCTGAAGGGTTATCTAGGGTGTCCCTACTATTTCTTATCCATAAGCCATTTCCCCCGACTCTAATTCCCCTATTTCTCGGCGTCTCCGAGTGGATCACTGAATTCTGCGGTCGTAGCATATAACTATGCTCTGGAGAATTCTATTTCAGATCCTTTGGTTATTACTGTATCTAGCGCTTTCAATGTTATAAAATGTACTTATCAAGGCTGCATGTAAAGCATAGATACTGATGATATACGTTGCAATAAAATTTTGTATTACGAGATGAAAAAATAAAATTTTTAGGGCTCATTTGAGCAACGTCATTTTCATTTATCAATTACGTGAAAAGTGCCAATGTTACTACCAAATTAATATTGCGAATAACATCCGACAATACTAACTTTCGTCCCGCAACTCTCATAATGTTTAATAATATATATTTAATAACTAACCTCGAAAATTTTCTTCTTCAAGGTCAAAATTTTCAAAAAAAAGGTTGCAATTTAAACAAATTTCCGATGATCATACGATTTAAGTCTTTCTTAATTTCTTGAAAAAAACATTCTAAAACTCTTTATCGAATTTGTTCTAAACTTTATGATCACACCATTCTATCATTAATCTGTGATTGTGCAGTTTCCTGCCGCACATCGTACGAATCATTACTTAGATTGGTATAAAATAAATAAATCACTATAGAAAGAATTAGAATGACTTAGAAATTGTCTTCATCATTATTTGCAATGTATTTTAAGTTTTGCAAATTTGCGTTTTAACTAAACCGAATAAATAATAAATGTTAAATATTTACACTAAAATTGGTGCATTAAACTACATAAAAATGATTTGGTTCACTGGTCATAACGTTTTGCTGTGAAAGCAAATCAATAGATAACACCGAGTCATGTCTTTTTCAGAAATTCTTTTATTTTAAAATTAAATGAAAAATTACACGAAAGTTCTACAAGAGATAAGTAAATAAATGGAATTTATTAATATTAATAGTCCGTAAGTGGTATTGAAGTAATTTGTTTATGCAAAACAAAATCGGTTAACCGATGTTTTATAAAGTGCCATAAAAGATAAGGGGATGCTACTCAACTAGGTATAAGTGCTGTGGAAATCCTCTCGTGAGGGCATGAGAGATCTATAATCTTTGAAATGACCAGTTTAATTGCTTTGATTATGATGAAAATTACAATCAGTTAATAAAGATAAAGAAAGTTAGTCGTACAAATTTTGTACCACGTAGCGTATGGAATATTGACTCTTTTTGTAAAATAATAAACCAGAATCCTTACCATAAATAAAAGAACGAAAAGCTAATAGAACTCGAACCGCTTGTGTCAAAAAGACTTTCCAGATGGTTGAATATAACTGCAGACAGTTAACTATAAAATAATTCTTTGCTAGATTGGAACCAACACAAAATCGAATTAAATTTTCTCTATTTAAAACCTTTAAAAACATAAAAATTATTGTTAGTTTTCTCAATTTATGATCTTCAATTTAATTCTCAAAACGACCTATTAATGTGTTAACTTACTGTGTTAGAATGCAGTCAGAAATGATGTTTTCTTATTTTCCATGTTGAGGTAGGATTTACATTATGTTATAAACCTTGTTCATGCATTAGAAGGATTATAAGATTGTAGAAATGTGCAAAATTTGGTTAGGAAGTTTTAAGTTGCGGTTGCCCTTGCGTCAACTCTAATTTTGGAATTACAAATGTTATCTATTAGACAAAGTTGTTAAGTGCTTCCAAGTTTATATTACACTTACACTTTTTATTATTCTACCTATCTACTATAGAGAAAATTTATTTTAAATCTTGACAAGTGCACAAATTCTATTAAAATTGCTATAAGTAATTGCCGAGCAGTAAAATTAATGATAAATTTAATTTTAACCATTGCTAAAAACTTATGTTAATAATTTGTTTTGCTTCTACTAAAAAAAATAAGTGACCGAAATCGCACGTTCTATACTAATTTCTGGTTAAAGTATTTAATATAATATTTAAATAAATAAATCAATTGGTATATTTATGTTTGCATGAAGAAAAATTACAAAATCCTGAAGTTGTGGGATTATTTATATAACTTTGATAAAATTCCTCGTCATTAGGAGTAAATTTTTTATTTTAATAAGTTTAATTTTTAATTATTTTGATCTTATACTATAAACACCCTTAAGAGTTTAATGATCGATAGCATAAATGATCATTTCAAACTTTAGGTGAGCGCTACTTCAGCAAACTTGTCTTTATAAATGTCAGAAAAGACAATTTCTTACAATTTTTGCATTAACGACTTTCTCTGTCAGTTGAATAGTTTTGGAATCATCAGTCTTTCTAGCATTAGGCCCTTACGCCTGTTACGACTTCACCGATGCTTCCGCGGCCTTTCTATGTTCTTTCTTTCTCTAGAATTATATACAAATGCCTGTTTTCGTATTCTATTTTCGTGCATACGGATTAAATATTCTTTCCAGAAACAGTAACATGCAATAAAAGGTATATTTCAAAAGTTTCAATTTTTTATAATAAAATTACTTAATGGATAAATTACAACAAAATATATTTCCAGTTTATATTAGCAAGCAATTATATATTATTCTACTTGGTGTGTAGAAAATAATTTATAGTCTAATCCGAGAATATTTCAGAAGTAATCTAGTTTTGGAAATCTATCATTTATTCCAGTGGCAGCTCGTGAAATTTTCCACTGGGAGAGCACAAAATTAAAAAAAAAAATATTTTGTTTTTATTTATAATGAAAAACTCTATCTTTCTACCCTTATTGTTAGAAAAATGTTCAATTACTTTATCATCATAATCTGGTATTCCTCGAACAAAGTTTTTTCAATAAACAATCTGCCAGAGCATTTAATATGCATTTAATTTAATAGCTTTGAGAAATCAATTCATCGCATCGGGTGCAATATTTAATTTGGTTTGTAATTCTGTCACACTGATAAAATTTAATTTTATAAAAAAAATAGATAAAATTTGTTTTATATAACCTAATGGTTTAATAAGAAACCAGAATCGTTCACAAATTGATTCTTCATACATGTAACGAAATATTACAACTAATTGTTGTTGATTTGAATAACCTTTTTTTTAATTAATTTTTACATGTTAAATAAATGATCTGTAGTTTTGTCCGCTTCTATAGCTAAAAAATTTGCTGAGTTGATTTGCTTGATGACTTCACTTTTATAAACTGCAAATATTGCGTCTAGTGGTTCGTTTTGTATCGTTTTTGAAGTTCCTTTAAATAATTTTGCTTCTTTTATATAATCGAATCGAATTCAGCAGCAAAATCTATGAAACCCAAATAAATACGATAATCGATAATATAATCGAATATCGATAATCATTAACACATTATAAGCAATTTATGCATTTATATATGATGTAAATAACTTCACCGTTAGTAACCCACGGAAATTTTTCTTTTTTTAACAACAAACAATAAAAACAAAATAGTTTATTAGTAATATGTATATTGCACAAATTGTATATTAAATACTTCATACATTTTAAAAGTAAAAACATAAAAACACAACTTGTAAACTAACTAAGCAACACGTCATACACTTCTGGTGTTATGAACCCAACTGATTACCGATAAGAGTTTCTTAGAGTGTGACCCGTTTTCAACCTGTCGGTCAACTTTAAAAATGCATTTTAGTACATAACAACTTGACTGTCGAGCACTGCCGTTAGCTAGCGTTTGGGTGACGATTTGCGTGACTCTATTATAATAGTTTGTTGGAATAAACTACAAAATAATGTAATATAAAATTTATTTTTTAAATAATCAATAATTAATTAAAAATTAATTAGAAAATAAATAAAAATTAATTCAAAAATAAATAAAAATTAATTAAAAAATAAATGAATTATTTTAAGCTAAGCCTTGTTGTTGGTATTGGGATGGGAGGGTACGTGCCCCTGTGCCCTTTAAGACAAGCCGCCACTGATTTAATCTAAAAACCGTTACATGCCGACAAAGAAAATTATACAAATTATCAAAAATAAACACACATTTTTAGGGTCAAGAAAAATATTTGAGATCTGTTAAATTTGGCAGAAAACAGTTGTTAATTGTCGGTAGAGTTTTCTTTCACAAACAATTATTTAAAAATTGAAAAAGCTTATGTTCTTGATCTAAAGTAATAATTTATTTTTAAACAATATCTCGAATTTCAAAGTAATCAGTTCAGCTAAATTTACACATCTGCTATCTAAAGAAAAACCGATGCCGCTTTACAAAACATTTTCTTATTTATATTCATTGAATTATTTATTAATAATGAAACTCTTGAAATAAGAGTAAGTACCTTTGTAACAATTTTTATTTGAAAAGGTGGTATTTATAGTAAGTACTGCAAAGCGAGATCTCGGATTTTGCAGGGTATTGTCATCAAGACCCATTCTAGCATGAAGAGGCTGCGGCTGTCAAACAGTGGACGCAAGGGAATCTACGATAGCTCGTCGATAGTTGAAAAGATGAGGTGCTGATTTGTCCAGTCTCACGGGGCTTTCTTCTATTGCTGGACTTCCCAGCGGAGTCGCCTTCGATAACGCCAATAAGATACGTTTTCAATTTACGAGTTTCAATTCAAAACATTTACACTTTGTCAGTTTCCTTCACTTGACGTATGGAAATCGAATTACACCTTTCAGTATATTTGATCCGATAAATATTTTTTATAAAAAAATCATACGAAAAAATAATAAAGATAACATTATAATATTCATTCATAATAATACTTAATACAGTGTATTATAAATTATTAAACAACATAATTAATATTATAATAATTAAACCTAACAAAATGTTAAAAAAATAAAATTTTTCACTGTTAAGTACAGAAGTAAGTACTACAAAGAAAACATAATATTTAAAAAATGCTAAAATGACAATAATTTACATTTAACAGGATTGAACTTAGAATAAACGAGAAAATAGAATTCTAAAAAAATTACGCTATAAAATAAAAATAGAAAAACTCTGTAACATAATATAAGGGCCCCTATTTCACGATTATTATTGATCCTCAGTCATGTTTAACAGTAAAAATAACAAGTGAGAGCAAATATACCAAACAAAATTGAAAAAATTAAAAATTTAAAAAATCAAGAAATTAACTAAACTTATGTTACAGAGTTTTTCTATTTTTATTTTATAGCGTAATTTTTTCAGAATTCTATTTTTTTGTTTATTCTAAGTTCAACTCTGTTAAATGTGAATTATTGTCATTTTAGCGTTTTTTAAATATTATGTTTTCTTTGTAGTGTGTATTCTGTACTTAACAGTTAAAAATTACATACTACATACTACTTAATACCACAAAAATACTTAAAAATTCTAAAACTTTTTTAAGTAAATTTCTATTTATAATTAATATTGCATTAAAAATTAAAAGGTTAAATAGCCATTCAAATAAACCATTGCTGAAATATGAAAAAACTTTAATTTTTATCCAAAAAAATTTAAAATCAGAAATATTTTAAAAAAGGCAGATAGAATTAGTTTGATAATTTTTTGCGCTGGTGGTGTATAACATCTTATCTAATTTTGCATGGAAAAGTCGTCATTTGCAAAACAAATCTATTACTCAACGATTTTTATAAAATATTAATATCCATTATAAAGCGATTTATAAAATTGTTATGACAATAAGTTACTTTGAATATGATTTTTGATGCCCGAAATTTGATAAAATGTTTCTTCTTATTAATTTTAATTAAAGAACGATGTGTTCCCGTTTTCGATTTTAAATGAAAAATGTAATTTGAAAAATATGATTTAATTTTATATTTGTAAAAGTTTAGTATTGAAGCATTGCTACCTTATGTCGAACTGATCGGTTACAACTGCTGTTTAATCTACAAAAGCATGTTCAAATTTTACAAAGTCTAGTAAATATAAGATTGAGATACAACATTAGTAGATAATAAAAAGTACGTATCTTAGCAACGTACATTCTTCTTTTGTAAGCGTGTCTAATTCACTAACTTTACTACATTTCTAAATCTTGCTGAGGTTTACTATTAGCTCAATAGAGCGAAATTAGAAAATATAAAGAGACAAAAATAAACTAAGCCAATGAAAACTTGAAATTAACTTGCTTATTCGTTAAAAATGTTTTGCGGTATAATACCAAATTCACTTTCTCGTAAAACCGCATTTTTCTAAAAGAAATTATCAAACTAAATACAAACACTTGTAACATTTGTATACTCGTACTATAATACAATATAATATATATTGTCGTGTTACAATAGATATTTTCGATACAAGTTAGGAAAACTAACATTTTTCCATTCAAGGCGGAGGTTGACGATCGAGGCCGAAGGCCGAGATTGTAAACCGAAGCCGAGAATGGAAAAAATAGTTTTCCACGAGTATCGAACAATATTTTTTCTAATTATGTTTCAAAAAGAACTAATAACATTTCTCATTTCTCAAGAAAAAAGATAGGCGTTTATACTATAAAATTTTTATATTTTGCGGTTGGTAGCCCATTATAGACAGTAGGTAGGTCATAGATAGTAGCCATTACAACCTGAACAGGTAAGTGACCACGTTTTTTTTATGGTTATACAATTTGTGTGGCGAATTTTAAGTGGCAGTGATGTTAATTTTGGAGTGTCCACGTCGAAAACTGATCCGAGCGCAGTTAAGACTTTTAATAATTGTTCTAATGTAACCGTTAATGTATATTATAAATAAAGTAGATTAGAACTTTTTATTTCTTTCCCGCACACTTTCACAAGTGTGTGGAAAAGCACAAGTGTGCACTAGGGCGGAAAAGTAGTACTTTTCCGCACACTTTTGAGTGTCAAAAAGTGACACTTTTTGGAACATAATTAGAAAAAGTAATTTTTGACCGCTACTGATACTTCTAGTAAATTTTTTAAATTTTAAGTTTGTTATATTAATTTTTGTAAAGTAAAAAGTAAATTAAGGTTGGAGAAAAATTCAGCAAAGTGAAGATTTTTTTGCCAAATATGGCCGCCGGGGCGTATGTTTTGGCTCTTGAATTTTTAAATAATAGTTTTTTTTTAGATTGCAAAATTTTGAGTATTGTAGTTTGAATATTGTTGGAAAGTTTATTTTTAGTCGAATTTGACCGCAACCGAGATTTATTGTGAGTTTTTTTTGGATTATATGTTTGATTAATAAAGAAGATGATTTTTTGATAACAATTTTTTGAATACAAATATAATTTAGGAAGTTAATTTTAATTTGGAAATATAAAATTGATAGAAACCACATTTGGATTGATAATTTGAAAATATCTATATATAAGTTCGGTCCTCGAGGCGAATATAAAAATGTTTACAATTTAAAATAGAATTCTAGTATTTTTTTTTGCTCGTTTAAATCATTGCAGTATATTACATTGTTAATATTTAAATATTTCAATAATTGATACGGAAGTTAAAATAGAGCCAATAAAGCTACTATTTTTATTTTATTATGTTTTTTAAGCCTAAACTAAGATATTTATAGGTAGAATATCGCTTGGAAAAAATTAATTTTGAAAAACTAATAGAATATGAAAAATAGTAAATATCAAATTTGTAAATAGAAAACACAAGGTATAGAACTCGAATAACCATAATAGTTCTTAGGCTACTATATTGTGGTGTTACAAAATGGTTCGCACCCACCTTGTACAATTTTGTAAAAAATTTCATTTTTGTAAGTTGTAATTTTGATTAAATTATTAGACAGGTGGGGGAAAATCGACGGAAATACGAGGCCTTTTGCCGATAGCAACCGCCTGAGCCTGTCGTGCGATTTTGGCTCAAGGCAGATTTTGAGATTTTTTTGATTTAAAGTTGGAATTTATGCGAATGCATTATTGCGCTTTGTTTGAAATTGTGAGTAATAATTTGATATTAAATAAAGTAAGTTTTATGCAATTGCATTACTGCGTATTTGTGAATTTTAGAATTATTTTGGATATTTGTGATAATTTGCTACCGAGTAGTAGTGAAGAGACTTGGTCGATTGATTTGAAAGAAGAGTATTTGGAATCATAATTTTGATTTGGAATGTCGTAAATTTGAAAATTAAAAATTGCATTTGAATTTGTAGAAATTAAAGAGTTCCATGCACAGCGAAATTTAACAATTTTACATTTCAAAAATTTTTGGAAACGATTCAGTGATATTTTTTTTATAAATTATATCATTACAATATATAATACAGCTACCGTCTAAGTAGCTTTATAGTTTTTGTTTAATTGATGTGTTTGATCTATTTCTTTATAATTTTTCTTTAACATAATTAGGCGAGCAAATAATTCAATATTAAAAATTTAGAATTGGAATCCTTATAGTACGTGAATTATATATATATACACCGGTATAAAGATATGGGGTTCTTAATTTTGAGGTACTTCTAAACCAAGTTAAAATTCAAATCGTAACTAAGCACAAATAATTTTGCAGAAAATCGTACGAAATAAAATAAATAATATTATATTGGCGAAAGAAATGAAAATTAATGTCAAGAAAATTTTTTCAATAATGCTAAAAAACATTTTAAATGAAACTTTACAAAACGGAACAAATAAAGCATCATTGTAAAAACTTTAAAAAGATTCTAAATGTTGTCAAGATCTTCACGATAATCTTGTAAATGAAGTTTCGAAACACCCAAGGGAAATTAAAATACTATTAATTTTGTAGATTCAGGAATTCAATTAAAAGAAAAAATATTAAAAAAACTACTAAAGCAGCTCGTTTTTATTTAAATTATAAATTATTGTTCTACAGCGTTGATAAACCTTAAAAATATTTATCTACTACTGTTCTGAAAAGTGCAGTTTCAACATTCATTTGCTTTACGAAATAACCTACTTTATAAAAATAAATGTTAAAAGTAATGTGTTGGTTTAAAATGTTCAATTTCAATGTGATTTGTTAATCAGTTAAACTTAGTTTAAAGTCAGTAAAATCAGTTAAATATTTATCATATCAAATTACGCATTTCTCATTGGCTCTTTTATTTATTATTGAACCAATTATAGTTTTCTGAACTAATCAAAGCAATATAATGTTAAATTAATTAAACTGTGACAAAAGTCCAGTGACGTAATAGTCATACCATAATTCAATTAATATTTTTTAAATTTCCAAAAAGAATGATCGAATATAAACTTTTGTATAATCTTCGGGTTTTTTTTAACAGATTGGTTTTAAGAATTTAGCCTGCACTATTTTTTAATCAGGATTTGGATTAACATATACATATAAGGTTCAAATAAATATCAGTTTATGTAAACCGATGGGTTACGTGGTATCTAAAGTAAAAGTTATTTTAAAATGTATAGGTACATCTACTAAGTAAGTAAACGGTCGCATTAAAAATTTTTTCGTGATTAATCTATGATGGTGAATTAATATAAAAAAGCATAGATTTTTCTACTTTTTTTATTACTTACAAAATTACGATATTTGTTGCAGTGAAATACAAGCCAAAGCGAGAGTAGTAAGGAGCCAGAGACTTCCAAGATCCTGCAAAAATGTGCAAAGGGTCCTGGAAGTCGAATAAAAACAGCTTGCAAGGTAATTTTAAATAAAATAGTTTTAATCCCTGTATATAATTTAAGTTGTTACGTTTTCCTAGTTTTAAGTTTTACGACCACAATTTTACCAATTTTTAAAACATTTAACATTTTACAAAATTTCGGTCGGAATCTTCGGAATTTTACCAAGGAGGTCACAAGTTCTCTGTTCGAGGAAGTTTTATCATAACAACAACAATTCTGAAGAATGGCAAAGCCGAAAAGACGTACTTCATTTTCCAAATAAAAAATTACTGCAACATTGCGGCTTTTCATATGTGGCTCATATGGAGCAGTCAACGCCAAAAATTTTATTTCCGAAAATTATATAACAACTTCCTCTAATTTTCGATCTTAACCTCGGAGGAATCGAGAGTTTTTATGTTTAGTGATCAAGTCGTGTTAACTTGCACATCACAAAATTGATATTTAAATTAAAGAATATTGATGGTTGGGATGCTGTTCTTAAGGGACCAGGAAAATAACAAAAAGTAATAAGTTAGTCAGCAATGTGACCACCAAACTGTCGAAAGTTAAGTTAAGTTAAGTGTCATTCACATCCAAGTAACGTACGTAGCGGACATACAAGACATAACGTACAAAACATAGCAAATGAGTTGCCATTCACATCAACATAGAAAACATAGAAATGTAAAGAACGCTCACGCGTATTTTCACCTAATCGGTTGACTACGTTGTCGGTTTCTCTACGATCGTAGAGGAACGGATACGAATGTATCAGATCTATAAATTTTCCGTCAACCATAATTAACCAAATATCAATAAAAAACTAACGCACAAGAAACACACGACACGCTGTAATTTAACCTAAAAATTTAAATGTCGGAAGTGTAAACTTCACCTTAAAATTTAAAATTTTAAAACGAAGGTGTTGCCTTGTAAAATGAACGCATCTCATTGGTCAAACATAGAAAACATGACGTAGAAGTTGAAGTTGACCGAACTCTTTGTTACGTTACTTCATGTCAGCTATGTTTTGTACGAATGTCACTGGTAAGCGTTTGAAACCACGCATTTTAACTTTTTTCGCGTTATGTCTTGTATGTTCGCTACGTACGTTACTTGAATGTGAATGACGCTTTAGTTTCCGATATAATTCCGAACAAGACGGTTGATGAGATAAGTTCGAGTGCAACCAAGGTTGACCAAACCAGGTCAAGTGAAATCTCAACCCTTGTTTTCGAGTGTCTTCGAGTTGTGCAACCAGTGATACGAAAGCTAAGTTTCAGAAGGAGATCCGACCGAAGAAAGGCGAAAACAAGGCGGGTGTATTATTTATTTAAAATTGTTGTTCTCCTTATTGTTAATATTTTTTAATTTGTTTTAAGTTATAATTTTTATTTTAAGACTTTTATTATCGTATTTAACTATAATTTAGATTATTGGCGCCCAACAAATAAGTCGATTATTTCGAGTCTCAGCACGAATAATCTATAACGGAGGACACAACATTATGTAATATTTTATCAAAAATTCCAATAACTATTTCATGTTCTATAATAATTAAGAGTGCAGTTGGTCTCATTTTTGAGATGATATTATTAGTATTAATTTTGCAATGCAAATTATTTACATTTATTTTCGTACTTATTAATAAATGTAAAAAAGTGTTGCTACATTTTTGTTTTAATTAGATAAAATACAATAATTAAAAAATGAAGTTCGTTGTCCAAAAAAATCACGTACATAGAAATAGATGGAGTTCTTGATCCATTTTCAGGACTGCAAGCGGTAAATGCAAATCAATATAACAAAATGAAAGCCACAAAAAAAAATCAATAAATAATCAATAAATGGTTCGAAACGTCGACTAGCTCAATATTGTAGTTTTATTTTGTCCACAATCCTAAGAACTCAAAAATACAATAAGGCAACTAAACCAATAATTTTAAATTTTACGAAATCACACTTTTTTAATAACAAATAACCAAATAATGAAAAAATAATATTACAAGAAGTAAATTATCTTTCATGTTGCTATTTATCATTTTTTGTGGGACCCTTACTTTTAGAGCACATTGTAAAAAGTTTACGTTGAGATTTGATTTTCACAAAAAAGCGAAATATATAATATATGTGCGAATGTTTTACAGAGGTATTCGTTTTTCGCATCTAACTCATTTCTCAAAGCGAAATATTACTTCTTAAAAAAATTATATTTCAATCAATCTTAGACCAAACTGGACAAATTTTATTGTTTAGGAAGCTTTATAATTATGTATTTAAGCTAAATTTTAATTTACAACATTTTTGACTAAACTTTAGCATAAATTTGTTAATACGTTTGTGACTACTGCATTTTTAACAATAAAAAAACAGTGATATTGACAATTGAGATTTTGGCAATTTTAGTATGTTGTTTAGTTTACCGGCTTGAAGATCACATAAGCCAATTATCAGACTTACAATATTTTCTTCTAGGTTTGAACTAAATTTCACTTAAAAAAACTGAGTTGAAACGGTTGGTCCACGTTTGCTAAGATTTTTGTTTTCTTTTTTCATCTATCACCGTCAACTTTGAAATCTTATATTATAAATAAATTGATTTTTAATATCTCGTTTTCAAGTTAAAAATATTTTAACTTTCAATTACAAAGAATGCATAATTTTTTATAATAAAAATTAATTTTTTGCAGGTAAAAGATGTTCGGTGGACAAGTTAGGCAGTTCAAATTTTACTAAAATTACAGAGAAGTACACGTGTTCAACGAATGGAAGTTGATCATCATTAAAGATTAATATTGCATATCTACCATTCTTGAAAAATTAAAAAAAAAATAAATCTCTTTGAATTTGTAATTGTTAGACTTAAAAACATAAATTACGTACTCACCGTAAAGATTACTCATTTCTGATGCTAAATTTTATTTATTTTTAAAATTTGCCTATAGCAAAATCTACATTAATTTTCAGTTTATTTTTTAGCTCAAGTCAAAGAAAAACGATCAAGAAAACACAATTGAAATGATTTTGAAGAGCTGTGCGAAACTTTTCTAATGTTAAAGGTATCTTTTTATTTGAAACAACCACACCGGAAATCGTAGCAATTAAAGTTAAAACTTTTAACGAGATTATTTTTAATAATTTATTTTAACAAGCCCAAATTTGTTTAAAAATTATGTACTAATTAAATCGTAAATTTTTGTCAAATGGCGTATTGTAGAGTTAAGCAAGATGCTGCATTAAGATTAGGATTACTTACGAGTACAGTTTTCTCATGTTGTTACAGGTTGTATGTAGTAAATAGTTTACTCACCTAAAACAAAATGCCACATTAATTATTTTAAATTAAAAAAATCTGTAAATTACATGTAATTTATACATAATATACACTACCGTCGGAAAGTTTAATTAACTTATAATTTTAAAAGATTTAATTATTTTAATGCTAATATTAAGAAAATAGGTAAATAACTATTGATTTTATATCATATAACAATTAAATTATTATTGAAAAACATTCATAAATTTATTTTATCAAAATATCTACCTTTCGCACATATTACTGCGTTACAAATTCGGGGCGATTTTTTTATTAAATTAATTAAATAATCCGGTGAAATCTGTTTCCACACATCTTGCAGATATTTTCACATTATATTTTCATTTTGTGACAGGTGTTATTTAATTTTTCGGTACGATTCGTTCTACAAAAGCTAGATTTGTAAAAGATCGGGTGACTGGGACGGGCGAACCATTATTTGCGGTACGCGACAACTCGGCTCTGGACAACTCGGCACCGGACAACTCGGCACCGGACAACTCGGCACCGGACAACTCGGCACCGGGAAAACTCGGCACCGGGCCAACTCGGCACCGTACATCTCGGCACTGGACTACTCGGCACCGGACAACTCGGCACCGGACAACTCGGCACCGGACAACTCGGCACCGGGAAAACTCGGCACCGTACATCTCGGCACCGAGACTAGGGTGTTACGGTTCAATTTTGCTATAATGGAATTTAAATTGTTTTGTAATAATATTCGAAAAGTGTCATGTTAATTCACTTTAAAAAGTACATGCACATTAGGTGCATTTACACACACAATCCCGGCTTGAACGCGTTCTAGCACGCGGGCCAGGATTGTGTGTGTAAATGCGACGACGTGCCACGTTCCACTCCAAACGCCGTTCCAAAGATTACAATATAATATTTGTTTATTCTTTTTTAAAAGCGTTCTTAATGTTTCAGAAATATTACTTCTTACGATATTTTACGCAAAATGTAATTTGTGTAAGGTTTTGTAAATTCATTATCGATAATTTCGGAGGTTCTAAGTAAATAAATAAACTGCATTCTTCTATTATTAATTTAATAATTGACTGCTTAGATATAGGATGACACTAAGCACCCAGGTATCCGTTCAAATTGTTTTGCGAAACTAATTTTTGGTAATTAATAATAAATATACAAATACAAATCTTACAAAATATCGTAAGAAGTAATATTTCTGAAACATTAAGAACGCTTTTAAAAAAGAATGAGCAAATATTATATTGTAATCTTTGGAACGGCGTTTGGAGTGGAACGTGGCACGTCGTCGCATTTACACACACAATCCTGGCCCGCGTGCTAGAACGCGTTCCAGCACGCGGGCCGGGATTGTGTGTGTTAATGCACCTAATGTGCATGTTATCATTGTTGATAATAATTTTTGTTGAAATTTAAAATTTTTAAAGTGAATTAATATGCCACTTTTCGAATATTATTACAAAACAATTTAAATTCCATTATAGCAAAATTGAACCGTAACACCCTAGTCTCGGTGCCGAGATGTACGGTGCCGAGTTGGCCCGGTGCCGAGTTTTCCCGGTGCCGAGTTGTCCGGTGCCGAGTTGTCCGGTGCCGAGTTGTCCGGTGCCGAGTAGTCCAGTGCCGAGATGTACGGTGCCGAGATGTACGGTGCCGAGTTGGCCCGGTGCCGAGTTTTCCCGGTGCCGAGTTGTCCGGTGCCGAGTTGTCCGGTGCCGAGTTGTCCGGTGCCGAGTTGTCCAGAGCCGAGTTGTCCGTGTCCGGGCAAAACATCCCCAAACTATAGCACTGCACCTCCATTTTCTTTCGGTAGGCACTAAACACTGCTCTGTCATTCGATCGCTGGGTTTACATCGAACATGCACACGTCTTCTAAAACCAAATATTTCGAATTACTTCGAAGTACTTTTTACCATTGTTTTATCGACTAATTCGAATGTTGACAAGTACAAAAATGTCTGTTTTCTTTAAAAAATGGTTTTAGAAATAGTTTTCTTACCGCTACACAATCCCTTAAACCCCCTGAAACCTGCCGCCAACAACCGCGTTTTAACAGTTGTAACAGAAATTGGTTTATCTCGAATTTTATTCACTCTGTCGGTTATTTCGGGTGAAGTAAGTAGTCGATTACGTTTACATGTTGTAGCAATACAATTTTTTTCGACACTGGTTGCCACACGGGGCCGTCCACTGCGTTTCCTAACACTTCGCTGTTCGGTTTCTCTTCTATGCGATGTGGTGTAATGCACCCCTTTGCAAGATACATTTAATCTACTTGAAATTTCATGTTCTATTAAACTTTTATTATGTGTAATGCACAAATAGTAGCACATTTTTCAATTGATATTTGATTTCTTTTCATAATTTTTCAAAAATTTAACGATATTTATAAAAATTAAGTGCAATTAAATTCACTACCTCAACAAGTAAGTTCTAAACTAAACTATACAAATAAATCACTTTTCAGGAGTTGTCGGTACCTAGTAGTAATAAAAAAAACAATAAAACCACATCTGGCTAAAATTTATTTGTGTTTTACCGAAACTTAAAATGCAGGTAAGTAATATCGTAAAGTAATAAAATTCAGTTTTGTGAAATGTGTTTAAATAAAACATTATGTTTAAGTTAAAATACTACCAAAAATACTGAAACACTATGTATTTATAATGGCAATCAAAAATATTTAATTAAAAAAATTATAAAAAATTAATAATTAAATATTTCAATTAATTAATGCTTGCTTCCAAACTTTCCGACGGTACTGTATTATGAGTGTTAATGCAAGGACGACATCCACCATTCCGCATAAAATGTACTTGTGCAAGTAACTGCATGTTCATTATACTAATTCTGTAAGATTATGTAGGTTGCAGACGTGTAACTAAAAAAGTTATTTTATTTCTTTAAAAAATATCTTAGAAAATTAAGTTGAAATCAAGTTGAATAAAAGAGTAATCTATCTTTTATAAGATTAATTCATTATTTTTTGCACATTTTTTTTATATATCTTGTTATTTCGGCTATTATACTTAGATAATTTATTGTTTTTGTCACAAGTTTTAGTTAAGACAAAGAATAATAGTTTTGATTTTGTTTTTCAGCACTTTTTTGACCTTAATGTATAACTTCAATTTTTTAAAAGTAAAGGGTTTTTTATTTTTCCAAAAAATAACAAAACAAATCGTTTTAAGTTTGCTGAATTAACATTTTTTTTTTATGAAAAATAATGCTCAGGGCAAATTACATTCTTGATGTTAATGCCCGCCACACGCGTAAAGTAGGATTAAGAGTTATAATATGAGATTAGGATTAACACAACATTTTTTGACTTTTTCCTCGACTATTTGAAAAGTTAATATAAGCTGTTTATATAAGCTGCAACTAGAAGATAATTTTAGGATATCCTATATCTATCTACCTTTAATTATAATTGAGATTAATATTATCGCAATCTAAATAGCTAATATTAATAATATAAATTACAACTTTAATTACTCAAATCAATTGATATATTATAAAATGGCATTGTAGTAAATTAACCGTTATCTTTATTAGATAATCAGCTTATAAAATTTTGTTGTTGTATGAAATTTATTTTAACCTACCCTTGTTTTGTGTTAATGAAGTCTCTAATTTTATTTTCTATCTGATGTAACAAAATATTAACTCAAAAAAACTTTTCATACATATAAATTTTAAAATTTGTTTATTACCAGCCTACCCACATGATAAGTTCTAACGCTTTAAATTGCCATCTTTTAATCGAATAACTTAGGTAGGTACTGCAAATTTAATTTGGGTTCCAATTTCGTTGGTGCTTTATGAAAATTACTATTTAAAATAAAATGATACCCCAAAAAACATTTATAATCATTAACGAATGTTTTACTACGTGCCTAATGGTAATCACCTCTCACTTAACTACATTTTAAAATCACTAATTACAAACTAATAGTTCAGTGTATAAAAAAACCTTAAATTGACAAAGCGATCAATTATTGGAAATGCAATTGTCGATTTATTTTCGTTAATTTTAATACAAATAAAATGTAAACTCGGTTTGGCATTTTTGAAATATTTGTGATGCCTTTGGTGTTGATAAAACTGCTGAACTACATGCTGACATTAGCTTGAAAAATTTCTCTCTGGGGATTCTAACCCACTGCAAATATCATGAAAGCTTGCTTACAACGTAGGAGAGCATCAGTTTATTTTATTAGTATTTACTATTATTGTTATATTATTATTTTAATTTTTATCAATTATTTTATTATTTTTTACTTGACTTTTATTAGATGATTAAGAAACAAAGAAAATATCAATTCACAGTAGCTTCTGCTAATGCTAAAATATATAGTATGATAATAATTATGGTATAAGGAATAGTAATAAAATTATCAATTACAAATCTCTGCGTCTATTAACTTCGCCAGAACTTAATTTTTTGGTAAACCAAAAATTAAATTATCTAAGGCACTACTTCTAGGATAATTTAATTACTTAAAGTTTCATTATTTAAAACAATTACTTACGGTACCTATCATAAAACGTTTAACTTGGGTCGTCTTTAAACTAAAATTGAGAAGGGCTGCTTTGTAAACTTGATTACTCTGTCAAAATGTCCATATGTTTTTAGCTGATTAGATATTTGTGTCATTGGCGAAGTAATTTCAATCAAAATTTACTGAAGCGATGGAGAGTAGGAATTTCCAATCCACATACTAAATTTTTCTTTATTATTTTGTATAAAATTTATAAGAAAAATTTGTTTAAAAAATCACCTTTCAAGTTTATCTGGTAAGTATTTATTGCTTATCAAAAGTTAATAACTAAATAAGTTAAATTTGTTGGGGTGGTCTTTTCATATGGGTCGTTAAGTTGTTAGATATCAAGTTTCATAAATCATAATTTATGGTGGAAATACTTTTGGAGTAGGGTAAAACGCATATATTTCGTACTGATACATAAACGTTGACATATGTTTGCAATAAATTTATCATACTAACTTGAGAAAGAAAATTCTGATTTACGATTGTTACGGCGCCAGAGTTTATAGTATTCAATTTTGTATAACTATAGTAACGTAATTGTATTGTCTCACTCTAACGCCAGAGTCCAGCAAATGATGCAATACCAGGCTCGGTACACGTACGTTCTAGTTCCGCTTTTGGAAACTCATAGTTCTTTGCATCCTTTTCACGTTTTCTTGCAAAATAAAATCCAGCCTAATAGGCAGCTACTGTCTTCGAGGACTATTTCAGTTGGGAATACACTTATGCATTTAGATGACAAATGTAGTCACTAGGGCAATTCACAACGTTTGACTCAATATCTTTTCCAATTTATTATATATTTTTTGATATGACAGCTTATTACTTTATTTCAAAAATAAAACCTGACTAAATTTCATAAGAATTAAAGTTGGATAGTTAAACCAATTTATTTTTAATATTTAAAGGACAAGAAAGATTAATTGGACTTGTTTCCAGCTTTACATGCAGCCGCAGCAACATTACTTCCCAGAGGGTCGTCCTTAGATGAATGAGCACAGTTTCGAGCATATTTCGTCATAGCTTCTGTTGGTTTTTCCAACAGAAAATTTTATTTTCGTACACTTCTAGCTGATGAGTTGCAAAAACACCGAAAACGTGTTCCAGGCTACAAAAAGGCGTATTTTAATATAAGAAAAGGTCGGTATTTTCATTTTCATATTTTAAGAAATGTATAAATTTTTTTCAAAATTCGCTTGATAAATAAAACCTAACTCAGGGCTAACAAACGTTGAAGGTTTGCATAAAATGTTTGCCTAATACAATAGCAAAAGCAAAATTTTATAGTGTTATTATTTCTAGAAAAACCAATAAATTGAAATGCTTTTATGCCATTTAATATTGAACATAAAATAAAATTCGTTACACACTTTTAAACTTTGAATATAAAACGGAAAGGTCGCATGCGACTTTGAGCATTTCCTTTTGTTATGTTGAAGTTTCAGTAAACGCTCAGAGGTATTTGATGCTTTCAAAGATATTATCGCCTGTGTTTTGCTTTTGAATACATTTTCCAGTCGAATTTTTAGATTCGTCTCTACTTTTAGTGTTTGGCCAAGCGATGATCTGGTTTTCCAATTTCACGTGTGCTTTTGGTTTACTTCATAAGGTTAGATGCACTAAAGTAGATAAATATTTTTTATAACTGGGGGAGATTTTCAGAACATAATAAATTCGAAAATTAAAAATATTGTTTAAATAAAATCTTACTTGAGAAATTCAGATTGCATTAACGTTTTACAAAACAAAGATGTTCTCGAAAATTTCAAATTCTTATTAAAACATTTCTAATGCGTCCAAACATTGAAATGCCTGATTAAATTTGTGTACTGCTCTTGAATGAAAACTTAATTAATTATAATATACTGATAATTTAATGAAGAATGTTTAGTAATATATTATTTGTTATTTTAGCAACTAAATAATTAGTGCTGGTAAATACCAATTACTAAGCTTCGCTAAAAATTGTTCTTTAACATGTTTATACAGCATCATCCCCAGTTTTCATTTTAAAACGTGAAAAAAGAAAATAAAGAGAGAGAGAGAATTTAAACCGCCCGCATCGGTTAAGAGTAGAAACTAGAAACCGTAATCAATCAATATCAAGGACTAATCAAATTTGTTTATTGATTACTAGGATAAATAATGCTATATATTGGTTAGTTTCACGTAAATAAAGTTGTCAATCGTGAATGATACTATACTTTAAAAATATACAAAAATATACAATATTACTCTTTCTCTCCATCGGCTTATAGCGAATATTGATGTGTCTGGGTTTGGTCTGCACCCTCCACGTAAACGTGTACGATATATGCGCAACGCACTTACTAAAATAGAACAATGGAAATATTTAAAACAAGAGAGCTGGTAGAACACACTTTCAAATTGAAAGTAAGTAAGTATATGCCTTACTAGTTTCGAAATTTAATATACCATCTTCAGGGCAAATTGCATAGCAACACAATTTAAAGACACAATCGTTTTTTTTCATGAAAATATTAATTAACATCGAGATAAAATTTCAAAATTTTATATTATAAGTATTTACAATAAATGTATCTCGCACCGTAGTCGACTTGGTTGTTTCATTGAAAAGACACAAAATGTGGAAGTGATCTTTATTATTAATAATGATTAGAAATATGATTAGATTAGGACTAACAGGCCAGGATTTTGCGAGGGGCAAAATGTAACGAAGAAAGAAGCACAGTAAAAATTCGACAATTCAGTCTAACTTCTGACCGAGCAAAGCTTCAATCCTACGTCAAAGTAGGTACGCTACAACTGCCATAAGGTTTGCTTATCGATTTTATAATGTATAATTAAAAGTATAAGATAATCATTAACATTTTTTCTTTTTAGTGAATCGTAATTGATCTGTGTTGAGACCAAAACTTTTTATCCTATTTATTAACAAGATACTGACATTTCAAAAGACGAATAATTAAGGTTTTCTTGTATAATGTAATACTCGTAAAACAAATTAATAACTATTAGAATATTTTGAATTTGCTACTTTGCCAGCGATAATTAGGTTTTTTTATTTCTTTTTTACTGTTGAATGCATAATTCAGCATTTCAAGAGGTAATGTGAAAACACCGTAGTGTATTATTACATTTTATAGATGCGCATCAAGCTGCCATTCACCTTCTTCACAAAGTAAATAATACTCCTCTCAAGAGAGATGTTAACTTACACACCAGTTTCTAACATTTCAATAAATGTTTGTTATGTGGATTAGCGTCTAGAGAAGTCATTTTATTTAAGTACAGCTTAACTAAGCAATACTTAGCACTTTTATATTTACAGGTTAAAATCTGGAAACTGTTTTATTTTATTTTTTTTTTAATTTAAACCATTATTATATTTACTTTCTTCGCCTTATAAACAACACGTAGGTACGTATTGGAATTGAGACAAAAATCGACTATTGAAATTTGAATTTTAAATTTGATGAATATAAAACTTAAATTTTGTTAAAACAATAGTCTGGTGTCTAGTTGATCTGGAAATATGTAAAACTTTTTTAATAGAACAAATGCGTTCGCAGTAATACTTGGTCACTTCCGTTTGGATAATTCATATCTTTCAATTTCAGTATCAACTGTAATAAAAGTTAGTTATTACAAAATTTTTGAAATGTTAACAATTTATTTACTATTCCAAGTTTTCTAATTATTATTCATATAACTATAGAACATTTACATATCTCTCCAATATCGCATATCAGGGAATTACAATTTAGAGCAATTGCATTGACGATAAAAGGTGTAGATCTTCCAAATTACCGGAAAATCTTCTCAAGCGTAAAAACCATAAAGTTTTATAAATAAATCGGGGAAAAAATTACTATTTTTGGATTTTAAAAAACCTAAAGACTAATATTGGAGTAATAAATTAATATATTATAGAATTTATTAATAATTATAGAATTTTGATTCAAAAAAATATTTGAATTAATATTTAAATTAATAAATTAATAAACCTAATAAATAAGAAAAATAATAAATAGTATAATTATGTAACCTTGTCATACTATTTATTTAATTAAAAAAAATAGATTAAGGACAAAAAGCTCCTCAAAGATTTCTCAATAAAGTAAGATTATTGAATTTAATTATATATCACAAGTTAAAAATTAATTTATTAAACAATTTAAAATCTAAAATATTTTTTTTAAATTAAAATCATTTAGAAAAGGTTGGTAAAACATAGTATTATATTTAATATGCTGTAAGAATGTAAAAAACGACATTGATATGTATATGACGGCTGTAAATATTTATAAATTTTATAAATTATTTTTAACTACTTTTTTGAATCAGTATTGCATTATACTATCATTATAAACGAAAAAACAATTAATTTATAACAAAAATACTAACTAATTCTTTTTTATGTCGAATTACTCTGAAAATTGTACAATAACTGTAGTGTTTTAAGTATATTTTTATATTATTTTTTTTTCTTTTAATTGAATAAGTATATACTACTATGGATAATAAAAGGCCAAGAGGAAATAATAAAATAAGAAAACAATAAAATTTTATTAATAATATTATTTTAACATTTCAATTTATAATTTTAAGTGCTAGTACTTTTTTAAATTCAATTGCTATTATTTTTATTTTTTTACTATCTAAGATATTTTAATATTCTATTTAATTTCCTGTGATGTTGTAAAAAGCATTAATATTTACATAAAACTAAAAATCTTCTGTACTTACTTTTTCGTAGAAAATATTATGATTTATTACTTATTATAATTTATTTAATTTGTACTGAATGATGCTCTAATAGGCCGAAACTTTTATATATATACAGAAAAATAACGACAAATATCTTAGTTTTATTTAAGTATTTTAATACCTATATTTGTTGTATTGTATTAATTTTGGTATCCGACCATAGATTTATATAGCTGAAACACTACATATTATTTGATTATTACTTCAGTTTGAGTGGTACTTAAAATTACATTTAACTATTGAAAACCGATATTTTAAGCATGGCTCAAACTTAAGAGTACTCAAATATTGCGATTCAAATGAACATCCGTGTTACATAATAAACAAAAATGTAGTAAAATGTCGTGTTTTGAAATGCTAAAAATCACAATTTCATTTATTTTGAAATAATTTTAAAGTTTAAATTTGTTTAGTATTTATTTGTATAACATTGTACATAAAAATGTTTGTTAAATTTGCTATGTAAATAAAGGTGGGAAGAACGAAAAACTAGAAAGAGTGGTGCTTGAAAGTAGGAGACTTGAACTGACGCCTTCGCGTCGAATAGACGACCCGCAATAATTCTCAATTTTGATTATTAAAAAAAATAAAAGTAAGTTTCTTTAAAATTAAGATTGTTTTGTTTGTTTTAATTAATAAAGTGAAGTGCCAAAAAATTGAAAAACTTGAAGAAAGCGGAAAAATTTGGTCAATGTGCAAAAGTACATCGCAACAAATTTGTTTAACCAGACGTACTGAAGCCAGCTGGAATAACATGTGCGCTTACTACTACATTCAAGGTAATAAAAGATTGAGCGTTTTAATTTTAATTTACAAAATTTTAAAAAACAAGAAGAGCTCATAGCTACAAATAATGGATGCCCAGCTAGAGTAATTTTGGAATAAGCAAATTTTATAGATTTGCATAGCTCGGGTAATCTCAATACATTAGTCATGGTTTTCACAAATAGAATACACTGTAAATATAAATTTTGATCATCATAATATGGTATCATTATATCAGACGATGAACTAGATATTATAGCCATTCTTATTAGGCACCTGACGATGCCATATTATGATGAAAACTTTGATAAAATTAAAATTGTGGTACAGTTTGCTCGTAAAAATTTCTAGAATTCTGATATGTTTATACAATTGATTTATCTATATATCAGATTCAACGTAAGAGTATTTTGCCAATTTAATTAAAAATTATTTAAAACAAATTAAAAACATAGGAACATTTTCAACCTTTAATTTCGTATTCAAATTTACAACTGGAAAGAAACACTTTTTAAACTACTCTGTATTCTGTTAGAAACGCTCGGTTCTAAACAGTGAAACAAACTTTAGCAGAAGTTGTAAAATGCTAACTGTTAGATATAAGGAAGAATTATTTACTACAAAACTGATGCTTGTTTTATCAATTTTGAATTTCTTCTACATTTTGTCAGTAGTTATCTTTAGTTTGTTCATATTTAATAATATTTGCTCGTTATATTATTATAATAAAAATGTAAGAATCAGATCAAAGATTATGTAGCTTCTGAATTATAAAAGAAATACAATTTACAGTTAAGTTTAATTGCAGTCATAACACTTTCCATAAAAGTTAAATAAACAAAAAAAGTCAAAACTATAAAACTCGCATTTTACTGTAAAGTGTTAACAAGAATAAAAGTTACTTATTGTTAGAAAAATAAATAGCGTCGGCGTCGGTTATGTATAAAAGAAAAAAATTGTAATTATATTGGACTTTGAAAATAGCAATTTATTTTAAATGTATACCAACGTCTCTAAAAATGCTCTAAACTTGCAATATACCTACCTATAGTAGGAATAAAAACCTTTAAAATGTATTTAATTATGCAACTATACTGAAAGGTAATTGCCACTAGATGCAATAAAAATAATTAAATGTGAGCAATTTTATCTGAAAATGTGATTCTAATTGTTTAATTTTATTGCTCGAAGATGCAACCGAGTTGAATACGATTCTCAAGCAGGTGCTTTGGAACAAAGAACGGGATAATAAAGTACACACTCTAGGACTAATTAAAACAACTTAAAATAATATATAATATTTAATTATAACGTAAGTTCAGCAAAGTTTTTGATAATATTGTATAATTATATTATGATGAATTTAACATACAAAAATAGTATCAGCAAAATCAGCAAGATTAAACAAACAAATTAAGCAAATTATGAATGGCACATTAACTAAACGAATATAACTAAATGACCTCAAATGTTAAATACCTATTTGCAATAATAATAATCGTCTATATAGTTTATAATACGGTCATTAGCCTAGTATGCCAACCGAATTGACACTAAGGTGCCCGATTCGAATATGGAGAAAGTCTAAACTTTCTTATGATCGTTTCGGTGCTTCGGAGGTCACGTAAAGCTGGCGGTGCCACCATCAACTATTAAAAACAGGTTACCGGAATTCGCCAATTCAGCTTAAACAACCGTGGGATCTAATGCTGCAACCTTTCTCGATAGAAAAGAAGGCTGATGATCCAGCAGTGAACTAAAGGGTTGATGAAGAAAAATATATACTGTGCTGTTTCAAAATAGTTCGCACCCATCCTATACATTTTGTTAGAAAATTATATTTTAAAAATTTGAAGTTTTAGGATTGTAAAATTGACAGGTGGGGGCGAATCGAAAGAGATACCGACCTTTTTGCCGATAGCGATTGCCCGAGCTTGTTGTGCGATTTTGGCTCAAAGCAATTATTGACATTTTTTGATATAAGTTTAAATTTGTGAGTTATATTCTGATATTGAATAAAGTGAGTTTATGAAAACGCATTATTGCGTATTTTTTTGAAATTGTTTTGATATTTTGGAGTTTGGATATTTTTTTGTGGGTAGCTACTGAATAAAAGTAGATTGATTGATTTGGATGATTCATTGAAAGGTTGAATTGTTAGTTTCGATTTAAATAATAAAGGTAAAATTGGAAATTAAATTAAATTTAAAGGAAAGAGTGTACAATTGATAATCCGACGTTTTGAATAAGGGAAATCAAACTTTGTTCTCTTTTAAAATTGTTAAACGTTTACATTGAATTTAAATTGGATCTGATTTTATAATTTTTGGAAGACGAATTATTTATTTGTATTAGAAGATTTTTTTTTATTTTAAAAACGTTATATCATTTCAACTTTCTATTCTTTTGATGCCCGAACGTGAGACTCAAAAATTTAGGACGTCACTTGTTTCAACGTATTAGAACCCACCTTGAGATACGACCGTCTCTACTCCCGCACTTAAGAGCAAGCTTGGAGCATTTAGGAATGCTTGAAAACATAGCTTTTTGCTAAAAAAAACCATTGCAATACATAGTTTAACTATTATCATATTGTGTTAGTTAATGAAAAGCAGTTCCAAACTAGCTTTGTTCGGCTATAGGCTTCTCCAAGCCAACTTTAGTTACTATATTTTTTAACTGGGCCTAAAAAATTATAGTTTATACAGCTTTTTTACAGTGACTTCTTTGAGTTTAACCACAAGCATCTTAGCGGTCATTAGGCAATAGTTATTAGACGTTTAGCCTTATTTGAGATAATTGCAATCATATCATCTTCGACTTGTAATAATCTGACATATAATATAATTTTACCTACATATTATACACCACGTAGTTGACTGAAACACGATTTTCTTTAAACATTTTCAGCAAGTGTTTTTTGTTGGCCGAATGTTTTAATTATTTAGTTTTTAATTGTTTCTTAAAATTTTATTTCATTAACAATAAATCTACTGACTTTAAAATGATCTGTTGATTCTTTAAGAAAACTTTAAATAATACAAAAATTGTTTTTTTACTTTAACGTTTTATCAATTGGCCAGACTTAAGTAAACATAGAATCAAAATCTGAAATGCATAACGTGTTGATGTACACTATCTCTCAAGTCCAAGATTCGAATCCAAAATTTCTGCACTGTAACTCAACTAGCGATTACACCAATCTACTGCTTTGGTTTAATACAAAGGTTATACCTATACAAATTACTAGCTGTAATTTATTTAAAATAAATAAAACTTACCCGTTAGAAAGTGGCGAAAAAAATTATAATTGTAATTATAGGTAAATTGGTATTTTTTATGCTGAAAATGTTTTAAATGAAATTATTCAAGTGTTATTGAATTTAACTTACATTTACTGAATTGGAAATCAATTGCACAGATAGAAGAGACACATGAGCGAACTTTTCCAATAATAAAATTATTGATACAAATGAATTACCTGTAATGGATTATATAAAATAATTTATTACAATTTGGCTGTAGTAGTACGAATTCTATGTATACATACCATATTATACGTATTTTATAAATATTTTTCTCTCGCACATATTATTCACATCAATAAATTATTCTATTTTTATTTCAACACATAAATTTTAGCAATACTAGTAAGCTTAAGTAGTTATATTGTGCAAATATTTTAAAATTTAAAATGTTTTTTAGCAAGTAAACATAAAAATCAAATTTTTTTCATAAGCTTTTGGCAAATTCCATCTAGCACTCTCATTTTTGAAATTTCAATTAAAATTAATTTCACAAGTTAATAATGTACCTACTTATATTAAATTTTATACTATAATATATTATCTAGTAAATGTTAATATGAGTTGTTACAGTTTATATTAATCACATAAATATAAATAACAAGTAAGTTGACAGTAGTAAATGTAAAAATAAAACGAATCTTTTCAAAACCGTAAGAAAGATTTATATGGAAAGAATTGGTTGTTTGCTATTCTTTTTAAAAGAGATTTGACAGTATTAAATAAGTTCATCGTAAGTAATAATTTAACTAAAAGAATTGGACAAATTGCTATGTATCGATTTATAGAGAGGGTATAATAGTAAACAACTATATTTTGGGAGAGGCAAAAATCATTGATAATAATACTTATTATTAAGATTTAAACAAGAAAAACGCTAAATATTTTAAAATAATTGTAATTGCCTATATTACATTTTTAGATAATGTTACAGTTAATGTAAGAAATTCAGTAGGTGTATATATTTTCTAGTGATTTATACCTTCACTAATCAAATTAATGAAAATTAAAAATTGAACATAAAGAAATAATAAATTTTCTAATTCTTCAAAAAAATGTAGCAAATCACTATAGTTACTCTACATAATTACTATAATGTACTAGAAATTGTAATAAGAAAGATTAATATAACTTCCAATAAACTTAAAATACCTAATTTTATTGAATCGTGACATTTAGAAGTGTACTATTTTTAACTTTTTTTTTATACAAACAGATTTATATATAATTTATTATTTAGAATTTTTACTTGAAAAAGAAGTTTGCAAAACCTTGTTCAGTTTTTGCACACTACCTAGTGGCCAATTTACCTTTTTTTAAGTTATATAAAATTTTAAATCGTATTTAACGTTTAATAACAAAATTTAGTGATTCTCTAAAATGACTTTAACTAATGTATTCAGTGAGTGTGTAAAATTACTAGTAACATCATAAAATCATGTTCGTGAAGTTAGCCTAAAATGAATATTGTGCCGAGTTGTGCCCAATGTGCTACGTTGCGCCGTATTTTATTTTCTTTTATTTTATTTTTTTAGGATTTAATGGCAATTACGCATTTTGTCGATAGAAGTTAGCCTAGCCATTTTTGATAGTCCTAAAATTTTAATTTGTATTAGATTGTACTTGGGGTGTGCAGATGTGTGTAAATCATAAAATTTTATTTTGAAAAATAAAATATTTTTAGGTGCAAACAATTATTCACCTTAATTGAGATGGAAGACCCGACACGAGTTATATAAACTGGCTCCTATGAGATAATCGGTTTTGAACTTTTTTATTTTAGGTAGATCAAAAAGGTTAATTTGGTAAGAATAATTCTGATTACCCCTTATTCGATAAGCGATGATTTAAGTATTTACACTAAACATTTTAAAAATTTGAATAAATTCTTAATAAATATAACATCCTAAAATTTGTGAAACCTGGCACAGAAATCTAGGCTGGGGGGGGGGGGGACTATTGAAAATTATAGACTTTTTCGTCGTATATCCATCGTGCCGTAAATCACAATCGATATTTTGTAGACCCGATACTGGGGTGTTCACAAATATTGTAGAAGGCTACTGTGTGAAATTCAAGTAGAAGTGCCGCAGGCTAGGTGTTCTGCACTACTCTCTGTTTTCTAACCATCTGGATCAGTTCATGTAGGAGGCCATGTATGGAAAAACACATTAAACCGCTGGAATAATATTGCGCAGCATATTATAGAATGCTACCCGGTCTGCGTATTCTCACCTGTCGTTTCAGATTAAAACACCGGTCCTTATCAGAGCAAAAAATTAATCTAAATACGGTTTTCTATTATTTTATGTCAGATGACTAGATTGTAGGGTGAATCCGAGATTTTCCGTAAGTGCTTTTATCAAATTCAACCCTCCAGAGCGGAGCGGAGGGGACCGGAGCGGTCCCCTCCGCTCCGCAAATGTGTATACGTACCTTTTAATTCTAACGTTAAAATGTGATAACAATAACAACATTTTTAAATATATTTAAAATCTTATAAATTCAATACAAAATTTGAGAAAACAATTTCAAGAAACAAATTTCAGCTGTGTACGTGAGCATTTGTACAAAATGTATTCGAAAGCTTACTAATTTATTAACCAGTTACGTGTTTAACAAAGAGCTTATTGAAATAATGCTGAAAATTTTAAAATAGTGAACACACTCCAAAATTGATCGGTCATCTGATAGTGGATGAAAGAAATACTTCTTTTGTTTAACCTTTTAATTACGTCTGTTGCTATGTATATGGTATCTTACGATTAAACATTTTAACAAATACAATAACTGTTGAAATGGCTAAATAAAAAGTAAATATTAAGAACTTTTTGTTTTGACTTTACTAAGTTAATATGAATGTATAATAGAAATAGTTTTTCAGCTGTTTCAAAATTTATTGGATGTGTATGTAAATTTCATTTAATTTTTTTATAATTTTTGTTTAATTAAATAATTATACACTTCTGAAAAAATCACTTTCACTCTTATTGTGAAACGTGATTTTACAATCATTTAGATTTCTTTCTTCTCGCTTCTTTACAATTCATCAACCCTACAGACTGGTCACAAAAATTCTAGATTTGCTCTTAATAAAGCGATAGCATTCTATTTTCTTTTGATGCTCGTCTGAAATAATTAATTGTTAAATCTGTAAATTCCGCACGAAAAAAATTGTTTTTTTTTATTTTTTAATAAAATAATATGCAGTATATTTCAAATATTTATACTACAAAAAAGTAAAAGGTAAATTCTGATATGAAAATAAAACGCATAATCGGTGGGATAAAATTTTCTAAATAGAAAAAACAATTTCTCAAGTATCTGGTTTTTTAGTAACATGTAGCGGTCATGTTATTTTTTTTCAAACATACAAGTTTTGTGCATATTTAGTCAAAAAAGAGTTCATTTTGCTGCTTTTCACATTCCTTAAAAAATTAATTATTTAAAAATATGTATAACATTCGCTAAAGCGTAGTTAGAAAATTTTTTTATAATAGAACAGTAACGACGAATATTTTTTACGGTTGGAAAAGTATATAAACCGAAAAGTTTTTATGCAAATATAGCATGACAGAATAGCATTCAAAAAAAGATAACACTGAAGAGAAAGAGAAGTTTTCTTTGTTTCCACGTGTATTCACAATTTCAGCAATTCACAGACAATGACATATGTAGGTGGATGGTAACTTTGTTTCGACATTGTTTACCTATTCACGAAGTTAGGTGTTTGCTTTATTTTGTTTTGCCGTTGAATGTCAGGTTAACGCAAACGTATGAACATTAGATTTTTCTTGTAAACTATAAATAACTTAAGAATTTATGTAATAACGCAATCTTATTTCATACTTTTGGTTTCCTTATTATTCATTGTTATTTGTACAGCTACTTAATCTTTGTTTCTTACAAAATAAGACAGCATAGATAGTGATTCCGACACAAAATTTAAAAAACAGCTTTGCTCGAAGGACTAAAAAAATTTAAAACATAAACAACTCTATTTTAAAGTTAAAATTTGATTTTAAATTTTAATTAACGTGCATACCATGGCTGAAATTGTACTTTTGGTTTATTTTCAGTTATTTGTTTTATATGTTCTATAGGCAGTGTAATCAAACAAATCTCATGTTGGAATTTTAATTAACTTTTTTTTTAGTTTTATATACTTTTCTAATTTATAGTATTTTCGGAACACATCACAAAGTTCAACAAATATGAATATACTATAATAAATAAACTTTGCAAACATGTTCTTAAAAAATTAATAAATTAATAAATTAATTTTTTAACTTGTGAAATATCAACTATCATGAATTAAACTAATTGGGCTGTTGATCTGATTTTATCAATTTACATATATGTAATTCATATTTTTAACCAAATACCGAAATTCTGGCATATTATTCGCATAAATTTAATAACGATAATTGAAGGCTTTATTATTACTCCTTGTGTAGTAAGTTCTAAAATAGAAATGCACTCAAGTTCAAAAATTGTTTTTTAATGAAGAAATAAAGTAAAAAGTACGTTAACAATAAAAGGCTTTTTTCTTTTAATTTAATTAAAATATTCCGTTGAGATTCTCGCAAACTTGGCGTCCTATTCATTCGGTCATTTTCTACAAAAAATTTCTCCACTTAAAATGTGTTGTTGAATATAATTAACATAAAAAAATTCGCACATTTTGTGATATTTGTTTATTTATTAACCAATAAATTTTTCGTAATATTAATAAAAATACTTTATTCTTATTATGAACGCTAATCGAGCTGAATTACAAAAACAGGAAATCTCCTGCAGCAAGTAATGGTCGTCCATCATTTTATTCACTAAGGAATAGGATTCAGTTATTTCTTTTTGCGAGTTAGATGACAAAAACTTTTTATACACCGCCTTTGTGCAATTGATTTTGAGGTTTTCAGATCTTCTTGATGTATTGTTGATTAAAAATAATTTAATTGGATTATATTGTTATTTTTTTATCTAATAAGATTTCATAACTACAGATTTTAAAAGTTTATCCTATATAGTTTATTAATAATAAAATTTATTTTAAATTGCATACGTGCCTACTTATTAATTTTCTGGAATATTTTAAAAAAATTCTTATTAAATTAAATTGAATTAGACAGAATACAATCAATGTTGCATAAAGATAATTTAATTTTCAGCTCACACCGCTGTGCTAGCACAGCAGTTGGCTATAAATATTAAGCTTACGTTAAACTTTGAACTTCTGTGTATTATTACTTATATGTATGGTTATCTACGGAATGTTAAAAAATGTAGTATCAAATTTTAGAGCAAAAGACTCATCTAAATACACAAAATAGTAGATTATGTAACAAACGACTAAAATGAATCTTATAAAGTTGAGTGTGAAGTTTGAAATTCATGCCAATAATTATATGGGAGCTTAAATGAGCAACATTTAGCTCGGTGTTATCTCGTATACGCTACTATTAGTACTCTCCGGAGTAAAAGTGGTAGTTTACAATAATCAAAATAGTTGAAAACCAGTGAAACTTTGAGATTTTAACAATGAAAAACAATTTCAGTCAACTATACAAGTTTCAACACGAATCCTATTGTACATTCGCCACAATATAATGATGCTGTACACAAAATAATGTAGTTTGCCATTTCCACCTTATTTAAATCACAAAATCGTCTCTGCATATTCTTTTATTTTAGAGTTACGAGTACCAAGTACATATTCACAAAAATAAATTAGAACTTTTAGCTTAAGTGAGAAAAAACTGAAATTCTACACCGGAACTGCTTTGTTGGTATATATACTTCCGAGATAAATCAAAATTAGTTCTTTCAGTACTAAAAGCAACGTTTAATATTAAAAATAATATTGATATTAGAAAATCTTCTGAATTAATATCCTTCTGAAAAGAAATGATGCTCATAAACCTGAAAAATCGAAAATACTACCCACGGGAGTAGGTTGATCAGCTATAAGCTTCTATATCAAAAGCTAATTATAATGACGAAAGTAAGTAATCGTAGTCAACATTTTCAAACCTACTCTATAGTAAAATACATAAAAAAATTCACAGCTGTAAAATTGTTATATAATTTTTTAGCTCTAAAAAGATAAAGTGCCGATAGTATTTTATTTTATTTTTCTTGAAAAATTTTTAATTTTTACACAAATCCTGAATCATATCAAATTTTTAAAATAAACCAAAAAATGCACAAACACTTTTTAGAACTAAAATGTTTAATTTAAACAATATAAATACACTGTATGTATATAATCGTAAACGTTTTCACCATACTATGGCATCATCAGGCGATGAACTAGGATATATACATCGATTATATACTGTCGTGTGTCAAAGAGATTCGCACCCACCCTGTGCATTTTGATAGAAAATATGATTTTATAAAGTTTAAATTGTAACATTGTAAATTAGAGAGGTGGAGGCGAATCGACCGAGATACGAGGCTTTTTGCCACGAGTCGCCGCAAGAGTAGACGGTGCGACTTTTGGCTCGTTAATTTTTGGCTCTGTAAAATTTATTTTTGAAATTGTGAGTAATTTTTAATTTCAATAAAATGAATTTGATGCGTTCGCATTATTGTGTAATTATTTTTAAAATTTTGGATTTTTGGAATTTTTGATGAGTTGCTACCGAGCGGTAGTGTTATTGATTTGGTTGATTGATTTAGAAAAACAATAGTTTGATTAATAAACTTTGAGATTTGGATTATATTTGAAATTGGAAAGTAAAATTTGTATTTGAAAGAGCAAACGTGTGGCGTGAGAGATTAGCCGACGATTTGGATAACGAAAATCGAGACTTCGTTCCCATTTAAGAAGTAGTAAAATTTTACATTTAGGTTACATTGAATTTAATTTGGATTTGAAATATTAATTATATTATTTTTGATTATTATATTGGATTATTTTTGGAAGACTATTTATTTTTTTTGGATTAGAATTTTATTTTAAGAACCCACCCTGAGATACGACAATCTCATCTCCCGCAGTTAAGAGGCTGGTCAGGAGCACTTTGAAGTGTATGTGAGAAACTACCTTTTTAAGAAGTATCACTGCAATACATACGGTGTATTTATATTGTGTTAACTTAAACATTTTAGTTCTAAAAAGTGTTTGTGCATTTTTTGGTTTATTCTAAAAATATATGATTATATCATAGATTAGATTAGATCATATGATATGATTAATATCGAGTTACACTATGTTAACCGCTTATCTATTGATTACAAATTCTAAAATTACAAAAAAAAAATCTAGTTACATCATTGCAATACGAGCATTTATCAGTTAGGTTAACGTCGGACGTTTGTTTTTGAACAATTTTATGTAAGTTATGAATTAAATTATTTTTCAATTTCATGTAACATGTAAAAATTAATTTTATAAAAAAAAGATTATAATGACCCTTTGTCACTACTGTAGTTTTAACGTCAACTATTTAATAAAGTATTGAATGTTTTTTTATTTCTTGAAATTCGAAACGTTTCTTTACTGCTCTGATAATTCAATAATTTAATTATTTAAAATTTACATTTTTATAGATTTTTTAGATAAAAAAAAAGCAGTCAACTTGCAATATTTATTATTATTCTTTTAATAAATATTATTGTTTAGTTACCGCCAAAACTATTGTAGAATTTGAAAGATAAAATTAAAAGAAAACGATTAAACGAAAAATCTACATCAACTACCACAATGTCACTAGAAAATTTTTACTTTATCATACGAAGTCTGAGAAAGTATTGTAATCGTGCAGAAAAAAAAATTGAGATTTTGATGAATTTAGACATTGTGGGGTCCCAGAAGCGGAAAATCGTGATTTCCAAAAAATATCTGTATGTATGTGTGTATGGATGTATGTATGTATGTGGTTAAATTTTGTGTGCGCTCTTCCTCAAAAAGTAATAAAAATTTTTTAACAAAATTTTGTATTTAGTACATAAATATTGAGACTTAGAGCTGATTAGATTTTGGTTAAAATCGGTACACGGAAAAGCAAAAAAAAAAAATTTTTTTTCTTATTTTTAAAATTTTATTTTTTAATCATATTCTTCTCCAAAATAATAATAAAAAAATCGGTATACGGAAACGCAAAAAAAAAAATAATATAAAAAAAAATAATAAAAAAAAAATTTTTGCAAATAATTTTTTTCTTATTTTTAAAATTTTAACTTTTTAATATATTCTTCTCCAAAATAATATTTTTTTAAAATTCTTTTAAATTTATTATTATTTAAAAGTATGATAAAGTTATGGACATGGCCACATCCGATTTTTAAAATTGTGGAGACACTTAACGTACTATTTTCTAATTAAAGTAGGTATATAAGAATACTATTAATGTCACTTCGTATTTTTCATTATTTTTACCCTTTTTTTAATTTGAAATTTTTTGTAAATTGTTGCTTTTATAAAATTTTTAAATATTTTACATAATTAAATTACTTTCTATTTTATAAATAAATCATTTCATTTTAATGTAACCGGCAGCCTATATCCAAATTTATATTATGTATACCAAAATATGAATGTGCGAAAACAGTTTCAGCTTCATTTTACAATCATCTAGATTTCTACAATTACGAAATTAAAATTGCACTCTTTCTGAAGTTCTTAATTCTCAAAATCGAAAGATTAGTAGATTTGGTAAATAAAGTCCAATGTCACAAAATTGTCGCTCTATGCAGATTGATTAAATATGTGTATTTCCACTATAACATAATATAAACCGGAAATCTCTGCAATTACTAAGCATATTATTTTCTTAACCTAAAAAATGTAGAAAAAATAAAATTATATTAAATAAAAGATTGACATTTTCTGAAAATTTATATGCATCACGAAGAAACCGACATAATATGACATCGACTTGTGTCGATGATTAAATTATATGTACATACACTATACCTAATCAAGGTTTGTTTTAAAATACTTCCTTATTTAAAGTAGGCACCTTAGAAAAATATAACCTGTTTCACATTATTAGTTATGAGATATTTTTATTATAGGTAATTATTTAGAAAATATGAAATCCACTTATCGGTTAGTTAAAATAAAACAAATTGTGCAGAAATAATGTTGCCCATAGAAGAAAAATACATAAGAAAATGTATTTTAGTTGTCATTTATATCGACAAGTTGAAAATTGTTCAGCAGTTTTCTAGCTAGTTATGAAGATATTTATGAAGGTTTTCCTCTATAACATATAAATAGAAGTTGTTCCATTATTTAAGTCTCATATTAGGGCCAACAAATAGAGACCATAACTCAACGTCCAAATGTACGTAAATAGAATAAAGCTTCCTTAAAATTTATAAAATTCTGTATACATCGCTGTTTACGTATATAACTTGCCTGCCACACCTTGCGGTGAGATAAATCTTTTAGTTAACTGAGACGAATGGCAGAACAAAATTCAACATCGACTACAATTTCTTTAGTGATTCGTAGTTTGGTATCATAAAAGTTATTCACTCTGAAATGATACGATAAGATTGAAATAAGTACAATATTAATTTTATATCAATAAAGGCATTTATGCAATATCTAATATATTGATATACATATAAGAAGTAACCGTAGAAATTTAATAACTACAGACAACTCATAAAAAAGCAATTTTGTCTCAATAAATCATACTTATTCCAGTGGTATCCGGATGTAACGGACTCGTTTATAATGTACTCTAATTTATAATTGTACTCAAGACAAAATAAAATACGTATTGTAAGAGGGTAACGCTTCCTAAAAAAGTGAATTAAATTAAATTAAATTAAATTAACGGTTGGAATTTGCAACTACCTGAATTTATAGAAGTGGGTCATAGCAATAAATGCAATGACCCGAGCTATACAAATCTTATTAAAATTTGTTCAATTCATAAATCAATCTTATAACTGGGCATCCATTTTTTGTAGCAAGAGACTCTTCATTATTCCAAAAATTGTATGTAAATTGTAAATTAAAATTTTAATAGCTCACTTTTGTTACTTTTGATATTGTCTTGCATGTAGTATTGGAGCGCGTATGTTATACCAGCCGGCCTCAGTATTTGCTGCTATGCACCTTTTGCATCAACTAAAATTTTACTTTCTTTCAATTTCCAACTTTTTCTGCACTACACTTTATTTAAAATAATCAAAACAAAAATAATTCAAATCAACTTAATTTATTTATTAAAAACAATTATAATTTCAATTATTGCGGGATGGTGCTTTTACCGCCTGGCACCACAGCCAGACCCAGTCTCTCTTCATCGACCTATTCGCCGTTCTCCCTCCAGTCTTCTCCCACTTTTTATTTACACAGCAAATTTTACAAACCATCCCATACAGTGTGTTTACAAATAAACAAAATTGAACCTTAAAAATTATTTACAAAACAAATCAATTAAGGCAGTATTCTAGTCTAGAAAGTTAAAAAAATTGAAAATTTTTGTTTTCATATTTCGATAGTTTAGATATTCAAGAATATCTTCTTAAAAGGATTTTTTGAAATTCGAATTATTTTAAAAATTATTGTCATTTTAGTGTCGTGGCAACTCGACCGGTTTAGATAGAACGAATCTAAGAAAAGTATTTAAAAATACTTTTTATTGTTTTTCTGTGTTTTTTAAAATTTACTTATTTAAATATTCAATTTGAGGTAGAAGAAGGCCCGATATATGCCGGAATCGTTGATTGAAGAAATGTAAGTAATATGTATTGTTCTATCAGTTAGACTGCCTGAAACTTAACTTAAATTTTTAATCGTGTTTTTTTTCGAAACTATTTTTTTCGAAACGGTTGACATAAAATCTCAAGTTCTAATTGACCAATTTTCTTGAAATTTTGTATGAATTTTCTTTATATATCTCCCTATGGTTGGAACCAACAAAAAATTATAATTTTCAATTTTTACTATTTTTTAAAAATTCGGAAAGTTGAAAAATAACTGAAAAAATCAACTTTTTTATCTGAGTAGCCGCTATATCGCGAGAAAAATCTTTTTTTTCATTTTTCCTGGTTCCTACCATAATGACATTTGTACTGATAAAGAATCTTTTTTTTTGTTTTTTTCAGATGGTCAGAAGGGTTGGAATCGTGTCAACCAGAACACGTTCTGTTTTTTTTATCTCTACTTCAATAACGTGTAACTTTGTGAAATTTATTTATTTTCTTTTGAAAATTTTTTTGTGAATTCCTAAAATATATATAAATCAATGACAAAAAAATGTATAGTTAAAATATTAATTGCTTTTCTTTTATCGACCTTCAAAAAATGTCCGAAATTCAGACTTCTAGACTAGAATACTGCCTTAATGGCCTTTTTGTTACGAAACACGACAATATATAAAATTGTATGACTGCGAATCTGCTTTTTTTAATTTAATCAATGACGTCTTCTGAAGACTCAACGGATTCTTCGCTCATTGTTGTCAATTATTGTCGTGAGGACTCATAAAAATTAAAGCTATGTTATTCTGAATAAAAAACAAAGTCTTCTTTCAAAGAACATATGATTTTCGTAGAAGATATGTGAGCCTGAACTAAAATCCAAGATTATAGTGTTGATTTTATTACTCTGTAGTTAACTGCATTATGCAATTTAAATATTAACGAATGTGAGAGCTTTGTCCCAGACTGAAGAACAGTACTCTGTTGCGGAATACACTAACCAAAGAGTTGATATTCTTGGTGTTGAATCAGATGCGCTTCACGACAATGTGATAATTAATTTCTGCTTTTTAATTTTATGCGTAAATTTGTCAGGTGTGTTTTATAGATCAAAGATCTGTCTAGTGTTACACCTAGCTAGCTATTTTGGAATAAAATTCTAGAAAGTTTAACATGTACAGATCTACCACAATCATTGTTTTGAAGATGAAAGATGCATACCTCAGTGTTCCATGAACTATCATGTAATCGCTAATTTCCATAATAATCATGTAGCTCCTTAAAATGCGAATTAAAATGCAGTACAGATAATGCGACTGTTTCAGTAGGTTTATCGTAATTCTTCTGTAATGCTATAGCTAGATCATCACCATATAAAAATTTTCATACAGCAGAAGTGGGTAAATCTAAGGTATATAAATTAAATAAAAGCAAAACTAGCCGTTACCCTTGTGGAAAACCATTGTTAAGCTTCCTGCCTATTCTATATAGATAGATAGATAGATCTATACAATGTTTATAAATGAAAATTAGATTATAAAGAATCAAGTGTTAATAATTGCTAAGCTAAATGATCAAAAGTTAAAGTTTGCTTTACGGTTTACTCATACTAACTTACTGTAACTCAGTTTTCAATTGAGAAATGTATACATGACTATCTATCTGTTAATCAAACATTGCTTCCAAGACCATTTAATGTTGTTAGAGTGCTTCTAAAATTGCAAACTTTTAAGTGGAGCCTTCGTTAGTAAAATTTTAATCTGAAACCGTAACACTTTCAAACATTCATTTATGTTTTGATTTAATTAACAGGTTGGTAATTGAAAATAGAGAATTTTTTAAGCTAGTTTAACTCTTTTATATGTTAACAAATAGTTGAAAATTACATGAATTTGTAAGGCGAACAGTGCGTTTATATGGCAATATGAGGGCAAACGAGTGTTAAATAATATGGCAGTAATTACAATCACAGGTCAAATTTTAATTAAAATTCGAACCAAGCTATAAAACTACAGTAAAGGAACAAATAAACGAAAAACGGATCTCATTTTGAAACCAAATTTAATCCACTATTAACATCTGGGAAATCGTATAATGCAAATTTCTCTTTGTGTTTATATGCAGAATTAAATACGCGGATAATTCGTTCCGGTTTATTAGTTTTAAAATAATTAATGATTACTTGAAGGAAAACATCGGCCTAAATAAAGAATCATAAGAATAAAAGTGAAAATAATTTATCACCTGGAAATAATATACCAATAGAAAAATTACATTTTAGATGTTCCTACCTTAGAAAATGAAATTTAATCTGCAGAATTTTATTTTATTAAGATATTAGATTATTTATTGCAAATAAATGATGATTATTTGTTCCAGCTATTATAATATACACAATATAACAAGGATGTACGGTTTGCATTTGAGAACTTCAGAGAACAAAAAGCTAATAGCCTATAATATATAATTATTAATTAATATTATTAATATTAATATAACATAATATTATTTTCAACGAATTTTTGTTTTGCAACTGAAACGTAAGTTCTAAAAAAAGTACATAATTTTTCCACAATTTTTACATATCTAATAAAAATGTAAAATTTTAGTAATAAAAAGTTGAAAATAAATCTTAAATTATTTATTCCAATTAACGTTTTTCTTACAGGCTATATATCTCAAACATATGAATTTTGAGTTATTACAGTATTCTTTTAAGGTATCGGTATTAAGTAGAAATGAATTTAGTTTTGAGAGTCGGTAGTCGTTCGTTAAGTTTTATGCAAAGTTGACATAATACGAACCCTATCCACGTCATTTTTAAGTTTTAAATAAAGTTTTAGTTTAATTTAATCTTTTAAAATTTAATCTAATTTAATTATAGGAAATTGTTATTATAAATTATTATTTTTTGTTTGGTGTTTAACATTTTTGTTTCGTTATTGTAACAAATAAAAGCAGTTTATTAGAATTGAAATCCTTGCATATTATCTTTAATATGTATAAGATATTTTGAATATTTTAATAATACATCACATTGGTATGAAGATTAATTTATGATTTTTATTCTCTGTGGTTCTTTTTATATTACAATCTATTTCTACACCGAGTGGAACAAAAATTTGAGTTTTGAGGTGAACTGTTCTTTTTGGAGCTTTTATCCTAGCGCATTATTACAAAATCTTTTTATATGAGAGACGAGAATTTTCTTATTAAATACGTTATAAATTGCATCTTTCAACTTTCGACGAGCAGCTGATTGGATTTTAAAAATGTTTCAGTGAAGATTAATAATTGATTTTATAATCACGCTTACTCGAATTAATAAGTTTTAAACTGGCAAATACGATGATTTTCTAATAACATTTTGTGGTCTTTATTTTGTAGACTTAATCCTGTATGGTAAATCAATAGAATTATAAAATAATGTTATTAATCTTGAAAATGCTGACGAAAGAAAATCATTTTCAGATTTGTGAAGTTGATAAAACTGCATGCAGAGTAAACCTTATGGGGGTGCATAATGTTGTTTAATTAATGATGCGGTATGTTAGAGAATCTACAATTCACATGAATGTTAGTACATTAACATTTTATTTTTGATTACTAGAACTTAAGTCATTACGCCTGTTTCCCTATTCTCAGGGCCGTATTTAGACAAAATTTTCGGAGGAGGAGGTTTTAAAAAAATTACAAAATAAATAGCTAATTTATTAAAATACAAAAAAAATGTTTTTAAATTTAAATTTTGTTATATTAATTTATGAAATGTAATGTTTAGAGAAAAGTGAGTAAAGGGAGTTTTTTTTGTCAAGATTGCGGAAATTACGGAGGCCTAGATTTTGCTCCGCTGATTTTTTGAGTATAATTTTGTGCAAGTATTTTTGCAATTAAGATTTTATTTTTAAGTAATGTTATTGGAAAATTTTGTTTGAAAGTATTTTGTCGAAAATTACCGCAATAAAATAGAAATTTTGTGAAAAGATTGTTTTTATACTACGATATTTTTAATAAGTTTAAACTTATTTATATTTTAATCTTATTAAATTTTAATTTTTACATGTTACATAAAATTGAATAATAATTTAATTCATAACTTACATAAAATTGTTCAAAAACTATTTAAATGAATCATATAGCTTGCGACACCCTGTTATATAACCGTATGTTTCGATTTTCGGAATCTCATCAGGCAAACCTAGAAAAATTATTGATATGATTGAAAAGTTATGCCATTAAATTCAAAATTCAAACTTGATTAAATGTCAAATTTATTTGACTTTTGTATAATCAAAAATCATACCTACTTGAAGCCAAAATAAATAAAGTAGGTATAATTTTTGTTTTTACAAGAGTCAAATAAATTTGACTTTTAATCAAGTTTGAATTTTAAATTTAATAGCATAACTTTTCAATCATTTCAATAATTTTTCAAGTTTTGCTTGATGAGATTCCGAAAATCAAAACATACGGTTATATAACAGAGTGTCGCAAGCTATATCATTCATTTAAACAGTGTTTGAACAATTTTATTTAAGTTATGAATTAAATTATTATTCAATTTCATGTAACATGTAAAAATTAAATTTTATAAATAATATTATCACATGTTAATAACCTTAACCATTTTATTATAATTTTTAACTCTGTTGTAAAAAACAGTTTTTAAATAAAATTTTTTAATTTTAAAATTTGAATAAAAATCACAAACTAAATTCTTATTTTACCGATAGCATTAGTAAAATAATGTTGTCAAAACAAAGAACTAAATTAGATTGAAAGAAAATTTCACAAATCTTAAGCAAATGTACACTTATGTACAAAATATAAAACAATTTATGGGTTTACAATGCCCACTCTAATTTATTGCGGAAGTGTTATTTTAAGCTATGCTGCCCATGATGGTCATAATTCCCTTTAAAATTTTTGGTTCAAACAATTTATTGCAATTTAAAATTTTTACCATAATAGTAAGAATTAAGATAAAATACCTATTTCATTTATTTCAAGATAATAATTTTTCAAAAAATCGAAAATTAATTAATAAGAGTAATAGCTAACAATTAATTAAGTGGTCGCAGACTTTTACACAGTACTGTAAATATTTAGGGCACTTTTATATTCTTCATCTTTGGTTTTTATATTTTTGCAATTTAGTAGTAGATGTATTCAATCCAGTGTTGCCAATCGCCGGATTATAATACCAATTTCCGATTTTTTAATTTGGAATTTAATTTATTAGAAATATCTCTTTAGTTTTAATTTTTATTTCAACACTTCAAGTTTAATGTTTTTGTTATAGTTGTAAAAGTTGTTTCTATTTTTTTTACGACTGTTGTCGAACTTTCAGTATTTTATTAATTGATAAATAATTTCGGGGGGGGGGGGGAGTAACCCCTAAAAACCGCCCCCTTAAATACGGCCCTGCATATTCTTGTTAACATGTGGTGATGTTTAGTTGAATGCCGTATTTTCTGATTTGACTGAGATAAAACTAAACTTAATAATAATTATTACTATAAACGGTGAACAAATATGTTTAATACTATCCGTCATCCATTGACTTATTATAAAATATCAGCAAAACCATACATTCAACGATAATACTAAAATTATTGATTACCAAGTACTTTAAATTAAATAATACAAATAAATTATTTTAAAATTCAAAATTAAATTAATTAATTATTACAAAATTATTTGATTTTATCTTTGCAATAAAATTTTAATTGTTATATTAAACTGTTTTATATTGTTGTTAATAATGTTAGAGAAAAGCAAATTAAAAAAAAATAGTTTTTTTATTCCCAACGCGTTTAATAAAGTTTAAATAAATATGAATTTATTGATTATTTAATTATTGTATCATAGAAATAACATTTTAATTGTTATATTAAACTGTTCTATATTATTGTTTATAATTATTGTTAATAATGTTATAGAAACGCAAATAAAAAAAAAAAAATTTTTCATTCCCAACCCATTTAATGAAGTTTAAATAAATATAGATTTTGACTCTTAAATAATTGAGATAAATTTACTGAAATCAAGTAAAATTTATAACTCAGCAGTGTGGTGTAAGGCTTAAATCGACATGCTACGGAACAGGAGACCGCAGTTCGATGCTTGATCGCGTCAACTGCACTGCACTGCTGTGATCTAAAGTCCGAATTTGATCTAAGGGCTATGCATCTGGCAAGGTTAGCACCCTACCAGGATATATGCAAGTGATCAAAAAACCATGAATGCCGAGTGTAAATTTGGTATATCACATGGTTAAATAACAGGACGTAGTCCTAGATTAAGAAGAAGAAGAAGTAAAATTTACTATGAATTTTGCACATCTTAATTTATCTAAAACAAAATTAATTTAAAAATCTTTATTATAATAAAATTTATAATGAACAAGTTTACAGGTTTATCTAGTATGTTGAAACATTCTGTATAAAACACCATATAAGTAATTCTAATTTACGTCTAGATTAATACCACAAGCCGCTACTGTAAACAGGTAAGTATGAACTGTAAAGTTAATAACATTTCTGTTTACTGCTTCAGTTTAATTATAATAACCTTGACAAAAAAATTGAATATAGATGAGATTTTAATTAGAGTATTTACTTTATTTAATAGCAGAAGTTTACCAAAATGCAAATGATAAAATCGAATTAGTAAAATATAATAGTACTATGTATCCGCTTTTTCAAAATTAATCTCGCAATTAAAAAATTCAGTGTTTAATTTTATGTAGAGAATTCAATCAAAGACTGCAAAACTTATCGTTTTAATCCACTTAATCAACTTCTTTGAAAGTTCATGTCATTAAAACTTTACAATTCCAAGCATGTGTCAATTGTGTCATTACAAAATCCTGAAATCAACTACATACAATTTACAGTATTCGCTTAAGTCAATTTTCCAGTTTAATTATTCTGTCCCTATTATATGCATTAACAAGTTCAAACCAATACGCCAAAGTTTATTACTGAAGTATTATTCGCTTTTTATAAGATAAGCAAAATTATTAAATGATTATTATCAGATTTAAACACAAAAATGTATATTATTTCATAACAAATTTTCAGAATATTTAGCAATAGAGTTTATTCTACAAACCCGAATTTTGTGTTCAACGTGGTGCAAAAAGTATATAGAATTTACAGTAAAACTTTTCAACTAAAATATATTTCCTTGTGGTATTTTCTTTATATTTTTATTTTATTTATGCTAACAAAATACACATATTTTAGACTTTTACAGAAATAAATTTGTTACTTAGTTTTTAATCTGTATGAGCTAATTGCATTGAGATTATAAAAATTTATAAATGAAAGAATTGTGTTGAAAATCGAGGAAAGCTAGTTCATGCGGATAAATTTCAAATGTAAACTGAACTAGTTTCCGGTTTTATCGGATTTCTTATAACAATGCATGTGTATAACACAATACAGATTTACAATTTGCGGAGTATATTTTCTTCCATCTAAAGTTTAGTCTAAATCACAAAACATAATCAAAGAGTGCAAAATCCAGACAGATAGCGGAAGTTCAATACTATGGTGGTTGCTTGCGCAAAATATTTTCTTCGGTTTTATTTCAAGATGTTCGGTGCAAGTGTTAGTAGTTTTAGTTTTTATTTTATGACTGACCAATCTCGTAGAACGCTCCTAGACAAGGGCGATCTGGATTCTGAAATCGTACAGATAGCGGATGCTGAGGTAAATGGTGTACGTGAAATTGGATTCGGTAAATACGGGCAGCACATAAGTAGTCACATAAACAAGGAAACGTGAAGTACACCAACTATTCTCCCACAGTATAATGTGAGAATTTAATGCATCACAAAATTTTATTGAAATTTTTATTTTAGTGGCAATCAACAGTTTAGTTTAGGTACTTTTTACATTTGCGAAAGTTTATTTATGTCGATAATATAGTCACCACAGCTGTGTATATTGTGGAAACATCGACAACACCGTTGAAAAGTTAGGAAATAAATGATAAAATAAAATATTTTAATTTTTCTATATGTTGGATTTTTCAGATTAAAATTAAACAAAAGAATTTATTATAAAAATAAAATGAAATATAATAATAAAAGTTATTTAGATATTCGAAGTAGTCTCATATAAACTTACTTAGCCATTTGAGCATTCTTGCAATAAAACCTTCGAATGTTATTTCAATTCGGAACTTCTATAATTTATTTAAAAGGTCCTATATAGATGACATAGGTACCGATTTGTCTCAACTGTCGATCAAGTTCTTCCGAAAACAACTCAATTAGGTTAATATCAGGGACTTTACAAATTCATGTTCTTCTAAAAAATACCTTTCTAAATATAATTATTTGGTTACTGTCAAACAACGATCATTTCGAATATCAAAATTTCATCTGCACTATAAGAAAGAGCACAATTTTCTGAGTATAATGCAACAAAAATTTTTGCGGTCCATGCATTCGTTTTCGAAAAAACGGCATTTTAAAGTTATATAAAAGCAGGTAGTTGTAACCCGATACACCCTGTTGCAACGAGTCGCGTCGCGGTAAACTAGCTTGTCGAGTCTCTGCTCTTCATTTTGTTGGCGGTACGTGTGCTTTAATATACTCTTAATGTTGTTGTCAGTTGCGGTCGACACCCGGACGAGTTCTATGGCTTCGAGTTCCACCCTTGGCGAATTCTGTCATTTTTCAGGGATATTTTTAAATTTTTTTGCCTTACACAAAATCGGCTAATCATGCAGCCGTGTTAAAAGGTGTATCTAAAATACATGTAAATTTAAATTTTTCAAATTCGTTTTTTTCGAGAACTAATGCATGGACCGCTAAAATTTTTGTTCTGATATGCTTAGAAAAGTGTTCTCTTTCCCATAGTGCAGTTGAAATCGTGATGATCGTTGTCTGACAGTTCCCAATTATTTTATTGTTTTTCCGCGCACCCAATTATTATTAAAAAGTCCACACTTTCTCAAATCCAACGCATTTGTTAACTGTTAATACAAATTTCGTATGTTTTTGTTAAAAAAATAAATAAACCTTACGTGGGATACTTTTGATATCTAAGTATCACATCAATGCCTGTTATGGTAAAAAAATACGGAAATATTGAAAGGATTCGTAAAAATATGAGAAAGTGGAGAAAGTATTACTTCTGATGTTGATAACAAAGAAGATACTATTGACAATTGAAAATTGAAGGAAATTAAGTAGATAACTGATAAAATAATAACATTAAATTAAATAAAATAATATAAAATAAAAGATATGTGTTTGTGGCTCATTAGTTGCTAACTTAATATATTGTGTAGTTGTATATTCTACTATAAATGCATTATTGGTTTTCATTATTTGTTTTTTTTATTTTTCTTATTTTTAATTTTTGAAGTACAAACAAAAGAAAAATTTTAATATGGATCTAGAAATTAGAACTAACCTGTGGTGCAAAAATAAATTTAATTACCTAATGAAATAATTAAAATAAACTTATAAAAATAATGATTTCAAATAAATTATAATATGGTATTCTATTGTAGGGAACTGTCAGAGTAATCCCATCACTAATTTCAAAATTTCAACTACACTATAGGAAAGATGACAATTTTCTAAGCAGTTTAAAACAAAAAAATCCCTGGACCATCCATAAGTTTTCGAAAAATTCGAATTTAATGATATAAAATTTACATGTATTTTAGATACACCTTTTAACACGGCTGCATGATTAGGCAAAACAATTTAAAAATATCCCTGCAAAATGACAGAACTCACCAAGGGTGGAACTCGAAGCCATAGAACTCGTCCGGGTGTCGACCGCGACTGATAACAACATTAAGAGTATATCAAAGCACACGTACCGTCAACAAAATGAAGAGCAGGGAAATCTACGTGAGACCGATCGTCACGCATCGGGGTATATCATATTACATCTCCGTGCTTTTCGTAATTTTAAAATGCCGTTTTCTCGAAATGTAATGGACGGTCCAGAAATTTTTCTTTTTTAAAATGCTCAGAAAATTGTCCTCTTTCCTATAGTGCAGCTGAAATTTTGAAATTCGTGTTGGGAATTAACTGACAGTACCCCTATTGTATAATATAATATTTAACAAAAACTAAACAGAACTTTAAAATAATAGAATTTTAACATTCTGTTCGGTTTTTAAATAAATATGTATTATAGAAACTTTTTTTCTATCTTTATCTATTGGTATAAAAAACTTATTTTTAAATAAATAGGTTTGAAATAAAATAATAGAATTTTAACATTCTGTTCAGTTTTTATTAAATATTAATTAACAAGAACCGTGATCGAATTCAGTATGCATAGTATAAGATGTGAGATATAAATAAAATAAACTGTAAAATTGAAAGAATGGAAAAAGGGTAGAAATATTACCTATATTTTGCATCTTATTAATTAAATTTTTAGCATTGTATTCATAATTTGAAAGCACAGTTTGACAACTAGTATTAATTTATCCATATTATCCATAGCCACTGTATTTTTCAATTTTGAACACTCGATAGATAAACTATTGCAGTAAATGGTTTAAATTTGAATTGAAATACGAAAAAAGCAAGCGGAAGAGAAACGAATATAGGTATATCCGCGGATCTACATTTATCTTTACAATGAGTTGCATAAGAAAGGATTCGACCAAGATTATGTCGCTTTCATTTTATCTAGGATGTGATTATATTCACCGTTATAGCATTACACATGCTTTCTATCGTTCATCAGTTTATTATTAAAATTAATGTTAATTTTTTTTTAAATTTTTGGTTTCTCTTCTTGATCCAAAATTGTTTACGTACCTATTTTAAATCTCCTCACTTGTGGAAGTACCAGCTTCATTCATATCTCCATTATGTTTTTTTATGCTAACACCCATCTTTATAGAGCTATCACCCATGTACATAGAATTGCAATATTGACAAGAAATCCGATAATCAAACCACCATCGATAGTAGTAGAATTTATTATTTATTTTAAAGTACCTCAAATATATTTTAGTGTTCTATTTTTATATATTTAGCCATAAATTACGGCCGATCATAGAAAAATCAAGGTCGAAAACTTATATTTTCTATATACAGAAAAGATGAACTGTTTTAAATCTTATTACGTTAGTTAAGGTTGAACAATCTAGAAAATTGTGGAGGTACACATATATTGTCGTGTTTTGAAAACCACAACAACATTAATTTTATTGTTTTGAAAAATAATTTTAAAGTTTAATTTTGTGTTATTATTTAGTTATTTATTATATTGTGTATAAAAATGTTGGTTAAATTATTTGCTATGTAAATAAGGTAGGGAGAACGAAAAAGTAAAAAAAGAGAGGGATTTAAATAAGGACACTTGGGCTGAGGCCTTCGCGTCGAATAGACGAACGGATGTTCGTTATTTCCGAAATTGACTATAATTAAAGTGAATTTAATTTAATAAAAGTTGTTTTTTTATGTAATTAATAATATTGAAGTGCGAGTGAAAAATAAATTGAAAATTGTGATAATTTTGGTTATTTGTAAAATAACTGAACAAACAAATTTACAAGACCGGCGTGGTCAGCTGCAATACCATATGCGGAGCACGCACGTGAAGTCAATGACCATACCACATGAAAGGTAACAAATTTGAGCAATTTTAATTTACAATTTAACTACAACAACAAGAGCTCATAGCTATCAAATAATGGATGTACACCGAGCAAAGAAGTGAATTTTAGAATAAGAGCAATTTTTTTTATAAATTTAAATAGCTCGGGTCATCTCAATATGTATAGTGGCGTCTCACGGTAGTTGAAAGGTCATTGTTTATTTACCAGATTTATTGACTTAACCTGTAATTTAAGGATTTTCTAAACTTAACTAATGTAATCGGGCATTACAAATATTATTCTATCTGTTGCATTCCCCAAACCCTACAGATCAAGCTTGGACGTCAGATCACATCAGTATATTCCACGCTATCAAGATTTTAACCAGTTTTCCGCTTTCCAGTTTAGATCTGGAAATTGTATCGATAACTGTTTGAATTATAAGACGCCAAAGCTTTCAAAACTTCTAGTTTACTGTTCAAATGTGAATATTGTGTATGATATTATCGTAATATTTTATAATATAACACCTAAAGCATGAAACATCGTAATTAGATAAAGAAGCTGTAGTCTATAAGTTTATCGGGATAGTGTATAAAGTTGTTGATTTCAATCACCAATTTATTTTTATTTATTAAGCCGTCCGAAAATAAATTAGAAAAATAAATAAAAACTGTATAAAATGTACTACGTTGGTGTTTAATCATGTGTAAATAGAACCACAGTATCGATTTACTATATTATGACTTCTCTTGTTTTGTTTTTAGTAAGGGTTTAGTTTATATAAATCTTTCAGATGAAGTTAGCGTGTTTGAGCATCCAGCTATCGAAATTCCGATAAATTGTAAGGAGACCCGCGGCATTCCACTACTACAGCCCGCAGAATTGTTTCCAAGTCTAAACTGGAGAAAATACAACTTTCTAAGTTTCACGGTTCAGAATCAGCAGGATATTAAGGCTAAAACTTTCAACTTGGTAGACCCGAAACAATACTAGGCTGTTTCTCTTTAATGGATTGAAAGGTTGTACTCTCTCGACGGGAGAGCATCCGCAAAAACGTCAAGATTCTTTCTAATAGAAAAACTCTTTGGTGAACTAAATAAATAAAATTTGTGTTCAAAAATCGATAGAAAACCAATTACTAATGCACCATTAAAGTTGCGTTTTCTTACTTTATATTTTACGGTCAATCTCGATTCTTTTATGTAATAGATTTTACAAATATCGGCATTATTTATTTTAAAGCTCAATTATATTTTCCAAAATCAAAATTTTCTACTTAATAATATTTCTCCTAAAGTTATTAATTCTGTTTGTTAATGTTTAACTTCAAATCGATGAAGTTTAGCTTTTTTAGCTATTAAACAACTTTTTTTTAATTAACTTTATGAGTAAATCAAAATAATATTTGTAATAAATTTTATGAATGACCCGCGAGTACCGATTTTTGATATTTTATGGCAATTTTCCTGCGTTGAGGAGTTTAAATCTTATAAATTTAAGAAGTTAAAGTGAAAATAAAGATGATAACTAACGAAAGGTCAAGAAAACGATAGAAAGATGATATATTGAAGTATCTGAGAACAAAAGATGTTTGAAATTGGAGAGCATTGGGTCTCAATAGGCGGCTAAGTTCAGACAAGTTGTTGTTTACAAGTCAAATACATTTCAAAGCATTTAAAATAAATTCGTTATTATCAATAATGATATAAAATTGTAGTTATAATTTAAGAAATTCTATACTCTCTGTGTTTTGGTGTAGAAAGAATTTAACGTAAAAAATCATTAGTAAACAGCTTAAGAGCCATAATGGTTTATTGGTCCTGCAGTCTTGTAAATTCTACTACAACTCAGCCTTGTTTCCCTTGAGCTTCCTGCATAGTTAAGCAGGAATAATGAGCTGTAGCTCGTATAGCAGGAATAGAATTTACGTTCGTCGTATTGCTAACCACTAGAGCGTAATAGTGTACTCGCAATGACGAAGTACTTATGATTATGCTTTAGGACTTATTAACAAAGTCATTTAAAGACTTAAAAAACTGCATTGAAAAAACGGAAAAATCTTTTCCATCGCATCATTAAAATACGCGGCATGAAACCAACAAATTGTTTTTTGTCAACTATATTTTAAATTTTATTTTACATCAAAGCATTCAAACACATCTCTTGAAATTGTCTGTAGCTCCTCTATAAAGTTACTTTGCAATAAAACACAAAGAACTTTTTATTTAATTTTTTATATAGTAAAATGTTTACGTTTTGCCAAATTTAACTCAAAAATGAAAATCACTCAAAAAAATTATAAATCAAATAAGTAAGATTCTTAAATTGTGATCAAACGGGAATCTAAAGGTTTTATCTTCAAATACAAAAAATTTTTAAATAATTTGTGAACTTTGAATTTTGCTTATAATCGTAATTCGATGAGTATCACGATTGAGTGTGCAAAATCTAAGCCAAAATAACTAGTACTTGTATTTTCTGTTTCTTACATGAAAAATTGAAGCTAAAATTTCCCATGAGACCCTCAACTTGAAGTTTTTTAATTTTCTTATGACGTTTCACTTACATTTCAAATTAAATAATTTGTTACGTTTAATTAAATGTGCATTTCTTATTATAATAATTAAATATTTAATCTGTACTGTTAGATTTAATAATTATCTACAGGGTAAGACGATTACAGTCCGGGCGGAAGACCTTCTATGGAAGGGCAATGGCAAACCACCGAAGTAATTTTCCAAGAAAACTCTTCTCTCAAAACGGATGCATTACATTTCATATCGTTCCGAATCCTGTACAGTAATATTATATAATGCAAAGTAAAATATGTACTGTAGTCTTTTACATTATAATGTAGTATGATGATCGCTCGTTGATGCATAGAATCTAAGTAATTTTTGTTATTAAAGTAATTTAATATAGAGCTATAATTTTCTATACAAAGTGTGGAAACAATTTGCTGGCATTAATTCTAATTAACAAGTAAGGAAGAAGTTCTATTTGATAGAGAAGGGTTAATGTGACCGACTTAGGCTAACTTGTAATTAGTTTGGTGAATGGCTCGGTTTGTCCACCCTTAATTGCCACGTGTTACGTCTAATTCTATACTTCATTGTTGTATTCATCATCGAGAACTTCATACCTCATGAAAAAACTTTGTAAATTAAATCTTTTTTTCAAGTAATTAGTGCTAAATTAATTATACCTTTAGTTCTTCAGAAAATTTTTGTTGTACCTTCTGAAAAGTGAAATAATTAAAGTGTTTTCAGTATAAGTAATTAATTTTTGGTTTACCAAATTGTCTTTATTTATTAGGTGCAGCTTCTGGAAGGCAAATATCGTCCAATTAAGGCGTTATCTTCTTACCTTTCAAATTAATATTGTATTAAGTTACAAATGAACCAAAGATAAATTTTAATTAGAATCAGATACTGCATTGTTAACGACAAAATAGTACATTAGAAGCAAATAGTAAGTACATAGAGATAGTTACAGGACCTTTAAATTCTGATAAACCCCAAAAGAGTAATAACATAACTTGGAACATTTATTTTGTCACCAATGTCGCTATTTAACCTCTCAACCCAACCCTAGAAATTACTATAAATCAAACCAAAAACGTAATCGAATATTTCGTTTTCTAATTGCAATTTGAAACATAAATTTTACTAGTAACATAAACTAAAACCACATACACAACAAAAACACAACTAGCACAGGCAGTTTGGATGAGCCAACCAGGCTACAACAGGATTATTAACATGACTTTGTGGTTATATGAGTGGTTATATTCCAACAGGAATAGAAACCTTTATTCGTTCACGCCAGAACTTTGAATAAACCTAAAAGAGATAAGGAAGAACAAGATGAATATGATTAGAATGAGAAAGTTAAGAAATAAATATTATAGAAAAAGTAACGTGGAATGAAATGAATGCGATTTTAAAGCAAATTTAAAAGATCAATATTAAAAAATGCTTTACATTAATTTGGACATGTCGAAGCAACGATTGGTGACCAAATAAAGAAACAAATCATTAATACTCTAAAAGAGTATGCGGGTAAGAATCCAAAAAGAAGGGCTTTTGCATAAAACCGCCACCACCCTTTAACTATACTATTAAAACAATAATCCAATAGTAAATCTAAAACTCTTTGGAAAAATACCTATTCGTGGTCTGCAAACCAGATTTTGTAATCTAAGCACACCATAAGTCAGGATTAAAGGAGGTCAGTATTCACGCCAACTTCTAAAGCTCTGATTGATATTTTTATAAAATTGGAAAGCAACTCTAATACACTTAAGAGAAAACACTGCAATATATAGCCAACTGCAAATTTGACTTGAATATTGAATTGTATTTAAAAAGATCAAAATTTTCACATTTTATTGAAATACACAAATAAATTTAACTTTATAAATATCGAATTCTGTATCTTAAATATAGTTACTATACTTGCAAAAAATTTTTAAACCAATTCCTCGCTGTAAACTACCGGTAAAGATCAAATATAACAAAGTAACTTTGTTATTTTAAAGTTCTTTATTATAAATAACATCAAATAAATAGCTAAGTAAAATTAGAAATGTGAGCTAAAATTAGAATTTTAAAAATATTTCCTTTATATCAGTAAATACAATAATTTATTAATTAGTACTAGAAATATTCTAATTTTGTAAAACATCATTCCGTAGTCAATTAGCTACTAAAAATATGTTAAACGAGTTAAAAATGTTAAATGCTCATATAAATACAATACTAAATTTTTATACTTATTATTAAAGAAAATTGAAAATTTTCACCATTTGGATCAAGATCCCCTGGGTAAATGTTGAAGTAGTTCAATAACTTAAAATGACAACTAAGGTACACTTATTCTTCATGCCAAATTTCATCTTGTAACTTTTCTTTCATTGTTCTGAGCTACAGTACCGGTAACTAGAATTAGCTGAGCGGAAGTTAAGAAAATAATTCGCAAAACTTAGTAAATATGAACGCCACCCGCTTTTATTGAATAAATCAAATAAGAGAACAAAATTATGATAACGTGCTCTACCACTAAAACAAACGCATAGTATATTCTTCTAGTGGGATTTTACAATCGTTTGTCCTGAAATCCGGATCAAAAAGGTTTGTATGCTTGTATAACATTCATTTATACTATTACATTTACTATGTATAAACGCATCTTTATAGCTCCCGACATTTCATATTTCCTGTACATCAAATCCTCCCTGCGATTTACCTTCAGAAAAAACCTATACATACCAATATAAATTCTACACTAGAAGCAGGGGAAGTCCCTAAGTATTTATACATTTAGAAATTCTACGGTGAAGTTGAGTAAATCCTTAAATAGGTATATATGAAGTCGCATATTTCGCTATTACACTGTTCACTCTATTGAGTTACTATCTATTCTATATGTGGAGAATGCATTTGTTTTTGTATTTACTACAGTAGATACAATATGTTTAATAAGTACTATATCTTATATATTAAAGAAACCTAAATTTAATAAAAATGTTTCGGCAAAATCAGTTCCGTCACTAAATTCAATAAAATGTAATCAAATTTTTTTTAAATTTATTGTTGTATTTTACCATGAGTTTCTTTCATGTAATTTTTATTCATAAAAAGGATATGTAAAAATTAAACAGAAATAAATTTTACGCAAACTGTACAATTTACACCATTTCTTTCTATACTGAGCATATACCATACACAGTTACTCCCAAAAGTTCTTGTACACTCCTTAACTTCTCCATATATGAATGAAAATAGTCTCAGTATCATCTTTTTAATTCGATTATTTTACTCTACGTTTAAAGAAAATTTTTATATTTACATTTACTCAAACAAATACTCGGACACTCCTAAGTTACCAATGTAAATTAAACCTTTTTTTGAAATTTTTTTATCATAGAAAAATCGCTTTTACAATAATACTTATCGAATTCTCTTTAAACCAAATTTCACCCCTTCAGTTTTGTTCATATGTATCGCAATGGTATTTTAGCAAAAAGGTATGTTCCCAAGCATTCTAAAGTGCTTCAAACTTGCTCTTGAAGGCGGGAGTAAAGACGATCGTATCTTTGGGGTGGTGTTAATACTTTGAAACAAATAACCTCTTTCTTAGCAATGAAATTTAAAAAGTGTAGGAAAGATAATTTATTTATCAACATAAAAATAATTGTCATTCAAGATCAGTTGTAAAATATCTGTTAATAAATTTGCGGTTATACAACTCCGCATAGAAAATTTGGTGTAAAAAGTGTAAATTAACAATGACGAGATGTGCTGTTAATGAAAAAGCAAATTGTCACAAGCTCCTTCTCGTTATTTTTAATCAAGTGTGAAATGTGTTGTTTTTATTATGTTACAAATTGTAAAATAAAAATGAAAAATTTAATGTTGCGTTTTTCTTTTTAAACGAGACTCCACTGATTAAGTTTAAGTAAGATCTGTGTAAAGATTACTTTCTTTTCTTACCACCATGGTTGTTTGCTAACCTTGAAAAATTGCGCACAAAAATGAAACTTCGACCTGATGTCTCAATGGTCGGACGCACTCTCCCGCAATTGTTCACTTTCGAAATTGTTAAAAACTAAAACGCTCGTTTGTACCCCACCGGTGACGCAAAATTTAAATTTAAACAGAATATAAAATCTTTGTGCAAAGTTCGTGTTTAAGTGACAATGTTTTCCATTTAGATTCCTCATTTTTAAATTTCTCATGCCTACAGAGTAACTGCAAATTTTAATGACTTCTTTAACTTCACCTAGAAAACGCTTGTCGCATTCCCATGTTTGAAACATCACAGTATATATTTTTCTATATCATAGCACCGTTTGTGAGATACACTGACTGAAAAGGTATTGTAAAAATTTTAATAAAGCTAACATTGCATTCGTGGGAATTTTACTAAAATTTTTATCGAGTCTCCTTAAGTCATTGCATCTCGGAAACGGCGACAAAATAAAAAGTTTATAGTATAGAAAAAAATAATGAGAGTGAAATTTTAAATGAAAAATGTCTAGTAAGTATTGTTGTAAAAGCGATTTTTATATGACAAAAAGTCTTGGAGAGATACAATTTACATTTCTAGAATAGGAGTGTTTGAGAATTTTTGCGAGTAACTGTAAATGTACAAACTTACTTCAAAAATACAGTAAAATGATCAAATTTGAATGATAATACTCAGACTAATATTATTCATAAATGGAGAAATTTTGCGTTAAACGTAAAGTTTGAACCCTTCTTAAAAGATGTTAGGTCCAGTAGTGGACAAAAGACGACTGGGTGATATCTTGAAAACTATAGGAATAGTTAAAAAATCATTTTTTAGATTTTCCTAAAATTTCATCTAGTTTAATTTTGTTTATACCCACATATTTTGGACAAAGGAATTTTTGATCGAAGGCTGATGTAAAAGACTTGAAGGCTTTTTTCTGATGCCAAACCAAACGATTTTAGTAAAAGTTTGCATTTCAGAGTTATATGCACACATATATTTTTCCGCAGCGGTAATGACTGCACTAGTTGATAAATCAGCACCGATGTTACGCGATTTGAAGAGTTTGGAATGAATTTAATGAAATTGAATAAATTACTTACATTTAAAGAGTATCCAATTAATTTAAAGTAATCTTTGCCTTGAAAATTTATTACTGCTGCAATCTATTTAGCTTGAAATAATTTGCGAAAACTTTTTTATGTGTGTACCTATATCTTATATTCGAGCTTACATCCTACGAAACAGATCATTTTTAATACAGGTTACAACATAAAGAAAGTTAATTTAAAATAATAGTGAACTGAAAAATGAAATCAGAAAACAATAAGAAATTTGATTAAATTTGCTAGTTGAGAAAGTTTCTAAAGTTTAATTGTGTGGCGTTAAGTTGAAACAATATTCTACTTTTTACTAAAATAAAAATTCAATCGGTATTGTGCAGAATGTAGCAGCGCTAGCTATGCAAATTTGAGTGCCGAAGCTAGTTTTAATCGAGTTGGTGTGGAGATTTAGTTTGCGATGTATTATTTTAAAGATTAATAATATTACTATTTATCAAATCTTAGATAATTAATGGCAAGAATAGAATTTTTATCAATTAATGTTGAATTTTAGGTAGGTACACAAAATATGAATTTGTCTCTGGACGCCAATGGTTTCTATTTAGCATGCATTTCGCTTATTCGACGGCTAAGGGTAAGAAGGTTAGGAAAGCAACCGAGTTTAGTACCTCTCAAAATTTAATAGCTAGCGGATTAATGATTATATTATTCATGATTTGAAACTTATCGGATATAATAATATATTAAACAGCAAGTTTGACTTAATTTAGTAGAGTGCAGTAATGGTTCCACACTTTGCACCTCGTAATTACCAAATTTCTGATAAAGTTGTACATAGTGGTAGCTGCTGTTAATTTAATCTGTTGGAAGTTTGCCCACATCATTACTTGCCAGTTAAATTGCCGCAATCATTTATTCAAACATTTATCGTAAATTGAAAACCCTAACATTCTATAAATTTTTCTGAAAAAAACGTAACGAAACTTTGGTAAGTATATTTTGCGTGCAATATGAAAAACTATCGACTTCGATTGGCAACATTTGAACTTGGGCCAAATACGAACTAAAAGTATATTACCGTAGCTAGCAACACGACAATAAAGATAAAGATATTGTAAAAGCTCTTTTGTGTTCGCTTGAAAAATAAGCAAGAAACTTACGACAATAAATACGCTTTTTGTTATTATTAAAAATTGTAACTTACGGTTTGTAAAACAAAGCATCCATAATCCTGATATTGTGTACTTTGAAAGGTAATCCTTTTCGCCCGTCCCGTTATACGAAGGATTGCTCATCTTTTCTTCTGTATGTAGCCACTGATTAGTTAACATTGCAATTAAAACTACGACTAACGAAACGGTAGCAGTTAGAGGTGTAAAAACCCAAAGACAAGAAATTGCAACTTCTATAGGTCCCATATGAGTTGGGTCCTCACTAGAAGTGGGCGTTGCCGTTGAGTTACGCGGTAAAGCCCGTTGCATTGTTAATAACTTTAATTTCACGTTTTTATAATAATAATAATGTTATTGCTTTTATTGTAATTATGCGGTTTATTTTAACGTCTATTCGCAACACCATCTGTATCCAATTCGTAATTATCATTTTTTAAAACGAGTTAAAATCTTTCTCGCTTATTAATTTTTAACGTTTTATCCAAACTTTCATTGCGACTTCATTTTTCGGAGTTCCTGAAAAAGAAAAACTAAATTAGTTTTCAAATATTTAAACTGGTAAATTTTCATAATTTTAGATTAGACAAACAAACTAAATTTGTAATAGCATTAGAATTATAAATAATATTATTGCAGTACATAAACGTTAATGTTAAAGAAATAAAGTAAACTCCTGATCATACGAAATAATTTATTCATGAACAAAGTTCGTAAGAAGAGCTATTGCAAATCGAAGCGTTACTTCCCCATAAGAGCAGTAACTCATTATATAAATAGAGAAATTGACCATTAAAGTAAATTACATACCATTCTTACTCACGTTTAAATATTTAAGGTTTATTCAGAAGTTTAATATTAAATGTTAATGTGTATTAAATATTATATTTATTTGGAGCTTACTAAATTAAATCTTTATAAGCAGATTGCTTACACGAGTTCTACACTAAATTTAAACCGTATTTTGATTGAACTTTCATTCGTAAAATTATTCACGTATTTTTTTAATAAAAGTTTGAATGACAAATTAGATTAATCTTATAACAAACCTGCAGCTTTTTATATAATGAATGATAACTGTAACTTTGTAATGTAAATTTGGATTTTATATTTAGTTTGCTCGTTAATCTACTCGTATATACAACGTTATAATTAAATAATATAATATAATAAACAATACCTCAGCATTATATTGTTACAAGTATTTATATTTAAATTCATTACGATAATTATATTTATTATTGTATTGAGTATCAAGTGTACTAATCAAATTATACAATTCATCTTACATATACCTACATAATACGAGTATGTATTGAGTATTATTCACATAGGTTTTCTAGTTTCAATTTATGTAAAATGTTAAAAACAAATGAAAAGTTAATATCTTGGGAATTCAAGTTTGAACTCTAGACTGACAATAATTGTGTCGAACACTATAACCACAAGCTGTATCAAAATTATCAGTAAGATATTGATATGTCATTGAAATTATTGGCAAAATATTGATTTTCAGTATATGCGTTCAATTTAACATTTTGCAATAATAATAACTTAGTATAAATTGCATCATAGTTGATTATATATTGTATTGTTCCATTGTACTTATGTAGAACAAGATATTGATGTAAAATTTGTATTTAATAGTTAAATTAAATATTACATAGATCATAAATATTAGATAGAGTGTCATGTTTTGAAACGTTAAAATCCTAGTTATTTATTTTGTAAATTATTTTGTTTCGCTTTACATTTTTAAATTTGTAACATACTGTACGTAAATTTATTTATTTATTTGTGTAAATAATTGTGTTGGTAATGGACGAAGGAGAATAGATCGGAACCAGCAAAGTTAGACGACAGTGTGCCTGTAAGGCGATTGGTGGAAGTGTTTATTCCCCGATATTATAATTGTGATTTTTGATGAATTTTCAATAAAAAGTAGTTTTGTGTGAGTTAAAAGTTGTTTTGATTGATTTGTGAAGTGATAAAAAATTAGAAATTTTGAAGAAATTATATTTCACAAATAAATTTGTGGCAATACGGCGGTCAGCTGTGGACGTTCACGTGCAGTACGAAACCACATACAAGGTAACATTACCAATTTATTTATGACAATGAAAACAAAAACAAAAAATTAAATTAATAACGAATATTAGAAATAAAGAGAGTCTCGTGCTACTAAATATTTACATGTCCACTATAATCCACGATAAAAATTAATAAAAATTGAATTGGTTTGTAAATTTAAAATTTTTTACAAAAATAAACAAGAGGGCAATACATACATAAATGTTGCATAAAATATTTTACAAGTAAAAAATATTGAAAAACAGATACGATGAAAATCGATTCAAAATGCTTCTATGTTTCTCTTGTGATACCCAAACTAGAGAAAATCTTTTTCAGAGATGATAACTACTTAAATCAAAATTGTCATTAACGATGAAACCATAGAATCAACCAACAGTTTATTATGTCTTATATTATGTCCAGAAAATAACTTCGTGATTAGATATACTTAAAAATTATATTTTTACGGTGCTCACACATTGGAGAATATGTTTCTTTCGCTTACCGTTGAAGAACTAGAAGCTTGAACTTCAGCAGGAAGACACTGTTCTGTTCTGCTACTAGCACTTATTATTACATTATAATTACAAAAGAATATCATATCTTACCATGATAAGCAAGAAAAGAATATTTTAAGAGAGCATTTCCGACCTGAACCTACGAAGCTTGACTACTTCGTTTGTTCCAAGGAACAAACAAATTCACATCTATATTTCGCAAGTAGGAAATGCCAAGTATCTGGCGAATAAAATTTCATAGGTTTCTGTACCTGTGATAGGTTTTTCCCAAACTTGTTACAGTTGCCTGGTAAATCAATTAGACCTATATATATAATGTCTGGTAAAACACTGTGACAAGGCTGTAAGAATGCAACAGTCAGTGTAATTAAAAGCACCAAGAGATCTATGTCTTGTCCTACTATCTAATTTGTTAAGAATCTAATCATTTTGTTGTAAAATAAACGTGAGCCGACAAGTGTGCGAAATTATATTAATAAATATGCGTATAAAATGATTACTTTTAGATAAGGTCTAAGGCTTGAAAACAGTAAAAGCGTAAGACTACGTCAAAAAGTAAAACTTTTAGTTTACATAAAATAAATAAATCTTCCAACATGTTTTCAAATTATGTGTAATTATTTAGATTTCTAATTTTATATGAAATGGTCCAAAAAAACATTACCACAACTACATTGCTTAGTTTACTGATATAACTAAACTTTCAAAAAAGTTCAGAAATCTAGCAGGTTTTATCCGATTTCCAGAAAAACTCAAAGCAAGGCCATCTTGCTCTAGTCCAGTGCCATACTAAACTTATTATATTAATTATTGTTAACTAATTGTGAGTAAATTAGTGTGAAAACCTCGGTATTATTAGCTTCCTTCAAATATCATCAAGGTACAGTAAACTATCTTAGCGCACGGCAGTAATAAAGCATCTTTTTTCTGTATGTAATATACTGTCGTGTTTTTAAAAACGCAGAAAAACATTAATTTATTTATTTGTAAAATTTATTTTGAAGTTTTGATTTATTTATTGAAATTAATTTATAAACATACTGTAAATAAGAATTTTAATTGTAAAGAGGGTGGGGAGCATGTAGGGCTTGAAGGTTGTCCAGAACTGTTAGGTCGTTGAGGTCGAAGAGACGCGGTGGCGTCAATAAGACCAGCGGATGATCATTATTCCCGCAATGATAAGTAAAATTTTGATTGTTAATATAAAAATAAAATTAAGTTCATTTTAATCTTGGTTGTTTTTATTTTATTTTAATAAGTGCAAGTGCTGCAAATGAAATTGAAGAAAATAAAGAAATTATTGTGAAAATTTGGTCGTTGTGTGAAGGATCACAAATAAAATTGTTCGATAGACGCCGGCAGATGTGGAACCCATGTGCGATTGCAAGGCCATACATAAGGTAACAAAACTAAAATAAAGCAACGAATTTATTTATTATAAATTAAGAAAATAAAATTACAAAATTAAAGAGTCTCTTGTTAAAGTAATGGATGTAGTATTCGAGCAGCAGTAATTTTTGGGGTTGAGCAGATTTTTATACAATTTGTATAGCTCGGATCATCTCAATACTATTCTTATATCACCTATTTACCAAGCATATCATCTTTATCGTAGGGCTTTTAGCATATTTAAAAGTAGGTTATAACAAACATATTTGCCACAGACAGATTTTCACTGTTCTTTAAGATATTCAACAATTTTGGTTCCAATTTGACTAGATCTTTTGTAGCCTTTACTTATTTTTAAATTTTTAAACAGTTGAAGTATTGTTTGTAAATATTTATATAATTATAATATGTAAATTTGAAAAGCATGGACAAATAACTTTACGGCGGATTATAAATCCGGAAGTATTTTTAATACTTTTGTTTTTCTGTAATATTAATACCACGTTACAATACAAGAATACATAATTATTATATTAGTATAACATGTCTGCCAAGTTCAATGCTTCCATTTTAAAAGTGTTCTCACTAATATATTTTACAATAAAATATAAGTTCACAATAGTAATATCAGAAAATACAAATTATAGTATGTATAAACATTATTATATTAGTATTATAATTATTTTCAGTAGATAGAAAAATTCGTCTATAAATTGTCATCGACCTTAGCTTATAAGCGGAATTTCTTCTATGGATACTCAAGTTAATCCTTTGCATTAAGACACTTTTTGCCTATCTATCCCACGAGACATTGATTAGAAGATGACCGATTCAAGCACCTGAAACCTGCGGATCACTACTTCCAGGGCTAAGGGTTTCTATAACGACAGCGGAGAAATAATAATCTTTTTTCGATTTATATAGTTATTATGTTTTAAGGTTTCAACTTTCTGTATCACGTGTCCTTGACACAAAATCCTCAAGTGACTTTGAGTCACGGTATAGAAATGTTTGCAGTTGCAAAAGAGCGTCTAATAATTTTGTGACAGATTGCATGTCTGGATAACCGGCCTGCACTGCGTGAGGATGAAAGCTTATGGCCGAATCGATAGACTGCTACGCATACACAAAATTTTCAAAAATTTGTAGTGAGCTTTTATCGCTTTAAGCCAAGCACCGAAGCACTACATTATTTTTTAAGGCATTGTAGAATACTTGTACGACTAATATATGCAGCATTATCGAATCAAGAAGAGCCTGTCAGTTTCGGGATGGATATATCCCATTTTGCCTAAGAACCTTCTTCAGACGGTAAAGCTTGTGACGGACATTTAGTCTGCTAAACTATAACTGCTTCTTTTAAGAGTAATAAACCTCAAAATCCGTTAAAGATGGGCTAATGATATAGAATAAATAAGTATCTCAGTACTTTGCTATAGAAGGAATAAAAACTAAAAAAACCAATGCCGTTTGATGAGCTAATAATTACAGATTCCACACAATCACCTTGTTGAATCTCTGAACTAGAAGAAATCGTTATTTGTTTGTAAAGAAAGATGATCATCCGGGCATAAGCCTGCCAAAAATAAAGATATAGTATTATAATATGATGTAGAATCACCATTTTTACCTAAGAAAACATAGCTTTTCCCCGAATGATATTAAAAGCATTCCTAACGTTTACCTTAAAAAAAATGTTTAAACTCCTCACGGTTTTCTAGTTTATTTTATATAATTAATGTTATTAACATGTGATTACCTTATCATAAAAAAAGTTATGATAACAAAGTATCACTTTATTATGAATTTTTACGTTAAAAAACGTACTTTGGTAGACTTTGGTGGTCCTTTGATACTTTTATGACTTTTGTCACTTTTGTCATACAATGAAATTACATTAAGCAATCGGTTAAACAAGCATTTCCACTACAGCTCAATTATAAACAAAATAACATTATTTATATAAAATTCAAAATAAAATAAATTTAAATTTACTACGTTAAAAATTTCATAAATACAATAAATATTTCCACACATCTCCACGATATATACTTGTGACTGAAATAATTTGTAGGATCTTTCAACAATAAATAAAAATTGTTTGTTGCTTGTTGTTTTGTTTTACCGTTTAAAATAAATTTATATGTGTTGCTTTTATCGAACACTTGACGTTTTCTCACCTCTAATTTTCTGTTATTTATAATACATTTGTGGTTTCTATGAATTTTATATGGTGGTTTTAATTCTTTAAATCAACAGCCATCAAGCTTGCAATTCATTATTGGTGACAAATTTTTATATCTATAAAAATACAAAAAATTATATAGTGCTGCGACCTTATGCGCACCTCTGCATACAAAATTTCTATCTCGTCTATGGGATACGTAGGTTCTCGAATGCGAAAATTGTTATAAGACAATAAAATAACGGTTGGAGATTTTTATTTTTATTTGCAAACTCAAAAATTTTATAAAGTAGGAACAAATATTAACAAAAGCAAAACTCACAATAGCCGACCCCAGCTTTTCTGTTGAAGAAACCAAAGTTATCTTCCTTCGAAAAAATATCGCGCACAAATAACACGCGACCTTCTTATCTTCAACTCCTTTGAACAGCTTTGTCTGCTCGATTATTTTCTCTTTTTTTTTTACTGCTCTCTGTATATCTTCAATCCAAAAAAACAATCATTTTACCACCAACTCTTCTTCCACTTTAAACAATATTCTTCACACGAATAAACCTCTATTGAATCCTTTTGTATGCCTCTTAGGCATCAACACGACTCTTCTCTCAATTCAATTTATAAAATTCTTCTCAAACTTTCATCGACCGACCGCTCTGCTAATATTATCTGACTCTTCTTTTTCTTTATTGATTCTTTTATCCCCTTGAATATTCTTTGCAATGTGTCTTCTTTTCATTGATTGTACTTTAATGTCCTTTTATTTTTAAATCTAAATTTTCACATTATTTAAATTTTGGCTGTTGTCGGCATTTGGTGAGTCATGATACAAACATAAAAATAATAAAATCAAAATCGAAAAACAAATAACTTACTAACTAGACAAACATAAAATATTAAACATACTGAAATCAAAATAAAGAACACACAAAAAAAACACACACTGGTAATAAAAATGTTAAAATAAAGTTTTGCTTTGGTTTGTTCCTCTAGTTGCAAATACCGTTATCTTATTGCTAAGTTCGCAACCCATTTTAATCACTTAGTGCGGACACTACAATAGATTTAAAATAAGTAATGTTGTTATTAACTTGTCTACTTGAACTTGTGTGCTATTAAAAATTAATTATGTACATACTATATGAACCTACGGTAAGCTTTATAGTTTAATCATTATAAATTTTTGCAAAAGTTAACTTGGTCTATCAGCCATTGGTTGTCATTTTAAATTTACTAGCAGCTAGCATCCGAAAAAGATAATGGTTTGTAATTTCACTGTATACCTAACAACAGATTCTTGATTGTTAATGCAATTAAGGAGATACAAAATCTGATTAATTAGATTATTAAATTGACAGATATTACCGTTTGCATTGATTGGATTAGTGTAGATTGCAGATTAGATCGATTTATTATTAACTTAAATAAAAATCAAGTTGCTGTGTTACAATGTACGTTGGGTTTTTGTCAGTATTTATATAAAAATAATATGTGTAGGAAAAAAGTTTTGGTAAAAGAATGCAAGCAAAATTGTGGCGGATATTGGTCAGAAATTGTAACCTTTATTTAATTTATATGTGACTTTTTATGGCATATCAGTAGATACTTTATTTCATTGAAAAATTTTAACGAATCTTCCCATTAGGACACTCAATATAAAAAAAAATTTAAATAATATGGACTTATGGTATTTAACTGTAAGTTATCGATAGCGATATCAACATTTACAATTCACCGTGATAATTATGTTTCCAATAGATTCATTCAACATTCGGACTGGCAGATCAATATTACAATATTAAAAAGAAGGAAATTATCTGTAATTGTAACCACCAGGTAAGACTTAGAGACTATTTCAACATTTTAACTTTAAATCTTCTTTCTTATTGACCTTAATGTTTAGAGATTAAAGTTTTACTTCCTCCAACGTAAATAAGGATTATCTCCATCTATTAATAATTTTATCTCTTGATAAGTACTCTATTGAGTTTGTTTTTGATCACGGCAGAATATAATAATCTAGCTAATGGGCTAATTTCTACTGAGACATAATTGTATCAAAATTAATAGTCAAATTGATGCTCAACGTTGATTTTAGATCAGAAGTAATAATTTTTCATAGTCGTCAATGAACAAATTGTATTGGTTAGTATTATGAAAATAAAAATAAATCTGAAAGATTTGCCTATTTAAAACTAACAAAATTTTAATTTCATGTGATGGTACAACTAGTAATAACTTTAATATTTTAACGTTGCAGAATCATCATCGGTTTTTATAGCCGGCTTCGCGGCGGCAAGAGGTAACGGTGATTACCGTAACTCTGGGTACATACCCCATAATCTATGTTTCTCCGCACATATGGATTTATGTTAGAGATTTTATTTAATGTACAAAATGCATATAAACTGTAATCAAACATGTAAAATTTATAAATGTAAATTTAAACATAAATACTAAATATTTAAAGTCAATTATAATTTTGAAATATTAACTGGTTGTAAGTGTTTTGAACATGAAATAGTGTGTAAAAGCAGTTTAAGCTTTCAGTTAGAATAAATTATAGCAAGACTTTTGATGTTAATAAATCAAAACTTTATGCCGCTGTTGGATAACTATAATTTTTCATTGTAAAACATTACTGAAACTCATGCACCAACGTTTAAAATCAACCCTCATCACATAACGAGACGCTGTCATCGTAGTTTATCTCGGCTTAAAACAAATGAAGCCTTTAAAAAGTGGCATGTTTGATAAACTAGTTTGAAGTTATAAGCAAACCAGCTAATTGCTAAATAAAAAAGTACTTTACATTTTTTATGAATAAACTCAAAATTTTTTATGAACACCTATGTGGAAGTTAAAATCTCTGCAAACGCTGTTATACATTATTATTTTTACGTTACGACTATTAAATTTATTATGCACATAGGTTCATATACGTTAGTTGCATTGTTTAATTTTGTTCAACAAAAATTTTCAGTATAAATTCAGCAATAATAGTAAACATATCCCACTAAGACTAATAAGATAAATTCAATCGTTCATGCATACTGACTGACGTTCAAAGAACATCAGAATAATGAACATATTTTATACAGCATCCTATGTTAGTAAACTTTAAATTTATGAATGCAGATAATATACTGCTAGTTCTATCTTGACTAATTAATTATTTATACTGAATATAATTTAAATATTTAAATTTAATGAAAATAAATTGATATAATTTTAAACGAAAATGTATATTATTTTAGGTACACAATTTAGGAAATTTAACAAAAATTAGAAGTAGTTTTAGAAAAAAGAATATAAATTTTTAAAAGCATCTATAATTTTTTACTTTTAGCCCTTGATTTATTTTCAAATTTTAATAGCTGGAAGTAATCATAGACGCCTTACTGTCTGCAACAGTTCAGTTAAAAATATATATTTTCGTTATATTAATTAATATTTAAGTTTTTTCTAAACAATTTAAATTTTCAAAACTAAAATATTTAAAAATTTACAATAAATTAATATAAAATCTTAAAAACTTTACAATAAGTTTGACAAATAATATTGACAAGATGACATAGTATTGACAAATATATTACTGTTGAATCAGATATTATTCGAATTAGCTTATAAGGTTTACTATGTATATTTAAAGGTGGAATCCACATTTAAATAAGTAAGTTCACACAGCTACTAATAAGAGGATCCTATTATAATATAATCTAGAATCTGAATGTTTCATGAAAAAAAATTCTGAAAAATTAGAAAAATTTATTATCGAAACCGTTTGTGAATGGGTAAACTTTAAAGTACCTATAGGCGTTCTTTAAAATTTTAGCTTGTAATGTAAAAATGAAACATAAATCATGTGCATTTTATTGTCAAGATACAAATCCGAAACTTTAGTAAGTTCATTTAATATTAACCAACTTAAACTAGCATAAAAATCATTTTTAACTTACATATTTCCAAAATAAATAATATAAGAAACTAAAAGGTTTAGTATCCTTAGGATGTAGAAATAATACTGACACGATTTCCTGTTGCACTTTGGCACAAATACAATAAGTACTGAAGTGTAGTTGTGTAAAAAGTGAATACGGCTACCTATACTAAAAAGGTATACGAAGATGCTTAAACTGAACTATAATATTTTTCGTAAAGTAAAATAAACTTTTAAATTATTTTATTTGAGTAAAAGCTTTTCCACACGAAGCGAATGCGGAAGCGCACATGCAAAAAATTTTAATCATTGGTGCTTATGTAGGCATGGATAGATGCAAACCCACACAATAACAATCGATGTTTAAAGTTTGTTGCAGGCCCGATTTTTCGTGTATAGTATATTATTAATGTTTTTTTTACTATTCTACATTGACGGCTGCTTTACGGGTCCGCACCTAACCGTGTGGGCGCTATTTTGTGTAGAAAGCTACATAAAAGCAATGGTTAAAATATCCGCTTCGTGTGAAAGAGCCCTTAGATGCAAAAATATTTAGCTTACAACGATCTATTATTATTGAAAGACAAAGTTTATGTAATAAGCTGCTAGAAATATAGTAAAGGTATTCATTTTACTTCGTAGCTGTTTCGAACTTCGTGCTTAGTAAATTTTGTAAACTTGTATAGCATGAATACTGTCGATCAAATTTTTCGTAAATTTTCTTTGCTAGTTTTTATTTAAATTACTTCTTATTTTATAAATAAATTAATTCTTTTTTCTGTAAAGGATTCTAACGTATATCAAAATATAAATATTCAAAAAAGACAACTTTAATTTGATTTTAGGATTTGTTTCTTCAGAAAGTAGAAAAATTTTACGAATTCTACAAAGCTATTAAAATTATTCACGAAAGAAATACAAGGTGAAATTAATTCCCCTATTATTGAACTATGTAAAATATTCAGTTCTATTAGTTCAGCCTGTAGGTACGTGGGTGGAAATAACTTAGAAATAAATAGAAATAAATAAATATATAATATATTATGAAATAGACTTTTCTATACTTTACATTATGTTAATATTGCTTCTGAGATGCACTGAAATTTAGCTATAGGAAAATTATTATAGAGAGCAATAATGGTAATATATTAGGTTATATTTAATATAATTGAGTTCAGACCACTTTTCTGTTAAATGATCACAAAAAATTACATGATTAAAATTTACGTTTTTTTTGGGTCAAAATTGCGATAAAAATTGAGTTGATATGAAGGATTTTTTTATACTTTCACGTAGAATATTATCTACTTTAATTTCGATAAAACCTTTTCTGAATATAAGATGTACATGAAATAACCAATTTTGATTTTGTGGTTTTATGGAACTTTGATTAATAAATTTTTCCGTTCCGGTTTAAATTTATTGTAGAAAACTTAGGGCTTTGTTTCTAATATTAAAGTAAGAATTTAAGCAAAAAAATTTTATTTTCAAGTTATTTCCATACAGTAAGTTATTTTAATACTAAATAAAATACGTAACAATTTTTTCATTTAAAAGACAATATTAAGAGCATGAGATTTAAAATTTTCATCCATAACTCTGTAGTTGGCGTTAAGTTATTATAATATCTCAGTAAAATACCACCCCCCGTGAATTATGACTATAATTCTCAATGAGCGTAAATTCGACGTCGAAATGCGGCTTGGCTTAGCGTGTTTTAACGTGTAACCGTTAAACAATCAAATAACGTAAAATTAATCTCAACATTATAACACCATACAAAAATCATTACTAATCACAATTCACATCACAATTGGGAAGTTGAAAACTTTTTAGTTTTTTCTAACAAATCTACGTAAAGTTTGATATACATATTATTAAGAAGGATGATAGAATTTTCCTGAAAATTTTAACAAATTCAAAGAAATTTGTATTTCATAGCAAAACTTATCAATAATTGAGTACTTCAATAAAAAGAAATAGGCAGCTTTTTTATATTTTCTATAAAAATATTTTTCTAGAGGTAAAGCGCAGAGGATTTTCTACAAGATCTAGAAATTATCGAGGATTCTAAGAATGGGAAACAAAAAAGAGTACGGGTTATCCCTCAATTTTTTTAGGCAATATTTGCAAGCCGATAAAGTGACGTTAAATTTTTTTTTATAAAATCGAACATAATTTGTTAGCTTAAAATTAAAAATATTAAAGAAAAGTACAATTTTAAAATATAGAGTGCACGTAAATGTTGCGTAGTCAATTAAAATTTAGAAACTTTTGCAATACGTATTCAAAGACAACAAATTACGTAATAGTAATGCCATGTTTAAAAAATATTTATTTAGACACTACTGGCATTTTATATAATTTGATTATATTGAATAAATATTATTTATATAAATGTAGAAAGTAACCTTCAATTTTCAGCAGCTAGTAGCAGATTTGATACATTTCCTAAATGAGTCTTCGAAACAACTGACATCAGGATGTTTAATAAATACAAGATACTTTTTTTGTTAAAGAATGCAGTAACCATTCAGAAAAGTTCTTAAATACGTGTTAATTTCCTACCTACATTTACCAAACTAAAAGTAACGTGAATTTAACAATATGATTTAACCTGAAATTTGCATGTACACTACCGTCGGAAAGTTTGGAAGCAGACCATTTTTTCGATAAAACACTTATAATTTTAAAAGATTTAATTATTTTAATGCTAATATTAAGAAAATAGGTAAATAACTATTGATTTTATATTATATAACAATTAAATTATTATTGAAAAATATTTATAAATTTATTTTATCAAAATATCTACCTTTTGCACATATTACTGTGTTACAAATTCGGGACGTTTTTTTTATTAAATTAATTAAATAATCCCGTGAAATCTGTTTCCACACATCTTGCAGATATTTTCACATTATATTTTCATTCTGTGACAGGTGTTATTTAATTTTTCGGTACGATTCGTCCCACAAAAGCTAGATTGGTGAAAGATCGGGTGACTGGGACGAGCAAACCATTATTTGATGTACCTCAGTGGTTTGTTTGTCTGCCAAATGGCTTTTGCATAATCGGGAGAAATGTTTTGGATCATTAACCAGCTAAAACACAAAATTTTTTTTAACGATCGGCCGTCCAGAAAGAACTAAATTCTCATAAAAAGTTTTTAAATATTGCTATTTCCGCATTATTCCTTCTATTTTTACTAAATCGCCGACTCTATCACCGGCAAAACATCCCCAAACCATAGCCCTGCAACCCATTTTCTTTCTGTGGGCACTAAACACTGCTCTGCCATTCGATCGCTGGGTTTACATCGAACATGCACACGTCTTCTAAAACCAAATATTTTGAATTTCGATTAGTTCGTCCAAAGTACTTTTTTCATTGTTTTATCGACTAATTCGAAAAGTTACAAGTTAAAAGTTGACAAGTACAAAAATGTCTGTTTTTTTGAAAAATGGTTTTAGAAATAGTTTTCTTACCGCTACACAATCCCGTAAACCTCCTGAAACCTGCCGCCAACAACCGCGTTTTAACAGTTGTAACAGAAATTGGTTTATCTCGAATTTTAGTCACCCTGCGGGTTATTTCGGGTAAAGTAGGTAGTCGATTACGTTTACATATTGTAGCAATACAATTTTTTTCGACACTGGTTGTCACACGGGGCCGTCCACTGCTTTTCCTAACACTTCGCTGTCCGATTTCTCTTCTACGCGATGTGGTGTAATGCACCCCTTTGCAGGATACATTTAATCTATTTGAAATTTTATGTTCTATTAAACTTTTATCATGTGTAATGCACAAATAGCAGCACATTTTTCAATTGATATTTGATTTCTTTTTATAATTTTTCAAAAATTTAACGATATTTATAAAAATTAAGTGCAAGTAAATTCACTACCCCAACAAGTAAGTTCTAAACTAAACTATACAAATAAATCATTTTTCAGCAGTTGTCGGTACCTAGTAGTAATAAAAAAAACATTAAAACCACATCTGGCTAAAATTTATTTGTGTTTTACCGAAACTTAAAATGCAGGTAAGTAATACCGTAAAGTAATAAAATTCAATTTTGTGAAATGTGTTTAAATAAACCATTATTTTTAAGTTAAATACTACCAAAAATACTAAAACACTATGTATTTATAATGGCAATCAAAAATATTTAATTAAAAAAATTATAAAAAATTAATAATTAAATATTTCAATTAATAAATGCTTGCTTCCTAACTTTCCGACGGTACTGTATATATCATGTTCAATAGTTAATAAGACATTATTTTACACACAGAAAAAATGTAAATTGGTCAAAAAAACTTTTTTTTATATATAACGAATAATTTCAATCAAATCGTGCGTGAAAAATGTATAAAATAATAACAAGAAAATGGCTGCATCAGCATATCACAATAAACTTAAGACCCTTGAAAGTAGCTTCTTTTAAAACAATGTTTTAATATGTGTTTTCGGATGGTTTATTGTACCAAAACCATTAATTTTTTTAGTGCAAATGATTAAAGAAAAAAACTATCGTAAAAGTTTTAAAAGACCTATTTTGTTGTATGCATATTTTGAAAGAATGATATTTTTCTCAATTAAAAAAGTAATTATCGGGGCTCGGAACTTTAAGCTTTATCATATTTGTTTAGAAAGTGCATATTGTAATTATGGTTAATCAAAAATTCGTTTCATATTACCTACACGGTGTTGCAAGGTTAGGGGATTTTCCCCTAAATTTAGTGGAATTTAGACGGCCTAGTGGAAAATCTAGAGGAAACATTTTTTTTGGGAATTTACAAATTCCTTTAAATTTAAATCGAAAATAAAGAACGAAAAAAGATTTCAGTTTAGAAGAGAAATTATACATAATTTATTATTGTAATATTAATGACAATGAATAACATGCTTAATTTTACAAAACATACAATACAAAACAATTTTCTTGATAAAAAAATAAATAATTGTAAATATATTTTTTTAAACAGCATTTAAATTTATTGATAATTGGATCTCTGATTTAACGATAATTTTAAATTTGTTTGAGTTAGGGTTTTTTTTTTAATGTTGGGGATTTTTTGCGGCAAGCGTTGCATATCTAGGGGAACTTAAATGAGTAAATCTGGTAAATGTACCTACATGTCAAATATAAAAGTTTTTGTCGCATATTTCGTTACTTTTTAGACAAACTTGCATATTTTAGGTATAAGAACATATAATTGCATATTTTGTTGATTTCGGGCCACTTGTTCAGTGTGAGTTTAATTTCGAGGTTAGTAAAACTTGGTTTAATTTATAAACAACGTTCAAAAATTTTTAAATTATGTTAATAACAACCAACCATACAAATACAGTTGGTATTAACAGTGGCGTAACTATAGAGTGGCAGGGCTGGCAAAATGCCACGACCCCGCGAGAGCCGGGGGTCCCGCCCAAAAAGCCACAAACTCAGAAGTAACCTAACATTTTTAACATAATTTAGTAAAAATTATAAAGTTTATATAACAGGGTTCCCACTTGTATGGAAAACCTGGAAAAGTCATAGAATATGTCAGGGAAAAACATTTTTGTCAAGGAAATATTTTCAAATAAAATATTTTTAAATTGGAAGATATAATACTGTCGAGTAACTTCTTAAGTGATTTATTAAAATTCAATTACAATGTGACGATTTTTACTGGAGGGGGGAGGTCATCTAATAAATTTGCCACGGGCCTCAGAAGGTATAGTTACGCCACTGGGTATTAAAATTTAAAAACATCTACGTTTTTAAACATCGTTTATAAATTAAACCAAGTTTTACTAAACTCGTAACATGACTACTAGAAAAAATTTGATTTAGAAAATTAAAACTTTTGCTTTAAGTTTCGTAATTGGTGGAGTTTCTACTTTACCTTTCGCAATTGCAAAAAATAGTATATGCTCCTCGGGGATAAAGTGACTTTTAACTTGAGGGTAATTGCTGCCTTCGGCTAAAGCCTCGTGCAAACAAACCTTGACCCTCTAGTCAAAAATTGGTCACTTTATCCTCTTGTTGCATAATGTACTGTTTCGATTTTTCAAAGTTTATTCTTTATTTTTAATATTGTTTTTGTTTCTTCAATAAATGTTAACAGTTACAACTTTATTTGTCATTTTAAGATAAAGCAAAATTTTTTTATAAATATTATTAAATATTTTATTGTTTTTCGAGCATTTGTTGTTCCGAGTCCTGGTAATTATCTATACTTTAATCCCAGATGAATTTTGGTGTACAAGATGAATTGTAAGGGAATTAATACTGCAATTTCAAGAGAATTGTTAAGGAATTTGAAACAAATAAAATGGAATTTATGTACAAAATTTTGGTCTGCTGTTTATTCCCAGTAATACTGTACCATAGATATCTATATTTTAAATTAAAAAGTTTTTAATTGGTCAAGTTAATTAAACAATAATAATATTTAATATTTTTATTGAGCTTTCAGCGAAGGTTATCGGATAGAAAATAACTTAAAAAAGTTTTTAGAATTTTTTAAGTATTTATGTGGTATTTAGTAGTATGTGATGTTAAAATAATAAAACCTAACACTTAACTTAACATCACATACTACTAAATACCACATAAATACTTAAAAAATTTTAAAAACTTTTTTAAGTTATTTTCTATTTTATAGTAAACGTGCTTCAGGTACAAAAACGTGGTAAAATTTAAAATTTTCTTTCAAATTTATTATTTTAACATTTTGAGAAGGTTATCGGGTTCATCAAAATTTATTTATACAATATTTACATATTTTGCTGAAAGCTCAATAAAAATATTAAATATTATTATTGTTTAATTAACTTGTTCAATTTAAAAACATTTTAACTTAAAATATTTCACAAGTTAATAGTTTCTATATTGCTATGCCCCCAGCATTTTATTTTTAATAATTAAATTAATTTTCTTCAATTAAATATTTTCTTAAAATTTTAATTCTGTTTGCAATAAAATTTTCAAATGGGCACGTTAAAAATTATTCGATACCGGTATCGCAATCCGGCTTATCAACCAAATTGTTGTTCCTTGAACAAAATTTTGACTTATTAATATAAAATTTGTAATTTACTTATTTTTCAATTATTGCTCTCTTCTCTCTTTTTGCTCTTTTATTTTCCTTATCATATTACCATTATCATCGATAGCTTCCGTTTAAATTTTATTTTTAAAAACCACTAAAAAAAATCTTTCCAATTTGATAAATTCAATTATAAACATCAAATAAAACACTTTCATCAAAAAAATCACTTCTATTCAAAATTTTTCACAAACTTATCCAAATTATTCAAAAACAAAATTCTTACACGTCTATCACCTAGACCATTTTTGATAGAAGCCTCGATAAAATTTTTCCTTTACCAACTTTAATTTTTAAAGTTTTACCTCTCAAAATTCAAATTCAAATATTTTACAAAATGAAAATCAAAATTCATAACAAGTTAACAGGGTAGGTAAAACTTTGATTCGGAACATGACAATATATTAAAATAGATATCTATAATAACCGAACTTTTTGTAAAGGTTTTCAACCCGCGTATCCTTTAATATGTTCTTTCTTGCTCTCTCTTCGGGAGGAATCCTTAGGCGCTTATAATGAAAGATTTATATCAACTTCCATATTATGTAAAAATACAAAAAAAAATATTACAGGTATTTTTACATGAAAAATACTAAGCACTTCTATTTACTGTGTAAATAAATTTAATACAATAAAATATTAATATGTATAATAATAAAATAATAAAATATACTTCTTAAATGTTATTTCACAAATTGTTTACTTAAGTTTTACTTATAGAATAAATAACCATAAATTGTTAATATACGCAACTAAATAGCTTTAGGGTAACTATTTTATTTGGTGTACTAAAAGTTATTTGGAAGAGTTCTAACATTGACGCACATTTTTCGATCTTATTGTATCTCATCAGAGTCTGAGAGATTATTGCTATCATTATATTAATCACTAAGAGGATTATTAATTTCAGGTACAGATGATTAATAATAGTTCTACTTTTCTATCAAATTTTAGTCTTATAACTGCACCTATTGTCAAAAAAAACAATCTAAACAGAACATGAATTTGCCGCAAATGATTGGTGAAATCCCTAACCATCATTGAAGATTGAATTTTTAATTTCTTCTTTTTCTTCTTCTTTAATTAGGTCTGCGACCTGTTTTTGCTTAACCACAACCTCAGTGATGTTCCGAACTTACTATTAGTTCTATGAGCATATTTATTGTTTTACATCCAAGGTAGCTTGCTAGGCTTATCTCATATGTGCCGGTAACTCTTGTTTTCGTTGTTGATGAAAGCAAGTCATCAACCCAGAGGGACCGCCGGCTTTACGTGCCCTCCGAAGCACGAAGACGATCATAAGAAATTTTAGACTCTCCCCGGATTCGAACCGAGTACCTTAATGTTAGCAGTTATTCGGCTAACAAACTAGGCTAATGACCGTCTCTAATTTTCTATTTACAGTCTTTATATTGTATCCAACATTAGCATTAAGCTTTGGGGAATTGCAATATATTGCAAGTTTTCAATAATATACCATGGGAGTCATGGTCCCCTTCAAACCAGCGTTTTTAACCAATTTCGTTACTACATGTCTATAAATTTTTCATTATTTTAGTTATTTTTGGAAGTGATTCATTGTTGAAATTTAAAAGATAACCACCTCTAGTTCACACTAATTTTTAAAAACGTAAACATGGTGAAAACTTTTTCTTAAACCAGTAGTATACATTCAGGTCGCATTTAATATCTATGAAAAATTTTATAAATTTGACTGGACTGATTATTAACCCTTATAGCAGATAAAAAACAGAAACATTGTAGAAAAAACTGATTCGAGAAGTACATTATACCTACTAGCTCCGTAGTGTTAGTAAGCTGAAAAATAGAGAAATGTGAATTTCGATTAAACCTACATTCACCAAGAACCATATTTATATTTATAAAAATCCCATTAGTAAGTCGAATGTAATCCAAGATTTCAAATAAATCTAGTTAAAGGTATTCAGAAAAAAGCTGAATCATCTTGATATCTTACAATCCTGCTGACCACTAATCCTGCAGTTATTTTATAACCCAAGGCGATAGCTTTATTGTCGACCTAAACGTGTACGTTTTTAGTCAGACGTAATATCTTTCAGGACAGAAACATATTACACCACTAATTCTTAATATTTCATTGCGTTACAACAAAAAGTTTACTTAACTATGACTGGATGAAATATTTCAGACAGGCAAATTGGACGAAAAAAAAAATTACGTGAGGTATTGTAAACCTTCAATATTTCTTGTAACACTTTCCCATACTTAATTGCTGATTTTAACTATTATACCACAAATATTTAGTTTATTTTTTACATGTTAGGGTCAACCCTTTTCTAAATTAAGCCATTTGAAATTTAAACATAGTAGGATCAATATTAATTTTCTCGTTCCATTATGAAAGCACGAATTTAAGAAAATTTAGTGCTCTATCTTATTTTATGAAATAATTTTATACAATGTAATAATATTCAAACATTTGTATAAAAATTTTACCGATAAAATCTACCTAAAATTTCGATTAATGCACAATATATTATAAATGCATATGTCGGTACTAAAAAGGTGTAAACTATTTCATAAAACATAAAACTGCCGAGTTTCAAAGGAAAATTTTTATATTGCAATATTTCATCATTAGACGTAGCTAAAATGGTTAACAAGCAGAAAGCACAAACGTTATGAGCAAAACATAAAAAAATTTGAATTTTTCTTTAACATCCATAATGAATTTACGATACTCATTATTTGAACTGGATCGCTAGCTCTTTCTTGCATAAAGTCATTAGTAATCATTATCGTTGATTAATAAGCCGCTATTTTCTTCTTATTCGGTGAAAACGATTTACCTTGCCTTAAAGCATTATCAACGCGTCGCACTTTTACCCTAAGAATAAATTAAGCTCACCCTATTTAATAGGTTTGCAAGTTGTTTGTACGAAATTTTCCTTTATTACTTGAAAAAATCAACGTGCTATGTTCTAACATAAAAGTAAATTGCAATGTTATATTTTCAAAGTGAAATTCACAAGAAAATATGAAAGTACAAATAACTCTGATTAATATTTTTCAAAATTTTGAATTTTTTATTAAAATGTTTTAGTAATACCTTTACATAAAATCATCAAACGTAAATAAACTTTCGCATATATAAATTAAATTAGGCATTAAAAAAAAGTTAAGTTAACTTCAGATTTATATTATTTTTTCTTGCGATAAAATTTCAAATAATATAATAACCAAATTACTTCTTTAATTAAAACTGTAATTTAACATCAAAAAGGTTCTTCCTCGGGTGGCAAAAACTAAATATGTATGCATTGCATTCGCAATTAACTTATCAAAAGTTAAAATGACTTAGTAGGGATAACTAAATTATGACTAACTTATGAAATGATTTCTTTGGGTATGTAAAAATAGATGTAGTTTTACCCATCAAAATTACCCACATAATAAAAGTAAAATTAGATTTACTCTTCCGATTTCCGAAAATAAAAGTATTATTAATACACCTTAGGTTGTATAATTAATCTAGCTTTAAATATTGTTGTGAAATTACTTGTTAAAAGTACAGTAACTAAAAAGTAAAAGTAAGGATAAAATTAAATAAAGTGTTGATGTAAATTAACCTGAAAATCTGAAACTAACCGGTCATTTTACATTTGATACAAATTGTACCTGCGATGATAACTAACCGGGGTATGTAAATTTCTTCTGCGATGCCCCCCTATAAATTTTTTGTAAAAATTTTTAAATTCAAATGATTCAAATTTACTAATAATTTTCAAAATTATATTCGCTGCAAAGTTAATTTAATTAGTTTGATAATTTGATGATTTTAATAAAAAGTAATTTGATTTAAATTGAAGGTTGTTTTTATTAATTTAAGTGGAAGTATTAATTCATAAAATGTTTGAAAAAATTTGATATTTTTGGTGAATTGGAAATTAGTTTTCAACGAATTTGTTGCTCACAAATATTTGAATGCCCTCCACTCGAACTCGTTCGTTATAACAACAAAATCTTATTTACACAATTCTTATGTACAGTATGCTTACAAATTTACAAATTAAAATAAAACAGGATTTAACATTTTAAAACACGACAATATATTATGGTCATAATTATATAATATTGTAATCTATCCATTAAAGATCATGGGTTTAATTTAATAATTTCTGCTAATTGATGTTAATATGCACCTGATTGGTAGCTTTGATGATTAACTTAATTTAACACAATATTTGATTATTAACGACAATAGAAATTAATTTTAATAAATTTTAATTGTAAAATTTCACATGGACTTGTTTGGAAATCATTTGATAATATTTATTACCATTTATCGCGTAAGAATAAGCAATAGTTTAGAATGACCAATATTTTTTGTAAAAGGAAATTAGGTAGAGCTTCGAACTGACAACTTAAAATAAACAAAAACACTTGACAAAATATTTTTAAATATCATATTTTAAACGCAGTTTTGTTTCAATGTTCAACAAAAATAGTTGCTTTACATCGTGTAAGTATTAATTACAGCCAGAACATTAAACCTCAGGTAGTAAAACTGCTATATAATACTTTTCTGAACAATTTTTGTAAATCACAACTGATAACAGACAGTTGTACTTTTTTTCAAAAACAATAATTGCAAAAATTACAAAGTATATATTTTGTTGAACAAACTAACCAGTTATGTTTTGAGGTAAACTATATTTTTACAGTATTTTAGTGTGATTAATAATATAATCTGTATTGCAACTTTGTTCTATTTTTTCATCTTTCTATAAAATAACAATCTGACTATTTTTGTTTTCAATTAATAAAAAATTTAATAATACAAAGCATTATTATGAATAAAAACCTTTTCCCATCTAAAATTTTCTTTTATAATTTAATTTTCTTCAAAACAAAAGTAATTTAAGTAAGTAATTTTTCAATAGGTAATGTAAAATTTTATAGAACGAAATAGTAATTGTACACTTCATTATTACGTGTATGTTTTATGTTTAATTCTTGACTAGTGTACTAATTCAACTAATTAACCCTAATTTTTTTTTCTATCTTTGTTAATACAATAAATTAAGTCTTAATTTCTTATTAGCTTTATTTGTATGGATTGGCGTTCACTTTAACATTGTATTTTTTCTATTTAGCTCAGGTGAGAACTGAGTGTTATTATAACCTCAATGATACAAATCCACGATTTTTGTTTTTCGGACCACGCTCTCAAGAACTGGGTTTAAATCAAAAAGGCTAGCTAACGCATGAAATTTAGCAAAGCTAACACTACGGGATAGTGCGTTTAGTACCTCGATTTGCTAAACTGACAATTTTAGTTACTTACTTTCTGACTGGTTACCTCAAATTGTGATAAAATGTAATTTAAATTTTCAAAGTTTAATATAATATTATCGTTGTTCTTCGGAATGTTATCAATTGTTCGCTTATTAGTTTTAAAACTATCATTTTTAGAGTATAACCAAAATATAAAAATTTTATAAATAGAAGTACTTACACAATGTGTGGACAAGATGAAGGACTATGCATATTGAAAAAGTTTGTAAAGGGATTGCAAAAATGAAGTTACTACTTAAAATTTATTTTACAAAGTAGGACTACAAAGTTTCATATTTTTTGTAAGGCAGGAAAAACGTTATACTTTTCCCTAATCTCTAATGATAATATTATAAAAAATATTGAAGTGTTTAATAAATATTGAAATAAAGTTAGGTTAAATATTTTGTTCGTAAAAGTAATAACTTTTATATAAAGTAGTCATTCAAACAAACATTGCTGGTTTGTGGTCACGAAGTCAATGATAGTTTGTGGCACACAAAAGACAGCTTTGTGACATGATCTTTGATGTATAAATCTGGTAAAGCTAGGCTCAATTTATTCTTTTGAGCTTCAATGGCTTCAATGTCCATTTATCACACAACGACATAAAAAATAATTTATTCCGTTGATAAAGGTTGTGCACGCTGAAATATAAAAATATATAAATAAAACAAGAGCTTTTTGAATCGCTTTATATAAAATTTATGTAATAATATAATCACAGAGATGGCTGTATTTATTTTTAATTATTTTGTTGCTATTTAATTGTTACTAATTTACTTAATTATTGAAAAGGCGTTCAAATAAAAAAAAATTTATGATAGTGATTTATGTACAAAATTTTTATTGTATTATATTATATCTGCGTTTTTATTTAAATAATTTAATATTTGCATGTAAGTTACATGAATCAAACAAATAGGGTGAGTCTGAAGGGTAGAACACAACAGATAAGAACAAAAACGTCTCTATTTTTCAATGCATTTATCGTCAAAGGCATTTTATATCATCATTAATATTTTTGGCCGCAATTTCAGCAATTTTTTTGGGTATAGAAATTTGATTTAATCTGAAATTTGTTGATAGCGCGACTTTGTTTCGATTAGCAATTTATTTAATTATAACGTATAAATTTTGAAACTTATATAGAAATGAAATACTATTAGATACTTCCGATAAAAAGCTATAAGAATTTGCCCTACTTAATCCAAGCCGTAAAACTTTAGAACGTAGATTTAAAAGTAGGAAGATGGTAGAAACTTAATTATGTTGCCCATCGTTGCAATTTGCATTTGATATAAAATTTATTGCATCTTAAATTTAAATTTAATAAAAAATTTTATAGTTGCGAATTGAACAAAGTAGATTATTTTGATTGTAAGTAGCCATTTCCAAAAAGTGGATTTTATTTTCTGTGTAATTTAAAATTCACTGATCCATTATCATTTTGGCTAGTGGGGTAGGTATACAAAAAATCTTACGGGGTAGTAACTAAATTACAATCTTATGCTTCATTAATTCATAGTTATTAATGTAATAAAGTTTGAAACAACTAATTTTAATATGTGTTCATTATAAGTATAGAATTGTTAGTTATTGTTTAATATTATGCTAAGTTTAATACCAATCTAAATTAGAATTAATGCAAAGAAAGTTTGAATATCAAAAGTTAACGTTACAACGCCATAGTGTTTACCATATGCAAAGTTCTTTGTCAGAGAATATGGAGATTGCAAAGAGAAAGCCAAGAAGCGGGCGTGGTTGAATTATAACCCTTATTATTGCAGCTTCATGAGACCATACAAGATGGATGTTGTTGAAAATGAGCTCTCTACACTGCTTTCCTTTTGCCAACTCTAATGCTCTTTCATATCCGAGTTCTTACCAGAAATTTTCCAAGGCTCACAAATCATAATAAACATTCAATATAAGTTCTTTAAAATATTTTCCAACTTTAACTGGACATGTAAATTAATCTTTTAAATTTTAGTTCTTGAATTTTCTTACGTAAAAATTTGCTCATTTGTACAAGCAATAGAACGGTTTCTAAAATAATTAGTTAAGCCTAATAAGCTGCATCATCGATCAACGAACATTTAATCAACGACATGTGTCGGCATAGAATGATGCATATCCTGTACACTATAATACAACCCTTAACTATAATATGAGAAATGGGTAGATAGTTTAACAAATATCTGTATTAGATTCTATCTAAATTACAAGATAAATGATTTGACATGACATTTAATTTAACCGAAGAATTAAATTACATTTATAAATATAAAACATAATAATTATTCTAAGATTAGAGTTGAAATTAATTATTCACACGTAGGAAGTACAGTAAAGCACGAGAGAAATCTGAAGTCTACAAAATTATATTTACAAAGATCGAAAAAATATTCGAAAACTATCCTCAAAATTTCAAACAAACTTACAAAATACAATAATTTTATTAAGATGTTAATAATTAGTTTCCTAACTCCTAATAACTCCTTCTTAATTAGAACATTAATTATTGGTGTTCTTAGTAAGTCGAACACTACACTACTAAGTACTATTTAGTGTTAAGTACTCTCTCTTTCTTTTTTCTTTTTTTCTTTAGAAGGGTTCTCTTGGGAGATACCTCAGTGGTTTGCCATCTCCTTCCGAGGAAAGACGGTCGGAATAAAGTATTTACTCCACCCAGGCTTGAACCGGGGATTTTAGTTTAGCAGTCGACGCACATAAGCGTCGCGTCAAGCTGTAACTGTGTTAAGTATTATCTAACACTAATTGTAATATAATTTTGATAAATTGAATCTGTGAAGGATTGTAAAGTTTATGTTCACCCTACCCAATAATTATTAGGTTTGTTTTACTTTTCACAATATTTACTTGTTGACGGTCGTATTAAAAAAAATAATGGGGATGCGATTTTAAGTGGTAAAATATTCCATTACAAAATTAAAATCGTGCATATATGTATCGTGGTAGTATAGTTTTACAATCGATCAACTTCATAGTTTTCTTTTGTTCTGAACTTAATGTTGCAAAACCAAATTATTGTTTATTTTCAAGTATTTTCATTCTTTTTATGCTCTTGTTATTTGTAATTACTGCTGATTAATTTTATCAAATGTTAATCGGTATATCATTGTGTCTGCTCGTTAGCGTGGTTTTTCATCTTTTAGGGTAGCTTATGGTAGATATATCTATTTATTATCCTACTTATAAAGTGAACTTACTGTTTTAGTACTTTTATTCTTCATCGACACAGGCCCGCATCCTGGATAAGAGCTCTCCATGGAAATCAAGTTGGCTTTGTACCATAGGTACACGTCAGAGAGAAGTAAAACAAAGTTGCACTTATTTATAGTAGTTTGCTCTGCATTCACGATTATCTAACCATATTAACCTTTGCACCAACTTCATATTTATATAATATTTTGTCAACAAATAACAGACTGATTAATTGTTTAGGGACGGCCATCAGTCTATAGTCAGTAGATTACTAGTTTTCTATACTCCTTTTTAACATTCGTTTTGTTTATTACCACATTTGTTATGTTGCATTGGTTGTATTAACAATCAATATATTGACATGACCCGAGCTATGCAAATTTATAAAATTTTCGTAATTCCTAAATTACTTCTTTTCTCGGATTCATTAATTTTTTTTTGAACAAGAGACTCTTCAAATTGTTTTTAATTCAATTGTGAATTAAAAATGCTCAACTTTTCTTTGTTATGTGTGGCTTTGCAAGCGCACATGGGTTTCACATCTGCCAACGCCTGGACAAACAAACTTGTTGCGATGTAATTTTACGCATCGACCAAAATTATCACAATTTCTTTAACAATTCGCACTTCTTAAAAATCTTATATTGATGATCAATTGCACTTATTAAAATAAAACAAAGAAAACGACCCTCACTTCAAATCAACTTGCTTTTATTTTATTAACAATCAAAATTAAGAATTATTATTGCGGGTCGTCTATTCGACGCGAAGGCGTCAGTCCAAGTCGATCTATTCAAGCCCCACTCTCTTCACTTTATCTTTTTCGTTCTCCTCACCTTATTTACATAGCAAACATTTTTAACCAACAATTTTATATACAATATTATAAATAAATAAATAATAACACAAAATTAAACTTTAAAATAATTTACAAAATAATAAAATTATGATTTGTATGGTTTCGAAACACGACAATATATTGTTTATTAACGCTATTGAATTCACTTTTATCTTTTTTTAGATATTTAATAAAATCTTTTTACTTGATTTCTATGTCTAGCGCAAAATCCAAGCACCATCTTTTTAAAATTGGTTTAATAGAACAAGCTTTAATTTATTATTATTGATAAACAATGATAAACTTTGATTATTATTGATAAATAATAATTAATAGTCAATTAAAACGGATATTGGATATGAAGGGAAGTAAATCAAACAATATTATCTGCTAGCCGACGTTTCGAACTATTTATTAGTCCATCCTCAGGGCTGAAATATATAACAGAGGTGAAAAAATCTATAAACGGCGGCCATAAGGGCGTAAACATACCGTTTACGTTTACCATCTCAAACTGTCAGGTATGTTTACGCCCTTATGGCCGCCGTTTATAGATTTTTTCATCTTTGTTATATATTTCAGCCCTGAGGATGGACTAATAAATAGTTCGAAACGTCGGCTAGCAGATAATATTGTTTGATTTACTTCCCTTCATACCCAATATCCGTTTTAATTGACTATTAGAAGTAAGGGGGAAAATTTGTTTACTTTCCAATAATTAATAGTATCGACCAACCAAAGTACCTACGACTTGTGTATGTTGCTCCGTTCGAGGAACTGCGTTTTTAAGTAACAAAGTTAGCTGGCATATCCGATTAAACCAAAATGGTATCACGTCAAAATGCTGTCCCCAAAGACGCCGTTGCGCCGTTGCGTAACACGGTGGAAAAAACCCCGTCACAAAATGGCCGTTGCCCAATAATGCCGTATGGCAATACCGCCGTCACAAGATGGCCGTGCCCAATTACGCTGTCTTAATAACGCCGCGCCGTGAGGTATTATAAATAATTTATTCATTTAATTCATTTTTATGGGTTAAAAATCTATCAAAGATTAATCTATAAAGTTTATAAATTAATCCAAGATTTGCCGTGGTTGTGGTAAGCGCAACAGAACTCCAAAATAACAGATTTGTGAAGGAGTCCGTCCAGGATGACAATAGATCCGAAATTTGCCAATTTGCCAACGGCCATTTTGAGACGGGGTTTTTTCCACCGTGTTACGCAACGGCGCAACGGCGTCTTTGGGGACAGCGTTTTGACGTGATACCATTTTGGTTTAATTATTATTTTATTATAATTATTAAATATTTATAATTGCGTATTAAAAATTAATATAATTATTGGTATATAATTATGGTATAATAATTATAGTATATAAGGGGCCGTTTATTAATTCGCCCCTTCAAACCCCTTCACAAATCTGTTATTTTTGAGTTCTGTTGCGCTTACCACACTACGGCAAATCTTGGATTAATTTATAAACTTTGTAGATTAATCTTTGATAGATTTTTAACCTATAAAAATGAATTAAACGAATAAATTATTTATAATAGGGTTATTAAGATGGCGTAATTGGGCACAGCCATTTTGTGACGGCGGTATTGCCATACGGCATTATTGGGTAACGGCCATTTTGTGACGGCGTATTTTCCACGGCGTTATTGCAACGACGTCTTTCCCACGGCGTTCTTAAAACGGCGACTTTGGAGACGGCTTTTTGACGTGGAACCAACAAAAATTACTATACAAAATTCTGTAAAATTTAAATTTGTTAAAAATTTGACCTAAAATTAATTAAAAAATTGTAAAAAAATGTATGAATAACGTAAGTTACGTTGAAATTTAAAGCGGAAATTGAAATTACAGTACATGAAGCTCACGTCTATTGCAGTAATTGAATGATAATATTAAGCAAAAAAGTACATAAAGTTAGATTTACTAACTAAAACTCCCATATCTCATGGTAAATAATGCCAATATTTTATCATATTTTTTTATAAGGTGGCCCCGAGCTTTTTAAAAATTGTATAATTATAAAAGTTTTTGTGTAAATAGTTATACATATTTTTATGTGATAAAATTAGAATTTTAAATTAAAATTTATATAACGCGAAGAAAATTTCTTAGTGCGTGAAATTAAAAATATTCACATATTTTTGTCACAAAAGTAACGGAAAAAAAGTGCATGAATATTTAAAAAAACTATTTCATCTAAAATTCGTCATCCAAGTTAACGACACTACGGTATTAAACACCAGCAGCATATAGAAAATAAAGACTAAATTTATGCTCCGTATTTATTTTCTTAACTCAAATTTCTTCCAACCAGCCGATGAAAATGTTTAAAATATCTAAAAAATTAGATATATTATAAAAATATTATAATACTTATATATAAATATTATACTTCTATTAAATAATATTAAATTATTTTAATATTTTATTTTTAAAATATTTTGAATATTCTTTTATTAAAAAATTAAATTTTTTTCTTTGTTTTGTGAATTTCAAACGCTTAATGTAACGGTAGATTTTATTGCTTATGAGTATTCTATTGATTATAAATATTTTGATGATTATTAATAAATTAAATTTTTTGGTAAATAAAATAAACAAAAAATTGTCTCTATTACCTCTAATAATTGCAATTTAAAATTTGGCTGATCACATTTTTAATAAAATAAATTTGCAGAATTGCTAGGTTATTAATCAAATTGAATTAATAGTTTTAGCGACATCTTAAATTTTGAAATAGGTTTTACAACTTAAAGTAAAAACTAGGCATTAGTAAATTTCATTAAAAATACATTCTTGTATTTTATTTATTCTTGAATGACCTTTATTAAAGTCACATTTTACGACGGCGACATTAAATTAAAATACGTTACAACGAATTTAGTAATTAGCAATAACTGTGCATTTTATGATGAACAAAAAGTTCATTGCAGTTACAGTTAACTTTTCTTTAACGACGTAAATAACTATTTGTACAACAACTATTCATGAAAACGAAATTTTTTGGTACTACAAGTGAGTTTTTTATCAAAACTTTAGCCCAAACAAATCACACTGTATAAACTTTGTATAAATAAACTTTTCATATGCACTTCACACACTATTTTATTATTTAAACTAATTTTTTATTTAAACTATCAGAGTATTGACTTGCAAAGTATTTTATTTTGCAATAAGCGGTTATATTACTATTAATATATTACTATATTACTTATATTAATCCTTTTCTGGAATTTTTACGCTTGAATATCTGGAAAAGTAAAACGCAACGACTGTGAAAAAAATTACTTTTCCGTACTAGTGCGGAAACAACTTAATCAAACAAATATGGAAAACTTGAATTTTTCAATCAGCAGCAGAGAAAATTATAAATATCAAGGTTAATGAAATATTGACAGTTTTGATATAAACGGCTATTTACTGCTAATAGAAAATATTTTATAAGCTAATAATTTATTATGTATCTACAAACTATATTAAATAAAATTTAATTATTTTGTAAAATTTCATAATAATTATATAAAATAGAATAAATCAGATTATAAAATTATGTAATTCACGTGTATGTAAACAACAAGTAGACCACGACAATATTTAAAATCTTGCTCGATAACTTTAAAACCAACTATCTACCAAACAATTTGCTAAATTATTTAAAATAATTATTATTCTAGAATGTACTACTCTAATATTATGCGGAGATCACTGCAATATATGGTATCTATAATATGACCATTAGATTGTTCAGTACCAGACATAACTCCTTTGATAAATTCAAGTTCAAAAATTTAGAAAATTATACACATTTTAAACAATAAAACGATGAAATACATAAATAGAGTATCTGGTTTGATTATTTTGGCTGCTGTTGTCGTACTGATTGTAGAGTCGCATCGAGTTTTATCAATAAGCTATGGTTACGCTATCACTCTTTGTTTTACTATGGTCATTTGATAAGCGGTATTGAAGGTAGATTTTAGTTACAGCTTTCTGTGTTATTGCTAGATTGGGTGTTATTAACTTCATACATTTTTATATTTTATATAAAAAAATTAGTTACTGAATATCTTCACAATTATTTACTAATTACTAAAAATTATTAATAATAACAAATAAAAAATGATTTGCTTAATCCTGATATAATCAAACATTTGCCTACTTCAGACTACTTTTGCACTTAAATTAAGAATTTTTAATTTTAATAAGCGTAACAATCGATAAAAAATTTGTGTTAAATTTTTAACAGAATTTAATTTTAATTCTTACATGTGTTTTAGAAATTTTATTAATTTCTGATTATTTTGGCATATTGTTATACAATATAATTTAATTAAAATTTATAAATAAATAAATTTAAATTTATTTAATAAAAGCACGTAAATGATTAGAATAGCTAGCAAGTAAACAATTAAAATAAGTAAATAATGGAGGTTATTTACATTTTGTGAAGCCAAACAAATTTGCGTTTACAAGGAGGTGGTTCATTAATATGTCTGAATTTCAAACAACTCAGACTTAATTGTTTATTACCCAATTTTACAAATTTAAAATTAAAATAATAGTCAAAAGCTACTTCTTTTTAAACAAGAATAACAGTAAAGTTTTGATTACATTTATTTTTATAAAAGTCAGGCTTAAACCATGAGAGAAATACAAATATTTAAACCCCTTACCTCATTTTGCTGGTAAAAAAATAATCTTCATCTTTGTTAGATTATCTGAAACAAACAGAAAACATTGTAATATTCTGTTTTTATTTACTAAAATATTATTATTAATTAACAATACAGCATTTTTTACGTAAAAAAACACAAACAGCAGTCTTAAAATCATATAATGTATAAAAACATATTTGCAAGTAAATTAGACGAAAAACAACATTAAAGAAAATAATAAAATATATTTTTTACTTTTGAATACATACAGTAAGCGCATAAATTTGGAACAAATTTGATAAAAACTTTTAGAGGAATTCCCTCTGATAATTTTTGGACACTCCAACCTTATTATTTTAAATATCACTTTTTTTTCTGTCATTTACATTTTTTCTGTCGTGTTTTGTTTTTGAGATGTGATTTCATCGAAACCAGCAACAAAATAGAAAAATCTTTAGAGCAAAAATAAAGAAAATAAAATTTACAACAAAAATTGTTTGATATAGTATTACTGTAAAACTACATTTTTGTTTGTTAATGCACATAATTAATAAAATTTAATTTAAAAATTGACTTGCGTGACTCGATGTTTATAGATGAAAAATTGTTCTCGATTTAAATTCCATGACCGCTACTGTATATACATGATACATATAACAAAATTTCCGCACGATACAATTTACATTATTAATATAAGATTGTACGGAGACTTTTTGAGTCACTCTAAGTGAACCCATTTCTATTTCCTCTGATGTATAATTTAAATTTGATTTATATCTGGATGTACAGATAGTGAACACCAAATATAATACTTGAAGTGTGACGAGAAGAATCAAAAACCCGCAAAATATTATTTGCAAAAACTGCTTAATGGTTTATAAATGTAATAAACTTAGTTGCTTAATTTCAACCATGTATGAAGTCAGGCTTCAATATGCCGCGCCGTTTAAATCAGTAATCAAATTAGAGCGCTAAAATCTCTCATATTAAATTAGTAGAGAATTTCAAATCGACGCTGCACTAATTGATTTTCAAATAATAATTTTGTGAATCTTGGAGCGGTGTTTTTGAAAAAGTAGTGCTCAAAGTTAGGCAGTAAATTTATACACCTTGACAAAAAGATATAAACGCTAATAGCCAAGCAAATTTTAAAAGAAAAGTTGAAAAGTACCATTTAGTTCTCCTTTTTATTAAACTTTAAAAATATACGACAAACGATAAAATATTCGCGATATTATGTTCAAAGCCGCATATCGTTCTTAGACATTTTCCTTAAAAATAAACACATAATTTATCTGCCAACATGTTACGGTATGAAGTTTATAAATAGCTTGTTTCATAGGGAATAAAAAACCGCACCCTAGACGCAGTTTTCTCTCCATCCTCGGTTTAAAGGTTTCTTAAGTTACGAAAAGAGTACTCGTACGTCTTAGCTTAATCCTACAACTTTATAAAGCTTAGATATTCAAATCGCTAACAAAAGTTTTGCTATTTTCTTTTTCGGTGAGACGGTGACGTTAAAACTTCAAGTCAAAACTGTTCTCATGAGATGTTAACTTTGCACACTTGAAGTTTAAGAGATGGTCTATAAAATTTAAATTTTTATGAAATATTAGTTGATCATTGTTATTATCTTTTGTATTATAATTGAAAATTTTAAATGGAAAACGTATGTATGAAAACTATGAGAAAATGTGGAGTAGATGGCATCGTACACGACCGATAAAAGCCGATATATATCTGATTCAAATTTTACTTTAGGTTCTGAATTTAAGTTTAGTTTTCTCTTTTGGTCAATAATAATTAAAGTATTATTTTAATTGCATTTCAAAAAATTAATTAGGTTGATATAAAATTCAAATATTTAAATTTAAAGTATTTTTCGATATGGCATAATATAATATTCCGTTCGAAACGTATCAAGTTAGGAAATATAAATAAACACAAATACCAAAAATATTCTTCTGCAAGTTGTGTGATAACCTGCCAGCTATAAAAGTGCGAAAAGTTAAGCTACTGCGGTAGCAGCTGTCGTATAATGAGACTCAAAAAACCATCAGTCTACTCAATTCAACATTTTCAGTAACACATAAAAATAAATTTTCTTTATAATTTAAAATAAAAATTCTAAAAACTGAAAACTTTAAGTGTTATTAGTTAATACATTTGAAATATATCTAATTTATTTATTTCTTTGAAAATTACTTCAATTTTAAAATAACTTAAATTAAATAAATATAGAATCAAAAAAGATTTGAATTTTTGTAATATGAAAATTTCATTATGTTTATAGGGCAAGTTACAATGACCTCATAAACAACAAATTCTAAGGGGAACAGCATTTCCCATGTTATTCATTCCATAAAATTAAATTCCTGCACCTCTCAAGCGCTCTAATTCATTCAACGGCATTTGGGGTTAGAGTGCACAACCTTGCAAAATACTCGTGGAAAATCAGCGAAGTGAAGAGAATTCCGTTTTCATTGATCACCCTTAGCATGGGGTTATTAGAAGTTTCTACGAATGAGGGTGTATTAAGAGATAGAATTAGCGCGGATATAATATATTTAATAATACTACAATTGGTGTGCATACGCGTCGCGAACAAATACCTACAAGTTTAATTAATGAAGGTGTTTGCTTTCTAAGTATTTAATTAATAGATTTATTATGAACATCATCAGCCTATTACACACATTACACGATCAAATTATCATGTTATTTAGTTTTAATTTCAAGTTTTAGAAATCTTACAGTACCCTGACACTAATATCTCAGTTCACAAGTAAACCTCGATACCTTTATTAAAGTGACACCAAATATTTGAAGTCCCGAACAACTTGAAAAAGAAGAGGAAAAATTTTACTAAAGCTATTTTAAAAGTTATAAAGTTGAATTTGAAACAAATTAAAACTGATTATAAAGATTTCTTACCACAAAATATTTTTAATAAAATCAAAATGCAAAGCATCCTAAGAAAAATTCTCAAAAACGCAAAATTTCAGCAAAAATTGAACTTTTTAATATGTAAAAGAAGATTGCACCGCTAACTGGAAAAATAGAGCTACTCGTTATCACAAAATAATGAAACCTGGAAAATTATAAAATATCTTAACAGCTTTGGTTAAAACCTTATTCGAGAACGCACACTTCATGAATTATAACATTGATGAAAATTAAAAGAAATTTTAAAATGAGGACGAAGGATAAACTGAAAAACATTGCATTGTGAACAGAAAAGTTATTATTTAGATGTATGCATGTAAATAAGTTAAAAAATTTAATAAAAATCGCTCATTAGGAACTTACTGAATAGTCCGGTCAATCTAGACATTCGAAGGTACAATAATTCCCAAAAAGCTGAAAATTGGTAAAATTGTTCAAAACATAATTATAAATGAAATTTAAAAAGTCCTCATCGATCCGGTACGTGGAAAAAAATTTATTCAAGATCAAAGGTCAAAAAAATTGGATTTTCGCGATTTTCAGCAAAACGGTAAGTTTTATCATAAAATTATCTCAGACAAAAATTGTAGATCATGAAATTATCTATAAAAAATGTATCAATACTTTTTTTACTAAGAAATGAGTTTATGAATGTTATCGCGTTTATGCAATCGTTTCTGTTGGTCTTTCGCATCACAAAAAAAAATGAAAAAAGAGTGTTGATAAAAAGTTCAGTGCCGGCTACAGACAATATTCTCGTAAAAACGATGAAGACAACGTCCAGGACAATGACAGGTTTGACGACGATGTTAATTCGAATGGCGATGATGATGAACTACATTGCTTTCAGGCAGAAGATGATATGGAACAAAGTTTCGTTAGGTTGAACTTGTCTGCTGTCCTTAGTTTCGGATACAAATAAAGTAGATCATGTTTTTTATCTCATAATTCTATGAATTTTTCTTATTCCAGATTTTAAAATAAATTCTGTTTTTTTTTTCGTATTTGTACTCTTTTTTCTCTTAATTTTTAGTGAACTTTTAAACAAGTTATGACTTTGGTTTTCACCATGTGAAAGAGCATTTCAAACTCAATCCGAATCGGTAAAAAACTGGAAAATGAGTTTTTAACACTTAAGACCTTTTTCTTCGTAGACCAAGTCACATATATTGAATATAATTAATATAATATAATAATTAAAATATTTTTACTTATATTACAGCTTCAATGATGTATGAATTGTAATGATATTTTCGTAGAAATCTTTAACCTATTGTTTGCCTCGGATTAACCCTGATGTGCGGGAGCAATTGATAATTTTCAAGGGTCGAAGGGTTTTTGCGTTCTCAAAAATAAAATAATTAAATCTTTTTGTTCCAAAAAAAATTATTTAATTATCTAACAATTTCCAATAATCCAAATCCAAAGTAATTTCATTTAAAATTTCAATTTCACTTTATATTGAACGAAGTTTGATTTCTCGCCTTATCCAAATCGTCGAGTTATCAGTCACAACACTCGTTCGTTCAAATATAATTTTAAATTTTCTAATTTTACACCAAATCAAAATTTATTACTCAAAATACTTTTTCCAAAAATTATTCATCCAAATCAATCAACTACTGCACGGCAGGAACTCATCAAACAATATCCAAAATCCAAAATATCAAAAATTATTATCCAAAATTACGCAATAATGCATTCGCATCAAAATTCACTTTATTCAATCAAAATAAATACTCACAATCTCAAAAATAAGACAAATCTCAAAAATAGCTCACTCGAGTCAAAAATCAACGAGCCAAAAGTCGCACCGCTGTCTCTCGCGGCGACTCGTCGGTAAAAGCTAAAATCCTCGTCGATTCGCCCCCACCTGTCCAATTCTACAATCTTACAACTTAAAATTATTAAAATAAAATCTTCATCAAATGTACAGGGTAGGTGCGAATCCTTTTTTTCACCACAGTACATACGTGGCGTACTTATGCATATGATGACGATTACAACTTTTTCAACTTTTTGAATCGTTATATCTCAGAAACGGTGGCTTTTAGGAAAAAAGTATTCATTTATTTTTTATAGATAATTATATGTTCTACAATTTTTGTTTAAACTAATTTTATGATAAAACTTACCGTTTTGCAGAAAATCGCGAAAAACCAATTTTTTTTACCTTTGACCTCGAATAAATTTTTTTTCACGTTCCGGATCGATGAGGACATTTTAAATTTTCATTTATAATTATGTTTTAAACAATTTTACCAATTTTCAGCTTCTTGGGTATTACTGTATCTTCACTCTTATTTTTTGTACTAATTTGACTGGACTAGAAAAAATATAAATAAAAAGTTGTAATAAATTTACTATGGGATTCACGCTAATCAAGTTAAAATTAATCAAAATAACGTTAATTCATTCACGAGAAGCACTTAAGTAGTTTATCACCATGGGAGAATCAAAAATTTTTAAATTGCTATAATACGTCTGAAATCTAAGATGATCTTTTTAAGCTAAAATTACAGTCATAAGTCTCCAAAAACCGTAATGCTGAGACATACAAATACAATAGGTATTTATATTATAAGAAAATATTTTCAGTATTATAAATTTACAGGAATATAAAGTGGTACGGATTGAAATACAGCCAACTTGCTTTTGAAGTAATTTTTACGATTGACCCCTAACTCTTCCAGCACAAGACGATTTTTCGACGACTAACAAAATTTGCATTCTTAAGGGTTAAGAAAATGTTTAAAGTGGGTTTCAGCTTTTCGCTAGAAAGTGCAAACAGAAATCACATTTTAAGCAACTGTGAACTTTGCTATATATTCCTACTTAATTAAAAAACATTCTCTGTTTTAAAAGCTTTAATATTTGATAAATTTGATATTTTTTATTCATAAATTTTAATTAAAATTTTGTCTTCATATTTTTTATTTTTTAATGTTGCAATAAATAGTAGTTATATTTTATATAAGCCATATACACATATTACACAAAATATTTCATACAAATATTAATTATTATATTTTGCCTGTCGATAATTAAATTTTATCGTATTCGTGTATAAAATTCAATTTTTTTTATAGTAGATATTAAAAAAAAATGATATAAAAAATCTCAATTACAAATTCAATTATTATTTGACAGCTTTTACTTTACAATAAATCAAACATATTTTGTAATTTCCATAGTAATTTCAGTAAAAATAAAGTATTTAATCTATACTTGCTGTTAGAATTCTACTTTATCTACTCTTGAGGTTAAAGTGTCACTTGTTCTCTTATTTCAGTCGAACAAACTGCACTTTAACCTCCTATAAAGAAATAATAAAACTTGGTTCTTATTTTATATTATATTTTAGTTTTGTTACAACTAACAGTGGTTGTAACCATCGATGGTATCGGAAAAATGTGTATTCATTTAAAATAAATCAATCTGGTCAAAAACTCTTTTTTTTCTCTATATCTTAATAAACTATCGTTATTTAAGATTCATTTCATCCCTAGCAATGCCAATCTAAGGACACTATTAATTACAAATTGCAATTCTTCAAGGTAGAATTGCCGTAAATCCATGATCTCGGTGCTTTTTGATCAAAAATTACTTATTTAACATTTAATTATTTGTGAATTATTAAATATTTGGTAAATGTTACAGTAAGAATTTTGATAATATTACTTCGCCAAAGGTTTTTTCGAAATTCTCTGGAGCTTCATATCTTTAAATTGTAATGCCCATGTTTCCTACTGTTTTCACTCTTGAATACTTAAATAGTTGATCTGCATGTTATGTAAATATTTTTTTGCATTCAATTTAAAAAAAAAATCGTGGTTTCATTATATCTTTTTAAATGTAGTAAGATCTTAAACTATAGCATGTATCCAAGCAAATATATTATGTTTAGTTATTAAAATATTGTTAGAATATTAATGTATAATATTATAGTCTGTATCGTGTAAATATAGTTTTATTTACGTGGAAAGCTTTAATAGTTTACATATTAGGTTAATCGAATAAATTAAAACTATAAATCTTATAGTTTGTTACACATTGTTTAAATATGGTATTTTAATATTTTAAATCTCATCGAACAAATCTGAAAAATATTTAAAAGAATTTATGATTTTGAAAAGCGTAAATTTATGTAATTTAATCAATTAATTTAAGATTGTAATACTTACTATGTAATGTTAATATTTTTTATAATTAAATTACACAAAATTTTACAGAAAGAAATTGCTAAAATTATTTACAAGTTCTTTTTCTAATATTTAGTTCTGTTGACTTTTTTTTTCATTTTTTCAAAGTGGTGGTTGTAACATGAGATCGGTGAGACCAATGAAGTTAGAAAAATGCGAATTCGCTTCCGGACATTTCGCTACCACTTCTGGTTTCTTGATTTCTCGGTAGCGAAATGTTCGGTTACTCTCGCGAAATATATTATAAGTAAAGTAAAACATTGATTTCACAAAATGTGAAACTTAAAGTTTGACACTTAAATCTTATCAAATTATGTTTTTATATTAAAATAGCTACAAGATTAACAAATTTTTGTACTGAAATATAAAATTATTACCTACACATAACTTTCAAGAAACTTTTTAATTTTCAAATAAACTTTTGATAAAAATATACCTAAATTAGAAATATTAACAATACATCATATCGTTCATGGTTTGATCAAGACTTAATTAACGAATTAAACCTAAAAAGAAAATATAGAAAGATTAAATTAATTTCTCATTGCTTTAAATTATTATATTAAAGAAAAAAGAAAAACGGCAGAAAAGTTACTCGTATTATACTTAAACGTAAAAAATAAATTAAAAATATGCAGAATAATTTCTTACTTGATTAAAAAACTTAAAAAAACTTAAACTTAAAAAAAAATTTAAGTTCTGTAAACAGACAAAAAATTACGACAAAATAAACATTCTTATAATATATTGTAGTATATCTTAGGCATCTTGGGTATACGATTCTCTCCTGTACATTTACAATTTTATTCTAAGTATTGAAATATATGCATGCTTCAGGAAGGTGTTGACTGTGTGTTTTGTTTTCTTATATACTGTGGTGGTATTTTATAAAAAAAACCTTTTCCAACCTAAAATTACCTCGACTAGCTTAGTGGTTTCGATAGAGCATGAAACACCCAGTAGCGAATTCCTGTAGGTCACCCCGTCTGTCTTGCGAGCAAATAAAAACTCTTATTTTTGAATAACGAAAAATGTTGGTTTATTCAAAGAAAAATTTTGATAGTGACAAATCTCGCTTTTAGGCTTTATAGTGTAATATGTTCGACCACTGACTGAAATTTTATTTACTTAATTCCAAACCTTGCTAAATTTCAAACTCATTTGTCGGTGTGTTAAATGTGTAGCTTATAATAAAATTTTATAATGTAATTACAGGTTTTGGTTTTTTATTTATAATAAAATGTTTTTACTATGGAACTTTTTAATTTTCCAATACCTTGTATAAATCTCGTGCGTGGTCGGGTACGCGCCTCGTCTTGTCAATCACCATTTGCTTCTGTGCCAGCGAGTATCACATGTGTTGTCAAGAGCAAAATTCAGCAGACCATCTGGTGTAGTTTTTCTATTCGAATTCAATCAGATTGAAAATTATCAATCTCAACACCGTTGATCCAGTTTTCAATAATATCCAATTTAACTAACTTTACATTCAACTTAGGTAAGTAAATTTGCATTAGCATCAAAATTTTTCAATGCTTTTCAAAATGGCCTTGACCTTTGACCTTCGTAATATTTCACTTACGATTTCTTCAAATTTTTATATTTTTAGCACTTATCTACAGAAATTGACGATTCTTCACAAATATTCTCTTTTATGGATTCAAAACTAATTTTTACTTAGTTTATAAGTAAAAATTATACTCTTCGCAAATTAAAAACGCACTACGCATATTTTTAGCGTCCACTTTGCATCCAAGCGCTATGAAAGACCTGGGTTTAACCTTCAGAAAATTTATACCCCGTAAGTTCTTCAACTACGTACAGCATGTTGCACAAATTAATATTCTTTTCTTTTTTCGTAGATCGTTTTCGAAGCACAGCACAAATATCACTCATTCCAACGTTTATAAAAATTACAATCAAAAAATGTGTTGCGGATGTGTTCAAGTATAAAATTTAGCCTTTTTAATTTTTCTCTGATTAAATTGTAACGTATTTGCAGTACTTAAAACAAATAAAATGACCACGATCTGGACTTGCGGGTTGACTGTACAAAAAATCACCACAATACATATGTGGTTTATATTATTATAATAAGATAATAATCAGGTGATAATATGTACTAACAAATTGCTAGAACCATGTTAAAGTTTAAATTATCCTTAGATCAACCAGCATGCTTTCTTGCCTGGTACCAGAGTGCTCAGCTTGGCATGCGGGTCAGGGATTTGAACATATACTATTATCGCTGTATTTACTTAACTTCACTATAGAAGATTTTTTGGCGGCTTTTGCTTAAGTGCCATCAAAACAGCGCGAATAAACAGAAATTAAAGAAAATATGATAAAATAGTTTCTCTTTCTATTATTGGACCATATTTACAAGATATGTACCAAAATAGGAAGATTAGAAAACACAAATAACACACAGTTAAATAATTTAAATACATATTGTAGTGTTCGCACTAAGTGATTAAAATGGGTTGCGAACTTAGCAATAAGATAACTGTATTTATAATAATAATAATAATAATAATACTTATTTATTAAGAAACTAAATATACAATTTCTTAATTGGATGGCTTCTAACAAAGTTAGTTTTTCAAGCCACCCGTTTCAGCTCAATAACAAACAATCAACAAATATTAAAAAAAAGATTATGTACACATTTCTGCATAAATAGCAGCATCCAAATTACGGCGGAAGGACCTTACACTAGTGGAGTCGTCAAAGAGGCTACGATGTCTCTCCACAAATCTGGGCGCCAAACACGCAAAACAACGCTCGAAACCTGCCATGGAATGGGAGGGCACATCGAAATTTCCCAAATCCCGCAGAACACGTGCATGGCAAGCTGAACGGGGCCTAATCATTTGTCGAAGATAACTCGGCTCTCCGCTCTTCAAAATTTTGAAGATCATAACTCCAAAAAGTACCGAAAAACGATGTTCCATCCTGGGTATGCCATGTTCCCGATAGAAAGGAGTGACGTGGTCGTATCTACGCAGATCAAAGCAAAAACGCAGACACAAATTCTGCATGAGCTGGAGCCTGCGCCTATATTCCTGCGTGAGAAAACCGTAATATACCGCTGCACAGTATTCTATGTTAGATAAGATCGTAGTACTAACAATTGACCACTTCACATGAGAAGGTAATAAGGTTTTAAACTGGTACAGCGATCTAAGCTTGTAATAGCACACCTTAAGCTTACGGTCCACATGTAGACGAAAATTGAGCTCACTGTCCAAGACCAGACCCAGACTCCGAGGACAATCCACAACCCTGACGGTTTCACCATCAATCGCAACAGACGATGTTGCAACGCTTAAAGCCCTACACACCAGCCCAGGACTACCCAGGAACAGAAGCTCCGACTTTGCAGGGTTCAGAGTCAGACCATTCAATAACGACCAAACACGTATCGATTCGAGATTACGATTCAACATATCTATCGCAGTATCAATGTTCGAAGGCTGACATGATACATGTATTCGAGAATCATCGGCATAAAGATCGAGAGAGCAATCCGGATCAACTACTCTCTCCAAATCGGTCGTGTATAATATAAACAACAGTGGGGCAAGAATGCTTCCTTGCGGGACACCACGAAAAATAGTCAACGGCCAAGACACCTTTCCCGCTAACTCAACTACCTGGGATCTATCACGCAAATAACCCGCCAACCACCTACAGAGTAACTCGTCACAGCCATAATGGTGTAGTTTGGCTAAAAGACAATCATGTACAACCGAGTCAAAGGCCTTAGAATAGTCAAGAAGCACTAATAAGGTGACTTCAGAACGATCGATTGATGAAGCAATATCCGAGGTGAGCCGCAACAAAGAGGTCACAGTACTGTGGTGTGGTCTAAAACCTGACTGGGCAGGCGACAAAATATGATGGAGTGCCACCATATTTTTGCAACTAGAGGAACAAAACAAAGCAAAACTCTATTTTAACATTTTTATTACTAGTGTGTGCTTTATTTTTGTGTATTTCTTATTTTGATTTCAGTATGTTTAATATACTATTATGTTTGTCTAGTTAGTAAGTTATTTGTTTTTCGATTTTGATTTTATTATTTTTATGTTTGTATTATGACTCACCAAATGCCGACAACAGCCAAAATTAAAATAATGAAAAATCTAGATTTGAAAATAAGAGGACATTAAAGTACAACCAATGAAAAGCAGACACATTGCAAAGAATATCCAAGAAGATAGAAGAATCAATAAAGCAAATGGATAGTTAGAATAATTTGAGCAGAGCGGTCGGTCAACGAAAGTTTGAGAAGAATTTTTATAATTTGAATTGAAAAAGGAGTCGTGTTGATGCCTAAAAGGCATACAAAAAGATTCAATAGAGGTTTATTCGTGTGAAGAATATTGTTTAAAGTGGAAGAAGAGTTAATGATAAAGTGATTTTTTTGGATTGAAGATATCCAGAGAGCAGTAGAAGGAAGAGAAAATAATCGAGCAGACAAAGCTGATCAAAGGAGTTGAAGATAAGAAGGTCGTGTGTTATTTGTACGCGATATTTTTTTGAAGGAAGATAACGTTGGTTTCTTCAACAGAAAAGCTGGGGTTGTCTATTTGCGTGAGTTTTGCTTTTGTTAATATTTGTTTCCTATTTTATAAAATTTTTGAGTTGCAAATAAAAATAAAAATATCTAACAGTTATTTTATTGTCTTACTTGTAACAATTTTCGCATTTGAGAACCTACGTATCCCATAGACGAGATAGAAATTTTGTATGCAGAGACGCGCATAAAGTCGCAGCAATATATAAATAAATAAATAAAAATAGAAAATAACTAGAAAATAAAAGTTTTAAGTATTTTTGTGGTATTTAGTAGTATGTGATGTTAGATTAATCAAACTTAACAAAATGTTAAAATAATAAAAATTTTAACTGCTAAGTAAAGAATACATACTACAAAGAAAACATAATATTTAAAAAACACTAAAATTACAATAATTCAAATTAATTTTTATTATTTTAACATTTTGTTAAGTTTGATTATTCTAAATAAATAAAGATAAATATCCTTAACGAAAAACAGTTATTTATAAAATAAAAATAATGATTTAAACGGTTTTGGAAGTTTAAATTCTATAAATGATAATCTTTTGCAACCGATAAGTTCCATCAAATTTCTAATTAGCAAATTACGATTAATGAATTTTTAGAAAATCAAAGTAATTACGAAGATTAAACAAATGAGATGGTTACATTGTTTATGAAAAGTGAGTTAAAATTAATGTCAAGGCCCTTAAGTCGAGACTGCCTAACAACACCCTACCCTCAAAGAGAAAATCAATTCCACTCTAAACAATTTCTACTATAAAAATATTCTTGTAAGATCCAACTACAAAACTAAAAGGTAGCATCTACCATGATCTGATTGAACTACAAAATTTAAATAAATGCAAATTACATACCAATGTGTACTAAGTTGCGTAACTAAATGTGTTTTATAAGAAAGGTCTAGTGAGTGTTCCGCAAGGTAGCAACTTGAGGCCGTTACTTTTCTTAAAATTATAAACTGTGTAGAATTGTTGTCTCTTGCATTCCAACTACTTGATATTTACAGACAATTTAAAATGCTGTTTAAGAATTGAATAAAGTTATAAATGTAAATTACTGTAGTATGATATTTTTTATAATGTACTTATTCGATAGAGCCAAAAACATAAATTAAAATTTAGCATATCAAAGTGTAATGCTTTTAGTTTCACAGAAATAGAAAAACTAAAAAATAAATATTACTATGCTATACAGACCGGAATTCATAAGAGATTTGTACATAGGGTTTGTATTAAAAATAATATCCGTCATGATTTGCCATTAATCCCCTTTTTCCCAAACTGGAATACTGGAGGTATAATATAGAATTCCATACTGTTAATTTTAATTTACTGTTTAATTTTTTACAGTAACAAAAATTCAGAAACATTTAAATTAATATAAAATTGCAATGTTTAAGGTAACCATAAATTTTTGAATTTTAGAATATTTTTTACAGATTTTCTCTCTCTCCATATTCTATGTAGGTATATATCACATTTATATGGAGACACTTACATATAAGTTACATAAAACTGTAATTTACAAAGTTGTTATAACAAATATACCTATCGGCATCTCATAAATAATTTGATAAGTAAAAAAATTCTATATGCATAGAAAACAAAGTTGAGTTAGAAATTGTAATTTAGAACAACTATAAATCGAGATAGTAATCTTTCGCGTAACACGCACGGTTCAGATGTAAAATATAGCAGATTTTCGGTTACAATTTATATCAAATTGAAGAGCAATAAGACCATAAGAGACAATATATTGGTGCAATTATTGTTTACGCCATGTTTTATAAAACTTATACAAAATAGCAGTTCATTTAGAAAAATTTATTTTTTTAGTTCGGAATGATTACGTAAATTCTATAACTTGTTTAAGTAAAATTAAAATCAATAGCTTGAGGAAGACGATAATGAGGAGATTGTCTAAAAAGTTCAAAGTTCAATGTACGTTTTACATAGGTAACTATTACTTTAAAGCGCTAAGTAAAAATCTAAAATAAGGAAAATAAAGAATTTCCTATAAATTTTATTACATATTCTCAGTTCTATTCAAAATTACACTCATTTTTGCTCTTTTAGTAATACATTTAACGCTTTTGAAAAATGAAACGTTTATATTAAATTTTAAGTATAAAAGCTTTTCAATTGTATTGTAAAATTTTAGTAGGTACATATTATATATTTTTCATTAAATTATAACATTGTAAAAATTTTGAAAACAGTGCATTCTTAATTTAAATTTCATTGAATTGAAGTTTTACATCGTTATAATCCATATACTGCCGTTCCAATAAAGCGAAAGTTTACTTCAAAGTCAAAAATGTTTAAAGATTTGAAAAAGGGAAACAAATTGAAAAAGGAATTAAGTATTTAAATCGTACTTTAGAATTTCGATAGCTTTATTTCACGGTAACATATTCAGTTGGTATAGCATCAATTTTAATAAATGTTCCTCAATAAATTCCAATTCGTTCCAATTTTGATACTTTAAGTGATAGCAATCAATCACTGGTTGCACCTATTGGTGTATACGATGCTTTTCCGTATAATAACTACATATCTTTTGTGTACATTTATCAACAAAACACATTGCCAATCTCCATCAATATTCAGTATCGGGTCGTTCCCACAAGAGTGACTGATTACTCCCTGTTTCCATACAGGAGTAAACGTGTTATCATTATATATTACAGTTACTAGCTAACTCGTTCGATCATATATGCATTACAGGAAGCCTGTATTTGTTTTGATAAATGAAAAAGGTTTATAAATTAACATAGCTAACACATAAGCGTTAAGTAATACAAATTTGCATGCAAATGATAACTAATTTCGCCAACTTTTACCACATATCGTTCATAATAAATTACTCATCAACCTAGTGGCGGTAATAAGGACTTGCTTGTCCCCTCCACTCCTAAATTTAATAAAGACCTCAACACTAAAGAACACCGAAACAGTCTTATTAGATAAAACTGTTTTGGTGCTGCTGTACAAAAGATAATTCAAATAGATAAAAAAACATTAAATTTTTTTTATTGAAGTTACTATTAAATTATTGAACAAATCGGAAAAACCTAATGAGATTATAATACGATTGGAATCGTGGTGAGCAAACATGGTTTAGCTTGCTTTGCTTGCAAATGGATTGTTAATAGAAATTTTGCAAATAAAATTTAGTATACCGGGTGCTATAATTTGTTTCACGCAGTGTATATAAATATTGGTAAAGAGAAATTGGGAAAACAAGAGAAAAATAGTCAGGTTAAAACATGAAAGTGTGACATACCCTCAAAATTTCACGAGAGAAAAATTACTATCGTAATTTCCAATCCAAATCAATCAAGTAGGAACAAGGATTCACACGGGCCAAATGAAATGGAATTCAAAGCGGTACTTATACAATGAAAATCATCAACATTCTTTCAACTTCTACCTTTAAAGAACCTTTTTAAACAAAGCTCACAAATAATTTACGACATCACAAATTTTTTAATAAAGTAAGTAAAATTATTTATATAAATTTACAGATCCTAAAATAGGTTTGGCGTAACATTTCCTAGCTTTGACTATCGTATCTCAATAATCTAACTGTACCTTTGCAATAATCTAATAATTTCTTTGATATTAGACAAATACTTTAGAAACTAATCAATTTGTATCTTGATCCAGCGTCCTAGTAGCAGCTTCAAAGAACTTTGTAATTGTTTATTAAATAGTGCTAACATCTGATAAATGCTTTGTTGTCGAAGTAATTACCAATAATCTGAATTCTTTATAAATGACAATTTCCATTTGTTTCTATATTCTATATTCTTATATGACAAGAAAATTGATGAATTGATGCACAAGCCAAAATGACTTACTAAAAACTATAATTTTTAAAATTTTAAAAATTCTGCAAAAATAGCTGTGCGCTTAGTAACGAGAACGTAATATACTATTTACGGAAAAATATTAGTAACTTAAGATTTAAAAAAAAACACATAAAAAATGTTACTAAATAAAAAAATTTTAAAATATGTTTTAAATGTTTTGTTCGTCAATGTGTCCACCCTTAATTTAATAACTTCTTCAAATAATCTATCCATTTAGTTTAGCTAAAAATTTTTATGAAATCTATTCCTTTTCTTGTTGCAAAGGTTTTCACAAAGCTTCAAGGAATGAAGAACAAGTTTTCTACATTCATGTCTAACTCAGCCTACAGAACTTTAATGAGATTGAGATCACAGGATTCCTCAGAGCACACCATAATTTTTAATATTCTTTCATTTAACAAATTTTTAAATATTAACTTTATCGTTTAGAAGCATTCTTTGGATCGTTGACACGGGGGAATGCAAGCTCTTGTTTCTAATATCTGTTTTATTTGATTTTCAAGAATGCCTCAATATTGTTTTTTTTATAATACCTAGAATTCTAAAAATATTTTCGACTTAATTTTTATCAAAATACCTCCATATTAACATCATCGTAAAAGACACTAAATATTGCTCAAAAATTCTTTCTCTTACTTATTTACGAACAAAAATTTATCGTTTCTAATCAAAAATTCTGAATGACACAAAAATTTTGTGACTATAGAACTTTTGCCCAATTTTCAATAGCACAATTTTTGTGTTCATTAGCTCATTTTAATATCTTCTTCTTGTTTACAGCGCACTAATACGATGTTTTCACTGTTATGCTACCATGAAGATCTGTTGAATTTTGGTAGAGTAGAAATAACAGTAGAAGTACAAATTTGCTTTTACCTTCTGCAATTGTAACAAATTTTATTAAATTTGTTTTTTTGCCTTGCGCACGTCACTGCGTTTAAGCTTAGCGCGACGCCTATGATTTTTCAAAAACTGCGAGTTTTGATAACGCTTTCGCTAGGTCGTTTTGATAACACGTTTGACACGGTTAAGGTGATATCTCGTCTGTATTAGGTAAAATATTTTAAATTTTACATCGGTTTTTTATCATTTAATAATTTTAGAAAGCACCTTTCTTTTTTGTTATAAATTTGGATACACCAACTATTCCGATAATAATTGAATAAGAACGAAAATTGCAAGAATTGAAATATTTTTAATCACAACTGCTTATCAGTATAATTTGGTTTGTGCCATTTTGGATTTATTACGGACGGAAATTTTTAACGCAGTTGAAGATTCTTTATTTTCCATCACGTCTCGAAGTTGTGACTCCCAGAGTTCCTCCTTTTTGGTTCAAGTGCAGGGGTACCGCAGACTTCCAAGCGTTAACGGCTCAACGTCATTTTTTTCGAAGTTCGAGAGCTGGACAACGATTGCGATTACTTGCATCACTTTATAAGCTGTTGGTTTCCGTTAGGTGGAAAATTTTGTATTGATAAACTTTGTAATTACCCGGGTAAGTGTTTTTTTTCTTTTCTAACCCAACGAGCCACTTTTGCGAGCAGCTTTGATTTCTCTTTCGACACCATAACATTTTTGAGTGTCATCATAGTTTTCGACAATGGTTTGTCAGTGCACCCGAACATTCGTTTGAGGACGATTTTTTTGTCATAACTTTTTGCCAACTACGCCGAGAATTGTAAACGATTGACAACATTTTATACTTTTTTTGATCTCTTGTATTTGGAGTTAATAAATACGCTTTGCTTTAATTTGTGTTTCTTTTCGGGGAAGCCGTACTGCAGTATTCAATTGAATTCACACTCTCGCTCACCGCTCTAAATCGGTTAGCTTTAACATCGTGGGCCTCTTCACTATTTGTAAAAAATCTGGATTTTTCCAGAGTGTGAAGAAAATACTGTCTTCCTGCAAGGGCAGGTAGAATTTTTATTTACAAAATTAATTAGAAGTAACATAAAACAATTTTGAAACGCGATAAAATATACATAAATGTTTATGGAACTGTATAATTTTAGATCTACTTGACGTTAAAACGGTGAATTTTACTATTCATACCCAAAACCTGGAAAATTAATCATAATCAAAAACTTTTTCGAAATAAACATGGTAAACTAAACTTGATCATATCAAATTTTTTAGAATAAACCAAAAAATGCACAAACACTTTTTAGAAACTAAAATGTTTAAGTTATCACAATATATAAATACACCGTATGTATTGTCGTGTTTCGAAAACCAAAACAACATTAATTTCATTTATTTTGTAAATAATCTTAAAGTTTAAATTTATTTAGTATTTATTTGTATCATATAAAAAATAAAATAATTGAATGTTTGCTGTATAAATAAAGGTAGGGAAAACAAAAAATAAACTAGAAAAGAGTGAGGCTTGAATAAGAAGACTTGGGCTCAGATCGTCACGTCGAGTAGACGAGCGGACAAACATCATTCCCGCAATGAAAATTAAAATTGTTAATTGTTTTTGAAAATTAATAAAATAAGTTAAGTTGATTTGATGTTTTTATTTAAATTAACAAAGTGAAGTGAAAATAAAATAAACAAAATCGGAAAAGTGAAAGAATTGGTGATAATATTCGATGCATTAAAATTACATCGCAACAAATTTGTTTGACAAGACGTCAGCTGGAATACCATATGCGGAAAGCGCACACGTGAAGCCAAAAATCCAATACCACATGAAAGGTAAAGGAATGAGCAATTTTAATTTGAGCATTTTAAATTAATTTACAATTGAATTAAAAACTACAAGAGTCTCATGTTAAATAATGGATACCCAGCTAGAGTAATTTTGGGATTAAGCAAATTTTATAGATTTGTATAGCTAGGGACATCTCAGTATATTATCGCAAACGTTTTCACCATACTATGGCATCATCAGGCGATGAACTAGAAAGAGAAACTTTTTTTTCTTTTTTCTCTTTTGTATTAAATATATCCCTACCCTCTAGTAAATTCACACAAAATTATACAATTTTTAAAATTACCCCCCTTTTACCCTCTCCCCTTTCTCTTGCAATTTTGTCAATAAATACGAAATTTCTCGTTTCTCTTTCTAGTTCATCGCCTGATGATGCTATATAGTATGGTGAAAACGTTTGCGATAATATACATACGGTGTATTTATATATTGTGATAACTTAAACATTTTAGTTTCTAAAAAGTGCTTGTGCATTTTTTGGTTTATTCTAAAAATTTTTATATGATTAATATCGAGTTACACTACCTAAACCACTTATCTATTGATTATTAGACTAATCTTGGTCTCATATCGAGTTTTAAATTATTTAATTTGAACCAATAGTTACTAAGAAAATAACGATGCAGTTCTTGAAAGCTACAAAAAGATGCACTAGGCTAGACAAGATAGGAAACGAAGAGATACTGGAAAGACTTAACAATTTAATTTTTAAGTTCTTTTTATATCAAAATTGTAACGATTCCAGCGAAACTCCAAACATTTGCAACATACCCATGCAGCCTTTCTTTGCCTCATGACTTTTTGAAAACTCAAAGATATTGTTATACTGAATTTTCAAAACATCTGTTTTTGAATGAAGATTTTTCATTTTTAGACTTCAGTCTATCAGTCCATTTGAGTTAGTTCTCGTTAGCCAACAACCATTGTGTATTCAGCATATTAGCACTCATTGACCACTTGCTTGAAAATAATATTTTAAAATGTATAATGCATTTATAATTTTTATCAAATTTACGTAGAAAGAGAATTTAATGTTTTAAAATTGTTGTCTTCAAATTCACAACTGGCTCAAGAATATCTAATAAATCACACAACTTATTAGCTTCACATTACTTAATTACTATTGCGTCATAACTTGCTCACAAAAAACTATCAAACCTTTTGCACACTTGTAGTAGAGCAGGGTTGCAAAATTAAATTACTCAAAATTTGGACATAGACATAATGCAAAAAACTCTAATTACTAACATCATTGCTAAAAGTGGCAAACAGCTGCGTGTTGACCATTAACAGCATCCTTTACCCTAGTCACTGCCAAAACCCCATTGCCCTCCGCAAGTATGAGATGTGAGAAAGAAAATGGATAGTTAAAGATCATCTGATCTTCAGTATCCGGTGAATTATTCAAACGAGACATTCGGGGAGAGAGAGAATCGCAGCTAATAAATGTATTTTTAGCTCAATAATCAACCCAACCCAAACCTCAAAATTATCAGAATCCTTGCTCTGTTTCTCTCGTTAGAAAAAGATGAAGTAAAGTCACGAAGATTAAAATACTTAGATTGGTAAAAACACTCTAATTTCCAGGTAAATACTACTAAATGGATATCAGACCTAATTGATTACTTTCCAATTTGACCGTTCCAATTCAACTTTATTCAACTAAACTAGGTTCAGAAAATGCGCACCAGAGTAGAAATGTCGTAAACAAAATAAATAAACATATAAAATTTAATGGCTTCTTTGTATAAAGAGGTATAAAACCGTGATAGATCCAAAAAACCTATATTATCAAGAAAGTTTTCAAATTTTAATAGAAAAGTCTTTCTATTTTTGATTGAGCTCTTTAATTCAAAATTTTATGACTTAATATTAACAGCATTTCTATAGTGGTTCAACAATAGAAGTTTTTATATAAAAACCTTTTCTAACAATGATTTTTCTGAAAATTCTACTAATGTAAAGATGTGCTTTTTTGGCTACATTTGACTTTTCTAGAGAATTTTATTTGAAGACAATAATTAAATTTCGTATAAACTAACTTCCTCTCGGTAATGCTATGAAAAATTTATTTTCTGCAATAAATAGTATTTATTTTTCAATCCCTAAATACAGAAAATGTAGTTATACTTAATAAAATTCTCTCTTAGGATGAATAAATTGTTTTTATCTAAAACTTTCTAGATTGTAATTTACTAAAATTAATTATTATGGTAGTGCTTGTAATGCCATAGGCTTCTAATTTTTTGCTTGCATTTTATAAAATTATCTATAATTGATATTTAATTTTATTTGAAATGATTTTAAATTGTAATTTACTTTTATATTAGATCACCTATAAGCTTTAATGGTTAGCGATCAAGTTGGCTGGTGATTACTATTTTACGACAAACGTGAGCTTTTCATGATTATTTTTCGTCGTTTTGTACGAGATACTATCGAGCAAATGCTGGCTCAGCTCCAGGCCGGGTCCGTTGCTTGATCTTTAGATAATTTGGAGTTAGTTCGATGGTTCTACGTTTTATACGAAATTTAGTGTTATATACTTGTTAAAATATTACACGGATTAAATTAAAGCTGATGTAGTATTAACATTGCAATTGTAACAACATCTCTTCACCACCAAAATATATTTTAGTTTTAGAAAACGAAACTTGCTCTTCAACGAAAAATTTAAGCCAGATAATATTTAAAAATGCAATGGAGCAAAATAAAAATACTTTTGAAAAATGCTTCGCCTGAAGCTAAAGAGCATTTAGATGGCGTGAGCTTTCCAACCCATTAGGAGAGCGATCAAACCTTACTTCACACGATTTATATGGAATACCAATACTCGATTCAAAGAACTCTTAAGCATAACGCAAATAATAAAGATTTAACGTTATCTAATACCAACATCAAACTTACGTTAATAGATGAAATTTATTTGATCAAAATCTTTATTTTACCAAACAAGAAATTTTTTTAAGTATTTTTGTTTGCTCCGGAATGTAACAGAAATAATAAATTTTTAAGCGGCAAGAAAACTCATTTTATTCAGTACATTTATTACATGAAAATTAAACCAACATGTTTAATGGTTAAACCTATGTAGAATTTCCAGTGCAATGGTTTGTAAAATCATAAAAAATGCTTACTTTCAAACTACATAGATGAATTGTATAAGATAATTTTAGTAACATATTATAACGATGTTCTGTCAGGTAATTTTCAAACGAAGCTAAAATAAAAATTTTGCTTGATTTAAATTTTCTTTCGTGAGTGCTATTACAATATAAAATAATAAAAACGTTGTAGAAAGTGGCTCAAAGCAGGAGGCAACGCACTCATTAAATATTTCTGAAATTATTTTCTTTAGTTTGAAAGGTATTTATTATATTATGCAAAATATTAAAGTGACGGAAAAGAAAAAAGCACAATTAAATTGAGACTACGACGGTTTTTATAGACTAAAAATTAGGTACGGATGACCGCAGGGACGCATTTACTACACATCCTCTAATCTATGCCAGTCCGGTGAGCGAACACACAACCGTATTATCCATTTCCTGTTCACTCTACTTTCACCCTTTTCCGGTTACACTACATTGCATATCTTCCTACATCACTACTCTTATGTATGGAAAATTGTATCACCTGAAAACCTCGAAAATAAGAACTCAATTTGCTGCATTTGCTTCCTGAAAGCAATTTAAAAAATTTTTCAAGTTTGCTAAAATAATAATTTTTTTAAATATTTCATTTTGTATTTGTGTGACGGAAAATTTAATAATTAAAATTTAATTATATTTTCAGAAATATTAGAAGTGTAAAACAAAATTAAAAGTTAAAATGCGTATTGTAGAGAGTCCATTATCAAGTACTATAGCAGCTTTTAACGACACTCTTATAAATGAAATGCAATTATGTTGACAACGAAATGGAGATACTTATTTTTCAGCTCAAGTAAAACTTTTCAGTTTAGTAAAGTGTACTTACCTGTTGCTACATTTGCCTCTGGTCTATTAAATATAAAATTCTAACTTTCAACTAAATACGTTTATTTTGATTTATACGTAATATTTGAATACCACTAAGCAGTTTTCTAAATTTTTAAAACCAAACTACCTATACAAAAAAGGAAATCTCTTTTTCAAAGTGCCGTGTTAAAATTAATTCATGGTTTTGTTTTTCAGCAAAATTTTCTGAAAGTCAAAAATGAAATATAATATATTTCACTGACTCGAAAATCGATTCCACCTATGTATGTGGAAATGGGGTCGTAATTTTAAACATAACGCGAACTAAAGCGCTTTAAAATTTATTAATAATTGTGTATACTTAAACAAAATCTACAAACTTAATAAACATCGTTTAAGAGATAATAGAAAGCTTTTATAATATAACTGACAAACTTTAGAACAAAGGTAATACAAGTAAATGACACACGAGCTTATCAATATTCTATTGCCTTTGTAAAGTAATCCTAGTCGCATTAAGCAGCCGAACTTTTTCTCATGTATATCTAACTTCACACGTTCGGAGAAAATGTTTGGTTTAAATAAAAAGACTTCCGCACATCCCCTTCACTAAAACTTTTACTTACAAAAAATTCAATTGATTGAGTGAATTATTTATAAATTTTTAACATATAAAGTATTTTCAATTTGTTTTTGTTTGATAACAGTTTAGGCCGTGTACAATAAATTAGAAAAACAAGAATACAGCACTGTAGCAGCTATTTATATTTATATTATATTATATTGTTGTGTCCACATAAAGGCATAAGAGATGGGTTGCGCACTTGAGCAATTAAAGGATTGACGATGCAAACTGATAAAAATATATAAAGCAGGATTCTTTTATTTATATTCCTCGTATGTTCACCAGTGACGCGCTACTAATATTGTGTTTCGTTATGTTAAGATTTTGTTAGTTTAATTTGTTTAATTGTTATCATTTGTATTTAATTTAAGTTTTTGTGTATTTTTATTATGTTATTTATTTGAATTTGGGCACACATGCAATTAAAACCAGCAGTACACATTTGATCTAAATTTTCAGCAGAAAGAACCTTGATTAAAATCAAAAAAACCAAGAATCAATAAAAACATTACAAGTAATAAATAACTTAGTAATGAAGAATAATAAACAACGATCAATGGACAGTCGTATTTAAAGAGCATTTGAGAACAGTCGTGTTCGAGTATTTTTCGGAGAGCAATCCAAAGCGGTTGTGAGAATTAAAAATAATTCAGAGCGTGTCGATAGTTAGTGAAGATTGATAGATTTGTTTGGGAAGTTTACCCAAGGGGCTTGAGGCTATAGTTTTTTCGTGTGTGGAAATTAATATCGGCACGCGGCTGAATAAGAGTTCGACTGCATTGTATTGGATACAAAGAATAAGAAGGGGGTGTACGAGCAAGTGAAAATAGTTCCTAGTTGAAGTAGGTGCTAAATAAAGAAGAAGAAGAAGATTTAAGTTGTGAAGAAGAATTGTTTATGTTTGACGGTATTAGCTGGTCGACAAATCGTGTGAGTCCTGCTTTTATATTATTGTTATCAATTATCAGGTTGCAAATAAACGTTAATATTTATATCGTCAATTGTTTGATTGCCTTAATTATTGTAACCATTATTCAAAGAACCCACAGATCCGTAAGATTTCATAATTAAGAGTCACGTATCATCACAACATATTAATATTTTTTAAGCGTCTATGTAACCATCAGCAATAATAATGTTACGGGCCGGTGTCTTCTTTCTATAATTCAAAAAAATTTTTTTTTTCAATACCAGATTAATTTCAAAAAACTCCTTTTTTGAAAATACATTTCAAAATTCTTTTGGTAATAACAGCAGTAATAGATTTTGCAAAGTAAACAACACCAGACGAACAAAACAAAACTAAACAAAAACTAAAAACCACTCACATTATTGTTAGTGGTAAATGTTGTTTTTCGATTATTGAATCACATTAAATAAACTTTAAAGATTCTGGAAGAATTTGTAACAGCTATAAAAATAATAAATCATCAAAATAAGCATGAGCGTAAGATATTTAAAAGTGTTATATTAATGTGAATTTTTTTAAGTTTCGGGGGAGGGCGGGAATGTATTTATAGAAATGTAAGAATAATTCGTATTCAAGTATTCAGAAAACAGCAAGAATATAAAACCCATTAAAGTATTGCCAGCTAAACCAGAATGGTAGCTGTATATAGCCTAGGAACTGTGATCATCTAAGTTCCACCATGATTTAATTTTCCTCGGCACTTAACTACACTTTATGATTTAAGACACGCTTAACACCTTAAGCATAAGTGTTGTCAATAGGTATTAAGTATAAAATATTAATTTCGAATCAAAAATGCCTTAATTAATAATAACGGCTTTACAGCTGTATCAAATCAAAAAGATGACTTTTTCTTAATTGTTCACAGCCAACCTACGTACACCAATTTCATGCAAAGTAAAGTTCTATCTCCACAGAAATAAAATTTTACTTAAAATTAATTAATCTTGAAAGCGCCGTAAGGATAAAAGTTTCGTGACGATCTAAATATTTATTTCCGGAAAGGCAAAGCTAAACTCGAAATGAACAAAACTAAACCAAATAATCAAATATTTATTGATAAAAAGTGAAGTTGAGAGTGCCGGATAGTAAAATATTTGGGTTTTTTTAAAACAAAATGAAGCTGAATTTTTTTTATTTGTCCATTACTGAAACCAGGTCTGTGCAAAATTTTAGCACCTTTATGAAAGTAAATTATAATGAATTAGTGAGTGCGGCCAAGTATCTTTACGGAAGTAACTTAATTGTAGGCTTGGACACATATAATGTCAACTCATAAAAGCAGATAAAAATTCAGCATAATATTGAATACTAAAGTAAGCTTTCGTGTACTACAATTTTTACACGCACACGGATATTGCCCTTAAGGGGTTACGCTCACCTAGATCGTCAAAAAAATGGGTAACTTTTGCAATTTTTTTGTAGAGAATTGAATGCATATATTTGTACAACAGTTTAAGTATTTAAAAGACCTTTATTTAGTGAGCGGTTGGTAATTTTTTGGTTACAAAATCTTGATAAATAACAAAGTTAAAGTAAACGTTCGACAAGCATGTTTTAAAATCATGTTTTGCGGTGAGCAGTGTTATTCGAACCCAGGTTATCGAAAATCAAAAATTCAAAAAAAGTTTGATAATCTATTAGTTGATGCAGTATTTAAGCGAAGGATTTTCTAAAAAACTTAAATTTAACAATATGGCAGTCATTCAAAGTGATAATTTCAATTTTTGTTAAAAAAAACAACTTTTGGTTCATAAAATAGAAACTACACATTGTAAAACCAAAAGCTTCGATTAGAAACTAGTTTTGAGTGTTTAAAAAACGCACACAAAATTTGAGATCGATTGGTGCACAGGTTTTTTAAATATATTGCTCACCGATTTGAAAATGTAGTTACGAGATAAACGCGTTTTAAGTTTGCAATGTAGTTTACACTAAAACAAAAGAATTATTTTATTCTATCTATGTGATCTATTCCAGGCCCATATACTGTGTCTTTTTTTGAAGTTGTCGGTTTGGAAACATCAATTTTAGTTTGCCGACGACGCATTTTTCCGTCTCGGGTACTCTCTTGTACGCCTTTTTCTGCTACCTGTATGCGTTCAGAGTCTTCTCTTTCGAGATATTGGTGAGCATTGATGTCACAGTTTACTCACATACCTTATAGGATTTGTAATAAAACTGAAAATATAATAAAAGTACTGAGGTTCGCACTTATCGCATAACAATACAATTTTAAATCCGAGACCGCGGTACTTGCAGTTTGAAATGTTACATTACCATCACACTGTTTGCACTTCACTAAATCTGAAATTGCCGAAAAACCGGTAAAAAAAGCAAAATTCTTTATTCCGCAGTATTTTCTTGTGCCACGTTGAATTATTCCTGGTAATACCTGTATTTAAAGCCTTATAGCTTCTGTATAAAAAATCAGATTATCTTAAAACTTTTGGAAAATATTTCTGACATTGTATACTTCAAGAAGATGTAATTTTTGAAATTTCTAGGTGAGCGTAACCCCTTAATCCAAACATACAACAGAAATCATTATAGAAATTACAAAACTTTTAATAATCTCAATTTAAAGCATCATATTTTGAAAAAATATCCTAATCCTATTTTAAGTAGCACCATATTATTGTATTCTTAATATCGAAGTTAAGTAGTAGCTATAACAAGTTTCCTTTTAATTGTAAACGAATAATATACGTCAAAAGAATTGTGCTTCTGTCGTCATTGATCATCATCAATCACTTAATACTGCACAGACATAAAAAATCGATGCTTACGAAACTACATCTTTTAGCCGTTAAAAAATTATAAATATCGGTCTTAAGGGCATTATACTGTCATCTTAAATAATAGAATTTGAAGTTTTAGTAGAAATATTAAAAACTTGTATTACAGTTTTCATTTTATTTCAGTAGCAGTGTTAATTAAACTACTAATGTTCAGTGTGTGTCCGTCCAGATGATACGTTTTTTATTACGCTATAGTTTATTGACAAATCAGGTTTAGCTATTGACAAGGTATGCTCCAATTAAATTCTTTTCTTTCGACATCTTTTAATCTAAAGACTATCAAAGATTATCGAATATATCGTTTTAAAATTTAATAAATTAATGGTGAAAATTTACAAAATACAGATATGAAATTATTAATCAAGAAATTAAGAAGAATAATAGATAAATTGATTAAAAATGTTAATATTATTTGATTATGAAGTTTGTAGGTTAAATAAGTACTTTAATTTTAGTACCGGGTTGGCATTTGTCGTACTAATATTCTAAAGTGATGTAGCTAAGCTGCAGACAAGAATATAGCGGTTAAACACTTTACATGTTCAATGATATCGTGGTGAAGCCCTGGGGCTGCTTCATAGCAGAAAATGTAGGATGAATATAACATGAGTCTCACGTTGGGTAAAGTCAGTTACCGTTTATTCCTGCTAAACCAGGAGATTTTAACGCGATCACAATATTTGCCTGCAACTACCAACAATCAAGTGGCTTTCTAGCTACTAATAAAATATGCAAGTATAAATTATATACTATTACATAATTATAGATTAAATAATTAATTACACTCTTTTTTGCCTCATTTTACATATTAATTGGCACAATTCTATAGAACCTTAATAATGGCATTATAATATTGTTGGAAACTAATTAAAAGTTTTAATTAAGATTAAAATTTTATGTGCAATTTTATTAAATTATGAAAATTTAAATTTTGCTTTACATAATAAAAACTATTGTTAAAAAAACTTGATTTAAAATTACACTACTTTTGAACTTCAACGCGTTTTAATATAGTTCTAAAAAGTTTTAGCTAACTTTTAGAACTCAATTGCATTTGAAAAAAATTTTGTTAAACAAAAAGTAAATAGTTCAGAAACTAATTTATATTTGAATTTAGTATCTATTTTTTTAAATATTATTTTGTTAGCCACTTTGTCACAAATTGTTTTCATATTTTTAATAATTTTAACATTACAGTAGAACATTATATTAAAACCAAAAAAAAGCTTTAAATCTAAAAAATAAATATTTAACACATGATCTACATTCAATTAATTGTACGATTAATTAGGTTTGTTTGCACAGGTATATTACGGTTTATATTGCGATTTTTAAATAAATAGAAATAATCAAAATAAAATAAAATACTTATGTGCTGTAATATTTGGTTCTTCAATTTAAATTACTCTTAATTACTCTTAACTACTACCTCGTCAACTTAAATCTAAGATCGTCACCACTTAATTAATATGTCGTCAGTGCTTAATCTAAGTTCATCCCCTTAATTTCTAATTGGTCATTTCTTAAAATCTAACTGGTCAATACTTAAATCTAAATAAATCGTCTATACTTAAAACTAGCGTCATCATCCTAAATTATTATGTATCCGCAAATAATCATAAAAAACTTTGTTAATATTTGTTAATAACAGTTCTTAAATATCATAATTGGTATTATCTCATTAAGAGATATTTGGAAAAAAGAAAATCAAACAACTTGCTTACATAGCCTGCTGGGTCAGCTTGGAGGTCTTAGATTGCAGTTACAACTCCTAGTGATCAGCCATTTATGCGACATGTTGAGACGGCCATCTTAAGATAGTCGTCGTCCCTTTTCCCGTTGTGTAATTTATCTAAATTAAATTATCTAATGCTATATAATTATCTGCTTCAAACAACCGCCTTCATATTAATTATCTTAAACAAATACTCCTACTTCGTATTGCCCATAATAATCTATAATCACCAATCTTTTGTATTATAAAGATACCTCCTAGGGCACATATGAATAATCAATCCCTTTCGTTACATTAGCCCATTCCGTTTAAATGTAATAATGTATAAATCATAATCTCAAACCAATAATTAAATCTTGAAACTAAAGATGAAGTAATTTTAAAATAGTTTTAAACTCATGACCGCGTGATCGATAATTTATTACATAAATTTCTAACGTAATCCTGTATTATATTCTTTTAGAAAAGATAAATCAAATATTTTAATTTTTGTCGATGGCTTACGATTTTATTTAAACAAATTTAAATTCAATTTACTGAATAAGTTCGTCACACCCCTCAGTTTCGATGCCAAAAATATAAGAGACCCCTATCCAGTCTTACAAAACTACCCTTGACCTAGCGTAATAAAACTAGTAACGGTTTATTTTAACCAACTAACTTTTAGTGTAAAATTAAATGAACTAGAATTTAAAATTCGCATGGATTCTATTTAAATTCAAATTTACAATATTACAGTGCTTATATTTGTATTATGCAAAACATGAATAGTTTTGCTTTACTTATATCTTCAAGAGTTCAAAATCAAAATCTTCCTGTCAAAATAGGTGTCACAATTTAATAGAAGTAAAAAGCAAGCATCGTCCGCACAATATCAAGAATATTTTAACAATTTGATCTCACGATTTCGGCTAAAAGAAACATTCTGAGGCTCAACAAAAAAACAATGATTTCCTGAATTATTTGCTGTTGCTTTTTTATAACCAAATTCATTTAACACTCTAAATCGGGTAGAGCAAAAAAGCAGCAACAGTTAAAGGTGTAGTATCTAATAATAATTTGTAAACAAAAAGATAATAAATTTAAATTTTAAAGACAAAAAGTTATTAAGTATTAAAATAGAAAAATAAAAGATAATTTTAAAAATGTTGAACAGATGCTATAAAAGTAAATTATATGCTGATAAAAGAATAAAAAATTTTATGAGTGGTTATCAAAAGAAATTAAAGGTGTATAAGATCAAGAAAATCAAGATGTTAAAAAAATATTAAAATTTAAATTAAATAAGAATATTGCTAATGGATCGCGTACACTACGCCTGTATGGGTCAGCACGGCACAGACCAGAAAAATAATAATTTGTGTATTTTGCGGTATAATAATTATTGAAACCTATCATCTTTGTTGTTGGTATGGTGTACTACTTAGTATGCGCTTTTAACTTGCACTTACCAAGAAAATTCTTGTAGTTTGTAACAAAATAAAGGTTTTCTTATGTTCAACTAGACTTTAGAAACTAATTGTAAAGAATGTAGCTTCCTTTAACAGGAAAGAAACAAATTTAAAATTCTTACGCAATACTAATTCTACGATAATTAAATCTAAAGCATTTGAAATACAAGCTTATACACTTACCTCCAAACAAGATGCAGTTATTACTATATTCGCTAAACAAATTCTCAAAGTCATCGGATTTCTTTTCATTAAAGCCTCTATGTTCACAAAACCCTCTATGTTATAAACTGTTGTAAGAGTGCGATTATTCAAAGATCTACATAATTATTACCTACATATCATGAACTTCGACATCTCAGTAATTATTTCTCATAAAGAGTTTATACTAAATAAATCGTAACTTCACTGAATGCGGTTTTGTTCACATAACAATAATTCATAAAATAACTTAAAAGAGTTTCAAAACCGAGAACATGTGAATCATTTCAGATTCTGAAAGACTACTCTAAAAGAAAAACTGTTTTGCATCTAGAATCCAACACAATTGTCCTGTTAAAATACATTTTAATATAAAATACAGTATCCTGTTAGACTCAAAAGAAACCTCTACAATTATGACATCTTATTTAGTAGGTATATTTTCGAATGACTCCAAAAATAATTTAAGTTTCAGTTTTTACTAAATTCGATCTGAATATGATATATGTACATCTGTCTTTTAACAAAGACCTATAGGTAGTGTCTGCGCATCTCAAAATTATATTTTTCTTTGTTGTATTAAAAAGCATAAAGTTAAGTAAAGTACAATTTCGGTTTTTATTTAGTGATCGTAATGTAACTGTGAGTGAGGTCATATAAGTGTTTTCCATGCAATATAATATAAGTGATTTCCTGAAAAGGGTTGGTGCATACCGTAACGTAATATAGCGGTGTTTTGAAGCGTGAGCTACGATATTCTACAAAGAATATGTATTAATATTGTCGTCGAGAAATTCGAAACATTCCCACTTGGTTTTGAACAAACTTACTGTTTTGATAACAATTTTATGACACTGTTTAATAACGCTCTCAGTTTTTTTTCCGCCGCTAGTGTTGTCACTATTGTCACCTACTTATATTTTGTCCGTTATATATCGGTACCGATATCTAGAAAAAAAATTTATTATAATTCTAACAACAGCAATGAATTGTCTGTTACTATCAATGTGAATAATTTTTTAGTCGTAATATTTTAATCCTTTAATTTTTTTTTATTGTTTTTTCTTACAGCTTTATTTGATAAAAGTGGACCAATTAAAAAATTTAATTAGTTTTTGCCTTCCAATAAAATAGTTATTTTTGTCAGTTTTCAGTTTCTATGCTTTTTGTTTAAAGCACAAAACAATTCCTGCTGAGCTAGCAATGATAAAAGTTTAATAAGAACGGAACCACTCGCTTCGATTGTAAAAGTTATATACAAAAAGTTTGAACTTTTAAACCTGAATAAAAAAATAATATTTTAAATAATGTACCCAATTAAAAATCACGATAGTAATAATAAAAATCATGCAATAAATTAATAAAATACTAAACTGCGCAGTGTGCTGCGCAAAATCTCAATAGCAAAAATATTAGTAATTCAAAAATGACCAAAAGACAAAAATATATTCATCAATTTATTAATATTGTACCGTTTTGTACACTAAAAGTTTAATTTGAATTTAAAAATGTTGAGTTTATAATGGAAGCAATTAAAAAACCTAATTAAGTTAAACAAAATTTTTATAATAGAATGTTACGTATAATTTTTAAAATTAAAAAGCAAACCGTATTTTAATTTTAAATTAAAAATTTAGTTTTTATACCAAATATTTTATGTTTCGTTAAGTAATTGAAACAAAAAAGTTTTAACTTCTGATGCAACTTAATAAACTAACCTCAGCTAATTAATTAATTGTGTATATTTTTGTCTAAATTAAGTTGAAGTTGTTATCTATATCTTGGAAATAATATTTCTCAACATTGAAACAAATAAAGAAAAATTTATTATGGTTAATTAAAATTATTAATCACAACAATGAAAGTGCAGCATCAAGTTAATAAAGACTTCATTAAATTACCAGTTTAAAAGGAACAAATAAAGAGGATTTTCAGTAATGCGTGAAAGAGATACGAACAAAAGATAGCTAATAACTCAAACGCCAACAGGATACAAAGATGAGTAGTAAAAGCTGATGATGAATGTGGTATGCAATGTAGTAAATAGTTAAATCAAAAGGATTTTCACTCTTCAATAAACTGAAACATTCGCATATTACAATGGGACACTTGAAACTATAAACTTGTAAAACTTTTGATATTATAATATGTATAACATAACTAGAAAAGCTTTTTATAATATAACCGCCACTATATTGCACTAAACATATACCTAAAAAAATTAAATACTTACTAAATTTTACAGGCGTACATCATAATTACATTACAAAAAAACAAACTTCGGTCTGCTTTCAAGTTATATTAAGTTCATCATAATTGAATTTTTCAGAAATAATGTGAGATACATTTAAATCCACAATACAGTTTTGATCCAATTCATTCTTTTTCATTTATAAAAATTTAACATTATGTATATTTTTCTTCCTAATAATTAAATTACCAAATAAAATTTTAAATTTGTAGCATGTTCAAAACAGGAAGAAGCAATACCTGTATAAATATAATATATTATTAATGTAAGAACACAAATTTTGTCAAAATAGCAATTTATTTTAATATTTAATTTAATATTTCTTTGAGCTTCAATTTTGCGACGTCTAAAATTTCACTACTGCAATTTTCAAATATCACGAGATCTTGACAACAATACAATCATATTCAAATTTTTATATAACGACAACATTTTTTACTTCATTTTTTGTTTGCGTATGACACATCTTATGTCACAATGGTATAATAATTTATTTCTCCCTAAAACAGTCAAGTTCAAATTTTAGCACGAATTTTAATATTATTTAGCAAAGGACTATTTCAGCCAAATAATTAGATAAAGCAATTTATACATTGCTTAATAGCAATAATAGTAATAATAAAGTTAACGGACTATCTACTGATATATTATCAAGTGAAGCTGCTAGGCAACACACAATAGCCATTTAGAAAAAAACAATTAAGAAATAATTTTCAAAAGTTTATTTTATCAGAGTTTATTAATATAATATCATAAACATAGCATATAGCATACCTATATGTTTCAATTGCATAATTTTGGCTGTTTGCAATATAAATTGACTCTAACCGTCTCTAACTTAATTAAAAATTTATGTTGTATGCGAAAGGCAGGTTGCATAGCAAAAAGTGTATTAAAAGTTAAACTTTACTGACTATATAGCTTCTGTTACCTTAGTAACAATTTCAAAAAAATTATAATAATTTGTTAATGTAATGAAGACAAATTTTAGTAAGCCATTTGACTTGTCGGCTATGACAAAATAAAAAAAACTTCAACAATAAGCAAAAACCAAATAATATTTATCTTATTTATCTAACTAAAAATTGAAAAATTCAGGCTTACGGTTTAAATATTGATTAACACGATTAAATAAATATAAAATTCAAATAATATGTTTTTTTGATTTTATTTCAGGATGTTGGAAATCAAGTTTAAGATCCGTTTGCCTGTACAGGAAATTACTATCGCTACTAAGCATCGTCGCTTAGCAACTAACTTTTCCTTGCTATTAAGTTTAAACACAAATGAAATTCCGATTATATGAAAATTTTCTATTTTATATTTAGCAAATAAAAGTTAGCCAAAGCTGTAAGTAGCATTCTAAAGTCCGGTCTTTTTACTTCCAGTTAATCTAACTAATAAACTAATTATGACCAAAAAATGAGAAAGTCACTAACGTTACTACGCAACCAAAAGGTTAACTAGAGATGAAAAAAGTGAACCTAAAATGGATGAACAAATTTTACTAATTAATATCATGTAATAATAATACAATGGGTACATACTTTATAATATAATTAATTACATAAAATATACCATGTGATTCACTCATTTTTAAGAATCTATTGTCAATTTAAAGAAATGTAATTTTAAAACAAAATCTTCAGTAATTAGATTGCTTAATTAGTCATTTTAATAAGCACCAATTAGCCGTTAATAAATTGATATTTGTTTGGTACTTTCAAAAGAAATTTATAAAGAATGAGTTAACGTTTCTAACGAGAATATAAAATCTTTTCCATCGGCAACGAAAACGAAGTTTAAACATATATTTTGATAAATAATTATAAATTAAAATAAGTGTCCAATAATTTTTTATGATTATTAGCAACATAAAATTATTCTGATTTACAAAGAAAATGTTGAAGCATAAACAACGCAAATTTAAATAGCGTTAGGACCAATAAAAACATGAAAAGTGCAAATGAGAGTTTTGAGTCCTTTTTAAATGGTATCCTTAATTTTTAATCCCCAATTAACAGGGTAAAATCTTTAGAGAGACGCACGGTTAAACGTTTATTGTTCCAATTTTGCATTCAGTTAAATTCTTTACTCGTTTAAGATATTTTATGCTTTTTTAATGTAGGTAATATTACATTGTAATTTTTTATGTAAAATATAAGCAAGGAACTTTACTACCTGTTTCAATTTCAGCGACTATTTGGTGACTATCTCAGACAGTCTTAAGATATTGAAATTTATTCTATTGGCTGAAAATTATTTTATTTTATTGTTTTTATTTAAATCCTAATTAATATTCAATTTTTGTTGGAAAAGCAAGAAGTTACGAATATTTCTTTCAGAGTTTTCTACTATGTTATATTATGTGCTTATTATTATATCGCCGTTTTATTATGAAACCCGGCTTTATAGAGTTGTCGGTCTATTACTTTAACGATAGAGTTTATATTTAACAGTCAAGTCAAATAATAATATTTCTTTTTTCTAAAAAAAATATAAAAAGTTTACTTTATCAATCAATTGTCAAAGTTATAGTCATACAGCATAATACGAAATTCACAACGCGTTGTTTTCGTTATAAATTCTGGTCATGAGCCACATTGGTGAATTGCGTTCAACATTTTATATTGTAGTGATTAACAAATTAACTAATCACAAAATAAGGTAAAAGTTGTGTGCTATGTGTTTATACATAATATAATGATCTTCAATTAAAATACATTTACACCCTTTTATACAAAGCAGTACCTACCCTTGTTGTATATTGAGTTCTGCAGCTTAGGCTAATTCAGAATGCTTATCAAAACTCATAGAACTGTTAATAAACCCTTGGGCTATGCTGACCAAAGAATTCTAAAAAGGACCATATTATTCATAATATTAAAATTTTGTTAAAAAATATTTGTATACATATTAAAAGTCTGCAATCCTAGAATATGTAGAGGGTGCAAAACCGTACATAAAAAGTCTCAAAAAATCTCAAAAACGGTTAGCTCTAGCCAAAAAGTGATTCTGTATAAAATTGAAGCTGATAACATTTTTTTACAAGAATGCATACTTATTTTTCACATTACAATTTTTAAGCAATTTTTTTTATCTCGCGTTTTTTAATAAACTTTGTCTCTTAACTTATTTGCCGTTTATTGAAGGCAAAACGCTTTCAAGAAATAATTTTAAAGCATTAAATTTCTGGGAGTAGCACGATAACCGGACCCACCAAATATTAAAATTTTCAAAAACAATTATGGTAGTTAGTATGGCATAAATTACGAGTAGTATGGCGTAAATTATAAATATAAGTTTTAAAATTTATGGACCATTCAAAAATTCGAGCAAAAGAAGCCGAAATAGAATAAGTATGAAAAATTGAATAACCTCGCTCGAGGCGTGTATTTATTTTATAAAAGTATTTTTGAACATAAATTGCACTCAATGACGGCAGCTCTAATTAGCTAGTGAATCTGTAAGTCGCTAAAAACCCAGAACTCAAAAATATATTTTGATTATTTTTTCATGCAAAATTTAAATCTGCTAAGAAAATATAAAGTGCTATCTAAACAAATAAAGTTAAAGAAAGACTTTGAAAAGGTCCACTCATTGTAAAACGGATTAAACCATATTCTTTCCTTCTTTTTTACAACTTTTGTCCAAAACACTTTTCATTTGCGTATGGTTTTCAAGATGTTTCTTGCTGGAAGTTTTCAAAATTACACTCAGTATGTTTAACGTCGACAAAGATTACTTGTAGTAGTTGATTAGTTTGAATGTTGTTTTATTTCATTTACATTTCTCCCGAGTGCAGTGAATACTTATTATTTGTTGACAGTTGACATAAACAGTGCAACTCCTGGTGCTTGGTTATGGATACCTCACCGACAAATTCATCATTGAGTATTAATTTATTTTACCATTCTTATTGGCGTGATAACGTCTTATAAATCGATATATCGACTGCACGCACAAAAAAACATGACTCATTGTCACGTTCCGCCTGAGCCATGCGTGCAAGCGAGAGCGCGGAACAAGCGATAGAGAGGCACGATCGGCTTACCTCACACATGTCATAATAATGTGTCAAAAATGACACATTTCATGAATTCGATTTATTTGTCCAATTTTATCTTTTTAAATTAACACTCGGTTTACGGCGATAATTTTACGTCATAAAAAAACATAATTCAATTCAATTCATATGCATTATGCAATTTTTCATCAATGTTTTCTTATGATGTTATCACGTAAAATTATCGTCCGTAAACCGACTTTACAGACAGCCCGAGTGCCACGTGTTTTTTTAATTGACATTTTATATGAAATTTATTAAATGTAACATTTTGTTTTTAAAGTTTACAACTTCTGTTGCAGGTGTATAAATTTTTGAATTGTTTAAAATTTCGATTGAAAGGAAATTTGTGTTTTGAACTTGCTACAAACCGGCATTAAGAAGTCGAAATTCAGAATGAGAATCTAAGCTACACTTAAATTTAAAAGAATAAAAAAATTAAGGAAATAAAATTTTATTCCATCCAATGGAAATAGAATAAGTAGCACTTAACAATTTAAGAAACGTTTAAATTTTAAGTAGATGGTGCGCAAAATAAGCAACTCATTCGTTTGGGTTTCCGAAAGAGAATATCTCTCATCGATAATATTTCAACTTAGAATTTGTTAGAATCAACAATTTTTTATTATATATCTACTTATTGGAAATTCACGAAAGTCAAGAATTTAATTTACCCAAGAATTCTTAAAATTAAGAATTTCTAACAGATTCTTGAAAATTTCTGAAAATTTTTGCTGTGACGGCACAGAACTACTAATAGATTAATTTTATTTCAATGACTTCGATTTGTTGATTTTTTATTAAAACTTTAAAGATATTTACTTTTACCTTACGACTATAATTAGTACTTGATTCATCATTAGCAGAATGAAATGATAATAATTATTGTAAAGATAAAACCAGAATTAGTAAAAATATAGTTGAGCTAGGGGTCAGTATTAAAACAATAAAATTGTCTGACGTTTCGAGTCTTTATTGATCCATTATCAAGGCTACAAATAAATATAAATAATTAATAACTTACATACATTACAAAATTGAATATAATAAAAATAAATCATATCAAATTTTTTAGAATAAACCAAAAAATGTACAAACACCTTTCAGAACTAAAATGTTTAAGTTGCTAGTTCATCGCCTGATGATGCCATAGTATGGTGAAAACGTTTGCGATAATATACATCCGGTGTATTTATATTGTATTAACTTAAACATTTTAGTTCTGCAAAGTGTTTGTGCATTTTTTGGTTTATTCTAAAAAATTTGATGATTAATATCGAGTTACACTACCTAAACCACTTATCTATTGATTATTGATTAATAAAAATAAAAATAAAAATATAAAAGTAGTAAAATATTGAAATACAGAATTAAAAAATTACAAATTATAGTTTAATAAAAATATAAAAGTGAAAAATGAAAACAATTTGAAAATACTTTAGATGAAATACTAACCTTTATAAGAGAAATACACTATTAATAAAACTAAATACACTAAAAATAAATACACTATTAATAAAAGTAGAAATTTTGACTTGAATGTTTAGTATTTGCCACAAAGTGAGAAATGGAAAATTATAAACTAATTTTAGTTTAAAAGTGCCTAAACAATAAACAATTTTCGGTTATAAACCTGCCTTCCATTTAATTAAGTTCTGAATTATGTACCAGTAGCAGAACAAACATTTACATAGAAGCTTTCGATAGAACTCAGACAACATCACTCTAGATGTTTTAAAATGATAACTTACGAATATAAAGATATTTTACTTCAGAATTCATATTTAATAGCATTATAATGTTGAGAAACTTGAAAATGATAAAAGCGGAATACAAATTATGATATATTTAAATAAGTCATGTAAATAATAATAAAACAATCGATAAATCAATAATTTTAACTTTTTCGTAGAATACTGGGCATGAATCAAATTCAGATGTTTTCGGTGAAAATAATTCTATTTACTGAAAATTTAAATAGAAATGCACAAATATTATTTAATATCTATTTACTTAAATTCTATTACATAGCTACCAACTATAAAGTGGAAAATTGTTAGTAACTCTTGCAAAGTACTTAACAGACTAATATCCAATATCCATTAGGGTTTATATGGAGTTAAGAGAGGACATAACAGGGACACCAATATGACACTTGTGATTAATATATCTCTAATGAGTTAGGAAAATCAACGTTATTTACTCCTCGGATCGACATTTCGGAACAGGTTTCTAAATAAATATCATCTACGCTTAAAGTAATTAAAATACTTGGTGCGCCTAACTTCGGGGATGTTAAAATATGAAACCTGAAATTTTAAGAAGTTTACCTATTATAAATTTATACATTGCGTTCCTCTAATGAGTACTCTTGTTAAAAATTAAACCTAAAAATTAATTAGAAGAACTTGAGCATTAAAAGTTGATTCCAGGTTTTTGCTGAAATATTTTAAAGCAATCTGAATAATTTTTAACTTGGAAAAAATGTTAAAAATTTATTTTTATTAAAATTTTTTAATGATATTTAAATATAACAGTTTTAGCTTTATAGAATTTTAACGTGCATTTTCCGAAGGCTCAATTAAAAATTTAAGCTATGAGTTATGCACTATATTTATAAAATTACAATAAATCGACTTATGAACAATGTTACTGAAAACTTTGAATTCCGAAAATTCCAACCGGTAAAACGTTTCCCGCTTATTCATGTAACCAACATCCGTTTATTAATTCCGGGTTAACCCCATGCTCGGTTGTTTGTCCCAAATAGGAGTAGGAGAGGAAAGCTTTTAATATTTGACGATTGAAAATGATTTACCGCTTTTTGCAATTCTGATTGCGCAAAATACAGATAATGTTTCAATATGTTACGTACTAATTGAAAGTAATTGCAAACACACGACTAGTTATATTAATGCCTTAATGTGTTGAATTTCATATAAATTTTGAACTTACTATATGCCATTTGTTATATTACAAAAAAAATTATAACAGTATACCACTGTTGAGCATGCATATAATTCTATTCAACTGAATAATCATAAAAAGAACTATAAAGACAAAATAAAAATATCAAAAAAATCGCCTGAGATATATTTCGCTTCCATTTTAGTTGAAACCTTCAAACTAAAATTTTTCATGCAAAATTTTATTTGACCTATATGTCATATAAAATATGTTTCAACTTTACGACCTTTTACAGCATCACTCATCGGGATGTTATGATAATGCTTGTAGAATGTAAGTACAATTCTGGTAAAATCTAATTATTGGAGACCTACCCTTAACAAACTTTGATTTATTTAAATTTTCCTTATAATATTTATATAGGTATATTCGGCTTTATTATTTTTAAATTACACCTGCTTATATACCGCTAATATATTATATAAGTAGGCACATACAAAATAAATATACCTTCTTGTATACGAAAATATCTAGAAAAATTACTAGCAAGGCTGCTATATTGCACACGAAATAAAAATAAATTTTCGGTATCTTCAAAATAATAACTGATATTTTAACAACAGCTACCAGCTATGGCTTCTAATAATCTACGATAAACGTAATTTTGCTTTTTAACATCCATACTAGGCCACAGATTACTACAACGTGACGGCGTTGTTCAAATAAATAAGATGATATAATCTATAATTTTTGATTTAAGGATTGCCATATATTATTCCAATATATCTTTTAAAATAATATTTACTATTTTTTATTTTTACTTGAACATTACAAAATTTTGTTATTTCTGTTTTCGTTCGCTTATGAAATTCAAAACCACAAATTTCAAAATAACAAACGGAATTTTTAAATTTTTTAGAATCATAAAATAAAAGCACTACATTGGCAGGTTATATTGAGCGGGAAACCGTAGTTCCATATCCGGTCTCATCGGCTACTTTGCTGTGTGATCTAAAAATCTGTAGGCAAACGTAATTTACAAGAAAGAGAAATCCACCTTAAGAAATGGATTGCAACGACTTCAAAATTGTATTTATATTCTGTCACAAATGCCAGCGGGAAATGAAAAATTATAAAGGAAACCTTATATCAATGTAGTATTATGAACAATTATATAAATGAGAAACACATAAGAAACATAACTTATTTTTAAAAAAATAAAAATAATTTAAATTGATTGATTTTTGTTGACTTACAAACAAAAAACTATAACGAAAATAAATGTTAATACTCAGAGCTATTGTGAATTTTAGTAATTAAAGCATTTAATTTAATTGAACATTTATTATTTTGTTTACTTTACTTGTTAAATATTCAATATAACGTTTACAGTCAAGCCCCTCACACGATGCTTGTTTTCGTGCAGAATTTCTGTGATAGATCCCGTGCTATTTTTGCTGATGGTTTACGACTACGTGCATGTTTTCAGCGTTAACCAATGATAAAGCCGCGTCGGGCGAGCGCTAAAAAAATGTCGAGTTTCAGTCGAGTTTGAATTGAAATGATGTATACATGTAAGTTTATTAGCTTAAATGCACACTTTTACTTCTTGTTATTTTCTTTATTTTATAATTTTTTCGAAATTGTTGTTTTTTGGTCAACCATATTTGAAAGAGATTATCATTTTAAATTGGTAGTTCGATTTGTGTATAATTGCGATTATATTCTTTTGTGTATTTTGCACAAAAATATGCTACTACCTACTACGTAATATTCTACGTTAAATTTCCATTATAACGGCGTTCATTTTTACAAACTGTCAGACTGTCACTGTCACTGCGTGCGCATTGAAGCTTAAAACCATGCTTGTAAACCATCAAGCACAAAACCCGTGTGCAGCCAACCATGCACAGAAGCTAGGTCTTGGAAGCTAGCATCATGCTAGGTACCAAGCAGAGAAACAAGTAAGGAAACCGTCAGCAAAACAAGCATCGTGTGAGGAGAGCTTAACATCAACATTCGCTACCATAGAAAATTATATGACACTGAGGTATTCGGTCCAAGCTCGAGAAAAGTCTCAACTTACTTGACCGATTTCGCGCTTTGGAAGCCATGGTTACAATCGTATCCGAGACAACCTAATAGACTATCTTAGATGTAAAGCAATTAATATGCTTCAAGTACTAATTGTATCTATAGAACGATGTTACTGTTGAAAAGTAAACAGGAATTTCTAGAGTAAAAAATAAGATTTTCATTCTAAAATAGTTATTTTTATCATTAGACTGGAACGAGTTTTTTACAGGCCGAGGCGGATTAGCCGAGGCCTGTATTTACGAGTACTCGGAAAACAGTTTCCTGCCGCATAATAAACGTAATTTTTTACGCCGATTTCTATAATTAATTATATAAAATTTAATTATTTTTTGAAATATTTGGTATTAGGGATTTTTTTTGTAGTTGTTGGTAGTAAAATATTTTAATTCAAAATTTGACGTTTAAATTTAACTAACGTAAAAAATATAGGTATTTGTTACATTCATTTTTTATAAAATTATATCTAATATAATAATAATAATAATAATAATAATAATACATATAATTATTAAATAATAAGTTAGCTGTATTATAATTGCATTAAAAAGTGCATTTATCACAAAAATTTGTAATATCTCTTTAATTTAATTCATTTTGACGTACAAAATATAAGCAAGAATACCAACATCTTATAAAATAATCACTGTTTTTTTCAAACGCTAGGCGAGAAAACCAGCTTTTCAAGCCGCATTTGAAATATGCAATTGAAGACTTGCCTGATGAAGGCGTAAAAATATCATTTTATATCAGAAACAACAATTTATTCGAAGACCTGTCAAACTAAGGCCTAGGTGGGGCTTAATTAAATTAAATAGAAAAATAAGAAAGTGAATTCGGTCGTGCGATTTATCCCAAGATATCTCGCAAACATATCCAATTAACATTTTCAACATAAAAAATAGTACTAGCAGATATGAATCTGCATTATAAAAAGATATAGCAAACCACATTGCAAAGAACATCTTAAGATTGAAATTTACTCAAATTTCGTAAAAACTCTTTATTAGCAAGTTCAGTGCATACCCTCGAACATTGTTTGAAAGTCTCAGATATTTTATTGTCATTTTTAATATCATTTCTTATTACTTTTTATCACAAACAAAAGTTTTTTTATAAAAAACATTAAATTTCACTGCATTTTTGTTTTTAGTTTTACTGTTGTTTTTATTAGGTCGGTAAAAAGTTTTTACGTTTAACAAAATACATGATTTCTTTTGTGAAACGCTAAATGTACTATTAAATTGTTTTATAAATATTATTGTATTAATAAAAAGTTTTTCCAGATTACGGTCATTTGAGAGACTTATGATTTTGTTTTCAAAAAACTATATTGCATGTTAAAAGCAACATATATGTAATAATGCAATACATCTATCAAATTAGTATCATAATTATTTAACAATAAAATGCAATATAATTTTTGCTTGTGTGGATGAAATTGATTACATATGACATAAAACAATACCAATTCCATTATAGCATATTATGCAGGACTTTTCAATATAAACAATATTTGAATAATTTCAGTCGTTATAATCGTCCTTCTTAGACCGCTATTAGAAATTTTGTGATTGAATTTGAGTTTAGTGGTTCAGTATGCAATACCAACAACAATACCTGTTCGTCCAGATGCTTTAGCAAACAATATTGCTGCTGTAAGTGAAAGTATTAAAAAAGATTCAAATTTATCAATTCCATGACGTTCTCAGCAATTAAATCTATCCACGACTACCACATAGCGAATTTTGCGTAAACATTTGAGTCTGAAATCTAAAAGCATATAATGTAAGATTCGGTTAGTGCAAGAATTAAAGCCAGCCAACCATGCTGTTTGTCAACAATGCCCCGCGGCTACTAAAACAATTAATTTATTGCAAATGAAATTTTCTGATCGAATAATAACTTCGCATATTCTGCAATCCGGTGGCCACTTAGATTGTGTAATCTAACGCCCTTAGACTATCTCTTATTGGGCTATGTAAAAAATCGAATCTGTACAGGTAATCCACAATCCATCAAAACCTTGAAAACCAACATGCAAACCAACCAATTATGCAAAAATACAATAAAAAATTTTGATAAACGGATCAACGTCTGTATGCGTGGTCTTGGTGAACATTTATCCGATATTATTTTTTATTAATAAATAGTAGACTTTATACATATTATACTATCAATAAAGAAATAGAGAACTTTCATTCAAAATGTATGCTTTATTTAAAATTTAAAAACAAAGTCATTGTTGAAAAGCCATTTACCTTATATGTAGCTTGGTAAGACACTTTTACCGGATGAGCAGGCTATATGCGAATTCTATAGCCTGCAAATTTAATAAAATGTTAGTTTTATCCAAACAAAAATATATTCAAAGGTAATATAAATAAAGAATAAATAATTTCGTTGACATTCTGTTGCGGTTTACTTATTTTATCTAGTTGGTTTGGGAGTTAGAATCTTTTATTTTTTCACCCATTTCTACTAACTTTAGTTTAACTTGACTTACTTAAATAAAAGTACTATAGTAAGAACCAACCAGATGTAATAAATAATATGTATGTACATTTAAGGGACGAATTCGGCAAATTGAATTTACCTGTGAATAAATTGCAAACCCGATGTTGATTGGTGAATTTGAATAATTTACATGTGTATTTTAAAATTATGTTTTATTAAATTCATTACGTCTACGTTCATATTGCAACTTACGCTAAAACCAGGGCCGTATTTAAGAGAGTGGTTTTAGGGGTTATAACCCCCCCCCCCGAAATTATTTATCAATTAATAAAGTACTGGAAGTTTAACTGCAATCGTAAAAAGAATCAGAAAAAACAAAAACAATCTTTACAACTATAACAAAAACATTAAACTTGAAGTGTTTAAATAAAAATTGAAACTAAAGAAATATTTCTAATAAATTAAATCCGAAATTAAAAAATCGGAAATTCGTATTAATATCCGGCGATTGGCGACACTGGATTGAATACACCTACTACTAAATTGCAAAAATATAAAAACTGACGATGAAGAATATAAATTGTTAGTTATTACTCCTATTAATTAATTTTTGATTTTTTGAAAAATAATTATATTGAAATAAATGAAATAGGTATGTTATCTTAATTCTTACTATTATGATAATAATTTTAAATTGCTATAAATGGTTTAAACCAAATTTTAAAGGGAACAGAAATTTTATGACCATTATGGGCAGCATAGCTTAAAATAACACTTCCGCAATAAATTAGAGTGGGCATTGTAAACCCATAAATTGTTTTATATTTTGGTACATTTTATGTATAAATGTACATTTGCTTAAGATTGTGAAATTTAGTTCTTCGTTTTGACAACATTATTTTACCATCGCCATCGGTAAAATAAGAATTTACTTTGCGATTTTTATTCAAATTTTAAACCTAAAAAATATTATTTAAAGATGGCTTTTTACAAGAGAGTTTAAAATTAAAATATGAATTAACACTTTAATGAAATAAAAACAATCATCTCACAAAATTTCAACTTTTTTGCGGTCAGTTTCGGCCAAAATACTTTCAAACAAAATTTTCCAATAACAATACTAAAAAATAAAATCTTAATTGCAAAAATACTTGCACAAAATTATACTCAAAAAATCAGCGTAGCAAAATCTAGGTCTCCGTCGTTTTCGCCATCTTGACTAAAAAAATCTCTCTTTACTCACTTTTCTGCAAACATTACATTTCAAAAATTAATTTAACAAAAGTTAAATTTAAAAAAATTTCCTTTGTATTTTAATAAATTAACTATTTATTTTTGAATTTTTTTAAAACTCTCCCCGAAAATCTAGTCTAAATACGGCCCTGGCTAAAACAATTGGAAGATTTATACTAATGTAGAAATGTTTAAATTTTTGCCTTAAAGCAACAAAGTTGAATTAGTATTGTAAAAGTAAATTGTTAATGTAACCGTTAAATTCAATTGTTCGTCTCAAAATATTATTATAGTATCTACCATTTCTCAACTTACTTTGCCTTCCTCTATGCTTTCCAGACCTTACAAGCAATGCAACCAATGCCTTAGCGCAATGAAGAGCAATTGAGCGAGTGCTGTTGTATTAGGACAAAATACTCAATATAAATTCAAAATACCAAAAATATACATATCTAGCAAAATAATAAACTTACAATAGACAAATATATACTTGATATGTAGAAATAAACAACAATTAAATACACACAGTTACTTGAAACAATTAAACCTACGAGAACAAAATTTATTAAAATTTACTTAATTTTTGAATATTTTGAGACTACCAAATTTTATGATATTCTTGTTTATATTATTATAGAAAGTAATCAATTTGTTAATAAAGCTTGTGTGTTAAACAAACATATTTTCCTATTTACTTAAAAAGTAAAATATTAAGTTAAATTTTGATCAACAACTGTAATTTCAATCCCTGTGCAACCCTATGAAAATAAATCAGCGCCTATGTCATTGTTTTTGTTATGCTCGTAAATACGCATACGCTTCAGGTTGTTTTCAATGCAAAAATTATAATTTATAGTATAGTGTGTTTTTGTAGTAAAAGTTATATTATGTAGTTTCTAAGTTTTTTTTGTTTTATATTGCAAACTAATATTAATTTTCTAAGTTTTAATAGGTTCATTAACACATAATTTATCTTTATTTCTTTGACATTATCAAAAAATAAATCTTATTGTTTATGTTTTTCAGATTGTGGTCTCTCAGCTCATTATGATTATTATTAAGTCACCTAATAGTAAACAATTTATTGAGAAATTAACTAAAGGTATTTTGTAAATATATAATGGTTAAGGTTATTAACATGCGATAATATTTTATTATAAAATTAATTTTTACATGTTACATGAAATTAAAAAATAATTTAATTCATAACTTACATAAAATGGTTCAAAAACTATTTTGCTATTTTGCTTGCGACACCCTGTTATATAACCGTATGTTTCGATTTTCGGAACATCATCAGGCAAACCTAGAAAAATTATTAAAATGATTGAAAAGTTATGCTATTAACAATTTTAAAACAACAATGTTTGAACAATTTTATGTAAGTCATGAATTAAATTATTTTTCAATTTCATGTAACATGTAAAAATTAATTTTATAAAGAAAAAAAAAAGGTATTTTGTATATTTCCAAAAAAATATATTGGAAGTATAGTAAATAAAAATAATGATAATTTCGTATCAGTGCAGTACACTAGGGTTGACAACTGCGGTTCTTGGCTATCCAATTGATTTCTCTCCGATAGCAGCCTAATAGCTCCCATGACAACTGAAAATGCCATCCTTTAGTTGCTGCCTCTCGTGACATCAATTTTAATATGAAATGACAAAATTGTTCGATAATTCATTAGCATACGCAAATATGTTTGAGGGACTATTCCAATTGCTGATGTATAGAATATATTCTTCAATTAAATTAATAATTCATTTCATAAAAATATGACTTACACAATAAACATGCGAGTACACTTAAAACAATATTTGTAATACGTTCTAATTTTTTAATGCATTATTTAAGCTAACGTTCGTAAAATTTTATTAAAAATAATAAAAATTTATCGAGGCATAAATTTTTAAGCGTTAGAATACCGGTCATGGAAATGTACTGTATAAGATTTAAAATTTAAAAATTGTGAATTATAACTCTTTAAGTATAAAATGTTTTAGTTTTCCTTCTAATTATGTGAATGCAAGTAAAATTAAAAAGTGAGAAAATAAAGAAATTAACAGTTTTCTAAAAAAAGCTCTTTTATTATGTAATATTCTTTTATATAAAATCCTAAAAGCTCTGAACTAAAACTACTTACTAATAAGTATTGCACATCAAAATAAAACGATAAAGTAAAAAATTAGTAAATAAAAAAGAAATAAATAAAGTTTTTCTATTTAAAAATATGAAAATTAAAAGTAAAAATAAAAAACCAAATAGTGGTGGAAAGAGTATTAACCAAAAAAGATATTTAAAGTATTTTTACCATTAAGGATTTAAGAGCTTACTTGTGAATACTCTGAAAAATACAATGGTCATATAGGCTGATGTTTTCAAACACGATTTAATAAACACACGCATTCGCTAGACTTGCGAACGGCAAATCAACATTCGCGAAACATTTATTAGACACGAGCTATAAAGAAAGGAAGATGAAATTTTGAAAAAAATTAAGTCATAGAAATTAACAAATTAAAATATTCACCTTATTTACAAATAGTCATCTTAACTTAAATAATTCACCTTTGTTAATTTTGATTTGCAATAAATAATACCCTCCTCTCCCCCCTCCCACTTTTTCTTTTTCTACCTCTACACTAATAAACCCCTTCTATAAATACCCCAAAAATCAATTTTCTGTTTTCTTTCTACCACCAATTTTCTTTCAATTGGAATGATATTTATAAGCAGATTTTTTCTACTTTTTATTTCTATTTCACGTATCAATTTATTTTTACTTTTTTTTATTAATATTATATAATATATAATATTAATTATATATAATATATATATAATATATAATATTAATTAATGAATACTTTGGCTTGTAATGTTTATATTTTATTCGTATGTAATATATGTTTGAAACACATTTTACCATTTTATTTTGGTGGAATAATAAGAAAATTTTGACCTACAAAAATATTCATTTTAATTTAAATGTAAAGTTTAAATGAGAGTCAAATTTTCAAGAAATTTGATATTTGTTTTAGGAACTTCAGAAATTTAGATGCAAAGAAGCACTTAGTAATAAAAGTGGGTCACTCAAATAATGACAGATTTTACGAAGTTTCTCAATAGGTTTCAGTTTTTAAGTTATTCGATTAAGTGCAAATACGCAATTCAAATTTACAATTTTTAAATTACATAATTCAACTACCAATTTGGTTAAATTTACCTACCTATCATTTTAAATTTACAAACCAGTGGTTTATACATTTAGATTTAAAGAAGTTGCAATTTCTACAATCTGTGTTTCCTTGTGTAAGTAATAGAATCTTCTTGCCTACTTTTCTTTCTTTCTGTAATTCCTACTTGTAGAATTTTAAATTTTTTATTGTTTTCAATTGTTCTAAAATTCTCCACACTTTTTAGGCTATTTTTTTAAAAATCATATTTTTTTTTTACTTATTGAAAACCAAATAGGTAATTAGGATATCCATGTTTTATTGCTATTATTTACGGATGAGAATGAAATATAGTAGAATCTTTTAAACGAAAATTATTAAGCTCAAAATAATTTTAATGCAAATTATATGCAACGCATTTGGATCTATTATGTAAAATGTGTACAACCAAACAATATTGTCCAAATCATGAGGTTACATTGTACTTTTAAACCCAATTAATATTTAACAGGGTTGTAATGGTTACAAACAACGTTATAATTTAGTTATAAGGTATAATTAAAACACACATCAAAACTACAAGTTTTTCTGCATAAATTATGATGCAATATTTGCTGACATGATCAGTTAACGGGGTAATTATGTTTAATCCGTACAAATTGATTTATATTACAAATTTAAAAATTTGGAAAATATCTACATAAATACACGTAATTGATATGCAAAATGTTTTACCTGCCTTCTTTCCTCATCGATGATCTTAAATAGTTTTTGATTAATTTAAGCTTGCTAAAAGTTCTCTGCCAGCTGCGGCGTACGAAGATGAGGTTACGGAGCAGAACGGTCATTTGAACACAGGACATTTGAATCCAAAGCTATTTTCATACAACACATTTTGAGTCAATGTTATTTAAACGTAAGCTGTTTGAACGCAGAACCGTTTGGACACAAAACATTTGAACGCAAGACGTTTGAACGCAAAGTCGTTTTTTTAAATAAATCCAGTTAAGCTACAACGTAACTTTTAAAATCTACATAAAATCTCTTTATATTTTACTATAAATTTATAGTATTGTGTTCAATAGCAAAAAGTTGTATAAAAGTATGGATTTTTGGAAATGCTAAAAATGAATTGTAAACAGAAAAATGCAGTACAAAGAACGAATTTATATTTACGATGGCGTTTATAAAAACATATTTATTTTTCTATTATAAAATAATGCTATATTGTCACAGTACGTTTACTTGACCATATACATATACACTCAACGAAATTTCTTTAGCTGAATTTAGAGTGACTCAAAAAGTCTCCGTACGATACTGTATTAAATAAGATTTTAGTCAGGACATTGTAGAGGTGAGTGCAACTGTTAGGTTGATAAAGTAGCCATTCTTTCGCAATCATTGATGTATGTTTTGGGTCTTGGTCTTGTTGAATGATAAAATCGTTGAAAATGCTTAATTTAATAACAATATCTTTTATCGTTTAAGGCTTTTCCATTATTAAATCTATAAAATGTATTTACCCACATCCGACCTATACACCCGCAACTAAAACATTTTCATCATGATTTATTGTTGGAATAACATTCTTAATATGAAGTGATTCGTTCGGCTTTCCCCACACTTTTCTTTTTGTCGTCCGAACCAAATATGTTAAAATAATCAAACTTAACAAAATGTTAAAATAATAAAATTTTAACTATTAAGTAAATAATACATACTACGAAGAAACATAATATTTAACGAAACCAAAATGACAAAAATTTACATTTAGCAGGGTTGAACTTAAATGTGAATTTTTGTCATTTTGGTTTCGTTAAATATTATGTTTCTTCGTAGTATGTATTATTTACTTAATAGTTAAAATTTTATTATTTTAATATTTTGTTAAGTTTGATTATTTTAACATCACATGCTACTAAATATCACAAAATACTTAAAAAAATTTATACTTTTTTAAGTTATTTTCTATTTACAAATATGTTAAACTTACTCTAGTCTGTAAAAATCACTTGATTTTAGAACTTCATGTCTTTATTTCTGTGTTCTATTGTAAACTTTAGTCTTCTATTTTTATTTATTTTACTTTAGAAATGTTTGCTTATAGCAACACGGCACTTATAATATTGTTCTTTTTTAAAGACAAAATTTGTTAATGTCTGAACAGAAACAGTAATATTAAGTTTATTTCGTACTTGATCTTATTATACAGGGAGTCTTATTATACAAAGAACCCTTGTCTCCATATTTTTTAATTACTATATATTAGATACTTGACTTGAGTCTCTCGATAGTTTCTCCGATCTCTTGCATTGATTTACTTTTGTAATACAAATTAATAACATTTTGTCGCACTTCAATGATTTGCTTCAAACAGAAGCAAAAATGTAAAAAAACGAAATTTAATGTAGGGGTGTGTAGGAGTGCGCACTTTCACGATTTGATGTTATAGAAATAAAGTAAAATACATCAAGTTAAAGTTATTATCATATATTAACTTCTTAGGTATCTGGCTACAGAAAAACTATTAAAAAATTAACGAACAATAGACGGTAAAGAAATAAATTAAAAAAATTGCAAGGCATTCGATTGCGCACTCTTGCACTATGTAGTGGACAAGAATGCGCATGCAAGCGTGCAAGAATTCGCAGTAAGCGTCACTTGCAATGATCACATTTAGAACCAGTTCTACAATGGAAGTATAAAGTCCCGAATAAGTATACTCCGTATAACTTATTTCATGATTTATTTCAAGTATAAAAATCATAGCGTTCTGCAATGCTCGTATACGTTTAGTATTACTATTCCTGAAAAGTAGTTCCTGTGCACACCTTTTAGGTCGTTTGACATATTTATTTCCATCATTTGACATTAATTTAACCATAAATTGAAATGTTACTTTAAAAAAGTGTTTTCGAAAAACACAAAATTAGTTTGCTATGTCGGTTCTGAATAATTTAAATTTAAAAAAATTCAAATTTAAATTTGTAGTTGATTATTCTGATCTCCAAATTATTGTATTCAACGTAATTGAGGATGTCGACGTAACAAAACATCTTCAACAATTTCGTCTTCTTGCTCTGAGTCGAAAACATTCTAATTTAGAAAATACATTATATTAAGCACTTTGTATTATAATTTTAAAATCATAAATAATTCGTTGGTGCTTTTCATGAAATTTTGTAAATAAAATTATAAACTCAGATATCTAACCTGAAAATAAATTATTGTTTACATTAGATTTGACCAATAGAAAACAAGAATAAACTTCTTCCATGTACACTGTGCAAGAGTGCGCGCGTATTCTTGTTCGCATTGGTACTGAGCGCTCTTGCACGCAGCGGACTAAGTATTTTTCTGTGATTATCACGCTATTTATGTGAAACGTCGGACAAATGTGTAAGTCAGCAAGTATTTCGAAGACTAACTAAATGACTTGAGAAATCACAAATAAGCCTTATCTTAACAAAGTTTTTTGCAATCCACGGTTGAAAATCTTCAAAAAACACATCCAAGTAAAGAAAAACAGATTTGTTAAATAAATCTTTCAAAATTCAATAAAAACGTAAATGTTTTGGTAGCCACATATGAAAGTTGTCTTAGATCAGTAGACAATTAAAGACGGATGCGCATGTCTGTTCTCTGATCGGTTAATGCCATTGCGCACTCTTGTACGCTGCGCACTCTTCACACCCCTACCCTATATCATTGTAATACATTATAAAACGTCGCAATTTTTGCAATTACCAAACTTCTAGAAATAAAAACATTTTTTTTTATATGCATCATCGTATGGATTTTTTTTTGTATAAATTATAGTGATTTTTTTAACTTGTTTTATTGCTAATAAACAAATTTTCTTAAATTAGTTTTAAACTATGTATACTAATTGTATGTATTTGCAAATTAAATTGCTAATTCAGTATCGTACGGAGACTTTTTGAGTCACTAATATTATGAAAATAGACGGAATTGATTACATACAAGTACAAAATGCTTTGTTTACAGTTAGAAACAAGCTTATTTTGCCGCAGTATTACTAGTAGCGAAAAATCCCCTTTTTGCAGCTGAAATTCCTATAGCCAACAGCGTCTTTTTGGTAAATTTTTTATTTAATTTTAAAGTAACTTACAATAATATAAGCTTAATATTTTGTTGATGACTTTTGTTGATGATTTTTAAAATAAAGTTGAAAATCTAATTTCATATTTCATATAATAATTTCATAATTTCATATAAAATCTAAAAATTATAGAGTTTATCAAATTGTGGAGTACTCTTGTATAGATTTTTTAGCATCTAACCAAATGAAATTGTTCCCAATTAGTATAATTATTATGTGATAGTATGCTTCATAGATCTTCAATTGGATTCTGGTCCACAATTCTGGTTGGCCAATCCTAAACAGGAAAGCTTTTGCTCTGAAACCATTGTTTTTATCATCTGGACATGTAAGGACTAACATATCTTGCAACATTTTCAGATAACGTTTCGAATTTATTTTTGTTGCAATAAGTCACACTGGAGTCTTTTTACCACTATAAGGAAATTCAGCTCAAATCATTAATTTACCAATCTAAAATCCGTTAGGACCATCTAGTAGATTAAAGTTTTTATATGCAGAAAGTAGTTTTCTAGCCTTGCATCCTGATGTGCCTGTGTAAGCAGAGTTTTTCTGCTGTTTTTTTTTGTATTTTAATCTTTTATTTAAACTTAAAATTTGTTAAACACGTCTTTTCGCAACTAGCAATAGAATTTTAGAAACAATTCGACTAGCACTCAACTTATTGGCTGTAGACAATTTTAAGTGTTTGCTGGCTAGTCAGTTTAATGTTTCTTTTAATTTAAGTAATTTCTTATTGCTCTTTCACTTCTACTTATATTTTTGCAATTTATTGTAATATTATTGTATCCACTTCGCGAAAAGAATAAATTTTTGCTCTTTGGAATCATTTTGTAGAAAACAATGATTTTATTTCCAACACTTAAATTATGTACAAACCTTATTTTATAAAACACTCAAATTGTAAAGTAGAAAATCAAAACACAAGAAAAATTTGATTTTAAAATATTGACAACACTAATTTACTTATCGTCTACAAGAATTTTGCAATAAAAATTGATATTTACATTTACTAAGCGCTAGAAACCACTGTCACAATCTTCTGTTTTACTGCGTATTGTTGATATTGCACCAATTCTTGTTTAAAAATGTCTCACAATTAATTGGTACAATACAAATTATTTCAGTATCTGAAAGGATTTAAAAATTCTAACCATTTTTAATGTGAAAATATACATTCGGCTATAAGTAGAATCCTTTTATCAAGTTTTCTATTACATTTTGACGTGATAACGTCTTATAAATTGATATATCGGCTGCACGCACGAAAAAACATGACTCATTGTCACGTTCCGCAAGTGAGAGCGCGGAACAAGCGAGAGAGAGGCACGATCGACTTTGCATCATACATAGACATCATTTGAATTATAAAATGACATTAAAAAAAACTTGTCCGGCATGAGGTTCGATCTCGCGATTACAAAATGATGCAATTATGTTTCATGCACATAACGCACTAGCCTATTGAGGGTTAATGTAATAACATAGTTTTAATTCGTATTATCTGTTACATAAACATATGTAATTCAATTCAATTCATAAAAGTATGCAATTTTTCATCAATGTTTTCTTATGACGTTATCACGTAAAATTATCGTCCGTAAACCGACTTTACAGACAACCCGAGTGTTTTTTTTTTGCATAATATTGCAGCTTTATATTACCAATTACGCGTTGGTTGTTTGTTTTCAAGATTTTGATGGATTGTGGATTATTCACATAGTCCCACAAAAAATAGTCTAACGGTGTTAGATTACACGATCTAAGTGACCAATGAACAACAGAATCGAAATTATTCGATAAGGAAATTTCGTTTGCAATAAATTAATTGTTTCAGTGAATTTGTGGCATTGTCGACGAACAGCATGGTTGACTGGCTTTAAAGCTTTCAAATCTTTACGCAAAATTTGTCATGTAGTGGTCGTAGATAGGTTTGAGTGCTGATAAATTCGGATCTTCTACAACAGCAATATTGTTAGCTGAACGACCAGGATGAATACGAAATTGTTGTTGATATAGAATGTACCAAATTACTACACTCAAATTTAACTACCAAATTTTTAATAGCAGTCTCAAAAAAACTATTATAACGACCGAAAATATCCAAACTTTTGCGATATGTATTTTTTACAGATCCACTATATTTATACAGGATTTTAATTACTTTTTAAGATATGATAAATGGTAGACCTAATTACTACTTGACAAATGTGAAACAAATTAAAATCATTAAATAAGAAAGTCCTTGTTGAAAAGTGCTATATAAGTGAAATTTGAATTTTTAAAATCTATTAAATGTGTAGTCGGTACAAGTAGCCTAAATTAAAAATTACGAGACTATATAAAAGGTTGAAAATAATGAGGGTTTGTTAATTATTATTATTAATACTTATGCAAATGGGTGCTTCTATTTTACACCGGTTACTTAATTCTGAAAAGAATGTTAATGTTAATGTAAAAAGTAACAATTAGAATGTTAGAATGCTCTGCAACAGTCTTGAATTTAGTTCCTGAGCAAGTACACGAAATTTTACCAAAGATGTATCTCTCACAAGGTGCTGGCAACATATTTGAGATATTAAATGGCTATACATATTTCTCGGTTTTGAACCCGCGTTAAACTGTAGGTCCCCTGTGACTGTAAATACTATAACACGCTTACTACTTATAAACATAAAACGAACCATGAGACAATTGCTCAAACTCTTTAAAAATTCAAATATACATCATATAAAGTGGTAGTTTGATCCTAAAAAAAAGTTTTAATGAAATAAATTTTTTAAGAAGCAACCTTGATTAAAAACTCAGTCTAATCAAAAAATTACAACCAACAAAACCTGAGTATATTGATTAATTATGGTTTTATACCTGTCAGTTTTATAATTCAGTTTTTATAACAAATATGGGTAATAGAAAATTAATTATTAAATAATATATTTAAACAATAAGTTAATAGTGCAAAATTTTCGCATGGCACACATTCTATATGCTTGTGTTTACAACAAACTACACAAAAACCGATAAATTGGCGTCAATGTATAAATTTACATAGAAAATGTTGATTTTATAGACAAAGTTTAATAGAGTAGTAGTATCAATATGAATATAAAGACGAACGGGTCGATATCAACAGATGATATAATTTTATAGTTACCTAAATAAAGATTAAATACAGTTTTATTAGCTTTTTATTATTTTTTTTATTTAATTATTAATCAGCAGCCACTTTTTCCTCACAAAAATGTTTTTTCAATATGTTCAAAATCAATTCAAAGTCTTTATCGATATTTTCTATTAATTATATTGCAAAACATTACTCAGGTATCGTTGAGTTTAAGCAATTGTACTTAAACAAGCTATTTGATATTATTATTTATAAGACAACTTATTAATTTTTTATTTTCAGGTATTGTGCTTTATATTCAATGGGTTGCTTTCCAAATTATTTTTGACGTGATAACGTCTTATAAATTGATATACCGGCTGCACGCACGAAAAATTGTCACGTTCCGCAAGCGAGAGAGAGACACGATCGGCTTTGCATCATACATAAACATCATTTGAATTATAAAATGCCATTTAAAAAAACTTGTCTGTCATGAGGTTCGATCTCGCGATCACCAAATGATGCAATTATGTTTCATGCACATAACGCACTAACCTACTGAGGGTTAATGTAATAACATAGTTTTAATTCGTATTATCTGTTACATAAACATAATTCAATTCAATTCATAAAAGTATGCAATTTTTCATCAATGTCTTCTTATGACGTTATCATGTAAAATTATCGTCCGTAAACCGACTTTACAGACAACCCGAGTGCCCCGTGTTTTTTTGTTATTTTGGCGGTTATTTTTTAAAAAAGAAGTTAATAAGTTGAATATTAAAGTATGATTGATTCCTAAATTTGGCAGCTTTTCTCGTTCAAAATACTTAGCAAAATTAGTAAAACTTTTGATTTACCTTGTATACAAGTTTTCAAGTAAATGTTCTACTTTTCTTTTGACAGTTACTTGACGGTTAACTTAAAGCAAACGTGATTGAATTTATTATACTTTGCAAAACTATTTTCTTTTGAAACAGTATAAATGAAGGAAGGAAATTGAAAATAACTATTGAAATTAATACTAAAACTGATGACATAAAATATACAAGTAAGTTGAAAATTGAGACAAATTTCTCATTTTTAAATTAAATTTCTTTATAAACTTATAAATAAGTAACTTTTAGAAATCTCGTTCCATTCGATTGAAGTTTTCAGTACTGGTAAAACGAAATCCTCCATTAATACAATTTTTTACCTTTTCCTTCTATTTGCATTTTACTATCCAATAATTATTACATTCAGTACAATATGCTATTATTTTCCAAAATCACATCAAGTTCTATTATTTACTAACCATCTTCTTTAATTGTGTTCCTATTGTTAGCATTTTTATTTTTATAATTTGTAAATATATTTCAATATATTTTTACAGAAACCACAATTTTTGTACGTTTTATTCCTTCTTGCACTTTTAAAACTAACTAAAATTTCTAAAAAAGCTGTTATTTATACTTTTTAGAGTAAATGCTTGCTTCTCATTGGCTATTTTGGATCAATTCTGTCTTTTACTAAACTTTCTGCTATAGTAGAATATGGTAATTATAATAAATATATTCGTATATTGTCTATTCTGTTAAAACACCCATAGAAAATACCTAATTGTATATTACATTTTTACAGAACATTTTCCTGTAAATTTGTAGATTATAGGAACACAAAACTATTTTAAACTTACAATGTCGTTTATTAAATTCATTAGAAAAAATCACGGTAGTGGACTGCCAGTTAGAGTTACTGTCATTATTAGCAAAGAAAAAAAAAGCAACTAAAATACCGCGCAAGCTGTAGATAATCCAAACAAATGCGTTGCTATGCATTTTTAAAAATTTAATGCTGCTTTGCTTATGTTTATGAATATATTTCGACTTGTAAATTTTAAATTAGATTAAAATTTTGTATTTATAACATATTATATAGAGGACATTATTTAGGTGAAAGATTGCATTTTAAACAATTTTTAATTTAAGATATCATAAAGAAAGCGGTGGTTTAGTTCAGAACAACACCAAAAGAATTTTGAAAATCGGTTTATAAATGACGGAGTTCTGAGGTAACAAACATAAAAAAAAATAAAATACAACCAAATTGATAACCTCTTCCTTTTTTGAAGTCGGTTAATAAAGCCTAGCAATCAGTACGTAGCGCAGTCTAGTTTATTTTTTTCTTATTAGAAAAGCTTTTTTTCTATATTTTTCAATATTCCACGTGGCCAAAATATCGATTTGATCTTATTCTAAAATCTGAATAAACATTAATTGAGATATCAGTAAATTTATTGTAAATTTTTTAAATATTCTAGCCTTAAATGGATCAATAAAACGTCTCAAAACGTCAGATGATATAAATTATTTTAAAAATGAACTGTCTCAATTAGTTTTGCTTCTAAAAATGTTGATTTAGTAACATTTTTATGACAATTTGCATCTGTTATAACGTCACGTAACGTAACGTTACGACTTGTACTTGATAAATTAATTCAATGTCATAATTTTTGAAAAATATTCACTTACATAAGAAAAGGTGCACATTGTGAAGCACTACGAATTTTTATTAATAATATTAATATTATATAATTAAATCGTTTCAATAATCAATAGATAAGTGGTTTAAGTAGTGTAACTCGATATTAATCATATCAAAATTTTTACCATAAACCAAAAAATTCACAAAACACTTTTTCGAAACTAAAATGTTTAAGTTATCACAATATTATTGCAATTATGTACTATATTATCGCAAACGTTTTCACCATACTATGGCATCATCAGGCGATGAACTAGGAGTTCCTAGATGCCATAGTATGATGAAAACGTTTACGATAATATACATAATTGCGATAATATTGTGATAACTTAAACATTTTAGTTTCGAAAAAGTGTTTTGTGCAGATTTTGGTTTATGCTAAAAATTTTGATATGATTATATAAGATATTATATAAGATATTAATTATTATCTGTTTGCATCTGTTTATTCTTATGCATGTTTACACTATAAAATTTCGCTTAAAATTTTCTTAAAGTTTCTTAAAATTTGTAGATTTTCAGATTTGTGTGTACATCTTTATCACTAAACACACTATAAAACTCACCCTATTTTATTGTAAACACAAATCTGCAAATCTACAAAATTTAAGGAATTTTAAGGATATTGTAATAAAAATTTTAAGCGAAATTAGATATAATGATAAAAGTAAACTTAAAAGTGAAGAAATCAGTGTAAAAATATAATCAACATTGATTATATCGATTAAAATGTGTTAAACGGTGTTTTTGGCGCAGTCACTTGGTTTAGATGTCGAATAATAAAATACCGAAATCTAATTATTTCTTTATTAATTAGGCTTGGTTTCAATACCAAATGCACATTATTTCAGTTAGGTAAGTATTGGTAAAATTTTATTTACAAACAATAGCAAAATTATAATAATTAAAATAAATAAAACATTTCAGATAAAAAAAAAGTAAACATCAAAAATCTCTTTTTGTCAAACAATGTTGTTTTTAGAACAAAGTTTAAAATTTCGCAGAAAATGAAAATTGAAGTTGAAAGGAACGGAATATAAATATGAATGAATAAAATAGAGGTTTCAAAATTAATGAAAATTACAAAGCGGCAATTTACTGTGTCTTTCGGTCTTATTAAAAGATCATCAAAGCAAGAATAATAAAATGTAATTAAAAATTTAATTTATTTATTCCGGTAAATTCTAAATTATCTCTTAAATGCACTTTTGTTACCAGACAGCCTTGTATATTTTATTCTTCTTTCTAAAATACAATTCATTTTAAATGAAAAGTTTGTTATTACCAAAATAATAATTGCTATATAACTTTTCAGAATTATTATTAATTTTTTTAAAATTCTCATATTGTTAAATATTTCCTTATTATAAATTATTGAGCTCTGCAGACATTTCGTCTCGGAGAGAATTAAATTAGACATTTTCGGTTCATATCTGAAATGGTAGGCTGTTCAATTAAAAGTTTTAATAATTTTACTTTTTTTTTTAATTATAACCTTAGTTGATATTTTGAAAAATAATTTATAAAAAAATATTTTTAGATTTCTCAGTTACTGTAAATTTTTAAAATTCTTGAAACTGAAAATATCATAAAGCAGTAAATTCTTAATTTTCGAAAGATATTAATGTTATATTTAATTTAATTTCTGTGTTGTTTTACGACATACATATTGCATTGTACATAGTATATATGCAATATGTACTAGTTATGTAATACCTATATTAAAACTTATCTACTAATCTCAACTTTACACAAAAAAAAAACGCTTTTTCATTTTAAATTGAAAAACCAAATTGAAGAGAACATTCACAACACTTGGTGCAATAAAAGCATAACTACTATAAAGATGTAGTAAAATTTGGATATCTCAAATCTATGTTATCAAAAATCAATAATATTTTGTTGTCTTGTAAACTCCACAGTTTCTTGTACTGAGAAATGCACAAATGCACAAGCATAGAATTTTTAAGTTTTTTATTCAGCACCCTGTATAAAACTAAGACTTTATAAAGTAGATTATTAAACCAGTTATCACAAACAACATAAAATACAAGAGAATTTAATAACTTTTAACAAAGTTAGTGTATTAAAATCTTAGCTATAAAGTCTAATCTCGCTAAGCAAACTGCTTTGTTGAATAACCTTACCTTTTAGTGTTACTAGAGATAAACCAAAATTATTTTTTATAATAATTAATATTATCTTTGTTAAATTATATTACGTTAGATCTAAAAATGATATATTATAGTTGTACTATAATTAAAGCATTTGGAAATAAGAAGTTCAATTTTCAATTTGCATTACAAAAAATCTGAAATCTGAATATTAATGATTCTTCTATGTTTAGCATACTTTCATTGAAAAAGGTAGCTATAGCAATGATTTCATGTTGAAGTTAGAATATTACATATCTCAAGTTTATTCCTGAAAGAGTAAAATTTTATTTTTCGATTATTTATATTCATTCTTATCGTAATGTATTTGAGAACATAGTGCTGGTTTGTTCTACTTTTGTGTCCCACTTTTGTGAACACCAAGTATTCACAACACTTTTGTTTCCCCAAAGCACCTCATTCTCTGATTTTACAACACCTAGCAATGCACAAAACATTTTCAGACCAAAAATGCATAAAATTTACAAGTAAAAAGCATTGTAAATGTTATATAAGCAAATGTTATTGCATAATTTGCATTAAGTACATTTAGATATTATTGGGTGTTTTACATAAAACATGAAGCAATTTAATACATTTAAAATAAAAAAAAACGAAAAGCTTTCTTTTTCAGTTCAAATTTTGAATCTCTTTTAGAAAAAAATTTTTTTTAAATATTTTTTGAGAACCTCAAGGTTACATAATATTATGTACATATACGTACGTACACACAAAAATATTTTGCATGGTAAATGGTTAACTATATGGGGGTTAAGAAATAGTATACTGAAAATGCTTGAATTTTACTATTTCTTAGTTAAAAGTTAAGCATGTAAATACTTGAAATACAATTTAAGCATGCAAATGCTTAAATTTGAGTAAGCAAATTTTTAAAAGACATATTTAAGCTTGCACATAGTTAAAGTTTGAATACGAATACTTAAATACTGCTATTGCTTAGTTATTTTAAGCGATAAACGAACAAATGCTACCTTTGTCTATAACATTCGCCAAAGATTATTCTATTAGCAAACTTCAAGCTGTCATGTGCATTCTGATATTAACAGATTCTGATTTTTATTTGTCGTTAATTATAAATTAATGGTTGTGAAACAATTAATACATAAGGTGCTCTATTTTAAACTATTTGGCATTAATATATTATCTTTACAAAGTATTACGAAAGAACCATTGTGTGCAGTGCGACCCCCAGATAAACTTTATAATTCGAATTAAATTACGCCATTTTATTAAATTATTTGATAAAAGTTGATACGTTGTAAGGTGGTTGTGTGATTTATAAACTAAGTGAATATAATGGAAGACGAACAATTAATCAACTCTACTAGTATCTTAACGATTTTTGACTATGATAATGCCCCTGCAGAAGATAATTTTGAAGAAGTCAGAAATCTTCTCCTAATGTGGGAGTTTAGACAAGAAATTACTTAACAATTAAGACAATAAAATACTTTATAATGATCAGCATGTCAACGATGATGCGTATATTGTTGGACAACACCATACGATTTTGAACTATGACCATTATTTCCGATCTTATGTATTAGATAAACAGCAAGATATATTTTCTATTCTGCCAATTTCACATTTTATCCACATTCCAATTAAACAGCCTATTTTATCTTCAGGTAAAATTGTTATAAAAGCTAATATGCTATATATAAATACTTAAAATAGACTGCATGATAATTTTTATTAACAAATATAAACTTTTTTATTTATTGTTTAAAAATATTTTATATTTTTAGTTTTAATTTTATTAATAGGCTTAGGTTTATAAAAATAAGGTCGTTTATTACAATTATAATGTTTAAGTTTATATTAAATATTTTATGTATACAACTTAATTATAAATAAATTTTTATTAATCAAATGTTAATATTTCTTTTTATTTTAGCAACCTATGAATAGTTTTTTTACAGGAACCTGAATTCAACTTCCTAATGAAAATAATAACTTGAGGTGAGTCAAAAAACATTACTTTTGCTAAATTTAAAACTCATAGGTTTGCAAATAAAATGTTTTTGGCTTTTTTTGCTTTTTTTTTAATTTGAAAACTGTGAAATAATTTTCTCCAAATGTATATAAATATAGTATTTTTTAAATATAGAAATGGTTGACTGTATTTAAGTATATAAATGCTTAAAAATCAACTTAGTTGTATGTCAAATTCAACCACGTTAATTACTAGTATTTAAGTATATAAATGCTTGAAATTTAAACCAGTTAAATGTCAAATTCAAGCACGTTAGTTGGTAAAATTTAAGCATGCAAATTCTTAAAAATTAACACACTGATGGGTTAAATCTATCCTTGACTGTTAAATAAGCAACCAATGCTTAACTTTAAGCATGCAGCGTAGTAGGCTGGAATCGGAGCACGGAAATACTTGATTTTAACACACATATACTTGAATATTTCTCTGTGTGTACCAAAGCCGTTATTGTTGGCTTTATGACATATACTTTTTAAAGGCTTTTAGTCTCTCAGGTATTTCACGATCTATGCTTTTACTATTAACAGAATCTAATTTTCCTGGCATTGTATATTACTAGTAGGTATTCTCTAGATATTCAAAGAATTCAGTTTTATTAAATAGGCTTACTCAATATTATCCTAGAGCGTTTCAGGCAGACCGTGTGAATGCAAAAAATCCAAAAGAGGTTATGCAAAACAGCGTACGGATCAGATTTTTCTGCATTTTATAAAAGCACTGACATTTTTGCAAAAAAAATATTGTTTAAATTATGCTGGTTTAAATTTGCTTAAAATAACGAAAATATATGATCGTGTAGAACTTTTTGTGGATATAATTATGTATCTACTGAAAAATTTAACAAATGGCGTTTACGTCGTTCTGCTCTAAAACACATTAATAAACTCACGTTTGTGTACTTATATTCCTATGTATAATATTCAATTTATATACTTTTAGCTTGATTTTAAATTACTGGATAAAAAATTAAATGTAAACTTTTGGTAAAAATTATTATTTCTTCTTTAAAAGTTTTCGCAGATAGGTATTAAAGTTGGAAAAAGTTTTTTTACATTTTACACATCTTTGAGATCTTTATTTGATAATCGCAAAAAGAAGATACTTTTTTAATATTGCATACCTCGACCAATGGATAACGTAAGGTTTTATACATCAAAAACTTTCTCAACTTTTATGTATTTTAAACGTAAAATATTTTACGAACTTTTTATATTTCAGAAATAAATTTAAGAATACATAGGTAACTTATGATCTTATTCTTTTCATTCGTATATTTAGTTCTAATTAAATAACTTACCAATAAGAACAACTTCAGTTATCCATTGCACTACTGTGGCACTAAAAATCAGTCAGAAAAAGTTACAGCTTACACAGATCAAAATTTACATATTTTCAAATTTATTTTCACAATAAAAGCTTTGTTTCACTTAATTATATTTAAATTGATAACAACATTACAATCTTGGCCAATTTTTCATTGGTTTATACTTATTTCTAATGTTTTATGGTTAGATGTGAGTGTTTATGCAACAATTTCGCGCGAAGTGCATTACGACGCTTATAATATGCAGGTGGTGATTGCCTTTCACGCCACTCTTGAAACTGACGATGTCGTCGCGACGACACCCAGCAGGACGGCACACAACACTAAGCGCATGCGGTGCTGCAAAAGCTTTATTGTGAAAGTCGTGCAGCGCGAGATACTAGATAAAGATAACATTGTAGTCAATGTGCAGTTTGTTGTAAAAAGCAAATAGAGAGCAATATATTGACAAATAAGATAAGCAAGTTTTTAACTTTTTCTCGAATTTAAATATATATCAATAAATTACTGTCTTAAAATTTGTGCTAAATAAGAACCTCTAATATTAAATTAAAAAGTCAGCGTCAGAGACATAAAACGAAATAAAAACAGAGACGAATAACGAAATTAAGTGAAATTTTTGCGAGCTCGAAAACAAAATTGGAAACGTTACTATAATTTTTTATTTCAATAATAAACAGACGAAACAAAAATGTTCAATAACGTTTTTTCTTTTGTATCTCAAGTCACATATTTAGCGTACTGAATTTTGAAACTAAAACTCGTATATGCACAACTCCGTAAAACACAAATGCCAACATGCGCACCAACATCAGAAGTTCAAACATAAAACTTTGTATTATTGCTGTTTATGTAAAATTCCGAGATTAAAAATTGGTTTAATCTGAACATTTTAGTTGCGGCACATCATATTTTACCAATAAAACCAATTAAAAATTTTGTTAATAGGATTCTCCCAAATTAAAATAAATAATATACAATTTTAAATTTCAACCCTTTTAAAATTTAACAAGCGTTAAATGATCGCAATTTCAGATTTATTCTATTATATTATACAGTATATTATAATTATGGTGACATTTTATTTAGAAGCCGATTCGGTGTTGTTCGAGTTTAATTAAAGTTTTTCTTAATTTCTCTTTGAAGATATTTGAAAATTTTATCTTTAATTTAAAGATTAAAAAAGAGATTATTTATTTATTTATTTATTTAAGAATTTACGGGCAATTAGCCCTTTATTACACATTTTACAGTGGTTATTACATAAAAAAATATAGCAAGTTCTGCAGAGACATTAACAATACATAATTATTCATGAACATCGAAATCATACAAAGATAAAATCATAAATCATAACGGGACATTTGATGTCTTACACATTGACGGGGATTAAACATACAAAAGCAGGCTATACTATGTGAAAGTATTTCTCGAATCCATTACGACACCCAAGCGTCGCCTATACTGGGAGAGACTCACACCGAAGAAATCTACAGATTCCCCCAGTTCATTACCCCACCTCATCATCCTAGACAAGGGACTGTAATATGCATAATTAGTGGAATGACACCTGAGAAAGAACAGATTCTGAGATCTGGTGCCCATAAATGGTACTCGAAACGCCACAAGTTTAAGCAAGTCCGCACATATGACAATTGAGTTGATAAGCTTGAAAAGGAAAACCAAATCCGAACTCATGCGGCGCAAGCGCAAGGGAACCAGGCCCATGCCATTCATCACCTCATTTACAGGACAATCCCGATATGAGTACCCCAGTCTGTGAGCTAATAATCTAATAAATTTAGTCTGCACCCTCTCTATCCTAGCGACGTGAACAGCGTAGTGAGGAGACCATACGACTGAGCAATACTCCAAAATGGGTCGGACCAATGCACAGAACAGCATTTTGAAGGTGTCAATTTTTGTAAAATCCCTTGTGACTCTTAAGACAAAATATTGCAGCCTCATAGATCTTTGAACGATGGCACTGATGTAATCCCTAAATGAGAGCTCCGAGTCAAGATCAAGCCCAAAAAAAAATAATCATAGAATAGAGAGTTTCTGGTTCTGCTAAACGTAACAGTCCTACACTTGCTAACATTCATAGTCATAAGATTAACCTGGCACCACCTCTCCAGCAAGAGCAAATCATTCTCGATAGCAACACAATCATAAACTGATCTAACCCGCAAGAAAATCTTTAAGTCGTCGGCAAAAATCAGATACTTAACAACTCTAAAGGCTGCTCCAATGTCATTCACAAACAGTGTAAACAAGAAAGGAGCCATTTTTGAGCCCTGGGGCACACCCGACAGCGTCAAAACCTCAGAGGACAGCGAGAAACCCACCCTGACGCAAAGTCTTCTATTGCTCAGGTAGCTCAGGTAGATTGCTCAGGTTTAATAAACATCCGAGAAATATTGATTAAAATTGGAATTTTACACAGGAGCTATATAGGTAGATAAAGAAAATTTTGAGAAACAAAAAAGAAGAATAAAATATTAACAGAAGCGAAAAAAAAATTTCAAAATTTTAAGCTACTATATTTTAAAAATAAAACAAAAATTTAGCACATATAAGCAATATCAGTTGCGTTTCAATAATTGAAACAATACAATAATTACTGTATTTCATTTATTTAATTTCTTTTTATTCATCAGTTTCATTTATTTAAATTAAAAATAAATTTAAAAAGAGATTCAAAGTTGAAATTGGTGAATACTCTATTTTAAGAAAACAACATAGCAATATTTTGACTTTAATAAATTTCAAATATTTAAAAAATTATTAAATTTATTTTTATTCTAAAGTGTCTTAGTATATAACATTTACTTCCTTTGCTATTTGTGCGGACATGCGGTATCGGCTACAAAGTAAAAAATTATAAGAGTTCATTTTCTTTTTAATTTTTAATATTTAAATTTCTGTTCTGTAATTGATCAATTTATAATTTTATTCGTTAAATTTCTTATTACTTTTTTTCATTTGACTACTCTTTATCAAGATTGAAATTTTTATCCTCTTACTTTTTTATGACATTTGCTCTACAACTACTGTTTTATTCTTCAATCTTCTTTCCATCAATTTATCACTCCACTTTCATCTTTTAAATCAAATAAAGAGATTTCATTTAAAATAAGTTTTCGCTGAAATATGTTGAAACTCGTATTTTAGAATACTAATTCAGAAAAAATTCTGACGCTTGATAGCAGCATTTTGAGATTTCAAAATAAATTATGTTATTCTCAAAATCTAAATAATTTCCGAAGACCAAAAATATTGCAATATTTTTGAAAAAAAATTAATCATTTTTTCCAAAACCTACTTTTTTTCTAAAAATTTAATGTTTTGAGAAAATATTTACTCTACTTGTCTACTAAATTTCAATATGAATTTATTATTAATTTCGGAAATATTAAATTGATAACCAAACCCATATCAAATTATGTAGGCTGGCGGCGTGCATGTTGTAGAATTTTTTTCCACTAAAATATCTTATTGTAAAATGAGAAAACCCGTATTATTTTTACTTTAAAAAAGATCCCAACACCAATTCTAAAATTCGGTGTATAACATAACAAAAATTACTACCAATTCGGTAATTTGGAGCTTTTGGAAAGATTTTTTTCTCTTACGTCTTTATGTAAAAAAAAAACTTTGTATAAATTAAACTTAAAAACAATAACCAAAAATTGATAGCAAGTGCAGAAGAAGCCAAACAATAGTGTGGGGAGGGAAAATAAGAATCTACAAATTTTTAAAGTAATAAGAACCTCATTTAATCTAACTTTTTCAGTTACTTTTTATAAAGATTTTAATAGAAAAATCAAAACTATTATACGCTATATACATCAGGAAAATTGAAATGGTCTAGTTTTATTTCCAACTAGCGCGTATTCAGTTACAATACAAGGAAATGCTGAAAAGTAAAAATAATTAAAATTTACAATAAATTGCAATCACCACTACGATAACTTTTTACTGTGGCACTAAAGAAGAATGTTATTCTTTTGGTTGTACTTCTTCGCGAGTGTTAAATGATGAAATAAACTGAGTTTTTAAATCTTATATTTTTTATTCACACTATGAATAAAATGTGAATAAAACACTGTGAATAATTGTGAATAACTACAAGATTTAAAAACACAGTTTTATTTCACCATTTAACATCGGCGAAGAAGTACAACCAAAAGAATAATATAAAAACACATTTCGCTTAACGATCAAAAACTTCATCATCAAAGAAGAAGTTGAAAAGTATATTAGTTAACAACCCCGTCTACAGAATGGAAGATTACTTCTCGATGAACTTTAAAATGCTATCAGCTGAAAACATTGTTCCAGGGTTGGAATGAAAATCAGCACTGAGTGATCTCCACCTTTTATACCTATCTTTTAGTACTTTTGTAAAGGTTAAATCTTTGGTATAATAAAGTATAAATCATTATTATTATTATTTTTATAAATGCGTGCCTAAATCCACCTCTATTTAAATCTTATTGAAATAAAAATTATTCTTTATTATAACCTGTAGCCAGCACGTATTTGTGAAATATTGCCACAGTTCTTTCAAAAAAAAGATAACATTATTACTTGATCTATTATACTAAATCTTGTTATTTTGTAATTAATTAATAATGAAATTTTAATTTAGAAGATAGAGGTAAGTACTGCTTTTTGCTACATCAATTAATTTTAATAAAAATTTCAGATCTTGTTAAAATAAATAATATTTTATATTACTTTATAATAGTATACTTACTAAATTCAATTTTAAATTATTTTATCAATATTATGAAAAATGTCCAATTACATTAAATCGTATTGGTAATAAAAAATATAATGGTCGGGTGGGTAGAATCGTACAAATACCTACAATACTAATTGCAAAATAAAGTAAGAAATAGCCTCATGATAGTATTTTATTCGCAATCAATTAGTATTCGACCAATTCCTAAATTTTAATAAGATCGGAAACAATTTATTTATTATTTACTTTCACCTGCCAACCAATCGGAAAACAATTTTGTTTTACTTTTCAACCTACCGGTCAGAAAGTGATCACTTCCGACCATAAAAAAAAATTATGAAATTAAAGCAAGTTTAACAAAATTATTAATTTTAATTAATTATTTACTATTAATTTATCATATTATCTGATTGTGAATAAAATAGTATACCTATAGTATAGTAGTAATAGTATAGAATAAAATAGTAATACCTCAGTGTCAAGCTTCATACTTTAAACTATCGCTGTTAAACTATCTAACTAATAAACAATTTTCAATTTTCAGCCTCAACATATAATATTACATAATCACTAGTTAGAAACTCAAAATGCTGAATAAAATAGAGAAATTTAAGCACAAATTTCCAAATGAGTGCGGTTCAGTAATCATTTTGCACTTTTTAATTTAATTTAAATTTTAATATAATATTTATAATTAACGCTATAAACTATTATAATTTCATTAGAAAATTCAAAATTCAAACTTTAACAAAAAATTAAGATAGAAAAGTTGGAAAAAGTGGCATGAGGTGCTTAAATATTTTCTAGGGTTTTCGATGATTATTTTCATATAGAAGCTTTAGTCGGGACAGGAATCACTGTGAAACCTTTACGAAATAATCTCGAAACTGTTAGCACCGTAAAGCCTCGTAGTCCAAGTGTTTAGTTGCCATCTGCATGTGTGTTTCCGAGTTGAAAGAACTGCTTCTGCAGTAACTAACCATAGGGTTTTGGGTGTGTATTGTAGAAGGAGTATCTTCTATCTTCAATGATAGATCACGCAACCAAAAATCAATTTGTTAACTTGATTTATTAAAACAGAATTAAAATTAATTATTGTTAAAATTAAAAAACTACAAACTTTATTTTAGATTCAAATGTATTGCTCTGTAAACTTTTCGTACTATCTAATATTTAATATTACATTTTATTAATGTGGTTTTTGCTTGTTACACTTATGTACTGTTGTGTCCACATCAAGTGATAAGAGGTGGGTTGCCTATTTTAGAAATAAAACATTGACCTGAGGAACAATAAAGGCAGGACTTTACGTTCGCACTCTAAGTTGCATCCATTGATGCGCGATTGATTATGTTCGTTATGTTAAGATATTTTATTTAGTTTAAGTTGTTTTACTTATATTTTATTTTTAATTGTTTGAAATTTATATGTATTTTTATTTTTAACTGTTTGAAATCGTTTTGACTCACCAACAAGTAAGTCAGCACAACTCGACAAGCAGTAACATTGATTTTCTTGAATTAAAATAAATCTCAAACCTAGATTAAATTTGAAAAAAGAGAATTGGTGGAGAACCAATGAAAAAGATTAGCAGCAAAAAACGTTGAAAATAGAATAATAAACAAACAGACATGGAGATGAGTTATCATTTAAGCGCGGTCGAATGCAGTCGTGTCGAATTAAATTAATAAGCGCATGTCGAGAAAGTTTGTGAAGAATTTGAATTGTTTGGGTAATTTGCTCAATAGGCCAAGAGGCCAATTTATTTCCGAGTGTGGAAACCATCATCGCCACGCACTTAAATAAAGTGAGAATCCCGCGTTTATGCAGAAGATAACAAAAGGGAATAAAAAATATTTCGGTCCAGAGGCAATCCAGTGAAGTAGGTGCCTACAATAAAGTTAAGATTAGTGAAGAAGAAATCCCGTGCAAGGGAGAGTTAATTTGTTCCTCGAACACGTGCTGGCCTGCGAGTTGCGTGAGTCCTGTTTTTGTTATTATTGCTTATTACTTAGATTACAAAATAAATATAATTTTATATCGTCAATTGTTTTATTGTCTTCCCATTTCTTTCGAAAAATCATACGATCTATATGAGCAAAAAGTAAATTAAGTAGTGAACCAACTGCAGTACATTATATTTTTACATGGTTTTAGTTAACTATCGATCACTGATGTGATCAGCTACCTATGCAAACGTGATTGTAATATTCATATTAACAAATTGTTAACATGTGGATTGCAGTAGCACAAAGTACAAGTTTAATTCATTTTTAAAAGGCAGCATATCAGGTTTTTATATTATTATAAAAATGATGCTTTATTTTATTAACATTTTATATTTTATTTTATATTAACTATAATTTATTTAAATTAATTATTCGTGTGAAGCAACAAGATCGGCTTATGGGTAAAAGTATTCTAATGCAATTCTTATTTGGAAACTCTTATTTGGAAACTGTAAAATACAATAAATTGGATTGTTGTAAGTTGTGATGGAGAATTTAAGCAAAGCAGTGCTATAACCGACCATTAATCGCTGACCATTCGCCGACCATTCCTTCATTTCAAACATGAAATAGTAAAATATTTTTTAAATTCTACGTCTATTTATTTTATGTATCAAAGTAATTCGAAAGTAATTATTAAATCTGCATTATTGGATTAAATTGATAATTAGAAAATTTGCTATATATCAGAACACTCTGTACAAGCATTAATTGTACAACGCATAATTATCGGTGTTTTGCAATATTTTCTAGAATTTCCTAATCTGATTGTTTTTATTATTATTATACTAATAATTTTATGTTATCAGTTATTAAATTTAGCATAATGAATAATGTACATAGAAAAAAATGTTATATTAAATTCATAGAATATTAAATTTGCAATATGAAGGTAATAAAACATAAAATTTACAATGGTTATGAGTTAAAGCTTGAAAGCAAAAAATCTGAATATTTGTCATCTATAGGAAAATTTCGAGTCGAATAAATATTAAAATTCAGTTGCCAGATAGACTCAATAAGGTGACATAGTAAGGATTCGGCCTGACGCATGAGACAAATCCTATTTCTTCCAGTAGCACCTTCCGTCACAGGGTGAATACGTGCGTCCCTCGTTCAATATTACTATCCCACGTTTCCAGTTTTCTGCCATCCGCAAATCTTGTTCCTAGCCAGATTACCAGAGTAATTTAGACTGTTCGCACGGATTCCTCTTCTATCCTTAAAAAAAACTTAAATTTTAAATTTACGATTTTTATTATGTTTGCATTAGTCTTCTGCTTAGCTGCCATCTTTTTATTCCAATAATAACTTAATTTCAGCTAACCTTAATTGAATTTACAATAACATGAAAAATATTTTAAACTGACAATGAATCATTTTATTTATAAATAATAATTTCTGTAAATTGTTATTTCATTAAAATTTTAAATTTATCACTCAAAACAAAATTTATTTTATTTGTTTAAATTATTTTTTTTTTTTTAAGTTTTGAGTGCATCAACAACTTGGTTATTAGCACTTATATACATTGTGGAATAATTAATTATATAATAAATTAATTTATTTGTAATTTAAATAACAAAACTTTCAGATAGTTCAATTTTTAAGATAAAAAGAAATTTTCATTATCGCAGAAAGTAATAATATAGAATATATTGTGTATTTTTAAATGTCTAGCTAATATTAAAAGTTTTGTTCCAAAAACTAATAAAATACAAAACCAGAAAACTTTTAAAACATCAATCAATTATCAATATTTTGTTAATTGTAAAGTTTAGGCCCAAGAGATTTCAAGCTGAATTTAATACCTAATATTTAATGTACAAGTTAATTTTCTAACTGAAATGATTAAACTTTCCCGTTGAAAGTTTTGTTGAAAGTAATAATTTTTATGAGAGTGCATATTTGTATAGTAAAACTCAGAACCGTAATTATATAAGCAAGTTCATGATAAAATATGCTCTTAAAATTACTTGGATATAAGTAATTATTTTTTGTTACTACAAAATTAAATTAAGCAGTTTTTAAAAATTTTGTAGGTCCAAAGCCGAGGCATTATCACAATAAATAATATTATTGATTAACTTTTTCAATATCATGTTTATGTCCAACTGTTACATTTAAACAATATTGTGTTATTTGAGGAAATTATACCATAACATTTTTTTTTACTTTGTTTTCACGATTTCCTAATAATTTACATAAAAATAATATTTTTTTTAATTCGAGCGTTTCTATTTTTATTATATAAAAATGTTTTTATGCGCTGCTAAACAGCAATACATTGTTTATTATATTTTAAAATTATTATTGACAATAAATTCTGTTACAGCAATTTTTTACCAATAAGCATTATAGTCCGGTCAATCTAAACATTCGAAGGTACAATAATTCCCAAAAAGCTGAAAATTGGTAAAATTGTTCAAAACATAATTATAAATGAAATTTGAAAAGTCCTCATTGATCCGGTACGTAGAAAAAAATGTATGCGAGATCAAAGCTCAAAAAAATTGGTTTTTCGCAATTTTCAGCAAAACGGTAAGTTTTATCATAAAATTATTTCAGACAAAAATTGTAGATCATGTAATTATCTATAAAAAATGTATCAATACTTTTTTTCCTAAGAATAGAGTTTATGAATGTTTTCACGTTTATGCAATCGTTTCTGTTGGTCTTTCGCATCACAAAAAAAAATGAAAAAAGAGTGTTGATGAAAAGTTCAGTGCCGGCTACAAACAATATTCTCGTAAAAACGATGAAGACAACGTCCAGGACAATGACAGGTTTGACGACGATGTTAATTCGAATGGCGATGATGATGAACTACATTGCTTTCAGGCAGAAGATGATATGGAACAAAGTTTCGTTAGGTTAGACTTGTCTGCTGCTCTTAGTTTCAGATACAAATAAAGTAGATCATGTTTTTTTATCTCATAATTCTATGAATTTTTCTTATTCCAGATTTTAAAATAAATTTTGTTTTTTTTTCGTATTTGTACTCTTTTTTCTCTTAATTTTTAGTGAACCTTTTTTTAAACAAGTTATGACTTTGGTTTTCACCATGTGAAAGACCATCTCAAGCTCAATCCGAATCGGCAAAAAACTGAAAAATGAGTTTTTAACACCTAAGACTCTTTTCTTCGTAGACCAAGTCACATATATTAAATATAATTGAATATAATATAATTAATATAATATAATAATTAAAATATTTTTACTTATATTACAGCTTCAGTGATGTATGTATTGTCGTGTAACCGATTTGATTACGGGGATACAAGCATAAAATGTTAATTTAAAATCATAGGTTCAGTTCCCGTAACATTTAAAAATTTTTGTAAAAATTTAGAATTAAAATAAATTTGTATAAGAAAAAGGGCGAACCTGCGTAAAGAGTCCGGCCGGAGAAACAAAGAAAGGCGGACGAGATTTTTGTAAAACGGCGTTAAAATTTAAGTTGATGAGTTTTTTTTTGTAAAATTGGTTTTAAAATAAATTTTGAGTTATTTGAAGATTTTTCGAAGTGATTAATTTTTCTTGAAGGAAGTGAACCCAACAACTGAGAAAGTCTCATCTCTCCGCTGAAAGGTGTTGTGTAAGAACATATTGGTATTTTTTTAAAAATTGACACAACATCTAATTGGCGCCCAACGTCGGGCAGAATTTGATTTAATTACATCTATTTTTTTTTTGAGCCCGTACGGTGAGGCGAATTTTTGCATTGCAACTTTTATCTGCGAAAATGGAAATGGCATATTGGATGGCAAATTTGCAAAAACTTATCATGGAAAATAACAAAAAATTTCTAAAAGACAAAGAGGAACAAAGAAGAGAAAGGCAACAAGACAAAGAAGATAAAAAAAAGGACACAAAAGAAATGATGGAGTACTTAGAGAAAAATAAAAAAGAAATCATACAAATCTTTGATCAAAAATTTCAGGTTATAGAGAAAAATCTAGAAGCCACTAACACAAGGGTGGATAAGGTAGAAAGTGAGGTGATTCATTTAAAAGAATGCGTGATAATGAAAAATCAATTAGAACTAGAATTAGAACAACAAGAAGCCAAAAGATTGGTAATTGAAAAATTAGAAATTGAATTTGAAGCTTAGAAATTAAAGAAATTTAATTAGAAATTAAAAGATTAAAAATGGAATCTGGAAAATTAGAAATTACAAAACTAAAATCAGAAAAACAAGGAGCTGTATAGATAGAATCTGGTAAGTTGGAAATTATAAAATTAGAATCTGAAATATTGGAAATTATAAAGCAAGAAACCGAAAAACAAGAAGCTGTAAAATTGGAAACGAATGAAACTGAAAATACTAATGAAAATAAAATTGATGACTTGAAAGAAAGCGAAGGTGATGTAGAAAAGGCAACAAAGGCTGAAATAATTGAAAAGTCGACAAAATTACCATCGGAAAATGAAGTTGAAGTTAAGGAAGAAGAAAAAAAGATTTGGAAGTTTTGGACAAGTCGGGGGCGACAGAAGAAGATTCCGGAAAGTTGGACGCCTGGCATGAAAATAATTCTTTGGAAAGTGAGAAAAGAGAAATGAATAAAAACATTAGGAGATTTGGATGAGAAGTCAAGCTTGAAAGGCTCAAAAGAAATAAGCGTTTTTTTTAAATTTTGAATTTATTTTTATTTCAACTGTTTAATATTGTAAATAATTTATTTTTATAAATTTGATAATTTCTTTTGTAGCACGACATGGAATTTGCGAATTTTCGTTCTAGGCTGCGCCCATAACTCCAATTCGCAACGGGGACATTAAGATGTCGTGAAACAAAATATTTCGACCCACCCTGTGCTAAATTGTAAAAATTTCATTTTTAAACGTTGAAATTGGAAGAGTGGGGAGAAAGGATAAAAATACGGGGCTTCTTTGGCCAAGTATGGCCGACAGCGGGTGCGTGATTTTGCATGCCCGCTGAATTTGATTTTTAATACGCTGAGTTTTGATATTATTTTGAATTTGTGAGTAATAATTTTGATTTTGATTTAAATAAAGTGAATTTGGTGCGAGTGCATTATTGCGCTTTTTTGGATGATAATTTTTGATATTTTGGAATTAATTTAGATATTTTTTTGATGAGTGGCTACTGAACTATAATTAATTTGATTTGGAAAAGAAGAAATTCAAATTGTAAATTTGAATTTGCATTGTGAAGTTGGAAATTAAAATTTTTTGTAGTGCGAACTTGTGGCCAGATAGATAAGCCGACGTTTTGGATAAGGATAAATTTAAAAGTACGAGCCTAATAAAATTTTATATTACATTGGATATAATTTGAATTTGGATAATTTATTTTAGAAGAAGAATTATTTTGGAGTATTTAATTTTTTTTTGCATTGAAGAAAATTTTTTAGTTGATTGTGAAAACACAAGAATCCTTTGACCCTTGAAAATTACCAATTGCTCCCGAAATTCAGAGTAACCCGAGGTAGAAAAGTGTTTGGAAATTTTCTACGAAAATACCATAACAGTATATACGTGGAGTACTTATACATATGATGACGTTTACAACTTTTCCAACTTTTAGAATCGTTTTATCTCAGAAACGGAGGCTCTTAAAAAAGAAGTATTTATTTATTTTTTATAGATAATTATATGATCTACAATTTTTGTCTAAACTAATTTTATGATAAAACTTACCGTTTTGCAGAAAATCGCGAAAACCCAATTTTTTTTACTTTTGACCTCGAATAAATTTTTTTCCACGTACCGGATCGATGAGGACTTTTTAAATTTCATTTATAATTATGTTTTGAACAATTTTACTAATTTTCAGCTTTTTGAGAATTACTGTACCTTCACTCTTATTTTTTGTACTAATTTGACCGGACTAATTAAGGTAGCAGCAATAAATTGTGCCAAAAACATTCCGAGTTGTTGCACGAAGGCAGCCAGTACTGAGTGGAGACAAAAATTCAAAAATATCAAACAAAAAAGATTGCACTAATACATTTACAATGTAGGTTTTTCATAAATCTTATTCGAGCCAATGATCAAATTTAATTAGTGGCATTTAGTGATTTTAGAGTCGCCTAATACTTTAAATATACGTGGTGCAAATCAACTTTATTATATTTTGAAAAAAGTGTAGCATACCACACTTTAAATTTATTTAAATTTTAAATAAAAAATTAAAGTGTGTGAAAAAAAACTTACTAAAAAAATATTTTTTTTTTAATACAAAATAAAACATATTTTTAAAAAGAAGGCTGACTTGACGGACATTACTTTTTGTAGAACGTCTTTAGTTGTCAGATCAGGTTATAATTTACCAAGTTTATACATAATTTTGTGTAAAATTTTATAAAATTATAGAATTAATTTAAAAAATTTGCAAGTGAACTTAGATTAATTTAAATTTGTACCTTGAGGTCAAAATAAGTTAACTAAACTTGTAAATAGAACACATAAAATATACGTGAGAAGGTTATGGCAAAACCCTTGAAAATATACTATGTCCAAATAGTACGTTCATGGTTATCCATACTAATTAAATCCTACTTTTTCTTTTAAATCTTCTTGATTTATATTTTTTTTTTCACGGAGATGCAGAAACTTTGTCATCCCCGCTGCATGCTTTTCTTTCATCGGTGGTAGGAGAAGTTTGACTTTCTTCTTTTTTATTTTTCCTTTAAGGATATCGATAAACATTGACATTGACGATAAACATAAACATGATAAATATTTTTTCTAAAATTAAAAATAAACCAAACTAAAAATAAAAATAGATTATAAATAATTGCACGGCATAGGTATAACAATAATACTGAAAGTCGTGTTTGGCCACATTAGATTGTTTTACTTGATCGCTACGTATAATAAAAATGGTTTATTATAATAAATTTCAATTTTACTTTTACTTGTAATGGTCGATAATTATTATTTATCAACAACAGATTGCATAATTTTTAAATACGTAATTTAATTTAATTATCTTGGTAATATTAATTTGGTAAACATTTTTCAAGATAACCTTGGGTCATAGAGGTCTCCTTATATTTCTTATAATTCTATGTTGCAAAGTTTAACAATTTCAGTAAATTATTTTATATCGTTTAAATCAAATTTTATTTAAAACAAGAAATATAGCAACACTGTACAAAAATATCTATGAAGTAGTCATTGTCTGTCCAGTTCCACTTTGAACGGCGTGTAAGAACTTTAATTTCTAAAATTTAAATTTTGGTAAGTACGTACATACATTTTTGAACAAAGAACTTTTTTATATTTTACTCGCAAAATCTAACTCGGTTAACTAAGCATTGAAGGGAATGACAGGAGTATATAAATTTAAAATGCGTATATTACTTTTTAAACTTTGTTTTTCTATATTTTAGTGGCAATACGTTGCTTTTGAAGTCAAAGGCTATCAATTTACATTTCAAAGCAAGTGTCATATAGATTGCTTTACGTTTTATCAAATTTTAAATTTTTATTTAATATTGAACGTATAAAAACGATATGTGCCTTTTTTGTATTAAAAATCTCATTTCATATATAAGACTTTATTGCAAGTCTATATATTAATTTAAATTCAAAAATATTTCCAAAATAAGTTTTACACATTATACTGTAGCGTTTTACAATAAATTATACAGCAGGGTAATAAAAAAAGCATGCATTAAATAAAAAGGCTTTTTTCGTAGGTTTACTTTTAAAAACTGTCAGAAATTTCCCGACAACCCATCAACAAGTTTTGAGAAACCTACGATTATTGTTTGTTCATTTCAGCTACACGATTTTCCTTTCAATTTTAATATGAACAAGTTTGTTCTTAGTCATTATCTAGTTTCTAGTAAACAGAAAACATATAATTTTTTCTTTGCATATTTTTCTGCAGCTTCGTCTGGGTTTATTGTAAATTATTTCATCAAATACTAGATACTTAAGGTTCGGTTATACGGAACCAAGAATTATTCAATTTTGAATTTTACTGTTAATTTCACAACAGTTAAATTACGTACCTCGTGTGTTGCAATGTTGATCACCTGCATGGGAAATTAATTAAGTATAAGGAAGGTACGGTGACGCATGTTAAATAATGCCTAGCCAACCACTATATATTTGCAAAGTTGAATAATGTATCATCTTGGGGATACAGGAAAATTATTTACTTTGTACAAAGTAATAACAAAACGAAAGCGCAAGTCTTCATATAAAGTTTTGTTCTAGTATATGAATTGCAACAAACTTGGTTAATTTATGGTTACAAATGTTTTTAGAATTTGCAAAGCAAATACAAAAACGTCTATCTTAACATTTTATATACAAATAACACTACATAATAATTAATAATAAAGTAAATAAATAGAAAATATAACAAAAATAAAAAGTTAAAAATTTTTAATCGAAATTTTCAAAAATAATTGAACAAATAATAATTTAGCATTTAAAATTGTAAACCTTTTAATAAAAATTATATTATTATTAAATTATATCATATATTCAGAATTTAAATATATTAATAAAAAAGAATTATTCAAGGTTTGAATAAATAAAGAATAATTAATTAAATAGTCATTTTTAAAAAACACCATAACTTGTAAACAAAGAATTTCACGACTAGAATGATAAATTACATTCAAAATAAATTATTTTAAATTTTTATTCGATATCATTAAATATCAAAAACCTAAAATTTCGATATAACCCTTCGTGTAGGTGCATCAAAAATTATGTTAATGTTTCATGTAAAACCTAATTTTTGAACAATTATTTAAAACAACGCTTGGTTAACTTTGGGGTGGTATTTAAAAAAGTATCATGTAACAAATAATTCAAGATTTAAAGTTTAAACTGGAAAGTTGGAAATAGTCCAGTAAATCCGATTAGTTAGGTTATCTGAACCACCATGGAACAACATAGTTTGGAAACATAATATATAAATCAAAATAGTTATTAAAAAAAGTTTTAAAAAAGTCTTCACCTACTGGAAACACTAATTTACTGTAGTAGAAAAGGGTACATCAAACGCTTAGTATCGACCGGTTTCGGTTATTTATTATCCATCCTCAGGATACAGTGTCAGCAAAAGACTAAACTTTGCAAAATCTATTATAATACAGGTTAAAATTTAAAAAAAAAATTGAATGTGCTTATTTGCTTAGAAATTCTAATTTTTTTTATCTATTCACTCGTATATGCATGCCTATACATATTATTTAGTGTCTGGGTTAGCTCTAATTTTCTCACCGTACTCATTTTCTTATTTTCTCTTTTCAAATTTTACGAGGTCTAATTTATTCTTCTATCGATTTATATTTAAGTAATTTTAATTAAGTAATAAATTACAGTAAATTATAAAAACCAATGAAGTTAAAGAACATAATTAAAAACTAGTGGAACATTTAAATATTATAATATGTTTTTTTACATACTTGTTATGTAATTTGTTGAAAACAACAGAAAAACTGTAAAGAAAAGAATACAGAGCGACCTTATATTTAAAATGCTGCCCAAATTACAACAAAAAAGATTACATTATACAAAATTATATATCTAAAGATGAATAATTTTATAAAAATTAATTGTGCTACAAAATAGTCGCTAACAGTTCGTCGTCAAAAACCATTTCGGCATCAAAAATTTAGTACTATTGAATTTTTTAATGTTAACAAGGGCATTCTTAGAATTTATTTTACGTGGACCCAGAGATTCGTTTACTTCAACTTTTGTTATTTTGTATATCTGTCGTTTAGGATGAAGTTATACAGGCTAAAGCAATTGCAGTAAAATTTTGTATTTATAATGGCTTATTCCATAAACAAAAAAATGACGAATTCCGGTTTAAACAATTTATTTTACTAAAATAATCATAAGACCCATAGGGAATCTAAAAAGTTATATAAGAGTAGCAGCTGCAGTTATATCTCTATCATTTACTATTATTAAAAACTTATGAGTTTTATATAGCTACCAAGTAATAGTAGTAAAGTAATGTAATAAACTATAATATAATAGTTTATTACATTTAAGATCTTTAACAGGTGCATAATATGGTGATAACTAATAGGTTATTATTAATAATTTATATTATCAAAAGTTTTATAATTTGATAAAAGTGATTTTCAGAAATCTTTATCAAAACAAAAATTATTCATTGGCTATCGTCTTCACGAACATACCCACGTACGTACATACAGACATTTTTCAAAAATATACAAAAATGCTTTAGGAGACCTCAAAACATAAAAATTAGTCAAAATGGTAAAAGATTTCTCTAAAATAAATTTCGGACGTGATAACGTCTTATAAATCGATATACCGACTGCACGCACGAAAAAACATGACTCATTGTCACGTTCCGCCTGAGTCATGCGTGCAAGCGAGAGCGCGGAACAAGCCGATAAAGAGGCACGATCGGCTTACCTCACACATGTCATAACAATGTGCCTAAAATGACAAGGCGGGCTTTTTAAAAGCAGCAATTCAAAAAATTTCATTTATTTGTCCAATTTCGTCATTTCAAATTAACAATTTATTGACATTGATTTGATTTCAGTTTATTTCTATAACTAATTGTTCGTGATTATATTTAAACAAATTAATTAAATTAATTTTACATTTGCAAATTAAATTAATTTTGCAAAAACTGTAAATAATATTTGAAAATTAATGTTTTTAACCAGAGTTTTAAAAATATTTATGTTTTAATGACAAGTTAAAGCAGTGCAAAGGAACATATTATTATATCAAGCAGGTTTTGGCGAACTTTTCAAAAGCATCAGTTTCATGAATTTAATTTATTTGTTCAATTTCATCCTTTTAAATTAACACTCTGTTTACGGACGATAATTTTACGTGATTTTGCGTCATAACAAAACAATTTAATTCAATTCATAAAAGTATGTAATTTTGTATCAATGTTTTCTAGGAGCTAAGTTTATACTTATTATTTTTCTAAAAATATCTTAAATATCAAAGTAATTCGTTTTCTTTTTTAATTTATTTAAAATTTCAGAAAAGAGAAATGATTGATTGATTGTTCAGGTTCTTATCTATCTCATACCCCATTCTCGCATAAAGTGCAATGGTTAGTTTAAATTTTATATCCTTAAATATAAGAGTGTATAAAATGAATATCAAAGTAAAATTATAAAGTTTAATAATTATAAAATTAATGCAATAGTTATTCATGCAACTAGTGAGAAAAGAGTATCATCATCAAATTATTATAAATAATATAAACAGATACTTGACAAATTTAGGATCACTTGTACAGTGTGAGTTTAATTTCGAGATTTGTAAATTTGGTTTAATTTATAAACGATGTTTAAAAACATAGGTGTTGTATAAATGAAGTTTAAGAAGGGTTTAAATAATCTACAGTTTAGTAGTAATTTGTATTGTTGGTATTAAAATTTCTAGGGATTTTGTTTTATATTTAACTAATTTGGTATTATTTACTAACGAGAATATTTTGACATTTGTAAATTGTACAAAGCGTCTGTCTTATTTTGATTTTTTAAATTGTTTAAATGTTGTTTAACAACATTGCTAAACAATAAACTACAATAGTTTAATACTCGTAATATAGTGTAATTTGAAAATTTAGTACAAATTTAAATTTTACCAAGTTTCTTATAAATACTATTATCAAAATAGAATTAAAATTATTTTTTGGCAGATCCTATATTAGAAACTCGAAATCAAATTAAGTTTAATTATTAATATAAGTAAAATTAATATTATGTAGTTTTTTCCACAATAATCAATACTTATTATTAAACTCGCAGATTACAAGATATAGTAACCCACCATGGCACAACCGTTCTGCACCTACTATTAAACTATCACCCATCAAACCATTTTCAAATTTAGTCCTAATTCTAGAGTTATTGAAAATAGTAGAATCATGACTAGAACCTGGTCATCTACAAACTAGATTTCCAATTTTTAATTTTGCATCGCATATAGCTTGCACATTTATTTTCCTAAAAAGTTCATTTTAAAAATACAATATAATGCTTGTGAATATCTAGCTTATGTTTCAACTATAAACTGCTCTTAAACCATCAACTTCGATGGTTTAACTTAAACTTGGTTCAAACCTAGTTTAATAATTTATTAATTATTATTAAATAATTATTATTTAAATATTTATTCTCCTAAAAAGTTCATTTTAAAAATACAATGTAATGCTTGTAAATATCTAGCTTATATTTCAACTATAAACTGCTCTTAAACCATCAACTTCGATGGTTTAACTTAAACTTGGTTCAAACCTAGTTTAATAATTTATTAATTATTATTAAATAATTATTATTTAAATATTTATTCTCTCAAAAAGTTCATTTTAAAAATACAATGTAATGCTTGTGAATATCTAGGTTATGTTTCAACTATAAACTGCTCTTATACCATCAACTTCGATGGTTTAACTTAAACTTGGTTCAAACCTAGTTTAATCCTTAAACTATGACTAAACAAGGTGAAAAAATAGTTAAACCTGGTTTTAAGTTAAATTTGGTTTAAACGACTGTTAAACTAGCACTGTACAAGTGGCCCTTAATGTTAATAAATGTCGGTTAAAATAAAATTAAACTAAAAATTTAAAATAATTCCAATTTTTTTTATCTCAAAAATAATTTAGGATAACATTTTTTATTATACTCTATTGAACTGTTTATTTTGCTTCAGGAAGGTGATCCATAAAATACAATGAAGCTAATTATCGTACTTGCTGTAATAATTGGAGTTTGTGACTTAGGACATGGATATTCAAGTAAGTATACATTTCCTTTTAAAAATTTTATAATAGGTACATAAATCATTTTATTAACGCTAGCTGAACCTATCATGAAATAAATATTAATGTTGCATGAACTATACCGCTGTCCACAGAGAGCAAACAATAGCTTACTAGAAAATAATTTACATTATTGGACACCGCGCCAGGTTTTGGTTACAAATGCTTGTCAGAAGTTTGAAAATATGTATTTAAAATTTTTAGCTATTATGTTTTTGCAATTGTAATATTTTTACAACATATTTTCACAATAATATAAGCGCAAATGCATCAACAGTTGAATGTTTTTGATATTTGATTATCATTAGCAGAATTAATTAGCCGGTGCAAAATGTAGAGCGCTGTTTGGTCCAATTAAAATTTGCAACCATCATTTCGAATTGTATTTTTTAAAAATTTTTTTTATGATGAGTTTATGTAAGACGTAATTTAATTGAACGTCGGAATTCTAAAGATTTCGTTAGTGGATTTATCCCCCTTTTTGATAGATTAAATTACGTCTTGCATAAACCCACCATTAGAATATTTTTTATAAATTTTGTAGATTTTTTAACTATAATTATTATTCGAATAATTAGAATTTTAATAATATGTACAATAACGGTCAAATAATGCATGCTTGGGAAATTGATATATTCATAAAATTGCTAATCATGGGCTTCATAAGATATTTACCGTGCAAACGTAAAATGGGTTTTGCTTTTTTAATAAGTAAAAAATCAATCTTTACAAATAAAATCATAAAAATGAGTTTACATGCCTTGGAGCTTATTGTTAGAATACTTAATGGGATATTCTTGTTCTGTCATTGTGTTTTCAAAAACTACTTCACCATAGAGTATGGTCGAACCTGCACTGATATTGGTTGTGCTCATAACGAAGAATGCGTTTTGAAAGAAGAACCATGTTCTAGAACCGCAAAGCAAAAGAATTGTGGAACGTATGTATTTTTTTAATTTTCTAAAAGTAGAAAATTTAATTCATTTTACGCTAATTAAGGTATCCTGCGTGTCAGCGAATTAGCAATCAACCTCAAACTTGTTCTACTTTTGTTTGCCCACCTACACAAGAATGTCAAATTAAAAATGGTGTACCAAGATGTGTTGCCCAAGGTAAATTTTTATATTTTGCGTCCTACACTAAGCAAAAAATATTTTTGGATGCATAATATCGAATTCAAAAATATTCAACTGTTGGTTTTGGTGTAATTTACTGAAATATCTATCTTATTAATATGAAATTAAAACAACAATTTTTATTAATAATTGTAGCATACGAATCATTTAAGCCTTGTTTTCAGTTACATCTAGAAGACACAAGCGTCTTGTGCAAAACAATAATGTTAATAATTCATCTCACTATGCTCCAAGTGCGCCTCCGTCGCCTGTAAATTCGAATTATCCTGTTTATCCCAATAATAATGGATACTATTCTCAAGGTTCACAAAATTCTGGATTATATCCTAGACTACCTAGCGGTGACGCAGCGTATGGACAATCAACAAGGCCACCTAATATTTATCAAAATGGTCAAAATGCCTATTATCCTAGTCAAACTACTTCAAGACAAAACGTAGCTCAACAAAATACTTATCAGGGTGGTTATCCCAGCTTTTCTAATTATGGGCACCCCGGTAACCAACTTCCTGCAAATCAAAATAATATGTATTACCCATACACTACTCCAATACCGCTGAATGCAGGCTCTAATCAAGGAAACCCCAGTTATTACAATACTCCGCGGTCCAATAGTCAAAGCTATCCTAATCAACCATCATATCCTAATCAAGGTTATCCTACCCAAAGATATCCCAATCAAGGTTATTCTGCGCAAGGATATCCCAATCAAGGATATCCTACCCAAAATTATCCGAGTCAACGGAACCCATATCAATCAAATCCAAATCAAATCTATCCCACACAAGGATATCAAAATCCATATCAACCTTACCCGGCTCCAGCTAATCCTAGATATCCAACACAACAAGGACAATATCCCACACAAGGAAGAGATTCTTCCTATCAACAAAACTATTATAATCAAAATATGAATCGCAATCCACCTCAATCAGAATCATTTTGGGACAAAGTTAAAAGACAGGGATCTAAATTTTTAAAGGACAATTTCAACATTAGTGTTTAAAATTGTATTTTATAAATTCGCTTTCTAATGCATTTGTTACTGCTACAATTATTATAAAAAAAAAACTTGCTAAAAAATTAAATTATTTTTAAATTGAATATTTTTTTGTATAATTACATAATTAAAATACTTTCAGTTTCTTCCGGATCTAGAAGACACAGACGTCAAGCTTATAACCCTAATTATCAATCTGGAGGTGTAGCAACTTATCCAAATACAAATTATCCTGGTTCAAACCACAACCTCAATTCTCTACCAAGTTATCCAAATACCCTTCCAACTTATAATCCAAATCAACAACCGCATTATAATCCAAATCAGCAACCTAATTATAATCCCAATTATAACCCAAATCATTTAAACCAACCACATGTAAATTATAATAACAGCAGACCAGGAATATATCCAAGCCTTACCCCTGTCAATCCACTTCAATATCCTGGACCGCATCCAGGGCAAAATCAAGGAAATCTTCCTGTTTATCATCCAAATACTGGACATAATACTAATACCGGAACTATCGGAGGTCATCCAACTTATCCGAATCCCGGTAATACTAATACTGGTAATGATTTTTACGTTTCCCAAACGCAAGGAAATCGTCCAAATACGGGTACTTATCCAAACACGGGCCCTTATCCAAACACGGGCACAAACCAAGGAATTCATGGACAAACATATCCTATTCAACCTGGTTACCAAGGAGGAAATTATAGAACTAATTATTAATTATTTTAAAGCATTTAAATTTATTTTGAATAATTAATCATAAAAATTATATTCTACATCAATCAATTTTTGTACATCGCATCGTAATGAATAAACTTGTTACTTTTTTAAAACCTTTTTTAACCTAACTATTAATCCTACTGATCCCTTTTAATTTTAACATCAAGCAAATTTTAATTTAAAACTGGCAAAACATTTGTTTGGGGCAAATACAGAAAATCAACGCAATATAAAACAGGTATCGTATTAATAATAGATTAATGTACATTGACAGCAGTCTTTTGGAGTCGGGACTAATTTTCATTAAACAAAGCCGACTCTCAATGCCGCTTCAAATAATTTACAAAAACTTTAGTACAAATTTTAATCAAACATGCTTGTGAGAACTTATTTTAGCTCTCAGGACTAATGTTATAATCTAGCATAAAAATTAAAGCAGAGAGCACACACTCAAAAGTATTCCATACTCTCTAAACGTATCCGGTAGCATAGTTATTCGTAAACCGCCGACGTAATAGTAGATGTAAAAACATTTTTAGAAAAATAAGCCACATTGTTATTTTAGTTTCCAAATAAGCTTCTTTTAAGCACTAGAGCGTAAAAGTGATTATTTTTAAGCACTTTGCAGTTATAAAAATAAGTTTACGACTCGAACATAAGTGTCAATTTGCACAAAATACCCATACAATATGCATTGGGGCATATTTCAGGAAGTCGGCTTAGTTTAACCTTATATCTTTGAGGAGGTAAGTATTGTGGTGATTTTTTGTTCAGTTAACCGACAAGTCCAGACCGTGGTCATTTTATTTGTTTTAAGTACTGCAAATAAGTTACAATTTATTCGGAGGAAAATTAAAAAGGCTAAATTTTATACTTAAACACATTCGCAACACATTTTTTAATTGTAATTTTTATAAACGTTGGAATAAGTGATATTTGTGCAGTGCTTTGAAAACGATCTACGATAAAAGAAAAGAATATTAATTTGTGCAACATCCTGTACGTAGTTGAAGAACTTATGTGGTATAAATTTTCTTAAGGTTGAAACCAGGTCTTCCAGAGCGTTGGATGCGAGTTGGACGCTAAAATTTGCGTAGTGCGTTTTTTAATTTGCGAATAGTATAATTTTTACTTAGAAACTAAGTAAAAATTAGTTTTGGATCCATAAAGTGAATATTTGTGAAGAATTGTCAATTTCAGTAAAGAATTGCAGAAAATATTAAAATTTGAAGACATCGTAATTAAAATTTTACGAAAGTCAACGTTAGAAGAAGACGCCATTTGGAAAAAGCATTGAAAAAATTTGAATGCTAATGCAAATTCACTTACCTACGTTGAATTTAAAGTTGGTTAATTTGGATATTATTGAAAATTGGATCAACGGTTTTGAGATTGATAAATTTCAATCTAATTGAGTTTGGAAATCAATACTACACCAGATGGTCTACAAAAATTTGTTAATTACAACACATGTATTACTCGCTGGTATGGGCGCAAATGGTGATCGACGAGACGAGCCGCTTACACGAACACGCACGAGATTTACACCAGGTATTTCAAAATTTAAATAGCACCATAGTAAAAACGTTTTTATTAATAAAAAACAAAACCTGTATCACATTATAAAATTTTATTATTCGCTATACATTTAAAACATACCGGCAAATGAGTTTGAAATTTAGCAAGGTTTGGAGTAAAGTAAATAAAATTTCAAAATCAGTGGTCGAACATTATTACACTCTAAAGCCTAATAGCGAGATTTGTCGCAACCAAAATTTTTCTTTGAATAAACCAACATTTTTTTGTTATTCAAAAATAAGAGTTTTTATTTGCTCACAAGACAGACGGGGTGACCTACAGGAATTCGCTACTGGGTGTTTCATGCTCTACCGAATCCGCTAAGCTAGTCGAGGAAGTTTTAGGTTGGAAAAGGTTTTTAATAAAATACCACCACAGTATATACCAACGGAAGTAAACAAGCGGTCAAAAATTTAAAACCTGTCAAGCACAAAATATTTGACAAGCTTCTAAAATCTTCAAATTCAATTATTAGATTTTTATTACTATTTGATATGAGTGTTAAAATAATAATCATAATCTACATGTTTATAACATTCCACCCAGGTCACCACTAGTACATACGTCAAATTTTGAATTATAACAAGCAACGTATTTTTTATGAGCACATCATTTCGCCGAACATCCATTATAAAAAAAGCTATCAATACCAATGCTTAAATTTTGATGACATCTCTTTTTCTTTCTAGTAAGTAATCATTTCGGCTGCTTCGTTTCAAAATTGTGCAATTTAAACTTATAGCATTATTCAACTAATTCGTTCAATTAGATAATTCAGTATTTGTTAACAACAAAGTGTGTGTTAATATCTAAAAGTAAATTTCAAATCGATAACTTTTAAGAAATCTGTATTTACACTTACGCTATCTAGAAATGTAAGTTTTAACTTACAAGATAACCTTGTTTTTCGGCCTTGCCTTGATACTTTAATTGTGCTATTTAACAGTTTCAACAGTGTTAAAAGATTTTCGTCTTCTAGTTAGATACAAAGCAATTTTTCGATTACAAATTTTAAACGGTTTCGATCGAGACCATGAACATCATCTTCAGATTCTGCCCATTCTGTTAATTTTTAATAAGAGTCAACTTAGTCAAACGTCAAAACTTTTTCAATTAATACTTCTAATGGATATATCCATTTTTTTTCAAAAATTAAAAATTTTTTTAATTTCCATTAAATACTAGTTAAAAATTTTAATGCCAATGTACGTTCAAAACTTCACAAAGTTAAAACAAATTGTATAAAAGACAGAGTGCGAAATAAAATATTGTAGCTAAAATTGATTTAATTTTAGCTTTGGCAACAGTGTTCTAATATTTCTAGTTGACTTACCACACTCGTTTTTGATGTTAGTGATTGAACAATAAGAGTGGTTTAATTTACTTTTGGGTATGAACAAATTAGCTTATTATTAACAAAATTAACCATTTATATTTCGGTGCGTTACAGTAAATCTCGAAATTATTTTAAATACTTGTGTACATGCGCAATTAATTTTTAAAAACATTTTGAACTTAAAATGTGTCTATACGTAACATATTTATATTTTTTAAGCTTAAAAATAAAATTTATTTTTATTTTCAATCGTATAGGGTTATGGGTATTAAAATAGAATTCATTAAAGGTGGATGTATGCTTTAATTAATTTTTGGCGCGCAATTCTTCGATTTGAAGTACTTCGCTGTTAAATAGCAATTATTTTGAAAATGATGCAAAATTGCAGCGTGCAAATTTTAATTTTTATTAATTACGGGTTTAGAAATTTAAATATTATATAAAATACCCAAGGAGAATTTTTTCAATGTCTCATTTAATAACTATTTTTGATTACTCATTGATTTCTTGTGGTAAAGTTATACTGGGAATTAGGAAATAATTACGTTAATCTGGGTTGTTTATTTATGACGTTCCTTAATCCATTTTCTTCTAATCTAATGCTTTAATAATTAGATGCAATTACTTCGTTTATAAATGATCGTTTAAATGAATTAGCATAATTTTAAATTGCTTAACACAATAGAAGATTTAAAAATTTTATTGATAGCACAATTGTAATCCAACATCGCATGGAGATATTCTAATTCAGCTTATTATTATGAAAATTATTTAATATTATATTTACTTCCAAAATTAATTAAGATAACTTTTTCAGAAATCAAAATGTTGTATTCCTTCCTATTTGTGATAGCACTTACGTCCATTTCTTTGGGAGATGCATATTCTAGTAAGTATTTCTCTTTGTATAAATTTTATTAGAAGACGACCTTGGACGTTTAGTTAAAAATTAATATTTATATTTAATTATAAAGAATAAAAAGCCTTGAAATAATCAAACCGTATTTGAATTGGGATTCCTCAAACTCAAAGGTTTGATTAAATTAAATTGCGGTAAAGTACAAAATGAAGTTACTACATTTTGCTCCTAATTGTAATTTTGTAACCTTTACATGCGCCTAAATGTATATTTAACTACAGAAAGATTTCAAATCCTCGACCCTACTGTAAACTATTACATTAATTAATATTACATTTTCAGAGTACGGTAGAAGTTGTAAAGATATAGGTTGTCAAAATAATGAAGTATGTGTAATGGAAGAAGATCCCTGTGGAATCCATGCAAGAAACGAATGTGGACGATTTCCAACTTGTAAAAAAGTCAGTAATGCAGCTCAAACATGTGCCACTTATTTCTGTCCTCCTTCACAACTTTGTAGAATGGATAATGGAGAACCAAAATGTTTCGACGATCCCGGTAAAAGAACTTGCTCAATTTGTTTAAATAATATTTTGAAGTAAAAACGTTTTAAAAATGTAAATAATCAATTAAAATTTGTTGTTTCAGCCGCAACTGGATCAAAACAAAATAAACAAATTGTACAAAGTTATAATCCAGGTGCACCATTAGGAGAGAATAACAATGCTGGCTTGCCAGGACAATATCCGATTCAAAATTACCCTCCTACTCCCCAATCACCTTATAATCCTCATTATCAACAACCACAGTATCCCCAGTATCCTCAAAATCCTCAGCAATATCCTCCTACTCCAAATTCTCGACTATATCCGAATATTCCGTCGGGAATAAATGGCCAAACAACTCCTCGCCCGAATGTTTATCAACCAGGACAGCAAGTTCATTCTGGAGGAGGCTATCAAGGTGGTGCAATAGGTTCCGGATATCCTGGACAACAAGGCAGATATCCTCAACAAAATGGTTATCCTCAACAAGGTGGTTATCAACCACCAGGTGGTTATCCTCAACAAGGTGGTTATCCGCAACAAGGCGGTTATCCTCAGCAAGGTAATTATAACTATCCCGGTGGATATCCACAACAAGGTTATCCTCAAGGCGGATATCCTTTACAAGGTGGGTATCCGAGACAGAGTAACGGGTATCCAATTCAAGGTGGCGCCTATCCAAACCAAGGATATTCCGGTTATCCCACTCAACGTGGTCAAACAATAAGAGGTAATAATAATCCTGGAAATTATTATGGTCAGCAAAACAAACAATCAGGACAAGAAGGATTTTTGGATAAAATTACGGGTACATTGAAAACTATAGGTACAAATTTCTTGAAAGAAACATTTAACGTGCGGTTGTAAAATAAATAAAAATTCTGTTGCAGGGCTATTCTGGTTTTTCCTAAAATTTGTGATATCCAGAGTTAATAATGCATTTTAAACGTTATTAATATAATTGTCTTGCCTATTAATCGATAACTATTACGCTTGTTGTTAACTAATAAATTTTAAAATGATATTTTTAACATACCTACTAATGTATGGATGCCAAAAGTCATTCCAAGAGCCGAAGATTTCAATATTTTCTTATATCCAATTAAAATAAATTATAGTACCTACTGCAATTAATAATAATCCTGTTAAAGCATATAAACTGTATAATTTTAAAAATCCTTCGAACTATGTACATTTTTGGTAAGTAGTAGCTTTTTAGTTGCTCTTGGTTTTGGTGTGGTTTTCTCTTGATTTCACAAATTTATTTATTAATTCATGTTTTTCTTTTGCGGGAATAGCTCTAACAGCTTTTTTAATTTATTTCTTTTTATTTATGTGTATATACGTAGAATTTTTTCTAATCCAGCTTACTCAAAATACTCATATTGTACAAATCTGCTCTAATTTTATTATTTAATATTTTTGTAATATATTTTATACTTTTATTAATCTGGTTGTTACAAATGATCCTTTAGTGTAAGTTAAATAAAAAGCTTATAAGTTAAAAATTTTTTACAATTAGAATCCTGTTTATTATTTCAATTTATATAAGAAAAATAAACTTCACTTTCTTGTATTTTTAGAAGTCGATCGGCATTTACGGCAGTGCGACTTCTTTTACAAAAACAACTATCCAATTACATCATTTTTAGACATAAATTTCATTCACCAAATTTAAACTTAGCTTTTGCTTTGAGCTATACATGCAATTTTCCCAGCTAAATAAATTTATACTACATAATTTATATTTTAACTGTTCATACAAATTTTATAAAAAAAATTATTGAAATAGGAAAAAATCCGATCAAGTAATCCCGGGACAAGTTTTTTGTAATTTGAATGCGTTGACTTCTTAGTGCAAATCCTATAAATGTTTTACAAGTTACTAGCAATTTATTTTACAGTGCTTAAAGAATTCAACATCAAAAATTTTTTATTTAAACTTTAAAGAATATTTTTCGATTTTTAAAGCTTAAACAAAGCGTAATTACTAATAGATTCACTCACTAAGTGAGTGCTGAATTTTAAAAATTTTGAAAACATTTATGTTTTTAATTAGTATAATCTGTTAAGCGATAGTAATGTAATTTTCTATTTTGTTACTGATTACCAGTTTTGTAGTTCTGAAGAAGCATCAAATAAAGATAAGCGAAACGTCGACAGTAATTATCAATTTAGTGTTTTTATAATATATTGAGATGACCCCAGCTATACAAATCTTCTGTATTTGCTTAATCCCAAGATTATACTTTTAGCTGGGTTTCATCCATTAATTTTAACAATGAGACTTCTTTAATTGCTTAAAAATTGTAAGTTAAATTAAAAATGCTCACTTTTGTTCCTCTTAAATGTGGTGTTGAAGCGCACATGTACTCAGCAGCTGGCCTAACAAATTTGTTGGACTGCACCTTTTGCACATCGACTAAAATTTTCCTAATATTCTTTATCTTTTCCAAGTTATTTAGCACTTCACTTTGTCAATTAAATAAAAAAACAACAAATCAAATCAACTTATTTATTAGTTGATTTATTAACTTTTATAGTTAGTATAGTATAGTTAATTTATTAACTTTTAAAAACAATTAACAATTTTAATTATTGCGAAATGGTGTTTCATCCGCTTGACCATTCGACGTCAAGGCCGTAGCCCAAGTGTCCATGCATCAACCTACTAGCCGTACTCCCTCTAGTCTTTTCTTTTTCGCTCTTCCCACTTTTTTATTTTTTACATAGCAAAACTTAACAACTATTTATTACAATGTGATAAATAAATAAATAATAAAATTGAATTTTAAAATTATTTACAAAATAAATTAATTAATGGTTTTTAGTGTTTCGAAACACAACAATATATTGTCATGTTTCAAAAGTGATCCGGACCCACCCTATACATTTTGGTAAAAATTTATTTTGTATTTAAGTTGTGTTTAAATTTATTTAAGTTGTAAGATTGAAAAATTTATTAGGTGGGTGCCGATCACAGAAAATACGAGGCTTTTTGCCAAAAAAGGCCGCACGAGCTTGTTGTGCGTGTTTTGGCTCTTGAGTTTTTGATAATTTTGAAATCGATTTTGATGCGATTATTTTGCAACTGTAATATTTTATGAATTATTGTTGAAGAGATTATTTGAGAGTAAATTTTGATCGAAAGTTGAATTTTGATTAGTAAATTGGATATTTTGATTTTGGCTATTAAAGAAGAGCTATTTTTTTTGGTGAGCTGTGCTTTTCTTTTATGAATTATTTTTGAAATTTGGAAGCTATTAATTAATTATATGGAAAGTGAATGAAAAATAAAATTTAAAAGACCGGCGAGTGCATTAAACGATATCACGTTTGCTTCATGATAGGAAATCACAAGTTCGATCTTTTAAAGAATTATTAAATTTTTGCATTTAATTTTTGAATTCAAATTATATGCGATTGGAAATGTTAATTTGAATAACTGCCGTAACTGCCATAGGAACCAACTCTTGAGTAGAGCTCAATGCTGCCGACGATTGGAAAGCTGCCCGAGGTAAACTAAAAAAAAGATAGTAAAGGCTTCTTCCGATATTTTTTGGAGAATACCACCACAATATATTTATTTATTTAATTTATATTAATTTATTTTTCGAATTTTAATATTTAAAATTTCTTAAATTATTTACTTTACATTTTATTTTAATTCTAGAATTTACTTTTGGTTTTTATTTCTGTGAACCCAAACAACAAAACGTAAGATCCAGTGATTCAAATTTATTGATTTTTATCTTTGATCGACCACCTTGTCGACGTTTTCTTGTGTTTTCTTTTTATTATTTTTTAATCTCTTTGGCTAAGTTTTCATCGCAATATAACATACATTGAAAACTATTAAGTACAGGTTAATATGAAAATTTGCTGCTACTAGTTTATACCCCCGTCGAAGTTATCACATCCCTTTTGTAGTTCATTGGCCGTCCGCCCACCCTTATAGTTATATACATCTGGAATACTTCCTTCGTCTTTCATTTTCTTTTCTTTTTATACTACTAGTTAAGATTCCCGATAGTGTCATAATCAATAGTATAAACTCTCATTCCATCATTTTTATTATTTTTTTTCTCTCGGCATCGTTAAAAACTTGAACTTATATGTATAATTACATAATATTTTTGTGATTTTTCTTATTTTATTTATTTTTATTTACCTTCATTTCAATTTTGAGATGTAACTTGCATGAAATAGACAAGCATTGTAAATATATTTAAAACAGCTAATCTCTGAATGGGGTCATTTTTAAGGGTGGTATAAATAAATTACTGAAAAACCTAGAACCGTACGGAAGGAATCACTGACAAAATTTGATGTACCTTGGAAAAGAGAAATTCAATAAAATCTTAGAAGTAAGTATAAAAAGCAAAATTGTTTGCTTTTTCTACTTTTTCGAAAGGAAATCTTAAGTTAATCTAGGAGAAAATCTCTCAAGATCTCATGACAGAAAATCTAGTGCCTTTGTTTAATTTAAGTAAACATCCGTTGGAAAAATAGTTTAAAAAAATGAAATCCTTAAATGCAGTGAGTTTCGTGGGATAAAATTAATATTAATTGCTCTAAAACTCAAAATCTTAGAATGTATTCAATTTGAGTTGTTTCCAATTATTTAAAAATATAGGGTAAATGAGAACACAGTTTGGATTTTTATAATTTGTTACAATATTCTGAATTTCACTAACTTTAATTGATTTTTCCAAGATTTTCGACAACCGGATTTTGGCCAAATTTTATAAAAATTAAATTCATGCCCCGAATTAAAATAATTAAACAATTTTGTATTAACTAAATCAACATTTAAGAATTTTTTATTTTGTCTTAATCTGAACTCTTGATAAAAATTGAAGTGAAATAAAGTTTAAAATAAAAAAAAGGGATAAATAATAGGATGTATTTATTATAAATTATACGTGTAAATCAGAAAAATGCTGCATAACACGCTTTTTGAAGTTACCTCTACCATGAGTCGTAGAATTTTATGGTTTAGGACTTTATTGGAAGTTTTTATGTCGTCAGCACTACGTTACCCTTAGGTGTAAATCATAGCAAGACTGAAACAGTAGCTATTCTGCGTTGGAGACACTTTTATAGACTCCGATTTTAGAAGAATCGATGTGTTCTTTAGTACGTTCCGCTCTAAAAGGCTCTAAATGAAGCCGTTCGGTGTAATATAAATACTGGCTTTTATAAATACCAACTCGAGCATTTAATAAAAAAGAAAACAGATTTATGTTTAAAATAAAAATTAACTAAAGTAAATTTGCTAATAAAATTAATTGATATTCTAAATTCGGGGAAGAATACGATCGTGGAAGCGGCTTTGCAGAGAAGGGTTTTAATTAGTTGCGGAGGCAAGTATTAGATCTTACAATTAGGTAATTTAAACCTTATAAAAATAACATAATACAAATGCAGGTTACGAAACTTCCAATTTTAAGCGGAAGTGCGCAAAAGAAAGGCAATTTTCCGTTAGCCTACTCTCCTGCCTCATAAAACCAAACATAAACTCGCGACAAGAACCGCCGTAAATGTGAAATCTTAACTGAAGATAAGAGCACTGGTCTTACACCCTTCTCGCATTCTTATTTCTTTCATCACTTGCTATGACCTTTGTCATAAAAGCTTTCTTTTTAAAGTTTTGAAGCTTCGACGAGCTTAGCTACCGCAAGAGAGTCGTTCAGCAAACTGAGTTTTATATATATTTTTTTCAACTAAGAATCATTACCGCATCATGTCACTTGCATCAAATTAAAATTTCGAATAAGGACATCTTATGTACACTTAACGACCTACAGGATACGCAAGGACGACTTCGCGACCCAAATGTTTATCTCTAACTACTGTTTGGAATACAAAATTGCAATACTTGATAAAATAATATAAAACGCCCTGGAGATTTAATTTGAATAATAAAAAAGAGTTTGTAAATCCACATTATCCTTAAATTGGAAATTACACAATACAGAAACAAATTTAGGTACATCTGTCATAGCAGTTTGTTCCTTGTAACTTTTAATAAAAGTATCACCAACTGCAGTTCCGGTGATAAAAATATTAAAGAAAATTCACATTTTTTGCTTTCAGCTTTTCGCAACGAGTGGTTTATGAGCTGGGACAGTGTACACCCTGGTAGGGAACGTTGTTAGGACGAAGTTGTTCAGAGTCCCGTGGGGTAGGCGGAAACCACTTGTGACGGGGATATGTAATCATTGTGATTAAGTTACCCTAGACCCGTTTATGCGCTATATTACTGAGAACCGTATTGTAATGAAATTTTTATATTAAACCGTATTTTGAGATATTAAACACTTAAGTTTCTAGGTTTCAATTTAAAAGAAACCTTAAAGCGCGGCGCTTGAGAAAATTGCGTCTAAAATAAATAAAAATATGAAGAAGATTTAATAATCAAACCATAAATTTAACAAAATAAAAAAATTAAAGTCTACCTATTTGAATTATACACTTTATAATAAAAACATTCAATTCTTACAAGAACAAATGTTATTGGTAGATATTATAGGTTTACATGGGAGTGAGTTGAACTGTAAATCTAATAATAATTGTTAAATCTCAGATACACCCAAATTAATCGTGTCAGTATTTTAGATAAACCGATAATTGCATTTACAGTTTTTAAAATCAAAACGCACAAATAAAACCCACTGTAAGTACGTCAGACCGTTTCTAGAACATTTGGCCTTGGCGGCCCGCGGCCAAATATAATTTGATCACCTTTTTTGCTCTGCTATCTAGCAAATTGTAAGTTTAAATTATTTAAAAATGAGAAGGGAATCGCAACGTAATTTTTTGTACACTAGATTTCTATTTAAGAATATTCCTGATTCTAAGATTTTATCAAATTTCATAAGAATTTCTTTTCTAGAAGCAAGAAAAACGCATTTTCTACTCGAAAATAAATCTATAGTAGGTACTCTTCAGGATTACTTCTAAGTTTTCTAAGATTTCTTTGACTTTTCTCTGATTTCGTGAGAGATCAAAATCGCGTCATTCGTCAAAGCTTTTATTTATCCATAATTTTTTGTTAGTTTTTTTCATTCAATAATGACTTTAAAATAATAATAATTATTATTAAATAAATTAATTTTATAAAAATTTAACTTTTATTACTTACCAAACCAGGCGAAGTTAAGTTCGGCAACAGCAGTCACAAAATGTTTTATGCAAGGGTGGTTTGCTATTTTCTTATTCGTTTATATAAGAAATTGTAGAAGCTTAATCAATTTTATTCTGTAAAATAATTATGTTTTTCGAAAGTACCGAAATAGCTTTAATATTCTTTAAAAATAAAGTCTTTGTAATTTATATCATTCAATAAACAAACTTTATAATTAACTTTTTTGTGAAAGTAATAAATTGTTTTTCCTAAATCTCTATAACACATAATCAGGGCTGGGCAGTATTTGAAATACATGTATTTGAAATACGTATTTAAAATACATTTTGTATCTTGTATTTGTATTTAAGATACAAATTTTTAATGTATCTTGTATTTTGTATTTACGATACAAATATTTTCTGTATCTTGTATTTTGTATTTTGTATCTTATATCAAATTTTGTATTTCAAATACAAATTTTCAAAAAATTTAATATTTTGTATTTTAAATAGAAATATCTGTTATTTTGTATACAGTATACAGGGTGTGCCCTAAAAGTCATGAAATACATTTTTTTCTCCCACTTGCACAATACCAACACAAGCACAATACCAACCTGCTAATAGGTTGAGCCTTATATTATATATATATATAAATATATTTTTCATATCATTTACAGAATTACAGTTATTTTATTTATTGCAAGGTTAGTTTAAGTTAAGGAAAAAGAAACAAAAACGAAAGAAGTTCGAATAGTTTGTCTAGCTGCTGCAATACTAGTTTGTGTTCTTCTGCTGCTGTAGAACGATTATTTTCTTTTGCTGGTATCATTCACTCTCCAACTAGAGAAACGTTATGCGATCAAACATTTGAAACGCTTGTTTTTCTAAAAGGCAACGCATTATTTAAAAATTAAAACATGTTTATATATAATTAAAAAATAAAAATTTAAATTAATTAAATATTATTTATTAATGTTGTTTTTTTTTCTGTATTAACAGGCATAAAGGTTCAAATTCCAAACGGAATATATCGGCCGTTATCAGTTTTTAACCAATAAGAACTAAGAATAATTTTCTTAATTCTCATTGGTTAAAATTTAATACTGTATTTTGTATTTTGTATTTTAAATACTCAAATATTTTGTATTTGAAATACTGTATTTTGTATTTTGTATTTTAAACATATATTTCAAATGTATTTTGTATTTTGTATTTAAATACAAGTTTTCAATGTATCTTGTATTTTGTATTTAAGATACTTATTTGTGTGTATTTTGCCCACCCCTGCACATAATCAACTTTTGGTGTAATATTTCTTGTAGGTAGGTAATTTGAACAAAAAGTCAAGCATGTAATTATGTACTTGTAATTTTGTTAGGATTATGTAGATATTTTAAAAAATACGACGGCGTAATGATAGATAAACTAAAAATTAAGCAATTAAACTATGGATGAACTTCTAATATCGATTAATTTAGAAAATCATCGATTTTTTATGCAAGAAACACCTGGTTGTTTAAAGAGGGCAGAACTTAGCTTCATTCTATTAACGGTGCGTGTAGCCAGGGCCGTATTTACGGAGGGGGGTTAGTTCCCAAATTAAAAAATCGGAAATTCGTGTTAATATCCGGCGATTGGTGACACTGGATTGAATACACCTATAAATTGTTATAAATTGCTATAAATTGTTCGAACCAAAAATTTTAAAAGAAAAATAAATTTTATGACCATCATCGGCAGCATAGCTTAAAATAACACTTCCGCAATAAATTAGAGTGGGCATTGCAAACCCATAAATTGTCTTATATTTTAGTGTAATTTAGTTCTTCGTTTTGACAACATTATTTACCATCGCCATTGGTAAAATAAGAATTTAGTTTCTGATTTTTATTCAAATTTTAAAATTAAAAGATTTTATTTAAAGATGGTTTTTTACAAAAGAGTTTAAAATTAAAATATGAATAAGTTTAAGCTTAATAAAAATATCGTAGTAAACAAAACTTTTAAAATGGCACAAACAAAATTTTATCCGCGATGCCCCCCAAAAGTCAACCTGTAATCAAAATTTGCTACATCAACAAATTATTTTCAACCATTAAATAAAGTTCACAAAAATCAAAATTCTCTTTGAATATCGAACTTAAATAAAGAAAAATTGCTCAAAAAATAATTACTTTAATTAAATAAAAACAATCTTCTCACAAAATTTCAACTGTTTTGCGGTCACTTTCGACCAAAATAGTTTTAAACAAAATTTTCCAATAACAATAGTCAAAAATAAAATCTTAATTGCAAAAATACTTGCACAAAATTATACTCAAAAAATCAACGGAGCAAAATCTAGGCCTCCGTCGTTTCCGCCATCTAGGCAAAAAGAGCCCTCTACTAATTTTTCTGCAAACATTACATTTCAAAAATTAATATAACAAAATTTAAATTTAAAAAAATTACCAAAATTACCTAATTTTGAAATTGGGGCAATCTACAACTTTTGTAATTTTAAATTACAACTAACTTTCAATTTAGGTTTTTTTTTGGGGGTTAGTTTAGTTTTCCGGTTTAGAATTTTTCAAAATAAGTTTATTTATTCATTTTGGCTTCAAGTAGGTATAATTTTCGTTTTTACAAAAGTCAAATAAATTTGACTTTAAATCAAGTTTGAATTTTTAATTTAAAAACATAACTTTTCAATCATTTCAATAATTTTTCCAGGTTTGCCTGATGAGATTCCGAAAATCGAAACATCAGTTATAACAAGGTGTCGCAAACTATATCATTCATTTAAATAGTTTTTGAACAATTTTATGTAAGTTATGAATTAAATTATTTTTCAATTTCATCTAACATGTAAAAATTAATTTTATTAAAAAATATTTGTTTTTTATTGTAGTTTTTTATTTTTTAAATATGTTGTACTTTATACTTTTATTTTGAATTTTAGTTACCTTTGTATTTTAATAAATTAGCTATTTATTTTTTAATATTTTTAACACCCCTCCCCCCCGAAAATCTAGTCTAAATACGGCCCTGCCCTTCCGCCATCTTGGCAAAAAAAACCTCCCTCTACTCACTTTTCTCCAAATATAACATTTCAAAAATTAATATAATAAAATTTAAATTTAGAAAAACTTCTTTTGTATTTTAATAAATTAGTTATTTCTTTTGTAATTTTTTTAACCCCCCCCCCCCCCCCCGCCCCCGAAAATTTAGTCTAAATACGGCCCTGAGTTCCTTCCCTGTGATGTTAAACTAATCTCATAATTATGAAGATTGTGATTGACATAGTATTACCAAAAAAATAAATACAAATTTCAAGATCCAAAACTCGTCAATCAGGTCGTCACAAAGTTAAACCACAAGAAGCACATTTCACCAACAATCAGTAGCCTGGGGGGAAACCTTTTCAAAATCGGACCTAAACGAACATGCAAAAATAATTCGTGCTCTAAAGATCAAACAGTATATTCATGCATTCAAAGAAGCTCATGTAGTTACTGCAACCAAGCATAATTTAGCCATATAATTAAATTTTACGTTCCGGACGAACACGCAACATCTATCTAACAGTAATCCGACGACAAGTACAATCCATATAAACCATACAATCCTGAAAGGGTTAAAGCTAAATGAAAGAAGAGCATTGCATGACATAGTTATGAACTTATGAAACAATAAGTTATTTTTTATTTTAAATAATTTTCCATCTTAAACAGATGGACATTGAACAGTAGAACATATAAAGCTAGAACTTACTTAAAATGAAACATTTTTCGTCACAAAAATTAGCAAAAGAATGAAATTTGCAAATAATGTACATCAACAAATTTTATAAACAAAAATGAATTTTAATTATTAATTACTACACTTTAGTAAAAACTTTGAATGTTACAAAATAAAGTAAAAGAGTAATTAATAAAAAAGAAATTATCAGAAATTTAACAATAATTCGATACCTGGCAAATACCTGCATAACACTGCTATGCTAATAAATAAAAATAATATAAAACAAATAAAGTTCTCAATTATTTACAAAACAAAAACCCAACAATCAAAAATATGCTAATAAAAAAAAATGCACCATTAAATTAAATTGCATCTTTCTTGGAATAATAAAAATTATAAATTACACACATGAAGGTACCAAAAAAATTTCTACGGCTAAAATTATATCAAAACAAAAATATTAACGCAATTTTGCGCACACTAACTGAATTTGTTCGTCAACTCTTTCGCTTACACCTTTAAAAGTATTTGGATGTGGGCCTATCATTTGTATTAACTGTGGAACTTCTTGTCCTGATATTTGAGTGAATTTAACCAAGGATTTCATACATCTCCATAATTTTTCTTCGCATGGCTTATTGTTAAAATATTGTAAAAGAGCCATTGCAAGTTCTACAGCTACATCATCAAATACCTAAAATTCAAAAATTAATTACTCTTTCGTTTCGTTAATGTTTATTAAACTAATATAACAATTTTTAAGGTTCTCTTGACTTGAATTCTGAACGATCGTTTGAATTTTTACTCTCTATTTTTTCCACTAAACAACAATTTTCTTTTTCGATGATTTATTAATTTGTTAATAATGAGATCGTCCTTCAAGATAGCATAAAATGTGTTATTTGCAAACTAATCATGGTATGGTGTGACAATGTGAAGCATTCACAATTTTCCCGCAACACATACAAACCAACGTCGATAATAATTTGACTATTCTACAAAATTAGTGTCATTTTTACACAAGGACTAAATTATAATGAAATGTATAGGGTGAACAAATTTCATTATTTTTGGAGGCTTATTATTTAACTTAAAAAAAATTATTTTTTTCATTAAAACAAACAATAAACAATATTTATCATGAAAATACAATTGAAATGATAAAAATTAAATATTTCATAATACCCTTAAATCTGTGAGATTCGCATAAAAATCAGATTTTACAGATAACTCAAAGAAATATATCTTAAATATGTTGCTAGCATCTTGTAAAATCGGACAAAAGATATGTTTATTAATTTTTTCTAAGTTTGATAATAACCTAGTAAACCTGCAAAAACAACGAAATTTGTTCACCCTGTATATAAAATAAGACAAAAAGCTTTTGTTAAACTAGATGACACATCCATTATTTCGACAAATAACTACCTTCGATAATGTGCCACTGGGTAAAAGCTGTCGAATCCGAAAGTTTTTGAACATTTTCTGAAACCACAAATTGTCTAAAGTACCCAATACTTTAATGAAAATAATTTCTCTATATAACACAATTCAATAGCACAAGCCGATTGTGACAAATTAAAAGGCTGTAGTAGCAAAAACTGGAAGTAATTGGTTGAAATTTTTATGTTTACAAATAACAACAATCAGACAGACGAAATGCGAGAGCAAAACAGGTTTAGTATGTTCCGTGATAATTATTTCATATAAAATTAAGCAGAAAAGCCTGCAGAAATTTTATTTATAGTCCTATCAATATTAGTAAAAATAGATACAGACCACAGTTTTTACCTCCTTGCAGGCCATGTTGTAAATTATAGCAGAACCTCGATCTTGCAATTCAGGAAGATCAGACAATAACGAATGAACGGCCACTTTGGTAGTCACTCTAATATTACTAATTTGTTGGTTGTTGTAAGTCCATTCAGAAATATATAATAACCATTCGGAAGAGCTTAAATTTTCAAACATATTTGCAATCTACAAAACAAAAAATTCGTTCAAGATATTATAACTTACTTTCACTTTAAGTTAACTTACAAATAGTGCAAGAGATTGTTGTTCATCGACTCCGATCCTATCAATTTCAAATGCATAATTCATAAGAACATGATCTTTTCTGTCTTGGTGTAAAACTAATATGACGTCATCTTTTAAAGCTGCAGCTGCTAAAATGTTTAGTAAATGTATTCTCACTTCGTGTTGTACATTAGTGTCATTTAATAACCGTCCTAAACAAAAATATCAGTCAAAAGTGGTTCACGTTACTAAAGTAGTTTAACATACCAATAAAATTTAAAAATCCATCACCGACGACCCAACTACCTTCATTACACAACATATACTGTCGCAATTCATCTAATGCTCTAGACTCATCGGCTGATAATTTATTATCTAATAAGTTCGATAAAATTTCGTACTCAGCGTTTACCTACAAAATAAAATTAATCAAAATATTTCATCAGCTTTCGAAAAACTCACATCAATTGTGTCTCTGAAAACAATTGGTGGATCCCTTAATTTTTTCCTCTGCTCATCTTCTTGTCGTTCGTCCTCTTCAAATTGCAGTGCTTGCTGAGAAGGAGTCTGAATTTCAACTTCGGCGCCGTTTAATGTTTCTGTATCTGCCATGTCTATCGACTATAAAAATTCGTGTTATTTGTATTTAAAATAATTGTAAAAAAAATAATATTTACATCAAAATTAAAAGAGATCCTTTTGGCTTCTTTGCTTAACTTCTTTCTTTTCTTCTCGTGTCTGTGTTCCCTTCGAATTAATTTATCTGCACTAGATTTCTTCCTCTTCTCTTCTTTTTTATGTCTGTAAAAATGTTCATGATTTATTTCGAGAAATTTAATTTATTTAAATATTATGCATGTATACTTACAATTATTTTTAGTAAAAGCAATAAACCAAAGTGGACATTGAAAATATTTAAATTGGTTATTAATGTTTTTATTTTTGGTTATTTGTTAATTACATTTTCAATTCAAATTTTGGTTATATGAAGTTATTGTTAGCAGTAATGATGACCGTAATACAAAAAACATGGTGAATAATGAAGAAAGCATGACCTCACTAGGATAGTTTAACATGAAAACGGTGAAATTGTATGATCTCACAACAGAAATGCATGCATGAAGGTTACCATGTTAATTGTACCAGTACATTAAAAAAGCACCCTGTATATAATACATAACAACAGAAATATGTACATCAACAACCACTTCTCAAAGAAGTAAATGTTTAAAATTGATATAAACAAAAAATTTATATCAACTATAAAAGCCTCCAAAAACAACATTAACAATGCTACATAAATGGCAGTCTAAGCAATTAGTGGGCAACAAAGTGATTTTTATTATTAAAATTTTTATTAAAATGCAAATGTACATGAATAAAAGCCAAATTGATTTCCAAAATTGTTAATTCGAGCAAAAGAATAAAATGAAGAGTTCCTACTCCTAGATCAAAATTATTGCTTCATGGAATAAACTACAAGCAATAATTTCCTAATATAACAATATTTATTTATTAACAATTGTGTCCTAAATTATAAAGCAACAAAAGCAAAATGGAAGATTTATATCACTTGGCGTTTTTGCCATCATTCTTAGAGATATCTGCTGACCTTGATCCTTCTTGTTTGTTTTGCTGTGCAGAACTGGAACTAGAATTATTCTTTTGAAAAATTGGAATTTGTTCGTCTGCAAGTGGTCTCGCACTCTGTTCTAATTGACAGACTAGTTTTTCAAGAGTCGGTCCCAATTTTGTTTGTAAAACTTCGTTGGGCAAATCGAGAATATATTTGGGTATATGAGCACCGCACAGAAATTGAGCTAATTCTTCAGAAAAACTATTACAATTATTTTTCAATAATTCATATTTGGTACTCCTGAAAAAGCACACTTGAGCTTGATGAAATAACAAAATAAAGCTTACTTACTCAAAACTTGTATGACTCAGTTCGTTTAGGTAATCTATGAACACTGAATAAGGAATTTCTGTTATACCTAATTGCAACTTTTGTAGTGGAGGTCCGAGAGCAGTTGTGCCCTAAAATTTTAAATGCAACAATAATTATAAGAGGGTAAAACGCTTTTAGAAAAAAATTATTTTCCCTGAAGTTCCGAACATAAAAAACAGAAAAATAATTTTGGAAAGTTTAATGTGAAATTTTGTATCGCATAACTGTGGTAAAGTAAATTTTGTACTTGCAATATTTAGAGCTAAATATAAATCTTAACTATAAATAAATTTCTATTCCAGCAAGTTGAACGACTGCTATGAAATTCAGTTTAAAGCTGACAATTTGATTATCAAATTTATTATGCATTAAGAATTTAAACTGAAAACATTGAAAACACATTTAGCAATTTTAAAACTTGAACAGGAAATTCTTCAAAAAAATTCTTTTCGTTAAGTATTTTCTGCATAGCAAACATCACAAATCCTCGCAATTAGTTGCAAAACAACATAATTTATTGAAACTTACTTGAAATTATAATATATGGGCACCGCACAAAGAAACACAAGTAACATAAAATGAAAGCCGGTCTGAAATTAAACCATGACTGCTCCAGTAGGAGTGAGTATATTTATAGAAGCATCCCAAATATAGAATTTACAAGTGAAATGCTGTGATCAGATTTTAAACAACACGAAAATGACATCTAACTTAATTCTATTAAACCAAAAAAGTTTGGAATTTTTCCAAAAATAAACCAACAAAAAGTAAAAAATTTGCGATACATAGCACTTTGCTGAAAATGTGTAGAACTTGTGAGTGGTGTAACTTTTTATTTACATGTTATTTGTGAAATTCTTAATTGATTAAATAATTTACTTTTCCAATTCAAGCTGGATCTGGAGCAGCAATAAAATAAATTGATTGAGTGAAAATTAAAAATAAATTTTTGAAATAGAAGTCATTATTGCAGTTAATCAAAAATAAGTATTTCGTTCTGAAAAGAGTAATTAAAAAAACTATATTGGATTGCAATTAATGGATGTTGTTCTAAAGAAAGAAATTTATGTGACTTCTACATTTCTTATTCAAAATTGATTTTCGGTTGATTACTATATTAACAAATAAACATTTATTAATAAACTAAACATTTCTAGTTGTCAGGTTCCCTCTAATTTAAATGAACTTGAAGTCAAGGTTTGGATTGTATACAAATCACAAAATAAAGCTAAAAATGTATCAAATATTCAGATTATGTGAAAATTGTTAGTACATAATAATTGATGCATGATTTACATAAATTTGAAAGTGAATTTTGTACGTGTTTTATAAACAATACAAAATTTTAATATTATGTATTTCAAATCTAAGTAGGTCGAAGTGTAGCAACTTCCAGAATATGCACGGGTGTTCCAGAAAAGTACAAAGCAGAAGTATTTTAGAATGTTCGTGTTGAAAGACTCTTCGTTACGTGCTCGTACCAAAAACATAACCACAAAGAATATGAATTTATTCGACTAGGCAGCATTAAAATTCATCGAAACGTGCTAATTATGATTTGTTTTAATTTGCTTACAAATGCTAAGTATGTTCTAGTCTGACTGAGACTAAAAATTTAGACTGTAACTTACCGGAACACAACTCTCAACCCCCGTTGAACTAAAGAAGTATTCTCTTTCGTATACAACAATAGAAGTGTGCCAGACACCATCAATTCGTTTACCTAGTAAACAAAAATTTGTAATGTCATCTAACCTTAAACTATTTAAAATTACCTATTATTAATGGAGATATCATCGTGGCCATTCCTTGCGAAAGATCATAAATGAATAATTCGACTTTGTAAGACATCTTGGTTCAAATTTATCAATAACTTGATTATGAAAGGAACACAATATTTTCACAAACTTATACCGAAGTACTGTCCCTAGGAAAATAAATTCTGATTAAATTAATAATCTAATCTATTTTTTTTAAATTTCGAGCAAAACGAAAACCTGCGCGATAATATATTTGAAATAATTATGAACAATGAGTTTTAGTTATTAAAAACGTAAGTCATTCCCTTAGACAGAAAAGAAGGAGGAATAAAAAAAATTTGATTACTCGTCAAATCTGACAGCACTACCTGCAGAGCAGCAAACGTCAACGACGCAACTAATAAAATTCGCAGTTGGTCTAATGCCATAATATTTCAAAAATATTTTCCTCAGATTTTAATTGTATCATTAATTTTAAAATAATTGAAATACTTAAAATAGTTCGCCCACGCTTGAATTATTTTTGATATTTTGTTTTGTTACCTCTGTGCACCTAATATCAAAAACTTTTATTACGTCCGCATTGCACACAAAATATCGACAGCACACTCTCAACTCAGTTAAGTCAAAACGAAAATAAAGCTGAAATATAGGTCGCAAAACTAAATTAATTCAAGGAAAACTTATGTAATCCAATCAATTTTTATATTTAATACCTGAAAATTTCTGGCGAAACCTTGTAGCCCAGAAAAAATAAATATTGCATTTAATTTAAACCACAAAATACTTGAAATTCCACTGCAATAGTATACAATAATAAAGTAAACACAAGAAGTTAATATTGGAATCCCATAATTTTCGACAGGACCGTCTTGAGGTTACCGTTGCCGAAACGGCTTACTTGCGTTTGTACCCCCTGTAGTGGAATATGTTTAATAAGTTTTCTTTTCTCTTTCCTGAGGCGACAATCCAATATTTACATAAGTACGCACATCACCATTACGTGGCAACAAGCAAGTATCCACAAGTAACAAATATTTGTCAAGTATACTAATCGATAAATGGGAATAATTAAATTATCAAATTCTCTTACTAAAATAATGTCCCAAAAACGTTCACTGGTTCTTAGTGAATTGAGTGAACTTATATTCACTGTCTCTTATATTATGTTGTACTTCCTAAGTTGTAAACAACTAAAATGTGCTTGTCATCCTAATTTATGTTTACTTAATAATTTTTAGACAATTTTTATTTTAATGGATTTAATAGATGACCTCAAATAATAACAATAATAATTTATTTGTTTGTTATTATTTAAAAAGTAAAGAACGCTTCCGAAATATACTGTATATATATTTTTAAATGTGTTGGTATGATGAAATGTTGAAAGAGATAGAATAGAAGTTCATGTTGTCATTCTGTATATAACCTGTCTTAAAGTGTCCAGATTGCCAGTCATTAATTTAGAACATAGAAAAAGAAGGAATTACTTACAATAAATATTTTGTTCTTTATGTGAATTATATTTCAAAATGTCAAGAAAAATTGTGAGTCTTTTAAAATTTTACATTTTCAAAATTTCACGTTTAAATTTCATTTTATTTATATCAATTTTGAAAAGATAATAAACTATCTGGTCTATAATGTTTATATTTTAGATTGCTTTGCCCCTAAATTGATAATTGTAAATTTTCAGATTTTGCGAATTGAGTCCCCAGTAGGGACACGTCGAATTCAAATAAATCCTTCTGAAACCACTTTCAACTTATTCGAAAGAGTACATTCAGAATTTGACTTGAATAGTTACTCTTTTGCACTGTTTAAACAAAGAAGTCAGAAAGATGAAGTAATGTGCAACAAATCTAGAACCATTGCCGATGTCGGATTAGCTCATGGAGATATGTTATTCATGACACCTATTAATGGTGCAGTCATATTTCCACAACTGTCAACAAGCACGGTGTGTATTATGAAATTTTATGCAATCATTACTTTCCCTTCTAATTAATGACCATTCTTTACTGAAACTTCACAAATATAATCTAATTATTAGGAATTTCAGAACAACACTCCATCAGGTGATCCAGGTAAATTTGAATCGCAACCTTCTACTAGTAGTGCTGATAGTTCACAAACTGCAATTCTGATTAGTGCTAAGAAACATATCAAAGCAGTAAAAGAAGATGAAGTTGATGTGCAACTTGCCAAACTCGATGGCAAAATTCAAAGAAGTAGGGACGAAAAATTGTATGTAGTGATTTCTTTTATTCGATAACTTGTTTTATATTTTAATTTTGTAGGTGTCATCATACCAAAAACGCACTCTGTATTCATTGTTGTCCTTTGGAACCATCTAATGAATCTTACCTACGTGAACACAAAATTAAACACATGTCATTTCATTCATATTTGCGCAAACTCACTTCTGACATAAGTGGTGGCAAATTTGCAGCAATGGAAGATACTTCCTGTAGAATTAAACTTGGCTGTAAAGATCATTTACCATGGCCAAAAGGTATTTGCTCCAAGTGTCAACCAAATGCAGTCACACTCAACAGACAGGTATAATAAAATCTTCGTTAAGTCTTCTCAATGTAATTACACTTATTTTTACAGGTGTACCGGCATGTAGATAATATACAATTCGAAAACACACAAATTGTAGAACGTTTTTTAAATTACTGGCGGATCACCGGTCTTCAAAGATTTGGATTTTTGTATGGAAACTATGAAATACACCCAGACGTGCCTTTAGGTGGTTATCTTAAAATTCTTTTGTTATTAATTTTAATGATAATATTTTAGGAATTAGAGCAACAGTAGCTGCAATATACGAACCACCCCAGGAAAACCATCAAAATTGTATTCGTGTTTTGAAAGACGATAAAGAAGAATTAGTCGATCAAATAGCTGCTGGCTTAGGGCTGAGAAGAGTAGGTTATATTTTCACAGACTTGGTAGCACAAGATTTACAAAAGGGTACAGTGAAACATACTAGAAATGCTAACACACACTTTCTTACTGCTCAAGAATGCATAACAAGTGGAAAATACCAAAACATGTACCCAAATCCAACAAAATTATCCTCGAATGGATATTATGGTTCAAAATTTGTTACTGTCTGTGTAACAGGTAATAAACTTTTAGGAAGGAAATAAATAAAACTGATCCTTGTGTTTATTGTAGGTGATAAAAGTAATCAAGTACACATGGAAGGCTATCAAGTGTCTAATCAATGCATGGCTCTTGTACGAGATGATTGCCTTGTTCCAACTAAAGATGCTCCCGAATTAGGATATGTACGTGAATCATCAGACAAGCAATATGTTCCCGATGTTTTTTACAAGGTAGGTTTTTTGAATATTAATATTAGAAATGTGACTGCACTGTGCAGTACAGTAAAATGGCTTCATATTAATTTCACTGTTTTGAGCTATACTTACTATTACTTGATCATACATCTTTAGAATAATAGTTTGGCTGCTAATGATTCAATTTTTAATGGTACAAAATAAACGTTGATACAATATCACTTTTAACACCTTTTATATTTATTTGCAATCGGTTACAGCTGTAGCATTTAGTAAACGATTTCAGCACTGCAGTTTTAATGTATAGTTACTGTAGTTTTAAATCTGAGGGTTTACCGTCTTTTTAATTTTTGTGGTTTACCACATTAATTTATTTAGAAACATTTAACCTAATGTGATTTTTATCGCTGAAACAGTAATATGGTTTTTCACAGTTCTTACTCTTAATGAATTGTGAATAGAGCAAGGAGCCTTAGTAATTTTAACTGGTGTTGTTGAATTATCTCTACATATATCAAAGTTATTTTAGTTAAATCCTTTAGATTCAAACCTGCTTTAATATGGATTTTGTTTACTGTCAGTTAAATCTCACCACGATTTGAACTTTTTCCTATAAACTATAGGAAAGAGGAAAATTATCTGAGCAAAAAAATCGGTGGATCTTCCATTAGTTTTCAAGAAAACAGCATTTAAAAATTTTAAATTATAGGGACTCTTAAAATGCGATATAGTAATGCCACGGGAACTCGCACGTTAAGCGCCTCGCTCTGTATTCTGTTGAAAGTATGTGTGCTTTCAACTACTCTCACTGTTCGCTGTCAGATACGGTCGACACCCGCATGAGTTCTGTGTCTTCTAATTCCACCTTTGGCGAGTTCTGTCAGTCTACAGGGATATTTATTAATTAGTTATGTGTTTGTCAAAATACAGATCCGGAGAGTCTGTTTCCATGCAAAAACGAACATTTGCCTATCTAAAATACACGTAAATTTTTTAATTTTAAATTCAATTTTGTCGAAAACTAATGGATGATCCAACGATTTTTTTTAAAACTGCTTAGAAAATTATCCTCTTTCCTATAGTGTATAAGAAAAAGTTCAAATCGTGATGGGGTTTGACTGACAGTTCCCTAGATTTATACTATGTGCCCTAGCATCTGATTTTCTGGAGTAATTTTTAAGTTCATCGTCATCATCATTCCCTTCACGGATTAGGTCTTTGACCTGTTCCGTCCTATCTCTTCCTTGGTCTTCCTACGTCTCTGCGTCCTTGGGGTTTGTAATTGTATGCTTTCAGAGGTATCCTATCGTTTGTCATCCTCTGGAGCTATTCTTCCCATTTTGTTCGATTCTCCACTATTCTGTCGCCCAAGTTGTAGATTTGTAGACTTGTATCTCTTATATCGTCTATTTTAAGTTACCTCCTAATAATCTCTACACATTCTTTAACCCAAGTTGCTTTCTCTTCATGTGTTGTTTCTAGATAAGGTGCATACAAAGATAATTTGCTTCTTTTCGATATGTTGCTTTTAGAAATAGATTATTATTCTTTTCATCTACTGAAGCCTCTACAGGAAAGCGCTTCAACTTAAAAAATTAAACGAAATCTGTTAAATGCAAATTGTGACAAATTTGAAAAATACACTTTCGTTCTTCATCGTAAATCATTAAACCCTTGAACTTGGGCTGGATCCGCTCTTGTTTTTACTCTAATTTTTAATGCTTTGCAATCTTTTGATGGTTAATTTTTCTTGATAGCTTTATGGCTGATACTAGTAAAACTTTCATCAAATATTAGGTCACTTGTCAAAATATTTTATTTTTACTAGAAAATTCATGTTCGTATTCATGCTTTTTGCTATGTAAACCATGAGAGTATTACAATTTTCAATCCACAATATTATTTGTCCTTCTATCGCGATCTAATGAAGGATTATATAAAAACATTTAAATTTTTACTAATGTGGTGTTTCCAACCAATGGTTATAATGATAATCGTAGCTTAACTTTTAAAATACCTTTATGAAACCCACCATTAACATATTTTTTTGAATGTTTACATAACATCCACAATCAAACGAAGCTTGATTATAAATTAAAGGGGAAAGTGGATAGAGATATTAAAGGATCTGAACAAAAAAATTGTAATTTGATAAAAACAATAATAACAGAATACTAAACACCTTTCAAAAAAATATTAATACAATTTATCCTCTACATAAATTATTGTTATAATGAATTAAATGAAGTTATTTTGATATCCAATTTCCTTTTATATCAGCAGCTGGTTAATATTGGCCGATGCTGAAATTATTGCTTTTTTTCAATACCGTTTGATAAAATTCACTTTTTAATTGTTATTTTACTGATGAAAGCAAACATTCGGTGAAGTGAAATAACAACAGTAGCTATGTAGAGTAAAACTTTCACTTTTATATATTTTTAAATAATTTTTTATGTGGTTAAAATATTCACTTTCGTCACTTGTTATATAAACTACTATTATTATATCTTAAGAAATGTTTAAAATACATAAATTTTTACTTAATAAAATTTTGAAATGAAGTAAGTAGTTAATTAAACAATAAAAAACTAATTAAATATTTTTATGAGCTTTCAGCGATGAGATGCTATCATTAGATGTTTTAATACATATTCCATGCCCTTGATTCTCAAATTATTACCGTGACAACCAAAGATTATTTTAAAACATGCTTATCAGATAAAAAATTATCCCCTTCAATATTACACTACCTAAATAAAACTTAAAAAATATTACCTTATATCTAATAATTTATTGCGTAATGAATTCTTTCTTTCATCATCTCGGTGCTCTTTTATGTGCAATGCTGGACGCCTCCTTTTCTTGTCACATACTCTTGTGAGCATAAAAAACCTACAAACTATTAATGTCAATTCCAACCCACTATTATTAAAGAGGAGTTTCTGGTCATACCTTACGTGAGCGTTATCATCCAGCCGTCTTTTGCCCATTGTTGAAGATAATTTACGATATATTTACCTCATCGTTAGGTTAGAAGTTTGTTAATCATACTTGACCACACTATGCATTGCTAAGGGATGCATATTATTAGTGTCAAAAATGTGTGGAGGGGGCGTTTGTTATGTAGGAAGGAATTAATAAAAGTGCAATTTAGATGCGGAAAGTTATTTATTTGAAATCTTCTATCTCGTGAGGTGGTAGGTACTTAATTATCACAAATATTAGTATGGGTCCAAGGCACAGACACTGGCTGCTACACTGAAATCGCTTGAGGGAATATTTTAATATTTCAGACACGACTTCAACAAAACAAATTTTGCTTTCATATCGCTTCCATTTAAATAACAATAAATGTATTTTTTTAAATAAAATCACCGTGTTTAATTTAATCGGCAGGTATAATGAATTTTAATAATTCCAAAATTTTGTTCGGTATTTTTCTGGGAAATATTAAACTAATTCTAAAATACGATATGTTAATTTGGTCATTCGCTTAATTTCTTTTTAAAATCCTACTTACTCGATAAAAATGTTTTACTTGAAATCCTGTCTGTTACAATTTTTATTAAATGCAGTTTTAGGATTGTACTAGAAATATACATCGATTTTTCTAATCTAAACGGTTGCACATGATGCTGGACATAATATTTTTTTTGTTAATTTTTGTTTTTTAACGATTCTTTTACATTAGAAACATTAGTTTGCAAAAACTTTACATTAAACACTTAAAAGGAGAGAAGTTTGAAATCATCTAAAAATATGTTTTATGTTTTCAACTTTTAGTTGTCTCGATAAAACCGTAAAGTCTGATTTATCTTCGTTGTATTTTCTAATTAACCAAACCTAACAAATCACAATTAAAAGTTGAAAAGACTTACAATAAAATATATTTTTGAGATTATTTTCATGCAAGAAGTGGTAAACATACATCGAGATATAGAAACAGGTACTTGAGAGGTCCTCAATACACATTAAAGGCTAACATTTAGGTTACACTTTGCAACAATGCTATATTGTTCTCAAATTTTCTATTGGAAGTAGGTAGCGGTAGTAAAAAGAAAGAAACTTTTATTTTTATATAACAACTAGCATCACATTCATCTACTTGATTTGTACTCTTATTTTTATTAAAATAATGAAATAACTTTTTTGTCACTTCTATTTATAAAAATCGAAAAGCTCCAGCTTTCCTATAAACACGCTTCTATTTCTTAAAAACAATTCAATCGTTTTTATAAATTTCTAATATTTTAACCAATTAATTACCTACTTTTTGCAACTACCTCGTATTAAATTATTATTATTATTTCACCTCTTTCATATTCCTATATGAAAGTAAATTTAAATAAGGCACAAAATAAGGATGGTTCAATTAGTAATAAAAACAAATTGCTTTATGGTTTTGTTCGAAATCGTTTTTTAAAGAATAATTAAGTGCGATGGTGAAACAATTGTAAATGCCACTGGTCGACTACTTTAATAATTACATATTTAGCATTTCAAGTTCAGTTCAGTAATTACGATGACTCATTATACAAATTTAAAAAATTTTAAAATTGGTCCTGGCAATTAATTTAGGGTGTACTAAAACTATTCTCGAGTTGCTACCAAAATCAGTTTGCCCGATAAACGTAATAATATATTTTTTTTAATATTCGTTGTTTAATGGAAAATTTTAAATTTCGAAACTCGCCGTATCAGCATAAAAACGTTCCTTTTGTTTTGGACATATCAAATTTATAATTATCGTAATAAAAGTTATTAATTATAAAACAGATAAATTAAGCAATGACATCTGTTTCTATCTGCAGATAAATTTGTCGGTACACTACCCGAATCTTAAAAGTTATGTTGATTAATTTTAATTATTTTTTAATTAGCAAATGACACGGTGTTGTTGTAATTTTGCCACGAATATTTCATTTATATTTCGAACTGTTAACCATAAAGCAAAACATAACTTGAAGAAAATCAAATTAAAAAAGGTAAATGGGAACAACAAAAAAAATGTTTTTTAAAAATAATGTTTTATTCGCAACATTCAATATAATCTGCTTTGAGAGCATGTTGTTACCACATAAATATATACCCGATTATTTAATAATGCAACTAACTTCTAAATAAAATTTTAAAATAAGTTTAACAATATTACTGTTACAACCGACTTCACGATATCATGTTCATTTCATGAAAATAATCGTTTGTTACACACCCTCCTGTTTTTCTTTTCTAATCTTTAAATAAAAACATAAAAAATATAAAAAGCATAATATAATCAAAATAAAAACCAAACGAACAATATTACTTTGGTACAGTTAAAATTTTTATTTGCAAAACAGAAGTTATTTCCTTCAAACGAGCCAACTTCTGGTTCACAAAGAATTACAATAATGTGGAGTCAATTTTTAAAACAAAAACGGCGAAAAAGTTCGTCGTCAAAAAAAAACAAAAAGTCACTAACAAAAAAAAATAACATGATAAGCTCAATACGAACATCTTCGTGTTTGTTTCATTAATTTTAAGATCGATTTTTTTTCTGTACAAGTTTTACATTCCGTTTTCAAAATTAGGCCAATATTTATCGTTATATTTCGCATGATTTCAAAACTTCGTTCCGTTAATAATTCTTAAATTGTACGTATTAAATTGAATGACTAAAAATCGACCGTTAACTTTTCCTTTTTCGACTTATTTACTAGTTAGAAAGAATTGGAAAACATAAATTGAAAAATCCGACTTTTAAAATTTAACCGTAAACCATCCCCACCTAAATCGGGATTATTTTTAAAACTTCTCGCTTTGTTTATTATCCGTGATTGATTGCGTTTTAAGCGGAACTGAAAAAGAATGCCGCCTTCTTTACTGTAGACTTTTGCCTTTTGTTTATCCTCGTGTATTCGTACGAGTTGCCGGTTCAAGTCACGTTCATGTGTTGGTGAAAAACCCTTTCGCTTGGAAAATTTTCGAAATTCTCGAGTCGGGGATGGTTTATTTGCTTTGTTTTGCAACACACTTTCAAACTTGATCGTTACATAATTAAAATTTGAAGTATTAACACGCACTAGTACACTAAACGTTGTAACAATATAAACGATTGCTATTTAAGCTACGAATTCTTATAAAGCTAATAACATTCAACGTCAACGTTCGCCATTTAAAAATATTGATCCATCTGCGTTTACGCTATCTTTACGATACGAAAATATAGTATTTCGGAAATTGATAGAAAGCTAAGACGATCGTGTTTTTTTAAACCTATACGATAATGCGCAAGCTACATGAAAACATCTATAATATATTTTATTTTTTTAATAGTATTAGTAGATAATGGTTGTACGATTATCATCTTTTCCAAGCAAACCACTTTTTGTTCCTTCATTTTTTTCTATCAAATAGAACAGTAGGAAAATTTCTATTAGGTAATTAAATCTAAGACTTGATTTTTTGTACAAAAATTTCCACTTCCATTTCTAATTCGAAATTAATTTGTGATAATGATATTTATAATAATTTATACTTGCTTCGTTTATAAGGCGTTTCGATATGATTTCATACAAATTATTCAAAATTTTCGTAGTTATAAACAAAATTAATAATAAAACGGAAGAGTCTATTTCGAAAGTATCAAATATTCCGTAGTACCCTATATTAATTTATTTTTAAAATTAATTCACTTTGTGCTATAGAGATTAAACTAATAAAAATATAACAGTCGCATTAATGTTTTTAAAAAATTTCGGTTCCTGAACACGCCGTTTTTTTTGAAATCGTTATTGCAATTTATTCGTCCTAATTTATAAATTTTTATAAAATACGAATTTGTTCGGTGTATCAATCGTTGGGCCATCGATTTATTTACGTTGTGCATCACCGAAATTTGAAAAATCTAAAAATATCCGCGTTCTTTTTGTAATTCGTAACCGTTTTCGTTTAAATAAGGAAAATTATGTAAATTTTTAATATAAAAATAAACAAATTGCAGTCGGTATAGTAATGATTTCGTTCAAGAACCGATCTGGACAAGTTTTCGCACATTTAAGTATATAAAACTCATTATTTGGCATTATTAGAAAGAAATTTTCCCGTGGTAAAAATTATAAACCATTAGAAAATAATCTTTCGTGATTTAGAATCACGACTTGTTTAATATTTTAGTGGAATCGTACATAATTGATAATAAAAAATAACACAAATGCCATGCCAATTAAACAACTAAAAGCTAAAATTATTCTAAAAAATCTAATCATTATATGAAATACAACTAAATCATCGCTATACCTAACCATTTACAGCTTTCCGCATTTTGCTATCTGTATACTTTTCGTAGGTTTCCCTGCGTTATCCCCGTACGTGCTAATTTTTTCTACTAAATCTAAACCCTCAACCACGTGCCCAAAAATGCCCGTAAACCCCCTCATTTCTTGTAAAATTATACGGAATTGGGAACCGACCATTCCTAGGTTATCGTGACGTTTTTGCGTTCGTCGCATTCCGACCGTGCCTCTCACTGCCAGAAGTTTCGTTTCGTCTGGCAAGAAGAAAGAATCCTCAAATATGGAACGTCCGCCGCGTCCATTATTTAATTCAAAATCGCCCGTTATCACGCTTTCGCCCTCCCAACATTGAAATATCGAGCAACCCTTGTAGCCCATGCCCGCTTCGCCGGTGGTGAGCACGCCAAAATTCTTCGCCATTTTTGGCGCCACGTCTGCCCTCACCTCTATCACGATTCGACCGATCGGAGTCCCGTTTACTTCTATGTTAAAGTAATACAGCGGACACAAATTCGAAGGATTTTTAATCATTTGCGGCGAATGGATCATGCTTTGAACGATTAAGTTGTTGTCGGGGTACATGTTCTTTGGAGATGTGAGTACCAAATGTGGTGGCGCGTGCGACGGTAAATACGTCGGTTGCAGGGGCGCCATGGTATTGTGGTTGTGGTAATCCACGTTTCCATTCAGCGGCTGTTTAGCAGATACGTGACGCGAATATAACTGCGATAAACAGTAATTGGCGAGAAATAATATTGGATTTTGTTGGTTCAATGGCAAAACTCCTCGAGAGTTACCAGGAAACGAGACTTCGCCGCTGTGAATGTTGCCAACTGCCTGTTTTAGCAGTTGAAAATCTAGAACCACCGTCGAATTGCGTATCAAGTCGTCGAGTTGACACTGCAAATACATTTCCTGATAACGCGATTGGAGTCTTTGTTTTTCAATATTTAAGGACGAGTACAAATTTTGAACGTCTGTCAAATTATCCGCGACCGAAAGATTCATTCTGGCCTTGGCTAGAAAATCGCGCGACTCGGTCAATTCTACGTGGGAATTGCTGTTGGTCAATTCGGCTTCTACGTGCGTTTTTAGTGTGACGCAAGCTTCTAGTATCTTGACCAAGAATTCTCTTTGTTGCATAGTGAGACGTTGAATTTCCGACAGGATCTTGTTCATCGACACAAGATCCATTTGTACTTCGGTAACCAATTGGTCCTTGGCTTCGTTTTGGGATTTTATTTGATGATTTGTATGATCGCTGGTCGAAGCACATGCGCGACACAAGGACGAGCAACACGTGTGGCACCACAGAGCTAACGGCATAGCGTGAGTGTGGCAATTTTCCGAAATTACTTTTGGGGGTTTATCGGGTGGTTTAGCGCCCAATTTCAGTTGGGCAAAATTTTTGGTTAGATGTAACACTGGAGCATAAGTGGGTAACGCTTCCGGGCCCAATTCTCCTATTTCCGTTCTTTTCCAACAATGGACGCAATATAGCTCACCTTGACCTTTTACTAATGTAGTACGCATGCATTGCAAACAAAAGTAATGCTTGCAGGATAACATCTTTGGGCTTTGGTCCGTGTCGTTAAATTTCTGTTTACAGTAGCCACATAATGTTAATTCTTCGAAATCGGGCACCGCTGATTCCATTTCTGTAACACAAGAATCGTGTCATATAGCGATGATTCTATGTTGATTTTTGTTTTTCCAAATACAGGAAATACAACTAACTCTCTTTAGTTTAACATTTACAGTAATAATGGTTTTACAATTAATCATAAAATTACCTTCTTTATTTTTGTGTACAAAGCTGACGTTTTATTAATGTCAAATTGAATCGAGGAGACGGGGGGGAACTCGCAAAATTGCCTACTTTCGTAGACTACTTCTTTTTTATCATCAAAATATGCGTAATTATGTAACGGTTACCTTAGTACATGGTACTATGTAATTTAAAAATGCAAACCCCCATTACTTTTGCCGAACGTTATTAGTGAAACACGCGAATAGCAAAGTTTTATAGTGAAGGTAATATTCGAAACGTCAACTATTGCGAATTTGATGGGGTAATTGAAATTAACACAAGCAATAAATTGATTTTGAAAACATATTTTCCCGCCGAGGGGCATTTAAATGCATGCTATAGAATTCGACAAGTGGGTCCACTTCTGCGTGTTGCGGTTGTGAACTAAATAGGGAGATTGCAAAATTGAAATGAAGGAAAATAAAGAAAAACCTATAGAAAATATCTAATATCACAATTGATATCCTTACAATGCTGCTTCTTACCGTTTTATTTACGTTGTAGCACAGCCTTAATAAATCCGATATACAATACGTAACGTTGGTCGTTATAAAACTTCGATTTTCGGCAACGGATTTCGTGTTTTTGTACTATGTAACGGATTCGAATAATACGGTAAACGAAAAAATAATTAATTAAGATTTATATTACATAATTATTACTAGCCGACACTATCGGCTAACGAATTTACGAGAAACTTAAAATTATTGTGGCCGCCGTTGCGATGTGCCACATCATGTTGACGACTGCGAATATCCGCTTGAAGTTACCCACAAAACTGGTCGAAGACGCCATCGCTCGTGGCGTCATTTCAAACTTGCGCCAAATTTAAAACATCTCATCTTCGCTTACGTAATAAAAGTAATTATTATTATTTATTGATGTTTTAATTTATTGTAAATTACTTTTTTTTCTTTACTCCGTGCTTTAATTACATTATCCCCACGGATAGTTGATTCGCCCTTTTTCTAGATAAAATAAATAATTTCAGTTCTGCTAAGACCGCCGTTTTTTTTTTTAAAGGCATTTTAAAAAGCAATTTAATTGAAATTGCAAATTTTTGTTTACAAGCTCTTAACTTTTTTACAAAATCGTGTTGAACTTTGGCTAATAATAAATTTAATTGAGAACTTTTATGTTTGTCGTAAATTAATCTTAATAATTTGTTTATCAAATTCATTTTTAGGATAAAGATTCATACGGAAATGAGGTTCCCAAAATGGCCCGTCCTTTACCGGTGGAATATTTATTGGTCGACGTTCCGGCTTCCACACCGTTAACGCCCCACTACACTTTTAATTGCGATGTTTCTAAAGAATGCTTCCCGATTGAAAATAGAATAGTCGATGGACAAGTTCAGGATTTTACGGCATTAGCACGTTATATGAGTCAATTTCCAACACAAGATCTATTTCCAAATGCAATCAACGATTTTCATTTATTGCTTTACATCGCTGCAATGGATACATTACCGATGAAAGATTATATGGATTCCTTGTTGGAAGCTATTAAAATAAGGAATACTGAAGCAGCAGTGGAATGGTCGAAATCGGAACAATGGGCAACGGTAGTGCAATTAATAGCCGCAACAAACAGTTCTCCACCTCATTCAAGGCACGTACTATTTAATTTAATTTTTATCAGCCTAATTTCTTAATTTTTAGGCCCACCAGTGTAGCAGGAACCAGCACTTTTGCAGCCAGCGGTGAAGTGCAATGGACTTGTCCATTTTGTACTTTCTTAAATTCTTCCGATACAGATACTTGCGAAATGTGTACTTTACCACGATCATCTGTGCCTCAATAAGGTGTTTTTCTCTAACTTTTTTAATAGGGTTGAATTTTATTAGTTATGGCGATTTTCGCAGAAAATTGTGATGCAAGTTTATTTGAAATATTTCAGTACTTGCAAAAAATATTTAGTTTTAAGTTTTCGTATTTATTACAAACAAACTGTTTATAAATTTGTAAATAACTTTCCCCATTTATTTTAACAATTTTTCTAAAAAGTTGTGTTTTGGGAGTTTTTTGCAAATTTCTACAAAGTTTTCATTTCTGATTTCATACATGATTGTGGTTTATATCTGTATGGTGGTATGATGAAATTTAATAAACATCTTTCATGATTATATTGGTTATTTATACAAACTACCAAACGAATTTAAGAGCACTACTTGCAAAACTCTGCTCAGAGTGAATTTGATATTTTACTAAGAAGTATTTATTAATTGTCAAGGTAAGATTTTAAAATGTTGCAATAGTAGCATGGAAGAGGCATGTTTCAATTTCGAAACGTTTTTTGCCATCGTTACAAGTTTTGAATACTAATTTCTTCGAATTTTGCAGACTACAAAATATGAAATAAACTCCATGTACTTCGTCAAGATTTCATCCTCTATGTAGGTCTGGACAAACATTGTTTCTTGGCTATATTTATTTCCTCTTAAATAATTACTGGATATTTTTCTTCGATGCATGCCATATTTCGGGCGGAAGTGATTATTCATTCTGCATTCTGAATTGTTCTTGTGAGATGTTTCAATCTCAAGATCGTTTTCTGCTTTAAGGAATAAAGTCAGGGAGAGTGACTTAAATAGTTTCTTTTACTAAACGGTGCTGATTATTTTTCTTGTATCATTTGTGTGTAGAAAAAAGGGTGAAATTAATTAACTTGATTCTATACCAAAATTTATTGTAAACATATTTTAGAAATATACAGGATTGATACACTTACATGCAAGGTAACAAAATGAAGTTGTTTTATTGGTAGGTAATTTAACATGATTTGTTGTATTTTTAAGAAGCAAGAAAATTAAGTGTTTTAGATTACATTCACATTGTTAAATTTAATGTTTTTTAAAACATTGTCGACACTTCCTATCGGTGGCATTTGCAGAATCTTCAGATAGTGAAAACTTCTACAACTTCATATTGAAGTATTGAATTACTGAAATGTCAACAAGTCACATGTGATTTTGTGTAATTAAATTTATCGTTAAAGGTCGTAACTCACCTATCAGCACAGCACCGTCAAGTGGTCAACTTGATGGTTGTGTATAGTTTTATATAACGCCTCGGCACAGGAACAGCACAACCGCGGCACCGGACTCTAGACTTCACATGGTAAAGGTTGTTTGGTTGAAACCTGGTTGTTTCAAATTTTCTATTTCTTGCCAAGCTATTTATTTTTTTTTAGAGTCTATTTACTATCACTTATGTCATATAAAAAAATAAGTATGGTTTCGAACTGCCTCTAAAGCCTGTTTACAAAATAAATTTTTGTACAAAATTATGCTTAAAATTTTCGTTAAAAGGACTTTTAAGAGAAATTTTAACGAATTAAGGAATAGGGCGCACCTATTTCCTTAAAATTTTACGTAAAATATAGGAAAAATAAATTTTACGCAAATCTACAAATTTTAAGGAATTTTAACCAATTTTAAAGAGATTTTAACAAAAATTTTAAGCGAAATTTTATAATGTAAACAGGCTTTTTAAGTTTTTCAGAATTCATTTTGTTCATCGCCTGCACTCTTAAAATTGCTACAAGATTAATGCAATAGTAAAATATATCTACTAAAACAATTAGTAAAATTTGTACTAAAAGCGAAATGTCATGTTCAGGTGATGATATATAAGTGTATGGCATCCGCACCTTACAAGCACGGCGTCCGCAAAATACTCTCTCGGAGAAATGTCTAGTGGTCGAGGCGTTGACGTGCTTATCAGGTGATGTGCTGATGCTGTTAGGTGGGTGTGCTTGCATTTAAATACACATAAAAAATAAAATTTGCTTGTGATGATCAGTCGCTGTCCCTATGCTGTGCTGATAGGTGAGTTACGACCTTCAAGCTACTGCCAAGAGACGTTCATTGGCCTGGTAGTTAGCACAATTAACTAAAAAGAAAGACTTATCACCAAAAAGACCCATTACCATTTTACAAATTTTTTTTGGCTAAAAATACTTTCGCCAGGGGCAGTTAAAATATAATAAATTGAGGTATCAACAATGAAGCCTTCCAATACTTATTTATTTTGCAAAAAAAATTATCCTGGCGATTAATTTTTTAGATAATTGAAACGTTTCTTTTAAATAATAAAAAATTAACTTTTAATGTAATAGTTCATGTCCATGAAAGTTTAAAAAAAAAGAGGTTGAGTGTCCAAGGAAGATAAAGACAACGATTACCTCCTACCATTACATGGGATAATAAACTGAATTATGATTACCAAGAAAACTAGGTGAGTAGGACGTTAAGTGCACCACGAATTTCAAAATTTTAACTACACTGTAGGAAAGAGGACACTTTTCTGAGTATAATGAAACAAACATTTTTAACGATCATCCATTAGTTTTCGAAAAAATCAAAAATTTAAATGTATTTTAGATATTATATACGTTTTAACGTGGATTTATGATAGACCGTGGTTGAGTTTGTCAAAACAGACTCTCCAGGCGGGTATTTTGATAAATACATAACGAATTTAAAAATATCCCTGTAGAATGACAAAACTCGCCAACGGTGGAACTCGTCGACCGCAACGGACAGCAAACAGTAAGTGTATATCAAAGCACATGGACTGTCAACAAAATGCAAGTTAATAACTTAACATTTAAGTTAAAAGTTATGGATGATCCTCAAAATTTTTTGTTGCATTATACTCAGAAAATTGTCCTCTTTCTTACTGTGTAGATAAAATCCGTGGTGCACTTAAATGTCCTACACCCGAAAACTAATAATTCAGCAGAGTACTGTTTTTTCCTAAATGAAAGTGTGCAACTATTATATAAATGTTCTCACATCAATCAGCCATATTCTGATTGGATAAATGGGACAAATTACTAGAAGTATATCTCAAATTTGACCTAAATAATTTAAGTCGGGTGAAGACGGCTATTTTCTTACTCTAACTTAAGGCAAGTTTAGACTAAAAATGTAGAGATCTGTTTAAATTTCATTCAAGAAGAGAAAGGGGTTTGAAATTTAGTAATTTTTCGGATTTCTGTAGTAATGGAATTGTTTCTATTGGTTATCCAGCCAACTATCGAACATCTAAATTACCAATATTTATTTCTGCTTTTTGTGAAATTACCTCCCCAACAAAATAATTAAAAATTATTTTAATTAAATAAAATAACCCCCAAAGAATACAACATGTAAATTTATTATATTTTTCAAAAACATACATTTAAGTGCTAATTTACTTTCATTTTAAAAAATAATCTTGTAATCTCGTAACCTACCTACATTAACATTCATTCAACACACTATGTAGTATTCTAATATGTATTTACAAGCACAAAATGTGCATAAATTACATAAATATAAATACAAATGTTAATAAAAACGCTAACATTTTATGTATAAAAATAAGAGTAAAGCAGTGAACGATGTATTGTGAACGAGTATAATGAACGAACATTCGCCAACACTAAACAATCAAAAATGTCACAAAAATAAATAGGATATATACAAACCAAAATACTCTCCAAACATGTCGTTATTAAAATTTACAAAAATTCAGTGCTTGACAAAATTGTTTTTGAGCATAGCTTTAAAAAACATAGTATTAAAAATTATCTAGGCACAGAGTCTCACATAATGATTTTATTGTTAAAAATTCAGATTTTCAGCCAAGCAAGTTTTGATTCGGATCATCAAAATACTATCTTCTAGATACATGTACATCGCAACTTTAATTAAAACAATACAATATTCTACCTACATAAATCACTTAATTCTTATTGAATATAAAGTTGTCATGTTAAGAAAAACAAAAATTATCTTTAAAATTAGTAAAATTTTATTGAACATGAACAAAATTTCCACTTCATAAACTCGTTACAGTGAACAAAATAGATTGTAGGTATATAATTTTTGTAATAAAATAAAACATCAATACAGCATTCTTAAAAATTTAGTTTATCTATGATTGATTAAACTACTCTTACATTTCTTTTAAAATTTGATATGAATTTTTTCCAAAAACAACACCGCAAGATACTTTACAGTATGAAAAAAATTGTTCTCTATTTATCGAGGAAGCCATTATTTTAGTATAAGAAAACAACAAAATAAATTTATTTTGTGTTACTGGAGAACAAATTAGGTATATACAAAAAAACAAATTAACTATTAGGTACTGTTTGGTAAAATTAAAAGTTAACCAATAAAATTATTCTTCTATATCGAACAAATAAAAAATAATTTTTTCACTAATGCGAACAATCATGTGTATAAGAAAAACTGTTCCAAAAATGAGGCGATATCGAAACTGAGGTTCTTCAATCACAAATACATTACCTAGAATAAATGGTATATCCATCTCTCAGTCTTTTTTTGGAAATAGGGGTGGATATTCGCGATCATTATTAAGTGGTAGACCATCTTTCGGAGGAGATTCAGTGGCTTCAGCCATTTCTCTGTATTTATCTGAATCTAATAGAAAGATTTATTAAAAATTAAACTACTTAAACAAATAATATTTCAATGCAAATGCTTCAATAAATGCATGAAGATGAAAGATGCGGCAAAACAAAGCAATTTTTTTAAATCAATTAATATGTCAAATACTCTTGAAACACGTAATAATCAATTCCAAAAAAAAAACATGTCACATTGCAGAACTACATAAAATACCTTCAATTTAAAACTATGTACATATAACATCTTATCCTCCATACAAGCAGTTTCGAATAGATATCCCGGTGAACAACATGCTGTGGATATTTACCTAACCACTTCAGAACAAATTATACCTAAACTAATTTTGTTTTGCCTAATATTAATTCCATACAAAGCATGAGCGAGGAGAGTATCGCAAGACAAATTTTTGTACATTAGTTCCTTTCCTCCCGAATTATCTTTAGAAAAAGTTTAAAAACCAAAAAAAAAATCATCTATAGTATTCCTAAGATTTCCTAATGGCAGTATTCTAGTCTAGAAAGCTGAAAAAATCGAAATTTTTTGTTTTTATATTTTGATAGTTTAGATATTCAAAAATCTTGTCTTAAAAGGATTTTTTGAAATTCGAATTATTTTAAAAGCTATAGCCACTTTAGTGTCGTGGCAACTTGACCGGCTTAGACAGAACTATTCTAAGAAAAGTATTAAAAAATACTCTTTATTTCTTTTTTTTTGGTGTTTTTTAAATTTTATTTATTTAAATATTCAATTTGAGGTAAAAGAAGGCCCGATGTATGGAGCCGGAATCGCTGATTGAAGAAATGTAAGTATAAAGTATCAATGTATGGCTTAGACTTCGCGTAAATTTACCTGAAATTTTAATCTTGTTTTTCTCGAAACTACATTTTTCGAAATTCTTGTCATGATTTCTCAAGTTCTACTGAACCGATTTACAGTCGAGTCGCGAAATAGTGAATACCGTATATAGTGAACTACCGGAAATAGTGAACACAAAAATTTTAACATTAAGTGTATATGGGACTCCTATATAACGAACAGCGGTAACCCCGATACAGCGAACTGCGTACGAAATCGTGCAGTTTGAATGACACATTTATAAGGACTAAGAATTCCTCCAAGACTATGAATTTACATTAGGTATCATATTACACTTCATTTTACCGGCAAAGTTAGCATAGAACGCAATTTTTATAGTGGCTCATAATGAAATCCGGACGCTCCTATGCTAGCAATGTAAATTGTACTTTTCGAAAACTCTCTTTGTATGTAAAAATCACTTCTACAAAAATATTTTTTAGACATTTTTTGTAGATAATTTCATTCTCTTCATTTTTGTTTATATGCATTTTTTTACTTTGTGGCATCGTTTTCGACTGAGAGTGACTTAAAGCAGTCTTGGTAAAAATCCAATGGGATTACTCTGAAAATACCATAAGAATTCCTTAAATACCTTTAAGTCATTTTCAGTCGAAACCGATGCGACAATGTAAAAATATGTATATGAACAAAAATGAAGAGAATGAAATTATCTACAAAAATGTTTGTAAAAGCGATTTTTACATATTAAAAGTGTTTTCAAAAAGTACAATTTACATTGCGATGAAGAAAATATTCCACTAAGTGTTTTGAGAGCGCTTATTACTTAAAAATGAAACGTGCAAGAAAAACTGTTGGAACAAGGAATATTATAAGGAATATAATCGAATATTATACAGGGAACCAAATTCAGATTGATTCTGATCCAGAAAAGGAAGACGAGGATGAGATGGTTTCTTATACTTTCAATAAATCAAATTTTCATTTTCAAAATGTGATTTTATTGTAAATTTTGTAAATACCGAAATAGTGAACAACCCCGAAAAAGTGAAAGGTCTTTGCCATATTTAATTCACTATTTCGCGACTCGACTGTACTTGAATTTTGGTGTGAATCTTCTCTATACATTTCTCTATCGTATGAACTAAGATTATAACAAAATTTCAATTTTTACTATTTTTAAAAAATTCGCAGTTGTATAATTGTACAAAAAATTGTAAAAATTTTTTTAAAAATAGTAAAAATTGAAATTTTGTTATAATCTTAGTTCATACGATAGAGAAAACTCACACCAAAATTCAAGTAAATTGGTTCAGTAGTACTTGAGAAATCATGGCAAGAATTTCGAAAAATGTAGTTTCAAGAAAAACAAGATTAAAATTTCAGGTAAAGTTACGCGAAGTCTAAACCATACATTGATACTTTATACTTACATTTGTTCAATCAGCGATTCCGGCTCCATACATCGGGCCTTCTTTTACCTCAAATTGAATATTTAAATAAATAAAATTTAAAAAACACAAAAAAAAGAAATAAAGAGTATTTTTTTAATACTTTTCTTAGAATAGTTCCATCTAAGCCGGTCAAGTTGCCACAACACTGAAGTGGCTATAGCTTTTAAAATAATTCGTATTTCAAAAAATCCTTTTAAGACAAGATTTTTGAATATCTAAACTATCAAAATATAAAAACAAAAAATTTCGATTTTTTCAGCTTTCTAGACTAGAATACTGCCTTAACTTGTACACTAAATTTCTTCAGTAATTCCCCCCTCGAGCATCAGCTTAAAATAGCAAATTCAAGTAAACTTGATAAACATAGTAAATTCTTTTCACAAAATATAAAACTACCAGGGTACAAAAATATATTTATTAAAACGTTTTGCAGAAGAACCTAGCAAAATATTTACATTAGGTATTTAATGTCAAATACCACATTCAGTCATCTTCAATTTCAATAATGTCTTCTTCTGTGCTTGAACTACTATTCACGTCTAAAGAAACAAGTTGTTTAATAATAACCTAATGGTAAAAATTGCATGAACACCACTAGAAGTAGTTGCTCATAGAATAATCTATTGTCAAAAAAATAAAGATTTCCAAACAGTAAAAAAAATACAAGGGTGATTCAATTCCTACCGAGATTGCTAAGCAAGAACTACCGTAATAAATAATATAATCTCACAAGACCAGTAAATTCCAAAATGAGATTTGCTATAGAAATGTTTGGAGCAAGCATTCTAAAATGTAGAAAATATCACAAGATAATTATTTTTGCATTAGAGAAAATACGGTATAAAGGGTTTTACAAAACTTTCATAGACACCCTATAACTTGGAAGCATAGAATACTAAACTTCATGTTAGAGCAAAAGTCTGGCAGAATGGTATAAAAATTTAAATAACCGATAGTTTCCCATCCTAGCAAAATGCAAAAAATTACAGATATAAAATGAGAATATCTCAACTAACACTGAACAATGTTATTAAAGATGAATCACCCTTGTAGCACAGCTAATCCAAATAAAATCCTACTGTTAATGATTCTCAAGAAAGACTGTTTGGGATTAAAAAAACAACAAAATATTAATGACCGTTCGCACAGCTTACACTCAGTCGAAAAAAGTGGTTATTCGATTTGCCTATCGGTTGGAGTAAAATTTCAAGAAAACCTATACTTGAGTAAGTGGTGCCAACGAACATAAACCTACAAATTAAAAAAATTTTCTATACCTTCAGCACCCTGTCTTTCAGTACATTCGTTCTCAATACAATCACTATCGTCATCTAAAAAAAAAATCATATTCTGAAAATAAAATAAAACAAAACATCAAACTGGCACAAAATTAAAAAAAAAAATCTATATCTCTATATACAATAAAAGAAAGTAAAAAATTTAGTATCAAAACAATGTCTTGAAAATTCAAAACTTCAGGAATTTCACAAAATAACGATACATAATTTTTAGCGTGTTAAAAGAGTAACTTTGACATCAATCAAAAAACAAATAATTATTTTTTAAATATACACAATATAAAGCACTGGTCAGTATTCTCGCATCTTTAGAAAATAGTTAAACTATGTAACTATGAATCAAGATGGAAAATAACAGAATGGGTATCAATTTCTTTGATTGCCACATCTCTTTACCTGAACATACAAGAAGCTTCTTATTAATCCATGAATAAAAAGCTGTACAATGAAGTTTATGTTGATGTCAAAAGTGAATGAATATAAATAAATTCATAACTGACCAGTACCTGACATGTGGCCGGGCGGGTTGCCTTTCAGGATGCCCGCGTAGCTACCTAGCATTGTTGAGCCTTGCACAAAACAAAGAAAACAAAATGGATGCAGGTCATAATAAGCATAAATATAAGGTAAGGAGTTTAACCTCTTTTATAAAGATTTTAAAAAAGGAAACAATATCAATCTTTTCAATATAACTTTTTGTCAAAAAATACAAGATTGTTACCATTTCTTCATGTCCCATTAAACTTTACCATTTATTTAAATTAGGAAAGGAAGCAACGAAAGTGATTTGTACTTAGGAAATCCTGAACAAGGTTAACTGTTTGGCATAATATTATAGCGAGTATATCAAATATTATAATAAACTCATCCGATTATGCCATCTTTAATATTGCAAGACACATGTTAAATCAAATACAATCTTAAAATCTGTAATTTGTTATTGTTAAGTTTTTAATGCAAATTGAAATAAAAACTGATGATTCAAAACTTTTAAATTTTATTAAAACAGTAAAATTTCGTTAAATGTCATAAATATAACTAACAGCTTGTAAGGGCCATAAAGATTACTACAGTCAAGTCTCGTTTATGTGTACTCTCAATTATATAGATCTCCCAGTTATATGATGTACAATTAATATTTTGTATGGGAACTCATGTATATGTACATAAAAGAAAGCAATTATATGTTTACTTAATCACTTAGGAAAAATAATACATTTTCTGCTATTTGTCCAGACCACCGGTATGGCGTAAAGCTCATACAGACTGATTAGAAAGTGGAATACCGTAATTCAAACCCTGGTTACATCAAATACACTGCTGGTAATTTCAAGCCCAAGATCGATCTAAGAGCTATGCAGATTGCATCGAGAAACCACATCATTAATCAAATTCCCCAGAATAATAAATTAAAAATTACAAATTTGAAATTAAGGTTTAAAACAAAAAATCAATAATTTTCACATTTTAAATCATTTGCACACATTCCTCACAAACATACGCATGATACTCGTGAACGCCAACAATATTATATAAGGTTTTACAAAAATATAGCTATCTAATTTAGTAAAAATAAATTACTATTGACAACACACTGCAAGTGTTTTAACAGAGACCCGCACTTCAATTAATTAATCTACCTTATAAAAGATGATATTCCAGATATATGTAAGCCTCGATTATAAAGATAGGGCTTGCAATTAATAAAACATAAACAAGACTACTGTATTTTGTTTTTCAAATGAATTATTTTAGTTTTCATTTTTGGCTTAATTTGTAGTTTAAACATTAGATTTTACAAAAATACCAAATGTTACTATTTACTATGTGTTCTATTTTAATTTATTAAACGAAATTTTACTGTATAATTGAAATTAGTTAATTAGAAATCTCAAAAAAGTAATTTTGGCCAAACTATAAAACTAAATTATTTATATAGTTTTACCTGTGGTCATCATCGAGTCGGCTTCATCTTGTCCACCACTAGTATTGGAGCATTTTGCAGTATCACCTGCAGGATTACTAAATTGCACATTTAAGTTGTGTTGTTTTAAGATGTTTAAGGAGGATCCTTCTACACCATCCACGTTATAAACATATAAATAACCATCTTCGGTGGCTACTACTAAACATAATTTATGATCGATGCTAAAAATTATAAAAACGTCACATTAAAATTTTATTATTTCCTAGTTTCTTACTTCGTAATTGCTATGACATTTTTTAATCCCGATTTTGGCAACAGAGCAGTGTAGAAAGCTCTGCCTTGAAGGAGTAAGTCATTTACTTGTGATGGTATGAAAGATGAAAGGTATCCCATAAAACTATTTTCAGCATTTTTCTTCACACTAAAAAGTTCAGAATCAAAAATAAAAGAAAACTTTAGTATTATTTGTATTACTTTTCGTTAACTTCGACTAATTTAAAAACATGTACAGTTTCCGTATTACTACTGCATCCAAGATATTGAGAGCATGTACTAAAGGCAAGAGAAGAAATAGCCACACAACGTTTTACTCCTCTTCTAAATGCATAAAGTGTTGCACCATCACTAACAGCAAAAACTCTTATAACAGTTCCTTTTTCTGATGCAGTAGCTATTCTTGTACCACAAGGACTAAATGCTAATGCAGCTAGAGGACTTTCGTGTGCCAAGATCACACGTTTCGAATGCTGAAAAATTTATTCGTTAACATGTAAACATAAAAAAATCTAAAATTTCAGATGTTGCCACAAATCGTCAGCATCTAAATTTTTCTTTATTGTATACGTACCATTTTCCTAGAAGAACTACTTACTAAATTTGCAGCATCAAATATTTGAACTTCTCCTGAAGTTGAAGATCCTGGGTAAGCTAAATAGTGATTCTCGTTGGTGCTAGTGAGAGCAATAAGTCCATGTGGATTTGGCGGAGTATCTCTAATTGTATGTAACATGCGCATATCCCGGATATTATGAATATAAATACTTTCTTCTAAGCAAACAACCAATCTCGCTCTAAAAATTAATTTGCAATATAAAAAATCCAAAAAGAAAATGTAGAAAATTGGATAAAAAATTTTAAAAGTAAAACTTACCTATTTAGTTTACATGATAAAATGGTATTTGAATATGAGTAATTACATATTTCGGAACCTTTCTTGAAATGCCTTAACAGCAGAGTCCTAGGTGCATCCAAAGTGACCACAGCAACTAAACTGCTACTAAATAGCCTTTCCAACAGTAATGTATTAATTGTTTCGCTACTGTATATTTCATCCAAATTATCTATTCCACTTAACGTAAAGATGCGATATCCATTCTTGCTGCATACAGATAGGGATCTGGAAGTATTCCGTTTGATATTACTATTGTTCTTACATTCTCTGATAATATAATTTTAATAATATATAGGTATATAGTACTAAATAATGTCACCCGAACATTCTATAATGCAACATGCTGTAAAATAGCATATTGTTTTATTAAGAATAAATGTTAGACTTTTCATGACAAGTTTGTATATTGACAACCTAGCAGAGCAGAGGATTTCAAAAAAATTTTCTTCATTTATTTGAAGTAAATTGAGAGAAAGCAATAAAATTTGTCCATACCTTAAATAATAGTTATTCTAAATTCTATAAAATGTAACAATTAGTAATATTAATTAAAACTTATATAATATCTCTCTTTTAGGTCGGAGGTTAAAAATTACACAACTAGCATTACACTTTCTAAAATGATAAATAATTGCCAGTGGTGTTTTAAACCCTTATTGAAATCTAGAACCTTTGGACTAAAACTCTAAGATCAAAAGGCTTTAACAAAATGTTAAAGCATTAAAATTAAGCAGATACGGAAGGAAAAAAACTAATAGTGAACATAGAACGAATAAGATGAATTGAAGGTAATCTTCGGTGGAAAAACTTCTACTCTCAATTTCATGAAAACAATGACTCGTTAAAAATAGGTGTTTGCATAATTTTAGTGGCATTTATAAAGGTTCATTTCATAAGACGTAATTGCACCATAGAAAAATTGTACTAGACGATGCTAAAATTCGATTTATCCATGCTTGATTAAAATCATTAAGCTATAAATTTGAATTTTTCATTGGAAAGTTAATTTGCGATGAACCTAACCGCAGTTGCAGCAAACAAGGAAAAAAATTGCTCTTTTGTTGTTTTCTACAATTAGCTACGAGTCTTTTGTAATATTAGCGGAATAAAGAAATTAGTCTTTCTTGCATTAATTTTAAGATTTCAGACCAAATAAGGAGTCCTATTTAAATTAGTTCTTTTATTTTTAAGTATTAGTGTTTTCGATGTAGACTATTTTCCCTGCTCACTTGGCGCAAAAATTACCCACAGCTGAGTGAAATTTCTACAACCTTCAAGTCCAAAATGGTTCTAGCAACCAAGATGAAAAGTGAACCTAAAGAATATGTTCACCTCATTTTTAGCCCTGATGATGAAGCAATAAAGTCTTCGAAAGGTTGGCCGAACGAGTTTTTTGTTTTTGTGTTACATTCCTCACAACCCGATAATTATTTCGTTTGATTAGTTACGTTATTGGATGAGAATCGGTTGTACTAAAGAATATGGTACAAAATTTATTATATGCAAGAAATATTCGTTATAACCCAAATATTTAAAAAAATATTTTTAATACTTAGTACTTAATAATATGTTTATTTAACATAACATTTAAATGTAATAAATAAAACTACTCCAATAAATAACCGTGAGTAGCCAAAACAAAAATATCCTTTCCAGGGTTCCCACTAAATTTTCTGAACAAATTCCCTGACTTTTCCAGGTTTTCCCTGACATTTTAGTATAGTAATACAGTAATCGGAGAACAATTTGCACCGAAAAAAAACATAATTTAATAAAAACAAATATAACATTTATTTCATACAGTAATATACGAGTACTATTATTTATAAATTATAATAACAAATTATACTTCTTTTCTTAAACTTTCAACTTTTTTAGATATCTCTAAATTTTTAACATTACTGTCATAGATTATCTTTTGCTTCTAACAAGTGAATCTCTTCATAGACCCTCTTTTTAGATGCCTGACGTTTAACTCTAATATCACTTGATTGTGAGCTGGCGCTACTTAAAGCAGCTTTATATCTTCCACTTGCAAGTTGACAAGAGGTTATTAATTCTTGCGAAAGTGGTACATTTAGAAGACCTCCAGCTAGATTTATAGCGTTGTACACTGTTCTTTGTGCCACCAAAGATTTTATTTCGAATAGGGAGGCACTCGTAAAAATCCCTGTATAAATAGTAACATTTTCGGGGGTTTTCCTTCCATGGCTTTCAGGTAAAGATGGATAAGTAGAGTTGACCTATTAGTTGATAAGACAAACAATAAATTACGGCAAATAAATTTTTCCCACTTTGAAATGTACCTACCTATTTTTTCTTATTTTATTAATACTTACTTTTATATATTAAATTAAATCCATGGCTTTCAGGTAAAATGGATAAGGAGGGTCAACCTGACAATGTAAATAATAAATTACGGCACATAAATTTGGAAAATAATTAAAGTCCTTATACTTATCTATTTTACTTTCGAAATTTTTCTAAAAATTTCTTTACATAATATGTTTAGGGCCGATTTATTCATCTAGAAAAATTTCGAAAGTAAAATAGATAAGTATAAGAACTTCAATACTTTAAAGTAAGGAAAAAATTAGTTTCCAAATTTATTTGCCGTAATTTATTATTATTTACATTGTCAGGTCGACCCTCCTTATCCATTTTACCTGAAAGCCATGGATTTAAATTTGGATTAATTTCGAAAATAAAATAGGTAGGTACATTTCAAAGTGGGAAAATCTTTTTTCCCAAATTTATTTGCCATAATTTCTGTGGTCAGGGGGTAAAAGTGCTTAACTTTCCCTAGAAAAATTTTTTTAACTTCCCGATGGCAAGTCAGAATTGCGATATTAGCAAATGAAAGATTTACCCAGTTTGAACGATTTATAATTTTTTTTAATTGTTTTTTAGAAACTTTTTTTATCTTAAATATCTCATTACAACTGAGATATTGTCTGTATAACAAAATTACACATTTTTTTTATGTAAATTATCCTAAGTATTCTCAGAAGGTTTTACCTAAAACAAACCGAACTTAAGCAATTATGTTCGAGTAAAATATCTTTGTCATTTTTAAGCAAATGACTTTAGAAGTTTTACCCACTGAAAGAATGCCAACTTTTTAATATAAATTTGACATAATCCCATTTTCTCAAAAACTTGACTTAAGCACTTTTACCCCCTGACCACAGATTTATTGTTTGCTTTGTCAACTAATAGGTCAACCCTACTTATGCATTTTTACCTGAAAGCCATGGAAGAAGAACCCCCGAAAATGTTACTATTTATACAGGGATTTTTACGAGTGCCTCCCTCTTCGAAATAAAATCCTGGCTACGGGCCTGATATAAAGTCATTTCTTTCCTTTTATTACAAATTTTTTTGTTTTTAAATTATTTCAAATTTAAAAATAATTCGTAGACAAAATTTGTTTTCCCTGACATTGAAAAATTTTAAATTCCCTGATTTTCCCTGACAAGTCTTAAATCCCTGACTTTTCCAGGTTTTCCATACAAGTGGGAACCCTGTTTCCCTAAATCTGCGAAATGAAATGAACTTCCTTGCCTGCTAGAAAAATTTCATTATAATTGAAAACCATAATATGTAAATTCAATCACAATTTTCAAATGAAAGACTAAAATGATTAGATCACAGATATTTATAATCAAACAAAAGAAAATCACCACGAGTTTACCTATTAAATGCGAAATTAAATTTTTATTTGCGACAAAAAGTTGGTAAATTTGTGGTTTTGTTAAAAATGCCAAAATGGCAGACACGTTTTCAATACTGAAAATCAAAAACGCAGTCGTTTTGCTAAAAAATATTTTTTTGCCAATGTAAAACACGTGGAAACAGTATTACAGCTTCTTTATAAACATAAAAATATTGATTGAAAAATTTCAATAAAAAATTTCATAGTATAAATTTTTTTCAATTTTTAGTAAACAAAGCAAGTACATCAAAGTGGGGAAACAACAGCTGATTGTTGTTATTAAAATGTTATGCGAGGCAGAAGACAAAATTTAGCACAACATTGCTACTTATTGTATAATAAGCTAAAACCAGAAGAAGGTTTAACGCAATTTTTTGCACAAGTGGCATTGAAAAACCTCTCTCTTTTTAATACATTCAAATAGTTCCGATTTTTTGTTTCGCAACGATCATAGAAAAATTTTCTTTGTGTGCAAATTGTACGTACACATAAGTGTGACATTTTACAACAAATTTGTTTTATTAATCGTCAACTGCGTCGCAGGAAACAAAACATACAACTTGCTTAATTAATAAACACGCAAATAAACATGCAATCATATTGTAAACAACAAATATTTTGCGAAATGGGTACTTACGAGTAATCTTGATTGAAATTTACAAGAAATTTCGAATCACCAACGGCAGACGATGCACCTGATTGACTCATGGGTTCGTTTTAAATATAATTTAGAAAAAGGGAATTATCTACGAATCACTTTCGGTGTCAATTCGATAATTAACAATACGTACAATAATATATAACTTGTTATTTGGTTCAACACAAAGTTTAACCTTGAATTTTCGTATCACACACTTAACAATAATAACTATAAACTACCATTTCTATTTTGTTGACAGAACAGCTGATGGTTTGGAACTCTAAAATACGCATGTGGTGGGAGGAGCTTCAGCGTTTCAAAACTGTAAAAACCCTGCTCGTCGGCTGCCAACCACAAAAATTGAAGTCCCGGGGTAAATTTAAAAATCAAAAAAAATTATTTCAGAGGCGGACTCAAAATTTGTTTTAATACGCACCAGTAATCGTTACACCGTAGTGTATCCTAACAAAGTGTGTATCCAATCACATTGAATTCGAGTGCTATTTAGATAAAACCTTATTTTTTATTATTTAGATAAAGCTTCCTTAGCTATTTTTACATTTTCGAAAATTTCAGATTATAAAAATTGACCTTGGAATTTTATTAATTTATATAACAATAATTATCTTCAAGTGTATCCTTTATACAAATTATATTTTTATAATCAATAAATTGCAATTACCTACTACTCGACTTAATTGGTAATTTATTATAAAACTAAATATAAAATATTGATTGCGTTATTCCCAAAATAGCATAAATTGCTACGTAAAATAGACTGCTTGTAAGGTTGCAATGTCGTAATGTGTGTGTGCCTAGGGTGCGAGAGCAAGATCAGCTGTCAGATTGACAGGTCGCGTCCGGTACGGGGTCGCAGTTTTGGTAAGCTTTTCGGTTTTATTTTTAAATTCATGTCCAATTAATAACACATAGTGCGCCCTTAAATTGTTCAAACATAGAACTTATTAGATTTCAAAAATTAATGGAAAACTGCATGATTTTTTAATTTGGTTAATGATACAAATTTAATTTGCATTTGTGTTAGGCACCTACTTAAGCATAATAAATCAATTAGATTTTCGTTTAAGTAGCTGCTTTTCAAGAGGTTCAAAGGTAAACTTCTAATTTCTATTGAAGTTTTTAATATCTTATAAATCTCGTACATTTTTATCATTTTCTTGTTAGATCTTATTGAAAGAGGTTGTCTAATTTTTAGGTATGAAAAATAATTGTAATAAGCAGGGGCAGTACCAATTATTACAAAAAGTTGTTCCATGGGAAGAGTTACACAAGTAAGTTTTTAATTTTTCTACTTATAACATGGTTTTACGTTTAGTTAACCTTTTTAAGAATAAAATGGATGAACGAAAAGGCGACCTCGAAAGAAGCTTACAGGCCGACACAAGCAGAGCATATTGCAAATGTGATAACACATGGGGTGTGGATTGTTCCCAGTGTACTAGCGACATTAGAATTATTTTCTCGTTCTCATAATGCAACTCAATTCCTCTCGGCTCTTATTTATGGTGCCACTCTAATATTTCTGTTTAGTATATCTACCAGTTTCCATTGTGTATTTTATAGAAATCGTCGTGGGTAAGTTTTTTGAATTTCTAAAATGTGTATTATCTCTTATTTTTATCTCAACTCTAATACAAGACCGATTTAGACTATTATTTGAATAAATTTATTGATAACTCAAATAATTGCTTAATAGAAATGATAAACCACATTGTCTGTGTGTGGTCTAAATTTATATAATTATAAACTTTTGAACTGTGAAATGGTTGCCTCAACCTTTTAATTAAAATATATTATCTAACTTAATTCTTTTTTTATCTATTTTTAGACATATGAAAGATGTTCTGCATCGTTGTGATAGAGCTATGATTTATATTTTCATAGCTGGTTCATATTTTCCATGGTTAACCATACAATCTTTACCTTCCAATGGCTGGACTTCCTCTATGAAATGGTATATATGGTTATTAGCGGTACTTGGAATTATTTATCAACAAGCCTTCCATGAAAAATACAAAATGTTGGAAACTATATTTTATTTATTTATGAGTTTATTTCCGTTTCCATTTATTACACAAGTAAGTTCACATTATTTGATGGTCAGTTAAGTAATTGATCAATTGGTCGATTTTTTTCTTAAGTCGTCTTCGTATGATGTAGGATTTTCTGTCTCGGTTTTATTTTAATGTAACATGTTAGAATCAATTACATAATTATACCCGCTTTAGACTCAATGGGTAGGGGTTTGAAGCACATATTAAATTATGCTGGGTAAGTTTTAGCCAACAGTGTGGTATAAGGCTTAAGTCGACATGCTACTGAGTGGAAGACCGTGGTTCGCTGCTTGATCGCACCGACTGCACTGTTGTGATCTAAAGCCCAAGTTTGATCTATCTGCCAAAACCTCTTTTAAAAACCCTTAATTGAAGGGAGAAGCCTATGTTCAGGAGTGGACGAATAACGACCGAAGAAGAAGAAGTTATAGTCTCACTTAGGATTCAAATTTCTTGTTATGTACTGTCGGACCTAGTAACTTTACTATACTTATACTAGATTTCAAGTCATAGCTAAATGGTTAGTTGTTTGTTGTGCTACTGAGCTAAGAAACTACCGTATACTAGAATTTTTAAGTACAGATTTAGTATCATGGAATATTACAGATTAACACAATATCAGCAAACAGCACTTCAACTGATATAAACCAAACTGCATCTGCAACACCATTTAACAACCATAAAAATGTAATTACAATATATTACAATTACAGTGGTTTTCACTATTAGGTCTACTGTCTCTCAACTTCTTAAAGAGTCTTTTACTTCAACTTACAGATTTCACGAATTCGGCTATGTATTTAGTATTTTATTTGTTTCTATCATATAATGGCAAGATAAACGTTTTATCAACGTCTTGCTTAAGTGCGTCTGAATTGACATAGTAATATAATAGGTAATATATTTTTACGATGTATTATATATTAACCTGTGCGATAGAGACACTCGTAGACACAAAATGAAAGCTGAGGACAGTTGAAATGAAGATCCTCAAAACTACGATGGGGTACACTCTGCGAGATAGAAAACAAATGTATCAGTAAGGGGTGACTGCGACATACAGGATGTCATAAAATAGAGTAAGATGAGAAGAAGAAACTGAGAAGACCACGTCGCTCTAGACTGGAAGAGGATAGGCTTGCGAAAATTTGTAAAAATGGACGACCTACAGGTAAAAAACTGCCTGGACAAACACCCAAGAGATGGGCTCAGAGCTGGTTTTCCTTTTCCACGGAATGAACCAAAGGTCAAGCATACAGAGTTATCCTTAGCTAAAAAAAAAGAAAAGAAGAATTATGCACAAAACTCACTCACTTGATTGGTTGACTTTTTTTTATCAATGTAATAAAATATGGTAACCAATGGAGTTCTACACCAATAGAATTTTTCGAATTTTACACCAATTGAGTTCTACTGTATTCACTTTTTATAGTAGTACATCAGAATTACGTACAAAATTCATTTCTTCACTCTTTTGCTAACCAAAAAATACCAACACCCTGATGGGTTGACTTTTTTAACAATCGAAATATGTATTGTCGTGTTACAAAATGATTTTGGCCGCCCCTGTTATAAATTGTAAATGTTTTGTAATTGTGAAATTTAAATTGGACGGTTCAAGCCCAGTATTGAGAATTGAATGTTGGCGGAGGTTTCAGTAGAGTGGGGGCTATTTTGCCAAAGATGATCGCCGGAGTAGTCGATTGAATTTTGACTCCGGGAAATTTTGATCATTTTGAGATTGCGGATAAATTATTTTTGAAATTGTAATTTTGGATGTTTGAAGATTATAGTATTGTGATTAAGAATATTTTTGGTCGAAGTTGGCCGCAGCTGAGATTTTGATTTTTGTGAGTTGGATATTTTTATTTAATTAAAAATAATTTTTGGACGATCATTTGATTTATTTTGTTGGATGAGCTATTATTTTTGATGGAATTATGATTTTTGACTTAGTGTTAGTTTGAAAAATACGGTTTAAAATAAAGTTACATTTTAAACAAGAGCGAACGTGGCGTTACTGATATCGCTTAGATCTGATTATTTGAAATCGTACGTTCAAACCTCGAGTGAAGCATAAAATTTTTGTAGTTTAGAAAATAATTTGATTACTAGTTTTTAAAATCGAACTTCTTTTCCATTAGAAAAAAAGGCGAGTAATAAACCTTGAACCGCACCCTGAGAAGTTTCTCTGCTCCTGCATCCCAGAGCGACGCCTTGATTGAAAAAAAAGTGTTTGATAATTTTTTATAAAATATTACAGTATACATGGCAACCGATGGAGTTGCACACTAATTAAGTTTTACTGCATCCACACATCGGGAGGTCAACGCGACTGATATAATAAATATTTAGTTACATTGCGTTCAAAACATGTCTTTCTATCTCTCTGTAACGAGTTGCACATCAATCAAATTCCACTGTATTCACTTATGGTAGGAGATATTATTAACAACGTGTCAATAGTGGTGCAGTTTGGTTATATCAGCTACCGTTTCGCATCTGCTGATATTGTGTAGACTACTACTACCCAAGAATTTGAAAGTAAGAAGCAAATTTATATAATTTTGTATAAAAGTGCTTTTTGTTATTAATTCTTGGATAAACCAAGAAGTTCTCACAAATTCTCTTTTCGAAACAGCGAATGAGTCTTGGGTATTTTGCAGAAATTTTTATTGATAAATTTTATGAAAATATTATGATTTATGAGTACGAGTATAATTCAAAATATTTATTGCGCATTTTTGATTTTCTAATGAAATTCAATAATTTCAAATTTTGCTATAGATTATTTTTCTTATCTACTTGATTAACTAGTGGGGTTATCATCACGGATGATTTAAACTTTTTTGCATCAATATTATTGTAAGCCCGTGAGTCGAGTAGACGTATATATAAGTTTTTTTTATAACTTTTGTTTTTCCGAGTTCTTATCTAATAGTTTACATTGATGAAAGTAAAAGTAAATTAAATTAAAATCTGCATTATTATTTTATAAAGACTAATTTAAATAGCTATATTAATAAAATGAATCATGAATGACATTAAACAAGTTGTTATACTATAAACACTTTAATTACGGTAATTTTTATATTATGTTGATTTATGTTGTAGCATGATTTTAATGGCAAAACAGAATTGAAGATTGGTGGTTTGGTATATGGTGTGGGCGTTATATTTTTTAAATTGGATGGCTCAATTCCACTAGCTCATGCAATATGGCATTTATTTGTTGTTTTAGCTGCTGGAATACATTACTTTGCCATACTCAATTATTTATATCCCGAATTACCTCTATCCGAACCTTCTTATTCCTTAAATGTTAGTTAATATGATCTAAAAAATATTGTTTTTGATCTTTAATTTTATATACGTAATAGGAAATTTTTTGTTGAAATTTAATTGTGCAATTGAAAATTTAAATTGTACTAATAATTATTATGTGGCAAGTAAATTATTTTGAATGAAATAAACTCAAAATTGAACTAAGGTCAATTTTGAGTTTTGTTTTATTCAAATTCTTAAAATAGCTCATAGTACGTACTAGCCAAAATGACTATGTTTTAAGAAACTCTAGTTTTAGGTTTTATGTTTTTATATAAATTTTTGCTCAAATTTACAACAGTTGAACCAAGTATTATGAAATTACGTATCTGAAATGTTTTATTTTTTGACTAAACTCGAGTAATACATTATTCCACAAGATTCCATAATACATGATTGTAGGATATTCCATTTTATAGTTTAGTTATATTATATTATTATTTTGTTCCTGTACAATTTATTAGACTATTTTTGTAATCATAAAATGAAATATGTTTGATTCATTTCATACAAATGAACGTAATGTTATTGCAGATTTTACCATACATATAGAAATTAAGAAATGATCTCCTGTACCCTCCACAACGATGAAACTATTTTTTTGTAACTTGATTTTGCCAAGCGCTTTTTGCATGCGTGTTATTGTACACATATGCACGACATTAAAACAAAATTAATATTTAAGCTCGAGTAGAGATTTCAATTAGTGATAGGCACTATTGAAATTTTTGACTATTGATAGTTAGTTAGATACTAAAAATTTAGTTACTAAATACGAAACCGAATAAAAACTATCTAATAAAAACACGGTTTTATACATAATAAATAGGTCTCTCGCATCTGAAAACATTTCCGCTGTGTTGGAGTCGCCAACCGTATTACGTGTAGACGTGAAGATAGCATTCTGATGCTATGACTCTGGACATGCTAGCTCCAAGTCACATTAGACATTACAGTTTCATATCAGTCGGCAGAAGCAGCATTGACAGCTCAAAATTCAAAAACTTTAGGAATATGCTGGTCTACGTAACCACTTTGAATTTTTAAGCTTTGCGGTAGAGACATTGGTAAAATTTTAATTGAAAAATCTGGTGATTGTCGTGTTAAGGGATAATGCGGCAGCATTTTTGGAACATTTGGAAATTCAGCCAAGTTTGACGAAATTTTTTATGTATAATTTTATTTTTAAACATTAATCAACGATTAATAAATTTTATTACATGAAATATAAAAACTATAGTATAAGCTCTGTGATTGGTCCTTATTTCAAAGTTAACTAATCCCATGAGCTGAGCTGGCCAAATCAAAAGAATAGATTCGTTCAATAGCTTTAGTAACTAAAAATGTATTTGATAGTTTTAGTAACTAAGAGGTTATTCAAAAAGTTTCAGTAATTGAAATGTTATTCAATAGTTTTTAGTTTACAAAATTATTCGATAGACTAACTATCGATAGTTCAAATGAAAATTAACTATCGAATAATTTGATAGTTCCATCACTAATTTCAATCATGCATTCAATCGCAATTGTAATAAACTTACAAATGATTTTTATAGAATTAAAACATCTAACTAGGTGAAATTTTCAATAAATACAAACTTGAAATAATTATTCAACTCGTGTTTAAAATAACACATGCATAAAGCGCCTGGAAAAATCGACTTTTAGAATTATGAAGCATCACACATCAGAAGACGAAAATCGAAATTATAGATTTCCTTAAAATGTTTAGATTTTAGTTTACCTACAATTAGTGAACCCAGAGTATGAGATTATGCCAATTTACTCTGAATTTGAATCAACGACAGTAAGATTAAACCCATTAGTGTGTTCACTAAAATCAGTGTTATATCTGACCAAAGTTTTAAGTGCAGTATTAATTCTTCTGATACAATCACAAAATTGAAATTACTATGTAGTATGAATAGGGTTCGAATTTTACTAGATTTTTACAGAATAGTGTAGTTTCTTCCAATATTAGATTGTTGTAAAATGTAAAAAGAATTTATAGTGGTATAGGTTACTATTTGCTGTGATGATGCTATAGACAAATGTTTCTTTAATTATTTGTTTTTATTAAACTAATTTTTTGATTGTGATGTTTTGATAGTCAATTGATAGAATTTTTAAATGCTCATATTGGATTTAAACTATACAAAAGAAAATAATACCAAAAACAAAAAAAGTTATCAACAATATTGTTCTTAAATTTTTGATTCCAATTTAAATTTGGAAAATTAAAGAAAAAGTTGATATTAAGACTAAAATTATTACAAAATATTAATAAGATTAGCAAAATATGTAGTCATGGTATTTATAAATTAATTCTCAAGTCTATAAAGACTTGTGCGATGCTTTTTTTAAACGATTAAAGAATTTGTAAATGTTTTTGAAAGAAAACTTTGACCTGTCGCTATATACTTATCGTTATAAATAATGAAATGTAATCAAAGGCCAAAGTGTTAACTAGGAATTTAGCTTTTGTAAACATAAGTTCTTGATTTGTTATAGAAAAACACGTGAACATAATCTTATCTAAGTTGCTCGCATGACTGTAATTTTAATTTTTTAAATGTGAAATAATATATTATTTAAATAATTTTTAAGCAAGCAATGAAAGACAAATTATTTTCAGACAATTTTTATGAAATAGTACAATTGTAGATGTTCTTTAGAATTAAACGTAATTAAAATTTTTATATTATGGAGATTAATATCTTTTAGTTATAGCTTTTAGTAATTATTTAGAAAAAACTTAAAATTGCGTTATAGTAATTTCTACAAAATGTTTATAAAATTAGCTCTCGTCATTTACTAGTTTACTAAAGAACAAAACAATATTAACAAATAAAGAACTATTCACCATATTATTATAGTCCATACTAACGAAATATTATTTTAAGACATAATAAAAATGGAGATCTCATTTTTGTGATGTAGATCATTTTAGAAGATATGTATTTATTGTTCCTGAACAAAAAGATATTACAATGTGCCCAAATAAAATTATTAATGTGATCACAATACATATTAAAATGTACCAAAATTTAAAATGATTCAATATTTTGATTTACCAAATAAAACTTTTCGATATTGCTCTTTAATAATGTATAGTATTTGTAAAAGTCTGAATTTTAATAGTTCTTCCACACTGATTCAGGATTTCTATAAGCTAAGGTTTAGTAACCAAGTAAAAATTATTGTTATCCTGTTTCGTTTCCAATTTAACAAATCTATAGTACCTACCTTAGTATTTATTACCTATTTTGTAGAAATGTATACTTGATATTAAATTGTCATAGGAAATTCTTATTTATTTAATTTAATGGTTAAATTTTCAGTTTTGAAAATGAATTAAATAATTTTAGTAGGTAATTATAATATGTAGGTAGATAAATAAATTTTTAGAATATACATCAAAGTTATTATTGTTGTATATAATGTATTAGATCTACCACTTTTCTTAGAAATAAATACAAGCCACTAGAAGAAACTTTGTTATTACTTTTCAAACCTCTTCGGTAAGGAAAGTCTCTCTATCGGGCAAAATTTTAAACCCCACTTTTTTGACAAGTTTTTATATTTTTGAGGTCAAGAACGCATCAACAAGTGTCATATTTATCAACAACTAGTGGCTAACATTTGTACAACTGCACCGGTTTCCATAACGTGGCAAGTATCAACAACTGACAAATATTTGTGTAGTACACCAAAATCTAAAATCTCAAACAGCTTGATATAAACACGATATTAATATAATCGCTATGATAAGATTTGGAAGAAGCGATGCTTTTAAAAAAGGTTCTACCGATAGCTGTAAACAAAACAAATCGCCGGAAAAATCAACTGATAAAATTAATTCAGCAGTGATCAGACAATATTGGTCATAATTTTATAAATAATTAGTATTTGGAAAATTATGGGATGATTGACAGTTTTAAATAATTTAACGTAAAACTTAAAGATAGCTCCTCACAGTAGCGGATTGTGAATGAATTTTGATTGGTAAATAAGACAAAGTCGAATTATCAGAAATAATCTACAAAAAAATTTTCAATTTGCTTCTATGAAAATCTGTCATCTTAGACTACTTAAAATAAGATTTTTTGTGCGTAATTTCTGATCGGTTAAAAATTTAAAATTATGTACTAAATTTAAAGGTTTCCTGAATATGTTCTAAAGTTTTCAGAGATCATAATATAATTCCTTGCTCAATAAGGAGCTGAATCTTGTAAACTACTCTAGTTCATCAAGTTGCTGTTGCCACTTGATGTCGGTTAGCTATTATTGAGATAAATTAGCCGGTTATTATTGTACAATTTGCTTTCAACTCGGTATTATTACTTTTAAGATCAATTAGGCAGCTATTAGCAGATTAAAGTAATTTTTGTCACTTATTGTGCTGGAAGGTCAGTCCTCGAATAATAATTCCCCAAAGCTGTTAGAACAGATCGTAAGAAATTTTCGAGAAAATCGCCTTTGAAATATTGAAAATGGAACCGTTGAATAAAAAAAACATAAAAATGCACCTACGAAAATTTCCACCTAGTGTTAAAAATATGTAAAATATGTATTTTAAAAAGTATTTTATTGAATTCTGATTTGCCTAATTCGGCTTTATCCATATGGATTTTGGTGACATCAATTTTAAGAAAAAATATGCAAATTCATTAAATTCCGTGCTTTAATTATGACTCATAAAATAATCATAAGCTGCATTTTCATTATGACGGCACAATAAACGGCAATATTGATGTATGATGTTTATTGCGGATGCAACAATAAATAAACAAATTTGTTTTTAAGCTGTGCCTGGGAAGTTGTTCTTTTCAAAGATATTTTTGCAAAGTTTATCTTTTTTAAATTTTATTTTCTTAAAATTATGAAAATATGCACTTATATGTTTTAAAAATAAAAACATGAAATATGCATTCTCAAATTTTGGTTGTAAACTCTAAAGTTATAGAAACGCATAGATACAATTTTTTACGACTCTAGGAACAAGCAACAAAAATATGCATTTACATATAATTCCACACTCTATTAATAACTATTAGCAGCTTACAGCTTGCTGCCAGAAAGCTATTAGCAGGTTACAGCTTGCTATCAGCAAGCTAATATTAATAGGTGTTAGCTAACCAATAAGCTATTATCATAACAGAATTGATACTTGCTGGTCAAATAACGTTAATAGTTAGTTACCAGCCCGCTAATAAACAGCTATTGAAATTTTCAGCTGCTATTCACTTAAAATGCTATTCACTTAAAAGCGGTTAAGTGCGTTGCTGCTAATGCTGAATGCCTGGTTCGACTCCGGGCTCAGTAAAAACTTTATTCTGACCGTCGAAGGCATGGTTTGGAGCCCGCATTAGGCTTGTTTCACACACATCAGGTTCCATTCGACACGGCACGTCTTCGATTCGTTTTCGGTTGTTTCTGATAAGTGTGAAACGATAATTAGGTTTCTATTCGGTACCTAATAGAAACCGTATAGCCACCGAATACTCTTTCGAGGGAATAATTTTTATCGGGTACTTTTACAGTCCACTAGACGACGGAGATTATGTTCCGGAAGAAAAATACAAAACCAAAAACTAATCCAAGACGTGCCGTATCGAATGGAACCTGATGTGTGTGAAACGGTAATTCGGTTTTAATTCGTTACCTAATAGAAACCGTGTAGTACCGAATACTCCCTCGACCGAATAGCTTTTATCATTATTTGATGTTCGCAACTTTTCTTGCTTCTACTTTTTTTTTATTTTAATTAAATATGGTAAAATTTATGTAATAATGCTACAGTATGATGTATTATATATTATATTATTATATAAATTTATATTGATGGTATTATTAGTAGATGTAATGTTAAATATAAAATACTTTAATATAAATAGGTACTATATAATACAAAATACTATCGACTTGATAGTAATTTGACCCGATAAAAATTAAACTTAAAAAAAAATGTATCATGTTTCACATAGTAATTTTTATTTTTTCTTCTTTATTCAAATATTCTAAGTCCAAACCTGTTGAAATGTAAATCAATGTATTTTTTATTGTTTTCTAAATAATATTTTTCTACGTATGTATTCTTTACTTGACAGTTAAAATTAATTATTTTAAAGTTTTTGTTTCGTTTATTTTGGCGTTACAGATGGTCCTTTAGCTTCACATGTAATTCATCAAATGATTTCTTTGATATCCTGAAGTAATTAAAAAAATGTTCTTCGTGCTCCCTTAGCTTCCGGAAAATGGTGCTAAATGCTCCAAATTCCAGCCGTAAAGTGATGAGAGAGTGCTTCCAATGAATTCTTACATTCTTTCTTAGTTTTTTTATTCTTCTATAGAGAAACAGCATAGCAGTAACTTGACTTCTCTACATGACAATCACTAGACGACCGAGCATGTGTTGTTGGAAATTTAAAACAGGGTTTCTTATAGGGAGTTCACGGATCCCTTAGGAGTTCGTAACATAAATTTTAGGGGTCCACAGGGTTCTTTTCATTAACTTACTTTTGATATAATTTAATTAAGAATTAATATAAACTAATTAATAAAAGTGATTTTTATTAATGTTCGTGCTGTTCGTGGAATTTTTAAAATTCTGAAAGCGGTCCATAGCTACAAAAAGTTTAAAAACCCCTGATTTAAAAACATTAAAATAACATTTTTTTGTAATTTTGAATCCCTTTCTACTTTGTTACCTTGTTTTAGTTTTAAGTTTTGTATATAAATTTAGTATTAACGATATAATTTTTTAGTTTTCAGTTTGTTTAAAAAAAATAAGATACATTATATTCAAAATTTCACAATACGTTTCAATTTTTAATTTTAACATTTTTAATTCTAATGTTGACCGGAAAACACAAAACCGGATACAAACCGTACGAAAACCGTGTATGTGTGAAACGAGTCATTCGTTTTCTGTTTTAAAACCGAATACAAACCTTGTATGTGTGAAACGAGTCATTCGTTTCGGTTTAAAACCGAAACCAAATCGAAGCGTGCCGTGTCGAATGGAACCTGATGTGTGTGAAACAAGTCTTAAGCAGTAGGTCTTCTATGTGTGTGATAATATTTCAAACGCACAACACAAGCATAGGAGAGAGGTCGCCAACGTCTGGAAACCGGATATGGCACATGAAGAAGAAGAAGCCATACATGAGGAGCACTCTGTTCGCATTTGCACTGCGAACTTGGTGGGGAATGATGGGTAGGTAGGTGCCATGAGTTGCTTGTCCATAAGAACTGCAGAACCACTAAAAATCAGAACAATAATACCAATTATTAATAAATTTGCGCAATACAAAGAATATACCAGTGGGTAAGCATCTTCGTGCCCGATTTCTTCATCAAGTAGCCAATCACATTTTTGATTTGTTACCGTGAATTTGGATTACTGTTGTCTGATTGGTTACTTGGTTAATTTATCTAATAGAGTTGGATCTTATAGATATCTCGAGATGAAAAAATCGGGCATAAGACAATATAGACAATGATATTCTATTGTTATATACTTGGTATAGAATAAAAAATAATGATCAATATTTGCAAAAAATTGTAGAAAAAGAATGGTCAATAACATCATAAAATATATTAATAATATTACAAATAATAGTATAGTAAATGTATAAATAGTAATTAACGTGAATATGGGTAATTATTTAAACATGTGTACTAAATAAATACTACGTCATGCTTGCTTTAGCTTTCCCTTTTCACAATGGTAGGTTGCTAGGGTAATATCAATGAAAACAAATTATAAAAATTAAGAGTAGAAATTTTTTAAATTGAATTAGAAAATGACGTAAATATTAAAATCAGTGCATTTTTACCTACATTTTTTTATCAAAAGTAAATTAAAAAGTAAACTATCAAGACTATCGAAAATTTTGTCGCGTTTATAGATTTTGAAGGGATCGATATAGTTTTTTAAATCACCATCTTAATTATTAATCTGAGGTATGTCAACGAAGGACGAATGTGACATTAATAATAGACAATACAATTCGATAAACTTGCCAACACATGGCATTATTCCAAAATGGCTGGAAGATTTATCCAAGTAAGTAGTTAATTTTTTTGCCTTTCGAAATTTTACTACATTAGTCTATCTATGCACTACTACATAAGTACGTAATAATTTTAGCAATATAATAAAAGCTCAACCAACTAAGAAAGAAAATCCAGACGATGATGTATTATACGAATTTACAGATTTAAGTAACTTACGAGAAGGTGTCGATATTCCATCTAAAATATTATTTGCCGATTGCACCAAGTTCGAAAAGAATAATTTGTAAGACATTTTTATTTTAACTTTCCACTCTATTATTTATTTTATTTATTTTTTTTTAGAAAGCCTAGCAAAATCACAAAATTTGGTAGAAGAGCATCTTTAGCTGCACAAATTTATGGTCGCAATCGACCGAAAAACACAATGCTTTCAAAATCTGATTATTTAGTGCCAAAATTGGATGCTGCTGTCGATTTAGATATTATTAATCAAGATACTCGCGAATTAAATTTAGAAAAATCATGGAAAAGTTTAAATACTTTTCAACAAACACATAAAGGTAGATTAGATAGTGCTAAAAGTGGACCTGTCAACAAATTTGGTATGTAATTTGGAGAATATTTTTGGATATTTTTTATTTCAATTTTTTTAATATAAAATGTAGATACTTTTATTAAATAAACCGTTAAAGTTGTTTAAATTTATTTTTCATCACAGAAAAATTATTTTTTATCTTTTTTTTTTTTACTTATACTTCCACGTCTTCTTACAAAAGTGTTCTTCAAGCAAGGGCGGATACGAGGTACGGATTCGATTTTACTTTTTCATGCTTTTTAGATAATTATATTATATTAATCATGTCAAGTTCTATTTTATTTTCAAAAAATTTCTTAATCAAACGAAAAAATTGTGTTTTGTGTTCTACCTCTCCGAATGAATTTTGCTGAATCCTCCCTTGACTGTAACATTAAATTAACAGATGTGGTGCACTATAGAAAATTTATTTAAAGTAAACTTTACTTACAGAAAACTGGAAAACCAATGTATTTCCTTCAACTTCAAGTTTAGACGTGGAGAGCTCATACACTCCATCTTTCTCAAATAAGCAATCGCCGAAATTAAGATGTAGAAGCGAAATGTCGAACTTTGTGCCTTTTTATGTGTATTCCAATATTAAAAAAGCCACTGAATTTCCAAATTGTTTAGATAGCGATAATTTGCACAAAAATAAAGCAAATTCAATTGAAAATATTTATGAATACTTTGTACCTAAGGAAAAATTCTCAAATAATGATAATCACTTGTCATCACTACCAATAATATATAGCAAAGAACAGGAAGATGAAGACTGCAATAGTAGTTACGGTTTTGAAAAGCATCTGAACGGCTACAAAATGAAAATTAAAGAAGAAAATCGACTAAGAGAAAAAATTATTAACGAGTTACTAACTGAAAACGAAAGGATTACGGAAAATTTGAAGCATAACTACATAAAATCTACCCCTAACATTTTAAATGTTGAAAGTGATCATCTTGATCATGATGAAGTTTTTCCTAAATTTGATTTTAAAATTAATAAATTAAAAAGAGAAGATAATATTTTTGAAGAAGTGCAATCTTCTGTGATAATTCCACAATTGCCAAATGGTAAAGAGTTAGTGATCGAAATATTTAGTACCTGGGGCGATAGACATTATGTCGGATTAAATGGAATCGAAATATTTGGAAGTGATGGAAAAATAGTCGAAATACAAAAGGTAAATTTTATTACGTTTGCGTTACATACTTAAAAGAGGAAGGTTACGGTTTGATGCTTAAGTGCTTCGACTACTAAACGGAGGTCTCTAGTTCGAGCCCGAGTGGAACAAGAACTTTATTCTAACCGTCCTTCCTCGGTGGGCAATAACAAACCACCCTTGAAAACCCTTCATAAAATGATGTGGTCAGCCACATGTGGGTTGTAGCGCTATCGTCACATTTATATATTTAAGGTTTTCTTTTATTATTTATTTTTGTAGATTTCTGCCTCTCCTGCGGACGTTAATGTTTTGCCAGAAAATAACAATGATCCTCGAGTTGTTACAAATCTATTAGACGGTGTGAATCGTACTCAGGATGATGTACATCTATGGCTTGCGCCGTTCAACGAAGGAAAGCAACACACAATAACAATCAACTTTGCAGTGGATTCGACGATAGCAATGATCAGAATTTGGGTTAGTTTATTTGGCAGATTTACAATCAGATTTTTTTGAAAAATATTTTTAGAATTACAATAAATCGAGAATACATTCGTTTCGTGGTGTTCGCAATATTAATATGATACTGAATGGCAGACTGATATTTACGGGAGAGATTGCAAAAGCTTGTGGTGGAATTCAAGGAGGCGTCGATGCGTTTGGAGATGTAAGATATCTCTGCTTTTCGTATTTTTATAGATTTATAATATACAATGCAAACATTATAAATTTTTAGACAATACTATTTACAACAGATGATGAAATATTGGAGTTAATATCGAAAAATGATAATTCGTATCCCACTCTAACAGCAAATTCAGATCTGGAAGAAACATCAGTTACTTTGGAAAGACCACCTACTGCAGCTACACTATCGGTAATAAATTAAAGTAAACAAATATATTTTTTCGTTTTCCATCACGTCTATTCTAGAGTCGTCCGTATACTGGAGCACCACAAAATCATATACCGAATGAATCAAAATTAACAGATCAAATTCTTCTTGGAGCCAATCAAATTGAAATAGTTTTGTTGTCAAATTGGGGATATCAAAATATAATTGCGTTAACAGGATTAGAAGTAATTGGAATGTCTGATGAAATTGTTGTGGTATCTCCAGATAACTTGAGTTGTAATTTAGGCAGGAAAGCTATCAATTTATCTGGTTTATTGAATGGCGAAAATATTACAAATGATGCAAAAAATATGTGTCTAATTCCTTTCGAACGTGAAGAAAAAATTATTATTACAATTCAGTTTGAAAGTTATGTTTATCTTTCAGGTGAGTTAAATGGTTTTGATGATTTACCATAACCATTTATTTAATTTTTAAATAGGTTTTCGTATATGGAATTACAATGAAAGTCTTGAATTATCGTACGCTGGAGTTAGAACTATGAGTATATTGCTAAATGGAGAACCTCTAATAAATCCCATATCAAAGAACGAAACATTTTTATTGCGACGTGCACCCGGAAACGTACATTACGATTTTGTTCAAAACGTGTATTTTACCAATCCTACATATGAAAATGTGAATGATATTAATTCTGCATTTAATTTATTAAATATTTACAAAGATGACATGCCTCAAGGTTTCGTTGTTCAACTTATAATTTTTTCTACATGGGGTGATCAATATTACTGTGGATTAACCAAAATTGAATTGTACAATGAATTTGGCCATAAAATTGTTTTGGACGAACAAAGTAAGTTCTTTTAAACTAAATAATCACCAACCACGTAGATTTGCTAGATTAAACAATAAATTTAAAAAAAAATTATTTTACAGATATTTGTGCTTATCCAGAGAGTATTAATGTACTTCCCGAAGTAAGTGGCGATATAAGAACTCCTGATAAATTAATAGATGGGGTTTGCAATGATATTAAGGGAGAACATTCTTGGTTATCGCCTATAATTCCTAAATGTTTAAATCGAATTTATATTGTAATGGACCAACCGGTTACAATTTCTTCGGTCAAGTTGTGCAACTATTCAAAAACACCATCCAGAGGGGTTAAAGAATTTGCGGTAAATTTTAATTATTTATAATTTATTAAAATAATCGAGATGAATTTAGATTTTAGTGGATGATTTGTTAGTTTACAATGGAGTTTTAGAAATATTTTCAAATAGGAAAAGCGTACGAAATGAACAAAGTATTGTTCTTACTGATGAGAGAAAGGGTTTCGAAAGAGACACCGATGCGTATATAAGGTCAGTAACATCGTTATCGTTGTAAATAAGTTCTAGAATTTATTTACTTTTTGAAAAATATTTACAGATTTATTAATGAAATTATTACTTGGTGAAATATTTTTAAATGAAAATTTTAAAATTAATAAGCTAACAAGGGGACATTACAATGGGTATATCGGCAATCGAGATCCCAATTTTTTTTGTGTTTCTAGGGATCCAAAAAATTACACCATATCTCGGCGTTTGATCTAATGCTTTTTAGTTTTTTAAATATGAATTTTTGAAAATAAGAAACCGCTTTAACTATTAGCAAATCTTACAACAAATGCTTCTACCATAATGGTGAAGTACTGACATGGTACTCTTTTTGGAAATTGAGTAATTCATTATTTGAATTAATTATATTTTAAAAATTTTAAATATATTAATTTTTAACTTGTGATAATTATATCAAGTAAATTTAAAAGTAAACAAGTTAATTAAACGTTAAATATAATTTTATTTATATATATTTTATAAGCTTTCGATGAGTTGTGTCATCTTCGTCATTATTCTGACGAAGATGACACAACTCATCGAAAGCTTATAAAATATATATAAATAAAATTATATTTAACGTTTAATTAACTTGTTTACTTTTAAATTTACTTGATTTAAAAATTTTATTCTACTTTTTTAATTTGTTTCAAAACACATTATTAGTTACGCATTTTCAAAAGTGGCAGTTTTTCGTTAATTTATTACTTTTATTGATTATATTTCATACAAAAGAAAATGTTTAAATGCGAATTAGAAAAAAAAATAGAAGACGACAATATCAGAATTACGCTATTTTTAAAAATTGTGTAATTTTTTTAGCTTTGCCCCCTTGTAAATTCATGCAATATAATTCGGAATTTATTCGTAAGCTTTCGAGGCACCTAAAATTTGTTCACCAGATGCCAAATTTTGGCAGATCTTGCATGCATGGTTTTAATGCTGCCTGGTCCTGTCTATGTACTAATACAGTACTACCAGATCCTGCCCATATTCTTCCACGGTTATCAAGTATTGCCTCGGGCTTGCGAAGTTCTGCTACAGTATTACTAAAATTTTGTATGTAATTTTTTTTTTTGTAATTTTGGATGAGCTAACGTACAAAAATATATAAAAAAATATATTAAAATATTATATTATGTTGTCTTTGGAAGGGATAATGGTACATTTGGGGAGACTTTTACCGGCTTTCTATTTTCTTCTATGTAAAGCAATCCTAACTTCGATACAATGGTTTTTATATATTTTTCTTTCAATATAGTTGTTTGTTTTTAGGCACACCAGTTATGGTCAAGAAGTCATGTTACTAGATGAAAATAGAACGACTACTGGTGGATCTTTGCCCAATCCTGATCAAACCTTAAGGCCATTGACATCAGTAAGTCCTTTCGACAGGGGCTACATATCACAATAATTGTTGATCGTTATTCTATATTAAATTGTTAATATTTTCATAATTAATTTTTAAATAAAAATGTAAATGTAATTTTTGTTAAATGTTAATTTTTAGTAAATTACATAATTTTATAAAAAATTTGTATAACTTTTAAAATAGTTAAAATTTTAACTATTGGTTCTTTTTAATCGAAATCTCGTTAATCCATTCTAGACCGTCACTAATTTTTCTTTTTGGCAACCATCATGCTCATCGCCCGAGCGAGGATTCGATACTAGGTAATAGCTATTTGGATAACTTTTACCTCATTATTTTTTTAATTGGCATTTTCGATTTCCCATATAATATTAATTTAATTAATAAAATAATCTAATTAAACTATAATATTCAAATATTTACTTTTTTATTGATTTGACAAGTATATCAACAAATATCGGTTTCTTCAAGTTTAAACAAACAAAAGCATAGAGAATCTTTTCCAAACCGGTGTTGGAATTAATTCACTTTCTGCACTAGTTTATTATGTAGCCCAAATTAGTGTCAAGTTGAGCTATTACGTAACCATAGAAGATAAAATAAATTAATACTATGTATTCTCAAGCTTAAAAATGTATTTTTGAATTTATAGAAAATGTTAATTTACAATTGAATCCAACCCTGTATATCAATCAAACTTTGAGGTTAAATTACTAAAAATATTGAATGTTCAAATTAAAATGATATTTTCAAAACAATCATCGTCGATTTTTACCTTAAGTAAGTTTTTAGCAATTAAAAAATCGTTTAAATATTGTAATTTTTTGTAGTCTTAATTATATTTATAAAATTCATTTCGACAAATGCGGAAAGCTTACAAGAACCATCAGCACCTATCGAAGATATTTCCATAAATTCACCAAATAATGATGTAGAATTAGAGAACAACGATGAGGTAAACAGTCTCCCAAATTACATAGATTTAAACGAAACAGTTACTGCAAATATAAGTATTTCGAATAAAACTGATATAAAAAATGCAACGGAAAGGTTTGCAGCTTGCATACCTACTTATGGAGATGCTCAAATCGATTTAGTTAATGGCACCGAGTTGATTAAGTTATTATTATCTGATCCTAATGTCACGAATAAAGAAACACCTGGAAATTGTATGGTTATCATGTTTTATTCCAAGTATTGTCCATTTTCAAGCATGGCCGCTCCTCACTTTAATGCATTACCTCGAGCATTTCCTACTCTTAAGATGGTAGCAATTAATGCTATGTGGTATCATATATTTAATGCACAGAATGGAGTTATCGGAGTACCGGCTATTTTATTATTTCACAATGGAAAACCCGTAGCAAAATTCAATGATTCTGACTACACTTTGGAGTTGTTTTCAAAGTTTGTCACCCAACATACTGGAATTCAAGCAGAAGAAAAATCTTTTGTTACTTCTGCTGATTTTAGTGGACCTGTTGTTAGCGTACCTTCCAAGGATGATGACATATTTTTAATCATATCCTGGATTTTTCTAGTCCTTTGTATACTTTATTACTTTGGTAAGTCTAGGTTTTGGGTTTGGATTGTAGAAACTGTACAAAATACTTGGAGAGAATCCGAAGCTCAAGCACAACATCAACATGGAGATTAAATTTTATTTTTAGTTTGTTGAATTCTATTAAAGTTTTTTTTTTAAAATTGAAATGTTTTTTTAGTAATGTAAATATTTCCATTAGCTGTTTAGTGTAAACCAAAGTATGTCATTTAAATTAAAAAGAGAAAACAATGAGATTAAGGTTTCGGAGTCTTGGAAAAAATTATACTAATTTAAATTTTATTTATATTTTCTATCACTCAATCTGAGTCGGAGGAGATTATAACTGTAACCATCCAATAAGGCCTTTCAGATTTTGTAATTTTTATTTGACGATTCTTGGGGCTCTGCACGTTGGTTTTTTTTTTAATTAATGTTTAGTCGCTTTTTAAATCCACACATTTTTAATGCTTGCGTATTGCAAGTTTGGTAATTTTATTCCCGTAAAACTCAAATTATTTGTGACATAAGCTACATCATCATTCTGAAAATATCTATCGGATAAATGCTTGTTGTAGGAAGGATATGGAGTAAGACTTCTTTTATGCAATTTTGTCCATTCTTGTACAACCAATCTCTCTTTGAAATAATGTGCCTATGATTCTGTTTTATTATTACTGATGGAAAATGATAATCGTCAAACCTAAGCTCAGGGGATTTACCGCTCAGAATTTCTAGAAATTACATTTTTCAAATGACATAATTCTTAGTTGACACTGACCTTTTAGAAGCGGTATTTAATTTATTTTAAATGCTATAGAATCTATGGAATTATATTAGACTTGTGTTCCTACCTAATTTGTCTGGAAAACGAAGGCATCATAACTCATCGGATCTATTGTTCTAACAATAGATGATGGAGAAATTCTAACTTCCAGAGGGTAATAAGTATTTAGATCATTTATAATATTATCTGAAACAATAATTACTTTGAAAGAAAAAAGATGACGGATAAATATAAGTACTAAGCAAACTTCCTGTAAATCACCTATGGTCTAGACATTAAAATAAAGGTACATTTAATAATTATTTTTGTTACCTTTTGAGAAAAATAAAATGTTTTATTCGGAGCTCTTTTAGCTTTTGTGCATTTTACGTTGCAGTGGTTGCAGGACTCTTTCCCTATAACCTTCGTAATAGATGATATTATTGTCTTCTTACTGTAATATTAAATTTTGAAAAACTTTCACTATGAAAATTGAAAAGTGTGCCAAATAGCCCCGATCTCCCTAATAAATTATTTACGTTTTTATGTATGTTTATAAAAGTTGCGCATGACTTGTGAGTTATGTCACGCCATTTTGAATTGTTAAACCAACTTCATGTCGAATGAGCTAGTGAAGGTGAATTTGTCGAGTGAAGTTAATTGTATAAACTTCTAAAGGAATTTAGCAACAATTAAAATACTCGATTTGAAATTTGAAGTGAATTTTGAATACGGAAATTGAAGTCGAATGATAACGTAATCGATTTATTTCTTCTAGTAATTGCAAGGTCAACCAAAATGGGATCCTTACAATTGGCTTGCCCTTTGTGCTGTAGCGAAACCTTTCCATGCCACAATTCTTTAAAATATCACTTGCTCAGTATTAACGATAACTTAAATTGTCCTATCTGTAAGAAAAAGTTTGAACAAGTTTTTGAACTTGCAATACATATTGGCAGAAAATGCCTTGAATGTGACAACGAAGAATTAATTTCTGAAACGGACACAAATTTAAAAGAATCGAAGACTGAAAATTGTACCGATAATAATTTATCGGATAAAATTGTAACTGAAACTAGACTCATTTTAACTGATGAAAATATGGAGGAAAATGAAGTAGTTGTTGACGAAAATGCTATTCCTGATGATGAAGACGATGAGAGTACTAAAGATGTGTATTATTGTTCTAGTTGTGACACTAATTTCACTTCTATAGAAAAGCATATTTTTGAATTCCATCAAGGTCACGAAGTGCTGTTGGAGGTAGTTTTAAAGTTCTGATATAAATATATTTTTAATTCTTTTGTATATTAGTCAGAAACCGATGATCAAATGGAGGAAGAAGAAGTATCAACCAATACTGTTTCAATGGCTAAAGATGAGACAATTTTGGAAGAGGATCCTGTAGAACTTATGACTCCTGAAGATTTATTAAACACCGTGCAAGAGGAAGATTGTTTTGACAAAGATGGACGATTGTTTACACGTAAGATTGTTAAAATTGAAAAATTTTGGGATGACAAGGAAACCCCAATACAAGGAAATGTTGTACAATTTTTACAATGCTCAAAATGCGAAATTAAGTTTCAAACGCCAGAATTATATTGTAAACATGATTGTGTCACACAGTTAGTTCAAGGCGAGAGTAAAAAACAAAAATACAGGAAGTGTAAAATATGTAATACTTGTTTTGTTAATTCATACTTTCTGTCGGTTCATATGAAAACACACAAGACGGAAACTATTACCACTAAATCAGAAACCGATCCTCATCCACCATTCATATGTGAAATTTGTAACACGGAATTTCCTGCATATAAATCTTTACGTTTACATAAAAGGATGCACGAACCAATTAAGGCGAAAGACATTGAACCACCTGTTAATTACGATATGTTAGGCGAAGAAGTTTCTACCGAAGATGGACTTAGAGAAATGTTTCTATGTGAGGTAAGCAGGTAACTTTTTAAAGTAGGTAGATAAGTACTCGTAATAATTTGAAAGCATTAAAAATTTTAATTTTTTTAATCTATTGATTGTTGTGTGAAGTACGATTGAATGATAACAAAGTAGCAAATTAATCAGAAATTTACGAATGGTACTTCATTGTCCAGTAACCTATTCCCTTGTACGTCATCAAGAGATTGTTTCCAAATAATTAATAAAAATAGAAACTTAATTTAAAGTGGGTAGTCAAAATATAAAACTTTGAATGTTTTGACACAAATAATTATTATTTCACATTAAAATTCCGCATTTCCAAGTTGTTACATTTTTAAAAATTATAATTACCTTTATTAGATCCTATTAAAAAATGAATTAGGTATTGTTTCTCAAGCCATTGTTAGATTATACAAAGTACTTTGAAATTTGATGTTTTTGTTTTTCAATATCTAAAAAACAAACATTTTGTAACAAAGTAGGATTAAGTTCTAGCAACCTTTCAATAGTTTTGTCGTAAACTTTAAAGGTGCGTTTTTGTAATGTTTTACTGTAAACTTTCGAAAATTCAATAAGCTATTTTTTTTAAAACAAGATATAAAAACACACAAAAACATTATAATGTTGAAGAAATTGATTTTCTTAATTTTAAAGAAAAAAAACCAAAATTAAAACAAAAGTCTTCTCTTGGCGCTAATACCCTCTGGGTCCAACAGAATTTTGTCTATAAATCAATATTTAGTATTAATCAACGTAAGATTTTAAAATTAAATTAAAATTTCTCTTCTGTGTTTTTCAGATTTGTAATAAACCATACGATAAGGAATACGAAGAAGCTCATAAAAAATTTCACAGTAAAGAAATTGATTACAATTGTGAAACGTGTAATCGTAAGTTTTTTTCAAAAGAAAATCTAGACATGCACATGCGCGCACACGTAGATTCAAAAAAATTTGGATGTTCTTACTGTAAAAAGAAATTTTTAACGCAAGAAAAATTAGATGATCATTTGTCTACAAAGTGTCAAGATCGACAATATGCATGTCAATATTGTGGAAGACGTTTTTCTAGACCACACGAAAAAGTTAAGCATGAACGAATACATACTGGAGAAAAACCACACATTTGTGAAATTTGTGGGAAAGCATTTCGCGTTAGTTATTGTTTAACACTTCATATGCGTACCCATTCTGGTACAAGACCATATAAATGTGATTTTTGTGGCAAGAGATTTAAAGCTCATAGTGTGTACAATCATCACTTATTGACGCATTCTGATGATCGTAAATACAAGTGTCCTTACTGTCCAAAAACTTTTAAAACGGGCGTTCAACTTGCTGGTCATAAAAATACACACACTAAACCATTTACTTGCACTAAATGTCAGAGACCATTTGCTTCCTTATATTCGGTGAGAGCTCATATGGAAACCCATGAACGTCAAAATAATTTGAAGTATCAATGTTTTCTGTGTGGTGCATCATATGCAAGGTCGTTTGCATTACGGGATCATATTAAAGAACAACATGCAGACGAACCAGAAGCTCAATCACACATGGCAGTTGAAACTTCTATTTTGGACTCATCTGTTAATTATCCAAATGTTGAAAGTGTGGAAACACATGCGGCTATTTTAGCTGACGGTGAAAATATATTAATTGACATTGGTGGTGAAGACGTAGAAAATATTAGTGTATAACAGAATTCTAAAACTGCATTATAATTATTAGTTGTTCATTAAATAAACTTATATATACTTTTTATGGGGCTGTTTTTCATTTTCAAAAATGACCTCTTAAAATTAATAATACAAAATAATTCAATAAAACTTTTCTTGCTGGGATTACAACGTGAAATCTAAGAATTATTATAGAATAAGAGCTCGAATGCCAACCTTTGACCAAGTTTCCCAAGTGGGGGGAAAGTTCCACGGGATAAGTTGGCCTATAATAATAGATAAGATTAAGTACTTAAAATTTAAAAAGAGTTATATCTCTAAATTTACGTTCAATATTAAAAAATTAAATCCCTAAGTATATTTTTTATATTATATTTTGTTTGTTAAGAAATATAACAAACATAGCAGCACTGTTGCGTTGTAGGCTGGCAGTTGGAGTGTTGGATAGCTTCGCCGCAGTTTTGGATTTGTTCTTTAATTAAATGCACGGGATTTTCCTAGCCATATCCTTTACGTACTGAGAAAATAAATATATAATATAAAGATTTAAAATATTAAATTCCTGTAATTGTAAACATAATTTTTGTGTTTATAAACAATTCAAAAATAAATAATTTTGTTTTTGTTGAATTTTAGATATTTAAATAGTTTATATTTATATGGGAAATAATTTATTTAGTGAGGTAATGTAATATGAATTTACCAAGATAGTCGAGGTAATAATTTTGTAACAAGTAATAGAAATTGTAAGTATTATTAAAAAAGTACATTGATTTCTAAAAAACAGGGGTTTTTTAATGCAAGCGACAAGTTAGAAAACTAGAAAAAATTAATAATGGAAAATTGTAGCAATAATACAAATTTAAATGGGACATATTGAAGCAAAACCAAACTATAAGGTAATGAAAATTATATTATGATTATAATTATTATGTCATTAAAAATAACTAAAGATAAATTTAAATTCTTGATTGGGCTGAAGGGGTCACAGATTTAAATTGGTATCCGATTCATTTGTAAGTCTGTGCAAAGTCGATGCAATAGAATTGCTCAATTAAAAAAAAATTAAATTGTCTAATTTTATTTAAATTTAAACAGAAATTAGGAATCTCGTAAACTCATTATGCGCGTCTGTATCATTGTTTTTCTGAATCTTTCAAATCCTATAAAATTTAATAGACAGTTGTGTAAGTAAAAATTTTGTATGCCAAGGTTTATTTTATAAATTATAAAAATGTAAAACATTGAAAATATACTGTAACTATGCAGGTATATGATACTTATTCCGAATTCAAAATTTTGCTAATGAGTTTATTTTAGTATTGCGTGTTATCAAAGAACAATAAAAATTATAGAAGTATAACCGTTTTGTATACCTAACATAAAATGTCCAATTCATTTTATAAATTATCGTATACTTTAATAATCTTATTCGTTTTTTTATGTTTTTTTATCAGAACTATTAATTAATTAATTTTCCACTTTAATGGCCAAAACCACTACATTATTCTAATAACCCCACTGCATATATAGATGTATATTATGTATTTGCTGTTCATTATTATGTATAATCAATAATTGTGCAAAAAATAATGATATATAGATTATTTGAATAGATCATAATATTATTTAAACCATAGGCCATAGGTCTTCTGATAACGATTTCAAGTAGTACTTATTAATTTTATTTATGAGATTCTTTGTAAATTAAAATTTGAAGTACCTATATATACGATAAATAGCAGTATTTGTCATTATGTACATTGCAATTAATTAAGTGTTAGTTTTAATGTAACAAATTATAAGTTAATTTAGTTATTGGATTAAGAAGATGGCAGGTGTGAGTGATAAAATTGTGGATTTATGTGGGACGTTAATTTTATTCTCAGTAACATTTTCATTAAGTCCAATATTGTGTTTCTGTTACTCAGGTAATTTTCAATTTGAATTTTTTATCGGTAAAAAACATAGGATTATTAACGTATTATTTTAGTTTTACAAATATACCGGAAGGCTTGGTTGAAAGGCGTGTCAATTTTAAATCCGAATGTGGACTTTATCAAAAATTCAACCATACGATCATTAGTTGATACTCCTAGAAATAAAGGTATATTTACAGTACTATTGACGATAAAAGGAACAGCCCAACCGGATCTGGTGCGAAGACATCTAGAGGTACTACATTAAAAATTGTTTCGATCATCTATTTCCTTCAAATATTATTTAAGTGCATTTTCCCAATGGGCTCGCCAAGTACAACTAATAATTGCCTGCATATGCTCCGGTATCAGTATCACTTTTGTCGTTCCTTGAATTATTTCAGAAATAATCAAAAATACTTCTGTTATTTAATTAAATTCCAATTTAAAAATTTTAATTTATTAATTTTAAAACTTAAAAATTACTAATAATTAATCTTAAAATTATTATATTCATCAGTTTTAAATCAAAATTAAATATTTTAGTTGTAATTCTATTAATTATACAAATTCTTACAGCGAGTTCTGGTTTGCGTTAGTCGGATTAAATCGCGGCAATTAAAACATTTTTCAAAATAAATAAAAAAGTAAAATCTTTCAACTATCTACACTTCCCTCTGTGGAAAACAATATACTGAGATGACCCGAGCTATACAAATCTATAAAAATTTGCTCATTCTAAAAATTATTCTAGCTGGATGTACATCCATCATTTGATAGCTATGAGCTCTTGTAATGTGTGGTTTTGCATGTGATATCGCTCCGCATGTGATATTGCAGCTGGCCTCAGTACGTCTAACAAATTCGTTGCAAATTTATTTTAACAAATAACCAAATATTTAATTTATTATTCATCAGTACTTCACTTTATTAATTAAATAAACAAAAACAACTTTCATTAAAATTAAATTTCACTTTTTGATTTTTAATCATTTACAAATTCAATATCATCAATTTCGGGAATAACGAACATCCGTTCGTGAATAATCTCGGTATGGAGATTATGGATAGGGCGGATGACTTCTGAGTGTTAGCAGCCTCACTAACAAATTTTTAGCCTTGGATCTCAAAAGTCATTCTGGTGGAAGAATAAAACTCAAGTCGAAGTTAAGTTTTACGGAGTTCGATTGATACTCAATTTATTTCACAAAATTTACATACTTATATATCAAATTAACAAATGCAAAATTAACAAATTTATATACAGACATTAATAGGTAATTACATTATAATTTAAAAGAATTTGTAACCATGCGATATATGCATATTTGTTTCCTACATTAAAGTAGGTTTTGTGAAATTGCATTTTGTTTGGTGCACGTGCAACCTGTCGACGTCTTTATTAAAGTTTTAATACATTTTTACAATTTGTTGATTTAGTAAATTTGAATAATTGCAATTAGTTTAAATAAAATTGCATATACAGGGTGTTCTGCCGTTATAATTTTAAATTAAAAATTCATGGCCCGAAGGCGTCAGCCTAAGTGTCTCTATTTAAGCCCCTCTCTTTTCTAGTTTTATTTTCCCCACATTATTTACATAGCAAATAATTTAACAAACATTTTTATACATAATATGATACAAATAAATATTAAAATTGAATTAAACTTTAAAATAATTTACAAAATAATAAAATTAACGTTTTTATGGTTTTCGAAACACGACAATACATATACATAAATACATAATTAGCTTATTTCGTAGGAAGTCGTAAACAAACAGGATAAATTTGGAAAATCTGTTTTTCCAAGGCTTAAGCAGTGTTTGGTGACTCGTTGGGGACAATATGCATGGAGTAACGAAAGTTTTGATTTGGATCAAAATTTAATTCTAGCTTCATCTACTTATCGCGGACGTCCAGTAGCAGAAATAAACATACAGGTATTTTAAAAAAGACGAATGAATTACATTACAGTTTAAAAATAAATTTTCTTAGGATTATATAAGCGATATTGTATCGAAACATCTTCCGACGGGGGTTTCACCATGGCAGATAGTAGTTATTCCCGGTACAGACGTTCATCATTACCTTTTGTTACGTATACATCATGCTTTAGTTAACGAGGGATTAAATATTGCAGATTTACTACCTTTAGTATCTCAACCACGCCGCATTAACGAGTGAGTACTAAGTGATAGAAAAACGTATGCAAAAATATATTTTTTTATTTGCAGTTCTGCTAACGATATTAGGAGTCCTCTCGTTGACGTTGTGAAAAAACCAAAAAATCTACCATTCTTAAGAGAGCGTCTACAAGAAGATTTTACAAATCTTTGGAACGAATTTATATCAAACTATGACCCCTTAGAACAAACCCAGTTGCTAAAAACTCCACCTGGCCTATTTCAATTTTTAGCGATTGGTTTTATAACAATTGCGTCAACAATTAAAGAAGTCAGAAAGGGATACGAAATGGTAGTGAATGATAATTTCTCAAAATTAAAATTTATAATTAACACTGCCTCACGAGAATGCGATAAACGAGGAGTTTCGTTTTCAAGTTTTATTAACTCTTATTTTGTAACTTTCAATCCCATAAATATCATAAAAAGGATAATTTTACATTTGTGGGGCGGATACATTTTTATGCTTAAAGTACCATATTGGTTTTACCAAGAATTAATGGCATTGTATTCCTGCTTGACTCTTCAATATTGCAAATATCCAAACACAATTATTGGATGGTCCTATAATTATTGCCCTCTATTGTACAACTCTGCAAAGGAAGTGTTGTTTTATCTGAATTTAATAATTAGAGCACCAAGGACAATTTTGGAACAGATTCTTTTCGAACCCGAAACTGTACAAACGATACCGCCTTGTGGAAGAAAAGTTATAGCCTGGTCAAAACCGGTTAAACGAGAAGTAATACAAAAAATTGCAAAATGCACAGCTGCTAGTGAAACCGAAATTTTGTTAGCTACCATCAGTGTTACAATCGCACGTTATTGCAACGAAGCTGGCCTTATGATCCCCACGAAAATTCCAGTGACCATACGAAATGTTAACTCTAATTACATATTTTTGAATGGATCGCACGTCAAACCGCAAGATTCCGTAAGCGGATTGATTGGTTTAAGGCTTCCAATTTTAACTTCAGAAACGGATGAGGCAATTTTAGAAAACTTGAGTATCGTTAAAACTAATTTTGAGAGCGCTATCGAGTCACAATCCATAAGTTATTTGTTAACTACTTTACAAACCAAATATGGAACGCTAACAAATTGCTTACCTGCTTCCGTTATTGAAATTCTGCTTAAATATTTATCCAGGAAATATACGATATCTGTAACCGAAATAACAAGCAAAAATCCTTTAATTACGCAGCATACTACTTGGGGAGAAGAAGTGATCGGTGCCATATATTGGAGACCACCACAAGCAAATATGAGTGAGTGAATTTAAACAATTATAAATAGGATCATGAAGGATTATAATTATGTGATTTATATTTGTTGTAGGCATTTCTTTGTGTTTTAATCAATACGGAGAAAATATTACGTTAGGAGTAATGTGCGACGCACAGTTGCTACCATATCATCCCATTTTGGCAAGACAGTTTTCTTATCACATTGAGGATCTAGCAATGGCTGCAGGAATAAATTAGACATTTAAGTTTAATCTCTCAAACATGTTATATTAATAATTTAATGGATTTATAAATTATATTTGTGTACTTATATAAATTTAATTTTACTAAAAATGGAAAATTCTCCCTCTAAGGTATCATTTTATTGTGCCTAATTATCCTTTTGGAACACTAAATAATAGGTAATTTCATTCTAGTAGGTACATGCATCAACAACCAATTATTATCAAATATTCCTTTTCGGAGTTTTCCGTCATTTATCATTGTCGTTTCGCTTCTTTGACCATGACTATGCTTACACTTGTGTTGAATGCATAACACAGTAAAATTAATTTTTCATATTTCTATAACACGACATTTCAAATAGATATTAAAATACATAAAAAAGTATTAACAAATAACTTTTCTGTTAGGTAAATTAAATGTTTATAATGGATTAACTTTTACACATTTTATATTAGTAAGGTAAGTTATAAATTGATTGGTAATTATGTGATCGACGTAAATACACGTAAATGTATTCATTTTATTGCTAGAAATGAATTTTATCACGATTCTTATGTTGTTTAATATTTGTAATATTTTTCAATGTTTTTTAACCGTAAACAAGGTTAACGGGAGAGAATTATTACAAAATTGTGTTGATGAAATTCAAAAAAATTATTTTAAACCGACAGATTATATGATTTATTTAAATTTTGAACACAAATTGGAAAATTTAAAATTTCGATCAAATCCGGTAATAATTCAAACAAGTGTTAGCAAAATATTAACTTCGTTTCGTTTAATGAGAGCTGATGTTTATTTAATGGAAATTCCTTCAAAAAATACATCGTCCGTGTTTAAACGTTTAGCAAAAAATTTGGAATGGAATCCGAAAGCAAAATTTGTTATTATAGTCGAAAGCATAGAGGAAATGCTGTTTCCCACGTTAAGGACTCTTCACGTTTTGGATGTTATCGTATTGCTGCTTAATTCGGAGACCGAAATACAAATTTATACATATTTTCCTTACGATTATGAAAGGAAAATTGGCGATGGTGAAGTTTTAATAGATACATTTGTGAAAACTAGTTTTCGGAATCAAATTAATTTATTTCCAAACAAATTGCCTTCTTTATTACATAATTTTACGGTTAGGCTGGGTTACATTATTTATCCTCCGTATGTTATGGATTTATGTTCAGCTAACAAACCCCTATGCGGAGTTGAAGTGGACGTTATTGAAACGGTAAGCAACTTGACTATAGTTTATAATAATTTGAACGTTTAAATTTTTAGATTAAAGACAGATTGGGAATTAATGTCTCATATATTCCACATAATCATCAAAGTTGGGGTTCTAAGGAAAATGGCAGCTATACAATGGGTTCCTCTGGTTTGGTGCAGAACGAATTCGACGTTGCTATCGGAGCATATCTTCCAAACTCATCACAAACTTGGGATTTTGATTTAACTTTCCCTTATTTAGCAGATTCCTTAAATTGGGTGGTACCGTTTGCAAAAGTCGAACCACTTGGTAACTCTTTTTCGGCGGTATACGCATACATGGTATGGATTACTATTGGTCTAACGTATTGTACAATATCGTTAAGTTACTATTTTATTAACCTACACAAACATGGAAAGAAAGAAATATCAAAATACTTCTTTTTAGCTTTTCAATGTCTACTTGGGCAAGCACTTAGTCGTCAACCAAAATTTTGGTACAATAGGTTATTATTTATTGTTTGGGTAGGCGGTTGTTACATCATATCTTCTTATTTTCAAAGCAAATTTATAGTTGGATTTAAATTTGAATCATATGGTAAACAAATTACAACAGAAAGAGAAATAATGGAATCAAAAATTAAATTTGGGTTTTATTCCGATGGTGGTTATTTGTTTCACGATAGAGCAAACGAATTTGAGAAGTACATTTACAACAATTACCAATTATGTAGTTGGAGTTCAAATTGTACTAATAGAGTAGCATATCAAGGTGATTTTGCAACCATTAAATTGAACCGATTTTTGGAATATGCTATCAGTACTAATAAATATAAAGATGAAAGGGGAATCCCTTTGTTGTATATAATTAAAGAACACGTAGTACTTAATGCATTTATATGTATTGCATTTGCAAAGGGATTTCCAATATTTGATAAAATCAATAAATTAATAATACGTTTATACGACAATGGATGTATTTCACGATATTATGATATAATGACTTTCTATAAAGAAATAGGTTTGAACAAATCACTTCGAATTAGAATTAGTGATTCTTTACAATTTGAAAGTGTCGCAATATACTTTCAATTTTTAATTTTAGGGTGGTTATTAGCATTCTTTGTTTTTATATTAGAGCACATAAGAAATTGCTTCAAAATAACAAATTTAAAACTATTGAACCGAAGATTTAATTGTTGCCCACATAAACCTAACAAAAACAATGAAATCTTACAATAATACAGTGCAAACGCTCGACGAAATAACATCGAACTAGATAAAACATAAGTCAAGTAACACGATACTAGTATCTTAGATAGTAGCATACTAAGCAAACCGTGTGCACAGTCGAGTTAAAGCTTTCCTTTTGTATGCCCGATTTCTTCACCTCAGGGTATCTCTAGGATTCGTATCTGTTAGATAAATAGACCAAGGAACGAATTAATGGTACAGTAAATTTGAATTGCTGTTGTCTGATTGGTTACTCTTATTTGGTTAATTTATCTAATAAATTCGTCTTATAGATATTTCGAGGTAAACATTTAAAATATTACTTGAAGCTGTCCAAAGTCAATTTACGGGAAATTGTAGGAATCTTAACTGGACACTGCTAATTAAACAAACATCTCACCACACCGAGGTTTGTAGCCGATCCTAAACGTCGGAGAAGCATATGCGCAGACGAAATAGCGGAGCATGTACTTGGTCACTGTCCGTTTCTTACGGTACCACATCAATTGGGGTAATTTGAGGAGTGACAGGACGGGGGTCACTCTATCGGAGCCCGGTTTAGTGGCCTAAGACGCATGGGAATCCTTCACTGCCCTCTTACCTAAAATCCAGAATTCATATATCTCAAAGTGAAGAAATTAGGTATTAATTGAATTACTAGAATCTTTGGTTGGCTACTAAAAATTTTAGTAACGGTCCTGGATCATTTTCAGCTTATTTTTTACGAAAAGTAGAAAATTTTGTGTATAATATACCATGTATATTTTTAATTAGACTAGTAAATTTGGTACCACGGGTAACTAGTATATAGCTAATTAATAAACGTAGTTTAAATATACTATAGGATATTTTTTAAATTGAAAATAAATAAATTAATTTAAAAATTAAAATAATGAAGTATTTGTAGTAAATAGAAAGCCAAGAGTATAAATTATGTGGATCATATTATTTATGCAAAATATTTATGCTACTGTAGTCTGTTCGAATATAGTGGAGTGTATCGATGAGACTCACATGAAAATTCAATGTCCAGTTGAACATCCTTTACTTTATGTACATAGATAGGGAAGATCCGTTGAAGCTGACCATTGTAAATTGTCTATTCTGTAGTGCTAAATATTCATTAAGTGAATGAATTCTGTAGAACTAATAAGTAGAGGTAAATACTTAGGTACTGCATAAATATTAGGCGTTTAGGCATTATTATTAGCTGCGATGCTATTTTTATTTAAGCAATCATATTGTTGATAAATTATGCTTTAGTTTAGTATAAAATTCACCAACAAAACAATAAAATATCGTAATAATAGAGAAGAAAAATAAGCTACGATCTTTCAATTGGCATATTATTTATTACCCAAGCAATAAAAAAAATTTGAAAAATAATAATTTTACTTGATCAAATTTTATTATTTAATCTTACATTTTAACTGCATTTCATCCATACAACAGATTAGCGTAGAAATCCTTTCGTTACGCGAAGCACACATACGGTCAACAGAATGGGCAAAACCGCGCTCACTTGTAACTCCAAAATAGATAAGTTAAAACAACTGAATAGTTGTTTGTGTAAATAATTTTTAAACAGCAAACTAAGTTTAGTTCTAATTAATAAATCATTTCTCACAGTGTAGTGTAAGAAATTTGTAATTATAATAGAACGGTTAACTATATTAGAAATCGGAGATTCCCGAATACCAATTTTTGCACTTCTCAATCGATATAGAACTTAACGATTTGATGGATAGAAAACGAGAGTTAGTAAATAGTAATAGTAAACAATTTAGGATTGATAAGATTTTTTGAATCTTAGGATTTCCAATGCACGGGGACAATTTTTATTGGAATTCGTATAATACTTTAATTTTCTTGTTTACTTGTTCAAGCACCATAGGGATTCCAATGCTACATTCTCAACGTTTTATTATTAGCTCCCTTAATTTATTTTAGAGATAAAATGCAATAAAGTTTCTGGTAGAAAAAAATGCTTCGTTCTTGGAAGTGAGTAAAAGACTGCTAAATAATGATGAAAATGGAATATCAAATACTTGGTTATTATACTCATTGTGTACAAATCTTAAAATAACGAGGAACATGCGTGACTTATCAAATCTTTATAATTGAACAAAATACTGAGTTTACAAATTTTGTTAGAAAGTTTACTAAAAAGTTTTTGTTGCCAGTCTACGTCTACATATATTATGTTCGAATAGGGTTTGTGCATTTCCAAGTGTTCTTTTAACAATAAACTTTACGATTTCGTAGTGTAGAAAACCTTGATAATTTTAATGTATTTATTGAATTTTATTTTCTATACTATTATGTATTATATTATAGTTTATTGTAATGTAATAAAAAAAATGTCTCAAATTAATTTCAAATAAATTGCCAACTTTTCTCTTATCCAATTTTTCCAATCTTCCAAAACAAGCATCAAAATCACTAAATTTACACTACATCTCGTCTTCTCCCTCACTTTCAATCTCAAACAAAATAACTTAATATAAAAAAATCACTTTTAATATTCAAATTACAATTTTTTCTTACAAAATCAGCGGAGTAAAATTAAATGTCCGCTGCGTCAGTCATTTTTTGAAAAAAAATCCACTACTTTTCCATCTCTATTGCTAACCTCATATTAACAAATATTCAAAATTCAAACATAAACCATAAAAAAAACATTTCACACCCCAAAATACCAAGTTGTAGAAAAATACACGACAATGTACATATCGCAAGCAATTTAAATGAAACACTCGTAGTTGTCAACTTTTTACTCTACCTCTTTCTGTAAAAACGTCACCTTCACATATTTTTTTTAAATGGCAACCATCTTTTTTTACGTATTCTGATTATCCTTAAAATATAATTTTATAAAAGATCCTGATTTATGAAAACAAAAGTCAATAATAAATTTATTATTTTACTTATTTGTTGTTCTATCAAATCGTTATTTTTCTTCGTGAATGTTCTATTTCTAAATAGTGACCTTGCTTTGTTTTAGACGCTTTCCTCCAAAATGCTTTTAAAATTCAAAAACTAAATCCGTTAAACCGATTTTAACATGAGTATTTTATTGTAAAATACTTCAAAACCCAACCCTGAAAATACTTGATTTTATATAAACTAACACTGTAATGGTGGCTGCGACTCCTGGGATAGGAGCAAATATGTATAATAAAATTTCAGCAATAACGTACAACACTAAAAATACCTACTCATTTTGAATTATGTACAATACATTAACGAGGATAAAGTACAAGACTTCCAATTAATAATAACCCGCATTTATATTATTAAAATAAGGTTATTTGTACTATAGCACCATTATTTAAATAAACCAAGTTTTTAAAATTCCATATGAGACATAAAAAAGTTCTATTTACATATTGCAGTGATATAATCGATAAAAAATATTGGAAGTCGGTTTTTAAAAAACTTGCAATCGAATTTATTTTAAATTTTAAAATGTTTATTCTTGGTCTAGGATCGAACTTATAATTTCAAATTATCAATCAAATAAGATATCTTCCAGGCCATACGTCGCTCTTTCAAGTGTAATTTTAATTTTCAAATTAATTCAAATTAAAATTATTTTCATTTCAAAATTCAATTTTATAATGTCCAATAAATATTACCATTTATTCAAAAAATATCTTCTTTATTAATAAAAATAATTTGCAACTCACAAAAATCAAAAACCTCAAACGTTTTCTGGCCACGCTTGACCAAGATATTTTCAAACAAATCAAATCGATATTCAAATCAATATTTTTTCAAAAATATTCGCAATCTCAAAAAATTACTACTCAAAAATTTAAGAGCCATAAACCACACGTCCGCCCCGGCTGCCATGTTTGGCAAAAAGCCTCTTACTTTTTCAGTTTTCCGCCAACTTTAACTTTACAAAAATTTAATACAACATACATCAAATACAAAAATTCACCAAAAATATCAGTGGCGGTCAAAAATCACTTGGTAACACGACAATGTATAGATACTTTGTTACATTCACATTAGATATAACAATAATGGGGAAGTTTTCAGCAACGGTTTCAAACCAAAACAAGTAAAAATTTTGTCGATACTATTTTATCCGCTTCTGAAAGATTGTACATTTGAAAATAATCCACCTTAAATTTATCGTGAACTTCATCAAATATCGGAAAACTGTAAAAAAAAGCTTTTCTAGATAGAAAGAAGACTAGACTGTCTACACGGACTACACTCACTCCCTCACCCAACTTGAATAACTTAAATGGCACACCATATCGGTTGTGATACCTCAAATTAAAGATTCTTTAAAATACCACCTTTTTACTCAAAACTAATAAAAAAATTTCGACCTGAAAGAACTAAGAAATAAAATGCCATTTTTGACGCAAGAAAAATTAAAATCGATATATTATTCTCTTTCAAGAAACTCTTCAAAAACCATTTTATTTGGGAAACTAAAGAAAATTATAAATAAGATTAATATTTAATATATAAAATAAGATATTGTTGAAAGAACATTACTTTTTGAAAAATTTTTAATTTTTTTACAATAGCTCGTTGAATCTGTAAATATTTTAATATTATTTCGAGAACTTGCCGTGGTATTTGCTTAGTAAGTGAAATAACTAAAATATGTATTTACTTTTGCAACCAAGAGCGGATATAATATATCATAATAATGTTATTTTACTTTCCGCTGTATTTTTCACTCATGATTTCAGAATTTGAATTTTATAAAATTAAAAAAGAAAAAAAGTTAATTCAATATTTTGGTAAAATTAATACAGTAGATATAGTAAATTTTTGCTTATAAATAAATCGAGAATTTAATTAAAACCTACTTTACCAATTTTTACATTACATTGCATATTTTTTTAGATTGTTTTCTATTGGCCAATTCTTTATATTTCTAGTTTTATGTTTGATAAATGGCAGCAAATTACTATTCCAATTTGTTCCAAAATGTGTCAAGAGGAATTTCTTTAAACTTTGTTTCCATTTTTGAACAAATGTATGAATGAATATCTACTCATTTTGCAAATCTATTGAAGAACACCAACGCGTGGCTTACATAATACTATAAATTCAATATTTTTTACGCGATAAAATTTTTTTTGCCGGAACCTTTGGTTTATTCCGCGGAACTCCATTTGGGAGCCGCTAGTGTAGATAAATGATTTCAGTATCTATTTGACTGGTCTGCAATTCCATGATACAATAGTCTTTTTTCTTCCATAAGATGTTCTCGGCGGTTTTAAAGATGCTGAATTTTAATGTAATTCGGGATGCACAGAAAATGACCAATCTACAACTATGAAATTCGACTACTTTCCGGTGCAACTTATTAAATTCTAGAGGTTTTCATGCATTTCCAATTAGATTCCTTTTAGTGACGAATAACGTACATTTTCTGCTGCTTTTTATATTTTTTAATTTGGAAAGATTCCCTCAATCTAATAAGGCTACTCTAATAACTCAAAAAGGGCAAAAATAATCAATAGAAAGAAGTGAATAAAAGTTTAGAACATAAAAAATAAACATTTATTATATACTACCGACCGACCGATATACTATCGGCCCACTTGACCTTCTAGTGCATATTGTCGTGTATCGAAAGCGATAAAAACGTTAATTTTATTATTTTGTAAATAATTTTAAAGTTTGAATTTGTTTTATTATTTATTTATTTATAATATTGTATATAAAAATGTTTATTAAATTATTTGCCATGTAAATAAGGTGGGGAGAACGAAAAATATAAAGTGAAGAGAGTGGGACTTGAAAGTTAGAAGTAGAAAACTTGGGCTGATGCCTTCACGTCGAGTAGATTATCGGACGAACATCATTCCCGCAATAAAAATTTAAATCGTTAATTGTTTGAAAATTAAAAAAATAAATTAAGTTGAGTTGATGTTTTTGTTTAAATTAATTGTGGCAAAGTGCAAATTGATAAATAAACAAGGAAAAGTTGAAGAATTTGTGATAATTTTGTCGATGCGTAAGAATTAAATCGCAACAGAATTGTTTAACCAAGAGTAGCCAGATGCAAAAAACCATGTGCGCTTGCAAGGCCACAGATTCCAAAGAAAAGTTGAGCATTTTTAATTTACAATTTTAACTTCAACTACAAGAGCTCATAGCTACAAATAATAGATGTACACCCAGCTAGAGTAATTTTTGGATTAAGAAAATTTTTATAAGTCAGTATAGCTCGGGTCATCTCAATATATTTCATATTAGATTTTGTTGACAGAAAATTAAAGTTTTTCCAGGACACCCTTTTAGGTTGGCATATACGAAAAACCAATCAGAAGCTTGAAATAATTCAATGACTTGATTTGATATACCTATTATTTTTTATTTAGTATATTTTTAGGTTGGTAAAAAACTAACCAAGTAGAAGTGCGTTACATAGCTTATTATAATGTTTAATTTTACAGTTTTATAGTTATCAGGAAAAAACTGAACTAAGCAAGTTTTACTGTACCTACTAGATAAAATTCTTGTGGTTTTCACTATAACTTAATTGTACACTTTGGTCACCAATAATACGATGCAAATACATATCTGTACAACAGTTCCATCATAAAAAATATTGGTTCCTTTTTTTAATTTTATAGTGCAAACAAGTTTTTGCATTGACCTTTTAACCTTGTAATTAAATGTATATTTTGTCCTTTTTGTTGCAGCTGTTCAATAATGCCTCGAATATTCGGAAATGTGTAAACTAGAGAAGAATGCAGGAAAGAAAAAAAAATTATTTGTCTCGCGGGATATTTAGTACTGCACAGAATGGAATACAATTCAGTCCTGCGTTTGATTCACATTTTATACATTAGACATTTCGATTTTAAAAATTGTCTCACTCTCAAAATTTTTCAAAGTAACAAGTAAAAGATTTAAATTATTTTAAAAAATCTAGAAAATGTTTGATTTGTGAAGTTCTCGAAAGTAAACTTTGTTTTACTTGTTTGTACTTTGTATAGGCAGAGACGGATTACCGTTTAGGCTAGCTAGGGGCGCACGAAAAAAAGGGCGCAATGTACCAAGCAAAATACATTACATTCTCAAAAATTAAATGTATCAAAAAATACAATGATTACTTATAGTTCTTTTTTACTTAGTTCTTATTTACTGATTACAAAAATACTTTTCAATTTTTAGCACATTTTTAAAACTTACACCTTCGGAAATCTATGAGCGCATCGCTAAATTGCGGCGATTTAATCGCCCTTGATGCTTTGTTAATATTTTCTAGATTCTAAATCTGAATTAGATGATATAATTTTAAAATGTAGAAGATTGGCAAAAAAAGATTGGCAAAAAGATACAAATATTGTTAATTAGAATTTTGTTATGAGAGTATTTTTGGTCAAAAGTGGCCGCAGCTAAGGTTTTGATTTTGTGAGTTTTTCGAATTTTTTTGATTATTAAAGGAGATTTTTATTGGACGAGCTATTTTTTTATTGGATGAACGATTATTTATTTGGAATCATTAATTTGGAGTTAATGTTTTAAATATTGGATGAAAATTTATTAAAGGAACGAAACGCAGTTTGATAAGCCGGGCTGCGGACCGGTATCATAAAATTTAATGATATTATTTTAAATTGAATTAGAACGAATATTTTTAAAATCGAAATTTGCGAATAATTTTCTGAGAAGTAATTAAAATTATTGATGAAACAAATTTTTTGAATCGGCGACCTTGGGTAAGTCTGACTGCTCCCGCGGACTAGAGCTCACCGAGCAAAAAGGTGTTTGATTTTCGGAAATTTTACACCAATATTACTAAATACGCAACCAATCTTTTACCGCTTGGTGTGGAGTGGACACAGCAATATGTATAAAATAATAAAAAATAACTGTTTATATTTTCTATTAAAGGGGGGACGCACTGTGAGCCTAAAGGCGCAGAGGTACCTTAATCCGCCTCTGTGTATAGGTGTAGGACCCGTGAAACAGGAGCTAGAAAAAATAGTTCCGCAATTTTCTCCAGTGTAAATTCTTCATGTACAATTTGGAAAAATTCTAGGGAATTGCAATTATTAAATAATAAAAATCAAATTAAAAAACATTTATTATAGAACTTTTAATAATTATTATATTATTTTTTATATACAAATTTCTCTATTATTTACATGAACTAATAAACACTTTAAATTATAATGGCGTGAAAACAAGAATTCGAGATTTTATATAATTTATGAGCAACCTGGACGGCATATGAAAAATTAATTTACAAATAATCAATGTTAACAAGGAACAATTAAAACTAACTATTTAAGGAAACCATAGACTAGATTGCTACAATAAAAATTGCATCTATAAATTCTATTTGACAAAATTTAAACATAATACAAATACATTGCTGTTCTTTTTTATTTTTACTTTGCCAATAATTGCAGTTTTGATATTATCAAAAAATTTTGGTTTTAGCAATTTTACATAAACTTTATTTGTTGTATGACACAATACAATTTATTAAATAACAAAATGTACAATTTGTGCGCGAAACAAAGTGCGCAATGCGCAAATCCTCTAAACTCGTTTCTGCGCAGAAATTGTACAACTTTTATCCCTTATACAAATTAAAATTATTTCAATTTGTCATGGTTACTGAGTTGATTAAACATACATCGAGTGCATGTTTTTACTACTTACACATCTAAAATACTTTTTAGTGCTTCTGAGACTAACTACAAAATAGAGAGTACTTAACTCAGATTATAAAGAAAAGTTTAAATCTATATCACAATAGAATTTTTTAGGTAACACAACAATTCAGTCTTTTAACATTTTCTAGACCAATTTTTATAACAATATAAACTTTAAATATCTTATATAACTTATAAATCTTTTCTTTGCAATCTGAGATTACGAGGGTAGTTAAAGATGACAGCTTATAACTCGAAAAAGCATCGTTCCAGTTCAGTTTTACTAATTTTAAAATAGACAAATTGAGCCTCGATGAATTTAAAAATAAGAGTACGAGTAACGCAAGTTTTGCAAGTAATCCCTTTCGAAGAAAAATTTAAAAAATAAAATTTTCTCGAGGTATAAGTGTCATCACTTTTCTTTTAACCTAACTGGTATATTACAAATTCTATACAGTACGTGATACACGTACTAAAGCACAATTTCATTACAATCTACAACAATTATTTACAAAACATTCATTCAAAAATACAATCATATTTTCAATCACAAATTGTTACTATTCTACGTAAAATTTTTATATTATTCATCTTAGAAAGTGAACTAGCAATGTTAAAACACTTAACCAAGTCATTTGGTACGAACCGAATAACGACGATGAAGCTGTTGAATAAAAATAACCTTCCGGATGAAAACCAGCTATATTAAAACCTTTTTCTTTGCAATCTTGTGCACTATAATCCATACAATGCATCTGCAACAAAAAGACTTTTTTTAAAGCAATTTCACTAACACGTATAAAATTTAAAAAATAAAAGTAACGCTTTGCTTGTGTGCAGGTGAAAAATCAAAGCTTTTTATTTTATTTACACTTATGCACTTTGTTGCAAACAACATTATCCCAAAATATAGCGTAAATGATATAAAGCTTGACCGATTCGTCTTTTCAGTCACGAAATGGCTATAACTTTAAAAGTGCATGCACTTTGCATTTTATAACAGCTAGGATTTATTTATCAGTTTTTCCATTTCCTTTCCAAACAACCACATTAAAACTAACATGTTTATGCATTTGAAATTATATAAAAAAAAAAAAAATAAAATAAAAAAAATGACCGAAAATAAAATTTAAATGGTTCACATTTTCCAATGTAAACTGGTATCGTTAATAAAGGAGTAAATATTCTGTTTACTTTATGTTATTTGTTAATGAATATTAAACAACAAGGTAATAATCAAAATGACGTGTTTATGATTAACATTAAAGATGGTAAGTATTTCAAATGTATGTAAATTTGAAAACGAAAAAATTACTTGCACGCAACGAATGTGACAAAAACTTCACTTAAACCCCAATTAAAATTATTTCAAGTTAAAATGGAAAAATTGAAAAAGCTGTATGACATGCCAACTGAATATAGGTATAATAATTATAAGTGTTAATAAAAATCGACCTGAACGTTAATTTCGACTTATTAACATTAAAATTCCTTTCAACAATTTAAAAGGCTACCGTCACATTATTGACTTTTAAAGGTCATTACAAAACGCGAACGACTTACATGAATTAAGTTTTATGGTTTTATATCGAGATCCGAATCGACATACCAACGCACGATATAACAAATTAATTAAAGGGTGCTCGTTATAATGTTATTATCACGCAACAAAAATGTGATGAAACGCTTGTTTAACCGATTTGGAAAAGAGGACCCCCAACATTAATTATTATTAAAAACATTTTAAATCGAATCCTCGAATCGGCCCAATGGTGCATTTCGTTTTCAAATAATAATTTGTCAATCTATGTACTTTTTCAATTCTTTACTTGGGTTTTGACCAGTAAAATAAAAATAATTTAATTTATACTCTAAATCGAAAATTATTCTATGCGAATTCACATCAGATAATCAAATAAATTTAATTGTACCTAGTGGTGTGTTTGATTCAATTTAGCTAATGTTCAGTGTCCTGTACGAAAGCATACAATCGCTACAAATAATAGTTATTTACGATACAATTGTGTTAAAAGTGTCATTATTTTTCCGATTAACCAAGTGCACTACTTACGAAATAAAATAATTTTAGCACGCGTATCGTACAACAATTTTTGTAAGACTGTTACTGGATATCAATACACTTTCAAATTAGGCTTTCCAGTTAGAACAGTTGATTAGAATCATAGAAAACAACCCTATAAATATTTTTTAACAAAAACAAAAAATGCCAGCAAACAATTATTTTTTATGCGCAGTCGATTACACGTTTTTAACCACGTTGTTAATTTTATGTTACTTTTAACATTTTGCAGAATAAATTTTAATATTTCACCCCTCGTGAAACTATTAAAAATAGTTGAATCTTTTCTTGAAAAAGAAAGAATCTTATGGTTAAAAAATGGACTGAAGGGCTGATGATTATATTTACCATCGAACTAAAGCCAACATTTATTCCTCACATTGAATATTTTTCCAATCAAAAATTCGCAATTTTATTTTAATAATTCAATTTTAATTTGAATATTAATTTCGCAGATTAAATATTTGCTAGTTTTACATATCTATGAAGAAAAATTGATAAAAGTTTCAACATCCTACTTTAATTTTAAGCTTTACCTTTTAACAAGTACACAGAATAAAAGATCTTACACTCGTTTTGAACTTCTTAATTTAAGGATTTCCTAAACAAAAAAAAATTTTAAATTACAGATTTTAATAAATCGAAATAAACCGAGCGATTTACGTAGATCGACGCGAAACTTGGATTAACACCAATTCTAGTGAATTACTAAATTAACATTATGAATTTTTGATTGAAAATACTTGATAAAAGAAATTAATTGAAAAGTATTTGATTGCAATGAAAGAAACAAATAATGTTAGTTATTGAAAATAATTGTAAAATAATTGGAATTTTATTGTAGATATAATTAATCCGTTCAATTTTAATATATTTATTGTAAGTATCTACTTATTGTACTGCATATTTAAAAAAAAAGTAGGATTTGCTTCCCACCTCATAAAAGAATTCTCTGGATGCTCATTTGACATTAAAAAATTAAATACTAATTTCCGACGGCGAAATAGCCGATGGCGAAACGGCTAACGCGAAGGGAGACGGCAAAATGTCCCATTCCAAGCTAACGGTCGCAACACTTCTGATTTGAAAAGTTGGGGTCTGCTTATTTTTGAACGCCGTGTAATGATAATCAGATAAGCACTAATTAAATTTGCAGCTGGCACTTTTAATTAATTATAAATAAATAGTAATTATTGTACTATCGATAAAATATCTGATATTAAAGCATATTGAAATATATACACAATGTTAGGAAAATTTTCCTCTTTCATTAATAATACTAATTATCACGATATTATAGCCCATTTTTGCTAGCCTTAACAGTTCAAAAATCAATAATTTTGTCAACTTTTTAGTTCTTTGTAAAAAATTAAATTTTGGTTAAAAATAAAATGCGCACCAAAGAACGACAAATTTGAACCAAGAATTCCGTACCTACTTCGTGAAAATAACAAAATATTTTAAAATTTACTTCAATGTTTCAAACATTTTCGTTCACCTTAATTTCCCTAAAAATTTTCAATTATTTTTTGAATTTGCGGTTTAAAAAAACTTTATTTCTGTTACCTTTTTTTGACACGTTAGCTTTGCATTCGTTCGGCTAAGCTTCGCTTATGCAAAATTTGTTTGTAAAAAGAGTTCAGCTCGCAATCTTAATGAATTTTTTTCGGAAAAAATCTAGTCCAAATTTTATTTCATTTTGTTATTTTAACATTGCAAAAGATTGCAAGATTATTACTTTTGGAAAATATTGAGCAGTTTTGTGACGCATGAAAAAGAATCCTATAAAATATTATTCCGAATTTGAACATGTTAAATTCAACTGCTCAAATTGACAAATTAAAATTAGCGGAAATTTTTTGGCTGATTAAAAATTTATTTCGGTGTTACGGCAATATTATAGATAATATTGAATTGAAAACATAACTTTTACTGTCAGGCGTACAAAAATGATAATTTTTCTTTCGCTTACATCATTATACAAAGAAATAATACAATTTACTAAATGTGAGTTCCATTAGAAAAAAAAAATCAATTTAAGAAATGATTTTTACCTTAATTAACGACGATGCCATCTTATCCAGAAAGCCTCGACTAAAGTAAGCAGCATCTTCACCACAAGTTTTCCTGATTGTATTTATCGAACAGTCGACGTATTCTTGAAAAGAGCTGAAAAAATAATAATAGAGAAATTAACGATGAAATTTAAAAAATTCATTTTATTATTGTATTATAGATTTGTTAAAATCGCGTGATCACAACCAACATTATTTTCACTTTCGTTTAATCTGAAATTCATATTGTTCCATTTGTAGATTCTCTTTGATATGAAAATTATATATATGTGTATATGACTTCGTAGGTACTAGATAATCTAAAATACGTACGGAAATCGATAAAAAAATAAATTTTACAAAAATTCACATTAATATTATATTAGGTTGCTTCTATTTGGATAAACATACAGAAAGGATTTTCGTGTCATTCCATATTGGAGATGTCCGGATACATTAGCACATTTTGTATATGTACCAATGTTTATGCTGTCTGAATAATGTTTATAACTACTCTTAATATTAGTTAGTATTGTACATAATTAAGAATAATCGACTACATAGTAGTAATTTTTGCATGACTAGATGATAAAAAATTGCGCAACCATAATTTAATCATAAAATGACTTATTTTTTGTTTTTCGTGGTAAAAAAATTACAAAGCTCCTGATAATATTTTTGCCTTTTTCTTCCTTTGCTATTAATTCGAAAATAAGCATTTTTCGAAAATGCTTTAAATATAAAGCAATTAAAGGTCGTAACTCACCTATCAGCACAGCACCTGACAAGCATCATCACAGCACCGTCAAGTGGTCAACTTGATGGTTGTGTATAGTTTCATATAACGCCTCGGCACAGGGACAGCACAAGCACGGCACCGGACCCTAGACTTCACATGGTAAAGGTTGTTTGGTTGAAACCTAGTTTTAAATTTTCTATTTCTTCCAAGCTACTTCTTTTTTTTTAGAGTCTCTTTATTTACTATCACTTATGTCATATAAAAAATAAGTATGGTTTCGAACTGCCTCTAAAGCCTGTTTACAAAATAAATTTTTGTACAAAATTATGCTTAAAATTTTCGTTAAAAGGACTTTTAAGAAAAATTTTAACGAATAGGGCGCACCTATATCCTTAAAATTTTACGTAAAATATAGGAAAAATAAATATTACGCAAATCTACAAATTTAAGGAATTTTAAAGAAATTTTAACGAATTTTAAAGAGATTTTAACGAAATTTTAACGAAAATTTTAAACGAAATTTTATAATGTAAACAGGCTTTTTAAGTTTTTCAGAATTCGTTTTGTTCATCGCCTGCACTCTTAAAATTGCTACAAGATTAATGCAATAGTGAAATATATCTACTAAAACAATTAGTAAAATTTGTACTAAAAGCGAAATGTGATGCTCGGGTGATGATATATGAGTGTATGGCATCGGTTAGGTATCAGCACCTCACAAGCACGGCGTCCGCAAAATATTCTCTCGGAGAAATGTCTAGTGGTCGAGGCGTTGACGTGCTTATCAGGTGATGTGCTGATGCTGTTAGATGAGTGTGCTTGTATTTAAATACACATAAGAAATAAAATTTGCTTGTGCTGATCAGTCGCTGTCCCTATGCTGTGCTGATAGGTGAGTTACGACCTTAAGTTCGAAGAAAATTAATTTCGAGTTTGATAATGTTATTTATTACATTACAATAAACAAATTCGTTCGTATTTCTGCCAGACCCCATAATTAGTTCCTCTGTGCCGTTAAGCATAATGTATTAAGATTAACAATAAATTATTATTGTAATGAGATATCGCGATCGCAGAAGGTTTAAGTTTCAGTAAACTTAATTAAAATAATAAAAAGCGACAATAAAATAACTCATTATAGCTTAAGAACTTAAAGATTTAAGCTCCATTTAAGTTTCTATCTTTTCATTAAATAAAAAAACTATAGCAATAAAACAACGGATTTTTTACCCCAAAGTGGCTTTAATGAAATAAGCAAGTTATTTTGAAAATTCCATTTTGTAACAACTAGCTTTGGTACCCTGCTCCGCAGGCTTTGTTCTCGGGCATTCATATACAACCAATTACGAATACCTAATCTTCGAATTTAATTTGATTGAATTAATTTCTACATTTTTTGTGTTATTTAATAATAATATTATGTAATAATTACATACTACGTAAAATATCTCGAACTTTTCTCGTATAACTCTGCTTGTAATCCCGTAAGTTTTCTCTTTTTTAAATTATAATTATAACAAGTACATAATGTAAAATTAGCTTCCCAATTAAACAAAAATGTAAATGCTATTAAAAATGATTCGTGCACAAAAAACGTAGCTAAAATAATTAAAATAAAAATAAATTACACTTTTCTCGTTGTTAAAAATGATACAATTCTAGAATAATTATTTTTTATTATTGGTTTTAATATTCTTATTTCAATTATTTGTGGTAAACAAATCAAAAATTGAAAATTGTGAGTTACAAGAAATGAATTTGCGTTTTTGTACTTAATTGAAATAAACAATTTGAATTTTTTACGTTATCGTATTTATAGAAAACGTCAATAAAAGATTTGAATTTTAAATTTTATTGAATATCCGTAAGTAAAGGTATTAATTCAGTTGTCAAAAACTATTAAAAACAGAATAAGAGCTTAATATATTTTCCAAATGTTGATTAACTATCAATTTACAACCCCAAGAACTTCTACAGTTGCCCCATAAACTTGTCCATTTCATGAAAATTATATTAACTTTAAAATGACGTGCTTAACAAATTTTTACTTCTTTATTTTTAAGATTATTGAAAATTGGCAGCTGTTAACGTGCGATATCGAGAAGTATTAGGTGTAAAGCGGTGTAAGTTGCGATTACTCTAAATATACATGGATAATATGTGAAATTGTACAGATATGATGGTAATCCTACGGTAAATACATTACAAGCTTTAAAGTTCAAACTTAGAGCTTCCACCAAAATTTTCCCTGTTAGAAAAAATTACTAGTTTGCCACATAAAAATTTTATACTGGGAACTTATGCATGTTCGAGTGCCGAATTTCCAATTGAAACAGAAATGATCCGAAATAAAAAGTTTTGTTACACCTTGTATAACCAAAAAGTAATATAAAATATTATTAAAAGAGTAGATCTCAAATTTTATGCCCACAATTCCATTTAAAACTCATGCCTAATATGTAAATTGTAATAGCATTTTTACGAACCCTGTAGAGTAGATGAACTTTAATAATATTCACTATGTTATAAAGCTAAAGTTATAATACTGAATACGTATATCTCCTTTATGATCCTATTACAACTTCCGGTAGACTGAAAAGTGATTAATTCTTGGATGTATCCTGATGGTTTTGTTCTTTTCCATGCGATGCCCTTCAAGTTTCCTAATACCCATGCAATATTACTAAGGATTTCTTTTAACATTGGAACTTGTGATTTCAAATACAACAAAAAGTTTCCAACTTACCAACAAACGCTTTTTAGACTCTCGTCGGCCGCCGCTCTCTTGGATTTTTGATATTTGTAAATATGCTCGTCGGTTTTATTGTGATGGCGATGGTGATGATGGTGATGGTGTTGGTTTCTTCGTGCAGCTTCTTCTATTTCTTGTTGCCGATTAGTGTTTTCTTGGATTTCGGTCATGGCTAGCGAATATTTTTTGAAGCAAACTTCCGTTTCGTCGGACACTTTTTGCATACACGGCGCGTAGGATAAGAATTCTAAAAAATTAAATGGGTTAAAGTAGTCTCGATATTAATAAAATGCAGTACTTAAATAATCTTGGAATAAACAAGTTAATTAAACGATTTTTTTTAATAATGTTTTTATTATTAAGCTTTCAACGTTGGTGAACGTCTGCATCAGAATATTTTAATGAAGACGTTCGCCAACGTTGAAAGTTTAATAATAAAAACGTTATTTAAAAAAATCGTTTAATTAACTAGTTTATTCCAAGATTAAAAAATTAATTTATTAAAATGCAGTACGTACCTTCTTGATATGTTTCGTTTCTGCAAAGGTCGCTAACCATGCTTTCGGTACCATCGAAAAGCTTTCTGAAGTGTTTCCTTTGGTTGAAATTCATACAAAGTCTACTGTAGCCATGAATGCAGGAGAGAGATTTAAATAGATCGCTGGAAACAATAAACGTTAGATTGAAATGGAAGATATCAAAATTTGTTGAAAATAATCAAGTATAAAAGTGTTCGTAAGAAATGCCTAACGAGATAACTCTTTTATTCTTTTATTTTGCAAAGTACACGAAAAATAGCGTTTACTGGATTGCAATGAAAGCGGTAAATGCATAAAAAGAGCTCATTAGCTGGGAGATAAGTTGGCGCTGACTTGGCGAGCAAATACTAGTTCCGAGCTTATATTTAGCTACCTACTATAATATAACGAATAATAAAAACGTTCAAAAATTTGTTATGCTCTAATGATCATTATAGTTATTTGAAAATTAAATTAACTTTAAATCTTTTATTCGCTTTCTTCCTGCTTTTATTGCTTGGAATAAAATGGACAGTTTAATAATTTATCAAAAATTAATGTCCAAAACGAATATTATAACTCTTGAACAATTTTGTAATCTAATCTTTTTCAATTTTTCACCAGATAATTTTTGAGTTATTCGACGACAAATCCCCTCGCCCGTCCGACACTGATCAATTCTCACGATATTGCGATTACTCGCTACAGGAAGAAACTCCTCGAAATGTTTCCGATATCAAATTAAAAATGCTACGGAACATAATGCATTATTAATATCGATTTACCCGGCCTATAATCAAAAGACCACGGACGTACTATCCATAGGCGATTGTTAAAAAATTCAAGGAAAAATAACGTATAAAGAACACAAATTATTATAGAAGATATTTTCAGACAGCGTTATAATGCAAAGAATTTGTAAGGAAAAACTTTTATAGTGCCTTCAGGTTACAAAAATGCTTAACTTTCCCATACATATAAACAACTTCATCAAAAACTTTTAATCCGTCAGATTTTCCAGAACAAAAATTTTAAAATATAAATAAATAGACTTCTCAATTGCAATCGTAATAGAAAAATTTTACTTTCAAAAATTGAATTTAATTCGAAAAGTAAATTTATTTTAAAACTCGAAAGTGTTACCGATATGGCATATCATGGAAAAGAAATTAGAAAATACAAAATCGTTATAATTAATTTAGATTACATTACAGATTTTGATATAAAATTTACAAATGCTGATTGCGCCAAATACAATTTTACGCAAATCCACGATTCAAATCAATTTTAAGTAAATCTAATTTTAATTTGTAATTTGTACATGTAATTACAAACAAATAAATAAAACTTGCAATTTATGTAAATTTAAGTATCGCATCGCGTGATGTTTAATGAAAAGGCTTAAAAATAAACCGACAGGCAGTTATTGCACTATCCAAAAAATAGCTGGTTATACTGACAATGCAGATAAAATGCATCCATATGCATATGGTTAAACGGTAAAATATCATCTCTGTTACAAATTCATGTAACGTAGTCTATAATTCGCAGCATATAAATTAGAGAACTATTGCCAACTTTACTACGTTTCTAGATTCCGATAAAAGCGGAACATTGCTATCGTTTCCGGACCAAGTAGAATATTATTTCCTCAAAGCATGCCAACTTTTAGATGTATGCATCTATGGGTTACCTACCTTAAGTAAACACAATAAAAGTTCATCCTTATCAAATAATCTCGTAGTCTATCCGCAAAGAACGAATTCTAATAAAGTTGCCGGCTAATTTCGATGCCAAAACTCGATTCATCACAAATTCCAGTTTGAGTGCAATTTTTTTATGCAAAAATTTCTCGCTCGAATAAAATTTATAAAACCGTAAAATTTTGTTACGTTTATATCGGGACATTTATGTTACACGAAATAAATAAATGTAAAAGCGTTTAGTAGATTAAAGCGTCAAGAAACTAAAAATCATTTTGACAATTTTAGTGCTATTAAGTTGCTTTTTATATGCCGCGTTCTCACGTAATTTTCGTATTTCTTATTAATCATAATATGACTTCTACTAATAAAAACTAATAAAGCTTCCATCATAAATATACGTGCAAAACTTTGAATTTACTTAAAGCGTTTGTTATAAATTCAGAAACAGTAAAGTAACATGAAATATCCTGCTCAGTTTTATAAATTCATAAATATTAATAGCTGATTAAGATAGAATGACGTAGCTGCAATTTTAATGTACTAAACGGAAATCAAAAATAATTTTAAAATTTCCAAATAAATTTAAAGCTAATCTTTTGAAAATCAAAACTAATCCAATTTTGTTGCATACGGATATTAAACAGATACGTGTTTCAATTTCCAATTTTCAAGACGTTTGTGCTTTTCTATTTCACTTGCCGATGGAGCCAGCAAATTCGATAATTGCCGTAAATATTGCATAATTTCATAAAAATCCATAGGGAATAAAAATTTGATTTTTAATTAAGTTATTAAACTGTTAAATTAATGCAAGATTTACTTTTAGACTTTTTGTCCAAATTTCAATCAGATGAACTGAATTTATAAATTAGTAATTTTCAGTTAATAATGCACTTCGTGACTTGAATCTTCACGACGAGGTCCAGAATATCGATATTTTCGAAGCAATTGGTATTGCTATGTATATTATGTATTTTGCATTACAAGGTTCGCTAGATTTTGTTTTGCTTTCTCTACTCCATCGTGCCTGTTTCCTAGCTTATTCAAACTTGGATTTTTATTTCGATTGTTTATCCCGAAATCGTTTTCGTGGTGCACATCCTTATACCCGAATATTGAAATATTAATCCATCTACATTCATATTTCGAAAACTTTTATTATTACTTTTAAATGAATCCTGACGGAACATGTGCGCTCCAAACAATTTAATAAATTATAGAAATGAATAGTTTAGATACTACTTAAAAATAAAATTGGCCTATTTATAGACCTTAATTGCCCCCAATAAAAATAATCAAGTCTAACACTAAATTTGGATAAAAACTAAAACGCACGTAAATTTATTGATTATTATTAATCGCATTGGTGTTTTGAACTCACTATAATTTATAGGTATTCTATTTAATCGGCCTTTTGAAATTTTGCAATCGCCGATCTGTAAAATAGTGTAATTAATCTAAATAAACACTTGCCTGGAGGTAACCTTTACTATTATGTCATTTTCAGGGCACTGCAGGTACACCTACATTTAATAAGCATTTACCTACTTCTCATTATTTACAATGTGAAGGTAGGTACATAATATTTATAAATCATTTGTGCAATAGCTGAGGTTCACCCTTGCTTCGTGCATACATACAATTGTATACACACATCCATTGGTGCGCTGTGAATATTTTATCTACGGGCTCCTAGCTTTGTCTCATTTTTAGAGGCACACAAACTGTATTGTAGGTATTAATAAATTATAAGGAAGCAAACAATATAATGAAGATTAAAAATTTCAAAAACAGTATTTTACTATCACAAATTAATTCCCAGTTAAAAGTGATTGTTATCCTATAGATTATTCAAAGTTATCATTTTATCAAACCGCGAAACCCCGGCGGGTACACCACTGCGAATACATACTATATATACAATAAATTGACGGTTCACGTGTTACGCCTTAGGATACTTCATTAGCGATTCTCAATTATACGTATATAATATATATATATATAATTAAATACAAAATTGCAATATCAAATGTTTAATGTTTAATATTATTCAATTAATTAATAATTAATATGTTCAGTATTTACTGGTAGATATAAATTAGATTCTTTCGGTCAAACGAATAACGTACACGAGTGGCTTTCAGTGTAACTACCGACTCCAGACAAATATTCTGTAAACAATGTTAAATTATACTTACGGGCAAACAATATCAAGTTGTTCCTTGTTCCGTACGAACGATAAACCAGAATCAGTCAAAATTGATAATGACTTAGCGCACTGGGATAATTCTTCCGGGCCACAAGTCTTATAATTTCCAGCACGAACACGCGTGGTAATAACTGTAAAAAAAATTATACACCCAATTAGTCATCCCATAAAATGAAAGTAGGTAGAAATAAAACGATCATAAAAATAAGGCAAATTGAAAAATCGACCGATAAATGCATTAGCATGCAGTAAAATGAACCTACGACACCACAAAAACTAACCCATATAATAACAATTTCGACTCGACTTAATCAATAAACATTGATAATAATATAAATCGACAAAATTTTAGAGTTACAAAATTAGTTGAGCAAAATTACGGCGATAAGGTTGGAGCTTTAAAGGAAAAATTGGTTAAATATGAATTGAATGTTGGAGCAAAACCTAAAACTTAAATGTTCATATTTAAAGATAGTGTTTTATGGAAAGTGTACTTCGTAATATTTAACTAGTCTACAACATAAGATATTCATTTTCTATAACGATTCCCCAGAGGAAAATTTTGTTGATAGTTTGATACTCTTTACTTCGTTTTCATGTTTTCTTGTATATGCTTTATCGACTCGAATAACTGTTGGCCCAAATTTGTAACGGAAGAAATATTACCAAGTTTTATTGCTATTTTTGTTAATAAAAATGAAGAAAGTAATAGAGTTTTCAAATAAAAAATGTCTAACTTTTAATACGAAGAAAACAAAGAAAGACCAAATCAAATTATTCCATATTTTTAAAAACAAAATTTTTTAAGTGCTCGCGTAAAAATTATTTTTAAACACCTCTCTACTGTGACCTATAAATTAAAGTAAACCCCATTTGACGTTTTAAATTCAAATAATCATCAAGTATAATGGGTTTATTTTGCCAGTTACAAACATTTGAAAATGGAAAAAAAATATTTTTAAAATCTTGATTACACTTTTACAAATAAGCTTTCAATGTAGAATGTTGATATTCTACATTTTATATCAGGTATCATAAAATCCATTTATTCGGGCACCCTCTACATTCAATTATAATCGAATTTGCCATGTAAAATAAGTTATTAAATTCAAATTTTGATTTTGTATTTGCATGCATCATTCGGCATTGGTAAAATCTCAATTCGTTATGTTTGTAAATTTTCAATTAAATTCTTATTAATTTTCAATTATAGTTTTGTCGTAACAAAACACTACTAATGTTTTCAAACTAAATTTCCGCTTGTCCCTAATTTTTTTTAATTATTTTTTTTGCTTCTCGGTTTGTTAGTAATACTGTGAATTCGGTTTTTGGTAAATAAATGTGAACTCTATTTCACACGTCATAAGTTCATCTCTGTAGTTTCTGACAGCTGATTTCCGTTGTCTTTCCGATGTTTGCTGGTATCGCTCATTGTGGCTTGCTCTTCCTATCATTTTTCAAGAAAAATCACGTATTTTATAACTTCAGGAAGAAATATTTATTATTTTTACACTTAAAAGAATAGTAAAATTTTTCCAAAGAAAATCATTTCTAACCTTTAATAAATGTAATATTAAAATATGTATGTATATGAAAACTATAATTAATAAGATTCTAATACGGGTCGAGTGGATTAACGAGATTCCCATAGTAAACTTTTCATTGTCGAAAACATACGAATCACTTTAGTTAATTCTTAAAAAGTAATTAATTTATTGTGAAGACAAAAAATAATAATAGCCTTATGTGAAAAATTCAACCATGCATATAACATACAAAACTTTCCTAATATGTAACTTAATTCTATAACTAAAGTTTACTGAAACTATAAACTGTAGAAGTTCATATTTTACATTCTTGACGAGTTGAAGTAAGATGATGTCTTGAAAAGAAGCAAAACTAAAAAAAAATTATCAGCATCAAGTTTAACGTTCAATAACTTCATTATTATTTTGACCACTTTCAATTATATTACAACTTCTGAAGTAATTAACAAAGTTACAGTATGCGTGACTCAATTGCCGTATCTAACTTTTTTATTATATAACTCAAGTCGAGAACAAATTTTCCTTCATGAGTTTCCTGAAAGAAATGATTCTTAATTTTAGTTGCAATACTTTTTGTTTTAAATTTAAATTGCAATAATAATTATTTTATTGCCCAAAGTTGAAACGAACCATCAGCATAAAAGTAAATTATTATTTTAGATCGATATTTGTGCATATTACAGATAATAACTTGGTTTTAATAGACTTTTTAGAGACCTCGTCAAATATCTATAATTATATGTCAAGTATATACAATACTTAAAATATGTAATAATACAATACGTCAAATTGTGATTTTATCGTTTATCTATATAAGTATACCTAGACGCTGCTCGTCGGTTTAAGCGAAAACCAGCCGTAAGAATTGTGTCGCAGTTGAAAGTTTTCCAATATATGATAAAGCCATTTGAAGGTTACAAAGTATTTATGAAATAAAATCAAATTGTAATTGCTTTGAAATGTAGGTGAATAAAGTTTGTCTAAAAGGCTTGCTATATTATCCGATGACAACCATTATACACTTAGCATTGAACAAATTTAACAAAAGTTCTTAGAAAATATTAAATTTTTAACTAACATACAATAAAAATAAATTCAAAACATGTAATGAAATTAAATAATAGGCTTTTATTCAATTACCCGCTATCATTACAAATGTGACCATTTAAACAAAATCAATTTACTTTATTCGTTCGATCATTACAATTAATGAAAAGTGAAATTAAACATCTATTAGATTTATTTAATAGCCACTAAGCGATTTATTTATAGAAGTAATTCCGGAACGTCATTCCAAAACAATTTTTATAGTAAACCTTATAGTTATGTTAATTTAGAAAATGATAGAAACTAGTCGATTTCGGTAGCGGTGAACTTTTTAATTTGATACAATTAAATCCGCTTCCTCTTCGGAATATTAATGGATCAATTTTGTGTTAGGCCTCTTAACCGACAATATGTTATCCAAAAACAAATTGCCGGTTCAAGTTTCCCTCTGAATACACACAATTGACAATATAATTAATTGATTAACAAACCAGTAATAGTCGTGCGACGAAATCTGAATACAACAAGTCCATCATGTGGTAACAGTAACTGCTTATCTCTTATCTCTTCGCAGACATATTGGAGAGTATTCGGTGTGAATTTCACATTATACCGCTCCAATACAATTTCAGTCGAAATCAATTGTTGTCTAATATGCACCACATTAATTTTACGCAAATCCCATAACACGCAGGTACTGCATGCACACAGATCGTCATGAAACAATTTTTACAAAATATTTGGAATTTCGGAATTCGTTATGGCATTCAACTGAAAGTTGTCCTGATTTATTAGATGAGATTGCAATCCGCAATTTTAGAATTTCGTCCAAGTGTGATCATCAAATGTTTTAATTTCCTTATTAATCATTCCCCAATACAAATTAGCCATTATACGAGCGGGGAAAATGGGTTAAACATTTTATTATCGATATTTTGAAGACTTTGTTTTCTGAATAATCAAAAATTAAATTTAAAAAAAATTCCAGTCATAATTTATGCATAATTGAAAAAATTAATTATTCGCAATAATTAACTAGGGATGACAATATTACTTGCTTGTACTTACCCATTAATTTTAATTTTATTCCAAGACCAAATAAAATTTATTACGAAGATACTAATTTTATGAAAAAGGTTAATATTATCAATTAAGTATTATTAAATTGTGCTTTAAACATTGAACGAATACGAGGCGATATTGTTATGTAATTACGAATAATTAATATATAATTTAGAACTTAGAGCTAAAAAAAAGCTACTTATATGAATTCCCTTGTGGTGATCGACAGATTTAGATTTGCTTTTATATTTACTCTCAAATCGTATACGAATTCGTTTTCACTATATAAAAGCTTTCTTGAACGATCTTAAAAGCTCCTATAATAGAAGAAATCAATTGCGTTATTGACTTGCCTTTTTTCAATTATATTATGTAGCAATTTTTGAATCTATTTAAATTTTACAACTTGACAATTATATAATACACGGTGAGCTTTAAAAAGGGGTAATAAAAAATCACATCGACAGCGGAAAGCAAACGTGCTAGAAGGTTTCAATAATTTACCTTAGCAATAAATCACGAATTGATGAGTGTCTGCTACTAATGAACATGAGAGTGAAATGTATTTCATCACTTTTTGATGGTGATGACACGAATTGGACGAAACAATGAGATCAAATTATTCGGATACTTAATAATTCAATCATCAATGTTTCATCGTATCACTTTATTGACGTATGCCAAAAGTTTATACATAACATGATAAAAATTGATATAGAAAGCTGTAGGGAAATACTGCGTCGACACAAGGATGCTTAAATCAACACAACTTTAATATTCAGCTCAACACAAAATAGACAAACACGCCTGTGACAACAAGATGCCACTCGATTTATATTTGCATACATGAAATATTTGTAACATTTTATTAACACTACGCTCTAGAATAAAATAGCAGATGTAAAATAACAATCAACCTCATACCAAATTTTCAGGACAAATAATACGCAAATCCTGGTTTATACGCACCACAGAGGCAACATTTCTTTCTAAGAAAAAAAAGAAAGAAAATGCAGAATGTTCTATAGGTGATCAACGCTCTTACGTGTTGAAATAACAAGGATTGCAAGAAGGTTAACAAAAAATTATTTATAATAATTTATTTTTGATTAAAATGGCTTTAAGTAGCTCGAGTTATGGTAATTAAAAATGTGAGTGGTGGAAGGATAATAATAATAATTTATTTTTTAGATTAAAAAATAAACCCTGACCAAGGAGGTAAACTGGCAATATAGTCACCAAGCTCAGAAAATAAATAAATTTACTTGGCTTTAATTTTCAGGTTTATAAATGGATAAAAATGCTTTAAAGTGGGTAGGTAAATTACTTGCAAAACTCTATTAAATATTTCAAATAATATGACACTATTAATTTGAAATAAGCAAATGGAAATTTTCTTGAACGAGGAATCTCATTTAGTAAAATTCAAAGTTTGGTACATTATTTGCTTGAAAATTAGAGAATTCGAAATTAGAGTTTGAGTAGCAATAGCAAGCCTATCTAGATCCAGGCCAAGTTTAATAACGGTTTGATTTTTATCAGGAAACTTTAAGGTTAGATATATTTGCCATCCTCCAACTTTGATTAGCTTCACACAGATATCACGTACTACCTTGAACAAAACAGTAACTTTGGCCTTATGTCCTTTCAATTACGAGCCAAAGCCCGAGATCTCCAATACTTTTAAGAGATTACTTACCAAAATTATTTCACTTTTATTTTTATCGCAAATTTTTCCTTTTTTTATATCCTGGCTAGGTACTCAGCAATACGTGAAATATAATTTAATTTATCGACGAAATTGGAAAATTAATTTTAAAATGCGCTTGATGGAAAAGTTATTTGTATTGGCTGAAAAAGTAAATTTTAAGAACAAATATTAATGAATTTTTCATATTCCGATGCACATTCGTACTGTTATAATTTAATTAAAAATGAATACTTAGGTATCTTTTACGGTTGAATTTTAGTTTTTTCAATTTAATTATTAGATAATGGTAGTTTTTAATTTAAAATCGCACAGAAAACGTACTACTATGCAGTAAATTGATATGAAAAGCTGTTAAATTTTTAAATTTATAATACAAATTTTATAAGAGCATGTCTTAGAAAAATCGTCGCATTTTCAGTTTTATAATATAAAAGCTTTTATATAGCTGAGCAAATTGAGATTGATTCTATATTTTACTACCAACATATTCGAAAATATATAAAATATTGCAATATATACGTACTATGTGTAAAATTGCTATATTAAACAAACAATAAAAATTACACAATTATTGTCAGCTTGTAAGTAACACCATTCGCTGTAACAGTTTCTTCCTGAAACCTGAAAATTGGAAAATATAAAATTTCATCGACCATGTGATTCGATATTTTGATAGACGAATTAAAGTGACGATATGCTATTACATCAAAATTATTCAGGCAGCTTAAAAATCAACTTTTCATAAGCAAATACTCGAATATTTTAATGTAAGTCGATTTTTCATAATGCTTTACATCAAAAACGAAATCCTCGAGTTGATATTTATATAACATTGATGTTTAAATATCAAAGAAGTAATGTGTGTGAGATAAACTTAAATAAATAGAAAATTATGTATTCGGTTTTACATTAACTTTCTGTATTACTTTAATAGACATAAGAAAATCCATACCGAACATGTATGCGAGCCTAGAGCAAATTCTTAACTAAGCTACGTTTTCACTTTTAAAGTGTAAAATTTATCAAAAAAACACATTCGCCCTCCAGACAATAACGGAAAATATTTATAAAAATCAAATTCAACTAAACGATTGAAAAACGTTTTTTCAGTTTCAAAATTCCCAAAAGAAAGCAACTCTCGATAAAATAAACAAAATATTAAGATTTTACTTCAAGAAAGCAATCAATTCCTTCACTTTGTCAATCAAATCGAGAATATTTATTACGAAATAGAATATTTATTTAAAGTAAAAGTGATATTATAGGTTTTCTTTCTAATTCAATTTATACAAATCTCATCGACTATTTAAGCACTGACTTTAGTTTAACTGAATGCTCATGACGTAAAGGAAAACTTTTAGAGCTAATAAGAGATAGAGAAATCTTATTTTATTTTCTTTGAAAGAAAACTTAAATTTCACAAATGTTGACCGGAATGCAAAAATAATAACGTACGTTTTTCACATAATCCAATTATTAATCTTTTAATAATTTTCAAGTTGCAAAATGGTAAAAAAACATTAATAAGCAAATGTAGATCAATGGTAAATGTTCAAAATACATAATCAAAAAGTTTGTAGTTTGCAACGTCAGAAACCAAAAGTGATGGATGACTGAAATGTTATAAATATGTGCATAGAGAGAAAAACTAGAGAAAACCTAATACACGATGTCGGAATCCAGATAACAAAATATTCATGTGGTAATTATTAAATTTTTAATTGCACTATTAGTACAGATAACTAAAAGTTTCTCTCAAAAGATCTCTTCAAATAATAATAATCAAACAAAGTTGCTTAAGGCTAGTACTTGAATGGGTGATTCGTTAAATCATGAGCGATTCAAGAATAGCTAATTTCTTGTTTGATAAACTGTGTCGTGTCATACGCTCCTAACATGAGTGGATCAGCAATATTTTTTTATAAATTAAAACAAAATCTTTTGCAGGTATCTACTATTACCGGTCATAAACGCAATCGGATTTTCATCTCACCAAAATAATTGGCAGAATTATTGTTTCAAATATTTCCGTAAAAAATATTGCACGAAAACTATTAAGTGGGAACGCACGATAAAGAACATTGCACGTTCTTGCAATTTCCTTTATGAATATAATTAAATTTTAGTTTTATTAGCTTTTGTTACCATTATTTTTGTTGGTAAAGAAAGTTTACAACCCAGAGGTAGTTCGTTCAGAGGCAGACTAAATTTGAAAATTATATAACGTCAAAATAAAGCAAATAAAATAATACCTGCTGAAAGATAAAATGTTTTATAAACGAAGGCAAAATTTGCCATAATACGAAATGTTTTCATAATCTTATGAGATAAAAATAAAACTGGAGGATAAACATAGTCCGAAAGCAGTTCGGTAGAATTTTTTACCAATAATATAAATTTTCGTGTGCAAAAGTAAAACAACTTTCAAAAGTGAACACATTACGCCTTAGTACTAAAATTTGTAAAGAACTAACAATGTGAATCAAGTCCTCTTCACAAGTTTTCCAAAGTACTCGAAATTCCTTGGAGTTATACAAAGAAGCAACCTAGCAATCAGAGAGTTTTCAAATGAAAATCGACAGCGATCAATGGCATCACGTACTGGATTTAGTACTCATTTACAAGCTTATGTATGTTTTATAGTTTTGGTCTCGTCCACGTCGACTTAATTAATGTTTGGCAATTTAAATAATATATATTATAAAAAAACACTTCGATGCGACCACAGATTTAGATCAAACATTGCAGCGAAAATGTAATAATTTCAGTTAGAATAACATTTGAACGGCACATTAATTTAATTTTTTAACGTGTTAAGTTCCGTGTGGGAAGCTTTTTGTAAGTTAACTTTTTGTAAGTAGAATTCGAAACAAGATTTTACAATGCCAGTTTAAGAGAAATTGCAAATTTCTCGAGAGGTTTAGAGGTTACAAAAACATCTTGAGTGACGTTTAGAAATGGGGTGGTTACTTTCAGTTTTAGGGCTAGAACAAATTCCTACCTTAAAATATGACTAACTAATAATTTGTAAGACAACGTTCATTAAACCCCAATTACGCATATTACGCGTGATTAAAAAGTTTAAATTTTTAGTTTCCCAACGTTCAAATATTTCAATACGAAAGTTTAGCACTGCAAGCCGGAAAATTATTAGTTTTTTATGGGTTTGCCATACAAACCGCGCCTCAAAGAAAGCTGCAACGAAGAAGAGATCATTAAAAGCTTTCGCTTCGTAACATAATCATGCCGTCCTATATTATGACACATGTTCATGAAGTGTCAGCTAAGAAGTGCGTCAACGTTTTTAGGCAGCCTAATTCAAAATTGCGGTGCGAATATATTATATAACATAAAGCTACAGCTTACTTAGCGTAAATGAGAAGATATAAACATAAAAGATAATGTCATAACCACGTTATACAAGTTACAGAAAACAGACAGCAGGAGTATTTAATTATTATTACAATCAGTACCATCATCAAATAAAATAAATTAGTTCCTAGACTTTTGCTATCATTTTGTATGCAAATTTTATCTATAAATCGATAATAAACCTTTTACAATCGAGTTGAATGCGTCTCCTGAAACGTAATTGTACCAAGGACGATAGGTATTTGAAAATTTTCGAAAAAATTTAGAACCCATAACCACGTCCCAACTAACTTTTAAACTAAATTATCAAACTAGCACCAAGTTAATTAGACACACCTTCTAAATTGTGGTAAACTTATATTGGTTTCACTAGAAAAATAAAAGAAGTAAAAATGGCAATCCTCACTTTAACTACTGACACTTTTAAGTACTACTTCAATTTAATCCAACAGCAAGAAATTAGCAAAATGTAAACTGCTAATAAGTTTATGTGGGCTATTAAGCCCAAAGCGCTTTATAAATCTTCATTGTTGGTGCAAAACAAAACGAAATTGTTACGTACTATAATTATTGCAATTATTATTTCGATGTAATTTTAAAAATTTCCAAAGACTTTATCGATTATATTTTACGACAAAATATTTTATCTAAAAACACAACAGTGACTTGGTGTGATCGCTAGTCGAGTTGTAGAGTGAAAAATAAGGTCAAAAAAAGAAAATCAAATTTCAGATCAATATTAAATGAATTTCGACTTTCGGACAATAACAATTATTTATACATATCAAAAACTTCAGGATTCATAAACAATTCATGGAAATAAAAATTTGATGGAAATTTATAATTTACTAGCCCTTTATGAATTGAAATCAAGTATAAAAATTAAATAAAGTGAAAAATAGTAATGAAAAGCGCTTAATATCAAATCTTGTAATAAATTGAAACTCCGATATCCAATAACGGTGGAGAAATCATACGAATGCTAAAATGTCAACTACATCACAAATTCATTCCTATCACATCCAAGCCAAATCAAAAAACAAATCAAGTGCCGCGGTTTAGAGTCAATAATACGAGCTGCTTGGGACGATGCTCCGAATTTTCGGATAAACCCCCCTATCGACGTATGGAATTGACTAGTTGCCTTTGGCATCCAAATACAAAATCACGTACAGCAGGGCTACTCTCTCTCTACACAATATATATTTCACAATTTCTTTCTTATAACTCAATGAAGTCATTTTAAAATGTTTTTACGAACTTTTTATAGCTATAATACACTATAAATAATTTATAACACATTTTAAATAAATAATTTTCATTATAAAATTAAAACATTGTTTTATATTATGTAAACAAAGTCGGCATGTAATTTAAATAAACAAATATTCGTTACAACGCAAAATTTAATTAAACAATAAAATACGTTTTATAAATAATAATAAAATCAAACAATAAGGATTATCAATTTTTACACGTTTGCCTGAAACAATGTTTCGGCGATTGAATCATTTTCCAAACTACACCATAAACGTCGCCTGTGGTGTGGCATAAAACCCGTAGAAACCTCTTTTGATCTAATATTCCTGTTTGCAACATCCATTCTAAATACTTCATGTGTGCTCCGAAAGTTTGCTCCAGAATTTGACAAATATTAAACGTTTTGGGAGCAACCAGGTATATGGATGTTCTTCATGTTTTGCAAATTAATAGAGGTCCTAATGTTTCCTTAATTAACGTGTATTTTAATTACCCAAGGCTTATTTGTTGCCCTACCTGAGGTTACTTAAATTACAGATTAAGTGTGACTTACTGAAGCTGTACATTTATAAAAAACGAGCTTTAAGGACAATTTCACCAAGATGGGCTAAATTGTGAGTTTGAAAAAAAAAACATTTTTTCAAAATTATTACCGATTAATAAAAGTAAACGTTTTTTTATTATTGAAATAACTGTTGCATACAAATACTAATTTATTAAAGAAGATAAACTAGGGAGTTTCCGGTTTGCATAGAATTTCCACTGGATCTAATAACTTTTGCACGAAAATCTCGAGAGGCGTCTAAGTAACGCCTAACCACACACTACTTGAACGGAAGCTTGGTTAACTGAATACAGGAAGTTACATTATATACGTAGATGTTTATGATTTTATCAAAATGTAATTCAGCAGCTTTTCAAGCTTTAAGAGGTGCGAAATGAATGATAAAGAGTGACACTCTCTTCAACTAATTGCTTACACTAGCTTGTACTTCAATGTTAATTAAATCATATATATAAATTTGTATAAATTCATTTTATGGAAGAAAATCGTCTTACCAGCTTTCTTGCTCTAAAATATTACGAATTCACGGTGGTGCTTTTTGACAACAAATCGATAGTTTTTTAGGTCAAAAATATTAAATAATCAATCTTCATTAATACGAGAGAGATTAGGGCTTTTTACTTACTCGACATTTACTTTCTTATCACTAAAATAGCACTCACTATTGCAATTAATTAATATTTAAAAAAATGTTTGCTAAACACCAAAAATAAATTTCTCCGGTGCCCGAGCAAGGAATCTTTTAAAACTTTTTATTTTTGATCCAAACTAAAGCGGAGTAAGTAGTTAATTTTAAGTAACCCGAGTAGAAGTAATAAAATAATTCGTAAGAATTTTAGCATTGCTTTGTAAAATTATTTTAAATTGGTTTAAGTAGGAAAAAAGTTTTATAATTCCAAACTTTAAAGTAACAAACTTGAGCAAAAATTAAAATACATTTAATGAACCTTATTTATTATTTCAGCATAATTAAAATATTAAAAAACAGTGGAAATGTTGAGTAAACTAATAAAGTAGGTACATTTTAACAAAGTAGAATAATTTTTAAAAATCGTATGCAGAATTTAATTTTGCATAATTTTAGTACTCACGATGTGCTATGCATTCAAATGTTAGTCTAGGTAGACTTACATTACCAACAAACTAGGCAAGTTTTAATTAATTACATCGAACTTTCAGTTTAACAAGAAACTGCGATGATAATTCGAGAGAATAAATTAGTTACGCCTTCTTCATAAGAATATCGACTATTGTATTACCTTCATTCTTAATTAGTTAAACTCGTAAATACAACTTCTGTTGTCGAAGGAAAATCTCAAAAAGTAACAGCATGCAGTATGCAGTATGCACCGTACAAACTAAATTACTAGAAAATCCACTTAAAACTGTTTTGTTATTTTTAATTATGCTAAAATATGTCAACTTGCAGAAGTTAACGAAAAAACTAGTAAATCGGCATAATAGATTTTATACAAATTGGCAGACGGAAAAGGAGCTTGGTTAAAACGGAAAGAGTAATTTATCAAACATAATTCTTGTAACATTTATCGATTTAATTAGTACCTACCTAATTACTTTTTTGTGCTCTACCGCTATATAAAATTATATTATAAATTGAAGTTAAAATTATAGTTGCTATATACTAAACAATGTCCATCGCTTATGCAATTAAGAGGGTGGCAGCTTTTAGCAGCTTAGCTAAGAAATGTTGTTAAATTAATATATTGGTCCCAGAGGAGATTTTAGCAGTTCACTGCAGCAGCGAATATATACGGGTACAGTTTCGGGATTTCAGTAAACCTCAACGTTTTATGTAAACCAAACAAAGTGTAGTACGTTTTATGTGCATTCACTTGAAAAATATTAAGGATGTAAAAATTTGTGTTAAAGAAAAAGAACAAAGCGTTGAAAAAACAATACGCACTGCTAACACGTGGAAATTTGAAATTTTTAAAATTGTAAAAATTTCCACGTCCATAATTTTTCGTGATAAAATAAAATTATAATAATATTCAGAGCGATATTTTCTCACCTTCGCACTATGAACAGTGCAACAGATTGTCAGTTTTTAATCAAAAGGAAGCCAATTAAAACTTTAAAAATTAATATTAGTTAAATACAAAAAAATATAAACGATAAAAAAAACAATTAATTAAGTTAAATAACCGGTACCATCTACTAACGTTAATTATGAACAAAAGAGATAAATGTTAAAACTCAGAAATCTAGAAAATGTAGTAGATACCTAAATTGTCGTAAGTTAGCTAACGTTAATTAACTTATAGTTTCAGATGTTGAATTACATGTATTCTAATTAGAAGTTTTGAAATCATCCAACATGTACCTACCATCCGTTATGTTCAAAAAAGAAAACATCAACAAACTTTAAATTACTTTTCTCGAACTATTGTTTTATATGAAATAATTGTCCCAATCGATTTTTTTAACTTCAAAACTTGAAGCAGCTTTCATTTTATAAGTAGGTATTCGATATTTGCATATTTTGAAGTTAATTCGTTTTCCTTTTAAATTTTGACAAAAAAAATAATTACGTATTATAAATTTGCTAACTTATACGTAGGTTTCCCAAGCAAAAAAATAAGTACCTTCTTATTACGAATGTTGGAAAATCCCCGTTACCAGTCAGTAAGGCAACATAAAATTTTATTTCTAGCATAATTAAAATTTTTAGGAAAAAAAACCTAATAATTAATGTCATTCGTATTGTTGCACTTTTATTATGCACTACCTGCACGATCAAATTCGAAACTTAGATTATATTTCCGACATTTTTATGAAATCAACTTAAATTATTTTCATATCAAATTTTTTAGAATAAACCAAAAAATACACAAACACTTTTTAGAACTAGAATGTTTAAGTTAACACAATATAAATACACCGTATGTATTTTATTTATTTAATAATCCATAGATAAGTGGTTTAGGTAGTGTAACTCGATATTAATCATATCAATTTTTTTAGAATAAACCAAAAAATGCACAAACACTTTTTAGAACTAGAATGTTTAAGTTAACACAATATAAATACACCGTATGTATATTATCCTAGTTCATCGCCTGATGATGCCATAGTATGGTGAAAACGTTTGCGATAATATACATACGGTGTATTTATATTGTGTTAATTTAAACATTTTAGTTCTAAAAAGTGTTTGTGCATTTTTTGGTTTATTCTAAAAAAATTGATATGATTAATATCGAGTTACACTACCTAAACCACTTATCTATGGATTATTAAATTATTTTAATAATTTTGAATAAATGGTCTGTTGTGAAAAGCTTCAGATGAAAAGTTAGATATCTACAACTCAACCCGTAATTTTGAGGTATTATATTAAATTGACTTGGTATACCAAAATTGTTTTAAAGGTTTTTCACAGTGTTATCGTTTTTTCTGGTTTTAACGTATTTCAACGTTAAGCAGGCTCTGTAATTATATAATCTCGATTGATCGTAGCTATAAATTTTTTGCACCAAGTCTGCCTCTATAATTAGATCGTAAATAGACGTTTTAAGTAGCATTGTAATTTTCAATTAGATTTAAAATTCAATACGCGTGGTCCTGTTATGTCAGATTATGATACACTAGCTGTTTCGTTTGTGGTTCCCATGTTTGTTTATTATTGCTCCCAAATGAGTAATACGCGGTGTAGTGAACGATGGGTCGAGTATAGGGACACATTCGTGTCGTCTATGCTTTGATATATTACATAAGCTCAACGCTGTCAGGGTTACTGAGTGATAGGTGCAATCCTTAAACTTGTAAATGCAACAACTTCTTGAAATAACAGGATTTTGTGCTCAAACTACAAATTCGTATAGATTAGTGCGAAATGCATAATGAAAGTAATTTTCTTAAATTAAATTAGACATGAAAGTAAATTGGTTACTTGATCGACTTCGATTATTTTGAAAAGAATTAATAGGAAATAAGGGAGTCAGAACTTTAGTAAACGGAAATGAAAAAGCTGCCATATTCAGTTACCAACTAGAAATTTAAATTTTTACTTCCTTCAAAACTTAACTTTTAATAACGTAATTAACTTTAATTTTAAAATTCTATGTAAGCAAATTTGATAAAATTGGTTAAATTTAAAAGTCGTTAAGTTTCAGTTTCTATTCGACATGTAAAAGACTAATGATCGTTTGTGGTGGTAAATGTGTATTATTAATTGATTTTTCGGAATGCAATTTCGTTTTACATACACTCGCAGGTTTCCAATATTGAAAACCTAATATCACTTTAGTACATTTCTGAAAACTTTTAAAATGATAAATCAAAACAAATACTTACGCAATAACCAAAAAAACGCCCCACCCAGTCCAGTAGCGTAGCGTGCAGCAAAGGACGGGAAAGGCAACAGACTTGGAGCAGAGAGGCGGAGTCGAGAAAAAATATACCACTAGCGCTCGTAGTGGGCAAATCAAAAAATAAGTGTTGTATATTAATAATGAATGGTATTTAAAAATTTTGCATTTACCGAAATACTTGAGAAAGTATTTGTAGTTATTGTAGACATTTTCAACCCGCTTTTTTATTTACAATTCGAAGAAATATAATTAATCCCGACGTCGCATTTTACAACATTGAAAACATAATCGCAAACAAATTTTCACGGAGCTTTTGGCGTTCGAGAAATATTGTTCATCAAATCTCTCTCAGCTTCGGGAAATTAATATTCCAAAATTTCCCCCATGAAGCTCCTGAAATTTCCCTCGTCCCAGGGCTGTTATCCCTAATAGAAGCTGCTAGCCACGGTTGGAATATAGGAACAAAGGCCCAATACGATAAACCTTGACACCAAAAATGTTTTTATTTTTGGCAATCGCTGTCTTCTCTTTTGTCAAACCATGCTCTAAGTTTTTTTAAGTTCTTTTTATTTTTTTCTCAATTTTCTAAGTTTATTGACTCATTTTAAAAGATGAGTTAATTTTTTTACATATACATGGTGTCTACTATCAACGCCAAATATAGGGAATTAACATTGATTTTAATTGTTTTGTAGATTTCTTCTGCTCGGCAATTCAACCTCCGCAAATTTTTTTTGGTATCTATGGAACGAGAAAATTATTGTGCATCCTGTGATACACACAAACACAACTAGCACTACAACCCACAGTGAGTTTTTGGCTAACCACTTCAATTTATGAAGGGTTTTACAAGGCATATTACCTCGGTGGTTTGCCATTATCCGTCGAGGAAGGACGGCTAGAAATTGTTCTTGCTCCACTCGGGCTCGAACCAAGGATCTCCGCTTGGTAGTCGAAGCACTTAAGCATCAAACCGTATCCGTCCTGTGATACTAAAATTAATTTTTTTCATCGATATTTATTAAAAAATGTTAATTTAAAAATTTTATGTCAACTTTAATCAACTTTTTTGAAAACATGGTAACTTGTTTTTAAAAACATTAAATTTTTAAATTAAAATTTTATAATAAATAATATCGATGAAAAAATAGTATATTATAGGCCAAGGTTGTGAAGACTGTCATTATTGACCTAGCGCCAAGATTATATTCCGAGGTGCGAAGCACCGAGTAATATAAGACACGGGGTCTATAATAGTCTTCACAACCGTGGTTTATATACGATTTTTTCCACTACTAGATTTATTACCATTTTTTTAAGTCTTGTTAATAAAAAAATTTCTTTAAAATATTAAATGAAATGACAACTTTGTTTTGTTTTGTTGATTTGACAGGTGTTGGCAAGTTTAGGGTAGCTGTCATAATTAAATTCCAGTTTTTTAAAAATATTTGAAACAAAATTATTCTATTAAAAAAACGTTTTGAATAGTTTAAATGCATTTAAATAGCATCTCTTGGTTATACAAAATCGTTTTTTAACAACATTTCTCTCATAAACATTCGCCAAACTATAGAAAAATATCGATTAGTTCATTATTAACTAGTAGTGTATAATGAAAAAATTATATACCAGTAGTCTGAAAAACGTCACTTCAGGTGCAACTTGGCTAGGTTATAATGATAGCCTATATTATGACTAGTAGTAGAAAATAGTATATTACGTGCCGAGGTGGAAAATGCTTCATTACAGCCGAGCGCTAAGCTAGTTGACTGAGGCGCGAGCTTGACACCGAGGTATGTATACAATTTTATTCCCAATCAGTTTGTAAATAATTAAATATCATTAAATTTCATTTTATTAACGAATATTTTTTGTTAGTTCCCTTTCTTGCCTACCGACAATGCGACATTGCAGGTCGGGAAGTGATCACTTCCCACCCTAAGGTTGGGAAGTAAAACAAAATAGCTTTCTGATTGGTTGTCAAGTGAAAGTAAATAATAAACAGCTTCCCAACTTTTTAAAAGTAAGGAATGTGTCGATTACTAACTGATTGTGAATAAAATTAATTTTGGTATCATAGGATCCTCAATAATTTTCTCGTTCCATAGATACGAAAAAATTTTTCGGAGGTTGAATTGGCGAGCAGGAATCTACAAAACAATTAAAATCAATGTTAATTCCCTATAATCAATAGATAAGTGGTTTAAGTAGTGTAACTCGATATTAATCATATCAAATTTTTAGCATAAACCAAAAAATGCACAACACAAAAAATGCAAACACTTTTCGAAAAAGTGTTTTGTGCATTTTTTGGTTTATGCTCAAAATTTGATATGATTAATTCCCTATGTTTGGCGTTGATATTGGACACCCTGTATATATATTTAAACTCACCAATACAAAAATATCTCGTTCGTTGTTTTCAAAAGCATAAATAAATATAAATCTTGTATATCTGTATACAAACACTCACAATACTATACAACAATTTATTTTACTTTTCGACACCGCGGCGCCACCTGTAATGTTGCTCCTAGTCTATAAGAATTGAACAAAAAAGAGAACCAAGTGATGAAAAGGTGTAATAAATAGGAAATGACCCTCTTGACGTTACGCCACTGCATAGCGGCCCACGCTTTATAAAAATCGAATAAATTTAATTTTACCTTTTTGAAATTGTGTTTCTTGTGATAAATTTGTATTAAAATGAAATAAAAAGTAAATTAAAAATGTTAATCAATTTTTAATTATAATTTTAAATGTTATGTAATGAGTCCGAAGATTGTTGCTTAAAACCGAAACGCGTCATCGTAGAATAAAATGTATGCATAAAATGTGCAGTTTCATTTATTTACCTTGATATGACACGATTATGATTACCATTATTAGGACTTAATGCCTTAGCTTTTAAATTTGAAGGTTTTAATAACAATAATTCTACTTTTGGTCACCCTTTAATACAATTCAATTATTTCTACTTTCATTTAAATATTTAAATGCTCGCATGGGTAGTTCATGTATTAAATTTCAGGTTATCGTCATAAAAGTTTGTGAATAATTAATAATTTCGCTAGATAGTAAAATGGATTTATTTTTCAATAATCGTAATATCGACTTAATTTTTATTCTGTACTCGTTGTTATTTAATATTAAATTCAAATTCAATATTCGGTCGTGTGCAGTTGGTTATTTTTACATTTGACACAATATACAAATTATATGACCAGAATAAGATTGGAAGAATGATCAGAATTGCCTCATAAGTCTTATACCTAAACGAGAAGAAAAATTCATTTTTTATTTGCCCACATGGTTTAATTATGGAGAGTTATATGATGCTGATATAATATATAAGGTCATGAATATAATAAATTAGCATTATAATTATAATTTTTGGTGTATTTCATCGCGAATCTAGTATCATTTGGTGAAAATGTAACTCCGAAAAATACCGGAAAAAGATTCCCCAGAGGAAAAGGAATCGTTGGAAAAATAAAAAAGCGTTTGTTCACGAAAACAAACAGTCGGCAGAAGTCAAATCGTGCAATCTGGGAAGTCATTCCAAAAAACAAACTAGTATTCAAATAATAAACACCTATAAATTTTGCGAATGTTTAAAAAATTATAAATTAACTTTAACACAAGAATTAAAAAAAAAACACGTGGCACTCGCGGGTTGTCTGTAAAGTCGGTTTACGGACGATAATTTTACGTGATAACCTCATAAGAAAACATTGATGAAAAATTGCATACTTTTATGAATTGAATTGAATTATGTTTATGTAACAGAAAATACGAATTAAAACTATGTTATTACATTAACCCTCAATAGGTTAGTGCGTTATGTGCATGAAACATAATTGCATCATTTGGTGATCGCGAGATCGAACCTCATGCCGGACAAGTTTTTTTTAATGGCATTTTATAATTCAAATGATGTCTATGTATGATGCAAAGCCGATCGTGCCTCTCTCTCGCTTGTTCTGCGCTCTCGCTTGCGGAACGTGACAATTTTTCGTGTGTGTAGGCGGTATATCAATTTATAAGACGTTATCACGTCAAAATGCTCATGTGCCAAAAGAGGATGTTAGATCCTGAATTGTAGTCTTAGAAATCTGGTAAAGTTTTAAGCAAAAATCAAGTAATCAGGCCTAAAAAATATTAGGTAATCCTTGAAATTTAACATTTAAATCCTTTTCGTCCCCCTTATGGGTCGAATTTGGAAAAAAGGGATTTGGACTAAGTATTGATGAGTTAGTTAAAACCTCAATTTAAGGTGATCCAAGATGTTGGAATCGTTAGCATTCAGCAATCTACATTGTTTATCAAAAACTAATCAAAATATTCACAAGTCTGATTTTCACTAAAATAAATATTTGGATGAAACCAAAGAATTCTTTAGTTTTTGGTTTTGGAGAAGTAAAATATTATCATCGGCATACCAAGCAAGTACGTTTAAGAATGTTTAATTACGTCAGGAAAGTGAGAGATTAAGTGGAGAGTTAACTGGTCCTTTTGAATTTAAATTTTTTGAGCATGATTTACTTCTTTAGATGAAACCGCTATATACGTTAGCCATAACGATATTGTTTATAAATTCCCTAACTTTTATACAAAAATCTGTAATCATTTACTATTTAGAATTTTGATGATTAAAAACACATTACGGACTATCAGATAATTTCAGTATGCAAAAAAAATCTGATTTTATTTAAAAATAACGGTTTTATTCCTCGTTCTTCCCCCAAAAAGCACAAATTAAAATTAAATATTACATTTAATACGGTTTTAATTGCATTAATTTGTATATAACATTTATCAAGGTTCATAAATAACAACTTTTTCAAAGCTCATGATTATGCGAATTTCAAAATATCTCGTTATGAATTTTCGCGAGTGAAAATTTTTACTTTCGGAAGTTGGAAATTCAATTTGAATTAAAATTTCTCTGTGCACAAATAAAATTAAATACAAATGTAAGCCAAATAAATAATTGCATAAAATTAAATTAACTATTGAAAAATTAGTACCGACTTGTGTAAATCGGAAAACGTTGCTAAGAAAAAATATTTCGTCGTGTCAAAAAAAGAAACAAATGATAATAATTGTTCTTGTTCACTTCAATTACTTCTATTTCAACCAGGAGTTTAATTGATTACACTTGCTTCGTTAATCCCTGCAAAATCATCTCTCCAAAAACCTAAGAAAATTAAACAAAATGGTGTAAAATTTTCGTGTTAAAATTGAAAGTTGAAAGTAAGAAAAAACATTAATAATTACAGCAAATAAAATTAAGCGTAAAAAAGTATGCGATGTACTTTAATTGATTGGCATGTTGACATCTATTAATAATTTACCAATTTAGAGCTGCTGAAAAACTTGGTAATAAATCGATGACGATGAATTGCAAAAAATTTTAACAACATAAGAAAACAAAGTGTGTACACTAATATAAAGAAAATAATAAGCTACCGCAAAATTTACAAATGATTCAATGAAAATTTAAATACATCCCTACGTGACTCGATAAAATTATAATTAATTTTTCTTATTTTAATTTTTGGTGTTAAAAAATAAATTAACGTTTTATTTATTAAAACAAGCGTAGCAAAATTTAATCATTAGAAAATTAAAAATTTCTCACCACGGAAGGGGTGCCGAGCAAATTAAATTTCAGTTTAAGGATAATACATTTTTGGAGGATTATTATTTTTATTAAAATTTTAAACTCGCCGACTTGTCTATTCCTCACAAATTAGGCAACCAACATATCAGGCGATTTTAAAGATCCTTTCACCTTGGAAATAATAAATTATAGTTAAAAAAATTACGTAATGGAACAATTTCGGAAAGTGCTGAGAATCTGCAAGTTTTATATTGTGATAAGTGTTGTGTAAATATCAGATATTTTTTAAGGGCGCAATTCCAACCCTAAACCGTATATCAAGCAGGCACGATGTCGTCGCTCATCCTGGAAATAATGGTTAAACACATGATCAATCTGTTTGTTCTATCCCCAATTTGCTATAGAGGTAAGTTGAATTATTTAGAAGATATGTACCGGATCTACCCAGGCAGTTAATTTTCCATTTACCTTTTAGCCTTATGTTTTAGGTCACAGTTGCGTCGCCACGATCTATATAAGATTTAATAATTTAGAGGTCTTAACACAAGAGATAGGCCTTTATCATTGCTCAAATTATGCAACCCTTTAACCCATTAAAGCTTTTAAAACAAGAAGTTATAAAACAAGTTAAACTGTAAATTTTCATTATCACCAAAATTAATTTAATTACCTACGAAAATTCACTTGGGAAGTTGAGAATTTTTTAGCTTCCAAGTTTTTGCGAAAAATTGACAACAACGAAAGCTTTCGAATAATAAATTGGTAATTAGTTATCCCATGTTGCGCTATAAAGAGACAACAATAAAATCTTAACAATTAAAGATTAAAGGCAAAATATGAGGTCACGTCTAAAGTGGAATAAATCAAAATTGATGACAATCATTATGACTTATAACTTTACCAATGAGAATATATTTGAGAATGTTGCCAAACCGTTGTGATCTTAATTAAGAAGGAAGATATTTTGAATTGAGTTATATTTAAAATTAATTTTTCAACTTTTCTAATTGGCCTTTCCAACAGTTTTCCTTTTAGCAGAAAACGAAAACTTGATTTAGCAATAGCTAAATTTCTCACACCTGCAAAGGTCCTACATATTTGTTTATCGAGAACATCTACCGACCTACCACTTTCCAAATTCATTTCCTACTTCGGTCTTTCGTAATTTCATTCATGGCATGCATGGTAAAGAAATGCATGATCATAGTAATCTATTTATAGCACAGATTATAGCTCAAGAAGAAAAGTAAAGGTGAATAATTTTAAATTGCTACTCTCTGACCGTCGGGCTGCCAAGTTGAAATACCTCGAGCAAACACGTGACTCCAAAAATATGCAATTACAATAATTGACCAGGAAGCAAGATTTATCAATGGGAAATTTAAAATAACAAAAGATAACATTTTGACTGTGAACGGATGTACGGAAGATAAGGCTTAAAAATTTTCAATTCAAAACTTTCTTCTACAGTTTTAGATAAGTCATACGATTTTTGCGGTCTGTAACAGATGTGTAAATGGCCCCTACCATTTATTTTAAGAATCGTACGATCCATTTTAACCAATAGAAACGCAGTATTCGTGGGCTCGACCGCTAACTTATGCCCCCTCTGCCCCCCACAACTACGTCATCACAAGGACGTCAACGTTTACCTGTGGGTTGCATACCAACGGTAATTTTATGTTGCATAAAGTACACCAACCTATAGCTATTTTAATACGATTTAGCAAAAATAATCGAAATACCCGACACTAATGCGACCCCAAATAAAGCCAGCAAAAAAATGCCATTATTGTTAAAAGCTTTCTAGGATTACAGCAATTTACAAATTAATATGTATCCTATAAGGTGATTGGTGCGATTAAAAATTAAATAAAAAGGTTCAAAACGTGCCAAACATCAAAATTGGAATTGGTCGTGATCGACTTGATTAATAAATGTTTCAATTAACCCCCGTCAAATGCATTTAGCACGTACATTTAATTTTTGTGTAACGCCGGGATAATCTAAATAAATAAGGTTAAGGTCGATGTCTGCCTTAACAGTAGACGAAAAGCAGGTTTAAAGAAAAAAATGAAAGCAGTTTTGAATGAAATTTCCGAAATCTTGGTTTTTGAAATTATAACAAAACATAAAGCACCTACGTTCGATCGAAACTGGTTTGAATTAGTAATTTCAAAAATTAATATTTTGGTGGCGAAGAATCCAGATTTTTCTAGAACTGTTGTTATTATTCAGACTTCCTATAGATACCTGAAGTAGTAACTGGACAAACGACTTTACCGTCAATAATTTCTATAAAACGATCCGGTACTTTAGTTTTAAAAGAAAAGTTATAATACAAAAATTGGAGTTGGTCCAATATCTTTGAATCACTTGATAAAATAAAACTCAGTTGGCGCCTCGATTTTTTAATTTAGTTTTGGATGTAATCAAACCAAAATTAGCAAATGAATGATTTGAATGTGTAGGTATCGGAAAGGTTTTTCACACTTGCCGAGCAATGGAAGAAAGACATCAATAATTGCAAATTTTTTAAAAATATCCCTAATGTTCCCGTCATTTATCAAGTAAAAAAATTATGCATATTGACGTGTAAAATTTCTCATGTAAAAATAAAAACAGCCGACATAAAATGATGTGGGTTGAATTTCATGAGGTTTTAAAAGGTTAATTCATCAATTAAGTACACATACTTAAGTCAATTAAAAATATTAAAACACGATTTAGTTTTTTTCTTCACGCAAATTGCTAACCAATATAGGCAAACAAAAAGAAAGACAATTCGTGCGCATTGCTAAATTGTAAAACAACAAATAATTGTTTTCTAATTGTGATGTTTATTATTTCAACGACTTTCTGTTTACCATTCATTTAATTGTTTGTCAAAGAAGTGCTGCCCAGCAAATTCTAAACAATTCGCGGACAAATTTTCCAGTAGATTTATTATACTCGTACGTAGTCAACTTATAATTTTCCAAAAATAAAGTCATTTATTTAAAGATAAGCAGATAATCATCTACTTGAGACTTGTCTGTAATTAAGTAAACTAAAAATTTGTAAGTAAATAAAGGTTCGTCTTAATTTATACGAGATTACGTGAATGTTTTAATTTGGAGACGAGAAGATGCTAGTCTCCGAATTTTTGATGTCGTCAAAAACGCAAAATTTCGGAGAAGCAGTTTAAATTTCGAATTTCGAGATCTTTACTGTAATTTAGGTTTTACTTCTATCAGAAACTAACAGTTGCAAAGAAATTCGATTGAAATAGATATTTTAAATATTAACAGTGAAGATATGTTGCATACATTTTTGAAAAGAATTTTACATGATAAATGACATGACACGTATTGTAAAATAGCTTGCATTTTCACACATGTGTATAAAATACGACGAGAAATTGTATGGATGTGTTTGCATATATAAGTAAAATAAAATGAGAATAACACCTAAATTTACATAATAAACGGATTCCACTTTTTAAGGATCATTTTTGGGATATTTTAAAAGATAAAACTGTATCAAAATTATTTGTTATCTGTCTGGAAGAATAATTTTTTTAAAACATCATAAAAGTTGTTTATCGTCATCCTAGCCTCATTGCATTTACAATATCCTTTATTTATAAGTTCAATTCATCTGGATAAAACAAAACAAAACCGCTGTTACCGAAGGATTGGAAGAAAACTCGAGTTGAATTTGTAAAAACTTTTTAAAATGACATGTACACGAAAATAATATTAACTTGACAAAATTATTGCCGAATTAAAAGTTACAAATTATAAGCTAAGCAAACAATAATATTAAATTTATTTCGTAGCTCTCGTCAATCGGTTAATGCATTGCTCTTAATAAACCTATTGGAATATAGCTCTTAAAAAATATTGGGAAAACGTTAACTATAACGTCACATGTTTATTTCAGCCGGAGACAGCTGAAACTGAAAATAAGCTTTGGAGGCTTGACATTGACGTAGCAAAATTTGAATAAACATGTTTATAATTTGCAAAATTGCTTCGATTTTATGCTGCGTAATTTACTAGCTACTAAAAATATCTTATTCTATACCTGTGTGTCGAGTTATTCTATTTATTAGATTAATTTATTAACGTCATTGCTTCTGATGGTCGACGTCATAAACGAGTAAATTATAAATTGGTTGTTTACTACTAATTTTTTTTTATTAGCATAACATACCTCCTAACAATTGGCTCGATAATCCCCCCTCCCCGGTAGCGTCGTAATTAAAATTGAAACTTGTAACTGTTATAATTATAAAATTTTATTTTTAACGCGCAAATGTTTAATTCTATTAAATTAGTAATAGTAAAAGTCTATAATTATAATCACAATACTGCTAGTGAATTTACGTTCGGTCGCGGTATTCTATTATTACAAATTGCTGTTATTAAAGATATCTTGCAAATTAATTGTTATAGAATTAATTTAAGTAAAACAAAGGCAGTGTGCTAAATTAACTTTACAAAGCTACAAGACGAATAAAATGGGTATTCGCGAAAAAAAATTTAAATCCACGTAGAAAGCTGTTTTCGTTGGAACCGAATAGCAAAAATTTAGTCAATAAATTCGCAAAATAAAACAATATTTCAAAGATGATAAAGAAATCTTGACGATTCGTTGACAAGTGTGGAAACGCCTAAATTATGGTATTTCGGAGACTGCAATGATGGTTCAGACTAGATTCGTGAAAGTACAAATTGCAAGAGAAATTGAGTCGAAAAATTATTATCGAATTTTAAACATCTGCATTAATTCATCGATAAATAGTCTCATGTTGTGGAAGGTAATGCGAGATTCTTTAGTAGGTCAGAAATCTAAAAATAAAAAATAAATTATAAGGGCATGCTAAAATACCACAAATCAAAATCGTGTCCAAAAGACATCGAGTACCATTAACTCCACTTAAAGTTCAATTTATAACAGCAATTTTGCTGAAACCAAAATAAGTCAAGTTCGCTGATTTTAAGTTATAATGCTGTTCGAGTTGTATAATATCGCAAATGCATTATTTCAATATGCACACAAGCGTAGAGGTCAACAATGCATTTATACGTCGTCCAGCCTTCAAAAGTAAAAAAACTATTATTGCGATCGATTATTGATAAGTTTAAAATAATTGATAATGTCGAGGGTAGGCTTGCAGCACGAAAGCTGGCGGGGAAGACATGAAATGCGTGACGCTTTTCTTAGACCTCCATGAGGTCAACTGTTTTCCTTCTATTAAAAGATATTTATAACTCGACTGCATCAATATTGTAAATACGGTGTATCCCCCAATAAAATTATTTAAGAATTTCGATAAATCGCCTTCGCGACAAAAATAGAAAACGTTTACCTTAACGTAGTCAAATTTTATACCAAACAAAATATAAGCATTTAGTTTATATTTAAATAAATTTTAATAATTCATAAAGAAAACTCAGAATTGACGTCCTGGAAAATTTTTGATTAATCACTTCGTTTAGAATAGGAATAAATGGCAATTTTAAAAAAAAATTTCGCAGGGATAACTTCCATTCCAATTTTCTGCATTGACCAATTTTGTTGAATCCCAAAATATATAAATACTAATTGATTTTTTAAAAGCTAACGAATAAAATTATCGAATTCGTACAATTCAATCATCGATTAAAAATAATAGAAGAGCTTTGAAGTAATAAATTTATGCAAAAAAACACAATTATAAATTTAATAAAAGGAACGAAAGCCGCATGCAAATTATTTGATGATAGAATTTATTAATTGTTTGGTATTCTATCAACATCCTCACTTTTGAAAAACTACAAATGAAAAGGTTTAAAGAAGCTCAAATGAAAGCTCGCCATTTTTATTTAAATTTCAAGTAGTACTACATGCAGTAAGGATTCAATTCGAATAAATACAGTTAAAAACGCAAGAGTTCAAAAATTTTAATTGGTTAATTAGAGAAAAAACAATTTTAGAAACAAATTATCGTAAAAGAAGCACCTCCTTTCATATAAAAACAACTTAATACTCGGTGTATTTAGCATAGAAAAACAATGAGATTTTTCAATTTGCACAACTTCATTAGGATATAGCAAAGAGCTTTATTTCCATTGCCTTTTCAACTAGACCCGGGCTTTTGTTACTTTCAAGTGGTGGATTTTAATTATAGGGAAAGAGCAAGCTTTTGAAACTGATTGCGCTTTGTAACCACTTGACACAACGAAATCAAATTTTTAATTGCGAATTTTTAAGGTAACATTGAAATGAAAAAAATAATCTCTTCTCTTATGCTAATATACGATTTATGAATGTAGCCAACAATTCCGGCAATGAGTTTCCCGTGTTATTATGTAATGTTCCGGAAAACGGTTCTAAATTGATAATTAGAAAATGATCATTGTATGAAGTTAATCGATTTTCCATTGGATAATGTAATATCTGATATACATGGCGTGGTAATCAGATCAACCTTTTTGTAACGCAGCACATCACACTCACACAGATAATAATCATTAAATTAGTAATAATTACTATAGTGTAATTAATTTTGTAAAATTCAGTTAATCGAGAAAAACGAGGTTTAAATAATTACAAAGTTTCCCATTTTCCTACATTCATAATTTATACGGCACAAAAACGAGTGACAGAAGAATTACAGAACCTTTTAGAAATCTTATCTTATCCTTTAATGTCCTGCAATATCTTAGTAATAAAAAACGGAAGGACACCTTGTCTTCAATGTTTCAACATTAAGAACACTTTCTTTAATATCATTTCTTAAATACACCTTTTCATCACCGAAATAAAGGAAAATTATAAATACTATGTATATAGCTCGGAATTATACATTCCGGAAAAATTTTTAATTTCTAATGCATTAAAATAATCCTTCGATAATACCTCCCATATTAAAAGGTTAATATAAATTTTCAATTTGCAACTGTACAACCTTGATATTAACATTGCTAAAAGACAATACGAGTTCGTATTACAATCACATCCGCATAAAGTTGATAAAATAAATATTTTCAAACACATTGCTGATTTGATAAAGCGAATATAATAAATTTCAGTATTGAATTTATATTTCGGGCATTCTCCTCCTGGTGTTAAAAATCTAAACAAATGCAAGTATGTTCTGACGTCCTGCACAAATTTTCAAAAATATTAATCATGTAAACGTTTGTAAAATTGGAAAGTTTTCAAATTCGAATGTTCTTAAATATATTCTCGCGTTACCTTGAGATTCGTAAATATAGAAAATTATTAATTTTAATCGATCAACTTAAAATATTGTTGTATAGGCAACAAATAGTATACAAATGGGTGTTTCGTTTTCAAGTCCTGCCATCCTGTCGTCTTATTACTATCTATTATTAATTGATTACCATTTTAGAATACATACATTAAAATTAATAAAAAAAAAGAAAACATTCAACGGAGTAAAACGAGAATTTCCACAAGAATAATTTAAGTTAATAAAGATACAAAATTTTAATTTGAAAACTTGAAGATTTTTACAAAAATAATTAAGCTCCTGTTAAAAATAACTTGCTGATAATTTGTTTAACCTTCCCACCAGCCCCAATTCTTCCTATTAAAACTTAATAATTCAAATTTGCAATTGTACATTCCTTCTAAATTAAGTTTAAAATAAAATTAGCCTATTCCAATATTCTGCAATACTTTAATTAATTAATATCCTTAGGAAACCCATTTCACGTTTAATTAAGTTAAATTTGATATATAATTGACACTCACGCCATAATTTTAGTATTGGGTTATTTAAACATTATAAATTCCTCGTTTGGAAATTACAATTTCCAAACGTTGACGTTCGATTCTCGTTTAATTAAAAGAATATGTGAGTTAATATATTGGTAGCCGAAATTTTTTATTTTATAATAATAATTTGTAGAAAGTTTCTGCATAATATTATAACAGAAGATCGGGTGGTTACATGAGATTTTCAAATTTTCTTATCGTTAAAAAACCTATTCTTTCGATCATAAACCCTCGAGAACAGTTTTTACATATTATTTTGAAATAAGGCGAATTTTACATATTATTTAAATGTTATAAAGAAATGTTTCCGTTCATTGTTTACTTTTATAATTAACACAAACTACGTGTACAACCAATAACCAGTTTTTATTTGAATTTTTGATGAGAAAAGTAACATTCAGGAATATTTCTATAATCGAATAAAAATTAAAGAGAGTAAAAAATGGTAGACCTGTTAATTAAATTTAGCTTGAAGATATAATTTATTTTTGAAAAAGTGTTGTCTACATAATATCTAAAGTATTTTAATAATTTTTGCATACGTAGTCATAATTTTGAAAAAATTTACTTGAATGTCAAATCTATGTGCTTTTTGATATAGTTTCGGTTATATTAAATTTGCAAAAAAAGCATTTTTTGGTAAACAACACAATTTATCCAATTTACATACCATTATGTAACATAATTTTGGATTATACAAAATTTAAATTCCAGATATTAGATTTTACAAAATGCGTGCGTTACGCAATTTAATTTTATGATCATAATTTTTACTTAACTACCACCACATCAATCCACCTTTTTATAAAGACGAAAACGAAACCCTCCAATACCTGGATTATTAAACATTAATATCTAGAAAAATCAAATTACATAATACGAAGCACCTGAAATGCGTCGTCGAAACACCTAGGCACCAAATTTGTCGATAAATAATAAAAAACGAACCAATTTTTTTACGATGTTAGCACAATTCGTTATTACCAACCTGAAATTAAATGCAAAATAGAGAACATTATCCAAGGTGTAAAGAATATTGGATCGTTGATGGAAATGGAAATAACAAAACCGAAACCAGTTTATGTTGATATTAAAAAATGCTCGTAATTTTTTTCCTCAAATTAAAAGCAGCGTTGATCGATCGCCAATAAAATAACTTCAAATTAAACTTGTACTAATTTAACGTTTACTTAAGCTTTGTAAACATTTATCTTCATTATCACATCTTTGACCTTCAGCTTTTACAAACAAATTACACCTGAATGAAAAAATTTTAACACGGTAGGCCCAAGATCACTGCATTTTCAATTTTCCTACCCCTCCTACTGCGATTTTGCTGTAAACAAAAACCAGATTTTCTCGTTATATTTTATGTTTTCTATTATCAACCAGTTTTTCCTATTTACATAAGAAAACAAAAATTTCCATTGCGAATTTTTGTTTTTCAATCCAAGATTCGGTTTTGATAATTCGGAAGGCAAGATTTTAAAGGTGTTCATGGCTAAATAGAAAATGATAACGTTTTGTGCAAATAATTGAATAAGACGTTAATAACGAGTAAATATTTTCGTCTACAAAAATTGAGCAAAAAGTTTTTGCCAGAAATTTGAAAAATAAATATTGTTTAAATTTGAATTCGGTTCTTGTTCTCCTTGCCAGTAGAAGTCAACAATTTATAATTATCAATATCAAAGTCAATAAAAACTAGCATAATATATTTTATTAATAATCTATTCAAGAATAGTAAAAATTTATGTTAATTTATTTTAGATGTGACTTACCGGTAAAAATTAATGCTGTAAATACAGTAAAACTGCGTTTTATCTGTTTAACCACGTTATACATACTAAGGATAACTGAGACGAAAACTCAAATTTTTTCTCGAAAAAATGCCAAAAATACGATAGCGTCTCAAATTACGTAAAGCACGTGTTGTGATAACTGAAGGAGCGAAGAACAACACCACTACAGATTCAAAGAACGACTGACATTTACTTGGTGCGCGTTTCAGTTCAGTGTCGACCAGGTTACTTTTACGTTACAACCACTGTACGCGAGCGCACCTTCGAAAACTTGGCGCTTAACGCACAATTATTAATCCATCTCTTTTCAATCTATGGTGTCAGCAACTAAATAAAAAGAATAGAAAGTTGTATGGGCATTTCCAATTCGCACTAGTTTTTGTCCATAGAGTCACGCCACTAATTGTATAATATGTTGGATTCCTGCAATATGCGGGGAAGGGAATATGTTGGCTGATAATAAAATACCTAACAGTCAACAATTTAACTTTAACAATCAATCCTTTGGTGGTATGATTTTACGTCATCCTATGACAACATTTTTGTGAAAAAATTTACGGAAGTTTATTAATTCCATTTAATAAAATAATTTCATTTCATAATACACTGACCAACTTAAATTTATAAAGATATACGACAACTTTAAATACACATGGATTAATCACCAAAATTGAAAAAATAGATTTTCAAACGATGCGCTGCGCCCTGCTGCCCTATACGAATTTTATTGCGTCCTTCGTCCATGAGTGGGTTTAAATAGTAGGTATGTTATGTAGTATTATAATGTCTTTTATAGTAATAAAAGGTTTCAAATATTTAAAAAATTATTTGGTAAATATTCCTTATCGTCGAAAAATATTCTTGCCTTCATGCCTTGACTCTCAAAATATTCACGAGCAAGGGACAAATGTGTTTTTGTGCTGTTAGACTATGATTGCTTTAAAAATAAGGAAAAAACCATAAAAATATTTAATTTTCTTCATTTTCGGTGTGAACTTCCCTAACGCTACGAGCAGCGGCAAGTATCTAAACTTCCGCTCTCTCACCAAGAACTGGAAAAAAATTAAAAAATTGAAATATACTTACAAATTATAAATAAAATTGAATAGTAAAAATAATACTACCATTGACTACTAATAATATAATTAATAATATTATTATTAACTAACACTAATAAATAATAACACATTTTTATTCAATGACATACAAATTCAGTAATGTTGATGATTTTTTTAATAAATATATCGATTGGACGTTTTCTTGCCCTGCGCCTACTGTAAAATCAAGTTTTTATTGATGGATTACAAAATTTGTCTTCGTCATCCCCCTAGTTACGGTCCTGCCCGCAAGCGCCGTCGTTGAAGGCGCGAAAAATTTTTTAGCTAAAGATATATAAAATTCTACGCTATCCATATTCAGAAACATTCAGAATCCTATTATGCATAATATGCAGAAGATGAAGAAAAACCAGAATATTTGTATTGGAATTTTGCGTTGCTTCATGGACGACAACCGGAAATCGTCCACTAACCAACTAGTATGCATGAGTTTCGGATTATTTTGTACAAGACAGGATTCAATTTATTTTAAAAGCATAAGTGGCCACTGTATCCCACATGGCCAATGTTACCACATCTTTCCTATTTATCCGAGGTTTAAATGACGAATAAATTATCAACAATGTGGTTAACATAAGTATTGTTATACCTGTGGTAAGAATAGGTATGTACATTATTTATATTATCGAAGTTGTATAATACTATAGTATCCTAGTTTTAAAATCCCTTATATTTATCAAAGATAACGTAGATATCTGATAACATACATACATTATTGCTGATTGCATTTTTAAAGATTAATCAATAAGTTATATAGAGTTAAAAATTAAGGATGCTAACAATAAAAAATAAGTTACATACACCGTTCTATCTAATTTCGATTTAGATAATCGCCATTGATGCAATCAAAAATAAATCCAACTTAGTGGAGAAAATCTTCAAGAAATTTCGAGTACCACCAGTCAGGAACGAACGGGAAATTTTTTTTCCGTGAGACAACTGTGGTCGTAATTGTTTACAGGCTCACCAGGTTTTCTTGGTGCCCTTATTGCCCGTCTGCTTCTGTCACATATACCTGATGTATTATTGTCTTCAAGTTTCTATTACACAATGATTTACATTGAATAGTATGTTATTTAAAAAGAGCTTAAAATAGCTATTACTAAGCAGTTTAAGCTGGAGTTATAATGTACTATTTTATCTGTTTATTTGTTTTATTGTAACAACACGACGACGCTACAATATCTCGTTTGTGTTTAAGTTAACCGCAGGGCGGCGTTACTAGCGTATATTACACAACAATTTCTATCAAATTAGCATTATAATCTGACACAATGACAGCACAATGGCTAAAAACATACCATCTAGTTACCGCCCAATCAGTCTCCTTTCAACCCTTTCCAAAATTCTAGAAAAAATAATACTTGCACGCCTTAAGCAACACGAAACCGAACATAACATCATTCTTCCCGAACAATTTGGATTCCGGCCAAATCATAGTACGACACTCCAGCTGGCGCGGCTCGTCAACATCATCACGGTCAATTTTAACATCAACAAAACTACTGCAGTCACTACACTCGACATCGAAAAAGCGTTTGATACAATATGGCACGACGGTCTAATTCATAAACTCGCTGCGCAAAAACTTCCCCTACATCTAATCAAAATTATACAAAGTTTCCTTTACAAACGCACCTACCAAGTCCTCGTTAGTCACTCTTTATCAGATCCTCACCCAATTCCCGCTGGAGTACCACAAGGATCTGTCCTTGCACCCACACTATTTTCCTACTACATAAATGACATTCCCAAACATCCCAATACCCAAATAGCACTCTTCGCGGACGATACTGCGGTTATATCAGAATCTTTTAAAAAAAACCAAGCCATCGTATATTTGCAGCGTCATCTTGACCAACTTGAAGTCTATTACTACCGCTGGAAAATTAAATTAAACGCCGACAAAACCACATTAACCACTTTCTCTCACAAACGAGACAAACTCACTAAAAAATTGCAAATCAACAAAACAGATATCAAACATGGTAACTCAGTCAAGTACCTAGGTATTACGCTAGACGAAAAACTTACATTTAAAGAACACTGTCTACTCACGGCTAAAAAAGCAAACTCAGCATATCACGCACTCTACCCCCTACTTCACCATCACAATAAACTCGCGGTTAACATAAAACTTCAACTGTATAAATCAATGATCCGCCCAATACTCCTTTACGCCTCCCCGGTATGGAGCAAAACAGCTATCTCCAACTCGAACTACCTTCAAAAAATACAAAATAAATGCTTAAGACTAATCACCGGATCCCCAATGTCTACCGAAATACATGAACTACACGCACACGCAAACAACATACTCACACTACGAGCCGAAATAAAACATACAGCAACACAATTTTTTACCAAAACTATCACGCAAAACTCACTCACCAGAAATATTACAAACATACGCAAATCCAACACGCCTTTTAGAATAAAACACAAACTCATACATAACGTTCTCCTATAATTTTGTTTTTCTCTTGTTTTTTGTTCTTGTTCTTTTTGTTCTTGTTCTTATTTATTATCCAAATTACGTCATGATGCTGGGTTTTAGTACTCGATTTTTACCCGGATAACTTCACTTCAATGATCACAAAAATCCATCACTTTTAATCACACCACAACAGTCTGATAAATTGTTTTAATAACAATAGGCGCGGACTATAAAATTTCATTAATACTTACTGTAATTATTACTATTTTAATAAAGAGTTGTTAACTAAACTAACTAACTAGCACAATGGCAAAAACTCGACCCAAACCTACGGCTTTTAATATACAAAACCATGATAAGACCAATACTACTATACGCCAACCCAATCTGGATTAAAGCTTCAAACACAAACAAGAAACTACTGCAGAGAGTACAGAACAAATGCCTCCGAGTCATCACCGGAGCACCAAGAGCTACAGAAACTTTACATTTACATGACTTAGCAGGCATACCGACACTGACGAACGTAATATTCCACACAACAACAAAATTCTTCACGGACACTGTAGAACGAAACCCAACGACCAGCCACATCGCAAAACTTACAAACTCAACGATGCCCTTCAGGCAAAAACACAGACTAATACATAACTTACTACTTTAACAAACTTTAATAAACTAAATACAACCTCCTTCTTCTCTCTTCTAAATTATTTTATTTTAAATTTAAGGTTTTAATTTATTTTAAGTTATTTTTAATAAACAAGGCGCTGGGTTTTTGTACTTCTTTCCCAGCAATAAAAGTTCACATAGCTACAAACAACAAAAATAAACGACAAACAAACCTGCCTGTTTAATCGCAAGATAGGTACAGGTAAAAAAATAAAATGTAAACAAAAATTCAAAGCAATAAAGAGTCTTAATCGTAATCGTAAGCACAATGGCAAAAATTTATAAAAAAGAAATTGTGGAAAAGTATTTTTTTCTTTATCTGTCTTAAATCATGAAGGCTTTCGAAATGAATATTAAAAAATATTAGTATTATCGCGATAAAAAATAATGTCTGAATGATTTTTATTGTTTACTCTTAGAAGATTTTATTTAAGCTGTTTATCTTGAAATAGTTTTTAAGTAAAGAATTTTGAATAAAATCTCTGCGAGTCTATATTTTCTTCCTTTGGTAACTAAATCGTCACCCATGAAAAACTCTTGCAAAGATTCGACAAGCTGTTGGAATGGTGCTCTTCTGATGAGGTAAGTACATAATATAGAACATTTATAATTATAATTTTTAATTTAAATAGTTGATGTACGTCTAGGTGAGTGAATGATTAATTAATTAATTTCTCATGCTAATTATAAGATTCACGAGTTTAATTCTTGTGGTGTATTATTTTTCATTCAGCGCATGCTTAATTAAATGACTTTAGTACTTATCTTCTTTTTGAAAGTTTCGTATCAGAAGACATTGTAAAAGTGATAAAAATTGACTTATGGATAGACAACCCCTACACCTTGGTTGTATTGTATCTAACTCCCACAGTGTCTGGCGTCTGGGGACTGTCATCAAATGACACATTTTAGCAACGAAGATGCACGTTCGCATTTCTTCGCTCTGTCACTATCACCGTAGCCAGACCGAAAATGAAGGTAGGGCAAACGGATGGTAAGATTGGGCAGCTTTTCGCAAACCAGGCGAAAATTTCCTGAAATTTGAAGGTCAGCGCGGTTTAAAAAAAGTTATAAAATTTACCTACATATACTAGTATAATAAACTACTAAAATCTTAACAAATTTGGCAGAATAATGCTCGGTTTTACCAACCTTCGTCAAAGCATTTCATCAACGTTAAACGGTTTGACGCTCGTTAAGTCATCAAAATCTGTTTCACCAATGCATAATAGTTAACGTTGGTTAAATCTCCAATCAAATTTGACGACCGAATATTCCAGTCAAAATTCAACAGATCGTTTATTTACCCACTATTAACTTAAACGTTCTTCTTCTTCGTTACTTCAAATATTAGGTCCTATGGCTTGTTCCGGTGCTCATCGTTTCCTCGGCCTCCCAACATTTTTTCTTCCCTCTGATCTGTAGCGCCACGCTCTCAGAGGAATTCTTTCGGCAGTCATTCTACCTAGATGTTCGCTTCATTTTAATCTATTTTCTTCTATTTGTTTATTAAGTTCTTTGATTTCTAGCATTTGACGTAATATATCTACATTCCTTTTTCTGTCTGTCAGTTTATATCCAGATGTGATATTCAAAAATTTAATTTCCGCGCTTTGTATCTTGTTAGACAATTTCTTCTTCATTATCCATGTCTCGCTTGGGTATGTCATCGTTGGTATGGCAATCGTTTTGTAGAACTTTATTCGTGTTTTTCGTGTAGCGTTGTTTTTCAGATTGCGATGTATAGTGCCGCAGACTGTTCTAAATTTTGCTATTTTTTCGTATATCTCTCGGTTTTCTTTGTATGTTGTATATGTTTCGGGGTATTTCAACTGACTTATCTATGACTTATTGTCATGAGTCATTTACGTTTTGCGGACGATATAGTTGTAATTAGCAGTACGGCCGAAGAACTGAAAAGTATGCTGCAGGAACTTAATCAAGCATCTCAACATATAGAGCTAAAAATGAACCTAGCCAAAACAAAAATTCTATCAGACGGAGGAGAAGCACAAGAAATAATAGAAATGGACGGCACAATAATAGAAAAAGTCAAAGAGTACATATATCTAGACCACAAAATCAGATTGGGAAAAGGAAACCAAGAAGCTGAGATAGGAAGAAGAAAAAATCTGGCATGGGTAGCCTATGGAAAACTGCGGCAGTTTTGCTTCTTATTTAGTGATTTCCTTTAAATGCCATGATTTTCTTATTTATATTTTTATTTTAAAAGATCAGGCGTTGTCCGACCTTGTCACCCCCTGGATACGGGCCTGTATTACCATTAGCCCCCCTCCCTCTTATTTGTCATCTTTTTATCTTTTATCTATCTAATACACGCCGTTCGCATAATATTCTTATTCTTCCAATGTTAGTCTCCTATATCTTGCATGTCTATCATTTCTATATCCTTTATTCTGACTATATGTCTAGCCCAATTTCATTTCAACTGTGATGCTATGAAAAAAAATGGTTGACTGGGACTCTTTAGAGAAGACCCAGCAATTTCTTCCTTCGCACACAGTTGAAAATCGAAATTCTCAACCTTTTATTTCGTGAGGATACCTAAGATGGAAAAAACTAACTCTTTTCTTTGCGGAAGCCAGGGGCGAATCCGGCGTAGCCGCATCAAGTTTGCACTCTCTCCCGTAACAAACAAAAATGTTCCTTCAATGGGAAGCGAACCTGGAAAGGACGTTCGCAATGACCGACGCTCTAATAATTCACCCAGCAATGTTAACTGAAATACTTTCAATAATTGGAATATTTAAAAAGGTGCTCGAGCTCAAAACCAGATCAAAAATATTCGAAGCGAGCGTCGGCTATATCAACGAACGCAGCTGGCAATTATCAAAAATAAATCGGTGTTGTGCAGCTTGCAGATGAAGGAAACAAAAAGCAGTAATAAGGTAAAAAAACTGATCTTATTGCTGCTGTCAAGTGGTCGCTATCGTTTGATCCTTCAGGTGTTCAAGGAATCCAATGGCGAAAAATAATAAACCCAAAGAACACAATTTCCTTGAAATTGGCGTAAATCCGCAAGAAAAAGCGGTGGTACTCTAGTAATTTTTTCACTACACAAAAAATCACCAATCACTACCTCCAAAAATCAACTCAAAACCAACTTTCTCGTCGACCCCCTCTGGCTCTCTTTTCTCTAATCCCCGCACCTTTTCCTTTTCCCTTATTTCTCGTCATGCGCCTCAAACGTCTTGGCTTGCAATATTCTCGTATTTTTAAAAATGCAAATACGAGGTGTAGCCAAAAGAAAAATAACAAAATTCAAAATTTTGTTACAATGCTCTAACTACCGCATGTTTTACATCTGTCTGTTTGTCTTATCAACTCGTTACTCTTATGATCTTTCAGAATTATTCTATTTGACTTCAAGTTTATTCACATTAGACTCTATAAAACTCCAAGTTTCTGAGCCTTATGTTAGTATAACAGGGAGGATGAATTGAGTATACAGTATACATTTAGCGGGATTGCTATGTTGGATTTTATGATGTGCTTATCTCAGGTATCATTTTGTCCTTGCCAGTTATTATAAGTTGTCGCAAATACTCCTGTATCATTTTCAAAGTTCTGCTTTTTAATAGAATTGTTTATTTGTAAACCTATCTATTGAGATTCTTGTTGGAGATGGGTTAGCATTAACTGGAGTTCTGCTGTATTTTTCTGTATTAAAACAATTTCATCTGCGAATCTCAGGTGATTAAGGTATTTTTTTCTGGATCTTCCATCGCTGTTATAAATAGCTTTGGCAAAATAATATCTCTTTATCTTATTCCTCTCTTAATTGCTATTCTACAATAGTACATTGCAACATTTTCCAAAAATGGTTTCATAGAACTTTTAAATATAAAAAGTTTGACAAAAAAAGTGGAGGTTAATTTTTTTGATAACAAATTAAAAGTGAAAAATAATTTGAATTGCATAATAATGTTAAGTTTTCTAACATTTAAAACAAAGAATTTTTGTATTTCCGGAAGTAAAATGGCACTTTTGCGCCTGCAGATTGAAAACGGGAGAAAAAGGAAGATTCATCCAACACCTCGATAAATAGTAAGGAGGTCCAATTACTTTTTCTCTCGTGTTTAAATCACTTTTCAAACGTTAATATTATCTGCACGTAAACTACTTATTATTTATACTTTATTTTAAAATAAACATTGATCAAACAAAAACAAGCTTATAAATACAATTATTTAATGTTCGTTAAACGGATTTTTGCAAGTTTTTATTTTTAATACTTAAGTATGTAGTTAAATTTTTTATTAAGTACATTAATAATAACAACAATGTGATTAGACCGATCAGTCGTATAGTTTAATTTTTAACTAAAGATAGGAAAATCGATGGCTCGCTGAAAACTTTAATTGAGATTAATGCAGTTTTGGAAGCACCTCATATAGTTCAAAAGAATATCAACAGATGAACTACAAAATTGAAAAGCGTTATAAATTTCTTTATTATTATGATTATTCTTGGTATGAATTGGCACTATGCTATTTATTACGCTTTCCAAATCACCAGCGGCTTGCGTCATGCCAGTACTTACGTTTAATTCACGAAATAGTCCTTTAGTCTACTAAATATCACTTTCATATTAATTTACATTCTTTATTCATATTCCATTTCCAATCAACGCTTTAATAGTTATATTTTGATATATTACCACAAATCTGTGGGATAAATAGAAGAAAAACGTAAAGATTACAAAAAAGTCAGATAAAGTGAAAAACCAAAATAAATGAATTATAATTCAAAGATAGATTTTAAGATTTCAATGGATCAACGTTTTGTTCAGGTTCATTGAAACAAGAATAAGTTACCTATAGATTAAAACCATAAACTGTAAATTTTAGAGTTTGAGTATTTATCTATTCCAAGAAGAAAATTAATCTTTTAGAAAACATTGCGATGGAGATTCAAAAATTTAAAAGGCAAGAGAGCGTGAGTGGTAAATAACGAACGAGAATAAGAAGAAAAAAATAGAATAAGAATGGAAACGGAACAATTGAAACCTGATATAAAAAATCGAAATAAATCTACTACATCAAAAACTATGTACTACAACATGAACCAGATGTGACAAAATTGATTAAAGGGATAAGACCATTTCGTCTAAGAAGTTCTGAAGACGAGAAAATTAAAATACAGTAGGGCCTCGGTAATCCGGACTCTCGCTTGTTCGGTGATCGCTGTAATCCGGCCGGGCAATGGGATTCGCGGGGGAGGCCCGGCGGCGTGTAGGTGCGGGAGCTGTCATCATGAGCCAATGCGCCGTCAATCTTTTATTTATCGCCTTTCGTGTAATACGTAGTGTCAATTCCTTACATAGTTGTAATTTTGAACATGTACATTTTGTCTATATGCTATAATTTAAAAATTGATTAAAGAAACTAAGGTTAAACATGTGTTTTATTAACATTTAATATGGCATACTATAATCCGGACGCCTCGATAATCCGGAAAGGGTCTTGTTTTTGCCTCTCCGGATGAACGAGGCCCTACTGTAATACAAGCAGAAAACAAAATTTAAAACCAGCACAAAATAATAAAAAAAAGTAACAATGGCAAATAGAAAATTTAAGTAAATCAAAAGTGAAAGAAAGGTTGATTCCAGATTCCAGTCCCATCAAATATCTAGAAAGTGCAATAATGTAAAACATACTCTGAAAATTAAACAAATTTTGAGGTTCAAGTCAAAATTTTATTTTAAAAGTCGACCAAGCAACACCGATATTCAGTGTTGCTGAATTACTGAGATAATTCAAATTTTCAGTCTCATTTTAATCCTTAATTGATAATAAAAAAAGTTAAAATAAAAAACACGTGGCACTCGGGTTGTCGTAAAGTCGGTTTACGGACGATAATTTTACGTGATAACGTCATAAGAAAACATTGATGAAAAATTGCATACTTTTATGAATTGAATTGAATTATGTTTATGTAACAGATAATACAAATTAAAACTATGTTATTACATTAACCCTCAATAGGCTATATGTGCATGAAACATAATTGCATCATTTGGTGATCGCAAGATCGAACCTCGTGCTGGACAAGTTTTTTTTAATGGCATTCTATAATTCAAATGATGTCTATGTATGATGCAAAGTCGATCGTGCTCTCTCGCTTGTTTCGCGCTCTCGCTTGTGGAACGTGACAATTTTTCGTGCGTGCAGCCGGTATATCAATTTATAAGACGTTATCACGTCAAAAAATTATTAAATTGATACTTGGTCACTTCAAGCGATTTCACGTCGCATATTTTTAAAATGATTTCCAACTTAAGTAGGTAGCATTAAAAAAATCCACTACAATATACAGTAGCGATCTTATCTTTGCATTTTTTAAATTGAGTCAAACGCTTCAATTCCTAAATTCAATTTAATCAATTTTAGACATTTCCTATATACGTGTACGAACCACTTATAGGAAAGTGAAAATTAAAGGAAAAAACTACTTTGTGATAATTTCAGGCAAGTAGTTATGTCTATCAGTAATTAACGTAAGTGGCCTATCTTTAATCTCCGCATTGCGATGACAAGATAATATTCGTTATTTCCAAAAAAACTCAGCATAAAAAGTGTAATTCAAAGCAATGTCAATATTAGCTCTATTCCGAATAAAATATAAATTAAAAATTTTTCTATTTTCTGCTCATAGAAACTTAGAAAAGTGTGTTACCGTACATACCTACAGCTTACTTTGTATTTAATATCCGATGACATTTTGTCATTATTATGCAAAATCAATTCACTTCCTGATGCAAGAGACCATAAAACGGAAGCGCATTCCCGTAGGTACATCAGTTTGTTAAAAAATATTGAAGGACAGATTTGATACAATAAAATTATCTAGTTTACAAAGTCAAATATTTTTCCATTACTGCATTGCAGAAATCTCAACAAGAAAAATAAGACTTATTTATTTTTCATATTTTGAAAATTTTCTTCAAAAAGGGTCAGAATGTTCTAAAGACACGAACCTTCTAGAAGGAAATCTCGAAGGTCAGATTTTACAGATAATTAAGCCTATGTTTGTTCTCTTCTGGACTAAATGAACAGAAAAAATAATTGTATTTTCCGCTGGAAATCTATCAGTAATATTTTTTGTTTACGTTTTTACGTAGAATATTATGTAATTCAATTCTGCTTAAACTTATTTGGGTATGACTAAATTTTCAAATTTTTTATTTTAAAACAGCACCGAATCGTTGAGAAAAAACACGTGGCACTCGGGTTGTCTGTAAAGTCGGTTTACGGACGATAATTTTACGTGATAACGTCATAAGAAAACATTGATGAAAAATTGCATACTTTCATGAATTGAATTGAATTATGTTTTCTTATGACGTAAAATCACGTAAAATTATCATCCGTAAACCAAGTCTTAATTTAAAAATTGAATTGAATTATGTTTATGTAACAGATAATACGAATTAAAACTATGTTATTACATTAACCCTCAGTAGGTTAGTGCGTCATGTGCTGAAACATAATTGCATCATTTGGTGATAGCGAGATCGAACCTCATGCCGGACAAGTTTTTTTTAATGGCTTTTTATAATTCAAATGATGTCTATGTATGATGCAAAGCCGATCGTGCCTCTCTCTCTCGCTTGTGGAACGTGACAATTTTTTGTGCGTGCAGCCGGTATATCAATTTATAAGACGTTATCACGGCAAAAATAATCTTCATTTGTTCCGATAATCAAAATTTTTGCTTTCCTTAAAATCACAAAATTTATTTTTATGTTTAGTATGGTTGTGGCAAATTAAAATCCGTTGCACGTCACCTGTGAAAATTTTCGTAACCTTTTACGTGAAATTTAGTACAGGAGGTTGTTAAAGAAATATTCTTAACCTTCCATATTATTGAAACTTGATGTACTATAACAAAATTTAGACATATATTCACAATTTTACATTAGATGACGTGCAACGGATTTTAATTTGCCACAACTTGCTTAAATAAGAAAGCATTAGCAGGTTAGTAAAAATATAATTTCGTGTACGAAATTTTTGGACATACCTTAATGATATTATTTTTATCTTGGATTTATCGAGTTAGTATTGTAGTTGTGTGTAAATAGGTACACTAACACTTGCCATATAATGTGTAGATTAAAAACCTAAAGGTTATTTTACATTCAAGATTAAATGAGAAAATTATACAGTTTCATAATTTACATTCTAGAAAAACTGACTTCATTTGGTTAAAAAGGTTTGTTACCGCAGTAAAACTCTTTAGTTACGTAAAAATTACGTTTTAGAATAATCTAACATAATTATGTAGTATTTAGTTACTACGAATATGAATAATAAGATATTTGTAAGGAAAGTATATTATCCCAATTTTAAGGTACAATTTTCTAATTTAATTTTCGAATTTCTAAAAAAAAAATTCTTCTGAAGTAAGTAACTAATATTTACATACGATTAGTTAATAAATTATAGAGTATATCGATTTCTATTTTAATAGAACTTAATAGCCAATTACAAATTTTTATCTTTAAATTAATGAAAATGAAATATAAAAATAATTTATGAACGTATTAACATTGTTTGAGCGCCAATAGCAGGCGAAGGACAATAGTTTCGTATATTAAATTTTTACATAAAATTCAATTTGTAAAATAATTATTATACTCAATGATTAATAGAAATACCTTTCTGTTTTAATACAATAAAATATATAATGACTTTTATTATTTACTATTTTCAACTCAAATTTTATTGTTTTCAAATAAAAAAGCTAATTTACATTTTTGAAATTAATTATATCATCGTGTTATTAAATTATCTCTCAAAATGAATCACATTTTAATGTTTGAATACCCAAAAATTATTAATCTTTAACTTTCATCTACTACCTACGTATTAAGTAATTGTCATCTTATTACCTGTTTATATTTAAATAATTGAATAAATAATTAAAAAATATTATCCACAGTTTTCCTTTTTGTTTGCATATTTTATATAACACAAAGACATACAAATCATATTCTTTAATTTGCTTTTAGCTGAAACCTAAACAAAAAATAGTTGATAGGTTTTGAATGATACATTTACAATATCTCACTTTTAATTCAAACTTTGTATATATCAAATACTATAAACTTGTAAAAATGGAACAATAAATCTCAGAGTTTCCATTTATTTTAGTCCTAATTACTCTTACTAAAAAATTAATGGCTAACTAAAATTGTTTTTGTGTTTGATTTCAAGTTTTCAAAAATTTGTAAAATATTACAATTTAAATGCTTTTTCAACACAAGCATAACATTTATATATTATTAATAGGTTCTAAATTTAATTCATTCTCGTTCACTGGAAAAGGTTTTGTCGGTTTTGGAGCAGAATTTCATGAATTTTTAACATAGCAGAACTTACAGAAGACTATTCGTCTTAGGTAAATTGTTGGTTGCCATCGGGAATAAATTCTTTTGTTTTCTAGTTGGTAATCTTTAAAATAAAATTTCTGGATTTGACTACGTGTTCTGTTGTGACTATTCCTGAACGTCTAAGAATTTGTCCTTAAACCTGAAAGAATGTTTTATAGAAAACCAGACTGTTGACTTAAATAAATTTTGCTGGAAGTTCTGTTTTTTTAACAGAATAGAAAGCAGTGGCGTACCCCCCCCCCCGTCATCCCTAGCTTTAACGTAATTAAAATAGTAACCAGTTCAGTTGCACTCTTGAATTTGCTAACTAATCACAATTTTAAATTACTGTTCCAGTATCTTAGGTTTGTCAACTGTTTAAAACAAAGTTTAGAAGTTTTAGGTATATTCATGACACATTATAATACAATATTTAATAGTTACCATTTATGTGTCGTGGTACACCTGATTCGTAATTAAAACTTTTTTAATTCTTTTCGTTTGCAGTTCAGCTAATTTTTAACTCAGAGAGTTAAAACTATTTCCGAAATTCCACATTATTTATTTACGGTAGCACTATAACCCAGAGTTTTTTTTTACCTCAGTAGATGGCGGATAGATCAGCGTTTTTGCTTAGTTCGGATTCAAACCGAGAATCTCGACTTACAATATTTAAAATGTTACTTCAGAATAGATTAAATTGTCCAGCTCTTCTGAACATTCATAGAGAAATAACAAAGATTTGGTTCTGTCGTTTAATACATTTACTACTAATTTTGTTTTTCTCTTATCTTTAAAACCATTAGCACTGGAATTAATAGAAACCAATTTAATTTCCGCACCTTAACATTATATCCAAATAATAAAGATTCCAACATATCAAAAAGCTTTTATCACAGGATGATGTGAAAAAATAAAATTCTGCTACGACCAAAGTAGCCACGTGTGTACCTCTTGATTTCTGTATAAGCTAGCTCTAAACTGTTGCGGAAGCTAGAGGTAGGTCACATTTCTGATAAAATGGTTTAAATACTTTAGTAAAAAATTTCAAACAGCTCAATTATAAATTACAACAATTTTATTAAAGCGGCAAAGTAGTGGATCCTTGAATTGTGATGTTGTCTTGCCGATTTCGAGCTACCTAACATCTGTACTCGCTACCATAGAGGTAGAAGAGTCACCTCTACTTCGATTTTTCCCTTAACAGGTTAGTATTTTATTGAAAGTTTCCTACATAATTTTTTAATTTGCCCGAAACGTCGGACAACATTATTTTCAATTTTAACTCAAAAATTTCTAAACTAATTATTATGAAAGCCAACTATATTCGAGCTATTTTAAATTAATAATTAATGTCCAAAGTATGGAAATGAGAAATTTAAAAAAATAAGGGTGTTTTAACCAGGGGATACGACCAAACATTATAATAAAGACAAAAAAAATAAAAAGTAAATCATGTGAACTAATGGAAAACGTTACTGAAAAACCTAAGAAAGATATATGTCAGAAAACAGAAAGTTAAAAACTAGAGATGAAGATAGTTAAAATAAAATTACGTAAAAATATATTATCTACCACGTTTTCTAGTCGGGCTTAAATTTGTATAGTTTTAAATATGTTGCAAAATATTTCGTATCGGTGATTTTATTATTATAGCAATATACAACAAAGTGTTTATTATGTACCTATATCTGTCACATCAAAATTTCCCGAATAGAAAACTTTAAGAAATATAATTTTAACTGAAAGTTCTGCTACAATTTTTATTCTATTACCGGTATGTCTTTAGCTTACAATAATAAATTATTATTAAAATAATTTCTAAAAAGCGCACTTTATACTTTAAGTTGCCAAATACAGTGACATGTATTTGGATAATTTTGAAAATATTATAAAATAAACATTATGAGAAAATAGTAGGTATGTACATAATAACACAAAAAAAATTAAAAATTATATTACTTACAATCATTACATAAACATTGTATCGCAACTGAAGTATAATTTATTTATTATAGAAATTTTTATTGTTCTTGAAAATGTAAATGTTTGAGAATAAACAAAATGTTATTTTTTCTACTGTTGTAATTTTCTTAATTTGTAGGTAAATATCGAAATAATCACTTATTTTAATTTAAAAATTTGTTATAATCAAAAGTACAATTATGCAATTTTATACGCTCTAGAAGTTCCAATAATTGCCTGTCTACATTTTTCATGTGATTTAAAAAATATTTTAATATTTAGCTGCTGTTGGCAGAAAATAAATTAGTAGTTTCAGATAATAGAGAAATTTAGCCGAAATTTTGATAATGTGCTCGTTTTGAAATAAATATTAATCTATTTGTCATAAGTTTATATCGTGCAACAATTTACCTACATTAAAAATTATTAAATATTTAATTATCTTTTATGAGAACGTAAAATATAACGACATTATCGATTCTTATGGATATATAGAGACCGACATTTTGCACGCAAGGAACATTACAATAAATATATTTAATTTTTTATATAGTTTATACAAGCTTTTGTAAATGTCAAAACAATAAAATAATTTATTTTATTTATAGTATTTTTATTTTATGACACAAGAAAAAATTATTGAAAATAGTAATTTTAAAAACCAAAAGTTGAGTTAAATGGAAAACAATTTGATGGAATCTTTTTATTGATCTCTAAAAACTCTTTTTGCATTTTTAAAATAAGAAAACAATCGCCAATATTTTTTCCTCGACATTTCTTTTTATACAATTTCGTAGGTAGGTATGCCGTTCAAAATAATTTGCGGTGCAAACAACCACTGTAACTGTTATAATGGGTGATAATTGTGCACTCAAAAATTTAAGAAGGGCATAGAAAACAATTGTTTAAAATATAGATGATGTGGATATTAGTGGTGGTAATATTTTTAAAAGTCGATTAGTAACACAATATTCAGGGCATTAATTTTTACGGGCCAAATTAAATATTTATATCACGTCTAAAGTAATATTATCGGTTTCAAAAATACTAATAGCAACATAATTATATTAAAGTACAATTACATAAAACCATAAATCACAATCACAACGTGTTGAAGTAAAACCTTTAAATGGATTATTTGCATGTCAGAAACTATCGAAAATTGGTTTTACACATTTTTTTATTAAAAATCTATAAAAGCTTCATGAATACCATATATAGCTTTTATTTTTATTTTTCAATTTGGCATATTATAGTAAAAGAAACTGAGTTTCTACTAGAAGAATAATTGTGGTTTTTCTAAAAATTAATTTACCGTCTTTTATAGATCTACTTAGATCAGGGGCGGTTCTACCATAGGAACTGCAGAGCTGCAGAACCGCCAAATATCAGAATAAAGTGTACCAAATTAATTATTACTTATTAGTATAACCACCACATTTCAAATTATTTCAATAATTGAAGACTAATCAATTTTGGTTTCAAAGCGCGCTTCTTATATTGCCTTGAGTTATAAGTACTTTTATCAGTCAGTCAAATAAGTACTGTAATAATTAATACAAGTCCGTTACGCTTTCGAAATCACTGTTTAACTTCGATGTGCTGGAAATGATTCTGAACATGAAATGACGCGAGCTATCGGGTGGAATCGTATCCATACCAGTATACATCGTGGTGTTAGGACAATCCTAACACCACGGTATACACTACAAATTGAGCTGCATCTTATGCAGAATTACATGCCGTATTTTTGTAATATAATTTAAAATTTGACTTATGAAAACAATTAGTAAGTTAATTTTTGTTCATTGATTGTTCAACAACATGGTTAAACAATAAAATGCAATAGTTTAATACTCGTAATATAGTGTAATTTGAAAATTTAGTACAAATTTTAATTTTACCAAGTTTCTTATAAATACTATTATCAAAATAGAAGTAAAATTATTTTTTGGCAGATCCTATATTAGAAATTCAAAATGAAATTACGTTTAATTATTAATAACAATAAAATTAAAATTATGTAGGTTTTTTCTACAATAATAATGTTTATTATTAAACTCGCAGATTACAAGATATAGGAACAACCCACCAAATGTACAACCGTTCTGCTCATATTTCAGCTCTGGTTTTACGAACATACATATATGTACGATTTTATTTTAAACACATCTTGCGTTATGAACTTTAATTGAAATTATGAATATCGAAGATAGTATCTTATACCTACTAGTACATAAAATAAATGCTTATGAATATTAAATGAAGAAAAAATAAAATGAAATATTACTAATATTTTTAACACAACTTCTCTCATAAGCTGTACTTAATAAAATTTTTTCGAAAATTAGTTAGGATTGCAATTTATTGTAAAAATGTAAAATCATATAAAGTAATACATTCTAGATAAGTGTTGTACGTTTAATATTTAAAAATGTGCAATATGTAAATTTATTTTTTGAGATTGCCATTTTCTGATATCTTGCCATTTTTATAATGCAGAACACCCAAGAATATTTTTCACGAGCCGCCACTGACTTAGATCAAGCAAAATTAACCAAGATAGATCTATAATAATTGAACTTTGTTTCTGAAACAATTTAACATTTCCATATTTAAATCAAAATAGTAAATCGTGCCACTTTCACCATGGTATAACAGCATTATACAAAAATACATATAAAATTATTGGGAAAGCTTTTCAAAATAAAACTGTTTAGAAAACAATGTTGTTCGGATAATTTTGTAAATATAAAGTTTGTAAAAATAACAGCTGAAAATCAAAATAAATTAATTTAAACAGTGAGTTTAAATGCAAATGAGGAAATTAGACAATTTAATTTGAAATAAATAAAATACACGAGAGAGTAGAAAAAATAAACTGACATTTAATCCTTATTTTTTCCACAGATATATTCAGTTAATAAAGAGCAATTAAAATTAAAAATAAAATAAAAGTAATAAACGTTATATATTATTAAAATAATGCATACAGTAATTAATTTCCAAGTTTAAAGAGAACAACAATCTAATAAATTTCTACACCACTTCTAAATATTTGTTAGAAAACCAAAAAAATGCATTTATAAAATTTTATATAAAAGTATTAATAACAATTGGTGAAAAAAAATAGGTTTAGTCCAATAAATATCAGTTTAAAATCCATTTGTTGCATTATGCATTCAATTTATAAATTTTACGGAAATATACTTAACTATATTTCAAATTTAAATAATTATTTTATTGTTCAACTTATGTCTATCTATATTTGAAATAGTTTTTGATCTTAATAATATTCACCAAATCTCACTTTAAGTTAGTAACATAGTCGTATTTCCATGTATTTATTAAATTTGAAGTCACTTACGTAAGGAAGGCTGCACACTACAAAACACTACGAATTCCAGAGGGTTCTTTTCCAAGTTTATTTTTTAAATGAATAGTAAAAAAAATATTTCGAATAAAATTTATATTTTTGCAGTAATTTTATTAAAAAATATATAAGAAATTAATTATTATTCGTGTGCATCTGACTTATTATTAACGTGGCTAAAAATTATAAGGTATAATCACCACCTACTCTTATCTTCCTACACGTAAATCATACCGGTAGATTTGGTTCACGGGTTCCAATGCTAAATTTTTAATGTTTAATATTTGCTCCCCTAATCATTTTAGAGATATACAGATATACTAATCCATAGTATACATTTTAAATAAAAATCAATAATGTTACTGTTTGTGGTTTTCTTTTTTACAAAAGATACAAAATGAAGATACGAAAACTGCGATATTTTAACGAAATCGGTATTATATTTTTGAATACAAAAAATACTAATTTTATTAAAAATGTAGTTTGAGTTTCATAATTGTGTGTCTTCTGTAAAATGGAAAGTTTCGAATAATAATATGTTTAACATAACAATAACAACAATAGACGCTTAATTTTTTCTTTCCCAAAACTTATTTAAAGATCTTAAGTTTTTATCTTAAAATAATTAGAGATAAATAAATACAACCTTGTCTTCCAGAAACAGATTAATCACACCCAACTCGTTGAGCCTAGAATTTTTGATATGTCCCCTAAAATTTGAATTTTTGGTGCATTGTTACTTCAACATAAAATAAATAAAATAATATTTATTTTTAAATTTTCAATCAAGATTAACACGAAGTGGCTATTTTCTATGTGCACAAATAAAAACTAAAATTAATTTTTGAGGTAAAATTTAGATTATCCAAATTTCAGTAGTAAATTTCAAAATTTTTTGTAGTAAATCTACAAAATTTTAAATTCAAATTTAAACTTTAACTTCAATAAATATAATTTTTTGAATTTGTTTATAAAATAACAAAACAAAAAATAAAAACTATTTTTAAAATTTTTAACTTTATTATTAATTCATAAATCGAAAGCCGTAAATTTATAGATATATTTATGTTCTATAAAAAGCACAAATACATTTATACTAAAAAGTCAATAATTTCGTTTACTATAATATTTTACATAATATAAAGGCCCTTATTTCACGATTATTTTCGATCATCAATCATGTATAACAGTAAAAATAACATGAAGTGAGAGCAAATATACCAAAAAATTAAAAAAATTTTTAAAAATTAAAAAATCAAAAAATTAACCATACTTTAAATTTGCGCTTACCAAATGTGTCAGTTAGACACATGATGTCGTTTAATTTGGTTATTTGGTAAGTGCAACATTTAAAGTTTGGTTAATTTCTTGATTTTTTAATTTTTAAAAATTTTTTCAATTTTTTGGTATATTTGCTCTCACTCCTTGTTATTTTTACTGTTATACATGACTAATGAAAAATAATCGTGAAATAAGGGCCTTTATATTATGTTACAGAGTTTTTATTTTTATTTTTAGTAATTTTTATCATTTCTAAAGCGTAATTTTTTCAGAATTCTATTTTCTTGTTTATTCAAATATTCTAAGTTCAACCCTGTTAAATGTGAATTATTGTCATTTTAGTTTCTTTGTAGTATGTGTTATTTACTTAACAGTTAAAAATTTTGTTTTTTTAACATTTTGTTAGGTTTGATTATTTCAATAATTTCGATATTTTAGCCACTTGAAAAATAAAATTGAGTAAAAAAATGTGTACCTTGATGTTTATATTTTTTTTTCATAAACTTTAATCACCGAGTTTTAGAACAAAATCCTTCCCTAGGGATCTCTATATGTGGTACAACTTCTCTACCTGTAATAATTAATGAAATATTTTTTTCACTTCGTTTCTTGAATTAGAAATAAATCTATAAGTTTTATAGATATTTAAAATATGCATAAACAATTTGTTTCGGTTGTTCTTAAAAAAGCCTGGAAAAGCAAATGCTTTAGAATTTTTATTTCTTTTACTTTTAATTATAAGCATATTCTTTAAAATACATGCATTTATTCTATAACAATATATTGTCATAATATTTTCTAATATTATCTATATATTTTCATCGCGTCAATGAATTGTATTAATATATTAATAATAAATTCTAATACATATTATGTATTACCTAATGAATAATAATGAAGAACTTCAACAAATTATGTTTATAAAACTTGGGTATGAATTTTTTTAATTTTTCTCTTCAAGATTATAATTTTCTGACATTATCGTTCTCGGAAAAATAAGCTCAATCAAATCCATAATAAATTAAGTGTTTTATTAAAACCTCTTTAAAAAATGTTTTTTTAATTATCGATAACGCACAGTTCAAAAAGAAAATATATTAAAAGAATGTCAATGGCCGAGAGGTTGACGTGTCCAACAATTTTCTGTAAAAACCGTCTTAAATGTTTGATCGAATTTGTTTCAAATTTTATGAGCTCGCTGTATATATAATGAATACAGAAGATTGAATATTGCTATATATAGTACTTCATTAAGAGCCTGCCAAATTTTGTAATTTCTCCAATTTTTAAGATTCAAAATATATTGGTAATTCTAAAATCTAAATTTAGTCTTAGCCGGTAATCAACATAAAATAAATCAGAATTATGTCACGCGAAGAAAGTTACAATGGGTATATAATTTTGGTACAATTATTTTGCATGTTGTTTTATAGCCCATTTATAGTAATTTTTGAATATCAAATGTCATTAGATAATTCTGATTGAGGCAGGTCGATACTGCTATAGAAATGAAAACGTTGGGTTATAAAATGTTTTATTTCAAAAGAACGTCCAGATTAAACTTTTCGATTATTTGATATCTTTTCCGTTTTATTTATATGTATGTATATTCATGCTGCATTTTATTACTAATAAGAAATGTTGGTAAGTACTATAAAGTATATATTTTTTAATTAAATATTAAAGTGCATGCAGGAAATTTATGGGTAGGTAATGCTAGATTTTATTATTTCAGAACTAATTTAATTTGTAACTAGAAAATTATTGTGTATTATTTTTTTTCAATTCAAATCTTGGAGTTCTCATCGTACACACCCTATATTTTAGTAGTGGATATATTTTAAGCCCGTATTAACTAAAAATATGTTAAAGTACAATCTAGTAACAACGTACATCATTCGATGAAATACCCAAGTTCGGAAAGTTTCCAAGTATAACTAGCAAAATGTTAGTTTTAGTGCAACGGTGTAGAAGAATTATTAGTAAAGTGTAGTTTCTTAAAGTTCTTTTGAAAAATAAAAGATGAACCGAAAGAGGATAAATCTATAAAAGGTGGTTATTGCGTTATAGTATAGGTAATTCAAAACTTACAATAAGAATTGTATTGATTTAACATATTCTTCATTCAATTCAAAATTTTGTGGTGTATTATTAATTTGTTAGTATAGCAATAATTAAACTTAACTACTTACTGAAAAAATCTGCGTTGTAAACCATTTACTCAAAATAATTGTATAATTAAATATTCTGAAGGGTAATTCAGTACATTTTAATAAATGTTCCAGTCGAGTTACTTCTTTCTCTAATGGGGTCAGTTTTAAACATTAATTTACGAGAAAATAATACAGGGTATGTGTAAAGTACAACAATTTTTTACATAGAATTCGTCGACAGAAATGTGCTCATGTAGAAATTTAACAGTGCATTGCTTATCTAGGGAGCAAAGTATATAATTTTCTCCCGCAATAATAGTGTTTGTCAACTGAAGCAGAGCTGAATTTTTTCAAATTCCCATATAAAATCTTGCTAGAAAATTAAATATTTATTATTTTTCATTGTTAGAAAATAGAAAACTAGGTATATTAATTTTGAAAAATATATTGATATCAGTAAGTTTTAATTTTTGAATTAAAACCATTCTCGCTAGTAATAACCCTGGGACGAGAGAAATTTTTAGAGTCTTTGTGAAGGAAATATTTGAATATGATATTTCTCAAAGCCTGAAGATGAAGAAAATTCGATGAAAATATTTCTCGGTATATTGCTAATTTAATTCGACCAAAAACACTACAAATCATTCTAACACACAATAAGGTGTTTGATGATCGACGAATGAAAGTGCGTGAAATAGCTGAGGCTAGGCATCTCAAAAAAACGAATTGGAGAAAATATAAGTGCCGTGTTTGCTAACAGTTGACCAAAAACGCATTCGATTGCGTATTTCTCAAGCAATTTCGGATTGTTTCAACCAAAATATAATGGATTTAAAGCGTTTTTTCTTAACTGTTGATAAAACTTGAATGCACCACTTACCCCAGAGCGAAAATAACAGTTGAAACAATAGATCTAAGCCTGTAGAAGTGACCCAAAAAAGCAAAGACGATTCAATCAGCAGAAAAGGTTATGGCAACCGTTTTTTGGGATTATAAAGGTGTTTTGTCATCGATTACTTTCAGAAAGACAAAACAATTAACTCTGAATATTATTATAACCTTTCGGATCAGTTGGGTGCAAAAATTCCTGAAAAACAACCTGATTTAAAAAAGAAAAGGATCATTTTTCATCAAGACAATTCACGTGTTCACACAAGTTTTTTGACAACAAAAACAACGAATTGCTTAAATTTCTAGTGTATTTACCAGATTTGCCTCCCTCTCACTATTATCTTGTTTCTAAACCTGAAAAAATTTCTGGCTGGAAGCGTTTTACATCAAATGGCGAAGCTATTGCAGGCGTGTATGAATATTTTGCAGACTTTCTGAAATCTTACCTTAGTGATGCTATTGAATTATTGGAAAAACGTTGATATAAATGTATTAAAGTTTCAGGAAATAATATTGAAAAATTAAACATATCTCATGTCAAAAAAAGTTTTCATTGAATAATTATTTTATAAATTATAAGTCTTAATTAATTCATTATTTGAGACTCCATAAAAAAGTTACAAAATCAAATTTATTAATTGCAATCTTTCATTATCTTTTAAATAAAATCAACTCAATTTTTGGATTGTTTCCTTGAAAATACGATTTATGAAGAAAATATTGATTCTAATCTTAAAAACTTGTGATTTTTAAATTTTTTTCTGAAAGATTTGAACGAATTTGTTGCAAACTTTACGAACTGACTGTATTATTATAACCGTCTAGCATTTCTTTTATTTAATGTTATATAAATAAATTTAGCCATAAAAAAATTAAAGCTACAGAAGATTCTGCAATTTGTAATTAAATGTTTTTATTAATAAAAACAAAATTTGCGAGTGATTAAGTTGTGCTAAGTAAAAATACATGAAAACTGGTTGATGTTTTATTAAAAGTGTTCAAAAAAGTTGAAATACAATTACAGCCTTTGATGTCTTCTTATTTATATATGTAGAAATAAATAAGCTCATAAAATGATAGAACGTAGCATTTTCATTCCTCTTTGGGTTTGTAAACTGTTGTCAACTTACAAATAAAAAATATTATTTTACGATAAATTCATTGATTTAAATGCGATTCGTATTTTTCCACTTCAATAAAGATAAATAAAAATTTACTTAGTTATAGAAAATAATATTTTCAAGTGTATTTTATAAATGCCTATACTTTTTAAGCTTTTTTTCCCTTTAAATAAACGTTTAAAATTTTAAAATATGTATATATAAAAATTATTTGCTTGTAAAAATTATTTTTAATATAAGCGTGTATTAGTTTTTAATCACTTTGATCACAAAAGAAACATGAATATAAAATTAACACAACTAATTATATTTATTATTGCTTAGATTGCCTTATGTGGTCTTACGTCAATTTTTACGTACCTACGTATGGTACGCACGACATCATACACACCATCTATACCTAATAATTAATATTCTTTATATTATTATCCAAAAAGTTGAAAATAAAAGGTAGAAGTATAAAAATATTTTCAATAAGTTAGAAAGATTAAATTTAACTCAAATCGTTTGTTCAACTTTTATTGATTTTGAAGTAAATAAGCAACGTTCATTTCTGCTAGTTTTAGTGTATGAAAAACTGTTAATGTGAGCTCTTTTCTTAAACGAAACTCACGCTCATATATCCAACCGGAAGGAAACGTTACCTTGATGGGTATCTTTATAAAAGGTTTTATAGTGAACTGAAACACCGAAAGATAATTCGTTATTTAATTGTACATTTCGAAATTTTACTTGTATAATTTTAGATAAAATAATTGATTTGATTACACAATCCAAAACGAAAGAAGAAAAACTAAAATCCCAAATTAAAAGCTGTAGTGAAAAATTTAAATTTTAGTTAGAAAGTCAAATAACATCACAATCAAGTTATCTAATATCAAAGCAATAACAACTTTTATAGAAATAAAAATAGAAAAAATACAAAACATCTTCAATTTACCTTCCTTTTACTGAAGTCGAAGAATATAATGGCTTTGTTTTATAAAACTGATTTAATTTCAATGAAACTTAACCCTTAAATGAAATCATTTGAAATAAATACAAGTGAATTAAAGCTGCTATTCAAAAAAACATGCACTTTTTATTCGAATTCAAAATAATACTTATTCGAGGAAATTTTGCTGTACTTGTTCACTTATATAAATGCAAATCGATTCGAAATTTGATTTTAGATGTTCAATTCTATTTTACTTGCTGCACTTTACTGCGAATTTCTCGTATAAATAGAACATTTCAAAAGCTAAATGCCCAAATTCAACAAATGCAAAAATTCCAATGCAAAACAAATAAAACAAAAATAATAATTTTAAATATGCAGAATAAAAGTGTGCAGCAAATTAAGTGTGTAAACCGGTTGTTTTTTACCGAAGGTATAAATTCTGCAATCAATGGTGTGAAAAATCGTAGTTTTATAATTATAAATAATAGAGAAAAATTAGATTTTTTAAATATCATTTTCTTTTCGTATTTTATGAAATTATTTTCTGTTCTTTTAAAATACCATTTTTAAGGAGGTAGCTTATAGTTTTTATCTATTTTTTCGAGATTTTTAAAATTTTATTTTGTACGTTTTAAAGATATATTTATTTATTACGTAGTAATATTCAGTTGACAAAATTGTCTGCATATTTTCAATTTCACTTCAATCGGATGAGTTTTCAAAAAATTTAATGTAGTGGAATCAAATTGGCTGCTATGATGTCACGACTTGGCTTACCATTGATTGAAAACCACCGGTATCTAACTTACCAACTGGCGGGAAAATAAATTTAATCGTAAATCTCATGAATGCTATTAAGCGCTTTTATCTGCTAATTAACTGCTAACTTTTATATTTAATTGCTAGTTAGCAAGTGCTTTCTATCAAATTTTGTTCTGAATAATTCGAACTACTTTTAGAACCTACAATAATTTAGTTACTGTTTCGCGAAACCCGCAACTTATTTATTTAACTTTGTCAGCTTCCACTTTCACCGCAGAAAAATCATTTTCAATTTACCTCACTTAAGAACCTAAAATATGATTGACAACAACTCAAGTACGACAAACATGATCGAAAATGACAATATTGTTGTAACATAACTAACAACGCCATCGTGAATAGCACTGGTTATATTAATTATGTTGGTGAATTAAAATACGTACAATCGTGATGATGAACTTCTTAAATTGATGGAGTTCCAGGGCGAATCCATCTCCTTCATACTGATATTGGCAGCGAGCGGTGAATTTGAGACATAGTATAAGTAGTTTAAGTTTAAGTAGTCTAAACTACTTATACTGTGTTTGAGAGGTGACTTTCCTCTTCGGTTAGCGCGGGGTTAAAAGTGGCTGAATCCGTTGGTCCTGAAAGACTTACAATCGTATTATTGTTTTGCGTATAAATATCTAGTTCCGGAGAGTGTAAAATTCGGTATTGCTCCCGCCCTCTAGTGGAGAAAATTACACTTTGCTCCACAAAACGAGTGAGCAAATGCTGATTTTTTTTTAAATCGATGCTACTTTAAGTCCGGGTGACCGGCCAAAGAATTGAACATAAGAAAATAACATGGAATACTGAATTTTCTAAATTCCTGCTTCCCATTATAATAGATAAGAATGAAAAAAGTATTAAATTAAAGAGACTTTTATTCAGCGTCTAAAGATATCCAACACTTAATATTTTATTCTTTAATTATTGTTAAAAATTCAATAGTAAAATTAAGAAACACAGATTTAAAAAAAATATTTGTAGGCTTCATTGCTATTGTTTTTGTTTGAAAGCTATTTATTTAAGAAGTTATACTTCGACAGATTATAATTAATTTGGTTAACAAACACAATCCACTCTGTTAAAGAAAAAGTTTTGGTTCATGGTATAGCTATTATTTTTGCTTTTTTCACTTCATGTTTTCCTATCGTAGTCATTTGCAGTTATTATGACTAATATTAAAAGTTAAAAGTGGATAGTTTTATTTAGTCCACAAAACTCAAGAACAAAAATATATCAATTAGATTTTAAAAAAGTAAAAAAAAAGACCAAGCCTGTTAATACTTTTTTAAAAGTTGTATTTCTTAATTTTACTGTTGAGTTTTTAACAATAATTAAAGAATAAAATATCAAGTGTTGAGTATCTTTAGAAGCGGAATAAAAATCTCTTTAATTTGATACTTTTTTCATTCTTATCCGTTATAATGAGAAGCAGGAACTTGGAAAAATCAATATTTTATGTTATTTCCCTATGTTCAGGTCTTTGGCGGTCACCTGGTATATGTAGATTCCATTGCAGCTTCCTGACTAGTATTTTTTGTATTGTATAAAGAGAAAACGGAATTTACGTTTAAAATATAGAAAACTAGTTTTTATACCTTCTGTAAAATTTCTTTAACATTTTTAATTTAATTTTATTTTATTAATAACATACAAATAACATACAAATTGTTTGTAAGAATATTGAGTCCAAGATTAATAAGAAATTTTGAATTAGCAATAACCAGGGCCGGCGCTAGGCAAACTAGGCGCCTAGGGCGCAAACGATAAAGGGGCGCAGAAAAAACAACTCGAAAAACTCAAATACTTCCAAAATACTCTTTCAACGATTACTTCCAAATATATAATATTTGCAAAAATACTCATCAAATATCTCAGAAAACTTTATAGAAAATTGGAACCAAAACCCGCACAACCGGCTCGTGCGGCCATTTTTGGCAAAAAGCAATCATCTTTTTTTTTACTCTCCTCCTTGCACTTTTTAAATTAACTAACTTTCAAAATTGAAATTTTCTAAATTAACAATTAAGCACAGAGTGGGTCAAAATCGTTTTGTTTCTTGATAATACATAGATATTAGTTATATAGAAAAAAAATTTAGAACATATTTCTTATAGAACGGGAAGAATTCTCAACGCTAAACTTGAAATAACTTTTAATAACTTATGCCGCAAAAAAAGCTAGAAAAGTTAAAATGAAATTAAAATTTGATTAATTTTTTAATAAAAATATTGTAACAAAAATTAAAACGTTTATTTAATTCTAAAGGGCTAATACAGATTATACAGATACGGTTTATAACAATAAAATAATTACTACACTAAGATTAACACTAAATTAAATTATCCTACAATTTATTTACCACTAAGTCCGGATTTATTTAAACACTCTGTATATTGTTTATCACTTCACTATTTATTTACACTTTATTTATGTTCACACTTATAACTTCAAACTGAAATTAATTCGTCACAGGAAAGCATCTGTATTTATACTTAAATGCTACCTTCCAGAAATTTCCATAAGTTTCTATATACTTCTGTACATTTCTGGACTGCAAGTTAAGTAATATTTGAATGACTATCATGTATGACTCATCACACATGACTCATCATGCATGATGTCATACATTAGTCATCAAATATAATTAAACGTTCTTTCGTAACAATATGTAAATGTAAGTATTTTTTAAATATAAAATATATTTTTTAAATATTTTTTTAATCTCACTCCCCAGCTCAGTACTGCTATATAAATGGGGGGGGGGGGGCACTGATACAGTTTTGCCTAAGGCGTAAAATATCCTAGCGCCGGCCCTGGCAATAACTACTAAAGAAAATATACTATCTGCCGATTAGAATGCCTCCTGCGTCTAAAATAATAAGAAAACTATATGCTCTCCCGAACTTTTTTGTAGAAAATGTAATTTCCTACAATATTATCCATATTATGGAATTTAATTGTGTCTAGTGTCTATGTCAATAATATAATGGTCCTCTTCGTAAGGAAGAGGAACATTTTGCTTTGCAAAAAACAACTTTAAGGTAAGTACATTTTGAAATAAAAAAAATAAGATTAACGAATTAAGACTTTTATTACTCCAATGTCTATATAATAAAGCTTACACCAACTATGTATCAATTAAACCAGTGGTTTTTAAGTACATTTTAATTGATAAAACTGCAAATATTAAAGTAAACTGATATTCAAAACAAAAAGTTTCAAGTTTTCATATTATTACGTATCTAAACCAGATCCACATACTTAGGAAAAAACATAAATTAAAAAAAACCGCAAACTATCGTTAAAAATCAACTTTATAATAATAAAGTATTACGTATATAAAAAATTCAATAATGTTATGCAATGACGATCAATGAAGCTCAAAGACCAGGGACGGACTGATCATAAATGACCTAGGCGAAGCCCGACACACAATTGAGGCAGAATGCTCAGCCAGTGCCAGATATTTTAACAAGATGGAACAGGTTGGCCGTAAAGTTTTAAGGCTCTATACAGCTATCTTTTTAGTTTAAATTTAAATAATCTTGCTGTAATTTCGGCTTAGCTTCTATTTTAATTAATCTTAGAAATAAATTACGCATAAAAATAAACGCTACAAATTTTACAATTTGACCAAAGTAGTGGAGTAGATTATCCGCAAATCTATTAATTATCTCACTAAATTACTACAAAAGGTAAACAGTTTCAGTGAAGTACAGTAAAGTAATAAAGTTACGTACTCCTCAAGAAAGATTTTATTAGTTAAATATTTAGATGATTGGTATAATATTCTTGCCAATAAAATTATTATTGAAATTTACTAGTTTTGGTAGTTACCATCATCTGGATTCAATGTAATCAACGAATAACAATTTGAAAGATGCGGACGGACACGAAACCAAAACGTAAAGCTTCTTACTATATTTCGTATAGTGCCTAATAAAATGAACAGTAATAAGGCCCGTGTCGGTCTAAAAGCCTACAGAGAAAAAAATCTCAGTCCGCCCCTATCAAAAGCATTTGCTTAGCATTATCAAAAACTTTCTAGTTTCCATTGTATAACACTATTATCTTCTTCTGTTGTCAAGTTGCGATATAAATTAAAATCGTTCCCCTAATATGGCGTATGCACTTCATAATGTATACCCCCATGAGTATACATTTTACCTACTTCGTAACTTTTTGTAAACGTAGATTTTGTAAATATTTTCATCGAAATCTAATTTGCGAAGGTATAAATAGTACAATCAAACTGAAGTTGTCATTTCCAAACATTCATATTTTGATATAAATTAGATAGATACAGATTACCTATTATAAGAATATAAATTGATTTATTCATAAAATAGAAAGTAATCCTAAATTAAAAACTTCAAAGCACTTGTGAAAAGATTACAAAACAATTACCAAAAAATTTTACGGAGAGTATTTATGCGCCACACAAGTTGATAAAATTTACAAACTGCGAAATAAAACAAACGCCCCTAATATTATTTATTTAAAATAATTTTTTTTTATTTAAAATAAATTAAATTAAATATAAATTATTATTTAAAAATTAAATTAAATTACTGTTTAAAATAATACTTTAGAGACAAAAAAGCATAATTTATTTCATTTAGTACCGTAAAGTGGGGCGACTTTGATATCACGGGGCGGCTTTGATAACTGCCCCCACTGTAAACTGCAACCGCGCTAGCGGCGCAGTGGTACATTTTAAAATTACCGCTTTAATTGCATTAATTATGTCCACCCCTACAGATCTTAAAATCATTGTAAAAATAGTTTTTTTTATGAAGTAACGTGCAATAAAATGATCAAAAACGCCGATCATCAGCCTAAGAAGATTTTTTTAGTTGTTATAACTTCAAATGCGCAAAGGTTGGTAATATTTTATAGTACTTTTTATAGTATTTAATCACTTATTTTTTTTTCGTTTTTTATACAAAAATATGTATTTTTTATGAAAATAAACACCTAATACAATAAAAAGACTTCGATCAAAGTCGCCCCTAAAACAATATCTGTTATAACTCAAAAACTACAACACCGATTTTAACGTGAAGCGAAAGTAATCACTCCAAACAGGTTCTCTGCATTTTAAACGTATTTCTAGGAAGGGTTCAAAGTGGACCCACTCAGTCGAGGTGTAAAGTTGATCTGCAAGTTTTTATTTTTTTACTGTGCGTATTACAAAAAGTTAATTTCTCTTAAGCATAAAATCGTCTCTGCATGCCATCACCAACCGTTTGGTATTTTTTAACTTCAAAGTTATAAACAATCAAATCTAATATATGCAAAATACAAATTAAATTAATCAAAATCACCCCATTTTACGGTACATCCTCCCCTACTGAGAGTGATTTCACATAAATAAATATTATTTTTTTTCTTTAAAACCGATTTCGGTTCTTTAGAACCGAATTTTGCATCCTACAAAACCTTTGTTCTAGTATGCTTAGAAGTGCCCTTTTATCTATTTTCAATAGGAAAAAGTTAAAATCGTGGGTGAGGATTTCTGACAGATCCCAAAATGTCTTTAAAAATTTCAAGTGTGTGAAAAGAGATACGGGAAATTGTTAGTTCCCGTCTCGAGGTTTTTTTTGTTGTTTTTCCTTGTGGGAGACTCGGTGAAGATCGTGAAAAGAGGGGAGATTTTTGCGCACGCAGGTCGTCGGGGGGGCTCCAGTTTTTGGATTCGCGGCGTGCGCACGTGATTTCGAAGAGACATAATTTTTTCGTGCGAAAGTGATTCAGGATTTGGTAAGTGAATTTTTATTTCTTGAATAATTTGACTTTCATCGTTGGTTTGCGAGTTGATTCAATTTGCAAATTATTTTGAGGTGTGTAAATTCTAGTAAATTCGAATAGCGATTATTGGTGATAGTCGACCACATTTGGCGAGCAACTTTTGTGTGTGGAGAATAGTGGTCGCATTATATTCGATTAATTTTTGATGTTTTCTGCAAAAGGCAAGAAAATAAATTTCTTCCAAAATTTTTTTAACAAGTGATAATTGTCACTTGGTTTTGGCCTAGTTGCTTTTATATGTTCATCCATAGGATAATACTAAGGCAACTTAGGTCATCCTTTCGTTTCATTTAAACTTGTTAAATATTTTTGTACATCTTCGTTTTTGTTTTCCTGAAGAGCTGACGTTCACTGAGGAATATTTTTCTGAACCACTCTTGTCTCCACGGCATATCGGCTAGTTTTCTATCTTCGGGCCCTCTACACAAAAAAAAGAAGCTGGTTTTACCAACGTGTAGAGAATTGTTTCTACCTCGACGAAAAGAAATTAATTTTCTTCTCACTGGCGCCCTACGTGTAGGGACTCGATTTCTTTGGCTTCATTCCTCAGTGAGTTGTTTGTTTGATTTTTCTCGAATTTGAAATTTTATGAATTCTATTCAAAATATAGATTCAATTTTATAAAGATTTATAATTGTGTAATTCAATTTAATTGAATATTGAATAAATATACTGTTGTGTTACGACAGGTAACGCAGTATAGCGTTTGACTACTTAATTGAACTCCTAGGTTCGATCCTCGACGAAGCGTAAAATTTGTAAAATTTTTATTGTGTGATTTATATGATTTTATAATTTGGTTCGAATTTGAAATAAATTCAGTAATAATAAATAATATAATATATAAATAATAATTTCCTGTGCAATCTTTTTGGTAGTTTTAAGACACGAGTATATTTTAGGCAAGAAAGAAAAAATTAATTATTCCGATTTTATTTAAAATCCATTTTAAATTTTGAATAATTTTTTTAAAATGATGGATTATGTCGAGTCGTTGCGCAGAGAGAAAATCGAGTTTCTCATCTCTTGATGAGAAACATTGACTTCGCACCTGGCGTTGGGAAAGAAGCTGTTGAAAACCTTGTTGCGATGGAAATTGTACGACTCCAAACTAAGGTCTTATGAGTATACACCAGAAAACGCTCCAGCTAAACTTGAATTGTGCAAGAAAGCTATTACAGAGTTGGAGCAAATACTTGATTAATTGGAGCAAGGTTTCGATTCCCAAACGGCGAGTACGATTTCACATCGTCTTTCCCACTATAGCAATCGGGTGAACGCAATTCATGGTTTAGGGTTTCTTAAAAAGAAGGAAAAGTTAGTAACGGAAATTTTAAATTTAAGCGAGCGGGTCGAAAAGATCATCAGTTCCGCTGATGTAGTTGACGACGTCGGTGTTACTCAACCTCCCGAAACAGGGGATGTTACGGACGAATTCGGTACCCCTTTAAGAAAGTCATTCGATTTGGTGATCTGATTGATTTGGCAGACCGTTGAATAATCTCAAACCACTGTACAAAATCATATTCTGAGCCCTATTGTTTCTGAAAAGATTTAATCTAAAGTAAAGAATCTCCTACATATGAAACACTATTGCACAAATATTCAGGTAACAATTTATTTTTTAACTTGAACACAAAAATCAAATCATTTATCGCTATTCTCTGGTATACACTGTGCCACTGCAATGTTTCTAACAAAACAAAAATTAACACATATCTGCTAACTCTCAAAATAGCTCTTATTCCCCTATTTTGAAGATTCTGCAGTCTACCCAACATACTATTGTTACTAGAATAGAAGCACAATTACTCAAAATGGGGCCTCATCGTAGTATTGAAAATCTTTACAGCACTTAAAACTGACACATTTTTCTTGCCATCTTTTTACAAATATAATCAAAATGTGCCCCAAAATTCAATCTATTGTCCACAACAATACCCAAGTATTTAATTTGTGTTACTCCATCACAACATCAATACTATTACACCCCTTACCATTAAGGCAGTCACCCCGTGTGATATGTCGAAAAAATCAAAATTTTTTTTTTTCATAAATTGAATCCTAAACATTTGTGTAGAATATGCTGGTAAAGTGATTTTCCAATTTTCTACACACATTTACACTTTAAAAATATTACATACATTCTACACGTCAAAATATGCTGTCTTTGCAGAACTAGCGGTATTCCTTTTCATCCCTTAGGATTGAATCAAGAACGGAGCCAGCAATTTTAAGGGACTTCTAAGATGAAGAAGGAATTATTTATGAACCAGGCATAGCAGATTAATGATGACTAAAGATATTAACTTGGTTTAAATCTTAAAAGATTTAAACTATGCAATATTTTAAATCGTATTTGAACTTCTTTTTAAACGCGATTTTCTTAAAACTACATTTTTCGAACTAGTCTCCACAATATCTCAAAAACCGTATGACCCATTGCTTTGAAATTTTAATGGTAGATTTGGAACATGTATGGTCATCGATTCAACTAAAATAATTGAAAAATTCCAAGCCGTTTTTTTTATTCGTAACAAAATAATCAAATAAATTCATGAAATTTGAAAATTAATTTTCAAAAACATGTCAATTATTCAATTATCAATATTTTTGAATAATTCTACTTCATTCAATAGCCACAGCTTTACAGATTGAAATGCCGTTTGGTTTTTTGATTTTAAATAAGCCAATAAGCCGGAATCATGAAGACCGTCGACAAACTTGTCAACAATCTTGGTTTTTGGAATAATTGTGATGAAAATTTTGGTCTGAAAATATTCGGACTTACTGTTGAAATGTCAATAAATGTATAGAAAAAAGTTCAAACTTCTATATTTTTATTGTTCGTCATAAAAAAATCCCAATTTAAAAAATGATCGTCACACGTCACACGACTGCCTTAATAATCATGCATTTAGTCTTATTTAGATTGAGTCCAAGTCTGTTCATCTGGAACTATTCGCATAAATTTTTAACTCCCGATTAATCATTTTTATACAAGAATCCACATTCTCTCCAACTACATCAAGAAATTCATCATCTGCAAATAAAAGCGATCTTGTCTCGTTTATTATGCTATTCATGTCATTAATATACAACAAAAACAGCAAAACACCTTAACTACCTTCTCCAATATCTTCGCTTGAACCGATATCATATTAAGTGGCCGAAAGTCCTGGTATCTACTTGAATTTGCTACTTTTCCTATAGGTACCACTATCGATCTCTTCCATGAATTGGGAAAAACGCCAGACTCTAAAGATACATTAATTATAGACAACAAATTTTTACCAATTAAGTTAAATATATCTAGAAACATAACAGCACCAGAAAAATACACATCGTTTTTGTTATTCATTAATTTCAGAACCTTATAAGTTCATCGCTCATTACTGGCTTAAACTTGAAGAAACAATTGGTATCTCGAATCTTAAAGAAAAGACGGAATAAAACAAAAAAGTCGTCTGAACTTTGATATAATATAATGTATATTGAAGTTTATAGTAAAGCAATATACACGCACAGATTTGTATTTACAAAACATCAATAAGAAACATGTCACTTCAGACCCTGCATTAGTTTACAAAGCATGATGTCACTTGCCTTCTTCTTAATAAATCTAGCACCATATTGTCTTATCTTAGATGCAAAAATATGTTTTTCTGTCTTTACACTTCTGTATACTTACACATTTATATAATAAAATAATTATTTTTGTTGGGTTACTCTATAACACTTACATAGATACTTCAGTAAACATTTTGGAGTATTTTGAATGTTGCTTTTCATTGTAACAACACACAGACAAGTGCACCTTTATATTACAAATTAAAAACTAACAAACAATATTAGACAAAATAACTATTTAATGCAATCGAAAGTATATTGTATATTAGTGTAAAGAATGGAAAAAACAATTGCTTTTTATTTACGACACATTTCTTCACAACAATCAGATCGAGAAAAACACTTAATAATAAAAATAAGTTTTTCTGTTTATCTACAGACTATCAGCACCTAATCTAAATATAAGCGTATGCTTTCAACAGCTAAAGAATTTAGAATTGCCTGAGGAGTTTTTGTAATTCGTTTAAAATTAAAATTATTGTTTGGAATGTGTCTTTAATATAACAGTAAAATACCTCTGCACATTTTGTATAAAAATGCGTTTTCCTTTAGCTGTTTTTAGAGAAAAGCTTTCTACCAAGCATGTGTAAACTACTTATGTACTACTCTGTATAAACATTTAATTATCAAGGCCAAAGTTTTGTTAGAACATTTTTTGTTCGTTTCAATGGAAGTACTAAGTACGTTAGAAGATTTTAAAGTTTTAATACATTGCACACATTTTATAAATTTTTTTCGATATAATATGTATTTATATTTTTAAATGAATACAATCATTAAACTTTATTCACATTATTATTTTTAAATAATGACTACTCTATTATAGATTCAATAGAAGTCATTCTAGGTCATTATGTCTTATTAAATAAAATAGGCACCCATTTCAGTCCAAGTGTTACAATTTTATTGATTGAAGTTAATAATATAAAATGGACACCTAATCGTTTTGCTTCTTGGTTACTTAAGTACCCAAATGACCTTTCTATTGGACCGCATTTATTTTTTTGTGGTGACTATCGTATTTGTATATATTAATAATATATTTTATAACTCTTTTATGTTTTTCTGCTTAAACTCTCTTCCGAGAATCTACTATGTACACTTACTAAAAAAATTTTAACGAAATAACACAAACTGTAAAAAAACTATCAGATAACTTCAAAACACAATAAAAAAATACTTTAAACACAAATAATACTAACACTTAGATTAGTCCAAAATACATTTGTAAAATACTTTGTAAAATAGCACCAACCATCACTTTTCTTATCCCTGCTTTCTTCAAATCTTACTATGTAAATTTTAAAACCAGCCTTTCCTGCAAAACGTATACATCTTACACACTAAAATTGTTGCTTTTTTTGTTAAGTTTACAAAAACAAAATTATTGCTTTTTTTGCCTTTGGACAATATCACCCATCAATTGCATGGTATATCAGGTTGCATTTTTAAAGTTTTCACACCAGGATCATAATAACCTGCCAAATAGTAAATATCATTGTTGTCATAAATTGCCGCGTAACGTTTCGAATCGTCGCCTAACTTCTCTTTAAATTCTTTCAAAGGCAAAACTTCACACTTGTGTGAAATTGTTTGCACGTCATTCTCGTCCTCATGAGGAGACTCAAATAAACCTCCCTAAAAATTAAAAAAATTCTTCCAAAACATATTCACAAACATAATAAAAATAACTTACGGGGTATTGCAAGATCGGACATCCGGTAGTCTCCTCGGGATGATAAAACCACTTCACTTTAACAGCCATCGAACCAGCAGATTCCCACATAGCCTGGATTTTGCCAATGTACGGCCTGTCTGGACTATTTGTCGATAAGAAAACTGCAGAATCTCCTACCTGTAACAGACATTACAATTATTTCAAGGATTAAATTAATAAAAAAACTTTAGTTACCATAATAGATTCTTTATCGCGACAGATTTCTTTGAAAAACTCTTTTCTGGTCCTTCCTTTAATTTTTGATCTCTTGTAACCTTTTCCCGCCCAGCTCCACAGCTGTTTTTTGTGCAAAAATGCAGTCATCTTGCTTCTACTTTCGCTAGATTCCTGCCTGTCTCTCTTTTTTAATTTCTAAAACAACCCAAAGTAAGACAAAATTTAAAAACCACAAATTGCAATGTAAAATTCACCTTATTCGTTTTTGAATTTAAAATGTCATCGATGGTAACTTCGTTTTCGACATTAACATCAATTTCTATTTCACTGTTGAGCGATTTTTCAGACAAAACATCTGAATCTTGTTCCTCTTCATCACATTTATTTGAATCTACAGGTAGATCTTCATTTGTTTTAATCTGCACTACATTTTCTTCATTTTTCATCAATTCCACCTGATACCTCTTTTTGTGCTTTCTATGTCTTTTGTGGTGTTTCTTGCGTTTACAATGCTGATCGCCACATTTACACCTCCGCCTCTTCTTTTTATCTTCGTGATTAAGCTTTTCTTTCAATTTCTCGCGTTTCTTTTTCTTTAACCGTTTTCTTTCCTGATGCTTGGTGTTCAAGAGTTCGAGTGTTTTTTTGTCTTCACTTTCTTTAGCAATTTCGTTTGATTTTATTTTCTCTTGTTCAGATTGAGAAGTAGAACAACAACTCATACGTCTTTCATCTACAGAGATGCTATTCATAGAAGAAACACGTCTACGCCGCTTACTGAGGCTCAATAACGGATTGGGATCATATTCTGAAAAATTATCAAAATAATAATCAAGAACAAACAAAATCATTAATTTACTAACCAACAAAAGGATAATCGGAAGGCAGGTATCGAATGTCTTCCATAGCTATCCGTCCACTGTCACCATCGTCAAATTCCACAGACACAAATTTAGAGTCCAAAGTTGGATCTGGAGTACCCGGTTCAGCTACCGTTCCAGGATAAAGACATCGATACTGTTGACTCCAATACGCACAAACACGTGTACCGGTGATAAGTTCGGTTGTACTAGCAGGAGCTACCTCCACAATCTAGAAAGTAAAAGTTTTTCACAGCAACAAGCAAAAATCTAAATAACTTACGGCATCTCTTAAAATTTCTTCCCTCGACATTATGTGCGGGCGATTTCCTCTTTCTCCATCTAAAGTAATGGAATAAACGTCTGGTGGTTCCACCGCATTTAAATGTCCCGCATAAAATAGTCCACCCATTGCAGTTAAAACCCTCATCTTTTCTTTTTCTAAATGCTCTCCAGTTAAAATGCATCTCGTATCTTCGAGTTTTGACACAGCTGCTTCTTTCACTTCCTCCTGTGGTTGTATTTCGGAAACCACTTCACATTCTCTTTCCAACTCATTATTATTTTCTTTAACATTATTGTTACATGGCTCTTGCGTTATTTCTTCAGCTTCTATTGCTTCCCAATCATTCACAGCTTCATCTTCTTCTAAGTAAGTTTTAACCATAGGCTCTGCTTTTAGTTTTGGCCGAATTTTGCTGCTGACAGTTTCTTCAAATTTCTTAACATTACTTTTAACTTTCTTGAGTTTGTGTTTCTTCGTTTCTTCCACATATCGAGGTGGACTTGAAGAGTCAAAAATTGGAGTTTCCTTAGCTTTTGTTTGTAACTTTTGTTTTGCTGCTAATAAATAACTGACAAAACTGCCAGTTTTAGGCTTTTTAGCTACAATTGTCTCGGTGGCTGTAAGTTCTCCACTTGTTGATAACAATTTTTTTGGTCTTCCAACTTTACGTTTTTTCGAAGAAGATAGGAAAATTTTTTCTGGTGACGAATCACTGAAATCAGGTCCTGAGGAGTAGTACGATTCCTTAATATTAGATTTGTCTTCGCAGTTGATTGCATTGTTGGTCACTGATTGGATGCTATTCTGATTAGTGATAGCGCATAAAGTGGGAGGTTTTAGTAATTCACACTTATTAGGTGTGACAGGTACATTCATTTTATCCAATATAGGTGGAGGAGTTTCGTCTCTTTCGGAAAAAGTTGATTTTTTTCTTGACTTGATCTTTTTCGATTCCTTTTCGTCGAGCGATTTTCTCTTGGGCTTTAATTTATTTAATTCCTTTTGTTTTTCCTTGTATTGGCGTTGTAAATCTGCAAGTTTCATTCTCATGTTAAGCTCTAGTAAGTTCATTTCAGGCCAATCATCTTTTGTAAAATTTGTCTGTGATTTACTTGCAATAAACTTTCGAACTTCTTCTTCGGATTCGCGAGACTTATAGGTTCTATGAATACCTTCACAAAAACATTTATTACCGATATTACTTTCACTGCAAGTGTCCTGTTCACTGGATATTTCTTTACTTAACCATTTTTTGGTGCGTTCGAATTCGCGTCTACTTTTACGCTCTTCGTGTCGTTTTCGATGTTCACTTTTAAATTTCTTTCTCTTAAGAAAGTTTTCATCCGCATGCTTAGCTTTTCGTTTCTCTCGTTTACTATCGCGATTTTTGGATGTTTCTTTCTGAGCATTATTAATAACTTCTTCGTTAAATCTTTGCTCTGCTAAAGCACATAATAAATCTAAACCACCTAACTTATCATCCACAGCATTTATAATCACAGCTTCAGTTTCTTTATCTTTTATTGACATATCTTGAATTCCTTGCAAAATTTTGTCCTTCTGCTTTTCATTGCCAGTCTCTGTTTGTTCTAACTTAATGGATATGTTGGAGTGTTCCCTAATTTTTTCGAACTCAACTATACTATTAGAAAGTAACTCAAGGCCACTTAGATCGGGTTTTGAAATTTGGACTACGTTTGTATTTTCTTCATTATTATCAATAACAATTTGAGATTGTGTGGAAGCATCTAATATTTCTTCGTCGCATTTAGAAGATTGCGATGGTTTTTCAGGTACAATAACAGAGTTATCCTCCACTTTTTCTTTTGTTATCATTGCTTTGGCATCGGGTACAGCTTCACATATTGTGTTAGATGTATTATCATCTTCACTATATAATGGTGCGTCTGTTTGGTTACTTGCGTCTTGCACTCCTGGAGACTCATCTTCAATTGGGAGGTTAATTTCTGGTGGCGGTGTTAAGTAACTAACCGGTGAAGTCGCTTGAGATCTGTAGGGAGTTTCCGAAGACGAGGTTTGAGATAAAACTAAATTTGTAGGATGTTGATAAATAACGTGGGTAGTAACTAAAGGTGCCATGTTTTGTTCTGAAAAAACTGTACCCGTATTACTACTTATTGTGCTCGCTGCTTGAAGAGTTTTACTTTGGTCCAAAGTTGCAGAGTCCGTCTCTATTTTAATAAGAGTCGTAGCTGGAATTGGTAGTTTTCGTTTCGAATCTGTAGTTAATGCTAATAGACGAGTACTATGTGTTTGTGTGTGTTGATGTAATGTAGTACTAGTTGATAAATAATCGGAAGACGTAGAACCAAGTAGTTGAAGTGGAGGTGGAGCCAAAGGTGGTATGAACAAAGAAGGCGATTGATGATAGCTAGGCCATACCACTGCTTGTTGAAGGTGTTCTGAAAAAAAAGCACTTAATAATTTTATTGTCAAAATAAATTGGTGCAGGTTTGTTGCATAACAATTCTAAGAACCTATTAAGAAGTGTGACGTCATCGACTACATATTTCTATGTGACTAACCAGAAATTACTCAGATGTTTACATTTTCTTGTTTGTTTTGAATTAGCAATAATGTAAATTAGTATTGCTGAAAAAACCCATAAAAGTAAATGAATGTTTTTAAATAACGTAAATAGAAGAGAAAACGGACTATCAATCAATAACTAGATTATTTCATCCGCATTATATAAATATAAAGTAGGTAGGTGCACGTTTTCCGCCTAAAATATTATGTAATTAATTGCGGTGAAAATAAATTAATGAATTGATAAGAAGAAAAACCTTGGAAATTCTAACACGAAACATAATTTTCGTTTAAAACATTTTTAAAACCTCAGTATCCAAAATAATATTTAAAACTTAATAAAATATCAAAAAATTTCGTAACTTACAGTATTAATAATTTTTAAATATTTATGTTAATAATAATTAGTCCCTCCCCCCCAATTAGCTTGTGTTTGTTTGTGATCAGCCCTTTCCTAGGGAGGCAAGTCGTCCAAGTTGACGGCTTATTTTGTCTTCCTATTCTGGAGATAAAACCGGAAATAGTTACCAAAAGTGAATTAATCATGAAAATATTCAGTAGGAAGTAATTTTAAATTCTTTAAACAAAAAACAAACCCAAAATAGTTATTTTATTTATGCGCGACATTGATAAGAAGAATGAAACTTTCCTAGTTATTTTATAAAAACAATTAATTTTTTATTCACCCGACATCTAGTTACTCACAAAAGTATTCAGACGCTCCTATGTTAGCAATGTAAATTGTACTTTTTGAAAACTCTTTTTGGCATATAAAAATCGCTTTTACAAAATTACATTTCAGACATTTTTTGTAGATAATTTCATTCCGTCATTTTTGTTTCCATACATTTTTTACCGAGAGTGACTTAAAGCAGTCACGGTAAAAATCCCATGGGAATCCCTTGAGAAAACCATAATAATCCCATAAGTGCATTTTTCATTTTAATAAAAAGTTTACCGAGTCTGCTTTAAGTCATTCTCTGTCGAAAACGAGGCGACAAAACAAAAAATGTATATGAACAAAAATAAAGACAATGAAATTTGCGACAAGAAACGGCTAATAAGTATTGCTGTAAAAACGATTTTTGTGTGATAAAAACAGTGTTCAAAAGGAACAATTTACATTGCTAACATAGGAGCGTCCGAATACTTTTGCGAGTAACTGTATTAAAATTACCAAAAAAGGTATGCCTAAAAATAAAAAAAAAATATTTTTTGGTAACTCCAAGCACCTTTTATAGAATAAACAGGCTAATCATATTAAATAGTATAATATGCTTGATAAAGCATAAAACTTTCGAGTCGATACTATCTTGTTTAAATGTTTTGGTTTAACTTTAATGACAAATCATTAAAAGAGAGTTATTTTTAAATTTGAATTACGAACTACCTACATAATATATTAAGTTATTTTTAATATTTCTTAAAATAAAAAGCTTAATTTACCACTGAAACTGGAAAGCACACTTTGGTTTTCCAAAGCATCGGGATTTATTTGCTCATTTTTTAAAATTGAGTGAGACGAGTTAATTTTTAAATGTAATTTAATCAATCCCAGACATTTCTATACGTAATCGCACGTGTTCATTAAAGTTAATTAAAAAATTGACTCGTTGCACTCATTATAAAAGAATGAAAAAATAATTCCCGATGCTATTTCCATGACCGCTGCTGTATATTAAATATCATACTTCAGAAAATTAATTAACAAAGTAATAATACAATAACTGCTTTAGGAGATTCCACTCTATTTAATAGTTCTAGGTTCAAATAGTCAACGAAATAAAGTTATCAAACGCTTATAACAAAAACAATGTATAAATTCTCGTGAATATCTTTTAACCCTTTATTGTCCAAGCACCCAATATTTTTAAGAACTATTTGGGTTGGAATAAAAGTTTTTTCAGAAATTTTGTTATGTAATTATTAATTTCTATTTAGTAATGTCCTATTAGTTGCATTCAAGCACCTAAAGACAAGTTCTAATTTCTAAGCGCAGTGTCCTTCCGACTAATCAGTGTGTTGTTTCGACCAATTTTTTCATTTATAATGGCAAGACGAAAGCAACTTACTGTGAAACAACGAAGTTCTATCTGTACTTTCAGCAAAGAAGGCTTTAGTGAGCGAAAAATTGCCAAAAAGCTCGAAATTTCGTGTAAAGGTGTGCATCACACTATTGTCAGAAAACGAAAAACGGGCACTAACAAAAATAAGAAAAGGATTGACCGACCTAAAGCTACAACAAGCGATGAAGGCAACTACATTACAATATTATCAAAACAAAATCGAAGTTTAACAGCTCCACAGATCACCGCAGCATTGAATGAAACTCGTAAAGAGTTAGGTTCAAGTGCTACTGTTAAGGGACGTTTACTGTCTGTAGGTCTAATTGTTAAGAGGATGTTTAGTCGCCAAAAAACCAAAACAAACACAAGCAAAACAGACTAAATTGGGCTAAGGTCACAAAAATTGGACGATAAAACAGTGGAATCAAGTGTTATGATAGATGAATTGAAAGTTAAAATATTCGGTTCTAATGGACGGGTTTTTGTGAGCCGTATAAAGAATGAAAGGGCTCAAAAAGATTGTTAAACATGGAAGTGGAAATGTAGTGGTTTGAAGGAATTTTGGTGACAGTAAACCTGGCAGCCCGATCAAAATCGACGGGAAACTAAACAAAGAAGGCTATCTAAATATTTTTCAGGAACATTCCATACCGTCTGGGGATAATGTTATTGGTACAAATTTCGTTTTTCAGCAGGAAAATTAGCCAAGCACTCTTCGAAATTATGCCAAGGGTTTTTAATATTCAAAGAAACCGAAAATGTTCTGAAAATCATGGAGTGGCCGTTCCAATCACCTGATCTGTCTCCTATTGAGTTGGTGTGGGATCAACTAGACAGGAAAATTAATAAATAGATGATAGAAATTTGTGCAAGTAATAAAGAATAAAGGTAGTCATTTCGATAAAGCAAGAATTTAATTTAAAATTGGATAATTACGTTATTATAATAGATTAAAAATCTATTTTTCGATATTTTATTTTGATTTTATAAGTTTTAATTTAAATAACTAAATATTTCTTTTTTTTTTTATGGTTACACATAATGTGAATTTTTTTACTGTTTCCAAACTTTTTAACGGTAGTGTATGTGTTTAAAATGGCATATCTTTTATGTCTACCTTTTTATTGTATTGCAAGCATCAATCCTATTAAAGTTATTGGTGCTTGCCAGCTCTTACAATGCAATATAAATCTATCTAAACGGGACTTAACTAAGGACTTTCGTGTATAACCATAAGATGAACGACTGTTTATTTACCTAAAGTAAATTTATTATTTTTATTATTATTTACCTAAATAAATAAAGTATAAAGCCTACTAAAAGTGCCTCCGAACTTTTCGGCCACCTTGGTACGTAATATACTATTATAAAGATAAATAAAAAATTAACCTTTTGTATTTAATTTTTTATGCATTTGTACAATGCTCAGAACTCTAAATATGCACCATTTGGTGCATGTCTATACAGTGGACGCCGCTTAATGTGATAACAATAACCGATTGATAACAATATACAAAAAGATATTTTTTTACACAAAAGTAGTTGCAAAATGCTCAATTGTAGTACTGCATTCGGCATTCATCTGGCTAATTTTTGGCAACTTATCTAAAAATGAAATCGAAACTTTCTGCTATAATACACATGAGTCAGTGATGAATATGTGATGTCTAGGTAATGAATATGTCCGGGTGGTTCCCCGGTTTGTGTACAAAATTTAAAAAAATGCTTGTAACGGCAAACAATTAAACTCCATTTTCAGTGGGAGAAAACAATCTTAAAATAAATAATTGATAACATAAACCGAATTGTTTATTATAATAAACGATGTTTCTCAGCCCGTTCTTCGTGAAATACCTGAATAATAACATTAACCGTGCTTCCAATAAGCGGCCTCCACTGTATGTAATTCTATCTTCAAGTATTGTGTACATTTTTTTGAACACCCTGTATATCGTATTTTTTATATTTATGCATTAATATTTTTGAATAAAAGATTATATTGTAAATTACCTGCACAAGTTTTTATAGAGGAAAATGAGATTTAAAAGTGGGCTGTGAGTAAATAGGTTGAGAAGCACTGGTTTGCAAAACAAAATAGTGTTTATACAAAACGCGTAATATTAATAATAATAATTACGATTAATTTAAAAATTTCGTATTCCCATTAATAAATGTGTAGTGTTAAGTTTAAATAATTATGTCTCTAAATTTCCAATAGTTTATAACAGTAACAATCAACTAATACTGCTTAATGAAACACATTGTATAATAAAATTGTTTAAAAGTTACTTTTTGAAAAATCAAAACAAATAATTAGGTAATACTTATGCAAATTCTTCGTTTCGGATTGTATCAAATTCACTGTCAACGTAAATTAATATTCCAGAAACTAAATAATGCAGTTCCAATAGCACAGTAACCTTGTGACGGTAGATAATACAAAAAAATAATAACAATAAAAGTATATTTTTACGTATCGATGTACTACTACGCAATATTTTATTACAAAGCAACCCCTCCAAAGTTGACATTTCATTAAATGAAACCCCACTATAGTTTACAAGTCCATAATTAATAAAAACGAAAAGCTTTTAAAATATTCAACTTAACCACATCTACCTACTTGATTTTTTATTACTGCTGTAATCGAGGCACTGCATTAAAATATCACACGTATAAAATAAATGTATTATTAAATTACCAAAAGTAAACTAAGCACTTATTAAACATGGTAGCATGTTTTCAAGCTGAAGGGTAAATACTATACATATTAAACTTGGGCGGTTACCTATCCTGCATCCCTCGCTTCCGTTCACGGCGTATTAAAACAGCGGCGTAGAATAAAGTCACGACAACTCCACGAATTAGTAACACGTAAAACTTCGTTTATTGAATTTTTAAAATAAATAATATCGATTTCTAAGAACTATTAAAACCGCAATAACTTATGAAAATATATGAATACATTAACGTTTAATTAAAAAAAACAACTAAATGTTATTTTTATGGAATAAACGCGGCAAGCTACCGGCTGGCCTAGTCAGTGCCACCAGCGATAACTAAGATTTACGCGGTAAAATTAAAATTTTACAATATAGATGTACTTATTAAATTTTGTAAACTTGTGTAGCATGAACACCCTCGATCGAATTTTTGAAGTTTATTGAGAACTTTTTATAAATTACTTCCTATTTTATAAATAAATCAGTTCAATTTCCGGTTACGGGTAACCTCTATATCTAATCTCTAAAACCGATCTGTAAAAATATGAACGTACGGAAACGACAACTAAAACTAAAACAGGTTACGATTTGTACCTTCGTAACTAGATATGTATAACAAAATTTTAAAAATCTGCAAAAAAATTGAAAGTACTGCGACATTTTAAAAAAAGTACCATGTGAAAGGAATACTTCTAACCAAAAATTATTTATACAAAAGTATATTGCGTAACAAGCGTGGAAAACGATACTTTGTGTGAAGTAATCTAAAGTAAAGAAATTTCATGAACGTACGAAAGACACTCAGCAAGTTCTTCTTTTCTCTGTTTTCTTGGCAAATTACTTCAGTGGATTGCCAAATGTCAGCTAAGCTATTGACCCACTTCCGCGCTTGATGAACGTCGTGTGTTAGGTCCTCCTATTACATTAATTAGAAAAAGTCTTCCGCAAGAACAACAACTCTCTGTACACCAAAAATGATCAGGTCTTACTCTAAGCTGTACCAAGGCAAGTGAATAATGAAAGAAAAGAAACCAGTTTGTATTGAAGCGTTAATAGAGTTAACCAACACTCCAGAAAGTGTAGTTATCGTAGTCTTCAAAAGAAGAACGAGAAAAAATACAGAGCACTCGAAAAACCATCGATTTCGTCAGAAGATGATGTTCTATCGTCTGATGTACGACAGGGTATAAATCTCAAGATGACCAGGAATTCAATAAATCGAGAAAAAGATTATGGCAGGAGCAATTTCTTTAAATGGCCCGAAAATGAGGAAATAGGCGAAGAAGTGATAAACTACTAATAGTAGTGAAAACACCCCTTGGTTTAAACGTGTTTAAAGCCTACCTGAAAACATTAGTCCAGGCTCCTATAATGTAAAATTTTAATTTTCGGATTTTCAAAGCTTTCTAATTGTAGTGACTATATTTAACTTTTCTTTAATAATAATGAGTAAATACTATTACTTCTCACGCCAACTTTCTTTCACACAACATTTTTTATTTAGCATTTTAGCTCGTCTTCCGCGCAATTTAGGATCTTAACTAAAGGATTAAGCCCATCTTAAAATATTTTAGCAAAGATATGGATGTTTCATTTGCTTCAATATTAATTGTAGTAGTAGCTTGGAATTGCTACTCAAGTTCAAATTAAAGATGTATTTGCGACGGGATTCAAATTTAAACTCTGGGTAGAAAACTTTTAAGTGTCTTCGTCTTTGAACTAAACATTTTTTTAAGTAATTTAATTCCTAGATGCTAACAAATTATTTGCGCTGTGGTTTATTGGATTTCACGTTAAACTGTTTACGCTTAGTCAATAAGTAACAGCTACTGAATTGTAATTGTGGTTCATCTTTTTTGCTAGTTAATTCGATTCCTAAACTTTTCTGATTAATATTAAATATTATTATATTTACCTATTCCTGTTGTTGGTAACAGCAATAATTGTCCAGTTGTCGGATCTCGTATTAACTGAACTCCCATCGGTGGTACAGATAAGGGTACCATTGGTTCTACAGGAAGGGCAGCTAAAAGAGAAATACTAATTAATAAATCAATAAAATAACAAGAAACAATAAATGTGCAGTTTTCTTTATCGTAAAATGATGTGATTTCGAACACAGTTGCATAAAAACGATCATGAAATGAAATAAAAAATTGCTCTTTCGACTAATTTAATTTTAAATGATCTACATTATGACTAATAAAGCATTTTAGTAAAATTATTTCAATACTTGTATAAATTTATTTTATAACATGATTTCATTTAAAATGTAATGATATAAGCCAATAAAACGAAGACTTTTGAATTATTACTGTTTATAGTTCCCGAACCAGGCAGAAGTTCTGTAACTTTTTCATTTCAAAAATTTATCTATTTACCTACTAACTTATTATTTTACTTCAGGATAAGTCTGAACCACGGTTAATTAATTTTTTAAATGTAGAAAAACATTCCCAACAAAAAGTGTTTAAAAAACATGTGCACGAGACTATGACACTATGGATTTTCCAACTTTGCTTAAGATGAATTTTACACCTATGAATCTCCAACTCTCTAATACTACACAACCGAGGTATTTATTTACGATATGTTTATTATTGTAATGTAAATCACTTGAGGGTGAAGGGTAGCATTTTAATATTTTATTCAAATGTAACAGATATTAAATTTTCATAGGCACGAATGCTTACAAATTCTATTAAGGATAACAAAATTGTTTCAAAAAAAACTTTTATTTACTGGAAATAATAATTGATATTACTAATTGATATTGTAATAAGATGATAAATAAATTATTATCAACTTGAAAACCGATCTTTTTACTTGTTTTACTTCCGGAACGTAGTTAGAAACCTAATTCTGACTAAAAAGGAAATTATATAACCTCCGCATTTTTTGTAATTTTTGCCACTTATTGTACTGAAAGTTTAGCCCTTCAATAAGAACTCCTCAAAGCAGTAGGGCCAGATGGCCAGAAATTTTCGAGAAAATCGACTTTGAAATATTGTCGAGGGAGTTTGAAGACAAGATGTGAAACAATTAACAAATAGTTTCGTAGCACCGAGACTAACAAGTTGGACTAGGAACCAGTGGATCCAGGGTTCTATTCCCACCTTCGCTATTTATTTTTTTTTTCTCTAGTGCATGTTCACGTCATTTAATTATTATAAAATTGATTAAATTTATTTATTTTACGATTGATAGAAATAGCAAACATGATGTGGCTAATAAAGCCATGCAACTGACTAGATTTTAATAAGAAATAAAAAGTTAATAAACCAACATATCCTAAAACTACATATTTTTATCCCAAAATACATTTTCAACAGTTTAGTATTTATTGAAGTTACTGAAAAGTTATCATGTCTGATATTTATCCGTTAATTTGCCTGACCCCTCGACGAGGGCTGAAGACACCGTCGAAGATAGTCTGTGAAGTGAAATCGCTAAATTACGCATGAAAGATGCTTTTGTGTACTACGAGCATTTACTTAAGGAAAATAATACGCACTAGAGAAAAAAAAAAACTAGCGAAGGTGGGAATAGAACCGTGCACCCACTCAACTCGTTAGTCATGGTGCTACGAAACTATTTGCTAATTGTTTCACATCTTGTTTTCAAACTTCCTGGACAATATTTCAAAGTCGATTTTCTCGAAAATTTCTGGCCATCTGGCCCTACTGCTTTGAGGAGTTTTTATTGGAGGGCTAAACTTTCAGTACAATAAATGCGGAGGTCATATAATTCCCTTGTAAGTAGCTAGAAATTGCTCTATAGATGACACCGTCGCTTCGCACAGCCACTGATAATAAACCGTTTCAATCTTGATATGTAATATACTATTATTAGTATAAAACCCATTTACTTAGGCTGTTATGCAAAAAATAATATCAATACCGACGAGAGACATCGGAGATCCCTTCCTTGTAAGAATCACACATAGAAGAGATTGCGATATTATATTCATGGTTTTAAATTCCAGACCCTGTTATTATTGAAAAATTTTCATTGCGATTCTTTTAAAAATTATATAAACTTAACTGCAATTCTTCCAATTCAAATTGGCAATTCGATATTATTGATTATTAAATATAAATATAGAGCTGAACTAATTTTGATAATGGTGGGTAATATATGGGAATAATTCCATAGCAAGTTCAAATAATATTATACCGTCACGTGGTCGTTTAAAAAGTTGATTTTTTAAATGCTCTTGGCAAACAGACTTCGACTGGTTAAGTTGCTATAATGTAATAATCCTCCAGTTATGCAACATTCATGTAAGAACGAAGTCAGTAACCTCGGGCAAAACGTGATCCCAAATTTGTTTTGCAAATTTTAAAGTTTAACATGACATGTGGATTATATTTATACGAAATAAATAACTGATAATGCTATTACTTCAGCATGCTCATTCTGAAGTTTTCATGTTTCATGCAATTCAACTTGTTCTTGGTTAATTTAAAAAAAATATAATAATTATTACCTATTCATAAATATTTGCGCGAAATAAAAAAACTTTTTTTGCACTATGATACTTTTTAATCTCAAAATAATAAAATAAATAAATGGTGGCGGTCAACCATTGTGATGGCAAGCTCTTTTATATTGCGTGCGCCCATCAGTATAATCAATTATTTTAAACATATAATTTCTAAAATAAAAATAAAATTCAAATTGACCCTAGAATACTGGACATTCGTAAATTTCACGACGTTTAAATATAAAATTACTATAACTGCAATAAATGCTCAGTATTCTATGTTTAAATTTGTACAGGACTTCGCACGTATTTTCAAAGCATTAAAAAATTTAATAAAACTTACAAAGTACGTATTTGATTTATGGTACAAGTTATGAAAAAAATAATTGACAAATCCTAATAAATATATGTCATTCTGTACATTATCAATACATCACTACATGCCAAAATTCAATTCCAGAATTTTTACGATTTCTTTTTGTTTCATTTATTCGAAACTTTTTAAAAGTTCTTTAGAGAGTTAAAGCAAACAAGGCAGAAATTGTTTAAATTTTGAACAAATGTTCGTTTAATGATCAAATGATTTAATTTTGAAACTTCAAATAATTCATCACCTAGTTTTGGAGAAAATTAATGGCAAAAATTTAAAACTTTTAACAAAAACTGTAGTAATTACCAAATTATTACCGATAAAAACTGAAAGAATTGAATAAAAAACCATTTTAGACGATAAACTGATTACGTAACAAAAACAATAACGTTTATTCATAATCGGTTAGTAATCGACCCATTACTAAATTTTAATAAGTTGGGAAATAATTTACTATTTACTTACGATTTCCAACCGGCGGAAATTTTTTTGTTTTACTTTCCGACCTGATAAAAAGTGTTTAAAAACATTAAAAAAATATGAAGTAATTTCTATTAATTTAGCATTTACTAACTGTTAATTGGTTTTGAATAAATAGTATACATATCTCATTACAGCCTTGCGCTTATATCTTAGCGCACGACTGTAATCCAGCATTTTCCACCGCTGTACGTAATACACTCTTACCACCCCGTAAAAAGAAAATAAAAATACTATCAATTATTTCGTAGCGAAATATAGTTAAACTACATGGCAACAACGGTTCCGCATCTGCCAATTTTAAATAATCGAAACGTTTTTGTTTTTTATGACGTTCTCCAAATTATAAATACAGGCATATTAATTACATAACTATCTATTAGTATAATAGTACTTATAGTTTCATGTATTTTTATTACTTAACATGTAATTTATAGAAAACATTTAGAGCTATGTACGTAGTTATTGCTAGATCTTCACGAAAATTTGAATATTGTTTAAGTTAATTAATCTCAAACAGATTATTATTAAAACAGAATATATCTTGTCATTTATGCAAAATAATAATATATTTACTTAATTTTGAACCTAATATGTTAATAAACTTAATTATTCTGATTGCATAATTTCAGTTGGTGCAGTTGGCACTTGGCAACCTTTTCCATGTACTAGCATCGACTTTTTCCCATTAGAAACTAGAAACGACTTGCCAATCTCCTTAAACAAAGTTTTTTGCATATAAGGCCATAATTGCAGAATATTCCCATTTGTCAACAACTTCACTTAGTACATTTTTACTATAATGCTTTCAAGACCGACTTGTACTAAAACTAAAAATCTGTTTAAGTTGTTGTTCTATCAAGCAAGTCTTAATATAATAGAAAAATATTAAATTGAATTTAAAAAATGTTGACTCGTTATACTTCGTGGCCTACTTGTATTGGAATTTTGAAAATCTGTAACTCTGAACATGTCATAGTTTTAGGAAGGTTCTATAATTTTATGAAATTTATATCTTTTACCTTATAAATTCAATGTCCACTTAAAACCGCTTTTCTATAAATCCAAAAAGGTATACGTGCTAACTTGATAAATTTTAATATTTATTTATATATTTATTTAATGAGCCAAACACATGTGATTAGTAGGTAAGTTTCAATAAACTCGAAAGGTAATAGAAGTGTTGTATGTAGGTATTCAATTTTAATAAAATTTCAATACAGTTAAAGAAAAATATAATTTCACATTGTTATTACAATTTCATAGTATAATTCATTGCATACAGCCAATTTTAATACTGCATTGTTATATAATAGTGGTTGACACAATAAGTAAACGAAGAAACAGATTACTGAACTCTCGATTTACCGCACTAGCTTGACAGTTCGTGCAAATGTGCCTACTTGTTCTATAATTTCTTCCTTTTCCAACTCGTTGTGTAAACTACCATTATTTAACATTTAGATTGCTACATATTAACATATAATAGTAACAGATTCCATAAATTGGGGAGAGAAATTAGAAGATTGCAAAAACTATATAAAATTTTATTTTGCTTTAACCGCGTTCAAAGTTGAATGAAAAGGTGAATAAATACATAACTTCGTTAATTACTACATTAACTAAATGATATCAAACATAAATCAATCAACAGCAAATGCTTTAACAAACTACCAGAAGTTAGTTCATTATAGTAATATTTATTACTTATTATCGTAACATTGGCGCGAGTTGAAACTTAAAACGAACATTAAAATTAGTTTTTTTGGTGTCAGGTATTTTTGACTTAAGATGGAAAACCTCTATTAGGTTCGGCAAACCCAAAATTAAATTTTATTAAATGAAAATTCAGTTCTTATTTTTTAAATTTATTTTTTAATACTAGACTTTAATTTAAAGAATACGGGTTTGGTCTGGTGCGTAAGTGCGTTAACTGCTAACGAGGCGAACCCCTAAAGTGTAACTTGAGAATACTTTAGTACTTTTTCAAGCTACCAAAGCTTGTCCCAATCCTAGAGTTTAATAATTATCCCCCATATTATACTATATAGTAGCACTACAACCCAAAGTGGGTTTTGGCTGACCACTTCATTTTATGAAGACAAATTACTTCGGTGGTTTGCCATTGCCCCTCGAGAGAGAACGGTTAGAATAAAGTTATTGCTCCACTTGGGCTCGAATCAGAGATTTTTGCTTGGTATCCATGTACTTAAGTATCAGACCTTAACCGTCCTCGATCACCCATATGTGTGAGAAGATAAAATTTTAAAATGAGCCCAGGGGGTTTTGTAAAATGTTCCACGCCCGAAAAATAGAAAAAAAACGACAATATATAAGAACCCCAACTCATAATTTATTTAATCAAACAAATACATATATTTTAAAGCTAAAGTCGTTAATTTAATAATAATTGAAACTCGCGAGTTTGTTTCAAGTTCGCGGTTCAAATCCTGGTCACGTCAGAACACTGCCGGGTTCTGAAGCCCAATATCGATCTGTGAGCTATAGGTAAGGCAACAGAAAACCAACCCATTAATTATATTTCCTAGTAAGTCATTTTGGCTTCTGCTAAGTTGATCGCCGATGCACTGCATAATGTATTGGACCCGAAGAAAACCATTTTAAAACTACGTAGAAGAAAACTTAGAAAAGCTACCCAATACTTCAAAAGTTAACCGATTTTAACATATAAAGTTGTGTGCCCTAATTATACAGAAAACTTACAACTATTATTATTAGAATCATAAGATAGCGACAATGTCGCTGTGGTGAAACGCGGCAATATAATAAACAACGGGCGGCAGTATATAAATAAGTGTTTTTGATTTAGAAAGAACGTAGCATTTGCCCTCAAAACTCACCTAGGTAACTTCACCTTAATAAATTTCATTACTGATTTTATTTTAAAAACAAAGAAAGTTTCTTGTCGATGAAAAGTTGGAAGATTGAAATATTTTTAAAACTTTTTTAATGTACTTTGTGATTTTGTGTTTACGTTGCTTTTTATTGATTTTTTATAATATTTTTTAATAATGTTGTTTCTTTTATAGTAAGTACGAGTAGTAGTCTCTTTTATTAAGATTTTTAAAATAACTAGGGAAACCGGAGATGGTTGTCACTCGGGTTGTTATCACTAGAGCCCGGATTTATAAGCACTTATAATTTCAAAATAAGCGCTTTAAAAAGTTTTAAAAAACAAAGAAAGAAGTCCTATAAAACTCAAAATAAGCACTAAAAAGCAAACATCAAAATGTAATTTTTATTACATATTACACATTCGTTAAATAATTATAAAAAAATTAATCATCATATATTTTTCCAAATTTTTCATTATGAAAGATTGTCGTCTGTCATTTAACACCTGCTTATGAATCGAAAAACTTTGATCGACATCAACCGACGTAATAGGAGTCCATTTGGGTTACTTCACGATTTGAACTTTTTTCTATGCACTATTGGAAAGAGAACACTTTCCTAAGCATATTACAATAAAAATTATGTAGAATTAGGCATTAGTTTTCGAAAAATCGACATTTTAAAATTTGCAATTTAGGGGACGCGTAAAACTCAACATAGCTTTTATATCCCACACTCCGTTGCACCTCCAAAGTTTTTTTTGAGATTATTTATAATTTTAACCGATTCCACTAAAAGCAAATACCTTTTCTCCACATTTTCGATGGATTATGGAACGTATGAAAAGTTAACTTTAGTTAATAGTAGGTATAACTTAATTGTTTTGGAATTAATGTATTCTTAAAAATTTTTTTTGACATTCTTTTATTGCTGCCGACTATAATTCTGACAATTCAGAAACAATAATCTTAGAAAATTTTCAAAATTTGTTCCATAATATATGACAGCATTGAGTCACGTTCCCTACCTGTAAGCATTGGTTTGGAAAGTAGAAGTGTGATCGGGAAAATTTTCTTTAAAAGCTTGCACTCTTAAAGGCACCTTTACAAAAATTCTTTTTGCATTTGAAATTAAGAAAATTTAAGACAAATTGTTTCAGCAACACGATAACCCATGTGTCAGACATGTACTGTAAATTAAATTTTCATAAAATACTTTGAGTTCTGTTCCAGATTTAATCATGTACTCCGTAGGTCATTAAAAACACATTAAAAAAGCTCTAATAAGCACTAACATGCGTTTAAGCAAAATCTGGAGAAAAAAGCAAAAAAAGCACTATCAACATTAGGTCAAATCACTGCAATTTTTAAGAAACGTCAAGATCCAAAAGAAATATCTTCTGCTTATAATTTAGAGCAATAAGCAAAAAGCTTAGAATCCGGGCTCTAGTTATCACCGTTCGATTTATTCGTCTGTATGGTTAATAGCAAACTTTAAGGTTATTTGCGAAATAGCTGTTCGAGGTTGGCATTAGGGTTAAAAAGTACTCATTATATTTTGCGTTCGATATGATAACTTATAATATTGGATTATAAGTCTGCGACACAAACGCCGCGATAAATATAACAATAAAAATCATACAATATCGCGTGTCGCAAGCGTAGTCAGCTCCATTTCAATACTATAATAAATTATTACCACCTGGATGCATCTTTTGTAGTGGCATACAGGTCACAAACGTGACCTTGATCTATATAGAAAATAAATCTTTTGTTTTATTGCATTTACTTTATTCTGCACTCTTTTAGTAAAATTTTGTTAATTGGCGCCCGTCATCATTGTCCTTGTGAAAGCAATACAAAGCTCACACGAGGTTTACATAAAATGAAGCGGTTTTAGTTGTCATTATATGTTCTAATATAAATATGACAAATTTATAACAGAAAATTCAAAGTAATCGAAAGTCTTCTTCTGTTTTTTTTTTTAATTTTATTTAAAATAACCAACCCCACACAGTATGTGTGTTTACCTCAAACTGTGGATGGTTGTCATCACACGCAAGGTCTTTATTAACAAGCAGTGAGATGAGTGTTAATTTTTTTTCAGCTGCTTAAATATGTTAACGGTTTAACAATTACCAATTGAATGATACCCATATGAATAATTAACCGAACACTAATTTAATTACAAAAAAGTGAGACAACCATACCCGGGTCTCCCTGCTACCTGTATACCTATTTTATTTTTTTTTACTTTTTTTAATTAACATTAATAGTTACCGCAAATCAGTGTGTAAGTGATACCGAAACTGCAGTCATGTAATGAACTATGCCAAACACGTTTTTGTCAACCATCTTCATTTATTCCTATGCGAAAGGAGCTTACATCTACAATTGATCAAAGTTAAAGATTCGGATATGTATTGAGAAAGAAGAATCTATGACAAATCATATGATGAAAGCCATTTTACTTATTTGAATTATCAAATACAATAAAAATGTTTTTTTTTCTAAAAAAAATTAACATTGTTTTATTGCATTGTGAGTTTGGTTACCTAATAATAGTGACGTCATGAGTAGGCAAGTTTCCATATTTATTGTAAAATTCTTGCAAAAAAAATACTTATAAATTGCTAGTTACCTACGGAATAAACGACAAACGTCGTTGATTTTATAATTATGTGTCATTTTGAATGACCCTAGTTGGTAAAATGACCGTTATTGAATTTTATAATTTTTTTCGAAATAATTTTTAATTATACAGTAGTCGCCGCTTATTGGAATCACAGTTAACCCTCTACGGTAGCACTGGGACGATTTCGTCCTAAGCGAAATTTCACTTGTGAATTCCAAGTAAATCGAAAAGGATAAGGGCGCTGGTTTTCTATCTAAAAAAACTTAGTACGGGTGGTTTCTTGCAAGTGTTATCTAGCCTCCTTCGGCCAGTTAGTTCTTGAGTTACAGTGATATAAATTTGTCAACCGGACAAAAACGTCCCAGTGCGACAGGCGTGTCAGTTATAGTGCAGTTTAAAAGTTTTGTTTTTTTATCCAAGAGGCTTCTAATAGCGCATTAAAGTTTGTAAATAAATATTTTAATTATCTGAACATATTTTAAGCCCTTTAGAAAATAAATAAACGTTTTAGGTTACTGTCAGTTAATCCACTTCACGATTTCAAATTTTTCGTTTGCACTATAGGAAAGAGGACAATTTTCTGAATATATTTTATAATTTTTATAATCTTTTATTTTTTGCCTGATAAAGAAATTGAAAATAAGTTTATGTAACAAAGACTTTATGTTAATTTTTTTAAACAACTCTAAAGATCAAAGGCAGCCAGACTCCGGTTCAGAGGGGGGGGGGGTAAATTTGATAATTCCCCCCGGTTGCTTCGATTTATTATTCTGTGATTGTTTACCTACGTTCCAAACATTTTCAACTTCTATTGTAACATAACTTACCCCTAGATTTATGCATACAAATTTTAAATATATAGTATAGTGTGTGGTTGGTTGCATACTCAAGAACTTGATCTATTATAATGTAAAATGTATAATAATAGATATTACAATTTAGATAGAAACTTCATTTGCCCTCCTACTGTGCCTTCAGAGATGCAAATGAGTAATGGTTCCATAGACAAAAGCATATGATAGATATTGGTGAATTAATATTAACATAATATATTACATTTTACACCCACGTGTTATTACAGTAGACGCCGGATATTGAAATCAGGTTTTTTTTTCAAATCAATAAAATTTAAAAAGTGCAAAAATGATCCAGCTCCTAGATGCAATTTTGTACCAGCAACCACATTACATTACATAAAGCGCGTAGTTAATGTTCATCAAGATCGGATTTTTGAAATTGTAATTTAAAAATTTGAAATAAATTTTTTATGTTCACAAGTGCACTCACCAGGATATTGCCACAATGTAGGTGTAGCTATGGTGGAATTATGTGAACCTCCTACAGACCATCCCGCTAATCCTGCAGTGCGGTCTTCCGTGCATTGAAGTACTGCTCCGCCTCCTGCTACGCCTGTCGTTGTACTCGCAGCCATGCCTGTTGAAGAATCTGAAACAATAATTCGGATGCATTATGAAATTTTTTAAATTCATAATATGTGGTGTGCAGTTGTTGTGCACCCATTTGCAAATTTAAATTTTAACGTTATTTCCAACAGTTTATCGTCTTACCAATTTCAGATAATCTAGAAAATTCCTTGATGTGGGTCGTGGTATTAACGGTTGTAAGTAATCCGGTAGGTGGTAAAGATGGTGAAGAAACAATATCTTGGTGGTGAATTCGCTGTCTTGCCACAGCAATGCCAATTGGAATATTTCCTAAAAAAATTAAGCATCCTATTAAATTTCAATTCAAACTCTAAAATGCCCCAGATTCCTAAACCTTCAAAGACAATTTCAGTTGTGGGATAATATAATCCCAATAAATAAAATAAAAAGTAAAATGATTTTTAAACTGATTACCATTTTTATTCAAATAATACTCGATATATTTTTTGCATCTCGTTTTTTCAAAATAATAATTATTAATTCATAATTTAATGTAAAATCGGAAATAGCTTCGACTTTGAAAATTAAAATAGTTCAAAGAAAAACCCAAATTGTTTTATAATTTATAGGAATTTTGTCGTTATTTGTAATCAAATCGGAAAATTTTCAGTTTTTACTTCATATTTTAAATGCGCATTTATTTAAGAACAGTTGCAAAGTCAAAAGAGAAGTTTTCAAACTCACATTTTAAGTAAGCGCACTTTTCTTAAAAAAAAGAGCAACATTTTGACGCACTTATAATAGGTAATAAATTATATCATGTGTTGGCGTTTTTGTTTCAAATATGACGTGCTATATAGAAGGTCAGTTACCAATAGGGGGGGGGGGGGGGGTAATAAATGTAACTACCCCCCGTGACTTGAAGAACTAAAAAAACAATTAAATGCACACTACATTAGTAAATTTAAAAAATATATCTCAGTTTTTTGTAGTAAAATATTTAATTGCCTTTTGTATGGTTCCGCTCTTGGCTATTGAATTTAGCAAGCATATCAATAGTTAGAAGTAAAACCTCATCACATAGGATATTTTGAAAAATTTTAAAGTTGACATTAATTATTGTTAATTTTTACTAACCATTTGTAGTGGAGACCGACACATCAGAATGTTTCTGAGAAGGTGAAGTAACTTCAACCTTAATTACAGGTGATACACTTGTAGTAATTTCTGCAACTTGACAAGGCGTTGATCCGGGTTCTTTTTTTACATTTGCCAAACTCCAATCGATAGGATTTGTCCTACTGCACCCTGAACTTACTTCACTCGCTTTATATTTTACTGGTGAATTTTGGCAACTGCATTGCTTTTCCGATTTAACAGAATAGCATTTTTCTTCGCAACGAGTTTCGTGTATTTGATATTTCTTTGGAGATAAGGAAAAATCCGGTTGATGTATGATGATATTGGAATTATAGCCTTTAGTTAGTAATTCCAGCTGAGTTGCAGCTACTGGAGAATATGGAGATCCGGGTGGAGGAGTTGGTGATCCAAAGGTATACCCAGCTGATGAAAATAAAGATTCTGAAATTAAATAAAAGTGTCAAAAAATGTGCTAATTATATTTAAATATTTTATAATTTTTATACATATTTGATTTACTCGGTTATTAATAGTTTATAATAAATTAATACACTAATACAATAATTAAAATTAGGTATTTGTCATAGCTACGCAAACCTGATGAAGATGTTAAAAAGAATTTAGCAAGAAATCTACATTTTACGTAAAAATTTATTTAGCACGCTTTAATTATAAGTATTTACATATCTAGCATTTCTTTATAAATTCGATTTTCCCATATTTCTAATCGCCATTTTCAAAACTTTTATTTACCCCATAGGGGAGTAATTTATCGCCTTCCGAGCCGATTGTAAATGGATTAACGAGATTCCAATTCAAATAGAATACATTAACGAAATTAAAATTTTCAAATAAATACAATACAAAATTCATAAATACTGTGAATTTTTCATCGTTTGAAATTTATTGATTTAATGAAACTTACATTGCATTTTCATTATTGTAGGTAAATATTATGACTATTTTAGATTCTGTTTATGCATTACTTTAATTGTACTTTAAGTTATAGAATTTAATTTATGTAGGTAAGTATATTGATTGATATGATTTTTATTGCACGGTAAAATTTTTAATATCCAAATTAATCTTCATAAAATGTCCACATAGGTAAAAGTTTTAAATTTTACTTTATTAACCGAAAAATTGGAATAATGGAAATAAATTTGATACCGGTATGCATGTGCTTGGTTATCAACAAAATTTTGTCTTTCTTTGAATTATTTCAAATTAAAAGTTTATAAAAATTCTTATTATTATCCAATTAAATCCTAATTTATTAATTATATTTCACTCTTTGAATAGCTTTTTCTTTGATTTTCTCTATCTCCCAATTAACAAGTTTATAACTTCTGTTTTAATTTTCTTCTCAAAATCACTAGATTATTCTCCAAATTACGCTTTAATTCTATAAGTTTTTGTAATCAATTTTAAAGACATTTGTAAGATCGAACTTCTCGAATCTCCAACATCTTTAGAAGTCTCCGAAGTCTCCGCTAGTTTGTAAAATAAAATACAAATTAAATACTCCAACAAAAAATTAAATTTTACAAATTATCCCCCATAAATAGAAAATAACTTAAAAAAGTTTAGAATTTTTTAAGTATTTTTGTGGTATTTAGTAGCATGTGATGTTAAAATAATCAAACTTAACAATGTTTCAAAATTAACTTATTTAAATGTTAAAATAATAAAATTTTAACTATTAGGTAAATACATACTACGAAGAAAACATAATATTTAACGAAACCAAAATGACAAAAATTCACATTTAACAGGGTTGAACTTAGAATATTTAAATAAACAAAAAAATAAAATTCTGAAAAAATTACGCTATAGAAGTGGTAAAAATTACTTAAAAATAAAAAACAAAAAACAAAAAAAACCTGTAACATAATATAAGGCCCCTATTTTTACAACTTCTATAGCGTAATTTTTTCAGAATTCTATTTTTTTATTTATTTAAATATTCTAAGTTCAACCCTGTTAAATGTGAATTTTTGTTTTCGTTAAATATTATGCTTTCTTCGTAGTATGTATTATTTACTTAATAGTTAAAATTTTGATATTTTAACATTTTGTTAAGTTTGATTATTTTATCCCCCATATACAAAAAATATACTACAGTAAATTTGTTAATACATAATCGTTAATATCCAATAACTTCCTATACTCAACAGTTTGAGGTAAACCGTTTCCTGTAATATTTTAAATTAATGTCGTGCCTCGTGCATGTGTCCACTCCACAAGCGATTAGCACTTAATCTCATTCATCACAATCGTTAAGTTCCAAATTGAATAAATATTTTATTACTTTTAAATTACCTACTAATGAAGAAAAATGTCTTCGTAGATCAACTTGAAAAAACAATAATTTGGAGTAAATACAATTTCTGATTTCTTCTGTAACATCAAAATATAAAATATCTTGGCAGAATTATTTAAGTTTTTATATCGAAAATGTTTACACAGTAAGTAGCAGAAAAAAGAGATACTTATATAATATTTAAGCACCAGTGTGGCGACGTAAAGTATACCAAAATAGTTTAAGGAGCGGGAAACCACGGTTCCATTCCTGGTCGCGGCGAATACACTGTGCGATTCGATTATAGAGTTACATTCTCAATTCTTTTAGTATTAAATAACAATAATATTCGTAGAGATATTACTACTAATAAAATGCTCGTATAATTTTAATAAAAATTTTAATTTTTCCAGACGAACAAATGTTCTACATGGTACTATCATATTTAATTGGTGCAAACCGCAGAGTTGAAAATGCCAAGGCTGTAAATATTTTAATGTTTTTATTTATTAATTATTGCATAAATAATAATAAAAAACCGAATGTGATATTGCATAATTATATTATAGCGAAAAATTAAATTTTTAAAAATTAATAAAAATGAAGAGTATGTAAACGCAGGCAGTGGTTAAGAAATGGGGAAACGACAAAAAAATAACATTTTAAGTATGACTCAACCCTACGTAATACTTAAATACTACGGCGCATATGGGCATAAGTGTTTCATGTAAGATTAATAGATTCTAGTGCATTAAAGGTTGGTATATGCGCACGACGCCGCACTTTGGTCCCGAATCGCATTTTGCAGAATTAGGAATATGGGTTACAGAGTGTTTATCATAGAAGATCATTCACCTGACAATATATTTTCAAATAACACTTTTATGCATTTGTATGTAGTACATTTAAAAAATAACAAAGCAAAATTTTCGATTTCTATCTTTTCTTTATTCGATCAGAAAAAGGTCTTCACAGTACAAATGGAAATTCACATAAATTTTTGACGCAACAAAAAATTTAAATGTAAGAACAGTAAAAGAATTACGGTTTATAAACCACAATAGATTTGTTGTTAAGTGAAAATTTCGTTGTGAAAAAACAATGAATGAAATGAAAAAGGAAATCTCATTTCATTATTTGAAAAATAGTTAATTATTTACTGGTTAGTATATGAATGACAACCATATTTATTTTAAAGGTTGTAAGATAAACAAACAATTAATTCGGATTTTCAACTTTATTACGTACACATAAATAGTAAATTAACCAAAGTAAAAAACAATAATAGTAATATCAATTATCACTCCTTCGACATTTTCCGTAAACCAACTGAAATCAATCAGGCAAGATAAACAATTACTTTTAGGAATCCCCCTTATATTTAAAAATAAGGATACCACCCCAACCCAATAGTTAATTTTTCCTAACCAAGAAAATTCGCCAAACAATAATTATAATACCGAGTGCAGTGGAGGAGATCCTAGTTACCAACTAGATGGTTGGTCAGTGGAGGCTGTTACTAGACTGACACTGAGTCTAAACCTTCAGCTTCTTTAATAAAAAATAAAAATTTACGTGATCTCACATGAAAATCATTTCAAATTTCAACTGACTCGTTCGGTTAAATTAAACAATCTTATGATAATAGAATCTAACGATAAATAATAGTTAAACAATAATCGTAATCTAAAATGAGCGGTATGTTCTAGGTTTTTATTTTTAATTTGCATAAAAAATATACAACAAAAATTTATAAAATATTTTTTCATACCAAAAATTGTCTACATCAATTTTACAAGCGGCTTTTTCATTTAAAACAAGTTGTAAAAAATATCCAGCTTATAAAATGAACAATGGAAACAGGTTTTTATACGACCTTTTATATTGTGAAGTAAGATTTATTATTACGTTTGATTTTGATTAAGACGTGTAAGTGAATAATTTTAATACTAATTTTAATTACTTAACCAACTGCCACCATTACTAATTATAAAATGGAGTAAAAAATTAAAATCAATTTTTTATACAACGCCTGTAGCTACTTTATTAACCCTTTTTTTACTCTTAAATATTTTATTCTCTTACAAAAGTGTAATATATTTTCTTGAATGGCAAAGTTTTAAGAACATTTTAAAAGTGACACTGATAGGCCTAAAATTTAAGCAAATCAGCTTTTTATTTCTCGTCATTCATTGTCAAGATTTACTTCTTTTGTAAAATGTAATGTTCCTTAAAATCCCTTTGGCCAACTGCCCAAAAACGATTAAAAACCGTGTTTACTCTTTTCTGTTCGTCTGTTTTTGACGTGATAGCGTCTTATAAATTGATATACCGGCTGCACGCACGAAAAAATTGTCACGTTCCGCAAGCGAGAGAAAGAGGCACAATCGGCTTTGCATCATACATAGACATCATTTAAATTATAAAATGCCATTAAAAAAAACTTGTCCGGCATGAGGTTCGATCTCGCGATCACCAAATAATGCAATTATGTTTCATGCACATAACGCACTAGCCTATTGAGGGTTAATGTAATAACATAGTTTTAATTCGTATTATCTGTTACATAACATAATTCAATTCAATTTTAAATTAACACTCGGTTTACGGACGATAATTTTACGTGATTTTACGTCATAAGAAAACATAATTCAATTCAATTCATAAAAGTATGCAATTTTCATCAATGTTTTCTTATGACGTTATCACGTAAAATTATCGTCCGTAAACCGACTTTACAGACAACCCGAGTGCCACGTGCTTTTTAGCAAAATTTAGCAAAAAGAAAATAATATCTGTATAAAGTTTTCTATAAAACAAAACTAACCGCAAGTTTGTAACATAAACTCATAGGCAAATTTTTGAAAAATGTTTAATTTGTAGGTGTATCTACTTCGGTTCATATGTGTTTACAATTTGGTGAGTTTTGAGCTAATTTTACATTTTTAAGCAAAGATCAGTTAAAAAAATTGTTCGAAAATAACAGGAACAGATGCATGGCATGAAAATATCTGGTGGTTCCGGGCACGGTAGAGAAATATTAGAAAGTACTTCAATTATTAGGGATGATCCCGCTTGTTTGTTGACGCGTACAGAGTAAAACTGGAGTCACTACCATTCAAAGAAAAAAGAAAACACTGATGACGGGAAAATAATACCTGAGGAAGTACATCCTCAGGTATTTTCTTTTTACTAAAATATTTTAATAATAATTAATAAATATTTAACTAACACTGAGTCAAGTTGACCAAAATTTGCCATTTTATCGATCTTTTTACTTAGTAATTACAAAATTCTCTTTGGAATATGGAAAAACGAATCTAATCGGTATGTAATTTGTACTTTATAAGCTTTAATTTGATATTATACACGAATTTTTTAATTGCTAATCCTAGCCGCCCAAGTGACTGCAGTAAAACACTGAAAACGTAGAATCTTTCTCTCTTTTACACATTTCAAGATGTACTTGCATCTCATTTGCGTTTATCGCACCATTTTTCGTTGAGTTATCTCTAACCGAAATTTATGTTGAAGAAAAGTTGCTACAAAAGAAGGCAATTTTGATAGAGATTGTTGAAGATCAGAAAAACCTTTTTAATCTTTAATTATTCTTTAGCTAATGATTCTAAAATAGAAAAAGAAAAGAAAAATACATAACGGATTTGTACAAAAGCATGGGAATGTAATTCTTGAAAGCTGTGCGATTGACATGATCCACTGAATCTTTTTGACAAAAAATTTGAATTAATTAGGGTTATGCAGTAAACAAAAACATTAATAGTGATAATTTTATCAAAGAGTTCAGGAATATTAAAAATGTAAAAGTAAAATTTCTTACGATCTGCGTTTAAAAAAGAAATGACTAATAGATTCATGTAGTTCAAGGTCAGTAAAGTTCGAAAACCAAAAACAAAAAATAATATAATAGTCTATAAACTATTATAATATTTAATAGAATTATTTGCGCCGTTAAATCTGTTAATAAAAGAATTTTTAATAAGAGTTACCTCTAACCCTACAATAGTTAATAAAGTTTTTGTCATCTAGGTACATAGAGAAGAATGCTTCAGCCAATAGTAGATGGGGAACACCTTTTCCTCAGTCATATAGCCAAGACCGTTTACTTTTTTAGATTTATATGGCCAGTACTATAATTATAATATCTTGACTTATATTGTAGGAGTGCTACAATAGTTTTTGATGGACACATTCAATATAAGAAGAAAATATTACATGCTGATCTGTTGACAAACTTAATTGTTTTGTCAATACCCCACGATAGTTGTTTCAAATAATGAAGCTCTAGTTTCCTTTATTCAATTGAATATTGAAAGGACTTGAAAGGAACTTGAAAATTATTAATTGTCAAAAGGTTTATCTGTACTTAATTTAGATAACTCTCATCTTTTAATTGTAACAAGGAACAGGAAAAACACATAAAAATGTATTTGAAATATAAAATAAATTATGAAATTATGTATTTAAAAAATACAAAATACCATTTAACCAATGAAAGTTATAAACTTTTTTAATTATTAAATATTTTAAAAATTAAAATGTATTTCAAATATTGTTCACTCCTAACATGCAAAGAAAAATATTAAAATATTTATAGCAAGTTTTCCCTAGCTGTAGAATAGTTATTAATTTTTTTTATAGGTACCCAAATGGAACAAGCAGACACATACATTTAATGTTTATGAAAAATCAAGTAAAAAAATTAATTACTAATGAATGTGACAACCATACCGATTTCCCTACAAACACAAAAACATTTATTATATAATATAATTTATGTAATAGTTTATGGTTCTTTTTACGTTTTTATTTTTGCTGCTTATAAAACAATATATTATTAATGAATCGTACAACCCCTAATACCATAAAACTGTAAAAAACTTACCAACTAAATTCTTTATTTTTCGAAGAAGAGAAACCATACAAATAGATTATAACAGAGCAGTGTTTGCTAAATAGTGGTCCGCGAACCCCTGGTGTCCACGACATGTTTTTTGGGGGTCCGCGAAACCACGACACAAAAAGAAAAAAAATTGTAAATACAAAGTACAAGTTACCACTGCTATTATTTTGATCGCACTGAAATTGAAAAATAACAACCAAGTGGTAAGCAATACTAAAATTACTTTGCTAATATATGGATTTACGATAGGCCGTGGTTGAGTTTGTCAAAACAGACCCTCCGGGCGCCTTAGCTCCGATATTATTAATTTTTTAACCCTTAATTTATTTTTTTCTACCTACACCTTGTTCAGTATTTTCAGAATTTCTGTGAAAACAATTGGTTTCGCAAAAAAATGTACTTGACCAAACTTGTAGCCCGTTAAATTCCCTATCTGGTTTAGGTTATCAGTTTTTTTCTAAGACTCTTCGTTTAAGAGATACGGGGTTCGCAAAAAAAGTAAAAAAAAATGAAACTTGAATTTTTTAACATTTTTTCTCTTAATTTAATTTATAATACGAAATCCGTTGATTCTAAAAGATAAGGGGTTATAACTTAATTTGTAGATAAGCGAATGATCTTTAAAAAAGTTCTAATCCATTAAGTTTAAAAAATTATTAATATCGGAGCTTTGAAATCAGAAATTCAAAAAATTGCTTTAAAGAGAGGTCCACCCAAGAGTTTGGACTTGCATAAAAATTTTATTTGAAAATTTGTCTTAGAAATGTGTCCTTTATAAACCACCTTAAAAGTTCTCCACGGTCACGAGACACCCTGTATATAAAAAACGAAATAGTTGCTTTATTTTTTATTTTTGTAACGAAAGTGTTTCTGTGGGCCCCCATGATATTAGTGCCTAGTTTGGGGATCCGCAATTGCGAAATATTTGGGAAACACTGATAGACAAAAAATACAAATGTCTATTGACTAACTAAATTAATTTAATAAATAAATTTTATAATCTTTATTTTGTAAATTTAATTTTTTTAGGTTTTATCGTTATCGTTTGATTTTTTTTATTAATTTTTGGAAGTAGTACCTACATATTTTTTTTTGAGCGAATCATTTTATTTTAATTTTATTTTGATTTTGAAATTGATGATTGAAATATTATAGATCTCAGAAGTATGTCCCACAAAAAAAATATTTGAGAAAATTACATTATTTGGCTTTATGTCTGTTTGTAGCTGTTTCTAAAAATCATGTGAATTTATTGTTGTCACATAACACATAAAGTTATAATTGCACGTTTGATTGTTATTGAGCAGTTATTTTGCCGCACCATATGGGTAGTCCATAAGCTCTATTCAAACACGCAAATTATAAGATATTTATATTTAATTTTATTAATATATTAACTGTTAAATAAAAATCACCTATAATTTTTACAATAGTTTGGAGTTAATCAATTAATAGTTTGATAATATTTGCATTTATTGCATCATATAGCTTATCATATGCAAATTTTATAATTGAACATATGACTGTGCAGCTGCGAAGACTGTAATTAAAAGTACTAAAAACAATTTATGGAATCTAATCATGAAGAATAATAAAAAATACAAACAGGTTCTTTGATGAGAATTTTCCCGTCTCCTACATTATATATCAAGTTTAGCTACAGGTAATGATATGAAAACGTAATGTTCTATTGCTTTGGGATACTCGGGGTAGTCGTGCGACTACAAATTAAATATAGATTTGCCGAAACATCGACTGGTTTTTAAATTTCGCATGATTGAATTTATATTTACTAATGATTGATTTTAGATTATTGAACTTAACGAGGATTTATTTGATAAACTATAAATTTATTTTTTTACCAACATAAAGGTTCATACAGACTGTCGCGAACGTTCTGTTCAGATCGACGCACAGTCTGGATGAACCTTTGAATCCTTTCTGAATGACAACACGCAATATCTATGTCACTAAAATGTCAGGTATTTTTGATTAACTATCTGTGAAATATATTTTTTATTAATTACATTTTTATGAGTCGGGAAACTTTAAAATTAAATTTCAAGAGCAATAATTCATAGGTCTACCTAATATATTTTGATAAATATTTTTAAATTTCAATAAAAATTTAAACCAGCAAACAACGTCAAGATTTCATATTAACCGCACGCCTGCCCTCAGGCTAAAAACAAATTATTTCTTAACAAAAAAATAATCAATATTTGAAAATATATAATTAATATTACAATTTTAACACGTATTTGCATCGAAAATCGTTATAACTTTGTTAAGTAGCCAAGTGATGGTAATTTGATGGCGTTTAATTGCACTTCCTCCCACCTGTTATTGACGACACCTGTATATTAGAGTGGTCATTGTCAATTTTAGTTTTCAAGGTTGTTTAATTATTAATAAACTTTTCTATATTTTAATTATACCTAACCACAATTTATTTAATCTAATATAGCAACATTTCAAATCAAACAAAATAATATAAGTACATTAACTATTATATTTAACAAAAAATACAAATTTATAAACTAGTAGGTAAATGAAGGATTTTTTTAATTGATGCTTAATCGTCGTTTGGATCCAGTTCCTCTATTTCGTACAGGGATTCGTCGCTGTAAGATTCTTGCGGTTGTGGATGATGAATTTCAATTATTTCGATAGTACCTTCGGCCGAATCTGCAGATATAATTTCAATTTCTTCGTCTGCTTGATCTACAGCACGTGTCAATCTGCTAGTTTCCATGACAATGTCATCTAGCCAACGCCTCCAGTATGCGGCAGTATTCATAGCTTCCGTCAATTGCTCTGTTATGTTGTGAGCTAATACTACATCAACTATTAAGTTATCTTGTAAACATTTAGGACAACAAAATACTTCTTTTTCTCTAAAGTTCGCTGTGATCTTACTAGTTAGATCACTAACATGCATGCTATACTGTCGCCATGATACTATCATTCTGTCAACCTTCTGACTGAATTCAATCCAATCTTCTTTGTAAAAAACGAGAGGTTTACCATCTTCGTCCATTACCTCGCCACGAATAATAGCTGCTATACGTCTTACTTCGTTAATAATATCGTTCAACCACCTACTCCACAAATGAGCATTGTGTGCAACTTCCAATAACCATGTAGCCCATATTTTTAATGTTAAACAACAAATCATATCAGGTCTATGTTCGAAAGCTTGAGATGGTTTAGAAGTAGGTTTGCATATACAAGGCACCCGACCACCTTCAGGTTCAGCACCTTCAGCTGCAACTGCAGCAAGCTCTGCTTTCAAAGACTCTCCTCTTCTTAAAGAGTCTTCTCCCAATTGCAGTAATTCTGAATAAGGCGATGTTTCGTAACCTTCCTCCTCGCCTACACGTGTCATCAATCCAGCAATACCTTCAGATTCACCGCGTTCATCAACCTTAACGTGAATTGCAGCTGTAGCTAGAAGGGTAGCGTCGAAATCGCTCAAAGAACCATCGGCCTCTTCAAAGAGTGGAGTTTCCTCGCCTTCTTCCACGACAGATGTATCTACAGTTGATAATTCTTCCAGTGTAAACACACTTTCTTCGCCAACTTCTTCAACTTCTCCCTTTTCAATTACTTCTATCGGTTCAACTGAAATTTCTTCTTCCCCTTCATCTCCCAGATCTATTTCTTGCTCTACTGATGGTTCCTCCTCGATCTCCAAAATTTCTTCCCCGCCCTTCGATTCTTCTTGTTCTTCTTCTTCTGCCACTTCTACTTCTGCAGCTTCAAAAACTTCCTCCAAGAACACCGATTTTTGATATTCTTCCTCGGCTAGTCCCAAAAATCCTATCTCTTCTTCTCCTTCCTCTTCCTCCTCTTCTTCTTCCTCGCCTTCTCCTAAGCCTTCGAGAGAAGGAAACTCGCCAAAATCGGTTAAAGACTCGCTATATTGAGCATCTACATAACGCATAAGAGTATCTATCCAAACCGCCACTTGATCGACAATATCAATTTGAGCCCGTTTATATAGATTACTAGTACCACGCGAAGGTTTAGGTTTGAGATGACCGCGTGCTGAAAGATCTGTTAAAAGTGTTTGAGATATAAGCATTTGTCTGAAATTTAAGTCAAATAGTGGCTCGTTTTTGAAAAAGTTAACTATTACTTCAACTGTGGCATTAATTTGATCGTGCAGCCATTTCTTGCATGCTTTCCTTTGACGTCTCCTTTTTCTCCTATTTAATCTTCTTAAAAGAGCTTTCTGCTTACGCTTTTTACTGTCCAACGTTTTAAAATAACAGTTGGCAAATTTTGGATCTAAATCTCGATCATGTCGCAACATTTCTTCTAAATGCGTAATACAATTTACTGGTAAAACTGAACCAAAATCCTTCCAAGTGTACAAAATCCGCGTTTTAGTTGGCATTGCAAGTTCAATTAAACGAGGAGAACATACTTCTTTAGTTCTTAATTTCTTTTTAATAAAATATTTTTCGTCTGGCTCGGGAGGTGGTTCTACATATTTATGAGGTGTCGCAAGAAAATCAAAATACTTTTTCGTACTAACTGTATTACGATCGATAGCTTCTTTATGGTGAGGCAGTTTGAGAGCTTTTACTGGTCCTTGTAATTCCATTTGTTGTTGTAATAACTGAAGTTCTTCTAGCCTTTTCGTCAATTGATATCTATCCCACATACGTTGAAAGTTTATAGGGAAACCTGCAGGAATTATAGATGGTTTCTTGGCATTTTTTTTATGATATCGAAAAATTCGACCGGCTTCTACTTCTGAATGCACTTGAGGAATTGATGCATTTTCAAAAATAGTCAAAATGCTACTTGCCAGGGAGTCGACTGCGTCCATTTTGACAAATATAAATTAAGCAAAATATGAAAACCTTTTATACTTTTACAATTTAGATAGAAAATACGAAAAATATAACGTACAGCTAAATTTGACACTTCTAATCTGACAATAAATTTTTATATCATATATTGATTTTTCAACCTTCACTTTTCAGTATTTGCTACGTCTTTAATATTTGGTGACAAACGGGCAATAAGTTTAATTTATATAAAATTTACCTTTATGTGTATTGTGAAACGGAGGTCCCGAAGTAGGTGATATTCCAGATGTGTATCTTCCAATAGTGCTGGCATGCGAGTATAAAGCTCCACCAATGCTAGGCCCACCAGGAAATAAAGAATATACCCCATATCTACCAAAGCCTAGAACAATAACATTCTGATAACAAAATTAACGTACAAACTGATTAAGTTATTAATTTCAAGTCGTAATATAACAGGAAACGAACATTTCCCAACATAGTATATATCATAACCGTCAGTTATATCGCATGTTGCATTAATTTTAGTACCAATTTCAACAAAAAATGTATGAAAACAATAAAAAAAAATTAAGCATGCAATTATTTCCAGCATATAATACCTAGAATATTATAGTCAAGGGGTAAACCGTGAGTAAAATTTGTGTACACCTACTTTCAAATAATTTCATGAGATTTCCACTTTTTTGTACACCCATTTCCATTCGCGATTTGCCCAATAGAAAATAGTAAGTATAAAACTTCAAGTAAATATACCTAAATATTAGGTATGTACTAACCTAACTAAGTACCTACTAACTAATGTAATACCTACATATGTGGGTACGAATAGTACAACACATTATTGCACGTATATTAAGAACCACAGGGTTCTTATTGTGATTCCGCATTGTTTTCGATATTGGATTACTGTCAGATAACTATCACCCCGAATTTCAAAATTTCAACTGCACTATAGGAAAGAGGATTTTTTGGATTATGCAATAGTTGTCGAAATAACGGTATTTTAAATTACGAAAAGCAGGGAGATGTAATATGATACACCCCGATGCGTGACGGTCGGTCTCGCGTTGACGTCCCTGCTCTTCATTTTGTTGACGGTACGTGTGCTTTGATATACTCTGTCGCGATCGACACCTGGACGAGTTTCCTTTCTCAACCCCTTTTTCAGGGTACCACTGCACGACCCGCGAGACATCCGAGACGGTACAAGACGACACAGACGCGTGCGCTTTTTGACGCTTGAAGTTCAAATCGCTGATCGCCCACAAAACCCCATTTTTATTAGTTTTCGACACACTTTGGCAAACTTCGGTTTAACTTCTTCAAAGTTCAAAATTCAAAATTTATCAATTCCCCTTGTAAAACTTTTGTTCACCACTCAGATCGACGCGGCCAAACCCGCGTCAGCGTATATTTTGATCCAAGATCTCCAACGCCCGTTATCCACGCACCAGACGAAGAAGATTAAAGCGCCTACGGCGCTAAACGCTTCGCATTGCCAATCCGCTACGCTACGCTACGCGCCTGGACGAGTTCTATGGCTTCGCGAGTTCCGTCATTCTTCAGGGATATTTTTAAATTGTTATGCGTAACTTACACAACAACGGCTAATCATACAGCCGTGTTAAAAGGTGTATTTAAAATATATGTAAATTTTACATCTTTATATTCAAATTTTTCGAAAACTTATGGATAATCTAAAGATTTTTTTGTTTTAAACTGCTTAGAAAATTGACCTCTTTCCTATGGTGTAGTTGAAATTTTGAAATTCGTGATGTTAGTTATCTGACAGTCCCCGATGAGGTTAGAGCAAATAAGTATGAAATATAGAATGCCACCAAAATCAACATATTGTCAAATGCATTTTGATACGTTTCGCAGAGAACCAGATAGAATAGTCATTGTTCTGAATAGTAAAAAATAAACACCGATGAAATTGCGAAATGAGGGAACTGTGATTTGATGGATTGTGATTTTTTCGAACTAGAGAAAGAAATCCAAAAATAGGAGAGACGTGGGGAGAAATAGTCAATCCCTAGACTAAAACGCTATTGTCGATATGGATAATGAGCAGAAACGATGATGACGAGTGATTATTTATTCGCAATGTAAAAAATGTAGTGCGTAGTGAAATTGACATAAAAATAGTCGATTTGAGATTTTTTATGCTTACGTTGTCAATACCAAATCATTAGATTGCAGAATATTCGTTACTGACGTATTATGCTTTTCTCACCGTTTGCTTAATGGTAGAATGAATTTTTTAAATTTGTATTATGTATAAATTACGTAATTTCATAATTAATAGCAGAACAATTTAAGAAAAAACACGACTTTCATAAAATGCAAAGTGCAAATTACTTTGTGTTATTATTTGCATTCGTAACAGTGTAAATGTGAAGGAGTTTCAAATTTCTACTAGCAAATGCAACATGCAAACTTGTCACGGTACTTCAGCTCTTCATCGACTGCTTGGGACTGCCTAGTAATTAGCAACTCATTGCTATAATGTATTCAATCAACTAAACTAAATAAATAATAATAATTTATGACTTGATGCAATTACCAGCCGCATGGAATACCCGTTCAAGGGGATACGAGTATTGTAGCCTCTCACGCTGAACTAACCAGATTGTAATTAGTTCGTGATTCGTAAGAATGTTTAATTGCAACGTTGAAAAAACATAACAAATTGAAAAGTTAAGACTAGTAGTATTTAAGACTACTTAAGCACGTTACGATTCAATAATACTTACTGTCAGCAGTAAAATTAGGAACTGGTGGTGCAGGAGCAGGGGCCAGAGGCCATAATCCCCGTTGGGAAGCTCCCCCAGGCCCAGCTGAACTACCCAGCATCACCTTTTAATCGGGAGTAAATCTGTAAAAAAAGACAAATATTAGAACATAGTTTGTAGTAAATATAAAAATAATTAATCAAAATCAGTTGTTTCCGTAACCGCTTTCGTTTCAGAGTTTATCGTAACGCAACTCACGTCTCCAAAACCTTCTAGGGGTGCGGTTTAGCAGAACGAGCTAAGAGCACTCTACGACTAGCTAAACTATAACCGCGTCTTTATAAGATCGATTTTAGAAGTTATCGAATTAAGTTGTAAACTGCTTTGGAATCCCGGAAAAAACAAATCTGAAGCCCCAGGTTCTAAATTGTTCTAAATTTTTTGATATACACGAAAATATGAAAATTATCTTCTGGACTGTTTTGAGCTCCAAATAAAGTGATGATAATATCAAGAAAGTTACTGTCGCAAAATTTTAGCAATAAACATTTCTAACCACTTTGAACACTTCTAGATTTTACAGCACTGAAGTTAGTGGTAATATAAAACGTAATGTTAAAACTTGAGTATTCAAATTTTAACATTTTATAATGTTACGGTAATTTTACGGTAAACATATCAACCTAATTTGATTTAGAGGTAATAGTCTGAAATATGAAATTGAATTTCAAAATATGTAATTAAATCGAGTTCGAATTACCGATGCCTGTATGCACCCAATAGTTAAAAACGAAATTATTAAGTTACAACTTCATCCAACATGGAAACCAAACCGTGGTTACAAACCACCGAGGTTGAATAGTAGTAAGAAATTTTAAATCTATGATTTCGTTATGGATTTTCATCAACAACCTAAAATTTTCATATCCTGCTTTCCCCCATTTCAAACACCCTTCAATTTTAATTCTCCCTCGTTGCGAAAATCAATGCACTCCACTTAATAATCCTGATTGTGCAGTAAAATGTAAATTAATCTCTAATAATTAAAGTTTGAATGCTTTGTATTCATTTCACTGTTTTTAACGTTTTAGGTAGTTAAGTACGTATTTTAATATCATTAATTTCACATAATTAAATGTAATTGCTCATAAATATTTATTTTTTAAATAAAACATTTGTAAATTTTCAAAGCAATAAATAAATTATAATATTATTGTTTAAACACCTAAATCTACAAATCAAGTCACAAAGTGAGTTAGAATTTGCGTCGGGTCCTATATATATAACGTGGCGACGGAGCCACGTTATGGTATTTTTGTTACATGTCTGGACACGCTATTATACAACTGAAGGTCGGGAGATTTTATTCAAAAATCGATGAAATATTTGTAAAGCTTTGTTTTTTTAAATAAGAAAAAATTGATTTTTTAGTAGTATAAAAAAGTTTGAAGTATACCTTCTAACCTGTACGCACGCTTATGACGTATACGAAACAAACACAACAATTTTGTTTACTACCCCGCCTTGCTTATGGATGTTGAACGATGACTTCGCAACATTCTGTATAGTCGAATGAATACCTAGAGAATGCCATACACAATGGCAATAATGACTTGCATTAAAGATTTTTAAGCGAAATTGGCGAAAATACGATCCTTAAGATGTCCTTTGCCACATGATATTTTTTTTACGTTTTACGCAACTCATTATTAAGTACTTAATAACTAAGTTTCATCTAAGTGGCGTCGCAGATTTAGATGCACAAACAACAACAAAATTAAAAGCGGAAGTGTGTCGACGCTTGGTTCTAAAAGCTATTTAATTTGACAAGCGCCCTTGATGACAAAAAAGAATAACTTTTGTTTCCACCAACCAATAGACATAGTTCTGCTTTTATTTATTCATTTTGTTCTTCAACGTCACATTGGATGAACATTAATTAATTATATACTAGCTACTTAATAATGAGTTGCGTTAAAATAATTTAATGTCAAAATTTTAAATAATTCAAAACTTAATTTAAATTATAAAAATGTGTTTTTGATATATCGAAGATCGCAATTTCTCCAATTCGGCGATACGTAATTGTGCAAGGATCCCATGTATCCTACTATACCTCCCGTATTCAAATTTGATAGATTATTGGATGGCTATGAATCCCTAATTATATCAAATATTGTTTGTTATGAATATAATCTTTAATTGCATTACCTAATAATTATTACTCTATGAAATACACAATATTACGCAATCAACTTTTAAATTTCTAGAAACTAATAACCAATTAAAACAAATGATTCTTGCTGGCAAACAACATAATAAAACTAAATAATTCATGTATATTATACAAGTATACCTACCGAAATTTAGGTAAAACTTAAAAAATAAGATGTAGCAAAATCATAAATTACTTCTATATTTTTACAAGTAACATTGAAATAAACCGTCATTTTTAACAAAAGTACCAATTTAAACGAACGACTACGCCTGTAGAACTAATTAAGATTGATGCATCAATGTGACTGAATTCTCTCTTTACGGCTTGATTATGAAAAACTGAAGCTTTTTATTTAGTGCTCACATGGTAAAAGTTTTGATAAACATTTGTACTAAATAACGTTCGGTAACAGAGTTAACTTGCCGTAAATCATATTAGTCCAGTCAATTGTGGGTGTACAGGAGCATGTTATACAATTATCATTAGACTAATAATTTGCAAATTATATAAGTAATTTGAAACAGTCTCAATTTAATTAATGTTATCAGCTGGTTAATATATTTTGGTATATTGTATTAATTAAAAATTCTTTTTTAATAAATTTAGCGTTCGGTGTTAAAATTATATATGTGGCATAAACCAAAATCTTGTATACATCAATTCCTCTTTTGACGTGATAACGTATTATAAATTGATATACCGACTGCACGCACGAAAAATTGTCACTTTCCGCAAGCGAGAGAGAGGCACGATCGGCTTTGAATTATAAAATGCCATTAAAAAAAACTTGTCCGTCATGAGGTTCGATCTCGCGATCACCAAATGATGCAATTATGCTTCATGCACATAACGCACTAACCTATTGAGGGTTAATGTAATAACATAGTTTTAATTCGTATTATCTGTTACATAAACATAATTCAATTCAATTCATAAAAGTATGCAATTTTTCATCAATGTTTTCTTATGACTAGAGTGTGGAATTTATGCACTAAAAAGTACCCAATATATGCACATACATATGCAGCAATAAATGCCTGAAATATGCACGTATATGCTTTAAAAATAAAAGATTATGTACCTACTAAAAAACAAACACCTTTAATTTTTTTAATTAATTTTATCGAGAGATTTAATTAGAATTAACAATGAGATTATACGCCAGCCGCATTTTTGTAATTTTTGTTCACTTATTGTGCTGGAAGGTCAGTCCTCGAATAACAATTCCCCAAAGCTGTTGGGACAGATAGTAAGAAATTTTCGAGAAAATCGCCTTTGAAATATTGAAAATAAAACCGTTAAATAAAAAAAAACACAAAAATGCACCTACGAAAATTTCCATCAAGTGTTAAAAATATGCAAAATAATATGTATTTTAAAAAGTATTTTATTGAATTCTGATTTGCCTAATTCTGCTTTATCCATATGAATTTTGGTGACATATCAATTTTAAGAAATATGCATTCAGTAAATTCCGTCTTCTAATTATGACGCATAAAATAATCATAAACTGCATTTCCATTATGACGGCACAATAAACGGCAATATTGATGTATGATGTTTATTGCGGATGCAACAATAAGTAAACAAATTTGTTTTCAAGCCGTGTCTGGGAAGCTGTCCTTTTCAAATATATTTTTGCAAAGTTTATCTTTTTTAAATTTTATTTTCTTAAAATTATGAAAATATGCACTTATATGTCTTAAAAATAAAAACATATGAAATATGCAGTAAAAATAAAAATATATGAAATATGCACTCTCAAATTTTGGTTGTAAACTCGAAAGTTATAGAAACGCATAGATACAATTTTTTACGACTCTAGGAACAAACAACAAAAATATGCATTTACATATAATTCCACACTCTACTTATGACGTTATCACGTAAAATTATCGTCCGTAAACCGACTTTACAGACAACCCGCGAGTGCCACGTGTTTTTTTGTTTCCAATTCCTAAATTCCTTCATAATTTCTTCAGTTCATTTTGCAATTCCTAGATCTGTTATAACAAAATTCCTCTGCAGTGTATCCCTAGATTTTATACTATTAATAGCAGCGATAGGTTTCTTTTAAGGGAAGGCTGAAGAATTTAATTAAATAATATAATCTAAAATTTTATATGGGGTAAGCTACAGAATGGTGAAAATTCTTTAAAGATTTAAAATGATAGAACTAACACTGTTTAAATTTAATACATACTTTTATATTATTTTGATTTACCAAAATGCGTTCCTCCCACCTTTATATATTAACAATCGAATAAAATATCAAAACAATGAAATTAAAAAATTTAAATAAATATAATAACTTGATTTAAATTTTTTTAAAAGTAATTTAAAGTTAAAATATCTCATGTCAAAAAAATACTTGATTTTATTTACATTTAAAATTAGAAAATAAGAATAAAATAAAAAAAACTTTTATTTTAAGTTTCAGTTAACCAAAATCTAATCAGTTTTAAGTCTCATTATTTGAATAGAAAGTTCATATTACTTTTTATCGAACATAAAATTTGACCACATGGACATAGCAATTTTTTGAATGATTTTGTTCAAATACCCCAAAACGTGTAAATTCGCCAAAATCTTAGCTCTTTTTGCTGCACGATTAAATATAATTAATTTAAAAGCAAGTGTGGGTAGTAGATAAGTAAAAAAAATTATAGTAAGTTTAATACAATTCTACGTGTGCGTTGTAAAAGTTTAAAAAATCCTACCCTTAATCTTTTTTAAAGAAAAATGTAATGTATTTTTATACAATTTTAAAGCCGATAACTCTAGAAAATGGTGTATTTGAAACGTTCAGCTTTAAAATGTTGAAGGATTCGTGATGACTCGGCGCGTATGATAAATAAAACTGGATTCTCTTTATATGCAGTTGGCAACTGCATACCCAATTTATCAAAAATAAAATTTAAACGCAATAAAAATTACAACTTACAAAAAAGTTAAAAGGGTTTCAATTGATGTGTATACAAAAATGTCTCGTAATAACTAGTTTGAACAACATATGCCTGGGCGGTATTAAATTCCTATTACATAACAAATTGTGTAAAATGTTATAATTAAACTAAAGCGTTATTTCCATAATGAGAAAATGTTAACTTCTTAAATAATTCGGTATATCGACTTTATTTTTCAAATCACCAAAACTAACTAATTTTGAAAATTTGTTTTAAAAACAAATTTAAATTTAACCATTTTTAATACATAGTGTTAATGCTACTAGGAATACAAACCAAAAAAATCTATTAAAGAAATTAATTAGACCCTTTATTGGCTACTAAAACGACTAAGCCAGTCGAATACTTAAAAAATTGTATATTGGCTCTAGTACACAATTAATTTTGCGTGGGGATGTTTGATTTTGAGACCCCCCCTAAATTGCACTCCCCTTCTAGCCGCACGCCCAATGTAAATCTGCCACAGATTCTTGCTTCAAATCTTTTAACATCCCAAATCATTTAGTAATTTATTTATTATGGTTAGTAAGCTATTTTGTAGACTTACAAAAACACCGAAATTTGTACAGCGTTATATACTTCAAAGAAAAAATAAGTTATTTTTATCTACTTCATTTAGTTTTGAAGTTGATGAATTGTCTTATCGCTTGAAGTAAACCACCCTCTCCTTGTAGGCAATTTAATTCTTTTCAATTGGCTTCGTGCCAGAACAGTCCAAAATTTAAATTCCAAATTTGGATTGTTTCCGTTGGTTTGCAATAGATACTATCGTATTTACAGATATCAGTACAGATTACAGTACGTACATACAGACATTTTCCAAAAGTTATCACACTGCTTTAGAAGAAGCCCTGAAGAACACCTGTGAAAATACACGTGTAGTTTTTGAAAAAAAATATATAAAAGTATCATTTTTGCGCCCGGAAGTATAAAAAAAATAATAGCATTTTGCGGTTTCCTTGGGTTGCTGCTCGTTGAGCAATTCATCGAAGATACTTTCATGTAACTGTAATGTGTAATCGATCATTTTCTCAAATACCGTATAAATTAATCGCTCGACTGTAGGCGCTAGGTACATAATATGACTCAAAATATAATTATTATTCATATGATAACAAATCGGCTATATAAAAAAGCTATTATTATACTATAACTTTTTACTTTCCGAACTTCTTAAGTAGGAAAGTATTGTTTTTATTAACAGTCTAAAAATTTTACAATCTGTCTAAACCCTAACGTGACAATAATTTTTACACTAAATGTTCAAAGATAAACTGATTATGGGGTAAGAACCCATGAATCTGGAGAGACGATCTTTTTGAATACTTCAACTCGACATTGAACACAGAAAAGATATTTAAAAAAGTTACAAGTAGATTGTATGGCATTTAATTATGTTTTTTAAATAGTTTAAAAAATCTTTATTTTACAGCTAAAATTCTATCACTTTAAAGTTTTGTTTAGTTTTTGTTAAATTTTACCTACACGACAATGGGAATTCAAAAAGAATTTGTTAATAGTATCAAAAAGTTTATTTGTAATCTAAAGCAATTAAATTCAGCCTGAGCCCCAGGAGAAAGCGGCCGCTTGCTACTAAAATTTTTATAATTTATAAAAGGCAGTCCTCAATTAATTACATTTAAAAAAACGAACCTTACAGTACTCGTATATGATGTGTAACATCTGACATATCACCTTAGTAGTAAGCAACATTATTATTTGAAATAATAATTATAAATCATTTAAAATCGCGAAATAGGTGGAACGGCATTACGTTACCCCAATCTGTAACAGATAATACAAATTAAAACAATATTATTAGATGAACCCTCACAGCGTATTGCGATTCAGTGATCGCGAGTTCGAACCCCACGCCGGATAAAGTATTTTAATGGCATTTTATAATACAAATGATGTCTATGTATTCCGATAAAATAATTTTGGCGCTCATTAGTCAAATCAAATAGCGCGCGCTTTCTCTGGCTTCCTGTTACACATTTCCGTCCCATTTCACGAAATTACCCCCATAAGCGAGTGGAAAGATGTTACACATTATATAAAAAATATTTATAATAAAAATCATAAAATACTAAAGCGCTCCTTCGCTCCGTTTCAGTCATGCGCAGCTGCATGTACTTAATTTATTAATTGCTTAAAATTACTCACAAATGATTTACAATTTTAAATAACAATATGTATGAATTACTAAGTTAAATTTGGAGATCTGCTTGTGTTGCTGTAATCAAACCGCTTGTTTGTTTTATCAACAAGCTATTGTTACAATATCACTTTTGTTCCTTCGATCTAAGTACTTAATTTAATATAGTACAAAATCCGGAGTACATCTTGTAGGTGTCGCAGTAGGAGTAGAATAGAGATAAGTGATAACGTAGCATAGACGGTCATTGGCCTAGTAGATATCGGGAAGAGATTAAATTTCTTATAACCGTCTCCATGTTTCAAAGGGCACGTAGAGCCGTCGGTTCTCTTAAGTTGATAATTGCCAACATCCACAGTAAAAACCGGGGTCACAGGCACATTCTCCAAACGGGTTTAATTAGTTCTAGGGTACAAATGCCGAAACCTTGTTGTATAAGAATGAGGCTTATGTTCAAGGTGTAACGATTTTGTCCAGCAAATAATAGGAGAGGCTAAGAAAACGTAGTAGGAGTAGGACAATTGCAAACAATCCTCAATTAGTTTTTCAGCGAATTAACTAGGTTTATTTTAACTTCAAAAGATTAGATAAATCTGATTGTTGTACTGTACTTCCTGATTGGCCAAATAAACGTAAACAATAACAAATTGGTAAAAGTTGTAAATTACTAAACAGAACTATTAGAGACTAAATTAAGAATTTTATTGACTTGATCTATTTTGTCGCCGTCGCCAGCAAAAAATGTAAAACAACTGCCAAATAAAAAAGGCTGTAAATATATAATATATGCAGAAATCAAATATGCGGTAATAGAATCAGTACAATAAGTTATTATGGAATTGGGTAATCTGGAATTTTTCTATACAAGACGCAAGATTTTTAATTGAAGCTTAGCACGTAGGTAATTTCGAAAAAAAACGAAAAATAAAAATTTTGGAAACATTTGACAGATTTTAATTGGTTAATGAATATAATAATAGGATATAAATATAATAGTTAAGATTATTAACATGTGATAATATTTTTTTATAAAATTAATTTTTACATGTAAAAATGTAAAAAAAAAATAATAGAATAAATTCGTGTTTTGTCATTTATTTAAATAATAGTACTATTAATAGTAATAATAATTCTACTAGCTTAGAACATCTTTTTACGCAAATACAAAAAAATAAATTGATTTGCACATTAGAAACATCGTAAATGGTCAACTAAAATTTTATTACAAACCTTACACTAAAAAATGATTTTATTTATTTCAATTAAATATATAGACTTGTATTTAACGAAATAAAAGAATATAGATGAATCTATAAAGCATAATAAAAATAAACCTAGTTTATTTGTAACACATATATCTTTATATGGCTTTATTTGATCCAACATCTACCTTTATTTCGCAAAATACTTGAGTATATTCAATAGATAAAATACAATTTAGTGTACCAGTATGCGATATTTAAATGAGTAAATTAATTTATTTTTTGGTGTTTGTATAACCGTATTATATCTTATAAGTTGATGGAATGCTTACTTTATTCCGGAAATTACAGAATTACGGAACAAGAATTACTTAATGGCGTATTGCTCTTAATATGGAGTTGCAATAATCAAAACTATGGTAATTGTGTGTCTAAACGTGTTTCTATATAGAGAGGTACCGATCACATCAATACAAAAGTATCCAGGAATATAAACTATTTCCTTTTAAAACTTGCAAAAAGTTTTTTATCGATCGACTATGAGATCAATTCATTGTAATGTCCAAGTCTTATATTTTTTCAGAAATTTTCTTAAACATAAAAGCAACCTTTTCTTTTACTTAATGTATAATACGTAACAAAAGTCTATGCTTCATGATACGTAAATATATAATGTATTAGAATTTGCCATTCAACTAAACGACAACTTCAATCGTGTTATAAATAATGTGACTGTCGCAAGAAATAGTAGATAGGTCAGTTTATATTTTTTGACGTGATAACGTCTCATAAATTGATATACCGGCTGCACGCACGAAAAATTGTCACGTTCCGCAAGCGAGAACGCGGTACAAGCGAGAGAAAGGCACGATCGGCTTTGCATCATAGATAGACATCATTTGAATTATAAAATGCCATTAAAAAAAATTTGTCCGGCATGAGGTTCGATCTCGCGATCACCAAATTATGCAATTATGTTTCATGCACATAACGCACTAGCCTATTGAGGGTTAATGTAATAACATAGTTTTAATTCGTATTATCTGTTACATAAACATAATTCAATTCATAAAAGTATGCAATTTTTCATTAATGTTTTCTTATGACGTTATCACGTAAAATTATCGTCCGTAAACCGACTTTACAGACAACCCGAGTGCCACGTGTTTTTCACAACACTTTTGGACTAGCATAAGAACTAAATAATTATGATTTACAAAAGTACATTAAATTGTAGATATTGATTAGTATGAATATTTTATCTATGTAATACGTATTTACTAATGTAATTATTAAATTACCTAACACCTAACTAGAGTCCTGATGAAACGTTAACTGTCTTTTTAAAACCTTGCTCAATTTTCTATTGAAAATTAAATTGGTATTTTGATTTGATAGCGATTAATAAAAAGTTTATTTATGAGTGAAATAATAATTATATAGTATACTAATTAATCCATAAACGAAAATGAATCCAAATTATGTATTATGCTTGTACGACAAAGGCCAAAAACTCACTTTACGTCTGAGGTACATGTACAAAGGTTTTTGTCTGAGAAAGTTTTTGAATCCAAAAAATGTAGTGTAGTAAATCAAATTTACCATTATACCCACTTAACATTTTTTGTAAAAATTAAATATAAAGATAATAATGATATAACTCAGTAGATAAAACATATATACAATAAAGATATAACACACGATTTAACATTTGTATTAAGGGGTCAGGAGAATGTATGGTAAAAATTAATAATTCAAAAGAAAATGCAAATATTGAAGTTGATACAATTGGCAAGAGTAAAATTTCTGCTTGCAAAATTTAGAAAGCTTTTTGAGAAAGAATAGGATAATTTTATAACGTTTCTATATCGTAGTGTCGCTGTCGCTCCGTGTTTGAGTTAGCAGATACGGTCGTGTTTTTTGATTTATGCAAAATTTAATTATTTCAAGTTTAACCTTAGTTTTTATTTGAATTGAAAGTCGAATTCTGAACTGACTCGGCGGGGCACCATCATTCGTGCTTGGGCTCATCGGACTACGCCCTCCCGAAAAAATTACTCAAGGATTTTCTTGGATAATACTCCGATATTATCCTCTCCCTTGAGCTTCTCGACGAAATACCGATAATATCATGACAAACTAAAAGATTTATTAGTTTACCTGGTATTTTAACAGTTTTATATTTAGTTTTCCACTTTCTTCGTCAATTTCTTAGTCAGCGGCTATCTAAAATTTGTATCAGCCTAATATTCAAGTCAAGTCAAAGCAGCATACGAATTCGAATATTGCATTGAAATCAAATTAATGAGATTCAAATATTGCTTTTCGTAAACTACTTCTGTTACTTTCGATTCATGTGTCGGCGGCAGCTAACCGTTAGTACAAATTTCAACATTGGCAGCACAGGATGTTTAAAAAAAATGTTCCTTCACATTATCTAATTCAATCGGGTTTATGAAAATCACATTGATTATTATATTTTAAGAAGCTCTTGGCATGTAATCAAGCCTAAATATAAATTTAGATAGCTCCTCGTAGCTCGTACCTAATCAACCAAGGTCAGGTTGTAGAGGTTTGTGATCCCTCGTAATGTTGAGTACTTCCATACATAAAATATTTGTGAAGAGAATTAAGTTTTTTTCGCCCGTAGATCTTAGTTTAGATAAGCCTAACTAAATATGGTCGTTATAGTCCTAACAATTTCACTAGTCTTCCTTGAAATGAATCTTGTACTACCTATCAGACGGCAACTTATAAATTTTTAAATCATAATAAAAAAAAATAATTTGTAATCTATTTTTAGATTTATAAGTAGTACTCATATTTATTTGTATATAAAATTAACGTAATGAATAAAATTAGGAAAACTTTTATAAACAAAAAGTTATTTATTTCTTCCCTTTCTCGACGGTATTGAAACTTTTTTGAGAAGTTGAAACACATACAAAGATATTAAATTAAATTGAATATTTACCACCTGTTGAATTTAATTTTAGAAACATTAGGAAGGCCCAGTTTTTCAATCTCCGGTTCTCTCGAACCAAAAGTTTATTTTCTCTAAATTTAATTATTACAATTTTATGAAAGTAAATCTTGAAAAAACAAGAGACTTATTGTAAATAAAAATAATTCTAAAATAATTTTCAGTAATTGACTCAATGACCGTCTCCGCGCTTCGGAGAGCACGCAAAACTGCTAGACTCTGTAAATTGCCTTCATTTACAATAAAACAGGGCGACGGGCACATCTAATGTAAGACCAGCTCACTGAAATTTAGAACAATTAATTGGCTCGCAGTTAGTAGTGGCTTCGGAACACCACCGAGGTTTATTGCTGGTAAAAAGACAGACACCATGCTTAAACGTAAAAATAATTTAACATAAATAATAAATGTATAACCAAATATAATTTGGATTTATTTCTATTAAAGCAATGAAAATAATTAGAAATTACTGAAACACAAAAAAATTTTCTACATAAAAGTCGAACTCTGACTAGACAGAAGTCTATATTCTAATATCCGCTCTTCCTTTAAAAATACTTATCGATTATATTGACTGTTGATTAACGAATGAATTATTGGGTATGTTTCATCTCGACTATTTTGAAAATAACAAGTAATATAGTAAACTAAAATAATGCGTTGATTAGATTAGGAAAAAAAGTTAAATGTTGTCGATTTCAGCACTTGCGTAATACGTTAGCAGCAAATCAATACTTCAGAACTGCCTACTACACAGTTCGGGTCATATCTTCTTGAATGCAAGAGTATACTATATGTAAATTTACTAAGAGCTACTAGATACAATAATGCTAACCTATCGATACGTAAAAGTTTTTATATTATATTTCTTGAAAAGTTTCCATTGCAAACAATTCGAGAAAATTATTATGGTTTGAAAAGATTTTCTATAATACCTATTACTTCAGTTACTACGGAATTTATTTCCAAATTTTACACACAAAATACTTAAAACTTTGCATAATTTAGAACATATGAATTTCAATTTATTAAACGTACCAAGTAAATACTTCACCTATTTAAATAATTTCATTCAAATAAAATACGTAGACTTAATTGTAAAACATTTATTTCATAGAAAATTCCAAGTTCTAATGTAACTACTAATATAATCGCTTATAATAATAATAATAAAATAATAGTCTAGGTTTTAAGTCGTATATAATCTATAAATAGATAAGTTTCAACAACATACATTTTGAAAAAAAAACAAAAAACCGCATCAAGATCTTTTTTAATCTATCGCTAATAATTAATATGTTAATATAATGATTACATAATTATTATATGAAAAAAGCAAACAACAATAAAATGATGACATTACAGTTATAAAAATAAAAAATTATAATATAACTATGGGACAATTCGCTCATAATTACGACTGTAGACATCAATCCTAAAACTGATTCAGAATTTCCTCTTTGGATACTATAGATCACTGGATTAAAAAATTCTTTTGCACTTATCGAACCCCAATAAGTAAACGATCGATTTAAAGTTGATCAATCCCTTTACGTCAACGCACAATACAAAACAGTATTATCAATAATACTACTAATAAATAAATAAAAATTCCCGAAGCTTTCAAACTAGTGTTTAGTTTAAGTTTAAAATTAAAATGAAAACAGTAGTTTGCGTAATTTAGTGTAAATTAGAAGATAAGAAAAGAAGAAGTAAGATAAGAGATAAAATTAATAAATTAATAGATTGAAATTTATTTGAATGATACTGTAAATTTTCAAAATATTTAATTTAAAATTTAATTCAAGGAACGTTAAAATTTATTGATAATGGAGCATATGTAATGCTTTGCTTTATCAAATTTATGTAGCGATTTGTTTTTACGAGTTTATTAAAATTGAAAAAATAAACCCACGAATTTTAGAAAGTATTTTATTTTATATTTGAATTTGAAATAACTACTATTTAATAAAAACAAAAAACACTTGGATATGTAAATGTGGAGATGCTAAACAACAAGCTGACCGGACAGCGGAAGTAAGTAAACTGTAAACAAATACACCGTATTAATTTTTTATCAATTTTCGCCGATGTTGGAAATAATGAAGATTTTCACTACATTATTAATTTGAAGAAAATTATCCGATGAGAATCCACACCACGCACGTTGGCCTGAAAGCTCGTCAGCCTGGTGTTCGAACACCTTTACTGATGTCAAGCCGCCGTTTAACAATGCAGTATTTGTCAGCAAATGATGACGAAACTAAGTGGCGCAGATGGGTTGAAAAAGACCATTTAGGGCCACTTGTACATTGCTAGTTTAACAGCCGTTTGAATCAAATTTAACTTAAAACCAGGTTTAACTATTTTTTCACCTTGTTCAGTCATAGTTTAAGGATTAAACTAGGTTTGAACCAAGTTTAAGTTAAACCATCGAAGTTGATGGTTTAAGAGCAGTTTATAGTTGAAACATTACCTAGATATTCAAAATAGACTTTTTGGGAGAATAAATGTGCAAGCTGTATGCGATGCAAAATTAAAAATTAGAAATCTAGTTTGTAGATGGCCAGGTTCTAGTAACGATTCTACTATTTTCAATAACTCTAGAATTAGGGTTAAATTTGAAAATAACTTGATGGGTGCAGAACGGCTGTACCAGGTAGGTTACTATATCTTGTAATCTGCGAGTTTAATAATAAGTATTGATTATTGTAGAAAAAAACTACATAATTTTAATTTTACTTATCTTAATAGTAATTAAACGTAATTTGATTTCGAGTTTCTAATATAGGATCTGCCAAAAAATAATTTTACTTGTATTGTGATAATAGTATTTATAAGAAACTTGGTAAAATTTAAATTTGTACCAAATTTTCAAATTACACTCTTTCACGAGTATTAAACTATTGTAGTTTATTTTTAAACAACATTTAAACAATTTAAAAAAGCAAAATAAAACAGACGCTTCGTACAATTTACAAATGTCAAAATATTCTCGTTAGTAAATAATAACAAATTAGCTAAATATAAAGCAAAATCCCTAGAAATTTTAATACCAACCATACAAAATTACTGCGAAACTGTAGATTATTTAAACTCTTCTTAAACTTCATTTATACAACACCTACGTTTTTACACGTCGTTTATAAATTAAACCAACTTTTACAAAACTCGAAATTAAACTCACACTGTACAAGTGGCCCTTAGACTTCTTCGAAACTTAGCAAAGTACAATAATATACGGTTCAGATCTACTAGGTCTAGGTCTTGGAAAGAACTGTAATCGCGTTTTGCTCAAAACTATTTTTTTCAAATAGGGCGCTGAATTTTTTTAAGTGGAGCCCTTTTGTAAATTTTTCTTAATATTATGTGTAATACAATCTCATATGAACAATAACATTTGCGAGAGAGAGAGGTAATTCTCCGCAGAACTAAAGTCTGAACTAAAACTGACTTGTAATTCGGTTTGGCGGATTATCCCGAATACGAAAATGGTTTATCATTAATTATATATATATAATATTGAACAACATTTTGTCGGGTAATAATTCCTGATTACTACTATTGAAAATTGTTAATTATCGAAAGTAATCATAACGTTAGAAAAAATGATGCTAAATCCAAAGAAAATAAACTAAGCAGCAATAAAATAACTTCTCTTTTCTTTAGCTCACGACATGTCACCCTCATCAATATACTTCATATTACAACAAAAGGATTTTGTCTGTTCCCCATAGCAGGGGTCTTTCGTTTCTCTGTTGGCTGCTTCGCAAACTCTCGAGATTCAACTAGAACGTTTTCTATATTACTAATGCGAATACTTCGGAGAATTACATTTTCTTTTAAATTCCAACTTTTTACAATATACCACTCCCCAATATCTACTTTGGGAAGTTACATTGAGAGAATAACGTTTACTCAAAGATATGAGTATCATAGACCTGTGTCTGTAGGGATAACGTGGATTAACATAAAATATTTTAATTCAGTTTCTTCAAAAATGGAAAGAACTTAGAAATGTATTATTCAATAAATAATTTTAGACTACATATTTAAATATGGTTTTATTTTGGTGTTAACATTTTAACCAATATCAAATTATTATATCTTATATCTTGACGAAAGTCCTGGATTGTTTTTTATTTATTTGTATATTGTGTATTGTATTTCGTGTTCTTCGTCTAGATTAGTGGAACCTAGTGACATTTTTAAATTTTTAAACAAAATTTAAATAAATTTAAATAAATTAATGTTAAATGTTAAATTTAAAAAATAAATTTAACACCGCGTTAAATAAATTCAGTGGTATCTAAATTTTGTACTTCATCACGATACATTAATCGCGATAAAAAATACAAAATTTAAATAGTTTAATAGTCCAAAATTTCCAGGGGGCTGAGCCTCTCTTGCCTCTTCTGACGAGACGCAATTGATCCGAATATTCTACTTAGATCGAACTAGTCATCGACTCGTGCCGATTTGAATCGCTAAAATACACAAAAAAAACACCGCTAGTATGTGAATGCAGGTACTAATTTATTTATGATATAATTTTTTGTAAGTAGTAGTTTATTATAATGCAGTTCTTTCCTAACGAATAAATTAAATAAAAAAATTTATTACATATTGTTACATTTTTTCATTGTCCCATAAAAAATTCAAATAAGTGAAATATATAATATTAAATAAAACTTTTTGTATTCTGAGAAATTACAAAAATTGTAACAGTAGTATATTATATACTTTGTATATTATAAATTAAAATAATAATTTATTATACACTAAAAAATATAATAATTTCAATGCAAAAAGATGCAAGTTTGTCAATTTTGATCCATCAAACCATTGTTTGGAATTTAGAACAATTACTTCGGAAAGTACCCTTAATACCTTTAAAAAACCTAACGTACTACAAAGTAATTTGTATGGATTCTGAAAATATCTTTCAGTTGTATTGATTATTATTGAAATACCTCTGTTTTTAAAATGATTGATAATATGTATAATTTATTTATAATTTAATTGTGTAAATATACATACCTATGAATCAATAATAAAATATTTAGCTATTTACTATTTCTTATGGTACATAGTTATTTTTCTGAGAGCTATGCAATGAATAACTGAATGCACATATACAGTCGACAGCTCTTTTTCGGCTCCCGTCAAGAATACTTAATGCCTTTAAAAATAAACTACAAGAAATGTAGAAATTTAAATAAAAAAAGATTATATTTATCATTTTCCAGCAGTGGTAGTGGTGTATTTAGTAAACACTTGGTAAGTTTCGACAAAAGCTCACAGTTTTCTGTTTGAATCAATTGATTTAATTTACAATTATCTATAACTAATAACCTGGTTTAAAAACAACCAAAGTCGATTATAAAATATACATATTTATGTAACTATCTTATACAATTTTTTGCTAAGTATAGGTTTTTAGTTTACAGTTCCTAAAACTTGTGATGAATTAAATTCCGATATTTTTTCGTAAATTTCTATTAGATGTCTATTCTATGTCAATAGGTTGAGAAGAACCTTCCAACTTGTACGACAAAAGTGAGAAAAACTAGATGAAAATTAATAATCTAGGCCAAAAACTACTGCCTTGGAATAAATAATTATAGAAAGTAAAAACTTAATCTCCCCTAATCGCAAAATATTTCCGGTGTAAACCATATGAATGACATTGATGGATACATTTTATTGTGGCTACATCCTTCTACATAATAGGAGTACTACATACCCATTTCAATTTTTAAAAACGTCGAAAAACCCACCATTAGAAGTAAAATTTTAAATAATTGCAGAATTTGGGTTCTAAAAGGGAATTTTTGTCGTCATTTTTCGTTACTTTTGAGCTAGTATGCTTAACATCAAATTATTTTATATGCAGTGGCTTACTAGATCTGGTGCCCGTGGCTTTCTTGCAATATGCTGCGAATTGTTTTAGTTTTGCATTTTCTTACATTTTCAAAATAATATTACCAACTATTATGATTGACGATTCTATTTCTATTTGGCAGGTTCTCTAGGTTTACCTCAGATACGACTGTAACATTAAATTTACTGTTAATAACTGTCAATCGTTGAATCGAAGTGGCAAAAAAGTTTAGGCGCATCCTGCACCCGCATTGACTACTTTCGTGTTAGCAGTTGATCGTTTAACACTAGACCAATGACCAATTATAACGATTTTTGAAGCAGAATTATTGTTTTTCAGAAAAAGTAAATTGTTGTTTACTTGTATGTATTATTTGTGTTATCAGACGCATTCAAAATTATAGTGCAGGTACATAGTACCTAACTGTAGTAAAGTAAAAGAGTAACGTTTTATTTTCTCATTGAACTGGTACAAATGAGATATTGTTTTGATCTTATGGTTTTTTATTAAATATATAAAAAGATTCAAGTTGATCGCCTACGTACTGCTTAGTGCATGGCACTTGAAGAAAATGAATCATTAAATTATCATTCTGAGAATGTAATTTTCTTATTTTCTTGTAAAAAGTATTTAAAATAATTTAAATGCAGTGTTTACTAGTCAACCGTTGCTCTAGAAATGGTTAAAAGGAGTCTATCACTCACGCAGCTACGCCCGCGGAAACAATAATACACCAAACTATTTCAATAACAAATGTTTATAATAATTGTTTCCCGTTCGGTAGTACCAAAATATTTAAATTTTCAATATAACTTGAGCTTTCCGCGAAGCCGCGATTTCATTGCCGTGATCATTGGATCACGGGTTTCCTTCAACTCTGTTAACCGTACTTTCGTAAATAGTATACGCAATCAAATGTTTCACGTGGTTAGAAATAAAAAAATTTGTAAGGAAGTCCTTCCAACTCAGATTCTTCGTCAATTTCAGAATACGCGAATTAGTCAAGCTTTCTATTAATGTCTAATTATTTATTTTAATTTTTTAATTTTCATTATTTTCAAGAGAGGACTTTCCATACTTTCAAGACAAGATATGGAAAAAACACCAATTTTAATCTCCTTTTACTCTCTCCTTACAGAGTTAAAGTAAAACATAATATTCATGATTAAAAGATTAAACACTCATACGAGTCCTATAAACTACTATTATGAAATTTTTGGAATAACTTATAAATTTTTAAATCGTACTTTTTGAGAAATGTGCAATAATCATCTCAAGTTCTCTCTGTACATGACGATTTACATTTACGTTTTACCCGTCGGTGTTGCTCTTTGAGAAATAACAAAATATTTTAGAGTTACAGTAAATTGACGTTCATCCGGCATCCAATTGCAGGCATCAAGATCCTATAAACGGCATGTAAAAATGCAGGCTTATGATAAAAACTTAGTATATTTAACAACTAACATCGTAATTAATCTAAATGACGAAATATCAGCCGACGCCGAGTCTGGAAGTTTCGAATATACTTTGTACGTTTTATTGAGTTTCTAATACCAATGTATTTCATAATTTGGTTGAGAGAGATTTACCTCGAAATTTGCAAATGCGTTATTTAAAAAAATTATTTAATCCATTTTATGTTATAGTATAAAACGAAATTTCGATGTTAAGCAACAAATTTTTGAATTTATTTTGCAAAACTTAAACAATATTTATTTATTAAAAATTTTGATGCTTAGATTATATCTCTTAGATTCTAATTAGCCGGAAATTTTCAATCTTGCGGCATGTTTGCGGCAATCGTACCGGTTGAACGGGAATTTATTGTTTGTTCACGATTCAAGAAGTATTTCGTAGTTTTTGTTCCTTATTTCCTTTATAGAATGTTATAAAATATATAATATTAATTTTCCTAATTTATATTCCTGTTTAGAATAATTTTCAGTTTTTAAAAATAAATAAAAATTGCAGTTTTTAAACTGCAATTTTCGCTGGGATTTATCCGAGCGATAATACAGACTAGATTAGATAAAAAAAAATTCGGTGGTGTCTATAGTACCAGTACCTGTGTTATGCCTTCAATTTAAAGATAAATCAAGATTCCTTCAATTTTATTACCCAAACGCCTTATAAGTTATAAGTAATCTCTTTTATCAAATTTAAAACTAAAATTTACATAATTATAAACCAGACATAATCACCTAAATTAATTTTCATGGGTTGTGCTCGTACTACATTTTATATCTATCGGCTTTATTATATTTTATTATAAAACATAAAATATGCGTAAGACAAAATAATTTGTTTTCAAATGTCAATAAAACTCGACGTTGTTCAAAAGTTTTACTATTTGTTAACCTTTTTTTACTTTATTCAACGTAATTCATATCGAGTCAATAAAAATTCCTTATTTTAATAAAATAATAAACATAGGTACAAATCTTTCCTTTGGCCATGATAAATGGTATATTACGTGTCGAGGTGGGAATTACTTCATTACAAACGCGCGTAGCTTGTAAGAAATTTTTACACCGAGGTATGTTTCCATTTTATTCATAATCACAAATCAGTAATCAATTAGTAATGACAAATTAAAAGCAAATACTTATTAATTTTATTGGACTGTTTATATTTTATTAAAAAATATTGATTATCGAGTTGATATTTCAGATCGGGAAGTCACGATTACCGTTGGTTGAAAAGTGAAAACAAATAATAAAGTATTTTCCAACTTAATAAAATTTAGTAATAGATTCATTACTAACGAGTTGAAAATAAATGCGAGGCTATAAAGGCGAAATATAACCAAATTATAATAATATTATATTATTTTATTATTTTTGGAACGAAGTTCCTTATGGGAGGATGCGAAGGGGGTACCCTAATCGGAAAAAAACGTCCGTAACGAAAATGCGTAAGATTTTTATATCGTTTGATAATTACACCATCTGGTGGTCAAAAGTGGAGCATCTGCTCAGCATTTGTACATATTCGGAAATCACGAGTCATAGGTTTGCAAATTTCTCTAGAAAAAAAGTTGCCTTCACCGGGATTCGATCCCTCGGCTAAAATGTGTAGGCGGAGCCTTTCGCTCTACGCCACAATGGGTATTGTTAAAATTAATAGTGATACGCTATATATAAGCTACTCTTTGCGTATTGTGAATTAAAAACGCATTAAAATTGTTAAACCGACGAATAATTTAAAAAAATATAATTTAATAATTTTAAAAATTTTCAGCCGAAAATAAAACCCCCAAAATTAAAAAAAATCGATTTTGAAAAATGCTACTCAGATGCAAAAAATTATCTAAAGCCGAATGTGCAAAAAAAATTTTGAAAACTTCAAAGATGACCGCGATGATTATGGATTTACATTGACTTTGACACATGCTGAAATCGCTATTTTGGCAATTTTGTAAAGTAGTTTTTGATTTTTATCGATAAAAAAATCATAATAAAATATTTATATCCGATAAACTATTTATTTTTTACCTCGACTAGAACTTGAAATTAATATTTATGTAATAAGGTACTTCGTTCCTATCTGGTGTCCCACGACACCACATTTTATATTTTTATAAAATTAATTTTTACATGTTACCTGAAATTGAAAAATAATTTAATTCATAACTTACATAAAATTGTTCAAAAACTATTTAAATGAATGATATAGCATAATTTTTCCAGGTTTGCCTGATGAGATTCCGAAAATCGAAACATACGGTTATATAACAGGGTGTCGCAAGCTATATCATTCATTTAAATATTTTTTTGAACAATTTTATGTAAGTTATGAATTAAATTATCTTTCAATTTCATGTACCATGTAAAAATTAATTTTATAAAAAAATATTATCACATGTTAATAACCTTAATCATTAAATTATTTTATTAATTTAAATATTTGAATTAAATTTTTAAACAAAAAGAGATTAGGCGACTGTAATATCTATCAATGATAAAACATATCACATTATGCTAGTAACATAATATTGAATAGGAAAAATTAAACCCGTAAATAGTAAGTAAGAATAAATTATAATTTATATACATACTGGTTATAATAACTTGGAAATTTAACTCCGAATTTCAGTGGCATTAATTTATTGTTATCTAAGCAAAGTCAATTAATTTATATTATCGATTCTCTTTGTAAAACAACAGGTAGTGGTAAAGAATTAGTAGTTATTCGAAAACGTAGATATAGCGCTACTAATTATGTAAATCGCGCCTAATTTTTCGTTTATCTGGTACTTCAATACTAGAATAATTCCGTGTTTAAGAATTTAGGCCTGAATCCCCGATATATACTTTCATATATGTTTTTAAATATCGAAGAAAAATACAAGTATTTTAACAATTTTAATAGCTGGATTGAAAATAATCTAATCTAGTCGAGCCAAGATAGATTTAGATAGAAATCAAGTGAATTTTGGAATTTAAGTTGAAAATGTGTCATCAAATAAAAATTTCCACCCTTATTGCAAGTTCCAAAAAAGTGGGGGTAATGGCCGAAAAAATGTTAAACTGTTCAAACCGTTTGTTTGTAGAATTTTCCACTCTACAATCTTGTTTTCTAAGTAGTTTTTTTGAATTTTGCTTATTTACGGATGTATTTGCAATACGTTTTTGTCCATTAACCTCACCTTTATGTAACTTACATGAGTATCCTTTTCATTTTTTACTTAATTTTCCTACTTAAATTCAAAAATACACTTAGTTTGCAATTTTTGTCGGGTTTTTCAACTAAAATCTATTCAGCTCTTTATATTAATATTAGTGTATTAAAACAATATTTGGTTTTGGAAGTTGTATTAATTTGGTGTGCACAAAGAGTAACACGGGCACACAGACAATTTTTGGAAATTCATATTATTGGTATGAATTTCTTTAAGCAGTAAAATCATTGTAGTAAACAGATAAATTTCATAATTATTAAGCAATGTAAGTTAAATACAATATTTTTTGTGAAATAAAAATTATTTAACGCTGGTTATGTATTATGAATTTAGCTGGTTACGCTTTGTTTAATGATATAGAGGTAATTTGTTGATGCAATAGAGGATTTAACCGCTGATGAAATATGTGTGTACAGGTGGTGAAAAATACATACGTTTTAAGTAGTAGGTACTTCATATATAGTGCATTATTGAAATTATTACTCGGTACATTAATGAGTACAGGAAATACAAGGAACATGAATTGGGAGGTGCAAAAAAGTATTTATAAATTTTCAAAGGGATAATTATACACTACAGGAATGTAAAAACTCGATTAGATATGGTGTTTTGGGAAATATTATTGGGATATCGTAGTACATGTATACTGGGGATTTAAAAATTGGATAGGAAAATATCTGGAAGAAACGTTTAGGAAAGAGATGTAGCGTACACATTTTGTCTTGTTATTTTTAGCTTCGAATACCCATTACAAAATTATTTACAATAATTTGGATATGAAAAAATATTGATTGTTATTTCATATTTGTAACCAGTGGCATAGCTAGGAATTTGGTTTGGAAGGGGGGGGGGGGGCGCGAGCGTAGCGAGCCGTTTTCTAATAGCGCCGCAGGCAAAAATTTTTCAAATTTTCAACGTCATGCGCTCAATAGAAAGTTAGAAAATTACAATAAAAAAATAATTTCTCCAAAAAAAAGATTTCGTCAGACATTTTTTACGTTAACGACAATAATAATAGTTTCTAACTACTATTTTTCAAATATGGCTTTATTCGTTTTAAGCTGGAAAATGTTCTTTCTACAAAGTTGGTAGAACCGCTAATGTTCCCAACAAAGATAAAATAATATATATATTCAGAAACATATCAATATTGTACTGATTAGAGCTTCCATTGTATATTTTGGAAACTTTTCTTCATAGTTTTTCATTTCTGTTGCCAAATCAGCCATTCGCCTTCTAATATAGCATCATTAGTGCCTTGAAGATCATTTATATAGAAATCTATACATGGTATCAAGTCCTTGTAAAATTTCGAATTAATAATTTCCGGGGGGGGGGGGGCAGCCCCCCCTTAGCTACGCCGCTGGTAGTAACAATAATCATACAACGAGCACCCTTATTTTTGCAAATCCTTTAAAATCACTTAAGATTATTGCGGAAATTTACAATAACAAAAATCAAAAAGTACAAAGAGGATGGAACACTACAAAAATAAAGATACCTAAGGGCACTCGTATTAGATGTTTGGCCGAAAATATAGCTAGTGCAAACGCAGCAAGGTGATTAAATTTCACAACGCATTTTAAATAAACTTTTTCGTTAAATACATTGCCTGCAATATGCTGTCGTCTAGAGCAGCGGTTCCCAATTAGTTTTGGTCGCGGAACCCTTGGGCGATGTAAAAAATTTAGCGGAACCCCAAACCGATTTGTTTACTACATACAAGATTGTGCACCCACACTACCCCCCCCCCCCCCCCCCAATGACCAAGTAAATACAAGTACAAGAATGTACAAAGTACAAGTAAATACAAGTATTACAGAATTACAAATTATTACAATTATTATTAGTGAGAAGTATGACATTTTGTTTTCTTCTAATAAATTCTTTTAATATTTGGTTTGATTTCTGAGTTACTGAAAGAAATCCTCACCCACGATTTCAACTTTTTTTCTATTGACCATTGGAAAGAGGACAATTTTCTGAGTATATTAACATAAACATTTTTTAGGATTATGCAATAGTTGTCGAAATAATGGCATTTTAAAATTACGAAAAGCAGGGAGATGTAACATGATATACCCCGATGCGTGACGGTAACTAGCACGTTCAAGTCCCTGCTTTTCATTTTGTTGACGGTATGTGTGCGAGTTCTGTCATTTTTTAGGGATATTTTTAAATTTTTTTGCCTTACTCAACAACAGCTAATCATGCAGCCGTGTTAAAAGGTGTATACATGTAAAATTTACATTTTTAATTCGATTTTTTTCGTAAACTTTTGCATTATCCTACAAAATTTTTGTTTTAGTATGCTTAGAAAAGTGCCCTTTTACCTATTTTCAATAGGAAAAAGTTAAAATCGTAGGTGAGGATTTCTGACAGATCCCGATTTCTGAAAGCTGGATTCTCGTGTCAGGAACTGTGTTAGGTCGATTTTGATACTTTTTTTTTTGTTCCTGAATATAAAGAGAATCCAGTCTCACACTTGTATGTGCTCGCAAATTATAGCAAAATACGGTTTGCACGTTTGGACAACTCCGGATATTCCTCGCGCAGTTTATTCCAAAATACGCCAAGCGGAACCTCTTTAAATTTACCTACCAATTGGAAATTGCACCTAATTTCAATTGAATTTTTGAAATCTACAGCAGAAAATTCGACTGGACGTTAGCATTCCATGAATGGTTGCCATTGAATGGAATAGAAAAAAGTTAAAAAATATATTTTAAGCGGCAAAATTTATTTTTCCGCCATTTTGAAATTCTTTTCGGCGGAACCCTTGGATTTTTTTGCGAAACCCCAAGGGTTCCGCGGAACCCCATTTGGGAACCGCTGGTCTAGAGAATTTATTTGATTAGTTTCTCTTTATTCTGAATAAATCGGGATTACTATTGAAACAAGCAAAGGAAACAAATCAAGGAAGTTAAACAAGAAGGTTTATGTAGTACATAAAACTCGAATACAATTTTTTCTTAATTAGGTCTGTAAAAACTAATTCAAAATTAAATCGGCTATATCGAATCACTTTCCCATATTTATATAACCTGGTTCATAAATTATTTTTAAAAGTACTAATTTTTGGCAAAATCAATTGAGAAAAGTCAATGAAAATACGCAAATAAAAAAATTTATAACAAACGAAAATAAATTTTTACTGTCTATTCAAAATTTAAAAACAAGATAAATTGAAAAATTGGAAAGTATTTTGACGTTTGGTCGTTTATTAATACTTCGACGTCAATATTATATTTTTGTACTACTATAAAAAATGTACAACTAAACATTTTATTACGTAAAACAAATTGAATAAAACAATAAAAAATCATGATTCAAAAGTAATTGACACTTAAAACTGTATTTTATTTTTCTTTTTTCATCATTTTCATCTGGCATCCAAGTTTTGTCATGATGCATGTTCATGCCAAATTACATCATTTGGTTACATCAACCGATACAATTTATTGTTTTGGATAGACAAACATGCAGTTTTATCAACAATTTTATCGAAAACTTATTTTTTGAGTGGAGAAAGTAAAAATTGAATCAGAAAACAATGAGTTTGAACGGTTTAGAAACATTGATTGAAGTCGACTGAAGTGAATAAAAATTTGCAAATGTTCGATTCATTCATGAGCAGTATTAAGGACTATCATTTCGATAATAATAAATGTGCTTGAGGTTTAAACCTTTATCTCATTCATAACCCTATACATAGTTAGACGCAGACAAACCTGTTTGCCAAGTGATTTACCAGTTTACTAAAAGTCATATTTCCAACGAAAGTATGTTTCGATCTTAGTAGATCTCAGCAGTGGCGTATAGAAGTAGGACCTTGAAAACAAGTGGGTTTTTGTCTGTAAAATGTCTCAAAATATATTGATATCAATATTTATTAGGTAATCCAGAGGTGTAATATAATTTTGAAAATCGCCTAATTTCGATAGACCAAAATAGTTCTCTGTTGCACAAGTGAAAACAATAAATGAGAAAAATTTGAGATTAACACATATTTAATAGTTTGTAATTCAAATTAAATGTGAGATGAAATTGTAGCACAGGTACTTTTGATTTAACGTTTGCAAACTCGGAAAATGCAGATAATTCAGTCATATTCCAATGCTCTAAAACAAAAAATAGTTTTTGAACTTAACTTGACAGACAGGTTGATTTGTACAAACTCGATCGACGAACTATCCTATGTAAGAAATTCAAATATTTTATTTACATTGATAAATCAGGAGAACTTCGATATGAGAACGTAGGTAAATTTGAATTTTCATCTGATGAGATTTCATAAAAACCGAAAAACATACCAAAGTTATTTAAATATAACATTAATTCTGCATTACATTAACTTGTATTATGTACCTACTTACATTAATTTCATTATAATTTGAATATTTTGTCTACAATATTAGTGCAGCTCCATTTTTCTTATTTATGTTATTAGACCGCTTAATTTATATTTGAAAAAATTTCAGAAAACTACAGCCCTGCCCTACCTTCAGTTAATTTTAGGCCTACGCTAATCATTGTGCTTCATAATGCTATTGAAAGCATAATATGCTTTTCGGTTTATAATTATATAGAATTAACACATTTAAATAATATAGGAATTTTTACATGGAACATAATTTTTGAATCTAAAACTAAGATAAACCAGATCCAAAGTTATCACTTTCTAACCTTTTTGAGTGCTTTGTTACATCCAAATTTTGCTGTTCCAATAGGTGTGGCAAAAAAGCCGGAAAATCACAACAATCACTGATTCAAAACACTGGTCACAACATCTTTCACAAAATTTATAAAAACTAAATCACGACACAATATTCTTGGCGTCGCAATCCGTAGACATTAGAACTTTTATATTTCACCCCACGAACATAAAAAGCACACACATTAACATTCAAATTTAGTTCGAAACCGTAACAAATGTGATTTTTGTATAAAATACACTACTCGATTAAAAAAAACCACCGTTAAATGAGTAAACTCGTATTACACACATATAAAGGCCAACGTCAACTAAATGAGAAAAGGTACGAACTTTAGTCTGCCTAGCTGTCGTTCATCCTCGGAAAAATTCGTCAAACCTATGAAGTTGTTCAGACTGGTTGTACACTGTGGGTGTCCTGTATAACAATAGAAGAAAATCCTTCTAGTAGTACCTACTTCAAATACCCAAAACTCGAAGCAATTTAGTCAATACAATGCCAACAGTACATTTTTCGTACCAATAAAAGAATATTAGATAATTGGTATTTATTAGGAAAAACGATTTCATAGTCACGATTGTTCATTTTTTAAATATTCGGATTTAACGATTTATTGAATACGCTGGAAAAAATACAAACAGCAAGTATATTATAACATACGTAATCATTTCATAATGAAACTATAATTAATCAAAGCTATCAGCTCAGCATCTCACTCCTATGTTTTGTTCACTAATATATCCTTCATATTTTCACCATTCCACCACTGTTTACTAGTTTTGTTTCGTTCAAGTAGGGCAGGTAATTTCTAGTTTTTGGAGAGGTGGCCCATTCCTGAAAAATAAATAAATTAAACAAAATATCAAAAAATAAGTACATATTTAGTAAGGACCCCCCCCCTCCATTACGGCTCATTACTCCATTACCTATTACTAGTTTCATGTTTTTATACTTTTTTTTCCAAACGAAAATGGGTTACTGTTGCGTATCCCATCCCAAGAATTGAACTTTTTCCTATTGACCATTGGAAAGAGGACAATTTTCTGAGTATATTAACACCAAAATTTTTTAGAATTATGCAATAGTTGTCGAAATAACGGCAAATAACCCCGATGCATGACGGTCGGTCTCAAGTTGAGGTACGGTCTGGTCGGTGACGGTCTCATTTTGTTGACGGTACGTGTGCTTTGATATACTCCTAATGTAAATATACTCTTAATCACATCCAAGACGGTACACCACGACATAGACGCGTACGCTTTTTGAGGTTCAAATAGCTGCTCGCCCACAAAATCCCATTTTGTTAGTTTTCGACACACTTTGGCAAACTTCGGTTAAACTTCCTCAAAGTTCAAAATTCAAAATTGTTAATTCCCCTTGTCTAAGTTTATTCACCACTCACATCGACGCGGCCTAACCCGCGTCAGCGTATATTTTGATCCAATATCTCCAACGCCCGTTACTCACTCACCAGATGAAGAAGATTAAAGCGCCTTTGCATTGCCATTCCGCTACGCTACGCTAGTCGCGGTCGACACCCGGACGAGTTCTTCAGGGATATTTTTAAATTGTTTTGCCTTACACAACGGCTAATCATGCAGCCGTGTTAAAAGTTGTATCTAAAATATACGTAAATTTTACATTTTTAAAATCGATTTTTTTCGAAAACTTTTGAGTTATCCTACAAAATTTTTGTTCTAGTATGCTTAGAAAAGTGTCCTTTTACGTATTTTCAATAGGAAAAAGTTAAAATCGTGCAATGGGATACGCAACAGATCCCCGAAAATGAACTTAGAACCCTCAAATTTGAGTGAAAAATTACTGTGCCCAAAGAACTTGCAGAAGCAGATTTAATGAAAGATTTATAGCCTTGGAACGGAATTATTCGCAGAGGGGGGACAAAGATGTCAAGAATTCATCGAATAGAGATTAATCGCAAACAGAGAGCTGAGATGATTTGGCCATATATTCAGAGTACCAGATACAGAAGCCCAATCACATTTTGGCATATAAAGTACCTGAAAAGATCCAGTGAGGTAGGCCTCGCAAATATTGGATTGAACGAGTGAGACATGTGATGAGAGATCGGGATATGGATCCACAAGATGTAATTTAACGAATTATCTTTGCGTAAAAAGATAGATTTTAAACAATTTTTAATTTGAGGTGTACAAAGAACATAGTGACTTTCCTACGGTCATGGGTTATTTTCCATGCCACTGGAGACTGGATTTCAGTAGAAATGCTGCTGCAGGTTATAGTTGCAATTTTGCTATACCAAGGTAAAATAATATTCTAGTTTATATTTAATAATAACAATAATGTTGCATTAATTAATTGGTCAGTCTACAAATGCAAGATTTAAAAGCAGGGTTAACAATTTATCATTATAAATTTTATATCATTTTATGGGGTAAGCCGGATTTCCTGATCAAAAGTCGAATCAGTCGACTCGAAACTGGTAGAAAAAAAATTGAAGTTATTAGGACATTTTTCCCTCCTGTCCTGACCCCCTAACATCTATCAATCGTCAGGGTGAAAAGTATTATTTGTCAATTCGTATTGCGATTTTCATATTTCATAAAAATTAAAAAAAAAATAATAATTTAAATGAATTATTCTATTTTTATCTACTTATAGGAGAAATTAAAATAAAATAGAAGTGAATTATAAATTGGCTTTAAAACTAATCTAAACAATCTTCACGTGTTTTCTCAAACGTATATCCAGAGGACAGCACTTACAAGGTAAGTATTAATAAATATTACAAATCAATAAATTATCAAATATTAGGCGAAAATAAATTGAACAATTTAACTAAAAATTTAAAACTGCCTATTTAATTTAAACAAATTAAAAAAAAATTTTATCTAATAATTCCAAGGAAAGGTGTTCTTATTTCATCATGGCTCAAATATAAAATTATGTGATCGAGGAGGTGCCTAAATTAGTCGATCCTTAACTATTTAAACCACTCCTATTAAATTATACGCCTTATGTAAAAATGATTTATAACTTTTGATGTTTAAAAATTAACATAAAAAATGTATAGATTTCACATAACTTTTCCCATATAAATCTGACATCATAAATTACTTTAAGTAACTAATACTCGTGTTAAGTAGAAGCGACGATAATTAGTTTGGGTTATGTTTATGATATTTGAAAATGAAAAATTTTTTGATAAATGTGAAAATAAACTAAATTGGTAACACGAAAAAGCCAAGGTATACAAAAATTTAAGAAGAATTGGAAGATTCTCAACAGTTATTGTTAATTTCATCAAACCTGTGGAAACTAGGTTTAAATGCCAACTATGCTACAAATAACAAATTGAGTGAACGCCAAATCCGCCATTATCTTTACTATATTCGATCTAAATAACTGTTTGCTCCCCAAAGAGTTAAGAATGACTTTTCACGTTATCTCGAGAAGAGTTGTCAAATGTTATAGAAAAGCCACATAAATGAATTACACAACAGAAGGCTGCAGGAATAGAACTTGTCAGAAAGATAAACGGAGTTGAATTTGGCAGTGGCGCGGTGAGTAAGTAATTTGGGGAGACTGGAAGTCTGAAGTATTAAAAAGTACTAATAACAGTAGTTACTTATTAACTATGTATCTAAATAATGTACATAATAATTCTTGAGTTTAAAACTCAAGTTACACTCTATTAAATCATTTTGTGTCGTCTTAGATGTTCCTTTAAATATTATTGATAACAAAAAATGTTCTTTAAGCCTGCCCTGCCCTAGAAAACTTTAAGCCTACCCTGGCCAGAGGCGAAGACCAACTTTTTGTTCTGTTCCGATTTAAAATTAACATTAAAAATCTTTATTTAAATTTACTAATAAATTTTAATTTGATAATTTCATAACATTACCAACTTCATAAGTTAGTATAGTAAATACAAACTTATAACATCTAAGGGTTTTAGCGTATTTGGAAAAAAATTGTGACGGCAAGAGCAGAAAAATAGCAGTATTTTAGACCACTGTATTTTTACTAAAATTAAAATGCAATATTTCGATCAATGCACTATGTTATAAATAATGTTTCTTAAAAAAGGAAATATTTCAAAGTTCTACGATGGTACTGCGCTATGTTGTCTTTTGGAGCAGCGTTAGAGTGGTCATTTGGATGTTACTCGCATAGTTTACAATAATTATATGTAAATAATCACTGAAAAAAGTATCGAAAACCAGAGAAGTAGATGGTGATTACGTTCTAGAAAGTATTGGGTTGCTCAAAATTGTTAGTAGATCCAAAGAGTTTGAATTTTGCATGGTTTCAATGAAAAAAGTTTTAGAAACCATTTAGCCTGGCCATTTACTTCAGGCTCACAAAGCGAGTTTGAATGATTCGGTAGTTGTCATAACCTCAGTAGTGAATTCCTTTAACTCTTACAGAAATGACGATGTTTACCAAGAAATTTAAGTCATAATTGACACTGATTTTCATGTTGATGAAGAAGGAATTTCCAGAAGAAGGCGAACAAAACGAAACACAATTATGGAGGAATATTTGGTATGTGATGTAATTGGTGAAAAATCAGCAGATGTTGGCCAAAATTTACACTAACATGTATTTTTGGGGGTAACACATAATTTAATTTATATTGCTTTTGTTTATGATAAACTCTAAAATGGTAATGGTTAGTGGTAAATCTTTGACTTCAAGGTCGAGTTTTATTAAAAATGTTTAGATAAACTTATCAAACGTTTTAATTCACCTCCTGCAAACTGCCAAAATGTGACTTAGGTTGTTTCTAAAATAAGCGATTCAGTTGCAGTTTCAAGGGTCGAAGAAGAAATAATTGATTTGGATAAAGTCAAATATTTGCTAACTTTTGGCATCAAACTTCCATCGCCGGAAGAGATTATAGTGGTAAACAGATTTATTGAAGCTCAAAAGCAGGAAAACTGTGTTTTCGATATAATTTTTCAGCAACGAGTAGCATTCGCCGATACGTTTAAATTATTGGCCACTGTCCGAACTTTTGGAAGTAGCACTGCTACTTGCAAGTCAACTTTCTCTGTGTTGACAAGAATTAACCGAGCACAGTGATTTTCTATGTGTCGCCAACGAATGTACAATTTAACGCTTCTTATATGAAAAAATTCGTACAAAAACATTGGATTTAGACGTACTTCTGCGAAAATTTAATGAACAGAAACACCAACGATTGCAACTTTTTAACATTTACTTTTTATTTTTAAAATAAAGCGTAGTTCAACATTTTCGACTTGATCTTTTTTTTTAGACAATTTCGGCCTACCTTGAGCCTGCCCTAATCTTTCAGTCTGGCTACGGCCCTGCTTCTCTTCTTGTGCAAGTAGTTCTAGTTATTTAAAAATTTGTTATTTTTCGGATTTCCACGAAAAGCAATTTTTTCGCAAACGAAAAAGCAAACAACATAGATTAAACGTTTAGTAAACGTCTTTCTGATAGAACATGTTTAAAACATGACCCAAAACATGAAATTTTTTCTTGATTTCTCAATTGATTTTTTGAAATAGAGTGTTTTTCTGCCTTTTTTATAACATTTTTTATTGTCAACAATCCATTCTTTTTCTTCACCAAAAATTCCGCAAGTAAAACAAAACATTTTATTTCGCTTATCGCAACCAGTAAGCTACAAAAATTTGCTATACTAACCAAGGGCAGATTAAGGTACCTCTGCGCCTTTAGGCACACATGTATGGTGCGCCCCCCTTAATAGAAAATATAACCAGTTATTTTTTATTATTTTATACATAATATGTATTGAATGATATTGGTGTAAAATTTCCGAATATCAAACACACTTGCTTGATCGGTGAGCTCTGGTGTGCGGAAGCAGTCAGGCTTACTCATGGTCGCAGATTCAAAAAGTTTGTTTCTTCCATAATTTTAATTACTTTAATTACTTCTCGGCAAATTATTACCAAGATTCAATTTTAAAAATATCCGTTCCAATTCAATTTAAAATGTAACCTTAAATTTTATGATACCGGTCCGCAGTTCAGCTTATCAAACTGCGTTATCGTTCCTTTAATAAATTTTCATAGAATATATAAAACATTATTTAATAGAACTCCAAATTAATGATTTCCAATAAATAATTGTTCAACCAATAAAAAAATAGCTCGTCCAATAAAGATCTATTTTAATAATCAAAAAAAATTCAAAAAACTTACTAAATCAAAATCTTAGCTGCGGCCACTTTTGACCAAAAATACTCTCATAACAAAATTCGAATTAACAATATTCGTATAAAAAAATTCAATTGTAGAAACTATTCGCATAATAAAAACTCAAGATCGGTTGTAGCGCGACCAATTTGCCTTTCCTAAATGGAAAGGTGAAATCGCAGCTACTGGGTAGCTACGGAAGCTTGAGCCAGAGGGTGGACTAACTTGTCGATTCTTCTTGCTATCACACACTCTTCTATTTACGGAAACCTGGTGCGTGGGCGCCAATTCGAATAAGTCGAATACAATGACTGGAACGGGGGGGTTTAAATAAACGATTGATTCGGAAAAACAATAACAAAAGTATTTATTAATAAAAAAAAATTATATTTACAAACTTAAACTGAATTATAAAATTACAAGGAAAACAGTACTGCGTACGGCACTGGTTGTTTACAAGTGTAATAAAAAAATGGCTGGTGTATATTGATGTCGGTTTTAGTCTTCTGCACTTTTAGTTTCAACAAAGAGAAATTACAGGTAAATAAGGAGAATCTAATTTCAATGTTGTTACTGAAATATCAAACTAAAAGTTCCTTTCTTAGATTTTTAGAAGGACTACTAGTGTTTAACTGAATTGCTGGTTAATTCAAAGTTACGACTAAAATATTACTATTGCGGGATCTGGATTATGAGTATCTGTGTCTGAATCGTTGAATACTACTGGTTTGGTTATCTGGGATCTAATATAACCTATACGCGTCTTTGATTGTCGTTTCTACTGGTAACCAAATTATAACCATTTAGATGGTTTTTCGCCGGCAGGAATTTCTTCACATTAACAGGTAGGACAAATCTTGTCTCGCCAGGCTATAAACAAGATCTTTTTAGGATGGAGAAGATGAAGTTGTCACGCCAGGCTTTAACAACTTCCGGAAAGATAATCAGAGCAGGTATTATGAATGATTTTTAGGAATCTTGTCTCGCCAGGCTATAAACAAGATATTTTCAGGAAGGATGTGAGGATGTCGTCACGCCAGGCAGCAACGACGTACTGGAAAACAGGATTAATTGAAACGATCGCTAAGCAGACACGTTTCTGAAGTATCGACTGCAACACTCTTTGAAATGATCGCCAAGCAGACCTATTTCGAAAGCATTAACGGAACAATACCTGCCTTGGAAAGGAAAATTTATACCAAACCAAAACATTGGATGAAAACTTAACTGGTTCGTTTTCCTAATAGAATCCTCTGTCATCTTTACCAGTAGTCAAGGTATTACAGGTAATTGTAAACATCTAACAGGTTCCTTTTAACCAACTAAGATTGATAAAACTTAATACGCAACATGGGTTGCCTATCATTTAAATTTTACATTTTAAAAGGTTGTTTTACGATTTTAAATAAAATTTCATCAAAAAAAATGGTAGTTTCATTACACGGTGAAGCAAAAATCTAGGCTTTCACAATTTTTGCTATTTTGGTAAAAAAAAGCCCCACTCCAACTCAACTTTTTGCCTACCTTCTATATTTTAAAATTGTATCACCTAATTCAAATTTAGAAGTTACAGAAAATATTAACAAAGCATCGGGGGCGGTTAAATCGCTTCCTAACACGACAGTATATTCAAAATATCTTGGTAGTAATTTAGCGACGCGCACATAGATTTCCGAAGGTGTAAGTTTTAAAAATGTGTTAAAAATTGAAAATGTTTCGGCCAAGACTGTATAAGCTTTTTTTCTTTTCATAAGTTCTTAAATATAAGTATTAAATAATTCTTTGTCGGCAATATTAAATTGTAATTTATAATATGTTGTCCTGGTTCAAAATGGTTGCGACCTGCCCTGTACACAGTTTTATAAAAGTTTTGTTTGTAAATGGTTTTAAGTTGCGGGACTGAAAATTGGACAGGTGGGGGCGAACCGACAAGGAAATTTGCTTTTTGCCAACAGGTCGCCACGCGAGTGACAGCGCCGACTTTTGGCTTGTTAAGTTTTGTTTTTTCCGATGAGTCGCGGCGGGTGAAAGTCGTGCCGACTTTTGGCTCGTTAAATTTTGAGCTCGAGGCGATTATTTTTGAGATTTGTGATATTTTTGAAATTGTGAGTTATTGTTTTTGATTTGAATAAATGATTTTGATGCGAATGCATTTATTGCGCAATTTTTTGGATTGATTTTGATAAATTTGGAGTTTGGATGATTTTTATGAACGGCTACCGAACGGTAGAAGATTTGATTGATTGGATAAAGTTTGGAAGAAACAATTAAAATTGTAAATTAGACGTGAAATATTTAAAATTGGAAAATTTTGAAATTATATTCGTGCAAACAAATGGTGCGATTGATAACGAGGCGATTGGGATAAAGGCTGGAAATCAAATTTCGTTCCCTTCGAATGAAATTGAGATTTTATTTTATTTTTACGTTGAATATAATTTGGATTTGTTAATTAATTTTTGGAGAGGAATTTTGGAAAATTTATTTATTTAGTTTGGACAAGAAATTATTTTATTTTTGAAAACGCAAGAACCCTTCACCCTTGAAATTTGTCAATGGCTCCCGTAATGCTGACTAACCCGAGTAAGTAAAGTGTGTGGAAAATTGTTATAGAAAATAACATTACAAAATTATATACGATGTAGTATATTATTGCGACGCCAAGTGTATGGTGTGGTAGACAATATGACGGAAGATGTTTTGTAATCAGTAAATAAAAACTGCTATGATCATTGTACATTTTGCACCATTTAAATTTTGAGAATGTCATGTATTTTGCTTGGTGCATTGCGCCTCTTTATTATGCGCCCCTAGGCAGGAGCCTAGCTACCCTAAATGGTAATCCGTCTCTGATACTAACAACATTGAAATTTTCCTATAAAAATACCTTCTTTAGATTCTAATCAAAGGCTGGGTGTTGGTCTATTAGTTTTTAATTTACACTTTTGTTCATAAGATAACGTATTAAAATTATTTTTGGAAACGAAGTTCCTTATGAGAGGATGCGAAGGGGGTAACGAAAGATTTTTATATCGTTCGATAATTACACCATCTGGTGGTCAAAAGTGGAACATCTGCTTAGCATTAGTACATATTCGGAAACCACGAGTCATAGCTTTGCAAATTTCTCTAGAAAAAAAGTTGCCTACACCGGCTAAAATGTGTAGGCGGAGCTCTTTGCTCTACGCCACAATGGGTATCGTTAAAATTAATAGTGATACGCTAATAAGATACTCTTTGCGTATTGCGAATTAAGAACGCGTTAAAATTGTTAAACCGACGAATAATTTAAAAAATATAAAATGTGGTGTCGTGGGACACCAGATAGGAACGAAGTACCTTATTATATAAATATTAATTTCAAGTTCTAGTCGAGGTAAAAAATAAATAATTATTCGGATATAAATATTTTATTACGAGTTTTTTATCGATAAAAATCAAAAACTATTTTACAAAATTGCCAAAATAGCGATTTACATTTAAAAATTAATGCTATTGGAAAAAAAATTGCAGTTATAATAATTAACAATTTTTGTATCTTTACTGAGAGATTGATTTGTTTCGACACAACTATTAGTGGGGTTCCTATTACTTGTGTTGCTATCGTCTCTTCTTAATTTTTTAACAATTCTTTCATGATGGTCCTGGTCAAATTGAAGATATGGTTTTAACGAACTGATATTCGAGTGTGCCGTGAGTTTTATAAGTTCTTGGAGTTGAACTCCAGCTTTTGCCATAAGAAATACAGCGCTGGTTCGATTAGAATGGTTTGTTACTTTATTTTTTTTCGTATCAATTCCTATTTTTTTTGCTGATGTTTTAGTCCATTTTGACATTATGTTTTTACCAATGGGACAATTTTTGTACCATCCAATAGATTCAGGCTTTCTCCAATTAGGATTCGGTGTTAGAAAAACTCGATCAGTTCTTATAACGGGTGTTCTTTTAGATAACATTTTCTGGAATAAGCTTAGGAACATTATTATTAGTATATTTTTAACTATAATAAAATTTATTTGTAATTTATACCTAACTGGACACCTGCCTGGATTTTCAACATTTTTTACCAACCATTTGTTATCAGCTAATTTCTGATCTCCACCCTGCCTTGTTTTGGTAAATACCGGATTGTACTGAATTCATCCAGTAGGAACATTCTTGTTATCTTTTTCCATCACAAAATATTGATCTAAACAGTTTGATCCTTCCATTACCGCGCCATGCTAATTCAACAGCCGCAATGTGATAAAATCGACGTTGTAAGCCATCGGGTGTATTTTCATCCAAGAGAAAGTATTTCTTCATATTCTTCTTGTTTAAAGTTTGAAGAACTGACCTTTCTTTTTTCCGGATTAATTTGTAGAAGTTTCCGCTTAGAATTACGTGCATCTCTAGCTAATTCAAATTCAATGTCACTAAAAGCGTTGACATTTCTCTTAAATTCATTAAAATATTTTTCACGAATTAATTTTGCAGTTACATTCCACATCGTTTTTACTACAGACTCTTTATAGTCACTTCCATCAGCTTTTTTCATATTATAACCCCAATCAACTAAAATTTGGTTTAGCTTTTCTGATGGGGTATCTGCTTTAAACAAATAATTTCTTTCTGCACAAAACAGTTCAAATTGATTCCAGACAGATGCATGGGACTTTCTTGTATTTTCTGGTACACTATCAATAATTACTTCTTTAATTGAAGCAATGGATTTTTCACCAAAACGTGAGACATTCGTGATAATAATAAAGCAACTAATTATAATTTATTTATTTTGTTTTGTTGTTTTTGTTGCTTAGCTTCTACTAAGTAAAAACAGCCTTCTAGAATTGTGGTTTTTTAATTTATGTCAAAAAATATCTTTTAGTTTTTGCATGGAATTCTCTTAATGAATATAACGCTTGCTAAAATTTCCATTTAAAAATTTTGTGTTGAATGCAACTCGTACCGGTTGATGGTAAAGCACTCTGGCGCTACGCGCCCTTGTGCATTTTACCTAACAACCGGTACTCGTTACATTCAACACAAAATTTTTATGGAAATTTAAGCACTTGTTATATTATATATGAAAATTGGTCCAACGATGTTTTCGAGGTTGCTGATTTCGAATTTGATGTCAAAAATTTAAAATTCAAAATGGCGGATTCAATATGGCGGCCGAAATGATCAAAAGCTTATATATTTGCATGAAACTTGGTACTGGGGGGTTTGTGAGGTTGCTGATTCCAAATTTAATGTCAACATTTTAAAATGGCGGATCAAATATGGCGGCCGAAATGACCAAAATCTCATATATTTGCGTGAAACTTAGTACTGGGGGATTTTGGAGGCTGCTGATTCCAAATTTGATATCGAAATCCCAAAGTTAGGATTAGCGGACCCAATTGGTCAACCAAAATATTTTTTAACTAGACCGATTCTCGCAAAATTAATTTTAGACCGTTTCTCTACGTTCATGATTACAAATGTCTTTCATGAAATTGAAAATCTATAGCAGATTGAATATGTAAATTCTTCTAGGAAAAGTATTCGATATTCATGAAGCTAAGAAAATTACGTAGGTTATTCTACTCTTAGCATGACCCAGAGGAAACGACGTGGACGTGGTAGAATTCTTCGTCTTCCGGGGTGCTTGATTTAAGTGAGTCCCCTTGCCTCTCACTACTCGGGGTGCTTGATTTTAGTGAGTCCCCTTGCCTCTCACATTTTTGAATGGTTTCCGATTACGCATTTTCTTGAATTCCATCTTCTTCATCGCTCAATTCAATATCGTCTAGAAGCATTACAATTTCTGAATCATCAGCTTCTTCATCTTCTTGATCTTCTATATCGGAACTGAATGTTGCGTCTCCTTGGGGCACATATATTTGAGGCACAGCAATTAAAACTCTGATATCTTCAGAAATGGGCCAAAATTTCTTTTTCTGAAGTCGTGACTGAACACTCATTGCAGATATGAGTGGATCGGAGGAATCTATCACTCTATAGAACACATCATGCATATTAGCTTGGCGGTTGTGTTTTCAGCTGTGAGATTGTCTATAGTTTTTATAGTCCTTGTTGCGAGCTTCAGAAGCTTCTTCACCGGTAAAACGCTCGTGCTAATGATTTCTGCTCCGTGAATAAGTATCTTAGTAACGTTGAAGGCATAGGGTACCAGTTGTAGTGAGTTACATATATTTGAGCAGTAGAATCACAAAGTTTCTGAAATTCGAGTGGATTCACCGGGAGATGTTGCGACAAAGCAGTTAAAATTGTTTTTAATTTACGAAGTAATTCACACTCAAGCCCAAGATGTTTGGCAAGTTCTTCTGGATTTTCAAAAGCTCTCCTAGCTGTATTCCCATCGTTTGTAGTACCAGAGCCTCCTGGTTTTGGTTTATCCACTATTAATCTCAACTTTTTCCACAAAATCTCTTGAACCTCTTTTTTCCGCTGAGCAAATATAACTTTTTGATCAGGAGTTCTTATTTGCCAGATCTTGATAGGAATCTTGTATGAAATGTGCAAGCAACATTCTAGTATCCTGATCGACGCATGTAATGGAGAGAGTCCGTACATCAACGAATTCGCGTCCGGTAAAAATAGGCCCTTCTGCTTATTAGACAGGTCATTGAGGAACTTTAGAGTCGAATGACAGATAGGGCAAGTTTGCATGGATCTTGTACCTGTTATTATGTTCAGTACTTTGCCTTCTATCAATGTTAAAAACAAAGAAAAATGGACACGTACACTCCAACTATCATCCAGTAAAACTTCATGAGTTGTGAGCTTGTTAATTTGATAAAAAATAACGGTAAATGAAATGAAATTTCAAAAATCCTAATTGTCGACCGTAAAAACTAAGAATAAGAAATAAATAGTTGAGATAGAGGTCGTTATAATCTACAAAGTAGATGAATTTCAAAATACAAATTTGTAGCAGGACATCGGTAGTCAGGACCGTATTAGGAATCAATAACGAATGAAACAAATAGAAAGAAAAAAATTATTAAATTCAAACGCCTTAACGAACGACATGTTTCGGACTTATTCGTGGTATTACCCAACGAAATTGACCTCATCGGGCTCATATTGACAAAGAACATATAAAATTAAACTTACCATTCCATTCAATCGTTCATGTAAACCTTCCACGTGCTCTACACTAACCGAATGCCATACTAAGAAAATGTATTTTGTAGATAGTGTAGATTTTGTAGATAGATTTAGTAGATAGATGTATAGTGTAGAGCACGTGGAAGGTTTACATGAACGATTGAATGGAATGGTAAGTTTAATTTTATATGTTCTTTGTCAATATGAGCCCGATGAGGTCAATTTCGTTGGGTAATACCACGAATAAGTCCGAAACATGTCGTTCGTTAAGGCGTTTGAATTTAATAATTTTTTTCTTTCTATTTGTTTCATTCGTTATTGATTCCTAATACGGTCCTGACTACCGATGTCCTGCTACAAATTTGTATTTTGAAATTCATCTACTTTGTAGATTATAACGACCTCTATCTCAACTATTTATTTCTTATTCTTTGTTAATTTGATCCTCAATGTTCTTTTTTTGATTCAAAATAACGGTCTCAGTTTCTGTAGTTTGCAGTATCTGAATGGGACGACAGGATCTTGGTGATTGAGACGCTGTGTTTTCTGCAGTTGACAATCGTAAACGAATGAGAGAAGTCACAAACAAACTTTGATCACTGAGGCTCTTATTATCGTCTGCAGATTTGAATGATTGCTTATAAGGTGAATGACCAGTACTGCCATCCATACCCCATGAGCACATCAACAAGAGTTCCATTTCTGTAATACCCGAATTCTGCATATGTTGGATTATGACTTCCCTTTGCAATTCCACAATCCTACTGGAAGTTTGCTTCAACAAGGCCTGCAGAGTTACCTCTGCTTTTTTCTCCGACGTCGAAATGTTTTCTTTGGATGGTCTACATTGCGACTTCACTTCTCTAACACAATTGTACGGCGGCCAAATATCAGCACCACAGTTTTTGCTCTCTAACCGTATATTTGTGTACACCGATTTAGTTAGGGAATTATCCAGGAGGAAAGTTAGAGCTTCTTCGGCAGTCTTTTTGTTTATTGGAATTTTCGGAGCATTCAACAATTTCCTAACTTTTTTCGGTTGCTCTAAGTTTTCTGAAACTTTGATGAGCACATTGTATAAATCTATATTCTTCGTTCGATTCGCTGCATAGCGAGAAGCCATTATTAATCTTTCAGGATCGTGCTTTTGTTCAGCGCTGATTATTGCAAGTTCCCGACGCTTTGAGCGATCAGATTTTTCATGGAATTCGAGGCTTGGACAACCAAGATGAGAAGCTGAAAGATTTTCTTTTGCAGTTTTGATAGTCAATGAAACTGGAAAATCAGAATTCAACCATTCAACATTTTTTTTCTCAAACCTATCCATTACTCTCCTCGCAGCGTTGAATTTTTCAGAGCGTCTTGTTTTAAGAGCTCTCAGAAAGGCTTTTAATTTCTCTACATCTGCACTTTCAATGTTATTAATATCTAATTTCATTTTCGATAAAATGTAGGAAACAGTCGATTCTACATTATCATTCTTTAGCAGTTCTTCGAGAACTTCCTTTTTAGTGAATTTCGTCATTTTATATGACACACTACATATGAAACACAATATCGCAAGGACAGAGATAAATAAACAGAGACAACAAAAAATAATGTGTTGATTTATATGAAAAGCAGATTGCCAAAACAAGTGAGCTTGCACGTCCGACGCCAGCGTTGATGCGGCTGGAACAACAATGGCAAGCTAACGCGAGCGCTCTCCGTGGCCGCGCGCGGTATGTAGATATACCATTAGAACCTGAACAAGTGAAAAGGAGCAAAATGGGGCACACCTATGCTCAAGTGCACATCCTAAGGAAGACATTCTTATATTTTAGAACTCAATTGGTTGCGTTATGTCGTGTTATGAGCAATCGGAAGCAGGTGCTTTGCTGAAAAATCTTGTTTTTGTTGTTGAAAAAGCACCTCAATTGCATTTGATTGCAATTGAGAATTAAAGATTAAATTGACTTTTCCATAATTTTCCCATTTCACCACTGTGAAATGGTGTAATTTATTTTCAAACGATATAAAAATCTTACGCATTTTCGTTACGGACGTTTTTTTCCGATTAGGGTACCCCCTTCACATCCTCCCATAAGGAACTTCGTTCCGTATCAGGGAATAAATGCACAAACACGTAGAACTTGTAATAACAAATACTACGTAAATTATATGACAAACTTTGAAGAGACTTGGTTCCTTGGTAGATTTGCTGTATGCAATTTCCCCACTCCTACACGCTCCTACGTTAAGTATTAATTGCATTTAAGGCCGGTATTATAAAGCATTAATAAATCACTAGTTTTAGTTTCAAAGTAAATTTACTTGACTACTAAAATTTACGAAATAAAAGTTGAGTACCATAAAGGAAAGTAACCAAGTAAATAACTAACTTACAGCCTTACTTATAAACGTTGTGTAAATTTTATACAGAGCTTATACAAGGTTGTATAAGAAAACATTACTAATAAACCGTGTATAACGCCTACTCTGTATAAGCTTGTGATAACTATTTATAGGTATACTAATAAACCGTGTATAACGCTTGTATACATCGTGCATAAGAAAATGTTACTAATAAATCATATATAGCGTATGAAGTTGCCAAGGTTATGAAGCAAATTTTATACAAAGCTTATACAAGCTAGAACCCTTGTTTAACGAGTGTGTAACGTTCAGAAACGTACGTGTCTACCGTTCTTGCGTATCTTTTGGAGGGTAGTACGCACGACAGCCGAATATTTATAAAGAACTTGATTAAGCAAAGATATGAAAGAGGCGAATTTAATAGATGTCTGCTAGGAGATACGGGTTATGCTTTAACTTTTTTTTATTTACTCTTCTGTTGAATCCGTCAACTAAGAAAGAAGAAAAGTACAATAGAGCAAACGTGCAAACTAGCAATGTTGTGGAAAATATGCTTTGGCGTTTGGAATCAACGATTTAGGTGCCTATTGCGTGATTTTTTTTAACAAATTTGAAAAATACCAAAACTTCCATTGTGGCTTTGGCTGTGTTACACAATCGTATACGGTAAGTTGATCCCCAGTAATTTGGTCCCCGGTAATTTAATCCCCTGGTAATTTCATCCCCGGTAATTTAAACTGTACGTTAAAGGTAGATCCACGCAAAGACATGGATCTGTCAGTAGGTTAGTGTTAGATTATGGTATTTGTTTAGAGAAACTGTATTTAAAAGATAGACCGCGCGAAGACATGGATCTGTTCTGTTGTCACATGGATCTGATCTGTTAGTGTTAGTTTTTGTTAGGTATTTATTTAGCAAAACTGTATAATTACCGAAAACCAATTTACCAGGAGATCTAATTACCAAGGGATCAAATTATCGGATGTGAAATTACCGGAGGCAAAATTACCGATGGTCAAATTACCAAAGAATCAAATACCCGCAAACCAAATTACCAGGGGTTAAATTAACTCGAAGATCAAATTACCGGGGACTAAATTACCAGGGACCAAATCACCTAGTGCCCTGCACAATAGAGCAATACAAATGGAAGAATAATTTGTTGCGTATGAGGAAAATCCGTCTATGCCACCCGAAGATCATCTTGTCACATCAGAAGACTTACTACAGGATCATACGCGTAATAGGGATAATTGTATACAAGAAAAAGCCGTTAGAGTTGCTTTTATTAACGATTTCTTTTAAAAAATAAACTAACTTTAAATAACTTATTATATCTTATCATTTATTGTTCTATAACAAATAAAAATTAAGAACAAGCGTCACTTGAATGTTTCAAAAATAAATAAATGTTTTCTTTAGATGTTTTACTTAGGTACCTCGGAAAGTGGTAATTTTCTTTTGCAAACCTTTTTTCTTCTTAGAATATGACAGTAGAATATGAATATGGCTTTAGATTATGACAGTTGTACAAAAAGTCACACTTACATACGAAAAATTTTAATTCGAGTGTATAACACAGTCATAACTTATACAGCGCGTATACAACGCCTACACAACGTTTATTAGTAGGAAAGTTACACACCCCTTATACATACCTTATACAGTGTATAACTGAACAATTGTTCAACGCATGTATAACAAATTTTTATTAGTAAGACTGTTAATATTTACTTTCCTATTATGTTTAGACGTTTTGATACCAGATGTCTTGGTCATGGTGCATGAGATTTTATGATACGTTAGAACTAATTTTTAAATTTTATGGTTATAGTGTTGATTGAAGAATAGTATCAACCAATCAACAGTTATAGGCTATGTGTCAGTTCACAACTATTGCCCACTGGTTGGGCGCACTTGCACTTTTTATGGGATACCTTTCATTTAAAACGAATAACCTCACAAATGATTTGACCTGTCAATTTACTTCACAAGTAAATATTTAGTTGAACAAAATCGAGGGGTTAAATTAGTTGCTAGATTTAGTTCGAGAGTAAACTATTCGTGTTTTATAATACCAGAATTTAGCAAGAAAGCAGGGAATAGACAAGCTACTTAGTAGCACGAAAGCATGCTACTAGGTAGCAAATGGCTTTTAGTAGCATGTGTATACAGCCTTGCTTAAAAAGCTTGCTACTAAAAAGAATGCTACTAAATCGCAAGGCATTTGATTTCTATCCTGCTATATCAAGACCGGGCCGCGGGGGGGGGGGGGGGGAAGCATGTGTGAACGCGTACACAGATAGCATGCTAGTACGTAGCATGCTATCAGCTTTGTCAATGTGTCAAAATGTCTCGATAGAGACTGACTACCGTCAGTATGAGTGTTTGTGGAACATAGGTTCTTCTTTGTACAAGAACAACCTTCTGCAGAGATAAAGAAGGTAATTGGTGGGTGCAAAAGAGAAAATTACTGAAAGATGGGCAGAATACTTCTAAGAACTCCTAAGTAGTACTCGACTAATAAATAGTAAAGATCGAAGTGTGGAGCAAATAAACAGAGAAGAGGAAAATTTAAGAAATGAGGTACCAAAGGAGGAAGAGATTGTGGAAGTAATACGAAGTCTGAAAAATAACCGAAGTGCAGGCGAGGATGGAAATCAGGCAGAAATGACTAAATACGGAGGAAAAAAACTGCATCAACTGATTGTGAAACTGATCCAAGAGATTTGGAAAAATGAAGATATGCCCAAGTCATGGAGGGTGGCGTTAATATGTCCAATACACAAGAAGGGTGACAAAACGGAATGTGGGAACTATCGTGGTATAGCACTACTAAACGTTATGTATAAGATCCTGGCCACCTGCGTAAAGAATAAACTTAGAATATATGCCGAAGATATAATAGGTGAATACCAAAGTGGGTTTAGAAACGGACCAGATTGAAATACAAGCAACAAGCTATGAATATAGATTGAACACTTATGCACTGTTCCTGAATTTTAAACAAGCTTATGATACAATAGTAAGAGAAGAACTTTATAAGGCTATGTACGAATTAGAAATACCAGCAAAGCTGATCCGTCTGACAAGAATGACACTAGATGAAACGCAAAATAAAGTTAGAGTAAACGGAGAAATATCTAGTGGATTTATTGCAGATGTAGGATTGAGACAGTGCAATCCTTTGTCACCAGTCTTGTTCAATCTAGCTCTTGAAAGAGTAATAAGAAGAGCTAACCTAAATAGAGGTAGTACTATATACGGACGAAGACACCAGTGTTTGGCTTTTGCGGATGATGTAACAGTGTTGACAAGAACAAAAACTGAATTGAGTGAGACATTGCAAAGACTATTGATTGAGGCTAAGAAGATAGGACTCGAGGCGAATGAGAGAAAAACAAAGTACATGATATGGGAAGATAAACTTTTCAGACCAGAACAAACTTTGAATGTCAAATTGAGTGCATTGCAAACTTTACAATTTGTAATTTTGTAAAACTTTTAATTATTTGGGAACTGTTATAACAAGAAAACCGAGCAATGAACAAGAACTAAAAGCTAGAGTGGCAGCTGGAACACGAAGCTTATACTCAATGAAAACGATGCTGAATCTTCTCGCGAACCCTAAAACTGAGGCTATATAAGTCAATAATAAGACCAACAGTAACATACGGGTGTGAGATATGGAACTTAAGAAAACAGGATGCAACAATGCTGGAGGTTTGGGAAAGAAAGATTCTCAGGAAGGTTTTTGGAGGAAAGGAAGTAAATGGAGTGTGGATTAGAAGAATAAATGATGAATTTCCTTTCTACCTTTCTACGTATTGCAAATATTTTTTGGATGAGATACTTTTCCTTATAAATGATGAATTGAAAGAACTATATGGTGAACAGAGTATAGTGGGGTACGTCAAGGTGCAGAGATTGAAGTGGTTGGGACCACTTGAGTGGTTGAGTGGTTGAGACACTCTCGTATCGTGGTCGGAGGCCCACCATCTAAAACAACGGTAGCACTTCCTGGCGCGACACGCCTTGTTTAGGCCTATTTTAATTTGTTGCTTTTGTAGCACCTTCTCTGCTCCTGCCGGGTCAAGCTGTGGCAAGCTGAGTTTTGCTGTAGGACCCCACTAGGGACCGAAGGGTTATAGGCCCATAGGGTTATAGGCCCTCGGCCCATAGAGAGCCGATGACGGCTCTCAGCCCCTTTTCCACCTCGTCTTTACTTGCTGCCGCGTCTATGTGGCGTATCTGTATTGTAACGTATTGTATTGTATTGTATTAAGTTAAATAAGCTTTCTTTTGTACCTTATAAATAAAATTTTATTTTATATTTTGTAAAAAAATTTAAAAAGAATAAATTTTATTTCATATTATTTCGTTTATTATTTCTGCTACTGCTGTTAATTTATTCTTCATCAAACAATAAATTACCTCAATCAAATTTTCTATGCATATAATATATGGAGGAATGATTCAATCATATTAGCCTTCACATTAAATGAGACCTAAAATACAAATTAAAGATAAGCGAATTAACAATTTTTGTGAGTAAAATATATAATTTTTGATTATTCGTTTAATAATTATTGTATAAAGTTTTAAACTACTTCACTTTGTACCTGAACCTTTCAGAGAGAATTTCTGAAATTTTGATAATTATTGATTTCTTTTTAATCACCGGTTTTTGGAATTATGGGCAAAACTTATACACTTCACAACTTTGATAGTCGTATAGAAAGTATAGTCTGAAACTCGTTTGGAATCGACTCATCTGCACTCGTGGACCGTCACCTTCGCCTATCGGCTCGGGTGACAAACTTTCCGTTTGTCTATAATGGGCTACCAACCGCAAAATACAAAAGTTTTATAGTATAAACGCCTATTATCTTTTTTATTGAGAAATGAGAAATGTTATTGATTCTTTAGAAAAAATATTGTTCGATACTCGTGGAAAACTACCTTTTCCATTCTCGGCTTCGGCCTCGATCGTCAACCTCCGCCATGAATGGTAAAATGTTAGTTTTCCTAACTTGTATCGAAAATATCTATTTTCTTTTTAAAGGGAAGAGTAGTTTTTAAAGTAAGGTGCTTTTATTATTAATTTTTATTTTTAGAATATTTTAAAATTTTTAGTTTTTATTTTTATTATTTTAATAGTATTTACATTCATTCGAATTGAGCTGTCTCATTGGAACTTACAAAATTCACAAAATATACAAAAATGTTGGTTAATACTAAGGTGATATGTCAGATGTTACACATCATATACGAGTATTGCAGGGTTCGTTTTTTTGTTTATCTGTTTATGTATTATAGCTGCAGTAGTTAAATAACTACACATTCAAAATATTACTTCTTTTACACGTATATTTTACACAATTAAAATTTACCTCATTTACACAAATTTTTGATGTGTAACATCTTTCCACTCGCTTATGAGGGTAATTTCTTGAAATGGGACGGAAATGTGTAAGAAAGTAAATAAAAAAAAAAAAAATGTGGTGTCGTGGGACACCAGATAGGAACGAAGTACCTTATTACATAAATATTAATTTCAAGTTCTAGTCGAGGTAAAAAATAAATAATTATTCGGATATAAATATTTTATTACGATTTTTTTATCGATAAAAATCAAAAACTACTTTACAAAATTGCCAAAATAGCGATTTCAGCATGTCTCAAAGTCAATGTAAATCCGCAATGATCGCGGTCATCTTTGAAGTTTTCGAAATTTTTTTTGCACATTCGGCTTTAGAAATTTTTTTGCATCTGAGTGGCATTTTTCAAAATCGATTTATTTTTAATTTTGAGGGTCTTATTTTCGGCGAAAAATTTTTAAAATTAATTTTTAAAATTATTAAATTATATTTTTTTAAATTATTCGTCGGTTTAACAATTTTAACGCGTTTTTAATTCGCAATACGCAAAGAGTAGCTTATATAGCGTATCACTATAAATTATAACAATACCCATCGTGGCGTAGAGCGAAGGGCTACTTCTACACATTTTAGCCGAGGGATCGAATCCCGGTGAAGGCAACTTTTTTTCTAGAGAAATTTGCAAACCTATGACTCGTGGTTTCCGAATATGTACTAATGCTGAGCAGATGTTTCACTTTTGACCACCAGATGGTGTAATTTATTATCAAATGATATAAAAATCTTACGCATTTTCGTTACGGACGTTTTTTTCCGATTAGGGTACCCCCTTCACATCCTCCCATAAGGAACTTCGTTCCAAAAGCTCACCGGTTTGGATCGTTCCAAAAAAGATGGACGCTAGCAACCAAAGAAAGTACAGAATGGTAATAGATTACAGAAAACTAAATGAAAATACAATTGAAGATAAATTTCCGCTGCCTAGAATTGAGGAAATTTTAGACAATCTTGGGAAATATGTCTACTTCACTACACTAGACCTAGCCCAAGGCTTCCATCAAATCGAAATGGACCCCAAGTCAATCGAAAAAACAGCATTCACCGTGAATAATGGTCACTATGAATATCTAAGAATGCCTTTCGGTCTAAAGAATGCTCCAGTCTCATTCCAGCGAATGATGGATCACGTCCTCAAAGAATACTTATACAAATACTGCTTTGTCTACATGGACGACGTGGTAATATTCTCCAAATCACTGCAAGATCATTTAATCCACATCAAAAACATATTTCAACGACTACGAGAAGTGAATCTCAAAATACAATTAGATAAGTTTGAATTTCTGTGTAAAGAAGTCGCATTCTTAGGACACATCATTACTCCTGAAGGAATAAAGCCAAATAATTCCAAAATCACGGCCATACGAAATTACCCGATACCTAAAACAACGAAAGAAATCAAATCATTTCTAGGGCTTGTAGGGTACTACCGGCGATTCATATCAAACTTTGCAAAAATAGCCTTGCGTATGACAAAATGTCTTAGGAAGGACACTAAAATAGACGTAAATAACATCGATTACAAAGAATCGTTTTATCTATGCAAAGAGTTGTTGACCAACGCACCCATACTAACATACCCCGACTTCGAAAAATTCTTTAAGTTGACGACGGATGCCTCAAATGTAGCAATTAGAGCTGTACTCAGCCAAAACGATAAACCCATAGGATACTACTCTAGAACTCTCAATTCTGCAGAAAAGAACTATAGCACAATCGAGAAAGAACTTTTAACCATAATGGACGCTACAAAACATTTTAGACCCTACCTCTACGGAAGGAGATTCAAGATTGAAACTGACCACAATCCTTTAGTCTGGCTACACAAAATTAAGAAGCCCAACTCGCTTGGTAAGATGGAAATTAAAATTGGAAGAATTTGACTTCGAAGTAATTTATAGAAAAGGAAAAGAAAATATAGTAGCCGACGCACTGTCACGCATCGAAATTAACAATAAAGAAACTGACGAACTATTGATAATACCTCAATTAGAAGAACCCCCTAACCTAGAAGAGCTAGATGACATAATAAACAATACAAGTCGAGACAATTCCCCGGAATACGAACAAATCCTTAACGAACTAGACCATACCGTACACTCAGTAAGCAATAACGACGATGGCAAAATAATTTCCATATCAGAACTCCCTGTTAACAACTTTAATAACCGAATCATTGTTCTTTATGGAAAAAACTTTGACATACGTTTAAAACGACCATTTAAGAAAAATCACTACGTCACCTTCATCAGGAAAGAAAACGTCAGAGAAGACCTATCGCGCATGATAAAAGAAATTGTTCGACCGAACATCACGTACGGAACTTATTGCTTTGATCAAAAAATATGGGATGACCTAGTAGATCTATGTAAAACACATATGAACAACTCAATAAAATTTGTAATCTGCAACCAATATCAAACGGATATATTAGAAAAAGAAAATCAAAATGAAAAAATAACAAAATACCATGACGAAACGCACACCGGCATAATTGAAACATACAACCAACTAAAATCAAAATACTTTTGGCCCAATATGAAGCAAATGATTACTAATATAATCAACAAGTGCGAATTGTGCCTTCGGTCTAAATATGAAAGAAATCCATACAATTTAAAATTGCAAGGTTCTCTACTATCAAGAAAACTCTCTAATACAATTTTTATCGATACCTTTTCATTTCAAAACTGCAAATTCTTAACTATCATAGACTCATTCTCTAGATATGCTCAATCATATTTTGTCAAAGACGGAACCGGTCTCACAATATTAAACAAACTTCGTCATTACTTTGCCCACCACAACTATCCAGAACGCATTGTCTGCGACCAAGGAAAGGAGTTCATTAACAAGACATTCAAAGAATACTGTCAACTACACAAAATCGAATTGCATTTCACGACTATAAATAATCCTAATTCAAATTCCCCAGTCGAAAGACTACATTCAACCCTATTAGAAAAACTCAGGATACTTAAATAAAAAGAACCCAAAGAAACCCCACAAAATCAAATGATAACCGCTACTTTAATATACTATCAGTCAATTCACTCTTCTACCGGATTCTCACCTTTTTCTATCTTATACGGTTCCTACGAGCATGAAATTGACTTGTCATTAGACCTAACCATATACGAAGAATATAATAACAGAAGATAGAACGAATTAATGTCATTCATTAACGAAATCTACAATAAAAATAAAAGTAGAGAAGAAAAAATTCTGGACAAAAGAAACCAAACCAGAAAAGACTCCCCACAAATCGACACCGATGTCGTGTTTGTTCTAAAAAACAAACCGAGCAAAACGGACCCCTTGTATGACAAAATACACATCCTGAGTAAATCAGAAGCAGTAGTCGAAGGAAAATCCGTCAAAGGAAAAATAACTAATTCACATATTAGAAAAGTCAAACGATTAAGAAAATCAATTTCTTTGCAGGATCCTAACGAGCCTAGGCCTAGTACGACCCGTGTTCCCGCTGCAAGTGACCCCGATTCAGAGTAACGGATACTTCGGTGAAGAATTGAGTACAGCAAAAATACACTCCCATTATCATAAATTCAGATCAAATTCAGAAATTATTATACAGATCAGAACATAAACCTTAGATCCGCTAATTTTTCAATTCAAATACCTAAAACCCATGAAGGAGAACTAAAAGGCTCATACGAAATTTTTTGACATACCCTGACTTTGATAAGCCACTTATTTTCATCATTATTTATATCATAGGGGCCGTGCTTAGCCAAAGCAATAAACCCACTGCATACTATTCTAGAACACTGAACACTTGCAATATTCAAGTAACTGAGATAAGGTTGTAATTTCAGTCAAAGCTAATGGTTGTCAATATTTTTCGAGCAAACTACACCTAATTTGTTTATTTTTTGTCGCCACGCTGAGCATAATAGATAACCTACTAAAAAGAGATTCCATTATCGCAACATAAACATGTATAGGTTCTCGTGTTCCTTACATACTAGCTTTAATCTGAATCCGTAATTGTTCGTTAAGATCTTAGGAGTAAATAAAAGTGCTTCAATAAATTAACAAATGAACCCCAATCTGTACAACCGGCTTTATTTTGCCGTACCCAATTCTTTGCCGAACCTTCGAACAACTCTTGAACCGATTGAACTCCGCTTCACTAACTCGACGAGAAACCATGAGGTCCTCTATATCTTCCAAAAACGAATATAGTGTCACGAAGGGTAGCTGTTTTTAATATAGGTGCGATAAAATATCAAACCACCCCCCATGCAATCGTAGAAAAATTTTTATCGAACATGAGACTCCTCTTCGTATTTATTTAAATTGTAAATTAAAACTTAAAGTTTTGGGTTACTGTCAGACAACGATCATCACGAATTTCACAATTTCAACTGCACTATAAGAAAGAGCACAATTTTCTGAGTATAATGCAACAAAAATCGTGATGATCGTTGTTTGACAGTTCCACAGTTTTGAACCGACTAAAATTTCATAATTTCTTCCTCTTTTCTAATTTTTTATCAGCACTTCACTTTGTCAATTAAATAAAAAAACTACAAATCAATTCAACTTAATTTACTAACTTTAAATAAACAATTAACAATTTTAATTATTGCGGAATGGTTTTTCATCCGCTCGACCCGACGTCAAGGCCAGAGCCCGTCTTCGTGTCCTATCCAAGTCCCACTCTTTCTTTCCACCTTCGAGCCCTACTCTTATTTTACATAGCAAAACTTAACAACTTTATACAATGTGATAAATAAATAAATAATAAAATTGAATTTTAAAAATTATTTACAAAATAAATTAATTTGTGGTTTTTAGTGTTTCGAAACACGACAATGGATTGCCGTCATACTTAATATTCCATTTATGCACCGGATAGCATTTTAAATTTGACCGAAGCTACTGGCATATTGGGATCTAAACTCAATGATTCGTTTGCGGCTAAAGACGGACTATCTCTAAATCTCCTAATTCTAAACAAGTATTCTTAAAAGTTTTAATTTCCTCTTCAATATCAACGTTTGAATAAAGTACCAAACGTCTTGTTCTATTGGTAATATGTATCAAGCGCGATTGAATTCGTTTAACAATATTAAACAATAACAATGGCTTAACGAATATAACTATTCTTAATAGTATATTATCTACGCGGGAGATATGAGATGCATTACCGGCGAAAGATTTAAAAGCCAGAGGGCTGTAGGCCCGAGGGCTCTTGAATCATGAGTCCGGTAATGCATCGCGTTATCTCACAAGTTTGATATACTATTTTATCTACTTCCTTGTTTAAATAGCATTTAATAATAAATAATAATTAAAATAATTTACACTTGACAAATGAAAACATAAAAAGCTGTTTATCTCGAAAACGAGACAAGATATCGAAAAAATAACTCAAAAATGTCCCCCCCCAGCCTCACACCCCCCCGCCGAGGGTAATGTTCTCGCTACCAGATGCATTAATTAGCGCGCCCTAACTCCAAGAAATATTGATGAAAACTCGATTGAAACAAATAAAGTTATACAAGTTATGAGAAATCTAGTGATTGAAAAATAAAACAAATGAGTAATTTGTCAAAAAAAATTGTGTAATTTCATTAACATGGTTGATACTTTTGATGTTGATGAAGCCGCGGCAAAGCTTGTAGAACAACGATTGCCGACGAAATCAAAAAAGAAATATGAAATACAGTATTTTATTTTATTTTATTCATGTTTATGTGCTTGTCGTGTAGTTATTGTAGTTAGTGCCGGTATTACATATGTCAATATATAAACGTCAGATAATATTACCTCCCTTGGGAATTTTACAAATATTAATCAATGCAGTAAGTAACCGCGATCATATCCACGCCATTTGATGGAGATAAGTACGCATTTATTTACCGGAAGTAGATAAACAATATTATTAGATGAACTCTCACAGCGTATTGCGTTATGTGCTTGCAACATAAGTCCCACGTCGGACAAAGTTTTTTTAATGGCATTTTATAATACAAATGGTGTTTATGTATTAATCAAAAAGCGAGCGCTTTTCTCTGGCTTCCTGTTACACGTTTCCGTACCACAACACCAAATTACCCCCATAAGCGAGTGGAAAGATGTTACACTAAGAAAAAAATGATTTCTAAGTATTCCGATAAAATAATTTTGGCGCTCATTAGTAAAATCAAATAGCGCGCGCTTTTCTGGCTTCCTGTTACATATTTCACGAAATTACCTCCATAAGCTAGCGGAAAGATGTTACACATCAAAAATTTCTTTTTCGAAGTGGGGGTGCTAGCTTGACGTCAATTCAGCCGCCACCAAAAATTTTTTCGTTTACCGCAAAACCGCTGTAGTTCAAAATTCGCGAATATAGTAGATAAATCTATAAATACCGCAAAGTCTGGAGACAACATTTTGAAACAATGAGGGAAACCCGACACCAAGGCTACCCAAGTTGGAAGGCGTAGTATTGGCAGACCTAGAAAGAGATGGACTGATCAATGGTAACGTAACGGGTCATAAAACCTAAAACGTGCCGAAGATGAATGAAACTAGTATAAATTTTGAAAACATGTTTATTAAATATCTTAAGATAACTAACAGTATTTGGAATACATATATAAAAATAAACTATAGAAAGCATATTTCAATAGTAAAAGTTTAAGTCAAGATAAATATTGTATAACTTTATAAGGTTGGCATTAGTTAATCATAATTTATACACATTATTCTATAACAAATTAATGCCTGTTATAACATATAAATAGTTTAAAGCACCCGAAGGACCCGACCTTTTTCAAAGAATATTAAGCATACATACATACATACAACTAAATCTATATACGGATTTAGCGGCTAAAGCCTTTAGATTTATTTATAGTTTATTTATACACGAAGGGAAAGTTCTACTTAATTTCGTACCGTTTGTATGAAGTAAAAGGCAGGTAGTTCTGATAGATAGTTCCAATTATGTTTTTTCTTAGGAATTTTCTTTAAAATTGAATTTCTGTTAAATTTTTAAAATAAACTATCACGTTATATACACAATTTTTTAAATTAATTTTTTAACTTGTGAAATATAATAAAATAATCTTGGAATGAACTTGAATTATCTTGGAAGTTAATTAAACGATTTTTAATAATGTTTTTTTAAGCTTTCAACGTTGGTGAACGTCTTCATCAAAATATTTTAATTCCCTACTCTATTAAATACTACTATTACTAGTATTAAAATATTCTGATGACGTTCACCAACATTGAAAGCTTATTAAAAATATTAAAAATCGTTTAATTAACTTCTTCATTTCCAGATTATTTAGTTATATACACCAGTATATAATTACAATACAATACAATACTTGTTTTTTTATCTTATTACCCAAAAATTTATAAACGTAGAAGCTGTGAAGTTGGTCAGTGTTATTAATTGATTTGGTTAAATTGTATATAATGTATACACTATAAAATATATTTTTCTCTAAATATGAGTAGTAAACATTTACATATAAATTTTCTTGAATAATAAGATAACAGTTGCATTGTACCCAAAAAGTAGTAAAAGACAATATTTAGACTATTTATGAACCCAAAAGTTAATTAGTTCCACAAAATTTCTAACAGATCGGTTTACGAAATCACGAAGCACGAAAATGATGTTGGTACAGCAAAACTTTAAAACAAATAGTACTTTTTGTGGTTGGAAACGCATTATTTTTCTAATTTCGGGCATAAAATTTAGAGTGAAATTTGTCGTGAACTGTCAACCGTCAAAGAATTTGGACTCTAATAGATATTAGTAGCTATTAGTGCAATAGTAGCTATCTGCTTGAAATACCCTGATCCGAAGTTCATAAAAATTCTCGTGAATTGTGGTCGGTTGTATTTTGGAATTTTTTTAATATGAAATTTTATTAATAAAATACAAAAACTTAAGAGGAAGAACAATATTTTGCTTGCTAGCTATCCTAAGTATTACAAAAAATAGTTAAAAATAACATAATGAAAAAAATTTTTCAGATTTTTTGTTAAATTAAATTTTAAGCTATTAAAAAATTAATAGCTTTGCTTGAGACAAACTGAAAAAGGTTATTTGGGTTCTCTGAAAAATTTTAATAAGATAGTTTGCATTTCATATGAATAAAGTTAACAGGTGAACACTTACAAAATATATATTTGCAAGCAATAGTGTATATTCGATTACCTTCGCATTTATAAAATACAAACTGTAAAATACATATACTACATACAAATACAATAAGAAATTTCCAAAAAAATGCAAGTATGCAGATTGGCACAAAGTAGTAGTCTTCAATGTTTTCAAATTCACATATACAGGTATCTTACTTCTTAATTTAAATCCTTAAAGTGTGTGCGTTTTAAAATTGGCTAAGAAAATCTTATAATTCAATAATTTTGTTTTTTTCATTTTAAAATTATTTTTATAGATTTATTGAACACAAGTTAAATATCGGCATTTCAGTTTTCTTGGAAAAACAAACAATATTATGTGTGTGATAATACGATTTCTTCTACAACAGGTAGTTTGTATTCTACTACATTTGCTGAACAAAAGTTGTGCTGAAATGAGTCTTCCACTAGACGCTCTACAGTTTCTAAAAAAATTCTGCATATTTTACAGTAGTCGTATATGATGTGTAACATCTGACAATTCACCTTGTTAGCTAGCTTGCTAGCAACATGTTTATTTGAAATAATTAATAATTATAAATCATTTAAAATCGCGATATATGTGGAACGGCATTACGTTAGGAGTAAACGTAACCCCAATCTGTAACAGATAATACGAATCAAAACAATATTATTAGATGAACCCTCAGCGTATTGCGTTTGCTTGCAACATAATTACATTATTCGGGGATCACGAGTTCAAACCCCACGTCGGACAAAGTTTTTTTTATGGCATTTTATAATACAAATGATGTCTATGTATTTCGATAAAATAATTTTGGCGCTCATTAGTCAAATCAAATAGCGCGCGCTTTTCTCTGGCTTTCTGTTGCACATTTCCGTCCCATTTCACCAATTACGCCCATAAGCGAGTGGAAAGATGTTACACATCAAAAACATGCTTGTAAAAACACATGTAAGTTAAAAGACATATACGCGAAATAAATGTTTTAAATAATTATTAGCTCGTATTATGGCACACTTCTTAAATATACAAAACGTTCTAATATAAGTACAATGCACAGCTATACATTACACATGAAATATAAAAATATAAATTTACTTCAAGTAGAAGTTAAGTCCCATAAGTTGGCTGACTATTTCATTTGTATTAAAAGTAGTATGCTACATGTGCTATCTGCTAAAGTTTGCTACCAAACTATTGCTAACTAAACAGTTGCAAGTGATCCCATTTAACTTTCAGGTCTTTTTATAATACCCTGAAATATTATAATATATATCTTATTAATTAACTTAATATAAATTGCTTCGTGCATCTACATAATTATGTTGTGCTAATTAATTTAATTAAAATAGTACGTCTGCAAACCATTCTTCTTGTTTATAAGGTGAAACTATAAATGTTTCAGCACAGCCTGTAGAACCCTGTCCATGAAAATAAATCTTAAAGGATAGAAGCAAAACCAAAAGAACTATGTATTATGATTTGTACAGTTCGTTTTATAAATTAAGTTTTACATATTGTACTTTTTATTTTAATAATTATATCTAATATATAAAAAGAACTTTTCTTAAAAATAATAAAATTAACGGCCGCAGGATAGTACACAGTAACAAGCTTCACATTTTCTTTTTTCGACAGCGTAGTATACGTACTTTTTAGTAGGTATTATGTACCCTTTTTTGTTGAAAATTAAAAAGGATTCAAGTTTGTTATGATGCTTTGAAAGTGTGGTGATCCGGTATCACACGGCTTCGAATTTGCTCAAGAGGTTTCGGTTACTTGAGATTTCAAATTTATCTGATAAGAACTGTCGCTCAAATCAATGTGCTTTTTACATTCATGAAGATTAAGTTTCTTAATTTTCGTGAAATTATACATTTGGCAAGCACCTTGACTAATATTTGTAATTTTTGTTTCCTTTTGTCTGTTTTCGTAAGTTTGACACAATTTTACAAGTAGACAACTAACCGTTTGAATTTTAGTCTGTTCACCTGTGAATTTGGCTATGTTAAGCTTTACTTTAAAAATTTAATGGAAGTAATAAAATCAAAAATCAAACCTTACAGTACTCGCATATGATGTGTAACATCTGACATCTCATCTTGGTAGTAAGCAACATTATTATTTGAAATAATTAATAATTATAAATTATTTAAAAATCGGAAAGTAGATGGAACGGTTTTTCGTTACCTACAACATCAATCTGTATCAGATAATACGAATTAAATCAATTTTATTAGATTAACCCTCTAGCGTAGTGCATTATGTGTTTAAAAAAAAATTATAATTTGGTGATCGCAAGTTCGAACCCCACGTCCGGACAAAGTTTTTTTAATAGCATTTTATAATGCAGATGTCTATGTATACATTAGTCAAATCAAATAGCGCGCGTTTTTCTGGCTTCCTGTTATACTTTTCCGTTCCATTTAATTAATCTTTCTTATTATTATTCTTTATTCTTTCTTATTCTTTCTTTAAATTTGAAAAACTAGTTGGCATTTAATAAAGCGCACTTAGGAAAATACAAGTTTCCACTACGTTTAAAATTTTTTTTGCTTAATAATATTTATAGCATAAGTGTCCTTTAATTTAATAACGGACACTTATTTTATAATTCATTAATAAATAGATCACTACTAAATATAAACAGTGTAAATATTTGTTTAACTATTTCATGCAAGAAATGTTGAACGGTTTATATTTTATTCAGAATTATTAATATTATTATGGATGTGAGAATCAATTCAAATTTTGTTTGAAAATTCATTAATCAGAGAATAAAAAAAGATTAGATAATTCTCTGGTTTTGATTTGTACTTCATTTATTAATAAATTTTCGTTCTGTTTTTTGTATTTGTGTTGATCCTTTCACCTTTCACACTGTTTTACCATGAAAAATCCATATCTTCAAGGATCTTTCCGATGTACAAATTAAACAGTTACAGACTGTTTGACTATAAAATGCTAATTTTTATTCTTCCAGTGGTGCACAGATCTGTGAGACATACTGGGAAGACATATGGGATACACTGGGTTTTACATCACCTAGTGTATCCAAACCGGACAGGACTTATCTGTGGTAATTAATTCAATTTTTATCTAATTATATCAACAATAATTTAATTTTTTAATTCTACAATTTAACCTTTCTAAAATTATTAAAATAGGTCCAGTTAAAATTAACCTAAGCAAATAAAATATTTATGTATAAAAAAGTTTTTGATATTTGATAAACTGAATTCGTCGATTTTCATAAGGTTCAATGACAATTAGCGCCAAACCACAATATTAAATATCCACTTTTGAGTATTTCAAAGACATAATTATGAAACTATAGAACCTGCATTTTCCTTTTAATTTTCTGAATTATTTTGAAGACATTGGAATTCAGAATTGGAAGCTTTGGTATGTAGTTAAGACAACCGGGTTGGTTGTTTTTTTACTGGACTCGATGTAATTCTTTCCCGTTTCTGAATTATCCTGAAACCGGAATTAGTGCAATATACTTCTACCTTTCGTCGTTCACGTAAATAACGACAATAATGCGACGTGAATAGTACAAATCTATAGTGTTATCTTTAATCGACATTAAAAGCACATTGATTATACCGACATGATCATCAGATTATAAAAATATATATGATTTTAGAAAATCTAAACGAAAGAAATATCAATCTCTTTGTTATTTATCGTTTTCTATTTTTGTAGTTCAGTGTCCAGAGATTAAAACATCTAACAAATCATGTTAAAACCTAAAAAACAAAAAAAAGATTTTTTTTATAATTAATTTTCTCTTTGCTATTAAAATTTCTTCTACAGCTTGTTATATTGACAGGCGTAAGCTATAGAAACAGTTTTTATAAAAAGAACCAAATTATTTCCAAAATAATGTCCAACCATCTAACCTACGTATTTACGCTGTCATTTTCCTTGCATTCGGTTTCTTGTCCCTTCTGGTCAATAAGAGCGTCTAACTCAGATGATGTGACCTGAAACGACAATTAGCAGTAGTTAATTGAAATAAAATGGTATGTTATGTTAATATCCTAGTTTAGGGACTTAGGGTACTTTTTTAATCAATTTTACAAAAGGAAATGAAATACGTAGAAAGCAGAAAAAAATTTATTATAAAAATTGGTCCACATATGGAAAATAATTCTTAAAATAAATAAAGTTTAATATATTTATATAAATTGTAAATGTAAATATAAAATTAGTATAAAAATTATTTTTATACATACAAAAAAGGCTGTTGTACAAAAACTTGAAATTCAAAATTTGTAGCTTACGTTTTTATCTACGTTGAATAGTTTTTAATAAATTACGTAATTTGAAACTCGAAATAGTTTACTAGAGTAAACCTTTGCTCCAATTGCAAAAAGGAGTTAAAACTCTGCTAAAGTCGGGTGCGTAAGTTCATATAATTTAGGAATTTGTCGGGTACAAATTCAAAAGATTATAGCACCAATAGTAATCAATATTGATGAAAAACCCTAATGTCTCAAAGTTGTGCAAAAAGCTACAAAATTTTATATTATGTAAGTTTTGTATGGGCCCATTCTAAGGATTTATAAAGAATGCATCCTAAGTACGGAAGACAAGTATATTACAATGCAGTAACTATTGTTAATGGATAATGCTTACACATTTGATATGTACTAAATTACTTTTCTATTTGTTTCAATTTTGAGGTATAAAAAATTAATTCTAAAAATATTAGTTAAAATATCTTGGCTTTTCTATGCAGTCAGCATATAATAAAATGTATCCTATTCCTCTGACCTAAAAAAGAGAAGAAGTTACAAATAGGGAGAATTAATTTAAAAGAGCTAAATCATTACTGTCATCACTAAACTAAATCATGCAGCTAATAAAAAGTTATACTCTATCTAGAAATTTATTAATTACTTGAAAGCCAAGAAACCAGTAATGATAATTACAAAATTTACTTTAAAGTGAATAGAATTTAATATATTTTCGGTTTTCTGTATTTTCTGAAAATGTAAATTGATAACTGTAATTACATAGAAAATGAATTTTCTAGTTTTAATCAGAGATTGTCAATTGAAATACAATAATTGTTTAGCTTCCAAACACAAAAGCAAATTATAACGTTGGAATAATTTGCTTCAGTTCCTGGGAGGTAAAGAATAAATGTATAACCTGAATTACAGTTAATGCTTTCTTGTATACAAAGTTGTCGAACATGTGGATTATCTACATTTTTTACTTTTATTATTTATTTTATTTTATTGTTGTAGGATATATAAGATTAGTACCGGTACATCAGTTTATAGTTTAAGTAAAATTGTGTTATAAATAAAATTAATTTCTTCTATAATACAATTTCGGCCGTAGCCTATTCTGGGTGTACTAATAATTTAGTTATTGGGATTTATTTTTAATTATATATTTATAAATTAATTAATATATAAAAGAAAAGCATTACTTTTATGCATAAATATAGCATACTATTTTCTAGTATTTTCTAGTAAAATCATTATTGATAGACGAATCATAATAATTTTAAAATCATTAATTTTAATTATAAAATAATAATTAAAAGCAATGACAATATATTTCTCAACAATCGCAATATATTCCTACAAAGATGAAGATGGTAAACAATAAAAATTATATCGATTGATTTAATAATTAATGCATGTATGTATAAAATTAACTCATGCCATGCTTTTAAAAATTATCTTTATGTATTTATAGCAATTTTACACGTCGCAGAGCGTGTTTATTATTACTTTTCAGTACTTCGGGGGTGAGTTGAAAAATACTTTTTTGTAACGAAAAATTTCAAGGTACGTACCTGTGGATTTCTTTGAACAAGTACGTCGATACTATTTACAGCATCTAGATTAGGTGGCGGATCTTCAATAATTCTGTTATCGGCACAATGCATGCAAGAACAACGCACACCTGTAACGACTAATCCTATAAATAGTAAAATCGATCCTACACCTAGAAAAATGTAACGATGATCAGCATCAGCAGCGTTCGGCGTCAATTGCACTAAACCAACTACCAGGACTATTGCTCCCAAAAGTATGCAACCAACTATTACTTGTAATGCTGATACCTAAAATTAAAATTATTATTAGTTATTATGTATTTGATTATATCTAACACATTTTATTGATATGTATTTAGTAGTTATCTGTTGTTTTGTAATGTACTATTTAATTACATGTAGTCATGCTAATGTGTTAATTGATAATTTATGTTTTATCAATATTTAATTTTCTAAGCAAATTGAAATTCTAATGAAAATATTTGAAACATTTTCAACTATCATACGATATAGTTAATACCTATGTATAAGAATATTAAAGTAGTCTGACTTACAACACAAATTTACCATTATTAAATGTTAAAAAATTTAATTAGAAATCAACACACTCTTTCTGTAAGTAGGTCAGATGTGTTTACCATTAAAAGCTTTTTACAACTTGAAAATTATTGCAAATAAAAAAATTTAATTAATTTAAAAAAATTTAAATGATGTGGTAAAGTTAAACTTTAACTTAAGAAAATACTTACTTTTCCACATAGATAATATTCAGGTAGCCGGTCATCAGAATTTTCTTGATTTTGACCATTTGGACTCGGTGTAGGACTTGGACTTGAAGGACGTATCCAATGACCTCCTATGTACAAATGACTTGGTCTTTTACTACGTTTATCTTGACCCTTCTTTCTCTCATGGCGTACAGCTACTGCTGGCATAGCTCCAATCATTTTTGCTAAAATATTTCAAAAAGATAAGTAGTCTGTTATAACCTTTATTAACCGCATTGCGGACTTTGTATTAAATGTTATACAAAAAAACTTCTGTTTCAAAGTTGTTTAACAAATAACATTCTTTTATGTTATCAATATAATAAAATATAATAATCGATTGAATGTTTGTCAATTCTAAATTATGTATTTTCAATTTTGTTTTTAACATAACTGCTACATTTGTGTTTGAAACCCTACGTAAACTGCAGTATTTTCTAACATCTGTGTTCACAATTCTACGTAGTTTCATAAAAGTCAAAACTCATTCAGTAAAAATAAAAGCACAACCATAACCCACTGCGTCACACAAGCTCAACTTTGACCCGTCATTACTTACCTACAGCATTAAATTACATCCCAAGACATTTAACACTAAAATTGCTCTTTACGCAGACGATAATTAATGTCGGTTTATTAACTCTAATAAGTTAATAATTTATAGATTAATATAATTATTATCTTTATACTGAATTAAAAATGAAATAATTATTTACCTACCTACCCAAAAATATGTACTCATCCACGATTTGGAGCAGACATTAAATTGTACGTCTTCAACAAGGAAAATTAGATTAGTATTTCAAAAAAAAGACTCGGTAACTAAACATGCTGAGCATAATGAATAATTGTCATATAGCATAAGCTTGTTACATGAGAATTTGTTGACATGTATTGTCTATCTACTAATAAAGCTTTGTTTTATTCCAACAAAGATGTTTTGTCCGATACTAATATAACATTTTACACCGTGCTAAAATGATTTTGTGTTTTTTTCCGAGACATATTTTGTTCATTAATGCTAAGAATTAATTACAGATTAAAAAATATAAAATGTGGTGTTGTGGGACACCAGATAGGAACGAAGTACCTAATTACATAAATGTAACGAAAATGCGTAAGATTTTTATATCGTTCGATAATTACACCATCTGGAGGTCAAAAGTGGAACATCTGCTCTACATTAGTACATATTCGGAAACCACGAGTAATAGGTTTGCAAATTTCTCTTGAAAAAAAGTTGCCTACACCGGGATTCGATCCCTCGGCTAAAAAGTATAGGCGGAGCCCTTTGCTTTACGCCACAATGGGTATCGTTAAAATTAATAGTGATACGCTATTAAGCTACTCTTTGCGTATTGCGAATTAAGAACACGTTAAAATTGTTAAACCGACAAATAATTTAAAAATAGCTATTTATGTCATGAGTACATAATATAGGTCTTTATCGGACGAAGCCGAAGTTTATGGCAGAGCGAGCTTGCGAGCGAGGCCAATAAATAGGCTGAGTCCAAAAAGCCTAATTATGTGCAAATGACATACATAGCTTTATGTTCGACTGCACCGTAGAGGATTTTCTTTTCTTTTTTTTCTACTTTGACATTTAGGTAGTGAAAATTGCATAATTTCGAAGAGTGCTTTTTTTATTGCTCCTGGTTACAATAAGTTGTTTATTAATTTGTTTTAAATAGTTGATTTAAAATTGTGTGAAATTATTTAATAAGTTAAATAATGGAAGAAATTGTTGAAATAGCCCTAAAAGCTAAAGAATCGCTACTTCCGACAAAGTCAAAGCAATTATACGAAGAAACTTACGGCACATACAAAAAATGGTGTTTAGAAAAACAAGTTATGAAAACTACAGAGGATAGTATATTGGCATATTTTAATACTAATCTCGCGTCTTATAAAATATCTACCTTCTGGACCAAATATTCCATGCTGCGGACTACAATTAATTTAAATGAAGCAATCGATATAAGCAAGTTTCCTAGTATTATCCCTTTTCTGAAAAGAAAGAGAGAAGGGTATGCAGCAAAAAAGTCATTCATTTTAACAAAAGAACATGTCAATTCTTTTTTATTTGACGCCAATGACGAACAGCATCTGTTAAACAAGGTACACATACTTAACTTATTTACTTTGACTTACGATGATGAATAATGAAAGTATATTTATAGGTTATTCTTATTTTTGGTGTCTGTGGAGCTTGCAGACGACAAGAATTAGTTTCACTATCAACCACAAATGTTGAAGATTATCAAAAACATATATTGGTCAAGTTGATCGACACAAAAACCAAAAAAGATAGGTCCTTTATCATACTACCGAGTGAAAATTTGAATTTATTGGATGTAATTAGAAAATATATTAACCTTAGACCAAAAATAATTGTACATAGCAGATTCTTCGTAAATTATGTTAAAGAAAAATGTACTGTCCAGCCTGTAGGAATCCACAAAATTGGTAGTGTACCTAGCATTGTAGCCAAATTTTTAAATTTACCGAACTCCAGCTCCTACACGGGCCATTGTTTTCGGAGAACGTCTGCAAGCCTTTTGGCAAATTCTGGGGGAAGTATGAGCGAAATCATGCGCCATGGAGGATGGCGCTCCGCTAGTGTTGCCGAAGGATACGTAGAAGAATCCGAAAGCAAAAAAATTAATGTTGCTACAAAAATTTTAGGGCAAGAAGGTATTTCTAGAGTCGAAAACGAAGAAATTCAGCAAATAAATAAAGCACCAGCATTACCGGTTTCAATTAGTAATAATGTGAATTGTGTTTTCAATATTAACAACTATTATAATCAAAGTAATAATAATTAATGTAATCGTTTATAAATTAAATTAAATAAAATATTAATTTTGACGTTTATTTCATTGACATTGACAGGCGGCCGTTTTACTTTATTAATAAAGTAAAACGGACTAGTTCCATAAAATGTTCTCTTATGGTCGCTAAGTGATATTGAAATCATGTTATTATAATACAGTCGGACATAAAATATAATTTAATAATTTTAAAAATTTTCAGCCGAAAATAAAACCTCTAAAATTAAAAAAAAAAATCGATTTTGAAAAATGCCACTCAGATGCAAGAAATTATCTAGAGCCGAATGTGCAAAAAAATTTTGAAAACTTCAAAGATGATCGCGATTATTGCGGATTTACATCGACTTTGAGACATCATGCCGAAATCGCTATTTTGGAATATCGGCCGGCTTGTGACTGCCGATAGGTATGGCGGACGAATAATACTGGTTTATTAGAGACACAAATTGAACGACGAAACGATCGGTCGAGACATCCCAAAGCCGGCAGTTAATATTTTGACTCGATCGTATTACGCACGTTATATTCTTGACGTCTTAAAAAAGGCTCGAATAATAAACCAATTGTTCCTAACCTCCGAAAGTCGGCAGTTAACATTTTGACTCGTTGGAATTACGTAAGTTATATTCTTGACGTCTTAAAAAAGGCTCGAAACAATTGTTCCTGACCTCCCAAAGCCGGCAGTTAATATTTTGATTCGTTCGAATTACGCACGTTATATTCTTGACGTTTTAAAAGAGGCTCGAATAATAAACCAATTGTTCCTGACCTCCGAAAGCCCGCATTTAATATTTTGGCTCGTTTGAATTACGCACGTTATATTCTTGACGTTTTAAAAAAGGCTCAAATATTCTTTATATTTTATTATTGAATCCCTTCATCTTTTATTTTATTCTATTCTACAATTGGCATCCAAAAATCTTTCTAGGCTTGCGATGAGAATACTACTAAACAAAAACCTTTTGACTTCTACGTTGGCTGGCAAGTACCCAACAGCTACGAAGAACAAAAACAGCCTGTAACTGTCGAATGATGGTAATGGTAGTTTTCTTTTAAATTTTGACTATAGCCAAAAGTGAAAGTAAAAGATATTCAAATTTAAATTTTCAAATATAGAAAAAATAGCTTTATAAATATTTCCTTTTCCAACTTTAAAGCTTTGGCGGTACCTTAATAAAGGATCAGATGTTTAGGCATATGAATGTTTTTATTGCGTATAGGCACGTGAAAAAGTTTAAAAGAGGGGCATGTTTCACGTTTTTCTGGATCGTTTTATATAGTTTTTATTTTGCCTATAAACGCATATTTCCAGTTTAAGTAAGTTGTTCGATTATTCAATCATTCCTATTCGGATATTCAAATTTGCAGTAAAATCTTTTGTATACAGTTTTGACCGTGATGCAGTTAATTTTGTATGCATCTTGATTTTATTTAAAATTGTGGTACAGACATTTAAAGCTTTAGAAAATTTCGTTGTTTATTTAATTCTAAGAATGTACGCTTGCTGTAGCTACAGTTTTGTTTAAACTTTAAACAAAAATTGTTAATTCATTCATTTGCACCAATAAAATTTAGCGCATATTTAAGTGCTTATTCTGAAGTTTTTAGCTGCATGTTTTCAAGTTTTTTTGATTTAGCTAGCATTTTAAATAATAATACTAGAAAACATGGATAATAATCCAAATAAGGTAAGACAGTACTAAATAGTATTTAAAACACTCCAATTGATTTGATCAGGTAATAGGCAGAAATTAAATAAACCAAATACAAATTTGTTTAAATTTTTCTTATAATTTTTGATAAATACAATATAAAACAGTATTATAAATATAAATTATCTTATGAATTAAGCGTGTAATATATTATAATTAAGTTTTAATCAACTATTCTTACATTAACATGTTTAAACATATTTTAGAAAGCTTAGAACTTCGTAAACGCAAGCATGAATTGAGCTAGCATTTTTATTCAACATTTTTACTGCCGTATTCATAATACACTTAGTAGTTAGTAACAATAACGAATTATATTATAATATAATAAAATAATAACGTAGAGAAATGAGGTAAATATAGGTGTTTCTACAGCACACAAACATAAAAAACATAAAAAACAAACATAAAAAATCTGACGTGAAGTGATGAATATCATATTCATATCAAATAAAAACTAGTAAATAAAAGTTGTAAAATTCAAACTGACCGGAACACCAAGAGTTTCTACTAGTATTGTGATTTACTGTAATTTTACACTGAAATTGAAATCATCAGACATTGCCGAATATAAATTATAAATTAAGAAATGACCCTAAAACAAAAGCCCCGTAGTGTAGGGTAAATTTTATTAAAAGTTTTATTAATTCAGGATACTACACATGCAAGCTTTTCAACTTAATTGGACGTAGTTATGCAAAAAGGAACCATCCACCAAACGGAAGTTTTGAGATATTGAAGCTCAAAGTTTAAGAGTTATATTTAAATCGATTGATAATTATGATCTAATTGGTTTGGTTTATACAATGCATTATGATAATATATTTGTGTTACCAGAAAAATTTTGAAAAAATTTGTTTGTTGTAATACTAAAATTTTGAAAAATGTCGTTTGGTTCCTTTTTGCATTTTTAATTTGAATCGTAATAAAACTAAGGCACATAACAATATAAATTTATTTATTTAATAAATTTTTTTTTATGTATACCTATATACAAATATGGTAAAAATATAATATATAATTAGTTCAATAATTAATTATTATATAGTTAGCATATTAATATGTTTCGAATCTAAAATACCTGCATATCCATCTATATCATTTACCACAGTTTCATCAACGAAAAGGGTTGAGTAAAATATTTGATCGATTTTTGGTATTAGTAAATGCGACATTTTATTTGAAATTTTTTAGTTTATATTTTGCAATTCTTTTTCCTTGTGGCCGGTCATAACTGATTTAAATCTTTTTTATACAGTCCTTTCCAAGGACGACAATGAGTTTTCTCTGATATATCTACTTCTATAGCAACACAGTTAAAATCTTGCTTGAAAAAAATGAAGAAAAGCTTTTCTTTTGACAGTACTATTTCCCTTGGTTTTAGCTAGCTGATTTTTTCTTCACTTATTCTTTTCTTTCGGTTGGTTATATATTTCTCTACATTGTCTGCAATACCAAAAATACAGTTGTCTTTTATAAAAGACTATATTAGTCGGTATTCGTGGAAGAAGAAGAGTTTTACCTAGATGGTACGTTAACCATTCAAAGTATCTGTGGTCAGCAGCAAACTCTATAATATCTTGTTTCATTTTTATTTTCGCTTCCTGCTAGATACTAATATGCAGATTATGTATGATTGCTTCTTTCTCCTCGTCATCGATTGAGTTTTGCTTCTTGATGTTGAATGTGTCGCATTTGTTACAAGTGTCTTTCTTATTGTTTTAAATTTCAAATTAAAATACTTATAAAATATTTTTTGTAGCTTTTTATTTAAGGTATAAACAATTGATTAGTAATGGTAATATATTAGATTATCGCATACCTAAATATCCGCTCGTTATACATATTACTACTACAAAAAGTGTTAATATCACGTTTTACAAAAAGGAACCATGTCGCTTGGTTCTTTTTTGAAAATTTACTTCAGACGATTTTATACATACAGATGGTTCTTATAGTATTAAAACACGAGTTAGAGTCGATATTCAGATGGATCGTTTTTGCATAATGTAAATAGGCCTATATCAGTCACTTACAGCAAATAAACTAAATTTTATGTTTTTGTCGCTTGGTTCCTTTTTGCATAACTACCTCCAATTGAAAAAAGAACGTTGAAAATTTTGAATTTGATTAATATACGTAAATATACTAGGGGCCGGTATTATAAAGCATAAATAAATCACTAGTTAGTTAGTTTCAAAGTAAATTTACTTGACTACTAAAATTTACGAAATAAAATTTGAGTACTATAAAGGAAAGTAACTAAGTAAATAACTAACTTAATATTTACTTTCCTATTATGTTTAGACGTTTTGATACCAGATGTCTTGGGCATGGTGCATGAGATTTTATGATACGTTAGAACTAATTTTTAAATTTTATGGTTATAGGCTATGTGTAAGTTCACAACTAGCGCCCACTGGTTAAGCGCACTTGCACTTTTCATGAAATACTTTTCATTTAAAACGAATAACCTCACAAATGATTTGACCTGTCAATTTACTTCGCAAGTAAATATTTAGTTGAACAAAATCGAGGGGTTAAATTAGTTGCTAGATTTAGTTCGAGAATAAACTATTCGTGCTTTATAATACCCAATCTAGCAAGTAAATTTACTTTTTTGACAATCTTACAAGTAAATTATTTATTTGTCGTTTATAATCCCGGCCCTAGGAGTATAAAATAGTTTCGATAATCCACAATTGGATTTTCAAAGCAATTCTCTGCATTTTAATCAAAATGTACCATATAAGCGGTTAAAATTGATTAAAACTCATGTTCAATAGTCTTAGCTAGCACTCATAAAGAAAGAAACAGGCAACTACTGACATACATCTTTGAGAATAAACCCACTCTTCTGTATGTCGCTAGTTACTAATTACTTGTTGTACAGTGTTTGTTTGGAATCGAACTAATTGACGAAATGACAAGAAATTCTGTCAAAAATGTTGACAATATCATTTTACTAATTTTGCTAATTTAAATATCAATTCAAAATATCAAATATATATTAATTAACATGGAAATAAGCTATGGCCGTAACTTTTATTATTTTAATTTAAATTAAATTATATTTTCTTTAAAAAAAATTGAGCTTTTATTTTTCTAAATATTTGCTAGTAACTTTATAGTAAGTTGATTATGCATACGGCTGATAGTTTTACCAAAAATCTTTTGATTTAAAATTGTGCACTAGACTTTCTTATACATTGAATTTACAGTTACTATCCAAGTTTGAACGTAACTTTACACGTAATGTGTAATAATAATTATTATTAAATAATTTTTTAAAAGTTGCTTACAATCGTAAGCGTCAAAACAATTACGTAACAAATTATTATATTATATTTAACCATTTTGATTTTTTAAAATATTTTAGGGATGTATGCTGTTCGTTGACGCGACCCATTATTTAAATTATAAAACATCTACCTACATGTTGTGTGATTGATTTAACCGATGGAACAAACTATTCCAAACATTTGAACTGCATAGTAGTCTACGATACTAAACATTGTTTCCAAGTTTGCCTGATGGGATTCCGAAAATCGAAACATAAAGTTATAACATTATGTAGCAAGCTATAACATTTATTTAAATAATCTTTGAACCATATTATGTAAGTTATGAATTAAATTTTATGTCAACTTCATGTAACATGTAAAAATTAATTTTATAAAAAAATAAACATTGAAATAAACATTGGAAAATAATTTCACAGGAATACCATTACGAAGTTGCCATATATTTATTATTTAGAACTTGTAATTAGATTTTACTAGTCAAAACAACTAGAAAAAATATCTACACCATTAAAGCCATATAAAGTTTGGTACTGATAGCGGATTGTGTTTTTTTAAATCTTATAAAAAAGAATATTGGAAGTACTTTTTACAAGTACTTTTAAATTATTTCTGACTTAACCAACAAGACTTTATTTCAGATATTTACAAATCAGTAGGCAGCTGCAAAAAAACTGCAATCCGCTGCTACAGGATCATAACGACACATAGGGCCAGTTTTTCAGTCGTGAGTTAACTAATTTAACTAAGTTAGCTAATTTGGTTTAAAATCTAACTAAAATTTTGAACTATTTTAAGCCGAATACGAGTTTTTCAGTGATTAGACAATATTTTAGTTAGCTAAACAAAATATTTGCTAAGTTGGTATCGGAACGCAGTAAAATTTCACAATTTGACAAACATTTGTGCGTATTTCTGTTATTTATGACATATTGCGAGGTTATGCAGGTCAACGTCACTTTTAGTTGCTTAGCATAACTAAAATAATTTAGTTAAACCAACGCATGTGCTGGTTTAAATAATTGGTTAGAGAAAACTGCTAACCCCAGACTGAAAAACTGATAAGAAATTTTCTAGTTAACTATATTTATTTGGTTAAACCACGACTGAAAAACTGGGCCATAACAAGAGCTTTTTAAATTATTTTACTGTGCAGTATACCATACTTTGCCGACCGAAAACAAGAAAAAGCTACTTGTTTTACATATACCAGTACGTATGTTATATTATCAAGTAGTTCGGAAATTCTTTTACTTATCGTAAATTTAAAATTTTTGAAACGAAGTTCCTCATGGGAGGATGCGGAAAATAAATCGGAAAAAAACATCCGTAACGAAAATGCGTAAGATTTTTATATCGTTCGATAATTACACCATCTGGTGGTCAAAAGTAGAACATCAATAGGTTAAATTTCTGTAGAAAAAAAGTCGCCTACACCGGGATTCGATCCCATCCCAATGTGTAAGCGGAGGCCTTTTGCGCAACGCCACAATGGGTATCGTTAAAAGTAATAGTATTACGCTATATAAGTTACTCTTTGCGTATTGAGAATTAAGAACGCGTTAAAATTGTTAAACCAACGAATAATTTAAAAAAATGTCATTTAATAATTATAAAAATTTTCAGCAGAAAATAAAATGCCCAAAATTTTCAAAAAAATCGATTTTGAAAAATGCCACTAAGATGTAAAAAATTTCTAAAAAAAATTTGAAAAATTTGACCATGACCGCGATGATTGCGGATTTACATCGACTTTGACACATGCCAAAATTGCTATTTTGGCAATTTTGTAAAGTAGTTTTTGATTTATATCGATAAAAAAAAAAAAAAAAATTCGTCATTCCCTTCACGGATTAGGTCTTTGACCTGTTCTGGCCCATCTCTTCCTCGGTCTTTCTACGTCTCTGCGTCCTTGGAGTTTGTAATTTTAATTTTTTTTAAATTTATATCCGAATAATTATTTATTTTTTACCTCCTCGACTAGACCTTGAAGTTAATATTTATATAATAAGGTACTTCGTTCCTATCTGGTGTTCTACGACACCACGTTTTTTTAAATTTAATAAAAACCAAACAAATCAACCAAAATTCATAGTATTATAATGAAAAGCTAAATTAAAAAAACGAACCTTACAGTACTCGTATATGATGTGTAACATCTGACACAGCACCTTGGTAGTAAGCTATATTATTATTTGAAATAATTAATTATAAATCATTGAAAATCACGAAATAGACGGAACGGCATTACGTTACCAATAACCGTAACCCCAATATGAAACAAATAATACGAATTAAAACAAAATTATTAGATGAACCCTCACAGCGTATAGCGTTATGTGCTTGCAACATAATTATATCATTCGGTGTTCGCGAGTTTGAACCTCACGTCGGACAGTTTTTTTTAATGGCATTTTATAATTCAAATGATGTCTATGTATTCCGATAAAATAATTTTGGCGCTCTTTAGTCAAATCAAATAGCGCACGCTTTTCTGGCTTCCTGTTACACATTTCCAGTACAATTTAAAATTTATTATTGCATCAAATAAAATGAACTTTAGTGTAGTTCTAAATTATATAATATTTATTTAAAAGTAATATTTATTAATATATAATTATTATAACACACTTGTATTCGATAGAAATAACATTTATCTGTATTTTTTTAAGAGATTGTTTTTAACATTCAACTTTTAAAAGTTTTGTGTTATAAAAGCGCAGGTATAACAAATCTTACTCGTTCAACCTTCCATAAGATTAATGGCAATTAAACTTAATTTGTTAAGAACATTAAAGACATTAAAAATACATATGTAGCGATTAAGTTTCGGATGTTTTATTAGAAACACAAATATTGACCAACATTGCTGATAAATTATTACAAGGCTCTACGAAAATGTTTAGTTTTAGTATTTGGGATAGACACTGCATTATGGGGAGAATGTTATCAATTTTTGTAATTGATGTGTAAACATCTTTCCAATCGCTTATGGGGGTAATTTCGTGAAGTGGGACGGAAATGCGTCAGAAAAGCGCGCGCTATTTGATTTGATTAAAGAGCGCCAAAATTATTTTATCGGAATACATAGACATTATTATTTAAATTATAAAATGCCATTAAAAAAACTGTCCGACGTGAGGTTTGAACTCGCTATTACCGAATGATATAATTATGTTGCAAGCACATAACGCAAAACGCTGTGAGGGTTCATCTAATAAAATTGTTTTAATTCGTATTATCTGTTGCAGATTGGGGTTACGATTACTGGTAACGTAATGACGTTCCATCTATTTTGCGATTTTTAAATGATTTATAATTATTAATTATTTCAAATAATAATGTATTTTCTAGCAAGGTTAGATGTCAGATGTTACACATCATATCCGAGGACTGTAAGGCTCGCTCTCTCGTTTTCTTTTTAATGTTTTTTTTGTTTTACAGATTATGCTAAATATGATTACAAATACTGAACATGTCTAGACTCTAGACTGAAAAAGTTTATGAGTCAAACCTTTTTTTTATGCTTTATAAATTTAGCACATTATCATCTAAAGGTGTTTTGTTGCCGATAATACAAAAGTGTTAATTTCCATTAATATTTCTTTCTATATTTATGAATGCTGTTTAATTTTCTCCTAAACTAATTAATTGTCATAACTTCACAATCTACTTTAATAATTTCCGTACAAATTACAAACAAAATTATTATGTTTAAAATTACGAAACTCTGATGTAGAATTGCACCAGTGGTAGAGTAGAGTTGATGTACTATTGTAAGGTTGAAAGCTCTGTATGCTTTGTCGGACGGGTGTGGTCTATCAGTCTTTGCAATAGATAAATATTGCTGTAAGTTGATAAAATAATATTTAAGCTTTAAGAGCTTCATTTCAATATATTTTATGCAATAGCAATAATTGCATTTCATGAAAAATGAAATTCTAAAAACAATTTGTAAAATATACAAGGATCATTACTTCGCAATAAAACTAAATGTTCCGAAAGATCACACCTGTTCGCTCGATTTATATAAAAATTATTTCTTGCCATTTCGAATTTAAAAATTTTAAAATCTTAGGGTTAGCAATCCCCAAACAATACAAGAATCTTCCACGACGAACCCAAGACATTGCTAGTTTCTTTTGCAAGAAAACTAGGTCAGTAGACAGTAAGTTGCTAATGTAAGAAAGTGATTTTTTTAAATTAGCTTAGTTTTAGTTAAATGTATGTGTGGTATAGGTAAAACCTGAATAAATCGACAAGAACAAAAACTATTGAATGATATGGTTTCTTATATATTTCAAATTTTCGATTCTCAAAAGACAAAACTAGGAAGTTTTAAGTAACACATTAAAAGTTATGCAATTTAATATTTCGATAATTCAATTCAATCGTTTTTGTTCTCATATGTAAGATTGACATAAATTTTAATTCCAATTTCATTTAACACGTCAAAAATTTAATCTTACTAATAATTTTTTTTTAAACATTAGAAAAGAATTTTTAACAGGAAAACATGGAAATAAATAAAGACTGGAAAATACCACGATTTATCTTATTGACAGAAAAGTAAGTAAATCTATTTTTTCTAGAATTATGTTATATTTGCACATTTATATAAAAAACTTTTTAAAATGAATCACTTAATATTTGATTTGTAGAGGTTGGTGTAATTTCAAGCGTACGTCTATTGAAAAGTTAAATTGTCATTCCGTTAATTACTATCTAACTTGTGTGTGTCGAATGTTTCCTTATGTTTGGGTTTGCGCTCTTCCCAGATATAAAAATAATTACAATAAATATTTAGTTGAAAATTCAAGGTAATCGTTTTCAAGGTATACAATATGTTATTTTAACAATTGGTTTGTATAATGTTATTAACATTTAATAATATTTATGATTTTATATATTAAATAATTAATATCAATTATTCATTTCCTAGGTAAACTTAATATGGTACATATATGTATGTAAACAATAAGGTGATACAATGCAGCAACTATTGTGCAGTTACGAAAATTGAATTTCTAACAAGAAAAATTCAAACGTTGGACGATAATTATATTTCACGTGAACCCACTATACATTATGTAGGTTTAATATAAGGATAGATAAGTTGAGCCATAATTATAGTATTATACTATAATAAAAGGATAGGATTATACTATAATAAAAGGAAGTAGAATTTATCCCCACTATCCTTGTATAAGTAAACGATGTTTTTTCCTGCCGTGTAAGTAAATTTGCATTTTAGATCTCATTAAAAAGTTTCGAATAGATATAACATATTTTTTTCAAACTTGTTTTGTTTCATACTACTGAAACTTAAATTTGAAGTTTAAAACTTATAATCTTTAAATTGAAAATAATTGTTTTCAATAAAAAGGATCAATAGAGTGCGCTTTAGCAAATTTAGCAAGACTACTGTAAGTGTAAACTTCATCGTGGTCATCATGGACATCATAGTCAATAGGGACATTTAAAATATGAATCATATAACGTCCAAAAGTGTCGTATATTAATATTTTTGAGTTTAGGGCGTCATATTGAAATAAAATTTTAAATTAAATTTGGTACTCACAATGACTTCACGCTATCTTTAAATGTTAAAATTCATACTTCATATAACCACATTTTATTTTAGATTTTGGCAGTTTGGAATAAAGCTCTAGCATAAATAATAAAAAAGCAGGAAATTTTAAGACGTGAGGGAGCTTAGAGTAAAGTACTCCAATCGCAATCAAACCCTTAAAGATGACTTTTATAGGGGTATCAAGATTAAAAGTTGAAACTTTAATAAAGGTAATAAATAAATAAATCTAAAACAAAGCTATTTAGTTTTTTATTAGTTGTGAAAAGTGAAAAGACCGAACCTGAATAAGTTGATTTCAACAAATTGACAAGGATTATTATATAAATTATTTTGTTTTTTTACAGCTAAACATAGAAGCTCTAATTACCTATTCGGCAGTGAAAAAAATTGTTTGTAAAGTAATTTAGGTATTTTACCAATTTTCTGTAACTTACAGGATGTGGATATAATACCCTACTAAGCCATAATAATGACTAGGCATTGGTCGGAATAAATTTACGAATTGTTGCTTCTGACATGCTTATAACAAAGAAAAAAAATTTTGCGCGATGACACCATAAATCAAAAAAAAATCCATTTTACTGTGCATTACTGTTTTATTGCGCATTGTGTCCGTGTTTTATTCTGGATCCTATATGTAGTAAAAGGTGATTCTTTTGGTCATGATCCCTAATGTTTCAATCTAAATATTTACAAATATAGGTTAAATAAAAACGTTGACTTATTAACTTATTTTCATTTAAAGCCATTTTCTTGTTCTTTAATCACGTCCATCTCAAACCCAAACACAGCAACTTGATGTTCCTAATTATTTTATTAAATTAAATTATATTAAATAAATTAAATATTTAAATAATATAATAAGACAAAACACATGTTTTGTGTGTATTTTATTCCATCGACTATTTGTTTGTTATTTTTAATTTCGTATTTCCGACTTACTTAGTTAATTTGTTTATTTTCACCACAAAATTCATTTAATATAAAATAACTATCATAAGTGACGTGAAGTTGAATGTTTCCGTAAATTTTTATCCGCAGCGTAATAGTGCAGCAAAATGGTTATTTCAACATTTCAAAGATACGAGTACTAATTATATTTTCGGAACAAATTATAGGTTCTGAGACTGGTGCGCAAAATTGTTAGAGATCAAGACCAAAGGAAATCAATGTACCTGGCGCTACTACTATTTTTGAGGCCTACAACATATAAACTAATGTATAAATAAACTTGCACGATTAAAGTCGGATTTTAGAATAGTTTGATAAATCCGATATAACTAGTACCAACACAATTGTTATATATAGATTTATCTGACTGTTGTAAAAGCGGTGTTTAGTGACAAAGGATCTTGTAATTATTATTGCAACACAGTAATTATCAACTAGGTACTCTCCAGTCATTTTTATTATCATACGGAGTATAAATATAAAATAACCGTGCATCAGAAAAGTTGAGATTTTGGTAATTCAAGTTATGGATTTCCAGAAAAAAAATTATCATTACTAATAAATGCCTGTGTGTATTTATTATACATATTAGCGCTACAATTCTGGATGGGTTTTGGTTGATCACTCATTTTATGTAGGTATTTAAAGTTTAACCTCGATGGTTTGCCATTGCTTGCAAAGAACTGCACTTCTGCAATCCAGAACTACAGATCGTAACTGCGGTAATTGTAATCGTAAAATTTTTGTGCCTATCACAAAAAGTAATGAACATTTTCTACCTAAATTTCGTATTTAATTTAATATTAAATGAAATTCATCGCTTTTGAATAAATAAGGTATATTTCGCCAGCTTGGCTTTTAAAATTTTAAATAAAAATTAAATCGCTATTTAAAAATTTTTTCTAGAATTATGTGAACTTTTTAATATTTAAATAGTATTTTTAATATGAATTTAATATCATCGCATTACGCAGACGACGCCATATTAAAGCAGAAAATGAAAATTACCTCCACCGACTCCTTATCACATTCAATAAAACATGCTGATGGTTATGGAATATAAAAAAAAAACAAATCTATGACGATCGCAAAGGACCCTGTGAGATAAATACTGGTAAACGAGAATGAAATTGTAGAGAACGTGATGAAGATTACCTATTTAGGGGTACAATGTGATGGGAAATACAAAAAGAGGCAAATAAACAAAACATGAAAGCAAACAGAGAGTCTGGATGCATGAACATTCTAATTTAGAACAACAAACACATACAGAGGAATGCAAAAATAAGAATACATATACAAAACCCTAATAACACGGATTCTCACTGAGCTAGACCGAATACCCCATCAACGAAAAGATAAACTGAAGTGGCAGAAATGAAGACATTAAGAGAATACTTGGACGAAACCAGATAAGTAAGAAAAGTAAGAAACTGCCGTTTAAGAAAAAATAGGAAGTAGGACGTCCAAGGAAAAAATGACGAGATAGCTTAATATAATACAATAATAAAATGCTGGTTGAAAATAGGATAATAATCCTAAAAAAACGAACCTTAGAGTACTCGTAAATGATGTGTAACATCTGACATCTCACCTTGGTAGTAAGCAACATTATTATTTGAAATAATTAATAATTATAAATTATTTAAAAATCGGAAAGTAGATGGAACGGATTTTACGTTACCTACAACCCCAATCTGTACCAGATAATACGAATTAAAACAATTTTATTAGATTAACCCTCTAGCGTTAAGCATTATAAGCGTTATAAGCATTATGTGCTTATAACATAATTATATCATTTGGTATCGCAAGTTCGAACCTCACGCCGGACAAAGTTTTTTTAATAGCATTTTATAATACAGATGATGATGTCTATGTATTCCGATAAAATAATTTTGACGCTCATTAGTCAAATCAAATAGCGCGCGTTTTTCTGGCTTCCTGTTAATCATTTCCGTCCCATTTAACGAAATTACCTCCATAAGCGAGCGGAAAGATGTTACACATCAAAAAAGAGATAAAAAAGAAGAAAATGGTACCATTGAACTTGTTGCTTCCGATAATGTTATGTTGGCCTTTTTGCATCGGAAAATACTACAGTTAACCATTGAATCCTACTACTCGAGCAGCTGTTTGAGTACTCGAACAAAAAAAGTGCGTTTTTAAACTACTACATCTATTGTCATCATTTGAGCAGAACTTTGTTGCACTTGTTCATAACCTAGAAATTTGTCAAGTCAAATGTGAAAAATTGGTTTTTCCAATTAAGGCCATTAAACTTCCGTTTTTTATTATCAAAATATAATTTGTTAGCTTGACAAATAACTAGTGCGACAAGATCGTGTGACATATTTTAGGCTAGGTTAGACATAGGTGTACTCACTACTGATAGATGGCGATAAGAAACAAACTTTTGCGTTTTTAAATTACACCTGTTCTCCAACAGTTCTAACCTGCTCGAATTTGATTCGAGCAATTATTGCTCGAGCAACCGGTACGGTTTAAAAACACGCCCATTGTAAAACTTGCCGAATTTCGTGCCAAAAAGGAGTATTTGCAGGGAATTTCGCTGCATTGCTTTAAAAAAAAACTATATCTGACCACATAGAATTCTTGTAACCATGAGTCCATGCTCTGTCGGAAACAACATGCAGATTAGTTTCAACGAAGAATTGGTAGTGTTACTCCACGAAAATCTGTGTCAGACGCAAAATGAACTTGCAGAATCAACAAGAGTTGATCACGTAACAGAAAATTGTGGGGTAAGCCCCGCCGTGAATCAACATCGACACCAAAAGCCAAATATTTTTGGTTTCAAACTCATGCTCTGACTCAAACTCAATAAAATCAACACGGGAGATCGCAATCGACTACAATTGATAGGTTTGAACTGAGTATACAAGAAAAAACACGTGGCACTCGCGGGTTGTCTGGAAAGTCGGTTTACGGACGATAATTTTACGTAATAACGTCATAAGAAAACATTGATGAAAAATTGCATACTTTTATGAATTGAATTGAATTATGTTCATGTAACAGATAATACGAATTAAAACTATGTTATTACATTAACCCTCAATAGGTTAGTGCGTTATGTGCATGAACATAATTGCATCATTTGATGATCGCGAGATCGAACCTCATGCCGGACAAGTTTTTTTTAATAGCGTTTTATAATTCAAATGATGTCTATGTATGATGCAAAGCCGATCATGCCTCTCTCTCCCTTGCGGAACGTGACAATTTTTCGTGCGTGCAGCCGGTATATCAATTTATAAGACGTTATCACGTCAAAAACGACCGCAATACACGACAAAGTAGTTGTGCAGCAAGACATTTGCCTGCCGTATGCACTGGACATTGGTCCTGTAAATTTAATAAATTTCTAACAATATCGATTTTATACACTCTTTTTAATTTGTTGCAGTTTTGTGTATTGGTTAAAATTAATTTTAATCTAAAAAATTCACCTACACCTTACTACAATGAAAAAAGTAACAGCATTTTCTTACAATATAGTTTTGTTATAAAATCTTGACGGGTATGAAGACGAGTAAATTACTTGTAATTTGTAAACTTTTTACGTGTTCGGTTTGGTGATGCCGTCTGCATGTTTGTGTTCCAAAAACCAATATAAATCGTTAGTAGAAGCGCATGGATACAATCACACAGCATTTTGATTTCACTAATAATAATTTACTTTTCTGGAATGCGAAGTGGAAAGTAAAAGGTTGCAACAATGAATTAAAAATTATTTATAATTACAACGATAAAAAAGTCTATCAACGTAGAACAATTATTTTTGTCTTAAAGAAAGTGGACTTTTGGATAAGTTTTATTTTTTATAGATTTCAGATTACTGGACATCGACAGGGACATCGTCCTTTAATACACAATTGAATTATATACGACGCTAAGTTATCGAAAATTCAAATCTTAAAAGGCAACTCTGAAGAGACCACTACAAGCTTTTTTTATTTTAAAAATGGTATAAAATTCTTATTCCAATATAAAATTTAAATTGATTCCGAATAGTAAACGTTACTATAACAAATAAATGTTACATCAATAACTAGCTAAAAAAAGACTTAAGGCTTAAGAATTATTGATTGTGTACAGAATATAATTATATAGATTCTCATAAGTTTTTAAACATTATTATTTATTATTATAATGATTATTAATCACAGTGCATAGCTTATTATACAAGAATGAATCAAAATTATGCAAACTTAGTTATTGGCAGATAGGCTAGGTACAATTTGATCACAGAACACTGATATTTTTATAAAATGCTAATTTAAACTAAGGAATATACTGTATAAATGCAAATATTGGTCAAGTTTCTTTAGCATGACTATTCTAAATACGACGGCGCCTATATAAAAATCGATATGTCTTCTCAAATTTTTATCTTTAAAAATGTAGTAAATAAACATCTCGAATTGAAAAATCAGCAAAAATTTTAATGTTTTAGGTCCAATTTATCCGAGATATCAATATTATCCTTAACCAAGAGATTATTTCTGTAGATATCTTTTGGTTAGAGATGATTGGAAAATTGATAAATTAGCGCAGATTAATAAAATAATAAGATGACAAAATTGCCAACACAGGTTTAAAATAATAATTTAATTTGTGCATATTTTATCTGACTATGGTTGTACCGAATCTATTTGCATAAAAATAGACAACTCATTGATTCAGCCTTGTAGTTAAAATTTAAAACGTGCGTTTATATTTCATAATTTCTTATATACTATGAATATATTACATTACATTTGAAAAATAGCATTTTTGATAAAAACATTTAAGAAATATTTTATATTTTGAAAATGTCATAAGCAATCGCTATTTTATATCCTCACAGTAGACGATAGCAATATAAATTACGTTACTGTATTTTTTGTAAGTTAAAATTTTACTTCATTCTGTCAAAATGCTTTTTAAATTCTTAAGGATTACTCGTAACACCTAGAACACGTAAATGTATCTATTTAAAATAAAATATTATGTGTTATACATGTCACGTTGCTAATAAATAATGTCTAAGAACAACTGCAAAAAAACCCAAGTCAGTAATATTTTTACAATAATTACATTTCATTTTTACGAAATGTAATAAATGTAATAAAATTTAATCACTTCACTTTTGTTACTAAAACACGTAGCAAATTTATTTAACAGAAGCAGAACTGGTTCTAAACTATTGAGATCGATCACATAACTTGTAATACAGCAGAAACAAATTTACTGTACATTTAGTAATTGACTGACTGACGGAATAAGCTGTTAAAAAATCACTTGCTTAAATTTGTGCACATTTTGTATTTATATTTTTATATTTTAGCGTGGTGATGATGCAGATGATGATGATGATGCCTTCCGTTTGACAATAGTTCTCGAGCTTCAGATGTGCCCTCCGAAGTTAGACTAGCTGTGGTGGTGGTAGAAAATGTTTTCTTAGTTAAAGATTCGTATTCTTCACGCTTACCTTCATCGTCTAAAGATTTATCCAACGATTCTTCTTCCAAAATTCTTTCTAAATGAGCATCTCCATTTTGGTAAATAAAATTATCACTTGTGTCGGAAGTTATTTTTGGGGAATGTGTTTGCGGTAAATCAATGTCTTCCAAACCTCGATCTTTATCTTCTCGCCGTTTTTCCATATAACGACGATGATTTTTTGTAGTTAAGCAGCCCGTTTCGACATCTCGTTCTAGTCGATGTCCACTGCGAGAACGAGTTAATTGCCTTTGCACGTACTCGTTTAAATCATCTTCTTCTTTTTTACCCACAACTCGGTTTAAAGATATAAGGAACACTCCTAATGCTACTACAAAAAGTCCTGTTGCTAATAACTCGTTCCACCAACCACCACCTCTCCAGGTTACTATGTCATCGGGAAGTAAACCTGATCCTATGAGAAAAATACCTAGTACCAAGAAGCACACGCCCAAATGTAGCATGCCAATTGAAGCACCTAGACGATGGTCCGATGGTGCCGATTGTGCAGTTTTGTGAACAGATTTGTGATCACTATCGATGCTGTTGGTAGAAGAAGACGCTCGACGTTCCTTTTCTGCAGCTCGCCGTTGTTTTGCAAGTTCTCGAACTCGGCGCTGCCGTTTTATGGCCATAGCCGAATGAAGGCCAGCTGATCCGTGCATCTGCAATGGTTAATCCAGATACAATCATTTCTTCTTTAAACTACACACACTGCACACAGCACAGCACTAACACAAAAAAGCACCAATCCGATTTTTTTTTCATTTGCTGTTACGATGATCAGTATAAATTACTTATAATGCAATATTATCCGAATTAATATATCCGCGGTAACGATGGTAGTAATGATAAATATAAAACAATATTATATTTGAATCAAAACAATTAAGGCGGTACGTAACAGCAAATATTTTAAAGATGTGTACGGTAAATTTGAGAAAATAGAGCTGCGCTGTATGAGTTTATAGTCTACAATAATGTTTTTTTAGAGTAATTTTAATCCAAAACAAATTAATATTTGGTAAAACATTATTATAGCTTATGATATAACATGTTGTATAAAGAAACATTAATAAATACAATGAATACACATAAGAGGTGGTGGATAACACTATATAATTAGAGATCTTATAAAACCTTTCGTTAATTCACACCGCATCATTAAGCGAACCAAATGAGGGTTATATATTCTAAACGCTAACAAAAATAATATAAGGGTTTACAAAACAAATTTTGTAGACCCTTTGTCAAAACAAACGCTACAAAAGTGCACTTTTCGAACTTTTTGTTTATTTTATTTAATTGCAATTTTTTAAAAAATACTTTTTGCATTATTTTGTAGAAAGTTAAAACTCGAAATAATCGGGCATTAATTTTATTTAAAAAAAATTTATCTAGTGTTCAATTTGATTGTGTTGCACACAAGTTCCAAATGTAATTTAAAATTGAGAATTCATAGAGAAAGCATAATTAAAATATTTGAAATAGTACCTACATATAAAAAAACGTTAAAAAATGTTGAAAATATTAAAAGTTCTACATAAATACAACGCAGAAAAGCTAGTTCGTTACGCCGACAATCAGGTGCCTTTAAAAAATCATTAAATTCAATCTAAATTCATGTTTTATTGAAGCTCTATAGGGTCCAATTGGACTAATATACCAATACTGCCCTTATGCATTAAACATAACTACTCTAGAAAGTAAATATATCTACATCGAGCATATTCACTGTATTTCATCTGAAAATTCTTTTTCTTACAGAATTTCCCAACTCTATTATCATCTTTATATTATATTTAACTTATTTTTTAAATTTAATTTTAATATTAATTTATTTAATTTTTTCAATTTTCAAAAAACACGTTTTTGAATATCTCAGAGAGACGTATCTCGCAGAGATGCGTTTGTATGTTTTCACTTTACTGCTGAAAGGCTGGATCGATTTGAACAAATTTTTTTTTAAATATTCCTAATAGTCCGAAGATGGTTTATAAACAAAGAAAACTTGGAAAATTTGAAGAAGTTGTCCGGAAAATTTGGAATTAAAATTCGTATGTAAACGATTTCGGTGGCCGACAGATGGCGCTATTTTGACAGGTGGAAATGGCGTATCTGTGTAGCGTATTATAAATCAGAAAAACGTTTGCCAGGCCGACAGATGGCGATAATTTGACAGATGACTTATTATGAGGATTATGAGGCAGGACCACAGGGTAGGACTACGTCTGCCGGGCCAGCTAGTATCTATATTGTCGTGTGACCGACCAAGCGGTTGATGATTTTGGCGAAAAAGCCCCTCTTCTTCTCTTGTTTCCCCACTTTGCACTCTTTCAAAACCACCAAATTAAAATCACAATTTACAAAATTTTTCTAAAAGAGTACAGGGTGGGTCCAAATATTTGGTAACACGACAATATAGATACTAGCTGGCCCGGCAGACGTTGTCCTACCCTGTAGTCCTGCCTCATAATGCTCATAATACGTCATATGTCAAATTATCGCCATTTGTCGGCCTGGCAAACGTTTTTCTGACTTATAATACGCCACACAGATACGCCATTTCCACCTGTCAAAATTTTTTTGAAGTTGTGAGTCATTAATTTTCATTTAAATAAAGTGAATTGGATGCAAAGGCATTATTGCGTTATTTTGGAAGTATTGTTTTTGAATTGGAATAAAAATAATTTTGGATATTTTTTTTGAGTGGCTACTGAGCGGTAGTTGATTGATTGATATGATTAAGGATGTATGAGCCACGCGAGAGCGTGGGGGAATCGCGAATTTTGATGAGTGGGGATAGGCTAGTATTGTTGCGGGGCGAGGTGACAAAAATAACCACGTGACGTGTAATTTACATTTGGCAACACAGTTTTTTTGATTAATTTCCTGTCGGTGACATCTGACATTTGAACGTTTTATGCATGCTATTTTTTTAATTTTCATTTATTAAAATGCTGTTTTTTTAATATAAAAATTCTCAAGTCTGCTGCTTTCACTATCCTAATATTATATAAAATCCCAGCTCGCTCCTGCTACAGCGTGTCAATATTTTGACATTTGACATTTGACATTTTAACATTTGACATTTAACCGGAATTATTTCAAAATCAAAGTAAAAGAGAAAACTTCAAAACCGGTCGATTTTAGGTTAGCGTTATGAATTTTTTAATTAAAACTGCTAAGAAAGAGATCCACCGTCTATCTACCCGTCTGCGGACGGGCTTTCACCTAGTAATATAATATAATATTATGTTTTTAAATACACAATGAGGTTATATTACATCTGTATTTACTATTACTACCGCTAGTTTGTTGTGGCGCTCGTGATAGCAGGGACAGGGAACTACAGTGAAACGTTGCCAAGTGTCATATTACGGCGAGAAAAAATTTGTAAAATAAAATAATTTGAATTTCATTTCAATTTTTCTTTTTGGGATGAACCGATGCATAGTATTTTTAATATACTGACGAATTACTGCAAGTATCATCTTTCTTATTTATAGTTTTTTTTAAACTGAAGGTATTTTAACATACTGATATTTGTTGATTTATCATCACAACTACACATTTCTCCATAAGAGCAATGTATTTTATGTCGATTTTCAAAAATTTTTTTCTTTAAAATATGAACGGTTACCTATGCTGAAATTTTTACAGTAAATTCAATGAGTAAAAATCTATATGTAAAAAAATTTTGAGGTCTTAAATTGAAAATTGTTGTCATGCTCATACATCTTTTTAAATTGGAAAAAGCTGGTGAAATTATAAATTAAATTTGGATACTTAAAATTAGAAAATTAAATTTACATTCGTAGGAACGAATGTCGATATTGATAAGCGGGCGATTTGGATAAACGACAAATCGCAAGTACGAGCCTAATAATATTTTACAATAAATTATTGAATTTGAATTTGAATGCGTTTAATTAATTTTTTTGATTGGAATTTGTTTTTACGATTGATTTGGAAACTAAGAACCTTTTGACCCTTGAAAATTCCCAACTGCTCCCTCACTCCAGAGTTGCTACGGACAAACAAATGTGAAATAATTAATAAAAAATTATCACAAAAAAAAAAGGAATTTGAAGTGCTTTTTATTTTTGCAAGACCGCATGTATTTTAATGAGAGTGTGTTCTATGTTATCATTAACAAATTACAAATTTCTTGATTTTTGAGCGAAGACAATCAATCAAGTTTATAGGTACAAAAACTGAAAGTTGTGCAATATTTTTCCGGCTACGGTAGTAGCCCATGTAAATTTCAAAGTTTCCAAGTTAAAATATGAATTTAATTTTTAATAATGGATGTCCAAAGACCGATTGCTACATTTTTCAAAATTTCAATATTGTAAATTGTAACTTGGTAATGGTCCTCATACTATGTAAGTTAGAAACCGATATCAAAATGATTTCTTAATATGTTCAAAAAATTTCAATCCAAATATTAAGTATGATCGTTTTGCTATTTTCCCTAGATTAAATTTTGTTCAGCTTTGTTCAGCAATTGAAATTTCCAATACTAAATGTTAGTGCTAACTTTTTGCTTTCGGAAAAATTTCTGTCGACATTTTAGATTCTCTCATCCACTATGGATTATATATTTTTACAAAATTTGTACTTTTAAATCAAAAACGTAAAAAGTTAATGCGACTACCAAAACATGCATTTTAGAAGTCATATTCAGACGGTTTAGCCAACATTAGATCGCAAGGTTTTACTGTGCTACCTTTAGTTTCGAGATTATTAACTTTCAGAGCTGGTAAATTATATTGTTTGTCAAAAAAAGATTTTTAATTTCTTTTTCTATTCTTGATGTGTTAAGAATACATTTTTAACAACTAAAAATATAGGTAGTATATTATCAAATTATCATACTTTTATATTTTGTCATCTTTATTTTATTTTAATTCTATAACCTTCAGCAACTGAAAATGTGTGTTCTATCACACGAAACATATCGTGCTGAAGAATTGTAAATTTGAAATTAAAGGAAAAGAAATTTAACTTTTTATTTGTACTTAATATTTAAGTACATTGAATAATCGTTTTTTCCGGAACTAGATGTACACTATAACTCCTGTTTATTTTTTCATATTCAGACATTGACTATTAGGATGACTACATTATTTCTTATTTAGTATATTCAACTTTTTGACCTCTTCCTTCCATCATTCGTTTTCTAAAATTAATTTTTCTTAATTAATTTCCCATTTGTTGTTAGTTATTATTTTTTCAACTTTTTCATTAGTGTTAATTGAAGGTATGTACTTAATTTAATATTAAACTTCGAGTAATTTAATAATTAATTTTTCATTAATAGAAAACAATTCCGCCTTCCATTTTAAAATTAAAACTTTGTTTAGTATTCAATTATTTTTAAATTGTCTTTTAATGTGCAACTTTCAGGTCATCATTATTAGGCCGAGTAATTTTTTGTACTTGGTAAGTTTTTCGTTTGGTGATAATTCATAGTAGTTTTATCCATGTCTGCAAGAAAACCTTGTTAAGAAATTCCTAGAAGTCCGTAATTTAAACTCGGAATTTTCGCGCTCAAGTCAGTGATGTGGACTTTGCTCTTTTATTTTTTGGAAAACTTAAAATGAACACAGTAACCACAGCTGGAAAAGTATTGGTATATACCATAATTGGATATATGGATATATATATAATTGGTATATACCAAATCCGGAGGCTACCACAATCAAGCGAAATGGGGAAATAAAAGCTCTAGGAAAATATCTTGGTAGCAAAATGCTTTAGCTTTAGCTACAATGTCTTCTGCTTTTTGTTTTGTTTTTGGAACGAAGTTCCTTATGGGAAGATGCGAAGAGGTACCCTAATCGGAAAAAAACGTCCGTAACGAACACGCGTAAGATTTTTATATCGTTCGATAATTGCACCATCTGGTGGTCAAAAGTGGAACATCTGATCAGCATTAGTACATATTCGGAAACCGCGAAGTTGTATTATACCTCTACCCCAAAAAAATGGATTTTGTAAGTTCAATAGAACAGCTATATTCTATGATCGAATGTAAGTTAATTAATAATAATAATTCGGAAACCACGAGTCATAGGTTTGCAAATTTCTCTAGAAAAAAAGTTGCCTTCACCGGGATTCGATCCCTCGGCTAAAATGAGTAGGCGGAGCCCTTCGCTCTAGCCACAATGGGTGGAACCTCACGTGGACTGTTTTTTTTAATGGTATATTATTAATATAAGTGATGTCTATGTATTCCGATAAAATAATTTTAGCGCTCATTAGTCAAATCAAATAGCGCGCGCTTTTCTGGCTTCCTGTAACAGATTTCCGTCCCATTTCCCGAAATTGCCCCCATAAGCGAGTGGAAAGATGTTACACATCAATAATATTTTTTTATAAAATTTATTTTTACATGTTACATGAAATTGAAGAATAATTTAATTCATAACTTACATAAAATTGTTCAAAAACTATTTAAATGAATGATATAGCTTGCGACACGCTGTTATATAACCGTATGTTTCGATTTTCGGAATCTCATCAATTTTTCAAAAAAAAATATTATCACATGTTAATAACAACCATTAAATAAATATTATAAATAATAAATTAGTAATAAGGTACTTCGTTCCTATCTGGTGTCCCACGACACAACATTTTATATTTTTCTTATTTGCTTTTGATTCCATGATGCTTTCTCTAAAGAATTTTTTTAAATTCGAGAAATTGCTTTAGAGCGGTGTGTGGGGTTAAAAAACGAATATCTGTTGTTTTAAGTAAAAATTCTGAGATTTTACTCTACAATTCCCAGAAGACATTTAAATTTTAAAATAATTTAAAACTTGTTATAATTAGATCTTCAGAATTTATACAAGAAAATAAAAGAAATTCATTATGGTCCTTATTTAGATAATTAGTTGTATTTTAAAACAATTTTTAATGTTCAAATAATTAAAAAGTTTAATTTTATAGAATTTTTTTAAGCCCACGTCTTTAATCTTTTTATTTGCGATAGCAAAGCAAACTAAAGAAAAGCAATATGAACAAGTAAAGCTCAAAAATTTGAGCTTTCAGTTATTTATAAATGACCAGAAAGTTTCTATAGAAATGTACGTCCTATAGAAACTCTAAAAATGAAAAACTTCTAAAAAAATCACATCAGTTAATATTACGCAATTGTACGACAAGATGCAAAATCCTAAATCCAAGTAATTATGAGGCTTTTTAGCTTTTTAATTTTGACTTCTTTCATAACATTTTATTATGTAATCAGCCTTGTAAAGTCTCATGTAAAATTAAAAATTATATGACAAAAGAGCGTTACGCACCAACAGCAAATTAAGATTTGAATTAATTAATTATACGATATTAATTATAACAACACAGTGTGATTATTATTTGTAAGACGCTCTATATGAAAATTTCCCCAAGCTATGGCAAAAATCCTCGAACCTTTCATTTAAAACCTAGTTTACGAGAATTGATTAAAATTCTTTAGCTATTTCCATTTTTGTTTTTAGTTTCCATAAATCACTTTTTTTAAATATCCATTACTAATAAATGAAATGTATATCACACAAAATAAATTGCTGTATGCCCAATTTCAAAAAAGATCGGAATTCTTAAACTGGTGTAATCGCCATTAAAAATTTAAGATGACGGCATTGCAGACGTGTAAAGGTAATAAAATTGATAACTATCGGTAAAAATGCGCATGAAGAGATCGTGATCGCATCTGAAAATAAAAAAAAACTAGATATGACAACGAATTTAAGAACTGAACCAATTGTTAGTTCTTCAAGTAAAATAGATACAAATGTCGACAGAGCAGTGCCAATATCTAATTTTCGTATTTTCAGACTAAGTTAACCTCACTAACAGAATTAAAAAGTGCCAAGAGCAAGAAAGGGTAAAACTAACAGTACTCACCGTTGGTGTTAACAAGATGTCCTAAATAAGCAGAAGAAGCGTAATCTAATTTTCAAAAAAATATTTTCTTTTTTCGGGAATTTTTTGAATTTATAAATTATGGTATCAACTAAGTTTATATTAATTTTTATTTAATTTCCGGTAATTTATAGAAATAATATTGTCAGAATTGAACATATGAAAATAATCCTTTAGTCAAGAATAACCGGAGATCGAAAAACTTGGTGACGGCGACATAAAACAATACAAACTACCTATTTTATAGGTCGACTTTTCTAGGAAATAGTACATGCTTTTGGTATCGCATTTATATGAACATCAAAAGTCAATAAATATTAATGTAATGCTTTAATTAAATAAATTGTGGTGTAAATCTAAATCTAAAATTTATGAAATAAACAGGTTATAAAACGGCTTTGAATGTAGCTACAAAATTTTATGTCATTGTTTTAAGTATACAATAAGCAAAGAATAATTGTGCATTGTGTTAACAAAAGCAATAAAGAAAGCGACAAGTAAGAAAGGTTACATTGAAAACATTGATTTTAAAATTAATTATTATTACTTCGGCAATTTATTAAATAATCTTTGGGTATATTCATTAAAAACTTAATGAAAGTACGTTAGTCCGGTCAATCTAGACATTCGAAGGTACAATAATTCCCAAAAAGCTGAAAATTGGTAAAATTGTTTAAAACATAATTATAAACAAAATTTAAAAAGTCTTCATTGATCCGGTACGTGTAAAAAAATGTATTTAAGGTCAAAGGTCAAAAAAATTGGATTTTCGCGATTTTCAGCAAAACGGTAAGTTTGATCATAAAATTATCTCGGACAAAAATTGTAGATCATGTAATCATCTATAAAAAATGTATCAATACTTTTTTTCCTAAGAAATGAGTTTATGAATGTTATCACGTTTACGCAATTGTTTCTGTTGTTCTTTCGCATCACAAAAAAAAATGAAAAAAGAGTGTTGATAAAAAGTTCAGTGCCGGCTACTGACAATATTCTCGTAAAAACGATGAAGACAACGTCCAGGACAATGACAGGTTTGACGACAATGTTAATTCAAATGGCGATGATGATGAACTACATTGCTTTCATGCAGAAGATGTATGGAACAAAGTTTCGTTAGGTCGGACTTGTCTGCTGTCCTTAGTTTCGGATACAAATAAAGTAGATAATGTTTTTTATCTCACTATTCTATGAATTTTTCTTATTCCAGATTTTAAAATAAATTCTGTTTTTTTTTCGTATTTGTACTTGTTTTCCTCTTAATTTTTAGTGAACTTTTAAACAAGTTATGACTTTGGTGTTTACCATGTGAAAGAGCATCTCAAACTCAATCCGAATCGGCAAAAAAGTGGAAAATGAGTTTTTAACACCTAAGACTCTTTTTTTCGTAGACCAAGTTACATATTGTCATGTTTCAAAAGTGATTCGAACCCACTCTATACGTTTTGGTGAAAATTCATTTAAGTTGCGTTTAAATTGATTTTAAGTTGTAAGATGGTAAAATTAGCTAGGTGGGGACGAATAACCGGAAAAACCATGGCCTTTTGCCAAAAATTGTCGACGTGATGGACGTATTAATTGAAAAAAATTATTTAAATAAGTTTATAGTTTGAAAATATAAGTTTTTTTTTAATGAAAGTGTTTTATTGATATTTATAATTGGAGTATATTAATTTTTGAAGGAAAGTTGAATGATTTGGAAATATAATTGGAACGGAAGCTTTCGATGATAATTGTAATAAGATAAAGAAGATAATAAAGCAAGAAGAAATAAAAAAATAATAATTTAAAAATTAAGTAAATATAAAATTTTTAAATTTTCATATTAAAGTTATTCAAGGAACTACAAATTTGTTTGATAAGCGGACAACTGCGATAGCGGTATCGTAAACAATCATTATCATTTTTGAATATTTTATATTAAAACAAAATTAAAGTTTTACGTATTATTTTGAATTAGAATATTTTTGATTGAATTATTGGAAGAATTTAAACTTAATTAAATTGGATATTTTACATCGCATTCTTTTGGCGCAGCAACGTGGGGCTTGAAAAAAGCAACCTACTTTTGACCCTGAGATTTAAAATTAAAATTAAATTAAAAATTTGTAAAGAAAATAAAAACAAAACCGAAAAAATGGAACAAAAAGCTGAAATGTTGCTAAAAGAAAAGAAAATGATGTTCGAATTAATCACCAAAATGAATGACATGCTAAACAAACAATATGAAAGGAATAGAGACGAAAATAAACCAATGAACGAAGACAGTAGAATCAGCAATGAAGTAATGACAAAGCATCTAAAAGCAATGGCAGAAGAATTGAATTAGAAGAGGAAAGATTGGAAATTGGAAAACAGGAAGCTGCAAGACTGGAAGCGGAAAAATTGGAAATTAAAAAACAGGAGGCTATAAAATTAGAAGCAGCAAAACAAGAAGCCATAAAATTGGAAATTGAAAAATTAGAAGCAGCAAAACAAGAAGATAAAACATTAGAAATTAAAAGATTAGAAATGGTAAAACTGGAAGCAGAAAGGCGGGAAACTGTAAGATTGCAAGCGGTAAAATTGAAAGTTATAAGACAAGAAGCTGAAAAATTAGAAATGGTAAAAGGAGAAGCTGAAAAATTTAAATTTGTAAAACAAGAAGCTACAAGATTGGAAGCAGAAAAACAAGTGACGACAATAATACAAGAAAAACTGGAAATTTTGGATGAATCGGGGGTGGAAAAGAAGAGAGAAAACTCCGGTAAGATTACAAAGATTAATTTGTGGAAGGTCCGAAAAGAAAAATGAAAGAAACTGAAAAAGATGCACTATGACGCATAAAAATTTTTGGAATGAAAAAGCCTTTTTTATTTTATTTGATTTTTGAATTCGAATTTATTTTGTTTAAATATTGTAATGTTGTGCATAATAATTTTTGTAGATTTATTTTGAAACACGCACGGATTTTTGCGAATCTTGTTTTCAGCTGCGTTTGAAACTGCAATTAGCAACGGGGGTAAGATGTCATGTTTCAAAAGTGATTCGGACCCACCCTATACATTTTGGTGAAAATTCATTTTGTTATTTAAGTTGCGTTTAAATTGATTTTAAGTTGTAAGATTGTAAAATTGGCTAGGTGGGGACGAATCACCGGAAATTCAAGATCTTTTGCCAAAAATGGTCGACGTGATGGCCGTATTAATTGATCAGTCTGAATAATTTTTGAAAAAATTTGTAGTTTTTAAAATATAAGTGATTTTTTGATTGAACAGTGTTTTATTAAGATGGATTAATTACTGGATGGATTAATTATTTTAACGAAAGTTTGAAGAAGTTTTGAAAAATAAAAATTGAACGGAAGATAATTAAAGATAGAAAAGATATAAAAAAGTGGAATTGGATGGCAATTACAATTACAATTGGAAATAATTAAAAATATAAGTAAATTAAAAATTTTTATATTAATAAGTTAAAAATTTATTCAAGAAACAATAAAATTTGGATGATAAGCCGGACTGCGATAGCGGTATCGTAAATTTTAACTTTACCATTTTAAAATTTATATTGTAACGAAATTAAAAAATTAAAAATTTATATTGAAACGAAATTAAAGTTTTACGAATTATTTTGAATTGGATAATTTTTCATTGGAAAAATTTAAAATTAAATACGTGGATAATTTTACATCGCAATATATTGAATATAATATAATTAGTATAATATAATAATTAAAATATTTTTACTTATATTACAGTTTCAGTGATGTATGTATATACGTGGCGTACTTATGCATATGATGACGATTACAACTTTTCCAACTTTTTGAATCGTTATATCTCAGAAACGGTGGCTCTTAGGAAAAAAGTATTCATTCCTTTTTTTTTATCTACAATTTTTGTCTTAACTAATTTTATGATAAAACTTACCGTTTTGCAGAAAATCGCGAAAAACCAATTTTTTTTTACCTTTAACTTCGAATAAATTTTTTTCCACGTACCTTAATCACGTACGTAATTTTTTAGTCCACGATGAGGATTTTTTTAATTTCATTTATAATTATGTATTGAACAATTTTACCAATTTTCAGCTTTTTGGGAATTACTGTACCTTCACTCTTATTTTTTGTACAAATTTGACCGGACTACGTGTTGCAAAAAAATTACTTTAAAACTGTAAAAGTTTTAAAATTTGTTTTTCTATTCTAAATAAATTAAGCAAATTTTTTTCAATGTGTTCCAATCGTAGATTCGAAAATATATGTATCTTTTCAAAATTTTAATGAAAATACAATGTTGTAGGTACATTTGCTTATGTTACCAATAATACCATGCGATGAGCAGTAGCGGGTGGTGTAGCGCACTTGAGGAGGAATACACGAATTTAATAATTTTTCAACCAGATTTTTCAACGTAAAATTTATGCTGTTTGCAAATTTCAATGTAAGGTATATCGAAATAATTCTGGCATATTAATTTACTGTAATGTTACTTAGGTTTATTACTCAATACTAGTAATTAATGAATTAATATTTACTATTTCAAAAACAAATGTGTAAAGCCAATTACTCAACAAGAATAGAAAACCAAATTAATTAATTAGGCACCACTACGTAATTTCGGTGTACAATGAACATAACTTGGTAGTATTAGAGCACTCGACTGATAGGACTATTATTAAAAAAAAGCCGAAATATAATAAAATGCTAAATTATGCTGTTCCACTGAACCCCCGAAGAAACCTTTGAAAAAAAAACAAATAATCAGATTATAAGTAAGTTCAATTTAAAGTTCTGATAACAACAAATTTACTCGCACTTCAAAATAAGCAGGAAGATTATTTAAAACTAAATCTTTTTAGTTTATCTAAATCTATATTAAAAATCTTTTTAAGATTTTTTTTTCGTTGCTTGGAAACATCTCATCATGTTTAAATAAGCTTGTAACATAAACGCAGCAAAAGCAATTTAGAAGCAATCGGTGTCTAGCTCAAAATCAAAGGTTAAATTATTATTTTATTGATATGATTATTGATTAAGCGTTATGAGTGGTTTACTGCAATATTGGTTCATAAAAGGTTAGTTCTCACCGGTCACTGTTTTCAAATTGTTATTTTATTTGTAACTCAGCATGATGCTGAAAATGGATATTTTCAGTGAGACAAGAATTGTCGTCATACCCGATTTCGTACCCTACTAAGCTGACAACACAAATGAATTAGTGGCGTGCTGGGTTTCCAAATGAGACGACTCTCAGTACCAAACTTCAGTTATATCAGCGTAAAGCTATGCTGTTGTTTACGTAATATGACACTATTTTAATTTTAACTCTATTTAATATTTTTAAAGAACACAAAACCTGATTATTATAATACCCACATGCATTTAGAACATTGTTACTGAATATTATAATCAACAAAGAACTTTAATTCCAAATAACTTCTAACGCTTCTAGAAAATTATAATTTTCAGAGTGTTTCCAGAGAACAAAGTCTTTTGCATTTACTTCTTTACTACTTCAAGATATTGGGACATATTGGGACATCTGTGGTAGTAGTAAGCTGATCCGGTTCAGAAATTTTTTATAAATGCTTCAAAAATTTGGAATATGCAGATAACTTTAAAATAAGGTGTATAAGAAAGGACGACTAACGTTAAGTTTTAAAATCATTGCGACGTGAAAAGACTTCGATCTGAGTGAAAATAAACAAAAGAAACAAATGAGTTCTCTGTTGACAGTACGTGCGTAATCGTAAAAAACTTGAAAATGAGTGTAACCGTCACACGCAATTGAAGTAAAACTGTTTTGGCATTATGACAGATGACGATCAAATTAAAAATAAAAATATAAAAACAGGAAATTTAAATGGCTGTCAATATTATAATCATCATACAGACCCCTTTTATTCTATAGAAAATCTAGCAAACCAAAGTATGAACTCAAATGAAATCTGAATATAACCTAAAATTATAAACAAACTTGACAGTCACAAATTTACAATAGAAATACTTTCATTATAATTATTACGCACGATAAGAGCTAATGTAGCTATCTCTTTTTAACGCATACATTGGGTAGCATTATTATTTTCGACATACCGTATTTTTAAACACACCCTTGACAAATTTATTTCAGCTCGTCAATAGCTGTATTCTTTTTACCTATTTTAAGTGAGAATGTACTGAGATACTCAGTTACTCAGTTGAAAGGGTGTTTTTTGTACCGTTTTGACATAAGTACTGTGTCGTGCCAAACTGAGTTTTACGTGACAAAATTATCCCCTTCCATACCCAAACTGATCTTGCTGTTTTGAAGTGTTACAACTGAGACAAATTGGGAAATTGCCCGGATTGGTTGATTTGAATTAAACTTGTCACTTATTGCAATCTTTTTAATATCTACTGCACCTTAAATTTTTAATTCGTCTTTTTGAAGTTTATCTTGACATTATACAATAATAAAAAAAACAATTTGGTTAGTACTACCAAACTTCAAAATAATTAAATTCAAAATTCACTTAGTAGTAAATTTTTGTTGTTCTTTTCACCTTATCTTTTTCTCACTTTGACTCAGTTAATTTCAGTTCGTCTCAGCTCACTTTATCTCAGTTGTGCAACTGAGATGGAAATAAAATAGGTAAAAAGAATACAGCTTTTTGTTGCACTATGTTACAAGTTATTAATTTAAAAATACCGTCATATTGCCGTAACGCATTTTCGTTGCATTGTCGTCCAGTTACGCCTAGTTGCGTTCAAAAAAGTTTTACTTCAAAACATGATTCAAAGGAAATTTATCGTAATATTTGCTGTTGCCGAAGTGCGAATTAAGATTGCTTAATAATAATTAGTTTTACGTTAATTATAAACAAATTTTGCTTAAAAACAGATCTATTGGATGTTCTAAAAAAAATTTTTGATCAAAAAATATCTGTAAAAAAATTGTTTTTGCTAAACTTTTTACTTTATGACGATGTTTTTCATGAAAAACTACAATTTAGAATTAATTTTAGCAGTAATAAAACCTGCGAAAGTTATAAACTGAACAATTTTGAGGTGAAATTTTATTATCGATCATTTGTTTAAAATCTTTATCTTATCAATTGATCGTTACTGAGATACACGCCCAAAATTGAAAAACGGCACGAGATTATGGAGTTAGCTCAACAGGTACGTAAAGGTATACAAGTACTTAAGCGAATTTTGTGCAAAAATAGATTATAATCAGTCTTTTTGTAATTTTTATTATGTCAAGGTTTGATTGAAAATACGTAAAAGAATATTTTTCTAAGCGTACTAGAACACAAATTTTGTAGGATAATACAAAAGTTTTCGAAAAAAATCGATTTCAAAAATGTAAAATTTACATGTATTTTAGATACATGATTAGCTGCATGATTAGCCGTTTTATGTAAGGCAAAAAAATAAAACAGCCCTCCGGACGCCTTGAGCGCCCTCCGGGGCTGTTTTATTTTTCCACCTTACGCAAAACAATTTAAAAATATTCCTGAAGAATGACATAACTCGTCCGGGTGTCGACCGCGACTGACAACAACGTTAAGAGTATATTAAAGCACACGTACCGTCAACAAAGTGAGACCGTCACCGACGAGACCGTACCTCAACGTGAGACCGACCGTCATGCATCGGGGTGTATCATATTACATCTCCCTGCTTTTCGTTATTTTAAAATGCCGTTATTTCGACAACTATTGCATAATCCCAAAAAAATTTTATGTTAATATACTCAGAAAATTGTCCTCCTTCCAATGGTCAATAGGAAAAAGTTTAATTCTTCGGATGGGATACGCAACAGTAACCTAAATTTGGAATTTAATTTCTACATTTTCATCATTAGAGAACTAAACGTTAAACTAGAGCTACAGTTTTTTATAGATATAACAAATATTTTTAATAGATTTTGATAGGATTTGATAGATGACATATAATGGGAGGAAAATTTTGGAATATAGATAAAGTTATATTTAAGAAATAATCGATATTATAGTTTCGCATTTTCATGCAGTAAAAACATAATTTCATTCTGTTAAATCTTTCTTAAAAACATTAACTTTAGCTCTTTTAAACCTTGCTTTACACAGCATACAATAGGGATGTTGTTTATAAAATGTAATGTGTATGAAAATATTATGAAAGTGGGTTGGTTTCCGAGTTTTACTTAAAAACATAAATTATTCGACACATGAAAGACGTTAATACAAAAAGAAAATTGCATACACCGACTTCTATATATAAAAATTCTCTAGATGAGCCTCCACTCAACTTAAGAAAACAGCCAAGCAAGACGTATTACATTTTTACGTTTTTTAGACTTTTCGCGCAAAAATTCAACTTTTTACTTTAGTTAGTTTATGTGATATGTAATCAGTGTAGAAAGTATATATTTAGTTGTCAATATTTAACTAAATTTAAAACCAAATTTAGTTATATATTATGCTTAATTTGAACAAATAAATTGTTTTATATGTTACTAATACAGTAACTTACCACAGTAACAGAACCTAGTCCAGTCTTATTTAATAGTAATGTTGTGATGGTGTGTCTAGTGATGTTGGTCAATATCTCATTTCTTGTTGGTCATTTTGCCATACTAAATTATGACTTCAATATTGAAATATAGCCAATCAAATTTTATTTTTTTTTATTTTTGTAAAATTAAATAAAAACACCACTACCAAACTGAAAATGAAAATATCGAACCCGATAAGCTCCAACATCTAGCGTTTGACTCACGAACTCAGTTGTCAGCTAATTGGATGACTTAAGTTTTGATCATGTATGTTTCACAAGCTTTCCTTCTCTAGTCCTTATTGTGGTGTCAGAAACCCAAATATTTGACTTTGATAGTCTTTGATATTTCTCTTTGATATTCCACTTTGATATTTCAAATATTTCTAATGTCTAATGTCTGCAATTTGAAAATTTATTGCAAATTGGTAATAAAATTTATCCAATTTTATTTTGAATTTAAAAAATTTTTAAATCGAACTGAATTATGAAATATTTTACGATTTTGCTTGTATGTCGAAACATCAAATTATTTGTAACTTCTCGTTTGTACAGAGTGCGGCAGGAAAACTACCTTATTTTAAAAATTAATAACACAAACAGTATAAGAGTTTATAGTTTAATTATTTTTTTCATGCTGCAGAGAGACATTTAAAGTTTTTATTTATTATGTCTTAAAAATTTTATCATAAAAGTGGCTGGCGTTCTATTTAATTATTTATATAGTCGAGTTTTGGAGCTTCTCTCCACCCTTTCTAGTAAATCAACGGCTATGTTATTGATTGCAGCTTGAATATTGTTTTTTAGTTGAGTCAGGATCCTTGGACGGTCGGTGTAAACTAGGGTTTTCAGATAGTCCCATAAAAAATGTGATCGATGTTTTCGGGTGGCCTGACGATTTTTGAATCTCCAGGTTTTTTTTCTGTACATGATCGGTTTTCTTAAAGCTGCTACTCAGAATTTGACACTTTACTCTTGGAGGATCACCAATTGTAATTTTGCTTATTAAAACATTACTGCAAAATTAAGTAAATTTAAAAATTTATTTTTATTTTTTTAGTCAACTTTTTAACTTGTATTGCACCGACAGAAAGTTTGAGGCAGAGATACATCATTAATAAAGTTATATATAAGATAATTTAAGTTTTATTTAAAAACTCGTGGCACTCGGGTTGTCTGTAAAGTCGGTTTACGAATGTAAATTTAACTTGATAACGTGATAAGAAAACATTGATGAAAAATTGCATACTTTATGAATTGAATTGAATTGTTTTCTTATGACGTAAAATCACGTAAAATTATCGTTCGTAAACCGAGTGTTAATTTAAAAATTGAATTATGTTTATGTAACAGATAATACGAATTAAAACTATATTATTACATTAACCCTCAATAGGTTAGTGCGTTATGTGCATGACACATAATTGCATCATTTGGTGATCGCGAGATCGAACCTCATGCCGGACAAGTTTTTTTTTAATGGCATTTTATAATTCAAATGATGTCCATGTATAATGCAAAGCCGATCGTGCCTCTCTCTCTTGTTCCGCGCTCTCGCTTGCAGAACGTGACAATTTTTTGTGCGTGCAGCCGGTACATCAATTTATAAGACGTTATCACGTCAAAAAATCAGTTGTATTTTGTCAATAATCAGAACCAATGAAGACCAATGATTGTAAGCAACTGAACGAATGCAATGATGGCGATGATATGATAAATCACTTCCAAGTGATTAATAAATGTATTTTTTTGAACTGCTAGATTTGCTTAATTAAAACTTTCTAAATTTTAACTTTTATAAACTAAATCCCCAAGTAAAGTTTTGTATTTATAATTACAGCGAGTGCAAAAACCAAGTTTTTATAAAACGAGACAAAAAGGCTTGTTAATTTCTAATACCATTGTCTACTCAACTTTACCGTAGCTTATAAACTTTACAATAAATTAGTATTAAAAATACCCATACTTACTATAATTTTAATAATTTGAATCAAAGTAACTTACTCACTTGTTTACAATATATTAAATTCAATAGTTTTTGACTAAAAAAGTTAACTAAATAATATTTATTAATAATTTTATTAAGCTTTCAGCGAAGTTTATTGTTTTCATTAGATTATTTATTTTTATTAATAAAATATTAATAAATATTATTGTTTAGTTAACTTGTTCAGCTGATAATAATCGCAATTCAATCAATAATAACTTAATAATCTTAATCTGATGTGGCGATTACCATCATATTTCGAATGTTGATGTCTATTAACAATTAACAATTTTAATTTTTTCTAGAGAACTCGTACCAAAAAATTACAATTAACAAAAATATTATGTACATATATGTACCCAATTTTAGTATTTGGTAAACTATGTATTAAACAAATATGACATTCACATTTAGTTTTGTTGATATTGGTCTATTTTCTATATACTTGGTTCTATAGGCCTCCTATGGATTTGGTCTATTTTCAGTGTATATATTTCAACTTTTTATTCTAATTTTAAATATCAACTACAAAACGACGCATTGTTTTATTGTATAATTGAATAAATTGAATTTTGATCTGCCTAATATTATCTATAAATCTACATAAGCGTTGATAGTCCTTTTATTGACATCCTATTTACAAAGATTAAAATTGCTCACCCGTTCAGATTAGAAAAAAAAAGAACCTTACAGTACTCGTATATGATGTGGAACATCTGACATCTCACCTTGCTAGTAAGCAACATTATTATTTGAAATAATTAATAATTATAAATTATTTAAAATCGCGAAATAGGTGAAACGGTATTACGTTACCAGTAACCGTAACCCCAATCTGTAACATAATTCGAATTAAAACAATATTATTAGATGAACCCTCACAGCGTTTTGCGTTATGTGCTTGCAACATAATTATATCATTCGGTGTTTGCGAGTTCGAACCTCACGTCGGACAGTTCACGTCAATTTCACGTCGGAAAAAAATTTATTAAATAAAATTTGTAGAAAATTTCCTAGCGATAGTTTCTTGTAATAAATTTTTACCTATTTTATTAGGTTTTGAAGACAAGAAGCCTTCAATAAATAGTAAATTTTTACCTATTTTATTAGGTTTTGAAGACAAGAAGCCTTCAATAAATAGTAAAAATTTCTTTTGATTTTTGATGTGTAACATCTTTCCACTCACTTATAGGGGTAATTTCGTGAAATGGAACGGAAATGTGTAACAGGAAGCCAGAAAAGCGCACGCTATTTGATTTGAATAATAAGCGCCAAAATTATTTTATCGGAATACATAGACATCATTTGTATTATAAAATGCCATTACAAAAATTTAAAAAAAATTTTTTGATCACCGAATGATGTAATTATGTTGCAAGCATATAACGCACTATGCTGTGAGGGTTCATGTAATAAAATTGTTCTAATTCGTATTATCTATTGCAGATTAGGGTTACGGTTACTGGTAACGTAATTTCGTTCCACCTATTTCGCGATTTTAAATAATTTATAATTATTAATTATTTCAAATAATAATGTTGCTTACTAGTAAGGTGAGATGTCAGATGTTACACATCATATACGAGTACTGTAAGGTTTGTTTTTTTAATTTTGGTTTTTGAAACAAAAATTTTAGAAAAGAATAGGGGGTAAAATTTTTCAGATAAAACTTTTCTTATAAAAGAGTACGGAAAGTAAAAATTAATACAGTAAAGTCTGGTAAGGAAACCGTAAATCGACTCGTTTAGACAGGAGTTCGTAAACTTAATATTTTGTAAAATCAAATTATAATTTAATGAAGACTTTGATTAAGTCACTTTTTGCAATTTTTTAGATGAAAATAAAAATATTCAGTTTTTGAAAAATTTAAATATTTTTTTAATTGTAGTAATTTAAAAATAATGTGCTTTTATATTTTATACCTTATTTTATTTAAAAATTAAGTTTCTCAAACAATGTTTATAGAAAAAACTATATCTTAAAAGTTGAAAAATATGTTAAAATCTTTGTCATTATGCTCTCGAGACTTTAAAATTTACAAACAGGATTAGTATTTCAAGAACTTCGTAGAACTGAATTCTGATGATTTAATTTGTTTTTGTAAAATTTTGGTTCACTTAAAGTTCTAAAATCAACTTGAATAACTAATAGAATTAAGTCGGTGTCGGAGTGCGTGTTGCAAAAACATTAAATTACTGGAGATTGTATCTCCATTATTTCAGTGCTTATTTATATGTAACATTTTAAGTTAATTTATAATAAATTTATCAATATACAGGGTGACCCAGACCACCCGTATCAGTACTTTTTTTCAAAAACGGTAAGTCGTAGAGAGTTGGGCTAAAAAAATTTATTACAACAGCCTTAATGACGAATCTAATGGTGATATTATTTCCGGAAAAGTCGGTAGTTTGCTCCAGAAAGTCTAGGAATTCAGAGTTTTAAATGACACCATATGTCGAAAGTGATATCGTTCGAAAGCTCTTTAAAAAATAAGCGTTTTGTAGGAAAAATTTTTTTATTACTCCCACCCCTTTTAAGTTATATTCAACTTAAGTTATTAAGTTAATATTTTGATTATTTTGACTTTAATTTAAAAATTGGCATTCAAAATCTAGCTATCGGGTTAGACAATAATTAATAATTACAATTGTTTTATCCCTCTGTCGTAAAATTATCCGTTGCTATTGTTCAAACTAATCATTATTTATTGTTTATTATTAATATTAAGTGTTTATTTTGAAGTTAAAATTTATATTATTAATTAGTTTAATTAGTGAAATTATGCCGTTTTCGAATTTAGAGGCTTTCGATATGTTAATAATTTTGGGAGAATGTGGACAAAATTACAGAGCTTCTGAGCGTATTTATGCTGAAAGATATCCTCAACGTGCCCGTCAAGCTTTCAATGTTTTTCGGAGATTGGCAGCACGTATTTGTACCAGAGGCCAGGTGCAACCAACAAACAATCGCGGTAATCGGATTATGCGACATGTACGTGATGAAAGAGCAACTGATATTCTTGCTGCAGAATTGTTGATCCAAATATTTCAACCAGAAGACTTGAAAGAGATTCTGGAGTTAGCTAATCCTCTGTATGCAGAGTCTTTAAGGATCATAATTTTCATCCATACCACATACATATGCATCAAGAATTAAATGAGAGTGATTTTCAAAGTAGAGTAATTTTTTGTAATTGGTTAATTAACAAAGGCCCCCATTTTCCTAGGACGCTTTTATGAACTGACGAGGCTACTTTTAAAAGCACTGGTGAAGTCAATATTCACAATGCACATTACTGGTTTACAAACAAATCCCCATTGGCTGCGAATTATTGATAACCAACATCTTTGGAGCGTTAACACGTGGTGTGGTGTGCTTGAAGAAAAAATTATAAGTCCTTATTTTTTTGAAGAAAATCTTAATGGGATACGATTTGCCGAGTTTTTAAATAATGATTTGATCGATTTATTGGAAAATGTTTCCCTGGAAATGCGAGCAATAATGTGGTTTCAGCAAGACGGCTGCCCAGCTCATTTTTCATTGGTAGCTAGGAATGCAATAAACCAACTATTTCCCAATAGATGGATTGGCAGGGGAAGCACAGTGGCGTGGCCTCCAAGGTCGCCAGATTGTACTCCGCTGGATTTTTTTCTTTGGGGTCAGATCAAAGATATTGTTTATACAGAAAAACCGACAACGAGAGATGATATGAAGCTCAGAATTTGCAATGCCTGTCGATCATTAAACACTGAAGAAGTACTTAGAGCCACTGATAGTATAACCAGAAGAGCTCAACAGTGTTTAGAAGTAAATGGAAGACATTTTGAACACTTGTGACATTGCTCTAACGCGGTAGCTGGATTTCAAGTGCTGACTTTTGAAGTTAAGTTCGTTATAAGAAATTGAAATTTAATAACTTAAGTCGGATATAACTTAAAAGGAGTGGGAGTAATAAAAAAATTTTTCCTACAAAACTTGCTTAATTTTTAAAGAGCTTTCCAACGATACCACTTTCGACATATGGTGCCATTTAAAATTCTGGATTTCTGGACTTTCTGGAGCAAACTACTCTGGATGCCGACCTTTCCCGGAAATAATAATATTACCATTAGATTCGTCATTAGGACTTTTGTAATAAATTTTTTTAGCCCAACTCTCTACGACTTACCGTTTTTGAAAAAAAGTACTGATACTTTTATATATTATATACTGGTCTGGGTCACCCGTATATAATAAGTAGGTAACTAATTTAAAATTTTTGTTAAAACTTTCCAAATTATGGAAAGTTCGAAGTATTAAATTAAATAATATTAAAAATTAATAAAACACAATTTTCTATTCTATAATTTGGTAGTAAACACATTAGATTCCCCGGTAAGTTAAAATTTCTGTGTTAATAACAAAATAAGCTGATAGGCAGAATTAAAAAGTTTAAAATATTTTAAGTAGAAAAAAATACCTAAATATTTACAAATCTTTGAAATGAATTTTGGAATTTTTATTTTAAAGCATATAATATGATGTCGTAATATTGTGTAGTGCACATAACCGGAAACTATACGTGTCCCGAAGCTTTATATCGTAATGAGTTTTTTATTACTTTGGATTATTATTAAATATTCAGAATTCATTAGTTTTAATAAAAAATATGACATAAAATTTCATATAGTTTATAGTTGCATGTTTGATAAAAATTGATTGCTAATATAATGTTATTGCCTATTTATTGTCTATATTTTTTGCAGTAGTTTTTAATATTGAGAACATAGCTGTCTGCCTTTGTGAATTTTTTCAACTCATTGAAAATTCTACACGCGCAAATCGTGAAATTAATTTAAAAACGACTTAACGTACCTACTTGAAATTCCCATATGGTTTTCATCAGATTTAAAAGGAACATAACATCGATAGTTTGTTTTCATATTATGTTTTGTTTCACACGCGATTGTCTTTAAAATATTCTAGTTAAATTTAATTTGAATTTTTCAAGGGTAGGTAAGTTTAAAATTTCTAAGTTTATTGTGAAATAAATTTATAGCTAAAAGTTAATTAATCATCTTATTGTAATTTTTAACTTCTTACAAAAGTATACAAAGCTGCAGGATAGTTAATTATTGCTACCATGCAGCTCAAAAATACAACTAAAAATTACCTTGCTTTTTTTGTTCCTAAACGCTTAAAAATAAATCATATCAAGTTTTGGTGATGGATGCATTACTTCTGAAATCTACGGTGTCTAGATGTCTCTAGTCCATTAAGTCATCTTTTGTTGGTTGTGAAATATTTTGAAAAACTTTTATTCAAACAGTTCTATTCTAAGAGCCATATTATTATAGCCAAACCATCCAAATACGCACAACTTTCGCCAAAATTTTTTTCAAAAATAATTTTGATACATTTAAATAACTTATAAATCACCCACGCAAACACATTTCATTGTTACAGTTTAGTGGTAAATACAAGTGCGCAACTTAAATATAGTAAGCTACGCTATGATGAAGCTGCACTAACATAAGTCTACGTCGAGACGATGTTTGGGAAAAACTGAAGTATGGGGCGGCTCCCGACTTGCCGCGTATTGATCTCATGCGATGCCATCCCTTGTCCCGTTTCAACTCCGTAGTTTTCCAGGGCAATGTACTGTACTTGCGCTTCTAATAACACAACCTATAATTTTTTAATATTTAAATATTGAATTTGTGAAATGCCTTAACCAACCCAATATTGCTAACAAATAAATTTGGAATCGTCAACATTTTTCATGGGGATGTCACTACAGGAACGCTTCAGTTGACCTATGCGCTATTCTGGTTCAAAAAATCGCAATGTGATACTGATACAGTGACCTTGTAGAAACCTAGAAATCCAAGAAGAAAATACTGGGACTACGTCAAATCTTTTAAACGAATAGTTATCGACCCAACTTACAGCTGCAATACAAAGACTTTGTTATAAACTGAGATAAACTTTTTTAAAATTTAGCTTGAGCTCGGAGCTTTCGTCCAACCACCCTAATCAGAAAAATTTGCAGAGCTTAACTTGAAGAACCCTCACAAATATGGGACTAAGATCAACTTTAACCTTAGACTCAGTTTTTCGGTCTCTGGTTATCTCTCCCGAAGGTTAATTTCTATAGAAATAAAGAATTATAATCCATGGAAATCTATCGTTTGAGATTGGAAAATATCTCCAAAAGTCTGGAGTTGCACGTAGTACATAGTTATTGTATATAGGTAATGGTTTTTAATAATAGCTGTTTTAATGATTCTATAATGTATGTTTTAACTTTTGTGTGTTTACAGATGGTTACAGTTTGGTGGTACATTTGTTGATTAATACCAAGGTCACGAGTTCGAACCCGAGTGAAGTAAGAGCTACCTTCTCAAGGTCATATTGCGGGCAGTGGTATGAACAATAAATTCCTAGCTGTAAGCACTCAAAGTTGATTATTTTAATCCATTAATCCATTGCTTTCTAAAATTTTCTCATTTTTGGTACATTAGAAAATAAAAATCTTAAAAAAATTGATACACATCGCCGTTACACTCAAAACAGAATCTAAATTATCTAAATTAAAATCCGGAACAATACTAATTAATTTCGAATTACCCTTTTACCGTCCACATTTCTAGTTGTCGCACCCTATTACAGCAGACTACGAGTCGCCATGCCAGTACAACTTTAATTCTATTTTTATTTGAATTTTAAACTACTACAAAAGTACCATTACTCTGAGCAGTTTTTGATTTAGACCCACGAAAGTATAGGGAATCCATGAAAATTGGTAATTTTTTTTCTTCAAGAAATTAAATTACACTTTGAAGATCAAGATCAATTTTACATCTCAAGTGCACAGAAATGACTAGTTTAAATAGTAACTTAACTTTAAATAGTTTTTCAACAATTTTATGTAAGTTATGAATTAAATTATTCTTCAACTAGTTGACACAAGCGTCCTTCGGCCGCCTTTAGCCATCTAGACTATGTCGGATATAGTTGTTCGGCCTGCGGCCTCACAGGGGGAATATTGGGAGTATACCTGAAATTCATAATTGTTCGACCCAGAAGTCGTATGGGAGCGGTCCGATTGTTGAGTATAAACAATAATATAAAATATAAAATGTGCGCTAGTTGAGTAGTTATCCGTCGATGTGAATGTATGTACTTCTAAGATTAATGGAGTTAATAGATGACGTTAATGTTAATTAAGGTCATACCAATGTTTAACATGTTAAATTTTAGTATCGTATCGCAGCGCCATCTATCCGTGTGTTTACCGTTTATACCTAATAGTTTGGCTACATAGAATAGATGGGGACCAATCAGAAGGTGCGTTACGGTAAATTTTTTAAAACCGACCAATCAGAGGTGCGTTACGAGATAGATACACAGACAAGGGCTATTATATTTATGTATTTCATGTAACATGTAAAAATTAATTTTATAAAAAAAAGGAAATGACTGTAATCTACAATAATTTATTTTGCAGTTGATAATAATTCTGGCTATAGGGCTAGAAATTATTGTTCTTTTTGTGACGCTTTTGAAAATTTGAAGTTATGAAAAACAAATATTTGAAGCTAATGTAATTTCATTCGTATAATTAATGAAAATAGCATTGCATAATAATTACAATCAAATGATTCCAATAATAGCAGAATTTATTTTTATTTTAAAAAATAAACTCAAGGTTTACAAACGAATTCTAAAGCGATTTTCTGATATTAACAGCAGGAAGTCAAGTTAGTTAAACGAACTCACTTGTGAGAATAAAAAATACTTTCAATGGCAAATATTTGAAGCTAATAATATTCTGCGTAAAAAAATATATGGAAACCTATAATAAACAACAATAACAGAATTTTGTATTTATTTATCCCAAGATAATCTCGTTTTATGTTAGAAAGCTGCCATAAAGGTGTTGTATTGGTTGAAAGGAAATTACCGGTGCTGAAAGCGATTTACCGGCGAATTAAACATTAAAAGTATATAGTAATTTGGCTCTTTTGATTAGTTTGATCTTAGTTTATATTGAATCAACCGTAGATGAATTCTAAGCCGAAAGGTAATACATCTATTATTTTAAATATTATAAATCTGACAAAATAGTGGCAAAATGGGTTTTCAAATAAATAAGTAGAAGTGAACTGTTGCCGGCAGGCCTGTAGCCAGGATTTCATTTCGAAGGGGGCATTTGTAAAAAGTAAAATTTTCAGGGGTTTCCCTTCCGGGAATTTTTATTATTACAAAGTATTTCGATATTTTAATTTTTCTAAATTTATTAATTTTTTTTTCTGTTGTTTCCTATTGACTATAGGAAAGAATACAATTTTCTAAGCATATTGCAACAAATATTTTTGAGGATTTGGAATTAGTTGTCGAAAAACCGACATTTGAAAATTTGAGAAGCAGACTTTTACAACGCCAAACTTATCGCGCTAGAGGTAACAACGATGAACTTCTTGGCAATATGGAAGTACCACGTGATAACCGTTTATCTCCTTCAACTGATGTGGGCAGCGGGCGTTGGAGTTTATTCAGGTATCGTTTCTCATTTTAAAGCGCTAGGCTTGATCGCGTTGGGTTATTGGTTCCTGGGGATGTTTTTCATTGATTTTCGAGGTCCTAGATGTTGCGGGGAGCTCCTGGGGCGTGGTTTGCGGTCAGAGGTAACAACTAGTAAGCTTCCCTGCTTTGAGCGATCAGGTATTCTGTTGACGGTACGTGTGTTGTGATATACTCTTATTGTTCGCTGTCAGTTGCAGTCGACTGGGTTTTTGCACTCACTTTTTCCCCAGTTTTACCCACAATTTGAAATTACCTATCATGTAAAACACTCAGTAGTTCAGTCCTATCTGATAAATTGTAGTTGCAATAGGCGCAGATAAAATGTAAAATAATCCATGCTTCCAACCTGTTACTCCCTAGTAACAAAAATTTGTAAATATTATAATTAATAAAGAGTTTTAAAGTTAAAAGTTAAGTTGCAGTCGACACCCGGACGAGTTGTTGGTCTTCGAGTTCCACCGTTGGCGAGTTCCGTCATTCTACAGAGATATTTTTAAATTCGTTGTGTTTTTTCGTATAGCTTTTCTTGATCAGTAGAATTTCTTAAATAAGTTTTATTCGTTTTAAACTGGAAAAATTTCTCTCGGTAGTAATATTGCAAATATTTTTAATATTGTTCTGACATTGGAAAAAAATCTTAAGAGCATTTTGTCAATGTATCTAACGAATTTTTTGACAAATCGTTCACATTTAACTATTTTTGATTTCAGAAATCGAATTCTTCTTCTAGAATTACTGGGTATACCTCCTCTTAAAAATATACCTATTTGATTTTAGAAATTCAAATTTTTTATTTTCAAAAAATCTTTTCTTTTAAACATTTCGGGGAGGGGGCACGTGCTCCTAGGTGCCCCCCCTTTGGATACGGGCCTGGCTGCCGGCTCAGCTCACTAAACACACTGCTGAGAATCTACTTCCGTCGAGTACACGTACCGGCAACAGAATAAGCTATTCACCGACGTTTATGTAAAAAATAGATTATTCTAGGTTTAAATAAAATAATGAAAAAATTTTGCGGTTTGTAAATTAAGCAGCGTGTGAATTATGCGGACGTACAGAAGAACCGAACACGGAACCAAAACATAAGAAGCTTTAGCTATCTTGCGTATAAAAAATTAAACGGTAATGAAATTTGTACGATATCACAAACAAAAAGACAATTAAAACGGATATTGGGTATGAAGGGAAGTAAATCAAACAATATTATCTGCTAGCCGACGTTTCGAACTATTTATTAGTCCATCCTCAGGGCTGAAATATATAACAGAGGTGAAAAAATCTATAAACGGCGGCCATAAGGGCGTAAACATACCTGACAGTTTGAGATGGTAAACGTTTGAAGTTACATATATGGTGTCGGGAATTGACATGAATATACAAAAATTAATTGCGTCAACGATCGTAGTCAAAACATAAAAATTAACAATATTGTAAAAACATGCAAACTTAATTTAATTTAAAATCACAATAGTAGTCAATAAATAATTTTACTCTAATACAAAATACGAATAAAAGTGTGTATAAATATTATCTCAAGCGCATGATAACTGATAGTGACATACATATTCGCCCAATGGAACAGAATCGCATAACAAATCTTAAATATCTTAAAAATTAATTAATTTTTCTCTTTAAAAAATCCCAATAAATCGACGTTTTTCGCATTTTGACTAATAATGTGCTGTTTTATTAAATTCAAAATCATTTAATAAAGTGGCACTTTAGCACATAGATACGTCACTTTACTGTATAGTAATGTCACTGTCAATAAAAAACTATTGGATAGAAGATTGTTTATTTAAATACTGGAATCATTGTTATACATTTATGTATATTAAAAGTACAAAATTATTATTCAAACTAGAAAACTTAACAATCTCACTTTTATAATTAATATTATGTAACTTACACAAAATTCGCATCAAAAAATAAAAATTAACTGTTGTTATGTAAAAAAATAAAGGCGCCGTGTCTGGCTACTAGATTACGAAAATTTTACACAAATATCTATTTAGAAACTTTTTGAATTAGCAATAATTCAAGAACGGCGCTAGATATCGAAAAACTGAGTAAAAAATTCGCCCCCCTCGCCTCGTACTCACCCCCCGTGAATTATCGGTAAGAAGGCATACGAAAAAATTTAGACCGATCGCGCGCAAAATAAATTTACTCATAAACGTCTAAATTCATATTTTAGATTAGATTTTCACAAAATACGAAAAAATTGTATAAACAAACCTCGTAAGAAAAGTAGTTTTACTAAACTCATATAGCTTTTAAGTTACTCGCTCGCTGTGCTCGCTCATACTTAAAAGCTATATTTGTTTAGTAAAACTTAACTTTTCTAAACTTGTTGTTTAATATACTATTATTGGACAGCGTCTTGTTCAAGAGGGACGTGATTAAATCAACGATTGATGAGTCAGGGGTTGTTCCTAAAGATGAGCGCAAATATAGAAAAATCACATACCATCCTGCCTTATTTAAGAAACTCCAACACATCTTTAAGGAAGTCACAGAAAAGGATAACATACATCTTGCTTTTCACTGCCCTCTTACTCTCAATCGGATCCTCTTCTCTAGAACTAAGGATAAAACTCCAGTTTTAGATATGGCCAATGTAGTCTATAAAATTAAGTGCACAGAATGTAGACAGGAATATGTAGGACAGACTTCCCAACACGTATCGAAAAGAATCTACCAACACCGTTACGACATTCTTCATGGTAAGTCCAAAACGGGATTGTCTGGGCATGCTGTGGAAAATCATCACACTTTTAGAGATGATGAAGTTGAGATCTTGGCATCCGAGAGACATTGGAGTAAACGCCTGTTTTTGGAGGCCTCTTTTATAACTACTAATGACAACTGTATCAACATCCAAACAGATTATAAAATCATTAACAATGGCTACTCCAATCTCTTGAGAAATTATAGACAAAAGATGAATGTATTGCAGCACTTTTGATTGTGGCCGTGGTGGGTTAGCGTTGTGTTTTTTAGATTTATTATTGATTGCTGTATTTTAATTTATTGTTTCTAACTGGTGTGTTTCATGGGTATTTTGATCTCGACTCTTGTACTTGCATTTTGGGTTTGCGTTTCTGATCTTGTTGTTTTATATTTTTATAAGATAATGATAAAAGATTTTTGTCACATTGGTGAGTAGCGGGATTTTTTAAAGAGAAAAATTAATTAATTTTTAAGATATTTAAGATTTGTTATGCGATTCTGTTCCATTGGGCGAATATGTATGTCACTATCAGTTATCATGCGCTTGAGATAATATTTATACACACTTTTATTCGTATTTTGTATTAGAGTAAAATTATTTATTGACTACTATTGTGATTTTAAATTAAATTAAGTTTGCATGTTTTTACAATATTGTTAATTTTTATGTTTTGACTACGATCGTTGACGCAATTAATTTTTGTATATTCATGTCAATTCCCGACACCATATATGTAACTTCAAACGTTTACCATCTCAAACTGTCAGGTATGTTTACGCCCTTATGGCCGCCGTTTATAGATTTTTTCACCTCTGTTATATATTTCAGCCCTGAGAATGGACTAATAAATAGTTCGAAACGTCGGCTAGCAGATAATATTGTTTGATTTACTTCCCTTCATACCCAATATCCGTTTTAATTGACTATTAGAAGTAAGGGGAAAATTTGTTTACTTTTCAAACAAAAAGACGTTAAAAGTTTTATTATGTAAATTAAATATAAAATAAATTTAAAAACGTTTTCCTTATAAAACCTAGCTATTCATCAATCAAGTGCTCTTGAAATGGGAGTAGGAATCTGTAACGTAACTGCAATTTTCAAGTTAGTTATTCAAAGCACAAGAATATAATTTTAAGGGTAGCATATCAAATAGAACAATAAAACTATATGGAAGTTTTAAATTAAAATGTAAATTTTTCTTATCCAAAAAAGTGTAGGTGTAATGGATTTTGTAATGTACATTTTTATTTGGCTGAAAGTCAATCACGCACTTCCGCAATATTTAGTGAAACAAGTAAGCACGTACATTTAATCAAAATTTCATTTGAGTTAATTTCATTTGAATATTATTAGCATTTTTATTTTATGACTGATAGGTTCTACCTATGTCTTACTATTTTAATAATATATAATAATACTATAATAATATTTTTAATATATTAAAGAATTCTAAAAAATGGAGAAAGAATTTGTGAAAAATTTTATTATTTGCAAGATATCTTCCGGTGCTCGAATAGTTTGCAAATAGTTTGACCACCCCGACGCAAAAAGGTACAAAAAATAAATAAGTTAGGAGTCACATTTAATTTTCTTTTTGTTATAAATTATTAGTAAGATTAAATTAAATCTGATAAAATTCTTTGTTAATTTGTTCTCATACATCTTTTACATAGAATTAAAATTTTTAGAGCCGAATTTCAGAACCTTAGAATTTACCATTTTGAACACGTCTTAAATTTACGTAAGTACACAATTTTAATAGGGTACTTGCATTAAAAAAATGATGTGCAAAATTACTACTTATTGCAAAATTTTTGATGTGTAACATCTTTCCACTCGCTTATGGGGGTAATTTCGTGAAATGGGACGGAAATGTGTAACAGGAAGCCAGAGAAAAGCGCGCGCTATTTGATTTGACTAATGAGCGCCAAAATTATTTTATCGGAATACAAAGACATCATTTTATTATAAAATGTCATTAAAAAAACTGTCCGGCGTGAGGTTCGAACTCGCGATCATCGAATGATATAATTATGTTGCAAGCACATAACGCAAAACGCTGTGAGTGTTTATCTAAAAATATTGCTTTAATCCGTATTATCTGTTAATAAAGCTATGAATTACAAATGCATAGGAATAAGAAATATAGACCGTTCGAGAAAGAGATGGGTTCCGTAACAGGCAAAGTTGCCTAATACTTGAAGCGAAGAAGAAGAAGAAGATTATCTGTTACAGATTGGGGTTACGGTTACTGGTAACGTAATGCCGTTCTACCTATTTCGCGATTTTAAATAATTTATAATTATTAATTATTTCCAATAATAATGTTGCTTACTAGTAAGGTGAGATGTCAGATGTTACACATCATATACGAGTACTGTAAGATTTTTTAAAATTTATTTAATCTATTTAAGTAATATATTCATTTATTTAGTAATTAATATTATTGTAGTTCTCATTTTTAATATATTTAAAAAGAAGATGGACGTCAACGCTATGCACAAACAGCAGCTGAAACGAAAACTTGTTTTCTCTTCCCAACATTCACTAGAGATCTGATATTCCTGAATAATGCGAAATAAAGCTACCATTTGTTAAGCATTTTTTTATAATTATTTTTAAAATATATATAATTATATGCTATAATTTGTTAAAAAAATAAAATAAAACTGTAAAAAGAAAGAATTACGTTAACTTATAACTAAAACGCTGAACAAATTACATATAACAAATAAACAAAAATTAAATTTAACTCTTTTTTGGAAATTAAATTTCTAAAGAAAAGTTCAGAGCATGTTTTAGGTGTTAAAGACATTCAATTACAGTTTCCAATACTCTCCGTTTAGTAGTATTGACATTACACCTCGTTTTCCAGTATATTTTACTATAATTAGAACTTCGCCCAGTTGACTATAATGGGAACGTATTTTTGCAAATTTCGTATAAGATATTTTTTATGCAATTAAATTATAATATCGGTATATCCTATATCATTTACAATTCAACTAATGATCCTATAGAAGAGCAATTAATATTACTGATATTAGTATTTTGTTTTTCCTCTTTTTTGGTTAAAATTTATTTGAAGTATCTGAAGTAAATATTTTTCAAATAGCACACGATGTAAGTGCATTAATATCAATTGTGTGTGTCTATACACATTGTTCAGTTTTTATATCGTTTTATTGCGTCTTCTAACATTCACTAAACTACTAAAACGACAGTCACCACTTAGGTCTTTTATAATTGTCACCTGGGGCCAGCAGGCAGACATTAATTTTGGCGGTAAACTATGGTACATCACGAGAGCTTTTATATTTTTATTAAAAAATAATTGTTCAGAAAATTCTCTGTAAAATTTATTTGCAGCACTTAGAAAATACTATTATGATAGTGGTAAAACTATCTAGGTTAATTACTTCTCCAACAATAAACAGTAATTTATATTTTATACTCTGGATTTTAATTTCCAATTTAAATTTTATATTTTAAGTTAGTATATATGTTAAAGATGTCAATTTAATAATGTAATTAAATTAACTTTAGTGCTATAAGTGCAGTAACCAATATCAAAACAACCTTCTTGCTTCGATAACATTTTTAGATTTTAAAAGATATTTTAACCATTAGGCTTTATATTGATTTGAGTTACATAAACAGCAATTTTCACGCACTAGTGCGGAAAGTGAAAAATATCACACCATTGTTGAAAGTAAATTTGTTTATGCTTATATTTGTTTATATTTACTTTTTTTTATATTTGTATATATCTGGACTTCTGGATCTCAAGATAATCCGTGACACAGCATGACAAGAATTGGAAAATACAGGACTTAGTCCTAATTTACGAAGAAGAAAAAGAAGAAGATATTTGTTTATGAATATAAACTAAAAGAAAAATAAATATTTGAATATTTGAATAGCTTGATCAGATTATTTCATTAATTAAATATAATATAGAAAACATCAATTACAAATATGTAATTATCGTCTGCTGACGAGTTTATCGTTTTGTAAGTATTACGCGCGTTCGATAATGACTTACTTTCTACCCTGATCACAAGAAGTACTACTTTATTTGTGTTTTTAATAGTTTTTAATAGATTTGTACCCACTAAAACCTTTTAGCAATGTAGGATCTAACATCTAAGCCTTTCTCTATTTGTGTTTTATCTCGCGTGGTGCTTTGCCTTGCACTGTACTCAATTAGTGAATAATTCTTTTTTCCCAAGTACTTTACCCAGCGAATTTCTTCTCGCCATTAAATTGATTTTCTCCCTTTTGCTAATTTGTCGCGTTTTATCGTGCTTTCTTTGATCGATATTATTTGGTATACCATAATTTTAAATCACAATAGCTTGTAGGTTCCATTATTAGCTGGAGCAAATGTTGTAATTACAGTTTTTTTTTCATCATTTTTACGGATCCTCTTTGATCAAATTCTGCCAATATAATACTCGAACTTCTTAAGTTCTTTTTATATTCTTCTGTTCTTCACTCTTTATTGAGCTCTGAGCTTTCACACTTTTTAATTTATTGAGCAGAATACAACTTTGGCATTTTATGTTGTCGGGATGCCATATACCTAAAAACAATTTGGTAGTGTGATGTAAACTAACAAAATTAATATAATTATTAAAGTATTTGTTTAGGGATTTGTTATGAAATTAGTAACACTAAATTACTTAATTTATTGATTAAAATCATCAACTTTTTGTTTAATTAACATCCACAAATATTTTAATAGTAGATACTGAATTTGTAACGGTGTGGAAATACTACTCGTAAAGTTTAATTACATGTGAACTTTGAACTTTAGAGACAAATCGATAACAAAATTAGACAACCTATTTTCTGTAGAAAACCTTGTTATTTGATTGATAACAATTTGAATAAAGCTTCCTCTGTGAGATTGTTTAACAGATTAGGGGTACACTATCTTAAGTATTAGATTTATTAAATTTATTCCTAAAATTACTTTTCACCTCGAGTAAATATTTGATAATCATTATGATGATTTATCTTATTGATATTAATTTACTTTACATAATTTTCAGAACGGAGCTGGTCCTTGAATTTTCCCATTAAATTTTTAATAATTAGATTGATTAGTCTATCTACAAATTATGTAGAAATTAATAAGTCGAGACATTATAATTGACTATCATGGTTCATCTCTTTGATGTTACATCTACTCAAAATAATTCAGACATGTTGGAGGGGGTGATTGCACCTTCTTTCTAATAAGAGTCAATGTTGAATGCATAATTCTAAGTGCAAATTAGTAATTTTTAGAAATATTCTAGAAATATATTTTTTACAGCTCTGTAAAAATATATTCTTTCTAAAAATGGACGTATCGTGTTATCTTGTGCAATACGTGTAATATTTTGTATTAGATTAGGCAGAACTAAGAATCTTGAAAAAAGACACAACATGTAAAAGAACAAATATTTACATAACATTAAAAATGATAAAATACAAAAATAAAATTAAAAAAAATAGTAATGCGGTATAAGATCCTATTTCACGACTATTTTGAACATACCAGTAGTACATAACCAGAAAAAAAAAACAAAAAACGAATCTTACAGTACTCGTATATGATGTGTAACATCTGACATCTCACCTTGCTAGTAAGCAACATTATTATTTGAAATAATTAATAATTATAAATTATTTAAATTCGCGAAATAGGTGGAACGGCATTACGTTACCAATAACCGTAATCCCAATCTGTAGCAGATAATACGATTAGAACAATATTATTAGATCAACCCTCACAGCGTTTTGCGTTATGTGCATGCAACATAATTATATCATTCGGTGTTCGCGGGTTCGAACCTCACGTAACATTTTTTTTAATGGCATTTTATATTAGTCAAATCAAATAACGCGCGCTTTTCTGGCTTCTTACACATTTCCGTCCCATTTCACGAAATTACCCCCGTAAGCGAGTGGAAAGATGTTACACATCAAAAATAAGAAGCAAGAAATATATTGTAGTGTATTTTTGTATCAAGCCTTTATTCTTGGTTTGTTCTTCAATAACCGCTTTAATTTATTTTTGCCACTTTTTTTAATTTCTATGTTATTCATCTAATCGATTTGAAACCATAATTTGCATTTAGGTTTACTTTGTAAAGCATTCGCTACAACAACTAATGAAGCAACCGTTCTTGAAATATAGTGTAAGCAGAGTGATCTTATGTTGAACTTGAAACACGAAAACTATCAACACAATTATTTGTATAAAATGCAGTGACCTAAAACAAAAGTGAAAATAAAAATGTTCGTGAGTGTATGAAAATTTGACTTACTTTCAAGATTTGGTTTTGTTAAGTTTAAAATTGGCGAGGTCGACGGAGAAATGTTGATTCCGTGAGACGTGCGAGTTTCTACAGAAGATACATTAGTTTTTCTTGTGCGAATTCCACTTTGTTGAAAGTGAAAATAGTGTTGGGTAGACATCATTTGTCAAGTTTTGAAGAGAAACATGTTTTTTTCTGAAAGTCATTTTTCATTATTAGATAAAAGCTATATTTTTTGTTATAATAGGACTTTGGATTTTTAAAAATTTTAAATATTACCACGAGACACGTAATAATTTATGAAGTTACATCAAGCGACACTCGAAATTATTTGGAAGCTAATTTTCTTTATTTCAACAAGAAGCGTGAGAAGAAAGCACATGGTTATCAATGCACCGTGCACTGTGATTGCGCAATTGCCGTTTACAGTGAACGAGAACGACATCCTACTCAGGCAGTGTCATATCTCCAGGGGCCCTATTCTCGAACTCACACGATTTGATTCTCATGCGAAACTTTTCGCATGATAAGTTTCGCACACGAATCTGTGATCGCTTAAAATCGGTATTCTCGAATAGCACACGAATTGTATTGCGTACTTACGTAGAGTCGTAGCTTAAATCATACGAACATATACATTTCGGCCAATAGCATTACAGCATCATTATAGGTTAAATAATTTCAAATGTCAGTTTTGAAGTTTTAAATTGAATTAAAATTATTTACGATTATAAATTTCGTAACGAATGCCGAAATCAAAGAAAAGCCGGGTTGGCAATGTGTCTGCGAGACAGAAGAAAGCAATGATCACGTTCATGTACGTCCACATTCAGTTCTGCATGGTGCTACTTAATCATATCAATAACTTATCGAGCTAGATCTTTAGGCTGGCGAAACAAACAAAAAAATTGCTTTCATGATAGCTCAATAGGATCACTTCCGAGATGAGATTGTTTGCATATTTCTTCAGCAGAAATTTCAGCCTCTTCCACCGTCTCAATCGTAGATAATATTGCCAACTCATCAGAATTTGCCATGCTTTGAACAATAAATAGGTTTGTTCCAACAAGCAGTTCTCTCCAGTTTTAGGACTGTACGCATGCTCCTTAGTTAAAATTTTAACCAAAATGATCTTTAATACCATGAAATTTGGTTAAAGAGCATACGTATAGTTCTAGAACTGAGAGAGAACTGCTTGTTGGAACAAACCTAATATTTTCACAGATAGGACATATACTAGTACGATTACAATCTCAAGTAATATAACTTTAAATACGATGTACGTACTTACTTAATCTTTATAATTATAAATAAACAGCAGTAGTAGTTAGTACCTAATCAAAATCTAAACTTTAAATAAATAAATAGAAAATAGGAAAAGAAGTGGATGGTGTGGTAGTATATAATGTTAAATAAAATAAATTTGAGTAAATAAAATCCAAATGAAATTAATTAGAAAATTAATCACATAGAAGCTAATTATTATTACCAAAATAAACTAAAATACCTCGAAATGTCATGATGGGATCGCACACGATCACCACACGACCAAAATTCTCATGCGTAAGTATCACACGATGTAAGTCGTGTGATTCTCATGCGAAAGCATTCGCACACGATTGCTCGAGAATACCAATTATTTATTCTCATGCGAAAGTAACGTATTTGCGTATGCGAATCAAATCGTGTGAGTTCGAGAATAGGGCCCCAGGTAGATTAAACAATTATTAAATTTTAAAGTGCATTTTTATTAAATTTTATAAACATTGATTTTCATTTACATTGTACAAAGTTATGACACTATAAAAGATTAATAAAATTAGATGCTAGTGCAATCACGATTAACAATAAATGTGCATCCAATTTTACGAATTATCGCAATACTACACCCAAATTTAAATCTGCTAAAGGTGAAACTGCCACCTATTAAAACTCCATCTTTTATCAATAAATTTGATTCAATTATCATTAGAAACAGTTTTTTTATTGTCTTTCACCGGCAACAGAGGCTTGCCACAGAAACCGACTACTGGAAGAGATCTTGCTCTACGACTATCAACGTTAGCCGAGGTATATTTTTTGGTTAGTGAAGGGTTCTTAATTACCACCGAGAATATACCACTATAATATTAAAACCATATTTTTGAATATTTTTGAAAAAGTAAAAATTGGTAAAGAAAAAATCATGAAATTATTTACCATAAAAAATCAAAGCGATTGAAATGCTTAATAATGCACTTTTAAAAGTTAATAAATAAGAAAATTCTGAACGGAAACTATGAGTGATTTTTAAGAAGTAATTTGAAAAACATTTTCAAATATTAACTTTCATATAATATAATTTTTAAGTTCATAGAATTAATACCAACTTCTTTCAAATATCGACGAACGGCATCATTAGAGACGGTAATCCGGAGAGTCTTTCTAATGTGTATTGGCTTCTGCGGAAGGTTTTACAGCTCTAGACATAATTATTCTGCAGATAATTCTTTTTTATTTGGGTGAAAGCCTCTGCATAGTCGTCCACTTTTGATAATTACTTGATTAATTTTAAATTGTATATTATTTTCGTAATAAGTCCTATAGAAACAGCAAATTATGAACTCTACAGATGAGAAAAAATGTTCCATCTTCAAGATTGAGTGAAACTTTGACTTAAAATTTTTATCCTGATTTTTCTTAATATGCTGCGTTTATTTTCTCCAATAGAAAAAAATCATCACCAACAATATCTGGATAAGTTAATATAAAGCTCTAAACACCTGGTTATTTCCACCGTGTCTCCCTCACAAAATGCTGGCAACATCTTAGAGGTATTAAATACTTTAATAATACTCGGCTCTGGGCCTGTAGCGCTTTATTGTATAATTTTTAAATTACGGCATATAAAATACATGTTTGTAGTAGTAGGTAAATTTAAAAAAATGTTTAATAGAGGTAGATACCAAAATTTGTAAAATTTATTAAAATAATGTCAACTCATCATCTTCTGCCGTAAGGTAAAATTTGAGTTTTACTTTACGTTTATGTTGATATGGAAAACTTTAACTTTCATATTTAAAATTGAGACTGAAACAGCTCACTTTCATTTAAGTAAGAATAAATATTGCATTACTGGTTCTATTTAAATTTTGATTGAACGAAATTTTTTTGTTCTTATCTCTAAAGTTTCAAGATTTTTCATTGCTGGCTTTCCTTATTCGTTAAGCGGAAAGTGTCAACTTGCAATTCTCAACTGACAGTTAGGAAAGCCTACTTTAAATAATAGCAATACAACATAATATTTTTTTTAAAGTATATTATTGAAATGTCAAAATTGTTAACAAATAAATTGATTAATTGGGCGGATACAAATGAAGATATAAAAGTCGAAGATTATTGTGATAATGAATATAGTGGAAATTTTGATAAAAATAAATTGAAAACCGGAGCTGGCGATTTAAAATGGAACCATAAAATATATCAGCGGTACCAAGGTCAATTTTTTCAAGATTGTCTGCATGGAAGAGGGCGTTATAGTTGGTCGGAAGGCGATGACTGCATCCTGTATAAGGGAAATTTTTATGCGAACAAATTAGAAGGTTATGGTAAATTTTATTACAACGATTCTCAAGTTTTTGAAGGATTGTTTAAAGATAGTGAGCGGTTCGGACCAGGAGTTTTCACTTATAAAGATGAAAGTCAGGATGTGGGTATGTGGATCGGTAAAAATTTACTGCGACTTTGTAGAGTTATCAATGCAGAATGGATACCGCGAATTTTTCGAACATCAACATCCAAGGTAAAACTTCTTAAACATAAGAAGTTAGTACCTATTTATAATGAAACATTGGATAAAGCTCGAAATATTTTAGAAATGTTAGAAGTACACGAAGAAGTTCTTAAGGAATCTGATAACTTGTATAATATACACATTCGGAATACCAATAGCAATTTTTTTAATTCAAAATTGTATGAAGACCGCTATTTTTGTGAAAAAGATTGCTACATTGAAGTCGCACTTACGCCAAGTGAAATTAAAACTTATTACGAGGAAAAGAATAAACCGTCACCGGATGAAATAATTTTAGAAGAAGCTTCTCAAAACAAGTCATGCTGTGGGGAAGTCTCATCTGATGTGTTTTGTGTTTGCGAAAACCCCAAGCAAGTTCGCATTACTGGTATTAAATTAGAATTAGAGCGTATTGAAGCAGCTATGAAAAAAACTGAGTGGAAAATAAGATTTGCAAAATGTAGTAAAAGACTTGCAAAAAAGCGCGAAAAAGAAGCAAAAAAAGCTGAAAGATTAAGTTTGAAAAAAGTTGATATGCAAACAGCAGCGGGTGAAACTCTAAATAAAAACATCGAATCCAGATCTCTAAATGCTCTACTAAGTTTTAGACAAATCATTATAATTCAAGATGACGATGATGGTATTGATGATGAAGCTGAAGAATATATTGGGGAGGACGAATATGAAGACGAGTACCAAGAAGAATCGACCGATGAAGATTGTGTTGATGTGATCGGTCAGGATGATGAAATTGATTACGAAACAGCTTGTCGACAATTAACTGCAGCCAAACGCTCGTTAGAAATTTTATTTATTAAGAAACTCAAATTAACTGATATACTTAACTTAGAGTATATTGAGCCCGAGGAAGAAGAGGAAAACGAATGTGAAACTCAACTGACAAAAAGAGTTCTTATAACAGACCTGTTGGCATGGAACAACGAGGAATTGTCAATTGAAATGATGAAGCATGCATTTTTGCATAGAAATTTTGAAAATGGAGTACCGTTTTGTGTTTCTGATATTTTAAGTGGAAATCGATCGAGCTTTAAAAACATTGGTATTTATGAAGAAAGTTGCGGTAATTTTTTAACCGAATGTTCTAATGGAAATTATCAAGAAGCACTAAATATTTTTTATAAATATGATTTAAATCCCGATTTATGTGACTCAAGAGGAAATACTGGAATAATTTATGCATCAGTTCGAGATAATCTTAAAATGATACAAATTTTAGTTAATTTAGGTGCCAATGTTGATTCGATGAACGACGAATGTTTAACGTCTTTGGGTATGTGCATGCTAAAGTATTTAGCTACACAGTACAAAGTTACCGATTGGGAAAAAGCATTTTTAAAGTACACGGATTCAGAAATAATCGAAGAAACAGATATACAATTTGAGTGGCGGCCTCACGTTTCCTTAACTAGCTTAAATACTGTACAATTAAATGAAAATTATTCCGCAGAAAATTTAGAAAATATTAATCGTAATAGAGGATCTAAACGCATGTCACACAGGCTAGAATTTCTTTCTGAAATTTTTGGAAGTAATTTAGATCTTATTCACAGTAAAAATTTTATCGAATCTATAATGAATATACATAACCGATTAAATAATATAAAATCGTCTAACCCAGATGTTCAAGAACGATTTGTTCATAAAGTGGAAGATAAAGAAATACAAAATTATTTATTTCTTACCGATTGTATTAAGCCACCTCCAGAAAAGAAAAAGAAGGCAAAGAAAGAAAAGAAAAAGAAAGGAAAAAAGGGGAAAAAAGATAAGAAAAAAAGCGATAAAAGTTCCAAAACGTCGTCAAAGAAAAGTAAAAAAAAAAAGAAGTCTCCTATTAAGGTTAAAGAAACTTCAAGTCCATCTTTGACTATAGTTGAAGTGTCACCAGAAGATATAATTCTTAATAACAAACTCAACACAATTTTGAATACTATGGTGGAACTGTTGACTAGAGGAGCAAGTCCAAATATTTGTGAAGTGCCTCAACCTACTTTATTATTATCCTTATTTAGTAAAAATTTAACTTTGGTAGAACAACTGTTGATCCATAAAGCCAATCCCAATGTAACCACCCAGGATGAGAACTTGTCTGCACTACATATTCTTGTATCAATACCACCTTGTATTGAAATTGCTAAAATTTTGAAATTGATTTTAAATTACTCGGCCAATCCTAATTTTAAAGCAAGCCCATGTCATTGGCCAAAAGAAAAACAAGAACTTATTGGTAAATGTCAGCTGATCGAGGAAGATCAAGGGAAGACGCCCTTACATTTGTTGTGTATGCGCTACGATTTTAAATTTGATACCAAAAGATACTTAAATGATATGGCACTTACATTAATTCAAAATGGTTTTGATCCAAAAGAACTTTACCTGGGTCACACACCTTTATCGATTGCTATGCTAAGAGGAAACGTTGAATTAATTAAAACAATTTTGGATTCTCAATTAATAAATCCAAACCAACGTCTTGGTGAAAATATGGGGTTTTCTTTAAGTTTATTTATTTTGAAAAGATATTCTGATAAGTTACCTGATTTTCAAATTTGTTACGACATAATTGAAAATTTGATTCAACACCAGGCAAACCCATTTAAACAAACTTTAAATATCGGAAACGTTGTCGAATTTATGATTAAAGAACATGAACCACCACCATCAACAAAAGCTGGTAGCAAAAAGAATAAAAAGGGAAAGTCTAAAACAGAAAAGAAGAAAAAAGACAAAAAAGGTAAAAAAGGTAAAGGTAAAGGCAAAAAAGGCAAAGGTAAATCAACTCAAGAACAAGTAAAAGGAATTTTAATTTCTTTCACCAAATCAGTGTTGGAAAGACATATAAAAGGATGGATCGTTAAATATCTATTTCGGTTTGTACAACAAGAAAATTATTATGATGAAATATCCGAAACTTTGGCTAAATTTGTTAATGTAAATGAAACAATTAGAATTGCTCAACTTCTTTTTAACCGTGGAAAACTTAAGAAAAAAGAATCAAATTACGAAACCCTGCACGATTTGATCGAAATGATTATTAATAGTAATACGAATAAAGTAAACGAAAAAATTTTTCCGTCTTCACAAGTCAATATACATGAATTGATAGAAAATTTTCAATTTGCAAGGACGCGCAAGGAAAGAGGAAAATTAAATTTAGCAGAACCTGAAACGGTAGAGCACAATGAAAATTACAATGTGTGTTATCAATGCTTAAGAAAGCAGGATCGTCAACTTTTTGTTTGTCCAAAATGCAAAATAATATACTTTTGTTCTCAGAAGTGCAATAAACTAAATTTAAAAGTAAAAAGTTCCATTCATAAGACGTGTGGTACATTATTTTACAAAGAACAAGAAGCGTTATATTTGGCAACGAAACGTTTGCAACCACTACAATTTGAACCGATGGCAACAAATAATGAAGTAAGTTTCGGTCCAACTGAAAGAGAGATTAAACAAGATAAATCAAAACTTTTACATTTGGGGCGGCATGCTAAGAAATGCCCATCCATAACGGGCTTAATATTTCTATCAGAATCTGATGCAGATCTTCGGAAACTGCTTAACGAGAAATTTGGAATTCTCAGATCAAAATCAAGAGAACCTCATAAAAAGTATCCAACTGGGAAGCATGATAAATTGTCGAAGAAAGAATACGGAGAGATTGAAAAAAGAAGTGGCAAAGAATTTAGCGATGCGAGCTATTTAAGAAGATCGAAAAGTAAAAGTAGTAAAGGAACGAAAAGTTCAGACAATGAGACTGATGAGGGCGAAAGAAAAAGAACTAAACATGGTGCATCTGAAAAATCGAAAAAACGTCAGAAAAACGAAAGTGACCATGACGAAGATTTAGACCGAAAAAAAGACGTAAAGACAAAAAAAGACATTTGTGGAAAAAGCAAGACAAATTGTTATGGCAAAGATGAAACAGATAAAAAAAGAAAATTTGCAAAAAAATTGAATAAAAGCGATAATTTAGAAGATAGAAAAGGTAAATTCGACAAGAAAGAGATGAATTTTAGAATAATCACCAAAGATAATTTGGGTGAAAAATCTGAAAAAGGAACTTTTACAAATAAAGAAAATATTATTCAACGAACGAGTCCCGTTTTATATCTAAAAGGGAAAGAGAAATTAGAGCATCTGGGGTTAATTGGAATTGAAAATTATGAGTTTATGTCTGGTGGTAAAGAAGTGGAATTAAAACGTCGATTACCAAAACAATATCAATACTTTTTAGAAAAAATTAGTGAATATTGGCCAGATTTTGATATTTCTATGCTATTTTTACCTTACGCTTGTTACAGAGACGGTCAATTGTATTATAGATTTCTTACTAAACAGCCAGTTTTTATGGAAACCTACAGCACTAATTGAAAAAAAAATAAATTTTAAAATAAAAGAAGTTTAGTAATTTGAATTTTTTGTATTAATGATTTTTATTTTCTGCTTATTTAAAATTTGATAACATTTTCGGGTTTCTTTTTCTTTCACAAACCAACCGACAATAACAAAATTAAAAAATTCTTTTAATAAATCGAGCAGTTGAGGTATGAATTGGTAAAATACATAAAAGATTTTTATAAATGTATAAGGATAGCATTTAAGTTTTATTAAGCGGAAATATTTGAAATAGGTTGGTGAAAATATTCCCAGTCCGGATATTACCTACATCTACTTATCAAATATGAAAAAAAATTCATCATATTTATTGAAGGAAAAGGTTACCAAAACATTATACGAATCTTTAGAAAAATATTTTAGTATCATTTATCATGTTATGTGTATGTAAACCTTATAATACTTTATTATTCAAATTGCATCTGCTATTTTTGAGAGAAAGTGAAATTGTCGCGTTTTAAAACTACATTTAAATTTCATACTAGGACTTGACCTCAAAGTTTGATTTCTATATCAGATATGACTTGGTATATCTTTATTGTCGAAATCAGGCCTTTAATTGGACGGCTTTCTGCAGAAAGGAACCAACCCACAAAATCAAAAAAATAATTTTTTTTCAACCATTTGATCCTAAATGTAATAAAGTCTTTTGCAGAAAAGAACCAATTCACATATCAAATAAATACTGCCTTTTGTATGTGAATGAATCAACTAACATTTGTTAATAAGGATGAACTATATTGCAGAATATTGGGAACCAACCCACAAAATAATTTTTTAAAAAGTAGCACGAAATTCTGTTAGCCAAGTTGGCACACAATTACATGCTTCTTAAAATTTCATAAGTTTAGTATCACTGAAATCAATGGTTTATTCAAATTAAGCTTAAACTTTAAATATCAATTACTCAAAACTAAAATATTGAGGTTGGTTCCTTTCTGCAGAAAGCCGTCCAATTAAGGTTTTCTAATTTAAATTTTATATAAATCTTTAATTCTAATTTAAATGTAATGTAATAAAAAACAAATACAGATGGCTCCACAAAAATGCATCACATAACTTATTCCAAAAACTAAAGTTTCGATATACTCTTATAAGATCCTATTCAATATTATGCGCTGGAACTCACTATTAACAAAAAATTGAGGTCTTAGTCGAGAGATAAACTGCAGAAAAATATGTGTACAAGATCTAGGATTTGTAAGGGAATTAATTTCATAAATTGCAGAAATTAGAAACAAAAAAGAAATTAGTGTACAAGATTGCGGCCTGGGTTTATGCTTAAGCGCTTAAGAACCCCGAATATGTAGGAATGTGCATTCAATTTTGAAATAAAATCTTTTTCAAAGAACGTTAATGAATTAATTTTAACAATTACAAAAAACGATGTTTGTGTCTATGAGATAATTAAAAATTTTGAATTAACTATTATAACATCCGGGGCCCAGAATAAACTTATTGAAATAAATATACAGGGTGTCCCCGTGACCGTGGGGAACCTTTAAGATGGTGATAAAGGACACTTTTCTAAGACAAATTTTCAAATAAAATTTTTGTCCAAGTTCAAACTCTTGGAGAGTACATTCCTTTACAGCAATTTTTTGAATTTCTGATTTCAAACGGCAATAGGTCCGAAATTTTTTTCCGCAAAATTCGCAAAATTTTTTTGCGAACCCCGTATCTCTTAAACGAAACGACTTAGAAAAAAACTGACAACCCAAATCGGATAGAAAATTTAACGGGCTACAATTTTGGTCAAATAAATTTTTTTGGGAAACCAACCGTCTTTACAGAAATTCTGAAAATAATGAACAAGGTGTAGGTAAAAAAAAATAAAAGGTGTTTCACCTTGAAAGATACTAGAAGTGCTGGTGCACAAAAGATTGATGATGATATTCAAAAAGTCAAGTATTAATGATGTAAAGTGATCATGAACCAAGGTGGTAAAAAGACCAGAAGTATGGTATAAAACTTATACCAACTGATTGGGAAGGGAGAGGCTGCATTTTAAACTCTTATCGCGTTGAACATACTCCCCTAAAAAGGATAAAAAATTATTTACGATCTTCTTTGAGACAGAGGAAATTAAATGATATGAGTATTTTATATATAAAGAATGAATTGTTTATCAACTTAAATACGAGTGATATTATATAAATTACTTTTGTTTTTTGTTAACTCTCAAGATTGTTTCTGTTTATACATGGTGTCTCCGAATACACTTTACAAACTTACGTGCCGATAGCAGTGGCGGTTTTAAAGAACAGGCAAGGTAGGCCCCCGGCCTACCCAAAATTTAATGTACATAAATAACATTTTTTTTATGTACAATATAATTAATATTTTAATATATGGACAATTAATATTTGTTATTTTTCATTATTTGCACTTAAAATTGCAATAACAGCTGCAAAAATTAGCGTGTTTTATATTTTTATTTGTATCTGCATCATGAGCTATGATCCAAGTGGAAGAAGAGATGTAGGACGCCCAAGAAAGCGATGGGCTGATTAGGAATCGGAACAGGCCGGAGGCCTATACCGTGAAGTAGAAGAAGAAGAAGAATCTGCATCAAAGTATTATAGTGTAGGCACTGGCCTAGCTTGGTCCATATAGCGCAATGTAACAGTAGGACCATGACGTCAGGTATTACTATTGCGAGATCTCCTATCTTCACTTGCACTGTTATCAATACAAAAATACATTTTTGATGAATTATTAAAAACGGACACATTTCACGACAATCTAATATTCCCCTCAGACGTTTGCGCTTATATCTATATAACACAATTATTAATTATTTAATTAATTAATTAAAGATATGAGCGCAAACGTCTGAGGGGAATATTAGATTGGTTATCATCGTTATTGCTATCAAACTTTTATAGTACAACGTGCGTATTTTTAAAACCTTGACGAAATTTTAGAAAATTTTTAAATCTTTGACAAAATTGTATTGTTTTTGGTAGTTTTTAAAATTAGCAATATATAAGATAATTAATTTAGATCAATGTTTTTTCTTCATACTCTCCTATGATTATGAATTTTGAATTGCTTAAGACTATAACTTAATGGTAAATATCTGATTGTTATCTTTGTTCTTGTTGTGTTATATGTGATTGAAAATTAGTTTCATTTAACACCTACATATTGTCCAATATTCCCGACAAATTTTCACAACTTAATGAATACAATGGACACGAGTGATGAACATGATGTCTGAAAAGTATTTTTGTAAAACCGATTTTTATATGCTAAAAAGAGTTTTCAAAAAGTACAATTTACATTGCTAACATAGGAGAGTCCGAATACTTTTTCGAGTAACTGTAAGTAATTCTATTATTTAAATAAAATAGCTTAATAGAGCATATTATTATAACTCAAGAAAATATTTACATCTTCCGCAGATTTTATCTATTTATAAAATATTGCTGGCCTACCCAAAATTTTTCCCCACGAGCCGCCACTGGCCGATAGAGCACACATTTTTAAGAAACATTTTTAACAAATTTTTTTTCTAAGTTTAAGCCTTCGAGAGTTTTAAAGCATTTTTTTTTAATTTCCACCTTTATGTGGCGATAGCACAGAAAATATAAATTTTTGAGTAAAAATGGATTAGTGCTTTTTTAAAGAGCGTGAAATGATCTACAAACTAGATTTAAACCTTTTATTGTCTAAAATGAACGGCTTTCGAGTTATAAATTAAAGTCAAAAATGTTGAAAAATTTAAGATTTTTTTATTTTGGTTTTTTCAAAACTCTTTATCTTTTGAATGAAACATTTATATTACAAAAATTCTGACGACCCATTCCGGATAGAAAATTTAACGGAGTACAACTTCTGTCTAGTAAAATTTTTTAAAAAACGAATCTCTTTCACAGAAAATAGTAAACAAGTCAGCTACAAAACAAAAAATTAATTTACGCCCTCTGGCTATAAACTTGCACCTCGTGAATAATGCTTTTCTCTCCCTTAATGTATAATGTACTATTATTGAAGAATTATTTCAATCACAACAGTGTATTGAAAATGAGAGTAGTCATTTTGAAGATTTACTTAAAAAATGTAATAGCTTAACCTTAATTAATAAATAATTTTTCAATAAAAATAAAAATTTTGTGAATTTAATTTTTTGTTTTGTAGCTGCCTTGTTTATTATTTTCTGTGAAATGGATTGGTTTTTCAAAAATCTTTACTAGACAAAAGTTGTAGTCCTCCGTTAAATTTTCTATCCGGAATGGGGCGTCAGAATTTTTGTAAAATCGTAAAATGTTTTATTTAAAAGATACAGGGTTTTGAAAAAACCAAAATACAAAAAGCTTCAATTTTTCATCATTTTTTTACCTACTTTTATTCATAACTCGAAAGCCGTTAATTTTAGACAAAAACTGATTTAATCTAGTTTGTAGATTACTTCCCGCTTTTTAAAAAAGCACTAATCCATTTTTACTAACAAAATAATATTTTCTGTGCGATGGCCACGTGAAAGGAGAGATTCTGTATATATATTTTATTTTTGTATGAATTTTATATTTTCGTTTAGGGTAATAGTATTAAATTGACTTTTTCCATTTTGTATTTTCTTTTGAAGAGGGGTGTATTAATAGTCTAAGATACGAACTAGAAAAGTTACCCGCCGATCTGCCGATGGAATGAAAAGTATTATATATCAAATTTAATATGATATAAAATACAGTCATACAAAAAAGTCTACATACGGCTTGGTTTTAACGATAAATATTAATATTTATACCTGATTTTTTAAATTTTCTTTCAGAATTTTTATATTTTCTAAAAAAATGATATTTATAGATAACATTGAAAAACAATTTTAATTAAATTTGGTTTATTAAACAATTGAAAAATAATAATACATAATAAAACTACTAAAATTAGTACAAAAAAGTTTACATACGGTTAAGTAAAATTAAAGTTGGACATTGGGCAACTTTTTTTTTAATATTTTGTACAATTACCTTTAGCTTTCACAACGGCTTTCATACGTCTCGGCATGGATTCAATTAAATTTTTAGTAATATTATCACCAATTTTGTCCCATTCTTCTTGAATTACGACTTTTAACATATTTTTGCTTGTTATCTCGTGCTTCCGAATTTTACGTTCTAATTGTTCCCATAGATTTTCAATAGGGTTCATGTCGGGACTTTGGGGTGGCGAATGTAATTGTTTGGGTACATTGTAAAGTATCCATTCACTCACAATTCTCGCCGTATGTTTAGGGTCTCGGTCTTGTTGGAATATGTAATTATTCCCGAGACCTAATTGAGTGACACTTTCCTTCAAATTTTTTCTCAAAATGTCCAGGTACACCCACTTATCCATAATTGAGTCTATAAAGTGTATTTTTCCTACACCCGAAGCGGCCATACACCCCCATACTAAAACACTACCTCCTCCATATTTTACTGTAGGATTAACATTTTTTTTTCTTAGCTCTTCATTAGGTTTGCGCCAAACTTTTCCCCTTCTACCACATCCGATTATATCAAATTTACTTTCATCCGTAAAAATTATCCGATTCCAGAAGTCCATTCCCTTATTTTCATGTTCTTTAGCGAATTCTAACCTTAACCGTTTATTCTTTTTTGAAATTAAAGGCTTATTTCTAGCAACGCGGCAGTGAAAATTGTTTTTTCGAAGAACATTTCTAATAGTTTCGTCACTGACATTGATTTTTAGTTCATTTCGCACATCATCCCCTATTTTAGCAGCACTTATTTTAGGGTTTTCTTTCACTTTTCGTACAATTAATCTGTTTGTTGCATCACTTAATATATTAGGACGTCCACTACGTGGCTTAACTTTCAATGATCCCGTGTTTCCATAATTTCTTATGACGGTGTGGACACTGGACTTTGATTTTCCCACTATTTCTCCAATTTTACCCATTGACATTCCGCCACAATAATATTTAATTATTAATTGTCGCAATTCTATTGCTATTTCTTTACCCATCGTTGATTTTAGATCTTTACCGTATAGAAAATAAAGAGCAAATAATTGCAAACAAGAATAAATGCCCTTATGGCACATTAATGCACACGAAGCACATAGAAAATTATTCTTAGAAGTGCTGACAAGATATTATTCATAAATATCTTTATATCGTATGTAAACTTTTTTGTAGTAATTATTGTAGGTAAAACTGCTCTTACTTTTTTTTCTTGTGTAATAAACAAAATTTTACAAAAAATTTTTAATGTCGTCTATAAATACAATTTTTTGAATATAATATAATTTTTTCAAAATAAAATAAAACGTAAAAATAGATGTAAATGTAATTTTTAATCAATAAAACTTGTCGTATGTAGACTTTTTTGTATGACTGTATATCGCGAATGGGTTGGCTAAAAAAATTCCTGGCCAAACTATTACAGCCTTACTTATAAACGTTGTGTAAATTTTAAACAGAGCTTATACAAGGTTGTATAAGAAAACATTACTAATAAACTGTGTATAACGCCTACTCTGTATAAGCTTGTGATAACTATTTATAGGTATACTAATAAACCGTATATAACGCTTGTATACATCTTGCATAAGTAAATGTTACTAATAAACCGTGTATAGCGTATGACGTTTCCAAGGTTATCAAGCAAATCTTACACAAAGCTTATACAAGCTAGAACCCTTGTTTAACGAGTGTGTAACGTTCAGAAACGTACGTGTCTACCGTTTTTGCGTATCTTTTGGGGGGTAGTACGCATGACAGCCGAATATTTAGAAAGAACTTGATTAAGCAAAGATATGAAAGAAGTGAATTTAATGAATGTCTGCTAGGAGATTCGGGTTATGCTGGAATTTTTTTTTTATTTACTCTTCTGTTGAATCCGTCAACTAAGAAAGAAGAAAGGTACAACAGAGCACACGAGCAAACTAGAAATGTTGTGGAAAATATGCTTTGGAATTAACGATTTAGGTGCCTATTGCACGGTTTTTTTAACAAATTTAGAATATACCAAAACTTCCATTGTGGCTTTGGCTGTGCTACACAATAGGCGTTTTCGAAAATTGATCCGGTACATTTCTACCGTTTACCTCCCGGTAAACAGCTGATTTACTGGTGCATGTGCGGTGCATGGATAAGGTAGATTAATTTTCGAACGTTTATTATACCCACCGGTAGATTATTAGAACAAATTGTTCACCTAACCTCAAAGTTTATGTATAATTTTTATATACTTAATACTGAAATATGTATGCTGTATATAATATAAATATGTATGCTGTATATAATATAAATATGTATAACGCTGCGTACTGAATACCACGACTGAATGAATTGACTAAAAACGATAGGTTAGGTAACCTCCGGTTAATAATTTACCATCTCGAAATGTCGATCCACAAACGGTTAACCTTGGTTAATCTGGTACATGCACCTGGTGGATTTAGTAGAATTTTCGAACGCGGTTAAAATTTACCGATTGAATTTTCGAACGCAAGCGGTGAATGCGGTATCTACCAGTCATCTACCGGATCAATTTTCGAAAACGCCTAATCGTATACAGTAATTTGATCCCCAGTAATTTGGTCTCCGGTAATGTGATCCCCTGGTAATTTTATCCCCGGTAACTGTAAACCTTTAAAACATTAAAGGTAAATCCACGCGAAGACATGGATCTGTCAATAGGTTAGTGTTAGTTTTTGTTAAGTATTTATTTAGCAAAACTGTACAGTTACCGAAAACCAATTTACCAGGGGATCAAATTATCGGATGTGAAATTACCGGGGGCAAAATTACCGAAGGTCAAATTACCAGAGGATCAAATACCCGAAAACCAAATTACCAGAGTTTAAATTACCTCGAGGATCAAATTACCGGGGACTAAATTACCAGAAACCAAATCACCTAGTGCCCTACACAATAGAGCAATACAAATGGAAGAATAATTTGTTGTGTATGAGAAGAATTTGTCTATGCCACCTGAAGACAACTTGCCACATCAGAAGACTTACTACAGGATTATATGCGTAATAGTGACAATTGTATACAAGAAAAAGCCGTATCATATTTATTGTTCTATAACAAATAAAAATTAAAAAAAAGCGTCACTTGAATGTTACAAAAATAAATAAATGTTTTCTTTAGATGTTTTACTTAGGTACCTCGAAAAGTGGTAATTTTCGTTTTCAAACCTCTTTTTTCTTCTTAGAATATGACAGTAGAATATGAATATGACTTTAGATTATGACAGTTGTATAAAAAGTCACACTTACATACGAAAAATTTTAATTCGAGTGTTTAACACACTTATAACTTATACAGCGCGTATACAACGCCTACACAACGTTTATTAGTAGGAAAGTTACACACCCCTTATACATACCTTATACAGTGTATAACTAAACAATTGTTCAACGCGTGTATAACGAATTTTTATTAGTAAGACTGTTATTAATTAAAAATTGACTTTTTATTAAACAGTACGCCCATGAATCGCACGAATAAATTTAATAGGAACCGAAAGTATGAAGCCTATAGAATATGGAAACGTTGGGTTGTCTATTTTTTTCTTGGCAGAACTACTGGGTTGGCAGGTTTAAAGAGGTAAGTCGATTCCAGTTACATACCCCATTTCAAAAATAAATAAATTTTATATCAAAATAAGCGCTGTTTCATTACGAACACGATGACATAGGGTTGTCTGCAAAAAATCTGGCGTAAATGAGGGTTATCGATTTTTAAAAAGTAAAATTTTGATGCGAATGAAAACTTGCGACAAAGAGGTCCGAGCCAAGTATCCCGTGCGATTGAAGAGTACGCACAGCGTTGTAGATGCATGTGGTGTTACTCACAGATCACCTTGAACGAAATAGAATGTGCATGCTATTTGTTCATTCAATAGAGAAGGATAGCGATACACTAGTAAATGGTACCGTAAACATTCCTACTGAAATATAATACCATTTACTAGTGTATCGCTATCGAGAAAAACAACAGTAACCACCGCATTAATTATATGCCCAGCTGCCCTGGTAAGTCATCTTAGCTGCAGCCCAAGATGTTCATCGACAAACGGTATAATGTATGGCACTTGAAAAAGTCCTCCAAAGACATCATAATATAATATTTTTTTACTGTATTATAAATATTGTTTCTAGTAATCAGCTTCACTAAAAACCAAAGGCCACCCTTCTAAAACGGAATACTAACCACTAATAAATTCTAAATTTTTTTAAAAAGGAATTACCTATTGCAATTTAAAAAAAAAACTATAAAAAAAGTTCAGAATTCAACTTAAAACATAATTTTTTTAAAATTAACCATTTAAATTTTGTATCCCTTTTTTATTCTTTTCATCTGTTTCAATACACAAAAAATACAGGATTAAAATTGAAAATATTTAGTAAAACCATTGCAATTTCAAAATTTAAACATAATTCATCATTTTACTAATAAAATTTTAAGGTTTTAGTTTTTTTCTGTTTTAAATAAAAATTAAATATTTTAAAAAAGCGCTCGTATTCAGGCGCTATTTACCCCTTTTAAACCCTTATAAAATTTTTTTTTTAATTTACTAACGTCGAGTAAAAAAATACTAAGTTTGACCAAGATAATAATATGTAGTCTTTGATCTCTGTATGCCGCATAAGATGGACGACATTAATCAGTGACATCACCGTAACTTTAATTGTTCATCGTAATCTAATGATAATAAAATATGTAAGAATTTTCTCCCAAAATTAAATAAATTTTTTAACTAAAAACTCATATAGAAAACTTGCATTTTTAACCCTTCGTTAAGCGCAGTATTTTTAATTGTAGATTATCCATAAGAATAAATTGATTAAAAGTGTGGTCTAAAGTTGTAGACCCTGCGCTTAACAAAATGTTAAATATTAGTTAAATCTTTTTTAATTTTTACTGAATCATTTTTAACTAAACCGATTATAAGCCAATGATTACGAAAGTGTGATGTGAAGACATATTTTTCATTCACAAAACTCTTCTTCTGCACTTTAAGATTTGATACTATTACATGGTTTCAACATACACCTTTTCTTCTTAACATCTCAATTTAAAATTCGTTTTTGTACCTTATTTGTAATATTTGATATCAGCCAATATAAAAATCACTTAAAATGTCCCAGTATTCAAAGAAAAAAAAAATTAAATTCAAAAGTTCAAACTTTTCACAACAACCATCGGTAAGCACATAATCCACTTTCTTTCTGGTTGTATCTAAGAGCTACCAAGATCAAAATTAAATTATTTTAAATACAAAAATTAAATTTAATAGTTATTTGTAAATTCAATTTTAGATATTAAGTAATAATAATAGAAGAAAATACTTTGGTATGGGATGCTACTTCACAAATAAATAAAATAAATTTACAAACTTGACATGTTTTGCACGGAACCATACATCTTCAGAAGTTTATAATCTTGTTTAAAAATACAGACAACTTCTGAACATCTTTTTTGCCATACCAAAGTATTTTTAATAAAATATTTCGCTGGTACAAATCATGATAATCAAAGAAATTACAAGATTATTCCATTACATAAAATTCGTTTTTGATAAAAAAAGATACAATCTTTGGTTTCGGAGTTCACTGCAACTCTTTTCTTATTTGATTGTTTACATATAAATACGATTGCTTAAAATTCTTAAATAATAATCGATAGTAAACAAGGAAATATAATATAAACTTTACAATTCTAATAAATATAATTATAAATCATAACTTTGTTATTAAAGATTTTTAAAACTGATTTAATGCATTATTTAAAATAATATTGTTTGAAAATTTAACCTAATTATATTTAAATTTATAATAAACGTCATGACAAACTTGGAAAATCGTCTGGCGACTGAAAGTCAAAAACAACTTCATCTTTTAAACGATGTTTCAAGTTCATTTCTATTTTGCCATTCAAATACACTGCACTCTCATCTCCTTTACCCGTCTTGTTTAATAAAGACGATTTATTTAGTTTCACTTGTTTTTTTGCCTTTCGACAGTCTTTCAGCAATTCCGATAGTGGAAGTAGAGGTTTTTCTATTTCTGGCGTTTTTTCTTCGTTAAAAACTTCTTTGTCAACTAAAGCAGCACTATGTACACAATTAAAAAATTGTTCATTTAAGACTTTCTTATTATGTCCGTTAAAAGTATTTTCTAATTTATCATTTGAGTAATCTACATTTGATACCTGGAACATAAATTCAATTAAATAATGCTGTATGTACATATAAGAGTAAACAACATACAGAACGTATCGACTTGGTTGTATCACTACCAAAATCTAAATCTGTACTTGTACCTCCAACCATTTTAGTATTATATTGTTTTTGTATGAGATAGCCTCTACCAATTCTATATTTGGGATATTCTAAATTTTCAACTTGATCTTTAGTTTCAGTTACTTCAATATCGTCTTCATCTGAATCATAGTAATCATACAAACTTGGTTTAAATTTTCGTTTACAAATTTTATTTGAAGCATCGGGCACAACGTTAGTTTCATCACAAAAATCCGAAATGGATCGCAGTTCCCTTGTCCAGTCATTCATTTGGTTTCACAATTTCTGGAAAATAATTTAGTCGATATTCTGTTCGTTTAAAAAAATAAAAATTATTTTCATTTTGAATAGAATATAAAAATGTTTTTAAATTATCTTACTGCAATTCTATCACTGTACAACACAAAACTGGAATTAAATGATATTCTAAAAGATATTTTAACTTGTACTGTGTTTAACAGCATTGCCTATGAAATTGCTTTCAGTTTCCAAGGCCACGGTGGCATGTAAAATTTATTTGGCGCGAAATTTAAATTTGTAAAGTTATGTTCACATATGATTATAATGTGTAAATTAATTTTTTTAATTTAGCTGTGTTAAATTATATAATTTAAAGTTAATCTACTTACTATCACCATTTGATATTTGATGATTATAATAAGTATAATTTAATAATATAAAAGTAAAGAAAAGTCTTAATGCAACAGCGGCGTAACAACGGGGTTCTTTGGTATTACAATAGTAATGAATATATAATATATAATATATAATATAAAAATTATAATAGGGGTAGTAGTAATAAAAATACTCAACAAATCTAGAATATAATTTTTAAATTTATTTAAAAAATAAAAAAAAAATTTTTTTAAATTAAAACCACAGATTTTAAGTTCCGATTCACATTTTAGGGTAGGGTTCCAAGTTGCGTCTTGTATCGTTGTATTGAGATTATCGATTGCTGTTTCAAGTTTTTCCTTAGTTTTTAGAGATAAATATATTACTGCTTGTTCGGTTGTTTAGAATATTTCTGACTGTTCCAATCTGTTTTACTACTGGCGAGAGTTAGTGCCATTTGTTTTTCTATTATCTGGGAGCTTAGAATAACTGTTATGGAAGAGTGATCAGATGACAAATCCAGACAAGGCTCAGCTTTTATTTTATTTGATGGTATTTCCATAGTTAAGCAAAAATCAATTAAATTAGGAATTTTTCTTCTATCTGCAGGGCCAATGATGGGTTTCCCAGTTGATATTGTTGCAAAGCTAAGTGTAGATGTCCGCCTTTTAAAATAGGATTATTAGATCTCGGGATCACTGGGGGGAATAATATAATTTATTATTATAAAGAAATTAATCAAAAATAAAAAACTAAATTAATAATTATAGAAACACAGATTTAATTTTTTAATAAATACTAAATTCATTTAAAAATAAATAAAGCTTACCTCAATATTTGATTCATCTGGCCTATACTTTGACCCAATCGTTCACGGTATAATTTTTATATTTTTTTGTCCAATCAAATCTTTTTTCATATGGGTTACGCTTGGTTACGCTTAATAATGGTTTACGTCTTGTCCGTCTACCATGTAAGTTGGCTTCTTTTAGGCACCTGCTTACTGTCCGTGCAGAAATATTAAGTTTGCTTTGATGGATTTGATGACAAAAGCCAAGCTTTTTGTAGGTGCCCTGCTATTTTTTTATAGATAATCTCAGTAATATACTAGCCATACAAAGCGCTGCGTAAAATTCAACGCCACTGCATAAAAAAGCTAAAGAAATAGACGAATGCCTAACTAGCATATAAAACAAAAGATTTCAAAAAAACGTAAACTAAGGAAAATATGGCAACATACAAGAGCTCTGCACGATAAGAATAAACTAAACAAAGCCATAAGGGAACTGAAATATTTATTTTGCAAACACAAAAATAAAAACAAAAAAATACTTACAAAACTTAAAACTTAAAAAATAAGACGAAAATTCATCAGGCATTCGAAAACAACCGTTATTGTACTGCAGCGTTTTTTGAGGTTCCCATGCCTTCGATAAGACCTCCATGAAGGTCATAACTACATAACTACTACATAATCCTAAAATCGTATATAACTGACGGACATTTTCTGGTAAAATACCAAGATGAACACACACCACTGGTGTCCATAAACTCTGGAGTACCTCAAGGTAGTATAATTGGACCTGTATTGTATGTCTTGTTTACGGCAGAATTACCTACTTTAGGGTCTGCAACCACGGCAACCTTCGAGGACGATACAGCCGTAATAGCTGTGTATAACTAACAACCAAATATATTGCTATGGTATTTTCTTAGAAAATTTTATCACAACATTTAATTGTCCGGAGTAACCCTGGCGTGCAGAAGCAATTGGCAATTTTCAATGGTCGAGAGTTCTTAGTTTCAAAATAAAATTTAATTTCGGTTCAAAATTAAGTAAATTGTCTTCACAAAATTTAAAATAAAATTATTTTTGTACTTTTCGTAAGATTTGAACTTTTGATATTCAAAATAATCAAACTTATAACAAAATGATAAAATTAAAAATTTTAAACTATTAAGTAAAATTTGCTCTCACTTGTTATTTTTACCGTTAAACATGGCTGATGATCGATAATAATCGTGAAATAAAGGCCTTTATATTATGTTACAATTTTTTTTATTTTTTGTTTTTTATTTTTAAGTAATTTTTACCACTTCTATAGCGTAATTTTTTCAGAATTCTATTTTCTTGTTTATTTAAATATTCTTAGTTCAACCCTGTTAAATGTGAATTTTTGTCATTTTGGTTTCGTTAAATATTATGTTTTCTTCGTAGTATGTATTATTTTATTTAATAGTAAAAAATTTTATTATTTTAACATTTTGTTAAGTTTGATTATTTTAACATTCTCAGTAATTTTGGAAATTTTAGCAGCATATATTTCTGCTGAGGTTTATGATGGGAAAACTCTTCGGAATAATTTCGAAACCGTGAGTAGTATAGTATAACTTGCGGTTCACGTGTTGGGTAATCTATTCGCATGTGCGTTCTAAACTGAGGGTACTGCTTCATTACTCATCAAATTATTTATACGACCGAAAATCCACTTTATAAATACTTTTTGAGTTCTTATTCGATTATCTCAAGTTGGGTTTTACTCTGTTAAGTCGTTACTGAAGACCTGGACTTGTCGCTTTTTTTTCAACTCAAACTTCTCGCCCTTGAGTGGTCTTAACTTTCGAATTAATTTCACTTTCAAACTTTATTTTTAATGCTGCCACAGTTTTTGTAATTGCAACTGTATTTCATTAAGAGCAATAAATCTCATACAAATAAGTATTAGTTCTTTCAGAAGAAGAGTATTCGAGGGTGTGATTCAGCATTAGCTTTCAGCAATATAGTATTTGATTTCAAAGAAGTGCAATCGTAAGTTTCCTATAACTTTTCAGAATAATGAAAAGGTTTAGGATACGAACGATACGCATCTAAAATTGAAAGTTTATTAGGAACTAGAGCAAGAGTTTTAGTGTCAGAATTAAATGAGCTCGAAGCAAATGAAAACCTATTCGTTGCTAATAAAAGTTCTGAGGGGTATGTTAAAGATTCCGTTGTAATCGTTACAGCCACTAAAGGGGAAGTACCCATTTTGATATCGGACTGGTTTCAATTAAACCTTTTTCTAATTTAAATTGTTTCGAAATTACGGCGAAAATACCACCGTTTTAATTAGCAAAGTTAATTTTATTAAAGAAATAGTTAAAACGTGGTAAAACAAAATTTTTCTAAATTTATTTAAAATAGTTATTTTTTATAGGCGAGTAAAAAAATTAAATTTTAACATCGTGTATAAAATTCAACGATCTATAGCAGATGTTACAGAAAAAAGATTATAAGAAATTATTATTTGATGGTTTTTATTTTACAACTAGCTGGTCCGGCAAACGTTGTCCTACCCTGTAGTCCTGCTTCATAATTCTCATAATACGTCATCCACGTCATCTGTCAAATTATCGCCATCTGTCGGCCCGGCAAATGCTTTTCTGACTTATAATACGCCATTTCTACCGATTCCGATGGTCAGCCACCGAAATCGTCTGCATACGAATTTTAATTTCAAATTTTCCGGGCAACTTCTTCAAATTTTCCAAGTTTTCTTTGTTTATAAACCATTTTCAGACTATTACAAACATTAAAAAATATAAAATGTGGTGTCGTGGGACACCAGATAGGAACGAAAAACCTTATTACATAAATATTAATTTCAAGTTCTAGTCGAGGTAAAAACTAAATAATTATTTGGATATAAATATTTTATTATGATTTTTTTATCGATAACAATCAAAAACTACTTTACAAAATTGCCAAAATAGCGATTTCGGCATGTGTCAAAGTCGATGTAAATCCGCAATCATCGCGGTTATTTGAACTTTGAACTTTTCGAAATTTTGTTTGCATATTCGGCGTTAGATAATTTTTTGCATCTGGGTGGCATTTTTCAAAATCGATTTTTGAAAAATTTTGGGTGTTTTATTTTCGGCTGAAAATTTTTAAAATTATTAAATTATATTTTTTTTAAATTATTCGTTGGTTTAACAATTTTAACGCGTTCTTAATTCGCAATACGCAAAGAGTAGCTTAATAGCGTATCACTATTAATTTTAACGATACCCATTGTAGCGTTGAGCAAAGGGCTTCGTCTGCACATTTTAGCCGAAGGATCGAATCCCGGTGAAGACAATTTTTTTTCTAGAGAAATTTCCAAACCTATGACTCGTGGTTTCTGAATATTATATTATATAATATTAAAACACAAGACACGCTTAGATCTAATGTACTAATACTGATACTGATCAGATGTTTCACTTTTGATCACCAGATGGTGTAATTATCGAACGATATAAAAATCTTACGCATTTTTTCCGATTTTCTCTGATTAGGTTCCCATAAGGAACTTCGTTCCAAAAATTTTGTTTAAATTGATCCAGCCGTTCAGCAGTAAAGTGAAAACATACAAACGCACGAAATATTTTATAAATTAAACATACAAACATAATTTCAGTAAAAATAATATTATTAGAGTTTAACTAGAGTTTAAAATATAGATTATTCTAGACGCGATTAGTGAGCAGTTATAAAATATTCTTTTATCTGTTTCCGAAGGATTGTTCAGATTCAATGTATTTAAACAAAAAATATAACAAAAAAATTATAATTAAAAGATCTCTTGAATTAATAGTTATTAATTATATAAGGGGATTAAAAAGCCTCTAATCGACAAGAAAAAATAGGCACTCGATGCGCAGCCGAGAGTCACATTTTTTTCGAGAGGATTATAGTTTTGTAAATTCCCGAATGTAATTCAACGTTTTATCCACGACCAAGGTCAAAACCACAAGTAAAAATTTTAGTTTTGAGAAATTTGACAAATTGATTTTGACCAATACGTACTGATTTTGAGCTAAAAACTAATCCACTAGTGTATTATGAATTTTAATCCACTAGTGTATTAAAAGGCCTCTAATCCACGGAAAACGGACGTATTAAACCTTCCTAATATAGTGGTCGTGGGTAAAAGTATTAATCAGTCATGTTTATCAAAGAACTTTGATGCGTCATACTTCTGCAGGTATACTGCAACATACTGGCGCGATGCTAATATTACTTTAGTACTAATAAACGGTAGTAATAATAAACGGTAGTACGAACTAACTTTATACCAAATATTAAAACAATTATGTCAGTTTATCCTCATTTAAGTAAGACGTTGACAAAGCTTTTATCTTGCCGATGTACAATTGAAACATTTAACGTCTCTATCTACCCTTGCTTTAGAATGCTATTCTATTATTTTCAATCAGACAAACCGCACTTAGAAAATCTGCTATTAAATCCTTCACCACTACTACTACACTAAACCACTATTTATTATTTGCTGTAGCACATTTTCTTTTTGTGTACTAAATATATTTTTTAGCGTCTTGGTATTCATATGCTAAACAATAATCCTTAGGGAAAGCTGTTCAACGTTCTACAATATAATGTTATATTGGCACTCAAGTACCTGCATAAAATTTAAAGCTAATTTGTGCATTGTTTAAAATATTTTGACATTTATGTATAAGGGGTTGGTATCAATTTTAAATTAGATATTAATATAATATGCACATATATTGTATCTATGTATTTACGAAGCGTCGTACGTGTATATTGATTACTAGGATGAAGCTAATAGTGAATTACTACGTTTGAGAAAACTTGGAATTAAATTTAAAGTTAGAATTGCAAATTAATATATTTGTAAAGATTTAAAATACTTCACGATATTTCAAGGTTTGAACAAATTTCATTATTTTTTATAATTTTTATTACTCCGATTTGCTATTGTCTAGATTTCAAAGAAATTAATAAAAAGATCAGTAATACTAAAAAACTAGAAATGTACAAAGAATTTAAAATATTTTGATTCCAAGATATAATTCTGATAATTTAATTTGTGTTCATAAGATGTTTAATTTTTTTAAATTACATCAGTAGGTATTTTAGAAAAACCAAAAAATACACCCACACGTTTTAGAAGAAAAACGTACAAAGTTTTCACAAATAAAATACACTGTAAGTTAATTTCTACAAACACTTTCATCATACAGTGGCATCGTCAGAATATTTGTTTATTAAAAATGCTTAACTAAAGTAAATTGTTTAGGACAGATTAACAAATTAATAAATGGAATAAATATTTTAATTTGATAATTTTTATTGCTTTTAAAATTTCAACTTTTTACTTTCGCCTCTCTATACAAAGTTTCATATCCCTTCTGTCTGTAGAACTTAACAAAAGCTGAAAAGAAACACTAAGTACCTACTTAATTCTATACTAACTTCATTAACTTGTACTTCGTGAATTTCAATTGTTTCGTAACAATTATGGCAACAACTTAGATCAGAACACATCCGTATTGTTAGGCGAGGCAGCATCTACTTACTTGTTTGCAGTATTTAGGATAACAACGTTGGGTTCGGGGAATACCATTTCAATCAAACTACACGAACAAGTTTAAAATCTTTAAAATTAAATGAAAAGCATTAATAAAGATGTTTAATTTTAATTTTAAAAATATTCGAAAATAATATTAAATAATTGTAGAAATAATTAAAAGCAGGCTGGAATAAATTTTATTATCTTTGCTCCAGGGCCGTATTTAAACTAGATTTTTTGAGGGGGGGGTTTAAAAATATTAAAAAATAAATAGCTAATTTATTAAAATACAAAGAAAACTAAAATTCAAAACAAAAAATAAAAGTATAAAGAATAACATATTTAAAAAATAAAAAAATACTACAATAAAAAACAAATATAAAATAAACAATATAAGGAACTCTACCTAAATAAAAAAATTTAAGTTCCAACTTAAACCGTTAGCCATGCTAAAATCGGCAAAATAAATGCAATTTTGGTAATTTTTTTAAATTTAAATTTTTATATGTTAATTTTTGAAATGTAATGTTTGCAGAAAAATGAATAGAGGAAGGTTTTTTTTGCCAAGATGGCGGAAACGATTTTTGGAAAGTATTTTTGCAATTATGATTTTATTTTTGAGTATTGTTATTGGAAAATTTTCTTTAAAAGTATTTTGGTCGAAAGTGAACGCAAAAAAGTTGAAATTTTGTAAGAAGATTGTTTTTATTTAATTAAAGTAATTATTTTTTTGAGCGATTTTTCTTTATTTAAGTTCGATATTCAAAGAAAATTTTGATTTTTGAGAACTTTATTTAATGGTTGAAAATAATTTGTCGAGAGAGCGACAAATTTTGATTACAGGTTGACTTCTGGGGGGCATCGCGAATAAAATTTTGTTTGTGTCATTTTAAAAGTTTTGTTTACTACGATATTTGTAATAAGTTTAAACTTATTCATATTTTAATTTTAAACTCTTTTGTAAAAAACCGTCTTTAAATAAAAATATATTCACAAACTAAATTCTTATTTTACGGATGGTAAATAATATTGTCTAAACGAAGAACTAAATTACACCAAAATATAAGACAATTTATGGGTTTACAATGCCTACTCTAATTTATGGCGGAAGTGTTATTTTAAGCTATGTTGTCGATGATGGTCATAAAATTTATTTTTCTTTTAAAATTTTTGATTCAAACAATTTATAGCAATTTAAAATTTTTACCATAATAGTAAGAATTAAGATAAAATATCTATTTCATTTATTTCAATATAATTTATTATTTTTCAAAAAATCGAAAATTAGTTAATAGGAGTAATAACTAACAATATTAATTAAGGGCCCGCAGACTTTTACACAGTACTGTAAATATATAGAGCTTTTTTATATTCTTCATCGTCAGTTTTTATATTTTTGCTATTTAATAGTAGGTGTATCGCCAATCCAGTATCGCCAATCACCAGATATTAATACGAATTTCCGATTTTTTACTTTGGGATTTAGTTTATTAGAAATATCTTTAGTTTTAATTTTTTTTTAATACTTCAAGTTTAATGTTTTTGTTATTAGTTATAAAGATTGTTTTTGTTTTACTGATTTTTTTACGATTGCAGACGGACTCCAGTACTTGATAAATAATTGGGGGGGGGGGGTCTAACCCCTAACCCCCCCCCCCCCGTAAATACGGCCCTGCTTTGCGCGATCTTCTAAAAATAGATACTAATTTGGTATATTCAAAATATTCTCTTCATAATATTCATTATGTTTTGTTTGGTTTCTTTAAAAAATGTTTAATAAAAAAATAATCAAGTTTTGGTTGCGTTTTTCGTTTACATTTATTATTAACAATGAAACATGCAATGCTGATGTATAAACCTATATATCTGCCAATATTAGATTTATTAAAGGCAATTTCCCTACATTACAAGTTTTAATGCATTTGATTATTTTTTAAAATGTAAATATAAAATGTTACAAATTACCCTTCTTAAAATAAATTAATAGCCTACACATAATATAAAAATGCAAGTTTATTTAAACAGTTTAGTTAAAAAGTTCAGCGAGAATAGTACATATTAGTGTTAATACGTTCTTTGTTGCGTGTTTATTATTAAATAAGAATTTTATAGTCGATCCTTCATGCTTCTGATTAAGATTTCTATACTTGCCAATGCAATTTCTTTGTCGTTGTCTGAAATTGATCTAAACAATCAAAACTTCTTTAAGTTTCGACAGAATTGTTTAAAAACTATTCAACAAAGTTACTTTAAAAGTAACTTTTTTATTATTTTTTTTGACATAGACGATGAGTTTATTGATCTAAAACAACACGATGTTGTTACTGTTATTCAAAGTAACTTCACACTTCTTCGTATATTTTCACCTGTTAAAGCTGATGCCTACATCTTAACGCTTAATATTAATAATTTCTATTCAACTTTTGAATTTTTGAGATTTACTTCCGAATGGAATCCGAGAGCTAAATTTGTGATTTATATAGATGGAAATGTTGACGATAAATTTCTTTTACTTCTGAAAAAATATTATGCTTTGAATGTAATTTTCTTAGTAGCAACAATAAATCACCAAATTGATATCTATACCTACTTTCCCTATACTTCATTAAAAAATGGATTATTTGAAATTAGAACAGTTTTATTAGACTCATGCTTGGATGGAAAACTAAAACAAAACAATAATTTATTTCCGAACAAATTACCAAATAAATGGAGCGATTTTGAAGTAAAACTGACTTTAATTCTTTATCCACCATACGTTGTATGCCATAATTGCAGCGATGATAAAAAAGATGGAATAGAATTAAGATTATTTAAAATGGTTGGTCTAAATATTTTTCACGGGTTATTAAGAGTCGCATCTTTATTGAAATCAGTGTGCCGAGAAATAGATAGCGTATAATAGAAATTATACCAACCTAAATTTTTAAACCAATGAAATCTTTGGTATGTAACGGCTAAGTTCACATGAACCAGATAAAAACGCAATCCCACAGGGAGTTTTAATTTATCTTTAATATTTTTCTAGTTTTAAAAGTATTTTTTTAGTAGCCAATCATAACTAAAGCTTTCTGCGAACCCGCGTCTGCATCCACACAGTACGAGAGAGCTCTAAGGTATTCGCAGCCAAACAATTAATAAATTGTAATTTGATTTGATTTGAAGTCATCGATAACATTGCGATTCTTTATAAACCGACTATACTATATAAAAACTTGTAGTTTGCTTTTAACCTTTTCAATTTTAATTTTTGTTTAATTTTATTTTAGGCGTCTGAACAAATTGGATTTAAAATATCATACTTAAACAAGACCTACAGTTATTGGGGGAGTTATAATAAAACACGCAATAATTTTGACCAAGCTTATGGAGATTTGCAAAATTATGAAGCCGATGCTGCCATTGGTTTTTTTTATGCAAACTTTACTGAGAATTGGTATTTCGACTGTTCTTTTACATATATGGAAGATTTATCAAAATGGATTGTGCCGACAGCTAAATGTCTTGATAAGTGGAATAGCATTTTGAAACCTTGCTCGTTAAATTTGTGGATATTTATTTTAATTTCTCTAGCTATAATTTCTTTAGTTTTATGGGTTATAGGAAATTTACTTATGGAAAAGCAGTTCTATCAATTATTTGCATGTTTCACTATTTCATTCAAATGTTTAATAAGTCAGTCCATTGGAATCCATCCGAAAACCTTTAGTGCTAGAATGATTTTACTTTTATGGTTACTTTTTAATTTATTGATCTACGCTGTATATCAAAGTAAATTAATCAATATTTTAAATTTTGATTCATACGAGAAACAAATTTCCAATCCAAAAGAATTAATTGAATCTGATCTTAAATTTGGATTTCCTCCACTATCGGCTTCGTTGTTTTCAAATTCGGACGATGAAATAGATCAATATATTTCAAAACATTATATACCTTGCCTATTAAATAAAATTTGTATCGATCGTGTCGGTATTGATGGTGATTTTGCTACTATGAAAGTCAAAAGAAATGCTCTATATATGATAGGTAATTACTATTTAGATAAAAATGGAATCTCTACCTTGTATATATTTAAGGATAATATATTCCACGTTTTGGTTAGTAGTCCTTTTTCTAAAGGTTTTCCACTTTTTGAAAAAATAAATACAGTGTTTATTCAATTTAAAGCGCACGGTTTTGTAGACTACCTTTACAGAGAAGAAAATCATTTGGTTGCTAAAGCCCTGAACAAAGTACAAATATTTAAAAATAAAGAAGATGATTTATCTTTTAACGAATTAAAAGGTGTGTTTGCTTTATTAGTACTTGGGTGGATGTTATCAACCGCAATTTTTATAATTGAAATTTTGACATACACTTTTCTTAGTTTAATTAGATTAAAACTATGATTTCATTGAAGCAGAAAGTCAGAATAACACAATACAAACAAACAAGACAAAAATATATTACAAATTCATAATGTTAACAGAAAATAATATAAATATGTAACGTAAATCACATTTTTTCTTTATATTTATGCTTATCTTATTTATTCTAAGTAAATCAGATTTACGATCATTAGAAACACATTTACGTACTTTAGTTTAATAAATATACTTATAATTGTAAAATTTGTTTTGATGAGGATGTTTCTTCACATTTTGTATCGATTCTATTCTTGGTTATTAAAACTTATTTAAAATTCTTGATTAAGTATTTAAAAGAAGTAGTTTTAGCATCACTGACAATATAATTGTAAAAAGTTTTATCATCTAAAGCAGTCTTTCAGGCAAAATAGAATCATTTTGCTTATTTCGAAACTGACACTCTCTTCTTTCTAAAATAATACTGCAGATATTCATCTTGCGCATATTCTGTCTTATTTTACTTTAATGCATATTTGTATATATATATTTGCATATATCCATATTGTTGTGTTTCAAAGCAATTCGCACCCACCTTGTGCATTTTAAAGAAAATTTTGTTTTAGTAAATTTGAGTTGTAGCATTGTGAAATTTGAGAGGTGAGGGCAAATCAAAAAGAAATAGAAGGATTTTTTGCTAAGATGGCTGCCTGTGCTGGTCGTTAAGTTTTGGCTCTGTGAATTATTTTTAGATTTGTGATTTATTTTTGAGATTGTGAGTTATTATTTCGATATTAGTTTAAATAAAGTGAATTAGATGCGAATGCATTATTGCGCTTTTTTGGAAGTATTATTTTTGAGATTTGGATTAAATTGGATATTTTTAATAAGTTGCTGCCGAGCGGTAGTGTATCGATTTGATTTAATTGATTTGATAAAGCAATAGTTAAAAATCGATTTGGATTGTATCCAAAATTTGAAAATTAAAAATTATATTATTTGTAGGAACGAATGGTGCTATTGATAAGCAGACGATTTGGATAAGGTAGAAATCAAAACTACGATCCTTTTAAATAATATTTTACATTTGAATTGGAATTACATTGGATTTTGGATTAATTATAATATTTAGAGAACTACTTATTTTTTTGACAAGATATTTTTTTATTTTTGAAGACGCTAGAGCCCTTCGCCCTAAAATAATCCAAGGTGTCCGCAATCTAGGGCTAACCCGAGACAAAATAAAAAATTGAAAAATATCTACAAAATTTTTCATAGCAATATATTTATTTTTCAGAGTAAAGCGCCAAAATACATTTTTCTCTTTTTTTAATTTTTATTATTTTTAAATAGACTACATACAGCCAATTTTACTCATTATGTAATAATTATATGAAAAATATAAGAAAAATTTTTTTAGTTAGAAATAACCTGTTGCGTAGCTTGAGCATTGTGATCTGGATTTTGTTGAAGAATGCAATGTTGATTTCTGAAGTATTGCAATGGAAACTAAAAAAAACATCGGTATCCAAATATTCTTTATGTATCGCCTATATTTATTCGTTCATTCTTGCTATATTTTAATAAGAATATCACCTATAAAATGTATTATTTTTCCGCTCACATGATGAAAACATCAAGAGTTGAAATTTTCTATGAGGTATTGGTGAAACTGGTAGAATTCCAACCCCGAATTATTATAATTATTATCACAATTAGCTAGTTTGAGAACAAGATTAAAACAGGCAGGTCGATGTAATAAAAAATATAAATCTAAACACCGAAATGAAATTTATAAAAAATAAATTTAACTTTGATATTTCTTATTCAGTTTCTGGGAAGTAAAACACAAAAACTTTTTTATGTAACTGCGAAAAGTTGGCTCCATAATCCGGGAGATATGTAAAATAGAATTTGAATCAATATATCAAATTGTGGAAGAAAATCGAAGTTTAAACATACAGTTATTGTATAAGAGAAGAAAATTATTACCACGTGCCTTAAAAAATTTACAAAGTAATTCAAAATAATTATTTTACAGTTACACTTTTTATTTATAGTTAAATGTAGTATTTTCTTTAATAATCTTAGTAAAAACAGACTATTTTATGAATTTTATAATTTATCCGTTAAAGGAATTTCAATGATGGCTTGATCATTTATGTATATCAGTACATAATACATATTATATAGGTATACATGAAGTTACACTATTTGAGTGGGTTTACCTTACACTTGTATAGTATTGATGGTAGGGATTGCTAAACGAGCCAAGCTCGGGCGTCCCGGCGCCTTTTAGTGCGCTTTCGTTTTGACGCTAGATCAGTCAACTTCTCTTGTTCGTTAAGAAAAACAATGCTTAAAGATTTCGTGTTTATATAAAATTATCGACAATTTAATTTTCTACAAGGTAGGTTTTACTTTAAAAGTTAATGTTTATGTAATCAAAACTTATAATATTATTATTTAATGTTTAGAAGAAATAATTAAAATAAACTAAATAATTTTGTTACAAAAAAGTTGTGATTGTTGAATGAAAAAGTTAAGTTTAACTTTAATTAAAATATTTTACAGCGCCAAGTTAATAATTTTGATTTAACAACATTGCACTTTTACGTATCAGTATTGCACCTAAACCTATATTTTGTCCAGGTCACTTGTTTTTAGGTTTCCTTTTGTGAATAGCCATACCAAAGAACATGCTATCTAAACTATGCAAACTGTTATATATTCATAAACAACTAATAAAATGAACAATGTTCGAGAAACTATAGCTCGAAAGACTATTTTCAAATAAAGAAGTATATTTTTTTCCCGTAAGTTTTTAATAAACGAATAAAACATTAAATTTTCATTGCTAACACTGGGATTTAAATTAAGGCTTATTTTAATTAATCAAATTTAATTTAAAAGTTATTTACATAATATTATTTTCTCCAGTGTTCCAAGTTAATTAAAAAATATTTTTTTTATTAAATGCATAAAATATTTATTCTACTTCGAAATTATATTATAAAAACCATTATAATTGAAAATCAACGTACAAAATCTAAAATAAATATAGATGTTCTTCTAATAATATTCCACAGTTGACATTTCCTATATCATTATTTAGGGAATTTTACTCGATTGTAGTAAAAACGCATATTTAACATTGCCACAAAAACTAGGATTGTATGGGAAAAACGTGATATTCAAAGCTGCAATGATCAAGAGAACTAAAAATGTTCGACACTGCAAGTATGTGCCCAGGATGTTTTAGTTTTATCGATTAAAGCGTATACTCTTGACGTGTGCACAGAAAATGCATTAGAGGAGGTATACTAAAAGCTATTGTATTATATTTGTAAAAGTCATCAATTATTATGTACATGTAATATTTTCTACATGGTTACCATTATTCTCAAATGATCATACTGAAATTTTGACGGTTCACCTAAAGGTGGGTTTATGCATAATGCCAACCATTTCTCGACGACGTCGACGCGGCGCCAAGAAACAAGTACGTGACGGGCCAAAATATACGATTTATTCACGACTCAGTTGTGTTGTGTATTTTAGATGGCACTGTTTCATAATTTTAAAAATTGCCTTTGAATTAAAATTTTGATGCTTTTGCATTCATTTTTTTAGATTACCTAACAGTGATGAAACATTTTGATGAGTCGAGCAGTCAGTTTTTAGTGAGGGATTGTATGTAGCTGAACATTATTGAGGTGCCCTCAATTTAAACCAATTAATCCTTACTTTATTTGCTTTTCTTATCATGAACCAATTAGGAAAATAAAATTTTAGTCTTCACAAAGAGTTACTAACATTTTATACTTAGACTGTTGGTTCAAATTCTGTACAATTTAATTACCGACAAGTACTTGTAACTTTCGTAAAATAATTATTTCAGAAATTTGAGATTAGCCGTAGGTTTTATGCCTCACAAATATAAATGAATACTTGTTATAATTTTGAATTAAATTAATATCACGAGGACAGCCAATTTTGTAAGTTAACTTGGTTCCACAAAACAATTAACTCTCGGAAACAAGTATTTTGAAACTTACTTTTAATTATAGTTGTTGACCTAAAATATTGCGTTTGAGATATAATTTTTTGCAAATTTAGATATAAGGATTATTAGTAATAAGGTTTGGAACATTAAGTGAGTTTCCCCAGAAACTGACAACTTCATGGGGAACAGTTTAAAACTTTCTTAAAGCAGGCTAACAATTCTCTATGAAGATTTCATCAAGCAATCCTAAAGAAGATTATTTATAAACAAACTCCAACGACCAAGTCAAAATAAGAAAAATAAACCAATGAATATTTTGAAATAAATTGGGGAATGGTCCATCCAGTAATAAGAACCCAACGTATCAAAATAATTGTTTTAAATTAATAATGCAGATATAATACCACTTATAATATAAGTGGTCACTGACCGAAAAATTCTCATCACAAGATTCTTAATGACATAAAGATTATGTTGGTGATAATTTTTCGCAAGGAAAAACTAATCCCATGTTTGCAGAAAAGAAAAACTAGAATTAGCACAACACAAAATTCGTATAAATTGAGGTTTTGGCATGCATAAATTTACTACAAATTTATTGACGTCCAATTATGAATTATTCCCAAAATTAACACTAAAATTTGTATAAACCACACTTAGAGAGAAAAGGAATTTGAAAAATATTATATCTTGTGAATTTTATTTAAAGGATATAACAATTCTGTAATCCAAATTAGAATTATTCTAAGAATGATGTCAATCGAGAGAATTTAAAAACATTATCACCAATTTTGTTTTAAATTATAAATACACGAAAGAATACTTCTTTTCTCTTGTTAGAAACAAAGGGTCATAAAAACGTAAAATAAATGTCAAGAAAAGCTCGCAGTATGGCTTGGTTTGAGTTTTTACTTTCATTGTAACGAATCCAAAATGTAATAAATTTGGACTACTGAATTATTTTCAATAATTATATTGTTTTGTTATGCGAAGTTGAATTTTATCAAGCGAATAACTACAAAATTTATATGTTTAATTATTTTCAGTGTTAAGATTAAATGACATGTATCCAATTACTTCTTTTTATGTTACACAACAACATAGTTTGCGTAACTAGCTGCAAAATAAAATTAAATTGTTAATGCGAAATTTTAAATCTAATTAATTTACTTTTGAAAAACGATATTTAATTAAATGGTTTGGATGCCACTAGCAAATGAAATAAAGGTAAAAATTTGCAAATAATAAAATTGTAGAAAATGTTGTGAAAGCTGTGATGATAAACATAACATTAGAATTAATGTTTGATTTCTCATTAAAGTTATGCTAAGCATTTTAAAAAGTGAAAATTTAATAATTGGAATATTGTATTGGTGAAATATTAACTTTTTGACTAAAATCAAACAACTAAATTTGTTTAATTACAATAAATATTAGTAAATTTGAGTTGTAGGATTGTAAAATTTGAGAGGTGGGGCAAATCGACGGAAATAGAAGGCTTTTTGCCAAGATGACTGACCGAGCTGGTGGCTAGTTTTTGGCTCTGTGAAAATATAAGAATTTTTTTTTGTTAAACATTGTGAGTAATTACTTTTGAATATTTTGAATAAAGGGATTTTTATGCGAACGTATTATTGCGTATTTTTTTGAAATTTGAAATTTAGATATTTGTTTTTGTGAGTGGATACTGAATGGAAGTAGATTGATTAATTAGATCGAATTGGAGGAAATAGTTAGAATTATTATTTTAGAAATTGTTTTAAAATTGGAAAATTAAAATTTATTACATTCGTAGGAACGAATGTTGACAATGATAAGCAGGCGATTTGGATAAGCATAAAAGTCAAAGTGCCAGCCCAGTAAAATTTTATTTTACATTGAATTTTTGGAAATACGATTTATTTATTTTTACAAGAAGATATTTTTTATTTAATTATTTTTTTTTGAAGACACTTAGAATCCTTCCTCTGAAAGTTATCCAAAGTGTCCGCAATCCAGGGTTCACCCGAGGCAAAACAAATTATTGTATAATCTCAACGAGTTATATCATTTCAATATATTGTCGTGTTCTGAAATTGCTACCCAAAACCTGGCTAATCTTTTTGTTACATCATTATTATTGTTTTAAATCGTCTCGTATTGCTTGCTAGTCGAGCGAAACAAATCGGGTGTCGAATTTTGGTACAAGATTGACGTCAATAGAAGTAAAAAAGTTTATTTACACAAACAAAGACGATGTATAAACATAACACACAACTTGTAACACCATGTATATAAGTAAAAAGTGATAATAGTGAAGCTACAATAAAGTTGTCAGAAGTAAAAGACAGAGAGGGAAAATGGAAAAAGGAAGAGGATTTCCTGCCGAGCTAGAGCGGAGGAAGGACTGATTTTGCGAGAGAGAGAAAAATATTTAAATTGGGAAGTGAAAAGTTTTTTTTTTATGGTGAATCGAAATAAAGTTTTATTTTTGGGACTTTAAAGAATTGGAGAGATTCGGAAGTTAATATTGGAGTCATCAGGAGTCATATCATATGGTGTGTCGTGGTCAAGAGACAAATTGGAAACGGCAGCGTCGTGGGACGTTTAAAAATTTAAAAATTATGGTATTGATATCTATTATTAATTTTTTGCGAGCGTTGAGCCCACTTCGAGAATCTTGTCTTCGGTATTTAGGGGCTAAGCTGAGGTACTTTTAAGAGAAGTGAAAATTTATCAATTCAACAATATTATAAGAAAATTTGACTAAAATATCTATAATCAATAGATAAGTGGTTTAGGTAGTGTAACTCGATATTAATCATGTCAAATTTTTAGCATAAACCAAAAAATGCCAAAAAATGTAGTTTCGAAAAAGTGTTTGTGCATTTTTTGGTTTATGCTAAAAATTTAATATAATAAAATATCTATTATATATTTATATGATAGATTTTATGGGCACTCAATAGTCTTAGAGTACTACAAAATTTAATGAAAAATTTCCCAGATACACAAATGTTTCTTTTTCCTGTATATTTTCTTTTTTGAATTTCCTAGTTGTACGATGTTTCTAATGGATAAGGAATACATTACTACTAATAGAAGTACACTTGACATTTTTCTAGTATTGCGACACGAGACAAGTATACCAATACATTAAAGCAGCTACTGACTGAACATTTAAATGAGCTATTTCTCTGTCATCAGTTAGGTTAGGCATTTTTGGAAAAAAAAGTAATTAAATAAAAAAATATATGAAACTATTTGCATACAAATCCTACGAGAAAAGATAGTAGAAAGTGGAGATGCTTTTATCAGATTTCTGTTCTTCTCAAATCGCATGTACATCGAGCTTTCAATAATTCTTGACAAGAAAACAAAATCACTGAAAAGCCTTTGTCTTGTTATCACATTTGGAAATCAAAATATTCACTGGTACCATAAATATAAATGATTTGAAGTTAAATTCGTAACTTTTAAAAACATTTATTAATGTTTTGATGAAAATAATGTAAAAATATGTTTTATTTACTATTAGTATTTTAGTCAGAACAAAACTGGGTTACTATTAATTTGTTATCAGTTAATTTAAAATTAATTCTTATTTCAAAATTATTAGCTAACTTTAAATTTTATTTAATTAAATAATCTTTTTTGAAAGTTTTTAAAATGAAACTAACAAAACATTCATTTGCAGCGTTTGGTCAAAACCACTCCTCAAATTATTAAATATTTTTTTAAATAATTTATTATAATATATTTGTGGAAAAAGATATCTTTTTAAGCATCAAAAATAGTCGAGTAATGAATATTATTCAACGTTTTTCATATAAATCAAAATAGATAAATAATAATAATTAATAGATATTGCTTGATATGACTCGAGGTGTAAATTGATCATCTTTAGGCTAAAGATACTGTTATTTACTAAATACTGTCTTTCACATACTGATTTTTAAAGTAGCTGGTTGCAAAATATGTTTTATTTTATATAAGTTTTATTTTCACATATTATGTTAAAAGTTACAAAAAGATGATCCTATAAACTTTAAAGTAGCCTATAATATTATAGATTACAGAAAACTTAAAGTAACAAAGTTTAGATAAAAATATCAAGTAGTTACTCGTAGATACTATATCATAATGTAAATTATAAAAAAATAATAAAATACTATTTTTGATATTTGAGATTAGCATGAGTCGTCTTAAATTTTAACTAATTTAATTACTCTTTTGTAATTTTAATCAAGTTACTTATTATAGAACAGCAACCAAAACTTTATAATGTAACAAGTAATTCCTGTTTCTATCTGTTTAAAAAAAACATTAAGTTTTAGTTAAAAATTTATTTTAGTTTTTCATTATTAAACAAAATTAAAAAAGCGAAAATTAAATATTTAAAAAAATATGCCTTGTTTGAATTTCATTGCCAATGTTGTTATAGATCGTGACGCCGAATAATGAAAATGTAAAGATAGTGGAATTGCCAAACTAGTCTAAAATTATTATCGAAAACTCCTACCCCCATTAAAAAATGAGGACTGACACTTATGATCAGAATAAGTGACGATTTCATTCCCAAGATAAAATAATGTTATTCATTTTCATTTGTAATATGAAATTCCCATGTTAATACACTAATTAGTCGTATAAAATTTTATTAGCATTATGGGGATCACTTTTCAAAACTGGTACAAGGATTAATACAGAATATTTTAATTTATAAAATATATAAATATTATAGATAGATGCGCAAAAAAATTTTATATTTCGATGTTAGGGTAAAGTAGCCAAAAGAAGCGATTGCTGTTCTATGTTACAATTTGTTATTTCTGTTATTACTATTAATGTCAACATTTGTATAACATTAAATTTTTATCATGTTAAATGAAAATTGAAATTAAAATTAAAGTCATAACTTTAATTTCAAGTTTTTTTTAAAAAATGTAATCTTATTATGAATATTATCATATGTTAATCCCGTTCATCAAATTATTAATGTTTAACATAAATAAATAAACAAATAAAATATTATCTTAAAAATAATGTTGGTTTACGTAAACTAGTTGCGACGTATGCTTTAACAGCAGGCGAATAGTCAAATATTTAAATTAAAAATTTAATTTAAATTTATACTACCTACAAAATTTTAAAATTACAATATTTAAAATGATTTGTTTTCAAAATTGTCATCAACTTTGTAGAATTAAAATTAGCTTATAACGGCAAACTAAAATTTAAACTTTACTTTAGTTTTCTTTAGATTTTCGTGATCTGTAATTTTCAGCAAAACAAAGTACTTGAAATTTTAACTAAAATTTAAAGCATTGATGCAAAACGTGACTATCGGGTATGCAAAACTTTTAGTTATACCTAGACACGAATATTTTCTGATCTAGAAGAAGTAGATGCTTTCTAATTTTTAAGAACATTAAGCTAAGCAGTTTATTACGATCAAATCGGAGTTTGTGATAGAATTAATTACCAAGCGAGGGTGTCGTTAAGAAGTTGAAAATTGCGCTCTAGCCTATGTACCCTTGATTTACGAGATTTGCGTCGTTACAAAATATGGATTACTTTTGGTGAAGTTTTTTGTTCGACGAAAGTAATGATTTTTAAATTTTATTTAAAAGTTTTAATCATTTTCCCAAGGTACTATAAAGTATTAAACCCAAGTTGAGTTTTTTTAATTAATCTATTTTTCCAATAAATTACACGGGTTAAATTCTATTTTAAACAATCGAACGCAATTAAAGCGGAATAAAAAATAAAAATCGGTGATCACGAACGTATTCATTTAATTTTATTACAACAAATTGTATAATATATTATTGTATAATTATTTTATTTTAAGACAAAATATTTTTATAAATTTTAATGATAATCGAAGAATTTAAATGTTGGCTTTTAACAGCGCGCTTTCAAAAGAATATTAAATTTGTTACTAAAATTGAAATTTAAATTTAAAAAAATTTTACATAAATATAATATAATCTATATTTGCCGGGTAAAATTCGATGCTGTAACTAGAGAGTTTTACATAGTCGACAGAAGAAAACGCTAAAAATTTAAGGATAATGGAGATTGCAACCCAGAGAATTTTTTAACACATATTGGGGAATTTACGATACTTTAGCTTTGTTAAAAAAGCACAATCCTTAATACGTAATAAAACAATATAAAATGAAATCTTCACAAAGGTACAATATAATTATCATTTATTGACAATAAATTACGCTTTGAATTGGAAACCATCAGATATAGAAAAAAGTTCAAACAACTGTAATTTATTACTTCCTAATCTTTAAACTTAAAATTCATTGGCCTTAATAACTAAAGTGAATGAGATAAGGTAAACTTATTATTAAAAATTTATATCTTACCTATGCTGATGTTCTCTAAAATCCTAGTTACGAGAAAAATCTAATTGTCAAGAACTCGTGATATTTCTATAAACAATCAATTTTAATTCAAAAAATTTTCTTTGATTTTTATTTGTTATGTGTGTTTTATTACGATATAACGCAATAATTTTCAGTTATAATCGAAACACGAAATTAACCAGAAAATTGATTTCCTTTAGGAATTAGGACCTTCATATTTTAAATTTCGAGAAGAACGAGGAATAAATAATTATTTATTTAGAATTTTTATGTGAATTTTGGAATAAAACTTAATTTGCGTAATAAATTGCTATTATGCATATTTTTTTACAACGAGCAATAGTAAAATTTTTTGTGTTTAATGTTTTGACTGCTATTTACAAGAATGCCAAACCTTACGATAATAACTATTATAAACTATTGTTTAAAAATAAATCAAAATTAGGTAGATGAAGGCTAGTAATGTCGTTTGGACAAAAACCTACATTAAACGCTGTCAGTTTGGAATTTAGTTTAGGGTTAGTTTTATAGTAGTATTAATCTTCTTATCACAAATTAAGGGAATTAAATAAACAAATTTTAAATAACTCGTAATTAAAATATTGTGCTGTGGGCTTCCAGTTCTTCCAACAACATGGTAGGAATTTTTGATTATCTTATTAAGTTCAAATGAGATGTTGCAAGTTTTCATACAATTTAGCAAATATTTAAATTGGTAAATAAAAACAAAATTAATTTTCGCGAAATTATAATAAATATTTATTAACCAAGATATTGTTATAAAGTAAATAAGCAGTGGAATTCGTCTGGTGTTGATAGAGTTTCGTACATAATTGTAATGAATATTATAATTTGAAAACTCGCAATCTTTAACTTTATTAAAAAATGTGGTGTCGTGGGACACCAGATAGGAACGAAGTACCTTATTACATAAATATTAATTTCAAGTTCTAGTCGAGGTAAAAAATAAATAATTATTCGGATATAAATATTTTTTATTCACAATCAGTTAGTAATCGACACATCCCTGACTTTTAAAAAGTTGGGAAGCTGCTTATTATTTACTTTCACTTGACAACCAATCAAAAAGCTATTTTGTTTTACTTCCCAACCTTAGGGTGGGAAGTGATCACTTCCCAACCTGCAATGTCGCATTGTCGGTAGGCAAGAAATGGAACTAACAAAAAATATGCGTTAATAAAATGAAAATTGATGATCTTTAATTATTTACAAACTGATTGTGAATAAAATTGTATACATACCTCGGTGTCAAGCTTCATTCCAGCCTCGCGCTTAGAGTTGACTTCGGCGCTTCGCGCCTCAGTCAACTAACTTAGCGCTCGGCTGTAATGAAGCATTTTCCACCTCGGCACGTAATATACTAGTTACGATTTTTGTATTGATAAAAATCAAAACTACTTTACAAAATTGCCAAAATAGCGATTTCGGCACGTGTCAAAGTCAATGTAAATTCGCAATCATCGAGGTCATCTTTGAAGTTTTCGAAATTTTTTTTTGCACATTCGGCTTTAGATAATTTTTTGCATCTGGGTATCTGGGTGGCATTTTTCAAAATCGACTTTTTTTAAAATTTCGGGGGTTTTATTTTCAGCTGAAAATTTTTAAAATTAATTTTTAAAATTATTAAATTATATTTTTTGAAGTTATTCGTCGGCTTAACAATTTTAACGCGTTTTTTTTTAACGCGTAGCTTATATAGCGTATCACTATTTATTTTAACGATACCCATTGTGGCGTTGAGCGAAGGGGTGAAGGGACTTTTTTTTCTAGAGAAATTTGCAAACCTATGACTCGTAGTTTCCGAATAATGTACTAATGCTGAGCAGATGTTCCACTTTTGACCACTAGATGGTGTAATTATCGAACGAATAAAAATCTTACGCATTTTCGTTCCGGACGTTTTTTTCCGATTACGGTACCCCATTCGCATCCTCTCATAAGGAACTTCGTTCCAAAAATATCTCTCAACGACTCGATTTTTATCTTATTTTTAGCTTAAGAAAGCCAATCAGTAGATTTAACTCTTCTTGAAATGAGCTTATCTATTTACATACATAGCTCTTACGTTTATTCTGATCAGAATTAACGGATTTATTCATGAGATGAAGTTTGGTTTGCTTGGTTTTGCTGGTGAAAATTTATTTTCAGTAATTTAATTTCATTATGACTATCGTTCTAAACAAATCCATACATTAGTTTGGTATTATTTAACGCTAAGAACTGACTTCTTCCCTGCCCAATGGAAAATAGCACAAGTAATTCTCATTCGGAAGCGTGGCAAGAATCGAACAAAAGCTGTCAGATGTCAGACTACAGAGATATCAGGATTATTAAAGAAAATACACATCAGGTCTACAACTACATTGATTTATTTTAAATAATACACCAAAATTGACTTGAAAGATTATAATTATAGTATGAAAATAATTTTAATACAAAATTTATTATTCAATGAAAAAATGTATGAAGAATATCTTTTTTTCTACCAAATGAAATTCTCTTTAAGTTAAAATAATGAATTATCTAGTAGGTATTCTTACTATATTAAAATGATTTCCACCTTATTAGTACAGTAGGTACATTTTTAAAATAAAAAACTACAAATTTTTAAATTTTTTTTGAGACTCCCATAATATTTAATTTGGATTGACGTAATTTTTAATGTTACTGAAATTTGTGTATTAATATAAGTAACAAAAAAATTATCCTTTTATAAAAAATAGCGTAAATATTTTACATTATGTAATGTTAATAATTGCAATCACAAAAGTGCCTCGATAACTTGAGGCATTCCATTTATAAAAAAAATTTGCATTCTCTTATGTGATAGCACGGCTTGTAATTTACTTATCAGTTTAGAGATAATATATTCTTGGCAACTTTTGAACTTACAAATATTTTACAGAAACTCCAAAAGTTCTCAAGTTATCAAATTCTTAAAATAAAAGTTGATACATACTAAAGAATATTTTGTTAAAAATATGTAGTACAACTTCTTAAATAGAGATGTTTTGGCTTTATTATTAACTTAAGGCACACATTTCTAGCAAAAATAATTTTTCAAAAATTGATGATTCCTGCATATTTTAAAATAACCAAAAAATGAACTACCCATTTATAAATTTAAAACGTATAAATTTTCATAAAACACTATTATTTTAATTCATTAAATTTTTTTAATTTTATGTTTTTAATTTATTAAAATATTTGCCCCAAGCCACCAATTTATAATGTAAGCAATATGATAAACAAGGTTCTAAAATAAAATATATTAATTCATAAAAAAATACAAAAGCTTGTGTATAAATTTGTAAAAAATTAATCTTCGCCGCCTTCACCTTCCCCTTCTCCGGAATCCATTCCTACTTCTTCATAATCTTTTTCGAGTGCTGCTGTATCCTCACGAGCTTCGGAAAATTCACCTTCTTCCATTCCTTCACCGACGTACCAATGTACAAAGGCACGTTTGGCATACATTAAATCAAATTTATGATCCAGACGTGCCCATGCTTCCGCAATTGCAGTTGTATTGGACATCATGCAGACTGCTCTTTGTACTTTTGCTAAGTCACCTCCAGGAACAACCGTAGGTGGTTGATAATTAATTCCAACTTTAAATCCAGTTGGACACCAATCAACAAATTGAATGGTCCGTTTTGTTTTAATTGTACCAATTGCAGAATTGACGTCTTTAGGCACAACATCTCCACGGTATAACATCACACATGACATGTATTTTCCATGTCTAGGATCGCATTTCACAAGTTGATTTGCAGGTTCAAAGCAAGCGTTGGTAATATCAGGTACAGATAATTGTTCATGATATGCTTTTTCAGCAGACACCACTGGTGCGTAAGTCGCTAAAGGAAAGTGAATTCGAGGATACGGTACTAAATTTGTTTGAAATTCTGTTAAATCTACATTAAGCGCACCATCAAATCTTAAAGAGGCTGTAATTGAGCTAACGATTTGTCCCATCAGTCGGTTTAAATTTGTATACGTAGGTCTTTCGATATCCAAATTGCGCCTGCAAATATCGTAAATCGCTTCATTATCAACCATAAACGCACAATCTGAATGCTCTAATGTGGTATGTGTGCAAAGTATTGCATTGTAAGGTTCCACGACAGCTGTTGCTATTTGAGGAGCAGGATAAACGGCAAATTCTAGTTTCGATTTTTTTCCGTAATCAACCGAAAGTCTTTCCATAAGCAATGATGTAAAACCGGCTCCTGTTCCACCTCCAAATGAATGAAAAATTAAGAAACCTTGAAGACCAGTACATTGATCAGCCAATTTTCTTAATCGGTCCAATACTAAATCAACAATTTCTTTTCCTACCGTATAATGGCCTCGTGCGTAATTATTTGCCGCATCTTCCTTTCCAGTTATAAGTTGTTCGGGGTGGAACAATTGCCGGTAGGTACCTGTGCGTACCTCATCTACCACGGTAGGTTCTAAATCTACCATTACTGCTCTTGGAACATGTTTTCCGGCTCCAGTTTCACTGAAGAAAGTAGTAAAACTATCATCTCCGCCACCGCATGTTTTATCTGAAGGCATTTGGCCGTCAGGTTGAATTCCATGTTCCAGGCAATATAATTCCCAGCAAGCATTTCCAACTTGAACACCGGCTTGACCGATATGGACTGAGAGTACCTCGCGCTGAAATAAATATTTATTAATATTATAATATTCTTAATGTCAATTGATATTTAGGAATCAATAAATATAAATTTTACCATTTAAAAAAATGTTTCGGGATTCAAAACAGAAAGGTGAAAAACGTGACCGTTTTTGGTAAAAAAATATTTAATATTATAATGTTATTATTTAGTTACTATAGAGATACCAAAAAAATATATATTTATAACGCAACTTGATTTAAAACAAATATAGATTGATTCATCAATTTCATTATTGATTCAATATAATGTTGTTATCTTGATGTTATTTTAAAAGTTTTTACTAGAACTCAACGCAATAGTAATTATTGATCTGTAGTATCCCTTTAAAAATTTAGAAATAGTGCAATAAAACAAATTTTGATATTAAAATTACAGTATCTTTTTAATTTTCTGCTAAATTATAAAATATGTGAAATATGAAGTCAGAACAAATAGTTTCCAGCCCTATAAATCACCTGGATAGGACGGAATTTTTCCGGCCCTACTCCTAAAAGGAATAGATTTGATCACTCCGTGCATAACAACTATCTTTAAAGCCAGCTATGCATTAGGATACATACCTACGTCATGGAGGAATGTAAAAGTGGCAATTATACCAAAAGCGGGCAGAAGACCTCCTGATGAGGCCAAATCATATCGCCCGATAAGCCTATCCTCCTTTCTCGTTAAATCAATGGAGAAAATTATTGATAATCATATTAGAAGCAAATCTCTCAAGGAGACGCCACTCTATATAAAACAATTTGCCTATCAACGAGGCAAAGAAACGGTGGATGCACTACACCACCTCGTAAGAGAAATTGAAAATTCTCTTGTAACAAAAGAAATTGTAGTCGGAATATTTGTAGACATAGAGGGTGCATTTGATAACACCTCAACAAAGTCTATAAAAATAGTCGCCGTGAGACATAGCATTAAGCTTCCCACGATAACATGGATAGAATCAATGCTAAAAAGCCAAATAGTAACGGCTTCTTTAGGGGGAGAGAAAGTATCGATGGCCACGGCAAAGGGGTGCCCACAAGTTGGGGTTCTACGCCTCTCCTGTGGTCTATAATGGTAGACGACCTAGTAAAGAAATTAACTGACGATGAATTCTGCGTACTAGGGTACGCGGACGACATTGCCGTTACAATCAGAGGCAAGCATAAAGGTATAATCTCAGACCTAATGCAAACTGCCCTAAACCAAATAAATGAATGGTGTGAGAGTGAAGAACTTACAGTGAATCCCTCAAAAACTACTATTGTCCCATTCACTAAGCGTAGAAAAATAGGCCTAAAAGCTCTACAGCTTCGGGGTCTATTGATACCTTTTTCCGGAGAGGTGAAGTATTTGGGGGTAACTCTGGATGCTAAACTTACCTGGAAATCACATGTGGATAAAACTCTCTCCAAAGCAACTGGAGCCTTCTGGACTCTCCGCAAACTTTTTGGAAGGACATGGGGGCTAAAACCAAAAATGATCCATTGGTCATATACATCAATAATAAGATCTATTGTCACATACGTATCGCTCGTATGGTGAACAAAAACTAACGAAACCACGACACAAAGCAAGATGCAAAAACTGCAGAGGCTAGCGTGTCTGGGTATATCAGGGGCTATGCGTACAAACCCAACGACGGCTGTGGAGGTACTCTTAGACCTACCATCTCTTCATCTACGGGTGAAGAGGGAAGCTCTACAAGCCGCCACAAAAATTACCCAAACTAGAAAATTCAAAACAGGAGACAAAACAGGTCACCTAACAATACTGGATCTTTTACAGCCAGATCTGTTTGAAAAGCCTTTGAATATCATTACGAGAACTTTTGACTTTGAAACGCCGTTTGAGGTTGTTATTCAAGACCGCAACACGGCTAGAAGTCAAATAATACAAATGGACACAAAATCCTCCAACTGGTATACAGATGGATCAAAAACTGAACAGGGAACAGGCATAGGCATATACGGCTCAAGATACAAGGCATCTATAGCCTTAGGAACCTATACCACAATTATGCAAGCTGAAATACTGCTTTTCTAAATATACTCCAATTGCACTATGTGCCCATGAATGCCTGCAAAGGAATTTAAAGGACAAGCAAGTCAATATAATGTCTGATAGCCAAGCTGCAATAAAAGCACTCAAGGCCAACAGCTTTGAGTCTTTATCCACGTGGAAATGCAGACAATCTTTCAAAAAACTGGCCAAGGGCAACAAAATTGCCCTTCACTGGGTGCCAGGTCATGAGGGAATCGAGGGTAATGAAATAGCTGACCAACTAGCTAGAACGAGCTCGAAAACGACCCCGATTAGGCTTGAACCTTTCCGCGGGCTATCCAAAACACGCAGGGGGCTAGAGGCACAAAAGTGGGAAACGGAAAGCATAAAAACTCTCTGGCACAATACACCAGGACAAAGACAGGCAAACAAATTCATCGAGTACTCGACTGCAAAGGCTAAAAAGCTTTTTTTACTATCAAAGAATGAAATTAGACTCATTACGGGGATACTCACTGGATACTGCCAGGTGGGATATCACCTCAAAAAAAATGGGACTGGTAGGCAATGACAAATGCAGACTTTGTGAATCGAAAATTGAATCGGCCGAACACATCATCTACAACTGCAATGCTTTAGCTAGACTTAGGCTAAAACACTTGGGACAAATACAACTGACACCCAAAGAGGTACAAACTAAAGATTTCAGAAATATTATATGTTTTTGACATTGATAATTTTTTGACAAAATTGACTTTCTGAAAACTTAATTAGTAGGGTTATGAACAAAGATCAACACTGGTCGCAGTTCTGTAAGGCTCTGGTAGCCAACCGACCCCTAAGTACAAATACAAATACAATACAAGTCAGAACAAGCCACCTATAACTTATTCCTTGATGTTAATGTTGTTCTAATCGATACCTCTTTGTACAAAATATTACACCCGTTCCTTAATGATTTGCTTTCAGAACTGATATCATAAACTAATCTCACATAGCTAAAATATAAACAACATGACTACAAAAACACTGCAACTGTTGTAAAGTTTCTAATATTATTTATCTACTACTGTTGTGAAAATCTAAAATTAACATTCATTTAGATTACAAAACAACCTACTTTATGAGAATTAATTCTGAAAGTAATGTATTGGTGAATTAAAAGTAGCACTTCTCATTGGTCTGTTAGTTTATAATTGAACCAATCAGAGATGAATTCAAACCAAAAAAGTAGTAAACGTCAAATTAAATTCTGACAAGAGTACTGTCTAGTGGCATACAGTCACTTAAATAATAGTAAATTACACGCCGAGGTGGAAAATGCTTCATTACAGCCGAGCGCTAAGTTAGCTGGCTAAGTTAACTGTAAGCGCGAGGCTGGAATGAAGCTTGACACCGAGGTATGTATACAATTTTATTCACAATCAGTTTGTAAATAATTAAATATCACCAAATTTTATTTAATTGCCTCACATTTTTTGCTAGTTCAATTTCTTGCCTACCGACATTGCGACATTGCAGGTCGGGAAGTGACCACTTCCCACCCTAAGGTTGGGAAGTAAAACAGAAAATAATAAGTTAGCTGTATTATAATTGCATTAAAAGTGCCTTTTATCACAAAAATTTGTTATATCTACTTAATTTAATTCAATTTGACGTACAAAATATATAACCAAGAATACCAACATCTTATAAAAATAAACACTGTTTTTTTTCAAACGCTAGGCGAGAAAATCAGCTTTTCAAGCCGCATTTGAAATATGCAATTGAACACTCGCCTGATGGAAGCGTAAAATAACTATTTTTTTATTCGTTCGATCCCGATTTACTTTCCGCAGAACTAATATCATAAACTACTATTCTTATTTTATTATTATAAATTTATTGAGTTGTAAGTAAAATTTATAGTTGATCATTTTAATAATAATATGAATATAATGGAGTTGGTTTTAGATTTTTAACTTTTAAAGTATTATTTATTATTTATGTTTTAAAAAAATGTTATTTTACAAACGTTGTAGCAAACCATTTAATTTTCTCTCAAGATTAGTTCCGAACAATAAAAAAAATAACATTTGTAAAGTCTATTTCAGAAACAGAGAAAATTGACTCCGAGTTTTCCTTTATCGTGAAATCAAGCGAATAACATTTATCTTTGATTTAGCCTTTACTATTCTTACTGTTTTATGTTATAAAATTTTACCTTTAATGCTGATGGAATGAACTAATGCTATAATTAATTATAAAAGAAAAATATTATTACGTGAAGATGTTAACAGAATTTGAAAATAAACTAGTAAGTTTATTACTTTGAAGAAGTAATAAAACTAAAAATAAATTTTATATATTAAATAACATTTTGTACTCAATTTTACTAAAACGTATTGTAAGTACAAAGAAACACTTTCTATGTATTAGTTATTTTTATGTAATTTCTTATTAAAAATTACTAATACCAAAAATCCTGAGCCTTCCAAATATGCTACTAAAATTTTAAACTATTACTATGCTATAAAAATTACTATTTGGTGTCGAAAATGTAATATCTACTACTACTACCAATAAAAAATCAAGAAAATTGACAAACAATTCACGCCTTAAGCTTTTTCAAGCTAAAGTAAAACTATAAATAGAAAATTTTGTACAAGATAATAAAAATAAACTTAAAAATAAATTTTAAGTAGACAATATAGTATTCAGTATGGTATATTTTTATGTATTGTAAGGCAGCCGTTTGAGTGCAAAAATGCAGAAAAATTTAAAAATGTTTTTTCAAATTACTTTTTAGAAGTCAATATGCTCCCAATGCGGTCGCCCACAAACCGACAGTGGTGTTCAAGAATATTTTTATTTATTTAACCTTCAAAAATTCATTAAAACAAGTGGAATCGTTTGATTAGTAATTTGGTTTTCTTACTAGTCACATACAATTTATAATAATAATTTTTGTAACGTTTTCTTGACTATTTTCATTTTTTTAATCGCTTTGCATATATTTAATTTCACATTTCATACCATTTTTTGTTTTTTTTTAATTATATGCAATCGAAGATAAAAAATAATGGTTATAATATGACCTTCTATACCGTTACTAAAATTTTTATATTATTATTTTTCTTGTCATATTACTAAACTTTTATTTTTGAATGTTATCTATTTTCATAACGCCATATTAGTTTTTATTGTTATTTGTATGTATTTTTTACTTGGCGGTTAAAATTCTATCATTTTAATATTCTGTTTAGTTTTTAAATTTTTCTACAAGAAAATTGCAGGTGGCATATTTTTATCTGTAATTCATGAGATGCAAAGGACCTTCATACACACAGTAATATGCCCGAACTATTAATTGTAAAGTCTACCGTTTAATAATTTGATACTGTAAAGAGAGCAAAATTTCTGAGACAATGTTTCTGAAGATTTCAGACTATTTGCCAAATTATACAACTTAAATACGAGATTACTGCCTACTCTTGCATTTAAATCTTCTAGAAGTATTAGGTGATATATTTATTATATTAGTCCATGCTATATTAGTGGGTATCGTAAAAGGCGATGGATACGTCAGTATTTCCCTTTCGAGAGCATAAACAGCCACTATCGTTAGATTACCTCGTTCAAGTTTGAATTTTACTGTTATTATCCTTTCATTTATGAATTCGTAGTTTCTTATTTGGTTTTACAATTTTCTGTGGATATACAATGTAAACAATATCTTTAATAGTTCTTTTGTATTGCGCTACACCGCTTTCAATTATTACTTAATTTTTGTAACTACGATTTGTCGGAGAGGTGCTTCCAATTATCCATTCTCTTAATTATTGGAAGATAATTATAGATTTTTATTATTCTGCTTATCGGATCGTAGGGTATTTCTAGTTTTCATCTGTAGGATAGGGGCGCTTTGAGTGCTTCATCCGGATCCAGATGAAGCAAAGTTTCTTACAATGTTGTTATTTTTCTTTTCCTTAGTTTTCCTCCGCGCTTGTTGATCGAACCTGAATCCTGAAGACATAAATCGATCTTTTTTTTTTTAAATTTAAAATTTGAAAAGGGGGTAAGCCAACTCAACGCATGTTTATTTTGTTTAATACATGACTTCCACTTTTAAAAATTTTTGATTGTTGTTTATTATTTTTTGAGTTTATCTAAGTAATATTTGTTCTTTGAGACTTTGTTATAGAATGAAGCTGTTTGGAACCGTAGCATATTAGGAGTTATTTCGGCCTCACTATAGTACATAAAGCCTGTCCACAAAAAAAAACCGACCACTTTGAATAGCATGTTTTAAGTACAATTTTTATTGCCCAATGTAAAATTTTATGCTCATTGTGAATAATCTGAAGAACAACGTAAAAGTTTTAGTTTCAGACGATAGTTTGGTTGTAGCATCATGGAGAGTAAACAAGTGAAAAAAAGAATGACAATTTTGTATACGGACTGCAAAAATTCGCGAATATCGCAAAGAGAATTTGTAAAACATTTAAAGATACCAAAATCGACTACTCAAAATGTGCTGGCGAGATTTAAAAATAACTTTAATGTTAAGAGACAAAGTGGTTTCGGTAGAAAACAAGGTTCTGTTAATGTTTACTTAAAAAACGAAGTTTTAAGAGAATTTAAGCTTAAACCGAACACATCGGTTAGGGACATGGTCAATAAAGTCGGTACATCAAAATTAAATGTGCAAAATATTAAAACTCGTGAAATATTAAAACTCAAGAATAGACAGCTAAAACGAGATCGCGTAAATTATACGCCGATTATTTAACAAAATTTAAATGTGTATTAATGAATGACGAAGACTTATTGTAAAGCAGATTTCCGGCAGTTACCTGGACAAGAATTTTATATTGTAAAGGTAGCGCTCAGGTAGCCAAAGAACACAGAACGGTAAAAATTTCCAAATTTCTGAAAAAATATTTAATATGGCAGGCCATTTGTTTGTGCGGCTTAAAATCTTAAAAAAGTATAAAAAGCCGACGATTCTTTCGATGTCAATGCTGTGCAAACTTTAATAAGTAGAATAAAGTGGAAAGTGAAAGTATTTTTTAGGGACACTTGAAATAATTGTTTTTAAATTTTTTTTTGTTATAAGGTACTTTGTAAATAACTTATAATAAATTGCTTTTTAAAATTTCTGCAGTTTTTCGTTTAAGCAGAATAATACAGGTGGTTGGATTTTTTCGTGGACAGTCTTTAGTAGCTGCAAGCTTTTTTCTCTGTGTTTCTTTATCGCTGGTTAGAAAATAAGCATTTAATTAAAATTAAAATAAATTTAAATGATTCAAATCTACTATGTACCTTTAATTAAGTAATGTCGACTACGATATCCTTTAGAGGATAAGGTAAACATTACCTATCTGTAACATTGAAACCTCGTTATTAATGTAATTAAATTTAGGATAACTAAGCTATCGAAACTATCTCTCCAGTATTGCGTAGATAATTATAATTACAAATTTATTTTAAGCTTCTAATATAAAAGCTTCTTATAAAAGGAGAAACACTGAAATTTGACAGTTTTAGATAATGTAGCATTTTTCACCTTTTATATAAAAAAGCACGTAATGTTTTTAGAAAACAAAAATAATTTTATTTAATATATTGGGTTATCTATGGCCCATAGAATAACCAATTTCATGTCAAACAAAATTAAAAACTCGATATAAATTTTAATAAGTAAAGGAAAAACTTATCACTTTCAAAATTTATCTTACATTTTTATAAACTCGAACGTAATCACAAATAATAATATAATTATGATAAATAAGCGGTTTTGTCATAATAAAATCATTTCAAACAGTGGACGATTTAAATTTTGTATAAATTTAAATTAATGGTTTTTTAACATCATGCGACCAAATAAACTTTAAAATATTATCAATTGTTTTTTTTAACGCTTAGTGCTTTTCTTATATTGCGCCAACATTTGTTTTAGAACATTTTCTGTTATAAATTAACTTGTGACAGTTGGGTAAAAAATTGTCTGCTGCTTAAAGGTAGATTCAAAATCAATAATGGCTGATAAATGCTATAAAAATAAGAATGTCGCAAGGAAGCAAATTATTTCGTAACGCAAAAATACCTAGCTAGTTTTTTAACTGTTCATTTAAATCGTTAAACTTTAGTTAAAATTTAACATATTTTAGTTCACTTTTCTTAAGAAGCATTCTGGCAAACTTTGTCTTTTATGATTGTTTAATCCACCACTGCCATTATATTCTGGCATTTAATTGTGTATCTACAATAGCAGTCATGGAAATTGTATCGTGTATTATTTTTTATTTTTTAAAATTGTGTCAAACGATTCAATTTTTAAATTTATATAAATTTATAAATTTTTGATACGATTGTCTTCTCGAGTTTTCGATAGAGCGGAGAGTTCGTGAGCACATTAGCATTGTCGATTCTTTTGTATGACAGAATACATGGCGTTATCTTATACTATAAAAGACTACAACCGGAAGTGAAATATTAATATATTAAGGCTGCTCTTTTAGTACCTTTTTATAAGTTCTAAATGGCTGGACCAATTGACTTGACATTTTGACAGAATGTGTATTAGATTATTACAAACCTTTACGAATATCCTTTTTTGAACAAGTTTTTTGGTTTTTCCAAAAAAGCCAAAAAACCATTGAATTTGAGATCTTCAATTATTTTGTAAATCTCGATTTTTAGAAACTTTTGGCTCAGACAGAATTTTGATATCTTAATTAGTTAAACGTGATTACGACCTAAAGTTCAAATTGCTTCACGTAATTACAATTGACGTGTAGAAAAAGTATATAAATTGAGAAGGGATGTTTTGCATCTCTTACAATTATTCTTATCGAATATAGTAAGCCAGTGATAAAGCATAGTATAATGTTACATAATGCATAAATAAATTATGTACACCGTTACTACTTTTTACTATTTAAAAATGTAGGTATGAATTAAAAATTCTTTTGAATAAAAGGTTTATTGGTTTGGTGTTATGAAAGTTAGTTTAAATTAATTTGTCTAAAAGGGTGAGTATGTACGATGTAGTGTATATACGGTAACAAACAAATATATTTTTTTAAGAATTCTAAAGGTGTACCAGGCAAGTTGACATATTACGTATGTGTGAAATTTCAAAAATCAAAACTTCAAATTTAAAAAATTCCTACTTATATTGATGTTTTAAAATAAAATTTTTTCATCTGTTCAACATAAAATTATAAATTGCTTTGTCAACTTTTAGTAGAAAGATAAATGTTATGTTATGATGTAACCACGGTGTAACATTATACGAATGCTATGACTACCTAAGCACTTTATTTAACCAATATCAAATTTTTTAAGGCAAACAGAATTATTTAAATACAAATATTACATGGGTAACATCCTAAGATTCTATCAAATGTTTTGTTTAGAACGAATTTTCTGAAAGATCGGTAAAATCACACAAATAACATACCCCCTTAAACGAAATACTGTATTTGCACTTGAGATCAAAGGATTCAATATCATCAAAACAAAAGAACACCAATATCAAAAATAGAAAATCAGTTTTATGATTTATGCTTAGCATGTTTTTGGAAAGAAATTCAATAATTTCAACATAATTTTGAATTTTGCTGCTAATATAAATTAATATTAAAACATGGATTACTTGATAAAATTTGAAAATAAATCGGAAGGGTAGCATTATTATAGAAATCTAAAAATTGCAGTCGCCCGACTTCCACATTGTTTCCATTCTTGTTTGAATAGTATTGTAGTAGAAGTTTGGTACTAGATTTCTGCTAGAAATTGCTCCGCACTACTACTCGGAAGAAACTTGAAGTTTAATTTCTTCTACGAAGAAAGTTGAACGTGTAATTCAAACTTGAGATAAATTTATACTTTGCAATATCCACATAAATAAATTTATTACTAATAAAGTTGAAATCAAAATACGCAACATCAAATTTGATATTTACTGCAATCGATACTCTAACATCATTTGATAATCAAGTTTCTATAAAATTACGGTCGCAGCGATGAACCGTGTAACTATTAGGGTAAAGTTCCAAGTTATATGCGTACATATTAATATATACTGAAGGGTTTCAAATGAAATGTCTGAATAAAATGTATCATGAATTTTTATTAAAGATTATAAACGAGATATAATTTTGTTTTAAATAATAATTTTTTATTTTTTTATAAAAAAAAAAAAAAATTTTCTTAACCGGTCCAGTATTAAATCAATAATTTTCTTTCCTACCTTGTGTTTAATTATTTGTGACATCTTCTTTTGCAGTAACAAGTATGAGAGGATAAAATAAAATAAGATATTTAGTATACCACATTCGTACGAGTAGAATTTTTAGGTTTTACTTCGTCTGTAGGTTTAGCAAATATTTGTTAAAACTTTTCGTTCTTAAAAGATATTTGTTATTAAATTGATGAATGAATAGGCAAACTGGGAATCGGTAGCTTTCTATGAGAAAGATCAAAGCATTATCACTAACTGGATCTTATTTTATTTAATTTATCTTAAATTTTTAATTATACTTCAGGAGGAATTGTTTGAGCTTTGAAACCAATTTTAAATCATGTATACTATGTTTTTAATTAAGAAATTAGGAAGTAGAAAGGATAACATAAATTAATGCGTTATTGATGTCATAAAAAATTAGTTGAAAGCGATATCCTAGGTTTTTGGAGTTCTAGTTATCACATTTGCAATAATAGTTTCTAGGTTTTAGTGCTTGACTATGCTTTCATCGCGGCTCGTTTGCTTATTTTTGGTAAATTATGCATTACAATAAACAAAAAATTTATTTTTAAACTAGATTTTATTTTTGTCATTCTGTATACACGACATCAAAATGGTTTAGTTATGAGAATACACAAAAAATGTACACCAAGAATGACAGCTAAAAAAAAAAAAATTAGCCTTCACCGCCTTCACCTTCCCCTTCTCCGGAATCCATTCCTACTTCTTCATAATCTTTCTCGAGTGCTGCTGTATCCTCACGAGCTTCGGAAAATTCACCTTCTTCCATTCCTTCACCTACGTACCAATGTACAAAGGCACGTTTGGCATACATTAAATCAAATTTATGATCCAGACGAGCCCAGGCTTCTGCTATTGCAGTTGTATTAGACATCATACAAACTGCTCTTTGCACCTTTGCTAAATCACCTCCAGGAACCACCGTGGGTGGTTGATAATTAATCCCAACTTTGAATCCCGTTGGGCACCAATCGACAAATTGAATAGTACGTTTTGTTTTAATTGTACCGATTGCAGAATTAACATCTTTTGGCACAACATCTCCTCGGTACAAAACTACACATGCCATGTACTTTCCATGTCGTGGATCACATTTTACAAGCTGATTAGCTGGTTCAAAACAAGCGTTGGTAATTTCAGAAACCGACAAATGTTCATGATAAGCTTTCTCGGCTGAAACTACTGGTGCATAAGTTGCCAAAGGAAAGTGAATACGTGGATACGGCACTAAGTTTGTTTGAAATTCCGTCAAGTCTACATTGAGGGCTCCATCAAATCTTAATGAAGCGGTAATAGAACTAACGACTTGACTTAATAATCTGTTTAAGTTAGTATATGTGGGTCTCTCGATGTCTAAATTACGTCTGCAGACATCATAAATTGCTTCATTATCTACCATAAAAGCACAATCGGAATGTTCTAAAGTAGTATGTGTGCATAATATTGCATTATATGGTTCCACCACGGCCGTAGATATTTGAGGAGCAGGGTATACCGCAAATTCTAATTTTGATTTTTTACCGTAATCTACCGAAAGTCTCTCCATAAGCAGTGACGTAAAACCAGCTCCCGTGCCTCCCCCGAAAGAATGAAAAGTTAAGAAACCTTGGAGTCCTTGGCATTGATCAGCCAATTTTCTTAAACGATCTAATACTAAGTCAACAATTTCCTTCCCAACCGTGTAATGACCACGTGCATAATTATTTGCAGCATCTTCTTTTCCGGTTATAAGCTGTTCGGGATGAAACAATTGACGATAAGTACCGGTTCTTATTTCATCTACTACAGTTGGTTCTAAGTCGATCATTACTGCTCTTGGAACATGTTTTCCAGCTCCGGTTTCGCTAAAGAAGGTCGAAAAACTATCATCTCCGCCACTAAGACATTTATCTGATGGCATTTGTCCATCAGGCTGGATTCCATGTTCTAAACAGTATAATTCCCAGCAAGCATTTCCTATTTGGCACCCGGCTTGGCCTATATGAATAGATAATACTTCACGCTAAAATTAAAATTACGTTTTATTGCTAAGAATGTTTTAAAAATATAAAAATTTACCATTTTATTACGTTGTTGGAGATTAAAATTGGAGAGGTGAGGGCGGTTTGACTGACGCGGCTATTAAAAAAGATGTAATGTGTTGATTATGTTTCCTTAGAAACGAGGCAAATTTTTATGGAAAAGTAACTAGATCATAAAATAAGTTTTTGAGCATTGTTCGTCTAGTGCAAAAAAATGATTGCTAGTTTTCAACTATCGTAAACGTTTCTGTATATAAACCTGATGAAAAAAATTCACTTGCTTATTTGAATATTACTGAATTACAAAATTTGCATATAAAAATTTCCAAATCTTAGTTCAAAAATGTAAAATTTTACCTGTTCACATATCAAGTAGGATTTCGCAAACAGAAGTGACATTTATAGTAACCCTAAAATTATTTGTCATAGAAAATGAAAATTTTTGAATTTCCTACTAATTCATCTTTATTATATAATGCCTGTCTGTTTTCACCTTCAAAGAGAAAAAAAGGTTTTACTATGCCTCCGCTTGTTCCTTATGTAGTACAAGATAGAAAAGGTAAATGCGGTAATGCCACGTGCGATATTAAATTGGAAGAATTAAATGAAGAGAAGTTCTATAAGTCTTGTGAGTGTGGAAAAGAAGCTGAAGATAACAAAAAGAAAAGAGAAAAAGATTCAAAAAAAAATAAATCATGTGAATGTTCGAAAGAAACGGCAAAAAAAGATCAAGAAAAAGATGAAGATGAACGTAAATCTAAAAAAAAGACTTGTTATTGTAACAAGTCACCTCCTAGTTGTATGTGTACATCTAAAAGTAAAGAAAGTAGTTCTGAAAAAAGTAACGAAGAACAAAGTGACGAATGTGTATGTGGAAAGGATTCGGATAGCGAGTCGTCTTCTGCCTCTTCAACTTGTACATGTAAAAGTGACAAGAAAGAAAAATCACGCAAAAGTAGCAAACATGACGAACAAAAAAATGATAAATGTGTTTGTGATAAGCCCTGTCCTAATATTTCCGTTAAATCTAAGAGTAATAGCTGTAATTGTGTTAGTGAATCATCTTGGAGTGCAAAAACGATGCAGCAGTGGAGTAAAAAATTTACTCAGTTTTCGTTCAACAAATATGTGGCTTTCGTTGGAGTTACTACAAAGCCTGCGGAATGTTCAAAAGAACAATTTATTAAACAGTTACAATATCAGCAGCAATCGGGAGATTGTAAAGAGACATGTAAAAATAGTTGCACCGAAGTGGAAGTTAGGCTCAAAATTGAGTCTGAAACGGAATGTGTAGGCGGTAACGAAAGTGATTCGTGTGAAGATGATACTTGTAAAGCTGATGATGATTTAGGTATTTGCGATAGTGATACTTGTAATTTAGATTCCGACAAAAGTAATGAAAAAAAATCAAAGCGAAGTAAAGACCGTAAAAAAGAATCCAAAGAGAAAGAGCGATCAAAATCTTCTAAGAAAGAATCAAAAAAATCTAAGAGTAAGGAATCTAATAAAAATAAATCTAAATCAAAATGTGAATGTGCATCAGAAAAAGATTCGAAGAAAAAGAAATCAAAAGATTCAGATAAAAATAAATCTAAGAAATCTAAGAAAAGCAGTACAAATACATGTGAATGCGGTTCGTCGAAAGAATCACAAACTAAGAATGGTAAAGCCAAAAAATCTAAAAGCGAGACGTCAAAGTCTTCAAAATCTAATAAATCAAAGAAAGAAAAGAATGCAAGCAAATGTGAATGCAGTTCAGCAAAAGATTCAAAAGGTAAAAAGTCAGAGAAGAATGATAAGGCTAAAAAATCTAAAAGCGAGACCTCAAAATCTTCAAAATCAAAGAATGGAAGCGAATGTGAATGCGGTTCAGCAAAAGATTCAAAAGATAAAAAGTCAGAGAAAAAGGATAAAGATAAAAAATCTAAAAGCAAGACGTCAAAATCTTCAAAATCAAAGAATGGAAGCGAATGTGAATGCGGTTCAGCAAAAGATTCAAAAGGTAAAAAGTCAGAGAAAAAGGATAACGCTAAAAAATCTAAAAGCGAGACGTCAAAATCTTCAAAATCAAAGAATGGAAGCGAATGTGAATGCGGTTCAGCAAAAGATTCAAAAGATAAAAAGTCAGAGAAAAAAGATAAAGCTAAAAAATCTAAAAGCGAGACGTCAAAATCTTCAAAATCAAAGAATGGAAGCGAATGTGAATGCGGTTCAGCAAAAGATTCAAAAGATAAAAAGTCAGAGAAAAAGGATAAGGCTAAAAAATCTAAAAGCGAGACGTCAAAATCTTCAAAATCAAAGAATGGAAGCGAATGTGAATGCGATTCAGCAAAAGATTCAAAAGATAAAAAGTCAGAGAAAAAAGATAAGGCTAAAAAATCTAAAAGCGAGACGTCAAAATCTTCAAAATCAAAGAATGGAAGCGAATGTGAATGCGATTCAGCAAAAGATTCAAAAGATAAAAAGTCAGAGAAAAAAGATAAGACTAAAAAATCTAAAAGCGAGACGTCAAAATCTTCAAAATCAAAGAATAGAAGCGAATGTGAATGCGGTTCAGCAAAAGATTCAAAAGATAAAAAGTCAGAGAAAAAGGATAAGGCTAAAAAATCTAAAAGCGAGACGTCAAAATCTTCAAAATCAAAGAATGGAAGCGAATGTGAATGCGGTTCAGCAAAAGATTCAAAAGATAAAAAGTCAGAGAAAAAGGATAAGGCTAAAAAATCTAAAAGCGAGACGTCAAAATCTTCAAAATCAAAGAATGGAAGCGAATGTGAATGCGGTTCAGCAAAAGATTCAAAAGATAAAAAGTCAGAGAAAAAGGATAAGGCTAAAAAATCTAAAAGCGAGACGTCAAAATCTTCAAAATCAAAGAATGAAAGCGAATGTGAATGCGGTTCAGCAAAAGATTCAAAGGGTAAAAAGTCGAAGAAGAATGATAAGGCTAAAAAATCTAAAAGCGAGACGTCAAAATCTTCAAAATCAAAGAATGGAAGCGAATGTGAATGCGGTTCAGCAAAAGATTCAAAAGGTAAAAAGTCGGAGAAGAATGATAAGGCTAAAAAATCTAAAAGCGAAACGTCAAAATCTTCAAAATCTGATAAATCAAAGAAGAAAAAGAATGGAAGCAAATGTGAATGCAGTTCAGCAAAAGATTCAAAATCTAAGGACTTGGAAAAGAATCGTAAAGATAAAAAATCTAAAAGCGAAACGTCAAAATCTGATAAATCAAAAAAGAATGAAAACAAATGTGAATGCGGTTCAGAAAAAGATTCAAAATCTAAGACTTCGGAGAAGGATCGTAAGGCTAAAAAATCTAAAAGCGAAACGTCAAAATCTTCAAAATCTGATAAATCAAAAAAGAATGGAAACAAATGTGAATGCGATTCAGAAAAAGATTCAAAATCTAAGACTTCGAAGAAGGATCGTAAGGCTAAAGAATCTAAAAGCGAGACATCGAAATCTTCAAAATCTGATAAATCCAAGAAGAAAAAAAATGAAAGCAACTGTGAATGCGAGTCAGCAAAAGATTCAAAAGATAAAAAGTCAGAGAAGAGTGATAAAGCTAAAAAATTTAAAAGTGAGACGTCAAAATCTTCAAAATCAAAGAAAGGAAAGAATGAAAGTAAATGTGAATGTGGTTCAGCGAAAGAGTCAAAATCTAAGAAGTCGGAGAAAAATAATAAAGATAGAAATTCTAAAAGCAATGAATCGAGATCTGCAAAATCAGATACATCTAAGAAGAAAAAAAATTCAAATAAATGTGAATGCGATTCATCAAATGAGTCAAAAACTAAAAACTCAGAAAAGAATAATAAAACTAAAAAGGCTAAAAGCGATTCATCGGCATCTTCGAAATCTAGTGCAAAGAATAATAAGAAAGAGAAAAATCGCAAGAAATCGAAAGAATCGACATGTAACAAAAGTGATAGTGAATGCAAAAATGATGAACCACAATGTGTAATATTAAAAAACAACGTTTGCGTCAATAAAGAAAATAAACAGAAATTCTGCCTGAGCAAGAAGAAATCACATCCAGATGCTACTTGTTGGTATTACTTTTGTGAAGGACTACATAAATATCCACTCGAAAATAGAGATAATCAAGAGGATGAAAAACTAATAAATTTATTTTTAACCAAAGTTGTGCCTAGCAGCACAACCTCTTTTAATGAATCTGATACTTACATCACAAATTTTAAATCAAAAATTCCAGAATTTGGTGATATAAATGCACATAATTTTTCTGCTTCAGATGACTTTTTATGGAAACGTGAATTATCGTTTTATTCAAGTAATTCATCAATTTCAATAAGCGTGGAAGAAAGTAAAAGCAAAACCGTATTTGTTGCCTCACCTAAAATATCGATGATTTCTTCATGTATTGAGAGTAACTTAGATCAAAATCAACTAATTTTGAATACAAAGTCAGCAAAAAAAAGAAAGAAAAGTACTCTATCTCAACGCGAATCACCTCTGCGTTTACCTCGGGAAAGTATTTCTTCGGTTCTATCTTTTTATATGCTCCAAAAAATACAAAAAAATGAAAAGAAGAATCCAGTTGTTAAAAAATGTAAGAGCAAAACTTCTATTAAAGATATAAAGATATTTTATGAAACTGAAACCAGAAAACTTGGAGAAATTAATATTGCCAACAGTATTTTTCAAAAAAATGGTAAGAAGCATGAAAAGATCAGTAAAAAACGTTCGGATCAAAGTATAAGCACAGATTTAAAAATTAATTTGATTGAAACTAATGCACATCAGAAAAACTATTTGTCAACCTATCCAAAGAAAGCTAAAACAAATGTATCTGAAAATAGTCAAGATGTAACAACTGAAAACACTTTGATTAGTAGATACGACGAAAATTTAAACTCAAAATCTATTACGCAAAAAGTTTTAACAAAGTGGGATAAAATTCAGTCATTTTTGCAAACTCAAAGACCACGGAAAAAATATAAAGGCAAACATCATTCGCTTCCGGTTTCTAAGACGTACGTGCAGAAACCCAATACAACTAGCGAAAAACACAAAACACATCACAAAAGGGATAAAATTACAAAAGATCATACTTCGCAAAAGGAATACGTGTGCAGTCAAAATCTTGAGTCTATGCATAATATGGAAGAACTGATAAAGCAAAAAATGAATGAGAAAGTTATGAATTTACAATATTCCGATGAGAACAAAAAATGGTCTTCCGTTAAAGTGATTGGATATCCTACAAAATCTAGAACAACATATAAAGAAAATGCCTTTAACTTAGATTCAAATCATTCGTTAACAAAAAATTTAAAAAATGTGTTCCATAAAAAACCTCAGAAATATGTAATAATGGAAAAATCATCGACTACAATAGAACCGCCGATTGTTAGTAAAAATGATAAAACGCGTGACCAAACCTGTAGCAACTACTGTAACATCAATCCACAACAACATGTCATAGAAAAAATAAAAAATAGTTATGAGCCAACTGAAACTACGTTGTTGAACAAACTTCGAAACGTTAATAACGAATGTGTCTGTTTTTCACAGTTTAACAAATTTTTGTAAAGTTCTTCTGAAAATTAATAAATGGAAAATTAAATTAAGTTTTAATGTAAATAACATTTCCTGTATCCCTTAATTATGAATTACAAATACTACAAGGGTTAACTTTTCTGAGCTTAGGCGACAACTTTCAGGACAAATTCTGTAATTAAATAATTTCCATAAAGCGCTCTGCTCCTTTAGAACGGATGCAGTTAATTCATATTCACTTTTTTATAAAATAACAATAAAATATTTAATTCGAGCCCTTAAAATGATATAATTAGGTTTTCGCAATTTGCTCATCATAAGTTGTTTAGTTAAAAAGTAATTAATTACTGGAATCTTTATCCAAAATATTATTACTTGTCTAATGTAATGAAATTCTGTAATCCTGTTACCAAAAATCTTAAGAGTTGTGTCCGGATATGATGTTTTAAGTTCGGTTTCTTTTATTTTATTAAAAAGATTTTTTCTTTTGTAGCTCAGATAAGAATGAAATTTTTTTCGTATCTAAAAATAGCCAACACTTGACATTTCGCATTTTAGTAATTTTTTGCTAAAATGTCAAAATAAAATAAAAACGAATTTAAAGAAATATGAGTATTCGTGGAAAAAAAACAATTTTAAATTAAATTTAGTTTATCTACTTCCGTTACGTAATAGCTCACTTTATACACTAATTTGAGTTACATAATGAGCTACTTCCACATCGGTGTTGAAAATAAATTTATTGAAGAACCGCACGTTTACCGACATTACTTTTTAAATAAAACGTTAACAGTTTTAATAGTTGAATTATCACGGTAATAAACAAATTAATACTTATATAATATAATGCCGTACGTTTAATTACAAGTTGCTTAAATTAGACAGATTGAATACATTATTTTATTAATTAAAATGTAATATGAAAAACGACTCTTGTTATCATTTTACAAGTATCACGCTCGTTTGATAATGAGTTACTTTCTACACTGATCATATAAACTACTATATTTTAAATCGTTTAAGTACCAGTGGCGGTCCGTGAGTAAGTAATTTGGGGAGACTGGAAGTCTGAAGTATTAAAAAGTACTAATAACAGTAGTTACTTATTAGCTATGTATCTAAATAATGTACATAATAATTCTTGAGTTTAAAACTCAAGTTACACTCTGTTAAATAATTTTGTATCGTCTTAGATGTTCCTTTAAATATTATTGATAACAAAAAATGTTCTTTAAGTAACTTCTCTTCTTGTACAAGTAGTTCTAGTAATTCAAGATAATTCTCTTTGTGTAAAAATTTGTTATTTTTTGGATGTCTACGAAAAGCAATTTCTTGCTTACCCAAAAAGCAAACAACATGGATTAAACGTGTCAGATTTATATCGACTTTTTCACTATGATTTAGGGCAGCAAGTCGTAGACTTTCTGATAGAACATGTTTAATTTTTTATTATTTTATACATAATATGTATTGAGTGATATTGGTGTAAAATTTCCGAATATCAAACACACTTGCTTGATTGGTGAGCTCTGGTGTGTGGAAGCAGTCAGGCTTACTCGGGGTCTCCGATTCAAAAAGTTTGTTTCTTCCATAATTTTAATTACTTTAATTACTTCTTCTCGGAAAATTATTACCAAGATTCAATTTTAAAAATATCCGTTCCAATTTAATTTAAAATGGTAACCTTAAATTTTATGATACCGGTCCACAGTCCGGCTTATCAAACTGCGTTGTCATTCCTTTAATAAATTTTCATACAATATATAAAACATTATTTAATATAACTGCAAATTAATGATTTTCAATAAAAAAAATAGCTCATCCAATAAAAATCTATTTTAATAATCAAAAAAAAATCAGAAAACTTACAAAATCAAAATCTTAGCTGCGGCCACTTTTGGCCAAAAATACTCTCATAACAAAATTCGAATTAACAATATTCGTATAAAAGAATTCAATTGTAAAAACTATTCGCACAATAAAAACTCCAGATCGGTGTAGCAAAAATCTAGGCTTTCACCATTTTTGCTACTTTGGTAAAAAAATTGCCCCACTCCATTCAAATTTAGAACTCAGAAAATATTAACAAAGCATCGGGGGCAGTTAAATCGCTTCCTAACACGACAGTATATTCAAAAAATCTTGGTCGTAATTTAGCGACGCGCACGTAGATTTCCGACGGTGTAAGTTTTAAAAATGTGTTAAAAATTGAAAATGTTTCGGCCAAGACTGTATAAGCCTTTTTTATTTTCATAAGTTCTTAAATATAAGTATTAAATAATTCCTTGTCAGCAAAAATAAAATTGTAATTTATAATATATTATTTATATTATAATATATTATAATGTAATTGTAGTATATTATTGCGACGCCAATTGTATGGTGTGGTAGACAAAATGACGGAAGATGTTTTGTAATCAGTAAATAAAAACTGCTATAATTATTGTACATTTTGCTACATTTAATTTTTGAGAATGTTATGTAAATCCCATGAAATATTGAAATTAGGTTAATTTACAAATATTGTAGTTTTTAATTATAACAAATGCTTTTATTTTTAATTTTTAATTTTACATAAAAACGACTTAATCTTAACATATTTATTAATTTCCTACTAACAATAAATAAAATTAATATTTAATATTTTCGAACAAAGGTTCACTGCAAGTTATTGTTCAAATGTATACAAAGCGTATTCTGAAAGGATTTATTTTATACAAGAAATTATTATATTATAAAACATTTAAAATTACTTTGTTTATGTATTATGTTATTTTGTTTTAATATAAATGCTTGCTTCGTTCTTGATTTGAAGTAAAAATCTTTCACTGTAAGAAAATGTGCTGCTCCCACACGTACAAAAAATCAATATAAACTTAAAATATCTTCTTTGTAACAGTTCGGAAATGACAACTTCGTATAATACGAAGGAGACTTTCTAAAGAGCTAATACCAGCTAATACAGCTCGGAAAATTATTATATTGTAAATAACAGATAATCGAACAAGTAAATAGATTTAAATGATCCCAGGAAATTTGTACGAAAACATTTGTAGGGAGGAAAATTATAGGAAAACTTTTATAAGAATAAATAATTGATTATAGAAATTATATTTATAGGAATAAATCATTCATAAAATAATTTTAATTTTACTTTATTTTCAATATTTATAATACTATATTATATATTTTAAACTTCAATAATTTTACCAAATTAAAATAAACTTATGTTCTTTTAACTTTCTGAATTCTGTAACAGGTGTTTACCTATATCGGTAACAAATTAAATACAAATATCGAACCTTTTTTTTGTACAAATATTTTCGTTTATTCCTGGAAATAGCTTTGCTAATTAGTTGATAATTTAAATAAATTGATAAAATTTGTTAATAAATGTCTATTAATAAACAGACTCGGTAAAATGAAATAATTGTATGGATTTGTAAAGGGTGTTTTAAAATTTCGACATACGAGGTATCCTAATTAATAATTTTTTAGAATTTATACAAGTTTGTCTTTGGAAAACAAATGTACTAAATGGTATACTAAATGGGTAAAGAATTTCTGAGTAAATCTCTACCATGATTAGATTACCCTCAACTAGCTCATCGAAGATGGGGTGATTCAATGTATTAGATAGAGTTCATTTTGGTTTTATTTGTTGCAGTACACTTAAAATATGAGGGAAATCTAACAGTAGTGGTGGGAGAAAAATTGTGAAAATCAAAGAACATACGATCGAAAACAAAGATTTTACGAACATAGTCAGAATAGTGTTACGAAAGAACATCTAATTATATTTGATGACTAATGTATGACGTCGTGTATGATGAGTCAAACATGATGAGTCATGCATGATAACAGCATTAGTCATTCAAATATCGCTGAATGTACAATCTAGAAACGCACAGAAGTGAATAGAAATTCCTAGAGAGTTATGGAATTTTCGAAAAGGTTGGGGCGATTTCTAGTGACAAGTTAATTCCAGTTTGAACGGGCAAGTGTTAACATAAATATGTGAAAATAAATAAAGTTAAGTGATAAACAATATACCGAGTATTTAAATAAATATAGACTTAGTGTTAAATAAATTATAGTGTAAATAATTAGTGTTAGTGTTAATCTCTGTATATAATTGTATTGACCCTTTAAAAATAAATAAACGTTCTAATTTTCGTTACAATAGCTTAAATAAAGAAGCAGTAGATACTCGCAGTTGATGTGTTATCCAGAGAATTTACCTATTTCGCAATGCAGTTGCACCCGAAAACTAACATCGGAAGTTGACAAGATAGGTAGTTTGCTATCTTTTGAGTAAACGGCATACTTATGCTCTAAATAAAACTTGTTTCATAAGTTAAAGGATTAATTCCCTGTATATTATCGTATATATTTTTTATTGTATATAAAAACGCCTTCTCTTGTTGGTGAAGAAATTATCAGCCATCCTGTTCTTACCGTTACTCTTTTTCTGGAACCACCCACACGTCCTAGTAAGGCATATAAATTTTCTCGTAATGTAGATTCTGTATTTGCATTTTCAGCAGTTTGACAACTTTCGAAAATCTTTGAAGATGTTTTAAGCATTAACTGATTAATTAATTTGATAATTGACGTTAAGCAACTTGGTCAAGTGTTTAGTATTCCCAAGTGGGGTCTCCAGACTTTTATGATTACCAATTAAATCGCGATATTTAATATTTTCAATATTATGTGATAATAATTTTGTTTTTTATTTTTGTTTCTATAAATAATAATAACTTACTAAAATAAACAAACTAAACAAAATATTAAAATTCAATAATTCATTCATACATACTACTAACTACCACACTATCAACTTAAAAATTCATTTTTTAGGTTAATTTTCTATTATAATAAATTACCAATTCAAAGTTACTAACTAATTCAAGATTTAATAAAGCAAATATTTAACTTACTAATACATTTGATTTGATCTGAAACTACATTTGAAATTATAAAATCAACATAATATATTTGTATGTATTTGTATGCATGTATGTACATAAAACAAACTGTTAGACTTCATCGCAGTAAATCAACAAAACCTTTCAAATAATCCAGTTCACGTAATTCAACAAGAATAATGTAAATAAAAAATAAGCTTTACAAACTTGATTTAAATTTAAATTTCTAAAACGGTGGATGTTTAAAATGATAGAAGAATATATAACAAGTTATTGATTCGTGAAATTATGAAAGACTGACTTCATAATATGTAGCATAGAATATTGTAAATTGTGCTAATTAATTTTATATCAGAAATTTGATACCCCTAATATCTATTCATGAGTATTCGAATCTAAGCTACTCCCTAGTAAATAATTAGTGTTGTCTTTCGCATTTTGCGGTAAGCTAATATATAAAAGTAGACGATATTTATGTCTGATGTTTGAAACCCTCTCCAGATTGACCAAGTTTTTTGTTAACCTAAAAAAAAATTCATATCGTTTAAAAGGAAGTTATACCAAGAAACATTGTTCGGTAAATAAAAAGCTGTAAACCAAATGGTTGAATATGTGAAAAAGAGAAAATTACGACTTTTAAAAACAAAGCGAAGCGAAATAGGTAAAATATAAGCAAATATCAGCCAAAGAGGGGAAAAACCAAGAATGATAAAACAGTTGGTTACTAAAAGACATTTTTATATGATACATGAAGAACTAGAAAATACGTACCTACCTTATTATGAAATCAATAAACTATTAAAAAATTATTAATATCTTATTTTGATATATTAAAAGAAACACTTAAAATTGTATTTTGCAGATTGATACAGTAAATTTTAAATTAAATTTGATACAATCTAGACTAGTTTTTTAATATTTAATTAATCACAATTTAATTACTGAACACGAAAGTTATTAACGCGAATCGGAGCTATTTTACTGCTTGATTATTAATTAATTTTCCACATTCCTAAAATAATTAGAAAATGTGGTAACAAAATTATTTTTAATAAAAGTTATAAAGTAAACAAGAGCATAGCAAGCGAATGTGTACTATGTCATGATTAAAACATCAAAACGTACTGTTACTGTTACATTGGTAAACTACTGTTTGATTAAACAAAAAAAAAGAAAATTTAATTCTAGTACTGTGTGGGTTTTGAGCATACAACATACATAAATACACGCACGATAAAGTACTTGACGATTTTTTACATTTTTTTTTTTTTTATTTAACTCAATAATAATTTACAATCTATCCTGTTGGATAATAAGTAATTAGTTTGACATTATAATTTTGTTATGTAAGGATTGCCCAATGACGCGTCAATTTATCTATTTTTGACTGGTATTAGTAGTGGATAACTTATCAGGAATAATGACTAAAGTTTATTGGTTGCACTGGCTGTAAAAATAATTAAAGTCTATTTAACCAATCACTAATATTTCGTCGTTTTAACCTGATGATGTTGTTGATTCGAGTATATAGTTTTTTCACTAGTTTGTTGGGATGAGCACTAAGTCTTACATGGTATTTTTTACTAAAATTTTTAATTTTCTCCTTGACGGTGGGTATCTAAAGATCACGAAGGATTACTTTGTTTGGAACAAACCATGGCGCATCGGAGATCATGTGTAGTGTTTTTGATTGGAATCTTTCTAGAATTTCTACGTTGGAGTTAGATGCTGAACCCTATAGTTGGATTCCGTAAGTCCATACTGGTTTTATTATTGCCTTGTAAATTAGGAGTTTGTTTTCGATAGTCAACTTTGAGTTTCTACCAATTATCCAATAATGTTTACTTAATTTTAGACCTAGTTGTTTACTTTTAGTGAAAATGTGTTTGGGCCAGGTTAGTCGTCGATCAAGATAAATACCTAAGTATTTCGTATCTTCGGTTTGCGGTAGTTTTTGGTTGCTTAATCGTACTGGGGGGGGGGGGGGCATGTTTCTTTTCGTAGCGTAAATGTTACATGAACCGATTTACTTTCGTTGGCTTTTATTCTATATTTTCAAAGCCATATTTCAATTTTGTTCAAGCTATCTTGTAGTATTTCTGATGCTACAGAGGGAACTTTGTGTGCAGCTAGAATTGCAATGTCGTTCGCAAAGGTAGCTGTTGTGGTGTTTGAACTTGTTGGCAGGTCTGCAGTAAAAAGAAGGTAAAGTATAGGTCCCATTACGCTTCCTTGAGGGATTCCTGACTTGATCGGATAAATCGTCGTGTTATCATCCTGAAATCTGACACGGAAATGTCTGTTTGTCAGATACGATTTTAATATCATGTAGACGTTATCTGGTAACACTTTTCTTATCTTGTACAGAAGTCCAGGATGCCATACCTTGTCGAACGCTTGGCTAACGTCAATAAAGACAGCAGAACAATAGTTTTTCTTTTCAAAATTTTCATTTATTTTTGCAGCTAGTCTATGGACCTGTTCTATTGTAGCATGCTCATGTCTAAACCCAAATTGGTGTTCTGGAAGAAGATGTTTTTCTTCTAAGATTGATTTAAATTCTTTTAGAAACATTTTTTCGAAAAGTTTGGATAATATTGGTAGTAAACTAATTGGTCGATATGATTTCACGTCTTCGGCAGGTTTGCCAGGTTTGGGAATCATAATTATTTCTGCGATCTTCTATTACCTTGGGAAATATCCTGTTCTTTGTATGGCATTAAATATCTGCGTAATAAATTTTACATCATTTCGTGGAAGTTCTTTTAATATTTTACCATTTATGAGATCATATCCAGGTGCTTTTTTGATATTTAATTCCTTTTTTATCATCGATGTTATTTAATTTATCTTAAATGGTTTTATTGGTAGTTCAATTTGGCCTGGAATGTCTAAGTACTGATAAATTTCTTTGTCTTCTTCATGCATATATAAGATTGGAAAGGTTGGAAAACTTTTACGAGATGTCTAGCAAATAACTCAGCTTTCTGTTTTCCGCTTTTAGCCCAGCTTCCATCTTCTATTCTTAATGAGGGTACCACTGTTTGTGGTCGATTTAACTTTTTTGTTGCCTTCCATAAAGAATAATCAGTTGCCTCGGTTAAAGTTAAGTTTTCTTCTTCTTCTTCTTCTTCTGCACGTGGTAGGTTGTACTGACTCGTTACGTCACCCTTGATCAGAAAGTTAGGCTTTCTAAGTAGTTTTTTATACAATTATTTTTGTCTTCTTGTAATAGGTGCTTCAATTCTTTGATTGCTCCGTTAAGTTTAAAGTTCAGATTTTTACATAAGAATAAAAATCCCCTACTATACTACTTTTGTTAAAATAATTATCACAAAAATACAAAAGCAGTAAATTAAATTTGATTTTTTATTTTTTTTTACTTTTAAAATATATGTTTATATAAAGTTAGTAGAAAACAAACTGCATATCATAAAATTTTGAAATTTTAGTATGATTTACAGAATTTTGTATTCTTCATCGACTTGTTTTAACGGCATTAAATTTTATCAATAATTTTTTGAATTACTTATAAAATACCAAAATCAGTGGCGAGAATTTTTTACCAAAATAGTTTTAAACGCAATAATCAGTAATTGAACAATTTTACATTTATTATAGAAAAATTAAATCCAACAATTTTAAAATACAAGAATATTTGTTTCGATTTATCCTGTATTTTGTACAGATTGTAATAAAATTGTTCCGCTAAAATAATCTACTTTAAGGAGAGATTAAAGTTTAAATTTTATAATTGTGTAACAATAAAGCGTGTTTAAAGCGTGTAAATCAAAAATAAAACACTTTTAATGATAATATACTTAGTAAGTAAACAGAACACTTTTGGACGAATGGAATTTGTAAATTTCACGTCCACGCGAAATTTTAGACTTTTAGGCCGTTTAGAAGTGTCCGAACATTTCAACAGATAGACACTCATTGCTTTTTATGGTATATTAAAAAGAAGGAACACAAATGAAATGAGCAAATGTAACTTTTACAATTTATTATTGTCAAACCACTTTGCAAAAGCATTTTTCAAATCTGACAGTTTCTTTATGCAATTTTCATCAAATTTATTAGTTGCATTATGTTGAATACAAACTTAGCAACTTAAAATATAAAAATTTTCAGTTTATATGATTTTCATGAAATTTATGTCATCATAAGTTATTAATCAATCATTTTTAATTGCCTTTTGTAATACAATCCAATAAACCTCTCTAATAAAAAAAAATTTAATTGACATGTAGATTCCACATATTGTATTTTTTAATTTACATTTAAAATACCACATATTTAATATTTTCTCATATTTTAAGAAAAATAGGCAAAACTATAAATCTACATTTTTTAAATATACCATAAAGAAATACCAAACTCAATAATTAGTTTATAAGTGCTAAGAGCAACAAATTTAAAATTTACAAAATTCCAAATTTAAAAATATCACCGACAACGGCTTAACAATCTAATATAATATGCAAGTGCCAGTGTGATTTGCCTGAGTGAGTGGATTAGCAGAGGCCCGGCAGCGAACGGAACATCTCGAAACGTGAACGCTTTAGTCTCAAATAAATGAGCTTCTATTTAATATAAATAAACTTACGGAATTTTTTCAAAAAAGAAAAAACTAAAAATCATATTTTGGTTAATTTTAGAAATATTAAAATGTTAAATATATTAGTAATACTTTAAAAAGCATTATTTTAAACAATTTATTTGTTTAATCAGATCTTGGAAACTCTTTTTGTATATATTGGTTCAATATCAAGTAAATTTAAAAGTAAACAAGTTAATTAAACGTTAAATATAATTTTATTTATTTATATTTTATAAACGTTAAATATAATTTTATTTATTTATATTTTATAAACGTTAAATATAATTTTATTTATTTATATTTTATAAGCTTTCGATGAGTTGTGTCATCTTCGTCAGAATAATAACACGTTATTATTATTCGTTATTATTCTGACGAAGATGACACAACTCATCGAAAGCTTATAAAATATAAATAAATAAAATTATATTTAACGTTTAATTAACTTGTTTACTTTTAAATTTACTTGATATAATTATCACAAGTTAAAAATTAATATATTTATATATTGGTTCAATCCTAAAGAACAATTCCATGTAAAACATTTTTAGAAATCTCACGAGATTTGAAAATATTTTCTTTTTGAAAATAAAGTACGGTTACACACAAGCTCTTTCTGTAATAACTTTAAAGTTATCTTTCTATGAGGACAAACCTCATCAGTATCGGTCGTGACTGGATTAACGATATTTAGTTTGTTAAAGCTAAATTGACTAACAATAATATCTGATAATAAACGGACCAGTTTCCAGTTATCTTCCATTTTCTTTCTTGTCCATTTAGTTCTCAATTTCTTTAAATTTTGTCTAATTCTGTATAAAGAATTGTACTAGTCTAGTTGGGATATTATTGCTTTATGTGTGACCAACTAGGAGTTTTCCAATACCAAATCCAATAAATAAGAACAAATTAATATAAACACGAATTATTGAATGTATATTTAGGTTTACTATTATAAAATATTAAGTTTTAGAGTAAAATTAAATTAAGGAAAAGATATGCAGGCGATGTTTTTTGCATTTGCGATGGTACTAATAAGCAGGAATCAAAATATTATATCGTAATAAATACAATATATCGGTAAGGTAGTAGGTTTTAATCAATCTAATTAATTAGTCGGCTGTGTTACCCAGGGCCGTAACTAGGTAAGGCTGCGCCCTTGGCAAACCTGTAAAGTTGCGCCCCCCTCCCCAACCTCCGTCGTGATGGGCCGGCAGGGATGATCCGGGTGTCGCCCCAGAAAAATTAATAAAACAATTATTGATCATTACGCAATTAATAACACATTTAATTTCTTCGGTAAACATATATTATGTATTTTTTATAAATTGGAAAAATAATTTTGTTTTGTTATTAGGCTTTTCGAGGTAATTTATAAATATTAATAAAAGACACTTTCCTCGAGAATTATATATTTGATGTGAACATGTTTCGACAGTCATTTTCGCCAGCACATCCTATAAGATTTAATCTTATTAAACTAATAAAATGTTATAGTACATTATAATATTATTATTTAAAAAATTGTTGAAATTATTATATTAAAATTTAAATAAATACTAATTATTTATTTATTGACAATTTGTCAAACCTCAAATAATTACTTATTACCGCTTCAGCTTGTTTCAATTTTTGATGTTCTGCTTCAACAGAACTACAGGTTTTTAGCCCAATTTCTAGTTCTTTCCATGCGACATAACAATTTCGGTGAGGTATCGATCTTTCGTGATTGACAATATGCGGGTTTAAATGTTTCCAATCACTAAAACCCTCTTCCATGTTACTGAAAGCTGATTTTTTTCTTTTTATCATATTTTGAAAAGAGAATACAAGGAAAACAAAACAAGGCGTTCTTAGACTGGCTGTACAACATCCATTGCCTCTTTACCTTTTCTCCGTTTGATAGGATTTTATAACACCATTTCTGAGAAAAGTGTCGCCCATCATCTGCACAAGTCAATTGTTTGAGGGCCTCGTTCTACTAGTTTGCAACGAATCTTGTCTGATCGAAAATTTTTTGGTCATTTCTTGGGATCTTCGTAGTTTATTTCTATTACCACATCATTAGCATTCGATGCATCATTGTCATCATATGTATAAGACGTGTACTAGGACTTTCAAGATCAGCAGGATGACAGTGTATTGTGGAAAGACGCTCAGGATCACTTTGTTTTTCAAAATCATCAATCATGCTTATATTTACTTCCATTGGAGTTATCTGGCTGTGGTTGTTTTCTGAAGCCGTCTTATTCTTGCTATGTTGTTCATCACTTTCTATATCACTTTCTATTTTCTTTTCTTCGTTGTCTTTTCCTTCTTCTTGAAGTACATTGCTATTGCCAGGTCTATCACCATCATATACTTTTTTTTCGTTATTTCGCAGCCAACTTCCAAGCACCGATGCTAATTTTTTGTTATTTTCTTCCTTTTGTTTTTAATTTTTTTAAATGCACTTCCAAAAGGTTTTTTTGAACCCATTTCTGAAACCATAAAGTGCGTAAAATCATGTATTAAAACATAAAAAGAATGAAATGCGATAATTTTATTTTTACTGTAAATATCAAAAATAATAAAGAGGCTTTCTATTCTATCTATTCTATTTTATATGAGAATGTCGAATAATGAGGGTTCTACAGTAAATTTCAAAATTTGGCTTCTCCCGCAAGAAAAACTTATGGGCCCATAATAAAATTGTATTTTTTATTAAAAAAAAAAAATAGAAAGTATAATAAATATTTATTTCTTAAAATAGAAAAATAAAATTTTCTTAAATTGTATTAAACGAAAACTAAAGGCCAATTTCATAATAAAAGTTAAAAGGGATTTAAAATTTAAAATGCATCTTAAAACAAAACTGATGCCATTAATGGCTGCATTTGTTTCAATTATTATCTCTTTTTTGCAGCACCGCTGGTGTTGCTTAATTTACAATTAATTTATTTTCCATTCTGATACTCTAAAATATAATTAACGCAAATTGATAACTAATCAAAATCGATAAAAATTGTTTGTCACACTTTGGGCGCAAATGATTTTGCAAATTAGAAAAATGATAATTGCAAAAACGAATTTTTTATATCGCGACGAATAATTACTTATGTTAAAATTCTTTATTAAAACAAAAAATTATTTAAATCGAAATCAAAATAAAATTAAATAATATGTTATAATTACCTGATTATAGTTTTTAAATAGGTGCCACCGTTGATTGTACAAAATAAATAATTCACTAATTCACTTTTCAAAATTTTCTCACGAACAAGTAAAAGGTCTATAGTATTCGAAAGTAAACTTTTGTATAAAATAAAATTTCAAAAAGATCCATTGTACCTAATATACCTCAAAATATGCTTAAAATAAATTCAAATTATATAATAAAATGTCCAGATATGATTTGCCTAATTTTTTCCAGAAAAACTACTTTGCGAAAATCAAGACATATTTTTACGTAGTACACCGACAAAGTACTATAAGAATAACCCGATTTAAGAGTAGTTTTTATTACTGTTTCTCTACTGTTTACTGTTTATGGCAGACAGCTGATAGATAAACAAATAAATAACTGAAATGTTTTCATAAATGTATTTTTAAGAAAAAACTGAAAGATTTTTAACAGTTACAAAATCTAATCTCAACGTAGAATGCTAAAATTTGTCTTAAAAATAATTGTTTTGTTAACCATACCTATAAAAATAAAACTATATACAAAATTGTTATTTTGGAGCTTCTTACGTTTTTGTGTTCTTCTTAATTTCTTAACAAAATTTCTTATTAAAAAAATGATAAATTTTGCGCTCCCTTTGCAGTTGCGCCCTTGGCGGTGGCTCCACTCGCCACCTCCTAGTTACGGCTCTGGTGTTACCTCAATTCTATCAATTAATTTTCCCACAATCTAAAAAAACTTCTTATAACTTTTGTCATAGTAACGTTAATGGGAACTCAAATCATAATTTAGATAATGCTCTCATAATATTATATTTCTACTTATTGTTCTCTTTTTACTGTTTATTAACTTTTTATTTACTAATAAACAATTCTTTAATTATTATTATCTCGTTAATACAAAACATATTTCAAAGAAATATGTAACATGCAAAGTTTCATTAAGATTGATTATTAAATTTCAAACAAATGTACATAGTAGTACATATCATATACTCTGAAAACTTAAACTTGTTATTAATATTCTTGAATAGAAGGATCACATATCTACGTATGTAGTTCTAGTTTAACATGGAATTTCAGAATTATGAGGGAATTCCAACTTATTTTTAAATATTATGTTAATTCAGAGAGAGTTGAATAATTTCTAATTCGATATCTACCGAAAACTCACAATCACTAACCAAGACGTAAAATAATACATTATATTATAAAATAATACATTCGAAAAACAATACACAGTGATAAGCATAGAATTGATAAAAGTAGAGTGTACACAATAATGAAAAAAATTATAATGATAGATATTTAGGAAAAATAAAGAGTATATTGTCAAAATATAAAATTATAAATTATATCTTTTGTAGGAAGAGCTGATGATGCGACGATTAGTCAAAACCAGGTATTGTTCAATTAACATAAATAAATTACTTGAGAAAAGTGTACCTTTATTTGCTTTATTTATAATTATTTTCGAGGGATCCCTAATTAAGTACCTAATATAAATTAGGATATTATTATATTTAATTAATAATTAATTATTAATGATGATACTTAATACAATATTGGTCTTGAAATCACACTATATTAGCCGAATCATGTAATAGAGCTGCGGTTTCTCATTTCCTAGCCTACCGAATCGAAATGTGCATACATGTTTGACTAGATTTGAATGAATAGAAGTTGTAATTACTTCCCATTAACAAAATAAATTTAATTAAATTAAATTTTTAATTTAATGGTTTAATAGTTAAAGTGATTCCACAAATAATTTTTAAATTATTTTATTAACCTTTAACTCTCCGATCAGAATCTCTGTGCACCAAGCAACAATTTTTTTAAGTAACGTTTATACGTTATTTAAATAATGTGGAGTTTGCACAGACTATAACTGATCTGTTGAATACTTTTGCAATTTATTATATATAACTTTAGTTGCAAAATTAACTAGCGCTGAACTTTGCATTACGGGAAAGCTCACAAATGAAAAGAAGCCTAAAAAAGATACCCAAAAATTAGCTTTTTAAAGTAATGTTGTGTTCATGTTGCTTATTCAAACGAATGTTGTATGACAGTCAGAGTTGAATAAAAATGTTAAGAAATAATTTTTATGGCACTGCTGATATAGTGTCCATAAATACTAAACTAATTTATTGTTAAATTTATTGCTTACTTTGTCGTTTTGCAAAAATACAAATTAATTTTAATTTATTTTATGCTCGTTCGTATTTTATCAAAACTGATCCAATTAACAATTTAATGGTTAATTTTGTTTTACGTAAAAGTTTTGTTTCCGAATTAAAATCTTCAACTTTTTATTTGAGATAAGATTTTTTAATCAAAACACAGATTATATATTACATTTTATGACGTGATAACGTTTTATAAATTGATATACCGGCTGCACGCACGAAAAATTGTCACGTTCCGCAAGCGAGAGAGAGGCACGATCGGTTTTGCATCATACCTAGACATCATTTGAATTATAAAATGCCATTTAAAAAAACTTGTCCGGCATGAGGTTCGATCTCGCGATCACCAAATGAAGCAATTATGTTTCATACACATAACGCACTAACCTACTGAGGGTTAATGTAATAACATAGTTTTAATTCGTATTATCTGTTACATAAACATAATTCAATTTAATTCATAAAAGTATGCAATTTTTCATCAATGTTTTCTTATGACGTTATCACGTAAAATTATCGTCCGTAAACCGACTTTACAGACAACCCGCGAGTGCCACGTGTTTTTAGGTTTTATCAATATTATCGTTATCGTTTGATTTTTTTATTTATTTTTGGAAATAGTACCTACATAAATTTTTTTATAATGTTTTATGTGAGCCCAGAAATTGTTTAGGTGGACCAAATTTTGAAGTTCTGCCACTTTAGCAAGCATTAATTGCTATACTTGTTTTCATTTTGTTTCAGGCTGAATGCAGAGCAAAGCAGATTAAATCTCTCCACAAGTGTTACAGCCTTATTTGGTGAATATGCCTGCAGGAGGGAGAATTTCTGGGAAAGTATCTGGGATTATTTCGAATAACTATAATGGTATGTATTTCATTTTACTTCTTCTATTTCTCTGTTTGTATACATAGTAAAGGAGAAGTTTTAAATATTTAAATACATTTTTCTAGATTTTGTTGACGGCATGTTGTTATTTTTCCATGTTTTACCTATAACACAGCTTTTATTTTATTTCTTTCTACTATGAGTTATGTGCTAACTAAAGCGTTGCTAAATTCTAAAGCTCCTGCTTATTTAAACAAACCATAGTATCAAGCTTTCACGTGTATGCATGCATGATTAAAGTTCACTTGATTGGTCAATAGTGGCAAATAAAGTCACAGTTCACAGAGCATTTAAGTATTTAAAATCAAATCAAACAGACAGTTTTCAAGCATATCAACACAATATTTCTGTAGTGCTTGTGTCTACTGGCCAAGAAAGGAAAACAAATGCGAAAGGGTTAAAAACTGAATAAATTGAATTTATATATTTTGCAGTTTATTAAAAAAGCAGTCTAAAATTTCCTCTTATTAAATTGTATTTTACTTAAAGATTGCTTGTAATCTTAATAATTAGTATTTCCGACTATACTCGTTGATAATTATCCAGGAACTTGGAAGTTTCAATTGCATAAGAGTAAGTGTTTATTGTTTTAAGAAGTTTAAACACACATACAGCTTGAAATAATTTCTACATATAAAACAAAATATAATAAGAATAAATATACATTCGTTAAAAAAATAAATATATATTAGGTTTAAAGCATAAATAAATCACTAGTTAGTTAGTTTCAAAGTAAATTTACTTGACTACTAAAATTTACGAAATAAAATTTGAGTACTATAAAGGAAAGTAACCAAGTAAATAACTAACTTAATTTTCTTACTTTCCTATTATGTTTAGACGCTTTGATACCAGATGTCTTAGTCATGGTGCATGAGATTTTATAATACGTTAGAACTAATTTAATAATTTTATGGTTATAGCGTTGATTGAAGAATGGTATCAACCAATCAACGGTTATAGGCTATGTGTAAGTTCACAACTAGCACCCACTAGTTGGGCGCACTTGCACTTTTCATGGAATACCTTTCATTTAAAACGAATAACCTCACAAATGATTTGACCTGTAGTTTACTTCACAAGTAAATATTTAGTTGAACAAAATCGAGAGGTTAAATTAGTTGCTAGATTTAGTTCGAGAGTAAACTATTTGTGCTTTATAATACCCAATCTAGCAAGTAAATTTACTTATTTGACAATCTCACAAGTAAATTAGTTATTTGTCGTTTATAATCCCGGCCCTAAATAGAAAATAACTCAAAAAAGTTTTTGAATTTTTTAAGTATTTTTATGGTAATTTAGTAGTATGTGATGTTAAAATAATCAAACCTAACAAATGTTAAAATAATAAAATTTTAACTATTAAGTAAAGAATACATACTACACAGAAAACATAATACATTTTATTTTGACGTGATAACGTCTTATAAATTGATATACCGGCTGCACACACGAACAATTGTCACGTTCCGCAAGCAAGAGAGAGGCACGATCGGCTTTGCATCATACATAGACATCATTTGAATTATAAAATGCCATTTAAAAAAACCTGTCCGGCATGAGGTTCGATCTCACAATCACCAAATGATGCAATTATGTTTCATGCACATAACGCACTAACCTATTGAGGGTTAATGTAATAACATAGTTTTTATTCGTATTCTTTGTTACATAAACATAATTCAATTCAATTCATAAAAGTATGTAATTTTACATCAATATTTTCTTATGACGTTATCACGTAAAATTATCGTCCGTAAACCGACTTTACAGACAACCCGCAAGTGCCACGTGTGTTTTTAAAGTAATTTTTATCATTTCTATAGCGTAATTTTTTCAGAATTCTATTTCTTGTTTATGCAAATATTCTAAGTGCCACGTGTTTTTTTAAAGTAATTTTTATCATTTCTATAGCGTATTTTTTCAGAATTTTATTTCTTGTTTATTCAAATATTCTAAGTTCAACCCTGTTAAATGTAAATTATTGTCATTTTAGTGTTCTTTAAATATTATGTTTTCTGTGTAGTATGTATTCTTTACTTAACAGTTAAAATTTTATTATTTTAACACTTGTTAGGTTTGATTATTTTATATTAGGTTAATTATGTAAAAACTTTGCATATAATTTTTGACGTGATAACGTTGATTTTGATATACTGGCTGCACACACGAAAAATTGTCACGTTCCGCAAGCGAGAGCGCAAAACAAACGAGAGAGAGGCACGATCGGCTTTGCATCATACATAGACATCATTTAAATTATAAAATGCCATTAAAAAAAAACTTGTCCGGCATGAGGTTCGATCTCGAGATCACCAAATGATGCAATTATGTTTCATGCACATAACGCACTAGCCTATTGAGGGTTAATGTAATAACATAGTTTTAATTCGTATTATTTGTTACATAAACATAATTCAGTTCAATTTTTAAATTAACACTAAGTTTACGGACGATAATTTTACATGATTTTACGTCATAAGAAAACATAAAAATACAATGTTTAAATATATTAATTTTTAACTTGTGATAATTATATCAAGTAAATTTAAAAGTAAACAAGTTAATTAAACGTTAAATATAATTTTATTAATTTATATTTTATAAGCTTTCGATGAGTTGTGTCACCTTCGTCAGAATAATTCGATGAGTTGTGTTATTCTGACGAAGGTGACACAACTCATCGAAAGCTTATAAAATATAAATTAATAAAATTATATTTAACGTTTAATTAACTTGTTTACTTTTAAATTTACTTGATATAAAAATACAATGAAATAAAATCATAAAAATAAACATAAAAGAAATTACAATAACGACATTTACTTTTAATTTTTTATTATTTATAATTACATCTTGTTTTTCTTTTAATATCTTCAGAACTGGATAATATAGCAAAATACTAGTTTAAGATAGATTCACAGAATTGATAAGGATTTATTTTTAAAAAACTGCTATAATTAAATTTTACTTCTTTGCCTCTCACCTCTAAAGATACAGCACAGTATCTAAATAGCTATTCAACTATGTTAATAATATTAGTTGGATGGTGGTTGAACCAGGGTTGCACTACAGGGCAACTTTTTAGAGATCGTTAGGATGCTTGACTCAACTCAATAGTGGAACATATTATTTTAACAGCAACACTGTAGCCAGCGTAAATTATCAACCAATTGAAGTGGTTTATTTATTATTTGATCCAATGAAATAAAACTGCAGCCCAAACCCATTTACTTTTCATTTCCGTGTTTTTAGTACATCCACCTCATAGATCACCACATTAATATTAAATTATTATTAAAATTAAATTAAAAACACTAAACAATATGTTACTCGGCACTCTGTTATCATTAGGATAAACAACATCACCTTTAGAATAAATTAATGCCTGCAGTAACGTACACAGTTTTCACCTTATGAAATATCAAAATGTATAAATCTTATTTTGTACTGTATAAACTGTTTATTGGAACTGCAGTGATTCCTCCAGGAGTTTGTTGATTCGTAATTTAAAATCTACAATAAATATTATTGTATCAATTACAAAAATTACAAAACAATTAATTATTGTTTTCTGAAATTAAACTGGGACTGAAGAGTCTCATGTGGGTAGCTGCAGTTAAATAGTTATTTATCTGAAAATTTGTTCTTAGAAATTAGCTAATGTTACAATATTGTAAAGAGCGCCAAGACAAATCAACAAGATAGTATTATGTCTGATATTATCGAGTATCTACAGCTTGCAGTGTTTTCTCGTTTATTCTCTTCTATAATACTAGCTCAGAACCTCTGAAGTCTTCTATTACCTACCCTTGAATTATTGGAAATTTATTTTGGCATTTACGTTACATTTACAGATGTTGCCAGCATGCAACGCTGGGGAGAAACTATCTAAAAAACATCTTTTCAAAATTATTTCATCTAAATTCTATTAATTCAATGTATCAAAAAAATTGTTATTTTGTGCAAATATGGGTGTTTTAGTTGAAAATTACTAAGATAAACCCAGTCGATTGCATGTATCAAATTAAAAATTCATATTAATGAGAAACCTTTTAACACGCGGTTATAGTATCTCAAAAAGATACAGAATAACCTTAATATCGTTTAATTATATAGTTAGGTTAAGGTTATTGTAGGTGAGAATTATAAAAACAACTATAAACTGACATAAAATATATTGCTATGGTTTGGTGACGAATTTATTCGCCCGAGACCAAGATTTTAGCTTCTTGTTCCATTTTCTCGGTTTTGTTTTTATCTACTTTACAAATTTTATTATTTCTAATATCTCAGGTTTCTCGGGGTCAAAAAAGTAGGTTGCTTCTTTTGAAAGCCTCACGTTGCATGCGACAATTGATGTGTAATTCACCCTGGGGTGTATTAAATTATTTATTATATTGTTTCTTCCAATTAAATTTATAATTTTTTAAATTTTAAACTCGTTTTCAATATAATTTTAAAATACTAACGTTAAATTTTATGATACCCATATCGCAGTCCGGCTTATCAACCAAATTTTATAGTTCCTTGAATAAATTTTTAATTTTAAAATTATACAATTTTTACCATTTACTTAATTTCCAATTACGATTCTTAAACTTTATCCATTTCCAATTTTAATTATGTAATCTTCTTCCGTTTAATTTTTATCTTCCAAAAATCCGTTTAAACTTTCCTCACAATCAATATATCCATCCATCAATCTCAATAAAACAATATTAAATCAAATAAGTCACTTATATATTTTAAAAACTACAAAACTTATCAAAAATTATTCGGATTAATAAATTAATGCGGCCATCACGTTGACCATTTTTCTAGCAAAAAGGCCCCGTATCTAAGTGATCGGTCCCACAATGTTACAACTTAATAATTAATACAATAATTTTACAAAAATGCATAGGGTGGGTCCGAATCACTTTGAAACACCACAATATATATAAAGAAGCGCTAAGTTCCATGGGCTGGGTAGAATTCAAACTTTTAAGACCTCAAAGTTGTAAGAGACAAAGTTAAATAACAGCTCTAACACTTGAATTTCTGGCATACAACAGCGCACATAATATAGTACTATTTGCAAAATGTAAATACTGATAAATTGGCACTAATTGATACGATATGAACTCGAGCTTAGAGAATTTCAATGACTGACAATTATAGTTTGTAACATAAACCTCTTTAGTGAAATTAATAGCACAATATTATACTTATGTATAATGGATTACATTACGAAAACGTTACTGATAAATTCTATAATCGGCAGTTCAATTTATTTCTTATGACTTATTAATTCAGCTATTTAACTTTGAGCAATCATATGGATGATAGCAGTATAAGTATAAAATTTCGAAATACTAAAAATTCTTGTCTAGTCCCGATCATAAAAAATAAAATATTATAGTATTTTAAGAATATTAACTTAACATTATTTTGATATGTTATCGTTAGTTATTTAGATTCAATTAAATAAAACAAATTAACATAAGCAATTTAAAAAAAAAAATTAAAATTAAAATAAAACTAAAAACCTTAACTCGAAAAGTTTTCAAATTTTACATTTTAAATGCTGATTTCATTTGCAGCTAGAAAATTTTCTAAGACCTCTTAGTAATGACTCTTTATATTGAAGAATACAATTTAAAATAACACTTTATAAAGTATTTATTTTTAGACGTCATGCTGAGTTTCTATATTCCAAAATATTTTTCGTAATATTTTAATCAGAAATTTTTTACAATTTTTACAACTCTTTAAAACTTTTTACAAATCACTAACCAAAATACAGTAACAAATAATACAAAACCCTTATTTTTTCTTGCAAATTAGCTATAAAAATATAAAACTTAATTTAATATAATTTATATAAAAAAATAAAGTTGATTAAATTTAAAAACTGATTTTAAGATTTTTATTTAAAAGATATTTTTAATTAAAAAATTAAAACTTATGCTTTAAGTTTCGTAATTGGTGGAGTTCCTACTTTACATTTCGCAATTGAAAAAATAGTATAATGCACCTCAGGGATAAAGTGACTTTTGACTTTAAGGTAATTGCTGCCCTCGGGTAAAGCCTTGTGCAAACAAACCTTTACCCTCAGATCAAAAATTGGTCACTTTATCTTCTTGTTGCATGATGTACTACTTTTGCCTCTACTGTAAAATTTGATTCTAGAACGATTCATCCCTGGACGATTCATCTCGGACGATTCATCCCGCGGACATTTCATCCCGCAGACAATTCATCCTCGAAAACTTAATTCGCCATTTTTCATCATTCGCCATCATTTTTAATCAATCGATAAGTGGTTAAGGTCATTTTTATTAATGATTTATTATTATTATTTTTATCAAGTTGAACTAAAAAGTGTTTTGTGCACTTTTTTTGTTTAACTAAAATAATTTTTAATAAAAATCATTAAAAATATCAAAATTATTTTAGTTAAACTAAAAAAGTGTACAAAACACTTTTTAGTTCAACTTGATAAAAATAATAATAATAAATCATTAATAAAAATGACCTTAACCACTTATCGATTCATTAAAAATGATTAAGTTGGCGAATTAAGTTTTCGAGGATGAATTGTCCGCGGGATGAATCGTCCGGATACCGTAAAATTTATGTTTTGCCACATTAGACCTATAACAGCATAGCTTTTACAACCAAAAATGTAAAACAATTAACTAGAATCACTTTTTTTATTTCATAAATTAATTTTTTAACTTATGATGTATAATTAAATTCAATAATCTTAGATTGCACAAGTTAATTAAACGTTGAAAGCTTAATAATAAAAACATTATTAAAAATTGTTTAATTAACTTGTTCAAACTAAGATTATTGAATTTAATTTATTTCAGTTATGAAAATTATAACTTTAAATTTTATTTTAATTATAAATTAAATTTTAGCAAAACCTTAACTAGAAAGTAAAATATTAAATTTTAACTATAAGAGAAATCAAAAGTACTCGTAGAAATTTTATTTGTGCACTTTTAATGAGACATTTATTTGCCACTTTGTAACAGAGCTGTAATATTTTTATAAAACACTTTTAAAAATGTTAAGAACATTTAACATTTAAAAAGTAAAATTTATTGTACAATAAACGGGTAGCTACGGTAGCTACAGTAGAATCTCGATTATCAGGGTTGTTTATATTGAAAACACGGATAATCGCAATGAGTAGATTTATTTATTAAATGATTAAATATGCATAATATAATATAGTAGTTGTAATTTATGTCAAGTAAATTTAAAAGTAAACAAGTTAATTAAACGTTAAATATAATTTTATTTATTTATATTTTATAAGCTTTCGATGAGTTGTGTCATCTTCGTCAGAATAATAACAAGCAAAAACATGGAAACCGCAATTTAGTTGTAATTTATGTTGTAAACAAAATTCATTGAATTTAATAACAAATTTAAATTTTATTTGCAAACACCATAATAATGTTAGGTACCTTTTTTTTAAATACTTCATACATTATATGATTTTTATTTATGACTCTAATTATTATTATCGCTGTCAACCTACTTATTGGGGTTTTTAAACCCGACTAATTGCAAATAATAATTTATCAAACTATTGCACGAATAATTCTTCGGAGTCGCACGTATAAATCGCACCCAAATAATCGAGGTTCTACATTATCTACCATTACAGGAAATGTCTTTTTTAAGTTAATTTATATTATTCGATGTAGCCTGATTAATTGCAAAAACGTGATAAGATTATTTGAAAAAGAATTACGGTAAATTTCATAATAAATGAAGCTTTATTATCAAGCTGATAGAACAATAAGATATTTTAATGCTTATTTTGTGCTAATTTGTCCAACAAAAAATGTTGTCTCCCTCGTTTCGTTTTTGAGAAAAGCGTAACCATTAAATAAGAATTACGTACAAAACTCGATCTCGTCAACTAATTTTTAATAAAATAAAAAATACGGTAACTAAATTGGTTCCAACCATGAAATTCAGAACTGGTCTTAAGAGTTATATAAAATTTAAATTTTAAAAATTAACAGTGACATGAACAATAAACCAGGAAACTTTTCGTAAGCTTTCAGAAAAGTTTTTTAAACAAAAAACTTGTATTTCATAATCTTTAAAATTTGCATTTAATATTATTTATTTTGTCGGTTAATAGTTTATATATTATAAGAAAATAATTATCGTTGACTATTATTACAGTTAAATTTATTCTATCTACTTTATAGAGTATGACAAAAATTTAAAATGAATATTAGCAAATATAATATTATATGTAAGCCTGAGCTATCCTTATTGGTTAAAACGGAATTTTTAACAGTTTTAGATTCATTCTACGTCTGTTGAAATTGCATCATTTTTCAGTTGTCGTTTTTGTGCTTGCATCATTAAATGCAGCATATCGTCTGGTCTCAGAATAATTCATTTCTCTTCTAACTGTGGCGATGTTCAATATAATACCTGTAAAAAATTTTACCAGCTTTTCATGAATTAAATAAACTTTGAGCAACTAAATAAAATTATATTTTATTAAAATTTACAGAAACTCTATACTTACCGATGAAAGAGGTCATTAAAGCGTAAGTAATGTAAATCATCAAAGAAAATTCTTAGACTTTCTATATTATGCAGTTTCGACATCATTTATTCGTTTTTATTTACCTTTCCAGAAAAAGAATTTCAGAACCTAAGAAACAATTGCTACTTGATAAAATATCCACCAAAACCAATTAGTTCCTTTATTGCGTCAAATAATTCGTTGTTTCGATCCTTTTTGGTATTATAATCTATTTTAAACGCTGTAGTGGCTATAATGCCGTCAGTGACTTGAAAAAATTCATATATTGCTTCCAAATATTGAACATCATTTCAATTTGATCACAATGCTGTCTACATAAGTTATTGAGTACGAGCGATTATCGCATATAACACAATTTTTACTTTACTTTTTGTAAATTATGGGCTTAAAATTGATCGAATGTTTTTCAATTCTTTTAAGATTAAAATAATTCTATTTTTTTATTTTTTTAACTTTATTAACTATTACATATTAACTTCCTAAGGGAACTGTCAGAAAATCGGACCCACGATTTTCAAAATTTTATTTACACACTAAGAAAGAGGACACTTTTCTAAGCATACTAGAACAAAGATTTTGTAGGATAATGCAAAAGTTTTCGAAAAAAATCGATTTTAAAAATGTAAAATTTATATATATTTTAGATGCACCTTTTAACACGGCTGTATGATTAGCCGTTGTTGTGTAAGGCAAAAAAATAAAACAGGCCCTCCGGACGCCTTCGGCGCCCTCCGGGCTTGTTTTATTTTTTCACCTTACGCATAACAATTTAAAAATATCCCTGAAGAATGACAGAACCACGTTCGCCAAGGGTGGAACTCAAAGTCATAGAACTCGTCTGGGTGTCGTCCGCGACAATGAACGATAAACTTCTTGGCAATATGGAGGTGCCACGGCGGAACCGTATATCTTCTTCATCTGATTGTGGGCGAGGGGCGTTGGGATTTATTGAGGTGTAATTCCTCATTTGAAGCGCTAAGCTTCATCGGGTTGGGTTTTGGTCCATGGGGATAATTTCCGTGATTTGCAGGATCCTAGATGTTTCGAAGAACTTTCCTGGGAGCGTGGTTATGAGCCCAGAAAAGCGATGGTGCGATGTGCGTCTGCGATCCGTAGTTTGGGGTTCCTAGTATTCGATAAACTTGGTCCCTTGAAATCGATGTGGCGGGGCGAGCAATTTGATGTAATTCCGGGCGTCTTTGCATGGTTTTTTGGCAGCCGGGTGATTGATAAACCCGGTGCCTGGTAGGAACCTAAAACAAACATGTAAAGATTAAGATTACTTACACCCCGGCTGACGGGCGGATAAGGATGTTCTTTGGCCGGCTATGACCTAGATTGTGGCCTAGTTGGTACTGTCCTAGCTGCGAGATGAGAGGGTTGTCCGAGAAGCTCGCGGTCTTGTACAACTTTTCCGCCTGATTTTTAATGTGCACGTCGATTGTGTCCATTTTGGCATCGGCGTGGAGTCTTCGATTGGTGACGTAGTACGGGTTGGAGAATGCGTGACGAATGCTCGTACGCGACTGACAACAACATTAAGAGTATATCAAAGCACACGTACCGTCAACAAAATGAGACCATCACCGACGAGACCGTACCTAAACGTGAGACCGACCGTCACGCATCGGGGTGTATTATATTACATCTCCCTTCTTTTCGTAATTTTAAAATGCCGTTATTTCGACAACTATTGCATAATCCTAAAAAATTTTTGCGTTAATATACTCAGAAAATTGTCCTATTTCCTATATTGTAGATAAAATTTTTGAAATCGTGGGGCCGATTTTCTAACAGTAACCACTTGTTTAAAAATTTCAAATCTCAAAATAAAAACAACAAAGCAATGAAACTTAACAATAATTTATTTTATTATATTCTTAATAAAAATAATTTGGAATAATGCAGCTTTAAAGCATTAGACATCACAATTTTTCCAATAAATATAGACTAATAAAAATAATATTCATTTCAGCAAAACATACAATACAACGCAACTACCTGAGGATGAATGATATAAAATTAATTAAACTTATTGGACAAAATTTTTTTACTAATTAACAATACTAATTTATGATAAATTTATAAAATTATTATGTAAATTACTATCGTATCCGATAAAAAATTATACATTAACTTTGAAAAATTAATAATGCATAAACTAAATCAAGTTCAAATTAATTCATAAGTTTTTGATAGTTATTTACTGCCCTTGTCAGTTGCTTTATTTGTACAACATAGCTATCGTACAACACAAAAAAGAGGTGAAATAATAAAACATCTAGTTTTTCTCTGTTTTTGCTCGACTATTTATCCAGTAATTAATTATTAAAGTTGAATATCAAAAAAGTGGTGAAATATCAACTCAAAATAATTAGAGTATATTATTAAATATTCAACAAATTGTGTAACAATTTTCAGGTTTTTAGAATGTTTAGTTGTTTAGAAAGTCTGTTGAATAGACAAAAGAAGTTCGCGCACGGGCAATTTTCATAAAATTAACGAGTAAACAAAATTTGTTCAGGGTGTAATTCATGCGTGGCGTTGACGTCACGTTGACTTTTATGAGTTACGACTTCACTAATTAATTACTCGATAAGAAGTTGAGTAACAAAAAATAAAGTCCAGATTAGTAATGACATCCTAAAGATCGATTCCAAATATAGGAAAAAACTGTTTTTTTGCAAGTACCCCATTGCATTGTGCTATGTGGTATTTCCTAATAATTGATAAAAATTTAAAATTCACGAAATACTTGATATTTGGTTTGAAACATGTATATAAAAATTGTAAATTAAGATAAGAAATTTATTCTTGCTGGTATTCCTTTATAGTTGGTTGAGTCTGAATCTGGATGTTATTGATTGTTGAGCTTTCAACTTTTATTTTGCTTTAGAAAGTTTTATTTGCTTGATTATATTGAATTGAATTGCAATTTTCTTATAAAATATATAAGTTGTTGAAACTTGTACTTGGGTAAAAAACAGCATGAAAAAATTTAGGTTGACTCTCAAAACTAATTTTATTTTTTATAATTTAGGTTCTATCAGAGCTTGATAAATGCGTCTACTATCCGAATAATGGTGGTAAAAATTTATAAGAATAATTACGCGAAAAACTAAATTTAAATCGATTTGCGAATAAAAAAGAATAAAATATTCAAAAGTTGAAAAATAAACTCAACTTAATTAAAAATAAAGAATTAAAAACAAGATGTAAAAATAGAGTAAGGGACACTTAATTTATATAGGTAAGGAAAAAAGTAAAAATTTGTATAAAACCAAACTCAAAAAGACAATACAGATCTATTTATTTAAATCACTTATTGATTGTGCGATAAGATGTTTTCTCGGTGATTTCTTCTTTCACAAATTTTTGGATTTAGTAAATTTTTATTTTAGTGAAACTACAATGATTATTCTCAATCTAAATTTCAAGCATGACATTTGGGATTAAGCTTTGATATTTCTAAAGTATTTTCTTTAAGAGAAAAAATCATAGTTTCAGTTGTTGACCTAATAGTGTTACCATGAAAAATAGAAAATCAATTAGGAATCAAACCATTCATTTGTAAAATACACAGTAAGTATTAATTGACTATTTTGTAACAATTTTATTTAAAATGCTATTAAAGCTTTTATTTATAATTTTTATCTTACTAAATTTGACTTTTTGGGCAATAATAAAATTAGAAAACAAGAAGGCTTTAAAAAAAACCGCCTAATGAGGTAATAAAAAAAAACATAGTTCTGAGTTTGCCAGCTAATAAAATAAAATAAATATTTTTAATTCAGTTGGATGCTGAAATAAGTATACAGTAAATTATACCTTAATCAAATGGTTATCCCACTGTCTCACATTTAATTTACAAATGAAGACACATTATTGCTGTTATACATATTATATTAGCACATTTCGTGAAATAACTGTTAGTTTCTATGTGCACTGAAAAAAAATTTATTTGACTTAATAAAATATATATGTACTTGTATTCGCGAAATATAGTAGATGTTAAACGAAATAAAGCCTAATAAAGTCAAATAAAGGTATTTGTATGTATGCGCTTCAAATAAATTAGGTTTGTCAAAATATGTCATGTCAGAAGATACTTTTATTTTTCATTTTTACTTAATTTTACGTATTTAAGTTAGTTAATTATTGGTTTTATTATTTATTGCGTTTAAAAATCAGTTTATGGTTTGTGCTGCGTTAAATTTAATATTTTGAAGTACAATTCTCGACTTTCTTTTTGTGAGGATATGAATAAATCAACTTCGATTACTCGGTTTCATAAAGGAAACCGTGTTGCACTAATTATCGACAATTATTTTAAATTTATCTTTATATTGATTATTTTATCTGGAGATATAGAACCGAATCCGGGTTCATTTGAGTATTCTCAAGATTCTGGTTCATCTTCCGTTGAAGCAGCAACTGATTTGTCGACTTACCCATCCTGTGGAAAATCAAGATTCAAACGTTTAAAAACACATATTACTCGTGCACGTAGTGAATTTTCTACAAACTCGATATTAAATCAATCTATTTTAATTAATAATTTGTATCCAGAAAATTGTCTAACGTAATAATATAGAAAGTTGTGTATCATCTAATAACATTAATAACAAGCAAGAATTCTTTTATTTTTCTTATTCAGTACTGCATGTGACTAACGTGAAAAATAATGGCAAATAGGTATCTCTGGCCTCAAAAATAAAGCAAAATTTATCTCATTATTAAATTATTGCCAAGTATAGATTCAAATCTTCACAGTCTGATACTATAACTGATATTATACGGGGACGTTCGAGAAGCCGTACGCCTATTATCCTCGGATGATAGATACTACAGTCCCGGAAAGCGACAAAATAATAAATTATTTGAGATATAAACACGCTCTTCCTTTACGTTCTCTTATCATCCGCGATGATCCACCTAACTTTTGACCCCATGTAAATATATGAGAAAATGATGTTTTAGAAGCCGTTATGTCATTTCTAATGGATCTGCCGAAGGTATGAATATAATATATAATATATGTATATATATTGTAGTGTCCGCACTAAGTGATTAAAATGGATTGCGAACTTAGCAATAAGATAAGTGTATTCGCAACTAGAGGAACAAAACAAAGCAAAACTTTATTTTAACATTTTTATTATCAGTGTGTGTTTTATTTTTGTGTATTCTTTATTTTGATTTCAATATGTTTAATATTTTATGTTTGTCTAGTTAGTAAGTTATTTGTTTTTCGATTTTGATTTTATTATTTTATGTGTGTATCATGACTCACCAAATGCCGACAACAGCCAAAATTTAAATAATGAAAAATCTAGATTTGAAAATAATAGGACATTAAAGTACAACCAATGAAAAGAAGACACATTGCAAAGAATATCCAAGGGGAGTCAGAATAATTTGAGCAGAGCGGTCGGTCGATGAAAGTTTGAGAAGAATTTTATGAATTGAATTTAGAGAGGAGTCGTGTTGATGCCTAAGAGGCATACAAAAGAATTCAATAGAGGTTTATTCGTGTGATGAATATTGTTTAAAGTGGAAGAAGAGTTGGTGATAAAAATAATTGTTTGTTTGGATTGAAGATATCTAGAAAGCAGTAGAAGGTAGAGAAAATAATCGAGCAGACAAAGCTGTTCAAAGTAGTTCAAGATAAGAAGATCGCGTGTTATTTGTGCGCGATATTATTTCGAAGGAAGATAACGTTGGTTTCTTCAACAGAAAAGCTGCCAAAATTGGCTATTTGCGTGAGTTTTGCTTTTGTTAATATTTGTTTCCTATTTTATAAAATTTTTGAGTTGCAAATAAAAATAAAAATATCCAACAGTTATTTTATTATCTTACTTCTAACAATTTTCGCATTCGAGAACCTACGTATTCCAGACGAGATAGAAATTTTGTATGCAGAGGCGCGCATAAGGTCGCAGCAATATAGTGGCTCACAAAATTATTCATCCACCACTGAAAACTTACTAATTATTGAAATATTTTCGAAATGAAACCCCCAATTATTTTTATTTAATTTTTATTATAGTAAGTAACACTTGACAATTGATAACAGAAAAGAAATATTTAAGAAATATTTCATTGGAAGACGCAATTTTAAGAAACATAACGTAATGACGTAAATTCATAACAAACCATTATTCATCCACAAGTAGATTGCACCGTAGTTATCATGTTTCTATAATGTAATACTATCTAATTGTCTTTTATAATGCTGTAGAAATGTGCTTACAGGCATAATAAAGCAGAATTACTGGCATGAAATAGTTGCACTTCATATTTCGGTAAGATGGGTCGCAAAGAAAGCGAAACTAGTATTGAAGAACGAAAATGAATTCTTAAATTAGTATGCGAAGAAAAATCTATGCGTGAAACCGCAAAAATTGTCAAGAAGAACTATTGTACAGTCCAGTACATAATAAATAAATTTAAAAATGAAGGAAATCTTGCAAATAAAGCCGGTCGAGGGAGGAAGTGTATACTGACACCAAAGACTAAAAATTATATTATTAAGCAAATTAAGTGTAATCCTAAGAGAAGTGTTCCAAAATTGACTGCGGAGGTTTCAAATATTATTGATCAAAAAGTTTCTGTCGAAAGTGTCCGTCGGGTCCTTCGGAAAGAAGGGTATAATGGTCGTATTACACACAAGGAACCATTTGTATCAAAAGTGAACAGAATGAAAAGACTTGAATTTGCAAAAAAATATATAAATGAAAGCGTCGAATTCTAGAAAACGGTCGTTTTTAGCGATGAAAGTAAATTTAACTTATTCGGTTCTGACGGTAAGCAAGTGGTGTGGAGGAAACCTAATACGCAGTTAAATAAGGAAAATTTATGCCCAACTGTAAAACATAGTGGTGGGAATGTGATGGTTTAGGGGTGCATGGCTGTAAATGGAGTCGGAAAACTTCAATTTATGGACACTACTATGGACAAGTTTCAATATCTGAACATTTTAAATAAAAATTTAAAGCCTAGTGTCGATAAATTGGGCTTACAAGACGTCTATTGCTTCCAACATAATAACAACCCCAAACATACCGCTTATATTGTGAAGAAATGGTTACTTTATCATGTAAGAAAACAGCTTCACATTTCTCCACAATCACCAGATCTCAATCCTATTGAGAATTTGTGGCAGGAATTGGAGAGGAAAATACGACAGAGGCCCATTTCCTCTAAGGAAACCCTTAAAAGCGTTATTTTAGAAGAATGGCAAAAAATTCCCGAATCTATATCTAGGAAATTAATTGAATCCATGCCACGACGCTTACAAGCTGTTATAGTTGCAAAGGGATATCCTACAAAATACTAACTTATTAAATAAAAGCAAAAATTGTAAGCCTCCTGGTACTGGATGAATAATTGTTTGACATGGTTTTACTTTGTTATGTTTTGTTTATTAGAATAGTGTTTTTGAATTAAGTTGTTTTTCATTATTTTTGTCTTGTTTATATTTATAGCAAAGTATGCTTTAATGTATTAAAAATTAATTAAATATAATTTGGTATTATTTGTAGAAGTTATTGCAATAATTTGTAAGTGCTGTGTAGTGAATGAATAATTTTGTGAGCCTATATGGTATTTCCCCACAACACCTAAAGGATATGCTTGTAACATCTAACGGTGAATCTGCAAACAAATTACTTTAAACTCTATATTGAAACTGTCAAGCTTAATGCTTGATGGAAAAATAAATAAACAAGAAATCCGGTGATTGTCGTGCCAAGTCTTTTTTCATCTAACGTATTACACTGGGAAATTCAAAAGGGTAATGCGGCCTGCATTTTAGGAACATTTAAAAATCCGGTTGAGTTCGACGAAAATTTTTATTTGTAAATTAATCGTTGCTTTATAAAAGTTAGGTTTTACTAATTAATGCTTCCTAAATTTTACTAAATTATAATAAATTAGCTTATTACATTGACAAATGCAAATAGTCGCAAACAAATAAATTATTTTAGTGTGTAAATTTATTTGTACATTTTCTATATATTAACGGTTTCCTAACAAGAAACCCAAACATTTTGTTCAAATCATAAATTTAATTAAAAGTATTTCCGAAAATCCTTTCGTGTTTCTTTTAAAAAGAAACAAAATACATTTAATCATTGCAAATTACCAAATAAAAATGGAAAGTTTAAATAAAAAAAATGTTATAATGGTTTTCAAAAAGATATTTTAAAATTTAAGCATGATAAAAATCAAAACATAGTTACAATAATTAAAACGCTTTGTTGTTATTTTGTTTGCTAATTACAATCGTAGATTGATTTTCAAATCTTTTTTGTAATATCCAACATTATGTCTACATAACGTGTTTCATTTTTCCCTATTTAACCCTACAGTGCATACGTCAATTAAAATCGCACCATTGAATATGTCGCGCGTAACAGACCTGTAGCTCTCTCTACATTTCCGAATATATGCGTAGATATTTCAGGAAAATAAAATAATTTTTAAATTCGATATAATTTAATTTATAAAAGCAATAAAGTTTCAAAAATAAACAAATTACTTAAGAAATATACAACAAGTCAACATAATCTGAATCCTCGATGGACTCGGGCACTATATTTTATAATATCTTATTTTATTAAGTGGCCGAGTTATTTTGCAAAAAACAATAAATACCAACCTAAAAGAAATATTTTTCTAAGCTTCACTTTTACAAAACTTTACTTTTACAGCTTTTAAAAAGCACTTCACTATAAAATTGTAATTTCAGTGAATACGTCGAGTCTACGCGACCCAAGGCTTTTTTATTAGCAATCTATTCAACTTTTTAAAGTTTCCTAAACACATGTCGGTGTCTTATCATATTTTATGTAGCTACTAATGATATGATGAAATTTATTTAAAATGTTCTTTTTTAATATTAATTTAATAATTGACCAATTAAAAATAACTTTTTATAGTAGGTATATGAATCACCTCTACTTATTGTTATTTGATATGTTGTAGAAAAAACAAAGAAATCAAAAATTCAATGACAAAAACTTGGAATTTTCGATTGAAAAATATTATTAGTTATCTAGTATTTTAAAAACATTAGGAAATTATTATGTTTTTTGTTTAATAATTTAGTACAAGATGCTCTATTATTTAATTCTGGGTTGATGACTTGCCTTCATCAATAACAAAAACCAGAGTTACTGGCACATCTGAGATAAGCTTAGCAAGCTACCTTGGATGTAAAACAATAAATATGCTCATAGCACTAATAGTAACTTCGGAACATCACCGAGGTTGCTGTTAAGTAAAAACAGGTCGCAGACCTAATTAAAGAAGAAGAAGAAAAAGAATTTTAAGTTAGATCTAAAAATAGTTCATATACTACCCTGTACTACCTGTCGTGTATTTCCCTACAATTTGGTATTTTGAAGTGTGAAATGATTTTTTTTATATGGTTTATGTTTGAATTTTGAATATTTGTTAAAACGAGGTTGGCAATATAGATGATATTTTTGTCAAAAAAGTCTGTTGATTTTTTAGAAAATTTGTAATTTGAATATGAAAAGTGATTTTTTTTTATAAGAAGTTATTTTGTTTGAAATTAAAAGTGGACGAGAAGATGAGGTATAGAGTGAATGTGAAGATTTTGATGGTTGTTTTAGAACGGTAGCACTAATTAATATTTTGGAAAATTGGAAAAATTAGATAAAAAGAAAATTAATGATTTAAAATAATTGTTTTTATTACACCTCAATTATTGAGGTAGTAGTAGTAGTATTATACATAATATACACATAATTATAATGCATATTATACTACGTATACATCAATGTGGACTGATAGACCAGCAGTGTGATGTAAGGCTTAAATCGACGTGCTACGGAGCGGGACACCGCAGTTCGATGCTTGGTCGCACCAACTGCGCTGCTGTGATCTAAAGCCCGAGTTTGATCTAAGGGCTATGCATCTAGCAAGGTTAGCACCCTACCAGAATATATGCAAATGCTGAAAGACCCGTGAATGCCAAATGTAAATTTGGTTAAAAAACAGGACGTAGTCCTAGATTAAGAATATTGGGTGAATATTGGATTGGGTGGTCACAGGACCGAGATGTTCATAAATTCGAATGTTCACGTTATCGAGTTTTTACTATTAAAAACTTGTACTTGAACGGTTTTTGTTAGTTATAAATTTATTGTGCTAAATTTTTGAGTTTTTTAACCATTTTTGAAACTTTGTTATGTTATATAAAATATCATAATTGTTTTTGCGATGTAATCAGCCAGCGCTGCTGGTTAGACGGCTCTTTGACTGCACCGGCCCATCGGGCATTTGCCCGATCTGCCCTATAGCCAGTCCGGGCCTGCTCTGTACTGCATACATATAATAAAGCTTTTGCCGTTTATCTACTTTTATCCAAACAAAAATAAACATTTAACTGTTTTTAGTAGCTACCCACTTTATAATGTTTGTTTTGGTTTGTTAGCAGTGATTGCGTAAATATTGCTTGTTACGTTTTGTATATTTCTGTAATTTTTTTAACACATTAAAGATAATACGGTGGCAATGAAAATCATTGATGTAATTTTTTATTTCAGGACGATCGTACCAAGGAATAAATGAAGAAATAATATGGGTCAGCATAGGAATGGGAATAACAATTGCTGTACTCATAACCATAGCACTTTGCTATATACTGAGAGAGAAATGTATACAAAGAAGAGAATATTATATTTCAGCATGAGTAGTGCCACTTTAACTTTTACAAAATTGTAACTTTAAAGTCCTTTAGATTAATGTTGTACATTATGCGTCATTAGATTTATAAAATAGTTAAAACGAAACAATTTCAGATGAGTTGATACAACCAACGAAACATGATATTAAAACTTACTACCTACCAATTAAAAAAAGTTGTTTTTCAATTTATCTCATTGCCAACTTCAGAGCATTTCTGTTTAATAATAGCGGAAAATTTTAATTTTCATTACTCGAAGCTGTTTCCGAAAGTTCGGCCTCCCTTCCAATGAATTTGCAAGGCATCAATAAACTAAAATTATTCTGAATTTGTAAGATTTTTTAATAAAAAACAAAATGAAACTCGTCATCAAACAATAGATTTTTTAACATAAATGCAAAAAATTGATTTGGATGAATTCAATGCCTTTTAAATACCTTTTGTAATCGCATTAATCCGTGTCATATATCGAAAAAATCAAGTATATTAAAGTGGAAATCACTTGGGATGTTAGCAGTTAGAAAACCAGCCACTAACGTCATTTCCGAAGCATTTCCGTAAACACTATTATAAGCAAAAACCATTAATGTTGCTATGGCAATAATTACTACATCCCCGTGATTAGTTCTATAAAATTTTCAATTATATTTTCTTTTAACATTATTTTATTAAAATTAAATTTTTATGGTTTTTAAAAATGTATTCATCTAATTTTATTTCAATTCAATTTACAAAAACGTTAACTATCAGATTAAATTTTTTTATTACAGTTTTGACAAAATCAATGAATAAATTTAAATAAAATTGAGTCGCACGAACATTAATTTAAAACCTATGTATCTGTGGAATACATAAGAATTGCATAACAGTTTTATTATCAAGGCATTAACCTTTCTTTTAAAAAAAAATCTTGATAGATTCCGAAAATATCTTTTAAATAGTGGCCACTTACTAAAGATTTACTTTTTATCATGTATTTATATAATATGAAAACAAAAGATTGCGATACATTAAAATCGATCCTTGTTAGATGACGAACGTCATAACCCTTTTTCTTCTGTGCATGTAATGTGAAACTTCCTTTATAAATCGGTTACGATCATAATGCAAACATGTATATTAAGCAATACAAATAAACAAGAACCGAATTTTCGAACTATACTTTGCAGCATTGATTGAAAAACCTTAAAACGTTAGAAGTAGATACGCAGCGGTTTAAAAGAAATTAAGAGTGGAAGTGGTTGCTTCTCTTTTCTTTCTAAATTTTGAATGGTCAAGCATTTTATAACACAAAAAAAAAGAAATTTTGATAAAAACTCTGCAAATAAATTGGTTAGAAATGCGACTAAGATTGTACAGTATTAAATTATCTACAAATGAATAAATTATTGCTTCGAATCAAATTAAAAGACATTTGACTGGTTGCATTCACTCATGATTGGTTAATTTTATAATATAATTTGTTATAATTGGATACGACGATTCTTAATTTCAATTTTCTATAATTTTATTAATGGGTATAGATTTGAAGCTTTTTTGTACAGCTTAGCTTCTATTACGACTGATAAGCAATAACTTCCACATAATCTGCATACGTACATAAATCCAAGCTATCTGTAAATGAGTGGCCACTATAAATTTTCTTAGATAATGTTCTATTATTTTCAAAAAAATATTTTCTGACAGTTATTTTAATAATTATCCTTTGCCCAGTTTGATTAAATTATACTTGAAGTTATTAAAAGTTGAATAAATATACAATTTGCACAATCATAAGCAGGAAGAATAACCTATAAATTGTCTTTAATAATTTTTTTCGGTAATGCACGGTTTCTACAATATCGTATTGTACACGGCAAAAAACATAACATACTTACAATTTTTTATAATCGCTGGTATATTTTCAAAATATAAAATATTTTGTCCATAGACTACATATAACGACTGTAAAGAATCAATTAAAATAATTGCCACATATATTTGGAGTATCGAAGTTTTCCGACGTGGAGTTAATTAGAAAATATTTTTTGTATTGTACTTTTTTTCCACTGAACGATTTTAAAATTGAGAGTTAATAATTATTATTATTTGCATAAAATGTGCATAGCCAGCCTCGGGTATATTTCACAGTTTAATTGTATCTACATGTATTTTCCATTACCTCAACAAATACGTAGGTATAATTAAAGCGTAATTTATCCATTACCAAGTCTTTAGTATAGCTATATACATTTTAAATGAAATTATTGGAAACAAATTTTGAAAATAATACAACTTCGTTAATTTTGTCACAAATAAAATGCCTAGTTGTATTTTGAAATTATGCAAAATAAGGGTTGTCCTCATTAAAATCACTTGAATTAAAATTGGCATCATAAAAACCATAGTAATTGAAATTCCTTAATAGTAATGAAACCTTTTCGTAATAGAAATGTAATGGCAATTTTAAAAAGAATTTACTTCCCACTTGAGCATAATAAATATAAACGAATCGTGTGTAAATTGGTGGTAGCAAAATAGTGCTCTGGTGTGAAATAAATAATAGTAGTGAAAGTAGTAATTTAGTGCAATACATGTGTTTTCTTCTTCGACTATAATAGAAATCCAAAAATTTTATATCTTCGCAAACGTAGGCGATATTAACACAAAATAATATAAATAACGTTGAGAGCTTTACGAATTTGAACCATGTATTAACATAAATGCATACATAGGTATAGATTTCGTGCCTGGTGGAATCAGTATTCAAAGTAGATCTTTCAGTTTATTGAATCAATAATTTTAAATTAAATTCAAAAATAAAGTAAATGTAAAATTTGTAAATATTTTAATTTTTTAACATTTAAACAAGAGATTGGACAGCTATCACTCTACTTGGGTTCACTTGTTCGCCACAATCGTAACCAAAACCTAACCGGTAACATTGCGTAAAATACAGCTATTCAATGTATTTCATTGGTTAACCCAAACTTTTTGGTTTAACCTGCAATAAACAACTGGGCTTTTAGTATTTCAAACTTTAGTGTGCCAATAACAGCATCGTTTCATTTAGAGCGAAATTAAGTAGCTAAATAAATTCTTTAGAAGTGAAGCAACGAATTTGAACTTCAATAAAAATGATTAGCAATTCGATCTCTTTGATTTAAATTATTTTGAGGTTTTTTTTATATTTTAGCAGTAAATCAAATACATGTTTTTTAAAAGCTCAATTCAGCTCAAACAAATTTTAAAGTAAAATTAACCTAAATATAAATTAGAATTCCAATCATAGAATAGTAGCAAGGTACAAATATTATTAAGCTTTCATTAATGCCAAAATCGAACATTATGTAATACCAACATTGTTATCATATTTAATAGACACTGATAAGTTTTGTAATTTCCACAAGTTTGAAAATGTAAAGCATTGCTAGTTTGAATACATAAATGCCACCCAACTTAAAAGCGCTAAAATAAAGTTACAAACAATGTACGTGGTTAACTTTGTGTAAGGACTTTAAACATAATACCTTAAACTCGTTTGCTCAAGTTTAAATGCTGTGCGCTCCTATAAAAGTACTGAATAAAAAATTAAAATTAAAAGTATATGGCCTATACTTGCAACGTATTCCTTCTTTAAGTGGACCAAACGAATAGTAAATGTTAAATAGTAAATCGAAAAATAGTTTACATAGCAGCAACATGTCAATTTTGCCAATTTAATATTAAGCGCGTAAAGTACAGGATACGAATTATAACTGTCGTTAAACCCAGAACAAATCAGTCCAACAGAACGTCAAACCGAATAGAATATATCACTCGCAATTTACTCCAGCCGTTGATATAATATGCGTTAGTAAAATATGAGACGATCTAATGAATGCTGCTATTGCACAACTCACGCTATCCAGCGATAGCAGTATCAAAGTGAAATTTTGGCGAACATTCCATAAGGTTCGACATTCTGTTGTGCTGTAAAAACAACTCTACGTATACGTAAAACTTCATTTTCAAAATTGCTAAACAATTAAATAAATGAAAATAAAAGCTTTTAATAAATTGTTCATTGCATGGTCGATCACATTCATTTATTTTATAAATCTATTTAATGCTGATAATAAATTATTATGTTTTTAATGTAATTGCCAAAACATGTTTTCTCTGTTTTATTGTGTTACAAAAAAATGCTGCAAATCAACTATGAAATCAAACATGAAAAATTATGCTGTAATTTTAATAACAATTTCTAATAAACTTGATCATGAAAAACTGGTAAATATGTATCGAAAATACTATTGAATAAATTAGTATGTGTTCTGTTTTACTTTTTATTCACCATCAGTCTGGGAGTCCTTGAGACTGCGTCTCCCAGAAAGTGGGCCAGTAACAAGAAAAAAATGTTTTATTAAAATTCATAATTTACAAGACACTATTCGTATTGAATAAATTATATGGTGTTTTAATTTCTTATTTATATTTTTACATAATTGTTATTTAGACAAGCTTTTGAAATCAACACCTGCGTTTAAAATTTCATAGCGATGTTAAATTGCTGATATGATAACGACGGCTGCCAGTTGCAAGAGATGTTTATACGAAAGACTCATACTTAAAATGCATCTATATACTAAATGCAATTAATACATAACGTAGGAGCGTGTAGGAGTAATGAAATTGTATGCAGCAAATATACCAACGTTGAGTCAAGTCACTTCGAAGTTTATGCAATATAATTTACGTAGTATTTGTTATTACAAGTTCTATGTGTTTGTGCATTTATTCCCTTATACTTTTTAAATAATTTTCAGCAATGGAAATAAACAATATATTGAACTTTTTGTTAAAAAATAATTTAAATGCGTTATCTTTATCTTATGAACAAAAGTGTAAATTAAAAACTAATAGACCAACACCCAGCTTTTCATTAGAATCTAAAGAAGGTAAATTTACAAGAAAACTTTTAAATGTAGTTGGTATAGCAAATTTTTGTGGCTTACTGGTTGCGATAAGCGAAATAAAATGTTTTGTTTTACTTGCGTAATTTTTGGCGGAGAAAAAGAATGGAGTGTTGATGGATTATTGACAATAAAATATCTTATAAGAAAGGCAGAAAAACATGTTTTGGGTCAAGTTAGAATTAAACATGTTCTATCAGAAAGTCGACGACTTGCTGCCCTAAAACAGTGAAAAAGTCGGTATAAATAGACGATTACTGACACGTTCAATCCATGTTGTTTGTTTTTTGGGTAAGCAAGAAATTGCTTTTCGAGGACATCCGGAAAATAACAAATTTTTAAATAAAGAGAATTATCTTGAATTACTAAAACTACTTGCGCAAGAAGAGAAGTTACTTAAAGAACATTTTTTGTTATCAATAATATTTAAAGGAACATCTAAGACAATACAAAATGATTTAATAGAGTGTAACTTGAGTTTTAAACTCAAGAATTATTATGTACATTATTTAGATACATAGTTAATAAGTAACTACTGTTATTAGTACTTTTTAATACTTCAGACTTCCAGTCTCCCCAAATTACTTACTCACGGATCGCCTCTGTTCACCATATTACTTTTACTAAACCTAGGGCAATATTTGTGGTAGATCTAGTTGAGGTAAAACTTTATTTAATCTCAGTTTGTAAATAGTTACAAAGACAAATACATAATTTAAATAAACACACAAGAAAAGTATTAAAGCATAATACATAATATGCGTATATAATATACATATACATATAATAAATTAATTACATCTAAAATTTTATTTATTTACAAGTATTTGTTTGTCTTTATTATTTGTACTACTAATAATTATTTCTAAACTTTTAATATCAAATATTCTCGTAACTGTCCTGCAAAAATAATTGCAATTTTTTTTATATTTATTTGATTCGTTGGGCGGGCTTATATAAACAAAAAACCAATCCTTAGTTTCACAAAGTATTGGTTTTCATCGGAAAGCTAAAGTAATGAATCCACATAAGTTTCAGTCTAACCCAGAATTTCCGCTCAACTGGTAAGGCGAGTCGGTAATTATATTATTTAAGCAGCGATTTTATTGAGTACGTCATTAACCCTATAATTATTGCAATGTGTTGCCCTGAAACTTTGTTTTATAAAACTGTTAATTCAATAATTTATTTTAATTTCCTTAATTGTTTCATTTGGTAATGAATTTTCTATTAAAAACAATTCTAATTTTATTTATAAAGGTAAAATAAAGTATACTAACCATACAATTTATTCCCCTATATTAATCATTCATCCAATGTAAAATAAATGTTTTAGAAGTTAACTTTAAAAGGAATGTTAAATACAACACTACTCAATTTCCCGACCGCTACATGCTATCTATTTTACCTGCGACCTGTAACTTTTATTTAATTTTCATTTATAGTTGATTTTATAATATATTACAATTAAATCTGGTTAATTTTCTTTACCATTCATATTTAATTTTTTTTATTTTCACCAATATAAAACACTTTTTATTTATTTAGTTATTACAATATTTAATATTTACAAATCTATCTCCACACTTTAAAAATACACCACTTCCGACACTTACACGAGGTGAAATAATACGTTCTAGATTTTTTGGCAATTTTTCCAGAACTTTTACAGCAAAGCCACCAACAAAGAGTTTCCGCGTTAAACACTTATTCAAATTTCAAAATTAGCTTTTAAGCAATTTTTAAGCAATAATCAAAAATATAAACAAATAGTGAGCGAAATCATAAAGCGCATAAAAACATAAAATTCTAACATTTTTTATTGCATTTTCAAGCGCTTTTTTGCTGCACGAATCAAACCGATAATAAACAAATTAAAAAAAGAAAATAATAAAATGCTGTAGTGTTTTCAACAATAATAAATTGCAAATACCATTAAAAGAGCAATAGCAGAAAATTAAACAGAAGTATTGAATTTGTGATAAACGACTTTATAAATATTAAGATCGTGATGGAATAATTAAATTTCGCTTAGAAAGAACGAGTAATCCGTTTTACAAAGTATTTGCCTAAAGTACCACTATAAAAATTTTGATATTTAGAGTAGGTCAAGTTGAATTTTTACACAATCAACGTCAGTTGATATGATCTGATACGATGGGACGCTGCGTTCTTCCAAATCAAAATATCAAATCTGGAGTAGATGAATAATCTACGAACGACGACTACATGACTAAATATTACAATATCTAATTATTATTATTGTTGCCAATTCCGAATATTTCTTATTCGCTCCTGGTGGTAAGTTGCTTTTTCGCCCTTTCAGTTTCTCGTGTAAAATGAATGCTTTCTCCTTGTTAGACACCACCGTCGTATACTAAACATGCCTGAAATTTAATTATGTAGATTCTATGATTGTAATGTCATTAAATTAATATCCGCTTTTATAATACAGCAAATTTTTATCAACTTTATGAGGTACATGTTGCTGAAATATTTAATAATAATGAATTGTATCTCACAATTATCCAAAATATTCAACATATCAAATTTTTTAGCATAAACCAAAAAATGCACAAACACTTTTTGGAAACTAAAATGTTTAAGTTATCACAATATATAAATACACCGTATGTATTGCAATGGAATTTTATAATTATTATTTGATTTATCTGCAACTTACCACGGTCTAGCTAACATCAGGAACAACCTCTTTAATCTCAGGAGCCGGTTCTATGATTGTCACACAATCAACTACCAAAATTTTTGTAACTTGTATTAAATTTAAATGATTAATTTGAAAGCAAATAAGACCATTTATTAAAACAAAATAAAATCTTTTGTCCACAATCCGGACCTGAACGTATGTTGTTTTAAAGATTACAAACATACAAATTAAATTGGCAATTATCTCAGCCTTTTTCAAATATTGTAATCTTTAAGTTACAACTTAAAATTGAAAAATGTAAAAATTAATGTGTGTAGTTCATAATTATTAATCGTAGCGTTAAATTTAAATTTTACCACTTTGTTAAATGCAAGATCTCTCACCCAGTAATAGTTCCGTGATATCACTTAATTTTCTTTCTTCTTTTCTTGACTTTCCAACAGCTCAAACACTCAAGACCATGTGAACTCCTGTTCCTACTTTGCCTTCTTTGTGTGGATAATTAATCGACAATGATCGATAACCTCATAACGTCAATCTTCAACAATTTCTAATTTGATTCCCTATTTTGGTCGCTATCATCATAATCCAAATTCTTCATTATTCATAAAGAAAACTGCTTATTATTACAAAAAATACTATTTTTCAATTTTCTTCCAATAATTTATTTGTAACCTTCTACTTTTATCACGAATTCTCTATCTGTTTTTCTTATCCGGAAAAATGTTACCAACCACTCTCTTCTAATTTTCTAAATTTCACTTTTATTTTACAAAGTGCGTTCACATTTTTAGGTCTGTATTTGATACAATTTATTGCTTACGTTCTTATTTAATTTTATATTTTATAAATGGTCTCACAATTTCAAACTATTGACAATTTTAATTTTAAACTACTCCAGCTACTGTTCTTATAAGGCAGTTGTCCTATTATTTATTTTATTTTATTTTATTTATTTTTTTGTTGTTATGACACACGACAGTATATTATCGCAAACGTTTTCACCATACTATGACATTATCAGGCGATGAACTAGAAGGAGAAACAAGAAAATTCCGTATTTATCAACAAATTGTAAGAGAAAAGGGAGAGGGTAAGAAGAGGGTAATTTTAAAAAATAGTGTAATTTTGTGTGAATTTACTAGAAAGTATGGGTATATTTAATACAAAAGAGAAATAATGTAGGTGGATGTGAAGTAAGTTAGCAAGGGGGGGGGGAAGTATTATTTATTAAAAATGTTTAGTAGGGGTGAGTTATTTAAATCAGATTGACTATTTAGTAATGATTTATTATTTTATTTAGAATTTATATTTATTTAGAATATTATTCAAAGCAATAAAATTTTAAAATTAATTCTTAAAAAATCATTCAATATAAAATTTTTGTCTAAATAAAAATGTAATATCATTTTATGGTGTCGTCTTTGCCTTCTTACAATTTCGACGGTCATACTAAAATTTAAATTTCAAACCATAACTTATATCTTCCAGCCAACTTGGACTTTAATTTTTATTAAATTCAATTTTCACTTTATTGATTACTAAATAAAGCTACTCAATAGTATTTCCACAATTTGTTCTTAATTTTATTCAAAATTAAGAATTCAAAATAACAAACTTAACTTTGACACAAGAAAACCAAATTTTAGACACTGCGTATTTTCAATAAATTAAACTAGCGAACGGAAATCTTCTTCACATCAAAATTCAGAGCAATAGATATATAATATGTAGTATGAATGTTATAAGTTATAGGCAGTATAATAATAGTTATTATTGCTTAACAAAAATTTATTGACTATATTCTTTTCTATGTTAACTTTTATTTTAATTAAGTTTATCTTTTCAAAAAAAAAAGATCAAAGAATAAACAAATTTTAAATCTAAAATAAACTGTATGCCTGTTTTATAAATCGGCATATTGTAGAAAACTACGTAATATTTTAAAATACTAACCTGCAACACAACATAAATATAATTTACAATTATATAATATTATATAATAATTGTTAAATAACAATTTACAATTAATTATATAAGTAATATAAATTATATTTAAAATTTTGAAAAGTTCAAACCAAAATAATTATAATTCAATATTTGACGTTTCTTTACATAATGTATTTTGTACAAAATTACTATTAAATTTTATATTAAATATTATATATTTACTGATTATATCTCGTACCCTTTTTCTGTTTTATTTTTGGATTACTTTTAAGATTATGAATTCATACCATTAAATCATTCACATATATGTATTACCATGGCCCCAACCTTATAAATTTATCAAATTTCCTTCCTCTAATTTACCTTGGTTGCGATACATGCATCTTTCGAAGAGCATGAGATCTTTTTATAATTTTGTTACCTTAATTTTAATAAAATTCAATGATATGCGTCAATGTAACTTTTAATTTATAAAAACACAATTATTAAATTTCAAAATAAAATGTTATCATAATTCATAATTTAATAAATTCAAATATAGCCGATATTTTTAGACCTTTTCTTTCATAAGATAAATTAATGATTTATAAATTTGCCGTTAGTTTTAATTTTCTAATATTTAATTCGAAATTATTTCATCGTGCTCTAGAAAATTATCACCGAATGACATAAAATAAAAAAATTTAAATTTTTAACTGGCAATACAGTGTTCGTTGTATAACGTGTGCGTTTTAATAACGTGTGCGCACTATAATTTTCTCACCATGTTTTGTTCAATGTTGGTTGTGGCTTTCTGGCTACCCCATCTGGTTCTCCTTGTTGTAATCTGCTATTGTCCATATTTTATCCTGAGCATCCTTTTCAGTCAAGTGATTCATTTCAGGTAAGTTGTATGCACTTCTATATCACTTTTGATTGCGGTACGTTTTATTATAATGAAATTTTAAATTTTCATTACACCAATGTTCAAATTTTATTAGAACTACAAATTTTAAACGACTTTCTCGTTTGCTCGGTCATAACGCAATGCCTTATGAATTTTCCTTTAGGCAGTATTGCTGCGACAATTTTCCAAAATTGTCCCTTCCTAGAAACGATTTAGCAGCGCGAAATGGTAAACCGCAACCTAATGTTGTTTGATGTACTTGTTTGTTTTATTAATTTTTTCAAACACTTTAAAATTTTTATAACCTTTTAAGCTCTAATTGATTCATCATTTTCAGTCTTTGATCGCCATTAATTTTTATTGTTCTCTCGTTTGAGGATTCTTTTGTCTAAAAATATCTTTTTTTTAAATAAATTGTAGTGAATTCAACGAATTTTAAGGTAAGTAATTTTTTATTTTGAAATAATTTTATAACTAAAATCTGTTTTTGTTTGTTTTAGAACTAATTAGCAAATCAACATAATCATTTACTTTAACTAAAATTTTGAACTCTTTTCTTTGCAGGAGCAATTCTGCACACTGAAGACCTTTTGTATTAAAATTAAATAATTTAATAAATTGTTAAATAAAAAATTTATGACAGTATATCGTTGCCCTGAAGACTCCACTCGTTTTCATAATTGTACAAACTAATTCAGTTGGATTGGCTGGAATTGCCAATATGCGATACATTTTTAGTCAAACAATCTGCATTTATATCAAGAGAAGAACGATCTAATACCAGTGGTTGGTATTAAAAGCATTGAATATGTTGTGAAAAAAGTATGTTATAATAGATGGAACATTCGTCTTAGAGCACTATTTATTTATTTATTTTTAATTTATTAATTTAAGAAAAAAATTTTTGTACAAATATTTACAATAAATTCACAAATTATTAAAGTAGCTTAATAGATATTCATTCACATCCCCAATAATAAGTTAAACTGTTTTGAATTATAAAAGTTAATAATAGATGATGGAATGATTACAGATTGCGACTAAAATATTTATTCACAATTTTATTCTACTACGTTCAAATTTAGTGTACCTATGTATATGTAAAATACATATTACGAAAAATATAAAAAATATTATAGATATTTGACCCTAAAAAGTCATCAAAATTTTATGATTGGAAAGCAATTTATTTTATATTATTACTCTCGTGTATGTATATTTACTTATTAAAAGAGCTTTTTCCTAAAAATGTTATCGTAATATTATTGAAGAATAACATAATTTGGCCAGTAAACTTTTGTTGCTAGAAATTTATAGTTTTCAGATAACTCTTCTATATTATATAATATATAGTATTAAATTTATTGTAAGATAGGAAGTCAATTGAATCGTAAAAACGAAATATCATTTTAAATTTTAACCGTCCGTGTTAGGTATCTCCAATTTTAAATCAATATTTACAACCTACAGTAATATAATATCAGTTATATTTCAGCAAAACAATAAAAATGGCATTTGAAAGAAGTATTGCTCATATATTTGAAATTTTCGGAATAAATTCAATAAAAACGTAACTAACCGCAAAAGACACTTTTAAAATACTGTCGATCAAATTTTCTTTTTTAACTGAAAAGTTCGAATTGCATTTATTAAGTTATGTACGGATACGAAAATAGCTTTTAAATAATAATTGTCATTTGCTACATCAATATTTCTTCGAAAAGACGTTGCACTCACTTTCTCAGCTTTTATATTTAATAAAGTTAGTAGCGTAACTTACAAAAAATATGTAAATTTTTGCAAATTCAATTTTAGTTTAATAAAATTTATTTAAATATACACCAAATTCAAAAAAAAATTTATTAAACTTTTGTAAGGAAATAACAAATCGGCATACTTTTAATAAATTCGGATTTTGTAACCAATTCTTATAGACTTATAAAAATCGATTTAGAATAAATAATATCTATCTGTCGTTGGCGGTTCAAGAAAGACCAAGTAATTTGAAAAACACTTCAATTCTTTTCAACAAAAAAACTTGCAAAATATTCATAATATGATCTATGAAATATTATAATATAATTATTTAATTAATTTTTTAAAATAAAAAAAACTTAATTTTAAACTTGTAAGTGCGTCTTTTCACAATCTTTCATCTTTCTTGAGCCACTCCGTATTACTGTATTACTAACTAAACCGTTTTTTTAACGACAAGTCACATCCTATTTTAAATTCTCTTTTTATTTTATTTTTTAATTTAATTTAATTTAAAAAAAAAACATTAATCTAAAAGTTTTTTGAATTATTGTATAAAGATTTTCGAGAGCAAGTAATCGTTACATAGCAACCATTCTACATGATTCTTTAATATTAAATGCAAAACATTACTGTTTGTGAATAGTTTAGTATTATTATTTATCTAAATATAAACGTAATAATATTCTTATATGGATTAAATGTTATAATTTTTTTATATTTTATAACGTATTTTTATCGAAACTATACATTCTTCTCCTGCATTGCTATATTTCAATGCAAGTAATGCAAGCGTTAATCATAAGTAGTAATATTACTAATATTTGACGTCATTGTCTTTCTACTGAAATCAAATTAACTTTCTAACTATAAACGAAACACATCTCGGATCGGCAAAATCACTGTTTCGCAGGTCTTTTTAAAATACAACAATTTATTACTTCCTCGAATTTGCAGGGTTCAAACTATACACTCCTAATGTAGCTAAAATAGTAAAATAAAGTTTAGGCATTGTTTTGATTAAAAATATGATTTAAAAAATCATTTTTGCTAGCACAAAACTCATAAATGCACGAAACTTTCATTTACTGAACCATTAATTGCATTTACTATTCTGTCTTAGGAGTTTACTCTACTCTTTTTTACTTTTACTCTAGGGAGTAAAACCAAAGTAGCCAAGTGATTACATAAGATATTCAAGAGTTCGGCAGTTCTTCCAAGCAGCCGACAAAAATTCTCAATGAAGAGGTAGTCTTTGGATATATAGTTGCAAATTTAAATCCAATGGCGTTCTATTTATGCAGCATAAAAGCAGTATCGATAAAATGGTAAATGTTATTAACATGTGATAATATTTTTTAATATTAAAAAATAAAAGAAGTATCAGCTGGTAACATCTTTTATAATTATTTTATCAAATTATCTTTATTTTTCTTATCCTAAATAATCCAATTTACCTATGTTTGTAGTAAAAGTTAATAAATCATAACGTTATTTCCGTATACACTTCGGTTTTGAACAGAAAATATTTTTACAAATACCATCAAATCACGTTCAGAACATTCAATTAACTGAAGTACGAATGGTCAAAGCAAAATGCTTGTCAATATGCTTGCAGAAACCGCTTACACCTGTGCTGTGCAACAACCGCGTACTTTACTCTAAAGCTACATACACATCTGTTCAAAGCCTTGCTTAATAGGGAAACTTTACTGTTGGAAGGTCATTTCCAAAAGTGAGTTTTGACTATTCCGTTAGTTAAGTATTGTCGTGTTTCGAAACCATAAAAATCATAATTCATTTATTTTGAAAAATTATTTTAAAGTTTAATTTTGTTTTATTATTTATTTATTTATAATATTGTATATAAAAACGTTAGTTAAAAATTTGTTATGTAAATAACGTGGGAAGAACGAAAAAGTAGAAAAGAGAGGGGCTTGAATAAAGACACACTTGGACTAATGCCTTCACGTCGAGTAGACTAGCGTACGAACATCATTCCCGCAATAAAAATTTAAAATTTTTAATTGTTTGAAAATTAATAAAATAACTTAAGTTGAGTTGATGTTTTTGTTAAAATTAATTGTGGTTAAGTGCAAATTATTAAATAAACAAGGAAGAGTTGAAGAATTTGTGATAATTTGGTCGATGCGTAAAACCACGTCGCAGCAAAATTTGTTAGACCAGCTGCAATACTACATGTGGAGCGCGCACGTAAAAGTTACAAGTAAAATACCATATGAAAGATAACAAATTTGAACATTTTAATTTACGATTTAAAAAACTATTTGAAGAGCTCATAGCTAAATAAAATAATCTGTGTTACCTCAGCAAATTTCACAAGAGGGTGAAAATGCATAAATTTGTAAAGTTGGGGACATAGCAGTATATTTTTGGTAGATTGAGAAACAGTAGCAGATACTCTCATCGTTGCAAATTCGCTGGAGTGGGTGAATCAATTTTTACGGTTCGGCGTTCGGTTTGCCGTTTCTCTCGGTGTGTACAGGTCCTAATAACGGAATTAAATTTTCATGTAAAAACAGCAATACTATAATGATATAAGTAGGTATTTATCTTATAAAATTATCAAGTTGATAATAATCAATTACCTGTTTTTATTTTTAATTAATTGTTTGTTTTTGTATTAAAATTTGTGACTCAATATTAAATTGCTCTATTTGTGACTCCAAACATTAAATTGGATGACCAGTAATAAGTTGTAGTGCACAAAACATTGATCGTGTTATACTCGAACACAACGGAGACTAAAAAGTTAGAAAAATTGCTTTCGACGGAATTGAAACGATCGACTAGTAAATTTTGGCTTGAAAAGTTGAACTGCACAGAAGGAATTAAAATAATAATCGGATACGAAATATTACTTTTTTATGATTTAATTAAGTTTTAGTCTTTATTATGACAGGAGCTGCTTTACTTTATTGCAAAATAAATTAAATTTTATCATTCTTTTTTATTATATCTACGGTTTTAATTTAGTTTTCCGAAGTGTAAAGGTCAGCAGTTTTAGCTCGCACTATAATAATATGTAGGATATAAACCATGGTACATAAATAATTCAAAAATAGTTGACATTCAAACCAGACCTGGTTTGATAATAATTTAGTTACTCCTTTTAACAGTCTCAGAAACAATTTTTGTGATATCCATCATTATTTTGTTTAACTTTTAGTGCCGCTCATCATCGGCAGTAAAAGTAATGTTATTTAAATATAATAACTTTTATATTTTATAATTTTGTTTTATTCGGTACAAATGTGACTTTTTGTGGTTCGACTACACCCGTTGACAGTACTTCTCTTTTCCATCAATTCTACATAGTTAGTTGCTACCAATAGATGTGCATTTGTACTTTCTTTACTAAAATTCAAATTACTTCGAATTTTTTTTGGATCTTTTATTTTAATTTTTAAGTAAGGTCGTTAGATTGTTTAAATTAGCTTGATATATTGTTTTAATTTAAATTTAATGATAACATTACATTTTACGAATATAGTATAAATAGGTACCTACTAAAAAATCTATCATAGTAAAACAGCACATAAACATAGTTCTGCATTCGAAAACATTAAATAACTCTCTGAATTTAATAATTTAATAATAAACAATGAATAAAGTTATGGGCTACAAAATATTTTTATTTTTAAATATAGATATATTATTTATGTACATTATTATTGAAGTTTTTGTATTTTAATACTTGTATCCTGTTTTGGGATCAAAGCTTGATTTGACAGCAGGTAAATATTGATTACTTGGTGTACCAAATTGCTTAACTGGTATGGCTAATTGCTTGGTTTTGAAAGCATCATCTTGGTGACTCTCTTCTTGTAACCCATAGTTAACTGACTCTGGGTGAGCTGCGTTATATTCGATAGCTTTTAAAATAGCTTCTGGAATTGGAGGTGGAGTTGGTAAATGGGCACCACTCACTTGGAAACCATTTTCGTCGGCGACATAATTCACGGTGTAGATAATTCCATCAGTTCCGGGATAAGAATACGAACCATGAACAACACTAACTTCATTTTTTGTTCCAGAATTCTTTATTTGGCCACTTTCTTGTGCGGTTATTTTATTTTCAGTTTCATATCTAAAAAAATGTAATTATAATTAATTTAAAAAGAATGAAAATTGTTTTATTAATTACCCATATGCGTAATTTCCCAGCCCATCATTGTTATTATCAAAGCGTACAATTTTAATGGGTTCTTTATTAATTCCATAACTTTCGTGACTGATGGAATTTCCGTATGATGGTCCTGAATTGTGAACATGTTCTGATGATTGTTTAATGTTGCCAAATGAGGAAACCTCTTGCAAATTTTCAAACGTATGGAGTGGTACTTTCAGGAGTTTTTCGTTGCCGCCTGAATAAGCAGCACTCGCCGGTGGTAAATATGTATTGTCCAACTTTTCTGCATTAGCAATTGCTAATAAAACACTTACTAAAAGCTGAAATACAAGTTATGGTTAATAAGTTACCCTTAATATTTCATTAAAAATAAGCAAAACTTACAAATTTCATATTTGTTGTTGAAACTAAGGAACTTAGTAAACTGATGCCAAATGGAAGCTCGCCGTTGCTTTTTATACCATTTTTCAATGATGAGCTGGTTTAGGATGTTACATTTTACTTAATTTCAGGTACATTACATAAGAACATTCTTTAAGGCACCCAAGGTCAGATTGTTAAGAACGAAGATAAAAATCCTGTTCTTAAGCAGTATTGTAATAAATTATGCATAATTTGTTAATATTACTACAATTTCAAGTAGTACAAAATGCATCTACCTACTCTTACTTTAATTAAAATTTATTGAAATCGATTATTATCGATTTCATAAGTTTTATCGCAAAGCATCGAAATTAAAATCACTACGTTGATATTTTATGCAATAATATGTCTGATAATAATTATTTCGTATCGAAAGTCTTTGTAATAATGATTTTAAAAAATTTTTGAATATATTTGAACAAGAAAAGAAACAAAGTTTACTTTTGCGTCAAGTTTAGTTTAATTAAATATCAAAATAAATTAAAACGCTGTAAAATAAAACGATTCAGTTTTTCCACAGCAAATGTATATACTAACAAGCAGCTAATTTTATTCAAAATTAATCAAATTAAAATTTTTAATTAAATGCGTGATCAATTTTTTGTGATCGGAAAAATTAATCCACAGAATATTATTTGTTGGTGGAACGAGTATGACCAAATCTGTAATTTATATCGGAATTTCCTCTCTGTAACTCAACCTGTGATCACATCAAGCCATTACTGCGAACAAAATCTACTTAAAATAATTCAATAATAATAAATTTTATTACTAAAATTTGATATTACACATCAAGTTCAAGTTAAAATGTTTATAGCCGATGGGTCGTTCCCCTTTTCAGATTGCAATATGTTTTATGTTAATGATGTTGGGATTTCAATATTTTACATCGCTTGGTTTACAAAAATTAATACCTGCATCATACATATTATCTTTCTATGTACCAACAAAATTATAATAATAATTTATGTTCTTTGGTATGGTTTAAAAATAAATTAAAAACGACTGAAAGCATTTGTAGCATAATAATATAAATTTGTTTTTCTTGACGAAACTTTCTCTTGAATCAAAGTTCTTAACTTTATTTTTTTATTTTTAGGATTAAATAATCGCAATCTGTTTTTAATTAAAATGTGCAAGTTTAATTAATAGCTTCATTCTACTATTAAAAACTTGTATACATTTTTATATTGTAAAATTTCTCGTAAAATCGCGAAAAAAATTTTTTGCAGTAAATAGTTCCGTTTATTTTGAAACGAGCTTAGAAAAAATATTATGCGTGTGTTATAAACTTATAACGATCGTAATTAAAAGCCATAATAGAATATACAACATTCCATATTTAGGGAATCCTCATAGGATTTTAATGGCCCATTATTTGCTCCTTTAATTACCATAATTTGCGGCATCCATGCAAATTATTGTTTATAACTTTCATTTTTACCAAAGGTAAAATCAAAAAACTAAAACTGCTATTTTAACAAAAATTGAATTTGCTTTGGAATTGTGAAACAAACACAATTATTGTAACAGGTTTAATTCGGTTTCACTGAAATACAAGACGTCACTGTCGCACACGGATTTTGTTATAATTGAAATTTTAGTTTCATGTTTACTTTCTGTAAAAAATTAAGTTCAAAGCAATAATATCTTTTATACTACTGTTTTAAATTCACAATAATTAGGTGAGCAAATAATTAAATATTTAGAATTTAATGCTATAGATGTATTTAATAGAGGTAGCTGAAAAAAAAATGTACAATTTTTTTAATTTGTTTGATGTTCAGCGGAAAAGAACATTTCTTTTAAAACTATAGAATAGACCGGACCCCCTTTATATTCTATAATAGTACTTAAATTATGTGAATGTGGATACTACATTTTTACAAAAAAAAGTCACAAATTTCAAGAAAACTGTTAAAGCGACTGGTGAAAAGAAAAATAATGATTTTAAAAATTATGAATTAGATTTGAGTGAATAAAATTAAGATTCTAATTGAACTGCTAAATAAGATAAATTTAATGGCAAATAAAAAAAATTGGATTCAGAAAAAACAAAAAGTTGATACATGTAAAAATTAGAATAAAATCTACACTAAAAAAAATAAAAGTAGATATTTAAAAATTCAAAGAAAATAGAAAATCTTAACCTAGGATCTTTTACATAAATTGAAAAATTCAGTATAAGAATAACTTTGAAATCAGTAAAAATTTAGGATTGGAGAGATTTAGAAAGATAAATTTGATTGGAGTTCAAATAAATAAAGAAAATTTTAGATATGATGGCTAGATATGATGATTAGCTAATTTGGGTACATTTGTATAGAAGTAGTAGAACATTTAGATAAAGAATGATTTTAATTTGAGAATTAAAATAAATAATAAAAAATTTTGATATATCAAAAAAATTGAAGGAATGGCAAAACAACTTCTATTGCAAGAGCTTTTCTAGAAAATTGTTAGTAGGTGAAAATAGGCGAGTCCCATGAGGGATTTGTCAGCAAATTCCAGTTACAAATGAAGGTAAATCTGAAGAAATCCGAGGTAAAGCAAAAACATTTAGACGAAGACTACAGATTTATTTTTTGATTTAATGAACTTTTTTTGCTTCTGTTCTTTTGCGTGCTCAACTTTTAACTATCAAAATTGGACGCCTACATCCAATTTATCAGGAATAGAAAATCTAAGAAAATCTTAAGAAAATCAGAGACATTTGAGGAAATCTTGTAAATGAAAATCTAGAGTACAAAAATTTATGTTACAATTTCCTTTTGAGGCGAGTTGAAGAAGTGGAAAAAGGAGATGAAACCTGAATTAATTAATAATAAGTTTGATATACACTTAAACAGGTAAATAATTTAAGAATAAATTACATATATAAATAAATAATTAAATAAGTTTTGCACTCGTAACTTTGACTCAAATTTTTGATTTTATAGTATATTTTTATACCCATTAGTGCACTATACCCTTCGATTTAAAGTAACGTTTAAAAAAAAATGAAGTTTATGAATAAAAGCAAGTTTTTATATTCGAATAAAATTTCCATTGATTAAATTGCATCTGATATTCCTGGTTTTATCGAGGTTGCTTAATCGTTATTTATATGATGGATTTTATCAACGTGCCTTGAATAAAACATTCACTAACGTTTATTTACAAAGCAGAAAGAAGCCTGGATTATATAGGAGACATTATAAATTTGTTGGGTATTTCCGAAATATATAACACAGTACTTATAGAATTAGTATAATTAAAGTGCCTACTACGTCATACGGTCACCACCAAGCTTCGTGCTGGGTTTGTCATTCATGCCAAAATAAATTTTGCAAAGAAAATTTATTGAGACATGACGGTTTGATGACAAGTCAAAATTGTGATTGCTGCATTTGGTCTAACGTTTTTAAAGCATTTAAACCAAAATGTGTTTCAAGCGCTGTGCTACTTTTAATATCTGATGTGATTTATAATCTGATGAAGTGTAAGCAAGGGCTAACTTTATGGAAACAGCCAATCAAATAATAGCATAACGATTTTGACCTCTTTTATACAAAATTTCAATGATTTATAAAAATTTTTTTGTATATTATAATTTTTTAATTCGTGAGGTCCACTTTGCAGGCAATTCTCTCAGGACCGTATTTACGGAAGGGGTTTTAAGGGTTAAACCCCCCCCCTCTCGAAATTGTTTATAAAGTACTGGAAGTCCGCCTGCAATCGTAAAAAAATCAGAAAAACCAAAGCAATCTTTACATTTAATAACAAAAACATTAAACTTGAAGTATTAAAAAAAAAATTAAAACTAAAGATATTTCTAATAAACTAAATCCCAAATTAAAAAATCGGAAATTCGTATTAATATCCGGCGATTGGCGACACTGGATTGAATACACCTACTACTAAATTGCAAAAATATAAAAACTGACGATAAAGAATATAAAAAAGCTCTATATATTACTGTGTAAAAGTCTGCGGCCCCTTAATTAATATTGTTAGTTATTACTCCTATTAATTAATTTTCGATTTTTTGAAAAGTAATTATATTGAAATAAATTAAATAGATATTTTATTTTAATTCTTACTATTATGGTAAAAATTTTAAATTGCTATAAATTGTTTGAACCAAAAATTTTAAAAGAAAAATAAATTTTATGACCATCATCGGCAACATAGCTTAAAATAACACTTCCGCAATAAATTAAACTGGGCATTGCAAACCCATAAATTGTCTTATATTTTGGTGTAATTTAATTCTTCGTTTTGACAACATTATTTACCATCCGTAAAATAAGAATTTAGTTTGTGATTTTTATTAAATTAAAATATTTTATTTAAAGACGGTTTTTTACAAAAGAGTTTAAAATTAAAATATGAATAAGTTTAAACTTATTAAAAATATCGTAGTAAACAAAACTTTTAAAATGGCACAAACAAAATTTTATCCGCGAAGTCAACCTGTAATCAAAATTTGTCGCTCCCTTGACAAATTATTTTCAACCATTAAATAAAGTGCACAAAAATCAAAATTTTCTTTGAATATCGAACTTAAATAAAAAAAAATCGCTCAAAAAAATAATTACTTTAATTTAAAAAAAACAATCGTATCACAAAATTTCAACTTTTAAACAAAATTTTCCAATAACAATACTCAAAAATAAAATCTTAACTGCAAAAATAATTGCACAAAATTATAATCAAAAAATCAGCTGAGCAAAATCTAGCCCTCCATCGTTTCCGCCATCTTGGCAAAAAAAAATTCGTTTATCTGCAAACATTACATTTCAAAAAAATATAACAAAATTTAAATTTAAAAAAATTACCAAAATTGCATTTATTTTGCCGATTTTAGCATGACTGACGGTTTAAGTTGGAACTTAAATTTTTTTATTTAGGTATTTATTTATTTATCGAGTTTCTTCTATTTTTTATTTTATATTTGTTTTTTATTGTAGTATTTTTTTATTTTTTAAATATGTTGTACTTTATACTTTTATTTTTTGTTTTGAATTTTAGTTTCCTTTGTATTTTAATAAATTATAGCTATTTATTTTTTAATATTTTTAACCCTTCCCCCACCGAAAATCTAGTCTAAATACGGCCCTGAATTTTTCCTAAATTAAATGAATAACACAAATATATTATTATAATAAAATACATTTACTTTCAAGAATTTTTTCACGTGCTTCAGGATTAAAGGTTGCTGTTGTCGATTTGGAAATTAAATGAAAACGAATAACAAGTTGAAAAAGCCAAACAAAGCTCATCTATGGTATTCTTAAATTTTTTCGGATTTCTTTAATTTACCTTGGATTTCTCTTTGCTTGTATGCTAGGTTTCCCCAGCGATTTGAATAAACAATTCAAAACTTAAAACAAAATCAAAAATTTATCTTGTATGTGCTCTTTCTACACCTCTTTTGGGCAAACTAATCACAATCTAGAGTAAAATTGTAAATGTACAATTTTATAGAACGTAAAATTATCCACAAAAAGGTTACTGTTGGGTTATATACTTCATAAGCTATATTTTATTGCATTCGCTGTAAATCATAAATCATAAATCATTTACAATTTTATTTCAATATGCCAGCATTAAGTTGTTTATCTGAAAAAATATACAACTTAAAGTAATTCTTCTGACCCTTAAAATATCTTCTTTTTTAAATTGAATTTTTGATAGACGTGTAAAGAAAAGTTTGTTTTTGTCTTATTCTTAAACAGCTTATCTGAAAATATTTAGCTTTTGTGTGCTCTTCTAACATTTCATTCCCTAAAAATTCGATCTCTTTACTTTTCATTATAGATTCAAACGTTTTGCAATAAAAATATCATAAGACCCCAATCGTACCCAGTAGCATGATAGATTTAAACAAATTTTTAAATGTTATTTTGCTGAAGAAAAAAATTTGCTATTTTTTAGTGTGATTTACAAATTAACATTTTTGGTTCGAATATTTACTTTTATATAATATATTGATTGCCTTGGTATTTTAATCAGATAAGATTTGATTTAAAAGTTAATAAAACAACAAAATTTAGTACTTGTAGCAGTGGCGGCCCGTCAGGGGAGTCTTTGAGACTTGAGACTTCCCAAAAAAAGTCAGCAACAAAAAAAATGTTTTATTAAAAATCATAATTTTTAAAAAAAATTTCCACAGACACTATTCCTATTGAAAAAATGATGTGGTGTTTTAATTTCTTAATTATATTTTTACATAATTATTATCTAAAGAAAAGCTTTTGAAATCAATACCTGCAGTTAAAATTTATTAGTGATGCTGAATTGCTATACGATAAGATAACGACGGCTGCCAGTAGCAAGAAACGTCTTACGAAAGACTCGACTTGCATACAGCAAATATTTCAAACGTTGAGCCTAGTCTATTCAGTCTATTCAAAGTTCATGAAATGTAATTTAAGTATTTGCTATTACAAGTTCTACGTTTTTGTGCATTTATTGCAGTATTATACTTTTTAAATTTTTTTCATCAATGGAAATAAATGATAAATTAAAAAATAATTTTTTAACTAAAAATTAACTAATAGATCAACACGCTTTCTTCCAGCTTTTTATTGGAATATAAAGAAGATACATTTTTTGTGGATTACTGGTTGCGATAAGCGAAATAAAAAGTTTTGCTTTACTTGTGTAATTTTTGGCGGAGGAAAAGAATGTTGATAAATTGTCGACAATAAAAAATTTTACAAGAAAAGCAGAAAAACATTCTATATAAAGACATTTATTTATTGTCTATTTTCTTTGAGAAATCAAGAAAAATTTCATGTTTTGGGTAAATTCGAATTGAATATGTGATATCAGAAAGTCGACGACTTGCTGCCCTAAAACATATTGAAAAAGTCAGTATAAATAGACGTTTACTAGCACGTTTAATCCATGTTGTTTGTTTTTTGAGTAAGCAAGAAATTGCTTTTCGTGGACATCGAGAAAATAACTAATTTTTAAATAAAAGGAATTGCCTATCTTAAATTACTAGAACTACTTGTACAAGAAGAGCAGTTGCTTAAAGAACACTTTTTGTTATCAATAATATTTAAAGAAATATCTTTTTTTTTAAAATTAATTTTTACATGTTACATGAAATTGAAATAAAATTTAATTCATAACTTACGTAATATTGTTCAAAAACTATTTAAATGAGTAATATAAAGACTGTCCACGAAAAAATCCGACCACCTGTATTATTCTGCTTAAACGAAAAACTGCAGAAATTTTAAAAAGTAATTTATTATAAGTTATTTACAAAATACCTTTTAACAACAAAAATTTAAAAACAATTATTTCAAGTGTCCCTAAAAAATACTTTCACTTTCCGCTTTATTCCACTTATTAAAGTTTGAACAGCATTGACATCGAAAGAATCGGCGGCTTTTTTATACTTTTTTAAGATTTTAAGCCGCACAAACAAATGGCCTGCCATATTAAATATATTTTCGGAAATTTGGAAATTTTTACCGTTCTGTGCCCTTTGGCTATCTGAGCGCGACCTTTTACAATATAAAATTCTTATCCGGGTAACTGCCGGAAATCTGCTTTACAATAAGTCTCGTCATTCATTAATACACATTTAAATTTTGTTAAATAATCAGCGTATAATTTACGCGATCTCGTTTTAGCTGTCTATTCTTGAGTTTTAATATTTCACGAGTTTTAATATTTTGCACATTTAATTTTGATGTACTGACTTTATTGACCATGTCCTTAACCGATGTGTTCGGTTTACGCTTAAATTCTCTTAAAACTTTGTTTTTTAAATAAACATTAACTGAACCCCGTTTTCTACCGAAACCACTTTGTCTCTTAACGTTACAGTCATTTTTAAAACTCGCCAGCACATTTTGAATAGTCGATTTCGGTATCTTTAAATGTTTTGCAAATTCTCTTTGCGATATTTGCAGATTTTTGCAGTCCGTGAGCAAAATTGCGTTTCTTTTCACTTGCTTACTCTCCATAATGCTACAACCGAACTATCGTCTGAAACTAAAAATTTTACGTTGTTCCTCAGATTATTCTGATCACAATGGGAATAAAATTTTACATTGGACAATAAAAATTGTACTTAAAACATGCTATTCAAAGTGGTCGGTTTTTTTCGTGGACCGGGTTTAGCTTCCTACATAATATTATAATTTTATGTTTCGATTTTTGGAATCTCATCAGGCAAACCTGAAAAAATTATTAAAATGATTGAGAAGTTATGCTATTAAATTCAAACTTGATTAAAAGTCAAATTTGTTTGATTTTTGTAAAAACAAGAATACTTAAAGCCAAAATGAATAAATAAACTTGTTTTGAAAAATTCTAAACCGGAAAACTAAACAGACCTAAATAAAAAAACCTATATTGACACGTTAGTAGTAATTAAAAACTACAATACTTTTTTTTTAAAGGAATATCTAAGACGATACAAAATGATTTAATGGAGTGTTGTAACTTCAGTTTTAAACTCAAGAATTATTATGTATATTATTTACATACAATGTGTATCTACATAGTTAATAAGTAAAATACTGTTATTATTACTTTTTAATATTTCTCCCCAGTTTCCCCAAATTTCTTACTCACGGACCGCCACTGCCTAGTAGGTCCTCTCGCCAAAGTTGAGATGTTCGAACGCGCGCTGGTCGGATTTATAAAGTTATACTTTATAAAGAATAACTTTAGCAACGCTCGTTCTTTTTTAATCCAGACCGCAGAAAAGAAAGAATTGTTTTCCAATTTGTTCCAAAACGAAATTTGGTATATGTTTTAAGAGCAGTGGCATGCCAACACTATATGCAACTATAAGATAATTGGTAATTTATTATCTGAAAGACGGCTCAACAATTTTTATAAAATTTTATAAAATTTTATAAAACACATTTTTATAATATTAGCAGTTTTACGATTTTTATATTCTTAAAATTTCCTAAAATAAAAACAAAAATCTATTTCCGTTTTCAATATTAAATTTTGTAGAAATAAATTGAAGTAATTTAGTTCATTGCATGAACAAGATCGATTTAATCCAACAAATCAAATCCATGTAAATTTTAAATTGTATTATACAATATAATTATACGACAAATACGTTTTCTGCGTAAAACACATTTATTTAAAAAAAAAATAAATTTTCTATTCGATGTAAAAATAAAAATTGTTCTACAAAATAAGATTAAAAATTGGTGAAACATTTTCATTTATTTTAAACATTAAATATTATTGTTACATTAATTTGGTTAAATATTTTTTCTATTCAACATAAAAACATAAAAACAACATTAATTTTAAAATTAAATTGATAACATTTTCAAAGTGTAAAAAATTTACTATATTTGGTACACGAATGTAGGGATCGTTTTTGTAAGGGTGTATTTAAGCTCGCTTTTATAAGTGTAAAAAATTTTGTTTAATTAATCAATTTTTATTTAAATTATTAATAATTAATTCAATTAATAAATTTTTTAAGTAGATAGTATGGTAATTAGTAGTATATGTAATGTTAAAATAAACAAACTAAACAAAATGTTAAAATAACAATTAGGTAATGTAAAATGTAAAAATTAATGTCTTTTTTATTGTTTTTTAAATATTATTTTTCTATGTAAGTACCTACAAAATAAAAGGTTTAGTAAACCTTACAAAAATAATTTTTGATCATGTCCAATATAACTCTGAGGCGCAAGCCTTTTGGGGGCGGCAATTTTTATTTTGATCTTTTTTAACTTTAAAAAAGATAAGAAATTATTTACGATCTTCTTTGGGACAGGGCAAATTAAATTATATGAATATTTTATATACAGAAAATAACTTATTTAACAACTTAAATACGAGTGATACGATTAATCAATTTGTTAAAAAAAAAGCTAGGAAAATAAATATATAAAATACTTTTATTTTTTGTTAACTCTAAAGATTGTTTCGGTTTATACAGGGTGTCTCCGGACACACTTTACAAACTTAGGTGCTGATAGAAGACACTTTTCTAAGAAACATTTTTAACAAAAATTTTTTTCTGAGTTCAAGCCTTCGAGAGTTAGGTCTCTTTAAAGCATTTTTTTTTAATTTTTACCTTCATATGTGGCCATAGCACAGAAAATATTGATTTTTAGGTAAAAATGGATTAGTGTTTTTTAAAAAGCGTGAAATAATCTACAAACTAGGTTTAAACCATTTATTGTCTAAAATTAACGGCTTTCGAGTTATAAATTAAAATAAGTACAAAAATGTAAAAAAATTCGAGATTTTCTTACTTTGGTTATTTTCAAAGCTCTGTATCTTTTAAACGAAAGATTTTATATTACAAAAATTCTGACGTGCTATTCCGGATAGGAAATTTAACGAACTACAACTTCTGTCTAGTAAAAGCTTTTGAAAAACCAATCTCTTTCACAGAAAATCAGTAAATAGTAAACAAGGCAGCTACAAAACAAAAAATTAAATTGATTAATTTTATTGAAGAATTATTTTATTAATTAATATATGAGACGGTGATTAGCCTAGTTTGTTAGCTGAATAACTGCTGACATTAAGGTACTCGGTTCGAATCCGGGGAAAGTCTAAAATTTCTTATGATCGTCTCCGTGCTTCGGAGGGCACGTAAAGCCGGCGGTCCCTCTGGGTTGATGACTTGCCTTCATCAACAACAAAAACCAGAGTTACTGACACATCTGAGATAAGCCTAGCAAGCTACCTTAGATGTAAAACAATAAATATGCTCATAGCACTAATAGTAACTTCGGAACATCACCGAGGGTTTGCTGTTAAGTAAAAACAGGTCGCAAACCTAATTAAAGAAGAAGAAGAAGAAAAAAAATTAATATATCTTATAAACTAATCAAGGCAGTGTATTGAAAATGAGGATAGTCATTTTGAAGATTTACTTAAAAAATGTAATAGCTTAACCTTAATTAATAAAATAATTTTTCAATAAAAATAAAAATGTTGTGATTTTAATTTTTTTTGTAGCTGCTTTGTTTATTATTTTCAGATTTTCTGTGAAATAGATTGGTTTTTCAAAAATCTTTACTAGACAAAAGTTATAGTCCGTTAAATTTTCTTTCGGAATGGGCGTTAGAATTTTTGTATTATAAAATGTTTCATTTAAAAGATACAGTTTTGAAAAAATCTAAAATAAAAAAAGCTCCAATTTTTCAACATTTTTTTACCAACTTTTATTCATAACTCGAAAGTCGTTGATTTTAGACAAAAAATGGTTGAATCTAGTTTATAGATTACTTCAGGCTCTTTAAAAAAACATTAATTTATTTTTATTAAAAAAATTAATATTGTCCGGGCGATGGCAACGAGAACCTGAAAATTAAAAAAAAATGATTTAAAGAGGCCTAACTATCAAGGGCTTAAATTAAGAAAAAAAAAGTTGGGGTACTGTTGCGTATCCCATCCCACGATTTTAACTTTTTCCTATTGAAAATACGTGAAAGGACACTTTTCTAAGCATACTAGAACAAAAATTTTGTTGGATTATAAATTAGTTCTCGAAAAAATCGAATTTGAAAAATTTAAATTTACATGTATTTTAGATACACCTTTTAACACGGCTGCATGATTAGCCGATTTTGTGTAAAGCAAAAAAATTTAAAAATATCGCTGAAAAATTACAGAACTCGCCAAGGGTGGAACTCGAAGCCATAGAACTCGTCCGGGTGTCGACATCGACTGAACAAAACATTAAGAGTATATCAAAGCACACGTACCGTCAACAAAATGAGACCGTCACCGACGAGACCGTACCTCAACGTGAGACGTACCAAACGACGTACCAAACTCGACTGATAATCGTGTTTCAAATCGCGCAACTGTCTTTTCCCGTTCGGGGACATCCTTTCTCAACCCCCTTTTCAGGGTACCACTGCACGACCCGCGAGACATCCGAGACGGTACAAGACGACACAGACGCGCGCGCTTTTTGACGCTTGAAGTTCAAATCGCTGATCGCCCACAAAACCCCTTTTTTATTAGTTTTCGACACACTTTGGCAAACTTCGGTTTAACTTCTTCAAAGTTCAAAATTCAAAATTTATCAATTCCCCTTGTAAAACTTTTGTTCACCACTCAGATCGACGCGGCCAAACCCGCGTCAGCGTATATTTTGATCCAAGATCTCCAACGCCCGTTATCCACGCACCAGACGAAGAAGATTAAAGCGCCTACGGCGCTAAACGCTTCGCATTGCCAATCCGCTACGCTACGCTACGCTCAACGTGAGACCGACTGTCACACATCGGGTATATCATATTACATTTGCCTGCTTTTCGTAATTTTAAAATGCCGTTATTTCGACAACTATTGCATAATCCACAAAAATTTTTCAGTTAATATATTCAGAAAATTGTCCTCTTTCCAATAGTCAATAGGAAAAAGTTAAAATCGTGAGATGGGATATGCAACAGTAACCAAACGTTGTTAAAAATGTTTCTTAGAAAAGTGTCCTCTACACCACATAAGTTATGTAAAGTATATCCGGGAAGACCCTGTATATAGTTTTTATTTTTGTATAAATTTTGTTTTCGTTTGAGGGAATAGTAATAAATTGACTTTTTTTATTTTGTATTTGTGTATTTTCTTTTAAAAAGAGTAGCATTAATTTTAGTAGCCTAGAGGCGTCGTATATCTTAAGACGGCTCTGATAGATTGATAGTATTATAGAAAACTTACCTAATAAAATAATTAATAATAATATGATAAGAAAAATTCAAATTAAGGTTAATGAAACAATTTATAAAAATATGGATAAAAAGCAGTGCCGGATTAGCCATATAGCTAGATGTAGCAAATGATACTACTACTACTACTGTTTATAAGCTAAATCTGAAAAAAAATAGACCGGAACTTTCTTCTACTCTAGGTGCGAGATCCCTAGCTTTTTTCAGCAAAAGATAAATTAAAAAAAAAAAGAAATTCATAGAGCCAATTGAAAAGAAAGAAGAAGGGAATTCTGCTCACTTTTTTTAAACCGATAAATTCGTCGGTTGGCAATAATTTTTTTGTAGTTTATTTTATACTATAAATATAAATAAAATACCAAGGTAAAATATTTTATCCTACCCAGTAACCCGGATTAAGATAATCAACATGAGCAGCAGAGCCAGAGATACGGGTCGACATTACGCTTCTGGAAGTTCAAAACGTAAAGCAAAAAATGAAAAGAAAGAAAAGAACCAAGATGTTAGTCGAATGTACAGCAAGTTCTCCTAATTTAAGCATATCTTCTTCTAGCCAAAGAGAGGCAGAAAGCATAAAATATGCTTCCAATCTAACATCTTCTACAAGCCAAAATCAAAACGAAAGTAAAATGTACTCTAACGATATTGGTAAATGGCTGAGCAACTTCGATCGAGATTATTAGATTGCAATTAGTACAACATATTATGTATAGTGATTTCTTGTCTAAAATAAATAAATAAAAATTCAAAAATTCTTAAAGAAAAAAAATTTGCCAAAAACAAAAATTAAAAGGGTAAAGAGAAAATTAAAAAAATTCCGTGATAATAAAAACTCGAAGTTAAAAAGAAAAAATTTCTGATTTTGGAAAAATATTTAAATTACAATCATCACTCACTAAGACAAAAAACAAAGAAGAGGTGGAAATTGAGATACCTCCAAAGACCCTACTGCTTTAATATGCACACAAAATAAGAATTTTATAGTAAAAGATAGCAATTAACATAAAAAATGTATCTCATTTATGTAGGAGGGGGGACAGTGATTTATGTTTGAATTGTGCGAACTTTGTGGCTTTTACACCATTTTCATACAAAATTCATCATTCAATGATTTACATGCTGTATAATAAAAAGAAAAAATAAATAAAACATTTATTTTCTAATCACAAGTACAAAGACATATGAAATCAGATTATTTACAACTTAGATTACTAAATACATACGGTACAGTACCTAGTAACAAAAACAAAATTTTATTTACAACAAATATACAACAAAACAAAGAAAACAATTTATATAATTAATTAACCTTACAGTATTTACATAGGATTAAAAATCGTCACAAAAATTTTACTGACACACTTAAGGTAGTCTATGTTTCAGAGATCAGCCTTATAAATTCATATTTACAAAAATTACAATTATTAATATTATATTATTATAGTACTGGCTTTGACGCTGTTTTAGTTGTATGTAAAAGCAAATTAAGCTTTTAAGATTATTCTACAATCCTACAACTATTAAATCATAGTGTAATCTCAACAATATTTTTAAATTGTAGAAAAAAGTAAAAAAATATGTTTATAAAACAATTTACAAATAAATTACAACTCGCTATTGATTATACAATAGCATAAATGACTAGTTATTCGACAAATTCTTAGCACTTTATAAAATCGTCTCGTACGAACTTACGTGCACTTTATCGACTATAACGTACCGTTAAACCATAGTCACATTACGTCTTTTTTTTTCGCCACTATTAACCGAACTTAAGGAACCTTGTAGACTAGTACTATAAGGTCCTCCTACTTGTTCGTTCCTTTGCATCGATTGATAAATCGGATGATTTTGTTGATTTGGTATAGCTTGGGGTTGCTGATGAATACCGTAGATGTTGTAATTTACTGGATAACCGTTTGCACTGTAGGCCGGTAATGGAGGAACGGGGGGAGCATGTACTTGATTGTAATGATCTGGAATTTGATGACCATTCATACTTAAATGATCGATATTTTGACCGTTGATGGACATGTGATCAATTTGAGAACCATTAAGTAGCATATCTTGATGTTGAGATAACAATTGATCTTCCGTGATCATATTATCTGATGGACTATGACGTCTTTCGTGCTCGTGCAATAACTGCGAGGCACTCCACGAATTGTACGGGCTCAAAGTGTGCCCATTTCGTTGCAAGGTGTTATTTGAAATTACACTTAGGCCTGGAAAAGTACTATTGGGAGTGTTCAATAATTCTCGTTGCTGATGTTGCATTTGTTGTTGTTTTAGCTCTTCAATAAATTGTTGTTCTTGTTGATGAACTAATGAGTATCGTTTTTTGGGTTCATCTTCAAACGAAAAATTATTAATCGGTACGCCAATGGTGTGATGATCGGGCAAATCAGAATGATTAATGTAACCTTGATCCAAACTCATTTGATTTGAATGTAACGGAGAGCTTGGCACAATCGTAACTGTAGCACTTAATTTATCGTTTTGCAGACTTTTAGATTTTGACTTCTTGTGACTACTATGACTGCGACGTTTAATTACACAGAAATAACAATAAAGCGTTAAAACTATGGCCAAAATAATCACTCCAACTACAATTGGCAAAATAACTTCTATACCAAAACTGCTCTTTGCAGTACTCGGTGCTAACAAATCTATTCCAACAGAATTAACTTGATTGGGCCATATGGTATTTTCATTGGGTATGTAGGTAGGTGGAACGGTCGGTGGTGGAGGAGGTGAAGGTACCAAAACACGTACCCAGTTTGAAACTGGAGCAGCTTGTGCATCCGAATACAATTGTGGGAAAGCCCGAATTGCAAAGTACAAAGTTTTATCCAATAGATGTTTTTCTTTGGTCATATCTAAAACTACAGTGGTTTCCGATCCAGCAGCTAATACATGTGGAGTAATGTGTTCCCAACGTTTCGATAAAGTTTCATAATTATTTATAATGTCCGATAAACTGGTGGTGTATTTAATTTCATATCTTGCAGGTCGAGAGCCTCCCATGTCTGGAGAGGTCCAACTTAATAAAGCTTTCATATCTTCAGCCTTCACCGCTACTTTTAAATCTCCTACACGGCCTACCGCTACTTGACTTGCTTTTAAAATATCATCTGATGTAATTCCAATAGTTATAGGAGCAAGAACTCTTTGGAAGGGCGACAGCGGACGTACACTTGAGGTGGGTGCTATGTTGCTACCGCAGCATGGCTTATCTTCTGAAATACAAATAATTTGTTATAATATGCCAAAAACTATTTCGAATTATTTGACTTACCATTGCTATTCAACGAATCTTGCCACGTGTATGCAGTATTTCCGTTATCGGTTATTGTCGTTTCGAAAGTGTAAGTTCCAGGTCCACCGGGCGCTGCAGTAAAGTATCTAGAATAAATTCCATCTCCTTTAGTGATATCAGGATCACCGCTGCCGGTATCCATTAACTCGATAGTGTCAGTGTAGGCAACAGATCCGTTCACTTCGGATCTAGAAATCATAACTTCAACTTTTGCACCAAGAATAGGCCAATTGCCATGTTTAATTTCGGCAAGTAAAATTAAAGGTCCGCCAGGTTGATTTCTGCGGGTCCAAAATTTGGCACGAATTACTGGGACTCTTCTCGTGTTGGGGGAAGCTACAACTTGTATGTAGTGAGGTTGTGGATTTCCAGAGTATCTTTCGATAGTGTAAGTCCAAGTACCGGGCTAAAATAATACATCAATTTAGAAAACCCTCCACAAATATAACTACAAAAGTAATTAATTATTTAAACAAGAAGTAAAACTTACCTCAGTGATATTGGCAGCCAATGAAATAATTTTTACGTTGAGCATATTTTCACTTCTACTAACAAATTGTTGATGACTTGGACTTATAAGAGAAAGACCGCGAATTAATGGAGAATCAGTGTTATGCGTGTACACCATAAAACGTGCAGGTTCTCCCATATTATCGTCGAGTACAAAGCTTCCAGTGACCGATGTACGTCCATCATCAGTTAGCTTTCTCCTGTGAATCTATAAACAAACACATTCATTAAAATCGAGATTTGTTTAAAAAACTGATATATTACCTCCATAGGCAAATCAGAAGGGTTCCCAGAATAAAATCTTTCGACGATATTGTACAAAACATTAGTTAATTGGAAATAAGTTGAAAGCATGCTCATGTCAATGTTATATTTCTTTTCGGTTACACTATAAGCTACACCATTAGTGTTGATTGCGAGAGAGTCGAGAGGTTGACTTCTTATTACTTCTGGATAATTAATGGTAGCAATACGAATTTTTGAATTTTTAGCCGCCAAAGTAAGATTTTCTAGTTCTGCATTGCGATCCATTCCAGGTGCGATTAGAATAACAACGTTTCTGGCCGAAGTTCTATATTTTGACTGATCTTCTAGCATGTTGATGGCTTCCTTTAAAGCACAATGAAGACAAGCCGGTTGACTAGAATCGCCAGAGGTGTATGGGATGTTTGATGAAATCATGTCTCGAGAATTCGAATTTTTAAGAGATAAAATGTTCAATAATTTGGTTGAACCTGTTTCTTGGGCCAGTAAAACACCCACTTCTGTATTGCGAGGTAAGTCAAACAATGCCCATTTGCGAATCGCCACTTTAAGATAGTTCCAAGATTCTCTTTGCAGCATGTCTTTGGTATTTTCAATCACGAGCACATATCTAGTGAGATTTTGTTTTGTGTAAGTTATTTTTGGAACTGTACTTATTTCACTGGTGTATTGTTTGTTCGAAATTGAGTTTATTGCAAAATCTGGATGATTGCTAATTACGTCAAAAGTGCTACGTCGATCGCACATTAAGTTTTGTTTGGTTGGCGCGTACGCATCGTGCGTACCTTCATCACAAAACATCGTCACAGATGGTGCTTCGGCAGCAAACATTACCGAACTCCTGGAATCTTTATTCACCATTTGGGTAAAATTATAGGCCACGTCTGGATTGGAACAAATTCTGTAAATTCACAAGGTTAGATGTTATAAAATTTAAAAAAAAAGTATTATTCGTACCCATTATCTTTTATCGGTGTGCTAGAACATCCGGTAACTTTATTGGTTTTGGTCTCGTCGTCATAATAGCAAGTAGGGTAAATAGGATCGTTGTTGTAGCCGCGTTCTTCAAAAACACCGTATCGATACATAGCAAATTCTTTAACCAGAGATCGCGACAAAGTATCATCGGGAGTGAGTAAACTCTCAAAGCTTAAATAAATTTGATCTCCCGGTTGACCACAACCTGCGGATTGTTGTGTCCAAATTCTTTCTCTTGCGGGTCCTTGCGGTAGAACAGTAATATCTTGGGAATCCCCGGAACCAGAAATTACTGTTTTGGGAGCGCACGAATCTGGCCATGATGTTGGTAATATCACCGTTGCAGATTGCAAAAATGCTCGTCCATCAAGAGCGGCGAATAAATATTGAGATGCGCCGGTTAATGTTGCCTGAAAAGAATTAAAATTTTTATTTAACTTTGCGAAAATAATTAAAACCGACTATGAGTCACAAAGTGGGTAATAAATTGCAAGTGCGTTATTTTATGGAATATCTACAAGTGTGGTAAAATTAAAAGAAATACTTCAAGTGCGATTGATTTCTGTTTTAAAATATGATACCAAGAGAAATCCATATAGCAAGCGGCATTAAAATAGAAAGTAATTTTTAAACGATTGTTAAATTGTCTATCAAATTGAGTAATAAAAAGTAACATCTCACGATTTTGTAGGATGGGATGGGTAATCGATTGAAATAAAGAGAAAGGCGGTAATTGAAAATAACATTATAACTAAAAGTTTTTAATTTAAATCTCAAGATCCAAATTCAAATTTAATTGCTGAAAAGCTAGCGAAAAAATACGGACCATCGTTAAGGAATTTAATTAAGATCCCCTATTTTATGGCCAAGGATTACCATTGCAGAATATGTACCGAACATTGTTTAACTTTGGGAAATGTGTGATATTTGAATTTCAAAGGCTTAGGGCACCAGTCGACCCCTCTTGAGCGCCCAAATACAAAAGAATCGTTTATGGACGGATTAACTAAACAAAAAATGGCTGGGGGATTTACCTTTGATGTCACTTGCCCGTATTCAATATAGGGGATCGAGGAGTTATTATCTAATTTACACAAGTGTTCTAATAAGACATTTAAACTGAGTAACTTTAAAATGAAATTCGTATACTTGGCAAAAATAGTTTTAACTTGGTTGACCCCTCGCTCCAACCGTTTCTTCTTAAATACTTTTTAATTTTTAAATTTTTGAATAGATACACTTCGGGCAAGTTCTAAAACCTTATAACGAGTCATTAACTTATATTAAAAGTAGACGCTGTATATTTAAAATTACATTAGGCTAAATGTATTCATTTTACTATTTTCCAGTTCAAATCGTAGAAATGCAAATTTAAATTTAAAATTTACAGAGTTGTGTTATAAATTTAATTTTTGAATTTTAACGTTAGGCAAACAAATTGGTATGTAATTATCATATATTTTCCGAGTTTTGTTTACATGCTACAAATTAAGTTTTTTTAGATAATTCGTGAACATGAGTTGATTATTACAAAAATTAGAATTAAGAAGTACGTGCCTGAGATTTTGGAAGGCGCAGTAGCATCATCAGAAACTCATACTGTTTTAATTACGCTTTGAAACAGGGAATCAATTGTATTATGCAAATTAAACTCTTTAAGTTCCCAACAAAGCTTACTTCAACTTGAACATTTTTTCAAAACACAAATCTCTATAATGAATCTAGAGCAAGCATGCATGTCGCGGTTAAAAAAAATATGATCGTACGTCTTTGATGCCTATCGAATTCCGCGAGTTGACTTTGGAATTGAATGAAGACATTTTTTGTATACGCCCTATGTATTTAATATAAAGAAATTAATTTTCTTTAATTGATATAATATTTTATCACGGCCGCATCTTCCGTCAGAAGTTGACGTTCAATAGTCAAAGCGTCTCTTTCAAATCGTAATTGGTCGATGAAGATAAAAGTTCCCTTATAATTAAACATTTCTGAACAGTGAAGACATTTATTTGTCCAGCAAATTCGTCATTCACATTTTTTAGTAATAAGATTCTTGTCAAGCAAAATAAATAATTAACAAACGTTTAAATAAATTGTATAATTTTCTCCTTCGCTAAACTGGAATTAAATAAAAATGCACCGCTTATAAATTATGGGTTAGAACAATTTTTTGACTGTATAGGTCAAAAGATAGGTAACAGGTAGTCAAACGTTTTATTTTTCTAAACATACAATTTATAAGTCCTACTGTAATAATAAGATGGTTGTGGTACCATAACAATACGTTTCCGGACCTAAATATAATTTTTTTTTCACACGCCCAAATTATAAATATTTCTTATATTTTAAGAATACAGGGTGACCTGTTAGAAATATTTTGATCGCCGTTTATAAAAGTCGACAAAAAACTAGATAAAACAGTTGATCTATACTACGAGATTTTCATGAAAAGAGTATTATTAATATTTCATAACAGAATTTTGAAAGCTTGAAAATTTCATCTTATAATTTCAAATTTACAGCAGCGTAAAAATAATTAAAATGAAAGTTTAATCAATAGCAACTATAGTCAAACTTCAATTAATTGAACCATTGCAGTATATATTTTTCTCATTTAAATCGAAGTTTGCTACTAAACTACGAACTATCGAAGTTTCACTGTAACCGCAATAATACCGGTAAATGCATTTTATAAATTGCAATAAGTACTGCTTGCAGCATATATTATTTAATTATGGGTAAATTGAATTTCTCTTAGAAAATCGCAACTCGAAAATTAATAAATTAATAACAATTGGCATTTAAATTAAGGTCATACGCCATTTTTTACAAATGGGTTCGTTAAAAATTTACTATTTTCACATCTTGGCTAATCAACTTAAAAATTACTTTTTCGATGTAGTAAAAAATGGTATTAATTAAGTTAGACACTCAATTAACAAGGCATTTTACGTTAAAGCTCCATTAAAGAGTGCGAAAAAAAAGCGCCTAAAGAATAAATTGAAGATGAGTTTCACAAGGCAGTCATCGACTCGAACCACATCAAACTAGGTTACGATGTTATATGCATGCAAGCATCTTATGGGCATGGTAAAGAAGATTGATAATGTTAATCCATTATGAAGATTCATAATACGAAATAATTAATTTATCAACGATATTTGTAAATATCAGTAGAAATGTTCATAATGGCATAAAACAATAAAAAATAATGGTGATCGCCTTGTAAAATAGATAGTGAAGAAGACAAGGTAGCATCAACTTCAACAATGTGAAAGTGTACTATGTACTTATACAAATATATTTTAAAGGCTTGCCCACAGGAAAAATATTACAAACGAAACACCCATTGAGTCACAAAAAACAGTTACGCAAAATTTTCTCTTTTTATTTTGGAAACAAAGAATGCGTTCTTCCATTTCGCTTCTATTTTTAGATGTTATTGATTGAAAAATTGCAATAAACTATTTTGCATTTCGTCACACAACAAAAATTCAAATAAACAAATAATATTTATTGATTGAGACATTTTTATAAACACCGATGGCAAATAGAACACAACATAATTTAAAATGAAAGCGTCAGCAGTGCAGGGTAAAAGATTAAATTTCGTAGCAGGTGGAAAACGTGGATTTTGGTTTTAAAATTTTAACGCGTGGACATCTAAAATTACAAACTTGAATCCACAATGCAACTGACTTCTACCTTATGTCGTCTTTACATTGTTAAAAGGATATTTTTTAATTTAAAAATTGATTACGTCATTTGGAAGAAAATTTATTGCGTCAGGTACTTGGTGAGCTACCTTGTTGAAAATTGTTGATGGGAGTGTACTGAAATAGCCTCTTTTATACAATTTCGTGTTATAATCGTGAGAACGTCTTGAAAACCCAATGATCCTTCAAATCGTGACTGCCAGAGTTAAAATTCTAACAACGTGTCCATGAAAGTTTCAAGTAATTATGCATATATGCATGCGATATGAACATTGAAGTAACAGGCGCATCTTCGTTTATAAATTAAGTAATAATTATGATCGTGTAGGTCTTTTAAAAAGTGGTTGACCTTTTGATCCTTTATAATTAGAAATTACTTTTTACCTACATATATCATAGGTATGGGTATCCATAACCACGTTATTTGACTTGATGGAGAGACTTTGATGCTGCAAAGAATTGGTTTCATTTTCTTCCCACCTACTTCTAATCTACACAGTTATCCAAAGATAAGAATAAGGGGAAATTCTTCGTATGTGTACATAAGTGCTTACTTTAAATTACTAGCAAACATCATCAGCACTGTTACAAGATTTTAAAGGAAACTTCTCCGTTTACCTTCTTCGAAGCACCTGTCTAACGTTTAACCGGAAATTAAGTACACTGTTTGGCAGGATGTCAACGTATTTGAATAAACGATCCTTTTCCTACGTGCAGACTCATAACGCCAAAGAAAACTATTTCGCCGTGATAAACCGATTCTAAGATAATTGAGTAATCATTCGCTTCATCTAAAATAAAAGAGAACTAAATCGTGTCAATAAAGAATCGATCCAGAATCGTGACTTGGACCAAACACGATTCCATCAACTATTATCTAAATGTTTTAAAACCATTATGACCAAGAAAGGAAATTTTCGGTCTCGCTTTACTCTATAAGGCAACTGTATGTTTCTCACACCATAATTTTCATCGGGGAGATTTTCCCCGATGCTGATTGAATGTAAAAAATATTTTTAAATTGTTGACAAACACAGAATTTTTGTTCCACATTCTTGTCATTTTTTGATAATAGAATTGTTACGATATGGTAGTTCATAGTTTAACTACACGAATAGTTTCGAATTGATAACGTAATTGTTCTGTTTATGTAAGGCTAGCAATTGATTATGTAATTAAATGCATTTAAATGTTATTAAACCCATAATTAAATAAAATTGTATTAACAGTAATAGTTATATCAAAAATTAGCTAATCATTGTAGTACCATTAATTCAAAAATAACAATGCGGAAGTGTACTGAACAGAGCTAACCATAAGTACCGAATAATTATACAAAATCTTGAAATTCACAAGGTAAAATTTGTTGATGACTTTGGAAACGAGTCCATTTACTGCACAGTGAATAAGATAAGTTTAAATGGCCAAATTTGAATATTTACTAATACGGACATGATTAGCCCATTAAGACATTTTCTATAGTAATTAAACCGATTTCAGTAATCGCGATCAAAGATTTAACTTTCGTTTCTTTTTTTTTACCATGAGATTCCAATTTAGATCCTGCTCCTAACAAACCGAGAAAAAGTTTAGGGACGCGTAATATATCGTGTGATATCAGTTAATTATACCTCAAAATTCAATAGATTAATTAAAACTCCACCTATATGGGTTCTTTTATATATTAAACTCTTGGATTATGTCTGCGCATTTGCTCGATCGCAGCCTATGCTATGGCGAGCCTGACCTTTTGACACTCATCTTAATGCTGTAGCGGTAAAGTACGAATTTTTTACTTTTTGAGGCTATAGTTCCTTTAATATGTATAAAACCTGTCGTTGCTTACTTATTTATTACTAAACTTATACTTGGTAACGGTTCTTCACATTAATTCAAAAATTGTTCTTGAGTATTTAATAACTTTTACTTTTATTAGGTTAGATCTTCGCTTAACTTCTATAAAGCAATTTTCATTTAATAGTCTTTCAAAATGCAATATAAGTGCAACGATACTCGAGCTTTAAGATTGCGAAATGTACAGTGCGTTGACTTCTATTTGCTAGCTTTTCTGGCTTCAAAAATCGTTATTGGTTTTATTTGCATTCATTTTTCACAAAATGAAAACTTCCATTAATTCACGCTCACATTAATTAAAAATTTGCTGGTTCTGTTAAGAAATGAGATATAACGATATAATCGCGCTAAACGCTCTAACAATTAATTACTTAAGAAACAGTAAAATGTTATACAATTATAATTGTAGTAGACACCAGAAAAATAATTAGAAAAAGAGCTGCCAAGTCAGATGTCACATTGTTAACGATAACAACTACAACTTGACGTTGTTAAATAAACACCCAGATCTCAAAGGAATTTCTTGACAAGTAAAAGAATGTAAAAGCTTTCAAGATTAAGTATAAAAAAGTTCATCAAATTTCAAAATTAAAACGTAGTTTTAAAGTAATCTACTTTTTTTATTTTTGAGATTTGTTTGAAATCTAAATTGTTAACGTGATGGAATTGTTGCGTGCCACAACTTAAAAACCCATTTAACGCACTTTTCTGGTTATCAACAATAGAAAGAAGCAATAAGCGAGATGCGGGTCCCACATAATCTAAAAAAATCAATGTCATTTACTTTGGTAAATCAAACGAACAAAAAGCTTTTAATTAAATTACAAAAAACCTTCGTTTAAAATCGATAAAAAGAAAGATACCTACAGAATGAAATCAGAAATAGCATCTTGTTAATTTGTTATTCCATACTGAACTACATAACCAACTTAAATATTCATAGATTACGATTTTAAGATGCCAATTATTTTCTACTCGGATAGTTTTTGAATCTAAAATGAAACAGCTTATATATACATACATATTTAATTAAGCAATTAATTAACCGCTGCAACTAACGCAACCGACATACCCGTAAGTCACTAAGCACACTTTTTGAAACCTTCGAGTATTTTGTTACACTTCAAAATTCTTTCGAGCATTAATGATTTAATTGTGAACGCTGCATTAATTTATTTTTTTCCTTTTTATCTTCTCAACCTGGAGGATGTGAAGAAGCTTTACAAACTTTAAAATACATAAACGTTGACTTTTCAAAGTGGAAGCCTTCGCTGTGTATGTCAAAACTATGTTTTCTCTGCTGGTAACGAAAATTGTATTAAAACGCAAGTGATATATTACGGTTGCTAATGGACAAATTATCGAAAAAAGACCAAAATTGCTTATAATGCTTTTAATTTTGAGTTTTTTAAATCTAAACCGATTATTTAATAAATTTAAAACAAAAAATTTGTCACGTCACGTTTCGTAATTTGATAAAGTGGAAAATAATTTTGAAAAAGATTCGTTGAAGTGTAAATGCATTATCATTCCCCCTTTAAAAAAATTTGTAATCACAATAATTATATTTTATTATACCGTGATCCAATGTTCTTTCAATTAAGTGCACATTAAATAATTTTAAAATCAAGTAAATTCTTGTGGAAATTCTACTTCTTTCTACAACGTTTGGAATTTTAAGGTTTGTATAATTAAATCCGTTAGTTCGGATAAGTCAATTACATCTTCTACGGTGGGTTTTTAAGAATAAAACGAGAAATGCAAGAAAAGATACAATTAAAAACTCGTAATATTATATATTATTTTTTTTTTTTTGGTTTTCTTGCTCGTTATTCTCGAGGCTAATCAAATATTGTGAATACGTGTATAATATTCGGAATCAGAAAATACTAAAACGTTGTATCATTCACGAAGGTGACCAAATCACTAAGTAGCCATAAATGTGGTTCCTATAATCTTAATCGTCATTTTAAAAGCAAAAAGTGAAGGAATTTTAAAACGTTATATTGCGTTTATAGGCATTATTACAGAAAATACACAATAAAAGTTGATTAGAAAAGCACGATTCCATTATTCTTCTAATTGACCATTTTTATAATGAAGCACGGTTAACCAAGTAGGTAAAGCTAAATATACAAAGGTAACATAAATTACCGTACTTAGATACCTTTAAATCTTAAATGCAACATTGCAAAAAGAAGCAACCTGGAAGTAATTATAACCCCACTTATTGTTCTATCGATTAACTTTTCAAGGACTCTTCTATGCAATTTAGATATATTTTGAATGACTAATACAATTATTATTTATATTAAACGATTATAAAGAGGAGAATGGGTCCAAATGACCTTAGAATCTGCATTTCTGCGTATTCGATTACATCATTGAAAATTACAATTTCTTCGCATATCTTCAAACTCTTCGTATTCTAGCTTTCAATAAAAATTAAAAATTTTACTAAACGAGAAAGTTTAATCATGGGCCTAATAATTATTCTATTATGCATAATTGTTTTACTATCAAGTGAAATTGATGTTAATACTTGATCCCAAAAAAGGTGTAATTGGAACAAAGATGAAAGTCAACTACCGAAATTGATAAATTAGTAATTGATTTTAAGCTTTCGATCTCATGAACTAAATTTGATTTAATATAATATAAACAAATTGAAAAAATTATTCACGCACTTCCTGATTAAATTTGATTACCGTTTCAAAACTTCCATCGTAACCTATATAATAATATATCATTTAATTAGAATTATTCATTTTTTGCTTTCTTTGTAAAAATAATTTTCATATTCAACTGATTATTGCAGCCTACCACGAAACGCGTACATTGTAGCATCTACTAAAATCGCTTAAATAATCTAAAACCCAAATAACTAGGTTATACATTAATTTTGGTATTATTTACCATAAGTTACTAATAATACTAAATATTTAAGCAAACAGTTCGTTAAAAGCAAGTCAAAAAAGTCGGTACTGTTATGGGAAATATGCAAATGAGTTTGGAATCTATCCCTCCTCCAATTTGAGTTGTAAATTTATGCTTATGTTTACTAAAATTAAAAAAACCTGTTTTTTTGTAATAGACACAAGATTATTAACTAAGGTTTAAGCGTGTACCGAATACTTGCACTGTATTTTGAGAGTATCGAAGATGATTAATATATTTTAATACACTTTATTAGTGCTAGTAATTAATACTAAAATTAAAATCCAACAGCAAAATTCCTCTACATTTCAGATTCGACGTCAAACTTATTAACATCCATGAAATTGCCAATTTTGACTTTGTATTTCTTCCCAGCTAACGGATTTGCAAGAGTTTAAGCTAATCAATTTTTAAATTATTTTCTATTGAAAAACTCTAATTACATTTTTTCGAACGTATCAGAAAACCCTCATCCGCTTCAACGTTTTTAAAGTAAAATATAATTTTAAATAAAAATGTCGTGATGAAAATTCGAAACGTAGTGGAAAATTGAAGAGTCGTGGGATTGTTTATTTATTCGGTAACCTTGTATTTACCTCGCCTAGAACTACGACACAGGTGTTAAATTAAAATTAAAATAAATAACATCGTGATGTATTTATTTTGACGTTCTGTAATTGCATATTCCAAATTTTTAAACCCATATTGTACCTCGCAGTGGCAATTATTTACAAGATTGCAAATTTCCTGCATTTACCCCTTTAAAAAAGTGCGGTTAAGACTACTTCCTTTATCGATAAGATTAAAAATGGTAATCTACCACACAGTATACTTTTAATTCATTATTTTTCTGATATGGCGTATTTATAAAAAAAATTCGGAAAAAATTTATTTGTTGATTGAATCCACTACAATTTAAATTTCTTACGTAAAGTATTACGTGTTGCAAATGAATAGCATCGATTGTGATGCTTAGTTATTACAAAATTAAAATTTAAATGTACATCTTGAAGGTTTATGTTCTTATATTTAAAACTCTTGCATCGCCAATAATTTATTATTTTCGGCGAACCCACCGCTTTTCGGCACTCATTTCATAAGACCTAAATTTGGCAATTAAACCCAGATAAAATAGGGTAGGCGCAACACAATTTAGAAATTTTTGACTCAACTAGAAGGCGTGCGTGTGGTGTTTGGTAATTAATGGCAACCACGAAAACTGAGGGTAGGTGGTACTGATAATAACCATGCGGGCAAAACAGAAACAAATTAAAAAATTTCCGTTTCTTACTAATTGTTGTAGATTATAATAGCGGTTATTCAAAAACTTGCAGCTATGGTGTCTTTTTTAATTAAAACTAACCCGGGCGCGAAAAAATTCAATCTCAAATTGTAACTTAAAAATAAGACCACACAAATTGTTATTATTTTTTACCGTACCTATGCTGTAAATGTGAATATTATAATAAATTAAAAATTAAATTTTGAAACCGCAGATACATAAACGAAAAAATATTTAAACCACCACAGCTAATTCAATATCGAACTGAAATTTAAAAGACCGCAATTGACCCGAGGGCAAAATTTTAAATAATAAATTCGGTAGCCAACTTTTGGTATAGTTTGTTTACACAAGCATACAACATTAATACATGTCAACATTTAAAATACGACTACTTAATTATTATGTGTAATTAAAGGCATACAATATTGGCTATAAATCTATTAATACATATTTTCATTCTTCCTTATTCAAAGCAGTTATTAATAGACTAATTAAATTTTATTTATCATAATTTAAGTCAGGCAATTAAAATTAACATGGCTATAAGAGCATAAAAACAAAAACCTTTCAAAACTAAAAATAATGTTATGTTCCGCACTTTATAGATTGATTTGCTAGTTAAGAGTAGGAACCTACAGCTTAATGTGGAATCCAAACCACGGCACATATAATTTGACAGCAATAATCGAACCTATAACCCACGAACAATTTAAAAATAGAAATATTCATATTTTTGAAAATATTTAATCGAATTTCCAGTTTTTGTACTGATAATAAAATTAATTATCGACGAATATTTCGGACGGATGGAAATGAAAAAAATGGATACCTAAAATAATTTTAAGCTTCCACACAAATACAATTGAAAATCCAATTTGTTTCGGTGGTAATCTATCGTTGAAATCTCCAAAGCGTAACCATAAACAAGACATCTGCTAATAATCTGACTCTCTCGCTCACATTCAACTAAACCGCAGTATCAATCATGTACCAAAAATGAAGTTTCTCATAATTTTTGGGATGTACCTCTTCTACCACTTTAAAAAAAAAAGTCTGTTATGTCGTGCTGCAGGATAAGAACCTATGGCATATAGAAAATTGATGGAATTTGTAATAACCCGAATAATTCTAATGTAAAAAACATGCCATTTAAAATTACTGAGAAATAATTGGAATGGTCATAAAAAATCATAAACATCTACAAAACATATCGCAAACAAATACTGACTTTATTTTCTAATAAAAATTTTAACCTGATGATACATAGGTAGCCCAGTATGAGAACCTATGAGAAAACGTTCGTTTACCAGAGCAATTATATCTGATTTGGACTTAATTAGTGGGCAAGCTCACCTATGTGGTTTTTATTAGTTTTACTTTCTTGTACCGCAATTATTTGAAGTGAATGTAAACGTTTTCCAGCCGACCATTAAATATTCTTAATTATTACAAATCGTGGTGGTAAAAAAAACTAAAAATGGTCACGATTTAATTTTATTATAATTGACAACCTTATAATTGTTTAATATATGTTTTTATAATAGACACATCAATGATTAAACTATATTGGTTATTTAAAGAGTTCAAAGTTAAACCTGGTACGTTGACCTAAAGCATTAATATTATTCCTTAATCCGTACCCCAAGTTCCTTCAAGCTATGATAAATGTTGTTTTTGACAGCACACCTTAGGACAACAACTACCATCAAATTTCTACATACACAGATATAAATAAATTCCACCCAAAAATTAAGCTTCTTAGAATAATTTACATGAGAAGATAAAAGTTAAACCCAAATTTGAATTGAAAAATAATTGGAGTGACAATTTTTGACGTTAATCTGAAGATATACATAACCTGTGTTTGAGAAGACTGATATGGATCAGACTAACAGTGCAAAATGAAAAATTCTTTCAGATTGAGACCTTTCCCATATTATTTTTAAAATGCCTTTATACTAGATAATAATCCGAAGATTTGCAGAAACAATAATTAGCATCAACTATTTTATAATATGACCCAATATAGAACGACTGCGTTCCATATTAAGCGTCTTTGTATTCCAATCAACTCCACTAATGATGTCTTTCTTCCATCCGGAACTCTTTAATTATGACCCTATATGTAAACTGATCTTTAATCAAACAGTTCGTCTCGATAAATACAACTACCTAAGAATTAATAAAATATTCATCTTCATTCTCATGGGTTGGTGCCCTAACCGGCGTTTGCCTTGTTAGAGGTCCCAAGATACAACATAAATTTTATGATTAGAAACAATTAAATGTGGAGCGTGTCGAATGGAACATTAAAAACGGTAAAAGTATGGACGCAGAAAACCCTAATTGCTTAGAACGTGTGATCCTATTTTCACAAATTAAAAATCGGTTCAAAATGCTTAAGAACACTTGGGAAATTTATAAAAATAACAATTACTGTCTGCAATAATGTCTTATGGTTAGTAAAACGAGTCATCACAATAAATTTTGTAACAAAGAAAACGCGAACTCCATTGTGAATAATAAAGCATATTTTTACCCTTTGGTTTTATGGGACTGCACTTGCTCGAGGATTTCGCATTCAACAAAAATAAGTTAAAACACGACACCAGTTTTTCTTTCACCTGCCGAGTACGTCCAATTGGGGAGTGACAACTTCCAAAAATACAAACGTAAGCCCACAACTCTAAAGAATTCAATAAGACCAGTCGGAAGAGAATATTTTAGGGAAACAGTTCAAAAAATTATGCTCTCATAAAACTTGTGCAGTAATGTTAAAAATTTTACTGGTTTATTTTATGTATGTACAGAGCATGTAAGTATAGGGTTCGGAAAATAGTTTGCTCGCGATAAAAACAAAAAGGTTAAAAACCTTTGGCTATATATGAAACCAACGTCTTATCTACAATTACATTCAAAATGCATTAAATAGCATACATAATTAATCTATGACGTTGTAATAAGTAATCACTATGGGACTTACAGGAACTAATACAATTTAAACTTCATCAATACTAGCATTCATCGATCGATTCTATTGACCATACATAAAAATGGTAATGCTATTTCCGCCAACTAATTATTCTATTTTTAATTCATAAATAATTAAGTCTACATACTTGTATGTTAATGCATGCTTTCAATCACAGTAAAAATGTTTCGACAAAAATTAGACAAGGTTAAAATAAATTACAAAATACACAGATTAGTTAAAAAGTGAAATCATTGAAAGCAATCAAAAATTTTAAAAATACCGGATGGTTTCGGTATCTTAATTTGTTTTGCTCAAGGATCTGAAGAAAGACAGATCCCGAAATCTGAAAAACACTACACTGGGGTAAAAAACAAAATTTATTACATTGATGTAAAACTTAATAGTATATATGAATATGTTCATCAATACAATGATTTTTGTTCATTGGCGCAAAAATTATGATTTTTCGTCAAATAATAATCCTCATTTTGCACGTTGTAACAAAAAAAACCTTAAAATAAATTAATTGTTATTAAAAAACACTTTTGTCTCCCGGGACCCAATTTGGAAATCGCTGTGAGATTAACCGAAGTATGTTTCAAATGGAATTTGGCTAAACAATAATTGCAAATATTGATTAATTGCGTAATGTAAAAGTATTTTGGGAACTATGCTCATTTAAAATACATAAATAGCGCAATTATTTTACCATTAATGTTTAGAAATGTTCTTTGTTCGATCTATTCCTAGAATTTTTAAATGCACAAAATTGGAAAACATTTTTTTCCCTTTTATATAACTTTGGAAATACATATGTTGTTGCGAAAAGAAATAAATTTAATTTCTCAACTTTTGACTAAAATGCCATTTAAAGTGGTGGCCGATAAATTGGTAGCCGAACTAATTGGTGGAATTTATACACCATAAAAAAAATAACTACAGGAAATACGAACAAATAAGCCATGTTGTGAATTACGTCCTAAGAGTTTTTTAAATCTAATGAACAAAATAAATTTAAATTTGCATTCCTGATAGAAGCAATAAAAAAGTAATTATGGAACTCCGAGTACCCATTACCTATTCTGTCATGGGAAATTTTTATAATTTTTCTATGGTTGTTTATTATAATATAAATTAAACAGAAATTATAGCACTTGCATTGTAATAATAAATTCAAGTAAATTGTAATAGGTTTTTTAAAAAGAAAAGAAAATTCAAAATTTAAAACCAACTCACCTCAAGATTGCTCAAAATTTTGTTACAGTCGATAGCAGGAACGGAGTCGGATAACCCAATTACCAAATCTTCATAAGCACCATCTATAAGTTCAAGCGGTCGCCCAAATTGCGCAAAAGTGGCCAAAAACACTAATATAATCGTAAACCGAAACATTTTTAATATAAAAACGTTAACAATCCTTATAATATTATAATTGCATGTTACACACGGCACACGTCGATCGCTTTTTTGTTTATAATAATCCAACTTTCGATCCAACTTTTTCTTCCAAGTTCAACATACAATATTTTAGCTTATTGGCACTATAATTTATTGTATTGTTTATGATTCACTTATTAAATCACCACACAAACCGTAATAATATAACTCAAATGTTAATAAAAACCCACTTCAAAATAAATCAATTTTTGAACCAAAACTCAACGTCGACGTTCTAATATTGATCTACCAGTAACTAAGGTAACACAATAATAACAGTAATGTATTTTAAAATACAATCAAAAACTTCGTTTCCAACCGAAGTTACGTTACGCTCTGCTAACACAAACACCGGAAGTAACAAACAAGTTCACTGGCAACTAAACCCATCTACAGTCAGAGAAGAACTAACGAGAAACCACCATACACACGAAGAAGCGCAGCATTCAAACTTTGCGCCTTACTCCCACTACTTTTAGTAGTATGCAGCGGTAAAGCACATGGAACGTAACCACGGTAGCTTGTGCCTCGAGCTTTGCTCTTTACCGGTTACTCTTCTGCATTTCAATTCTTCAGATGAAACTAGTTTCTCTGAGGGTTGCATATTCACCATAAAATCAACCGTGTGAATAAAATATTGCAAAATATTTTTACTTTTAATTACGAAAATCTAAATTAGTCGAACTATGAAGCAACAATTTTATAATTATTCTTTTATTAAAAAGATATAAAAAGTATAATAAATTAATATAATATGGAATATCAATCGACGTGTTTTTATTTCGTTCCAGTTTCCAATCAAGTATAAAAAATTACATTCCATACAATAAGTAGTTTGATACTTTATCGAGCAATAAATTTACAGATCAACTATGGAATAACTTTGTTTATTTTACAAGATTTCAACATTATAATTATAATAATATTAACAATGCTAATTACAACACTTTATGTTATTAGTGATTCAAGTCGTCTAATAATAATAACTTTATTATTAGAAATGGATATGTTTAATCAATAATGGCCTACAAATACAATGGCACTACGGTTGTGCCCGATTTGACTTAACTTATTTTTGATTCACACAACCGCGTAACCATGCTGTATATGCAGTGAAGATTGTAGTCCCTGTCTAGTATTTGAAACCCAGCGGTTTTTTATTGAAAAATAAATAATTTTATACTTGTGCAGGTATATCCTTTATTTGTTTCTAAATCCACGACGTGTTACCAATAGGAAAAAAATGATACATAAATGCAAACAATGGTTGCCACACCTGAGAAAAATGCAAACGTCTCATCTGCATTGGAATGCTATAATGGGCAATAGGACAACGCTGTAAAAATTTATGGATTACCAAATCGTTTTTCGTTTTAAAATAATAACTTCGTGGTTCTTTAATAATAACTTTTACAATGTTAAGCCCTGTGATTCATATTTTTGTGACGTTGAAATTTTATGTTGCAGTGATGGGTTGATGGGTGAACCTAATACAATAACAACTTTTCAAATTTTACGTTTAACTTTCTAAAAACCTAAAAGTTAATAAAAGATAATAAAAATTTACAGTCTGTTAAAATTTTATTATAATTTTTATAGTTTTTACAGTGAAAAATGACTTCGTTTATCCTAATTTTAATGATTGGTTATAAATTAAAAGATTTTGAATTAGACATTAGCCACAAAATAGTAAAAAGTGAGTCACAACATTAGGTAGGTATGTCATTTAGTTGAATAATTAGTACTCATTATCAACAGTTATTCAAGGGGCCATTCCAATAAATAAATTTAGTAATTCTCATCAAAGAATGACTTGCAATGAAGGTCAAATAGTCTTGTATTATTTCAAATTAGTTTGAAATTTTAAATTGTTTTATTGCACTGGACGTCAATTAACTTTTATTGCAAATCAATGTTTAATATAATAATCAAGATTTACACTTTAAAACTGATGATTTTTCACGTTTAAAATTTGCAAAAAAATTAGATGCAAATTAAAATTTTTCTTTTTAAAATTAATAATATTAAAATTTTAATATAGTTGTTAAGTAAACATGAATTATTTAAAATAATCAAACCTAACAAAATGTTAAAAAAATAAAAGTTTTAACTGTTAAGTAATAATACATACTACGAAGAAACATAATATTTAAAGAAACTAAAATGAAAGTAATTCACATTTAACAGGGTTAAACTTAGAATATTTGAATAAATAAGAAAATAGAATTCTAAAAAAATTACGCTATAGAAATGATAAAAATTACTTAAAAATAAAAAACAAAAAACCTGTAACATAATATAAAGACCTTTATTTCACGATTATTTCCGATCATCAGTCATGTATAACAGTAAAAATAACAAGAAGTGAGAGCAAATATACCAAAAAATTGAAAAAACATTTTAAAAATCAAAAAATCAAGAAATTAACCAAACTTTAAATGTTGCGCTTACCAAATAACCAAACTAAACGACGTCATGTGTTTAAATGAAATTTTAGGTTAAGTAAATGAATATGAGTCTTAAATTCCATACAATGAGGTTGCCACCTATCACTTCGAAAACTAAATTTGAAAATAAGTTAATAAAATAGAAAATAACTTAAAAAAGTTTTAGAATTTTTTAAGTATTTTTGTGGTATTTAGTAGTATGTAATGTAATAATTGTATGTAGTATTTTAACATTTTGTTAGATTTGATTTTAACATCACATACTACTAAATACCACAAAAATACTTAAAAAATTCTAAAACTTTTTTAAAAAATTCTAAAACTTTTTTAAGTTATTTTCTATTTTATAAATTATTTATAATAAATTAATTTCTTAAGTTGTGAAATATAATTAAATAATCTTAATCTTAATCTTAATATAATTAAAATAATCTAATAATAAATTATTTATATTAACGTAATTTTTAATAATCAATAATTGTAAATAATATGAATATTAATTTTACTATTAACTGCTTTGTCTATAAGAAAAATTAAATTAAAATATTTTAAAGGATCCAAAATTTACAAACGAATTAAAGCTTTAAACGTTTTGATTTACGTGGCTGTGAAAAATTTTAAACCGCTTTCCAGAAGCATCGACGGGTGTAATCTTGTAAAGTATGTTTGAGTTTATTTGATATCCTGCAAATTGGTATGTTTTTTTATAGCGACAATCGATTTTAATCTCTTATACCATTTTATCATCTCGATTCATTTTATACTCATGCACAATTTCTCTAAAGCGAATCTATCGATATTAATTTTCTTTCGGTAAAAAGATAGCATTTCCTCTTTCTAAACAAGAAAAGTCTTTTTTACGTTTGACATGTTTTAGAAAATAGATAAGATAAAATCTCAATTTGCATTATTTAGAAATTATTTACATTTAAATTAACGTTTAATTAAATTTATTTTAAACCATAAAACTATTTTTTATTACATTGATTAGCATATTTACAGTAACTTTATTTTAATTTAACGTATTTATGTTAAATTCTTATTTACGTGATAAAACAGTACTTCACCAACACAACTTTAACAATATAAAAAACATTTTATTGGTTATTTCTTATCTAACTGTTGTATTCTTTCTCCTATCTTCTCAACTTAAAAGCTTCATGCTTACAAAACTGTTTGATTGTATGATCACTCATTAAATTTTAATGCATTGTATGGTTTAAAATTTATGTGCACCATATCAGTATAATAAAATAATCAAAAACTATACTACACGTTTTTTAGAACTAAAATGAGGATCTGTCGGAATTCCTATCACACGATTTTAACTTTTTCCTATTGAATATTGGTAAAAGGACACTTTTCTAAGCATACTAGAACAAAAATTTTGTAGGATTATGCAAAAGTTTTCGAAAAAAATTGATTTTAAAAATGTAAAATTTACATGTATTTTAGATACACCTTTTAACACGGCTGCATGATTAGACATTTTTGTGTAAGACAAAATAATTAAAAAAAATCCCTGAAGAATGACAGAACTCGCCAAGGGTGGAACTCGAAGCCATAGAACTCGTCCAGGTATCGACCTCGACTCGCGTAGCGTAGCGGATTGGCAATGCGAAGCGTTTAGCGCCGTAGGCGCTTTAATCTTCTTCGTCTGGTGCGTAGATAGATCGACCTCGACTGACAACAAAATTAAGAGTATATCAAAGCACACGTACCGTCAACAAAATGAGACCGTCACCGACGAGACCGTACCTCAACGTGAGACCGACCGTCACGCATCGGGGTATATCATATTACATCTCCCTGCCTTTCGTAGTTTTAAAATGCCGTTATTTCGATAACTATTGCATAATCCTAAAAAAATTTTGTCTTAATATACTCATAAAATTGTCCTCTTTCTAATAGTCAATAGGAAAAAGTTAAATTCTTGTGATAGGAATTCCGACAGTAACCCTAAAATGCATAAAATTATCACAAATAAAATACACTGTTTTAGAAAATATATTTTGTAAATACCATATCACCTTCAGTTCAGTCGCGAAAATTACAATTTATATTTTATTTTTTGATTTGTCTCATAAAAGTTTGATATTGTAAAAAAGCTCTAAAATTCTTTACGATAGAGACTCGATCCGTAAGATGGTCAAATTTTTAAAACATCTTCTTGAATTCTTTTTATGTACTTTATGCCTAAAAAAAAATAAACTACATAGTTGAAATTCTGTGTAAAAGTAAAAAAAAAGTACTGCATTAGTGCAGTATAGTCTCTATAGTTTTTAAAGATACGACTTTCTAAAACCCCAATTTTTTTCGAATTTTGTTCAAAAAAGCAGTTTTTAATTTTGCCGTAAACTTTTTTCTCTATTTATTTGATTTAAAATGGTCCATAAATTTTTGATTTACAATGGGTTCCGTGAACCAAGATAAAAGATAGAACGTTCATAAATAAGTATAGTATTTATTATGTCAACGAAAAAACAAAACTTTGTTACATATTCAAGATGATTTGATTTTACTAGATAAACAAACAACTATAAAGAAAGTCCAAGTAATACAGCCAACTTAATTATACTAAAACTCAGTAAGGTGTCAAAATTCAACACTCCCACTTTTTAGTTAAAAATTAAATGCAAAAAAACTTTCTTTCATTTCAACACTTCGGCATAACATTCATTAATATACAAAAATGTTTATGCTTTGTCTTTGGTAGAGCTTTGGTCATGATGTCCGCCATTTGGTCATCCGTATGCACGTACTTCAATTCAAACAAGCCGTCCTCGAATTTTTCCCGAATAAAGTGATATCGAACGTCGATATGCTTTGTCCTTTTATGGAACTCCGGGTTTTTCACAAGTCGGATCGCACTTTGGTTGTCCATGAAGAAACTCGGCACATCTAACTTTGTTTGTAGTATTTCATAAAACAAATTCTTCAACCAAACCAATTCTTTTATGGCGTGTGCTGCTGCCATGTATTCTGACTCTGTTGTTGACAATGCTACAGATTTTTGTCGTTCTGAACTCCAGCTGATGATGCCGCCCCCAAACATGAAAACATATCCAGACGTTGATCGTCTAGTTTCGACGTCTCCCGCATAGTCTGCATCACTGTATCCGCAGAAAAATAAGTTGCTTCCACCTTCAAAACAAATTCCAGTGTTCTTTGTTCCACGAACATACCTCAAAATGCGCTTGACTGCATTCACGTGAGCCGCTGTTGGTTTTTCCAAGTATCGACTAACATTTCCAACCGAAAAACTGATATCTGGTCTAGTTGCCACTGCTAAATACATTAGACTTCCGATTGCCTCACGATACGGAAAATTCACTGCTTCTTCAGACTCAAAATTATCAAAATTTTGTCCATTGTTCGATGGTGTTGCTACGACACTGCAATTTACCATATTGAAACGATTGAGAATCTTTTCTGCATATCCTTGTTGATGCACATGAATTGATCCATCAGATCGTTGATCAATTTCCAGTCCCAAAAAACATTTCAATTCGAAAACCTTGATTTCGAATTCTCTTTGCAGATGTTCAATTACAGGTGTAATGGCTTCTTCGTTTTCTGCCGCAATTAAACCATCATCAACATAGATTGCTAAAATCAGCATACCGTTTTTGTCATTACACACGTATACACATGGATCTGATTCGCATGCCCTCAAACCAAACTTATTCATAAAAACGGTGAATTTCTTGTTCCAGCATCGTGACGCCTGTTTCAAGCCATACAAGCTTTTGGTTAACTTGCACACTTGTTCGCTATCATCTTCGTACCCAATTGGCTGTTTCATGAATATTTCTTCTTCTAAATCACCATTGAGGAAAGCTGTTTTCACATCAAATTGCCTCAATTTCATATGCTTTGATGCTGTCAAAGCCAAGATTGCTCTAATTGATGTAAATTTAACCACAGGACTAAATGTTTCATGATAATCAATGCCGTATTCCTGAGTAAAACCTCGCACTACCAACCGCGCTTTGTAGCGATCAATTGTTCTATCTGGGTTATACTTTACCTTGAAAACCCATCGATTATCAATTACCTTTTGATTTGCTGGTAATTTCACCAAAGTCCAGGTACGATTTTTTATAAGCGAATCGTACTCTTCATTCATTGCCTTTTCCCATTGTTTATGATCATCCGAATTCATCGCTTGTTCGTATGTTCTAGGTTCATTGGTTATTGCTAACATTGCAATATGATATGCTGACGCATGATATGATAAGCGCTGTGGAGCGGTAATGGTATTTCGATCGCGCAAACGTTGATTGATAATATTTCCATCATCTAGATCACATATTGTACCATGACCATCGTGTTGCTCTGGCTCCATTGCTAATTTTGTTTCATCTTCAGCACTTGCAATCTTGTCAGCTTTTTCTTCATTATTTCTAATATCCAGTGCCACTATGGATTCCTGCAAACGAAAAATTACATCTCGAACTATTTCAATTTTGCTTGTCTTCGGATTCCAAACTCGATATCTCTTAAAATGATTGTCATATCCAACAAACACACATTTGACTGCCTTCGGATCCAGTTTTCGTCGCTTTTCTTTTGGAATGTGTACAAAAACTTCTGAGCCAAAAATTTGTAAATGATCAATCTTTACCTTCTTGTCATACCACAATTCATACGGTGACTTGTCTGTGACTGTGCTTGTTCCTGTTTGATTAAGTACGTAAACTGCCAAATTTACCGCTTCAGCCCAGAATTTTTTATCCATTTGTTTTGAATAAATCATAGTTCTTGCTGACTCAACGATTGTTCGCATATCTCTCTCTACACATCCGTTTTGTTCAGGTGTGTAGGGTACAGTTCGCTGATGTTGAATACCCATTTCATCGAAGAATGTTTTCAACTCTTGGTTAACAAACTCGGTACCATTGTCCGATCTGATAAAACGAATATTGTGTCCATGTACCTTCTCTGCAAGCCGTATGTACCTCTTGATGTTGTTTGCAACTTCAGATTTTTGCTTCATGAAATAAACGAAACGAAAATGAGAATAATCATCTTTTAAAAGTAAAAAATACCTAGAACCACCAATTGAATTTTCTTGCATTGGTCCGCACACATCAGCATGAATAATTTCGCCACACATCTTTGATTTTACTTCACGACTTTTGAAACTGCCTCGATGATGTTTACCATACACGCACGCTTCACACCCAAAGTCTTCATTTATATAATCTATTTTGTGGTTCTGCAAAAACCTTTTTACATGTGCTATGTGCTGGTGTCCAAGTCGTTCGTGCCATGTACGAAGAGAAAACTTTTGTATTGCCATATTTGCCATGGCCATCTCGGTCTGTGATTTATTTACCTTGAACATCATCTGGAACAGCTTTTCTCGACGAACTCCCACTGCAACGATGTTTCCATCTTTGAGTATTTCGCAACATTTGCTGTCTGATTTCAATTTATAACCATGATCCATGACTTTTCCCGACGAAAATAAATTGACGTGAATTTCTGGAATATATAAAACATCTATCATGCGCTTGTGAATCCATTCATTTCCATTGAATGCAAGAATGTTGATGTCACCTTTTCCTCGAGCTATAATCTTATCGCCATTTCCAATTGTCACTTGTACCGAAACCCCCGTAATGTTTTCGAACCATTCATATCGATGACTCATATGATCACTTGCACCCGAATCCAAAATCCAAATATCTTTATCTTCGTTTGATGCTGAACATACAAATGCATCGACCTGTACATTTTCTTGTTTCTTGTTAAAAACGTCTTTTCGTTGTGGGCAATCTCTTTTCCAGTGATTACTTTTACCGCACTTAAAACATTTACCTTTGGGCTTTCCCGTTTTATTCGCTTCTTGGCTGTTATTGGTTAACAAATTACCCCTTTTTGAATTTTGATTTTTCTTCCAAAAAGTTCGTTTGACCATCAGCGCTTCCACATTTTCGACTTGGTTCTGAGATTTCAACCTAAGCTCCTCTGCCATCAAACGTGCACGTAAATTTGCCATCGTTTGATTGTCGGTGCTTGTAGATTCCCATGCACTGTGAAAGTGATTGTACTCGGCAGGCAACGACATCAAAATTTTAGTCATGACCATGGAATCTGATATGACTTCTTCTTGATCTTTTAATTGCTGCACGACTTCCATTAGTTTTGATAGAAAAGTTGCAATGTCATCTTCTGGCTTCTTCGTGAACTTGTAATATTTTTGTTGTAGAAATAAAATATTTGACTTAGATGCTAACTCATATGTACTTTTGAGTATTGACCACATCTCATTTGCCGTTTCACTGTTCATAATTTGCAGAAGAGGTTGCTTCATGCACATAGTTGAAATTACACGTCTTGCTCTAGCGTCTAATTTCTTCCATGCCACAATTTCTGTAGCGTAATTCGTGCTTTCAGTGGTAGGTTTCTTTGCAGTACCATCCACAACATCGAATAATTCACTGGCTTCCAATATTTGCCGGATCTGGAATTTCCATATTAGCCAGTTGCTACCACTTTCCAGTTTTTCAATATTCACTCTGTCGCCTTCCATTTATCTTGATTAAATTAAAAGTCGATTTACCGTACTTGCTATTTAAGTACTAAATTTTCTTCTTAATTACCACCACGTGAACTGGGCCCGTAACCTTTTGATTTACAATGGGTTCCGTGAACCAAGATAAAAGATAGAACGTTCATAAATAAGTATAGTATTTATTATGTCAACGAAAAAACAAAACTTTGTTACATATTCAAGATGATTTGATTTTACTAGATAAACAAACAACTATAAAGAAAGTCCAAGTAATACAGCCAACTTAATTATACTAAAACTCAGTAAGGTGTCAAAATTCAACATAAATGACTCAAATTAAACTCAATTATGTAATGTCAAATGTTTGTCACGTAGGGAAAACTTTCAACTTTAATATGGTTCTACCTATGAGTTTTCATTTAATGGAAAACATAAATTGAAAGTTTGAAAGGAAATGTGATTTTGCTTTAAATTATAACAAATTAATAGAAACTGTTGGTAGGACAGGAGGCAAGTAATTTTAACTAAGAAGAAAATTTTGAGAAAGCTTTTACTGCTTTGAATATTTCATTTGAATATTATGAACAATGAAATTTCAAGTTCATCCTTCTTCAAAGTCAAATTTAATTTTGCTTCTAATGGCTATTGGCTAATTATTGGCTAACCAAAGTAAGAAATATTTTATGAAACCTGCCATCAAGTAATTTGTTTTTCGGCTACTACGAGAGTAAAACCGATCAATGGGAATTTAATTTGAATCTCTATCGACAGTAAAACTTCTTTGTTAATTTTAATTACTACGTTCAAAATATTTTTATTTCCTGTAGTACTAAAATGAAAATCAATTTTTTTCCATGGCTCCCAAACTATTGGTTTTACGTATATAAGATTTATGAAACCAAATTTGCAGAAAATTTTATTATCTTTAATTTAGTATACCACTATTTTAGTCGTAAAACAAAGACAAAATCTAAAAGTTTATTTTCCGTATCTTTTCTGCATCATCATAGTCAATGCAGATTTCGGTGAACGAAAACACTTGAAATTTCATTTATTGATAATTACCAAACGAAGTATTTAAATCAATGAAATGTTTACGAACATTTTTGTCACTTTTTAATCAGTTGTAGAAAGAAACTATATTTATAAAAAATAAAGATTGACAATTTACACCAAAAATTACATGAAACTTTAGGTTCTTTGAATTGCTGCATTTCTAAAAATATTTAATTACATTATTTTAATATACTGTAGAAATTTGTTCTCTAAACTTTAAGTTATTTTTATTTTACTCTTCCTGTAGAGATACCAAAAAGTGTGTAGTATTTTTGGTTTAGAATAGAATCTATGTTTTAAATTTATGTTTAAAGTAAAAATTAAAAAGTCATGTATACTTTACTTTACACGTAATAATAAACAACTGCAGTGAAAACTAAGGATAGTTCAGATCGAGTTGCAATAGTTTTGTTTCTACAGCAGTTTGAAAGATTTAAAATTGCCAAACGAATTAAACTGCAGAAACAAAGCGAATAGTTTGTAAAATCTGAAGAAGGAAAACTCTAAATTTCTTAAAAGAAATGTAATTTATTAATTTTTTAAATGATATTTCTTTATAAAAATATTTTTATATTAAATTTAATTTTTAAAAAATGTTATGCCGTGGGACACCAGATAGGAACGAGGTACTTTATTATATATATTATTAATTTATTATTAACTTTTTATTATCATTTTTTTATAGATAAAAATTAAAAACTACTTTACAAAATTGCCAAAATAGCGATTTCGGCATGTATCAAAGTCGATGTAAATCCGCAATCATCGCGGTCATCTTTGAAGTTTTCGAATTTTTTTTTGCACATTTGGCTTTGGATAATTTTTTGCGTGTGGGTGGTATATTATATTAAATAATTAAAACACAAGACACGCTTAGATCTAATGTACTAATATTGATACTGATCAGATGTTCCACTTTTGACCACCAGATGGTGTAATTATCGAACAATATAAAAATCTTACGCATTTTCGTTACAGACGTTTTTTTCCGATTAGGGTACCCTTTCGCTTCCTCACAGAAGGAACTTTGTTCCAAAAATTGTACGGGGATTATAAGAATAAAATCAGCAATCTTGCAGTTTTTAAAAAAATCAAATTAATTAGTATAGTTTGCTGATGCCGTAGTTGATGCTTATATTTGTGTAGGGAAAAGTGCCATATAATGGTTTACTGGAAAAACCAATACATTTCCTCTTGGTAAAGCATTATTAGAAATATCTAAATGTGCAAAAGCAATATAATTTTACATTAATAGCCAATTCACTCTAATATTTTATTTATATTGCAGTGGTTATATTTTTGTCGCACGTAACTGTTGTCGCATGACAACATTTTTTGTATTTAAATTTAATACGAACAAAAATGTTTCTTCTTCTGAATTGTTTAACTTTTTTTATATTAGCATGTAAGTTTCAATATTTATCGTAAGACGCTTGCTAGAAAAATTACGAAAGCAATATTGGTGTAAAATTCAAAGTACATACTATCTAGTCGATAAAATAACATAAAATTTCATTTTGTAAGGCGAGTATAATAGTAAATTGAAGTTTTTTCAAAAAATGTTTCAAGAAATAATTTAAAATAATTTTCTTGCTATGTAGATGAACTGAAAACCGTAACGCACGAAACGGGTAGAAAATTATTGTTTTGCATTATTTTAACTACATTTCTAGTCGGTATTTTCAGTCTAGAACGTGATGTTAATTTGTTAATAATATTTATTTTTTTATATCTTCTAGAAGGCACTATAAGACTAACCCAAGTTAGTACTAACAAAAAATATATTTTGAAAGTAAAATACAAAACTATGGTATTTAAATTATTCAAAACTTGAAAATGCGTTTAATTTTAACTAAAATGTTTCTTATACTTTTTTTCTAATTTAATTTTTTAATATGAATTTCTTAAAAGAGAAGTCATTCCAGGATAAATATATTGTATTTTTTGTAAATTAAAATAATTTTTTATCCAAACCAAAAATTATTTTTCTGAAATGTGAGTTTCATCATTTAATTATGTAGTTTGAAAATGTAGAAGTTACAGAAATAACAGATAAAAACAATAAAATTATTGTTTAATAAAAAGTGCTTGATATCAGTTTTCTTTTGTAAGAGTTGTTGACTTCGATTCAATAAAAAGTAAAGTATTACAACAATAAATAGTTCCACTTAGTTTTAATAATACATATCAGAAGGAAGTAGTTATTATTTCTCAATAAGAAATAGGTTAAAGATTTAATATTTTTTCCTGTGTTTGATAAAAACATTTTATCGTCGTTAATGAGCTTTATATTATTTATCAAACATCCTATAAATGAAGAGTTTATAACACTCATAAAGTCACAAACAAAAACTATGAGACAAATTAGGTTTTATTTGATAATTATGTGGTAGTCGTAGTAGGCTACATATTTATCTAGAAAAACTAAACAAAAAATTTTATGTATGCATCAAAAAGTTTTCGTTTTAAAACATTATTTAAGTTTTGAATTATAGCTTCTAACGTTTCTTTATATCTAAAAATAAAAGAATTAGTTGAAAAATTATGTAAAGCTAACTACAAACACGTGTGGTATACTTTATTGTAAGGGATCTTGAAAGAATTATTAATGAAACTAACCCTAAAGAAACTATACAGTGACTACTCGTCGGTAAGCTTCTTTAGCTTGTCAATTTGTATCTATCATCTTAAAGTTGCTTCTATTCACTTATTATTTGATAATAAACCCAATTAACTATGCGTTAAAATCTAAAAATAAATAATTGCTGAAGTCTCTTACAAGACATGAGAAGTCTTGAACATATTATTGCAACGCCACTGTTCATTCATGGATAGGTAGTACAAATAAACATAGTTACTACCAAACACTAAATAACATTGACATAAATTAGTGCAGTTCGTGTTTGAAATGAATTTTAATGTCGAAGAAGAAACTAACTGCATGTTTGGAATTGTTTTATGTGAAACTTCTTTGTTTTTGCCTTTAAATCACTTACCATAGACATTTCATTTGCAAAATTTGTTATACAATACTCTTTAAATTTAGTTGGTAGATTAATTATCAAGACTTTAGATAGTATAAATCAAAACGGCCATAAATTATTTGTCATTTTTAAACAATAAGGTAAAAATTAACACATAATTTGTGCTGTGTTACTTTTCATTTTCATGTCATTTCTAATTCATGGGGTCAAGAAGGAAATTGAAATACTGAAAAAACCACAGCTTTAAATTGATTGATTAAGAGGCAGTCATCAAGATTACAATTTTATACTCAAAAATCTAAATGGGGCTAATCTATTATGGCTATGATAGCTATCTATTGTGGTATTATAACCGTGCTTACGATGTGAACAATTGTTATATGTTGAAATCGAAATAGTTATCTATGTATAACATGAAATCTTGACTCAATATCGGTACTTTTGTCCATAAAAACCAAAGCACGTAAAAAAGAAGGTTATAGTAAATTATTTTTTTAAACATAAAATATACTTCGAGTGGGTTTGTTGCCACAAGGATATTATTTTAAACCTCACGAATATTTTTGTTCATTCGTTCTACCTATTAAATATTTTTATTAAAAATTCTACATAAATTGGCCTGCATCGTTTCTAAATATTTGAAGAAGCTGAGAAAGGTTTGGTTTGTACAATGCAAATAGCATAACACCTTTTGATAGTGTAGATAAAAGAAAGAAAAGGCTTTGACTATAACATAAATAGAAGTTCTTAATGTAAAAGCACGTACAGAAGCCAAGTTATTTATAGCTTGTTTATGTTTTACATGTCCAGTTTTTACAGACGATAGGGATCGATATTGTTTATGTTATCAACTAAAAGCAGGGCCGTATTTAGACTAGATTTTTTTTCGGGGGGGGAGGGGTTAAAAAAATTACAAAATGAATAGCTAATTTATTAAAATATAAAGGAAATTTTTTGAAATTTAAATTTTGTTATATTCATTTTTGAAATTTAATGATTGGAGAAAAGTGAAAAGTGAGAGAGGTTTTTTTGCCAAGATGGCTGATTTTTTAAGTATAATTTTGTGCAAGTATTTTTGCAATTAAGATTTTATTTTTGAGTATTATTGGAAAATTTTGTTTGAAAGTATTTTGGTCGAAAGTTACCGCAAAAAAATTTAAATTTTGTGAAAAGATTGTTTTTATTTAATTAAAATGATTCTTTTTTTGAGCGATTTTTCATTATTTGAGTTCGATATACAGAGAAAATAACAATTTTTGTGAACTTTATTTAATGATTAAAATTAATTTCTCGAGGGAGCGACAAATTTTAATTACAAGTTGACTTCTGGGGGGCGTTATCGCGGATAAAATTTTTATTTTATTAATGTCGATAGTAAAATAATATTGTCAAAACGAAGAACTAAATTAGATTGAAAAAAAATTTACCAATCTTAAGCAAATGTACACTCATGTACAAATGTACAAAATATAATACAATTTATGAGTTTACAATGCCCACTCTAATTTATTGCGGAAGTGTTATTTTAAGCTATGCTGCCCATGATGGTCATAAAATTTATGTTTCCTTTAAAATTTTCGGTTCAAGCAATTTATTGCAATTTAAAATTTTTTCCATAATAGTAAGAATTAAGATAAAATATCTATTTCATTTATTTCAATATAATTATTTTTCAAAAAATTGAAAATTAATTAATAGGATTTTTATATTTTTGCAATTTAGTAGTAGGTGTATTCAATCCAGTGTCGCCAATAGCCAGATTATAATACGAATTTCTGATTTTTAACGTAATAACGTATTATAAATTGATATACCGGCTGCACGCACAAAAAATTGTCACGTTTCGCAAGCGAGAGCGCGGAACAAACAAGAGAGAGACACGATCGGCTTTGCATCATACATAGACATCATTTGAATTATAAAATGCCATTAAAAAAAACTTGTCCGGCATGAGGTTCGATCTCGCTATCACCAAATGATGCAATTATGTTTCATGCACATAACGCACTACCCTATTGAGGGTTAATGTAGTAACATAGTTTTAATTCGTATTATCTGTTAGTGCTTGTTCACAATGTACATAAAACATAAGGCGTGCATAAGGATAACATAAGCATAAAACTTAATTTTAACATAAGCCGCAAAAGTGTTCACAATGAACATAAGAAATATATAAAACTGCGTATGCGCAGTTCAACTTTCAAACCTCTTTCAAACTTTATAACAAAGGTTAAACTTTACGTCTTATGTTTGTGTTATGTTTGTCTTATGTCTTACGTACATTGTGAACAAGCACTTACATAAACATAATTCAATTCAATTTATAAAAGTATGTAATTTTTCATCAATGTTTTCTTATGACGTTATCACGTAAAATTATCGTCCGTAAACCGACTTTACAGTTGATTTAGGGATTTAATTTATTAGAAATATCTCTTTAGTTTTAATTTTTATTTAAACATTTCAAGTTTAATGTTTTTGTTACGATTGCAGTCGAACTTCCAGTACTTTATTAATTGATAAATAATTTTGGGGGGAGGGGGGGTTGTAACCCCTAACCCCCCTTCTCTTAAATACGGCCCTAACTAAAAGGTTTCGCTCAATTAATGAGTAGGCTCCAATAATAATGAAACAAGATTTAATTTTGTCACTTAAACAGCTGGATAGAAAAAAGAATAATTTTGAGAAAATAAAATAATCAGCGTAATAATATAAAATTTAAATATTAATTCCGTGACAATCAAAAATTATTTCATTACTTAGTTGACCAACATCTCAATTGAGCAACAACTGCAGTCATCATCATTATGGTTACATAATTTTGAGATTACCACTAAATTGGGTTAACATGCAATTATGACATTAAAAGTGTGATAATATTTTGAGGTACGGAATAAAAAATGAAACCTAAAAATTGATACCTACAAATTTAATGTGTATACGCATTGAAACATGACAAATAATTCCTTTCAAGCGAATTAAATCGGACTCGTTTCCCATAACGTAGTAACAGGTTTTATTTTTTAATTTATGTAATTCCACCCTTCAAAAGTTGTGATTTATTCTACTAGGCAACTATTTCATATACTCTAAAAATGTTCATCATATTATACAATGTATGCCATCTTAGAAAATGTTAATATTATACATTATAACTCAACAATTTTTTCCAACTTTTAATCCAGTTCTTAATTTATTGCAAAACGTCAAAAAGTTAACTTAGCTTTCTTTGTATTATTTATATTTTAATTCTCATGATAATAAAACTAGTTTTTGTTAAGTCACAGGGGTGATTTTGTTTGAATCATCTCGAACGTGATGCTTGCCAAGATTAAGGGATAAAGTAACTTCCGAGACTTACCTAAAGACACGCTTTCAAATTTCCTCGTTTTTGTTGGTCTATTATTATAAAAATGTATTTAATTTGTTCATTTCACTCAACAATAAAATAAATAGATTGTGTCAAGGAATATAATAATATATGACGTTACATCTGTGGGTGTAAATGTCGCTTTAACAAGGTTGATAGAATTCAAATAACTTCTTCTAAGTTAGTATTAATGTGATTTTAATAAATTAATAATAGGTCTCTCTTTATTTAATTTTATTTCAAAATTAGAAAAGACATTTTAATAATAATTAGAGTATTATTATTATTTTGGAAGTTATACTAATATTTTACAGTAAAAATTTTAACCATTTTTCTTGTCAAGTACCGTGGTGGATTGACGTGTTAACTACTGTGTATCATTTTAATTTTTATTTTGTAAGTTTCAAACAGCCATGAACAATAACTTTTATTGCAACATCGAAATTAGTAATTCGTTTAAACAAATTAATTTAAAACGGTATTGGGTTTGATAGGTTTTGTAATGTTTTAACATTCGTTTATTTACGTCATCGTCTACTTCTACTTCATGGTATAGGCATTTAGTCCTGTTCCGATTCTCAATCAGCTCATTGCCATCGCTTTCCGTAACGTCCCACGTCTCATCTTTCTCTTGAACTATATTATTATGGATGTTAAAAGATTTGAGTTGGTTGCAAGTTTTGTTTTATTCGCGCATCATTTTTCGTTAATTATACATGAAACTTTTAAACGTCCAAAAGAGTTTTAAATAAAGTGCTACGAAAACTTTACTTTCTTTCAGCAAGAAGATCTGGTAAAATTTTAAAATGGCAAACAGGAAATACTAACTTCGATAACAGAAAACTTGCGAATGCGCAGATGTAGAAAGAAATTTTAAATTAGATGACATCCGGTCATACAAAGGTAAAACCGAGTTAAACGGCAAATTTTTAAACCCGACTTTCAAATTTGGTTAAAAGTATGCGATAATTCCAAGGTTAAACAAAATATTATGTTAATTTGTGTTAATGAATTGATAAAAATATTTGTTGATAAAAATATAAGTGAAAATTTTCAAAAAAGCTAACACGAGGTTATTAGTAAGCAGATGTGGACGATAAATTTTAAAGTTGGTATCAAATTAATTAGATGGATTTAACAATTTATTATTAATTAAAAATTTTAATTAGTGGTATCTGAATGTGTGAATGGCATCGTTTAAATTGAGTTTGTTTATTTTTTACATTTTTGATTCTGGAATAGTCAACGCAAGAGGATCACAAAACAAAACTATTTTTACACTTTCTAAACCTGAGAAATTATGTTTTTATTTTATAAAACCGAAAATTTCTATGGAGAGCTGACAGATGAATTATTAGTAGAAAAGGAGCCTGTCGATTTACTTTCAAAATAATTTAAAATAAAAAATAATATTTTTTTTTTAAATTTCGCCACCTGAATTAGCTCATATTATATAATTGATAATTAAATTAAATTTAATATTGACGACGCGTTTCAGCTTTATTTAGGCCATATTCAGTTCGTGATGTCATGTCATTTATGACCGAGTTATTTAATATTAATAAAATATTTTATAATATGGGCTAAGTACTAAAGAAACTTAAAACATTAAAATAAAAATAATTAATTATTTTTGAAATAGGTACGTAGGTGTGTTGTGCGTTTTCTATTCTAGCCTTAATCCAAAATCACGTGCTTTTGTATTGAGGATATAGTATATTTACCGAGTTTCAGAAAAAAATTTTTAGAAAAACTAGTGATAACGTTGCATTTTTGGTAAGTCTACCGAAAGTCTGCGTTTTGTTTATTAATAGATAATATTTAACCGTATGATTTATTTTTGTTTCCGGGTTTTTACTGACGATTTAAATTTAATGCGAGATCATTTGATTTAGTTTTATTAATTTTTTTTTACTTCAAAGACCTATCATAAACTTTACGTTACTGAATCATCTCTTCGGAAGTTAATTTAAGTTTTTATCATTAAATCTTGTTCACTAGTGTTGAAGCCTTCGACTTATCACTCGCTTTATTCGATTTACATATCTAAGTTTTAATTTTAAATTCTTGTTGAATTTTTTATTGTTATTCTAAATATTATTTGTTAATTTTAACAAGTTGTTTGTATCTATTGTTTTTTGTTGTTAACAACATCTTAACAATTTTAAGTTAACTAAGTAAAAATATATTTACTAATATGGAAATTAATTACTAAAGGTTATATAGTTTGCAATTTATTGTTTGTTTAGGTTTTAAAAATAAATAAATAAACAAAAATGCAGCACACCACTGCTGGGTATAACCCAGTGTCATAAATACATAAAGCAGCAACTAGTGAGAACTTGGTAACGAATAACTAATTTATGATTCAGGACTGATACAATTGTAAATGCAGGTATGTACCTACACCTAAACGTGACTACATAAACGTTGGACATGGTATGCTTATAATAAGCCTACCATCTTGTTCCATTTTTATAGCGGAACCATAAACTTTGAATAAACAATTACATGCCGTTAAAGTAATTTAAAAAAGTTAATATAAACCTAAAAATAGAGATCACACATTTGTAGCAATTTTGTTCTTCTCGTTAAATTTTTACATCATTTAGCGGTGAATATTATTGTCTAAACATCCCCCAAAGCAAGAAACCTGGTTTATTTATTAAATTTTATTTTCAATATACAGAATTAATTTTTAATTTTCAAAAGATGAGAATATAATCTTCTGTAATAATTAAATCGATTTTAATTTAAAAAAATCTATAGGTACTGATAAAAAACACATCACGTTAGAAAATACCGTTTAAAACATAAAATAGGAATTTTCAAGGTTTAAACGATTTTAGTTAGTTTCAATAGACTTTTTATTAATTTATGATTCATCATAGTGAAAGAACTATTATTTAAAATGTAATTTAAAGTTTTGCCGGTTTGTGAATTTTTATTAATGTCAAATTTAAACATGTTTGAAAGACACTTTTAAAAAGTATGACCTGATATAAGACATTTTGAACATACTAAATATTTACATACATTTTAAAATAAACCAATTGATTAATAAAGTAATTATTGCAGTAGTTCAGCATTCGAAACAATTTCACTTTTTAATTGAAAACTTAAAATTATTTAACAATAATAACTGTTAAAAAATTTTATTCGGTATTGGATTAATCTTTAAAATAATATCTGTATCTTCTAAATTTGGCTCGTCCTAATTTATCTATGTGAGAATCTGTTGTTTCCGGTTTATTTTTATAATAGTCGTGCACACCCTGTAAGGTATTCTTTATATATTGCTGAAAAAATGTTTTAATTAATAAGTAATGAGATTTAAATACAAAAAAGTTATTACCCTGAATACGTCGGTTTCTGTAAGATGATCGGTAGTAGGAGAAATTGTGTTTGTTAAAGTGTAATTTTTGAAGTACTTATATTCAGAGTGATCATCAACACCATACGAATAAATAAATATATAACTTGATATAGCTTCGTAAAATGTAACTAATGGCACATAGTGCCTTTCTCTTGTAATGTAATCGCATAACCGCAAAGGTACATCGTATGGTATTTTACCATTATAAGCAAAATTAAAAGCATCATCTATTAGCTGGGCTCTATTCAATGGATGAATATTTGCAAAGTTTTCCGTGTTCAAGTAATCTATAATTCTGTTCCAATTTTCAATGTCGTAATTTACACGGTAGTAGCCTACAGAAACGAAAATCTTTTTAACTATTACGCATTTACCAGTTTCAACTTACCAAACTGTTGTTTGTTCAATATTAGCCACCCATCAGTTGGATAATCGTTAGTCAAAACTTCAGTTTCTTTATTTAACCAAAAATCTGCAGTCGTTTTTGAAAAATCAATTCCCTCAGCAGAAAATACATAATTTATTGGTATTACCCAATTTGCTTTCGGTTCGTTCTTAAATGTATCTTCCTAAAATGCATTTGTGAGCGCTAATTAACAATTGAACAAAAATTGATTATATTACCTGCTCTATCGTAATACTACCAGTTTTATAATCTCGCGTAACTGTTAATTTTGGGTAACCTTTACTAGAGTCCCAAGTTGTTAATATGTCGCTAACAGAATAATTGCCAAGCAAATTTTTCTCGCGAACTTCATCTACAGCTTCTTGGAATCCGTTATAGAGATCACTCGGCATAGAATTACGGAACTTCCTAAAATCATAAAAATTATAATCCGTAGATAGGACCTAGTAACAGGTTCGGACATATTGTTCAGATAAATGTGCAATCCCTTTTTGAAAACTTCTGGTGTTAAAAAGTGAGTCATCATTCGAATTATGGATGCTCCTTTCTCATACATAATATGAAACGGTGGGTATTGTCCAATACGTGTAATTTTATAGTTTAAGGGAGCAGCTTGGCTAAATTCTTCTTCGTACATAGCTTTATTGAAGACGTCCACCAAAAATTGATCCATAAGTTCCCAATCAGGTTTTATCTATAACGATAATATTTATATTACATCTAAAACCTTGATGCAAAAGTGTGCAAATATTCTTACACGAGATGCCATAAAGTATTGAAAATAAGCTGCAAAGGATTCGCTTAACCATAAATGGTCCCACCATACAGGAGTAACCAAGTTACCGAACCACATATGAGCAAATTCGTGAGAAATATAAACCGTAGTTCTTTTAATATCCTGCTCTAAAGATTGGTTATTGCGTAGTAAATGTTCTTCTCTATAAAATATAAGCACATAAATAAAATTACAATAAGTGAATTTTATTATTTAAATTAGGTACCCGTAAATTACTAAGCCGTAGTTTTCCATTGCATGATTATAAAAGTATCCACTAGGAACACCAAACTGTTCCATTTTATTAATTGGAAATTTTATTCCAGTATAATCTTCCAGTTTTTTTAATGTTTCGATACCAATTTGTAGTGGATACTCCCCCTTGCCTTCGATAATCTCACTTGGTCTTCCAAGAACTCTATGACCCTCAATTGTTTCGGTAGATAAGAAATCGGATACTGCAAATGCGACCGTAAAGGTTGACATTGTTGGTGTTTCTTCAAAGGTATCTTGGAATCTGTTGTTTCCTAAATCTCTAACGAAATAATTAATTAAGTAATGTTTATTAAAACTCAGTATTTAAATTAGAAAAGTTCTTACTCTGTTTTTTCTAATTTTGCATTGCTTATGGAGTTATAATTTTCTTTTCTTATTAGTCTGATGATAAATGGAGCTTTTAATGCGGGTTCATCAAAACATGGAAAAGCTCGTCTGGCACTAGTTGGTTCGAAATGAGTTACTGCTATCCTCCTGGAAAATGGATTTTATCAATTTTTCAACGTGAATTTAAAGTTAACACTTGATATTAATTTACTTCATACCTATATAATGTAGAATTGACAGCATATTTTGCCAAAAAGAAACCTTCACCACTTTCTAAATATCCAGAAAAGTTGTTAATTGTTAAACTATAATTAACTCCTTTTAATAATTCCGATGCCGTGTTAATGGTAAAAGTCTGGTCTTTGCGGTCATTCGTGGTAGACGAAATTAGTATTTTTTCAGCTTCAGCGTTAACAATGTCAACATTATCCTTATTGATCTCTAAATTTTTAGCATGCAGAGTAATGGAGTTGGTGTTACTCAAAATTTCGAGTTTAATTATAACAGTTCCATTAAATGAAGTTTTTTCCCAATATGCATCTAAATCGTCTTCTAGGTGTGGTTCCATAGTTAAATCATAATGAGTTGGTTTTACATCTTTAGGCAATCGATAGTATTTGCAATGAACTAATGCAACAGCACAAAGCACCACAAAAACCCGAATTTTAGGTAACATATTTAAACTTACGAGAAGAATGTATACTACGTTTTCATAATATGCTTATGGTATACACTTAATGAAGGGATAACATTATGTAACATATTTATATAGAATTAATAAAGTCAAAGGTTATACAAAAAATAATCAATTTGTTAATTAAACTGATAATTAATTTGCCCGTTTAATTAAATTTTATTTCTAAGAATATTAAATAGTAATATTAATACATAAAGTTAATACAGTAACGGATTCATAATATAGAACGCCCCATGGTCCGGAGTAAAAATAAATCTGATATTCAATAATGAATAACATTATTTATTTTTAATGAATATTTGTTTGCAATATGTATCATAAGTTAGCAGTCAAAGATATTATGGGGAATATTTTAAGGTGATATTACGAATCTTTTTTGCACTTGCAAATTAATTAGCACTAATGTGCCAAATATGAGTGATACCATCTCACAATAATCTATTGTAGTGTCCGCACTAAATGATTAAAATAGGTTGCGAACTTAGCAATAAGATAACGGTATTTGCAACAAGGGGAACAAAACAAAGCAAAACTCTATTTTAACATTTTTATTACCAGTGTGTGTTTTTTTGTGTGTTCTTTATTTTGATTTTAGTATGTTTAATATTTTATGTTTGTCTAGTTAGTAAGTTATTTGTTTTTCGATTTTGATTTTATTATTTTTATGTTTGTATCATGACTCACCAAATGCCGACAACAGCCAAAATTTAAATAATGACAAATCTAGATTTGAAAATAAAAGAACATTAAAGTACAACCAATGAAAAGAAGACACATTGCAAAAAATATCCAAGGGGATAAAAGAATCAATAAAGGAAAAGAGAGAGTTAGATAATATTAGCAGAGCGGTCAGTCGATGAAAGTTTGAGAAGAATTTTTAGGAATTAAATTGAGAAAAGAGTCGTGTTGATGCCTAAGAGGCATACAAAAAGATTCAATAGAGGTTTATTCGTGTGAAGAATATTGTTTAAAGTGGAAGAAGAGTTGGTGGTAAAATGATTTTTTTTTTGCATTGAAGATATCCAGAGAGCAGTAGAAGGAAGAGAAAATAATCGAGCAGACAAAGCTGTTCAAAGGAATTGAAGATAAAGAAGTAAATATTTGTATAAAAGTTTTTCTTAAACTAATAAAAAAAAAAATAAAAAAAAAAAAATAAGAAGGTCGCGTGTTATTTGTGCGCAATATTTTTTTCGAAGAAAGATAACTTTGGTTTCTTCAACAGAAAAGCTGGGGTCGGCTATTTGTGAGAGTTTTGCTTTTGTTAATGTTTGTTCTTATTTTATAAAATTTTTGTGTTGCAAATAAAAATAAAAATATCTAACAGTTATTTTATTGTCTTACTTGTAACAATTTTCGCATTCGAGAACCTGCGTATCCCATAGACGAGATAGAAATTTTGTATGCAGAGGCGCGCATAAGGTCGCAGCACTATATAATCTATAACTTGCAAGAATCACTTACAATTAATGAAGATATACCTGTTTTTTCTTTTTCTCTTAATTTAGAATTTCGTCCTGTTACTACCATTAAGCGCCAAGTTTACACTTGGGACTCGTAGTATTAATTAATATCCGAATAACACATGCTACCTGCTTACAGAAAAATAATTTGAGGAATTAGATTCCTAATTCATCATTAGTTGACCATCGCCTGATAAATATAAATTATGATTTATTAGTATTCAATTTATAGCCCGATGATGCCATGAATATTGAAAACGTTTGAAAAACTTAAACTCGCAGTTTTGTAGTGAAATGAAACTTAGTATAATCATATTAGTATTTTAGGATAACCAAAACATATTTTTAATTCTGTTTGGTAGAACTTTTTGTTATCCTGCTCTTCACGATATATTCGTATTATAATATATTAAGTATTAAAATATTATAATAGTGTTGGAGTAGGTATATCGTGCATGTAAATATTAAACATAAGGGGTCCTAAAATGTCGCCTTGGGGCGCACCTGTTTTTGCATAAAACATAGTGTATTATTAAAATCAAATATTCAAAACTCAGGCACTACAAAATAAGATTTATCATTTTTAAATCAAAAATTTATAGTAGTACTATTTTACTCACTCTCATTTAATTAGTAAATTGTTAATTATATAAAAAAAAAACGTATAGTATAATATGAATAAAATTTTATTTTATAAAATATTTGCTAGTTTAATATTGTTCATTTAGTTAATAATTTTTAATAATTAAATAAATAATAAGATTTAAAAAAAATGCTTTATTAATTTATTGGGTATAAATTATAATATTAATCAAATTTACTAATGAACGACTCGAATTTAGTTCTTCCTAATTTATCTATTTGCGTGTCGGTAGATTTTGGTTTATTTTTGTAATAATCATATACATCTTGTAATATATTTTTTATATATTGCTAAAAAAAATTTAAGTGTATTAGATAAAAATATTAAAACTTATATAAAAGAGAAGTCCGATATACTAACTTTATATATTTCGTATTCAGTCATTTTGTGACCTGTGGTAGAAGAATTGGTATTTGTTAACGTGTAATTGTCAAAGTAATGATAATCTGAATCTGGAAAATACGAATAAATATAAATATAGTTTGACAAAGCTTCGTAAAATGTTGCTAAGGGAGCATAATGCCTTTCCCTTGCGAGATATTCGCACAATCGTAAAGGAATATCATAAGGAATTTGTTTATTGTGAGCAAAATTAAATGAATCGTATATTAGTTGAGCTCTACTTAATGGATGAACATGTGTAAAATTTTCTGTCTTCATATATGTAATAATTCTGTTCCAATTTTCGATGTCGTAATTTACACGGTAATAGCCTAAAAATGAATTATTAAGACGAACCAATTTGTTATATAACAACTAACATACCAAATTGTTGTTTGTTTAGTATCAACCATCCATCAGTTGGATAATCATTGCGTAAAACTTCAGACTTTTTACCCAACCAAAAATTTGCAGTAGTTTCTGAAAAATCTATATTTCCATCAGCAGAAAACTGATAATTTATTGGAATAATCCAATTTTGTGCTTTATCATCAAACTTATTTTCCTAAAATTTTACCTTTTTAAGTATTAAATATGAAAATATTTGAAATTCAACCTTACCTGTTGCAGTGTAATGTCACCAGTTTTATAATCCCGTGTTACGGTTAGAATTGGAAAACCCTTATTGGAATCCCAAGTACTTAAAATTTCGTTAATAGTATAATTACCCAGTAAATTATTAGCAGAAGCTTCGTCTATGGCTTGTTGAAATCCACGGTATAAATCACTTGGTGCAGAATTACGAAATTTCCTAAAATTATTGAAACCAATATATTATGGAGAAAATTTTAAATATAAAATTTATAAATCATACATATTATTTAAATAAATGTGCAATCCTCTTCTGAAAATTTCTGGTGTTAAAAAATGTGTCATCATTCTTACTATTGACGCACCTTTCTCATACATAATATGAAACGGTGGATATTGTCCAATATATTTAATATTATAATTTAACGAAGCGGCCTCTGTAAATTCTTCTTGAAGTAAAGCTTTATTTACAACATCAACTAGAAATTGATCCATAAGTTGCCAAGTAGGTTTTATCTATAAAAACAGAAATGGCTGAATAATGTTATTGTATAATACAGAATAGTTTAATTAATAGATAATAATTATGACAGTTGGAATTACTACTTACCCGTGATGCTATAAAATATTGAAAGTAAGCTGCAAAAGATTCGCTTAACCATAAATGGTCCCACCATATAGGAGTAACCAAATTACCAAACCACATATGTGCATATTCGTGGGAAATATAAACAGTAGTTCTTTTAATATCTGCTTCCGCAGACTCGTTATTACGTAACAAATGTTTTTCTCTAAAATACATTAGATAGTCAAGTTGATTTGAATATACCTATTGTCAGTAAAAAAATTAGTGAAGAATCAATTACCCGTATATAACTAATCCATAATTTTCCATGGCATGGTTATAAAAGTATCCATCCGGTACAGCAAATTGTTCCATTTTAGAGATATGAAAATTAATTCCAGTATATTCTTCCAGTATTTTTAAAGTTTCAATACCAATATGAAGTGGATATTCTCCTTTGCCCGATAGAATCTCACTTGGTCTTCCAAGAACTCGCTGGTCATGAACTGTGTCGGTGGATAAGAAATCGGAAACTGCAAATGCAACCGTAAAAGTTGACATTATTGGAGTTTCTTTAAAGGTATCTTTGAATCGGTTATTGCCCAAATTTCTAACAAAATTTTGTTTGAACTTAAAAATGATCTTTTTCTTAAACTTACTCTGTAGTTTCCAAGCGTTCGTTACTTATTGAGTTATAATTTTCCTTTCTTATCAAACTTATAATGAAATGGGCTTTTAATGCAGGTTCGTCAAAACATGGAAAGGCTCGTCTAGCACTACTTGGTTCAAAATGAGTTACCGCTATACGCCTAAATCGAAAATTATTCAGATTTATTTAAAGTAATAATTTTGATTACGATTTACCTGTATAACGTTGAATTTACCTGGTATTTGGCCAAATAAAATCCTTCACCATTTCCTAAATTTCCCAAAAAATTGGTAATCGACAAATTATACTTATTCTCCGTTAATAATTCGGACGCTGTAATAATAGTAAACATTTGGTGTTTATCATCAGTACTTGTTGATTGAACTTTTATTTCTTTTCCTTCATTATTAATTATTTCAATGTTATCTTTATTTATTTTTAAATTTTTGGAATGAAGAGTAATTGAATTAGTATTATTCAAAATTTCAAGTTGGATTTTAACTGTTCCATTAAATGAAGTAACTTCCCATGCCAAATCTACATCATCTTGTAAGTGTGGTTCCATTGTTAAATAATAACGAACCGGTTTTACATCTCGAGGTAATCGATAATATTCGCATTTTACTAATGTAATCACAATTGCACAAAATAGTATGAAAACTGAAAATTTTGGTAACATGATGAAATTTTCTTTCACGAAATTAATCAACTACAAAGCTTCCACTTTCATCTTATAGTTATAACTTAAAAGATACCATTGTGCAACTTGTAATATTTACATCGATTTTCCCAAGTCAAAAGGTTATACCAAGAAATGATAACTGGTTTGTCTGCTGTTTTAAGTTTTATCGTAAACAATAATTTCGAATTAATAAAAAATATGGAAAACCCATATTTTGTTTAAAAAATTATCTTAATTAGTATGTTTTTTGCTAAATTTTGCAAATAAAATTTCAATAAAACACCAGATTTATTTGTGTAATAACTCAATAAAACTATAAATCACACGTATTTAAAAAGTAATTACCTAAATAACATTATTTTATAGGTTCTGTATTTTCAAACAAAATTTGTTTTTTTGTACTATAAAATGCTTTAAAACATTTTTGAAACTTATTAATATGTATGTAGTATGTAGCATAATGCTGAAAAAAGTTTGCATGTTTTATAACTTCTTATGCCAAGGACGACAAAATGATATTAAATTGTAAGGCTTCAAGGTCATTTAAAATTTCAATTTTCATTTTAGTAACAAAATATTAAATCATTAAAACAATATTAAAATATTAAAACAAAATGCAAATTCTTTAGAATTTTTTCTTTTCCAGACTTTTCTGTGCACAATCGGCTTCAAACTAAAAATTTATACAATTGCGCGCGCATTGGTAGTTTTTAGATGTTTTGATCCAGGATTATCCAAAATAACGATGACCTAAGATGAAATGCGTAAACGAAGCACACAATAATCTAGATTATTTTAAAGCTACAATTCAAAATTAATGAAACCCAATAACAATGATAAATCAACTAAAATTCCATCTTAAACCAGTGATATTTTGGACACTTCTGGATCAAAATACATCAAAATATTACTGATGAACGCTTAATTGTATAAGCTTCGACATTGATGCTATAAATTTTTAGTTATACCTCTTGAATATGTTAATAATCATGAATCAAACTCTAAATTGAGTGCACAAGAGAGGTTTTCTCTATGTATATTCAATTTCACTTTGATAACCGAAGATTTAATTGTTTTTCTTTAAGTTTTTTTCTAATTTTGAATATATTCTTAAAATATCTTAAAATATATAGAAATCTAAAATAAATTTATTATATTAAACACAGATCTCAAAAAAATACATTTTATTTTTAATGCTAAAATTCTATTTGATAACATAAAAAATATTTATTATAAATATGTAAAAAAAAATTAATTGCATCAACATTATTAATGTAGGTTATGACATAAAGTATAAATGCTATATTTTGCTGATAACAATTTAATCTAATTAAACAAATTTATTTTTATGTTTAGGGGGCTAATGCAAATATGAAAATGTATATTATTAAAATAAATTATATTAAAATGTGCTTTTTTTTGAATAAAAAAAGATAGTATGCTTGATTTCCTAATTCCTACTTCATCCCTGTCATGATGGGAAATGTCTTCTGACTAATCCCGAAACTTAGAGTTTACAACACATTAAGCAGTTCTAGTAATCCAAGTCTTTTGCCTACGTTATACGCTGGATATGTATTGAAAGAGAAGTATCTATGTATATTATATTTGTTAAAAATTAGAACCAAAATTCATTTACAACTTTCTTGATTTAAATATAAACATTTTAAAGTTAAAAATGTATTGTTTAATCTCTCATTATAAAATCTAATAGCAGTTTAAAGCAAATAAGGTTCAAGGTATGCACCAGTTACATCAAACTGTATAATGTAGACAATGAAGATAAAAAACAATTGGTGTTAAATACTTGAAGATAATCAAGAGATGATAAATCAGATGTGAAGCTTTAGTCCCTCCAAGCGATAGTAACATCCGCTATGTACCTTTGCGACCGGAACTGCACTCTCAAATACCAGTTCTTTCATACGTTAGCTACTAATATTTTCAGTGCTGATAATAATTGTATTGTGCTACTTAACTATTTTAAAAACTGCACAGAAATATACAAATTTGAATTGCATCCTCCATTGAATAAGAATAAATTACAATAATAATAGCCAAGATACAGGTAATCGTATATTTATTGTCATTTATGTGAAATCATATTGCACGCTCGAAAAAATCTTCTCATAGCATGCTTCCGGTCAATTTTTGATTTGTTTCCGTTATTTCGCCGGACACAATGCATTATAAAAGTTGTTAACACGCAAGTGACCCTATATATTTATATATTTACCTATGGGTAGGATGTAAATAAAATGAGCATGCAAATTTGATTTTACGGTTTCTGGATAAAACAATAATACGAAATTATAATCTAAACTTTTTTACATGCTGATGAGTATAGGTTTTAGGAAAAACTAGATTACTTTGCTCGAAACACTATGAATTCCAAAGTAATGTATCAACATCTGTACGAAACGACTCACGACATCCTTCATAGGACAATTGACAAAAAATGTAAAATTGACTTTTTTATTTGAAACCTCGATTACTTGCCCGACTTTAAAATTATTATAAAAATTGTTTCAAGATGTTTTATATAATAAAATAAAATATAATTTGGCAATTTTGGAATCAGAAAATTGAAATAGAAAATCAACATGTACTACTCAAAACTATAAAATTTTATACAATGTCGACAGGCTTCTCCGAAAGTGAAAATTCACCAAGTTTCTAAAGAAATAATTTCGATGCACCAAAAATAAATGAGAATAGGATTGAAGAATTGTTTTATGTCATCTAAAACGTGGAGTACAAAAAATCTTCAAAACTTGAAATAATTTTTAAACTCTTATTTATGGTGACTTTAAGAGCGATCTATCTATATAGCCTTTTCTATGCAATATTGGACATAAGCCTCCTCTTCAGTTCAAATGTTTCTTAAGGTGGTCTTTCTCCTTCCTGCTATGATCTCTAGTGTGTCGTCTGGCTATTCCATCAATATATTGCTATTTTTTTATTAGTTTATATGACTTAGTTATTTTCTTTACTTTAATATTTTATATATTCATAATCAATTTTATTAAGGTCTAAGTTTGTGAGTTATATTAAAAGGTACTATTGCCTATCTCATGTAAATTTGGAAGCAGGTCCGGACTGGCCATAGGGCAGATCGGGCAAATGCTCGATGGGCCGGTGCAGTTAAAGGGCCGTCTAACCATCAGCGCTGGCTGATTACATCGCGAAAAAAATTATGCTATTTTATATAACATAACAAAGTATTAAAAATGGTTAACAAAACTTAAAATTTTAGCACAATAAATTTATAAATAACAAAACCCGTTCAAATACAAGTTTTTAATAGTAGAAGCTCGATAACGTGAACATTCGAATTTATAAACTGTGAACACCCAATCCAGTATTCATCCAATATTCTTAATCTAAAACTACGTCCTGTTTTTTAACCAAATTTACATTTCGCATTCACGGTTATTTGAGCATTTGCATATATTCTGGTAGAGTGCTAACCTTGCCAGATGCATAGCCCTTAGATTAAACTCGGGCTTTAGATCACAGCAGCGCAGTTGGCGCGACCAAGCATCGAACTGCGGTGTCCCGCTCTGTAGCACGTCGATTTAAGCCTTGCATCACACTGCTGGTCTATCAATCCACATTGATGTATAGTACGTAGTATAATATAATTACATCATAATTATGTGTATATTATGTATAATACTACTACTACTACCTCAATAATTGAGGTGTAATAAAAACAGTCATTCTAAATCATTAATTTTCTTTTATCTAATTTTTCCAATCTTCCAAAATATTAATTAGTGCTGCCGTTCCAAACAATCATAAAAATCATCACATTCACTCTACACCTCATTTTCTCATTCACCTTTAATTTCAAACAAAATAACTTATAAAATAAAATCACTTTTCATATTCAAATTACAAATTTTCTAAAAAATCAAGACTTTTTTGACAAAAATATCATCTATATTGCCAACCTCGTTTTAACAAATATTTAAACTTCAAACATAACTATATAAAAAAATCATTTCACACTCCAAAATACCAAATTGTAGGGAAATACACGACAGTATATACGTATGGTATGTATGAGTACATTTAGCGTTTTTGTCGGAAGTAGGGGACCGACAGTCTCTAAAATGCCCGGACCGGTTTTAGGTCCCAGTCCGGGCCTGTTTGGAAGGGTGTCATCTAGATATTTTCACCAAGCAAGAAATTACTTTAAAATTGATGAATTAGATATTACATACTATGCATGAGCAGAAGAGCTATACCACTTTATTTATATTCTCAAAAGTTACAAAACATTCTGAGTACATTTTTCTGGAACGTAATTTATATAGTCAATAACTTTGGTTTTTATAAAAATTTACTTTTTTTAACAACAAATAGCCATAAATTGGTAAATTTCTACCGTAAGTAAAAAAAGAAAACTTTAAACTATAGGAAACTGAACTACCTTTTAGTTTGTATTTAATAATGTTTTTTTGTAGGACTCTTCACGTTTGAGAAAATAGTGTTGGTGTTAGATTTTTATAAAAGAGTGAAAAAACAAAAGCACACAAAAGTTTTAATCAAATTAGACCAAGCTGTGACTCAAATAAATTAAATGCCCTTACTTCAAGATGTGAATTTTAAATATATATAAGAAACTTAAAGATTTTAAATTTAATTTAAAAAACGTAATTATGTAATTTATTTATTTAATAAATAATCTAGCAGAGTGAAATTATGCAACTCTACTTATCGGATGAGGTTTTAAACTAAAGTCTAATTGCACTCCACTATGATTAAAAATGATACTTTACTATTTGCAATGCTCGTTTGAAATTAATATTTTAATAAATAATGTTAGGTTGTTGGTGGTGGTAAAACACAAAAATAAGAAAGATGAAATAATTACAAAATTTGCACTTGTAATTATTTGATATTCTTGATTTGAAACACACTTATTAAGAGGCACTTGATGTATTTATCACAAGCACAATACTTTCATCAACTTAACATGGATTCATAGTTTACATGGATTGCGAGTATATTAGAACATTAATTTTAATCAAGATTTATTTTAACACCTTTGGTCAATATTACACAATTTAAAAATAATTAAAATAACAATAACAAATAAAATTTTAATTGTAAACATCATAAATTAAACTTATATTATTATTTATATTATTTATTATTAAATATTTTATAGGTTGTAATTAAAGTATAAATATGGACGGTACATTAATTATTTAAATAGTAATGTATATTATATAACTTTAAAAAATTAATGTGGGTTATTTTATATATCTCATATTTAAATTAGCTTTTTTCGTGCATTTCTAGGTGTTATTATTATACTAAGATAATTTTATTTCTAGTATAAACACATCCTATGGCATTTTATCTCACAGCATATACTGTAAGCTCATGTAAAACATACAATAAAATTTAAAAACGTTAGAACAGGTTATTTAACCAAAAGCTATAAAACAATTTTTATCTCATTTACCATGTGATAGCTTAAAAGTTGAATATCCTGAAAAATTTTGAGTTAACACGCTACATGTTTTTTTTAAGAAATTAGGCGCGTTTAAAATATTTTATTATACTACATAATAATATACGATATTGCAGATTACACATTAATTTTTCGTATCGATAGATTTCTTTTACTCGAAAATAAATATTGATTTTTAAAATGTATTGTATTGCGGAAGCATAAACATTTTAATATTTACACTCTTGGTCGGTTCAAGTGATTGGCTTCTATTTTCGAAACTTGAGGTAGGTATACCTACTACTTTACTTAGGTGACATCAATTTATTATTTCAAATATTTGTTTGTTTAGGATATTGCACAATCGATTTTAAATTTTGATGCAACCGATGTCAACAGCTACGGTAATTTAAAACTTCCAAGACTTATTTTTTAGATTATGACAACTATCCTGCAGGATTAAATACGGTTTAACTGCCCACTTATTATTTAAAGAATTTTTTTAATTAAATTAGATTAATTTACACTGTTGTACAATTTAATTAAACATTACAAAATGAGATTAAATTATTTTATTGTCTAAGTTTCTTCAAGTAAATTTAATTAACATGCTTGGATGGTGTAAAAGAAGCTTTAAATTTAATTCTTATATGCAAGATTTCAGTTAATTGTGCCAATCATTACGTAACGAGTAAACAGTAAAAATTGCATGATTTAAATAAATAATTAGCAAAGAGGACGATATTCATCTTTAACATAAAATCCGTTACTTATACCAATGTACAAGTATTCTAATTAAAACCATTATCGATAACCACAGGTATTGTTTTGTAACCAAAACACGTAAATTGGCGTAACGAAATTGTAATTTTTTTTAACAAAAACTTCTACTAAACGAATTTTTGGAACATGTATGAAGTTTTGTAGTAAACGGATGCGGATGTACTCAATCCCATAAACAATCAAACAAATAAACGGAGTTACACTGACTGCACAGTAATCAACTAGAATGAGGGTTACTTTTCTTCCAATATGATAGAGGTAGTTTATTTTAAAATTCAAGTCACGTTTAAAATCTTAGCTGGTGTGAAACCATAAACATCTTCAGTACCTACCTACCTTACGGTTCAATCTCCTTTTGTGATTTTGTCATATTTTTTAATACCTTACACACACAAAATGGTAATTAAATTTGAGAAAGTTGTAGGAGTTGCTTAATTATATTTATATTTCCTTCAAAATTAATTGAAATGCTATACCCAAAGTTTGGACAAACAACGAACAACGAAGGAAAATTGAAAACTTTATTTTCTTAAATAATTACCGTTCTGGAGTTTTCTAGATGTAAAGATAAGAAAAAGTTGTAAAGCTGGAAAAGATGTCTTCATTTATTATTAAAGTCCGGCTTATACTTTAAATTTTACTGTTATTTTTTTACCGTCTACAACCACCCTTAAGTTTTAAAAAATGCTTCAGCATATGTCAAACTTTTTTTGAAGTAGCAATTAGGAAACGGAACCCAAAAAGTAATATGAATATAACTATAATTCGTTATACTTGTCACGTTTATTTTTAATATTTTTTAAAATGGCAGGAAATACCTAAATCATAACTTAAAAGAAATCGAGACACCCCTACCAACAGTTCCTCATAAAAAAATGTAAACCAATTAAATCCAAATATATATCCATACATCGCTATGTTTATGAAACACGGAATTTACCTTGTTCTAAATTTTAAATATTTATTATTATAATTATTCAAGAAACTTGCTGTTGTTTAAGACATTTGATATAATGATTGTGCACGCCTGTGTCGTACTCGAAAGTAATGTTTTAGAATAATCGGGAAATTTTCACAATTTAGTGTAAATGACATAATACATTTCACGCAGTCAGTCGTTTTTACTGTCAGATATAAAATTGCACTAGACACGAAAGCATTTTAGCTTGATATTCTGTTTGCATTCAGTAAGGGTCGCTGTCCCTTCATAACTGTCTGTGAAGAGTCTTTAGGGAAATAACTCTGCAACTGTATGCCTCCGCATTGTAGTTGGTAAGGTAAACAAAAATGTAATCAAGGGCCATTTAATATTTATTGAAAATGTAGATTCAAATCGGAATACACACGTGCCAGCAAATAAAGAAAGACCTAAAGCATGAAAAATCTCAAATTCTCCATGTGGGTGCTCACAGTATTTCCTTTAAAAATATAAAAAACTTTGAATTCCTTTACAATCACTGACCTATATCTCCCTTAATTTTTTATTATTTTTCTATTATTAGTTTGCTGGTGGTTGTAGATTTCCTGCCCTACCTCACGGTATAAGCTTCCGCTTCCTTTATTAGTTTTTTCTTTAAAAAATATACCACCCTATTATTCCGACTTCAAAAAACAAAATCCAAAGCATATGTTTTTAGTATTCCTTTGAACTTTTTTTTAACAGGTGAGAAGTTTTCCGGATGAAGGATTCGTAAGCGTGATTTATTATTGCTGTATGTAAAATATTAGCTTACAAATTAATTTTTAAAGATAATATTTTAGCAGCAGACATTGATTTAAAAACTTATTTAGAAAATAAGTTAAACGAAGACAAAAAATATATACACCACACAAGTGCGAGATCAAAATTAATTTTTTTTTTTTTGATCTAAGAAAATCTATGTATGTTTGAGTTTCGGATAACTTCTGTGCTTGTAACTTTACTGTCCGTCACTAAGAGATGATTGTATCGATTCTGCAATATTCTTGCAGAAGATTGGGAATTAGGATAAAAGCTAAAAAATTTCTAAAATCTGAAACAAAATCAAAATCTGCTGTGTAGGCTCTCTTCTAAAGATGATATTTCGTAATATTGCACAAAAACTGCTGAGGATGTGTAAATGCATGTATAAGCAGGTTGTTTTATTTGATTTCTTACGAGATGATAAGAGAGCTTTACATTAAAATAATTAATATTTCTTGTAAAAAAAAATAAAATAAACTTTTTAAAAAACTCCGACACGCGAAGTAAAGTAAACACTGAGAAATAATAAAAGGGATAAGAAAATAATTACATTAACTGACTGAATCCATTTTAAATCATGCAGGTTGTATGAATCTCTAATGTTACAGATTCGTTTTCGCTGAAATATGTTATTTATACGAAATGAGAAGACCCGTATTTTTTTCACCCTCAGGAAAGTCTTAACGCCCGATAGCGGCATTTTAAGATTTCGAAATAAATAAATGTTATTCTTAATACAATTTGGTGTATAACCAGGGCCGTAACTAGGTAAAGCTGCGCCCTTGGCAAACCTGTAAACTTTCGCCCCCTCTCCAACCCCCGTCGTAATGGGCCGGCAGGGATGATCCGGGTGTCGCCCCGGAAAAATTAATAAAACAATTATTGATCATTACGCAATTAATAACACATTTAATTTCTTCAGTAAACAAATATTATGTATTTTTTACAAATTGGAAAAATAATTTTGTTTTGTTATTAGGCCTCTCAGAGTCATTTATAAATATTAATAAAAACATTTTTCTCGAGAATTATATATTTGATGTGAACATGTTTCGACAGTCGTCTTCGTCAACACATCCTACAAGATTAAATCTTATTAAACTGATAAAATGTTATAGTACATTATAATATTACTATTTAAAAAAGTGTTGAAATTATTATATTAAAATTTAAATAAGTAGGTACTAATTATTTATTTATTGACAATTTGTCAAACCTCAAATAATTACTCGAAAGCCTCGTTCTACTAGTTTGCAACGAATCTTGTCTGATCGAAAATTTTTTGGTCATTTATTGGAATCTTCGTAGATTATTTCTATTACCACATCATTAGCATTCGATGCTCGCCACCCCCTAGTTACGGCTCTGTGTATAACATAAGAAAAATCGTTGCTAATTCGGTAATTTTGTAGTTTTTTAATAGATTTTTATTCCTACGTGGAACATCTTACTTTATTTTTAAAAATATAAAAATTCAAAAATATTTTTCTGAAAAATTAATACTTGTTTTTCCAAAAAACGCTCTTTTCTTTTCTAAAAATTTAATGTTTTGAGAGAATACTTACCCTATATAAATTTATAAAACGTCTAACTCTTAGGTAACTTAATTCTTAATAATTTTTTATCAGATTTATAATAGGATTCATCATGGTGAAAATACAACTAAGTATGTAATTATATAATTAAAACATTTCAAAAATTGATATATTTGAAAATAAATCAATATTGAAACTTGGTGGGCATATAGGGTAAATATTTTTACTCTATTAAATTTAACATATTAAACATATAATAACTAACTAAACTAACTAAAACTAAGGCCGTAGCCAAACTGAAAGATTAGGGCAGGCTCAAGGTAAGCTGAAATTGTTTGAACAAATTTTATTTATTAAATTTATTTAATTTTAAATCGGAACAGAAAAAAAAGTTGGCCCTTGTCTCTGGCTAGGGCAGGCTCAAAATTTTCTAGGGCAGACCCAGTCTGTCCTGGCGTACCCCTGACTACGGGCCTGACTAAAGCTAAGCTAAACATAAATTAAATTTAAAAAAACTGTTTTTTTTTTGAGAAAAACGACTTTGAATTTTTTCAGAAAAGTTGAAATATTTTTGGATTTAAAATAGATTCAATCAGCTAGTTTATATATTATAAAAATTAAGATCTAAAAGATGAAAAGCTAGTGGAATAAGCTAATGTCATTTTTTTTCTTTTTCAAGAGCTTTTTATCAGTGTTTATTTTTTATATCGCACATAGATTTTCTTTTAAATTTAAAATTTTATTTTATTTTATTAATTTTTTAATGAACGTAGAAATGTAATTAATTTGGCTCAAATGTTAACTTAATTTTTTTTTTGAAAATCCAGAACGATGTTAGTCGTCTTAGATCTCAATGTCCTGGTGGAGTCGACAAAATTAAAATTGCCAAATTAAAAATATGTGGAGTGTTTAAATTATATGTGAACTAATTGAAGCGAAGCTGTCTCATTTCCTTCGTCCTTAAGTTTTGGAGCTGTAGTGATCTAAAAACTGTTTTCTTGGCAAAATTGCAATTGAATGAAATGTGTGGTAAATAGAAAAGTTTTAAGTATTTTTGTGGTATTTAGTAGTATGTGATGTTAAAATAATCATTTTTTATTTTTATTTTTTAAAATTTTATTATTTTAACATTTTGTTAGTTTTGATTATTTTAAATGTGTGGTAGCTATAAAAATGATTTTTTATATTCCTGGTAGCTAGTATTGTGACTGGTTTGTTTGAAATCTAGTTGCAAGACTCCAAATTATGGTAGGTACAGCTGACAGAGAGAGTTCAGAGTTTTCGTCGTTTTCAGTCGTATCAGTAATTTTTTCGATGGTTTTGAAATGATTCGAGCAGTAAAGCTTCTCTAATTATTTTCTAACATGAGTTTGTGGTTTTTGAATATTTGTCCGCGATTGAACACTACTGTATATTTGATCAGTGTGGTATCACATTTTGCCAATAGTAAATGTATCGTTTTGTCCCTGTATGTAAAATTTTCATTTAGAGTATTACCTTTTATTGCTTTCGTCTGTTTCCGACTGATCATTGTGAGTTAGTATTGACTTGCTCCACAACTGGCGACTGTGTGTGGTATTTTTGAAGATGGGGTATTAAATATTATTTTAGAAGATTAGGCAATAGGGCAAGTAGGCCACATTTAAAATTAATATGTATCAGTCAAGTCGCACTTAAGCTAAGAAGTTTTAATACTTTTTACCTTTATATTGATTATCCATACAAAATTAAAATATAATAATAATTTATTTACCAGGATAGAAAGTATATACATACAAAAGCATGTACCTATAAAGGTGTACCTAGCATGTACATTGTCGTGTTTCGAAAAGCTATAAAACCACAATTTAATTTACTTTGTAAATAATTTTTAAAATTCAAATTTTTTTTTTTATTTATTTATAATCACATTGTATAAGGTTTGTTAATTTTTGCTGTATAAAAGAAAGTGGGGAGCGTAGAAGGAGTGGGACGAGTAGGTTGATGTAGTAAGACTTGGGTGGACGCTGTTGCGTCGAGCGGATGACGAGCCATACCCGCAATAATGGTTTTGATTGTTAATTGTTTTTGAAAATAATTAAGTTGAGTTGATGATTTTTTGTTTTAATTATTAAAGTGAATTGCAAATTTTAAATTGCATTGCAACAAATTTGTTAGGCCAGCTGCAAAATACACATGCGCTCCAATACAACATACAAAGGTAAATTTAAGCAAATTTTATTGACAATTTTAAAACAAGAAGAGATCATGCTAATTAATGGATGCCCAGCTAAGAGTGTAATTTTTGGAATTAAGCAAATTTTAATAGATTTGCATAGCTATGGTCATCTCAATATATAAAAAATGTTTAATTTTTTTATGTTAAAACTTTTAACTTGTACATTTTTTATGTTTTGTTATTTTGAAGTTATTACAGAAAAAACTGGCTTAAATCATTCTCGAGCATCTACTGTTTCATCTAGGAGTTTATTGCGTATTATGTTAAACATGACGACACCTTAGATCAATCAACACAAATGGAACACCGGAGTTATGCCCCTTAACGTCCTTCATCTGGCTGATTATTTAGCCTAGAACAATGATGTTTGCATCTTTAGATTAGAAACTGCAAAAGTGATACTGCTGTATTATAGTTAGTATTATAGCTTCAAAATAACCATTTTAAAGTAGTAAGTAGTAAATATATTAAATAATTTCCGACTTCAATAAAGTAGGTCACCAAAACAAATTATTGGGCCGCATTATACATAGTATTTTGCCCAAGCCAGATCGGGCGCCAAGAATTAGTGATACATGTCTTTTTTAGAGCATTAAATTACGTTAATTAAAAATTTGGTAAAAGTTTTGTTTGGTTTATTTCCATAAATTTATTTATTTAATAAGTTTCAATGGCAAAATTAAAATTTATTCAAATGGAATTTGCTTTAAAAATTTAAATATGTTAAAGTTTGAAAATTGGTGGCTAGTATAATAAATTTAGGAGTAGATCAGTTCTGTAATATAATGTTGGTTTAACTTACTTGATTTGATTACTTGATTTTCGATAATTGGAAAAAATATTTCTTTTGCAGCTGTTTGCCGCATTTGAAACAACAGATCGATGATGACTTTTATCTGTATTATTTTTGTCGAATACGAAAATTTAGCTTGATGTGAATTATTTTGAAATAATGCTCATTTTTCATCCTGAGAATTAAATTTTTTAGTTAAAATTTACTAAGAATTTTTAGTAAAACTAAAGAGTTGACGGAAAAATAGCGTAGTGTTTTCATGAAGACTCAGTTCTCGTGATTGCGATGACCAAATTACTGATAATGGATTAAATTAATTACTTTCATAATTTGTTCACTAAAATAAATTTTAAGTATAAATACGAATTTCTGTAACTTTTCCTATATAGAAATAAGAAATACATTATATTACAAGTGATTATCTTTTTCTAAACCCCCAATATTACGATTTCCACATATCCCATTTCTTTACAAATTGTCAAAAGCAATGGTAATTGAACATGTGAGATTCTTTTATTCTTTCATCAAAATTCAGTTCGAAACCCTACAAAATGTAGTATCTCATTCGTCAAATAATACAGTCGCACATCAGTAACAGATACACCCCAATTTTTTTACGTAGCTGGAGTAAATTATTTTTATTTGGTTTCGTTATGAACAAATTGAAATATTAACGTATAAATAAAACAGAAATGCTTCGTTGTACAGGTTGATACGATGTATTGAACGAGTCTCTTGTTAACCCTCATATTTTAGGGCTCTACCCTCGAGGTATCCATGCCGATATGATATTATAAAATATAAATTGTATCAAATCTAATAACCTTTTGATGTGTTAATTATTTATTCCTCTGGAGATTTGCGTACGAGAGTTAATATTTTCATATGCCCAGTGCAATATTATTGCAGAAATTTAAATTTATGACGTTATGCATTTTTGCTGCATAGATTGCAAAAACATAAATTTAAATGTATTTTTGAATTTCAAAGTACAAGACTTCTTGTATTTTAAAAATTAATTACACCTGAAATTAAATGTTTACTTATATTAATAATCAAATATTAGCTCGTAATAAAAAATTGTAGCAAAATGCAGAAATTTAACAGATGGTTAAAGATAAACTGTGGAAACAGGAAGTGGAGGTTCAAAGTGGTTGAATATTTGACCTGTTCCCACTTACATAAAATTTTTAAATCTGGGTCTTCCTTCACACATGACGATTATCCCAAAAGAAATAAGACACATGTGCTCTTTGTACGGTAGACTTTGTCCTTTGCTACTTCCCTGCTTTTGTTGAAGAGAGGGTGGTGAATTGCAGGTTCTAAGCATGAAGATCGTGTTTCACTTCTTAAGCTGGATGTGGGTGGACAGGAATATAGCTGTACCAAAAGTGCATCGTGAAATTGTAAACGATGAGCATATTTTACTTAAATTCAGTTAAAACATAAACATTTTTGTTCAATTGTTGGTAAAGTTTTATAACGAAAATAATTTAAAAATGCATTTGGTTAAGGCGACTTTCCTAATAGAAAAATAATGTAAATAATTTTATAAGCGCAAATATGGGGGTCATATGTAAATTAAACATACGTACCTAAAATTATTATTGGATAATCATAATGTGTATGCTAATATGCATGTAAGACGATAGACAATACATCATAAATGACTAATCAATCATTTTTAATGTCATGTCTGTGTTTAATTTTTCTATAAAGATTCATCTTCCTGTTACTTTATTTAAATAAGCAAATTTTATAATTAGATGGATGATAGCATCTATTGCTAGGAAAGAAATTTCTGACAATATCGTATCGTGATTGTTTGTCCTTAAATGCATCAAGCAGTCTGTTTCTTAATCCTCGCGTACCCTACAATCATCAACTAATCTGTAGTACATGAAGACCCACGGGAAATGATGGTTCGTCGATAGTCTGTAATCTGGTCAGATAAAATACCTATCACTATTGATCACCAACAGTCCCACGAACAAGCCCAGCTCGACGCCCCCAAAACCCTTAAAACCGGTAATCTACGTGCAATTGTACCGACATGTGTCCGACTTATTAGGTATTGTGATTCTATTGCGAAGGGTTTCGACCCCTCTATCCCAATTATTATTAGATGAACCTATTTTAAATCTATCTATAACGGTTCCACATTTCTCTACCGCAATGTAGGTAAACATAATTTTAAAAACTAATCTAAACTTTTAGCCGTCGAGCTTTGTTTCATATTTCAAAATAATCCTCGGTATGGTGTGTGTTCTTTATAATGTAACATTTATAGAAAATAATAGGTTTTTTAAAGCATTTTCATTAAATTCCGAAACAATTTCTACTTTTCTCGTTATGTATTATGTAATTACATCTAAGTACCATACGAGAATAAATGCAGCTTTCTAATAACTGATTTCTTTATGACATTTAGTTGTATTAGCATTTTTTTTGTTATTACCAAGTATATAATAATTAACTTAATAAGTGTCTTTTGTAGACCGAAGCTACTGAAGTAGACCGAAGAACTAATTGTAGGTAAGTAGAAATTGCACCATCCATCGTATGACAATCACATATATTGTAATGTGCTCTAATTAATTCTTAACATATGTCATTTTGAATTATTCTAAAATTGTATGTAGGAATCCAGTAGTAACTCGTGGTATTTTAACACGAGTAACGAATGTGAAAATAAAACAAAATTAATTAAAATTTTAAACAAAAATGTTCTAAAAATCTAATTTACTCAATTTAAACCAATCGGCTTATTTTATTCAAATTTATGTAAGTAATCAGAATCAAATTACGATGAAATTTGATTATGACAAAATTTTCTGAAACTGGTGTCGGAAACTTTTAATAATAATAATTAAATAAAAACATTAATAATTGAAGGAGAAATTAAACATATTTCTATGTTTTTACAATAATATTCAAGATGATTGCATAATTTTTTTCGTCATTTTAAAATTAATAAGTGGTTACCAAAATAATGTGCTTAAAATATTTTTTTTTAATTTTTTTCAAACTGGTAATGTATGGGAATCGAATTTGAAGTTATTGAAAAGTGCAAATTTTATCGATTACTGAATGTGACGGCACGTAGCTAGTACATGAAGGCACTTCAGAAAAAGTCTACATCGAATGTTAAGTGTACAAATTAATTTAAATCTAATTGTGATGCGATGATGCGTACTATATTTTAGTTATGAATATAATATACGTATCTTTATATTAAATTTTAATAATGTAATATATTTAAAATCAAATTCTTACAAAAATTATTTTTTTTTGGATTTTGGATTTGAATTTGACAATTTATAATTCTACGTTTTTGTCGTTGTTTTGTCGTTCCTAGAGGGTTTGTAATAATATATTAAAAATTAATAATATGTAATAATTATAAAAAAGGTCACAAAACACATAACTGAATGGTTGACATATTATTGTCTTTTCAGAAATTCTTAAACTTAAATTTTAGGTATTTTCTACATTTTTTATATCGAGTGTAGAATTGGTCTCGCTGCACCAATAAGGTTCCAACGCTATACTTATTCTTTGTGTCTAATTATTTGCTCCCTTAATTATTTTAGAGATAAACTGAAAAATATTTTTGTATAGAAACAAAAGTAGTTATTTAAAGCTCTCCTTTTTACCGTAAGTATAAAATTAAGAAAATAAATAAATTAAATCACATTTGAATTTCAAAAGCTTATTATTTTTTCATCTTTCAGTTCTAGTCTTGAAAATTTTGGCTTGCTAAAATTAATTCAGCATTCGAGATTTTATGAAATATTTTGCTCTTATTGGCTATTAGGTTAATTTCGACATGCAAAATATAAATTTCCAATGATCTCTTCTATTTTTTAATTCACATCAACCTGGATTAGTGGTGTAATTTCGTAACCAAAAATCATCTTCGTTTTGATCTTCTTGTTGGTAAATGATAAAACTGTCATTGCAAAATGTCGATGATTGAATTATTCCTCCTGATATTTATCGAAATTGGTTGCGACTGTTTTGGTACTCTCTAGATTATTTTTCTTTGTTTGTTTATAGATACCGGCGCAGCGAGGTTTCTAAATTATGTATACAAATTTTTAAAATAATTTAAAAGGTAAATTTATAAAACTTTATGATAAATAAAAATTACTTAAATAAACTTGTATACAAAGATGTACTGTCAATTCATTGCGCGACAATTCCTCGCGTGTATTTTTAAATGCAAAAATATTGGTATGTTTTGTATTATTCTTTATTGTATTATCGTTATCATTTATCATATTGAAAAATAAATACCATTTATCTATATCGTCAGTTTTTTATTGTCTACCATGTAACCATTTATTTTCGTGTATATCGTGGATTTACAAGAAAAACGCACTAAGTCAAAATTTTACTTTTTTTTTAGTGCAATTATAGATCTAAATTTTAATGATCTTCTTACTGCAAGAACATGTAGAAGCATATTTGATGTATTTTGTGTGATTTGGCAAATTTATTATTATTTTAAAATGATGCAAGCTTTTAAATATTCAGATTACTCAAAACTGTTATTTTTGACTTAGTGCCTTTTTCTTATAAGTCCACGATATTATATTTTGATATTTTGAATGTTATTTTAATCTATGGGCTATAAACTTGCCGACACGCGGTGTTTTAACTGCCAAAACATCTTTTAAGGAAAAAAAAAAGGAGAGGCCTACGTCCAGGAGTAGACGAATAACGGCTGAAGAAAAAGAAGACTGTTATTTATTTTCTTTATTATGTCTATTTATGTATTCTTTATTATTTTTACTTTAATCGTTTTGAATTACAACGCCCGATAAATTATTTTAGGCGATGAATTGTCGTGGGGATAAATTTTCGCAGGCGACGAATTCTCGCACGCGATGAATTGTTGCACGATGAATTGACCGCGAGGAATTGTCGCGCGATGAATTGACGGCAATGAATTGATGTAGATTCGTATACAAACGATTTCTGTGTAGATAACCTTGTTACTGGTTTCCACGATCTTCTGCACAAATCGCAGAACTTAATTGCTTAATGCATTGCTTAATTTTTATATTAACAAAAAATAACATATAACATAAAATTAACATTGCTCTTATGATCCCAATGTAATCATCACATTAATCGTCGTTCATTGTACCTACAATCTATAAATTTATGCGTAAATATTTGTTAAGCATTTTTCAATTTATTCTAACCGATGCAATATTTTTTTGTATGCTTAATCGTCTATCTCATTCTGAGACAAGGGGTTGTTTCAGTCCATCGAAGGACTACTTTTGTAAAATTTATTAAAACTGATGGTAGGGCCACCTGTTTAGTAATATTTAAATTAAAATATGATTTTTTAAATACCGTTTTTTGGAAACAACATTCATCTATAATATTATTAAAAATTATAGGTAATAAGAGAATCCCCTAATCTATGCCTATTGGTCAAAAACTTTGTAATATTTACCATTATAAGATGAGAAAAAAGTGTTTAAAATAACCTGAATTACCGAGTTTTAAATTATAAAATGTTAAGTAAATAACAAACTAATTTTAATAACTAATAGCAATAATCATTTGACAATCATTCCTTGTTATGATTTTTTTTCAAATCAGTGAAAAGTAACTTTATAAGGGAGAAAATAGGTATAGCATAGATCATGTTTTGCTGCACCTATAAAGGGGTATCGTAGACTCTTAATTGAAATTGGAAATATTTTAGTTTTGACAGTGGCACATAGATTTTTAATTTTTGTTAGCTTCTAAAACCAAAAATAAAAAACAGAATAAATTAAGATTTTCTAATTTTTTCTAATTTCACCGAAAATCTCGTTAAGGTTAAGGTAAATACGATGAATTTAAAAAAGTGGCTAACTAAATAATAAGATTAAAAGAAATTAAAGATTAAGAGAAATTAAAAAACAAATTTTTCAGAAAGTAAATAAATAACCGTGGTAAAACCATTTGTTTTCGTCATATTAAAATGGCGAAATTTGTCAATAATATTAGTGTAATTACTTATCTATTTATTGGATCAGTACAAAGATAGAAATAACTTTTTCCCTACCCCCAACATGAAAGATATCAAGAAGCAGTTTGATTTGCTTTGATTTTACACTGATTTGAGTTACATAATAAACCACTTAAACGCACTAGTGCGAAAAGTGTGGTTTAGTACTTTTAATACCGGTATGGAAAAGAAACCGATATTTACTAACATTCCTTATCAAATTAAAATTTGACAGTTTTGACAAATTATCACGGTAATAGACTAACAGCTGTATTCATAAAAAGTTACAACAGGTTTATAAAGCTATTATAAGCAAAATGTCAAAAAACATTATTCATAAACGTTCAATAGCGCTAAAACATTGTTATAAGACTGATATAATCGGTTTATAACCTAAAACAACCAATCAGTATTAACAGTATTATAACTAAAACATTCCTGAGCGACACTTTAAGAAATTTTTATGAATACGGGTGTAATTATATAATAAAATATTGCAATTTTAATTATAAATTCGTTAATTAAATAAGTTGATCGACTTATTTTATTAATTCAAATAAAAATCATGGATTTAAAAAAATGTAGTGAAGATCAAATTTTGTATGTTACATGTGTAAAAACGTCTCATTATTGTACTTGCGTGATTGTAAAACTCCCCTTTTTGCAATAATGACTTTCTACGCTGATCACATAAACTACTTTCTCTGACAATAATCTATTATTTTGAAGCATTTTAGTTAAAATTATATAAGAATAATAGTAGAAAGAAGAAGATATCTGCGATTCAGTTAATTCAGCTTTGGTCCTTGTTATATAACAAGATTGCTACGGTTTATCTCTTACAGGATTATAACAATCGTCGCGGTGCGCAGTGTGTGCGTTAAATTATTATAATAAATAAAATATAATTTTATGTTTTGAATTGCTTGAAAGGAAATCACCTTCTGATTAAACGATACAGAAAAGTTTTCTTTCAATATAGCTTAACGATAATTTTAGTGATGTTCAATCGTTTGAATATAATTAATTGGCACGTGTAGACAGATTATTACATACAGGAAACGTTTTAAAATGTTCACTCAAGAATGCATCGATTTTTCAAGCGCATTTTTTGAATGCTTGATTAAAATGCATAACGAGCAAAATTTGCATGCTTCAAAACGAATTTAATAAATTAGTCATTGTTAGTAGTTTGATAATGCATTACGTATTTAAATCTATTGGAAATGTTGCAAAAATATATTTTTTTATGAAAAACACACTTATTTATTATGAATAATGTATTATTATTGATGCATTTTTCAGTGATTTTTGACCAATAAACTTGATGGGGAGTTTTTTTCAATACAGAATTCACAAGCACCTATAAGGTTATTATGCGTTCTTTGTGTTCAAATGCAGAACGAACCGATAATGCTATTAAAAATTGAGTTTTTAATTATAATTTTTATAATCTTCTATTGAAAATGTAGTATTTCAAAAAATTTGATGATGTCAGACGCTTAATTTTTAAACCAAAAGAAGCATTAAAATGTAAACTGAAAATTCGCAACGACATGATAAAAAGTTTGTTTTCCATTCTTTAAGTGGTTTTATTATTATTTAATGACATAATGGATTGTACGTACTTCAACCTTAAGTGCTTTATGATATCTAAAACTTAAATCAGTATAAGTACTATAAAATTTCAAGTAGTACAAATGATCATTTTGAGTGTGTCATTATGACATGATCTGCTTTGTTCTTTTCGTATAGAAAAGGTATTGAAGCATATCTTCCATGTTGTTGATCGACTCTTTAGTTTATATTAACAGATGTATCAAGGGCAAAAAACCGGATTCAGTTTTTATAATCTTTAAAATACCAAGAAACGCGTGGCGGAACGAAAACCAGCTGGGATTAAACCATCGATTAAGCTAATTAGATCGATTTTCAACATAAATTATTTTGTAAACTTCCTAATTATTACACTTGTCACTAACTGGGTGTAATACACACCTAATTTAATTTTATAAAATTTTTATGTCGTAGATAATATTTTAAAGCATTTTTTCGATGAACGCTTTTATTTGGAGCTTTGAAAGCTTGCGTATGGATGCGCAAAAGAATTTTATAATGGCGTTAGCTAGAGGTAACATCAAAAGAATAAGTGCACGCATTACTTCTCACCATCCTAATTTCTCTCGTTTTTTCCCCTATTTCATCAGGAAACTGAATTTTTCCATTCTTTTGATCTGAGCTTAATACTGGAGTATATCTCGTGTCCCTTACAATGATACATTTACTTGCTAGTTGAAAGTTTCCCTTATGTTAGTTACAATTACGCGAATCTATACGTCTATACCCTCACAAATGGAAGATTGTTTGAAGTGGAATTTAAGGGATTACGAACTATCGAAACGGCACGCGTTACTGGTATGTGTCCCGTGTGACTATCAGGATTAAGTAGTTAGTTTGGGGTGATGGATGTGTTTTTGATTGTAAATCGCCATTAAAATCGTCGGTAGCAAAATTTCTCATTAGGTAGTTATCTAAATGTGCCACAACCAATTTAACACAATCTCGCATTATCACACTCATTTTTATTTATCATCCGATTTAATTCTTTTAAATTTTTTTGGAATTACTTTTTCTAATTCAATTAATTACAGGATAGTATTTAATCTTAGTAGGTATAATTAGACACTTAAATTTAGGTCGATTGAAAAACATTTGAATTTCTACTTACAAGAAAACTTTTGGAATAGATAATAGTAATTCGTAAATCGCATCCAAATCTAATGGAGAATCATAAAAGAAATACTTAAGTTTTTGCCCAAAATGTGGTTTCAGTATATTAACAACAAAGCACTTGCATTAAGAGATTTTCAAGTACCTACATATTACAGTTTTTGTCGGCAACGTAAAGGTGTTTTTCTGCTTGGTTGAACAAAGCTGGTCATGGTTGGACGAATCTTTAAGATTTTATAGTTAAACTTCTTAGGTCAATGCGTATGTGGATACTTTTAATGATAGAGGATAATGAAAAAGATTTTCTCAAGTCCCGAATAGATACGACCCCTTTTTTATTAAGCGGATGAAAGTAAAAGCTTCCTTTGCAAAAAACCGCAATTCTTGAGTACAAAAAACTGAAAAATTAAATTAGCTTAATGTGTATACTAATATGACCGTAGGTGATTTTAATCGTTAACACTCGTCGAAGTTTAAAATAGCCGTTGCATAAATAACGAGTTCAACTGCAAATACAGAAGCGTAAAATTGAAAACGTGCTAATGCATATAACTTGGAGGTGTTCGGTTGCATACAGGTGAAGGCAAAAGCTACAATAATAATTAACACTTGGTGCTACCAACTACAACAATATAAATTACCAATCGATTTCATAATTTATTGCTGTAGAATATTTTGTTTACTTCCCTTCTTTACTTTTTATTTTTTATTTTCATGCATTTTATGACGAAGAAAAAATGGCACGGCTGTCATACATAAAAGATATAACTTGCGCTTTACGATGCACCCCAGTGGTTATTGTAAATTATAAAATTAGATTTTATTGGAGTTTAACTCAGGGTTTAGATACGGAGGATGATATGCTTGCTATTCTCTTATTTATTAATTAACTTCAATAAAGGTTTTGTGACTTGCTCTGCCATCAAAGTTTCTGAACTAATATTATACGAATCTGCTATTTTCTCTATTCTTTGTTATGTTTAAATATAACAAACTACCGCTTTGTTCTTTTTTCGTTTTGCATACAAAACTAAATAATTTACTACATAATTAGCTCCCCCTTTCCTCCCCCCTATTGAACAAGTCGAAGTCTGTAAGTTTATTCGAAAAACTTGTCTTGAAACTCAAAAGTATAATTATATGAAATTTGCGATTGAAATTAAATTCTGACATTTACAGATACAATATTAAAACTGTTGACGTTAGAATATCCAATGAATTGCTTATCCAGGTGACTTTGATCTTAAATTTTCGTTGTCTTACCGAAAGTAAATAATGGAAATTGTCGCTAAAATCCGCAGTTGTGTTTACTAAATTAAACTGAGTTATTAATTAGATATAAAATAAGGTAAATAATTTATAAGCACTATTCGTTGGATTTTTTAAAAATTATTTCAAATAATTAACATAAAAACGATCGTTTAAAAAAATTTAAACTTTTTTAAATTTAATTAGAAATATTATCGTTTTTCTCTTAAAGCTATTCGTGTTTTAATTAGTGTAAGTTGTTTTGTACATGTAATTTCAATTAAAGTACGCAATTGCTGAATAATATACCGTACCATTTTATTCTAACGATTGCAGGTGAGCATCTTAATGTAATTATAAAAAATTAAAAATATAGAAATACATTATAAAAATTCATTATAATGTAATGTAGAAAAACTGGTAAGGATGCTGTGTATGTTACAGTAAATCAACAAGTATTTTCTTTGTGAAATAATTAGAACAATTACGTTGTTGAATTTATTTAAAAATTATTGCAAAATTAAAAAAGTACAAACAATTTGATATCAAAAATAGTAGCAAATATTTTATAGTTTTTAGTTTAATACTGCATATAAAATATTTCCAGCACAATAAAAGTTAAATGTTAATTGCTCAGTTACATTATTTTTGTTAAATTGGAACAATTTTTTAACCATCATTTAACGACAATATTTAAAATTGAGCACAAAAAATATACAGTGCAACCTGGATAAACAGTAGGTACTGATATAAAGTATTTGTTACGGAAGTTCAGTTTTATATCAGAATAAGTACCTAAAGTTAGCATAGACAACTTTTCAAAAGGAAATTAAAAATTTTTCTTTATCGAATGGACTTCATGCGTATGTCGTATAAACTTATTTTGTAGTTCAACGTTGAAATATACGTCTTATACAGGGTGTCCCCGTGACCGTGGAGAACCTTTGAGGTGGTGATAAAAGACACTTTTCTAAGACAAATTTTTAAATAAAATTTTTGTCTAAGTCCAAACCCTTGGGGGTACCTCTCTTTAAAGCAATATTTTGAATTTCTGATTTCAAACGGCCATAGTCCCGATTTTATTGATTTTTTAGACTTAACGGATTAGACCCTTTTTAAAGATCATTTACTTATCTACAAATTAGTTTATATCCCCTTATTGTCTAGAATAAACGGTTTTTGAGTTATAAATTAAATTAAAGGAAAAATGTTAAAAAAATTCTGATTTTATTTTTCCCGAAGGCTTTGCCCAATTCTCTAAATCTAATAAAAAGTTATGACGACTTTTGTTTGTAATCATTGAAATTCGTCTCATCAACTTCAGAAATTGAATAATTTTAAAAATAAAAACATTTTATTATGTAAATCATATAAAAAACATAATAATATGTTTTCGTACATCATAATTATTAAATTTAAAAAAAATTAAATTCTAAGATACTTGAGGACACAATTTTATACCTAATCTTTTACAAAGCAAACTTTATACTATAGTATTTACGACAAAGAAGTTGTGAAAGAAATTTATGCAAGGTTTTTAAAATCACTTTATTTGAACTCTCTTTGTTAACTTACACTTTCAACAATAATAACTTATGTCAATGATACGATGATTTAAAATGTCATATGAACGCTTCAACAGCTTTTAAACCATAATTGTTGATAAATTTACTTATAGGCCATTTAACTTTGTTAATGATGGTGATACACAAAGAGTATACCAAAATATGATTTCTTTTGCATTTTTATTTTTGCCTCCCTATTTATTTAAAAATCCATAATCTGTCGTGCGTGATTTGCGATACTCATGAGAGAAAAATCCAAGTGAAAAAGCATTAGTTAAAAAGTTATAAAGTTTTTGTATTGGTCAATTTGATTTGTTTGATGGATTGCCTATTTGTTCTATTAATAATTTTGTAAAAATTTAGACTTTCTAGAATTACTATCAATGTAATCTATTACAGAGAAGTTCAGTAATTGCGTTGGTATCTCTTCAAGCTACACAAATCTAATTATTTATTTATTTTGCAAATTAGAAGAGAATATAGGGGTTGTAATTACTACAAGTTCCTTAATTGCTATCGTGCGGGATAAGGCCTTTGTGGTCTTGTGTTCTGCGATTTGATAAAATCACCTAGACATACCAGAACAACCGCAAGTGCGGTTATAAATAACATTAAACAAAAGATTTGTGTTAAAATGTTGGGATATATTAAAGTTGTCGGAGTCTACACGAAGTTAAAATCTTAATGAGACCTTATGAAAATTTATATCGGTTTAGAAATCTTGAGCAATAGTAGAAAATGTCTCGGGTTGTAATTATTCTGAAATGTGACAGTTGCCTTTCATGCTTTTTTTACTATAAAGTATGTAACATAATTAAATTAAATGTCAACACCTCACTCAGCTTCTTTTTATTTTAATTATTTAAACTATTTCATGTAATTTTTTAAATGGCTTTTATTTTAAGTACTTAACTGTAAGAGAATGGGATAATCAAATATTTAATAAAAACCGTTAGAAACGCATATTTTTTATAATTCCACTCATATTTATTTATAATTTGATTTACCTTTTCTCATGATTGTGATTAACATCAGATGACCAAAAATGCTAACTTGCCGAAAAATAATAATCCTAAAAAAGTGTTTTGCGTTACTCCATAAAAAATAATCGATAAAGCCGCGTCAATACAATAAGCAAAACAATCATTAGCATTTCGACTCCAATACTTGAAAATTGAAAAACCACCCTGTATTATTATATTAATTTTAATTAAAATTTTCTTAATTAATTTCTATGCAAATATTAACCACCCAAAGTAATATATCACCCATAATATTATATACGGAATATCGTAGAATATACAAATTAAGATAAACTTATTGTTTACTCATAATACACATTTGCTGTTTGTAGCAAGTATAAAATAATACCAGGTTTATTCTGTTTCTTTTATAAGGAGAAAGCACAATAATAGACGAATATATTAATAACCAGGGCTCGGAACTTTATGCGCTAAAAAACAATAAAATATGTGCATACGTATGCGCTAAAAAATAGTAAAATATGCGGTATAATATGCAGTAAAAATTAGGATAATATTATACAAAATTTATAAAAAATTTTACTTAATCTTAAAATGACAAATAAAGAAAGTTGTAACTCTTAACGTTTATTGAAGAAATAAAAACAATATTAAAAATAAAGAATAAACTTTGGAAAATCGAAATAGTACATTATGCAACAAGAGAATAAAGTGACCATGACCAAGGGGTCAAGATTTGTTTGCACGAGGCTTTAGCCGAGGGCAGCAATTAGCCTCAGGTTAAAAATCACTTTATCCCCGAGAAGCATATACTATTTTTTGCAATTGCGAGAAGTAAAGTAGAAACTCCACCAATTACGAAACTTAAAGCAAAAGTTTTAATTTTTTAAATCAAATTTTTTCTAGTAGTCATGTTACGAGTTTAGTAAAACTTGGTTTAATTTATAAACGACGTTTAAAAACGTAGGTGTTATTTACTAAACTCGAAATTAAACTCACACTGTACAAGTGGCCCGAAATCAACAAAATATGCAATTACATGTTCTTAAACCTAAAATATGCGAGTTGTCTAAAAAATAACGAAATATGCAAAATTATGAGACAAAAACTTTTATATTTAACATGTAGGTAATATGAAACGAATTTTTGATTAACCAGAATTAAATATGCACTTTTCAAACAAATATGCAAAAGCCTAAAGTTGCGAACCTTGTTAATAACCATGCCATTTAATTATCTCTTGAAATTAGAGCTGATAGCGCACATATTTAATTTTATAAAAATAAGTACATATATGTGACAAATTTTCCCACATTTTCAAAAAAGTATTATTTTATTTAAAATTTTGAACATATCAAACACCTACGCTTCAGTATTAATGGCAACAAAAGCGATACACCGGTTATGCACCCTTTTCATACAAAATAAAGTTATAAAGTAAATTCCCATGACCATATCTCAGGTATTTCGTTTGCTACAATAAAATCATTTTTTTGAAAGTAACCCAACACTTTTAAGATGTATGTATTTGTGTGATCTTTGCGTTTCCACGTTGGTTCACCCATTAGTAGGGACGGTAGCTGTTGTTTAACAAACTTTGCAGGTAGAATGATATCTAACTTTAAAAGTCACCTCAAAATATTATTTAAGTTTATAAAATATAGAAGCTTCCCGCGAATAATAATTTTAGATAAACTTTAAAGGCGTAGTCTCAAAAAACGACAAAATGAAAAGTGTTAAAGTAGCAATTATTTCTTAATAATTATTAATGATACAGGGCGTCATCAAAAGAAAATTAAATTTGAACTCTTTTGTGTATGGACATATAGAAATTGATCTTAATAACAACTATAATACATGGTCAAATCGATCTTCAACTATTATGTCGGCATTTCTGAACAACTAAACAATAGAATGCTGACAGACAAATTATATCGCAGCAAATCAAGCTTTTGGTGATTGATGTTGAGATATAATTGTGCTAGGTAGAATTTCGGTGCCACTTAAGTTTTTTCTACACATATATAATTATTCTACTATTATGTATTTTTTAATTATAAAGTTTTGGGTTTCCATTTGTTATTTTATCTCTCAAGTCTCAAGTGCCAATAATATCATTTAAAAAAAAACAATTGTGTAATACATAGGTATGCGATCGGCATAAACCATCCTGTATATTAATAATTGAAACGCCAAGAAAGAAAGAAAGAAAGAAACAATTAGTATTTATTTAAACATTATATGGCACCGCCCATATTCTAATTTGCATATTTTTTGCTTGAAATTAAATTAACGTCTTCTTTATCTGAAGCGAGAAACAAAAAGTGTTGTACAACTAATTTAAATGTTTTGTAACAATTTGAAGCATAATAGATAATTAAATTAATAACACCTGGTTTCACTTTTTCAAATGTTAAGTAAACTAAATTTGCATTCAACCACAATTTTATAACTTACGTTTTGTGGTTGACTACCTTTTTGAAGAATTTTGGAGCGTTGTGAGTCAGTTGGTAATCAATCATTGCCCGACATTTCTCTACACCTAATTGTAGACTCCGCACTATATATGTTAATAATCGCTAGGTGTAATTGTTTAATTGGCATAATAAATATTCTTATGATCATCGTTACTAACGTGTAATTTTCTAATCAGATCTCGTGTAAACTATAACTAAAATTGTCAGCCATTTTGATATATGAATTTCGATTCCCTTGAAGTACCATAATTTTTATTCAAGAATTAACCTCGAGCATTAAAATGACTTTGATAAGGGTTTATAACGATTTTACTCTAATAATATAATATATAATTATGCCTACGCCATTAAGGCCCTTTTAGTTAAAACGCCAAAATATTTATTGGTTCAAAACTAAGAAAGCCGGTTGGACTACACCTCTTATTAAAAAGTTGTAAATCAAGGAATTAGTGGTCTTCTTTTAAATGTTGTTTACAAATTGTAGACTAAATGACGTTTTTTAAAAGTTTGATTTATTTAATGTCTAATTAACAAATTATAGAAACATTTATTATACAATATATTATTTTATGTAAAACATCTGCTTTTTTAGAACCGAAAATAATAACACCCTTTCAATGCGAGATCCTCCTCCTTCTACTAGGAAAACTTTTCCATTGAAAAATCATTGTAAATTATACCCTCACATGTCACTAAAATTAAATTTACTTAAAATATGTACATTTACGCAATATGCACTCCAATTTTACGTCGGTATAAATTGCAAATTGAGTTTAACTTCATCTACATTCACTTAATGTCATTCAGAAGGGGATGCGATGACACACATCTATTGTTGTTACTAATCCGGCATAAATTTTTAATAGAAAATTATTTATACTTTGCAAAGATTTAACTAAACTAAAACATCAAATCCCACAATAGATTTTTTTCTAATATTTTCTATTTGTAAACTCAAAAAATTTTGATTACTCTTATTATATTTAGTTGTCTGCATTACAATAATAAGCCAATCAACAGTAAAACTGTCTGACTCAATAACATTAACCTTTTATTTCATTCCCTTGATTTTCTATTGAACACCAATTTTCAATGAAACACCATCCCTTCGTGAAATCATGAAATAAAAGCCAAATGTAATAAATTAAATAAATCAAATAAGTAACATTAGATAAACAGGCTTTATACCATAACTTTCTAGATGTTAAAGTTCTGCAAGCTCTACTGTGTGGAGTTCCCTCAAAAAATGTTAAACTCAAATGGGAAAATTGCTGTTTTTAAAATATGAAAAATGTTTTGAAAAAAAGAAAAATAGGTGTTCTTCATAATTGAAAAAGTATACTATATTTATAACTAAAGTTATTATAAGAACAAAATCAAAGTTGATGTTTGGTGTTTACTTTCTCTTCTTCTTGTTGCAAGTAAGTAAAGTTTGCGTAGTACTTAATTTAAAACTAATTTTTATTTTTAAAAATTTTCTGTGTACAACTTTAGCGTGTAGCAAACCTTAACAAAATTATAATTATTGAAATAATTATTTCTAATCATTCAATTGCCACTAGCTTTAATTCACGTTTGTCTCGTGAACGATTAAAAATTTTAAATTAAACTTCAAATGATAACTTTGATCACAAAATCATAGAATAAATCTCACATCTTCAAGTAAAGTTGAAATTTTTATCACAATATAACACTAACAATTTCTTTTAATTTCAAATCAATGTTTAACTAAAATATGAAAAATAATGTAAAATGTAAATAAATAAAATTCATGAAGATACATATTATATTGACGAGTATTATAATTTAATAAAGCACTAGATTGTATGCATGAGACTACAGATAAGACAAAATAGAAATCAAATTTTACGTCAAAAATAAATTATTTATTAAATCAATCACAAATACAATATTCCAAATTAAGTTAAATGTGAAATGCAATCTATTGTATGGCTTTTTGAAGTACATTTAAGCAATGCATAAAAAATTAAATTAAAGTAAATTCAATCAATAAAACCAGGTTTTCTTTAAATTCAATTAAGTTGGCTTTACAAGTAATAATTAAACTTAAATTGTTAACTGTTACAGACTTCTAAATTATCGTTCGCAATATAATCTATCTAATAAAAATTACAATAAAAATTTTTTAAATTATACGCTTACGAATTTAATTAATTAAAAGTTCACTTACTAAATATTTGCAAATAATTTGTTGATATAATGGTATATAATAATGGTTTCGGTTTATATCGCATGTACAGCTGTACATCATCAAACGCAATAATTTTCAAATAAATGCTGATCCATTCAATAAATAAATGAACAGGTAAATAAATTTTCCAATATTTGATACGACTACCAATTGCTTCGTTTAACGATAAACCACCAATTTCAAAATACGTTGACTCTTAAATAAAATTTTTATACATCTGGATAAGAAAAACATTAGCAATTTCAGCACTACTGAAAATTTTACTTTTACTATATTGCTATATTATAAATATATTCAAAATAATCATAAATATAATTTTAATAATTATAACGCTATTATCCAGACGTTGTACTCATTTGCAAAATTAGTACATATCCACCAATTTCAAAATTCTGCCAACTTTTCTAGTTGCAGGTAAATAATATCTACAACAGTTTATTTAAAATTACAGTTGACTTTTAAAAATTTTATGCGTAACTAAAACGTATAAACCTATGCAAAATTACACCATCAAAGATTTGTTTTAATTGTTTTTCAATGATTTATGTACCATTGTTTTTGATCTACAGAAACATGTAACCTAGTCATAATAATATATTAATAATTAAATATCACAGCCTTAAGTAAATTGAAATTAACTTCATAATGCAACATTAATAATTTCTACAATCTCCAATCAATTAGAAAATATGTAGCAATATGAATGAGGATTGAATAATTTTGTATATAGTTGTATTTTATTCATTTTTGTATTTGTATTTCTATATTGTGGTGTTTCAAAATGGTTCGCACCCACCCTATACATTTTGTTAGAAAATTATATATTAATAATTTAAAGTTGTAGGATTGTGAAATTAGAGAGGTGGGGGCGAATCAACCGATATACGGGGCTTTTTACCACGGGTCGCCGCAAGAGTAAGCGGTGGGACTTTTGGTTCGTTGATTTTTAGCTTTGTGAAATTTATTTTTGAAATTGTGAGTAAATTTTTGAGTTTGATTAAATAAAGTAATATTATGCGAATGCATTATTGCGCTTTTTTGGAGGTATATTTTTGAGATTTGGAATTATTTTTTATGAGTGGCTACTGAACTATAATTAATTTGGTTGATTGATTTGGAAAAACAATAGTTCGATTAATAAACTTTGAAATTTGAATTATTTAAAATTGGAAAATTTAAATTGCATTCGTAGGAACGAATGGTGCTGTTGATAAACGGGCGATTTGGATAAGGTTAGAATCAAGACTTCGATCCCTTTAAAGAAAGTTAAAATTTTACATTTAATTAAATTTGGATAGTTAATTTTTGAAGAAGACTTATTTTGGAGAATTTATTTTTTTATTTGCATTAGAAGAATTTTATTTTTATTTTTAAGAACGATAGAACCCAACCTGAGATACGACCGTCTCATCTCCCGCATTAAGAGCAAGCTTGGAGCCCTTACATAGTGCATGTAAAAAATACCCTTTTTGAAAGGATCACTGGGATTATATTTATATTTAGATTATATAAGGATTATATTACACCAGGATTTTGGATTTAAAATAATGTAAAAAAAAAGAAATTGTAATATTATTGCGTTAAATATATTAATTTTTAACTTGTGATAATTATATCAAGTAAATTTAAAAGTAAACAAGTTAATTAAACGTTAAATATAATTTTATTTATTTATATTTTATAAGCTTTCGATGAGTTGTGTCATCTTCGTCAGAATAATAATAATAATAATAATAATATAAATAAATAAAATTATATTTAACGTTTAATTAACTTGTTTACTTTTAAATTTACTTGATATTATTGCGTTAATCACAATCCACAGTAATTTTGTATGCGTCTATTAACCTTCATGTTTGTTTCTATATTTTACTTTATGTTTACGACTGTGTTTATGTTGATAAAAAATATTGTATATTTATATGTAATATCTAATATGTTTCTTTTATTATATTTCTATTTTATTATTTTCTGCATAGGAAAATTTAAAAAAATACTGATATTCAGCTTACAGTTACTTATCTTTTGATAAATAACCATAATATCATAAATTAATTGGGTTATATATAAATAGTAGTTTTTTGAAACACTTTGTATAGTATTTCAATATATTATATTGCTTTCCTTAAATTTAAAATTCTTAGTAGTAAATAAAGAAAAGTTAGATATTTAAGTGAAATTGCTTCCTTGAGATAATTTTTGCATGTATAACAGAAAAATGTTTCTAGAACCCTTCATCTTATTTTTAAACGTGCAATTTTCTTCTTTCCTCAATAATTTGTATTTCTGAACGCTCTGAAAGTTTTAAATTGATATAGCTAGGCAAGTTATAATTCAAAGTCATACTTCGCAAAATTTTATTTTCAAAGTTCTCTCACTTATGCATTTTTTCGCAATTTACAATTTGTTTGCAATTTGTTTGATATTCTACTGTGTAATGTACTAAACTCTATTCTAATTACGTTTTTAAATTTTACAACGTTTTTAATATAAATCGATGAAAACGTATTTTAGGTAGTGAAACACAATATGATTCGTTGCCTGATGAAACTTGTGCGAAAATTATACTCTTACTTAGTAAAAAATTATTTTGTCAACTCGCCTTTATAAATGGATCGATCTATCCCAAGTAACATTTTGTGCTGAATATCAACTGCGAACACGCAGTGTCAGCTTAAAATTCAGCTAGTGAGCTGCGTCAGCTGCTGATTTTTAGTAACGTCAGAAGCTGAATTACTGCTGAATTGCCAATTTGGCGGCAAAAAAACAGCTGAAATTGCGCTGTGTCAGCTGTTGAAAATGCTGACTCAGTTGATATTCAGCGCTGAATCAGCTGAAATTCAGCTTAAATTTCTGCTAAGTCCGTAGAAACGTGCACAAAATTTTATAAAATATAATTATCACGCGAAAGTATATGATTTACTAATGACAAAAATTAAAAAATTTAAAAATAAAGTAAAAAGATTGATGATATTTTTGCGAATTTCTTTTACCATGCGGTCGAATTTATGCGATTTTGCTTTTGTATGCGATTTATGTCTTAAAGCGAAAGCCCAATATTGCAATTGTAAATAAATTATAGATTGACATTGAAAATTATTTCGATTTTAATTAACACTATTTTTATTTATTGATGATGAAAATGATGAAAATTAATACAAATTTTGTGCACTTTAAATGTTGGTTCATTTTTTAAATTACTAATCAATTGACAATATAAAATACAAATAATATAATTTGTATTATAAATGTTCGCTAAACGACAAAATATTAAAACTTTGAAGATGCTTTAGAATAGCTTATAGATCTTTAATTATTTTTCTACACTGCGGTGTTCATAAAATAATGAATCAATTTATAAAAACACGTGTTCAACTGAACCGTAAATCTATATTAATTGATTTTAATTAATTAATGGATTATACTTGTTGAATGTATGCTTGTAATAATTATAATAATCTTCAATTATGCTGAAAAACAGCTGAATTTGAAGCTGACGCTTTGAAACGTCAGCTTTAAATTCAGCTAATTTGCTGAAGCTGAAAAACAGCTGAATTTTAAGCTGACAGACCGCAATGGCAGCAAATAATTTGCTGATCAAGTTTTTCAGCACCAAATGTTACTTGGGTATTTTTACGTGTTAATTTTGTATTATTAGAAAAGATATTTTGTAGATATATTTGATAGGGATTTCTCTAAAGATTTTTAATTATACAAGATTTTGAAAATTAGTTATTCTAATAAAAAATTAGCAAAAAAATAAATAAAATTCAGAAACCTCTATAAATTACAATACTATCGGACAACTTTTTAAGAGCTTACCAGAAAAGCATACAAAATAAGCTATTTTTGTTTTATTAGAATATTATTCAGTCGTAAGGGCTGTAGGACTAGAACTTGCTGATTTTAAAATGTTAGTTAATTCGTAAATTACTCGGTTGCAATGTAGCGCAGATAAATAGAAATTTCGTTACTTCAAATTTAAAAGTGTTTTCACGCATTTAAATGTTCTTATATCATTTGTTATTGCTCTGTAATCTTGTTGTCTTAGCTTGGTTTGTCTCTCAACGAATCGATAAAACTCGTTGAACAAATGAAAATTTCTTCCACGTTTCTTGAAATAAAGTGATAAATCATTTTTTTTTTAATTCTGCTTGTTTCAACAAAATCTCAATTATTAAGTTTTTTATCATTTTTTCTTTAAAATTAAATCCATAAGAGCCATCGGCGCGGCGTTTGAATTTCAGCTTCAAAACTCTTCTCAAAGAACCTGAAATTGAGCTATGTTCATGTCAGTTATTAAAAAAATTTCATAATTTTATTGTCATAGTTAATATAACTTTTTTTTGCATTCTTCAACTTTAAACAAACGTTACATAAATTTAGTTTCTAAAAAGTGTCAACGTGTATACATTTTGCATTTTTCCTTTTAAAACCATGAGAGCACTGGGATCTATTCAAATGACAAAACTATAAAAAGAATTTAGAACACAATGGCCAATAAAATAATGCTGGCAATAAAAATGACTTACAACCAATAAACTTCAAATCACATTTCAACGAATATTATTAATCGTGTCTTGTGATCAGAATAAAATAATAAAATATCGACCGCAACACAAATGTCTATGATAATTTTATGGTTCCAGTTCTGCGAAACAAAAACCTGGGATAACCGATCGAAATCTTCAATGAAAGTTATTTTGCTTCTCGATTTTAAGCTTATCGAAGTTATTCAACGAATGGCCCTGCAAAAAATAATATAATCCAATCGGGCTTTCCAAATAAACAAAATTGTTGGTATTAAATCTTCATAAAAGGATATGAAAAATTTTGAAATGTTTTAACACTGTCAGTGCAGACAAAATCTGTGGTGAACTTAAAAAACAAGGTTTATAAGTTCGCTTTCAACTGACCATCATAACGTACCATAATTTTATTACCCAGCGGGATAAATTCTAACGCAACAAGTTGTCTCGATGGGTTCACGGTCTATGTCAGTCAATTACTTCAACGTTTTGTATGACATTCGATTTTATCTTGAATAAAATCGACCAACGTTCCCTGTTCAAATTATGACAGTAATTTGATGTATCATCAACCAATAATACATGTAAACCGAATAACTTCTGCGTGGTAATCATGTAACACTTCATGTTAAATTATATTAAATAGAAAATTAGTTTTATTATTACTGTCTCGTAAAGTAAGGTAAAAAACCTTCAGCTTAACGTGAAATCAGATCCACGGCACAAATAATTTTATAGCAACTGAAAATCGAATCTTTGATCCTAGAGTTCAAAGCTCAACTTACTGTACTATTGTAATGATGTATTGATAAAACTTTCTAGTTTATCCAAGAGAAGAAGCAATTTTATTTTTTAATAATGCAGATAAAAGCTATTATCACGTAGGTATATGAAAGTGTGAGAATCGATTATTGCAAAAAATTCATAATAGTCAAAAACTTACATTTAACCACATTCAATTGAAACGTTTAAAAGCATATAGCACCCGAAGCAGAAGAACCAGTCACGATTGAAAACATGATTACGTGATTAAATTGTGAGGTCAAAAAAGTTGACTGAAAAAATTATGAATATTTAAATTTTTAGTAATCTTGAAAATTTATTTTTATCAGCCGTATATAATAATCAATCTTTGTCTTTGTAATTAATTTTATCTACATACTACATAATACAACATTTGGTAGAATTTTTGAAGAGTATACTTCCTCTCGACATTCATCGGATAAAAAATATATCACAATAAAAATTTTTATATGTTTATAATATATTAAGCACTTGAAGGAGATATACAAAAAAATTAAATAAACGAAGGCTTAGTTCTTCGATAGGAACCTCTTGAATGTTAAATGTTCTAGCTTAAAGCTGATGGATATGGTAATCCTCATCTATCAACTAGTAAAGTCTAGAAGCTTTATCATAATCACCCATGTGCTAAAATTATAAACATTCCCTTAAAAAATTTTTGAAACCGTTTTAAAAATAATAATAAATATTTATAAACTAAGCCGTTCCGGTGCAGGTGTTAACCAATAAAAGACGAATAAATAAAAATTATCATAATAACATTCAAACCTTGTAGAAGATGTACGAAACAATGAATGGGACGAAATATACATACCTGTAATTAAGAAATTTGCAATCAATTGTTACAACCCACGCCCGCCTTCTTTTTTACATGCCTGCAAAATTTATATTTTGTTGTAATCAATGGAGCTTTATTGGAAATCGATTGGTATGGTGAGAAAAAAAAAATTTAACATTCAAAAATATCACTTTCTATTATTTCTATTCAAAAAATTTTAAACCTTCTACTCTTTTATCATCGACAAAGTCTGGTGCTTACCGTGTTCATGGCAGCTGAATAAAATGGACAACACGACTTGCCACTTTCCCACGCATCGTTTACACCCTTGGGCCCGCTGGTACTATAATCGAGCCATTTACTATAAACCATACCACCTAACCACGAACTTCAAGTGCACCATTAGTAATAAAAGTGCACCATTTATTTAATAAAAGGTCACCTGCACTTATATGACAAAATTAGTAAACAGACTTCTTAACAGATTTATTATTTTATAACTACTCAAGTGTCTAATTTACTACCATTAAATAATTTTTTTACAGTTACATAGGATTTTAACAGAAAATGATCATAAAAAAATTATAAGTAGAGCACGGATTTTAGGACGTAAAAAACGTTAAAAAAGGCACAATTTTAGGCTATAAAAATCATCGAAACAGGCGCAATAATTAAGAATTTAGGCATTTTAGGCAATATATTTTTTATTATAAAAACTTACACTTATTATTTAAAAAACTACCAGAAATTCTCAAACATCAAATTTTGAATTAGGGTAGCAAACTAAATATTGTTCTAAATTTTCTGAAGTTAAACATGTTTGTTTTTCTATTACCCAGGTAGAAAATGACGACGGGCCCAGCCTTGGCACAAGCTTGGCACTACTCTGTGTTACCTTGGTCCATGCTTGTACCCCAGCCTTGGGCCATCTCCGGTATAACTAGGGAATAATAATTGGGGGCCAAGTCTGGCCAAGTCTGGCCAAGTTCTGGCTCAGGTCTGGGCCAACATTGAAAAGCCAGAGCTGGGTTTCCCAGTCTTGGGTCTTAGCTAGGGCTAGCATTAGAAAGTCAGAGCTGGGTTCACTAGTTCTGGCTCAAGCCTGGGCCAACATTGGAGGACCAGAGCTGGATTTCCCAGTCCTGGGCCTTAGTTAGGGCTAACATTAGAAAGCCAGAGTTGGGTTCACTAGTTCTGGCTCAAGCCTGGGCCAACATTGGAGGATCAGAGCTGGATTTCCCGGTCCTGGGCCTTAGTTAGGGCTAACATTAGAAAGCCAGAGTTGGGTTCACTAGTTCTGGCTCAAGCCTGAGCCAACATTGGGAAACCAGAGCTGGGTTGCCCAGTCCTGTCCCGTGCTTGGCCCTGTGGTCAGAGCCTGGAAGTTCCTATATGGGTAATACGAATTTATAAGCCGGAAATAATCGTTCTACGTCACACGAAGTTATAGAATAAAATTTAAACAAAGAACTCATAATTTCTGGATTAAGGTTGTCCGAATCCATAGCTTCACCATTCAGAATTTCGGATAAATCGTTTACTTGCTTTTGCTTGGGTCCGGGATTTTTTGAAATTACTTGAGTGAATTTCTCATATGCTAACTTTTCTATTTTTCCTGGCGATGTCTGGAGAGCTATTTTCACATCCACAATTGTTTTATATGACTCAGTAAGCGGCATACCAAAAGTTTCCAGTTTTTTAATACTTTTGTATAAAATCTTAAAGTGAGCATTGATATAGGCCAGTGGTTCCCAAAGTGATCTATATCGACCCGCAGGGATCGATGACGGACTGCAAGGCGTCTATGTAAGCGAAAAAAAATATTGAGGGTCCATGAGATGTAAATGGGGGTCAACATAGTGGATCTCGTTTAGATCTAGTTGTTCAGTTGCAGGTTAAACCACAAAATTTAGATTAACCATTAATATTACCTAAAAAAACAGCTTTTCAACGTATTTCCTTGGTTAATCCAAATTTTCTGGTTTAACTTACAACTGACAACTGAGCCTTAGTAATAGTAGTTACCTAATTGAAAATTAGGCACTATTGCAGAAACTATTATAGTACCTGATACGCCCCTGGGTTATAAATATAACCCAGGAAAGGGTTGAGAAAAAAAATTAGAAAAAAAGTTGAGAGAAAAAATGCCTAGTATAGAAAGGGGTTTCAGCGCGGTTGTCAATCTCCTATCCTATCTTTTTAGTAGAAAATAACTTAAAAAAGTTTTAGAATTTTTTAAGTATTTATGTGGTATTTAGTAGCATGTGATGTTAAAATAATCAAACCTAACAAATGTTAAAATAATAAAAATGTTTAACTGTTAAGTACAGAATACATACTACACAGAAAACATAATATTTAAAGAACACTAAAATGACAATAATTCACATTTAACTGGGTTGAACTTAGAATATTTAAATAAACAAGAAATAGAATTCTGAAAAAATTACGCTATAGAAATGATAAAAATTACTTTAAAAATAAAGAATAAAAAACTCTGTAACATAATATAAATGCCCTTATTTTTTATTTTTAAAGTAATTTTTATCAATTCTATAGCGTAATTTTTTCATAATTTTATTTCTTGTTTATTCAAATATTCTAAGTTCAACCTCGTTAAATGTGAATTATTATCATTTTAGTGTTCATTAAATATTATGTTTTCTGTGTAGTATGTATTCTTTACTTAACAGTTAAAAATTTTTTATTTTAAGATTTGTTAGGTTTGATTATTCTATCTCTTTAGGTTTGAAATTAAATCTAACTAAATTGATGCCAAATATTAAAAATTTGTTAACAAAGTATCAGGTTCATCCCTTCCACTAAAAACATTAATTTTTTGCTAACAAATAACAGATAATAAATATTAATTTGGCATGTTTTAATTTTCAATATCATGTAAGTAAGGGATCTGCCCAAAACCGAAAAACATGGCAAGGGGTTTACGACACAAAAAAGTTTGGGAACCACTGATATAGGCTATATCGTGTTTTACATTTTTTAATCAAAAATATTATTGAGCCAGCTCAACAGACTTGGCACAATTTTTGTCAAACTCCATTACAACCTTAAATAATACTTTCAGCAATACGGAGAATCGTTTAGGCGTTTTAGGCATTACAAATCTATTTTAGGTCACTAACATCAAAAATAGGCATTTAGTCAAATTAAACTAAGGTTCAAAATATTCAAAATCGCTTGAACGGCATTCTGATACAAATAATTTTAAATTGCCTAAATAAATGACAAAAAGGCAAATTGCCTAGAATCCTTGCTCTAATTATAAGTAATAATTATGCTTTTATTATTATTTACTTTTTCTAGTCGGGTAACACACTTTAATATTCAACCCAGAATAAAGTTGTTAGAATGAAGCACAAGATTATTGTTGCTTAACGTCTGAACACTAGAAAAAACTGTAGTATTTTTGGGATAGGATCTCTATCATCCAGAAACCTATATCTTTAACCAAAAACTAGTATAACTGTCATCCAAGACCAGGCAAAGTTTTTAGGACAAATGAGAAGAACTGATTTAAGCTTCAACATAAACTGAGAATTGGGCGAAGAAATTAAGATAACTATGACCATGCAAGTATACCAATTATTATCTAATAACGATTTTATCAATTTTGATCTTATTTCCAAATTTTGCAGGTAATTGTGAGAATTTCTTCTACAATGTTAACTATAATTGAATTAATTAACTAAATTACTATATACACTGAGTAAGCAAATTTCGAGGAGAATTACTGCTACCAGCGTAGGTAACTATGCATAAAAAGGTATTTGAACACAAAGCACTTCATTATTTGCAGAAGAGCATTAGATTGTTTAAGCCTGTGCTTATTTATTAGGATAATTACAATAATTGAGTAATTAGTTTATTGAAGTGCATGGACAAGTCAAACTTTTTATGCCATGCTCAATTTAACGCTAATTTGTAGCACGCTACATAGTATTTTGAACGTGTTTACTTTAATGTTAACCCTTTCGCGGTGGAAAACGAAAATTTCCGTTAAGTTTTACGTCCAGAAATTGTTTTTTTAAAATTAATGATAACATAATTATTATACGCGGTATATTTGACGCCAATTTGCGTTTTCGGCAGCGAAAGTGTTAAAAGAATTTCACCTAAAAAATAATTTCGTTTCAATGTTTGGCTACTGCATGGATTATATAGTCACAATATCATCTTTATTCTTGGCATAGAATGTTAGTTATTATGTTATTGAGATAATAATTATTTTTTCTTGCCAGATATTTGAACCAGGAAATTCCGCTCCGATGCTACTCAACCAACGGTTACAAGCTGGTTACAGCATTTTTTAGAATTTTTATAAAACGCAGGCCTTAGGGTTGTCCACCGGAAACCAAACTAAAAAACTCGAAAATTTAGTGCTTTTGGCCACTCTCTGGAAATCCTGGACCACTATCTGCTGTGATTTCAAGTCTAAACCTTTAGGTTTGGCTCTCTTATTTTTTGGTTATGTTCTTGGTAAGAATTTATAGGTGTGTATGATAGTTTTATAATTTACATATTATAACTCGACTAACAAAGGTGCAATAATTTAATTCGTCACACAAGAAATTTATTTTTCTTAAAGAGCACATAATAGCTTCCTTTTATTGTATTTTAGCATGGGAATTGTATAAAAATGTAAAGATGAAGTTGTGTGTTGTAATACTACAAAAAATTCTAGTGAAAAATTAATATAAATTGATAGGTTTTCGTGACATATCTGCTTTCTTCTTTAGTATTAATCTGTAACATAAAATAAGATTATATCGCTAATATTTCTTTGGCTTAAAATGTTATTCAACCTACACGTGCTGATTGCTGCCAAGCCTCAGCATTGTTTGAAAGATGCAATTGAATTGAACGTGAATGAAATAATAAGCTACAGAATTTATAATATTTTTACTTCAATGTCATTTTATTTTTATGTTTTCGTACTGAAAGTCTGCAGAGATTAAAAATAAAATCGCAAAAGCGAAATATTTTAAGGAAATATCGGGGTTTTTGTTTTTAATCTAGGTTAATGAATATAAAAACTTGAAAAAAAATTTCAAATACTGAAAGCTCATTGATTAAATGACAATAAAGAGAAAAGAAATAGAAAAACAATAGAACAAGTTCATATTTGAAAAATCTCGATAAATAAATATCTCCGTTGAAAGAGAAGTAATAAATCAATGAAATATACAGGGCGAACCCAAAAGATTTCAAGAAGAACGTGAAGAAAATTGAATTAAAATTGAAATTTATGAAAACTCTTTCATTTTAAGAAATATTTTTATTTGTTAAACATTTTGACATGACAAATGTTTTATTTTTGTTACTTTCTTTTGTGAATTTGTAGAGGGAAGTCAAGTTTTCAATTTAAAAGTTCAATTTAAGAAAAATTACATCGCATTGTAAAATGTCCAATATATTAAAACATCCGTATAATTTATAAACGGTTTTGTTTCAATTTATTGTGTTGAATTTAAAACAGAATTACAAATTTGATTTGAACTTTTAATAAAATTAATATCACCCTAATTTTCTATATTCATTGTGTGTTCAAGTTATTTACATACAAAAAATCTACAATTTAACGAAGACTCTGAAATTTTTACCGAGAAAGATTTTTCCAGCAATTTGTGAGAGAAACGCACTTCGAAAAATGTTGGGCAGGATTTAAACTAACGGCATAGCAATCCAATGCTGTAATCAAAAAATCTACGACCGTGCTCTAAAGAAAATATAAAACATAAAAAATCTGTTTTATTTGGAGAATTAATAGCACACAATCAAAATGCAGGCAGTGGCGGATTTAGGGGAGGGCTATAGGGGCTGTAGCCCAGAGCGGCAAAATTCAAGAGCGGCAAATTTTTGCAAAAATACCAAAAGCACATGTGGAGAAAACCTAATGGATAATTAGGCTTATTAGACGGATAAGTAGGTACTATTTCAATTAATAATAAATTAGAGTATTTTTTAATTTGTAAAATTTAAAATTTTAAAATAAATAAAACAATGTCTTTCACTTGTAAAAAATACAGGAAAATAAATAGGAGGAGTAGGGGGCGGCAAGTTGCCAGTAGTCCCTAGGCGGCAAAAGTATAAATCCGCTACTGAATGCAGGCATGCAGTATGCTCATCATTGTTAACTTTTAATTTTTTAACTTTTTTATTGTTGTTAGGCTCTCACTGCTCCGATTGTCAGAAAATTAAAAATTTGTTTCTAATTTAAATTTAAAAAAAAATAATACTGTCGTGTTTCGAAACCATAAAAATCATAATTCATTTATTTTGCAAAATAATTTTAAAGTTTGAATTTGTTTTAGTATTTATTTATTTATCATTGTATATAAAAATGTTTGTTAAATTTGCTATGAAAATAAAGGTGGAAAGAACAAAAAAGTAAAAAAAAGTGGGGCTTGAATAAAAGACTTGGGCTCAGGCCTTCACGGAGTAGTCGAGCGGATGAACATCATTCCCGCAATAATAATTTAAAATTATTAATTGTTTAAAATCAATAAAATAAGTTAAGTTGAGTTGATGTTTTTATTTAATTAATAAAGTGAAGTAAAAACAAAATAATAAAATTGAAGAATTTAGTGAAAATATTCGATGCATTAAAATTACATCGCAGCAAATTTGTTTAACCAGGCATACTGAAGCCAGCTGGAAATACCACATGCGAAGTGAGCGCGCACATAAAGCCAAAAATCCAATACCATATGTAAGGTAAAAGAAAGAGCATTTTAATTTACAATTTGATATTACTTAAGAGCTCATAGCTATTAAATAATCTGTGTTACCTCAGTGAATTTCACTAAAGGGTGAAAATACATAAATTTGTATAGTTGGGGCATAGCAATACTTTCTTTGCCGTAATTTTAATTTTTTCAACATTTTGTAATATTTATATCTATATGTCTAAAATATAAGAATTATTATTTAAAAACCTTAAAATCTAATCAAAACAGATTTTAATAATTTTGTTTAATTTTCCGTTAAAACAGCATGAATAAGTAAAACACAGAACATATAAAACAAATAAAATGTCATTAAAATAAATGTTACTTAAGTGGAGAACCCCTTCAGTGTAACTTTAAGATCGGGACAAGCTTTGATAGGTTAAAAGAACACTAACATTAAGCAAATACCTGGTTTTTTAAAGTGCTATGAGCAACCGTTTCTTAGAAAATAATGTTTGAAAGTTTGAAATATTTTAGCTAGTTTATGCAATAAAATTTCAAAAGTCTTCTAGCTGAGATTGTAACGCATCCGCAATGGAGTTGGAAGATCCGTGTTCTCTTCCCCACAGTAATAGTTTTTTATTTTTTCAGTATGATATATCACATTCTATATTGTGTTCGGGAGAATATAAAAATATGTAAAAAAAAGCTATTGTTGTGGAGAATCGAACCCGACCCTTCCCAACCTATTACCATCTCATCAGTTAGAAAAATCTTTGAATTATTGTTGCATTAACTAACTAAAGTATTGCATAGTACCTTTATAGTTCTTTTTAAAAAAATAGGTATTTGCTCAATTTTAGTGCTTTTTCAACCTATGAAAGCTTATTCCGGTCCTAGAGTTACACTTCAAGGATTCTCATCGTTAGTACGCATTAAGTGCGGACGGAACTTACCAGTTATGAACATTATTAAACAAAAATGTGAAAAACGACATTAATATACAAATTTATACTTCAGTGTCGCCCGTAGCCAGCAGTAAAGTACAACTTCTGTTTTCATACAAAAGTGAATTTTTAAGTTTGATAAATTAATGTCAAAGTATATTTAGATGTTTAAAAAAAAATCTTTTTCATATTTTATACTTATCAATTAAATTTAAAAGTAAACAAGTTAATTAAACGTAAAATAAAATTTTTATTTTATAAGCTTTAAATTTACTTTTAAGCTTTACTTTTAAATTTAATTGATATATTATCACAAGTTAAGAATTAATATATTTAAATATTTTATACTTATGTACCTACATTTTTAGAAACAATTTTTTTTAATTTTGCCACTCAAATAAGTCATTTAATATTTATAACACTGTTTTCTTCAGATTTATTAGAAAATACTTGAGTAATTTTTTTCAATAATGAACAATTTTAAATTTGCCTTTACGTGTTTTTAACTAAAAATATACAAATTACGAATAATATATTATGTATGTATATGTATAATGAACCTATGTATATAGGGGCTTGTTGGGTGTTTTTATTGGTACTTAGCTGCTTTATTATGACACTTTGCAATTCACAGGAGTCCACTTTAACCCTAAGTGTTAAAATTAACCTCATTTTTAAACTGTTCAGGACATAATATTAACATAATATTCAACATTTATATTATCGTTTATTTAGCAATTTTTTGTAATTATTTATTATTTTAATAATATTTGTAATAAATAGCCTATAACACCTATGTAGAAGTTAATTTTTAACTTTTCGGTAATATTATCTTCCAGATATTAATATGTACATAACTTAAAGCTTAAATTAGCTTTGTTATTCCAGATTCAACCTTTCTACCCATAACTACCTATTAAAGCAATGCTCGATTGCTTATGAGTATACCTATGGCAATACTCTGAAAAATGTATAGTAATTAACTTTGCTTTTATGAATATTTATGAATATAGGTGGTTGTATAAAATAGTTTTGCAAGTTACTTACAAAACTTATGCATTAGCATGTATCTGCACTATTAATTGAATACTATATGAAGCAGAAACAAACTATACCACTAGAATGGTATAGCAATTTTCTTTGACTGTTATAATAGCGCAAACTTGTTTGTCTTCTAAAAACTGGAAAATAAAAAAAGTATACAACATTTATAAGTAGACAATAAATCACTATTAATATAAGTAATAAAATAAGAGCGTCAGCTCATGTTGACTGAACCGTTAAAAGCAACGTAACGAATGTGGATGCTCGGTAAAATTATGCTCTTCCACTATAATAAGTAAAAAGTTATAAATAAAATTTCAGGAAGAATAAAATGCAGTAATATTTCCGGTTCAATAAAAAGCAAATTTGCTAGCATATTCATGCAGTACCTGGCTGAAACTCAGTTTACGAAAAACAAACTTTCATTTTTTCGAAGTTAAAAAAAAACAAACAAAGATATAATACGATTAAAGCATAATAATAAAATTGTAAGCAGCTGTCAACAAACATAAGACGGTCTTCATAACTATTTTTTTAGATTGGATTATCTGATTGAATCCTTTTTACCACAATTTTTAGAGAGTTACGGACAGAAGCTGTAGACATAATGATTTTCTTATAGTTAAGGTATATATATTATATCAGCTTGTCTCTATTGTTGATAACTTTAATCTTTAAAAAAGCAGAAAAGTTTTAAAAATATGACAGGTAGCTTAAAATACTTGAATCTATTGTGACTAAATTGAATGGAATAATGGGATTGTGTCAACTGATAACAATTTCAAGTTGAGATGTAAAGATAATACTGTTCCAGCTAAAAATATAGTTGATTTATGCTTGGGGTTAGTTTTTATTTTTCATCCGTTTTTTGGTGTACCCATGAAACTATAGATATTTGGCCGGATAGATATTCGGCTGTTTCTCTAGTTCGGATGGTTTCATTAATCATTTCAGCCGAAACAATACCATCTTGAATTTTTACAAGATACCCAACAATTAAAAAACTGGTGTCAGTTAAAAACACTACAATCTAACGAAGATAACATTCTGTTTAAATGCGTGAGCAATTTGTTGTGTTTCTGTTACTAAGAATTTTAGGTGTTTAATCATGTAATTATTATGCTACACAAGTTACTTGACAGGAAGTTTGTGCTATCTGACTACAAAATCAGTTTTATACATTAACACGCAAAACGGCACTACTGCATTTTTCTTTTGAATAGGTAATTTATTCACGAATGTTATGAAAAGAAATTTGGATACCAAAAGAATTTGTTAAAAATGGATGTCTAATCTCTTGAGCAACTAATCTACTGAGAATTTTATTTGATCGTATTGTAGTATACAGTGGCGGATTTATACTTTTGCCGCCTAGGGGCTACTGGCAACTTGCCGGCCCACTCCTCCTATTAATTTTCTTGTATTTTTTACAATTTTATTTTATATATTTTACAATTTTAAATGTTACAAATTAAAAAATACTCTAATTATTAATTGAATGCGATGCTAAATTATTTTTTTTAGCCACGCTTTCGCTTTTTGCTTCTGATAGTAACAGATACTAATGTAAGATTTTAGATAGATAAGAGTAAGATTTTGAAAACTAATTTATAACATCATCAAAGTCCAATCTTTTGGTTAGCTCTGATTTGATACTCAGAATTGCTACATCTCGAAGTCATAATTTCATAATTTGCCAGCATAAAGTGCATAATTTTTTATTCTTTTCAAAACGGAAAACGACCTTGCCACTGAACAGTTGGATGCAGGGATTTTCAAAAAAAAGTCTCAGTGTGATATCAACACAACAACACAAGGGTATATATCTTGTCGTTCGGTGTCATGCAGCACTTGGGAACATTTAAGTATTGATTTTGGATATTTTTCCAATTCTTTCAAGAATCCGAAAAAATGTATACACTCGTTCACAAAAATCTTCGTTGTTGGTAGATCTTTATCATACAAATTACACAATTTCCTACTGTGTTCAGTAAGTGTCTTCACATCAAGATCTTCTTTGCCAGCACTAATAAAAAATTCAAACAACGAGTAGAGCTCATCATACACAGTTTTTCTTTTTTCTATTACGATATTAATTTAATCTGTCAATAATTATCATATTTAAGTATTGATTCTGAAATTTTCTCTGCCAATCAACTGTACTTCTTCTCGGGTTTCATCTGACTGGATTTTTCGTATCTTTCTCCTGTTCTTTTCATTTTTATATATTGAGTTACATTTGCTTTCGCTAGCGCTCGATTTTCATAATTATCAAATGCTCTTCTTATACTTTGAATATACTCTGATAATGATCCGTACAATACTGATATAGTTGATAGATCGATCTCAGATGATTGCAATTTTTTACTTGATATATTAAATCGAGATAAAAGATCTCCCTATAAAAATGACAAAAAAGCCATTTCTAACCTTTAAAGTCGAAGAATGTAATTAGATGCTTCGCATTACTATAAGGCACATGACTTATGGTCTGATGAATTCTCGTGGGTTTTTAAATACTCGTAATCATCAAAGCCTTTTTTGCGAATTTTGATATTCCTCCAAAAAGTTGACATGATATACAAAAAAGTTTTCCAGAACTTTTTGAGTACATTAGGTAAGATCGTTTTATTTTCTGTCCATTGCATTGATTAAGCTAGTTTCAAACATAGTTTGAGTTAGATAGCGATGTTGTCCCCCAATGGATCTTTTGGAGCGGCTAAAATCTAATTTGGAAATGTCTTGATTTCTTCTATTTTTTAGGACATGCTCTCAAGTGTTATCTTTGATAGGCCTCAAAGTAGGGTCAAAAACCACAGCGTTGCTATGAAGTTTAGAATGTTTATCGTCACACATATCAGAGTGTTTTGTAGTAGTTGAGCTTGGCTGAGGCATTGTATTAGAAAAAACTTTATTGCCGACAAGTTCAGCAAGGTTAAGCCTACCCTCAGTATTGGAATGATTAAAATCATCCTCTTGCTGTTTATTGACTGACATTTCAATTTCAATGTTTTTTTACAATTTCTATACCTCATTAAGAGGTGTTATAGTTGGGTGTAATTCATTTGAAGGCAAGTCTTTTGCTAATTTACATTTTTGAATTTCCACGTTGGTTTTGTTATTAAATAATCCATTTCCAGTGTTGGGTTTCAAAAAATAATTCCGTCACTCATAGTTTGTGATGTAAGTATTGATGTAGTAATCTAGTAATTGATAGAAACAAAATTTGTGTCAGTCGTCTTTTTAGTTGTTATTAGTTTATTCTAATTATTAGAATAAATCAGTATTAACCGATTATAACTTAAAATAAGTTAACTTACGTACTTACAATTTTTGCCTTTAGTTTAGAATGAAGCTTCCGGATACTGACAATATTAGAACGACGAAAATAGAAAAGTCGTATAATATAAAAACGTTTATAAATAGTTTATTTTATTTTAATCAATTAATTGAAATAGTACCTACTTATCCGTCTAATAAGCCTAATTATCCATTAGGTTTTTTCCACATGTGCTTTTGGTATTTTTGCAAAAATTTGCCGCCCTGGGCTATAGCCCCTATAGCCCTCATCTAAATCCGCCACTGATTGTATATTGTCTGCATTAAATTTCCCGATTGGCAATTTCGTACGGAATTGTCACAAACTAATAAAAATAGTTTTAAAAGGAGAATTTTTATTTCTTTCATGCTTTGTACATAAAGCTTCGATGTAGTGAATAAAGCACCAAGTTCTTTCGACATTTTGCCATGAGGCTTTTCATCTAAGATGTGATATCAAGCAACCCATTATTTCGATCAGACCGTCTCTAAGCGGCTTAAAAGATGCAACTATTCTTTGAGCTTTTTAATAGTTGGATGAAAGGGTGCAACGACATAAAAGCGTTTTATGTATTTCGCTTCTACCTATAGTGTGTCTTAAGAAAACTGGAGATCTTTTGTATTAAAAGATAATTGAAGAATACTGCCAGACACAAAGCCATCGGTTTATGCATTTTCCAAGTTCATCTTTTGTCCGAATTAAAATTTGTATACCGGATAAAAAGAAATAGTGAAATTCGATTATCACAAACTGTTGAAATTTACAAGATCCAAATTACAGAATAACTCCCCTAGGTACACTTGTTTATTATAGGTTATAAATTTTTTAAAAGCCGCTTCGATGTTATAGCTTTGTTAGCTGTAAAGTTCTATTACGAGTTTTCCATTAAACAAGAAAAGCTGACTGTAGCAATTAATTCCGTGTACTGTACAAGCTGTTTATTTTTTGGTGCATTGCACACAAAAATTGTACCGAGTGCAAATTCGAATTATCTGCTTTGGTAGCTAAGAAAAGAGGGATTACGTCCCTTTATTCTTGTATTATTTCGATACCCTAATATCCGACCACATTCTTGCTATAATGCTCTCTATTTGTATATTTTTTCTTACGCATTGCACCTTTCCTTTCAAATAAAATATATCGCATTTGATATGGCAGAATTACTTTTTACCAATAACCCAACTTTTTATTATACCTACTACTCTTGGAACATTTAATTTTCCCGCACGTCAAAAACTATTCCAAATTTAATGGAGAAACTTCAAATAACTAAAACTAGCGTAGGTAATTTACGAAAGAGTTCGGTTAAAAAATTGATGTATAAAAACTCGAGTTAAAATTTCACGCGTTGGGTGATAAATAAGATAATTTATCGGTAGTTTATTTCAAATTAAGCAAGGTGGTCTACCCTGGAGGAATAAATAACCGCATCTTACATATTTAGTTTGGTAGATTTTGAAATACATAAGTTGTTTAGTTTGAACTTAATTGTACAATCCGACAATTAAATCAATCAACGAACTGAAATAAAATATTGTGGTTATCTTTTAATCTCGCTTGATGGTTTAAGTCTTTTTACAATTTTATATGAAAGTTATTGTGAAAGTGTTAAGTGTGCTAGGAATGCATTAGTATTTCTTAAATGCACTTCTCTGATTTATTCTATCACCTAAGCCACATTTTTATGATCCGATTTGAGAGTATAAAGCATGACTGACTGACTGACTATCTTTAGTTTAAGTTCTTTCTGAGACGTTAAGGTTTTGTCTGATTCTGATATATAGAACCGTAATCTTTCTTTTTATTGTAAAAGCGACTAGAAATATTCCGCTCGTTTTTTATTTTAAAAAAGTTGTGGTGACAACACGCATTAAAGAAATAGCTACCGTAATTTTTGTATGTGGGTTTAGTTCTACCGGATTACTATTTTTCTAAACTTAGCTTTATCTTTTTATTGACTGGTTATAATCATTGTACTTTTGCCACTCCTTCCATAAATCTTAGAATTTAAAATATTTATCTTTTCTTCCATTTTTTTCTTTTTCTTCACAAGCAATGACAATTAAACCTACTTACTATAAGCTACACCAAAGTATTCAAAATGACCAAATTTTGTAATTTACATAATGCCATTATTTTATTAAGCAGGTATCGAATTATATTTTTGTTTTTAGAAAACAAATTTTACAACAAAGCAGACGTCCAGATTGAAATCTAAAACCACTTTAACGTATTTTTGGTTTCCTTTGGGTGTTGTTAGGACAAATAATCGATTTTACACATCACGTCTAATAGTATACTGATTTTAATCGTTTAGTTAACAGCCCATTGACCTACGCTAAATTATAAATATCTTTTTTCATCTTTAAATTTTAAAATAAGGCTATTTCAACTTTGTCTTGACCGCAAAGCCGTGCCTAATAGATGTTTTTAACCACGCCGATTAATGGTTTGTCTTTAATGTGATCAAAAATAATCCCGATACAATAAAAATTTAACACCTTATTAGGACTTGGGTGCTTGAAATATTTAACTTCCACTGTGTATACAGCTTTAACATCGCTTATCGCAGAAAACGGAAGAATATCGAATTCACATTTTGTCGGAGCAATTTTCGATTTAAATTTCATTTCCATAACAAATGCTGAATCTCGGTGAACTACTTTAGAAAACTAAATATAAACTTTGACGCAACAGTTGAAAGTTGACGATTGAGTATGAAACGAAACTGTAAATACATTTTGCAACAAAAATCTTTCAGTTTTTTAAAACAGGAAGAGATTGTCATCGAGATTTATTTATGGTTGTTGATGGATTTGGGTTGTAAATTTACTAATTGATTTGTTTGACAAGCAAATGTGTCTGCAAATGTGACTGCGCCACAAATAAAGAATTCAGACTGGGAAAGAACCGGAAAATAACCTGCTAATTGTTTAGCGATAGCTGTTGAAAGGGTCCTTTAAAATTTTATTGCAAGAAAATTGAGTGGCGCCTCCAGAGGAAGGTATTAGAAATGCGACATAAAAGTCATGTTTATCTTGGTAAATTTTAATGGATATGCAGACAGGTAATCTTCAGAAATACCTTAGCGTCTCGAGTATTTTAACCCATTGATCGATTTTATTTGGTTTGGGACCTTAGTAGTTCGGTCAAATTAGTACAAAAAATAAGAGTGAAGGTACAGTAATTCCCAAAAAGCTGAAAATTGGTAAAATTGTTCAAAACATAATTATAAATAAAATTTAAAAAGTCCTCATCAATCCGGTACGTGGAAAAAAAGTTATTCGAGGTCAAAGATCAAAAAAATTGGTTTTTCGTAATTTTCTGCAAAACGGTAAGTGTTATCATAAAATTAGTTCTGACAAAAATTGTAGATCATATAATTATCTACAAAAAATGAATAAATACTTTTTTCCTAAGAGCCACCGTTTCTGAGATATAACGATTCAAAAAGTTGGAAAAGTTGTAATCGTCATCATATGCATAAGTACGCCACATATATACATACATCACTGAAGCTGTAATATAAGTAAAAATATTTTAATTATTATATTATATTAATTATATTATATTCAATTATATTCAATATATGTGACTTGGTCTACGAAAAAAGGGGTCTTAGGTGTTAAAAACTCATTTTCCAGTTTTTTGCCGATTCGGATTGAGTTTAAGATGCTCTTTCACATGGTGAAACCAAAGTCATAACTTGTTTAAAAGTTCACTTAAAATTAAGAGAAAAAAGAGTACAAATACGAAAAAAAGAGAATTTATTTTAAAATCTGGAATAAGAAAAATTGATAGAATTATGAGATAAAAAAAACATGATCTACTTTATTTGTATCTGAAACTAAGGACAGCAGACAAGTTCAACTTAACGAAACTTTGTTCCATATCATCTTCTGCCTGAAAGCAATCTAGTTCATAATCATCGCCATTCGAATTAACATCGTCGTCAAACTTGTCATTGTCCTAGACGTTGTCTTCATCGTTTTTACGAGAATATTGTCTATAGCCGGCACTCAACTTTTCATCAACACTCTTTTTTAATTCTTTTTTGTGATGCGAAAGACCAACAAAAACGATTGCATAAACGTGATAACATTCATAAACTCATTTCTTAGGAAAAAAGTATTGATACATTTTTTATAGATAATTACATGATCTACAATTTTTGTCTGAGATAATTTTATGATAAAACTTACCGTTTTGCTGAAAATCGCGAAAAATCAATTTCTTTTACCTTTAACCTCGAATAAAATTTTTTCCACGTACCAGATCGACGAGGACTTTTTAAATTTCATTTATAATTATGTTTTGAACAATTTTACCAATTTTAAGCTTTTTGGGAATTATTGTACTTTCGAATATCTAGATTGACCGGACTATAGTACACGTTTGTAACTTATTGTTATTTCGTAACGATAATTATTGGATGTAATATAAGATCACACACCATCACCTTTCCTACCTTACTATCAAAGCTAATATCTGTGCTAGAATACTTCCTATAATTATATCTAACTAGTAATAATTTTTGAATCCAAAACTGTTTTTAATAGGAGTTTACAAATTATCATCAGCAATTATTATTTTCATGTATAATTAAGTCTAATTTTTGATAACATATTATGTAAACTTAAAATTTAAAATTTTTAATTTATTATGCGAACAAGAAAGCTAATTTTTTTATTTTAAACAAACATCTTTATACAAAAACTAAACGCTTACTTTCTATTTCCTGCTTTTTATAGTCGTTTATATTATTCTATAAATAGCTTTTAATTTTCAAAATATTAAAAATTCAGACTACATAAGAATTGTATATCTAAACATTGAGAAAAAAATATTTATCGTGTAACAAAAACTTTCGTTATGGCAACGAATGCTTGAAAAAAATGTTTGCTGCTACAGCAAAATTTATACTGCTACTAAAACAAAGTTTATATTGCGAACAAAAAATTTGTTGACCCAATTAGTTTCGTAACAGATTCGTCAATAAAATCAATTAAATTATAAAAATATAAACGAAAAACGAAACAAAAGGTTTGATGAGCTTATAAAGAAAAAAAAACTACTGTGAAAAAAATGCACTAAAAAGTAAAAAATAGCAACTAGCTGGCATAGGCGGTCAATTATTGTAATCTTTGCAGTCGTTGCCAGCCAAGCTGGCTAAATTTCTAAAACTAAATTTTTTTAAAGCTTGGCCGGCACCGACTGCAAAGATTACAATAATTGACCGCCTATGCAAGCTAGTTGAAGTAACTAAATAACGTAATTATTTTTTACTTTTTAGTGCATTTTTTTCACAGTAGTTTTTTTTAAGTCGGTTTTATTTTTTTTTTAATTTTTTATTTCTTGCTTTTTGCGTTCTGTAACTATTTATCGAAAGCGAGTATGGGTAAACCTACTAAACGCAAGAAGAATTTTGAAAATCCGATCATAGTTGATATAAATGTATTTACTATTTACCTTATACTTAACGTACTACTTAGGAGATTAATAAAAGTAGGGTACTTAAGAAAAGATTGTGACCCACCGGGCAAAAACAGGTAATATAAAACAGGTACAGGTACTCAGTACTTAATGCGTTATTAAGTCAATTTTGAGAAGAGTTGAGGAGAACTTTGACGGTTTTTCCGGCTTATCTTCGAAGTTCAAGGTTCAATACGAATGAAATTATAATGGGACCAACTTAAAACTATACTTGATTCAACGCCAAAAGAATTTTGAAAATTGGTTTATAAATGACGGAGTTCTGAGGTAACAAACATAAAAAAAAATACAACCGAATTGATAACCTCCTCCTTTTTTGAAGTCGGTTAAAAAGTAGAAATAAAGAAAGAAGAAATAAAAGAAGAAAGTAAAGAAAGAAAGAAAAAAAAGTAAGGTAAAAAAGTAAAAGAAAATAAAAGATATGAAATGAAGAAAAAGTCTTATAAAATAAGGCGGTATTTTACCTGGTCTAGAAGTCCTAATTTCAGGTGATTTTTGGCGGTCGATAAAAAAGCAATTAATAGTTTAACTATACATTTTTTATCCTTTATTTATTTATATTTTAAGAATTCACAAATTCAAAAAAATTATATTTCACAAAGTTACACGCTGTTGAAGTAAAGGAGGGAAAAAACAGATCGTGTTCATCTTGTCACGATTCCCACTCTTCTGGTCATATGAAAAATAAAAAAAGGTAGATTCCTTATTAGAACAAATGTTATTATGATAGGAACCAGGAAAAATGAAAAAAACAATTTTTCTCGCAAAATGGCGGCTAATTAAAAACAGTTGTAAACCTGAAAATAAGAGACTGATTTTGAAGAGGTAAATAGCTTTAAGTACCTAGAAGCAGTGACGTACAAACGGGATACACAATTAAAGGGGATACACTCTCCCTAAGGCTAACAATCGCAAGTAAAATAATTATAAGCAGGCCAGTTGAAATAAAATTCAATTTTCTAGTATTTGCCAACTAATTAATATTTTGAATAATTACTATTTCAATTTAAAACAAATTTTAGAAGTTTTCACAACAAAGTAGTAGGTACATCATATTACATTTATGATACATTTAATACTATAGAGTATGTGGTTAATACTGGTTTAGACGGTTCAACTGCGGTTAAAAGGTTCTCGCGTAAAATTATGTAACAAAATTAAACAAAGTGGAACTCGGAAGACCGCAATTCCTAGTAGTCTTCTATGCAGATACCCTTCTGGTTTAACAGATAATAACGAGATTATCATTTGCAAATTTTCAAAAATAATTTTAAAATCTTGTCTGTAATTTATTGAAGTGTCCCCTGTGTCTGCAAGCGTCGTAACACATTCAATAAACTTTCTGTATTATGTACGAGAGGCCCCTGAACTTATGTAGTCCCAAGCTTCATAAAAATTTAATCTGACCCTGATCATACCACATGGGTTAAGGTATCGTTGATGTGTGATATTGTTTACGCAATTTTTGGATTAGCTGTCGGCGCTTTGTATCTCGGAATAATTGTCAATAGTATACTTCTCAACTTCGGTGTATAATATTCTGTTATAGTACTTCAAAAACAGTTACACAAACATAATTTATTATAGGAAGCTTTAGAAAATAAACTTGATCTTAACTCATCATTCATCTAACTCCAATTTCTCTTTCTCATACGAAACATCCCAATAGTTAATATTTAAATAGCAACTAATAAAGGGGGAGCCGAAATAATAAGATGCTTACTCGACTAACTTCTAGAAAGGAATAAAAATGTAAGTTCATACAATCAATTATATTCATTCAAGTACGGTAATTATTTATCCGGGTAGATAGTTTAATGGCTCAACAAACAAAGAAATAATTAGTTTACTTAGAGGGTTGTTTTGAATAAGAAATTATATCTAGGTATATGTATATTCGAATTAATATCTTTCATCTTCTAATAAACTTTAACACCACTCCAAGAAGTTAAGTAAACTTAATTTTTTTTATTTTCGAAACACGATAATTAGCTAAATTTTCCATAATCAATATAAAAGTTCATCGATAATAATTATTGCTAAAGTTCAGTTGTCACTTTTCGTAAACGTTATTGTTTTTAAAACAAAAAGATAATGGGCGGAAGTAAAGTACTTTAGTGCCTTTAACTTTAAGACTTTAAGACTGAAAAACTGAAAAAGCACAAGATCCTTGTTCTGATTTTCCGTGGAAAAAGTATAAACAGCGATCTATGTATGTTGTTGATAACCCAACTTTGTTATAAGAAGAATAATAATTTATTATTATAGAAACTTTTTTTTTCTATACGGGAAGTTTTATATTAAAGAATCATTAGTCCGATCCGCTGAGGTGCATAAAAGCTCATAATATGAAAAGCTTCATACATTTGGGTGTCACGGATTATAGTATATTCCATTAATTTTAAAAACTTGTTATTTTAATATTTTAAATTTTAATTTTTCTCATTTTATCAAACAATCGCCGTCATTGTTAGGTAAAATTGAAAAATAATCTTGAACTTAATCAATAAAAATTTTAATTTCTCTAGTCATTTAAGTTTAAGATGTCATAAAATTGGCAGAGGGATCTTTTAATGCACATGCAGAAGTAATGACTGATACGTGCAAAAAGCACGTCATTTGCCGAATGAGCTTTTATTGTGCACTTATTAAAGTTAAACTGGGCAATAAAATCTTTCTTGGTTATCCCTCATGCAGAAAGATCTACTTCTCTTGTAAGAGTTAAACATCTGAATTATAACAGTTAAATCTTTAAAAGTTTAGGTTTTCATTATGGCAATCATTAAAAATTTAATTAAATATATTATACTAATTATCAGAGATGTACCTAAAGAAGTGACCGCCTAAGGCAGAGAAAATTTTAAGCCTAACCGGTAGCTTGTACGGAAAAACTAAACGAGCAAGAACAAAAAAATTACTTTTCGCAATTTTTTACAATTTACTCTTGCTTTTGAAATGGATTTCTGTCTCGGGAAAACTAAACAAGCAAGATAAAAAAGCATTTTCCGGAATTTCCCTTTGCTTATGCAAAAGCATGTGACCTCAAATATTTTGCGCTCTTACTCTCGTTACGTCGCTGGTAACCAGTTTATTATTTAAATTTTATAAAAATCTACAGCTACGTACGTACTATTGATGATTGTAAATAAACAAGAAACACACGTTATAGACTATCGTTAAAAAATTACTTTTACGTAAAAATTATTTGATAACAAACGTTTTATTTTAACATTGATTTTCTTTGAATAAAACTTAAATTTGTTAAAATTAGTTTAACCGAAGCAGTGATTTACCGAACAAAATAATTTACGCGAATATTCACAACAATTTTAGATTCCTGCGCCGCAAATCTTGAAGTTTGAAATTAAACTCATTAATTTTCAATGCTTTTCTGCATGTGATAGAAGCATATCGAAGATTCTTCCCATAACTCAGGCATATAACCATATTCCTATTTAACATGCAATGGTAGTGTATTAAAAGTTTCATTATAAAAACAGATTTAAAAATTAAAAGGTGTATAAGAAATACATATTTTATTCTTTAAATTTAAGCTATATTTTTATCAACTTTTTTGCATTTATTCGGCGCAATAACGAGGTACTCTCACAAAAAAAATTATGTACGAAATTAACTAAAATAAAAATTCAAAAAATTTAAATTTATTCTGTTTAATGTTGTCGGTGCTCTATTTATAAGCACTGGAAATCGTTTCGAGTACATTTTATAATTGCAATTTAATTAATTAACCATTTGATAACCAATTAAGCAAAAAAAATAAAGATAAAAAACCTGTTATGAAATACCAGTTCATATTATATGAACTGCTAGAAACTTGCCGAAAAATTGCCGAACATTGAAAACAACTAAATGTCAGAACATCGCTATGAAAAATTGCTTGCAAAGTTAAATATTACCCCAGCAAGCGATATTTTGCGTGCTGTAATTTTTTACTTTTTTGTCAACAGAACATTATAGATTTTCCATAATCTGCTTCGACACACAAGGCCAAAACGACTCAAATTTTGATAGGACTGTCAGGGTAATAGCCCAGTTTCTTTACATTTTCAAATTAAAAAATTTTTTTCCAAACTGTTAGTATGAATAAAAACTTAAAACCTAAAGCAATAATAAAAAATTAATATAGTAATATTGAATATTTTTCGATATTTAAATTTAAAATTAAAGATAAAGATTTTGATTGTAATCCTATTAAACATTTTAAGAAACAACTAATTTTTTATATATAACAGCAGGAAGAAGACGGTATAAACAGATGGGATTTGCCTAACGAAATATTATTAAACCATTATAAATATGCTTTGAATATATAGGTAGGGAAACATCTTGCAAGTTTTTATGGATTACATTTAAAATCTTTAAGAAAGCATCTGCAGATTAAAAAAGGGTTTTCGATAACCTTCTCTGTTGGTGGTTGGGTGGTTGAAATCATAATAACCTATTATAAAAGTCGCCCTGTAGATTAATTTCAAAGCAATCTAAATATTTTTTTACGTAACTGATAAAAAAATTCAGGTCATTTTAATTTATTAAGGGTATTCACACTCTCTGGTATATTTAACACGTGGTAAATTTACCACACATTTATACCATATCTGTGAACACACCTCGTGGTATTCAGTGTTGGTATTTTAACTTTAATTCTACTTTCGGCACAATCGGCTGTTATTATTTTTATAAGTAGTAGTTACTTTAAATCAGCTGTGTGCACTTCGCCATATTAGAAGTAAAAATACAACAACGCAGAAAAGCGGCGCACTGGTTTAACTTTACCATACTAGAAATACACGGTCGAGGGCTACTTACGAATACCACGAGGTATGGTATTTGCTCTTATGGGAGTTTACTACACAGTCAAATAACACCCTGGTAAACGTGGTATATTTACCACGGGGTAAATTTACCACGGAATATACCAGAGAGTGTGAATACCCTGATTATATTTAGATGACAGAACAATTTGTTACTTATATGGGGTATTTTAATAAAATAGTAAGGAGGAGGTAAGGAGGTAGCGTTTTTAAAATAAATTGGGTTATTTGGGTATGACAATAATAATATTTAAAAATTTTATAAAAAAGGGTAAGTAATAAAATTAATTGACAAATAAATTATGAAATAATTTAATAAGAAAAACGACAAAATAAATAAAATAATATTTTTTTTTATTAAAAGATAGTACTCTTCTCGTTGATTAAATTATAATCAAGACATTTTTAGGTTTCAAACAAATATCATCATTATTCTTTAGATAACTATAAGAATTACTTTTTATAAAATTAATTTTTACATGTTACATTAAATTGAAATAAAATTTAATTCATAACTTACATATTTGCTCAAAAACTATTTAAATGAATGATATACATAAGCTGTATTCTTTTTACCTATTTTAAGTGAGATTGTTCTGAGATACTCAGTTACTCAGTTGAAAGAGTGTTTTTTTTACCGTTTTGACATAAGTACTGTGCCGTGCCAAACTGAGTTTTACGTGACAAAATTATCCCCTTCCATACCCAAACTGATCATGCCGTTTTGAAATGTTACAACTGAGACAAATTGGAAAATGGCCCGGATTGGTTGATTTCAATTAAACTTATTGTCACTTATTGCAATCATTTTAATATCTACTGCACCTTAAATTTTTTATTCGTCTTTTTGAAGTTTATGTTGACATTATACAATAATAAAAAACAATTTGGTTAGTACTACCAAACTTCAAAATAATTAAATTCAAAATTCACTTACTAGTAAATTTTTGTTGTTCTTTTTACCTTATCTTTTTCTCACTTTGACTCAGTTAATCTCAGTTCGTCTCTGCTCACTTTATCTCAGTTGTGCAACTGAGATGGAAATGAAATAGGTAAAAAGAATACAGCTATAGTTTGTTACATACTGTTAACATTATGTTTCGAATTTACGATTCTCATCAGACAAACCTGAAAAAATTATTAAATTAATGGAAAAGTTATGCGATTAAATTCAATACTTGATTAAAAGCCAAATTATTTTGACTTTATGTAAAAACAAAATTATACCTAAATAGTTTTTGAACAAATATGTAAGTTATGAATTAAATTTTATTTCAATTACATGTAATATGTAAAAATTAATTTTATAAACAGTATTATCACATGTTAATAACCTTAACCATATAAGAATTATTATATAATTAAAAATTAATAGAAAAATTATCAAGTTTTTATTATATAAAAATTACATAATTATTTTTAAAACTTACTGGTTCATGCTGTTGAAGGGTATTAGAGTCTTGCGACGTAGATAAATTCATTCAATTTAAAATTTATTGGCTTAAAATCGATTTTCTCTCTTTATTTTCTTTTCCCAGGTGGTTATGTTTTTAAAAAATATACAACTTACCAAATCATCCCGATACAATTAATTTTCAAAAGGATATTTTTCGAAAATTATCTCGATGTTTTGCCATTGTATTCTGAGGAAAGACAAAATCAAAGTTTTACTCCACTCTGGTTTAAACCCGTCAAGTCAAAATCGTTTTCAAAAAACAACATGGAGTGTTTTATTTAATAAGAGAAAGATTTCTAGACTTAGATTTTTAATTTTGATTTTGTATGGATAATCTAGATTTTAAGTTATTGTTTCGAATGTTATTAAAGGGTAAAACTTTTATTAGCATACCAACCCAATACGTACCTAAAGTAATTAAATAACCCGTTCTTTTTTAGTCGTTGGCTAAAAAGCAAACAGCGCTATTTGGTTTTGATGATGCATGCGAATTTAACATACAAAAAAACTTAACTTAATTATATTTAATAGAAACTTTTTTACTTTTGTTATTCATGTTTACTATTACAAATTAGAAAAAAGCAAACGCTTATAAAGAAGCAACGAAGTTTGTTGTGTGCCAAACGACATTTAAGTATAAGTCAAATTTAATTGAATAAGAAAGAGAAATAATTTGGGCATGCATTAAATTGGGGTGTTGCTTTACTGGATTGAACGGTAAAGCTTTGATGTTCTAAAAGCTAAACCTATTTAGTATTCACAAAAATACATAGTAGGTAAAAGCTTTTTTACCATATTTTGATATGTAGGTACTACATGCATAATATAGATAATTGCATTATATTATAATGTAACTGAATATTTTTGTACATTTCGAGACTTACTTTTTATAAATATCGCATTACTTGAAATAATTAAATTTTAAAATAATTACGATATTAGAAAGAGCAGCAAAAGAAGATAATTGCGGAAATGAATATGACGAAAAGGAATAAAAAACTGATTTTACATTTTTAATAAGTAATGCATAAATAATTATTGCAATTAGAATTTACAAAACTTCGAACGTGAAATTTTGCCGAAATAATGTTACCAAAATGTATAGAAAATGTTTTATTTTAATGTTTTTATTAACACGTCTTGCTTGTGCCAATTTAAAAATTCTGATGACTAAAAAATGACTCTGTTGATTGGCTATTGTATGGTTCATTAATTTTGTTATTCATTTTTAACAATACGGGATCAATACAATTAAAAATTGCTGATCATCGATAAGTCATTGTAATTAAATAGCATGATACGAATTGAATCTTTATCCGTCACTGGCTGCGGTATCTTTCATCGAATTTATACACATAAGTGGGTGAGGGTTTTGATTTAGTTTAGAGAGTGATTCCTTAAGCCCTCTAGGAGGTGGACCACCCGAGGTGTCAGAAAATCGGATTCAAGTAGGCATTCATTATTCATAGAATCGTGACTTTAAATTATATCTTAAATCCGTTGGATATCTACAATTTTAAATATATTCGTTATATTAAAATTTCTTACATTTTAATTCCATCTAGTGTTAAAATTCCTCCAGCGTTGAATTTGTATCTCGATATAATGTGGACCAAAAAGAAAAGCTACGAATCGTGTCCGTTTATTGACACACTTAAAAATTCAAGTTTATTTTGAAAATGTGTCAATCCATCACTACGTTTCAGGGTAACAAAAGGATGGACTGCAAATTACATGGACAAATACCTAACATAAATATTTGTCTACTGTTACCTTTACAAAGGTAAATAGGTGGTCTATTTTATGCATATAACAACTTTTACCTACCTCTTGGCGTTTTTCTTCAAAATTTGTCGGCTTTGAAGTCACCTTGTGTGGGCTTCTTGAAATTAACCAACAATACAATAGTTTCGATAAAATCTAATTGATAGAAATACACTAAAAGTGGGATATTTACAAGTTCCATTGTAAAAAGATAAAAATCGGTGGCGTAAACTCGTAAACCCATGACCGCTTGGAACTGTACGATTTTTACAATGAGAAAATTTTAATTTATAAAATAATCATTGTTTAGGAACATACATACCAAATCCGATCATGCCATTCTTTTGGCGGGTATCCAGAAAACTATGCGTCGGGTTTTGGGCGTTCCAGAATGTTGCATATTATGATCATGATTCGTTTTAATTTTCAATAGAAATTCGACTGACCACAAAAATAAATTTTATAGGATCTTCCTTTTTTTCAAAAACGAAGCCGATTAGTACAATAGCACACATGCCTCCATTAGGCAGAGGTATAGCTAACGCATTTTGCGAAGGCTATTGTTACCAATTTCTAAGGTCGATTATTACAAAGAAGCTGAACAACGCTTTTGCTTACAGAAAAGTCACCAACCGAAACGATACGTCTTATTTGACCGCATTTTCTGTCTTACGAAACTATTCAAAATCACTTCAAAGTCTTTTTAAAAATAGTTGAAGAAATTTTACCACAGACTTTAACTATTTATAGATTTCTTTTACTTGCTGCTCCTGTTTCGCTTTAATTCCCAATCGCTTTCAGTTCAATCAATTTTTCTTCTAATTTGATTGATAAAGTCTTTTAAAATAAAATTAAAACTTTTAAAAGTTCGCACGACGACGAATGATTTATAGCAATCAAAAATATAAAAGAGAAAATAATAAAACAAATAAAAAAGAATATCTACCAATGGAAAATTAAAATAAATAAAATGAGAAATACAAATATACATTTTTTAAAGGTGTGCTAAGTTTTTACGTAAAACCGTCAAATTTTTTATCTATTTCAACTTATTTATAAAGCTTTCGTAAATACGATGATCAAGTTCATAAATACAGTGAATTTCTGTTCATTAGTTATAATTTCCTTGATTTAATAAAATTTACATTCTACTATTTTTTTTTTTTTCTAATAAAATTAATTTTTACATGTTATATGAAATTGAAGAATAATTTAATTCATAACTTAAATAAAATTGTTCAAAAACTATTTAAATGATTGATATAGTTTGCGACACCCTGTTATATAACCGTATGTTTCGATTTTCGGAATCTCGTCAGGCAAACCTGGAAAAATTATTAAAATGTTAGTTAGTTTGAATGTACTTGTACTTAGTTTGAATTTTGAATTTAATAGTATAACTTTTCAATCATTTCAATAATTTTTCCAGGTTTGCTGACGAGATTCTGAAAATCGAAACATACGGTTATATAGCAGAGTGTCGCAAACTAAATCATTCATTTAAATAGTTTTTGAACAATTTTATGTAAGTTATGAATTAAATTATTCTTCAATTTCATGATTGTAACATGTAAAAATTAATTGTATAAAAAAAAAATATTATCACATGTTAATAACCTTAACCATTTTATCTACTATTTTCATTGTATACTTATATACAAAAATTATTTATTTGGTGTAGTAGTATATATCATCAACATTCAATTCCTAAAATTTAAGATCCGACTTTCTTTCAACTGTTTTCTCGATTTCTCTAAAAATAACTCAAAAATGATGAAAGATATCAACAATGTTGAAAAGACCAAATTTAGACAAATGAAGTTATAAAAAACATTTTTTGTTTTAAATACTACGATATTTTCTTTCTTCGCCGTTTTCAAAATTATATTTCGTGTCTATGGAACAAGAAGTAAATTATTAATTTTACCGATATGATTATAAAATCTCTATTTGCATGTTGGACACTAAAAAACCTACCTTTCGTTTCAGTACTATTGGGCAAATTAATTGTTTTACATCCAGGATCATGAAATAAAAAAATCGATCTAGTAAAGAAAATAAAAACGTTTGAGCAAATACTTCTGCAAATGAGTCAAGCTTATGGTTGTAGTAATTTCTAAGAAAACTTTTAGCAACATCACCAGAATGAGACATCTATAATACAATGTAAATATTCTTCCTCGTTTTTTGGCGTAGGCCCAAATGATTTTAAAGGCGACTTTAAAGTGAAATTATGAACTCTAAAGCAGGGCCGTATTTAGACTAGATTTTCGGGGGGATTTTAAAAATATTAAAAAATAAATAGCTAATTTATTAAAATACAAAGGAAACTAAAATTCAAAACAAAAAATAAAAGTATAAAATACAACATGTTTAAAAAATAAAAAAAAACTACAATAAAAAACAAATATAAAATAAAAAATAGAAGGAACTCGATAAATAAATAAATACCTGAATAAAAAAATTTAAGTTCCAACTTAAACCGTCAGTCATGCTAAAATCGGCAAAATAAATGCAATTTTCGTAATTTTTTGGCAAATTTAAATTTTGTTATATTACTTTTTGAATTGTAATGTTTGAAGAAAAATGAGTAGAGAGAGGTTTTTTTTGCCAAGATGGCGGAAGCGATGAAGACCTAGATTTTGCTCCGCTGATTTTTTTAGTATAATTTTGCGCAAGTATTTTTGCAATTAAGATTTTATTTTTGAGTATTGTTATTGGAAAATTTTGTTTAAAAGTATTTTGGTCGAAAGTGGCCGCAAAAAAGTTGAAATTTTGTGAAAAGATTGTTTTTATTTAATTAAAGTAATTATTTTTTTGAGCGATTTTTCTTTATTTAAGTTTGATATTCAAAAAAAATTTTGATTTTTGTGAACTTTATTTAATGGTTGAAAATAATTTATCGAGGGAGTGACAAATTTTGATTACAGGTTGACTTCTGGGGGGCATCGCGGATAAAATTTTTTCTGTGCCATTTTAAAAGTTTTGTTTAATACGATATTTTTAATAAGTTTAAACTTATTCATATTTTAATTTTAAACTCCTTTGTAAAAAACCGTCTTTAAATAAAATTTTTTAATTTAATAAAAATCACAAACTAAATTCTTATTTTACGGATGGTAAATAATGTTGTCAAAACGAAGAACTAAATTACACCAAAATATAAGACAATTTATGGGTTTGCAATACCCACTCTAATTTATTGCGGAGGTGTTATTTTAAGCTATGTTGCTGATGATGGTCATAAAATTTATTTTTCTTTTAAAATTTTTGGTTCAAACAATTTATAGCAATTTAAAATTTTTACCATAATAGTAAGAATTAAGATAAAATATCTATTTCATTTATTTCATTATAATTATTTTTCAAAAAATCGAATATTAATTAATAGGAGTAATAACTAACAATATTAATTAAGGGGCCGCAGACTTTTACACAGTGCTGTAAATATATAGGGTTTTTTTATATTCTTCATTGTCAGTTTTTATATTTTTGCAATTTAGTAGTAGGTGTATTTAATTCAGTGTCGCCAATCGCCGGATATTAATACGAATTTCCGATTTTTTAATTTGGGATTTAGTTTATTAGAAATATCTTTAGTTTTAATTTTTTTTAATACTTCAAGTTTAATGTTTTTGTTATTAGTTGTAAAGATTGTTTTTGTTTTTTCTGATTTTTTTACGATTGCAGGCGGACTTCCAGTACTTAATAAATAATTTCAGGGGGGGGGGGTTCTAACCCCCCTCCCGTAAATACAGCCTTGCTCTGGAGTGAGTGAGAAAAACAGTAATAAAGATTATCCAAACTTTTAAAAATATGTTCTACTTTGATTGTAGTTCTATGATTTTCTTTGTACTTGAAGACTTATATTAAACAGGCACGAGTATTCAAAAAAAATCTTAAGAAAGGTACAATATAACGAGTGTATCCATATCAATGTCTTGTATTAATGCGGTTAAGAGCAGATGTTTGCTTAAAGCGGTGTCAAGTCGCCCAAAATTAAAGATATTGTAAAGATCCCTAATGATTTTAGGGTGTAACATTGATAGGCTACTTTCTGGGGCGTAACACTTACACACTGTCCAAATCCTTAGTTGGAAACTTTGTTCCAAAATATTGATTTATCACTTTTTTCAAAATTGCGCAAATCTACATCTGCTTCTATAAAACATTTTTTGTTGTAGATCTATTCATCGAATTGAAATCAAAAAATTTAACAAGTTGTTATAATTCTTTTCTATTTTGGAACTTCGGTAATTTTATGGCATTGCTCACCAAAACTAAAATTCCTTCACGTTTCTATATAAGAACGCGTTGAGGGTGTAGGTAGGAACCCGAAACAATACATAATTAACATTTATTGTGGCTACGGTTTTACCTATGTGACTTGGCAATATTGTTATAAAATAACCGTGAATTAATGAAGGTTAGTTTATTTTGCAAGCGAAACGGACGTCTGGAGTTCAAATACTATATATTTATGTCTTTGTGTAAATTAACCATTTTGCACGAGAAGAAGAGATCATGATTTAATGTTAATAATTATTTGAACTGATTGGAAACTTTAACTTTTAAACTTGATATTTCCAAGAATGTTTTTAAATGATATTTGAATTATCAGAAAGTTTACGATATAACATTTTAAAATTTAAAGCAAATAATGTAGGTGCAGTCACGATTATTGTGCATTTGCTAGAGGCTAAAGATGCTCTCAATTAGATGCGCTATAACACGGTCACGAAGAACATTTTACGTGGGAGAGAACTATAGCACATAAATTTGGCAATTTTTATAACATCGAGTCAATAACCTTTAGAAAATAAAAGTAAAATAAATATTTAGAAAATCAACAAGAATGATTTTGGACAATTACGATCGAGTACAACTCGAAAACTGTGCATCGTAATTAACTCGCCGATTAGTTAGTGGTATTTTTAAATGTATTTTATACGTGACACGAGCGTTAAATGCTATACCGAGTACTTAATATTATATTAAAGTATTTAGTAAATAAATAAATTATTATAATTAAATATTTTGAGCTAAAATCAACTCGATAAATTATGATTATGGTTAATTCTGTTAAATTCAAACTTAAATATTATATTACGTTCATTTTAGTTAGTTAACTTTTGAATATTCACTTGTAATTGTAATCAAGGTAATAATTTCTGTTTTAAATTATTTTAGTTGCAAACACACATAAAATTTTCTTTCTATAATAAAAATCAAATTAACTAATGGATTTTTATTTAAGTTTGCTTTTTTACAAAATGTCAAGGGTACTTAAAGCGTTATCTCGAGAAGGGCTTTTTTTAATCCGCAAGCATGAAGTAGTCTCCCGTCTAGACGAAAATTTGAAAAATTTTACAAGTGACTAATTTTAGTTTATTGAGACTTGATTTACAAGCTTACAAATTATTACTAAGTCATAAAGAATTATTACTTTATTTATTACTACCCTTATTTTATTTAACTTTATTACTTCTTAGTCAAATTATAGTTGTAAAATAAATTTTAAAAATGTGGCTTACATATTTAATATATAAAATAATTTAAAACCAATTATTTAGTTCATTCATAAATTAATTGTATTTTAGCTATAAAACTTAGCAAAAAAACAAATATAATCCAAATCGTGCAAAATAAGTCTAACAGATTCAAACCGGAACAGGGACAAATTTGTCATAAAAGGTTCCAAAAATCACAGAATCTTAAATTGACTGTTTGACAAAAAAGAGCATATCAACATTAAAGTAAATAAAATTCTGCATAACAATATAAAAAAATGGTTTTTGTAGTCTTTCCAGTTTTCGAGCTAGCTCTTCATAAAATACTGATTTTGATCGATTTTTACTCAAAAAAAAAAATTATTTTCAGTTTTTAATAAAGGTTCTTTTTATTCATCTGAGGTCAGATAAGTAAAACTAAACTCAATTATATGTAAATCTATGTATAAAATAACTTTGTAGCTATAGTACAGCCTAGCTTTCAAACTTGATCTTTTTTGACCTATTTTTGCCATTATGTAAATTTTGGTACATAGATCAATTTCAGTGCATCTCTGCAATGTTAACATTATCTAAAATGTGAAAAACTCAATTTCATATCTAGAAAAAGAAAAGAAATTGAGTAGTAAATTTAACAGTTACAGGCAGGGCCGTATTTAGATTAAATTTGGGAGAAGGGTTTAAAAAAATTACAAAATAAATAGCTAATTTATTAAAATACAAGAAAAGTTTTTCTAAATTTAAATTTTGTTATATTAATATTTGAAATGTAATGTTTTGAGAAAAGTGAGTAGAGGGAGTTTTTTTTGCCAAGATGGCGGAAACGATAGAGGTCTATATTTTGCTCCGCTGATTTTTTGAGTATAATTTTGTGCAAATATTTTTACAATTAAGATTTTATTTCTTAATATCGCTATTAGTTTGAAAGCTGTTTGAAAGTATTTTGTCGAAAGTTACCGCAAAAAAATTGAAATTTTGTGAAAAAAATTGTTTTTATTTAATTAAAATAATTATTTTTTTGCGCAATTCTTCTTTATTTGAGTTCGATATTCAGAGAAAATTTCGATTTTTATGAACTCTATTTAATGGTTGAAAATAATTTGTTGAAGGAGCGACAAATTTTGATTACAAGTTGACTTCTGGGATAAAATTTTGTTTATACCATTTTAAAAGTTTTGTTTACTACGATATTTTTAATAAGTTTAAACTTATTCATATTTTAATTTTAAACTCTCATGTAAAAAACCGTTTTTAAATAAAATTTTTTAATTTTATAATTTGAATAAAAATCACAAACTAAATTCTTAGTTTACCTCAAAAATTTAATAAACAGCCTAAAAAGGTTCAAAAACATTAAGCTAAAAAAATTACAGCTGGGACCCTAATATAGATACAAAATAGTTCTATACGCAGATTTACGAATAATTTTTTATTTTTACAAACACTTTTGCGTCGGATGATCAGAAAAAAACTCTACATCTCTAAGAAAAACTGCATTTGATCTTAAAAAAGTTACTCTGCATAGAACCTACGTAAGAAGCTCGTTGAGAATGATGAAGAAAGTTCACTGTCAAAATCAGAATTCCTTAAGAAAAGAAACAAAAGATTCATAAACTATGACAATTCTAAATTATCAATAAACAATAATAAAAAAATAATTTCTTTAAAGGGGAAATAATAAATCTACTATGTAATTTTCTATATTCTATCGACTATCCCTCAATTCCGTTTTCACTTTATGCAATACAAATAAAAAAAAATTTTAATTTCAAGAAATACAAAAATTTTTAATATCTCTTTAGTTGACCTTTAAAACTAGAATAATTTATTAATATAATAGTTGAGATATGGGTCATTTTAATCTACCAAGTAGATAAATTTTTAAGTAAATAACATCGCAATAATACACCGGTAGTCAGAGCCGTCTTGAGGAACAAAAAAAGAATTATCAATTTCAAAAAAGCCTTAACGAATAATCCTGACTACCGGTGTCTTATTGCGATGTTATTTATTAAGAAATTTATCTACTTAGTAGATTTTAGATTTTAGCTTTTTTAAGAGGCTTACTTTTTTATTATTGTTGAATTTTTTTATTCTTTATTTTTTGGGTCAGTAGTTTTTTAAATTCCTAATTTTATTTTATTTTGTAAATGTTACTCAAATACCCAAATTTGTATAATTGTAAGAATTTTTAGTGGCAGGCTAACAAATTTCTGAATTTGTAACAACTACTAAAGAATCATAATCTGCGACTTTGAATGTCTCCTGCGTCTAAACTAAAAAATAAATATTATGCGCTAGAAAAAAATGAAATATGTGCATACGTATGCGCTAAAAAATAGTAAAATATGCGGTATAATATGCAGTAAAAATTAGGATAATATTATACAAAATTTATAAAAAATTGTGCTTAATCTTAAAATGACAAATAAAGAAAGTTGTAACTGTTAACATTTATTGAAGAAACAAAAACAATATTAAAAATAAAGAATAAACTTTGGAAAATCGAAATAGTACATTATGCAACAAGAGGATAAAGTGACCAATTTTTGACCAAAGGGTCACGGTTTGTTTGCATAAGGCTTTAGCCGAAGGCAGCAATTATACCCTCAGGTTAAAAGTCACTTTATCCCCGAGGAGCATATACTATTTTTTGCAATTGCGAAAGGTAAAGTAGAAAATCCACCAATTATGAAACTTAAAGCAAAAGTTTTAATTTTTTAAATCAAATCTTTTCTAGTAGTCATGTTACGAGTTTAGTAAAACTTGGTTTAATTTATAAACGATGTTTAAAAACGTAGGTGTTTTTAAATTATTTTAATACCAACATACAAATTACTGCTAAACTAGTAAAATTAAACAGTAATTTGTATGGTTGGTTTAAAAATAATTTAAAAACACCTACGTTTTTAAACGTTGGTTATAAATTAAACCAAGTTTTACTAAACTCGAAATTAAACTCACACTGTACAAGTGGCCCGAAATCAACAAAATATCCAATTATATGTTCTTAAACCTAAAATATGCGAGTTTGTCTAAAAAGTAACGAAATATGCAAATTATTCGACAAAAACTTTTATATTTGACATGTAGGTAATATGAAACAAATTTTTGGCGAATCAAAATTACGATATGCACTTTCCAAACAAATATGCAAGAGCCTAAAGTTCCGAGCCCTGATTATAATGCTTTAGTAATTTTTTAAAAAAAGATTTTAAAATCCTACAACATTGTTTCCATGAATTTTATCGGTTATTTGTTTTAGGTCGGCAGTTAAAAATAGTTTTACCCGACAGGAATAACTGGCAGATTTTTACTAAAACAAAGAAGTTAGCACAATTTTAATTGCGAGTACTCATTCGCCTTAACAATACTTCAGTAATTGAACTGATTTCGTTAATGATCAAACAATAACTTTTAGAATTGTAAACTTCCTTTCACCTCTTGTAAAATTCATAAAATTTTTATGAGAAAAGAGTAAACTAATAAAAAAGGTTTTAAATCCGCGCCTTGTGTGGTATTCGAAAAATTTTCCTAATTTTTCTAATACATACAGCAAAACCACTTTATGCTCTTGATTAATTCTTCTTCTAAATTTAAAAAATTTTGAGTAGAGAAAGCAATAGTCGATATTTTTAGGTACATTTTATCTACAATCATTTCATATTATATTTTATATAGAATGCGGACTTCGAACTCGACAGTAGGGCCCTACCTACACCTATTCACAAAAATTTAGCGATACCTAATAGTAAACATATTTTTAAAAATAAACCTATTTGAATAATAAAAATAAATTAAATATGTAAATATGAGCACAATATAACATTATAGCGTTAGCATCCCAGCGGGGAATTGAACAATTTGTCTAGGACCCCTGTGTCCTACAAGCATTTAAAAACCTTTTATTAACTTCTAAACCGTGCAAGAATCTAACCAAGAAATTTATTAGTTTATTATTTTACATTCTTTATCAACATAATTATTGTCGATTTAACTACAATAATCAAATCTTTCGATTTAAAATTATTTTTCCACAAACGTCAAAAAATTTGACTTAATTGTACAAATTTTTATGAAAGTAATTGTTTTACTTTACTATCGCCCTTTGTAAAAGTAATGTTAATATTTAACTAACAATATATATTATTACATTATAAAATAATATTATAAAATAATGCGAACATTTTTGAGAGGCTAATCTGCAATATTTATTCGTCTGTTCATAAACAGTAAACCTCAGATATGGAATTAATTTCGAGTTGGGTACTATTTTTCCCAGGATGTTTATACAGGACTTATCCCTTTTGGGTTAACTCATATTTAAGTTTCATATTCTTTTTAATATGTTCGCACAAATAAGTTACCCCTTAAAGTGCTTCAACCTTCATACGACTATGATTTCCTGGTTTTCAGTTTGGATTAACTTAAAGTAACACATTTTTATAAACTTTTTGATTTAAATAATTTTTATATCAAATTGGAATAGCAAATTGTAATAGTCCGAATTTTTGTAATCACATTTTTTAAATTAATTTAAAATTGTTTTGTAAACCCCTACAGTAATTATTTTATATCGGCGCTATTGTGAACATGTGTTCAAACGTCAAAATTTGAAGGTTACATTTTTAAGTTTCATTTTAATTTTAAATGCGTTTATTATTATAAAATGGTTAGAATTTTTAATAATTATGAAAATAAAAAAATAATCCTTCGGAATTCTTTTCATTGTGTAAATTATTATCATTTTTCATTGATCAAATTTTTATTCAAGTTAGTTTCCATGGTTATATAAATTTGTTTACAAATGGTGGTAATTTTATTCGAAAGTGTCGTCTTTTGAGCGTTTCCAAATTTTCAACCGAAAATGTCTACTGAAGGAAGCGAAAATTGCGACGAATCGGCGCAACGAATCACAACTGCCAAGAAAATTTGCTATTCTTTGCAAGGCGAAGATAAAGGTGCACGTAAACGAGCCTTGATTGAGTTGCAGGAGCACTTATCGCAAAAAGATACGAGTTTTACAGACCAAGAACTACAAATAATTTTCAATGAAACTCATATGTACACTCTGAACGCTTTTCGAGATAAAGCCGAAGCTGTCCGTAGTCAAGCAATTAAATTTATGACATTTTTCTTAATAGAAAAATTGCCTAAAAATGATTACTACTTAACATATATTTTTCCTGTATTGGTTGAACGAATTGGGACAGTAGAACTAATAGAAGAATCTGAGGAAGTTCGGTTAGAAGTGCTAATATTTTTACAAGCAATAATTTTAAAATATTTTAATTCGATACAATTGAAACCATTTTTAAATGATTGTATTATAATTTTGTCGGAGACTGTAAAAGATAAACATCCCGAAGTAAAAGAGCTCAGTTGCAAGTGTGTTACAAATTTAGCCCAAGCCCTACCACGAGATTTTCATACGCAGGCGGAGAGTTTAGTTAAACCAGTTTTATCGGTTTTTGGATACCAACGCTATAAAATAAGAGTTGAAGCTGTTAAATGCATGGGTATGTATGTTTAATTATTATTTAATCCACTTTATTATGTATTATTGAACAGGTGACATTGTAATGAATAGCAAATACCCTGCACTTGAAGAAGCTGTTGGTCCTATGGCAGAAAGGTTGTTCGATCAGATTCCAGCAGTGCGACAAGCGGTGATTACGGTGGCAACTCGTTGGTTACTAAACTACGTGGATCGTTATTCATTCTTTCAAAAACTTTTACCGCTGCTATTGACAGGGTATGTTTTCTTTAAAAACACTCTAAATAATTTTTATGATTATTTTTGTAAATAGAATTAATGATGAAGTTCTTGAAACACGAGAAATGGCACATCAATATTGGTTAACAGTCGGTTTACAATATGAACGTGAAAATGAAAATGATTTAAAAGACCAATTAGATTTTTTAACAAAACCGCCTAAATATTATCCTGAAAATTGTAAGTTCAATTTTAAGAAAAGGCAACAACTTACTTCTTGTTTGTAGTGAAACGTCCAAACTTAGGTTGTCGGGTTTTGGTTCAAAGAAATGTTGGAAAAATTGCTCCAGCTTTAGCACGTGAATTAGGTAGTTGGCAAAATGACGTGAGAGTTAGATGTAGTCAACTTCTATGTGCCATTGCTCTCTACGCAGAGGAAGGATTAACTCAACACTTACAACAACTTCTTTGTGCTATGTATACAGCAGCACGCGATGATGACCAAAGAGTTGTTTTAAATGTGGGTTACAACTTGTAAAATCGTAAATTTCTACTTAATATTTTTTTAATACAGATAATTCAAGCCAGTAAATTAATTGGTATATTTGTAACACCTAATGTGTGGCTCAAATTAATTCTACCTGCAATAGAAGATGGTGCACATTTTGGGCATTTAACTGTTCTGGGTAGCTTAATTGAGGGTTCTCCGAAAGAATATATCTTGCCACATTTGGAAGAAATATGCAAATTATTGTCAGATTCAGAAGTGTGTCGAAGTCGTAAGGTCGTGTTCTTATTTTGACCTTCTTAAATCATTACTTAAAAATTTGATTTTGTACAGGCTAAATACCAATCGGAATTAATTAAATGTGTAGATGCTATATTGCCGAAATGCGATCCGGGAATGTATGACTTGGGAGAACATATCTTCACGATAATAGTCACCACAGTTTCTCTGTTAGATCAGCAACTTACACATGAAATTAATTTAAGTTTATTAGATAAGTTGTATGCAACTTTAGGTCTCAACTCCCGGTACGATGTTTGGAGCAAGTACACCAAAAATTTATTAACAACAATTAACCGTGAGCCAATGGCTTGGTGTACGGTAACCGAGGAAAGGTGCATTTTTGAAACAATACTTATCGAGTCAGGTAAATATCCTTTTTCTTTATTATCAAATATCTTCCATACACAATATTTTAGGGGCAGCAATTGGAGAAAATTTGCCTGTAATCGGAGAAATTTTAGGAAAAACTTTAAATGTTGAAGCCGATCCTGAATCACGACTTAAAACTTTTATTGCTTTATCCATAACTCTTGACAAAAAAGATGAAGCTTTCAAAAATTCGGAGAACTTAAAAGAATTTTTGCAAAAGTTGTTAACGGGTAGGTTTTAAATTTTTAATTGGTGTAATTTAAAAAAATGTCTTGTAGATATTCTAGTACCAACACTAGTTTGGCATGCTGGCCGTATTGCCGAATCCATGCGAACAGTTGCAGTTTCTTGCCTCTGCAGTGCATTAAATCCAGGCGATTGTGTCAACCTTTTTTCAAATTCACAAGTTTTCCGACCATTTTTTGATAATTTGGTGAATCTTCTTATTTCTCTGGTGGAAGATGCTTCTTCAAAAAGCAGGCAGTTAGCTTTGGAAGCTTTAACACTACTTAAAGACACTGCTTTAAGACACAACTGTTGGTACATTGAAGATCTTGTTAAAATTTATCCAGGTGATTATTTGTCTAAAATTTGGTAAAAATAATCTCGTTTTTAAATTTAGAAATCATGAAAAGACTTGATGATCCAACTGACAGTGTCAGAGTAACCGGTATCAAAGCATTACGTATTATTTTTGAAAATTGCCCTGCTGAATTTACTAAAGCAAATTATTCTGGTCATCACAAGCTCATAATTGATACCCTCTTGACACATTTTGATGATGACGATGTAAATTTGCAATGTCTAATTGCAGGTAAGAATTTGGTTGGGAAATCGCAAACCAAAAAAAGAACCAATTTTTGTTGTAGAATGTTTGGAAGAGATGGTGAATGTGGGTGGAAAACAAACGTTGGTTGACAAACTTAACCAACAGAAGGCTATGTTAAGAAACCAAACTGGTTTGGTAAACATTTTCAATCGTTTAAATGTTGTTACATAATTTTTTTAAACAAAAGTTTGCATTATTCTGTAATTCGTTATTTTTTTTAATTTGTAAGTTTTAATATAACAAATTTTGATTTCAAGTTTCATGTTTAATTCCCAACAAGCCTTTTAGTTCAAATCTATTTTTGATTGTGTATATCATTCCCAGTGATTTTGCCATTCTTGGTACAAACTGGAAGCGTTATTTCCATTACGTTTCCGAAATAGAAAAACAGCACTTAAAGCCATATCTGAAGTGAAATTGAAACAATTGATTTTTAATCGTGTTTACAACTGACTAAGAAAATAAATTTGACTAAATCAACTGAGTAAAAAATAAATAAATCTATTTTGTGGTGATATAAAAATACAAAACTAGAATTTATTTAAAAGTTAAGTTGTTACATACTTCGTTAATTACAAAATAGTTAAAAGGTACTTAAAATGACTGATCAAGATATTTTGGTATTACGTACAACTAATTTACAATTAAAATATAAATTTTTTTATAGCTCTTGCAAAAATTTATTAAACCTTATTATTTAAAACCTGAGTAATTAGACTATTTTATATTACAAACAGTATAAAAGTGGACGTTACTTTGCACCGCAATTATAAAATAAGTTTTATAAAATTTTAAAATAATTTTTCACAAATTCCTAAATAGTGTTTAATTAATTTTCTATTAAGGGTATAATTAAGGCATTGGTCTGATTTTTTTTTAAATCGACATACATAAAAGGCTGTGATCAGGGACAGGTACAATATTCAGCCCGTTATTCACAAAAATCACTTTCAAAGCGAATTACAAATATTTAATGGTAACTTTCACATTATTATTACCCATTATAATAATAATAACCCATTAATAATTTTATCTTGCATATTTAAACATCCTTTAGGATTTGTTCATGAAAACACAGTTTATATCACTAACTTTGTGACAATTTCTAAAAGTTCCATTTACAAACCAGCCCTTGTCAACTAATATAATTTATACAAAACTTTCTTTAAATACCCTATACCCGTCAATAAAACTAGACAATCTGTTGGACTATAAGTTAACTAGTAGATAAACTAAATTTTAGAAAGGATTCGTTACCTTCTAAAATTAGAAGTTAAGACAAGATAATTATAAAATTCGTTATTACTCTGCGTCTCTAAAATAAAGAGACAAAAGTAACCCTGTGATTCTTAGTAGATTTTTCTCTTACCATAAAATTAATAAATATATTTATTTTCTCAAAAATTAATATTTTGTATGCAAAATTTTAAATATTATTGACGAGCACTCCGTTCAGTTTCTACTATACATTCCCTCACTAATATTCTTGCATGTACAATGGCTCTTTTTAATCGTTCACCGGCACTACGACTACCTGCATAAGTTGGTCGCACCTCGCGTCCTATTTCTTCTATTACATTCAACAATTGTCCATATTTTGGTTGACCCGATTGCTGATTTTGAGGAGTTTTTGGTGGAATCATTGGAACGGCAGTAACCGTAACATCACTTAACTTTGATTCCATAGCCTGAATGTCCACTGGTTCCATCTTTAATCTAGAAATTAATTAGAACAAATAATTGGTTAATCAAAACAAACTGGAATAGGTATAATAATATTATGTTATGATAAGAAATTTTGTTTTTATAGTGTTCTAATTTATCAACACGAAGTTGCTATAATTACGTAACTTGTAATTTGTTGTTTTTAATTATTTTTCTTACCTTGAATTTTAACAGCAACACAACAACTTAATAATAATTACTAAACTGTGTTGATAAACACGTGAGTTATAATACTTGACCCCTTATAGTAATTTGCAGGTAAAGTTGGTACTTCTTATCTCATGTAAAAATTAAACGAGGGACGTCTGTAAAAATTCTTAAATCTATATTTGGTGTTATGAATTATGATTTCCGTATGACTTCTTATACGAGGGGTTCCAAATAAATAACATCTGTTCTACCAGTGCTTTTCAAACAGTGGAATTATTTAATTAAGGCAGCTGTTACGAACCAGTTTTTTAATTAAATTTAATGTCTTTTCTCACATTAGCTTTATGAATTTTAAAAGTTGTAACTAATAATGGGCAAACAAGCGATGCAGGGGATGAATTTCGATTGAAGGTTTGAGAAGCTCTGTTGAAACGTAAACGAACATAACCCAACTTTTACCTACCTATAGGACAGCTACAAAATCAGTGAAATGTCGAAACAAGAATCTATTTCTACCATCACCGTAGAAACATTAATTTTAATCTTGAATAGAATTTTAGATGAACTGCAAACGCCTAGCAATGTTCAAAAATTGGAAGAAGCAAGAGACAATGTTGGAAATGAAATGCTAAAAATGATGCAGTATCTTTTTCCCATAGTCATGCAAATTCAAATGGAAATCATTAAAGACTATGGTTTTCCTGAAGGTAGAGAAGGGATTATTAAGTTTGCTCAACTTTTAAGAAATATGGAACGGGATGATGCAGAAATTTCTCGACTTCACAATCTAATCAAATCGCACTACTTGCCTCCAGTTAATGTTAATACTTGCAGCGAATTGCCAAGTAACGATAGAATTACTAATAGTTAAATAATATATTATATACCATGAAGTTATTGTTAGTCTGTATTGTTTCGATACGTTTTCATTGTAAATTTTTTTTTATTCACGGACAATAAATTTATATATTATAACACTTTTATCAAAAATGATCTTGCTAGAACTAGAATGTAGAACCTGCATACAAGGTTCTGCAACAAATTTTGGTTGAATTTTACGATTCCACACATTTTGAACAATTGCAATTTAAATAAGTAGAAGCTCGATAACGTGAACAGCAAAAGTTAATGGTTGTTAATGTTATGTATTAAATATCTTGATGTCTACCACCCACTTCTTATCACTTGTACATGATTAAATATAAAATAAAGGTACCCGTGTTTAAATAAAAGAAATGCTCATCTACATAATTATAAGAAATTCGTCTAATTGTCGACAAAATACAAGGTGGTGATGACATTGTAATTTTTATTTCATGATGTTAGTAATTCTTTTCATTACACAAAACGCTAGTTTTTCTACACCCCCGTTATGCTGGCCACTCACACTACGGTCTACCGGAAATGTTACCTGTGCAGGTTTACCGGAATGGTGAATGGGGACGTTCGGTGTACCGGAGCGGTCTTCAGTTCATTTCGCGATGGCATCGATTGAAGACCATGACGCATTGGCATTGATAGGCCAGTGCCTTCTTTTTCTAGTAGAAAACAACTGACACGACCTGCGCAGGTGACCGGAGTACATGCACACACGTACAGGTGTACCGTACGGTGTCGATGAAAAATATTAATTTTCGAATTTGCTCCGGTCGCCTGTACAGGTTAAAAAACCTGCACAGGTCCGTTGCCATAAACGCTTCGGTCTACCTGCGCAGGTACACCTGTACAGGTAGACCTCTCCGGTAAACCGTAGTGTGAGTGGCCAGCATTAGTGTGAACACTTGTGCTAGTTTGACATGCCTTTGGATTTTTGTGTTCACAGAATCGAGCTTCTACTCTATGATTCATAATCTGTGTACCAAGACCTATCATAATTTACCAATGCATTTTGCAACACAACTTGGGATTCTCCTTAAATTATCAGCATTGGTATCGAACAAGCATGCGATTGAATTCAAATTAGCAAATATAATACAGTAACGTTACTTACTGCGATAGTTTGTGCAATACTTATCAAGATAAAAAACTTGTTCTGACTGGTAAGTCTTGGTACATAGAATTTAATTCTGTGTAGTTCTGTAATAAAAATTCTGTTAAAATAATAATTCTACAAATGTACAACGTCTGCACTTTGAAGTATCGGGTATATACAAAATGATTTAAAATACATATATTTAAGAAATCATATGGAGAGATTCCGATTCCGACGTGTAACATTGATAGATTGGGTACCGGATAATCGATCCATACTCCAGCACACTGCGGATATAAGCATAATACAGATGTTTGATTATAATTGTGGTGTTCATATCTTTTCGGCTACAAATTATAAAACCCAAAGTTTTCATAACTCGCGACGTCATATCAAGCTCGTGCTCCACAAAACTCAAATCAGTATCAAATGTAATGCCCAGATCTCTACAAACAGTACAACGATTAACATATTCACTGAAAAAATTATAATTGTGGAAAAAGGGTTCTTAGATCTAGAGAAACTTAACACTTTCAAGTTTTTTAAGTCGGCAGTTCTTAGTGCGGATTTACAATGAACACAAGCATAAGACATATAAATACAAATAAAAGCTTAATCAAGTATTGAATAATGGTAACGTTATTTTGCTATTTATAGAAAACCATTCTACGCAGCTTGATTTTAACTTTACCCGAGCTTTATTTGTATTTATATTTCGTATGTTCATTATGTTGTTGGCAAAGAATATTAGGGGGTTTTAATATGATTATAAAATATAAGCTCATCTATAGCTGTTTTTTCATATTACATCACTTACGGGATTGTTTAAAAAGTAGGATAAATGATAAATCGTTGCTTCGTTGAAAACACAATGTGCTAGGATTGCACCTGTAAAAAGACAATTGAATTATCTCTGGTTATACCCAAATAATAAAAATGTTTTACATGTATATTTCTATTTTTGCAATATAAATGTAATTAAAATAGCTATTACAATTCAATAACAACCTCTAACCCAATAACAAACCAATTTTCCATAAAATCAATCGTCTTTATACAATACTCACTATCTAAATAATAATACTATTTACAATGCATCTATTATTTTATTGTTGTAAAATATTGTTACTGCAAAATGCAAATTTAATATTTACACACAAAAATGAACTTTATAAATAACTAAATATTACTACAAAAAATGAACATAAACAATTTCATTTCCTTTAACATACTTGAGAATAAATTGGACACAATAAATAATAATTTACAAGCATGCACATCAAAATTTTTATTTTTTATTATCTTACAATTAAGGTGTTAGTATAAAATACGAATCATTAGTAGAACACAATTTTTGCCACCAACAAAAACAGTGAAATGGGATAGTGAGTCCATAAGGCCCCTTATTTTCATGGATGCGAATTCTTTTCAATTGTGGCAAAATTAAATCCCATATAAAGGATAACAACAGCAAAACAAGTTAAATTCAAACTTCACATTCAAAAATTAGAAAAGTAGTTAAAAACGGTATAGAAAAATTTGATCTAATCTAGCTAGCTACAGCTAGGGCGTCATCAGTCTGTTAAAAACGACGGGACACGTTTATTTATTTTTTAATTAAATACAATTTTGTAATATAAAAAATATAAAATTTTCACCACACATAAAATTGCTTAACTATGACATTTATACCTTCAGATTTTTTGGTACCAAGTTGAGCAGTAATCAAACACTTATAAAAAGTGCAAAAGGATCACAACTGATTTGTCTTGTTTTTAAAATAAATCTCATATTTTTGATCGATGTTTGGAGGTAAACGATTAAAAATCAACTTTGCAAGGCCTTTGTACTTTCTGAAGGTTTAAAAAATGTTCCACAAATGAACCATTTCATGACACACCAAGCTTAACAAGTTGATCGTGAGTGAATGTAAAAGGTTTAAAATAAATAAATAAAATATGTAAAATATCTTTATGTACAATAATTTTTTAATTCAAACCATTATCCATTATTCACAATGTCTTGTTATAGAAATTTAAAAACTTTGTCTCTAAACTGAAGAATGCACAAACATAATTTTTGATATCTACATAGGTGAGGATGCAAAGCTATTTGAAAGTGCATTCCCCAGTTCCTAATAGAAATTTTAAATATTTTATAATAAATAATTACAACGTAAAATGCATTGCTGATTGATTACTGCTCAACTCAAACTACCAGCATTAAAAATTCATTGCAATTTTATAAAAAAAAAATTACTAACGAATCATGTCTAAACATTTTAACAGTTAAGAAGAAAGTGTGAGCAAAATAGATTAATCAATCGTCTTAATATCGTTTATAAAGAAGTAGGTGTAGTCGAGATAATTTACAACAAATTCTGTATCTCATTCATTTTATACAAATATTTACTGTTTAAACTCTTAAATTAACATTTCAATGTAAATATTTCCTTCGCAATTTATAACTGGTAAAATTAATTTACTTCTTATAAATTTCACATTTATAATTGTTAATTTAAAAGTTAATATTTACTTAATAGTAAAGAAAATCTTTTATACAATAATATAGTACCATTCTGCATTTATTTTACTTATAAAATTACATCAAAGTCAAAAAGTGCAACACAATAATAGTTTGCACTATTATTGAAGCAAAAAATAATAATAAAATATATAAATTATTGTAAACAATGCGATGTTGGTGTTAGTGTTCGTAAATACATTTTAATGCCAATAAAACACTAAAAATCTGCAATACAATAGAAAAATTTGTTGTGAACCTAAACTCACAAATGCAAATTATCCTAACTGTTACAACAGAAACGGATTTCCTGGCTCTTTTTCTGATTTCATCCATGAGGAAGCATCATTACTAACCGGTGCCCAGGGATCGTTGTTTGCTTGATTGGTTGTTCCAAATTGCACATTGTTGGAACCGTAATTACCGTATGTTGTTGGTGGTTGAAAACCAATTGGATTAGGTGCATGCACAGGCGTTGAACTTGTTCCACTTTGTAATCCACCAAAAGGAGCCTGCTTTATTTGATTTATTGTTGGTTTTGGAGGTTGAGGATCCGAAAAAGGGTTTGGATTTGCAGCATTTGCATTGTTTGTAGGTTTACCTAATAAAAGCAAATTTGTAATTGCTATTCAAAAAACTTGAAAAATAATAATACTTACTTGCCATAACTAAATTATCTAAATTAACCAATGCTGCGTTATCACCCAGAAACGAATGGGGTGTCTTCTTTGTTGCTCCAGTTGATGGACTAGGACCACTACTAGGTAGCGATTCTCCTAGAAGATTGAATTCAAAAGGATCCGGTGTGTTATTATTACTGCTAACACCATTTGTTTTAGGTGAACTACGATTTCTATTTGTAATCACATCAAATTCATCCAAATCCGTTGAAGAATGAGGACTGGTTGGTGACCATGGATCACTACGTACGGTAGGTGGAGATGCAATAGGACCAGGAGTCACCGTTTTCGGTTGCCACGGATCAGGCTTTGGTGGTATTGGAGCAGATGATGGTGGTAACCACGGATCATCTTGGGGCAAATTTTGAATTGGAGTTGGTGAAGATATTATACTTCCCTGCCAAGCATCTGCCTATATAAAAATAATCGCACAATTAAAAGAAAGAAAATTATTAATTTTTAAAACTTACATGAGGTCTCGGTGGCGGTTGTGGTGCCGTCCAAGGATCCGTAGGACTAGAATCGTTGCTTAAACTGACATCTAACAAATCTAATAAATGACTCTTAGGTTTAACATCTGGTTCCCTAAAAATGACAGGTTTTTTACACATCCAAGAACAAAATACCAAACGGCTTACTTAAAATCTTGCTGACTTTGACTAAGAGCTAACTGCAGTCTTACATCATCGGAACGCTTTTTTTGTTCCTCTTGTTCTGCTTCCTCTCTTGACATAGCCAAGGCCAACTGTAATTGCAATTCCTCTTCGCCTGCAGTTTGTGGTCTTGCAAATTCTAGCTCTTTGGGAAGCTCGGCTAAAAAAATTACAAAATATGTTAATTTGAAAAATCTGAAGTTGCTGTCAAGTACCTGACTCGTGACTGGAATTCCATCCACTTCCACTACCGAGACTACCACCACTTCCACCAAAAGCAGGAAATCTGGGGCTACTAGGCGTATCCAAACCACCATCACTGCCAAATCCACTGGACGTCTGTGCAAATCTTTCCTTTGCTTTTAAAGCTCTTGCTCGTTCGTTTTTCAACTTTTCTTCGTCTTTCAATAAAATCACCAACTGTTTGGCTTTTTCTCTTACATTTTGCCCTTGATCTTTACCTATAAAATAAACATTTGTAATTTGCCAAAACATTTAAAGAATGTAACAAACTTTCACCTTCTTCTAGGTACTGAAAATCCTTCAGGGTTTGTATAGCAAAAATGTTTTCTTTACACTGTTGTCCAACTTTTTCTGATCCTGTCTTGATGAGGTACTCTAAGAGCACGAGTGCTTTATAAACATGTCGCCAGTTACGTCCATGATCGTTTAGTCGTTTCCAAATCATTTGCATAATTTCGCTAAACGCGATCATGTTGTAAGTTAAGTCGGCAATTTCTGCCATAAGCGTACTACTGGGACCCCACGGGTCATTGGACGTCGCCTCACGTACCTTTTTTTGAGCATCTGAATAATTATGTGCAATGTTTTTTAAATTTCTACGAAGTCCTGCCACGTTAACTTGCATATCGTCAAAAAATCATCTAAAAAATGAATTTGCAAATTATAAAAACAGAATTTAGATACAAATTTTATGATAAGATAAAAATACACTTCAATGACATTGTGATGTAAACGACACTTGTTTGGTTTTTAAATAAATGCTATAAGAAAGATAACTTTTTCCTGACAAACATTCAAACTATTTGCTAGATAGGATTGTTTACTGAAATAGGAGAATTTTAATTTATTGTTATAATTAACCATGATGTGTTAACAATAATATATAACTATTATTATGTTGGTGTCAGTCTATACAATTTTCCGATTATATTTTCAAACTGGTGTCCAATTGGCATAGACGGTTTCTCAAAATTTTTAACAACGAAAAGATATTTCAGCAAGAAGAACGAGTATGGACCTGCCGTTATTAAAAGGCTGTTGGTTAGAAAAATAAACCTTTAATAAGGTAAAAAAAGAAGATGAGGTTATACACAAGGTTGTTTCTCATCTTTCTCTAATTTCTTAAATACAGGTTTACTTACAAGGACGTTCAAATTATATTTTCAATAAATCAAGACAATTTAATATCTTAATAATATCGTGACAATTACTCCACCGATTTATTGTTAAAAGCTTTTGGATGGTAAATACTATGAAACAGAGGTTCTCAATAATTGTATCTAATATACTGATACATCATCAAACTTTCATTATAATGTATATGAACCATGATTACGTTAAGAATATGGTATAGCTACTTTAGTGTTAAATTGAGGAAGTAGATATGCAAACTTTAAGGTTTTGATCTCTGATTTAAATAATCGATAGTTTCCACCAGTTTTTAATGTGTTTATGCAAACTAGCAAATACTACAATCTCTAAGTGTGTCGACTACTAAGCCAAGATCCCTGGTTCGAGTCCGATTTCAGTAGTAAAATGTAAGTGAACAGCTCAAAAAGAGAATTAAATGTGCGTATAAAAAATTTCTAAAATCTATCTCTTCTTCGGCTTAGACCAATAGTCAATCGATTCTTTGAAATAAATTATGGCATAAAATTATTCATCATAAGAATATGCATCTTTCTTAAATGTACAATCAACGTTTACAGTAAAAACAAGAAGCAATCTTGAAGCATTGTTTTTAAGCATTTCAATCTATGCAATCGTTTAATATTTTTATCAGAAATAAACAAAGGAAGTTTCCCTCTAAAAAATAATGAAGCCTTAGTAGTGAGATAATTTATTGAAAATCACTCACGAAAGAGAATGGCAAAGTAGACGGAAAGCTAAGCAACTTTGTGAAAAATGAAAACAAAAATTGAATTATGAAACTTCCTCCGATTTATTAGTCATGTCTCAAATTCTTTCATAAATAAACTAAAGTCTACCTGTAAAATTGCTTGTTTACTTACCAAGCTGTTTAACGTTTAGCAGGAGAAACTACATAACAATATTGTGAAATCTTCACTGGTATTAGCATTCATGTGCAAAAAGTAATTTCAATTTTTGCTCAAGAGTAACTGAAGCTATTAATATTTTTAAAAACAGAAATAACTCAATTTTCCTTGTACAATGCAAAATTTTAAGTAATCCGCTTTCTATCAAGTATAATTTCATTACATTGTGATACTTCAAAGGTCAATTTTAAATAACACTAATTACGGTAATACAGGCTCTAATAGTTATCCAAACGTTTAGTTTTCAATTAGTTCATAAATTTATCAAAATATAATTATACTTTTAGATAACTTCTTTAGAAATCTAAATCAATGTTTCCTTGCAATACCTACAACAGATAGGACGATCAGTCCATGTAGTGTATTCTGAAAATGTGCAAACCTAACCTTTAACTTTGTTTTTTTTTATCAAGGTTTCTTTTCAGCAAACCAACAATAATTCACTTTATGTCAACAGTAAAAATTATGATAAACCTCTTAACAGGTTTCAGATTAGATAAATCCTTGACTAACATTTGTATGTAATCTTATAGTTTAAGGTTCGGGGGGAGCAATCGATCAATACTTCCATTACTATTTGGTATTTCCAAATAAATTATACTCATTAATTAAGGAAAGAGGTTAATAAACTAGAACCAAATTTCGCAAAAAAAATAGAGTGTGACCTTCAATGAGTTTTTCTAAGAACTTTCGTAAAATTGATTAGGTTTGAAATGAGTAATAAAATAATTCGTTACGTACCAAGTAGAAATTAAAGTAATATAGTATGCAAGTTAAATTTTCGATACACGAACTGTCTTTCAAAAACAATTTGGTTGTGTCCAATTTAATAGAAGGAGGTCAATATTTATTTAATTGCCGATTTACATACGAATAGGCAAGACGACAAATATACAAAATTTATACCAATTATGAATGTAAGGTTTCATTTTAAAATTAAATTGTAGTAATTACTAAGCATTTCTGAAATTTTTGATATACGATTTTGACGTTTGATATTTGTATTTACTTACCAATCTATTAACACTTGGAAACCAGTTTATACTTTTTTAATTTACTTGCGTTTGTTTTCGTTTCACTATTTAGAAGCCGATTAATTATCTCGAACTACAAATTTGTTATTAAATTTAACTACTCTTTTAGTAAAACACTTAAAATTACGAGAAAATCATACGCTCTTTACTTATAAAGCCTGACATGGCTACCAACGGTACATATTGTGAACCTAGCTTTACTAAATCGTGCAAACAAAATATACCGTTTTTTGTAGTGACATCATTTCTGACTTTTCAATATTAATGAGAACTATTTTCAAATTTTTGTTTTTGTTTTTCGATTGTTATTGTATTGCACTTCCGTTTATATTAATTTATTATTATAAGGGCAAAAAACGTGGCTTATTATCAGCGGTGACTCGTACAGGCCGGCGACTGGGCGTAGTCCTATCCAAACAAAAGTAAAACAATTTTTTATTTTTAATAATAATTTTAAATATTTTTTATCTGGCACTTCGAAATTTATTTGTGTTTTAAGACAAAAATTATATAGGGCCGACTGTAACAACCAAACTTAAGCGAGGTGGATCCGAAATAGTCTTTTCCGTGACCTACCTAAACTACTTAAGTCGAACGAATTTTTAAAACAAACAAAGTCCGCTTGAACAGTTAGGACGAACGGCCCTCAAATTTAGAAGTCACGGTGATCTTCGCAGCAAAATAACCAGCTCACGAGAGTAAAAATATGCACATATTTTTCATATATCTTTTTTTCGTTCTATTATAACTTTAATAACTAACCAATGGCGTGGTTCTAATAATTGATCAGTTGAGCAGTTGATCGTACCAACTACTAAGCCAAAATAATTTTTTTAAATGGCAGATGCATTTTCAAAAAACTTGAAAAATATTAGGTTTCCTGTATATAATTTCAAAGTTACATCTTTAGGGTTTTTGTACAAAAAATAAAAATACTCATTATTTTTGTTTTTCAAAATCATTTAAAAAATATCGAAGATATCACTTTGAAATTTATAGGCAACATTTTTGAAGTTCTTTGGAAATGCATATACTATTTAAAGTTTATTTAAAATGTGCTAATACTATTTCAAAATTGGTTTCTTTGAAGCCCTTTCAGCGCCGTAACTACAAAATTTGGGCCCGTGTTCAAAGTTCGTTGTGGGGCCCCTTTCCTAAGCGTTAAAAAAATTATTGCACAATACAACAGCTTACAATATTGTAAGAACTATTTATTTTATAATATTTAACAATCTCAATGCAAAAATTTTGAATCATAAAATAAAATTAAGGCTTCTATAGTCTGTTTTTTTTAAGATAAAACCGCTGACTGTAAAAAAATTCTAAAAATAAAAATTAATAATAAAAGCACCTTACTTTAAAAACTACTGTTCCCTTTAAAAAGAAAAAAATAATTTTTTCTTCATTCAACAACAAATTCTCAGACCCCCCTCCCCCGCTACAAAATTTAAACATTAATTTTGAAGTCAGGGGAAACGGAGATTTATTCCACTTACGAAACCTGTTTATACATTCCATATTAAACATTCTCCGTTTCCCCTGACTTCAAAATTAATGTTTAAATTTTGTAGCGGGTTGTTGTTATTGAATGAAGAAGCAAAAATTATTTTTTTCTTTTTAAAGGGAACAGTAGTTTTTAAAGGTGCTTTTATTATTAATTTTTATTTTTAGAATTTTTTTACAGTCAGGGGTTTTTAAAATTTTTAATTTTTATTTTATTTCACTCTTTTTTGAGTATATTTTGTCAAAATGTATAGAGAAAGTAATATATGTTTTAAACCGCTTCGTGATCCAGTCAGCCGATATGGTAGCGCGAATAGTTAGCAAATGATATGAATTTAACAGCCATAATGGTGGTGAATTTTCAGCCAAATTGGTAGTAAATTTATATTAATATTAGTTATTTAATACAGAGGATTGTGCAGAGGCGAGTGTATAAATTTTGGGATTTGGGGGGGGGGGGGGGTAGAGATAGTTTTCTGAGATAGAATTTCTTCTCATGGGTGAAAATTGTATTTGACCAGTCAGGAACACTCCCCTGGTCTTTACAAACATGCTGTCAAAAATGTACGTGGCTACCTGTAACCGTTCGGGAGATATATGGTGACACAAACATATATATTGTGGTGTTTCAAAATGATTGGGACTCACCCTATGCATTTTGGTGAAATTTGGCTTTAATAATTAAGTTGTAACATTGTAGGATTTGCTAGGTGGGGATAAATCACACGAAATTCGTGGCTTCTTTGGCCAACTATGGCCGACAGCGGGTGCGAAGTTTTGTATGCCCGCTGAAATTTGATTTTTTATGCGTATTATAGTTGTGCGTAATATTTTTATTCTAATTTTGAATAAAGTGATTTTATGCGTATGTATGCATTATTGCATTGTTTTTGGAAGTATTATTTTGATATTTGAATTGGAATTAATTAGTTTGGATATATTCTTTATAAGTGGCTCCTGAACGATAGATTTAAATTGGATTTGGTTTTATTATGTTAAAGAAAGAATATTTGCAAATTATAGATTAGATTTGGATTGTGTTAAAAATTGAAAAAATTAAAAATTAAATTTACATTCGTAGGAACGAATGTCGATATTGATAAGCAGTCGATTTGGATAAGGGAAATCAAACTTCGTTCCCTTTAAATAAAATTAAAATTTTATTTAAAATTTACATTACATTGAATTTAAATTGCATTTTGCATTGTGAATTGGTTATTTTTGAAGGAGCATTTTTCTTCCGTCGTTAATGAAGGCTTACATGTGAACTCACCCCTGACGATACTTGCTTGACGACTGAGAAATCAGCCGTGGTAATTTTACTGGTTTGTGGTGAGATTTCTATTTGGAAGAAAATTTCATCTCAACATATATATAAATAAATAAACACAGATTGTACATAGTAACTTCACATACCCTGTGTTTTTGAAAAAAAAACAGTCAGGGGTAAAAAATATTGGAATTTGTACTAAAGTGACAACCTTGAATTGTAAACCAATGAAATTGCTTTGAAGTTAGACGCTATTACAATAACGAAATTTTTGCGATTGAAGTGCTATGCGTGTTGCCTAAACTGAACCGGGTAAAGTCATAAATAAGATAGATTTGAACAGATTTAAATGTAATATCGAATAGACGTAGTTATTTGGATATAACATTTCGCTTTTTTGTGCTGAATGTTTAATATTATTAGAAGATTAAGTACTTTTTAAATTATCTGAAGTTTCCCGATGTAAATTAGACTTTGCAAACGACGCGCCACCTATATTATTCATATGTTAATGAACCTTTAAATTTGCAAAATTGTTAATTATTTTTGAAATGTCTAATTTTTTGCAACCTTTTTTTCTATCGAAATAAGAGCAAGAGACTATAATCTTGTTTTGCCCATCGAATTACGAAGATAGTTTTTTTATTAATTTTAATTTTGAAAATGAACGTTCCGCAGATGAAACTAAAACTGGAATTGTTAAAAACTAGAAACATGCAGATATTATTTCAGTAAAGCTGCTGGATGCAGCGACGACGCCAGCATTTTTTAAATGGGTGGGCACAAAGTGGGCCCAATATATTTGAGGTGGGCACACAAAATTTATAAATAAACTCAAAAATTGCTTTATTGAAATAAACACCTAAAATTTAAAACGTATATTCCAAAAAAAAAGGGTACAAAACAATATACTTATACAAAAATTTATATTTAAATACTAATTAACTAATTAATAACTTTCTCGAGTGATTGTATCAAGTTCATTTTAAAAGTAATTTGCGAGGATGTCTTTGTGCAAATTCTGTGATAATTGCATCGAAATCAAAATTTTTGGTAATTTTTTTTTCAATATTTAAAATGGCTAAATTGCTTAGCCTATTATTTCCCATTCGATTTCTTAAATAAGTTTTTAACTTCTTCAAAATGGAAAATGTTCGCTCGCAAGCAGCACTTGATACAGGTACTGTAATAATAATTACACACAATTTGTAAATTTCGGTAAAGGCTAATCCAGGGCCGCGCCAACCACCGGCAGCGCCTGTGTGCAAAACCCATTAAGCGCTTCTTTTTTTGTCGTCGTGTTTTGACATGAATGTTTTTTTCTTTTTTAATTTTGACTGAAATGTTCTGCAATTTTATATAGCATTTTCCTAAATAGGTAAAAGCGGTTAGCTTCCGCTTCCGCTTGGTTTACTGCAAAAAATAAAACGCGAATTAAACTTTTACATACTTTATTTGAGATATTAATTTTATTTGGTTTATTTTGGTTTATTTGGTTTACTTAATTACTTAAATATTTTCATATAGGTACATTGCAAAAAATTAAGCATAGAAAATAAAGGAAAGATTTTAATTATTGAAAGATTCAAATTATATTTTAATCTTGCTGCTTATGCCGCCTGATGCGTCCATCATAGCACCGCACCTGCACGACCCTCTGTGCACCTTGCACCCGCACTCTCGATAAAACATTTGTTCAATTGTTTTGGTTCTCTCGCTTGCATTGCGTTCATAAACTCACCTTCACCCACGGCTTTTGATTTCATAATTAATGTAAACTAAAATCCAAAACGCAAACATTGGGTCAATTCAAATAGTGTAAAAATAATTTCGGGGGCTGGCAGACAACCCGCACCACGAATTTCAAAATTTCAACTACACTATAGGAAAGAGGACACTTTTCTAAGCATACTAGAACAAAAATTTTGTTGGATTATAAATTAGTTCTCGAAAAAATCGAATTTAAAAATGTAAAATTTACATGTATTTTAGATACACCTTTTAACACGGCTGTATGATTAGCCGTTGTTGAGTAAGGTGAAAAAATAAAACAGGCCCGGAGGGCGCCGAAGAATAACAGAATAACGCATAACAATTTAAAAATATCCCTGAAGAATGACAGAACTCGCCAAGGGTGAAACTCGAAGCTATAGAACTTGTCCGGGTGTCGACCGCGACTGATAACATTAAGAGTATATCAAAGCACACGTACTGTCAACAAAATGAAGAGAAGGGGATCAACGTGCGAGTTTTACCGTGGCGCGACTCGTTGCATCGGGGTGTATCGAGTTACAACTGCCTGCTTTTAATAACCTTAAAATGCCGTTTTTTCAAAAACTAATGCCTAATCCAAAAAAATTTTTGTTGCATTATACACAGAAAATTGTCCTCTTTCCTATAGTGATCCTACAGGATCACTTATTGGATTCTTACGAGAAAGGCAGTTTTTCCAATAGAAAAATCGCTCGATTTAAGGATCTGTAAATAATTTTTACTTAAAGACATTCACATAAAGACATTTTTGTTGTAGTAACAAACAAGATCTCGACGTGGAAGAAAAATCCTCCACTCCCAAAAAAGAGGAACTGTCGAGTAGTCCATACTATAAATTGGTCAATCGATGTACTAAGTAATTCTACGTAAGCCCATATTTTAATTTTACACCAGCTCCCCGTAGGGGGGGTCGCGTTTCAGCTTTAAAAATTAAATAAATTTCTAACTTTTTTATTAGAGTTTGCTACAAGCTGAAATTAGCCCTAGGCAAAATATTATCAGTGGGTTATCAATGCCGGGAGTTATAAGCACATGTTCGAATCAAAAATTTGTTGTTTTAATTTTGTTTTACTATTAGTATTAATATTTCATTTTACATTGCCCACTGCAATTAATTTTTGCATCTACATCTGGTTTACGCCTCTTTATCGTTTGCGCCCTAGGCAGTCGCCTAGTTTGCCTAGTGCCTAGCGACGGCCCTGGTGATATTTTATTATAAAATTAATTCATTTAAATAGTTTTTGAACAAATATGTAAGTTATGAATTAAATTTTATTTCAATTTCATGTAACATGAAAAAAGAAAAGGTTCTGACCCACCCAAGGATCGGTGGAATTTATGAGTAGGATTAAATTAAAAACTGACCATTGGTGGAAATTAAAAATCCCTGTTACGGCGCTGAGCCCTTTTTCTATAATAAACCATGAGCAGCCGCTGCTCCTGTGCTCATAATTATAAAATTATTGGTATTCTTTAGAGTTCAATCAAAACAAAGATTATTAATAAGTAGATAATTAGTAATTGTAGTTGAACGTCACCAAATGAGGTAATAAAATTGTGCTTGTTCATTAAATATTTAATTATTTTATAACAAAAGAAAAATAATTGATTATAACCTCAAATTAAAGTTCCAGAAAGTAAATTATTGTTGTTGAAAAAATGATGTCCGATGACTCTGAAAATGATGGTATCTATGTAGAAAATAATTACGAAAACGATATTTTTTATAAGAAATACCAGTTGCTGTTAGAAAAATGTGAAGCCATTCAAAAACATAACGAACAGTTAGTCTACCGGTATGTATTTGCTTTTAGGTGTTTTTATGAGGGAAATAACGTTCAAGCTTTTGTTTTAGAATACAGAACGTAAAGAGAATAACAAATAATCGTTACGAGTCAGTTAAAGAATTAAAGCAGCGTTTGAAGCAGCACGGAGAAGAGTGGACGGTGATTCCGAGAGAAGAACTAGATGACTCTTTTGATCTCGAACAAGAAAAGAATCAATCTTTAAAGTTTGCGATTAAAATAAAGGAAGAGAAACCTGATATAGAAGAAAAGGTAGTTGTAGAAAAACAGCCGAGGACCACAAAAAAAGCACCTAAGAGAAAATCGAGTAAAACCGAGAAGGATCCCAATGCTCCTAAACGACCATCAAATCCATTTTTCCAATATTGTCAAGAACAACGACAGATTTTAATGGAACAATTAAATGCCGAATTGAAACCTGGAGAGACTGAACTTACTAAACAAGAATTAACGAGACAATTGGCAATTAGATGGAAATCTTTAACCGGAAGCGATAAAAAGGTAAATTGAAACGCTTCTCTTTTTTAATGTAAACTTGGAATAGCATACAACGTTTTTTAATTCAAGGTTTATGTCGACATGTACGAAAGATCAAAAGAGAAATATGCAGCGGAAATGTCAGAATACAATATGAAAAAATAACAAATTTGAAAACTACCAGGTTTGGTTTCTATTATTTTTTCTGTAAATACGCAAAGGTATGTGATGAATAATGGAAAATGGATCCAGATTATGTTATCGATTGGATAGCACTACAGCTTTCAGAACGCACTATACCTTGTTAATTAGCAGGTTAGGCAGATCGAAGAACAATTTATAATTTAATAATTGAGGTACATATTTAAATTTTATTACTTTGTAATGTTTCAAAATTCCTACTAGAAATTTTTTTGTAAAATTGTTTTAGCTTAAAATACAACCAAATTTGGTTTTTCAATCTTTTATTTTTATACTATCTTCGTTCACATTGGGGAATTTCCTGTTTAATATTAGTACGATATAGGGAGGGGTCCACAAAATTTTGTATAATATGAAAAACGTATTAACTTATAATATTAAATTAATTCATTGTTTTTTGAAAAATATCATACGTTTATTAAAACAACAAAATTTATTGATTTGTTAATCTACAAAATGTTGACCATTCAGTTGCAAAAATTCAATCACCATGTACAACAAAAAAGAATTCTTCTAAATATCAAACATACGTATAAGGTTATATATAAGAAAATTATTATTTAAAATTATCCTTTTCTTTGCGAATTGAGGCCATAGTCGAAATTACTTCTCCACTACCGGCATGCTTTTGTACGCTAGCAGAATTTACCCTCATGAATGGATTTATTAATTTCTCCTCTGCAATAGTTGAGGGTACCTGAAACAAATGAATATAAATCAACACAAACTTTTAATGCTTACATTAAATTTACCGTAGGTAAACCCCGTTGTCGTTGGTCAATAGCCCATTTGAGTTTTTCTTTTATGTTATTATTATCGGGTTCCACATGTTGAGCAAATTTAAGATTTTGTACTGTATATTCGTGCCCACAAAATACACGCGATTGTGATGGCAATGTTCCCAATTTATCAATTAAAGCTGCATACATTTGTTCAGCTGTGCCTTCAAAAAATCTACCACAACCGGCTATGAATAAAGTGTCGCCTATAACAAAAAACAAAAATCTTGGTTATTTCTTAAGCTTTTGGCTTATGAATTTGAAATTATAAAATAATTTGAATATGTTTAACTTATTAAAATTTTAATTTTTGGAAACTTACATTATTTTTATATTTTAAAAATATAATAAACCTGTAAAAACTGCCGGTGTGTCATCGTCTGATGTTATGAAATAACAAATGTGACCAGTGGTATGGCATGGTGTAAAAAGGCACTGCACATTAATGTCACCAATTGAAAATTTGTCACCTTCGTTGACTTGATTCGTAAGAGCTCCTACACGTTTATCCCCACCAAAAACCTGTAAAGCATTTTTAGATTTTTTCACTAATTCCTCGTTGCCTCCTGCATGATCCCTATAAAAATTATTTAATTCAAATATTTCAAATTTTTCAATAATTCCAATAATTAACCAAAAAAATTTTAAAAATAATAACCAATAATTCAAAATTATTTAATAAAAAAAAAGGGATAAAAAGTATACCAGTGATGATGAGTAGTTAAAACTTTGGTAAGATTAACTCCTTCCTCTTTAACTGCCTGTAAAACAGTTTCAGGTGCTACAGGATCGACAATAGCTGCTTGTTTAGTTTTTTCATCGATAATCTATAAAAATACAAATTATGACTTCTGGTGACCTATAAATATCAAATATTTACCAAATACATGTAATTATCAGAGAGGGCCGGCAACACTCGAATTTTCATTTTATTTAAATTAATCGTGGATTCTACGCTGTGTGTACCTCTAAACCCGTTTTGTCTGATAGCACTAACTGGAAATAAAACAGATAACTTGAGTAAATGATGAAGCAGTTTGTTGTGACACCTTATCATTACGCATTTTTTGACAGATGCAAATTTAGATAACCTCACTTATTTATAAATAATAAACACACCCCTGCAAAATATAGCGGTAAGATTTTGGATCACAGGCTCTGGCAATCTCGTAACAATCGCTTTTAACATTTCATATAGGCACAAGTTCAATTTGATGAGGAAAATTTTAAAAAACGTCCACATATGGATTGATTGTAAACGCTTAATTCGTAAGCAAACTTCACTGTTTGTTTTGTTCAAATTGTTATGTTATCGTGGGAAATTAACTCGAAATTACGATAAAACTTACGAATCAATATTTCGCAATATCTTTTCGAGAGGTCATTTTTGATCGAGCATATGTAAATTACTAAAAATGGCGGGATACTTCTAAATTTGAAAGTAAGATAGTTCACCTTGTCTTACGTTATCGCTACATCTTTGTTTCTGTATCGAATCAGGTACGTGCTGGCCCACTGGGAAATGGGTGGGCTGTCCATAAAGCTGTGTTCTTCTGTTCTGTTTATCCAATTCATAGAGATTTTTGCAACTATCGCTGAGGATTGAGGAAGACGAGAAATTCGACAAGCAGACATATATTCAGTTAAATGTTATAAATATTAACAAAAATGTTAAAATATTTGAATTCCGTATCGGTAAAGTGTAAATTTATTGAGAAAACAAAAGAAGAAAATGTAATTAAATAAAACAAAATACGGCGATATTACAACATAATAACGCTATTGCATGGGGGGGGGGGTTCATTTCACTTTGTAAACTCATTTTATTAATTTTGTAAATTTGTGTGGTATAAATAATACACTTGATCAAATTTTTCGCAAATATTGTTCTTTTCGCAATATGTTTCATGAAGTTTTTAATTTTGATAACTTTCTATTTTATGAATAAATCAATTTATTTTTTGTAGTGGGCAATGTACTATATTATCTAATTTATGTCAAAATATGAATGTTCAAAAATGACCTTCGCGAAATAGATTTCTATAAAAAAATTTACGTTTACGAAAAAATTTGCGGAGTGTAATGAACCCCTTTTGTAAATGTTTCGTCTATGTAGGTTTCGTAAATAAATTTTAAATAATGATGGATGAACTACACTCACGTCAGATTGTCAGCCACAAAGATATGGTCAATACAACAAATATTTTAATTAATTATATAATCAATACAGGGTGTCCCCGTGACCGTGGAGAACCTTTGAGGTGGTAGTAAAGGACACTTTTTAAATAAAATTTTTGTTCAAGTCCAAACCCTTGGGGGGTACCTCCCTTTAAAGCAATTTTTTGAATTACTGATTTCAAACGGCCATAGCTCCGATTTTATTGATTTTTTAGGTTTAATGGATTAGAACTTTTTTAAAGATCATTCGCTTGTCTACAAATTAAGTTATAACCTCTTATCATCTAGAATCAACGGATTTTGAGTTATAAATTAAATTAAGGGAAAAAAATGTTAAAAAAAGTCAGGTTTTATTTTTTTCCTGTATCTCTTAAACGAAACATCTTAGAAAATAACTGATGCCTCAAACCAGATAGGGAATTTAACGGGCTACAGCTTTGTTCAAATAATTTTTTGTTAGAAACCAATCGTTTTCACAGAAATTCTGAACATAACATCACCCATCACCCCGTACATAAACTGGGCTTATACAGGGTGTCCCCGTGACCGTGGAGAACCTTTGAGGTGGTGATAAAGGACACTTTTCTAAGACAAATTTTCAAATAAAATTTTTGTCTAAGTCCAAACCCTTGGGGTTTAAAGCAATATTTTGAATTTCTGGTTTCAAACGGCCATAGCTCCGATATTATTGATTTTTCATACTTAATGAATTAGAAATTTTTTAAAGATCATTTACTTATCTACAAATTAGTTTATATTCCCTTATTGCCTAAAATAAACGGTTTTCGAGTTATAAATTAAATTAAGGAAAAAATTTTTTTTATTTTTTTTACTTTTCTTGCAAACTTCGTATCTCTTAAACGAAACTTCTTAGAAAAAAACTAACGGCCCAAACCGGGTAGGGAATTTAACGGGCTACAACTTTGGTTAAATATTTTTTTTTGGGAAACCAACCGTTTTCACAGAAATTCTGAAAATAATGAACAATGTGTAGGTAAAATAGAAATAAATTTACAAAATTTCTAAAAATCTCATTTGTTTTACAATTTGTTTTAATGTCAAAACGTATTGTAGCGTTTGACGTTTAAGCAACATTGTTATAAACCGCATTAGTTTATCGTTAATTATTTTATTAATTTATATTGTTTATTTATTATTGTTAATTAGTTCGTTATTTATTCTTTTTTACCTACACTTTGTTCATTATTTTCAGAATTTCTGTGAAAACAGTTGATTTCCCAAAAAAATTTATTTGACCAATATTGTAGCCCGTTAAATTCCCTATCCGGTTTGGGCCGTTAGTTTTTTTCTAAGACGTTTCGTTTGAGAGATACGGAGTTTGCTGGAAAAGTAAAAAAAAATAAAATCAGAATTTTTTTAACATTTTTTTTCTTAATTTAATTTATAACTCGAAAACCGTTTATTTTAGACGATAAGGGGATATAAACTGATTTGTAGATAAGTAAATGATCTTTAAAAAATGTTTAATTCGTTAAGTCTAAAAAATCAATAATATCGGAGCTATAGCCGTTTGAAATCAGAAATTCAAAATATTGCTTTAAATAGAGGTACCCCCCCAAGGGTTTGGATTTGGACAAACATTTTATTTGAAAATTTGTCTTAAAAAAGTGTCCTTTATCACTACCTCAAAGGTTCTCCACGGTCACGGGGACACCCTGTATATAAGCCCAGCAGATTGGTTTTGCTGTTTAGAAAACGTCAAATGTAATTCAGATTTATCAACTGATTTTCAGTAATTCTCTGATGACCTACTAATATTTTTCGAGTGTAAACATTGTATTTTTATATTGTATAATATTATAGACTATTTTAGCTGTGCTATAATGCTATAAAGTGCAATTTTACAGCCTTTGCTCAATCTTGAGTAAAAGTATAAAATCAAACATTCTTAGAGCCTTGCTTATATAATTTTGTGTTTTTTAACACACAAACAAAATTCGATACAACAAAGGCTTACTGTAAATGCCTAGAAATGGTGTAAATCTGTTTAAAGCACAAAAACAACAATGAATGGCTAATAATGAACAGGAAGCGGAACAGCACGTTGTTAAAATTTGTCAACTTGTTCCGTTATTTTTTTTCCAATTTTTGCTTTCATAGACTGATTCACAGGAAGTCAAAATTATTATCGTCAGTAAATTTGCGTTAAGGCACAAGTGCATACAAAAAAACCTGAATTTGAATACAATACTGCATTACAAATGCAGACTTAAAATAATAAAGAAAGCACTGTTAATTACTCAGTAGTATGTAATTAATAATTTTTAACGTACGCCAGGGGGTCAATATTTTTCTCCACTAGTGAGCAGTTTTGATGCCATCGTGAGCTGTTCATACAGCATATGGAAACTTAAACTTGTTCTAAACTTGATTTTTTTAAAACTTTACTTATTTTTAAATTAAACAACAGACGACCTTCCAGCGAAACAGTTTTATCTTCATTTACAAGCGTTGGAAATGTTGAAGCGATTCGATAGTTATTAGGAATCTATTAGTTAATGAAAGGTAAGAATTTATTAATTACAAAGAGTTACGCATTTATTTTCATGACTCACTGCTCATTAACATAAATTTTACGATCAATTTGTTATAAATTATTAGTTGAAGGACGACATAACCTAAAATATTTTTGATTTTTTTCGTATTATTATCTATATCGATCGAATCTAACGTTTGTAGAAATGACGATGTCACAAAGCGGAGCCGTATATCAACCTACCACCGTAACTTACGAAGCAAACACTTCTCCACAAGACAGATGGTCCGAACGACCGATAAGTTACCTGACATCGTTTACTAGAACACCGGGACATCCATGTGGGCTTTCGTGTTTACAATTCCGAAATTTTATGCCCACACTGTTGCTAACATCAAGTTTATTTTTTATAAGTGTCGGGTTAGTTTTTTTAAGTCATTAACCTGTTTGCTTGTTTAACAATGTAATTTTTAGATTAATTATTCTCATCAGTGGAGCTATAAGTTATACATCTCCCGATAAGCAAAACAGTTTGTATTTACTGGCAACTATCTGTGGTGCAATTTTTTTCGGGATTGGAGTCTTACTCATGGGTAAAATTATAACTCTTTTTATATTTTAAATTACGTCACATTTTTTAGGTCTCTTTTTACGTCAATCGAGACGATTATGTTGTCACTTAGGAAAAGACCCACTCGATCCAACCACGGGACAAGCTCTTACAGTAAATCCATCCACAGATCTTTTAGTAGCTGCACAATACGCTCCTGTATCTGAGGTGTCTTATCAACCTCCATGTGAAGACACAGAACAGAGTAAACTTATGGCTCACGAAAATAAAGAAAGGTATTTTATTGTATAAATCTTTTCTACATTTAAACATTTTTGCCGTTGGTTGAGATAAATTTTTGACTCAACTCTTTTTTCTTTGATTAAAAATTTATTTATAGTGGTGATGATACAGATCGGATGATTGAGAGTGATCCACGCATTGTCTTACGTCCATTGAACCCTCCAGCACATGAAGAAACTTAAAAGCTTGCATTGAGTTTTCTTTGTAATTTATTCCGTATTTAATATTTTATTAATAACCAAAACTAAGTCCCAAAATTAATTATTTTTGTATTCTGGAGCAGTAATGCTGAAAATTTAATGGTGCTCATAACAAGGTTCCAATTTAGGTGATTCTACTCTAAGTTGTAAATCGAATTTTACAACACCCAACATCTGCCTACGACTCAGGTTTTTATTGTAGAATGACCTTAAGAGTAAACTTACGGTTAGATAGCTTTCAAGTTTGAATCTTATGCCGAACAAGCCATTTCGTCGAAGAGCACTTTTAATTCTCGGCATTTCTGTTCTTTAATGTTAACTTCTAGAATTTTTGAGGACCATTTCAATTTAATGTACTTAATAATTTATTTGATTGTGAAATAAGATCTGACAAAACATCGAATTGATGTTTGAATTTTATAATTACAACTGTCGATATAAAATTACATTCCTTATACATAATTTTTGATTACATCTTTTATGTAAAAACAAAAAAGTGAGATTAATAATGAGTAGAAATTTATTGCTTCCGCAAACTGCAAGAGTCGATTTTTAAATTTAAATCAAACTTTTTGTAATTGTGGGGCAGATAATTAGTCAATTAAGTATTGCATTTTAAATTTGAAGTAAGATGTTTTGCTTTAGTTTTTTTATTACAAGATTAAATATTTTTACTTCAAGTTGTACTTAATTAGAATTAACTTTATGTGATAGTTATGTTTCCATAATATGAATAAACAAAAGACTCCATGACTTAATTATACAGGTTTTTGCGTCGTTGGGGGTGAGTTGTATCAAATTATTTTGGTATTTTCCACTCCAAGAACTGATGTTACGGTTGTTGTGTTATTTACAAAAAGTACTGGATGTAAAATCTGAATGGTTAAACCAAGACTGCAATCATTTTTTTACTTATTTCATAAAACATCACATTTTTTTATAGTTAGATTTTTAGTTTATTTATTAATTTTATTGCAAATTCAAAATGTATTTAATCAAACGGTAGTTTCTAATCTGTATATATTACTACAACAAAAAATATTTAGATTATATAGAAAAAGATCGCTTGCCAAAATTTAAAGGAATACCTACTTAAAATGTAATCAGTGAATTTGATGTTCGAAATTAAAATTCCAATGGTGTAACCTTAACTAAAACATGTAATTTTTCACTTCTGGATTCACTAGTAGAAGATTTTGTATTTTAACTACAATTAAGTTTGAAAGTTATAATTTTATGTTCTGATTATTTAAAGCACTGATGTGCAACCTGTATCGACATTTTAAATACTCCATTTCTACCTACATGCATATTACCATATATTTGCTTAAACATATGGTTTACAAAATAATTTGTGTTAATAAAATTAATTGCTAATTTCATTAATAATATGAATTTAAAGATTTTTGCTCAACCCTGTGCTCTTTACAGGCAAAAAAAGGTTGCGCACCAGTGATTTAATAATATTCTTATAATGTAGAATTAAAATTTTATGTTAAAATAAACAATCATTAGCTTAACAAAAATGTTTCTGTTTGATTATAATTTATTATTTCGGATTAATTGCCGCTTTATTTATTATTTTTATCAACCTTGTTTACAGTCAAAATATAAATTTATTTTCTATCCGTGATTAACCCACATTAATTTAATTGTCGGTGATAAAAGAAGGAATCTAATCAATTCTACAATCTTGAATGACTTGAATTGATCTTTATTATTTGTCATAGTAAGTAAAAGCAGAAACTAAAGGTGTTTCTTGGTGCAACCTTTTATTGTTGTTTACGTTATTACTTCAGAAAAAGAACATAAAAGATTAATTTGTATTCTTTACTTTACGGTTAAAATTCATTATTTTAATCCTTCCTTATATTTTTGAACTACTGCACTGGTATTTATTCCAGTGTACTTATTAATCCAGGATTGAACCTATGACTGTGGCATGGAAACTACAGACTTTAAAGGTGTCGTGAAGTAGTTGAACTGCAGTCGCAATGACGTAATAGGTGCGAGCGGATACTGAGTTGGGTATTAGTTTCGTATAGTAAAGAGCGAGTATTAACTATTAATTATATATTAAATGGGTAAAACCATCATTTTATCTATTTAAAGAAACAGGTCAACTATTTTTATTAAAATAAAACTTTCTTTTTAAGCTATAATACAAAAAATTTCTAGCTGAAACCACTCATTTTTTCTTTTTAATATGAATCGTAGTGAAAAAATAACTACTAACGCATTCAAACCTACACGTGTAAATGTTGCACATGTTGCTTTTTGCAGAAAAGGCGCTAGCCTCTAAAATTACAAGTGGCCAACTAATTATTTAATTCAAGGGTTTAATTTTTATATTTATTATTATTAATATATTTAAGAAAAGTTGCAATAATATATTGCATTACTTACTAGGTCGAACGATAACATAATTCATTTTGTAGTCACTGTAGCAACTTACTTCAAAGAATGTGTTTTATGTTTTTAATTATTAATAGGTAAATTAAATAGACGCCAAATCTGTTTTTCAGTAGTAACGATTGTTTAAAATCACTTTCTTTAGAGTGGATGGAGCATACGCAACTTGATTTGGTAGACACGGAGTTCTTCCTCTTAATTTTATCCAACCACTTGCGGTGCAATTTTGAATTTCTTTCTTTATTGGGAAATGAAAAAAAACTGTGTTTACAGTTTCTTTCATTATTTTTACAGTCGTATACACAACATTGGGGCATTTTTCTTGATTTTATGTTATAAAAACTATGCGAAATGTATCCACTGCACTCAAATTCACGTTTCATTTATTTCCGTGTTTACGGGTCTGATACTTGTTTATTATAAAACGTATCGAATTCTAATTTGCGACATTTTAAAGATTTTTTTGTGATTTTTTTCAAATAAAGTGCCTCAACACCTTCACGACACCTTTAACTGCCAGCCTACGACCATGCTTGCCTAAAATATTAATAATATGCAAAATATAATACACCAACCTTCTTTTCAGAGGAAAGATCGACAAACAAATTAAGAAAAAATCTGGTTCTAGGTATATCACTGCCACCTGCAAAGAATCAATCGGTAGTTTACTTTAATTTATTTGTCTCAACGAAACCTAAAATTTTTTATTTCACTTTATTTTTTTCTACTTGTGCAATAAATTTACACCTGAACATTCGCACAGCAAGATGTCGCAACAGAAATAACTGCAGAAATGTTATCATCAAACTTTTGGGGAGAGTACCAGCAAAGTTGTGGGAGACTTGTTGCATATTATATTCCACGATAATTAATTGCAGCATATTAGTCCAATCATTTGTCTGGACTTCTCCGATAAATTAATTACTTTAAAATCTCTAATTAAAAAAACAAAGTAGTAAACTGAATTTTAGTCATGTAAACATATCCGAAGTGTAAAACGAGACTACTGCAAAAGTAGCGCTATAACCATAGAATATGCTGAAAAAATGGTTCATTACATTGATGAATTTGTTCATCGGCTCAAAAATAATTGAACAATTTTTGTCAGTGTATAGATAGGTAGTAGCCAAAATCATAGATTACAAAGTATTATCCTGTGAATGAGTTTCTGGATTACTCGGAAGAGATTCCCTATCTTCAGTCCCACATTAATTATATAACCATGCATTGATTGAACCTTTGCAAAACAGCTCCTATAGTTTCCGGGATATGGCACTCCAAAAAGAGGCATTTTCTTTCAATTATTTTGTTTTGTTACCAACTTTACCTACACATAAAAGTGGTTTATAAATCAGTTCAAGTAGCCTTAATTACTGAATAGAGCAACTTTTATTAAAAATTTAAAACCTTCAACTTCAAAGCGTTGTACTTTTGGATATAGGTAAATTAGGTAAAATCGACCTAATATTATGCCACGAGAGACTATCTTGGCATTGGTAGTCGTTTTTAGAAATATCCTGTGTGCTGTTACCATCCATTGTAAAATTAAAAACAGGAATAACTTTTTTAAATATTATATTATTGAGGTAGAAAATTAAAACATTTCAGACGAATTTTTAAAAAGCTTATTCTCTAAATGCAAATTTTCCAAACACTTCCTTCAATTAATTGCATTAACATGAATGTTATAATTTCAATAGGTTTTTTCAAAGGAGTCAGGAAATTTGCGTTATTGCAATCAATTAAGTGTTCAGTTAATAATAATTAATTATCAAATAATCTTAAACATTAAATCACAATAATTTCATTTGAACTTAACACTTTGGATATTAAAATTTTTGTTTCCTATGTACAAATAAATAATTTTAGTCTTTCTGGCACAATTTCTTTACACTATTAGGTCAAATCTTTTCGTCTCCACCATGGTACACCTTGATGCTCCACAAAATCACTATTACGAACTATCATCGGTTGAATATTTTGCAGTGGAACATTAACCAATCTAAAAAAACGGATAAATAAATAAAACTTCATTAAACCTATCTCCATTAGCTTCTTTTACCTTTCGTTGTTATCTTCCATAAGATTTTGTTGAAAATTGACCGGATTAATATGTAAAGTTTCTAGTTGTATGGCCACTCTCTTATTTCTGATAGCTTTTCTACGTTTTCTTGCATTGCAACGTGCATTACACTGAATCGCTAAGAGTAATGCACTAACACCTAATAATATTGCTCCGATATAAATTAAAACTTGTAAATTTCGACTTGCAGATTTACGTAGGACGGCTCCAGCTATACATAGTGACGTTCCGATTAAAATTCCCATTGTAAAAGCAACCTAAAAATTTTACTCGGTAATGAAATTTAACAAATCAACCACAAAAGTGGTTTACCTGCAAAAAATAATAACAGACATTTTCAAATGTCCGACAATATCCTCCACAACCATCTACAATTGCACTGGTAACTTCTGAACTAAGAGAACTTTGGGGTCTCTCTACAAATTTTGACAATCGAATTGGAAATGGAACATTTGGTTTAGGGGGTGGATTAATAATTGTAAGTCGAGGTAAATTTTCTTCGTTTGGATAAACTTTTTTTAAATCTTTATGTACAAATGAATTGTATTTTTCATTTCTATGAAAATTATCTTTGTTAAAGCTGTGATGTGAGTAATTTCTAGAGCATCTGTTTGAAGGAATTTGATTGTATTCATAATCTGGTAGTTGCGAAGAATCGCTATCCGAAAACATGCAATCGTTATTTATCTGATCTTTTCTGGGGGAAAATGGTTTTCCATATTGATAATAATTATAATAGCTGTTGTTGTCTATGCAGGAATCTTCACTCACTCCGGTATCGTATACTACGTTATTGTATAAACCTCTACTACAAGACGGAACATTGTGAAGGTTATCACTTTGGTATTGCACATAATTTTTATTGTGTTGGGGATGTGGACGAATATTAGATAAGCAAGCAGTCGATGAAGTAGCCTATAAAAATATAATTTAATAAGCGAGTTCTATGAAAATCCAACAATACCAACTTGGTCTGTGTTATCTACAGATGTCTGATATACCAAAGGATGTTGCGATGATGGTACACGGCGCGACATTAGACAGAATCCTCAACATTTCTAGAAAACTAAATAATAAAAATTATAAACTACAGTGCAGTAAATTATAGTCATAATTAGGGAGGTTTGTTCTTCGAGTTATGACTCGGGAAAAGACCTTCATGGTTACGACTATATGTATAATATCTTCCGAAGAGAAAAATTAATAAAACAAAAAATGAAAATATTATACCGGGTGCTGAATGAGTTAGCCGAACATAGGAATTTAACATGTAAAACCTTATTTATGCAAATTCCTGCTTCACAGTGTATCGCTATTGCTTCTGCAGTGTAGTTCGAATTGATAGTGTTTAATTTAAATTTATGTATTCTGTTGGGCGTTATTACCGCTGCAGCGCATGAGTTTTTGGTGTTCGATCCATCAGTATAGTAGAATTCACATTGGTTATATTTATTTTTTAGTTCAATTCAATTCAATTTAATTTCTATTATGAATAAATTATTAATAATTAACAATTACAAACAATTAATTGATAATTAAAATTACAGCAAATGTTCAAACAGGTTTCCATGTTCATCTAAACAAAAACCAAGTCTATCATAAAAGTTACGTCAGTCATTTGCATGGTGTCTTTTGGTAATATTACCACACTCCTCCACAATTTTATTTTTTAATGAATCAATATTTTTGTATCGTTCACTATCAATTTTAGATTTTAAATGACTGCACAAAAAAAGTCATTTGGAGTCAAGTCTGATGACCGAGCTGGCCAGTTTATTGGTCCATTAGTCCTATCCAAGAATTGGGATAACATTCATTTAAATAATTAGTTACATCTTTGGTATAATGTACCGGACATCCGTCTTGCTGATATTAAATTACGTTATTTTCTCCTGCCACAATATCAATTGCCGGTCCAATTTCGTTTCATAACATTTCTAGATATTTTTTTGCATTAGCACTACAACCCACAATGGGTTTTGGCTGACCATTTCTTTTTATGAAGGGTTTTCAAGGCAGATTACCTAGGTGGTTTGCCATTGCCCATCGAGGGAGAACGGTTAGAATAAAGTTCTTACTCCACTCAGACTCGAACCAAGCATCTCCCTTGGTAGTTGAAGCACTTAAGCATCAAACTGTAACCGTCCTTTAGATATTTTAGTCCATTCAAATTTCTATCAATAAAAAATGGTCCGATGATGTTTGCTCCTAATATCCCTGCCCAAAATTTACAGTTTGGCGATACTGTGAACGATTGTTTTTGAACATTTGGTTCCCCATTAATACTAAACGTTGTCTCGTCGGTAAAATAAATATTTTTAATAAAATTTCTATCCAAATTGGCCTTTTCGATAATGCCTTCACAGCAAATCATTTTTTTGTACTTATCGTCATCAAAAATTTCTTGATTGTTGTGGAACTTATAAGATTGAAATTTATGGTTTTTTATAATTTTGAACGCCGTAGTGTGATGAATATTTAACTCCGCACCAATTTTTCTTGTACTAATACAAGAATTATTCACTACGGCAGCAATTAGATTTGTTTTGATATCCGTACCTGGAGCTTTACTAATATTGATTTTTTTTAAATTTAATCTTATTTCTGCGGATCTTGCATAATGGTTTAAATACAGATCCATATTGATTTTGATTATCAATTACATTTCGAATTGTCGAAAGAGTAGGTGTTGGTTTTTATGGATATAAACCAGCAAAGAGATCTCGTACCATACATAAATTGTTTCCCGAGTAGTAGTTTTAAAAATTGCTTTTTTCAAAAGCATTTTTTGACCTTTTAAGTAAGAGCTAGATGAAATCTAATGCTCTTATCATTCGTAGTTTATATTTTTGTATCTTTAATTTTTTCTCTAAAACAATTATGGAAGCAGGAATTTGCATAACTAAGGTTTTACATGTTAAATTCCTATGTTCGGCTAACTCATTCAGCACACGGTATAAATACAATTGATTATAATTTAAAAATATAAATTTATAAAAAAATAATACTAAAATCATCAGGTCAAACAAATTTAAATGCAACTTATAATTGACCTCTCTATTTGGTTGAATCAGCAAAATATATTTTTTATATTTCCTATAGAAGTTGTGGTTACGCCACTGACTCATGTAAACAGATATAGGTACAGATAAAAATATATTTTTACCTGTGAAACGCTATTCTTGGAATTATTGTTCGAGATTTTTGTAATTAAAAAGTTAATTTTGTATGAAATAATGGCGAGAAGCTTGAAATACAACAAATAATGAAGTTATTATGTACAGAAGACATTATAGACAGAAAATAAAGTTGCAATAATAATTATAAAAGTTTGGAGAAACTCACCTTGTTGTTCATAAACTTTTTCTCTAGTTTACAGAAATTTAAATTAACACTTAATAAAGGATTATAACAACTTAAAAAGTCCACCCACATAAATTTAGATATATTTATAACACAAAACACACTTTTGCAACTAAAAGTGCCCGTTGTTTACATGAAACGGTTGAATAGTTGAGAACAAATCGTAATTCAGCCGAAGTAACTCGCGTGCGCAGCATCTACGGGTACCTTTTCTTCTTGGACCTTTTTTTCACATTTCGTTTAGGTTTCACGCTGTCGCATCTTCAAAACAGTGACGTACATTTTCTTATAGTAAACAATTCGATTACCGATAAATGTAACTAATCTCTGTTTATTTATAAATACCAAAGAAAAACACATGTTTGTTTAAAACTTCATGGAGATGATTACTTTATTTTGATAATTGTATATTTTTTAAATTTAAATCGGACTTACGATTAATCGAAGAGCAATACAAAACTGTAGTATATAAATTTAGTATCTATTACAATAAAGCGAAGGTTAAATGTAAAGCGAACAAGTTTAAATGTATTCTTCATAAATTGTTAATTCTTACATGGCCATACAAGTACGTGCAGAAGAAACGTAAAATTAAATAACATTAAAAAAAATATATCAGGTGCGCCACTGCCATATCATAATTTATGCTAACAAGATTTCTTTCTTTGTTACTTTACATATCGCACTCTCTCAGGTCGTTTTATCTTTTATCTCAAAAAAGTTTACATTCCATATTTAAAAACCTGCTACATTGCTACTATGTAAACAGCTAAGAACTTTTTAAGGGCGCATTTCCTGAATAAAATTATAAAATATTGCATTTTTATAAAGAAGCCACTTAACACAGCTCATTATTGTTTTCGTGTTAAGTCTAGAGTACTATATTTATTATATTATTTGTATTTTGTATATTATAAAATTTGATTAAATGTACTGCCTACATACAGGGTCGGCTTCAAGCGAAATTTAATTATTTATTTTTTTTTATTATTAAATTTTATAATGAAAAAATGTAACATTATAAACTTTAAATAATGTCTCTAGGTAGGGTAATTACCCCAATTATCTCTCCCCGGAGATCCGTGCTTTGTCGGCGTGAACAATCTTGAGGTTCATTACAAAATCCGAAATGGGAAAAACAATTATGTGCAAAATTTTAAAAAAATTCCCACGATTTCCGTTTTTTTTTTTTTCGCTTAGGCTTTAGATCGCAACAGTGTATTCTACGCGACCAGGATTTGAACCGCAGTAAGTATATTACTTTGCTATTAAATATATTATAACTTCTATGTTGAAATAATTTATTTTAAATTTTGTTATGTAAACATTAATATTATTCAGCGGGCCGCCGGCCAAGTTTAGATCAAACAAAACTACAGGTCTATTTCCCAGCAAAATTCTTTTGAGTCCAAATTTGTCTTAATCGTTTGTGTATTGTTGATATGTTTGTGTATTATCTTATCTTCGTGTGTGTTAGCACCTTTCGCACCTCTCTCTTCAATTTAATTTAGAGAGTAAGAGAGAGGTATATTTTATCAAAAATTCGGAAATGAGTGAGCTTCAGAAATAAAGTATACATTAAATTGAAAATATTTTGCAAACGGTAATACCAAAATCGAAAATAATAGATACACAAATATACACAAACGCTTGACTTAGGGACGTCTTTGACGATGCAGGGACCTTTGACAAACATAGTCCCTTTTAGAAAGTAAAAAAATCGGATGTGGCCATGCCAATAACTTTATCATACTTTTAAATAATAATAAATTGAAAAGAATTTAAAAAAAAAATATTATTTTGGAGGAGAATATATTAAAAAGTTAAAATTTTAAAAATAAGAAAAAATTATTTGCAAAATTTTTTTTTATTTTCTTTGTTAAATTGATATTAAATTGATAACATTAATTTTCAATTTTTAACTTTTAAATTTAAATTAATACTTAAATTAAAAAATAAATTTTATTTTAATTTGTAAAAACTATATAAACAAAAATAGAATATTTACACGATTATTGATTAATACTTTTTTATTATTATTTTAGAGGAGAATATGATTAAAAAATAAAATTTTAAAAATAAAAAAAAATTTTTTTTTTTAATTTACAAAATATTGTTTTATTTTGCTTTTCCGTGTACCGATTTTAACGAAAATCTAATCAGCTCTAAGTTTCAATATTTATGTACTAAATACAAAATTTTGTTAAAAAATTTCTATTACTTTTTGAGGTAGAGCGCACACAAAATTTAACCACATACATACATACATACATCCATACACACATACATACATACAGACATTTTTTGGAAATGACGATTTTCCGCTTCTGGGACCCTAAAATGTCTAAATTCATCAAAATCTCAAGTTATTTTTTCTGCACGATTACAATACTTTCTCAGACTTCGTATGATAAAGTAAAAAATGTGAATAAAAGTATTAGTACTTTTATTTATTTGGTTATCTTATTAAGGTTTAGTAAAAGTTTGTTTACTGTTTAAAAAAATATTTAGAAATCCAATTTGGTTTTCGATTTACATTTAAATTAAGAAACTTTAACGGTAGTTTTTAGTAAAATTGCACTAAAAATTGAGTTCCTTTTTTTTTTCGTGTAAACGACGCCCTCGACATTTTGAGGCTTCCATCAAGCCGAGGGCCCCGGGCTCGTGGGCTCGTGTTCCATGTGCTCTTGTGGAAAAGACGAAACTGCTTGATACCAAATTTTATCAAAATTTTTGTGTACAAGGCGTTTGCATTTCGGCACTCCTCATTTAAATTGAAGATATTTTGCGAACGATGCTAACAAAAACGAAATTAATAGATACAAAAAAATACACAAACAATTGAATACTGATAGTTAATTTTAGATTTAGATACAAAATCTTTTTCTGTAGTGATTTTTTCCAAAATCTTTTCTTATGATAATATTATTTACAATGAAAATCTATCTCAAAGACAGGAAAGTTTGGGACAAAAAGGGGTCAATAGAAAACTTAAAACTTCGATGATTCTGCGATTTTTGTAGAGAATCATAGAAGGGTGTAAATATGCATAAGCTTCCACAAGGAAAACATTTGTATCAAATTTACTTAAGTCATTTTTATGTGTTTTATTTTCTATCTTTTAAATTATTTTAAAATTAAACCAGCGCCGCCGCAACTCAGGGAAAACAAATGTACCAAAGACAATCACAACTAAATTCGATTACTACCAGAAGAAACAATCAAGAATCAACATTTTGAATTAACAGGAGAAAACAAGTTTATCATTTACCTATAGGAAAAGAAAGAAGGTAATTTTAGGTTGAAAATGAAAGATCGCAAAAAAGTTAAATTTTGCATGTCGAAATTGACGACATGAATTAAAATTAAATAAGAAGTATAGTCTTGATAACCAATGATAGCAAAGAATTTTATAAAATCAGCAATACGGAATTCGTTTCAATAACCCAAAATTAGGATTTAAGAAATCTAGTTTTATTTCAATTACCAGAACAAACGGTCGCATAGAACTAAGCGAATAAAATTCAAAAATTAATTAAATTATTTAAAAAACGGGTTACAAGGTTACAAAGTGGTACCGGGCGTTAAAGACGACATCCCATCATCGTCACGCAAGTCAAAGAATAAATAATTGAAAAAGTTTGAAGGCAGTTAAAGCGAAGTTAAGTTTGCGGGTGCGTTATGGTTTGAGGAAGCATAGCAGAAACCAGAAACTATCTAACTTAAAAATAAAAGTTAGGTTAGCTACCCAACTTGAGCTTGAGCTTCAGTGCAATGGGTGTCATGAACCACAACCCGTTAGTTATAAATTATAATATATATTGCTGTGGATTCTCCGTGGAAATCTTCAACCTCTTGATTTCCTCGGGTTAACCCTGGAGTGCGTGAGCAATTGATAATTTTGTAGGGGTCGAAGGGTTCTTGTTATCTCAAAAATAAAACAATTATAATTTCTAATCCAAAAAAAATAATAAATTCTTCAAAAATAAATTTTCCAATCTCATACAAATTAAATTCAATGTTAAATTATTATTGGGCTCGCACTTTTAATTTTATGTTTATCCAAATCGCCCGCTTATCACTATCAACATTCGTTCCTACGATGGTAATTTAATTTTTCTAATTTTAAGTATCCAAATTTAATTTTTAACTTCAAATGCTTTTTCCAAATTAATCAAATTAATCAAATCTACTATTCAGCTACTCTCAGTAGCTACTAATCAAAAAATTCCAAAATATCAAAACTTCAAAAATAGCGCAATAATGCGAACGCATCCAAGCCACTTTATTTAATCAATCAAAATCAAAAATTATTACTCACAATTTCAAAAAATATCAAAAAAAACTCAACGTATCATAAATCAAATTCAGGGTGCATCCAAAATCACGCACCCGCTGTCGACCATAGTTGACACAAAAAACCCCTATTTCGATCTTTTTCTCCCCACTCTGTACTTTTCCAATTTAAACGTTTAAAAATCAAATTAACAAATTTTTACAATTTAGCACAGGGTGGGTCGAAATATTTTGTTTCACGACAATATCTAACTTTTATTTAAAAAAAGTACCTTTGGGAAGGGTTTACTAGGGTAGGTACAGGCAGAGAAAATGCATCAACTTCCTATAGTGATTTAATAAGAACAGTGGCGACAATATTCTTATCGTATCTGGTATCTTATTATTAGAGCCCGGATTTATAAGCGCTTATAATTTCAAAATAAGCGCTTTAAAAAGTTTCAAAAAACAAAGAAAAAAGTCCTATAAAGTAGAAAAAAGCACTAAAAATGAAACATCAAAATTTAATTTTTATTAAATATTAATTAGAAATTCGCTTAATAATTATAAAAAAAAAATTCTCATATATTTTTCCAAATTTTTCATAATGAAAAATTGTCGTCTGTTGTTTAACACCTGCATATAAATCGAAAAACTTTGTTCAACATCAACCGACGTAATAGGAACCTATTGGTTACTGTCAGTTAATTCACCTCACGATTTGAACTTTTTCCTATGCACTATTGGAAAGAGGACACTTTTCTAAGCATATTGCAACAAAAATGTTCTAAGATTAGGCATTAGTTTTTAAAAAATCGTCATTTTAAAATTTGCAATTCAGGAGACGCGTAAAACTCGACATAGATTTGATGTCCCACAGCACTCACTTGCACCTCCAAAGTTTTCTTCCCGAGATTATTTATAATTTTTACCGATTCCACTAAAGGCAAATACTTTTTTTTTTCAAATTTTCGATGGATGATAGAACGTATGAAAAGTTAGCTAATAGTATAACTTAATTGTTTTCGAATTAATGTATTCTTAAAAATTTCTTGACATTCATTTATTGCTGCCGACGATAATTCTGACAATAATCTTAGAAAATTTTCAAAATTTGTCTCATAATATATGACAGCATTGAGCCACGATCTTTACTTTCTAAGCACTGCTTTGGGAAGTAGAAGTGTAATCGGAAAAATTTTCTTTAAAAGCTTGCACTCTCTAAAGGCGCCTTTACAAAAATTCTTTTTGCATTTGAAATTAAATAAATTATTAACCAAAGAAAATTTAAGACAAATTGTTTCGGCAATACGAGATAACCCATTTGCCAGACATGTACAGTAAATTAAATTTTCATAAAATACTTTGAGTTCTGTTCCAACTTTAATCATGTACTTTGTCGGTCATTAAAAAGAAAAACATTAAAAAAAGCTCTAATAAGCACTAACATACGTTTTAAGCAAAATCTTGAGAAAAAAGCAAAAAAAGCACTATCAACATTAGATCAAATCACTGCAATTTTTAAGAAACGTCAAGATCCAAAAGGAATATCTTCTACTTATAATTTAGAGCAATAAGCAAAATGCTTAGAATCTGGGCCCTACTTATTATGTATATTGATATGTAAATTTTATTAATTATTTTTAAATTGAATTCGAAAATCATCCAATTTAAAATATTTCTTTAAATTTTAATTTCAATAAAAATATAAAAATGGTAACGTTAAAATTTTACGATATCGGTTTGCAGTTGTCTTCTTATCATCAAAGTTTGTAGTCCTTTAATATAATACTTAATTTTATTTTTAAAATTATCAAACCATTTTTTAAATCAATAAATTCAATCATAAATATCAAATAAATACATTTTATCCAAAAAAACCTTCACTTTTATTTAAAAATTAATAAACTTATCAAATTAAATTCATCGGACTACAAATTAAATGTTTACTATGTCGACCATTTTTGGCAAAAAAGCCATTATCAATCATTTCGTAACACGACAATAGCTGTATTCTTTTTACCTATTTTATTTCCATCTCAGTTGCACAACTGAGATGAAGTGAGCTGAGACGAACTGAGATTAACCGAGTCAGAGTGAGAAAAAGATAAGGTAAAAGAACAACAAAAATTTACTACTACGTGAATTTTGAATTTAATTATTTTGAAGTTTGGTAATGCTAACCAAATTGTTTTTTGTATTATTGTATAATGTCAACATAAACTTCAAAAAGACAAATTAAAAATTTAAGGTGCAGTAGATATTAAACTGATTGCAATAAGTGACAAGTTTAATTCAAATCAACCAATCCGAGCCATTTCCCAATTTGTCTCAGTTGTAACACTTCAAAACAGCAAGATCAGTTTGAGTATGGAAGGGGATAATTTTGTCACGTAAAACTCAGTTCGGCACGGCACAGTACTTATGTCAAAACGGTAAAAAAACAACTTTTCAACTGAGTAACTGAGTATCTCAGTACAATCTCACTTAAAATAGGTAAAAAGAATACAGCTAATGATAAAAATATTTGATTTTTTATCACACATTTGTTTTATTCGGGAGTAACTCTGGTGTACGGGAGCAGTTAGAAATTTTCGAGGACGAGGGTTTTCAGTTTCAAAAATAAATAAAATGTGCTGTCGTGGGACACCAGAAAGGAACGAAGTACCTTACTACATAAATATTAATTTCAAGTTCTAGTCGAGGTAAAAAATAAATAATTATTAGGATATAAATATTTTATTATGATTTTTTTATCGATAAAAATCAAAAACTACTTTACAAAATTGCCAAAATAGCGATTTCAGCATGTGTCAAAGTCAATGTAAATCCGCAATCATCGCGGTCATCTTTGAAGTATTCAAAATTTTTTTTGCACATTCGGCTTTAGATAATTTTTTACATCTGAGTGGCATTTTTCAAAATTGATTTATTTTTAATTTTGGGGGTTTTATTTTCGGCGGAAAATTTTTCAAATTATTAAATTATATTTTTTTAAATTATTCGTCGGTTGAACAATTTTAACGCGTTCTTAATTCGTAATACGCAAAGAGTAGCTTATATAGCGTATCACTATTAATTATAACAATACGCATTGTGGCGTAGAGCGAAGAGCTCCTTCTACACATTTTAGCCGAGGGATCAAATCCCGGTGAAAGCAACTTTTTTTCTAAAGAAATTTGCAAACCTATGATTCGTGGTTTCCGAATATGTACTAATGCTGAGCAGATGTTCCACTTTTGACCACCAGATGGTGTAATCTATTATCAAACGATATAAAAATCTTACGCATTTTCGTTACGGACGTTTTTTCCGATTAGGGTACCCCCTTCGCATCCTCCCATAAGGAACTTCGTTCCAAAATTAATTCCTTGTCTCAAAAAAATATGCCTTCCAAAAATAATTCAATCGCAAATATTTTAAAATTAAATGTAAAATTTTAACACTTCTTGAAAGGTTCGAACTTGCGTTTTTAATTTATCCAAATTGACGGTTTATCAATCACGTTCGCTCTTACAAATTTTATTCCAATAATAATTAAACCTAACAAAATGTTAAAAAAATAAAATTTTTAACTGTTAAGTACAGAATACATACTACAAAAAAACCATAATATTTAAAAAACGCTAAAATGACAATAATTCACATTTAACAGGGTTGAACTTTAAATAAACAAGAAAATAGAATTCTGAAAAAATTACGCTATAAAATAAAAATATATTAATTCTTAACTTGTGATAAATTATATCAAATAAGTTTAAAAGTGATCAAGTTAAATAAACGTAAAATATAAAAGGCGAAGGCGATATACAACTCGCTGAAAGCTTATAAAATAAATAATTTTATATTTTACGTTTATTTAACTTGTTCACTTTTAAACTTACTTGATATAAAATAAAAATAGGAAAACTCTGTAACATAATATAGAGGCCTCTATTTCTCGGTTATTATGGATCCTCAGTCATGTTTAACAGTAAAAATAACAAGTGAGAGCAAATATACCAAACAAAATTGAAAAAATTAAAAATTTAAAAAATCATTTATAATTTCTTAAAAAATTCTAAAACTTTTTTAAGTTATTTTCTATTTATTCCAATATCCAAATTTAATTAACCAATTTTCAAAAATCCAAATCAAAACCAATTTCAAATAATATTCGCTCATCAAAAATAATAACTTCTTTATTAATAAAACCAAAAATTAATCTTCTACTCACAAAATAATTTTTTACTACGGCCACTTAAGACCAACATAATTTTCAAATCAAATTCAATCACAGTGTCTAAAATTTCCAAATTTACCAAAACAAATTACAATTCACAAAATTTTCCCAAAAGAGTACAGTGTGGGTCCAAATTGTTTTGTAACACGACAATTTGTATTATAATATTGTGTGAAATCCATAAAAATTCTGTTTTGCCACTGTCTCTATTCTATATCGGTAAATGAAGAGGGTTATTTAGAAATTAAAAAAAGAGGGAGACTTATTATTTATTGAAAACGATCAATAAAACTAAATTTTTATTTATTCTTCTTATTCTAAATTCTTATTCTTATATTTTGATTTATTAATTTCCGTTGCTTCTAAAAATTTCAACATTTTACTCTATTGTTTTACATGCAAAATTTCACCTCTCTCCTGTTTCTAGAACATCATAAATGTAGAATATATATGTAAAATAAAACAGTAAAATGTTGGAATTTTGAGAAACAATGAAAATTAACAAATTAAATACTTACCTTTTTTATTAAACAGTCAATCTCACCTAAACAATATTGATCTTTATTAAATGTTTGCAATAAATAATCAACCTTCCATTTTTGTAATTTACAATTAACTCCCAACCCTTTTTTAATTAAATAATATTTTTAATATTAATATTAATATAAATTTCCCTTTTTACCTCTACTTTAGTAAACCCAATTTTCAAAAATATTCTCTCCTCCACTGCTTTCTTTCAATTTAAATGATATATAAACAGATTCTCTCTTCTTTTTTTTGTACTCGCTTTTCCTCGGAATAAATTCAAAAATTGTAAAACACACGCAAATTGTAACATTAAATCATAAAACTCTGATAAATCGTAAATTAGTAGCAATAAGCACAGATTTGTTGTAAATTCAAAACTTTATTACTTTGCAAAAATTATTGTAAAACTTGAACAAAATATAGAATTATTGATTTTTATTTCTTGTTTATTGCCTGATGATGCTGTAGTGTGGTGAAAATCTTGCAATAAAATTATTGATATGACATAACATTGTTATCGAGTTTCACTACCTAAACCACGTAACCAAGTAAAAAATAAGTTAAAATAAAACACAATAACGAATATATTAAATATATCATCCGATCCTGAAAGTTGCGGATTACGATTTTTTTTGTAGATTACTTCTGTTGGTCAAAAATGTTAAAAATGATAAAAAGATACAAACACACAAAATCCACAATTTGCTTTAAATTTTAAATTGGGATAAATTAAATTTTTATCTATTTATTTAATTAATTTTGGTAGTAATTTTCAAGAAATTATTTAAAATTGTTTATGACCTCATAAATAAGCAATTCCACTAGTCGATAAACAATTAATGAAGGGGTTGAATGTTATTAATTATGGAAATAACACAGTTAACATGACATACATACAAAATAATTTATTATTCGTACGTAATTTATTTAAAATTCATAGGCAGATATTTAAAAATTCGGACGCGCCGCTCTTTGTTAATTTGATAAAGTACTTATGAATGACATGCTAGTTTTTAAACATAGATAGCGCCACATACATATTGCGCTATTCGGTACGTTTGAAAGCTTGACAATATTTTTAAAGTATAAATTGTCAATATTTTCAACAAAAATAATTACATTGCACAGTATAAATGCAATCTAGTTTAATTAATAAAATAATAACATAATAATTCAAATATTTATTATCAAAAATATTTATTGATCTCTATGGTCTTCTATAAATATTATACGAACGCTTTGAGCTGTTGCTAAGTTAAAATTTTGGCATTATTTTGTGTGATAGATTTGAAAGGGTGCAATGATGTCATAAATTTTGTTAACACTGTTTTAATAAACTTGAGTGGTTGCTAGTTATGTCGACCTTACTACTTAAAACTAGGAAAAGAAAGGTAGCGTGTGTTTTGAATATGTAGGCCTTCAACTAAAAGGAAACAACAAGTAGTTCTTTACTGCACAAAAAGAGAAAGTCAGAGACAACTTTCGAATTGTTGTGGTGTATGTTATAACAAAAATGAATAAAGATATAAAATATACATAAGTCTAAGAGAGAAATAAAATACTTTATCTTTGACTGGTAGGGGTTTGCAAGCAAAATTTGTGCTTTTTGAGTTTGTCTATCACAGTTTGACATTGGTTATTGCTTTCAAATCTCGCGCCATTTACTTAACGTGCAAATTATCGTGTATTAAATTTTAATATTAAATATAGTTTGCAAAAGTGGGTTTTTCAAAATAAAAACTTTTGTTTCTTATTGGAAAATTAAAATGGTAAGTAACAGGCAGTTTTATTTTTAAACAATGCTTTATTTTATTTTTAAATTTTAAATTGACGGAAACGCTTCGCGAAGATGCGCTCAAGTTTTAAAAGTAAAGCGCGTACGCTATTAACCCGCATTTTTATTGCAAGCGGTGCTATCATTTTAACCTTATTTTTTCGAAAATAATTTTTAGTTACAGTTTTTTGTATTTAATAATGATTGTAATAAAATAATTGTAACAAGTTGGCCTCGATAATTTTTACACTTTTAATAAGTAAATTTCCTGTTCAGTTTTCTATAGAATAAGTATCAATTTATGCGCAAGCCCAATGTTCTAGTTTACTTACTACAGCCAAAGTATCAGGACTATATTCTACCACACCCGGAGTCCTTAGTAACAAATTGTGATATACTTGTTCACCTTCTATTTGTAGCCTTTCCGATTTTTGTTAATGCGTTTCTCAAATTATACAAGTTTTGCTCGCAGAATATAAAAAAGGAATCGAGAGATTAATTTGCAAGATCGATTTGCATGATGACATTTCTTAAAAATTGTAAAATGTTTTATAATAAACAACTTGAATTTAAAGTAGGTGGAACTCGGATGACTACAGTTTCCAGGCTTGTGTAGAGCTAACGAGATTCTATTTTAAACTAGATAAATTATTATTGAGAATTTGAATCATGCGAACAAACAGACTGACACAGAGCCAGATCGTAAGGCTATACTGCGCATAAAGCCTAAAACTTACCCGATGCATAATTTGATGTTAACATAATTTTTACATAACTGAATTGCTGAAGCGAAATAATAATAGTTTTCATAGTTTTCATTTCCCTTTTCATTAAACTATGCGCATCCAAATATTCATTACGTTTTGTCAATAATTTTGTATATTTGAATTTATATAAGTTTAATTATATAAAATTTCTAATTTATATTATAACTTATTTTGACTTATCGAGGGGAACTTTTAAATTTAAATTTTTACTCTAAAAACATTTTTAATTAACGATTAAGCAGATATGGAAACTACTTCGAAAAATATAAATTGCTTCATTAGTATAACTTATTAACTTTTTTAGCAATCATTAATTAAAGCTATCAGTTCTTAGTTTCTACGGTGTAATTTTGTTTAATTTATTAAGTTCGATTATTTTAAAAGTCAGAAGATTTAAAAAAGTTCATCGTGATTGTTTTAGTTCAATGTTTGGTTTAATAAACACAGACAAAAACTTTATATATTATAAATTATTCATAATGTTTATATTTTAAATATAATTAACCGTGATTCAAAGTACTTATACTCATAAATCCTTTTTCTTACAAAGTCTGTAAGTTTTTTCTTTTAGTTAGCAGTTAAAATACAGTTTTTGTAAAAACAATGATTTTTAGATTTAAAATAAATAGTACATTATATACCTAGGTGAAGAAAAGTGGCAGTTGCCAGTCAGCAGGCTAATAACGAATTATTGACCAGTGGTTAACAAACCAATAATTATTAAACTGGGTTGGAAAAACAATTTCAAAGCGTGAAAATCGGTTAATAATGATAGGTTTTTGGGATAATAACGAAAAAGAAATTATTTGTTTACACGTCCAAATAAATTTCAAATCAATGTGTGATAGGTATAATCAATAGCATATTAAATTTAATTTTATAATTTTACCACTGACATACATAGAGGACAAATATATAATTTCTTGTGTAAAAAATATCTAATAATACTTTATTATATTTTGTATTTACCTACATATTTTATTAATTTAATCCATTGTTTCTGTTTAATAGAGTCAAGTCAAATATTCCTACTTTATAGGAAAACTAAATAGATTTTTTTTTGGACTAAAAATCCAGCGACATTATAGAAAAGGTCTGCTTAGGGTAGGTAGGATAATCAAAACTAATTCAATAATAAATTTTCTAAATCTGCAAGTTTAATTAAAACGGAATAATAAGCAAAAACACATCAAAACAAATTATTTTACTTAAAATCGAGGAAAATAAGTATTGTTTTCCAATTTCATGTTTATAATAGGTACGCTAAAATAATATTCTCGTTAATAATTTGATTAATTTTAATAATCGAAGAAGAAAGTTTGAGTGGCAAAAGTGAATGCTGTGCCATATGAAATTTGTATTACTTGCATGTTTTATACTGTTAGTATTTACAATCATTGAGCATCGTGGCTTAAACCTAGAAATGTTTTAATTAAAATAGGATTTACAATAATCTTATTTATATACAATACTATGATATCATCAAAATAATTTGTATCAATAATACAGCTCTTATGTAAATTTTTGTTTTTGATGAATATTAAGTAACTTTTAATGCGTTAATAATTCCAGTTATCTATTATCGATAAAGTAATGCGATGCTTTCATAAACATGAAAATGTTATTGTCAACTTTAGCTTTAAAAATAGTTAAAAAGCGGGGTGCGGTTAAGTGATGCATTTAAATCTGCTTTTCACAATTTTCATTCTTCTTCTCTATCTTCTATAATTAAAAACAATTTTTAAAACATTTACTAAAATTTTTGTTTCTTTTATCTTCGACGACTTCCTGTAGTTTAACGAAGATTTTCAGTCAGAAAGAAAAAATTCGTTTAGCTCATCGACTGCAGCGATTCGAATCAATCTGATTACTATTAGAGCATCATTTCCTGATTATAATAACAATGACTTTGACCTTGCTTTTCTTTTTAGGTTACTTCATTTAATGAGACAATAACTTACTTTGTTAGTTCTAGACGCATCTGCCGCACGTCGCTAGACTGGGCTTGGTTTAGAATCTCGTTTGTAATAAAGCGTTCATCAATATCATGATTATTTTTTGAAAATAATGACTTATTTAATACTTTTACAAGTTACGTGAATATAGAAATTATTTTCAATTTATGTAATTTCCCTAAAATTAGCACAACATCAAATGATTTACATTAAATTAAAATTAAAAAATTAACAGGTTAAATAATAAATAATTAAAATTGAAATTTTTACAGTAATTAATATAAATGATAGCAACAAACCATTGCTCATGGCTTACCAAAAAATTTCGAATTTATTGTTTATTAATCTGTTAATTTTTAGTTTTAAATTAATTTCACTGATTAAGTATTTAATCTTTTATGTAAAATTTTGAATAACTCATAACATATGGGTTAAACCTTATATATTTCGCTTAAATACGCTAGTAATTAATTTGAGTGAAAACTTAATTAAATTAAACGTTTTCTTTTTAAAAATATAAACGTTTTCAATAAATTACAAAATTAGGATAACATTAAACAGAAACGTTAAAATAATAAATTTTAAGTTATTTAAAAAACAATAAAAAACATTTATTTATTACATAAAAACAGATTAGAACTTAAAATATTTGAATAAACGGAAACTTGGATACTAATTAATTACCACGAAAATTCACTTGAAATTTATTTTTAAGTTTATTTCTACAAAATAAAATTTTATATGTAGTTGAATTTAGTTTTATTTAAACGTTATGAGATTATAGCTTGCATATTAATTTGAATACAGTTTTAGAATGTAAAGAAATGTGATTTTATATAATTATTAAAATAAAAGTAGTTGATGAGTAGTTTCGCATTTCGCATGAGAAATTTAAATAAGAAAATTAAGTATTAGAAGATTCATGAGAAAAGCAAATTAGTCACTAATTAGAAGAATGATGTTTACGATACTTTACATTATATTAAACAAATAAAATTCAAATGTTAATGGCAAAATTTTGAATACATTTTACATTAAAGCAAAACTAGAAAATCACCGGTGAATCATCCTATATTACAGATGTGTATGACAAGCGGTTAACCGTTTTATTAAATGAAAATAATGAATTTAAATTAATTTTAAATATTAAATATTTTATAACAATTAAAAACCCCCCAATTATACGGAGATAACACTGTAATATAGTAGATATTCTAGCTCTTGGGATTTCACAACATTTTCTATTCCTTTATTCCAGGATTTTATAGAACTTCTTCTTTTATTTCTACTCGCTGCTTTTATTTTTCATAATGTTGTGTTGCCACTTTTTTTTCTAACTATTTCAAACCTAATCATCGTTGTGAACCTAATCAGCGATATTATAACCTTATAGAGGTAACTCTTAAAGTAAAGATTTCTTGAAGATTTTAAACAAATAACTAGTTTTTCTTCTTCCTCTTATTTTAGATTTACTGTCTGTTCTAAAGTTATTATTAGAATTGTGAACATATTACCTGCTTTACATTTAGCCTGGTCTTAGATGTGCCTGTAACCCTGTTTTATTTTTTGTGATAATATGGCGCTGTATTCAAGAATTATTAAATTTTAAATGCCAACTAATATTTAGCCAACGTAATATTTTTTATATGCTCTTGACGGCATAAGTTATTACTTTACTCTTTCAGTTCATGGTGTGAAGTGGACGACTGTATTATAAGACTTTTTCTTTTGAACGAAATTACTGAGAGACCACCTGTTTGAGAGTCTAAATGTTTGTGCACTTGTTCTGTGATTGATTACAAGTAGTACGCATGAACCTTTCACTTTTCCAAAACAAATACATTTACGTATGTCATCGCGGAAGTAACAGTAACGCACTAATTGTATAATATACCCTTTAGGGCGTGAAGATTAAAATTATAGTTTTACTTTCCCTTTTCGTAGTAAACGAAAGTATATTTAAATACACTCAATAAGCACACAATGCAAACGTTACTTTAACGTTAATGAAATTTGATAGATATATATTTTTTTAAAAGTTACGTTATTTCAATGTTGATTTGACCGACATATGCTCAATGTTGAAGTTAAATCCTTGCAGGCTCTGCGGTACAGACAGATAAAGAATCTCGAGAAGTTTTAGGGATTAAGAATTTAAATTGCATTTTTAGTTGTTGCCTCTCTATTATGGCAAACTACAACCAGTAGCTGACAATGACAGTTTATCAACTCGCTGATTTAGTTCCAACTTTCGATAATACTGATGTAATCACTTTGGAATAATTCAAGGTTGTAAGCATTCTACACTGCAATAACTTGATTATCAGCCGAATTGCCTTCTATTCGTTTACCCATGTGTATGCGACTTTTTCTTCGCTATTTTTAAGAAAAGCAGTAGCGATAAGCAACAACTTTTTCTTATAAGCTGTTAGTTGTTTTTATAGTGTGTCTGATAATCTGGCTGTTTTTTTATTATTGTGATACAGTTTTTCTTAATAATTTAAATAGTATGTACGTACGTCAAGGCTAGCCAAACCTTTCCATGACATTTCTTTGGGAACTGACTCATGTCTTTTTCAGGTGTGCTCCATGTCCCTTAAGAGTTCTTTATTCTGTTAGGTGTAATATAAAGATATGGTCAGTACACAAACATCCTCGTGTGAATCCACTTTTATCTTGACTGATCTTATCGGGTTTCTATATTTCTTTCAAATACTTGATTCATCTTGCTAATTGCAAAGATTCTTCCATAGTTATCAAGTTCTTTAAAACCTTTCAAATTTATTACATGTTTTCCCAAGACAAGATATATTGTAGTGGTATTCTCCAAAAAAATATTGGAAAAAGCCTTCACTATCTTTTTTTAGTTTACCTAGGTCAGCTTATCAATGGTCGGCAGCATTGAGCTCTACTCAAGAGTGGCAGTTACGGCGACAATTAAAGTTGTACTGATAAATAATAATTACCAGTGCTTTAAAAAAAGAGGTCTTTTTCCAAAATAATCCTATCTAAATCGTCTATAATCTAATGTAAAATAAATGTAAAATTTTATTACTTCTTAAAAAGGATCAAAGTTTTAATTTACTACTATCAATTCGTCGGCTTATCAATTTCGCACATTCGTTCCTACAAATGTAATTTTAATTTTTTGAATTTCCAATACAATCCAAATCGAAACTTAAATTCGAAATATTCTGTTTCCAAATCAATCAACCTAAATTGTCTTACCACCGCTCGGTAGCAACTTATCAAAAATATTCAAACTAATTCCAAATATCAAAAATACGCAGTAATGCAATCGCATACAATCACTTTATTTAAATCAATAATAACTCACAATTTCAAAAATAAATTTCACAAAGCCAAAAAATAACAAGCCAAAAGTCGCACCACCTACTCGTGCGGCGACTCGTGGCAAAAAGCCTCGCATTTCCTGTGATCGGCCCCCACCTAACAAATTTTTTAATCTTATAACTTAAATAAATTTAAACACAACTTAAATAACAAAATAAATTTTCACCAAAATGTATAGGGTGGGTCCGAATCACTTTTGAAACATGACAATATATTTATTTTACATTCCAAATAAATGGCTTTGATTTAGTTATCAGCTTTACTCAAATCTAAAAGCTCAATACTGGGCTCAAAACTTGCCATAACAGTCAACAGTAGATCAATACACAATTGATGCTGACCGGCTGACCAGCACCTTTATATATTAAAATTTTTAGTCTGTCTCTCCTCTAAAGATTTCTCTAGATAAAAGTACCTAGCATTTGATAAATCACAAATTAAAAAAATGTTTTCAGTTGTTATACAGTCAAATAAAAGAGATAAGTAAATCTTTTAAAATAGAAACAATAGTCAAAATTATATTATACAGTTTTAAAATTCTATTGTCGAGCTTGACATTAATGTTCTAATTTATTTTTGACGTTAAATTTTTTTTTGTATTTTATCCGCATTGTCTACATGTACAAAAATGTGAAGTTTTAACAAAATTTTTTGTGATGCAGCAGATATTCCAAAATATTTTAAAATGGTTACAATCTACTGACACGTGGGAAACGCATAGGCCTACTTAAAATTTTTTATTTCTTTAAATGTTTTGTTAAATTTCTGTTAATTACACCGCGATTGTTACAATAAATTGACCCCAAAAAGTAAAAAGTTTGAACAATGGATGTTATTTCCGTGTTAAAATCGATACTTTATTCCGTCTCCGCTGTCTCTTCTAGAATTTCTATTAGATGATAACTGGATTTTTAATTGAATTTGGTTGTATAATGCAAACATTTACAACTTTGTTTTCATAATTGCTATTGATGTCTTCATAAATTTTAAAACGAATGTAATTTTCTCTTACTGAAAATTGGAATGGCGTTTTGTTTAAGCAATTTTTTACACAGTTTTATACATACAAGCAATAAAATTGCACATTTCGTCTCGTATTATTATACGAGATAAAATATACATTAGTCGATAGAAAAATTTATTTTTTAATTGTATTCTTAATACAAAAACTAATAACAACATATATTTTATAATAAATTAAAGGTTATATCCTTCCTCGAGCGCTTTCCAATCTCGTTAATCCATTCGCGACCGCTATCTATGACGGCGAATTTCTTCTCTAGAGGGTAATTAAAAACTTTGAAATAGCCACATACATTACGTTTGGAACCCAAAGTCAACTTTCTGCGTTACGTTCATCAGGGTGGGAATACACAAACATATACATATACACACAATAGGGATTTAATGCTATAAAATTGCGTTATTAATTATATAATATGCATATTTATATATTTTATGATATAGCCACTTTTTCAGTTATCATAAGTTCAACATAATATAATCGAAAAAAATTCTATAGATCAAATAACTAAATTAAATTTAAATTTATTGGTGTTTTTTTCCAAAGTGTTGTTATTATTATTTATTACATATTATTTATTTCTGTGTATTATTTATTTTGGTTATTGCATTTTAATAATAATTAAATTGATCAAATTAAATTTAAAAATTGATTTGCTTAACATAATTTCCAATATAATTTTCATGACTGCTGCTGTGTATTGCTACTTCTTTGCTACCGATGATATACCAATAACACCGAATAACAAAACAATATAAGCACATTTATTCATTAGCATAATAAATACATTATTTTAAGAACTTTTATATCATTAAATAAGTCCGCAGGCCCTCATTTCCTTATTAAGTACCTATACATTTATATTACGTAATTAAACGGATTGAAGTTTCTTTAAAATTTCTTAATTTATTTTTTTACAAACAGTTTTCTATACTTTTAACATATGTATTTTGTTTCATATTTAAAACCCAGTATATTATGTATAATCAAAATAATATTATAATGATTTTAAAAGTAAATAATAAATAATATTATTGTATAATTTCCGAATTTGTACCATTTGCGCATTTGCAAAAAATAGCTACATAAAAAAATAAAAAAATTATAAATAATTATGTTGGTAAGTTGGAATCTTACATTGATAAAACTGATCGATCATGTTATTTCTGTATGTTCGACTGTAAGGGTTGTTACGTGGTATGTATATTATGCGAAAATACTTGTATAGCATACCAACAAAACATCTATACATAGACATTATATTTTATTAGATATGAATTCCAACTAAGAATTCGTTCGTGAGTGTATTCGTTACTTTGTTTTAGTTGTTGTAATTGTAAATTACTAATGTAGAACGTAAAATGAATATGTGTGTCACAGAATCTTTCATAATTGTTATTATCCAAATGAACTACCATTTCAAGGGTATATTAGCAAATTATTTAATTGCATAGTTGAATATTTATATTTTTGGCATCCAGTTATATCTTGCTCTCGATTAATTTGGTTAACTCATTTTTGATGGTTTCAGCACTATTAGTAGTAAATAGAGCAATTTCATAATAAAATATAATTTTCTAATAAACAGGTTCTTCAAATAAATTATAAGAGATTTTTAGATATATTTGTTGAAAATATTCTATTTATTAGAACTAGCAGCAGAGTCGATGGCTCAACGCTACAGTTCGGTGTCGCTTTCATTTTTAAACTCATTCCATTTTCACTTACCTGGTAGACAAAATTACAATAACTCTATCTTAGCAAATTTTTAAAAATTTACCGTCAAATTAATTTTGAAAACACAAAAAAGAAAACATTATAAAAATTTCTGGCAGTGAAAACAACTAAAAAAGAAGCCATAAAATACATTTTTACCTTATAGATATTATATTTTTACGAATTTGATATTACTACTGAGACCGAACCCTTCAAGAAAATATGCTTTATGTGCAATATATTTTTAATTTATTTTCAGTCCTATAAATAATTCGATATTTTTTGTTCAAATAATAAATTAAAATTTGAAGAAATAAATAACAGTGGCCCTGTATACTTATAAGGAATAGCGGCCAAGCTTTCCGTATCAATAAGTAATGATTCTTGTCCTTAAATATGCATGGTCACTTCTGCAAAGTACATAATACACAATTTGTTATCAAGATGTCATGAAAACATAACATAGGCTCACTTTTATGTATATAAAAGTATGATAAAATACCTTTGCGCCCTAGAGAAGAAAGTAGTTTTCCACCCCTCGTACATTCTTGTATTTCTTTTTCATACAATTTTTGCGACTTATAAATTAATATTTTACTTTGTTTTTGACAAAGTAGTCTCATTAAAATATAATTTTAAGTTGTTAACATTAATTTTGATTATTAACTGCAAAAACTAAACTTTTTTGGTTGAGAAATTTCAGAAAGTTACTGCATTCTCCTTTCGATCAGACAAAAAACGTTGTATGTGCCATTGGCGTAACCCTTGTAATTGCAAACTAAAAGAATAGCTGTACAGAAGCCTATGAACTGGATTTGATCATATAATAAAATTATATTAATGCAGAGCGACTAAATGGTAGATCTGAAAATTTTAGGTAGATCCAGGTCCACCTGGTTTGCCCTCTGGCGACGCCGCTGGTAGTAGATGTTAAATATTCCATTCTATTTAAAGAATATGCATATTATATGCAGAATACAGAGATTTGCTTCCTGATTGAATTTCCATAAAAAAATGGAATTTATTACAAAAGATAGTAAAATGGGAGATGTGGAAAAACCTAATGTACTGAAAAAAAAAAAATTAAACAATTTATTATATTGGTGATCGAATTACTGTTTTTACTCCGCTTGATGGCTAAATTTACTGTTTTGATTTAAAAATTAGAATGAATCCCGCCGGAGCAGAGAAAGAGAGTCTGGCCTAGGAGAAGCTGGAGAGACAATGTAGATGGGGCATGAATTTCAGAAATATCGAAAAAGAGTTATGCCAAGATAGAATGTGATAGAACCTAAATACACTTCAAAATTTAATACTTTTAATGAAAACTAGATTTATAATCATCGGAGCAAAATTTTTTGTTTTATTAAAATTTTAAAATTAAAAGTTTATTTTGGCTGCGTCTTAGTTTTTGTTTTGTACAGAAATATTTGTTGTTATACAAATTAAAATGATAGGGGACTAACGGACCAGCATTAATTTATTAATAATTTCTTTTATTTCTGCTTTCAGGCGTATAAAAAAAAGATATATACATCGTTAAAAACCGCCATGAATTAATGCTGATTTTTTCCTTTTTTGATGTAATAATACTATTTTAATATGGTTCGTCACTTTTTTCTTCTAATTTAAATAAATTTATTTGTTTTTACTTAGCTTGTTAATTTTAATTAATTATTATATAATACCTAAAGAACTATCGACATACTAAAAATATAAAATCTTAGAATATTGCATATTAATTTATGATATCTTATTCAATTTAAATAAAAATTAGTTGCAAATAATTTAATGTATATAGTAATTATGCCTTATGTTCAAAAAGTCATCGTCCGTATTATTTACATGTGGAAACTTTTCAATTGTGTTGATAGCTACTGCTATTAAATAAAATACCAGTAAACCAGCATATTTATCAAAAAGTCACATTTCATAACTGCACTTTGAGAAAAAATACGTCAACAAACTTTTATGTCCAAAAGGTTATTATCTTTCCAAATACCCAAAGTGTTTAAACAAATTTATGGCTTGGTCAATAACTCGAGAACAAGAGCTACATACTCGATTGTTTTTCTCTTTATGTCGACGCAATCAGCATGAACAATGCTACTATTTCGCTAATTTAACCATTTTTGTAGATTATATGTTTACGAAATTGTTTATCAGTATATTTAAAAAAAATAAATAGAATTAAAAAAAATTTAATTTTATTTTTACAATATTAACCAAAATTAAATTAATCTGTAATATTGCTTCGTTCTCTGGGAGAGTACTCCATTTTAAAGCTTTAAAATTAATACAATAGAAATTATAATTTATGATAAGGTCATAAAATTTAACTAATTATTTTATTATATAAAGAAATTTTTATATCTCACTACCACTTTGGCTTGGAACTAATGTAGTACAATTGATTTTAAATGCTATATTTAAATGGAAATGTCGCGTATAAATTAACATTTAAAAATAAATGAAAAAATAATTAGACATTAATTGTTAATAAGGTGTTATTAAGTATGGAATTTATTATAAGATTGATTATAGTGTAAATAAATTTGTTTTTTTAATTAGGCTATTGTATTTATGTAAAATTGTACAGTTAGCTACATTATTTGACTCTTTCGAAAAAGTAACACGCTTTTTTTCTAAATTGCTCAACTAAAATTTTGTCAAGGATATACGCTCGACACCGTTTAAATAAGTTTATTAAATTTCTATTAATAATGTTTTGTAAACATCACATATACCGCACTCATTTTTATTAAATGGAATGTTTTCGGTGATATACAGGACGATTGACGCAATAACACGTTAAATTATTTTTTAATTTATTTCGATCTTATTATAGAAAATAATATTTTTTATTTATTTTAAAATATATTATTAACATTTTTTTTTCACATATTATTGTAGTCGGGAATTTGAAATGTACTGTTATTAATTGAAGAGGTTATAGAAAATATCGGTGTTAATCGTGTAGTCTTGAGAATCGAGTTAATAATTTTTTTTTATTATTTTATTGTTGTAATTCGAAATTGGTTTAATTGAAATCACTTTCCCCTTGTGGGTGCGATTGTCTGATGCCTAATCCTATATAATCTACAAATGGAGCTTTATGAATAATTCATGTCTCTGGATGTATACTGTATGTCTAATATTGAATATTATTTTCAGATAAATTTGAAATGGCTGCGAACGTCGCTGATACTCTGCATATTATTTATTCTAATACAAACTGCGACACCAGAAAATAGTAAGTACCTAGTTAAGTTGTAATTTAAGAGTGAAAGTAATTAAGTTTCTTGTACGAATACGGACGTAGGAGCATAACATACGTAACACAAAGGAATGTAATTTTTATTAAAAAATAAATTAATAAATCTTTATAGCAGTTAAAAGAAGAATACGAAGACCACCGTCGTCTCTGTCAAAAAATATTTCAGTATCCAAAGACCAAGAAGTTTCGGCAAGTGTAAATAGGTTTAAAGTTAGAACGAGGCCTAATCATAGAAAAACAGCGGCTTTAGACAATACTTTAGCTTCTTCGAATGTTAATAGTCGTGGTAAAACCGAAAGTAAGGAATATAAAGTGAGTATTTTTTATATAACGCCTCTAATAAAATAGAAATCATAAAAATATTCCATGCATATATGCATTTATTAAACAGTTATTAAGTTAAAATAATATATGCGACACAAAAAACTAAATATATACAGCGTGTTTACCTTAGTGCATGCAAAATAGGTATTCGGCCTTTTTTTGTAGTTTACCTTTGTCGCTTGTGTCTAAAGCAATTATTAATTTACAAAAAGTTAAATTTATTGTTTCCTTATACAGTATTATATTATTACACCTGTACGATTTCGTACTTTTACCTTTAATAAATTCACAGCATCGACAAAAGGACTAGTTTTACCAGTTTCGCGATATTCATAAATAAAATTTAAATTAATTCAAAAAAACTATATTTAAATGTAAAAGTGTTGCATTTAATAATTATCGACTATTTTGACTATAAATGAAGTGTTAACCTAGATAGCTTTTAATGTCATACAATATAAAACTTTTTGTGTGCCACTGTTAGTTTTCGTAAAGAAATAATAGAAAATTTAAAACTTGATCTTGTTAAATTGCTTTTATTAGATTTTAAGAACCGTTACAGAAAGGTATCAACACTATTTACTGAATTTCATTAGAACATGGTACATTCGAAAGAGTGAAAGTCAGGAGAAAACATTTTCGATATATGCATCAACGATTATCGATTCAAATTTATATTTTTATCGATTGTTATCTTAATGTCCTTTAGGAAGGAATTGTGTCGTTTCCTTGAGGTATGTGTGTTAATTATTTAGAGGAAATACTACTTTCAGTAGGACACAAGGTTTGGATTTAATAAATTTTGTACTAAACACTTCAGCAATCAAGTTTTATCCAATCTTAACGTTTGTAATTATTTTGTCTTGAAGACTAATTAAAAAAAAACTCTTAACCTTGGCAAAATACTTTTCAAATCACTAGAAGAAATTATTTTAATTCATTAACGCTTGTTCTTTAGCTAATAATAGAATTTCTTGCATAATCCTGCCTATTAGCTATACAATACATTTTAAAAAAATAAATCCTAAACGTCTACATTTTACATATTAATGAGGGATATTTTAATTTTGTAAATAATCTTACTGCAATTCTACTTCATTTAATTTCATCCTGAAATTCCTAACAAGTGCAAAAAAAATTCCAAACTAAAATTATATCTTTCAATTCTTAACTATTAAGTAAATTTTAATCTTTAACTAATTTTTAAATAAATTTAATACTTTTTTAAGTAATGCACTAATTTTTTATTAGATGCTTTCCAAAAATCTAATCACAACTTCTTTAACAACAAAATAAAATTGATATTTAAATCCTCACTTTAAATAAATTCGGATAGCCGACGTTTTTACTTCGGTTTAATCCTAATCCTAATCAAAATACAAAACTTCTCACTCTTGCACATTAAACGTACTAATAAATAATAATATAAATGTTACAAATTAAAAATTTCGTATAACTCAACTGAATTACCAAACGTTTTCGAATAAGAAAAATTAAACCTACTTCACTTTAGAGATTTGAACTTGGAGATCAGATCTAAGTTAATAGTTTGAAGTTTATTACTTCAAAATAACTAATTCTGATTTTAAAAATGTGAATTTGAAAATCAAATTTAAGTTAAGAGTTTGAAGTTTATTGCTTCAAAATACCTACTTCTGATTTTAGAAAAGAAAATTTGTAAATCAAATCTAAGTTAAAAGTTCGAAGTTCATTACTTCAAAATAACTACTTCTGATTTTAGGGATTTTAACTTGAAATTCAAGATATAAGTTAATAGTATGAAGTACATTACTTGAACATAACTAAATCTGATTTTAGAAATATGAATTAGAAAATCACATTTAAGTTAACAATTTAAAGTACATTACTTCTAAATATCTACTTCTGATTTTAGGGTTGGGAATTTGAAAATCAGATCTAAGTTAATAGTAGAAGTTCATTACTTCAAAATAACAAATTCTGATTTTAGAAATAGAAATTTGAAAATGAGATCTAAGTTGAAAGTTTAAAGTTCATTACTTCAAAATAACTACTTCTGATTTTAGAGATTTTAACTTGAAGATCAAATCTAAGTTAACAGTTTAAAATTCATGACTTGAAAATATCTACGTGTGATTTTAGAATTAGGTATTTAAAAATCAGATCTAAATTAATTATTTTAAGTTCATTGCTTCAAAATATTTACTTCTGATTTTAGAGATGGGATTTTGAAAACCAGATCCAAGTTAAAAGTTTGAAGTTCATTACTTGAAAATATCTACTTCTGATTTTAGAGAAGGAAATTTGAAAATCAGATCTAAGTTAATAGTTTGAAATTTATTACTCTAAAATAAATACTTTTCATTTTAGAGATCGGAATTTGAAGATCAGATCGAAGTTAGTAGTCTGAAGTTCTTTACTTCAAAATAACTAATTCTGATTTTAGAAAAGTGAATTTGAAAATCAAATCTAAGTTAATAGTTAGAAGTTCATTGCTTCAAAATATCTACTTCTGATTTTAGAGATAGAAACTTGAAAATCAGATGTAAGTTAAAAGTTTAAAGTTCATTACTTCAAAATAACTACTTCAGATTTTAGAGAATTGAACTTAAAGGTCAGATTTAAGTTAATAGTTTGAAGTTCATTACTCCAAAATAAATACTTCTGATTTTAAAGATGGGAATTTGAAAATCAGATTAAAGTTAAATGCTAGAAGTTTATTACTTCTAAATAACTACTTCAGATTTTAAAGATTTGAACTTGAAGATCAGATTTAAATTAATATTTAAATATGCTATCAGCATAATGTGGTATATGCTGGATTAATTTGAATTAATTCAAACTTCAAAATAATATTTAAGATCACCAATGTCAGTACGAGGATATGAAATAATCTAACCACTCCTTCTACTAATTTATTGTTCACTAATGGGTTTACAATAAAGATAACTTGCAAATCCATTAGTAAACTCGGCGAATGTCTTTATTGAAACTATAGTCTAACTACTGACTAATTATAAAAATTAAAAAATCAGGATCAGGAGTCAATTACTCTTTTTTTCTTCAAATATCTTATATTATCTTTTAATATCTAAATAAAATTGCAAAAGTAATTGTAAGCCGGTTTAGGATAATACATATTATTTAAAAATCTACTTCTAATTTAAAATCTTTTTGGTGATGATTTTCGAGATTATTTTGCATTGTCCAAAATACTGTTAATGCTTCTCTTGCAAAACTGCTCATTTATTTTGGTAAACCCTTTAGATGAAAAACCGAACCAGGTATTAAAATTGAACGTAAATCTAATTGGACACAAAACAAATATTGATGGTTAAATTTTGAGAAAATTAAAACATTTTTGTATTTGTTATATTCTTTGAGTATCATAGTCATACATTATATAGTGCGTAGGCGATCGAATTGGCCAAAGCCAAGAAGACTTACTAGAGAATAGAATTGATAAAGTGGTTTTGCATTGCCTTCCCTATCAATCGGTCAGTGCAGACTTTACGTCGTACTACTGATATTGTATTTATAGTAATGTATACTTTATTTTTTTGCAAACTAGTTTAATCTAGCAATCACAGTTCACATCCAGTAGTCTGCGCCCAGTCGACCGCACCCAGTGGTCCGGTTCCCACAAGAATATGATTTGTGGTTTAGCTTGTCTGGATGTGGTATCAGCAAAAGGTCATTATGCAATTGATGCCAGAATATTTTAATAGGAAATGCTGACATTTCAGGAGAAGCACGATTGTGATACAAAGAATAAAGAGAACAGGCTGATGTTGAAATGTGTCAGTTGAAACTTTCCGCACAACTTTGTCTATGTGAAGGGAACAGTGGCATATTATAATAAACTGGTAACGGAAATAAAGAATTATAAAATTATTCCAAGGTTTAAGCGTAAGCCGAAGAAGTATATTTATAAAATATTATTATAATTTACAATTATAGCTTATTGTAATTAATTAGTATTGCCACCATTGGCTAAATAAACAATGTTACTATTTTAACATTTGGAAAAAAACTTTTTAAATTAGATTATCGACTGGTAGAAACGAATCTCCTAAATAGGATATTTTGATACACGATATATATTATAAAAAAATCTCTAGAGAAATTTCGTGTAACTCAGTAGACGTCATTAGTATAGTATTATTTCAGTTGGCATTCCTGAGGCCATTCTTATTAGACAAATAGAAATATACCCCTAACACGGTATTGCTTTTCAGTAAAGTTTCGTTTCCCTCATTGCATGTTCAGATTAATTTAAAGTAACGATAACGCTACAAGGCATGATATTTTCATATTCTGTTTAGATTGTGGTGATTCATTAATTTTGCCCACGTTAATATTTTATTTTTAATTTCACCGATCGATTTTCTGTTGCAATACAATGTACATAGTTTGGTCTTTATTTAAAAACGAACAAAGCTGAATCCCAATTACTGATAAAATTTTTCTTTTACTTTCAAATAAGTAGTACACAATTATTTTTTTATTAAAGCGAAAGAAGAAATAATTAGTACAATTACAAAACAAGTAAAAAGTTGTTAATGAGATGCTTGTTCGTTGTTACAAATATTAATGTGCCATGATTTTCACGGTGAATGCACATCGCATGTCGCGAACATTTACAATCTATTTCGTATTTTTGTTTTTACGATGTATGCACTGCAAAGAAACACATTACTTATCACAGGATTTTATTACAAATTTCATTTCGAAACTATAAGTTATGATTAATTTCTATATAATTTAATATCAATCTGAGGAAACGGTTAATATGTTCCGTTTTATAAATCACGGCCACCGTTGTCGTACCTACAGTAGCGGTCATGGAAATTACGTTCAGAATTAATTTTATCATTTTTTCAAATGTGTCAAACCAGTCTATTTTTAAATTAAATTTAATTTAAAAATCTACTTGTTTGACTTCATTTTAAAAATAAATCCGATTAATTTTTTAGACGATTCAATTTTAAAATTAAATAAAATTGATTAAATTTTGATTGAATTTGCATAAAAATATTTTCATGACCGCTACTGTATACTATATGCATACCTATGTCTCTTGTCCTTTTAAATTTATTTATATTTTATAAAAATATTTTTTTGAATGATTCGTTAAAATATACCGACCTATGTATTTTCATATCTACTGTTGAAATTTGCTGTGAACTTATCAATGCTCACAATTAATAATTATATTGGTCAAGCACCAATCACTCGGCAAGGGCACAATTTAAAATTCCTTTCTATGGATATTCTTGAAAGAGGAATGCAGCACTTTAGAAATTCTACTATGATTGCGCTAGTTACGTTTTTTGCGCTGGTAAGGATTTTTTTTTAAATATTATAGATCAAGTTGCATGGCTCGTGATTTATTTTTGAAAGTTTTAATAGAAACTTCCAATTTTTTATTTCTAACGGTTTTAAGGACGAATTACTGAGTTCAATATACCATAAAACCTATAATTACTTCAATAGATCAAAATAACCCCATTTAATTTGAATGTATTGATATTTTTTCCAAGGCAATTCCATTCTTTTAAAAGTTTTTGTTCAAAGACAAAATATTAAGTTTGGATATACTGATTGACTTCCAATAAGAAATATAATCGCGATTAACTATGTAGTACATAAAAGTTTCTGTTACGCTGCTTAAGGCAGTATTCTAGTCTAGAAAACTGAAAAAATCGAAAATTTTTGTTTTTATATTTTGATAGTTTAGATATTCAAAAATTTCGTCTTTTAAAATTTGAATTATTTTAAAAGCTATAGCCACTTTAGTGTCGTGGCAACTCGACCGGTTTAGACGGAAATATTCTAAAAAAGTATTAAAAAATACTCTTTATTTTTTTTTTGTGTTTTTTAAATTTTTTTATTTAAATATTCAATTTGAGGTGGAAGAAGGCCCGATGTATAGAGCCGGAATCGCTGATTGAAAAAATATAAGCATAAAGTATCAATGTATGGCTTAGACTTCGCGTAACTTTACCTGACATTTTAATCTCGTTTTTCTCGAAACTACATTTTTCGAAATTCTTGTCATGATTTCTCAAGTTCTACTAAACCGATTTACTTGAATTTTGGTGTGAGTCTTCTCTATACATTTCTCTATCGTATGAACTAAGATTATAACAAACTTTTAATTTTTACTATTTTTAAAAAATTCGCAAAGGTAAAAAAACAACCGCAATTTTGCGAAAAAAACATTTTTTTTCAATTATTTTAGTTAGTACGATAGCAGTATTCCTCTAGATTAATAAATCTTTTTTTGTTTTTAATTCAGATTACTAGGAGGGTTACAATCGTGACAAACTTCGCGCGCCATTTTTTTAAGACCTCTCACTTTATCAAGCTGTAACTTTTTGAAATTTTAATTTTTTCTCTTTTTTTTTATTATCATGTATTCTTTAATCGTTAATAAATATCTTGTAAAATAATTGATAATAAAAATAGTGCCTGTTTTTTTCTTTAATGCACCTAAAAAATCACCTAAAATTCGTGCTTCTAGACTAGAATACCGCCTTAATATTAATTTGAAGTATTTTAAGTCAATCGGTGTACGCGTTTGTACTTAATCATGAACGGAAAAACAGAACGTACACATTTGGACTTCGTTGAACAAGAAAAAATTTTATTTATTTGTTATAAAATTATTACATTAAGAATATTAAATTATGATAATAAAATCAATAGAAAGATTGCTCTATTTGAAATATCAAATTATATATTTCCGGTTTTGTATCGTTTTCACTGCTTCTTGTTTTAGTATATCAACTCTCCCTAGTTTCTTTTACATAATATCCCAAAGGATGCATACTCCGTTTAAAGTAATTTTCTTCTGCAGCTCTACCCTGCGAAAAAGAATTTGCTTCCTAAGTTTTAGTAGCTGTAACCACAACAAAGTTTTTTTATTGCTACAACAAACTTTATGCTGTTCTAATTCGCTAATTTGTCCTCTGAACAAAAAAACTTTGTTATAGCAGCAGAAGAACTAAAAGCTTTGTTAGGGTGACAAATTCTTTTTCACAGTGTATTAATAAAGTTTATCCAGAAAAACTCTGAATAGGCTTAAAATTTCTTTATACGACAAATAATAATGCCGAACGTAACTAAATGAAACCTTCACAATACTTGCAGATAAACCTACAAAGCAAATCTACAAATTGACACTAATTAACATGAAATCATACTATAATATGTACGAAACTCCTAATCGTCTATATAATTATTAATTACACAATAATTATTACTTTTATATAGTATTATATTTTTCTTTGTTTTTGAGTCGTGAAAAGCAAAACCGTTCAGAAATTAATTTTAAGCCTGCAATCAGTGCTTTGTGGATAATATTTTTATCCTTTTTAATTCTTCAAAGTCTTTATTTCAGGAAACCATGAACTCTTTTTACTGTATACCACCGTACATTATTTTTGCTGACGTTGTATTATCGATGCAAAAAAGAGAATATTTCAACTTATGGCAAATTATTACATAAATTATATTTTTCTCTTCATTTGAATCATTCAGGCCCGATTTTATTAAGAAATTTAAGATGACATTAAAATTTAATCGGACGATTAAATTAGAATTGAAGATTCTCGTTGATCAATTTTACCTTATTCTCTACTTAAATTTCGAAATTTCTTTATAAAATTGGCTTTTAGTGATCACCAGGGCTCGGAATTTTAGGCTTTTGCATATTTGCTTGGAAAGTGAATATTATAATTGTGGTTAGCCAAAAATTCGTTTCATATTACCTATATGTCAAATATAAAAGTTTTTGTCGCATAATTTTGCATATTTTGTTACTTTTTAGACAAACTCGCATATTTTAGGTTTAAGAACATAATTGCATATTTTGTTGATTTCGGGCCACTTGTACAGTGTGAATTTAATTTCGAGTTTAGTAAAACTTGCTTTAATTTATAAACAACGTTTAAAAACGTAGGTGTTTTTAAATTATTTTAATACCAACCATACAAATTACTGTATAATTTTACTAGTTTAGCAGTAATTTGTATATTGGTATTAAATAATTTAAAAACACCTACGTTTTTAAACATCGCTTATAAATTAAACCAAGTTTTACTAAACTCGTAACATGGCTACTAGAAAAAATTTGATTTAAAAAATTAAAACTTTTGCTTTAAGTTTCGTAATTGGTGGAGTTTCTACTTTACCTTTCGCAATTGCAAAAAATAGTATATGCTCCTCGGGGATAAAGTGACTTTTAACGTGAGGGTAATTGCTGGCTTTGGCTAAAGCCTCGTGCAAACAAGCCTTGAACCTCTGGTCAAAAATTGGTCACCTTATCCTCTTGTTGCATAATGTACTATTTCGATTTTCCAAAATTTATTTTTTATTTTTAATATTGTTTTTGTTTCTTCAATAAATGTTAACAGTTACAATTTTCTTTATTTGTCATTTTAAGATTAAGCAAAATATTGTATAAATTTTGCATAATATAATCCTAATTTTTATTGCACATTATACCGCATATTTTACTATTTTTTAGAGCATACGTATGCACATATTTCATTGTTTCTTAGCGCATAAAGTTCGGAGCCCTGGTGATCTCATTTTTAAGGTTTTTTAAAACCATTTTTATAGAAGTTAAGAAGCAGCAAGTACGTTAATTTTTTTATCACACGCGACAATTTCGGAGACACCACGATTAACGTAAAAAAATCTGAACACAGTTTTCGAGTTATTACCATATAAAATAATATGGTTTGAAATAGTTCAGAGAATATTATTTCTAGACGCCTCTATGTAGAAGCATGTGATTTGTAACAAAATTACTTAACTTTTAACTCTTGTTAAAAGTTTAAAATATGGGTGACACCACACGACGTGATTTAAAATGTTTACAGCTGCATGATATGCAGTACATCATTCTTACTCAACTTTTGTTAAAACACGACCTACTAAATTAATAGGATTTCTAAGACCTAAAGCAATGTAAATTTATCTTAGACATCGGCCTCTTTGTTATTTTTTCATTGCAGTTAGTCCGTAATTAGAGAATGTAGAAATGTTCATCACTATTACGTAAATACTTAATTATGTATTTATTCCAATGCACATGCATATTTTGCTACTTATCTATATCGCAGTTTTTGTTATGGAGTCTTCTTTAAAGTTTAATCGTTACATCAGTTTTGGATTTTGACCCCAAACTTTTTTATGCACGATTTATCGATTGCTCTAGAGGTTTACCCAAGAGAGAGGTAAATTTTATATTCTCCGATGAGATTTGAATTACTAATTGTTAAAATTCATTAAAATTAACAATATTTAAATTCTTTTGTAGTGAAACATTGCAGCTAAAGAAAGACGGAGCTGTTTTTGAAGTATTATTAAAATTAATGATCAACTTATTATTAGACGTTCATCAACACATTTAATATTTAAAGCACATTTTATTGCTTAACTGTTAATTTTATTATCAAAATTTCGAAATTATTGAATTTTTTATTTTGAAAAATATTCCGACTTAATATTACTTTACAAGAATCACTTTATCAAATGAGAACACGTTTTTCATAACATCAACAACCTTCGAAATGTCTTTCATCATTCTAATATCGTTTCGTGAGATTGCTCATCACTTGCACACGACAACCATTTTAATATCTTCAATGCTTATAATATGTTAAAAAATTAATTTAGAAATAATCGAGTAGAACTATATCGAGGGTATTTCCTAACTTGAGGTATTTTCATTATCGTACAAATCTCAAGTGTTATAAAGGTTAACGAAGTTTAATTAAAATATCTTTTTGAGCAAGTGGAGAAAATTTTTACTTACATAACTTATGACTTTAATTTACTATACGTCTTGAATTTTAAGGATTATAACCTGAAAAGCTGCAAAGCTCACCTAACTTTGAGCTAATATTGACGCCGAGATGTCGATTAAAAGTAATATTGTGCACCAACATCGCTTCAATAAATTTAACTTGAAAACCATAAAATTATTAAATCATTTCCGGGCAAACCATTTAATTTTGTGTTGAAACCTTTACTCTTTTTCTTTTTTTTTCTTCCTTGATCATAATCAAACATATTTAGTATTTTCTAAATAATTTTAATTTAAATGTGCATTTTTACCCAAAATTATATAATTATGATGGAATCCCTCTGTCTGTGCACTAGTTATTACTAACACAATGATTAAACACATAACGGATATTATTTAAGTTGGTTTTCTTCATCATGGAACTGTTTAACAATGCTGACTACGGAATCGAGAGTTTCTTCGCCAGTAGGAATAATTTGTTCGGGGGGCAATAAAAATGCGTATCTTCCTGTATCACGTAATTCGTAAGCGTAGGCATATTTTATGTATCTATGTTTACCCAATATCCAATCGACACTTGATCCGCTGGCTATACCTGCGGACATAAATTTTGTTAATGTTTAGTTATAGTCTTTAGTTCTTAACTCCAATTAAGTATTAATTGAGAAGAAAAATACTCAAACTAAAAAAGAACCCCCCTCCCCGAAATAATTTATCAAGTACCGAAAGTCCGCCTGCAATCGTAAAGAAAATCAGAAAAAACAAAAACAATCTTTACAACTAAAAACAAAAACATTAAACTAGAAGTGTTAAAAAAAATTAAAACTAAAGATATTTCTAATAAACTAAATCCCAAATTAAAAAATCAGAAATTCCTATTAATATCCGGCGATTGGCGACACTGGATTGATTACATATACTACTAAATTGCAAAAATATAAAAACTGACGATGAAGAATATAGAAAAGCTCTATATATTTACAGTACTTTGTAAAAGTCTGCAGCCATTTAATTAATATTGTTAGTTATTACTCCTATTAATTAATTTTCGATTTTTTGAAAAATAATTATATTGAAATAAATGAAATAGGCATTTCATCTCAATTCTTACTATTATGGTAAAAATTTTATATTGCTATAAATTGTTTGAACTAAAAATTTTAAAAGAAAAATAAATTTTATAACCATCATCGGCAACATAGCTTAAAATAACACTTCCGTAATAAATTAGAGTGGGCATTGCAAACTCATAAATTGTCTTATATTTTGGTGTAATTTAGTTCTTCGTTTTGACAACATTATTTACCATCCGTAAAATAAGAATTTAGTTTGTGATTTTTAAAAAATTTAATTTTTAATTTAAAAAATTAAAAAATTTCATTTAAGGACGGTTTTTTACAAAAGAGTTTAAAATTAAAATATGAATAAGTTTAAACTTATTAAAAATATCGTAGTAAACAAAACTTTTAAAATGGCAAAAACAAAATTTTATCCGCGATGCCCCCTAGAAGTCAACCTGTAATCAAAATTTGTCGCTTCCTCGACAAATTATTTTCAACCATTAAATAAAGTTCACAAAAAAAAAATATTTCTTATAAGTGAATGTTAATACGAGAAAAAAGAAAAGAATAAAGTTAAATAGAGCAAATTACAAGAAGAGATATGAAGAACAAAGATAAGAAATAAATTTAATGAAATTTTTTAAAGTTAGATTCACTTACCCATCATTTCTGGAATATTTCCAACCTTATACTGAGTTCCATATCGCTGTGCTAAAACGTCCGCTGCGTTTTGACCAATACGTAGCTAAAAATACATAAATCATTTCAAATTTTAATTTATAATTAATAGTATATTATCTACGCAAATGCAGCAAGTAACCGCCGTCATATTCACGCCATTTGATGGAGATAAGTACGCATTTATTTACCGAAAGTAGATAATAATTATTTACTTACCTGTTGAGCATTATTTTCAGGCACTTCTAATCCCGCGTAACCAAATGGAATTAACAACAATTGCGAGTACGAATGAAAAGATAAGTATCCATCTAAAGAGGGGGCTATTGAATCAATAAACTCTGATAACGATTTAGTTTCTATTTCTGAAAATGGACTACTTCCCGCAAATGTATCTTCACATGGATCGTCACTAGAGCCACCTTCAAACCACTTATAATCCCAATTTCGATTTGGATCTGCTCCAAAGCAGATGCCATAGGGTTTACGTGTTTTACGCCATAATCGATTCTAAAATATAAAAATAAAATAAAAGCATATTAAGTTAATAAAAAAGACGTACTACTTTGGTGGTGTATACATATCCATCGGGATTTACAACTGGAAAAATGTACCAATCACGAGATTCGGCCGCAAATCGTACATTTGGATCGGTACTCGTTAAAAATTCATTTATTATGTAGGTAACCGTTGCCGGTGAAATCCTATAAAGTATTTATAAAGAAAAACTCCGAATTCATTTTTATATCTACCATTCGCGAGCATGAATGCCACCTTCTATGAAAACAGCTTTTTTTTCTTTATTTCCTTTAAAGGAAATTTTAACTCCGGTTATATTTCTTTTTTGGTAGCTTCTTCCACCCTGAATAAGAGTTACTACGTTTGGATATCGAGTAGGCAATGACATCAACCACTTGTAAATCTAAAATATTACGCTTTAGCAGTTACTAGATCACCTGCCAACTGGGCTGTACCTTACCTCATCAAGCGTGTGATAAGTTTTCCAATCAAAAGCATTGTCTGCATTATCAGAACTTTGATTGTTAATTAAAGCTTGTATATTTTCAATGAGCAATTTGCCATTTAAATTCATTCCAACCAAAGTATTTTTAAAGTTGTTGACGTAACTTGGTGGAATCATTATATCAACAGATTCATTCACATAGTTTGCATCACTCCAAAAATTGTAGCTTCGATTTTGGCTGCGCAAGTTATGCAGACTTTTCAGTTCTTTTACGTTTTTTGGTACAACTCGAAATACTTTAAAACCATCATATCGCACTTTTGGTATTTTGATACAAAATATCATTGGTAAAATTATTAATAAAGCAAAATTCATATTTCTGAAATAAATAAAATTTTGCCTGCAACCGATTATTTCGTGAAACTATCAGGAATAGGACGGGAAAAAGAAATTTTATAATTATATACCTACTATAATATAGAAAAAATGTTTTTGACAATATAATAAATTATAAAAGTGGATTAATCCAACCAATACTGGGAAAAAATAGTAAGCGTCTTTACCTTCAAGATTAAAAACTTTTCAGCTGACAAATTCTGATACACTTTTGAAAATAAACAATATACACTATAACTTTATATATAAGGTAAACTTACCAAAGTTGATACCAAAAAATGTTATTTAATTTATTCGTACTACTCAAACACGTCGTTTCCTGAAAATTATCTATTTAAATTTGTATTATTTAACAACGAATGCAAATCAATTTATGTGCGTACTTATCTCCCAATAAAATTTTTATCATATCCCGTGCGGTGCTGGAAAGTAGAACAACGCTAAAGCATTTTCTTTTTCAAATTGTTTTCTATTTCATACTAATCAAGAAATTGATTAAAACCTGATTTGGTTTAACGGGCGAACACATATTATTTGCTTTACTAATGTACAATATACTCTGCACTGAAAGTATCACTACGAAATTTATCAACACATTATTCTGTATTATGTATAATTTTATATTTTTTTAAATTTATTTTTATGCAATCATATCATTTTTATTTAAGATCTTAATAGGTAAATATTTTGATAATAAATGAATATATTATTTACATAATTATGTATTTTAACAGTTTCTACCCCAAATATTTGCTAATCAAAAGTTATTTTGTAGGTAGTACATAACTCAGAAAATAACTTAAAAAAAGTTTTAGAATTTTTTAAGTATTTATGTGGTATTTAGTAGTATGTGATGTTAAAATAATCAAACCTAACAAAATTCAAATATTTATTCAAATATTCCAAGTTCAACCCCGTTAATGTATTATTTACTTAACAGTTAAAATTTTATTATTTTAACATTTTGTTAGGTTTGATTATTTTAGTACATAACTCATTTTGATTTATTTATAAAACATTATTAAACACTAGTTTTAAAATAAAATCAAGTAATTTTTTATTCTAAATATTTTCTGAATTACGCAAGATATTAAAATTATGAAAACAAAATTAATTCATACTTTTTCTAATAACTCGAGAATTAAACTATCAATTTTAAACATTTTATACCAAAAAATTTAAAATGCTATATAGAATTTTAAATATGAGGAGCATTTGGGGGAGTAGGTGAGATTTAACATTTTAAAAATTACATGTTATAGTTCCCTCCTTGTTAAATAAATAAAAGTTTTGGTTTAATTATATCTGAAAAATAATTAAAACCATGTCTCTGATGATTGCCATTGAGTTTACCTTTTTTTTGATTTTTAAAGTACTAAGAAATTAATTTGATATTTGTTGGTCTCGAAGTTTGAATTTTAAATAAAAAATATATTATATACATTGATGGTTAAATTAATATTAAATGTACCTGCTTGTTTTTTTTTTAATTAATAATATGTATGGTTTAGGTACAATACAAACAATTGGTATTGTCATAAACTGATAACCATTGTTTTGTACAAGAGATTATTTAATTTAGAATTTTCAGAACGTTTAAGTATAATTTCTGTGTAATTTACATTTTCCTGGTTTAATTATTAATAATTTTTCCTACTACAAAAACCAGCAAACAAAAAAGCTTAGGAATGCAAAAGAATAAAACATTAATTTTTTTTGAAAACGTTAAATTTTAATTAAAGATAAATAATTAGCTGATGTAATTTTATAAAGATAGCAAGTGGAACTGCCGCCCACCATCTTTTTGCTTAAAAACAATGGCGTTTACAAAAAATGACACTTAACTTTGACATTTGATAAAGTGAAACATTAATAAAATGAACATTTTATATTGTTGGCAGAAATAATTTAAAATTGTTTATTTCACAACTTTAATGTACAGTTTGTCTGCGTATTTACAGAAACAAGTACAAATAAATTTGGCCTTTAACTAATAAAGGCATATACTAAGTAACCAAGTCTACCTTCAAGTTGCACAGATTTCAAAGTATGGAGGGCTAAATTATTATTATTAATAAAACAAGGTCAACCACAACAGCAACATTATAACAAAATTTTAAATTATTTTTGTTAAATTCCATAAAATTAATTCTTAATTGTTAACTATCGTAGCTTCGATTTCAATTTACACAAATATCATTTTGCACAAACAAACGCACATAAATTAAAATTTTTAAAAATTATTATTGTTCAATAATAATTTCACTTTAAAATTTTGGATTTAATCAATTTATCGCATAAATTATTACGATATTGTAAATTTATACAAAGTTTGCCACGCCTTTTTCTATAACCAACCAATCGAAAAGCGTTACTATATCAAATGAGATTAGCAAGAAAGAATAAATTTCAAAGTATTTGCTTTGTCTCAAGTAACTCGATTATTTTCAAGAAACCGGGAAAACCAAAAATATCGCTGAAAATTTATTTAATTATTTAATTGACTGCTGAAAGTGCTTTAACGCCGTCTGCGCCGGTATTAAAATAAAACAATTGTTTTCATAAAAAGTTATACCTTTTAGTTTCACAATTAAACTTGGCATAAAGTCAAATTCTTTTAACGTTTGGACGAAAGTTAAATAATTTGATAAATCAAACTTTTATATATTTCTTGGTGAGCAAGCAATAACAAAACTTTTTTGTTATATATTCCATGGTCACAGTTTGCAAACTGTCAAAACTTTTCACACAAGGTGCTACATTTATATTAAATCATGTTACGTGCAAGTATAAATATTTAAAGCTTTTTTCTTCAGCTACTTTGCCTTGAACATTATCTATACGGTTCAGTTATTCTACTTCCTTATTGAAAATGTAGCCTAAGGTATAGGCAGGAACATAATAATCATATTATCTAAAGTACAAGTTTAAAATCTGTTTACAATTCTAAACTAAGCAATATAATTAATTTTTAAAAGTTATTTTAAAGAATTGATTGTTTATTTTGATTTTAATATTTTTCGTCTTTTAATTGTTTAATTTATTATATGTTTATAATATAACCGTAGGCGTAGGAGTAAATACTTGGATTTCCTTGACATTTAATCTGCCCTTGTCACTTGAAATTTTTAGCACGACAATACAATATAATATTAATACAAAATAATATAGGTATTGTATATAATATAAATCAATTTACTGGTTACATCTAGCAGGCTTTAATTATAATTGCGAATGATTTAAGAATACTTTTTATGAAATATAATTAATTGTTTATTAATTTATTATATTTTTAATTTTTTTTGTAAATTTTAAGAAATTTATTAATTCAAACTAACAAAAAAAATATCTACGCATTCATCGCATTCTTTTTTAAAAAATTAGGATAAAATACCATAGATCTCAATTTAGTAATTGGTGCATCTTCGGAAATTTTTTTCTCGGCCAAAAAGCTTTTAATCCCGGGTTTCAGGATTTAACTCCACTGCTGCTTACAGTGGATTGGGGAATTGTATACAGTTGGTTGCATCAGCATTGATTTTAGTTTTGCTAGAGTCAACCCGGAATCAAACTGATACTTTCACCGTAGCAATCGAGTGCTCTACTAATGGGTTAACCGCACACTCGATGTGCAATGCTGGTAAAAAGTACCCTAAAAAACCCATTTTCTTCCCAAAATAACAAATTAAAGAAAATTATTAGTTTAAAAGTTTCCATTAATCCATAATCTAAAGAAATTATTTAAATGTCATGTTATCACCCGATATTACTATTCAAATTTGCAAAATTTAAATTAAATTACTATAAATTTATTATTATTAGTTATAAAAACAGACCGGATAGAGCTATAAAATTTTAATTAGAAAATGTGTCATTAGATTTAAATTTTGCCTTGATTTTTATGGGTAACTTAATTTGGAAGAAATAATTTTCGAAATACATTTAGCAATTCAATATTTTTAACTTACGAATTGTTTTAAAAATATTCCTATGGTTTCTAAAATATTTCACCTGTTAAATTTTATTTAAAATAAAATTTAATTTTTATAATTTTTACATAGATAGTTTGTTATTACACAAATTGGTCGCAATACAGAACTAAAATTGGTAAATTTACACCAGAAGACATTCTTCCAGACCTTTGCACACACGTTATCTTCGCATTTGGCTGGTTGAAAAAAGGAAAACTTTCATCTTTTGAAAGTAATGATGAAACAAAAGATGGAAAAACTGGCTTATACGAAAAAATTCAAAATCTTAAAAAAGCAAATCCAAAACTAAAAACTCTTCTCGCAATTGGTAAGTAATAATTTCAGTCACGACATCAATAAATTATTAATTTAATCAAATTTTAATAATATACGTATAATTAACACACTTTTAACTTTTACGTGCTTTGCTTTTACTTGTCACATTTATCTTTGAACTTTAATGGTAAAAGTTATCTAAAATTTGTCATCTTAGGTGGATGGTCTTTCGGAACACAAAAATTTAAAGACATGGCCGGTAGTCGTTATGCTCGTCAAACTTTCATTTATAGTGCGATTCCATTTTTGAGGGATAGAAATTTCGACGGATTGGACATTGATTGGGAGTATCCAAAAGGATCGGACGATAAAAAAAATTACGTTTACCTTCTGAAAGGTAAACAATAAGCTTAACCCGTGTTTAAACATGACCTACACTAATAATTTTAGAATTGAGAGAAGCATTCGAAGCTGAAGCACAAGAATTTAAAAAAACTCGTTTATTGTTATCGGCTGCGGTTCCAGTGGGTCCCGATAATATTAAGGCCGGTTACGATGTTCCAGCTGTTGCATCTTATTTAGATTTCATCAATATAATGGCTTACGATTTTCATGGAAAGTGGGAACGAGAAACTGGTCATAATGCACCTCTCTACTCTCCCAGTTCTGACAGCGAATATCAAAAGCAATTGTCCGTTGATTATGCAACCATGTTGTGGATTAAATTGGGTGCTCCAAAAGATAAACTTATTATTGGAATGCCCACTTACGGAAGATCGTTTACCCTCAGTAATACAAAACAACATAAAGTTCATTCACCAGCCAGTGGAGGCGGAAAGGAAGGAACTTACACAAAAGAAGGTGGATTTTTAGCGTATTACGAAGTAAAATTTTTAATCTAATTTATTATTTTAATTTTACCATAATAAATGTTAATAGATTTGCGAATTATTGCAAAATGGTGCATCGTACGTGTGGGATGACGAAATGAAAGTTCCTTACGCAATTGATGGCGATCAATGGATAGGCTTCGATGATGAACGATCAATTAGAAATAAAATGAAGTGGGTCAAAAATAATGGATTAGGTGGAGCCATGGTTTGGACCGTAGATATGGACGACTTTAAGGGAGACGTATGCGAGGGTAAAGTTAAATACCCATTGATAGGTGCCATGAGGTATAAATTTGTTAATATCTGAAGCTGTTCTTCAATAAGATAGTTTATATATTTTAGAGAAGAATTACTTGGTGTTTCCCGAGGACCAAACGCCCAAGATGTAAATTGGGAGAAGATTGCTGGATTCGTAGAAGAAGAAGAGGAGGAAGAAGAAGAAGAAGAAAAAGAGGTTATCAAAAAACCGGCAGCTGTTATATCGTCCAAAGCAAATCGTATAAGGAAGCCAATTAAAAAGAATTCACATAAAGATTCTAATCTAAACGATAAAAATAGTAATTTTGAAGTTATTTATAAATTTTTAACATAACTATTTATAATGTTTTGCAATTTTAGGTAGAACTGCTCAGATATTCTGTTATGTAACCAGTTGGTCTCGAAAACGTCCAGGAATTGGAAAATTCATGCCAGAAAATATAAATCCAAAGTATTGCACTCACATTGTTTATGCTTTTGCCACTTTGAAAGATCACAAGTTAACGGAATCTAGCGAAAAAGATATTGAAAGTTATGAACAAGTCATAGCGTTGAGAGATAAGAATCCCAATTTAAAGGTATTGATTTATCATTTTTATAATTTAAATGATTACTTTAGATAATTTTAGATCCTTTTGGCTATCGGAGGATGGGCGTTTGGATCGACACCATTTAAAGAGTTGACCGAAAATGTCTTTAGAATGAATCAATTTGTTTACGATGCCATAGAATTATTGAGAGAGTATAAATTCAACGGTTTAGATATTGATTGGGAATATCCAAGGGGTGCCGAAGATAGAGAATCCTATGTTAGTTTACTAAAAGAACTGCGTTTAGCATTCGAAGGAGAGGCAAAAAGTAGCGGCCAACCAAGGTTATTACTCACTGCTGCAGTTCCAGCCTCATTTGAAGCAATCGCCGCTGGCTACGACGTTCCGGAAATATCTAAATATTTGGATTTTATTAATGTTATGACTTACGATTTTCATGGTCAGTGGGAAAGGACGGTGGGTCACAATTCGCCACTATTTCCTTTAGAAAGTGCAACTAGTTATCAAAAAAAATTAACTGTGGTATGCATATTCATGTTTAAGTAATTTTGTATCTATAAATATTTTGTTTTTGGAATTTTTAAGGACTATTCGGCAAGGGAGTGGGTAAAACAAGGAGCACCCAAAGAAAAGTTAATGATTGGTATGCCGACGTACGGCAGAAGTTTTGAGTTGGTCAATTCGACTCAATTTGATATTGGAGCACCGGCAGTGGGCGGAGGAAAGCCTGGCCAATTTACAGCCGAAGCTGGATTTATGAGTTACTACGAAATTTGCGATTTTCTTCAAGAAGATAATACCACATTGGTGTGGGATAATGAACAACAAGTGCCATTTGCTTACCGAGATAATCAATGGGTGGGATTTGACGATGAACGAAGTTTAAAGACCAAGGTAAAATTAAATGTTAAATTTTAATTGGAAATGGATTATTTTTGATATGTTTAATTAATTAGATGGCATGGTTAAAAGAGGAAGGTTTTGGTGGCATTATGATTTGGTCAATTGATATGGACGATTTTCGTGGACACTGCAGCGAAGAAAAATATCCTTTAATAAATTCTATGAAGCAAGAATTGCAAGGTTACAGAGTTAAGCTGACATATGAGGGACCTTTCGAAAGTTCAAGTCCAAGTGGTCAATACACAACAAAAGATCGTAAGTTTTAGTATATTAGGATAATTACATAACACGTAATATTGATGTTGCTAATTAAATTATGCAAATTTGTTCAACAAATATTTAATTTATTGCAGCCAATGTAGTTGTGTGCGAAGAAGAAGAAGGTCACATCAGCTATCATCCCGATAAGGCCGATTGTACCCATTATTACATGTGCGAAGGTGAAAGAAAACATCACATGCCTTGTCCGGTAAATTTAGTTTTTAATCCTGATCAAAACGTGTGCGATTGGCCGGAAAACGTTGCAGGATGTTTGTCACATACGCAATCGCCACCGGCTAAGCGATAATTAAAATAATAAATTTGGAAGTACTAAGTGTGTAGTTTGTAGTTAATTTATAATCGTTAATTCAACTTGCGAAATATTATGAAGTAACAGTAACGCGTGTAGTAATAATGGTGCTAAATTTGGCTCAATAATTGAAACACTAGGCAAAATCATCGGAATTTATGCGTGCAAATGTAATAAAAAGAATTTGTTAATAAAATTGAACATAATGCTTTGAAATTATGTATATGTGATCACTAAGAAATAAGAATTATGTAATAAAAACTATTTTCTTTTCTAAGTACAAATTATGAAAAAATTTTAAACGATTTTATTTATATTAAAATTTGAAGAGAAAAGTTTACGGCTCCTTTTGGATTATTTAACAACAAAGTAAATAATGTAAATTATAAAAACTTATGTGTATAATATTTATGTAAATTTTAATATAGGTGTATTAGTTTCAAGTGTACATGTTGTTTAGGTTGTAATTTATTTTTATGCACATCTCTGTATATAATCTACTGGAAAGTTTATGTAATAAAGATTTTAAGTATTAAATTTAATTAGAATATTTATACAATGCATTATCTAATATATTTTCGAAATAAAAAATATATACGATCGTTTCGCACTATTTACACCTACATCAGTAAAAGCGCCGATTAATATAACTACAGGTACACAATTTTACTTGAAACAGGTAACGGTTATATAATAAAAATTGATTAAATATTAAGTATGTGCCACTCAAATTGTTAATTTGATTCTTGATTATATAACCAAAATGCCGGGGTTTTGACATGTTTAATTTCTACACCATTTTACTTTAATTAAAAAAACTTAATTTTCGACTCAAATATTTAATAAAAATAATTTATTATTATATTTTTTTTTAAATAAAAGCTGTAAATTTTTTAGTACGTTTTGTTTAATTTTTTAAAGTGCAAAACCCTTTTACGGTGTTATTAATTTGTAAGACTCGGAGCGTTCGATCTTAATTAAAAAGTTTAATTCTCATTAAAAACCAACATCTAGTCAAAAATATATAAATGTTCATTACCCAACAAAAATTTAATATTTTTTTTTGTTAACCAAGTTAAAATTTAATTAATCATTCGGTGATTATAATTAACGCTTTAATTCCAATTTTCAAACTCATTCCAAAATCCTTTCTAAGATTCAATCGTATAAATTGTATATTTACAAGACAAATTTAATTCTGGTGAAATTTTTTAAAATCTTTTTGTAATGAAAAATTAAACTTCTTGATTTGTTAAATTTTAGATTTCCGCATTGTTGCATATCAGAACATTAATTTTTGTAAGAATAAGAAATAAATAGTTGAGATAGAGGTCGTTATAATCTACAAAGTAGATGAATTTCAAAATACAAATTTGTAGCAGGACATCGGTAGTCAGGACCGTATTAGGAATCAATAACGAATGAAACAAATAGAAAGAAAAAAATTATTAAATTCAAACGCCTTAACGAACGACATGTTTCGGACTTATTCGTGGTATTACCCAACGAAATTGACCTCATCGGGCTCATATTGACAAAGAACATATAAAATTAAACTTACCATTCCATTCAACCGCTCATGTAAACCTTCCACGTGCTCTACACTAACCGAATGCCATACTAAGAAAATGTATTTTGAAAGTTAGTAAGCGTCCACTAGGGATATCTAAACTTACAAGTCTGTTATCTCACCAAACTAAAAAATAACGGTAAATGAAATGAAATTTCAAAAATCCTAATTGTCGACCGTAAAAACTAAGAATAAGAAATAAATAGTTGAGATAGAGGTCGTTATAATCTACAAAGTAGATGAATTTCAAAATACAAATTTGTAGCAGGACATCGGTAGTCAGGACCGTATTAGGAATCAATAACGAATGAAACAAATAGAAAGAAAAAAATTATTAAATTCAAACGCCTTAACGAACGACATGTTTCGGACTTATTCGTGGTATTACCCAACGAAATTGACCTCATCGGGCTCATATTGACAAAGAACATATAAAATTAATTCCTGACTACCGATGTCCTGCTACAAATTTGTATTTTGAAATTCATCTACTTTGTAGATTATAACGACCTCTATCTCAACTATTTATTTCTTATTCTTAGTTTTTACGGTCGACAATTAGGATTTTTGAAATTTCATTTCATTTACCGTTATTTTTTAGTTTGGTGAGATAACAGACTTGTAAGTTTAGATATCCCTAGTGGACGCTTACTAACTTTCAAAATACATTTTCTTAGTATGGCATTCGGTTAGTGTAGAGCACGTGGAAGGTTTACATGAGCGGTTGAATGGAATGGTAAGTTTAATTTTATATGTTCTTTGTCAATATGAGCCCGATGAGGTCAATTTCGTTGGGTAATACCACGAATAAGTCCGAAACATGTCGTTCGTTAAGGCGTTTGAATTTAATAATTTTTTTCTTTCTATTTGTTTCATTCGTTATTGATTCCTAATACGGTCCTGACTACCGATGTCCTGCTACAAATTTGTATTTTGAAATTCATCTACTTTGTAGATTATAACGACCTCTATCTCAACTATTTATTTCTTATTCTTAGTTTTTACGGTCGACAATTAGGATTTTTGAAATTTCATTTCATTTACCGTTATTATTAATTTTTGTGTTTCTACTTTTGCATCTGCCAAAGGTAGTAACTAATTCGTTTTAAACTATATTTATTATGGCTTTTTAAGAACAAAAAGCAGAAAGGTTCGTTAGTGCAGTAAAAGGTAATCAACGGTGAAACGATGAAAAGTTATGTCGAATATGTAAACAGGTCCTGAAAAAAAGGGCTAAAAACAAATATGAACTATTTTACACCTACTAGATGAAGAAAGAAGTTATTTTTACGCAGATATTCTTACGGTAATAATCTGTAAAGACAAAGTGTTATGAGCCCAACAAGCAAAAATTAAATTTGAACAACTGAGCTGAACAATTAATTCAGTTGTTCAGAAGTTAACGTCGGAAGCACAAATCTAGGAACTTTTCTGTAATCTCAGACAACGCAGCAGCAAATCGAATAATAAAGCTAGAGTTCCAAAAAGATGATATGAATATTTATTAAATTACTGAAATTAAAGAACGGTAACTTTGATTCAATTCAATTCAAAGTTATTCGCAATTTCACCAAAAGTTATAGATTTATATTATATAATATAATTTTTATAAAAAAATTTAAATGTTTTTTTAGAAATATTTTTTAATTTACAATATTTGTTTATTTGTTTATTTTTTACTTCTAGATTGCCGTTTTCAAACTTAAAATTTTGAAATAAACAAGCTAAACAAAAAAAACCTTAAAAAAATCATTTTTAGGTTCTTTTTCTATTAAATTATTAATAAAAAAATATTAATTATATTTATACATCCAAATGTCAATTATTCAAGAAACAAATAATTACAATATTATAAAATACTTTATGGTCAGCTCTGTGTCATCGAATATTTCCAAATAGGGGTTTAAGAATATTATCCCCACGTTTGGAACCCGAAGTCCGCGATAAAAATAATCATGAAAATCGTAGACAGTCAATTAACAGTAAATATAAAAAAAATGATAATAAAATTCATGTACATAATAATAATTACTGTATTATTTGCTTTTTTTAATTTTTGTACAAAATGTAAAAATTAACTCGAGTTATGCAACCCAAGCTATATCTTTATTATAATTATAAATAAATTATATTCATGTAGGTTAAACGCAGTGGATTGATGTGATCTTTGGTTGGGTTACAGATGGAAATTTTATGCTCGAATTTTAAACTTGCCAAAATTCTTAGCTAGGTCTTCTGGTGTACATCAGTACATTTTAGATTTAAGAATAGGATCGTCGAGGTAAAAAAAGTTTAAAAATAATTAGGTTAAATTAATAACAATAAGGTTGTTTTATAATAAGCTTTTTTAAGTTTTTTCTATCAGCTCTACTTTTTTAGATAAATGTTTTTTTTAAACGTGCAGTTTTGCACAAAATGCGGTAATTGCTTCATTTTGTGCAGTTCTAAATCACATACAAGGATACAAATCATATACAAGGATTGGTTGCTGTATAATAATTATCTGCCTTATGTTAGTTTGCCGGCCAGTTACATGAAAAATAGTGGTTTTATCGATGACTTTTTCCTCTACTTTGTATATTTTATATAATATAGTACATAATATAATGTAGAATGAACAAACTAAACAAAATGTTAAATAGAATACATAGAAAAATAATACTATTTAAAAAACAATAAAAAAGACTTTAATTTTTCATTTAACAGGTTTGGAAATATAAAAATGAAAATTGATAAAAAATCTTTTATAAATAAAAATAAATAATAAATATAAAAAAAAATATTAATTTTTTATTTAAGTATGTATTGAGATGACCCGAGCTAATCAAATCTACAACATTTGCTCAATCCCAAAATTATTCTTTAGCTAGGCATCCATTAATTAACATGAGACTCCTCAGTGTTTAAAATTTTCTAAATTAATTTAAAATGATCAACTTTTCTATTTTTATCTGTGGCCTTGCAAGCGCACATGGTATTCCAGCTGGCTTCAGTACGCCTGGTTACATAAATTTGTTGCGATGTAATTTTATGCATCGACCAAATTATCGTAAATTCTTCAACAATTCCAACTTTAACAGTTTTTACTTCACCACAATTAAATAAACACATCAAATCAAATCAACTTAACTTAATTTATTTTATTCTTTATTAACAATCAAAATTAATTTATTATTGCGGGAATGATTTTTGTCCGCTCGACGCAAAGGCGTGGGCCCCAGTCTCTTTTCTTTATTTTTTGCTCTTCCCACCATTTTTACAGCAAATAATTTAACTAACAATTTTACACAATGATAAATAAATACTGAAACAAATTCAAACTTTAAAATTATTTTACAAAATAAATGAATTCAATATTGTTTTGGTTTTCAAAACATGACAGTATGTACTCTTTACTTAACAGTTAAAATTTATTATTTTAACATTTTGTTTAGTTTGTTCGTTTTAACCTACTATAAACCACACTATCCACTTTAATAATTCATTTTTTAAAATGTTATATCATTGAAATTTGAGCTGATAGGCAAAAACTAATGCCATATTTGAATTAAGGGCATCCAATTCATATAAAATCATCTCTAAATATCCCTGCACTAAAACAGTTGTTGGCCAGTGTATCCGGTACGATTAAATTCTTTAAACAGTTTCTGACTTGATACTTATACAAAAAATAGCAGCAAGGATATCGAGTTGATTGACGCTGTACGATCTACTCGTGTCTCCTAATAAATACTTGAACAATTTCGGTCTATTAATTTATCATCCAGTTTTACGGCTCACTGCAAAACAATTAATCCGGATTGGAGAATGTGCGTGTAATCCTGTTCTAATACGTAGTTGATGGTGGAACTCATAACCTAGAGGGACTGATGATGGGTTTACGTGTCTTCCGAAGCACGGAGACGCTCATAAGAAAGTTTAGACTCTTTTCGGTACCTTGGCGTTAGGTATTGTTCAGCTATCTTACTAGACTAATAACGGTCTGTCTCTTAATCTCAATAAATTATTCGAATTAATCTATGTATCTCATTTTATATTTTATATAACTTCATAAGCACATAACAACAATTTTAAACTTGACGGCAAGCAGCAAGCAGGTTTTAAAAAATCAAACTTATAAAAGTGCTTTCTAAATATTTTTTAAATGCACGCAACAAGTTTATACTATGCCAAAACTTTCCTTTATTACGGTATATGGCCAAGTCTGTAGTCGTCATAAGAAAAAGCAGCTTGATTCGATCACATTCCCAAAATAACCCATTCTTTTTACAGTATTATTTGGAGCAAATAAAAACATATTTGCCCGAAACAAAAACAGATTATTCATAAAAGAAAACAAATTTTTAGACCCTTACAACTAATTTCTAACCATTTTTAACTTTTTTAATTTCGCTGTCACTAAACTTTTACAACTTAATTAAATATAGCCAAAAACAAATAAATAAAAATAATGCAACCTTCATAAACGCATGTCGATTAGGTTGCATATTTGCATGGTTTTCATATTAATCCTAAAAGTCCCAAAATTTTTTTTAGGAAAAAGTGTCTCATGTTATTTTTAACATAGTACAAATGCTAAAAAAGCAAGAAAATTAATTTTATTACTTACCACAGAAAGTTTCAGCTGAAACTTAGTAATCATGTAGTTTTGAAAATACTAAAAAGGTGAAGATAGTCTAAGAAGATAAGTAACTATATTTGGTGGTACATCATCAATACCAACCTAAGAAATTTTTGGAATCAAGAAAATAATATGCTTGGCTTTAATCTAGCAATCTTCAGCAATAAACGTCGAAAGACTATTTTACCGTTTGATGTTTTGTCATTCCAGTTACATAATTACATCGTCATTGTTAAAAATAAATTTTATTGTGACAATACAATAAAAACATATTTTAATGTCTGTCAAAATAAATATTTAATTCGAATCAATCACCATTCACATAATTATTATCAAAAATGTACAATTATTGCTTTTAAAATATTTAAGCTCGATATTATCAACTGGTTATTTTTAATTTGTTTTTTATTCTTTAATCGCATTTATCTCGAAATATTTGATCGTAGATTAATATGTCAAAGCTTTTGTTAACTTGAAAGTTTTTGAATTTTATGTTCAAACTTCATGATTGATTAATGCATCCCTGATAACATAATACACGTATCTTTTTGAATTACATTATTTGATAAAAACTGATCGTGAAAAATGTACAATAGATGAATACCTACTATATAAACGATTTCCAAAATCAATCTAATTATACTTTCAAATTATTAAATAAAAATTATTATAAAAAATATTTTTTAATTTTTTGATTTATCTCTTAAGTAGAGCTGACACAGGTTGCGAGAAGAACCCCTTAAGCGTAACGCTAGAATCAAGATAAACTTTGGCAGGTTAAAAGAGCACTGAAATTAAGGAAACATCGTTTTTGTTAAAGTGCTATGAGTAATCGTTTCTGAGAAAAGCTTGAATGCAATACCAGTTAGTTTATGCAACAAAAATTTAAAATTTTTTTAGCTGACATTGCTACGGCAATGAAAAGAATATCTCTAAACCTCAAGAGAAATGAGGGTGAAAACCGTTGACTTCCATAAATTTACTTTACGAAACCTACCCTAATTCAATTTATTTCAATATAATTCTATTCCATTCCATCTCATCCTATCTCCTCATCTACACTATTCCGCTTCCTAATACAATCTTCTCTTTCATTATGTAAATACCGACCAGATCACTCACTTTCCTTTCCTCACTTTTTCCCTATCTCCTCATGTACCTGTTTATATTATATTTATCCTCCAAACCCTCAAAAGTTGTTTTTTTTCAGTTTTTCCAACAAATAATAACAAGAAATGAAATAGATTATGCCAGCATCGCTTTCTTACTAGAAGAATACAAAATGGATTTTTATCATGCCCAGCTGATAACAAAAAAAAACACGTGGCATTTGCGGGTTGTCTGTAAAGTCAGTTTACGGACGATAATTTTACGTGATAACGTCATAAAAAAACATTGATGAAAAATTGCATACTTTTATGAATTGAATTGAATTATGTTTATGTAACAGATAATACGAATTAAAATTATGTTATTACATTAACCCTCAATAGGCTAGTGCGTTATGTGCACGAAACATAATTGCATCATTTGGTGATCGCGAGATCGAACCTCATGCCAGACAAGTTTTTTTTAATAGTATTTTATAATTCAAATGATGTCTATGTATGATGCAAAGCCGATCGTGCCTCTCTCTCGCTTGTTCCGCGCTCTCGCTTGCGGAACGTGACAATTTTTTGTACGTGCAGCCAGTATATCAATTTATAAGACGTTATCACGTCAAAAATCAGGAGATAAGTGTCACACGCGGGTGCTCCTAAATTCAAAATTTTATTTTGAAAACATTTCTTCTATGATTACTAATAATTTCATGTTGTACTTATTGCTATTTTGGTAGGTAAAGGAATACAAGAGTACACAATGAGTACAAGATTTTTTGCAATAGAACAAAAGATCCTGACCTGAAGACCTAGTATGTTGACATACAGTGAGTTTGTCAAATTTAGATCAAATTCAATAAAATTTTTTAGATAAATTCTCTCAGAAAATCTTAGAACGCGACAACCTTATTATTTTAAATAATGTGTTTTTTTAGTTGTGATGTCATTTAAAATTTTTTAAATGGCAACCTTTATTTTTTCTTAGATCTTTAGATAGACCACATTTTTCTGAATACGAATGTGTACGTAAATAATAATCAAAAATAATCAGCACTAAACTCTCAAAAAATTATATTTAAATGATAAATTTATTAAGGAAGCACTGAAACCAAAAGAGGGTTTTCACAGTTGACAAATTTTACTTAAATCAAAAAAAATTATTTTCATTGCAAATTTATTCTTTAGTTGGTCTATAGAAGTAAACTTTTCTCTTCAAAGTTATATTTTTACACATTCGTGTTCAAAAAAATGTAGTTTATCCAAATCCATCAAAAAAAGTAAGAAAAATCATCAATAATATCACAGTTCGAAAACGAAACAAGATGAAAAAAGTTAACGACGGAAAAAGTGAAAATGTAAAAATTAATGTTGACGTGTTCAAGAGTTGCCTTAAAACAACCTTTTAAAATTTTTTACTGCATTAGTTCCAAACTTGATGAGCGCGCTGTATTTCCGGCAGTTCGCAAATGAAGCTCATTACTCGAAACTGATCGATTTAGTAGAGCATTTTTCGCTATTAAAGTGCATAGCACATCATTATTAACTTCAACAATAACCTCTATTAATTTTGTGGAACAAAGCAGCCTCTATTAATATCTGGAGTTTTTTCTAAAATATTAGTGTCTTTTAACAATAAATTGAGTGAAGCGCTTATTTCACTTTTGTAATAATTTCGTTGCTTAAATTTTCAGTCTTTGGTGTAATTCTTCTTACTCATTTAATATTCTTTCATTTATTTTAACTTATTATTCTCATCATTTTTCTCCCATCAGCATCGTATTTTTTATCGATTAACTTTATTATTTTCTATATGTTGCACTCTTGCTCTGCCAACTTGGTGTTTTTGTTTTGCTCAAAACGCGTTTGAGTAGTAGCGAGCTTTGTTCAGTATCGGGAATGTAGGAAATATATTTAACCACAACGCATTCAAAGTATTGTGGTGTATTTATTTTGTGTCAAGCTTTTATTCTTTGTTTGTTGAAAGATGGTGTAAGCAGAGTTATTTTATGTTAAACTTAAAACACAAAAACTATAAAAGCTATAAAATGCAATGACCTAAAACAAAAGTGTTAATAAAAAAATGTGGGTGGGTGGAAATTTTACTTACTTTCAATATTTTGTTTTGTCAAGTTAAACAGGGAGTTTTTGAGACATTGGATAAGAGGAGGACGAACGAAAGCATTCGAGAGGTAGTCTTTGTAAAAAGAGAAGTAGTGTTCGACGTAAAGACCATTTGTCAAGTTTCGAAGAGAAACATCTTTGCAGCGGAGACGTTTTCCTAAAAGTCATTTTTCATTATTTTATGAAGACCACATTTTACTATGAAGATAAGACGCGGCGCCATATTGAAAATTGCAAGTTAAGATTTGAATAAGTTATAAAACTTACCTTAACTACGTTTGATATTACGTGTGAATTATCACAAGACACGTAATAATGTGTGAAGATTGCATCGAACGATACACAAAATTAAATTAGAAGCTAGCGTGGCGTTAAAGTGGCGGCCTGTCAGGGAAGTCTTCGAGACTGCGTCTCCCCAGAAAGTCAGCCAGTAACAAGAAAAAATGTTTTATTAAAAATCATAATTTACAAGACACTATTAGTATTGAAAAAATTATGTGGTGTTTTAATTTCTTAATTATATTTTTACATACTTGTTATTTAAACAAAAGCTTTTCAAATCAACATCTGCGTTTAAAATTTCATAGCGATGCTAAATTGCTGATATGATAACGACGGCTGCCAGTTGCAAGAGACGTTTTTACGAAAGACTCATACTTAAAATGCATCTATATGCTAAATGCAATTAATAAATAACGTAGGAGCGTGTAGGAATGGGGAAATTGCATACTGCAAATATACCAACGTTGAGTCAAGTCTCTTCGAAGTTTATGCAATATAAATTACGTAGTATTTGATATTACAAGTTCTACGTGTTTGTGCATTTACTTTTAAAATAATTTACAGCAATGGAAATATTGGACTTTTTGTTAAAAAATAATTTTAATACGTTATCTGATGGACAAAAGTGTAAATTAAAATTTAATAGACCAATACCCAGCCTTTCATTAGAATCTAAAGAAGGTAAATTTACAAGAAAATTTTGATGTAGTTAGTATAGCAAATTTTTGTGGCTTACTGGTTGCGATATGCGAAATAAAATGTTTTACTTGCGTAATTTTTAGCGAAAGAAAAGAATAGAGTATGTTGACAATAAAAAATTTTATAAGAAAGGCAGAAAAACACTCTATTTTAAAAAATCACTTGAGAAATCAAGAAAAATTTTATGTTTTGGGTCAAGTTAGAATTGAACATGTTCTATCAGAAAGTCGACGACTTGCTGCCCTAAAACATAGTGAAAAAGTCGGTATAAATAGACGTTTACTAACACGTTTAATCCATGTTGTTTTTTTTGGGTAAGCAAGAAATTGCTTTTCGTGGACATCCGGAAAATAACAAATTTTTAAATAAAGAGAATTATCTTGAATTACTAGAACTACTTGCACAAGAAGAGAAGTTACTTAAAGAACATTTTTTGTTATCAATAATATTTAAAGGAACATCTAAGACGATACAAAATGATTTAATAGAGTGTAACTTGCATTTTAAACTCAAGAATTACATTAATCAATAGATATTAAGTAGTTTAAGTAGTGTAACTCGATATTAATCATATCAAAATTTTTAGCATAAACCAAAAAATGCACAAAAGCACCTTTTTGAAACTAAAATGTTTAAGTTATCACAATATATAAATACACTGTATGTATATTATCTCAAACGTTTTCACCATACTATGGCATCATCAGGCGATGAACTAGGAAAACCGATTTTTTTTTGAAAAATTTTCATCAATAAATTTGATCAATAGATTTGATTTCAACCTAGTTCATCGCCTGATGATGCCATAGTATGGTGAAAACGTTTGCGATAATATACATACAGTGTATTTATATATTGTGATAACTTAAACATTTTAGTTTCGAAAAAGTGTTTGGTGCATTTTTTGGTTTATGCTAAAAATTTTGATATGATTCAAGAATTACAAACTAGATACATAGTTAATAAGTAACTACTGTTATTAGTACTTTGTAATACTTCAGACTTCCAGTCTCTCCATATTATTTACTCACGGACCGCCACTGGAAGTTAAATGTTTTATTCCAACAGCAGCGTCAAGGGAAGCACATGGTTTCTACTGTACCTGAGAACTGCAATTATTGCTCATTATGGTAAACAAGAACGAGATCCTACTGAGTCGGTGGCATATACACAGGTAGATAAAACTACTATTAATTTTTGAATCGCATTATTTTTTTATTAATTTTTATGACCATTGATTTTATGTTTTTTCACCTTTCACACAAAAGGTTAATAAAATTACATGCTAGTGCGATTACGATAACAATATATAATGTGCATCCAATTTTACAAATTATCACAATACACCCAAATTTTAATCTGCTAAAGGTGAAACTGTCACATATTAGAACTCCATCTTTCATCAATAAATTTGATTAAATTTGCCTTAGAAAAAATTTTTTTTTTCACCGGCAATAGAGACTTGCCATAGGAACCGACTACTGAGAAGAGGACTTTCTCTACGTCTATTAATGTAAACCGAGGTAATTTTTTGGTTAGTGAAGGGTTCTCAATTGCCCTCGAGAATACCACTACAGTATATTACAAAATCCATAGTGCTCTGAAGGTACAAATTTGGGTAATTGTTAGAGTTTGTCAATTAAATACAACTTATTTATTCTTTGTTCATATTTCATTACAAACCTAAATATTTGTAAAAGTTGAGTTCTACTATATTACAAATTTGTAGCTGAACATTTTAATTCAATTATTTTTGGTGAAATAATGTAAAACAGGTAATAAAGTGCAGTTTTTGCGTTTTCTGGTTTCTCCAAGGGATTGTGGACTAGGAGAAAATATTAGTCCAATTCCATACATCGGGTATTCAACATACATATTTCATCATTAAGTGCTCTTGCATTACTATTTATATTAATTAATTAACTTTATTATAATTCATTGGTGAACTTTCTGACCATTTCCCAAATTTATTACAAATAATTCTAACACCTAATCGCTTTATTTAATTAATGACCGAGAAGATATAACACTGATGACTGTGTTAAATCCATACGGAAATCCCAAAGTGATATTCTGCCATTACAATGAGAAAAGTGAGTTCTTTTCGAATTATTAACAGATTGAATTTATTACTTTAAAATTAAATTTCGTGGTTTGTTGTAAACTTTTAATAATATTTTTACTTGCCCTTATTTTCAGAATTCGATGCTGATCAAAATTTTTGTGTATCTGCAAAAGATTAACCTTTCATGTATTTGCCTCCAATAAATTTTACTAGCAGATTCTCTGGAACCTGGCCAAGCTATTTAAGTAACATTGGTCGAATACTATAGGTATATAACTATAAAATTTAAAATGCAATAGGTAATATACAAAGAAACCTTCATTTGGAAAAGCAACCATAATCTAAATAATGTTTAAAATTCTTGAACCAATTGTTAAACTTAACAAAACACATAATACAATCAAGTTTGGAAACTTGATAATATTGTGGAAGTACCTTAGACCCTCAGAGGTTTAGTAGCACTTTCCAGAATTTCGAAGGAACTTGTCGATCAATAGAACTTAAAAGTTTTCACTGGAGATTCAAAAAAATTTCCTTGCTTTGGAAACATTACCTCAAAATTGTGAAGCTACATAAGCTGAAAATTTTATCTTTGACCGTTTTTAATCTTTTGGTTTAGGAATTTATTGATACAATATTTCATTAGCTTTATGAATTAATTTAGAAGTAGGTAGTAGGTATTTTTATCTCACAAAGAATCGTTTTATTAAAAAAAAAGAACGCAAAAATAAAATAGACAAAAGAAACTTTTCCTCGGTATCAAATAAAGCTCTTTTAAACTACTTAGCACAATAAGCGTAACTTATAAAGACATCGATTTCTTAGCTGGTTTCTAACATATTATAATTTCAAATAAATCTTTAAACTTTTCCAGCTATTTAAGTAGCACATAATCTAGTAAACTTTTATAAAAGTAATTATTTTTAAATTGAAGAAAGTAATCCTGCTAATGTAATAATTAATAGAGAACGTAAAAAAGTGGATAATACCCGAGGTTAACCATTTTTAAATTTAATTTATTGGATAATTTCAGCATTAAGCCTTAAAAGTTGTGCTAGCTTTATGTTGGCTTCCCATTGTTACTAAATTTTCCTTTATAAGTTACGACATGTCCTAATTAAGTTCTATATATAAAACTTTTATTGTAAATAATTTTCCATATTTTACAATTTGCAATGATAAATATCAAATTTTTTGATATGATATAATAAAAACTGCGTTGATTAACTTTTAAAATTCAAGTTTCACACCTAGCGGTAAAATATGGAATTCAATTTCGACGCTTGCGTGTACAATACACCGTCAACCGCACCCGACGGACGTCAGCGACGTCAGTATAATCTTAAACATGGATAAAGACGCTTTAAAAAAACAAATAGAAAATATGAAATATCAGGCATCGATGGAACGATGGCCACTGTCAAAAAGTATTGCCGCGTAAGTAGTTTTTTAAATTTATTTTTGTATCAAATCAAAATTAAAAATTAAAAGCTCGGTTAAGTTAATGCATCGCTGAGGTTACATATGGTGAAGTTATTGATGTGCGACGCTTTCTTTCCCTTTTAGTAGGCGTTACTATGAATAAAATTCATAAATTTTCAATTAATAATGCTCCTAGACTTTGTAAGTAAATCATGCAATGACTATAAACCACTTTGCACAAAGAAGTGCTTTGCAATTTCATTTTTAAATTGCAGTAAAAATAAACAAGAACTAATTAATAAAACGAAGCTAGATTATTGTGAACGGAATGTTTATATATAATTTTATCTTATTTGGTATAATACCTTTATCTATTTAATGAAAACTTATCAACAAAAGAATTGTATATTAAAATATATTACTCATTTTGCTCTAGTTTTAATTCCGATAAGATTGCAGATTGCAAATAATTATCATAAACGCTAAAAATTTCATTTAAAATATATTCGAAGAACCCTGCTTTAGTTTTATTACGAAAATAATTTAAATGATAAAATTTTTAATAAAAACATATTTATTAGTTTAGTTACATCTATGTAAACATTTTGTTGAAATTTTATTGTACAAACAGCTAAATATCAATTTCCCTCTATTTTAATTTCACTAATACAACACAGTGGTAATTCTATTTTTAAATTTTTCATTATTTTTTTATACGGAGTGTCTTAGAATCGCCATAGTAACTGATAACTGGTAAAATTGACATTTTATTTTTAAATTTGAATTTATTTTTTACAATGAAAACCCCATCCCCTTTAAGTATAATTTCGATGTATAAATCAAGTACATAAAGCAATCGAACCGAAAACAATTTTACTTTTAGGTAGAGTGCATTTTAGATAAGAGATAATTAAAATGTTTACTAATAAAATAAATAATGGAATTTGATTACGAGTAAAATAGAAAGTAAACCCAGTTGATTTGTAATATTTTTTTACCTTAGTCAATACAGGTTTACATTTATTAATAAAATTATTAAATTTATAAGCAGGAAATTAGACATTTAAATTTTAGGTTAATGCAGGAAATTATCTTTTTTCCCGCCCTAAATTGGTTTTTTACATAATTCTAGCCAATTGACAAAACGCCAAGACAAAAAAATAGGAAAAATTAACCTTGTAACTGAAAAAAAGTGTAAAATTTGTATATTGATATAATTATACAATATGTAAACAATTGTTGACAAAACAAAGTAAAAGGAGGCCATTTTCAGATTTTTTAATTTTTTAAATTAAATTAAAAAAATTCAATATAATAGGGGTACATAATATGTGAATTCGTATTGATCTAAGCTTTATTGTTTTATTATTAATGCAAATAACTATTGCTTTTGAAACACATTTTTCCCGTTTTATGAACTTTTGCATAAACTTCTGGGTCAAGCCAGATGTTTTAAAATTTAAACAGCTCTTCTAGCTCCCCCACAATCCAACTAATTATTTATTTTATTGCTTATTATTATATATATTTTTTATTATTTTTCTATTAATATAATTAAATTATAAATTATCAAGAAATTAAAAACTCCGAAAATGTTAGACCAATCCCCCTAATATTATTAGACAGCCATGTTTGTAAGATAAATCAACATAAACTGAACCAAAAATTATTAAATTTAAAGTGATCTATTTTACTACTATTAGCTTCGTCGATATTAAAACACACATTTACAAAACAAAAATTTATTAGGTAATAAATTCATCAACGTGGTTCTATACTTGCAGATCCATAAACATACAACAGTATATAAACGAAATACTTCGATATTGTAAATATTGATGATATCGGAGTTAAATAAAGTACGCACGTAAAGGTTCAAAGATTTTTAAACAAAATGTTTATTTTACTAATTTATTCATTAAGAGTATTCTTTCAACAGATATTAAAAAAATTCCAATCAAAAGTTCTTATGAAATACTTTAAACTTAGTAGACTTACTTAGAAAATCTATACCAGTGACGCGTAACGTTTTCCTTTCAAGTGCCAATTTTACATTTTAGAATAATGAGTAGGAATGGGTAGTGTTGTACTCTTTTTATATGTGGGTGTTGTTAATTTTCAACGTTCTCTCCATTTGGCTTTCATTGTTTATCAATTTTGTTATTCACTGCTAATTTGCAATTGGTACAGAAATCAATTAGCACATTTTGTTAAACAAATTTGTACGAACAAAGGGAGTCACAAAACGGACTTTAACTCCGAATAAAACATATTATTATTTTTTATTAATACATTGAAAATTTAATTAATATTATTTTACTGTAGGCTTTGCTCCTAAATCAGATCTTTTAATTTTTTACGTGCTCCTATTGTTAATTTTTTTTTATTGGCAATTTTTAAATGCGATCTAGATGTTTTGTATTAATTACAACGTGTGTACGACAATCTACCGATTAACCTAAACGTCAAACTATAAAATTTGTTTTACTTCATTTTTTTAAATTGAGTTGAGCGATAGCGTAAACTCCGTCTTGTACGGATCTTCGGATATACGAATCGCATTTCTAATTAATCTTGAGGAAAGTTTGCACAACATTACGAGTCACAATATTTACCGGGCTGTTAATTGATTAAAACCGGTTTAGTACTTTAGAGCAATTTAATTTAAATAAATTACTGTAGCATGCAAGGCTATTATATCCTCTTGAACGGGTATCCCACTTGACAAGCATGCACACTCAGTGATTTCACTATGCCACAATACTATTAGTGTTCGTGACTATATAAATTTAAAATAAAGCATAGGTTTTAAACAATTTACTAATATTTTAGTTTTAATAATAATTTTAATACATTGAAATTAAATATGAAATATGATATTGCATATCCATGATAATGTACGATCAGTTTTGTAATCTTCCGCTCCTTTAATGTTATTTCCCATTACTTTTCGACATATATCCTGTAGTAATTCATAAATAACGCGTCGAATCTTGTCCTTTAACTCTCGGATGGTTTGGGGAATCATTGGCATACACCTTTTGCTTCACATAATACAAAAAAAGTTCCATCATTCCATCTCTCCGAAACGAGAGATTACGTGGTCGAAAAACTTTGTGTTCAATAACTGTATTGCTTATCGTGCTGTGCGCGTGTGACATTGTCTTATCTGCAACATCAATGTAGTTCAATTTGGGCAACCTATAATTTGATATCACAGGCCCGTAGCCAGGATTTTATTTCGGAGGGGGCACTTGTAAAAAGTAAAATTTTTGGCGGTTTCCCTTCCGAAAATTTTTATTGTTACAGATAAATTTTTTCAATATGCTATTTTTCTAAATTTATTAAAATTTTTAGCCTTTCTTCACCAGTAGAATTTCTTAAGGGGGGAAAAGTGTCCGAGATACAAAAAAACAGCATATACTTGTAATTTTTTTTCAGAGTATACTTTAACTATTAATATTTTTTAAATTATTTACATTATTAAGCATTATTCAAAGAACATTCTGCTAAATTTTTATAAAAAAATATTGAAAAATTAGCCAGTGGTAGTGATGAAAACCGAGTCACCTAAAAAAAAAAGATTCCTTTGGGTCAGGATAACTCATGATTGCTTCATCTGAAATTAAAAAACCAAAAGATTTGTTTAGTAGATAAGTAGTTTATCTAGGTTTTGAACGAAAGAATTAACAAATTTTTTTATTCATTTTTGTATTATTTTGTATTAATAATTTATAAAATTATTTATTTTTGAATATTTGGTAAAAATTAAATTAAAATTTAAATTTAAATTTAAATTTGGTTAAATTAAATACGTAGCACTCGGGTTGTCTGTAAAATTGGTTTACGGACGATAATTTTACGTGATAACGTCATAAAAAAACATTGATGAAAAATTGCATACTTTTATGAATTGAATTGAATTATGTTTTCTTATGACGTAAAATCACGTAAAATTATCGTCCGTAAACCGTTTGTTAATTTAAAAATTGAATTGAATTACATATGTTTATGTAACAGATAATACGAATTAATACTATGTTATTACATTAACCCTCAATAGGTTAGTGCGTTATGTGCATGAAACATAATTGCATCATTTGGTGATCGCGAGATCGAACCTCATGCCGGACAAGTTTTTTTAATGGCATTTTATAATTCAAAAGATGTCTATGTATGTATCGCTTGTTCCGCGCTCTTGCTTGCGGAACATGACAATTTTTCGTGCGTGCAGCCGGTATATCAATTTATAAGACGTTATCACGTCAAAAATAAGTTCTAATAAAAAAAAACAAAATTCTTTGTTAAAAAACAAGATAAACTTATGTGCTAAAGAAATCTTTTTGGTTTCTTAATTTCAGATGAAGCAATCATGAGTTATCCTAACCACCGCATGGCAACTTTTTTCTTGTGGTGACTCGGTTTTCACTATTACCACTGGCTTATTTTTTAGTATTTTTTTATGAAAATTTAGCAGAATGTTCTTTGAATAATGCTTAATAATGTAAACAATTTAAAAAATTTTAATAAATAAAGTACCCTCTGAAAAAAATCACAAAAATATGTTGTTTTTTTTGGTATCTCAGAACCTTTTTCTTGCTTAAATAAGTTTTTATTCGTTTTTAACTAGAAAAACTTCTCTCGGTAGTTGCTGTAGTCACTGGTAATATTGCAAATATTTTTAATAGGATTCTGACATTGGAAAAAAATTCTTCAAAACATTTTGCTCATGTATATAATGAATTCTTTGACAAATCGTTCACATTTTGCCATTTTTGTTACCAGAAATCGAATTCTTCTTCAAGAATTACAGAGTATACCTCTTCTTTAAAATATACTTATTTTATTATCAAAATTCAAATTTTTTACTTTTAAAGAAATTTTTCTTTTGAACATTTCACTTAGATACGGGCCTGTGATATCATGTTCCGATAACGTTCACCATTGACTCTTCCAGAAGCACCACGACCAAGATCGTTTGATATCACTCAGTTGGATTTTTTTTGAGGTTATGTGAATTAACTGGTGTATGCCAATGACTCCCAAACGATGCAAAAGTTTAAAGTTGAGATTCGACGCGTTATTCATAAACTACCACAAGATTTATGTCGAGAAATGAGAAATTTCATCAAGAGAGCTGCAGTCTGCATTTAACCAATATCAAATTTTAAATTGTGATCTCCAATTAAATTACCTTTGACGTGAATGACTGAATCCTTTTAACCTATTTATAATTTTTGCTAGCTTGCCTCACATCTGAGACAATCCTGAGACCTTGGATGTAAAACAATTAATATGCTCACAACACTAATAGTGACTTTGGAATACAGACAGACAGAAAAACATATTTACATTATGTTACATTACCTACAAAAAATGTATAATTTAAATTTTTTATTTTAAAGCGATTATCTGTTTTGAAATTGTTCCACCGTTGATTAAGATGAGTTTTTTAAACAAATTAAAAAACTTCATTGTAAAAGATTGCTCGGAAGCTTTGTTCAAATTTAATTTTAAATTTTTTGTCGAAATTCACAAAAATTATTCAGGGGCGGTCTACCGTATAACTTAAGATGTATTCTTATTTAATTTATTTTAACGTAAAACAAATAATAATATTTGTATTACAAAATTTTAAATCTGTTGGTTAGATTAGTTTGTTGTATTTGTATTTGTTATCTAGCTACAATATACTTTAATAAAAGCTAATGATTAATTTTTTATGGTGAGTTTGTACAAAAGTACATTAGTTCCAAATAAAACATGTTTCTTCAAAACGTAAAAAAATAACTATTAAATTTAGATTAATTTTAATTTCGTACCTATGCACTAAAGTACTTTAGTGCCGCCGGCCATCTTTTTGTACATAGGTAATAATAAATAATAATTCATAAATTTAAATTAATATTGTAAGTAGTTTTTGATAACAGTTTTTTTTTACAATTGCAAGATAATCATCACTCGCAGAATTAATACATACTTGATTACTAATCGGTTTAGAAATTTTCACACATTTTCAGACTAATCTGCTATAAAAGCATGTTATAAATTTTAAATCTAAAATATATATAGCTTTTATTAGAAAAATGTTTTGAAACTCTTACCAGGAAACTTTATGGTACGACAATTTCGAGGCAGAAATCTTTGATTTATTTACACCCTAGATTATATTTCACGTTAAGTTGTTGGTTCCATTACGTGTGTATACGTATGTATACTAAGTAATTGAAAATTGCTGTAGTTTGTTTGTGTGGGATTATCCGTAATGGTATAAAAGAGTTCATCAAGTAATACCCTACCACATTTTAGTCCGTGGCTTGATTCAATATTTGTTTTTATCGTTATTAGATGAAAATTATATTTTTGCGGTAAAAAATTTCTGTTTGTACATTATGGCATTTTGTTACATTGTTTTATTTCAAAAATATTATTAGAACATTTGTTTAAAAAGCAGAAAATATTTGAAAAAATTTTTATTTTATAAGGAATGAAATAAATTTATTTATAGATAGATGGGTACAGACCTTATATTAAATAAATAACATTTTCGAACTATAAAATTATGTTTTGTAAATATTTAACGTTGTAATATAGCGCTTGATGTTTGTATTAACTTTACAAGAGTTTAAATTTCAAACTATTTTCATTTTATGCCTACAATAATTTTCCAACAAAATTTACTAACTACCTGTTTATAATGGGTTTTATTGACAAAAACGTGGCGCCTTGCAAAGTCAAGGTATGAAGTTAAATTGACTTTGAAGGTCAGAATTTCATATAAAAATTAAGTATGCAAGTGCTGTGTAATCTCGTACGCCGGTTCGCACGTTGGTGTTTCTATGTGACGGCGTTTTACTACGTAAACTGGATTTAAAGAAAAATAAAATACAATTTACATATTTGTTTCATATCAGACTTTTTTATTCAATTTTCTGCTGTTTTTGATTTATTAAATATTTCATACCTACCGTATACATTACTGCGCGGAAAGTCATTTTATATTGTACTGCACTATCCTAAATTTTGATTTACTGTTGTAATATTGATAAAAAAGTTTGTAAGTTAGAATTTTTTTCTCCCAATACGGAATTCTTGATAAACTTTAATAGTAAATCACAATGATGGCGTTGGGCTGTGTCTGGGTTACTTTTTATGTTCGTCAACTTTATAACATCAAAAATCTTTTGATATAAAATGATATTAGTGCCATTAACTTCTCTAAATTTCAAACAATGAAAAGAAGTTTAAAAAATAAACCAAAATTTATTTATTAACTAGTATTTCTGTTTACCATGAGGTAAAACTAAAAATAATTAAGAGAAAAGTGTGTATTTTTTAAATAAGCTTCATAAAGTTTTTGAACATTTAAATTTGTAATTTACCTACTCTTCCAAACATTTTGTTAACTAAAACTGGGTTTACATTATTCATTTCTCCTGATCAAATCAGTTGAATTCATTTAAAGTAAATGTGAAAACAGAAAAATCTTCCCATTCGTGTCAGCTGTTCATTTTGCGTTCATGTCAAACGAATTCAACTGACTTGATCAGTCGAAAATAAATAATTTAAGTCCAGTTTAATGCTAAATTTGCAAAATTACAAAACTTATATTATCGTAGTTATGTATAATTTTAATAATTACATAAGTTTCTGGCTTATTAGGCGTTCTGTAATTAAAATTATAATTAAAATTTGAATAATATAATATACTATTATAATTATTTGTATATGTTCATTTCTGAATAGTTACGTGTATGGTATGTATATGAATGGCATTACAGAGAAAGGAAATAAATAGATACATTTTACTTCCCTTAAATGTGAGTTGTTATTAAATATATTATTAGAATCATGATTTATGAACATACAAGGAAATAACTAAACCAACACTGTTAATACAAATTTAATCAATAACGAGCATTTATTTAGGTTAGGTTAGGTACAGTAATATATTTAACAATATAAATATTAAAATTCATAAAATAATTTGATAAAATGATAAAAATTACTTAAAATTAAAAAACTCTGTAACATAATATAAAGGCCTTTATTTCACGATTATTTCCGATCATCAGTCACGTATAACAGTAAAAATAACAAGAAGTAAAAGCAAATACTTTTTATCTGAAGATAACTGAAGATCTCTATTCAGATTGATTGCACAGTTTTCATATTTATCTAGTGACTGACAGTTCACAAAGTGCAGATCGCCGGTGAATTCAACATACACATTAGTTCCAACCCGCAGTTAATCAGTTTTAACACCAGTTTAAAATATTTCCACGTATTAAAAAACCGTCAAACATAAAGTACAGAGCATTTGCATAATGTATTTACTAAGTCGACAATCGGTGTGTCTGTAGCTTTTGTGAACTGCAGTTAATTGATCTGCAGATCGCGTCTGCAGATAAACCAAAAGTTGGCAGACTTGGCAAGAAAGATGTTGTTTGCCGGCGTTTCCACACGTGGTTTTGTGGTCGGCGACTTTCAATAAAATTTCAGAAAAACCTTGTTCAAGTCAAATTTGCCAATTTGCTTGAGTAATATACTTTTCCGTACAGCTCTGCAGTTAGAACATTTACATTTCGATTTTTTAATTTTTATTTGCTGCAAAATTGTTTTCTCTTCTAAAAATTTGAATTTTATGTACCACCATTATTGTAATTACGGTATTGCATTAGGGATGTTCGCTACCCATTGTGCTTGCAATTGCTTCGTCGATAAATTACGTTGTTCCGATACAAAATCGACTTGACTTTTTTATTGCTTCAGAAATATCTGTATAAAAGGATTTGTTCACCATTTATTTCTTTCTATCATACAATTTCTTGAAAAATAGATAATACCATACATTGCTTTACAGTTTAGTTTTACATCGTAAATAATAAATAAAATAATATCCAAGTGGTACCTGTCATTTTTGTATTTTTTCAAACAATTCCCTTTTCCCTAATTCGTCCAACAATTCAGTGTACTGATTAATTTACTGCACGCAATTATTTTGTATTACACATTTTCTGCCGTGGGCTTCCGCTGAAAAATTTTTAATTTGAAATTAATTAATTAATTGATTGAATAGAAATAATTGTTTAACGCATGAAGATGATTTAACTGCAATTCTAGTAATAAAATTTTAATCAATTATAGTTGTGTAAATAACAAATAGGTGAAACCAAATTCTCCTTGCGGCAACTACGAAATTAAGTTATAATTTATTAAAAGAGTATTGATGAAACTAAATATAGGACTTCGTTATTTTGGAAAACGTATTACCGAACTTGTGTAGCTATAATCGTTATTTATATTACGTTTATTAAATTGAGCAACGTTTAATTCAATTTGTCAGTTTTTTTATTTCAAGTTTTCTTTCGTGATTATTTAATGGCAGACCAATTATTTCAGTTATATTTTTTTTTCTAAGCTATGTATAACAAAATTGTATCAAAAATATGCTTGCAAAATCTTGCAGAAAAGACTTGAAGTGGAGAACCCTAGAGAACCTTTTTAGTGAAACATTGAAAAGAATTTTATACTTTAAAGTTGTTCTAAATTGAATACAATTTTATGAAATTTTGCAAGTAGTCTCGTTATTTATTAATTTGAACATTTTTTTCTTTTAATATTTTTTTGAAGCATCTGTCGTCATTTAAATTTTGCTCTACTAATTTTAGCCTCGTAATGCAAATTCGAGTTAAACATACCAGAAAATAGTGTTAGACCAAGCGAAGCATGCTTGCCAAATATCATTTTAATACCTAAAATGGTTTTGCAAACTCCATCCATGGATTCACTTTGTTTCAAGTCAAGTCGTCTACCTTCAAAGAGGTTGCTGCTGATTTAGTCTCATTCAAGTTATGATGAAAATCCTAAGCGATAAACCACGGTATAATCACCTTACAGTTAATGAACACCTGATGGATTACCGAGTTTAACTAATTTTTTTACGACGTAATCTAATATAAAATTTTTTACTTCTGTCTGATTATTTCCGAGTTTATTTAATTTTTGGCAAAATGAAATATGAAGTACGCTCTACTTTTTTACAGCTGTTAAATATGTATAAGCAATATCATAAATTAGAACACAGATAAAAGCAAAAATTTAAATTATTTTATGAAAATCTGTTAGCTTAAATTTTTCGTCACGTAATTCGCGTTTGTCGCAATAAAATTTAAATCGAGAAATAGAAATGTAAAATTTTCCATTTGTTTTTGGAATTACCTACAATTTATTATTACGCGTTTCATTACTTCTATAGATTTCTTGTATTATACAACTTACAAAGCCAATTGACGAAATAATAGCTTAGACGGAATATCTAAAAATGATTAAGCACGAAACTTAATTTTTCAACTTCACGAAAGTGTACTAAAATTTTTAAAAGAATTAATAAATCAAATTTAAAAAATATGCATAATATTGCGATTTTTATTAAGCCAAATTGATTTCGTAACTCACGTTGAAAATATTACACGAATAATCATTTTTCATACAACGTGTTTTGACCTTTATCGAAGTTGGACTAAAAATAATCTGGAAAAAAACACTTTTTAACTCACAGAGCAATCAATATTTTAAGAGGAATACTTAGGAACAACCACCTACGTGCCTTTTTGTGATCGAAAGGGAAAATATTGCTTTTTAACAAAGGTTATTTTTGACGCTTTTATATAATGGAACATTTTAATAATACATAATACATAAGAAATAATTTTTTATTGTCCCCTTTCGTCAATTTGACATCTTGTCATATTACTTTTTTATATAGGTACCTATTTATTATGTACATATTTACAGAAAAATTATTACAGCTGTTGCCGTTTATCCACCAATTCCATCGCTGAAAGCTCCATTTTCCAAATTCATGGTTCGCCGACTCTTCTTAAATCAGTTTTAATATTTTTCTTGGCTATCTTACTTCCACCATTCGGTCCACCTTCCTAAACTGTATTAACTTTATTTCCAGTGGGTATATTTCAAATAGTTTTTTGTATAATATAACAAACTAATATTATTTCCATATAGCAATTATTACTTTTTTGTAAGAAATTTGATTTTTCTGTATAGAATATAGTACTAAAACCGTATCCGGAAACTTTCCAATCGAAATCTTGTTAATCCATTCACTACCGGCGCTAATATGGTTCGTCTCCATAGGGAAATCAAAAATTTTGAAATACCTATAACAGGCATTCGGGAAAACTTTTTACGTTAAATTACCATAGTCACAAATTAGGTAGTTTATTGCATAAGATAGCAATTAAGAAGATATATATAACTGAGATACAATAAAGAAATAACCGGATACTGAAAGCTAGACATTTGTTAAATTATAAAATTAAAATATTTATGAAAAATTTATTTTTTGATTAATAACCCGTGTTTTTATTTAGCTTCTTATTAAGTAGGCTTGTTTATCCCATTTCAAGCTCCACAAAACAAACAAACGTGAAGTACTTTTATAATAATTATAAACATTTGATAAATTTCTATAATTTAAATTTACAAAGAATACTTGAAAAGACTGGTAACGATAAAACACAGGGTGTCCCCGTGACTGTGGAGAACCTTTGAGGTGGTGATAAAAGACACTTTTTTAAAACAAATTTTTAAATAAAATTTTTGTCCAAGTCCAAATCCTTGGGGGGTAACTTTTTTTAAAGCAATATTTTGAATTTCTGATTTTAAACGGCCATAGCTCCGATATTATTAATTTTTTAGACTTAATAGATTAAACCTATTTTAAAGATCATTTAAGTATCTACAAATTAGTTTATATATTCTCTTATTGTCTAGAATAAACGGTTTTCGAGTTATAAATTAAATTAAGAGAAAAAATGTTAAAAAAGTTCTGATTTTATTTTTTTTACTTTTCTTGCAAACTCCGTATCTCTTAAACGAAACGTCTTAAAAAAAAACTAATAGTCCAAACTAGATAGGGAATTTAACGAGCTACAATATTGGTCAAATAAATTTTTTTGGGAAACCAACTGTTTTCACAGAAATTTTGAAAATAATGAACAAAGTGTTGGTAAGAAAAATGAATAACGATCTAATTAACAATAATAAACAAACAATATAAATTAAGGCTGGAGGCTTGGGACGAATGTACAAAATATACGCTATATTGACCCTTCGGAGTTCATGGTTTTCTCCCAAACTAAATCATATATAGCATTTATACTTTTAACAACTTGTAGAAGAAACTGTTAGCTATGTTTTTGTAGGTTCATAATTAAAATTAAACTTTTAATTACATTATGAAATTAAAAACTGTAAAAATGAAAAAAAAAATTTTTATACCGAATTTTTCTCTAAAATAGCACGCGGATATATGCGAAGTTTACATATCAATAAATGAAATTGAAAAAAGTTAATTAATAACAACAAAATGAATAAACTCGTGTACTTATCATTTTATACAGATTTTGAACTTTCGAGTTTTGAAGAAGATAGAGCCTTGAATTAACGTCTTTTGCCAGGTAGATATTAAATGAGAGAATGAAATCGAGAATAAGGGATTAAAATTAAAGGGATTATAGTACCCCAAAAAGGTTAGTTTTTATTACAGATAAAATGTTCTATCGATTTCGACAATTTGTAATAATTTTAATTTTAAAATTAAAAATTTTGCAGATGAGGTGACAATCACGTGAAGTGTGTAACTTTGCTAAATTTTAAATATTTATATATATTTTTGCACCAGTAGCGATGCATGCGGATATTTATAAAAGTTTGTCAATCCCCGACTTTAATAAAGTAATTAACAATAAACTAATGCGGTTTATAACAATGTTGCTCAAACGTCAAACGCTACAATACGTTTTGACATTAAAACAAATTGTAAAACAAATGAGATTTTTAAAAATTTTGTAAATTTATTTCTATTTTACCGACACCTTGTTCATTATTTTCAGAATTTCTGCGAAAACAGTTGGTTTCCAAGAAAAAAAAATTTGACTAAAGTTGTAGCCTGTTAAATTCCCTATTCGGTTTGGGCGATTAGTTTTTTTTAAGGCGTTTCGTTTAAGAGATATGGAGTGTGCAAGAAAAGTAAAAAAAATAAAATCAGATTTTTTTTAACATTTTTTCCCTTTATTTAATTTATAACTCGAAAACCGTTTATTCTAGATGATAAGAGAATATAAACTAATTTGTAGATAAGTAATTAATCTTTAAAAAAGATCTAATTCATTAAGTCTAAAAAATTAATAATATCGGAGCTATGGTTGTTTGAAATCAGAAATTCAAAATATTGTTTTAAAGAGAAGTACCCCCCAAGGATTTGGACTTGGACAAAATTTTTATTTAAAAATTTGTCTTGGAAAAGTGTTTTTTATCACCACCTCAAAGGTTCTCCACGGTTACGGGGACACTCTGTATGTAAATTAAACGTCAGCGTCAAACATGTATCTATTAATATTTATTAGCAGTATATTCTATTATAATCTTTTACATAACTTTGAAAATATATTTCATTTTACTCCCGTTTTATTAATTTAAATCCGATTATATCTCACTGACGAGTTCTTAAAAGACCGAAACACGTGTTTTAAACTGCAGTTTTATGACCGAGGAATAGTTTATAATTCAATCTTAATAATTCTTAAACGATTTTTATTCTGAAAACTGAAAACTGAAATTAATATAGAGAAATAGGAATAGAAGACGGAGGAGGAGACTATGTTCAAACCCCACAGCTTATGCAATAAGATAATGTATTGTGATCCATGTTTTTAACTGTTACCTTCATTTATTTTCTAAGCTGACAGCGCTACATCTACAGTGGCTCAATTTTAAGCCTTGGATATGCGTTGTAAAAGATGTATGACCATAGAAATTTTACTTATTTGAAATATCAGGTCGTGTTTTTATTTCTCTACGTTTCTAATAATTTTTGTTTTAATCTTGAATGATAATCTTTCAATAAGTGGGTAAATTTTTAGCTTCTTTTAACAATTCATCAAATTAATTGTATATTTTTATACTATTAGATTATATTGTTCTTCCTTAAAATTCTCTTCTATTAATAATTTTCTCTCGAAAATAACTGATCAGCCTTCCTCACCTCATAAAACTTATTTATGAGCGGATAAAATTTTATATTTACCATTGATATATATTATATTATGTATTTGTTCAACAAATTAATTATTTCTTGACCTTGAGATCTGCTCAAAGCACTAAAACCAATTTTTTTTCAAGTTAAGAATTAATTCCAGCGTTTTTATTTAAATTTCGAAGGGTTTGAATCCTTACAAGCAATGTTTTCAAATGGGTCAATCTTTATATTAAACCTTTTAAAGTAAATTGTCTGCAGTTGTTTCGCTACGGAATTTCACATCTGTTTTCCAACCGCTTCTTTATAATTTGAAGCGTTCTTTTTCCTCATATTAAATCCTCAATCCTTTAATATATCATTAAGATTCTCTACAGGTAATGCGTTGCTGACAGAATCGTAATTTTTTTTATGTACAAAACTTGTCAAGTTGAATCCAACACGACTTTTTGGAACAAATAGTAATGATATTTTTCATTATCCTTCAAGGATTATGCTGTAAATATTTGAGTTTTTGCCTTTAAAAGATGTATTTATTTTGGAAAATTAAAAATAAAAATGTATTCAACAAAATTTATGTAACTTGGTTTCAAGAAAAATTGTACGTAATTTTGAAAGAGCGTTTTTAAGCCTTTCGCTTCTTTTAAACTTCAAAGAAACCTTACATCCTATTATTCTTGGCAAAACGAATTTTAATACAAGAAATTTATATTTCCTAAAAATGTCATTCTAAGGCGTTTTGTTCCCGAAAGTTTTTAGAAGTAAAGTAAAGTGTAATGAGTAATTTTTCCTGCAAACTAGCTAAATGTAATAGTTTTTATCTTTGTACGTTCCAATTGGGCACTCTTGCTATTTATGTCAAGTTATGATGTAATTCGCTCTTATGAGGTTACTAATATTTTTATAGAATACTTTTTTTATTTGGAACAGAATTTAATTAAAAAAGTCAATAAGAATAAAAGAAACTAGATGATTAATTGAATTTTTATTTTTGCTTTTATCGTAATTTTTTACACCAACAGAAAAAGCTTAATATTGAAAGAAATTTCAGCCCTCTGGCCAAAACTCACAAGAAATTTATCGACAATTGATTTATGAAAAATAGCATTTTCTCTTCTTTAATTACATAGGACAAGTCCTTGTCAGTTTGAGTTTTCTACTTACTCTGCATAATTACTTTTCAGTGTAACTACAGCAATTTATTTACTTAATTACCTTCTACTAATATTTCGAGTTACTTATTAGATATTTACAATAGGAATACAAGAAAACACTTTTATATAAGTGTATTGTAGAACCTTTTTGAAATCGATAAGATTAACCATTTAACAAATTACAATTCTGTTTGTTAGTTCAAGCAATTCTACCTTTTATTCCCAATTCAAAGCTTGTTCGGCAATCAAAAATGTTTAACCAAGTGCTGCTTCTATTTGTTAAAAAAAATACATAACGTATCAGAACTGAGCCATCGACAATTAATTTTGCGGTGAGCGAGGGATGGTGAGTGATACACTAAGCTACTGAATAACATAATCAAAATCAAACTCTGCATAATAGCTACAAGTAAAACATTACATTTTTACATTTTTCCACGATACATTTTACATTTTTCCATTATTACATTTTTCCACGATAATCAAAAATTTATCCAGATGTATGAAATACAGAGAGGACGATAAGACGTCGCTCTCTAAAAACATAATATTAAATTTTAAATTAATTTATATTGTTGCCAACTTTAATTAATATTTTTTAATAATTATAATATGTAGGTAAACAAAATATGTACAAGAATTTATGTGCTTCCTTCTCAACTTTCATTTAATTAAAAAATTGCAGGCTTTATTCGAGATAATAATGACGTTTTGTGGCTCGTTTAAATTACAGAAAACATTTAGTCCAGTCATTAAGTACTTGGGCGTGGAAATAACTCGGAAGTAATATTTTTCTTGTTTAAATCCTATACTTTAGTAAGAGAAAAAAAAAACTTAAGTTTTTTACAACACATTCAAACTAGAACAGAGTTAAATCTGTTAAAAAATGATCTAAAAATCACAAACTCTTAAATTAGCCGTTTACTGTACATTTTATACTCAAAATGAGTTGTTTCAAAATTAAAGTAAATACATTTTTACTTAAAAATATCAAAAAATTATTGTTCCAGCTTATCTGGTTTCAGAAATATCTTCGTCTTTCACAGCACCCCGATTTTTTTCAAAAAAAAATTAGTTTTTAATTTTCAATGTAGAGATTTCTTCCTGTTCAATCTAACAAAAAAGTGAAACTAGACTTGATTATCTGTAAATCTATATAATAGAGCAACTATGATGCTCTGATAAGATCGCAGCTATGAGCTTTATAACTTGATATATTTTGAAATTTTTTTGGCTATTTATTAATTTATTAAATAGCTTAATTTCAATATATCTAGAGCGCAATGTTAACATTGTATAAAACTAAACAAAACTTTTAAAAACCACGTGGCACTCGAGTTATCTGTAAAGTCGGTTACGGACGATAATTTTACGTGACAACGTCAAAAGAAAACATTGATGAAAAATTGCATACTTTTATGAATTGAAATGAATTATGTGTATGTAACAGATAACACGAATTAAAACAATGTTATTACATTAACCCTCAATAGCCTAGTGCGTTATGTGCTTGAAACATAATTGCAAGTGATCGCGAGTTCGAACCTCATGCCGGACAAAGTTTTCTAATGGCATTTTATAATTCAAATGATGTCTATGTATGCTGATAAAATAATTTTGGCGCTCCATCAACAATAGTATTCACATTAAATATTCACTTCACTTTATAAACGCAAAGCCGATCGTGCCTCTCTATCGCTTGTTCTGCGCTTTTGCTTGCACGCATGCCTCAGGCGGAACGTGACAATGAGTCATGGTTTTTGGTGCGTGCAGTCGGTATATTGATTTATAAGACGTTATCATGTTAAAAAGTAAATTTTCATAAAAATTAGAGTATTTTGAAAAACTGTATCTCTGAAACTGTTTTTATATATTTTCGATTAATATGTTAATATTGTCTGAGATGCACTGACATTGATCTATGTAGATAAATTTAATAAATAGCAAAAAGGGTCAAAAAAAATCAATTTTAAAATTTTACCGCTAATGCTCTCTTATATCTATAAAGTTATTTCATACATAGAATTAGGAATTAGAGATAATTAAGTCTTGTTTCCCTAATCTGCAGACCATTTTTCGTTTGATGATTATAATAAAAAAAACTCGATATTGAAAACTGAAAACTATGTTTCTTTGGAAAAAAAAATTGATGTAAATCGAGCTGATACGAAGTTTTGAGTCTGATCTTATCTTGAAAAATAATTAGACTAGATCAATAATAAAATAAAACAATAATAAAAAATAACATAAAATTTTATTTTGGGTATAAGATGTAGTACAGGAAACAGCCAATTTAAGATTATCTTTAGATTTTTATTCACAAATTTTTCCTTATTCCGGTTTGAATATGTTGTAGAAAACTTGGCCTTTTTTCTGATACTAAAGTAAAGGGTTTAAACAAAAAAATTTATTTTCAAATTATTTCCACGCAGATCTTTTTTTTACTATGTAATAATAAATTGTACTAATTTTAAAAATTGCTCAACCAAAATTGCGGATTCTAAGAACGAAAAATAAATTTTTATACTAAGCAAATTTGAACAATCATGATGAAAAAATTACAAATCAATGAGTTTTAAGTGTGATAGGTTGTATCGGATGCCGATTGCTGGCTTAAATTTTTAATTCGGCAAAACGTAGTAAAATGTAAAAAAAGCATGACGATTAAACAGTAGTATTTCATTATACTCTACTTTGCTTTGAGAAAGTGTTACATGTTTTTGTTCTGCTACTTAATCATATTTTGGGTTACGAATCACAAAAAAGTGTGTTCAAATTATAAAATTAATAATATTTCATTTTTAATTTGATTATGTACTAGAATTTATGAAAAACCTCTCCCTTTTATCGCCAGTATTACAAAAACGTATTTAAAAATCTGCTTCTCTAGCAGTTTTTTTACAAACTTTAATTTATAGTATCCACCTTCAGTATCTCAAAGAAGCAAATTTTGTTATTGGAAATCCATTTGCACAGCTTTTAGTAGATTTATATTAGAAAGAAACTTTTATTGAATTACAAAAAAGGTTGCAATTTATTTGAACCCATTGTTTAGAAGCACTAAAACCAAATATGTCTAGGCAAATAAATAAATGAAATTGCCATAAGCTTGTTTGCTCGATTAAATTGCAATCAATTTTTTTTCGAGACGATCGCGAACAAACATAAAATGCTTATTCCATATAAGCTAAAAATAAATAGCACACAAAACATTTCCGTTTGAATTAATATGGAATATTGATCATATTAAGTGCCCGCTCCTACGTATCCGTATATTTTAATAATTGAATTTGAGTAGTACCTAAACCTCCCAATTTGGCATGCAAATAAAAACATTTTTATTTTCAGGATGAGGGAGTACGTAGAAGAAAATGAAAAAAACGATCCATTGATTCACGCACCGGACAAAAAAAACAATCCATGGGCAGAAAAAGGAAAGTGCACAATTATGTAGAAACGCAAAATATTTCAAACATCATCATTGCTCATCATTTTTCATTTTATACTTGCCGATAGATTAATTTTGTATCCCAATTTGAAAATCTTTGACGTTTTGTATTATCGATGTGACGAAGAAGTCAATCGCGCGCTTACAAATCCTGTAAGAGTTAAGGTGTATTAAAGTCGAATTTTTAAAAAAGTACAGTCAAAGTGAAGTTTTGATAATCTAAAAAAATTTTTGTATGATTAACTGCTCTCTTAAAATTTGTCATTGTTGTGAAAATAAATTTGTTGTAGCTTTTATATGTTTCAAATTTAAATTTGTAATACGATAGAAATAACGTTCGTTCAAAATATAAGTGGCCGATGTACAAGCGTATTTTCTAAAAAAAAATGTGCTGTTTTATAATAATCGACATAGGATAGTGATCAGAAAATATGTTCTATAGTTAGGTTTTTGCAATTTACCGAGTGTCTTGGAAATGCAATAGCACTCTCTTTTTTCCACGCATTTTTTGCTTGACAGAGAAATTTTAAGTGGGGGTTTGTATATTTTAAAAATTTGAATTTTTAGAATTGAGGCGAAGAAATAAAAAAACTTTTGAGTATTCAATAAGTTAGAGGTACGTTACGTACGAGTATAATGTAGCGGTCAGGATAGAGTAAAGTTTGTTCCTCGGTATTGATTTTGGTCATTTTTCAAAATTGTTGAAATTTTGAAAAAATTTTTATAGCGACATGATTGAATATTAAATTGGCCACGAATGGTTATCGTTTTCATCTGGTCCACGTCTGATTGTGTTGGACCACCTCGTTTCAGTCAAACTTTAGGCATTAAATACCGTTAAACTTCTCTTCATATAAAATCAAGTCTTCCTTCTGTAAATTGATAGTCCTGTATCGGTTAAACCAATTTTGATGTAATTAGTTTTAGAGGTGTGAAAGAAGACGAAATAAAATTTTACCGAAAAATGACCAAAATTATATATCGAAAATATTCTAAAGAATAAATTTAAATACTCCTCGAAGTAAAATATCTTTTATTGATATATTTAGGTGAAATATGATCAAAAATTGTTATTATTAAAGATTGCAAATTAGCTAGTACAATTTGTATTACCTAAGTAGTTCTAGTTATAGAAAATGCCAGATTGATGGTCTGCGATTTTGAAACGAATAATTAATTTTCCAAGCTGAAAAACATATTTGAAACATAGCTTGCATCCGCGAACGCCAGATTAAAAGACAATGAGCAACTTCCGATTAACACCAAATATTTAATCGGCGTTCGGCGGAATAATAACATCAAACAAGTTTTGTTTTAAACTATGTTTTAAATCTTCTCCTTTTCTTACTTTACACTATTATTAGTTCTGACAGTATAAAATTACTAAATAAAATTATTAATGATTAAACTAGAAATTGTCGAGTTCCGTCGTTTAATGAAAACTAGACGACGTCGCTTACATATAAACTTAAACGCTAAAAAAAGACATCTTGAATATAAAAATTAAGAGAGATAGATGACTGTCAGTCTTTAAACTATTAAACTAATTCTAATAAACGACTAACATAAAAAAAATGACGTTGAAATGCTCTTTCCTAAATTGTGTCGTGCATTGCATTGTTAACATTAGTCTTCCTTGGTAGGCAAAAAATCCCGCTCCGACGTTAATGTATAAGTAAAAATAACTTTAAAAGTATAAGAAATTATTTAAAGTAATTAAGAATAATAATATATAAAGAAGCTTTGTAAGCAAAAATTAGAACAATTAGGCGAGACTTTATTTTATATTTTATAACTAATGAGCCAGTGGAAATCTCAAAGTCGACGTCAAAATCTATTTACTCAAACAAGAAATTGATAGGAATATCGTCAGGTGAAAATGTTCATCAATCACAGTTTTGAATTCGCTTATTGAAAGACAACGAACTTCCGCCTTTTTCATATTGCATTGAATAATTTCATATTTTCTCGATATTTTGGCTAGCGCTTTGCTTACCTGCAAAACTTTTCTATTAGTAATAAAATACAAAATAAACTCAAAAATATAGTAATCTATAGGTTTGTAATGTTAACAAGTATAATTAGCGTATGGTTAAATTGCATGAAACGTTTAAAAAATAAATCTTAATACTCAATATATAAAATTGCTAGTATATTAGAAAAAGAAAAATATTTATCGTCATTTATAACAATCAAATATTTATTTGTTCCACACAATAAATTGTGATGGGTTAAACGTAATGGTAATTACAACTAATTATAAAATATTCCGAATGTAACACCCAATCACTTCTAAGACGCGCATTCCGTAATTCTTGCACTTAGTAAGTACTTACTATATAAAGTTTCCTATCGCAGACTTTCTCTGAATTTATAATAAATTATTGTATTATTATTAACGCAACTTTTGTGTACGTATTTGTAGAAATTAGTTTATAGTATTTATTGTAATTTATTATAAGCAGTTAATAAAAAATTTGATTACTATACATACAGAATTTTTATTCGCCTGATACAATATTAAGCATATAAATAATACAGTAGCGGACATGCAAATTGTCAATGTATAAATTAAATTCAATCCTAGACATTCCCCATACAAGTAAAAAATAAAAAAATAAGACCGCTACTGTATACCGTCTAGTATCACTATAAATTTCTGCTTAATTCCACAACTCTCTTAAAAAATTATGTTTACATTATGATACTCATACATCCTGTATGTTATTGCGTCTACCCGACTGCTTGTAATCCTGAGAGAAAAATGTAAAAGCTGTTAATTTAAATTTATTATCAGGTTGCTCTATGTATCAACTAGAAACTCTACATTATTGATTATCTGTCAGTTCCAATGACCAAAAGTATTAGTTACAATCACAAAGTTGTTATAAGCTCCAAACGGTAAATGTCGCAAAATAAAAATTCACCGTAAAGAAGGGGAAAGTAAGTAAGGGTAGAAATATATTGGTGTTCTCGATTTTGTATTACTGAAAATTGTCAAACTCAGATATAAATGTTACAGTTCATCATTTAGTGTTTAATTGCCATTCTTTTGTCGTTTGTCAAACTAATGTCGAATGTTGTTCCATTTAATAAAGCTGTAGGATTAAGCACGGTTGCTATCAACAATAGTATAGGACAACAGGACCAAAAATCGGGGCTTTCCTGAAAACACTTTTCGCAATGAGAGTTAAACTAAAAAAAAATAAAACCCACTTCAAGAAAAACTACTGTGAAAAAAATGCACTAAAAAGTATAAAATAATTACGCTATTTAGTTACTTCAATTAGCTGGCATAGGCGGTCAATTATCTTTGCAGTCGTTGCCAGCCAAGCTGGCTAAATTACTAAAACTAAATTTTTTAAAAGCTTGGCCGGCACCGACTGCAAAGATAATTGACCGCCTATGCCAGCTAGTTGAAGTAACTAAATAACGTAATTATTTCATGCTTTTTAGTGCATGTTGCGTTCCGTAACTATTTATCGAAAGCGAGTATGGGTAGACCTACTAAACGCAAAAAGAATTTTGAAAATCCGATCATAGTTGATATAAATGTATTTACTATTTACCTTATACTTAACGTACTACTTAGAAGATTAATAAAAGTAAGGTACTTAAGAAAAGATTGTGACCCACCGGGCAAGAACAGGTAATATAAAACAGGTACAGGTACTCAGTACTTAATGCGTTATTAAGCCGATTTTGAGGATTTTGAGGATTATCTTCGAAGTTCAAGGTCCAATACGAATGAAATTATAATAGGACCAACTTGGAACTATAGGTACTTAATTCAACGCCGAAGGAATTTTGAAAATCGGTTCATAAATGACGGAGTTCTGAGGTAACAAACATAAAAAAAAAATACAACCGAATTGATAACCTCCTCCTTTTTTGAAGTCGGTTAAAAATGGTAATCTACAAAATTGTACCTCGTCGCATTTACATATTTTAACAAATATTCTACGTTTTCTATCTACTGATGGAGAATATATTTCGAGAGATTAACCATTCCGAAAAATTTGTATAGATATTTTGGAAAAGGAAGAAAGAAAGCAATAACGTCAAACTAGAAGATCAGGCAGCCTAACGGCGGCCACGACCTCTTAGTGAGTGAATACATAATTTAATTGCAATGATCTACCTCTATAAATCAGAGTAGCCTCAAATTTAATAGTTTTATTTAAGATTTGGTTCAGTACCAATCTTATGTTAAAATAATCAAACCTAACAAAATGTTAAAAAAATAAAATTTTTAACTATTAAGTAAATAATACATACTACGAAGAAACATAATATTTAAAGAAACTAAAATGACAATAATTCACATTTAACAGGGTTGAACTTAGAATGTTTGAATAAACAAGAAAATAAGAAAATAGAATTCTGAAAAAATTACGCTATAGAAATGATAAAAATTACAAAAAATAAAAAACCTGTAACATAATATTCAACTACCTAGAAATAAACATAAATAGGAACTGCGAGAGAGATGAAGAAATAAGAAAGAGACTGCAAGCTGGAAATAAAGCATATTACATGAACAAAACATTACTTAGAGATTAAACTAAGCAAACAAACAAAGATAAAGATATACAAGACCTTGATCAGACCGGTGGTTACCTGTGCGTCGGAGACAATCTGTCTCTCACAACGAGAAGCTGAACAACTAAAATCGTTTGAAAGGAAAATTCTACGAACCATCCTAGGATTAAAAAGGAACGAAAACAATGAACCCAGACCTTTGATGAACCACGAGATAGCAAAAGAAATGAGCGGCAAAAACATAGTAAAATATATGAAATCTCTGAGAATTCGATGGCTGGGGCACATCATGAGTAAAAACAGCGACGATACAGTAAAGAAAATAACTCTATGGAAGCCAGCGGAAGACAAAAGGAGAGAAAGGCCGAACATCAGGTGGTGGGACCAAGCGACGGATGACCTGGCTATGATGGAAATACAAGAGTGGAAGAAAGAAGCACAGAAAAGCCAAAGATGAAGGGAAATTGTTAAGACAGCTGTTACGCATACAAAACTATAAACAAGAACCGATAATGAACTGTATGGAAATAAATTAATTATGTTATGGTGAGCACTGATCCTCCTCTTCAATTGGATCTGTAAACTCTGGAACAGGGTAGCTACATTCATTTGAATGTAAAGCTTTAAATAAATAAATAAACATAATATAAAGGCCTTTATTTCACGATTATTTCCGATCATCAGTCATGTATAACAGTAAAAATAACAAGAAGTGAGAGCAAATATACCAAAAAATTGAAAAAAAATTTTAAAAATTAAAAAATCAAGAAATTAACCAAACTTTAAATGTTGCGCTTACCAAATAACCAAACTAAACGACATCATGTGTCTAAATGAAATTTTAGGTTAAGTAAATAAATATGAGTTCTAATCCCATACAATGGGGTTGAAGCAGAGACATTTTTTGGTATATTTGCTCTCACTTCTTGTTATTTTTACTGTTATACATGACTGATGATCGGAAATAATCGTGAAATAAAGGCCTTTATATTATGTTACAGGTTTTTTGTTTTTTGAGAATTCTATTTTCTTATTTTCTTGTTTATTCAAATATTCTAAGTTCAACCCTGTTAAATGTAAATTATTGTCATTTTAGTTTCTTTAAATATTACGTTTCTTCGTAGTATGTATTATTTACAACAGTTAAAAATTTTATATTTTTAACATTTTGTTAGGTTTGATTATTTTAACATCACATACTACTAAATATCATAAAAATACTTAAAAAATTCTAAAACTTTTTTAAGTTATTTTCTATTTAATGTTATGTTAGTTTTTCCAATCTTCAAAACTTTTCTCTTTGAAATAGCGTTCGATTTATGTCTTCTGTCCGAGGATGATTAACAATTTTATCTTGTAATCTTTGTTACTATTAAGTATTGCATACTAGGATCGATTATTGACAGTGGTGGCGCGCAAAAAGAGGTAAGTTAGGCAACTACTTTCCCTAGATTCCAATTGGATGCCCGAACGTTATCAGTTGATCGTGCTAACTACTATTAATTAACTGCCAATTAACTACTGTTAATTAATTCTGCTCGTCAGTATTATTCTACTATCAAGAACAGTCACACGATGTATGACTAACAATTAAACTTTCATTTTGTATTAACATAGCCGACGACTTTTAAGTCAAATTTCCTGATTTCAATAATAAACGGTAAACATTTTCAAGTAATGGAAAATGAAACTCCGTAACTTTTTCTGAAAAAACTTTGTGAACAATTTAACTGCTTGAAATTTCGTAGCTGCACTAGCAAACTTCTAATTGTGTGCAAAGTTTTAATTGTATGGCTAAAAAGGCATGGCAAATATGTTAATTTTTATGCATCGTTAAAGTTATCTAATTTTTGTGAAAGTTTATTTCTCGAGTTTATTCACGTGGAAAGATTACTACAATTTGATTTAGTTTTCAAACGTTAAAAATTAAGTAAATACGAGCAGCACCCATAATTTCCGCCTAAAAGTTATTAAATTAAATTTGTCTTTCGCTTTTCAAGAGTTTTTTTACTAAAAAACTGACAAGGAAATTGAAATTCTACTAATGAACTAGTCAGGTCGATCAATGTTTTGTCAGTTACAAATATTTTCTTTACTGAAGTTCTGGCGATAAAAAATGATTAATGGTACAAAATGAAAAATGAGAAACTGAACCGAAAGTGTTCAACATGAAAATATTGTTTTTTTATTAAATTCTAAAAAATATAAAAGTATAACCATTTATAAAAGAACCATATACCTTTAAGATAATATACTACTTCCGACATAGCAAAGATAGCAAGAGGCATGAATTTGATTTTCTCGTTAAACTGAAGATTTACTTATGTAAATATTAAAGACTTCTTGAGAAGCCTAACTAATCTGACAAGTTTTAACTCTCTGATGGATCATTGAATTAGCCATTAATCTCCATAATATCTAAAGAGATATAATAAAGCATCGAGACATACAAATTATGCAAAACGCAAAAATGTAGCTAAATTTAAAAAGCCAACGTAACAGTCCATGAAAGAGACTGCTGAAGGCAAACAAAAAATATTGATACTTTGGCGGTGTTCGACTTGGAAGCTTTTGGTACCAATTGGCGCCAACGCTAACGCTTTTAGCGTTCGATTTGGAAATGTTGGCGCTTACAAGGCAACTGTGACGTCACAGATGATATGCGTGATGTCAGAGATTTTCAAATTTTTCACACTCACAACGCAAATTTTATTTGGGTAGTGCAGCGTAAGCGTGGCGCTGTAGTGGCAAAATGCGAAAGTATTTCTAGCTATTAATTAAAATACTTGATTACAAAATGAGTGATAAAATTATTGTTTCTATACCTGCAAGTTACGAAATAATAAATTAACAATACATAAACTACCCTTATTAGTAATAATAATGTTTTATACTTAACTTAATTTAATTTTTTAAATTAAGTATAATTTAAATTAAATAATTTTTTAAACTTAATTTAATTAAGTTGATTGTTTTTGTTGCTGTTGGTGTTGACTCTCTGCTGCTGTTGGACACTGGGGTTGGGTATTTTAGTTACTATTGTTGTTCTTGCTGTTGTTATTGGTGTTGACTCTCAGCCGCTGTTGGATCCTGGAGTTGATCGTTTTTGTTGCTTTTGGTGAAAATCTTCTTTGTAGTGTAATATTGTAAATTTGAATTTAAATATAATGAGCGCGAAATTTTAAATTTAGTTCATTTTGGTTACTTTAAATACAACGATTTGGCAACAGGGTTTTTTAAAGAAACGAGGTGGTCATTTCCGTTCAAAATTTACCGTTAAGATTAAAGAGGGTAGGTGGAAGTCATTACAGATTCAACATTGAAACCGGACGGTTGGTCTTAGCGAAACAAGTGTGAAAACTTATTCAGTAATTTGAATTTAAATTTGTTTAAATACAATCGTAGACATCGACAAATTTAAAATACGTGAGTTAAATAAATTTATTAATTATAATCTTTTTAAATAAGACAGGATCGGGTGTTAGAATTTTCAAGTTAATACGTAATAAGTGATCGAAGACGTGGGTATGAGTTTAAAACTAATTTAATTATTGGTTTGAGATTATGATTTATACATTATTATATTTAAACGGGATGGCTAATGTAATGAAAGGGATTGATTATTCATATGTGACCTATAAGGTATCTTTATAATGTTACGATCGGTGATTAGTTCTAAGTATGGGCAATACGAGGTAGCGGTATTTGTTTAAGATAATTGATATGAAGGAGGTTGTTTAAAGTAGAAAATCTATATATCATTAGATAATTTAATTTAGATGAATTGCACAACAAGGAGAGATGGAAGCTTAAAATCATAAGATGGCCGTGGCAATATGTCGCAGAAATGGCTGATCACGGGTAGTTGTAACAGTTCGGTGAACATGTTGCTTATTTTTCTTTTTTTCAAATATCTCTCAATGAGATAATACCAATTATGATATTTCAGGACAGTTATTAACAAATATTAACAAAGTTCCTTAAGATTATTTGCGACCACATATGAGATAATACCAATTATTTAATTGATAATACCAATTATTTAATTGGTATTATATTGATATTGTATGATATTATATGATATTTAAGAACTATTATTAACGAATATTAACAAAGTTCTTTATGATTATTTGCGGCTACATAACAATTTAAGATGACGCTAGTTTTAAGTATGGGCGATTTATTTAGTTTTAAGTATATACGATTTATTTAGATTTAAGGAAATGACCAATTAGAAATTTAAGGGGAACGAACTTAGATTAAGCAATGACGACATATTGTCGTACTAGACGTGAAGAGAGCTAAGCCACAAAAATTGAAAAAAACATAGTTAACTTCATCTCATCAATCAAAAAACAATGAAGAATATAGTGGTGAATACAACTAAGTGATTTGTTTGTTCTAACATTGAACTCCGCTAATCTGTGAATGATATAAACATCACATTATTTTAGATGACATTTTAAAACTCTTTTTGCTAATTATCTCAAAATAGCAAATGTGAGGCTTAGCTCTCTTCACCTCTAGTACGACGATATTAATTGAGTGGTGACGATTTTAGTTTTAAGTTGACGAGGTAATAGTTAAAAGCGGATAATTTAGCATATAAGGGTTTATTATTTAAAGATCTTACATAATATAAAACAATTGAGTTGATCATCGAAATACATATAGGCGCTTCTTTACAAAGTATTATAAAGATTGTGGTTGGTCATTACATATGAATAAACGATTAGAAAACTTTACAGTCAGGGGGAATTTATTATCGAACAGTTCTTAAATTAAATTTCAAATTAAAGTATTCTGAATTAAATGATATCAAGGAGATTAACTTTGCTGGTAAATTGGTTATTGGACTACCTTTTTTTTTCTTTTCGGTCAAATATATATCCATCGTTAAACCGAATCCTGTGTTTTATTTAATTTGTGTGTACTAATTATTCCTTTAGGTGTCCTGTCAGTGGATACGCCACTGGCACATATAAGTTTAGGTGAGGTTGGAGGTTAGTAAACAAGGTAACGATGTTAACATTCAAAGAGCCATCCGCAGATTTAAAAAGACTTTTAAGTGTTACTACGAGGGAGATCACAACGTGCGAGGTTTGTTTAACGATCACAACTTTGGTTTGGTTTGAAACTTTGATTTGAGAAGGCGGTAATTTAAATTGAAGAACTAAACATTACAGTAGGCTATATTTTCTTCTGCTGGTTTGTTATTTTCTTCAAAAGACCATGTTCTTCTTGTTGTTTGCTCGAAAGATCTTGATCTACTTCTTCTAGGTTCGAAGGACCATGTTTTGGTTGCTGTAGGCTCGAAGAACTATGAATAATCTCGGTATAGAGATTATGGAAAGTGTTCTTCTAAGTGTTAGCAGCCTTACTAACAAATTTTTAGGCTTGGATCACAGAAGTCACCTTGTTGGAAGAATAAAACTCAAGTCGAAGTTAACTTTTACGGAGTTCGATTGATACTCAATTTATTTAACAAATTTACACACTTATAATATCAAATTAACAAATGCTAAATTAACAGATTTATATAAAGAAATTAATAGGTAAGTATATTATAATATGAAAGAGTTTGTAACCTGGCGAGTACTGCATAAATAAATTTTGAAATCAAAAATATTCCATGATTAATTTTGAAATTAAACATGTCACCTGTTACTTGGTTAGTTTTAATCAACACTTTTAATTCGTTTTCTGCAAGTTGTAATCTAATAAACGTATTTGTTTAAAATTCACACTAAACGTCAAAAGTCATTTCAAAATTTTGAACTTAACCCTACCAATATAATATGCACAAGTGCTAACGTTTCGTTCGATTTGGAACTTGGCGTCAGCGCGTGTAAGCGCCCATTGTCCAAATCAAGCGGCAAAATGTGCGCACTATTAGCGTTGGCACCAATTGGTATCAAAAGCGCGTAAGCGTCCAACTCGAACACGGCCTTTATAGAAACGATGAACAATACCTATCTTTACCTCAAATAGAAATTAAAGAATTTTTAAATTTGAATCAAGAATTTTCAAATTCGTTTGCGTGACTTCCGAAGCAGAATAACAGTCATAAGGGAAATTAATCTCAAAATAAATCTTCAGATAAATAAAAATTAAAAACGCTTTAGATAAATATTCGTTGTATATTTAATAAAAAATATAAATAAAATAGAATGTAAATCGCAAAGCAACGTAAAAAAATTAATCTTCGCCACCTTCACCTTCTCCTTCACCGGAATCCATTCCTACTTCTTCATAATCCTTCTCGAGTGCGGCCGTATCTTCACGAGCTTCGGAAAATTCACCTTCTTCCATTCCTTCTCCTACGTACCAGTGTACAAAGGCACGTTTGGCATACATTAAATCAAATTTATGATCCAAACGCGCCCATGCTTCTGCTATTGCAGTCGTATTCGACATCATGCAAACTGCTCTTTGCACTTTAGCTAAATCACCTCCGGGAACCACCGTGGGTGGTTGATAGTTAATCCCAACTTTAAAACCAGTTGGACACCAATCTACAAATTGAATAGTGCGTTTGGTTTTAATTGTACCAATTGCAGAATTGACATCTTTAGGCACGACGTCTCCTCGATATAACATCACGCATGCCATGTACTTTCCATGTCGAGGATCGCATTTCACAAGCTGATTTGCTGGTTCAAAGCAAGCGCTGGTAATATCGGGTACAGATAATTGTTCATGATAAGCTTTTTCTGCGGACACCACTGGTGCGTAAGTTACCAAAGGAAAGTGAATTCGAGGATAAGGAACTAAATTTGTTTGAAATTCAGTTAAATCTACATTAAGCGCGCCATCAAATCTTAAAGAAGCAGTAATTGAGCTAACGACTTGTCCCAGTAATCGGTTCAGGTTTGTATACGTAGGTTTTTCGATGTCTAAATTGCGTCTGCAAATGTCATAGATTGCTTCATTATCGGTCATAAAAGCGCAATCTGAATGTTCCAATGTAGTATGGGTGCATAGTATGGCATTGTAAGGTTCTACCACCGCTGTGGCTATTTGAGGAGCAGGATAGATACAAACTTCCAATTTTGATTTTTTCCCATAATCTACAGACAATCTTTCCATAAGTAAAGACGTAAATCCAGATCCAGTGCCTCCCCCAAAAGAATGAAACAATAAGAAACCTTGAAGACCAGTACATTGATCAGCTAATTTTCTCACCCGGTCCAGTACTAAATCAACAATTTCCTTTCCTACCGTGTAATGACCTCGTGCGTAATTATTTGCAGCATCTTCCTTTCCAGTTATAAGTTGTTCGGGGTGGAATAATTGCCGGTAAGTACCTGTGCGTACCTCATCTACCACGGTAGGTTCTAAATCTACCATTACTGCTCTTGGAACATGTTTTCCGGCTCCAGTTTCACTGAAAAAAGTTGTAAAACTGTCATCTCCGCCACCGCATGTTTTATCTGAAGGCATTTGACCGTCAGGTTGAATTCCATGTTCCAAACAGTATAATTCCCAACAAGCATTTCCAATTTGAACACCGGCTTGACCCATATGAACAGATATGACCTCACGCTAAAACAAAATCATTTACCTGAATTTAAAAAAGCAACAAATAAAAAATTAAAGATTTGAACTTGTAATTTTTACTTTTTACGTAAGTTTAATAAACAATTTCGCAAAACTTACCATTTTTTAAGATTATTTAGATTTAATGTGATGAAAAATTAGACAAACAGGCAAAGCAAAAAATTAAAAAAAATGTTATGATAATTTATTTTAAGTTTCTATGGAAACTCACTAAACATATCAGTAATAACTGGATCTTATTTAATATTAATTGTACTAAAAATAACATGGTGAAGAACGTATGAAGGAAGTAACCTTTTTGTTGGAAAAAATTCTTAAAATCTCTAGATCTCTACGAAATTATTAATTGATCTTATGTTCGGCTTATGTTCGTACATAAGATTGAAATTATGTTACATTTAGTGAAATTTGTGGTTTGAAGTTGGTAGTGTTTGGTCATAGGTTGAAATAAATTGACGAAATTGACATAAACATAACCTTTGTTATAAAGTTTGAAAGGTGTTTGAAAGTTTATTCATTTATTTAGTTTTTTTTGTTATACGCATGCGCAGTTTCATATATTTCTTATGTTCATTGTGAACACTTTTGCGGCTTATGTCAAAATTATATTTTATGCTTATGTTATGCTTATGCACGTCTTATGTTTATGTACATTGTGAACAAGCACTTATTATTAGACCGACACTTTACCTAGTTGCCATGAAACCTTTGTTGCAAATTTTATCTTTTATTACGTTAATTCGTGCAAAACGAAAAAATTTTCAAATTCGATTTTTTCAAAATTGGCTGAATATGGCGCGCTACTATTTCATTCACGTAATGTCTTAGGTGTAATCTTTACGTAGTGTAAGTATAAACGAAAACAAAATTTCGCATATCTGGCCCTCTCCTTGTTAGGTAACTACTATTACTAAATGAGATCCACTATCGTTGACCCCCATTTACATCTCATAGACCCCAAATTTTTTTTTTTCACTGACCCTTTTGGTCAGGTCGTCGTCGACCCCTGATGGCGTCGATATAGACCACTTTGGGAAGCACTTGTTTAAAGCCGCCTAAAATGTGAAATATAATAGTTACGCAAAATCTGCAGGCGCCATTCAAATTTTAAATTTGATTTATTATTTATTATTTAAGAATAATTGAAATTATAAAATTCGAAAATTGGTGTATAATTGGAAAGTTTAAGATTACATTTGTCCGGGCGAAGGCAGATGGTGATAACAAGGCGTTTGGATAAACGCATAAGTTTAGAAGTGCGAGCCCATTTTTAAGATTTCACACAAAATAAAAATAGAACTTAAATTTACGATTTAATAAATTTGGAAAATTATTTTAGAAGAAGAATTATTAAAAAAAATCGTCACAGGAACCCACTATACTGTTTAATCTCATGCTCTCGGCTGCAATAAGTTAGTCGGGAAAACATTAGCTAGTGCCGGACAGGTATAATTATAAAATTTTACGAAATCCCACTACATCTAAAATGGCGCCCAGACAGTGCGGCTCGATTTGATTTGATTACAACTATTTTGACACCACAGCGCAGGAACATTAGATTCAAGTCCATTTATTTTGAAGAATTTTAGACAAAATGGCAGAAGGATTAAATATAGCAAACTTGAAAAATTTTATGGAAGAATTGTTTGCGGAAAATCAAAAAGTAATGGAAGAATTGTTTGCGGAAAGTAAAAAGAAAATGATAGAATCATTGGCGGCAAGTCAAAAAAGAATGAAAGAATTGTGTGAAGAAATGAATGAACGGGACAAAAACACAAAAGAGTTAATTGGTAAATTTGGAAATGAACCTATGGAAAAGAAAATTTTGGAACAGGAAGAGTCCAGTGAAGAGGTGGAAGAGAATTTGGAAAAAGAAAAACACAAGAATGAGCTATGGAAAGAAAAGGAGCCCAATGAAAAAGAGAATGCACCTATAGAAAAAGAAGAAGGGGAATTTTTTGAAGGAGAAGTGTCCAATGACGATGAGGGTGAGTTTTTTAAAAATTTTGAGGAGGAAAAGCAAGAGGACGAATCGTTGATGGAAAGAAAAGAAGATCCGACGTTGCAAACAGAACAAGAAATTAAAATCGAAAAGAGGCAGGATGATAACGAAAAGGACAAATCGACGTTAAAAAAAAAAAAGAAGAAGATTTGGAAGTTTTGGATGAGTCGGGGGTGGAAAACAAGAGGCCAGATCCCGGTGAAGTGGACGCCCCAAGCGAGGATCAATTTGTGGAAGGTCCGAAAAGAGAAGTGAAGAAACCGAAAGAATGGATTGCGTATAAGATTTTGAATGATGGATAAACCTTTTTTTTTTTAATTAATTTGTTTGATTTGATGAATTTTGAATTTAAATTTATTTTTGTAAATATTGTAATGTCATGTTGAAAATTTTTAGATTTAATTTTTGAAACACTCTCGAGATTTTGCTAACTTTGTTTTCAGCTGCGCGCAAAACTGCCATTAGCAACGGGGGTTGTTGTCGTGGTTCAAAATGGTTGCGACCCACCCTGTGCATTTTGATAAAAATTTTGTTTGTAAGTGATTTTAAGTTGCAAGACTGAAAATTGGACAGGTGGGGGCGAACCGACGAGGAAAGTGTTTTTTGCCGTCGAGCCGCGCGAGAGAGCGAGCGAGCCGATTTATGGCCCGTTAATTTTTGACTCAAGTGAGTTATTTTTGAGATTTGTGATTTTTTTGAAATTGTGAGTTATTATTTTTGATTCGAATAAATGATTTTGATGCGAATGCATTAATTGCGTAATTTTGGATTAATTTTTGATAATTGAAATTTGGATAATATTTGGATAATTTTTGATGAATTGCTACTGAACTGTAGATAGATTTGATGGTTTTAATTTACATTGGAAAGAATAATTGAAATTATAAAATTCGAAAATTGGTGTATAATTGGAAAGTTTAAGATTACATTTGTCCGGGCGAAGGCAGATGGTGATAACAAGGCGTTTGGATAAACGCATAAGTTTAGAAGTGCGAGCCCATTTTTAAGATTTCACACAAAATAAAAATAGAACTTAAATTTACGATTTAATAAATTTGGAAAATTATTTTAGAAGAAGAATTATTAAAAAAAATCGTCACAGGAACCCACTATACTGTTTAATCTCATGCTCTCGGCTGCAATAAGTTAGTCGGGAAAACATTAGCTAGTGCCGGACAGGTATAATTATAAAATTTTACGAAATCCCACTACAGTATGTAAAAATCTTTATCGGAAAACATAGACAAAGCGATGCTTTCCGAATGCCTTCTCAGGTGACAAAGCGAGGCATTCCTAGTCACATAACAAATCGACTGGTAATGTAAAACCGACTGGTAATGTGTTTTCATTACTGGTCGCTTCTGTCACTTCTGCATTTCATATCATTTGTATTATAAAATGCCATTAATAGTATATTACTGGCCGAGCCTCGAAAATTATCCGTTACTGGGCGCGCAGCTATATTAAAAAGCGAGTGTGAGCGAGCTTTTTAAAGCTGCAAACCCAGTAACGGATAATGTTTCGAGTCGAGGTGAGTATACTATTTTATCGGAAAACATAAAAATTAGCTATTATACTAAAAATAAAAAAAATCGTATAATATAATATTGTTATGGTTTAAATATTCTGTCATAAGAAAAAAAATTAATGCAACGCCTATGGCATATTGGAAATAACCCGATTTGTCCGATCAATAAAGTCTGGATAGGTTTGGCACGGTTAGTAATTGGATGGGTGACCGCTTTTAGAAAATTTATAAAAATTTAAATGTTCACGAAATTTCATTTCAAAATTAATTTTTACATGTTACATGAAATTGAAATAAAATTTAATTCATAACTTACATAGTATTGTTCAAAAATTATTATCACATGTTAATAATCTCGGTGTCAAGCTTCATTCCAGCCTTGCGCTTAAGCGCTTATTCGGCGCTTTGCGCCTCAGTCAACTAACTTAGCGCTCGGCTATAATGAAACATTTTCCACCTCGGCACGTAATATACTATTATTAACGACACTTCCAACATGTCGCATGTATTTTATTTGATTGAGCAACCCACCATGTCACCTGCGTGGGTTCTTTTACATGCTGAGGTATGTAGCTCAAAGGGATATCAGCTTAGCCAGTAAAACAAGTGTGTGCTTAAATATTATTTCTATTAACTAATAAAATTGAAGGGATACACTCTTACGACGTTTGACTATGTACAAACTTAAGACTATTTCTTACTGTATTCAAATTATGGTGAGGTAGAAAGGATTGGCTCATCTTCTCGCTGGGAAGGAACTGGTTAAGCTTCTCTTCTTAAGCTTCACTTCACTCGTAACCCTCCTTTCGAGACTGATTTATTAATTCTTTAATTGTTCTCGCCAAACCTCCCTTAACCACTCCTTTAATTTAGATCGAAGCACCGGACGATTACAATCGATCTTTATCGTCTCGGAGTTCTTCACCTTTTTTCTATATGTCTTACCTAATCAATTCTTATTAGTAACGAAAATGTCACACATTTTTAGGAATGTTCATGTTATGCTTTTTGTATGAACCCTAGTTTGAACTTTATAAATTATTTTCCACATTTCGCATAATTATATTTTCAGTGTGACAATATAATTATCCAGTAATTTTCTTAAAGAGAAAATTATATTGCTTTCTGTTCCTAGTTCTCGTTTTGGCAATTCCGACTGTATGTTACATAAATGTGATTCGACTGTTCGGTATAGTAAATTTGGATATGGTATACTAACAAGGGAATTATACAACCTCCGCATTTTTGTAATTTTTGCCACTTATTCTACTGAAAGTGTGGCCCTTCAATAAGAACTCCTCAAAGCAGTAGGGCCAGATGGCCAGAAATTTTCGAGAAAATTGACTTTGAAATATTGTCGAAGGAGTTTGAAGACAAGATGTGAAACAATTAGCAAATAGTTTCATAGCACAGTGGCGAGCGAGTTGGACTAGGAACCAGTAGGTTCACGGTTGTATTCCTATCTACGCTAGTTTTTTTTTAATTCTTTTTTCTCTAGTGAGTATTATTTTCCTTAAGTAATTTCTCGTAATACACAAGAGCATCTTTCATGCGTAATTTAGCGATTTCACTGCACAGACTATCTTCGACGGTGTCTTCAGCCCTCGTTGAGGGGCCAGGCAAATTAATGGATAAATATCAGACATGATAACTTTTCAGTAACTACGCTAGATAATAACTAAACTGTTGTAAATGTATTTTAAGATAAAAATATGTAGTTTTAGGATATGTTGGTTTATTAACTTTTTATTTCTTATTAAAATCTAGTCAGTTGCATGGCTTTATTAGCCACATCATGTTTGCTATATCTACCAATCGTAAAATAAATAAATTAAATCAGATGATAAATTATAAATAAATATTAGGTAAATTATTTCCACCAGATGATATGTGCGCGATGACATATGAAACTACTCCTGCTAAATAATAATAATAATTAAAACATTCGATTTTATATTTGTTAAAAAAAAATTGAATGTATTTTATAAATTAAATGTTGACACATTTTAGTCTACAAGCATAAATTTAATCAATTTTACAATAATTAAATGGCATGAATAAGCACTAGAGAAAAAAAAAACTAGCGAAGGTGGGAATAGAACCGTGGACCTACTGGTTCCTAGTCCAACTCGCTCGCCACTGTGCTACGAAACTATTTGCTAATTGTTTCACGTCTTGTCTTCAAACTCCTTCGACAATATTTCAAAGTCGATTTTCTCGAAAATTTCTGGCCATCTGGCCCTACTGCTTTGAGGAGTTCTTATTGAAAGACTAAACTTTCAGTAGAATAAGTGGCAAAAATTACAAAAATGCGGAGGTCGTATAATTCCCTTGTAAGCGAAATTACCATAAGTTCACCTACATTTTTATCAAAATACTTAGTAGTAGGGTCCGTAAGCCACCTTATTTTTGATTATGATTATTTACAGTTTCAAATTACCTGAATAGAGGAATAAATAAAACGAAATTGCCATAAATTTAGTCTAAGAATTTTAGTAAATTTATTTTAAAAAGAAGCAATTACAAATTGATAGTATTGTATTGGGGTCGATTGGCTACTAGAGCCTTACAGAACTGCGACCAGTATTGATCTTTTGTTCGGAACCCTACTAATTAAGTTTTCAGGAAATCAATTCTGCTAGTAAAACATATAATACTCCTGAAAGGTTTTGTTTGCACCTCCTTAGGTATTTGTCCCAAGTGCAGCTGCAGATAATGTGTTCAGCCGATTCAATTTCCGATTCATAGAGTCTGCATCTGTCGTTGCCTACTAGTCCCATTTTTATCTATCTATAGTATCTATAGTGAGTATCCCCGTAATGAATCTAATTTCGTTCGTTCGTTATCAAAATAAGAGAAGAAGCTTTTTAGCATTTGCAGTCGAGTAGTCTATGAATTTCTTGGCCTGTCTTTGTCTTGGTGCAGTGTACCAGAGAGTTTTATGCTCTCCATTTCCCACTTTTGTACCTCTAACCCCCTGCTTGTTTTTGATAGCCCACAGAATGGTTTAGGTCCAGCCGTGGTCGTTTATAAGCCCGTAGCCAATTTGTCAAATATTTCTTTACCCTCAATTCTCTCATAACCTGGCACCCAATGAAGGGCAATTTTGTTGCTCTTGACCAGTTTTTTGAGAGATTGTTTGCATTCCCATGTGAACAAAGACTCAAATCTGTTGGCCTCGAGTGCTTTTTATCGCAACTTGGCTGTCAGACATTATATTGATTTGCTTGCCCTTTAAATTCTTTTTCAGGCATTCATGGGCACATAGTGCAATTGCAAGTAAGTATTTCAGCTTGTATAATTGTGAGATGGATTTCTAATGCTATAGATGCATTGTATCATGAGCCAAATATGCCTACGCATTCTTCAGTTTTCGATCCATCTGTGTACCAGTTGGAGAATTTTGTATCCATTTGTATTATTTGACTTCTAGTCGTGTTGTGTTTCTGAATAACAACTTCAAATGGTGTTTCAAAGTCAAAAGTTTTCGGAATAATGTCCTAAGGTTTTTCAAACAGATCTGGCTATAAGAGATCCGCTATCTTTAGGTGACCTGTTTTGTCTCTTGTTTTGAATTTTCTAATTTGGGTAATTTTTGTGGCGGATTGTAGAGCTTTCATCTTTCTCCGTAAATAAAGAGGTAGTAGGTATAAGAGTATCTCTATAGCCGTAGTTGGGGTTGTACGCATAGTCCCTGTTATACCTAGACAGGCTAGCTTCTGCAATTTTTGAATTTTGCTTTGTGCCGTAGTTTCGTTAGTTTTTGTCCACCATACGAGCGATGCGTATGTGACAATGGGTCTTATTATTGATGTATATGACCAATGGATCATTTTTGGTCTTATGTCCTTCTAAAAATTTTGCGACAAACTCAGAAGGCTTCCGTTGGTTTGGAACGAGTTTTATCCAAGTAAGTTAATCATCCAGAGTTACCCCCAAATACTTTACCTCCCCAGAAAAAGATATCGATAAACCCCGAAGCTGTGGAACTTTTAGGTCTATTTTTCTACGCTTAGTGAATGGAACTATGGTGGTTTTTGAGGAATTCACTAGAAGTTTTTTCTTATCACGCCATTCTTTTATTTTGTTTAAGGCAGTTTGCATTCGGTCTGAGATTACACCTTCGTGCTTGCCCTCGATTGTAATGACAATGTTGTCCGCGTATCTTAATACGCAGAATTCATCGTCAGTTAATTTCTTCAGTATGTCGTCTACCACGATAGACCACCCCTGGGGGCAGCCAAAAGGTCCAAGGGGTGGGCACCCCTTTGTTGTGGCCATCGATATTTCCTCTTTTCCTAAAGAAGCAGTTACTATTCGGCTTTTTAACATTGATTCTATCTAGGTGATCGTGGGAAGCTCAATGCCATGTCTCGCAGCGGCTGTTTTTATAGATTTTGTTGAGGTGTTATCAAAGGTACCCTCTATATTGTCGTGAAACAAAATATTTCGACCTACCCTGTGCTAAATAGTAAAAATTTGTTAATTTGATTTTTAAACGTTGAAATTGGAAAAGTACAGAGTGGGGAAAAAAGATCGAGATAGAGGCTTTTTGTGCCAACTATGGCCGACAGCGGGTGCAAGATTTTGTATGCCCGCTGAGTTTGATTTTTGATACGCTGAGTTTTGATATTTTTTTGAAATTGTAAGTAATTATTTTTGATTAAATAAAGTGATTTTTATGCAAATGCATTATTGCGTCCTTTTGGATGATTATTTTGATATTTGATAATTTGGATATTTTTTATGAGTGGCTACTGAACTATAATTAATTTGATTTGATTGATTTGGAAAAGAAGAAATTCAAATTATAAATTTGAATTATAAATTTATAAATTATAAATTTATTATTATAAATTATAAATTAAAATATTAAATTTGAATTTGCATTTAAAATTGGAAAATTAAAAATTATAATATTTGTAAGTGCGAGCGTGCGGCCAGTGACTGATAACTCGACGCTTTGGATAAGGCTATTAAACTATGTTCCTTTCGAATAAAATTGAGATTTTATTTTATTTTGCATTGAATTCAAACTGGATTTGATTATATAATTTTGGAAAACGATTTAATTTTTAAAACAAGAAGAAATTTTTTATTTAATTATTTTATTTCTGAGAACGCAAGAACCCTTCGACCCCTACAAAATTATCAATTGCTCCCGCACTCCAGGGTTAACCCGAGGTAAACAAGAGACTGTAGATTTCCACGGAGAGTACACAGCAATATATACAAATGTTCCGAACACAATTTTTTTTGTTGCGAGAGACTTTTCTATTTCTCTAACAAGGTGGTGAAGTGCATCCACCGAAATTAATAGTAAGTATTACTACTCCTATTGGCAATACATTCAAAAATTCTATCTTTTATCTTGCAAATTAATTTTTGGAGCACGGATAATAGAATTTTGATTGTTTAAATGCTTCTGAATTTCCGTAAACTTTGTGGGAGAGTGCTCCTAGAAAGTTCAAAATTTTTTTGAATAACGAGAAACATAAATTGCAGCATTATTCTGCTAGAACTAGATATTTTCGATACAAGTTAGGAAAACTAACATTTTTCCATTCAAGGCGGAGGTTGACGATCGAGGCCGAAGGCCGAGATCGTAAACCGAAGCCGAGCTGTTCATTTTATAGCTGTTCATTTTATAGGAGTTTTACCAGTAAAAGAAAATTAAAAGCTTCCGGTCCCTAATACCTAGCAGATGAGTGAAAGTAAGCAGGATTGTAACAATTAGATTTAAGAATTTTTATAAAAATGGAAGTGAACTTATGGTAATTTGGTTCAGTATTTCGTCAGTATTGGTGACGTCAAACTCATTTGAGATAATTTTAGCTATAGGTGCTTATTTCATAACTAAAATTAAAATCAAATTTTGATAACGGTCCGAATAACTTTCATTTATATGGTCTATTTAATAGTCATTCTCCCGTTATTAATTTATAAAGAATGTAATTTTTTTAATATATATGCCCATCAGAATATATTTAAAATGCTTTTTGTCCAAGGTGATCCAATTCCAATTATAAATTTAACGTTAACTAATTTTTGTAAGATTGCTATAATTGAGATTGAGTGTTAGCCATAGGTTGTACAAATACGTCGGATTATGTAATATAGTAGGTACATTGCTTTAAGGAAGATCGTAGATGTTTAATCGTGCTTGACAATTATTTTGATGCCGCAATCGATTGATTGATGTCTTACGCAAATAATAAAGAATATATTAAACATCTTTGATGTTTTCATTTTCCGCAATCATGCTTGGCATTATGGCGCAATGACATGCAGAAAACAATTGCAAGCAGCCATGGAAGAACGAAACAAAAATTGCAGCATAGCCCGAATCAAAAAATTGCATCAGCACACTGCCGCGTATATTACTATTTAACTGTTATGTACGAGGAGTGATAAATAATTTTCTACTGCACATCCAATTTAAATAACTTTTATACATTAAAACAAATTAAAAAGGATGCCCTATAGACGAGTTGTTGATCCAACGGTAATTTGGATAAACAGGTTGAATGCCACGATTTTAACTTTTGCTGAGGCGCCATGACGATCCGCTATGTCGCCGCATTTTTATCAAGGCTTAATACATGTTTTATCACGTAGCGCTTTCGTATTTTCACAAATTGGATTTGGGCGTTAAGAGCAGAAAATTACAAGAAACTCATTTTTATCTTCGAGAAAGAACAACAACTTCCGAAATCGATGTAATTCCACTATGTATGTATGCGGTGGAGGGAAATAACAAAACTTAACACAAATTAGTTTATAATTATTATCTTAAGAACTATCAGATACGAATTTGCCTTTTTTAGTTTCGTTTCAAGTTTATTTACGTAGGTACATAAAAACAATCGCATTAACCTACTAACACAGTTGAATTTCGTTTGTTTTTGTTTTAGCATTATTAGTGCAAGTAGTAGATTAAAATATAATAATTTTCTTTTCAAAAGCTTAAGTTTCGGAGGGAAAAAAAACTAAAAACCAGTTATAATTGTAGGTGTCAATATTAATAATTTACGACTGTTCGTTCTTATACCTACCCACTATAAATTTTATCTATTCAATAATTATAATTTGAAATCGCAGAGAAATAAAAAAAAAACTAATAAAAGGATATAGAAGAAACTAAAATGTATGAAACGGAATATGGGTGACCCACTGACTGAACCTCGTGGCCTGGTTTGGTCAACCGCAACGTCCTGCAAATCAATCTATAGATTTATTTTATTTTCTAGTTAATTTAATCAATAAAACGTTTAAAAAGAAGCGCCAAAATAAAAACGATTGTTTTAATTGGGTCGCATGTTTGATACCTTAATTTTGATGTACCCATCATTGATTTTTAGCAGCCGATGATTAAACTACATAGCAAAAATTACAAAAAAGTTAAACCTCTTTCACTTAGTTCACCTTTCACTTGGTCCCCCCTATGAATTGAAAGAGTTGCTCTACAGTAGTTCAACGTTATTAGTCAGTCAGTGTGTCAATGAGAGATTAGTTCTTATAAATTTCTACTACCTGAAGTATTCAGTTTGGTTTTGTACATGCAAGGTAAATATAATTTTAATCCGTGTTTGTTTTAAATTGAAACTAATTTAATGTTTTATTGCTATTACATAAATTAAGATTGAACTCCAGACGTAACTGAATTTTCAAAATGACTGAACGTTGCAAATCGTATTCTGTAAGGGACGTAAATAACAACACTTACGCTGGTGGAATACAAAATTCAGCTCCAGATAGAAATAAACCATCCAACGAAAAAAATGTACAAGTCACGGCTAAGGTTCTTTTTGGATCTGTACAAGCAATTGCGCGACTTAAACACGAAGAAAAGATTGCAAGACAAAACAAACAACTATGACATGTAAGTTTTATTTTAAAGGATCATTAATCGTGAAACTTGCTAATTAATTGATCGAATAATTACTTTCGAAATATTGCAACGATCTAGAATAATGTAACAATGAAAATTACACCACGATACTTCTGTTCATCGAGTGGAAAATTACATTTAACCAAATTAAGCACTTTTAATTATATTTTACATTATTCAAGATTAATGTACTCTTATAAAATATTGCCCGAATAGAATGCAGCTGAAATGGCACCCAATGTAAAAGAAAGTAGTTTTCTATTCCTGGGGTGGGAGAAAATTGTAGGTACCATTAATTGCTTTCAATTTTTTAAAGCATCTTATTGCAACCTTACAAATCTTATTTAAAACTGCAACAAAGAATAGGAAAACAAATAAGTGACATTTGCCAAACCTCAAATTTTTTATCATTCGATTAGAGTAGGTAATGGTTCGTAGAATGTCAAGGATTCATTATTTATCCGACAAATTTGTATGTAGGTAATTGCCATATAAAATTATTGATATATGTAGCTTTTCGAATACTGATTTATTAAATTAATTAATTATTAATTTCTCAAATTTTTCAATTTATAAATGTTAAATAATAGGTTTCGCGACATTTAAATATTTACAAGTTTGCAATTTATACTTACAGGCAATACTTAACGTGGAATCCGATCCATGGTTCACATATTTCGGTAAACAGTTTAGCTGTTTGGCCCCTACATCAAATTATTTTTACAACGGTTTTGTTTTATAACTTTTTATTAATAAATAGCAGTCATTTTTGTTTAATTTAAAAATCTTGAACTTTAAAGTGCGAAAAAAATTAAAAAGGGCAGTTGAAAATTATTAAATAAACAGAACAAACAACTTTCTTTTTTTTAATGTCTTAAATTTTTGTATAAAACAATAAATATTTAACTGCTAAAATTAATATTACATTAAAATTTAAAAATTAACTGGTTTAAATTAACCCAATAAAAATCGTAATATTTGCATAAACTTTCAGCAGTACATTATTTCTAACGTCAGATATTTTACTAAACAAATAAATACAAAAAAAAAACAAAAATACAGATTTATTCTCCTGGTTGGCAGTTAAAGAGTCTAATTTTTTGATGTATGTATTTAAATTTATGATAGGTTCTTTTTGTTTTATCAAAAATGTTTCTATATTTTATATTCCTATTATAAATTTTTCTTACTTGAAACCAACAAAAGAGGAAAAAACTTAAAACAAAAAAAATGTGATCGGTGTCTGGGATTAATCGAAACGTCGTAAATAAGTTGACGAAAGCTGAAAAAGGAAGACTAATATTGGGAATTAAAATGTAATAGATCAAATAGAATAAAAACTTATCAATTTCCAGTTATTCTAAATTAATTAAAATCACATTCCTCTATACATTTTTCAGATTTTTTAATTTTAAAATTTCTCTGGATTTCTTCAAGTTTTCTTTGATAAATTTGCTAAATTTTGCTAAATCGTGATTAATATAATTCCTCTGCATTTCCTTTTCTCGGACGTTCCTTCATTTGTACACCAGATTTCTCGGCGAAAAGATCTACGTAAAACCAAACTTTATTTTGAGCTAATCATCCAGCAAGGTTAATACCCTACTAAAATAATTTTTTAATTCCTAACAAAACCGTACTTTCTATATCAGGAGAAAGAAGAAGAAATTGTTTAGCTTAAACTCACATCTAAGGTCAGGAAGTAATCACTTCCCGACCGATCGGAAAGTAAAAAATCATTTCCAAGCCGGTTGGAAAGTTAAATTTATTTAATAATAACCAATTACCAAACTTTAGTAACGGAGCGACTACTAAGTGATTGTAAATAAAAATATTTATTTAAGCAGAGTAATTAAATTTTTTAATAATAATGCAATTCAGCTTATTATCTTCATTAACGTATGCACTGCCTGCGCATATATGGTATATATACCATTGGCTGACTAAAATAATAGAATTTTTCTAAATTTATTGTAATCAATAAATTGTTAATTTAAATTATTTATAGTGGACTAGTTTGATGTAGCAGTTTTCAATTCTCGATGCGGAGTTTCCTTTTTAATTGACAACTGTCACTCTTCGTGTCCGCCAATTTTTATTTTATATTGTGGTATTTCAAAGAAATTCGCACCTACCCTGTACAATTTGATAAAAATTTTATTTTAATAATTTTAAGTGGTAAGATTGAAAAATTAGAGAGGTGGGGGCGAATCGACCGAGATACGAGGCTTTTTGCCACGGGTCGCTGCAAGAGTAAGCAGTGCGACTTTTGGATCGTCAATTTTGGCTTTCAAAAATTTATTTTTGAGATTTTGTTATTATGAAGTTGTGAGTTACGAGGCTTTTTAGCCCAAATACGTCGACCGAGCTGGTCGTTGATTTTTGGCTCTGTGAAATATTTTGATTTTTCTTTTGATTTAAAGTTGTGAGCAGATTTTTGAAATTAATTTAATAAAGTGATTTTTATGCGTATGCATTATTGCGTTATTTTGAATATTTGATTTGAGTTGGAATAATATTTGGATATTTTCTTGATAATTCACTACCGAGCGGTAGTGAGGCGATTTGGTTTGATCGATTTGAAAGACGAGTGTTTAGAATAGTAAATTCGATTTGCATTGTAAAATTGGAAATTAAAATTATTTGTAAGTGCAAGCGTGTGGCCAGATAGATGAACCGACGTTTTGGTTAAGGTTAAAATCAAAACTTTGATTCTTTTGAAAAAAGTTAAAATTTTACATTTATTTAAATTTGGATAGTTCATTTTTGAAGAAGAGTTATTTTGGAGAATTTATTTTTTATTTGAATTAGAAGAATTTTATTTTTATTTTTGAAAACAATAGAACCCAACCCGAAATACGACAATCTCATCTCCCGCATTTAAGAGCAAGCTTGGAGCACTTAGGAATGCTTGGGAACATAGCTTTTTGCTAAAAAACCATTGCAATATATTGAAGGTTAGGGCATTTTCTCATATTCTTTAGCTTTATCTTGACTTCCAGCAAACCTTTTCAAGTATATTTTCCTCGCTTCTGCTCTTCTTAATACTTCTTCATTTATTTTTTAATTTTTTTTTCTTATGCTTTTACTGTCTTTTTACAGTAAAAACCTTTACTTACCCAGCCACAAATTGCTATACTCCATACGTACATTTATATAAATATCCTTTTGATGTTTTTGGAGATTTTTCTAGACTCCAGTATCTTTTTTTAATTCAAAACTCTATTTTTGATTTTCTTCGTTGCACCCATCACTGTGATAATGCAGCCTAGATATGGGATAACTCTTTACTTTTTCTTCTGCAGTTATTTTTCCAACACTTTGTGGTATTTCCGCCAATATACCATTTATTTTCGTTTTCCTTTTATCGATTTTCATATTATATTTGATTTTTAGTATTTTCTCTAGGCTGTTAAATATTTGGTTCAGTTCGTCCTTTCCATACTATGCGAGAATCGTTATTTATTTAAATAAATTATTTATCATAATATTCTAAAAATTTAAAATCAAATCTACATCTCACCATGAAGATAGAAAAATTCCGATTTATGCTTCTATCTCATCTTTTTTTCTAAAATTTTCTAAACTGCCCACCTCTTTAATATTGTATAGTTTCGCTCATTTGGGTGGTAGATGCAACTTCCTTCAATTTTTTCCACTCTTTAATTAAGCTGAGCTAAACTTTAATTATAATAATTTTATTATTATTTTAATTGCAATTAAATTTAATTATTTTCTTACTTTTACATCATATTTCTTGTATTTTTCCATCTCTATTTCCAAAACTTGATAAAGATTGAACATTTTAATTTAACATTTTTTTTTAATTTTCTAATGAAATTATGGTAGCTGATAGCATAAATAACAAATATAAACATTGAAGTTTATGGATCATTCTAAAATGCGCGTGAAAAAAGCTAAGAACTGGAAAAAATACGAAAATTTATGACTGTTTCCATAAGGGTTACCCCGTTCATGCCCTGTTTTTATTTTGTACAAGTATTATTGAGCATAAATTGCTCTCAAAAATAACGGATCTACTTGATCAATGAATCTTTGAGCCGCTTTCTCATTAAAAGCCTCTTTAAAGCGCTTTCAACTCATAAATTACTTAATGTAGGATTAATTATTTTATTGAAAAAGCTTATCACCATTCTCGTCGTCAATTATGTGCCAATATCTATGAAATATTGAAATTTTGGTTTTGAAAAATGTAAGCGTATTTTTTAATTACTGCCAACAGCGGCTAGGCTCAAGTTTTATATTAAACAAATATTTATCTACAAACTTTGAGGCAGAAAAAACGTAGATTGCTCTAAAAAAATGGATAGACCAAGACCTAAAATGTGATGATAATTATTTATTATTATATTAATTAAAAAATTATCGGTTGGGTAATTCCCTCATGCAACCAAGCCAAAATTTTCATATATTATACGTGGGTCTTTTGTCCTCTTCTACTTTTTTTTAATTAAGTTCTATTATTACAACCTGATGCTGAAAGCTTACAAAATAATTTAAATGCTTTTGTTTATAATTTGAAAATTATTTAACATTAAAATTTGTTAGTAAATAGATATAATGCATATTATTACGTGGGAGTAGTATTTATTAGAGAAATACTGTTCAAAATTCACTCAAATAAATAATTGTTAGCTTTTTGGAGAAGAGCTTTATTTATTATCGTGAGCCAGAATAATTAAGAACATAATATTGTAGTCAAATTATATTACCTATATCTAAGTTTGTGGTATACGAGGAACGCCATTATTCAGACATAATATTAATTAATTTGAACCCAGTTGAAGAATACTTCAAATTTGCTTATAAATTAGCAAGCAAAAGTGAATATCGTATTAGGTAATTTGCAAATTTCGATTCATTTTACTTTTAAAATTATGCAGATTTAGGATTAATTCTATTATTATTTAATGTAATTTTCTTGTATAGAACACAAGAACCGACCGTCTCTTGAAAAAATATTAAGTAGGTTTATAGCTTTCAACACCCACGCTCGTAGCGATTCATCATACAAAAAGTTATATGAGAAGTTGGATGTTGGATGCGATTTGGATAGGCTTAACACAGCTGTGCAATGAAGTAGGACCTATATGATGGTAATTTGGTCCAGGCTCACATAAAAATTTATAACTTCTAGTATGATTTACCATAATATATTATATTAAAGTAGGTACATACAAGTTAGACATATAATCAAATTAAAGGGTAGTACATACCTACTTCTCCGTCGGAGTAAAACTATAATAGTTTTAGGATAATAGGATAAGTGAATTACGCTTCCCATAAAATAAGTTTACTTTCTCGAAGAAATAACGAAAATAAACTGAAGGACATACCTAGTATTGGTCTTTATAATAATCTTTTTATTTGTAATTATTTCGGAATTTGCAAATCTCATCGTCAGAATCATCAAACTTGTTAAGTGTTTGACTAACGGTTTTAATTATGCTGTTTGCTTAATTTAGACATTCTTCGTAATAATTGATTTGGCTATACAATGTTTCTCATCCAATCATTAATTATTGTTTTTGACGTGATAAAGTCTTATAAATTGATATACCGGCTGCACGCACGAAAAATGGTCACGTTCCACAAGCGAGAACGCGGAACAAGCGAGAGAGAGGCACGATCGGCTTTGCATCATACATAGACATCATTTGAATTATAAAATGCCATTAAAAAAAACTTGGCCGGCATGAGGTTCGATCTCGCGATCACCAAATGATGCAATTATGTTTCATGCACATAACGCACTAACCTATTGAGGGTTAATGTAATAACATAGTTTTAATTCGCATTATTTATTACATAAACATAGTTCAATTCAATTTTTAAATTAACACTCGGTTTACGGACGATAATTTTACGTAATTTTACGTCATAAGAAAACATAATTCAATTCAATTCATAAAAGTATGCAATTTTTCATCAATGTTTTATGACGTTATCACGTAAAATTATCGCCCGTAAACCGACTTTACAGACAACCCGAGTGCCACGTGTTTTTTTTAACAATCTGAATAATAGCATAAATTAAAAATAAATAGAATAAATAGTCTGAATAATCAATTGCGGTAAATCACTTAATTGAAATTTGCTGGAGAAGTTCCGATGTTTGTCTGTAATAGATTATTGAGAATTTCCAGGATTCACAGATTTCAGTTTTTGCTGCAAATTAAATCAATTACTGAACGCGCAATCTTATTTGTATAGATAATAATTTTAGCGTACAATCGAAGAGCGTAGTAGGTCGAATTACTAAATGTTCAATTAATAATTTATTACATAAAATGAAGACTTGAGTTTAATGTAATGAAAATGTTAATTGAATTGCAAAAAAATTATAAATGGATATTTATAAAAAATACTAGGAAATGTTTATACAATTCATTTTGATTGGTCCTGTCACTCTTCAAGCCATCCTAATTGTAGGATAAACTCAAGTATCTTAGTGGGCGAGGTGTCACTGATTCTGACCATGTCAAGTCAGAAATCCTCCAACATCGTACCTTTCTTTGACGCTAAAGATAACAGTGACAGACAGGGCCGTATTTACGGGGTGGGTTTTAGGGGTTAGAACCTCCCCCCCCCCCCTAAATTATTTATCAAGTACTGGAAGTTCGCCAGCAATCGTAAAAAAATCAAAAAAAACAATCTTTACAACTAATAACAAAAACATTAAACTTGAAGTGTTAAAAAAAAATTAAAACTAAAGATATTTCTAATAAACTAAATTCCAAATTAAAAAATCGGAAATTCGTATTAATATCCGGCAATTGGCGACACTGGATTGAATACACCTACTACTAAATTGCAAAAATATAAAAACTGACGATGAAGAAAAAAAAAAAGTCCTATATATTTACAGTACTGTGTAAAAGTCTGCGGCCCCTTAATTAATATTGTTAGTTATTACTCCTATTAATTAATTTTCGATTGTTTGAAAAATAATTATATTGAAATAAATGAAATAGATATTTTATCGTAATTCTTACTATTGTGGTAAAAATTTTAAATTGCTATAAATTGTTTGAACCAAAAATTTTAAAAGAAAAATAAATTTTAAGACTATCATGAGCAACATAGCTTAAAATAACACTTCCGCAATAAATTAGAGTGGGCATTGCAAATCCATAAATTGTCTTATATTTTGGTGTAACTTAGTTCTTCGTTTTGACAACATTATTTACCATCCGTAAAATAAGAATTTAGTTTGTGCTTTTTATTAAATTAAAAAATTTTATTTAAATACGGTTTTTTACAAAAGAGTTTAAAATTAAAATATTAATAAATTTAAACTTATTAAAAATATCGTAGTAAACAAAACTTTTAAAATGGTACAAACAAAATTTTCAATATTTTCCTATCATCTACCTTTACTAATTTTTTTTTATATTGGTAAACTCAATAATTAATTTAAAAATATACTGTAATTTTTGCATTTCTCAACTGAGTATATTTTTATGGCCGTTACTGTATAAGTGGGAACATTAGCGAAAATAATTGTAGTGTAAATGCGAAAACGCGTTCGAATTTGTTGAATTATATAAGAAATTTATAGAAATATAAGTTGTCCGTTTGCACCACTTACATTTAAAGTGCCACTCATTTCGTTTGCTTATTGGTTCAAACAAAATTTAAGGAAAACCTTATGTAAATTATGCAAATCCAACTGCAAATCCATGCAAATCAATTAAAAATTATTTTTTTAAACAAGTTTATCGAAGAGTCGGTTTATTACTATATAAATTTATTGCTTTATCAAAGCGGAGCAGAAAGTGTTAATTCACAAACGTAAAAGTCGTGAGCATAAATGCTAGAGATAGTTACTATCTGTGGTTCTGAGTGAAGTATACTTTTCTTCTCTTTCATACACTCAGCGGAAGTGGCATTGAGGAGGATTTACCTCAAATGGCCATTCCGAAAGCTCTCGTACTTTTTATTTCAATAGAGGTTTGGGAGAGAGGCCGAAGGAGCTACCATTCTACAAGGGTCTTCAAAAACTCAAACTGAAAACATCCTACGTTTAATTGAGGGAATTGAAAAGTTTTTTTAAACAGATATTACATTTCCTGCAAATTTGCTTATGCTATTGAATGTGCCGTTATAGAAATATTTTAATTTATAATATAATAGGCGGTTGTATTGTGGACTTACTAAATGCTAACTGGAGTAAATGCTTTTTTAATTGATATTGAATAATTTTTTATCAATTAAAAAAATAATTACGCTTCTAGTTATTTTGAAAAGAATCGTTCGAAAGCATATAATTTATGTCGCGAACAACTTGGCTGACATTTTAGCAATTTTATGTACACAAGAATACAGCAATTAGTAGAATCTCCACTTTTGTGCACACTCATTAGTACTTATTGTAAAATGAAAGACCTTATTTTCCTTCTCTGTAAATACATAAAATGTAGTTTAACATAACTGACATTTTTTGTATCTTGCATACTTTTAGCAAAACATTAAATTAGAAGTAAAAAGGTAGGCCTGAGGGTATCTTAAATTAAAATGAAGCATGTAACTGTTCTTTATTGAACATCAGAATCGCTTCAGACATTCATCATATATGAGTTTTAGTTGCAAGTGAATTTTCTCATGAAGTGGACATGTCGGTTTAATATACAAATAATTAGCAAATATGGGGTACGCCATTGCGGTTAGCTTTTCTTTCGCTATTTTTTATCTCCAATACTGGTTTTGTGCTATTTTCCGTATATTGCTTAAATTTGCATATTTAGCTACCTACCTATATATTTTTTTTTGATTTTCAGAATACTATTTTTCATTACCCGAGTAATTATGGTGCTGCTGATCATCAACATATTACATCAACAGTGCCAAATGCAACAAATCAATAACAAAGTTGACAATACAACGAACAATTCACACGACAAAAGTAAGAACTCTAAGCCAAATTATATTCATTTTAAAATAATTTCGAATTTTTTTAATTTAGATTTTACAATGACTACGACTGAATCGAATAACCAAGACGATAATATTTTTTTCTTAAACATGGATAAGCCAAAATTAGACAATACTGAATTTGACTATCCGGAGCAAAAGGAAATTGATGATGCAGTTTTATTTGGTTTGGAAAAAATGCATAACCTTTATTTTGTCGAAGAACCGAAATTATATAAAATGGGTAAGTTCTTGAGATTTAAAACTGTGATTTAGTCCAACTTCAACGTAATATGTTTTCAATCTTGCAAAACGCGTTCGCATTTTGACCTTTAAAACGTGTAAGTATTTACTTCCAACTTATAATGCTTCCACTTTGCCACATAATCCATTATGCAAAACGTGTAAGAGGATCATATCTGGGATGTTCATCTTTTCGTCTAACCAATAGAATTTAAATTTAATATTTTCTGTTTGCAATAAAAACTGCCCTAAATTTTTACATGCAATTTTATCTTTTATTGCAGGATTATTTTTAAAGAAAAATCATCCCGGACATACGTTGGCATTTTTTCGAACTTACAATGAAAAGTCTTTAGAATACGCACGATATGGTTACGCAAGCGTTCAGGCCAGTTCTAAAATTGCGCAACTGTAAGAAATTATTTTACGTCTAAATTTATTCATTATTCTTATTCATTTTAGACGTGCAGAAAGCAAAAGTAGAGATAATCCTATACCGATGTCGTTTTTAAGATCAAATTTACTTTTGGATAAATGTCCTCTTCAAGGCTTACCAAGATGTCCTTCAAATTTTGTACGATACCGAACCATAGATGGCTCTTGCAATAATTTACAAAATTTATGGTACGGTGCTTCTATGTTGCCAATGCAAAGACTCTTACCACCCAATTATGACGATGGTATTATTATAATAAAATTGTTGCAACTTTTCCTAACAGTTTTTCATATTTAGGTGTTCAAACTATAAGAAAATCTGTTTTGGGCGGTCACCTACCCTCGCCCAGAGAAATTAGTGTTAAAATTCACAAAGACAAAAATCGTGAAATGGATACCCTTACTTTGATGTTTATGCAATGGGGCCAATTTTTGGATCACGATATCATATTTTCTGCTCAAGCCAGGATGTTTAATCGGTCAGTTCCACAATGTTGCCAAGATGACGGAAGTGGATTTTTATCGCCAGATTTTACGGTAAAATAAAACTTATTCTTAATGTCGCTTACCATCGCAAAGCTAATCTGTATTTTATGATATTATTTTTACATTTTAATGTAGCATCCAGAGTGTTTACCTATCCCAGTTTCAGAAGATGATTGGTTTTTTGCTAAATTTGGAATTCGTTGCATGGAATTTGTTAGAAGTGCACCAACGTCCAGAATCGATTGCGATTTAGGATGGAGAGAACAAATTAGCCAAGTAACTGCTTACATCGATGGGTCGACTGTTTACGGTAGTGATTTTGATACATCAGATTCGATAAGGCTGTTTAAGAAAGGGCAAATCGCTTACGGACGTAATAAGAGAAAAGGTCCGCTACAACCACCCGATCCTCCCGGAGGAGAGCTTTGCCGAAAAGGCGCAATAACAAGTGATTGCTTTCAAAGCGGTGATTTTCGAATAAACGATCAACCAGGACTGACGGCCCTTCATACCGTATGGTTAAGGTACCACAACTTATTAGCACTCGAATTAAGTAAACTGAATTCTCACTGGAGCGATGAGAAAATATACCAAGAGACTCGTCGGATTATTGGAGCAACGATACAACACATTACCTATAAAGAATTTTTGCCCATCGTGTTAGGTAAAAGGAAACTCAAAATAGTTAAAAATATGATTTAGATAATTTAAATTTTAGGCGAAGAAGTAATAAAACTATTCGACTTAAACCTTTTAAATCGAGGGTACTACAAGGGTTACACCCCGAAAATAAATCCAGCTCTAACTAACGCATTTGGGGCTGCCGCTTTCAGATTTGGTCACAGTTTAGTTCAAAGTTCTTTTGTTAGAACCGATAGTTCGCATCGAGCAATCCGAAACAGTAAGTCGATAATAATTATTTGCACAATTATTACTAACATAAAAACTTTAGATGTTACCCTTCACGAAGAACAGCAAAACTTTGAAAACATTTGGAGCTTTGGTTCTTTGGATCGTTTAATTTTAGGTTTATGCAATCAGCCTAGTCAAAAAAGAGATGAATTTATCACTAGCGAACTAACCAACCACTTATTTCAATCATCTGATTTTCCCTTTGGAATGGATTTAGCGGCAATCAATATTCAGAGAGGTAGAGATCACGGTCTTCCGAGTTACACGGCGTGGCGTGAACCTTGCGGATTAATTCCTATTCGAAATTGGACGGATCTCGAAAAAATCATGTCGATAGAAACGGTAAATCGTTTTAAAGAGTTGTATGCGCACTTCGACGACATCGACCTCTTCAGCGGGGGTTTGGCAGAAAAGCCGGTTCGTGGCGGTATCGTTGGACCCACATTTGCTTGCATAATTGCGCAACAATTTTTGAACCTTCGTCGAGGAGATCGGTTTTGGTACGAAAATGGAAATTTCGAGTCGTCGTTCACACCTGCACAACTTCAGCAGATACGACAGACAACGTTCGCTCACGTACTGTGCAAGTCGCTAAGCGAAATCAAAACTTTGCAACTATTTGTATTTTTATCGAGCGACGATTTGCGAAATTCGAGATTTCCCTGCGATTCTATCGTTGACAGTTTAAAGTTGGATGCTTGGGAGGAAGTTCTGGAAGAAAGCCGGGATGTTCCGTTGAATTTGCAAGATGATGAGGAAGAGGACAGTACGATTGAAAATATAAAAGCCGAAGAGCCGGAAGAATTGGAAAGTCGAATGGATTTCGAATTGTTTAAAAAAGTTCGTCGGCGTACTACCACTACCAGAAAGCCGCAAAAAACAAAGAAAATTCATAAACGACCAGTGACAAGTGCTTCACCGCAGACAAACCATAAACCTTTTAAGGTGAAACTAACGAACGTGACTTCTACAATTTTAAGCAATAAACAAAAGTTGCACAAGCCTTCAGGTAGTAATTACAACAGACCCGGTCATAATCAATATCCTAGCAAAATACCAAGCGTACCCCAAAGTAGTTATGCACCCTCAAAACCACTTACTGTCTTAAACAAGCCTAGTGTAGACGGATATTTAGTTAATTATTCTAGCGCGGTCTCTCCTCAGCCCGTTCAGACAGTATCAGCTTCTTCTATCAGCCCTATAAATGTTAACATAAATATTCAGCTCATTCCGACTAAACAAGAGGGAGCACAACAAAGCTTTTATCAATATGACTATAAATTACCGAACAATAACGTACAAAAGCCTGCTTCTCCTCCAATTTTCGTTTTAAATAAATACGATCAAAATCATCATCATCAGCAGCAGCAGCAGCACGATAATTTTCCGACATATAATTCTGCCTATTCCACTCAGAAACCACCCGTTAATAATTTTTATGCAAAATATACTTACGATCAATATGGAAATTTAAATATTGTTTCCGAAAAGTCGCACATAAAACCTCTGTATGGATATTCCACCTCCCCTACCATATACGAAAGTATTCCATTTGCTACATCTAGTAAACCACACGTAGAGAACGAAAATAGTAACGATTTTTATAATAATGGGCCAACTGGAAAGCCAGTTATAATACCCTCATATTTGTTCCTAAACGAGAACGCTGAAGAGGGCGGCCTTAAGGACCTTTTCAAACCTGACAAACTGACAAATTACGGACTAGGACATACTGACGACGACAAAGACAATTATGATAGACTACCTGACTTTAACTCTGACATTTCGTATTTACACATGTTACATTACTACAAAAACCACGCTCAACAAGAACAACAAGACCCAAACATCGACCACAAATTTATAAAAATTTCTTCAATAAAAGGACAAAAATACATATCAAATCAAGATATCCATAAGCCCGTCTTGTTCTCTATAAAGCAACGCGAAGGAGATTTAGATTTATCGAGTGAACAAAACGCATCCGTAACGACAAATTCTCCTTCCTTTAAAATCAATATATTTCCAAGTGAAATAAGGTAAGTTTCTTATTTTGGAATTTATATTTTTGAATTTACAATAATTGTGTTTCAGGGCTGAAAGATGGAAAATTTACAATGAAACCATTGACGACTTTATCGGTCCGTCGGTTTTCGATTTAATTCACTCAAACGTTAGTACATTTTCGTCTGATGAATTACCACGACCTATTGTTGTTTATTAACGTTGCATTCTCAACCTTACCTAATTTATTTATTTAAATGTGATTAATTATTTAAACAAAGCGGCTTACTAACCTATTTTGGACGTACGTAATTTCCATCAATATTTAAACGGACTCGCCAATTCATCGCTCAAAGAAGCAAAGTCAAGCAAGAAGCCTTAGGATCTCACTCGGTGTTCATCTATCCGCATAATTGACATTCTCCATAGTCTAACCAAATCCGCTAAATGCATCTTATTTTTACGTTTTGTTCTAAAACTATCAACAAATTTTTAATAAAAATTACATGCGTCCTTTTTTGTACTGGTTTTGAGAAGGAATGAATAAAAAATTTTCAAATACATATTATGCATGTACAAAAATACTGTTTCTAAATTTTTTACGAGTTCATCTGACACACAACCAGTACGAAGTTGTAAATTTTAGATATAGGATTAAATAAGTCAAAATGATCCTCGCTATACATACTTTATTAGTGAGAAATATATATTATTAATAATAGAGTTGTATCAAATATCTTAATTATTTATTAACATTTATTATATAGATAATTTCAGCAATTATTATTATTTTAAAAACATTAAAATATTTTATTATTTGGTCTTCTAATTTAAAAACGAACTTAAAAGTCGTCGTCGCTATTATTGCTTTGAACTCTGCTGTTTGTTTTTCTTTCTCCTAAGGTTTTTTCCTCTGTGGGGCTATCTAATCCTAAAGAATCGTCTTCAGATTGATTTAATTCCGGTTCCTCAACATCTAATAATAAATCATCCGTATCGGTACTTAAATCGCCAGAAGATTCGCTAACAGAACCGAGAGTATTTAATCCTGCAAAATCCTTTGAAGTCCGCAACGCTCTGCTCCGACCTAAAACATCGAATCGTTTAAAATATTTTGTAGTTTACTTTATAAAGCTTTAATATAATTGCAAAAAGTAATCACTAAATTCGCTGGAAATTTCAAATTAAATTTTTTTTATAAACTGAAACGTAGTCTTAATTTGTGGGGTTCTTAAAATGCCGTATAGTCAAAACACAAAACAAATTGGACTATAAAATTCCCACAGGAATACGTGGTATTCCATCAACACCCACTTAGTAAAAATAGCCTATGCTTTCACCGAAAAAAAGATTAGACAGAAAATCTTTTCGAGAAAGAAAAAAAATTAATACGATTCAATTTTGCAATGTAAAAAAGTTTATCGTCGGGAAACGTGACAAAAAATTTAAAAAATAACAAACAATTCGGTTCAACTTTCTTAATAAAACTAATTACTATTTTAGATTTTCATTAAATTTAAAATAAAACAAAGAAAAAACGAAATTGAATTCCGAGTTCAACAACAAAATTTTCCACCCTGCCGCACAGCAAACCAAGTGTAACTGTAAATACTTTCACGTCCGAGCACACCCATATCCCGCATAAGTTTGGCAATAAGCTTTTTACCACATTTTAATAATTTAAAATTAAATTACCTCCAGTTCTAGCTCTCGGTCTCTCTTGCTTAATTTGCGTCTCTTGGTTGACGTCTATCGCGTTGGATTCGTAATTCAATAAATCTATTGCATTTCCACTTTCTAATGGAATTCCATCCACGCTCTTATGTGAAGATGCCAGCTGTTGGCGCTCCAGATAAACCCTATCCGCATTATCAACCATTGTTTCCAAATGATTTAAAGTACGCACCCTCAAAGCGTACTGAACAAAAAGTTTCTCCAATTCCACTTCTAATTCTTTAAACTCTTCCAAAAATGCTGGTCTAAAAAGTACAAAAAGTAACACTTCCGAAATTTATAACCCAACTTTTCCTTTTTCATTTTTTGCTCACCTTACTTTTTTTAATGTTTGCAATCGTTTGGTGTATCGATCGATTTCGATATTTCGACGTTCTATTTTAGAATCCAAATTCATTTCTGATGTGGAAACATTTTCGATTAATTGTTTCGTTTCGCTCAATTCCTTTTTAATATTTTCTACCGCCTTTCTTATTCCACTTTCGACTTCGTTAACTTCGTATTGACGTCCAGCGCTGATATGCCTTAACATCTTATTTAGTTTTCATTTAAAAGCTTTCAATTTTAATAATCCTTCATGCTTACCCTTAAATCCGCTTCTTTTGTTAATAAATCGTACAGTTTTGCTCCAGTCGTTGTTATCTCGCTGGCCAATTGTCGGGATTGCTTTAAATCGTTTACCTAAAAATTGAGCATCGTTGCATAAGTAATTCCTTAAGATTAAGATCTTTACTTTATCCGATATATCGAAACTTCGCAAGATAACATCGTTGTCGTTTTCATACTTTTCTCCACCATCGAAAATATTTTCCTGCAAAGCATTGTAGAGCAGAGTGGTTATTTTCAATAACTCTTTAACTGCATAACCGTCGGCTTGATACAATCTTTTGGTATTCAGTCTGATATTGGCTTTAAGGACCTAAAATGTGAAATTCAATTCAATTAACATTAAAATATCGTGATATAAATTGTACTTAACATAAACTGTGCCACATTTCTTATCACACCTATTCTATCGTTTTCGTTCTCATATTCCAATGGAATATCAGCATCCGCGTCAAACTTTTTAGTTAGCCAAATTAATAAAGTTGCTACCAATGGAAAATTGGGCGTTCTGAAGCTTTCCATTGATATTAAGTTGGGATATCCAAGCGCCCGAAGCATTTCTATGACATCTAATAATTGAAAAATTATAAAATAAAACTGGAAAAAGAATTAAAAAGGTCAACATACTTCGCACTTCTATATACGACATGCTTGGCTATCGATTTATTAAAAACTAACCTATTCTGACAATTCATTTTAATTCATGTTAAATAATATTGTATAAAGGGATACGTCTCCTAGCAACATGTTATTTATTGATTCTCAATAGGTGGTATGTTTTTCCAAGGCAATACTTTACACGTGCAAAAAATTTCTAAAGAAGTACCAAAAATTTATACACAACCACAAAATGCAAAATTTTTTTGCAAATACACTAAACTGGTATTTTTTATACGAGTAGAAGGTACTTTCGGGGGTTTTTATTTTCATTTCTACCTAGCATTTTTTTTGACAAGTTACAATATTTTTTGAATTATGAATTTAGTCATTTAGAATAATAACTAAGAAAATCTCATTAATCTATTTTACGCGTCAGTTCTAAAATGGTTTCAGCAAAGTAGGGTAAACACAAATATGTTACAACTTAACGTAACAAAGCTTCGTCGTTATGTTGGACTATTATGTAAACTATCAAGAGGACTAACTCTTTCTTCTCTTTTAACTAAAAAATATCGAAAAGGAAGTAAACATTTAATTTACAAACAAATCGTTTTATATTCTGCCTAAAAATCAGACGACTATTAGATCTATTAGACTATTAGAGAGATATTATTTAATTACATTAAGCACACTGTGTGGTTTGTCATCGCCATTGACAGTCGCGAAGACAGCTTTATTATTTTATTAAACATTTCCAATGATCTCTCCTACCCACACGACACACCAAACCATCACTTTTTAGGGTGCATCGGAAGTTCTTACATGACACATGAATTTTTTGCTCTCCAATACGAACCACTGAAGTGGAAGTAAGCTTCATCACTAAAAAATAATTTTTTTTAGAATGCGTCGATTTTCTGTTCTTCTAAGTTCTAGTTGGTTAAGTTTTTGCGCTTATGGTCGGTCGGCTGGGTGGTCGGTGGGTCAGCTGGATTTTGTACACATGAGATATAAATTCTTCGGTCAAAATTTGTTAAAGAATGCTACGATGGTGATTAATTTCTGGACGCAATGCTAGATAGAGGTGTTTAGTTGTCTCGTCACATTTGCACTCACAACAATGATATTTTTGGCCAGTCTTCTAGATTCCAGAAGAACAACGTGTAAAGCTTCTCTTGTCTTTCAACATTCGCTCTCAATAAGTCAATAAGATAATCAATAGATAAGTGGTTTAGGAAATGTAACTCGATATTAATCATATCAAATTTTTAGAATCAACCAAAAAATGCACAAACACTTTGTAGAACTAAAATGTTTAAGTTAACGCAATATAAACACCGTATGTATTGTAGTGATTCTTCCTAATATGTCGGTTTTCCACATGCACTTCAAGTACCTCGAATATCCCTTAGATGCGGGAGATGAGACTGTCGTACCTCAGGGCGGGTTCTCAAAATAAATTAAGCTGCTGTTTTCTATAATAAACCAATTTGTTTTCCAAAGATAATTAATAAATCAAATGTAATTCAAATCCAATACGAAATTTTAATTTTCTTAAAAGGGAACGAAGTTTCGATATTTAACCTTATCCAAATCGTCGCTTTATCAATTGCACCATTCGTTCGCACAAATATAATTTTAAATTTTCCAATTTTAAACTCAAATTGAAATTAATATTTTTAATTGCTCTTTTCAAATCAACCAAATCAATTTAATTTGTTACCGCTCGTAGCAACTTATAAAAGAATATCCAAAATCCAAATATTAAAAAATACACAGTAATGCAGATGCATCAAATTCACTTTATTTAAATTAAATTTAAAATGTTACTCACAATTTTAAATCAACTAAGCCAAAAAAATATGTTAAGAGCCAAAAGTCGCATCGCCTACTCTTGCGGCAAAAAGCCTTAAATTTTCCTTAATTTGCCCCCACCTCTCAAATTTACAATCTTACAATTTAAACTTATTAAAATTAAATTTTCCATCAAAATGTACAAGATAGGTGCGAATCACTTTGAAACACCACAGTATATATTGCAGTAAAACCTATTTATAAATTAATTAAATGAATTATTTTAATGATTTTCCCGGCGCCAGTTATAAAACTATAACAAATTTCCTGCATAGTGGACTCACCTTTTTGTCGCTAACTATCTAACTTAGTGAAAGGCCACTGTTTTTTTTGAAGTAGGTCTAATACCTAATCCTGTTATTAATAAACACCTGAAGACTCCTTATTATAGTTTTTTTTTTAAACTTGTTTGAATTAAAATTGTAGTTTGTTGTAAAGTGTTCTTGTAAATGAAATCAAATTAACATATAACAATATTTAAACAATTTCATCCACAGGTTAATGACCTCCAGTGTTTAACACGACACAACAATTTGATGTTATGGAAACAAACCAACTTTGCAATCTTGGCTTGTCCAATTTGACTTTAATCAACAAAAAAAAACATACTGACGAAGCCTCTAATCTAAAATACTTAAATCAAGTTACCCGGATAAACAAATCAGGTGATGATGACTACAAAATTTGACTAAACAAATCACAGGATGGATACTATACCAAGACTTCTTATATTGGCTGACATTGGCCGAACATGAATAACCCGAACTACAGATAGTTGACGATTTCAGGTGTCGTAGATTTTCTAAACACTGCAATATACTATATAATATATTATCGCAAACGTTTTCACCATACTATGGCATCATCAGGCGATCAACTAGAACAATAAACGAGAAAATTTCGGCATTTATCGTCAAAATTGCAAGAGAAAAGAAAGAAGGTAGGGGGGGGGGGGATATTTTTGAAAAAATGGTATATTTCTGTGTGCATTTACTAGAGGTGTGAATTTACTTACTTTCTTATTTAATATAAAAGAGAAATAATGTAAGTGGATGTAGGGTAAATTAGAAGGGGGGGGCTTATTATTTATTAAAAATGTTTAGTAAGAGTGAGTTATTTAAATCAGATTAACTATTTAGTATTTAGTAATTTATTAATTTCCATAGCTTCAAAAAATTCCAGTTTTTTACTTTTTTATTCAATGTGTAAAATTTTGTATCCCCCCTGTTTATCGTTTGTGTCTAGTAGGTGTTTCGCGAAAGTCGATTTTCCATCTGCAAGTCTGTGGGATAGCGTGTGTTCATCAAATCGTGTTTTGAAATATCTACCGGTATGACCAATGTATTTTTGAGAGCATTCACAAGTGAGCTCATAAACCCCAGATTTAGTTAACATGTCTGATTTTGATTTCGCATTATTAATAAATTTGTTAAGTTTATTGTTCCGTTTTAAAAGCGATGTTATAATTTTTATTTTTTAAATATTTCACAATTTTTAGTTCGATAGAATTTTTTGTTTAATTTGGCATAATAAGTTATCAATTAGAGTGACTTGGTATCCATTAGAGATCGCGATATATTTAATTCTGTCTAATTCTTTTTTAAAATTTACTTTACTTAGAGGAATTCTAATTAATTAATAAGATTACAAAAGAACTAAAATAATTAATGTTGAACCTAAAGAATCAAGAAATTCAAAATTCACTTCAATTCACTTTGGAAGGCAACCAAAAAACTCAAGAGACCTTAACTGAAAATTCCTCTAATTAGAAATAAAGATGAGAACTGGGCCAAAAATAATAAAGGAAAGTCGGCTACATTTGCCAACCACCTAGCAGGGGTGTTCAAATCTATCCAGACTAAATCACCTGCAGAAATTAAAAAGAAATTCATAATTTTTTTGAAACTTCTTATGAAGTGAGTCTGCGAGAATCTAGCGAGGTAAAACAGACAATTAAAACAGATATAAACTCAAGAAAAGCTCCAAGTTTTGACTTGATAACGGGAAAGATCCTAAAAGAATTACCGTCAAAATCCATTCAAGCTATCACATAAATCCCAACGTAGCTATAAAAATTGGTCAATTCCCAAATGAATGGAAAATCGGGCGAAATCACAATGTTGGCTTGAAAAGCCAACAGAAGAGGTCAGTTCGTACAGACCGATCAGCCTGTTGTCAGTTTTGTCTAAGGTTTTTGAAAAAAATTTATTAGTAAACTAAAACCAATTATTAATAAAAATGGACATATTCCGGATCACCAACGGTTGAACAGGTTCACCGTGTTGTCAATAAGATTAATAATAATCTGGATGGAAAAGACGTATTACTCCACCGTTTCCATATGACATATACGAATTACTAAAATTGGACCAGTCTGGAAGATATTTCCTGGTTAAACACCAAAACGAGTACACCGACCTTCAACTAATATCATCAACGCAAGGAAGCGTGCTAGAACCAATACTACATCTATTATATACTGCAGACTTGCCTACGACGAGATTAACCACAACCGCAACTTTTGCGGATGATACGCTTGTTTTGAAATCACATCCTAACACTATAATAGCTTCAAAAATTCTGCAAGCAAATTTCGATATAATCCAACAATGGCTAACAACTTGGAGAATTAAAAATAGCGAAAGCAAGTGTATTCACGTTATATTCACGATGAGGAAACAAGATTGCCCGACGGATTGAATGGGAAACAGCTCGTACACTCGGAAAGTGCAAAATACCTTGGCTTACACCAGGAGCAAAGATTAACTTGGCAAAACATATTGTCATGCCCACCTATTTAAAATTTGTAAAAATTTTATTTTTTTCAAAAAAATCTTCGCTAGAAGGCATCAGTTATTAATTGTAGAGCTATGAGACTCTTCTTTAAAATTTCAAGTTTAATTTTAAAATATAATTTTTATTATAGCTTAATAATTTTGTTTCGATTTTTAATTTTCATCCAAATGTGGTTAATAAAATGTTACCTTGCATGTGGTATTGTAACCGCACGTGGACGTTTACAGCAGCTCGCGCCTCGTTAAATAAATTCGTTGTGAATAGTTCACAATCACCCAAAATCTTCAATCTTCTTCAAAAAAAATCTTTAACACTTGCACCCCAATTAAAACAACTTTTCCTTTTCATATAATTAAATTCGAAATTACTTTTTATTTAAATCATCAAAATCAAAATTATTACATCGGAATAAACATTCCCACCGCCTTGCCGGCACATCGCCGTCTATTTAAGGCTAACCTCGCTGAAGCCATTTTTCCACTTACTTACATCGTTACCAACTTCGTATTTTTACAATTAAAATTTTATGTACAATCTGCTTACAAATAAATAATTAAAACACAACAAACTTTAAAGTAGTAATTTACAAAATAAATAAAATAATGGTTCTAACGTTTCAAAACACGACAATATATTGACAAAAAGAAAGCAGTTTGGTCTTAAATTAAACAAACTATACTGGATGATAGGTACATCACAGCTATCTCAAGAAAATAAATTACTGCTATATAAGACCGTCCTAAAACCGATCTGGAAGTACAGTATTCAGCTTTGAAATACGGTTTTCAAGTTTTTTTAATAAATGAATTTTCACATGTAAGTAAAGTAACCTGATTGTTATTGTACTGATAGCTCTAAAGAAGTACCACCACTGGGATATAAAAAAAAAATTTTGTTTGGTTAAATTTTCAATAACGGGCCGGGACGATTAAACAAACTATGCTTACAAATCGTCACAGTAAAATTTTCTTGATTTTTTTAACAGGTTTTCACAATAATTAATAAACACTCTTTATTAATTTTCGTAAGTGTCTACATTTCTACCTGATAGCTATTAATTAAATATTAAAAAACGGAAAAAGCACCAGAATTAGTCATTTCCATGCTTCGGGACGCACGTAAAGCCGTCCGTCGGTACACCTGGGTTGATGATAAAAAGCAGGGTTACAGGCACATTTACCTATCCGGTTTAAGCAGATATATTTTCTAAATGCTGAAGCCTTTCTATATGAGAAAGAAGCCTATGTTTAAAGTTAAACATCCTGTCTGAGGATTAAAGAGGTTAGAGGTAAATTAAAATTTCAAAGAAACTGGTATGGTTTGGTCAAATTAATAAAATGTTAGAGAAAAGAGGACAAAAAAAGATTTTAAGGCGAATATTATACCTCCAGAAAAAAAATAGATCCATCAAGATTAAGATGAAGCCAAAGAATATAACTAGGATATTTCGCTTCCACTTCTGATTTGTAACTAAAAAACTTGAAAAACAATAGCTATCGACAAACAAAAAGTAAATTTAGAAATACATTGCAGTAAAAAAATTGTGGAAAAATTACGAAAAAACTTCAATTTCTATGAACCTAACGTAGCAATCCGATAGTGAAATGTTCATCAGCAAAATATCCGGTCACCCCTTACAGTACTTGTGTGCTGGTGCTGATGATGGCTATTACGTCCGAAACATAATATTTCTACCATTTATCTTACGTTCAAATTTTTAAAATCGTCATTAAGAAAATAGTAAATTCAAATTTGTCAACCAATGAACTTATTTATAAAATTTTCTTAAATACTATGCCCAAATTCATAAATACAATGAACAATTTATAACTATAATGAATTTTTTTCATTAATGATTAAAATTTCATTGATTCATTGTAAATTACTATAAAACGGAACAAGGAAGTAGAAAAGAAATACAAGCGAATAAAATTACTACGAATTTAAAATTCAAAATAATACAAAAGCACAATTGATACTGCTTGTATTTTTTTTCAACTTATAAAAAAAAATACGAATAAAATTTGCCTATGCATAATGACTACTTCAAAAGCTTCTAAATTTAATTTGAAATGCTGAAATGTTTTCAAAACTAAACCAAAATTGGGAAAACCCTTTTTGGTATTCCCTGGTCGAAGAATTGTGATGAATTTTACATTCGTAAAGCCAAAAGCGAGATACAGGTTTATTTAAAGTACATAGGAAATAAATTGCAATAGAAATTACATTTAATTAAAAGAAAATAAATTTTATCTTTTTAAACTTCAATTAGTCGTAAATTGAATGTAGAAATTACTAATTACGACTTTTATAAAATGCACGATGTTCTGTGTAAAATTTAAAATTAAACGTAGAGAATCTGTCCATACAGATGTAATATTTCAATGTCCTCATTTATTATTATACATCTCCATTTAGCTTTCACCGGCTTGGAAAATCGTACTGGGTACCCATATAACTTTAAAGTTAAAGATACTACTCGATAGTTTTACGCGAACTCGCAATCAATCGATTGCAGCATTGTTTGTTATTCTTTTAGTTAAAAAAAAAACATTTTGTGCTAAATTATGTTTTATTATCGATAATCGATGTAAATAACTGACCGGTTAAATATTTAAATTAAAAATTAATAACCTCCGAGTTTTCAGTTTTCGAGTGAATTTTTAAACCAAACCATGTAAAACTCGACGTAATTGAAAGTGCAAATCAATTTTACGCTCATCATGACCTTTGAATTTTTATCAGTGTTTTCATAAATTACAAATCCGTCATGTCTTCGCCAGATAGAAAAAAATGTAACGCGTGCGAAATAAATGAAACTTCAAAATCGTCGGAGAAGCAAGTGAAACAAGAAAGCAATTTAACTGTTTCAACAAAATTTTCACAACAGCCCTTAATTTATAAAACGCAGAAGAAAATCTCTAAAGATTATAATAAATTTCTAAAACAAAACTTGAAATGTTGCAAAAATGTAGATATCTCTTTAGCTCATTTGGGAATTTTTCACATCATTTTTGGATTATTGATGACTACTTTTGGAATATCGGTTATAGTTTATGGTGCAGAATTATCTCAGGTAATGCATACGTAAATTACATATAAATTCACTTTTATTTTTATTACATAAATTACAATTTCCGTGAGAAAAGTGTGATTATCAAATTAAGTTCCTACAATTAGTGAAAGTTAAAAATTACTTACATATAATTTGATGCCACTAGTGAGTGTAAAATAATTTCATATTTTAATTCGTTTTTTATTTTTCTCTAATGGATTTTTTAATTTATTTGTTTATATTCCCAACCATTATCGGGATTCGTGTACGCTTTCTGATGATGGAGGAAATCTTTTCGCACAAAATTTGCAGTTTTCTCTTATTTCAGATCGGAAGCGGTTTATGGGGTAGTTTTTTCGCTATAGCAAGTGGAACCACCGGTTTACTAGCGGTCTCGAATACCCGATGTCCTTTGAAAGACAATGCCAAAAAGTTTTTCTACACCTTGTTTTTGGCGTTTAGTTTAATTAGCATAGCAGCATCTCAATTGGTCCTGGTTATTTCTTTCATCGGACTTGCAAGAGATCTAAATAAACAGAAATTAATGGAAGATGTGCAAATGGTAATGTTAATCATTTAATTATCTTAATTATGTCAAATACTGTAACATCAATAAAATGGAAAATTAAATCATTTTAAAGTTTTTACATTCTTACTACCTAGGTATATTAATTTAGTTGATCATAAAAGCTTTAAAATGTCAGCCATGTAAAATTAATATTCCTTTCAACGCGAATATAATAATCAGAAGCTGAAATTATTACAGTATAAAACGAATTAAGCCAATCTAGGTTTATTTGCAATTATTCGTCGTATTAATTAATAGTAGTATCAATTAATTAGAAAAATCGTTGCATTATGCCAGACAATATTACCTAATTAGTAAAGTGATGACAAAATTTGATCTGGTGTTCGTAATGAGAAGTAAACATTTTCAAGACTAAATAAATATTACATCGAACAATTTAATTTTCAGGAATTGGGCCAAAACTCGATGGTGTTATTTTCTAGTGCCGCATTAATTACAGTTTCTGCATTTGAGTGTCTTTGTGCCATAGTTACTTCTTATAAATGTGCAAGGTTGATATGTCCATGTTTTGAAAATCAACCTGATTTAGCGGAAAGCCAAATTGTGACAACGAAAGACATTTTATTACGCTCTTGGTTGGGCAACCAAAATTATCCACCGGTTACTCCACCTTTATACGTTATGGCTACCCCAAATACCAGAGAAAGAAGGACAAAGGTAAGCAGAATACTTTTTTACTAACCATCTACGCCAGTTAAGGTTACTTGTACAGTGTGAGTTTAATTTCGAGTTTTGTAAAACTTGGTTTAATTTATAAACGACGTTTAAAAACGTAAGTGTTGTATAAATGAAGTTTAAGAAGGGTTTAAATAATCTACAGTTTAGCAGTAATTTGTATGCTTGGTATTAAAATTTCTAGAAATTTTGTTTTATATTTAACTAATTTGGTATTATTTACTAACGAGAATATTTTCACATTTGTAAATTGTAGGAAGCGTCTTTTTATTTTGATTTTTTAAATTGTTTATTGTAAGTTATTTTGTGGTAAAAAGTGTAAAGTAATAATAAAGTTAAATTCCTTTTCCGACCATTCATTGAAATGATGAACTCTTATTCTAAACACCCGCGGTATTCGAGAATGCAAAATAAGGTCGACATATTCAAGAAAATCCTCGTCGTCAGTTAATTCTCCCAAAAAGTCCATTTTAAAAAGACAATATAATGCTTGAGAATATTTAGGTTATGTTTCAACTATAAACTGCTCTTAAACCATCAACGATGGTTTAACTTAAACTTGGTTCAAACCTAGTTTAATCTTTAAACTATGACTGAACAAGGTGAAAAAATAGTTAAACCTGGCTTTAAGTTAAATTTGGTTTAAATGGCAGTTAAACTAGCACCGTACAAGTGGCCCTTAATCTTTCTGAGTAATAAATAAAATTTCAAAACTCAAAATTTTTTTGATTATTAATTATTCGTAATTAAAAAATGTAGTAATCGCACACTTCGGCAGGATGCACAACTTGGCTTGTGGACTGACCTTTATATGAAAGAAATCGATACAGTACTAAAACTGAGTTTTCTTAATTTATTGTTACATGAACATCAATAAGAATACAATTTCAGTTGTCTGCCTAAAGATGAAACTCTAGAATTAATAATTACGGAGCAAGGCATTTATTTTGAAGATAAAATTGTTTGTGTTTTGTATATAAAATTAACGTTAAACTCGTTGATAAATTAATTGCCATCGTTATTTTATCGATTTCGAATAAAAATTATTAATTGGTTAATTTATTATCATGCTGCTACATGAAAGCGTTATCAAAATTGTATTTTCGGAAAATTAATCAAGCATTACAAAATCAAAAGACACTTAAACACCCGATTAGAGTAATTAAATATTATTAAATTACAATACGTAATTAGCATTAACATGAGTAGATAATATTGTAATAATATATGCAATTAGTGCTATAAAAAATAGTCTATCGGTACTAGAATTTTACATAATATATTTTGCCCATTTTAACCATTTAATCTAAATAAATAATTTCATTCTGTGTAATATGCTAAATATATTTATAATTTAATTACTTTACATTTTAATTGTTTAATTACATAATTTTCAGTTTCCGCTTTTAAGCGGTAAATTTAGAATATATTCTTGTAGCTTTTAGCTGTGATTATATTATTATCATATCAGATAGACAAACCTTATGAGAGTTTGATATTTTTACTAGCTTTTTCTGCGTTATTTTAGTTAAGAAAAAATTGCATTCAATATCTATAACGTGGAAAAATTTAAAGAACTTAAATTAGACTGTAAAGATAAATTGGATTTTACTTACTACTTCCTCTTGTTTAAAAATTGAAAATAAGTAGGCCCCAAGAGTACTGCAGTCTAAGTTCACTACTAAACTTGCTTATTTAGTTCGGCTCTAGTTTTAGTTACGTATGCAATTTTAAACAAGGCAACAGGGATCTATCTTATTATATAAAATGCAGATTCAGAAATTGGGACAAATAAAATAATGCTTTTATACAAAACTGAAAAACTAAAGTTTAACATGTTTTTATTAGATTATATCTTATCAAAACTTCACAAAAACTTGACTTGGAAAACTATAGTTTCGTCGTCCACATCCACAACTGCAGCGTTTCAGAGGTTTCTGTATTTTTAATTAAACGCAAAGTTTAAATTTGATATCAAATTAAATTATACAAACAAATTCATTTTAATTAACAAATAAATTAATTAAAAAAAATAAAATTAAGTCTTGCTCTAAAAAATTGTTAACCTCCGCTAATGAAAAACTGGGTTTATATTTGTGTGATGGCCTTAACAGTCGTTTAAAGCTAACTGAAGAGAGAGAGTACCTATTTGTTTTCGTAACAAAATCCTGTTAAATTAGATCTGAGAGATTAGATAAATAGAAAATAGAAACCCTCACAGTTTTTCACCTAGACTCTCAAGAACTGTATCTTAAACAATCGTGCTAGCTAACGCAAGCAATAACATTTTTCGTTAGCCAAGTGACAAAATATAGAAGAACTTAAACAGTTATTGTTATTGTTTGTTTTTCACTTCAAATTCTTTAACCTTTTTTGTTATCAGTCGACTAAAAGTTTAAATTTCTATACGTAAATTTTTAATTTATCACAATTGCAAAAAAACAGTTACGAAATTGTTTACGATAATTTCGTGAGCTATAAAACCTCTCGTTTCCCCAGGGCTACGACCTTTGCTAAAGCTATGCCAAGCTCTTCTTTTAATTATTTTTTAATAAAACTTGATAAATTTCAGTTACTATTATTAGGTGGATAATTTTATGTTACCCGAAAGAACAAAATTTATTTCGATAAGCTCTTCCTGACTTCTCAGATAATTTTAGCTCGAGGACAAATCACTATTATCCTTCGATAAAAGATAAAATATCAATAATTAATTTTTAAATTTGCATAAAAACTTGATAAAATATGCATGAAGACATAAACAACATTTCAATGTTGAAGTAAAAAAAACAATAGAAATTTATGGGACAAAATTTATTCTCAATAAAAAACATAATTTTTAAAATTCCTTTTACTTTAATTTAACTTCATAATTAATAATTTATATGTAATTTTAAAATTCATAGCGTATGGGGGGCGATTTTCGATCAAAATGTCGCGGAATTTTAAAATGTCCTAAAATTTAATAGAAATTTATAATATACAAGTTTCAGATTAATTTAAAAATTATTCAACAATTACATAACATTTATATTGTGCTAAATAAATTTATAACTTAACAACAAACTGTGCGAACTATAAAAAAATAGAAACAAAAGGTTAAACTGAAATAATGAACTGTGTAGTGATTTTAGTAGGTCACTTGCATGGACAGAATTTTAACATATTGTTACGTTATACTGATTTTTATTGCAAATTTAAAAAAAAATGACATAATAATATGGCTTAAAGTTGTCCCAATATTAGGAGATTGTCCACTACTGTAAGAAAAAATTAATTGTGAAAATCAAACTATGAAAGTTTAAATCTAGTCTAATAATTTTAATCATATCAAATTTTTAGCATAAACCAAAAAATGCACAAAACACTTTTTCGAAAACTAAAATGTTTAAGTTATCACAATATATAAATACACTGTATTATCGCAAACGTTTTCACCATACTATGACATCATCAGTTTTTTTCGTTTTTCGTTTTTAGTTTTCGAAAAAGTGTTTTGTGCATTTTTTGGTTTATGCTAAAAATTTCATATGATTAATATCGAGTTACACTACTTAAACCACTTATCTATTGATTATAATAATTTTAATTTTAACAAAGGTTAAAATTTAAGTACACCTAATATTAATTAAATTAATATTCGACAACATCCCGTTTATAATAATTATTATATCGCAATGATTTCCTCTTGACTATCGAGGCATCACTTCAATATTTTTGTTTTTAAAAATTTAATTTTTTTAAATTATAAGAAAGTGGTTTATATTTTATGCTATTTTGTAACTTGAGAACACCAATATGTAGTGATACATTTTGTGAACTACTGCGCAGTCAAGACCGTATTTAGACTAGATTTTCGGGGGGGGGGGTTAAAAAAATTACAAAATGAATAGCTAATTTATTAAAATATAAAAAAAAATTTTTAAATTTAAATTTTGTTATAGTAATTTTTGAAATGTAATGTTTGGAGAAAAGTGAGTAGAGAGAGGTTTTTTTTGCCAAGATGGCGGAAACGACAGAGGCTTAGATTTTGCTCCGCTGATTTTTTAAGTATAATTTTGTGCAAGTATTTTTGCAATTAAGATTTTATTTTTGAGTATTGTTATTGGAAAATTTTGTTTAAAAGTATTTTGGTCGAAAGTTACCGCAAAAAAATTTAAATTTTGTAAAAAGATTGTTTTTATTTAATTATTTATTCGAGTTCGATATTCAGAGAAAATTTCGATTTTTGTGAACTTTATTTAATGGTTGAAAATAATTTGTCGAGGGAGCGACAAATTTTGATTACAGATTGACTTCTGGGGGGCGTTATCACAGATAAAATTCTTATTTTACCGATGGCGATAGTAAAATAATGTTGTCAAAACGAAGAACTAAATTAGATTGAAAGAAAATTTCACAAATCTTAAGCAAATGTACACTCATGTACAGATGTACAAAATATAAAACAATTTATGAGTTTACAATGCCCACTCTAATTTATTGCGGAAGTGTTATTTTAAGTTGATGCCCATGATGGTCATAAAATTTATGTTCCCTTTAAAATTTTTGGTTCAAACAATTTATTGCAATTTAAAAGTTTTACCATAATAGTAAGAATTAAGATAAAATATCTATTTCATCTATTTCAATATAATTATTTTTAAAAAAATCGAAAATTAATTAATAAGAGTAATAACTAACAATTAATTAAGTGGTCTCAGACTTTTACACAGTACTGTACATATTTAAAGCATTTTTATATTCATCTTCGGCTTTCATACTTTTGCAATTTAGTAGTAGGTGTATTCAAAATCCAGTATCGCCAATAGCCGGATTATAATACGAATTTCCGATTTTTTAATTAGAGATTTAATTTGAAATATCTCTTTAGTTTTAATTTTTATTTAAACACTTCAAGTTTAATGTTTTTGTTATAGTAGTTGTAAAAATTGTTTTTGTTTTTACGATTGCAGTCGAACTTCCAGTACTTTATTAATTGATAAATAATTTCGAGGGGGGTTGTAACACCTAACCCCCCCTTAAATACGGCCCTGTGTACTGTGCCCTGCAGTACTGGCCATAAAATTAGTGATTCAAATTTTGACTTATGTGCAAGAAAGAGTTAACCAGCTTGAAAATTCTATTTTAATTTCATTATTTCTGTATTATATTATAATTATCAATTAATTTCTTTTTCCTGTTCATTTTCATATTTACTTTAAATATTTAAATTTTATTATTTTTTTTTTACTTCAAATCTAGTGCATTATAATTATTATTTTTAATTTTTTTATCATCCTCTCAATCAAATAATCGACAAAATTGAGACTAATCTATTTATTAATCAGCTGAAAGATGTGGAACAATAAAAAATGAGGAAACGTTTAAAAAATTCAAAGAAAATTTTGAAAAATATTAATCGTGAAGCCGAACAAAATTTCAGATCTGTAACAAAAGTTTTTGGGTTGAGTATGAAAAAGTTCAGATTAAAAAAACCTTCAGAAAAAATCGCTGTAAGTATCTCGAAAACACAAAGTTTTGCTCAAAATGAATTAATCTTGACGTAAACAGATCGATGATGACTTATTCTTAAAGTTTTTTTATGGAAATACAAATCAAATTTCAAGGACAATAAAAAGAAAACAACAAATTGAAATGAAGAATTTGTTCATTTGAAACTCGTCTGTATTAAAAATCATATTATTAACTGTGATTATTTTTTTTTAATTTAATGCAAAATTTTGGGCAGAAAAAATATTTAAATTTGAGTTGTATTTCTGCAGCGCGAAAATGCGTGAATAAAAATGGCAGTTTATTTATTGCATTTTGACGTCACTAGACGTAGAAAATCAAATGACAGATGATATATTATGTTAAACTCATCTTTGAGGTTAATGTTTTTTTAATGTAATTTGTGAATTCATCGACTGCGCCAGCTGGCTTGCTTATTTGTTTTATCAACAGAGAAAATTAAATTAACTACCCATCGATAATGTTATATGATACAATAATTAAAATTTTCCAATCTACCACGTATTAATTTATGATTAGCATTTTTAAATTAAACGAAGTAAATTAAAGAGATTTTTGAAAGAACCTGTTAGGCAATATGCGTGTTACAGAAAATAAAGAACCGTAAAATCTATTTAACAGATTTAGATTCCCCACACTAATGTTGATAATTGGCTAATTATTATTAATAAATAATTTATTTACACACAAGTACCTACTAACTGATGTGTAATAATGGATTGTAATTATATATCTTTCATGAATTTACTGTATATTTAAAAGACAAAACTTCAGAATGATATAACAGCACCACTATAGTGGTATCCTGATATCTCTGACAGAATAGTAGACAAACAGCATATAAAAATGAAAACTAATTTAACTTGGAACAATAAGCTAGCACAAACAATGAGGTTACATGAAGACGCGATATCAGCATAAAAGATACCCAAATCTTTGAAATTTTGCCGGAGTCTATATGTATAGTAATATTTATCTAGAACAAGAGTAGATCTAGACTTCGAAATGAGTTAAAACAATTTCATAATTCAAAAAATTTATAACCTCATATTACCGGTACATTATGCAATTTTTTTTTCCCCGAGGGGTTACACCACTAGTCTGTCTATTCATAAGCTGTCCAAACAAGCTGATCATATCAGATCAGTCAATATGATAAATTATTTTAAAAACCCACTTAAAAATTTGAGTTTTGTTTGTTCTAGTTATCTAATTAATAAAAATTTAAATAATTTTATAAATTAAATCATCTCTCCAAGCAAGACGAATGTAAGAGTGTAGAAATGAAGATTTTGTGACGTCCAATTAATTCTAACAAATTAAATAATGATCGGTGTAAATTAATTTCTCTAAATATACAAATTTCTCTTAAATAACCGCTAGACCAAAAAGGTCTAAAGAAAATTTCACAAATTTAACTACTTTCACCTTTCTATTATAATATGCTAAATTGTCGTTAAATCAAATAATCGAATCTATAAAAATATGCGATCCTATCATTTAGGTTAATCCCACAAAATTAAATAAAATTAAGCACGTTTATGCTTTTTATCAAAATTAACTAAAAGTATGCGAAAATAAATTTGGAAAGTGCTAATTACTAATTTTAAATCGAATACAATGCGTGTAACAATTTTGCCAATAACTTTATTTTTATTTATTTCGGACGAACAATACAAAACGTGTTATATTTTTAATGGCAAATTTAATTGAGTTAAAAAATTTTGACAACATAATTTAAGTTATTATAATTATTTGAAAGTTATCGTAAACGAGATTTATCGATTACCTATCTAGAATGGTATATTGTGCATCAGAGGATACAAATCGAAATTACCAATAATTTAAAAAACGGTAATATTTTTCGCCTAGAATGAAAATATTATCCAGGACCGTACGAAGACAAGATGCTTTTTTTGGTTTCTTGGCTCTAGTGTTCCAGAGAAGATTATTTTTCATTATACGAATGAAATAAAAAGTAAAACTATATTTTGTTATAATTAAAAATTAAAAAAAAAGATGTCTTTATAAAAAACAAACTAACGAAAATAAAGTTATACTATATAAAAAATATAAAAGGACGGTTCTGATTTTAACTGACTTCAAAAAAAGAGGAGGTTATCAATTCGGTTGATTTTTTTTTTTATGTTTGTTACCTCAGAACTCCGTTATTTATGAACCGATTTTCAAAATTCTTTTGGCGTTGAATCAAGTATAGTTCCAAGTTAGTCCCATTATAATTTCATTCGTATTGGACCTTAAACTTCGAAGATAAACCGGAAAAACCGTCAAACTTCTCCTCAACTCTCTTCAAAATCGGCTTAATAACGTATTAAGTACCGAGTACCTGTACCTGTTTTTGTCCGGTGGGTCACAATCTTTTCTTAAGTACCCTACTTTTATTAATCTTCTAAGTAGTACGTTAAGTATAAGGAAAATAGTAAATACATTTATATCAATTATAATCGGATTTTCAAAATTCTTTTTGCGTTTAGTAGGTCTACCCATACTCGCTTTCGATAAATAGTTACGAAACGCAACATGCACTAAAAAGGATGAAATAAAAAATTTAAAAAAAAAACGACTTCAAAAAAACTACTGTGAAAAAAATGCACTAAAAAGTAAAAAATAATTACGTTATTTAGTTACTTTAACTAGCTGACATAGGCGGTCAATTATTGTAATCTTTGCAGTCGGTGCCGGCCAAGCTTTTAAAAAATTCAGTTTTAGTAATTTAGCCAGCTTGTCTGGCACCGACTGCAAAGATTACAATAATTGACCGCCTATGCCAGCTAGTTGAAGTAACTAAATAACGTAATTATTTTTTACTTTTTAGTGCATTTTTTTCACAGTTTTATTTTTTTTTTTACATTAAACTATTGAACCACCAATATAAAAACATCCACAAGAAAATTCAACTAGAATCAAAATAGCGTATAAAAATAATAAATTATAGTTGAGTAAAGCTGAAATTATCAGTTTCCATTTAGAATTAATTCTAATTAGTTGATTAACTGAAAGTATCTACTTGAATGTTTGAACGACGAAGTACTTAAATTTTCTTGTGGTAGCTCTGGTGTACGGGAGTTGAGAAACTTTTCCGAGTGTGGTCTCAAAATTTTGTTGTTCATTTTCTCGGCAAATAAAAACCAAGATTCGTTTTTAAATAATTCGCTCCAATAAATTTTACAATTTTAAAAATTATATACTAGCTCAAAAATCAAACTTACAATTTCAAATTAATAATTTTGTGTGGTATCTTCTACTTTTCCGTCTTTGTAATTTTAATTTCTGGCTCTTCTCTCTCTAATAATTCTTTTCTTTTTCGGTCGTCTTTTCTGATGATTCTTTTCTTTCTTGTTCTTGTTTTTCTTATAATATTTCTTTTTAAATAAACAAACAAAATAAAATGTTAAAATAATAAATTTTAACTGTTAAGTAAAGAATACATACTTATATAGAAAAATAATATTTTAAAAACAATAAAAAAGACATTAATTTACATTTAACAGGTTTGAATGAACAATACGAAAAAAATGGATGGCTGGGACTCTTTAAAGAAGACCCAGCAATTTCTTTCTTCCCACGCGGTTGAAAATCAAAATTCCCAACTTTTTATTTCGTGAGGATACCCAAGGTGGAAAAAACTAGCTCTTTTCTTTGCGGAACCCACGGATGAATCCGGCGTAGCCGCAACAAGTTTGCACTCTTTCTCATAACAAAAAAAACGTTCTTACTATGGGAAGCGACCCCGGAAGAGACGTTCGCAACCACCGACGCTCTAAGCATTCACCCAGCAATTCTTAAATGAAATACTTCCAATATTTGGAATATTTAAAAGGGTGCTTAAGCTCAAAACTAGATCAAAAAATCAAAAAATATTCGAAACAAACGTCGGCTATATCGACAAACACAGCTGACAATTATCAAAAATATTGCTATGCCCTAAACTTTACAAATTTATGCATTTTCACCCTCTTGTGAAATTTGCTGAGGTAACACAGATTATTTTATTTAGCTATGAGCTCTTCAAAATGTTTTTTAAATCGTAAATTAAAATGCTCAAATTTGTTACCTTTCATGTGGTATTTTACTTGTAACTTTTACGTGCGCGCTCCATATGTAGTATTGCAGCTGGTCTAACAAATTTTTCTGCGACGTATTTCAACAAATAATCAAATATTATCACAAATTCTTCCAATTTTTATGTTCTAAAAACCCACTTCACCACAATTAGAACAAACAAAAACAATTTTCATTTTAAATCAACTTACTTTTGTTTTATTAACAATTAAAATTAAGAATTATTATTGCGGGTCGTCTATTCGACGCAAAGGCGTCAGCCCAAGTCTGTCTATTCAAGCCCCATTCTCATCTAGTTTTATTTTCTCCCCACCTTATTTACAACTAAAACCTTATCTACATTGCATTTTTTACAGAATAAACAATTTAATAATTTACAATAACAAAATTAAAACTTCAAAATAATTTTATAAAACAAATAAATTAATGGTTTATAGCATTTCAAAACACGACAATATATATCGGTGTTGTACAGCTTTACAGATGCAAAAAAAACAAAAAAAAAGTAATAAGGTAAAAACTTATCTTATTGCTGCTGTTGAGTAGTCGCTATCGCTTGATCTTCCAGGTGTTCAAGAAACCCAATGGCGAAAAAAATCCAAAAAACACAATTTCCTTGAAATTGGCGTAAATCCACAAGAAAGAGCGGTGGTAACTTCAGTAATTCTCGCTACACAAAAAATCACCAATAACTACCCAAAATCAAAGATAAAAACCAACTTTTTCGCCGACTAAAAATCTGGCTCTCACTTCTAATCTCCCGTCATGCACCTAAATCGTTTTGCGTCGCAAATATTTCTCCTATCATTAAAAATTCAAATACGAGGTGTAGCCAAAAGAATCGTAACAAAATTCAAAATTTTGTTACAACAAGAAAATAAAAATGCAAATTGATAAAAAAACTTTCAATACTGACTAAGAATTTTTGAAATAAAAAATTACGTTATAAAAAATATGTTAAAAATTTAAAATAAAAAGTTTTGTCATTCGTCGTTCGAATCATCAGTCGTATATAACACAAGAAAACCTAATTAAAAGAATAAAAACAAAAATTCATTTTTTATGATTGTTTTTCTTTTTTTTTGCTCTTTTTTATCAAATGATTGGTATTAATATGTTGCGTATTATGTAATAATTGATGTCTCATTTGCGATATGCTTACATCTAATTTGTTATTTATTGCCTATTTTTTCATTTTATCTTGATTTTTTTTATTTATTGCCCTCGTGTACATTATAATCATTTGGGTATCTACTTCAATACCTCGTCTCGTGCTCATATACGGTGATCCAAATGGAGAAGACTGCACTTCTTCCTCCCGACTTGTAGGCATATTTTCCGACAACTCCGTTACATCCGTCATTTTCATTTAAAGCTGAGCGTCAAAAAAAATAAATGCAACAGCCAAAACGAGCCCTATGTTGTTGCGACTATTAAGTCAAATTATTTTTAATTATAATAATAATTATAAATAACTTCCAATAAAAAAATATTATTTTTTACAGGGTTTTATAGATACAATAAACATTCTTGCTGAATTTGAAAGATGACATTAAAATGAAGCGATTAAACTGATTAAAAAATAATTTTCTTTTTCATTTCTGAAATAATCGATTTTATAGTTACTATTTTTCACGTAAAATTCGGTGAATAACTTATTATGTTGACGGTACGTTTACTCCACGTAAATAGGTGCTGTGATGTGTTTTAGTGGGCGGAGCCGGCTCCATTTTATAAATTTATTTTAAATAGGAATTCGTTAATTAAACCCGAATATAACTTTAAAACAAAGATCTGCGTCTTTGTAGATCTGAATTTTTTTATTTCTTTCTTCGTGGGAGTTTTTGAAAAGTTTTTTAATTTTTTGTTGAGCTCCTAGTTCTGTGTTTTCTAGATCTGTAATTTTTGACTGCATTTTATTCCCAAAAATACTTTTATAAAATAAAAACACGCCGTGGGTGGGGATAATCTTATGTGGAAACAACCAATGAAATGTACGCTTGCAGTTTTTAACCGTTTTTACGTGTACTTTTGAATAATTAATAAATTTTAATTTTTATGTTTGTAAATTAGATCCTCAGCTACTATAATTGCATTAGAAAAATTCTTAATTCGTGGGCCGGATTAACGTGCTACTCGCATGAAAAGTAAACATCAGACCAAAATCTGATTTACCTTTCCTGAAATTTCTAGATCTTGTACTCCAAAGTTCATAACCAAATTTGGTAGCGTAAAGTTTGATGATAAAGTGGTGAAGTAAAAAAATCGTATTTCTAATTGTCTCTCTTGGATGGCGAGTAGATTTGGCGCTATTTGGTAGATAGCGGAATAGAAATTAGTAGTAGTAGCTTATTTGGGGTCCAAGGCCTCTTCCATAAAAGATCCCCTTTAATGAAAAATGTCTAAATTTGGTAAACGAATTCCTTTGAAATTTAAGATGTCGTTAGAGAAATTATTGCTTTAAATGATAAATACAAATTTTTTGTTTTTATTAAACAATTTCGTTTCCTTTCCTGAGAACCTCTGTTATCTTTCCAACTCCGCCTTGCAGTATTACATTTCGACGTTAAATTAACGTTTATAATAATATAACGCTTATTATAAAATAAAACAGTTTTATTGAAAATATAAATTGCGCAGGTTGTTTGTGAAAATTAATGAACGATATTTTTTTATTAGATTGAAATAAAACAATAAAAATAATTATTTCATGAGCTTTCATCGGCAATATGTTATTACTTTCTTTAAAATTAATTTGTTCGCGAATTAAAAACATCTTCCAAAGAAAGCAGTATCCTATATTGCTTTAGGAGCATTCGTTTTAATGAAAACAATCAAGGAAGTTATAAACGGAAGAATCGATTATCGTTCAAATTTAACACCCATACTACAAATTATTGTTCGCGAGAAGATACTTTCTAAAAAAATATGCGATAGGCACTTAAGAATAATATAATATCGATTACAATGCTGTCGCATGTACTACCGGGGTACTTTCTGAACATTCAATATGGAATAATGTATTATTGAAAACAATTAAATAGTTATACAAGCAATGATTTACATAAATTGTTAACCAAACAAGGTGAAGGTGTAAATATAATTAATTTAAATCTTTAATAACCTTGGAATCGTTGATAAATACCAACATTTTTCAATAATAATTATAAACACGCATCTGTATAAATAAAAGAAAGTTGCTCTCGGATGTGTACGTATACCTAGTGAGCATTTAAATATTTGTGTATCTTCCATCTTAAAATAGCGTTTTCTTTCGTTTTAATTGCATGTAGGTACTTCATACAAATCTTAGTCAAAATACGCCGCACCTATGGAAGCTCGTACCGGTCACTTTCTATTTGACACACATTTTGCAGGTGTAAAAGACCTTGCTGGAATAAAAATTCTAAGTATATTGCCATTTGAACTGTGATTTTAAAATGCATATTGTAATTATGTATCAATAAATTAGGATTTGTTTCGCAAGCGTTGCCATGCTAAAGAGAGTTTTGCCGTTACCCCTGGTCATTTACATTCTAAGTTGCAATATTTTGTCGCCAAGTAAAATGAAAAGTATCAAAAAGGTGTAACTTTTCGTTACGCACTCATAACTAGCCCTCATAGTCCAATGCCTCGCTTTTTATAGAACCTAGATCCAATTATGCTCCAAATGAGAGATTTTTATTTCTATGAAAAGATACTATTTTCTTTCATAATGAAAGAAACTGAAACCCTTCAAATTATACCCGACGGCAGCACAATACAATTCTAATAAGTTTAACTTTTTATAGCCTTCCACATTGTCAATGCCATTAGTTACCCAATTACCGCCCAAAATGAATGGATTTCCGTTAATTCCAGCACCTCTTGGACCAATACCTTCACCAACACTTTGGGCACACCCTACAAGAATGGTAAGTTTATTATTTTTTAATTCGTGTAATTTCTATACCTCAAGATTGACCTAGCACATTTCCTTGTTTTACTGTCTAGCTCAATTATTATTAAACTTGAATGAGACAATTCCTTTTTTAATTTGGATAAATTGTGCAAACAGAAAATCTAACGCCTTTCCGATCTTTAAAATATATTTAAAATATATATGTAAATTTTTTTCCCTCTTATTATTAAAGTAACTCATAAACTACTTCTTGAGCAAAATTTTACTTTTTTCGTTAAATCCCTAAAAACTCGATATCTTCACTTTTCATCGTCTGAACGAATCAATTTCACAAATCTTAAGTAGTATAAAAGAAAATATACTTCTTAGTTTTCTGAACGTTTAAATACCGTTTTAATTATATACTTGAAAAATAAATGTATATAGTCCACTATTAATATATTAAATCAAAATTTTTAAAATAGCAGGTAATTTTTATTTTATTCAGCAATAGGGTCTGAAAATAGCAAAATACCACAATTGAAAGCTTATGAAAAAATTCATATTTTATAGTTAATTTAACCTGTTAACTTTAAAATTTTGATTCGAATACCCTGAATATTATAAAAATTACTAACATTGTTTCTATAAACAATTTTTCAGTCGATCCATTCGCACAAAAAACGTCGACGCTCAAAAGAACCGATTCCTAAAAAAATGGTTCAAAAGAAAAAAACCTCCAAACAGAAATCAAAAAAGAAACAAATAACAACTGAAGAGCTTATACGCAGTTATACAGGTCTTGATCGAGTAATAGCAGAAGAATTTATAGAAATTTGCGATTCACAAATCAATTTAATAAATAATTCTTGTAAAAGCAGTTCTACAAGTAATGGAAAAGAAAAAATTTCTCCCAACGAACAAAATTCATAATACGATTGAGATCGAATTAGATTTTATGAAGATTAATTATTGTAAAATATGTAAAAAATATTTACCTTGTGTAAATAACCGTTTAATAAATGTATAAAAAATATTTTCTATTATTGCCTTCTAATAATCCATATTGTTCATCAAATTAATAAATAATGTAGGTAGCAGAAGCTCAATGCTCGTAGTAATTTTAAAGAAAGTGTTATTTTTAAACTTACTAAAATACATGGAAATAAAAAAAATCAAATGTTTGTTTGATTTCAGTAAAATTATTCGTACTGGCGAAGCGACAATAAAGTACTTCACCGGCAGTACAGTAAAAAAACCGTTTTGTTTTTAACATAAAATCAAGCTCATTTGACGTTTTCAAAAAAAGCAGTACATCATATTATTTAAATAAATTTTTATTAATACTGCATAAATAAAAGTATATTTCATTTTAAATCAATGAACACACATTAAAAATTTGTATATAAATAATAAAATTTTGACTAGAATTCTTCACATATCTCAATAATAATTACACCACAAAATGAGTTCTCTGAAATCCTTGTCCTGCAAATAAATGTAATTTCAAAATTTACAAAAGCACAAATCAAAACAGTTTACCAATGCTTTGTAAAATTGTATAAACCATTTCAGTATTTTTTATATAAAATACATGACAAATAAACTCATCTGCTTGATCACAATATTCGTTCCTAAAATTGTAAAATTAAAATCATATTTTTGAAAATATATATTTTTTATACCCAGCAATATAAGCAAAGTAGTGTGGCATATAAGAAATTGTTCCACATGAAGCAATTTCCATATAGGAATGTTTTAAAATAATCTAGAACGATAACTTTTTAATATATAAATCAAAAATGCTATTTACGGTTCTAACTTCAGATGACTGTGCATCTAAAACCTTCACTCCAATTTCTCCAACTTCCAAGTGAACATTAATTTTCAGTTGCTTCTGTATTAAGTTTGTGGAAGTAGATTGATTATGATACATTGGATAGGATAACAACATTCTGACAGCTTTGTCTATTTGTTTTACCTCGCCATTGTTTCCTATGTTAATACAGCCCACATAAATCACTTTAAAACCAGCGCTGAAATAAGTTTTTAATAAAATTTGTTGGAAGATACGAATATAAGTGTGTGGTTATAATTTACACTAAAATTCACCAATTATGAACATGCAATAAGATCAACATCAAGTGTTTCTTCAAAAATTAGATAATTTAAATATTCAAAATTTTAGAAAAAAAGGTTATGCCGAATTAAACGATTCGATTTCTATGCAGCAAACAAATTTTATTTATTATTGATATCTTTTATATCTTTCATTTATCTATATTCAAAGCTATTGAAAAATATTAATCTCCGTATAGACAGTCGAATAATTTGCGCAAATTACTTGTAGAAGCAAATAAATTTTTATCAATAGTTTTTAAATTTTTTAGCTGGTAAAATGAAAGATAATTTCACATAATCCAATCAAACAGTGGGGGTAGAAAATTTGTTTGTAGCATAGTTTAATTGGTGCGGTGCAACCATTAACGGTACAGTTACCCAATAAAAATCCATTAAAATTGCAGCTGGAATAGTGAAATTTAATGGAAGAAATCAGTGATGGCATAAATAAATTAATGAGATTCTGGCTGTAGACGTAGGAACAGTAATCTAATTAGCAACTTCGTAAATAGACTAACAAGATTGTAAAATTGTTGTTGCATTTATAAATCATTTATAAAATTTTAATTTTAAACTAGGGAGTTTCGGGATATTTGGTAATTCACATGCAAATTCATTATCTAATTTGTGAAGAAAATTTTTATCTCTATTTAAATAGAGTAATTTTAACTACATACATATAAAAATTTCAAAAACATAAAACATGTGGCACAGAAGAAGAAAATTTGCAGTCCTACAGTTTTAAGAGAAGACCAATCATTTAACAAGAAAATGCTAGAAAAAGACGGTTTTGAATATTATTGTTTTTCCAGCGTCTTTTTAAGGGGTTATATATAGTCGTAACGAGCGAAATGAAAGACCTTTTCCGATTTTTTTTTTACAACATAATAAATATATATTTAAAAACTGTTAATTATATCGATTAGTACATATTTTGGGATATGTATTAAATATTTTTTATAGAAAAATATTTGGAATTAGTAGAACTACAGCTGTATTTTTTTGAGCACCACTTTGCGATGGTCAAGATCACTCGAAAACAATTCATCTGAAACCAGAATTTCGAAAAAAATTCGTTAGTATATTGTATTGTCTATTAGATAACCAAAGGATTTTTAAAGCAATTTTCTTTTAAAGCAAAAAAATCGAAAATTTAACACCTTCAAAACATCAACTTTTTATTAAAACTGTCGCCATATTTTGTTAAATATAACTTTTGACAAATCCTGCGGTTATCTACTAGACAATACAATATATTAACGAAATTTTTTTGAAATTCTGGTTTCAGATGATTCACTCTCGAGTTATCGTGACCACCGCAAAGTGATGCCCAAAAAAAGACAATCCGGGAATACAGCTGTAGTTCTGCTTTTTCGAAATATTTTTCTATGAAAAAAATTTAACACATACCTACATAAACATGTACAGTACAGTCTCGGTAATCCGAACACACGCGAATCCGACCATCCAGTAATCCGAACAAAAAAAAACTCGGTAGTTTGCACAAATAGTTTATAATCTGAACACAACTAATAAAATTTTCAGATTATAGAAAAATGTTTAGGTTGCGGAAAAAAGGATAGGATGAAAAATATAGTGTTTACAAGCTGAAATAGAAGAGTGAGTAAATTGAAGAAATCGGGAAAAGAATAATTTAACTGAACCAGAAATTATTGAGCAATCTATTGAAGATCCGAACGTAGATGATGAAAAAAGTGACAAAAATGACAAAACACGTTTTATAAAAAATAAATAAGAAGCTGTCGATAGTTTTAACATTTATTTAACATGGGCATGTGAATTTGATGTCCCATCTCATAAAATTTTATTGTTCCGGCAATTAAGAGAAGCAATTTTTGTTTTTATCTTTATCCAGTAATCCGAATGAGGCCAGGTTTCTATTAGTTCGGATTACCGACACTGTACTGTATTCATCAATGTAATTAACAGTTTTGAAATAAATATTTATTATGCTGTCAAAAAAAAAATCGAAGTCTTTCTTTTCGCCTGTTACAACTGTATGTAACCCCTAATAAAAAATGTTTTTCTACTCAAACAAATTTAACATATATTTTTGAAAATTTAGGGCTGATTATATACTGATTTGATACTAAGAAAACTGTGCTCTCTACAAATCTGTAAAGAAAAATAAAGGTTGCATTTAAAAACATTGTTGTCACAGTTTCTGTGAAAACTATTTTAAAATTTTTTCAAAATTTAATTTTAAACATGAATAGTACTATCTACTAAAGCCCTTTTTGCAAAAGCCGTAAAATCTATAATCTGTTAAAAAAAAATAGAGTAGTTTTAAAGGTGTAAAAATGTGTTATCGAGTAGAAAAATTAGAGTAGAAAATAAATTTGACTATAAAAAAAGAAAATAAAAACTATTTGCAGTCTAACGTAGGTACATATACACTTTCTACAGTTCTTATCAATTTCAAGGTTAATTACGTGATAAATACCAGGTAAGCTTCTGTGTATGTATTATTTAAAACTGTTTTTTAATTATTGATTAGTAAAATATAATTTAAAAAATTTTCTAATATCAACACTTTCAGCTAGTTTCTTTTAGATTCCATATTGTGTAATGTTATCAATAAAAACATATTTAAATTATTTTATGTTACATAAAACTTGAAAAAAATTTCGTTATCAAAAAATGTATGAAAATATTCTAATCTTGTCTAATCTCATATTAATTAGCGTTCAGAACACAGCATTCAAACACAGCATACCTCGTCTCTTTTTTAACAACAGAATTGAGACCTGTACTTTGAAAATTGTGCTTTAAAGTATCGGGATCGATGTGAACTTGCTTCAGTAAACTAATAATTGGCTGAAACAATTTGTTCGAACTGTTCAATCTTGCTTTAATTATTTGTACTGTTACAGGATGGCCTTTTGCATTCTTTAGTATAACATTTAATTTTCCTTTGGTAGCCAAACAAATGTGAATACCATTTAAGTTATCTAGCACATCTCCAACTTCTACTTTTGACTACAAAATGTTTATTTAGATTTAAGTAAAAATTAAAAACTTCATACTGACGGTTTCATAAATTACACTACTTGATTGTATTTTCATAATGATTGCTTTATTTCCTGCAAAACTAAACTTGCATTTATTACGACGGCCCAATAAGGCATTTAAATTACCATACCTAACACTAATTCCTAAGTTCGTACAAGGTACTAGTTCCAATTTTATTTTATTCGGCAAAAGCCAACTTTCATTCAGAAACGACACATTTGATAAGTCCAAATTGAAACGTAAATTATTACATTGAAGTACAATTGACACAAATATTTCCAGTAGGATTTCGTCCCCCAGAATACAATTTTCTTTATATAATCTATTTTTATCATATTTAATCTGAAACGTAACAAAACATTATACAGTAGCCACAAGTTAAAAGCATAATTACCAAATATTGAACAGGTACATGGAGCGATTTGTAAAAAAGACAGTGACGAATTAACAACCTTAATTTTCCTACGCTATTTAAAATACTGTCATAACGTTTTACACCATCAACTGCGGCTTTATAGTGATACGGGATCAAATCACCCGTAATTGTCGAAATATTTTCAAGCCATAACCAAGGATCCCTCTGTTTGGAAAACCCAAATATATTTTGGGTTGACGATAATCCCCAAGTAAACACTTTCTCCACATTTTCGCAAAACGGAAGCAAATTTTGATTGTCGTCCGATATGTAATCGATTTCTTGTATATCTTCCAAAAACTTAATAACATTTCCTAAAAAAGGTTTCCAACATCAAATAAAGTAAATACAAGAGTATCTGACAGAGTATTCGATGGGATCAAATTCAACTTCGAAAATTTATTCGACATAAAATTTTGCACATAATATAAAATTTGCGACTTGAAACTGACTTATATTTTAATTCTACTGCTATATGAAAGGATTTGGACACATTTTAAACCATATCTATGCAATATTTTAAAATTTGCGTTGGATTCTAACCTCAATTTTGACAAGACAATTTTTTCAACGTCTGTTTACCTTTAATATCTCTTATTAACGGGTCACTGACCGACATTTCATTTAAGTTGGATAGTATAACTTAGCTACTATCACAATGTTTATTAAATTTTATCAATCTTATCACACACACCAATTATGCCCTTGCTTTCTTGCATCACAATTATATTTCCTTTGTAAAAAAAACTATAACAGAAAACAGAGGTCAACACTTCAATGATAAATTGATTACAGCTTTAAATTAATTTAATTCAATTTGCACCATGGCGCAAAATATTCCAACTATTGAAAGTTTGCTGGAAGAGGCTCAGAAAATTTACAAAAATGAATTCGGTGACGAAGCCGATGTTGCTGTTTGCGCACCTGGAAGAGTAAATTTAATTGGAGAGCATACAGATTACAACGATGGATTTGTTCTACCTATGGTAATTTTTTTTTTAATCTTTACTTAAATAACATGAGAATTTTAAGGCACTACCGTTGGTGACTGTAATAGTAGGAAGTAAAATTCCAGGATATGAATCTACCGTGATTACGACAAATAAAGATGTAGATTTACCTAGGAAGGCGGTTATTGAAATGCCAGATAAAAGAGCGCTCATTAGTTACTGCAAGCCAGGAAAACCACTGTGGGCCAACTATGTTAGGGGTAAAAAGGGTCAATTAAGAGCAAATTCATAAGTAGCTAATAAAATAATTTTAGGGGTAATAGTGAATTACATTGGGGAAGTGCCCACTTTTCAAGCTGTGATTGTTACCAGTGTTCCAACAGGAGGTGGAGTATCCAGTAGTGCCTCGTTAGAAGTAGCTACGTACACATTTTTGGATGCCTTAACTGGACCCAATAACGTTTTGTAAATTTTTGTTTCGATCATAAATTTATAATTTTTAATTTAAATATCTTTCAGACCAACTCAAAAAGCATTAGCTTGTCAAAAAGCTGAACATAAATATGCTGGTACGCCATGCGGTATTATGGATCAGTTTATATCGGTGATGGGCAAGGAAGATAATGCGCTTTTAATAGATTGTAGGTAGGTAAGTGCAATAGCCTAATAACTTTTAATTTGTAATAATTTGATAACAGGCTAATTTAAAATTTACTTTTTAAAAAATAATTAATTAAATTAATGATAGCCTAATGAAGTCGTCATAGGTTTATCGCTTATTTATTAAGAAACCCGATAACCTTTTTATGCAAGTAGCAATTTTTGAGAATGTGAATGCTAAAAACACATTTTTCGTATAATTAAGCAAACACATTTTTTACTTGTTTACTAAAATAAAAATAAGCTTAAAATAAACTTATTATTCTATTTATAAACCAATTTCTGATATGAATATTTAATATCGCAATTTCCTTCCTGATTGCACAATAAACTTGTTTCAAACGGCCTAATTTTCTAATCGGCACAGTTATCTCATTCACATTATTTTAATTTTTATTTATAGATCGTTACAATCAACTTTAATTCCTCTACAAGACTCAAACATTCAGATCCTAATTACAAATTCAAATGTTAAGCACAAGTTAATGGACAGCGCCTATGCACTACGACGAAGACAATGTCAGCAAGCTGCACTACTGCTCAAAAAGATTAGTCTTCGGGATGCCAACACTGATGATATTGCTTGTAGGTTTAATGAAACTAATGAACCTCATACCTCGGCAGGTTTCGGCAATAAAACCTGTCTTCTTCGGATGATTTTAATTTGTAAATGAGTGCATGGAAACAGGTAATCAGTGGGAGGTTGAAAAACGCTTTCGACAATTTAAATTAAAAATGATAAAAATTAATTGCCAAAATTATCAAATTGTTATCAGAAATACGCAACTACTCCAAATTTCATCTGACAGTGATTGTAAAATCACTTACAAAAAATTTAATAAAACAAGGCTTTTAAAAAAATTGATAAACAACTATTTGCTACTATTTAAAAAACGTATTGGAGTTCAGCATTTCCTATGTTAGCAAAAACTCAAACTAGATTTTTCGTTAGCCTGAGATTTTCAAAGTTCAAGTTGTTGAAGATTATTTTGAATGATAGCGCCCTACAATCTCTTATAATTACTTGTTTCAATCTTATCTACAAATTAAAACTCTCTGAAAAAGGTAACATTATGCCTTAAAAAAATTTGAATTTAATATTTTATTTTTTGTAAAATAAGCAAAATAAGCACTTTGTATTTTCAGATCTAAGAGGAATAAATACAGATCCGAGTCTGATTAAACGTGCACTGCATGTGGTGACGGAAATAAAAAGGACATTGCAAGGTGCAGAAGCACTGAAAGAAAAGAATTACATCAAATTTGGAAAATTTATGACCGAAAGTCACGAGTCACTAAGAGATAATTTCGAAGTTTCTTGTAAAGAAATTGACAAGTTAGTTGAACTTACGTTAGAAGTTGATGGTGTACTTGGTAGTCGCATGACTGGAGGAGGATTTGGTGGTTGTACCGTTACAATGGTTTATAACCATGCCGTTAATGACGTTATAGACCATATTAATAAGAACTATGAGGGAAATGCTACGTTTTACATATGCAAGCCAAGCAACGGAGCTCAAACTCTTCAGTCATCTAAAGAACGTCACTATTATTAAAGATAACCAACATTCCAGCAATTTATAATTGTGGTAGTTTTAGAATACAACTGGGTATTTTTGAAATGTTAAATACATATTTTGTACTACTTTAAAATATATTTAATCTACCTAATATTAACACAGTTGTCAACTTTCTTTTTGGCGCATTCTCAATTCGTGCATCAAAAAGGCTCTTATATTCGAATCGCTTACTTTCTTCATTATTTCACTTTCTGCTTTTTCGCCACCATCTCTATAGTAATCGCTAATTTGTTGAGCGTAATCTAGCCAAACGCAATTAGCACAACCGGTCATACAACAATTCGTAGGTTCCTCGGGAAAAGCTTTTACAATTTCCTTAGCTACCTCTTCAGATTCATCTGACATCTTGTGATCATGATCGATTAACGATGTGGTTGCACTACTTTGTAAAATTTCTTTAGCTATAGCTCGGGCATTTTTCGATTTATCGTTTTTTTCGGAAAAATGTTGTGCTAGTTGAATTACGTTAGTATTGGGAATAATTTGCTTAATTTTACCTGTTTGTACAAAAAAAAATCTTTAAATAATTGAAAACATAACTTCGAAATAACTTACGGTAATGTAAACATAACAGCATAACTTATATTTCCTTTTTATTTTTTCCTTTTTTTACATAACAAGAATTTTGTGCCTAACCTAATAATTTAAAATTTAAATGTCATACTTGGGGTAAAAAATAGTTATTTTTGTGTAACCACAACCACCAACCCACAAACACAACAAACGTTCGACGGATAAACATAACCTAGTTTTTGGGAAGATTTTAAATATTAAAGTTTAATTTAATTGATAGAATATGGGGAAAATTCCTGGAAAAAAGCATAATAAAATAAAGGATCCTGAAAAACAAAGACTTCTCCGAGATGCAAAGTAAAGTATTTTAAAAAATTTCAACTTGATATAAGAAAAATTATTTATTTATATTTAGAATTAAGGATAAGATTAACAACCCTCCTCAAGATCCAGACTTTCAACACGTACCAAAAAGTGCGGCTCGATTAGCAGAAGTAATAGAAAAAGTGCGTTCTTCTGTTGGTATCAAGAAGAAGAAAGCAAAAAAGGTTCAACCGTCAGCGTTTTTCAAAACATTAGGTGTGAAGGTAACACAAGAAAAGGAGGAATCTGGCAAAAAGTTTATATATCGTGTTCACAAAGCATGCGAACAGGTTCTCAAAGAAGCAAAATTTGAAAATAAGTATCGAGTTAAAATTCAACGCAACCCTGAAACTAACGAAGTATGTATTGGCCAGTAAATTTATTTCCGTTTTGGTTAATTGTAAATTTCTTAGGTAGAGAAATTAGTGAAGCAAAAGAAATCGGATGATAAAATGATGCCGACAAAGGACGATAAGAAATCCAAATTGAAAAAAGGAAAAAAAAGAAAATTTAATACAGAAAAAGATGATGAAGTTAGTAAAAGTGAAACTAAGAAGAATAAAAAGAAAATTAAACAACAAGAAGAATCTTTTCGGGAATTCACCGATAAACGTGACATTGTAAAATTTGGAGATGTGGTTCACGCACCTCCAACTTTAATGGTGCCACATAAAATTGCAAAAATTAAAACATCCTCAAATGTAAGTTTTTATATTGCTTCCATTAATTGTTTGTTCTTAAAGTTTTATATATTTTAGCCTGGTGATAGAGATTTACTTCTTAAAACTGTCATGAAGCAGAATTCGGCAAAATCAAATACTGAAAATGCTAATAAGAAGCAAAATAAAATGGACGATAAAATTAAAAACTCTCAAGTACCTGATAAAAAAGGTAAGCGAAAGAATCTTCCCACTGTAATTCGACAAAAATTAGAAGCTCAACAGCAGGAAGCAATTGCAGCATACAAACAATTAAAGAAACAGAAAGGAAGTAATTATTTGTAATAATATAATAGTTTTTATATTAAAAAGATCTTATTCATTTTATTTTGAATTTTTTGTAACTCTTTTAATAAGATTACCAGATCTTTTTTGACGTGATAACGTCTTATAAATTGATATACCGGCTGCACGCACGAAAAATTGTCACGTTCCGCAAGCGAGAGCGCGGAACAAGCGATAGAGAGGCACGATCGGCTTTGCATCATACATAGACATCATTTGAATTATAAAATGCCATTAAAAAAACTTGTCCGGCATGAGGTTCGATCTCGCGATCACCAAATGATGCAATTTGTTTCATGCACATAACGCACTAACTTATTGAGGGTTAACGTAATAACATAGTTTTAATTTGTATTATCTGTTACATAAATATAATTCAATTCAATTTTTAAATTAACACTTGGTTTACGGACGATAATTTTACGTCATAAGAAAACCAAGATGTGTAAAATGTGTAGAACATCATTTGACAAAAAATTGTCCCAGAAAAGACAAAAACAATGAAGTGAGATGTGTCAATTGTGGAGAGGGTCATCCTGCAAACTATAGAGGATGCATTATACAAACAACTCCAACAACGACTGTATCCAAAACTGAGGGAAAGAAACAACCAGAAGGTGGATCAAACCGATACTCAACACCCAATAACACAATCACAAATGGTACAGCCAGGCACTTCATACGCACAACAAGTAAGTCAACCTATTTGCAATCAATTACCCAATAATTATTCCAGTCAATTCAATCAAGTCATACCAATGAAACAGTCAAGCGATGATTTTGAAGAGCTCAAGATCATGATGAAAAAACTCACGGAGCAAATGAGCACAATGCTTAATCTGCTAACAACACTGGTCAATAAAATGTCATAATGATCGAACTAATTAAAATTGCAACATGGAACGCCAACGGCTTGTGCCAACATGCACAAGAACTTAAACTATTCCTGGAATCACATAAAATAGATATAATGCTAATCTCAGAATCACATTTTACAACAAAAAGCTACTTAAAAATCCCCAACTTTTTAATATACAATACCCAACACCCAGATGGTAAAGCACACGGTGGCACGGCAGTAATTATCAGAAAAAGCATCAAACATTATGAAATCGAGAAGTATCAACACGATTATCTTCAAGCTACTAGTGTAGCAGTTGAGAATGGAAAGGGCAACTTGGTGGTCTCAGCGATTTACTGCCCACCTAAACATAACAATAAAGAAAAACAATATGGACACTTTTTTGGCACGCTTGGAAACCGATTCATTGCTGGAGGAGACTTCAATGCCAAGCATACGCACTGGGGCTCAAGACGAATAACTACCAAAGGAAGAGAACTGCTTGCAACAATAAAGTCTAATGGTATGGCAAGTCTATCATCGGGACAACCCACATACTGGCCAAGCGATCAAACTAAAATACCTGACACAATTGACTTCTACGTGACAAAGGGTATAAATATCAAACAGCTCAAAGTGGAACCAACATTGGATCTCAGTTCCGATCATACACCCGTCATATTAACAATTCACTCCCAAATCGTCTACAAGCAAAAGCAACCAACATTATTTAGTAGAAAAACTAATTGGGAAATATTTAAAAGCAAATTGGACGAGCAAATTAATCTAAATGTCCCTCTGAAAACAGAGGAGGAGCTTGACATTGCAGTGGAAAACCTAACTATCGCAATTCAAAATGCAGCATGGCAAAGTACACCCGATCAAAATATATCCCATATTGAAGATTCGTGCCCCGCTTCAGTTAAACAAAAAATTTCCGAAAAACGAAAACTTCGAAATCAATGGCAAACCTCAAGAACACCTGAGAGCAAAACAAAATTAAACAAAGCTGGTAAACAACTGAAAATCCTCCTGTCACAACTTAAAAACCAGGCTATTCAAGACTATCTTAGCAATCTAACAGCCACTAGAGCAACTGATTACTCGCTCTGGAAAGCTACAAGAAGACTCAAGCACCCACAAGAGACAATACCACCAGTCAGAGATGATACGGGTAAGTGGACTAGAAGCAATAAGGAAAAGGCTCACGCATTCGCCAAGCACCTTTCTAATGTTTTCAAACCTTTCTCATCAACATCGACATTAGAAGATCATGACATCTATAAATATCTTGATGCACCCTTTCAGATGGTTTTGCCAATAAAAATTTTTAAATTACAAGAAGTTAAACAAACAATCCTACGCGAAATCAATCCTAAAAAAGCACCCGGCTTTGACCTGATTACGGGTAAGGTTTTACAAGAAGTAACTCCAAAGTGCCTTAGACTGCTTACGTACATCTACAATGCGATACTGAGATTAAAACACTTTCCGAACTCATGGAAAGTTGCACAAATCATCCTAATACAGAAGCCAGGAAAGAAACCAGAAGAAATAACTTCTTACAGACCGATAAGTCTGCTTCCGGTGTTAGGTAAGATTTTCGAAAAACTACTTCTCAAACGCTTAAAACCAATATTGGGGAAAGATTCCCTCATTCCTAGCCATCAATTCGGATTTAGAAGCCATCACGGTACTGTCGAGCAGGTCCACAGAATTATAAAGCGAATCGGCAACGATCTGGAACATAAGAGATACTGCTCTGCGGCATTTCTAGACATAAGCCAGGCGTTCGACAAGGTGTGGCACGAGGGTTTATTCTACAAATTGAAGAAGAGCTTGCCACACAATTATTATCAGGTATTAAAATCCTACTTGACTAACAGACACTTTCTGGTTAAATATGGTGAAGAATACTCCGAAATGTACCCAATCGAGTCAGGTGTGCCGCAGGGTAGTGTCCTGGGTCCAGTTTTGTACTTGATGTACACTGCAGATCTTCCAACAACTAAATCAACAATGGTAGCAACTTTCGCTGACGACACCGCTGTGCTTGCGTCACATACTGATCCGAGGGTCGCTTCAACTAACTTACAGAAAAACTTAGATAAAATCCAAGGATGGCTCAAAGTGTGGAGGATAAAAGCCAATGAGACAAAATCTTCGCAGGTCACGTTTACCATGAGAAGAGATAATTGCCCACCTGTAACTTTGAATGGCTGTGTTCTACCCCAAGCTGAAGATGCAAAATATCTGGGCCTACACATTGATAGAAGACTTACATGGCGGAAACATATATTTAATAAAAGGAAGCAGCTTGGAATCAAGTTTAGACAAATGAATTGGTTGATGGGTAAAAAATCACAAGTAAGTTTAGAGAGCAAATTAATAATCTATAAAGCAATACTAAAACCGATTTGGACATATGGAATCGAACTTTGGGGAACTGCGAGCTCTTCAAACGTCGAAATACTCCAAAGATTTCAAAATAAGACACTTAGAACAATTGTACAAGCTCCGTGGTATGTGCCAAATGATATAATCCATCGAGACTTAAAAATACCTTCCATACACAGCGAAATCAAGAATTACTCCGTCAAATATAAAAATCGTTTAAAAACGCATCCAAACGAACTGGCAGTGTACCTGCTTGATGATTCATGTGAGATTCGAAGATTGAAACGCTTCAAGCCCTCGGACCTGGCTTCTCGATTTAACTAGCTGCTGATGTGGAATTGCCGACTGGCTACATGTTTATAATGTAGATTACTCTTGTGCCTTGCATATTATGTTAACAAATTAGATAACTTAAAATGAGTACATTTACTGGAATGTTCTCAACGTGTCAATAATTAATGCCAAATAATTTACTTATTGTTTGTATATAGACAGATTGTAAATATTAATTGAAATAAAAAAAAAAAAATAAGAAAACAATTCAATTCAATTCATAAAAGTATGCAATTTTTCATCAATGTTTTCTTATGACGTTATCACCTAAAATTATCGTCCGTAAACCGACTTTACAGACAATCCGAGTGCCGCGTGTTATTTTTTATGAAAGATTTCACCAATTAGCAAATTTACACAATGTAAAAAAATGACTTATTATTCAAAAGAATGCTTAAATTAATGTCTACCTGGTATAATATAAAATATAAACAAAATGTTGGCTAATAAAAATAATAATTTTATTATAAAACAAAAACCAAATATACAAAATTAATTTTTCAATTTTTTCAAAAGGATCTGAGATCCAGAACTCTTCTGATTTTTCAAATATTTTAAATGAGAAGCCAATAACTCTTTCATTTTATTTTGGGTTTCTTCGGTTCCCTTTTCATATAACACAACTAAGAAATAGCAGCTCCTGTTTAAAGCTAACCAGGCTTTTATCTATAAAAAAAATTAAATTTACAATAATTTAAACCCAAATTTTTTTTGTAATTACTCACCGTTTCATCAGTTAAGGAGTCCAGAATAGATTTTCCGAAGCATAAATTTGATGATTTATTATCAAACTGAGCTATTTTTTTTAGAATCATGTGCATGCCTGGATGTTCAATGCCAGATATTTCTTTTGTATCTTCTGTTATTTTCCAATCAGGATTCACAATAACTTCTACTAAAGATTGCAGAGCTTGGATTGTTTCGGCATCACCACCTTGACAAAACAAATCATTTGGAATTTTATTAAACACGCTAACAGCACAACTTACCAGACTCGATAATAGCTAAAGTCAAAATTCCAATAGAAGATGTGGATAACCAATAACTTGGTTCTTCGATAATCAATTTTAAAAGGCTAGATCGAGCATAACCAAGTATTTCTTCTCGACGTGTAGCAGGACTTTTTTTACTTGTTGATGACTTATAACCAGCTTCTAATTCTTTTATGAAAACCGGATGAAAATTGTTGGAACTTGCAGGTGATACTAACCATAACAGAACCTAAAGAAACAATATTGAGTAAAATGTTACATAAAGTTTTCTAAATATTTACTTTACGTCCCCATTCGTCTTTTGATAAATCTTTAGCATGATTTAAAATTTGTGTTATTACAACTTTATTTAACAAAACTGTATCGTCAATGGAATCCAACAAAGTTATAATTGTACCGTGTCCATGTTCATGTTTGCTTAATTCTATCGCATGTTCCTTAATGGTTTTCATTATTGTCTAAAATTTAAGAAACTTAATATAGCAACAAAATTAAAAAAACAGAAATAAACCTTTTTGTCCTTATTATTTCCATGCCAAATACACTCCATAGCAACTCGTACACCATCTTTGCTGTTACTTATTACGACTATGTGAGGTGCCAATTGGCTTATAAGATCAGTTTTATCTGCTTCTGCACATTCTTGCATAAACTGATAGAAAACGGATTGCACAAGGCCTGAATCCAACAAGTTTTTATCCAAAACTTTCAGTAAATGATCTTTAGTCGCGCTTAATGTACCAGTCTTTATGGCATCTGAATCACGATAAACGTCTCTCAAATGTTTAATCTTCGGATCTTTATTTTGTTTGTACATATCACCAAACCATTCTTGAATTAAAAATTGTTTTTGTTGCGATGATGCAAATGTCGAATAAGCATATTCGAAAACTTGGCAACTCACAACATTTCTTGTCAACTTAAATGCATGCCCATACATTTTCGTAATGGCTTCGGACCTAATCTCACTATTTCCATATTTTAGTAAGCTTTTCAAACAGAAACGTGCATATTTTGATAGTGCCATTTCCACAGTCATTGGTAAAATTTCCTAAAAAACAAAATTATTTAAATAAAATACCACTAGAAACATTTTAAATTATTTACCGTTGCAATTTCTTTTCTGATATTTTCTGGAGCAAATTTCAACAAAAATTGTACAATTCGAGCAACATCGTGAGATAAAACTACTTTTGTATAATGTCCCGTTAATAAACTGTGCATTTTATTTACCAACTTCTCACGTTCTTCCTTACCACCTTTTAATTCTTTCCTCCTCAAGTTTTCATTTATTTTCTTAGCTTCAATTACAACATCGTACAAGTCATTCGCCTTCTTGCGCTTTACTTTCAATTCTTTCTTTTGCTGCTTAAATTCCTTCCAACTCAAGTCTGCCTCCTTCACATCACTTGAGGTCTTTGATTTACTAAATTTATCTGACTTTTTTCCATGCTTTGAGTCGGTTTTCGAGACATTTTCATTCTTGTCTTTCGGTGATTTTGGTTTGGAGAATTTATTTGATTTCTTTTGAAGAGAAGTATCGAATTTTGCCTTCTTTTTAGGTGCTCCTTCGTCTTCCATACTTCTTTTTTGTTTTTCCGTCATTTTTTATAAAACACACGTGGAAATACTTGCAATATGATTTATAATTAACTAAGGTTATGTTCAATTTCAGAATTTAATAAATGACAACTACCCTATCTAAGAAAAGCTAACTAACGAGTTGTGTGAACCAGTGGCACCCGTGCTGGAGGTCTTGCAGGATTAGGATTTTTATAATTTTAAAAGTTTAACGTTAAAAAACCAAAATTAATAAGAATATTTTTAAAAACTTGTAAGAATGTTCATATTTACTTAATTTTTCCAATACTTTCAATATTTTTTTAAATATCAGTTACAATTTAAGGTTCCACGCCACTGGGTTAGTAACTTTCGTTTTATCCAAATTTTTCTCGTGTTCGGTAAACCTCGCACGTGTCGAATAATTTTTAAAAGTACGGTTATATATAATGAAAAAACCATTCGAAATGGATAAGTTGACGCAAATTTTGGAACAATCCAAGCAAGAGGCCGAACAATATCCTTCAATAGTTGTACCTAAAACTTTTGATTTAGAATATGATGTAGGAACGTTATTTGCATTAGACAAAAATGAACTGGATGTAAATTCTTTAAGGTAAGTGAACTTAACCTATATCACGCTGTAATTTTTAATATTGAAACTTCTTTCATTAGGGGCTCATTGAATGATTATGTATTAAACTTGACTAGGGACAACCTTCAATTATTAATAAATAAAATATGGGAACTACCCAAAGAAGAGCACGAAGAAGCAATAGTAGCCCTGCTACCTACTCCAACTTTTGTTTTACCTCGTAGTAAAGGCTTGCCTAGACCAAAACCTCTTACGAAGTGGCAAGAATATGCAAAACTTAAGGGAATTCAGAAAACGAAGAAGAAAAAGGGTAAATCTTGGGACGAACAATTAAAGCAATGGATACCTGCATATGGATTTAAGCATGCTCAAGCAACGAGAGAAAAGGATTGGGTGCTGGAAGTTCCCGGCAATGCCGATCCTATGGAAGACCAATTTGAAAAGAAAGTAGTGAAAAAAAATGAAGCAATAGCGAAAAATGAACTTCAAAGATTGCGTAATGTTGCTAAAGCTAAAAATGTTAAAGTGCCCAGAGTTGGTATACCTAATCCTGATGTTGCCACCAGTAAAGATGTAGGTCACATTTTAATGTAATTTTGAAGTTTTTAATTAATTCTCTTTTAGTTACAAGCTGCGATTACTATAGCACGGTCATCTACTGCAAGTCTGGGTAAATTCCAAAGTAAGTTGCCTCATGAAAAGGATGCAAGAGGTATATCGAATTTAATACCTACAACAAATAGGAAGAGAAAAATGCAATCGGTTTCGCTTGAGAAGGAACGTCAAACCAATATTGATATTGTCGACTCTGTTTTAAATAAAAGGCCAAAACTTAATTTGGAGCAAGCTGTTGCTAAACATATTTTTAATGAAGATGAGTCGTAAGTCAATTAATTTTTTTGGTTAAACTTTAGCAAATTTTTGATAATTTTATTTTCTAGGAGGTCGGAAAAAAATGGTGTAAGCAAGGGTAAAAAGGGAAAAGGAAGGAAAAGTAATTTTAAAGCTAAAAAGCCAGCCCCTGGAAAAGGTCAAAGGCGAGGAAAAGTTAGTGGAGGTCGCAAACGACGTTAACTATGTACTTCAAACTTAATTATTGTAGGTAAATAAAATATTTATTATAAGGACAAAAATTAGGGTGATTGTTTTGTTTTTGGATGTTCCCATCCAAGAGAGGGATCTTTTGATACAGCCATGTAAACTAAAGCTCCTTTTCCTGGTAATGGTTTAGCTGCTACGTAGGTTTTCTTATCAGGTGACCAACGACTCATGAAACCTTGTTCTTTTACCCAACTTGACCCTTCCGTAACAAACTGAAATTCAGAAAATATGTATAGATTATTTATTTTAACAGTTACATCTTTAGTTTTTAAGCATGATACTATAAAAGGGTAAAATTTGGAATTGTGATTAAAAAATTAGAAAGTGATCGATAAGAAAGCGTGGAGAAAATTAATCAATGGCGCGAAAATACAGAGGCTTGTAACCTAATGTAATTATAATGCAATGTAAATATGTATGAGGACTAATCCTCCTCAAAATAAAAAATAGATTTTGTAAGTTCCTTGAGAACAGCTGTATTCCTAATGGAATGTAACGCTATAAATAATAATTAAAAAATTAATCAAGTTGAAAAATGTATGAAATATTTGATTTAATTTATTGAAGGAACTACAAATTTTAATGATAAGCAGACCTGCATACCGGTATCGTATAAATGTGAACATTGTCATTTTTGCAAATACATAGTAACGAAATTTAAAAAGTTAACAAATTATTTTGAAAATTGATATTTTTATAAAAATCAACTTATAAAAATTTTAGACATGATAAGAAAACATAACAATATATAGCAATATTATGACCCTTATTAAAGAACTGTGCATGATATTTTCAGCCACTTTTGTTTGCTACTAAACCCTTTAATTGTAAAAATTAATATAAAATTAACAATCGATTGGCTAAAACAATGAAATTAAGTTTTGTTTTATTATTAATTCTATAATATCCAAACCATAATTTAATTGGCCCATTGAATACAAAGCACACAATGTTTAACAATTTAGGTTTTGCTTTTGTTATGTTTGACACTTTTTCTTATATTTGTAGATGCATACCTTATCGTCATATTGTGGATATCCAAAGTGATCTGCTTGTTTTTCGTTAATACCTTTGTGTAAAACTTTCAGCATATATTTAAAGAAATGGTTTCTGTTCTTCTTTACTACTGGATCATACGATTTTAGTGCACACAACTTCGATATCCACTTGGTACATATTTCTCTATCTAAAATAGAAAAACAGTTACGCTTACAATATTATATATTTTGTGTATATAAATTAGTAAGTGTACAACCGATAAGTGATAATTAGAAACTAGTAAATTTTGAAATTTTACAAAATTTATTGTAGTTATATTTGTATGTAAAATATTGAAGACACTAAAATTATATTATAAATCTATGTATTATACATACAAAATTTAGCTCGACTTATAACAAATAAATGAAACATGTACTAAACGATAAGGGCATTGAACGAGAACAATCACATTAAATCTGATTGGAGCGATTTAAATCGATTTTTGGCTCCTCATTGAAATATTTTTAATTTTGAAGACAAACTTTCGTCTTATTGAACAATTAAAGTGATATCAATCATAAATCGATTTAAATTGCTTCATCCCGTTGAACGCCCTTACTTAATTATTAAATCCTTATTGTATGTATTTTAATTTTGTAATAAAGCTTTAGTTATTAGTAGAAAAATTATTTTAACCCACAAACGTAGAAAATTGGTGTACCTTTTTTTCGTTTAACTTTTGCGATTAATCCTTTTGCAAGCATCAAGTTTCTTTGAAATTCTTCATCGTACACGTCCATTATCAAGATATTAAACTAAAATTTACAACTAATTTTACCTAAAACGCTTCAAAAAATCAATGATTATGACAGAAAAATAATAAATTAATTTGTTTCTTAGCAACGTAAACACGAATTTGTTTTACCAAATTACATTGTCAGATTTTATTAAATTTTTGGATTTGAATCGCGTTAATTTGGACAGTACATTTTTTTTATCAAAATGATTAAGCGTATACGAAATCGAGGATGTCTCCCTTATGTTGCAGCAGAGGGTGTTTTCACAAAACCTTTTCCTGCTATTAGAGCAATTAGTAGTAAGAAGGGACACAATTGGTATAGTGGACTAACTCCTTTTGAAAGATGTTTTGCACATCAAACTTTAGCTAGTACTAGAAGATTTGCATGTTTTAAGCCTTTCAGGTAATTGTAGTAGCATGTCACAAACATGTCGACTTAACTAATTTAGAGCTTTTATTTAGCGGTCTCATTCCACGAGATAATTTGGATTTCAAGATGGCTTCACCTTATGATCATACCCATGACTCATTTCCTGATCCCGGCGATCCTTGTTTGCAAGCGGAAACTTTGGGTATAAATACTTGGAAAAGGTTAAGAAATTCCAGAGATATTAGACCAGAAAGGGAAGATAAAGGAACCGATCTTAGTTTTGCAGGAGAAAGATATAACTATGTAAGTAGTATAAAAATTAATTACGGACTGGTTTACAAAACTTCTATGAATTGATAAGCCGACGTTTTATTTTCTTTTATATGGAACATTAAATTTTAATATTTTTATAGAGCCATCCAGTATTAATAGGGGGAATAACCGAAAGGGAACATCCATCCCACGTCAAATTAATGAATTCGTCACATCATTCTCCACAAACCAATGCTGGATATACTAGACAAGAAAGTTACGGAACTTTCTTCCAATATTAAATCTAAACCATCGAAAAATGTAATATGTTGCTTATATTTTGTAACTCTGCATTTAATGAAAAATAAATCGCTAGTAAAGTTATATAAATTTTGAAAATAAATTTATCTACAGTTGCGATTAACTTCGTTAACCAATTGTTAATCAAAGCCACGATGATAAGAACTAGGTCAAAATACTTACAATTATTTAGTAAATATAAATAAAGTTTCATTTATAGAAAAAAAAATAAAAAACAGAGTAGCAAATTTAACAGTTTTAGTGATACCTTAATTTTTAATAAAAATTGTGAAATTTATTTTTTGAAAATTGTTTTTTTTCTTTAAATTTTTACTTCTACAATTTAGGCAATATTATTATAAAATTGCGTCTGAGATGAAAGTGAGCTATTCACAAAGATTTAATAATTGGCAAAAAAAATCAAGTTTGATTATTTTTGATCTTAGTTTGAATTTGAGCCAAATAGAGCCAGGGCTCTATCAGATGAACAGAAAAGAAATTCTATATCGAGAACTGAAAACAGCTTTTTTTGAGCGAAAAATTGATAAAAAGAAGAGTTCTATGAAGGACTATCTCTCGGAAACTAATTGAACTAGAATAAGTTAAGTATAAAAAACGGTCAATTTCGGATTTTTGGGATCTTAACAAATCTGTTGTAGAAAACTTAGAGCATTTTTTCTCTTACTAAAATAAGGGGGCTAAGTAAAAAAAAATTAATTTCAAATATGAGCTTAATTTCTCGAAATCTGCTATTTTATTAATAAAATTTAAAATTTGGTGGTACATAATATAATATATTTTTTTGGTTTGTGTTTTTCTTTGTTAGCATTTTGTTTTTCATCATGATTGATTAGAAAATTACAAAAATTCGAATTCTACGTTGTTTGCCACGTGAAGTGATCAGATCTTTTTGGTTCAACTATTTTACAAGTTATTAAATTCAAATTAAACGAAGTATCAGAAAAACTCAACTAGCCTTATTTTTATTATCTTGTAAAATGCGCCAGGACGGAAGAGGCATTATTGCTGAGAGCGCAAAAATGTATCGTATCAAAATAAAACAAAATTAATTTTTTTAATATAATCTGATAGACAATTTTTTGTAAATTTGTGTGTCAAGTTAACTTGATCGGAGTCTTGTTAATCCATTCACGACCGACACTAATGTGGTTTTTCCCCACAGAGAAATTAAAAATTTTGAAATGCCTGGGATCCAGGAAAAACTTTTTACGTTAAAATGACCGTGGTCTAATGCTTTTTAAGAACATCAACCCGGGACACACGAGTGTAAAAGATGTGTTTGCAAAGCAGATAAATAACTTACGTGACCATTATTAGCTCAATGACCATTACTGGTACAGGTACCATATTATATTCACGTGAAAATCATAAAGCTCTTTAGTATCACAATAAACTATTTTATTATAAAAATGTAATGTAAACTAATATGTTAATTTATTTAATTTTCATTTAAAATAAGATATTTAATCGCAATAAAAATATTATTTAGGAAAAAACGAGTTCAGCTCTAATTCTATTAATTAAGTAAAAGGTACAGAAATTCAGTTTACGTTACAAACACCGTTAGATGAAGATCGATGGTTAATTATTCGTTTAACAATTTTAATGGTTTACAGTCTAATAAACGTATGAAAATTAAATAAGCATTACTTAATTAAGTCTTAATTAAAAATCGTATGTGTGAACTGTGAAGAATTAATTTGTGGCAGCTACAGTGTGGTATGTACATTATACATAATAGGATCTCAAATCCATTAAATTAAAAATTTCTCCTACGCATAGTAATGACAAAAATTATTATACATTTGGAAATATCAATTTTGTTGAATTAAATTTTTGAATAATTAGTTATTATTATTATTGAAAACAAGAAAAAATTAACTTCTCGTGCTCTCTCGACGCTTCTCTCAAGAAAACTTTTCAAGATAATGGAAAATTGCAAATAACTGGCTTCCTAAAGTAACTCTTCCTAATTATAAATTTTTTTTAATGGAATAGGTATGTGATAAACGTAAACAAAATAATCAGCAGTGTGGTGTAAAGCTTAAATCGACAGGCTACGAAGTGAAAACCTGCAGTTTAATGTTGTCGCACCAAAGCACATTGTTGTGATTTAAAGTTCAAGTTCAATTTATGGGCTATGTATCTAGCAAAGCTAGCACCCTACTAGAATATGTTAATCAATAGTCCACAGAACCATGAGTGCCAAGTGCAATCTTAGTACATTAATGATAATAACAGGACGACGTCCTGAATAAGAGAAAGAAGAAGTAAACAAAATTTTCTATAATGCTTTTGATAACGTCTTATAAATTGATATACCGGCTGCACGCACGAAAAATTATCACGTTCCGCAAGCGAGAGAGAGACACGATCGGCTTTGCATCATACATAGACATCATTTGAATTATAAAATGCCATTAAAAAAAACTTGTCCGGCACGAGGTTCGATCTCGCGATCACCAAATGATGCAATCATGTTTCATGCACATAACGCTCTAGCCTATTGAGGATTAATGTAATAACATAATAACATAGTGACAAAGATAATTCAATTCATAAAAGTATGCAATTTTTCATCAATGTTTTCTTATGACATTATCACGTAAAATTATCGCCCGTAAACCGACTTTACAGACAACCCGCGAGTGCCACGTGGTTTTTTTTAATTTAATTTTTAGAATAACGCTCATAAAATTTCTATTGCTCCAGAAATTCATCAAATAAAACTTTTTCTATTTTTGCTAAGCAAATCCTTGTCTATAGTCCAGTGCCAGAGCCATTATAGTATGTTCCCATTAGGCTGTAAATGGAACACATTTTTGCCAGTACGTTTTTTCCACCATCTGGGAACGCACTCTGTAAGGGTTCCAGACTTCCCGCAGAGTTCAAAATAAATTATTAAAAAAATAAAACGTTAGTAAGATTTGTGAAATCAAGAAAAACAACAATACACATATTTTAAAATAAAAAAAACTGAAAACATGACTACAATTACTTCTGACCCAGGACCACTCTAACCACAGGGCTAAATGAGCTACAGCTCCGGGCCGCAAGCCTTTTGGGGGCGGCAATTTTTATTTTGATCTTTTTCAACCTAAAAAGAATAAAAAAATATTTACGATCTTCTTTGGGACCAAGCAAATTAAATGATATGAGTATTTTATATATCGGGTGTTCCCGTGGCCGTGGAGAACCTTTGGGGTGGTTATAAAGAACACTTTTCCAAGACAAATTTTCAAATAAAAATTTTGCCCAAGTTCAAACCCTTAAGGGTTTAAAGCAATATTTTGAATTTCTGATTTCAAACGGCCATGGTTCCAATATTATTGCTTTTTAGGCTTAATGGATTGGAACTTTTTTAAAGATCGTACCCTTATCTACAAATTAGGTTATAACCCTTTATCGTCTAGAATCAACGGATTTCGAGTTATAAATTAAATTAAGAGAAAAAATGTTAAAAAAATTCAGGTTTTATTTTTTTTTTCTCTTAAACGAAACGTCTTAGAAAAATAACTGACGGTTCAAATCGGATAGGGAATTTAACGGGCTACAACTTTGGTCAAATAATTTTTTTGGAAATCCAACCGTTTTCACAGAAATTCTGAAAATAATGAACAAGGTGTAGATAAAAAAAAATTAAATTTACAAAATTTATTTTAATTAATTAAATAATTAAAATTTATTTTAATAGTTTTTAAAAAAGGTCTTTAAAATGTTGCACACCTATCTGTATTCTTTCCATTAATTCCTCTCTGGTTACGGGCTTTCGTCTATTGCTGTAAACTATAGCTTTAAGGGCACCCCATAAAAAATAATCGAGAGGTGTTACATCGGGGAATCGTGTCGGCCAATTGAGAAATCCTCCTCTTCCTATCCATTTTTCTGGATACGCAGTATTTAAAAAGTTTTCATATTTTTTATGAATTATGTCTTTGTTTAGTGTAATAGTAATAAATTGACTTTTTCTATTTTGTATTTGTATCTTCTTATGAAGAAGAGCATATTAATTTTAGTAGCCCAGGAGCGTCGTATATCTTAGGACAGCCCTATTCTGACCAGTGCCGTATCTAGTCGATGTTACATCTATCCGGTGCGAATTAATTGTTTTACCCCCCCCCCCCCCCCGGCGTAAGCTTGCGCAAACATTTTTTTGCTTTTTTGCCAAAAATTGGAAGAAATTCTTTTTTAGGCGTTTTCTCTTCGGCCAGGGCCGTATTTAGAATAGATTTTCAGGGGGGGTTTAAAAAATATTAAAAAATAAATAGCTAATTTATTAAAATACAAAGGAAAAATAAGTAGAGGAAGATTTTTTTGCCAAGACGACGGAGGCCTAGATTTTGCTCCGATGATTTTTTGAGTATAATTTTGTTTGAAAGTATTTTGGTCGAAAGTGACCGCAAAAAAGGTGAAATTTTGTGAGATTGTTTTTATTTAATTAAAGTGATTATTTTTGGGGCGATTTTTCTTTATTTGAGTTCGATATTCAAAGAAAATTTTGATTTTTCTGAACTTTATTTAATGATTGAAATTAATTTGTTGAAGGAACGACAAATTTTGACTTCTTGAATTAACGCCCCCGCGTTATCACGGATAAAATTTTGTTGGTGCCATTTTAAAAGTTTTGTTTACTACGATATTTTAAACTTATTCATATTTTAATTTTAAACTTTCTTGTAAAAAACAGTCTTTAAATACAATTTTTTAATTTTAAAATTTGAATAAAAATCACAAACTAAATTCTTATTTTACCGATGGCGATGGTAAAATAATGTTGACAAAACGAAGAACTAAATAATTAAACTAAAAGAAAATTTCACAAATCTTAAGTAAATGTACATATTTTCAATTAATTTACAAACAATTTATGGTTTTACAATGCCCACTCTAATTTATTGCGGAAGTATTATCTTAAGCTATGCTGCCGATTGGTCATAAAATTTATTTTCTTTTTAAAGAAAAAAAATTTTCAAAAAATCTTTTACACAGTATACTGTAAATGTGTAGGGCCTTTTTACATTCTTCATCGTCAGTTTTTATATTTTTGCAATTTAGTACTAGGTGTATTCAATCTTTCAATCCAGTGTCGCCAATCGCTGAATATTAATACGAATTTTCGATTTTTTAATTTGGAATTTAATTTATTAGAAATATCTCTTTAGTTTTAATTTTTATTTCAACACTTCAAGTTTAATGTTTTTGTTATTAGTTGTAAAGATTGTTTTTTTTTTTCTGATTTTTTTACGATTGCAGTCAGACTGATAAATAATTTGGGGGGACCCCTAAACTCCCCCCCCCCCCCCCCCCGCCGGTAAATACGGTCCTACCTTCGGCTTTACGCCAAAGGTGACCGCCTCAGTTGCACCACCTTTGCGTAATTTTTTTAAAAAGATAAGGGATGGTTTTATAAGTAGGTATCCTAAAGTCATTAAAATTTAAAGAAAACTCATATCGTAAATTAATCTCTATTTTATTATTAAAATTTGATCAAAAACATTTTCGTAAAAATTCAAAAATACCAAAATATTGAAATATATAGGATCGAGCAATTTGTTGAAAATGTTAGTTTTCAAATGTCAATTTGAAGTTTCAACCGAGATGTATCTAATGATTTAAAATTTAACTAATCTTTTAGGGGGGAAGTTACTCCATTTTTTTAAGGTAAATTCATTTCAATCGTTAAATTTTATTCTAATTAGTGCTCTTTTAATTATTATAATTATTATTAATGGCCACGAAAGAAACCAACCAAGTTTATTGTTTTTGTTGAAATGACAAAATTGACAATGCCGAAAACCTTTTTACAAAAAGGTAAACTGTTCTGCATGTTTGGAAGAGAGGGTTTTATTGCAATTTTATATTAATTTTTTGCCCAGTCACTGTAAATGCATGGTAAACAACATATGTAATGATTAAGTTATTCTTTGTTAAAAAATCAGCATTAAAAGCGAATCAGTGACTGTGAAATGAAATTGGCATATGGTGTTGGTATGCACTTCTTCTGGTAGTATATCTACCTATACATTATCCATATGTTGAATATTGTAACTGTATACATAATAAGGAAAATCTTCTGGCGTGCAAGTTGTATTGTAGGCCACTTACCCGTTCTTATTTACATATTACCTATTATTCCTTTAAATTAGATACATATTTCTATAACGAGATCGCATAATGCATACATAACATAAAAATATCAAATTTTCACACAAAAATAAAATTATTTTAGGGGGCATAAAATATGGAATATTCAAAATCAGCAGAAAGGAAATATATTTGGAACTTTAACAACGGAAGCTTAAGACGTCAACAGAAAAAAATATTTAATTCGTTCACTAGCTTTCATCACACGGCGTAAGTCAGCTAATTTTTCTCTGCGATAGGGATCTTAAAATGAAGCAAAACTTTTAGATATTTGGAAAATATTACCAATCCGAATAATGGTTATAGAAGATCGCCATCGACGAGCCAAGCTCTTCCGCCAATTCCATACATCATTCCAAAACATATAAAGGTGTTAAATTCATTTTTAAATTACAGTAATCTACCTTGCAAACCAGATCCAGATGTTCCACTGCGTAAAAATATTTCAAAAACATTTGAAAAGAGAAATTTGGTTAACAAAGCTAAAGCTATTCGAAACGTCGAAATGGAGAGCATTCCAAAGGAAACTCCAGAAGAAAATAACAACCAAGTAAAAAAAATAAACCATAGTATAAAATCTCAGGAAAACGAGTTGGGTGTTATTTTGGAAAAAAAATACGAAGTATTGGAAGGCGAAGAAAAATGTCAAAATTCGAATTCTTTGAGTTCAGACGAAAGTTCAAAGCAAAATGTACTGTGTAGTACCATAATGAAAAATTTAATTAATCAGTTGTCGTGCGCAGAACAACTGTTTCAAAAGTCACATGAGGAAAACCAGAAAAAAATGGTATCTTCACCGAAGTTGTCGATCGAAAATGGAGATGAATTCAAAAATGATTTGTCTGACGATAGCGAAAAGGCAAAAGAAATGACAAATAAACCATTAATGTCCAAAAAAATTTCCAATTTACGTAAAATATTCGAGCAGAAAGAGTCTCGAGAAACTATCCGAAATTCAAATTATTCTAGCAGTTCTTCATATCACAATCAAGGAAATGCAAATTGGAATTCTAAACACGTCGATTTATCGAAATTGGGCGGAAATGGCGAGGCCGCTAAAATTAAACACTCTGCATGTTTAAATAGTGCTATGATTGATAAGATAAAAGAAAAAGTGTTTTCTGCATCCAAAGGTATTTTATTTAAAAACAAAGTTGTAAATCATAATTGCGTGCTCCCACAGATAGCAATAACAATCAAAATTATATACACCAAAACAATGCACTAAAATTTCCCAAAGAAACAAGTATGGCGATGAAATTATTGTTAAATAAGAGGATGGTCGGCTTAAATGAAAATAATGTAAGCGGCAATTTGGAAAATATATTACATTCTCAGCAAATTAGAACAAAAAAGAAATTGATTTTGAAATGCGATCCAAATTTGCCTTGCCATAAAAACTTGCTATGCACAAAGGGCAATCACTCCGGAAGATGTGATGTAAGACGAACCAGCTCGACAAAAAATTTCCAAAGTAAGTTGATAAATTTTATAATTGCGGGGAGGGGGTAGTGCAGTAACGCGATAAATTTATTTCGGTATAAACTCTTGAACAAGATGCCCAAAATATTTTAGCCATACTTGAAAACCACGGAAGATCTAAAGTTATTTTGAAAAAAATTCAAATGACACTGTATTCTATTAAGCTAAATAACATTCGTGCTGATTCTGTTTGCGAAGCTTAATTAAATCACCGAATTTAGATTGGAAGTTTTAAAAATACAATAATTTATTAGATAGAAACGATAATTGGTTAATTTATGCTAAAACATGTTTCTCGTAATGCACTAATTAAATAAGCTTATAATTTATTTTAAAAACTATTTTGCCGTATTAAAACTGAATGTAAATGATATAACACAGTTGTTAAATTCTAAACAATATAACTAATTAGCTCTTAATTTTTAAATTTATAATAAATTAATACACTTGCAGACTGTCAAGCTTCTTGGTTGCATTCCAATAATTATTATGAAGGCGATTTGGATCTATTAAATAATTGTTTGAATTTAGCATTTCAAGCTAATTAAAATTATTTAAATCTGCTGTTATAAATTATTTTTTTAATTGTTAATATATTTATGTTTCAATAAAATAATTGTTGATAATATTGTGGCCATAATATTATACATTTTCATAATTTATACTGCAGTCGACCCAGTGGAAAATCTAGTTTTTTGGGTTCCGCAGCTAAACATTTTATGAGCGACATCTACATAAGAAAAATAATGAAATAAATATGATTACCCGCCCTTTGTTCTATTATATGATGAATATCTGTAGTTAGTGTAGGGCAGAATCTTGTTTTTTTATTAATATCTATCAAATATTTTCTATCATTTCTAAGTCTAATGGCATAACAGTTTTAGTCCATCTTCCATCCAGAAGTGCTCCCTGATACACAATTTTTATTTAAAACTCTGGCCGGAAATCGGTAGAAAGAAACAGAATATTTTAGTATGTTATAGTACAAACAATTACATATATATATAACCAAAAGAGGCAGTTTTAGGGGTTACAACTCCCCCCCCCCCGAAGTTATTTATCAAGTACTAGAAGTCCGCCTGCAATCGTAAAAACATCAGAAAAAACAAAAACAATTTTTACAACTAATAACAAAAACATTAAACTTGAAGTATTAAAAAAAATTAAAACTAAAGATATTTCTAATAAACTAAATCCCAAATTAAAAAATCGGAAATTCGTATTAATATCCGGCGATTGGCGACACTGGATTGAATACACTTATACCTATACAATACAAAATATAAAAACTGACGATGAAGAATATAAAAAAGCCCTATATATTTACAGTACTGTGTAAAAGTCTGCGGCTCCTTAATTAATACTGTTAGTTATTACTCCTATTAATTAATTTTCGATTTTTTGAAAAATAATTATATTGAAATAAATTAAATAGATATTTTATCTTAATTCTCACTATTATGGTAAAAATTTTAAATTGCTATAAATTGTTTAAACCAAAAACTTTAAAAGAAAAATAAATTTTATGACCATCATCGGCAACATAGCTTAAAATAACACTTCCGCAATAAATTAGAGTGGGCATTGCAAACCCATAAATTGTCTTATATTTTGGTGTAATTTAGGTCTTCGTTTTGACAGCATTATTTACCATTCGTAAAATAAGAATTTAGTTTGTGATTTTTATTAAATTAAAAAGTTTTATTTAAAGACGGTTTTTTACAAAAGAGTTTAAAATTAAAATATGAATAAGTTTAAACTTATTAAAAATATCGTAGTAAACAAAACTTTTAAAATGGAACAAACAAAATTTTATCCGCGATGCCCCCCAGAAGTCAACCTGTAATCAAAATTTGTCGCTCCCTCGACAAATTATTTTCAACCATTAAATAAAGTTCACAAAAATCAAAATTCTTTTTGAACATCGAACTTAAATAAAGAAAAATCGCTCAAAAAAATAATTACTTTAATTAAATAACAACAATCTTCACACAAAATTTCAACTTTTTTGCGGTCACTTTCTACCAAAATACTTTTAAACAAAATTTTCCAATAACAATACTCAAAAATAAAATCTTAATTGCAAAAATACTTGCACAAAATTATACTCAAAAAATCAGCGGAGCAAAATCTAAGCGTCCATTATTTCCGCCATCTTGGCAAAAAAAACCTCCCTCTACTCATTTTTCTGCAAACATTACATTTCAAAAATTAATATAACAAAATTTAAATTTAAAAAAATTGCATTTATTTTGGCGATTTTAGCATGACTGACGGTTTAAGTTGGAACTTAAATTTTTTTATTTAGGTATTTATTCATTTATCGAGTTCCTTCTATTTTTTATTTTTTATTTAATATTTGTTTTTTATTGTAGTTTTTTTTTTATTTTTTAAATATTATGTTGTACTTTATACTTTTATTTTTTGTTTTGAATTTTAGTTTCCTTTTTATTTTAATAAATTAGCTATTTATTTTTTAATATTTTTAAATCCCCCCCCCCCAGAAAATCTAGTCTAAATACGGCCCTGAAAAGAGGGTTGGGAAGAGACCCCCAAAATTATTTAGCTACAGAATAAATTTTAATAAAAGCAAATTTAAGTTAAAAGAAATAAATAAAAAAAAATAAAGATTTAAATTTTAAATTACTGGATAAAGGGGGGGACTTCCTTAAGTTGCAATGTTTAACGGTACGTTAGAAGATCGCTGTAGTTAATTATTTATAATTTTTTTTCTTCTAATAATCTTCGCGCTAATTGAAATAATGTTTTAAAATATACGTATAAAATTCAGTGATTGCATGTATTTACTGGTGATTTAACACATTCACTGATCAAATCGGTGTAAGTATAGAATAGATCATAAAGAAATAATAAATTCTTGAATTCCTTAGGAAATGTGGAGAATCGCTAGTTACTCTAATGCATTAGTAGATATAACCATATTAGGGAGCTTTTGGCCGACATAGTCAGATTAGTGGCACATTACCTTCTAAAATACTTGAGTTTATCCTGAGTTTGGAATGGCTTGAGGAATAGGAAAGACGATGGACCGCTGCTGTAACAGGAGGCAGCATAATGGACCCGAATTGTGGCCTGAGTGCACGCGAAGCTTAGTTTGCCCTCCACAACCAATCCAGAATCTAGAACCTACAATAAATTTAGAATCGATAATTTTATTGAATCGTGACATTTAGAAGTGCACAGTTTTTCCACTTTGTGTTACACAAATATCGATGTGTTTGACTTTTTGCCTTGCAAGAGCATTTTGTAAAACTCTCTTCAATTTGGTGATTCTCAAAAGCGAATAGTGAGAAAGTAGGTTAATAAAAATTAATCATACTATAACTAGGGTTTCCAGTGAATGTGTAAAATTACTAGTAACAATATAAAATCACTGCTTTTGCACTTGGACATATGAAATTTTGCCTCACTGTATGGGCGCCAATTTAGCTGAGCTTATAAAATTTTTTAAATTATTTTAAATTATTATTCAATTATAAATTTTTATAAATTCTACGATTTCAAATTAGCATTCGTTCGCTAAATTAACCAAACCACACGATGGCTCTCTTATAACACAAAATTTTTATCATCCAAAATATCCAAACCAATTAATAATTAATTAATAGCATTAAACTTTTTCCTAACATGGCAATGGCGAAAATTTGTTCATGATATCGGATTGCAGCTGTCCTACCTTCTATCAATTTTTTCGTTTCTTCGACAAATTATTTCCAATAATTAATAAATTTTCATAAAATTCCAATAAACTAATTTTCAATAAAAAAATTATTTAAACAAAAATAAATCACTTTTAATAATCAAACAAAAATCAAAACTCCCAAAATCAAAATCTTTACTATTAAACAAAATTTGAATTATAACATTAAAAAAACCCACAATTTTTTTAAATCTTTATACACAAAATATTCCAAATTTACGGTGCCAAAAATTAATCAACCGCTCCGGCGGCCATCTTTGGCAAAAAAGCCTCACTCCAACTCAACTTTCTGCCAACCTTACATTTTCAAAATTATTATAATAAATTTTATGGGGCGGTTAAATCGCTTTGTAACACGACTGTATATGTACACTTTCCGCGGTTTGGAGCCTTGTTAAACTATTGGTTCTTGGTCCCATGTGTCTGTAGATATTATCTCACGTTTACTATGCACATAGAATTGATGTAAAAGGCAAAGACGTAAGTTGTTCAAAAATTCGAATATAAATACATAAGAGCAAAAATACAAATGCAAAACCGTTTGGACGCGAAACATTTAGACGGGACTCGTTTTTTTGCAAATTTTACAATAACCTAGACAAACCTAATTATAAGAGTTTTAATCGATATAAAAAAATCAAAAATTAAATATACAAATTCATTTTTCTAGTCTCTTTATGTTCATCGGTTAAATTAAAATTTAAGATTTTAATTGATTTATTTTTGGGATTGATTTGGGCACTAAAGCCCAATTTGATCTTACAACTTGATCTGACGTTAAAATTTAAGCCGAGAATTAAGGTAAAATTGATTAACGAAAACTTTTAGTTTTAACTTAATTCTCCGCTTAAATTTTAATGTTACCTTAACATTAAGAAATTTAGAAATTTAAAGTAGCATTAAAATTTAAGCCGAAAATTAAGATAAAATTGATTAACGAGAACTTTTAATTTTAACTTAATTCTCCGCTTAATTTTTAAAGTTATCTTAAAATTTTGTATGAGATCGGTTCTGCACCCTGAACCCCTTCGCTGAGGGGTACTCAATACTCAATATGTGATTTAAAAAAAATTGTTTAAACTTATTGAAAGTTTGCACTTTTTAACTGCAAAATTAGATTATAAAGTTGTTTTCCAAAATAATCATAAAAGTGAAAAATTGAATTGTGTGCCAAATAGCCACCGGTTTCCTTCGGTAGTCTTTTATGAAAAAAAACACAATTTAATTTTTTAAATGAAAATAATTTCGACTTTTTATGTAACCAATGAAATAAAATAAAATCCCATGTTAAATAAAAATGGGGTTGAAATTAAATTTTTTTAAATATTTGATAAAAATGTCTTTCACCCCCATGTTTGAAACTGTTCTCTTGTAAAACCAACTTCGAGCCTCTCCCCTCTCTTGTATATAAACTAAAGATTCTCTGGTTTGCGCAGTTTTGTTGTAGCTGAAGTGGTCGAAGGTGGAATCCGAAAGCTCAGTAAAAATCTTCCGGTTAGTGAAGTGCAAGTGTATTTTATTAAATAAATAAATATACTACATTGTTGGTGGATTTATTAAGTACATTGCATAATATTATATCCAACAAGGTAAGCAAACGAAATCTAAAATTTTTTTAAAATGTATGCAAGTACTAAGGCCATTTCGGCATTTCCACCCCTACACACCTTACTTGCACTTTTAGGCGTTTTGACAGACCACGATTTGGAATTAATTATTTTTAATTTGCGATATCGATTAAAATTTTTATTGCTTATTAATTTATATTCATAACGCTCACTTTGGACAATAAAAAATTCACATCCAAAATTAAATATTCTGTTGCATCGCAGCAAATGTCCTATTGTATTTATGTAAAACATCTCACGATTTCCTGTTGGCTCTAATCTTTAAAATTTAAGAAGTATTCAAACTTATGCATAAATAATTTTGATGATTTTTTTAATAACTCGTTCGCATTTGCACGATGAAAGCTAAATAATTGTAATGCAAAAGTCATTAATTAAAATTAATAGTGGGCTACTTATTAGTAATTAAAGAAATTAATTTGCATTTTCTTTTAAAAATTTATAATTCCGTTTAAACTGTTTATTCTTGCGTCAGGCGATATTTTGAAATCGGCCGATTATCGAAATTTGAAAAATGTGGTTACCTGTCAATGACAAAACTGAAAATTATCAGGTCGTTTCCTGAAGAAGAGAATGCGAAATGCGGTGAACGACTTTTCTGGCCTCTCTCAAGGTTACTTATCATCACCATATCACAGTTGGAATTGTAATTAATCTTGAATTGTAAGTCCGAATTGAACCAACATTGACAGATTAATCAATAAGATAATGCAATATGTAAATTATTCTTTATCCAATCCCATTAACGACATTATTTTATCCCAAGATCAACATCTCGTGAACTTGAACTTGTATTCTATTAATAGTATAATAATTTAAAAGCACATGTAAACAAACTTTATAAATAAATATTAACACAATCGATCATTAACCTAAATTTAAGATAGAAAATACTTCACGGATTGGTAATAAAAAAACCACGGTGCTACTTATTGATAATCGATAATAATTATGCTAATAACCTCTTGCAAACAAACCAAACAGCGTCAAGCTTTGAATATCAATGATTTTTTCTTTCAACAAACAACTTTTGTTTTTTTCTATTTTTGATTTTTGAAATATACCGGGAAAAAGTAAAAGACGAGGCAAGAAGCTCTTTGGAAGATGTGGATGAGAAAAAAAAGTTTTAAGCTTTTTTGTTTCTACTTTACTTTATTTTACTTCTTCTTCTTCTGGTAGTACTGAAAATTATTGAACACAAATTTCAAAAGTGAAAACTGACCTACCATACTACACTAAAATATATTTTTTGGTATTTTAAAAAGTGTGCTACTTTTTTATCTGGAAATCTTCAGTGAACCAGATCCAATTTGTGAAGAATGTTTTTCCAGTTTTCAATTATTATAATTTTATGCGAACTCGAATACTACATATTCATTTCGCTCATTATTAATTAATTACTATATTAATCTTGTTTGACTTTTATTTATGACTAATTAACCATCTGTTTAATCGTCAGACGTAAATGTTTTCAAATATTTATTTAAACCAAAACAAACAGTCGTTGTATTTGTCGCTGGACCGCTACATCACCCTCCCCATAGAAACCACGTTATTGAAGACATATTCAACCCACGAAAGAAATTTTCTTTGGGCGTAAAATTCGACTAAGTTTGTAAAGGTCACAAAAGAAAAAGTAGAACAGGAAATTCTAAAAGTGAAGTTAGTCTGGGAATTTTAGAAGACATTGAAAATGTCAAAAATTACAATATCGTTAGCACATAATGCGTTCTGGTCAGAGATGACTCATGTGTAACCCAACCAATGCGAGATTTCTCACCAAAGTACAATTCGAAACCCATAAGCAAAACGAATCATCCCCTTGGTTTTTCACAAAATTTCCCCAATATATCACATGGGCTGTCGTTGGAGAATTTAGACTACTTACAGTTGAATCGTTTTCTTTTCTTTTGAATACATCGTGATAAAAATTTAGGTTAATGTTTATAATCTCATTTGCATACTTTCAATTTATTATGAGTGTGTTAAAAATCCACGATGATATATTGCTAATGTGCATTGCAAATATCTCGACACTTTTTAATACAAATAGAAAATAACTTAAAGAAGTTTGAGAACTTTTGTGTAAGTATTTTCGTGGCATTAGTAGTATGTGATGTTATAATAATTAAACTTAACAAAATGTTAAAAAAATTAAAATTTTTAGCTGTTAAGTACATAATACATACTACAAAGAGAACATAATATTTAAAAAACGCTAAAATGACAATCATTCACATTTAAAAGGGTTGAACTTAGAATAAACAAGAAAATAGAATTCTGAAAAAATTACGCTATAAAATAAAATAAAAAACTCTGTAACATAATATAAAGGCCTCTATTTCACGATTATTAGCGATCCTCAGTCATGTTTAACAGTAAAAATAACAAGGGAGAGCAAATATACCAAACAAAATTGAAAAAATTATTTAAAAAATCGCTTGCGCTTACCAAATAACCAAACTAGAAGAGTTCACGTGTCTAAATGAAATTTTAGGTTAACGAAAATTTAGGCAACATTTATTTTAAAGTTTTGGTTAATTTCTTGTTTTTTTAAATAATTTTTTCAATTTTGTTTGGTATATTTGCTCTCCCTTGTTATTTTTACTGTTAAACATGACCGAGGATCGCTAATAATCGTGAAATAGAGGCCTTTATATTATGTTACAGAGTTTTTTATTTTATTTTATAGCGTAATTTTTTCAGAATTCTATTTTCTTGTTTATTCTAAATTCAACCCTTTTAAATGTGAATGCGTTTTTTAAATATTATGTTCTCTTTGTAGTATGTATTATGTACTTAACAGTTAAAAATTTTATTTTTTTAACATTTTGTTAAGTTTAATTATTACTTTTTAATACTTTCTTGTTCTCATGATATTTAATTTTGTGTGCAAGATTCTTGTAGGTTTTATTAATCGTACGTCCATTTTCCTTCTACATGGAGATTCTATAATCTTTTCACAGCCGATATATCGGAAGTGTTGGGAAGACCAAAGTCTATTGCTCTTGTCCAGGTTGGGTTCATCGATCACCGATCTAACTTCATATAGGAGACAGCCATGTTTATATTTATAATATATTACCCAGTAGTCGCAGTGGTTGTACGTTATTTTGATAAGCATTATAATTATGTTAATCATTCCCAAAATAACTAATGAGCACTTCCAACAACGATTTTAAGTAGGAAGTAAGCTTCATAAAGAACACCGTTTAATGATTTATGAATAACTTAGCTTAAGAAAAGTTACACCTTTATTAAAGGCGTAAACTCTTCAAAATTTCGACTAGTTGCTCAAAAAGTTATTGGCCGTAAAATATTATGCACATTAGCTGGATTTTATTTATTTATATTAACATTTTCATGCTACATTAAAAAACCAAATCTATTGGGTGTTTGCAGAAAAATTTAACGATGCGAGCATAGACCCCATTAAAATTTTTGCAAAGTGCTACTAAGTACGTAACAAATTTAGTTTAATATTATATAATCATTTGTAGAAACTAATAGATTATCATCTTAATTATGCTTTTAGTATACATCGTGAAGACATTGTATGAGGGTACTTACCGTTAAAATTTTATGTGAAAGTATATTATTCAATTTGATAGCACCGTTATAAAATATACTTATGTACCTACAATAAAATTGGATTATGTTTTTAATTACGATACTAAGCTTTCTCAATTTGACTGCGAAAATTAATTTCTTTCTCTCAAATTTTGCGGAAATTTTTAAATAACTTATGTAAAAAATGGCTGTTTAATTATCGTATTTTGACGTCACCAGACGTAGAAAATCAAGTGACAGGTAACATAATTATGTTCAACACCGCTGCGAGGTTAACGTTTTTTAAATGTAATTGTGTATTATTTAGAAACAATTAAGCGAATTACAGCGTAAGTTTTATTATCCAAGGATCATTTTAAAAAGTAAAAGCAGCAGGCAAATATTCGTTTTAAACTAAAATTTTCATACAGTAATGAAGATTATCTACTACTTTTGACGGCTGACCTACTGGCTTTTGACGTCACATGCCTTTTTTGAATAAATAAATATATATTTGCATAATTATTGAAATATTTAATAAATACGATTTTAGTCTATCTGGTTCATTTCATGTTTCTATATCTTATAATGGAATAGAAAAACAAATTTAGTAGGGAGTGAAATTCCAATATTATTCTCACTTGTTTCTTTTGTGCTTTTCTTGGACCTTTGCCAAAATTCTTGTTTTTATGGAAGTGGCTATTAAGTTCTAAACACGATAAAATGCTCATCGTCTATACTTTTGACTACTCGAAACTATAACACGACTACGTCTATCGATCTTTTATTTTGATGTTTATTTTTCGCTACAGTGAAGACTGAATCGAGAATATCAGAAATCTCTCTCATCAAATAACGACTAACAATACGAATACGAAGGTAAATTGTCGAATACATTGCTATGTAGATTCCAATCCGTACTGACCAGGATGGTAAAAAAACCCTTTTTGAAGGAGATCCGGTCCAGCAGTGGACGAAAACGACTGGATGAAAATAATGCTTATTCATATGCATATATGCATAATATCTGCTGATTTCCCAGTCTATACATATTCTTCATATTTATTGAAACACTCTGTATGTCGCCATAATAAAAGTGATGATTCAGACGTCCTCGTAACATAATTAATTCAAGTTCAACAGCTAACGTTTACAAAATAACGGGTCGAAACAAGGGTTTTATTTTTAATTTTGCCATGAAAGAGGGCAAATTCAGAAAACAGGCTCCCAGACGTTACAAATAACATTTTGACCAGCTGAAATTTGACAAATAATTAAAGTGTCCTAAAATTCTTTATCATTTTTACCACTACTTGATGAAATTAAATTCAAAATTTTTAGACAACTTACTGCTGAAAATTGTGTACCCATTCGGGATACCTTTGTCAAAAATTTACGCGAAAATCACATGGAATTATTTAGGTATTTCGGTTTAGATTTAATTTAAGGTTTACTAATTCTTTAGAATAGAAACGTAAACAAATTTTGGAAAATCTATTTTATATTAAAATGGGGCTCTAAACTTTGATCTTATAATAATTTATTAAATCTGATTATCGGATTTTAAACAACTTTGGGGGTTTAATTCGACACATTATATTTGCTAAATTTTATTTAGTCCAGATTTTTATGACTTCTAATCACGTTTTTGACTTTTTCTCTTGATTATACGTAATAATAAGTAAATTTGAGTAAAGTATTCACTAATAGCAAGGAAGTCTTAGAAAAAATGAGAAATTACAAGATGAACAAATTTACAAGGGAGCTACGAAAGGTCACCCAACCAAGTAATATAAATAAGATTATGGAAGTATTATTATTAACGGGTTGTGGTGCATAGCCCCCACTGCACTGCACTGAAGCTCAAGCTTAGTGTGCCCCGATTCCAAGTTTTACTCTAGCAACTGTGTCTCTTCGACCAGGTCGAGTATGCAGTTAAAGGGTGTTTGTGCTATCTCATCGGTTGTTGGGTAAGGAGGAGACACGATGTGACGCAGCCTGCTCCCAGTTAAAGCCGGGCATTCACATAATATGTGATGAAGGGTTTCATCCTCCTCGCCACACATCTTACAAGTAGGATTTTCAGCTAGCTCCATGATATCGAAGTTCCTTTTAAGGCAGCAGTGTCCTGTGAAAAGTCCCACTAGCCTTCTCAGTTGATTTCTACTCAGCACGAGTATTTTGTTTCTTTTAGACTCACTCGACGGTGTCCTAGTTTCCTCAGTCCAGGTAGGTCCATCCAGTGAGCAAGGTGTTGTTCTCTAAGTATGTCCATAATTCTTCCTTTAGCAGTCGTATATGCGATCCCGCAGGAAGGCTTCAGATCCGTTAAGTTTGTGCAAGCGGCCTTCCTGGCTAGACAGTTCGGTTCTTCATTTCCCTCAATGCCCTGGTGTCCCAGCACCCACATCAGCGTGACGCTGTTGCGGAGAGCAGGTCTTACCAGAGCATCTTCACATCGTTTAACAATCTTGGAATGTGAGCTTTAAGTGCAATTAAGAGCCTTCCAAGGCTCTTAAAGCTGCCTAGCTGTCAGTCATGGTACTGACTTTCTTTCTTGCGTAATTTTTCCATATTAATATCTCAGCACAAACCAATATGGCAGTTATTTCTGCCTGAAATACCGTAGTGAGAGGTCCCAAGTTAATGCTGTAAGCATCCGCTGGTCTCCTGCCTTGCACCCATACTCCAGTGCTTAAAGGGTTTTTGAAAGTCTCTTACGGTGCTGGTTCTATCCGATTGCATTGCTATTAATCGAGTTTAGGATCATGGTGTGATGTCCCCTACTTGGGTTGATCTCACCATGGCCGTTGATTTTCAACTTGTAAGCTGCAAGTAGAGTCTCAGCCTCCACAACTAAGTGTATAGGCCAAAGGCCCAGGAAAGCCTCCGTGGAAGCGGTGGGCGTTGATGTTATTGTCCCCGTAATGCCCAGACATGCCAGTCTTTATTGAACTTTTCTGACTTTATGCCACCAGATATGGAAGTAAATGTGTTTAGAAAAAAATACTTTTGTCCAAAAATTCTAAGGAAGAAGTTATCTATTGAATGAAGAGAAATCATTAAAATAAATTGAAAACGGGAAGGAAAAAAGAAGAAATAAAAACATCTTATACGAATCTAAAAAAAGGTCACTTGAATTTAAATTAAAATAGGGCCAAAGTGCAGGAAAGTCCAAAATATTAAATATGAACATATACCGGAAATAAGAACGGCTGAAATCGCAAATAATAAGGTTTAATGAACAATATGCACAAATTAAACAGTAGTAATTTTTGTAAGCATGGTTGTAGACTGGTAGTTAGAGTATTGGATTGCTATACCAAGTTGTGAGTTGTACATTAGATTTTGCAGACAGTATCCTCAAAGTGTTCAGGATGTATGTAAATATCTACTTTTAACATATAACTGTAGTTCCCCTCTGTCTGTAAATATTATAACACGCTCATTACGGTCATGTGAGCGAAGGGCGAGACAACGATGCAAGCTGTTCAAAATACTCAAATATGAACACAAAAATAATAATAAAATATATTATTGTCATGAATTGTAGATCAAAATTTGTGTTACCAATTTAAAACGTGTTTTATAAAACAGGAAATTGCACATTTTCAATAACTTGCCATTTAGAATTACGTCCAGTGAAATAAGAGAACCAAGAGGGTCGCCAAGTTGAAAAGTACTATTTTTAGAGATTGCTAAAGTCAAACTCATCAAGCCAACTGAAACCAAGTTGGTAAAGCTTCATAAGCTGCATTTTAATAAAAAAAAATTTAACTGCATTAGTATTGAAGAGCAGTGGAACAGTCGCTGACAAAATATTTTCTCATTGTATCAGCAATAACGTTACAATATGTACAATAATTTTTTTTTTATTTAACTGATTTGAATTAGTTTCTAGCGACTTAAAGATTAAACAAAATTATTCTAAACTTTTGTTTTATTTTGGCTTAACAGTTTCCTAAAATAGGTTCTTCAATAGTTGAAATAACGCTTAGTCACAACAGTGACTTAACTGTCAGCCGGACTACTACGAATAAAATAAAATTAAAAAATATACATAAATAATTGCTTGTCATCGAATTTAAAACTCAAAATTATTAGGATGCAATTATTATAAAGATGACTGAATTGGGCATTTCGCAGTAATTTAGAAAAACCAAAAATACACTCACTGTTCACATATAAACTACACTGTAAGTGTGATTTTCGCAAACGTTGAAGAAAGCGTATGCGAAAATTATATTTACAATGTATTTATTTGGGAAAACTGTACATTTTAATTAACCACGTAGTCAATCTTTTAGATTTATTGTTTCAATATAAATTTTGATCCCATATTTATCGATAATTAAATAAATTTGGTACCAAATAATTTTTCAAATGTTCCAAGGACCAATTTATCAATTTCAAGTTATTAAGTTAAGTTCACTAACCAAAGAATAATTTCCATATAATTTAAAAATTGAGATAGAGGAATTATCAATATGTGATATATTCTCGAAATTTTAATACATAATTGATAATATAGAGGAAGTATTGTCTAGTATTTTTATATTGGTGACATTTTGAGATAAAGAAAAATTTGTCTGGAGAACTTCGAAATATAAGAAATTGGACATTTATGTTTTTTGATAAAAGAAATCGTCACCTTGTTTACTATAAATAGTTGTCAAGTAAATCGATTTAATTTTGAATAGAAAATTTTACATTATCAACTGATGCTGACGGCTTACCGCTACCGGTTTTATGAAGCGATGCTGTCTACTTTTTTTATTCTAATGATTAATATTTGCATAATAACGGATGAAAATGTGTGTTAATGTAATTTTTGTAGATTTAAGCCAAATTTCACTGAATATAAAATTTTTCTATACTTTTACTTAAAAGATCTTTATCAGCAGCGAACGCTCCGCCACTGGATTTTACGGTTAAACATTTTTATTTGCCCCCCCCCCCTGTTCGTTAGATGATTTTCAAAATTGTGTTTTGCAAAAAATTTAGTAATTCACTATTAGTCGGTAGAGTAAAGATAAAGCAGTCTAATTACTGGCATAAAGAAAAAGTCTTAAGAAATGTTTCAAACCTGCGGGCTATGTGGGCGATTCGAATTGGATTACAATTTTTGAAATTAGGTTTCGATAACAATTCCGCTTTATCACAAATTTTATATTGTTCTCTTCTGAAACAATAACAATTAAAACATAAAATTTTCGATATTATTTTAGCTAATCTTGATTGGGGCGTGAAGCGAATGGAACGTTAAAAATTTATCGTGCATGATATTATATTAGATTAATTATTTGAATTGTAACAAAAATTTTACTCTGTAGTTCTGACAACAGGTGGAAGACGTTAGGTTTGCAGAAGTAGGTTAATTATCGGTATTCTTTAAAAATCCCAAATCAATTGGCTAATTTTTATTTTAAAAATTGCAGCACCGATTTCTACTTTCCATATGGCAGTTGATTAAAAAAAGCCAAAGGAATCTCGTTAAAATGCAGGCTGCTAGTTAAACTAATGCTGTAATTGGATGTTAGTAAGTTGGTATGTATATAATTAAGTGTGATTTGAACAACACTTCGTTTGATCATTCTGATTTACATTTTAAATAGTTGGCTCTCAACTTTTTCTCAAAAAAAAAAATCGCCTACGGAAAAAGTTGTTCGTGTTTACATTTTACAAAATTTTGTATACATAAAGCGTGCTAAACGAGCGGCAAAAACTAAATTGTTGCTTGATGGAATGAAGTACCGCTGATTTGAAAAACTGATAACATCATTAAGGATCTGACTATGATTAAATTTAGTCGGTTTAATAAACCACATAATTATAATTGCAGGTCATTTTACATACATATTGCTGTTACTTTACCGTAAAAATAATTTGTAACTAAAAAATTTCCTTTATGCACAGTCCTTTGAACTTGAAATTCTCTAAAGAATGCATTGCTCGATTGATTGTAAAAATGCTGGCCACCACTCGACAAAAAATTCGATGTTTCAAATAAGTATATTATACAATTGATGCAATGCAATTTATATTGAACAGACGGCTTAAGAGAGGTAAATTCAAAATTATAAATAATGCACTCGAGTTTTTCTTTATGAAACTCAATTCGCATTACCCGCGGTTGTTTTATTGCTGTATGTAGTCAATCAATTTTTTGTCGACTATGTAAACTTAACAAATTACATAGTTAATATTACATAATATTATTATGTTGTGAAAAACATGTTTGTTTTTTGTAAAACGGGAAAAAATTAAATTGCGCTCATTAAATCGAAAAGAATAATTATGTTTATTTACCTATAGATAACAATAATAATTATTGTTATATACTGAAGTTATAATATAAAATTTCAATATATTTGTTGCTCAATGATACTACTAGATTGATTGTTGCAAATGTAAATATTTATCTTTTGACCCTAATAATGCCATAATTGTTGGCTTGTAAAAACAATATTGCTATTATATTTAGAAAATAAGTTTATTGGCTCGGGAGCTATCAACGGAATATTAAAATATACATAAAGATCTTCGCTTTGATGACATGTAAATACATAAATTAAAATCATTAAAGATATTTCTTATGATTGATTGAGATATCGGTAGTCGATGTCTAATAGCATACTTGTAAGAGAAGAGGTCACCTAAAGTATTATTGTAATTCAATTTTTATAATTATTGCGGTATAAAAGACCTTTCGAAACATAACTGTAATCAATATTAATTTGTTTTGTTATTTTCTTGTTTTATTAAAGTGGCCATAATATAAAAAATATACTGCGTGTTATTTTAATTATGTATTTTACTACTACTCAACGGTAATAAAGCAATTAGGACCAGTTCACGAAAATTTTGAAATCTTCATTAGGAATTTGTTTGAAAAATTTACCGAAAAAATTGATTCTTCGGGTAACTGTAATACTTTTGATCTCGATTAAAATTATATGGATTTATGAACTTCTTTTCATGGCTTCTGCGTCTGGCTCGCGCACAGGATATCCTACCCTCTACGATTTTCTTAATTATAGTTTTATATTAAAATGATTTAAAAAGATTATTAGCAGGTTTACGCGCTATGAAACAAATTAGAGCGTAACAGCTAAGGAGGCATTGATTTTTATTAAGCCAAGCAGAAATTTGTATCATAAAAAATATATTAATAAATTTTTATTTATTTCGGGTAAACACATTAACAGCATAACTAGCAAATTATGCTATAACGAAGCATCACTTAGGAGTAATTACCGTGATTTTTATCTTTTTGCACAACTTGCATACCATAATTTAGTATATCATTTTTATTATTTGTTGTATAATTGAAATTCTTGAACTTGTTTTTGTTTTCAATCTCATTGTTAAATATACTCCTTGTTAATTTTCAATTGCAAAATTTTATATGTATTGTTAAAAACACAATGGTTGCTTATACGGTATAATTAGCGCTAAAAAGCTTCATTATTGCACAAAGGACGCTTCGTCAAGCCCAAATATCTCATAATTTTCAACTTTCTTAGAAGTTGAACATCAAAAAATGCATTCGGCATCAGACATCCTTGCTGTTTCCATCAACAAAATATTTATTAATCTTGGTGAATCATAAAACTCTTTTGGACAAAATTAGATTCAAAATGAAATAAAAAACATTGAACCTTGAAAATTTATAAATTCTCCAATCTAAATTTAACTGACTTGCATAAAGAATGTAAAATTGTATTTTTGCAGATATTAATCATGAACGGTCTTAACGGACACACCAACGGAGATTCCAACGGATGCGACATAATAACTCAGAATCAACAAAAGGGATGCTGGACGATAGGTCTCATCAATTCCAAATATCGATACCTTACTGCGGAAACATTCGGTTGCAAAATCAATGCAAACGGAGCTTCCTTAAAGAAAAAACAAGTTTGGACGTTAGAACCGGAAACGGGCGGAGAAAGTAATACCTATAATAACAAAGATTATTTTTTGCTTAAAGTTAACTCTTTTTTTTTGTTAGGTTATATTTATTTAAGATCTCATTTGGATAAGTACTTAGCCGTAGATGCTTTTGGTAATGTAACCTGCGAAACTGACGAAAAAGAACCGGGATGCAGATTCATAATTAGCGTAGCAGAAGACGGATCCGGTCGTTGGGCTTTTCGCAACGTTGTTCGAGGATACTTTTTGGGATCTAGCTTGGACAAATTAACCTGCACTGCCAAAGTACCCGGCGATGCCGAATTTTGGAACGTACATCTCGCAGCACGACCACAAGTACGGCTATTTTCGAACCGCAATTTCGAAAACTATAAAATTGTTTTTCGATTACAGGTTAATTTGCGTTCCATCGGACGCAAACGTTTTGCTCATCTGTCTGAAAACTTAGACGAGATTCACGTGGACGCCAATATTCCCTGGGGAGAAGACACGCTGTTCACGTTGGAATTCCGTGCTGACGAATCGGGAAAATACGCACTTCATACTTGCAATAATAAATATCTTTCTTCTGGAGGTATTCCGAACTCGTCCGTTACATAAAGCTAGAAAAACTAAATGGGTTTAAATTTTTTTGTTGTGTAGGAAAGCTCGTCGAAACCTGTAATAAAGACTGTCTCTTCACTGCCGAATATCATAGCGGACAATTGGCTTTGCGGGATCGAAGTGGAGCATACCTAAGTCCGATCGGATCTAAAGCTGTTTTGAAGACTCGTTCTAATACCGTCACCAAGGACGAACTTTTTTCATTGGAAGATTCGCTACCTCAAGCCAGTTTTGTTGCAGCGTTAAATATACGATACGTCTCCGTCAAGCAAGGTAGGTAATTTTTTCTCTGAACAGTTATATTTGCTATAAAAGCAATTACGGCGTGAGTCGTTGGAGAGAGAAGTAAAACTCAACGGTCTGGGTATTTCAAATAAAATAAGGGCGGTCTCGCTGAGCAATGCTGTCTGTTGTTAACAGGGCCGTATTTACGGGGGGGGGGGGTTAGGGGTTAGAACCCCTCTCGAAATTACTGGAAGTCCGCCTGCAATCGTAAAAAAATCAGAAAAAACAAAAACAATCTTTACAACTAATAAAAAAAACATTAAACTTGAAGTATTAAAAACAAATTAAAACTAAAGATATTTCTAATAAACTAAATCCCAAATTAAAAAATCGGAAATTCGTATTAATATCCGGCGATTGGCGACACTGGATTGAATACACCTACTACTAAATTGCAAAAATATAAAAACCGAAGATGAAGAATATAAAAAAGCCTTATATATTTACAGTACTGTGTAAAAGTCTGCGGCTCCTTAATTAATACTGTTAGTTAATACTCCTATTAATTAATTTTCGATTTTTTAAAAAATAATTATATTGAAATAAATGAAATAGATATTTTATCTTAATGCTTACTATTATGGTAAAAATTTTAATTTGCTATAAATTGTTTGAACCAAAAATTTTAAAAGAAAAATAAATTTTATGACCATCATCGGCAACATAGCTTAAAATAACACTTCCGCAATAAATTAGAGTGGGCATTGCAAACCCATAAATTGTCTTATATTTTGGTGTAATTTAGTTCTTCGTTTGGACAGCATTATTTACCATCCGTAAAATAAGAATTTAGTTTGTGATTTTTATTAAATTAAAAAGTTTTATTTAAAGAGGGTTTTTTACAAAAGAGTTTAAAATTAAAATATGAATAAGTTTAAACTTATTAAAAATATCGTAGTAAACAAAACTTTTAAAATGGCACAAACAAAATTTTATCCGCGATGCCCCCCAGAAGTCAACCTGTAATCAAAATTTGTCGCTTCCTCAACAAATTATTTTCAACCATTAAATAAAGTTTACAAAAATCAAAATTTTCTTTGAATATCGAACTTAAAGAAAAATCGCTCAAAAAAATAATTACTTTAATTAAATAAACAATCTTCTCACAAAATTTCAACTTTTTTGCGGTCACTTTCGACCAAAATACTTTTAAACAAAATTTTCCAATAACAATACTCAAAAATAAAATCTTAATTGCAAAAATACTTGCACAAAATTATACTCAAAAAATCAGCGGAGCAAAATCTAGGCCTTCGTCCTTTCCGCCATCTTGGCAAAAAAAACCTCTCTCTACTAATTTTTCTGCAAACATTAAATTTCAAAAATTAATATAACAAAATTTAAATTTAAAAAAATTACCAAAATTGCATTTATTTTGCCAATTTTAGCATGACTGACGGTTTAAGTTGGGACTTAAATTTTTTTAGTTAGGTATTTATTTATCGAGTTCCTTCTATTTTTTATTTTATATTTATTTTTTATTGTAGTTTTTTTTTATTTTTTAAATATGTTGTACTTAAATACTTTTATTTTTTGTTTTGAATTTTAGTTTCCTTTGTATTTTAATAACTTAGCTGTTTATTTTTTAATATTTCTAACTCCTCCCCCCCTCCGAAATTCTAGTCTAAATACGGCCCTGGTTGTTAATTAAATTTAAAAGAAACATTTTTAGTGTTCGGGTATTGCACTTGCACTGAGATTATATTTTCATTAGTCTATAACGTCGAGCGAGTTAATTACCTATGGTTGAATACTTTTAACATAAAATATAATAAATATTACATAGGTGCATGTCTCGGCATGCTAAATGCTTACTTATTTTGTTTTATATGTAACGGAAATCCGTTTATTGCATGCTTCCTCGAAGCAATTGCAAATTATTTACAATTTTAACATTTTTCAACATACCTATACTTAAAAGTACAATTAAATACTCGTTAATACTATTAATCGTTAACCGTTTGGATCTTTTCGTATAATTTGTCATACATTCTTGCAAAGTAAATCACAATAATTGAATTTTGTATTGCAGTTAATTTGGAAATTTGTCACTTTCGATCCCTGCAATGAAATCGATGAAATAATGAGTTACGTGTAAAGTCCACATAACTATAATTTGTTTTATATTCGCAATTTTCCTGTAAACATTTTGCAATTAATCATGACAATAAAGACAAGGAAGTTTTATCGTCGTATTAAATTGCACAACAAAAAAAGTTGTGTAATTATATTATTATCTAGAATGAAAACAATCGAGAAGTCCGTGCTTGATATGTACATACTTTTTTTTTTAATAAATTACCGTTTACATTAATTGCTTGCTCTTCTTTTTCAATAAATAAGACGTTACACTTTTTTTTTATATAAACGATTCCCGATTACCTCGATGTCGCCTCGCCCCGCCTAACCGTTCAGATATGTTTATATAAATTTATATATTCAACGATAATATTTTATTTCTTTGGAACAAAATAAACCATAAAATATACTCCTTCGAAATACATACGTCTTTGAAAAGCGTTTAATGATTGCCCATGGGGGAAAATAACGCAAGCAATAAATCAATAATAGCTGCTCTAGAGACTGAACTTGTAAATTAGCCCGATACTAGATTTCATTATTCTCTCGCAAACAAATCTTACTTTATGATGTGTGCTGATCGTTATTACGGATGAATTTTTATTCTTATGGAGATGTAGAAGTATAATCCTTCGGAGTCGTACAGATGTCTAGGTAGACAAACGAGTTTCTAAAATATCATAGCTGCACTTGGATTTTCTGAATTAGAAAATGTGAACAAGTTCAACGTTCCATTTTGTAAACGTCAATAATAATTGCCATTTGAAGTTTGCCAAAATAAATCAAAAATCCTATATAATACTTCGTTCGTGTTACGCAACAGGGATCCAACTCACGTTACATAAATTTGAGAAAAAAGCATCGTTTGGGTGTTTTTTAATACTTTTTTTGCAAACTGGCTGTTAATTTTTCCCCCTTTTTACAAATGCAAAATTTAAAAATATGATAAATTCTTATTCATAAAATCGATGAAATTCCATACAATGATCAAAAATTCGTTGTATTTATAAATTTGTTCATTGCATTTATGAACTTTTCATAAATAAATAAATTCATTGATTCGCAGTATGATTTTTTGCTTAATCTTTAATTCTACAATAAAGAAGGCATTAAAATGTATTTTTCTAGTTTCCAAAATTAAAAAAGAAAAACTATAATTTTAAAATGCAGCTGTCCGCTTATCAACAAATTTCGTCGTTTTTCTAATAATTAAATTAAAGACTCATCGAATTTAAAAATTTCCTTATGAAATTCTGATAGTTTATAGCGGAAATTACAAATATAATCATTAAAATTGATGGATCATCCAAAAATTCGGCTAAAAACCCAAAAAATCGAAAAAATTTAAATTAGTTAATGAATTAGCTGTTTTCATAAGGTTAGCACCGCCCATAACGTGTCTTTATATTATATAAGTGTTGAACATAATTTTGTAATTTATAAGTTACTACCAAAGCTGTTCAGTCAAACACATATTAACATTGCATTAAAAACATCTTTGAACTCGAAAATCGCGAGTCTAGAATGGCAGAAATCTGTTTTTAAATTAAATTTGGCTATTATTAACCTAACTCAATTTAAAATTTGGCGGAGGATGCTAGCTTAATTAGCCCCTAGGACGACTCTTACTTTGGAACCGCAAGTTCTATTCTCAATCCGGGCTTAAAATTTAGTTGGTCTGTCCTCTGTCGTGGTTCGATTCCACGTTAAGTCGTATGTCCCTTTGAAGAGTTCCACTTTCGCAAAATTTGTTGCCAACCTCCCTTTACGTTACACCACTCTATGTAATTAGCTGCTGGCTGTTGTGTCTAAGGCTAATAGAAAATAAAAAAAAATAATTAAATTTTTGATATGCTGTTAACAGTTGTATAGCTAGCAGATAATTGCGGCAAGCTCTGCTTATTAAATCGAATCGAGGTCTAATTGGGATACCACCGCATTTGTAGTGTACTCCCTGTCTTGTTTTTCAAACTTTGTTGTCGTTTTTTAATTCAGGACCGTACCCTATTTGCCGGCGATCTTTGAAATTATACAATTTTTTGCCACAAATCCTTTTTGGGCGTTTGGGGTAGGAGCCTTGGCCCTGCTGTAGACACCGGTCTTGGGATTTGCGGCTTGTGGTGGTGTTTACGCGGCGCGGAACCGTTTTTGTCGTAGTTACGCAAAAGAACCGGCCGCGTTTCACCCTCTCTTATTAAATTGTACTGTGTATTTTGTTTATTTTTGGTGGAAAAGTCTATCGGTACATCGATAACTATCTCCAATTGCGTTTCAGCAATCTCGAACGTTCACGGGGTGTTCAGTTGGCTTGGGGGAGGGGGGGGGGGCGATGGAACTCGCTCGGCATACCTGACCCATCCAGTTGAGCACTTTGCCAACTTTCATTGGTCCGACCTCCAGTGGTAGGTTTTGTCCTGTAATTAAAACTTGTTAATAGTTTAGTCGTCATCGGAGATAGGAGACTGCAGGATCGATTTCGGTTTCTTATACCTCAGGTGGTGGTATAACCCGTGGTAAAACCCAGGTGGGTTTTCGGAGTCCACCGCTATATCGTAGAATTTTTTCGTTATATTTCAAATAAATTCTTCGATGGAATCGATATCGCTGTCCTCCTGCAGTCTTTTATTGCTTACATACCAGTAAGCTTTTATGGCCCTCCTCACTGCTATGTTTTGCACAACCTGGATCCTCTTCATTTGGTTTGCGGAGGCAAACCCCCAGGCAGGCGCTGCATAGGTGAGGATAGGTCTTACTATTGTTTTGACCAGCGTCAGTCCATTTTTGACGCTGATTTTGCTGAATTTATTTAGCAGGGGCACCAGCGCGGCCATGGCGCCCCTTGCCTTTGTACTTACCTGCTTGATGTGCTGATTCCATCGCAGACTCTTGTCCAGTGTCACCCCCAGGTATTTGGAGGTGTCGTTCCACGGTATCTCTTCACCGAACATTTTGAGTTTTGCCTGCGGAAATCTGTGGGGGTTTGTTAAAGCTGTTGATCTGGTGAAATAGGTGGCCGTGCTTTTGCTTGGGTTTATCCCGATGCGCCAGGTACGGCACCACTTCTCCAGATCGTCCAGTGCGGCCTGTAATTTGACTATTATATGTTTGGGTCTCTGCGAGCTCACGAAGTACGCGGTGTCTTCCTCATACAGCATGAGCTACGCAGAGGGTGTCGTGTAGGTTTGTTCCGGTATTGGCACATCTTTCGCGTAAAAGATGTACAGGGTTGGAGCCAGGATTGATCCCTGCGGGACTCCAGCCCGTCCGCTTATTAAAACACATTGCTGCACCTATTCTACTATTTTTTGACAATCAACTGGCCCGGAATTACAAACAAAAACATTATAATTCGTAAAATAATAGTTTAAATGAGGGTCAGTAATAAACAATAAAATTGTGCGACATTTCGAGTTTTTATTATCTTATATAGATTGGAGATTAAAAAACTTACATAATTAATAAAATTGAAAAAATAACAAAATATAAGTAATAAAACAAAAAATATAAAAATACAGAAAAACAATTTAAATAAAATTTTCGAAAACAAACAAAAATTTTAAATTTTCTTAAAATTTAGAAAATTACTTACGGAGTGAGCCCTCCCCTTCCATCCCAGTATATAAAAAAAACACCCCTAGATTTAATTGTCCAATCAAAAGTTTACAATTAAATTTACCAGTCTGTCGTGTATTTTAAATTAAAATTAAAATTTATTCAAAATCAGCTAAATTATTAATTTTTTAAAGAAAGCAAAACAAATAATTCTTCATAAATTTCAAATTTTCAATCAAAATATATTAAATTTTTTTTATAAATAAACAAGTTAAATGTTTATTTAATTATTCAAATAAGCGCTCTAAACCCATTATGTATGTTATATTTTTTTTGACATCCATCTAACTTGGTCATTCCATCTTTTAAACGTCTACGATTTTTTCAGTGAAAATCACCACTCTCGCAGATATTTTGTTTTTGTCCAATTTTCCGATTAATTTTCAAACCATTTATTTTTATTGTTTTCTATTTTTATTCTTTCAATTTTTAAATATTTGTCGGCAGCAAACTTGTTGTTTCTTTTGAATCTTCTATTATTTATTGTATTTTTAAAGCCCTTGTGTTATTTTACAAAGTTTTCCTGGATCATCTCATCGCTGGTACAACAAATTTTCTCTATAATTATTTCGTTTATTTTTACATCGATTTCTCCAATGCTGTTTTCTTCCATATCATTTGTTACATTTTTTGTAGCTTCTGTATCTTTTTATTACATAAATTATTGTATTGTTTTTCGATTTTTTCTATAAGTTTTTTTTTCAAAATTTTCTAATTTTTCTTTGGTTGCATCAATTTTTTTAATAGAACTGTTTTTTATATTTTCCAAAATTTATTTAATGGTTTTTCGGAAAAATACAAATTTCAAACAATTTTTATCCGTGTCAAGTTTATAAATCGTAAAATGGGAAAGTTAAATTTATACAATACCGGTATGCTGCTGTGTGGCTACCAACAAATTTCTTCGTTGCTCCAAAAATTAAATCAAATACTAGACGAAATTTTAGCGTCTAATTTCTATTTAAATTAACTATAATTTCTTTATCTTAGAAAACATAAACTACTGCTTCCGTTTTCTTATCTTCTCAAAATCATTAAATCACACTAAAATTATTATTTATTTAATTATAAACTCAAACTAAAATTTTTAATTAATTTTCATGGCTCATAAAATTGGAATTATCCGTCGGTTATCTTTCGGAAAATTTTCAAAATGAAATAAAAGTAAAAAATTTTTCTTAACAAAAAAATTAAAAAAATTACTCTGTATATAAAAAGAATGCGACGATATAATTTCTGGCATTTCACAGCAATGCGACATTTGGAATAAATCCACGATTTTTCATTAATTTCTTATTGTTTGTATGTCAATAATTTATTATTTAAAAAATAAAAATTCATAATTTTTATAAATGAAGATGATAATGGATTTTTATTTAAAAAAGTAACGTTTTTTAATTACTTACTTATCTCACTGTTTTTAAAAGTAATTTCCGCAGGAAGTGGTTATAGATAAAAGTAATCTATTTGTGCATTTTTAAACCAATATCTATATTTTAAAATTAAAAATTCAAGGGGAAGTAAACAGAATTTCCAATGACGATAACCTTTGCAAATAAAATTTCGCTAGACAACGGCTTGTAAAGTGTATTGATTATAATCCAAAACATTCAGATTGTTGGGGTAAAACACCCCAGGACTACCTCAAATAGCATTTAGCACCCCCGCATCTTGAAGAGCAGTTCAAACAGCTAAAATATTATTTAACGTTGCGGAAACTGTATTATTTTTTATTTACGATTCTTTAATTTTTGACTTATTACAATAATAAATTTTAATTTTTTACTGTGGTGGTTAATTACGCTGTGCTAATCGAAATCAATATAAAAATTAAATGTCTTTTGATTACATCGAAATAAAATTTTATTGCAATTATAAACCGTACCAATTCGATCAAATTTCAATCATTTAAATCAAAAATGGAATCGGTTACTCAACAAGTTTTTAATTATGCCCTCCCGTTTTGTCATAATTATTTTTGGGAAAAATTATTGCCAATTTCTGCTCGCCAATATAGTTCACGAAATTTAAATTCAAAAACCATGTGGTCTTAGTTAGCTTGTAAAAAATCTAATATGTTATTTAGACCATTTGGTGTCTGTTATTCTTTTATATGACCCTCGTCAGTTGCATATAAAAACCAATACAAAAACCACACTTGAAATACAAAGCTAGACCAAAGTGGAGGCGTCAGACAAAATATTTAAATTTTTTATGTCTTTGTCTCATGCATTTATTTACGCAGGGGATTTAAATAAAAAAAAACAGCGATGCGGGTGTGGTGCCACTAGCACAGTCGGACGTAGTTCGAATCCAAAAATAACTTGGTGAAAAATGTTCTTTGTTGAGGAAAAAGCATAAATAGCAAATATAAATTTTTTTATCGTTTCGAAAGCCTTTCAGTTAAAATTTTTCGAAAATCTGGTTTGTTGATATGATTTGAATTTTATGACGGTTTAACGAGCGACAATAAATATTATATGCTGCCCATCTGGCGCAAAGTACTTACAAAAACAAGATTTAAATGAAACAACACCGTTAAGTTATGAATGCAAGTTCTATTCTTTTTTTTGCAGGTGTGGATTTAACTGCCAACCAAGATGAAATTTCTGATCACGAAACGTTTCAATTGGAATTTGACTGGAACACAAAAAGATGGTACATTCGCACCATGCAAGACAGATACTGGACCCTCGAAACCGGCGGTGGAATTCAAGCTGCAGGAGATAAAAAGTAAAAGCTTGCCGCACAACTAATTTCCGTTTTATACAGCGACATTTTTTATAGGTCCTCGAATGCTTTATTCGATTTAATTTGGCAAGGAGACGGTTCCGTCGCGTTTCGAGCAAATAATGGAAAATATGTGATCACAAAACGTTCGGGTCATTTGTACGCCACTGCCGATGTTATCGACGAAAATTGCAAATACTTTTTCTATCTCATTAATCGTCCAATTTTGGTATTAAAATCCGAGCAAGGTTTTGTAGGGTACAAATCCGCAAGTAGTCCAAAGTTGGAATGCAACAAAGCAACATACGAAACGATCCAAGTTGAAAGGGCCGAAAAAGGAGTGATATACTTTAAAGGTGAGTCCGATACAAGTTTCCGATAAAATGTTTCTCAACATCTTTGCTTTAGGTCAAAATGGCAAATATTGGCATTGCGATGCAGAAGGAATTACTGCAGATTCGGACGTGCCCGAAGGATTTTACTTAGAATTACGGGAACCCACCCGTCTCAGTATTAAATCGGTAAGCGGTAGTTACTTGACTGCCAGTAAAAATGGATCATTCCGTCTGGGCGAATCCTCCTTTGAAAATGCCACCCAATGGGAATACTAAACTGATACCTCCTCGCTTTAAATTTAGTTTTGATGAGATTTTTTTACATAATAAATTGTTAAAATTATTTATTTTAGGTGGCTTATTATTTTATCGTAATTTTTTTGAAAAAAAATTTAATTATTGTGATGTCGAACTAAATTAGATGTAGCTGGTTATTTTTGTATACGAATAACTGATTTTTCATAGATTTATTTTATTTATATAACTATTAAATAATAATTTAAAAATGTTTATTTATTGAAGTGTTTTTTTATATCAAGATTTAGCAGTAAATTTTACTCCTGTCCATACAACATACGAAATGTTGCTTTTTGTATTATCCCATGTACCTAGATATAACTTTTGATACTTATAATAATATAAAAAGGTTTTTCGATATTATTAACATTAAAATTTACACCCGGAAAGCAATACTTCCGATTACTCTTGTTCGACAATTTATTTATTAGTCCGCAAGAAATTTAAAGTCAACACAAGCAAGTGCCTCCTTTACGAAAGTCCAATTTTTTACAAAACTTGTTACCTCTACCTAGCTAAAACAACATGAAATCTTATAATCGGAAGTATTTTGGCTCTAATATCATCGATACACACTTGAAACTCAACAAAAGGCTGAAACGTTTTTCATAACTTTTATATGTTTATAATGTTTTATACTTTGTAAATATTTTATGTCATAAGTGTGTACAATATGCTCTTCCACATTCAATAATTTTTTATCATTGCGTGTGGAAGAATTGAGCAAAAACTGAAAATGTTAAATTTTTTTACATTTTTACGTTGCATATCTTAATACTTAAAATGCTACTTCTTGTAGATATGTATGGGTGTCGTGTTTACTATTACAATAGGTATATGTTGTATTCTAGAAGCTTGAAAATATTCAACAATGCATCTTTTATTATAAAAATATGTGTAAGATGTGAGAATCAATAAATATTTACCTCAGAATAATTCTTCATTTTTTTTATTAAATCAGAATCTTCTCAACCGAAAGTGATGGTTCTCATAAAACTTAGGTATACGAGATACCTAAATTCCTAGGTCAAAGGCTCTCCGAGTTTCTCTTTTTTTACTCGTAAAATAAAAGACCACTTTTAATTCTTGTATCATAAATAACTGTTATTGACAGTAACAGCCCTGAGCCGAGGGAAAAATTGGAAAATACGAACTTTCACGACGAAAAATTTTTTCAAAACTTCACGACGGCGGAGCGTAGCGGAGCCGAGGGAAGTTCAAAAAATTTTTCGAGGGAAAGTTATTTTCTAAAATTTTCCGTCGGTATAGGGCTGTTTTAGCAATAACAACGCGAGAACCATCAATTACGCGTTTCCGAAGATTGCCGAAGGGCGTTCAACAAAAGTAAAATCCAATATGGCTAACACGAGGGTTGTTATTTTTCTTACAAATTTGCAATCGAAGCTTCCTTAAGTGCTCTGGTAAAAAAAATTGTTTTTCAAATGTATGCAAAAACACAAATTTTAGTATGCACACAAAAAAAATTTCAAAAAATCATATCAAGAATGGCACACAGACACAACTAATGGGGGTCTCGCCCACCGAAATTAATTGACTAAAGCAGTGCCGGTGACTTGAAAAGAAGAGGAAAAGTCATCCATATGAATTTAAAATTTAAAAAATATTAAAAAAATAAATTCCAATAAATAATTAAAAATAAATTTGCTTAGAAAATTTCCATTATTTTTTGAAGTAAATAGCATACAAAATTTGCCACATACACACAGACATTTTTTGAAAATGATGATTTTCGTCTAAATTCTACAAAATATCAACATTTTTTTTACATGCTTTTGTACTTTAATTTTTTTTATTAATAATAATAAATCAACAACAGATTATCCAATAAAATAAAAATTTTTTTTCATAAATGCGCTTGTAAGCATCCACCCTAGCATCGAAGAGAAATTCTCTTATTGAATGTAGAAATTGATTTTTTTTCATACTATTAAAGTAGTTAAATACCAATTACGTAAGGACAATTTTTAAAATTTTTAATTTCACTCTCCCCCATGTAAGGGTTCGTAAAGTTTTAGTAGATCCCCTTCTGCCATTACGTAAGGATTAGATTTTATAAACCGCTCACCGCCCTCAGGATTTAATATTCATTTCAAAAAAAATTTATTAAATAGTTTCAAATTTATTTTTCCTTAAAAAATGAAAAAAAAAAGAACAAAACGTAAATATTAATTTAACACAAAAATAAACATAATTAATATTCATATTTGTTGTATTTGTGGAAACAAAGACTATCGGAAGGTAATCGGTGCCTACCATCGGTAAGTAGGAAAGATAAGGTATTTGCACAATTACTACGTAATACTTTTTTATTGTGATTATCAAATAGAAAATTATAAAAAAAAATTTTAAAAATAAAAAAATTATATTTTTAAGTTTCCATGTTCCGATTTCAACCAAAATTTAATCAGCTCTAAGTTTCCATATTATACTAAATACGAAATTTGGTTAAAAAGTTCCTATTAATTTTTGAGGTAAAACACAAACAAAATTTTTTAAAACAAATTCTCTGACTTTTTATAAATTTATAATTTTGAAACTTTCTTTTAATTTTTGGTTTCAAAAAAATTTACTGTTGCAAAAAGTTATAATTTTCCTACCTTTTTTCGCAAAATATTGAACTTATGTTAAAAAATTTCGGATAAATTTCAAATTTTTAAGATTATATTTTACCCAATTTTGACTTTTTTACCGACAGCAAAGTAAAACTACAATAAAATAAATCTAAATCTGTGAATTGTTATACAATCTTTTTGACTTTCCCTCGTATATTTACTGTTCGAAAATTCCTAACCTATAATATAAACGTCAAAATTAAAATGTTTTGATATTTGTGATTTAATTTTAATATTTTTAGATTTTTTGAATTAATTTAGTGTGTAATCGGCGTTAGCTAAAATGAGTATGTTTGCGGAACGTAAGGTAGAAATAGAAAGCAAATTAGAAAAGGTGATTATCTACCGCCCCCTGAAGTCATCAGAAATATTTTGTTTTCATTTCAGGAACAATCTAACTTGGATTTATTGAAAGAGAGAATTGCTAAAAGTTCTCAGATAGCTAAAAGTATTGATGGCATTTTAAATACTTTCGAGGAACGACTGTCTAGATTGGAAGACACCATTTTACCGGTGTATAACGAAACAGAAAATTTACAAAAGTGTCAATTAAGTATCCTTTTGATGAAACATTTCTTTTATTGAATGGCCATTATTTTACTTAACTTCCAATAGACATCGAACGAACTCTGCAAGCTTTAGACAACGTAATTAGTTATTACGAAGTGTCATCTGCAGTCGAAGATGTCATTGAAAAAGGACCAGGAAGTGAGGATGGGGTCGAACTAGACTTTTACCTACAGTCTCTTAACAGATTAGCATTAGCACAAAAATACTTTGAAATTCACATCCCTCAAAGTGTCGAAGTAGACAATGTGGTATGTTTTCTGCTTGCTCTACTTTTGTCATTAAATACCTATATTTTTAATTTAGACTACCTTATTTAATAAAGGGAGCGATAAACTAAATACCAAGTTTAAAGCAATATTAGATAAGCATAATAAGCCAATGCTGCCGGTTGTTCTATTAAACTTAATTAATAACGATGAAGGTAATGCTGTCTAAACTTGATTTATCTACATTTTAAATGTATTTTTAATTTGCAGATACCTCAAATGAAGATGTTCCTTCAACTCCGCTTCTTATTTCTGAAGTTACGAAAAATGACTTAATTCGAATGGCTTCTTGGTTATTAGAAAACGGCCGAGATGAATACTTGACTGTTTATGGTAAGATGAGAGGTGGTGTCTTACAGCGTTCTTTGACTCTATTGCGAAATCATCAGCGTTCTGTTAGTGGTGGAAGTGTTCACGGCACCGCTGGATCGCCCATGCTGGTAACACTTTTAAAATACACGTATTTCTGTTTATTTTATTCTATTTTTATTAAAATTAGAAACCTAAGTTTCAAAATAGACACGAACCATCGAGAAAACCTTCTACGAGACGTCTTCATCAAGTTTTTGAAAAAAAAGCAAATAGGATGCTTTTAAGAGCTTCGCAGACCCTAGAACATTCGACTGGATTATCGTTGGGAACACGTAGAGCGTCGTCTTATCTAGGTGATTAAACTTTTAGTTTATTTTTCACAAATTTTATATAATTTTTGTTTAGAAACACCTTACAATGGAGAAGAAGTTGATAGCGAACAAGAAATGGAAAACTACTTGGTGTGCGTTGTTGCTGTCCACAAACTGATGCAAATAGAGCAGTCGCTTATGAAGGACATTATTGCTTCTACTCATCAGCCTCGAGTTTTTGAGTTAATCGTTAGGGAAGCTATGGATACGATTGTGCAAGATGGAGAAGTAATTTTTTTTATTTTATAAACAACTTTATTATGAATATTTTTCATTAGAATATAGCAGCTAGGGCTAAACGATGCATTAGTCGACATGATTTTGGTGCCGTTTTAGTCATCTTTCCGATTCTGAAACAATTGCTTGCATTAAAGCCAGATTTTGAACGAACCATCGAAGATTGTAATCCCACAGTTCGATTAAAATTTGATTCGATTCTCATTACCTTACATGCTACTGTAAGTGAATACAAATTTTATTCAACTTTTATATGAACTAAATTGAAACATTCTTTAGGGAGCAAAAGCGTTAGAGGATTTTATTGAAAGTTTACGTTTAGATTCAGTAACTCAGTTACCTAAAGATGGCACGGTGCACGAATTAACCAGTAACGTTCTAATGTTTCTCGAATCACTGTTAGAGTACACCAGCACTTTGGGTCGAGTTTTATCTGAAGATCCTAGCTATAATTTACAATTAGACAAACTTAAGGTTAATAATAAGAACAAAGCGCTTCTTGGATTGTACATTAGTAAATTTTTGCAAATTTAAACCAAACAATTTAATTATATAAGTTTTTTCAGAAAAAGTTTTGGTGCAATTAAATCATACGTTGCTAAGTAAAAGTGAACAATACAGTGACACTGCACTGAAAGCCATTTTTAGATTGAACAATAATAATTACGTTTTGAAATCTTTACAACGCAGTCACCTCTTGGAGTTGTATCAAATTTCCGAACCAAAGTGCGAACATTATTATTGCACTTCCATACAAGAGCACAAGAAATCATATTCGTTTAGCTGGATAAAATTATTAAATTACATTTGGAGTGGAGATGATTCGCCCGTTAATTTAGTGCATGGCGATAAATTAAGGGACAAGGACAGAGCACTCATAAAAGAACGTTTTGCAGTAAGTCAGCTATTGTCTTGTAAAATTTAAATATTACTTGTAATTTTTGCTTTAGGGTTTCAATAAAGAATTGGAAGATATAGCAAAAATTCAAAGAAGTTACTCCATACCAGATGTAGAGTTACGTGAAAGTATAAAAAGAGACAATAAGGAATACATCATACCAAAATATCACGCATTTTATGAGTTGTAAGTAATTTACTTAATTGAAGAACGCAACTAAATCTTTTCTTTGTTTTAGGTATTCTAACATACAATTTTCTAAAAATATGGACAAGTATGTAAAATATAAACCTGACGAAGTGTCTGCTATAATCGATCGACTCTTTGATGTCGCCGCTTAAATTTAAAATTAATGTATATTATTTTTTGTCATAAATTCTATTATAAATTTTTAATAATAAATATATTTTATTGAACTTGATTCTCCTCCTTATGTCCCTCAGAATCCCACTGTTGCTACCTACTAATTAGTTTATAATTTTGCTAGATTTTAAACAATTCTACATTTGAGTTAGTACTTTTTTAATTTTTGAAAAATTCATTTGGAATATGAAATGTTTCTTTACTGCATCCCATAGTTACTACTCCTTTACACCTTTTAGGTGATGATAATTTATTACCGATGAGAGATATTTCTAAAAAAAAAGTTTTTTTAACAATATGCCCCCTTTTTTTAAATTTTTACTTTCAAACCACTATAGCATTGGAATTATTATTAATTTTTTAATTGATTTTTTATTATTAATTAACTAATAGGTAAAAACTAAAAAGGAAAATAAGTTTATCCTAGTTCTTGTGTGTCATGCTGTATTTAAATTTTCTCCAAACTTATTGAACTCGGGGCGCAAAACTCCCTAGATATTAATGTTCGTTGCGTTTTGGCGGTTAGGTTACCGTTGTTGCGTTCAGAAGTTCACTAATAAGACGGTTTTTTTATCTTGCACATCTAAGTTTTATAATTATCATTTTTCATATTTTGTAAATATGCCACCTAAACGTAAAGCAAATGTAAGTAATTGTATTATTATTTTGCTAAAATTAATACGTTTATTACAAAATTTTTACATTGACCCGTCATTTATAGAAGCCGACAGAAGAGCCTGTAGATGCAGGTCTAAAGAAAAAACGCATCGACAAAGAAGAATTCGATGGCGAGGAGGGTGATGATATTGAAGTCAAACCGACTGAAAATGTAAAACCCAAACGTGGTGGAAAGGCGGCAGAACAAAAACCGGCTCCGGCGGTTGAGAATAAAAGTCGAGTTAAAGGCAAAGCCGCAGTCGCCAAAAGTTCAAAAAAGGATCCCAAGGATACAGTTAAATCCAATCTTGATGAAGAAGAATCCGATTCGTCTGTTGAATCAAAAAAAGATGCACCTGTAAAATTGGCCAAAAAGAACGAAAAGAAAGTTCCCGCGCCTGACAACAAACGAAAAGCTCGTGGTAACGAAGGACCATCAGCGAAAGCTACAAAGCTTGAAAAGGAAGTTTCGCCCGGTATTGAAGAAGATGAAGACGACGAGGTTCCAGCTAGTTCAGCGAAATCTTCTAAACCCGTTCCAAAAGGTAAAGGTCGTGGTGCCAAGGCAACTCAATCAAAAGCTAAAGTTACCAAAAAGAACGAGGATATCGTAGAAGTAGTTCCAGAAGACGAATCCGAATTAAGTCCAGTTGAAGAAGAACCCAAGAAAAAACCGGCAGCTACCAAAGGCAGTAAGAAGATGATTCCAGAAGTGATCGAAGACGAAGAAATGGAACCTCATGATTCATCAGAGGATGAATTACAGAAAAAAGCTACTACTGCAAAGGTTACTAAGAAAAATGCTAAAAAACAACCAGAAGAAGTCGAACCCGAAGATGTATCTTCAGACGAATCAAAAAAGAAAGCTCCAGTTTCAAAACGCGGAAAAAGGAATGTTAAAAAGGATGCTATCCAAAAAGATGAAAGTGAACCTGAAGACGATGCTGCTTCTGGCGACTCGAAGAAAACAGCTTCTGCTGAGAAAGCACCAAGTAAGGAAGTTATCCAAGAAGAGGGCAGCGAACCAGAGGATGTTTCATCTGATGATTCTAAGAAAGTGGCCGCTACCAAGGGAGTTAAAAGGAATGTCAAAAAGGAAGCCGGAACTGCTACCGCAACACGAGGTCGACCTGGAAAGACAGCTGACAAGAAACTAAATCCTACCGAGACATCCTACGAAACATTAGATTTTTCATCCAATAAGAAAAACAAAGCCGGAGATGTTCATAACTTGCGTATTGCTAGTTGGAATATTGGTGGCATTAAATCATGGGTTAAGAAAGATGGTCTGAAGTATGTACTTCAGGAGAAACCTGATATATTTTGCATTCAAGACACTAAATGTAATTCCGAGAATTTCCCAGCAGAAATTGAGGAAATTGAAGGCTATAAGTTTTACTGGCATGCTAGTTCAAAGCAGGGTTATGCTGGTGTAAGCTTATGGTCTCGGATTGAACCTATTGAAATTCAATATGGCATTGGTAATGAAGAACAAGATGAAGATGGTCGCTGCATTACTGCTGAATTTGAAAAATACTATGTCGTGTGCGTTTATGTTCCTAATTCTGGTAAGTAAATCACAATCTATTCTTTCTATCGTCAATAAATTTTTTTTGTATTTGGTAAGGGTTACAAATTTTAATAAGTAGCTATTATAATATAAAAAAAGGTGTTTGATCTTTTGTTGATGATTCAGTTAACTATTTGGTCAAATTCAAAATGGAAGACTTTTTGCTATCATGAATCATGTTTGCTTCAGTTTTACTTTACGTTACTGAGGACTTTTTCATTTGATTTTGCTTTATATGTTCACACGCACTTATTCGGAGATTTAATATGATACCGATGCTATCGGTAAAGCTTTTGTTACTTTAAGAGCCCTTGCAGACTTTCTATCGGCTGATAGTTTGATCGATTTCTTAATCAGTATGAAGGTATATACAAGTGTGCAAATTATAACGATTCGGTATCAGCCGATAAAAAAGTTTGATGGGCTATACGATTGCCTTCAAACTATCAGCCAACTGCTAAATCAGTATGACGCTTTTCCATGTGCGCACACACAACAATTGTTTAGTCAGTTGATTCGGCCGATAGTTCAGTTCGCTCTGAGCTTTGGCATCGGTTGGTTGGTCGTACATATTTTTTTTTTATAATGGCGTTGCTGAATTTTCAATCGCTGATTGTCCAAACGTCGATCATGAATTTGATGAAAGAAGTTGAAAAAAGACCTGCAATTTATAAAAAAAGCTTAAAAGACTACTCATACGTGAATGTGAAGAAAAAATGGGAGGAAGTTTGCTTTCTCTGCTCAATCGTTCAATCATTCCTCTACAGGTATAGAAAGTCATACATTTGTATCCTCCTTTGCTATTGCTGGTCCAATTAATTTCACAAGTTCATTGAAGCTGGTTATGCTCATTTGATAAAAGGCGAAAAATATTTTTGGGTAATTGAGTAATTTGGAATGCACCGTGTAAAAGTTTCCATTAAATAATTCATCACTGAGGATGGGATGCACCTAATACTCTTGGATTCTTTTCTTAGTTTTCCTCCCCTGTTGTATGAGAGCAATAATAACATTTCTGGACAATATTTTATTAATTTTCATTGTGCGACCGCTTTCTTCAACAGTTGGTTACAAACTAGCAAATCGTTTGAGAATTGTTGACCGACTGTTGGTTAGTTTGCTCACTCATCACTGACAAGACTTTAGTTGACTCAGTGTGCGCACTAGCAATTCAATCCGACCAAACTATCTGCCGATAGAAAGTCTGCGAGGGCTCTAAATAGTATTTAAAAATAGTTTTCTATGAAGTATATTTTTTTTTCGATTCTTTGAAAACCTCGAATTTCTATATCATTTATAGGAAAATAAATCTTTAAATGTACCTGTTTGAACGTAGTCGAAAGCAAAACATTACTGGTTTAAACCAAAAAACAGGGTTAAAAGATTGGGTTTCCTGTAAACAACAAGAATTTCAATTCCTATCCTATTTCGAAGTTTTTTAAAGACCCTTCTTGATTGATAAATAATTTGTATACTCTGCCTAAGATGCACCACGTCTGAGTATTTTTACATCATCTGCAGTTCTACCGTTTCATTTCACATTCTTCTAAATATGGGGCCTGCACAAGTCCAGACCAACCAATAAATGGTTATACAATTTATATGTGGCAGACAAAGTATACTGTCTGAAAATAGGGTACTGCTTAGATGTGTATGCAGTTGAAGAAGAAAAACAGGAGAAAATCTTATGGGCTAGCGGGTGTTGTCATGATATCTTTTTAAACTATTTTGCTTAAAGTATTAAAACCAATTTCTATGTATTGACTACAATTTGCATTCTTCAAGTGTTTGTTTGCCATTACTTTCTTCTTTTGCGCCTTGTAATCTACACTAAAGAAAGGAATTACTTCCATCTAATTTTGTGAAAACTAAAATAGTTTTGAAACAATATTTTAATATATAAATCGGAATTAAATTTAAAAAACAAACAATTCCAAATCTAATCTAGCATTTTCATAATCATGAAAGAATTCTAAGATAAATTATTTATATAAATATAAAAATGCAACTTCAACAATTTCTCACATTCTTACATGTCAATAACTATGTGTTTGTTTATAAAAGCTTCTCTATATTGTGGAATAAAGATAAGGCCAGGTTCAATGTTATCAAATATTTATCATATCTTTTAGACTCCCAAGAGATATTGAGTTAAAAACTATCCGGATTATGCTTTTATCTAAGTATGGGGAATGTTTTTAAAATGTTGAGAATCATGATTGTATTGGAATATTTTTTTAATTAAAAAATATTTACTATTTCAGGCAGAAAATTGGTAACTTTGCCCAAGAGATTAGAATGGAACAAACTGTTCAAGAATTTCATTAAGGAATTGGATGCCAAAAAGCCAGTAATTATTTGCGGTGATTTGAACGTTGCTCACACCGAAATAGATTTGGCAAATCCTAAAACCAACACTAAAAATGCTGGTTTTACACCTGAAGAACGTGAAGGCATGACTGAATTTTTAAACGAAGGATTTATTGATACTTACCGCAATTTTAATCCAGATACTACTGGTGCTTATACTTTCTGGACATACATGTTCAAATCTCGATCTAAAAACATAGGATGGTAAGTAATTCTCAAATTGTTTACTTTCATCCATAAAACACTTATTTTTCAGGAGACTTGATTATTTTGTAGCATCCAATCGTCTGAAAGATAACTTATGTGATAGTCTTATTCGAAGCAGCGTACTTGGATCTGACCATTGTCCAATTGTTTTGTTCGTAAATATTTAAGTACTCTGTATTATTAGTTTGTTTATAATAAGTACTATTTAACTTTTTCTCGTTCTGTGTTTGTTAAATTTTTTTATGTAGTGCTTAAGAATTCCTTTCTTTTTTTGTTTGACGTAATTCGTTTGTCACTTTTTATACTGTAACTTGGGTACTACCGTATTTTGATTTCACGATGTTATTTAGCAAACGTCATAATATCGGTTAATTTAATTTTTGTAATATTGTTGCTTAAAAGTGACTTAAATTTTATGACTTGCGTTGTTTATTTTTGTACCATGTTTATAATAAAATGTGTAAATTAATAAAGAATAAAAGTTTACTGTTATTTGAATTCACAAATTACATTTACAATCTTAGTATTTGATATGTTCACTCGAGAGAAATTTTCCACTTTATAAAATCATTTATCATCTCCGTTTGGTTTTGCTCGACTCACTACTGCTAAATAACAGAAAGCTCCGCATCTAGGGATGGGTTGTGCCGCCAAAAAGGCACCACCATCAGGTGAATTTTGGTAAAGCATTGGTTGACTAGCTTTTCCTATGTTCGACGAGTTTGCCCAAGCATTGTCTGCATCTTCGGCTCCCGTTTCTGCTCCGCCTGGCTAAGTAATTGAAATGGATTTAATTTGTTTCAAGAAAAGATCATAAAATTACCAACAAATGTGCCAAAGCTGGTAGTGCTCCCGAAGGTGGATTGTCCGTAAACGGGGGTTTTAATTCTCCATTTTGAACATTGAGCACTAAATAATACATAAAGTCGTTGCGGAGTTTCATTTCATTTATGGAGTGATTACAAGTTGCTAATTTTCTCATCCATCGCACGGCTCTCTGTCGATCTACCAACAGAAATGTCAAATCGAAAAAATGTGATAATATACATACCATTGAGCGCTTCCAGATTTGCCAGCATGGTCTTGGTGAGAAACATGTTATAATTGCAGTCATAGTTGAGATCTTCTACTACTTCAGTCATAATTTATGTTTTACTAAAAAAATTTATTCGAAATTCCAACACTTGTCAATTTTAATGGTGAAAAACATGGCCTAGTTAATTTTGTTAAAAAATTTTTTTTTAAATAAAAGTAGGCGAGACGAAAGTACAAGGGATGTACAAATAGTAAAAACCATGATGTGAGCTCGGAGTGTGATTCAACTGAAATTTTTCTGATAAGAAAAAACATGTAAAGTTGGTCTTTTTTTGATATTTCTTTTACTATTTTTACAGAAACACTAGGTTGCTGCAAGATAGTCGACTAGGTCAATACTCATAATTATGAGTGTCGATCATTTTACAAGAAATGAGAAAGTTTCAAAATTTCATTTTTTCGGTCTTCTACTTTTTGAAATTTTAAGGCAATTCAAGAATGTTTTACAGGAAGTCTAGGTCGATTCTTCTTGACAAAGAGTACTTTTGTTGATACAAAATATTTATTAAGATATAATTTATTATTTTGTTAATAAAAAATAGTCTACGTATTTATAAATAATTATTTTACACAATTAAAAATTTAAACATAACACAAAACAACGAAGCATTAAATACCACCCCAAGAGTCACGAGGAGCACGATTTCTTCTAGGTGGTGGCAAGGTCTTGCCTGTTCCATCCACAATAGATTTAGTTGATTCCACAGTAACTGTTTCCACAGAAGAAGCTTCGTTTGGTTTAGCTGGTCCATAATGGCTTGACGTACCGAGTGGAGCTTTTGGGGGAGAATAATGAAACGGTGATTCCTGAAACATTTTTATAAAATTACTTCAACATCTCATAGCTTTGATTATCTTACTGGTCTTTCCCTTGGTTGAGATCTAGGAGGAGAATAATGAAATGGAGAAGATTCTCTGGGATAACGAGGCGGTTTTTTGATTTTACTTTTTGCTTTGATTTTTTTCTTTTTTGCTGTATCTCTCAACACGCTGGAGGTAACGCTTACCGAAGCGCTACTCATGGCAGAGGCAGCGCTTTGATTAAAAGTTTCCTTTTCTATATCTTTAGCTGCTTTCACACTCCAAGGATCACCTTTTTTTGATTTTACATTACGTGATCGACCACGTCCAGTTTCATTTTGAGAAAGTTTTTCTTGCAAATTACTATCAACTTCTACACGTAGCTGTTCTTCATTAATAACAATCGACTTGTGAACCGATTCGTTCAGCTCTTCAAGTCTAACAGAAAGTAAATTTTTGAAAATAAATGCATAGCTTAATAGCAATAATGATTTACTGGTTTTGTAAATTAGCCTCCGCAGCTTCTAATTGATTCTTTCGCACTTCTACCATTTCTTCTTGTTGTTTGGATAACACCAATTCTTCACGTTGTTGTTGTTTCAGAATTTTTAAACGATTTTGGAGTTTGCGATTTTCGTCGTTAAGCCTAGTACCTTCGGAACGTAACCATTCGAGTCGATGATAAATTAACTGCCGTCTCTGCATTTCTTCTTCTTCTGGATCGATTTCCTAAAATCCAAAATATAAATTCATTGATATAAAAATTTCTAAACTTTACCTGTCCTGTCGAAATAGGAAACAGTTTATTCAAATAACCAGTTTTATCTTTATAATAAAGATCGAAACTAAAATCTGGTGCGAATTGGTGTATTTCGTCCATGGTTTTCATCATTTGATAGCGAAGAACTTCATATCGTTCCGTGTAAAAGTTTGTCATGTGTGTTTGTTCGTTAGCTAATACATCACTAACATCTTGAGTCATTGTATCGTAAACACGTTTAGCCATTCTCCGAAAAGAAGCCAAATCATCACCCATAACAGATCGCAAAGCATTGCCTTTGGGAAAAAGTAATTTTGATTAATTTTCACTTCAGTTTTATTTTTCAGTTATACCTCCATCTCCAGTGAAAGGTGAAATTAATCCCACGAATTCTTGAACGCTACATACTTCCTGATTGATACTTTTAATTATTTCCCTAATTTTCTTTACATCTTCTCCTTGGGGCGCATTACGGCGCACTGTTTTCTTTCTAAGTCTTTCGAGCATAGGATCTGAAACGTAAAAAGTTGCGAACAATGGTTTTCTAAAAGCAGGCAAATGGTTTTACCTGGAGGAGGTGGTTTAAATGGAATACTGAGTGCGGGAATAGTAAATTGAGGCTTTACTGCGCGTACTTCTTCGGGTGGAAGACTCGCTTTAGGTGCAGCAGCTTTAGTAGGTCTAGGTCTGCCATATCCAGAACCTCGTGATCCTGTTGGTTTTTTGTAAGATGCTCCGCCGATTTGTCTTCCTGCCATTTTTGAATCTAATTTGTGTTAAACAGTCAAAAACCAAAAGTAAGTAATTGATTTGTTGCGCTTACGATTTACTTAATATTTGAACAACAACTGTTTCAAAAAATTATTAATAAACAGAAAGATACGATAAGGCATGCTGTGAAGCTGCTGTAAAAAATTACCATAATTTTCTTATAAACATAGAATACAAGCTATGCATAGCAGATTAACCCAAGTGGCCAAAATTAAACCAGGAAGACCGCAATAGAACACTAACATTTTTAGATAATTTTTAACAAAATTTTGAAAAACCCTGTCAATAAAAAACAAAACCGTATGAAAATAAATTTCAGCTTGCTAAGTATTTTTTGTTATTTAATAATTAAAGTTGAAGATTTAAATTTCAAGATTTGGGCCTCCTAAAGACGTCGGTTTCATGGTGGTTGTTAATAAAATAAATATTTTTTTTTATTTATTATTGCCTTTGAAACTGTCTGAATTCACTCTTGCGCCGTTACTGTATGCTGGCAAAGTTCTTCAACAGGTGTTTAAATGTAATTGCTTAGCAACCGGTGCATACAATACAAACATTTAAAAACTCCCAAGTTGATGTCATTTATAACGAAATGTCTGAACCAACAGAAGAAGATCTTTTGTCAGGTAATTAAAACAATCAATTGAATAATTATGATAAAAACGCGCATAATAAATTTGTAGCCGTTAAAGACTCCCTGCAGAAAGATGGTCGGTTGGGGCGATTTAAAGGGGAATTACGAGCTGCGGTAATGTCAATTTTAAATCGACACTCGCAAGATAAAAAGGTTCCCCCGGCGATACCGGATGAAACCAGACTGATTAACAATCTAATAAGAGAATACCTGGTTTGGAATGGATACATTTATGCAGAACAAATTTTAGTTGCAGGTGGGTATTGCATTATTAATAAAGAGAAAACTTAAATTTGTCAAGTTAGAATCTGGACATGAAAAAGATCGAACAACGCGTGAAGATATGGCTACCAAGTTGGGTGTAATAGATGATCCAAGGACTTCTAAAATTCCACTTATGTATTACATTGTAACTGCCTTTCAAAATCATGAAGAATCATAAAATGTATACGAATAAAATTTAAATAAAAATTATGTTTTCCTAGTAAAAAATTATTTGTTCTTCATAGTTGTGAAAGTTCTTCGGCACCATATGCCAGCAGTTGCTATGTTTAGTCCAAACATTACATATCGTAAAATAATTCAAAAATATTATTTTTACTTAAACTCTTTCTTACTTTACTGACGTTCGAAAAATCGAAGAAGAAAATCCTAAAAGTCATGGATTCTCCCATTCCGATCCAAAACAGGAAAACTAGATAAAATTTTACACAAAACTAAAAGAAAATATTAATCGGGTTCCCAATAGTTTTCGAAATACAGCCATCTAAAAAAACTTAAATTGTGGTAAGAAAGAGAAAAATTTAATAATTTTGAATGAAATTATTGCAATACATTATATGTATTGGTTGCTTTATGGTACTAAAGTACTTGAGTGCCATCCGTAACCAACAGAAGTACTTTGAAGTCTCGGCACTGAAACAAAAGGTAATGTTAATTAAATTTAATAATTATATTTTTATGTTTTCAGAAAAAATTAATTTTTAAGTTTAATTTGAAGTCAATATATATTTTGTGATTTGTTTGTAACTGTCGGTCTCCTACTAACTTACCACAAAAAGTCAAACATGTTTCCTATTGTAGAAAACAAAGTGTCCGGTTTATTATAAATGTTTTCATATTAAGAAATAGAAAGTTAAAAAAATTATTTATTTACTATTGCTTGTGTACAAATAATAAATTTGTTTTACAATATTTGATAAAGAGCCCCATCTGACAAGAAAAATATAGAACAAATGGCACTGGATGTTACTGTGATTGATCAATATTTTGTAACTATAAAATATTAAAGCTAAAATACTGAAAAAATGTGTGTGGAAAAATACTACATAAAAAAATAAGTTTTAAAAATAATTATAAATATTTTTACTATTTACAAAATTCACAACTAAAAACTAAAAATAAAATACAGTAATCCCTCAATTGTTAATAAATTTGTTTTTGATTAGTAAAATAATTTATTTTGAAAGAAAAACAACTCAAAGTTGTTAGAGGGGAATCTGTAAAAAAATAAGAGAATTAAAGCAATTGCACTATTTATTTATTTCACGTGATAAAAAAATTTCTTTAATATCAATTAGGCTTAAATTGGTAAAAATAAAAAGTGCAACCTTTTAGGCCTCTGCATTTTTTGTATTCGATAAAAATTTAATATTACATTAACTAGTTTTAAAAAAATGTACAATTTCAAGTAATCCTATCTGATTATTGTTTTTATTTATTTTTTTTTCTAAATATTCTTAAATACAATGCAATACTTTCTACATAATATAGAAGAAATGAGGTATATGAAGAATTTTAAAATTAAAATTCTTTTCAATGCAAATTTTTTTAGTAAATTACAGCTGCCTGAAGCTGATTGGTTATTATCATAATAATTATTTTTAAAAAATATTTAGTTTTTATATCAAAATGTTCTTTTAATCAGATTAAAAAATTACATTTCTCACGTAAAGTTTTCTAAGGTTTTTTGTTATATTATGTATCTTTAGTTCACGAAAAAAAATTAAATAAATATGCGTACAGGAGGAAGAACATTTTAAATAAAAACATAAATAATACAACTTGAAAATAATCATAATCAAGGCGACAACATCAAGGCACTTTTTATGCACCTTCTTCCATTGCAAACTTATACGTTTCATTTTAACATGACCTGGTGCACTACACTACACTTCAAAATATAAACAATTTTTTTTAACAATACGTACACATTTAAGTTTACTTGTGCCAATTATTTTTGCCAAAACAACAAGAACGAAAATGTCAATTTACAAACACGCAAAATTTAATTCAATTAAAATTATAATTAAGCAAGTTTTAAACAATTTTTTATATTATCGTACATGAGATGTCATAAGTGATATACAAATACAAGGCAGTGAGTGGTTAGGGTGGCTAATTTTTCAAATGCAAACAGAACTGTCTGCCTCGTTCTGTATTAGTTTCAATTCTAATAAAAATTAAGCAAGATAATGGCAATTACTTCGAAGACGCTAAGATTATTTTAAGTAACTTTCAGTTTTGTCCATATCTTATTAACTAATAATTAAATAACAAATAATAATTATTATTGTAGTAATAAATTAAAAACACGAACTTGTGTCGTTTCGTTATAAAATAAAGATTGTATTATATAAATTATATATTTTGTAATTATATAAAATCAGTCAACAGGTTTTCCTTGCACCATCACCTTTCCTTCGAATAGTGGAACAACTTCCGAATCATTTCTAACTTCTTCCTGAATAACCTGATTGTCAAGTTCCGCACACTCGGTTTTAAAAAAATATCTGAAAACATAGCAAGATAAAACATTTTTTATGTAAACTTTTTAGCTCAACTCACCTATAATTTCCTTTTTTAGGCAAATTATCTTTTAACTGTTTTAACGTAATCTGACGACCAGGAATTTTAATTAAATATGGAAATTCTTCATCCCAAAATGAAAAAATAACTGAAGTGCATTCTTCAGATGTAGGTTTACTTCTCGAAACTTTATTCAAAGTCGATTGCCCACTTCTTGTAGAATCAGGCACGTACTTATTTGTGAACCTAATTAAAAATTTGTTAGTCTAATTTTATTAGAGATTAAATTATCCACATACTTTTGCTTATGCATGTTATCTTCGAGCCTACGTCTTGCTTCTTCTAGTTGGATTGAAGTGTTAGGATGCGGCAATGGTGGCATATTTGGATCGGCAACAAATGGTTGAGCAGGTTCTAAGTTACTCATTGTACTATTACGTTCTACCGAATTCGATCTTGAAGCTTTACGATGCCTTAAATTCAAATTTTAAGTTGAGCTAGAACTTTTAACGCAAAAAAAAATAAAATACCTCGCATGTTTTGCAGACATTTCACTATAACTCATATCAGATTTTTTCATACAAGGCATAAGTCCACAATCTTTGGTACCATGTGGAACAGAGAGACTGTCCGATACAACAGAGATTCCACTATCAAATTGAGTAACATCGGTTGTCCTTCTCGAAGATCTAAAATTAATTGTTAAAACTATTTTGTAATTACTTTTGTAAAATAAAACTTACTTCCTACTGTTGGTTCCTCTTGAAAATTTATCTCTATCTTCCATACTTTTCGACTTGACTATATTCATTCTATGTTCGGAAGTTTCATAGAAATCGTGTACATTACCAGAATCGCTGCTAAAAAGCGAGATACCATCCTTGTCCTTTCTTCTTTGCCGATGCGACTCTGCATGCCACCTGTTTTTAGAAAGCTGTGGCCTGCATGGACTAACAAACCCAGGTGAACCGTCTGAAAATACACGTTGTACGTGTTCATCCAAAATGCATTGATCGTCGTCTAGCGTAGATCTCAATTTATCCATTTCATCGATAGAACTCATGGAATCAAACTACAAAAAAAAAATGTGAGCATCACTTTTGCATATTTCTTTTGTGTTTTTACCCCTCGAAACTTTTTCAGAATATCTTTTCCTTGATCTTGCTCCCTTTTCAATTTTTCCAACTTTTTGCTTAGAAGCTCTATGACGCTCGGATCTTTAAAATCAATTTTGGAATCCTGTTTCATTTGCGTGCGAGGAATTATGTGATAATCCTCGCCAATCTTGTTCATTGCCGCCTGTTGCTTTTCGGCAGCATGCATTATTTTTCGATGTGACGCACGACTTAACGACCTATCGTCACTAAAAATTTAGCGCATTAAGTGAGGCTTGCTTTAAATTTCATGCAAAAATTACACGGAAAAATAATTTGCTAATTTAAAAAGATTACTTACACGGATTTGTCGGTAAGAGACAAATCGGATTCCGTACGAGCATCTGACTGACTACTTAAAGATTGCAATTCGCTTCCTTGCCTTGTTACCGGATTATAGGAATTATACACGCTATAGTTGTTCTTTCCACGAATTAAAAACCTACTACACACCACGCACATGCAAAAAAGTAAATTAAAAAAACATTTACCAAAAACACAAAAAATTAAATAAAGCTTTTCAAAACGGCAATGCTTAATACAACTTCTAAAGTATAAAACTTACTCTGCATAAGCTTCGGGTTTAGGCCTCACATCCAAACGCTGACTTTCGGTAGCCAATAACAAATTTTTTGTTAATCTCACCGAACCTTCCACTGTGGGTGTATGGTAACCGGTACTCATGGAACCTGTACCTGCATAAAACGCAAATCAGTAAGAGAAATAAGTTGAAGTTTAAAACTATTCAAACCTGGTGTATAACTGAGAAGTGCAGAATGGCTCGGCACAAATTCTTTATCTTCGTGTAAAGTAGGAAGACCAACGCTTACAGCTAAATAAGGAGGCATTTCTTTAATATTACAACTATTGGAAAAACTTGAATCGCTACAAAGACCTTCATTTTGGACAGACTAGAAAAAGTAAAATTGTAAAAAAAAATTAAACTGGTTTTTCCTTTACTTACTCGAATATGATTTAAATAAATGTCACTTTTAAGAAAATTCGGATATGTTGTAGTGCTTAACATCTTCTCCACTTCGGCTTGAATTTCATCAAATATTGTTACAGGTAGTTCCAAAACCGATGAAGATATCAGTCTCTTCACCTCTTTGCTTATTCGTTTACGTAATTCTTCCGAAATGTCAAAAGCACGCTTCTTAAAATAAGCATTGTAAATTTTTTTAACTATTTGTTTAACTTTTTCAATTTGCGTGTTTTGTCGAAGCCCTTCACAGGCAAACCAAAAAAGTAACGCATCTGCATGTTCTTTATATCCTTCTAAATCTAAGTAGCTCCGAAATAATGTTACGCCATCGTAATCCTGCAATAACTGATCCAAGGAAGATGCCCAACGGAAGCAAGACGGCAAAGTGTAGTTATCGTATGAGGCAGACGTGCCATGTTTATGATCTCTTGAGCTTGATTTGCATCTGCTTTCTGATTCGTAGCCCATTTTATCGTAAGATTCTGAAATATTAAAAATTATAAGAAAACACTTCTTTGGTGGAAAATAAATTTACCATTTGAATAATAATTTCTGCATGGTGTGGGAGAAGATAATCTATACTGGGCAATTTCCATTTGCGGCATATAACCGGAAGAACAATGTGCCCTTTCTTCACCAGGTACGGGTGGTCGAGGTGAGTTTTCATCAAAGCCTTCATAGGTGTATTTCACCTTATCGTATTCTCTATTGCGTTCACTCATAGTAAATGTGAGAGGGTTTTATAAACCTCTTTCGATGTAAATCTATTCCTTTCAAACGTTATCAGATTTACTCGTTTTTTAGGCTGCATTTCTATGTTCAATCTAAATTATACAAAACAACATAAATCAGAAATATATAAACACTCGATTGTACTACTACTACGTGTGGAAGTAAAATAATTTAAATATTACAAATACGTAAAAAAGAAGTACCTATACACATCATATTTGAATAAATAACTCAGTCATTCCAAACGCTTTTATTATGAAAATTAAAAATAAACAATTTTATTAGTAATAAAAAAATTATTTGAAACTTTTTCAAAACATACAACAAAAAAATAATAATTATGTTCAATACATTTTTTCAAGTTTAATTAAATCACATCTTTTAAGTCAGAACATTTTTTTTACAAAGAAAACTTTTTTCTTACAACATTTAAAGCAGTGGTATTCAACGTTTCGCTTGTAAATTATATACAAAGTATCTATACCGATTTCCAAAAGTTAATCTTGATCTTGGGATCATAGCAGTGTAATTCGAACAAATTTTAAAAATTATTTTATAATTTGAAAAATCCCCTCTCCCCGAAAATCAAACACCAAATGTATTTCCTTCGAAACTTTAGAATAAATTATATTTTGATGATTTTTTCGAAATTATATATATTTTAAAATTAAAATTAGCTATAATCCTGAATAACCTAATAAATCAAATCTGTGTCAACTCAACAACAAAACATTCTGAAAAAGATACATTTTATTTCCAATTTTTAGATCTATATTAGGTTGCCAATTTGCAACTGATACAAAAACTGTGTATTCTTATTATTAGAGGTATAAGTAACCCACTCATACAAATAGGTACAAGTAAAACTAATCCCATTACAAAAATTTCATTGTTCTCGATTTCAAATTTTTCTACCTGATCTCTATTGTTGTGGGTGTCTTCACCTCTAATTTTATCATAAAAAATGTTAATAATTCTATAAATTTTTGTATTGAAAATGCTCATTTGTCAGTCTGTACCAATCGAGGGTGAGTCATTCTTTGTTCGGTCGGCTTCCTTATTGATCGACAAAATATAGCCCGGTATACGGTTAAACTGCAGCGATATGCTTTTTTACCAATTTTTAAGGTAATTTTACAATACAGAACTTATATAATATCTTCAATAATTTGCAAAACAAACTAATCATAAAAATTCAGGTAGCTGCAAACGCTATTAGGGATAGGTAATTCTTATTCACCTAATTGAACATGTCAAAACATTTCATATCATAACAAAGAATAAATTTGATGTGCATCCAAAATGGCTTTAATATAAATAGAATTCAAAAAATGAATATTTTTTTATATAACATATTATATTGAGGTATCGTAACAAAAAAATATGAAAAAGTCATAACGTACCATCGAGAAGAAACCGCAGCCCATTTTTACAATAAGCAGCTGCTTTATTGCACAGAATTATTAATATGGTATGAAATATAATAATATATTTACTCCGAGTGAATGCCAAAAACACCTATTATGATAGACAACCGAATAGAAGTAAACCGTAAGATATAAACAGCTCGAATTGACTGCGCAAACCTTTTCGGGGTAGCATCGATCGATGGATTTGTGATTCATTATGTGCATCGACTAAGGGTAGACAAATTAAGTAATAAAAGATTGTGATTCGGAAGAAAGAAACTCTCGATACCTTGCATTTTATATATATTTATAGCCGAAGTAATAAAACCAAAATATGTTTAAATCAATGACAAACAATTTTCATAAAATACTAAATCATTATTTAATAAATTTTTTTAGATTATTGGTAGAATATTTGCATTATCAATTAATGTGGTATGCAATAACCTGCTAATCATTTATTTCTAAAATTTTACATTTCATTTATTTATAATAAATTTCATGTAACTTGACAAGATTATGTTAAGTTGAATAATAATCAAATAATATTTTTTAATTGACAAAATAGTTAATATTCTAACTCCATTTCTTTCGGTTAAAAAAGCAGCCCCCCCCCCTTCCATTTAAAAAAAAATGTATATAAAATTGTAATTTTGGTAATTACTTGATAAACCTTACAGCTTTTTCAAATATTGTCATTGTCTTTTTATGCTCCATACGGAAGAGTAAAATTTAACTTTTCTAATGTTGAATTTATAGCTGTCAAATTATTTTTATGAAAGGTCAAATTATGCCAAGTTTTCTAGATGATGTTTGAAGAGTGTAGAGAATTCAGCTCAAGTCTAAGCTAACCAATTAAAAATCAGGTTTGAAACGTAGTAATTATCGGCTTTAGTGATGCTAGCCTCAATTATATAGGTTACTGTGTGAAAGATTATAATAATCCTTAAGAAGTGAAGTGAGAAACTGAGTTCACGTAACGAAAACTTTAGTTGTAATGTTATGTGTGAAAAAACTATTATCGAGCATCGGATGCAAGTATTTTCGTATAATTTAAAGAAATTCAAACCAAATAAAATGAAATTACTTAAACAAGATATTTTTGAGGATTTTCATGACAATTTTTTATTCTGCCATTACACAACCTATTGTATTCCTTAATTCTTCATCAGGAGTATAGTTCACGCCTGAACAATCAACCTCTTTTTTTTTGAGAAAGGTTACAGCATTTAGACCCCATGACTGCTTAAAACGTATTAGATAATTGTGTGTGCTTAGTTGCAGCATTAGTTTTTAAATTACTGCTACCAGGAGTCGAACCTGGAATTTTTATTTAAGTAGTCGATAGCTCTACCACCACACACTACTTAATTGTAAATCGAAAAAGAAATTATTGATTATATTTTAAACATATAATTACTATTTTATCTTGCTAAACTGAAGCCGAGGAATAAGCTGTAGAAGAATTTTGGTGTACAAAATCTAAGAATTACAAGAGAATTAATTGCAAGATATTCAAGAAAATTGGGAACTAAAAGAGGAACTGGTGTACGAAATTTTAGTCTGCGGTTTACCCCTCAGTTGTAACTTTTAAAAGTCGCCTGTATTAAATCACTTTAAAATATTGCTTTATTCTAAGACTTCGTATTTTTATATTTTAATTCGAGCTAAGCTTGTATGATACCAAAAAGCAAAATGTACTGCCACGAAGATCACAACACATTGTTATCGTGTATTGATAACAAAGTGTTACAATCTATCGTAGTGAAATTAGATGGTCGAATTGAAATCGTTGCCAATAAGTTATGATTTTTGAGCCGCTGCATTTGATTTATACATATTAGGCGAAGCAATATGAACCATCGTAAAGACTACAACGCATTAGCAGTATTTTCAATTCCGCTGTGTGTCTTCGCGACGATGCATTCTGCCCCCCTGCATAAGTATTTAGTGATTGTGCTATAAAATGAATTTTTCCTAGTATGCAATTTTACGTTTAACTTACCGTGACTTCATTTTATTGCATGGTAACGACTGAAGCTAGGAAGTTTATAAAAACGACAAAATAGGCAACATAAAAACAATGACATTTTCAACAAAACATTTGCAAGTAAACGACATAAAAATTAAACTACTGCGAAATAATATACAACACAACAAAGATATCTTCTTAAACAGGATAATTTACTGCATTTAAAAATACCTAGCTTTCAGTATAAATAAAAACTCAAAACTATTTTGGAGTAGAAAATTCATTAAGGATCCCACATGTTTAGTATAAAAATTACCTACATGGAAAACTTAATGAAAAATATTATGTGGTAGGTTTGAATCATTTCGACTGATGTAAGCAAACAATTTTTACCCTTCACCCGACTATTGATGATATTAACAATCCGATTTACACGTTTTGTTACCGTGCTCAGACAGAGGTAATAACTGTAGTTATGGTCAAATTACCACCATAACTAATGTAATTTGAATTTAATTTAATATTAATTATTGTTGCGTATCTAATTATATACAATTAACGTTCTACTATTAATATAAAACTATAAAAAAGTAACATTTTCTAAATACGCTTTTCCTGTGAATTAAAATTTCGTATTATTCTGACATTATTATTCCTTCCGAAGAAGAAAAAACAAAAATTGTAAGTAATAATAACAAATAACAATAAAAGGTAAATTGTATAAAACAGTAAAAATAGGGGTGAAATCTAAAATTAAAAATGAGTTCAATATGAACTCAAAAATTAAAAGGGAAATGATGGTTCGTTGATTTTGTAGTTATATAATCTCAGTACCGTGGTCAATATGATGGTATTTATATTTATATTTTATATGATATATGATATATGATATATGGTATATGATATTTATATTTTAATGCTAATGAAAATGCATTTGTCGAAATTTATATTCATGTATTGTTCGGATGAATTAAATCGATGACTTTCGCGCCTGTTCTAGGTGTCGCGTTCTTAGAAAATCATAGAAAAATAGCGTACGTAACTCACTGGAAAGTGTCCTTTATACGTCCAGGTGCATCTTGATCAACTAACCCATTTGTAAGAAATTTGTCACTTTTCACCTTGTTATGTAATATACTATATTATTATATCACCTTCTCGGCCTAGTACTGTCTGTTCTACTGTTCTAGATCTGAGATGTGTGTTCGAAGACTTACGATACCGTAAAATGAAATCACCTGTGGAGCGTGTTAACGGAAATGGATGTTCCAAAATATATTATACAATTAATGAAGATTTTGTACGCCTGCAACAAAGCATATCTAGGTGTAGACAATGAACTAAAAGAAGAAAATGACACGAATATTAGAAATAAATACAAACAGTATGACCAAAATCAGAACGGAAGAAGAACTTACAGAGCTTATCCTGAAAAACATAGATATAAAACAAGTCGATAGTCTCAACTCAATATTCGTCAACTACGATATACAAAATAAGTACATATAACTTTCAGTTTAAGAGCTACGCTGATGACTATGTCCTTGCTACATGCTATGCAAATACTAAAAACGGCCGGTCTCATCGGAATTATTTCTTCAATTCACAATGGAGATAGAAACTAACGATCGTATGAATTATCTAGACCCCACAATTAAAAAAGAATATAATTTGTCGTTTGAGATCTACAGGAAGTCCACCCACACGTTCACAAAGATTTATGCGGAGCCAAGAGAGCGAAGAAACGAGGAAGATGAACTTATAGAAGACAGGTATACTTCTAACTATTACACGGTGTAAATACGTATATAAAAAGAATAGGGCTTTACGGTAACAAAATTTATGTCCCGACTAGGTCCACATCCACAGCTCGGTTACTTATTACACAATTTTGCGCAAAAGCGTCGGTCAGAAGTGTTTGGAGTGCCTGTTTTTTTTAAGAAAAATATTTGAATTTGTACTAAAGCAACAACCTTGAAACGTAAACCAATAAAATTGCTTTGAAGTAGACGCTATACAATAACAAAATTTTTGCGATTGAAGTGCTATGCGTGTTGCCTAAACTGAACCGGGTAAAGTCATAAATAAAATAGATTTGAACAAAGTTAAATGTAATATCGAATAGACGTAGTTATTTGGTTATAACATTTCGCTTTTTTGTGGTGAATGTTTAATATTATTACAAGATTAAGTACTATTTAAATTATCTGAAGTTTCCCGATGTAAATTAGACTTTGCAAACGACGCACCACCTATATTATTCATATCTTAGATCGACTATAGGGCCGATTTTTATCACCTCCAGTTACTCGACTACCACTAGAGGTCACAAAACCGACCAAATAGAAAGAATAAATTATGTTATGACTAATAGTTAAATTGACTAGTGAATTATCTGGTAGTCAAGCCTAACTACTAGTCAGGAGAAACATGAGCCAGTTTTATAACCCCTAGTTAATCGATCATCATTTGATTAGAGGCGATAAAACCGACTGGTGTTCCTCAGGGCTTCATCTTAAGACCACTGTTATTCTCAATTTGTACGCTCAGATTTCCAAGATACTGATGCGTATAGAATCGTCTATCTAATCAGACACCCGCTCTATCATCAAAAAATCTAGCTAATTATATCGCGACATAGATTATCAATATTCGTGATGTTTTGCAGTGTGGACGAGTTTGGGGTAGTTGCGTGTGCGACTTTTTGGGTCGAGAACTTTGCCCTTTCCTCGTGAAATAATTATTTGACCGAACATAAATTATTGTTAGGTCTTCAATACAACGACAATTATTTTATAGAAGTTGAGAATATAAGCTTAATACTAAGTGCTATTACAAGACGAAACACGTGCACACGATTAATCATATTTTTGAAGTTTAAAAACCAATCGTGTATTATTTGGTAGCAAACTTGGCTAGGTTACTGATGAAAAATAATAATTTGAAAATGCAGGAAAAAGTGCGTACTAAGATCGGCGAATTAGAACATTACATAATTAAACCACGCAAGTTTCAAATGCGAATAAAGAATTGGAAAACGTAATCAGCGTAACAAAAATAGAGAACCTTGGAAAAACAAAAGTAACAATTAATTAATTTCGAACAAGAACACCAAACCCCGACTGGAAAGAGTAATGTTTGATCTTCGATTAATAAAATACAGTATATTAATAACCCCAATCTAAACTGGTAATAAGTACTTTACACATTAAAAATAATAAAAGAGAATAAATTGGCGGCACCTTTTAAACAAAGAGGCTAAGTGTTCCGTAAATTGGTATGATGTTTCTTTTATTTTACAAATTTCAACCCAAGTTTGCTGTACATAAATTTGAGAAAAACGGCGTTTCAAAGATAGGTACATACTTTCGGCTTAATAAAAAGGCACCAAAGGATCGGTTGCCCATCTTACCATGAGATGGAGAGAGAGAGAGACGAAAGAAACCTCGATTCCAAGAAATCGGCGGTACAAAGTAACACCGAAATTCTTTTAACATTTTTGATTTGGTACTTTTTTTTCTTTATTCGACAAATTGAAAATTATTATAAATTATGAAGATATCGCAAGGTACGAGCAGCTTTGCATAAAAACCTTCCACTCCCTACTTTAATGGATAAATGTTAAAATAATAATAATAATAATAATAGCGAAGTTAATGATTGTATTGGAGTTACTCGTATATAATTTTGTTATTAAGAAGAAAAAAAGTTGTATTTAAAACGAAGATGTTTATTATAAGTTGGTCGTTAAAATAAGACATATTAAAGTCTAGTCAGAGCAATTTTATATGTAACCGAAGTTAACCGGAGTAGGTACCATTCAAAGGAAGGCGGTAAAATGCTTTGAAGACCATCGGCGGTCAACTATTATCCAGCGGTTGCTGACCTTCCTTACCCATCTCAATCAGTGGTTTCAAAACTTGATTTCTAAACTTTCTATAAACTAATAAATTCTAAAATTTTGAATAAAATTGCCTAATTTCCTTACGGTTAATTCAAAATTTACTAAAACGGGTTCGGAATTGTACACATTTCGTCCTTGTGTACCCTAATAAAATGTTTCGAGAATAATAAAAACATTTTTGTCGTCCGAGATCAAAGCTTAATTTTTTTAGTGATTAAAAACTTACTATTCCAACTCTTTGATGTCAAAATTGACTGAATATTTCTATCTTTGTAATACGAGTTCCGCAACAGGTGCATCAAAGTGGAACGACGTAAAATAGAACATTGACAAATTTAAGTTTTCTATTAAAAAAATTGTCCCCTCATGGGCGAAATAAATTATACCTATACCTATATATTATTTTTTACGAGTCAAAATCCGAGCTTCCTAATTTTAATTTATCGAGTAAATGAGCCGTTGGAAAGTTTGGAATTGAATTTGCGGACTTCAGCACAATCGAAATTTGGTCGTGACATCTTATTTTGGAGTTTAATCAAGTTTTAAGAACGAAATTGGATTATCCGCTTAGAAAACGTCGCGAATAATTGATAAATGGTTTTGGTGTTTGCAGGTTTGAGAAGCGAAGGTTTTGTAAGGCTAAAAATGCACATAAAATTGCAGTACATGAAAAAGTCAACACTTTGTGACGAGAACAAGGTAAAATAATTTAAAAAAACAAATGTTGAACTCGACCATCAAAGTAATAATTTCGATTCCGCGACACTTCAAAGGTGCCGCCTCAGGTGAGTTTATTTGACATGCGACGATAAAAGGTGCCGCTTTGTGAAACGCCGTGTCTTGTGGCTTCGGGTGACTAGCAATAATTTTATTTGTGCATAAAACAAAAAATTTAAATGAATAATTACAGGATTGTAGCGTTTTTCTCTTACAAAACTCGTTCTCCCGTCTATTTCAATTGCTATATTGAAGACAATAGAAACTGAGCACTTCTTCGTGTCCTATTTATAAATTTATGAACGTCAATTTCAGATACACACTTTTCCCTTCACATCTTTTTAAAAATTCAGCTCTACACGGTTTTGCATTCAAGTGGAAAAATGTCAGTTACTCATTTCACAAATAAGGTCTATTGGGATTTCTTGTTTAATATTTAGGGGTTTCGTTTTCGTGCCACCTCCACGGTGCATGCAAAAAAATGATTCATCAACTTAGCGTTGCATGTTACAAAACCACGATCGGAATACCAATTTAATCTTCGCTAATGAAAAAAGCCATCCAAAATTTAACCTAATGACCATTTTCGTTTTCTATTTGAAATCGAGAAACTTTCTTGCAATTAACAACTTGTAACATCGATTGATGACTCGATAAACCGATTCCCACAAACTGGTTCCCGATATCTTTTTCCCGTCCATCTCCACTATCTTTCTTAAATATCGGTACACACTTTGTGATAATTATGAAAGATAGTCTCGTCTTGACTAAGCTAATAATTGGCGTCAATATTGATCGAGAAAGTCGAACCCAAAAACCCAAACAATCGAAATTTCGACGGCAATTCCTGTCTCAGCTGCACGAAATCCGGCCACACCGACGTCCGTTGAAATGGAATTTTTTAATCTTTTTCTTTAACCGTTACAATTTGCCGATTTTTTGAAATTGAAATTATGAATGATTTTTAATCGGTTCCGTAAAGGTATTCTTTTAAATGAGTTACAAACTAACTGTTGTCTAAAGAAAGATTAAAATTCAAAGAAAAACGTACCATCAGGTATCGAGATTATATTTAAGGGAAAATAAACGTTTGAGTAATCCCCTTTAAAATATGACTGGAGACTTGAATGAATAATAATTTACAACGTGGGACGGCGGCACTTTTTAAAATTGCCGAAATAAAGAGTCGTTATTTATGGTTTGCGAACAGTTTGATCAAATAACAAGATTGAGTAACAATTTGAAAATATACGGGCCTCTGCTCTTAATTACAGAACCACTAAATTTTTTATGTGCGGCACTTCCTGCACCGATAAACGAACAACCATCTGATTAGCGAATTGTAAAATTTAAGTGCCTTTCACGGTAATTTAAACATGCATTTTAATTAAATCCGAACTTAAATAGCCATTAAAATAATTTTTGAATAAAATTTGAGGAAACCGAATTTTAAAATTGTTGAGAATCGCTGGTTTTGCATAACCTTTCATTACAAAACAAAATTAAAGTTTGAAAAGTTATTTTTCTGTGGTTATTGTGTTACTATTATAGAAAAATAATAAGCGTAATTACATTAAAAAACATAATCGAATGAGTGCATTACCTTTTTAACAACTTGAGTAAAGTTGTGCCATAAAAACCCAAAAACTATTTTTGTACCACAAACATAAACACTACACATTTTAACACTTAAACATTTTGCAAAAGCAACAAATATATAGAATAAAAAACGTAATATTACAACATATACACTTAATAACTAAATAACACTAGCATTTAAATATAAATAAAGAAATTAGGCACTCTTGTTGTTTTCAGACTTTCGTCGCCATGAGAAGTCTTGGCACTAAAGCGCTACCTATCGTTATCGTGCAACAACTAGCGACTTTGTCCGCCAATCGGTCAACATTTGTATAACTGTTTTTAATTTAAATTATTATAGCCAATTTGTTGATATAGTTTTATTATGCAATTATATAATTTATATCTTATAATTAAATAATATTTACATAAAACTAAATAAAATGAATTGAAATTATAAATTTTGATATTATATTATTAGGTAGTATGTATTAGATTAGCAAAGCAAGGAAAGGAAATTGGATTATTTAGCCAAAACAAGCACAAATGTTTATTCAAAAATAAAAATTAACTTCTAAATCAATAGAAATATTGTATTATTCTGTGTTAATAATATAAAATTACCAATTACGTATGCGTTATACAGGGCCGTCCTAAGATATATGACGCCCCTGGGCTACTAAAATTAATGCTACCCTTTTCAAAAAAAACAAGCAAATACAAAATAGAAAAAGCCGATTAATTACTTTTCTTTTAAAGAAAAACAACGTTTATACAAAAAAAATTATATGCAGGGTTTCCCCGGATACACTTTACATAACTTAGGTAGTGTAGAGAACACTTTTCTAAGAAACTTTTTTAACAAAAGTTTTTTTCTAAATTTAAGCCCTCAACGACCTCTTTAAAGCATTTTTCTTTAAATTTTCACTTTCGATTGGACATCGCCCGGAAAATATTAATTATTTAGTAAAAATGGATTAGTGCTTTTTTAAAGAGCCTGAAGTAATCTGCAAACTAGATTTCAACATTTTTTGTCTAAAATCAACGGCTTTTGAGTTATGAATGAAAGTAGGAAAAAAAAAGTTGAAGAATTGAAGCTTTCTGCATAGCCCCCCCCCCCCCAATGGGTGGGGGGGAGTGTCAGATTCTTACTGACTAAAACCCCTCTCCAAAGAAGTGCCGGGATTCGCTTGCGCATTCCTTCCGTACACTTCTAGTACTCTGCCCTTTCGGGACTTTAGTAGACTTTAGTAGGGTCGTTGGCTTGTAAATTTTCAAGTGCTTGTAGGCCCCTCTAATCGATCTCTTTGGTGGCGATGATCTTCCTGGCGCATTTCTCCACCGCATTCCAGTTGTCCTCGTTTGACAACATGGTTGCAACTAGGTTGTCCGGAGTGAGGATGACGTCTACCATGAGCTCTAGCTGCCTCCTTGGCTCTATCCACCTTGGGCACTCAAAGAAGGTGTGGATCGCCGAGTCAGGGGCATGGCAGTAGGTACACCCGTCGTTTGCCGCTTTTTTAAATCGATGGAGGTATCCTTCGAAGCAGCCATGACCTGACAGGATCTGGGTCAGCTCATAAGGAGCGCACCGTGGTTCCTGTTGTACCAAGGATCTAGGTTTGGTATCAGGCGGTGCGTCCACCTTCCCAACTCGCTGGAATTCCATCTTGCCTGCCAGGTGGCAAGGGAACTGCTTCTCAGCTCCACTCGACTTAAGCTCGAATCAGCGTGCTTTCTGCTTCTTTCTATCGCCTGCAGATCTATTGGGACCGACGACGATATGACCAGGAGGGCGTCCGTGGAAACGGTTCTGTACACCCTCGCTACACGTAAGGCCATCCTTCGTTGGACTCTTACAAATTTTAGCGTGTAGCTGGTCTTGTTCTGCAGATCGTCGGCCCAGATCGGAGCGCCGTAAAGCATAATTGATGCAGCCACTGAGGCTAGGATTCTTCTTTTTGGCTCTGCCGGGTCCTCCACGTTGGGAAGCAACCTCGAGATACCGGCTGCCGCCTTAAGGGCTCTCTCCGCTGCATTCCAGATATGGGTCTTAAAGCTAAGGCTTCGGTCGAGCTTGATGCCCAGGATGCGGATAGCTTCAGAGGGTATCACCGTCGCTTCACCCACCTCTATCTCGATTGGCGTGTGATGCCTTCTTCCGCTGACCAACACCGCCTCTGTCTTGAGACAGAGTACCTGTACCTGTTTTATATTACCTGTTCTTGCCCGATGGGTCACAATCTTTTCTTAAGTACCCTACTTTTATTAATCTTCTAAGTAGTACGTTAAGTATAAGGTAAATAGTAAATACATTTATATCAACTATGATCGGATTTTCAAAATTCTTCTTGCGTTTAGTAGGTTTACCCATACTCGCTTTCGATAAATAGTTACGGAACGCAACATGCACTAAAAAGCGTTAAATAAAAATTTTAAAAAAATAAATAAAACCGACTTCAAAAAAAACTACCTTGAAAAAAATGCGCTAAAAAGTAAAAAATAATTACGTTATTTAGTTACTTTAACTAGCTGGCATAGGCGGTCAATTATTGTAATCTTTGCAGTCGGTGCCGGCCAAGCTTTTAAAAAATTTAGTTTTAGTAATTTAGCCAGCTTGGCTGGCACCTACTGTAAAGATTACAATAATTGACCGCCTATGCCAGCTAGTTGAAGCAACTAAATAACGTAATTATTTTTTACTTTTTAGTGCATTTTTTTCACAGTAGTCTTTTTTTTGAAGTCGGTTTTATTTTTTCAATACACAATCGTGATTGTTTTAAAAGATGTATTAATTAATAAAATAATTTTTCAATAAAATTAATTAATTTAATTTTTTGTTTTGTAGCTGCCTTGTTTACTATTTTCTGATTTTCTGTGAAAATATTTTACTAGACCGAAGTTGTAGTCCGTTAAATTTGCTATCCGGAGGCGCGTCAGAATTTTTGTAATATAAAATGTTTCGTTTAAAAGATCCAAGAGTTTTGAAAAAAACCAAAATAAAATTTTTTAATTTTAATTTCGAGTTAATCTCTAACTCGAAAGCCGTTAATTTTAGACAATAAAAGGTTTAAATCTAGTTTGTAGATTATTTTACGCTCTTTAAAAAAGCACTAATCCATTTTTACCCAAAACTTAATATTTTCTGTGCTATGGACACATGAAGGTCAGAAGCCCTCTTTAAAGCATTTTTTTTTTAATTTCCACATTCATGTGGCCATAGCACAGAAACTATTGATTTTTAGGTAAAAATGGGTTCATGCTTTTTTAAAAGGCGTGAAATAATCTACAAACTAGATTTAGACCTTTTATTGTCTAAAATTAACGGCTTTCGAGTTAGAAATTAGAATTTTTTCAAAACTCTTGGATCTTTCAAACAAAACATTTTATATTACAAGAATTCTGACGCCAAATTCCGAATAGAAAATTTAACAGACTACAGACTAGACTAGACTAGAGAGACTACAACTTCTGTCTAGTAAAATTTTTTGAAAAACCAATCTCTTTTACAGAAAATCAGAAAATAGTATACAAGGCAACTACAAAACAAAAAATTAAATTAATTAATTGTATTGAATAATTATTTTATTAATTAATATATCTCTTAAAATAATCACGACTGTGTATTGAAAATGAGGGTAGTCATTTTGAAGAATTACTTAAATAATGTAATATAGCTTAATAAAATAATTTTTCAATAAAAATAAAAATTTTATGAATTTAATTTTTTGTTTTGTAGCTGCCTTGTTTATTATTATGAGCATCAGAATTTTTGTAAAATGTTTCGTTTATAAGATACAGCTCCAATTTTTCAACATTTTTTTTCCTACTTTTATTCATAACTCGAAAACCGTTGATTTTAGACAAAAAATAGTTAAATCTAGTTTGTAGATTACTTCAGGCTCTTTAAAAAAGCACTAATCCATTTTTACTCAAAAATTAATATTTTCCGAGCGATAGCCAATCGAAAAAGAAAATAACAAAAAATGCTTTAAAGAGGTCTACGTCGAGGGCTTAAATTTAGAAAAAAAATACGTGGCACTCGGGTTGTCTGTACAGTCGGTTTACGGACTATAATTTTACGTGATAACATCATAATAAAACATTGATGAAAAATTGCATACTTTTATGAATTGAATTGAATTATGTTTTCTTATGACGTAAAATTATCGTCCGTAAACCGAGTGTTAATTTAAAAATTGAATTGAATTATGTTTATGTAACAGTTAATACGAATTAAAACTGTTTTTACATTAACCCTCAATAGGCTAGTGCGTTATGTGCATGAAACATAATTGCATGATTTGGTGATCGCGAGATCGAACCTCATGCCGGACAAGTTTTTTTTAATGGCATTTTATAATTCAAATGATGTCTATGTATGATGCAAAGCCGATCGTGCCTCTCTCTCGCTTGCGGAACGTGATAATTTTTCGTGCGTGCAGCCGGTATATCACTTTAAAAATTTGTTAGAAATGTTTCTTAGAAAAGTGTCCTCTACACTACGTTATGTAAAATGTATCCGGGAGACCCTGCATATATTTTTTATTTTTGTATAAACTTTGTTTTCGTTTAGAAGAATTTTAATAAATCGACTTTTTCTATTTTGTATTTGTGTGCTTTCTTTTGAAAATGGTAGCATTAATTTTAGTAGCCTAGGGGCGTCGTATATCTTAGGACGGGCCGGGATAAAATAGTATATTCTATAACCAAGGAATAATGATTGAATGACCGAGCGCTTAGGCTGCTAGTTCGCCTCAATGCAAATTTCACTAGTTTACATTTTATGGCGTTTACTCATCAAATATCTATCGGCTGCCTCAGGTAACAAATGGTCGAAATATTTACTTTCTCTTCAAAATTTGGGTCTTTTTATCCTATAAGCGGATAATTTTTTAAAATGCGCAACAAAATTAATCTACTGCATTTCGCCCGGCTCACAGTGGCGGATTTAGGGAAGGGCTATAAGGGCTGCAGCCCAGAGCGGCAAAATACAGAGGCGGCAAATTTTTGCAAAAACCCTAAAAGCACATTCATGTGAAAAAAACCTAATGGATAATTAGGTAAAAGTACTATTTCAATTAATTGGTTAAATTAAAATAAATAAACTATTTATAAACGTTTTTTTTTATTATACGACTTTTTCATTTTTGTTGTTTTAATATTGTTAGTTTCCGGGAGCTTCATTCTAAACTAAAGGCAAGAATTGTAAGTACGTTTATTATTATTTTGTACATACTATTTGTTATTGTTTATAACTTATTTTAAGTTATAATCAGTTAATACTGATTTATTCTGATTAGAATAAACTAATAACAACTTAGAAAATATCATTTACAATTTAATCGAAAAAAAGACGTCTGACACAAATTGGGTTTCCATCAATTACTAGATTACTACATCAATACTTACTTATATCAAAAGCTATGAGCGACGGAAGAAAACGCTTAAGTAGTGCTGCTTATAGAAAAGCAAAACTGGAAAAGAGAAAAAAGGTACAGGAAGTAGTAAAGAATACTGTAAAAATATTTAATTATTTTTTGAAACCCAACACTGGAAATGGAAATGGATGAAATGGATCATCCAAAAATGTGAACAAACAAAAGACTTGCCTTCAAACAAATTACAGTCATGAGGGTTGTTATTACACCCTATTACACCCTAATTACACCCTAATAAGGTAGAAATTGTAAAAAACATTGAAATTGAAATGCCAGTCAATGAACAGCAGGAGGATGATTTTAATGATTCAAACACTGAGCGTAGGCTTATAACCTTGCTGAACTGGTCGGCAATGAAGTTTTTTCTAATACAATGCCTCGGCCAAGCTCAACTACTATGGAATACTCTGAAATGTATGACGATAAACATTCTAAACTTGATGGCAACGCTATGGTTTATGACTCTACTTTGTGGCTTATCAATGATAACACTCGAGAGCATATCCTAAAAAATGGAATAAATTAAGACATTTCCAAATTAGATTTTAGCCGCTCCAAAAGATCCATTGAGGGACAACATCATTATCTAACTCAAACTATGTTTGAAACTAGCTTAATCAATGGACAGAAAATAAAACGATCTTACCCAATGTACTCGGAAAGTTCTGGAAAACTTTTATGAGGAGATCTTTTATCTCGATTTAACATTAAGTAAAAAACTGCAATCATCGGACAAGGAGATTATATGAACTCTGCATTTTTGTAATTTTTGCCACTTATTGTGCTGAAAGTTCAGCTCTCCAATAAGAACTCCCTAAAGCCGTAGGGCAAGATGGCCAGAAATTTTCGAGAAAATCGACTTTTAAATATTGTAAAGGAAGTTTGAAGACAAGATATGAAATAATTAGCAATAAGTTTAGTAGCGTAGCTAAAAACAAGCTAGGCTCTAGGAACCAGTGGGTCCACGGTTCTATTCTCACCTTCGCTAGTTTTTTTTTTTTTAATTTATTTTATTTTTCTCCAGTGCGTATTTATACGTTATTTAATTATAGTAAAATTGATTAAATTTATGCAGGTAGACTAACAATATTTATGATCAATTAAATTTTTTAATTTAGCCACCAGTAGCCCCTAGGCGGCAAAAGTATAAATCCGCCACTGCCGACTCAAAGATGAAAGAAACCCCATCTCTTTCTTCTAAAAATGTAATTATGTTCTGCGAGAAATATTCCTACTCTATACGAAATTTGGAAATCGAATCCGAAATTTCCGTACTGCCAGCTATTAAAAATTAAATCGAAATATTAACTATAACAAAGTGAGTTTATTTCAAAAAATGACAGATCAAAATATTTATTATGAATTTTATAAATTTTTAGAGTTGATGTTTCATATTTTCTTTTAATTTATTTTGAATATAAGTACCAAAATGTCAAAGCACCAAAATTTTAAATACCATGACCGAAGCATGGAAGATATCTTTCATAAATATAATACAACGCAAAATCTAACTGGGAAAATACACAACAAACGTTTTTCCCATACAATCAATTTTAAAAATTTGCCTTGCGCAAGTTATGGAAATTATAAGGATGAATTTGATAATAATTATTATAGATCGTACACTAGGAAATCGGGCAATCAAGGCGACAAATATTTTTTGAAAGAAGCATATGACGAAAAACAACAGCACCATGGCTTTGGAAATAATTCTCACATTGAAAATTTTTGTGAACTGGACACATCGCGATCGTTGTATGCTCCAACCTGTTTGAAATACTTTCCCAATATAGGAAATTACCCATACGTCTTAAAATCAAATTCTTATATCAAATACACTGCAGTCAAAACTCCCAGTTTAATGTCTAAAATATCCAGTATCACCAGTACAGACCGGTGGAAGTCGGCCCAATCGACCATCGAATCACCACCCTATAAACGAAAACTTATTTCTGGAAAAGAATTAAAACTTAAAAATGACCTTAATTTATTGAGCGATTCAAAGAGTGTCATGAAGGTAAAGAAATCCATAAGAAAAAATGTAAGCAAGAGATATGTTAAACACGTTTGCTCATCAGTTTTTGACTCACATTCTCGTACGTGCCTTAGAACTGACGTCACAAATATCAGTTCCGTGACCACGGTGTTTAGTTTAGCTCCAAAATTTTGCCAAAATATAAAATCGAGGAGAATGTACATTTCGGAACACGAAAAATCGAAATCAAAAAAATTGAACAATAATTTTGATAAAGAAGGCTTAGTGAACGCAATCCGTTTAAAAAATAAAGATGCCAAAACTGATAAGAGGTTGGAATCAAAACTAAAGAAGGAAAATCGAAACAACGTTGTTCCCTATAATGGTTCTTTTAAAAAAAATTGCCAAAATGAAAATTACGATCGTAGAATACATACCATCTTAAAACCAAGACGCAAGGAAGTAGAACAAGCCTACAATGAATATATGAAAGAAAGTTCCAGACCGGTGAGTTTTATAAACCGCCAAATTCAAAACAAGAAGAAATCATTGCAAAATTTGGAAACGATAACAGGAATATCCAAGAATAGGTCTATTAAAGTTGAAACAACACAGCTTTACAATATAAAAAATAAACAGCCTTCCAATATTAATCTTAGACTGGAGATCCGCGACGAAAAAGAAAAACAAGCCCGCTTAGCAAAGAATATAAAAACTTTGGAAAATAATTTAAAAAGTAAGCGAAACATTCAGTTTTCAAAGACGATCACTATGATGGAAGACCAAATGAGCAAGGTTCTTTGTGAGAATTTAACTTTAAATAATTGCAAAACCGAAAGCTTCTCTTCAAAACCAGAAAAAGAAAACGGTGACAGTTCCATGCAAAACTTTCGAGAAAAAGTTAATGCAATTATCACGAACGATTCCAGAAGACGCATCGAACAATCCCTTAAAAAAATTGATCAAAAGTCGAGCAAAAAAGCTGCCCCGAATACTAGGCTATCACAGAGACCTTCGAAAGCAACAAATTTTCAAAATAAGTGCAAGGTTGGTTGTAAGAATCAATCCGATAATGTGACATCAAATATATTTAAAATGCCAAGATCAAAATCTGCTCCTAGCCGATCGGATAAAATCGAAGTTTTGTTTACTGCTGACAAAAACAACATGGAATCGACAAAAGTGTTGACCAAAATGGAATTGGATAAAACCAAAAACGTTTGCATAGAGAATTGTAAAGAAATCATCTCTTCCGCAATTCAAGATATTGAAAAATTGGTTTTCTCAAATTTGGTAACACCTTCGCAATGGAAATTTGAAAATCCAAAAAACAAAGTGGAATTTAGTAAATTGAAGAATAAATTAACGAATAATATTCACGGCAACTGTTGCGAATGTGAACATAAAATGGATGCGGCAATGATCACAACGAAACATTCTGATAGTAAATTTGTAGAAATCAAATTTCTCACAGAAGTACGAAAGAATGATTGGAAAAATAGAGGCTTGGGTAAACAAACCGGAGATGAAGTTTCAAATCCAAAAATTGATGTGTTGTTTAGCGCAAGAGATGCAATTAAAGAACACCACATGGGAAAGCACAAAGCAGTAAAACTCTTTGAAAATAAATCATTTCATAAAAGAGGGCTTAACAAGAAGACGATTGGAAAGTGCAGTTCACAAAATAAAATTAAAAACGACAAAATACTTAGGAAAAAATATTTGGACGATAGCAATAAATTTAGGCCTAGAAAGCCAAGTACCAATTTCTTTAATACACGGTATGGATTGTGTAAACACTCCAGTAGCTCAACTTCCACTTCGATGTTTGGATACAGCTCAAAACCGTTGACTCCTAGCTCACACAATTCCCGTATTAAAACCGAGTGCTTATTAGGAAGCTACGAAAATTCTATGGTAAAAAGAAAAATTTCCAAAAAATTTCCAAACCCTAAAAACGACACCAGTCAAACAGCGGACAATCAAAATAACACCAAATTATCTGTTTATCAAATGGCATGTAAAGTTTTTGTGAAAGTTTTTATTTTTATAAAAAATTATCCTTGTAAGTATTTTTTCAAGTTTTTGTTCTTCCTGTAATGTTCATTTTAAATATACAATTTTAATTTAGTATTTATTATTTATTTTAATAAAAACATTTTGGTGTCAGCCATAGTGGCGGCTTGTCGGGGTAGGCAGTGCCTCACCAAACCGACAAGCCAAGTTTTTCAAAAAGTAATTTATATATTTTGTATAATGTATAGTATATTATAAAGTTGTATACGAAAGATTATGATAGTTCATAACCACCAAGTTATGATTTAAATTAAAGTTTCAAAAAAGTAATTTATATGGTTTGTTTAATGTTTAAAAGATTAACCTGAATATGAAATAATATTTCGGTAGTATTAGATAAAAATTACATCTCTGTTTTAAAATATAATGTGAGTTATAGCAAGAATTAATTAGAACTATAATTTTTACTTTAATTCATTTTTTTTAACATTTTTGTATGTTTTTAGTTAATATTATATATTTTTATTATAATAATATGTTATATTTAATATTATTAAATGACATTGAAAACATATATACTTTTGAAAAATAATATAAATTCTGGTAAGTTTAAATAAAGCGAGTCTAGTTTTGTGATTTCACGGTCAACATAAACAGTTCGTTTGTGAATAAGCGCACTGCCATATTAGACATTGATTTTAACTTTTTAACTGCCTCAAGATTTATCAATACCTACCGTGCTTGATCCCCTGCGCGTTTGTACAAATTTATAACTAAGTTTTCTTATTAATAGTTCAAGGCGCTTGGATTTATGCGCACTGCTATGAAAAACATGGGTATTAAAGTGCCTTGCTGCCACGCGCAATATTTGTACACATGTATACTCAAAAAAATAATACTAAAAAAATTATATATATATTGTAATGACCCGAGCTATACAAATCTTCTAAAATTTTGCTTTGTTCCAAGATTACACCCTAGCTCGGTTTCATCCATTTTTTTTCAACAATCAGACTCCTTCTCGTTTTAAATTTGCAAACTAAAACTGCTCAAATTTACCTTTTTGTGTAATTGAAGCGCATATGTTATCCTGCAGCTGGCCTAACAAATTTGTTGCTATGCAATTTTGCATCGACTAAATTTTCACAAATTTTTCACTTTTTAAAATTTTGCACTTCACTTTAATTTATTAAATTAAAAAAAAAACATCAACTCAACTTATTTATTTTCAAAAACAATTAACAATCGAAACCATTATTGCGGGTATGGCTTTGTCATCCGCTCGACGCAAAAGCGTCCACCCAAGTCTTACTACATCAAACTACTTGTCCCACTCCTACGCTCCCCACTTTTTTTTATACAGCAAAACTTTATACAATGTGATTATAAAGAAATAATAAAATTGAATTTCAAAAATTATTTACAAAGTAAATTAAATTGTGGTTTTATAACATTTAGAAACACGACAATATATATGTATAAGCTCTACTCATTAAAATTAGTCGATATATGCAATAAAAAGACCACATAATTTTTTTACGAATTTTGAAAAAAACGGAATTGAATTTTGAATTTGAATTTTTTTCACCCCAAAAATCATAAGCTTTTTCGAAGGTTTCTTATTTATTTTTACGAGAAAATTCGAATGGCGCTTTCAGATTTCTCTTAAGTATGATATTTAACATTTTATGTAGGTTTAAAGTAAGAAAGTTTATTTTCACTTGCTCTCTGCTGCTTTCGCAATTTTTCACCGTTTTACACGCTTCCGCCAGGCTCTGGTGTGTTTTCCGAGCTCTACTCATTAAAATAAGTCGATATATATGCAATAAAAAGACAACATAATTTTTTTACGAATTTTGAAAAAACGGAAGGTTAACCCATTTGATTTTTTTAGTATATGCACATGTATACTAAAGTTGGAATTTTACTTCTCGTGCAATATTTACTGTAAATACTCATAGAGACAAATTAAGTCAAATTTTTGATTATATTATTGACAGATCTGAGGATTTTGAAAATTTAGCTAGAGTAGAGGCCATGTGATTAAAGCATAGTTTACAAAATTATAAATTTATTTTTTTGTTCTCGAAACGTTTACTTTGATATTTGAACAAAGTGATGTAATATTTTCTATTTTACAAAATAGACTAAATATTAATACTAAAAAAAATATTTTTTTATACATATTATGTAATTATACTCAATTAAGCATCATCCACAACCACCAAATTAACGGTAGAATTAGTAATTAGAATTAAACGTAGAAGTTTGCCGCATTTAAAAACCTATGCGGTTGTTCACAACCTCGAAATTAGTACTTAACGCGAAATTAGTACTTAGTACTTAACGCAGAACCTTGCAAGGTCCAAGCTTTTTTACGTAAATTAGTCGTCAAGTCGCTACTACGCATGCTTCAAAATCATTCAAGTGTCATCTGTGATTTCTAAACCTGTTAACTTTTGTGACCTGAATTACATTTCATATTAAAAGTACAACGCTATGGTATTAACCTGTACCCGATTTAAATAGAAAGATAATATGTTATCTAGTAATAACAATAATTTACCAAACCAAAATACTTAAGTTCCAAACATTGACACTAGATGGATTCACACTAATTTGCGCATTAATTTATGCATTGTGAATGCTGCCAAAACATTAATTTATGTTCAAATTTCAAGTATTAATTTATGTACTAATTCTACGGTTAATTTGAAGGTTGTGGATGAGGCGTTATACTAAAAAAAAATTAATTGTTTCGAAAAAAAGGAAGTTTCAAACTGATCCAAAAACCATCATAATCCATAAATATTATGGAAATGTTCATTAATTCGACGAAATTTTAATAATTTATATTTCGAGTCGAGTCTGAAGAATTAAAGATGTAAAATATCTGGGATAAATAAGCAAAATAGATTTCAAAAAATATGTTAATACCAAACGGAGTTAAATACATGTGATAAAAATAGAGTTTTAAATTAATTTTCTCAAAAAAATTTTACAGGACCCCTTTCAGTTTGGGAGGTACGGAGTATTCCACAAATCCCCCGGTTTGGCAAGCTTGCCTCACCAAGTACATTCTTCACGAGAATTTTTTTCGACGGAGTGTTGCTAATATCGACACACTCACGGACAATATCAAATCAATCTGATTGAATTCAATTTATTTAGTATATTCAAAGAAATGATACTGTTTCGGAGGGTTGAAGTTGACGGCTTTGTCGCTTATAATTTTTCAAAAGCAATAATTTTGGTTACTGTCAGAATTTCCTCATCACGAATTTCAAAATTTCAACTGCACTATAAGAAAGATGACAATTTTCTGTGTATAATGCAACAAAAAATTTTTTGGATTATCCACTAGTTTTCGAAAAAACGGCATTTTAAAGTTATCAAAAGTAGGTAGTTGTAACCTAATACACCCCGTTGCAACGTGTCGAGCCACAGTCAACTCGCATGTTCCGTTCCTGTTTTTCATTTTGTTGACGGTACGAGTGCTTTGATATACTCTTAATGTTATTGTCAGTCGCGGTCGACACCCGGACGAGTTCTATGGCTTCGAGTTCCACCCTTGGCGAGTTCGGTCATTTTTCAGGGATATTTTTAAATTGTTTTGCCTTACACAAAATCGGCTAATCATGCAGCCGTGTTAAAAGATGTATCTAAATTACATGTAAATTTTACATTTTTAAAATTCTATTTTTTCGAGAACTAATTTATAATCCAACAAAATTTTTGTTCTAGTATGCTTAGAAAAGTGTCCTCTTTCCTATAGTGTAGTTAAAATTTTGAAATTCGTGATGAGGAAATTCTGACAGTTCCCATAATTTTAAAAGGTTTTGCATCTTTAAAAAAATGCACTTCCGTATTTGGTTCAATCGGTCTAATGCTATCCCCATGCCCTAAAACGTTGTTGAGGAAAAACTTGGATTTCAAAATACTCCCAAAAATTGTCATTTCAGTTTTAAGTGCCAACGTACTTGTCATACCTGTCAAGAACTTCAAATTAACAATGTCATGCCGTGAATAATCTCGAAAATTCTGAGAACATAAATTTATCGAACTCTAAAATAAAAATAAAAATAAAATAAAATTAATATCAAATAATGAGTGAATCTAAAACTAGTGAATACGGAACTTCATTTAATAACAATGATTCAAACGTCATTCCAACAATGACTTCTCAAGAACCTTTCATAAAATTTTGTGAACCCAACATATCACGTGATTCCCAAAAGAAAGATTATTTAAAAAATATGTATAAGTTTGTTACTCAGAATGAAAAAGAAAATTTTAATTTTGAATGTCCAAAAGAAGATCAGTTGCCAAATTACATAGTGCCCGTGCTCTATGTTCCGCAGAGGATCGTAACAAATGAAGAACTTCTCCAAGTTACACAGTTTCGTCATCCACACGTTAAAGCTGCTCGATACACAACCGACCGAAATAAAAAATCGAAAGCTATTTTGACCGATTCCGAAAACGAAATATACCAACGATTAACAAATAAACTAAATGGGATTACAATTTGTGGACCCGATCAGGATAATTGCGCAACATATAACAAAACCTTTTTCAAAAATCCGTACGAATATAATAATCCACATTATACCATCACTTCTAATTCGGAAAATTATTTATTTTTATCGTCAAGTCAGAATAAATCATGTCCAATTCTATCCAAATCTGCGACATCCAATGATGTTTCCCGCATGACAGATAACACTCAAAATGTTTCCAACATCAAATCTCACAGTAAAAAAAATAAAAACACGGCAACTTCTAAAGGTGATTCTTACAAGAAACATTCAATCAAAAGAGTTCATTGTATAATTCCAAAATTTGTTCCTCACTTGCAATCGAAAGTTACACAAACTAAACATAAAATAAAACAAATTTCAACACAAACCAAAATAAAAGAAGAAGAAACTTATAATGTTAATGCTTTATTAGATTCGAAAACCGAAACAAAAAATTTTTCAAGTTGCGCAAATATTCCAGAATTGTTGGAAGATGGAATTGAAATTGTAATAGTAAAATTATTTCAATTATAGTTACCATTATTTAATTTTTTTTGCTTTAGATATCCGAAGATTTTATGGAAGCAAGTCTTATACCGTTGGTGTCTTCTCCTCTAGATGAAATTATGACCCCTAAGCTAAGAACTCATTCTAATATTTAAAATTTTGATGTATTTATTTTATAGTCTTGCTTAAAAAATGTAAAATTTATTAAATAGCTACCCGATTATTTTGAAATTAATTTTGAATTTTTTTTTCTGGTCAACAGCTTTACCATTTTTATTGGATTCCTAAACAAAATAAAATCTACCCTATGTCATGCAGTAGCAAAACTTTATCGGGCTCGCATTTTGGCTTTCTTTCGAGAAACGCAGGAAGATTATCTAGACATACCACTTTTAACGAAGTTATTGGATGATTATTTATTACTGAAAACATTTCAGAGTTTTGATCATAAAAAAACAGATAGGTACTCTAGAAATCTAATTTTTCTCTTCTTTAAATATTTTGTTAATTATTATTATAGCCAAATTTTACTTAAAAACAGAGTTTCTAGCCTTTTGATCTGTTCTTTTTAGGCAACTTTTTTAACAAGTGCGTGGACAGCACTGTTCTATTATTTTCAACTTTTGTTACTTTTTTATATCTGTCGTTTATGAATGTTTTTACTTTAATTTAGATAAATTTTCCGGATTTTGAGTCCGGATTATCTTATTAGTCTTGAGTTTCTGCACCCACAGAGAAAATCTACTCCGTGCAGTAATTTGTTCTTACAGAAGCATAATCATATAGACGAATTTTTCAATCTTACTGAATAATTTTTTTTTTTTTTGTTCTTTCAAAAAGTTGTACTCCTATTATTCATCAAAAAAACTTATTATGTCTAGTGGTCAACTGTCAAATTATTTAAAGTGACGGGCAACTTTTTGAAGATGAATCTAAATTTTGGTGATGTTATTATGAAATTTTTGTAGAATGATTTAATCTAAATTTTAGTAAAATGTCTTTTTCAACAACAAATCTTGAGTTTTATCTAAGATTTGCAAAACCTTTAGTGCTTAACTTAAGCGAACCAAATGGTGAGAATCTTTAAAAGCCCAATTTCCTCTCTTAGATTTAATTCACAGACAGAGCTTTGGCCGCTGCTTGGATTCAAAAACTCAGAGAATCGGATATCGCAACAGAAGAATTGCGAACGGAATATTTGAAACTTTTACTATTTGTTCTTCAAAGGAAAAAACTCATTGGGCCATTTTTAGAAAATCCAAACGAATTTGAAACTCTCCAAGAATTACCAGCAACAAATGTAAAACGAAACATTAATTTTGTCAGCTTTGAAAGTTTACTATTTCAAATTTAGTTTCACGATGTGGCTAAAGAATTATTAGAACTTGAAGAAGAATCTAGAAAACAAAAAATTAAAAAGGGAATTGCTGGTCCCAGTGGAGATTTTCCTCCATATAGTATCGAATTTTCGGCTGATTTATTGGAATATTCCGCAGCCCAAGATATACCAAATTTTGGCGTCCATGCATACTATGCGATATCGAATCAGCCCATCTCATGTTGGGATCGTACAGAAAAATCGATATTTTCAAAAAGTATTTAACGAAATATATCCTATTGTATAATATCACATTTTTTCAAAGTTTCAGCCGTTTCGAAAGATGTTAAATTTGCTAAATCAATGATAAGTGACATCCAATCTCCAAAAAAACAAGATGAAAAAGACAAATCAGCAATCGCCGGTAAATATACATATTTTAATATTCTGCCGTAGTTGGGCCAAAAGTCGTATCTGCATAAAAATACTTTTGAGATAAGAGACTGCACTTGCCATGTAGTAATGGACACCCTAAAATATTTTTTTAAGTTTACTTAATACATAGCGAAATGCATATCTATTTATGAATAGTTGCGGATATATTGCAGTGATCCTATCAAAAAAAAGGTAGTTTCTCACATGCACTATAAGTGCTCAAAGCTTGCTCTTAAATGCGGGAGATGAGACGGTCGTATCTCAGGTTAGGTTCTTATTGAATTAAATCGCTCTTTTTCAAATAAACAAATCGCACTTCTAAAAATAAAGTTGGTTCAAAATAAAATAAAATTTCTTCTAATCCAAAAAAATTCTTTAGTTTTCCAAAAATAAATGTAATTAAATTCAAAATTAAATTCAATGCAAATATAATAAAAAAATTTTCAATCCAAATAAATAATTAATAAACCGTATTTCAACAAAATATTTCCAATAAAAAATTGCTTTAATAAAAAATTCCCAATAAAAAATTGGGAACGAAGTTTCACACATTCGTTGCTACAAATTCAGTTTTAATTTTCCAATTTCAAATTTACGTATTCCAAATCAACTTTATTACTTGCAATTATTCTTTTTCTAAATCAGCGAAACCATTGAATCAACTACTGCTCGGTAGCAACTTATTAAAAATAATCCAATATAATTCCAAATCTCAAAAATATACCTCCAAAAAAGCGCAATAATGCATTCGCATAATATTACTTTATTTAATCATAAACTACTCACAATTTTAAAAATAAATTTTACAAAATTAACGAGCATAAAGTCGCACCGCTTACTCTCGCGACGACCCGTGGCAAAAAGCCTTCAACTTCGTGTCATTTGCCCCCACCTCTCTAATTTCACAATCTTACAACGTAAAATTATTAAAATAAAAATTTTCATCAAAATGTACAGGGTGGGTGCGAATCATTTTGAAACACCACAATATATCCTTTTAGAAAAAATATTATAATTGAACTAGTGGTGGTCATAAGAGTTTCGTTCATTTTGTTTGTAGCAATTTTTTTCAAATATTTTTAGCTAGTAGGATTTAGGAAACATTATTCACGTAGTGCATAAGTAGAGAAAATTTTTTGTAAAGCAGAAATATTTTGGAATGACCATTACTGACACACTGACTATTACTTTTTGCAAAATTTTGCATACTCTTTGATTAATATCTGTAAACTATGATGAAATATAAAAGTATGACTTTTTGGCTTACGCTTTATCTCAAGTTTTCTAAAATCTAATGTAACATTAACATTTTATGTATGATCTAGACAAATCGATTCTTGATAGCAGTAAAAGTCCTGCGAATATCAGGTAAAAATGAAAAATATTTTAAGAGTAAATATAATAAAAATATAATAAAGTTTTAGAGAATCAAAATCTCCAAAAGAAGAGCTTCCATTACCATTTGTCCCTCCTGCAGAAGATCAGGAGGTAGATAGGGAACCCCCTACTTGGGGATCAAACTTAATCGGCGTTTCGGAACCACCAGTTCCCGATTTAGCAGTACCGCCAAACTTATCGACATCTTTAAGCGAACGTACATCTCCCAGGAGTAGAACATCGCCAGAATTGCATAGCGTTGTTGAACAACAAGCATCAATGTTAGGAGAAGATATCGAATATGATATGGATACAGTTAAACAAAACTTGGTATATCCTTCATCACCAGATCCAAAAGATTTTAGTTTCATGGGAGATATTTCCGTACTAAGTATGGAGGAACAGCCTAGTTTTCTCGGGATGGATACTCTATCTTCTATAGGTTCCTTTGAATTATCTGATTCAATAATAGAAAAAAAACGTGCTCAAGATGGTAAACACCAAAGTACAAATTCAGTTTATAACTTACTTTACTCTGATTTTTATCTTTAGCTGAACGTACACCACGAATGGCCAAAACATCGCAACGAATCTTAACTGAAAATATAAAAGAAATGCACAAGCATGCGAAAAAGACAATACCAAAACCCCAATCTGAATTGGATACCGAGTTTGCTGATTTAGAAAGACAATTAATATTTCCAGATTCACCTGTACCTGTACCTGAAATTCAAATAAGTTCTAATGTTCCTGCTGCTTCTAGAATTCCAGGTGCCTCCAGAATTCCTGCTGTCTCTAGAATTCCAAGTCGGTCTGGAATTCCAACTAGCTCCAGAATTCCAACTGGCTCTGGAATTCCAACTCGTCCTGGAATACCAACCAGATCCGGAATACCGGGAAGACGAATAACTGCGCCAAGTGCCAGAAGTGCAGTTCAAAGTTCAGCACAATTTTCTCCACTGCTTCCACAATACCAAGGTGAACCCTTTCCTTGGGAAACTCCTCCAAGTTTTGTGTATGCGGATTCGCTGCCGTCTTTAGATTCGTCTGATGATTTTAGTTGGCTTCCAACTAGAAAAGAAGATTTATCGGATTTATCGTTGTTTAGTATACCTTACAGAACACCTCCTCCCAAAAGGGCAGATTTATCGGATTTATCGACGTTTAGTATACCGTACAGAACACCTTCCCCCAAAAAGACAGATTTGTCCGATTTATCGGCGTTTAGTATACCTTACAGAACACCTTCTCCCAAAAAGGCAGATTTATCGGATTTATCGGCGTTTAGTATACCTTACAGAACACCTTCTCCCCAAAAAGCAGATTTATCGGATTTATCCTCGTTTAGTATACCTTACAGAACACCTTCTCCCAAAAAGGCAGATTTATCGGATTTATCCTCGTTTAGTATCCCTTACAGAACACCTTCTCCCAGAAAAGCAGATTTATCGGATTTATCGTCGTTTAGTATACCCTACAGAACACCTTCTCCCAAAAAGGAAGATTTAGCAGATATCTCAGCATTCAGTATTCCTTACAAAACACCTTCTCCCAAAAAAACAACCTTAACGAGAGTACGTTCAATTTCCAGCTTACCATTTTTCAAAAAATCCAAAATTATTACATTCACGTCGGTAGATAAGGAAAGTCCTCCTAAACCTGATCTTGAAGACGAACTACCTGAATTAGAACCTTGGATGACAGATGATGTTATAGACTACGATAAACTTTACGCAGAAGATGGTAACAATAATATCGTTACAATTATAAATTGCTAATTGGTTGTTAAATAATTAGATATGACTGTAGAAGATATAGTAGAAGACATAGATGTAGCACCTATAAAAATGAAACGTGGGTCACCTAAAGGAGATACTTCTATAACTTCAAGCGGAATAGATGATATGCTTGATGATTGGGATCGTAAAATTGCTGAATTAGAAGCTGAATTAGAACAGGAAGGAATAGACACCGGTAACGAAATAATATCATTGCAATTATATTTGTATAATTTAATACAATTAAATTTAATTAAACAATTAGGTAGTCCTGTACCAGAAGGAGATTTGGATACTTCTTTATTGGATGAGCTAAAAATATTAAGTGGTTCTCCAGTATCTGCAGACATTGTTGCTTCAGCTAATCAACACATTTCTGACATCCAAGCAAAAGTTGCATCGCCCGGAGAAGCAGAAGCAGCAGAAGTTTACGTCGTATCGGCTGCTCAATCTCCAGTAAGAACACCTAAAAAAACTCCAATCCGAACACCAGTAAAAACTGAAGAAGAGTTTTTTCAAGAAACACTAGATTTAAGCTACGAAGAACTCGAGAAATTAGTGCGAGGATCCGAACTTGAGGAACTTAAGACGCTTACTAAAAGTAGACTACCATCTCCTGGAAATATTGCAAGTATGACACATGTGAGAGAAATGGAACGACGTGTGGAAGCTCAATTAGCTGGTCTACACAATTTATCTCCAACTCCTGCCCGAAAAAGAATACCCCAACCAGTATTTGATATATCCGAAGTTGGCTCACGTATAGCGGATGCTTCTATAACATCAAGCGGAATAGATAATATGCTTGATAATTGGGATCATAACATTGCCGAATTAGAAGCTGAAATGGAACAGGAAAGTGTAGACACCGGTAATACAATAATATTACAATTATATTTATCTAATTTAATATAAATTCTTAAATAATTAGGTCTTCCTATAACACAACAAGATTTACATACTTCTTTATTAGATGAACTTAAAATTTTAACTGGTTCTCCGTTATCCCGCGATACTGGTGCTTTACCAAATGTATCTGGTATTCCAAGTCGCTCTAGAATTCCAGCTGGCTCCAGAATACCAGGCGCGTCCGGAATTCCAAGTCGCTCCGGAATTCCAACTGGCGCCAGAACACAAGCGGGATCTAGAATTCCAGCTGGACCTAGAATTCAAAGCGGCTCTGGAATTCCAAGTGTCTCTGGTATTCCACTTGGATCTAGAATTCCACCTGGTTCAAGAATTCCACCTGGCTCTGGTATTCCACCTGGATCTAGAATTCCACCTGGTTCTAGAATTCCACCTGGCTCTAGAATTCCACCTGGCTCTAGAATTCCACCTGGCTCTAGAATTCAAACTGACTCTGGTATTCCACCTGGCTCTAGAATTCCACCTGGCTCTAGAATTCCACCTGGCTCTAGAATTCAAACTGGCTCTGGTATTCCACCTGGATCTAGAATTCCACCTGGCTCTAGAATTCCACCTGGCTCTAGAATTCAACCTGGCTCTAGAATTCCACCTGGCTCTAGAAGTCAAACTGGCTCTAGAATTCCACCTGGTTCTAGAATTCCACCTGGCTCTAGAATTCCACCTGACTCTCGAATTCCACCTGGCTCTAGAATTCCACCTGGCTCTAGAATTCCACCTGGCTCTAGAATTCAACCTGGCTCTAGAATTCCACCTGGCTCTAGAATTCCACCTGGCTCTAGAATTCCACCTGGCTCTAGAGTTCCAGCTGGTTCTGGAATTCCACCTGGCTCTAGAATTCCACCTGGCTCTAGAATTCCACCTGGCTCTAGAATTCCACCTGGCTCTAGAGGACCAGCTGGTTCTGGAATTCCACCTGGCTCTAGAGTTCCAGCTGGTTCTGGAATTCCAGCTGGCTCTAGAATTCCAAGCACATCTAGAATTCCAAGTGGCTCTGGAATTCCCACCACCTCTAGAATTCCAAGTAGCTCTGGAATTCCAACCAGCTCTAGAATTCCGACTGGCTCTGAAATTCCAACTGGATCAAGAATTCCAACTGGCTCTGGAATTCCAACTGGTCCTGGTATTCCAACTCGTCGTGGAATACCAAGAAGATCTGGAATTCCAGGAAGACCAAGAACTGCACCAGGTGCCAGAAGTGCAGTTCAAAGTTCTGCACAATTTTCTCCACTACTTCCACAATACCAAGGTGACCCCTTCCCTTGGGAATCACCTCCAAGTTTTGTGTATGCGGATTCGTTGCCGTCATTGGATTCGTCTGATGACTTTAGTTGGCTTCCAACTCGAGCAGAAGATTTAGCGGATATATCGCCGTTTAGTATACCTTATAGAACACCTCCCCCTAAAATGGAAGATTTAGCGGATATATCGCCGTTTAGTATACCTTATAGAACACCTCCCCCTAAAATGGAAGATTTAGCAGATATATCGCCGTTTAGTATACCTTATAGAACACCTCCCCCTAAAATGGAAGATTTAGCAGATATCTCAGCATTCAGTATTCCTTACAAAACACCTTCTCCCAAAAAAACAACCTTAACGAGAGTACGTTCAATTTCCAGTTTACCATTTTTCCAAAAATCCAAAATTATTACATTTACGTCGGTAGACAAGGAAGGTCCACCTGAACCTGACTTTGAAGACGAACTACCCGAATTAGAACCTTGGATGACCAAAGATGTTATAGACTACGACGAATTATTCGCAGAAGATGGTAAAGTGATAATTTAGTTACAATTATAAATTGCTAATTGGTATAAATTGTTAAATAATTAGACATGACTGTAGAAGATCTAGAAGACGTAGGTATAGCACCTTTAAAAATAAAAGATGGATCACCTAAAGGAGATACTTCTATAACTTCAAGCGGAATAGATGACATGCTTGATGATTGGGATCGTAAAATTGCTGAATTAGAAGCTGAATTAGAACAGGAAGGGATAGACACCGGTAACGAAATAATATCATTGCAATAATTATATTTGTATAAGTTAATATAAATTGTTAAATAATTAGATGAACCTGTACCAGAAGCAGATTTGCATACTTCTTTATTGGATGAGCTAAAAATTTTAAGTGGTTCTCCAGTATCTGCAGACATTGTTGCTTCAGCTAATCAACACATTTCTGACATACAAGTAAAAGTAGCATCACCCGGAGGAGCAGAAGCAGCAGAAGTTTACGTCGTATCGGCTTCGCAATCTCCAGTAAAAACACCTAAAAAGACTCCAACCCGAACACCAACCCGAACACCAGTAAAAACTGAAGAAGAGTTTTTTCAAGAAACACTAGATTTAAGCTACGAAGAACTCGAGAAATTAGTGCGAGGATCCGAACTTGAGGAATTTAAGACGCCTGCTAAAAATAGGTTGCCATCTCCTAGAACTGTTGCAAGTATGAAAAAAGTGAGAGAAATGGAACAAAATGTCGAAGCTCAATTAGCTAGTCTACGCACTATACCTCCAACTCCTGCCAGAAAAAGAATACCCCAACCAGATTTTGATATATCTGATATACCTGAAGATTTAAGCTTCGAAGAAATTGAGAAATTAATACAAGAATCCGAAACCGATGAAGTTAGCACGTCTGTTAATAGAGAATTCCCATCTCCTAACACATCTCATGACAGAAGTATGGAACAAATGAGAAGAATAGAACAAGAAGTAGAAGCTCAATTAGCTGCTCTATCCAATGTACCTCAAACTCCTGTCAGAAGAAGAATACGTCCACCAAGTATTAATGTAGCAGAAGGTTCAAGTTTGGAAGAAGTTGATCCAAATTCTACTAATCTAAAAACTCCAGTTACTAGAAGGTTGATAAAATTTTTATAAAACTAAACAAAACGTTGAAACTAGTAGAATTTTAGCTGTAAAGTAAAGAATACTTACGTAGTATTTTAGCGTTTCGTTTATTTTTCGTTAAACTTTTTTTTTTACTATACCACACTTAAAATTCCTTTTTAGAAAGTTGATATCTCCTAAATCACTCCGCAAAGCTCAGCAAACAAAGAAAGTAAAGCAACTAGCAAAAGTCGAATTATCTTATTCAACCGAGGACTCTCCACCTGCTCCAAAGACACCTGCTCGACAAATACCAGTCAGACAAGGAACGCCTATGCAAAAAGGGACACCAGGCAAACAAGGAATACCTGTCAGAAAAGGAATACCTGTCAAAAAAGGAATACCTGTCAAACAAGGAATACCTGTCAAACAAGAACCAGCTCAGCCACTTATTAAAGTATCAGATTTAAATATAGAAAAAGTTATGAAAAAACTTGAAAAACAGGAAAAAACTCCTATGAAGAGAAAACGAATGCTATCTCCAAAATCGCTTCGTAAACAAAAGGAAGAACAAAAGAAACAGGCGGCAAAAAAAATTCCTTCCAGACTAAAAATCCCGCAACCGGAATTTCCCCAAGTAGATCCTTTGGTGGAGGAATACGAAAGATATAAACGAAGTTGATTCTAATTGTTTATAAATATTTTTTTCTATAATTTTGTTCTTAGGATATAAATTTCGCCATCCAGGCGCTCCACCAACCCCACCCGTTTTCAGTAGGTTCCGATCCTTAATGCCAGACGCCGATAGAGTATACGATCCTACAGAATTTGGAGAAACTGAAGATGTTAATTGGCAATCTGGAGAATCGTACTTTGATGCAGACAACACATGTAAAATTATTACTTAATGTAGTAATAATAATAATAATAATAATAACCGATTTTAAGGGGTAATGCCATTAACGGGCGAAAGAGGAAGCGAAATTAAAAGAGGTGATAAACCATTTGAAATAGTGTTCAACCAATTATCAGCGTCTGAGAGATCTCCATCCGCTACATTAGAAAGAACATCAAGGCGAATTCGAGAAATGGACGAAGAACTGTTTAATTTAAAAAGGTCAACCCCAGCCCAAAGTGGATTACCTGTAACAACCCCAAGTCGATCTCCTAGTCCGAAACGGCAGCACAAATCTGTGCTTCAACCTGGCGAATTGTCGCCTAGGTCCAAACAATTCTTTTCCCTTTATGATACCGAGGCACCTGAAGAATTACAATTTTTAGAAGATGAACAACTCGCACCGGAACCACTTCTTAGTTCTCCAGAAGCGTTTATAGAACAAGTTGCTACTACACCATTACCTGTCGCCAGAAGAAGTTCGATGCAATTTTACGTCGGAAAAACGAGAGGGAAACCCCACACTGTAAAGCGTAAATCAGCTCGTCCAAAATTTGAAAGTATTCAGGAAACGCATTACCCAGAAGATTTGATGGGAGACTTTGCTTATTCGGCTTTAGAAGATGAAGTAATTTCTACGGTATTGGATACATCGATTCCAAAAGAAGATTTAGCGAGACCTATTCCAGCAGAAGAATTGCATTGGCCAGAATGGTTATCACCTCCGAATAAAAAAGTACTTGAAAGAATGCACAAACCCGTTTTAAGTTTACCACACGAAGGAGTAGACGTCAAGATTCCACCAAGTATGAGAGATATAGTGCATTACGAATTACCGCCGTATGCAATGAATCTAGATTCTCCACCTCCTTTATCGCCGACAACAAAGAAAAAAATAATTGAAGAATTAAATGCTTCTGTTCTTCCATCTCAAATGATGTTTAATTTGCCTAGCGATGAATATGCTCCGCCAGATGATTATATTTTTGACGTAGAAGAACCGCCGGAGTATGCCGACTTGAGCTTAGAGGAGTTAAATCGCACACCTCCGGAAGAACCTCCTCCTCCTCCCAGCCCTCAAAGTCCCCAAGAAACTATTTACGAGCTCACGCTTAGATTATACGAAGCAGACGTTCCAGAATATGGCATGATTGATGTGCACGATAGAAAACTTATGATTGGAAAAACGAGAAACCGTAAACATCGTCTTAGAAGAAAAACACTTCCTCCGACGTTACCTAAAATCCGAGAGCCGGCGGATTTCATTACCACAGATGATTATCCTTTCATGTCAAGAGTAGAAACTGCACCGCGTCAATTTAACAAGGAGTTTAAAAAAGTTCATTCCTCTCCTAAAGTTGAACGAATCCTTGAACATCCAATGGTGGTGGAAGATAACGAATTACATCGCTTGAAATACCCTGAAGATTTAATGGGAGACTATGCTTATTTAGGTTTAGATGAAAGTGAAGAAGATAATTTATTAGATACTTCGATACCAAAAGAGAACTTCCGGCCTATTTTGGAACCTGACAAAGAGTGGCCAGAATGGTTATCGCCTCCAAATAAAAAGGTACTTGAAAGAATGCACAAAGCTCCTTTAATTTTACCACACGAAGGAGCCGACGTCAAATTTGGACCAGGATTATATAGAGATATTATACATTATGAATTGCCACCACAAGATTTGCATATGGATTCTCCACCCCCTTTAACGCCAACAAGTAGAAAACAATTTTTCGCAGATTTAAAAACTGACGTCCCAAGCCTGCTTCCAGCAGAAATAATGTTTCTGCCTAATTATGAATCTGATGCAGAAGAATTTAATTTAGACGTGGAAGAACTACCGGAAGATATTGACGTAAGTCTTGAAGGCGTAGACCTTACACCTCCAGAAGTTTTTTGGCCAACTAGCCCAGAGAGTCCCGAAGAATCAATTTACGATCTTACGTTAAGATTGTACGAAGAAAATCTTCCGGATTATGGTTCAATCGATGTTCATGACAGGAGATTAAATATTGGAAAGACACGAAATGTCAAATATCGTCTTAGAAGAAAATCGCCCGCTCCCTCTTTATCTAATATTCGGGAACCGTCTGAGGCTATCGGCGCGGAAGAGCATCCTTTCCTAGTAAACGTGGAATCTACTCCAAGACAATTCATAACTCAAAAGACGAAACGAAAAGTTCATAAATCTCCAGAAGTGAATATTATACACGAGTACCCGATGGATGTAGAAGATGATGTGGTGCAGAAACAATATTATCCTACCGATCTTATGGGATCAGAAGAACCTGTTTATTTAGGATTAGACGAAAGTCTTCAGGGAAATCTGTTCGATGATTTAGATTATATACTTCCAGAAGAAACATATCAACAACCTATTATGCAACCTACTGAAACGCAGTGGCCAGCATGGTTGTCACCTCCGAATAAACAAGTACTTGAAAGAATGCAGAAACCGCCTTTGATCTTACCACACGAAGGAGCAAACGTTCAAATTCGACCCGGAATGTCGCGAGATGTAGTTCATTACGAATTGCCGCCATATGCAATGTCGTATTCTCCACCACCTTTATCGCCAACGAATACCCGAGAAGAATTAATGGAGAGTTTGAAAATTAGCCATCCACACTTATTCCGTAGTCCACCTTCGTCTAGAAGAGAATCCATGTACGAGTATCATACTCCGCGCGGATCGCCTACCTCGAGTGATGACGAAGAATACTACGAATTCCCACAAAATATTCCGTTCGATAAAGCCGATTCAATTGTTATAGAAGACACTAGTTTTATAGATGATGAATTAGACAGAAGTTATGTAGAAGAAGAAATGGCAGGATTCAAATGGATGGGATAAATTCCTATTATTTAAAATAGTTCAGTAACTTTCCGGTGTAGTCTAATATTCTTGTATTATTTATATTAAATTGTTTTAACCTGTAATGTTGGGTTCTTCAATTTGAATTACCGCCTTCTCAAATCAAAGTTCCAAACCAAACCAAAGCTGTCATCGTCAAACAAACCCCGCACATTGTGATCCACCTCGTAGTAACACTTACAAGTCCTTTTAAATCTACGGATGGCTCTTTGAATGTTAACGTCGTTACCTTTGTTTCTAACCTCAAACCTAAACTTATCTGTGCCAGTGGCGTAACCACTGACAGGACACCTGAAGGAATAATTAGTACACACAAATTAAATAAAACACAAAATTCGGTTTAACGATGAATGGTATATATTTAACCGAAAAAAAAAGGTAGTCCAACAACCAATTTACCAGCAAAGTTAATCTCTTTGATATCATTTAATTTATAATACTTTAGTTTGAAATTTGATTTAATAACTGTTCGATAGTTAATCCCTCTGATCGTAATGTTTTCTAATTGTTTATTCATATTTAAGAATTGTTTTTATATTGTGTAAGATCTTTAAATAATAAACCCTTATATTATGCTAAATTATCAGCTCTTAACTATTACCTCGTCAACTTAAAAACTAAGATCGTCACTTAATTAATATGTCGTCACGTTTAAAGCCACCGTTAAAGTTTCGCGCCCATTATATTTAAATTCAAATTTACAATATTACAAACTATGAGCAACAAATAAAATTGTTGGTAGAATAAAAATATAAAAAAGTTATTTAATTTAAAAATTTTATCGCTGATCAGAATTAAACAAATATTAAACAAATCTTCGCTCAACTGAAGAAGTTAGCACTTGAAACTTTAAGATACTACCAATACCTGGTTTTACATTCTTTAAAATTCATAAATTTCGTTTGATCTGATGTGCAGTTAACACTTATTTTACACGGAATAGGACAACTCTGCGCTAAACCAACTTGGCGTCATGTAACTCGGTGCCGGTTACGTAATTACGTAAAAATTAGACAAAGCTTGCATTAATTTAACATACAGGGTGTCCCTTCTGAGGTGCTGATAAAAGAACTCTTTTCTAAGACAAATTTTCAAATAAACTTTTTGTCCAAGTCCAAACCTTTGAGAGGTATTTCTCTTCAAAGCAATTTTTTTAATTTCTGATTTCAAACGGCCATAGCTCCGATATTATTAATTTTTTAGGTTTAATAAATTAAAACTTTTTTAAAGATCGTTTACTTATCTACAAATTAGGTTATAATCTTTTATCGTCTAGCATTAACGGATTTGAAGTTATAAATTAAATTAAGGAAAAAAATGTTAAAAAAATTCCGATTTTATTTTTTTACTTTTCTTGCGAGCCCTGTATCTCTTAAATGAAACGTCTTAGAAAAACACTGATAACTTAAACCAGATAGGAAATTTAACGGGCTACAACTTTGGTCAAATAATTTTTTTGGGAAACCAACTGTTTTTACAGAAATTCCGAAAATAATGAACAAGGTGTAGTTAAAAAAAATAAAAAACCAAACTAATTAACAACAATAAATAAACAATATAAATTAAGAAAGTAATTAACGATAACGTCGCGCAAACGTCAAACGCTACAATACCTTTTAACATTAAAACAAATGGTATAAATCAAATTGAGATTTTTAGCAATTTTGTGAATTTATTTTCTTTTTACCTACACCTTGGTCATTATTTTCAGAATTTTTGTGAAAACGGTTGGTTTTCCAAAAAAATTTATTTGACTAAAGTTGTAGCCCGTTAAATTTCCTATCCGGTTTGGACTATGAATTTTTTCTAAGGCGTTTCGTTTAAGAGATACGGGTTTTCCAAAAAAAGTAAAATAATAAAACCTGAATTTTTTTAAACATTTTTGCTCTTAATTTAATTTATAACTCGAAATCCGTTGATTTTAGACGATAAAGGATTATAACTTAATTTGTAGATAAGCGAATGATCTTTAAAAAAGTTCTAATTTATTAAAACTAAAAAATTAATAATATCGGAGTTATAGCCGTTTGAAATCAGAAATTAAAAAAATTGCTTTAAAGGGAGGTACCACCCAAGGGTTTGGACTTGGACAAAAATTTTATTTGAAAATTTGTCTTAGAAAAGTGTCATTTATCACCACTTCAAAGGTTCTCCACAGTCACTTAAAAATTCGCTCATCGCAATCCCTGTATTTCTTTTATTTTTTGTAAAAAAACAGAAAATTTAAAACTTAAAAAAAAATTAACTTGATACCAAGTTGACTTGGCGCCGAGTTGTTTTGGCGCCAAAATAAAAATTCCATAGTTAATTTTAAATTAAACATGTGCACTATTAAAAAAATAAAACTTAAAATTTTTAAAATTCTTCTCTTAATTTCATTCATAACTTGAAATCCGTTGATTCTAGACGATAAAGGGTTATAACTTAGTTTGTAGATAAATGAATACTCTTCAAAATACTCTTTGAACAAAAAGTTTATCTTATAAAATAAACAAACTATTTTTAAAACCGGAATTTTAAGACGAACTTGTAAAATACTCATAAACTCAAAACACTTTTGAACTTGATTAGAAAACATCCTGTATATCGGGATTTGACACAATTATTGGCATTGACAACTTACCGGTAGATGTCGGGTCACTTCCCATATGTTTTGTTGCCAATATCCTGTATATTATTTGATTATTTGGTAATTCGATCATTGTTTTATTTCTTGTGTAGTTGTAATTTATTGTTTATTATCGTAAAATAAACGAAATGTTGAAACCCAAGGCCCTAACGCAAGTTTTAAGTCAAGCAAATACCGGTGGCGTAGAAAATACTTTGTAAAATTTCTTTGGTGACTTATTAAATTTATTATTAATAATTTAAAATTTAGGTTACTGAATCAAGAAGGATCTTTGTTAGCTTATAGCGGATACGGTGATAAGGACGCACGAGTGACAGCTGCAATCGCTAGCAACATTTGGTGTGCCTACGAAAAGAATTGCCGAAATGTTTTTCGGGAAGATCACCCCCAAATGATTCTCATGGAATGTATGGAAGGTAGAATCGCTATAACACAAGTAGCTAGTTTATTGCTGTGCCTTTATGCGCGAAACAATGTTGGATTTGGTATTTTGAAAGAAAAAACGAATGCGTTGGCGCTGTATTTGGAAGGACCGCTGAAGCAAATCGCGTCGTCGTAGAAGTTAGTTTCCAAATATTTATGTTCCTTAATTTGTTCATTCACTTATTATGTAAATAATTAAATATGTTTGTAGATTACAAAAGTGTGATTTATTTCTAAAAATTTTATTTCAAAGTGATTTTTTAAATACACAACAATAGCAAACATTACAAAATAGCTTAATAATAATAATTTGGTAAGAATGCAACCGTAAAATTAGTATCTTGAAAAATATCAACCAGTGAAACACATCGTATTTATATTTGTTATGTACAAAAACATTAAAAATGTTACATGTTCGGGAGAAATGTAAAAAAATTACATAAACATGTCGATTTTTATACAAATGCTAAAATATAGGTAATAAATATCTCTATACGAAATAATAATTACATACGAGAACCTCTCTGCTGTAAAACTTGTCCTCGATCGCTATGTTCTACTTCTAAACCTTCTTGAATACCACATTCTCGACTTACGACACACAAAAACTCTGCATGTTCGTCTGATCCATAGTTATACTGCGAACCTATATTTACCAACTGTTCAAATTTCCACCCGTCCGACATATTAGAAACCATCTAAAAATAAACAACTTACTTGCATTACCGACTACCGTAAGTTGCAGCTTACCTGTGCGAGTTCGTCTTCGTGGCATTGTAAAACCCTATACACGTGTTTACTTCCGTCTTTTGCCGGGTTTACATCCCTGTGGTAAATTCGTTCCTTAACTAATTTTATGAGCTCGGCAATGTTATAAAATTCCGCTTCCTCGAGGACACCTTCTTCCGCTAACGCTTTATTTATTACTAACTTACCATGTCGTAGGTAATTTAAAATTGGAGAAAAATATATAGGATCCCGATCTATAAGATAAGCACCCGACTCGTCCTACAAATAGAGGATAATTTTGCAATTTGACCTATCAGAAGCAGTTTTTCCTACCTTATCAGAAATAAGATCGCTGTCTTCTTGTATTAATCTATAGAGAAATGAATTTGGATCTCGGGCTAAAGTAGTTTTTGTTGTTAAAAAGTATGTGCCTCCTACATTTAATTTAACCCATTGTTTATTTCCATTCATAACAATCGATTGTTTATTTTCAAACGAATCGACAGCAGACTCCGCCATCTTTTTTGTTTCTATTTCGAACATGATAAATTTAGCCTTCTATACACGGTACTTCGTACATTGTAGAAACATTTTTATAATATTTTATACATATTTTAATGTATTGAAAAATAATAAAAATTTGAAAACGAATATATGTGGCAAATTTGAAGAGAACGATTTTCCTTTTTAGAACCTATAAAAAATATAAATTCTTCTACTACATGAAATATTTAAACCAAAAAAATGTTGCATTTTTAAATCTGATTTTTAATCATTTCCAAAAAATGTCTGTATGTATGTATGTGTGTACGGATGTATGTATGTATGTATGTGGTTAAATTTTGTGTACGCTCTACCTCAAAAAGTAATAGAAATTTTTTAACAAAATTTTGTATTTAGTACATAAATATTGAGACTTAGAGCTGATTAGATTTTGGTTAAAATCGGTACACGGAAAAGCAAAATAAAACAATATTTTGTAAATTAAAAAAAAAATTTTTTTCTTATTTTTAAAATTTTATTTTTTAATCATATTCTCTTCCAAAATAATAATAAAAAAGTATTAATCAATAATCGTGTAAATATTCTATTTTTGTTTATATAGTTTTTACAAATTAAAATAAAATTTATTTTTTTAATTTAAGTATTAATTTAAATTTAAAAGTTAAAAATTGAAAATTAATGTTATCAATTTAATACCAATTTAACAAAGAAAAAAATACAAGCGATTTGTACAAAAACATCTTAAAATCGAATAAATAATATTAAAAAATAATAATAAAAAAAAATTTTGCAAATAATTTTTTTCTTATTTTTAAAATTTTAACTTTTTAATATATTCTCCTCCAAAATAATATTTTTTTAAAATTCTTTTAAATTTATTATTATTCAAAAGTATGATAAAGTTATGGGCATGGCCACATCCGATTTTTTTTCATAAATATTACATATCATTTAATTTCCAAATTTCCACTGACGTACAGACAGAAAAATTTCGGTAATTAGTAAATAATTATAAACTATGTTTAAAGAAAATTTTCGGGATTCCGTGTATTTCCCCTTCCCCACATGCTGAAAGCCGCCTTTTTTTAAATACTAGTCCGCCTCTGGCAAGTAGATAAAATATGTTGACGTTTTAAATGTCAAAAGTAGTTCAAAGGATTCACAAAATTTTTTAACTAACCTCATTTCAGATATAAAGTTCTAATTTTGGAAGTGTTACAATAGTTTTATCAAGTAATTTAGTTTTTAAGTCGAATTATCTAATGGTGTATTTGTTAATTGGAACATGAGCTGTAATTACGATGAATGTTTGCAAGAAAATCCGTTTTTACAAGAAATTTTAAAAAATCATAAGGACATCGTAGAAGATGCAGTAAAAAATAAATGGATTATATGTGTTCCACGTTTAGGTATCTTTGATATTACACCAATAAGCGAGGAAGATGTTTTGGAACACGTGCTGGTACCGGATAGTGCTACGGTGGAAACACGATATCGCACTTTATCAAAACATATAGTTAACGTTAACAATAAACAGTTAATTAAAGAAGATGGAACCGCTATTAATATTTTATTTGATGAGACTGTTTATATTGGCACCGATAAGAAATACAAATTATTGTGTCTCGACAACTCTTTGAGTGATTGTACTGGTAGCACCAGTGACGAATTATTTTGTGTTCGAAACCTAAGAGACTGCGTTCAGTTATTATGGACCACGTTGGATGAGTTCCATAAACTAATAGAATTGGTGTCGTTTGAAGTGATATGTGTAGACGTAGATAGTTTGCTAGAAAAATATGAAGTGTTATACCATCATTCGGTTGCAGTTATATCAAGAATATTAGTAAAAAAATGTGATGCAAGTAATGTTAGTTTAGCCATAGAAACTTATTTGCAACATTGTACATATAATTCACTATTTAAAGCAATCTGTAATTTTAATTCGGTATCTGAAGGTAAGCTTAATAAAATTGTGCGCAATCATAGTCAAATTCAACTAAAAGATTTAAACATCGACAACAATTTTTTTGAAAATATCGTAATTGCTAAACGAGAATTGTATGCCATAAATAAATTTTCATCTGTTTTGGGTAAAATTGGATGCTTAAAACGCACCGTAGAAGCTCTTTCGCATCACAAACACACCAGCTATGCCACTGCCGATAATTTATTAAAAATATTTATTTTTTTAATACTTCGCTCCAACATTAACAATTGGCTGTCTAATTTAGCCTATATCAACAAATTTCGTTTGAGTTGTCTTAATTTGAACGACGAAAATGCTTTTCTAATAACCACATTAGAAGCAGCAATAGAATACATTAAGCAGGACAACATTTTCGTCGAAACGAACGTCGATAACATTGCTAAAATAAATACCTTGCAGGATTTATTCGGAGTAATCGGTAAAGGAGATTTAACTATGTTACGTAAATTTCTCACCGATAAAAATAAAAATACTTTGATTAGTAATAATTCTACATTATGTCACCCTCTATGTTCTTGTGATAAATGTGAAGTGGCAGCTCCCTTTACGATAAACAGTACAGATGATTCCGGATCCAATGCTTTACACATTGTTTCATTACACGGTCACATTCATATAATGGAATATTTGATTGGTAAAGGGGTGGATTTTAATGTGGCCAATAATTCGGGATCTATGCCCATTCATTACGCAACTACTAGAGGTCACCAAAATGCTTTGCTATTTCTATTACATTCCAATTCGGCAATCGATTTGCCAGATTGCGACGGAAACACTCCTCTGCATTTAGCGGCCAATTACGGACACGAAAATTGTGTCAAGGCTCTTCTTTACTTTACCGAACAAAAAGGATACTCAATTGACCTGAACTGTAAAAATAATTCGGGTGATACTCCTCTACATTACGCTTCCAAATGGAGTTACATTGGAATAGTACAAATTTTATTAGAATATGGTGCCGATTCATATATAACCAATAATTTGCACCAAAACGCATTTGACGTGGCACATAACGATAATATTTGTAAAGAATTGATGGAAAGTATTTCAAACTCTCAATCTTTGCAAAGTTTTGTGATCGTAAAAAAATACGCCAATGGTGTACGACCCATGAACAGAAAACAACTTAAAAAAATTATTTTAGTTCGTAAGGCAATAGAAAACAATGATTTACCTCTCATGTGTTTTCATTTAGGAATAGCAACGCCAGAAGTAGCCGGTCCAAATTTATCTAATATAGAAAATACAATGTGCCATCCACTGTGTACCTGCAGTAAATGCGAGGTCCAATTTGAAATAATCAAAGATAGTTACCCTCGGGAAACGGACACTTTAAATGTTAACACTTGCAATTTAGACGGTTACACTTCGCTACACATTGCTGCCAAATGTGGTGCTACCGAAATTGTGAGACTTCTTTTAGACGTCGGTGCTTTAGTCAACCTTAAAACTTACAACAATCTTTACACTCCTCTTCATTTGGCCAGCATTCATGGTTATCCTAAAGTAATCCGAGAACTCTTAAAATGCAACTGTAACATAAACGAAGTAGATGTTTTCGGTAATACACCATTGCATTACGCTTGTATTAATAACAATAATGCAATTATCGATATGCTACTTAATCGTTGTGGGAATTGTAATATTAAAAATAATCAAGGTAAGACTCCGTTTCAACTTGCAAAACAAAAATCCTTACCGAAATAGAGAAGTGTGCCATAAAAGTTTGCAACTTGGCTCTCTTGATTTAACATATTTACTTAACTTGCTCTCTATTTTTATAATACTCTTTTGGTATGATGAAGTTTTTAATAAATGCTATCTTTCCACTTTTTCAAGAAATTGTCACTTTATTTCCTGCAATCCCTTGAAAATCGATATAATTTAAGTAATAAAATGAAAATAATTTGCATTTCAAATTTTACTCGTTAAGATTAAAATATATGTTATTGATAAAATTCAAAAAACAAAGACAATGGTAGAGACAACATTTTGGTAAAATGCAAATTATTTTCATTTCATTATTGAAAATAACTCTAAATTCTCTCAATTTTATATAATTTAAGTATCCAATTTACTAATCTTGGTTTTTCAATTCATTTATGGGGCTTTAACTATTATTATTAACTAAATGGTAGGTAGGTCTGAAGTCTTCTTTATTTTATAAAAATTTTCTTATTTTTACTACCTACTTAAAACTATTATTATTTTGTTAACACAGCTTTGGAAATTTAATCGTTCAATATTGCTTTATTTATAGGATTAGGAATTGAAAGTTTTAAATTAAACTAGATAAACTAAATAAACGGCAAATTTTGTACAAAATTTAATTTTTACATAAAATCGAGTCCAAAAATATAAAAGTTGTAACTGTGATAAATTATAGTCGTATTAGGATAATAATATCAATTGTAAGTTTTTCAGTTTACCTAAATTGTATATTATTTGAATTTTTAATTATTTATCTTTATCACACTACATTAACAATCCTAGTGATATTTTTATGTTTATACAAAGAATTTCAATTTTATCTTTATTATTTATTGTTTTAATTGTTAATGTTATCAATGTTGTGTTATTAGTTTTAAGATGCAGTCATATTTTAACACGTTTTTATAATATAATTTTTATTATGTAGTATGTTTAATTTTTAATAAAGAAATTTTACTAATAAAATATAATTATATCTATCACTAGAAATTGGAATAGATTACATCGGGATCTGTTTCACTTTAATACACATCATGCGTTTAAAGAGGACTTTCAAATGTCTTTGGCTAATCTTGAAACTGCCTAAGTGCTGAGTCATGTAATCAATATTTTGATTGGAATAAAAAATACTAGAAATTTATGCGAGCCTCAAAACACGGAAGCATAAACTAAAACGTCCAAAATGTGCTCTACTGGACCACCAATTACAATGCTTTTATGTTAAACTTTAAGAACTACGAGCAGTTATAAAAACTTTCAATTTCTTGAAAACGATCGCCCATAGCTGAAAAAAAACCAAGTGTTTGCTTAATTTTATTCCGTGAAAGCCTATTCAATCTTAAAAATTTCAAATTTTGTAGCTAAATTAAAATCAAAAACTACCATTTTTTGTACAAAATAGTACAAATTTTTAACCTTTTTGGACAGGGTTTTATTTCTTCACAAAAATTAGCAAGTCGAAAAATTTGTGTATATGTAAATTTTATTTATAATTTAAAAAAAGACCTTTTCGTGGCAATTATATTTAAGTAAAGTAAAAACATGATCTTTACAATAAAGAAACATTAAATTTATTAAAAACAAAAAGCTATAAAAGATTTTTGGTATACAGAAATGCAAAAAAGGTTTATTGGCTACTGTAGAAGTAAACAATAAAATCAGCGCAATAATTATATTATTACAAAGAACAAGTCACAATTTTTGGTTCTATTCAGAAAAGTACAATAGATTGTATATTAGAATACAGATGTGGACACAAACCAACATACGGGACAGGCACTTGGTAAATGCACTTGAAGTCGCTAGGTGTAAATGTATCAAAAAGGGAGGAGAGGTATAAGCAAATACTTTTGGTTTCTTCATGCTATGAATTTTGTCTTTGTACTTTGCGCTGAAAAATAAACTCAAAATTAGTATGTCGGTGTATAGAGTGACTGACGTAAAATTGGCGATAAAATAATAATTCTCACCTTAAACCATTTAATAATACTTATTCTTTCCAATCACTTTTAATTTTAAAACTCCATTCCCACTTAAGATGCTCATGTTTATCATCATCGGTAAAAAGCGATTGCACGGTGTAACTGCCATGAGCTAATAAACCAGAAGGAGCATCTTCGGCTGGCGTCGTATAGGATTGGATTTCAGTTTTTGGAGCGTAAGAACCCACCATATGAATCATTTTATCAACTAAAATATAATAAATTTTATGCATTTACGAAACTCGGACAAAAGTAATTTAAAAAATTTTAAATTTTACCTGGTTCTAAAAATCCAATTTTTAAAGCAGCACAAATACAAGATTATTAATTTGAATAGCTTTGAATATGTATACAAAGAAAAATGTAAATGTGATAAAAAAAACTCACCAGGAATTCCCATTTTGTAAGTCTTTTGAACATATCTTAATCCATGAACAATTTCACGTTGTACAATAAATTCGATACGAATTCTATAAGAAATACCTTCCTTAATCGTAAAACTTTCCTTTTTTAGCTTAGAAATATCTCCAGTTAATTCCAGGGATACTTCAGGTCTGTTTGGCACTACGAGCACCAATTTTTTGACTATAACTTTTCGAGGATCATCGGGTTCTGTAAAACGTAAATATTAGAACAAGAATTAAAAAGGTGACGATAAATTTACCAACAATGATTTCTCCCGATTCGGCTTGGCCAAGCAAAGCTTGCTTGTATTTCCTCAAACTTTCATCATCTTCGTCGGCTGCTAAAATTTCCTTAATCGACTTTTCCGGAGGTGGCTTGTAAGAGCCATCATTTTCGTGATCACCTTCCTCGACATGAGGAGCAACTTCTTCGGTAGACATTTTACTGAAAAAAATTCTACGTAATCTTCGATTTAATAATTCAGTGGATACAAAAAACGGAAAACAAAGATAAGATTGTAGGTATTTGAGTAAACAAATTTACTATTATTAGATTACCGGTTCCGCTTTTTTACAGATAACGTTTACGCCTTTCCTATGTATTTAACTACCGAACCGGTAAATATATTTTTGAAAGCTACTGGAAGTCAACTGGAAATATGGTGAAAAGGTTTAAAAAAGATCGAAATAGGTACCTTAATTTTTAGAAATCGACAATAATTATTTCAATTAAAAAGTGCAACCAATATGGACACACATTCAACTAATACGAGACTAAACGAAAGACGATTCGTGATTCGACCCCCTACCGTGGAGCCAATGAAAATGCAGCATTCAAACCTCGCCCTAAAAACGCGCATTTTTATAAATTTCGAGATTGTAAAATCTATTAAATTTTTTTTAAATAGTATTATGAATCATAAATTTTTTATAAATGTTTATTATTTTTATAATAAACATTTTTCTTTTACGGTCTTTGGTTATTTTTATACCGGTTTATAGAGAAAACAATAATTTATTGATTAAGTTGATTTGTATGACTCATTGTTTTGCTATATTTCCTCTTTATTACAAATTTAACACAAAACACCTTTCACAAACGGAATTAATATAAATCTTGTAGCGAACCAAACTAAAGTGACCTACATTATTTATTCTTATTAAAAAAAATAAAACGAGTTTTTTTAAATTATTTAAATTTTTTTTGTTTTTCGAAAATTTCGAACGCCAATAATCAAAACAAAATATTGGTTGTAAACCTCGGCTAAAATTTGTTAATCAATTCATTTCTTTTATCTACGTCATCTGAAAGTCATATTAAATAGTATATTGTGCCTCAAGGACTAAGGAGGATTTTAATTTAACATAAGAACGAAGAATTTAGCAGCTTGATTGCACGTTCTAGAAATAATGTCATAAAACACAAATTCATGATTTTTTTAATTTATTACGAAATATGCTACTGGATTTTAAATGTAATGAAGGAAGAAAAACAGACTTTTGATAAAAACAAACTTTACTTTCCATTGAAATCTATTAATATTTCTTTTTAATATCTTCAATTTCCTTTTCTAAAAGTATCAAATTCTTATGAATTTCAGATAAATCTTGCTGAATTTTATGAGAATTCCCAAACTTGCTTAAACTCACTTCGAGTAGAACATCAGTAACTTTTTGTACATTGAAGATCCCCGATCGATCAAAATATTTGTTAATTTTTTTATCGTTTTGTAAAAGTTCCAATTTACTTTTGGCATTTTTACTTTCTTGCTTATACCAATTTATTCGTTTATTATAAATTTGAATTTTTGACGAAGAAGTTTTTTGCTAAAAATAAAAATATTCAACAGCACTTGACTGCAAATTTACTTACAAATTTAGAATCGAGATTTTCCAATTTCTCCTTAACCAGAAGCGTATTATCACAAAATTTGTTGCTAGAAACGAAGGACTTTTAGAGTCGGTACTTTCAAATTTACGTAGAAAATACTTGCATTAAATTAAGATGTTCCGATTCTAGTTTTTGTCTTTCTTGACGGATATCAATAACCCTTTGATTATATAAAATGTCTTGCCGTTCTAAATATGTCGTGGTGTCGATTACTTTTAATTTGTTAGACGGAAGCAAGCCATCGCTCTTGAAATACGAGTTGCTAAATCTGGAAGCTTGATAATTATGCATTACGTTCCAAAATTTAGTATTGGAATTGTCTTTACGATATTGCAGTGCATTGTTCATGTCGACTTATTTTAAGCATGCAATGTCAATGTTTGGGTTAAAACAAATGTCAAATGGAATGATGTTGCTAATGATTATTAAAAATGCAAATAGATAAGTAAAAAATTATTTATATGTGTAATTAAAAATACACTGGATAATTTTCATAGTATATTGAATATATAAAATTCATAGCAACATTTGTAAATGACTTATGATTATCACTAAAAACTAATAAAAGTGTAACATAAGAACAATTCGCACAAAATTATACAAAGGTAGCGTTTCACAATTACAAATCAATTTAAAAAATCCATCACATAGTGAATCCACTTCTATATTTACAGTAAAACTCATCATAACTTGGAAATATTTTTATTAAATATCAACGATCGTACATTGCATTTATTAATTTATTTTTAAGACGACAAAATTAGAATAACTAATTTTGCTTCTTTAAACAGTTGAAGGTATTTTCATTTCTTGGTGAGATTTGCAACTCTCAACAAATGACTTAAAATAAAACAAAATGAATAACGTGCCAAGTTGCAATTTTCTTGGCCTTCAAAATACCCTCAACAGTTTTCCTAAGCACCAACACGCTGTAATTTTGTTTTGAAGTCATAATGAAGTGACCACACAAAAACTTTAAATTATAGGAGAAACAATTGGCTAAAAATAAAAATTAATTCTATTTGATGAATTAAAAATAAATAATATATTTAATAATTTAAAAAGTTGTCGTAGTCAAAAAACCACATAACGTGAGAGAATTATTGTTCTTTTAATTGTTAATTTACAAAAAATTTAATTTACAATTCAACTAAAACGTTATTAGAGCAATTTACAAAAATAATTGGGACACCCGTTACACAAGTTTTAGCAGAAAAATTACTTAAAAAATTAATTGAAACCATTATACACTCTTCATAATAAAATACCACCATAAATTCAATAGCATTTAAATAAGTCAAAAACCCACCACAAGAAATAACTTTCTTTGTTTATCCACGAGCAAGTGTAATTCTTACAACAGACTAACAGTCCACGAAATTGTAATCATTAAACAAATTCATTATTTCAATTCCACTTTAGACTGTAAACTGCTTGAAAATTATACGCAAACAATAATAAATTAATAAAATTTAGTTTTGAGTCATTTAAATAAAACTTGCGAAGATGCAAGAGAATATAAAACAATTACATACTATTATAGTCTTAATAATTGAAAAACATAATAAAATTAATAAGTAATTGATTATTGTGTGGCTTGTTTACTTCAGTTAAGTTGTAAATGTCAATGTATTTTCATGTTGCGTTGTGGTTATTAAACGGTGTTTTAATTATCATACGACATATTATACAATTTATTCCACAACTTTCAAAACTTTACCTATAGCAATTGTTTTATCTGAAATTAAAATAAAAATTTAGCTTAAATACTCTTTATTATTTATAATCTTTATACGTACTTTCATCCCGAAGAGTAAATCGGCCCATTTGAGGAAATAGTTTAAATTCTTCTAAGCAAATAACACCCGCACATTCTATTCTCATGATTGCAATTTGATCTTGTTTTACAAACCTTGGTCTTGTTTTACTTTTTTCACCTGTTTTCTTATCGATTAAACAAAGTAAGGCCTAAAAAAACAAAACATTTTATTTTTCTTTTTATCTTAAGTACTGCGATGCAAACAACTATCAATACCAATGCCATTTTTCATTTAAAGCAAAATTTTTGATTGTTTCTAGCTTGAAATAAAACATGCATCGATTTGGATTATCAAATTACATACTACGAAATTCAAGATGATAAAAAAATAATTGCTTTAAATCTTAAATACAAGTTTTTGTTGATAAGTAACAACAACGTATCCTTTTTTAAACTCTCCTCGTCTTTCCAATGCCAAGTTATATAACATTTAAAAAAATAGACCTTAACCTTTGGCTTCATTGGAAATTTCCAATCGTTCTTAGGTTCTTAGAAAATACCTATTATTTATTAATATGAAATTTTTCTAATAAATGGGTTAAATTGACAAGTAATTGAAGCTCTTTGATTGGTTTACCTGGTTAAGAAAATCAATCATTAAATTACATACATATACTGCATGTGACGAATCGAAGAATCCGGTAAGTTATCCAATGGTAAAAATGGATGTTAACGAAGCTGGTAGTCTCTCACAATTAGTCAAAGGAAATACAGAAGAGTTTAAGTATTCCCACGTTGTGGTAATTAAATAATGAAACAAATAATTTCTTATCATATTAAAAACAACAATGACTGGCAGTTCACTCTCGCCAAATTATAACAAATATTAAATGACCTACAGAAACTACCAAATGACAAGTTAATCAAAATGGCACAGAAAGAACTACCTGAAAGAAAGTGACCGTTGAGTATTATTAAAATACAAAGGCGGATCAATAAGTCCGTGACTTTTTGAATGAAACTCAGGTTTTTTGATAAAAAAATCATTTTATTTTTCATCACGCTCTATACACTTTGTCCAACGTTTCTCCAATTTTTTTATCCATTCCAAAAAGTAAGATTTGTTGAGATCATAAAAATAGGTATTTGTTTGTGAGATGATTTCATAGTTAGAGTTAAATCTCTTTCCACCAAACCATTTGTTCAAGTTTGGAAACAATAAATAATCACTTGGGACTAAATCTAGAGAATAAGGCGAATGGGGAAGCAATTGGTAGCCTAATTCATGAATTTTTGCCATGGAACCTGCACACGTGTGCACCCTTGCATTGTTCTGGTGAAAAAGAATTTTTTTTCTTGGCCATATTCAGTTGTTTTTTTTTCAAATCCTCATTAAATCAACCCAATAATTGGCATAATATTTGCCATTGATTGTTTTACCCTTTTGAAGGTAGTCAATATGGATTATACCGCGTGAATTCCAAAAAACGGTCCCCATGACTTTATTGGTTGACAAACCCATCTTAGTTTTTTTTGGCGCTGATTCACTCCGAGAAACCTACTGTTTTATCTCTGGTGTGTTATGTTGTGGTAAATCCACGTTTCGTCCACGGTTACAAAACGGTGAAAAAACTCGTCCATATTGCGCTTAAACACTCCTACTAAGTTGTACAACAATTGCGCTCTCTTCTCAAATGACGCGGTAGTCTTGTCGCGTAGTCAAGTCGCAGCTTGTTCAAATTTTGACAAGAGCCAATTGAAAAATGCCCGTTGGCAGAAGCAGTGTTGCTCTTTCAGTTAAGAGGCGGGAAATTCAAAGTCACGGACTTATTGACCCACCCTCATAGATCCGATGGAGATATTAATGTTGTACAAGGAAGATGAAGAGTGGTTTTGGAGTCGGCCAAGATAGATTGAATGATTTCAAACTCACGAATACAATCAAAGAACAAAGAAACTTAGAACAGGAATGATTCTTTATCCCTTACCCTATTCAAAATTTACTTGAACAAAATCCTACTAGGATAGATACAAGCAAATATAAAAATATAATACCTGCCGTGTGAGATTTATTCTTTACACTTTACAGCAGTTTTTTTTAAAAAGGGATGATAATGAACCATGAGTAAAAGTGAATATCTCATAGTCGTAAATAAAGTCTTCCTCTCGAGAATAATGTTATGGCATATCCACATAGGTAACAAAAGTGTCATAATGTAACTCTGTCGCATGGCTTCGCCTTGATAGTAAAGTATATGCAAGAAAGCATCGACGGTGTTACATTACGCTCTTTGTTATACAGGGTATCCTCGTAACCATGGAGAACCTTTGAGGTGATGATAAAGAACGCTTTTCTAAGACAAATTTTCAAATAAAATTTTTGTCTAAGTCCAAACCCTTGAGGGGTACCTCCCTTTAAAGCAATTTTTTGAATTTCTGATTTCAAACGGTCATAGCTCTGATGCTATTGATTTTTTAGGCTTAATGGATTAGAACTTTTTTAAAGATTATTCGCTTATCTACAAATTAGGTTATAACCCCTTATCGTCTAGAATCAACAGATTTCGAGTTATAAATTAAACTATGAGAAAAAATGTTTAAAAAAATGCAGGTTCTATTTTTTTTACCTTTCTTGCGAACCCCATATCTCTAAACAAAACGTCTTAGAAAAAAACTGACGGCCCAAACCTGATAGGGAACCATAACTTTGGTCAAATACATTTGTTAGTAAAACCAACCGTTGTCACAAAAATTCTGAAAATAATGAACAAGGTGTAGTTTGTCTTAGAGAAGACCTTTGTCCTTTACCTCAAAGGTTCTCCACGGTCACGGGGACACCCTGTATTTATAGTCATGTCATTATAAATCCTAGATTGCTAGATCAGAAAACAGAACAGTAAAGTGGCAAAATGTTCTATTCCTGGTTATACCGAACACACTGCTATGAGTTGTAGCCAAGAGTATCCAGTAAGTTTAATACTATCATCACCAACAAGGTGGAAAGTTGTGTCTGTACTGTTAATTAATTTGTAGTTACTTTAAACACACAGAAACGGAATCGATGAAGCAGATGATATTAAAAACTATTAGATAACGATCCAATCAAGTCACGTCGGCTGACTTGGATGCTCATTACAAGGAAAACACCACAATAATACACTCTCCCAAATTGCTAAATATCCAAAATGCTAAATTAATGTAGAAAGTGAAAACTGTCGCTATAAAATGAATATAATAACCAATTATTAACTATATTTTACATAAAAGATTTTTTATCAGTAGAACCAATAGAAAGATATTTACACAATATCACATTTTTGCATGTGAAATCTACATTAAAATTCCTTAGAACTTGAATATATTATTTCTAATGACTAATATAACTAATTTTTGATAAGCTGGAATTTAATTCTGCTAAAAAACGGAGTGATTACTCGTTGTTTCCTTACCTAGCTAATTTTAGAAAAATACAATTTATTATTTAAAAACTTTTATGACTTTTAAATATAAACATTTTATATTTAGCAATGATTAATTAGATAGATTCCATTCATAATAAAGTGAATCACAAACTTTTTAAATGAAATTTGCTCTATTTTAACATGCTGGAGGTCAAGGGTAAACTCGCCCCCTGTTACGCCCTTATTGTTTTTTTTTATAAATAGATAATCAAAAAGACTTACTTTAACTGTGACTTCTTCTGCAGCACAATGAATATGCATGACAGCACTATAACCAGCACAAATAATGGATTTGTGTTCCAAAATAACAACTTGGGCATCAAAAATGCGACCAGTACGAATAGGATTTCCTGCATCACATAAAACAAAGCCCGGACTAACATCTTCTTCTTCCACACCTTTCACTTTAACTTTAACATTTTCTCCAACAACTATAGAACCAACTTCATCGTCATCCGACCACAATTGATCCACAGTAACGGGAGTCTAAAATGAACAAATTAAAATCGACTTTCAGTATCAACCTTAAGAAACTTACTCTATTAGGCATTATCATAAGACTTTGTCCTTTTTTACATTCACCAGATTCTACTTTACCCATAACAACTGTACCCATATCCTTATATTTGTCTACAATAGGCATAATAAATGGACCGTCAGTCTTTCGGTTTAACGCGGGTAATTCTTCAATAAAAGGAATAAATGCTGGACCACTGAAATTAAAAAAAAAGCAATGACAACTGCTTTTTAAAGTTGCTTATTAAATTACTTACATGTACCAAGGACATATTTTAGGATCAATTTGCTCTTTTAAACCTTGACCAGACAGGCCAGAACAAGGTATAAATGTTAAATCTTTTGTAGGGTTGAATCCCAATTTTTTTAAGTATGGAAGGATTTTATCTTTACATTCGTTGTATCTAAAACAAACAAAAACATTAATATTCTCACGATTAATTAGCAAGCCTTAAATTATTTAAAATCTTACCTGCCCTCGTCCCAATTAACAGTTGGATCGTCCATCTTATTAACTAATACGACAAGGTGTTTTACTCCAGCAGTTTTCACCAACATAGCATGTTCTCTCGTTTGTCCACCTCGATCAAAGCCAGTTTCAAATTCACCTTTCCTAGCAGAAATGACCTGCAAAAAACAAGCAAAATTTAATTGACAATTAAAAAAAAAAAAAATTATTTTATCGTGAACTCACTAAAACGGCTAAATCCGCCTGAGCAGCACCCCCGATCATATTAGGAACAAAACTTTTATGTCCGGGAGCATCTAAAATTGTAAAGTGTTTTCGATCAGTCTCAAAATAAGCTCTTCCTACTTCAACAGTTTTTCCTTTATCACGTTCTAAAATAAACAGCCCGTTATACTAAAGCTTTGATAAAATGGTATTTGTTTATTTCACCTTCTTGATTAGTGTCTAAAGCCCATGATAAATACCAAGATTCTCGACTCTTCTCTCTGGCTTCTCTTTCATATTTTTCTAGCGTCCTTTTATCGACCATCCCCGTAAGCGACATAATTTGACCCCCAATGGTGGATTTGCCAGCGTCAACGTGACCAATGAAAACAACATTGATGTGTTCTTTTTTATTTTTAGCTACTTCTTCAGGTTTGACAATTTTCTTTTTTGACACTTTTGGTGCTTCTTCGGAGGATGGCTCTTCGTCTTCGCCTTCGGGCGTTGACACCAAATCTGGTTCTTCGGCGTCATCCTCCCAAGTGCCACCTCCGGTACCTCCATCATCGGGAGATGCATCACCGTCTGCGGGAGGTAGTGGTGGAGGTTCCTTAATTTCTTCTCTTTCAGTTGTATCATCTACGTTAGTTCCTATAAACATAATCGCAAGTTTTTAAAAAACAATTCGGAGATACACGTACACGCAATATCTTGACGGTATGGCATAACCTAAATTTAATTTTGATGTGTAGATTAAGCAACATGGTAACAGAAAGAAATACGTACCATTTAATAAAGGGCCGTGAGTATCTGAATTTTCGGACGATGTCGATTTCGTCGGAGAGTTTTCGTCCTCCGCAATAACCGTCGACCTGGCGAAAGAAGGCACGAAAACTTCTGCATTGACATTCAACGTGGAAAATTTGGTTGACACATCTGTAGCTTGCGTTGGAGAGTTATTACCCGACACGGTATCAGCTTGAGCTTCCCACGAATCTGGAGCCGAATTATTAGACATTCTTTAACTTTTTTTAATATACACCAACAAATTAAAACGACAAAATTAAATTTTCTTGAGTACAACTTCACTGCTGCTACAACTGTCCGCGTGCTCTCTTTCCGACACCGGAAATTAATGGTCGACGTCAAATGTCACTACAACTACTACTATGATAAATCTACTTAAAACTTCGGATTTAACTTGATCAAATTATTTTCAGATCATAACACAATTTAACTTCTCTTTTCGACCATTTATATAATCAATTTTTAATTATTTATGTGAAATATTAACCGTTCACGCAAACGGAAATAATCATTTCAAGCGCCAATTTCAAAGTGCTCCAATTGAACTACTCTCGATACTGTTTTTCTGTTTTTTCAAGACAGATTACAGTCAACTTTTACGTTTTTCTAGAAATCATTTTAAAAGACAAATGTGAACATGCACATTTGCACGCCTAACTAAAGACAAAAGAATTACTGCAAATGTTTTCGCGTGTTGGCAGCTCAATGAACCATGATTAAAAAAAATGCAAATTTTTATGCAGTAGCGTGCCCGAGACGGGTTAACCGGGTTCGAACCGCCTCGCCTCTCAAGCATTTGCAAAACATCAAAATATATTTAGTCGGTAAAGAATTTATTATTCCTATTTACTATTAAAAAAAATAAACCAATTTAATGATTTTCATCCTCATTTATAATTTACTGTAAGAAAGAAAAACTTCTCTTGACATACAATTAATCGACGAAAATAACTGCTTTAAATATAAATGGACTCAAAAATCAACTCGATTCGAATTGAGCTAACCGAAATTTATTGCAATTGTTTATAAGTTCAGTAGCGTAACCGGAAAACCATGGAGGCAAAAAAGTAGGCAACTACTTCAAGTTACATAAAATTTATTTATAAATATTTTAACAAAAATATATTAGGCTATTTTGCAGTTGATGTTCTAGCAGGACTGGAACATTGTTGTCGGCACTTTGAAGGATCTGAAGAATCGGGGCTATCAACTCGTAACTGCCGTTTAATTGCTTTGAATTCTAATTCTTCGTAATGTTCGGCAAACATTAATTTCATAGCAGGGTATAATAAAGGTATAACAGGCAATAAGTCAAAGCTAATCTAAATAACACAAAACACAAAGAGATTAAAACAACGTTTTTTAGTAAACTTAAAAATACCTACATGCATGTTATCAAAAGCTATTCCAATGTTTTCTCGAAAATTATCATTAAATCGAGGTAATTTTGCATAACGTTGACTGAAATGTGTTAATAAAATATTTGAGGCGTTCATGTTCCTGCCAACTTCAATAGCTTGAGATGTGGTCGAGTGCATTTTACTAAGTGCCTCATGTTCCAATTCGTCTTCCATAGTTGCTTCATGTATCAGTAAATCACAGTTTAGTCCTAAAATAAACAGAATTATGATTTGAATTGTCAAACACCTTATCCAACCAACCAATATTGATTAAATTTTCTGCCGGCATTGTATCCCCAGAATAACAAACTTTATAGCCATTTCTGTGACTAAATGCAATGCCAAACGCATTAGGACAGTGCCTTACTTGAGCCGTACTTATATCGCACAGTTCCAAAGTTTGAAATATTCTCATTCTGGTCCCTTCAAACAAGGTTGGATCATCGTAATTCTAGAAAAACAACAAATTCGAACAAAGAACTAAAATTTAATTTTATTTCTACTAACTAAATCGGCATTAGCGATAAGTTCAAATTCCTTGCAAATGCTTTCAAAATATCTATCGTAGAAATTTAGCCAAGTTAAAATTTGTTTAGGTGCGATTAATAAAACCGGAAATACATTTGGTAACTTTAATTTTTTTATAGCTTGACGCCGACCTTGTAACAACCCGATAACACCAATGTGATGATCAGCGTGTAAATGAGAAATAAAAACGCCTTTGATTTTTGACAGTACTTGGTCAACGTGGTCAGGTCCAAAAAATCTTACTAATTGTCCGTAAGTGCCTTCTCCACAATCCATCAAAATATTTGTGTTGTCACTAAAATAAAATAAATAGTAACTTTTTTTCAAAAACTTTTAAAGTTACAACCAACCTAAGTTCTACAAGTATTCCGCTGGTGTTTCGTGTTTTGTTAGGTATACAGGAACCTGTACCTAAAAATAAAACTCGAGGATACCTTTTGTTATTTGATAAATTTTTATATTTTTCTAATGCGACTTTTAAATCTTTTAAGACATCGGGAAAACCTTCCACCTTATTAGGTTCTTGGATATATTCAGATGGTATTAATTTTAATTCAGAAGATCTACAACATAGAATTCGTTATAAAAACTAAAGAATGACGCAATAAAAATAAAATACCTATCTATGCCCGTTTTTGGTCGTAAATGGCACATGGAAAAAGTATTTGGGTATATAATATTGTTAGCTACAGTTCTAGGTTTGATATTTGCATCTTTACCATCTTCTACCAACACTGCGGAACTTGGTGAATCCATTTTGATTTTCTTCGTTGCCATACCTGGGTTGCTCTGTGTAAAACAAAAATTACAAATCTCTTTTATGGATTCCTAGTTCAGTCATCAAGTCACAAAGAAAAGAATACAAGTAGAAATAACAAGAAAAAATAAATTTTGTTTAGGTTAAAACTTCTTTAGTTTGTATTTTGTTTGATATTTATTTTTTATATTATTAATTATATTATTAATATACTATTTTGAACATAGAATGTACAAGAAACTGTCAACCTACATTACTTGGTGTGATTTTGGAGACCTTCAGTAATATTAAGTCTTCTCGTTCAAGTCTAATGTACAAAGCTTAGAGCTCTTTCCCAATGATCAACTAAAGATTTAAGAAAAATACTGCATTTCAAAGATTCTTTGATGAAAAAATAACTGAACTATCTCAGATTAAAAAATAAATAAAATAAATTACCAAATCCTCAATTTTCGATCCTTTATCGCCTAACAATGGAAATATTGTAGGATGTAACAAATTAAGTTTATACTGCGCACGATGCACTGCAATACTGCCCATGCATGTATTCGATTCGTTGAGAATCATATGTTGAGTAGTTTTTGAAAATTTATTCATCCACTGTTGGTACCTAAAATATTTGGTTGTATTTTAAAGAAAATTCAAAGAAATTACTACCTTGCATCGTCGATAATATGTTGAGGAGTGAAATGAACAACCACAAATGCCACATTTTCAGTTTTTGCAAGAGCTTGATGCTTATAAAATGCGGTATTATTAGTTAAAGGGTTTAAGTAATCTTCAGACGGACATTCAACAACTAAAACACAAAAATTAAAAAATATAATACAGACATTTTTCTTATTGTATACCAATAAAAATAGGTCCAGGTTCTTCAGGTTCGCAAACGTCCGAAGATTTTACAACAACGCCAGACGATAAAGTAACATCTTGTCCCATTTTTAACTTTCCATAAAGAGCTCCCGATTGTACCCCCATTTTAATGCACTTTGATGGATTAAGAGCACCCGGGCGTGAATGGACTTTACATATGTAGCACATGACGGTGCCTTGATCCTTCAGATTTCTTAAGCGATTTAAACGAGCCAGGTCAGATTCTTTATCGGGAATACTTCGTCTGCCACTAACTGTAAAAATAAATTAAGGATGATATATAACTTTTTATTGTAATTTCCCTCTATTTCTTTATCCGTATTAACTAACTAAATTAAGGGAAAAGGATGGATGGATGGGTACCTGATAGGGATCGGGATCTGCTTTTAAAATGATATTCTGGTGGCTTACGTTCATGGGCATAATAATCAACATTGTCTACCACGCAGTCATAAATTGTATCATTAGAAGGTAACCGATTCGGTGATTTGGAATTTTTTCTATGCCTATTTCGAGATCTTTCTCGTCTGGTCGATGTACTCACATCTGACTAAAACATATAATAAAGAAACTACAGTACAATAATAATTAGATAGTTTCATACCAAATCAGATTGTGCTTGTATTCCTTTAGTCAAATTTTCGTTATCACTTTTATCGTCACTTTCCATTTCTTCTTCCTCGTCGAAAACGTCATTATTTAAATAAGCTTCTTTCACAATTGGTACATAAGAAACAGCCATTACGTTATCGTAAAATTCATTCCCTGGCTCGCAATCGGCAGTTTCAATATGTAAATCTCGAAGTATCACAAACCTTTTCGTGGCCGTAAATATTTCTTCCTATTTTAATAATCTTTGTAAACTTACATTTTTTTTAGCAAACTAGACTACTTACTAAACCTTTAGGACCATGTAAAGTTATCTGAGGTACACCAACGTCTTGTATAGTCAGCGCAGCTCCAGGCAATCCACCGATGTTTTTCCACGATTTATGTGTGACAAAAACATGCTCCAACTTTGCCAATTTCATTTTATGTTCATGAGCAAGTCTCTGAGTTCCTTCCCCACAGTTAAATAAATACCTGGACTGATCGGTAAAAACATACAAACTTCTCGGTGCACCCTCGGCACCTGTACCCAATACTTGCAAAGAAATGCGCCCCGGCGCATACTTGGAATACTTTTCCCTCAACTTTTTTCTTTGCAACTGGCTTTCCATCACATGCTTTCGATCTTTAGGCATATTCTTTAATAAATTTTTTAGGTTAGAATTAACAGACTTTGAATATTTTTTTACTTGAACGGTAAAAAATATTATGCTATTACATTTCTTGAAAATGAACATATCCTAAAACAGCCACGCCAATATACTTCCAATTTATAACTGTATGATGACAAACACTGATGAATGGCAGTGAAATTTCAAATTTTGTGAAAAATTGTGAAATGTGCTAAAACCAGCTAAAACAAAATTACCAAACGCAAGGCAACACTGTCAATGTAGATGTCACTGTTCAAAATTTTAAATAAAACAAATCAATCAATTTTTTATTTTGCATTCCTTACAAGATAGATAAATTAAATTCGAGTTTTGCAGTTCAATTAATTTTAATATGCAGTAGTAATTAAATATTTCATATCTTATTTTATTTTCTAAATTCAATAAATTCTAATATTCCAGAATTTTTGTGTAAGCACAAATAAGTAAATTAATTTACTCATTTGAATATCAGGTAAAGTGCAGTTTACGTTATGCAAGTTATCGCAGGATTTCTCATCGTTAAATATTTTAACTTACTAACACTTAAATAACTGCTAACAATAAAGCTCGTAAGAGAAAACCTAAACAAAATCTTCACATTCCCTCTACTTTAAAATTTTAAATTGAGTGCCATTTTCACCTAAATGGTATTGGTTCAATTTATCACCAAATTTTTCCGGCACCTGCTAAAATGTTTCTACAGATTTCGACACTAAAGAAAATTTAAATTGCATATTTTATAATATAAATTCTTTTATTTATAAAAAACAGTACATTTAACATTTTCAACTATCATCTGAATGTTTTCTCTTTTTTGATTTCTGTTTTGGAATTCTGTAAAATTTAAAAGTTCATTAAATTACTGTAGGGTATAATTCTACAACACTCACATTGCACCAATGGATTTTGCAGCAGGTCCCCAGTAAGGTAAAGGATTTTCTTGAAATCTTAAAAATCCTTCCCGTCGAGACATTGGATTAGCTAGTTTATGTAAATCAAAACAATGAGTTTTTTGTGGTTCTATTGCCAATATTTTATTTCCTGGCGAAACCTCCTCGCGCCTTTTAGCAGTTATTGGAGCTTTCAACTGCCAACAGCGCATAATATCCCATATAACTGTTGCAGGAGCATTCGTTTTTATGGAAGTTTTATGAGAGTGAGCAAAAGACACCTCATAACCTGCATGTAATATAGCCGATCTGAAAACAAAGTCTAAAATTATATAACTCCTTTTTTTTTGTATACTTCACCTTATAACCATCATGGGCGGCGTTTCCACATGCAATATTCCAGTTAATTTTTCAAGAACATAATAAAGAGGAACGTTTTGTAATTCCTCCAACACCAAAGTTAAAATTCCTATTATCCGTTTTTGAGTTTTTAAATGGTCCGGTATCGTATTCAAAACTTCTTTAATAAACGGATGATTATGAATTGGATGTGACCATATTGGACCACCCATCTAGAATGCAAGCAATAACAAAAACAATAAAATATCAGTAAGGTAATCTTACATGATGCGTAGACTGACAATGAACACAATTTTGACTAATCGGTGGTCCCGTTGGTAGCTTGAACTGAATTTGTTTACTATTTGCTGCAGGTTTCGTGATACCCAAAGGTTGCAATGTTATTGTGTCACACCCAACACATTGAAACATCATGGATAACTTACTAAAAATAAAATCTTTTAAAAATAAACCTTTCTACCTTAAATACTCATTAAGCAAACCTTGTAGAAGCCTTGCATTTTTGAAGACCACTATAAACTTTAACAAAAACTCGAATATAAAAATCTGCAGATATAGATAAAATAGGCTCAATGTAACGTCCATACCGATTGGCATGTGACTCGATACATTGCAAAAGTATTCTGAGAGCCACTTCGTGACAACTCTTGGTACGTAAAGAAACGGCACCGTATTTATTGTAACATGTTTCGGGACTATTCCCGGCTAATACAGCCATATCGGTTGCTGTGACAAACAGCATGCCACCATCTTTCACAGCTTGCACAGCAGAGTCTAAAAATCTGGATGGACATCCATAAGGATCCAAGTCAATGACGTCAAATTGTTTCAACTTATCTCGGTGATCATACATTAATGCACTAAAATAACAATAAAAGTAGTTTATTTTCAAAAAGAACAATCTGAAAAACTTACGTGGCTTCATTCTCACACGGCGTAATTAAATCGTCCATTCCATTCTTTTTTATATTGTGACGCATACATTCCACGGCTTTCTTGGAAATATCATTTGCAACAATTTGCTTCAAACCATTTATTTCCTTTGCATAACGTATACTACGCAAGCCTGTTGCAGAAAAAGCTTCTAGCACCGTAATTCCTTTTTCGTTACTCTGGCCGGAAACAAACTTTTCAGAAAGTGGTTCCGAGTTTCCACTTTCCTTGTTATGACATTCTTGAGCAAAACACTTAAGTACAGAGATGCTGTAACAAAATTGCTATAGTACATTTTTATAGTCGAAATATTAAGAACAGGTACCTTAAATCGCGGTTAAATTCTTGAACAGGATTATAAAAAACATTTGTAAAAGAATTCACTGTAACCAGTCCCTCGGTTATAGCGCATTCTTTTACAGTTTTAGGTTCTTCTTTTTGTATCGTTTCGGTACTCATGTTTTTAAATATTACAAATACTTCTACTCGCGTCAATTTGAGGTTATATTTTAACAGTTTAAACATTTTTCAACATGGAGGCCACATGGAAGTTGACAGAGACGAATCTACATAGAAACTTCGGGCCCCCGAAGGGCCCCATAAAAATTAACAAATCTCTCTTTTTGGTTGATGTCGCTTATTTGCACCGTATGTAACAGAACATGGGGCCCCGTAATACAGATAATTCATTTCGAGCTCCTAAAAATCTAAATCTGCTACAGGACAAAGACGTAGAACTACAACAGTAAATTATTCACCAAGTGACTTTGGTGGCACTTTTTATTAACGCAAAGGAAATTTTTGCGTTTTGTAAATAATGAAACAACGTTAAACTTTGAATTTTCAAATTTTTATATTGAATTTCGACTTGAAGATTTAATTGAGAAGACTTTATCGGGGAAAGACGGCAATAAAGTACTTTTGTGCCGTACGCTGAATTTTTGCCTGGATTAGTCACTGAATACTGTTTATAATTTTTGTAAGATCTCAAAATTAAATAAAAGTCTTTGGTTGAGGAGTTGGAGTTAACATTGAGCCTAAGTTATTTAATACTTATTATTTAAATAATTTAATATATTTTTAGTTGTATATAATTTAATAAATTGACTTAAAATAAAATATGACAGCTGTCATAATTATGCAAATTGAATTGTTTTTTTATTGTTCCACAAGTTCTAATTAAAAACAACTGCCTATGCATAAAAATGAAAGTAATCCACCCGATTATAAAATTTTCCATTGCAGAATTATTTCCCATAAAAGAAAAACTAAATTATGCTTTTTAATCAAACAAAAAAGCGTTAGCAATAACATTACGTCCAACAGACAATAAATTTTGATTTGTCGGGAATGAATTTATACAAAGGCTTTAAAATAAAAAAGTGCAATAAAATAGTAAAAAACCTACGCTCCTGGATCTACGTCATGCGCAAGTATCTGCCCTAAAAACATTGGAGCAAGTGACCTGACATTGGCCTAGTTTCTATTTAGCACAGGTACTTAGAAATGCGAATGGGATTTGTATTAGTTGGTCGAAGATCGTGGAAGTGTAAATTTGGGGTAGTTTAAAAATCATTAATATTTTAAATTATCGTTAGGTATGACCACATTACGGGGCTTCAAAATAACCGACGCTGCTCGACGAGTACGTGTTGGTATAGCCGCGAAAAATTTTCAGGATTTGAAAAGGAAAACTTTGGATAAATTTAAATTAAAACTGAGCGAAAGCGATTTGTTGTTTCAAACCGCGGATGGAACTATTATCGACAACGAAGAATATTTCGAAACGTTGCAAGCTCAAACTTTGTTGGTTTGGTTCGAAAGAGGAAAAAGAGCTGAAACCGACGCCGAAATTTTATACAAAGTCATTTGCGAAGTTAACGAAGAATATTTGAAGGCAGGAGAAAAGGCTCAAGAGTTCTTTACAGAGAAAATTAAAAATAAAGTTTTCAAATTGGCAGAAGTACTTAAAGGCATCGATCGGGACAAAACCTTATGTTCCAAGAAGGAAGATCATCCCGAGTGGTTTGAAGGTAAGTGTATGTTTTACGCATTACAAATAAATATAAACTCTACACTACTACATAGCTTCTACGTATAGGCTGCCCTTTGTAATGTAAATTTCAATACAAGAATTTATGTTAAAATGTATAAGTAAATAATCTGTTAAATGCAGCAGATGTAACTTAATTATGTAAAATTTATAGCCCGATTCTTTCACAAGTAACGGAATAACTAATTGAATAGTAGAAACTGATGAAAAAAAAATCTGGAAAAGAAAAAACTCATTAGCTTAACTGCGGGTGAAGAGATCGGACATAAGTGTAACAGAAAAATTTGGTTTATATTAATATATTTTAACAGGTTGGAGCCAATTTATATAATTATTATATCTGGAGAAATTTTGAATTGGGACACTCTTAAATATTGCAAACATGAATTAATAAAAATTTTGCAGCTATCTCGGTTTTTGCTTTATAGTTCTTTTTTTCATAAATACAAATTTTTTTTACCAAATATCTATATAGAAAAATTAGAATCTTGCAAAAAAGTGGGAATTGTCATTTGAAAAAGAGACGATGACGTCATTGTGGAAAAGGGTGGGGTTTTCATCAACAAAGAAATGAATGTTAATGTTTTCTTTTTTAAATACTTCCACTAATTGCAAAAATTATTAGACTATTGTAAATATATACAGAATTTGCCACGCCTTTTAATAAAATTATAATGAAGAGATATTGGCATACGGGATCAACCGGAATACAACCCACAAAACTGAATACTGACTTACATATTAAACGTGGAATCTGAGAACTACAACAGTGACTTGGTGTCAGGCTTCAGAACGCAGATTTCTTAACTTGGCCATCGGATGAACATTGACCCTCTAAATTTAAGAATTCTTTTTTGTATTTACATCCCCGGGCTAATTTATTCGTAAGACATTAAGGTCAAAGAAGATATTAAATCTAAATCATTAACAAATAATTTGATAGAAACTAGAAATCAATCCATATGTGCTCGGCTATAAATTTTAGCTGAAAAATTCGATAGAAATTTTCTTTTTCGTTATTACTAAAATATGTTCAAAAATTTTCGTAAGAATGTTCAACTTAAGCAGTCCGGTATATTGTGTGGGAGACAATATCCCAAATTGCTGCACAACAAAGTTCAAATTCAAGGTTTGCTACTCGTCAGGTTCAAATTTGAACTCGAGGCATCAACGAAATTGTTTAAATCGGCCATTTATACTAAAATTTGTTACAAACGTTTTTGTAATGTTGGCTTGCTTTTGTAGACTCAAAATGTATATCGTAAAAACTGTTTAGAGTTTTTTGGCATTGACTTCGAAAGTACAGGGGCAGCTTATATTTTAATAATTCATATCTTAACTTACATTATTACGATGCACTTACAGTGGTATAAATAAATACATTTGTTGCCGTGCATGACGAACAGTATCGTAATAAAAGTAAGTGCTCAAGGTATGACTTATAATATGCTTTTACAAATTTCACACCGAGTACCTTGGTTTTAGTGCAACTGCTTGATTAAACGTAAAGTAGATTGAATACAAAAAAAACTATATTTTTGATAAATTATTTGTCTTGTAAAAAATTAATAAGATATTATAATTAAGAGATATAAACATAAAAATTAAAAACCACAATTGCAGAGGTAGTTATTTGTTTTTAAATTTTCCTCGTTTTGTCTACTTAAATTTAAATATTTTATTAATTCTTAGTTTGCACAACCACAGGTTACATTGTAAATTTTGAAATCAAACAGGATTAGACACGAGTGCAAAAACCAAAGAGGAATATATGTTTAGGAGAGCCCAAGACAGAATAAGAACTTACTACTACAAAACCCGAGCAGATTTACTCAAAATGGATGACTTACCCGCAAACCACTTAAATCGGCTGCTCGACGACTTACAAAAGAGACTGAAGAAGCTAGACTATTTTGGTTGTTATTTTGACAGATCTTATAATACTGGTGATCAAAAAATGACTAGCATTTGCGACGAAACTGGTACGTTTTTATGCCAGGGGCGTTGGAACAAGGAAATTTGTTTGTACAAACCTGTACATAGTATTAATCCATATTCCACTAGAGAAGAGCGAATAATATTTCAGATTTGGAATTTAGATCATCGCATAGAACGTAGTCGAGCTGTAATACCGGCAATTTGTACGGCTTTGCAACAGCTAATATCAGAATCTAATAACGGTAAAGTAAAACATCAAATTGACGATATCAAAATTTTTGACGATTTATTTTCTTTAAATAATTTGAAATTTGTTCATACTATTTGTCACGATAAAAGTATTCATGCAGGTGAAATGGCTGGACCTTATTTTATCTAAACTTTATATTTTATTCAGGGTGGTTTATAAATATCAAAAAATTCTATAGCACAAAATATTAAAATTGAAGCTTGGAAGCTTGCATTTTCATATTTTGTTGGCTACTATATTAAAATATTTATTATATCTTATACACAACTTACAAAAATATTTTGTATACCTTTTTATGTAAATATCTGACGAAAAATCTTAAATCTGCTCAAAGGAGTTGTACGGTGGCGAAAAAGTAAATAATTTAAACTTGAAATAGGCGAACAACCTATTCCACTATGCCACTCTGTTGAGCTGAGTATATTCTGCTGTAGTACTGATTTATGTATTTGAATGGTATTCAATTATTTAAAATTAGTTATTACTGATCAATTTAATTTTGATCGTGGCACATTATTTAGTCTTCCATTAGGAATCAATGACATACTACAAAATTTTACAGAAACTGCTCACTTTTAGGTCTTTGTTTAGAACAGAGGTGACTAACTTTTTTTACCTTCGGGTCAGATGAACAGCTTTCAAAGCTTCCCAACGTTAGGATAATCAAAAGTTTTTTATTACTTGGTTCAAATGAGCCATGCACTTGAAAAATTCAAGCAGGCTAAGTTTGGTTTTTTAAAAACCAGTTGAAGCAGGTCAAATGTATGATGTAGATTAAAGCAAATCGGAGTGCAGGATTTTAGAACTGTTAAGTGGTGACAGAGCTAAAGATGTGATAATATTGAAAGGTTTCCTGGGGACTGTCTTTGAATATTGATTTCTCAAAGGCTGAAGGGAAGTTAGACTAGAAGATTGTCATCGGACTTACCTGAATATTATCACATCCCAGAGGAGTTCCTCAGTTACTTTGTTCTCGAAACAGAAATCCTTGAAAAACTTCAGATTTTGATAAATTAGGCTATCCATTCTATCAAAATTGTGCAATAAAGTTGGGTAAAATTATTAAAATTTCTTTTAGTATTTGTTTAAAGCAATGTAGTAAGCAATAATATAAATTATTCTGCTTCAAATTTTAAGTTCCTCGAAAACTGCCATTTTTAATTATCAAAGTTTTCAGATATTATTTTAATTAATTAGATTTAACAATTAGCTAATTTTTTTACATAATATTCTGCATTATAAGAACAGCTGGAATATCTTGACGATGAATTAAACGTTTCAGAAAGTAAAAATTATATTTCAATTTATTAAAATATTTCACCAAGTGCCAAAAAATGTTAAAAATTATATATGATTTGTATTAAAATGTAATGTCTTTGTGATGTAAGAAGCTTATAAATTATTTGTTAAAATCCGTATTGTACGGGATTAGCAGGAAGTAATGGTGTGGTTTTACTTTTCTCAACTGGAATCCAGTATATTATTCTAAAGTGCTTATGTTAAAATCTTCTGTCTTCAAAACGTGAAATGAGCCAAATATTCTGGTACCAAGATAAAAATAAAATTACTTAAATATCTAAAGAAGTAAACCTGTGCTATTACTTTTCGTGATTCTGTAGTTAATTTTGTTTATTGAAACCTCAATGCTTTAGGCTTTTAAGCTGTGAACATTTGATGAAAACTATGCTGGTCTGAAATACTGAATGTTATAGTAGCAGATTTGTGAAAAAAATAGGTCATTGCTTACTCTCCATGAATATAACAAATTGGTGTCGTAATAGTAGTGATGTGTTAAATCTTAGAAATTAAATGGTTATATTGCTAAAATACCTATTATTCCTAGCTAATTAAGATTGTAAACCATCTAATTACTATGATAAAGTAGATGCACGATGCCGTGCTCTAAATATTAAACATTAGAAAATAAATCGTAGTGGTAGTATCCTATACATTTAGTTCTTATCAAGGGTAAGTTTTTCAAGCATTTTCGATATAAGCAGTGCTCCTCCAGAATTGTGATTGAAAAACTAACCCTAGCAGTATTGTTGCATGATTACATCATGTTTATTTATAATTGCCAAATAATTTTATCCATTTCCATCAATTTGCAATGAAGAATGTTTTTATGAAAGTGGCTGTTGTTGAGATGCTATCGAAAATTAGATAAGATTAGGCCCTGCACCCACCCTACTTATAAAATTGTTAAAAAAAAAGTAAAATTATCCACCCCTTTTTATTGCAAAAGACTTACCTTTCTAGATCGAATATAAACCAAAGTTACATTGTTTACCTCATCAAATTTACTAATATGTAAAACTATACAGGGTGTAATAAAAGGCGCCTAAGCAATTTAAACTTTGCCTCAATGAAATTTCTAGTTGTATTGTTCAAATTAATCAAGAAAAATTTGTAAGATAATAATAAACATCTTGAATTGGTGCTCGAGGTTCCTTAATAAAAAAAACTTAAAATTTATATGAAGTGCTCTTGCTAACCTTCGCATTTTGGATGAGACATTTAGTTTTTTAAATGATCACTGGTGTTCCTATTGAAGTATTATATTTAGTATCGACTGAATTTTTTTATTTGTGTATTATTTAAAACATTAGTTGTAAGGTAGAACTAATTGTGATAGTAAAAAATTATTTTTACCATGTCTTGTGTACATAATAAAGCATATCATGCTAAATTGTTATCGCTTACAATGTTACACTACTGCCATATTATATCTTTCAGCATGTTACATAATGTAAAGTAGAAAAAAATATAAAAACTTGTAAGACTGTTATTTTATTCATATAAATGTAATAATATAAATAATCAATAAATAAAGTTAATTTTAATTACTTATTTATTTTAAAACGAAAATAAGATAATAGTAAATATACACCCTATTGACGGAATATACAATTATCGACTAAACATAAATAAAAACGGAAAACTATTAATCACACCATGCGTATTTATACAGAAATTCTACATTAGATATTGCTTGAATTACAATAAATATGACACAATTATCTTTAAACTCGACTACTTGCATCTTTGAAATCGAAAGTAGGTTGATCAATACATCCATAACAAAAATCTGGGTCGTGACCTATTTTACTTACCCAAGTGCATTTTATTTAGGTCAATGCCAGCAACAGGCCAAATGAAAAGTAAACAAAGAAAGAACTCACTTAATTTTGAAGTTTTGTCATAAAATTTGACAAATCGTATTCATCTTCGTATTGCTTGTGATCCCACAAATCAGGAAGAGACTCAATCAGTGCTTGCATTCCACCTGGACGATTGCCAGTAGAACAACTCGCCCCGGTTGGTTTATGAGAAAATAAATCAAGAAGTTGATCCGTTCCCATCGATTCTAAACTGCTGTTTTCACCACTTATTACCGTATTTGCAGTTTGTACTTTGAATTTTTGCAATCTGAAAACAAATTTAAAATATGAAATGTAGGTCGACCAGAAAAAATAATAAACTATTTTGTATAATAATTAATTATTTGAGGAAAGTTGTCACCCAGTTGGGTACCCAATCGTAAGTATCAAGATATAATGGATGACATATTTTAAAGAAAACTATTTTTAATTCATATTAGGAATCAAAACAGTTAGAAATTGAATTTGAATAATCGAATATAACATTAACTAGAATGAATTGCTTTTAAGTGTAAGGTTTTTTAGTATTGGGCCCAGTAAGTTCGTTAAGTTAATATTATATCAAAATCATTTTCAACTTACACATTTTATAACCAAGTGCAAACTTAGTTTCCGAAGTTTACTTTCAGAAAGTAAACTGCTCATTAAATTATACTTGGAGCATTCGTGCACGTAAAAACGCTTGAATGCATGCAACCCTATACATCAACTTACAGTTATTCACAAGATTGTTCAGATGTTCCTATCCTTCTAAATTGTTCCTTTTGAACACTGTTTTTATCATATAAAAATCGTTTTTACAGCAATACTTATTCGACATTTTTTGTCGCAAATTTCATTTTTGTTCATATACGTTTTTTTATTTTGTTGCCTCGTTTTCGACCGAGAGTGACTTAAAGCAGACTCTGTAAAACTTTTTAATAAAATTAAAAATGCACAATGGAATTCTTATGGTTTACTCAGGGTATTCCCATGGAATTTTTACCGAGACTGCTTTAAGTCACTCTCGGTCGAAAATGATGCGACAAATTAAAAAGTGTATGGAAACAAAAATTAGGGGAAAGAAATTATCTACAAATAATGTCTGAAAAGTATTTTTGTAAAAACGATTTTTATATGCTAAAAAGAGTTTTCCAAAAGTACAATTTGCATTGCTAACATAGGAGCGTCCGAACAATTTTGTGAGTAACTGTATACCAAGCACTCTATCCTAAATTTAGGACAACTGGAAAGTTTTAAGTTAAAATACTTACCCCATAATTTTTTCTTCTAAAGTATTTCTCGTAATCAAACGGTACACGTTGACGACTTTTCTTTGACCAATCCTATGTGCACGATCCATCGCTTGTAAGTCCTTCATTGGATTCCAATCATGTTCAACAAATATCACCGTATCGGCTCCAGTTAAATTCAAACCTAACCCTCCAACTTGTGTAGTTAACAAAAGAACATCAATTGATGGATCATTATTGAAACGGGTGACCACACTTTGTCTCTGTCCAGGCGGAACACTTCCATCGAGTCTTAAATACGTAACACAAGGCAAATTCTTCTTAAGCAAGTCATTTTCAATTATATCGAGCATGGCTTTTAACTGGCAGAATATTAAAGCTCGATGTTGATTTATGATCAATTCAGAATTCGAAGTTTCTGTTATTCCTATACCACAGTCTTGGAGTAATTGTCTAAAAATGAAACGATATAAAATTTTTATTCGCTAAACAAAACAATAAAACTTACTTCAATGCAGGTAATTTAGCGGAGTGACTGATATCTTCCAATTTCATATCCTTCTGTGCAAGTTGCGATATAATTTGATTGTAATGTGGATGAGTTGGTGTTAATACCAATTTTGGATGATTACATACATTTTGCAAGTAACGTAAAGCTTGAAATATGTGGGTATTTCCTTGCATTGAACTTGCAGTTGCCCCAGATGACAAAGATTCCTGTAAAGTTTGATGTGCTTGAGATTTGGAAAAATCGTCGTACAACTGTTCTTGTAAGGAACTTAATTCACAATAATAATCCTGCGTTATTTTTGGAGGTAAATCATCCAATACGTCTTCTTTCATTCGACGCAATAAGAACGGCAGCACTTGTCGATGTAAAGCTTCCATTGCTAAAGCTCCTCCTTCTTGTTCTTTTATAGAACATTTAGGATCTCGACTCGCCAAAATAGGTTTCGAATATCTCGCTGTGAACTGTTTTTCAGTTCCCAGAAAACCAGGCATCAAGAAATCAAATAAGCTCCACAATTCTAAAACATTATTTTGTATTGGAGTTCCACTTAAAATTAACCTGTGATTCGCAGTCAACTTTTTAATTGCTATACTTGTTCGTGTTTTACCATTTTTTATTATATGACCTTCATCCAATATCACATAGTTCCATTTAATATCGGCAAAACAATGAAGATCCTTACGTACAATATCGTACGAAGCAACTATCAGGTTGTATCTTTTAAATTTACTACGTAATTTTTCACGATCGAGTGGGTTACCGTTGTACTGCAAAGGTCTAAGATATTTTGGAGAGACAAACTTTTCAACTTCATAAACCCAATGGCCTATGAGAGTTGGTGGACATATAACTAAAGATGACAAAGGAGCCATATCAGGTGATTGAGTCTCTTTAAACGCTTTTTCTCTATAGAAGTGATCTCCGGCAAGAATACAGATCGATTGTAAGGTTTTTCCCAAACCCATATCGTCACATAATATTCCATGCAATTTGTATGTGTTCAAAAATGACAACCAATTTATACCAGCTTGCTGGTAACTTCTTAATTGAGCTTTAATCGCCACTGGTACCTGATAATCGGGAATCGAAGAAGGTGATAGTAATTGCTTTAAAAACGCTCTTTCTTTATCTCTCTTTCCTTCCAAAACACTGCCTTTAAACGAAGGTGGTTCTGGAACACCACCATCTAGCGGCATTAACTGTACCAAAGTTGCAAAACTATGTGTCCCCATCAAACGTACATATTGATTATGATCGGACATTCTTCCCAGTAGCGGTACTACTAGGAGAACAACAAATGGGACTATGTTAAATTGTAATGCTTCTACAATACATGCAATAGCTTCGACGGCTCCTTGTCTATCAATTTCTAACTCTAGTGAACCTAACATTTGTAAGACTCGGCCAACTACAAATTCCATAACAGTAACCGAATCTAACTTGGCTAATTCTGCAAAGCAACGTGATGTTAAATGACGAACGGCACGAAAAGGGTGTGATAAAAGAACACACAACCGTGGTAAACATATTTCCATGATGTGAGGTCGTAACGAAGGATGAACAAATAAGCTTGTAATTTCTAAAACTTGCAAAGACCAAACAAGTTGTTCGGCTTCTTCACATTTGTGTAGGTAATTGTTAGCAATAAAATTATCCGGATTGATAGTTTTGGTAAGCTGCCCGACAATCAAATCCCACATCTTTGGTAGCAATTTTTGTAAATCGGAACCAAAGTGTTCAACAATTTTAGTTAAAGCTAAAGTTGCGCCCCTCCTTTGAATTTTATTAGCTTTTTGTTGTCCATCGTCTTCTTTGAAAAGTTCTTCTAACGGGATATCAGTTGCTGGAGGTCGACCTGGACCACGACCACTACAATTTGGTTTACGGAAAACTGCTTTTTCTGCATTTCTTTGTAAATTATTTAAAAAAATTATGCCGTTATAATTATCTACATTAGAATCCCGAGAATGTAAACTCGATGTACTGTTGGATTGATTAGAATGTGTACGGTGAATAACTGGCGTAAACTCGGGATCACATCTACAAAAACATATTGTTAACCATCGACAAACATCTTTTAACAATATCAAACTTACCTTAAAAATGTACATAGATTTACAAGAATTTTATCGTTTGGACATGGAGTGCGAACTCGGCACTGTTCTAACAAGTACGACAAGCGTTCGGCAGTTAATTTTTGAAGGTGTTCGTCCTTCTCTCTACGTATTGATTCCATAAGTGGCTTCACCACAGGAGTCAACTTTTCAGGTAAACATTTGAACATAACAGTTGCACCAGAGAGTGCAGCCAAAGTGCTAATGCTGAGCATAAACTGATCGTTACTAGTTTGAGATGCAGCATCAAGAATATGTTTTCGTCGCTCTTCTAAACTCATTTGAACTTTTGATTTCAATTTAATTCTAATCAAAGTTTCTCTCATATTGTCGCCAGTCAATTTCTGAATGTGATCCAAAGTTAACAAATTATCGCTCTCAATATTTATGGGTACTTTGTAGTGCTTTAAAGTTGAAATAAAGTCTTTTGTTTCTTGCGTCAATCTTGTAAAACTTCCAGCAATTTCATCAAAATAAACGCACTCACATAGACAAGCATGCAAACGCAACTTTAATTCTTCTGGACATGTTTGAATCTCCTTGTCTAATTTTGCCCATTCGGCAACAACCAATCCCGCCACTAATCTTTGTAAAGCTGACTTAGATTGTAAGTAAAAGAGTAAGAGCTTTGTATAGCAAGAGATAGGTTCTTCTACCCCTTCACTGTAATCTATACCAGGTGCGGATTTCACGACGTAGCAAGATAGTAAACCCAACATTCTAGCTGCCATGCAACGAACCTGCATTGCATTTTCTTCTCTCATGGCTAAAGGAGTGGTTTCACTTCCTAAAAATTACAAAATCACTATGAGTCCTTATTTAAATCTTTTAGTAAATTATAAATATTTATATTAAATCTTAAGAACCCACTCTGGGTTCTATGTAGTGAATGAATAAATATTAAGTCACGGATTTGTAGCATCCCTAACTACATATTAGCGAGAAAATAAGTATCGCGGAATGTTATACTCATTTATTTATTAAAAATTTATTTATTGTTTAGGGAACTGTCGGACTAATCCCATCACGAATTTCAAAATTTCGACTACACTATAGGAAAGAGGACAATTTTCTAAGAAGTTTAAAAAAAAAAATCTCTAGACCATCCATAAGTTTTCGAGTAATTCAAATTTAAAGATGTACAGCTGTATTCATAAAAAGTTACAACAGGCTTATAAAGCTATTATAAGCAAAATGTCAAAAAACATTATTCATAAACGTTCAATAGCGCTAAAACACTGTTATAAGACTGATATAAGCGGTTTATAACCTAAAATAACCAATCAGCTGTAACCCATAACTTATAACAGTATTATAACTAAAACATTCCTGAGCGACACTTTAAGAAATTTTTATGAATACGGGTGGTAAAATTTACATGTATTTTAGATACACCTTTTAACACGGCTGTATGATTGTAATGTTGTTGTGTAAGGCAAAAAAATTTAAAAATATCCCTGAAGAATGACAGAACTCGCCAAGGGTGGAACTCGTCATCAACAACAACATTAAGAGTATATCAAAGCACACGTACCATCAACAAAATGAAGAGCAGGGAAATCAATCACACATCGGGGTATATCATATTACATTTCCCTGCTTTTCGTAATTTTAAAATGCCGTTTTCTAGAAATGTAATGGACGGTCCCTTTTTTAAAATGCTCAGAAAATTGTCCTTTCCTATAGTGCAGCTGAAATTTTGAAATTCGTGATGGGAATTAACTGACAGTAACCATTGTTTATCTTAAAAAGTAATAAAAGCAGATGCATCAAAACTTGAAGCGTGAAGATAGGATAGTGATGATAAGTCATTATTTTATCATTACGAAGATATGCTTTTGAATTGAAAAAATATAGCATTAAACTGTCAGTTGCAATTCCATTGTGATGCATTGAATATTCGAGTAGGGTTTTCTCCTATGTTTTTTGAGAGGGCTAAAGATATCTCCAATATCAACATATTTTTCAGATCTCCTAATAATGCAATAAATAATAGAAATAAAAAAATCCACTCACCTCCGATATATAATTTAGGACTTCCAATAGAAGTAACCTCAATATTTTTCTTTCTTTCTCTTGAAGTTTTAGCATGAATCAATACATCAGAGTCAAATACAATTCGAACCGGTTGCATAGCTAAACAAAACCAGACGCTCATCATTGGACAAGCTGCATGCAGAAGTTGTATAAGATTAGAATTTTTGACCAAATTTTCCCAAACTTGTTCAGCAACTTCACGAACTTCGTATTGTGATTCCACAATCACACGTTGAAAAACATGTTTCATTGCATCTTGTATCAACTGAGCATCCCAGCATAAAGTATTATCACTGTTGGTACCCCTTGCAGTTAACGTTTTCAAAGTTTGCAATGTGGCTTTTCTTACAGAAGAAGTGCTGTGGCTTAAAAATGGCCACAACCGTGGAACTACGTCATTAACTGGTTGGGGTGGCAAGACAGTTTGAATATCTGGCAAATTAAGTATGGAAGCTAAAAGTCCCATAAAACTGTTACAAGCTCCTGCCAGCTCATCTTGATCGGCTAATAAATCCCACAATTTCGATACGACAAGTGGAATATAAGTTGGTTCTAATTCTATAAGTTTGGGAGTTATTGGAATTAAAGCTGATGCTGCTACAGCTCCTACATCATCCACTGGGTCTGATAATCCTTCAAGGATATGTGGCAAAGTCGTCTTGATTAATGTATTTGTCATGTCACTTCGAATCGCCAAGAAATATTTTAAACCAAGAAGTCCACCGTGACGAGCTTCCCATCCTTTTTGAGACAGAAGTTGCAATAAAATTTTAAGAGTATTTTGACATCCACTTTCGGTCATTAATTTTAATACAACACACAAGTTCTGGGCACAGGTTTCCCTTACTGGTGCCACAACAGCATCAGACACAAAATCACCAAATCTGTCCAATGCCAAAACACATAACAACCTGATGGCTAAATCTTCTAACCAAATTTGGTGTTGTTCTTGTAACTACAAAAAAAAAAGTTTAAAATTAGCCTTTTAGTGTTAAAATTAAGTAGGTACTTTTTCGTTAGATAAATATGAAGATTTTCCTGCTCCTTTACCATGAATAGAAACAATTTCTCTAAGTGCTGTGGCTGCACCGTGTCGATATTCCCAATTACAACTAAATAAGTCATGACTTAATTGATCACAGAACCATTCTAACGGCCAATCACCTGTATCTCCAAAATCAGAATCTGTAAAAATAAAAATTAGTTTTAAAATTCAAGCAGCTGTAAGCAACTTCTTACCACAACTTAAAAAGTTTTCTTCTTTTTTATCCTCAGATTTAAACCTCTTCTTTTCTGGTTCATCAGAATCATCGTGCGCTTCTTTGGATTTTTGTTTATGAAATAAAGATTGTCTAGCTTTACGTCGAGCTCTGTTCATTTCTCTTGAACTTAAAGATACATCTCCTGACATCAACATTATGTTATTCCGTATGGATTTCTAAATTTAAATTCAGATTAATAAAAAACTAAAATATCGAGTAAAACTCACTTTAACGTTGTTTTCTTCTGCACTATTATTACGTTCTGGTACATTTGCGACTAAATCCTCGTTACTAAATATTTCGGATATATCCATTCCCATTTGGGTTGCCATTTCCAATCCCAACTTAGCGTTCAGCATTTGACGTTGTTTAGCAATTTTTTCTTTACTTTCCATTCCTACAATAAAATTTTATTAGTCAGTACAAGATATAATTATTATAAAGAAATGCACTTGCCCATCGACGAATCGTCTTCTGTATCGTATTCGTTACCATCGGATGCCATAAAGTGTGTGCTATTAGCTAAAACTTTTTCCAAATCAAAACTTTCAAAACAAAGTCTTCCAATTGTTGATAAGGTGTGATTAGAATTATCTTCTGAAAAATAAAGATTAGGTGGGGTTTTGTTCAATACGAAAGAGAGCTTACCGAATTCATTGGCAACTCCAGGTGGATCCCACAAGGGAACGTTGCTGACTATAGCTCTGACCGCCTCAGCTGCAGCAATTCGAGTCTCCCAAGTCGAAGATCTAAGGTAAGTAGCAGTACGTATCAATAGTGTATTTAGTTCGTGTGGATGTAAACGTTGCACTTCTCCAAGTTGTCGCGCTGCAGCTAATCTAGTTACTGCCGAACTACCGGTCTCCAAAAGAACAAATAAACGATCGAGCCTAAAAGTGTAAATCAATAAATCCTTTATTCCAAATAAAGTTAACAAAATAATTTTGTTGCAAATATAAGTACAACATACCTGCTAGAAGTCATTTTGAGTTATTATTGGGAATTTTTGAAAGCAAACCTGTAGAACAATAAAAGTATTAATAAAATCGCCATATGTTTAAAGTCTGCAACTATTCATATTTATCCTTTCCATATTAATCAATTTAAAGCAAACAATGGGAACACATTTTTTCTTAAATTATAATAATGTAAATAAGCATTCTTGTATGTTGAGGGTAGGTGTAGCATTTACATCCGTATTAAAATTAATTAAAACGTAGTCGACCTTTTTATAATCAATTACAATATATTAGTTATAAAATTATTTTTTAACGGCGATTTGGGCAATTTAACGTACTTACCTATGTTTAAAATCACTTTAACATATCTTCAGTAGCATTTTATAACGTTTTCCGATTAAATTAATGGTTTTTCTGTTGAATAGAAACAAAAATTTGTTTGTATATACAAATTTCACAGAAGGGAAGTTCATCGTTCCACGGTCAAATTTATACTGACAGCCATACTGCTGTTCAGCCCGACTTTATGGCCCAATGTAATCCTGATTGGTCGGCCAAATAAGCGAGTAGTTCAAATGTTCCAACTTTTAAATCGATAATTTATATTTTGTATTTAGAAAACATTTTTTGTTATTTAAAAATATCACATTTTTAAAGTAATAAGAAAATTTTCGATGCCTTCGAAATGCTTACAGATCAAATTTTTAATTTTTACTCAAAACTAGAACGTACTTTATTATTTAAAAAAGATGAAATCGCTTAAAACATTATCAATATATTTTTGTTTTTTGCACTACAATCAAAACGCGGTAGTCTCGGATGGCCAACTGTTGGTTTTTAAATGCTAAGGGCATAAGCGGCGCAGAAGGGCCTTTGCAGTACAAATTTCTAAAAAATTTTAATAATTAAGGATGAAAATCTTCAAAATAAAATAATTAAAAATTAAAATAAATTTTAAATAAAATTTTAAAATTATCAGCTTTCAATTCTAAATTAAAGGCGAGAGTAGGGGAGAGGAGGGTTAGTTTGTACACTTTTTTACAAAATATTATAACTTTAATGTATATTACAAAACTGAAGCTTAAATATTTTCCCAATATATTGCAGTTGTTTTGAGAATTCGAGATACTTTTTATAAGTATTTCTATTACTCATTTAACAAAATAAAAAGTATTGCATTTGTCCGAAACTGCCCCAGAGTGGGGCACTTATGAACTTACGAGGGGCACATGCGGACTACCTGTCTTGACATTACAAGTTAACTTTTATAAGGTATAAATAGCCTTTTCTTTAGTTGATAATTATCAAATTCAAAGTACTTTAATCACTGGTCAATCAGTAATTAAATATTTTGGGTCCGAACTAACCCCCCTTACTCTCCCCTACTTATTTTTAGGTTTTTTATTTTTTCTTTTTTATTTTAGAAATTTAATCAATATTTCTTCGCAAAATGAAAAATAATTTTTTTTCTTTCGTAGTTTCTTAACATTTATTAATAACTAGCTGACCCGACAGACGTTGTCCTGTCTTGAAACTGGAAAAAATATTTCAAAATCATAGAATTTTTATTGTGATTCTTTTTCTTGCACAACATTGTTAGTTTTGTTTTCTGGTGCATAAATAAATAATGATGATGGTTTCCTGACACGGGAACAGGCCACATATAATTGGCTATGTGAAAAACATAGATTTTCAAGATTAATGCCACAAACACTTAACGACTGCCCTTGCGATTTACGTATCGACATTGCAAATGCAAGCCGCACATCAAAACGTCTTCGCCTTTGTACTTCCCTTTCAAAATTGTGGTTTCGATGACGTTGTTCATTCATTTCTTCGCCGCAAGCCGGGTGCCATTACAAAGACGTGGCTGGTTTACGTTCCGCAATATAATGATTACCGATCCGACTTTAAATTGCAGATTATGAGGTGGTAACCCGGGCAATTTCAGTGAATGTAAAAATTGCATTAGATAGTTGACAACATCATCATGGTTAGTAACGGAATCAACTGCTTTGTATCAGCGACGGCGCCAGGGGTGGGCCAGGGTGGGCACGTGCCCACCCTGCTGACTGAAGTGCCCACCCGAGTTCCCACCCAAATTGTAGGAAATTTAAAAAAATTAATATGTAGTAATCTGAAAAGATTTTTACGTGTACTGTCAGTTAACCCTCACCACGTATTCAAAAATTTCAACCACACAGTAAGAAAAAGGACTATTTTCTGAGTATAATGCAACCAAAATTTTTGTTGATTACGCATTAGTTTTCGAAAAAACGACATTTTAAAGTTAATAAAAGCAGATAGTTATAATGGGTTACACCCCGATGCCACGAGTCGCGCGACGGTAACTCGCTAGTTAAGCTCCCCGCTCTCATTTCTGTTGACGATACGTGTGCTCTTGCTCGACTTAAACGCCGTGAACATAGCAGATGTTTATTTCATTCCTAACCTAAGTCAACATACCGATAAAGTTTACTACCCACCAACATAAATTAAATTCAAGTAAATTTATTTCATTTCATTTCATTTTTTTACTGCGTCTGCTATTTAATTACTACCATCGGTGAAATAACAAGATTTCGGAATTGGAATTCCTTGACACGGAAAACTTTAGCAGCGACGTCCTAAACTCAATTTACAATCGTGTTTCAAATCGCGCAACTGTTTTTTCCCGTTTTAGAGACATCCTTTTTCTACTCCCGTTCCGGTCATCCCTGCACGACCCACGAGCCGTCCAAGGCGGTTCACTCACGACATAAACGCGTACACTTTTTGAGGTTCAAATAGCTGATCGCCCACAAAATCCCCTTTTTGATATTTTTCTACACACTTTTGGCAAACTTCGGTTCAACTTCTCCAAAGTTCAAAATTCAAAATTTTTCAATTCCTTCTTTTAAATTACTCACTACTCAAATCGACGCGGTCAAACCCGCGTCAGCTTATCTTTTGATCCAAGATCTCCAACGCTCGTTATTCACTTATCAGATAAAGAATATTAAAGCGCCTACGACGCTAAACGTTTTGCATTGCCATTCTATGGCTTCGAGTTTCACCGTTAGCGAGTTCTGTCATTCTACAAGGATATTTTTAAAATTGTTATGTTTTTATGTAATGTTCGTTTTATTGTTTTTTTTTACTAACTCAACCACGGCCTATCGTAGATCCATGTTAAAACGTATATTTAAAATACATGTAAATTTTTGATTTTTAATTCAATTTTTTCGAAAAGTAATGGATAAACCAACAAAATTTTTGTTTTAATATACTTAGAAAAGTGTCTTCTTTCTTATATTGTAGTTAAAATTTTGAAATTCGTGGCGAGAGTTATCTGACAGTTTTCCTTTTCTTTTAGAATATACTACGTTTTAAATTTTGTTTCAATACTGTAATTTTTTAATTTATTTATAAATTTTTTGTGTCCACCTCAAATAAATTGGGCCCACTTTGTGCCCACCCATTTAAAAAATGCTGGCGCCGTCACTGCTTTGTATGTCATCAATTCGCCAGCTATCTAAAATTGAATCCGAAAATTGATTTCGTTGACATCAACGTTTTTTGCAGCCAATCAGGGCCGTATTTACGAGGGGAGTTTTAGAGGTTAGAACCCCCCCGCTCCCCAAAATTATTTATCAAGTACTAGTAGCTAATTTATTAAAATACATAAAAAATAAAAGTATAAAGTACAACATATTTAAAAAATAAAAAAACTACAATAAAAAACAAATATATAATTAAAAATAGAAAAAACTCGATAAATAAATAAATACCTAAATAAAAAAATTTAAGTCCCAACTTAGACCGTCAGTTAAACCAGAAAATTTGGATTAACCAATGAAATACTTGGAATGTAAACAAAATATTTTTTCCTTGCTTATTCTTAATAAATTAGACGAATATTGGGTGTAAATGGGAAGAAAATCAAACAAATTAACTGCTGCCCAACGTTTCGGACTATATATTAATCCATCCTCAGGGCTAAAATATAAAAACAGAGGTGCTACAATGTTTTAAAAAAAGTCCGAAACGTTGGCCAGCAGTTAATTTGTTTGATTTGCTTCCCCTTTACACCCAATATTCGTCTAATTTACCAATGAAATACGTCGAAAAGCTGTTTTTTAAGAAATATTATTGGTTAATCTAAATTTTTTAGTTTAACCTGCAACTGAACAAATGAACTTTGGTAATTTTTTTAAATTTAAATTTTGTTATATTAATTTTTGAAATGTAATGTTTGCAGAAAAATTAGTAAAAGAATATTTTTTTACCAAGACGATGGAGGCCTAGATTTTGCTCCGCTGATTTTTTGAGTATAATTTTGCGCAAGTATTTTTGCAATAAGATTTTATTTTTGAGTATTATTATTGGAAAATTTTGTTTGAAAGTATTTTGGTCGAAAGTGACCGCAAAAAAGGTGAAATTTTGTGAGATTGCTTTTATTTAATTAAAGCAGTGGCGCAGCCAAGGGGGGGGCTAGGGGGCTATAGCCCCCCCCCCAGACACTCTTATTTTTTTTAATGACCATAGCCGCTGTTTTACCGGTGCAATGAAAAAAAACCCAAAAAGCCAAGCCAGTTAATTTAAGTCTGGCATCATCGGGCCTCCAAGAGCGGATTTATCAAATTGTCGCCTATGGGCACTACTTTGAGATGTTGCCCCTGTTATACTTAAGAGCTAACAAGGGTGGACCGGCGCAAAGAGAGGGGGGCCGCAGGTAGGGGCGTGGTTAACGGATTTTTAGTGTGTACGGAAATTTTAAATACAAAATAACTTTACTATGGATAATTAGCAATCAGTTTCAATTCTTAACTTTAAGGCTGCTATTTATTGAAAAAAAATATAAAATGTGGTGTCGTGGGACACCAAGAGTAGCTTATATAGCCTATCACTATTAATTTTAACGATACCCATTGTGGCGTAGAGCAAAGGGCTCCGCCTACACATTTTAGCCGAGGGATCGAATCCCGGTGAAGGCAACTTTTTTTCTAGAGAAATTTGCAAACTTATGACTCGTGGTTTCGGAATATGTACTAATGCTGAGCAGATGTTCCACTTTTGACCACCAGATGGTGTAATTATCGAACGATATAAAAATCTTACGCATTTTCGTTACGGACGTTTTTTTCCGATTAGGGTACCCCCTTCGCATCCTCCCATAAGGAACTTCGTTCCAATAAAGATAGGTATATTACAATAAAAAGATTGGCAACAAAAATCAATGATAAATCTTTCGCCCTGAGTTATTTCGGAAATGCCGTACTTTAATTTTCACTTTAATTTAAGGTAGGTAATAGTGGTAACACAATAATTATACTCGAAAATAAGATGACCACGCCCCTTTTTTCAAAAATTTTTTGCCTGCGGCGCTCGCTTTCGGCACAGCTCGCATCTTTTAGCCCCCCCCCATAACAAAATCCTGGCTGCGCCACTGAATTAAAGTGATTATTTTTTTGGGCGATTTTTCTTTACTTGAGTTCGATATTCAGAGAAAATTTAGATTTTTGTAAACTTTATTAATGCTTGAAAATAATTTGTCGAGGGAGCGACAAATTTTGACTACAGGTTGACTTCTGCGGAGCGTTATCGCGAATAAAAGTTTGTTAGTGCCATTTTAAAAGGTTTGTAAATTCTTGTTTTACCAATGGCGATGTTAAAATAATGTTGTCAAAACGAAGAACTAAATTAAACTGAAAGAATTCACAAATCTTAAGTAAATGTACATATTTTCAAATAAAATTCACAGCAAAATATAAGACAATTTATGGGTTTACAATGCCCACTCTAATTTATTGCAGAAGTGTTATTTTAAGCTATGCTACCGATGCTGGTCATAAAATTTATTTTCCTTTTAAAATTTTTGGTTCAAACAATTTATAGCAATTTAAAATTTTTATCATAATAGTAAGAATTAAGATAAAATAACTATTTCATTTCACTTCTCAAAAAATCGAAAATTAATTAATAGAAGTAATAACTAACAATTAATTAAGTGGCCGCAGACTTTTACACAGTACTGTAAATATATAGGGACTTTTTATATTCTTCATCGTCAGTTTTTATATTTCTGCAATTTAGTAGTAGGTGTATTCAATCCAGTGTCGCCAATCGCTGAATATTAATGCGAATTTCCGATTTTTTAGTTTGGGATTTAATTTATTAGAAATATCTATTTAGTTTTTATTTTTATTTAAACACTTCATGTCTAATGTTTTTGTTTTTTCTGATTTTTTTTACGATTGCAGTCGGACTTTTAGTACTTTATTAATTGATAAATAATTTCGAGGAGGGTTGTAACCCCCCCCCCCCCCGTATATACGACCCTGGGACCGATCACTTTAATACGAAGCCTATTGCAAAAAAGTGGTCGACGTGATGAACGTATAATCATTATGTCCGAGAAATTAATTTAATAAATTTGTGGTTTGAAAATATAAGAAATTCTTTTTCATAAAAGTGTTTGATGGATAATTATTAAGATTGAAGTATATTAATTTTGAAGAAAGTGTAAACGTATTTTGGAAAGAAAAAATTAAATGGAAGCTAGTTAAATAATTAAAGATAAAAGAATTACGAAAGAATTGGAAGAATTTGGATTTATTAATTAAAAAATTATTTGGATGTGTAAAATTTTATAAAAATAAATTTATTCAAGGAACTATAAAATTTGGATAATAAGCCGGACTGCGATACCGGTATCGAATAAATTTAACTTTTCCATTTTGGATAATTTTATTGAAAACGAAATTGAAATTTGAAAAATTATAAATTTAATTGGAAGAAATAAACAATATAATAAATTAGTAAATTCACAGCCAAGGTAGAATTACACTTCAATATAGATTATTTATATAAAAATTAAGAAGACAAAATAATTTTTCATTTTGCGGAGAAGGAGAAGTCTTATGAAATTAATTCAAATAAACTTTATGTACTTCTCAAACCATATATAAATAAATAATGTAAACAATTATTTTAATTTCTAATGTACAATTTTTTTTAAGTAATAATTTATTTTATAATTGAGTGTTTTGTTTTGTATTTCAAGACGACCCCCTATCCCACCCCGGGCCACACGTAAGGACGCCCATGAGTTACGTTTCGTTTACTTTTTTTTATTTATCAACCACCAACCTTGGAGCGCTATTTGGCTAGTAAGTAGCGTTTCATGCTTTTCCGGTATACACAGGTAAATTGATGGGGTTTGTAGGTATTTTTCCTAATCCGCTTAGGGTTCGAGACGCAATTTCCTTATGCCTTATGCCTCTAAATTTGGATGCGCCCCTAAATCATATACTTAAAAATAAGAATAATTTTTGCCAAAAAAATTGTGTTTGCTTTTATAGGCTAGCTCTCTTTCTCATGTCTAACAAAAAAATTGCTTTATAAAAATAATAAAATACCACACCCGTGCGCTGAAGGGTTAAAAAAACATAAACAATCAAAAATATCTAATTTCAATTTTTCATTCCCTGTTTTCCTGCGGATACATTTTTGAAATTTATAATCTCTCAAGATATTTACACTCATTCGAGTAGTAGTAAAATATTTAATTTATTGCCTTGTATTGACATAGGTACTCTAAATAATATTTTTGAAGGAAACTTTTAAAAAAAAATGGTTGGAAATTCTAAAACGTATTAAAAAATAAAACCAATGTGCTGATGCTTAGTTCTGTGTATTTTACCGACATGCAGGCAGGTTTTTTAAACTGGATATTGGCGTCACGGAAATAAAATGAAAGTGTCACTTGATATTTTCTTAAATAATTAAAGGTATCATACTATAAACATAATCATAAAATTATATGGCATTAATTATTTTTATGAGGCACTTCAAATTTGTGAAGCACTTCTAAAAACTGGAGGTCTATTGAAAATTTATTTAGTTAAAATAATTGATGCATTTCAAAAATCGTAAATTATCAATCCGTCAAAATAAATGTGTCAATGTACTACTAATATTTTTTAATTTTCAAACGCAGTAGATCTACCGGTGGGTCAAGTTTAGATTTTAGAATAACAACGTTCTAAAAAAATTTATAACTTCCACAATTTTACAACAAAAGATCTAATTATACAATTTCCTTCTTTTAAGCCGAAACTAAAAATAAGAATACCGCCTTTTTCTATTTTTCAGAAAACTGAAATTACCAGCCGGCACGTGAAAGCTTCGGGGCTTTCAGGTAATATAATATAAGCGGGATTACGGATGCTTTATTATTTACCGCAAAATACGGTAGCAAATTTAAATACTTTTTAAATTTTTTATAAATAAAAATAATCAGTAAAATTAAATAAAGCTAGTAATGTATGAAACTTTATCGGCAGTAAAAATCGTAAACTTTTGGTAATTTAAAATTATTAAAGCAAAACCGGGGAATTACAAAATTTATTTTTATGTACGTTGTCTTGCAATAATATTAACCCTTAAGTACTAACGTGGTTTTTTATAACACGAGTACTAACATCGGTCTGTGCGAGCCAGGGCCGTATTTAGTATAAATTTTCGGGTGGAGGGGGGGGGGGTTTAAAAAAATTACAAAATAAATAGCTAATTTATTAAAATACAAAAGAAGTTTTTCTAAATTTAAATTTTGTTATATTAATTTTTGAAATGTAATGTTAGGAGAAAAGTGAGTAGAGGGAGGTTTTCTTTGCCAAGATGGCGGAAACAACACCGGCCTATATTTTTCTCCGCTGATTTTTTTAGTATATATTTGTGCAAGTATTTTTGAAATTAAGATTTTATTTTTGAGGTATTCAAAGTATTTTGTCGAAAGTTACCGCCAAAAAAATTGTTTTTATTTAATTAAAATAATTATTTTTTTGCGCGATTTTTATTTGAGTTCGATATTCAGAGAAAATTTCGACTTTTATGAATTCTATTTAATGGTTGAAAATAATTTGTGGAAGGAGCGACAAATTTTGATTACAGGTTGACTTCTGGGTGGGCGATATCGCGGATAAAATTTTGTTTATACCATTTTAAAAGTTTTTTTTACTACGATATTTTTTTAATAAGTTTAAACTTATTCATATTTTAATTTTAAACTCTCATGCAAAAAACCGTTTTTAAATAAAATTTTTTAGTTTTAAAATTTGAATAAAAATCACAAACGAAATTCTTATTTTACCGATGGCGATAGTAAAATAATGTTGTCAAAACGAAGAACTAAATTAGATTGAAAGAAAATTTCATAAATCTTAAGTAAATGAACACTTAAGTACAAATGTACAAAATATAAAACAATTTATGGGTTTACAATGCCCACTCTAATTTATTGCGGAAGTGTATTTTAAGCTATGCTGCCCATGATGGTAATAAAATTTATGTTCTCTTTAAAATTTTTGGTTCAAACAATTTATTGCAATTTAAAATTTTTACCATAATACTAAGAATTAAGATAAAATACCTAATTTCAATATAATTATTTTTCAAAAAATTGAAAATTAATGAATAGGAGTAATAACTAACAATTAATTATGTGGTCGCAGACTTTTACACAGTACTGTAAATATTTAGGGCATTTTTATATTCTTCATCTTCCATTTTTATATTTTTGCAATTTAGTAGTAGGTGTATTCAATCCAGTGTCGCCAATCGCCGGATTATAATACAAATTTCCGATTTTTTAATTTGGCATTTAATTTACTAGAAATATCTCTTTAGTTTTAATTTTTATTTAAACACTTCAAGTTTAATGTTTTTGTTATAGTTGTAAAAATTGTTTTAGTTTTTTCTGATTTTTTTACGATTGCAGTCCAACTTTCAGTACTTTATTAATTGATAAATGATTTCGGGGGGTGGGGGGGGGGTTATAACCCCTAAAACCCCCTCCCTTAAATACGGCCCTGTGTGAGACTGATTTTCGATTTCAATATATTTAATTTACATACTTTTTTTCCACAAAATAATGTCTAGGTATTCTTTTTTATAATAATGTTAATTTTAGTAGAAAAAAGTCATTTTATTTTACAAAATTTTATTGTTGTAAAAATATTAAAAATTATAAACAATAACAAATTCAAAGTAACATTTTGAAAGAAGAAATGAAAATTTTACGACAACTGATGTTATTATACGTAAAGAAAAATTTTTTTTTCCTAATTTAGACACAACAATAACCGAAATATTTCGCGTACACTTTACTCCATTATTTGCACATTGCAGTCGTTGCAAATTATCACCGCATGTAACAGAGACAGAGGTATTGCATTTTTTGCAAAAATACCTTGTTTTTTCCGGTTTATTTTTGAAGTACTCATAAACATCTTCCAGGTACGGAACTTCTTTGAAAAAGTATTCGGACGCTCCTATGTTAGCAATGTAAATTGTTCCATTTGAACGCTGTTTTTATCATATAAAAATCGTTTTTACAGCAATACTTATTAAACATTTTTTGTAGAAAATTTCATAGTCTACATTTTTGGTCATATACATTTTTTTATTTTGTCGCCTCGTTTTCGACGGAGTGTCTTAAAGCAGATTTTAAGCTCTTAAAATTTTCCGATTTAGTCACCGAAGTGCATGTGACTAAATCGTAAGTGCAAACTGTATCATTTGGAGTAATTTTCGTAGATTTCTTTTTTGTTTGAAATGAATTCAACTTCACAATTTTGGAAAAATTTTACCCAAATTTTGGCTCATTGAAAATTTGATGAAAGTTGGAAATCTCATACTTATCTTAATATTTGGTAATCATATTATCTCACTTTTATGGATCCAAAATATTATGCATTTCCTTACCAATCATTTTCAAGAAAAAAATTTGTTCAATTTATTTTTATTCGAAGCTACGTATTTGAATCAAAAATTTCAATAGCTTCTAAAATAATGTAATTTTTAAAAGACGCAAATACTTTTTCCCAGCACCGTATATGTGACTTAACCCTTTATTACTGTAAAAAAATAATGACGCCGACGATGGGGGTCTTGGAAGTTTTAGTATGTTGTTCAGTAATGATTGAAGATTATTTAAGTCAATAATCAATAGATAAGTGGTTTAAGTAGTGTAATTCGATATTAATCATATCAAATTTTTAGCATAAACCAAAAAATGCACAAAACACTTTTTCCAAACTAAAATGTTTTAAGTTATCACAATATATAAATACACCGTATGTATATTATCGCAAACGTTTTCACCATACTATGGCATCATCAGGCGATAAACTAGAAGGAGAAACGAGAATTTTGTCCGTATTTATCGACAAATTGCAAGAGAAAAATGGAGGGGGTAAGAGGGGGGGTAATTTTAAAAATAGAGTAATTATGTGTGAATTTACTAGAGGGTAGGGGTAAATTTAATACAAAAGAGAAAAAAAGAAAAAAAATGTCAGCAGATGCGAGGTAAGTTAGAAGGGGGGGGGGGAATTGTTATTTATTAAAAATGTTTAGTAGGGGTGAGTTATTTAAATCAGATTGACTATTTAGTAATGAAGATGAATATTTTAATTTATTAATTTACATAGCTTCCAAAAATACCAGTTTTTTACTTTTTTGTGCAACGTGTAAAATTTCGTATCCCCCTTGTTTATGGTTTGTGTCTATTAGGTGTTTCACGAAAGTCGATTTTCCATCGGCAAGTCTATGGGATCGAGTGTGTTCATCAAATCGTGTTTTAAAAGATCTACCGGTATGACCAATGTATTTTTGAGAGCATTTACAGGTGAGCTCATAAACCCCTGATTTAGTTAACATGTCTGATTTTGATTTCGCGTTATTAATAAAAAAATATTTTTTATTTTTTTTTGATTTCTTTTATTAATGTCAGAACCGGCCAATAACAAAGTACTATAGGTTCAGGTGTTTCAAGTTTCATTTATCAACGACACTCGCCCAATATGAATCTGCGATCTCCAAATGTGTTTCATTGTTTTTAAGCTTACAATAGCCAGTATAGATCCATTTCTCATATACGATGGTATGTTGAAGTAAATATTTTTAAATAACATATTTCAATTTACATGGTGATAAAATGGTTGTCCACTACCGTAATCCGCATCGTAAAGTATTATTTTGGCTTCCACGGCTCTCCCCAAGTGTGAAACTGATCCATTCTGGATCTAGTACTGCATTTACTATATTTTTTATTCGGGACCATGCTTACCAAATGTAAGAAGTTTCCTATAGGAATATTATTTCTATGCACAAGGGGCACCAATAAGGGCGAATCTATTTTCTTTCGTGGAGTAATTAATAATTTTAAAATACCAAGACCAATTTTTTGCCCAGGAATAATCGGATGCTTTCGAAAACCGAAAGTAAGAATTTTATAATAAAGAATGTAAAAGATTACATCTTGGTTTAGAAAATTAAAAATTAAGTAATTAGATTGTGTATGTGCAACTGATGCTTACATGTAATTTAATACTCTGGCGCCACGTGCCACGCCATCCTGAAGATATTCAGTGCATTTTTTTGCTATTATGCTATCGCACAAAATTATTTGCAACAAAAAAATAATTTATTGTTATCGCTAACAAAAGTAAAATTTAAAATTTAAACCTACAAACTAGTTTTGACCAGGCTTCATCGCTGTCCTCGGTTGAAAAATTTGAAAAATTATGAAATGTAGGCTCATACCAACCCTATATTTTTTTAAAGTTTTAAAAATTATCGAGTACTGCCTTGAAGCAGCAGACTTCCGCCTGGACCCTGAATATGCCCGAAATTTTAATTGTTTAATTTAAATTTTTATAAAGTTGGCCAATACATACCGGACTCAATACAAAAGGCCAGTAAATGACTATTACATAGTAAAAAAGCAGTAATTTATGAAAGTGTGCCCTTTATTTTGCCTTCTTATTGGAAAAACTCTGATTTTTGCGGTTGATAAATTTTTTATTGTATTGGTTTTATTTAAGGCAGTATTCTAGTTCAGAAAACTGAAAAATTCGAAAACTTTTGTTTTTATATTTTGATAGTTTAGATATTCAAAAATCTCGTCTTAAAAGGATTTTTTGAAATTCGAATTATTTTAAAAGCTATAGCCACTTTAGCGTCGTGGCAACTCGACCGGTTTAGACGGACTAACATAAGAAAAGTATTAAAAATTACTCTTTATTTCCTTTTTTTTTGTTTTTTAAATTTTTTTAATTTAAATATTCAATTTGAGGAGGTAAGGCCCGATATATGAAGTCGGAATCGCTCATTGAAAAAATGTAAGCTTAAGGTATCAATGTATGGCTTAGACTTCGCGTAACTTTACCTGAAATTTTAATCTCGTTTTTCTCGAAACTACATTTTTCGAAATTCTTGTCATGATTTCTCAAGTTCTACTGAACCGATTTACTTGAATTTTGGTGTGACTCTTCTCTATACATTTCTCTATCGTATGAACTAAGATTATAACAAAATTTCAATTTTTACTATTTTTAAAAAATTCGCAAAAGTAAAAAAACTTTTTTTCTTTTCAAACAGCCGCAATTTTACGAAAAAAAAATTTTTTTCAATTATTTTAGTTAGTACGATAGCAGTATTCCTCTAGATTAATAAATCTTTTTCTTTTTTTAATTCAGATTACTAGGAGGGTTACAATCGTGACAAACTTCGCGCGCCATTTTTTTGAGACCTCTCACTTTATTAACCTGTAATTTTTTGAAATTTTAATTTTTTTATTATCATGTAATCTTTAAACGTTAATAAATATCTTGTAAAATAATGGATAATAAAAATAGTGCCTGTTTTTTCTTTAATGCACCTAAAAAAACACCTAAAATTCGTGCTTCTAGACTAGAATACCGCCTTAAAAATTGAATAATTTTAGCAAAAAAATCTAATTACACATTATGGATGTATAGATGTAGTTTTTTTCGCCGATATCAAAAATAAAAAATTGAATTTCCTAAAAACGAAATTGTCTTCTTCCCTACGGCGCGACGGTAGCGTGACGGTGTCCCCCCCGCCTTAAGTCTTTTTGATTTGAGTGTTTACAATTTTTTCTGTATTGTTCATTGTAATCTTTTCTTTTTTGATATTTAGGTTGAACTACTATAATTTATAAAAATAATGAAAATATTAAAATCATCAATATTATTTTTTCGAAATTGTGCCCAAAATTTAAATGACGCTTTAAGTAGGAGCGACAATTATAAATTTTGAGTGGTATATAATTATAACGTAAACAAAATTGAACAAATTAAAGTACGAAAGATAGGTACACAGTAGTAATCATAATATATTTTTTAACTATAAACACCAGGCGCACTCACAGCTTATTTTAAGCTGTAGGTACTCCCCACTCGCTTTACCAACACGTCTTGTAGATTCCCGATGGTTCCTGTTGTACCCGTGACTGGTTAGTTAGTTAGTGTTGTTAGTTGTGTTCAGTAGTAATTGTTAATTAGGTGAGTTAAATTTTAATACTGGAAAAGCCCTTGGCATGCTGACATAAATTAATTAAATGCGAGTATCGTTCTATTTATATATTGGTGATCCCTATTTTTATTATTTTTCACGCTCGGCTTTATTTTAACAATTAATGCAAATTTTAGGAAGAGCACGGTTTTCTTACGATCTCTCAAGTTTTACAATTTATCGTAACTTTTTATTATCATTTTTTTTGTGATCAACCAATTTGGATTAGATAATTGGACACCTGTGATTTTTGCTCATGAGAGTACCTGACTCTATTTTTGTCTTCAGTTTTGCATCCAACATTTTCAAGTAATTTCAGCATAATATTAATATGCTTCTTAACCAAAAGAAATCATTTTTGATTTGCATTTTACATGAACTTTTCGAATTTGCCAAATTATTTTTATCTTGGATTCACTCGCAAAAAATTTCAGGATATTCTCGATGTAACAATACGTAGCCTCTGCGACTTACTTAAAAAATTTTAGTAGTATTTTTAAATTCATGAATTGACGCGTTTTTTCCATGGAAGTGAAATCTGTAATAAATCTCCGGAAGTGTTGCCACTTCACTTACTTCAAAAAGAAGTCATTTTACAATAATTTTATTATCGCTTGAAAGAAATGGAACTTCAACTAGTACAAACTGATAATTGTGTCTCAAGTATTTCAAAAAGTAAAAAACGTAAATTTTCTTGATAGCCGCAACATTAAATTTTGAAAATTATTTTCGGCGCGAAGAGGAGTATGTATTTAGTTTATGGAAGAGTATACAACTGGATTTTGAAATTTTTTTTTCAAAATCATTCTTGAAAATGCTTGAAAAATGTATTTCGTTTTGTGCATGAATTTATTGACGGTTTAAAAAATTTTCAATATTGATTTACCCTAAGGCAAAATCCCGACGGACTTGCAGTAACCAGTAAATTAATGGATTAGTTAAATTTTGATGATCGGAAACCTAATTTTTTTGTTATTTTTTAATTAACTTCTATTTTGAAATTGTTAAGATTTTTCGTAATTTTTCGAAAAAATAAAAAAAAAGAAAATTTTTAAAAATTGAAATATTTAATTTTCCAAGAACCGTTGAACGTATTTTATTTTTAATTTATGTAGTCCGATTCATAACACATCGCGGACGTCGTAAATTAAAAAAAATTGTAAATTATCACGTATCGGGCGAGATCTTTTCAAGTTCCTAACCCGGATTTGAGGCGCAGAACTTGGCCACTTGTAGGCTGACAAATACGAAAACGCTGTCTTCCTAGTCATAACTAAGCAGTGGTGTGCCAAATTTTCGCTTTAGAGGTAGATCGAAGATAGTGAAAAACGTGAGTAGTAAGTAGGTGGAATCATGGGGGGGGGGGGGGGCTTCGCTGAGCAAAAAATTCTAGACCCGAATTTCTCGGACCAAACTAATTAGAATATAGATTGATCCTCTCGGACAGACAAAGATTTTTTTTTTGTATTATCATTTAGTCTGCTATTTTAGTTATTATTCGTTGCATGATTTATATGCACTTCGAATTTAGTAATAAAAATTAAATGTTATCTCAAATTAAGTTTTATATAATCAGAATTAAAAACTAATTATATAATGTAAACATGAAAAGTTTATCAAAAAAGTATGAGATAAAATTCCAGGTTTTACCGAAGTTGACAACTTGTACAGAACTTCTTCATTGGTTTTAACTCTTCAGCTGCCAATTTTACAAAAAGAGAACCTTTGAAATTGATTTTTAAATCTTGTCGAACTTGGGATACTGGAATTGTAATTTAAAAATTGTCATAGAACTGATTACAATATTATTTTAATTGTGTTGGAAGCTTTATGGCCCCCCCCCCCCGATCTCTGTTCTTTGTAACCTAGGGGATTTTAAGTTTCCAGACCTCAAAAACTTCCAAATTTGATCGTTCAACCGCTTGGGAAAACCAGCAACCAGTCCAGTTCGGGCAAGCCAAAATTTGCAATTTGTATTGGTCATTGTATAATATGTTGGAATTTTTTAATCCGATAGCACATAAAAATCCGATTTTTTTCATTACATTTATGCCGATTTTTAATTCAGTCTATGGAATAATTTTTTCATAAATAAGAAGAAAAACTTGCAAGGATTGCCGTCTGGAGTACGGGTCGTAGAAAAGATTAACGGAAAATTTCCGTATTACCTCAAAAATACAAAAATTAATTTGTCGAAAAACCGTTCATTTTTAATATATTTGAAGTCATTTGGAAAAGTGTTACCGATTTATAGTGAGGAAACCTATAATTCTAATTGACGGAGGGGATATGGAAGAATGGATTTTATTGCACATTTTTAACGTTTTACGTAAAATTAGGGCTGCCTCATTATTTGGGTTTGGTTTCGCCCAAAGGTGTAGCGTAGCACAATTCCATCAAAATTACAGGGATTTCATCAAGAGAGTGGATCTAAAGATCACATGTGTGGAAATGTTACTGCAAAATTTCATTACTATGTGCTTGTGAACTCACAATCTAGTGTAGCATTTAGATGTACTCATAGTTTTAGTACAAAGTGTTTTAGTGTTTTAGTGTTTAGTGTTTTAGTAAAACACTTGAAATTTGAATGTTTTAAAGCAAGAAAATTACCATGCATGGAATTAACTGTGTAATTCATTGCTTCTCATTTGCAAGTTGCAAATAATTATTAGAAATAAGTAAGCATCGAATTATATATATTTTTTTATCTTTTAAGCGAAATGCCACCAACAGCTACCATGTTTTCTCAAACTGTAGGAAGACATGAGTGCGGAAATCCATCATTATACCAATGCTACACACAACCATGGCTATCTTATTTAGCCCTCGAAAATGCAAACACCGACCATCAAGTACAGGTAATTTATTCTCTTTTTTTTTTAATGTTGATTTGTTAATAATATCCTCAATTCTTGAAAAAAACTAATAAATATTAAGTACCAAGATGATTTGTTATTTTGTGAGTGTTTTGTTATTTGATAATATTTAATTATTTTAAAGCTGCAAATCTCGGTGGGCTTATTTTGCATTTCAGGTGGAAAGATGGAAGCTATTTTAATGTGTAGGTGTTTTGCAAACTCGGTAGTTTCATTCGAGTTTATTTCGGATGATGCAGCAGTTTTTTCTAAAATGAAAATATTGTATAATAATTTATTATGGTATATTTTTTATCAATCCGTATGACAAAAATTTTAGGAGAAATAATTTCTTAACTATTTGCGCACAATTCTTCAATAAATGCTCAAAACCTTTCCAAAATTAAGGGGAAAAATTCAAAAGAAGTTGACGATCACAGAATCTTTTGATATAAAAGTCACGTTTGCAATGTGATCTTTTTAACCGACAAAGGCAACAAAGCGGCGGTTGTTATAAGCAACATAATTTGTGGAAAGAAATGTAAGGTAAATGGAGTACTAATGCTGACGCGTTTTAGATTCCTAATTTATAAACATAAGAATAACATTTTAGGAACAGTAAAGATTGGTTTATGAAGAACGCTGACCTGACTCAACCGTCGCGATCCAATTCATATTGGTGTACATATCGCGTTTTCGGTCTAGCACGAAAGGAAACCAATAAAAATATTGGCCACTGATGAAATTTGCTGATTGCAAAGAATGCATTTTTATTATCTTCAAGGATAATTATACTATTGGCTAATCAATAAAGCTTCCATCCCGAAACTACTAGTATTTCTTTGAATTTGTATTAAAAATTGCAAGTTAACTCATCCATAACAGATCAAGAAATCGCATACACCATTTTAAAATTTAGTTTTGAGAAAATTATTTCATAAAATTTTACTAGATATTAATTCTCTTTTTTTTTTTTTATAAAATCAAGAGAATGCTAATTTACCATACCTGCTTCATACAACTGACCTTTCTCTCGATGGAAACCTTCCGGATGAAATAATCAAGCTGGGAGTACTACGCAATGTGGCCCCACGAATTTAAAAGTTTTTTAATGAAATGGTAGATTATGGCTTCGATTACAAATATTAACATTAAAATTAATGATTTTATAAAAAGGCAAAAACTGAATGTGTGTATTCGATTGGTCGTATAAGGGTTGCCTTGCCCATGGCACGATTTCATTTTTGGATATAAATTGCATTTGAAAATACTTAAGACAGTGAATTTTTGTGCCACTTCTATCACTAAAAACATCTCCGAAAACACCAGAACTCGAAAATTGCGGATTTAGAAGACGGGATCTTTGATTTAAATAAAAATAATATGTGTAACTGATTTAAAAATTCTTATTTTCAAAATTTTAAAAAGTAATAAAATTTAAATAAACTTATTCACAGAATATTACAGAAACTGCTACTTATAATAAAATTGTAATAGATTGTAATAGAATAGAATAAAATAATTGGAATAGATTAAATGCTGCCGACAATTACATGATTTATAGCCTACTTCTTCATTCATATGGGGCTATGGATTGGGAATTTCTTCCTTACATATCTCGAAGGCGATCGAATTCATTATTGCTGGCGCATTTTAAATAATTTTTGCTTTTATAACAAATCAAATAAAAATATTCTTCAAAAATATAAATTCTTCGAATAAAAGTACAGGTCGGAATCTGTATCAATTGGAACACCATAATATTAAGTTAACTTATCTGCAGAGGAGTATGCATTGTTAAAGATTAAAATATTTTGCAAAACATGTTTTTAGGGTGTCCTTACTGAAATTATAATGGTTTTACTGTTTCTTTGTTATAAAAATCTTCTAATATCTTGACTTTAAAAAAAAGTATTCAAAATAATCAATTCGTTTGGTCTGTGATACCATGCGTGACCACTGTGTAAGGTTAACTTCAACGAAGGGAAATCGAAGAAAATCCAATCTTGGAAAATGCAGCAAATCACGAGAAATACTATTGATGAGTTTTTCTTTCTCCTCGCGGTATCAATTTTTTTTTAGTTGATTCAGACTTGCGTCGTTTGAAGTACAAGATCGAGCAAAGTAGACATAAGATAATGAAAAAATTAACAGAGTAGTAATTACTTACTGTCTAATTGATTACTAGCCTGATTAATTTATTTCACAGATAAATCAGACAGAGAACTGTCGGAAAATCCATCCCATGATTTCAACTTTTTCCTTTTTACTATTTGAATAATACTATTGGATCTAAGCATACTACAACAAAAATTTTGTAGGTTTATGCATTAGTTGACGAAAAAATCGAATTTGCAAATCAAAAATTTTAGATAGGGAAATCTTCGTTTTTACACGGTTGTATGTGTTCAGTCACGGTTGAGTTTGTCAAAACAGACCGTCCGGGCCTATATTTTAACAAACGCAACGAATTTAAAAATATCCCTGTAGAATGACGAAACTTGCCAAATGTGGAACTCGGAAGATACCTACAGAACTCATCCGGGTGTCGACCGCAACTGACAGCGAACAGTAAGAGTATATAATTTTAAAATGCCGTTTTTTTGACAACTAATGTTCAATCCTAAAAAATTTTTGTTTTAATTTGCTCAGAAAATTATCCTCTTCCCAGTAGTCAATAGGAAAAAGTTCAAATTGTGGGATGGATTTTCTGATAGTAACCCTAACATAAGCCGCTTGTTTTGAATTTTTTAATGGCAATTTAATAATTTTTTAATTTTAATTTCATATTTTCAACAAAATTTTTAATATTTTTTAAGCCTTTAAACCTTGAACAAATTTAAGATTATATATAGAAAATATCTGTTGCTTATCAATTCCTTGAATTTAATTATCAACAAACTACGTTAAGAGAAATAGTAAATGTGAACCACAGCGTTCAAAAGTATTGTGGATTGTATTCGTCTCTGTTTTAAAACCCTGAAAAGTTCCTTAATTCGAATTACTAAAATTTTAATTCTTATCCATCTTGCATGCTTTTCTATTTCCCTAAGTCGAATTTCTATATTTTTACAACTTGCATATTTCTATAAAACTGGAATTTTTAACATTAGGGGCCGTCTGTTAATTACGTAAGGGTTCCTTACGTAAGTCTAACTTAAAATAGTTTTTTTAAATAAATTTTTTTATTTTTACGTTGGTATATTTTTTACGCAATTGTTATACAGTGGCCGCCGCTTAATGAAATCGCGGTTTTAGATAAGTTTCCAAAAATTAGCCAGCGGAATGCAATATGAACGGAAGGGGGGGGGTCAAAATTAATTAAAAAAAATCTTGACGTAAGGTGACTGGGGGGGGGGGGCACAATTTTACGTACCCATACGTGGGGGGGGGGGGTCGAAAATTACAAAAATTGTCTTTTTGTAATTAATGGACGCTCTTTTCCAAAAATTTTAAACGGACTTATAAGTAATTTTAAAACATTGTTTTTCGAGTGGATTAGGTTCTTGCAGAAAGCTTAATTCTTGACGTAAAAGATATAATTTGTATTCTCATATTCAAAAGATTGTCGATTCATTTCGGTCTACATTATAATGTTTTGTTTTAGTCCAAATTATTATCGCCAACTTGGAGTACATTGAACAGCAGTAGCAGTCAATTTGGATACAATCTCTTAAATCCAAATAATGATATATTAAACGAAATTGCCGAACAATTAGCAGACATGCAATTAAATTCGAGACCACATATGAGACAACCACCTGCAGCTTATTTGTGCCATTTGTGTTTCCAAAAAGGTCACTACATCAGTGATTGTCCACAAGTAAGTATTTGCATAATAAAGTGGCTGATTTTTTCTACAAAAATTTTAATGAAGGCCCGCCCAAAAGGAGAAGGCAAGACTCCCTACCAAGGACGTAAAAGATGTTTCGGCGAATACAAATGTGCAAAGTGCAAAAGAAAGTGGATGTCCGGAAATTCTTGGGCAAACATGGGCCAAGAATGCATCAAGTGCCGAATTAACGTTTTTCCACACAAACAAGTTAGTTGTGTATCTCTTTTTATTAAACTACTTTTAAAAAAATTATTTTTTAGCGTCCTTTGGAAAAACCAGATGGATTAGACGTTTCCGATCAATCAAAACTACATCCACAAACTTTATGTGAAAAATGCAAACAACTAGGATTTTATTGCCGACGTGTGCAATAAGTTTTTAAAATTCCTATTTTTGTCTTATATATTTTACTTTCCAATTGTTTTTTGTAATTTTAAAATTGTTCATGCATTTTTTTTTATTAGTTATCTATTCAGTAATGGCTACCCGTATTTTTTTAAAATTTTCGTCGCTTAAAGTATGCTGAAATTAATCTCAGGGGTGAAATTGACCACTAAATAATAAATTTTTAATTTATAAACCTAGCGACGATACTATTCCGTAGATTTCATTTTTTTGAAAAGATTTCTGCGGTAAACATAAGAGCTGGTGGAGAACTCTAAATCTCTGTGATCAATTTCACAGTTTTATTATTGATGTTTGTTATTATGTTTTTAAACGGGGGTACCAAATTTATTATTATTGATAGTTATTTTATAAATGTAGTTGTAACCGAAAGGCACCACCAAGCAATATATTTATAAGTTCGATAGGGTGTATCGTGAGTGATTTAGTTGATTTTTATAGCAGTACAATGTTACAATTTGAAATTTTCTAATTATTGTTGGTGATAAACGAGTACTTACAGTTAATGTCATATTGAGTGCTTACGTGCTGTATTTGTTGCGTCGATGATATTTTTATAATTTCAGTATTACGTTATTTTATTTTAAATGTGTAACCTATTGTTACTTGTTATGTATGAAGTTACCAGTTTGACAATAAGGCATGATTTTATTTTTTTATTTTACCTAGATGGTAAAGCACGTTTTATTTTATTTAGTTTTGTGTTTTTTGTATCGTTCGCTATTTTTACAATATAACTTTCGCTTTCTTATATTTTTATGTTTGTTTTTTAAAAACCGCATCTACCTTGTTTAACAACTCAATTTAATTTACTCGCGCTAATATTCTGCTTTATTTTAATATTTTTTGATTTCATCAGATTTTATAGTGTTATCGATGGTAAGTATTCAGTAAGATTTTTGAAAGTGTGACTTGGACGAATAACTACTAACATTTTCTAGTTAGGGGTTTTTTTAAAACGGGGACAAGCGACTTCCTTTATTGTGGAAGAATTTCGTGCTTTTGTACTAATTTTTCTATTTTTAGTTACCAAAACAATAGAAATGTTTATATATCGAGTAATGTATTTATATATTCGTAAAAATACTGTATATAATTGCTAATATTTTGAATAAACTACTGTTCACATTAAACGTACTTTTTCTTTCGGAATGCCATGTTAAAATTAACTATAGTCGATCTAAGATATGGATAATATAGGTGACGCGTTGTTTGCAAAGTCTAATTTACATCGGGGAACTTCAGATAATTTAAATAGTACTTAATCTTGTAATAATATTAAACATTCACCACAAAAAAGCAAAATGTTATAACCAGGGCTCGGAACTTTAGGTTTTTGCATATTTGTTTGGAAAGTGCATATTGCAATTCTGGTTGGCCAAAAATTCGTTTCATATCATGGTTTCATATTACCTACATGAGATATAAAAGTTTTTGTCGCATAATTTTGCATATTTCGTTAATTTTTAGACAAACTCGCATATTTTAGGTTTAAGAACATATAATTGCATATTTTGTTGATTTCGGGCCACTTATACAGTGTGAGTTTAGTAAAACTTGGTTTAATAATTTATAAACAACGTTTAAAAACGTAGGTGTTTTTAAATTATTTTAATACCAACCATACAAATTACTGTATAGTTTAGCAGTAATTTGTATGTTGGTATTAAAATAATTTAAAAACACCTACGTTTTTAAACGTCGTTTATAAATTAAACCAAGTTTTACTAAACTCGTAACATGACTACTAGAAAAAATTTGATTTAAAAAATTAAAATTTTTGCTTTAAGTTTCGTAATTGATGGAGTTTTTATTTTACTTCTTTCAATTGCAAAAAATAGTATATGCTCCTCGGGGATAAAGTGACTTTTAACCTGCCTCGTGCGAAGAAACCTTAACCCCTTGGTCAAAAATTGGTCACTTTATCCTCATGTTGCATAATGTACTATTTCGATTTTCCAAAGTTTATTCTTTATTTTTAATATTGTTTTTGTTTCTTCAATAAATGTTAGCAGTTACAACTTTATTTATTTTTCATTTTAAGATTAAGCAAAATTTTTTATAAATTTTGCATAATATTATCCAAATTTTTACTGCATATTATACCGCATATTTTTCTATTTTTTAGCGCATACGTATGCACATATTTCACTGTTTTTTAGCGCATAAAGTTCCGAGCCCTGGTTATAACCAAATACCTACGTCTATTCGATATTACATTTATTTAACTCTGTTCAAATCTATCTTATTTTAGTCTTATTTATGACTTTACCCGGTTCAGTTTAGGTAATACCGTAATACGCATAGCACTTAAATCGCAAAAATTTTGTTATTGTAATAGCGTCTAACTTCAAAGCAATTTCATTGGTTTACATTTCAAGGTTGTCGCTTTAGTACCAATTCCAATATTTTTCTTAAAAAAACCAGGCAATAGGGTATTTCGTCACCAACAGTTTAATATTTTGACTGATTTTGACGTTTAATAACATAACCTATAAAGGATTCAAAATAGAACATTTCTAATTTTACTAAAAATGCAGTGTACGCCAGAACAAATCGAAGAAAAAAGAAGACAAGCTCAATTGAAATTATCCAAGAAAAATAGCAATAGAAATTTCACAAGACAAATTAATTTCGCGGGAGTTAACAATGTAACCGATACAAATGGTTTAAACCCAAGTGGAATACATAGTTCAAGCAAGTCTATTAATGTATTTAGTAGTAAATCGAACGATAAATTACAATCAAGTACATCATTTTATGGATCAAATAAGGTTGTTACGGGCGTTTGTTCTCTTATTTCTGAAGAGAGATTTAAAGTGGAGTTATCTTCGTTTTGCCAGCCGGCTATCGACATTTTTAAAATTATACCTTCGAAGTTATACAGTAAGTTTATTTGCTCAAATTTTATTAGACAATACTAAACTTTTACGCTGTAGATCCACAAACAAGACTTTGGAGTTTTCACATCAATGATTATGGGTTGTTTCAAAGTAAAATAAAAAACCTACATCCTGATGTGGTCGTCAATAAATTACCTAATTACGTTTTGAACTGTTGTAAAAAACCAAAATCAGATTATTCCAAGATAGATTTGAGCAAAATTGATCAGGAGTTAGCTGGTGCATTAATGCCGTTTCAGGAAGAAGGTGTATGGTAAGATCGTAAACCCTTAAGTTATTTAAAATTTTTTTGTATAAATTTTTCTAGTTTTGGAATCGATAAAAATGGTCGATGTTTGATTGCCGATGACATGGGTCTAGGTAAAACATTTCAAGCCTTGGGAATTGCCAGTTATTATAAAGCAAATTGGCCTCTACTCATAGCGACAACTTCCTCTATGAAGTAAGTTATTTAATTTGTAATTGTATGTGACTAACAATATTAAAAATTTAGGAATGTCTGGGAAGAAACCATTCATACTTATTTACCATCTGTTTCTCTAATGCATACGCAATACATGGTTTCTGGGAAGGACTACATCGGGGATGCACAAATATTGATAGTCAGTCACGAATTGATGTCACGGTGTGTAGACAAATTATTGCAACGTCAGTTTGGTGTTCTCGTAATAGATGAATCTCATACCCTTAAAAATTATAAAGCAAAATGTACCATGGCTGCAACACAATTAGCTAAGCAAGCTAGTCGAGTTATTTTGTTGAGCGGCACGCCGGCTCTGTCAAGACCTAGTGAACTTTTTACTCAGTTATCGTTAATAGACGAAAGTTTTTTTGGAAACTTTTTTGATTATAGTAGAAGATATTGTGATGCTAGATCATCTAATTTTGGATGGGATGCTAGCGGAAAGTCAAATTTACAAGAATTGGAAGTTATTTTAAACAAACACTTTATGATTCGTAGAACAAAAGATGATGTTTTAAAAATGTTACCAAATAAGGAACAAGAGATCGTCAAGCTAGACGTTAACTTACAATCATTAAGCGAAGAAGACAGGACGTGTTTGAACTCGCTTGCAAATCGATATAACAGTAAGAAGAAAGGTACGGAGAAACATGCAGCTTTGTTGAGCTTTTTTTTCGAAACTGCAAGGATTAAAATCCCATCAGTTTGGTAAATATAATTTTATTGTAATAATTATTTTAGTATATATTATATTTTTTTGTAGTTCTTATATTCTGCAAATTTTGGAAACAACACAAAAATTTATAGTATTTGCTCATCATAAAAAAATGTTGGATGCTATTGAAGTTGTTTTGGTTAAAAAGAAGTGCAAATTTATAAGAATTGATGGAAATACAACTCCAAATGTAAGGAAATCTTTTGTTGACAAATTTCAGTTGGACGAAAACTGTAAGTGTGCTATTTTATCGATAACAGCTGCAAGTGCAGGAATAACTTTGACGTCTGCAAAATTAGTTTTATTTGCTGAGTTACATTGGAATCCTAGTGTATGTATAATTTTATAATTTCGCTTATAGGTATAAATAATTTTTTTTTTTCGTTTAGATTTTAAGTCAAGCCGAGAGCAGAGCACACAGAATTGGACAGGATGGAAAAGTTTTAGTTAGGTATTTATTAGCATCGGGCACTGTAGATGATTACATTTGGCCCCTTTTACAAGAAAAGCAGAAAATATTAAAAGAAGTCGGTCTTTTTAAAGAATCTTTTGAAAATATATCGATAGTTCCACAAAATTCATCAAAATTGGAATCCATAACAAACGACCTAAATTTGACTTTAACAACTTCTCAAAATACTTTGGATATTACCTCTTATTTTATTTCTCCCAATAAAAGCTCTGCAAGTAAAAGACGTTTGTCAGATGCAGACAACGATGTCGATTTTAAAAATAAAAATATATTTGTTAAAAGACGGTTGTCTGATGACGACAAGGTGGACGATTTTAAAAATATATCAAACTCTCAAGATAGCTTTTTTGATAGTTGTAGTGCCCAATTAGACTTTTTAGATGATGGATTTGATGATTTATTAAGCAAAGTTGAAGTTTGCGAGTGAATATTTATTGTTATATTTATATTGTAAAGTATTGAATTAAAGTTAAAGTTTTTTATATTTATAAAATAAAATATGCTTAAATTTTTTTTGTTATTTTTTTTTTATGTGAAATCGACCAAGTTTTAATACCTTCGTATTTCATATTTTTTCTTAAAACTTGGAAAATTTAATTAACTTACTTTATTGCCGACGCTGTCACTTAAAGTACTTCGTAGGCCGTCTATCATCATTTAGACGAAAATGAATCTATTGAGGATTACAATTTAATTTTTGTACAGAAATTACGTTTTTGTAACTTCTTTCACATACAGCTATGTAATTAAAACTCTAAAGTACACCGATAAGTTCAAATTTGACGATTTTTATCATCATCACCACATAAAAATTAAGTTCTATTTTATCATATGCCAGTCTGATTATGCGGCCGATCTCTAAAATCTTGGACAGTAACAAATCAGACCTCAAAAGTCGTAATCAAAAAACTTACCTAAAATTTTGTCGCACTTTGTATATAGCAGACCTAATTCATTTTAGGGAGTTTATTTTTTAAACGCTCAATTAATGTAAATTTTGTTTGCAACGTACTTTAAAAATAATTTGAATTAAATTAATAACGACCATTAATAATTAATTTGTACGACCCTACCTCGAGAAGGACTCGAAGAGAGCGCCAAATTTATTGAAACCGTTACTATGGAAATGTCATACAAACACTCGAAAGGTGCCTAAAAACAAGGATAAAAAAGTTAACCTTTTTTTGCAAACATTTTGACGCTTCCATGAATATTTTGACAAAATTTGTTGTTTTCAAAGTTTCTGTAAAATTGTGTTGTGGAGTTAACGTAATTTAAAGCATGGAAGATGACAATAACAAAGATTTGTTAGAGCAGGGCAAGGTAAACTAGTATCTAAATTTAGAACGAATTTATTTAACACACATTCATTTTTAGTTGTCTATAAATAAAACTAGTGGTGAACAATATTCATCTGAAGACAGCGATGGCTCCCTGTCATTGTCTCCACCCTTGTTGCCCGAGAATTTACATTCCGAAAACACGGTTGAAAACGAAGCATTTTCGGATAGTTCCATATCGGAACATTTGAATTCAAACAGCAATAGTATTGAAAATGACAGATCAGATCAAGAAATTGAAGTATCAAATTTACCTTCCAACGTATCCTTGTTGCAAGAAATTATTCACGATGACGAAGTTATTTCTTCTAAGAAATTAGACACTGCCGAAGCTCAAAATAGAGCTCACAGCATTTTAGAGGAGATCTTAAAGAGCGAACACTTTAAGTTAGATTCTGAACGTACCTTACAAAGAAGCGATTTTTCTCTCGATTCAAGTAACAACAGTTTTAACATTTTTGACGGTGTCAATTTAAACGACAGTTTAATTCATAATTATGAAAAAAATTCAAATAAATCGAATAGTGAACTTAGTTCTGCTAATCTTAGTGCATCTTTACGCGATAAATATGATGAAAATTTAAAAGTTAAACAGTTGGAAGAATTATTAAATGTTAAGGAAAACACCATAGTGGCTTTGACGGCAGAATTAGAGTCCCTCAAAGAAATTACATCGAGTAATCAATCGGCTTCAAGTTTTAACACTTCTACCACCGATTATAAATTTTATCAAGATGAATTTCAAAACAAAGTAAGTGGTAAATCCTGCCTTGCTTTATTCTTACACTTGAACTAACTTTCTATTTTTGAGTGCTATTAATACACTAAAGAATGTCGTCTGTTAGGGTATCAATGTACCTAATTTATAATTTTGTTATTAAGACATTTTCAAGCTAAATTTAAATTTGAATAGGATTATGTCTAATAAGTTTCAAATTACAGGTCGTTGAATTTCAAAATGCACTTGCACATCGTGATTCAGTGATACAACAGTTAACCGAAGCTTTACAACAATCTGTAATTAATCGAGAAGAGCTGCAACATCAAAGTGAATATTTTTCACAAGAAATTATTAAATTGAAAAATCAGTTATCCGAAACGACTGAAATTTTAAATCAAAATAAATCCAATTTACCTGCTCAAAAACTTAGCATTACAAATATTTCCCTACAAAATGCTAACTCGCCAATAAATGTAGATGATTCTGAGAGTTGCTCTATGTTGTCAAACGAGGTACAGACTTTTTTAATTTATTCTTATTTTGTATTACAACTTCTTTTTTAGCAACCAGAAGCAGATGGTGATCAATCAGTATTAAATTATGAACTACAGTGCTCAAAGCTAGAAGAAACTCTAAATGAAGCTCAAATTAATCTCATGAATGATTTAAAAGAATATATAAATTCGTTTGTGTTACAAAAAACTTCAAAACATAAAAATGCTCATGAAAACGAATTGAAAATATTACAAGTAAGTGCATGAATTCAATGTAATTTATTACAAATTTATTTTATTTTAAACTCTAGGACAAATTGGAGAAAGAAAAGATGGACTATGAAACTGAAATAGAGCGACTGAAAAATTTACTTGCAAGTATACAGGGTGATTCGATGGAATTCGTGGCGTTCCGTGCAGAACTTGAAAGTAAGCATGCAAAAGAAATGGAAGAATTACGCACTTATTTTGAAAAGAAATGCACCGACTTGGAAAAGAAGTAAGTTAATTTTTGATGTTCACTATATCTTTATCTAAACTTTCTTGTATTACTTTACTCCTTTCAATGAAGGAAGAGCAAGTGAGTAAAGTTGAAATTTTTATTTGTGTTTTTGTATTGATTTTGAGCTTCAATTTAATTATTTGCAGCTATTCTGAAGAAATTTTCAGTCAACAGAGTCGAAAAATGTCAGGTTCAAGTTCATGTTCGGAAACCTCAGAGTTCATGTATTCTAACACCATTCCTCATTCAGGTCCAGGAGGTGATACGGTTCGGATATGTGTGGACGCCACTAAATATGAATGTAGCGATTTAAATAAAAATGATGTCATTAAACTGAAAGCAAATTTGTCGGCAATTTCAGTTGATTTAAATAAATATGACTGCAAGAATATTACTAAAGAAGATGTAGACAACATAAAATTAGAACTAAAGAAATATGATTTTCGTGGTCTTTTAAAATACGATTTGTCTCTCATAAAGGCAGAAATTCAAAATAAATATCACGCTGAATTAGAAATACTAAGGGAAGATTATGAAAACAGGATTGATACCTTACATGTTGAGCACAGCAATCGTTTGCAAAATACAGAAAGAAGATACATGGATCAAATCGAATCGCTTAGGTTTGATTTGGATCAAGCTTTAAAAAATGTGAACGTGAATACTGTTCCATCTGTGGTATGTTTTTTTGATCATTTTTGACCTTCTTTCTATAAAAATTACTTGGCAAATGCACTATGTTTTAAATTAATTTGAAATGTTTTCATTTGTATTACACTTCCAAATTTCTTATGGTGGGCTTATATGTTAAATTACATTACGTTAAAAAATGTTACATAAATAAATATATGGGTTTACTAACATTGAACAAATCCACCGTTAATTAGTTATTCAAAAAAGCCCTAAAATAATAGTATTGATTCTAAAATATGGGAAAATTCTCAGATAATTCAAAAATTTTTAATGAAAGAGAATTTTAAATACTCTTAAAATTTATTTAACACATACAGAGTGCTCTATTCTAAATGGCTCAAGGAAATCTCGTATAATGTTGAGTTTTTAAAATATCTTATGAAACCCACCATCAGTAAGTTTAACGCTAAAACTGCAATTTTTAAAATTTTTTTCTATTCGTTAATAACGGCTTAGGAAAGTAAACCCAATCCCGAAAGGTGCCACGTAATTTTTTGGATGCTTTTTGTTGTTTAAGATTAACAGTACTAATTTTGTTTGCTAATTGAATGTTCCTAACATTTTTAACTAGGCAAGTTCCGGTGATTTCGAATTAACAGAAGTTGTTGAAAGTTATGAACGCCGATTACAAGAGCAGGTTAACATGGCTAAAATTGATATAATAAATGCTCTAGAACATCAAATTCAGGTATTATTTAGTTTTTTTTGCTTTGTTAGATTAAAGTTTTCAAATTTTCTTATTGTTTTTTAATATTTTAGATATTGGTTGCAACACCCGTCGAAGATACTGAATGGCCTGCAGAATTATTGCAACTTAAGAATAAATTTACTGAAAAGTACGAAAATGATATTAGGGCTTTAAATGAAAAACACGAAGAGGAAGTAATAAAACTTAAAGAAGAACATAGAAAGAATCTTACTGGTACTATTGCAAGAGCAAAGAGAAGGAGCATAGCAGATGAGTCTCAAAGTGATTTGGATGTAATTAAAGAACGGTAAGAAGTTTCTTTCTGTGATCTTTCTTTTTTTCTATTGCATTGTTCCATTTTAGTGATAACTTGAAAAAAACTACAACTGTTTTACGTCACTTAATTGGGGAATTGATGAATTATTTCAGCGAGTGTGAGCAGGAATTAAATAATACAATAGTTGAAGAGTTATTAAAACATGGCTTTGATAAAGATTTAACTGAACTAGAGGTTGAAATAAATTTAAACGAATCGAGCACCTCAACGTACAGTGATAGTGTAACGAGTTCTCTCAAAAAGAAAGTTCATATTGCACCCAAATTTGACGAGCTGATGGCCACAATAGACAATTCTATTCCTTCAAGTTTAGATTCCAATATATCTATAGATTTGAAAAACGAACTTGGTGCTTGTCTTAAACGTTTACGAGACGACGCAAATGCAATTTTGGCTGCTTCAAACAATAAAAATGAGCCAAGAAAAAGTACAGATAACGTAGCAAACGAAGTTGGTTCTTTAATACAAGTTAAATTGACTTCGTTAACTGAGCAATTAGTTAAAGAAAATCAAGTTAAAAAAGAGCTGGTGGATGAGTTGGAAGAAAGTAAAGACTTGATTCAAAATTTGGAAGTCGAGAGAGTTACTTTAGAAACTCAAGTAGAAGAACTTATTTGTCAACAGAAAGTACTCGAATCGGATTTGAATAAAGCTAAAGAAAAAATTTCAGAGTTGATTGAAAATGGACACAAAGAAATTGTGTCCGAAGGATATGGAAAGAAGTCCAGCATTAATTTGCAGAGTTTAGGTAAAAAAATAAAAGTTTTTGATTACTTGTATTTTAAAACTGAAAAATTTTGTAGGATCAAGGATTGTAACTTTGTCTGAGCTGCAAGAACGTGTTAGAAGTATGGTAGTTGAAATTAACGATAGACCTGATAATCCACTATTACAAGTGGTGGAAGAATTGTGTCGAGAAGGAGACCGCATCACGGAAGAAGCAAAGAATGACCATGATGATCTACAACAGCAGGTAGGTTAAATATTAATTATCAGATAAGATTGTATCTTTTGTGATGATAATGATGGTTATCAGATAATTATATGCAATTAGCAATAAGTACCTTAGCAGATTAGTAATATTTAATAAAGAATCTTAAAATTATTATCATCATTATTATTTTTTTGTAGTTTTTATGTTGCATGTGGTCAAGGATAATTATTCTTATTTAAAGTTTTGAGTTGTTTGGTTAAGTTTAAAGAAAACTATTTAAAGTAAATAAATATGGTATGTTTTGTATTTTAATTTTTGGTATTTTACAGTTTCAGTATCACACAATTTAATTTTGAATGCATGGAAAATTGGTGTTATTTAATTTAGTTTGTTAATGAAAGTTTTGATATACCACTAAAATTATTATTCTCTTAAACGATTATATTTTGGTAGATTGATGCTGCCGATAAAAAGTTACGAGCAACTTGCAAATTTCTGGAAGAACAGGCAAGTGAACGAGAGCAAGAGCGGGATGAAGCACAAAAAGAAATCGTTTCTTTACAGGAACAATTGAAAGAACGAGATCGAGATCGGGTTAGTTGTGAACGCATCAATAAAGAGGTTGGTAATTTTTTATATTTTTGCAACACTGCTTTAACACAAACCTATTCTGTAGCTTTTAATGCAACAATTTACATTTTGAAAACCGATTAAGGGTTGCACATTTTTGATTTTTGTGATTTTTTTCAAATAAATTTCAATTAGTTACATTACACCTTAGATTTAACACCAAAGAACACTGATTTATCACTAATTTGCACTTCTATTATAAATTATGCATGTTGTTTGGTGATTGGTGTAGGATGAAGAGGTAGGGTCAGTAGATGTGTGCTGTTACAGCTTCAAGACCACAGTTGTCCACACTGTAAGTAATTGCTTTTGCTAGCGCTTTGCTTAGTGCTGGATGATACTTTCAGTATGTGGTTCTCAAACTTTTAAGCTTATGACACTGAAGCTCATACTGTGGTTATTTAACAATAGTCTACTTAAAAACATCTAGAATTACAAAGCATTATTAGAAAATAAAAAACTAGTTGGTGGATTTAGATAGGGGGAGATACAACTATGTATGTACTTATTCACCGAAATCTTAAATAGCATTTTTTTGTGATGCCTCTAACTAAATTTATTTTAAGTGTCATGAACAGTACAACTAAAGAAATTTAAATCGTAATGTTGTGGTGTCTTCCCCTCCCAAAATCACTCAATTTGCTTCTTCTGATAATAATTTATTTTTTGGTTTAGCCAATCTTAAAGGTGCATCATTTTTAAACGAAAGTAGGATTCAATTAAATTGGTATACCGAGCAGTAAAATTAGAAAAACTAGCCATTATTTGAAAATATTTGAGAACCACTGCTGTAAATTTCATTTCTTCAGTTGTAATATTAAAAAATTTATTTCTCCACTTTAATAATTATTATTAAATAAAAGTAAACCACAGTAAATTAATTCATCTCAAAAAGTGACAAATGCATATATACATTACTAATGAACGGTTTTGATGTCAAAGGAACTTTGATACCATGTCAGGGAAGGTGAGGGGGTTGTTACCTATAAGTATCATAATACGGTTTTCTGAATATCTTTGATGCATGTCATTGTCAGGAAAATTAAAAAGATACATTTTTAAAAATATTTTTACAATAAATTATTAATATGGTATAACAATATCTGTTCCTAATTAACTTACAATGGTACATTTTTGAGCGATAAACTTAAATTGAAACTAAAAATGAATGAGACGATTGTACATAGATAATAAAAAAGTTTTGCCGTATTGCAATAATTGATCATGAGGGCAATTAGTTTTTCCTAATAAATGTGTTTAAAATTTTCCTTCATTATGTTCATCTATTATTTTTGATTCATGGTTATTCATGTATATACCCATAGTAGTTATGTGCTGCATGGGGATTGGTTAAAAAGTAAAAGATAGAAATTTGATTAAATGGGAAAAATTATTTTTTTAACTATTCCGTAAGGAAACTGCATAGTGCGATTAGGTATGTAAATTACATATTAACAAATTAATAAAAATTTGTTCATTTATAAGCGTTTTATATACAATTAAAAATCAATAATATTGAAACATAAATAATTTCTTTAAACTGAAATGTGAAAATTGTAGTAATGTACTTTTTACTCATATAATTTTATCATTTACGAGAGTGCATTCTTATCCTAGATAGATTATACGTCATTAAAAAAAATCACAGTTGGGTAGGTGCATCAAGGTATATTCTTTTAAAATTTACAAATACATATTTATTTTTATCAAAATATTTTTTAAGCAAATTTATTAATTTATTATAACAAAGTTTGCAAGGGACAGCTTAGCTTTTCAGTCTCACCTCTAGTTTTTCTCCTCAAGTAACTCAAAATAGTTTACTATTGTGTTAATTAACTTGACTAAACTAATTTTCTGAGAATAATTAACTATTTTCTGGTGATAGTATTTGATAAAATATTGTTATTATATCTAATTCTATTAATAATTACTACATTTTAATAATTATTATTGAATTTTTATACTAGACATCGCGCATAGTTTGTTTTGGAAGTATAAATAGAAATTAATTTTATTTATGTTTACTCATTTTTCACGCCTTTACTTACTTCCTGTTTTAAGAATAAAAAGCTCATCAACACAAGTTTTTTTTAATTAAACATTTTTAGCAATTTACGTTAATATTACATTCGCTCAACATGCGGATGTGGAATTCGAACCCAAATACTACTTATTTGTAGTCACATTTTCTAACCAAGTCGCACTGTTGGGTTCTTTTCAATTTAATAATTTTACATTATTTAATTTTAAATTTATTCTGGCATATTTTTATAACTGTAACGAACTACAAATTTATGAATATCCAGGTTAATTAGACATTTTAGTTTAAAGCAGGAAGTGTTTACACATTTAACTTGGTGAATTGCACCATAAGAAATAAACCTTCTAGACTAGGGTGTCTATTTTTGTCTTGGGTTATTTCTGGGCTTACTTCTATCTTTTTCATTATTTCTTCTTCAAAAGTGGTGAATCTAAATAGATTTATAAAACAGTAGACATTGTTAACGCTTGCGAATTTTATTTATTTTGTTCTAAAATGATAATGATTAAGGGGTGGGTAAGGACTACTTTTTAAATATTTAAATTGATTATTACTTTATAATTAGATTGAACATCTCGAACAACAAATGCGCGAAATGACCAAGTTGATGGACGAAAATGAAAAGAAAACAAAAGAAATTGAATTAGAGAAGAAGGAAGCTATAGATAAAATTTATGTGTTGCGAGACATAATTCGCGATTTGGAAACGCAAGTAGAAACTAAAACAAGTTCAGAAGCCGAATTGCAAGCTTTCATTTCACAATTGGAAAATATAATCAAGCAGCAGAACAAAACTAATGAAGAATTAACTCAAAATCTGAGTTCGGTTAGAAATATTTCTGAAGCTGAAGACTTACAAGAAATTGTTAAAGAACTCGAAAGTGAAATAAAAGCGTTAAAGTTAAATCTTGAATTTGCTGGAAACGAAGGATTATTTAAGCAAATAAAAACTGAAGTAAGTTTGTAATAAATTATACTGAAAGTAGATAAAAATTAATATTTTTTATTTTAGTTAAACGAGTTTGAACTTAACATCGATAAGTGTACTCGAGATTTAGAAGCTTTACATTCTTCAATTTCAACAACAAGTTGTAGTTCACCATCGGAGGATATGTCTGTCAGAGACCAGGTATTTAAACAGGATTATCTGACTTCAACAGGTATAAAAATTGTTATATTTACAGATTTGTCCAAAAACGCCATTACCATCAGATGATTGCGAGGTCCCACTTCAGCAATTAGCAAGACTAAAAGAAAAACTTGTTAAACATTCCAGGGCGGAGGGTGCAGCTGTTAAAAGAATTCGAGATTTGGAAATGGAAGTTTCGGGGATTCGACACGACTTAGATGTAAGTTGTTGACTTGAAAATTAAAATTAATTATTAAAAATTCTTTTACAGGACGTACAAAATGAACGCGATCTACTACAAGATCAAGTTTCCGAGCAACTGGTTCTAGTATCGTCCTTACAAATGCGTTTAGACGATCAACGCTTACGTGCAGAACAATTTCAAAAACAAACGAATAATTCGTTAGAAATGCGGATTTATGATCTAGAAAACGAAGTGAAAAGTTTAGTGGATTCTGTGAACGCTCGTGATAAAACAATCAAGCACATGACCAAAACAGTGGAAGACACCAAAAAGAGATTATCGGATCGAGAGGAAGAGTTACATACCAACTTAGATACTCAAATTATAACGGAATTGCATAATGAAATTCAAAAACTTCGATCTGAAAATGAATCTTTATTAGTTAAAATAAATAAGGACGCTCAAAATGCACAAGTTTTACCCAACCTAGTTGACAATATTATAGCAGATAAAAATAAAGACATTGATATGCTCAGAGATAAATTAGATAGGACTCAAAGTGAATTAAATACATTTTTGTCTCTTAATTTGGATCACGAACAATTGAAAGCTTTAAGCAGGTTACACAGTTCTGAGAGAGCTTTCAGTGACATTTTGTCTTTAATTGAACCTGATAATATACGGGCTGAAAAATTAGATGAAAGTTTAAGTGGTTCTATGAATCCTGAAAAATACAAGCGTAACTCAAATGAAACGACAATATTAGGCCCCGGTGTACCTTATCAACCAGATTTTTCTACTATCGAAAATTTACAAAAGAATCGAAATTACGAAAGCACACCTCTGCCAAAATCAAATTCGACTGAAATTCCAAAATCTTTGGAAAAACGAGTTCATTTTAACGATAGTGTCTACAACGACGTAATCGACAAGTTACAAGCTGAAATTACTGATTTAAAAAATGAACTGTTTAATAAAGAAGAAATCATTAGCGAATTTACGGATCGTTTGAAAATTTTAAAAGAATTGGAGATTATGATCGAAAAGTTACAACAAAAATTAGACTCGACGGAAGAGTCTTTAGAAAAAACGACGAAGACGTTCGAGAAAGAACAGAAGGAATCACGGGAACTTCAGAAAAATTTAGGTGTGGAATTAGCAGAGAAAAAAATGAATTGTATTGATTTAGAAAAAAAGCTTGAGTTATTGGAAGAAGATTCTACTCGTAAGGATCAAATGTACATAAATTTAGCAAAAGAAAAACGCGACCTAGAAAAGGTGTTAAATCAATTGAAAGAAAATAATGAACACTATAAAAAATTAGATGTTGTAGTAAGTGAAAACGAAAGCGAAATTCTTAGCCTTCGTGAACAATTATCCTCTATAGGTAATCACGTAGAAAAGATTAGAAGTCTCGAATTGGAGTTAGATTTAAAAAATTTGGAATTAAGGAAGCTGCAAGAAGAAGTTGATAGTAAATCGAATAGTTTAGAGGAATACAAGCAAAAGTTATTAGATTCTTTAAATGAAAATAAAGAAAAAGACGAATTTAATTCAAAATTACAAAAAGATATCAAAAATAAGGAATCTCAACTGGATTTGTTAAATAGCCAAGTCGAAAACCTTCAAGAAACAATTGAAGGTAAAAACAAACAAATTGAAGATTTAAAAGTTAACTTAAAACAAGTGGAAAGAACTTCGCTGGCTCACTTGGAACTAAAAATTAAAGAGTTGAAAAATATTGTGCTCGATAGAGAAACCGAGATCGAAATTCTTAATGAAGATACTGTTCGATATCAAGACGATCTCGCTAATTTGGAAAATAAATTGAAAACTGTTAAAGATTCTGTTGCAGGAGAATACGAATTAAAATTAGCTCAAGGCCTAAGGGAAGTTGCGGCTAAGGAATTAAAAATTGTTAAAATTGTTACTGATTTGGAAGATTATGAAAGAGAAATTAACCATTTAAGGAGCATAGTGAACGAGAAGGACAGAATCATAAATCAAATGAGCAAAGATACTAAAAGTTTGCACGTAAATTTGGAGACGATTCAAAGTAAAATGCAGGAATCTGGAAACGTTGTAGACCTTAAGAAACGGTTGGAAGACGAACAGCAATTAAATAGTTCATTACGTGAAGAAATAGATTCTTTGAAAAGTTTTAATGTAGTTGACACTTTGAAATCGGCAGGTATGTCGGAATCCGTTGAAGCAATCGCAGGGGAAGTTAAAAAACAACTGGATTATTCAGATCATTTAGATTCCAATATCTTGAATGCACTTGGTGCATGTGATAATCTGGGCTCTCTAGCACAATCAAATGACATTAATTTATTGAAACAAATCCTATCTAAAGAAATGTATTTGCACCAGGATCTTAAAAACAAAAAGGAAAGTTTAGAAGTTGAGTTGCTGCAACTCAAAGATCAATGCAAGGCTCAAAAGGAAAACGTTTTGGTACTGAAGGAGCTCTTAGAGAAAGAAAAAGAAAACTCGAATACTATTCAAGTGGAAGACGCACATATAATTGAACAGTTGCACACGAGACTTGAGAGAGCGCTAGAGAACGAAAACGAGTTTGAAAAATTGTTGGATTTTGAGAAAAGGGTTCGTCAAAACTTAGAAATTAATTTGGAATCGTTAACAAGAAAAATTTCTAATATGAGTTCGGAGAACTCAAAAACCGAATTAACAGAATACAAATCTTTACCTAACCCAGATTCCATGGAATTGATTAAACTACGGAGCGAAATTCAAGCTCTGCATAAGGAGAACTCGACAATGAAAAGTGATCTCAAAAATTTAAAACGTGGAAAGAGTGACCTCGAAGCACATTTAAAATACATCGAAGATATGTTGAAGTTTAAAAATGGGGAATTGGAAAGCATCAGAAAAGAAGTTGATACGTTAAAAGAGTCAGAATTAAATGTTCAAACTAATTTATACAGTTGCAAAATTGAATTGGAACAACGGACCAAAGAAGTTGAAAACAGCAGGGCTTTGATGGTGAGCGATAATTAATAAACTTTGAAAATAACTTTTTGATTACACATATTTTGTTAGGCTGAATTTGAAATTGAAAGTGCACAAATGAGGAATCAAATCGCTCGGCTCCAGGATAGTTTGAACAAATCTTCAAACATGCAAGGCGACCTCAACAACATCGTTCCTGAGAAATTTGTGAATAAAATAAAAGTAAGTTTGAGGACCATCTTTTTGTTAAAAGCTGGAGGTAACCGATTTTTATGATGTTTTAGGAACTTACTGGTTCTTTAAAAGAATACGCCAGAAATAATAAAGAAATGTCAGAAATTGTTGATAAATTAACAACGGAAAGAACATTTTTGCAAGAACGAGTTAGTGAGCTAGAACAATTAAATAACATGAAATTGCCTTATGACGATCCAGTTGGAAAGGTATTTTATTTATTTCACACTTTTGTTATTTTTACAATTTGATTATTTCAGGTTAATCATTTATTCGCTCGATATTTAAGATCTGATAGTTATAGGAAAGCTCTCATTTGGCAGAAACGGTATTTAGTTGCATTATTAGCAACTTACCAAACTCGTCCTTTATTTTCTACAGAAATACCTGTGCCATACCAAAATAATGCCGTGGCCAATCATCGGCGTATAAGTAGTGGGAAGCAACGTTTTAAGTAAGTTGTTTCAAGTTTTTAGGAAGGCGAAACTAAAGTTTATTACAGGGCTGTAGCTGTTGGCATTGTCGCTGTTATCAGAATGCAATATCTTGTGAGAAGATGGAATTCAGGAAAGCGTGGATTTCATTACGGTAGGCCATACAGGACTCATTCTTCAGCATCTGGTGCCAAATTTCAAGTTGGAAAACCGGTGTCTAGTCAATATTTTCCAATTTCTCAGGTTTTAACTCCAACTACTAGTAATACCACTAACGCAGCTCAATCAAAAGTTCCTACAAGGAATCCAGGCAATCAACATTTTGTAGTACAAAATTACCAACACGTTTCACAGTCAAATGACGAAAATCTTTTAAGTAGCGAATCAAGACCCAGAACACCGACAAATTTCTATACTTTACAAACATCATGGTCAGGTGTTACTCCACCATCTAAAGACCAACAATCCCTTTTCAAGTAATTAAGTAAATTTTTGTTTAAATAGTTATTTAATTTGATATTGTTTTTAGTATTGCCAATCCTTTAATTGCACCAGCTCTTTTATCTCAATGTCTTGATGGTTTTGACGAAGTTAAGCATAGGTTAGCAATTTCAATTGATAAAAAAAGTACAACGAGAGTTTCGGAATAATGTAAATTAATTAGGTTGTGAAAAATTTTTTTCGTTATTTTTCTAGTCAAATTGATGAATGTTTTAAACAATTTACAATTAACATATTAGTTTTTTTTTAATGTAAAACTTTTTAGAGTTTTATTAATAAAGTAAGTTTTTATAAAGTTACCAGTTTTACAATATTATATAATTTTTATATTTAAAGTTAGATTTTTATATTGTGAAGCATTGTGTACATTTTTACAGTATTATAATTAAATAGACGAACACCAGTAGTATAACTTTTTTTATGGAAAAAAGTGTGCCTATAAGATATATGTAATATAAAATATTATTGTAAATAAAAATGTATATTTTTGCACTATGCATCGAATTACAAAATAAATTATTTTTAAATTTCAGTTATAATTTTGAAAATTAGTCACCTGACCTGACGCAAAATCTGTAAACAGCATTTTTAGAAAACATTTTTATTTAAATGAAATTCACAAATTTTATATGAATTTATTAATAAATAAAATATACTGGGATAAAACTTAAAAATAAACAATAGTAGATTATAAAAATATAGTTAAACTTTTTAGAGATGTTATTTATATTTTTCGCATTCTTTAGTGCTGTCCCATGGTAAATTATTTTGTTTTTTATATTCCTAAAATTAATCAGTGTTGATTAATTCTTTATTGTAATAACGAGTAACTTACCAGGACAGCCTGTGAAATAGGGTAAGTTTTCCACCCTCTATCATTTGCATACTTATGTACTTCTTCAGCATATTCAAAGAAGTTTTTATCATCATCTGCATATTTTTCTTGTTGCTGTTTATATAAATTGTCTCTAAGTTCTTCTTGTTTTCTAATTACTTCTTTATCTTGATCCTAAATTAAATTTAAAATGAGTTGATCATACATTCGACACAGAGAAATCACGACAGAACTTTCGCTTTACAATTATGCTAAAATTTCCTTACAGTTTCTATTTTGTTAATTTTGTTAGTATTTCGAATCGTGATGATTACTTACGATTTGTTCAAAAAGTTCTTTTCTACACAATAAAGTTTTTTCCCAAGTTTTTTGTTTTTTATCTTTGTCATATTGTGACATCACTTCATCAGCTTTAAATCTATTTAGCATTTCCCATTTGATTTGTTCATTCATTACTTTCATCCTTCTTTCATTTCGCTTCTGGAAATTTGCATAATCTTCTTTGCTTTCTTTACTTAATTTTTGAATGTGCATTTCGTCAGCTTCTGCTCTCAACCGTATTCTAAAAGAAGTATATAAATTAAATTATAGATTTACCAAATTTAAATCGGCCGTACTCTTCATCACGTTCGTCTTGCGCCTTTTTTATTATTCTATCTTCATCACTTGCTTTCTGTTCAAAACCGGCAAGTAATTTTTTGCTTATTGCCTCACGTCTTGCCAAAGCTTCTTGCCGCGTCTACAAAATTCTGGCAATTATCTTTATGATTACATTCTAGATTATTTAGATTACCTCTTCTTCTTTCTTCCTTCTTAAGCACGTTATTTCATGTTTAGCCTTTGTGTAGATATCGATAACCATGTTTTTTTCTCTTTCTTCTTCTAATTTTTGTTTATTTACATCTTGTTGCAGCTTCAGGAAATCATGGAATTCCTTTTTAGCATCACGTTTTATTTCGTTTGCCTATTTCCAAATTTTAATGTTATAGTTTTAGTATCTGTATATAAATCCCCAAGTTTAAAAGTTACTTACTTGTTCTCTCAAAATGTGTTCAATGTCTTTGTTTTCTTTTTCCGCATTTTTATTGTCTTCAATTTCATTGGCTACAGAAGTTTTTTTCATTTTTCTGGCAGTTTCTTCACGATCATTCATTCTGAAAATAATTTTTATTAAGTTAGTTGTCTTCCCAAAATAAATAAGATTAGGTACATACTGTTTAAATAACATTTCTCTATATTGTAATTTCTTTTCGTGATTTTTTCTTTCAAATTCCATTTTTTCTTCTTGTTCTTCTCTAGCTTCTCTTCTAATTTTATTAACATATTTTGTTTCTTCTTCCTTATTGTGCTGTGCAAGAACTTCTTGAAATTCAATTTGTTTTTCTCTTTCTCCCAATACTTGTGCCATAATCAACGCACTAGTGAGAGTTTTTGGTGGCCCCGCAGATATGTACATTGTTCTTTTTGCGTCTTGTATAAATTTAGCCTTTCTTTCTGCTTGTTCCTTCCGCAATACAAAAAAATTTGCCATTCTATCATCTTTTATTTTTTGTATACGAGCTAAATATTGTTCTTCTTTACGAATTCGGGCATTCTTAAAATAAAATGTAACAGTATAGGGCAAAAGCATAACACAAAAAGTACTTCAACAGAGTTATCCCATGATTTTGTCATCTCTTTACATTGTATTTTTGCAATTTCTTTTGCAGCTATTTGTTTTTCAGTTGCTTCTTGAATTAACCTTTTCCTATCCAAATGTCCTTTTATTTTATTCCATGAATCAGGCGTTATGTGAAGTGCATGTCCTCGGTCATCTATTGTAGTATTTTCTAGAGTTTGTCCATGACTTAAATACCATCTTGTTTCCATTTTAATAAAATGTATGTTACGATAAATTAAATTAATCAAAATCTTTCAAGTTTTATTAACGTCACAGTCGAAATTTTTTTTTGTTTTTTAAAAAACGGTGACTAGACCATTCCTATAATTTTTATAGAAAATAATTTTTTTATCTATTAGAAGATAAATTGAACGGTGTCGGTCGTGAATAGATTAACGAGATAAGTTATAACATTGGAAAGCGTTTCTAGAACGGACATAACTCTAAAGTTGAAAATATTTAAAATTTATTGTCTTAAATATTGAAACACAAATCTTTTATGATTAAATACAAAAATTCTGATTATACAAATGCAAGTACAATATTATAATATATTTAAAAAATCAATGAAAATGTTTATTAATTACGCGATTTTTGGAAACGATTCGTAGTTTTCACATTGGCAAACAAAATTAATTGGCAAACTATTCTCTTTCTTGTAAGTCTAAAAATTAAACATTAAGCCAATTTTATTTATTGAATAATTACCTACCCTTATGATTTTCATAATGGGCAAAGTGGGCCATCCTTTCTCTTCGGCGTATTTTAGAACTTCATCTGCATATTCGAAGAAGTTTTTATCTTCATTTGCCAGTTTTTCCATATCTTGTTTGTAGATTTCATTTATTTCGTCCTGTTTTTGTTTTTCTATTTCATTATTTTTGTCCTAAAAATCACAATTTATCAAGAAAATGCTATGGTATTTAAAAAGGTAATATCACCATAGCATCGAACAGTTCTCCTCTGTATGCTAAAATTTTCTCCCAATTTTGTTGTTTCTTATCTTGCTCGTATTTGGTCATCACTTCATTTGCTTTGAATCTATTTAACATTTCCCATTTCGTTTGTTGTTCTTGTATATATTTTTTGTGTTCTTCGCGCTTTAAATAATCTTCGTAGTTTTGCTTTCTATCTTTTACCAACTGACTATGATATTCCGCTTTGGCCTGTACCATTTCTTTTTCCCTAAATTAATTTTATGTAAATCTTTTTTTTGTTTATAATGTAATACTTACGCTTGATCCCGTTCTTCTATTGCTTTTCTCATTATTTCATCTTCGACATTCGATTTTGCTTGCGAAGCCACGAGTAATTTATTAGCTGCAATATTAGCTCTACTTTGGGTTTCTTTGCGCATCTACAAAAATATTTTTGACTTTTCTGTAAAAATTTTAATTATTTATTTACTTCTGCTTCTTTCTGATTCCTCATGCATGCTATTTTTTGTTTAGCTTTGAGGTAAATATCGAGAACTTGATCTTTTTCCTTATCTTCTTGCAATTTAAGTTCTTTCACTCGTTCTTGTTGCTTACGAAAATCGTCAAGTTCTTTTTTTATATTTGCTCTTCTATCAAGTTCCTAAAATGTGCTCGATAGATTAATTTCATATTAAATATTTAAAAAGTTTACAGCTTGTAATAGTATAGCAGCAATTTTTTTATTTTCTATATTTGCATTTATATTATCACGTATTTCTTTATTTTTGATCGTTTCTTTCATATTTCTTTCATGATCTTCTCGTTCTTTTATGCTGAAAGAAAAGTTTAATGGATATAAAATGAAATTGAGAGGCACTCACTCATTTAATAATAAACTTTGGAACTCTTTATTTTTTTCGCGAATTTTATTTTCCTTGCCCATGTTTTCATTCTTTTCTTGTTCCGCCTCTGCTTTAACCTTTTGAGCGAATTTAGCTTCAACTTCTTCTTGGTGCTTTTGTATCATGTTTTTCATTTCAAGTTGCTGTTCTCTTTCGTAATAAACTTCTCCTTCGAGTAATGCACCGGTTAGGCATTTAGGATGACCTTTAGATCTGTACATTGTTCTTTTCACATCTTCAACATATTTTGCTTTAATTTCGGCTTGTTCCTTACGTAAAGCATAAAAGTTTTTCATTCTTTTCTCTTGCAAAGTCTCTACTTTTTTTAAACGTTCTTCTTCTTTTCGAATTCGTACATTCTTATAAAAAGAGTTTTTGTTAATCCTTATGGAATTTTAACAGGGGAAGTATTTACCTCGATGGAATTGTCCCAATTTTTAGTCATCGCAGCGGATCCTTCTTTTATGGCATTCCTTTTCGCCTGCTCTTTATCGATAGCTTCTTGTTTGAGCCTTTTTCTATCCAAGTGAGCTGTAACATTTCCCCACGCATCTTTAGTTGCATGAAGTGCATGCCCGCGGTCTTCTATTCTAGTGGTTTCGAGTGTTTGCCCAGCATTCAAATACCACCTCGATTCCATTTTAGGTTTTTAAAATAAAATACTTAACTACAAAAGTAGGATTATTACAAACAGTTTCTGAAAAAACTTAAAAATTCTATTTGACGTTTTTACGTCAACTTCATTTTAACACTTCGATTATCAATAGGAAAGTTTCCATAGATACCAAATTATGTAGATGCATGGACTTTCATCGATTTTTGTGTGCTAAAACCGATGGTTCGTTGCACTCAACATAAATTATTGTTAAAGTATTGATTGCAGTAACGTCGATAATAAATTATGGAGACTTAATAATAGTAAAATTATTGAAAATAAGAATGTAACAATTATAGGATGAATCTGTGGGCTGGACAGCCGACGCGGCTTGGGTTTGATTGTATATCATTAGTACGGACGTTTTCGTCATATTATCTAAGAAAAAATTAATAAATTGAAAGATTCGAGTGTTTAGGTGTTTTATTTATGGCTTCATAATATGTTATTTTATAAACTACGTTTATCTTGATTATCAATTTAAATAAATATTTATTGTCTTATACACCACCCACCACCATGGAAGACGAGAAAATAAATAATTCATTTGACACTACTTATGAAGATATATCAATTACATTTTACATATTCTATTTAGTAAACAAATAAGCGTATACAATTAATTTAGAAACAATATTTTTGACTTCAACGAATTATTTGCTATAGGTATTGAATTATAATCGAACGACCAGATTATTATTCTTATAATTTGCATATTACGGTAATATACTTTTTATAAAATTGCTAAATAGAAAAATAAGAGTTGAAACTGGCAAGGATTATTAAATAAAAATGAAAAATATATTTTCAGCATTTTTGTATAGGGGAGGAGAGCAAAGTGAAATGAGTTGCTAGCGGCTCTTAAAAATAGATGTTGCCAAAAGCAATTCTAAAATACGAATGATATTAGCATCTTCCATTTTGTCTTCATATAAGGTAAGATATTTACCTATTTTTGAAGGGTTTAAAAAAGCTGTCGGTTCCCTAGAAATTCCCCAATCCAGTTTAAGCATCTGTGGGGGTTTACATACTGAAATTTTGAGTAGGCGACCCTTATGTTCAAAGTTGAACGATTCACGTCAACTGTGCATAAAGAAGCTGAAGCAGCAGAAGTTTGAAATGTATTCAGGTAAGGCGGTATTCTAGTCTAGAAGCACGAATTTTAGGTGTTTTTTAGGTGCATTAAAGAAAAAACAGGCACTATTTTTATTATCCATTATTTTACAAAATTACAAGATTAACGTTTAAAGAATACATGATAATAAAAAAAAAATAAAAAAATTAAAATTTCAAAAAGTTACAGGGTGATAAAGTGAGAGGTCTCAAAAAAATGGCGCGCGAAGTTTGTTACGATTGTAACCCTCCTAGTAATCTGAATTAAAAAAAGAAAAAGATTTATTAATCTAGAGGAATACTGCTATCGTACTAACTAAAATAATTGAAAAAAAATATTTTTTCGTAAAATTGCGGCTGTTTGAAAAGAAAAAAAGTTTTTTTACAATTTTTTTTACTAAAAATTGAAATTTTGTTATAATCTTAGTTTATACGATAGAGAAATGTATAGAGAAGACTCGCACCAAAATTCAAGTAAATCGGTTCAGTAGAACTTGAGAAATCATGACAAGAATTTCGAAAAATGTAGTTTCGAGAAAAACGAGATTAAAATTTCAGGTAAAGTTACGCCAAGTCTAAGCTATACATATTGATACTTTATGCTTACATTTTTTCAATCAGCGATTTCGGCTCCATATATCGGGCCTTCTTCTACCTCAAATTGAATATTTAAAAAAGAAAAAAAAGAAATAAAGAGTATTTTTTAATACTTTTCTTAGAATAGTTCCGTCTAAACCGGTCGAGTTGCCACGACACTAAAGTGGCTATAGCTTTTAAAATAATTCGAATTTCAAAAAATTCTTTTAAGACAAGATTTTTGAATATCTAAACTATCAAAATATAAAAACAAAAATTTTCGATTTTTTCAGTTTTCTAGACTAGAATACTGCCTTATTACTTATGCGTTTGAATTTTTTTCTGCTTTAATTTTGGCAGATAAGTAATTGGCGTTGCTGATGGCAGTTCTGATAATCTGCCAGATCTAGAATGACATTTTCATCGCTTTAACGAAGACCAATCATCTGTGGAAACATTTTTTCTATACTATATTCGTTTTTTCCATGATGTTGAGGTAATTTGGAGACATCGACTTTGAGTACCGGGTAGATAATTTGGTGATATTCCGAAATGAAAAATATAAATTTACATAAAAAATGTAAAAAAATATACTGTAGTAGTTTTTGATTAATTTTTTAATTAACCAAATCCTTTACTACACTTGAGGTTCCTCGACTAGCTCTTTAATGCGGTGGAGCAATCTGATCTCAGGAGTGGATTCCTGTGACGATCTCGTCGGTTACTGTCAGAATTTCCTCATCACGAATTTCAAAATTTCAACTGCACTTTAGGAAAGAGGACAATTTTCTGTGTATAATGCAATAAAATTTTTTTTGGATTATTCATTAGTTTTCGAAAAAACGGCATTTTAAAGTTATTAAAAGTAGGTAGTTGTAACCCGATACACCCCGTTGCAACGTGTCGAGTCACGGTTAACTGGCACGTTCCGTTCCTATGCTTCATTTTGTTGACGGTACAAGTGCTTTAATACACTCTTAATGTTGTCATTCGTGATCGACACCTGTACGAGTTCTATGGCTTCGAGTTCCACCCTTGGCGAGTTCTGTCATTTTTCAGGGATTTTTTTAAATTATTTTGCCTTACACAAAAATCGCTAATCATGCAGCCGTGTTAAAAGGTGTATCTAAAATACATGTAAATTTAAATTTTTCAAATTCGATTTTTTCGAGAACTAATTTATAATCCAAGAAAATTTTTGTTCTAGCATGCTCAGAAAAGTGTCCTCTTTCCTATAGTGTAGTTGAAATTTTGAAATTCGTGATGAGGTTTTTCTGACAGTTCCCATCTCGTCTTTGTTGTTAATGAAATATTCAATCAAAATAATTTGTTATCCAAAATAATTCTATCCAACTTGTTCAAAATTAAATGTAAAATTTTAATACTTCTCCTAAGTTTTGAACTTTTGATATTCACATATCAAAATCGACGGCTTATCTGTCTGCCACACTTGGTTGTTACAAATCTTAATTTCTAACTTTTTAATTTAACTCATCCGAATTCGAATTAATAATTTTTTTATTTAAATGAATTGTCTTTCCTCCAAATCAATTTATCAAACCACCTCGGTTCGGTAGCAAAATTAAAAATAAAACTCCAAATAAATCCAAATATCAAAATACGCAATAATGCACACGCATCAAATTCACTTTATTTAAATCAATCAAAATATAACTCACAACTTTAAAATTATTCGTACAAAATTAACGAGCCAAAAATTTCACAACCGCTCATACGGTCATTTTTTTTGGCAAAAAGCAATTTCTCCCTTCCTTTTTCTCTCCACCTTGTACTTTCCAAACTTAAACCTTCAAAAATGAAATTAACAAAATTTTTAATTTAGCACAGGGTGGGTCGAAATATTTTGTTTCACGACATCTTAAAGCCCCCCGTTGCGAGTTGGAGTTATGGGCGCAGCTCAGAACAAAAATTCGCAATCCCAACGTTGTGCTACAAATCAAAAATTATTAAAAACAAATTGTTTACAATTTAGATCAATTTAAAAATATGAAGAATAAAATAAATGCAAAATCAAAAAAAAATCGCTTATCTCTTCTAAACTTTTTCATCTAAATCTCCTGTTCTGGTTCATTTTGCTCTTCTCACCTTCCATAAAATTATCTTGATAAGAGGCGTTCATCTTACCGGCATTTTCTTCTGTCGCCACCGACTCGTCTAATACTTCCACTTTTCTTTTTTTTAATTTGTCTATCATTTCGATGACAACCCTATGCTTTTCTTTTCAACCGTATTATTATTTCTTTCTTTTGTTCTTCCATTACCAATATTTCATTTTCTTCATCCTCTTTTTCTTTCAATAGCTCATCCTCTTCCTCTTCATTGGACTCTTTTTTTCCAAAAATTCTTTTTCGTCCTCATTGGACTCTTTTTCTTTCAAGTATTCATTTTCTTCTTCATTGGTCTCTTCTTTTTCATCCGATTCACTTACCAATGGTTCATTTTCTTGCTCTTCCTTTTCCAAATATTCTTTTTCTTCTTCTTTGGACCCTTTTTCTTCCATAAATTCTTTTTTAACCGATTTATTTTTTTTCATTAGTTCATTTTCTTTTAGATCTTCTATCAATAATTTTGTTTTTTCTTAATTTTGTTCATCAATTTTTAACTTTTTTACTATTTCTTTTTCTTGTTCGTCATCTTTCATCACTGGTTCATTTTTTTCCATTGCTTCTGTCTTATTTCGTTCTTCTTTTTTTTTACATCTATCCCCAAATGCATGTCTGATTGTTTCCATTAGTACTTTTCTGTATTTTTTATTTCTTTTCTCTGTGCCTCTTCTTATTTCTAATCTATTTTTTTTATTTTTTTAATATGCTTATAGCACTAATAATAACTTCGGAACATCACCGAGGTTGCTGTTAAGTAAAAATAGGTCGCAGACATAATTAAAGAAGAAGAAGAAGAAATTTTGCTCCACTGTATGGGCGCCAATTAAAAATATATTGGATAAAAAAAAATCGTTTTTCAAAACAATATTACCCAATTCGTTTATAATTTAAATTTGAAATTAAAACTCGGGTAAAAAAATCACAAAAATATGATTTTTTTATATCCAGACCTTTTCCCCTTTAAATGATCGGAACATTTTAAAATGTTTTGATCTTTTAAAGCAATCAGAGGGAGAACGTTTGAGCTCTAATTTGGGCACCGAGAAGAATTTAAATTTTCAAATGAAGATTTAGTTTCTCGAAACTGTTTATAATTTTTGATTTTTTTTCAAAGAAAGAGTTTCATTAATATAAATTTCATATTTAGAAAAATTTATCTGTACCCCCAAATTTTCTGCCTGTGTGGAACGTAGTATGAACTACTTACATCCTGGTTGGAAGTTATGATCGGTTGGTTGCAGTATTAACTTCAAATTTTGCAAGGCAGAATTTTTAAGTGAGTTATGAGGACAATCACATATTAGCTTTCTAAATCAATACTTTTTACTTTTTGTAATACTTTTTTGTAATTTTAATTATAATTTTAATAATAAAGATAAATAAATTAATAAAGGTTTATCTAGCCATTGGCTAAAATATAATGGGATATAATTCCAAATCAACCATGAAAATTTATTGTATTTTTTGAATTCGCTGATTTTATTTTACCAATTTTTTGGAATAAGCTTAATTAAATAAATTAAATAGTTTTATTACAAAACCTTCATGAGATATCTATTTTTGAAAAATTCCTTACAATAATAATATAACTTTTTGAAAAATTATATTATTAAAAACTCGATGATAATTTTAAACTTCTCAGCCGTTCAGTAATGAATATTATAATAAATAATTTATTCTATCAGTTTAATAAGCTGACAATTAAAGAAAAGGATGTGACTTACATAAGCGAAAAATTGAAGAACCTAGTAAGCCGAATTACTAAAATTGAGTTGATGGGTGATTCTTATTGCATAGTTAACATTATATTACTAGTTTAAGTGAAAATATACAATATTATCAAAGTAAAATACAAAGCTAAAAATAAATGGTTTTCCTGGTTTCCATAACCTCATACTCGTCGCAAAACGCATCTGGTGTCAAAAATAGAAGTTGCATTTCGATTATTTAATAAAACGCATAGTTTTTTGAAAATAGTAGTAATTTTTATAAAAACAATAACTACACACGTCATTGTTTGTTTTACGGTATAAACATTTCTATCTGATTCATAATCAGCCTATCGCTTTTTGGACGTTTCACGTCTTTTTTTCCTCTTGGGCTAATTCCATTGCTCTTTTTGACAGATGTTAGTCTTCTATTCTTTTAACATATCTTTATTTCTCTTATTGCCCATCATTTTACTTTTCGAAAATTTTTTATTTCTTCTGTTCTCATTGTAGGTTCTTGCTTCCAGTTGTCTCCCTACTAGCAATATACCATTTTCTAGATCTTTCATTATGCGTTTTATGTATTAGGTTTTGCTTTTGCTATATTTAAAATTTTTTTTATAGAGCTCTTAAGTGCTAATTATAGTGAATTCTATTTCCTAAGTATAGAAGTATGTTGAGGCACTTCATTTCATATCACTACATATTCGACCGTATATGTCGACGGTCGACAGATACGAGAGTTTTAAGTAGTTAGATGCTGAGGACTTTGTAGCGTCTACTGTTTTGCTTCATCTACATCAAAGATTTATTATTCCTTTCAGCTGTAATCAATTAAAATAATATAGATTATATAGGTTTACAGTTTATTATTACTTTAGAGATTTTTTTTCCTCATTTTAGAATTTTCTACAAGAAAAAGCAGGTCTATAAAATTTGTTTAATCCCAAAATTACTCTTAGCAGGGTGTACATCCATTATTTTAGCTATGAGCTTTTCTTCAAATTGTTTCTTAAATCGTAAATTAAAATGCTCAAATTTTTGTTTTACCTTGCATGTGGTATTGGACTTTTGCTTCACGTGCGCGCTTGCTATGCATGTGGTATTCCAGCTGGCTTCAGAACGCCTGGTTACACAAATTTGTCGCGACGTATTTTTGTACATTGACCAAAATTATCCAATTTTATTTAACAATTTGCACTGCACTTTATCAATTTAAATAAAAACATCAAATCAACCTAAGTTATTTTATTGATTTTAAACAATTAACAATTTTAAATTTTATTGCGGGAATGATGTTCGTCCGCTCGACGCAAAGGCGTGAACGCCCGAGCCCAAGTCTTCTACAACCTTTAAGTCCCACTTTTTTTTACTTTTTCGTTTTTCCCATCTTTATTTATACAGCTAACATTTAACTATTTTATACAATATGGTACAACATCAGCCTTTTGTTGAAGTTTTGCACAAAATTTGGTATAATTATTGGGACTCAATCTCATCAACGCTTTTATTTTATATATTTTTTGCAAGATGTTTACAGTTTTTAATACCAATGAAATGGATGAATTTTTACTATTTTTTTTTGGATTAATTCACCTGAGAATCGACAATAATCGTAAAATCAGCCCATACTGCATTATTAGATTTTGCTCAAAATTTTTAAAGGTTAATCGGTTTTTATAAAAAATTTAGTATTTTCATAATATTCTTCGCCTTTTACATTTATATTAAAATTCTTAATATTATACCGTTTTGTTAGTTTTTGCTAAAATTATTTTTTAAGTTAATTTCTATTAAGTAAGTCATGTTACGTAGCGTAAAGTCTCGAGTTTAGATTAGACTAGAGAATCAAACGGTGTAAAATGACGTTAGATCAATTGGATCAGGAAAATAAAATTCGTTGCAAAAAAAAAATTTAATTTGCACGAATTGAAATAACCATGTTCAATTAATTATTATGGAGTCAAATAATGCAGTTCAACTGCAATTACTTGAGAACCAATGACAGAATTACACAGGATGGAACCTGTAAAATAAATTTTAATAATAATTAATATTCAGATCATTTCACCATAGCTGGTTGGAATTTAAGACACTTGCATATTGTAAATTTATTCAACCTCAGTTATTCGGTTGTATGTCTGGAATTGATATTAGGTAGACATTATTTTAATATCTTTCGCTTTTCTCTACAACTGGCTGTTCAATGCAATAATGACTTAAAAAATATTATGATTTAAAGTATGTAGATGACTAGAATTTTTATTAATTTTATGCATGATTTAAAAACACATGGGCGGACCCAGGCATTCTTCCATATAGAGAGGATACTCGTGTAAATAGAAACAAACAATTAACATTAAAACTACGTAATAAAACATCAATAATTATTGTAATATTGATTTTAAAATTTATTTATTAAAAGAATTTAAATATTTTTTCGAGAGAAAAATATATTTTTTACGTTTATTGCTTATTATATTTTATAAACGATAACAATTTGACGAATTAATCAAAAAATTTAATTTTTAGTTATTAATCGATATAATTTGTTTGAAAGTTATGTAGGTGTTGATGAATAGTCAATAGATGAAGATATGAAGATAATAAACGAAAAAGACTTAAATAGATTACAAAGGTTTCAGAACAAACACTGGTCGTTTATCTTTCATCTTAATGCTTAGGTATTTATTTTAAAAAATACTCCTTGGGTTTTTATTTGAATTCTGTCTCCAATTTATTTTAATGTACCAATAAGATTATTTTTATAATGTAACAATACAGCATTACTTTTATCGATCAACAATATTTATTATTTATTTATGTTAATATTTGTAGTAGATAAAAGTGAGACATTTAAAATTATTCAAAGCGAACTAAATAAAAAAAAAATACTAACAAATATATTATTTTGTTATTAAATTTTTAATATGCAGGTACCTATATACTATTTATTTAGAACGAGTAGCAAATTGGAAAACCGTGGGAATGTTAATTTAAACGAAAATTAGACAAATTAATTGTTTCATTTTAACATAACTTAAAAATAAATGCTAATTATGGGATAGTTTAATCGTGGTATCAATTAAGAAAACTATATTTTAATTAAAATACTCGTGTTTTTTGTCGATTATAATTTGCTCCGTGTATTAATTAATTAATATAAATTATTAACGTGCGAATAAAATAATTAAAATTTAAAAGTTCACAAGCTAAGTAAACAATAAAAATTATTTTGATTTTATCGCGCTGAATAAATATATTAATTTATACAATGCAGTAAAGAGAGAAATATGATACAAAATTAAATTGCAATATTTCATTTATTAACTAATATTTTATGTTGTAGAAAACTTCTGAAATTTTATGCTATTAACTTTTTTTTAATTTGTTTTTCGAATTCAATGCGGTCTACAACTTTTGCAGGGAGAAACAAAGCAAAGCGAATAAAAGAACAGAAGCGCATACTTAAGTAGTTAAAGCGAGTTAAACCTAAAGTAAATATTGCACCGCCTACTATTTAAAACATTTACAAGGTTATACAAAATACAGGTGGGTTCATTAACACAAGATTTTATTTTGAGATAAGTGCAATATTCGCTAAAGATAGAAATTAAAAAAAGTCATACGTTGTAACGTTCATGTAGTTAATAGAAAATAACCACAGATTTAGCAGAACAACAACCCAGATCAAACTCGATCCGAGTCTGAGTATTTAAAGCTCGCACTTTAAACCGAAACTTTTTTTTTTAATATACTATCACTTATTTATGTACCTAATACTATGCAATAAAAAAAACTATAAATATTATTGAAGTTAGTTAGTATCTTAAATAAGAAATTTTGGTTTGAATTTCTTTATGCCACATCTGGTTGTCTTTGCATGTCATAAAATTAAATATTTGCTCCAGAATGTACGACAAGTAGCGGGCATAATAAATAATTCAAGTTCATTATATCATAAGTTCGGTTTCGATTTGAATTTATTTCGGACAAGTGACAAGTTCGGGTTTCGATTTGAATTGACTACTTAATTTGTTCTATTTTTTAAGTGTGGAAATAATTAACGTTCGTCCAGAGGACCTCTCGAAATTTATCTTGGATTCGTGAGTTACCAATATAATAAATAGTAGGTGGTATGGGTGGTATGGCCCAGCACGCCGATATTTTGCTTGAACAAACTCGAATCTAAAAGTTACTCTGAACACAACTTGGATCAGATGAAGCGAGCTAAGTGGTATCGCACTTGGAGAACCAATTCAGTTCGAACTTGAACGTCAAAATGAGTATATCCCGTTTAATTTTCCAGTAGTATACACGCGCGTATTTTGAAAAATGATGACTTTTAAAAGTGTAAATATTTTTTATGTGATATGGGTAGTTTTTGTTATCAATCCTGTTTGGATTTACAGTCAAGGTATTTTTTTATTTAATATTTAAATTGTTTAATAATATGTCATCGGCATATTTTGTAATATTTACCTACTTATATAAATTGTATATTTTTGGCATTTTAAGATTTTTAAAAAAGTTTTCGACACTTAAAATAATGACAAATACTTAAGACATTCTTTCGTAGCTTCACTTATTTAATTAACTATATCGTAAATAAGAACCAATTAAGACAGACACTCAATTGCCATGCCACTTATAAATTATACAATTAATTTTACCCGTTTCTATTTATATTGTTATTTTCGTGTTTACTTTGTTTGAGTTTAAAATTGCTTTTGGAACGAGCGAAAATATTATTTGCAACTTCACGATACTTGTTCAAGTTAACTTAACAAGATTAATTAAGAAATTATAAGATAACATTATAAATTTTAATTTATTTAATTATTTTAATTTTTCTTCACGTTACATAAACTTGAATTTATATTTTGCAATTATATTGCCTTCAACATTTTAATTATTATATTAATACATAAACATAATAAAAAAAAAAAAAACAATAGTTGTTTTATACCTACATATAATTGTATGTATACATACTATTTTTGATATGTTATCGCAATAACATACATGATATGTTATTTAACATAGAATATAATTATAATATGTTGTTAATATCATAGTAGTCAATATTTTATAAATTTTTCGGAAGTGTTTTTCTATAAATATCCAATTATGAATAAAATAATTAATAAATAAATAATTTTGAATAAAATTATATAAAGAAAGTGTTGAATTAGATCAATTTAACTGGCAACACTAACTTTATTTTACAAAAACCAAACAAGTAGTAAAAGTAAATGCGATAAGTGTTTACGTATAAAATCTGTTATCAGAGGTCAATTTTTGTAATATTACATTTATGGAAATATATTTTATTTTTTTATTTCTCCGATTACGCTTATTTTAAACGTTACCGCTTAACCTATACTTTTTACTTTGTTGACAAACCGAATTATATTTCGGTAAGTATTGATAATAAATGATTTTAATGTCAACCAGACAAGTACTACTATTTTTTTGAATTAAATTGATAGTGCTACTTACGCAGTATACAGGGTGACCATCTAAGACGATAAAAATTTGATAAAATGCACTGTTTTCGAGATAATACCATTTGTTTTGCTTTTCAAGCACATACACTATTTAAATAATATAAATAAATATAATATCCTGCATTTAAAAATAGTACATTTCAAGTAAACTTGTTAATAATTAATTAACGATTACACGATATGTGGAAATTACCCCGTGTGTATACGAATAAGAAACATCGGCTGGTGAATTGGATTATTTGTTTATTGAAAATAAATATTTTTTGTTATAGCTAATAAATAAACATTTATTTATTAAACCATAAATGTAATTTATTATATTTGCTAACAAAATTAACAAAAACAAGATCAATTTTGTGTTAAGAGAGATTAAATGACTCAAAACATAAAAATACAAACTACGTTTTTAAAAATACATAAATTTTTTTGGAATTAGGTGTATAATAAATTATTAAAGCCTGGATTTGGTTAGTTGGAAAATCTAAAATGCACGAGTGTCATGGAAGGACGTGCCTTTAATTATTTAGACATAATTATATGTTGTTTAGACTGAAACGGACAGATTATTGATATAAAGTTATACGTACAAAAAATTATTAATACCAAACTATGCGAAGACTTATTAATATACATAATGTAAATTAATTCACTTCTTCTGCAAATTTAGAAAGAACTACATAAAATTAATTTTACTACATTGCCTTTGACAGCAAAATGGCCTCGGGCTTCCATAATACTTAAAGATTATTAAAACATTGACAGCAGTCTAAAGTGCACTTTAATATCACGGATATGATCGTTTTTTTGAATCTTTTTTCAAATTCTTTTTAAAGTAGATATTCTAAATAGATAATAAGTTGGTCTATATAAATGTTATGACCTTTCATATTGCTCAGAGTGCTGCTTTGCTTGATTGTAAAATAAATACAAAATAAAATTAATTAAAAAAATTTTCCCCATTTTTTGGTGGTAATTTTACCAAATTTTTGAATAAATTTTTATTCTAAGTAAAAAATTTCGAGTGTAATATGCCCCAATGAACTAAAATGAGTTTTTTAATCCATCATGTAAAGTTTATAATATTCTGTAAGTGTGAAAAGATAAAACGTTATTAATGTTTTCTCTGATTTCTGAAATAAAACAGTTTTTGCGTAAATTCTTGAAAACAAACCTATTTTAATTTTTTGGCATTAATATTTTATTTTTGTTTATTAGTCTTTATTATTCATTTTAAAATAATTTTTTTTGCCTAAAAAGAATTTTAACCTCATCATTTTAATTCGATGTGTCACAAAGAGTGTAGTACTATTTAATTTTTCACGTTGGGGTAGATGAGGGCGAAGGGGCGAGTTCTAGCGCAACGCAGAGTACGCAGTCTAGAAAAGCCCTATTCTCGAGAAATTACAACCATGACTTACCTATTTAAAAATAAAATAAAAAATATTGCCGGATTAGTTTGTTTCTACTATCGGACCAAAATTTTTTTTACAGGAAAGGCAAACAAGGGAAACATGAAAACTTCTAAATTGGCAATATCATCTGTTTACTGTATTTTTTTCATTTTATTAAAGTATGTTGAAAGATACATATCCGTTTTGCAGTAAACGTCGATGGCAATTTATATTCTTATGCAAAAATTGAGTTCAGTTTTTTTTTTATTTTTTGTACACTTAAATAATTAAAAAATCAAGCAGGTACATAAACATTATAAAATTTACAAAATAAAAACTATAAGAAAAACCAGTTTGCTTTCACAATGTATTTGACAAGACAAAGTGGTAGAGCAGCTTGTTCAGAAAAAGAATGTGTGGCTATTTGCAATAGTCTTGACAGATCTGCTTCACGTTATTGAAATAACATCACTCACAAGTCACACTTCGACAGATTTTTTGCTTATTGATGACTTTATTTTCAAGTATTTATTACATTTAATTTCTTAACGTTTACCCACTGCTACTTGAACTTTTTTTTTCAACTAAGTTTCTGTTTAACTTTTCTTGTATTTCATGTAGAATTTCAATAATTTAATTATTATTTAATCGCTACTATTAATTTCAAGTCCTTCAAGTTGTTTGAAGTGTCTGCTTCCCGTTTTTCTGCCCATTAGACTTTTAATTGGGTAAATAAATATTTATTTACATACAATGTTTTGGATTTTGTTTTAATTAGGTACTATAGGTTAAGTATTCAAAAATAGAATTATTTCAAAAACCCATAAAAGAAAACAACTTCTTTTGTACAGTTAGGCCGTAATCTGCCAAAAGACTTCTTACCGCTGCACCACGCAACACTACTTTTTGCATATTTTGCCAAGAAATAAGTACTACTTAGTGCCTACTTACCTTCGGATACTTAATTAAATATAACTTCACTTGAATAATTATAATAAAATAAAAAATACTACTATATAGTCCAGTCGTTATGTGTGAATCGGAAATGAAGTTTTTTTGATTGAACTCTTTAGCTTATTATCGGAAAAAACCTCATAGTTCTCTAAATTTGGCTCGAACTGCAGGATAACTAAATTTGTCGGGACGATAAAAACATTTAACAGAAAATTAAAATAAAATGAAGAACTCTAGTTGAACACTGAAGTTCTAATGAAACCTAATGGAAAAACATAATGTCAGACTTGTCTAAATTAAAAATCCCAGCTCAAATTCTCTGCATTGATAATAATCAATTGAGCATTATAGTTTACAATTGAAAGGTTTATGTTCTTTAATTAGGATTCCTAACCACTTCATTTTATGAAGAGGTTTTGAAGGCAGATTACCTCGGTGGTTTGCCTTTGCCCGCCGATGGACCACGGTTAGAATAAAGTTCTTGCTTCACTCGGGCTTGAACTAAGGATTTCTGCTTGGTACCGTTCTCAAATGAAAACTGAACATTACAGGAAAATTGAAAACAATTTGATCTTTTTGAACGGCTGTATCTTGGAAACATGAGAGGCTCTAGCCTCAGAATTCCATTTAGTTTAATTTTGCCCTGAGTTCTCACAAGTTAACTTATGAATTTGTGAATTTAGTGACGTTTTTTGACATATTTGGCAATTTTCCGGTCTCATGCCGGATGTAACAAACTTTTTTCCGATAGTAAACTAGGCGGTCTAAGTAAAAAAAATGTATTTCTGAGATATTTCCACAACATAGTACTCTTTTTTGCTATGTAATGACTGAACGGACCATGTATTATATTATTCATTCTCCAGAAACAACTACAGTGCAGTTTATTAATAAATATTTCTATTATTAAGTAGACCTATTAGTGTAATATTTCTGTCACTGTAATTTGAGTTATCGATTTTAACACGACTTTATTTTCAGAATTTATGTGCTGTTCCCAAGCTACCGGATTTTGCAAAAATATCTGTGAAAAGGTAAGTTTTGAACAAGTGACCAACATTTTTAGTATTTCCAAAAAAAAAAAACTTGAAACTTAAAATAGAGATAAGCCAAAAAGTAGCAGTTGCATAGAATCAAATTTCATTTCTTTTTTAATTGTCGTTGGAAAATAAGCTAATTTTTTTATCATTGTATTGCAATTTGTTATTTTTAACAATGTTATATTACGTATTTCTTGCATTAAGTGCACATACCTTCTCGGATGATTTTTCTTTTGATTACTGCAGAACTTACATTAATGGCGTTAAAATATGCCATATTTGTACAATATTTATAGTTTTGTTGTGACGTTAAAACGTTTGATATATTTAAGCTATTTTTATCAGTTTTCATCAAAGAAAGCTTACTAAACTTATAAAATTTGATAGATCACATTAGCAAGTGTGTTGTGAAAAATGCTTTGTTGCTTAAGAGCATCTGACATGTTTGGCTGTCTCTATTTAAAATTGAAAAATATAAAAGAAAGAGAGAGATTCAAATAAAAGTTGAAATAATTTTTAGATTTAGAAAGTCAGAAATATAACTGGACCGAAGCCAACATCTTTTGCTTTAAGACGATGCTAAAATTTATACGTATGTTTAACAGTTCAACTTATTTTCCATTTTTAACTTTAAATTGGATTTTCTAATTAAAATTTTCAAGTTAATAAATTTACCCAACTAAATTAACCAATTAGTCTGATCCTGCAAAAATATGCAAAATTATACTTAGTTTATAAAATAAACCAAAAACAAAACAATAATAAACATTATTATGTTATTTAACATAACATATAACAATAATATAACATCATAAACATTTATTTTTTTACAGGAGATATTTTCTAATTTTATGTTCTTTAATATCAGTAAATTCAAATTTTATTTTTTTCATCTTAAATTAATGATATTTTACTTACACTTTTTGGTGTTTCTTCTCTGTAATATTATACTATTATTAAATTTTTTTTTCTGTTTTTTAACGTCTTTTAAATTTTATTTTATGAGGTCTTCTCATCATATTCCGGTACATAGTCTTTATTCTGGTCTTTGGATTATCTTTATATTGTCTTTTCATACTTTTTTTTTATTTCTTGATTTTTACTAACATTATCTTAAATATTTTCTATATTCTCTTCTATTTCGAATTTGATTATTAATTATTTTAAATCAAAGTCAATTTACGCCAACTAACACTTTTATTAAATTTTTGCCATACACCAATTTTTATATGGAATGCTTTTATCAAAGTCTTTTTCTAATATAATTATTTTCTTGTTAAAATAATACAGTTTTGTCATTGTTATTTATATTTATTTCTCTATTCAGTTTTTTCTATGACTTTGAAGTAAATTTTTCAGCAAACTCTTCCGATTCTTGCTTTTTTTAATGTTCCATTATAAATTAATGGAACACACAATTTTACACAATTTGTGTAAAATTTTCTATCACTTTTCGTGTTTGTGTCTTTTAAAAAGTATTCTGTAAAATTATTCTTCTGAGGTTTCTTAAATTTGTTTGGATGGTTGTTCCCATTAAGTTTAATTTGCATTGCAAATTTGGAGTGATTTTACAAAATAAAATGCATCATTTGGTTCATATGAGATTTGACGCGTCTTTCTGACTAAATTATATAATTAAATGCTCATATCTTAAATTTTGGTATTATCTAATTTTTTCCTTAAATAAACCACGGATGAAAAAAAATTTAATAAAATCCGAATAAATTCAATAAAGAAGTAAACCATTTTGCTATTTTGAAGCAAGGAATAAATATTTTAGTTTCGGTCAAATTATAGACTCTTTAAACTACTAGATACCTGTAATAATAAATAATTCAAATACGAGTTGAATTTTATGATACTCCGAGCAATATTTCTTAGGACATAAGGGAAGTACGTGTTCTGTTATACTGACATGAATAAATGATTCTTATTTTGTATGCACGTTAACCGGAACCATCGTGAGCTAAGGAAAGTTTGTATCCGGTCACGTTATTTTTAACTATTTATTAAACGAAATTAATTGTCTCACTCTCAATTATACATAAAGTGCTCGTAGCATTCATAATTTAATTAAGATTTGACAATATATTGTCGTCAAGAATTAAAAATTTTTTTCCTGTAAGAACAAAGACCGTAATTTATCGGTTTCGTTTTTAATTGACTTGAAATAATCTACCTATATTATTAATTTTAAAATTGTTATGATTAATTTTTTTACGGTGTAACAACTTCGACTTAAATGTTGACGACAAAACAGTCTAAAAATAAAATAACCAATAAAAGTAGGTTCGAATGCTAATTCCAGAGATATGTCCGAATATACATAAATATTATAGAAAAATTTTCAAGTTGTGGATGATTTCATTCATGAAACTCAATTAAACATATGAATAGAATAAAGCATACTTTTTAACTTGTTATCAAAACTTACACATTTGAACTTACGACTTTTTGATAAGTTTAGTCGAAGAAATATTTTGTCCAATTCAACATTAATTGCGAATTTCCATTAAAATTTATTTTTAAACAAAAAGTTCAATAGTTTTTCTACACCTCGCATAATATTTCTATTCCATAAACAAATAAAAAATCTAATGGTTTTGGTAGATGGATTAATGTATCGCAAAAATAATAAATTAATAATAATATTTATCTAGGATTATAATAAAAAATTCTATTTGCATATAGAATACAACAGTCTATTTAATGCAGTTGACATCAGACAAAATGATAGGGGTCAAAGAACCCATTTTATCTTCATCAATTCTTCGTTTAATTTGCATTTAAAAGCTTAATTCAATTAAAATTTGTTTCATTTTTTCAGCGCATTTGGAGCAAAATTTAATTTTGCTATCCCACACGATCACACCAGGAGATCAGATTTTAGTTTAGAATTTAAGGAATTTTGAGTTCCACTTTTTGAACTTGCAATTAGCTTTATAGTAGGTACACTTAATCGGGTTTTTAAGTGGATTCTTACTGAAATTGTTCAAGTTATTAAACGAAACACATGTTGGCAGTAAACACTTCGCACTTATGTTGAATGGCTTCTATATATACAGCTAATGATTTCTTAATTATTTTATAATTATTTATTTTTTTCCTTACACCAAATGTGCAAGTTAAATTTTTTTTCAGGAGTGCGTAATAAATTTTTGACGTGCTACCGATCAATAAATATTTAGTCAACAATTTTGAAGTTTATGCAATTTTTAACAGGATGCCTTTGAAAGACATTTTTGGTAATATAAACAGCGGTTACGCATTTTACGACTATCCACTAAAGTAAACAAATGTTTGTTTTAAATTTATAAATTTGAAAGGGAAGGTCGTTAATTTAAATTTAACATGTTGCCTCTGCAGGATAACAAACTTAAAAATCGAGTTTCCCAACATCAAAGGAACCGCTAAAAAATTATCAAACGAAGTAAATTATTGTCTAACAGTATTTGTAAATATTAATTTTATCCGGCGTCTTCTGAGTTTTAACCAATTTTGCAAAAAAGTAGATTTGAATAATCTCGAAATTTCATTCTAGAGCCTTTGTTTTGTAATTGAAAACTCATCAAGAGAGAAATATTTAATGTTTACATGTCGAAAGTTTCCAAGTTATCCATCATAGGCGGTAATTATATTCAATAATATGGAAATTTTATTTAAACATTTTTTAAATCAAACAATTCCCTCTTGTTAATTTTAACGAAAAGGAAACAATTTAGACTAATTTAAGTTAAGAATATCCGTATGAGTTTTCTGTGCTATTTTAAGTCGTCCGATATGAAATATTAAAATATTTATTATTTGTTTAGGTTCTTTATCAGCTTAGATATTATTAATACTACAAGCCGTTAAATGGCGCTAAGTGCATAATAATAATAATAATGTAAATTTCGTTCATTTTAAGCATCCGTTTATTTAATTATGTTTAACTCAATATATCTGCTTTAATCTTTTGACACAAAACCAGTGTGAAATAACGAGGAAGTCTTAGCTACCTACAATAATTTTGAATGGCCTACTTTTAAACGCCCTCTTATGCAGTTGTCAGTTGTCCTTTCATCTTTTGTTGACTGTTTAGTGTTGGTTGTATTATCCGAACATAAATATTACCTGTAGGGGTCTTTTAAAAACACTAAATCCGTCTTTCAAATGGAAACGACAAATGAGGAAAACGTGTAAAAGTAAAGCATTTCATTCAACTTTTACAAGCTTATTGAGATTACTTTAATGCTATACGATTGAATTTATTATTGAACCAGCTGGCGTTTCTATAGATTTTCCTCTCTTTTGCTTATGCGAATTTAATTCTTTGACATACCAATAAGTGTAATTTTAGCTCGGCATTCAAGAATTTTTAAAATAGCTGCTATCACTTTTATTCTATTTTCAAATTTCCGTTTGAAATTTTGTTGCAACATTTTTATGATGAGCTCTATTATAGTTTATTAAATTTTATATTTAACCATTGTTTTCTCATCAAACTAAAATATTTATACTTGGACTTTGAAATAATATACTATAGCATAATACCAATTAAATTACTAACATAATTTTCTACATTGTTTTGTTAAGATTAATTTTAAAAACTCTAAGGATTAAAAAAATTGTTATGATATCTTATTTATTTATACATATGCACAGTCAAGCCTCACTTATGTCAGAGAATTTTAATTCTCTATTGATGGTAAATGTAATAAATTATTTATTAATTAAATAAATTAGTAGTTTAACCACAATATTAATACTTAACCACAACAGTGGATTGATGTGATCGCTGGTTGAGTTACAGAGCGGAAATTCTGGATTCGAATCTCGGACATAGACTGAATTTCTTAGCTTGGTTTATGGTTTTCCAGTGGCGGCTTGTCTTAAAGGGCACAGGGGCACGGGCTCTCCCATCTTAAAACCAAACACAAGGCTTAGCTTAAAATAATTTATTTATTTTTTAATTAATTTTTATTTATTTTCTAATTAATTTTTAATTAATTATTAATTATTCAAAAAATAAATTTTATGTTACATTATTTTGTAGTTTATTCCAACAAACTATTATAATAGAGTCACGCAAATCGTCACCCAAACGCTCGCTAACGTAAATGCTCGACAGTCAAGTTGTATGTACTAAAATGCATTTTTAAAGTTGACCGACAGTTTGAAAACGGGCCACACTCTAAGAAACCCTTATCGGTAATCAGTTGGGTTCATAACACCAGAAGTGTTTGACGTATTGCTTAGCTAGTTTACAAGTTGTGTTTTTATGTTTTTACTTTTAAAATGTATGAAGTATTTAATATACATTTTGTGCAATTTTGAGTAAAAGAAAGATTAATTACACCATTTTTGTCACCACCGCGCAGGAACATTAGATTCAATTTCATCAATTTTGGAAAATTTCAAACAAAATGGCAGAATTAATAAAACTTATGAAGTTGATGTGGGAAGACATGAAACAATCAAATGCGGCAAATCAAAAAGAATCAGTTACAAATCAAAATGAAATTAAGAATGAATTAAGGGCGTTAAGAAGAGATTTTGAAAATTTAGACAGGAAATTACTTAAAACAGAATCATTCCAAGAAGAGGAACTAATGGAAAAAAATGAATTGGTTAATGAAAATTTTTTGAAAGAAAAAGAGTCCAGTGAAGAGAAAAAAGAATTTTTGGAAAAAGAAATTATGAAACAAGAAACTGAAAAACAAGAGGCTATAAAATTAAAATTTGAAGAACAGGAAGTTATTAAGTTGGATACTGAGAAAGAAAAAGCCAAAAAATTGGAATCTGAAAAATTAGAAGTTATAAAGCAGGAAGCTATAAGATTAGAAGCAGGAAAACAAGAAGCTAGCCGATTAAAAACGATAAAATTGGAAATTGTGAAGCAGAAGGCCACAAGATTGGAAGTTGCAACGCAGAATCACACGAAACGGAAAACCATGAAGAAGAAACAGAAGATTTGGAAGTTTTGGATGAGTCGGGGGTGGAAAACGAGAAACCAGATCCCAGTGAAGTGGACGCCTCAAGCTAAGATTAATTTGTGGAAGGTCCGAAAAGAGAAGTGAAGAAACTGAAAGAATGGATTGCGTGAAGATTTTGAATAATAGATAAGCTCCTTTTATTTTATTTTATTTTATTTTATTTGATTTTTGAAATTGAATTTATTTTAATTAAAATTATTGTAATGTTATGTAAAAAACATTTTAGATTTAATTTTTCTGAAGCATTCGAGGTTTTGCTAATTTTGTTTTCAGCTGCGCTCAAAACTGCCATTAGCAATGGGGGTATTAGACGTGGTGAAAAAGGGGATTCGCACCTACCCTGTACATTTTGATGAAAGTTTAATTTTGGTTTAAATAATTTTAAGTTCTAAGACTGTAGAAGTTAGACAGGTGGGGGCGAACCGACAAGGAGATTAGTTTTTGCCGGCGGGTCGCCGCGAGAGAAAGACAGCGCCGACTTTTGGCTTGTAAATTTTTGACTCGAATGAGTTATTTTCGAGATTTGTCTGATTATTTGATTTTATATAAGTTTAAATTGTGAATTAAATTTGTGAGTACTGAATTTTTGATTTGAATAAATGAATTTCGATGCGAATGCATTAATTGCGTAATTTTTGGATGATAATTTTTGATAATTGGAATTGGAAATTTTTGATGCGTTGCTACCGAGCGGTAGTTGAGTTGAATTAGTAGTTTGTATTGATTTGATTGATTTGATAAAATTTGAAGAGAGCGATTGAAATTAAAATTAAATTAAAAATTGGTTTAAAATGCGAAGAATTGGATTTGCATTTGTACAAGCGAAGGCCAGCTGGTAATAACAAGGCAATTTGGATACGCATTAAAAGTTGGAAGTACGAGCCCATTTTAAAGTTTCACATAAAATTAAAATTTGAATTTATTTACGAGTTATTAATTAATTATTGAAGAAGATTTATTTTGGAGAATTTATAAAATTTTTGGATTGGCCAGCATTTTATTTAAATTGGATTTAATTAATTGACAGTGAGGCAGAATTTGGTTTCATTACATATAAATTGTCGTCCATACGTGGAGCTCGATTTGAGCATTACATCTAATTTGGCACCCAGACTAAATTGGATTTCGTTTATTGGAAATCTTTTGGAATTTTGAACCCACCCTGAGAAGTCTTAGCGAACCGACTTGAAGGCCGTAGAGATTGATGGTGTTTGTTTGCAGTTTGCCACGCACTGTAAAAAATATCATCACAATACATATTACTAATAAATTATTTTGATTTTATTGTTTGTTGTTAAAAAAAAATTTCCGTGGGTTACTAACGGTGAAGTTATTTACATCATATATAAATGCAGAAATTGCTTATAATGTCTTAAGGATTATCGATATTCGATTATATTATCGATTATCGTATTTATTTGAGTTTCATCGATTTTGCTGCTGAATTCGATTCCGTTCTTGGCGTACATAATATAAAAGAATCAAAATTATTTAAAGGAATTTCAAAAACGGTACAAAACGAACCACTAGACGCAATATTTGCAGTTTATAAAAGTGAAGTCATCAAGCAAATCAACTCAGTAAATTTTTTAGCTATAGAAGCGGACGAAACTACAGATTATTTATTTAACATGTAAAAATTAAAAAAAAAAGGTTATTCAAATCAACAACAATTAGTTGTAATATTTCGTTACATGTATGAAGAATCAATTTGTGAACGATTCTGATCTTTTATTAAACCATTAGGTTATACAACGCAAATTTTATCTATTTTTTTTTTATAAAATTAAATTTTATCAGTGTGACAGAATTACAAACCAAATTAAATGTTGCACCCGATAAATTGATGTCTCAAAGCTATTAAATTAAATGCATATTAAATGCTCTGGCAGTGCTGTTTATTGAAAAAACTTTGTTCGAGGAATACCAGATTATGATGATAAAGTAATTGAACATTTTTCTACAATAAAGGTAGAAGGATAGAGTTTTTTATTATAAATAAAAAAAAATATATTTTTTTAATTTTGTACCTTCCCACTGGAAAATGTCACGAGCCGCCACTGTGGTTTTCCTGTGTGCATTAAAACATTGTGGATTTAAAAATTGGTTAATTACATAAGTTTAGTCTACTGAATAATTCCTTAATTTTGTCGTATAAATAGAGAGTAAATCGTGGGCAGGAAGATATTCCATTTCCACCAGCCTTCTGAAGTTAAACCTTAGAAGTCAGCTTTAAAGGCTTTTATTAATTCCGATATACCGATCTTTATAAAAATATTACATTTGACTGCTTTTGTTTGTTTGAGTATTAATAATAAATTGATTTGTATAAGATTTATAAAATTTAAATATTTTAATATTAAAAAATGTCGAGCAAAAATTTTGTGCCTATTAATCATCCAAGTAATTTATAGTCCACATCTAAAGTGAAAGCTCCATTGACAAGTAATCGTCTGAAACCGCCACCCCATGTTTAATGTAGATAGGTACTTCAATAAGGACGATTGATGAGGAATTGCTTAATTTGCAAGCCATTATGAAGCTTTTAAACTGAAAATTGAGTTTAATGTTTTGAATGCTTTATGAAAATGATTTAATTAATTATGTTATTAAATTATAAACATTTATATACCACTTTAGTCAATATTGATTACTCGAAATTAAAATTCGTTTACAAATTTTATTTTTATGTTAATCACCTTAGACAAATTTATTATTTAAAGATACAAACAGACGTGGGTGTTCTTCTGACAACAATCGTCTAATATAGTAGCTGGCCGGTCCAATCATTTGAAAATAAAATTACAGTATTTTGTTCTCATGATATTCTGATATGTTTATTAATACTGTTATTTTTTATCGATTAATTAAAGAAACGGTTTGACTACAAAAATAATAATATATTTTATAAACGGTGTCCCACTTATGCGCAGTTTTTCAAAAGCTCTTCAAATAATTTTGTATTCAATTTCCTAATTAAATTTTTATTCTTTATTTACAGAAGTAGTTTACACAGCTCGATTATAATTAAATAATACGTATTTTTTGCAAACCAAAGGAATCAAAGGCTAGCATAAAATACCAGGTGATTCATTTAAAATCAGGAAGAATTCGAGTCGAGCACTTAAGATTTTGATTTATTATTGCTACATTCTTTTATAAAAGTAAATGTTGTAGTTTTATAAAGAACGCGTTTTTTTCAAATTAATTGCAATCCGTGATGATTGACGATACCTACAACCTATAAGGTTTATAATATTTAAATTAGTAGTATACAATTTTTTTTATTGGGAAAAACTGCAGACGACTTCCATCTACACAGAATAACTCTTTAGGTGGATTTAAAATTGCATTTTTAAGCTCTTGTTGCGAAGCATCCGTATATTATGTACCTTGCAATGGCAATTTTTTTATATAAGTTTTAACATTAATAAGTTTTATACGGTTTGAAATTTAACTGACATTCATGCTGTGCCCAGTATGATATCGTGATTGGCGAACACTATGCAGAGAACACATACGATTTGTAAAACATTTATGCAAGACTTGAGTCATTTAACAAATTGCATTTTTATTATTACATGAATATAGATTGAAGTTTTAACTTTCCAGTTGAGATTTTTTTTTTCAATTGCATTACCGCATTTCTCATTTATACGTACGATTTATTTCCACAAACTTTCTGATTCAAGCCAATTTGAGTCAATTACGTGAGCATAAATAAATGCAATTTTTTACGATTATGAATAAAAGTTTATGATTCAATGAGCATTAAAAAGAGATTTGTTGATCGTGGATGGTAGGCACGGATCGGCTAATTTTGACGCTTTTTGCGATACATATTCAGAGGACGAGTCGTTCGGAAACGGTCAGATTATTCGTATTTAGGTGTTTGTAGATTTAACTGTGAAAGAGATGTTCTTAAATTGGGCACCAGACAAAATAATAAAACAAAAAAGAAGAAAGTTGCTTTATTAAAAATACCAGAAATAGTCATAAATCGTGTGGGACACAAACTTCTTTCTTACCAACCAGTGGAGTCTAATTCATACCAGTAGGTGACATAATATACAAAATATAGTTTGATAAAAAGATGATCCTGTCACCTACATGTGGTATTTACATAAAATAGAAGAAGCAGAAAATTTAAATATTTAAAATTCTTTTTATATTATTTAAAGGAAGAAAATTGCTGTTTTAAATATTTTCAATAATATCAAAATTTCAAGAATTATAGCCAAAGCAGCCAAATTGTTCAACCATCAAGGTAGCCTTGTAACAACAAATTTTGCTCATCCTGCATATCAATTTGTTCTAAAATGATGTTCCGTATGTTTCTTAGGTAACTGATTTTTTAACATTTAAATTTTTTTCCATCCGTTTTGGATTATATGTACAAGTACATATATATGTTACGAGAAAACTTCTGAAAAAAGTACCAAGTGTAAATTAAAATTAATGAACGAGTAAATATATTAACTAAATAATAAAGGAAATGAAGCACATATGCGCACATACATCTATCATCGCACTCTAAAATAACGTTTGTCAGGTTAAAAAACTTTATTGAAATATTTGTTGCGCCGCCTTTAAGCACAGACCAAATAGTAGGGTCAACGAAACTCAAAATTTAATTCAAAAACTGAACGATTACGCTGACCAAAAATAACTTTTCGGTAAAAACTGTAATTTTGATTTTTGTTTTCAACTTCAGCAACATTTTTTCAGTGAAAAAAATATAATTTTTGCTTAAAATTAATAATAATTGAAGGGCATAGTGGAAAAAGTAGGTTAGTTAATTTCTTTTAAATTTTGCTCCGACAATTTTCTCCGACAATTTTTTTTCAAAAATATTTTGTTATTCTAGAATTTCATTTTTTTAGTTAATACCATGTATCGAATTTCAAAAAGTTTGAATAGAAAGTATTCTACGCATTTCCAAAATTTTTAGTCAAAATCTGATGAATTAAAAAAATTAGTTACTGGCTTTTTCCACTTATTATTAACATTGATATATTATTTAAATAATAAATAGAGATAAGACACACATAATCTTTTTAATATTAAAAAACCCAAACCACGTCAAATCGTGGTGATGGCGATTACATCATGGACGTTTTTAATGAGTTCAGAGATCCCATCTTTCTAGATGCATACTTTCTGAGTTTTGGCAGTTTAGGAATGTATGTTAGGAACCAATAGACCATTTTGGAAATTTTGAAATTTTTTTAAATGTTGGTTTTAGGGCGAATGTTTTTACCAAAAATAATTAAAAATGTAATTTTAATATGTTTTTGGTCGTAACAGCTTTGTCTACTGACAAATTACCAAATTATGCAAAAAAACATTGCTGTAACATAAAGATATGCCATGGGAATCCTTTTTGGAACATTTTTGGGTATTTTTTCCGAATTATTGGATGGTTAAACTACCATGAAATTTTAAAATAATACAAATTTTTAATTTAATTTGCATTGTTCGAAACGAACTTCATTCTATTGACTGTACGTGTAGCCGAAAAAGTTACAGAAAAATTTTCATAGCAAAGTCGACTGCAGTTGCCACTTAGCAGCGCAACTGTAACATTGTAATATATACCATAAATTTATTTTAAATTAGACTTCGTTGATTATAGCCAAATTTTTACTTAAATAGAGATTCCTTTAACAAGTTTGTGGCTTTCGGGTACGGGCGACCAACAGGGATGTTTTTACCAAGGCTAAGAGACTCATTTGCCTCAAATTTTGTTATTTTCTTATATCTGTTCTTTAGGGTAAATGTTTTTACTAAAAATAATAAAAACATAACTTTAAATATGTATTTACAATGAACGATGAACATGTTGGCTTTATGGAATTCTAGGGCAATCTCTATATCTCTATTCGACTGATGTTGACGGCGGGCGGTGGATTTTGTGAGGTTGAATTCCTCTTCATTTAGCGCTAAGCTTAGACTAAGTGGATCCTTACATAGGTCCTGGGAAAGGTGAGGGGTTTGTACTATGCGCGTATAACATTGAAACCCGCAGGGGCGGAGAGCGGGGCTGTTTATCTTCTTTTTGTTTCTTTCTTCTTTATTCTTGTGGCGTCCGTTGTGGTGAGATCTAAGTGTTTGATGAGCTTGGTCCGCTGGTCGTAGGTCCTTGTGCGATTTGTGGGTTTTCTCTTCTTGACTGCGATCCAAGTTTTATGATTGGTCCCCGGACGGCAGGAGGTGTGGCGTCGGGACAGGAGCGATGAGGAGAATCTTGGGCCGGCGGTGTCCAATTTTGAAGCCGGGATAGTATTGTCTGAGTTGGGCGATCAGTGTGTTTTCTGCGGATTCTGTGGATTTGTACAGATTCTTAGCTTGTTTCTTAAAAAATTCGTCGATGGTTTCGATGCTTGCATCGGCGTGAAGTTGTCGCTGAACCGACGTTCGGTAGTACGGGCAGTCGAAAGCGTGACAGAGGCATCTATTCTGGATCACTTGTAACTTTTTGATGTGCGTGGCGGCCGCGTTTCCCCAGACTGGAGACGCGTACGTCATCGTGGGCCTGATGATAGCCCCGAGGATCCGAATTTTATTGCCGGAAGACATGGAGCTCTTTGAGTTGAGCATCGAGTAAAGTTTGTGGAAGGTGGTTTTTCGCCGATTTACGACTGCTTCTATGTGCTGTTTCCATTTGAGCCGGTAATCGAGCGTGACACTTAGGTATTTCGCCATAGTTGTTCATGGGATCGGTTCTTCAAACATGAAGACTTTTGTTTTTATCGGGTTTTTGACTTGTCTTGCACGGAACATTGTAGCGATCTTGCGCGAATTTACCTTGATGCGCCAAGTTGCGAACCATATTTTTCCATGTTGTTTGTTGCTTCTTGGTTTTGGTACAGCGAGGACGAGTAAATTGCTGTATCGTCGGCGTACAGCAAAATCTTCGTTCTTTGATTCGTTAGGGCGGGAATGTCGCTTGTCGAAGGCCTTTGAGACGTCATGTGAATACATCCTTGTGTATTCCTTCTTGTTGTATCCGAGGATGATGTGCTCGATCAGGTGGAGAACTTGTTGCACTGTGCTGTGTCTAGGGCGGAAACCAAATTACTCGTTTTGGAGGACGTCTTTTTCGAATATGGCTTGATTGAGTCGTTTACTGATGATTCCTTCTACAAATTTCGTCAGGAACGGGAGAAGACTGATCGGACGATAATTTTCGAGCTTCCTGTCGTCTTGATCTGGTTTAGGGATGACTACAACGTCGGGCAATTTCCATTCTTGCGGAAAGTGCTGGAGACAAAGTTAGGCGTTGATGATGCTTGTGATTGCCGTGACTGTCTTGCGTGGTAATTTTTTAATGGAACAGTTTGAAATTCCATCTTGTCCTTGGGCTTTCCTGTTCTTCAACGAACGTATGATTTGGGTGATTTCGGCTATTGTGGTTGGTTGGATAGGATATGTATTTAGATGTAACAATAATAATTTATACCTGAAAAACACTAACTTGTATAGCTGAAATGGGCGGAGCATATTATGTTATGAAATTAGCCATTACAGTATGCCCATTATAATATGTGTATGGTTTTGGGTCTTTTTTGAGCATGATTCATAAAATTTAATGTTTATATTTGTATTTGAAGCTCTCAACTACCATAATTTCATTAGAAAAGAATTTTTAAATTCCTGATTCTTTAAATTGTAATAATATTAAAAAGTAATGTATTCAGAAATTTATTATAACGAATCGATAGAAAATGTTTTTAAATTGTTTGTTTTTTGACAATAATATTATTTGAAGTACTCTTATTAGTTGCATCGTTACCAAAAAACGAAACGACGTTGCGACATAACTTATGACATAAATTCATATTTTTAAATATCTAACGAAACATAACCCGCTCTGTGTATATACTAGGTAAGTATGTACTATAAAAAGGAACGTTTTATATTACAACATTGATTTTTAAATAGATGACATGCGACATAGAAATATAAGGCCATCTGTTTATATTAAAATTTACCACGATTAACACCAAACAATAATAGTAACATAAAGTAAGTTATAAACAAATTTATTAACTTATATGTCGATTCTGGCACCGTCTAATCTAAATTTGTTGTTAATTTTGATTGGTCAGTTGAAACCACTTAAATCTTGAAGATTTAAAGGAACTATCAGAATTACCCCATTAAACCGGAACAAAGTCGGATACGATACGGAGATAACTTGTATTTATTGCTATATTATTTAAATAAATTTAAATATAGCAGTACCAAGTATCGTGTTGCGATGTCTTTTTGTTTTGATTTAAAAAAAATTTAACATAAAAGTGAATAATTGCGAGTTTGTTCTAATATATCTTGTTTACTATCAGAGACGTTACACCGTACGTCATGGGGTGTAACAAGTGGATATGTCGTATCCCCTAGAGAGATAGCAATGCTAAGATACCTGAAACTTAAAAATAAATAATGGACTATGCCTATTTTTAACATTCAAGTACTTAAATCACAACTTTTTTATTTTTCCATTTTATTGTATGGAGGCTCCATTAATTTTCTTTATTTCTTATTTCGCACTTGAGCCGACAGAAGACTTTTAAATATTATATACTATAATTAGCGTGGAACAATATGGAAAGATTTAAAAATCTTGCATTCCGTTCGAATTCGATTTATTATTGGATGATACATTTGACAACCAACTGTGCGCTAATTTTTTATACCCAAAGTCAAACTGGAACATGTGCAGATTTTCCCACACTGTATTCCATTTTAGCTTTTCGTTGATTATTCTCTTTAATCTTGACCGAATTGGAAACAGTTGCTTTATTTCCGAGTCCAAACTATTGCATTTTATAAATCTTAGATAATACCGGTCCGTATTCTGTACGCCGTATGTGCAATGTATACGTAGCGGTTAAAGGATAAAAATATTTTAAATAATTTTTGGTAGTTGTTTCTCTTGTAAGTGTGGTTTTAAAAAGACATAGACAAATATGAAATGTTAAAACACAGCAGGAGTGACACCCTCGAGTTAGACACTCACAGAATACAGAATCACTTTTTGTTGAGACCACTCTTCATAATTTCTTGTCATCTTGATATCATGTTTTTGTTGTCGTTTAAAAATAATTCAATTATTTAAAACACGTTTAATACTTATTTTTTTTAAATATACACTAAAACATAAATAAATATGATATAACTTTTATTTTTGGAAATAATGGCTTGCTTTGAACTTTCGCAACTTTGAAGTTCGTATATTATTGATATGCCGTATACAATTTAATTTAATTAAATAAACAGAATTGTTATACTACCTTCAATTATAATTTAAGCGAATTTGATATGTTTTGGATTCACGTTGCGTCCGAATATCAAATTTTAATTGGAAAAAGAAACAAAGTAATTTACTGTATTTTACTTCCAATGTATTTTCTTCTCTTTTCATTAACTGATCGAAATTTGATATTCCAACAGAATAAATAAAACGTGTGAAAGAAAAGGCCAAACAAACTGTGAGAACCTAACAAAAACTTTGTCATTATTAGATTAAGTGTTGCTGGTTGTTCCGTAGGTGGAGCAAATTTCAAAAGAAAAGCTTCGAATGAAACTTGACAACATTTGAACATCTAAGGTACACTCTAAAAAATGTACTTGTTTTTCTATCAAAATCATAATCAGCAAAAAATATTTTGCTGGCCAAACACAAAATTACTTGAGTCAACTAATGTTTTTGTTTCTAGCACAAAAAACTTTTGTTGAATCGATTTTATCGAATAACTACAATGGTAATGGTAGAAGTTCATTTTTATTCGAGGAATGTTGGAGGAGAGAATAAAAATTATTACAGGTCACATTTTTAATTTCTTTTATGGAATAAAAGATGAGATAAAGGAGGCTAATTGCTTAATTCAATTATGTGAATTTTAAATTAGTAGTTAAGATGCGAAATGAAAAATTTACAATTTTCAAGTGATAACTTAATTATTAAGAAAAGTATTACGCACCGGAAAAAGAACTTTTTTATTATTTAAAAGCTGAAAACAAAGTTGATTCCATTAAATGAACGAATTAAAAATGCAGATGTAAAAGGCATCGAAGTAAAATTATTAATTTAACAAAATTAAATTAAACTTTTTTAACGGCATTTAAACTTAATTTAAAACTTAATTTCAACTTTTGATAAATGTATCAGCAATTTTTAGTTTTATTTAGAAAACTTTTTGGCGTCAGGATGTATGCATAGGTGATAACCGATAATACGTAATTTTTTATTTGACGGTGTATTTTTAAATATATTATTTATATTTAATTTATTGCTGTTTTATCTCAAACCCGTTTTCGGTGTATGGGTTTGTTTAGAAAGTTAATAATATTTGTTGTAGATTTACAAAAAAATAAAAAAAGTTTAATTTGCCGATTAACAATGTATTATTATATTATACTTTTTCTAATATTTTTATTTTTATTTCAGATATCATTGGTAGATATAGCAGCTGACGGCGGTCTAAGAAATAATACTTTACAAGATCTTCACAAATTTTGTTCTTCGCAATCGGTAAATATTGCTCTGCAAATTATATTTAATTAAAAGATAAAATTTTAAATATAGTATAATGAAAAAAAGTTTAAACATAATATATTATGACGATTCTTATTCTCGCGCAAACTTAAAATGTATTTCAAGCCTAAACTATGCTCTAGACAATTTTATAAAAAATTTAATTTACTAAAAATTTTTTATATTTAATTTTTGTGTATTTGTTATAACTTGGTCAGCATTTTAAGTGCAGATAGCGCTATATAAATTCATTACAGTTTTTTGATTTTAAAAATTATAGCATATTATAATTATGTACATGCATTAAAAAAAATTGTTATATTAAAATGTCCAACTAGAGGAAGCTGAGTTCTAAAATTTCAGATCTCTAGTAGGATGTTGGCTAGTTGTTAAAATGGATGAAAAGCAGTTTACGCACGGATAAATTTACGATAAGAGCAAACAAATTTTGTTCAGGTTGTTTGTGCGTAGGATACTTTTTGAGTATATTTGATAATTAGAACATCAAAAATTAATTACTCCGTAAGTAGTTGAGTAAAAAATTAAATAAATTATTCTATTGTTTTAATAAAAAATAAAACCAAGTTTAATATAAATTTTTTTATTTATTTTGTGATGACCCGAGCTATGCAAAACTTTGAATTTTTGCTTTATCCCAAAAATTAATCTAAGTAGCTGGGCATCCATTTTTTTTTTGAACAAGAGACTCTTCTTTGTTTTTAAAATTGTTAATAAAAATTAAAAATGCTCACTTTTGTTACTTTGCTGTGGTATTGAAGCGCACATGGTATCCTGCAGCTGGCCTAACAAATTTGATGCTATGCAGTTTTGCATCAACTAAAATTTCATATCTTCTTCTCTTTTATTATTTTATTTTCACTTACTTTATTTATTAAATTAAAAAAAACAACAAATCAAATTAACTTAATTTATTTTCAATCAATTTTAATTTCATTTAGAATTGCGGGTATAGTATTTCATCCGCTTGACCATTCGACGTCAAGGCCGTAGACCAAGTCTCTTACGACCTACCAGCCGTCCTCTTTCTACGCTCCCCACTTTCTTTTATACAGCAAAACTTAACAAACCATATACAATGTGATTATAAATAAACAAAACAAAATCTAAACTTTAAAATTATTTTACAAAATAAATAAATTATGGTTTCGAAACACGACAATATATTAGTTTACCGAGCCAGAATTGTTCTTTAAAGGTTTCTTACATTTTCTGATTAAATTCTAAAATAATCACAGGTTTGGCTTAAAAGTAAAAAACTTCATATTTATCAAAAATTAAATTCAATATTTTCTGATTAAAACATTGTATTTTATTATACAGGGTGTCCCCGGATATACTTTGCATAACTTAGTTGGCGATAGAGGACACTTTTCCAATAAACATTTTTAACAACATTTTTTTTAAAATTCAAGCCTTCGAGTCTTATTGGCTTCTTCAAAACACATTTTTTTTAAACTCTACCATCACGTGGTCATAGACCAGAAAATATTAATTTTTTGGGTAAAAATGAATTAATGCTTTTTTAAAGAACGTGAAATAATCTACCAACTAAATTTAACTTTTTATTGTCTAAAATTAACGGCTTTCGAGTTATAAATTAAAGTAAAAAAATGTTAAAAATTTAAGATTTCTTTATTTTTTTTTTCAAATTTAATTTTTCTGTGTAGTAAAATTTTTTTAAAAGCCAATCTGTTTCACAAAAAATCAGAAAATAATAAATAAGGCAGCTGTAAAACAAAAAATTAAATAAATATCTTTGCCCAGTGTGAATTATAATATTACAGTAATATTTTTTAGTCAATACATTTATTGCTTAGTCAATTTTTTTATTGTAAAATTTTATGTTTTATAAAAGAAAATTAAGAGATGTAATTAAGAAATATTATAGAAATAGATAGAGAAATTTTCGAGAAGACGAAACAGGAGCTCGTAAAGCTTTAAGGCTGGGGACGAATGTACAAAATATACGCTATATTGACCCTTCGGAGTTTATGGTTTTCTCCCAAACTAAATCATATATAACATTTATACTTTCAACAACTTATAGAAAAAACTGTTAGCTATGTTTTTGTAGGTTCATAATTTAAATTAAACTTTTAATTACATTATGAAATTAAAAACTATAAAAAACAAAAAAAAATTTAAACCAAATTTTTCGCTACAATAACACGCAGATATATGCGAACTTCATCGGCAATTTTTCAAATAGCAACCATTATTTTTCGGTTTGGATAGACAGATAGACTACATTTTTTTGAGTACTAATGTATTAGAAATAACCTGGAAGAGGAAAGTTTTCGAGATAAACAGTCCCAATGTTCCAAAAAAACATTTTCAGATTATTTGAAAATAAAAGACGATTTTGTTTTTATCATGCAATTTATTCAATTTATTTGAATAAAATAAATTTATTCAAATCAACAACGTTATAAATTATTAAAAAATTTGAAAAACCGTCTTATGTTTTCAGCGTTTCCTGAAAAATCATTACAAAATGAAATAATCTAATGTTTTTTTGAAACTTGAAAACTTTCCTCTTCAAAGTTATATTTTTCATACATTCGTACACCGAAAAAAATATACTGTTAATGCAAATAATACTATAAATGCAATGCAATCTAACACAATCAGTTGTAAATATAGTGATAACATCAAATGTAAATCAAATTTACAGGTCAATTATTGTAATAAATAAGTGCAGTAATCAGTACAGCTGATGTACAGCTTACTATAAATTCAAAATAACAAAATATCTAGTTTTTAGGCAATAGTTCCTAAAAGCTAGATAATATTTAGTTATAAAATTCGTAAATTTTGCGTCATAATATGTTTCATAATTACAAAAAATGTTCTTAAAATTATAAGTCAATTGGTCCTGTCGCTTTTCATTGAGTATTAAAAACGTCTTTTCCTTAACATACTTAAAAAATAATAGAATTTACCAAAAATATGTCATGTAGATGTAATATCATATATTTCTGTAATTACTAGGCGCTTTAACAATTTTGGTAGAAATCTTGAGAAATTTTTAATTTCTATTCCGCAATTCTTTTCTTAAAAATCTATTAAATTATTATTGAAGGAGACATATTTTTTAATCTATTCAAAATTAAAGATCAAAGAGTACCGCACAAAAATTTGTTATAATAAATTAAAGCATTTTTTTAACTTGAAAGATTACCCAATAAACCTACGTATTATAAGAGATATAAAATTACAAAAAAAAATTTAACAGATGATCGATGTTTTGGAACATCGATGTGATATTCAAGATGCACAATTAATTTATCTGCCAAATAGTAATATTAATTTAAAATTTTTCTTCGAAGTAATAAAGGTTTTATTGGATAAATTTCTACCCCAAATAAATTAAGTCTTAATGTAATGCAACTTTTGGGTATTTTTAAACAGTTCTATCAATTTAATCTGAAATATAGATTGTCGTTAAATTTTTATGACATTTATCTACTCTTATCTAGAACCATAAATTTAAAAATTCAAAAGTTGTATATTACTTTCTCAGATGTGATTGTTGGTCGAAGTGGTCTGCCTTTGAAAGCGGTTGTCATTAATCTACCACTTATGTTGTAGGATGACACTTACAGCAAAAATTTATTTTCGGAAATTATTTTATAAAAATATTTTTATTCCTTAAAATTTTTTTCCAATAATAATTTATGTAATAGTTAATTAATTATTGTTGTAATTATTGTAATAATTATTATTACATAATTAATCAATATTTTATATTATTCACTGATCTTTCGGATGCATATCCTGTCGATTATAAATTTAATAATAGAAATATGAATATATTATTTATATTGTGATATTGTGAATAATTATTATTTATTTAAATTAGCTACGTTCAGTGCCGGACTGGCTCATCGGTTGATTGGCCAAAAAATTCCAGTTTGGTCTAGTGAAATTGGTGAACTAAAACTTTAAATCAGTTATTATTTATAATAATAGGGTAATATTACATCAGCGGCCTGAAGCTCTTGCTTCATTAGTTTTAAATTTAAATATAGCTATCTTGTAATATATTTATTCGGGATTCTGCTATCTTAGATGATTTTTGAATACCTAGTCTATGCTCGAAGACGTTCACGACGCTCTATTTCAAGATGGTTTTTAAACTACTGCAAAGCAGAACTGTTCGTTTGGTAGCTATTGCCTGGGTAGATGCTCAACTAATATCGAGAGAAGTTATTCCATCTGTAATTTGCTAAATAAAGGAACCAAAATAGACCATATAATGGTGTCCAAGAGAAGAACTTTCAAAGTGTGCGATGCGAGATCATACAGAGGTACAAGCACCGAAACGGATCACAATTTGGTGGTAATGAAAATAGACAAAGCTAAAACGAGAAAAATCTGGACAAAAAGAGAAAGATCAAATGAAAAGGTGGCAATTGAAAAATTAAAAAAAGAACAATATCAGTGAGAATATAAACTAGAACTGCAAACACAAATAGACAACAAAGAGCGAAAAGAAGATATAAACGAAGAATGGATAAACATAAGAGAGAGTATAACGAAAGCAGCGGAGATATCGATCGGATCGAAGAAAAAAGACAAGAGAAAAGAATGGTTTGATAAGAAATGCAGGGAAGAAATAGAAATAAAAAGAAAGGCAAAAATCACATGGATGAGAACGCAAAGTGAAGCTGATAAAGAAGAATATAAAGAAAGAGCAAGAAACGCAGTAAAACTATGCAAAAAAAAGAAAAGACAATGGATGGAAGACGAAATAAAAGAGATTGAGAAGAACCACAGTAATGCGAGAGAACTATACAGAAAAATAAAAAACCAAAGGATAAAAACACAAAAGGAAGTGAGAGTATTGAGAGACAAAAATGGTAACCTACGATACGAAGAACATGAAATAAAAAATAGATGGAAAGAACACTTCAAGGAACTGCTGAATAGCGGTTCAAGCGCAGAGGAAAGAGAAGACATAGAATATGGGATAGCAGAGGAAAGAGTGGAAATTGAAATAGAAAAAGAACCAGAATACCAAAAATTCTACGAGGCAGTAATGAAAATGAAAAATAATAAAGCCCCAGGAACCGATAACATAAATACGGAGCTGTTAAAGAACGGAAGCGAGGATGTAATGAGGTGGATGTACGGCCTCATTGTAGGGGTGTGGAGAAATGAGAGAATGCCAGATCAATGGAAAGAGGCAGGTTTGGTTCCAATATTTAAGAAAGGAGACAGCAGAGAGTGCCTGAATTACAGAGGAATATCACTGCTTAATAATGCATATAAAGTACTGACAAGATTGATACATGTAAGATTGCAAAAATACACGGAAAAACAAATAGGTGACTACCAGCAGGGTTTCAGACCCGGGAGATCAACAAACGACGCTTTATTCATAGTAACGCAAATTATGGAAAAATCACACGAGTTTGATATAGACATTGAGGCTCTGTTTGTTGATTTTAAACAGGACTTTGATCGAATACTCGAGGAGGAAATGAGAAAGTGGGAGATACCAGGAAAAATAATACGTCTGGTACTGATGACACTGAAAGGAACAAGTGCCATAGTGAAAACAAGAGTGGGAGAAACGGAGAATTTTGAATTTAATAGTGGAGTGAGGCAGGGAGATGCGCTGTCGTCTACTTTGTTTAACATATCACTGGAGGGTGTGATAAGAAGAGCAAATTGTAATGGATCAATAATGAAAAATGAAGTACAGATAGTGGCATATGCCGATGACCTTGTTATCATAGCAAGAACTTTCAAAGCCTTAGTGGAAGCCTTCAAAAGTATTGAAAGAGAAGCCCGCAAAGCAGAATTAATGGTAAATGAAGGCAAAACCAAAAAAATGAGATGCAGCAGAAAGAAAAGAAAAGAACTAAAAGTAACAACAATCATGGATTACAAATTTGAAGAAGTCAGAAAATTTAAATACCTCGGAACACAAATAAACGAAACAAATGAAAAAGAAGAAATAATAAAAGATAGAATGATGGCAGGATATAGAGCTTACCACTGCAACCAGAATGTATTGAAAAACAAAAACTTAAGAAGAAACACTAAGATCAAAATTTATAAGACACTGATTAAACCGGTAACGACATATGGACTTGAACTACTCTGCATGACAGAAACGGAGGAGCAAAACCTTAGAGTGTTTGAAAGAAATATTTTGAGAAAAATAATGGACCCTGTAAAGATGGGAGAAGGACAATATAGACGAAGAACGAATGCAGAGATATCAAGTGAAATACGAGAAGCTGATATAGTCAGACATGTGAAAGCACTAAGATTGGGATGGCTGGGACATGTAGAGAGAGCGCAAGTCGAAAGAACAATCATAAAGGTAATGATGTGGAAACCCGACATAAACAGACCGAGAGGGAGACCGAAGAAAACATGGAGAGAGGACGCGATAGAGGATCTGAGGCTAATGGATGTGAAAGACTGGAGAAGTAAAGCAATGAATAGAAAGGTATGGAGAAGAGTAGTGGAAGATGCAAGGACAGATAAGAGGATCTGAGAAATAGTATGGAGTAGAGAAGGAATATGGGGACTAATCCACCCCAACAAATAGGATTTGAAAACATTGGAAAATGTGGCGAAATTCCCCTAGGAATGTAAAGCCAAAAGAAGAAGAATTTGCTAAGATAAACAAATATACAAATTGAAAAGAAAACTTCGTCATTTGTTAGAAAACAAATTATTGAGATGAGAACTGAATTTACCTGGCTTTCCCAAAACTACATACTTTTTTGTAATTGTGATAACAAATTCTCACTTTATTACATCTTTTTACTTTATACAACGTTATACAACGAGGCAAATTATTTCGGTAAGTTGCCATTACCTGCTAAGGGAAGAATAAAGTTCTTACTATGTCCGTAGTCAAATCGGAGATATAGGCTGCCGGAGCCTCTAGAGGTAAAAATAAACTTGTTTACTTCATTTGACCAAGAGTCAATAAAAATCTAAAAAATCTCATTACCCGCCTATAAACTTGCAAATTAATTTGGCTGTTTAGATATCTCAAAGTAATTTGCAGCCGATTATTTTTTTTGAACGTTATATTTTTTAAAAACCTTTACTTCATTTCCGAATGTGTTTCATGGAGAATCGTCTCCGTTGACCAATTGGCAAGCAGAAAAAATCTTTACGCAAAAATTAGACGTTTTCAATCGGAAACCTAGTTCACACAAAAATCTGATGTGGCCATTTACATGATTAACATACTTTTAGAAAAAAAATTAGAATTTTTTTTCGGATTCGAATCATCTTTTATAAAGTTCCTGTGAACCGATTACAATAAGTATTTGTTTAAGTATAGTATGGAAAAAATTAATTATGATTGCATTACAAAAGTTAATATTTAAATTGACCATAGAAATTAACCATACAAACAAGTGCACAATCATAATCAAAAACACATCAAATATAAAATTATATGATATAAACAAAGCTAAAATTAATTAATCTATAAAAACTAAAATTTTTTTTATTGTGTAAATATTATGTTGAATATTCATTGTGTTTCTGCAGAAAATTATAAAATGCAATTGTCATCACTAATCAGAAAGATAACTGAGTTTTAAGTATTTATCTAAATGTTGAAATTTATTTGGAACCAAAGCCGAAGAGCTACTTGATTCCAGAATTGCAGTACTTAAACTCGTCTTTTACCAATGGTGCGAGGTGCGGTGTTTATTAATTAATTTGGGAGAAACTTAGATTTTTTTAATGTTAGTTTTTAATAAGTTTTTTTCATTCTTTCTAAGAATTTAAACTAACAAGGAAGAAATCTCCGTTAGGAGTGTGAAATTAAGTTTATAAGAAAATTTTTGAATTTATATAATTTTGAAACTGTTAATAATAAGGTTGGCAATAAAAGGTGAGCGAAGGAGGCTTTTTCCAAAAATAACCGACGCAGCGGTTGTGTAATTTTGTGAGTCCGTTAAATTTAATTTAGATTTGTAATTGAATTTGGTGAACATTTATGGAATAATATTTGAAAATTTGTCGAAGGAACGACAAAAATGATTGATAAGCCGACCACTGCATATGCCGGTATAGTATAAAATTTTAGCATTATCATTTTGCACATTTAAAAATATAACAAAATTTAAAAATTAAAATTTAAAGAAATATTTTGAAGCTGGATAAATATTTTGAAAATTTGGATCTCAAATTTTATACACCACAATATAATATTATCAGTTATAAAATGAAATTTATTGCTGTTAGTTTTATTTATATAACAAACCCTTACGTGAAAATTTGAAAATTCGTTTTCTTTCTATTTTTGGAGGGCTATTACATCTTCTAAAGTTCTTTATTAGCAGCTATAATAAAATTTGGGTTTCTTATTTTTCAATGCTTTACAATAAATCCAAAACTTATCCAAATCGGTAAGAGAAACCTGGGATTTCTTTCTTGCATGTGATGTTGTAATGTACAATTGGTTAAAAAGGCTTATTCAGTTTTGGAATCCTAGAAAGCGGGTTTCGTAATCTTGAATAATTGTTGCACACAGGACTCGAAATTCGAAAGATTTTCAAGAATTTTTAGAAATTTCTAAATAAGCGTAATTCTAAATATATTAATGTTTTTATAAATTCCATCGATTTTTAAAGAATTATAATGATTTTCAAAAAATTGCAGCGATTTTCAAGAAATTCCAGAATTTCAAAGATTTCTAAAAGTTCCAAAGATTTTTAAAAAATACTAGGAATTCCCAAGAAATTTCAGTGATTTCTAATGAATTTTTAAGATATTTCTTTACTTTATGTAAAACTTTGAGTAAAAGAATATTTTATGGTAAGATTCTTTTACCGTTATAGACGCCTGATTCTGTATATTGCAATAAAATTTTTTTTAAATAAGATTACATATTTTTATGCCTTGTAATATGCGATATTAATGGTGCACTTTATTTAATAAACTATCCAACTGAAATTAAAATCCGCACAGAAACTGATTATAATAGTTATTATTAGATAATTAAATAAATACTTATCTTTATTCAACACGAATAAATTTTTTATGTTTATAAACGAGAATATAAGATTGATTAAAACTGCAAACTGTGACGTGTGAATGCCAATTCGTGACTCACATCCAGTTTGAAATGTTTTTTCCCGCCACAAACTTTATTTATTATTTATTAATTAACAATGTTTAGTGGAGGTCTAATATTTCTGCCATATGAATATACTATAGTACTATACAACAACTAAGTACCTAATTAAAAAACATTTGAAATGAATTCTTATAAAAATGGTAATATAGATAAGCAATTCGTTATACCTATCTCTTGTCACACTTCCAGAGCCAATTGATGGGCAATAGAGCTGATTTCTTTTGTAATGGGTTTTATTAAGTAGTAACATTGAGGATACAAACAATTAAACTAATACCGCATAGCGGAAATGCTATTTGATCATGTACTGGAACTTCATGTAAAGTTTTGAATGGAAATGAAGATCATTTGCTGGTAAACGGTTTATCATAACGATTAAGAGTGATTTTCAATAGATATTATAAGTTTTTGCTATTATTAAAATGTGCACTTACGATATTTTTAAGATTTAAGTTTTTTCGATGGATCATAATCAGGGCTCAGAACTTTATGAGCTAAAAAACAGTGAAATATGTGCATACGTATGCGCTAAAAAATAGTAAAATATGCGGTATAATATGCAGTAAAAATTAGGATAATATTATGCAAAATTTATAAAAAAATTTTGCTTAATCTTAAAATGACAAATAAAGAAAGTTGTAACTGTTAACATATATTGAAGAAACAAAAACAATATTAAAAATAAAGAATAAACTTTGGAAAATCGAAATAGTACATTATGCAACAAGAGGATAAAGTGACCAATTTTTGACCAGAGGGTCAAGGTTTATGTTTGCACGAGGCTTTAGCCGAAGGCAGCAATTACCTTCAGGTTAAAAGTCACTTTATCCCCGAGGAGCATATACTATTTTTTGCAATTGCGAAAGGGAAAGTAGAAACTCCACCAATTCCGAAACTTAAAGCAAAAGTTTTAATTTTTTAAATCAAATTTTTTCTAGTAGTCATGTTACGAGTTTAGTAAAACTTTGTTTAATTTATAAACGATGTTTAAAAACGTAGGTGTTTTTAAATTATTTTAATACCCAGTGGCGTAACTATACCATCTGAGGCCCATGGTAAATTTATTGGATGCCCCCCTCAGTAAAAATCGCCACGTTGTAATTAAATTTTAATAAATCACTTAAGGTAGTATTTTAGTCTGGAAAGTTGAAAAAATCGAAAATTTTTGTTTTTATATTTCGATAGTTTAAATATTCAAGAATATCTCCTTAAAAGAATTTTTTGAAATTCGAATTATTTTAAAAATTATTGCCATTTTAGTGTCGTGACAACTCGACCGGTTTAGATGGAACGAATCTAAGAAAGTATTAAAAATACTCTTTATTGTTTTTCTGTGTTTTTTAAAATTTACTTACTTAAATATTTAATTTGAGGTAGAAGAAGGCCCGATATATGGAGCCGGAATCATTGATTGAAGGAATGGAAGTAATATGAATTGTTCTATCAGTTAGACTGCCTGAAACTTAACTTACATTTTTAATCGTGTTTTTCTCAAAACTCCTTTTTTCGAATCGGTTGACATAAAATCTTAAGTTCTGATTGATCAATTTTTATGAAATTTGGCATGAATTTTTTTTATATATCTCTTTATGGTAGGAACCAACAAAAAATTATAATTTTCAATGTTTAAATTCGGAAAGTTAAAAAATAACTGAAAAAATCAACTTTTTTCTGAATAGCTCCTTTTTCGCGAGAAAATTTGTTTTTTTTCATTTTTGTGCCGATTAAGAAGCTATCTTTCTTTTTTTTTTCAGACGATTAGAAGGGTTGGAATCGTGTCAACCATGAACACGCTCTTATTTTTTCCTCTCTACTTCAACAGCGTGTAACTTTGTGAAATTTATTTATTTTTTATTGAAATTTTTTTTGGGAATTCCTAAAAGATATATAAATCGATGACAAAAAAATGTACGGTCAAAATATTAATTGCTTTTCTTGTATCAACCGTCAAAAAATGTCTGAAATTCGGGCTTCTAGACTAGAATACTGCTTTAAGAATTACTCGACAGTGTTATACCTTCCAATTTAAAAATATTTTATTTTAAAATATTTCCTTGACAAAAATGTTTTTCCCTGACATATTAGCGCTAAAAATTTTAAATTCCATGACTTTTCCAGGTTTTCCATACAAATGGGAATCCTGTTATATAAAATTTATAATTTTTACTAAATGTTAGGTTACTTCTGAGTTTGTGACTTCTCGGGCGGGGCCCGTGGCATATTGCCAGCCCTGCCACCCTATAGTTACGCCACTGTTAATACCAACATACAAATTACTGCTGAACTAGTAAAATTAAACAGTAATTTGTATGGTTGGTATTAAAATAATTTAAAAACACCTATGTTTTTAAACGTTGTTTATGAATTAAACCAAGTTTTACTAAACTCGAAATTAGACTCACACTGTACAAGTGGCCCGAAATCAACAAAATATGCAATTATATGTTCTTAAACCTAAAATATGCGAGTTTGTCTAAAAAGTAACGAAATATGCAAAATTATGCGACAAAAACTTTTATATTTGACATGTAGGAAATATGAAACAAATTTTTGACTAACCACAATTATGCACTTTCCAAACAAATATACAAAAGCCTAAAGTTCCGAGTCCTGGTCATAATAGTATACAAAATACTATACGATATACTTTCGTATAATATGGTTACTGATGGTAGAGTTAGGTATTTTTACAGAATTAAAGAAATACCAAAACTTGAATTTTTTTAACGAATGTTAAAACAAAACTAAACTACCCACCTACTGATGGATAGATATATTTTCAGGAGATTTTTATCTCACGAGACAAAAATCTCTATTTATCACACTATAAAAGTTGTTTTTCTTTCGTGAGATAAATAAACTTTTGAAAGTATCGCATCGTGACGCTTGCCGAAGTAATGTAAGTAATCGTATTATAAATGTTTTTGTTTATTGTTTTTGTTTCGTGAGATAAATCGCCTCGCAAAATTACTCACTTACGCGAGTCCGAAGGCCGAGTCATTTTAAAAAAATGTTGTTAATATGATTAAGAAATGAAACAATGCTGTATGTACGCTACATAATAAATAAAAAAATATTATATAGCAATAAATACAACTAACTGGGTAGCGGGTAGATCGGTAAAAATTTAAATTACACGCTGCTAATTAATTACGTTCTAACTTAATTAGCATTTAATATCTTATTAAGTATGACATAAATTTTTATATTTTTCGCAACACATTGATTTCTTATAAAGTTGGTATAAAATTAAACACAAAACAAGTTTATTATGTTACAGTACTCATTAATCAGTATAAAAATACTTCAAAAGGATGGTGGTACTTAAATAGGCATGAACAATTTGTCAGTCAACAACTTAATTTTTCTTATATTCTAAACGTTTTATTTACTTTGTCGTCAAAAATATATTTAATTCAGTTTATTTATTTTAAACTTCTGTCTAAATTGATCACATCGAAGCTTTTTCCATGCAAATTATTATCCAATCTTAGAACAAGTTTTATAAAAAATGTGTGTAGGACAAGCGACAAAAAATATTACACCTTAATGACATTTATAGATTAATTTTAATATTTTTTATTGTTACAGAATTCTTTTTGGGAGTGTCTTAATGCTACTTTTAAAGGTATGTTTATTAGTTTTCCATGCTCTAATTTTTTATTTAACTTTCTATTACAAATAATATATTTTTACAATATTTTAATTAATAATTTGAACAAACACCGTGTTTCAGAATAATTGGTTCACCTTAAATTAAATTTTTAATTTTTTTAAATTATAAGATAACCATTTTTTAAGGTACTTCTAAACTTTTTTGGAGTATACTAAAATAATTTAGCCTGACAAAAAAATAAATAAAATTTTCATAATTGTTCAGGCAAAAATTTTGGTAATGTCGAAGCAGATCCGGATTGTTTTTAAATTTTAACACTCCAGCAAATTATTTTGCAGTAATGAAATTTAAGTTCAGATTCAAGTTGTTTATAAATATTGCCGAGTGTACATATTATGTGTACTCACAATGATTGCAAATGCAGGTAGTTGATCAGATTGCAAGAACAATGGTGGTGTATGTATGTATATGACCATATAATATATAATATAGTACCTACATTAAGCAACGGTATAGTAGCAGTCGTGATCACCTTTTGGCCTTTTGTGTGACAAAGCAAGAGGTGTCATACGTGGTTATTCCTTTTTTACCCTACCTGAAACTTCACGTTTTTCTATACGATCAAAGATCATTGTCCTTGTAGGTGGAGATTCGATTGTTACGAATATCTACTGGTATTGTTTGTTGGAAGGCAAAAATGAAATATGATTGCTTCTAAATCAGATGTCCATAAATTACATTATCTATTCTTCATTTTTCCCTGCATTTTTATTCAATCAAAATTAATTAGTATATTTTTAGAAATATCCCGAGGTGAATCCTGGGTGGGACGTGTCTGTTGTCCGTTGCCTCAAAGCGAAACATGTAAAAGAGCTTGCGTGACTGCAACTTCTCAATATGATTTATATCAAGGATGTCGCCAAAGTGACGAAATATCATTTTTTAGCTGCGTAGACCGGCAAAGCGAAGGCGAAAATTGTTGCTCGCACGCTAGAACTGAAGATTGCAAAAACATTTGTACCGATATTTTTAAAAGCGATGCGACACCGTCTAAAAACCAAAGAAAATTAATCATGGATTATTGTGAATTTTCAAGTCCTCGAGTTTTGAACTGCATTCAAAATTTTACCAAAGTTACTCCAGCCACGAATCTGCAAAAACGTAGGTCGACTTCTACAAAGGAGATTTTAAATAATCATATTTGTTTTATTAATTTTACAGATTTGCATTGTTGCGATAAATCGAATAAAATAAAATGCAGAGAATCTTGTAAGAGCGCACTTCTTACAAGTAGTACCCACCAAGAAGCCATCGATAGTCTCGAACATGGAGGTTGCGGACTTCCTCTGCTGCAGGTAACGAAATAAAATTGACTTAGTCTTTTTCTAATCGCTCTTTTTGTTTAGGATCAATTTTGGCAATGCTTTTTTAAAATTGAAGAATCAATAACAACTTCGGTGGAAGTGTCAAGAATCGAAAAAGTTGGAATGGACTCTGCCAAATGGCATTGCTGTCAGCGAGCATCGAGCGCACAATGTAAACGACTATGTTCCAAAACGTTCAGGAAAGATTGGTCAACTTCTTGGGATCAATTTCATTACAAGTGTTTAAGTCAGATTTCCGAAGAAAAGTTAAGGAGTTGTATAGACGAAATAGAAGAACCCTGCGAATTGGGATGCGACGGTCTTAGTTTTTGCACGAATTTTAACAACCGTCCCACAGAGTTATTTCGTTCTTGTACCATACAAGCGGACGAAGCTGCTAGAAATGACGTCACTTTGTGGCAAACTCAGAATGATCTCAGTCTTCCAGGTCTTAATCTTCCGTTACGAAATATATCCGAATGCTCACCCAATACATGGAAAGCCGTTGCTTGTACATTACAAATTAAACCATGTTCCAGACACTCACATACAAATCAAATTTGTCGAGATGTTTGTTTAAATATTCTTTCCTTGTGCGTTGATTGGAACCGAGTTCCTATACAACATACACCGGAGTCGATATGCGCTACGTTATCTCCAGAAAATCCGGAAGTTTCTTGTATTTCGCTGGAAAACTATCTCCTTCCAGCAGATAACCCTTATCAGTTTACTAGTGGACAAGTAACTTCGCCTTGCAAGGGAGGTCCTTGCGAAAAAAATAACATATGCACCATTAACAGAAATCATGTGTCTGGATATTCACGCGTTCCTTATAAATGCTCACCCGGATGTAAGTTAGGAGAAGTTTCTGATTACTTGGTACCACATGGCACTTTTGTGAGAATTCCAATGCCCAATAATCCGAAAGGGTGCTTACAAATTTGTAAATGCGTTGTCGGACAAATCAAAGATTGTCAGCCATTGCCTTGCGTACCCCTAAAGCCTTGTTTGATTGGAAGTGGCGAATATAAAGAACACGGGTCCGTATATCAGGTGGAATGTAATACTTGCACTTGTTTTGCCGAAGAAAACATATGTTCAAAAAAACAATGCGAAAGTTCTACCCTTATCGGAAAAGACATCGCTTATACAACTTTACCGTGCAATTGTCCTCTACATTACGCACCCGTGTGCGGTCGTAACGGCAACACTTACGCTTCTTCCTGTTTGGCTAAGTAAGGCATTGAAATTTTAAAAATGGGAGTAAAATTTAATTTTTTAATTTTTTGTAGGTGTGCAGGTTTGAACGATTCCGACATTGAGTATGGGGCATGTGTCGATCCTTGCAAAAGTAATCCTTGTGCTATAGGACATAAGTGTGTTCCCAATTCTCAAGTATGTTTATCGTTGACTCAGAAGCCATGTGTGCAATATCAATGCAGTGAGTACCTAATATTTTATCTAACACTAATTGTTTCTATACTAACACATTTGAAGTTTGCCGACACAATTTGTGAGGGTATTTTGCGGCTCAAATAGAAAAGAAGTTTATAAACATAAAATTAGGAAACATTATTTAAGTTAACGATTTGGCAAGCTAATATTTTCTTTTACGTTAATTGCATGTAACTGTTTCGGCATGTAGCTACTAAATTTTCAACTAATAAATAATAATTAGTAATTTATATTTTACCGAGCGACTTTCTTTAAATACCGACTTTGTTTTTTAGTAAATGGAACGATCGATTGTAACGATATGCCAAGAGATCCAGTTTGCGATATAGAAAATCGGGAACATGCCAACATTTGCTTTTTGGCACACAGCAACGCAAAACTTGCGTATTGGGGTTCTTGCTTGATCAACTGCAAACATATAGGAAAAGTGTGCGGAATGAACGGGAAAACTTACATATCGGAATGTGCCGCTTTGGCGGACTTTGTCGGAGTGGACTACAATGGTCCTTGCGTAACGGTAGGGCTAATTACGGAAAAAAATATTAAACAATGCTCCAGCGTTAAATGCTCTCCGTTGCCGGATAAGAATTGTATGGGAGTAACTCCACCTGGCGCTTGTTGTCCCGTATGTGGTGGAGCTGTAAAGCTTTTATATTCTTCGCGACAGATCGATCGAGCATTGTATGCTCTACAAAACAAATCTGCTGAGCCGGTTTCGCTAAAAGGTCTATTGAAAGCTTTACAAAGACACATACAGGTGGCACAGTGTACACTTAAAGGATTTTTAAGTATAGAAGCTAATATTTTTATTATAGTACAAACAACCGAAAAGTACCCTTCGGAATTACAATTAGAAGCTTGCGTAAGAGAAGCTGAAAAAATATCCAGCTTAATTAAACAACAAAGCGCTAAAATTGCCAGCGAACTTAGCTTAAGCTGCTTAACCACTGCCATCACTGTACATTCGCATTCTTCAGTTTATTCGTTTAAACAATACAATGCTGCCGTAAGCATTCGATTAATTACAAATGTTAGCTACTTTTTAAATTTTGTAGTTCTGTGGCTTATTATATCGTAATTTAAATTCGACTGGAATAATTTTATTACAATTTATGAGACTGAAAGAGTAATATTTATTAAAAATTTATATTTGTGCTATTGTTTGTTTATTACTGCCAAATATCTAAAATAGTTGTACATAATAAATATAAAATATAGTATATTACATATCTGTCGATTGCAAAGGTCAGTTAAAATATTTAATAACAATGAGCTGTGATAATTTTACTTTTTTAGTAATAGTATGTCCCACAAAAATACGATTTCTTTGTTACTGCTAGATTAATAAAATCAAATAATTTTTAAAGTAATTGTAAATTGGTAAAAATATCTTATGGAGTAGTAAAAAAGTTAAAAAGTGTAATAAGACGTATTTATAAACAATGCAACTTTTACCAAAGATGAAAAATACCCCGAGGAAGTCAAATGCTGTACAAAAACGCAAAATATTTTTAATGTATAAAAATTATGTTTAATACTTTTGTATTTATGTAAATTGTAGTATATTGTATGTTTTACAAGTTAAATTATATTGTAATTACTGTTTTATAAAATATTAGGATGAATGATTAAAAACGCGTTATTCAGTAAACTTTTAATGAGAAAATAATAAATTTTTATTTACACATTTCAAGTGTTAATAATCAATCCTATTTTACTAGTCTGAATAAATTCTGTAAATATTTAACTATATTAAAGTTTAAATAATCAAATATTGTTTGTTTTATTTTCACCGCTTCTGTATATGTACATAAATTTCTAATGGTCTAGTTAAATTAAATTATAAATCTCATAATATGAAAATGATTATAATTGATCCTACAGCCAAATTATGACTACCAAACATCTGACGTTTGGGTCTTTCATTACCTAAGCAACTTGGCCTCTAATAGTCTGAATTTTAAAATTTTTAACGTTGTTCTAGAGCAGCGGTTCCCAATTAGTTTTGACCGCGGAACCCTTGGGCAATGTAAAAAATTTGGCGGAACCCCAAGCCGATTTGTTTACTGCATACAAGGTTGTGTATGCACCCCCCCCCCGCAGTGACCAAGTTAATCCAAGTATAAAAATTATTTATTATAGAATTATAAATTATTACAATTATTATTAGTGAGAAGTATGACATTTTGTTTTCTCCTGACAAATACTTTTAATATTTGGATTAATTTCTGAAAGCTGGATTCTCATATCAGGAACTGCGTCAAGTCGATTTCGATACTTTGTTTTTGTTCCTAAATATAATGATATAGCAAAATACGGTTTGCACGTTTGGACAACTCCGGATATTCCTCGCGCAATTCATTCCAAAATACGCCAAGCGGAACCTCTTTAAATTTACTTTGCAATTGGAAATCGCACCTAATTTTAATTGGGTTTTTGAAATCTACAGCAGAAAATTCGACTGGACGGGACGTTGGCATTTCATGATAGATTGCCATTGGATGGAATGGAAAAAAGTTAAAAAATATATTTTAAGCGGCAAAATTTATTTTTACGTCATTTTGAAATTCTTTTTGGCGAAACCCTTGGATTTTTTTGCGGAACCCCAAGTGTTCCGCGGAACCCTATTTGGGAACCGCTGTTCTAGAGTGTACTAAAATTTAGCCGGTGTTAAGATTAAGTTACGGTTCTTAATTTCTGTAAAAAATAAAAAAAACGAATTTTGCGCTAGCCTTTTTTTTATATACCAGATTCTGATAGTTTTGAATCCTGAAGTGCAATAAATTAAAGGATTTTTAAATATAAAAATTTAACTCTTGAATCTTCCACTTTAAAATCAAAAAAAGAGGTCCGTGTAATCTCCGCATATTCAATAAGTAAAAAAAACGAAACTGTAGACTCCGCTTCGAGCAAAAATGTGAACAATAATCTCATATGTAATGTCCGCAAATGTTGGAACGGTACGAATAAAGTTTACATGCGAAGGACTAAAGGATTTATTTAAGGAAGGATTAACGAATAAACGTATATTTAATAACGAAATTTTAAAAAAAGTATCGTGTAACAGTAACCTACCGACCGATTCCTGTTTTTAAATTAATCTTACTTTTTTAGGTCGACCTACATACATTAGACAAAATTATTGAATATATTAAAATTAGAAATTTTATTAAAAATAAAAACAAAGAATTACTAGAAAAAGCCATGAGCGTCCTTAGGAGTTATTTAAAAGAGACACGGAGGGATAAAAACGCGGGTCTAGGACTTTTCGGCGCAGCCGGTTTGGCGTAGCCGGTTCGGTGCAACCAGTCCGGTGTAAAGACAATTTGGTGCAAGGAAACTCGACGCAAGGTCGATTCGGCGTTACCCGTTTCGGCGCACATTTGGCCAAAGCGCCAAATGACTTGAAAGTGTAGAAAAAGTGTTAGCATTTGTATATTTACAAAAAATTTGTTGGTACAATTATGAAGTGTTATGTTACTATAGTATTAATAAATTAATTTTTTAATTTGTGATATATTATAATTAAATTCAATAATCTTAGATTGACGTTAACCTACGTTGAAAGTTTAATAATAAAAACATTATTCAAAATTGTTTAATTAACTTGTTCAATCTAAGCTTATTGAATTTAATTATAGTATTAATAATTTTACTATAATACTACTCGTATATTAGTAAAATAACATTTCAAGTTATTTTAATTATTATTCTGTGAGCGTGACATATAATAATGCAATACAAAATGAAATAAAAAATATTTTTCGCCGAATCGTCTTGTCTCCGAACAGTTTCGCGCCGAAACGAGTTACGCTAAATCGACCTTGAGTCGAATTTTCTTGCACCGAATTATCTTTGCACCGAACTTGGCTGCACCAAACCGGCTGCGGCAAACCGGCGGCGTCGAAAAGTCCAATTCTCTAAAAACGCGCCGCAGGTGAAACTTATTTATTAACAAATGAGGTACCGCGGAAGGAGACTGTTTTACTAAATCTAACCGCAATATTTTGTTATTGTAGTACTTGAGTAATTGTTTGTTAATAATGTTTTGTTTGTTTTTAGAAAAACTGTTTTGTAAGGATGTCTTTGCAGTACCGTTTAAAGCAACGTAAATTTTGTTTTGTTTTTGTGTAAGAAAACGCAGAAACTGGTAGATATTGGAATATGAAGAATTAAAGTTGATCATATCAAATTTTTAGCATAAACCAAAAAATGCACAAACACTTTTTCAAAACTAAAATGTTTAAGTTATCACAATATATAAATACACCGTATGTATTGATATGATATTTTATAGAAATTTTTTATTACACACTTGTTCTTACTCGGGTAACCCTGGTGTGAGGGAGCAGTTGATAATTTTTCAAAGGTCGAAGGGTTCTTAGCGTCTTCAAAATATAAAAATAAAAAAACTTTTCTTGTCCAAACAAATTAAATAAACCTACAAAATTTAATTAAACGCATTCAAATTCAAATTAAATTTAACGTAAAACTTTCAAATATTTTAAAAGGGATTGAAGTTTGGATTTTAGCTTATCCAAATCGCCTGCTTATCAATATCAACATTCGTTCCTATGAATGTAATAAATTTTAATTTTCCAATTTTTAATAATTCAAACTTAATTTATGATTTTCGTTGTTCTCTTTCCAATTCCATCAAACCAATCAAATCTACTATCGCTCAGTAGCCACTCAATATAAAAAATATCCAAATTTGAGAATTTCAAAAAATATACTTCTAAAAAGGCGAAATAATGCATTCGCATCCAATTGACTTTATTTAAATTAAAACCAATGGCTCACAACTTCAAAAAATCACAAATCTCAAAAATAAATTACAGAGCCAAAAATCAACGACCAGCTTGATCGGCCATCTTGGCAAAATAGCCTCTCTCTTCCTCTCTTTTTTCCCTACCTTGCACTCTTTCAAAACTACCAAATCAAAATCATAATTTACAAAATTTTACCAAAAGAGTACAGGGTGGGTTCAAATATTTGGTAACACGACAGTATATTATCGCAAACGTTTTCACCATACTATGGCATCATCAGGCGATGAACTAGCTCTTTTAGTTTATGCTAAAAATTTGATATGATTAATATCGAGTTACATTACCTAAACCACTTATCTATTGATTAATTAAAGTTGAGTTTAATGCGGCATAGAATAATGCACAGCGTTGTTTGTAAATATCAAATCCGCAGATAGCTTATCCCATACTCTGGGAGGAAACACAACTTGTTTAGCTACATAATAAGTAAAGAAAGAATTACAAAAGCGATAAACATTCGCATTAATAGATTTTATTTGAATAAAATCATTATGGGTTTTCAAAACGTCTTCCGCTTAAAAGAAAACAGTAATGCACCCTCCGAATCTAAATTTGTATAATCTGAAGTCAATCTGTTTTTTTAGAGAGCACAGTACCACGCTTGATCAAGATGAAATCTATAACCATCCACGGATGCTTCTGGCCATTGCTTATCAATAATTAAGTTGTTTACACTTCTACGATGATTTAAATATTTTTGGTGATTTGATTCTAATGCATTTTTTATCCCAAAATAAATCTTATCAAAATTAATGGAGATAAATTTTTTCGTAAAGGTATCAAAAAAATGTTATTCTAGTTCCTCTAGTTTTCGAGATATCCTACTTTATAGCACCTAGATTTATATCGACTTTTGCCCGAAAAAAACTTGGTTTCCAAGAGTTTCTCTTTTGTTTAAGTCATGCAACTTTTACCACTTTTACTATGAGACGAACAAACGAAAACTGAAAACTAATAAAAAAAATAATATTTTCTTAATATCCATACCAAGAATTTAATTTTTCTTAATTTTAATAAGACTTATTTTGGGTATGGAATGTACAGGAAATGGCTAATTAAAATTTTTCTGCAAAATTTGAGAAATTTCTGTTTCTGTTTTAAAAATCTGTTATTCTGATTTTAGTTAAAGGTTTAAGCAAAGGTTTAAAAACATTTCTGAGGGATGCCCGAACTTGAAAGTCACTGCACTAGAAAGACGAGGTCTGTGGACTCACGCACTTGGTAAATACATAACTTGAAGAACTCTCGAAGTCGAAAAGTGCGGGCCTAGAATGGCAGGAATCTATTTTTAAGTAAAATTCTGTTGTAATTAACAAAATCCAATTTAAATAAATTTATGGTATAATCTTAACAGTTGCATACCTTACATGCAACTGCGGCCGGCTCCGCTCATTAAAACACTTCGCTGCAACTATTTATGTCGTATACACGTACTGTTAAGCATCGACCACTTCGTGCGACTATATGTTTCTTATGTGAAAAATGAAAAACTTTCATTTTTCCTACTTACACATTAATGGTTTAGGACTACTCCGACAAAACATACTTTGCATATCTCCAGACGATTCAAAACGTAGGAATAAGGCGAGTTCTGAGTGCTCCATTATTCGCCACCAACGTGAAGGTGCAGGAGGACTTCGTGGAGTCCGTCGAGAAGATTGGTACTTACCATTTTGAAATTTTTTTATGGTATCAGAGGTCTAGGTCAATCCCTCAGGTCCAAGCACTTTAACTCTAATTCCCGACCATCGCACGTTTCTCCTTCAATCAAATTCATCACATTGGAAATCCTCAGATGGAAAAAAGAAGAAAAACCAATACAAAGATTGTGAAGGGCAGGTGAAGGAATACTCATGCACCCTGCCGCGTACACGCGCACAGAAAAACTGAAAACCACATGGTTAAAAATCATATTACTATTTTGAATTTTTGTTTTTGTTTATAGTTGTATAACAATTTTTTTCTTATGGAAGTTCATCCACAGTTTAATCTCTCGATTTTAATATCATCTATCAAATTATATAACAATTTTAGCGACAGATGAAAACCTGTGGGCTCCGTTAAAGTACTATACCCGGTGGTTTCTTTATATTTGTGGATAATTTTATAGATATATGTATAGCAAGAAAGATACTTTACGAGCGTAAAATTAAAATCAGATGAAATCTGCAGTTTTGATGAAGACGTACATTTGTTTAATAAAACTTAATAACTATGGTTTAACAGATTTCGGGGATAGCTCTCACTCCAATTGCCACAATTTTTGATAATAGAATGGAATGGTGGTCAATGGAATTTTTTCATCTAATACCAAGTGAATATATGCAATTAATATACTACATAATATGTTTTGAGTTCATGTAGTTAATAAATTCATTGCAAAAAACAAGATATGTTTTCGATCCTTTAGACTTAATCGTGGTTTACTATTTTTAAAATATTTAGTTCAAACTGAAACGCGTGCGAACTGCGAAACTTTGCACAGATTAGCGCAGCAGTCTTAATGCAGAATTTGAAACTTTTTCGTTTAAACAGCACGTGAAAACGTACGCGAATGTTGCAGAAACGTTGCAGTAACATTGCAGTTTTGACGGCATTTCAGGTTGCAACTGCAACGTTGCTACAACGTTTGCAAACGTTTTGCGCGAATTCACGCGGCAGTCTGTATGCACCTTTAGTTTAGCTAACTGACTACATAATAATAACGATTTAAACAAAATTGAATAAAGTAATTTGTAACTAGATAGCTTTAGTTAAAAAAAGAAATTTGCTTTACTCAAATTTAGTAATTAATTATTATATAAAAATAAATTTTAATTGAATGAAAAGTATGTTATTTAAGTATGTATAATAGTTCTGAAGTAAAGATTATGAATAAATACATGAAAAGTGATTAAGAGGTAGAAGCTAGATGAAACGAACTAAGATAACAAAAATTTAATTAATAATTGAATAAGATATTGTAGAGGAAGAATTTAAATTGCATTTAATTAAAGAGATTACAATATTAATCGCAAAAATATAAAGGAAAGTTTTCACTTATATAAAGTTGCGCAATAACTGATGAATCACTTTAAATTATAAAAGTTTATGTATTGAATTAACAATTTTATTACAATTGAATTTTTATAAATTTTTCCAAGGGCGTAATTATAATACTTTAGCAATATGCATATATATTGCAATGACCCCGCTACGTTAGCGCGTGCTTACCGTGCTTTCTATTAGAATCCTTGGGACCGATGCTTATAAAAAATTCTTTTAATTTAAAAGATTAAAATTACCGGGAATGTTCTTGTTGGCGATGATAAAATGAAATATTAGACGGAAAAATTTGGTAACTTGGATTTATTTAACTTTCTAGAAGCTTTCTAATTGTAGGTTTTAATGTGGTGTGATGGGAGTACTTATATCAACTAATCATATTACAAATGTCCGAAATGAAATAAATTGAAATATAAAAACTTAATAACAAATTTGCAAAATCCTTTAGTCTTCGAGTTGATCTTGGATTCGATGCTCACAAACTAAGAACGCATGTTCTTTCAAAATGTTTTCTTACTTCTGGAACAAATGTTGGAACATCGTCTTTACATTCTGGTAACACTTGAATTGATTTAAAATAATTAAACTTTTGAAAGAGTAAATTATTTTGCGACTTTTCATGATAATACATTGATACACACAATCCATCTCTATTATTAGACTATTATTGACGAAAATGAATTAACTAGAAGTAGATTGAATTGATTGTCAAATGTCACCATCAGTTGAGCTAAAAGTAGTTTGCGAAAAATTTCGAAACAGTTTAAATAAAATTAATTTTGATGATTTTCAAAACATAAGAAAGTAGCACATAATTAACCACTGAAATACAATCATGGTAAATAATTCTGGGAAAAATTAGTACAATAATCGATAATTTTGTTATTATAATGTGACGCTTTTGGATGAACTACATGACGTAAATTGAAAACGTATGAAAATAAGCCGATTAACACTGGAATCATTTAACAATAGCAAAGCTCGAAAGAAAATACCAAATAAAAATAAATACCTAATTATTCTTTATTTGTTTTCAGATAAATATTTTTTTTTTAAATTTTAGGTATGCCTACTCTAATTTCAACTATACAACGATAATTCCAATCTACGATTTTTTCAAACGACAGCGATGCCTAAATGTAAATATTTACAACCTCTTCATGCAACGTGATGATTATGTACTGCTGACGCACTATAATATGGGCAATCTATACAACTTATACTGTAATCAGCATTGACTCTGAACAGCTTCATCAATACACATTACGAATCCCTCGCAGTGTTATTCCGACCTACAAGTAGGGATAAACTACCCAAGATAAAATTGTAAGTAAACAATTTTACTTATCGAGTAGATGTTCATTCGATAGTTTGACGTGTGGTTCTAACCACGGCAACAAAAATTTAGCACTATACTAAAGACCAAACTAGAATTAACGTCTAACTTCGATCTTATTATAATCGAGTTAATTTGACATTTAATTTTGCCTCGCGGCTCGTTCTTAAATCTATTCGTTCAGTAATATTGTTTTTCTCAATAATTACGTAAACTACTATTGATATTGTAATACTGATCTAAATATAAATTTTTTACTCAGGTTTAGTCCTAATTGTTATATACTAAAAAAATTAATTAAGTATCATTTATTTGGGATTTATGAGCAAGGCAACAACCGCTACAAAATAAAATATTATCTAGATTGGATTATTTTTTTCTCTCTACAAAACTCTTATATTTCAACTGGCAATAACGCCCAAGTTTTTATATTTGACATCCGATCTTTGACTTTTGGCCATCTAAAACTTGAATCTGAAGATTCCAATTATATTTTACTTTGCGTTACGTTACATTTAACAAAATTGTAGTCAGCGCAAATCTAGAAAGAATTTTTTAATTTATTAAGAGATGTTTAAATTCTTCTGCAGTGTTCGCTTTTTAAAATTTAATAAAACTAAAAGAGGAAAATAGAGTAAATAATAAAAACGAGTAGCGCACGTAAACTCGTAAACAATTTTTGTCTTTCAGATTCTCTTTTAAATAGGGCAATGAAAAATATAAAGGCAGATTGTATTAATTTCCTTTCGAAAATTGCTATGTACTATTTATTAGAATCACTTAGCGCGTCTTGAAAATAAAAATAATTTCATTTTAATTTTTCCGCTTTTTTCTATAAAAGCAATATCGTTCAAGAAAAAAAACTTCTGCTTTACTACTTAACTTTTCAATTTTCGTTACATGAGTTTTTGCCTAATAAAAATGTGATGGCGTTAATTAAAAAAAAGGTGCAAAATTTCCAATTTCTTATAATTATTTATGTAAAAAGTTCCAAAATATTAACTTTTAAATAAAATTCGAGTAGATTTTTGAGAACTAATTAATGTTATTTATTATTCTTGATACAGCATTTAAAAGCTGTTATCTTTAGAAAACTTGGTTATTGATTAATTGCTCGGAGCGGTTGATAATATAATTTTAATTTTCAACTGTATTTATGTTCCATTATATTTTCTTAAATTAGATAATCATAATAATTGTAATCACTTGATTTTTAGAACCACGATAATTTTATTAACTAATGAACGGTTTTTAAAATTTTGTGGAACAGCGCATCTACGTAGATACTTGTATATATAGAATATAATATAGAGAGGATCTGGTAACGTGCGTGGGGTGGATTTTCACTGTACTTCGAAATGCTGTAACGTGTCGTTATTTCTTCGTACACTAAGAATTTCCCACGTCTGAAAATCTAATACAGATTTTTTAATTTCTATTTTTTACTTTGGGTAAGTAAAATTCAAATTTTCAAATGCTGAATTTATAGTTAACCTGCAATTAGCAATATAAATGTAAATTAAATTCTAACTTGAAATAAAAGTTAAAAGTGAAATAAAAGTTAATTTAACTTTCGCTTAAAATTTTTCTTGAACGTAATTAAAAGGTATTGATAAGCTGAAAAACATTTTTTTCTTTCATAAATGTTATAGTTTGACAATAATAGTACTATTTATTATTAAGTTAAGTAAAATACAATAAATTGTTATTTTAACTTGAATTGTTATTCTAATTTGATATACAAAACAGTAAATTACTTAACACTTACAATTAGGCATTTATAAATTATTATAATGTCTGAAGCTTGACGTAAAACAGATCTTCTGCTTATTCGTTAATTTTTGTGTAATATCTAGAAATTAAATTTATTTCTCTGGTAATTAATAAAATATTTATTATTCATACTATGTCATCCAATTACCAAATAATTTATTTTGATGATATAAAATGTGACTCTTCGGTCTTTTCGGAATTCTATAACCAATGGTAGTTTTATTATCAAGTATAAAATTTAAATTGAGAACTTTTCAAAATTTTTCCTTTGATCGTAACATTTTCTAGTGTCCTAGTATGTGGTATTCCGTTTCAAAAGCCACGTCAATTTTATCTTCCTTTCAGTTTTTCTCGTTTTTTTCGAAATTTTAACTTTTAGAATTCTGTTTTTTTGAATTTTTTTTCGAATCGTAATGGAACACAAAAAACTTGATTGCTTCGGTGATTTGTAATTATTGAAAAACCATGCGTAGGCTTAACTTGATAACATAATTTTTTATATAAGAAAATTATTTAATTCTAGTCATTGCAATTTTTTGATCGAGTAAGTTTATTAGTTTAGAATTAATTAGATACTTTAAACCGAAAATGAAACTCCTAATTTCTTTAATGGAACCCTTAAATATTTTTAATGAGTTGTCGATAAACTTGTAAACGGCAATATAAATTGATTTTAATGTAATTAGTTAATTAGCAAATTAAATTTATAATTAATTACATACATAAATAAGATAATTGCTAGCAAGGCGAGACTCGTGTATTTTCTTATAAAAATAAAACAAAACTTTTCTAGTAAAAATTGAAATATTAATTTCCATTATTGATTGCAGTGGACCCATAACCGGTATTGTATCTACATTTATTTATTTTTTTGGCAGAAAATAAACAATGAAAATTAAATGCCGTGTTATCTAATTTAATTCAAATTATTGAAAAATATATCCGTACTTTTTATTAGAAGAGAAGTTATTTTGCTTCGAATAAAACACGCGGTTTTCGTAGTAATTCTATAACAATTAAGGTTTTTTTATTTTGGGGGGCCTCCCGATTACAAATATCCGGTTGGTGACAAAACGTCCTCAGAAGAATTTGCAGAATTAGATAGATAACACTAAAAAATCGACTAAACTATGCGCGAATTTCATATTGTGGTGTTTCAAAATGATTGCGACTCATCCTATGCATTTTGGTGAAATTTTAACTTTAATAATGAAGTTGTAAGATTGTAGGATTTGCTAGGTGGGGATCAAGAGACGAAATTCGTGGCTTTTCGTGCCAACTATGGCCGACAGGGGGTACGAAATTTTTGTATGCCCGCTGAGTTTTGATATTATTTTGAGAATTTGTAAGTAATATTTTAATTTGATTGATTTAAATAAAGTGATTTTATGCGAATGCATTACTGCACCTTTTTGGATGATTAATTTTTGAGATTTTGATAATTTGGATAATTTTTATGAGCGGCTACCGAACAGTAGTAGATTTGATTGATTTGGTTAATTTGAAGAGAGCAGTTAAAATTATTAATTTTGATTTAAAAATTGAAATTGGACGTGAATTATTTTAAAATTGGAAAGTTAAAAGTTGCACTTGTACGAGCGCGTAGCAGCTGGTGATAACAAGGCGTTTTGGATACGCATAAAATTAAACGTATAAGCCTAGTAAAATTTTACATTGCATTGAATAATTTAAATTTGGATAATTAATTTTGGAATATTAATTTTTTGGAAAAGAGTTTTTTTATTTTATTTATCATTTTAAAAAGAAGAAAGCAGATAAATACACAGGAACCGACTACTGAGCGTCTTTTTCTTGTTCTCCACTGAGAAAAGCTAGCCGGGTAAATAAAAGATTGTGAAGGATAGGTAAATTTACAAAATCCCACAACAATATATTGATCAATTTAGGAAATAATCGATTATAAAGTTCCGTTTTTCACATAAGAAACATTCTGCTGATAGTGCGTGTACAAGACGTAAATAGTTGCTGCAAGGTGTTTTAATGAGCGAAGCAGGCCGCAGTTGATTTCTAGTTGTGTAACAAAAATTATAAATTTATTTTAAATTGAATTTTGTTAATTATTTCCGAATTTAACTTAATGAAAAAGAGGCATTTCGATCTCGTTTTAGCGGTATCAGGGATATTTTTAATGAGTGTGTAGACTTTGGAGATCCTATCTTTCTAGATTGGCATTTTTTTACCCGAATTTTTAAATGTTTTATAAATTTTAATGTTTACATTATTTATAATTTATGTTTTTACTACCATAATTTTATTAGAAAATCTTTATTTTTGTGGGAGTATTTTGGAATCTATTCTCTTCGGTTGTACCTTAAGCATTTCAGTTCTGCTAATTACGCGACAGACTCTTGGCAAGTTACTATTTGGTAAAAGCGCATCCAGACTGCCGTTTTGATTTGTGCAATGCGTTTGCGAATGTATTTCGCGTACAAACAAAGCGCAAAGTGGTAAATTTTTGAGCTTAATGCTGTCTAAATTGTAACATTGCAGCAATATTTGTGAAAGGTTTGCGGATCGGCTCGGCAATCTGGATGCACCGTAACATTCAACTTGAATTCAATTTCATTAGTAAAAATACGGAATGAAGGAGCAAGTCGGCACAATAGCCATCAAATTCTGATATTTTAAGGCAGTATTCTAGTCTAGAAAACTAAAAAAATCGAAAATTTTTGTTTTTATATTTCGATAGTTTAGATATTCAAGAATATCTCCTTAAAAGGATTTTTTGAAATTCGAATTATCTTAAAAGTTATAGCCACTTTAGTGTCGTGGTAATTCGACCGGTTTAGACGGAACGATTCTAAAAAAACGATTTTTTTTTGGGTTTTTTAAATTTTACATATTTAAATATTCAATTTGAGCTAGTAGCAGGCTCGATGTATGCAGCAGGAATCAACGATTAATAATATGTAAGTATGCCGTACGATTCTATGAGTAAACTTGCCGGAAACTTGTCTCAAATCTTAAAACGCGTTTATCTCAAAACTACATTTTTCGAGTTGGCGTGCACGATATCTCAAGTTCTAATGAACAGATTTATTTGAAATTTGGTGTGAATATTCTTTATACATTCCTCTATCGCCTCAACCACGCTCAGATTAAAATTTTTAATTTTACTATTTTTAAAAAATTCGGAATTGTTAAAAAAACATGACAAAAAGAAATTTTTTTTCAAACGGCTGCCATTTTGTGAAAAAATTGTTTTTTGACTTTTCCAAGGTTCGTGCTATAGCGACATCTATACTGTTTAAGAATCCGTTTGAATTTTTTGTTTCAGATGACTAGAAGGGTTGATATCATGCACGCCAGAATACCCTCTTTATTTTGAACCCTCCACTTTGCCAGCTCATAACTTTGTGAATTTTGAGGATTTTGTTTCGGTTAATTTTTTATGTAATCTTAAAATATCAACAAACAAATGATAAAAAAATGGATACTAAAAATATGTTTAGTTTAACATACCTCTAGACTGAAATACCCCCTTAATCTTTATACTTAATTGTATATATTTGTTATTAATTCAATTTAGTTTTTCTAAATAAATTTGTTTTGCAGTTATATTCAACGATTTTGTTTACTACATATTTTGATGTGTTTCTAAAAAAAATCATATTGTAAACGATTCGAGAGATTGACTTAAAATGCCAGTCTTAAAAAGATACAATATCTGCTATTTTATATTTTAACAAATATAGCATTTTTTAAATGCCAAAATATAAAGTAGCAGATATTGTTCATTCATGTTTTTCATCTTAAAATTTCAAATCAATTTGTCGATTTTTTATTTATTTTAAGGTGACTTACTTCGTATGAAAATCGGCAAAACAAAACTTTTAAAGAAGAAAATTCTAAATTGAATTGTTTTAATTTAACTTTTACGTTTTGAACAATTAAAAATTTTTAGTAAAATAAATAAACAGGATATTCGACATATCTACACTTGCACCAAATATAAAAAGATCAATTTGGGCGATTTTGGGGAATTTGACAGATTTACATTTTTGTTTTATACTGTTATTGTGAAAAAAAAGTTATGAAATCAGAAGTAAATTTGAAAGAAGTAAATATGAAATTTTTTTACGATCGTACAAAACATGTGATGTTTGCTCATGAGTTGTGCCCAAGACGGTGTGAAAATTCAGTTTTCCAACCTAAATCAAAATTTTATTGCAAATATTTTACTAAGAATGAAAGTGAATTTTTGTGTATTAAAGCATTATTTCACGCACGAAGTACCATACATTGCACTTTTTGAATGATTTAATCAGTATTGCAGAGTAACGGATAACTCTTTTCGGTAATAATAACAAACCTTATATCTTACATTAAATTATATACCTGTAAAGAATTTCGTAATTTTAAAATTTCTATTCTGCTAGAAGGTTATGCGGCTTATCGGCCGCCATAACCTTCTGAAGCTTGAATGGTGTGGAACTTGATTATGGTGCAATTTGGCTGACTTGCTACTCGTATTAGAAATTATGTTAATGTTAATACTGCATTATCAAAAAATGCCGTTCTTAAGAATTAGTGGTAGATTTTTATGCAATCGTTGGTTATCTGCGGATGGAAAATCACTACGGGATAATCTCAAAACCGATTTATCTGTCATCTGCAGGTGAAGGTTATCCTAAGCATGCTAAAGAATTTCTTCTGGAATAACATTATGATACGCTTTGAATATGTATTGTAAAAGCAGTCTCAGCTTTGACAGATCACACGTCCGAATTCCACTTTACTATATACTTATTTGATGTATCAAATAGTCAGTCGTCTGGATAGGTTTGAATTACTTTAAATTTTTAACATTACATTTTCAAAAATTTTATTTGATTTTCCTAATAATAAATATTTATAATCTTAATCCAGAATAGATTACTTCTTATAAAAAAAAAGAAATATTTGCACAAATGCCAAACGTAAATTTTTTTTAGATATCTAATTAGAACTGGTGTAAATATCTACCATTTTATTGACCCAACACGCACAATTTTAGTAAAATATAGCTATTGCGTGAGCAATTTGAGAGTTATCTTGTAGTTGAAATTTATTATAAGAGGATTATCGTGTAGTATTCCTTGATAACGTAGTAAGCAATAGTGAAAATAAAATTTTCTCGATCGATTATTTATTGAAAATGTCGGCAAAAACTTTTTAAAAAAGTTTATAAAGTAAAAATCAAAATAGTTAAGTGAATCTAAGTTGTATGTACATATTATACATAGGTGAAAAAGATTTATAACTTTTTGTCACACGCAACATCATCTATCATGAACCAACAAAATGCTGATTAGCATTTATTAATATAAAGTGAAAAAATTCTACTTGCGATACACCAACCAAATGTTCGACACCTCAAACATTGATATTAGAGAAATTTTTTACAACTTTCATTCATGAACTGTAAATAATTCCGTAGTGCTTTTTAAACCAAATAAACCTTGAAATAACAATAATTATTTATGATTTGTTGTTCTTTTGTTATTATCGACCGTTAAATTCTCTTTTACAATTTATTCTATGCATATCAAATTGACAAAACTACTGTAAAATTTACGAATTTAATAATACAATAATAAATTCGCAATTGTTATTTCTTTTTTTTTTAAATTATTCTCAATTTCCAAATTAAAAATGTTTTTGAAACATTAAAATTTTTACCGTTCTAAATTTTATCCTTGCAAGGAAAAACTGTGTGCGGTGTTTTTCTCAGCCGCTCGCTTATCGAATCTCATTTACCGCTTCCTATCGTTCGTTCTAAAATTTACTTTTAATTTTCACTTTTCTAGGTATAAAAACTATTTAGTACTTTTTATAACTTTTATTAATAGTAAGTATATTACTATATAAAACCAATCATGTTTTTAAAAATTGTAATTAATTTTATTCTGAAAAAGAAACATTTTATTTTACGCTCTTTTTCGACTTTCTTCCAACATTCAAACGCTTACTACTACATTCCAATTTATTTTTCTTTGAAAATTTTCTTTTTTTTCTCTATTATTTTGATTATTTTCGTTTTTTCCCTTAAAAATTTTCTCAAATTTAATTTACCTTAATTATCTTAATTTAGAACTTTTTTCTTTTTATTATTTTTTCCATATACCCAACTAAAAGATTGTTCTCATTTTCTTGCACTTATCTAAGCGTAAATTGAAAAATTTAACTAACACGACGAAGAATTAGTTTAACAAATTACATTGAGTGATAAAGAGTTGAACAAACGAATTTATACGTCGCCGTTGCCGTTGGGTTTAAATCCGCTGCTTTTAAACTATTTCTTTTGTCCTTTGAGTCATGGTTTAACTTCATTATACCTTCATCAAAGCAGTAATGCTGTAAATTAAACTTTTCGCTCTCAATTATTTATTAAAATAATTATAAACAAACTACAGTAAGGTATTTGAATAGTTTATTTACTGTACATTTTAATATGTAAATATTATTGGAAATGAAAATAAAATAAAAGCGTTTTGCTCAATTAATTTTATTAAAGGTCAGAAATTTTTATTGTACATGGGAAACCCCAGGAGAGATCTTGTCCTAAAAGTCCCCGTGGCATCAAAGTAAAAAGCAAGAATTTTTTATTTTCTTCTTTCAACTGACCATAGTATCCAAATTATTCACTTCTTCTTCTTCTGTACTTTCCGTATTAGGCATTTAAATTCCTGTTACGGTTCCCATATTTTCCTCGGTCTACCTAGGCTTCTTTTCTTTCTTGGTGTATACTTGTAAATTTTTAAAGGAAGCCTATATCTTCGGTCATTCGTTTCAAATGTTGTTTACATTTGGTTTTATTTTTTTTTAATTTGTCGTTTATGCTGAAAATGTTTATTATTCACTTCTTAGTGTAAATGTAATCGCGTTTATTTAAAAATCGTGAAATTATCTACAAACTAGACTCTAATACTTTATAGCTTAAAATTAACGGTTTTCATATTATGAATCAAATTATGTATATTATTAGATAAATAATATGAAAGTGTATTTTTTCGAGAACTGTAGTATCTTATGAACAAAATGTTTTACAAAAAAATTTAATCTTTTTTTCTCTTAGACGATTTAAATATAATATAAGAATATTAAAATTTTTATTTAACAAGTGCTATTATTAAATTTTGTTTTTCTCAGGACTAAGATGTTATATAAAGTTGGAATTTAACCTATAGAGTACGTAATGAAGTTTTTCAACTTTTTTACTTTAAACATTTTTACAAAATTACCTACCATCTTGTATAAAATGCTAGTTTTCCGTTTTTAGTAAAATGGCTAACTTTTCTAAGATTTGAGTAATTTTTGGATGTTCCATAAGACTTACGCATCTTAGACGACTTTGTATTATTTGATTCTTCAATTTGAATTACCGCCTTCTCAAATCAAAGTTCCAAACCAAATCAAAGCTGTGATCGTCAAACAAACCTCGCACGTTATAATCCCCCTCGTAGTAACACTTACAAGTTCTTTTAAATCTGCGGATAGCTCTTTGAATGTTAACGTTGTTACCTTGTTTCCTAACCTCTAACCTCACCTAAACTTATATGTATCAGTGGCATAACCACTGACAGGACACCTGAAGAAATAATTAGTCTCCACTAATTAAATAAAACACAGGATTCGGTTTAACGATGAATATATATTTAACCGAAAAGAAAAAAGTAGTCCAACAACCAATTTACCAGCAAAGTTAATCTCTTTGATATCATTTAATTCAGAATACTTTAGTTTGAAATTTGATTTAATAACTGTTTGATAATTCATCTCCTTGATCGTAATGTTTTCTAATTGTTTATTCATATGTAATGACCAACCACAATCTTTATAATACTTTGTAAAGAAGCGCCTATATGTATTTCGATGATCAACTCAATTATTTTATATTATGTAAGATCTTTAAAAATAATAAACTCTTATATGCTAAATTATGCGTTCTTAACTATTACCTCGTCAACTTAAAACTAAGATCGTCACCACTTAATTAATATGTCGTCATTGCTTAATCTAAGTTCGTTCCTTTTAAATTTCTAATTGGTCATTTCCTTAAAACTAAATAAATCGCTCATACTTAAAACTAGCGTCATATCATCTTAAATTGTTATGTGGTCGCAAATAATCATAAGGAACTTTGTTAATATTTGTTAATAACAGTTCTGAAATATCATAATTGGTATTATCTCATTGAGAGATATTTGAAAAAAAGAAAAAATCAAGCAACATTTTCACCGAATTGCCAGATCACTTCGCAGGTCCTAATTGCGGTTACAACTACCAGTGATCAGCCATTTCTGCAACATATTGCCACGGCCATCTTATGATTTTAAGCGTTCACTCCCCCTTGTTGTGAAATTCATCTAAGTTAAATTATCTAATGCTATTTATCTTCTACTTCAAACAACCGCCTTCATTTTAAATTATCTTAAACAAATACTGTTACTTCGTATTGCCGTAATAATCTCGAATTACTACCGATAGTTGTATTATAAAGATACCTTCTAGGTCACATATGAATAATCAATCCCTTTCATTACATTAGCCATCCCGTTTAAATATAATAATGTATAAATCATAATCTCAAACCAATTATTAAATCTTAAAACTGAAGATGAAGTAATTTTAAATTAGTTTTAAATTCATACCCACGTGTTCGATCACTTATTACGCATTAACTTGAAAATTCTAACACCCGATCCTGTCTTTATTTAAAAAGATTATAATTAATAAATTTATTTAACTTACGTATTTTAAATTTGCCGATGTCTACGATTGTATTTAAACAAATTTAAATTCAAATTACTGAATAAGTTTTCACACTTGTTTCACTAAGATCAACCGTCCGGTTTCAATGTTGAATCTGTAATGGCTTCCACCTACCCTCTTAATTTTAAATTAAGAAACGGAAATGACTACCCCGTTTCTTTAAAAAACTCTGTTGCCAAATCGTTGTATTTTAAAGTAACCAAAATGAACTAAATTTAAAATTTCGCGCCTATTATATTTAAATTCAAATTTACAATAATACAACTTCTATGTTATATTTTTATATTTGCTAGCATTACCTATGGTGAAAGTTTCTAGTTACTAATAATTAGTTGAGATCAAATCACTTCGTTTCCGGAATTAAACGTATTTACCAGGTCAAAATGTTTATAGTTATTTCTGTTATAAATAAAATGATTTAAAAAGACTGGTTGCTGATTGAAAATTATGAATAGAATTGAGAAAGCTTTTCCAAAAGGTGGATTATATTATTATGAATGAAGTTCCATTATCTTCACATAAAATATACATTTTCGCATACGTTTATTGTGATTAACTTTTACTTATCAAATTTATGTTACCAAATTTAACTTACTTAATGAAATTTTTAAATAAATTTCTATCAGTTTCATACTTAACTATTAGTTGTTAAGTTATACCCACCAAAATATTTACGTAAGTACCGACTACCTTTCATCCCCTTTACATTAAATTCAGCTAACATAACAAAATTACACAGTATAATATTAAATTAATATATCGCATTAATTATGTTAAGCAACTTTCGTTTTAGTGTTTTGATTTATAATTTTAGTTACATAATTCAATCAGTACCGCATGACTAATTAAATTAGATTGAATACATCTAAATTATATAGACAATTGCTTGCAGGTATTTGTGCAATCGATTACGTTTTGGTGTTATCAATTATCAATTATTCCGTAATCACTATTATAGTCGACCGAATGGGTAGTTTTCAAAAACGCCAATTGCTATTACATATTTTATGTTCAATTTTCAACGTAAGAGCTTCATTCAAAATGTAGGGCTACATAGATAGTATTTGTATCATATAAGATAACTCTAATAAGGTATCCTACAAGGAATATGTAGTCCTTATCATTTAAATCTTTGACAAGATTAATCGATTAATCCAGGGTTCAGGTGATAATAACCGTGGATAATAATAGATGGGTATTTTAGGGTTTCCATCAAATTTAGTATTCAGTTTTCAAATTATAACGATAATCAGTATTTTCAAATTAAATGTTTAAGAAAAACAATTTTTTAGTGGTTTTTTTCCTGTCCTGTCATAGTTTATTTATTTCTTACTATAGATTATAGACTTTATACAGACACGGTTTTTCTTTTAAAAGAAAATACACAGGTATAAAAAGGTCAAGGAAAGATCAAGGATCAAATGCTTTATTGAAGGTATTGCAAAAGTTCAATTTTAATTTATATAGTTTAGGTGACAAAGTAACATAATGGTTTTCTTTTATTAGACCCATCTTACCCTGGGAATTAATATTAATATTTAATTAATATTAATATTAATATTTTAATTAATATTTGTAAAATATTTAAAATTTAGTAACTATTTCATGCTTTACTTAGGAAAGAGGGGATTCCCCGTCACCCTCCTATGCTCAGCCGACATAGCTCATATTATGGTTAATATTTTAATAAATATCTAGTCATTACAAAATATAACAATTAAGATTTTATTTATAATTTTATTCGCTACCTTGATAAAATAGATTTATACTGACAAAATTAAGGCAGTATTCTAGTCTAGAAAGCTGAAAAAGTCGAAAATTTTTGTTTTCATATTTCGATAGTTTAGATATTCAAGAATGTCTTCTTGAAATGATTTTTTGAAATTCGAATTATTTTAAAAGTTATAGCCACTTTAGTGTCGTGGCAACTCGAGCGGTTTAGACGGAACAAATCTAAGAAAAGTATTAAAAAATACTCTTTATTTTTTTTTGGGTTTTTTAAATTTTACTTAAGTAGAAAAGGGTCTCAGGATATTAGAATATAATAAATCAAGGCACTTCAGATCCTTGTAGTTTGATTTATTATATTCCAATATCCTGAGATCCTTTTCTACTTATTGTAGTTTTTCTTAAATTTTACTTATTTAAATATTCAATTTGAGGTAGTAGCAAGCCCGATGTATGGAGGCGGAATCGCTGATTGAGGAAATGTAATTATTAATTATCAATGTATGGCTTAGACTTCGCGAATTTTAATCTTGTTTTTCTCGAAACTACATTTTTCGAAATTCTTGTCATGATTTCTCAAGTTCTACTGAGCCGATTTACTTAAATTTTGGTGTGAGTCTTTTCTATACATTTCTCTATCGTATGAACTAAGATTATAACAAAATTTCAATTTTTGCTATTTTTAAAAAATTCACAAAAGTAAAAAAAATTGTAAAAAAACTTTTTTCTTTTCAAACAGCCACAATTTTGCGGAAAAACATTTTTTTCAACTTTTTTTTAGTTAGTACGATAGCAGTGTTTCTTTAGATTAATAAATCGTTTTTTTTTTATTTGAGATTACTAGGAGAGTTACAATCGTGACAAACTTTGCGCGCCATTTTTTTGAGACCTCTCACTTTATCAACCTGTAACTTTTTTAACTTTTAATTTTTTTTTGTTATCATGTATTCTTTAAACGTTAATAAATATCTTGTAAAATATTGGATAATAAAAATATTGCCTGCTTTGTATTTATTGCACCTAAGAAAACACCTAAAATTCGTGCTTCTAGACTAGAATACCGCCTTAAAACAAGCAAAATTACATGCAAGATTAGTGTTAGTGTCATATTAAAATTTTTAATGTAGTAAAATTTGAAATTGGGGGAGGGGGGATTACTTAAAATCCAAATGAGACAGAAAGGTTTTGTTTATGATTCATTTGGTAGGATAAAGCCCTAAATTATACATTCGATTATAATTATTCTACATTATTATATATAAAAATTGTTATGAAGTCAATGATACTCAAAAAAGTTCTTAAACTAGAAATTTCAAAGTTACGGATCAGCGTCCGTGATTTATCAATTCATTATACTTTATAAAATACAAAGCAATACCTAGTCATGAGAAAATGTTTGCATATTACGGTTCACTTGCAATCCAGCAATGCAGCTAATTTCAAATTAATAGTACTAATAAAAAGGTAACCAGTTTCAGAAAAGCTTTAAAGCATAATGTATTGAAAAGATAAACACAGATCTATTGATTTAAAATATGTTCAGATTTGTAAAACATTTAGTTTTACTTTATTTTTGTGATAAAATTTAAATTTGAAAGCTTACGTCATGAATGTATGCAAAATTTATTAAACGGAATTGTACGGTTTTGAATTATTTATGCAGATAATGTGAATTTATGCTAAAATTACAGAAAATATACATAGAAAAAATATTGTATCAAATGACACTCTTAAATGTTTTTCAATTACATAAATACATAATTATTATACAATTAAATTTTTTATTATACTATTAAAAGTACAGAGCGTTACATATTTAATCGGTTGGATATCTTCAGAATTAGAGAAAAATCATTTTTTTTTGAATTTTCATTCTTATCCGTTGTAAATGAAACAAATTTTTAATACGACAAAGTTCTCACCTCAAAGTTCTCGCATTCAAAAATGTTTTTATTTTGTGACTTTTGAGTTTGGACAGCCTTCAGGGATGTTTTTACTAAGTTGCGCGGGTACAAAAACCCATTTGCTTTAACTTTTGTTATTTTATTATATCAGTCACTTAAGGTAAATGTTTTTATTAAAAATAATAAAAATTTTAATTCAAATATACTAGAATTTATACCAGAAAAACACTTGAGGTTTTATTTGGTATGAAGGAGGCAGAGGATGGCGACAAACTTAAGCATAGCCACGTACCCTTCTGTTTTGCCGCCAAAAATGCGTGTTAATTTCTCTCAATTTTATAACAACTTTTTTTATAATTTTCCCAAATTTTGAGAGACCTGTAAAAAATTTACGCAGTGCTTTGTACCATTACTATTTTATAGATTTGAATTTAGATTTTTGGAAATCTGCTAACATTATAGTATTTTCAAGTTAATCGAGATGAAAATTTAAAATTTATTTTTGAACATATCGACTATTTGGCCAAATTTAAACGGTCTGATCAAAAATTATTCCAGCTGGCATACCATTTTCTATATTTTAAATAAATGATAATTATAAAAATATTATTGTGATTTGAGGATTACAAGGTTTCGATAAATGTCAAGTATGAGCACCTTTTTTTGTAAATAAAATTAATTTTTATACGTATTACGAATAATAATGCAAATATATTAATTTAATGTAGACAGAAATTAAATAAAGATATAATTAATTTGTAATGTTCACACGACGGAAACCGCGCATTTTCTAAATTTGGGGAAATTAAGAGAATTCGACGGAAATGTAAGGAAGTTACAAATTTTAAAATCGTATATTAAAATAATATGAGCTTTGAAGCGTTAAATCACCTACGAAAATTACATTAATAACTTTCTACATTGGTTTTATAGTGTAAAATTTAATTTAAAATGTTTTGTAATGAAATATTTTATATCAGGTTTTGTAGTTATCGGGCGTAATAAAATAATTGGATAATGGTTACCTGTGCTACAAGTAGCAAAAGTTCGAAGCTGCTGAAAATGATAATTTTGCAATTATTTTAAAATTCAATTTACGATTAATGTTATAATTATAAGTTATAACAATAGCTATTTAAATATTTGAAGGTGGATTAAAAACAATGTTAAGCAACGACGTTAAAAAGTTTCACTTTATTTGACTAATCAATAGAGTATCTCGTAAAGTAACCTACGCACGGTTAATAATTTTCAAAGTTGATGAAGGTTTAATTTGCTTGTAAATTAGTTTGTTTACCTTATATTACATCTCAAATTGAGGTAACCGTAGCGCAAAACGAGGTGATTGTTTCGGAAATGAATCTTAATGAACTATCGTTAACTAAACTTTCCTCTGTAGATCGCATTTTTATGGGTATAGGTATGCATTTTATGAAATTGAAACATTGACTGGTTATAAATTATTCAGTAATTTATCTTCACTTTCATGCTGACCTACAGTCGTCCTTTCCGGATGCGGTACTGTTTCAATAAAATTAACAGCAACAACATTTTAAGATCAAGTTTACTTTCTATAAATGAAATTTTCTTGTTTCTGCTCAAGACTATAAAATTAAATATTTTCCTGTTTGATTACCGTTATATTATATTTACTTAGCAATTACTAACTACTGCTTACTACTTTCTATTTTGCCGAGAATGAGTAGCTCAAATATGCTATTTGAATTCAAAATTATAACTAATATTTTGGTTGAACAAATCTGTCGGCTTAAATTTCTTAATTACTTGTTTACACGCCCTTATAACATCAAAATATGTTTTGATAATCTTACAGCAAATGACGAAAACGACACTTGACTGTTGAGTGGGCTGGTTTTGATGAACAATTTTATTGCGAACGACGCAATATTCAAAAATTCGGTTTTTCTCTTGCTTATATTTTCGTCAATATCCTGTAAAAGCGTTATACAATCCAATTAGTTAATTTAAAGCCAGTTAAAAGAGAAATTTTTCTGCCGTTAACTGATTAGATCACAGTTTAAATTATTTATTCTACCTACCTAAGTTTTAAATTTGTCGCAAATTACATAAAAAGTTTAATGCAGTTCAATCATAAAAACGTCGATTGTTTGCTTACTTAACGCGAGGCTTAATCAATTATGTGAAATAATTAAATAAATTTTAATTAAAGCTTTCTGTTTTCAGTGATTTAATAATAGAAATTTTTTTAGGTAAATTTGATGAAGCGATGTCAATTGTATTGGTGATTTATGAAACGGAATTATTCCACTGTGTAACGCTTTTTGCCTCGTAAACGTTACTTAATTAATTTTATTACCTTTTTTTTGTTTAAATTTAATTGAATCATAAATAAATTACATAAAATATTTAAATATCAACATTAGAATAAGAAAATATACGCATTAAATTCTTCTTCCTGTTATCGGAATGGTGGCCAGTACGTAAATTCCCCAAAGTAAGTTATACGACTTTGCCAATAATAATTTGTAACAATCCGGGTATAAGTTGGTATTCTGACAGGATGAAAAATTAGCCTCCATATTATAAAAAGAAATAAAGCTTCCAAATTGTACAAAACGGTTAAGATTGTATTGTCGTTTATATCCGTTGACAATGTACGGTATATTTTTAATTAAAAATTTTATAACCATGGGATTCAATTTTCTGTTTAAATTAAATTTGTGATTAAAACTTGTAGATGAATGTAGTAATTATATCAAATTCATTCTAAAATTAATAATTGCAGCGCGCCGCGCCGGTAGGAGCAGTCAAAATAATTCCAAAGTTTTCGGAAACACGAGATTATTGTGGATTAATTAATTATACATTAATGTTACGAATAAAATGTTAAATTTATCGTAATATTTGATCCACTACTGTACTTCGTTACACATACACATTAAAAACTTTGTAACTGTTTTCGATTGTTAGCTGTAAATACCAACAATTATAGTGAAGAATTTCTTCCATGATTTATTAATGATAAATAAACGTGACACACACTTACTTTAACAAAATAAATGACAAGAAGAAAAGTATGAAACGAAAGTTTTATTATAAGATAAATTTCTATAAAATTACTTTCACATTAATTAAAAATAAAATTTTTTGAACACTTATTGTATTAAAAATTAAAAATGTAATTGAAATTACTTTCCAGACTGAAAGAGACATCAAAATTTTAGAAAGCTATAATTTTAGTCAAGCTAATTTACTAGACAAAATATTACAGAATGCACATCGGAAATAAAATAATTAGATTAACTTTTATTTACTCTCATCTCTTTGAACATTTTGAACTAAACTAATCAATTAAATTAGGACATTTTGCTTCACTTCTCTTCGTTTTAAATATTTGATCTCTTAAAGCCGACGTACTTTACTTCATTTTAAGTTTAATTAAGTTTGTAAAGTTGGTAAATACTAAATATTTTCAAAATTTGTCGATTTCCAATTAAAGTTAAAAAGTTTTCCTTTCAGAACATTTCAACAAACATTTTGATTGGATGACAATGACCAAATATGTCAGATCGTGTTGTTCCAAATCTTTTTTTTTTTTACTTTCTCAGGCACGGAAAGCCTATACAGAAATTCACAAAACCGTGTAACGCGGTAGACGTGTGTGGTAGACAATAAGCTAACAAAGCTGGTTTTCCTAGTTCAAATCCTGTTCCGTTAGCTTTTCCACTCTTGACTCACTGTTAATTAAATATTCAAAATCAAAACTTTTTAAAAATAAAACTAAGCGCGCGAAATAAAAAATTTACAAAAAAATTTTAAATTTACGTTCGCAGTTGTATGTCTATTTTGTATAAAGTTTTCTTTTTCAAAGTTGAAAGCTGAAAACCCAAAGTAATCTATTGATGCGAAATTTTATTCAAATTAAATTTGAACAGGGGTGGATTTCAGCAAACATTAGCAAGTCATACTTCATCTATATTTACAAAAATAGTTTAACCAAAACGTTACAATAATTTTAAAAGTATAATAATTTTATTTATTGTAATTTATTGTTTTCAATATATTCATTACGAATCTATTAGTATTTAACAGCTTACTTAGTAACTAAAATTGGAGAGTGCAATTAGTTTTTCATTTCAATTTAATTTTTTAATTGTTAATTTTTTATTTTACTTAGTTCTCACCGTTATCTTAATAAATAAATTTTACAATTTGTTTTACAGTATTCTTTAAATTATTTTCCTGATGTTATTTCATTTTGTGTTATTTTATTTAATTTGTTTCTTTGCAAACTTATTTCTTTCTAAAGACAAGTGAACTTTTAGTTTGCTAATGGGGTTTCATAGTTTGGCGAGAATGACTGCACCGATTTGCTACAAAATAGTCCATTGATGTTTACAATGCTGTTATCGTCTTTGTCTTTTTATTTTTAACTGTTACATTCTTAAACGTGGCGTTGCATTTTCAGACAAATGCAATTATATTGGATGACCTGAATTGTATTATCCTGATGACTAACATGTAAGACTTGCACTCAGTCGTTTAGAAGCCAGGATTTTTGGTCCTGCTGTTTGGGCGCCAAGACATTATCCGGTTGATGTATAGTTTAAAATAAATATTTTTTAAATAAATAAGAATATCAACTATACAGAAAAAGCCCGCAGACCCGACATTCGAAGAGCCGGCATTAAAACTCAGTACGCGGCACGTAGAAATTATCTAAGAAATTAAATATCAGGCGACGCTGATTATGGAAATTTCGTATATTCTGTGCATTTTATTTAAGTCTTAAATTTAAATTTATTTTGTAATTTGGTAACAAACACGTACGAAAAAAATTATTATTTTCGAAATTTTTAAATTGAACTTAAAAAATTAAATTAAATATAAAAATATAGCTTTTCCATTATATTAATATTTTTATATAAAATACGGGAATCCTACTATTTCCGATACAATTACTGGAAAGTCAAAAGCTGCCATTTTAGAGATATTTTGGCAATATTTATAAAATTAACTGAGCGGGTTATGGTGCCGAAGTTTTGCAATTTCAAATGCAAACGGTCTAGCATTTTTCGTAGTCAGTAGTTTCTTAACTGTGTGTTAAAATAATTAGGTTGCCATAAATTAAATTAAAACTATAGTTACGTATTATGTATAAATATTTCTAACCACGCCGTTCCGCCTAATACCGTTCGGTAAGCCAGAAACTGTATCTCCTCAAACTAATCCATTCTCACAACTCACTTCACGCTTTCCCGTTTTTGCATACTCGTAATTCTTTTGCCATATTATTTCTCCTTCTCTTAATTATTTTAATTAATTACATTACAAGATTTAATTTAAAGTATCAAAACAGATCGGGATGCTGTGTAGGATGGCATAATTAGCGTGAGACATATATTTTATAATTAATGGTTTATCAAAAATTCTGTTATCACATTTTCTAAATTCCGGTGTCCTTAGTCCTTTACAATTTTCCATACATGTATATTTCATAATCCTATCACAAAGTTAAAAGCTAAAATCTTATTAATAAGAGGCAATAACGCAAAGCAATTTAATCTTTGCGTGACTAATTTATTTCTTTTATTATGCAAAAAATATTTAGTAAACAATAAGAAAAAGCGAAATGCGTTTATTCGCACAGTTAAACAATAAATTTGTGGGTTCTACAATTACAATATCGGAATTATTATATATAGTATGTACATGGACTAAGTAGCTCAAAGCTTAGGAGATAATAAAATGGATACCAACGCAGAGAAAAAAGAAAAAAGATTGAAGAAGAAATTGAAAAATAGAAACAAAATTTAAACTTAGAAGATGCCATTTATTTAGTCTGCACTCGGTGTCGAAAAACTTAGTTACGGCACTGCGATCTAATAAAAGACAAAAAATAAATGCTAAGTAGCAAATTTATGAAAAAATATTTGTTAATACAATTTACGGAAATCATAAATTAGTATTCTTAAAACATAAAAATAATGTAATACTTAGCAAATTTTCTATGTACAATTTACGTTGTACACTATTTCGAAATGAAATGCTTGTACCTTGGTTCAGAACCTTTAAGTCCCATAGGTGCATATCTGAGTATTCTAGCCTGGGCTGTATTTAGACTAGATTTTCGGGGGGGGGGGGGGTTAAAAATATTAAAAAATAAATAGCTAATTTATTAAAATACAAAGGAAACTAAAATTCAAAACAAAAAATAAAAGTATAAAGTACAACATATTTAAAAAATAAAAAAAGCTACAATAAAAAACAAATATAAAATAAAAAATAGAAGGAACTCGATAAATAAATAAATACCTAAATAAAACAATTTAAGTTCCAACTTAACCCGTCAGTCATGCTAAAATCGGCAAAATAAATGCAATTTTAGTAAATTTTTTAAATTTATATTTTGTTATATTAATTTTTGAAATGTAATGTTTGCAGAAAAATAAGCAAATGGAGACTTTTTTTGCCAAGATGGCGGAAACGATGGTGGCCTAGATTTTGCTCCGCTGATTTTTTGAGTATAATTTTGTGCAAGTATTTTTGCAATTACGCTTTTATTTTTGAGTATTGTTATTGGAAAATTTTGTTTAAAAGTATTTTGGTCGAAAGTGACCGCAAAAAAGTTGAAATTTTGTGAAAAGATTGTTTTTATTTAATTAAAGTAATTACTTTTTTGGGAAAAATTTTCTTTACTTAAGTTCGATATTCAAAGAAAATTTTGTTTTTGTGAACTTTATTTAATGGTTGAAAATAATTTGTTGAGGAGCGACAAATTTTGATTACAGGTTGACTTCTGGGGGGCATCGCGGATAAAATTTTGTTTGTGCCATTTTAAAAGTTTTGTTTACTACGATATTTTTAATAAGTTTAAACTTATTCATATTTTAATTTTAAACTCTTTTTTAAAAAACCGTCTTTAAATAAAATTTTTTAATTTAATAAAAATCACAAACTAAATTCTTATTTTACGGATGGTAAATAATGTTGTCAAAACGAAGAACTAAATTACACAAAAATATAAGACAATTTATGGGTTTGCAATGCCCACTCTAATTTATTGCGGAAGTGTTATTTTAAGTTATGTTGCCAATGATGATGGTCATAAAATCTGTTTTTTTTTTTAAATTCTTGGTTCAAACAATTTATAGCAATTTAAAATTTTTACCATAATAGTAAGAATTAAGATAAAATATCTATTTCATTTATTTCAATATAATTATTTTTCAAGAAATCGAAAATTAATTAATAGGAGTAATAACTAACAATATTAATTAAGGGGCCGCAGACTTTTACACAGTACTATAAATATATAGGGATTTTTAAATATTCTTCATAGTCAGTTTTTATATTTTTGCAATTTAGTAGTAGGTGTATTCAATCCAGTGTCGCCAATCACCGGATATTAATACAAATTTCCGATTTTTTAATTTGGGATTTAGTTTATTAGAAATATCTTTAGTTTTAATTTTTTTTGAATACTTCAAATTTAATGTTTTTGTTATTAGTTGTAAAGATTGTTTTTGTTTTTTCTGATTTTTTTACGATGCAGGCGAACTTCTAGTACTTGACAAATAATGTCGGGGGAGAGAGGGGTTATAACCCCTAACACCCCACCTCCCCCCTCCGTAAGTACGGCCCTGATTCTAGCATTATAGTCTTGTTTACTTGATAAACTGTTTTTTTTTCTACAGTCCTTTTTAAAAGTAAACTTTGTGTGGAGTTAACTCCCACTAAAATTTCTATGGGGGAGGCATGGGGTAACTTCTGCAACTCACATTCTTTTGTGATACTCGCAAACAAAAAAAAACAAAAAAATTTGGAAAAATCTTTACAGTTGTTAAATAAACAGAATGAAAAGGCAAATAGAAACGTGCTTGAAAGTTAAACAATTATGATTTTGTGTAGTTTTCGGTGTACTACAAAAAAAATAATTAGTAATATAAACCAAAGTATCAAGTATTACGTGACCCCAACGTTACAGTAACGTTACATTATTTGCAGTTATATATTATGTACCTACATTGAACAAAATTACACAATAATGAAGTTAATTTAAATTAATTAAATTTGTATTTACTTTTGTAAATAATTGCTCCCATATAATATGTGTAAGCCGCACTTTTTGTTAAACGTTCTTACTCTGCTAAAGCTAAATGAATCACAAAAAAAGTAAATTTATAGCATATGAAGTACTATATTAGGTAAATTAAATATAATGTAAAGCATAAAATAATAAAAAGCAATAAATATTTTTTATTCAACTCCTCGCTTTGAAAATATAACCTATATTAAAAAATATTTTATTCGCAATAAAAATTAATTAATTTTTGTCAATATAATTTTTTTGATGCTGCTATTAATTTTTTAAGTTAAATAATAGCTAAAAATCTGCATTGTAGTCATTATTAATTATGTTTGACACGGTTCTGTATCTTAAAACTGGTTGGCGCGGTACCACGAATATTGAATTACATAAATAAATAAGCGTAGATATACACGGAAGCCCACTGAAAATTAAACAGGTGTGTTTTTTGGCATTTAACTTCATTATTATTCTAAAAAAGATAGAAATTTGCCTAATAGCTGTTACGATCAGCATTTAATTGCTGAGGTATCCGCCCTGAATTCGAATAGTGCCAATTTCCTTACGACCGTCTTGGTGCTTAGGAGGGCACGTACAATCGTTAGTTTATTAACATAGTCACAAGCATACTATGTGTTCATAATTTTTTAATAACTCAGGAACATCACAGAGTGTACTGTTGCAGAATAGATGAACAGATCTCGGAAAAATTTAAGAAAAAGAAGAAAACTTAATTTTTTTTTATATAAGTAATATCTGGCATCATATCAGTGTTTTGTAAAATTCAACATGCTATGAATATTCGTTCTTACCTTTTTTTGCTTATAGTATAGTAAACCTTATAACCGATTGCCTATATATTCACAACAAAAATTGTTGTGCGTCAAATTTAAACAATAAAAAAGTCCGTAAAAGTCGCTGATAAAAATAACGATAAAATTGGATTTATTTAAATTTTTCTACAGGCTTTATTCGACAGTAAATGTGGCGTAGTGTTGTGTATACTTAAATACTACTATAGAATTAAAATAAATTGAAAATATAGAATCGAAAGAAAATAAAATCTCTAAAACCTTTTATTACTTTGTTGTTTCTGGATACTGAAAGAAACTATGATGCATTTATGAACTCAACTTCACTTCGCACTGACTAACTTTTTCAACTATTCTTTTGAAGTTATTCAATATTCCTGATTTTATTAAATCTTCTGCTCTAGTTAATAGGACTCGGCTTCTTGTGTAATGATTCATCGCATAAAATATCTAGATTTTGATTTCGGATTCCCGACCTGGGCCCTTCACAACTGCGTGTAATAGAACTTACGGTGTAGATTTGCATAACAAACAAACGAAGAAACATACACATTTCCTACTTTATATGAATATTTTTTTATAAAATTAATTTAAATGAATACATTTTTCCAGGTTTTCCTGATGAGATTCCGAAAATCGAAACATAAAAGTTAACAGTTATGTAGCAAGCTATATCATTCTTTTAAATAGTTTTAGAACAATTTCATGTAAGTTATGAATTAAATTATTCTTCAATTTTATGTAACATGTAAAAATTAATTTTATAAAAAAATATTATCACATGTTAATAACTTTAACCACTTTATATGAATACTGGAATTACTAGAATTTAATGGAATACTAGACAACCTCAGGTAGCTCTGAGCTTATAAAAATTAGAGTGAATTGGAAAAAGCAAACGATGCACTGGAGGGTAGTTTATTGTTTCTATATCTTCGATATTTACATCTGCTCTTTGTGTTAATGAAGTCAGTATTATGTAGTAGCATAAGTCTTGGTATTGATCTTGATAATTTGGGTTGCTGTTAAAACTTCTAAAATTTCAAGATAATGATTCTTAGTGCGTTCCTGTACGTCAGATAATTTTTTGGCTTGTGTGTTGTAGAAAATTATCTAATATGCATAGATCAATTAAGACCTAACTGATCAACGTTATTATTTTAATAATATCTAGAATAGGTTAACAATATTTCCGATATTTCGAATTTTTTCTATTAATTCAAAATTAAAAAATTATTTTTAAATTCTAAAATTCTATTTAAATTTATAAATTTGTTGAACTTGAGTTTAACTGAGCTCAGATTAAGGCGGTATTCTAGTCTAGAAGCACGAATTTTAAGTGTTTTTTTAGGCGCAATAAAGGAAAAACAGGCACTATTTTTATTATTCATTATTTTACAAGATATTTATTAACGTTTAAAGAATACATGATAATAAAAAAAAGTGAAAAAATTAAAAGTTCAAAAAGTTACAGGTTGATAAAGTGAGAGGTTTCAAAAAATTGGCACGCGAAGTTTGTCACGATTGTAACCCTCCTATAGCTGTTAATCTGAGTTAAAAAAAGAAAAAGATTTATTAATCTAGAGAAATACTGCTATCGTACTAACTAAGAAAAAGTTGAAAAAAAATGTTTTTCCGCAAAATTGCGACTGTTTGAAAAGAAAAAAAGGTTTTTTTACAATTTTTTTTACCTTTACAAATTTTTTAAAAATAGTAAAAATTGAAATTTTGTTATAATCTTAGTTCATAAGATAGAGAAATGTATAGAGAAGACTCACACCAAAATTTAAGTAAATCGGTTCAGTAGAACTTGAGAAATCATGACAAGAATTTCGAAAAATGTAGTTTCGAGAAAAACAAGATTAAAATTTCAGGTAAAGTTACGCGAAGTCTAAGCCATCATTGATACTTTATACTTTCATTTCTTCAATCAACGATTCCGGCTCCATACATTGGGCCTCTTTTTACCTCAAATTGAATATTTAAATAAATAAAATTTAAAAAACACAAAAAAAAAAGAAATAAAGAGTATTTTTTAATACTTTCCTCAGAATAGTTCCGTCTAAGCCGGTCGAGTTGCCACGACACTAAAGTGGCTATAGCTTTTAAAATAATTGGAATTTCAAAAAATTTTTTTACCACGAGATTTTTGAATATATAAACTTTCAAAATATAAAAACAAAAATTTTCGATTTTTTCAGATTTCTAGACTAGAATACTGCCTTAAGCTTTCATTGCAAAACCATTTTCTGAGTTATTTATTTTTAACGTAATTTTTAACATGTGGTTAATTTGAGCCTATAACCTGTTAATATTTTGGTTTCTAGTTATAAATTATTTGTTACAAAAAATTTACTCGTATGTTTCAGTCCCCGAAAAAAGTGGATTTGTCAATGAAGTACATTGGTACTTCCCGTCCCATTATTTTATTCGGGCTCAAAATTTTAATGTTTTTTATTTTATATTTATTTTATTTTAAATATTGGTATAGCTTGACTCTTGACTCTCGTGACAAATTTATCTTCCGTATGAAGTATTAATAGACGAAAATTATACATAGAATTTCTTATGTACAATTCAAAATAAAACTTTAAATTTTGTTGCCATTTTGGACAACGGCTACCACATTGAGCTTGCCACCCAGTATCTTTAGACGCTTTAAACCAAATTGCTTTAAATTATGTTAAAAGGTGCTAAAAGGCTTGCTTATATCATCAAATGTAGTTTTCTTTTAAAAATAAGTTTTTGTTTTATTTTTGAAGTGCATTTGCTTGGGTAGTAACGATTAAATTTGATTAAAAAGCTTCGTACAAGAGCATTTTGTAATAAATATAAAGAGGATATAAAAGCTAAGAGTACTGAAACAAAAAGGCGCTATTTGGGATAACGTAAGCAGGAAAAATGTCAAAGTAGAATAAAAAGTAATTAAATTGTTTAATCGGTGTGAAATGTACACTACCTTTAACGAAGACAATTTTCATCATTCGATTTTCCAATTTACTAGTATCCAGTTTAGATGAATTAGGTAGCTTCGAAAAACGTTTTTAAGCTACGGTTTGAATTTTTACCACTTTTCTGTCCACCACAATGTTTACTTATGATAATTTGCGGATCGAAGAGGTAAACCCACGCTTTCTGTCGAACATGCTTTTTCTTATATTAATAAAGATATCCTTCCGACTCTAATTGCGGTTTGTTATACGATACCTCGAATCCGGTATTTTGCTATGAGAATTTTTTTTTAAATTTAACTAAAAGAAAAAAGTAGAGTAGGTATTGCAGTTACGGAAGAATTACTACACGATAAATTTAAATATAAAATTTTTTTTCGGTAAAACCACAAATCGGTAAATTGGCATGCTGTTATTACCTACTATCACTTTCACTTAACGAATTACAGTTCAACATTTACTTCTCAATCAGACTCGCTGGTTTAAGAAACCAGTAACTTGCCATAGTTTTTAGAAGCAAACAGTTCCTGTCTGAAGTAGACCGTAAACCTACATAAGCTTTGCGTTCTTCGCCAGGCTTCTCATTTTCGCTCTATCCATTAACGGCTTAGTTAGGTATATTTTGAGTTTGAAAAATTATAGTGCGCGTAATTATGAAAGTGTTTCAACTAAAATTAATTAGAATATTAATTGTATTATTATAAGTAAGTGCTCGAATTGTGATCCGGTAAGACTGTAAACTTTCGCGAGTGAAGCTATAAAAATTGGGTATAAATATGTAAATTTTTGGAAAACTCCACAATTGTGTAATTGCAAACAGTTTATTTGGTGGTGCTTACCAAGCAAGGAGTACTTTTTACAAGAGTGATTTTTGGTGCAATTTAATTACAAATTAAGAGAAATTTAAATGTGTTTAAAAACCTGTTCACATAAATTCTAAAATATTTGTGTTCGGCAATGACATACATGTAAGGATAACAGATTATCTACATAATATAAAGTGTTATACAAACGTAAGAATGAAGAAGCCAAATGACCTTAAACTTCCTATAACTTAAACAGTGATGTCCTCGATTATTAAAAAATGTTAAATAACACTTTCTAAGATGATGTACCTAACGGTGATTGTAAATATATTGGTTTTAACAACAGCTATTCGTGTGCCAACCGTTTGGCCCGAGCAAGAAAAAAAGCTGTCGAAGGATCAACATGCGCGCTCTTCAAATGTCTATTTTAATAATTTATTAAAAAACAAATTAAATGTAGAACAGGAAAGAGCAGATGCTAACAGCTTTGTAGAAAACGAAAAAAATCCAATTGGGTCATTTACTCAAACTAAGCATTTAAATAATAACAACGAGAAGCAATTTTATAAAGAAAAACCATATGTTGGTCACAATGTGCCCCATTTGTATAATAGAGATTCTTCGTTAAGACTGCAAGCAACAACTAATGCAGAAAACAATAATGACCGTAAAGTTATTAAATATAATCGAGTTGACACAACCGTACGACATAATAACCTGAAAAACGCGTCATTTTCACGACCGCTTTTTAATGCGAATAATAACAACTTTCCTACAGATACAGACGATTGGGTGCCCATTGCAGGTCATATCGATAACCATAAAATAAAGGAATCCAATAACGTTGATTTACTTCACGATATTAAAAGCAAACAAACTCGAGTTCCGCATCAAAAATATTCTCCTATTAAATCTACTACTTATAAACTCGCCAAGGACGAAATCGATATTACACCTAAACCAAATAGCCAATTAAATAATCCGACCAACGAACAAGAAGACGATTTAAAAAATCACTACAAACGAAGTGATATTCAAAATACATACAGCGAACACGAACTTCCAAAACGTATTCCAACGAAACCCATATATCCTGGAGAAGGGAAATGGGCAATTCGTGGATTAAAACATACTCCGTACAAAAAGGATAATCAAGTGTTGAAACCTGTTGAAGAGATCATACAAGAACCTGAGCAACTCACAAAACGTATTTCAACCACATCCGAGCGTAATCTACCTAAATGGCATACTCATGCGTTTAAATATCCTCCTTACAGGAATCGACATAAAATATTAAAAACTCCTCAAGTAAGAAAAGAAACATCAGATATTAATGAAAATATCGGAAGTACAACTGAAAATTATCAAAAACTGGAAGAATTGCCAAAACGTACTGTATCAAAATCCGATGAAGCAAAATGGGCTATTCATAAATTTATACATGCTCCCAATAAAAGAAATAACAAAGTAGTAAAACCTATTGTAGAAAATATTGAAAAAACTTCGCAAAATAAAGAACGATATGAATTTCCAAAGCGTATTTTGCAGAAACCGGAAGACAAATTCACCATTCATCAATTTACGCAACCTCCCAATACAAATAGTAATGTAGCATCAGGACCCGTTGAAGATAATAAAGAAGAAACTTCGGAAAATAACGAAAATGTGGAGAGTGTAAAAGAAGACCACGAAGAAGTAAAAGAAAATGATAAAGACGAAGAATATGAAGATGAAGAAAGCGAAGATGACGAAGAAGATGATGAAAAAGAAGATTTTGTGCCAACCAGGGTTTTTTCGCAAGTAAGAAACACCGAAAATGAGGAACATCTACCAAGTGATCTTTTGGACACGAGGTTAAAAGAATCCATAAAGGATTCTAAAATACACACCGTGTATACAGAAGAAGGGTACGAAGATGTCGAATACGATCACGGAGGAAGAGAGAAGAATTATAAAAATAGCGAAGGAAATGTCGAATTTGATAAAGACGCACTCAAAAATCCAAAATTTACTGGTAAAATAACTACACCGTTGCAAGAAGAAGTAGACGTTTTGAAGGAATTCGAGAACTACGATAATTCAAATTTAGAAGACGAAAATGAGGACCTTGAAGATGAAGATACGGATGATGCCGAAACGTCAGCTTCGGAAAACGAAAATGTAAAACATAATGATAATGTAAGTAAACATAAATATGGAAGAACCAAGGAGAGTAAAACCACCGAAATCAGAAATATGAACGATGGAGATATGGAGTTAGAAATCACCAGTGAAATTAAAACCATGATGCAACCCAATAATATGAGTTCAACTCATAAATTTGTGAAAATTGTTCCAAAATATAAAGATGTTGCCCACGAAGCTACATTGTTGAAACCACTTAGAAGAAGCAAACGATTTACCAACGATTTTCATGAAGTTGAGGTAGAAAAAGATTTTCTAGATGTTCTTAACATTAATCACGAAAAGGAGCCAATTATTTCTAGTACAGTTAAGTACCCGTACTACAATATCAAACGAACGGATATCTTAAATTCTAATTCACCATTGCGTTATGCAGAAGATTTAAAGAGAGTCCCAGAAAAGATTTATGGAGAAATGTCATTTTATCGACAAGCGAAACTATCAGAATGTCCAGAAATTCCAAAAAATGTGAATCCAATTCCGGAGAGGGTTAATCAAACGGAAGCTCAAGAGGGAGGTAACAAAGTTACCGTACCTCCCGAATTACCACGTTTAAGAAATCTGGGAGATCATCTCGATTGTTTAAAAAATAAATTATTTGGAGAAAATCCACTTGATAGTCCAATATTTCAAGAAAGTGTTATTGAACCACCAAATCCAATTTTTAAAGAATTTATAAAAGAAAGAGTGCAACAGAACGGTAGTGTGCCCAAAAGTGATTTACAATTGCAGGAAACCAATTTCAATGAGATAGGGGATATTAAAAATTCGACAAATGCAACTAATTATGAAGGTAAGTTGGTAAAAAATACTGTTGGCTAAATTAAATAAATTAATTTTTTGCAGAGGAAGAAAATTTCTCGAACGAAAATGGTAGCCAAAGACAGCCAAAATCTGAAAACTTCGATAACGATTATGACAATCTTGAGGAAGACGAGTTAGGATCCACGGAAGAAAGTGAAACTTATGAACCTTTACCGGAAAGTGCACCACTCATAATTCGTTTAAGGCGTCGTAGAAGACCATATTTCCAGAGAAAAGCTTACAGAGTGAATGTGCAAAAATCGACCACGTTTTCTCCGTTGCATTCCTATATAACGACAAATCGCATTCCTCCAAGATATAAAACTATAAGTGAAGTTTTTTACAAAGACGATATTCAGCCTAACGAGCAATTGAATGTGTTACACGACGTCATGAACAACATAAAAAGTGCTTCCTTAAACGATCCATTATTTGCGGATAGTTCGGAAAGTGTTAAAAATTCGTTTAACTATTTTAATCTTCAATCTGAGAACGATAGCGGTAGAAAAGTGAAAGTGCCATCTCGGAAAATTAGGATTAAACATAATGATTCGGCGGGTAATTACCAAACCATCAATACCTACACGGTTTCAACTACATCAACTACAACTACTACCGTTAAACCAAAACGACGCATTAAAATAAAAAGTAAGAATCGTAAACCCAGTGCCTTAGTTTACGAGGAATATGTAAATACGATACTAGCTAACAACAAATTAACAAAAGAAAAAGATAGCTATTCATCTGCCGACGATTCTTACATTACGGCTTCTGTAAATACCGAAATAGACGACGTGGTAGGCTTATCACCTCCAATTCTGCATGGTTTGCCTACGTCGTACAGTTCGATTACAAATTTCAATTCTCCAGTAAACCATTTGCTGACAGACAAACCAATGAATACCTTTTTAGTCGAAGGAATGAATCCTCCAATTAAAAGGAAACCTATTTCCTATTCTGAATTTAGGTTATCAAAACTCCGTCCTATCAAACGGGTAGGTCATTACAGTCATCACGTGCATAAGAGAAGTTCAAACAAACCGTCGTATTCAGACATACAACGAAATAGGCCTACAGAAGCTTCCGTCAACGACGACGAGGAAGACGATTACATGCCACAAAGAAATCGGAATTATTACTACGATACAAAAACGGGCCAAGTGGTTTATACGGGTCCCCAAACGGAAGAGCCCATTCTTCAACCAGACGAAGAAGAAGAGGAGGTGGAAGAGGAGGAAGAAGAAGACGTAAAGGATTATTTGGTTATAAAGAAGCCAACCACGTCACAACCGGTAGTTCTTGTAACAACAGAGAAAAATGGGCCTTCATTCTTAGATATTGTGCAAGGCTTGCATAAAGAGAGCAATTATGAAATTATTCCAGAACCGACAAAAAGTAACCACAAGTTATCGGCTACTCCAGAAGAAACAGAAGCAATAAAAAATAGAACGCAAGCTGCGATTGAGAGTCCCAAATTTATCGATTTTTTGCAAAAGTTGAAGACCAGTCAAAATTACACAGATATACCAGAAAAAAAAATAGTAGTGACGACGACAACAACTGAAACAGCCCCAGTAGTAGAAGAAGAAGAGGAACAAGAAGAAGAAGAAGAAGAAGAAGACGATAATAATGATCATGGAAAGACAAGAAATCACTTTAAAAATCATAACTCTTATGGAAATACACAAATTTTTGATATTTCAGAATACTTACCAGTGCCTCAAAGTTACCAACCCAAAGTTATAGATTATTCAAAATATAAGACAATAAACAGAACTCCAGCACCAACCTCATCGGTACAGCAAACCTTAGATAGTGATGATAATGACGATTCGATGAACGTAAAAGGTCATGATTCGGAATCCGATCCTACAGAAAACAGCCAGATAGTTAGACGGACGCAGGTCGTGGAAAAAACCACGGAAATGTTTTCGCCAGTCACAAATGCGGTTACTACAACCGAAAAGCCAAAAGTATTATCGACACTAGTTAGAAAAGTAATTATGCGAGGAAGAAAGCGACCTACCACGACAACTTCCAAACCTACTTCCACGGTTAGGTTAAATGTGAGACGAAGGTCAAGACCAACGACCACCACAACCGAAGCAACCTTGGAAGAAAACTTGACATCGACAACTCGTAGAATGCCAATAAGACGAGTTCCCATTAGAAGACATTCACGAGGGGATACAATTCCTTTGAATCACAAAGAAGTATATACGCCAATAGACGAAAATATGAAAACTATTCCAAAGAATGAATTATTAAATTTAGGAAATTTAAATGAAACTGCCGGTAATAAACATGAACTGCAAACTAGGAATATAGCGAATGTTGAAGTTTTCAAAAAATTTAATCGGAAACAAAAACATGGTGGAAATTACAGAAAAGAGGATTTGACAATAAATTCTGTTCCACCTACTGCGTATAATATTGAAAATAGCGAAGAGATGAGATTAACGGATATTGTACCAAAACCGTTTTCGTTCTATTCGGATGGCAATTTACCTCAACATGTTAATTTGTTAAATGTATCTGAAAAGGAAATAGAAAAGGCGGAAGGTACTTCTTCAAATGAAGAAAAAAGTGAAGATAATTTGACGAATCAAGAAGAAGTTGATAATTCTGAAGATGTAACGGAGAAACTTGTTGCTATTGTTAAGGATCCTAGTAAAAGATTGTATTATTATGCCCCAGTTAAGTAATTTAATCGACTTAAGTCACTGTTAATTATACACAAATAAAATTATTTTATATTTTAAGTGTTTTATTTCAAAGGTTAACATTTTTTGATTTTGGCTGAAATTTTTATTTTGTGATTTATTGTAAACTTCCAGTTTTAAGTGGCAGAAAAATTTAAAAGCTAAAAGAAATGTCGACATACTGCGCGAATATATTCAGATATTTTATTTTCAAACGGATGTTATTCAAAATCCCCGAAAGTTTGAGTTGAGTTGTGCAATCAGGCAAGTTCGATAATGATACACTTCAACGCGTATTTTGTACAACATTTTCAGGATAAAATTGAAATTGTTCCCAGCAAGAGGTATAATTTTTCAATTTAAGCATCACATTACCTTGATCCTGATTGCCATTTCATTTCAACGGAAAAGTTGAAATAGGTGGATAAGCATTTTGGATGAAAGATTTTTGCTAACATGTGATTTGATGTAATCGTAGAAGTTACAAGTCGGAAATATTGAAGTTCTTTCTTGAGATTGGCATTGTTCATATGACTGGAGAACTTCATTATAACTCCTAAATACCATAATCATTATGTTATTTTCAGATAAAATTTGTTATCTCTAAATTTGAAAATTTAAAAAAATTGCAATATAAAATTTTTATAGGACATGTAAACAATACTCCGGTGTGAGTAATGCGTAAATATTTTATTTTTAGAAAGCATAATAATTTTTTTAAAGGCAAAACATTGTAAGAATATTTTTAAATTTAGGTTCATTTTGAATACGGCAATTAATTATTCATAATGAAATTATTTTTTTTAATCATGTTACATTAACATTAATAATCAGTATTGCTTTAAGTTGTAATTTCGGCACATTCCTATAAGGGGATTACATAAAAGATAATCCAATTATCTAAAGTGTAATTAAGGTGCTTTTCAAATATTTAAGGATCCTTTTCATTTACATATAAAGTATGTTTAACTATTTAAATTTAATTTTAAATAACCAATTCAAATTTAAATTCGTATAAATATAATTTAATAATAAAGTCAACATTTTCGGTTATGCATTTGTGTGCATATTTATTTTTTGAAAGTTTTAATTAACGTCTTTTATTGTTGGAGTTAATATGAGAAATAATCGTGATTGGTATTAAATATCCCGCCAGTTAATAAGTATTTTTCAGCCAATGGTAAGTTAGGGATTTGTACTGTCAACAAGCTGTCATATGTTGCGATTTCTCTTTTGTGACGTCTCTGAGTTACTATTGGCTAGAAAATACAAACCTCTGACTTACCAACTGACGAAAAGGATAATTTGAATTTCGTGTTTATTATAATTTGATTTGAGTTCATACTACTTTTGTAACATGTTTAAATTTGCATTTCCACAACTTTTTTGGATTTGGTTTACTAAATTAAACTTCCCAACTTCAATTATAATCTCATTTTGTATTAAAATCCTTCTCGGTTTTCCTAAAGAGAAGTTTCATATTTTAAACCTTTTACTTCTGATTCCTTCGGGTAAATTTGTGTCCGTTTCATGAAAATTAGCAAACTCAAGTTTAAATTCAATCTCGAATTGTTAACTGAAATCACCACAATAGCATCACCTTCATGTTATAAATAATAAAGCACTATCATAAAATAATAACAATAATTTCAGTGGAAAATTAAAGCAAGAGAATTGTATTCGTTAAATACAAATGCCAGCGTGCTTTGGGCGCCAGACTTAATATTTACAATTATGAATATAATTGTTTTATATAATACTAGGTGGAAAGCCCGTCCGCAGACGGGTAGATAGACGGTGGATCTCTTTTCTAGCGGTTTTAATTAAAAAATTCATAACGCTAAACTAAGATCGACCGGTTTTGAAGTTTTCTCTTTTACTTTGATTTTGAAATAATTCTGGTTTCTTTTATTATATTTTATTTCGAACGGATCAAAAATTATTATTTGATAATTCTGTTTTAATAAATATATATTCAACTTGCGATTATGAATAATTCCGGTTTTATTTATTTATAGCAAAATTTTCTTTTTTATAGTAAAATTTAAACGGATAAAAAATTATGATTGGATAATTCTGTTGTTAACCACGCCCTTCCATGCGCCCCTCTAAAAATTTTGCCAAAATATTGACACGCTGTAGCAGAAGTGAGCTGGGATTTTATATAATATTAGGATTAGGATAATATTGAATATAATTGACTTACAATAATGAAATTTTGAAAGATATAATTATTTCTGACTAGTTTATTTTTTTTTAAATTCTACGCCGATTCAAAAGATGGCCCCGTACATTTGATGATTTTGAGATGGGTGGGGAAAACATTTGCTTAGTAAGTTATATAGACCTAATTCCCAACTATAATTTCACACGATTAATATAATAATTAGTTAAATAATCTTGGAATGAACAAGTTAATTAAACATTTTTTAATAATGTTTTTATTAAGCTTTCAACGTTGGTGAACGTCTTCATCAGAATATTTCAATACAATTTTTATAAGTTTATATGGAAACCGAATAATAACGTATTGTCATTTGAACAATTTATGATCTAAAATATGTAATTGTGTGATAAGTAACAGATTTAATAATTTTTGCGTTTTTAAAATCTGCATCATGTCCATCGACTAATATATTATGTTTTGCAATGGCAGTATAGTCCGGTTTATTACAGCGAACACTTGAGATATGACCACTCATTCTTTTGTGCAGCCATTGGTTCGTTTGTCCAATATATACTAGGTTACAATTCTTGCATTCAACTTCGTAGATTGATTTTTTCTCTGTAGGAACCGGATCTTTTAATTTTGGATACAGCTGTTTAATGTTATTGGTTGATTTAAATGCCATATTAATTTTGTGGTTTCTTAAAATTCTCTTCAGTTTTTCACTTAATCCTTTGACATAAGGCATAACAGCAAAATTTTATGTTTTTTTCTTTATACTGTTACCATTATAAAGTGTGTTTACACGATCTTTGATAATTTTCTTTACCAGGGGTCCTGGAAAACCATTTTTAAACAGAGTCTCTTTAGCTATTTTTAGAGTTTGCTTTCTGTAGTCTCCATGGGTTAATTTTAGAGATCTATCCACGAGGCCTATGGCCGTGCTTATTATCTGGCTTTTGTGATGGTAAGAGTTAAAATTTAGATATCTTCCTGACCATGTCTGTTTTTGGGTCAACTTGTATTTTAGGCAATTATTTTCACGAATTAACTGTATGTCTAGGAAAGTTATTTTATTATGTTTTTCTTTTTCGATAGTGAACTATAGTCGTGGATGAAATTCATTGAAATGCCTGATAATTAAATCTTCGTTGCCTTCTGGAATTGCTGTTATAATATCATCTACATAGCGTTTAAAGAATGGTAGTTGAAATGGAAGTGTTGATATGCGGTCTTCTTCCAAGATTTCCATTACCAGATTAGAGATCGTAGCTGATATTGGACTTCCCATTGCTGTACCGAAAATTTGTTGATAAAGTTTATTATTATATTGGAAGTATGTAGTTTCCAGGCATTTTTCTTTGGGGATACTTGTAGTATAGTTCTTGATATCGCTGCATTTTTCATCAACTGCTTTAATTGCCAAATCGATAGGTATATTTGTAAAGAGAGATTTAACGTCAAGTGAAATCAGTATATATTTGTCAGGTACGGTTTGTTTTTTTTATATCTTCTATAAAAATATATTTGCCGATGAAGACGTTCACCAACGTTGAAAGCTTAATAAAAACATTATTAAAAAATCGTTTAATTAACTTGTTCATTCCAAGATTATTTAATTATATTTTACAAGTTAAAAAATTAATTTATTAAATATAATAATTAGAGAGAAAAAGAGATAGATTCTCTAAGAACATAAATTTTTCGTTCTGTAATTAATGCTTTTGCGTTCATAATAAAGTAAAAAAGCCTTCGATACGAAAAGTTTTATTTCTGAAGGATAATATCGATGGTCTCACATAAATACCACGTAAGTCAAAAAAATTCATTTTTGGATTTTTAGATCAATAAAATCTATTTCACGAGCACCACCATCTATTAGACGGTACCGTAAAATGGGGTGACTTTGATCAATTTAATTTGTATTTCGCATATATTAGATTTGATTGTTTATAACTTTAAAGTTAAAAAATAGCAAACGATTGATGATGGCATGCAGAGACGATGTTATGCTAAAAAGAAATTAATTTCTTATAATATAATAAAAAAATAAAAACTTGCTGATCAACTCTACACTTCGAGTGGGGCCACTTTGACCCCCCCCCTCTCGAAATACGTTTAAAATGTAGAGAACCTGTCTAGAGTGATTACTTTCGCTTCACGTTAAAATCGGTGTTGTAGTTTTTGAGTTATAACAGATATTGTTTTGGGGGCGACTTTGATCAAAGTCATAATATTATATTAGGTGTTTATTTCTATAAAAAATACATATTCTTGTATAAAAAATGAAAAAAAAAAATAAGTGCTAGTACGTTTATACCTAAATATAATTTTGCAGTACTTATTAAAAACTTAAATAAAATTCTCTTAATGGCTTCATTCAGTTGGCCTTGTGAGTAATGCTTATAATTTCTAGTTCTGGGTTTCTTCTTATAGACTCGGACCGTCTGAAGCCAAAATTAGCTCAAAATAACCAAAAAACTATTGAATATAAGAATCAAAGTCGCCCCTTAGTTATGATCAAAGTGACCCCACAACGGTTTTACAAGATTTTTAACCACATGATAGTTTTTCTTGTAATGTTTATTTAAGGTTATATGTTCTCAAGACATGCCTGATTAAAAATATAAAATTAAAAAATACTATAAAATATTACCAGCCTTTGCACATTTGAAGTTATAACAACTACAAAAATCTTCTTAGGCTGATGACTGGCGTTTTTGATCAATTTATTGCACGTTACTTTATAAAAAAGACTATTTTCACAATGATTTTAAGATCTGTAGACGTGGACGTAATTAATGCAATTGAAGCGGTACTTTTAAAATGTACCATTGCGCCGCTAGCTCGGTTGCAGTTTGCAACGGGGGCAGTTATCAAAGCCGTTCCATGATATCAAAGTAGCCCCATTTTACGGTAGTAATTTAAAAAAGTAATTTGTTATATACAAAATAAACCTAAAAATATTTTTGGAAAATACCTTCATACAAATTTTTTTAAAGAGGTTTCATTATCATATTCTAAGTTTAATATTAACAATAATTACTGTAAACCCAATGAAACTGTTTTTCTGCCCTCCTCTAAAATCGTAATTTTTGACTTACGTGGTATTGATTTGAGACCATCGATATACTATTTTTTTAAATAATATTTAGATTTTCTCTTTGAATTGCACGTTTTGGGCAAAGAAATTTTTTACATCGTGTTTACTAAAACTTAGAAGTTATCTTTCGTTGAATTCACTTTAATTCAATTAAACATGTTTCTTTACATAAAATTCTATTTAGACCTATATTTTAAACATAACAAAATTATATACATCAGTTATCCCATTTCGTATCAATTATTAATTAACTACCAAAACATATTTGTTTTGCTTAGCAACCTTTGCTTCTAGTCCTCTCCTTCTATAGCACTGAACGTATTTATTAGATAGGCAGCTAGGTATTGGTAATATATTGAATTTCCACAATTATATTATTAAATTTTGAAATTATTTATTAAAATTATTAAAGTTCAATTTTTCAATCTCAAAGACGAATGATTATTTTTATAGATATAATTCAAACCTTCTGTTAGATGTAACAGAAGATTAAAAAATTTCGCCTTAAAGTAGAATGGGGTTTTCACTGCAAATGACGTCTTTGAGAGAAAACAGAGAAATTATCTACTTTATGCCAATTAAAGGATCAGCGATCAGCAAAATCGCATCAAAATATTTGTGTCATCTATCCAAAAAAATAAATAAATGCATACGATGCATAGCACAGGTGATGAGAACATCCGATTATGTTTTGATGTCGAATGCTGCTCGTTGGTTTGGGAGTTCCTTAAAATGTCGCTTACACTACGCGATATCGCAGGAGCGAACGCATCAGCGGAGCAAAATTAAAGTATATGGCGGGGTAGATACATATTTATGCAATTAAACTTACGTGGTATTACGCTCAGACCGAAATCTTGTATAAATCATTTTTTTTTATTTTTGATTCTCGTAATTCCCGAACAATTTCTAACTTTAATTTTCTTGCATCTCTCTCTATCTCTCTCGGCTCAGGTATCTCTATGTATTTTGTACGACATCAATTTTAATTTTGCTTTCGTTGCTGGCTTTTGTTTGAGGAATCCTTTAATGTAAGACATTCAGCTAAACTATGCAAACTTAATTTTAAAAATGTTAAGGGGGTAGATCCATGTAAAATGTAAGAAATAAGAACACTTTTAGATCTTTTTCGTAACTAGACAACAGAACGAATCTATCTGAAATTTATATTACGTATTTAAACATCATGTGACATTACAAAAATATTTTTTTGAATGCTATAACTTTTATTTGCACGAAACAACAGCAGAGACGGATTTATACTTTTGCCGCCCATAGGCACTGATGTTTTTGCCGCTCCTATTTAAAGAAAAACAAATTTACTGGATATAAAGTATCAAGTAAACAGCCTTTGCAAAAATATTTATTGTGCATATTTTTATAAGATAAATCTGGCGACTTTTTCAGCATTAATTTATACAACCACTTTATTAAAAACAAACATTAAACAAACAAACATAACCTTTACTGAACGTATTAATCATGGACGATAAAGTAACAACTGATTACAAACATTAAAATTAAAACAACATTTATAAAAAATATTTTTAAATATAAAATTAATTTTACACGTTACATGAAATCGAAATAAAATTTAATTCATAACTTACATAATATTGTTCAAAACATATTTAAATGAATGATATATGTAGCTTGCTACATACTGTTATATAACTTTATGTTTTGAATTTCGGATTCTCATCAAGTAAACCTGGAAAAATTATTGAAATGATGGAGAAGTTATGAGATTAAATTCAAACTTGATTAGAAGTGAGGTTCAAATAGCTGTTGGCCCACAAAACCTTCTTTTTAATACTTTTGAAACACATTTGGCAAACTTTGGTTCAACTTCCTCAAAGTTCAAAATTCTTCAATTCCTCTTTTTAATTACTCACCACTCAGACCGACGCGGTTAAACCCGCGTCAGCGCATATTTTGATCTAAGATCTCCAACGCCCGTTATTCACTCACCAGATGAAGAAGAATAAAGCACCTACGGCGTTAAACGTTTTGCATTGCCATTCCGCTACGCTACGCTTGATTAGAAGTTTGTAGCAAGCTATATCATTCATTTAAATAGTATTTGAACAATATTTTATAAAAGTTATAAATTAAACTTTATTTTGATTTTATGTAACATGTAAAAATTAATTTTATATTTAAAAAAATTATTACATGTTAATAACCTTAATCATATAAAAAAATATTTACACTTTTTTTTCATCGAAGAATGAATTTCGCTTTAATTACAGCACGTGTAATTCGGGGCATTCTTTCTACCAATTTTTTAAGTTCTTCTTGCCACAAATTTTTCGATTCTCTTTTTAAGATTGTTCCACCCTTACAAACTGGATTGGGTTAGAGTTTTTAAGATTTCTTGTCTTAAATAACACGCCGTAGCATTTTAAAGAGTGCTTTAGTAAATAGAGATAACATTTTTATTGATGTCAAATTTTAAGTTTTATTTGCCGTTTTAGTAATTTTTTATTTAAGTGTCCATACTTCGGTGAGCGGCAGTGTACGTTTTACATATTGTACAATTTATTTTAGATGTCAAGAATAATTAAAAAAAAAAAAAAAATTTTTCTCTAAAATATTTTGGCGCTTCCTAAATTCTACCGCTCTATACACGTGTCTCCACCACTGAACAACAGTATTTGTCAAAGGTCGCGACTTCGGACTCCATAATTGGCGAGCACAATTGTACCTCCAATCCACAATTTACATAAATCAATTTTTTAAAATTTTTGTTTTAAGTTTTTGTTGTGAATGAACCTAAAGAACTAGTAAAATAAATGTTGAATTAAAGAAAATAATGGAAACTAAAAGTCAAAGTTGAAATTTATAAGTAACTTTTTAATTTAAAAAACAATTGAGAGTAAATTGAAAGTAAACCTAAAGTTTCAAGAACGGAAAATAATATTTTTTGTACTTATAGTACTTAGTTTTAGGTTATTATGCTATTTTTGATCCTCTCTGCTTTTTTGTAGAAACTTTATTGACCTAGTTAAAACTGTTTTTTTGTTGTAACATTTTTTTTTTTGGAGTTACGTTTAATATGTCGTGTTAATCGCTGATTTTCAGGGAAAACCTTGCATTGTTAGCTAATCCTTATTTCCCATAATCCTTACATTACAATCTAGGGCATTCAATATTTTTAAAATAAATATTCAGTGTTATTTTATTAAAAGCACTAAAAAGAGATCGTCACGAGGTAATTTGCTTGACGCCAAGAACGTTTTTACGTCGTAGAGGTATTAAAAATCTATCCGGTAAGCAGCAGTGGGATGATGATGAACTTCTTGGCAATATGGAGGTACCACGGGGAAACCGTTTATCTCCTTCAACTGATGTGGGCCACGGGCGTTGGAGTTTATTGAGGTACAGCAGTGGGATCTAAATGCTGAAGGATGTTGATGGTCCAGAAGTGAACTGAAGGGCCGACTATGTTGATTTTAGAAGGTGAACTTTCATTTAAAATTTCATTTGCAAACTGAGTTGTTTTACTAGCGATTTAATCGTAATAAAAATTTTTTGATTTATTCAACCCCATATAATATGGAACAAGATATTATATAGCATGACTTTAAATTGGGGTTTAAAATTTCACGAATATGTGGCTAAAATTATTAGGTAACCTTTAAAATCTCGCTATTATGGAAACTGTTATTACAAATTTTCTGAAAACAACCATTGCAAAAAACTGATTTGTTTCAATGTTTCTAGTAACAAAAACATTTGATTAAATTCTAAATTTTTGCAAAACTTTTTATGTTCTAAAATAGTTGTTATTCAGAAACATTATTTTTGAGTTATACGCAAATTTCAAAGTACAAATTAAATAGTTAAAAAAGGAACGGTGTTTAATTTACTTATAAAAGATGTCCAAAAAGTTAAAAATTTAATCAAGCCCATAATATCTTTAATAATATATTGTATGACACAAATACCTACATACAATAGTTTGTTGTTTTCCAAACATTTTTAAGAGTTTCCATAAATATGAGATTTTAAAGGTAACCTGAGATGTTTTACTAGTAAATAAAGAAAAGTAAGAGTTTTCGTGGTGGGTCTTGACGGTTGACGAACGAGTGGGGTCCAACAATACCACAGTCACTTTTGTCCACAATAAAATATTTCTTTTCTATTTTTATTTCAAACATAAAAAATAATTATTATATTTAATTAACATTAGTTTTTGTAAGAAAGAAAAAAAAATTGCTTTCCCACAATAGCGAATCTTTTAGTTATCTAATTGAATGGCAAAAAGTCAAGTTTATTTAACGCTTTATACAGAAAGAATAATTTTCTGATTTTTTGTTCTGTTGAAACCGCACTGTTTTTGAGATACTACATTTTAATAAAACTTTGTACTTGACGTAATAAAGTCTATTAAATCTCTAGGTGTCTTTTTGGATAAATTTTTAAATTAGAATTGGCATATAGCTAGGAGGCTTAATATAGAGTATATTGGGCTATATAAATTTTAGCAAATGTTAAGACTTTGAGATGATCATTTGACATGCAAATTTATAATAATTTTCTGAGAAGTCAACACAGATCTGGAAAGAAAATTTGTAATCTAGAACTAGAACAGTATGTAAATCACATTACATAAAATCTTGCAAAGGGAGTTTAAAAATACACCAAATCCTAACAGCTTATTTTATTTACTTGAAAGCTTGCTTTTTTTACATAACCACACAAATAGGTTTCATTTCGATATTCTAGATTTTACATATAATTATAACATCGCAACAGTAGACTTAAATTTTCCAATTCATAGACCAACTTTAGTCATCACCATGACATTTCTTTTAACAGCCCATATTATGTTCGTCACGGCTTATAACTGGCTGTGAAAATCACATATTGTTTTCATATTTGTTAACTACATACTTATATATTTTTATAAATTATTCGGAAATAATTACAGAGATGAGAATGTAGTGAGTATAGGAAAAAAGTTTATGAGAGAAAGCATTTGATTTTGTGTAATCTTCATGAGTTATACTCAAATTTTAAAACGAAGCATCCGGATTTGAAAATAGGTTTAGGGAAAACTAGAGCGTTTTGCCCAGTGCTGGCACAAACTCATTATATGCATGCACAATCCAATCCACCAGAATGTTATTTCAATGATTCATAGAGCCAGTATAGAGGAGAATTACAAAGAACATAAGAGACTATGATGATTGAGTGGGTTTCCACAGATCCAACTAAAATGATACAATGTTCAACCTCTTTTAATGAATTAATTAAAACATTAGTAAAAAACTAAACTAATTTATACCTGATTCTTGTATTACCAAATCACAAGCATAAAATTTTAAAAGCTTAAACTTTAAAGGATAAGCGCCTTCAAATGTAGTTGTAATCCCAATAGATTTCACTGAAAATTATGCTTTCACTATACAAGAAGAAATTCACGGTTAGCATTGAACCTCAGATTTATTCATTCATCTCAGTAATCATTCATTGCAAGGATGCAACAGATAAAAAACTTGTGCTACCTCTTTGCTTCAAAAATGTTCAAATTCCTCAAAGGGACAAGATCATTTTACTATTTTTAGCCACTAGATGATTTGGGAACAATTGAGGCTAGAAGAATTAGCAAGGACGAAAAAGCAAAAACTTTCTTGTGAAATCAGAAGATTTGAACTGTAATATTGTAAATTTGAATTTTAATATAATGGACGAGAAATTTTAAATTTAGTTCATTTTTGGCTACTTTAAAATACAACGATTTGGCAACAGGTATTTTAAAACACAGGAAGTCGATTTCCGTTAGAAAAAAGGGACCGTTAGAATTATGAGACGCAGGTAGGCCCTTACGTTTTTGAACATCGGAGAAGAAGGTTGTGGTTTTGGTGCGGCGAATGTTTTAAAAAAGTTATTCAATAATTGAATTTAAAATTATTTTAAATATAGTTTAGTTATCAACAAATTTATAATACGTAAGTTAAATAAATTTATTAATTATAATCTTTTTTTTCTTTATAAGGACAGGATGGGTTTTTAGAATTTTCAAGTTAATACGTAATAAGTGATCGACCACGTAGTCATGAGTTTAAAACTGTTTTAAAATTACTTTATCTTCAGTTTTAAGATTTAATTATTGGTTTGAGATTATGATTTATACATTATTATATTTAAACGGAATGGGCTAATGTAAAGAAAAAAATTGATTATTCATATGTGACCTAGGAGGTATCTTTATAATACAAACTATCAATGATGATTAGAGATTATTGTGGGAATGCGAAGTAGGGGTATTTGTTTAAGATAATTAATATGAAGGCGGCTGTTTGAAGTAGAAAAATATATAATAACATTAGATAATTTAATTTAGATAAATTACACAACAGGAGAGGGTGGCTTAAGATCTTAAGATGGCCGCCTCAGGATGTTGTCGAAATGGTAGATCACTAGGAGTTGTAACTGCAATCTAAGACCTCCTAGCGGATTCAGTAAGTTCTGTGAGCAAGTTGCTTGATTTTCTTTTTTCAAATATATCTCAATGAGATAATACCAATTATGATATTTAAGAACTGTTATTAACAAATATTAACAAAGTTCTTTATGATTATTTGCGGTTACATAATAATTTAAGATGATGACGCTAGTTTTAAGTATGGGCGATTTATTTAGATTAAGTATTGATCAGTTAGATTTTAAGAAATGACTAATTACAAATTAAGAGGACGAACTTAGATTAAGCACTGACGACATATTAATTAAGTGGTGACGATCTTAAGTTTAAGTTAACGAGGTAGTAGTTAAGAGCAAACAATTTAGCATATAAGGGTTTATTATTTAAAGATTTTACATAATATAAAATAAAACATATAGGCGCTTCTTTACAAAATATTATAAAGATTGTGGTTGGTCATTACATATGAATAAAGAATTAGAAAACTTTACAGTCAGGGGGATTAATTATCGAACAGTTATTAAATCAAATTTCAAACTAAAGTATATTCTAAATTAAATGATATCAAGGAGATTAACTTTGCTGGTAAATTGGTTGTTGGACTACCTTTTTCTTTTCGGTTAAATATAATATTCATCGTTAAACCGAATCCTGTGTTTTATTTAATTTGTGTGTACTAATTATTCCTTCAGGTGTCCTGTCAGTGGTTACGCCACTGGCACATATAAGTTTAGGTGAAGTTAGAGGTTAGTAAACTAGTTAGAGTTACTTAGAGGAGAATCACAACGTGCGAGGTTTGTTTGACGATCACAGCTTTGGTTTGGTTTGGAACATTGATTTGAGAAGGCGGTAATTCAAATTGAAGAACCAAATATTACAGAACTCTGGATGTTTTATTGCTTGTATTTATTACAACTTATGATACTTTGGCATGATGAGTGAGGTAAACGCTGAAAAAAAAGATTTTACGGCATAATTTCTACATCTCCGCGGACCTTCACTACCACTTTTTAATCTAAAAAGGGAGATATACTTATACAAATATGGTCTCCATTCAAAATTTTTGGTTTTGAAGTAATAAAAAATAATAAAATAGTAAAGAAGACACAAATTTTACTGTTAACCCATAACTCGTAGAACAAAAAATGAAAAAAATTTTATGATTATCCTTTTTCTTTTAGGAGACATTCTATTTATTGTAGAATTGTAGATCTTGAAAATCCTACAAATGACAATTTAAGATTTTTTTCTAGTTCCAAATAAGTACTTGGTAGCTTTGTTTATTTTTTAAATTATTTCTGATATTATGATTTCATCTACATTGGATTATAGCTAAGAAATATATAATTTATTTTCTGCGAACGACCGATAAAAATTTCAGTAATCTAAAAACTTTAAGGGGTTGTAAAATCTAAACTGTGAGAGATAGAGCAAAATAATTTGGTATGGTTAATTACATCAATGAATAGAACAACCATGACAAGTTTTATCAAAATCTGAGATGGTGGGTGTCATGGTGATTTGAACCTACATGGAATGACCCTGTATCTATAAAAATTACTGGGTATCCTGTATTAACTCATCTTTTTAAGTAATATAACTTTTTAACAATTATAATTAATGCTATTGTAAACAAAATTATATAGACGATATTTCAATTCCTTAGACGATTGTTATATTAGCATTAGCTAATTCGGCGAGATTCAACATGATTTGCCTTCGGGACTTTTGAAATTAGAAAAGGGATTAATATTCATTGTAAAATATGTTTCAAATTATGAATTTCGATATATGTATTTGCACAGGAAAATATTCCAGGGAATATTTAAGTTTTTGATTATGAAGGAAATAATAATAGAATTTATTACTTACTTTATTTTTTTTGCAATATTATTTCTTTTCAGCAATAAAAATATTGCTTGCAGAAAAGCCATCATAAAATTTTAAATTTCAATATTTTTCTGTCATAAAATTATTATGTATCCGTCTAAAATTCTAAAATAAATTTTATTGATTTTGATTTTCATAACAGAAGTTATGATTATTTATTATAAGTATAATTTATATGTTTAAAAGCATAATTATTACAATATTTATTTTGAATAATTTATTTTTGTTGGCTTAAAGCAAATACGAATTTAATTATCTATATTTTTGTGCTAAATATTATGATTTAACAGGTACGGAATGAAGTTCATAATGTACGAGCACGAAAGAAAAGAGAAATTTAAAAATTTTTACAAATGTAATTTTAAAACTAAATAGAAAAGCATAAGCAATACAAACTAGGTCTTTGATGGATTTTCTCGAAAGGTGATTCAGTAAAATAAAATAAAATATGAATTTATAACAAGTTCAAGTTTTGTCGTTAGTTCCAATTATAATGTCGTAGGAAATTTTATCTATGACAGGATTTACATAACCAAAACTTGTTTAAATGCATGCTATTTAAATGAATAATGTATGTAGGTATTGAATTTATAATACGCATTTTATAAAAATATTTGGCTGTGATGTAATAAAATCATGTAATAACGCTTTTCTTTCTGCACGTTTCCTGACAAGTGCCACAAGAAGTGAGAACTGGGAAACTAACCTAAGCACTTTTCTTAAAAAGCAATTAAGCAAAAACACAATGAAAAAAAATTTTTATCTTAAAATAAATATGTAAATACATTGGAAGAACATTTTTTTACCGAGTAATTTTTTTATGAAAACTTTTACTCCTTTTGCGTTAAAACCTAGAATTAATACATTTACACAAAACGTTTTAATTATAATTTTTTAAATGTAATTTACAATTAAAGTAATAGAACCACTAACAGTTCGTTTAGTTGTGGTCTGTTTATCAGTAATTTTTGCAATTTACAATAAATTGCGAGACAATCATATAATAATCCACTAAGACGTTCGCTCAACGCAAATCTGTTTTTAATTATAATAAGTAAATAAAACGTTTTAACAAAAACAGACGTCAACGTGAATTATTATCACATGCACTATTTGTATTCTAGATCCAAGGATGTAATTTCAAAAAATTTAAATTTATCCAATAAAATGGAAAATCAATTATGGAAAAGGAAAGTATTTCCTGTGTGGTACCAGGAAAGCGATTGGATTTCGCACGACAAAGACATCAAACCATCCGTATTGCATTTAAGAGATGTTCAATCCACTGCGACATGGAATTTGGAAGAAGGGTCTATCATATCTAAACAAACATCGGAAAGTAAGCATGGAAACGGTAAGTTTTTCCAGATTTATATTATTGTTACTAATTGAATTAGAAAATAAAAATTATTTTCTCTTACGAAATTTATTATTACTCAAATATTTTGAATTCATTATAGTAGAGTTTGTATGCAAGAAAGAACATTGATTATTTCCGATTTATTTAATTTATTTTTTTAGAAATTTATTTTGACCACTTTTTGCTCATCGTCGTTTGGTCATCAAGAATATTGGATACGGAGATAAAAATGTTTATTAACTTATATTATGCATTATACTATCGAAACATAATTCTATAAAATAATAAACGCAGAGAAGATTTATGGACTGAATTTGTCTCGTGGTTTTCAACTACTTTATTTTTTTTCTTTCTATTTTTGGTAATTTTTTCGATAGTTTTGTATTTTTTTGAATTTTTGAAACTTTTTGTTTATTTTTATAATTTACCTGTTTTTGTATCTATACAAAAATTTTTTTGCATATTTTCAGTTTAGTTTTGTTTTTGATTTTTTAACTAGGACTATCTCGTCCTTTGAATTCCGTGATAATTTAATTTCATGAAATAAATTTCACAGTTTCTGCGGAAAACGTATATCCTTTCATTTCATTATATATAGTTACTAAATTGTTTTAAAGTTTTCAGAACACTAAAACTCCGGTTGCGAATATGAAAATTTTTATTGTGTAGGGAAATTTAAATATTCACGGTGCTAGGTCAACTAGTAGCAAGCCGAGTCAGAGAGTACTATTTATGAATTACAAGTGAGTTTAAAACTTGATAATAACTTTTTCTTTTTTTATGTAGGTACATTACGTATGTAGTATATTAATTTTATCCAGAAAATATTTTCTTTAATCCTGTTGCAAAATAATATTTTAGAATATTATATAATATAGTTCTTTTTTGTTGCTACCGATAAAAATACTATAGTACAGTGTTTCCCAATTAGTGGTCCGCGGTATGTTTTTAGGGGTCCGCAAACCCACGACATAAAAAAAATTGATAGAAATACAAAGAACAAGTTACCGTTGCTATTATTTTTTATCATACTGTAATTGCAAAGTAACAACCAAGTGGTAATTAATACCAAGTTCAAACCGGATAGGGAATTTAACGGGCTACAACTTTGGTCAAATAAATTTTTTTGGAAAACCAACCGTGTAACAAAATTTTGAATTTTGTTAGATTTTTTTTTTTGGCTACACCTTGTATTTGTATTTTTAATAATACGAGAAGATTGCGAGCCGTTTGAGGCGCATGACGGGAGATAAGGAAAAAAAAGTGCGGGGTGATTAGAAAGGAAGCCGGATTTTTTGGTCGACGAGAAAGTGGTTTGATTTGATTTTGGAGTAGTGATTGGTGATTTTTTTGTGTAGTGAAAAATTACTGGAGTACCACCGCTCTTTCTTGCGGATTTACGCCAATTTCCAGGAAATTGTGTTCTTTTGATTTTTTTCGTCATTGGATTTCTTGAACACCCGGAGGATCGAGCGATAGCGACCACTCAACAGCAGCAATAAGATAAGATTTTACCTTATTACTTCTTTTCGTTTCTTTCATCTGCAAGCTGTACAACACCGATATTATTTTTGATAGTTTATTGCCAGCTGCGTTCGTTAATATAGCCGACGCTCGCTTTGAATATTTTTTTGATCTAGTTTTGAGCTCAAGCACCCTCTTAAATATTCCAATTATTGGAAGAATTTTAGTTAACATTGCTGGGTGAATGTAATTGCGAACATCGAGTCCGGGTTCGCTTCCCATTGTAGGAACGTTTTTTTGGTACGAGAGAGAGTGCAAACTTGTTGCGGCTACGCCGGATTCATCCCTGACTTCCGCAAAGAAAAGAGCTAGTTTTTTTCGATCTTGGGTATTCTCACGAAATAAAAGGTTGAGAATTTCGATTTTCAACCGTATGGGAAGGAAGAAATTGCAAATTTCTAAAGAGTCCCAGCTATCCATTTTTTTTCATAACCGTTTTCACAGAAGTTCTGAAAATAATGAACAAGGTGTAACTAAAAAAGAAATAAATTCACAAAATTGCTAAAAATCTCAATTTGATTTATAGTATTTCTTTTAAAGCGCATTAGTTGGTTATTGTTAATTACTTTGTTAATTTATATTGTTTATTTATTATTTGTTGTTAATTAGTTTATTCATATTTTTACTTACACCTTCTTTTTTATTTTCAGAATTTCTGTGAAAACGGTTGGCTTTCCAAAAAAAATTTTTTGACCAAAGTTGTAGCCCGTTAAATTACCTATCCGGTTTGGTATGTCAGCTTAACGTTCTTTCTATTAATTTAATTTATAACTCGAAATCCGTTGATTCTAGACGATAAGGGGTTATAACCTAATTTGTAGATAAGCGAATGATCTCTAAAATCCTAAAAAATCAATAATATCGGAGCTATGACCGTTTGAAATCAGAAATTCAAAAAATTGCTTTAAAAGGAGATACCCCAAGAGTTTGGACTGAACAAAAATTTGAAAAATTGGCTTAGAGTAGTGTTCTTTTATCAGCACCTCAAAGGTTCTCTACGGTCACGGAGACACTCTGTATATAAAAAATGAAATAGTTGCTTTATTTTTTATTTTTGTAAAAAAACTGTTTCTGGGGGTTCCCATGATACTAGTGTTTAATTTTGGGAGTCCTCAATTTCGAGACATTTGGGAAACACTGCTATAGTACTATACCTTTTTTTAACACTTTATTATTCTTGTTTTTATCACTAATTTTGAAATAAAAAGTTAATATTTAACGAAGGACAGTTTTCACACCTAGTTATAAAAAGAACCACTTTTATTTCTGGTTATTAAAATAACTAATATTCGAAATTTTGTAAACACCTGGTAACCTCGTGACAAAAACTTATTAATATAAGTAACTGCTGAAATAAGCTAGAATTTAAAAATTTGTAATATTAGAAATAAGAACTTCTAAGTACTCTAAATGGTCTTGCCTCAATATGTTCTGTAACGACATCATAATAATAAGCAAGTGAATCGATTTATTAATGACGAGATAAGATTAGTAATATCCTAAGTTTCATCTCTTTGCCTCTAGCCATTAAAACTTTATATGTAATCGTAAATAGAACCTAACTAATCTTGTGTTACTTAAAATTATAAAAAAAGAGAACTTGCAACATTGGTGTAGAACAAATAAAAATTGCATTAGCAATTTTTTATATTTGTGAATTTTAAAGAATCAAAAACAATATTATTGATAAAAAACGACGACACATAAAAGTTAACAATTTAATATCACAAAAATATTGCAAAATAATCCACCTTCCAATTCTACAGTTTTTACGATTGAATAACTGAGTCTAACGTTACATGGTTTAACAAAAATTAATCTAACCTCGACGTCCAGTTATATTGAATATCTTTGGTGAAAAGAAAATCACTCGTAGTTTTTTTAAAGCCGGAACAGAGACCCAAGAGATATTTCTATATTAAAAATCGGGTACTGTCAGACAAGGTAAGAGGTAAATTTTTTGAGTATAATGCAATAAAAATTTTGTAAGATTATGCATTAGTTTTAGAAAAAACGGCATTTTAATGTTATTAAAAGCAGGTAGTTGTAATCTGATACATCCCAATGCATTGAGTAACTCACACGTTGAGCCCCTGCCATTATTTCTATTGACGGTACTGTGCTTTGATATACTTTGTTGTTGTCAGTCGCGGTCGACACCCTGACGGGTTCTATGGCTTCGAGTTCCACCCTTGGCGAGTTTTGCCATTCTACATGGATATTATTAAATTATTAAAAATTTTACATTTTTAAATTCGATTTTTTCGAAAACTATTGCATAATCCGCAAAAATTTTTGTTCTGATATGCTTAGAAAAGTGTCCTCTTTCTTATAGTGCAGTTGAAATTTTTAAATTCGTGGTGAGGGTTGTCTGAGAGTTCCTTAAAAGTCTATGACTATGAGTTTCACTGTAGGAAAATTTAAGCAGGTTTATTTTTGAAAAGAAAATTAAAAAGTCTGAAAGCGCTGTAGTTTAGTTTTGTGAATATAATTTTGTGCCAAATAATTAATTATCAAGTAAATTATAAAACCTAAATTGTAAAAGTAATGACCAACTTCAGAAAATAAACAATTATATTATTTAATTTCACGAGGTTTTGTAATCACAAAGCAGAACATTTTAATAACATTAATTTGGTAACTCGGTTTAACAGATTTGTTAATTTAGTCAGGACAATATAAATTGAGCTTAATTTGATTTACAGTGTGCTTGTAAAAAACTTAAAAAAATTCAATTTCAAACCAAATATTTAATTTCGTCTAACAAAGAAAATTTCAGAAATCTTGATATTAAATTATTTAGGTATACAAATTCTTGAAAAGATAGTATATACGTTTTGCTTTATTTCTTTTTACGAATAAGGGAAAAAATAAATTAAATTTGTTTACTATTGAAAAAAATGTTTTATTGAAAATCCATCAATTTATAAATAATTTTACTTATTTTTTTAGAGCAATTATATCCACTGGTAGCAGTAGGAACTGGAATAATTATAATTATCATCGCAAGTGCAATTATTTTTACTTATAAAAGGAAAAGTAAAAATAATGACGAAGAGCAAGCCTCGAGCATTCTTGTATATCCTTCTCATCAAGGTTCAACCACGCCACAATTCTTGTAAGTATCATACGTGACGATGAAAAACGGGCTTTCTTTAGAATTACAATTCGAAAGCATGCAGGAGTAAACGAAATTTTCTTTTAAACAAAAATTATTTTATTTTATTTTCCCGAGAAAAGAAGTTTTGGTCAATATTATATATTGTTAACTTTATTTTGTGAAAATAAAATTTAATTTTCGAGTATTATTTATATTTAGGACGAAAGAAATCCACTTTAGTCTTCCACCTTTACGAAGCACTTCGCTTGGTGATCTTAACGAACAAGAAGCTTACGATTCCGATTACGACACTGAAACATTATTATTGCCAAATAATCATCATAATCAACGTTCTAATTCGTTTAGTAAGTAAATAATTGTTTAGTTTTTCGGAATATTTACTATAAACCTTTTCACAGGTTGCTATGGACTTGGAATTATTGAGCCGGCATTGTACAAAAGTACCCTCGATTTAGACGAAATACACTGGCCCGATGGACATATTGGCAGAATTTGGTTTTCCTTACGTTATGAACCTTCTACGGAGAAACTTTTAGTTTCACTATTGAAAGCAAAAAATCTTCCGTCAAGAACGATCGGAGCTCTTAATAGTTGCGATCCATTTGTTCGGTAAGAAAAGTTTTCACATTTTAGTTGTTCTCGAGCAAAATGAATCACCCCATTAAGGCAGTGAATGTTGTTCATATGTTTTAGTTGGTAGGTAAGTTCAGGTTTAAACCTAGATCAAAAAAATATTTTTTAGCATATTTACGATCTTGCTTAATTCTGGCGAACAAAATTAACTGAGTTGCCTAAAAATTAGACATCCTAAGTTTTTTTTAGGAAAATATTAGTATCGTAAAGATTCGCGCTAGAAATTGTTAAAAACTCGAGAGAAATCTAGGCGAAGTTAAATTTATTTCATTTATAAAATTTAGAATTTTGGCATTTTGTTCTACTATGCGCCATATTTATTATTCCTACTTTCTTAACACAAGACAGCGTTCATTATCATATTGTATCCTGAAATATACTCATTGCCTCTTTGATGATTATTATCTTTAGATTGTAGGTTTATTCAAAAATAATTTAAAAAAATTACATTAAGAGCTTTCAGCTAGCGTGTAAAGTTTCAAGTTAATCAATGCACGTGTTTGTCCGTAATCGTGGACACACGCACACACATATTAAGTCGACATATCCGGACAGACTAGTTTGTATGATGACTATTAGCTCAAGACCATTAAATTTATTGTATCGTGGCTCAAGACGATTGCCTATAAATTAAAACAGTGAGGTATGCAACTCCATTAACACGTGTTTATATTGGGTTTATTTGTTTTTGTTTAAAATCTACAACCACGTACAACTTCTACATTAAGATTTCAACGTTTTGCTTGGATTCTAAGAGGAAGAATTTTAGAGTCGAGATTTACAACTAGTTTTTTTATTATTTTTTTTAACTATTTTTAATAAATTCATCCACCGTAACATTTTAATTGAAATACAATTTTAAACAAAAACTTACAAGTTTTAAGTTGTCATATAAGTTTAAACCAAAATTAAAACCACTGCCTTAATAATGCAAGAGTAGTCTAAAAAGTTCTCGGCCTGGAATATACTGCAATGCCCTCAGCTATTAAAATTTGTAAAATTTTATTTAATCTAGAAATATTCTCGCTAAGTTAGCATCGATTATTAATTTTAGCAAGAGACTCTTTTTTAGTATTTTAAGTTTAAATTTAAAATGTAAATTTTCGTATCGGTTTATTTTTGTTTAAATTTTTAATTTTTAAACGTTGGTTTGCATAAAATTTTATGTTACACGTGCGACCCACAGCTGCTCTCGCCAGTCAAACAAATTCGTTGTGCTGGACTTTCACGAACGGCCCAAAACATCTAATTTCTTCAAAATTTCTAATTAATTATTTTATCACTTGCACTAATTAAAATAAGAACAACCTTCTATTCAAATTAAATCACTTCTATTTTTATTAATATTAAAAATTATCAAAATTAAATTGATCATAGCGGGGAATAACACTCCCACCGTTAGCCAATGCACATGGTGTCTCCACTTATTTCTATTACCAACCTAATTATTTACAATTAAAACTTTATGTACAGTCTACTTACAAATAAATAATTTCAATAAAAACAAAACAAACTTTGAAATAATTTACTAAATAATAAAAATACGGATTCTTACGTTTTAAAACACGACAATACATAGCTCTAGAAGCTGTGAAACCATAACTGTAATAAAAAGTTCCATTCTTTATATAAACACATGCCAAATTTTAATTTGATTTAGCAACTTCTTCAAGTAATAACAGTTGTTTAATATTAAAGTGTGATTGATTATTCTAAAATAGAAAAATTGTATAATTATCTTGCAGTGATTAAATTCTTTGTTTTGGATGGTTTAACATCAACAGATTTTTATTGAGGATTCTTAAAAGTGTATAAGGAAGCATCAACTTTAATTTTCACTCTGAAAAAATGAGCAACTCTTTTTAAATCTGGTCGTATAAGACTCGAAGTTTTCAGCAAAATAAAATGGATTTCAAACATTGTTTCAGAACAGTTGATAAAACATGAATACACCAGATAAAAAAAAATAGTTAAAAAAATGGATCGAAGAAGGTAAAGACGATTCTATAAGCAGGAAAGATTATGGCAACGATGTTTAGGGTTTGCAAAGGTATTTTGTTTATTGATTATCTTCAGGGAGGTAAAACAAATAACACTAAATATTATCGTAACCTTTTGGATCAGTTAGATTCATACATTTTTGATAAAAGACTTGCTTTAAAGAAGAAAAACAATAATTTTTCATCAAGACAATGCAAGTATTAATACAAGTTTTTTGACGATAGCAAAATTCAACAAATTAAAGTACGAATTGTTTGAACATTCAGAGTATTCACCAGACTTGGCTCCCTCTGACTATTATTTGTTTCCAAACCAGAAAAAATTCCTCGCTGGTAAACGTTTTACATCAAATGATGAAGCTATTGCTGGCATGGATGGACGTTTTGCAGACCTTCTGGAATCTTACACTAACGATGGTATTGAATTATTGAAAAAACATTAGGGTTACTGTCAGTTAATCCACCCCACAATTTTAACTTTTTCCTATGCACTATTGGAAAGAGGACAATGTTCTGAACATACTAAAACAAAAGTTTTGAAAGAATATCTATTAGGTTTTGAAAATACAACATTTTAAAATTTGATAAACCAGGTTCTTGTAAAACGCGACATAGCAATGCCACGGGTAGCGCTACGGAAACTTGGACGTTAAGCGTCCCGCTCTGTATTATGTTGACGGTACGTGTGCTTTCAACTTGTTTTTTGAGCTTTGAACTGTGTTCGCTGGCAGATGCGGTGGACACCGGGACGATTTTCTGTGTCTTCGAGTTCTATCTTCAGGGAGTTCTGTCATTCTACAAGAATATTTTTAAATTTGTTATTTACAACGGCGCTCTCCGGCCTTATATTTTGAGAAACACAATGTCAAATTACACATCCATGTAAAAACAAACATTTCCTTATCTAAAATACATGATTTTTAAATTCAATTTTTTCGAAAACTATAATGAATAATTCTTCAAAATTTTTGTTTTAATATGCTCAAAAATTGCCCTCTTTCCAATAATGCTTAGGAAAAAGTTCAAATCGTAGCGTAGGGAGAATTAACTGACAGTTCTCTTTCTGTCGTTAGACCGGGATCTTTTCAGACTGCTCTCGTATGTACGATTGTTTTCTTTTCTTATCCTACCGAAAAAAATCTGTTCGAATCTAATTACTGCTTAATTATCTCTTCCACATAGTGTAAGATCGGTACCAAAAAGGTATATTACAATTTATAACAGAAATGTTTGAGAATTTATACCTTATTGCTGCTAGCGTAGAGTCGGAAAATTCTGTGTCGTTAAGTTAATAACATTGGGTTAACCGCACACTTTCGCATTGTAACTAATGTTATTTATTTGTGCAAAGTTGTGTAAAACAATTGTTCCAAAAATTTTTGTAATATAAAGAACTTATACTTTGCAATGCTGTAACTTTAAAGAAACATAACAAGTGAGCTTAAATGCACCTTAGAAACAGTATAAAATATTAGTGTTAGAAAAAATAATATTTCTTTATGCTAATGAAAACACATTTTTAGATTGCATTTAATGCCCGACGAAAGACGATATTTACAGTCAAAACAAAAAAAGAAAACTTGCAATCCATATTTTGATGAAACTTTAGTTTTTCAAGTGAGTACTAATGATTTTAATTTTAAAGTAAAATGTTTTTCTATTGTTCAAATTTAATTTAAAAAAATTGTTTTGTTTTAAGGTTTCCTTTAAAGATATGACGGACCACACTTTGAAGTTAACAGTTATTGATGGAGGGCGAGCAAAACGCAGAGCCGAAATAGGACATGTCACGTTTCCATTAAAACATTTGGAAATTGGAGATGGAACGGAACAACAATTATTTAAGTTTGATCTTGAAAAGGTGAGCACTTTTTTATGAAATTTTGCAAGCATTACAAGCTTGTTACTCATGTTTTTATAAATTAATAATTTCATTGTTGTTTTAATTATCTATCATCGAAATTTTGTTAATTATTATTGACAAGTTTTATTTTTGAACACGTAAAATATAGAGGAAACAAATATCATTATTGCAAAAACCGACATTAGATTAAAAAAAGGCTTTCTGCTTGGTTTAAAATTTCATTGAAGCACTTGACAGTAATTTCAAATGACAAAAATCGTGATGCTTTCAAATTTGGAAATTAGACTGCTATGCTAATGTGAAGAAAATATCAATTCTGTGTGTAGCAAATATAAACTGGTCTAGAGCTCTGAAATTATTCAAGTTATAATAACTAATATTTAACTAATAATAAATTATTTTCTTACAATGGTATTCCGGTAAAAATTTTTCGAAAACGCCAAAATACTTCCTTGTCCTGAGTAACTCTTTGTACGAGAGCAATCGGGCTTCTACAAAGGTAGGATTCACTTTTTTCTATTTGCTTGTTTTCGACAAAAGGAAAATCAAGCTCAATTTTACAAACTTGCAATGGTAAATTTAAAATTCTAAAACTTTATGCCTTGTTCAAGGTTTGAACGTTCGATTTTAAATTATCAGCTTGAATGCGATATCTTCGCAACCACACGTCGTATTTTTAAATGCTATTTTATTATCAAAATTAAAATTAACTTTTAAAAAATCCAAAATTAAAATTGTATTAAAAAAAAAATCTTCTCTAAGAATAAAAAATAATATACAAAAACTCACAATAAAATTCCTCACGGTCAAATCCGACCAAAAATACTCTCAAACAACTCAAATCGCAACATTCAAAAATTCATAGCTGCGCAATAATACTCGTATACAAAAAATTTACAAATTTTCCTCAAAAATTAAAGCTACGAATCACACAACCGCTCGGGCGACCATTTACTTTACTTACTTTTACTTTTATCACTGCCCTTGGTTGTCTGTATTCAGCTTCTTTTGGCTATCTGCTGAAACATTGTTCTATGGTATGGTGTTTTAAGAGAGTCGACTGTTCTGACAGCTGGTGCAATTGTCGGTTCCAGATCGTAGAGAAAAATTTAGTATCGTTTTTTTGCCAGCACGGTTGCTTTTGTGTTACTTTCGTTACTTTGGTGCTTTTTTATCCACTTCTATTTTTTTCTTCTATTTGCTATGCTTGGTTTTCCGAAAGTCGGCAATCACTGCAGCGTAGTTTAATAGATCTCCCTGGAATATACACATGCTGGTTTATTTGTAACAATCTGTGGGCCAGAACTTTACAGGAACCTCATCTCAGTTTTTCAAACGTTTTCAAGAAAAACATCAATCACTTATTCCTGGTTTAGGTATAAAGATAACTTTGACTTTTGTCATTTCTCCGGTGTGTACCCGTGCGTAATGCCCGCTGTGAAAACTTGAGCAAATGGTTCAGTTTTCATTGAAGTAGGGCTGGAAATACTTTGCCAGGTTCAGACGATTTAAAGGAGCTGAAGGATTTGATTGCATGTGCCATTTTGACGTCATTTATAATCTTCTTTATAATTTCCCAGCTAGCCTCAATTGGTTGCTGACTTATACATACGTTTTCGGTTCAGTCAAAATCTGAGACTATTTTACTATCGGGGAAGTGTTTGTAGCGATATTTCGACAGTTCGCGGGAGTTGTTTTTGGCCAATTATTCTTTTGTTGTCCGACACTGTCCAGTCGGCGTCCTTTTTGAAGTTTTGAGTCTTACTATAGAGCCTTTTTACAGATTTCTTAAGCTGCTAGAGTTTTTCGCATAATCAAGATACTTTCTAGCTGTTTAAACCAAATTTTAACATTTGGCACGATGAAGTAAATGAATTTAAAAAATTAAAGTCTAAAAATTCAAGTTTATAGTTAAAGATTAGTTTGCTTTACAAAATAACCGAATCAAAGATAACACAACTCGACAAAAACAATTTTTTTCTTTGTCCTAAAATTTATTTTATGATTTTTCTAATTATTTATGCTCCAAAATAAAGGAAAAGTACCCATATTGCATATAAAGTTTGCTTTTATAGTAGTTATGATAATAATCAATTTTTTAAGTTATCTTTTATTTTTATTTTTTATTGTTATTTTTATTAGTTTAAGAAAAACTTTTGTACAAATATTTACAATAAATATCATGGACATATTAAATAGTTCTGGTATATTGAAAAATATCTCGAAAAAATGAAGGGATCGTAACATTCACACACTGTCTACAGATGTCATTTAAGTGATAAACAACTATTGAATGTTTTATAGAAGACTTATCGAGGCTAAAATGTCGTCAAAATGGTGTAAATATGATTCTGATGCATTTTTTTATAAATGTGGTATATTTATTAAAGTGCGAGATACAAAATTTTATTTAAACGCATGTGAAAAGGTTTGTGAAGCTTATGAAGCCTATTTTAACTGCCTATTTTGAATCTAGACAAGTCCTGAGCTCCACATGTTGCTTGCGACCCAGAGTTAATTGAAAACGGTTGACGGTTGTCAGCTAAAGCGGTTAAGTGTGTTGCTGCTAATACCGAATGCCTGGTTTGACTTCGAGCTCAGTAAAAACTTTATTTTGACCGTTTCCTCTCGGAAGGCAATGGCAAACCACTGAGATTTAATCTGCCTGGTACACCATCACTGGAGATAAAGTGTATACATTCCCGCGGTTCGAAGCCTGCTTTTAGGTCTCCTATGTGTGTGTAATACTTCAAACGCACAACATAAACATAGAAGATAGGTTGCCAACGTCCGGGAAACCGAAGAAACATGAAGAAAAGTTAAAAACATGTTAAAAAATTTTAAAACTTTGGGTTGCAGAATGTCTCTCAAAGTACATATTGCCACGTCTCGAGGATCTCTGTTATCCTCGACTTAGAGACCTTTCCTCTTACCGTGGATATTCTTCTGAGTTGGGCGCCAACAATCGAAATGATAATTTCGATTGTAAAAAATTTAATTTAAAATGAAATTGAAAATAAAAAAAAGTTGTTTTTGTAAACGGTTTAATAAATTATTTGGATAACAATACCAGCGTGTAAGTGCGTTTCCTTAATTATTAAACTAACTACACAAAATATAACGTGATAAAAATTAAAATATAAACAATGAAAATAAACTGGATAAATGTTAAATGGTTACGACCTTAATTCGTGTTGCTTCGGTCGGATCTTCTTGTTTAGTGAGAATTTTGCCTGAAATCTAACTTAGTAGCACAAGAACTCGGAGCACAGTACCAGCAAGGGTTGGAATTTCACCCAATGAACCCCCTTGTGTGGTTTCGTATTCACCTTGAAGCACCCTCGAACTTATCGAAGACTAGAACCGCTGGAACAAAATGTTCTACGAACCAACTTTTATCGTCCACCGGCTTGGTCCAAAAATTCTGCCAGACCCTTTCTAGGACCCTTGTTATTCTCCTCCTTTTTTTCCTGTTCTTTAGAAACATTCGTACTCAAAAGAACGAGGAGAACATTTTCATCCAGATATTATGAACTTTGAACAACGTTATCAGGGCCAATACAACGAAAGTATGATGGGGAACTACATTGGGGGTTTAGTGAGAGAAATCACTTATAAATATGGAAAAAAGAGTAATAGGGTTTACTTTTAAACTTTTTTTTACTTTTTTTGTAATCTGATATAATCGTAAAAGTTAATAAAAACTACATATAATTACATTTGTTTCAATTTATCAATAAATAAAAATTTTAATTCTGGATTTTCTAAAATACTGGTCAACCGCTCTCCTGGATACAAAAGCAAACTTTTTCAGGACTATATATTTTTTTCGTCTAACTATCAATAGATTTATCAAAATTTCATACTCTCTTATTAAAGTCAAAAATCGTGTTGACCTGTGTAATCAACCAATCTGCATCCGATCCGTGTAAAAAAGTCCTTAAAAGGTTTTAAATTATAAACTGTTGAAAAAATAATATTTATTCTAATTAATCAATAAATTATTATAATTATTATATTATTATTGATTTTTCTGTATTCTATTATTAATAATATTTACATTATAATATTAATCATAAAATAAATGAGTACATTTGTTCGATAATAATTAGGTATGTATAGAATAAACATTCAAATATTACAAAAGTATTAGAAGAAATAAAAAATATTAATAACAGAATCAACAATAAAATTTGCTTCATACATAATATTATATGAAGCAAATCTAAACTTTTTGCACATTTTAGTAAACGGGATTGGAACAGATAGAAACAATCGAAGAGTCTCTCTTGAATGAGAGAATTACGATTGTTTAATATGTGATCTGATTGAATCAAATTTTATCATTTTTATCATCATATCAGACTATTTTGGTTTGTGACAAAGAAAAGTAAGTCAAAATAAAGTTATAAGGAAAAGATAAATTATTGAGTCAATACACATCTCATAACTACACGTAAAACTTTAAACGTGTTTTTCTCAAAATTGCAATGTACTTATTTTGCAATTTACAAAATTAGTAGTTGCAAGGCAGTTTCTATTTGAACTATTTATTGATCTAATATTATACATATTTGAAAGTATTCAGATATTTCCGTTGTAACATATTTTTTAATTTTATAATAATTTTACCCAAAATGACCAACCAATAAAGAAATTTATAACGAACTAGAAATAAGTACTTGTAGGGAGAATCGTTCTAATTGAAAAAAAAAACATTAAAATAATTTTTTTTTAAAAGTTAATAATAATTAACTTTCCTATCAATTTTCATTTTAACTTGATATTTCTAATAATTAATGATATCGTGAAAGATGCATTAAAGTATTGAACAAATTTCTGTAGATAATAAAAAGTTTGTTAATTTTTCATTTGAATTTTGTTTTTCAGGAAATTCAAGAAGCTAAATCAGATCTTGGAGAAATTTTAATTTCATTGGTGTACAACGAAAATTTAAACAGGTTAACCACAACAGTAATAGAAGCCAAAAAATTGAAGGTATTGTATTTTAAATTAATGATATTATCGTACAATCCCCACTCAGTCAAAAACATTTTAGGGTGTCCCCTACCAGTTTTGTGACACGTAAAATTTAAAATAAACTTGATAGGGAGATAAAATCGTAATTCAACTTTAATGCTTAGGATTGTAATATTTGGTTCTTCAATTTGAATTACCGCCTTCTCAAATCAAAGTTACAAACCAAACCAAAGCTGTGATCGTCAAACAAACCTCGCACGTTGTGATCTCCCCTCGTAGTAACACTTACAAGTCCTTTTAAATTTGCGGATGGCTCTTTGAATGCTAACGTAGTCTTACCTTACTTACTAACTTCAAACTTAAACACATATGTCCAGTGGCGTAACCACTGGTGAGACACCTGAAGGAATAATTAGTACACACAAATTAAATAAAACACAGGATTCGGTTTAACGATGAATATATTTTAACCGAGAAAAAAAAAGGTAGTCCGACAACCAATTTACCAGCAAAGTTAATCTCCTTGATATCATGTAATTCAGAATACTTTAGTTTGAAATTTGATTTAATAACTGTTCGATAGTTAATCCCTCTGATCGTAATGTTTTCTAATTGATTATTCATATTTATTTTACCAACCACAACCTATAGTAATTCGTAAGAAATTTCATGTATGTATACCGATGTTCGATTCAATTTGTTTTTATATTCCGTAAGACCTTAAATAATAACCCTTATATTCTAAATTATCCGCCCTTATAATTATTACCTTGTCATTTAAATCTAAGATGGTCGCCTTAAAATTAGTACGTCTCTTATTGCTAATTGGTCAGTTTCTTAAACTAGTACGTCTTTCTTATTGCTAATTGGTCATTTTCTTAAATCTAGATAGATCGCTTGTACTTAACTAAATAAATTCCCCATACTTAAACTAGTAAATAATCATAGCCGCAAATAATAATCATGAAGAACTTTGTTAACACAGTTCTTTAATATCGTTTTAATTGGTATTACCTTTTATTAGGTTAAATGGTGTAATTTTAATTGTATTCAATTTTAATTAAGTTAAATGTATTCAATTGTCACTATTTTTTAAGTGGTTGCAAAAATCATAAGGAACATTGTTAAAATTATTAATAACTGTCCTGAAATATCATAATTTTGTAGTACATCATTTAGATATATGAAAAAAAAAAAGGAACGACATCACAGCATTTGCTATGTCACTTCCGGTTCCATTACAGCTTGCCTTTTTAGTGACCAGCCATACTGAGACATATTTAACCGCCATCTTATGATTGTAAGCGTCCACAAAATCCGTTACACTTAATTATCTAAATTAAATTATCCCACGATAAATATATTTTCCACTTCAAACACTTCATTAAATTACCTTCAACGACTCCCCTTACAACCTAAACCAAACCAACTCTAATAATAGTACGCCACTGGCAAAACATTATATGAATAATCAATCCCTCACATCACATACCCCCATTTCTGTTTTAAATGATAATATAATAAATCACCATCTTGAACAGTAATCAAATCTTATAACTGAAGATATATTAATAAAAACTTCGATGCACCCGTGTATGTAAAACGAAATTATCTACCCGCGTGGTTACAACAGTTATTACTCGAACTTTTAACATAATCCTGCATTAAATTCTTTAACGAATAAATCAAATATTTTAACTTACGTATTTTACTTCTGTTGTTAACTAAATCTGATTTGAAATAATTTTAATTTCAATTACTTGATATTTTCAAACATTCCAAGTACCAAAATCACCCACATCCGACCATCTTGAAGTACCAAAATCTAAGACCCTTTGTTAGCATCTATAACGGTCAACTCTAGCGGAAAAAACTCACACCACTTCCGTCTTACCACCGTTGTATTTAAAAGTAACCAAATTGAACTAAATTTAAAAATTTCGCGCCCAATATATTCAAATTCAAATTTACAATATTACAGGATTTTCCCTCATATTTAATATTAGATTAAAGTTATATCACTTAATTTTGTTTGGCCCTATTACAAAGCCGGATTTTTGTTCTGTCAATAAGTAAAGACAGGAAAGTAACAGCACTGGGAGCTTGATGATGCTAATGCGGTATTTAGCGATGAAAATTTTTCATCAATTTTTCTTCTGGGTTTTGGACTAGTATTATTTATATAATGCAGAGCTAATGAGATTTTGAATTTGATACAAATGAATTTTGGATAGCGTAAATTCGGTTTTATCGTGCCACTTTTAACAGTTCCATTAATCGAAAATAAAAAATACTTTTAAACATGTACACATTTTTTTTATACAAATACTAAAAATTTAGTTTTGTACTACAAGTAAAGTTTGGAATAAATTTTAAAAAATCTTCTCAAAAATTTTCAAAAACATCTACCAAAATTTTTTAAATGTTATTTTTTTCTGCTATTGACATTTTTTTTAAAGTGTTTTGTTTAATATATGAGAAATGCAAAAAAATAATTTTTTAAATGGCAACCCTATTTTTTTACGGATTTGCAGAGCGCAAATTTCCATATCACAGATTATTATTTCAACAGATTGAAAATCGTGTAATATTTTTCATTACTTTCTTTTGTTTAGATTTGGACCATACGTGTTTTCTTTTCATTTCATGCTATTTTTAGTGACTGCCGTACACGTTTTTCTGATTTTCTTTAATTTGCTTTGATTCGTCAGATTTTCATTCATTTTTCTTGTGATTATAGTCTGTTTTTTAAAGAAAAATATTGGAATTTGTACTAAAGAGACAACCTTGAAATGTAAACCAATGAAATTGCTTTGAAGTTAGACGCTATTACAATAACGAAATTTTTGCGATTGAAGTGCTATGCGTGTTGCCTAAACTGAACCGGATAAAGTCATAAATAAGATAGATTTGAACAGAGTTAAATGTAATATTCAATAGACGTAGTTATTTGGTTATAACATTTCGCTTTTTTGTGGTGAATGTTTGATATTATTACAAGATTAAGTACTATTTAAATTAAAATAATAAAACCTAACAAAATGTTAAAATAATAAATTTTAACTGTTAAGGATGTATGAGCATGACAACAATTTTCAATTTAAGACCTCAAAATTTTTTTACATATAGATTTTTACTCAATGAATTTACTGTAAAAATTTCAGCATAGGTAACCGTTCATATTTTAAAGAAAAAAATTTTTGAAAATCGACATAAAATACATTGCTCTTATGGAGAAATGGGTAGTTGTAATGATAAATCAACAAATATCAGTATGTTAAAATATCTTCAGTTTAAAAAAAAACTATAATTAAGAAAGATGATACTTGCAGTAATTCGTCAGTATATTAAAAATACTATGCATCGGTTCATCCCAAAAAGAAAAATTGAAATGAAATTCAAATTTTTTTATTTTACCAATTTTTTCTCGCCGTAATATGACACTTGGCAACGTTTCACTGTAGTTCACACTGCTATCACGAGCGCCACAACAAACTAGCGGTAGTAATAGTAAATACAGATGTAAATATAACCTCATTTGTGTATTTAAAAACAGATTTAATATAACCTAATAGTGAAAGCAGCAGACTTGAGAATTTTTATATTAAATAAACCGCATTTCAATAAATGAAAATTAAAAAAATTAGCATGCATAAAACGTTCAAATGTCAGATGTCACCGACAGGAAATTAATCAAAAAAACTGTGTTGCCAAATGTAAATTACACGTCACGTGGTTATTTTTGTCACCTCACCCCGCAACGATACTAGCCTATCCCCACTCATCAAAATTCGCTATTCCCCCACGCCCTCGCTCATACATCCTTAAGTAAATAATTACATACTACAAAGAAACATAATATTTAAAGAAACCAATAAATTTATTTAAATTATCTGAAGTTTCCCGATATAAATTAGACTTTGCAAACGACGCGCCACCTATATTATTCATATCTTAGATCGACTATAGTTATGTTTTTAATTGAAATCTGCCGTTGCAAATGCCGGAGTGAGTTGAAAAATTGCATAAAGTGCTCTTGTTAGATGATATTGTTTCATGGAATTCTTGATTATAATGCTTTAATTTCTTAGCTTTGTTAAAAGAGCTTAGTCAAGCTCTAAGCTTTTAGGCATTATTTGTTTTGTTGACTATTAGAGTTAAAAAGTTAAACATTACATGCAGTCTTTCCATGAGCTTTAACAGAATTTCTTCAAGTTTAATGTTAGAATTTTGATGTGCCATAGGCAGGGCCGTATTCAAGAGGGGGGAGGGGGGGTTAGGGGTTACAACCCTCCCCTGAAATTATTTATCAATTAATAAAGTACTGAAAGTTCGACTGCAATCGTAAAAAAATCAGAAAACATTAAAAGATTTTTTACAACTATAACAAAAACATTAAACTTGAAGTGTTTAAATAAAAATTAAAACTAAAGAGATATTTCTAATAAATTAAATCAAAAAATTAAAAAATCGGAAATTCGTATTATAATCCGGCGATTGGCGATACTGGATTGAATACACCTACTACTAAATTGCAAAAATATAAAAACCGAAGATGAAAAATATAAAAATGCCCTGAATATTTACAGTACTGTGTAAAAGTCTGCGACCACTTAATTAATTGTTAGTTATTACTCCTATTCATTAATTTTCGATTCTTTGAAAAATAATTATATTGAAATAAATGAAATAGGTATTTTATCTTATTTCTTACCATTGTGGTAAAAATTTTAAATTGCAATAAATTGTTTGAACCAAAAATTTTAAAGGGAACATAAATTTTATGACCATCATGGACAGCATAGCTTAAAATAACACTTCCGCAATAAATTAGAGTGCGCATATTTTGTAGATTTGTACATAAAGGTGCATTTGCTTAAGATTTGGGAAATATTCTTTCAATTTAAGTTAGTTCTTCGTTTCGACAACATTATTTTACTATCGCCATCGGCAAGTTTGCGATTTTTATTCAAATTTTAAAATTAAAAATTTAAAAACATTTTTTTACATGAAAGTTTAAAATTAAAATATGAGTAAGTTTAAACTTATTAAAAATATCGTAGTAATAAAAACTTTTAAAATGGTATAAACAAAATTTTATCCGCGATAACGCCCCCCCCCCCCCCCCCAGAAGTCAACCTGTAATCAAAATTTGTCGCTCCTTTGACAAATTATTTTCAACCATTAAATAGAGTTCATAAAAATCAAAATTTTCTCTGAATATCGAACTCAAACAAAGAAAAATTGCGGAAAAAAAGAATTATTTTAATTAAATAAAAACAATTTTTTCACAAAATTTCAAATTTTTTTGCGGCAACTTTCGACAAAATACTTTCAAACAAAATTTTCTAATAACAATACTCAAAAATAAAATCTTAATTGCAAAAATACTTGCACAAAATTATACTCAAAAAATCAGCGGAGCAAAATCTAGGCCTCTGTGGTTTCCGCCATCTAGGCAAAAAAAACCTCTCTCTACTCACTTTTCTCCAAACATTACATTTCAAAAATTAATATAACAAAATTTAAATTTAGAAAAACTTTTTTTGTATTTTAATAAATTAGTTATTTATTTTGTAATTGTTTTAAACCCCCCCGCCCCCCTCCCCCAAATTTAGTTTAAATACGGCTCTGGCCACAGGAACATTGTGTTGTGTGGTGCTATTAAATTGGATTTACAAATTTTCATCTCGAGTTGCTATGCTGTAGGAAGGGCGTAGGGTGAGGAGACGCCGATGATGTACTTTCGGTCGTCTTTTCGATTAAGATATTGTTTAATTTTTATACTTATAGAATTTATTTGTTGTTCTGCATGTAGTGGCATTGAGCGCAAGCGGCTGGTGTATTTTTGGGATTAATACATTGACCGATAAGTCTGTATTTCTAGATCTGTTTCTACCAGGTGTGTAAGTATGAAACCGGAATTTTTGTACAGAAAATACACGTTTATTGTAATGATATGATACAAAGTAACTTATTCAAAGTATTGTCCGTCGCAATCTATACATTTTTCCCATCTTTCTGGCAATTTGTGGATTCCGCGCCAAAAGAACTGTTGCTCTTTTGAGGCAAACCAGTCATCGAGCCATTTTTGTACATCTTCGTAAGAAGTAAAGCGTTGCTCAGCAAGTGCGTGTCCAATCGATGCAAACAAGTAGTAATCGGATGGGGCAAGGTCCGGTGAGTAAGGCGCGTGCTGAAGAATCTCCCAAGGGAACGACTCGATCGTTTCCTGGACCTGTTTTGCTTTGTGTGCTGGTGCATTGTCATGCAGCAAAATCACCTTGTGTTGTCTTTGTTGGTATTCTGGTCGTTTTTCACGCAAAACTCGATCCAAATCGGTCATTTGTTGTCGGTAGCGTTGAGTATTGACAGTTTCCCCAGGTTTCAGCAGCTCGTAGTAGATTACGCCTTTCTGATCCCACCAAACACACAGCATTGTCTTTCGTCCGTAGCGGTTTGGTCTTGCCGTCGATGTTGATGGTTCACCCAGAGTAACCCATGACTTTTTGCGCTTAGGATTCTCGAAATATATCCACTTTTCATCGCCAGTCACAATTCGATGTAAAAATGACTTTCTTTTGAACCTGGCGAGCAGCATTTCGCATGATGTTTTGCGGTTTTCCTGCTGTCTTTCGTTGAGTTCATATGGAACCCATTTCCCCACCTTTTGTATCTTTCCCATGGCTTTCAACCGAAGGGAGATGGCTTCTCGGGTCACCTTTAACTGATCCGCCAGTTGTTGTTGTGTTTGAGCGTCGTCTTCGTCCAACAAGGCCTGCAGGTCAGTGTCTTCAAACTTTTTCGGTGGTCTTCCACGTTCTTCGTTCCTCACGTCAAAATCGCCACTTTTGAACCGTTTGAACCACTCGAAACACTGTGTTTTACCGAGAGCATGCTCACCGAACGCCTCCACAAGCATTCGATGCGATTCGGCTGCGGTTTTCTTCAGATGAAAACAGAAAAGTAGTGCTGTCCGCAAATCGTAATTTGTTGGCACAAAACTCGACATGTTTATCTCTAATAAACTAATGCTACTGAATGAAACTCGTGTTATTGTGAGTTGGAAATCTTTGTCGGATATCAAAACAATAACAAGACACCGCTGACGTGATGTGTCGGTAACTGCATCGACATCTAGCACCACCTATAGGCAAATTCCGGTTTCATACTTACACACCTGGTAGATCTATTTCAAAATTTTCCTCCAAATTGTGTTTTAGTTAAAATTTAAAAATAAAGCTTTTTTTTACCAAGTTTACGATTTTACGGGCTTTATCTCATTTTAAAGATCTATATTCGAGCTGAATTTAATTTATTATTTAGAGCTAACTTTTTGTAAACCTTAGTTTATTCATTTATAATAATAAATAATATTATACTACTTTTTTATTATTTACACATAATTATTTGACAAATTTTATAAATGTAATTGCAGTGTTGGTATACTAAAGCTTGCGTGTTGTAAGTTCTTTCAATATTGTAGATAATCAGTATCTGATTTACAACCCTTCGAGTAATACAGAATATCGCAATAAAATAATAAATTATATCACAATGGCATTTGTGACATCTGCAGATTCGAGTATTATTGACATCGAAACATCATACTTACCTGAAGATAAAAAATACGAATCCGATAATCGTGAAAGTGCAAGAGATATGGTAGCTACCGCTAGATCTGCTTATAACAGTGGACAGACAAAATCAATTGAATTTCGAAGAAGCCAGCTAAAAAAGCTATTATTATTATTTGACGAAAATTTTGATATTATTGAAAATGCATTATACCGAGATCTTCGAAGACATCCTACAGAATCGATGATGTTTGAAACAGCTTACGTACAAGGAGTAATCACAAAAGCGTTGATGTACTTAGACGATTGGGTAAAAACGGAGAAGCCTAGAAAATCCATGATAAATTTTTTCGATAAACTTCGAATTTATAATGACTCTTTAGGAGTTGTTTTAATAATTTCGTCTTGGAATTTTCCAATTAATGTTTTGTTTTCTCCATTGGTTGGTGCGATTGCGGCAGGAAATTGTGTTATTTTAAAACCATCGGAAATTGCAAGAGAAACGGAAAGTGTCATTGCCAAGTTAGTTCCAAAATATTTAAATCAAGAATGCTATCAAGTGTTTGTAGGTGGTGTTGAAAAAATGAGCGAATTGCTTGAGCAAAGGTTTGATCATATATTTTTTACTGGTTCAACTGTTGTTGGTCGAATAATACACAAAGCTGCTAATAAATATCTTACACCGGTAACATTGGAACTAGGAGGGAAGAGCCCAAGTTATATAGATAGTTCGGTAAATTTGATTGTAGCAATCCGAAGAATAATATGGGCAAAATGTGCTAACGCTGGTCAAATATGTATAGCGCCGGATTACATACTTTGCACCAAAGATGTACAACAACAAATTATACCGTTAGCCAAAGAAGTTGTACGAGAATTTTTTGGAGATGACATACGATCATCTCCAGATTATTGCCGAATAATTAATAGTAATCACTTTATGAGATTGGTAAAATTTTTAAATAAAACAGAAAATATTGCTATGGGTGGAAAATTTGATGAGACTCAACTTTTTATAGAACCAACTATTATAGTTAACGTAAATTTTAATGATCCCATCATGCAAGAAGAAATATTTGGCCCAATATTACCAATAATCACGGTGCAAAGTCCTATGGAAGCTGTAAATTACATAAATAAAGGAGAGAAACCTTTAATTATTCACATATTTACTCAAGAAGAAAACGTTAAGAATTTGTTTCTAAAGAACACTACAAGTGGCATGGTTACCATTAATGATACCTATGGAGGTTTCATAATCGATACTTTGCCGTTTGGAGGTGTAGGTTACAGCGGAATGGGTTCTTACCATGGTAAATTTAGTTACGATACTTTTGTTCATAAGAAGGGGGTTTATGAAACTAATTTTATGCCTTCAGTAGATAAAATATTATCTTCTCGTTATCCACCATATTCAAATAAAAAAGCTAATTCAGTGAAGAGACTTTTAAAAGCAAGAAACGAAAAAATGTTCCAATTTGGTAATAGCATTTTAATTTTTTTTTCTGGAGTTTTGTTTGTTATAATAACAAGATGGATTTTTAATGCAATAAAAAATATTTGAGTATTGCATTCAATAAGAGAAATTGTCCATTATATTTTGTCTTTTTTTTAGTTATTTGTAACGGGCGGAGTTTCTCCATGAGATGCTGCATACTTGCCGAATCATCAAAATTAAGTTTTATTGAATGCCAATTATTAATAATTATTATGCTAATATATTACATACAGGGTGTCCCCGTGACTGTGGAAAACCTTTGAGGTGGTGATCAAGAACACTTTTTTAAGACAAATTATCAAATAAAATTTTTGTCCAAGTACAAACCCTTGGGGGGTACCTCTCTTTAAAGCAATATTTTGAATTTCTGGTTTCAAACGGCCATAGCTCCAATATTATTGATTTTTAGACTTAATAGATTAGATCTTTTTTAAAGATCATTTACTTATCTACAAATTAGTTTATATCCCCTTATCGTCTAGAATAAACGGTTTTCGAGTTATAAATTAAATTAAAGGAAAAGGGATATTATTTTTTTACTTTTCTTGCCAACTCCGTATTTCTTAAACGAAACGTTTTAGAAAAAAACTAACTGCCCAAATCCGATAGGAAATTTAACGGGCTATAACTTCGGTCAAATATTTTTTTTTGGGAAACCAACCGTTTTCACAGAAATTCTGAAAATAATGAACAAGGTGTAGGTAAAATAGAAATAAATTTACGAAATTTCTAAAAATCTCATTTGTTGTACAATTTGTTTTAATGTCAAAACGTATTGTAGCGTTTGACGTTTAAGCAACATTGTTATAAACCGCATTAGTTTATCGTTAATTACTTTATTAATTTATATTGTTTATAATTATTATTGTTAATTAGTTCTTTATTTATTTTTTTTACTTACACTTTGTACATTATTTTCAGAATTTCTGTAAAAACGGTTGGTTTCCCAAAAAAATTTATTTGACCAGTGTTGTAGCCCGTTAAATTCCCAATCCGGTTTGGGTTATTAGTTTTTTTGTAAGAAGTTTTGTTTAAGAGATACGGAGTTTTCAAGAAAAGTAAAAAAAATTAAATCAGAGTTTTTTTAACATTTTTTCCTTTAATTTAATTTATAACTCAAAAACCGTTTATTCTAGACAATAAGAGGATATAAACTAAACTTGTAGATAAGTAAATGATCTTTAAAAAAAGCTTAATCCATTAAGTCTAAAAAGTCAATAATATCGGAGCTATGGCCGTTTGAAATTAGAAATTCAAAATATTGCTTTAAAGAGAGGTGCCCCCAAGGGTTTGAACTTGGACAAAAATTTTATTTGAAAATTTGTTTTAGAAAAGTGTCTTTTATCACCACATCAAAGGTTCTCCACGGTCACGGGGACATTCTGTATAATAAAATTTTATATTTTCATATTTTTGACTGGCGTACGCAGCTTTTAATCAATTAGTCAGTGGCGTCACGAACCGCCAATGATATACTCGTATATTAAAAATCCTAATTTTTGGAGCTTGGTAAAATCTCAGGTACTACCGGGTAGACTTTTAAATTTTTTCACCTTCTCACAATTTCTTCTCACCTTCTCACCTTCTCTAAATTTTCTCACATTAGAGTTTATTGTTGTGAATAAATATTTATTGTTGTTATTGAATAATTATGCTGTAGAGATCAATGTTAATCCTTATTTTGAGGTTACATTTAAATAAGAAGTTTTGACTGTCACAATGCAATCGACCTCTTCAGTATGTGTCAGGATAATAGCACTCAACGTTTGCACTATTTTATACTAAAGGGTGTCATGAAAGTGGTCAAACAATATCATACCGATACTTTTATGACACCTAGGACCTCTTTCACAATAGTACTAAAAACTAATATGTACTTACTTGGAATGTACAAGTTGATTATTATTACTACTAATGAATAACATTTGAGATTATATTCTGTTTTTAGAATAGATTATTTTTATTAATAAGTACTAAAAGCCACGCAGCTAGCTAATTGAATTATTTATTTGGAGACTAGTTAAGGTCGGGGATTGACAAACTTTTATAAATATCCGCTTGCGTCGCTACTGGCGAAAAAATATATATAAATATTTAAAATTTAGCAAAGTTACACACTTCACGTGATTGTGCTAAAATCCAATAGATGTCACCTCATCTGTTACTACATAATGCAAATGTATCATCAAACTAATAGAATGTAGAATTTCCTGCAATTTCCCTTCAGGTAATTCTTGACAAAACTCCAGGTATATGAAACTTATTTATTTCACAATAGTATTATATAGCAGGTAGTATCTACCTGGCAAAAGCCGTTAATTCAAGGCTCCATCTTTTTCAAAAAGCTTGAACTATTTTAGAACTCGAAAGTTCAAAATCTGCATAAAATGAGTACACGAGTTCATTCATTTTGTTGTTATTAATTAATTTTTTTCAATTTCATTTATTGATATGTAAACTTCACATATATTTGCGTGTTATTGTAGAGAAAAATTCGGTATAAATTTTTTTTTTTTTTTTTACAGTTTTTAATTTCATAATGTAATTAAAAGTTTAATTTAAATTATGAACCTACAAAAACATAGCTAACAGTTTCTTCTACAAGTTATTGAAAGTTTAAATGTTATATATGATTTAGTTTGGGAGAAAACCATGAACTCCGAAGGGTCAATATTGCGTATATTTTGTACATTCGTCCCCAGCCTTAAAGCTAAGCCCTAAGTTTCACAATGAAAATTTACTAATATTACAAGTTACAAACAACTTTAAATAATATGATTAATGTTATTAACATGTGATAATCTTTACGATGCGATTAAATTGTTTTCATGTTAAATTTGTCCTTGTAAGTTATGACTTTATTTTTAATTTTAATTTTTAATTTAACATGAAAACAATTTAATCTTATTGTAACTAATAATGTGCTTATCTATAGCTGCATGAAGTTTGGTACTTATTCTAAAGGCATAGCCAACAATAATTCTTCAATGGTGGAGTATTAATTAGAAAACAATCAAATGTCGTTATTTTCATATTAGAAGTTGTACAATTCACGTTTGAATAAATCATTAATTAATTAAATATTGACTTTTATTAAAAATCGAAAGCAATTAATCACCTACCTATATATTATTAATTTCATTTACAACAGCTGCACCGCTATAATTCAAAAAAATTATATTTTAATATTTCGTTTATTTGGTAGGATTAATTAAGCTAAAATGACAAGAAATTGCTAAAAGGTTTGACTTATTGTCATTTTATAAGGTGCGTAACAATTTTAACTTAAAAATCTTTTAAGATTAATTTGTTATTTGTTGATAAAATGTTTTGCTTTTTGTTTTAAATGTAATAATAAAATAAAAAGTAAATAAAAAAAACAGAATATTAAATACATCACAAGATACTTATATCTCTTATAATTTGGGGGTGGAGTATCAAGTGCAAAAACTTTAACTTCAGAATTTGAATTTTACATTTTTTATTTTTGCTTGTGATGTTTGATGTTCTTGTTTTGAGATATTTAAAAAATTCTTTAAGGGCGAGCGGCTAGAACATTCTAGTTCCCTAATTTTAAATTTTGGATTAAATAGCTGTTACTCACATTATTTTATTTGCAGTTTCAAGGAGACAAATGCGAAGCATACGTCCGAGTTTCATTAACTCAGCATTATCGAACTACAAAAGAAAAACGAACTGGGGTTGCAAAAACAAATGCCGATGGATCATTTTCGTTTGCAGAAGCTTTTAATTTTAAACTTACACCGTCTCACGCAGACGTCAGTACACTATCCTATCACGTTTTTCAACATACGTCTGGATATGGTAGGGGTACGTGTTAAACGTTGTGATCAATTTATTTAATTTTTAGTTAAATTTGTCATAAGCTTACCAGGTGCTTGGTGTTTTAAATATTGCATAGTCGCATTCATATTCGCAATTTGCGAATTTTGTTTTATTTTAATAACGTAGAGCATAGGTTACAAATTGTGGCTTTTATAAATATATTTAAATATCTAATGCAATAATTTGCTATAATAAAAATAAGGTGAGTCTAGTGAACAATTTTAAGCATACTGTTCAGTGTTAGTTCAGTGTTACATTAACTAATATGTGTTTTATGAAAATAAACTATGGCATAAGCGCCCCACGTTGGGCGCCACTTAAATTGTAACGACAGCTGACTTTGTCATGCAGGAAATCTTTTGGTAATCTAAGGTTTATGTACATATCGGATTAGCTTTAAGTTTTGCGTTTTTAAGGCTTTTACTGCATAATTCAAATAGATATAAAGAATTGCAAAGGGAACTCTGGGTCTATGGTTGACTTTTACTTATAATAGGTGGTTAATTATGAAAAAAAAAAAATAATAATTTAGATTAAAAAAAAAAATTAGATTTTCAACAATTTCTTTGCTGAACACTGAACAGTGCTTTTATTGAGCAGTATCTCAGTATGGGTGAACCTTTACATACATCTCTTCTTTTATAAACATCACATAAATAATTTATTAGTACTTTAATGTTATTAATTATTATTGTACAGAGTGATTAATTGTATAATTCATGAACGAGTAAATAAAAAGTATTATATTGCCATGTCCCCAACTTAGCAAAATACTAAAATTTCTACCCTTTTGTTAATTCAGTTGAGATGCACACATTATTTAGAGGATGAGACACTTTTAAATGATTATGTAATGTAGTTCCAATATTTTAAGAATTAATTATAAATTTCAATCGCATCAAACTTTATTATAATTTTATTTCAAAATTTATCATCGTTTAAACAATGATATGCTTGACCACATCTGTCCCCCTTATCATGCAAAACTCCGTTGCAGTTTCACAAATCTTTGTAAATTTTCTAATTTTTAATTTATAATTTAGCAATTCTAATTTCAATTTTTGAACGAATTTTATTATTTTCAATTTTAGCTTACTATTCAATTTCCAATTTATAATTTTTCAGCTTTCGTATTCAAAAACAACTTCAAACTTTTACAAATCTTCAAAATGTTCACACTTTTATCTTTCACATTAATAAAAGAATTTTCATTTTAATCCGAATTACTTTTCATTACAAATTATCAAATAATCAAATTAATTTTGCAGCTAACATCAATTTTGCAACTCGCTGCGTCGATCAATTTGACGCAAAGTGTCCTTTCTTATTTACACCGTTATCAACTTAATTATTTACAAATAATTCTTATTTACGTATGCTTACAAATTTACAAACTATAGCAAACTTCAAAATTATTTTACAAAATAAATAAAATAATGGTTTTTGACGTTTCAAAACACGACAATATATATAATTTAGTATATAATCTAGTAGAACTCTAATTCTATATTTTTAATATAATATTTAATTTATTAGTAAATTTATGGTATGCTATAATCTACATATTTTAATCTAAAGAGCTAATAAAATACTGTTTTTTTGTTATCAATAAACGAAACTACAAAATAGAAAGAGTTGATAATAGCTCCTACAAATCTTTTTAGTCAAAATTACTTTGTAAACTTCCGATGTATCTTATAAATCACCCTGTATTTCGTTTCTGCCATATCAAATTAATTTTTAATATTAATGTTACAGATAAGTTAATCGGAAAATGTGTGTTGGGATCGTACATGTTTGCACGTGGAAAAGCTCTCACTCACTGGAATACCATAATCGCTAATTCAATGGAACCTATTCAACAATGGCATACTCTGTCGGAATAAATATGTAAATAAGTAAACTCACGAATTTTTGAAGCCAGAGTAATTGGGAAACATAATAATTGCTCAACTTTTAACATTTTTTTAACTTATTTTTCAGTTTAATATTGTTTTAATCTTTAAGACCCAGTTGTATAACAGAAGATCAACCTCGGATTAGAGTTAATCCAGGATCAACGTACGGTTGATCCAATCAGAGTAACCAAAGCCTGGGAATTCCATGGGTTAACTCTGATCCGAGGTTGATCTTCTGTTATACAATAATTCATAAATAATTATTTAAATAAAATAATTTTGTTTAAATTTAAATTTTTTTAATTTTAAGCATGTTATTCAGTATCAATAAACAAAAATGTTATGCTATGTTAACTTGTGGGAAAATTGAACTGTTAAGAAAAATGTTTGCATGGCGCTACCATTGTTTTCCTATTTTTGTTTGGATTTAATAATTATTTGATTATCAGTTTTATATTTTTGCAGATTGTCCAGATATTAATTATTTAAAAAAATAGATTTCCCGATTACTCTGATGGTATTAAATTGTGGATGGTCACTGTATTGCAAGTTACTCTCTTGCTAATAAAGCAACACATTACATTCTTATCTATTAACTAGAAGACTGAAAACACCAACAATTCTACAAAGGTAATAACTAACAAACAACCTTGTTATACAGAGATGAAAAAAGTGATAACAAATTTTTAAAATTAATTATTAAAACAAATAAGTAGTATATATTAAACACATAATAGCTATGTCCAAAAACTATTGATTTATTATGATTTATTAAATTTATTAAATTGATCTGTTTCGTAGAAATTATGTTCAACTCTACATCTCTTTAAAGCCAAGCAATACTGGCAGTCATGAAGCTATGTATTTATTCCACCAAGAATAATAATTGACAATTATTGAGTAGCTGTTCCGCCACTAGCACGTTTTAGCGTCAGATGTTAATATGACGTGCAAAGTCAGTTTAAGTTAACAGTAAACAAACGTACCAACGAGGAATTCGCAATTTATCGTAGTTAAAAGTAGATTACTTTTACTACCTACATAATTTGTTTCATCTCTTAAATATGAAGAAAATTGATTTTCTCACTAGTGCGAAAACTTTTTTCTAACGCAAATGGACTTTCTCGAAATACTACGTTGTTTGTTTTGACGAGTTCTACGTATTCATAAAATTTGATACTACTTTTTTCTACTCTCTGTATATCTTTTTAAGTTATTATTCAATTAATCGATTGATTTTTTTTATAATTTAATTAAGTACACGCAACAAAATTTGATAAAACTGTGGGTATTCAAAATAAATAAACCAAGTTAACCAAAAGTTAAAAACAATAATTAAAATAAATTAAAGTAGTCGTAGTCAGAGTTTTAACTCTGTACCACTCTTAACCACTATAGTAGTATCTGGCTATAATGAACCCGCATATAACAAACTTTTGTTTTAGTAATTGTAACAAGTTTATTAATCTCTAATTATTTTTAATTAAGAAAATAATTACTCTAGAAATTTGTTTCTAAAATTGTTCTAAATTAGATTATAATGCGGTAGTAATATTTTCAGTAGGTCTGCTTATTATTGTAATTTTGTACCAGACGTTGGAAATTTGTAATTCGCGTTTTTATTTTGTTAATTTATTATACTCTCCCAAGAAATGCCAGTAATATGCAAGTGGTTGTTTTTTTTTAATCGGTTTCGATTATTTTCGGAATAAAGTCTTCTGTCTATATATAATTTTCCATCATACATATCTTCCAAAGTACAAACGGATAGTTTCATGTACAATTCCAACCACAGCAAAAATTATTTTGAACAACTAAAAATCAAACTTATAACCTAGAATCTGTAGTTCAACTCCCAATGAACTACAATTAACTTAAAGGTATTATTTGAAAGAAAAATTGCTAACTTCCTCAATGAGAAAAGGGAAAACAAACTTTAATATACACAAATACTTCAATACATGCAAATATAAACCTGGTTTATATTTGTGTGATGTCCCTGGCGATTGTTTAAAGCTAACTGAATCTTATAGCTGATGCAGGGGTGTAGATCGTATTTTATTTGCTTCTTCACAAGATATTCCCACATTTTATTAAATTTTGCTTGTTTTTCTGAATTTTAAATTATTGTAGAATGGAATTTTAACAAAAACTTTAAAATTAAATTTAAAAAAGTAACCTTGTTTAATCAAATTTTAAACCGTTATTTTAATTAATGGATGGTCTTATTTACAATATAGTGTAATGTACTATTTCAATCTAAGTAATAATTTATTTATTATTTGTGCACCATGATAAAATGTTAGAAACTGTATAGAAAATATTTATATAATATTATAACAATTGAGAATTTAAAAATAAGTATATTTTTGTGTTCGTTATTATATAAAATAATATTGCAATTTATATCTTAATTTTGAATTTGTACAAAATCATTAAATTGACTGATTACTATTAAACCTATGATTTGTTACCATTACTATTATATTGTACTATAAAGTAACATAACATAGAAATTAGCAATTTCAAGAATGTAGAATATTTCTGAAATTGTTAATTTAAAAATAAAAATTTTATTTTTAAGGGTCCAAGAAAATCTGTTATGAACGAAATTATGCTGAAGGTATCTTTTAGCCATAAATAATATATTATCCTAAAATAAAATATAGAAAAATACATTCAGAATTTATTTAATAATTGGTAGTACTAACTAAGTATAGTCACCAATATTTACAATAATTTGTAATTTTTATTTCTAATTTAAATAATTGTATTATAATGTAGATGTCGATACACATTAGAATAATAATTATAAAAATTTATGTGATTGATTTTCAATTTTGATTCATTTTAAAAAATTAAAAATAATAGCAATTCGATAATTTCTTATTATTATTTTTATTATTACCTTTTTTCTGAAAATTAATTTAGAAAGCACTGTGTTTTAATTTTATTAGATTCTTTTTGAAATATATTTGTATAAAAATACGTACGTATTTTCATATTAGTAGTACTTACAATGTAATTTAAGTTTGTAAGAGATTATTAAATTCATTAAAATGAAATTCTCGAATATTTTACTGAAAATCTTGCAACTCCAAGCTCTTAAAACTACACTGAGTTTTTATGCTGTTGTTGAGGTGATTGTCTCGCAACTGTTAGGGAATTATATATAATTATAATATTAAATTATAAAATTATATTTATAAGTAGTGTATTTATATCGTTGATCGTCCATATTAATTAGTAAATTATAGTTGAGATAGGGGTCAGTATTAAAACAATAAAATTGTCCGACGTTTCGAGTCTTTATTGACCCATTATCAAGATTACAAATATATACAAATAATTAAAAACTTACATAAATTACAAAATTGAAAAATAATAAAAATATAAAAGTAGTAAATTATAGAAATATAGAATTAAAAAATTACAAATTTTAGTTTAATGAAAATATAAAAGTGAAAAATAAAAAAATTTGAAAATACTTTAGATGAAATACTAACCTTTATAAGAGATAAATGGAGGTAAGAAGACCACCATATTTCAAAAAATTTACGTCCTTTTTCCACAATCCGTGCGATATCTCATCCCTTTTTGAAAAAGTTTAGAATGTTAGTATTTTGACAATTTTCTTTTTCAATTTTCGCAGCGTTTGTCAAAATTCGGGATGCAATTTCAATAGATTCATTCGTAAATTTTTGAAATTCGTCAATAAAATTAATAATAAATAGCATGGTTGTTAAATGCAGCATAATCCCGAAGTTGAACTACAGGAACAATGGAAAATATTGTACTTTCTTTGTAATTTAAACTTGCTAGCAATTTGTATTTCAATAATTCAATATCTTCTAATAATTGATGAATTCGGAAAAGACGACGACACTCATGGAAAACCTACTGAACGAAATTACGTATGTAATAAAACATTAATATAATATTGAATTGTTTATCAGTTTATTACCTGTAATTTTTGTTTTTAGAATTTTAAGAAGTTAAATCAAACCTTAGGGACATTTTCAAAATTAAATTTATTTTATAAATTTAAATAGGATAACCTTCGGATTAACCTTCGGAAGATAAAACTTTGTTTATTAGAGGTAGGTTAGCCTGCCTGTTCAATTATTATTTCATCGCAAACTTTTAATTGTTTCTAAGTTTATCAAGTAATTTAAGTTTCTCTTTCGTAATTTAATTTGTTTAATTATTTAAAAATACCTAGCACTAAATTATTAAAACTAGCTCATTAACCTGAAATAGCGCTAAAAGAATTAATTAAGTTTGAATTAATATTTGTAGATACATAATAAATTTTTAGCATAGTTAAGAAACTACGATGCAATATTATTGCGTTTTCTCACCTACCTTCTCCTAAAACATTTTTCACAGAAGTGAAAAAAAATTAGTAAATAAGAACAGATGGTTCCCAGACAGCACACATACGTACAATGAACATCCATTGAACGTTCGTTACTGGACCAATAGAAAGTCCAATGGACGTCCACATTACGACGATGGATAATCCAATGGACGTCCTAAGGACGTCCAGATGGCACTAATCTGGACAGAAAACGGACGTTCATTGTGGACGTCCATTGAACGATATCTATTTTAATTAAAAAATATTTTTAATTAAAATAAATATATAAAAGAAATTCAATAACAATTTAAAAAAATTTAATATATGGAATTATTTAGAAATTCGATGTTTAAATCGTTGACTTACGCCAATCGTCTTTTTTATATTTATGCAGATACCACTATAGACATTTATTTAAATTTGTAATATAAATTTTAATTATTTAATCATAATTTACGATGTTGCTTCAGCCATTGAACTCTGTGGTCGATTGGTTTAACATCTGAAATTTAACATTAATCACCAAATAATATTTACTTTTTACTTTTCTTTCTGAATGGCGGCGGCAAGATTCGAACCCGTGCAGCATGAACCCTTCCATCCGAAAGTACAGTACTTAACCGTCACACCTACCTAGAGTGTGCAGAGGATTTAAATTTGCTGATGGTAAATTTCAGTTTTTTAATAATAACTAGATTTTAATTCAGGTTAAAAATATCAAGCTTTAATAAATTACTTTAATTAGAATTTTATTTAAAATAATTTAAAACCATGTGTAATATTTTTTAAATTGAGACAAGTAAATAACTGTTTTTAATTTATTAAAAAAAAATTTATATATATTTAACTAACAACAACTTTAGTTAATGAATTATTTTGTCAAACAAGAAAACCATAACAAAAAATTCAAATTTTTTTCAAAACCATACAAATACAATATTTATACGGATTTTCATTGGGCAAAATTTGCATCATTGCAATATTAAATGTTTATGTGGATTTTGATTGGACATAAATTGAACGTTCAGTGGCTATTGATTTATGGACATACATAGAATGTCGAAAATTGGACGTTCTTCGGACATTCGTATAAAGTCGATAAAATAATTTTGCATAATTAAAATTGCAAAAAAATTTATACGGATTTTCATTAGGCAAAATTAGCACCATTGCAATATTAAATGTTTATGTGGATTTTGACTGTACATAAATTGAACGTCCAGCGGCTATTGATTTATGGACATACATAGAATGTCGAAAATTGGACGTTCATTGGACATTCGTACAAAGTCGATAAATTAATTTGCATAATTAAAATTACAATAAAATTTATATGGATTTTCATTGGACAATTTTACATCATTGCAATATTAAATGTTTATGTCGATTTTGACTGGATATAAATTGAACGTCCAGCGGCTATTGATTTATGAACATACATAATAGTTTCTTCTAGGATTTCAAAAACCAATTCTCATTGGTCGTGTACGTTTTGCGTATCTATAATCAAAAATGTTATTGTGAGGCCTATAATGAGGCGTATATTAGTTTAAATAAAAACTGCGTTTAGAGTTAGTAAGTTATTTTCTTGTGTATTACAAATATTTTGTAGAAAGTTTTTTTTTTTTTGATTTTTAGTTTTACAGTTTTTTGGGATTACAAAAATGTTTTGTTCATCGATTACCATCAGAAAAGTAAAACAATTAACTCCGAATATTATTGCTTCTTTTTGGATCAGTTGGATATAAAAATTCCTGGGAAGACTTGCTTTAAGGAAAAAAAAAATTGTTTTATGAAAAAAATGCACATGTTTTTTGGCAATGACAGAATTCAATAAATTACTTCAACTTTTAGCGTATTCACCAGATTTTGTTCTATATATATTAGCACTACAGGCCTAGAAGGCCCATGGCCTACCTATATTATAATATTATACACATATTATTTGATAGATATAGCAAATAATCTAATTGTCCCCTTTCTTTATGAACAATCGAAGATTTAATTTTATAATGGCTTGCGTGCGCAAATAGTTTTACTTTCTATCTACTTCAATTGTCATACTAAACCGGCAACTTGTTACTGCATAATCAGTTTCTGATGTACAATCCTTCGTGTACTATTGTTTATCGCATATAATATACCGACTGCAATGGCATCTGTGACACCTACAAATTCGAAAATTATTGACATCGATGTACCAAACTTACCTGAAAATGCCGAATTGGAATTTAATACTTTCAAAAGTGCAGCAGATATGTTAGCTACTGCTAGGTCTGCTTATAATAGCGGAAAAACAAAATCAGTTCAATTTCGAAAGGAACAGTTAAAAAATTTATTGTTATTATTTGAAGAAAATTCTGTTGCTATTGAAAATGCAATATACCAAGATTTTAAGAGAAATCCAATAGAATCCAGGATGTTTGAAACGGTATACTTAAAAACATCAGTTATAAAAGCATTGACGTATTTGGACGATTGGGTAAAACCGGAAAAGCCTAGAAAATCCATGATAAATCTTCTCGATAAACTTAGAATTTACAATGACTCTTTGGGGGTTGTTTTAATAATTTCGTCCTGGAATTTTCCAATGCACGTTTTATTTGCTCCATTGGTCGGCGCAATAGCTGCAGGAAATTGTGCTATTTTAAAACCATCAGAAATAACAAGACAGTGCGAAAGTGTCGTGGCCCAGTTAGTTCCAAAATATTTAGATAAAGAGTGTTATCAGGTGTATGTGGGTGGTGTTGAAAAAATGAATGAATTGCTTTTAGAAAGATTTGATCACATATTTTTCACTGGTTCAACTTTTGTTGGTCGAATAATACATCAAGCTGCTAATAAATATTTAACACCAGTAACTTTGGAATTAGGAGGAAAAAGTCCAACTTATATAGACGATTCGGTAAATTTGCATGTTGCAATGCGGAGAATAATGTGGGCAAAATGTTCAAATGCTGGTCAAATATGTATAGCGCCGGATTACATTCTTTGCACTAAAGATGTGCAACAAAAAATCATTCCGTTAGCCAAGGAAGTTGTACGAGAATTTTTTGGAGATGACATACAATCATCGCCAGACTATAGCCGAATAGTTAATGATAATCACTTTAAGAGACTGGTAAAATTTTTAAATAAAACTGAAAATATTGCTATGGGGGGAAAATTTGATGAGAGTCAACGTTATATAGAACCAACTATCGTAGTTAACGCAGATGCTAACGACCACATCATGCAAGAAGAAATATTTGGCCCAATATTACCAATAATCACGGTGAAAAGTCCAATGGAAGCTGTAAATTACATAAATAGTGGTGAGAAACCTTTAATTATCCACCTATTTACTCAAGAAGAAGAAGTTAAGAATTTGTTTCTAAATAGCACTTCAAGTGGTATGGTTACCATTAACGATACTTTTGGAGGTTTTATAATCGATACTTTGCCGTTTGGAGGTGTAGGGTTCAGTGGAATGGGTAATTATCACGGTAAATTTACTTACGATACTTTTGTTCACAAGAAAGGTGTTTATGAAACTCATTTTATGTCTTTGCCAGATAAAATTGTATCATTGCGTTATCCGCCATTTTCAAATAAAAAAACGCAAAAATTAAGCATGGTATTAAAACCAAGAAACGAAAAAATTTTCCAATTTTTTAATATTACTAATTTTTTAATTTTTATATCTGGAGTTGTATGCACTGTAATAATAACATTGATTTTTAATTCAATAAAAAAGTGAGTTATTCCTGAATCAACAGGTGCAATAATTTTTTTATCTATAATGAGTAATTATTAATAATATGGAATTGATCTTTTCGTGTTTTCTACGCATTCACCAATTTTTGCCTGATAATAATTAATTTAAAGCTTCGACAATAGGTTATTACGTTCACGTACTTTTTCTCAAACTTCTAAAATACTTTAATAAACATACACATAAATATAACACAGATATTTTTTATTACATAAATTTTTGTATTATTTCCTATATTAAAAATCTGCATTGCTATTACATACATGACTTCCGGAATAAATTATTTGTGTGAAGGTGCGGTAATGCAGTTTGATTATTTTAAGCAAATACAACAAAAGTACATATTTTAAAAATAAAACTTTCATTTTATTACGTTCAAAATAAAAGTCGCTAAAAAAAGTAATTATTAATAATTTTTCAATTAATCTTTATTAATTTTCATCTTGTTATAAAATTCGGAGTTAGAAAGTATTTACTCTTATTTGATTGTAAAAGAACTTATATTTTAGTGACGCGCGTAAATAGATCAACAAGATTTATGTTTTTTTGGTTATCGTGGCTTAAATTAATTTTTAAATATGAGTAAATAAAACTGTAAATAATTTTCATTTAAATATTATTGAAATTTTCATGGGATTTCAATTTGGGAAATGTGCAGAAATTATTAGTATAAATTTATAACCGTTTTTGGGATTTTGGGCAAATTAAAACTATTTTTTTGAAGAGCAAATGTTAGCGTGTCAAAAAATGAGCACTTTTAATCCATGTAAAACATTGTATTATTGACAGATATTAGTTTGTAGCAAAAAAACTAAACTGTAAATATTATGTAATTTTTTTTAGGGTAGTAGTAGTAATTAGCATTTATCAAAATCAAAATTTACACCATTGTAGTGCATAATGCAATTAGTACTTACTCGTAAAAAAGACTTGTAATAAACTAAATTTTGTGATATTTATCTAGGTGTGTAATCCATGTTTGAATAAATCGTTGACCTATCAACTATTGTCTTTCATTAAAAATGAAACGTGCTGTTACCGAGCACATTTTACTCTTGAAATTGAAAAATCAAATATTACTTATTACAATATTTTATTCAGTTATGGGAGTTTTAGAACTTTGCACGCACTGGCTATCTTAGTAATAGTTAAAAATGCCAATTCTTACAAAAAACAAGTAATGCAGTTTTAGATCTAGCTTCACATGCTAGACGTGCAATTGTCACACTTACCACACATAGAAAACCGCCAGTGTTTGTACGCCATGCAAATAATAGATTTGACGGTTATGGACCTTGATGGTTTATATTTGTAAATTTTTATAGGATTTATTATCAGAAGGTATTCTTTTCATTTTGTGCAACTTCCACTTATCAGTGGTTAAACTTATTTTAAGCAGTACTGCTTGAAGAAAATCACTTACGGAACGGTGCGCAAAGAAGGTCATATTAAAACTAAAATAATAATCAAAAAGTTACGTTTTCGCAACGTTGTTTGTATGCTAATTTTTAAAAACTATTGTTTTTCAGCTTTTCGATTTAAAATTTATGCAAAAAACAAAATTATTTCCTGTGTTGAAATAATGAATTACGACACCCAGTAACGTAGGAGGTACTTAGTACTTGAAAGTGATTATAGTGAAAGTGAAATGGATAGAAAACTTTATGTGGATTGTCAGTGCAATAGCTGTTATTTAATAAACACGTGTTTGGTATATAAATTGCTTATAATTTGCACGTGCCATTTTTTTCCGATTATTTATTTACGTTGGTTACATTTTTCTACGCTCTTACACACTGCATTACGTTGACCTTATTGACAGTAATTATGTCTATTAAAAGTTCATTAAGTACTTACCTATGCGATTCTCTCATGTTTTTTTAATGAAATTATTAAATATAAAATAAAATAAATATTATTAGTAGAGTTGTCAATTTTTTCCAAGTACCCGGAAGTATCCCGAAATTGCAAATCCTTTGTCTTTTTAGCCTTAAAAAATTTTTTGATAGCGGGTTATAAAAATTTAGTCAAAATAAAGGCAGACGCAGACATGTCTCACTTATAGTACCAATAATTTCGGTACCCATGTATAGTAGCGGTCAATTTCCATGACCGCTACTGTACATGTTGTAATGCATATTATTAAACGTATAAATTAACAGAGATTAACTTGTTAAAGGTTAACCAAAAGGTTAATTGCCATTTAAAATTACATTAATTATTATTCGTATCGTGTATATTTACATAGCTATTGGTGTCTTTTAGTATATTTACACGGTTTTCATCTTTTAAATATCAGAAGAGTATTGCAGATAGTAGTTTAAAATAAAAATGCTACTCCTATTATACATTGTCTTTGTTAGTATTTCATAGGTTAAAATTCTTAATGTTTAATTATTTGCTCTTTTAATCATTTTAGAGATAAACTGTAAATAAGTTTTGTGTAAAAAAGTTAAAAATGCATTTTATACCTGTTATGTTTCTGTTTTATTTTAAATTGGTTAAATATTCTAAACAAATTTGTGAAAAAAACTATATGTTTTATAGATAATAAAAAGTATATTTTTAGAATAGGTTGGATTTTAACATCTGAAAGCTTTAATATTTTATATTACAAACTATGACATTATTTTAGCGATTCTTTATATTGAAAAATTGAATACGTATACCGACGCTCAATGATTTTAAAAATTGAAACGTAAAAATAAACATTTATATTGATTTACATAACTAATGTTTTTTTAAATCGTTATTGCATTATAAAAAACGATTTATAAAAATTAATGTCTACATTATTAATTTTAATATTAAAAAATGTAACATAAAGTTTAACAAAAAATTTGCTCGCATTTATTGTCAATTATTAGGACATTAAAACTTCGAATCATAAAAAGAAAGAGCGACAAAAAAGCTGCAAATACCAAACTCGAATACAACATTCTTGATGAACATCCGAAACTCGCTTCAACCGTTGATAAATAATCTCACAACATTTACATCTGAGGAAATCATGTGGAAAAAGGTAAAAAAATTATATAACGAAGACTATAGAAAAAATCATATAAAATTTTTTAGAATAAACCAAAAAATGCACAAACACTTTTTAGAACTAAAATGTTTAAGTTAACACAATATAAATACACCGTATGTATATTATCGCAAACGTTTTCACCAAACTATGGCATCATCAGCCGATGTATAATAAGGAAAAATACCCAAAGACAACATGGAAAAAAATCATCAACCATGGATTTCCAATGAAACATGGGAACGGATCAAAGAAAGAAGTAATATAAATAAATCAGCATTAAATAGAGAGGAAAAAGCTCTAAAACTCAACTCTCTTACACGTAAAATTCAGCGAGCATGCTGGAAAGACAAGAATAACTACTTGAAAAATACATGCATGGAGCTGCAGGACCATGCAGAACACTGTAACACCAAAGAACTGTTCAAGACAGTAAAGAAAATAACAAGAAAATTCAAACCTACAACACAAAATATAGAAGATAAAGAAAACAACATACTAACAGATACAGTCGACATTTTAGAGAGATGGAGAGAATACTGTGAGAAACTCTTTGGAAGCGTTGAAAATTGAGAAAACAGAAACATAACAGTCTTATTGCCAGAAGAAAAAGAACCGGGTATATTAAAGGAAGATTGAATATGCAATTAAGAAACTAAAAGAAAAAAAGGCTGCGGGCTACGACAGATTAACCGCGGAGATAATAAAAAGAATGGGCGAGACTAGGGTCAAGGTGTTTCACATGATCTGTCAAAGAATCTGGGACACTAGGATATGGCCGAAAGACTGGACCGAGTCCATGTTCCTCATCTTCCACAAGAAAAAACAAAAAACCAAATGTAACAACTACTGCCTAATAGCGCTGATATTCCATGCTAGTAAAATATTTCTCCATGTGTTAAACTTACGCTTAGAAAACTATCTATCATGGCAAATTGCTCCCAAACAAGCCGGATTTGTAGAGGGGAGAAGCACTAGAGAACAGATCTTCAACATATGGTTGATCATAGAAAAATCCAGAGAATTTAATAATCCAGTATACATCATACTACGAAGAAAACATAATATTTAACGAAACCAAAATGACAAAAATTCACATTTAACAGGGTTGAACGAAGAATATTTAAATAAAAAAGAAAATAGAATTCTGAAAAAATTACGCTATAGAAGTGGTAAAAATTACTTAAAAATAAAAAACAAAAAACAAATAAAACTGTAACATAATATAAAGACCTCTATTTCACGATTATTATCGATCATCAGTCATGTTTAACAGTAAAAATAACAAGTGAGAGCAAATATACCAAACAAAATTGAAAAAATTTAAAATTTAAAATGTTTTCTTCGTAGTATGTATTATTTACTTAATAGTTTAAAATTTTATTATTTTAACATTTTGTTAAGTTTGATAATTTTAACATCACATGCTACTAAATACCACAAAAATACTTAAAAAATTCTAAACTTTTTTAAGTTATGTTCTATTTACAGTATACATCTGCTTCATAGACTATAAGAAGGCTTTCAACAGCATAAAGTCGGAGAAATTCATCACCTGATATACTTGACAGCGAGTTTATATGAGAACAACAGAGCTGTGATTAAACTGGGCGACCAGATTTCAGAACATTGCAAGAAGACAGGGGTGTATAATGTCACCAGGATTGTATAACATATACAGCGAAAATATAATGAGAGAGGTACTTGAGAATTGGAATAGAGGCTTCACAATAAACTGAGTTAAAATAAATAACTTACGATATGCGGACGATACGGTACTTATAGCTAGCAAGGAAGAAGTGCTCAAGCAGCTCATAGTAAAACTAGAACACCAAGGTTACCAACATGGGCTATATAATATAAATTACGATAAATCTAAAGTAATGATCTTAGACAGAAAATCCGCAAATAAGCCGCATATCAAGCAGATAGCTAACTGTGAAGTGGTTGATAAATATTTACGTCTACCTGGGGTCTATGATTACTAACCATAGATACTGTACTCCGGAAATCAGACAAAGCATAGAAATAACGAGAGCAACTACAAAGGGCCTACGATATGGGCAGATAGACACATCACACTCAATACCAAAAAGATCTGGATGAAGACAATTACTTTTCCCATTCTCCTATATGCATCGGAGACTTAGATAATAAGAAAATATGATGAGAGATAGATGGATGCCTTTGAGATGTGGTGTTGGAGAAGGATGCAGAGGATACCCTACACTGAAAAAAAACAAACGTTTCAATTGTAGAAGAAATTCAGGAACCCAAAAGACTTGCCAGCGTGGCCAAGAAAAAAATAGTTAGATACTTTGAACATATACAACAAAAAGAGCCGGATAATATGGAGAGACTCATAGTCCAGGATAAGGTTCAGGGTATAAAACCACGAGGCCGCTTGCTAAGAAGGTGGACTGAACAGATCAAGGAGACTACAGGAGGCACAGCAGAACAAGCACCAAGAGCGGCCCGAAACAGAAGCAGATGGCGAGGAGAATGTTTCAAGATAGATAGTCTCATAATAGGTTACGAAGCTTCTGTCAAAAAGCAAACGACGAAGAAGAAGGATATTATGGTTTAAACTACAAGTTTCATTTGAAAAATAATTGCCTACAAATTACTTTCACAGATTAATATAAAAGCTTAATTTGTAATTTGTAGGCATTTAGCATAGGAGGAATAACCATCACGCAGAGCTTTCCACCGAAATAATTCCAGCTACAAGACTTTCCTCAAGTAAAAAATCTTGGCCTGATCATGGTCATCGTAACAATTGTTCAAACATGACAAAAGTTTTCAGAGATTTGTTTTCTTCAAAAGTAATCGATTTTCGACTTGCAAATTGTCTCCAACAATAAAGGCAGTAACTGAAACCAAAAATTTTAAATCTCTTGAAATCGATGACATAGCAGCGAAAATTTTTACATTCAGATTTATAAGATGATATAAGTGTCATCTAATTTTCATGACTTTTCGTGAATTCTTTAAAAATTCGACAAATTGAATAGTTTTTCGATTAAACATTATTTTAAATAAAGTTGAACATTTTTAAATTACAAATTATATTTATATTATATTGATACAAATTTTTAATTGTTTAAAGTTAGCATAAATTAAAGTTTGTTAACCTTGTTAACAAACCAAAAAATATAATTGTGTTTTTGTAAAATGCAATATAAAACAGCAATTTTTCTATTATTGACAGTTATTGTTTTTTCGGGACCATTTTATTGTAATCAGAATTAATAATAAGTAATTTTTGTCAAAAAGTTTACCAAAAATTTACCTTAGAGAACCCTGCCATTAATGCTTTTAATATGAAGAAAAGAAGCAATACAAATTGAACTGAATGACTGTAAAGTGTAATAATAAAACCAATAAAAAGAAATTAAAATTCAATCATTTGCAGTAGACGGTTCCAGACAATTGCTAGTTAGCTTAAAATGCTGGTGGTATAGTTTTATACATAATATAGTCGTGGATAGCGTGTTCACTTATATATATTTTAGTTTCAACATTAAACTATATTTAAGAGGGTGGAGAGAAAGAGAGAGAGAGATAAAACAAAATACACGACATTGGCAAGTATGCAACTGGCTTTTTTTCTATAATTCGTATTTTTTACTGCACTTCTGTACAGCCAATACCGGTGTGGCGATGGGTGAAGGCAGCTGCGTAGCCAAGGAGGGGGAAGCCCCCCCCCCTCCCGAAATTATTAATTTGTAATTTTACAATAACTTCAAACCATGTATAGATTTTTATATAAATGATTTTCAAGACACTAATGATACTATATATGAAGGCAAATGGCTGATTTCGCATCAGAAATGAAAAAACCATGAAGGAGAGCTTCCAAAATATACAATGGAAGCTTTTAATCCGTTCAATATTGATGTTTCCGAATAGTATGTTGTCATGAAAATTTATTTAAATTCAAAACCTTTATAAAAAACCTCGGCTAACTTTACCAATCGAGATGATCTCGTCAGGGGAGTGGATTCTAATTTTATTCTTTAATGCAGATGAAATAATCAAAATTTCAAAAAAATTAAAGTTTTGTTTAATTGTCAAAATCATAAATGGTAATAAACAACAAAATACTTTGTAGCAGACAAATTTCTGCCAGGTGTCGTGTCTTGATGTTTACGTATGTAAATATGTCTACAATTTATAAAATTTTAATGTCTTTTTGTATTTTAATTGTTAATTTTACACCCGCGCCAAGTTTAGTTGTACAATAGTTTATGATTCTTACTCATAGCTGCTTGTAGCGAAGATCTTTTTTTTTCAGCTCTCTAATGTCGGCTTCTTTTCTCGTATCGTGGACCACAATTCCTTCTTAAAATTCAAAAAAAAGGCGTCGATGTCGTAAGACGCTAGACCTGTCGTCGTCACAAATGAAAATAAAACTCAAAAAATGCGTCAATGGCGTAGAACGCTGGACCACTCTCTACGATGGTCGTCGTCATACCACACCAAAATTTTCCAATCTTTCCGCCTTTTCGGAACTTGCGCATTTTCAAATTTACAATTTGCAATTTCACTTTGTTTTTAAACTCGCGCACCTTTTTAAATTTTTCTAATTATACAATTTTTTAACACATTTTTGTGCTTTCAGTTATTTTATAAATTTCACCCTTTATTATTTGGTTTTATTATTTATTTGTATTATATTGGGTAAAATAGTTAAATTTTAGCTGTAAAGAAGGTGGGAGAAATATAAAGTGAAGAGAGTGGGACTTGAAGGTTGTCCAGGACACTTGGGCTGAGGTCTTTGCGTCGAATAGACGACCCGCAATAATAATTCTTAATTTTGATTGTTAATAAAATAAAAGTAAGTTGATTTGAAGTGAGGGTGTTTTTTTTGTTTTATTTTAATAAGTGCAATTGATCATCGATAAAAGAATTTTTAAGAAGTGAGAAAAGTTGAAGAATTTGTGATAATTTTTAGTCGATGCGTAAAAATTAAATCGCAACAAATTTGTTTAACTAGGCGTACTGAAGTCAGCTGCAATACCACATGCGGAGCGTGCACATGCGCTTGCAAGGCCACACATTACAAGATAAAAGTTGAGCATTTTTAATTTACAATTGAATTAAAAACAATTGAAGAGTCTCATGTTGAAATAATGGATGAATTCGAGAAAAGGAGTAATTTTTAGAATTGAGCAAAATTTATAAATTTGTATAGCTCGGGTCATCTCAATATATTATTTTAGGAACATTAGCGGTTACTACAGCTTCTGTAGAAAGAACATTTTCTAGCTTAAAACAAATAAAGCCAAATTTAAGAAATACTACGGGCGAGAATAGGTTAAGAGGTTTAGCTTTACTAGCAGTTCACAGGAATGTGCCTATATTAATGTAAAAGAGGTTATAAATACTTTTGAAATAAAAAAAAGACGCAATGATTTTATAATTATATTATAATAATAATTTCTATGACGTAATTTTTAGTGTTTATTTATGTAGTTGGAAACTATTATCTATTATTGTCGTTAACGTAAAAAATGTCTGACGAAACCCTTTTTTCGGAGAAATTATTTTTTATTGTAATTTTTTAACTTTTTATTGAGCGCATGACCTTGAAAATTTGAAATATTTTCGCCTGCGGCGCTCGCAGCCCCCCCCCCCAACAACATTCCTAGCTACGCCACTCGGCGAAGGAATGGACGGTAAAAAAATAGGTGCAACAACCGCAAGGCATTCGGTTGTTCATAAAACATGGCCTCTGGTTTTGGTTGTTATTATATGAAGGCTTTTACAGGTAGTTAAAGGATCTTGAACATAATAATTATGTGATATTGTCTAAGAATGATCTATAAATGATCCGAGATACAGATAGAGCAGTATCTAATGATTGAAGTTTTCAAGTTCATCGGTAACAGCTGGCCATTAGCTATTTATTAACTTTACAATGCTACTAACTTCGATTAATCAAAATTAGATCGGCAAAATCGCAAACCTCATCGAATACGTTAAATAATATCTGACTCCCTAAGCAATAAATTTATTAGTATAATTTGTTATCGATTTATAATTATTTCTTCCGTTTAATTTCAATATTTAATGCATTTCAAAAATAACGCAATCCCATTGATTTTGTGTTGCATTTTTGAATTTAAAATTGAATATATTATAATGAAGATTTGTTTAAACTTTAATACTCTAATGAAATTTTATTATTCATATTATAGAACGGGATAAACTCGAGATAGTTTTTTGTGTATTTTCGTCTTATGCTTGAGAGTTCGACAGTCTTTATAAATCGTATAATTTTTAAAGTTAATTTAATAAACATTTGAGCATCGGAATAATTAATAAAATATTAAATGTTAAAAACTCGGAAACCAGCTACAATAAAGACTGTAAATATTGAAACGTGGAATGTGCAAAGTGCAATAGTGATTACGGAAACTAAGATGAAGGTTCAAAGCTCAAAAAATCTGGGTAATCTTCTCAAAAATTTATTTTTGCAGCGGAGTACCAAAGAATGATAGAGTAAAGCCAAGAGTCTCAATCCTCAACACCAAAAGCTGGTAGAGATATCTAAAAGCATTATGTTACGTATGATAAAATTGAATCCTGATATTCACTGTCAAAATGTTTTCAAACCAAATAAAGAATTATCAAAAGTAAAAAAAGAATTCATATTCTGAATATCAGAATTGGAAGGAAGTATCAAGACAGAATTGTGGGACGATTCGGAGAGGATGAGATCAACAACAATGGGATATCACGAATCAAGCCTAGCCGAGACCTTCACCTTGTACTACTTAGACATCGAGCAGGGCTATCATCATACTTAGCATCGTGCAATGATGTAAATATACTCACGGCATCGTAGCTTCGCTCGATGTTATAAATAAGTTATTTCTAAATCGTGCATTTTACCTTTAGGGAAAAAGTAAAATCGTGTCAAACTGATGAAATGTGAGAATATTATACTAAACCGGACGAGTCGACCACTGATCGATCGCCAAGATAATGAAGATAGTCGGTGTGCTATAAAAATAGAAAGAAACAAAAAAAATCGAATAAGGGTAACATAAGAAAAATATCTTTTTCCAGCTTCCTGACCTTAGGGTATGTAAATGGTTAGAAAACTGCTTTACAATTTACAAGATTTTACAGTTTAAGATTACAGACGATGGTAAACAAGGACATATTTAGAAAGCTCTTTCTTTTGGAAACTTGTATAAGTTAGAATTTTTTTATGCAACCAGCAACATGGATTGGGGTGTAAAACAAATTCAGATAGCAGAGAAATTTTAAAATTGTTAAAGCCGTTAAAAATTTTAAAAATGTTTGTAAGTCATGCTATAAAACGGTTTACCAAAAAAAAAATGAAATAGCTGATAAAAATGCACGGGCGCCCTCGTACTATCAGAACTCTGCAAATAAGAAAGAATTATGCGAAATTTTCTACGAAACCAAAAATATTAGTGCAATGGAAATATAAAAAAAGTGTTTCACTTGTTGAGGTAGAACTTAAAACTTGCGACTTTTCATAGAGCAGCAGGACAAAGGCTATCAATAGATTCAAAAAGAAAAATTTAATAAGCAGAATGATCGTGTTTATGCCCACTGTTTTAAACAAGCAGCAGAAAAATTCCAGGAATTCAAAGAAGCCATTATTCAGCATTTGTGATATTTTGATGAGGTGTATCCTACGAAGAGGTTACAAAGCTTTCCTCTTTCAAGGAAACTATTGGATATTTCAATAGAACTCTGCACCAGCAGATAAAGCTGCGGAGTTAACTCAAAGGTTGCTAGTAGCAGAAAATTTACCCGAGTTCATTGCAGCAGAACAATAGTTTTCTCTAAGTCTTAATCTGATACAATCTTTGGATTGTAAATTGTGGTTAGTTCTTGAAAATAAGACTTGTAGTAAGCTTCACAAAAATATTGAGTTTCTCAAACGGGATGTGGTGAAAGCAGCAGCATTGATACTTTTAAAAGTCGTGAGTGCCGGATTAACAATTGGCCGCAGCGTTTAAAGGCTTGTGAAATTCTAAAGAAGGACATTATGAATAATTATATTCTTTATATTGTCATGAATTTTTATTTAACAATTCACAGAATTGCTTTATTTTAATACAAAAAGTCTTCAGAATGAAAGATTTATTTCTACGGGGATGAGAACCAAAAATTTTAGTTAAAAATTGAATTGATTAATTCTAAAACAAAACAGATTTTTGTTACAAAATTTATTTCAAAATAAAAGTTTTACTTGCCTGGAAATTCGTTAAACTAACTACATTTGATTAAAAAGAAAGATATTTTTAGACTAAAGATTCCTCAAATGAAAGGACAATAAAAGTTAATGACTAGCAAAGGCTAAAAATGATAAATCAATTAGGGATTAAAAGGTTGAAAAATTTTAAAGTGTTTGAAAGTCATAATAAAACAGAAAGTGCGGCGAACTACATTAGATTGGTTAACCATTTGAACTTCGCGCAGCGAGATCGTCTCTAGGAAGGGACAAACTTGGAAAATTTGCAACAATACTGCGTAAAGGAAAATTGGTTAAAACATTGCGGTACGATTGAGCAAACGAGAAAGTCGTTTGGTAATTTGTAGCTCCAATAAAATTCGGACATTGTTATAACAAAAATTAAAATTTTGAAATAATAAACAAAATAGGCCGCAATCAATAAAAGTGATTACAATTTACATGGAATGGACAGTGAGTTAATAGATGCTCCAGATCAATTACGAACAGTAGCAGAGATGATCAGCAAGAAAGACCAGAGGCTAGTAACCAGTAAACCACAACCAACATTTAACAACATATGGTGAGAAAACTATTGTGTACGTACATTATTAAAAATTTAACAACGAACACCGTAAAGTTAAAATTTTTATAATGTCATTCAGTGATGATTTTCTAGAGCACGTTGAAATAATTACGAATTAAATATTAGAAAATTAAAACTAACGGCACATTTGTAAACCATTAGCTGATCTTATGCAAGAAAAGGTCTAAAAATATCGACTACATTTGAATTCAAAAATATTGAATTGTGGTAAAACTTTATATTGAAAATTTATGATTGTGTTTTTAAGTATTAAATATTGCATAGATTTTATTGAATTTTATTGAAATTAATTAAAATTACTTAAAAGTCTCATCTTATAAAAAATAATCTGTGTAACCCAGCAAATTTCACAAGAGGGTAAAAATTTATAAATTTATAAAGTTGGGGGCATAGCAATATATTAATAAAACAGTATAATTTATTATAATATAATCAAATTTATTAATTTAAAATATTCGAAAGCGATATTTAGAGAAAGAGTTTTATACCTAATTCTTATGTTTATTTTATTTATATATTGCATATTAACAGTAAAAAAATGCTTTTGTACAAGAAAATAATATAATATAAGTTATAGGTATTAGTTTTCTTTCTAACACTAATGTCGGATTTTGTTACCTTGAGATATCGCTAGGTACGAATCTTTTACATCAAATTTTTAATTTCTTATCGGAAATTTAAATTGCTATTGTCTGATTGGTTACTTTGTTAATTTATCTAACAGATTCGGATCTTAGAGATATCTCGAATTAAAAAATCGACTATTAATCAAATTACATAGGTATGTAGTCACAATATTTACAGATTTGTATACAGCTCATAAAACTATGTTACTATATAGTACATACTATGTTTATTAATTTTACTTATCAGTACCGTCATCGTAATTACTATCTGCATCTTTAATCATTTGAGCTACTTTCTCTCTAATCATCACCGCTACAGCATTTGTGTGAGCAGATGGAACTTGGCGTATAATACTGAAATCTGCAACTCTTAAACCGTATATTCCATGTACCTTTAATTTGTGATCAACTACAGCTCCTTGGTTCAGGTTTGGGCCTATTTTACAGGTTCCTACTGGATGATACAAGTAAAAACCTAATTGCTTTATTTGGCAGTACCAAAATTCTCTAGAAATATATTATTACCTTCGCAAAGAGAATGAATAATTTTTAACAAACATCTACTTTTTTAAAAGCTTTTGTTGTCGTCAATTGCAAAGCCAATTGAATACCTCTGTACAACGTTTCTATGTCTTCATTATCAGGATCCGTAAAAAAATTGGGGTTAATTTCCGGGAATTCAAACGGATTTTTTGACAGTAATCTAATGTGTCTTCTCGATTTGGGATGTAAAAGCGAAACATAAATGCTAAATGATTTTGTCGGATCTACTGGAGCCCAGTTGGAATTATAAGTCTCGTCGTCAATATTTAAAGCTTTTTGAAAAATTGAATTAGTATTATTTGACGTTATAATAAGCATTTCTATATCAGGTAGGGGCCAGAACGCAGCATGTTCTTGTAAATTATTTCCGACTGCTAAAGGTTGAATAACAGGTATGTTCAACTCATTTAAATGTTGCGGAGGGCCATTAATAATTGTGGAGAGGCAATTGTTCCAGCGATATAATAATTTCTTCGTTTACTCTAGCTAGGTAAGTGGTTCCTTCAACAGCAAACAAAACACTTGTAGCAGTTTTTGTTTTGGGGTCTACATTAATCTTCATTACATAGGCATAAGTTTGTATATATAAGTTTGTACGATCCAGAGCTGGTTCCAAGAATGCTTTAGCAATGGTTAATTTCCTTCCATTTACTAATGTAAATTGTGTTCTGGAAACGCCTATTTGTTCTCTGCCATTATAATCTATATACTCTTTTAAAATAAAATAAAAGCTAACGCTTGATCACTAATTGGTCTTGCATAATTTATATCTAAATACCCACCATTCCTATGGTATCCAGAATCTCCCTGAACGTGCGAATTTTCGGATCATTTAAAATATGGTAGTAGGTCATCATAAGACCACCCCGGATTTCCTTGTGCATGCCAACTATCATAGCTTTTTCTATTACCACGAACATACATGAAAGCATTAATTAAGCTTGTTCCGCCCAAACCTTTTCCTCGGAGAAAAGTGCAAGCTTGATTATAGTTGCACCTAAAATATTTAGAAAATATTTAAAATTAATTTATTGGTATTACTCAATAAAAAATAAAATTTTTACTCAAGCAATTGTTAAGTTGTGGAGTAGTAGTGTAATTCTAAATAAAATCAGTTCCTCGTAGATAGAACGTTAGTGCAGGAATTTTAGTAAAGTCTGTTTCTTCTCCACCAGCTTCTAGTAGAAGAACTTTGTAGCTCTTAATTTCAGATAATCTGCTTGCAACAACGGAACCAGCAGTTCCGGCTCCAATGATGATGTAATCGTAGGTATCATATTCTAAAAAGCATTTAAAATTTATAAGAAAAATTTCTAAAATTTTAAAATTTTAAAGAAATTGTTAAAGACAGTGGAAAGTTAAATAAATTAATTTTGGTATCAATTTAAAATTTTATTGTTTTTTTGATAACTTTAAGTTTATAATTTCAAAATAACAACTTCAGACCTTAAAGTTTCTAAACTAAATTAATGTAACTACACCATTAAGCTTAGCTTAACCTTAAAGTGCACGTTTTTATGCATATCGATGTACTAAAACTATGTTAAATATGAAGAGGTATTATGTTAAGGGTAGGAAATTTTGCTTTTGCTTATTAATAACCTGTAATAAAATTGGAAGTTGGCTTATAAGAATCTCTGTTATCTGGTACTATATAAGACTGGTACTATTAATCTCATCTTGAATTAAGTTGCTGTAGTAATTTATAGTATCTTCATCAGCTATATACTGGGCTCTAAACATAATAACAAATAATAAAAAAAAAAATCACTGATATAACACATTTTTTCATAATAATTTTCTAATCACAATTAGAATTTTTAAACTAACTGCCGGATATTGCTACTGTGAGATTTATACTACTTTCAATTTGGTTACGCAATGAGCTTTTAATTATTTTTTTAAAATACATTTTAGATTTTAAATTTGTAAACTACACATTAATTTTCAATAATTTTTCATGGGTTTCAAGTAATTAATTTTTATATTTCAAAGGAATCAAATAAATTGTGGTTTTGAAATTTTTTGGTATATTCTTGATTATGCCAAAATATTATTTTTATATGTAAAGCTCGCCTCACACGATGCTTGTTTTCCTGCATGTTTCCTTGCTTGGTGCCGTGATGGGTGCGCTGATGGGTGCGCAGTTGCCGTGCATGCTTTGCTGCATGTTTTCGTGCACGATTTCTCTGATAGAACCGGTGCTATTTTCTGTGATGGTTTACGTGCATGTTTTCAGCGCTAACCAATGATAAAGCCGCATTGTGCGAGTACTACCGAGAAATGCCGAGTTTCAGTCGAGTTTGAATTGAAATGATGTAAACAAATAAGTTTATTAGGTTAAATAACATAATTTCTTTTAATATTAAAAATAATAAAATATTTTTATTATATTGGTTATTGCTTCTTGTTATTTTCTTTATTTTATCATTTTTTCGAAATTGTTGTTTTTTGGTTAACCATATTTGAAAGAGATTATCATTTTAAATTGGTAGTTCGATTTGTGTATTATTGCAATTATATTATTTTGTGTATTTTGCACAAAAATATGCTAACAGCTAATATTCTACGTTAAATTTCTATTAAAAGGGCGTTCATTTTTACAAATTTAAGACTGTCACTGTTACTGCGTGCGCATTGAAGCTTGAAACCATGCTTGCAAACCATCATGCACAAAACCCGTGTGAAGCCAACCATGCACAGGAGCCATCATGCTAGGTACCATGCACAGAAACAAGCAAGGAAACCATCAGCAAAACAAGCATCGTGTGAGGCGAGCTTTACTTAACATATTATAAAAGATATATCTAATGATGTCGAGTAACTAAGTAATTTATATATTTGAATTATTATAAATCAATAAATTAATTATTTTATAATTTGGTCACAATAATAAGTGGGTATCTATTTTTTGCATTGATAATTTTTTTATTAATTATTCATGCTAATATAATATAAAGATTTGATCAAATCAAAACATTCTAATTTATTTTCACTTCTATATTTTGCATAAGTTGGAGCAGCTGCTATGATATTATTATTATCAAGATATTATAATTTTTAAAACATGTTTATAATATTTTACAGTAAAAGTTTTACTGGACATAACAAAAAAAATTTTTAATTAAAATAAAAATGGTATAATTTGAAAGAAGTTTTTTTCTGCATCCGAGAATACCGAATATTTATTATTTCTCTTTTCATTATTGCTAAAATATAAAATATATAATTTTTAAATATTTTTTTAATCCCAACGAATACACTGTAAAGAGGATTTATCGCCCTAGCATAGCTTCAAGTAGCTATATTTTTTAAGCGTTTTCTGCTCAGAAAAAAAAATCAGTTAATTGCCAGAGAGAAAATTTAAAATAGACTAGCGAAAATAGCTACTAAAAAGGCTGCCCAAATATGAATTGAATATGTATGTCTATAGGAAACTTTAACAACATTGTTTCATTTGAATTACAATTGGTGCTTTCTGAAATACAATTGGATAAGCTGTGAATTGAACTACAAAACTAATATTGTCGCTTAACAACTTTTTGATGATCAGTTTGTTTTTTAGAATAAAATACTCAGATTTATAAAAGTAAAGAATTTTTATTTTTAAAGTGCTCAAAATCTTATTCTATGAAATTTTTAATACCCAAAACAAATTTGTCTAAATATTAAAGACCAGTAATTATTCTTCTGGTGAAATTATTGCAGTAGATATTTTTCAATGCAGGCATAATGGAATAACACCAACATTTGAAGTTACAAAGGTGGTATCAAATTTTTAATCTCCTGTCATCATTTCCATAAATTCTGAAAATTATTCTTTATAGCCATTTCAAAATTAGAAAATATAGTGGATCTTACCATCAAAATCTACTGTGCCTGAGCCGTCTGTGTCAATTTCTGCAATTAATCCATCTAATTCTCGACCGGTTAGATTTTCATCTAAAGCTTTTAGTATTTCTTTCAGCGTTCCTGTACTAATATATCCATTACCTTCCTTATCATATAATCTAAAACAGAAGTTGTGTATAATACGACTTTCTCAAAATTTGCAGTAAAGATAAAAATAAAATAAAATAAAATAAGAATTTTAATTTAAATTCCAATTACTGGCATAGTCAGTGTAAACCAAAACCTAATAAAATTGAAAAAAATTTAGAAAATAAAAATCTTTTGAAACCTACTGGCAGTTTACTTTTCTAACTATAGTTTAAATAAGTTAGTTGCTAGATAAAATAAGTAAAATATTTACCTAAAAGCTTCTTTTAGTTCTTGTTGTGTACTTTCGTCGTCTTCTTCTTCTAAAAAGTGGGATGCAATTTCTGCAAAGCCATCAAAATTAACTTTACCAACATTTTCAGGATCATTTTCATGAATAAGTGCTTGTAATTCTTTATCATCAAATATTTGACCCATGCTATTTAAAATTGTAGCTATTTTAATAGTTTCTATGTAGCCACACTTTGTTGTGTCAAACATTTGAAATGCTTTGTGCATAATTGCTTTTCTTTGAGCATCGTCATCCTAAAACATAATTAGATTATAAACGATAAAAAAGTTATTGTCTTCCGGAATTCACAAGTATGCCAAATTTCAGAGATTACGCTAGAAATTATAAAACTGGATTTATTTTATTTTAATCCAAAAGTCTTTGATGTATAAAATGTTAATTGGTTTAATAAATAAATTACCATATTTGAAAATAAACCAACTTGAACTACTAAGCAAAATCAGCACTGTTAAAGTTAAGCAAGAAGATCTTATTTTATATCTCCCCTTCCTGCTTCCTCGATCGCCAAAAATCGGAGAAAATATTTAAAGGTAACATTTAAATCCCGTATAATAGTTTACGCTAATTAATTGATACTTTAAAAAAGCTCATTTTTCATAAACAATTGACAGGCTACTTATTCTGTTCCAAAACTGAAACAGTTATAATGAGATATTTAGCAAATAGGTTTTATTTTTACACTTATTTGTAAATTTGTAAAGCAGTAGTAAAATTAATAAATCAAGGTAATAAAAATTATTGCTAATTAAGTAATCTGTAATAATTTTGGTCTCAATTCAAAAATGTTTTTTTAATTATTAATTTTACATGCACACGTAAATGTTCAGGAAATGCCATTCAAAACATTCATATACTAAAATATTTAGCAAACAAATTTTCAGTATGAGGTATAATGATGTAAATTTATTTTATATGCAAGGATAGTCTTATATTTCTTTTACTGTTTATACCTAAATTTTTGTAATTTTTAAGAAAAAATGGTATATTGTTTCATGAAGATTAAAAAGCAAACTTTTTTGATAAATCAAATTATATATCTGCAAGGTGAACGGAAGCGCATAATTTAATTTCCTTCATAATAATATCTACCAATGGCAGAGTTTAATTTTGGTTATTATCTTAAATTTCAGTGCTAATTTAAATATCAAAGATTTTAATTTTGATATATTTATTAACGCACTGCGCACTCGTGATTTTGTTACGTGGCAAATGTCTTTAGCAACACATTTTGGCCAAAATCGTCAAAATTTATTGCCAAGTATTATTCGATATACTTGGGATAATGCTGTTAATAATTAATTTAAAAGTAAATAATAATTTTTATGAAAGAATTTTGTACAGGTATATGTTTCTAAAATAGTTACTCCGCCTACAGTCAATCACAGATCACGAAGATCAGACATATAGAGATTGAAACGTGTCATCAACGCAGGTGTTACATGTTTAAATAAATAATGAATTGCCAGAACGCTTTGTGGGCGCTGCGCTGTAAAAAACATAAAAATTTGGCAATTTTGTAGTTTTTAATAGTTTTATAAGACGTTAGGGTTGTTTTGAGATGACCATAACTTTTTGAAGGTTTGAAATGCCTTCCAAGGCTTAAAATTTAAACTTCTTCATCTTTATTGCTCTTTATTTATTTATTGCTATGCCCACCTGAGCAGAATCCAATAATATCAAAATATGTTGCAGATATAAATTAAATTACTTTATTTATTTGACCTCTCACCTTAATAATTTATTCATTATTTCCATAATTTCAAATTATAATTTTTGTTTTAGTTTAAGAATTTGTTTGCATTTAAACTAATTGGGTAAATTAAATAATTTTAACATTTAACTAAGTTATTTTAGAAAATTTTATATTAGAGTGCATTTTAAATATCGCTTTGTTCTTAAAGAATCTTTGAATGCGTTTGGAGGTACTATAGATAGAATAATTTAACTTTGGTATGTTTTTTATTACTATTTAGTCTGGATTCCCGTCAATTAGGTATCCAAAATTTTGTAAATATAACTCAAAATTTCTGTAACCACCTACAAAGTATTCATGTCTACTAGATGATTCAGAGTTAAATTTAAAAATTTTGCAAATTTGGAATTCACACTTAGTAGGTATGCAGATATTAGCACTTTTAATTAAATTAAGAATTCTAACAGATTATAAACCAATTGCTTTACAATTGTAGCCGTTTTCCCTTCTATTTTTAATTAAATAATTGAATTACATATCTGGACGACAATTTTGTGTCTTTTGCAAATAAAAGTGTTGCCAATCTATTTTAAAATTGGCAGTTTCGAAACGAACAAGCTGTCTTAAACTTGTAAAATAGTAATAAATATTACAAATGCCATGCATAATTTACTTTTAAGCAGATATATCCAAGTTTTCAAGTTTATTTTAAATTACTTTTTGCAATTTTATATGTTTAGCGCTAAAATTGCAATTAAAAACCTATCTATTTCAAACAAACATTTGTCAATTTTTACTCTAAGATAAGGTTTGTTTTTTAATTTCAGAGCAACATAATATATAAAAAATATAGTGACCATAGTACGGTTGTAATATATTTCGCTACTAGGATAGTTTGCTACCACTTTTAGTTTGTTACTAAAATAAAACTTTAAAAACAATAGTTAACAACAATTGAATAATTAATTAAGAAATACTAATTAATTGTAGAAAATAAAAAAATATATTTATGTAAATAACTTAAATTATTCAAAACTTAACGTAGTATAACTTCAGTAACAATTTAGCAATGGTAGCGAAATGTCTTAATAGCGAAATATCCGGTAGCGAATTGTCCGGAAGCTAAATATTCGGAAGCGAAATATTCGGAAGCAAAATATCCGGAAGCGAAACGTCTTATTTTGAAGAAGACGTTTTAGGCATTTTAGTAAAAATGCCGTTTTTGCCTCTTTCTTAAGTCGTAGAACGTTATGATATGTCGGCCACAAAGACACTATTCAAATTTCAATTAGGGCTAAAATTATCAACTAAGCCAACACTTTATCTTCCTCTGTGCAAAACGGATATTTTTTCGATTTTTATCATTTTCAATATTAGAAAAAAATAAATTCTATTTACTCGAACAAATGAATCCAGACCTCTTATAAAAAAACCTCGTAAATACTGTAATTAAATTATTTAACAAATCTAATCAACAATCTTCTCAAACATCTCTCAGGTCAGTAAGATATTTGATCCATTAAATCACCAAACCATTTTTAATCAACGAAAACAATTACAGGATCATTACAAAATTCTTTAAGGCGTCTGGCCACCCTGAAACTTTTTAAAAATTATTTTTTTCAATTTTGAACTTTGAGATGTTACAAACAATTTAAGCTGTGGTCGGTATTGAAAATCGCCCAATTTTAGAAATCACAGATATTTTCGGTAAAAAGGTCGAACCACTAAAAAGCACGAAGAAGAATACCAACACGTTAGATCTTCTAGAAAAGAGGCCCAGGATGTTCAATCCGCTGCTGAAGGAAACATTTATGAATCAGAAGTCGCTGATTAAAAGGTAGGACTCGCAAAAACCGCACCGTCAGCCGAATAACCGCACATCTACTTTCTTTTGCGATTATCTCGAAACTTCATTTTTCGAAATGGTGTCAACTAAATCTCGTAAATTATCGGTCCGATTGCTGTGAAATTTGTACACAATACTTTTAGATACATTATCTAAACGGTCACGTAGGATTTTTGCGATTACTTGAATGGTTTTTTTTATTGACGTTTTTTCTCATGAAAATTAGATGAAAAATATACTTTTTCACTTAGGTCCAGTTGTTCAGTTGCAGGTTAAACCAAAAAAATTTATATTAACCAATAATATTTCTTAAAAAAATTTTTTCGACGTATTTCATTGGTTAATCCAAATTTTCTAGTTTAACTTACAACAGAACAACTACTGAGCCTTAGGTTCACCATAATTTTCCTAATGGTAAAAAAAAAAGAATTATCGCTACTCTACATTGTAGCGACGCTATCTACAAATAAGCAAATAAAAAATTTTTTTTTCAGATGCAACATGACGGTGATACACCTGCAGAAACATAGGAAATTTATACTCTGCAGAAATTTCTTCAACGACTTCATTTTGTAATATTTTGAACTAAAATTTATTTGATGCATTCTTAAAGCCGTTTCTAACCTTGTACTAAAAAATAAAAATATTTTGTTTTATACTTTCGAGTTTATGAATTTTTTAAAAGTATATCCATTTTCTGAGCGGCCAGAGTAGTTAGATGCCTTAAATATAAAGATCCTGAATTCAAACCTATTTCAGTTAATAACAAAATGCTTCTATACCTTATTCCAATCTCATTTACAAGAAAAACTCAACAAATTTAATTTTCCAATTCGAATAACAATTTTAATTTTGCATCAAAATAATATTTGAATTAGAATATTTATGCATCCACACCGATAAAAATAAGTGTAATTATACCCGTGAAAATTAAATAGTAAATTTTAACTGGATTATTACAGGTTTAATTTTATCTGCGAAAATTACATAATTTTATTAAAATAATTTTTAATAAAAATGATTAAACATATCAAAATTATTTTAGTTAAACCAAAAAAGTGCACAAAACACTTTTTAGTTCAACTTGTTAAAAATAATAATAATAAATCATTAATAAAAATCGGATGTGGCCATGTCCATAACTTTATCACACTTTTAAATAATAATAAATTTAAAAGAATTTAAAAAAAATATTATTTTGGAGGAGAATATATTAAAAAGTTAAAATTTTAAAAATAAGAAAAAATTTTTTTTTTAATTTACAAAATATTGTTTTACTTTGCTTTTCCGTGTACCGATTTTAACCAAAATCTAATCAGCTCTAAGTCTCAATATTTATGTACTAAATACAAAATTTTGTTAAAAAATTTCTATTACTTTTTGAGGTAGAGCGCACACAAAATTTAACCACATACATACATACATCCATACATCCATACACACATACACACATACATACATACAGACATTTTTTGAAAATGACGATTCTCCGCTTCTGGAACCCCAAAATGTCTAAATTCATCAAAATCTCAAGTTTTTTTTTCTACACGATTACAATACTTTTTCAGACTTCGTATGATAAAGTAAAAATGACCTTAACCACTTATCGATTGATTAAAAATGATTAAGTTGGCGAATTAAGTTTTGGAGGATGAATTATTGTCCCCGGGACGAATCGTCCGCAAGATGAATCGTCTGCGGGATGAATCGTCCGGGATGAATCGTCTGGGATGAATCGTCTGGATACCCTTGGTATACATATTGTAATGTTTTTTTCTTAGAAAATATTTACGAACTTTATTTACTCGGGTCAACTCTTTGCGGAAGCAGTTGGGAATTTTCAAGGGTGAAGGGTTCTTGCGTTTTCAAAACTAAAATAAAAAGGAATCTTTCCAATTCAAAAATAATTATTTAATTGTCCAACAATTTCCAATAATCCAAATCCAATTCAATGCAAGCAAATAATTAATTCTTCAAAAATAAATTTTCTAATCGTCAAATTCAAATTTAATTTAATGTGAAACTTTTCTGGGCTCGCATTTCTAATTTTAACGTTTATCCAAATCGACTCCTTATCACCATCGCACATTCGCCCGTACAAATGTAATTTTAAATTTTCCACTTTTATGTGTAAAACGAATTTATTATTCGAAATATTCTCTTTCCAAATCACTCCAAATAAAATTAATTATAATTCAGTAGCCACTCATAAAATTTATCCAATTATCCAAAATATCCAAATATTATTCAAAAATTGCGCAACAAATGCATTCGCATCAAAATTCATTTATTTAAATCAAAAATCAAAGTACTCACAAATTTAACTCACAATTCAGACTTATATAAAAAATCTCAAAAATAATCGCCTCGAGCTCAAAATTTAACGAGCCAAAAGTCGGCACGACTTTCACCCGCCGCGACTCATCGGAAAAAGCCACTTTTCTCGTCGGTTCGCCCCCACCTGTCCAATTTAAACATTCAAAAATTAAATTCACAAATTTTTACAATTTAGCACAGGGTGGGTCGAAATACTTTGTTTCACGACAATATGTGCAAATATTCCCAATTCTATTGGAAAAACTATATTCTGTGTATATTTATCATTAGCGCTAGTATAAGTGTACATTTACTGGAAAATGTGTATTTTTATCGTCATTGATATTTTTCCGTAACATACAGATAAAATAAAAACTACCACAATCAAAGATAAAGAAAAAACTAATAAAATAAAAATCATTAAATCTATTTCAGAAAAAAACGGGTACGAGGCAAATATAATCGAAAAATTAATTAGAAACCACAAGAAAAAAAAATAATTATATGAAAGAAAAGACAGCAAATTAAATAACATTTATGGCAAAATCTTATATTTAAGACCAATAAAAGACAAAATAAGAAGGATCTTAAATAAATACGAAATTCAAACAACCACAAAATGCACCAGCGCAATAAAATAATTTATCTTTAATAACAAAAATAAAATCGACATAATGGACAAATGTGGAATTTATAAAATTAGCTGCAGAGGATGCAATGCAAAGTATGTTGGTCAAACAGGAAGAAATCTAAAAGCAAAACATTAAAATAAAGATAAATTTTTAGTACTTCCCAACACTTACTGGAGGCAGGATATCGTATAAACAAAAAGGGAGTAAGATTAACCTACAGGAAGTTAAAAAAAATCAAATTTTTTATAGGCTTTTTACAATTTAAAAAAAAATACGTTGAAAAAAACTGACACCAATCAAAACTAGTCCATTAAATAAAATATAATTGAGGAAAGTGTACATTTTAATGTTGATTAAATCTCAATAGCTCTTAATAAGTTTTAAATAAAAATTTCAAGTGTGCTTAGGTCATCTTAGTTTGATTACCGGCTACCGGGCCTTCTCGTAGCGACACCACTGATTTTTCAATTGATAGGCAACACACAAAACAAAATTATTTATTGGTTGGTATCCTGCGTTTGCTAGTGTCATTTTTGATGTGTGGCGGCTTGAATATTGTTAAAAAGTGCTTGTAATTGTGAATTTCAGAAATTTCTTTTTCTAAGTTAGATATTAAATAAAATTTATAATGCCTGACCATTTAGGAGATGATATGCGTAAAAGCAAAGAAGAAAAAGAGGAGAAAGACATTAAAGGTAACACAAAGAATAACTTACTAGTTTTTATAAATAATAGATTAACTGTTTGTTTCTTTAGCTTTGGACGAAGGCGATATTGCATTGTTGAAGACCTACGTAAGTTTTGCGGTTTTTGTTTTTAATTTTTAATTACAAAGAATTTTACGTATTATAGGGGCAAGGGCAATACACGAAATCTATCAAGACTGTCGAAGAAGATATTCAGACCGTTATTAAACGTGTCAATGAATTAACAGGAATTAAAGAATCTGATACCGGTTTAGCGCCACCTGCCTTATGGGATCTAGCAGCAGATAAACAAACGTTGCAAAACGAACAACCCCTGCAAGTAGCACGCTGCACAAAAATAATCAATGCCGATACTGATGATCCTAAGTACATCATAAATGTCAAGCAATTTGCTAAGTTTGTAGTAGACCTTGCTGATTCAGTTGCACCAACAGACATTGAAGAAGGCATGAGAGTAGGGTAGGTTTCATTTGTAACATTTGAAAATGATCCTCTTATAATTAATATTTTGTAGTGTTGATCGTAACAAATATCAAATTCACATACCTCTTCCACCTAAAATTGATCCAACAGTTACAATGATGCAGGTAGAAGAAAAGCCTGATGTTACATATAGCGATGTTGGGGGTTGCAAAGAACAAATTGATAAACTCAGAGAAGTAGTCGAGACTCCTTTGTTACATGTCAGTACATTTATTTTAACATACGAAAATAGAGATATTTATTTGTTGATTTTTAGCCTGAAAAATTTGTTAAGTTGGGTATTGAACCACCAAAAGGTGTTTTATTGTTTGGACCACCAGGTACTGGTAAAACTTTATGTGCTCGTGCAGTAGCAAATAGAACTGACGCTTGCTTTATTCGAGTCATTGGATCTGAATTGGTTCAGAAGTATGTAGGTGAAGGTGCAAGAATGGTACGCGAATTGTTTGAAATGGCAAGATCTAAGAAGGCTTGTTTGATTTTCTTCGATGAAATTGATGCAATTGGTGGAGCTCGATTTGATGATGGTGCTGGAGGCGATAACGAGGTAATAATATTTTTATTTTATATTAAATTTTCTAGCGTCAATATTGTTTTAGGTACAACGTACCATGTTAGAACTTATTAATCAGCTTGACGGTTTTGATCCAAGAGGAAACATCAAGGTTTTAATGGCAACAAATCGTCCGGACACTTTAGATCCTGCTTTGATGCGTCCAGGACGTCTTGATCGTAAAGTCGAATTTGGTCTACCCGATTTAGATGGTAGAAGTCATATTTTTAAAATTCATGCAAGATCAATGTCGGTTGAAAGGGATATCCGTTTTGAATTGCTGGCTAGATTATGTCCAAATTCAACTGGTGCTGAAATTCGCAGTGTTTGTACAGAAGCTGGAATGTTTGCCATTAGAGCACGTAGGAAAGTAGCAACAGAAAAGGACTTTTTGGAAGCAGTTAATAAGGTTATCAAATCTTATGCCAAATTTTCAGCAACTCCACGATACATGACCTATAATTAAGGTTTTTTTTTATAATGAATTGTTTTTACTATCAAAATTTATAACTTGCTTTCATTTGTAATTACTTAGTGATTTTTTTAAAGTGTTTATAAATTTAGAGATCAAGTTTAAATATATCTATTTATACATATTTGATGTTGGATAATTTCATGATTTTAAACTGGATGATACTTTTTCTGTATCAAACTGTTTGAAACGTCTTCAAATTAAAATGTGTATAAATGAATGTTAATTCAATCTCTAGTTATAATTTTCATTATAAAATTAAATAAATTATTTAAAAACTAATTTTAGGTTTGAATTTTAAGATATTTGATCAAACGTAAAGCATCAGGCAATTCATCTAAGTGTAATTTATTTTTTTATCTGTACGAGCCACTGTTTTATCACATTTTAAATAACATTTTAGTTTTTAATACATAGTTTAAGCCGAGGGGTGAACCGTGTCCAAATATTCCATTATGTTTTCAGTCGAGGTTTACTTCTTAGTTCAAGCTTTTAAATACTGATATTTATTTTTTATGGCCAAATTAATAGTGCTAGCATCACAGTTGGAGTGCTTGACTGCTGAGACGGAAAGTTCTTATACAGTAAATATTAAAAACTATTGCAATCAATTGCACATTTTTTCAGTTATGGGTTAACTTTTGGTTTTTTTTTTTCAAAATGGATCAAAAAATTTCAATGCTCAATTCAGGTATAATTCAAAGCATTAGGATGTGTAAAGCAGGGAAAACATATATTTAGGCACGGCACCAGCCTTTCCGGGTAAAAGTAAATTAAATATAAAGTAAAAACCAAAAATTTCAATTTTGCCTGCATAAAATAATAATAATAAATGGGATACCTACCTACATAATAGCTATCATATCTGCCTGAACTTTGCTTGTGGCTCTAATTTTTAGCTGAAATATACTGGAAACCATCATAAAAGTACATGTGTTACTACTTTCAGTTTCTTCGGTCAAAAAGCACTCTTTTTTTTAAAATCAACCAAAATTTCAATGCTCAATTAAAATTTAATTTGAAGCATTAGGAAGAAGTCTAAAGATGGGAAAACGCAATTAGTGTCGGCACAATTTTTTCCAAGAAAAAAACTTGTATATAAAGCAAAAATAAAAAGTTTCAACTTTAAGTCTGCTTAAAATGATAAATAGGAGACTTATCTGAATTCTGCTTGCGCCACTCTAGTTTTTTTTATGTGAAATATACCTCGATATAACGGACAAAACATCCGGTCAAATGTAAAAAAATTAAAAACGTCCTGTTAATATTATACATGCTTAAATTCAAGTATTGCCGCATGTAAATAATTTTTAGCGGCCTTGATAATCACGTCATACGTCTAGCAATAGAATTTGAGATATAATGTCGTCTTCTCGTAGACTGTATCTAGCCGGAGAGATAGTATATTAGGGAATTCCCTAATAAAATAACGCGCAGGTTTCGACGCAACACACTGGTGTTTGCCATGCCAGTAAGGGATTCACCAGTGGCGTAACTATACTATCTGAGGCCCATGGCAAATTCATTGGATGGGGGCCCCCAGTAAAAATCGTCACGTTGTAATTGAATTTTAATAAATCATTTAAGTTACCCAACAGTATTATACCTTCAAATTTAAAAATGTTTTCTGACTTTCCATGACTTTTCTAGGTTTTCCATACAAGTGAAAACCCTGTTATATAAAATTTATAATTTTTACTAAATTTTGTTTAAAATGTTAGGTTACTTCTGAATTTGTGGCATCTCGGTTGGGGTCCCATGGCATTTTGCCAGCCCTACCGCCCTATAGTTACCCCACTGGGATTCACGAAACTTCTACAACAGTTTAACTTGTTTACTCGAAGTTTACGCATTTAGTACCTACTCCAGTAAATAAATTTAAATTTTCGCCATCCTACCCTTCAATAATATAGACAAACGGAAATAATCAATCTAACGATCAATAAAAAATTAGAAATTATACAAAAGTTGAAGTCTGGAATGTCTGCGTCTCGTATACAGTTACTCCCAAATTATTCGGACGCTTTTGTTAGCAATGTAAATTGTACTTTTTGAAAACTCTTTTTGGCATATAAAAATTGCCTTTACAAAAATACTTTTCAGACATTTTTTATAGATAATTTCTTTCTCTTCATTTTTGTTTTCCTACATTTTTTTATTCGTCGCCTCGTTTTCGACAGAGTGACTTAAAGCAGTCTCGGTAAAAATTTCATGGGAATCCCTTGCGAATACCATAAGAATTCCATAGTGCGTTTTTAATTTTATTAAAAAGTGTTTTCTTTTTTACTAAAAAAGTAAAAAATATTTTTTACCACACTTGACATTTTCCCTTTTTCGTGTATTAACAACATTTTCATTATACACTTGACACAAATGTTTAGCTGCAGTTGTGGCCAGTGGCATAGCTAGGAATTTGGTTTGGGGGGAGGCCTGCGAGCGCAGCGAGCCGTTTTTAATAGCGGCGCAGGCAAAATTTTTTCAAATTTTCAAGGTCATGTGCTCAATAGAAAGTTAAAAAATCACAATAAAAAATAATTTCTCCGAAAAAAGGGTTTCGTCAGACATTTTAACGTTAACGACTAATAAATAAACACTAAAAATTAAGTCATAGAAATTATTATTTTTCTAATATAATTATAATTGTAAAATTATTGCGTTTTTTTTATTCCAAAAGTATTTATAACCTCTTCTACATTAATATAGGCACATTTCTGTGAACTGCTAGTAAAGCTAAACCGCTTAACCTATTCTTGCCCGTACTATTTCTCAAATTTGGCTTTATTCATTTTAAGATGGAAAATATTCTTTCTACAGAGGCTGTAGTAACCGCTAATGTTCCTAAAATAATATATTGTCATGTTCCGAACCAAAGTTTTACCTACCCTGTTAATTTGCCATAAATTTTGATGTAACGTTTATGAAATATTTGAATTTGAATTTTGGGAGGTAAAACTTTGAAAATTAAAGTTGGTAGAAGTGAGGTTCTTATCAAGGCCTTTTGCCAAAAATGGTCGACGTGATGGACGCATTAATTTTTATGTCCGAGTAATTTTTGATAAGTTTATAAATTTTGGAATACTAGTAAAAGTTTTTGAAGATAAAATGTTTTATTGAAGTTATTATATTGGATTAAATTGATTTTGGAAGATTTTTGAGTGGTTTTGAAAATAAAATTTAAACAAACAAATTACTTAAGAAAGGATAGGATAAAGGTGAAATTGGATGGAATTTGCAATTGGAAAATTTAGTTAACGGTAAAAATTGTATAATTTAAATTAAAAATTTGTTCAAGGAACAACAAATGGTTGGTGATAAGCCGGACTGCGATACCGGTATCGAATAAATTTTAATGTGCCCATATAAAAATTTTATTGCAAAACCAAATTAAAATTTTAAGAGAATATTTAATTGAAAACATGAAAATTAATTAAAAAATGCAATGCTGGATGCATTTCATTAATAGGCGCCCAGACGTGGGGCTTAAAACTATAGAAAATTATATTCAAATACAAAATTAAATTTTAAGAAAATATTTAAGAATTGAAGATTTAGAAATTAATTAAAAAATGATATGCTGGGAGCATTTCAATATATAGATTCGGAAACATCAATATTGAACTGATTAAGAGCTTTCATTGTATATTTTGGAAGCTCTCCTTCATGGTTTTTTCATTTCTGATGCAAAATCAGCCATTTGCCTTCAAATATAGTATCATTAGTGTTTTGAAAATCATTTATATAGAAATCTATGCATGGTTTGAAGTCATTATAAAATTACGAATTAATAATTTTGGGGGGGGGGGGGGGTCTTGGCTACGCCACTGGTTATGGCATTATTTCCATTTTGAAATTCATAAAGTAAACAATGTCGTAAATGCTCTTCACTCTTATCCATGGTAATAATGCTATTAAATTTAAACCTCAATATTATTAACAAAATTTTACTTAAAACTAGAGATGATAGGTATACGTGTGAATTGGCCAATAATTAAAACTGCAACTGAATTATTTCAGCATTGCAGTTACAGGATGCTTTGTTATGATAATTAAAAAACGACATTACTATTGCATAACCAAATACATTATCATTTATTATAAGTAAAATAATAATAATATTCCTCATTATTCTCTTTAAAAAAAGGGGGGGAGCAACTGTCTACTGTTTACTGTCTTCTCAAGCCACCCCTGTGCAATCGGGGCATGCTCGTTGATTGCAAACTTTTCTAGCCTGTTTTCAGCTTTTCATTTTTGTACTTTTGGTACAAACGAAAATTTTTGCGGTACAAATGAAGTATAAACGATTTCACCAAGTTCGATTTCAATATTTTGAGGTGGGGGTGCCGGGAACATGGAGCTACCAAAGTGACCAACCTTTCGTTTTTCTTTCAAAATTTATCAAAATATCAATGCTTAAGTTATATTTTAGTTTTAATCATTAGAATGTTCTAGGCTGGGAAAATGCATTTAGGCTTGCTGGCTTGGCATAATTCTTTTCAGGTAAAAAAATTAAATATAAAGTAAGTAAACCAAAACGAAAAGTTTCAACTTTAACTCTGCTGAAAATGATAAATGGGATACTCTGTATCCAAACTGTTGAGTTTGTTGAGTAAAATATTTTTTTTTAGTTTTTACAGTTCAACTGATAAAAAAATTATTAAATTTTCGTTTTATTCTAATATTTACATATTTGAAAAAGTAGGTAATCTATTTAATAATAATTATTATAAATTATAAAAAATAAATATATTTACACTACTTGAAATTGATTGATGAGTACTGTGCTTGCCAATCAGAATTTCTCTATATTTTAAATTGAAAACCCATTCTACCGCATGCTGTTATTATTTAGAACTAATCAAATAGGTTAACATTAAATTACTGAATATAAAATTAGGTACCCACTGAAAAGCGAATGTTTTCAATTTGTTTATGCACTGAAGCAAAGCGAAGACCGATTTTACTTTCGCATAATTTGAACTAAATAAATTGGATACGGTAGCTATCATCTATGGTGACTGATTTCTTGTGAACTTAATAGTTTTTCTTTTTGTAGGCACACAATTATTCCGTGCGTAAATAAATGACACTTAAAATAACTCAAAGCTTACATTTTTAGTTACGAAAATGACATGATACTGTTAACAACTTGCATTGTTAAAGAGGAATTTTTTACAAATTTTAAATTGACTTACATAATAATTTTAAAAAAATAAGTAAAACGACGAGATTGTGTATGAATTGCAGACAACATTTTTCTTATTGTTTTTTTTAGTGTTGTGTTCAAGTGCAAGTGTAATCTGTTCAAAATGTGTATACTTGACGTTTTACGTTTGCACATAGTGAAAAATTACAAAAATGTAAAAATCAATACCACTTACAAAAGTGCTATCGTCAATAAACCCGCAATTGCAAGTTGGAACTTTCAGAAAGCTTCAAAATGGAAATTTCACTCTCCGGACTTCTTTTTGTTAAAGATTCCGGAAGAACAACTATTTGATTTATCAAGTGCGCACAAATCTTCGTATTGCAGTGACTTTGGACCCAGTTTAGGAAAATGCAAATTTCATAATAGTCATGAAAATGAAGAAGGAGAGTAAGTTATCTGTCACTTTTTTGAGAACAGATTATTTTGTTCTTTAAAGGTCTTTTAAAATGTCACTTGACTTATTTAAATGAAAGTTGTTAAGATTATTTAAATGGGTACCTGTTACTATAATTTAAAGTAATGTAGATCAACATACTAAGATAGCGGGCTTTGAAAAATCTGATAAAATTAGTTTGTAAAAATTGGTTCGAAAAATATTTATTGGTTCGATTCATCAAGGAAATAGTTCAAATACCAAATAATTTTAATTAAACGATATAAATTTAAATAATTAAATATAATATCGACGGACGTCTGGTGGGTCACTCTAATTTTTATTTTTAATTACATTTTTGTAGAATAATAATTATGTCAATTTATAAATTAAGGATATTAAAATTTCAAAGGAAGCTTAAAGTAAAAGTTGAATAGATAAACCGCTCTTCAAATTGCATAAATTAATATTTAAGAAAGTAAATGGTAACACCAATATTGATATTATCATTGAAATATTTACTTAGAGATAAAAATAATTGCATGCTAATTTCAAGTTAAATTAGCATGAACGGTAAAGTTAAATACAAAAATTTAACAATTGATTGTGAAATGCAAATTTATAGTAATTAATAGTAATTAAAATTATTAAAAATATTAAATAATTTAGCAGTTCCGTAATCGCAGTTAATTTTAATTTTGAAATTTTACGAATTTCACTTCATGTTTTATGAAAAAATTTAACTAAAAATTTGAAAGGTAAACACCAATAGGCAAAGATGTGCATTATTATAATTTTTTTTTATTTTTTATTAAGTATCAAGTATAATTTTATGTCCCCATTACCTAGATATTAATAGTCTTTCACTTGGATGTGTTTTTGCAATTGAAAGTGTATATTTTTTAGTTGATTTAAGCTAATAAAATTTGTCTTTGTTTATTTATATTAGGACTTCGTATTGAATAAAGAGAAAGCTTTTTAGCGACTGCTTGATGAAAAAACATGAATTGGTTCTTCTATTTGCACATTTTACTTTCAGAAGATATTGTTGAAGTTACCATAATAAGATGTGCACGCTTCATTACTTTGAAATTTAAGCACTCGGAAGTAATTCACTTTAGTTAGTTTAAATTTTGATAATTTAACTAGCACAAGCTTAATTTGCATATTTACATGCTTTTAACCTGAATATAGTTTTTTATTCTTTGTACTGATACATTTTAGTGAAAGTTGAAAAAAATGGCATTGTCAATTTGATTTCCAACTAAAATACTATTTCTCAAATGATATAAGAAAATGATATATAAAAACAATAGAAAAAAAGAAAAGTTTTATTTATAGATAGCTATGTACATAGTGCAAAATATTGAGAGTATTGCTTATGTATGGTGCATACATAATTTAATTATACAGATTCTCGTGTCAGAGTTCTCAGGGTTAATTGAATTTGAAATCGAATTTAATCTTCTAGGTACCAGAATAGTAGAAATTCACTTTTAATGTATGAATTTAATAGACATAATATTATGTTTTAATAATACAATATAAAAGAAAATATAATATAAAAAAAATTAAAAGCGAAAAAAACTTCCTCTTAAATCATAAAACAAAAACTTATCACAAATACTAAAAAAGAAAAATTATCGAAAGCAGCGTTCAAAACGAAGTAAAAAGAATTGATATCCCGTCAAAACGTCGCGGATATTTGGATGCGAAACATTTGGAAGCGTCTATTTGGACGCGCGACAATTGTACGCATACAAAAATTGGACTCATGCGACAATAGGACGCGGAAATTTAGTCGTGCGTTCTTTGGACGCATGCGACAATTTGAGAATACGACAATTGGGCGCAGATATTTGGACGCACCCAAGATTAACATTTAGTTTACGTACGTTATAACTTTGTATCTCACCAACCTGAGATTTGTGAACACTGTGAATAAATTGTAATGGTATTTTCGTAGAAAATTTCCACACACCTACCTTTGCTCAGGCAACTCTGGTGTGCGGAAGCAGTTGGTAATTTTCAAGGGTCAAAAGGTTCCAAAATTATTTCTTCAAAATATAAAAACAAAAGAAAATTTTTCTTCTCCAAAAACAAATTAATTGTCCAAAAATTATTAATAATCAAAATTCAAATTAAATGAAATGTTTTAAATATTTCCTCAAGGGATCGTAGTTTTGATTCTCGCTTATCCAAATCGACGAGTTATCAATATCTCGCACATTCGCTCGTACAAATATAATTTAATTTTCCACTTTTATGTGCAAAACGAATTTATTATTCGAAATATTCTTTTTCCAAATCACTTTAAATCAATCAAATGACTACTGCTCGCGCTCGGCAGCGACTGATCAAAAATATCCAAATTATCAAAATAATCATCCAAAAACAACGCAACAATGCATACGCATAAAATCCACTTTATTTAAATCAAATCAAAATAAAATATTACTCACTAATTCTCAAAAATATTAAAACTCAGCGGGCATACAAAATCGCGCACCCGCTGTCGGCCATAGTTGGCCACAGAAGCCTCGTATTTTTATTCTTTCTCCCCACTCTGTACTTTTCCAATTTCAACGTTTAAAAATGAAATTAAGAAATTTTTACAATTTAGCACAGGGTGGGTCGAAATATTTTGTTTCACAACAATATTTATGAATAAAGGGGTCTATGTATTCATAAAAATTTTAAAAATTTACAACAGATTTACAAACCCTTGATAAGACATGTGTCATAAAACACCAATCACAAACGCCAATTAATCTATGTTGTTAATGTTTTCATTAATAGGTATGTTTTCATTGTTTAATTTTAATGAGCGTTTTTATTATAATAGTATATTAAACAACAAATTTAGAAAAGTAAAGTTTTACTAAACGAATATAGTAGTTTAAGTATGAGCGAGCACAGCGAGCGAGTAACTTAAAAGCTATATGAGTTTAGTAAAACTACTTTTCTTACAAGGTTTGTTTTATACAATTTTTTCGTATTTTGTGAAAATCTAATCTAAAATATGAATTTAGACGTTTATGAGTAAATTTTTTTTGCGCGCGATCGGTCTAAATTTTTTTGTATGCCTTCCTACCGATAATTCACGGGGGGTGACTACGAGGCGAGGGGGGCGAATTTTTTACTCAGTTTTTCGATATCTAACGCCGTTCTTGAGTTATTGCTAATTCAAAAAGTTTCTAAATAGATATTTGTGTAAAATTTTCGTAATCTAGTAACCAGACACGGCGGCTTTATTTATTTACATAACAACAGTTAATTTTAATTTTTTTATTCGAATTTTGTGTAAGTTACATAATATTAATTATAAAAGTGAGATTGTTAAGTTTTCTAGTTTGAATAATAATTTTGTACTTTTAATATACATAAATGTATAACAATGATTCCAATATTTAAATAAACAATCTTCTATCCAATAGTTTTTTATTGACAGTGACATTTTACTATACAGTAAAGTGACATATCTATGTGCTAAAGTGCCACTTTATTAAATGATTTTGAATTTAATAAAACAGCACATTATCAGTCAAAATGCGAAAAAATAGGTTTACAACACTCTTTAAATGTTTTTATGAATACAGGGGTTTTCTTTATAAAAAATTAAAAAAAAAATAAAATAATAAAAATAATAATATTTATTTAGCAAAAATCTATTGCATTACATTAAATAAAATTATAAAAATTTTAAATCTGCAGCTGGAAGTGGTGCGCGATTCCTCGTAAGTAATCCAAAAGTAGTCTGTTTGCATAATTGCAGTCTGTTTCTTGCGTACTGGGATATTCCCTGCGATATATTGTTCTATTTGCATCTTCTTTCCTAAGAGCTATAATCAATTTCCAGATATTGTTATAAGCAGCACCAACTAGATACTTAACTTTATTATGTCATCGTTGGTATAAATGTTAATCTTCGGTGCGTCCAAATGTCGCGTGCCTAAATATTTGCGCTCAATTGTCGTATCACCAAATTGTCGCATGCGTCCAATTGACACGCGCCTAATTGTTATATGCGTTCAATTGTCGAGCATCCAAATGTCGCACATCCAAATATCCGCGACGTTTTGAAGTGGATTCAAAAAATTCACACGATAAGCACACCAGGAATTTCAGGATAGATTTGTTGGTGTTACAGGAAATGATATTTATGAAAGACTGTAACATATAAAGTCATGAAACACCCCAATATAACTGAGAGATATCATGATTGAATTTTTATTAGAAAATACCATTTTTAATTTTATTATTTACACTTTATAAATGAATGTTGGTATAAATGCAGAAAAGATGGCAGAGGCATTAGCCTGTAACTCTGTAGGAGTACATTTGAATAAGATCTACATGGAATTTCTCGTAAATTATACAAAATATCGTAAACCTGTAAAAGCAGTTATAGTAAAAGATAAGAAACGGGAGACTAGACTGCGTATTCTGCGTTGCGCTAGAATTCACCTCTTACCCTCAGCTACCCCAACTTGAAGAATTTCAATGACACCATACCTATTGTGACACCTTAAATTAAAAAGTATTTAAAATGTCATCTTTTTACGGAAAAAAATTCTGTTTCGCGAAATCATTCAAGCGTCGCCGTCGCTCGGAACGGTCAAGCAAGCTTCTTCACGATGGTGATTCTAATCGTGAGCATTTTGATCATATCAAATTTTTAGCATAAACCAAAAATGCACAAAACACTTTTTCGAAAACTAAAATGTTTAAGTTATAAATTATAAATTATAAATTATAAGTTATAAAGTTATAAATATAAATTAAGTATAAATACACCGAAATAAATACAAATACTATTCATCGCCTGATGATGCCATAGTATGGTGAAAACGTTTGCGATAATATACATACAGTGTATTTATATATTGTGATAACTTAAACATTTTAGTTTTCGAAAAAGTGTTTTGTGCATTTTTTGGTTATGCTAAAAATTTGATATGATTAATATCGAGTTACACTACTTAAACCACTTATCTATTGATTATAGTGAGCATTTTGGTCAATTTCACATGCCAATGTTTCACATTGTCTTTAAAATTGATTGGAAACCTTCAATGAAGATTATTACTGTTAAAATTATGACAATTTCAATAACCTTTAAATCGGAATCTAGATGTTTCGAAGCAAAAGTCTAGATAAGCGAATTGAGTAAGTCATTGTTATTTTGAGTTTCAGCTACCAAGCATCTGGTCAATAGATCTTCTTTTATTTATAGATTGGTTTGTAACTTTCTGAACTTATTTTATCAGAGGCTTCTTATCATATCGAAAATAATTTGATATTGAAAAACAAAAATTCTAACACTAAGAAGACATTTTTGTAAGATTTAACCGATTTTCTAAAATTTTTTTAGATTTCTTAATATTTTCGAGTATAACACATTTTCCGAGTTCACGGATTTTTATAGATATCAAAAATGTTGTAAAATTTAATAGATGACATTTAAATGAAGCGATTGAACTATGGATGAACTAAAGCAGCCGAATGGCGGGAGGGGGGGGGGGGTAAGTAAAACCTTATGTGTGAAAATATGGGTATTTTTTATTTGTTTATATTTAAAAATATTGAACTTGTATTGTACCTAGTAGATCAAGTGCAAGTAGATCAACTTAATGTATTAAAATCTGATAATCTACTATACCACTTTTTGCCGTCACCAAATTTTTGTGCAATATCTCTTCTTCTCAAGTTTTTAAAGTTGTTTTTTGTACAGGAACCTAACCCGAGTCCTAGTAAGCAAGTGTTCTAAATTTGGTTGAAATCGGTCGAAGAACTAAGTGTGAAAACCCATCAAACAAACAAACTTTCCCATTTATTTATGTTACAATTTTCTTTTTTTGTAATTTTTCTATTGTCGCGCGCTCATCAAGATGCATTGAACAATAAATTATGTAAAAATAAATCCCTGTAAAAACTTAACGGAATTTATTTATTTTTATTTACACCTTGTTCATTATTTTCAGAATTTCTGTAAAAACGGTTGATTTCACAAAAAATTTATTTGATCGAAGTTATAGTCCGTTAAGGGGTAAAACCATAGTAAATTTTTCAGAAAAACAAATTTTTTTTTATTGGCTTAAAAGCTACTTTGAACCTTCTGGAAGGTTCTGAAAAAAATTTATTTAGTAAAATTTCTAGCTTGTACCACAAGCGTGTCGGATTGCTGCGTAAGAACTACCTGCTACAAATTAATCCCTACTGGAAAGTAACCCCAATGGGTTACTTTTTTTTTTTTAGTGTAGTGTCAGTATATGTGCAAGAAGAATATAATTTTTATGTTTTAAATCTACATTTACACTTTGTTAAACGGATTTTTGATTTCGTCGCAAATATACAATTTTTTTATTTTGAAATCACGGCATTTGTGTGTAGTGCTTATTTTTAACAGTGGATGTGTAATTTCAAAGTGTTTTTAAGTTACAATGAGTGACTCAAAGGTATACCAGAAAGGAAAGAAATCATACAGTTTGTGTCTAGAAGGCGATGCTAAGCTAAACAAACCCGTCAAGCAGTCTTTGACAGATGCAACAAAACACGCACGTTCTAGCATAAAAACTTTGATAAAAGAGAACGAGGAAGAATATTTTAATGTGGAAGAGCACCTTTATGGTCCTGAAATACCAGATTAAAGGTAAACAATTTCAAACAGTCAAATTTTTAATTTTTTTTATTTCTATAACACATTTCAATATTAAACACGATTTTTCTTGAAACACGATTTTTCAAAACGGCACGCAGCATAACTCCAACAATTTTTATTCTTTTCGTTCGAATTTTTGATAATATCTTTTTAATAATATTTTGAAGAAAAATACGTACGGGATTTTCAATAAGTTGATTTATACATTATTTATTAACAAATGATTACCGATTTTTGTATCAAAAATTGAAAGTTTTCATTCAAATAGCGCTCAATTACACAAAAATCAATATTTTTAAAATCCTCTACGTATTTCTCTAGCTATGAACATGTAGATTAAGTGAATTTTTTGTTTTATTTTAGATTCAAATTTGGACAAGCTACATACTACGTGCCGCAGAGCGCCTCAAATTCAATAACCCTCACGAGAATGGCTCCAGTGTCGCCATTTCTTAATATTTTTAGATGATAATTTTTTGTTTAATACTTAAATATATAATGAATACCTACCTCGAATATTATTATTCTACTACCTTTCCTTCTATGCAAAAAAAATTGTCAAAAAAACGCTATTTTTACAGCTGTTACAGTGGTTTTACCCCTTAAATTCTCTATTCGGTTAAGGTAGTCAGTTTTTTTCAAATACGTTTCGTTTATAAGAGATACGGGACTTACAAAAAAAATAAAAAAAATAAAACCTAAACTTTTTTAATATTTTTTTCTCTTAATTTAATTTATAGCTCAAGATCCGTTGATTCTAGACAATAAGAGGTTATAACCTAATTTGTAGATAAGCGAATGATCTTTAAAAAAGTTCTTATCCACTAAGCCTAAAAAATCAATAATATCGGAGCTATGGCCGTTTGAAATCAGAAATTCAAAAAATTGCCTTAAAAGAAAGTCCTTTATCACCACTTCAAAGGTTTTCCACTGTCACGGGGTATATAGATTGAATTACGTTAATTATAACTGAATTCAAAATATAAGAACAGATTTCTGACATTCTAGACCAGCGATTTTATAGTTAGTCGGTTTCAGAGATGTTTTGAAAAAATTCAATGTGCTTAAAGATGCGTAATTACCGAGTTTGGGCGGCTTCGTGGATGTTTTTAAAAAGTTTCGTGGACTCTGAAGATTCCGACATTCTATATTCGTACTTTTCGAATTTGAGCGGCCTTTAATGATTTTTTGTCAAAAGAGTCGACTGAAAGACAAATTTGCGTCTACTTTTGTTATTTTGTTAAATCTACCATTTAAATAAGGGAATGGTTTTATTAAAAATAATATAAGACATGATTTTGGCGATAACAGCTTAACTTACTAACTTAACACTTTAATAAAAAATATATAATGGGAAGAGTTAACCTCAAGAAAATAACCAATCGAATAATCCCTCCCTACTATTGTAATTATTTTATTAGAAAATATATTAATTCGTCGGCCCGGTTAAATAGTACCTATATGTAATAGGTACTATTTCTAGATTTTCTTGGTTTTCTCACATTTTCTTTCATTGTTATGAAAGAGAGAAGAAAATTAAAAGGAAGGGTAGATAAGTAAAAAAAGGAAAATATTTACGGAATCGTTAGGTGACGACTGCTGATATCCAATTTTGAATGATTAATTGAATCGCAACAAGAATAAGTTTCGTACACCAAATTTATTTTTTAAAATTTTTTCTGATTTATTTGGATTTTCGCAGATTGTTCCTAGATTTCCATTTTCTTATACAGTGGCCTTTCGTTTTTGGAAAAACTAAATGAACAAAACAAATATTTTCCTAGATTCATTCTGATGATTTTTCCTTGTTTATACAGTAAACTTCTGTTTTGAAAAACTAATTGAGCAAAATTATACTAGTTGGCTTTCCCGATAGTTGAGCCCAAAAAATTGAAGAAACCAAAAAAAACTCATTAGTTTTTCAAAAATAAATCTTTAGTATTCCTCAGAATTTCTTAAAAATTCTTCATCTGTACACCGGTGTTTTCCAGCAATTTTTTCGTTGGTTAAATATAATAAAATAAAATTATCTTATATCGATTTTGTTAGCCCATAGTTAACCTTCGAAGAGATGCTGTAAACTTCACGCTTTTATTGTGGCAAATAATTATGGCAAGAGCGTTCGAAACTTAATTGTGATGCAGCAATGTTGAGTCATCTGGCTTGTGACTTAAGTGTCATTCTCATTCAATTAACACTAAGTAAATTAGAAGAAAATTTGTGAATTAAGTAAATAAAACTTTACTTAAGTAAAATAAAGTAAATTGGTGAAAACCAAGTTTTAATGAAGCGAATGTCAAATGTTTTATTAATTTATGTAGCGTCAATTGGATGAGAGCGAGGCTTTACGTTACGTTAAGTTAATTTTCGGATAACACAATACAATTATTATAGTATAGTAAGACAATGTTGAGTAATGTATAAAGATGATTCTTCCTGTTAAGAACTGAACTTACAGGACTTATAGAAATTACATTAAATCTATGAGTTTTGCAACCTTCTGTAATCATTACATCAACTTTGATTTATTTTTTACCGGTGTTCCAGTAATCCCATCATTGTATGATTGCGTGTTTTGTTCCAACCCATTGACGTATAGCATAACTTGGCCAGTGCCAGTAACCAGTAGTTTCACTGCATAGTATGTTCATGGTTTCTTTAAAACTTGAATTAATCTTTTAATTTTTTTTAAAATAAAGAAAAATTTCTATGAAAACAGATAACAACATCTTACAAAATGAATTGACGATATACTGCATATAAGCGGTTAAAATTAAAACGATTTGAAAGCTACACGAAAAGTCATGATTGGAAAATTTTCTAGCCGTGAGGATTGAATTGTAATATTCATTTCCTGAAAAATATAACTTCCAAATTCTTAGAACAAAAAATGAAATAATATTTGAAAAACACCAAAAATAAAGGTTAAAAATTTTTGATACTGTATAATATACTAGAATAAGCGGAAATCTTTTAAGTATGTAATTTAGATTTAAAAAATTTTCTGCTCAATAATGCATTTAGATTACGAAAAGCGCTTTGTTGTTTTTAACCATGCAGTAATAATTAATGGATTACAAACAAATTAAACGGGTATTATAATTGCAATATTTTTGCCCCACTTGTTTGACCCACAAATTTTCAATGTCATTGCCATATGATATGTTTTAATGTCTTAATGCAGATGGAAGGAAATGTAGTTGTTAATTACGTTCCACATCCCGTGTGCTATCTTGTAGAAATTTATTGAATAGTTACCACTTTCTTCTCGAATAAACTACAGTGGAAACGCGCATCTTCACTTACACCATTCCAACTTCTTAATTATATTAAGAAGCTGCTGAGTAGTTGCAGTTGGGAGTTAGTTCAAGTGTATTTTTTTTACTTAAAGTGATATTACTTTTTGTTTATTAGTGATTGTTCTTTTATACATTTGGAGGAATTTATACACAATTTTTGACTTTAATAAGCAGGTTTGTAATAATTTTATTTTATTTGCACTTTAACAAAAAAAAAATGGTAAAAAATACTGGAATTATTAAATTAGGAAAATTTTAAAAATTTTAATATAAATTTTGGTTAGATTTTAATAACTCGAACAGTTATGTCATTAAGAAAAAATAAGTGCACTAGGGTAATCAGTGAACTATTAATTATCCAGTCTGATAATACGATACACTCTAGTTAATAACTAGACGTAATAAGTACCCCTCTCATATATATTATGATACATAAATACTAAAATATACAAGTGCAATTATTACAGAAGCAAAATTAAAATAACATTTTAAATAATTAGTAGAATAAAATGAAATTTATTTGAAAATTCATACTCGAATATAAATCATTTTTGCAAGAGGGTGGACGGCAAAAAATATTTAAAGAGGAAGTTGAAGGAAGGAAGAGGAAGTAATTTTTTTTGACAACACAGAAAGGCTTTTGAGAATCAAATATAACATCGTAAAAAATAATACTTAATAATTATTAACGTGAAATTTATAATTAACCGATTTTTGCAGAAAATGATTATTTTAATAAAAGTTCTGAAAGTGTACTACTTTATTTTCTTTTTATTATATGTAAATATAGAAAACGACTAATACACACTGTTATTATTCTTTTGTTTTTATTAAAATATACTTTTTTTAGAAAATATTTAAATCTTAATTAATTAAAGAAAATTTAAGTTTTTAAAAGAGGTCACATTCTAATTTAAAGCAATTTTAATTTTGAATTTTTTTATTCGAACATTTGCATTTAAATTTGTTATAATTTTTGATTTAAAAGTTTATCATAATATCTGAAGTTGTTAAAATATTTCTGCATGTCCGGTTTTGATTCCTCCGAGATTCATCTTTCAGACGCATTCAAATTATAACAAATTAATGGCTCAGATAATTACAATCTTGTAAACAATGCATGTATTACACGATATGTTAATGTTTATGTATTGCAATACATAATAATCAAATGTAATACCTAATTCATTTATAAACAATATTAATATCATAATTAATAAATTCAAATTGGGTATTGTGTATGTTACGAATTTTCACTTTCTTATCTGTGAATTTTTTGATATAAGTATACAATTGTTGATTACTTTTCACCTTCATTGGTACACAAAACTTACACTTTCATAACCGTAAATTACGATCTCTAGAATAAAAACTTTCGCTGCATCAATAAAAATAAATATTATTTCTTATTAATATTCTAATCGCCACGATCTAAAATATCCTATAAGGAATCATTGTTCAAATTTTTTTTAATAACATTTTTTGAAAGCAGCGTCCCAATTATGTAATTTTTTTAATTTCCCAATTGTTATGATTAGTTTTCGCTAAAAGTACCAAAAGAAACAAAAATCTAAGAGTCGGGATAGATTATTATTGCGCAAAAAATTAAAAAAAAATTTGTTTATAAAATTATACGTTTCTATAAAAAGTTAAAAAAAACCGCTAATTAACTAATTTAATAACCTACTTTGTACACTTTGTTTAATCTTTTTATTTGTTTTATAAAATTAGCATCCTTTTACAATTCTCATTTAATTTACTATTTCATTTGAATTAGAAACTTAAATAAATGCACTCTAATTATTACTTGAATATATTTTTATTATCTTTTATATATTGTTGACTTCAAAAAATTGCAATTTTAATCATTATTTTTTATTGTAATATTTTTTTGTTCGTGAAAATGTTGAATATCAATATCGAGCACTTTCTTTTCGATTTCTCTGTCAAGATCTAGGTTTTACTTATCCTCAGGCAATGCCAAGAAAACGACTTGAACAGGTTGTTGCTTAATGCTTTATCACTCATCCAACCATGTTCAAATATTAAAATTACTTTTATATCGAACTTAATTGTTTGACATATGGCAAACGAAATATTTTTTATTCAGCTATTCTTTGAGATAATTAAATTTTATAGTTTACTTCCATGGTTTGACGTCCGTCAAAAATCTGTTTTGCATGAAAACTCTAAATTTCCTAAAGATTTTTACTACTTATTAAGTATAATATAATATAAATACATATAAGTTACCTAATAATTTATGTAATATTTAAACAGAAGAAATTGTTAGAAAAATAAGTGCATTTTGCATGTTTTCTGAAAAATTGTCACGGATAATAATTATTAGAAAAAAAATTTGACTAATAAGGATTTAGCACTTTCAATAATAGTAATTATGAAAATTTTAATTGCATTTGCAACAGGGACAGTGATAAAACATTTAATTACACCTTTGCCATACTTTGTATTGTTTCACTCCACGCTTTCTTCTTTAAATATTAAATTATCTGCTCCTAAGCAGCACAATCAATTTTTGTTATACAAATAAGTAACAATATCTATGCTCCTTGAACAAGCAATAAGTTTTCCATAACCTTATTAATATTATTTTGCGCGGCTAAAACAAGGTAAAATATTGTAATGATAGCATCCTCCAAGTATAAGTAGAAAAATTAATATTGCTTAACGTGAAGATTTTTGCTGTGCGATAATGAAATATTTATGTGCTAATTAAATAATTTCAACATTAAAAACGTATCAATTACCCTTGATGGCCCATGTTTTTACAGTGTTTGGTTAGATAATATCTACCAAAAGAAAGGACACAGTTCGTGAAAATAATTAAACAATGGTATACCATCTGAACTTTTCAAATTTAAATAGGTACTCACCAATTTGTATAAATGTGAATAAACTCAGATCGCATCTATTTTTTGGGATTAATCGACTAAATTAGGCTGACGCAATAGAAAAATAGACAATTTTCTGTTAGAAACAAAAACAAAAATGTAATGCTATAATTTCAAAGAAACAAACATACGGGTATATAGCAGCTAAAACATGGACTACAATAATTAAGAAATCGGTAATCGTGTAACCGGTCAAGTGCTAAAGCTTAATAATCAATATTCTTGGCTGCTATTTTCATGCATGGTCTATGCCTAAGTTGAAAAAAATTATAAAATTAAATAACGATTATTTTAAACTGAGTAATTGTAAATGAGTTTCGTTAAATTAATAACGGAAACATCACAATTAATAAGAGAAAACGACAAGTGTATGTCAAAGAGTTTTACTTTTCACAATTTCCTATAAAAGGACAAATCATATTAACTATAATTTGCAGGCTAATTTATGTTGGTTCGTTTTTAATACAAGTTCTCTTGTGGTTTTAGAATATAATACTTGTATTAGGTATTTTTAAAATTGTGTTTGCATAAATTTTTTTACCAGCGTCTGAGTTGGTCAAAATTATTAGAACCTTCAGACTTAAATAACATCTTTTACTGTTGAATATTGTTGTTAGTTAACGTGATTTTATATCAAAAATAATTTTTTTCTGTAAGGCTTCTTACGCCAAATAGCATCAGGACCACATGTTCTATTTTCGAGTCTTAATTATTGTCGATGGTATAATTTAAATTCAAAAGTGAAAAATATAATTTTTAAATGAATTTAGTAATTTGCATAAAGAAAAATTTAATGTGCTAGTCAATAGATGTTAATTTAGAGATTAAAAACATTAAAGAAGCTAAAAAAATTAATTGGTTTATAGCGAAATTTTGTGGAATACTTAATTTAAATTTTATTAAAGAATCGACGAAATTTATCGATAGGCAGACATATACTATGTATCTACGCCAGTATCAGTTGGGTTTAATTTTTCTAATTTTAATTTATTATTAAAACAAAATTTGATTTTACGAATAAATTGCTTTAAGATTTGTAATTTTTTTGAGAAAATTTTGAAAAATCCTGAAAAATAAATTTTATTTTGCAGTTTATGGCCTGTGTAAAATCGAACCTACTTTTACACAAAAAACTTAAAAAAAACATAATAAAAATATTACAAGATATGAAAAATTATTTAGTATAAATGATTGATAAATATTATAACAATTTAGGACAACTGATAGAGAAACTAGTGAAAATTTGAGATGAAAGTTGGATGAACAGAGTCAAATAATAACCAAATTTGGACAGGAAATAGATAAAACAATTATTAATAAAAACAAAAATCATAAAAAAAATTAGAAATAGAAAACGGTATATAAAAATTAATCTGAAAATTTGACATAAAATGTAGATTTTCTCTACACTTTTTAAAACTTTTCTCATCTAGAAAAACAGAAATGATCCACTGCGGAAATAAGAAGTAATAGCATTTGCATGTAGATCAATATCTAAATTCAAAAAAAAATATAATCAAATTAAATTAAAATTTTTTCAAAATTAATTACAGATAACGAATTTTTTACTAGATTCCTATATCCGACCAAGGATCTTCCGACATGCTTTGCAATACGATTACTTCGTGTATTCGTGTAGAATAAAATATTGTTCTACTCAATCTTGTACTAAACATCTGGAAATACAAAATTTATACACGTATAACATAACATAATATTATAAATAAGTAATTTTATGTGGTTTTTTAATTTTCAATAAACTTAATTAATCCGCGTCTATTCCTGGCCGATGGGATGTCGTAGGCCGAGCATTCTGGCTGAGCCAGTCACTGTGGCTAGTAGGTTATATAATATTAGCGGAATTATCAAACACAAATTATTATTTTACTAGGTGCATCAGATGCTAACCGAAATAACTAATTTTGGTTAAAAAATTAAAAACCGTAAAAGTTTGTTAATGCACAATAAATCAATTTACATAATATTAACCTTAAGATTAATTTATTGTTTTGTAGAATTTTAATAAGCATTTATATCTTGAGAAAAGAAATACTTTATAACAATAAATTGCATTGTTATTATGTATTACTAATTCTCGATTAGAGATTTAAATGTTTTATTTTTTCGTCTTCGTCTTCTCTTTTTCTTTTTCTTAATTTAAAACTACGCTACGGTTTGTTGTTACCATGGGATGTACCAAATTTCTGCTTAGCATTCATGGTTTTTTGAGCATTTGCGTATATTCTAGTAGGGTGCTAACCTTGCTTGATGCATAGCTCATAAGTGAAACTTAAGCTTTAGAACAGTGTAGTGCAGTTGGCGCGACCAAGTATTGAACCACGGTCTCCGGTCTTAATATTTTATTTTAATTTGTCTGAAAATTCACCGAATTAACTTACAAAAACAAAACTATTTATGACTATAATTGATTAAAGATGTATGATACTTGATGGGGTCAAACGTTTAATGTAGTTATTATAGGGCACTATTATTCTGCGTAGAGGGTATCTGTAATACAGCCAAAAGCTCCGACACACTTTGAAAAGCTAGAATAAAACTTTAAACCGATTATACAATGTGACGCAAAAGTTCCCACTTAATTTTCTAATTAATTATCTTTGTTGACAGTGGCGGCTTGTCTTAAAGGGCACAGGGGCACGTGCCCTCCCATCCCAAAACCAAAAACAAGGCTTAGCTTAAAATTATTTATTTAGTTTTTAATTAATTTTTATTTATTTTCTAATTAATTTTTTAATTTATAATTATTTGAAAAATCAATTTTATATTACATTATTTTGTAGTTTGTGCCAACAAACATTATAATAGGGTCACGAAAATCACCACCCAAACGCCAGCTAACTATAATGCGCGACAGTCAACCTTGTATATACTAAAAATAGATTTTTCAAGTCGACCGACAGGTTGAAAACGGGTCACACTCTAAGAAACCCTTGTCAGTTAACAATTGGGTTTATAATACCAGTAGTGTATGACATGTTTTTGTTTTGTGCTTAGTTTACAAGTTGTGTTATGTTTTTACGTTTAAAATGTATCAAGTATTTAATATACATTTTAAGCAATATATAATATTATACATATTACTAATAAACTATTTTGTTTTTATTGTTAGTTGTTAAAAAAAGAAAAATTTCCGTGGATTACTAGCGGTGAAGTTATTCAATCATATAAATGCAGAAATTGCTTATAATGTGTTAGGGATTATCGATATTCGATTATATTATATATTATCGATTATCGTATTTATTTGGTTTTAATCGATTTTGCTGCTGAATTCAAGTTCGTTCTTGGCATACATAATATAAAAGAAGCAAAATTATTTAAAGGAACTTCAAAAACGATACAAAACGAACTGCTAGACGCAATATTTGCAGTTTATGAAAGTGAAGTCATCACGCAAATCAACTCAGCAAATTTTTTAGCTATAGAAGCGGACGAAACGACAGATTATATTTATTTCAATTTTATGTAACATGTAAAAATTAATTTTATAAAAAAAAGGTTATTCAAATCAACAACAGTTAGTTATAATATTTCGTCACGTGTATGAAGAACAAATTTGGGAACAATTCTGGTCTTTTATTAAACCATTAGGTTATACAACGCAAATTTTATCTATTTCTTTTTTAATAAAACTAAATTTTATCTAGTGTGACAGAGTTACAAACCAAATTAAATATTGTACCCGATAAATTGATTTCTCAAAGCTATTAAATTAAATGCATATTAAATGCTCTGGCAGTACTGTTTGTTGAAAAAACTTTGTTCGAGGAATACCAGATTATGATGATAAAGTAATTGAACATTTTTCTAACAATAAGGATAGAAGGATAGAGATTTTCATTATAAATAGATATTTTAAAAAATATTTTTTTTTTAAATTTTGTGCCCTTCCACTGGAAAATGTTACGAGCCGCCACTGTTTGTTGATTATATTTATTTATACGTTTAAATTTTTTTCGTTAAATCACAAAGATAATATTGGTCAAGTAGACGCCGCGACGCCAGAATTTAAGCACATTTGGAATTACTTCACAGCAGTTTTCATTACATATTTTAAAACTTCTGACGGCAAATTCTAGACCTGTGATTTTGAAAATACCCTAAAGAGAGAAGTTTAAAATGTTCAAATCGGGAGATTTGGTAAAAACTCGGGAAAACGTGTGCTTCAGATTGTCCACTGTCGGTTATGTTGAGTGTATGGCTGCGTTATTCTGCTGGAACCACATGTTCTTCGAATCCAAATCGTCAATTTGCAGCAGGAAGAAGCCACAGTAGCGCTTATTAGTCACAGTAGGAGTGTTGCCGACTTCGTCGTCGAAAAAATATGAGCCAATCACCTTTCCTCCGTAAACGTCACACTAAACAGTGACTTTGAGAGGATGTAATGGCTTTCCGTGCATTACACTTGAATTTTTAGTGCCCCAGAAGCAATAATTTGGTTTATTCATGTATATAGGTGAAAATGCACCTCGCTCATGATGATTTTCTCTCATGATGATATTTGGGAGTTTTTTTGAGCATCTGCACCACAGCAGCAATACTCTCAACCAAACAACTGCTCTGGGGTCGGGATCGAGGCATCTGCTACTCCAACTGATTATTTTGATACAAAAAACATTTGTAAAATTCGATTCTATTAGATCGTTATTGACACAGTATTCTACGTTCTTGATGAGTATAGCAATCCTAGTTTGTGTACGTGTATTCTGTTTTTTTTACTTCACAAATGCTAATGTCGCCATAAGACTTTCACATAATGGCATAAGACACCATTTACAAAAATAAAAACATTTTCCGATGAATCGGGAATACGTGACTCGAGCACGTAAGAACACATCCTGTAAATATCCTGATAACAAGAGAGGAGCTCTACCGCTATCTTACAATAGCTGCCTCCGTTCCATTAAGAGCTCCCGCCTGACTAGTTGAAATCCCCCTGTTGCCGATAAAGGAAATGGGAAGTCTAAGACCTGGAACTCTAAAGAAAGTTAAGATAACAATGCTTTTAATAGATCGCAGCATGCATTCAGTGCATTAAAAAAATTATTCTATTAAAAACACGTGGCACTCGGGTTGTCTGTAGAGTCGGTTTACGGACGATAATTTTATGTGATAACGTCATAAGAAAACATTGATGAAAAATTGCATACTTTTATGAATTGAATTGAATTATGTTTATGTAACAAATAATACGAAACTATGTTATTACATTAACCCTCAATAGGCTAGTGCGTTCTGTGCATAAAACATAATTGCATCATTTGGTGATCGCGAGATCGAACCTCATGCCGGACAAGTTTTTTTTAATGACATTTTATAATTCAAATAATGTTTATGTATGATGCAAAGCCGATCGTGCCTCTTTCTCGCTTGTTCCGCGCTCTCGCTTGCGGAACGTGGCCATTTTTTGTGCGTGCATCCGGTATATCAATTTATAAGACGTTATCACGTCAAAAATGCTTTTTACAGCATAAATGAAGTTCCAAGCGCCCAAGTTATGAATATGAGCAAAGAAATTTGATAAAATCGGTTCCACAATGAATGAAGCTAGGAAGGGCTGATCAAAATCATGAAAAACTGAGAAAACCCAGTATGTTAACACATAAACGTAAATTGAAAAGCATTTTTCACAGATATGGTTACAAACAATTCGGATATTTTATGTTTTTATGAAACTATTTTAAATCAGATGATTATAATTTTTTTTTAAATTATCATAAATTATTATTATTTCTTTTCAAACAAAAAAGAGACAATTGATATATTTGCAATCTCGCGTAAGCGAGATGCCAACCTTACATTAAGTAATCAAGGTCTGCATCAAAATGGAGAGAAGCGTTTTGGGAAATATAATAAAAAAGCAATACAATATTTTTTCGCTTAAAAGGTAAACTTAAGAGGTAAGAACGATAAATGTATAATAAAAAATTGCGAAAATGTTATAATAAAGTTACTGAAAATAGGAAAAAAATTGCCTATTTGATTTATTATAATTTTTCCTAAAATTTCCTGGGGTTTTTGAATTTCTATGATTTTCTGGATATGCCCAGCGAGCAACAACCCCCCATTTTTCGCGGTGCTCATCTAGAATATAAAAAAATATAAAAATTTATATACCAGATTTTCTTCACGAGACTCTTGGAAGATTTCCTCGAATTTTTTCTTAGATTGCTTTAATAATTTCTTTTAAAAAAGTAAAAAATTCGATAAACAGTTCATCTATAGTATTCTTAAGAGTAAAAAAGTTTATTTTTTATTATAATCTACTAATTTAGTAAAATTAATAAAAATTGTTTTAATATCTCTGGAAATCTATAGATTTTTTCGAAATTTCGAAATTCTTTCGAAATTCTGGTCTGATTGATCTAATTATTTTTAATTATCACATTATTTTTGCGTTTCAAACAAGAAAAAACATTTAAAATATTCTCAATCTCGCTTAAGCGAGATATTCACCTTAAATTAATCAAGGTCTGCATTTTTCTCTGGAGAGAAGCATTTTGGCAAATATAATAAAAAAGCAATTCGACTACTTTTTTGCTTAAAAAGTAAACTTAACAGTTAACAATAAATTGTATAATAAAAAGTTGCGAAAATGTTTTATAAAGTTTTTGAAAATAGTACAATTTGGTAACTTGTGGAAAAAAACTGCTTATTTGAATTATTATAATTCTCTCATGGGTGATTTACGCCTTAGGTTGTATAAGAGAAATATAACAATAATATTTTTTGCCTGTTAGTTTTTATGTAACTTCGCGAATTTACTTACTAAATTACTTTTAACACTTTTTGCACTAAAATTAAAGTTTATAGAGCAAATCGTCGTTATGTAACATAGCGTGCAGAACTGTCTTATTTTCTGCTTCACTTTAGTTGTCAGTCTATGAAAAATTCATTAACAACGTTTTGGAAATGTAATAGCTGTATATTATTTTTTTACCTTCTAACTGGTAATTGACATTGACGTGCACTTTAATTGAAACAATTTTCTTCTCTTATAGAAATATATATAAAATGTAAACTAGCTAACTCAGCTGCATACTTATTATCTCTTCGAATTTTAAACTAATAGCACCGGATGGTAGGTATTAGGAAAAAATAAAAAAATAAGTTAGTGTTATAGTTATTAACTTTCAGACATATTCTTGTAATCAAGAAACTGCGTACATATAAATCATTAGCGTGGTGGGCGCAATTAGAACAATCAAAATGTTCATTTAATTTAATGGGGATCAAAAGGTATTCATTACAAACTGGTTAATCTTCTTACATTCCGTTAAGTATTTATTTAAGAGTTTAAATTAAGTAAGAATGTTTACAGGATAATACCGTTAAGTTTATATCTTACCTGATGTAAGTAACACCAGAAAATCAATAAATTATTTTTTTTTAATTTGTGACCTTGTCGATTAAAAATGCATATTTACAGTTTATTTTTAAATTCTTATACGGCTTATGTCCAACTGTGAGCGAAAGACCACTCTGGATGATCATGATGATGTCAGGCGGAAGTCACAGCTGGCCGTAAGAATTCAGTTGTTGCGTAATTTCAAAAAATTACTACAAAACAATAATTTAGCTTTTTATCAAAATAATTCTAAAAAATTAAGAAAATCTTTACTAAATGTTGACTATTTAAATATATTAACCAGGATGGTCTTCAATTTAAATAAAAATCTGAACATGAACGTATCGCGTTTACGAATCATAATATAGCTTTCATTAATAAAAATACATTTTTACACAAAATAGTATTCGATTAATACAATGAAAACATAAATTATTTTATAATGTCTAACAGTTTTGGAAGGTGACCAAAACAAAGTCTTAAATTCAGTTAGTGTTCTAGTGTTGGTCACTTTTATGTATTTGTATGATAGTTGTATCTATCTGTTTTTTAATTCATACAAAAATCTATTACAAACATTTCTGCGGTTACTCATATACGTATTCGTTACGCCACATTAAATATAAGAAAGACAGTGCAGCAGAGTGGAAAGGTGTTTGCTTTATATCCCCAAGGACTAATAATACCCACACATAAACTCAACAAAGCTGTAATTAAACTAACAAGTTACAGACCAATTAGCTTGCTACCAACGATTTCGAAATCGACTGAAAAAATTATACTGCATAGATTTCAGAACAATTTAAAAATTGCAAACAAATTTTAATTTAAATTTCAAAAAAGGATATGATACAACACCACAGATTACTAGAACTACAATAAATTGACACTACAACAAACTTCGACAAAAACAATACTACTGTAATTACATTCATCGATAGAACGGACTGACTTATTTAAATTCAAATTTGTGTTTTATTTTGATGAAAATTAACATGATGTTCCGTGTAGACACAAAGATCTTAAATTTCTGTTTAAATGACATACCGACATTTGAGAAAACCAACTAAGCCCTGGATGCAGACGAAACAGTAGTTTATACAAACCACATACTTACTATGGATAGGTAACCAACAAATACATTCACATCCGCATGAACATGATCACAAAGTTCTATTAAAAACAAAAAATTAAACTCAAATTGGTCAAGACTAAAGCTATAATTTTCTCACGCTAATAAACTAATAAAATATTTAACTTTTCGTTGACATTATTCCATATAAAGACCATTTTCATGATATCTAAATTAATCCTTAATGCTCCGACAATTACATTTCATTAATTATACAAAACAGCTTTGAAGTTAAAGAGATCTTAGAGATCAGTTTGCAGTAAGAGGCTGTTGTTTTCAGTAAAGCTACAGTCACACTTGCGATACAATCGGCGCGACAAAAGCGACACGATAAAAATAACGATGAAAATTGGCGTTTTTGTCATGGAGTTTATATCGCAATGCGGTTTTGTTCTAAGATATACTAAGTAGTAGTTTTGTATTTTATTTAAATATCAATTGTTGCATTTTGTATTAATTAAAACCTTAAATAATTAACATTTGAATTGAATTGAAATTGTTTTAAAGAATTAACTTTCATTTAAAAACAAATAATATCTAATAAAAATTTCGATTCTAATAAATTTGATTTTAAATATTTCCGCTTATTTGTACCTATTATAATATTTGTATTATTATTGCGTTTGTAAAAGTGAATAATATTTAAAGTTTTATAACGAAGATAAGACGGCACAGCCGTCAAATCTACTGATATCTACTGGGTATCTGCCAAAGAGACTATAGTAGTTTTGCATTCTAAAATAACAAATTTATATATTTTTTAAAATACTTTTTATGATTCGTGAAAATTTTGTATGAAAAACTTGATGTTATGTGGTCGTAAGACTTACTATAGTGAGTCTACTTATAGGACACTAAGGGCCAGTTGTACAATGCGAGTTTAAACCAGAAAATTTGGATTAACCAATGAAATACGTCGAAAAGCTGTTTTTTAAGAAATCTTATTGGTTAATCTAAATTTTTTGGTTTAAACTCACATTGTACAACTGACCCTAAGCATTCTTAAAATCTCTCCTCCCCCGGTCCTGGATATTGCCCAATCAAATATTAGCAAAATTTATCGTGATTTAAAATTTATCTTAAAAACCGCAAGTTTAATGCGGAATATTTTATCACTGCTCAATCAGCTAACCAGTCACCAAGTACTAAAAGCGATAAAGTAGGTGGATTTAAATATGTACATAGCGATGGCGAAATACTGTATTATGTTGAATTGGAAATTTAATTTTATTTCCAATTGGAAATACGTAATTATTAATAATCACGTCTTGTGTGACCTTGGAATATGTGGTTGATATCGAGTTCGGCCTTCGGTCTCAAAGTGTGAACCGCTTTTTTTTTAAATTTATTTAAATATTTAATTTAATTTGTTGATATTGATAATTAGAAGCCAATCAAAACCAAAACTTAATCAATCAGATGTATTATTTGTAGTTATTCTTAATCATTAAAAAAAAACAAATCAATTCATTACGAACTTTGAAAATTATTAGGTATGGAGCAAATAAAAATAATAATTGAGTAACAAATTATGTACCTATCCAATGGGTGCTTTGTACGAATATCTACTAATACAATGAATATCCGTTTTATCATCCAACGTCGGTCGGTTTGTCAGTACAGATACTTCTGTAACTAAAAATTATGGAAGTTAAACATATTCATACCTAAAATGAACTTACTGAACAGATTATTTAAGTGTGTGTGTCTGTGTAATTGTTTCGCCAAAAAATATACTTATTCTCCAAATAGTGAAAACGTCAGACCTGTTAAAATAAACAAAAACCACAAAGTAATTCTAAAACACAGATTTGCTAAACCAAAATTTATAAATAAAATTAAAAAATCTAAATCGAATCCAGAGTGGCTAAAACAGTGGACCGTTAGTAAAGGTTGGATGCACAATCGTTCACATTTATTAAGTTTGGGTGTAAGTTCCGAAAATTTAGTGACGAAATCTAAAAATATGTCTAAAATAGAAAATCAAAGTAGTGATGACGACAGTTCAATTTCCATACAGAATATCGATGAACTGCTTTCAATAAATAGTGATATTAGTGACAACAAAGAGGTCGAGGGTGCAATGGTTCCCCACAAGGAAACAAAATCGAACGAATTAGATAAAATCGATACAGTCATTTATGATGAAATAATCTCACCAATTCAAAATGAAAACGATTTTGATAGTTTGTTTCAAAATTACAGACAACATTTTCCTCAAACTCGTGGCAAAATCACGCCTCAGGGTGATATCGAATTACCTCAAATTTATAAAGAAAAACTATTACAAACCAAAAGTGCAAAGAACAATTTTTTGAAAGAAATTTTACATGAAATTAAGTTTAAACAAAAAAATAATAAAAAGCATGTCAACAACAACTGTAAATTTACAATAAACAAATTGTACAATGAAAATGAGAAGTTAAATATAAATAAAAATATTGTGAGTGCTAGAAGTTGTAACAAAAGTCAAACTTATACAGGGTTCAACAAAAATATTGAAGATTTTCCGAATATTACTTCATACGAAAGTTTAAACTTTAAAAATACCAAAAGTAGTTTAGGTGAAAATATTGCAATTTATAATACCTTAAATCTTAAAACCAACCTGCACGAAGACCCAATTTATGAATGCTCCGAAGGAAGTATCAGTTTGTACAATAATCCAATTTATATTTCGAACGAAACCTATCTAAATCAAGACGAGACAAATTTTTCCAACAATTTTTATACCGAGAACATAGTAAAACAAACGGAATTTGTACGTAAATCTTTTCAAAGTTCTGCTAAGCATAAACTAACAACAGAAAAATACATGATCAGGCACATCAAAATTAGAATCATGTTATCCTTGAGAGTTAACAGGATTCAAAAACTAAGCAAGTTGAAAAATTACAAACGGCTTAGGAATAATTCAAAATGTCGTGAAAATCGTAAAATAAGTGTTCGTGATAGTGAAAATTTTGAGACAAAATATAGAATTCAAACTTTACACGAAGATCAGAAGAAAATTGCGCAAGGACACTCGTCCATGAAAATTCAAAACTTAAGGTAATTTTGTTACAGATAATTTGAACAACAAAATTAGTAGCTACAAAAATCACGGTTTTAGTTGAGTTAGGCCAAATGTCTAATTTTGTCAAAGCGGAAGTGAAACAATAACCCACGTGTTATGTTTTTGTTCCGGTGTATGCTGATGCATCCGTTTTGTAGACAAATAATTTTTGGATATTACACTCTACTTTCAAATTGTTAGTTACAACGTCAATATTAAAAATTCCTTATATTATTTAAATGTTTTTTTTATAATCACGATAGGATATTCACTTATCAATTAATTTTTAGTTTTCATGAAAAATTAAAATTTAAAATATAAATAAAGACACAGTATATTAAGATTTGATTTTTAAACATAAAATGACAAAACTAAGCAACAAATAAATTTCAAATTGTGTGGTATAATTATTATTAATTCAGGCAATCACAAGAAAATTTTAATAATTGTTATTAAGAATATCGCACCAAAAAATGCAAACAGAACTTTACTTTGTATAATATGTAATATACTATGTGGCAACCGTCCGAACCATTAAAAATAAAAAATAATAAAAATTAAAAAAATAAGTAGTTTCATAATACATTCAAATCATCAAGTTTTCACAAGAAATTGCAATTTTTCACTATAAAAGCAAAAAAGTCAACCCAACGGGTTCCTTCTGATATTAAATTTCAAATTTGAAAACGATCGGCGGTCCATTGGTTTTAGAGAATTTTGGATACAAGTCAAAAAAAGATTGGTTCGAAAAAATCCGAGCTTCAAGTTTAAACTGCAGTTTACAGAGTTTGCACATAAAGTTCGGTTTGAGAATCTTTACCAGATTATATAGATTTTTATAAAACTGCAACGGCATCCGATAGTCGCAGCAGAGATTTTTAATGGGCGGAACCGGCCGCAGATGTCTTCTGGAAATGAAACTCCTAACATAATATCATAAATCTACTTAAAATTGGATTTCTTTAATTATACTTAAACTTAAAATTACTTGAATTTTTGTAGAATTCTGAAAATAACTGACATAAAAACACAAATAATTTCATTAGCACTGGATATTGCTCTTAAAGAAATAAAATGCATAAAAGAAAGTTTACATTATTTGTTTAATATCTTCAAATAGAAAGTAAGTGATTAGCAATCCCCTAATACAAAATGCCAAACAACCTGAACAGTAGTTGTAAATGTGGTTACGAAAGGCAACAGGTTTAAAATTTATAAAAAAAAACACAATTAACAAAATTTCAAATATTTTCCAATTAATTCAAACATTTGTTATTGTTTCATTAAAGATGAATATAATACTTATGAACAATGAAGATTAATTGAGAAAAATTTAATTTAACGGCACAGGTGTAAGTGACGTCATGTCGATACAGTAGTACAAAAAATAACCCAATAGCCCAATCACAACCCGATTAAAAATAACAAATCTTTTTGTGCCTATAAAAGATTCTAGTATAAACAAAAAAATATTATTTGAGTTATTCTGGTACCACCGAATTGAACAACATTTTAAATATTGTGATGATAGTTTCCAAAAATGATTTTACATTGTAAAGCTAAAACCAATTATCTACTGCTACCTCAATTGACTTAAATTCTTGTTTGATCTTGGCGTAAAGATAATTTTTTTTGTGTTTCGGTGTCCACATTTCATGTTGTGTCTGGTATATTTTTAATACAAAACAAACAACCAAAGAAAATCGGAAGATAATAAATGTTGTACCAGAAATATACTGCCGTTTATTTCAAAGAAAATAAGGGAAAAAAATTTTAATAATTACTATTTTTTGAAATAAAATTTTTTATATACACGGAATGGAAAAAGCCAGTCAACCGTAAATTTAGAATATTATTGATTATTATCATTTAAATTACAAATAAAATTGGAAAATGTTAAAAGAATCGGGTACATTAGATATGGCATAACTTTCTCTATATAATTCTCGAAACATAAATTATTATTTTTAAAAGTTTTTTAATTTTTAGCAAAATGAATGGAGATTCAGAAGAATCAAAGAAAATGCGGAAACGAAATTATACAGTTAATCCTCTATAAAAGATATCTGATAGTTTCCTTTCGTATTTTTAAGCATAAAGCCGTAAAGTAGAACCAAATTAATTTAAACAAAAATTTGACTGAAAAAAATTGTACTGCAATTTTCTTCTATTTCAAGTTTGTTGCAATTTTTGATACGGTGTTTGGTAATAGTTGAAAATAAACTAAATTATTGAATAAAATTAAAATTTGGTGCGTAGGTTGTAGAAAAAAAATTATGAAATAAAAAATATAATATTGGTGTTATTACTTGCAGATTTAATTACTATTAGTAATAACAATAAATACATTGTTTACGACCAATATAATATAATGTAGATAATAATATAATATAGCGAAAAAATATTTAAGAAAATTAAGTGGCACATCGTGTTTAAACTTTATGTTAAATGTTCATGTTATATAGAATTTTCAATCTCCATAAAAATGGTAAGCAGCGTTTAGTTTTTAGTATAATACCAACTGTGATGGTGTGCGCTGTTGAGCTTACGGTATTTGTTTGAATATAGTTTTGTGTAACCTCGTTAACATGTTTACAATAATTATATATTACTAGTTATGTGCTTTAAAAATAATATAAATTAATAAGTTTTTGGTGGTAACCCTTCAATAACCCAACGATTTTCATCGATGCACTTTTTGGTAAATATGCTTCATTGTTGTTATTTAAATTTAGGCGCTAAATACCTACTCGACGCTATATTTAAAAATTAATATACAGTAAATTTCAATATTCTAAAAGAGGTTAGCAGGGTAATTAAGTAGCTATTATAATTTTAACTAAAATAAAAATATTTTAACTTGATCAGAATCAAATAATTCATATTTATATTATTTATTCACAAAATCGTGCTAAATTAGGTGAAAAAATACTTTTGAAAGGCTTTACCAGGCTCCTGTCAGGAATATAAACCACTTTAGCAATGCAATTATTTGAAAAACAAAGTAAATAAATTTTAATAATTTTTAATTCAGCTATCTATATTTTTTTTTAATCTTCAAAGTACTGTAGTTGCAACTTACGTGATCACTCTCGCTTAAAACCGGTCAATCAGTAAAATGCAACGAAAAATATTTAATGTGTATTTGAAATTAAAATTTTCTGTTATACTAATAAAATTTTTTAATACATTTTATAGTTAATAAATAATAAATTAAATTAATATTTAAAAAGATTTTAATAAATCAAAGGCAACTGTTTATACGGAATTGTAATTATGTAATAATTTATGGCTTATTCTTATAAACTTTTGTTGCATTCGTTTACCATTTCTTTGTATTTATTTTAAATTTGAATATAAGTTTGATCTTTAAAAAAATAGAAAAAAAAAGAAAGTGAGATTTTCAACGATCACTTTTGTAATAAACTACTCTTCCATATTTGACAACTTGACAAAAAAATTTATTTTTTTGCGTCGACTTCTCCTATATTTGCCGAACAATTTAAACTATAAGAATATTTCAAATAAAATAATCAAACCTAACAAAATGTTAAAAAAATAAAATTTTTAACTGTTAACTAAATAATACATACTACAAAGAAACATAATATTTAAAGAAACTAAAATGACGATAATTCACATTTAACAGAGTTGAACTTAAAACATTTGAATAAACAAGAAAATAGAATTCTGAAAAAATTACGCTATAGAAATGATAAAAATTACTTAAAATTAAAGCTAAACTTAACTTAAAATTAAAACAATTCTAAAACTTTTTTAAGTTATTTTCTATTTTATAGTAAAAGTACTTTAGATACAAAAACGTGGTAAAACTTGAAACTTCTTTTCAAATTTAGTTTTCGAAGTGATAGATGGCATTGTATGTCTCTGTTTCAACCTCATTGTATGGGATTTAGGATTCATATTCATTTACTTAACCTAAAATTTTATTTAGGCATATGACGTCGTTTGGTTTAGTTACTTGGTAAGCGCAACATTTAAAGTTTGGTTAATTTCTTTATTTTTTGGTATATTTGTTCTTACTTCTTGTTATTTTTACTGTTATGCATGACTGATGATTGAAAATAATCGTGAAATAAGGGCCTTTATATTATGTTACAGAGTTTTTTAATTTTAAGTAATTTTTATCACTTCTATAGCGTAATTTTTTCAGAATTCTATTTTCTTGTTTATTCAAATATTCTAAGTTCAACTCTCTTAAATGTGAATTATAGTCATTTTAGTTTCTTTAAATATTATGTTTCTTTGTAGTATGTATTATTTACTTAACAGTTAAAAATTTTATTTTTTTAACATTTTGTTAGGTTTGATTATTTTAACATCACATACTACTAAATACCACTTAAATACTTAAATAATTCTAAAACTTTTAAGTTATTTTCTATTTTTTATTTCATATAGTTTTCCAAAATTAATATTAAAGTCTGTAAAGCGGAATATTTAATTTTATTTGTGTGACATTTGAGATAATGCCCTGGGCTAGCCTCAGATAAATCTATGATCCTGTTTTACCAGGATCAACCATCACCTCAAGAAGATCAATAGGTTTACATGATCTTTGCCATAAAAAAGTTAGTTTTTTCCCCGATTCAAATCAAATACCTTAGCATTAATAGTTAATGTTGCTAATTACTATAGGCAAATTCATAAAAATCGAATAAATTACAATGATTTTGAAATTGAGTGGATCAGTTTCTACGTCACAATCAAAGCGGAGGTAATCGTAATTAAAACTCTTAGTTCTAGGATTTTTATTATGTTATTAAATTATCCTGTAGTTATGAAGTTTATGCTATACTACATTAGCATTTTGTGAAATTTTATTAAAATTTATTTATCTTAAAACTTGCATATGCAGAAAATTATGATTAACGAAGGACAAAGGGCCAAATAAAATTTGTAGAAGTGTAGCTTTTAAAATGTTCTCAATTGTACTGTATAGATAATAGGTATGTAAAATAAATATATTTTTTAGCAGTGAAATCAATATTAAAATTAGAATTTTTGATTAAAAAATATTTAAAGTGAGGAATAATAATTGTTGGTTCTAGTTCGGCTGTAAAGATAATACAAAACAACAATAAGCAAAGCAGGTATTAAAAGGCTTTGAAAAAGATATAAATTCTTAATTATAATAAATGAATTTATTCTGGGCACAATAATAAAAATAACACTTAATTATTAAATTAGGTACCTATTACATTTAATAGGTATATTAAATCTAAAACTTAAATCATTAAACTTAAAATTAACAGAGAATATTTAAACTTGTATCAATATTTTTTCATAACTCTGTAAAATTATTATTAAATATTTAATCTGCAAAACTAATATTAAAATTAGAATTGAATTACCTACTAAAGTAAAATTACAAAATTTTGATTGGAATAATATCCAATGGGAAGAATAAATATTAGATCTAGTTCGGCGGTAAATATAATACAAAACAATAAATAAAGCAGGAAAAAAAACTTCAAAAAAGATTTTTGATTATACAACATAAGTGAACTTGTCTTGGGTGCAACAATAAAAATAATTCAAATTTTATTGTTTATTTAATCTTTTAATTTTTAAATTGGAATATATCATAATTTTACCGTTCATTACAAAATTGTACAATTGCTTTTCGTCTTTTAAAAAATATCCTAGGAATGTTTATGTTATAATTTAATGACTTCTTCTTGTTCTTCTTCTCGGCAGTGTCAAGTGTAGAAAATTTAAAAGATTTTTTTCCATACCAAATTATAAGAATAACAAAAAATGTGTTTCAGAGTTATTTCCACGCAGGTCACATTTTCGCCATATAATTAGTCTAATTTTTTCAACGGCGTTGAATATTTGTGATAAGAATTTGACGACATAATGGATAAAATTTATTTAAGGAATATGTAACTACGTAATAATTCTCTAAAAGAAAATAGAAAATTTTTAAATTATAAATTGGCAACCTCGGTATGGCATAAATAAAGTTGAGATCATAGCAATATATAATATCTGAAATAAAGTGATTTTCTCTATCGTTAAACACTTCACTTTACGGGAGGAATTTTGCTTTTAATTTTTTATTTTTTTTGGTATTGTAACTTTGGTATTGATTATCTCGAAAACTTTTCACTTGAAAGTCAGTGCTTTTATATTTTTATACGTAGAAAATTGTGTTCTATCTAAATCCGCAAAGAAAAATAAAAGTTGCTACATTAAAAAATGTATGATGATTTTACAGTTAAAAACAAGATATGCAAAGAAAATATTAAATAATTATTAAAGTTGACTTGTTCGACGATTTTTTTTAAATTTCTAAAAAAATTTATTGACTTTGTTTCAAACTTTACGAGCACACTGTATGTATTTTCATAAAAACAAAAATAAATTAAATTTTAGTTTGGAAATTCGGTAACCTTAGTTTTTTTCAAATAATATTTAAATATTTAAATCAATTTGTTTTTTAAGTTTTCATAAACATTTGTAGATTTTGGGTAACAAAAAATTTTAATAATTTTTGTAACATTAAGGAAATAAATGACGAGTTACTCAAGTATAGCAATGGTGTAATTGCTTTCTACACTTGTTATAAAACGATTTTAAACAAATTTTATAGTTAGAAATATAAATTGACCTTTTGTTATTTTGTAAAAAATTAGTAAAAAGAATTATTCTCTTTCCATTAAAAAGAAATCATTGCAATATATATTAACCAATTTTGCATTAGCCCTAAGATTTTAAAAAATTGTTTAAATAATAGGACCTTGAAGAGTCTCACAAAACTTATGGGACTTAGTTACTTATATACTATAATTTATTGATTTAATTATTGATTGGGGGGTCTATCGAAACCATACAAATTATAAACGCAGTTTTAAAATTAATATTAAATATTGATTTAATATAAATTAATTATAATTAATGACAATTTTCTTAAATTCAACCTTTAAATATGATAAATAAAAAATATGTATGTTTGCTTAATAATACATAAAATAAATAACAAAAATTGCAAAATATTAATTAATTAAAGTATTTTTTAGTTTAATGTAACTAACTAATTAAAAAATATTACTTACTGCAAAAATAGTTACCAATAAATGGTATTGCCACTGAAATTCAAACATATTTTTTGACTTATTTTTATAATTAATTAATTTAATATGTTTTAACTAGTTTATGAGTAATAATTTCTTGAATTATGATAACCTAAGCGAATAATAATGTATAACTTTAAAATCATTAAGCTTGGCATAATTAATATTTACCGTTAAGATTCGTTTTATCAATAATTAATTTCACTGATATTCAATTTTATCTATAATTTCTGGAAATATTAAAATTTTTATTACCTTTCTTCTAGAAAGTTTAAAATTTATACATATTTATTTTTACCTACAATTTAAGGAAATTATATATTTACAAAAATTGTATTACGTAAACAAGGATTGTAACTGTCATGATAATGCGGTAAACTAGTTCAAAATCCTAAAAATCATAATTATAACAGTTAAATTAAAAATTAATATTGAATAGTTTACTAATTATTTTAGTAAACGTAGTAAAGTAAAAGCAAATTAATATTATATATTATTTTTTGCATAAAAAATCAAATTAATTTATTTGTTTATTTATTTAAATGAATGTAAAGTAAAAAATAGAAAATCATTTAAAAAAAACATACTAAATCAAATAATGAATATAAAAATACTAAATTTTTTTTGCTCGATCTGATTATAATATTTATATACGACCTTAAGAATTTGGATAAAATCGTATTCCTTTTTTGGCAACCATACCACATAAAATTTTTCCATTAGGTTTTGATACTTATGGAAAATTGTAAAAGCTAATTAAAGAAAGTTCTAATAGATTACATTAATATTATTCATTTATTTATTACATGTAGACTGAATATCCGTATCTATTATTTATAGGTAAACCATAAAAGCAAAATATTGTCGCGTCAGCTGGCATATGAGAGCGTGGAAAATCGCTTGGCTTTAAAAGTTGTTTAAAACAATGTTGAATAATATTTTGAAATTGTTACACTTTAATTAGTTAACAACAAAAATTAAAACCGGGTAATTTCATTAACCGATAACTTCTCCTTTACAAGAAAATTAATATTACTCCGGGAGCGTAATTTTGACCCAAAAATTATATAATAATTACTTATTTCTTTCAACCAAAAATTTCAATTGCTAAATTCAAAACTATACTGTCAAAGAGAAATAAACAGAAAAAATACTAATTTGTACTGATATAATAATGTTACAGAAATTTAAAAAATTAAGTATAAACGAGAGTTCAAAAAAAAGACTTTCAATTAAAAATTTCCTATTACATTCGAGATTCAAATTCATTTTTTCGCAAGTCGTTAAGTATTTTTCAGCCAATTGTAAATTAGAGCTACCGGTCATAATGTCAAAGGATAAATCCTCTGACTTACCCTCAACTTGAAAATAGAGATTTTGGAATATTGTGAAAATAAAAAATAAAATAAAAAACAAAAGCGAAACTGTATAAAACCATAAGTAAAGTTTAGGGGGGCTGACCCAAGAAAATACTAAGTATGTATTTAGATGTGTCTAAACCTCCCCTCTTCCTAGTGTAAATATTGATTTTTGAAAAACCTAAAAAAAGTTGGGTACTGGGTTTTCTAGATAGCACAGCTAGGATTTTTGATAAAATTATTAAGTGGGGTGGGGGAGGGGTGCTAGTTCAATAACATAAAAATTTCTTTGTGAAGAAACTACGATAGTGCTAGCTTTCATTTGCTAGCTAGCTAGTTTTAAGGTAGAAATATTAATTAGGTGAAGGGCAAGGTAACGGATCTTTCAAGATATTTTTAATAATAATATTTAACCTAGAAATATAGGTAATTAAGCTTGGAAGATTTAACTTTTGAACTAAATAAAATATAAATTACAAATGTTGTTCGCGTGCGTATCAATCAAATGAAGTTTTTTCCCAATTAACTGTAGATTTTTATTTACAATTTTTTGCAATGACTTTAAGTTTAGTAATCACAATAATAATAACAATAATAACTAAAAGCTTAGAAATATTGAGTAAGTAGGTGTACCGTCATGTGTTAAATGGTGTTTAGTGTCCACAAACAAATCATCAAAATTTTTTGGACTATAGGCGTTCTAAAGATATTAGTCTTCTACTTGGTCTTCTGTAGTTATTCAATGATACGAATGTACCTATTTTCATTAGTATGGATAATTTATCGTTGTTGTATTATTTAATTGCAAGCATTAATTTTATTGCATATGGCGAGCTTATACATTTTTTACTTTGTAAGTTGCTTTACAGTTTAACAAATTATTACACCATTGATGGTCACTTTTTCTCAAGCTATGAGATTTAATTATAACGGCTATTTTCTAATAATTATGTAAAATACTTTATTTAACCTGCCTATGAAAATCTCGGTACTACAGGAAGTTTATTAAGTTATGTGTTAGTACCTAATTTAACATTACTCATTGGCAATTTGCAAGTTAGATTTACCCTCACAAATATTCCAATTAAATTTAATTAATATACAGGGTCTGATAAAAGTGTGAATTACTTTGATAAATAACATATTTTTTATGTTCTGTAATCGTTCGAAAATCTTCCAGTATTAAATAAACTGGTATAGATGGTAAGATATGGTGAACGGTGATACAATACCGCATTCTTTTTATAAATAAATAAGCATTTAAAAGCATGGTACAGTGTATGCACTTAAATCAATAAATTATTTAGTTGATTGGCAAAATAAATTGTTTAGGAACTTGTTTGATTAAAATGCATAAGTAACGGAAGGTGAATTTATTTTATTGAGTAAATCACTTTTTTTTAATTTAAATTAAGTTTACTGGTATTTGATAATCTACCTTGAAAATGTACATAAAAACACCAATAAAATTTTTCAAAAACATTCTTAAAATTCGCAATTAATTTATTTATTTATTTTTGAGATCTGCTTTAAATTCGAGACAGTATTTTTATTTGTTTGCATATAACTGAATACTTTTAGCAAAATAAATTAATTAATAAAAGTGAAAACTAAAAACGTTTAAAAGTGAAAAATAACAATCAATTTTTCTATAGTAAGTAATTATATCATTTAAAATTTTTTATGGTTTTTATTTTTTTCGCGACACTGTATCCTACTGCGCTCTATTGTATAAACGAGCTCTTACAGACTTCTTGAATTAATTATTTTAAATATAAACTTTTATATTTTTAAAATTTAAAACGTAAAAAAATTAAATGGTAATACAGGACAATACAGCTGAATTGATGTAGCAGTAATAACTGTTAAGCCATTGTTGCACAAGAATCTCCTGCGCACATTATTAGTTTCGATAATGAGATAATAAATTTCAATAACTACAAGTATTCTTAGGCATATTTTATGTTATGCAGTACACTAATTATCTTGTAAATAGCGTTTTGAATAAAACGTTATTAAATAAGAAAGGCGTATCTACAGACCCGCGTATCTATTATATTTGTAACAATAACTTTTATAGTTTCAAACTGGGTGCTAAACCGTTTAAAAGTAATTGTAATTTAAGTTAATTATATTTACTGTATATAATAATCTCGAATCTTAATATACGTTATACAAATTGCTAATTATTCAGTCTATTTATTCTTAATTAAACCGCTAGCAGCAAAGTATTACAATAATTTTACTGTATTTTAACTTCTATCGATCATTTAGTACCAAATGATGATTAATTGATTGTTCTTTTTACTGTCAATATCATTTAAAAAATACGAAGATATCTAATAAAATATCCTAAATTCTAATAATAGAATAAAGAACTCTAATTGACTTCAAACAACCCTTTTTTTTTAAGTTTAAAAATAAAAATTTCCAAAAATTATTATAATCCTTATGAGGGTTTATGTCATTTGACTTTTTATGAAACTCAATATTAAATCATATCAGATCTCATGTTATCTAATCTGACTACATAAATTTAAATATGCAAAATCTTAACGAAAAAATAAAATCAAAAGTCAGTAAGATGGAAATAAATAAATAATTTACAGTCAGATTTATTGTTTTTTATCTAAATAAATATAATTGAGTTGTAGGTTTAACCGACTCATTTTCAAGGGTATTTTTATGGTGTTTTTTATATAAATGAGTTCTGATCTACACTGATCACATTTTAGATTTTGGGAATCGTAAGAATCTTAATTCATAGATTAAATCCATTCGAAAACGTAACTTATTTGGCCTATATGAAAAAAGATGAGAAAACACGAGAAAAATTCGCCGGGAAAATGAGGTGTATAAAGTGAGGTTTTTTAGAGAAACCTGAGGAAATCCGTAAAATATCTAGAAAATTCAGAGGAATGCTATTAATCTATTTTAGATGCTGGCGAGATGTTTTTCTGCTTGGTTATTTTTTGACGTGATAACGTCTTATAAATTGATATACCGACTGCACGCACGAACAATTGTCACGTTCCGCAAGCGAGAGCGCGGAACAAGCGAGAAAGATGCACGATTGGCTTTGCATCATACATAGACATCATTTGAATTATAAAATGCCATTAAAAACAACTTGTCCGGCATGAGGTTTGATCTTACGATCACCAAATAATGCAATTATGTTTCATGCACATAACGCACTAACCTATTGAGCGTTAATGTAATAACATAGTTTTAATTCGTATTATCTGTTACATAAACATAATTCAATTCAATTCATAAAAGTATGCAATTTTTCATCAATGTTTTCTTATGACGTTATCACGTAAAATTTTTCTTCACAATTTGTAGAGCAGACTTCTGTCTTAATACAAGTAGTAAAAATAAATTTGAGGAAATACTAAACAATCCGGAAAATCTAAAAAATGTAGTACATTTTTAAAAAATTCGATGAACTCCGCGAGAATCCGAAGAAATTCAGAAGAATACTGTTGATTTATTTTAAAAGTCGGTGAACTCTTATTATCAATTTCGTTTTTTTCGATAGAAGTTCTGTTGTACAAGTAAACCAGAAATCCGGGAAAACCCAAAGAAATCTGTTAAAAGTAAATCTGCTGTACAAAAATAATTCCTTCCTCGAAGAAACATCAGAATCAAAAAATTAGTTAAAATTACTTAAATTATATACTAATTATAGTTTAAAGTTTACATTAAATTTACCAGGATTGATGCAGATTTCACTATATAATTAAAATTATTTAGCAGCAGGTTTCAGTACTAAAAAAATTACAAAAGATTGCGCTATATTGGGTTTCCTTTATTAAATTTCAATTTTTTTTATCCTTTACTATTAAATATTCCCAGAAGCCATAAATTTATTTTAAATTGGATTTAGTTAATTACAGGCAAATTTAATTTAACAAGAGATTTGTGGCAACTTCAGGAACGCTTTTACCAAATGTGGAGACCTAGAAACTCCTTTCAAATTCGGTCGGTCTTTAGGGATGTTTTTATAGGGAAGTATGTGAGACTAGAGACCCCCGTCTTTCTAATCATTAATTTTTGAGTTTGAGGGTCTTTCGGGAATATCTTTACCAAGTGCGTGGGCTTAGAGACTCATTTTTCCTCTACTTTTGTTATTTTGTTAGATCTATTGTTTAGGATGTCTTTTAGAAGTGTAACAGTTAGTATCATAGCATATATTTATTTTAAATTAGATTTCGTTAATTACAGATAAATTTAAAAACTTAAAAAAGTAAAAAACTAAGATCCCGTCTTCCTATTATCACTAATGTTTTTAATGAATGGAGGTACTCAAAAAACCCGTCTTTCTAGATCCGTAATTTTCAAATTGGAGAGATTTCAGGAATACTTTTAATGAGTTGTATTGTCTAATTATATTAATTGTCTAATTGTCTAATTGTTACGCAGTAATTTTATTTCCTGAAATTAAACGTGTTTTCATCAAAAACAACAGACGTTAATAAATTTAATTTTAGAGTAGATTTGAGCTACATTTTATTCTTTATTTTAGTGTCAAGTGTACAGATTTGTAAAAATCTGAGAATATTAAAACAAAAATATTGTAAAAATTTAATTAGGTAGTCATATCAAATTTTTAGAATAAACCAAAAAATGCACAAACATTTTTTAGGACTAAAAGGTTTAAGTTAACACAATATAAATACACCGTATGTATATTATCGCAAACATTTTCACCATACTATGGCATCATCAGGCGATGAACTAGAAAGAGAAACGAGAAAATTTCTGTATTTATCGACCAAATTGCAAGAAAAAAGGGAGAGGGTAAGAGGATAGTACATTTTAAAAAAATAGTATATCTTTGTGTGAATTTATTAGAGGGTAGGGATATAATTATCACAAAAGAGAAATAATATAAGTAGGTGTAGGGTAAGTTAGAAAGGGGGGGGGGAGTTACACTACCTAAACCATTTATCTATTGATTATTAATTAGGTAGTACTTATTGAAAACGACACTGCCGATTTAACTGATTTAATAAATTGAAATATTACAAAATTAAATTGCACAGTGAAAGAAGCAGATAATAATAATAATAATAATAAAAATATAATAACATTATAAAAAACTAAAAAATAAAATGTAATAGAATTCCGCTTAAAGGTAGTTTATAAATGACAATAATAATTATATTAATTACTTTAAAAATATTGTACGTACTATAAAAAAAAAGGAAAATTAGAAATAAAAAATTTTGATTTCAAAGTTTGGGAAGAATATAATATGGAAGTAGTCTTGCAAGTAGTACCTAATTGACATTTTTCTGAGTTTGAGGTTTTATATTATTTAGTGTAGAAAATTGTATTTTTTTTATTTAAAGCTTTTAAAAAAGATACGTAGCTTTAAATTGAAATATCTCAAAACTGCAAAATGTCACGTAAGTAGTTTTTGCAATTGATGTTCTTTAATTGTTCATTTACTGCCTAAAACCGCTTAAAATGAAGGTAGCAGTGCATACCAGTTTTATGAAACAGTATAATAATAATAGTAGTTTTATTATAAATACCGAATAAATAAAATCTAGACATATATACTACCAATCTAACGTAGTGTTGGTTGCAGATACGGAAGGCTCCACGTTTTGCGCTGGCTACTCTGGGAAGCTCAAAATCGTGCCGACATGCCAGCTTTAGAAAGTACATCTAGCAGCACATTGGCTCTTCATTATGCTGCGGCAAGAGGATGTTTGGATTGCGTTCGCCTATTGGTGGATTCCACCCCCGAACTCAAGTAAGTTGATAATTTAAAGAAATATTCTGTAAAAATTTTAAATGTGTGTCTACTAATTAATAAAATTAAAAGTAAATTTTTATATGTCAAGATCGAAATGGACATTAAAATTCCTTCATAAATATTAAAACTATAAACGTTATTTTCTAATGGAAATTTAAATATAAAAAAAAAAATTGTTTTGCACTTAAATATTATTATTAAATTTAAAGTACCTTAACAAAATAGTTTTAGGCAAATGAAAGAAAATAATATTATAAAATGCAGCGACTTCAATGCAAGATAAGCACGCAATAATATTATTATAAATCGATTTATATTAAATTTAATAAAATCACGCTAAAAACTTTTACAACTTAATTTAGAATGTTTATTAATGATTTTATTTTGAGAATAATTTTAATTTTATGATATTTAATAGAAAAAATAAGTTAATTTATTATTAATAAATTTATTAATTTATTATCTTTATAACGCTAATTAATTAGTTATAATATACTATATTAAAATATTTTATTTAGTAGTACCTAGTACTTATTTAAATTTTAAATTTAAAAAAATTCAAAAACATATCGATGATCGATGTAATTTCGATTACCGATGTTGGAACTTTTTTTCAAAATTTCTTTGGTTTGTTTTGGCTTGTAGATTCTTTAATATATTAAAGTGTTTTTAATATTGGATCAATTTTAATTTTCTTTTGATTAGATAAATATAAAATTTTTACCATTTAAATATTCAAGAAGCTTTTGATTTAAAGAAAAATCTATCAATCGAAGAAATTTTTTTATAAATATAGTAAAGTAAATGTAATAAGTCATAAGTTTGTTTCATCAAATATTTCAAATTTAGTTATTAAGAAACCCAAGACATACGTAATAATAATTTATAATGTAAAACTTATGTAAAGCTTTTGCGGTACGAGTGGTAAACGAGTACCGTTATTCATTCGAGAGAGTAATCACTTTCGTATACGAGTTGAACATACTATAAATTTTTTAAGTAAAATATATCATTTTAAACCAATTTATTTGTAGTTGAGATTATATAAAATTTAAAATTTTAATCTGACATCGAAACAATTTTGAAAATTATTGTATAATTGGTTAACTCAGTATATTACTACTTCAGAATATTCGCAGTAATTTATCAAAATATAAATTTAATATGACTATAAAAATAAAATATGTAGTAACAATAAAATCTAAAAATAATAAAAATTTAAAGTTATATTTTCAAATTTTACCAACGTAGTTTATCCTAATTAAATCGACAAAACAAATTTTGTTTATTGTTTTGTTGTGATGTAATTTAATCACGGAATTTAATGATGTAATCTTCTATGTATGCAGTGGTGCATTTAATTAAATTTTTAACAAAAACGTAAATATAAAAACAAAAGTGATATTTTGCAATATTTTGATCATTTAGACATTTATTACAGCTAATTTAATATATGAAATTATATAAATAATATGCAAATAATACTTAAAAGAACGCTATTCTGTAAGAATGCTACGTTAGAAGTTCAAAATAAAGATATTGGATGTTTAGAAAAAGAAAAAGTGAGACGAAAGTCATAAACAGATAAAAATTTTGACAATCATAAGAAATAAGCTCAGTAAAAAAATAAAATTATATTTATAAGATCGAGATTGCATTGGAAAGTGATCAGGAAAATTTTTGAAATTTTATAAACTAGAAATAATTCAAGGAACGAAGATGTTGATAGCCAAGCATATGTATTATTGCTTTTATCAAATAAATTCTAATGAGCCCATATTTAAGTTAAAATTTAAAGCTTTTAGTAGCAATGTTTGATAAGTTATTTATTTATTATTATACATGTTGACATTTAAAAATTTTGCCATGTAATAGAAATCATTTCAATATTTATGTTGTATACTAAATACTAATATAGTGTAAGATTGATAGCAATCGTAGTAGTTTAAAGTATTTATGCTAATTATATGTTCATTGTCGTTTAATCGTAATTAAAATTTGAAAAAATCGAGTCATTCTGCATTGTAAATCACTTTTTTTAAATATTTACTCGAATAATATATATTGCATAATATTTAGACTAGTAAAATTAATGTTGGTGTTTTTCCATTTAAATCTAAAAAAGTAAGAGTTGGAAATATTTGAACAATTCTTTTTAAATATAAAATATCAATTTATTGGTCGAAATAATTTAGGATCTCACAGATCCATCGATCCAAGTTTTGTTTTATAAAAGATGCTTAAATTATAAAACTTTTAGTAATAAGTCAAAGAGTTCAAAGAGCTTTGATCTGTTGCTACTGACTTTTAAATCTGATGCTTTCATAGAATAGTATTAGGGAACTGTCAGTGAATTTCCCCACGATTTGCATTTTTTCCTGAAAAATTTTCTACGCATTTTGCAACAAAAATTTTTTAGGATTAAGCATTAATTTTCGAAAATACGGCAATTATTTTTGACGCCTTCCGGGCCTGTATTTTACTGTAATGTAAAAACAAACATTTCCCTATCTAAAATTTTTGATTTTGAAATTCTATTTTTTCAAAAACTAATACATAACCCTTCAAAATTTTTGTTGTAAAATGCTTACAAAAGTGTTCTCTTTCCAATAGTCAATAGCAAAAAGTTCAAATCGTGGGATGGATTTTCTAAAACTTCCTATAATTTATATCAACTTTTGAAATTAATGCGAACATTCAAATTTTGCAATTTTTTAATTCAATTAAAACAAAATTTTTTAAATGTAAAGCATAAATATGATATATTATCTCATAAAATATAAATTTAACATTTATGTCATATTATTATCTCATAAAAATGTTTCTAATATGCATTTCTAAATTATTTTAAGTGATTTGCAATATTATTTAAAATGACATATTTCATATTTATCCGGAGAAATAACATTTCTCTTTTTTTTTCTTTATATTTATGTAATTAAATAAAGGTAATTAGGTTACCTAGTTACAGTTATTTCGGTCCTTAAATTCTTAATTTTTGATTGATTGAGGATTAGATCCTAATAATTTTTACAAAATTATTTGTTTAATTTTAATACTATGATTAATTATTAATTATTTATGGAACACATATTCCCTGGTTAAATTAAAATTCCCATGCACAATATTTTCTTTTAAACACAATTACTGATGTACTCCCAAACCCCCAGTTTTGGACTGATGGTTTGCGTGCAAAATTTTATTGAAATTTATTTTTACAGTTTTGAAGTAGAGTTAATCGATTAAAAACATTCACTTTTTCAAAAAAATTTATCTATCTTCTGTACATCGCTAAACTACGCAGTGGAGATTGTGAGGGTATAGGATATATCCTCCAGTATTTTACTACTCAACATTTTTAGTCATTGCTCCCTGTTATAGTAAATTACAAGCGATTTTGCCACAAGCGAATTGTCAAACTCAAAATCTAAAACAGTACATTATTATATAAAGAACAGGAAATCAAAAATGCTGAGGTGTAAGTTTACAACTGGAGACTGAACCTTGAAGTCTATAAATACAATGAATTAAATCAATCACTCGATGAAGAGTTTTTTTAGTACTAATTTTTACACGCCAGCGAGTATAGATAAACAAAAAATAAATAAATTACTAATTAATTACTTACTTATTTTACGCTAATTTTTAATTTTTTTAAAATAATTTTTAATAAAATTAATCATTATTAAAGTGTTCCGCCACTACCCTGTCTTAATTTAATATGTTTATGGTTAAGAACTGAACAGACTAAAAAAAGGTCTTGCTATGTAATAATATTATTATATTCCCTAGGGAATAAGAAGTTACTTTCGTCGAAATTTTTGTGATCTAGATACCTACTTTTACTTCCGAGCATATAAAAAAGTTTATTTGCTAAACAATAATTATTAAACTTCCCCCGTATTTAGATATATTTGTAAAACCAGTATTCTAAGCATTAATTATGATTTGAAATTAATGAAAATACAGAAATTTTTAAATTTAAAATTTTTAAACTAAATTATAAGTATAGAAATTTTAAATTATGGATATAAGGGTTGAAGACTACCTCAAGTATGTTACATTAAGTGGATGCAGCTCAGGTTAACACATTTAATTTTAATATTTAGGAGCATTCATTTTGGGCTTTACAAGATTTTATCCATAACTAATAATTTAGAATTAAAATTTCAAGGATAACCGCATTTTTAACAAATAATGCATATTTTGCATCTCTGAAAATTATTATCCCGTCTCGATTACATATTGTTGACATAGCTATCGTTAACTTGACAATCTAATCCTATTATTATAAATGAATATTTTAATAATTAATAGGTTTGTGATTTAGTGACAAACAAATTTCCGTAACTTGAAATTATTTTACTAATAATACAACAGCAAATTTTATATAAACCGTAAATCAGTTTTAGAATTTTTTGGGGTGGAAATAAAACAACAGCATTGCTTCACTTTTGAGAAAATTGCAAATTAGAGCAAATTGTATATTTCATGAGTAGAAGGGTAGTCCGAACTATTGTGAATAACTCACCCAGCTTCGGGTTCTAAGTTAGTGTTATGAAAATCAACAGCCTCCCTTTATATTGTAATTTAATGTAAAAGTTCATGTTTGTTTTATCTCTTTTCTTTTTGGGGAGAGCCCAAGTAGAGAAAGGAAAGAGGACTTCGTCGTTAATTGAGTCTTTCAATACTACTTATTGTATAATTTTGACGGAAATAAACGGTATTGAATATAGACGTCATCTTTAACTATATTTTTTTAAAGTAGCGTCGACTTAATTACAAAATGTATTTATCGACTACCGTTACGTAATAACTTACTTTGTACACCGACTTGAGTTACATAATAAGCCATTTTCAAGTACTAGTACGGAAAATTATTTACTTTTAACATCTGTATTGCATTCTTAGCGCTTTTATTTTTTTAAGTGAAGAAACTGCGTTTGTTGACAGAAAACAAAATATTATAATATATAACGCACCTAAAATGAGAAATGTCAATTTGAATAAAAATCTTCACTTTTCAAAAGAAAAAAGCTGCACGTCTCGTTATGAAAGTAAGGCGCGTTCTATAATAACTTACTTTTTACACCGATCACATAAACTACTATTATTAAATATGACACATGGTGTAGGTATTTTGGTAATGTAAAATTCCTCATTAAAGTAGATTTAATTTTAAATGCCATTTATATAAATTCTTAATTAAATTAGTTTGGTAATCCCGGTCATATAAGTTTAATTGGCTAATAAATTATTGTCTATACACTTGCACCTATAATGCATGTGCAAGAAAATTTTTTTATTATAATTGGTAGTAATTATATACGATATTATCAGGTTGAACAGTAAAAAACAAAAAGATGTTTATGGTTTGAATGCTATATGATGAAATGCCTTTGCAGGCCATGTCCTACCCCCTGGCAGAAATTATAAATTTTTCTTTTCAGTAAGGATTTTTTTATTACAAGTTAAACCTAAGAAAACGGAAAAATTCACTCCATTTTGAGAAGATTTAGTAGGCAGGCAGATTGCACCACGGTGGCTTGCTTTGCGTTTGGAGCAAAAGTTTTTGCCTTTAGAGAATTATATAATCGGTAATGACGTCCTGCTTAAAGATCCCATTAAATTAGTGGATAATTTTTGAAACCGCAACTTCACAATAATTAAATTTTATTTGATTTTAACAAAAAATTCGTAAAGGTTAATTCATTTAAAAATATCTTTATTTTTTGACGCAAAGTGACTGCACCTTAAATTAAGTAGTTATAATAGATGATAATAGGTCACTCCCAACATCTTTTTTTATTTATAAAAAGAGAAAATTAAAAAAAAATTAATAATAATAATAATGTTCGAATACTATTATAAACATTAGTAACCTTTGAATTCTTGCACAGGATAATATCCTGTTTACCGTATGCTGTTTTTTTTTAAATAAGATTCCGAATAAATAGCAAAAAAGAAATATAAAAAGCTCGTTTAGTAATGAATACTACGAATGCTTTGTATTTTCTAATTGCCCATTATAGAACAAGTTTTAGACATTACCATTAATATTAAATCTGTGTTTAGCTTTTTGTTACCGTTTTGAAAAAAAGTATTCGCCGTTTGTTAAAAAAAATAGCGGTGACATTTAAACTACTAAAAAGTATGTTTAAGTTTTCTTCCTGGGTTATAACCCCGAATGTATTACTCCTAAAATCATCTAATTGAGTTTCATATATTCAAGAATACAAATTCGTAGGTAATTGCAAAATTTATTCACAATGCTTTTTACGAAATATTGAAAAATTTTCAGTTGAACTGTTTTGTGCGGGCGTAATTGTTAAGCTTTCTAATCACTCGCCCAAATTAATTATGTTTTTTTAGATAGGAATCTAGAATTATTTTGTAAAATTTAAATACATCTTAAGTTTATCAAAATTTATACATTGGAGATATTCACTTTCTTTTCGACATTTGCAAGAAATTATAAATGATCTGGATTAACTAATATAGATATCTACATCCGGCCGTTATATTATGCAAATATACAAATTATTACTACTATAACCACAAATATAGAAAAAATTGCATTATAAGTTCATATACATATTTTACCTGACGACCTTGCTATGGTTTAGTCCTCCAAACTAGTTTTAAAATTGGCGAACGAAAGTAAAAAAAAAGTGAAAAGAAAATTCGATTAGCTCTTATTTGGTTTGTTTATAAATATTTAAAGTCATGCCAAACTTGCCAAGAATAAAGACATCAAAGCGTTCATTGTGTACAAAAACAACGCAGTCACTTATGAGGAGTTTTTATAAAAGTTACCAATAACTTTTTGTTATAATTGTAATTGTCTTAATGAGACCTTGAAAATTGTATGTTGATCAATTAACACGCACATAATAGTAAATTACAACAGAATTGAATTTTTCCACATCAGAAGAAAGCGATGCTTAACGCGGATTTGCTACACCTAATAAGCAATTAGAATAAATAGTGACTGGTAAGCTCTAAGAAATGGAACAAATATAAGAGGTTCAATAAAACACGTGTCGGATTTTAGATCCTTAATAATAAATTATTATTTAAAATAGATAAATTATCAGCCCGTGAAAACGTATATAAAATTTTGGGCTATAAGCTATAAATAGGAATTTTATGACTTTTGCCTAGCTTGGTAACTTCAATTTTATGTAATGTGTAGATTATATCACAATTAAATAGAACTTTTCAAAATATCTGTCGATAAAAACAAAGCGGATTAGAGAGACCTGACACAAAAAAAAGCTATTACGATGAAATTGGGAATGTCAAATCTATTGGGTACTAATATTTGCATATTAGCATATGTATGGTATATGCAAATAAGACCATGCAGAAATAAACAAGTAAAAGTGTAAATTTTGTGTATTTATGTAAATTTTGGCAAGAAACTGTTGAAGATTATAAAAATTAAGTCCCCACCATATTTTTTACCATCTACTTTCTTATGGTATTGCTAGTTCTGTATGTCTATCGTACTTATACAAATCAGTACCGTATTAACTGTCGGTCGCTTCACAAAGCACCGGTCTAACTACATAATAATGTACACCATGTGAGTGAGTTTTCCTGGACTATTAAGCAAGTTAATTAAACAATTAAAGATGAACTTTGATAAAAACAGTGGTTAAAATTGAAAATTTAAAGAAAAAGTTTCGGACAGTTTTACCCGGCTTAACGATGGCCAACATTATCTGCCGAAATCATCCAGCCAAAAAAAAATCTCATCAAAACATATCTAGAATAAGGTAGCTTGAAAGTTTTAAAAATATTGTTCGACTATGTGACTTAAATTAAGATTTTTCATTTTTGCTTTTAAACATAACAATCGACACGTGTTTCGGACTATCGGTTTTCCTCATCGGTACTGCTTGGATTTTAAATTTTATACGGATATCCTGTATATCCGGATAAAATTTTTGACTTATCTTCTTTTATTTGAGTTTTATACGGAAATCAATAAGCTACTTTTATTTTAACATTGAAAAGCTTATACTTCGATGAACGTTAAGTAATGCTACAGCACGTTCCCGGTAATTAAATCATAATTACATCAATTAAACTTAGTGCATGCGTGCTTTTCAAGATCATAGAACTGTACTTTTTAAAAGCTTTTTCTTTATAAAGATGTAATGGATATTTTTAAAATTAAAACCTCGTACATTTATTTATTTAAAGCAATAAATTTCATAATTTTTATTTATCGATCAATTACATTACATTGTTGATACTTCATCATTAAAGTATCACAAAGTAATACCTTCGTGAAATATTATTTATTAGTGCATTAACTTATTAATTACGTACGCTTAATTAACACCAATCAGTGTTTATCTTTCATGGAGCTAAAGCTATGGTTAAGTTAATATAAATAATATACGTTTTAATTAATTTGTAGCATCAGGGTACTAATAGATGATTCAAAACTATGCTATAATGGAAATGTCAAGATGTAATAAACTGGCTCTCATTATTATTAATCTAATTCACTTGTTTTGCAATTAGAAACCAGAATTTGCTATTTTAAACTAATTTATTACATTTGCTTCCAATTTAGTGCAGTAGGACAAAAGAACTAAATGTAGTTCAATTCTAAAATTTACGATTATTTCTCCAAATATCTCAAATATTTATAATATTAAAAGAAGTTTCTTTGTGATCTTGCAGCATCGGTAAATTAATAGTATTTTGCATATAATAATCAAAGATATTGATTGTGTATAACGAAAGTACTTAACTTTGCATACTTTACATTGCGATAGATGGCTTTCTACGCTCCAGACAAAACTATTTCTAAGTCATTGTTATACTCGTCGAGATAATGCAATCGACCAAAAAGCGTGGAAAAGCCATCTGTCGCAAAATATTTTTGTCTCTAACAATCGTTCTTTTTGATGTAATTTAATTAAGTATGCTAAGAGTTATTTTGCATTTTTGAATTGGCGTAGGTATCGATCAGTTTTAAGGAAGTATTCTAGTTTAGAAGCCCGAATTTCGGACATTTTTTGACGATCGATAAAAGAAAAGCAATTAATATTTTAACTATACAGTTTTTCGTCATTGATTCATATATTGTCGTGTGTTTTTTTTACAATTTAGAGATTTGTAATGTGAAACTTCTTTTTTTAATATTTATGAATTTGTTTTTGAAATTAAAAGTTTCGGTTAAAATTAAGGTTGGCAGTAAGGGCCAAGATGGCAAGTAGAGAGAACTCAACATTTTTTTGAGTTTGGTGGTTTAATTGAAAAGTGAGATTGATTTGCAAGATTTTATGGTAATATAGCAAAGATAAGATAGAAGGAGTCTCATGCGCTATTGTAAGTAAAGGGTGGTTGCAATTTATTAGGAAAGAAAAATTTAAGAAATTATTAAAAGACATACATTACAATATATTTTAGAAATTCACAAAAAATAAATAAATATCCATATTATCCATATAAAATAAATAAATTTCACAAAGTTACACGCTGTTGATGTATAGAGGATAAAAAAAGAGCGTGTTTATCTTAACACGATTCCAACCCTTCTAGTCGTCTGAAAAAAAAGGTAGATTTTTTATCAGTACAAATGTCATTATGGTAGGAACCAGGAAAAATAAAAAAAAAGTTTTTCTCGCGAAATAGCGGCTACTCAGATAGCGACTTTTTCAGTTATTTTTCAAAATTTTTAAAAAATAGTAAAAATTAAAAATTATGACTTTTTGTTGGTTCCTACCATAGAAGGATATATAAAGAAAGTTCATGCCAAATTTCAAGAAAATCGGTCAATTAAAACTTGAGATTTATGTCAACTGTTTTGAATAAAATAGTTTAGATAAAAACACGATTAAAAATTTAAGTTAAGTTTCAGGCAGTCTAACTGATAGAACAATACAAATAACTTACATTTCTTCAATCAGCGATTTCGGCTCCATACATCTGGCCTTCTTCTATCGCAAATTGAATATTTAAATTTACATTTCTTCTTTCTTACTAAATAAGTAAAATTTAAAAAACACAAAAAAAAATAGAGTATTTTTTAATACTTTCTAGATTCGTTCCGTCTAAACCTGTCGAGTTGCCACGACACTAAAATAACTATAACTTTTAAAATAATTGGAATTTCAAAAAATCTTTTTAAAAAGATATTCTTGAATATCTAAACTATCGAAATATGAAAACAAAAATTTTCTATTTTTTCAACTTTCTAGACTAGAATACCGTCTTAAGTAAACAAAAATTCATGTCTATCATCTGTTCTCCTCAAAATTATCGCCATTTGATTTGTTATTTTTTTGTGCAATAATATGAATTGTAAAACTTACAATTATTATTGTAATTTTTTTTTCGTTGCTTTCTTTAAATTGTTTATTGTGAAAGATATAAATATTCCGTATCGTAGGTACATTTTTTTCAAGGCCGATTTGAATCAAATATAAATAATTTTTTATTTTCATAATTAATTAGAGTATTATACTATTTGATATTTAGTTTTTTTCCAGAACGATCTAGTTTTCTATTTTTATTCTCGTGCGATTTAGTTTTCCTTTTTTTATATATTTTATGTTGGATAACAATTATTATAAAGTTTATAAAGTTGATCCTGGTTTCCGGAAGTAATACAAATGTTTAGAAATTTTCTGTTATACTATGGGGTAAAAGGAATTCTTTTCTCATGGTTTATGCAGAAAATTTCTAAAAATGTATTCTGATTTGGTAAAAAAGTGCAATTGTTGTGGTAGTTTCCAGTTGCTTTCTAGGAAATCACGGTTTCTTTCTTCTTGTACGCCAGAGTCTTGTAAACACTAATGTTTAGTGCTTTAGTCAGTTACTTTATACACCAAATAGTGCATTTCGCACTTGTAATCGATTTATAAATCTCTCTTAATTGACCAAAACCAAAATGACTATATGAGAAAAATATAGTTAATAGGGTGAGTTTTTGTTGCCTTTCACAATAATCTATAGAACAATATTAGACTTGGGCTCAGAGCAGTGTATCCGGCGCGACCAGGCATAGAACACCATTTTCCCGCTCCATAACCTGCCGATGTATGTTTTACGCCACACTGCTGGTCTTGAATTTATAGATACAAAAAATTTAGTATACAACAACAAATACTGCATGAATATTTTGTACACACAATTAACTTCAAATACGGTCAATTAATTATACATTTCTGCAATTCTAAAAGTAAACTACATTTTTAACATAAAAATTCAATAATAGTCGTGATAAAATAATGTTAAAAAATTAAATGCATCATAAAACTTAATTTGTATTAGAAAGAAAATCGTATTATAGTTTTGATAGGATATTAAAAAGAAATTTAGTTTTCTTTTTGTTGATTTTTCAAAACAAAAATTGCAAAATATTTTACAAGTTTAGGGATCTAGAAAGTTTGGAGAACTATTGATCTAAATTTATCTTATGGCAACCAAGTTAAATAAATCATGAAGTAAAAATTGTTTAGCATTTGGCAAAGCCAATAAGTTATAAAAATTATAATAGCTATGTACGTTGCTAAATTACGTAGAAAACGTAAAATGTTTAACTTAAGCCGTCATACCAATAACTTTTTTTAAATCGTTTTTTCTCATCATTAATGTGGATGAGATACCTAAGGATTAATTCTTGGATTATGTTTTCTTCTGAGTTTTTGAAATAATCCAGAAGTTTTATTCCATTAAATTTAAAAATTTATATTTTTCTGTATTTTCCCTTTGGAACCCTGATCTATTAAATAAATAATATAGTAGTTATCAAAAGTAAAAGGCTATTAATAACTGATGGTTGAACGTAAAGCTGGCAGCATTAGGGATTCTGCAAAATTCTGCAGATGAGTATAATATGAACGAAGTTTGTAATATCCGGCTACATCATTTGAAGTAGATATATACGTAATATTATTTATTACAAGCTATATTATACTTTTCTAAATTTCTATGAATTACTAAAAATTTTAAATTATTAATTCTAATTAGCGACTTTTAAATATTATTGCTAATTATTATTGTAAAGCACCGTTGCACTGAAATTATTAAGTAGAGCATATACATCTGAGTAAATTAATTTTATCTTATTATTATAACAATAACAAAAATTTTGCATTAATTACTGCAAAATAACTTTGATGTGCTAGAAGGGTGAAAAATTAAGTTACTTTCGAAATTAATATTTTGCGTTATTTTGTAATATTAGATCGATTTGTTGAAAATTCTGAAATAAGCACATCAAAATTATAAAAAAAAAACACAAAGACTTGTTTTCCAATAAAAGACGGTTTTTAAGTTTATTTATTATTTAAATCATTTCAGTTATTGTTATTTTAAATAATTTTCTACCATTAACTCTAGAAAATATTATAAATATCTATTTTTGTAAGTGTTTTCCTCAAAAAAATAATATATTACGGCCTAGTTGAATGCAATTTCACTGCGTATAGTCTGCAGTATAAATACAATAATTTCGCAACTTGTTGCATAAATAGCTGTTTTACAACAATTTAAAAAAAAATTATGAAAATAGTTATTTAGTTTGATTTCTTTATGCAATTAATTATTTATTACATCTTCGTGGTGGTCTTGTAGAAGTTGATCGTCTTACATTATTATTGGTAATTTAATTACTAATTAGTTTTATAGTTTCTACATGCATCATAACATAACATACAATATATTTGATTTTATAGTATAGATCTTTCCTACATGACATTTTAGCATTCAAATATCAGACTTTTCAATATTACAAAACAATCTAATTATATTATAACAAGACAAAGATTTCTATGACTTCAATAAGCTTAAGTCATTGAAAGATGTAGGTATTACGAATGAGTATTTTAATTTGTAATTAGCTATTTAGTAATTTAGTTTTATTATAGATATTTTACTTATATGCATATTTTAAATAAATTATACAGCTATAAAATTGATTTAATAACAATGCGCATGCCTATTATTAAATTATTTAAAATCTAATTAAAATCAATTACCATTACATTACTATCAGAAAAATTACTAACTTATAATATAAATTATTTTAATGTTACACATCAAGGCATTACTATCCTTGAACATCCTTAAATCGATTGTGTAACTGTAAAAGAGGAAATCATTTGTTAATTACACCCTGTAAGTAAAAGTGTGTATAATCAAGTGATAATTTTCTATAGCTAGCTAATTGAAAAAATTTAATATTATACTTACTATTGTACTCTATTGGATAGAGACTCTAGCAATGATTATTCACTTTTTTAGGAAATGCAAAATTTATTTATAATTACACGTATTTCTTTGTTCGTCGCCCAATAGGAAATAATAAGGAAGCAAAATGGATTGTTATCTTGATTTCTTTTTACTACAGTAAACAAAATAAATGCTGGTTTTATTTTAATCTGGCCCACATTAATTGTTTGAGATAAACCTGATTGACACTAACAAACTAATTAAACTATGAAATTAATAAAAACAAATTAGCTTTTCTAAATATGTCGAGGAAAACTTTTGCTTTTTTACAAATCATTAAAAATAGTATAATAATTATTATTTTGTACATAAAATATCTTAATTTTAAAATTAATTATTCGTTTAAAAATTACGTATTATATTTAATAGATCGGGTTTCTACGGTGAAAATACAGTAACATACAAATCTATTTTGGTAAAGATATTTTATTATTATTTAAACACGAAAATTAATAATGTGAGGATTTTCTTGCTAATTTTGCTTTTGATTTCGTCGTGTTATCTATCAAAGATAAATACTTCTCTCACAGTACATATCCAAAGCGTAACGTGAAGCTACCATTTCTTGTATGAAATTTTAAAAAAAGCATCAAAACTTCCGAAAACTTTGTTGACTTACGGAAAAACTTAGTCAATTTTATTTAATTTGTGAAATTGTAAAAAACTGATTAGCTTTAAATGCGATGAATTATGAATATTTTTTATAATTTGCAAGTTAAATTAATTGAATTAATAATTAGTTTATGGCACCCTGTTTAGACACTGCGTTTCGATTAAATACTGTTTAAGTGCTTATGTAATTTTTAATTTTGGTAATCCATAAGTTACGAAAATAATTAAATTAATTCATCTTGTAAATTATAAAAATTCATATTTTAAATATTTTCATCAATTTAATAGTAATATAACTCATTTTGAAGGTATATGTAGATTACTATAAAAAATTTAAATATGAATTTTTATTAATAACCCAGTCCAATTAACATAAAAATCAGCTTCGATTTTCATTAATTAAAATTTGTTATTAATAAAAAGTTCGTACTATTTAAAGTATTTCATTTGAATAAATAATATTTAAATTGCAAAAAATTACTTCAAATTGTGATCTTGGTTTTTAAGGTGTTAGTACCTTGAGTACTAACTGAAGTCTGAGTATGTACTACGGATAGAAAGTATTAACTATTAACAATCGTGGGTTTTGTTGACGGAAAGAAAGAAAGTACCTACTTCAGGAAGTTAGATTCTGCTTAACCTAAAAAGTACATACCAGGAAAATTAGCGTCAACAATATAAATATCTACCCGTCTACCAATATATTATCCTTAAAATCCTTACGTTACGTTAAATTAAATTACATTAAATGTTTGTATAAATTCATCATTATCTAAAGAAATGAAACAGCTTCCAATAAGCAATTTATTATAAAGACGTGGGATTAAAAACAAAACAAAAATAGATTGTGCTCTAATTTAAAACAATGATTTAAAAAATGATTTAATAGAGTGAACTTTAATATTAAGAACAGTAAATATTTTGTTCGATAAAAAAAATTATAAATAATCGCCCACCAACAGTTGAGTAGAAGGTTTTAAAAATTTAAAAACTTCGCTATATGAAATTTGTGAATTAAAATTAACTAAACCACCGGACCTGTTGTATAATTTTAAATGAAACAAATTACAAATTATAATTAAAAATAAACAAAGTTTTATATTAATAACTAACAGTATTCTTAAGGTATAGATGGTGGTAGATAAATTAATAAATGTGACGTAATATGAAAGTAATTGTGTTAATAATTATTTTAACTGTAATAAATTGTGCAAATTACTTATTTAATATCGAATTAGTTAATTCTGGGTCCAAATTAATATAGCTTGTTACATTTATAATAAATCAACGTCATTAATTAAATTACATAGTTGTAAGGTTAAAATAACGAATACTTAAGAAATAAGTACCCGCTAAACTAAATCCTTTTCACAAAATATAATTCTGTTTAATTAACGAATTATCCTACATTAATTAGCTCGAAAATCTTACAGTTGATCTTAATGTAACTTATTTACAAAACATTTTTACATCATCTAATAGTAAACATTGTTAGTGAGCGATATTATATCGCTATTTGCCATATATATTTGTATAAATTGCGTTTACGTTAATTACGAAACAATATTAATTAATACGATATCTGTAACATAAATACTTAAGATTTAAGCTGTTGATTCTTGTGTGAAGGTGTAAACCAGGTGACAATCGCTTTCCACAACCTTAAGAAAATAACATGTTAAATCAGTTTTTATAATTTCTGCAGGACCTAATTGCACAATTATAATTAAAATAATAATTTGCAAATTTAAAATTACAAGTATCCACTTTGATTTGATAAATTTTATAATTATACATTATTTAAAAATTCTTTCTTATTTTTAAATTTTCTTTACCTTCATCGGTTTGGTTTTTTGTCTAAGTCTACAGCTATACAACTAAAAATTGCTTCTAATTTCTTCTATTACCTCGATCCAACCCTTATCAAAATCCGTTTTTCTTAGCATTCAACCACCTTTTAAAAATAATAATTAAGGCTGTCTCCCACGAAAATACCTATGTAATATTCATTCATTCATGTTTTCAATGCTATTTCTACATTTTCTGTACTTAAAATTTTCACTTTAGTAATTATTTTAATATCCCATAAAGTCAATACATTTAGTAATTGTCGATCCATTATTTTTTAAAGAGTAAATTAATTAAATTACTAGGTATCCCTAATTTAAAATAAATTATAGTACCTACCTATAGTTGATTGCTTTCAAATTATTTTACATAGCAGTAATAATAAATATTTATTAAATAATGAAAATATCAAAGTAAGATTTTATTTGTAATTAATAATAATAGTAATCTTTATTAAGTCACAATAAATTACAATAGACAAACCAAATTATATAGTATACAAATTATAAAAATGCCATTTTAGTTGGGAGGTCGTTCATATAAAGGACAAACAAAAGTGGTCCTATGATACTACCTTGCGATATACCACGTATCATTTGGCTTTCACGACTCAATTGTTTATTCCACAATACCATTTGATCCATTATAATATCATAAGAAGTTTTAAATATAAGCCTCCGAAATAATGATTTAGTATTTTGTTCTTGTCTTAGAATGCATGATTTACAATTTATTGCATCTGTTGCTGTTTTCGAAAAACCAATAAAATTTCTTTCCGGAAAAGTTTCAATTTGTATAAATAGTTTAGAAAATGAAAAATTCTCTACGGATTAAACTAGATTAATTTCTAGTTTTGCACCATTTACACAGTTTCCGGTTTGCTTACATTTATTATATTTTTTGAATGTTAAAATTGTGTAAAAGAAGATCTTTACACCGTGAATTCTGGACCACGGAATCAATTAAATTATTTATATGTTTCGTTCGGTCAGCAGATAGACAAGTTTGCAAGGAAAAAAAATAATATAAGATACGCTAACTTGGCCATTCACTCGCATTTTGTGTAGTAAAAACAAAAATAAATATTACTTATTTAATAGTAAACCGATAGTTAGTATCGATTGGAATATTATATTTACTTACACTGCCCACATTATGTCTGCATAATATTTAGGTTATTTTTTCTTAATGTTTGGAACTTTTTCTGTTAATTAATAACTTTTTAATTTTAAAAGTAGTAGTAATACAGAAAGTTTCGCTAATCTATAGAAATTATTGCTTTCAAATGTCGTTCTTTATATGTTTCATTAATTTTTTTATACCAAAAATCTAATTGATTGAGTATAGTACATAAGTACGAAATTGTCATAGTAAAAGTATAACATAAAGTAAAAGTTCACTGTTTATTAGGTTTAATCCAAAAACTAATTTTGTTACCAATTTGAAATGGCCAATGCAACTTTTAATGAATGAATTACGTATTTGCCATCACAACAGAACAAATTGACTTTTCAAAATGCCACACTCTTAAATAAAACAAATTATTTAAGCCTGTAAGAATATTAATATTGAAACAAAACCAATTCAACTTCCTTGTTAAATAACAAATTCAATAAATTAGTTTAAATGTTAAGTATTTCATTATCGTGAGTTCTCAATCCTTGATGTTTTTTGCAGTTACACTTTTGTACACATATCCTGCGGTCCTCTAATGCCTTATTTAAATTATTTGTCACATTTATCTTATTTTAGAATAATATTTAAATTTGCTAATAAAAACGGAAATTGCGATTAAAATACATTTAAATTTTTTATTTGTCAATAAATAAATTTGTAAATTGCATAATAAAGCAATATTTTATTGAGCAATTTCTATGGTGTTAACAAGAATTGAGAATCGTACAAGATGCGTGGGAAAATGTACCAAATTTTTTAAATGTTGACGGAAACACATGCTTCTGGACTTCTTCAGTTTCAAATTAATTATATTATAAAAACGTTATCGAGTGGGTTAGAATTACATAATTACAAAAAATTTACATATAATATGCAGTTGTTATGGTAATTTTGATCGGAAAACATAATGATTATACTGAAAGCTGGCTAAAAAGTGATATTTCTTTATTTAAAACATTGTTAAATATTTTAGATAACCACAAAAAAATATATTAATAATCAACAAATAATTTAAAAAAATAAAACGTCCTTTGATTTGTATTTTATGTTAAGTTGCAATTCAAAACTGGCACATAATATTTTCTTAACTTTGACATTGTAAAATGTAACATTAATTAATTTTCAAAATTTTTATACCTACTAAACTTTATTTTAAAAAATCGATTTTTTTTTTATAATTTTTAATTATTACTGACATTTAAACTACCACATTATGAAACGTAATTAAAAAAAGTAGTTTTTATAATTAATTAAAGACGTTTTCTTGAAAATATATTAATTATAAAAATTGAATTTAAAAAGGTTAATGTGCACATCTGAATTTAGCAGTAATTTATTAAAACATTTTAATAAAAAACATGGAATATTTTTCTTTAATTATGAAATCGGCTTTTAACATTTTTTACTATTACTTCATATTTAGCAAACAGAATGCACCAATTTATTGCACCACTGAAGTAGTGAACGTACTTTTGTTATAAATAACTTACTATGACATAAACAGATAATATTTCCTAATACTTGGCGATTTAACTCATTGTCGAAAAATATAAAATCTATTTATATACTGCCTACAACATAGGTACCCTACCTACTTACTTGTTTTGATTGATTGATTGATAGGACTTACAATTAGTAGCCTTTTAAATCTCCGAACTGACCATTCTAAAGCTTTGTTTATGCACAACGCCGTCAAGTTTTCGAATGAGCAATATTTTGGTTTATGCACGACGGTGTTTCGGCAATACAAAGATCACGGAGACCTTTGTCGAGTTTACTCTAATAGGCATTCGGCTGAAAAATTTACGAATAAATTTTTGGAAAAGAATTTTTAGTAATGGTTTTTCCCACCATTTAATTATCTGTTGTAAAAATAAGTGTTAACTGGAAATGACTCGATTTTAAATGAAAATAGGGTTATATATTTTGTAATGAACAATAAAATTTTCTTTATCCTCTACAAGTATTTCCTCATGCAGATGAAGTTTTTTATTTTACAATTAGTGCGTTATGTCTACTTTCTTTTTATAATCCTTCGCTAATTTAATCCGGTTTTTCAAGAGTCTTGCTACAATTAAATAAAGATGTTAGAATTTTATTAAATTTTTAATTCGCTTTTGATACGCTTTCTCTACAAATTTTAAGAAAACTAAAAACGAAAGTGCTGTATAGCCGTACCAATTAATATATTTATCTACCCAAATAAATATAACATGAAAATCATTTGGAACTAATTAACTTTAAAAAGTTTAAGAATATAAACAAAAATATCACACTGTGCGCAGTCTACTTTTTCCGCTACGAACATATAGGTACTACATTTGCATCAGGTACCTACTGAATAAAATTACATTTTTACAGTCGGATGAATATTATAATTATTAGCATACAAAAATTATAGCTAACATTAATTTTTTTTCTAGATAATATTATAGTCTTGATCAAGTTTGACCTTTCTAGCTAATACGATAAACGGTAGTCTTAATGTGTAAGCAATATTAAAACTTTGTTAGTTTACATAGAAAGGTATTTGAAAATTTTTGTAAAATATGGAAACTATGTAATACTAATAAATTATACAACTAATTAAATCGAGTCATAAACTATGCTCGAAGGAGATATCTTGAAATATAAATTCGCAATACTCAATGTAATTTTTAATGAAACGTAAATGTCACGCAATTTGAACGAATCAGAGAGCCAGATTTTAGGCTGTCTAGACGAGAAAATCTTCTGCTACAATCCACAAATGCTTTTAATGGCGCAACAAATTTTAGTTTTCTATTTACGCATTATTCAAATGAATAAATCAATGAAACTTTTTGATGTTTGCATAAAAATTTTTATAAAATTCTGGTTTGTCTATTATTATTCAAATTTTTGTAGAATTTGGATATAATTCACATAAATTCTAAAATAGAGATTTATTTAATTATTCTTATTTATTTAATTTATTTTTAATTTGTTCTGGTACTGATTTTATCGGTCTAGGACATTTCGCCGCTGAAACGTTTTGATGCCGGCCATTTCGACGCAGGAACGTTTAGATGTGGGAACTTTTGACGTTGAGACGTTTCGACACTGAGTTATGTCGACGCTGAGACATTCCGACGTAAAGAAACAATTTACGTGAAAGCTCCTTCTGTACGAGAAGCTGTAATAGAATAAAAAAACATGGTTATTGTTGCGTATCCCATCCCAAGAATTGAACTTTTTCCTATTGACCATTGGAAAGAGGACAATTTTCTGACTATATTAACAAAAAAATTTTTTAGGATTATGCAATAGTTGTCGAAATAACGGCATTTTAAGATAACGAAAAGCAGGGAGATGTAATATGATACACCCCGATGCATGACGGTTGGTCTCACGTTGAGGTACGGTCTCGTCGGTGACGGTCTCATTTTGTTGACGGTACGTGTGCTTAATGTTGTTGTCAGTCGCGGTCGACACCCGGACGAGTTCTATGGCTTCGAGTTCCACCCTTGGCGAGTTCTGTCATTCTTCAGGGATATTTTTAAATTGTTTTGCCTTACACAAAAACGGCTAATCATGCAGCCGTGTTAAAAGGTGTATCTAAAATACATGTAAATTTTACATTTTTAAAATCGATTTTTTTCAAAAACTTTAGCATTATGCTACAAAATTTTTGTTCTAGTATGCTTAGAAAAGTGTCCGTTTACGTATTTTCAATAGGAAAAAGTTAAAATCGTGGGATAGGATACGCAACAGTTCACAAAAACATATTCTTTTTGAAGCTTGAGAGCTGTCTTCCGCTAGTCTATGTTTGAGAAATTGTACCACTAAATAGTCCCCCTTTTTGAAACCATAGTGATTTTTTAATATAATTTAATATATTAAATGTTTATTTCGTATTATACCTACATAATCTTTCTTTTTTTCTTTAAGAGCCTTTATTAATCCAGTGTTGAACATATGCCTCCTCGTTCCAGGAGAACCCTACACAATACTTATTATAAAAAAACAAAAAAGCTTTAATTATTATAAAAATTCGAAAATTAAATGTGCAAATTCTTTTTTCTAGCCATTATGCTAGAAAAAAATATAGGTCTAATTTTATAAAAAAATCAAAAAAAGTTGATTACTAATTTTTATTAAAAATAATGTTAATGTGTTAATTTTCTAATGATTAATTTCATAAAGAAATTTAAAGTAGCATTAAAATTTAATTAAAAAACTATGGTAAAATTGATACCTTCAGTTTTAACTTAAATCTACACTTGAATTTTAAAATAATCAAACTTAACAAAATGTTAAAATAATAAAAATTTTAACTGCTAAGTAAAGAATACATACTACAAAGAAAACATAATATTTAAAAAACACTAAAATGACAATAATTCAAATTTAACAGGGTTGAACTTAGAATATTAGAATAAACAAGAAAATGGAATTTTGAAAAAATTACGCTATAGAAATGATAAAATTACTTAAAAGTAAAAACCAAAAAACTCTAACATAATATTATTCACGATTATTAGCGATCCTCAGTCATGTATAACAGTAAAAATAACAAGAAGTAAGAGTAAATATACCAAAAAAAATTTAAAAAATTTTAAATTATAAAAAAGCAAGAAATTAACCTAACTTTAAAAAATGTTAAGCTTACCAAATAAAAATACTTAAAACTTTTTTAAGTTATTTTCTATTTATAGTAAACGTGCCTTTAGGTACAAAACGTGGTAAAATTTGGAACCTCTTTTCAAATTTTATATTATGTCTTTATATTATGGCTTTTATATTATGTTACAGAGTTTTTTTTTACTTTTAAGTAATTTTTATCATTTCTATAGCGTAATTTTTTCAGAATTCCATTTTCTTGTTTAATCTAATATTCTAAGTTCAGCCTTGTTAAATTTGAATTATTGTCATTTTAGTGTTTTTTTAAATATTATGTTTTCTTTGTAGTATGTATTCTTTACTTAGCAGTTAAAATTTTTATTATTTTAACATTTTGTTAAGTTTGATTATTCTAACATCATATACTACTAAATACCACAAAAATACTTAAAACTTTTTTAAGTTATTTTTTATTTAAATTTTAATGCTATGTTAAATTTTGTTATGAAATTGATCGTAATAAAATTAAATTGTATGACTTTTCTCCATTTTGGACCTTGTATTTTTATTAATTGCATTTTTGTAAAATGCGCAAGGTCTACGAATTTGAATTTTGATAAAAGAACTGAGCGAGAAAATAATATAAATTATAAATAATTTTATTAAATTGTAAAAAATTGTGAATTAAAATTTTAATTTTTTTTTCTTAATAATTAAGGCTAATGTGGGCTTGGTAATTATTAAAAATTAACCTTTTTCAGCATTTTGGGGAAGGAGGGCTAAAAGTGGTTCAAAATTTTGATAAGTAAAACAGGTAGATATTAAAGGTTTATATTACATTTGTAGACAAAACAAGAACTTTCGAGGAATTCTGGAAATTTCGAAGGAAATCCATAGATTTCCAAAATTGCAAAATTTTTGAGATAACTAACTTATATAACAAAAAATGAACTTCATAATATAGCAATAATAATTGCTCGAATTATGTATACTCTGAAAAATAATGGGCACCAAGCGTGGAAATAATCGCTAGGGAAATTCAGAAAATCTTAGAAATTAAAAAATCTTAAGAAATATTAAAAAATAGAAAATCAGAAAATCTTAGAAATACTTAAGATGAACTTTCTTTTGCTTTTTCTAATCTTTTTCGTAAAGAAATCCTGGAAAATCTTTCAAGAATTAACATAATATAAAAAGTTATAAAAAGTCCCTATTTTAAAATTTAAATTTTGTTTTAGTGCAAACACCCAAATGGACAATGATGTCACACCGGTATATTTAGCAGCACAAGAAGGTCACTTGGAAGTACTAAAATTCTTAGTCCTGGAAGCTGGAGGATCGCTTTATGTGAGGGCTAAAGATGGCATGGCACCAATTCATGCCGCTAGTCAAATGGGTTGCATTAATTGCGTTAAATGGATGGTAAGTAAAACATTTTATAATGTCAACAAATGTGTAAATGTTAAAGTTATACAAAAATAATCGATAAGTAAAGTTATAATATATTGCTTATATAATTTTTTATTGAAGTAAATGTTACTTCGTGTACCAATTTATAATAATATCATCGACACTTGTGTAGCGTTAATTTTTTATATAATAAATTAATTAATTTATTTACCTAGGTAATAAATTAAATAATATTATATTGTCAATAATTGATAGTAAAACGCAAAATTATTGCAAAATAACAAAAATTGACGATATTTTATTGGTGAAATCGATTGCTATGTAGCATTTTTCTTCGATAAATATAAATCAGAGAAGTTATAGAAAGCTGTACAAACAAGACAAGTATGTTAAGAAAAATTTAGAATGCTGCACTTAAAATGGCAAAACTGGTGTTTAAATGTTATGATTCTCGCCATATCTACCAACTGCTTGCTCTACTAGCAATTGCCTGTAATTGCATAAAAAGAAAATGTACAGTATTTAACTTATTTTTAACTGTAAATAGCCACATAGCTATTATTTTATTAACACAACTTAAATATCAAATATAATTGTAAAATAATACATTCCTGAAATATCCTTTAATTTAATATTAATTGACTGCGAAATGATAGATATTTAAAATTCCTCACCTGCTACTTGAAATTATGTTAACTTTTTAAAAACATTTAAAAAATTTTAGGTACAGGACCAAGGAGTAGATCCAAATTTAAGAGATGGAGATGGGGCTACCCCTTTACATTTTGCCGCATCGCGAGGACATTTGGAAACCGTGAGGTGGTTACTGAAACATGGTGCCAGATTATCTTTAGACAAATACGGAAAAAGTCCTATCAACGACGCAGCTGAAAATCAACAAGTTGAAGTAAGTCCATCTCTACATTTAAGTTATTTGTATTACTTGTGAAAATGTTTTAGTGCCTCAATATTCTTGTTCAACATGGTGCCACCCCAAACTATTCTGAAACCGAGAAAAATGGTTCCAAATGTGGTTGTTCTTGTACTAGGAAGGATTCGTCTAAAAGGGGACGTGTAAGTAATATGTATTTTCTACTGTTTGTTGAAAAGCTCGATATTTTTGCCCGAAGTGTCTACCTACTTTCCTTTTTAACTTTGCCATTTGTCGTTTAGGGGAAACTAACATTTAAATCATCGTTATAAACAAAATTTAATATAATGTTAATATTTAAATTTATTGCCATTCACTGATATGTTAAAAGGCGAATTGTATAATAAATACATCTTTAAAAATATTAATTTCATTACGTATTATTATATAATTAATTGACATTAAGAGATTTATTGTTTTAATTGTATTTTATAATGTCTTCAAAAATATTTGTAACTGCGTTTTTTATATTGCCGGTAAAATGATTACCTATTGATTACTTTTAATGACATTACCTAACAAACAAAATATAAAAATTATTTTCCTTCTTTTAAAATAAGAGAAAGTAAAAAAATGTACGTATCTGAAATTACCGAAATTATCAAATAAACACGAAATAAACTTTTTGTGTTGCCATTCTATCTACTGTGAAACAAAAAAGGTTTTATTTGCAAATAGGACAAAGTTCTTAAAATCTAATAGTGCATTTTTGACGAAAATATGCGCACACCTACTACATAATTATGTATGTATAGTAATTTTTTAAAAAGATTTCTTCGTGTCTTCATTGACTTCTTCGGAATTTATTACATCATCAATAATGTTTTTATTCAATTAAAAATTAAAAATAACAATAATATTATTATTAAATTTATATTATATGTACTATTTAATAGGAGTGTTTTTCTTGAAAAAAATCATTCAAATTTTGAATTCCTAATAAATGTCTCATTTTTTTTTAATTTCTTAAGACATAATCAAACATTTCAAATTTATCTCCTCTTTCAAAAAGTTATGACAGCACAATTTATTTTTGAGATACGCCAAGCTAGCGGTATACAAACTTAAATCTAATAAAAATCTCTACCAAAAAATGACTATAAAATGTTTACCTTAGACCATACTCTCAGAACTGTGGTTGCGTAACTTAATAAAATGAATGCCAGTTCATGAAGATGCAAACTATCTGATCATTCACACCATAATCGAATTATTCCACGATTAAAATTCTTGAAGAAAATTGAAGACGTCAACCTATGGTTTTTTCTCTATCCAATAATATTTATTAACATTTATTCATGGCTCACCATGACGACTAATGAAATAAATCAAAGAAATAAAAATCTTGATTTTTCTCCAAAACTATTTTGGGCGACTTATTATTTAAAATATTTTTTTGTTAAAATCAGGAAAAAGAAAAATACCGCAAAAATTTACTTAAATGGATGAGTATGAATTCTAATCAGAACGTTTTTTCTCCTTCACGCCTTTAGTGCTTGTCATCTAAGCTCAGCATTTTTTTAGACTGGGAAAATATAATATTTATCGAGGAGTTACCGAATAAGTCAAATTTATTTTAAAAAATTCAAAATCTTCAAAGATCAAGATGTTTTTCCTGGTGTACTTTCTTTCAACGAGTATTTTCTCAAGAAAATAAATTCGAGCGGTCACAGTTTCGAAATTAGTATGGATCGTAGGAGAACATGCATAAATTATAGGTGACAACATTTACATAAATATAAGTGAAGAATTAGTAAGCAAATGTCCTAAAATTAAACAAAACATTGGCAAAAAATATTTTGATCTAATTTTTGTTTTATTCCACATTTTTATTGAATTTAAATTTTGTAGGTCGTCACAAAAATTTTTAAAGTGGTTGCGCAAAAATGATGTAATCATCAATAGGTTAATCAATATTTTTCTAAGAACACCCGAAATTTGGTCGTTCATTTAAATACACACCTCTTTCAGTAGTAAAATTTGCCATTTGAAAACAAATAATTTTTTGTGATAATAATTTTTAATGCAATTATTGCCTTCTTTTATTGCCTATATTTCTTGGATTTCTTAGTCATTAGAGATCTAGATATAAATATATTTCTCTATATAAATATAGCGAAAAGAAGTGTCCGTTTCTTTAGAAAACTTGTCTGGCTACATTGTATTATGCAAACATATGATTTCTAGTGTAGGTAAACATCCTATAAACCGTATACGGTAATTTGATTCCCTGGTAATTTGACCTCCGGTAATTTGATTTTCCGGTAATTTGATCCCCCGGTAATTTCACCCACGGTAATTTTATCCCCGGTAGTTTAAATTGTACGTAAAAGGTAGATCTATGGGAAGACATGAATCTGTCAATAGGTTAGTGTTAGTTTATGTTATTTATTTAACAAAACTGTACAATTACTGAAAACCAATTTACCAGGAGATCAAATTACTGGAAGTGAAATTACCAGGAGCGAAATTACCGGAGGTCAAATTACCAGGGGATCAAATAACCGGGGACCAAATTACCGGGGGTGAAATTACCAAGGGATCAAATTATCGGAGGACCAAATTATCAGGAACCAAATAACCTAAGTACCCTATAAACATCTTTAATTTTATAATCCTGGATTGCTAATCTTTAGGAAAGAAAAATCAAATACATATTTATTATAAATAACAATCTACAAATTTCAAAACAGATACCGAGCATCCTATAGTATCCTATAATATCCTATATTAACAATGAAATTTGTACTTTTCGAAGAACTTCTTTAAAATAAAAATTACTTTTAGGTCAATGCTTATCCGACATTTTTTATTAAAAATTGCATTCTCTTCATTTTTAATTATTTACATTTTTCTATTTTGTCGCACCGTTACTCACTAGAAATCAGTGCCTTTCGACAGTGAAAATTCAGCGACTTAGTGACTTATAAAATCTGTAAAAATTTTAATAAATTTAACATTACGTTTATTTTAAAGATAAAAAAATTTAAATAAATATTTTTAAGTTACTGTATCTCGGAAAATGTGCGAGGAAATTGAAAAATGAATATAAACATAAATAAAGCAAATAAAATTTTCAACAAAAAATGTCTGATAAGTATTGCTGTAAAAGCGATTTTTATTTGAGAATAAAAAATCGAAATCATTAATCTTCCAGTAAGCCGGTTTAAAATTTATTATTTTTATTTGCTCAGTTATTATTCAATGATGATTCTTAATAAGTCCCTGTACGTCTGATAATTTTTTGAATTGTGTGTTGTAAAAGAACGCATATATTTATAGATAAATTAAATTACGATTACTTCTTCTCTATATAATCTCATGTTTTCGTCAATTTAATGTAAATATGTTCTACCAGAAAGTGCTTAATGAATGTAGCATCATTTTCATCTCGCCAAATTTATTGTAGCTTTAATTTCTGTACAACACTTACTTGTCGACGAGTTTTACGATGGATTCTTCTCTTATGAGATAATTAAAAAAAAATTTATATAGCAATATTTGGAATCAAGCATCAATGTTCTGCATTAAAATCACTTGGATTAGATACCTCCAAAGACAGTGAACTTCTGACACACAGGCAAAATAAAGATTTTATAATATTAAAAATATGTACCTATAAGATATGATGCATTCTGTTGTAACAAATGTATTGAAATGATATATCTCGTAGAGATTTTTCAATTACTTATTTTGCCTCGGGTTTGCCCTGGATTGCGGACACCTTGAATAACTTTCAAGGGAAGGATTCTAAGCGTCTTAAAAAATAATGAAATAAAATATTTCTTGTTCAAATAAATAATAAATTGTTCTCCAAAAATTAATTATTAAATGGCACGTAATTTAAATTCGATCGTACAAATATAATTTTAAATTTTCCAATTCCAAATACAAATCGAATTTATAATTTTAACTACTCTTTCCAAATTAAGTAAACCAATAAAATGACTATTACTCGGTAGCAACTTATCAAAAATTCCAAAAATCCAAAATTTCAAAAATAATTACGCAATAATGCGAACGCATCAAATTCACTTTATTTAAATTAAAAATTACTCACAATTTCAAAAATAAATTTCACAAAAGCCAAAAATTAACGAGCCAAAAGTCGCACCGCCTACTCTTGCGGCGACTTGTGGCAAAAAAGCTTCGTCTCTCCGTCAATTCACCCCCACCTCTCTAATTTACAATGTTACCACTTAAAGTTCATAAAATCAAATTTTCTATCAAAATGTACCGGGTGAGAGCGAATCACTTTAAAACGACAGTATATACCGGACATGCTCTTGAAGCTATTTTACAGTACGCTACATTAAAAAGAATTTCATTTTAAGGTATCTTTGATACTAGAATATAGAAAGTAAAAAAATTTTCACAACCCATAACAATGAATGTTATGAGTTCTTTATTTATCAAGGTTTATTTTAATTTTATTTGTATTTTGACTTTAGGGAAGCGTAAATAGTGATTGCTTAAGCTGTAAACAAAATTCTGACAACCAGGAACCGTTCTATCTTCATCCACCATTGAGCGCTCGTAGTTTAGAAGTTCCACATGCACCTCAAGACGGTCTATATGTGAATCCAATGAACAATCATAGAAATAGGTAATTGTATCACATAGAACTTGGATGTATAAAATTAATACTATATTTTTATTTTTAGTATTTCCAGTAGTTCTGAAAGTAGCTTAGGTGACAGCGTCAGTGGAGATTCATTTTATCTTCATAATCCTCAAGAAGTTGTATACAACCGTGTTAAGGATCTGTTTGATACAAGATCCAGCTCGAGACAAACTAATAATGGTCCTCAACCTCTCTCAGCCCTCACTGGTAAGTTATTTCATTGTACACTTTAGAGAAGTGTTCTAAAATGACATACTATTGTGCAAAAATTCATATTTTTCATGTCGTTTTGTCGTTTTAAAATCAATAGTAATGTCGTTTCCGCATCTTTTTTGCAATAGTTTTACAATAAATGTGCTAATCATATCTTTACAGTTATTACCTATAATTTGCCTACATAATTTTATTAGCAATTTTAACGCGGAGAAAATATAACTACTACATAATGTACAATAAAATAATGAACTGCACTTACCAATTAACATAAAATCATTTAGTGTTATTAGCGAGAAGAAAGTGATTTTGCACGCATATTTAAATGCAGATATTTTTCTAATTTTTTACCAAAAGCTAATATGTCATTTTATATTGACCATGTCAGAAAAATAATTCAATGATACTTTCAAATTTACGAAAGATAAAAATATTATTAACAATTTTGAAAAAAAGCTAGTTACAAAAAAATAAAATCCTGCAAAATAGAAAAATTGTTTTGAACGGCAATTAAAAAAAGTATGATTACTTTTGAAACTGTCTGTATATATTATATTATGTTAGAAATATGCATAATTCGATAAAAGGCAAAATGCATTTAATTAGAGTAACTTTTCTTTATGCAAATGTTTAATTATTTTATTACGATACAATCAATATTGGTTTCGGTCTTTTATTACTATAATTATAGTGCAAAAGATTAACAGCCTGCATCGAATTGTCATAAAATTTCTCAAAACCAACGTGATAACTTAGCATAGGCATCATAGAAAGTCAGTATGTAATTTAATACTTAGTAGTTCAGAAGTGCGAAATGTTATATTTACTTATTTATGTGATTGGTTATTTAGTGATACTAAAATGTGTGATTAAATTTGCAGTAAAAGTTGAAGTTCACTCCAGCAGTAGTGGAGCAGGGTCCGATGAGAATCTGTCGTCTTCGGAAATGTCCGAAAGGTCTGGAGATCATGATCACGATTACGAAGATATTTACTTGGTACATGATGAAGCGCCCGTTAAAGCAAAAGAGAGAAACAATAACATTAGATCGCGATCTAGAGATTCCGGTTCTCATAGTCGATCCGGATCGGCTAGTTCATCAAATTCTGCTTGTAATGTGATTGTGAAATTGACACACTCAAAAGATTCTAACAAAAACAACAGAAATGAGAATATCAAAACAAACGAGTTCCTTCCAAAACCCCAAAAGTATGAAAAAGTAGGAAAGAAGAACATGCAAAAGGATTCACCTGAAAGTGGTTTATCGTCGACACAATCCACCTTAAGTTCGGAAGAAGGATTTGAAAAAACCAAGTTGGGTGCCAGATATTCTCTACCTCCAAAGAGCAATATCAGCACTAATAACAATCGAATACTTAAAAGAATTACTTCTGTTCCTGGGGATTTGAGTACTTCTCCACCACCGCCACCTCCACCATTGCCATCCACAACGTCGTGTTCTTCTATTGAGCAAGAAAAGACTGGTGCTGAAATAGTGGAAATTGTTGAAGAACCGACTTTAAAACCATCTGAAATCGCTAAAGGATTATGTAGGACCATTTCGGCCTTATGTAAGTACCAAGATGGATTAATTATGTTAAATCTTTATCTTTCTTTTGCATGATTCTTGTTTACTACACTTATCGGGTTTTTAAATCAGTTTCACAATTAAGTAATATATAAAGAATTCTTGGATACCAAAAGTAATAAAAATCGTATTATTCCTTAGATTGATTTGGTCCTTACAACTAAGAACTTACTGATTTAGTCGAATTTGAACTGATTTCTGTTTTTCCTCCAAATATAATATTTTTGTATAGTTTTGTAATGTTTAGTTTAAAGCAAACAGGATACTGCATGATGTATTTTATGCATACATAACAATACCATTATCATGGTTATAAAAAATTTAATACATCTGGTTTCTACACTTTTACTTTTATGAGTATTATAGCTAGGCAAGTTAGTATCAAATTGACTAATTCACTAAATTAACAAGCTAAAATAAACTTAATAATATTGCAAATAGCATAATCTTCTGGAATTTTAAATTATCAAAAACTGGAGTAAACATTTCTAAACTAAAAATATATATTTTAATTTTGCCTGATGATGCCGTAGAATAACAAAAACGTCCGTAAAATTATGTGTTCTATATTTTATATTTTAAATTTTATGCATTTTAGTGAAAAAGTGCACCATGAAAAGCACTTGGTGCATTTTTAATGGAGGTGATTTTTAAACAAAGATGCGGTTTCATACTATAATACATAAACCACAAATCAATTAATTTAGCAAACGTACGATTGCTGCTTTGTTTCAATATTTTTTTTTATTTATTGTTAATCTATTTAACTGATTTATTACTATAGCTATTTAAAGCTGTTTGAAACGCTATTTTATTATTTTTTCGCATTTTGACTAATAATGTGCTGTTTTATTAAATTCAAAATCATTTAATAAAGTGGCACTTTAGCACATAGATATGTCACTTTATTGTATAGTAATGTCACTGTCAATAAAAAACTATTGGATAGAAGATTGTTTATTTAAATATTGGAATCATTGTTATACATTTATGTATATTAAAAGTACAAAATTATTATTTAAACTAGAAAACTTAACAATCTCACTTTTATAATTAATATTATGTTACTTACACAAAATTCGAATCAAAAAATAAAAATTAACTGTTGTTATGTAAATAAATAAAGCCGTGTCTGGTTACTAGATTACGAAAATTTTACACAAATATCTATTTAGAAACTTTTTGAATTAGCAATAACTCAAGAACGGCGCTAGATATCGAAAAACTGAGTAAAAAATTGGCCCCCCTCGCCTCGTACTCACCCCCCGTGAATTATCGGTAGGAAAGCATACGAAAAAATTTAGACCGATCGCGCGCAAAAAAAGTTTACTCATAAACGTCTAAATTCATATTTTAGATTAGATTTTCACAAAATACGAAAAAATTGTATAAACAAACCTCGTAAGAAAAGTAGTTTTACTAAACTCATATAGCTTTTAAGTTACTCGCTCGCTGTGCTCGCTCATACTTAAAAGCTATATTCGTTTAGTAAAACTTAACTTTTCTAAACTTGTTGTTTAATATACTATTATCACTTCAAGCCAATTATTATACTAATTTATGTCATAATATTTTATTACCTACTACTAATTTGATTATATAAGAATTAAAAACTATGAAAGAGTTTTAAATATTTTTATTTAATTAAAATCTATATAATTATAATTTTAATATTTTTAATAATAAATTAATATTTAATTTAAAATATTATTTTAAAAAATGTAATTATTATTTTTAATAAATTGACTAATAGGCGTGTAATCATCATTTTATATATTTTATGAGGCAGTAAAAATTGATAAATTATTCAATTTTCTATTTATTTTGCATATTTTATGCATTCAATTCATATTTCTGATTAGCCAATGGCAGAAAATAAAGATTACAACATTTGGAACCCAAAAATATGCATAACTAAATTTTTAAGATTTTGAAAATTTTTTAAAATCATAATAATAATAAATTATTATAGGTATCTACACACACTCTCTCTTATTGAAGTATAAACACTTATAAATCGTTGTTAAAACTGAAAAAATTAAGAAATACAAGCAACATTCTTCTCGAAGCATTCAATTAAATTTTTTCGATCTAAAGCAATTTTAGGTGCCGTTAATCTTTTTTAAATTGCTTCAAAATTTATTCGAAATTAAAAAAAATCCAATTAAGCAATTTAAATAATAAATTCACAGCACTTGACATAACTTCAAAATTCAATTGGGTTTGAAAAATTTCAATTTCAAAAATAAGGATTTTAATGTGAAGAGAGAATGTGGAAAATATTTCGTTACTCTTTTTTTCTTTTATTTTCATATATTTTTTTAATTTATTTATTTTTGAAAATATTGAAGAACAATAAATAATTTATTTTGTTGTTTTCTATTTGTTCCATTTTTAAGACGATTTATAATAATCTATATTTTAATTATACAGGGTGTACTTTTGAAAACGATATACTTTAAATTCTCGTAACTAAATGAAACAAAAAAAAATGAAAAAAAAAACTGAATGACTAAACTAAAACTTACTTTCTCATCTTCACTTACTCAACACGAAAAACTTAATCCAAACCACACCCTGAATTCAGGATATATTATAGATATTTTAAAGTTTTTAAATAAAAATTCACCCTTTTTAAAAAAATACATAATCTTGGTTAAGAAATCATAATGTTGATTTACTATAAAGAAGTCCGTGACAGTATATATTTAATAATTTAGGCATTCAAAATCACGGATAATAATTAACAGGTTAAAATTTGAGTCAATGTCTTCAGCATTTAAACATTTGAAGACTAATAATGTAATTCCAACTAAAAAAAATTTTTTATTTGTATCTGCGGTAAAAATTAAATTCGAGTATTAGGATGTTTTAGACCGCAAGGTTTAGCATTTAGATTTTAGACGTCTAAAATATGAACGTAAAATCGGCAAATATTTAGACCGCAAAGTCATCCACTTAAACATTGCACTGTCGAAAATTGCAATCGACAAAAAATATTAGATAATTTATAATCCAGTAATCTATTCCAAAACATCCGCTTTGAAGGTAGTTTCCACATTATGCAAGTATTGGGAGGTTGTGGCGGCCAACAACCGTCAAAACTAAGTATTTTTGTAAATTTTAAACAAAAAATATTTGATATTTTAGATATAATATATTTTTAAAAAAATTGTTTTTCGAATAAAAATAGTAAAAAGCAGGTCTTGCGCAAAAATGATCTGCTCTAAACGTAAATTGCTTTTCTTTACTTTCTACGTATATAATATACTATTTTATATTCGTCGTTTTTAAAGCAATTTAAATGTAAAATTGCTGTACATTATTTTTACAGTTTTTAAGTTGATTTGAATGATTTAAGGGTATAGTACGTAATCTGTTCCAACAGGTTTTTATAGTTACCACTAAAATTGTTATAAAATTTGAAAAATTGAGCAATGAAACCGAGAATCAATATTAGCTACTTTATTTTTATATTTCGAAATAATCGAAGTTGAAATATCGATTTTCACATAAGAGCCAGTGTTGTATACATTTTATTGACGGTACGTGAACTCTACGTAAATAGTAGTTAAAGTACTTGTACTACCGGTCGTAGTTGCCTTCTAAGAGTGCAACAGTTAACATCATTATCATATTATATAAGTCGTAAGTTAGTTGATCTTTTGCATAATCTTCATATGAGCGCTAAATCAATGAATGATATAAGGGAGCTGCAATACTTTCATGGTGGGTACAAACACATCCTGGATATAACGCACATGACATAATTTTGGATCAAATTTTTCTACTTTTTAATTTTTACTTATTGTAAGATTTTTAAGATTTTATATTGAATTTATTGTAAATTTTAAATATTTTATCCTTGAAAATGGGCCAATAAAACGGTCTAAAACATCAGACCATTTAATTTGTTTATAAAAGATCTAAATCTCAATTAATTTTATTTAGATCATACTGTATATTTATTTTAAATTAAATTTTGTTAATTATAGCAGAATTTAACTTAAAAATAAAGATTCCGTCTTTCAAGTTTTGTCATTTTCGAGTTGGTGTAGCTTCAGGAATATTTTTAACAATTAGAGCAGCTAAGAGATTCACTATCTAACTAAATCCGCTATTTTCTATATCGATATATTTTTTCTATATCTTTTCTATTTTCTACATTATATTTAATCACATTTTTCAATACTTTCGCTCCATACTTTATGGCTAATGTTAATAACAATGATTTTTAATTAACAAAATTACAAAAAAGGCAATTTTGTAGAGCGTAAAGTTTTCTATAAAAATTTGCAGGTGATAAATTTTTATTTTTAATACATGAGGAGTTTAAAAATGAGCCATTCTATATTCACTACATTCGAAGTTTTAATTTTATAATATAATGACAATATGGCTGCATTAAATTGAATAGCTGAAACAATTTTTGGCGTTTGCTGATACCTTAAGTAATTCTTCTAGCCCAAAAAATTTTTTTATTTATATTTTCGATAAACATTTAAATAAAAAATATAACTCGTAAAATATACTAATGATTCAATCAATGAATAAACATTCGATCTTTTTATTTTTTATCGTGTAGCAGTAAAAAATCATAAAATACTGCCTACATCGATTAAACTATCGATATGAATCTAAACATGTTTATGAATCAATTTGTACGCCTATGCACTGCCTTGTATTTTTACAGAGTCAAACGATTGACTCTGCGATGAAAAGTAAAAAGCTGAAACTTTTAAAGAATAGAATGATAAAAAATCACAAAAAATCGGAATTTTTTTCTACAAGTATTTTATGAGTTATGTTAAAAATACGATAAACTTTTTTGTCTACTTTTCAAAAATCTACTTTTTTGTAGAACAACAAGAAGAATTATTTTAAGTTGTCGAATAAGCTGTGAATTTTTTCAGCTGATCCTTGCAATTATTTATATATATTTATAGTAATACGATACAAAATATTGTAACATATCCAAACGTCCTTAATGACCCAAAAAAATTTTTGTAGATAATTTTACGCTCTATAAAATTGTCTATTTTCAATTTGGCTCTATCTTAAATAATTTTTTCAAAAGAAGCGTTGGAAGAGTTCGCGACATAAATCTTGGTCAAATGTTTCTCATTTTTAATTGCTTATTCAAAAAATGTACAAAATCTTTTCCCATAAAATCGGCAAAATTTTTTCACATTGCAATTATCAACTTAATTTCTCATTGCTGCATATACTATAAGAAATCTTTAATTTTACAAGTCTATAAAAGACATTTTAGCTAAAATAAAATTCAGTCAAGCGAAACATAAAAAAAATATTAACTACAATGCTAGAAAGTTGTGCAAAAACGGCAAATAGTGCCTCATAATGCAGTATGAAATGTAATAATATAATGCAACAAAAACAGTGAAATTGCAGTAAAAACGACATAATACATATAATAAAACTTTCCAAATGAATATTCTTTGGTGATCATATTAATTAATTATTTATATATTAATAAAAAATAATTTTTGTAAAATCATAAAGATATCAAATATTTATGAAATAACTCACTTTTAGTTGATTTTTAGCATTTCTTCTATCATTAATATTTCGTAAAAGTCTAAAAAAATCCCGAAATAATTCGGGATTAGGTTCTAATTCTAATTTCCGCAATTCGATTTTCTTGCTTCTACACCAAATTATGTACTATTCACAATCCTCAATTATTCAGATCAATATATTCCTATATTTTCCAAAACAGGATTTGAACCTAGAAAAATTATAAAATTTTTATCAAGTTCTCACATCAGTGGTATATCAGAATTATGGTTTATTGTTAAAATTACAATTGACAAAAATTTTACGCTTTTATGTATAATATTACCCATGAATATTAATAACTTTAAAACAGGTCATTCTAGTTAAAAAAAAATTAAATAAAATATGTAATTTATCTTATTTCCTTAAATTTTTATTACTTTTACCATATCGAAAGTTTGAGATTAATTTAATATAAAAATATGAAAAAATCTTCTCTTTTTACTTTCTCGTGTTCGAACTTGAAATGTGTCACAGTGTAGATTATTTTTGGAACGCTGTTGAGCGATACCTTTAATATTAAATTATATGTATTAATAATTATTATAATTTTGCAAAGATAGATATTTGGTCATGGAAAAGATATGGAGCAAACTACATACATAACATTAAGTTAAACATGCCCCAGTAAAGATGTGGGGCAAAATACAAGTTTATCTTAAATAATTTTTTAGGTACATTATATTGTCTAATTTTAACTTATTATAAGTATACTAATTGACGTTGTACCTTGAAACAAAGTTTCGATCCACCTTCTTGATGTACTAAAGTAACGAAGCGCCATTAATATAAAAGTATTTGCTTTATTTCTATTAATTGCATGATAGTGCAAAATTTATTCTGCCTTATCGTTTAATTAATTCAGATTATAGAAAATTTATCATACAAAGTTGGGTGTAATTAGCACATAATCGTATACAGATCGTTTCACTATAACACAAATTAATTAAACCTTAACGCATTCGGTTAATAAAATCAACAATCTGAGTAAGTGTATCATTATTTTGCGCATTGTTTGTATTAATTATGAAAAGGATAGAAAATTGTTCTAAACCGATCCCACTCTTTTTCAGCATCGCGAAGACACAATTCCTCTTCCTGCTCGGACTTAACCATAATTAGTTTGAACACCGACGTCGACGAAAACGGAGAGAGGCATTTGCCAAATTTAGTCAACAAACAACGTGTGCTACCCTTCGTGCCGCCAAGTTTTCCCGGAAGTTCGGACTCGAACAACCTCATCAAACCTTCCGAATATTTAAGAAGCATAAGTGATAAACGTTCTAGTATTTGTTCGATTCGAAGCTGTTCGGAATATGAAGACGCATTAATGTTAACCGAAGAGAAACCGGACGACATTTATTATGAATGTCCTCCACCGCCGCCTCTACCTGCTCCTATTCCAGATTTGTCGCAAGTTAATTTGAAATCAACTCTACCAGAATCGCAATCTGAAAATGTCAAGAAACATCAGCCTCTATCGGCCATCAGCATACAAGATTTAAATTCGGTTCAATTGAGAAGAACTGATAAAATGATTGCTACCAAAACTGTGTCTGCTCCGACCAGAAGTGTCAGCCTGCAGTGTTTACCAAGTGAATCGTTTATTTCTCAAAAAACGGATTTGATAGCCGAACTCAAAATGTCCAAGGATATCTACGGCATTAAAAAAATGAAAATCGAAAAGGCTAAAGTTGAAGAAAAGCAAGAGAAGGAAATTTATTCCGAAATCAGTAAGCAGTTTACCATAACCCAGTTTGTTGAAAAAGTAGGTGATATTTTTTAAATTTTGACTATAAAATTAACCGCTATTTTTTGTTCAGATACCCGATAAAGATAACACCGGCAATGTAATTCCTGCTTGGAAGAGACAAATGTTAGCTAAGAAAGCAGCAGAAAAAGCACGAAAAGAATTGGAAGAACAATTATTACGCGAAGCTGAAGAAAAGCGATTGCAAGCCATACCGCAATGGAAGAGACAATTAATTGCTAAAAAAGAAGAAGCAGAAAATAAAATTAGGTAGGTAAATTATTATTATTCGCATTTTAATTATCGAGTTCCGCTTGTTAACTCTTGCAATTGTAAATAAGTGAAAGTAGATAATCTAATTAAAATTCACCTGCATATAAAATCTTGCTAAATTTATTTTCTAATTCACTGCAATCAATTTTTATTTTATTTTTTATAGATCCACTATTTACACTCCAAAATTAGTAGATGATACAAAGTCTGCAAAAATTGTTCACGATGCTCACGAGTGCATAAGACAGTTTCAACAACAACAAGATGATAAGAATAAGTGTAACGAAGACATGAACAACAATAATACTATGGAAACACAAAAAGAAGAAAGCATTCCCGATATCATAATATCGTCTACTAATAAGAATGAAGAATATGCTGACGAAGAACCCGCTATCATACCATGGAGAGCACAGTTAAGAAAAACCAATAGTAAATTAAATCTTCTCGAGTAAAACATTACAATTTTATTGTAAATATGTATTCAAGTCAATTTGAGCGATCTTTTAATGGCTTTGTATCTGCAGCAGTTTGGGGGTTTCGAAATCGTCAGACGCACACGCAGGCTAGTTTTATCCTAGTACGCCCGACAGGTTCAAATGGTTTCAAACTGTTGCAAAAACAAAACTATTATTCTATGTTATAATGGTGCTCCTGCAATATTGTTGATATTTGTTAAGTAGACTGTTGATATTAAATGTTTTTTAATATTTAATAAGCTTAATAATTAAGTTGTGAATATTGTTTGACCGTATGAATGCATAAAATTTAGTTAAAATAACCGTTAAATTATTTATTTGTTTTTGTAACTTCTTAAGCATACGAAAATACATCGTAATAGCAAAATTTTCTATAAAAAATTCTGCGTCTATAATTTTTATGAATGCTGGTGAATTGTATTAAAATGTCCATATTTCCTAATTTTTAACAACATTATAATATGTAGTATACATTTCAAAGCTCCGCGATGAGGGGGCAATAGAAAGTTCGGAAGGGGACAAGTCTTCTACATTAAATTTAATATTCAAACTTAATTTTACAAACCGACTTTAGTTAAAAATATTCCAGCAATTAAAATTTTCTAATAAATTTTTACAGTTTCATGAACTCTTCGATTAATCTAGTTGACCCTTCATCGCGACTACCGTAACGTAAAATAGTATTTAATACATATCAAGTTTGAGTAAAATAGCAGGTCTAAAGTAGCATTTTTGCTATTTATCAATTTTTTAATATTAATGTTATACTTTTTTTTTTAGTTACGATAAACTTTTATTTTAATAATGCAAATAAGATAAACACTATACAATTAAATTACCCTTTCTTTATGAATTATTTAAGTTAAAATTTTACTAAAAATATAACTTAAATATTCAGAATTTAATACTCTCAACACCAAGCGGGCAATTTAATTTAAATATAGCCAGCCCCCTATTAATAATTTTAAAATTTGAGCACTTAATGAAAGATTTAAATTTTAAATATTATTTAAAAAAGTTTGTTTGGCCACATTAAACTCAATAAAAAAATTCCAAATTCGTCACTTTTGTCTGTTGTCCACTAACATTCTATCTAGTCAATTACATTGCGCTTTGGTGTTAAATTTACTAATTACATACATATTATTACAATTTTATTTTTTTAATTAAATATGCTTTGAATTATTTAATCAGTTGTAATTTCTTGTTTATTGAATAATTAACATAAATATTATAATTTTTCAAAGTTTCTTATCCAAATTAAATTTATTTGCTTAGTTTACCTATATTGCGACAAATTTTGTCTCCAATAATACTAATAATAACTATGTATATTTTTGGAAATAAAATTTGTGTTGTGGAAATTTGCTTCAAGTATTGTATCAATTGCATAACTTCTAGTACTTTAGGCGTTATACCTATAGATATAAGTATATTATGTATATGTGCAATCCACTTATTTTCTGTATATAGCTACATTATGTAAATTTTATTATCAAGTATTATTAAATAAACGTTAAATAAAATTTTGTTTTATTATTGTTTTAGTATTGTTGCCGATGTTATTACACAAAGCAGCTAACTTAATCCATTTGAAGCACAGCGTCGAGAGCCTGGGTTTGAAAACATTCGTAGATTGTTAACAGAAGAATAAATTGACATTGCTTATTAAATTTACTAGTAAGAAATGTATATAAAACAATATCAAAAACTTTTGGCTAGAATTTAGTAACTATCCAAATTGCATTAAAAAATGTTTTCAATCTTTAGACTTTTGGTTTTTAGATATATATCTATTTTACCAAACAGAGTCAATTACATGATAAATATGATTGCTTGGCAATGGCAAACAAAAAAAATTCACAGCGGAGAAAATCCTCACTTATACTGATTGCGTAACAGCTACCGTTAGTTCGAGTTGGATCCACCATTATTCAATAGAAAAAAAATCTAATAAATAACTCTTTTAAGTGGATAGTGTGGTAGTTAATAGTATTTATTGTTAAAATAAACAAACTAAACAAAATGTTAAAAATAATAAATTTTAACTGTTAAGTAAAGAATACATACTTACATAGAAAAATAATATTTAAAAAATAATAAAAAAGATAATAATTTACATTTAACAGGCTTGAACTTGTTAAATGTAAATTTTTAAATTTATTGGTTTTTTAATTTTAATTTTTTAATTTGTTTGGTATATATTTTGTTGCTTCTCATTATTTTATCGTTTTTCTTATGTTATATACGACTGAAGATTGGAAATAATCGTGAAATAAAGGCCTTTATATCGTATTACAAAGTTTTTATTTTAAAAAATTTTTATAAAATTTTTATAACGTAATTTTTTTCAAAAATTCTTAATCAATATTTAAACATTATTTGTCATTTTTCATTCTTTTCTTTTTCTTGTTTATTCAAATATTCTAAGTGCAAACCTGCTAAATGTAAATTATTGTCTTTTTTATTGTTTTTTAAATATTATTTTTCTAAGTATTCTTAACTTAACATTTAAAATTCATTATTTTTAACATTTTGTTTAGTTTGTTTATTTAACCATTATTCAAACAAAAATTGGGAACTGTCACTATTTCCATTCCAAGATTTGAACGTATTGCTATTGACTATTGGAAAGTGGGCACTTTTCTAAGCATACTAGATCAAAAATTTTGTTGGATTGATTATAAGCTAGTTTTCGAAAAAATCGAATTTTAAAAATCAAAATTTTACATGTATTTTAGATATATGTTTTAACATGGATCTACAATAGGCCGTGGTTGGGTTAGCCAAAAAAACAGACCCTTTGGACGCCCTTGGCGCCTTCTGGGCCTGTTTTTTGTCTAGCACATAACAATTTTTAAAATATCTCTGTAGAATGACAGAACTCGCCAACGGTGGAACTCGAAGCCATATAGAAGTCGTCCGAGTGTCGACCGCAACTAGCGTAGCAGAATGGCGATGCGAAGCGTTTAGCGCCGTAGGCGCTTTAATCTTCTTCATCTGGTGAGTGAGTAACGGGCGTTGGAGATCTTGGATCAAAATATACGCTAGCGCGGGTTGGCCGCGTCGATCTGAATGGTGATCGACCGCAACTTTTTTTTACATTTAAAACTCTTTATTGAATCTAATATTTACAGTTTTGTTACTAGAGAGTAACAGGTTGGTAACATGGTTTGTTTACATTATATCTGCGCCTATTGCAACTTAATTTATCAGATAGGTTTGAATTGATGTGTTTTTTAACTTGATGGGTGATTTTAAATTATGGGTATAACTGGGGAAAAATGAGTGCAAAAACCCAGATCGACCGCAACTGACAGCAACATTAAGAGTATATCAAAGCACACGTACAGTCAACAGAAATAAGAGCGAGGATTCACCGTGCGAGTTACCGTCACGCGGTAAATAGAATCGGGGTGTATCGTATTTATTACATCTCCCTGCTTTTAGCAACTTTAAAATGCCGTTATTCCGACAGCTCAGAAAATTGTCCTCTTTCCAATGGTCAATAGAAAAAAGTTCAAATCTTGGTATGGAAATAATGACAGTAACCCAAAAATATTTTAAAAAAGATAAATAATAATATTCTTTCTCATTGCGAGATTTTCTATCGACTGCCAAGATCATTAAGTTAGTATAGCTTTGAAAATGGCTGAATATAAAAAGTGGTTTAATTCCTTAATTAAGGGTTGATGGAATACATTTTCAATTTCATTAATAAAATGTGCTAGGTATTTTTGTATGTTATTGTTTATTAACCCTTTTATACACAGCGCCCTGTGGAGAGGACTTCAAAAAATCTAAAAAGTTCACATGGTGAGTTTTAAAATTTTCCTACAACCCTTTCATATTGAGCGTCTGAGAAAGAGTTAATAAAATACTTTCGCCAAACTGAACACCCTAGATATTTTAAAGAAATTCAAGAAAATAATCAAAATAAACAAATTCTTCGGGGTTCTCAAGAAAGAAATTTTTTCGTAGAACTTAGCAAGTTCCGCATTTCTAACGATTCCAAGAAAATAATTAAAATAAACAAATTCTTCGGAGTTCTCAAGAAATGAATTTTTTTGTAGAACTTCCGCATTTTTAGCGTTTACAAGAAAATAAACAAATTCTTCGGGGTTCTCAAAAAAAGAATTTTTTAGTAGAACTTAAGAGGTTCCGCATTTTTAATGATTCCAAGGAAATAATCAATATAAACAAATTCTTTAGTTTTTAAATCTTAACCCTTTCAGACACAGAGTCCTGTAGAGAGGACTTCAAAAAATCAAACAAGTTCATATTTCGTGTCTGAAAGGGTTAATACTATTTAACTCTATAGGTTCAGAATTTTCAATTTATTTATTAATTGCTCTGAGCAATCAATATGAATCCTGAATCAGTTAACTAATGAATTAATTAAAAAAAAAACTAGTACTACACAAAAATATAAAATATGAAGTTTCACATCTTCCAAAGTGATGAATCCTTTTTATATTTGTTGCTCTAAAAAGTGTGAGTGCAGTTGTTTGTTTTTCGTAAATATTGATATGGTTAATTTTTTTAATATTGAAGGGTGGTGCCGATCTCTGAACCATCCACTCCAGGCTACGCCACTGTGTTTGAATAATTCAGTGATTTTCATAGAAGAAATAGAGGATTTACTTTTTATACATAAATATAAATTTTATGTTAATAAGAGTATTATTTTGAGAAAGTTCCCCCCAAATGTGTCTAGCACTGAATTTTTATCTGCTTATTATTAATCCCGGGTGTTAACTAAAGATCTCACTACAAAATGCAGACAACCAAAACACCAAATATCCGAAAAAATGCGTCTTATGTACTAGCTGATTCGAGAATCAAACCCAAGATTTTTCAATAATTGTAACTGGCAACAAACTGTACTCTTCAAGCGATGAGGTCTCATATTATATTTCAAATACTTCGATAAAAATACTGTACTATTGCCAAATGGGGTAGGTATGCATGATACATAGACGTGCATCTATATCAAATTTCAAAGCTTTTTGTTCATCTGAAAGTGATTGAAAATTTGATTTAAAAAAAATATACAATGAAAGTTTAATAAAATCCTTTAATAAAAAGGATCTTAATAATAGGAACAACATAGGGCTTTCGATGCTTACAATTTGAAAAAGGCACAAAAATTAGACCAACGATGATAATTCATAGAATAAAAAGCATTAAATATTGCTTGCTCGTGATTTCATTTTAAAAATATGGAACTGTTTTAAGGATATGGATTTGTTTTTGCTCTTGCAATAATCATTAAAATGAAACCAAAATTATATAAACGCTTTTTTATTCTATAAATAAGATGTGGAACAATTTTGTACAACTTTAACAAATACTTTTTATTGTAATTATATCGAAAAGAAATAAATACATAGAAATTATTGAATTAAAGAATGTATAACACATTACAGATGTTTAAATTAATTAATTATTCAGAATTTTATCACTAAATACATTAATTTTTAAATTTATCAAATAATATTCTTTGAAAATTAAGTTTATTAGATGTAAACTTACAATCTAAATATGTATTATGTACAAAAGTAATTTAATCTACTTATACAAATGTTTATAAAATTAATAAATAATACAATTTACAAACATTTTTTCTTTAACTTAATGAAATTACAAAAAAAACTTGTGACATCTTTATACAAGTTATTATATACATTATAGATACATCTTTATTATTTTATTCAGCTTTCGGTTCATCTATAAAATAATCAGAATTGTACCTTATTAGTTTACTGCTCGAAATAAGGTACCGAAGAATGAGTAAATAATAATTGGAGCACAATTATTATTATTATCATCATCATCTAAATCAAATCCTTATTAAAGCACAAATTAATTATGAAATAATAAATAACTTTAATTAAACTAAAAACTTAACTAACATTTTAACAATTTAAATATATATATATATAACAATAACTATACAAAACAATCAAATAACGAAATGTACTACGTAAATATTTTCAGAAAAATGTGCCAAAATAACAGTAAATTGAATTTTAACATGCAGCGAACGCAAAACTAAGTTATCACAATTGGTTCATAGTTGGTTTAATAAGTAAAATGTAATTCATTGTTATTTCAAGTAAATGTTTTGTATAGTTACTTGTACATATTATTTTTGAAATGAACATGAACATCTATTGAATTTTACCAAAAATGTTTACATTACTTCTTATGTCTAAAAGAGTTGTTAATATGGACACAATATCACTGTGTTTTAAGCTGATTGGTTTTTTATGAATATTATTGTAAGCACTTAATAAACTTCTAAACTATGAATTCAATAATTAAAGTTAATATATTTGGCATTGATCTTGTTGTTGCAGAACTTCAATTACCATGTCTTCACTTCAAGCAAGTACAATAACATAACCGATTTAATTTAAATATTAATAAAATCTAACAAAAAGAATTGTTTTGGTATGACCACATGAATAAATTATGAATATTATGCCGACTATTTAAATTATTTTAAACAATCATTTTAATTGTTCATAGTTTTGGAATTGTAGGTTAAATTAGATTTACATATCTAAACAATTTTTTTTATTTTGTGTAACTGCTTTAATTAATAAAAGAATATTTGGTGATTTAGAAATTTGAAGAGTATAATTTTGAAAATATAACTTCTTAAAACATCTGTTGTAAAGACAGAACCCGTAAAATTGCGTTTATAACATTTCAAAACAAAACTTTGATTCGTTAAATACGTTCGTTCTGCTATTTCAGTAAAAATAAAAACAAGATAAAAAATGATGACTTTAAAATATTTAAAACTCAATAATAAATTTAGTTTATAGTTCACGGCTTTCAAAATATTGATCACCTGGTGGTAGTAATGTTTTTTAACGACTGTCTATCTCACATATATCGAGATCTTTTATGATGTGTTGGACTACTCATTGTTACATCTGATGGACTAGCAGGCCGTTTACAATGTCTTGCTATTTCTCCTGTTATAAATGTGCACAGATCGGTACCTCTAGGTCGACGAGATAAAGGCGATCTCGAAAGTGCATCTGTAAATGTATGTAAGCCAGCAGCATCGGTACCCAGTGACTCGGGAGGCGCCACCCCTGGTGGAGGAGATATGTTTCTAGGTCGCGGCGATGCTCTAATAATTAAAAAAAAATTATTTAAAAAACAGTACAACATTGAAAGACATTTTCAAAAACAATAAAAAAAAAAGAAAATTTTAAAGTTCATAATGTAAATGTCTACTATAGTAGGTGTCCATTTATTAGCCAATTAGAAAAACAATTTCTTTAGGCATAATTCTACCTACATATAAAAATAAGTGTTTCGTGTTAAGGATGGCTAAATACCAACCATACCGGCTAGTTTATAATAATTTAAAAATACTTCAGTTCATACAATAATAACGTGAAGTTTTTATATTTTGAGTAAAACGTCATGATCACTATGTTTCTAGCTGTTTAACATTTTTTTGCAACACTGTAACTTTAATGTTTTGTTTCACTATTTTATACTCAGATTTCTCTATTTTATACTCAGAAAAGAAAAAATTTTTTTAGTAGGGATAACAATAGAAATTAATAAAGATGAAAAGTATACATCGTTTATTGGTATTTCAACTTGATAGAAAATTTTATTTCACTTTATTTTTACAAAAATTACTATGTAAAAAATCACGTGATCACACTAAGAAAAAAAAGTTGCTCCACGGTCGGCATCATATCTGCAGTAAATGTTGATCGATATGAAAATTTAAAAAAATTCTTGTGAAATAAAGCTGTAGTTATAGTCCGTCGAGCCGGAATTTTGAATTATTAAACTATTGCAGTTTATTGTTTAGCAATGTTGTTGAACAATCAATGAACAATAAATTAACTTACTAGTTGTTTTCATAAGTTAAATTTTAAATTTAAATCACAAAATACGACATGTAAAGCTGCATAAGATGCAGATCAATTTGTAATGTATACCGTGGTGTTAGGATTGTCCTAACATCACAATGTATACTGATATGGGTAGCATTCCAACTGATAGCTCGCGTCATTTCATGTTCACAATCATTTGCAGCTACATCGAAGTTAAACAGTGATTTCGAAAGCGTAACGGACTTGTGTTCATTATTACAGTACTTACATATTTGACTGACTGATAAAAGTACTTATAACTCAAAGCAACGCAAGAAGCACGCTTTGAAACCAAAATTGATTATTCTTCAATTATTGAAATAATCTAAAATGTGGTGATTATTCGCATTTTACACTACCGATAGGTGGCGCTGTACTAAAACAATATGTCCGACTTATGCAGTATTGGAAATCGTGTTTTTTAAATCAATTTGGTTTATATTGGTTAATTTTATAATTTAAATGATATTTAATGGTAAATATTGTTGTGTCCGCACTAAGTGATGAAAATGGGTTGCGAACTTAGCAATAAAATGACGGTATTTGCAACTAGAGGAACCACAAAGCAAAACTCTATTTTAACATTTTATTACTAGTGTGTGTTTTATTTTTATATATTCTTAATTTTGATTTCAGTGTTTGTTTAATATTTTATGTTTGTCTAGTTAGTAAGTTTTTTTGTTTCGAATTTGATTTTTTATATTATGTTTGTATTATGACTCACGTGAATGCCGACAACAGCAATATTTTTGAATAATACAAATCTAGAGGTAAAAAAAAAAGAAGACAGTTTAAAAATGGATATCCAAGGCGATAGGAAGAATTAATAAAAAAATAAAGTTAGTCACATAAAGATTTGAAAGCAGTCGGTCGACGAAAGTTTGAAGGCAGTTAGTCAGAAAAAGATTTGTAAAGCGGTCGGTCGACGAAGGTTTGAAGGCAGTTAGTCAGAAAAAAATTTGAAAGCAGTTGGTCGACGAAAGTTTGAAGGCAGTTAGTCAGAAGAAGATTTGTAAAGCGGTCGGTCGACAAAGGTTTGAAGGCAGTTTAGTCAGATATTTAGCAGAGCGGTCGGTGAAGAATAAATTCAAGAAGGAAGATAACAGTGTTTTTGTTTATAGAAAAGCTGGGGTCGGCTATTTGCGTGAGTTTTTTGCTATTGTTAAAATTTTGTTCCTATTTTTTTTATATTTTAACTTTGCAAATAAAAATTATAAAACCGTTATTTTATTGTTTACTTGTAACAATTTTCCACATTCGAGAACCTACGTTATCCCATTGACGAGATAAGAGGCGCGCATAAGGTCGCAGCAATATATAAAAAATAACTTAAAAAAGATTGAAATACACTTAATTCATAATTTATTCAATGTAGGTAACTAACTGTTAAATTTTCTTTTAGAGAAAATGGCTACTGAAAATGCATCATTATTGCTTTCATTAGCAAAAATATTTTATTATTAAGATGCTCTGCCATCTTCTAGATGTATCAATGAGGGAGAAGCAGTTTTAAATGCCAAGCACCAAGCACAAGTGGAATTAAACACCAAGATGCAGATGCTATCGAAATATTTGCTTTGTACTTGCAGACCACTGCTTTAATGAAAAAACCTCATGAAATTCAATGTGCTTTTTTAATAAAGGAGATAATTGAAATCAAAAGTGCATTATGCACTTGCAAAGCTGGAAATTCTGGTCGCTGCAAGCACATTTCTGCAGTATTACCAGTGGCGGATTTAGGGGAGGTCTATAGCCCAGAGTGGCAAAATTCAGGGGCGACAAATTTTTGCAAAAATACCAACACGTTCATGTGAGAAAACCTAATGGATAATTAGACTTATTAGACGGATAAGTACTATTTCAATTAATTGGTTAAAATAAAATAAATAAACTATTTATAAACGTTTTTTTATTATACGTATTATATTTTCCATTTTTGTCGTTTTAATATTGTCAATTCCTGAGAGCTTTATTCTAAACTAAAGGTAAGAACTGTAAGTAGGTTTATTATTATTTTGTACATATTATTTGTTATTGTTTATAACTTATTTTAAGTTATAATCAGTTAATACAGATTTATTCTGATTAGAATAAACTAATAACTTAGAAAGTATAATTTACAATTGAATCGAAAACAGACGACTGACACAAATTTGGTTTCCATCAATTACTAGATTACTAGACTGTAAAAATATTTAATTATTTTTTGAAAACCAACACTGGAAATGGATCATCTGATAGCAAAACCAACGCGGAAATCCAAAAATGTGAACAAACAAAAGACTTGCTTTCAAACGAATTACACCCAACTAGAACACCTCCTAATGAGGTAAAAATTGTAAAAACACATTGAAATAGAAATGCCAGTCAATGAACAGCAGGAAGATGATTTTAATGATTCTAACACTGAGCGTAATCTTAACCTTGCTGAACTGGTCGGCAATAAAGTTTTTTCTAATACAATGCCTCAGCCAAGCTCAACTACTATAGAACACTCTGACAAGTGTATGACAATAAACATTCTAAACTTGATAGCAACGCTATGGTTTATGACCCTATTTTGTGGCCTATCAATAATAACACTTGAGAGCAAACTAGCTTAATCAATAGACAGAAAATAAAACGATCTTACCTAATGTACTCAGAAAGTTCTGGAAAACTTTTATGGGAAGATCTTTTATCTCGATTTAACATCAAGTAAAAACTGCAATTATCTGACAAGGAGATTATATGACCTCCGCATTTTTGTAATTTTTGCCACTTATTGTGCTGGAAGTTCAGCCCTTCAATAACAACTCCCTAAAGCCGTAGGGCCAGAAGGTCAGAAATTTTCGAGAAAATCGACTTTGAAGTATTGTGGAAAGAGTTTGAAGACAAGATGTGAAATAATTAGTAATAAGTTTCGTAGCGTAGCTAAGAACGAGCTAGGCGCTAGGAACCACTAAGTTCACGATTCTATTCCTACCTTTGCTAGTTTTTTTTCCTTTAATTTATCTTATTTTTCTCCAGTGCGTATTCATACGTCATTCAATTATTGTAAAATTGATTAAATTTATGCAAGTAGACTAACAATATTTATGATAAATTAATTTTTTAATTAAAAAAAAAATAAAAAAAGCGTGGGCGGCAAGTTAGCAGTAGCCTCTAGGCGGCAAAAATATAAATCCGCCACTGAATATTATTAGCATCATACCTACTATTTTTGGGTGGAAACGTATGAAAACTTAAAATTTTTGTTTGGCCCGCCCTACTATGAGATCCGTAAACACTACAATTCATATTATTAATTTTATTTTTCAGGATTTTATCTATATTACTTAAAAACACTCAAAGCAAAAAAGACATTGATTACTGCCTATGCTAGTTACCAGTGATTTTTATTAAAAATCATAATTTACAAAACCACTATTCGTATTGAAAAATTATGTGGTGTTTTAATTTCTTAATTATATTTTTACATAATTGTTATTATTATTACAAGTTCTATGTGTTTGTGCATTTATTCCCTTATACTTTCTAAATAACTTTCAGCAATGGAAATAAACAATATATTGGACTTTTTGTTAAAAAATAATTTTAATGCATTATCTTATGAACAAAAGTGTAAATTAAAAACAAATAGACCAACACCCAGCTTTTCATTAGAATCTAAAGAAGGTAAATTTAGAAAAAAATTTCAATGCAAATTTTTGTGGCTTACTCGTTGCGATATGCGAAATAAAATGTTTTGTTTTACTTGCGTAATTTTTGACGAAGAAAAAGAATGAAGTGTTGATGGATTGTTAACAATAAAAATTTTTATAAGAAAGGCAGAAAAACACTATTTTAAAAAATCACTTGAAAAATCAAGAAAAATTTCATGTTTTGGGTCAAGTTAGAATTGAACATGTTCTATCAAAAAGTCGACGAGTTGCTGCCCTAAAACATAGTGAAAAAGCCGGTATAACTAGACGTTTACTAACACGTTTAATCCATGTTGTTTGTTTTTTGGGTAAGCAAAAAATTGATTTTCGTGGACATCCAGAAAATAACGAATTTTTAAATAAAGAGAATTATATTGAATTACTAGAACTACTTGCACAAGAAGAGAAGTTACTTAAGAACATTTTTTGTTATCAATAATATTTAAAAGAACCATTAACCATAACCTTAACCATTTTATTGAAAGGAACATTTAAGATGATACAAAATGATTTAATAGAGTGTAACTTGAGTTTTAAACTCAAGAATTATTCTGTACATTATTTCGATACATAGTTAATAAGTAACTACTGTTATTAGTACTATTTAATACTTCAGACTTCCAGTCTCCCCAAATTACTTACTCACGGATCGCCACTGCTAGTTATCACTAAGGATACTACATGGCGCTTCACATTTTGTAAAACGCGAATACTAATAAGTAATAATTAATTTGGTACACTTCATTCTTATTTTTGGCGGTTCTGCAGCTCTGCAGTTCCTATGGTGGAATTGCCCCTGCCCTAAATATATTCTCATTATGCTTTACAAAACATAATTTTATGCTTTTTATTTTCTTTCCAATAACAGAAAACTGAAGCCGCGCCGAAAGTAATGGTCAGCAGTCTCAAACAAGCACATCTTTTACAAGATAGCATTAGTACATTTATCCTAAGGGGCCATCCATTAATTACGTAAGGGTTTGGGGAGAGGAAGGGGGCTATTGGAATTCTTACAAACCCTTACGTAAGTTCACCTTAAAATATTTTTTAAATTAAATTTTTCTATTTTTACATTGGTATACTTTCTACGTTAATAATCCCTTAATATACTAGTAACAAATATTCAAAATTGTACCAATAAACAATAATTAATTGTTATACAGTAGACGCCGCTTATTATTATTGTGAGGGAGGGGGGGGGGGGTCAAAATTAATTTTAAAAAAATCCTGACGTAAGGCGAACGGGTTGCCACAAACTTACGTACCCTTACGTGGGGGGGGGGGTCAAAAATTATAAAAATCGTCCTTACATGGACGCTTCCTAATCTAGAAACCAACAATTGAAAAAATTTAGTAGCACTGTCTCGGCGACTGTACTGCAGAATAATATTCCAGAATGAGCTAAACTAATGCACAGAATCGTACGTTAAAACTCTGAATATTTACAAACACTTTGAAAACCCTTCAAATAAAATACTGCGACTTATATCTTGCCGCGATCCTCCATGATTTTTAATAATATCCCCAGTCAAGGTATACCTTTATACACTCGACAATGTTGCCATTAGGTATTACTTAGGTATAAGAAGTAATCTTAAAAAACATAGGTTTTCATTTCCACTTTTGCTTACATTTGCTTACAACTCAACACATTTATTTCAACAAACACGAGGAATTCTTAACTTTCATCTTCAAGTCATAAAAGATTTGATATTTATTTTAATATTCTAATATTTTAACGTTCTGTTTAGTTTTGTTAAATTTATAACTCTAACTTAAAGTATTCTTTCACTCAAGGAGGCTTCTCAACCACTTCATCTACCACCATAAGACACCAGAAAATTCGTGATAGTAAACCTTCTAATCCGAAACCCCCACTATTCATCGATTAACACTACCGAAAAGAAAAAATCCTGTCCAAAACTTTTTCAGTAAACAAATATCTAAAATCATATGGAAAGTTGGCTGAAAAATAAAAAACCTTGCATACTGAATTTTGAGACTTCTATTTCAAATTAAGGTTTATCTATCATAACAATGTACCAACTATTAAAAATTCAATAAAAAGTAAACTGTATATTCCTACTAACTAATAAATTAATACGATAATAAACTATTTTTTATTTTAATCTCTATTAATTCTGTCAGGTTATTTTAACGTAACTACTAAATTAATATAAACTGCATTAACTATCTAATAATAACAAATTTCTTGTTGCTTCCTGATAGCTCATAGATTAAACTCAAGACCTGAGATTACATAAAAAATGTACTTTCAAGACTGCTGAACTAACAATAAAGGGGCTCAACCACAATGAGTGTTTTAGTAAATTTCTTGTAAGATTTCAATAGAAAATTACATGTAACTTATAATTTAGTACCAGTTGCTTATAACTACGTTTGAATAAGTTGTATTGGTCCATCATGTCACACATTAAAATCTTAAATGAAAAGAATTATAGCATGCTGAAATGTTAAAAATAATGTAACAAGTTTTAAAAAACTGTAGTCTAATTTTGCCTTCTGTAGAAGCTATGCAAGTTCGTTTCGATATTCAAGAAGCTACATTTTCCATGTGAATCAAGAATAGATTATGGATTTTTAAAACGTTTCATATTGTTTTGTTATTCTAAATTGTTTATTCACTTTATAGAAATACTTAATAAATTCATTTACTTTTCATTGATAATTAAATTTATCAGAAAAGTACACAAACAATCCTAATATATAAAATCCCAGCTCACTCCTGGTACAGCGTGTCAAAATTTTGACAAAATTTTTGAAAGGGGGCATGGAGGGGCGTGGTAACAACAAAATTATCCAATAATAATTTTTGATCCGTTCAAAATAAAATATAATAAAGGAAACCGAAATTATTTCAACATCAAATTAGTAAAATGAAAGTAAAAGAGAAAACTTCAAAGCCGGTCGATCTTATGTTAGCGTTATGAATTTTTTAATTAAAACCTCCAAAAAAGAGATCCACTGTCTATCTTCCCGTCTGCGAACGGGCTTTCCACCTAGTCTATCTATAAAATGTTAATCAATGTCAAAATTTAATATTAAAAGCAATGCAATTGAGTAATTTATGTTTGATTTCCAGAATGTTACAAAAATTTAAATAATTGCTAATTTCCCACAATCACAAACACCAAAAAGGAAATAGATTTACTTATTTAAACATCGAGAAGATAAAACTAATATTCGAGTATTTTCAAACTCAAATTTTTATTTTACATAATTATGAGCAAATAAATTTTTATTTTCGTGTTTGTATACAAGGGTGGTTAGATAAGTACCTGTGTTAAGGAAACAAATTTTTTTAAAACTATTTTATTTATCTTTCAATGTAGTCTCCTTTTAGCTCTATATATTTAGTCCAACGATATTCCAACATTAAGCCTTCCAAAAATTACAACATGTCATATTCAACAAAATAGAACTCTGTTTCAGCGATAGCTTCTTCGTTCGATGAAAACCGCTTTCCACATGTTTGAGAACAAAAAGACATCGGCTAATTTCGGATAGTTTTGAGATGAGTGAACTGATGCATAATCCTGGTGAAAGAGTACTTTCTTTTTTTGTCAAATGTGACCGTTTTTTCTATTTTGTACAGGTTCAATTGAGATGTGTCAGAAATCTCTCTGACCAGAGGTCTGCTAACATGATATCATGGATTTTTTCACTATTTCTTCCGTGGTCACCTCAGTAGGATGGCCTGGTTGCTCTTCAGCAAAACGGATGTTCGGCAACGTTTAAATTCATTAAACCAATATCTGTTGGTAGTCATCGTACAAGCATGGCCCTTATAAACATCATGTAACTTTGCTTTAATTTCCTCACGTTTTCCCATCCAAAAAGAGGAATCAAATTACCGCTCTATTATTCTTTTTCCATTTTTTTTTAAATAACCACAAATTTTAACATTTAATAAATTATCAAAAAACAGCAATTGTAATTTTAAAACTTATCATTTGAAAGATAACCACAAATGATGGTATAATGAATTTGTATCTGTGGTGCTGTTGTCTGTGAAAACGGATACTTATCAAACGGCCCTCGTAAAGAAATGTTTCAAAATTGTGAGAAGCTAGGGGTTATTTTAATTTTTATGATATTCTAGAAATAAAAATCATAAAAATTTAAAATACCTGTGGTGTCCAAAGTGATTACTAGGTTTTGGAGGTAATGGTTTTCCTGAGAGGTAGGCAAGTAAATCTTCTCGTTCTATATTTCTACGCTTCTTCTTAGCCCAGCTTAGTAATTCTCTATTTCTTTTTTGGTATCCACATTGCATTGCTAATTCGCTTGTTCGCCTCACATTTTCACAAGATTCTAAAAATTATTTGAGTTAATGATAGTTGCAAAATTAAGAAATAAATTGTACACTGTAATACAGGTTAATATAAAAGTAACATGAACAAATTAGATTTTAACAAAAAATAATAAATAAACTTCCACATGATTCACTTAACAAGCATGCTGAATTCTTAATGTACTTATGTATATCTTGTTTGACTGGTTCGTTAGAATCATTTTACCACCATTTTGGTCTCCCAGTTACGTATTAGCAGAATACAAAATAAAAGTATGTAAACAGTTTTTCAAATCTTAAATCATGTAAGGCTTGTCAACTTTGGATTGACAATTACGATGCCAAATTGTCTAATATGGATGAACGACATTCTGATAGATTAAATGAACCCTGCTTTCAATTTCGGGACAGCATTAACCAAACTTTCACACATTCGGATTGTATTTCACTATAGTTTTCACGTCAGATCATATTGACATCGAGCACCTACTTGCGAATGATCACTTGCATGCATAAATGATCAAACAATGTAAGGAATTATGTTTGATGAGAAAAGGATACATTACCTTTGTACAGCGTAGTTATATTACCAGCTGCAGCTTGAAATGGTAACCAAAGAGCACCTGGTTGATTGGTAAGATGTTCTAAAACCGAATAAACTAAGTAGATAATAAATTAATGATTTAGATCAATTGTAGAATGCTATTTAAAAAATGAGATCCTAATATAGCACCTAGGTAATCTGAAAATAGTCTATGATATCATAACCTTATAGTAAAATGACATTGAATAAATTCACAGCTGATCAATAATGTCAACAAAATGTCGTTAAAAAATGATTTTCCCACGCCCTTCGATCTACCCAAAAATCCTCACCTCTATATAATTGTGCTACCGACGTTGCTGAATCTTGAAACGCTGCCCACATTTTTCTATGAGAATTATCTGTATCAGTAATGAGTAATGGTTCATAATCAGGCTGTTCCTCAATAGATTCTGCACAATGTGATTCCCAAGTCGATAACCAATTAGGATCCTCACCGTCCATTTCACAATAAATTTATTGAGGTTTCACTATTTTTAAACTATAAAACTAATATAACTCGGTAATAACTGCAGCTGGATGTTGTCATTATACGTACAAGTTGTTTCTGGAGTAGGAGTTTATCGTGGTTCCTTTGTTTGTTATAATTACTGAAGTAGGGAAATTTTGTGTTATTTTTGTATAGCAACGTGCACAAGTTCTGTACCAATATTTAGAGTTTTACTTATTGTACAGCTTTAAATGATACTTACGCAGTAAACTATACAATTTATTCATTTATATTAATAAATATTGTAATATTATAAAATGATTGCATAAATATTATGGAGAAACTAAACTAAGAACTAGAGAAGGTGGCTAATATTGGCTAAATAATAATAACCTCAAGATTAATATTTGTAAGACAAATGCGATTGAGATAGCAGAATAAATGAAATACTGGGAGTTGATTGTGGATTGTCAATTAAATTTTAGAAAATTATGTTCGTATCATATTTGCTATTTTTCTAAATTTTTTAGAATTCACTAAGCAAGAAGTTTGCGTAGTTTTGCAAAACATAGAATAAGGCTTAATAAGACTAAAATAAAAAGTTGATTTTCTCTTAATCTTTTTAAATCAAAAGATAGATACTTCTCTCTCAATACATTTTACCTTCGGTTACCTTTAGCTCACAACAGATAGTTTAACCATCACATTAGACCGCAAAGTTTTATTGTACCACATACTACTGATGGTTCCAAGATTACCCTGAAGATATTTACTTACCAGCAGGTATGAATTAAACTTTGAGACTGAAATCTCCGCACATATCTGTCAATATGGCTTTGGTATTTGGTGTCCTATTTGAGCCACAGGTTTTATTCTTTTTATGTCTGTGCGAGGAATTGAATATATTATAAGGCAATTATTTTATATTCCAATCACCTTATATAATCAAATAATCCCAGACCTCTGCACAATTATCAGATCAGGAACGTAGCTACCGCTATATCAGCTGTATCAATGATACGGGGCCTCCAGGCTACAGAAGCCAAAAAAGCCAAAAAATATTTTTTTCATGTACTTCGAGAGTGTATTTACTAAGTCAAAAAACTCCACGTCAATATCTTTACCCATAATCTCAAAAAAATTCATAAAAATAGCCTTTTTTGAGCGTTAAAAATAGCCTTTTTTAAGCGTTCAAAATAGAATCCTGCCTTAATTTCACTAAGATTCTAGTTAATTACAGCCAAAGGTGAAAATCATTGTTTTTCAGGATCATTAAAAAATTTAAGAATATTTTTTGCTCACCAAGCTAGAAGATTAAAAAAAAAACATATCAGCCGCAAGTGAGAAAATCAATAAAATGTTCCTTCTTTCAAACTGGGGAAATTTTGCAGTCAAGATGACGAGAAACTTGAACGATCCATTTCAGTGTCAACCCCAGATAATATCAATAAAGTCCATGACTTAATATTATCAGATCATCAAATTGGACTAAAGCGTACAGCTAGACCTGACGGATTTCATATGAAATGGAGCTCAATCTGTGTCTGGTTTAAAAAAGAAATCTATGCTAGCTTGCTAGCTAAGAAAGCAACCTTGTCACTATGGATAAACATTGGGTGCATTTCTATGATTCAGAGGCAAAATAACAATCAATACAATGAAAGCACTCTGGGCCTCTACAGTCAAAAAAATTTCGCTTTCAAAAATTTGGAAAAGTTTTTGTTTTAGTATTTTGGGATAGTCGAGCTATCGTTAGCATAGATTTCCTGAAAAAAAGAAAAATCATAACTGGAAAGTATTTTTAGCATTGATACGGAAAATGTTTGATTCCCGTCTGATGTGCCTGATTGGCATGATTTTTGGTACGAACATGATTTTTGTAGACAAATAAAATTTTAGAAAACCTTTTGTATAAATTATTATGAAAGTTCGTGTTTACCACAGATTTGTAAAAAAAATTTCAATCGGGAAGGTTTCCTTTGAAATCTAGTGTGGATTTGTCTTCCTTGCCTTCACATCCTTTTGTCGCAGTAAAAGTAATTAAATTAATTTTGACTTTTATTGCTAGTTTGCAAATTATTTTTAAAATTTGTGATATAATTTGCAAAAAATTATTGGTCATAGTCGACCACATTTAGAGAGCAAACATTATCTATAGAGAAGAGTGCTCGCATTATTTTACACTCGATAAAGTTTTGGTGTGTTGTCTGCAATGGGCAGGAAAATAAATTTCTTCCAAAAAAATGTTGTTTTCGTTTGTTTTTACATTCCTGAGAAGTCTACCGAGTACTGAGGATTATTTTTCCGAGCCACGCTCTTACCTCCGCGGCAAATCAGCTAGTTTTATTTTTCCATTTTCGCGCACTCTACACAAAAAAACAGAAGCTGATCTTACCAGCTGTAGAGAAAAATTTTTTCTACCTCGACGAGGAGAAACTAATTTTCGTCTCAGCATTCAAAAAATAATTAAAAAGAAACGCGGATGATCTCCAAAGAAGTTTTGTTTTTACAAGACAAATGCGCCAGCACACAAATCGCACATTGTCATGAATAAACTTCGTGATTTGAGGTTTAAATTGATGGAATATTCCCCTTATTGAATTATTATCCAGGTTAATATCGTGGGTATTCTGCGAAAATGCATTAAGTCAATTTTTATAATTTTGACATAATTGAATTTGAAAGTTTGTTTTCTCTGAACATCTTTATGTATTTTTGACTTATGAAAGAAATTATCTTGGCTAGTTCTATAAATATGACTTTAGTGCGTTTTTGCAGCCTATACAACGTTCACCAAGCAAGAACAGAGCATGATTAACTAAACAAAAAACAACAAAATAATTTTGACTTATTGCATTTTCGCAGAATACCCACGATATGTTCTCTCTGATTATTCTCCTTTTAAATGCTGGTTTGAAGACAAAGAAGAAACATTTTTTTGAAAAGCTTATACCTCCTACAGGGTCACTGTAAAGAGTGTGTTGAGTTAAGAGGGACTATGTAGAATAATAAAATATTTTAAAATTAAAATTTTTGTTGCTTTTGTAATAGGCTAATATATTGTCGTGTTTCGAAAACCGAAACAACATAATTTCATTTATTTTGTAAATTATTTTAAAGTTTAATTTTGTTTTAGTATTTATTTGTATCATATTGTATAAAATAGTTAAAAATTATTTGCTGTATAAATAAAGGTAGGAAGAACGAAAAAGTAGAAAAGAGTGGGGCTTGAATAAGAAGAGTTGGGCTCAGGTCTTCACGTCGAATAGACGAGCGGACGAACATCATTCCCGCAATGGAAATTAAAATTGTTAATGTGTTTTTTTTTTTAATTAATAAATAAGTTAAGTTGATTTGTAGTTTTTATTTAAATTAATAAAGTGAAGTGAAAACAAAATAAAATTGAAGAATCAGTGAAAATTTAGTCGATGCATTAAAGTTGCGTCGCGGCAAATTTGTTTAACCAGGCGTACTGAAGCCAGCTGGAATAGCATATGCGAAGCGAGCGCGCACGTGAAATAAAAGTCGAATACCACATGCAAGGTAAAAGAATGAGTATTTTAATTTAAGATTTTAAAAAACTACAAGAGCTCATAGCTAAAAATAATAATCTGTGTTACCTCAGCGAATTTCACAAGAGGGTGAAATACATAAATTTGTAAAGTTGGGAGCATAGCAATATTATAGTGGTATTTTTTGTATCTTAACAGTAATCGACAAAAAAAATCCTTTACTACACTTTAAAATTTACCTCCGCGTAGCTCCGGTATGCGGGTGCAAAAAACTCTTCTCAGGGGTAGGTTCTGAGTTCGTTAAAAATTTAATGTTAATAGCAGAATTCGATTTCAAATTACTTCCTTCTTCTTCTTTTGGTTCTCTGCTCCTCAAAAAAGGTTGGCGATAATTATGGAAAATTCTTCCTCTATCCTCGGCTGTTCTTATCAGTCCCTCAACACTCAATCCCGTCCAATCTTTATTCATGAGATCTGTCTTCTTCCTGGTCTGCGCTTTCCTTCTATTTTACCCTTCATTATAAGTTGTGGGAGCCCGTATTTGCTATTACGGAGTATATGGCCCAAATAGGCTGTTTTCTTTGTTTCACTGCTAGCAACAATTATCGATCTTTCTGCATTCGTTGTAGAACCATGTTGTTAGATATTCTATCCGTCCAGAGGATTTTCAACATTCGTCGAAATACCCACATCTCAAATGCCTTTGATATTCTCATTATGCTCACCTCCAGGCCTCCATACCATAAAGCAAGACAGAGCAGACGTAACACTTTACCATTCAATATCGACTACATAGAAATTGTTTCATATTTTGAAAGAATGTTCTAACGTGTTCTATTATGGTTTTTATTTCGGTCTCCGGATCGAGACTGTGCATAATCCAACTTACCAGGTACCTAAATCTCTCAACTTGTTGTATACTATGTCCGTTTATGCTTATGTTTGTCTGAATGTTGTCGAACTTTGTAATTACCATTACTTTAGTTTTCTTCAGATTAATTTTCAGTTCGTACTGTTTTTACCCCCCCCCCCCTCTCTCCTCTAGTTTGTCAAGCATAAACTGCAGATCTGTGATTATTACTGTCTTATGTTGTTAATTTAGTCTCCGTTTATTTTGAGATCTTTTTCAATACCATTAAGTATGTTTAGTAAATATTTCTTCTGTGTACAGATTGAACAGAACTTCCAATAGAAATTATTTTAAACTCCAAAAATTTATGCTTTGTTCGAGGATGGAACTTACGATTTAAATTTATGTACGCAAAGCAATATCAGCAATGCCACACGTTCGCTCTTTCAAATTTGATTTTATTTTCCAATATTTAATTTCAATAATTTTAATTAATTTTTTTAAATCCAAATCTTTATCAAATCCAAAATAATAATGCCCATTCAAAAAAAAGCAAACGATCGTCTAAAAATAAATCAATTTTAATCAATAAAAAAAATCTCCAACTCACAATATCAAAAATCTCCAGTCAAAATATTCCGACCAAAATATTCTCAAAACAATTCACGTGTGTGTGATATCAAACCATACTTTCAAATTTATTTCTCAAAAATTATAATTATTCAAAAAACTATCGGACCCAAATTTTAATCGACCGCTCCGGCGATTATTTTTGGCAAAAATGCCCCCACTCCTCTAAAACATCCGCCAACCTTAGATTTACAAAATTTACCCTCCAAAATTTAAACTTTAAAACCCAAAAATGTACAAAATACTACAGGAGCGGTCAAAATCATTTTGTAACACGACAATATATCAATAACTCCTCTTATCATTGCCTGCTTTGTTGTCTACTGCTATATTAGATCTTTGTCTATTGTATTTTCAAAGTCATCTTCAAAACTTTTTCTATTGTCAAAGTTTTAAGGTTTATACATTTTTTTTTAATTTGCATCTCCATTGCAATAATTTTTGTTTTTACAGAAGTTTTCGCCTAATTCTATCACACACTGATTTAATCACTTTGCAGAGTTTTTTAATCCATGTTGCTGGTTGTACACAAAAATTTCAATAAGTTGCCAAAAGCAGCGACTTTCTAAATATGTACTAAAATCCAATGATTCTTTACAGATAACAATATTATGTAATGTATGTTCTCAAAAGTATTTTTTTAAATACTTAAAATACCCTAAATGTATTCAATTATGACAAGATTATGTTTGTGCATATAAAAAAGAAATATTTGGTTATCAAATTTACTATTGATTTATTTCTTTGCATTTTATAATTATTTGTACATTCTTATACCTACACTAAATTTAATTTTTCAATGAAACAAATAAATTTTAAACAAAAAATTAAAATTTTTTATATAAAAATAATTTAAATTTATAAACTAATTCGATAGGTATAAATTACTTAAAAACGTCTGATCTTTTTATAAAACATAGTTTAAAAAATATTTTAAGTCAAAATTATACGTATAATTTAAATTTAGCAATCAGATGCCTGATGATGATGAGGCAAATGGATTTCGAAACGAGCTTCTGAGATTTCTGGTCAGAAAAGTCAAAACATATCTTTTAATATGATTACGGTCATTTTTTTAATAATCTCTAAATTTTAAGAGATTGTAACCAAAAATAGACCAGGAAAGGTAGCAATGGGTGAGCTTATCCATTGTACAGTTCTGGGCTCACCAGTAAATAAATTTATAACACTAAATACTGATTTAGTAGGTTTTGTTTAAATACTGCATAGTTTACACAATTGCTGTAGTGTTTTCTCTAGTTTGAAAAATAAAAAAAATTTGTTAATTAAATATGCGATAATGAATATAATAATTTATAATTAATACACTAATTAAATATTATGAGCAATTATATGTTTCTATAATAATTATTATAACATTAATTTGTTGTTAAATTTTTGTAGCGCAAATTAATAATTATCTACTGATATCAAAATATAATAAAGTTCTTTGGGCTACTTAATACTAATTTTATACATCATTCGTTGTAAGACTCGAAAAAATATAGTTTTGAAACTAAAAATTATAAAACATACAATTTGATTGAAAAAAATATCATTTCGTCATAATAAAACTCGACTTCTTTTAACTAAACAATAAATTATTAGTAGTTATAAGGTCCATAGCCTGACCCCGTAGTGTAATAAGGTCCTGCATACGCTTGAGGAGGTGGCACTGCATATCCTGCATAAGCATACTGTTGTTTTTGAGGATACACTATAAATAAAAATGTTTATTGTAAAAATACTTAATGTAAAACTGAAAAAAAAAGAAAACATAAAATTTTTCTCCAGAACTTCCCCTTACCTTTTCAGTTTAAAACTTAAATGAGATATTAATTTAACTTGAAAATTGTCTTGGTTAATTTTCAAATGTTTAACAAAAACCAAGAATTATCACTATACATATAATAAATTATTGTTGAATTTTTTTAATTTAAAGTCATATTTCATGCATATTAATATACATAATTATGTTGATGTTTTTCAAAAGGCTATAGCCGGATACGCATAGGAAAAATTTGTTTTAATTTGGCTGATTTTTTTCAGGCAATTCGACTGTAATATTTGAAAAAAATTAATATTACTTTGAAAGGTACTTCTGAAAAAATATCAGTTAAAACGCTTTCAAAGGCCATTTTCCCATATTTAATCGGCTAAAGCCTTTAGAAGATTTTAAATATTAAAAAATAGTATTAACAAAATAAGCAAAGCGTAGCATAGTAGGTATATTAAGTTAGTATTTTCATCTAAGAATGGCAACGTCTAAAGTTTTTAGTGGATATTTTCAGAAAAACTATCCAAAATTGTCCAATAATAATTTGTACAGTGAAAATTCATAACCAAAATTAAAGACGTAAAATGTGCATAATGTAATAACATCATTCAAGGATGTTTTTTTATAATGTTGGGTGTTTTCAAAATATTCAAAAACTTGAAGAATAGTTATTTATATCCTTCGTAATAATTAAATTATACATAATATGATGACAAAAAAACTTGTTATGTATAATATTATCGTTATAAATTATAGTAAGTCTGCTGTTTGAGATTCCTAAAATTCTTAATCTTCTTTTATGCATTTTTTTCTAATATGCCCATGTAAACCAAATTTTTTTAACTTTCAACGTATTAATTCAATTTTTCCTACTTTTCAGTGCAATAGATAAGAATAAAAATGACTACAATTAAAGAAGATTATTTTCCGCTGTTGAAGATACCGGGTTCCACCCATCTTTGATATTCTTCTTCCTCTTAATTTGAGACTTTGATCTGTTAACCTGTTATTACTATTAATGTATAGCAAAGTTTACACTTAGCGCTCATACTTATATGGTACTTTATTAAACAGATGAAAATAAAGAAAAATTGGCGACAAGCAGTTCAAGGCAGGCAATATTGGAAAATTAAGCTATGGCGGTGGTGGTGACGTGAAAAATTTTATTCTTGGTGAAAAAAGTGTAAATTGCATAAAACTAAGTATTCTGCATATTTCGTTTATCATTTTTACGGACAATTTTAATGAAAGAAAAACTATTCACAAGAATTAAATTACAGTACATGAAACAACTTTTTGTGACATCAATTACCTATTGTTACATTATTAAGAGCACCGCTTTCTAAAAAGCCAAAGCTTGGTAAATAGCTATTATTTCAAGCTGTAATAAAGCTGGGCACCAGCATAGAGTATTCTGTTTTTCAACCAACTAATCTGCTAAAATTTAGAAAACTTTATATTTTCTTTAGTAGGAAAAATAATTTCCGATTATTTATCCCACGATAATTTCGATTGGAGCAGGCAATGTAATAGTTACAACAAGAAAATCTCTTTCCCTGCTGAGGCAGAGCAGAATCCGGCTTAAAAATGGATTTAGGTTTCTGGTTATAAGAGAAAACATATAAGGTGGCCGACCTAAAATAAAAGAAGTGCATTTTTTAAGATTTCATACCCAGTATAGCGAGAAGCTTAGTGATCTAGCTCCGTATCCGTTTATCCGCCTTAAAAAAATATGAAATTTAAATAAATTAATTAATTTAATTTTAAAGTAAATCTAACGACTAAATTTAGTAACAACCCAGGAATAGTAGCGAAAATATCCTGTATTTAGATATTTTTTTAATTATTTGGAGCCAAAGTGAGGGGGACCCAGTAAAAATTAATTCAAACCCCAAATAAGAACTACCATAATATTATTAACCGTAATAAATAATATCAGATTTCTCTGGGAGCCTAACCTAATACTCAACCTAATTTTTGATATAATTTTTAACATACATTTTCAGTGTACAAATGCTTGCAGATAAAGTTTCCAAAAATATTGCCATCTTTAGTTAAAAAATCATCAATATTAATTTTAATGAATATGATAATTGTTTAAATATTAAAATTTGTTTTAGAAATTAGTATTCATTATTTAAGAATTTTCTTTTCAAGGTTTTTTAGGTTAAATCTACACAAATTAATATCAAATATGTATATAATTCGTTCATCATTTATTATATTTAATTATGGTTTGAAACTTTAATCGTTTCATAAATAATTGACCACAAATTGCAAAACTTATTACAAAATTATTGTCCAAAAAAATACCATCAGCAGTGTTAAATATTAATATAAGCATTTACACAGTAAATATAATTTTTTAACTCCAGCACCTCTATTTAAAATTGTATTAGTTTATTGCTGTATTTTTAATTTTGAAAATTATTGTGTAGACTTGGGTTTAAAAAATTAAACCGACTAAAAAACCTTTTAAATATGAATGAAATGAACCCCAGTGTTACCAGGCATTAAATACTGCATGTTGACAGCTTCTTCCCGTTCCCGTTCCCCTTTCAGACAAACTGATGCTCCAGAAAATAAAATTGCAGCCACCAAAGACCATCCCACCCCAACCCAGGCAAGAATGTAACTCCAGTCATAATTGATTTCCGTATTTTCACGTAGAACCTAGAAAATATAAAGCTTTAACAAACCTGGCATAATATATTGAACGTTGTTCAATTGTTCCCGTTCTTTCTCATTATTTAAACAACACGATCCAAAGAAGAAGAGCAAAGAACCACCTAAAGAGAAAAAGACTCCCATCCATGATAAAATGAAGCTCCAGTCGTAATATATTTCTGTGTTGTCTTGAAGAATCTAAATATTTCAATTTGGTGATTATAATGGTAAAATTTCCAATTTTGGTAATTAAAATTTCAAAAATATTTAAAAAGAATTAACAACTTACACTACTCCATTGTTGATAAAATTCTTCACCGACAACTTTTTCTTTTTCATAATATTCAACTCCGTGCCACAAGCCCATTGCACCAGCACTCAACAAACCTAAAAACATTTGTTTTAATAATTTTTCATTGTATTTGAACTTCATATTAAAAATTGAGAGTATAATGGCTTTTGCTCATCGGCGTGGAAAACCATTTTGAATAATGCTAAATTGTTAGGATCATGGTTAATTTAATGCTTGATGTCAGTTCAATTTCTCTTGTCCCATGAAAAAGACAATTGCGACAACCTTTTGTTAAGTTCATGGTAGCGGTTTTTATTCATAAATCATAATAAATACTTACATGCCAATAGCATAAGAATCCCAGTCACCGTAATATTGCCAGGAGACCTCCTCCAACAGCCAGTGACTCCCGTGCAAAAGGCAGCAAAAATTGTAACAAACGTGAGAATAAATAATGCAATCAAGGAACGTCCCATATCTGCAAAAAAATTTATGGTTTTATAATGGATAATGATGAAATCATATAACAGAACGTCGAAAGTACAATTTAAATAATCGAAGTACCAGCATTTAAATTACCATAAAAATAGAAACTAAACTTACGTAATTTATTTGAGGCGTCGTCAGTAAAATTTTTCGTTTCATTGAGCTCATCTGGGATATAATAATTAATATTATTGCAATGGGTTTCAACCGGACTTAAATATGTTTTAACTGCAAAAAAAAAAAAGAAAAATTAAATTAAATTAAATAATATTGCAAATATCAAATTACTATAAACAAAAAATAATAAAATTGTAGTTTGCAAGGTATTAAAATAACAGTATGTTGTTTTATCAGAAGTGAGCATGGAGAGAGTCTGATAATACAGGCGAGCAACAAAAAGGTACTTTCCTCCGAATAAAACAAGATATTTTTAAATAAAAAAAAAAATAAAACTCGAACTTGGTTTTTGAATGACATAAAAGTAACTTTTATTGGCGTTTGAAGAAAACAATATTTATTATAAATTAATGTAGAAAACTTGAGTTCGAAGTTTACATCTAAGCAAGTATTTACTACATACTCTTGAATTTACCTGTGCAATTATTACCAAATAGGATAATATTCAAGGACTGCAAGTATTGTTTTATTGTAAAATAAATTCATTTTCTCAATTTATTCAATTTAGCATAATATTATATTTTAATCAATAGAATATTAATACATTTAAAATTATTCTTTGCCTACTTCCTAGGTTCCACCCATTTCAAACTAAGAATATTTTTGTCGTTTATTAATGTTATTATGTTGATTTATGAGAAAGCAATGCCATAAACAACACTAAAAAATGTTAATATACATAGGTGCAAAGGTAAGTAATTTATTAAAGGTGATTTTTAAAATCGGCTTTGTTTAAGAGTAGTTTATTGCAGTAAAATCTGCTTTGATACATTGAAATCTAACGAGAAAAAATTAAATTCGTAAATTTATCAAAATTCTGGAATTAAATTTCCTAAAATTTTTTCTCAGGATCATTACGCTAAAAAATATTTCATCTTGTTTGGCAACATCCCACCCTTTCCCTTGGACTTTCATCTTGGAGGATTTAAAATAAAATGTTAAATTCATTACGTTTAAAATTAAATTCAAAAAGAATTTATTTTCCTAATGTTATATCATAAAACTTTTCTGTTTAAAAGTTTCTTCATGAGGATGTTATAAATAATAATTGTATTGTATAAAATTCAAATTGTTATTTACAATTAACTACAAGAAAGTAAACGAAGTGGTTACTAGACATTTTAATTAGAAAATTAATTAAATTAAATCTTATAAAATAATTTGTTACAAAAAAATATGTACCTATAATTATTTAGATTGCTTGGTGTAATGTATAGGGAATTGATTACAAGCCCCTAGTGCTATAGGCTCGAATCCCGATTGCACATTGCATTTATATTATTTTAATCTAAGGTAGATCAAAAGTTATAAAAAGACCTAATTTCAGTAATATCATCGCTACCATTACGATTGAGATATGTGTTTTTAACGATTGAATTTAATTTAAAATTTGAAATTTACAAAAAGGAATTTGGATAGTACATAGTATTTATCGTATGTATGCGATAGTGAAAGCAATCAATCGCTTTCGTAATTTTAAGAGTGAAAAATAAGAAAGTTCACAGCTATGACAATAAGATCAATATTTTTTAAATTTCTATAAGTAAATATTTTGTGTAGTATCTCAATATCATTGATGATATCGTAAGCATGACAAAAACGCCCGTAGGAGATATATTAGCTATGATACAATATTCAATTTCAGGTATTACCTCAATTTTAGACGGCATATTCTATAGTAGAATTAATTTTCCATTTAATAAATTAATGTTTTAATAATTCAAATCCAAATAATAATCTTAATTGTAATACCTACTAATTAATTTCTTTGATAAATGAGTAATATAATAAAATTAAAATACAATAATTTTAATATCTGTAAGTACATAAATTATGATAAAAAATTAGAGAAAAACAAACTGTACAGGTTGAATTAAATTAAATGCGCGTCGATAAATTAACAAAAACATTAGCGCCTCGTGTAACTTTTTTTTTATCTCTAGAATGAAATTGAATAGGTAGATGGGATAAAAAATTCGTTAAAATAAAATTCTTGTTCTCGACTATTTTGGATTAAAATAAGTAATTTTTTTTATTTTTTGCATCGAATTTTGATTGCCCTAATAACGGTTTTCCCATCGAAAATTAGATAAAATCTTGTTCGCAACGCATTCGTGCACAAATATATCTCTTTTCTCACTCGTTGGGTAAACTACTTTTGTTTAATGATTATATTTTATAATAAATAATTGACTTACAGTATATATTTTAAAAAAGTATTTGAGTATTTGGTACTTAACTTTTAAATATTTTTTTGATAATTAACTTTAGGTAATTTGAAAGTAATCGAATAGATTTTGAAGTATTTAAATTACTTTTAGGAAGTATTTGATAATAATTGAATTACTTTTACTTAGTGAAATAATTTAGTAATTGATATGTCAAATCAAAATATTGGATAATTGAAAAGTGAATTACTTTCACCGGGTGCTTTGTATAACTCTGATACTCAGGACGTCTCGTTTAAAAGGATTATATTTTAGCCAGTTACAAGTGAATGCATTCATCAATTATTTTCTACTTAATCGATGGATTAACTTATAAACACTTTACTGATGGAAAAGAGTGAACTGAAAATTTCAGAAAATTAATAAGACTTTCCTAAGTGAACATTAAAAATAGCCGCTATTATATGCTGAAGGTTATTCAATGATTTTGTTTAGGCTTTCCATTGTTTTTTAATAGAAGAAAATGTAGTCAATTAAAAATAAATTTATATAGTCTATTTGTTTTAAGAATGCAGAACTTGATTGTACTAAATTGTTGAGCTTGTAGCGTGATTATTTGTAATTTATACGCATTCACACTGGTGAAATTTGCAATAAAAAATTGTGACGCATTTACCAGATTTACAAGAAACTCCATCAAGCTAGCGAATGGTATTCTTAAATTAGTCACTATGCGGTCACCTATCCAAGAGCGAACCGGTGTTTCATGCTTTCATCCTGTGATCTCAACAGTACACAGTTCTCTCTTATGTTATGTGAAGAACTTAATGTAAAAAACAAATTAACTTGAGGTTTAAAAATAATACAACATCCTCATCCAAGTTACATTAACATAAATTCTTTTGTTTTAAGTGAAGTTCTATGTAAAAAATAAAGTACCATACAAACAGGAAATATACAATTTTGAAGCAATGAAAATAATTTTAAAGTTTAATGTATTTAAAAATTTGTTAAAAATTATAATTTATTAGTAAGTATACTAAAGTAGGTATTAAACAAAGCAATTTAAATAATTAAAAAAATAAGTGTATAATGTACGAAAAGTGAGTGCGTAAATTAAAAACAACTGTAATGATGAATATAACAGTAAATTTATTACATATTTGCTATTACAAATTCTAAAGGTACTCCACAGCAGTACATTTAGTGAAATGGAATGTTAACTTGCGGTAGTTGAACTTTTTTCTTGCTTGTGAGCTGTGACACATGATTAAATAAATATTTTAAATCTGGATTAGAATGGATTTTGGGTTTAATTAGCAAATCACTATTATGACCATCCGGTCAGTCAAAAGCTCATGGGTATACCAAAGCTGAAGATCTTCAATAAAGGAATCGTGCAATGGCGATTTACAAATCTAGAAACATTTCAATTTTCTTACATTATCACGTTCGTTTAGAAAATAATTTGTACGAACATGCCTGCATTGTTTTAAATCACGTTCTTCATGTGAACATATAGGTCAAAAAACTCAATTTCAAAATTAACGCAAGTTCATTTAAAATTTTTTTTTGTTCTCTTCTTTTTTACTTTTACCATAATTACTATTTCGTAACGAATGGTCAATTAATTTTATAATTTTCTTCGGGTATTAAATAAACACGTTACGTTATTATATCAAGTTGCTGTATTAAACTAATTTTATTGCTAATTATGCTTTTAGTATTATCTGTCCCGAGAAATTTATGTTTTTCATAGGAAAAGGAAATAATCTTATAACTGTGCGTTCCAGGTTTAAAGTTGTTAACGGTGAGTTAACATGAAAAGTTCGTTTTGAATCCCGGACCTTCTAAAAAATTTTTGGACGAACCACATTAGTGCCGGTCGTGAATGGATTAACGAGGATTCGATTGGAAAGCGTTTCACCACTTAACCACTAGTAAAATATGAATATCCTCTCGCCAAATTCAAGTAAAAAAAATAAGTATTCTGTCCCTACACATAATTTCTAATGAATCAAAACCAAAACTATGTTACTACTGTGTACTAGAAGTATTATGATTTAAATATTTTGATATTAGATCTTGATGCATGAGGTTAAATGCAGTTTAAACAAGGTTAATTCGAGTTTGCATCAAACAGGAAAAACTTAACTCCAATATATTAAAATATTAATTTAAATTGCGGTTTTTTACTCCGTGATGCATATCATTTCGCGAAGAAGTCGATCGTTATCATTTTTAGCTGATTTAATTATCTCGCATTTTTAAAATCACCGTCGTGTCAATCTAGTAAGATAGACTTGCATAGCAATTGTAGTGATTTCCGGTTTATTACATCTTATAGTTGAAATGTGACTAGTCATGCTCTTGAGGAAATTATTATGTACCCATTGGTTAGTTTGGCCAGATTACAATAATTATTGTTTCATTGGTTATTCACTTTAAATAATTAAAAAAATTACCAGTCGGTGGTCGCTCCTTGGGGTAACATATCCTAAAAAGTCCTTTTGTCCTCGTGAAGTAATAATACTTTGAATTTATATTATCCAAAAGTGCTTGCGTTTGTGGGTCTTGTGGATTAGTTAAATAATTCTGAAACAAAAGAAACCGCCATTAACTAAAATTGTATATTTAAATACAGTTCAACGATTAAATGAAATTTATTTATTTAAAAGCAAGTAATTTTATTTAAAATAATAGCTTAGAAAGTAAATAAATAAAATAAAAGTCACTGTGAACTAGTTTTGGTCATCCAATATTATAAATTTGTTTTGCTAGACTGATTACATTCTTATATTAAATTTTGAAATTTTTTATTTTCTATATCAATGCAACAATTTTTTATTAACCAGTGTGTCGACAGTTATGGAAGTTTACAAGAGATTTTGAGCTGTCGAGTAATTGATTTAGAATTTATTGCAAATATATGATTTTCAACCTTGATTTATAAATTATACAAAATTATACAGAGCAACAGAGCAAAACAAGAAATTGTTATGACTAAAGCACCCCTTGAGGCAGATATGAAAACAATTTTACCAAAAAATAATAATAATAATAAAATATTAAAAGAAAATATAATTTTGCATATAACAGATATTCATGTAGGTATAATTAACTAACACTCAATTTTAAAATTTCTTACATGAGCAATAAACCAGAAACTAAATTACTGTAAAAAAACTTGTTCCAAATGCATTTACCTTTAATGTATCTACTCACACTAGAGCGAATTAACAATTTTTATAAAAATACTTTAAAAAAAAAAATTAAAACGTTATAATTATTGTGTACAAATATCAACTGCATGCTTAATTTCTTAAATTAAAATAATAATCATAATTAGTTAAGTAAAGATGTTAAAAGTGAATTAATCTAATTTGTATTGTTTAATTAACTTATTAATTTTTAAATTTTTCTTTTTCAACACTTCATGGATTAAGTAACCTTTTCAAGCTTCGTCCTTCCAAATTTGCTGAGCGAAATTAATCTTAAATTTAAATTTAATAATAATTTCACAGATTAAAAATTTTATACTTATGTACAATAATTATTATTTTTAATTGTAAATTTTTTCTATAAGGTATTAAAAAAGAATCACGGGAAATATGTATAATAAGGTGATGGGTAAATCAATATAGTTTTTATTTTTTCAATAGTTCTTTTACCAAAAAAATTTAATTAATATACTATGTGTATCCGAGTGCCGAACATAACCTAATTTTTTTTTTAATATCTTTTGTATTTAAAAAAACCAGAAATAAAAACTAAAGAAACAGCTACAGTGTTTTATTGAACTTCCGGAAGAAATCACAAATACGAAAATTTTTAGTGAAAATTATTAGTAAAATAGCCTGATTCTGGTTGTCTACATTTTGAGTTATTTGTTACTTTTTTTGTAGTACTCTAATAATATAGTGTGTGCACAAGCATTGTATAACATAATATAGTTTAGTACTTTACTGCCCTAGGGCGGTGAAATGTTATTTAGGCCCACGGGGAGGTAAAATTTAATTTTACATTATTTGTGTCAAATTAGAAATTGATTTATGTTTTTCGTTTGAATATTAAAATTAAATCTTTATAGAAAAAATATTTTTGTATGTGAATCACCACCAACATATTGCATTATTTAGTATTAGTACTGCCTGCTTCAGGCCAAAACGCTTACGCTTTGATTTGCTGGAGAGCGGTGGAACTAGAAAGCCAAAATTTTAGTTAATCCTTTAAGGTGGTTAAGAAGTCGTCTCGAAGTCGGAAGGTAAGGGTAAATGGTCCATACTTTTAAACGGGAATATGTTTTACCAAGTGCCAACTGCACAAAATTAAATTCCGCTATTAGAATAATTAAGTTTAATGGCATATTACCTTCTAGTAAATTAAGTAAATACATTAATGTTTCGCATGAAAGCTATGATATATTCTGTTTTAATAATAAACTGTTATACGTAATTAATTTAAACAATGTTTAGATTTTCTTGGAAATTTTGCAATAGTCTAACCCAGCGGTTCCCAAATGGAGTTCCGCAAAAAAATCCAAAGGTTCCGCCAAAAAGAATTTCAAAATGGCGTAATAAATAAATTTTGCCGCTTAAAATATATTTTTTAACTTTTTTTTATTCCATTCAATGGCAATCCATTCATAGAATGCTAACGTCCGTCCAGTCGAATTTTCTGCTTTAGATTTCGAAAATCCAATTGAAATTAGGTGCGATTTCCAATTGGAAAGTAAATTTAAAGAGGTTCCGCTTGGAGTATTTTGGAATAAACTGCGCGAGGAATATCCGGAGTTGTCCAAACGTGCAAACCGTATTTTGCTAACATTTGCGAGCACATACAAGTGTGAGACTGGATTCTCATTATATTCAGGAACAAAAACAAAGTATCGAAATCGACTTGACGCAGTTCCTGACATGAGAATCCAGTTTTCAGAAATCGGGATCTGTCAGAAATCCTCACCCACGATTTTAACGTTTTCTTATTAAAAATAGGTAAAAAGGCACTTTTCTAAACATACTAGAACAAAAATTTTGTAGGATAATGCAAAAGTTTTCGAAAAAAATCGAATTAAAAATGTAAATTTTACATGTATTTTAGATACACCTTTTAACACGGTTGCATGATTAGCCGTTGTTGAGTAAGGGAAAAAAAATTTAAGAATATCCCTGAAAAATGACAGAACTCGCCAATAATACAACAACATTAAGAGATTAAGAGTATATCAAAGCACACGTACCGTCAACAAAATGAAGAGCAAGGAATCAAACGTGCTAGTTACAGTAATTTTAAAATGCCGTTATTTCGACAACTATTGCATAATCCTAAAAAAATTTTGTGTTAATATACACAGAAAATTGTCCTCTTTCCAATGGTCAATAGAAAAAAGTTGAACTCGTGGGTGAGGATTTCTGGCAGTAACCCAGAAATCAAACCAAATATTAAAAGAATTTATTCGAAGAAAACAAAATGTCATACTTCTCACTAATAATAATTGTAATAATTTGTAATTCTATAATAAATAATTGTTATACTTGTATTTATTTGGTCACTGGGGGGGGGGGGGAGGTAGTGAGCGTACACAACCTTATATGCAGTAAACAAATCGGCTTAGGGTTTCGCCAAATTTTTTACATCGCCCAAGGGTTCCGCGACCAAAACTAATTGGGAACCGCTTCTAACCGGTAATATAAAAATGCACAGAACTAAAAATATTATACTAATAAATACAAGAAAAGCAAAAACTTTATTTCGGATTTATAACCGTAATATCTTTTAAACAAAGGCATACAAACTTTAAAAAAATTAAAAACAAATGAAAGTTTAATTCAAGTAGGTTTTTACATTAGGTGTCGAAAATGATATCGGCTAAGTTTCCACTACAAGACTTCATTTCATTATTTTTCGATCGATTATTTTTTCGATTCATTATTTCATTATTTTTCGAACAAGAAATAAAATAACGAATAAATACGAATTGTTTTCGTAGTGCAACTCGGATTGATTCATTTAGAGTAATCAACGTAAAAAAAATTAAAGGCTATGGATTAGTGCGGCCTTCAGGCCGCACAACCTGGGTAATCAAATCATTCTTCCTATCCATTAAATAATAATAAAGACAATTTTAATAATTAAAAGTAAGAAATACCAGTATGTACAATAATAATATGTCAAGGTTTGTATTTCAAAAGCTTTATTGATATTTGCAGTTTATTTCCGATTTTTAAATATTTTTTTCCAATTACATATAGTAGGTAGCTATATTCCTTATATAGGTATTGATATGTTAAAAATTATCTGTGTTGCTTAAGTATTTAAAAGAATTTCATACTTGTCAATATAGGAGAAGTAAATCTTGTTTTCTGAAAGTATTTAGCACGTTCCACTTTCTCTGTATAATTCTGAGATCATTTGGTCATCCTTTATGATGTACTTGTACATTTTTGTACACATTTCAAATTGAATGGAATAGCAATAGATAAGTTCCCTCGTGGTAATTATAAAGATAAATACTGAGTAAGAATAGAACTCTATTCTCCTCTAGTCGATGAGGTATAATTAACCAAAAAAATTCTCATAGTGCAAAATTGTATTTACTAGCATTACTTCAAGGAAATTTTACAGATGACATTGATTTGATTGTTTATTATATAAAATTTATCCTATGATGCTCTAAAAAGTGGTATTAAGCAATAATAAAAAATTTTATTGCCGAAATTCCATCAAATGTCAAACTGATGAATCAAAGAAAAAGTATTTTAGATAAATTTTTCTTAATATTATGGAAATAGTAAAATAGTACGACAGGAAGTAAAAAAAGTTGTTAAAACTTAATAAACATGAGAATTAGCATACACTCAATTATGATAATGAATATTCTTTAAATGTTTACAATATCAGCTTGGGAGCTTTTCATTGACCATTAAAAAATGGAGAAATGCCGCAACTTTAGTTAACGAAATGTGAAAATACTTAAAATTAAACATTTGAAATCTTCATTTTCACTTATTTTATGCAGATATATGCGTAAATATGCTTTATGTAAAGAAACAATGTAAATTAATATCATAAAATTAGATAATAATAATTAAATTTTGCCAATATTCGCTCACCAATTTAATTTTTTAGGAATTCCAACTTCCCGCTTTAAATTTTTATCTTATTTTTTTAAATATGATAAACCTGCTTTAAAATGTTAACAATTTTTAATTTATGTTTTAGTAATTTTCATTAGAATTTAATGTCTTTTCGTCGTTATCTTTGTCGTTAGAAGTAATTCCTCTATATTTATTAGGTAGTAGTAGTTGGTAAAATACTCATTATAATATGCAACATTTACTTTGAAGATGTTGAAACTTGCATCGGCGACCTTAATAAATATGAATACCGTTACATTATTTAGTAATCTGATGTTGTGAACGCTAAATTAAACGATTATTAAAATTAAATTCCTCACAATATAATACAATTAACGGTGTTTTCCAAGTGCACAAAGAAATTTTTTTGGCAAAGTTTTGCCGAAATTTGCAAATAAGTCAGAATATTTATAGTAAGTTAGACCAAATCAAACCAAAGTTAAACCAAAATTGGACTTCGCACTTTTCGACTTGGTCGTGTAATTTTAAGTCACCTTGTATATTATATTTTGGTAGATGAGTACTGTAATATTACTATAATAATAATAAATTATGCAACTTGTGTCTGCTTCACCACTTAACATTCTGAACCATAATGGAACATTCACCATACAAGACAAAAACGGAACCTTTGCAGGATACTATCGGAAGTGAAGCAAGAAGCGGTCAAGAACCTGACTTAAATTTACATTGGCCTAATTGCTGAAATGTATTAAAAATTAATATGAATATCGTTGGAGATGAAATTGAAATACATACATTTTACTAATTGTTTTAATCTTATTTTTATAATTATTCTTAAAACAGTTATCAGATTTGCGAGAGTGTGTACAATTATTTTGAACACGTTTATGGAATGTACCACTGACCCAACCCAGATCATTCCCCATTTTCAAAAGAATTTACATTTTATTTCGCTTGATGGAATAGTGTTGTGCATGCAAGATGAACAGAATGAAGGATGTAGGTATTTGCAATAATTTGTGATCATCTGTTGAATATGTAAAACCAATAGCGCATTCATCGAATACAAAAGTTTTTTATTATTTTTTAGCAAATATGTATACTGTGCTGGTTAATTCATTTTTAAATGAAGAATATCCTGAAAAATATATTGGAAGAGAAACTATTAATTTACCCGCAAGATCCCAGATTTAACTCTTGATTATTTTTTCAACCAGAGAGAAATTAATGGAGAGTAACGAATGCTATAGTGGCTCTTAACGAAAGAGGAAATATTTTAAATAATACTATACGTATTTTAAAACAATCACGACTGTGTTTTGAAAATGACGGTGGTATTTTGAACATTTACTTAATTTATTATTTTTCAATAAAAATAAAGATTTTGTAAATTTTTTTGTAGCTGCTTTATTTATTATTTTCTGGTTTTCTGTGAAATGAATTAGTTCAAAAATTTTTATTAGACAAAAGTTGTAGTCCGTTAAATTTCCTATCCGGAATAGAGCGTCAGATTTTTTGTAAAATGCTTCGTTTAAAAGATACATGATTTTGAAAAAATCCAAGAAAAAGCTCGAATTTTTTAACATTTTTTTACTTACTTTCATTCATAACTCAAAAGTCGTTGATTTTAGACACCATAAAGTTTAATTCTAGTTTGTAGATTATTCCACGCTCTTTAAAAAAGAATTAAACCATTTTTACTGAAAAATCAATATTTTCGGGGTTATGGCCATCTGAATGTGGAAATTCAAAAAATATGCTTTAAAGAAGTCTAACTCTCAAGAATTTTAATTTAAAAGAAAAATTGTTGTTAAATATTTTTCTTATACCACTTAAATTATAAAAAATGTATCTGGGGACCCCCTGTATGTAATATACTATGTATAACGGCATACCATGTCAATTTGCATTGCTGCTTTTCTAAAATAAAAATTCTGGAAATTTTTAAAACGTTGCTGCTTGTATGAAAACACATTCCACAATAAAATAAAAAAGAAATTAATATATTTAAATTTTATGCAATACAAAACAAAATTATGAATTCTAATGAATCATAAAATATTTTAGTTCAAATTATGTTAACTAATCAAATAATAATTTTTTAATTAGTCTTCCTGAATAATTAATCGACGCTGAGTTATTTCTGTGCGATTGTGATTTATTTTCAAAATTAAGATAATCTTTAAAAATCGTGTTTTTTAATAATTATGGTATTCCTGGTATTTTCGCTGATCCTACAAAAAGGTTTTGCGGCTTCTTTTATAGAGAAATTTCAAAAAAGAAGAAAGAAAGAAAAAAGAAGAATCAGAATTTTTATATTGGTTAAAAGTTGCCATATATTTTATAATAAATTTGCCTCCGAAGTTAGGTCAAACATTTACAATTTATGCTTTCGGTGTTATGATTTTATTATCCATTTGATTTTTTATTTCAAGAATTTTTTATTCGTATTTATATTTTATAATATTTTTTTTTATAGCATTTACATTCTATTGAATATTGCTATCCCGCTTGAGATTTCCAAATCCGTTTGAAGGGGAGGATTAGCCCCCATTAAACATTGCTCACTTTTATCTTTTTTCTATCTATCCTATCTTCCTTACAATTTTGCATGTCTCGCTGCCTCTGTGACAATTTCCCTCTAACTCAGTCTGTCCCGTACCTTCGTCTGCCACTCTTCAACCTCCATCGCTCTCAGGTCGTCTGTCACCTGGTTCCACCATCTTATTTTTGGTCTTCCTTTTGCTCTGTCTTCATTTGGTTCCCATGTTGTTATTTTTCTCACTATATTGTCTTCACTTCTCCTCATAATGTGTCCCAGCCATCTTATTCTTTGCGACTTGATGTATTTTACCAGATCTTCACCTTGCATCTCCTCTTTTATCTCGTATTTCATCATTGCTCTACATACACCGTTGTCTTCTTGTTTTGGTCCCAATATCTTACGTAGGATTCTTCTCTCAAATACTCTTAGGCGTTCATTTTCCCTCTGTGAAAAGCACATTGTCTCTGCTGCATATGTGACCACCGGTCTAATCAGCGTTTTATAGATCTTGATCTTTATCTCTTTTTTCAGTTTTTTATCTGATAGCACTGCCTTGTTAGCGTAGTACGCTCTGTTACCAGATTGTACTCGTCTTCTTAATTCTTCTTATCTGTTGTCATACTTGTTTACATGTATCCCCAAATAGTTGAAGCTTTTTACTTCTTCAAAGCAGTGATTACTTATTTTAATCTCTGTTTGGCCAGGCAAGACATCCTTGTCGCATTTCATATATTTGGTTTTTCCCTGATTTACCAGCAGTCCCATTTCTCTTACTTTCTCTTCCATTTTCGCAAACATCTCTTCCATTCTTTTACGGGACCTCGCCATTATTACCATGTCGTCTGCATATGCTAAGATCTGTCCCTCTCTTGTGGCAATCGTTCCATTTATGTCCATTTCTCTCACTATCTTTTCCACTACTATATTGAAAAGCGTCGCTGACAAAGCATCCCCCTGTCTTATTCTGCTGTTGATCATGAAATGTTCTGTTGTACCTTCTTCGGTTCTAACGCATGCCATGGTGATATTTAGGGTCATTTTTATTAGTCGTCTCAATTTATTTGGTATTTTCATCTCTTTCATCGCTTCATACAGTTTTTCTCTGTTGACCTTATCAAACGGCTGCTGAAAGTCCACGAACAGCATATGAATCTCCATGTTGTGCTCATTTGACTTTTCCATAATTCTTTTTACTATGTGTATTGCATCTACCGTGGACTTTCCTTCACTGAATCCAAATTGATATTGGGACCATATACTTGTTTGGTATATTCTTTCAGTCTTCTATAAATCAATGTGGACAGCACCTTGTAGGATGAGTTTAGTAATGTTATGCCTCTGTAGTTCTTACATTCCTCTGCTGCGCCCTTCTTTTTCAGAGGTACAATTACGCCTTCGTTCCATTTTTTGGGCATTCTTTTCTCCCTCCATACCTGCTGTATCAGTTTGCACATCCTTTCGCATAATTCTTTTCATCCATACTTTATGAGTTCCACGTATATTTCATCTCTTCCAGGTGCCTTGCTATTCTTCATTTCTTTGCTATTCTTCTATTCTTCATCTTATAATATACTTTTGACTAATTTGTTTAACTGAAATAGTAAAATAAAATAGTCAAGTGCTAAATCGATGAAAATCCTATTAACTTTTTTGCATTGCTAATTTAATTTTTTTATAAATTAAATTGTTTGTGTTGTTTTAACCTATTTGCAATCAGTTTTAAATTTATTTTATCTAATAACATTCAGCACATTTTCTCCTTTAAATGACTTGTACAATGATTTTTTATCGGTTAAATATCTCAGAGAATTTAACTCGTGCCTTTCAATTATTTATTTGTTTAGTTTAGTAGGGTGCTAACCTGACTATAAAATTCCAAAATTAATATTAAGCTTTTAAAATGCAACAAAGCAAATCCCCATTATTTATAGTTCTAAATTAAAAAATAAGAAGTTATGGCTAACTATCTATCTGTGATATAATTGAAGGTGGAGATTGTCTTAGGGTAACAATTAGTACTGCCAATGTCGAGTACCCGATTCGACTCTATTAGTAAGAAGGCCGCAGTAACTCTCCCTACCAATCGTATACAAAAACATGTAAAATAAAAAAAAATTCTTATCAACTTTTTTTAGGAAAAGATCAATATTTCAAAAATCATTGAAATTGTCACATAAAAAATTGTAAAGGCAGAGCTAGTACGGAAGTAATTAATTAAACGCTTGAAATACCTAGTCATTGCGTTACATCATAATATGACCTTAATATTTTCAAAATCTACACCAAAATTGCCACTGAATCCAAGATAGTGGTAATTCTTTAGAAAAAATTCTCAATAACTTACGTATAGTAAGCTCGAAGTTAAAACTTGATTTTCGTAATGAATTTAAAGATCAATCTTAAAAAATCTCCTAAAATATTTACTTCATAAATTTTAATAAGAAAATCTAAATTTATAATAACATCGTCTTGAGAAATGGGGGTCTGTGCGAGATAATTCGAAAATGCAAGTGATTTTGTTTAAACCTTTTAGTTTGGCATCGGGAAAAAAACGTCAAGTTACTACATCAGACCCGGATTGTAAGATTCCTAAAACAAAACAAAGTCACGATTTTGTACGATTGACGAACTCCTATAAGGGAGTTCTTCCACGAAAGGAAGGAAAAATATATTTGCTCAGAATAGGACCCCATGGTACAATATTATTCTAAAAACATAAATATTATTATTGCCATTTTATTTTTTGAAATAGTCATTTTGTATTACCGATACGTAATTGCCAAAGTTGTGCGGCCTAAGAGCCGCACTAGGGGGTTTTGAGCGATGCTTTATTTGTGTTACGAAAAAAAAAGATTAACTGTTATATTATTTTATATATTGTCTTGATTAATATTTCAACTGCTTTCTTACAAAATTATCTTTTTTATGTCAAGTAAAATAGTTTTCTAGTTTAGTTAAGAAGATAATCATGTAATTTACAACAGTTGCAAATTATAATATGAGTAAATATTAAATTTACGTCACATTTTTGTTTAACCTTTGTTGGTTTGACCGTATTAATAATAATTTATTGTAAACAAATAAAATTAAATTCCAAGATATAAAAAGTTTATTCGTTGAACTTGGTCATAAAATTAGAATTTCTTCATTAGAGACGAGATTTAAGTAGGCATAATGAAATAGAAATCGAGGTTTCATATTGAGATTAAATGGTCTCTAGAATCCAACACAAGCGACAGCAACGGTATCATACAATTAAGGAAGTTGTAAGTAGAATACGAAGCATGCTGTAGAAAATCACAAGCCGTGGTTACTTTTTAAGAATAAACAATATCTTTAATTTAAAATTCCATTAACAAATTCGGTACATACTCATTGTGTAAAGTTTTACGTTTCTTATATAACTACTTACATCAAATATCATAACTGTTAATCTTTGAAGACCATTTTTAAAACTCGACAACAATATTTTTTAAAAATATGTTTTGTATTATGATTATAACAAGACCTCGTTAAGGTTGTAGATAAACAAATGTATGTGCGTTAGCAGGGCACCGGAGCTTTAATTTCGACACTTGGTAGCATGAACAAAACTATAGCATACGCAGAATATTAAATAAAAATGCGTTCTTTTTATTTTTATATCTTAAAAACAAAGTTCAATTAAATTTTCATTCTTGTGGAAAGAAAAGAAATTTTAGAAACTATTAATGCGTGTTAATCTGTTAATACTGTGAGAAAATTCTTCTTGAATACACAGACAAAATGTTTTAATATTTCTACGATTGATTCTTTCTTTTTAAATTAAATTATCAATATCTCGTAGTTCTCGAATAACTTTTTTTAAATAAATAATAAATATATAAAAATAAATAAATAATAGAAGAATCTTTTAAAATAAATTTATTTTAAAATTTTAGTTTTTATTTACAACAAAATAAAATTTTGCATTTAAATCACAATCATACTAAAGTTTTAATGTGGAAAAATTCTGGATTCAAATCTTATGAAAACTCACTAATAATATCTCCTGTTATGATTATAATGATCACATAAATTCTGTACATTTGGAAGACCTGTGACTTGGTTACTTTCCAAAATAATTGTATTAGCTATTTAAAAATTTTACAAAAGAAAAATTAATCAAATTTCCGACAAAGGTACATTAAAAAATTCTTAACTCTCACCTCCTTTATCAAAGTCCTTGAAAATTTAACTACTTTTTTTATTATATAAGAAAAAAGCTAATTAAATATTTAAATTTTGGCACAGTTCTGAAGGTCAAGAAAATTTTTAAGTTTTGTCACATCGCTCGATAAACTTTTGTTTTAAAATTAGTATTCATAATAATCAATGAAAATATTATAATTTAAACAATAGAAAAATATTGATATTAAAATAATGTAATGGTTATTGCATAAAAAAATTAATAAAGTAGGACTAAAATAATGGAAAATGTGTTATAGAAAAGAATTTAGAAAGCTATTACAGTCAACATTATACACAAGGATATAAAGTGCAACAACTTTCAAGATTTTTGTCAAACAGGTTTAAAATATTAATATTTAGGTAAATTATTTTTTAAACCGAGCTTTAATAATAAATTGCCAATTTAGAATAAAATTATGGAAATATTTGACATACTCTTACTTTTTGTACCACAAACCTTAAACTCAAGTTCTTTGTCGATAAATTTAAAACATTTTATGTCTTTGAGTTAATATATATGTTTGTGTAGCAAATTACTTAAATAGTTGTAATTATATGAATAATGAGATAAGTAGCAGTTTTGTGAAAATGTTCAATTACAGAATGCAGAGGATAGGCAATGTACGGTTAAAGAAATTCATGCTCGAAGATTCGTGATACTTAAATCTTGCGAATTCTATATGCATTATATCTCTTCGCCAATCTTTGCAATTATATGTTTGAAAACTATATTGTAATAATTGGAACTCCCCCCGTCACGCACATCTTGGTGGAATCTAAATATTTGGGTTAACTTGCACACAATGGAAAACTGACTGCTCCATTTCAATTTTTTACGTTTTTATAGTGTCGTCTTTCGCACATTAGTCAATTGGAAAGCGTTAATTTTTAAGAGAACGTTTATCTCAGCAGCTTGGTGTGATGGTTAACGTAAGTGACCGAAACCAAGCACTCGTGCGTTTGAATCTTTGGAACCAACTTCTTGGGTGACTGCTAAATGGAAAACTTTACCATAGAAATCTCAATCAATTATAAAATAATTCAACTAGAAAATCTTATCTTATTGGTCGTTAAGAATACTTTAAAAGATATCGCAATGGAAAAAAACTAGCTTCGGGAATATGTACTTCTTCTGGAGTACTTCTTCATTTTTGTATCTACTTTATTAATAATTTAAAATTTTATTATCCTTGTCTGTTAGCTGAATAACTGCTGACATTAAAGTATTCGGTTCGAATCCGGGGAGAGTCTAAACTTTTTTATGAACGTCTCTGTGCTTCGGAGGGCACGTAAAGCCGGTAGTCCCTCTGGATTGATGACTCGCGTTCATCAACAACAAAAACCAGAATTACTGGCACATCCGAGACAAACCTAGAAAGCCACCTAATAGTAATTAATAGTAACTTTGGAACATCACTGAGGTTGTTAGTAAAAACAGGTTGCAAATCTAATTAAAGAGAAAGAATTTGTAATTTAAAATTATGAAAAACAATTTATACACACCCAGATAATAGTTGTTATAGTAAAAAAGCAAGTCTCGGGAGAGATGTAGTGTACACGAGGCAGAAGATGTAAAAAAATTTTTGGGAGTTATTCTAAGTGAGATATGGAATAGATGTTAGAATGCATTATTATGTAAATGTCTCAAAATCTGTCGAAATTTTGCGAGAAATCCGGAGATTTCTGGGGAAATGTTTAAGAAAAGAAGATGTGGTAAATACATTTTTGCCCCGTGATTTACCTCTTGGTTATATCATTAGTCAAAACACGTCAGAATTCGGATCACTGGAGTTTCTACAGTAACAAAAAGCATAGTCTGCAATGTGGTTGGACTCAGTTAAAGCCAGAAAAGGTCAAGAAGAAAAGGTTAGTCTTTGTGCTCGATGACGTAGAAGAAACTTTAGAAATTCATTTATTAAGTGATAATTTTATGTTTTTTCTTTTAACCAGATTGTTTTCCACATTACAACCATCTATAATTTAGTTATTATGTTTGATTGAGATAGGATAAAAGAAAATCGACTCTCAGTTTACATAAAAGAATAAAGAAGCAAAATAAAACATGCGTATAGATTTGACGGAAGTAAAAAATAGACAAAAATGAACTTCGGTACTAATTAATTCACTTAAAAATTTATTGATTAAAATTCGAAGAAAGTAAAGGAACTTTAGTGATTATAGGTATTTATTAGTGATTTTACACATTCACTGATCAAATTAATGAAGCATAAAAAAATTATAGATTTTTAGATTCCCTAGTAAATATGAAAAATCACTAGTTATTTTATATAATTACTATAGCGCACTAGTAATTGTAATCAGGGAGATTAATATAACTTAAATATTATAAAATATGAGTGATATTTACATATGCATAGTTTTGCATTAATTTTTTACAAACATCGCTGTGTTTAGCAATTTGTCTTGTAAGAGCAATTTGGAAAACCCTGTTCAGTTTTTGTAAACTGGCTGGTGATCCATTTTATTTTTTATGCATAGTATAACAAAATATTACTAGGTACAGTATAAAATCACTGTTTTCGGACTTTCTCTGCAACAGCTACAAAATATTTTAATTGATAGATTTGTGGTTTAGGTAAAATCATGGTTCATCGCCTGATGATGCCACAGGATGATGAAAGCGTTAGCAAAAATTATACTTTCAGTGTATTTTATTTTATAAAAACTCAGTGCATTTATTGGTTTTTAAAATACTGGTGATATAATTAGTAATACATTTTATTGAAAAAAAGCTAACAGATTCTTAAAAATTTGAGTGTAATGATTATATCATGAGCGTTTTTAAACCATGTTTTGCTCTATTTGATTTATCAAAAAGTTGTTTTCTTGTGCATTTAAAAAGTTGTTTAATTTTGCTTTAATTTGGAAAGATACATAGGAAGATTAGCATTTCAACACACTGAATGTTGCTTCATAAATTTAAAATAATCACCATTCAGTTCAGTTAAACAGAGATAAAAGCAATCTATTTCCATTCAGGCAGTCAATTGATCCAAGATGCTTGTAATTTTGCAACCAAAATATTTACTTTATCTATAATTTTGCAAGTCTTATTTTTGATAAAATTTAAATTATGTCTTGCATATTATTACAGAGTCCGATTTGCTAGTGATTGCCCTCATAGGCTATGAAATTGTATTGGCCCCAGATGATCAACTCCAATTGCAAAGTACACGGTAAAGAACTTCTGGAAGTTATCAGGTGAAACATTAAAGCCATGGACAATACTTTTCAATACCCTACTTTTGCTCCAAAATCGCCATTGTGTCGAATGGGTAAAATATGGTGGAATGTATGAGATATACGAGAAAATGTCCCAAAATCTGGATTTTTGAAAACACGAAATGCTGTGTACACTTTTTTCCTCGTACTTTATTCCTCAATCCAAACTGGCACGTACTTACGCGATTCTGACGTGCGTTTATCAAATAACTTTAGACAAAAGTACAATTTTTCTATTTAACCAATTAAAATCGGATCAAAAAAAAAATAAGTGAAAAAATTACAATTTTTCCATTTGGCCAAGAATAATTGAGGTCAAATACAGTGGACGCCACCTTTTGGAATCACTGTTAATGTTATCATTCTGGTATTATTACCACTTTAGCGAAGAACGGGCTGAACAAATATGGCTACACGCGAAAACCATCGTTGATTATAATCGAAAATTCGGTTTATGTTATATCAATTATTTTTCTTATTGTTTACTTCCACTGAAAATGGAGTTAGTTTGCCGTTACAAGCATTTTATTTTAATTTTGTACACAAACCGGGGAACCACCAAGACCTGACCTGACTCATGTCAGGTGTATTATAGCAGAAAGTTGCTGCTATGCTGATTATGTACGATTTAATTCAGTTCTGTTTTAAAATTTCTTAATAAAGCGACATAAAAGAATGTTATAGCATTTTTAGATAAGTTGCCAAAGTTAGCCAGCAGAATGCAGCATTACAATTGAACATTTCGCAACCGTTTTTGTGTAAAAGTGTGGCGTCCACTGTACCTCAAATGTTCTAATTTTTTTGACTCTACTTAGACCGGCGATCGTCGGTCATTCCGATCATTTGGAATGAACTGGTCATTGGTGATGGTCTTCTAGTTTAAAAATTTCAGCAAGAAATATTTGTAGATCTTCTTGTATCAACATTTCAAAACGCGATACCGTTTCGCGCGTCCCAAAAACACGTGTATCCTACTATGGGAAAAATCTCTATATAAAAGAAAAAACATAGTGCGGCGAAATAGTCTAATAAAAGTGTTTGTTCAGAATTTTTAATGAAGTTATTGGCACAATAACTTTTATTATAACGCAATACATTATCTAAAAGTATTCAATATTTTTTACGTGGAATCTACGTGTAATGTAGAAGTTTTCACTGCATTACGGTTGATTTAACATTACCGTTTATGTGCTTACAAAAGCATACATTATTATGTATATAAAAAGCAAAAAATAAAACGATGTGAAATTATAAAAAAAAAACATTTAAAAATAATAAAAATATACGTTGTTTAAGAAATTCCTCGGAATAAAACAACGGATTCAATGCAATTTGAAAAATCTGTAAGGCAGATAAACATAGACGTGATAATTCCAAAAACACCGAACAACAAAAGCCAATAAAACAATGTTCTGTAGAACCAATTTATTTCTGCCGACTAGTTTCTGCTTTTCCTGTGCATATTAATTGAGAACCCAAAAAAACTCAAAAAATTCAAAAAAAAAGATAAATATCGTATAAATTCCTTTTACAAGCAAAAACATTTTAATTTCATTGCCAGAATTGATAAATGTTGGAGTGCAATAAAATCAAGTATACAACATTCGATTCAAAATCATTGCTCAAAAATCTTGTATTGAGAAAACAAAAAACATCGTACAACATCCCCATATAGGGAAGCTTTGTTTGACCATACCTGGACCGAATAAATAAAACTATTCGGCCCAACTTACCATGCGTATAATATATTGTCCAAATGAGTCATGTTAAGGTAGAGCTTAGTTTCACAGCGTTTTGTTTATAACAAGAAAATACTTGGATCGATTTTGATAACTTTCAATATGATAATCCATGCAGATATAAGTCATCATATGAGATACTATTGGTTGGTATCCAAGATGGGTGTCACGACACAGATTAGGCAGTATTAACTTTTTAATGGAAAATTTCAGAAATTTCAGAAAGGCACCATAACAAGTAAGTTAGTTATCATAAATTTCCAATAAAGATATAAATGGTTTTAATATAATACGTAAGTATCCCTATATGCAGTAAAGAGGAAACATTGATAGAATTCCTACATATTGAATAGGCATGAATAGGTAGATACGTAACTTGTAATTCATACATCATATTGGATAAAATATACTTGAACAACAATTTAAATTCAAGGTAAGTATAAAAATAATAATACATAATAATACAGGAATAACTGTAATTCGTAACATAATTAATATCACGCCTGTTGTCTAAATAAAACAGAGCCTATACCTTCTGGTATTTGACCTTATTTAAAAAATCATGCAAATATTTTAAATATGTGGTTTCCTATACATAGGTAGATATTACCAGAACATATTGATTTAATTGCATACAAATTTTATCTGCAAGTATAGGTAGTATTGTAGGTGTACATAATTGGTAATTTATTTGAGCATCATCTATAACTACATATTATTAACAAATTAATAAACATTGAGATGTTTAGCATAACATATGCACGATCGAATGATTATTTTTTTAAATAAATAACTCAATTACCTGAATATTTGTTCTTTTGACTTCAATATATAGCCAATTATCGGTCGCAAAGGCAATGGCTAGCAAAGCTACTGCAATAATCGATGTAATAGTTGCTAAACTAAGAGTAACTGCAGAACAAGGCATTTCAAATTTTGTTTTTTAAACTTTTTCGCACAATAACACTAAACTATGTACACTAATGAGAAGAATAAATTTGAGCATTAAAATTAATCCAACTAAGTTTCCATATTCACAAGCAAGCACACACTTACAACTCACTAACACTAAAATGACCACAAGGAAACGCGAAGAACCTGTTGCATACCGAAGGATTTACCTGATGAAGAACTACCTGCGTGAAAGTTACTTTAATGCGCAAGCGACTTTGTTAAATATGTTGCCTATGCAGCTTTTTGTGTGAATTCCCTAAATATTTTGTCGTGAAGAAACGAAAAAAAAAAAATTAAGTAGATCGCGAAAAGGCGAATAAACAAGATAAGATTATCTTATGGTTTTGGCTTGTAAACTATCGTTTTTATCTTTGAAATATGTTTAAAATGCACTTTTCATGGAATTCCAGTTTTCTTCTTCCAACCCCAAAAAATTTTTTGAATTTATCTTATATATTTTTATTTTTTGCTCATCTCTAATGCATATTCTTAAAACTAAAAATGTATTTGCTTGATAAGGCAATATTATTATATCATTTGAGAAAGGAAGTGCCAATAGGCTCATATCTCAGACTAAAATAATGTAAAAGCTTATACTCGTTCTTGGCTCACTGAATTTGCTAAACAGCGCATTTTGACTATTGCAGAATGTTGTCCAAAAGCGGACCTGCAAAATTTTTCTAATAAAACCGATTTATCCCGCAAGTTTCTCACAGCCCTCGGGAGAGGCTGAACTCCTAGAGGGCGCGTCCCCGGGTGGCAGATAGGGGAATGCTCGGCCTTAGGGCAGGGTAGGAAGGAAATTAAATACCTCCCGCGGACCAAGCAGCCCGACCGGGACCAGCTTAGCAAGCTATCTCGGCCGTATCAATAATGCTCAAAGTACCAGGAACGGCCTTGGAACTGGATGGAATAAACGGATGACGACAGCGCAAGGAATAAGGCATAAACGATTTAAGAATGGCGACACGGTCAGATTAACGACTTGGAACATAATGTCATGAAACACCAGAGATCAGGAAATGATAACAAAAATAACAGAGAAGAAAATAGACATTTGCGCATTGTCAGAAACAAAGAAAAAAGACAAAGGAACTGGCGGATATGGCGACTATGTTATGATCTACAGTGAAGTTACCAAAGACAGCCGAGCAAAAGAGGGGATCGCCTTTTTGATCCACCAAAAGCTTCACCCAAGATTAACTAATGTTGGCTACATAAATGAGAAAATACCACGAGTTACTCTGGAATTGAACAGCAATAAAATTCACATCATAAGCGTGTATGCTTCAGACATTAGTAAGCCACGTGATAAAAAAGAAAAATTCTATGAGACTCTGCAAAATGAAGTAAATTCGATATCACCTATGGAACACATAATAATAATGGGAGACCTAAACGCTAGAGTAGGAACACAAGTGATATCTGGTGTCAAACAACGGCTTAACGAAGAGATCGAAAACGAAAATGGGGAACTTCTAGTAGATTTTTGCAGCCAGAACAGTATGACAATTAACAACACCTTCTTTAAATACGACCTAAAATACAAAATAACATGGCAAAATTCGCGTGGTCATGCCTCTGTACTGGACTATGTTATAACTAGCCGCAATATTTTACCAACCGAAGTATTGGATCTTAGAACACTAAACTCAGCAAATGTTGGCAGTGACCATAAATTGGTGCTCTGTAAGTTGAGACTGAACCGTCCAAACACACCAAAACGTAAAACAGCGGAAATAGACAATACCAATAACGAAAAGGAAAAACTCAATATAGAAAGTGTTACAACGGAGAGTACACGGTATTTATACGCGCAAAGACTTGAGACAAGGATATCAATGAATAAAATTAATCCAACAGACTACGTGGAAGAAGCATGGGGAAAAGTTAAGTCGAATATACTGGAAGCTGCAAAAGAAGCGTGTGGCACAAGAAAGATAAAATCAAAACCAACAAGCCCGAAAAACACCATAGTTCACTGACGAAGTAAAACAACTCAGTCAAGAAAAGAAACGATCTTACCTTAAACATAAATCATCAGGCACACTCGAAGACCTTAGGGAACATAAACAGGTTAGAAACAGAGTTATTCAGAGAATAAAAAAAATAAAAGAGTTCATTGCGGATATGGAACATGATCTTACAGGGTCACAGCGAAAGATATCGAAAATGATTCGAAATAGAAAGGCTGATATCAATGAACGGCTGAGCTTCCACAAAATTAGTGCCGAAAAGTGGACTAAGCATTTCACATCGACGTAACAACAGAATGCCACTGAAATAATGCATGATCTGTTGGACTCTGAAGCCGATATAATACAAATAGAAAAAGAAGACATAACGAAGATAATTCGAAATTTAAAAGAAAGAAAGGCGGCTGGAATGGATAGAATTAATAACGAACTTCTCAAATATGGTGGTGAAGCACTAGAAAATGAATTAACTCAGTTCATAAAAATTGTGTATTCAACTCAAGAAATCCCTAAAGAACATAAATCATCCATTACGATCTCAATATCCAAAAAAGGTGACAAGAGAGACCCGGAGAACCATAGAGGGATAACCCTACTCAGCTCGGTACTGAAACTAATCACAAACGTGACGCTGCACAAACAAAATGATCACCTGCAGAATAATGAAGAACAATGCGGCTTTTGCAGAAACAGATCCACAACAGATGCAATCTTTATATTGCGCCAGATATGCGAGAAGTTCATAGAATACAACACTCCGGCTTTCATGTGCTTTGTGGACCTCACAAAAGCTTTTGACAGAGTGAGACTGGTGGATATTATAAAAATATTAAAGAAAAAGAAAATACCGCAGTCTCTCATCAATGTGATCAAAAACATATACAAAAACACAGATACCCAGATCAAGGTGGAAATCGGAACAACCAGTCCAATACCAACTCCTGGCGGAATAAGACAAGGTGACTCACTCAGCCCAATGCTGTTCAACATCATTATGGACGAGATAATTAACAGCGTCAAAACTAAAAGAGGATACAGAATGTGCCAAAGAAAAATCAACATCATCTGCTACACTGACGATGCGGTCTTGATCGCGGATAACGAGGACGACCTTCAGAGACTATTACACCAATTTGTCATCACAGCGAAAGACTATAATATGGAGATATCTATAAAGAAGACCAAATGCCTAACAATATCTAAGGAGCCAATAAGATGTAAATTGGAAATAGAAGGAAAAATAATAGAGCAGGTAATGATGTTCAAATATCTTGGAATAGAAATATCAAGCGCGAGAGACATATTTCGTGAAGTGCAACAACAGGCAACGAGAGGAGCAGTGATGTCGGGATGTCTTCGTGACGTGTTCTGGAGAAACAAATATATGTCAATCAAGAGCAAGATTAAGGTATACAAAACAGCAGTAAGATCTGTGATAACATATGCAGCTGAAACAAGAGCGGAAACATCTAAAACAAAACAAAAAATGAGAACAACTGAAATGAGAACGCTCAGAACAATAACTGGCAGAACACTCTTGGACAGAGTTCCGAGTCGAGATATCCGACAACAATGCGACATACAAGATTACGTAAAATTTATAAAGATCCGCCGCAAGGAATGGAACGCACATATAGGTAGAATGGGAGACGAACGCCTCCCAAAAATAGCAAGAGATGGTAAACCCACCGGAAGAAGACCTCCCGGTAGACCGCCAAAAAGATAGGCGGAAAGTTGGGTGTCGTCGTCGATTGAATCACCACCAAGATGAGGTCGCAAATTGGAAAAACAGGCAGTGCCTAATTAAAGAAGAAGAAAAAGAAGAAGAAGTTTCTCACGGGTACTCTTATTCAGAACAGAAACAATAATTCTGAGCAATTTATTAAATTGAGCTTTCCATAAAATGTTATTGATTACCTAGTTTAAATGTTTTTAATTTTAAGTAAAGAATAAAATCGAGTACCTAGTGTGAAACTAAAAATTCAATTCAAAATTTAAAAAACCATTAGTTCAGTCATTATCTGAGTGGAAGTAACACAAAAATAATTTTTTTTGGTTAAATCCTTTAGTACCGGAAAGAAGACCCTAAGTTTTCTACAACAAATTCAAACCGGAACAGGAAACAGTTTGTTAAGAAAAGTCCAAAAATCCCAAAATCTTAAATTGACTGTTTGCTGTACATCTTATATCCAAAATAGGTTTTATCAAAATTAAAGTAGATAAAATTCTGTGTAAAAGTATAAAAAAGATTTTGTTCCAGTCTGTCTAATTTCCATGATATAACCCTTCGTAGCACCCCAATTTTCGGCCAAAAATACTTTTAAGTTTTTGATGTAGTACAGTTTTTTTCTATTCGTCTGACGTAAAGTGATCTATCGATAACCCGTTTATCTGTAGATCCTATTTATTAAATTTTGTGCACATAGTTCAATTTCAAGACATCTCAGACGCAATTTAACATAATCCAAAGAGCAGAAAACAAAATTTCATGTATAGAAAAAAGAGAGCAGTAAGTTTAACAGTTGTTAGAGATATAAAATTTTAAAATTTATTTTTTTGAAATTTTTTGTTAATATTATGCTGGAGACGAACTAAAATTAAGGGGTAATGACACTCTAGAGATACAAAAAATAGCATAGTTTTAACAATTTTTTATGGCCTTATCGTAAATGCAATACAAAATCTGTTTAAAGGTATTTATTGTACATATTTTAAAGACAAATTTTTAATTTTTTTTTTCAATTTTTTTACAAAATAGCAGCGTCAAGTCTCCGCAAAGGAAACCTCTCGTTACAAATAGCGTTCCGCGGCCGGCAAGAATTCTACAATTTTTGACCTTTACCAAAAATTAAAAAGATTTCAATTCTATATAAGATTATCTCAATAAGTACGTAGCGAAATTTAAAAATATTGGTTTTTGTAAGAACAGTGCATGATTGATTTCAAATTTCTGTTTTTGTTACCAAAATTACGTGAAAAATTGCTTATAACAAGAAAAGTTTACAATATAACGTAAAATCCGTACGTACTTATCTAAATAATGTAATTTTATAGCTACAGTTAAAATTTCAAAAAAATTGGTTAAGATTTGTTAAAATTATGTTGCCGGCCAGTTTAGAAAACGTAGTTTTTAGATAAAGCATTTTAAAGTTTTACATAGCATTATTTCATGGAATTTTTTTATTTACTTTTAATCTGCAATACCTGTACCATATAATTGGCCTTCTATATTGATGTACTGCTCTTCTTCTGCTTTTCTGGCTGATTTAAACAACAACCAAGCCTTTTTTGCAGCATCAGACAGCAATTGCTCCGAGAACTTAATGCGGCATGTATCAGCTTCCGCGCAGAAATTGAAGCAATTGGGTCAGATTGTTATACCCAATCCATCCATAATTTTTAAAATACCGCTCATACCATTGTTAAATATACATACACTCATTATTTTAAATAATTTTTAAATCCAACTGAAAAAACTCAAACTCAAAGCATCGGGGTTACTAAAATTGCAATACTGATACCCTAATGCACAATTACAGCCGAATACCACCCGGGTTAAATTTTTAAATTGTAAACCGTACATATTTAGAAATATTTAAAAATAATAAAGATGCACTATAATTTATTATCTTTTGCCGACAGTTGTAACGCTCTAGTATCATAAAGTTGAGTAATTTATTGCATACTTCCTACCGGGCTTTAAATACTTATAGCTCCGAAAGTATTCGGAATATCAATATGAAATTTTAACACGTAAATTTTAAGATATTGAGCTATTAATTAATGCAAAAAAAATTTTTGCATTTTTAAAAAACTCTAGTGTCGTTACCCCTTAAGCTATTTGCAAAGATTTAATAAATAGCCAGTGTCAAAAGACATCAAGTTAGAAAACTTATAGTTGGAGTCCTATTCAAGATACAAAGTGGATTTATACATAGATTTACAGATAATCATGTGTAGTTTGTAATATTTGGTTCTTCAATTTGAATTACCGCCTTCTCAAATCAAAGTTACAAACCAAACCAAAGCTGTGATCGTCAAACAAACCTCGCACGTTGTGATCTCCCCTCGTAGTAACACTTACAAGTCCTTTTAAATTTGCGGATGGCTCTTTGAATGCTAACGTAGTTTTACCTTACTTACTAACTTCAAGCTTAAACACATATGTCCAGTGGCGTAACCACTGGTGGGACACCTGAAGGCATAATTAGTAACACACAAATTAAATAAAACACAGGATTCGGTTTAACGATGTATATATTTTAACCGAGAAAAAAAAAGGTAGTCCGACAACCAATTTACCAGCAAAGTTAATCTCCTTGATATCATGTAATTCAGAATACTTTAGTTTGAAATTTGATTTAATAACTGTTCGATAGTTAATCCCCTGATCGTAATGTTTTCTCATTGATTATTCATATTTATTTTACCAACCACAACCTATCGTAATTCGTAAGAAGTTCATGTATGTATACCGATGTTCGATTCAATTGGTTTTTATATTCCGTAAGACCTTAAATAATAACCCTTATATTCTAAATTATCCGCTCTTATAATTATTACCTTGTCATTTAAATCTAAGATGGTCACCTTAAAATTAGTACGTCTCTTATTGCTAATTGGTCAGTTTCTTAAACTAGTATGTCTTTCTTATTGCTAATTGGTCATTTTCTTAAATCTAAATAGATCGCTTGTACTTAACTAAATAAATTCCCCATACTTAAACTAGTAAATAATCATAGCCGCAAATAATAATCATGAAGAACTTTGTTAACACAGTTCTTTAATATCGTTTTTAATTGGTATTACCTTTTATTAGGTTAAATGGTGTAATTTTAATTGTATTCAATTTTAATTAAGTTAAATGTATTCAATTGTCACTATTTTTTTTTAGTGGTTGCAAAAAATCATAAGGAACATTGTTAAAATTATTAATAACTGTCCTGAAATATCATAATTTTGTAGTACATCATTTAGATATATGAAAAAAGAAAGGAACGACATCACAGCATTTGCTATGTCACTTCCGGTTCCATTACAGCTTGCCTTTTTAGTGACCAGCCATACTGAGACATATTTAACCGCCATCTTATGATTGTAAGCGTCCACAAAATCCGTTACACTTAATTATCTAAATTAAATTATCCCACGATAAATATATTTCCACCTCAAACACCCGCCTTCATTCAACTTATCTTAAACAACTCCTCTTACTACTTAACTAAACCTGCCCCTAGTACTAGTACGCCATTGGAAAAACATTATATGAATAATCAATCTCTTCCATTACATAATCTTACTCCCGTTTTAAATGATAATAATATAAATCACAATTTTAAACAGTAATCAAATCTTATAACTGAAGATAAATTAATATAAACTTCGATGCACCCGTGTATGTAAAACGAAATTATCTACCCGCGTGGTTACAACAACTACTACTCGAAATCTTTTAACATAATCCTGTATTAAATTCTTTAACGAATAAATCAAATATTTTAACTTACGTATTTTACTTCTGTTGTTAACTAAATCTGATTTGAAATAATTTTAATTTCAATTACTTGGTATTTTCAAAATTGATGCACAAAGAACAAGTGTTTTTCAACGGTGGTCAAAAATCTAAGAGCCTTTATCCTCCCTAACGGTCAACTCTAGCGGAAAAATTTCCCACTACTTCCGTTTTACCACCGTTGTATTTAAAAGTAACCAAATTGAACTAAATTTAAAATTTCGCGCCCAATATATTCAAATTCAAATTTACAATATTACAAGTTTCATTTATGTGTAGATCATTTTTGCGTCAGAAAAACAGAAAAAAAACTCTGCATCGACAACTTAAAAGTACATTTTTTTGGCCAAAGATCGGTAACAATCTAGATAATATAGAGAGCTATACAGGGGTTCCCGTGACCGTGAAGTACTTTTCAGGTGGTGATAAAGAACACTTTTCTAAAACAAATTTTTTGTCCAAGTCAAAACCCTTGAGGGGTACCTCTCTTTAAAGCAATTTTTTGAATTTCTGATTTAAAACGGCCATAGCTCCGATATTATTGATTTTTTAGGATTAATGAATTAGAACTTTTTTAAAGATCATTCGCTTATCTACAAATTAGGTTATCCCTTATCGTCTAGAATCAACGGATTTCGAGTATAAATTAAATTAAGGAAAAAAATGTTAAAAAATTCAGGTTTTATTTCTTTATTTTTCTTGCAAACCCTGTATCTCTTAAACGAAACGTCTTAGAAAAAAACTGACAAACCAAACCGGATAGGGAATTTAACGGGCTACAACTTTGATCAAATACATTTTTTTGGGTAACCAACCGTTTTCACAGAAAAATAAATGTTTTAGTTTTATACAAAATACACCTAAAAGCACCTGTAGGTAGTAGTTTTCTTAAAATATTTCAATGTTCACGAAAATAATAATAATAATAAAGACGTTGATTCTTAAGCAATATGGCCAATTCCATTGGAAGTCTTGACAATCCATTTCTCCATGTGGATTACACCTGATTTTCTGGCCTCTCCATCATTTATAGCTTCGTGCATGTTTTGGCTTTCTTCACTACTTTTCTCCACAAGTTCCTGTTTCTGTACTTCTTTCTCCATTCTCTCACTCCCATGACTTCAAGATTTTCCACTACATCAATCCATCTCGCCCTGATTCTTCCTCTATTTCTTGTTTCGCTTGGTTTTCAGTCAGTGATGAATCTCAGTACACTTTCAGGATTTTTCTTTATAAGGTGACCAAGCCAGGCGATTCTTTGTGCTTTTACACATCTCACTACATCTTCTTTACTAATTATTTTCTTCACCTCGCTGTTTATTCGTATTTGATATTCATTTTCGTTTACTTTCTTTGGTCCCATGATTATCCTTATCACCTTTCTTTCAAAGATTCTCAGCTTCTCTTTTTGTCAAGTTCATCACTTCTGAAGCATATGTTAACACCGGTCTAATAAAGGTCTTTTTTGTCACTTTTGTTCCTACAAACTTGACTCTTGCTTTTAAGCATCTTCTTGTTTGAGTATACCGCCTTCCATCCAGTCTGTATTTTCTCTTTTATTTCTTCTGCTCGATTGTTTGTACTGATTATCTGTATTCCCAAATACTTGAAAATTTGTATCTCTTCGAACACTCGCCTGTCTACTATTAATTCATTTTGCCTTCTTTCTGTCTTAGTAATCATCATGTACTATTTCGTCTTGTTTTCGTTTATCTTCAGTCCCATTATTGTTACTTGCTTTTCTATTTCTTTGAGGATTGTTATAATGTTTCTCAATGATCTGGCAATAATCACTAAATTGTCTGCATATGCAAGTAATTGACCTTCCCTTGTTTGTATTGTTCCTCCGCAGTCTAATTTTCTTATAATTTTCTCCATTGCAAGGTTAAACAAGATCGTCGACAGCGCATCGCCCTGTCACACTCCACCGTTAATTTCAAATTTATCGGTTTATGATGATCCTACCCTGACTATGGCGTTTGATCTTCTCATCGTCATCTTTATCAATCGTACTAGCTTTGTCGAGATATTAATTTTTTGCATAACTTTGTATAGTTGTTCTCTTTTAATAGTATCAAAAGCCTGCTGAAAATCTATAAACAGCAGATGCAACTCTATAATATATTCACGCTCCTTTTCCGTTATTTGCTTCATTATTTGTAGAGCATCCACCGTCGATCTGCTCTCTCTAAAACCATGCTGGTAATTGCTAATATGCCTTCTGTTTCCTCTTTCAATCTATTATGTATGAGTGCCGACAATATCTTCGTGTATCTATAATACACAAATGTATTATAATATACTCCTAATTTATTTATTTACAATAAAAAAATTTAAAAAAGGTCCGTTTAAGAAATTTGACATATGAGAATACTTAAGGATTGTTATGCAGTTTGAATTAAAGATTTTTTTTATCGAAGCTAAAATTTACACTCTGGTTACAAATATGGAATATACATATTTCTGGAATGGTGATTGCATAGGTACCAAGTCAACATATGTAGATCCAATCATTCCCCAATACGATCTGTTGTTAATCTTGCAGTTTCTCTTCTTTGTTTTTTGCGCTTCGATGTGGAAAGAGTTGCATCGTCGTTTTTAATATAAAATATCTAGTGTTTACAGAACTCAAGTTTTACTCAAGAGTATTTAAAACCGTTTTCATACAAATGATGTAAAACGATACAAATGCAAATCAGTGCCAAACCCCTTCGTAGTAGTTTGCCTACCTTTGTGCTAGCATTCAAATTTAAAAAACTTTTCCGAAGTGTTACATAGTATTTGTGATGTTACGTGGTATAATCCAAGCTATAATATCATTAGCTCAGAAAAATTTCAAATGTAAAGAAAAAATCAGATTCACCAGCAAAATAAAAATCATCCCAATGTTCTAATAAGTGATTTTTTCATTTGGACTATTAACAGGTGAAGAATATGATTTGAAGATTTGATAGACTTACAACAGCATAATCCAGTGTTAAAATAAATCATAAAATTATAACATGTAATAAATTTCATTAAAATAAACCTACCCATGGCTGCCTTTCCACTATATCAAAATTAAAATTCAAGCAATGTTTCCAAATTCAGCCATTTGGTTTCTAAAATAGTAAATTTATAGAAATTGTTAAATATAAATATAAACATGCTTAAAAGATTTCCTTTTTTTTACAATAAACAGCATAGTCGTAGGGCAAGTATGTTCTCGGAAAGTTTGTGTATTACTATTTGCCTTAAAACAACCCCTATTAAAATCTGATGACTAAGTACACTTTTTAAATACTATGCTGGTTCTGACGATATTTAATTTATATGCAAACAATAGGACTGTTAGCATGCACAACAAGGTATTCTAACAACAAAATTTTGTTAAATATCATGCACAAACATTATTTGATATTAGAGTCAAATATTTATCCATTAATCAACATTAACCAAATTAGAAGCAATCAGTGGCGGCTCGTGAAAAATATTTTTGGGTGTTCTGCATTATAAAAATGGCAAGATATCAGAAAATGGCAATCTCAAAAAATAAATTTACATATTGCACATTTTTAAATATTAAACGTACAACACTTATCTAGAATGTATTACTTTATATGATTTTACATTTTTACAATAAATTGCAATCCTAACTAATTTTCGAAAAAATTTTATTAAGTACAGCTTATGAGAGAAGTTGTGTTAAAAATATTAGTAATATTTCATTTTATTTTTTCTTTATTTAATATTCATAAGCATTTATTTTATGTACTAGTAGGTATAAGATACTATCTTCGATATTCATAATTTCAATTAAAGTTCATAACGCAAGATGTGTTTAAAATAAAATCGTATATGTTCGTAAAACCAGAGCTGAAATATGAGCAGAACGGTTGTACATTTGGTGGGTTGTTCCTATATCTTGTAATCTGCGAGTTTAATAATAAACATTATTATTGTAGAAAAAACCTACATAATTTTAATTTTATTGATATTAATAATTAAACGTAATTTCATTTTGAATTTCTAATATAGGATCTGCCAAAAAATAATTTTACTTCTATTTTGATAATAGTATTTATAAGAAACTTGGTAAAATTAAAATTTGTACTAAATTTTCAAATTACACTATATTACGAGTATTAAACTATTGCATTTTATTGTTTAACCATGTTGTTGAACAATTAATGAACAAAAATTAACTTACTAGTTGTTTTCATAAGTCAAATTTTAAATTATATTACAAAAATACGCCATGTAATTCTGCATAAGATGCAGCTCAATTTGTAGTGTATACCGTGGTGTTAGGATTGTCCTAACACCACGATGTATACTGGTATGGATACGATTCCACCCGATAGCTCGCGTCATTTCATGTTCAGAATCATTTCCAGCACATCGAAGTTAAACAGTGATTTCGAAAGCGTAACGGACTTGTATTAATTATTACAGTACTTATTTGACTGACTGATAAAAGTACTTATAACTCAAGGCAATATAAGAAGCGCGCTTTGAAACCAAAATTGATTAGTCTTCAATTATTGAAATAATTTGAAATGTGGTGGTTATACTAATAAGTAATAATTAATTTGGTACACTTTATTCTGATATTTGGCGGTTCTGCAGCTCTGCAGTTCCTATGGTAGAACCGCCCCTGGAAGCAATCATTCATATACCAATTCAATACTTCTGGGTAAATGATAAATATTCATATCTAAAAACATGTGATTATAGCAACTATATCCAAACAAGACATAATTTTGTTTGCCTTTTGAGAAGCTTTCTCGTTGTGGCTTAGAACCATCAAGATGCTTTAACGTAGTTTCTTACAATCTAAAATATATCTGACTTATATACCCAACATTAATTTAATATTACTATTGTAATAAATTAGTATTAGTAGGTAATGTTAGTTAATTATTGCACGTAATAAAATAATTTATAAAAACTTATTAATTTTATTAATTAGTTAGAAAAGATTGTAAAAATAAAATGTAACTATTTACAAATAAAAATGTTTCTAAACCAAATATATTTAGAAATCATTAGATGTTGTTAAAATTGATTTGAAATTATTTAAAATTGCAATGTCTAATTAATTATTACTGAATTTGGATCATACGGCCCTTTAAAAGGAGAACCTTCAACATTCCAAGCCTTTTTCAGTCTTTCTTGTAAAACTAACTCCTCACTTGTAGGCAAACCTAATCGTTTTCTTTCTTGATTCCATGTTAATTCTTCTATTTTCGCTTGAGCTTCTTCAGGCAATTCTTCAAACGGCCTTGAACAATCAATTTTTGAAACATTTATTTTAGGTTCATTTTGTACTAAACAATTCCACCATATCTCGGAAGTCTTTTCTAGATGAATTTCCAACTTTTGTCTGTCTACAGACCAAATCGCATCACTGTGTTTCACTTTATGACAGAAATCACCGCTAAGTAAAATTGTATCGCTATTTTTAACAGCTATAAATATTTTTTGTGGTAAAATATTAACTATCAAATTTCTCGATGGAACGTTTTCTGGTATTTTAACAATTATATCTAAATCGCCTATCGTCTGTGACCAAGAATAATTATCAAACGTCGATCCATTGTAGCTCTCCGATGATGTAAAATCACTTGAAGTTACATTAGGAGTAATTTTAATATTCTGGGTTTTACTTTCTAATTGCGAAACTTCTTTATCTAAAGCAGTTGTCGTAACTTCTACTTCATTACTAACAATTGCTGGTACTGCAATTGCATCGTTAATAACTGCAGGCTTCCATTTATGAAAAGCTTCTTTTGTAAAATGTTCTGCAAAACCAGGTGGTAAACCAACTGTTGAATTTTGATCAGTAGCTACACAATAAAAATCAGTTCTAAAACAGCTAAAATTAGCATTACAGTTTTAAGGGTACAATAATATAACCTTACCTTCTCCTAAGAAATCCGAAAACCGAATTTAAAAAATTTGGAAGAGTTTTACATTCTTTTAAAACCGAAAAAAATGTATCGTCAAAATATGTGCAGTCATCCATTTTCAAAAACCAAAATAATAAACAAATGTCAAATTCTGACAACAATATTTTTTTAGTAATGCCTACTATCGACTGCGGTAAATTTAAATTTTAAACTATATCTGTAATACCAACATAACCAATTATTAAAGTATGTACAAGGACGGTCATAAGAGAAGGCCATAGAAGTCATGGCACTTTTCGAACCAGCGTATTATAGCGTTTTAAGCTAATGTCTTTGAGAAATATTTAAATATCAATATAAATACACCGTATGTATATAATCGCAAACGTTTTGACCATACTATGGGATCATCAGGTGATGAACTAGAATGAGAAAGAAAAAATTTCCGTATTTATTGACCAAGTTGCAAGAGAAAAGGGAAAGAGTAGGAGAGGGGTATTTTTTTAAAAATGGTATATTTTTGTGTAAATTTACTAGAGGGTAGAGATATATTTAATATAACAGAGAAATAATGTAAGTGGATGTAGGGTAACTTAGAAGGGGGGGGGGGTATTATTTATCCAATATGTTTAGTAGAGATGAGTTATTTAAATCAGATTAACTATTTAGTAATGAAGATGAATATTTTAATTTATTAATTTCTATAGCTTCCAAAAATTCCAGTGTTTTACTTTTTTGTGCAACGTGCAAATTTCGTATATCCCTTGGTTATGGTTTGTGTCTAATAGGTGTTTCGCGAAAGTCGATTTTCTATCTGCAAGTCTGTGGGATCATCAAATCGTGTTTTAAAAGATCTACTGGTATGACCAATGTGTTTTTGAGAGCATTCACAAGTGAGCTCATCAACCCCTGATTAAGTTAGCATGTCTGATTTTGATTTCGCGTTATTAATAAATTTGTTAAGTTTATTGTCCGTTTTAAAACGCAATGTTATAATTGACCAAATTAGTATTTGGTCAATTAGAAGGTATTTTAAAAAATACCCCCCCTCTTATTATTATTATTATTAGTAACGGGCTGTGGTACATGTCCCCACTGCACTGAAGCTTAAGTTTATTGTGCAGCCATCCGAGTTTTACTCAAACAACTGCGTCTCTTCGACCAAGTCGAGAACACAGTTGAAGGGAGATTGTTCTATCTCCTCGGTTGTTGGGTAGGCATTGGCATAGTATGTGAAGTGGGGTTTCATCTTTTTCGCCACACATCCTGCAATTAGGATTCTCCACCAGCTCCATAATGCTGAGGTGCCTTTTGAGGCAGCAGAGCCCTGTAAAGAGACCCACTAACCTTCTAAGTTGTTTCCTACTCAACATGAGTATTTTGTTCCTTTTGGACTCACTGGACGGTGCCCTTATGAACATACGCGATTGCCTCAGTCCAGGTAGATCCACCCAGTGTGCAAGGTGTTGTTCTGCTAGTATATCCCTAATTCTTCCTTTTGCGGTAGAGTATGCAATCCCGCAGGAAGGCTCCGGGCCCATTAGGTTTGCGCAAGCGGCCTTCCTAGCTAGAGAATCCGCTTCTTCATTGCCTTTGATGCCCTGGTGTCCCGGCACCCACATCAGTGTGAACGCTGTTGCGGAGAACAAGTCTTACCAGAGCATCTTTGCATTGTTTGACAACCTTGGAGTGTAATTCAACTCCTTCCAAGGCTCTTAGAGCTGCTTGGCTGTCAGTCATGATATAGATTCTCCTCTCTACAAGGTTCCTCCATACCAGCTCTTCAGCACAGACCAATATAGCAGTTACTTCTGCCTGAAATATAGTTGCGAGAGGTCCCAGGTTAATGCTCTAAGCATCCCCCGGTCTTACCCCCCTCTTACTCTCTCCCTTTTCTCTTGCAATTTTGTCAATAAATAAGAACATTTTCTTGTTTCTCTTTCTAGTTCATCGCCTGATGATGCCATAGTATGGTGAAAACGTTTGCGATTATATACTGTTGTGTCCGCACTAAGTGATGAAAATGGGTTGCGAACTTAGCAATAAAATGACGGTATTTGCAACTAGAGGAACCACAAAGCAAAACTCTATTTTAACATTTTATTACTAGTGTGTGTTTTATTTTTATATATTCTTAATTTTGATTTCAGTGTTTGTTTAATATTTTATGTTTGTCTAGTTAGTAAGTTTTTTTGTTTCGAATTTGATTTTTATTTATGTTTGTATTATGACTCACGTAAATGCCGACAACAGCAATATTAAATACTAAAAAATCGAGATGTAAAAAAAAAAGAAGACAGTAAAAAAAAATGGATATCCAAGGCGATCATTTTAATGAATGAATGAATAATAAAAAAGTAAGACAGAAAGATTTGTAAATCGGTCAGTCGAATAAAGTTGGAAGATAATAAATCAGAAGAAGATTTGTAAATCGGTCAGTCGAATAAAGTTGGAAGATAATAAATCAGAAGAAGATTTGTAAATCGGTCAGTCGAATAAAGTTGGAAGATAATAAATCAGAAGAAGATTTGTAAATCGGTCAGTCGAATAAAGTTGGAAGATAATAAATCAGAAGAAGATTTGTAAAGCGGCCGGTCGACGAAGGTTGAAGATAATAAATCAGAAGAAGATTTGTAAAGCGGTCGATCGACGAAGGTTGAAGATAACAGTGTTTTGTTTGTAGAAAAGCTGGGGTCGGCTATTTGCGTGAGTTTTAATTTTGCTATTGTTTAACATTTATTAATATTTTTTTTACATTTTAAAGTTGCAAATAAAAATTATAAAAACCGTTATTTTATTGTTTACTTGTAACAATTTCCACATTCGAGAACCTACGTAATCCCATTAAAGAGATAAGAGGCGCGCATAAGGTCGCAGCAATACATACGGTGTATTTATATTGTGTTAACTTAAACATTTTGGTTCTAAAAAGTGTTTGTGCATTTTTTGGTTTATTCTAAAAATTTGATATGATTAATATCGAATTACACTACCTAAACCACTTATCTATTGATTACTTAAATATTTTTCAATATTCTGGTCACAGGAGCTCTTCATAAAATAAGCGAGTTTGCTCAAAAAGTTTTCGGGTGATTTTAAAAGAGTTTGATCCTGTAGAAGTTCTGGAAGCCAAACTGGATCAGTAAAAAAACACACTTGCAGAAACCATTTTGATAGGATTAGTGAGGTGTTTGCGGTCGTTTGCACACAGAAATGATATGTGTTGACCAGAAAAGATCGCTGGTTATTGTAACACCTAACTCACAGTAACAGTCGAGACTTTTTAATATCGGCCCATTAATTACGTATAAAGTACGCGGATTGCCTCGATCCAAGTAAAGAACAACGCATTTGTTGACATTCAGCGGTAACATCCATTTAGAACACCAGTAGTCGTGCAATAGCAGAAGGTCAATTACAGTTGCTCGCAGTTAGTCGCTGGATATGCATAAAGTTTGATATCATCTGAATACATTGAACACTTAGATTTCATCAGCAGGGATAGCTCCAAAACGTAAATTAAAATCAATATTAAACCAAAATTTGATCTTTGGGCCACACCGCTTGGTGCATCATGTGAGAGCGGATACGATGTCATCTACCATGACACTGAATGTTCTGTCGGAAAATAAGAAAAGATATATTAAAACATATCTAAATATATAGCATTCACATGCTTTTTGTTGTCAAGCGCGGTTGACTAGTTGTTCACACATTCAAGAAGGTTATAAATCCGTGTTGTTGTTTTGGTAAGATCTTGTACATAATCTTATAAGATATGTAATGTACCTAACATTATATTAGTTGTATCCATAAAATTAGCTCCGCCCATCAGGTTTTTTTATTTTATTAAAGTAATTTTGAGCATAATTTTTACTCTAAAATTGCCCCTGATTAAATTTTTGGATGGATCCGAGATTTAGCGTAGTGAATTTGTCAATGTGAACTAACCAAAACACGCAGAAGGTTGGAGATACAAAAGTGGGGAACGGAGAGTAAAAAACCCTTTGGTACAATGCACCAGGGCAAAAACAGGCAAAGAAATTTATAGAGTACCTACTCGGCTGCAGAAGCTAAAAAGCTTCTTCTCTTATCAAAGAACGAAACTTAATTCATTACAGGGATACTCACTGTCAGGTGAGATATCACCTTAAAAAAAAAAATAATGGGACCAGTAAGCAATGACAGATGCAGACTCTGTAAATCGAAAATTGATTCGGCCGAACACATTCTTTACAGCTGCAATGCCTTAAACTCGACTTAGGCTAAAAAATTTAGAGCAGATACAACTGAAATCCAAGGAGGTGAAAAGAAAACCTTTCAGGAGCATTTTATGTTTTCCTAGCAGAATTGATTTCTTGAAAATTTAATTAAAAGATCAATACTGGTCGCAGTTCTGTAAGGCTCTAGTAGTCAATCGACCCATAAGCACAATACAATACAAGGTACCCGGTTCTAATCCAGGGAGAGTCTAAACTTTATCATGATGGTCTTTGTGCTTCGGAGGGCACGTAAAGCCAGCGATTTCTCTGTGTGAATGATTTGTCTTCATCGACAATAAAAATCTAGAGTTACGAGCACATATGAAATGAGCCTAGTAAGCTACGTTGAATGTAAAACAATATGCTGACATCACTAATATTAGCTGTATTCTTTTTACCTATTTTAAGTGATATTGTACTGAGATACTCAGTTACTCAGTTGAAAGGTTGTTTTTTTTACCGTTTTGACATAAGTACTGTGCCGTGCCGAACTGATTTTTACGTGACAAAATTATCCCTTTTCATACCCAAACTGATCTTGCTGTTTTGAAGTGTTACAACTGAGACAAATTGGAAAATGGCCCGGATTGGTTGATTTGAATTAAACTTGTCACTTATTGCAATCATTTTAATATCTACTCTACCTTAAATTCTTAATTTGTCTTTTTGAAGTTTATGTTGACATTATACAATAATACAAAAAAAAATTGGTTAGTACTACCAAACTTCAAAATAATTAAATTCAAAAATCACTTAGTAGTAAATTTTCGTTGTTTTTTTTTTACCTTATCTTTTTTTCACTTTGACTCAGTTAATCACAGTTCGTCTCAACTCACTTCTCTCAGTTGTGCAACTGAGATGGAAATAAAATAGATAAAAAGAATACAGCTATTGTAACTATGTCACTGAGATTGCTGTTAGTAAAAACACAGGTCGCAGACCTAACGAAAGAAGAAGAAGAAAACTAATAATAAAACAAGCTCTCTGAATTATTCGGGTTAAATTCACTTGAGATTCCTTGATAGTCGACTAATTTGTGTGCAGTTGATTAAGGACTTTAAAACATGTTCGTGAAATTTCTGAATACATGTGATGATTGTGGCATGATCTGATTTGTGTATGAGGAACCTAACTGAGGTTTCGAAAAAAGTTCTTCGTTATTTATGAGCATAGTGGCTAGAACAAAGAGAGAGATGGAAGAAGTATTCGGTAGAATAGCAAAGGAAGCAAGTCAGGTTGGCTTAAAAGTTAATGAAGAGAAGGCGAAATACATGAGATATAAAAGAAAGAAAAACGATACAACCTATGATTTGGTAATAGGGGATACATTTTTGAAGAGGTGCCAAGGTTTAAATATTTGGGCGTATGGTTGAATAGCGTCAACGAGAGGGCAGTGGAAATAAAAGACAGGATACAAGCGGGCTACAGAGCATACTGTACGTATAGGAAGATACTGAAAGACAAAGAATCGGCAGAAGAACGAAGCTGAGAATGTATAGAAGCCTGATACGACCAGTAGTGACTTACGCTTCGGAAACGATTAGCATGACAAATCGAGAGAAAGAGAGACTAAAGGTCTTCGAACGTAAAATACTTAGAGCAATATTGGGACCAAAGAAGATGAGCAATGGAGAAGTCAAAATAAGAAAAAATAGTGAAATAGTGTTGGAAATGGAAGGGAAAGATGTTGTAAGGCACGTAAAGTCAAAAAGAATAGGATGGTTGAGGCATATAATGAGAAGGCAAAGAAACACATTTATAAAAAGCTTGACCGAATGAAAGCCAGACAAGGAGAGATATAGAGGAAGACCAAGATCGAGGTGATTAGATGAGGTGAAAAGGGATCTGGGGTTAATGAGGGTGGACGGCTGGAGAGTTTTGTGCATAGATAGAAAGGTATGGAAGAACGTGGTTGCTGCGACAAAAGTACATGCGAATCTATAAGTGAAGGAAATATAAAAAAGATTGATCCACATAGAAATGGATCGAGAAGACCTTCGAAAGAAGGTGGCTATATTCCGAATGGAAGAAATGCATATGAAGAAGAAGAAGATCTAGGGTAGATGAAGTATCATTATTTCGAAATCGGATTGGCTGTATTATAAGCTGGAAGAGATCTTGATATAGAAAAAGTTTACTGAAGTATGTTACAGAGTTATACGATTCAATTGTATCGACAGTCACAAGTTCTATTAATTAGTTTAAAAAGGAAAACCGAAATAATTTTTCAAAAAAAATAAAACATTTGCAAAAGTTATTATTTGAAGGTCTGCATAATATGTATATGCTAGAGTTGAATGTAACTTATAAGATTAAAAATTTGGTGTTTAGACAATCATTTGGTCGAAAGATTATTTTTATTAATAAATTAATCCCTGATTATTAATTAGTCGACATTGCAGTTTAATTTAATTTAATTTAAATTTTCTAAACCTAATGAACTTGATAAAAACATCCCCGAATGCTACCCGAACTAGAAAATCACAGATCAATAAAAACAGGAGTTTCTGAGCTCACGCACTTGGTAAAAGCATCCCTGAAGGCGACCGAAATCAAAAAGTACGGGTCTAAAATCCAGGTCCAAACACTGTTTTTAAATAAATTTCTATTATAAATAAACGAAATTTAATTTAAAATAAATTGGCCCATGTCTGGTGCCTTCCCAAAAATGTACAATATAGGATATTTTTATGTTGGGGTGCTTCCATGTACAGCTCAAAAAAGTTTTAAAAAAATTATCATCAATATTATTTATTGTCGTAAATGTCCTTGTTTTTCTTCGCAAATAAAACTGACCATTCCTAGTTATTGTCGGCCAAAAATCGGTTGATCCAAAACTGTCGTCTAAAAGAGTTTTGCTAAATGACTGGATACTGGAAAATAGAATAACAGGAATACTGATGAGCGAGTCGATATGTCGGATTTAGACCATGGTTAACTTATACAAATAAAGATAGGATTTAGTAATTGGATAACGGGAATAAAATAGGTAAATTTGGAAGTTAAAGAAATTGAGTAGTATAAAAAAGATATGATTTAAGAAGTAAATTCTTAGTTTTTTTTTGTAAATACACCTGAATAATTTTAAATAACATTTTAATTTTATATTTAACGCTTAGGTGGGTACATAATATTTAAAATCACAGCATATATTTTATTCTAATTTAAAAATAAATAATACATATTTGAAAAACTTGAAAAATGGTGCTACGCTATACTGCATTTGTCATTTTTGTTCTGTTTCTTTAATATTAAATTTATTGCTTCTACGAAGACATCGTCTATACCTATTTTTGAAACTGAAGAGCATTCTAAATATTTATATGCCTTTATTGATTTTTGTAAGTAGAAACCATCTTTTTCGGTCAAACAATTTCTGTTGTCACTTCGTAAGTCAATTTTTGTTCCTACGGAAAAAAAATATTTTGTAAGTACAATATCTGAGTATACAGAATTGGGAAATATAATATTCAAATTTAACAATATTTAAAAAAATTAAAATACAGCTTCAAAAGAGAGCCTTTTATTAACAGTCAAAAAAAAAAGAAAAATTGCATAGATTACTTAGTAAATTTATAATACCAACTCACCCACAAGAATTCTTGGAGCTTTTTGTTTAGCACGTTTTAATTCTGGTGCCCATCTACTAATTATATTCTCGTAGGATTTTGAATTATCAACCGAATAACACATTAGAAAACAATCTGTCTAAAAATTGTTTAACGAATAAGTAGGTTTGAATATTTAATATTAAGTAAAACTCGTAAATAATTACCAAATGATAAACTAAAGATCTTAACTTCTTATAATCATCTTGTCCTGCAGTATCCCACAGTTGCAGAATACATTTTTCATCATTCACGTTTATTCCTACTTTATATTTTTCAAATACAGTTGGTTCATATTCACATGGATTAACACTGTTCATCTTGAGATATTGTTGCAACATGAGAGTTTTCCCAACACTTCCATCGCCTATCACAGTTATATGATATACTTCAACCATATTTTCTGTTAAACTTCTCAAATTTGATTAAATTAATAAATGAGTCAATAATTTGTCAACAAATTTTACTTAGTTCAATAATGACATCTTATCTAATCTGAAATGGAATTATAAAAGATAATTGATTTTATATATCTTTTTCTTTAAGTTTTTGGAATGAAATCTAACTTTGTGCAAAATTTACACAATAATTAAAATGTCCTTAAAATCAAAATCTTTTGATATTTATTTTTAGTAGAATTAGGAAATATTTCTATCTCTTTTTACGGCATACTATCATCAATTACGTTAATTTGATTAATTTAAATATATTTTTTATTTATTTGCATTTTTAATTAACTTATATACTATTAAAAAATGTTGTTGATTTATGTTTATAAAAATGTCCCTTTTGCACCTCAGTAGTAACGCCATTGGCTCAGTGAATACCTAATGTACTCAGTTAAGTATAAAGTGTTGCCATACTCTCAGGTATTATGGGTATGTTTTTTCGTAATACATTGTAAAAGTTATTGATTAGAGACACTAGGAAATTTATAAATAATTTTAATCGATAGTGCTAAAAATACAAAATTGAGCTTTCCATCAAAAAATAAATAAGCAACAAGGAAGCTTCGGTTCGGAAGGAAAACTTCAAAAATACAAATAAGTATTTCCGCTTCCTCGTCTTGTGCGCATATCCGTACATAGGCGTAAAGGTTTCAAAAAAAAGTTTTTTAATAATAACTTAGAAGTATTATTTTGTATTAATCAAATAAATGTAGCTTTCAACGAAATACTTAGCAAGAATAGCACCACCCAACATTTGGTGAGAAGTGGCATCAAACAAAAAAAGAAATAAAATTAAACAATTCCATGCCCATCTACTCCATCGCCATCAACCTTTAACAATAATAAGTCAAATCTAAAAAAAAAAAACTTTATATTATATTGATGTGATATTTTAGTAAAAAAATACCAAAACACTTTTTCTTGCTCGATATAGTTCGTATAAAAAAAAGTCGGTTTACGGACAATAATTTTATGTGATAACGTCATAAGAAAACATTGATAAAAAATTGCATACTTTTATGAATTGAATTGAATTATGTTTATGTAACAGATAATACAAATTAAAACTATGTTATTACTAGGTTAGTGCGTTATGTGCATGACACATAATTGCATCATTTGGTGATCGCGAGATCGAACCTCATGCCGGACAAGTTTTTTTAAATAGCATTTTATAATTCAAATGATGTCTATGTATGATGCAAAGCCGATCGTGCTTCTCTCTTGCGCTCTCGCTTGCGGAACGTAACAATTTTTCGTGCGTGCAGCCGGTATATCAATTTATAAGACGTTATTACGTTAATAATATTACTACAAGAATTCGATTTTAAAAAATTCCAATCAAAATAATTTTAAACTGTAAACATTTTTTTACTTGGTCGAGAATCGAACTTATAATTTCAAATTATCAACCAAATGTGATATCTTCCAATTCACACGTCACTCTTTTAAATGTAATTTTATAAATCCAAATACATATTTTCAATTAAATTAATATCAATTCCAAAATTAAAATTATTATTATTAAATAAAAAAAAAATCGCTCGTTTAAATAAGAAAAAAAGAATAAGAAAATTCCGACCAAAACTTCTTCAAATTAAATTCAATTACAATAATATTCAAAAAATAATTCGGAATTGCAAAACTATTCGCACAAAAATTATATTCAAAAACTATCGGAGCCAAAAATTAAATCAACCGTTCTGGCGGCCATCTTTGACATAAAAGACCCTACTCTTTTCAACTTTCCGTCGAACCTTAGGTTTACAACATTCTAACCGCTACAATTCAAATTCATAATTTAAAATTAATTTACAATTAATAACAGAGGTGGCCAAATTCATATTGTAACAAGACAGAATGTTAAGATTGTTTCAAAAGAATAGCAACTATATTTTGAAAACCAAGAATACTTTGCTGAGTGGATAACTACTTAGGAACACTTTTAGCTAAAAAATGATACCGGAAAGACTATTTTGAAAGTACCGAACAGACTTCAAAATAAAATCGATCTAGCAAAGAACGTGGGGGTAAGAGGACACGAAGTACAAATGTATCAAAGATAACTACAAAACTAAATCTAATTATCACCAGGAGAAACATTTTGAGAATCAACATTTGGCAATAACAATCGATTTTTTTATTTATCAGCAATAACACAAAATTTATGAAAGTGATTTTAGGCTACGAAATTGCACCATCTGTCAAAGGTACTGCAAACCTAAAAATGAAGGAGATAGAAAAAAATTTATATTTTGCATGCATTAGCCAATGAGAGAAAAATATTTTATAAATCAGGAACGATGAATTCGTTTCAGCACTCCAAAACAATGAGTAAGGAATTCAATTTTATTGCTTATTGCTTTATTGCTCTTCTCAAGAGTCGGTTGGAAATTTTCTTCTTAAAATATATTTCAACTAATTCAAAAATTATTTAAAAATTTAAAACTTTACTTCACAAATTTAAAATAAAAATATTCTTTCAAGGTTCGAACTTATGATTCCCAACTATCAAATCGTCGGCTTTATCATTCACGCCACACTGTTCGCTCTTACAAATTTTACTCCAATATCTAAATTTAATTAACAATCTTTTGAAATTGCAAACCAAAACTATTCTCAAATAATACTCGTTTATAAAAAAAATAACTTCTTTAATAAAAACAAAATCAATCTTCTACTTACAAAATAACTTTTACTACGGCCACGTTTGACCAAAAATACTTCCAAAACAATTCAAATCGCTTTCCAATAATTCAACAATATTCGAAAAAATATAACAATTGCAAAAATAATACTCACATCAATTATCTCACAAAAATCTCAACCAAAATCAGGAACCAAAAATCGCACACCCGGCTTTTGCTGCCACTCTTGGCAAAAGACTTCGCATTTCCTGTGTTTGGTCCCCACCTAGTCAATTTTACAAATTTTGCAACTTAATTATTAATACTCAAAATTTTACTAAATTGTACAAGGTGGGTTCAAACCACTTTGAAACACCACAATATATTGATATGAGCCACTAATCTTTTTACTAATATCTCGAAGGAGGCAGTTGCATTCTCAGTTTGCAACAACTGGAACATCATAGCGTCCTACACAGTCATCTCGTTGGATAAATTTATATTACTCATTAATAATATCTTTGAAAATAGTTAATTTAGCTATGATGGCAACTTTTATTCTCAGTTGGTCGACTCTGCCATTGGTGATCCTTGTTCACCTATTTTCTCTAATTTCGTCATGAATGACCTCCTCATTAATTTTTTTGGTACGGTGGACTTCGTGTTGCCTTTTTTGATCCTTTATGTGAACGATGTGCTCACTGCTGTACCTAGTAAACAAGTGGATAGGTGTATTGACATACTCAATGGCTATGATAGCTTACTCACGTTCACCTATGAGTTAGAATCAGATAGCTACAACCCTTTTTTGAACCTTCTGGTCAAAAAGAAGCCGGATAGCGCTCTAACGACTGCCTTCTAAATTACAACACCTCACATCTTCTACAACAGTGTATCCCAAATAATAGACCAAGGACCCCCGGGAGTCCATGCCATGTTTTTTGGAGGTCCACGATCCCACGATACAAAAAGAAAAAAACTTGTAAATACAAAGAACAAGTTACCACTACTATTATTTTGATCGCACTGAAATTGCAAAATAATAACCAAGTGGTAAGCAATACTAGAATTAATGAATAGATAAGTGGTTTGGGTAGCGTAACTCGATATTAATTATATCAAATTTTTCAGAAAAACCAAAAAATTCAATATATTTATTGTGTTAACTTAAAACATTTTAATTCTAGAAGTGTTTGTGCATTTTTTGGTTTTTCTAAAAAAGTTGATATGAATATTAGAATTCCTTTGCTAATGATGCATTTGATAAGCTAATTTTCATTTTTAAAATAAACAAACTAAACAAAATGTTAAAATAATGAATTTTAAATGTTAAGTTAAAATTAAGTTAAAACAAGTTAGAATTCATTATTTTAACATTTTGTTTAGTTTGTTTATTTTAACATTACATACTACTAACTACCACACTATCCACTTAAAAAATGAATTTTTTAGATTCTTTTTTTTTATTTTTAATTTTAGATGTGCTATAATATGCGATTATACAACACCAGCAACTCAAATAAGAAATTTATTTTAGATTACCGTCTTTGTGATATAGCACTGCTATTATTTGACCGTGGAGAACCTTTGAGGTGGTGATAAGTCCAAACCCTTGGGGGGTACCACCCTTTATGCAATTTTTTGAATTTCTGATTTCAAACGGCCATAGCTCCGATATTATTGATTTTTGAGGATTAATGAATAAATTATTAAGCCTTAATTTATTTTTTTTACCTTCACCTTGTTCAGTATTTTCAGAATTTCCGTGAAAACGGTTAGTTTCCCAAAAAAAATTATTTCACCAAAGTTGTAGCCCGTTAAATTCCCTATCCGATTTGAGTTATCAGTTTTTTTCTAAGACTTCTTGTTTAAGAGATACAGGGTTTGCAAGAAAAGTAAAAAAAATGAAACCTGAGTTTTTTTAATATTTTTTCTCTTAATTTAATTTATAACTCGAAATCCGTTAATTCTAGAAGATAAAGAGTTATAACCTAATTTATAGATAAGCAAATGACCTTTCAAAAAGTTTTAATTAAGCCTAAAAAATCAATATAATATCGGAGCTATAGCCATTTGAAATCAGATATTCAAAAAATTGCTTTAAAGAGGGGTCTTTCTCAAGGTTTGGACTTAGACAAAAATTTTACTTAAAAATTTGTCTTAGAAAAGTGTCCTTTATTACCACCTTAAAGGCTCTCTACGGTCACGGGCACACTCTGTATATAAAAAACGAAACAGTTTCTTTATTTTTTATTTTTGCAACGAAAGTGGTTTTGAGGGTTTCCATGATATTAGTGCCTAATTTTTGGTAATAGTGAATACTTAAATACGAGATGAAGACGGTCACGGCCTGATGCTTATGTGCGTCGACTGCTAAGTCAAGATCCTCGGTTCGATCCCGAGCAGAGTAACAACTTTATTCTAACCGTCTTCTCTTGGTAAGCAATGACAAACTACCAAGATATCTGCCAAGAGAACTCTTCTGAAGAAGAAGTGGTTACTACGTCCTTATGTAGGGCTAAGGACCAAGAAGAAGAACTACTAGATGATCTAATATTTCTTTTTCTTCTCGGTCCTTAGCCCTATATAAGGTTTTAATATTTATTGCAAAAAAATTGCAGAAACAACATTTATAATAATATTTAACACAACATACAACAATATAGTATCCACATACCCTATATTATAGAGAGTGAGAGAATGCCGACCTCATTATAAAGTATACCTCCAGGATATAGGTACAGGAAAAACTAACAATTTTAATCTTTTACAATATTTAATATTATAAGGTGGTATAACAGGACTGAAATTTTGCATATTTTTCATATCTGTAGGTTGTACATTGTGGGTTGTAGATTTACGCAGATACTACCTAGCCTACTGCAAAAACTAAAGGAATGTACAAAAATTTCCAAATGTAGATAACTGTTAAAATCCCGTAGAATTACGAAAATTACAGACCTACTTTTTATAAAATGTTTTATTGATGAACTATAAACGGAATACAAAGTTTATTTTCCGACAAAATTCAGAACACATTTTGTGGGTGTTGCAGAGGTCAGGCTATTGATATAGTTACAATGTAAATCACATACTTAATATTATTCTTTAAAAAATATTGATTTTTATAAGTCTAAAAATTAAAGTAAACAGTTCATAAAAATATAACAAACGAGACTTACGTACACTTCGTTATGGGTATACTGTTATGTAAATTTATTGAACATGTATTTAGCTGTTAACTCACTCTGGTTTTTTTCTTCCTTGCTGAAATGGTATTTTTGCAATTAATTTATTAATCTTTATTATATTTTCAAAACTAAATAACATATTGAAGTTACAAGATAATAAAAATGTTTTCGTACCTACTTTATTCATTGTTGCACCATTCGTATTTGTATTTAACATAAGAACACCCAGATTTGTATCGAGATCAACAAATATTTAAAATATTCTCTAATGTAATGGTACATAATTTTGCCATAGGTTACATTATAATTCAAAATCCAATCATGTTCTGACTTAATTTAGAACAGAGCCAATAGGAGTTTTACATAATTGTTTGTTCAAAACCTCCGAAATGTCCTTTATTAAGGGGTTATGCTCACCTAGACCGTCAAAAAATGGGTAATTTTTGTATTTTTTTTTGTGGAGAATTGAATGCATATCTTTATACAACAGTTTAAGTATTTAAAAGATCTTTATTTAGTGAGCGGTTGGTAATGTTTTGGTTACAAAATATTGATAAATAACAAAGTTAAAGTGTACGTTCGACAAGCATGTTTTAAAATCATGTTTTGCGGTGAGCAGTGTTATTCGGACCCAAGTTATCGAAAATCAAAAATTCAAAAAAAGTTTGATAATCTATTAGTTGATGCAGTCTTTACTCAAAGAATTTTCTAAAAAACTTAAATTTGACAATATGGCAGTCATTCAAAGTCAAAATTTCATTTTTTGTTAAAAAAAAAGAGATAACTTTTGGTTCATAAAATAGAAACTACGCATTTTAAAACCAAAAGCTTCGATTAAAGACTAGTTTTGAGTGTTTAAAAAAAGCACACAAAATTTAAGATCGATTGGTGCACAGGTTTTTGAAATATCTTGCTCACCGATTTGAAAATGTAGTTTCGAGATAAAAACGTTTTAAGTTTACAATGCAGTTTACACTAAAGCAAAAGAATTATTTTATAACTTATACATAGTGATCTATTTCAGGCCCATATACTGTGTCTTCTTTTGAAGTTGTCGCTTTTTAAACATCAATTTTAGTTTGCCGACGACGCATTTTTCCGTCTCGGGTACTCTCTTGTACGTCTTTTTCTAATACCTGTATGCGTTCAGCGTCTTCTCTTTCGAGATATTGGTGGGCATTGATGTCACAGTTTACTCACATACCTTATAGGATCTGTAATAAATCTGCAGATATAATAAAAGGGCACGAAGTAATGTTCTCGGGTTCGCACTTATCACATAACAATACAATTTGAAATCCGAGACCGCGGGCACTTGCAGTTTGAAATGTTACGTAACCATCACTATGTTTGCACTTCACTAAAACTGAAATTGCCGAAAAAACGGTAAAAAAAGCAAAATTCGTTATTCGTTATTTTTCTTGGTAATTCCTGCTACACTTACCTGTATTTAAAGCTTTATAGCTTCTGTATAAAAAATCAGATTATCTTAAAACTTTTGGGAGATATTTCTAACATTGTATACTTGTATGTGATTTTTGAAATTTCTAGGTGAGCATAACCCCTTAATACCGAGTTATAATTTATTTATAAGAAATTACTGTCCTGGTACATTGTGTTAGAAGTTGGTACATTCCAACTTCACAATAAATGCCTGTCATATTCAGTTTTTCATTTAAGTAAAAAAGTATTTTGGCGTTTTGTACTTTTTTGCCAAACTGTGCTTTAAAATTTTCGCGACAAACTACATCAAGATCTGTAAAAAAGTTAAATGATAATTTTGATATGATCATTGATTCTCTGCAATAAATATTTTTGATTGTCTTGGATTTATTACTATCCCTACTGAGATGGAGAAATGGTGACGCTAAAAATGAATTAACGAAATTCTCATATGCATCTTTCTGTGCTTAGGTGCGATGCTTTTCTGGGTAAAGGGATACAGTCAGGGGCGGATTAAGGTACCTCTGCGCCCTTATAGGCACACATGCACGGTGCGCCCCCCATTAATAGAAAATATATATATAATTTCCGAAAATCAAACACTTTTTTGCTCGGTGAGCTCTCGTCTGCGAAAGCAGTCAGGCTTACTCACGGTCGCCGATTCAAAAAATTTGTTTCTTCAATAATTTTAATTATTACTTCTTCTCGGAAAATTATTAGCAAGTTTCGATTTTAAAAATTTTCTTTCCAATTCAAATTAAAATGGTTTCGCTAAATTTTATGATACCGGTCCGCAGCCCGGCTTATCAAACTGCGTTTCGTTCCTTTAATAAATTTTCATCCAATATTTAAAACATTTAATATAACTCCAAATTAATGATTGCAAATAAATAATCGTTCATCTAATAAAAAAATAGCTCATCCAATAAAAATCTTCTTTAATAATCAAATAAAATTCGAAAAACTCACAAAATCAAAACCTTAGCTGCGGTCACTTTTGATCAAAAATACTCTCATAACAAAATTCGAATTAACAATATTCGTATAAAAAAAATCAATTGTAAAACCTATTTGTAGAATAAGAACTCAAAATCGGCGGAGCAAAAATCTAGGCCTCCGTCGTTTTCGCCAGCGTGGCAAAAAAGCCTCGCCCCAACTCAACTTTTTGCCAACCTTCTACATTTTAAAATTGTACCATCTAATTCAGATTTAAAATTGAAAAAATATTAACAAAGCATCAGAGGCGATTAAATCGCCGTAATTTAGCGATGCGCTCATAGATTTCCGAAAGTATAACTTAGCTAAATGTGAAAAATGTGAAATTAGTAAATAAAAACTCAGTAAAAAAGCTATAGATAATCATTGTATTTTTTGATACATTTAATTTTTGAGAATGTGATGTATTTTGCTTGGTGCATTGCGCCCCTTTTTTCGTGCGCCCCTAGGCACGAGCCTAGCTAGCCTAAACGGCAATCCGTCTCTGGATACAGTTTAGCATTTACAGTTCCATAAAAATATTTTATCTTTAGAAGAAAACCACAAAAAAATTTGGCTGATTCAAAATGCACTTAACAATATTATTGATTTTAAATATTAGGTACCTACACTCCTACGTAAACTAGATTTACATGCAAGCAATAATCATAATACTTTGCATTTACAGTTTGTGTCACAATTGCATATTGTAACTTACTTGTAAAATGCGTGGGTAATTTTATTGCCAGGTGGGCAAGATCAAATAATGTGATAAAGCTAATGCTAATGATTATTTAAATAAAATACTATAAAATGGGATACTTTACTTTCTCGAGTAACGTTGCTTTCTTTGACTTGCTGAATGTTTAGTGCAATATTAAAATCGTACTCTGCTGTATGTACTACTAACTGCATAATTAAAAACTATTATTTTAAAAAAATGCAACACTATTTTTTCTCATGTGAGAAAAACATGTACTGATCAGCATGAATCGAAAAACATTGAGAAGTGGAACAATAAAATAGTTTCTAGTAAATTAGTTTTCATTAATTTTTCTAAGTGCATTTTTCACACAACTTTTCAGTCTTCTTCAAATGAACGGGGGAGTGCCTACAGTTCTGAACTTATGTCAGAAAACGGAACATACTGTTCTTGGATGGGTGACCATTTCGCGAACGGTGATGCATGACACTACTGATAAATAGAACAATAAAAGACCTGGAAATAAGTCTTGTAAGCCATGTGAATTTTGCTAAACTGGATTTTTATTTATCGATTTAAATTCTGACAGGAGAAGTTTTAGCGTAAATTTCTCATGTTTAATGAAGAGGTCAAATCGTAATTTGGTAGTCGCATGATTTTTTCAAACGTTATTTTTTCATTTATTCTCAAGAGATTATCTCTAACCACAAAATTAAAAACCAGGAGACGCCTGATATTTTCTTTCTAACTGCCGACTTGATTGAAGTTATAAAATTGTTTAAAAAAAATATTAAGCATTAATTCATGCATTGATGAACAACATTAAGATGTAATTTTATTTAGCAATAAAATGTTAAGAGCAAGGTCGTGTAGTCGCGAGTTCTTATGTTTCAGGTTCAAACTCCATTAACAGGCGGTTATTCACCTATATGCGTACGGCATTCCGCCCAATACGCACAAATTAATAGGTCTCGACTTGTATTCGGAAATTCAGATAACACATTGACGTAATTACTTTAAAACCGTTGTAATTAATTATATAAATTATTAATGTAATTAATTGGATTTGTTTTACTTTTTTGTGAGAACACAGAATAAAAATATAACCAAGAGTTTTTGTCAATCTTAAAGCTTTGAGAAAAAAAAAATTTTCAAAATTTTTCAAAAAAAGCGAAATTTTCCAAAATTTGACTACTTCAAAGTTTGATGTAATTTTGACGGGTACCGATCTTCTAGTATAAGTTGTTATTCTTTAGAAGACTAACCCAACCTACAATTAATTTATGTAAGTTAAATGACTTCATACGAAATTAATATTGATCATTCGTAAAAAAAATAACTTGAACTCACCTTTATTGCAATTTGGTCATTGTAAAGTAACTGTGATACTTAATAATGTTCAGGTCAAGAGGGAGAATAAACACTTGTCAATAAATTTTTTAAATACCATCATATATAAAAAATTACAGTAAATATTTATAGCTATCATCATAACTTAATTTAGGTCCGAGTGACAAAATAAAACTAAAAAAATATTATTACATAAAAATATCGGAATTCCTACATCAAAGTTGAAATAATAAATTTTCTATGGCAAGATAAAATTTCGTATGCTTTTTATTTTATTCAAATTAAATAAATTAAGAAATATTTGAAAATATAATATGGAAGCAGTACTATTTATTATTTTTTAATTACAATAATTAGTTGAAATGACAACACGCTGATAATTTTAATTAAATAAGTGCAGAAGATATTTTAAATGCCTGTTAAATATTTACGCAAACTGTCGTATTTTACATCATTTGTTAAGGAAACGATTACAAAAAAATAATGAAAAACAAGTTTTATAAAAATAACAAGAGATTTTTTTACAGTTAACATAAATTCGTAAATCAAGCTTAACAGCGAATAAGTGCATTAGCATTTTGGTCAAGCCGATACTCAAAATACCAGATTTATTTAAAAGTTGAAAAATTTGCTTTGGTTGTAAAGAATAAATGAAAAATGCAACTATGCATTTCACTTATGTATAATAAAATATAAAATAATACATAACTGATTTCATACGGTGATACTAAACATGCTCTATACTTGTATCGAAAAACATATTCAATAAGAAATTTCTTGGAAACAGTAAGATAAAAACGGTTTAATGACGTCAGAATGCTGAAAATATAAATCAATTTACTGTTGCGGGATTTCGAAAAATTATTGTCACATTTATTGAATTTATTCCATACTTTATAAGTATAATCGCATTGTATATTTGGCACGAGGTAAGTTATAATTTAGCGTTTTTTTCCGAGTCTGAAAGCTAATGGAGCAGGAAAATTATCTAATTACTAAGCAAATTAATATGACCATAAATGTTTTTCTACAATAAAGTTAAAATTTATTTTAATTCTTCGATACCGCCAGACATTATCTAAAAAATCCAAATTATTTTTAATGACTGCATGTAGTTCTTAAAACTAAACTCTAGTACAGGTCGGAATACATGGCGACTATCTTAACTCCTACAGTCATTTGCAAAGCCAAAAAGAACAATAAATTCGTATCTTTGCATTAACTAACTGCACACCCATTCTCGAAATTGCAAAAAGTACCACCTGAAAATAAATAAACAAGATACAAATCTTTGCATGCACAAGTTTCCTTATTTATAAAAACTTGTTTTGGGTTTTTCCCCTTACATTTTTACGTAACTGAAAATAGTTATAAAAATTCATTAATATTTTTAAAGTCGATTGTACATACATCTTAAAGGCACAAAATGCAAACCAGACTTCTTAATTGAAAGCAGGTACAGAACATTAACGAATTCATTTAAAATAATTTATAAGGCATTTCCGTCCTTATTACTGTGCAAAACTCGACTAAACTTTTGATAAAATTTAAATAAGAATACGTGATGGCGATGGTTCGGTTGATACAGTGTAAACCTTGACAAATTATTCCGCAAAATGAGATTTTCTTACATAAAACGTGTAAAAAACGTATTCTTTTTATAGTTTTATGGCTTTTATGGTATGTTTCAACAAGAATCTTGTGGATTATACCAAAGATAATTTTGATTACAAGAATTACATTTAAAATTATAATTAAGCGTGATTGATGGTAGCTACCATTAATTATACATCTGAAAAAGATCTACAACTTTATATTGTTTATAATAACAATAACATACATTTTCATCTTAAGGTCATGATTTATTATTTAAACGAGATATTATCTGAGTAGATGGCGTAGCTGTACATATTCGGAGTTTAATTGTAATCGTCATTTGTCGGTGCAATTCGGTACAGTACGATTCGGTTTCATTGGCTAACGTAAGACGAAACAATGCATTTAAAGGCGCGCGTTTTAAAACACTACTTATTTTTAAATTTATAATGCAGATTATTAAAGAACGTCACTTTTTGTAATGATAATTTCGTAGAAATTTTTATCACAACACTTGTTTTGCTCGGGTAACCTTACGTTGCTTGTGCAGAAGCAGTCGGCAATTTTCAAAGGTCGAGGATTCTTGGTTTTTCAATAAAATTAAATTCCACTATAAAAAAATTAATCGTCTTCACAAAAAAATATCTTCAATCGAAAATAAAATTTTAAATTAAATTTAAAAGTTTTACTACTTGTTCCAAGGTTCGAACTTGTGATTTCCTTTATCCAAATCGACGTGTTATCAATCACACCACACTGTGCGATCTTTTAACTTTTATTTTCTAGTTTAAACCAAATTATACTTCCAATAATCAAAAAATTAATCAAAACTAATGTTGCGCAATAAAAATAATCTTTAATTAAAAATAAACTTTAGAATGCTAACTCACAAAATTACTCAACCCCATATACGGTCAAATCCGACCCAAATATTTTCAATAGTTCACAAAATCAATGTAATTCAAAACTGTTATTCGCAAAATAATAGTTGTTTAAAATTTTACCAAAAATATCAATATATCTCAAGTACCAAAATACGCACAACTGGGTCGTGCGGCCATTTTTGGCGAAAAGCCCTTATTTCCCACCTTGCACTCTTTCCTAAAACTACCAAATCGAATTACAAATTACACAATTTTACTAAAAGAGCCACATTTATTACATTTGGACCCACTTTGAAAAGTGGGTCCAAATATTTTATAACACGACATCCTTTTGTCTTCTTGTGAATCAGAGTTATGGGCGCAGCTCAGAACGAAAATTCACAAGTCCTGTGTCGTGTTACAAATAAAAAAAATCAAAATTTATCAAAAAAAATTATTTGCAACATTAAATAATTTAAAAATTATAAAAAATAAAACAAATTCACGATCGAAGTAAAAACCGCGCTTATCTCTTCCCTATCAGTCATTCAAGCCTCTTGTTATCATACATTTCGCTTTTCTCTCCTTTCATAAAATTATTTTTTCTCTGGATGTCCAATTCGCCGGCATCTTCTTCTGCCGCCTTCTATTCGTTCAAAATCTTCAAACTTGTTCCACTTTTCACAATAATTCGTCTTTTTCATAAAACTCTTTTTTCTCCAAGATTTCTTTTTCTAAAAATTCATTTTTCTTTCTATTGGACTCTTCTTCTTCCAAAATTTCCTTTTCCAAAAATTCATTTATCTTTTCATCGGATTCTTCTTCTTTTTGTTCTTCCATTACGAATAGTTCATGTTTTTCTTGTTCTTCTTTTTCCGTTGACTCATCCTTTATTTTTTTTCTCGTTCCAATGATTCTTCTTTCACCAACAGTCTACTCTTCTTTTTTCTACTTCTATTTTTCTTCTTTTTTTCTCTACGTCTTTTTTCTACTTCTTTTTGTTCCAGTAGTTCTTCTTTTAAAAATTCTTTTTCCTCTTCATTAGACACTTTTTCTTCCAAAATTTCTTCTTTTTGTTCATCATGTTTTATCACTGGTACCACTGGTATTTTTTTTACTTTTTTTCTTATTTTACTTATTTCTTCTTTTGTGTCACTTAAAACCTTCTTTATGCTCATGATCTCTTTAATTTCTCCAAGCATTTCTTTTTTGAAACTATCTATTTTTTCATTTTGTTCCTCTTTTCTGTATTGTTTAAATTTTTCATTTTTTTTGGCATTTTGCTAAACTTGCATTTTGCTCTTTCAGAATATCATCCATAAACCCACGTTGCCAGTGATGTCTATATCTTCAGTATTAGGCCTTGTAATAAAAAATAGTAACGCTTAATAATAATGTCACTGCGCCGTGGTGCCAAAAGTTGAAATAATATTTTTTTCCCTTACGTTTAGTTTTTTAAATAAAAATCAAGTTTTATTTTACTTGGTTGTAATCGAAATTATTAAAAATTTAAAACTTGATGTTCTGCTCGAGGTTCAAACTTATAAGTTTTATTTATCAAGTCGAGTGCGATATCTCGTCGTCTCTTTCAAATATTATTCTATTTTACAAATTAAATTAAATTAAATATCCAATAATTTAGAAATAAATCCAAATATTATAATTTAATTTTCAAAAATTTTAAATACGTTTCCAAAAAAAAAGCTCATCAAAAAAATAATTCTTCTTTAATAAAAATAAAAATAATCTTCTACTCATAAAAATAATTGTTTCTACGGCCACGTTTGACCAAATTTACTTTCAAAACAATTCAAATCGCAATATTAAAAATAAATATCACAATTTTTCAATACTCGTATCAAAATTAATTACACTTAATCTTAATCAAAATTCATAGCCAAAAATCACACGACCGGCTCGTGCGGCTATTTTTGGCTAAAAGCCCTTATCTTCCTCTCTTGTTTACATTTACAAAATTTTACTAAAAGAGTACAGGGTGTGTCCAAATATTTTGTTACACGACAATATATTAAAAAAAATATATTCGTTATCAACTCATATTAAAAATTATAATAGTAGTTAGAAAAATCCTTTTTCCGTTAAAAACGATTGTCGCAATATTAAAATTAGTACCTACGTAATTTTAAAACTACAAAGTTTTGTATAACATCTTTGCCAAATTTATAATCACTGGTAAATCTTAGACCGATTCAATTTGAATTGAATCTCTTCACCTAAAATATTATCAAGAATTTAATTGCGTTGTTTACAATTCAATCGTCTACTTATAAAAAAGTTATTTATCCATTATCTCAAGTGCATTTTTTGGATCTTATGAATACACAAAGAGGTGTTATGTTAACTGTTTTCTCACTATATTTTTGAATGACTAAGTATCCTTAATAATTAATTAGAATTACCAAAGACGTCACTAAATAATTTTGAAGATGCAGAAGAAATTTTCTCTCTAAAATATGAAAATTGATTCCAGTAAATTGAAATAAGTAAGTTTACTTTGCTAAATTATAGATAAGCTTGTCTTATAAAGATGTCCACATACTTACATTATGTAAAATGATACGTGCACATACTCTCAAATCAAACTGGTTATGCACACATATTATTATCATGAAAATGTATATTAAATTTTAACATTCTGCAAGCTAAGTACATTTTAGTAATACAAGTTTTCTAGTTTGTTAGAATTTGAACAGTTCCTAATATGGGATTGTTGAAATGTGATTTTTTGTTTTTTCAATCAAAAGCTCGTAAATTTCGAAAAACTTTGTATGCAATTACTGGTTTGGTTTAATATTTAATTAATTGCCATGAGGAATTTCGAGAAATATTCGAGTTTGTTTTTAATTTACATAAAATAAACACTTACATACATGTGGAAGAGTTGTTGTGTTTATTAATCAAACATTTTGAATTCATGAATAAATGCACTTGTGACCTAAATTGTAAACAAACAAAGGGTACATTTTTAATTCAATTTTTAATACCGACAGGTGTGTTAATTCTTCAAGATTTTAACTTGGTCTTGGTGGGCGTCACAAGTGCAATAACGAAGTTCATTCCGCATACCTTAGTGGTCATTCCAAAGTTTCCAACAGTTAAAAATGGTAATAAATTGGCATAAAATGCGAATTAATATTTTTGATTAATTTACGAAGATTTACTCTCAAATTTATTTTATATACTTATGCAACAACTTTACGGTTCATGCGAAAATATCTTCAGGTATGTAGTAAATACTACATGCTCAAACTCAAAATGTGCATTTACAATTGCATTATATATTGTTTTTCAGGATTTTACTTAAAAAAAATGAAATTTCATACTTTTCTGAATGATAAGTAAAATAGCAGTTTGTGATATCAGTTTTGAAAGTAAATCATTATCCAATGCGTGTAATAAACTCGGCGGACCACTCGTTATGCAATTTTAATACTTTTTATTTTCTACCAAATATTTTGCAAAAGTTTTTATTTTAAAAGACATTTCAAACTACGTACAGCAAGAATTCGTTTGGTTGCAAGGGATTGGTTTATTATTTAGTATCTATGGTTCTTGTGAAAAAAAACAAATTTTATTTATAATTTACACTTCTTTAAAATTACAATATACGATAGTTTTAAATACCACTCGAACAATTAAAAAAATATTTAAAAACTTTTGGTCCTATAGATTATTTGCATTTATAAAATAAAAATTATTCAGTAAATGTATTTTTGAATATTTTCGACACTTTTGTGATATTACTTTTATAGTTTCTGTCAAATTCATCACATTTCTTTTATAAATAATTTGAGTTGAATGTAAAATTAAAAAAAAAAATTATATTTCAAAATTTCTAACTTTTAATTTAATTTTATTTTATTTTAAAGTAAATCAATATGCTCAAAATAGATCAAATCAGCGCTATTCATGTGACCGGAGCAACATAATCACGATTTTTCCATTAAACTTAATTTATTCATTATTTAAATTACGTACTTATCCAATTATTTAAAATTAATTATATTTAATTTTCACCTTATTAATAAATTTATTGTTGTCATCAATTATTAAAACAATGTTGCTTCTTCTTTTTTCCATCTTTCATTTCTTAAAGTGGTCAGTTTCTACTGATAAAGTCATCAGTCATCACTATCCAATTACAGTATCTCATTCTAGATTTTGTAATTGTATTCTCTTAAATTAAATGCAATTTACTATTTTTCAATCATCATCATTGAATCAATCATTCAATCATTGAAAAATAACTTTCAATCATCAGAACTAGGCGAAGTATTTCCTGCTTCAAACCAAAAATTTAAATATCAAAATAAAGCAAAAATTATTTTCTACAAAATTTACCAATTTTATACAATTTCATTAAGCTGTGAGGAAGGGACATTTTACCGTTACGAGTATCCAGAGTAATTTTTTCAAGAAGAGGAAGTAAACTCTACATTTTTTAAATATACAGTACAATGTAATAAATCAAATATTTAAAAATTAACGAATAAGTTAATTTCTATTGTACAATCGAGAATTTTAGTTTAATTTAAAGCTATTTACCTGCTTTATTTATTGTTGTTTTATATCATATTTACCGCCGCACTACGACTAACATTATATTTTAATTTTAATTTTTATTTTACAGATTTAAACTTACTACTTTTACATAATATCTATATCAAAAAATCAATAAACATGCTCGTTTATACAACATAAATATGTAAAAGCATTTATTCTGAGTAATAATAATAAAAGTAATTTAAATTGATGTACTCTTATTATATATTTAATAAATCTGTTAATTTTCAATTTTCAGTTTACTTCTTTCAATATACTAAAACAAATCAATCGATTTTAATATTCTTTGCATAGAAAGATAGCATTTTAAACAACTTTTAATGTAAGTACCTAAGCACCTAATGTAAGCAAATAAGTCTAGAAACTATCAGGAAGCCCGAGAAGAGTTCCAAAATACCACTATTTGCACTATTTTTTGGCCAATAATAGAAAAATTTTTGAAAATGTTATTTCTTGAATTTTCAAAAATTTTAATAACTTTGGAATAAATAAAATTATTGTTTGTTTCAATTTTTACCTCTAACTTACATAGTTTAAATGGATTTTTCTCAAATTTGCCCTATAACAAAAGTTAATTCAACTGATTACTTTTGAAATGAATACCCGGTATATACCTATAGTATTAAATAATTATGTTTTTTTATAAAATTAATTTTTACATGTTACATGAAATTGAAAAATAATTTAATTCATAACTTACATAAAATTGTTCAAAAACTATTTAAATGAATGATATAGCTTGCGACACCCTGTTATATAACAGTTATAAATTATATATAAAATTACAAAAGTTGTAGATTGCCCCAATTTCAAGATTTCATGTGTATGAACTTAGTGAAATATACAGTACAGATCTACGTATTAATTAGTTATATTGTTAATATAACGGATATGATAATTGATAAAATGGTTAAGGTTATTAACATGTGATAATATTTTTTTTATAAAATTAATGTTTACATGTTACATGAAATTGAAAAATAATTTAATTCATAACTTACATAAATTATTATACATAATTATTTTTTAATTTCATGTAACATGTAAAAATTAATTTTATAAAAAAATATTATCACATGTTAATAACCTTAACCATTTTAAAAAATTATGTTGGATTTAAATTTAAAAATTAGGTGGATAGTGACAATCTAAAAAAAATATCAAATTTTTAGGAAAAATTTTATATATTTTATCAGACTATTTCAGACTATCTCAGACCACTTCAGATAGAGCAAAATTGCAAGTAGATAATTTTGTAGAGCATAGAATTATTTACAAAAAAAACCACAAGTGTCGTATATTTTTCTTAAATAGTTTAACCATTGAATTGAATTTTTATTGAAACATCAAAAGCCGTTAACAAATTAATTTCAATATAACAGCATTAAATTGAACATCTAAAATATCATAGATTGTACTGACGCCTTAAAATAATTAATAATAATTCTTCCTATCTTTAAAATATCTTTTTTCAAAAAATTGAAGTTTTAACTAAAAGCTTTTATTTTCATTTCATTTTAATATAACTCTTAAACTAATGTTTGCCCTAAACTGTAGAGCAATATTCAATCTTGGTGTGTAATTTTTATTATTTCATTCTCTAAACGCTGGATTCTTTCACTTTTCAGCTTAGATTTAACCGTTCTACAAAAAAAATTCATATGAAGGTCTGTTGCTAGTAAAACAATAAGAAATATCAGGCAACTAAAGATGTGAGCAGAATTATCTACACCGAGAAAAATGATTTGTAGTTCTAACAAAGCTTTTTTACTACTACGACAAATTTTATGCCATAACACATTTTTCTCTGTTCAGAAAATAGTGTACTCTGCGGAGGTCGGTTTCGCTGGCGCTCTGCTCTGTGTTGCAAAAAATAGATTTCAAAAATTAAATTACTTTTTTTTGAAATTTCTGTTATATTTATTGTTTGAAGATTCGCGTAATGAAAATTCAATCCTTTTGATTTTTGACGTGATAACGTCTTATAAATTGATATACCGGCTGCACGCACGAAAAATTGTCACGTTCCGCAAGCGAGAGCGCGGAACAAGAGAGAAAGAGGCACGATCGGCTTTGCATCATACATAGACATCATTTGAATTATAAAATGCCATTTAAAAAAACTTGTCCGGCATGAGGTTCGATCTCGCGATCACCAAATGATGCAATTATGTTTCATGCACATAACGCACTAACCTATTGAGAGATAATGTAATAACATAGTTTTAATTCGTATTATCTGTTACATAAACATAATTCTTAAATTTGTAAATTAACACTCGGTTTACGGACGATAATTTTACGTGATTTTACGTCATAAGAAAACATAATTCAATTCAATTCATAAAAGTATGCAAATTTTCATCAATGTTTTATTATGACGTTATCACGTAAAATTATCGTCCGTAAACCGACTTTACAGACAACCCGAGTGCCACATGTTTTTGTTTTTATATTAAACTTTTAAATCTAACATTAAAAGTTAAGTATTTTTTTTACATATTTTTTTAAACAAAATAAATTTTGTAAAATTTTGTTGTAGCAACAAAAAATAATGTTGAAGTTATAGCTTCCAATAGCTTTGTTAAGGCGAAAAATTCTTTTTCACAGTGTATAGCATAAACCAAAAAATTTGCGAATAAAATTAATGATGGAGGCGCTGCTAAATTGTCAAAATGACCGTCATATGCGAGTAAATTGAGGTTATAGTTGTGTTTACAGTGATCAAGTCAACCTTCTAAATCTTTTTGTGTGTTCGAATTATCAAAGAAAAAGGTGAAATGACGAAACAAATTGCTCTAAAATCTTTATTTAAGTACAATGAACCACGTTTAGTACTCGTATCGAAGTGTTCTCAATTCTGCTACCAGACGTCGCATTCTTAATTTTATTCGCAATTTTATTAAGGACCTATTAAACATTTGGCATTTTGGGCCCTAGTTTTCTAATCAAAAACGTCATTTTAAAATACAAATAAAATACCTAGATTTTTATTGTTAGTAAATAAGGTATTTAATAATAATAGTAATTAGTGATAAAACAGGTCTTTGTTTTCATGAAATAAATCAGTAATTATGCTAATCGTGCAATTAATTAACATTGCAGGGTTTACCTAAAACGATATTTTCTTTGTAGAAATACAGTTTCCTAATATGAAACTTATATGATTTTATAAGATAAAAACCAAACTTTGAGAGAGCACAGTTGTAATATTAGTGACCTAGAAGATCTTCCGATTCTTGGCTACACTGACGACCAAAGTTATAAAAGTGAGTATAGTGCATTTCACTGATTAAGCTTGCTTGCTATGATCTAATAAGGTTAAATCAATAGATTGCATACATTTATGAGAAATAAAAGCGTATTTCGGGTAATCACTAGAGAATGTTTAATACTTTCTGAGTTATTTGTATTAGCATTTGCAATAATATATTGTCGTGTTTCAAAGTGATTTGGACCCACCCTATGCATTTTAGTAAAATTTTGATATTAATTGTTAAGTTGTAACATTGCAGAATTTGCTAGGTGGGGACAAATCACAGACAATACCGGGCCTTTTGCCAAAAAATAGTCGACATGATAGACGTATAATTTGTTAGTCCGAAAAATTTTTGATAAGTTTGTTAATTTTTTTGAATATAAAGCGAAATTTTATAAAATGTTTTATTGAAATTATATTGGAATTATTGATTTAAAAAATGGTTGGATGAATTTAAAATTAAAATTAAGAATGATATGAAGGAACTACAAACTTTGATGATAAGAGGACAGCTGCGATAAGGGTAACGTAAATTTTAACTTTACCATTTAAAATTATATTGAAAACAAAATTAAAATTTGAAAAATTATAAATTTAATTGAAAGAAAAAAATTAATTAATTGATATGAAAAATTTAATTTGAGTTCTACAAAAGATTACATCTCAATATTTTGGTCCTGGTGGGGACCAAAACTGCTTTTGTTTGGTATAGTTACTTGTAAACGACAAGAAATACTTCGATGGAAGTTATTATAAAAATATTTTGAGTTTGTTCATGATATCGACAGAATCAAATTCACTTTTCACACTGAACTACAATTTAGATGTGGCTCTGCTCTCATCTATGCGTTGTACTTTTTCACATTGCTGAAAATGTAGGCTACAAGCTACATCTATTTCCACTGCATTTCTTTAAGGATCCAAAAGGGAAAAATCCAGACAACAGCATCAAGTTAACACTACACTATTTATTAAAACGTCAAATAAATATTAGTTGTGGTTTGCCAAACCAAATAATTTATCTGTTTTTTTAATAGCGAACTGCAGTGTGTTCCAAATGTGCCAAGTAAATTTTGTGATATTGACCAAAACTTTTATTTGGAGATATTGGCGATATTTTGAATAATATTGTAATTTGTAGAGACCAGCAAAATTTTGCATTGCATTTTTGGGTTAGTAATAACAAGTTCATAAATCAAAATCAATCCACAATTTTTTTCACAAGAAACCTTCAGGATAACTCTGTGTTAAACATAAAAGTCTAAATTACTTGTGTGGTATAAAAACGAAGTTGATCCCTGTGATGATTTAAAAAATATTGCATTAAATCGGTGCAATAAAACGGAAAATAAATTGCAAGTTGAAGGGTATTCAACTGTCAAGTTCACTATAACTTTATGTAATAGGTAACACACATAAGGTTACATGTTTTTCAAGGTTGCATTAAAAGTGAAACTTTGCACGTAGCTCATAAAATAAATTAATAGACACTTGTACGAGAACTTACGCTGCGATATAGTGAGCTTTCACTTATTCTATTGTGCTTCAATAAATTATAAGCTGCGGTCTGCCAACTAGAAGTATAACTTTCAATGGTAATTGCAACTATCAGAGAAATACGACAGGCAGAATGCCTACTTATTTTCCTGCTGCATTGGAAAATGAGAACTCCTGCTGCCAAAATCATCAAATTATTGGTCTTTCTTTCTTCTATAACCTTTTTTCTTGCTATTTATTAACTTTTTATGAAAATATAAATTTAAAGGAAAAAACTACCTAATAATTCAATTAGCGATCGTACCAAATCACTGCTGGGTCCAGTAGCGTAGCTAGGAATTTCGTTCGGGGGGGGGGGGGGGGCTTGCGAGCGCAGCGAGCCGTTTTTAATAGCGCCGCAGGCGAAAATTATTCAAATTTTCAATGTCATGCGCTCAATAGAAAGTTAAAAAATTACAATAAAAAATAATTTCTCCGAAAAAAGAGTTTTGTCAGACGTTAACGACAATAATAATAAACACTAAAACACTAAATAAACGCTAAAAATTAAGTCATAGAAATTATTATTATTCTAAAATAATTATAATTGTAAAATCATTGCGTTTTTTTTTATTCCAAAAGTATTTATAACTTCTTCTACATTAATATAGGCACATTCTTGTAAACTGCTAATAAAGTTAAACCGCTTAACCTATTCTCGCCCGTACTATTTTTCAAATTTGGCTTTATTCGTTTTAAGATGGAAAATGTTCTTTCTACAGAGGCTGTAGTAACCGCTAATGTTCCTAAATAATATATGTATATATTCGGAAACATCAATATTGAACTGATTAAGAGCTTCCATTGTATATTTTGGAAGCTGCTCCTTCATAGTTTTTTCATTTCTGATGCAAAATCAGCCATTTGCCTTCAAATATAGTATCATTAGTGTTTTGAAAATCATTTATATAGAAATCTATACATGGTTTGAAGTCATCGTAAAATTACAAATTAATAATTTGGGGGGGGGGGGGGGGCAGGCCGCTTCCCTTGGCTACCGCCACTGGCTGGGTCTACTGACGTGAGTACTCGAATTGAATTTTTGCTCTAAAAATCCAGTGTTTTTAAAATTACATTTTAATTGCTCTATTTCAAAATATAGTAAAAACACCACAAAACCCTTAGTTTTATAAAGGTAAATCAACAATCAAAAGAATTCTTTAATTATATAACAATTAAAACTTTTCCTGAATTTAGAAAAATTAGCATATTATACCATCATAAAGAATGTTAGCATTTTACTAGAGGAGAGTTACACATGATGAGTGTAAATTTTACAAACCTTGATTAAATTACTCGAATTACATTGAATTTTTATCAAAGTAATCTGTAAAAGAATGAAACAATAAAATTACTAATACAAGAACTGATGTAATGATGCAAATTCAACGACTATTATGCATCATAAATTCTATTTTTCTATTCTTTTTATACTGGGTATAAACGAAAACCATAAAACATCGACCTAAAAATATGTTCAATTGTGCGCGCCGCAGAATTATGATCTCTCTGATAGCACTTTGAAGTTACCCAAATCAGTTCTGTAATAATGAATGGGTAGCGTATAAATCCAATTAGAATAATCCTCTTATAAGTGTATAACAGTGGTAAATCTTATTATAACGAATTAAAAAATTGTAAATAATAAAACCGTATTTTCGTACACAAAAAAGAAGATCATTTGATCGACGTTATGGAATAATTGACGCCATAAAGATATAATTTTTATGTGCATATATTTCTTTGAATTCGATTAAAATTTCAATTTAGCATCACTTTCAATCATTACATATATTTAAATGGAAAATTCATGTTTTTAAGTTCGCAAACATCTTTATAGATAAGCGTGGTGCAATTTTCTAATAGGCATTTGCTGCAATTTATGGAACCGGTGAACTTCCTCTATTTATAACTCTTGGTAACGTGGAATACACAATGTAAAACAATTCTTCTGCTTGGTTTGACGAGGGTTCCATTTGTTCTTTAGAAAATATAAAGTAACAAAGTAGCAAAAAACGAAATATAAATTTATGTCGTTTACTTATACTAAATCATAATATTTTTGGGTCCAGTCAGTCGCAACTTTTTATTACATTCTTTCTTGTCAAATGCGATTGTATCTATAAAATTTGAATATATTATATGCTACGTAACTAATATACTACTGGCATAGTTATACATACATTGTTTGCACATTTATTAATCTAAACTTTTTTTATAACTTTTATTTTTGGAAATTGACAACATAATAGACAACATATAAATTTACTTTTGACCTAGAGTAAATAACAATGCAATATTGGTATAAAGATATAGATGGAGTTTACCCTCTCCTGTTAATATTTTTTGTAGATGTTGAAGTATTAGCGACTTCAAGACCTGAATTCATTGGGAAAAAACCGCTCACATAGAGCGGAGCCGCTGACACCGAGATATCTTGGAGTAATATCAGAAACCAACGTTTCGTGCAGTTAAGGCAGATTTGTAGAAAAAACTCTTAACTATCCAAGTGAGCCTTGCAAAGCAATGCTGATGACAATATGAAATAGGTAACTGAAGAATCCGACTGCGTAGCTACTCTCTTGATTTGCAGGATAACGATTATTGAAAAACATATTATTATAGATATTCAATATATTAACCCGCTCATTTCTAAGAGTTATTTCTAAGAATCTCAATCCAACTATATTTTCCAATGTCCAAATGTATCACCATAAAAAATAAAGAAGAGTTGCTAAATTGATTGAATTGTCGATAATGAGTACAATTATTGATTATAAAGGTGTTAATTAAAAAAATTATTTTTAGACATATTTATAAAAAGCTCAGGATTTCCCATTTAATTAAATATATTCGTTTTGATATCAGAAACCAATAATTGATGAGTTAATTAATATTAACTGATTGACAATATATTATGTTTTTTGATTGTCTATTTTAAACTGGTTCCTCTCCATTTAGGGATGTCAATCAAACCATTCATATTAAAAACTAAAAACAACCACAATATTAAATAAATTATTCAAAAATATGATAACAACAACCCATCATATTTTGTTTGATCATTTACCTCGGACCATTAAACGTCCACATAATTTTTTTTGTAGAATTAAAACAAATATTTACTAGTTAATAAGATTAGTATTTATTGAATGTTATGCTTATTAGTGACATTACATTTTTACTTTTTATAACATTATTGTTGCAATTATACAGTTAATTCAATAAATTCTGAATAATATATTATGTAATTTGGTAGTTGAAAAATAAAATTTTTTTTTTATTTATTATTATTTATATACAGTCAAAAGCTTATTCTATATAATATTATTCATTTGGTAGTGATCAGTGATCTTTACATTTTACTATAATACCAAAACACCTGTAATAAAAAAACTGTAATGTAGAAAAAACCCACCCAATTAACCTCGACGACAAAATTGGGTCTAGCCTTATTATACCTACAGTCATTGATATGAACCACCCAATTACTATTCAAACAATAAATATCTTAAAAGAACCAAAAACTGCGAGCCATTTTGTTGACTGCCAAAAACATCAAATATAGCCTTGAAAAGAACTTAATATAGAAAGTAGTTGAATTTCTTAATGCTTATGAAGAAACGTAAAAATTTGCTCTAGTTAATAGCTTGGAGCAGTGGTGCCAAAAAATCGGCATCAATTAGCTTGATTGACTAATTGATCAATTAGATGGTCGTCAGCTAAAGCGGTTAAGTGCGTTGCTGCTAATGCTGAATGCTTTGTTCGACTCCGGGCTCAGTAAAACTTTATTCTGACCGTCTCCCCTTGGAAGGCAATGGCAAACCACCGAGGTGTAATCTGTCTGGTACATCCTCTCTAGAGATGAAGTGTATACACTTCCCGCGGTTCGGAGCCCGCGTTAAGCAGTAGTTCCCCTATGTGTGTGATAATACTTCAAACGCACAACACAAACATAAGGAGAGAGGTTGCCAACGTTCGGGAAACCGGATATGGCACATGAAGAAGAAAAACGAAGCTTCATTCTCTTTGCAAGTGTAGTAATTCCAAGTCCTCAATAAGTGACTTTACCCAATCTCGCTGTGTGAAACCCCAAATTTATAGGCAACCTCTTGGTAGTAAGACGACTAGGTACAAGAGCGAAGCCTAACGAAAGAGACGTACAAGACGTTTGCATTCCTCTTAATAAATCCAAGTTCCTTTTATGCTGTGCTGCAGGATGCCCCAATGTGATCTGTAATACTGAAAACAGTTTCTAAAGAAATGGCAACTTGGTTGAGCTTTTTTGAAATCCGTATCGATTTTATCTGTTGCAGAGCCAGAATAGAATGAACGGACAATACTATTCCCAAATATCAGCAAATTAGTGGTAGTAGATGGTCTGCTGGGAAAGTTCTGCAGTTTGTTGCTCAGGATGCATGCCAATGCTGGCGAGATATAGTTGCTTACTATACTTTTAAGGATCTTAGGAATATGCGACAGGACAGCAATCTTGAAGTAATTTTCAACGGAATCTCTGAAGTCGGTTGGGAGTCAAGAGAAGTCAAAGAAGACGTACAAGACGTTTGAATTCTTCTTAATAAATCCAAGGTTCTTTAATGCTGTGCTGCAGGATGCCCTAATGTGATCTGTAATACTGAAAACAGTTTCTAAAGAAATGGCAACTTGGTTAAGCTTTTTTGAAATCCGTATCGATTTTATCTGTTGCAGAGCCAGAATAGAATGAACGGACAACACTATTCCCAAATATCAGCAAATTAGTGGTAGTAGAGGGTCTGCTGGGAAAGTCCTGCAGTTTGTTGCTCAGGATGCATGCCAATGCTGAATATGCGACAGGACAGCAATCTTGAGGTAATTTTCAACGGAATCCCTGAAGTAAAAAATTGGCACAACAAAGAACTTCTCCACTTAGCAGAAAATGTTTCCGAAGCTAAGAATTCTCTGAAAAAAAGTTATAGAAAAAACGCCAGTGTTGACGTGTAGATATTAGTGTTCTTCCGTATTCCTCTACAATATTACATGTGTACCACCCTTCCCTCTTTATGAGGTTACAGTGGCCAGATTGCCCCTTTGAGTGCCGGTAGTTGGTACACCGAACAGCTACGCTTTGATCTTTTCGATCTACAGACCGAGAGCTGGGACGTTTACACGTTTCGTGAATCCTTATTTTGGAGACACTGTACGACAAGCACCTGAAAAGGAAATGGAGTTGCCGCTGGACGCCAGTCAACTTAAATAAAATCCAAAGAGAAAGAATGAAATTATTTAATTGACAAAGAAAAAACAAAGAACAAAGAACAGACGTAATAAATAAAAAATAATAATATAAAAAGTCCTGAAGGGATTGTAAAAAAAACAAAAAAGAACAAAAATGGAGTTAAAGACTCAAATGGTTGGAAGTTACCCACTCACAAAACTGTATGGCAAAGTCTGCCAGCAAAGATGCTACCGCTCAGGCAAAGGAGCAAAGGTGCTACTTGAATATTTTGCAATAGACAAGTAGGAACTTTATATATAATAAATAAAACAATATTTCGGTAAGCTAATGTCACTTACCCATCCACAATCGCAACCATCAACATCTACTCGCAGAGTTCTTTCGTCAGACAAACCAGCAGCTACCAGGATTTCCTTCGAACAGACTTGGTGCTTTCGATTCTGCGGCTATCTATATGGATGGATCTGAAAACATTAAACAAACCGAAACACGTTTGATAAATTATATACAAACTACCACCCCGTCTACAGTGACTGAAAGGTAACAACTGTCACAGACAGACTGCAGCAGCTTTATGAGTTGTAATCTTCCAACTTACAAACTTGAAAGTAAAAATAAAATAGTTCAAAAATAGATGTAAATTTATTGATCTTCTTTGGGCCGATCGCGCTCTTGAAAATTATTAATAATTTTTCGTTTTCGCACCTCGAATCCAAAAAAAGCCAAACAAAAAAATATTTGTTTTTTTTTCGTTACATAAATCTTCTAGTGGTTACTCAATAATTTAATCCACAGCTTCTCAATATACATATAAGTTAATTATCTTATTATGTCTTCAAATAAATATTTATCGAATCTTTTTTGAAATTCACCTATCGCTATTTTGTAGGATTTCGATTACTTCCTTCATTTGACGTTTCTCGTCAGAGCCCTCTAAAAAATTCGGTTGGAGGTATAAATGCAAAGGTAATGCTACACATGACTGTTATGAATTCTGAATGAAAAAAAATCAAGGGATTTACTTTTTTCATTACCTGGTACCTGACCTAATCATGTACTTGCACAAATATAATTTATTAAAAACTGAAAATAGGCAGAATTTTAGCACTACAAAATATCAGCTATGACCATCAGTTCCTTAATTATGCAAATGATTAAATAAAAATAAAATCTATAAAAAACTGTACCTATTTATTTTTAAGTATTTTACAATCACCCGGGAAAATTTAGTTTTTAATAATTATTCCATTAATCACAATACGATTTGTTATTTTTCAACCGTTTTTGACAATGTCATTGGCCCATATCAAACATGTGACAGATGAAGGCGATTGTCGATGTAGTTGATTAATTCGTACGGAATTTCGTAATTATTTTTATTGTTTTTTTATTATTCGTTATTAATGCTTCTTTGTAATCTGTAGTTGAGGTTTTTTTAAAAGTCGGAATTTACGTTACTCTTTCTTCTTTTCTTATATTATTATTATAGTAATAAACACTTGCGGTTTTTTAGCGTATCTAAAAGATTATTTCATTTTTTTACGTAATTTATTATTATAAAAAAATAAAACATTATTAAATTATTATAAAATACAGATACTACATAAAAAAAAATTAAATCTACACCTTGGTTACTATAAGATTTTCAAAAATAAGTTAATTTAAAAATAAGTTTAAATGTAAACAAATTCTTTAACCAAACCAAAAGTAGAAATATTACAAAATATGCAAATTTATTTTAATATAGGTAACTTTCGGCAGGTTTAAGCTATAGGTATTAAGTTATCCCTAGTTATTCTGAGTATCCTGAGAAATAACAAAATAAAGAAAATATGGAAATTAAAATTGAATATAGATGAAAAATTAAAATTAATGAAAAGAGATGATAAATTTTTAAAATCAACAGCAAAAATCAAAGATAACAAAATAATTTAAAATAAAAATTAATCATCCAGATCTTCCTCCATCTCCAAAATAAAAATAAATTGTTTATCTTTTTTTATCAATGATAAAATATTTAGATGTATTAAATTTAAATCTAGTATAAATAGTTCATTAAATACCTATATTTTTTTTAGTCATAGTTTCATTAAAATCAGGCACGGTCATAACGAGTGTGCCATGGGGGGCTAATATTCTCTCATCAAGCCAGAATATTTATTGTTGCAAATGTTAAGGAACAGCCAACACGATTCCATAATTTGTAAATAACACATCACGATATGGATACATGGTAAATAGCACATTATATACCATTATTTATTTTTTGTATAATGTGTAAAGCATATTTGTAACACAGCAACCGTATCAAGACATTATACTAAGTAGGAGTAATATATTTTGCAATTTATTCATTTAATTGTACCCTTAAAGGTTTTATTCACTTTCTTCGTATCCACATTATTTATTTCTTGTACCCTAAGTGCTTCATATCACGCTATACATGAACCATGAAAAATCTTCAATCCAAAGATTTACATAAAACAAAAAACACATACTCTAAAACTCTGTGGGCTTAAGAATGCAGTATGTAATTTAATATTTTAAGATTGTATGTTTATTACACAGTGATTTTTAAAATGCAGATCTGCATAAAAACTTCCGTAGAAAATCTGAAGGAAAGTAAATCAAAATTTAATTTTAAGTCTTTCATGAATTTATCGTAAAAAATTTAGGCCCCCTAACTACAATATTATTATGTAATAATAATTACAAACCAATATTTACGAAGGAATAGCTACGAAACCATTAATTATAAAGCGAAGACGTTTGAAATTGAAGCGATGAAATTTTAATGCTATTATTAACAAGTTTTTTGTGTTATAGTATTCTGTTTACAAAAAAACAATTTTCATATTTTTCAACGGTACCCGGTGATCACGATTAAAAAAATGGCGTGGTTGTTTTTTAATACTACTTAGATATAAATATAAAAGATTTACTTATTGCTGTGGAGATGAAGTGGTTACCACTCCTTAATTTTTCCAACTATTGTAGATGTTGCTCGGACGATTACACTTGCAATCAACTTTTTTCTGAAAAAGTACCGTGAAGAAGGTGGTGTGTTATACAAGATAGACGTAACACCCCACTTATGCATGTAGGTTTTGATTTCTGAATGTACCTTTTATACCTTGAAGAAATTGAAAAATAATGAATAACATTTTTAAAAAGCAATTAATAAAAACAAGGAGGTTGATGACATCATAACCACTCTGTAGATTTCATTTTTATATTTGTGTTTACAATTCACACAACAGCTTATATAAAGCTTTTTTGTTTTATTTAAATAAGTACAAAATTCCACTGTGACTCCACAAAATTTTAATTGTAATAATATTACAGATAAAAATATTTTTAATTATGTATTATTTACTGGGAAAGAACCAAGTTAATATTTTGTTAATTTTGCAAACGGAGTTAAAATAATATTTAAATATTTGTTTGTGAAAACCTACTAACCTCTAATGTGATTTAAATTTAAATCAGTGTGAGAATTTGAGTACTTGCAAACGTCTTACTTGTTCTGAATAATGACTGCTTAATTAAATTATTTAATTGAAATGGAGTTTAAAAACAATTTAGAATTGTCAATAAAAATAACAGTTGTATGTACGTATTTAAATAATTCCAATAAACATTCATCTCATTATTTTAAAATTATTAACAAAGTTATTTATTATTTAATAAATGAAATAAAACTTTTTTTCATCTAAAACAGTTCTTAATATAAAATTACAAGTCAATTACTAATAATATTATATTAATTATTCAAATTTTTTATTTTATTATTTAAACAAACTATACATTACGCTATCTAGGAATTGCAAGAGAATTGTAAAAAAATTGCAACGAATAGAAGTAAAAAAATGAATTGGTGTACAAGATTTTGAATTGCGATTTAACCCTTGTTTAAACCTTTAAAAAATGCTGCCTTTTGAACGAAACTCAAAATATATGGAGATAAACACATTATATTATTATTATTTTTTGTTTTTAAATTCCATATTATATACATAATATATTCATTAGAGAATTGCAAAAAAGAGATTAGAGTCAGTGCTTTGCGGTGAGTTTTAAAATATTGACTTTTGTTTTTCTTTATTTTTATTTTTTTCCTTTTTTATTGGTTTTTATTCATTTATCATTAAATATCTTTAATGTTTAACATTCAACAAACTTGTCAGATGACAGATTATTATCAAGTTTGTCCAATAAGAAGTAGATATAAATATTAAGATTTTTGATTTTTATTTAGCATACTGTTATATTTAAAATCTGCAACCAGGATCAACCAAACAAATCAATTGTTATTAATTCGACTTACTAGGTTCTTCGATTGTATGGAAATGTTTTAGTTTTTTTTTTATGTCGAAAGCTGAAAGCAACTGAAAATCATTCTAAACGTTTCTTATCTTAGTATCGTATTAACCAATATCATTAATAGAAAATAACTTAAAAAATGAATTTTTAAGTAATTTGTGGTATTTAGTAGTATGTGATGTTAAAATAATCAAACCTAACAAATGTTAAAATAATAAATTTTAACTGTTAAGTAAAGAATACATACTACAGAGAAACATAATATAAACATAGTATTATGTTTCTGTCTTCTGTGTAGTATGTATTCTTTACTTAACAGTTAAAATTTATTATTTTAACATTTGTTAGGTTTGATTATTTCAATATCATTAAGCTAATCCAAAAAGATTACCTGGCTCTCGATTAGAAAATGTCGGGTTTACCGAGCTTTACGAGTTTAATTTTGACCAGAAGTGTTAAGGTCACTTGTCCTTATGTGTATCCCGTAATAACATTGAAAAATAGTAATAAGCAATATAAGTGCATAGATTTAATGACAGCCTTTCTAAGCCAATAGTTTTGAAGTATAATTATTTAAATTAATTTTCAGTTCTTTCCAAACTCAATTATTTAAAAAAAAACGCTTTTTTATGTGTTATAATATGTGTTATTACAATACAATATCCACGTAATTAGTTTTTAATTTTGATTATATTTATAACAGAATTTTGTCGAAATATTTCAAAGCTATTCAGGTTATTCTTCTATATCCCGACGTAGATATCTGTTATCAGATATATTGCTTTTGATTTTATTAAAACCCTAAACGGAGACGAATCACTTCAATACCAGAGTAAATTTAGATCTTCGTCTCAGAGAGACGAGTAAAAGTTTTTACAAAGCTAAGCACAATTCTGCGAATATTTCGACGAAAAGTTTAGAATAAACGTAGGTAAATAAAACTTAAATAAACGTAAAATTTCAAAAATTTGATCAAAAATAAATACATCTTTCACGATTACATATCCAAAGCTTTTATGTGTAATGTTATCTTCTACTAATAAACAGGTGATTATAATGTACATAGTTGAAATAATTTTTTTTTGCGTTATTTTTTTTAGTATTGGCAAAATATCTTAACGTTTTTAGAACGTGTGACAAGATTTGTTTGATTTCCGTAAATTTGTTAAAGAATAAATTGTCATCTACTTGGGCTGGAACTGGAATTTTTGCACTTTGATTTAAAACTTTTGCTCTTATCTCTGGAATTTGTGTTAAATTAGTTTAGTCTTATGTATTAGTTTGTATAAACAAATAAACTAGTTAGTATTGATTAAAATAATGTGTTAACTGTCAGTGTAATAATGAAAATGATAATCAAATTAACAGGTAAATTATTTAATCGATGTTAAAAATTGTACATTTTAACTTCAGTTTTTGAATTTATTTCGTACTATATGAGTGTATGTTATTCTAAATTATGAAGATTCTGTATTCTCAGGTAATTTATTTTATGATATTTTAATGTTTCTTATAACAGTAAAAATAATCTGGTTGACGGGTATTCAATCGATTTACAAGTTGGAATAAATTGTATTGAAATTTGAAATATTCAAAATTATTTTTACATGACTTTACTTCTAATTTAATTTAGTTAAAAGTTAATTTTTGCAAATTTATGATTTCATGATTTCATATACCTACCTGTTTAGCAACATATGGCTTAGCGACTTTTTGATTGGCTGTTCTCAAAAATATTCAAAAAATCTGAATAATTAAATTTTTTATGCTTTAGAGTTGTGATTTTCAACTCTTAAGTTTGGTTGGAAATCAATTCTTCTCCAAATGCTTTTCCATAAATTTTTACTTTCTTTATTCATAAATTTGGACCTGGTGGCTTTTTAAATTTCCAAAACATGAGTAAATTTCTTTATTATTTTAGTTTTTATCTTTATTGCTTTATTTTTAAGAAATAATAATAAATTATTTAAGTATTTGTTTGCAATAAAACGTGAATGTGCATTCTTACTTCTAATTATGTCTGTGCCCTAAAGATAACATTGCAATATAGTACCTACATACATGTCATCGAGTAAATTTAACGACCCTACAAATTAAAAATGCGGAAATCTTTTCATTGTTTGACCGTTACACCTTTATTCAAAAATAGAGTATGGTGTATCTTTCTGACTCTTATTTCGTCTATTCCTTATGTCGGGCGAGCTCTGCACTGCGCCTCCTGCCAATAGTCAAACGACCCGGTTTTTATACTACTTATAAGTTTTAGAGCCGAATTAAAACATATGAAAAGCAATAGATGTCAAATTGAAATCTGTTGGAATAATATAGAGCAGTATAGTAAAATTAATTTGATTAGTAATTCATTAATTATTTTAGAAATTGAAAAAGAGTAAATAAATTATTCTGCCTTTATAAGAAAAAATAGAATAATTAGATACATAGAGCATTTCTAACATACAACCGAAGAACCTAGTAAGTTGATTAGCGACTAATTTAAGTTCATAGCAAATTTTGCCAATAATTTCGATAAATTTTTAATTGTTAATAATTTGACTTACTAGGTTTTTCGATTGTACACTAGATATCCTGTAGAATAAAACCAATTCTATTTTAATGCAAATTTTATATTCTCAGTTCACAGCTTAGTATTATAATGAGAACTCTCACCAAGAGTTTCAATAACCTAGGTCCCTGAAGTAGCCTTTGGGGCCAATGTTGCTGGAAATGATTAGTGTAAATAAAGTAACAAACAAAATAATTTAAAATATGACAAAAACTAAAATAATTTCATTATGCTTTGTTTTAATATATAAATTATTAACTTGTGAAATATAATAAAATACAGCATAATTATTATCTTTGTTAAATCTTCGTGGTTTAACATCTTTTGTAATATAATGAGTATAATATAAATATTTAAAAAATTTCAATTAAAAATAAATAAAAAATTTAGTTATTTCAAATATTTTTAAACAAATTAAACGAAATCATATTTTTAAGTTAGTTGTTTATTAGTTTCAAACTGTGGTATACAAAAATATGGTGATGGTTATATGCATAGCGATGATAGCAATCAAAATTTAATGTAATTAAACTTTATAACTAATGTAATTATGTAAATAGGTATCAAAGTGTGATTCAATTGTAAATAAAAATAAACCATGCATTGCTGTTACATGGGCGTATGAATAAACCAATGACCAACTAAGCAGTTTTTGCATATTCAAATCTCGAACTCCAAATTTATAATATCAAAATATCCTGCAATAAATATAATTACTTTAATTAATTTTGATAAATAATAAAATGCAGTGCTTATAAAATTTTATATCAAATTTTTACAAATAATATTACTTCTTTTTCATAAAATAATTTAACATTACTGAAAAATAAAATAAAGTAATTATTTAAATGCATAAGTGTGAGTAATATTTATATGCATAAACGTGGTGCTTATTAGTTGCTCCTGAACTTGTAAGCTCTCTTGATGATTGCAAGTTTTTTAAATTCTTGAGTGTGATGTTGAAAATTACAAAGGTATTAACAAATCATCATCATCGTAATTATTATCTTTATTTGTATATCAAAGTTACGAATACCGGGTTGCAAGAAATCAGAAGGAGGGGGTCCTATAAGTATTGCGACCACCTAAAGCTTGTGAGTTGCAAAACTTACAGTGACATCCTTAAAACAGAAGAAAAATTGTATTAGTGTAAGAAATTTCTTTAGTGGTATCATAAGTGAAATTTTATTACGACAGAAATTCATCAAGATTTCCTCTTAGCGCCAGTTCTATTGGAGGTAATTTATTTTATTAATATTTAGTATCATTTTTAAATTTTAAAATTATTTTTACGTTTTAATTGAGCTAGAATAATTCATTTGGATAAATTTAAGTAGAATTAGTTTACGATACAATTTTTTTAATAGTAAATACCACTATTTCATTGGCGTATTCTTATGTAAATTATAAGCAAAAAGAAGATTCCATGTTATTGAGCTTTTCTTAATAGTACAGATTGCAATAATCAAATATTTATTTGTAATTTTCAATAGTGAAACATTGCGATATTTATCATTTTCAGCATTTGGAAAAAAAAGTGGTTGATAAAATTAGTTTATAGGATTATTAGAAAAATTAACGACATTTTTATATATCTAATAAAATGAAAAATTTTAATAAAACTTCAATTAAATATTTTTATTTTGTGGACTTGGTGGTCAATGACCAAAACCAATCTTATTTCTAGAAGACCAAAGCAAAATCACAAATTAATTTTTCTTCGGGCTTAAAAATTTGGCATACGCTTCTTTATTAATTACCATTATTTATTGGTTTTATTTTTAACTTAAGGCTTATCTGATCGTCAACACGAATAAATTAGCAAAAAATTTAATGTTCAGTTTGGCAGTGTTATCAAATTCACTTTTCAACCGTTATATATGAAAAATAAACCTGCAAAATTTTACTATATCAACGAACTCGAATCCGTGTTCCTGACTGGTTGATTTATAGCACACTTAATATTTAAATTAAGTTCGACTTTATTTGAAAATTAATTTCACTTGATTGCGTGATTATTTTATTCTTTTTAAATAACGGGTTCGTATAATCAACAAATATCAACAGCGTTTTTTTTAGCAAAGGACATAGATTATGGTCCCTATGCAACGTAGTTTCCTCCTCGATAGGTTCATTAATCTATTAGGTTGTTTAAGTTTATATTATCATCTACGAAGTGTAAATTAATTATCTTTTTATGTATCTCATTTATCTATTTATGTCGAACTAATTAGCGAAGGTTGTTACACTAAACTTAATGTGATTTGATAAATATTTATTTAAGGAAATGCTTTGGTCACATAAAAAAAATTTCCTTCATTTTAAAAAGGATTGAAATATGCAAAACTCAAAATACGTAATACTGTGCTACTACTAAACAAAAGCATTAAATATTTACATAGTCCTCGATAAAAATTAAATAACAGTTTGACTTTGGTATTGGAGACTTCAATGCTAAGGTAAACAACAAACTTTCATTCATTATTTAATTTACCGTTTAAAAATAAACCGAATTGATTAAATTTTTGTTTTATATCGAAATTTTTTCTCGATTATTAAATTATAAAATTGCAATAAAAAATCCCAACGCCAAAATCAAATAGAAACTGAGAGTTCATTTAACTTTGGCCAAGGTTTCGTTTTCGGCATTCTTATAAAACAAAAAAATGTTTAATGAGACTATCAGTCTTCTTCTTGTTAAAGGATCTGCAGGTGCTTGAATAATGGATCGAGGCTTTCAATAGTAATCGCAATGCCTCTTGTAATGTTGCATTATTTTATTTTTGATTTCGTATAAATGCGTTAATTGCGGTAACGAAAGTAAAAGTCAACGTAAATTGAATTAATTTTCAAAAAAAAACTGTATAATATTTAACGTCTCATTAAATTATCCATAAAGAAGGTATTGAAAAACTGTCTTACTTAGGAGTAAATTACATCACGCAAGAAGTGCTAAAAGGCAGAAAAAGTATAAAATAATATACGAGATAATTATAATTTTCATGAAATATAGTTTACACTTTAAAGCCAAGCCGCTGAGCTTTCATATTCTGAAGCTCTGTATAATTGCCTATTCGTACTACATTTTTGCAGACATTCTTGTATGACTGCTTTAAGATCAAAAAATAAATAAAAAAGAACAGAACCACAACAACAACATTGTGTGCAGTTCATACCCATTAAAGTAAAAACTAATTTTCTTTCAAACGAGTTTCTAGAGTAAAAAGTTAAAGTGCATTTCAGTGATGATCATAACATCCTCTCGAAGTTTTGTATAAAAATTTGAAATATAAATAAAATTGCATTTAATTATATTGGTATTTTGTCTTAGACTCGGTTTCTTCACGATCTTAAAGAAATCTTATATATAACGACCTTGCTTCGATATCCCGTTTTTTCAAACTACATTTTCATCTTTTTCTATCAGTGTCTATATAAACGTTTTAACTTGAATAGTCTACTAGTTTTTTTTTTAAATTATTGATTAAAACTCTCGTTCAAAATGTATAAGAAATAAAAAGCTTTTATTGGATTTGCCATAAAATTACAATACTATTACCATTTTCAATTTTTATTAGTTTTTCACTTAAGTTTTTTAGCAAATCTTGTTTGTAAGATATTCTGGAATTAAAATTTTTCCATTGAGATTATTTACACTATTATTTTTCCAATATCCAATAAATTTAAAAACCCATAAAATCGGAGAGTTAACAATTACAGCAGTAACTGGTTGTCATCTCCAGTTGGGTATTCGTACAAAATTCTAGGTTCTAGTTAATGTCGCCAAAATATTGGGGAGAACTCAATTGGATTAACCCTTTAAATGAGTCTTTTTAGTATGTAAACTCTGTAAACTTAACAGCGATAAAAAGTTATTAAAAGGCAGAAGCAAAAAATGCAAATTTTTTTGCCATTTCTAAAATATCTCTCCAAGTAAACAACATAGGGTAAATCATTATTGCCCGGTTTTGCAAAAGTCTGTTAAAATTTAATCATCATGCATTCTGCTGAATTTGGATTATTCAAGTTCAACTAAAACAATAACCACATGTGTATAAATTTAAAATTTTTTAATTAGCCAAAAAGAAGATGTATACAGAAATAAAAGAATTAGGTTAGAATAACTTTCAAAAGTTGAACTCAACTAAGTCAAAATATATACTGTTGTGAAACAAAATATTTCGACCCACCCTATGCTAAATTGTAAAAATTTGTTAATTTCATTTTTAAACGTTTGAATTGGTAGAAGTGCAGAGTGGGGAGAAAAAATAAAGATAAGGGCTTTTTTGGCCAACTATGGCCGACAGCGGGTGCGAAATTTTGTATGCCCGCTGAATTTGATTTTTAATATGAGATTTTGTTATTTTGAAACAGTGAGTAGTATTTTTATTTGATTTAAATAAAGTGATTTGATGCGTGTGTAACACCAGCAATGTGGTGTAAGGCTTAAATCGACAAGATACGGAGCGGGAGACCGCAGTTCAATGCTTGGTCGCGTCAACTGTACTACACTGCTGTGATCTAAAGTCCGAATTTGATCAAAAGGCTATGCATCTGGCAAGGTTAGCACCCTACCAGAATATAGTATGCAAGTGCTCAAAGAACCGTGAATGCCAAGTGTAAATTTGGTATATCACATGGTTAAAAAACAGGACGTAGTCCTAGATTAAGAAGAAGAAGATTTGATGCGTGTGCTATATTGCACTATTTTGGAAGTATTATTTCTCAGATTTGGAGTTCATTTGGATTATTTTGATGGTTTGCTACTGAGCGGTAGTGGATAGTATTTACTTGATTAATTTGGAGGAAGAAAAATTAAAAAGTAATTTAAATCGAATTTGATTTAAATTGGGAAAATAAAATTAAAATTTATAAGAACCAAACGTGGCGTTGCTGATTACGAATTGATTTCGATAAGTGAATATTAAAAGTTTAAAACTGAGAAGAAGTAAAATTTTATATTGGAATTAAATTTATACGATTTAATAATTAATTTTTGGAAGACAAATTTATTTTTTTTTTTTTTGATAAGAAATTGTTATGATTAATTTGGAAACTAGGAACTCTCGACCCTTGAAAATTCCCAACTGCTTCCGCATACCAGGGTTGCCCGAGTAAAAACAAGTGTGTGGTAAAATTTCTATAAAATTATCATAGAAATACACATAAATTCAAATTAGCTTTGTAAATCAAAAAATTAAAAATATGTATTGAAATATAAAGGTTGGGTTACAAAAATAAATTTTATTTAATGGGAAAGAATTTGAAATATGAGTTGAAACTTTATTTAGTTAATTTCGGCTTTAAATTAACACCGAAAAACTACGCAAAGGAATTTACGTTGAAAATCTTTATTGCCCTTACTCTACAAAAAATGTCACTCCGGAAACACAAAAGTTTATCAAACAATTCCACTTGTTTAGAAAAAGCGGTAATTTCTCTGTCCTTCAATTTAATATGGTTCAACAGTGTATGAGAGTCGTGAGTTTACTCATTAGGATGCCTTGTAAAATAAATTCAAAATGAAATTCTGACCTGCAAAATTCCCAATCCGACCAATATTGACGATCAATCAAAATGTATTTTTACAAATTTTTTGATATAAAATTTTTTGCGTATTTTTTGTCTGCTCGTGATTGCGTGCTTCACTTCTACAGGGGGTTCAATCCCAATAGTTGCGACAATGCCCAGAACGGTTAAATTACAAACATTTACTACAAATAGTAAGTGTAACATTTAAGTGTATCTAATAATTATTATTTAAATGATCAGTTAATAAGTTGATCAAAGATCAACTACGCAAATTTATAACGTTTGCTAGCAGGGGCGGTTCTACCATAGGAACTGCAGAGCTGCAGAACCGCCAAATATCAGAATGAAGTGTACCAAATTAATTATTACTTATTAGTATAACCACCACATTTCAACTTATTTCAATAATTGAAGACTAATCAATTTTGGTTTCAATGCGCGCTTCTTATGTTGCCTTGAGTTATAAGTACTTTTATCAGTCAGTCAAATAAGTACTGTAATAATTAATACAAGTCCGTTACGCTTTCGAAATCACTGTTTAACTTCGATGTACTGGAAATGATTCTGAACATGAAATGACGCGAGCTATCGGGTGGAATCGTATCCATACCAGTATACATCGTGGTGTTAGGACAATCCTAACACCACGGTATACACTACAAATTGAGCTGCATCTTATGCAGAATTACATGCCGTATTTTTGTAATATAATTTAAAATTTGACTTATGAAAACAACTAGTAAGTTAATTTTTGTTCATTGATTGTTCAACAACATGGTTAAACAATAAAATGCAATAGTTTAATACTCGTAATATAGTGTAATTTGAAAATTTAGTACAAATTTTAATTTGACCAAGTTTCTTATAAATACTATTATCAAAATAGAAGTAAAATTATTTTTTGGCAGATCCTATATTAGAAACTCAAAATGAAATTACGTTTAATTATTAATATCAATAAAATTAAAATTATGTAGGTTTTTTCTACAATAATAATGTTTATTATTAAACTCGCAGATTACAAGATATAGGAACAACCCACCAAATGTACAACCGTTCTGCTCATATTTCAGCTCTGGTTTTACGAACATATACGATTTTATTTTAAATACATCTTGCGTTATGAACTTTAATTGAAATTATGAATATCGAAGATAGTATCTTATACCTACTAGTACATAAAATAAATGCTTATGAATATTAAATGAAGAAAAAATAAAATGAAATATTACTAATATTTTTAACACAACTTCTCTCATAAGCTGTACTTAATAAATTTTTTTCGAAAATTAGTTAGGATTGCAATTTATTGTAAAAATGTAAAATCATATAAAGTAATACATTCTTGATAAGGCTTGTACGTTTAATATTTAAAAATGTGCAATAAGTAAATTTATTTTTTGAGATTGCCATTTTCTGATATCTTGCCATTTTTATAATGCAGAACACCCAAGAATATTTTTCACGAGCCGCCACTGTTTGCTAGTAAAATCAAGTATACAATACAGAATCACGCCATGTAGAAGCTATTTAGCTGTCTTGTAACCTGGGACAGCTTTGCTATACAGCTTATAATCCATCATTATTCTTATTATCTACCGTGTCCAAATAGATACATACATAGTTATTATGATAATGAATTGCCAGCAGGTTGATTTACACAATTTTTCTGTCAGCTAGATAGTTATAATAATATTAACATCAGTTTTAAAAATTAAACATCAAAAATCTGTAAATCTTAACTAAAATAAGAAGATGGATAGGTAGAAATTTCAAACATTTCAGTCATCTGTTTACTACTTTATGATATGGTACCATAAAATCAATCAATCGGTAGTTGCATTTAATCATAAATAGCAAAACAGCAGGTACACACTAATTAATCCAAAGCTATTTTTTGTGAAAAAAAACAATACGTAAATTTAAAAGATAATCTTGTGATATACCCCCTTAAATTATAAATTTTATCAAGTGAATAATAAAATGTTTGATCTTATAGGGTATTTCACCTCATAGTTAAAATTTTTAATTAATAATAATAATAAATAAGAACAGTTTCGATTATTTTAAAAATTCTTATTTAAATTACACATTTTTCAGAATTAACCACCCCCATAGTTTACGTTAAATTGTTTATACCGCAGGAATATATGGCAAGAATATTTCCCAAAGTACAAACGCTAAGCCAGCAAATATTAAAATATTAAATAAATTAATATTTTAGATTGTTTGAAGATTTCATGAAATACGAACCTGATAAAAATAAGTTTTTCTTTTGGAACTTACCTAATGTACTATATCTAATTTTGATTTATGATATCAATTATAATTGTACCGACAGCTAATTTTAATAAAACCTTAATTGTGTTTAATTAAAAACGAAATTCGTTCATCCCAGTCACAAAATTTAAATTTGAATATTACTGAAACTATAAAATTGATGTTGTGTGAAAATTTATAGGTATTACTTAGTAATTTAAATTTTCACGCAATATTTTTTATTGGATTGTAAATAATAATATTTATTACCGAGCAATTTACCTGACAATGCAATAAAATTATTTAAAGTGTGTAATTACATTTTAGCGACCGTCTCACAAAACATAGCAATATATTAAATTAATGAGTTCACTAAAACTAAGAGTATTAAATTAGAATTCGATGTATAATTGAAATTAAGATAATTAAGAAGATTAAATAAAAAAACCTGATTTAAACAAACTACAGCAAAACAATAAAATTAAAAGCTTTTTAAACTGGCTTTAAACGGGTTTAAGTAGAGAAATGTTTTTTTTTTTACATTCCCTAGCAAATTCACGTCCAAATTAATTAAATTTAATTTTTATCAATAAAACTATAAAAACAGTTAAAAATAGGAGCGCCTAATAAAATATTGGTACTAGCAAAAATTTCACCTATAAAATACTTTAAACAAGTTCAAAACATAGCGGTTTCAGTATTGTAAAATGTAAAGGTCATTGCTAATCTTACATCAATGTTTGCACATCACGTATTTAAGGTAATGAGAAGCAATTCCATTTTATTGAGCGAAATTTCAATAAGAGATCATTATGTGTGCGATTATCCATTATATGTAAAAATACTGCAGATTTGTTGAGACAGATTAGTATAAAATTGTCTTATAGGCAAAATACTAAGAAAGGAAAACACGTTTTTACATTATCAATAAATCGCGTTAATTGCATGTGCAAGGACTTGGAATAACACTAACGCTGACTATTAAATTTTATAAGAAACTAGCAAAAATTTAAACTTGTTTTATTAAACGGCCAAATAAACAAAGTCACTCTCATTAGAAGAGTTACATTTCAAGAATGCCGCTTTGTATAGACTTTTCATTAAATAGGCCATTCACTCGATCCAATGCAAAGCATCTTTATCTTCATGAATCGCTTCCAAAACATCACATTGACTGAAGAACTTAAATTTTTCCATAAGATGGCTTCTTCAAGATGCAAAGGTCACTGTCATCGTAATTGCCTATGTTTGCACGGTTTTCAGAAAACTAAGGGTCAAAGTCAATGACTTCAAAAGATACAACAATTCCATACTGAGAAGTTACTTTTCGGTTTCAACAAAACACCGAGGAAACTCCGATTATTAATTCCATATTCTGCTGTTCTATTGCAACCAATGGAAATTGAACAACTAAAACTGGGAGGATGAAAAATATTGTATTTCTTTTTCAACTTTAATTTGAAATATTTGGGCTTTACAATTACGTGCTAATTTTTTTGATTACTAAGAAGAACTAATTTTTAAATCGTAAAACTAAATCTTTTACGTGCTTGCCAATAATTTAAAATGCTTTGTCATTTAATTTAAAACAACAAATTCCATTAGAAAATATATGGTTAATAGTTAATGCTAAAAGTAGCAAACCAACCAAAGCTATTATATCTGATGATAAGCAGTTGGATTGAGATCTATAATTTTTAACAATAGCCAATAAAAATGCTAAATTAAAAATAGCCGAGTAATAAATTTGCATTAATAACTTAAACGTTGATAAAACAGCATTAAATCCGATTTATAAAATTGGGTGTAATTATAGATATTGTAATGTTTTAGTAATTATGTTAATATTCTGATATTCATTAATTTTCAAATAAATTACCTAAAATTTGCATAGTTAACAAATTCCCAATTTTTTGTGAGGATATTTATGGACGTTTATGAACGTGAGTATAATAACCTATTTCTTTCAAGACCGCAATGAAGAAAAAGATGTTTTGTATTTACTATACACGAGTTTTTTAACTTTTTTTGTGAATGTGAATGTGTTAATTCAAAGACAAGATCGTGACTGGGTGACTAGCAGCTCCGTACTAGCTATTTTGGCGCCGGGAGCAAATTGAAAAACGGGCTCTCTCAATAATACGGAAAAGTACACAATACTTACAAAAAAATCTAATAAGTACATTATTATGACTCATGTATGTACATTATTATGTAACTCTCTACTCAACTACAATCAAATATAAAATGGATCGTTAAGCTAGGAACTGTATAGAACGCTCTGAGATCATTAAAATTTCAAGGTTATACTGAACCTGCGGGAAACTCTCAGAAAGGAACAACAATCGTTTTTAAAAATAATATCAAAAATCGTGAAATTGACATTTAGTAAACGTAACGTAACCTGCTTGCTACAGCTGTAAAAATAGAAAACTGTTACGGTAAATTAATTCTAACAAAAGTCCTCCAAATTTACCCATCAAGAAAGAAAAATTTAAATCCTGCTTTGGAACTCTGAAAACTCTTGATCGCAGATTTATAGCTGTAGAAGATTTTAATACCAAACGCAGTCAGTATCAAGCAATAGAAAGAAGCAATCTATCGCAGATCTATACTGTGCATCCAACTTACTAGGCTATGACTACAAATAAAATACCTAGAAGCTACTGAATTTTGCTTCACTAAAAACATATAATTCATGTAATCATGTAATTATCTAAAAATTGAGTCTTACCTAGATTTCTCATCGAATTATGCTTCTCTGCTAGTTACTTTTTAAAGTGAACATAAACATTTTAGTTTCTAAAAAGTGTTTGTGCATTTTTTGGTTTATTCTAAAAAATTTGATATAATTATGAACCAGTTTTGCCAAATAAAAATACTGATTAGGAAACATTTCGCAAGATCTTGTTAAAAAAACTAAATTTGAATATCTCTTTAAAATCAAAAGAATGTATTTAATGCCAACAGAAACTGCTTATAACGTTTAAACAGTCTCCATCCCTTCTTATCCAAGGTATTCAAGAAGATCTTCATAGCTAGGCTTAAACCATGCTTTAAAGAAAGGCAATTAATATCTAGCTGACAGTTTGAATTCCGACAAAACCATTCTACAATGGAGCAGGTACATAGAGTTACCAAGAAGATTAGAAAAAACCTAGAACATAAGAGATACTACTTTGGAGCCCTTTTCAGCATTTTTTAGTCGTTTGACAAATTATAGCAGGCAGGCAAAATTAAGATCACCTTATTACTAAGTACTGAAGTCTTACTTGACAGATGAAACATAAAGAAGCTTATTTAATTCTGCTTGCTATAAAATCAAGAGTGCTACAAGACATAGTGCTTGGCCCACTTTTATATCTCTTGTATACTTCTGATTTTCCAACTAACTTTAACACTAAAACTGCCACTTATGCTGATGATACTGCCATGATGGTCTCAGATCAAGACCCAAAGGCTATCATTATCTTCGGTGGAAGTGAACGAAGTGAAGAGATAAACAAAAACATGAAAAACAACGAATTTCTAAGAATCCGAATTCCGGTTAAAAGATGCGGGGTATAAAACTTTGAATTCTGTAACATTTCTCTAAATTGGAATTCAGTGATTCTAGACGCTAATATGAGTTATAGTCTAGTTTGTAGATAAACAAATGTTCTTTAAAATATCATTAATCTAAATATTAATACTAAAAAAATAATAGTTTATAAAAAAAATAAAAGAAATATAAAAACTCTATCAAATTTTGGCACCTTCTAAATCTTGATGCCAAGTGCTTTCGTTCCAATGCACACTGCATTCACAGTTCTCCACTCCAGACAAAGTAAGAATATTACTGCGGATTTTATGTCTTCGAAAGGCAATGACAAATCATCAAGACGGTAATTAGGTTAGTAAACCTTCTCAAAATAAAATAAAGTGTACTTCTATGGTTTAGAGTAAAGAAAATATCCACCACAGCTGCAGGATCATCTGGTAATTTATCTCAGTACCAATATTGAATAATTATTCTCATCGCTCCTAATTCCTAATTTTTTTTCAATATTTTTCGTTTGCTAATCCTAATACTAATATAAGACAATTAGGGGAGCAGATGCCAAAATGTCCTCAGAAGATATTATGTTAAGATATTAAGATGTCGAATAACTTAGAAAATAATCGATTTTAAAGTTTCGATTTTAGTAGTATAGAAAACAGTTGGATTGTAGCATCCGTGTTGTTAACATTATGTTATAAATTTATTTGAAATAAGAAATAGAAATAGCCGAATTTAACTTAAAAACAATGATCTGTGTCTTTGCATATCTGTTATTTTCCAGTTCTGTCGGACTCGATGAAATCTTTTAATGAGTTTAGTGTTTGTCAAAACGGTTCGAAGCGTCCGAGCGAAGCGAAAAGTGCATAGGTTCGTTTTAGACAAACGCAACCACGACAAATCTCGGATCCAATTTTCGAGTGTAAATATTATGTCTAAAATTACTTTAATAAATTCTTATGGAAACAGCCAATAATATAGTAACCATTTTTTAAAGTTACGGGTTTTTCGACTTTAATGTCCAAATTTTTAAATGATCCATAAATTTTAATATTTATATTCGTTATTTACGCCATAATCTACCATAATTTTATTAGAAAATTTTCAATTTCGTAGAGACACTTTGGCATCTATTCCCGACATTTAGTATTGAAAATATTAATTTTTTAAATTGCTTTGGTGTACAGAAAACTTGGAATTCCAAATATGCCAGATGATTTCCAAAAGATTTTAATAATTTTTTGTACGGTAAAAAAATTCGATCGTATAGTAATTTATAGATTCTGCTTAATAAAACCGATATAACTTGTGTTAATGAATTAATATTACATATTATCTCACTAAAACTTACAAGTTTTATGGTAAATAAATTGTGTCATCTCACTTCGTGTTTTGTATCAGAATAAATCAGTATGCAAAATTTAAAAGCTTCATCACATTTGATTATTACAGACAGACATTTTAATGAAATAGTTTAAACATAATCAATCTTTCAAATTAATAATTCTTATCGTATAGTTGAAACTAATAGCATAATTATGTATAGTGTTGTCATGTCAATGTCCCGTATACGTGCTTGCTTTGTAATTGTATTGAAATTGTTAACATGTTATTTATTTTCTTAACTACATAATTATTCTTATTTTTTGTTGGTCTGCAACTTGTCCAGAAAATTAAACATTTACAATAATTAGTAGCTAAATAGTAGTCCACGATAGTGGCTTGGTGTGTTTTCTAGCCAAGTTGCGGAACAAAAATTTCTGATCTGCTTCCATTTTAAAGATTCCAATCAAATTTGTTTTTACAACCATTCATGTACTAAATATTAATATCCTAAAATCCGCAGCCATGCGTATATAAATAGGAATCATAAATTAGGTTAGGTTACGCGAAGGACCTTGACAAGAAAAAATATTTTTATCCATTCATTGTACATTACTGAAAATTGAAAAAAAAATTAGTTTGTAGCAAAATATCTATCGGTGCTCTATAAAACCTGAAAACGCTAATTTTCTACTTTTGTTTCAGATGTTTCTTACTATTCAAAAATAAGTAAAAACTTGGAAAAATAATGATACCGAAAGGATTTGTCATAGTTTTTATACTAGCTTCAGTAATATACAACCTGGCAGGTGAGTAAAAATTCTTGAACATAATAATCAAAATATAATATAATATTATGCCTACAATGTTGTTGCAAATTAAAAAGTTTATTAACCCTTTATTCACTGACCAGCATTAATTTATGGGAATAGATTTTTTTACGTTAAAATACTAAAACTGGTTTGGGTACGGAATTTCGAATATAAAAATATATTTATTTGCCAGTTTTTATTAAATTTCCTGTTGCAATACCGTTACGTTCTTTCACCCACCGGCACAGTTGTTATTTTTTTGGAGAAAAAAAATTGTTAGGTTAAAAATATTTTTTTTTAATATTCCATTAAGAGCAGAATAATTAGATTCAGTCTTAAGGAGTATCATATTTTATCCATGGAATTTCTATTCATTCGTTTTCATCATAAATATATAAATTGAATCGTCTAGTTCCAGAACAGACCATCTAAAAAAATAATAATAACAAAAAAATGTTTGATTGCATAAATCAGGTTATGGATATGTCTTCTATATAAATTAGTAACAACTATAGGGTGTTTTTTTTAGCTGCATAAGATCTTTCAGTAGCAATAACAATTGAACGAAGTTTGCCATGGTGACAGTTTTTTATCATTTGTGTTCAGCAAAGTTTACTATTTAGGGCCGGTATTATAAAGCATAAATAAATCACTAGTTAGGTAGTTTCAAAGTAAATTTACTTGACTACTAAAATTTACGAAATAAAATGTGAGTACTATAAAGGAAAGTAACCAAGTAAATAACTAACTTAATATTTACTTTCCTATTATGTTTAGACGTTTTGATACCAGATGTCTTGGTCATGGTGCATGGGATTTTATGATACGTTAAAACCAGTGATTTTGTATAGTATAGATACCAAGATAATATCTAAACTTGTGGCCAACATATCTACGCGTTACTTTTCTATTGCTATCTCTTTCTGCATTGAACTTTCTGTATTTGGCATCTCTTTCGTTAGTTCTGGCTGTGACCCAATTAGAAATTTTCGTACGAAATCACTGCAACCAATACCAGACGACCATATTAGGTGAGAACGTACCGTCAACAAAATGAGACCGTCACCGACAAGACCGTACCTCAACGTAAGACCGACCGTCACACATCGGGTGTATCATATTACATCTCCCTACTTTTCGTAATTTTAAAATGCCGTTATTTCGACAACTATTGCATAATCCAAGGAAATTTTTGTGTTAATATACCCAGAAAATTGTTCTCTTTCCAATGCTCAATAGGAAAAAGTTCAATTCTTGTGATAGGATACGAGACAGTAACCAATCAACCTTCCGATTGGACTCAGAAAGGAGTTATATTGCCGTATATAGAATGAGATCAATTTGGAACATAATGTTGAGACTCCATTGCATCCCTTAAAATTTATTATTTAGTGTGGAATACACGCCAACGGCATCATCAGTCCATATTTTTTTCAAAATGAGGTAGAACCTTCCGTTACGAAGAACGCTATGAGATATATCAAAATCCAAGAGTTCCGACAAAAAAAATCCGACAATTTATGGTTCCAACAGGATGGTGCTACGTTCCGCACAGGCAACGAAATCATCGATTTATTAAAAAGACAATTTGGTGACAACATTATTTCAAGAAATAGTCCTGTCTATTGGCCTCCAAGATAGTGTGATTTAAAACCTCCAAATTATTTTCTTTGGGGGTATGTTAAATCCATGATTTATGCTAACAAACTAAAACCTCTAGAAGCATTGGAGGATAATATTCAGCAAGCTATTTATGAAATAAAACCACAAATACTAAAAATAAGTGGTCAAAATTTTGACCGATCGGATGCGTTTCGTAACGATTACTCGTGGTGGTTACATGCCGGAAATCATTTTTAAATCATAAGTGATATTAAATGTTCTATCATAAAAAATAATAAAAAAAAACATTTCATCCAATTTTTAATGTTTTATTTCAATTTGAAGTTCTCATGCTGCTAAAAAAACACCCTATACATTCATCGCTAACCCTATTTAGTTACTCGTAAAATTACCTGACTTGCTTTTCTAAGATCCATCTTCAAAAAGTTTTCAGTTATTAAACTTTTGACTGGACTTTTGATTTTGAATAGGATTATAATGTTTCTTCGTACAACTTATCTGTTACTTTTACTTAAGTCGAAAAAGAGGATTAGAATAATTTTGCCCAACGAGGTGTAAACGCCTTCTGAATTTTCTTAAAATCCCTTATCTAGGATCTGCTCAATATTCTTCTCTTACTTGGTATTCAATTCAGAACATTTTTGTCTATCTATTGTGGTCTTAATGAGATAATTGTTCAGCCACTTCTATCTTAATTTTTTTTTATTTATTATATTAAATATTAAATCATATTGCGAATATTCTAGAAATTTAATTTTCTACAAAATATTTAAAAGACAAGAAAGTAACTTGCTAGCCAGAAAATTAGTTTTTAAATTTAATCAAAAAAATTTTAAGTTTCACTGAAAAATGTGCTTTGTAAATGCAAATAATTGACGATTGTCTGTTGATAAAATTCAAAGGATCCTCCCACGGTGTTTTTAACTGATTAAAACTGTTAAAGCCCGAACTGTTGAAAATTTATTTGATTATCAATTACTAAGGGCAATAGTTCAGAAGATTTGAAGTTCCCATAATCTAATTTTTATTTTCATCAATTTGGCAGCCTGCCAAAATTAATTCAATCTACGTATTTTACGTTAACAAAGAATTATTGTTGTATTTGTTACAGAAGCGACAATTTCACGTACAGCTAGAAAAATAGAAAATGACCATCAATATAATTGTTCAAAGGAAGGATTTTTTCCAGACAAAAAAAATTGTACAATATTTTATCGATGTATAAATAATGGAAATTCAATCAATGCTGTCAAATTTGAATGTGGTCCGGGAACAATATTTGATAGTGAAAGTTTAACTTGCAATTTTCCATATGCAACAAATAGACCAGAATGCAAAGGAAATTCTCAGGGAAATGAGTTATCGAATACTGGAACTGGAATACATACAAATCCTAATTCATCATCTTCGACTAGTAGTTCATCATCATCAAGTAGTTCTTCATCTTCGAGTAGTTCTTCATCAGGAAGTTCGTCGACGGGAAGTTCATCGTCTGGAAATTCTTCTTCGGGAAGTTCTTCGTCGGGTGGCGCTTCATCAGGAAGTTCTTCATCAGGAAGCTCTTCATCGAATGGCTCTTCTTCGAGTAGTTCCTCATCGAGTGGCTCATCATCATCTTCTTCATCTTCATCTAGTGGTTCTTCATCTTCAAATAACAGTAGCAATGAAGGAGGTTCAAACCAAGGAAGTCAAATCAGTAGTACAGGTCAAGGAACCGGCAGTGGTAGCGGACAAGGTGGTGGTAATGGATCCGGACATGGTAGCGGAAGTGGTAGCGGTCAAGGAAGTGGAAATGGTAATGGACAAGGTGGAGCTAATGGTAATGGACAAGGAGGTGCAAATACTAATGGAAACGAAACGTATAATAGTTCCGGACAAGGTAGCAATAATGGATCCGGTCAAAATACAAGTAAACCCAAACCTAGCAAAGAGTGTCCAAATGAGGGTTTTCAACCTAATAAGGATGATTGCCAAAAATTTTATCGCTGCGTTGACAATGGAAATAATGGATATACAGCTTATGACTTTACCTGCGGTAACGGTACTGTATGGGATCAGCATTCATTAAGCTGTAATTATCCTTGGGCAACATATGGAAAATGTGGTACAGCCAAAGAGCCTCCTAAACCTACAAATACTACGGGAACTCATAATAATAATAGTTCTGGGCAAGGAAATGGTTCTGGACAAGGTAGTGGAAGTGGTTCTGGTCAAGGTACTGAAAATGGTAGCGGCCAAGGTGCTGGAAATGGATCCGGACAGGGTAGCGAAAGTGGTTCTGGTCAAGGTACTGCAAGTGGTAGCGGCCAAGGTGGTGGAAATGGATCTGGACAAGGTAGTGGTAGTGGTTCTGGTCAAGGTACCGGCAGTAGTAACGGACAAAGTGGTGGAACTGGATCTGGACAAGGCAGTGGAAATGGTTCTGGTCAAGGTACTGGAAGTGGTAGCGGCCAAGGTGGTGGTAATGGATCTGGACAAAGTAGTGGAAATGGTTCTGGTCAAGGTACTGGAAGTGGTAGCGGCCAAGGTAGCGGAAATGGATCTGGACAAGGCAGTGGAAGTGGTTCTGGTCAAGGTACCGGCAGTAGTAACGGACAGGGTGGTGGAAATGGATCCGGACAAGGTAGTGGAAGTGGTTCTGGTCAAGGTACTGGAAGTGGTAGCGGCCATGGTAGTGGAAATGGCTCTGGCCAAGGTAATGGAAGTGGATCAGGTCAAGGCAGCGGTAGTGGTAGTGGACAAGGAAGTGGAAATGGTAACGGACAAGGTGGAGCTAATGGTAACGGACAAGGAGGTGGAAATAATAACGGACAAGAAAGTAATAATGGTTCCGGACAAGGTAGCAATAATGGATCCGGTCAAAATACAAGTAAACCCAAACCTAGCAAAGAGTGTCCAAATGAGGGTTTTCAACCTAATAAAGATGATTGCCAAAAATTTTATCGCTGCGTTGACAATGGAAATAATGGATATACAGCTTATGACTTTACCTGCGGTAACGGTACTGTATGGGATCAGCATTCATTAAGCTGTAATTATCCTTGGGCAACATATGGAAAATGTGGTACAGCCAAAGAGCCTCCAAAACCTACAAATACTACGGGAACTCATAATAATAATAGTTCTGGGCAAGGTAATGGTTCTGGACAAGGTAGTGCAAGTGGTTCTGGTCAAGGTACTGGAAATGGTATCGGCCAAGGTGGTGGAAATGGATCTGGACAAGGTAGTGGAAATGGTTCTGGTCAAGGTACTGGAAGTGGTAGCGGCCATGGTAGTGGAAATGGCTCTGGCCAAGGTAGTGGAAGTGGTTCTGGTCAAGGTACTGGAAGTGGTAGCGGCCAAGGTGGTGGAAATGGATCTGGACAAGGTAGTGGAAATGGTTCTGGTCAAGGTACTGGAAGTGGTAGCGGCCATGGTAGTGGAAATGGCTCTGGCCAAGGTAGTGGAAGTGGTTCTGGTCAAGGTACTGGAAGTGGTAGCGGCCAAGGTGGTGGAAATGGCTCTGGCCAAGGTAATGGAAGTGGATCAGGTCAAGGCAGCGGTAGTGGTAGTGGACAAGGAAGTGGAAATGGTAACGGACAAGGTGGAGCTAATGGTAACGGACAAGGAGGTGGAAATAATAACGGACAAGAAAGTAATAATGGTTCCGGACAAGGTAGCAATAATGGATCCGGTCAAAATACAAGTAAACCCAAACCTAGCAAAGAGTGTCCAAATGAGGGTTTTCAACCTAATAAAGATGATTGCCAAAAATTTTATCGCTGCGTTGACAATGGAAATAATGGATATACAGCTTATGACTTTACCTGCGGTAACGGTACTGTATGGGATCAGCATTCATTAAGCTGTAATTATCCTTGGGCAACATATGGAAAATGTGGTACAGCCAAAGAGCCTCCTAAACCTACAAATACTACGGGAACGCATAATAATAATAGTTCTGGGCAAGGTAATGGTTCTGGACAAGGTAGTGCAAGTGGTTCTGGTCAAGGTACTGGAAGTGGTAGCGGCCATGGTAGTGGAAATGGCTCTGGCCAAGGTAGTGGAAGTGGTTCTGGTCAAGGTACTGGAAGTGGTAACGGACAGGGTGGTGGAAATGGATCTGGACAAGCTAGTGGAAATGGTTCTGGTCAAGGTACTGGAAGTGGTAGCGGCCATGGTAGTGGAAATGGCTCTGGCCAAGGTAGTGGAAGTGGTTCTGGTCAAGGTACCGGCAGTAGTAACGGACAAGGTGGTGGAAATGGATCCGGACAAGGTAGTGGAAGTGGTTCTGGTCAAGGTACTGGAAGTGGTAGCGGCCAAGGTGGTGGTAATGGATCTGGACAAGGTAGTGGAAATGGTTCTGGTCAAGGTACTGGAAGTGGTAGCGGCCATGGTAGTGGAAATGGCTCTGGCCAAGGTAGTGGAAGTGGATCAGGTCAAGGCAGCGGTAGTGGTAGTGGTCAAGGAAGTGGAAATAGTAACGGACAAGGTGAAGCTAATGGTAATGGACAAGGAGGTGGAAATAATAACGGACAAGAAAGTAATAATGGTTCCGGACAAGGTAGCAATAATGGATCCGGTCAAAATACAAGTAAACCCAAACCTAGCAAAGAGTGTCCAAATGAGGGTTTTCAACCTAATAAAGATGATTGCCAAAAATTTTATCGCTGCGTTAACAATGGAAATAATGGATATACAGCTTATGACTTTACCTGTGGTAACGGTACTGTATGGGATCAGCATTCATTAAGCTGTAATTATCCTTGGGCAACATATGGAAAATGTGGTACAGCCAAAGAGCCTCCTAAACCTACAAATACTACGGGAACTCATAATAATAATAGTTCTGGGCAAGGAAATGGTAGCGGCCAAGGTGCTGGAAATGGATCCGGACAGGGTAGCGGAAGTGGTTCTGGTCAAGGTACTGCAAGTGGTAGCGGCCAAGGTGGTGGAAATGGATCTGGACAAGGTAGTGGAAATGGTTCTGGTCAAGGTACTGGAAGTGCTAGCGGCCAAGGTAGTGGAAATGGATCTGGACAAGGTAGTGGAAGTGGTTCTGGTCAAGGTACCGGCAGTAGTAACGGACAGGGTGGAGGAAATGGATCCGGACAAGGTAGTGGAAGTGGTTCTGGTCAAGGTACTGGAAGTGGTAGCGGCCAAGGTGCTGGAAATGGATCCGGACAAGGTAGCGGAAGTGGTTCTGGTCAAGGTACTGGAAATGGTAGCGGCCAAGGTGGTGGAAATGGATCTGGACAAGGTAGTGGAAATGGTTCTGGTCAAGGTACTGGAACTGGTAGCGGACAAGGAGGTGGACATGGCTCCGGTCAAGGTAGTGGAAGTGGTGCAGGTCAAGGTACCGGCAACGGTAGTGGACAAGGAGGAGCTAATGGTAATGGACAAGGAGGTGGAAATACTAACGGAAACGGAACGTATAATGGTTCCGGACAAGGTAGCAATAATGGATCCGGTCAAAATACTAGTAAACCCAAACCTAGCAAAGAGTGTCCAAATGAGGGTTTTCAACCTAATAAAGATGATTGCCAAAAATTTTATCGCTGCGTTGACAATGGCAATAATGGATATACAGCTTATGACTTTACCTGCGGTAACGGTACTGTATGGGATCAGCATTCATTAAGCTGTAATTATCCTTGGGCAACATATGGAAAATGTGGTACAGCCAAAGAGCCTCCAAAACCTACAAATACTACGGGAACTCATAATAATAATAGTTCTGGGCAAGAAAATGGTTCTGGACAAGGTAGTGGAAGTGATTCTGGTCAAAGTACTGGAAATGGTAGCGGCCAAGGTGCTGGAAATGGATCCGGACAAGGTAGCGGAAGTGGTTCTGGTCAAGGTACTGGAAGTGGTAGCGGCCAAGGTGGTGGAAATGGATCTGGACAAGGTAGTGGAAGTGGTTCTGGTCAAGGTACTGGCAGTAGTAACGGACAGGGTGGTGGAAATGGATCCGGACAAGGTAGTGGTAGTGGTTCTGGTCAAGGTACTGGAACTGGTAGCGGCCAAGGTGGTGGAAATGGCTCTGGCCAAGGTAGTGGAAGTGGATCAAGTCAAGGTAGCGGTAGTGGTAGTGGTCAAGGAAGTGGAAATGGTAACGGACAAGAAAGTAATAATGGTACCGGACATAGTGGCACCGGTGGGTCTGGTCAAAATACCACTAAACCCAAACCTAGCAGACTATGTCCAAACGAGGGTTTTCAACCTAATAAAGATGATTGCCAAAAATTTTATCGATGCGTTGATAATGGAAATAATGGATATACAGCTTATGACTTTACCTGTGGTAACGGTACTGTATGGGATCAACATTCATTAAGCTGTAATTATCCTTGGGCAACATATGGAAAATGTGGTACAGCCAAAGAGCCTCCTAAACCTACAAATACTACGGGAACTCATAATAATAACAGTTCTGGGCAAGGAAATGGTTCTGGACATGGTAGTGGAAGTGGTTCTGGTCAAGGTACTGGAAGTGGTAGCGGCCAAGGTGGGGGTAATGGATCTGGACAAGGTAGTGGAAATGGTTCTGGTCAAGGTACTGGAAGTGGTAGCGGCCATGGTAGTGGAAATGGCTCTGGCCAAGGTAGTGGAAGTGGATCAGGTCAAGGTAGCGGTAGTGGTCAAGGAAGTGGAAATGGTAATGGACAAGGTGGAGATAATGGTAATGGACAAGGTAGTGGAAATACTCACGGAAACGAAACGTATAATGGTTCCGGACAAGGTAGCAATAATGGATCCGGTCAAAATACTAGTAAACCCAAACCTAGCAAAGAGTGTCTAAATGAGGGTTTTCAACCAAATAAAGATGATTGCCAAAAATTTTATCGATGCGTTGACAATGGCAATAATGGATATACAGCTTATGACTTTACCTGCGGTAACGGTACTGTTTGGGATCAGCATTCATTAAGCTGTAATTATCCTTGGGCAACATATGGAAAATGTGGAACAGCCAAAGAACCTCCTAAACCTACAAATACTACGACAAATAATAATAATACTAGTAGTTCTGAGCAAGGAAATGGATCCGGACAAGGTAGTGGAAGTGGTTCTGGTCAAGGTACTGGAAGTGGTAGCGGCCAAGGTGGTGGAAATGGATCTGGACAAGGTACTGGAAGTGGTAGCGGCCAAGATGCTGGAAATGGATCCGGACAAGGTAGCGGAAATGGTTCTGGTCAAGGTACTGGAAGTGGTATCGGCCAAGGTGGTGGAAATGGATCTGGACAAGGTAGTGGAAGTGGTGCAGGTCAAGGTACCGGCAATGGTAGTGGACAAGGAGGAGGAAGTGGATCAGGACAAGGTAGCGGAAGTGATAGCGGGCAAGAAAGTGGAAATGGTAATGGACAAGGTGGAGCTAATGGTAATGGACAAGGAGGTGAAAATACTAATGGAAACGGAACGTATAATGGTTCCGGACAAGGTAGCAACAATGGATCTGGTCAAAATACAAGTAAACCCAAACCTAGCAAAGAGTGTCCAAATGAGGGATTTCAACCCAATAAAGATGATTGCCAAAAGTTTTATCGCTGCGTTGACAATGGAAATAATGGATATACAGCTTATGACTTTACATGTGGTAACGGTACTGTATGGGATCAGCATTCATTAAGTTGTAATTATCCTTGGGCAACATATGGAAAATGTGGAACGGCTAAAGAACCTCCTAAACCTACAAATACTACGACAAATAATAATAATACTAGTAGTTCTGTGCAAGGAAATGGATCCGGGCAAGGTAGTGGAAGTAGTTCTGGTCAAGGTACTGGAAGTGGTAGCGGCCAAGGTGCTGGAAATGGATCTGGACAAGGTAGTGGAAGTAGTTCTGGTCAAGGTACTGGAAGTGGTAGCGGCCATGATGGTGGAAATGGCTCCGGACAAGGTAGTGGAAGTGTTGCAGGTCAAGGTACCGGCACTGGTAGTGGACAAACTGGAGAAAGTGGATCAGGACAAGGTAGCGGAAGTGGTAGCGGTCAAGGTAGTGGAAATGGCAGCGGGCAAGGTGGATCTAATAGTAATGGACATGGAGGTGGAAACAATAACGGACAAGGAAGTAATAATGGTACTGGACATGGTGGCAGCGGTGGGTCTGGTCAAAATACGACTAAACCCAAACCTAGCAAAGAATGTCCAAACGAGGGTTTTCAACCTAACCAAGATGATTGTCAAAAATTTTATCGCTGTGTTGACAATGGAAATAACGTATATACCGCTTATGATTTCACCTGTGGTAATGGCACCGTATGGGATCAGCAATCTTTAAGCTGTAATTATCCTTGGGCAACATACGGAAAGTGTGGTACAGCCAAAGAACCTCCTAAACCTACAAATACTACGGAAAATAATAGTTCTGGACAAGGAAATGGATCTGGCCAAGGTACAGGAAATGGTAGCGGGCAAGGTAATGGTAATGGATTAGAACAAGGTAGTGGAAGTGGTACTGTTCAAGGAAGTGGAAATGGTAACGGACAAGGTGGGGCCAATGGTAATGGACAAGAAGGTGGTAATTCTAACACAAACGGAACGTATAATGGTTCCGGACAAGGAGGTAGTGGTGGTGCTGAACAAAATACCAGTAAACCCAAACCTAGTAAAAAATGTCCAAAAGAAGGTTTTCAACCTAACGAAGAGGATTGCCAAAAATTTTATCGCTGCGTTGACAATGGAAATAATGGATATACTGCTTATGACTTCACCTGCGGTAATGGCACTGTATGGGATCAACATTCATTGAGTTGTAATTATCCTTGGGCAACATATGGAAAATGTGGTACAGCCAAAGAGCCTTCTAAACCTACAAATACTACAGAAAGTAATAATAATAATGGTTCTGGGCAAGGAAATGGATCTGGTCAAGGTACTGGAAGTAATAGCGGACTAGGTGGTGGTAATGGATCCGGACATGGTAGCGGCAGTGGTTCTGATCAAGGTTCTGGAAGTGGTAGCAACCAAAGTAGTGGTAATGGATCAGCACAGGGTAGTGGAAGTGGTACTGGTCAAGATGGTGGTAGTGTCAGCGGTCAAGGTGGAAATAATGGTAATGGACATGGAAGTGAAAATAATAACGGACAAGGAAGTAATAATGGTACCGGACAAACTGTCAGCGGTGAATCCGGTCAAAATACGAGTACCCCCAAACCCAGCAAACAGTGTCCTAAAGAAGGTTTTCAACCTAACCAAGATGATTGTCAAAAATTTTATCGCTGCGTTGACAATGGAAATAACGGATATACTGCTTATGAATTCTCCTGTGGTAATGGTACTGTATGGGATCAGCATTCACTGAGCTGTAATTATCCTTGGGCGACATACGGAAAATGTGGTACCGCCAAAGATCCTTATTACCCAACAAATACTACGTCCAATTATAATAATAGTTCTGAGCAAGGAAATGGGTCCAACCAAGTTAATGGGAATGGAAGCGGACAAAGTGGCGGAAATGAATCTGGACAGGGTAGTAGTAATGGTTCAAATCATGGAAATGGAAACAACGGAGGTACAAATGAAGCTGGTCAAGGTAGTGCAATTGGTAATGGCCAAAATGGTACCGGTCAAGGTAATGGAAGTGGACCAGGAAACGGGAATAGTTCTAATCAAAGTACTGAAAGTAATAGTACTGGAAATGGAGCCGGTCAAGGTAGTGGAAACAATAGTGGTCAAAGTGGTACAGGTAATAATAGCACCGGTCAAGGTACAGGAAGTGAATCAAGTGGAAGTAATAGTAACGTTACAAGTGAAAATAACAGCGGTGAATCAGGAGAGGGTGGTGCGACTCACAGAGAATGCATTTCAGAAGGATTTCACCCAAACCCAAATAACTGCAGTAAATTCTACAGATGTGTTAACAATGGTCAAAGCAGATTAAGCGTGTACGAATTTAGTTGTGGCAAAGACACTGTATGGGACCAAAGCATATTAAGTTGTAATTATCCGTGGGCAGTGAGTGGTAAATGTCGACGAGAACATCAAAGCACTTCCAATAATGGGGGTAGTGGAAATGGTACCAGCAATGGCAATGGTCAGAACACAGCAAACGGAAACAACAATAGTAGCGGTAATAGCAATTCATCTGGCACTAATAATTCTTCGGAACAATCTAGTTCTAATGGAAATGGAACTCCTGTTAATTGTACTAAAGAGGGATTTTATCCTGACCCAAGTGATTGTAAGAAATTTTATCGCTGTGTTGATTGGGATGAAGGCAAAGGTAAAAGATTTTCGGTATTTTATTTTGAATGTGGTCCAGGTACGATTTATGATCCTGCTTTGACAACTTGTAATTATGAAAAATCTGTATATCCATCACGCAAATGTAACTCAAATTCATCCAACGGAAATAATAACAATCGCCCAAATAATGAAACTACTCAAAGCCCTCAAACGGTAAATATAAATCTCGTTTATAATGAACTTATTAATAAACTTTTTATTTTAGTCAAATTCGACAGCAGTTGAAGGAACTCCTTCACATACTGGTGGAAATACCACAGCACCTTGTCCAATTGGGGAATTGCAAGGCGATCAAATAGCCTTAATTTGTCCAACTGGATTTAAAAGACATCCAAAATATTGCAACTTATTTTATCAATGTACTACCAATTCGTACACATATGAAATTAAAGTGGCTGTGTTTACTTGTCCTAACAACACAATATACGATGAAAAGAAAACTCAGTGTTTACCTCAAAATGAAACCACCCCTTGCCGCGGAGAAATTACAGCTAATCAACTAAAGCGTGGTTTATTGGAAAATTCATTACCGCCGGTAAGTCTTATGGAACAAACTTTCTGCAGACCATTAAAATAAAATTTTCAGATATCTGTCTCGACGAATCCTATGTGCCCATTTGAAGGGTATCATCAGTTAAACGATGGAGTTTGTGAAACCGAATTTATTAAATGCAGTAAACCTACTTTATATGGAAATATGGAAGCTCACCTTAGTGGTTGCCCTCAGGGTTATATTTATTACCCCGTGAGCAAACGTTGCGAAAGAAAAACTAAAATTATAGAATGTCAAAATGCCAGTACTGCCAATAGTCGATGGAATCTTCCAGTTGAACTAATAGATAAAACTTATAATTAAAAAACGACTGAGTGAATATACATACAAGTGATATTAAATAATTAATTTATTTTTAGATTTACCTACTTATTTAAAAAAGAGAAATATTTTCTTTGAACTAGTGATATTTAGCTAGTTTGAAGTAAAATAAATAAGCGTTGTCGTTATTTGATCAGAAGCAAATCTTGACAACGCTTTGGGTGGTTAAGGGTATTTATTTAATCTTAAGCTCGAAAGAATTGTAAAAACTTCGAAGTTGCCTCAAGAATTAATTTGTTACAAGTAATTTTAATTAGTTTTCTTATTTTAAAATAAAAATTTGTATTTATGTGATCTCCAAAAATTGTAGATAATTTTATGTAATAATTGACAATTTTAAATTGAATACCTAACTTACTTAATTTTAATTTAAAATTCAATTAGCGAAAATAAAATAAATAAAAGAATAGTTATTAAACATGTTTTTTAATTTAAAAAAATTAGCAATTTTTAAATATGTGTGTTGTTTACCTTATCTTGATAAAAGTTACCACTTCATACTCGTGGTACATAAATAGCTATTACATAGCTTAGTTTCTGCTGGCTTCAAATAATTTATCACAAATCAGTGCTAAAGAAGTATCACTGAAGTTGCATCATAATACAAAGTTCAAAGAGTTCAAACATGTTGGTTTGAACTCTTGAAAGCTTGTTTATTATTTTACTTTTTTTTCGTAAATGATAAACATTTATATTTTGATATTTAGATGTGATAAATTGTTACACATGCAGTTGTGTTTTTACTTTTAATCTGCATTATTAATTTTTGATTTCGATAAGTAATTTAATATCTACACCTACATCAAAATAGTAGGTAATAAATCAATCATTTAATAAGGTAAAATTATAATTTTGCATTTTAAGTGTGTAGATTGTAGATATATTAACAGTGGTGTACACTTTGGGGTGAAAAACATCCAAAGGAGGAAAAAAGGTTATTGGAGCAAAGACAGTGCGGTTTTAAAGAACAGGCAAGGTAGGCCCGGCCTACTTAAAATTTAATGTACATAAATAATATTTTCTTTATGTACAATATAATTAATATTTTAATATTATGGACAATTAATATTTGTTATTTTTCATTATTTGCATTTAAAATCTCAATAACAGCTGCAAAAATTAGCGTGTTTTATATTTTTATTTGTATCTGCTTCAAAGTATTATAGTGTAGATACTGGCTTAGCTTGGTCCATATAGCGCAATGCAGCAGTAGGACCATGACGCCAGATACAGCAATACTATAGCTTCAATAGCCAGCGCTTAGGCCCTTGCCTACCAGATATGTGCAGTTATATGATACCTCGCCATAAACAGTTTTTCTTATCAGACACATGCGAGCGGGATTTTAAAGCTGTTTAGATGCCAAAAAAGAATATTTATCTCAAATTAAATAAATTAATTAAATAACAAATAAAGAAATTAAGCGGTATTTTACACTTTGTAGTGTATTTTTATTATTGCAAAATAGTTTAAGCAATAGGTCGCCTATCTTCACTTGCACTGTTATCAATACAAAAAGATATTCTTGAGGAATTATTAAAAACGGACACATTTCACGACAATGTCATAGACAGATTTGCGAAGAGCAAAAATAAGAAAATCAATCATTGTTTATAAATATTATAACATAATGTACAGTACTCGAAAAAGTATTCGGACGTTCCTGTGTTACCAATGGAAATTGCTCCTTTTGGACACTGTTTTTATTATATAAAAATTGTTTTTACAGCAATACTTATTAAACATTTTTTGTAGCAAATTTCATTGTATTCATTTTTGTTCTTATATATTTTTTTATTTTGTCACTTCGTTTTCAACTGAGAGTGACTTAAAGCAGACTCGGTAATACTTTTTAATAAAATTAAAAATGCACAATGGTTTTCTCGAGGGATTTTTATCGAGACTGCTTTAAGTCACTCTCGATCGAAAACGAGGCGACGAATAAAAAAATGTTTGAAAACAAAAATGAAGGGAATGAAATTATCTACAAAAAATGTCTGAAAAGTTTTTTGTAAAAGCGATTTTTATATGCTAAAAAGAGTTTTCAAAAAATACAATTTACATTGATAGCATAGGAGCGTCCGAATACTTTTCGAGTGACTGTAAGTAATTCTATTATTTAAATAAAATGACTTAATAGAGCATATTATTATAACTCAAGAAAATATTCACATCTTCCGCAGATTTTGTCTATTTATAAAATATTACTGGTCTACCCAAAATTTTTCCCTACGAGCCGCCACTGAGTAAAGAATCCCATCCCCCAAGAGAAAAGACTGATTTGGCAAAGAAAGTAACAACTGGTACTGTTAAAAAGTAGACAAAAAGCAAAATGCTAAGAGCTAATACTGAAAACAATAGGGAAACCTATTTTCAACTGTAAAGCAACTCACCAGAAAGAAAAATGACAAAAGAATGAAACATTTAGCTCCTGAGAACCTATTATAATACTTAAATCTAATTTAATCATTTCTTTTATAATAATTTAGATTTTTGTTGTTTCTTCTAATAAGGGTGAAGAGCCCCCTTAACGTAGAAGTACAGGAAAAAACTTTTCGCCCCAAATTATAATATGATGAGAAAATAATTGCTGACTGCATTTAGTACTTTAAATTGTGTTATAAGTTGGGATTAGATAATAACACTGATTTATCAGAGTTATTTTCTTGGTCGCTCTCTTTTTCTCCCTCTTTCTCTCTCTTTGGATAAGAATCAAGATAATATAAAGAAAAAAACACGTGGAACTCGGGTTGTCTGTAAAGTCGGTTTACGGACAATAATTTTACGTGATAACGTCATAAGAAAACATTGATGAAAAATTACATACTTTTATGAATTGAATTGAATTATGTTTATGTAACGTGACGTTCACCGTGACGTTCAAGTGACGTTCACCATGAGAAAAGAGACTTGTCCTCTTTCTAAACAAAATTCAACTACCACAAAACAGCGAAGCTAAATATCTTGACATACACCTGGATAGACGACTCACATGGAACAAACATATTTTTGCCAAAAGAAAACAGCTCGGCACTAAACTTACCAAAATGTACTGGCTGTTGGGACGAAAGTCTCGGCTCTCACTAGATAATAAACTGCTAATATAAAGAACTATATTGAAGCCCATATGGACCTATGGAATTCAGCTTTGGGGTTCGGCTTCCATTTCCAATATTGAAATCTTCCAAAGGTTTCAGTCAAAGGTCTTCAGGATGGTAGTTGATGCACCGTGGTACGTGCCCAATAGGTTGTTACATCGCAATCTTCAAATAAACTCAGTGCAAGCTGAAATCAGCAGACACAGTAAAAATTATTTTAACAGACTTAGTGCCCACCCTAACACCTTAACGGTAGATTTAACCAACGATAGTGTAGTGCATCGACTGAAGAAATTCAGACCTTTGGACTTAACCTCCAGATTTAAAAATAAAAGTGACTAACAGTGTTTATTATTTGTTTGCCTAATTATTCAGCTATTTATACCACTTCAACTTGAGTAACGCTATAGTCATAGAAACTAATAAGTTAAAAATAAAGGAGTGCATCAATGGATTCACTTCTATACACGTCTGCTTCTTATTACCACACAATTTACTTATTGTTTGTAACATAAACAGATTGTAAATATAAATTGAAGTTAATAAAAAAAAAATATAACAGATAATACGAATTAAAACTATGTTATTACATTAACCCTCAATAGGTTAGTGCGTTATGTGCATGAAACATAATTGCATCACTTGGTGATCGCGAGATCAAACCTCATGCGGACAAATTTTTTTTAATGGCATTTTATAATTCAAATGATGTCTATGTATGATGCAAAGCCGATCGTGCCTCTTTCTCGCTTGTTCCGCGCTATTGCTTGCGGAACGTGACAATTTTTCGTGCAGCCGGTATATCAATTTATAAAACGTTATCACGTCAAAAAGGATAGCAAGAGAACAAGCGCAAATATGCACTATAATAATAGATATGATTTTTCAATAATTATTCAACTGGTAATTGGTGAGTTTGTTGGACACAAAAACACTTAAAAAAACCTGAAAAATACCCAATATTGGTATCACAAAATTTGGTCGGTAATTCAAGATGACGCAAATAAAATTAAATAATAAAATAGAAGCAAAAAATAGCTTACCTGCTAATCATTTAATAGCCAAATTTTTATGTTAACCATTATTTGGTTGAAAGAAGCATTTGATGGGGAAGTATTAGACGCAACACCGTATCTGATAATACAGCTAACTGGTAAGTGGTAGGAAGGAACAGATATAAAGACGTAAATAGCAAGAGCGACAAGAAGCATTTGCAGAGTTGAGATAAATATTATGAGCTTTGAAAAATGTAACCTGAAAATTAAATTACATAATTATATTAGAAATCATCAGACCAACATTTAGGCTCAGAAACATCGACAATAAAATCGTTGATGAGAAAAACGTTAAAAAATACTCGAAAAGATTTCTGACGAAGTGAGACGGTGACCGGACATTTCACTTACGTACAATTCGCTCCTAGACATTTCACTACTATTTATAAATTTTGCAATATTTAAGTTATTTACATAATTATACCATAATTCTTTATCTGCAATCAGTAATTCTTAATTAATTTTTCTTTTGCCGTTAGCTATTGTTTTTAAAGTTTTCTTTAGTGACAAACCAAATAGATTAACGATTTATTCTAGTGGCGAAATATCCGGGAGCAAAATGTTCAGGAGCTATGAGAACAGAGAATGAATGAAATAAAAAGTTGGAAAAGCTTTTTGGGGTATCTAAATAGTGATGCGGGCAAAAATAGTGCGGTGGTTGGAACATAGTATAAAATGAAAGCTAACTGAGAGAATGCTTAAAATCTTACTGCAAAAGAAAAAATAAAATCTTGATGCAGCTTGAATTAAAGGAAGGCAAAAACATGTACTTACATAATCTGTTAATAAATATTATGAAAATATGTTCTAAACTTAATCATAAATTAAACCAACGACAATCAAAATGCATCAGCACTGTATTATTATTTATGAAGTTGTAATCTTAGTATAAATTTAGAAAATGCTTAAATTTGTTTTGCTGGTTATCAATAAAAGTACGCCCCTGTTGTTAATTACAAACAAAATTTACAAACAATTTAGACATGACCTTCTTCTTTTATAATCAAAATTGTTATCGATAACGATTTAATTAGTTTAGGTAATATTTAAAGGTAATATTATAACAATGACCTATTACAATAAACAAATAATTAATCGCAATTAAAAAGCCAACAACAAAATTGAGTTTTTGTTATTACTATTTTATTACCTCTCGTTATAATTTACTGCAAAGGTATTCGGAATTCTACGCTTTAGATTGAAATATTTACGATAACTTTTATATTTTCTCTCCAAAAAATTCAACTAGTGTTACAATGCACCTACCTATCAATAATGGTGAGTTTAAGCAAGCGTTTAATGTAATGAGATGGTTCCAAGGTTTCCATTGGTTGGTTAAAGCAAGACCAATCCATCCGCCAATAGAATCCTTCGAATCTGCAAGTTGCATTAAATTAAGTTAATTAAATACTTGCATAAAGTCGCCATAACTTATAAAGTATGCTACTTATTATTTGTTTGATCGTGGTATGTGTATGATGTGTTTAAAAACAATATTTCATAATGTCAATATTTATGAAATATTTTGCACTGACAGAGATGACAAAGTGAGAATTTATTTATTTTTTATGCACGATTGCAAATTTGTGTAGAGAATTTGTACAATATGTGTTCTGTACATTAGTTCTTAAAAATGTCTAATTCGCATCCTGCTGAAGAAAGATATCCTTTGTTACTATTGTTTCTCGAAGATGGACAAAGATTATCAAAACAGCATAAAAAAATTGTTATTGATAAAAATCGATACCAAGGCATCACTTCGGGTGCTACTGCGGTAATTACACAATGGCCAGGTAAGTGTATCAGTTCTTACATCAAAACCTACGGATGTATGGCAGTTTATTTCAAAATCAATTAATTGCTCAACTGTTTACAGTCAATGAAGAAACCCAAAGAATAAGTGTTGAATTTGCATTATAATTTTTTTATTTTAAATATGTAATGTATAAACAATTCGAATCAAGTTCAGGCGAAAGGCGAAATATGCCTTTTAACTTTTAAGATGTACATAGATAAAATATTGCAAAACAATTCGGCAAAAATTAATCTTCAGAATAATATTAACAAATAATAACAAACGCTAATAGCCTAATGGATTTTTTTACGGTTAAAATCCGTTAGTGAAATTTGGATTTGCATTAGAATAAATGAGAGTGAAACCTTTAAAACTCTTAAAATGTCAATTTCAGTCTTACCGTTTATTAAAAGTTGTGCCTATTCATTAAGTTTAGGAAAGCTTTAGAAATCTATAAAAATTTATAACTCTTTTTATTTTTCATTTACACACACACACACAGGTCGCAGATCTAAAAAAAAAGGATAATAAGTCTGATGAAACCAGTACCGTCCAGTACCACGAGCAAAATCATGAATTAGGTCGAAACAGTTGTATCTATCAGACGTTTAAATTTTATATATTTTCTTGCCAATTTTATAGCCGATTCAAAATTTTTATACAGATTTACGTCTTAAATATAGATAATCGCAATCTCAATCTAAAAAAAATATTTAAAATTTTTACTATAATTTAATTTACCTTATAGCCGAAAACATGTTTTGTAAAATAACTAAAATAATATAATTAAATAAATAAAAGCTATTTATTTTTATTTATATTACTTTAACCTTGTCTTTGAAATTATATTGGTCATAATCTAGAAAATTATAATTAGCTATTTATGCAAAAATGCACAGCAGGTATTTTTGCGTAAGTAGATAATTAATATAAAATCGGATATGACAATTTACAGTGTGACATTCAATTATGTATTGTCGATATTTTTATCTTTATATAAACTTTTAATAGACTTGATAAAAAATATTGCATTAGCTTAGTATAATTATTATTCTTCGTGTGAATAATAAACTTGGCCAAAGCCAAGATGACTTGCTAGGGAATATAATTAATGGGGTAGTTACTGTTGCCTTCCCCTTTTAACCCACATATCGATACCATGGTTTTCCGTTTCCGGATGGCGTAGAATTTACGCCATGCTGTTGACGTAATACTAATTCACTTATAGAGCGCAAATTCTAGGTTCAAATCGCGGCATCTCTGAACTCGGTAGTCAAGTGAAAAACCACTAGTTTTTGGATTTAAAAATGATTCTATATAAAAATATAGAACCATTTTTTTCACAAGTCTGACCAATAATTAATTATTATTTTCATTGAAAAATATTTTATTTTTTTTATTACTTCTTGAAGTAATTTCGTTCTTCTTTTTACTTCTAAAATGTTTAACTTTTCAATTGTATGTATACTATAACCGTTGATTGAAGAATGGTTCTTCGATCAACACTATAACTATCAGAAGTTACAAGTTTTTACATCCTTTAAAAAACTTTCTGAAATTCATTTGAGCGTTGACTATAAGGGGTAAAACAAATGTCGCTACTAAAGAAGAATTAGTATAATATATTATTGTTATTATATTAAGAAAAGTATAAAAAAATATAAATGTTTAAACCTAAACCAGAATTTAATAGAAAATTATTTTCTTTTCCAAAAATAATATAAATAAATAATATATTTGTACTAAAAAAAAATATTTTATTAAAACCAATAATTTAATCAATGAATCCGCTCAAACAGGAGTTTCCACATCCATCGTGCAAACAATATAAGGTGGCGGCCTGACTTACTAGTTACTATAATAATCAAATATATTAAAATTATATTTTTGTCTAAAAAAATTTTAGGGTCGATAGTTCGAGCGTTTCAAAATAAAAATTAATTTCATTCCAAAAAAATATAAATTGTTTTCCGAAAATAATTTAACCGTTAATAATCCAAAATTAAATGTAAAAATGTTATTACTTCTTCAAAGGTTCGAACTTGTGATTTCCTTGATCCAGGAAATTACCAAATTACAATAGTGTGATGATTGTTGACCTTCCATAAATATATATTGGGAAAATGGTTGAGAATTGCGGTCAAATAAAACAATATAATTGTACGACGTTTCGGGATCTTTACTGTCCCATTTTCAAGGCTATATATTGTCGTGTTTCAAAATGCAAAAAAAAACATTAATTTCATTATTTTGTGAAATGATTTGGAGTTTGGATTTTGTTTATTTATTTGCAATCACAGTGTATAAAGTTGTTAAGTTTTGCTGTATAAATAAAGGTGGGAGAATTAAGAGTGGGAGGACGGCTAGGAGATCGATGCAAGAAGACAGAGGGGCGACGCTCTTGGCGCCAGGCGGATGAAAAACGATACTCGCAATAATTTGATTGTTGATTGCTATTTTTTATAAAATTGGTTTTTAAAAATATAAGTTGATTTGAGTTTTTGTTTTAATTATTAAAGTGAAGTGCCGAAAAATTGGAAATTGGAAGAAATTGTGAAAATTGGGTCGATGCAAAATTGCATAGCAACAAATTTGTTAGGCCAGCTGCGGGATAACATGTGCGCTCCAATACAACACAAGGTAACAAAGTTTGAGCAATTTACAATTTAAAAACAAGAAGAGATCATGTTAATTAGTGGAAGAATCCAAGCAAAGTATAAATTTTAGATTAGAATTAGAATTACAAAACTTTTATAAATCTGCATAGCTTGGGTCATTACAATATATACAAAAAAACAAAATGAAATTAAAATACAGATAACGTTAACAATATAGAGAAGAGTTGTACAAAAACAAAAAACAAAAACATAAAAGCAAAACTAGAGATAATTAACAATGACAAAATAAAATGAAGGAATAAAGAAGAAAAATAATAATTATATAAACAAATAAAAAACAAAAAATTCGAAAATAAAAGTAAAATAAAAAGAAAAAGAAATTAAATTTTACAATGATCCAGAAATTACCTCCAATTAAATAAAAATCGTTCATCCAAATAATCAACTTTAATCCAAAAAATATCAAAAAAAATTCACAAAATTCAGAATAACCTTAGTCCTGGTCAACCTGGTCATCCGACCAAAAATCATATAATCGCAATCTTTACAAAATTTTCTGTTTTAAAATAATACTCGCATCAAAAATCTCAACAAGAATTCACAGAGCCAAAAATCGCACAACCGGCTCGTGTAGCCATCTTGGCAAAATCTTAGCTACAATGGTTTTGTTTATAAATACATAGTTTAAAATAAAATAAACATTTTTTTTACATTATTATTAGTGCATTTTATTGGAATGATAAACTATAAACTTTTTAATTTTAGGGCATGTATTTTTTGGTAGAATTTGCAATATCTTGGGCGGAATAAAATGATTTTGTGATATCCTGGAATGATTTAATAGTATATTATACACTTAGGTTGAGAAGTGAGCCATTATTTACCGAGCACGTTTATATCCGGAGGCGCGTAGCGCCGAAGGATATAATGTGTGAGGTTATTATTACTACTGTCCTTATAAAGTCATTGTAGTCCTAGCGAGAAATTCTAAAAGTTAATTACTATATTAAATAAATAATTAATAAATTAATTTTTTAACTTGTGAAATATAATTAAATAATCTTTGAGTAAACAAGTTAACTAAACGTTTTGATAATAATGTTTTTATTGAGCTTTCGACGTTGGACACGTCTTCGTCAGAATATTTTAATATAATGTGTTTTGACGAAGACGTGTCCAACGTCGAAAGCTCAATAAAAACATTATTAGCAAAACGTTTAGTTAACTTGTTTACTCAAAGATTATTTAATTATATTAAATAAAAATATTTTAAAATAGGAGATTACTTAAATGAACGATAAATGTTTTAATCAAACTGTTTTTGTTAAGCTATTTTTAATAACTTTGTTTTTAAAAATTTTAATTTAATATTGCTTATTGCACGGAATAAAAATTTATAAATTTTAATTAAGTAGTATAATAGATTGTTATTAGGACACTTGAAAAACATTGAATTTAAACTATGCGAGACAGCAGGATTTGAAATATTTTGATAAAATAATTTTCCGTTTATTAAAACGGAAAATAATAAGCCTTGATATCAATATCAATCTTATTGTATTAATTTTCTATTTAAATAAATTGATTGTCGATACTGAATTCAGATAATTGTGAAACAAAAAGTTAACCAAAAATGTCTTAATTTAAGCCTTTGCATTGTTACATTCAAAATAATTTATTTCTACTTTCAAATGGTTATACCACCAACATTTAAAATTTTTAGAGTAATTAATTCAGTGTAATTTGAAAACCATGAAATTATTTATAAATAAAATTCTAACCTCTTATTGTCTATAATGAAAGATTTCCGAGTTAAATATTTAAACGTTGAAAAAAACTTAATTAAAATGATTTGCAAAAAATTGCCGAATGAAAAATTTAACAAGCTACAACTTTATTTTTGAAAATTTCTAAATTTGTGGTCATATTAAAAATATATTAAAATAAATTTAAAGTTAACTGTAATTTTATTAATAAAAATTAGTTTTTACATTTATATTTTGTTGTTATATACTTATGTATCCTTCATTATTTTAGGGTTTTCTGTGAAATGGATTAGTTTTTTGAAAAACTTACTATGATAAAGTTGTAGCCCGTCAGATCTTTTATTCGCAAAGATGCGTCAATACTTTTGCGAAACGTTTGATTTAATTCATAACACGGCAGCCGTTGATTTTAGATAAAAGGTAAGAATTTAGTTTGTAAATTATTTAACGATTTTTAAAAGTCCTTGTACCATTTACACTAAAAATCGATAGTTTTGAAGGAAGAAATAAAAAATAAAAAACGGCCCTTGTATTTAGATGTAGTTAGTTAAAAATTTGGTAATTTCGTTAATCCACTCAACACTAATTGTAATTCAAAATTTTCCTACTTTCAGTGTAGGGATCACCGGAGCCAGATAGTTGAGAAAAAAATGGTGATGCTTTGGTACAGACACACAAAATGGGGATTTCATAATATAATAATCTAAAATATTTATATTTAAAATTACTTCACTAACCTTCCTCATAATAATTATTTCAAAATGTGATGTACTTACCTATATTATACTTATTTTTGCAGAATTTTATAAATTATTTTTATTACTCAATTACAAATAAAATTATGTAATCTCCATAGTGCGGCTGCAATAATACATATGTTGTTAAAGATTAAATTAGTTACCTATAGTACTTGGTACGTTGGTGTTACAATTAGCATTGTAATGACTGTTAATGGTGTTTTATTTAGTGCAAATAAAAGTATGTTGATAAAATGCAATTTTACTGTAAAGAATTTAATTCAATTTTATTTTTAAATTAATGAGTTGAATATAAAATTTTATGTTATGAGTAAATATTTCTTACCGTGGGTTATTAAAGGCTTTAATTGGTACATTAAAAAGACCAATTACAACAACTTCTAAAATATTAACTCCAAATTTCAAATTGTTGCACCTCTAATGTAAACGATTTTTTGTTGAACTTTTTCACCTTTTCTGAATTTTCGCAATTCTTGACGACTTCGACCTTTTGCCTAGCTGCCCGGCACCCCTTAATCTAAACTCAAACTTTTGTATTATTATGTTTTGAATTATTGCAATATATTACGTGATATGAAATTAAAAAAATTTTTTTTTCTTTCAGGTCATCTTACAACTTGCTGGTTAACATCACTATTAATTGGGTTAATGCTAGCGTTTATTGCTATGATGATGTTTATGTTATCCGTACGTCCACACGTAAATTTGTTGTCAACAATATGCAAAGGAAATAGGATGCAAGTTAAAGAAAATAATTCCCTTACAGTTCATTTAGTACATGGTCCAAATCCTTGGTTATCAAGTCAATTGGAATTTTTGGAACAAATTGCAAAAAATTATAATCAGTTTACAGTAGAATTAATATCAATTCAAAATGAACATGAACATAACTGTACAAAACATCATGGTACTAAATATTTAAGTTATCCTGCCGAAAATGCTACTGCCAGTGCCTCTTCGGGCACGTCGGAATTGGAAGATCGAACGTCCACAAGTGCTTCCAATATTTCAACAATCAAGCCAAAATTAGATAAAAGTAAAAAAGTGAAACGATTAAAACGGTACATTAATAAGAGAAAGCCGATATTAATACGAAGGAAACGTTTTCAATTTAGCATCAATATTGGTTCAATCAAATTGCTAAAAAGGCTTTTGGGCAAGAAAGCGAAAAACGATAGCACGACAAGCGTGGAAACTGAATCACGGTCGATGATTACAACAATAAAAACGCTCGATGATTTACTTGATTTATATCCCAACGTTTACGTTACCAACTTAACATATGAAGAGTTTTTCAAATCTTCTCCTTTGCGCTACAACTGGAAGAATTTAAACGAAGTTACAAGATTATTTTCCGTTCGAGTTTTGGAAATGTGGAATTATGGGGGAATCACTTTTGACATCCCAAACTACAATTCATCAAACTCGGACAATTTAAACGTTTCGTTGCAAGATCAGACTGATGAAAACGTGAAAAAATTTAAAAAGTTAGTAGCAATCGGATTGACCTCATTTACAAATTTACCAGATGGACTTGTAACCGTAGACGATGAAGGATATCACATGGAAACCAAAACTATTTGTCATGCTTTCTTTGGAGAACTATTAATGAGGATTAAGAAAGCCCAATTGAGTACAATGCCAAATGATATTATAAAAGATGCCCTAACTTTGTTTTGCAAACGGGGTGCTGTTGATGCAGACTATTGTCAAAATGTGAAAGATTAATGCTAGATCAACTCTAACGACTGGAAGTGTGATTGTAATATTATACCACGCAAAATAACCTCGACTGTAATTTTATACTAAAATATATACTTTTATTGTTTTATTTGCTTTTTAAACTACTAACTTCCTTTTTGCAAAAATAATTTACTATTCCAAAAGTTAATTGTAGACAGCTGATCTACACATTACATTTTTTTTTCATTTCCTTCTTTTAAAAAATCCCGTACAAAACATCTGAGAATGGAACATCATCAATGAAGATTCATTGAATGAGTCAATGATGTATTGCCTTGTGAACCATGAGAAAAATACTTTCCTTTACTATTTGGGAAGAGATAAAATCATAGTAAAAATGGAACGTCAAGATTTTCGTACCGCAACCTACACATCTAACAGTGTAATATAATCAAGGCCACCCTAACCACAGAGCTAAATGGGCTACAGTCCCGAAGAAATCCTTTTGGGGGCGGCAATTTTTATCTTAAAAATGATAAAAAAATATTTACGATTTTCTTTAGGACAGCAAATTAAAATGATATCAGTATTTTATATACAGGGTGTCCCCGTGACGGTAGAGAACTTTTGAGGTGGTGATAAAAGACACTTTTCTAAGACAAATTTTAAAATAAAATTTTTGTCCAAATCCAAACTCTTGGGGGATACCTCCCTTTAAAGCAACTTTTTGAATTTATGATTTCAAACGGCCATAGTTCCGATATTATTGATTTTTTAGACTTCATGGATTAAAACTTTTTTAAAGATCGTTTGCTTATCTACAAATTAGGTTATAACCCTTTATCGTCTAGAATCAACGGATTTCGAGTTATAAATTAAATTAAGAGAAAAAGTGTTAAAAAAATTCAGGTTTTATTTTTTTTTTCTTGCGAACCCCGTATCTCTTAAACGAAACGTCTTAGAAAAAAACTGATAGCTTAAACCGGATAGGAAATTTAACGGGCTACAACATTAGATAAATAAATTTTTTTGAGAAACCAACCGTTTTTACAAAAATTCTGAAAATAATGAACAAGGTGTAGGTAAAAAAAATAAAGTCACAAAATTTATTTTAATAAATTTTCAAAATGGCCTTTCTCATTTTCAGCACACAGGTGTGCTTTTTTGAAAAGGTGTTGCACGGTATTATTTATAATGGCGCTTCTTTTGTTAAGTTCTGTCACACCTATCTGTATTCTCTGGTTTCGGGGTTTCTTCTATAGCTGTAAACTATAGCTTTAAAGGCACCCCATAGAAAATAATTAAAAGGTATGTAATATTGTAAATTTGAATTTAAATATAATCGGCGCAAATTCTAAATTCTAGTTCATTTAATTTTACACTAGAAGTTAGTTGGTTAAAAATGAACCGTTACTAGTTTATGACACCAGGGGAAGGTTAGTTTGAAAGACCGGATGATGCGCCATTATTACATGGGCATCAGAAGACAGCGGTTGGTCTTAGTGAAACAGGTGTGTAAATTTTTATTCCGTAATTTAAATTTAAATTTGTTTAAATAAAAATTATCGTAGCCATCGACAAATTTTAAATACGTAAGTTAGATAAATTTATTAGTTATAATCTTTAAATAAAAACAGGGTCGGGTGTTAGAATTTTCAAGTTAATACGTAATAAGTTATCGAACACGTAGATATGAATTTAAAACTAATTCAAAATTACTTCATCTTCAGTTTTAAGGTTTAATTATTGGTTTGAGATTATGATTTATACATTATTATATTTAAACGGGATGGCGAAGGTAATAAAAGGAATTGATTATTCATATTTGACCTAGGCGGTATCTTTATAATACATTCGAGATCATTGCGGCAATACAAAGTAGGAAGATTTGTTTAAGATAAACAAAATGAAAGCGGTTGTTTAAAGTAGAATATATATTGTGGTGATTTTTTGTACAGTCAACCCGCAAATCCAGATTGTGGTCATTTTATTTGTTTTAAGTACTGCAAATAAGTTCTAATTTATTCAGAAGAAAATTAAAAAGGCTAAATTTTATACTTGAACACATTCGCAACACATTTTTTAATTGTAATTTTTATAAACGTTGGTATGAGTGATATTCGTGCAGTGCTTCGGAAACGATCTACGAAAAAAAGAAAAGAATATTAATTTCTGCAACATCCTGTACGTAGTTGAAGAACTTACGGGGTATAAATTTTCTTGAGGTTGAACCGAGGTCTTCGATAGCGCTTAAAGGCAAAGTGGACGCTAAAATTTGCGTAGTGGATTTTAATTTGCGAAGAGTAAAAATTTTACTTATAAAATAAGTAAAGAATTAGTTTTGGATACGTAAAACAGAATATTTGTGAAGAATCGTCAGTTTCAGTAGAAAATTGCTGAAAAATATATAAATTTGAAGAAATCGTAAGTGCAATATTACGAAGGTCAAATTTGGAAGCGGATGCCATTTTGAAAAGCATTGAAAAATTTGATGCTAATGCAAATTTACGTACCTACGTTGAACTTAAAGTTCATTAATTTGAATATTATTGAAAACAGAATCAACGGTTTTGAGATTAATAAATTGCAATCTAATTGAGTTCAAATATTAATCCTACAACAGAAGGACTGCTGAAATTTGTTAATTACAACACGTGTGTGCCACTCACTGATACAGAAGCAAATGGTGATCGACAAGACGAGGCGCGTACCCGACCACACACGAGAGTTATACAAGGTATTGGAAAATTAAAAAGTTCCGTAGTAAAAACATTTTATTATAAAAACTTTAAAAAAACCAAAACTTGTAATACATTATAAAATTTTATTATTCGCTACACATTTAACACATACCGACAAATGAGATTGAAATTTAGCAAGATTTTGAGTACAGTAAATAAAATTTCAAAGTCAGTGGTCGAACATATTACACACTAAAAAGCCTAAAAGCAAGATTTGCCGCTATCTAAATTTTCCATTGATTAAATCAACATTTTTCGTTATTCAAAAATAAGAGTTTTTATTTGCTCCCAAGACAGACGGGGTGACCTACAGGAATTCGCTACTGGGTGTTTTATGCTCTACCAAATCCGCTAAGCAAGCCGAGGTAATTTTAGGTTGGAAAAGGTTTTTAAATAAAATACCACCACAATATATATATAGCATTAGATAATTTAATTTAGATGAATTGCACAACAAAGGAGGGGATCGACGCTTAAAATCATAAGATGGCCATGGTAATATATCGCAGAAATGGCTAATCACGAGTATTGGTAACCGCAAAAGAAAGTGCAAAAAAATGATCAGGCAGATTCGGTGAACATGTTGCTTATTTTTCTTTTTTTCAAATATCTCTCAATAAGATAATACAAATTCTGATATTTCAGAACAGTATTAATTAAATATTAACAAAGTTTCTTATGATTATTTGCGACCACATATGAGAAAATACCAATTACAATATTTAAGAACTGTTTTTAACAAAGTTCTTTATGATTATTTGCGGCTACATAACAATTTAAGATGATGCTGGTTTAAGTACAAATGATTTATTTAGATTTAAGGAAATGACCAATTAGCTATAAGGAGGACGAACTTAGATTAAGGTGACGACATATTAATTAAGTGACGACATATTAATTAAGTGACGATCTTAGTTTTTAAGTTGACGAGGTAATAGTTAGGAGCGTACAATTTAGCAGATAAGGGTTTATTATTTAAAGATCTTACATAATATAAAAACAATTGTGTTGAACATCGAAATACATATAGACGCTTCTTTATAAGGTATTATAAAGATTGTGGTTGGTCATTAAATATGAATAAACGCCACTGGCACATATAAGTTTAGGTTTGAGGTACGTAAACAAGGTAACGACGTTAACATTCAAAGAGCCATCCACAGATTTAAAAGTACTTGTAAGTGTTACTACGAGGGGGATCACAATGTGCGAGGTTTGTTTGACGATCATAGCTTTGGTTGGTTTGGAACTTTGATTTGAGAAGGCGGTAATTCAAATTGAAGAACCCAACATTACAGGTATTACATAGGGTGATCGTGCCGGCTAATTTATAAATCCTCCTCCTATCCATTTTTCTGGATACGCAGTATTTAAAAAAAAAATAATTTTGTATGAATTTTATACTTTTATTAGTGTAATAGTAATAAATCGACGTTTTCCATTTTGTATTTAGTGTCTTCTTATAAAGAAAAGCGTATTCATTTTAGTAGCCCAGAGACATCGTATATTTTAGAACGGCCCTGAATATAATACCAATAACATGGAAATAAAATAATTAGATAACTACTGGATGTTAGTGAGCACAAAATTGGGAATTAAATGTATGATTGTCAAAATTTTAATTATTATTTTTACTTTTACATCAATTTCACCCTTTCATCATATGAAAATAACGACAAAAGATACATAACCAGTTATATATAATAAACATCGTTAAGAGTAATCCATGCTTACTAACATTAAATCCTTCTGAAAATAAGCGGCAAATAAAAACAATAAATTCGGTTGAAATTATAAATGCGTATAGCGTAAGCCATGGTAAAAATAAAACTGGGTTTTGCTAAAATATAAAAAAATAAATTTGGTAGGACTACATTGGGAAAAACATAAGGATATTACCGTTACTGTTCCAAATAATAAGAGAAGATAATATTCCAATGAAAAAACTAAACTTATGAGTTTTAAATCTCTTTCACATTTTACTGATACTATTTTTCCGGCTTGAATTCTTGATCTCCATAAAGAGCAAGGCAAAACGGATCCACATTTTATAACTCTTATGATATCAAACAAACTGAGACCCTAAAACATTGCAAAATTTGTTTGTCAAAATAATTCACATTCTTTTCTCAATATATTGAAACGACCCTCGTATAATGTCAAATTGACAATTTTAGATTTTTTTAAATTCCAATAGTTTTTATTCAATCCAGTCCAATATTTATAATATAAAAATGATTTAAAAAATTCTTACCGTTCCTAATAATCCCAAAAGACCCGCGTAAGCAGTGCATTCGTTAAGTAAGGGAAATCCACAAACGTTTTCAATAACCAATTTATTTTTTCTTGATTTCAAATACAAACAGAAAGGTGACTTCATATTGGTATTTTTCATGGAACATAACACTGGACAATTTTCGCATGAATATGGCATAATATTTTAAAATTCAAGAACGAAATAGTAGATACAATTAACAGGTTTGCTATGAATTTTGAATAACAACAAAATCAAGTCATTATCATTTTTTTCAAATTACATGTCATTAATTTTTCTTGTGTTAACAAATTTACAATATTTATTCATAAAATGAGTTCTATTAGTACATTAATTATTAAAAAGCCGGAAGTATTTCGGGAAACCAAAAAGAGTTGTCAAAAATCACGTTCTCTTGGATTTATTTCGTTGTGCTTATGGACTTTGGCCGCCATTGTAGCAGCTTCCAATACTGAAACTAGTGCTAACGTGACAGGTAAATCCAATTTCATTTAACACAACAAAACTAAGGGTACTTTTTCCATTTTAATATATTTTGGGTTCAGTTTTTAAAATGCTTCAACTTCGAATTCTTGGGTGGTGCGTCTGTCTGCAAGAAATTTTGTATATTCCGGAGAAATTATTGTAATGAATTTTTGAATCAAGAATAATTTGGAAGTATCATTATCATTTTTAGCCTTTTTTGTCAATAATAAGATACTACTAATTATTAACCTCTTTTTTTGAAGAGCAAGGTTTCAATATTTAAACTCCGCAGCTGCTTAAATCGGATTGGGCATTTTATAGGAAAAGCAAGAATCGGACTTTGTTTTGTCAAGTTTATTACTTGATCTTGGCAAAATTTTTCTGTTTTTCTAATACATATAAATTTATTAAATATTTTCTCTAATACAGAAATTTTTACTTTTTTTGTTTTACTGCGCCCATAAAAGCATAATTTTTAAATCTCACCATTGCAGTGGTTCTGATTAAAATATTTCTGACCAAAATTTTAAAACGCGTAAAACTGGTTCAAAATATACTGCTCTAGATTACTAAAAACATAATGAAAAAATTACATTGACGAATTAGGATTGTTTTTGAAGGGTGGAAATCAAAATAACCAAGTGAAATTCTAAACAGTTCCCCCCTCCCTCTTAGCTATGGATATGCTTTGAATCCAAAATTAAACTTTGCAGTTTTCACCACTGTGTGATTTTATGAATTACTTTAAATCCCATTCCTGTTATTCTAACAGTTATAATAATTATATTAAAATATCAAAAACTCAGTCGGGAGAACACTGCATAATTGTGCTTAAACATATATTTGTATCTAGAATCCTAAAAAGTAAATGGAACATACAGGGTGTCCCCGTGCCGTAGAGAACCTTTGAGGTGGTGATAAGACAAATTTTTCTAAGACAAATTTTCAAATAAAATTTTTGTCCAAGTATAAACCCTTGTGGGGTATCTTCTTTTAAAGCAATTTTTTGAATTTCTGATTTCAAACCGCCATAGCCCGATATTATTGATTTTTTAGGTTTAATGGATTAGAACCTTTTTAAAGATCATTCGCTTATATACAAATTAGGTTATAACCCCTTATCATCTAGAATCAACAGATTTTGAGTTATAAATTAAATTAAGACAAAAACTGTTAAAAAAATTCAGGTTATTTTTTACTTTTCTTGCGAACCGCGTATCTCTTAAACGAAACGTCTTAAAAAAAATGACAGCCCAAGCCGGATAGGGAATTTAACGGATTACAACTTTAGTGAAATAAATTTTTTTGGAAAACCAACTGTTTTCATAGAAATTCTAAAAATAATGAACAAAGTGTAGGTAAAAAAAATAAATTCACAAAATTGTTAAAATATCGATTTAATTTATAATTTAAAAACGTATTGTAGCGTTTGAGATTTGAGTGACATTGTTATAAAACGCATTAAATTATCGTTAATTACTGTATCAATTTATATTGTTTATTTATTATGTTAATATTTGTTAATTAGTTTGTTATTTATTTTTTTTACCTACACCTTGTTAATTATTTTCAGAATTTCTATGAAAACGGTTGGTTTCCCAAAAAAATTTATTTGACCAAAGTTGTAGCCCGTTAAATTTCCTATCCGGTTTGGGCTGTCAGTTTTTTTCTAAGAGGTTTCGTTTAAGAGATACTGCGTTCGCTAGAAAAGTAAAAAAAATAAAACCTGAGTTTTTTTAACATTTTTTCCTTTAATCTAATTTATAACTCGAAATTCGTTGATTCTAGACAATAAGGGATTATAATCTAATTTGTAGATAAGCGAACGATCTTTAAAAAAGTTCTAATCCATTAAGCTTAAAAAATTAATAATATCGAAGCTATGTCCGTTTCAAATCTATATTTTACTTTTGGCCAGAAATATCTTAATCAGAACCACTATGCAATGTATTTAAACATTTTACATAGTCTAGACCACAGAACAAACAATTCCGGAGTAATGGGCAATCACTAGGTGGTCCAAAGTTAATAAAAAACACTTATTTTTTACAGGTATTTTTATAAATATTAAAGTACAGGACATCATGCTTATGCTATTAACTACTTTTATGCTGGTACGGGGAATTAGCACTGTAAGTATTATTCTTTTTTCACATTCCTTTTTTCATTAAATTTTTCAGGGAAATCCATATTTAGTTTTTCCATGGATTTTGTCATCTAGTTGGACTATGTATATTTGCCAGTATCCAAATATAATGAGGTTGATCCATATCCTCAAGACTACTAAAACAATTTCAGTCTTAGCGGGTGTAGCATTTGGTTTGCACGTGATTGCACTAGGTTTTAATTGAATAATTTTTATGTTGACTTTTCATTAATTTAAACTGTTCCAGCTACCAAATTATTACTAATTTTAAGAATGACCCAAGTATTCATGAACTTATGGTACCAAAGAAAATTAAGCAATGAATTATCATCAAATATTGTAAAATAGTTTAAAATTCCAAATAAAACTTTACTGAAAAATATTTTCAAAATCTTTATTTCATATGAACACTTAATCTAGTGAATAAAATATTAGACACATTATTTGTACAAGACTTAACGGTATATCCCAATGTTATGTAAAAAACTATAAATGTAAGTAAAAAAGTTTATTTAATAAAAAAAATCATGTCGTAGAAAAATTTTGTGTACACACATATTCGATATGTGAAAACAAAACTTTCCGATCAACAGATTCAACTTAAATCTTGAATTCACAAAATAAAAACGAAATGTTTCAATAAATATTAAAATATAATAGTCAAGTCTTAAGCACTGGTATGTTTTTTGGCAGCGTTTTCTTCGCAATCTTCTGCTATTTCATCTAATTTGCGTTTGCGCTTCACTAAATGAGATATGTCACTGGCACTTCCCGATGAACTTGCTCCATCAAATTTGTTATCTTCGCTCTTTGCAGCAGCAGCAACAGTAGTGCTACTACTGCTACTACTAATCAAAGCTGCTGCAATCTTATTAGCTGCCTGAAACCATAAAAATAAATTATTGGTTTGAATAAATAATATTGTATTAGTTGTCAATATGTGTCAAATTAAACAATGTCAAAATTGTTGAAGATAAGAAGTTAAATTTGAGATTAAGCAGGATATAATTGTGTTAAAATATTTTTAGTTAACTAGGAATGTTTTTGAAAAAACTACCCTAATCAAGCAAGTGTTTATTTGCAGAAATTAAAATATAAGCTGCAAAAGCAATATAAACATAAATAAATTTTGAATAACAATGCCAAGCATAAATAATCTACAATTGTTCCAACATCAAAATAAAAACAATAAAAATCGACAAACAATAATTATAAGAACTTGTCCTATCTATAATGAATATTTAGTTCACTAAACTGTTCATAAAAAGAGCATTTCCTATATCGACCTACCTCTTCTCTGTAACTCTTCATATCCGAAATCTTTTCGGCAATCTCGGGAATAAGAGTTTCAATATCTAGGATTTCCTCTTTATTTTGTTCTTCGTTTGCCTTAAGTACTGTGAGCCTATCGTTTAAAATGTTTGAGGCAATATTAAAATTTTCAATCGATTCCTCGATTTTATTGCCAAGAGAAAGAGCCACAGCTAACTTATAGTAAGTTCCTGCTAAGTGACGACTTTTGGCGTCAAATAATTCCTTTTGTATAGTTAAACCTTGTTGAATATCGGTAATGGCGCCGTCGAAATTCTCGCTTTCCACAGAAACTTCGCCCAAAGTCACAAGAGTGTCGGCAAGTTCTTTCTTGCCTTCATTGCCACGTTGTTCAAAAATTAATTTAGCTAATTCTAATACTTCCCAGGCAACCTGAAGATCGGTGGCATCTTCATTCTTTTCTTCCGTAGTCTCGCCCTCCTCAGCATTGCTAGTACTACTTCCAGGTTTCGCAGTACCAGAAGTGGAAGGCTCATCTTGTTTCTTTTCCGATCCATTAGTTTCATTGTTTTTCTCTACGATGACTTCATCTTTCTTATCTGCACTACTTTCATCCTTATTTTCTTCGTTTGTTTCGACAGTTCCGTTAGCTTTAGCTTCGCCATTTTCTGTTGCTGCATTTTCCTCTTCTTCCTCTTCAGATTCATCATCCATTTGAGGAACAACAGCATCACCTAAAGCTTCGGCTTCTTCGCGAGAGATTTCAAGCAAGGCTTTTCCATAATGCAAGTACACATTTCCTAATGAATCGTGTTTTTCTCCATGTTCAGAAACTATTATTTCAATTGCTTGAGTAAGCGCTTCAACAGCAGCATTGTAATCGCGCAAAATGTAGGCTTTGAGTCCTGTTGAAACCAATTCTTCGGAGCTGGAATTCTTAACATCAACTTCGACACCGGCCATCTAAAATTAAACAATCATGTTTATAACCAATCAAAACAAGCTAAACAAATTACCAAATCTTATTTTAAAATAACTCTTATATTGGCACTAACTTTTTTGTTTACAACACCGTAACCTCAAACAATATTTTGTAAGTTTCAATTTCATTCAGAAATTTCAAATGAATAAAATCCCGCTAGAGCAATTTTGGTTGGAAATTAAAAAGTAAATAAATTATGTTGTGATAGGATGCAAAGCGAGAAATACAAAAAAAATAAACAAATCTAATATTTAGCAAACAAATTGCAGCAAAGAAAACATGCGCCGCGACGTCGTATTGACTTTAGACAATGACGACGTAATATACAGACGCAACGCGGTAAACCAGTGTAACTTTTGGATAAAACCCCTATTGAGCTTTCGCATACAAAGCCAACACATGTTCACATTAAATAATCATGTAACGTACAACCGCGATTATTTTAAACACACAATGCTGTAACTAAGTTTTAAACTAATTAAAATAAATTGCGGTAATTTTCGAAAAAAATACCTTAAAGGATATATTCTAACCTACAAGATTGTTAAAACATGAAAACTTCCAATTAAAATATAATAGTTTACTTGTGGTATATTAAAAATCAATGTGCTTTATTGTTGTCAATTTTACAAGTTTAAATAAGTTAAGCAGTGCCTATTATGTGTTGTATGTTAAAATGTAAATTAATTGTACAACCATATATTGAAAACGGTGGAGAAGGTCTACTCAGAAAATTATTAGTAAGTAATCTAATATAATATAAAATAATAAATAAAGTAAGAACCAGGCAGTTTTGGAAGTCATATTTGCATTATGCGAATATGGAGAACATATTAATTTCGTAGCATTAAGATTATGATCTAGTAGTTAGTTACCAATCGACAGAAAATACAGTGAGTTAAAAAAAAATTAAATATTAAAAAATGCATCGGCTTTGTTTTTGCAGCAGTTTGAAGCATTTCAAACTACTGCAAAACGCGATTGAAATTTTAAAATAACCAAAAAATGCATTATACTTTTTACAACCAAAATTGCCAACTTTTCACAAATAAAATACAGCACATTGCAAGTATAAATTTTGGAAACGTTTTCTTAATTCATAACGACTGTTTAGGTTTACAATGTATTTTGTTTGTGAAAACGTGCCTTTTAGTTCTAAAAACTGCATGAATTAAATATAATGTGTCAATAACTGCAAAGAGGCCAGTTCGTAATACAGAGTAATACCTAATAAATTTTGCAATTATTCCAACTTTTGTGATATCTATTAATAGTTTCTCAACAAGTTCAACAGTTAGGAATGACTGAATTTTAAGTAAGCTTAAACTTCCAACTCGTAACTGAAATTTGTTCAAATTAAAGTAAACCAAACTGAAATAATTGACCTCAAAACCCAATTTAATCCATCAATTTCTTTACAGAAATCGATAAAAAATAGTACCACAAAAAGTTTACAATTGAAATAAAAAAATACATTACATTTACACAATCCTTGGCACACATTTATCAACATGGGAACAATTATCCAATAGAAATATTACCAGTAATTGTTTATTAATGAAAATCCATCATTCAGAAATACATAAAGGAAAATGATTACCAATAAAAGCAAAAACCAACAAATAAATATAACTTTGCTGTAACCACAATAATAAAAACGAAACGAAATAGATCACGAATACATCAGAAGAACCAATTACGTATATTTGAAATGTCGAATGTAAAATTGTTGAACTAATTTTGTTCAGATATATTTTCAAAAGTGGATAAGAATATCATCAAACTGAAGCACGATCAAGAATACGATCTCCTAATCGTCGACCGCGACGGATTAATGGAGACCACAACTGAAACAGAAGACGAATCTGGATGGAACTGCAGTGTGCATCCCAGTGTATTTTTCTTGCTCGGTACTCTTGTACTTACAACTTGTGCGACTGCCATGCTGTGTGGGTCAATTATGACAGACCATTGGGAAGAAGTAACATGGAATAAGGAAGATTTAGAAAATATGACCAATAGTAGCTTCAGAATTCAGTGGCTATTAGATGGAACAGTTGCAAGAGTGGCAACAAACAACGCGAAAGATAAGACGATGGCATTTCTTGTACCAATGCATGGTGGTATTTGGACACTCTGTCTTACACTAACAGGTATGACTTTTAGACGTATATTTTATCAAATGGTTTACTTTCAAAATTAAAGTTGACGCTTTTGATACAAAGATAAAAAATAAATCTGTTTCGCTAGAACCAAGGTACAAACACGTATAATAAAAAATAATTCGGTGGTTCCCCCAAACTGAATTCATTGCTCCAGAAAGAGACCAATTCTGAAAATAAACCATAATGTTATATTTGAATGACTACATTCAAATATTTTAAATTTGTAGATGAAGATATGACTCTTTTACAAGAAATTGGTTTCCCAAAATTGCAAACCTGTGTAAATTACCTAGCCGATGGAATTGATGGAGTAAAAGGATATGAGCCTAGAAGTGACTGGCAACATCGTAAGTAAATGTTTACCATTTTACTTTCCCAGCTCCCTATTATTTAAAAAATGTGCATTTTGAGGTCCCATCTACAATATCTCGGTTGATTCAATTAAAATATGATATGCATGGATCTTTCTATCGTAGAATTTGTTAAAAACCGTTTATAAAATTTGATTTTACAATTCAAATTATTGTTTACAAGTACTTAGTGCATTTATTTTAAGAATCGAGAGATACAATTAATGTAACAGTATTTGTTGAACTTAGAAAGCACTCAGGTTATGCGTTGTCACACCAGATTTTTAAGATAAAATTTTAGCTTGAATCAATATTACTTGTCACAATTCAATCAACTAACTGAAATAGGACGTCATATCTGACAACACAATCAGGCGCTGTCTGAAAAGTTTGAAATCAATATTGCATTATATTTGCCTTTAAGCGTCTCAAGTTTTACTTGGAAGACTAAACTTTTAGTACAGAAATAAAATGTTTTTTATAATTTCAGGGATGCAAAACTTATCTATTTCTTGTGCATTGGTGTGCCTTATAGTATTAGGAAGTGCCGCTTTAGTAGGAGCATTTGGTGTTTGCCAACATCAAATAAGTGCAGTTCTCGTAACAGGAGTTATGTACTTATTAGCAGGTAATTCTTCAAATTTAACTAACCAATAAAAGGATTTATTAGTGCTAAAATTATTAGTTAAACTTTGGTTTTCTAGTAGTATTTTTAGGAAGGTGCCGTCATAATGTAACAATGGGAAACGCAAAAAAACAGTTTTTTTTTTCGTCGCCCAGCGCTGTATTACGGTACCGCTTTATAGCAAACCAAAGTTTTAATTTTAAGAACTTTTGTTTAATTATAGAAAATTGATTGAATAAAGCAGGACTAACTTTATTCTTATTTCAGCATCATTTGCTATTTTTACGCTAATGATAATACACTTCAAAAGGTTACAATCCAAACCTCGACTAGAGATTGATGCAGATGGTACAGTGGATGGAGTTATAACTCCGCCCGGAGGTAAAGGAGCACATGACTTACTGGAAGCTAGAATATTCACTACATCCTGGTCATTAGATTTGGGTTGGGGTGGTGTTATGTTGTGTGTAATGACTTCCGTATTGTGGATATTGTTATCAAAAATTATGAGATTCAGTCCCATTTCTAGTATGATCAACTAAATATTAAAAGCTCAAATTTTAAAATATTATATTGAACCGTAAGTATTAACATTGTAATATATTGAAATGATCTCTCAAAAATGAAAATCAAGAAAGCACAAGGTTTTAAAAATACCAGAAATACGTACGTATACTAATAAGCTTGACGAAGTTAATCATCGTAGTAAATTAAATCTCTACTAGGCAAAGCAAAACATAAATTTTTATTGATTGGTGAATTTTTAATTGAAGAAAATAAAATGAATAAAATTAACCCTGCCATTCAAGATGACCATGCTTCCGAGAGCTATTGATATCTACGAAACTGCACAAACTAAATAGAACTTTTGTAAGAACTGCAAAAGATACTTAAATTAGCATAAATTAAAAATTATCATGAAATATTATAAGCAGAAAGTATTATCACATAACTACAACTAAAGAACTCAATTAACACCAAAGCAGTTCAAAAGAAGACAACATTTTGTACAAGTAGTTATTAATTGAGAAAATTTTGTATGATGTTAATGACCCCAAAGAAAACAATCTTTCTGCATTTTGTATCTATAAGACAGCTTCCTGGATTATTTAGAATCGAAAGTAAAATTTAGATAATTGAAAATTAGAATGCAAAGTGTATATAACTGTAAAACTGTACAGTAGACTGTAGTACGAATATAAATTCTGCATAAAGCATTGCCGTCCATGTAAAAATATATTGCTTCGTTAACTACTTTTGCATTACAGCGATAGATATTTAAGAATTGTACCAGGGTTCCCGACGTTTTAATTCGGTTAATCTGTCCATATTAGCTTGCTCGTCAATTTAAAACAGTAACATTGAAAAAGTAAAAGCAAAACTTCATTTTATAAAGAAAAAACAAGTTTGAGGTTATGTGTTTGAAAAACTTGAAAATTGCCTTATTAAGCTAGCATTTATATTTGTTTAATAAATGCAGCTTTGCTTGATAGATTTAAGCTTTAAATGTATGTTTTACAAAATAAAGAATTACAGATTAGCAATCTAGTTTTATCTTCAATTATAATTTTCTATGAAAAAAATAATTTAAAAAACTTACCTTTATTTTCGAATATTAATATAGGTACAAAGGCTACAAATTTCAATTTCTTCACGCTACACTAAGTTTTATAGTTAAGAAATTAGTATAATTTCTACACCGTTGTAAATGAACAACTACAAAAACCTTAACCTGAAAGGCGGGTAAAATAAACAGAACTACCAACGTTGGCGCTAAAAACCATATTCTTGATACGAAAACGAGAAACTTTGTAATTAGTCAGTAGCGGTTCACTAAAATTTTAAACATAGAATCGGAGATTTTAATTATATCTGACGGCTTTTGTTTGAGAGATGACATTACTACCTGTTTTATCTAAAATTTTACTTTACAACGAATTTTCTAGAAGATAGGTAAACCCCCCCCTCCTCAAACAAAATTCTGTAACCGTGCACGATTGGTCTACTACACAGCCAACCACTAACCACCCACCATCAACTAAATTTCAATTAACTCAATTGTTTCAATTGCACCAATTGAATTGAATTTTAATTTGTAGTTGAAGGTGAATTTATTAGTAAGATTGCGGCCTAAATAATAAAAGCTTGTTAATATTTTGGTTCTAAGTGGTAAGTATTGAAGGCTTTTGTAGATAGCGCACTTTAGACAATAATTATGGTAGGAATAAAGTTTAAAGTAAATGCTTTTGCTTTAACTCCTCGGCTAAGAGCATTTTCTAGATCCGTAATTTTCGAGATCAGTAGCGTTTCAATGGTATTTTTACGAGGTACACACGGGCTCAAAAACCTACTTACTTCAGTGAGTACGATGAACGATGAACGTCTTGGCAATATGGAGGTACCACGGGGTAACCGTTTATCTCCTTCAACTGATGTGGGCAGCGGGCGTTGGAGTTTATTGAGGTATGGTTCCTCATTTTGAAGCACTAAGCTTGATCGCGTTGGGTTATTGGTTCCTGGGGATACTTCAGTGAGTACACCCGCTTCAAGTCCATAAGGTTCTTAGGTTACATGTTACTTAGTGATTTTTATTAAAATATTTTTCGTTAATCCATTTATGCGCGTCAAGATTTTTCTGATACGAAAAAGAATTGGATTTTTAAAAGTACTGTTTTTTGTAAAGTACTTTTTAAACAGGTCATTTAATTTAAACCCCCCCCCCCCTTTACTGCGGTTCTTGACTATACTGCTCGCGTTTTGCATTTCGTTTAAAGTATCAGTAATAACGGATTTTTTTTTAGTGTACTACAACAGTTCAGTACTATAATTTATTTCAAATATTTTTTAACAATAAAAATTCATAAAAAAGTATGACCATGAAATAACGGGTATATTCTATTTTTTCTTATGATCAGTCCGTCCCTGATATGTTTGAAAATCAATTCAGATAAAAGAATTATCTTTTTATAAATATTCGAATTTAAGTAAGCTGGCTCGTTGGTCTAGGGGTATGATTTTCGCTTAGGGTGCGAGAGGTCCCGGGTTCAAATCCCGGACGAGCCCAATTTTTTTTACATTTTAAAATATTCGTTTAGTTTTGATTTTTTATTAACCAAGATGATACATTTCACGAATCCATGTAATATTACTACGCTTGTAATGCTTTTTATTTTTATATTTAAATTGTTTGTTTTTTGCGCTTTCTTGATTAGTAGGATAATTAACAATAGCTTTACGATAAGAATAAAGTATCTTCCAACCATCACTAGGCGTTACAACTTTATTTTTTGAATTATGTTTAACCTTATTCTTCGGTTTGTAATTTACATTGAGTCTCCAGGAGCTATCTATGTTGACCACAGATCGATTCGTAAATACTTTGTAAACAATTTGAGGGGGAAAGGTATCTCCGGCAAAGCGAAATATTAAAGTATTGCCTTTAGTTTTTTCAAATAATTGGGACTCGATCGAGTTCACTCGTTTCAACAATTTGATAGGATCAGTCTTCAATAAATCGTAGAGGGTTTCCATAAGTTGATAAAAAATCTTTCTTCTCAGAAAGGTTCTAAAGTTTCGTTGTATAGTACTGGCAGCTGCATTACTCAACTGATTTATAGTAAATTTTCTTAACACAATGTTATTGACTGAAAGTTGATTTTCACAATTATTGATTGTTACATTTGACGTATTTCTAAGTTGACAAATCTCCTTCAGCACTTGGTCGTTAAAACATGAATGTACCTTTTTTCGTTTGTATTTAAACCAGCAATTTTGAATCACAAGTGCAGCGGTTTGCTGTTTCCCATTTATCCCAGAATTTGTACGAGGGATACATTCTCCATCACCTAAGAATGCACTGTGATCGTCGTTTAAAACTGAAAATATTGAATCTTCTTCTTTTATAGAAATATTCCAAAATGCTGAAATTAACTCGTTGGTTGTGGGTAACGAAACCATTTTGAAGTTAATCTATTATTTCTAAAATCCATTGTTTTGATTATTTGAATTACAGGCCTTCTTCGTTTTTAATTTATTTTCCATATTAATTATTATGAGCTGACATTACCATCACCACTTACGGGTGATTCGCCCCTTTGTGGGAGGGTCATTTCCCAATAATTATTGAGCAATTTTCTCTGTCCACCTTTCTTATCTACCTGCAGATAACAGGTCTATACCTGTAGATAAGAAATAAATACATAATCGATAACTACCATGCCTACCACCACTTTTATGAACTTGAATGTCTGATGTGTACATTGAATAGTAAGGTTATGGTCAGTTATTAAAATTTTATTACGAAAACATGAATGAAAAACCAATCAAATTGTAGTGAAAGATAGTAAATTTTTTTGAATTGTTCAAGAAATTAGTCGATTATTTGTTGACAACATAGGTAAGCGGATATTTCAGGAGAAATTTTAAATATGACGTGGCTTTTCACAGGTTAAAGAATTTTAACAAGCATATTTAAGTATTTGACATCGAAATTGTAAATAAGTTTTTAATGTGATAACAGTAATGGAACGAAAAAAACGTGAAAATAAAGTTTTAAAACATAACATAAAAATGGAAAATGGTGATTTTACATATTCACACATGGGATCAAACATTAAAGGAGACGAATGGAACATTGCATTATTATTTTTTCTGTACACTTTACAAGGCATTCCATTAGGATTAAGTGCAGCTATACCCATGATTTTACAAAATCGTGGTGTTAGTTATAAGCAACAAGTAAGTTACACTTTCGAGTTACCTATTTTTTATTACGTTGACTGATTTTATTGCAGGCCGAATTTAGTTTTGTAAATTGGCCATTTAGTTTGAAGCTTTGCTGGGCACCCATAGTTGACTGTATATTTTTGTCAAGATTTGGTCGAAGGAAAACTTGGTTGATTCCTACTCAGTATTTAATTGGAGGTTTTATGTTGTTATTAAGTTATTACGTAGATATCTGGCTCGGTCATGATGGTGAACCAAATATCGAAGTTCTTACAGTTTTATTTTTTGCTTTAAATTTTTTGGCTGCAACACAAGATGTAGCGGTGGACGGTTGGGCTTTAACTATGCTTAAGAAAAATAACGTTGGACATGCTTCGACATGCAATAGTGTAGGTCAAACTGCTGGTTTCTTTTTAAGTTATGTTTTATTTATGGCGCTGGAATCTTCTACTTTTTGTAACAATTATCTTCGAGTCATTCCACAAGAGACAGGTAGGTGTTTATTTTTGACTTTTTAACGAAATTTGCTCAATTTCTTTATTTTAGGTTTGGTAACACTATCTGGTTTTTTGTACTTTTGGGGCTGGGTCTTTGTGGTCACCACAAGTTTTGTCGCAATAATAAAAAAAGAACATGATTATCAAAGACTCGATCAAGATACTCGTGTTTCCCAAGGTGCAATTGAAAATGTTAAAAATGCATATTTTCAACTATGGAGAATATTGCAACTCAAACCTATTCGTACCTTAGTGGTAATTCTTTTTACGTGTAAGGTTCGTAATTTAAAATAAAATGCAAGACCCTATCACAAAATTGCCAAATTTTAGATTGGATTTGCTGCAACTGATAGTGTCATGTCTTTAAAACTGGTAGAAACCGGTATTCCTAAAGAACAGTTGGGACTTATGGCTGTGCCTTTAATTCCATTGCAAATAGCATTACCTCTTGTTATATCGAAGTATACTACTGGTGAGTTAAATTTTTTATTACGTATTAGGAACTTGAATAAGTCCTGTAAACTGTCTCTGTTTCTCCCGATTTGGAGGGCATTGTGTGAAACGGGAGCAGCGTACAGCATGATGGAATGCACTACCGTTGAGAGCACTATCGATGGTGGTTGTCGACGCCTCTCCTTTACCGCCGTCTCTCTGATGTGCTGGGCAAAGTTGAGGTGCTTGTCTAGTCTCACTCTCAGCACCAGCACGGACTTTCCATTTATATGGATGCAGATTCTTGAATTCCCGATCGCTAGTTACGAGCGTCAGGTCGTCGGCAAATCCTATCAGCGTTGCTCCATCTGGTACGCCTACGGCGTCGTACATCAAGTTCCACAGGGATGGACCGAGAACTGATCCCTGCGGTACGCCGCTTGTCGCCTTCATTGTGTCGTTGTTTTCGTTTCTTCCTAGGATTATTGTTCTCTGGCTCAGGGAACTGACCATGATGTTAGTTGTGCGGATTAACCTCCATGTCTCGGAGAGCCTGATTTTTTTTATCATCTAAAAAGAATTTAGCGATCGCGAAACTGGGGTTCTAAGAGAGCTCTTGGTGATGCTAAAAGAACATAAACACCTCTTTCAACTTATGCAATCTATCTCCATAACTTTTAATGTATCAGTCGATTTCTTTGTTATTTTCCATGCTTCTGCTCCGTATGTAGGTACTTATGCTTTCCACAATGGTTTTATACGTTCATATCTTTATTTTATTTTGTATTTGCGCACTTGTTTATTACATATTGCATATCTTCTCGTAGCTATTCTGCTGTTGATTTCTTCTTCAGTAAAACCACTAAGACTGCTTTTTTTTATTAAATTATCTTTTATTAAATTTTATTTTAAATTTAAAATGAGTTATTTGTTTTATAAATTATTATTTTGTTTTATGAATTTTAATTACCGAATTTTTTTAAATTGGGTAATTGCGGCATTGCGGTTTAATAATTTTGTCAAAACAAGATTTTAAAAACTTGGTATAATTTTTAGTTTTATTTTTTATTTTTAAGTAATTAATGAAAAGTAATAAATTATTTTAGGCCCTCGACCTCTTGACGTTTTTGTGAAGACCATACCCTACAGGTTATTATTTGGTTTTGTTGCTGCATTTTTGGTGTGGATAACTCCAATGTGGGTACCAAATCCTAAAGAAGGATTACCCTATTCTTACTACTTGATGCTTTTAGTGTGTTATGCAGTTCACCAAGTAAGTTATATTTATTTAGGTTTTTTTTAATAATAAATATTGACTAACGAATTTTTAGATTTGTGTGTACAGCATGTTCGTGACAGTAATGGCATTTTTTGCACATATAAGTGACCCAGTGGTGGGTGGCACTTACATGACTTTGCTAAATACACTCACCAATTTAGGTGGTAATTGGCCAGCTACTTTGTCTCTTTGGCTTGTGGATCCGTTAACTATAAAAGAGTGCAGTTCGAATTCTAGTAATGTTTGCTCTAATTTAGCTGAACAAGATGTTAGTAAAATTCAATCTTGGTTTTCAATTTTATAATTGCGTATTTTTAGTTATGTGCACAAGAAGGTGGAAAGTGTATCACTTGGATTGATGGATACTACGTTGAAACAATAATTTGTGCTGTGATTGGATTTCTTTGGATACTGTGGGGTCGTAAAAAAATTCGTGCTCTACAATCTCTTGATAATAACGCTTGGAAAATATCAAAAAGGACAAGATAGTTTTAAATTGTTATTGCAAGTTGATTAATTTATTTTCTTTTAACGAAGAGTGATTGAGATTTAAATGTGTATGTATACATTGTTGAAATTATATGTTTATAATTTATAATATATGTTATGTTTATATTTTTAACAGTAGGAAATTTCTAAAAGTAAATACAACTAGATGAATTTTTAATATTTATTTGTAACATTCAGAGCCAGCTTAATGTTGGCTCTAATATGAGGAAAATTGCATTACAAATCAAAATGCAAAGTATACAGTCTCGATTATATATTTTACTTTAATTATTACGTAATTGTTATTTAACTCTTAGTTATATTAATTTCCATACCTTGATTATATTTGATAAACATTTTAATTTCCATCATAGGTTGGTAATATTTTTAAGTAATAAATATTGAAATGATGTTTTATATTTTTTTGGGATAAAAAATATCACAGTTAACTTGAATCTTATGAAGTGTGTGATTATAATTATTATTATATTTTTTCCTCTATAATTTAATGAATATAATCGAGACTACTGCAGCAATCAAACATTAGGAATAAATTTTGTTATTTAAATACTTACGTCAATAATGCAGATTAATTTAAATTGTAAAAAAATAATAAAATAGAAATACATATTTTGGAATTTGTGTAATTCCTTTTTTATTTTAGTTATTTTATTGCTAGACTGCACATGGGTCAACGAATAAAAACTGCTGCTTATGATTGGAAAACTTTGAGGTTTATTTAGATCTGGGTCCGTCAGTTTATTTGGCAAAATTTTTCCGGAGGTTGTGGTGTCCCTTGCCTTGTAGTGAGAAGTTTAGAGTAATACTTGGTAATTAATTATAATTAGAAATTAAGCTCCAAATACAATCTACGAATATCAACCCAAAAAATCAAGACCATGGCCTTTTTATCACTTTCAGTTCCTAGGTTGTGATGTTACATATGAAGAAAATAAAGATATAGGTAATAAAATCAGTAAATACCAAAGAATATATGGCACAATTAGAAGATCGTTAGGAAGAAAAACAAGAAAAGAAACGCAATTAAAGTTCTACAAAGTAATGGCTGCTCCAACCATACTATATGGCTCTGAAAACTGGATAGTAAGAAAAAAAGACTTCTAAAATATTCAAACAGTAGAAATGAAATTTCTAAGAGCAGTTAAAGGATGCACCAGAGAAGATGGAATTAGAAATGAGGACATAAGAGAAGAACTAAACATGTATTCAATTGTAGAAAAGACCCAGGAATATAAAGAAAACAGAATTCTAAAACAAGCACTTGAATACAGTTCTAGAGGAAGAAGAAGCGTTGGTAGACTGAGGAAACGTTGGTGAAGCCGGAACAGGCAAATGTGCCTAAACCTGGAAAGGCAGAAGAATTAGAAGTGAAGTTAAAACAGCTTTGCTTGCTTCAAAACTAGAAGTCTATTAGGTTAGTAGCTTTGCATAATTGAGTTGGTTTTATTGTTTGCTTTTCAACCTCACTATCTAGGTTTAGGTCACCTAGACCGAACCTTTCAAGTTCATGACTAATTCTATTACAATGCAATATTTTTACTATATACGCAGTTTTGGCATTTTGGTGATAGCTTTGGTTTCCTAGGAAGCGGTGACCATCATGTAACGGCCATAATACATTATTTATAAAAAATATTAATTGCGCAGAATTGAATCTTCTATAGTTTGGTTTATCATTTTAATTCAAAAAATTTTCATGTTAAAAACAATATTAGTAAAATAAACAAACTAAACAAAATATTATAATTATTACAAAAAATTATTACAAAATTATTACAAAAAATACATAGAAAAATAATATTTAAAAAACAATAATTTACATTTAACAGGTTTGGACTTAGATGACCAAGAATTTTGAAAAAACTGCGTTATAAAAATATGATAAAAATTTTTTGTAATATGATATAAAAGCTCCTATGGTTTAGCCACTTCTGAACGGCCGCATCGTGTGATTGAGAAGGAATATAATGTTAGGCTTGATTTTTATTTTGTAAATTATAGTTGAGACAGGGGTCAGTAATAAACAATAAAATAGTCCGACGTTTCGAGTCTTTATTTACCCATTATCAAGGCTATATAAGGGATAAACGGGGGTAAGAAGACCACCATATTCCAAAAATTGCGTTTTTTTTTTAACCATACAATGTCTCTTCCCTTTATAAAAATTGTTAAAAAAAATTTGTTTTAAAGGGATGAGGCCGTATCCAGGATTTAATTTCGGAGGGGGAACTCGTAAAAAGTAAAATTTTCGGAGATTCCCCTTCCGGGAATTTTTATTATTACAAATGTCCGAAATGTCCAAAAGAAAAAATTCTTTCAAATTAAAAAAACGCCCCACGTTGGGCGCCAATTAAAGTTATAGTGGTATTCTCTAAAAAAAATATTGAAAGAAGCCTTTACTATCTCTTTTTTTTTCTTAGTTTACCTCGGCCAGCTTTTCAATGGTCGGCAGCATTGAGCTCTACTCAAGAGTTGGTTCCTATGGCAGTTACGGTGACAATTAAAGTTTTCCTATTTACAGAAAAGTCCCTGTGTCGTTTTTTAGTTGTTTTTTAGTTTTTTTTAGTTGTCCAAAAATTTTTTTATAATAAAAGTTATTGTCCAAACGATTAATACTTTCAAAAATTGTAAATAATCCAAAATCCAATGTAAAATAAATGTAAAATTTTATTACTTCTTAAAAAGGATCGAAGTTTCAATTTACTACTATCAATTCTTCGGCTTATCAATTTTGCACATTCGTTCCTACGAATGTAATTTTTAATTTTCCAATTTTAACTACAATCAAAATTGACTTTTAACTATTGCTTTTCCAAATCAATCAAACCAATCAATCCACTACCGCTCGGTAGCAACTTATAAAAAATAATCCAAATATCAAAAAATATACTTCCAAAAAAAGGCGCAATAATGCATTCGCATAAAATTACTTTATTTAATCTAATAAATCCAATATTTACTCACAACTTCAAAAAAATATCACAAATCTTAAAATTCAGCGGGCATACAAAATTTCGCACCCGCTGTCGGCCATAGTTGGCTAAAAAAGCCATTATCTCTATTTTTTCTCCCCACTCTGTACTTTTCCAATTTAAACATTCAAAAATAAAATTTTAACAATTTAGCACAAGGTGGGTCGAAATATTTTGTTACACGACAATATATATATGCATAATTGGTTGGTATCAAAGCCCAGCGCCGAATTTTTAAATAAATTTTGAATTTTAAAATAATATTTAAACTGCGCGCCTTCACTAGCCAATGATTTATAAATTTAATTTTACTATGTTGCCAAATGTTTTAGTAATTATATACCATATTGAAATCGATCATTGATAAAATGTCTGCGTCAGCTTTTACGTATCCACTATTCATTTTGATTTAATATTGAAGTTGACAAATAACAAAAGTTTCATCTTTTCGAGGTTAATTATTTACTTTAGATATTTGTTTCTTACCTTACCAACCCACGAAAAATAGAAGTGACAACATAGCTGTTTTTACTTAATACCGATTGCTTCAAACAACCTCCTCTCCAGTTAGGGTAGTGACGTCACTGCCCTTACAATTTTGAATTTGAATTTTAATTTTCTTATATTAATTGGACTCAAAAAAATTAAAAAAAAACTATAGCTCCAGTTTGATCTCTACTTTTAAATAAAAGAAAAATAAATAAACTCTCCCATTGCCGATGCGCATGATGGATAAACGAGATTCCTATTGTCAATACCAACATTTTATGTTTGTACATATTCGGTATCTACAGTATATAAGTCGTATGGTATATCGAACTTCATGTATCTTTTATTATTGTATCGTTTCACGTGTTAACTTAAATAAAACAACTGATCCAAGCAGCCCGTAGCCAGGATTTCATTTCGGAGGGGGCACTTATAAATAGTAAAATTTTCGGGGGGTCTCCTTACGGCAATTTTTATTACAAACAAATTTTTTCAATATTTTATTTTTCTAAATTTATTAAAATTTTTTTTTTGTAATATTAACTCAATATATTTATTATTTAATTTATTTTTATTTAAAAGAAACATTACATAAAAAGTTAGGTGACTCTTTCTTATTCGCAAAATTATTTATTATAATAACGAAATTAAAATTTATATTCCTATGAATATTCGTGAGCCTAGCGCCTTTCTTAACTTAAATAAGTTTTTATTCGTTTTAAACTAGAAAAGCTTATCTCGGCAGTTGATGTAGTCACTGGTAATATTGCAAATGTTTTTAATAAGTTTCTGACATTGGAAGAAGTTCTTCAGAACATTTGCCAATGTATCTTAATATGAATTCTTTCACAAATCGCTGATATTTAACCATTTTTGATTCCAGAAGTTGAATTCTTCTTCAAGAATTGCTGGAGATACCTACTCTCACTAGTGTACCTCCCCAGGGGGGTGGCACCGCCCCGGGCGGCATTTTGATTCTTTTTGTACAAACTAATTTTAAAAAAATGTTGTAAATCAACAGAATCGAAGAACAGTTCTATATTGAAAGAAAAAGGATTCAGAATTTTATGTCTGTACCTGCTCTACAAGAAGAAACAAAATTTTGGGAAAACTAGAAAGAGCGTCTTGAACTATTAATGTTTAATCAAAAGTATAGGTTGGAAAACTCTGTTCTCAATATTGTAATATTGTTAAGAATTTTTTTAACAATAGCCATCGGTGTCGCTAGTTGTGAACGGAGCTTTTCCAAATAAAAATTAATTAAAAATTATCTTCGTTCCACAATGAGTGATTCAAGATTGCGAAATCTAGTGATACTTTCAATAGAAAAACAACTAACGGATGTTATAAATTTTAATAATATCATTCGAGACTTTGCAAATAAAAAAGTAAGAAAAATAAATATATGGGGCGTTTCACGCCAAATGGGACACCATTTAGATTTTGCATCTTAAATCTACTTTCCATAAAAAATATCAAAAATTATTTTAAAACGGTATTACTAATAGATTTTCAAGTTTCAAAAATAAATAGTCATTTTTAACAATGTAGTATGTGTAGTTTAATTTTTTTTCTAATTATATTTCAAAAAGTGTCACTTTTTGACACTCAAAAGTGTGCGAAAAAGTACTACTTTTCCGCCCTAGTGCGGAAAAGTAATACTTTTCCGCACACTTGTGAAAGTGTGCGGGAAAGAAAGAAAAAGTTCTAATCTACTTTATTTATAATATACATTAACGGTTACATGTAGTTTGTTTTGCACATCCGAACACTCCGACATATCAGACATATTTTCTAGTATTCTAAAAACACAAATTGTATAACCATAAAAAAAAACGTGGTCACTTACCTGTTCACGTTGTAATGGCTACTATCTATGACCTACCTACTGTCTATAATGGGCTACCAACGGCAAAATACAAAAATTTTATAGTATAAACGCCTATTATCTTTTTTCTTGAGAAATGAGAAATGTTATTGATTCTCTTTGAAACATAATTAGAAAAAATATTGTTCGATACTCGTGGAAAACTACCTTTTCCATTCTCGGCTTCGGTTTACGATCTCCTCCTTGAATGGAAAAATGTTAGTTTTCCTAACTTGTATCGAAAATATCTATTTCAATTTTTTTTTGTAAAAAACTGTTACCAATTTAACAAATTTTAAGCCTAGTCCCATCGTGGGTAAATGATGGGATCTATGTTTTTTCGAATTTTTAATTTTTTTTTTAATTTTAAAATATTAAAATTTTTTTTTAAATTATTTTGTTTTAAAACGAATTTTTCATATATATATATTTATATATAGGAATTTCTACGGCTGGCGCCGCCTCTCCATTCCCAGTTTCCATCTCTGTCTATCCTGGCATAACTCCTCTTCCATATTTCTGGAAATCATCTCCCCATCTATATCATCTCTCCAGCTTCTCCTAGGCCGTCTTCTTTTTCTCCGTTCTGGCGGGATCCATTCCAATACTTTTCGTGGCCATCTATCTTCTCCCATTCTTTTTGTATGCCCGAACCATATAAGTTGTCTCCTTTCGATTTCTTCCGCTATATCAGTATCTATATTCATACTTCTTCTTATACATTCATTTTTTATTCTTTCCATTCTGGATCTTCTGTAACTTCTTCTCAAGCAGTCCATTTCTGTGGCCAGCAATTTTCGTCTATTTATTGAACTTAGATCCCACACCCTGTAGGATTTCGTTAAGATAAATTTTGAATAGAGTGGGTGATAGTGGACATCCCTGTCTCAATCCTTTGGTGGTTTGAAACATTTCTGTAACACTGTTTTCAACTTTTACCGCGGCATAGTTTTCTCTATAATATTCTTGAATAGCTCAAATTAGGGTTGGTCTTACGTTGAGCTTTTGTATTTATATCCATAGCTGTGATATTGGAACGCTGTCATATGCTTTCTCCATGTCAATAAGGGCTAGGTGTGTTTCTCGACCCCGTTGCACTCGTTTCTCAAGAACGATTTTTTAAAGTAAACAATTTGTCAACAGTTGATCTTCCGGCTCTAAAACCTGCTTGTTCTTCGGATTGATCATCTTTAATGTCTTTCTCCATCAAATTTCTAAGAATTCGTGCATATATTCTGCCTATTCTTGGAATAACCGCTATACCCCGATAATTATTTGGATCGTCTTTTGAACCTTTTTTATGTATGGTGGTTATATATGAAGTTTTCCATTTTTTTGGAATTTTCTCTCCATTCAGGCATCTTTCGTACAAAGATCTTAGCATTTCTATCAGCTTCTTTGGCCCATTTCTTAGAAATTCTGGATGTACTCCTCCTGGTCCTGGTGATTTCTTAAGCTTAGTAGCCGCTATTGCTTCTTCAACCCGTTCAATTTTCAGGTGTATTGCATCTACTTGTGTTACTTGTTTTTAGTTGTTGTATGAATGCTGATCGTTGTTCTTGTAGCAACTTTTGAATGTGTTGTGCCCATTCATGTTTTTTAATATCTCCCAGATTAATTCCTGATTTACTAGATATTTTTACGGATTTGATTGTCTTCCAAGTCTCCGAACTTCGAGTTCCGCCTATATATTGCTCTATATCATCGCATTTTTTTGTCCAGCTTAAGTTTTTCTTATTTATTGCGAGTTTTTTCACCTCTCTATTGGCTCGTTTATATTCCTCTTTAGATTCGATGCCATTCTTTTGAAGAAGTTTTTGATATAGTTGTTTCTTTTCTTTAATTTGTTGCTTAATATCTTCGTCTCACCAATAGGGTTTGTTTATCTTAGGATTTTGTGTTCCTAGCGATTCCTATGCAGATTGCAATATACAGGATGTTATATGCTCGTATTCCTCTTCTGTTGCCCGCTCCATTATTGTAAATTTTTCTTCTAATCTTCTGCCGAACAAGTATTTGGTATTTTTTATAAATTTGTTAATTAATTTTCATTTATTTATATTCAGTAATATAATACCGGAGAGAGATAAGATAAAATCCTCACAAACGCTGGGGCTTCAATACGATACCATCTGGTACACAGATGGATCTGGAGATAAGCACTGGAGTAGGGGTGCGAGGCAAGAGACCGGAGGATGCTTATAGCATTAATCTGGGAACCCTCGCTACGGTATTCCAGGCAGAAATAACTGCTATATTGGCCTATGCTGAGGTTTTGGTATGGAGAAACTACGTAAAATCCTACTTGTAGGATGTGTGGCGAGAAGGATGAAACCCCTCGCCACATATTATGCGAATGTCCGGCTTTGGCTGGGAGCAGGCTGCGTTACCTCGGGACTCTTTACCCAACAACCGAGGAGACAGTACAAACACCCTTCAACCGCGTACTCGACCTGGTCGAAGAAACGCAGTTGCTGGAGTAAAACTTGGAATGGGGGCACAATAATAGCTTGAGCTTCAGTGCAGTGGGGGTCATGAACCACTACCCGTAAATAATAATAATTGGGGGGGGGGGGCAAATTTTAAGACCAAATTTTCCGAAATTCAAATTTTTTTACTTTCAAAAAAAATTTTCCTTTGAACGCTTATCTTGTGCTTAGGAAAGTTGACTAGCTAGGCTAGTACTGGTATATGTAACAGGTACAAGTAACTTAACTAATGTAAAGCAGTCATTAGGGGTATAATAATTCTTTTAAGTATCTAGAATTGTTACTATTATTCTTTTTCTTGACATTCAAAAATGTCTTTTGTACTTGTGAATCAACAATGACAATCAATTAAACAATGAATTACTATAAGGTGGACCCTTAAAACTTTCAGCCATTGAATTTTAAGTTGAACAGTTAAGTAACTTCAAAGGTAATGTAACCCTTTGTGCCTAGATGTTTTTAACCTTCAAGGAGTTGGGTGCATGTGAAAATTTTATTTTGCAACGAGTCATTCGAAATGGAAACCAAAATATTTTAGAAATATTAATCATCGATAATTAAGGTAGGCTTCTAATAATTTATTTTATTTATTTATTTGATTGATATTAACCTCAAAATGTTTAGTTCATCGGAACTACCGCGAGAATCAAATTTTCACCGCCAAAACTAGGTGATACGTCAAGTTTACTATTTGCTCGTTTTATGAAAAGTTAGTCGACAAAAATTTAACTTAAAGTTATAAATATTATTTCGAAGGTTAAAAATGTCTCAAACCGCGAAGGACAATGATTCTTTCGAATCGGAAATGGAATTGATGTGCAATATTCAAACCACATCTGAAGACAACAACATGTCTTTTTACGAAGATCCACCTCTAGGATCTATCGATGAAAATTGCAGCATCGATGGTGTTTCTTTATTTGATGAAGAAACCAATCCGAGATGTACCTTGTTCAAGCAAAACATCGAGGAGTCGTTGGATTCTGGTTACATGACTGAAGTTTCAAGATCTGCTTTAGATGCCGAGTCTTTCACCTTTTCCTCCCCAGACATGGAAGAATTTATGGATTTGGAGGCTATAAATGCTGATCGTCAGGTAAAAAAGTTTCCTCTTGATTTTAAAAATCTACTAGATGAAGCTAATTTTACTACTCCCATTTTAAAAACTAATTTAAAACGCTCTATAAGTGAAATTGAAGCCATAGTAAAAAAAGTTGATATTGCGCCTCAACACTTCAAAAAGTTGAAGACACCAAACGATGAAGAAAAGCATATGGCCGTTGATGCTAAAAGCGAAAAACAAATTTATCAAGGTCTAGAGTTACCTTTTGATTTGATTGGGGATTATACTCAAGTATTTTCTTTACCAACAACCAGCGGGCGACATGCAGATTTAAAATCTATTTTGCCTGAAACCTTGCTGGATTTGATTCAAGGTAAATTTAAGGCTAGAATTCCTTCTTTTAAAATTATTGACTGTCGATATCCATACGAATATGAAGGAGGACACGTGGATGGGGCTGTTAATTTTTATATCAAAGATCAACTTGTAAACGAATTGATGGATAAAGATAGATTGAAAAATAAACCTCCTGGGGAAGTTTTAATTTTTCACTGCGAGTTTTCTAGTGAAAGGGGTCCAACTTTGTGTCGTGCTCTGCGCAATTTAGATAGGAATCTAAACACATATCCTGCTCTGCATTACCCCGAGATGTATGTGCTCGATGGAGGATACAAAAATTTCTTTAGTGTTTATCCAGAATTTTGTGTTCCTAAATCTTATTTGCCAATGCGTCATCCTTCGTTCCAGAAGGAGTATTGTGAAATTAAGCTGCATCTGAAGAATTCATCCATGGATTTGGAACGTAAATGTTCTGTAAAACGTTTACACTTTTAAATTAATTAATGCATGTTTGTATATTTTGTGCCATGATTTATATATAAGTACAAATGTTTTTATTTTTGTTATACAGAAGAATTGTTTTATTTTGAACTTGATGTTCTATATACTTAGCTAAATGAAATGTTTTAAAATTTTATATTTTACAAGCATGACTATTTAATCCTGGTAAGATAAATATTTTGCAATAGAAACTTATGTTTCAGTATTATTTTGTAAATTTCTTTCTGACTTTAATTTACAAAGTATTTTCGTATGCTAGATTTTAGTTGTATGTTTTAAATTTTTAAAAAATTATCTGTGATTTTATTCCATAAATTTGTTCCTGTACTAAATAGTTTGTGATTATATAACACAAACAATTCTAATTGCTAGAATAGTTGGAAATTTTAAGAGGAGAAAATGTTTAATTTTATGTGTTCAATCTGTGTTTTTAATGTATGTTTATTTGGAAGGGAATCTTTGATTTAATGATTTCCAAGTTTTTTTATATTTAATGTATCTCAATATCTAGCTAACTTTTGTACGTTTTTTTATAATAAAACTGGATATACCTGGTATTTACAAATTTTATTTTCAAGTAAAAAAATTTATTTATTAGTACGTGGCTAAAACAGAATTTTCTTTATTGACAAGAAAATGTAAAATTAGTCAAAAACAAAACTAGTTGAGTTCACAGGAACTCGACTATGAACTAACTCAGATTTTTCCCAATATAACTAGAAAATGGTAAAAGATAACCAAAATATTTGGTGATAAAAAGTGATTTAAAATTAAATTAAACCCGAACAAAAAGCTTATTATTTTATAATTCTGTGGTTAAACTTTAGTTTTTTCAATTATATTTCTGATCACCCAACAAGCTGACACGGAATTCGAACTCAAGACTACTAACTTATTCATACTACTGCGCTGGGATTATTACACTTTAATTTTTTATTCGAAGGATAATCCGAGGTCTAAAAAAATATTTTTCAAGCTAATTTGCCTCAAATTGAGTCAGTGGCTACCTAAAGCTTTCGCCGCCCGGGGCGGTCTTAAAATCCCCCCCCCCCCTCTCCCCATAAATATTGTTGAATATAAATATTATAAAAAAATTTATTTATACAAAAAAAATTAAAAGCTAAGTTTTAATAAAAATTTAAAAAGTTATATATTTATTTTTCTTGTCTTCTTATTTGCAAAGTCTCGAATGATATCGTCAAAATTTATAACATCCGTTAGTTGTTTTTCTGTAGAAAGTATCGCTAGATTTCGCAATCTTGAATCACTCATTGATTCAAGATTGAATCGAAGATAATTTTTAATTAATTTTAATTTGGAAAAGCTCCGTTCACAACTAGAGACACCGATGGCTATTGTTAAAAATTTTTTTAATAATATTACTATGTTGGGAACAGAGTTTTCCAACCTATACTTTTGAATAAACATTAATAGTTCAAGAGGCCCTTTCTCGTTTTCCCAAAATTGTGCTTCGCTGTAGTCTGTAGTGCCCAATTTTAGTGGACGCTAAGCCTTCCTTGCCTTCTCATACGAGCCACCACTGCAACGAAACTGTTCTTTTTTACCGAGCTATAATACAAAAAGCAAAAGCAAGGTCTATGGTAAAAAAATCGCAAAAAATTAAGGAGTCAAAAAGAAATATTCGTAACATTACCGAAATAAGTGTAGAAATTAATTGTTATGAAAACTAAAATCAAACGAGCGCGGCACTGCGTTATTGCATCTGTGTGGGGGTGGCCATTTGCTATCTTGTTTCTTGCATATATGCAGTCTCAATAGAAAATTCATAATAAAGAAACCGATGTATTTTATTTAGTATAGATGATAATTTAAAAAATACGTCGTTTACCTTCTTTTGGCTGTCCAATGTATTGTGCCCAATTCACTAGCGTACTATGGGGGAGGGCGGACCTCCCCGGGCGGCATTTTGCTTCTTTTTGTACAAACATATTTTTATATGAAAAATATTTTTGTTCTTATTAAATAATATAAAAATGTTGTAATCAACAGAATCAATTGAAGGGGGGTAGGGGGAGGCAGATTTTAAGATCGCCTCGGGCGGCAAAAGCTTTAGCTTTATTTAGTAAAGACATTGGTTTAAAATATTATAATACGTTGGTTTGAAGGGGGCCACGACTTTCTCTTTATGACCGCTCTTGATATTATTATAATAAAATTAATAATTAATTAGTTTTATTTTTTTTTAATTTTAATTTTTAAATAAATAATAAAATATAAACAATAAAAGAAATCTTTCAAAAAATAAAAAATAATTCTACTAATTAGTTTTCTGGTTTTCTATATTCTAAACCCCAAAATTAGTCGTGGAGCTGGTATTTTAAATTATTAACTTGTGAAATATTTTAAATTCAATAGTTTTTAACTGAACAAGTTAACTAAACAATAATATTTATTAATATTTTTATTAAGCTTTCAGCGAAGTTTATCGCTTTCATCAAAATATTTATTCATACAATGTTTATATGGAAACCAAATTATATCGTATTTTCATCTGAACAATCAATCTAACTAATGAGTTTCCGTCAAGGTAGGATAAACTCAGGCCCGTAGCCAGGATTTCATTTCGGAGGGGCACTTGTAAAAAGTAAAATTTTCGGGGGTTCCCCTTCCGAGAATTTTTATTACAAACAAATTTTTAAATATTTTATTTTTCTAAATTTATTAAATTTTTTTTGTAAAATTAACTCTTTATTTATTTATTATTTAATTTATTTTTATGTAAAAGAAACATTACATAAAAATTTAAGCGCCTTCCTTATTCGTAAAATTATTTATTATAATAACGGAATCAAAATTTATATTCCTATGAATATTCATGAGCGCTAGACTGTTTAGCCATTCTTCGCCAGTAAATTTCTTAAATAAATTTTTATTCGTTTTAAACTAGAAAAACTTCTCTCCGCAGTTGCTGTAGTCACTGGTGATATTGCAAATATTTTTAATACGGTTCTGACATTGGAAAAAAATTCTTCAGAACATTTTGTTCTGTGTATGTATCTAAAGAATTCTTTGAGAAATCGTTCACATTTAACTATTTTTGTTTCCAGAAATCGAATTCTTCAAGAATTGAATACCTCCTCTTTAAAATACACCTATTTTACTTTCGAAATTCAAATTCTTTACCCCGCTGGGTACGGGCCTGAATAAACTTAACACCATAAGGGTAGTACTCATAAATATATAGATTCTGTATTGCAGCTCCCCGACTAGTAAGTAGTATTTGTATTGTATAAAGTGAAAACGAATTTAAGGTTTAGAATATAGAAAACTATTTGCGCGGATTTTTTTCTCATCAAAGGCTCTTTTGTGTTTATTTTATAGGTCGGGGATTTTTTAAAATTTTTAATTTTATTATTAATTTTTAAATTAAAATATAAATTTCTATTATTTGTAAGAATTTTGAATCAAATGCTAACAACAATTTTTAATCTGCAACTTTAAATGCTTTCTGCGGCTAAACTAACAAAGATGGATATATGCTTTCGCGGACTTTTTTGTGAAAAATTAAATTTTTTACAGCATTGTTTTGGTAAGATTTACTCAACATTTCTTATATAAGGAATAACATCACTAGGTGATGTTATTGAAATGTTTCCTGCATCTAAACTATTGAAGATAATATGTTTTCATGGACTTTTTTGTAGAAAATTTAATTTCTTACAAAATACATCATAACAATTCTTCGGTGTTAAATAAGTCAATAATTGACAAATTTTCTTTTTCAGGAATTTAAATCTATTCTGTATTCTCTTTAGATTGATATTACGAACTTTAGTGTAAAGATTTTAATTAGTATTATCAGCGCCGTAACTACAAAATTTGGGCCCGTGTTCAAAGTTCGTCATGGGGCCTCTTTCCTAAGCGCTAAAAAAATTTTTTGCACAATACAACAGTACTTATAATAATTATTATAAATAGGTACTATTTATATTTTACTATACGGTAAAATTATTTAAACAAAATTTTGAATTATAAGAAAATATTAAAAATTACAAATTATTTAAAATATTTTAATGACGTTTCTGAGCAGTTGTTTAAGGATGATATTATAAATTTTAAGACTTCTTTATGAAGTTATTGGATTTTATTTTAATCAACAATTTTTCATCATTTTTCAGTTCTACTGAAATAATTCCTATGTTTCTTGTTTTAACAATCTCAGTTCCAATACAAAAATTTTAAATCATTAAATAAAATTAAAGATTATATCTATAGTTTTTTTTCTACCCAACTTTTAAATTTGCAAAATTGTCGATTATTTTTGAAACGTCCAATTTTTTGCAACCTTATTTTCTATTGAAATAAGAACAAGAGACAATAATCTTACCTCGCCCACCGAATGACGAAGATTTTTGGATTTTATATAATCCTAGAAACACTGCTCGAAGGACAATAGTTGCGAAAAAATTGAGTCAGAAACGTCATTAGAATACTTTAAATTACTACTATTAGTAATACTTTTAATTAATACTTTTAGTTACAACTTCAGAGCTCAATATTCGAAAATTGGCAATAATATCAATTAAATTACGACTTCTTCTATCAATCTGAGCAATTATTATAACTAAAGTTTTGAAAAAAAAAACCATCACTTTAAACTTTGATTCGTTACTTTCAATTTGAAAATGATTATTTATCTCATCAAAAAATCGTTTTAATCTACCCATTCTTCTTTCCGAAAAATCATATTTTATTTGCCACCGGTTTACCAAATCAATAGCTATTGCTTTAATTAAAAAGAATTTTTGATTCCAGTACAATTAAAAATATGGTTACAAATGTTTCTAAATAATTTTTTAATGATTTTGCTTTACTAATGCCCGGTTTCATAAAACTCTTAACAAAGCATTAAGTAGATAATCTACCATTAAGTCCAAATTTGAGTTTCATAAAAGTCAGTTAACACTAATCTCTTGTTAAAATTTAATTGGCAAAATCTCGTCAGTAAAGTTCTTAATAAGAGATTATTTCTAACCTAAAATTTAAACTATTTACAAAGTGACAGTTGTTTATAATTATGTAAGTTTGGTAAGTAACTAATGATGTTACTAAAAATCTTAATGAAAGATCTAGGGACATTTCATTAGTTAATTTAACAAGATATATGCTTTATGAAACTGAAACCCACCAAAATTTAATGGCTTCTTAAAGTTAACAAACCATTAGTTAATCGGAGATTAAGGTATTCTTTATGAAACCGGACTTATGAAAACTATGGAAAAACCTTAAAAAATATGCACAAAAGAATTTTAAAATTTCAGGTAAGTATTTTCAAAGAGATAAGGCGGTACCGAAGTTAGGTAATTATATCGGATTCAGGGTACTTACATTGTTGCATTCTATCGAAAAATGTCATAATTTATTTAACAATTCTGTCATATTGTATTCTTGTATTGAAAATCTATTGTTATAATCTTTTTTGTTTCTACGAAAAATATTATATCCAAGAAATGTGTTTTATTTAATATTTTACCAAATTTATACTTTTTGACATCGGTCTTTGGGGGCCTCGTTTGTCGGGAGCCCGTGTTCCACCGAACACAGAACACTGGTGCTGAGTATTATATAAATTTGGTCTAAAGGTTTTTGATTTAAGCCTTTTTTCAGGTGCGAAGACCTGAAAATTATTATAATAAATTTAGAAGTACATTTAAATAGTTTTTGAACAATTTTATGTAAGTTATGAATTAAATTATTTTTCAATTTCATGTAACATGTAAAAATTAATTTTAAAAAAAATATTATCACATGTTAATAACCTCAACCATTTTATCAATTATCATATCCGTTATATTAACAATATAACTAATTAATACGCAGGTCTGTCCTGTATATTTCACTAAGTTCATACACATGAAATCTTGAAATTGGGGTAATCTACAACTTTTGTAATTTTTAATTACAACTATTTGGTTTTTTATTTGGTTTAGTTTTCCGGTTTAGAATTTTTCAAAATAATTTTATTTATTCATTTTGGCTTCAAGTAGGTATAATTTTTGTTTTTATAAAAGTCAAATAAATTTGACTTTTAATCAAGTTTGAATTTTGAATTTAATAGCATAACTTTTCAACCATTTCACTAATTTTTCCAGGTTTGCCTGACGAGATTCCGAAAATCGAAACATACGGTTATATAACAGGGTGCCGCAAACTATATCATTCATTTAAATAGTTTTTGAACAATTTTATGTAAGTTATGAATTAAATTATTGTTCAATTTCATGTAACATGTAAAAATTAATTTAAAAAAAATATATAATAAATTTATGAGATGAATTAGACCACTTAACATAAATAAGTCTAACTTAATTTATTTAACCTAAATGAAAGTTATTATTCAAACTAAATTTTGCATGTATTTATTTCGCGAAAATAATTTTTGAATTTTGAATAGTAGTGTATTTGAACTATTTTGTGATCGGTTGAACTTCTTAGTGGGAACACTTGAACTAATATGTAAAATTAAGGAAGCTCGCACACTAAATATTTATTTAACATTAATAGCTACTTTAAAAGTTTGTACATAAAATATAATTATGTTTTTAATTCAAAAAATATAAAATAATTTAAACTCAAAAGCATCAATATTTATAATCTACTAGTCACATCCATTTTTCTTTTATCTACAATATAATTTGATTGTTTTACTTTAAATAAAATTATTATTGTACAAATTCTTCATCATCAATTATTCCTCTTCTATCGCTGTTGGAATTTTTTCTTTGAGTGATTAAAGCCTTAATATTCATTTTAGTAGTAGCACCCCAATTTTCTTTAACAGCTTCAGATGAGGTCATTAACATGGAATACGTGGATATGTTGTTTCCTTCTTTACTGTTATGAATTCCATAGAGGAAATAAACCAGCATTCCTATTCGAATAAACATAGTTATTATTTATTATCTTCGCATCAACAAGCGTTAAATTTTTTACTAACCAAAAATCATCCACACAAAAAATCGTAACCAAGTCAGAACGTTTAAATGAACCATAAACTCTATATTGCAAAATATGCTCAAGGCAGGTATAAATGGTACCATGGGTACCTGAAATCGTAAGGTAGTAGTATTTTGATAATGTGCAACCATTACTAATACACCTGAAAATAAAATCAATTAATGAGAGTTTTTTTTATAAAGTAACGTCGAAATTACATCCACCCATAATTAAAATAAAAAACGAAGCAAGTAAAATGGTCCACCATATACCATCTTTTAGGTCCTTAGACGAAATTTGCAATAGTATGCACAGTGCAGCACTGAAGCAAGTGTAAACGAAAACAGATGCAGTAACAACAGAGCCAGGTTCACAATTTCCGAAAAGAGGTCCAAGCCAACTATATTTTGGCCTTAAGGTTCCAGTTAGAGAGATTATTTCTGATCCTGGAGTGGTTACATCTGAAATGGATGCCGATCTTTCGGATAATGTTGTGGAGATGGCACGAGTTAATATTGTCGGTTCAGGTCTATATCGTAAAATTATTACAGAAGCACTTACGATAGTGTACGCCAAGAGAGTGCCTATTGACATAAACTCTACAAGTTTTTCTAAATCGAACAAAAGAGCAATTATTGCGCTAAAAACTCCAGAAATGACTAAATTTGTCAGTGGAACTTGAGTTTTTGCATTTACGTTTCCTAAAAAGCTAAAAAGAAGTCCGTCGGTGGCCATAGCATACATACATCGAGGCAGAGAGAATAAAGATCCAAATAAAGTGGTTGTCATACCACATATTGCTCCCAAAGATACTAAATATTTAACCCAATTTATTCCTATCATTCCGAAAGCTTCCGGCAGTGCAGCGTTGGGATTTATTTGGTAATATGGAACTAACAGTGTTAAAGCTGAACCGACCAGAACGTATCCAACAGTGACAATGGCCATGGATAGAATAGTAGCAATGGGAATGGAAAATGAAGGGTTTTTAGCTTCCTCCCCAGAAGTAGCAATACTATCAAAACCAATAAAAGCATAAAAACAAGTTGCAGCTCCTGCAATGACCCCCCCAAAACCGTAGGGTAAAAATCCTCCACGATCTGAAGACCAGTTTGCCGTATCAGCATAATAAAGTCCGATCACTATTACCAACAACATAACGCACAAATTCAGTACGGTCAGTACGCTGTTAACAATTGCAGAACCTTTCACTCCAATTCCCAACATGAAGGCATAAGTAATACACACAAAAAAAGCTAATATGTCAGGATATCGCCCTAAAAGCTGTTCGTGTAATTCGCCAGTTATTGAGATCGTTGTATTGCTAATGATTCCTCCAAACAAAGAGTCGACGTAACCACTCCAAGCTCTTGCAACGGAAGCAGCTCCTAAAATAACGAAATTAGTAAACTTCTTATTTTAAGTTGACGTTTTGTAACCTATCATGTGCTCCAGTAAAATGTTCCATCCAATAACGAACGCCCAAAATTCTCCGACACTAACGTAGGTATACACGTAAGCTGATCCCGCTTTGGGCACCCTAGTTCCAAATTCTGCATAACATAGAGCCGATAGCAGGGAGGCCATTCCAGCTAGTAAAAATGAAATAATTACTCCCGGCCCTGCAATATCTCTTACAACCGTTCCAGTTAAGACGTAGATTCCAGCACCGACCATGTGTCCCACTCCTGAAATACTTGTTAAGGTATTTTTTTTTGAAAAATTCGAAATCGAACAAACCCAATAGCGTTATATCAAAAGTATTTAGACATCGATTTAATGGAGTTTCCATTATATCTTTAGGAAGTTGCTTCGTTCGATTCATTTTGGTGCATATTCCGGACATAACATGCCCCAATATCATTTTCCTTGAACTTGGCATTTCTGAACGACAATAAAATCGATTAATTTTAATTATAATAGTTCGGCTTTAAAGATGAATAATTATGTAAAATAAGCAAGAGTTGAGATTAAAATTTACTAGGTATTAATGAGAAAAAATGTAAAATGGTGAATTAAAAAAATAATTAAATTTGTACTTACTTATTGTTAATGGAATGTAGTTGAAAAATGTTGAATCCTTGTGATTCTAAATTTGTGCAATATGTTTAAAATCTGAACGAAAAACCTTTTCTATGATGGTAAAATGATGGAAATGCGTAAAATGCGCACATGCCAGTGAAAATCGATCCAGTTTTGTAGGTACCTGTCAAGTGTTCCATTAAAATCGGGATGCTGATAATATGGTTTCCACTTTTAAAGTAATGACTGAATGGACTTTTCAAATAATTTAATAAATTAAACAATATTAATTAATTTACCAAGATTGAAATTACAAAAAAAAATTAAATTCCATATTTTTTTGTTTGTTTGTAACGTAAAAATAAAACACAATTAAAAAATCGATAAATATACTACTATATAAAAACATTTTTGCTAAGTTATTTAAATTTAATGTAAACAAATTTAATTCCGATTAACCAATATTTTTGTATCTCAATAAATAATATTTATTTTATTTTTTGGGTCTGCTAATAGTTGGTAAAATGAATTATATAAATAAAAATCTTTCATCATTGCATTTTTTTTTTATATCTGAGAATATATTATATTTCTGTTTTACACCTACGTAATTGCTTTTACTCTCCATCAGTCGAGAGCTTGCTGTGGTCACGTAAAATGTAGAATATAGAAATTCTACCGAAACTGTTCAATAAATTTAATATTTTTATGTGGGTAGATTATTGAATTTGTTTGGATTTAGGTAGGATGCGCAAACAAATTTTAGTTATATATTTTTTTTAAATTGTACTCCATTTTTTTTTATTACAAATATTTCGCTGTTATTTTAATTAAATTTTAAAATACATATTTTTTACAATTTTTTCTTAAGCTTTCAGCAATGATATCTTGCTATCTTCAGATGTTTTATGAAAAACTTTAGCTTATAAAAAAAAATTCTCATTTTATTGTTAATTTAACCGGTTAATTTTTAAAATTCTAGGACAATTTAATAATATTAATTTAGTTCGTCTTGATGTCCTGATGGGTAACTTACACAACATATCCACGTGGTGAACTAAACACCGTACTAAAATACCAGATTCAAATTTATCTTATAATTAAATTCCATTATTAAGCAGAACAACACAGAATACAGAATTTAATTTTTAATTTTCTGTTAATAAGTAGTGGAAAACTTCCTAAGCGGTCGACCTAGTTAATAATTACTGCATATGAAATTTTGTAATGTAAATTCCCTTGATGGGCGGAATAAGCCGTTAGTTTCCACTTTAGGATTTAATTTTACAGTAAAATTACTAAATATGTTGTTTGAGCTTTTATTTGTCCAAGGTCTCGGTCGTACTAACCTTAATCGAAATAGAACTAATATTTTTACTATAGTTGTTATTACTAAAAACATTAATTATATTCAAAATATAATCTAAAAATCAGTTATGCAGACATTGCCTAATTTTCCTTTTAAGATACATAAATTATAAATTTTATGGGTTTATTACTTTTCTTGTAAAATCAATGAGGATTCGGAAAAATCAATAAAATTTTTGCCAAGCCATTCTTTTGGCCTCTTTTTGAAAACGGTAAATTTTTTATCTTCTACAAATATCGAAAATGTTTCATTGCTAAATACCTTCATTTGTTTGGATCCAATTTTCCTGAAAGAAATTCTAATGGAAATCCACCATTTATTATTAAATTGCTGGAGAACAGCGTAAACAGCATAATCTGAATTTTGCTTTTTCCTTTATTTTAACAAAAGTTGTTCATAACCATTTTAGATGAACAAATTTTAGAGACGTTAATTATTTTTACATCCGCTTAAAAGGTACATAGAAGATTATATCAGTGACTACTGCAATGCATATCGGTTTTTTGATTACATCTTTTTTTCTTTGCTGTATATTCAAAATAATACTATGCTAAATTTAAGCTGAATAAATTCTCTACAGATTTGGTCCGATAAATCTTTTATGTAGAAGGAATACTTTTTGAGCAAAAATTAAGTGTAATTTATTTCTATTTTAATAGTAATTTATGCCATGAGTTGGAAAAAAGGAAGAACATATTAGTTAGTCTTTTTTTTTGGGTATGAAATATTAAAGTTAAGTAAGTTTGAGATTATTTCATCTTCTTAGATTAATAACAACAACAAAGTTGAGGTATTTTGAAAATTGTCATTTAATAAAAATTTATTTATCTGGAATAATTTATCAGGAATTGTTTGGAAGTCATATTCAATACGCACACCTGTAAATGTGTCACATCTACTTATCTTTTCGTTATTTACAGTCATCGTGAGATTTAAATGAAAGAATGATTGATTATATTACAGAAAATAATTCGGGTATTTGAAATAATCGACAATTTCTAACGTTTTTATTTTATTATTGTTCTTTCTTTGATTTATTTTAATTTTCATCAAAATTCATTACATAAAACACAGATTATAGTGGTCTTATATTGAGAACTCTGTATTCCATAAAATTAGTGGGACAATGAAGGAATCCCATATCCTCCGGTGCGAATTACAGTGACATAAATGTATTTGTTCTGAAAGAGCGAAAGCTTCCTGTTTAATAAAATCTACTAAAGAATATATTGTGTTACAAAGTAATTTTTGACCGCCCCTGATACTTTTTGTAATTCTTGTGAATTAAAGTTTCGAGTTCGAGTTGATAATTTGAAATCGTAAGTTCGATCCTTGAACAAAGCATAACATTTTTTTAAATAAAAAATAATTTTAAAATCAAATCCTAGTATTTTTTGCTCGATTATATCACCGCAATATACACAAACGTTCGGTTTTCAAACATGTCACAATTAAAAAAAAAAAAAGTCACAAAGTGGTTCTATAATATCTTCTCGATGTTTTTGAATAAAAACGCTATTACCAACAGTTAAAATTTAAGTTTTGTTACAATTTATTAGAACCGGACTGATAATAATTTAGTTACTGGTCAACTTCTTTGAGTGGCCCCTGCATTCGCCCGGGAATTCTGTAAAAACTCACTACAAAAAGTTAAATTTTCAGTACATCAACTTAACAACTAAAAACGAGGTTACATTCTTAGTGTTTTTTTAACGCTTACGAAGCAATTTGAAAACTAAAACAAAGTACATAAATTATATTGATATACACTTGGGGGTCTGCAGTCTCCCCACTAATGATTATAAATAATTAGTTGAAAGTTACGTTTTCAGATCCCCCTGGCTGTAACAGTTACAAACGGCTTGCTTTCTCTAAATTTTCTTCTTCCATTCCATCGCATTGAAAAAATTTTATAGAACTAAAATTCTGAAATATTAATAAATATTTATATTATATTATATAGTATTGCTGGAAAGCCCGTCCGCAGACGGGCAGCTAGACGGTGGATCTCTATTTTAGCGGTATTAATTAAAAAATTCGTACGGCTAACCTATAAGATCGATCGGTTTACAATCTCTATTTTAATGATCTAAATAAAAACAACACTGTTTATTAAAATTGTCAATTTTAATTGTTCGTCCTCGCGTTGAAACGTCCCCGCGTTGCATGTAACTCAAGGTACATAACCCAATTACTAAATAAATCGTACTTATTAATTTAAATTTTTTTCATTTCTTAATTAAAAATCGATTATTTTAGCAAATAAAATCTTTACCACTGTCTAGTGCATTAGTACTTCTTTATATACAATATTTTTTGGGTACACTGCTTGTGAACCTTGAATCAATTTTCCTTGTTTTTATTAGATAATTCTGTTGTTAACCACGCCCCTCCAAAAAAATTTGCGAAAAATTTGATACACTGCAGCAGGAGTAAGCTGGGATTTTATATATTTCGATGTGCGTCGACTGCTAAGCCGAGATTCTCGGTTCGATCTCGAGCGGAGTAAAGATATTGAGGTATCTACCAAGAGAACCCTTTTGAAAAAGAAGTGGCCACTATGGCTGCACGTAGAGCAAAGGATTCTGAAAGAGATTTTATATAATTTTAATAAATATTGTAAGAAATTTATCAAAAATTACTATAACAAGCGAAAATGTTGAATTAGTTTCACAGTCATATATTCTTTTACTTTTTTATTATTTAAAATAAATTAAAATTAATAAAATTATTATATCTTAGTAAGTTATAATAAGTTCGCAACAGGGAAGAGTTCAAACATTCTTATGATCGTCTCTGTGCTTCGGAGAGCATGTAAAGTCATTGGATGATCAACTATTAAAAAACTGTTATAGGTTACAGGCATTACCAATTCCGGTTTAAACAACCGTGGGGTCTAAATACTGAAACCTTTCTCTCAGAGGAAGAGGCTAATTATCCTACAGGGGACAAAAATTGTTGATAAATAATAATATAATATTTAGGGGGATAGTTTTTGCCAAATAAAACAATTCTTAGAATTTACTAGTTTTGGTAGTGCACCATCTTCGGGATTTAATATCAAATAATAATTAATTTCTAGACAGCAATTGTTTTATTTGACAAGAATTCCGTATCCCCTAAATGTTATAATTAATATAATCTTGCATAAAGAGCACACAATATGCGTTATCACATACGTGGTTCAATATTTTTAATAAATCCCAAAATTAGCTATAAAATATAGTACTTTTTGAATTTCTAAAAATTTTGGGTCTAAAGTAAAAATGGAAAGGTTTAAAATATTTTTTTCTTTTTTAGGTTTAATAATACCCACGAAAATTTCGTACTCTAATTTTAAATAAATTAGATTTAAGAAAATATTATATTTAATAAGAAAATTTAGTTGTATTTCTTCTAAAACTACATAAATCAGTCGAATAATAAACTATTTTGGTTTAATATAATGTCTACTAATAGTAACATAGAATTACGGTAATCATGCTGGGTTGTGTTATGTAGAAAGCACAACAAAATTACTCATCCCCTTCAGAAAATAAATGAGATTCAGCGGGAGGTCCATTTGGAAAAGATTCGATAAGCAATTTTTTAGGATTAATCTGTAAAATAAATTATTAGGTTTTCGAGATATGTAATGTAAAAATATTTACCTTCTTCAACTTTACGTCTTCAAAATTGTAACCTTTATAAAAAGCAATCGTTTGTAGAGTTCGTAAAGATCGTAAGCGCTGATTTGGATCTATACAAAGTAACCTATTTAAAAGATCAAGAGAAGGTGTATCTAAATGCACTCCATCGTAATATTTGTAGCAGATCAAATTATCTTGGTTAGTTGCAATCGGAAACTGAAACAATAAAATAGAATAACTGTAAAATTGCGAATTCATTAATTTTTTATTCGTTAATATGATGGTTAAACTTTTGATTGCCACAAAGACTTGCCTAAAGATAAGGTTCTTAATTTTATGTACCTTTTCTTCGCGAGATATTGCATTAAATTTGATTGATGTTGAAAGGCAACGACCTCAAGATGCGAGAACTTAAATACATAATGTATGTAATTTTTTTTTAATTGTAGGAACCTCTGCTACTTTTTAAATTTAGGTATGGAAAAATACCAACTCATCTGACCTCATCTAACCCATCATCGTGAATAAAGATAAACGAGTTGAAGACGAAAAGCAAAATGAACAAATCTTCATACTGTTACTTTTTCGTTTTGGGCAGGTACATTATTTTCGTAGGTACAGAGCGGTTTTTAATTTTCAAATAAATTTTCAGCTCTGGTTATAAAAAGCCAACCAGACGCAGATCTACCTAACAGGTATTCCATTTTATAAAAGGATTTAAGAAAAAAAGAACACGAAGCTTCCAAGAGCTGATGTCGAGCTATGACCATGACTGACCGAAGATGTTAAAATTACAAGATACAAACACGTTTCTATTTATAGTTGCAAACTAGTGGTTGTTTATACAATTTTCTTCGATTCTACAACTACTTTTAAATTTTGCCTCCGGCCGTTTTAGGCTAAATATATACGTAAATAGCATTCAGCAGACAAGCTAATTGCCATTGCAATTTTATTTTTATATCCTATATACAAAAATGAGGATAACTGGATGGTAATAACCAGAAGATCAACATATTGCTTTACATACGCGATAACCAATAGTTAAAATTTATAGCTTTAGTTAAATAGTAAAAATAAAATTTAGTTAACTGTATAATCTGGTTAATATTTATCGAGGTATTTATAATTTTTTGTTGTTATGTAATTGATACCTTAAATAGAATATCCAAGTATAAAATTAAAATCAAATTTCGAACGCATATAATTATAATCTTCAGGTTTTATTCCTTTTCTACAACACTAAATTTAGCTAGCGACTATCGATAACTAATAAAAAATAAATTACAAATTGTAAAAAATTAATTGAACTGCATAACCAAGTAGTGGAACTCATTATCAATAAAATTAACAAAAAATACAAGATGCATTCCAATAACTGAAATTAATTCATCTTCGAGAAAATTATATGTGTATGTTTTTTCGAGAAGCCGTTGGCGCCTGCATTTCCCGTTTATCTTATCTGACGCCCATGGTAAATTCTTGAGCATTCATTTTTATCTACCTTGAAAGTTACATTTTACCATTATTATCAACAATAACGTTCTAAAATTGGCAAATATCTGTATATCCGGTATACATTACCAGATATGGAAGAAGAAATCGATATCTCGGGAAAAATTTCCATTACGTTATAAATGTAATATTATAAAAGATATAGGTAGGTCAACTTGAAATTTTTAGTGCCAAAATGCGATGCAATTTGCTTTAATTATCCATAAACATTGTTATTAAATATTATTATTCTAATAGATTCATATCACAACTTACAAAAAATTGAACTTTTCGCGTCGTAAAATCTAATCAAAGGAAATTGTTAAGTATCACATAACTTGGGGCCGAAAACCTCATATCTTACTTTACGATATTCTTTTACTAATAAGACATTGTAGACCATCAATAATAAAAAAGTGAACGATTTAATTACGTAGGTCTCTAGTTATTGCTTCTGTTTATTTAAATCTCTAATGAGCTTTCGTTGCATCAGAAAACTTGCCAACGAAAAAATCAAAAACTGCAAAACAGCAACGCAAAGCTGTATTTAAATTTCAAGATGATTTCTTGTCAATAGATAGAAATGGAATATGGTCAAAAATCTAAAAATAATTATCAAAAATCAATAAACTATCGAAAGATCTCAAAAATATTTTGCAAAATTTGGCAATAAATTAGACATTTCGTAACTAGCCCGAAAAGTACTCTATTTGGAAAGCTACATAACAACAAAATAAAGCAACCAATGCAAGAAATTCCTCCCATTAAAAAATCAGACTTCACATTTAGGTCAAGAACAATAAAAAAAAAAGCAGAAGTTTCTGCAAAACATCCTGTAAATGCTTACGAACTCTTTTGGGTAAATGTTCCAAGATTCCATTTTCTTCTTAAATCGTTGGATTTCTATTATCTCTCAATTTTGCTTGTAATTTTATAGGTTCTAATTCTATTTAATCTTATCTAGCCTTCGGCGCACTGTTGACCACCCTTAGCTTTTCACACTACTTCCAGATTATTAAATACAATTTTTTGATCACTTTGCTTCCCAAGTATCTGTATTGGATGATTCCATCATCGAATCTGAGATTTTCTCCTTCGAGCCTCGACTTCTGCGATGTATTCGGATTTATTTAAGTTTAATCGTTGGAGACCCCACTTTTCGTATTCCTAGATGAGTTTTGTAAGCATATACTTTTTGGAGTTCAACGTTCAATGTGGCCGTTGAACCAAGAGATGTGCAATACACTTGATTTTGAGAAGATAATACAGTCGTAATAAAGTTCTTATTTCGTCCTGTATTGATCCGGGTTCAGAAATATTAGCAGTCAAGATCCCAAGACAAAAATTTTCAAATTAATTAAATATTCGAGGTTGCAGTATAAATTATCAGCTTCAATTTAAAAGCAGGTGTGCATTTTCTAATTTAAAACGTGTAGAAGAAAACAATACACGATCAAAATAGTTGCAAAAAATCTGGTATCCAATCTTAAATCGTTAAAAAAAATTTAATGCAAACAACCTGAAATGAAGATTATTTTTATGTTTATTAATTTATTATGTATGTCATATATTATTACAAAGTTAGTCACGGTAGAACAACCTTTAATTATATATCCCAAAATGTCCAATAAAACTGGAACGAAACCGTTTCCTTTTTCTGTTCAACTCAAAATTATTTATTAATATTGCTTCGTCTATCTGTGGGGAAAAATCAAAAATTACATAAAGTTTTCTTTTATTGCCTAACCACAGGTGATTGATGAATTATGTCAAAACAGAGTTAAAAATATCCTGCGGTTGCTAAAAATAAATGCGTACTTTTCGAAGGTCGATAGGTCAAGTCAAAGAAGACCTAAGAACACAAAACAGGTTTAAACTAAAGATAGCAGAACAGGAATTCTTGACTTACGATACAATTTTGTTACGATTGTTGTTTAGCCATCACATTAATATAAAAACCACACCCACAAGTTGCCAAATCAAAGGACTTAATATATTTTGTACCGTTATTATAATAGAACATTAATTAAATTCTATTTGACTGTCCATCTTTTAAATTTAACTGTCGTAATTTCAAAAAATGCTCTCTAGATTTCTTTCAAGTCGGTGGGTGTATTTTAGTAAATTTTAATGGGCCATAGTTTAATTGCATAAAAATAACAATACAAAGGACTATAATTTTTCAGTCATTCAGCTGAAAAAAATTTGCATTTCCAAAAATATTTTTAAAATTAAAATTGCTTTATGAAAAATTTGTAATTAGTTTCAGTTTTCATAATAAAACTTGCAAAATATACGGGGTGTCCAAAAGTACATGACAGCGTTTAGAAAGGATTATGACCAAGTTTCGAGCAAAATAATATATAGTATTGTGCAATACCAAAATTCGATTAAAAGGTTATATTATTGCTTAATATTTAATACTATTTTTGATAATCATAGATCGAGAGGAAACTACAAATCGATAGTAAATAGCGGAAACAACAACCTCAACCTGTATTAATTTATGTATAATTTACGTTTTGTAAAAGTTAATTTTTATAATTTATTTTCATCAAGCACGAAACGTGCTCAATTTAATCTTGAACTGAAATATTCCTTCCATTTATCGTTTGTTTCCTTTCTGGTCCAAATTTATATGAAAATGTGGGGCAGATCATCTGGAAATTATAATCGAAATTTTTAATTTAATTTGTGTGCTTAGGAGCCTTGATCCTTCTACCACGTATAATATTTTATTATTATTTTCAAGCTAAGAAATTTTAATTTCAAATGTGGAATTTATGTTCAGTATCTTAGTCAGCGGTCACGGCGAGCCACTGCAGTAATCAGTAATAATTAATTAACTAATAATATTTTAATTAAATATAAAATGTCTTTGTTTTAAAATAATGTGACTAATAATGGTGTAATCGGCGAGTGTATTCAATGTTTTTGTTAATTAGTAAACAATTTCATGTTTATCAATCATTAGAAATCTATACGTATAAACCTTCAATCACAACAATAAAATTAATTTCTTGTGCATGTAATATAATAAATTTAGCATTCATCAAAATGTCAGATTAATATAATTTTTTCTGTATTTGTGCATCAATTTCTTATTTATATAAGGTGAAGGCTGTTCATGAATTAGCCAGCTCATTCTTCCTAGGTATCGGGCAATTATCACCATTTTTTACGATAAATAAAAATCGTTAGGCACTTTTCTTTATATTATTGTAAATCATTTTTATAACTGTGAATAATTGAATTGATATGTGATGGGAATTTTCATGGTTATACGTCTTTGTAAGAAGTAAGGAGTAAAAAATTGTAGAATTTATTATTTTATTGTGAAAGTTAATTTACAGCGTTATGCACATAGTGACATATAAATGTTGCAAAAAATCTGATGTAATTTAAAGAATTTAAGATTACATTATGAATATTATAAATCAATTTAGATTACCCGTTACAAAATTAAATAATAATAAAAATTGAAATTGAGAAATTGTTTTTATTTTTGCACTTTTTGCAAGGACTCCAAGTTGAGAATCAAGAATGTCGACGAATACCTATGCATTTGCAATTAACATCATATTAGCGATTAGGTGATTATTGAAGCAGATATTAATCTCGTCGGTTATTTAGTTATAAAGGTTGATGAACTTGGAAAATAAGATAAAATTACAGAAATAAAAAGAATCATATTGCAAAAAATTGTTTAGCGATTCCTTCCATTCATTACTAATCGAATTACATTTGTTTTAATTACTCACGTTTGATTGCTTTATTCACACTGAAATTATATCAAATTCCAGCTTATCCATTCATCAAACATTCAACATAAATTAGCTTATATTAATTAAACGCCAATTTCAAAAAAAACCTGCCAACTTATCGGCTTCTTATTGTTATATTGAGGACTCCCCTCCGCCCTATTTACTGCTTTTACCCTCTAAAAATCGAAAATCCCCAAAGCTTAAGAGGGTCAGCATTAAAATAAACTTTTATTTTTCTTTTTTTTAATTTTTCCACAGTAAAGTAAAAGAACTTAAAAGTAAGGGCATCATTGATTGATAATGCCGGAGAGTACGCAGTTCAATTCCAGGAGAAAGTACAACTTTATTGTACGTATACCACAGTCACAGAAGCAAGGTTCATTAATGTCAAGAAACCCGGATAAGCACATAAGAACATAAAAATCAGTTAATTATACTAAATTTGCAAAATAAAAAACCAACAAGAAAAAAATTAAGGCGCGGGTGAATCTTTGACTCTAAAACGCTGAGAATACGGTTAGTACTACGACAAAATTGTAAATTCACAATTTGTAGAGAATTAAATTTCCTACAAGAAAATAAGCAAAGCCATATATTTATCTCATATGGCTTAAACGTGAAAGGTATTCAAAGAATCATATTTTGATTTTAGTTGTTTATGCGCGACTTTGAATGCTTTTCACGCCTAAACTGGAAGATAAATATTGTCGTGAAACAAAATGTTTCGACCCACCCTGTGCTAAATTGTAAAAATTTGTTAATTTCATTTTTAAACGTTTAAATTAGAAAAGTACAGAATGGGAAAAAAAGATAGAGATAGAGGCTTTTTTGGCCAACTATGGCCGACAGCGGGTGCGAAAATTTGTATGCCCGCCGAATTTTGAGATTTTTGATATTTTCTAAGAATTGTGAGTAGTATTTTAATTTGATTTGATTTAAATAAATTAATTTGATGCGAATGCATTATTGCGTTATTTTGGAAGTATATTTTTTTGAGATTTGGATAATTTTGATGAGTTGTTACCGAGCGGTAGTGGATTGATTGGTTTTGCTGATTTGGAAAAGAAATAATTGCAAGTTATAAATTGGACCTGAATTGTTTTAAATTGAAATTGTAAAAATTATTGCATTCGTAGGAACGAATGGTCCTATTGATAAGCAGGCGATTTGGATAAGCGCAAAATCAAAAGTACGAGCCTAATAATATTTTACATTGAATTGTTAAATTTGATTTGTATGCGATTGGAGATATTAATTTGAATAACTGCCGTAACTGCCATAGCAACCGACTCTTGAGTAGAGCTCAACGCTGCCGATCATTGAAGAGCTAGCCGAGGTAAACTAAGAAAAAAAGATAGTAAAGGCTTCTTCCAATATTTTTTGGAGAATAATACCACTACAATATATTCTATTAATCAATTTTGTGTAGAAAATGTTTTCTGTACAATTTTGTTGTATTTTTTACTGTTTTCCCAGGGGGTTTTTATTTAAGGTTGGGCAGTATGTGTTTCTGCATGTTATAGAAATTTTTATCATTACAAATTTCGATTAAAATACGTTTAAAAATAAATAATTATAATTAAAGAGAAGAAAAATTAATAAATAAAAAATTTAATTATAAATCAACACTTTTTATAAATAAAAAAATTAATAAATCAAATAGTTTTATTCTAAACTAATAAAATTTGATATTGTTAACATAAATGAGGTTATAGTTTGTATACTAACTAAAAATATCTGACTTCTGTATATAAGACGGCTCATGCTATAGTTAAAAAAAACATAAAAAGTGCAATCAAAATTTATAAAATTAAAAATTAATAGAGAATTTTAAAAAATTAAGAAAAAGAGTTTTATACATCTCTTTGAAAACATCAAAATAACCTAAGATATGTAACTATTGATTAAATGTAAAATCAGTGCTTTAAAAGCACCTTCTTAATAATATCAAATTAACTAAAAGCGTAGCACGTCGATTCTGAATAAAATTATAGCCCACGCTTTTAGTCAATTTGATGTTTTTAAAGAAGTGCTTTTAAAAGTACCGATTTTAATAGCCCCACGTTGTAAGTCATTTTGATGACTAAAAAAGAAAAATAATTAAATCTAATAACCATAATATGTTGCTGGAAATACCCATAATAAATTGGCATTTTCTTGAAAAAACCCAATAGTTGGAGCAACTAAAGTACTTTACTGTTCAAAACAATACATTGTTGCCACGGAAAGTGATTGATATAAAGTGAACTTTTATATTTATTTCAGAAAAACTAAAATAATAACTATTATATCACTTACCAAAATTAGAAATTAAAATTTTCTAGTTAACGCATAACACAAAATTATCATATCAAAATTTTTAGAAAAACCAAAAAATGCACAAACACTTTTTAGAACTAAAATGTTTTAAGTTAAGACCAACATTTTATTGTTAAAAACAATTCTGTGCAAGAATACTGAAAAATAATGACTAAAAATTTAAAAGATTAGTGGAGATTACCCGAGATTACTTCAAGATTACAGATGAATATAAATGATTACACGATCTACTTAAGATTACTGGTACATAGTAGAGTACAAAGATTATTTGACTACCAAATGATTACAGCTGATTGATCCCATACAGCGGTATGGAATATTAAAGAACTAGCCCACCCTTGTATAAACATTTGTTCTCAATTTTATCTTTCCAGATTCCTGTTGTGCTTAACTTTCTCCATAGATACCATTAAATAAGTTGGTACTATTGTTTCAAATTATCATCAGAAAATATTGATACATTTTTGTTGCCAATTTAAAAAAAAATTGAAATGTTATGACGGGTCAGTGCGGCCTTTAGGCTGCACAACCTGGTCAATCGAGTTGTATTCCAATCGCGTTCCACATAATTAAATAACAGGATCCTTGTAAACAATCCCATTTCAACACTAGTCTGAGTTACTATAATAATAAAATGTATAGTAGCTTTTTTCGGTTATCATTCGTAAAAATTTGCGTAAGACGCAGCGCTGTACAAAGCACTCGGTGAGAGTAATTCAATTACTAATTACTCAAATAATTGATTAAAATATTTTAAATATCAAATACTTAAAGTTAATTTCAAAAGTTATAGAATTACCTTATTTAAGCCTTTAATTGAATTACTTTCAGCTCTGCGCAGTAGTGGTAGCTTATTAAATAGTTAATAATGTCGTTCTAAAAACACAAGTTGAATGTTTAATAGAGTCTCGATTCATTACAAAATTATATTTTCTGTATTTTTGCATAATTTAAATAACAATCAGTTGTCTTCAATTCTATTATTCTTTGAATCTTAAAAGCTAGCATTTAACGAAATGCCAACTTTTATTTTCAAAATCCATTCGCTCAAAAAAGATGACTTTCGTGTAATGTTTTAAATATAAAATTTTTGTAAATTTTATTACTTAGATTAAGTAAATTGGTAAATTACATTAAAATTGTCTTAAATTACGTCTTCCAAAAAATTATGTTTTTGATGACCTTTATTGAAGTTACAAAAAAATATTTTCACAATAAAAGTTGGTTTTTTGATTTTTAATTTTTTTTTAATAATTGTTTTAGCAAGGAAACATGTAAATCTATCTTGTAAATAATTGAAGTAGGTGAAGAAAATTTAACAACTTTGTAATCTGAAAATATTTCCAATTTTGTTAATTGTCCAAAAATCTCTGAGTTTTAGGAAGAGATTGAACCGAGGTAGAGTAAACCAAATACATTTTTTCGTCTAAAACCTAAATATAAACTTTATTTAGTGAAAGCATTTAAAAATCACACATAACTTTTTAAAATTTTAAATTAAATACAGGACGTAGCAGAGACTGTTCCATTGGCTCTGCTCTTGGATAATCCGCAACAATACAAAAAATTTTAAGCATAAAATATTGGCTACTATACTTTTATTAGAATATTTTCTACAATTTTCGTATCAGAAAAATTAAAATTGAAAATAATCTGACGAGAGATTCTCTGATTTAATTTTGAATGAACTTTCGGCCCAAAAAATAGTGCATGGGAATTTTTAAGTCGTTGAAATTAAGAAAACGTTGGAGTTTTCTTTTCTAGGCGATTTTGTTGTTTTGCTTCACTTTTGCCTCTTTGGTTTCTCGTAAAACTCGTAAAACATTTCAATGCTGTTGTTTAATATTTGGTATTGCTTTTAGTCAGACATCCCTAGTGTTAGAAAATTTCTATTTATTAGATAACAAACTTTATATCCCAGATGAGACAAACGAAATTTTTCATTGCTTCTGCCTGGTTTTATAATTTTATTAATAATGTTATTGTTTATTTTGGGAATTAATCCAAAAATTTCTTCTGGTGTAGAGAATTGATTGAATTATTGGATTATTATATAACGATTGAATTATTGGTTCTTAATCATAATATGCACCGAAAAGTTCATTTATCAAAAAGTAGAAATTCATATTGTGAGTTGATTTCGCTTTCAAGTGATTGTACTTATGAATTATTTGTGAATCATTGTAAATGATTGCATTTCTGTGAATCCAGGTGACAATATTATAGGAGTAATTCATAAACACACCATACCAAAATTATGACAATAGCATATTTTTGAACAAATTCATTAACATGGTTTCATAATATTTTTATGAAAATTAGCCTATAATTTATTTTTTAATGTCAAAAGAGTCGCTGTTTGCCTCGGAGCCGAAGGGCCGAGCTAAAAAAATGCCAAGAAGTTCAAAGATTCAAATTTAGAAATTAGGGTTGAATGAGACATCCACAAGCCATTGCTGTTAATTGAAAAATAGTTTACTTCCAAAAAAGTTTGGTACTTAATCAGCAGGTTTTTTGTTAATTATAAATATGAAATACTTTACAGTATTTTAATGGTACATAAATAAATGTATGCGATCATAATTAATTTTATAAATCTATCAACCTTCTTGAAGATTAAATTTCTACACTAAAAATGCAATTATATATAATTCCCAAAGTTCACTAACCCTTCTAATACATCATGCGTTAAAAGACTATTTAGCACCGAGTTATTATGTAATAAGAAATGAAATTATTTGTTAACACGCTGACAACAAACGATTTAATATTGAGCATGTTTTATTAAAAACATTTTTCGTAATTTATGCAAATAGCGAAAGCCCTTTTGCCAGGCAACATTGAAATTCTACTGGAGGTTCGCGTTCGGCAGCGAAAATTCTTTCTTAGTATACCTATGTAATGTATAGTCAAAGACTCATCAGAAAGATTATTTTGCATTTGGACGAAGGATACTGTCGATTATTTTAAATGAGAAATCAAGGAATTTCATTTTCAACTTAATTAACGCCAAGGATAAAAACTCGAATATATAAATGGATAAAGCAAAGGCTGATTTTGCACGCCACTGATTAGCAAACTGTTGCTAATGTTGGATAAAAGTTGCATGAATCTCGCCAATGCAACAGAAGCATTGACCGTGCAAGGTCACAAAAGCATCTTCACTTTTATGCCCTTACATAGCAGACACCGGAGATTCTAAACGCTTTTGCGAAGAAAATATATGTTCAAATTTGAAGTGGCTTTTGAAGTGGCCTGGCAAAACGGAGGAATAAGCGACTTTTCCAAAATACTGACGACATTTCAACAAGTCTTCCACTATTAGATTTATTGCATGTAAATAAGAATTAATTAGTATTCAAAGCCTCGACAACATCAATATTCAAAAACACATCCAAGATTTGCGTTCAGTGAAACATGAAATCGAGATACACATCCGATAGAAGAGCAACCAATTTGATTAACACAATCATGGTACATGTTAGTTTACAATTAAGAGAATTTGAATTCCGTTATTTTTTTGATATTAATCTTGTCTTTCTAACGAGCTTAGAACCGGAGTTACAGTTGTTGACCGTTTAAATTCTTCATATGCAGATATTTATCATCAGTCGACTTATTATTGGCGTCTGTCCAAAATATTTAATTATCTTAGATGTCCTGGTGATAAAAATGCTAATGACTCTAGTAAAATATCAATTCCTGAAGATTTAGAAGCAGAAGACAAAACTTTCTCAGGATTTTTTAAATTAAAAATTTTAAATTATTTAATTGTACCATGGTACCAATTGCGCAATATAACTTTTATGCGCGTATGTGGAAAATATAAATTGATGTTAATAAAAAGGAAAACTGTGGTTTTCCACTTAAGCAATTTGTATATTTTTCTCTGTAAACATTTACTCAATGAAGAACAAAAATGATGTTCATTAAGTCTATTGTTGTCTCGTCGCAATTTCCTCTGATTTTACGCAATAAAAATAATTATTCATGAAAAGTCAAGGTTACAAGAAGACGTAGTAATTACGAAAATTATCTTTATTGCAAATAAATCGACAAAAATGATTTAATTTACAGCTATTAAAACTAAACTTAAAAAATTATAACAACTTGGATGTTACGTGAATTAAATGCAATTATGCACTTCTTAATTTATTAAGCTCGACATATTATACCAACGTACAGCTTTCCTTTCCATAACCGATGTTTTACGATAAACATTAATAAAATTAATTTGTAATTGTTCATTCAAAATAAATAAAATTATAGAAAAACAAAAATTCTTCGCAGTTAATGTTTGAACTTCAGATGTTCAGACTACAAAGGCATCGCATCCACTCAGTACCGCATAAATCTTGCTCCGGTTTTCCTATTAATTGAAAAACTAATTTCGATTTTTGCTCTATTTTATTTTGAAAATTTCAGAATATTTAAATTCCCAAAACACAAATAATTTTCAAAAAAAAAAACACAAAATCTCAAAAATTTGTTTCATTTATTTGAACTCTAAATTTTGTAAGTTTTCTCCGCTTCAGCTATTACTAGGCATGTCGATCTCGTCCGTTTTTTCCTTTAAAAATTGATTAATTCAAAATATTCCTCAATTTCAAAACTTCCTTTTTTAAATTCAAATTTTCAATAATTTAAATTTAAAAACAGGAAAAATAAAAATAATAATTAATAAAAAATCTTTGAATTTTTTTGAAATAAAAAAATTACGTAATATGAAAAAATGATAAAACTTTAAAATTAAAATAAAATAATTGGGTTTTTGTTTAAATTTGAACTTACCTATATACTAATAATAATTTTCGATTTTATATTTTAAAAATGCATATGCCGTTATGTTAGTAAACATTATGACAAGCACAATGAAGATAGACGACAAGATAAATGACAACCGTTTTAAAAATTGGCATTGTATAATCTTTACTTTGTTAGATAACTGCAGTTTAAATTTATTGATCCAAACACATTTGGCTTTATGATCTACGGTCGTTAAAAATTGGTTTTTTGTGTGTAACTAAACAGTCATCGACATGGTCATCGACATAGAAGATTGCTTAAAATTTTTCTACACTAATATGTTGGCGCCAATTCGCTCCAGGTGTGATTGCTATTTGAAGATATGGAGGTTAAAATACGAACATTCCAGGTTCGAACACGGACTTTCTAATGCTTACCCCTCATTAAAAGCCATTTCTGTTAGTTATTCTTTAATGGGTACACATTTTTAAATAGATCGTCATAGAAGTGGTTTTTAAAATCAAAGACTTGGTAGTTTCGAAAAATATTATCTTGTACATTACTTGCTGTTTAATAATATTTACGAATTAAATTTATTTATTTTTTTTACTTTTGAAAACCCCACATAAATATTCATGTTTTGATAGTCGGGTTAGCACCCTACTAGAATAAATATTTAGAGCTCACAGAATCGACAAATTAATAATCGCCAAAAATAATAGAACCTAGTCCTAATGCAAGAAGAAGTTCAAGTTCCATAGATATTTTAAAACACCATAGCATAATAGCTATTTATGCAACAAAATACGTTACTGATGCATTACAAAATGTTACTTTCAATTAGTAGGTGTTAATCCTGTTTGCTAAATGACGTATAAGTTGAATAATAAATTTTGGAGTTGAAATACAAAAAGTTGCCAGTTTGCAAGAAAATTAAAAAAATGATAATTTTGCTGACGGCATATTTCATTAGGTTGGATAGAAGTTATTAAGAAAATAAAGGAGAACCCAGGAATCGGTCGCTAAATAGACTTTAAATTACGTTACATTGAGAATGAGTTAGGTTAGGTTTAGTTAGGTAGAGTATTGCAAAAGTTGAATTTGTTTCTTGTTTTTAATGTTTTCAGTTACATAAGATAAATAGGTACATGGTACATGTAAACTTGAGCTTTCATATTATAATTTTATAATTAATTAATAAACTGCACCTTGACTTTCGATAAGCGTATCCCACACAATCATTTGTGCATGTTTTAATTGTATAAAAAAATAAGGAAGGTGTAAAGCTATTATTGTAGAGAAATATAACATATTGTCATATTACTAACAGCGCTTTTTTAACGGAACAGTTATTCAAAATAAGGTATTACACGACCCTTAAGTTAATTTTTTTCAGCGTGCAAAATAGAAGCTTTCAATGCCTGAAAATGTATTAGCCATCTGCCATTAGGCAGTAACAGAATAGATTTGTATAATGTTATAAACAAAAAAAGTCTTATGTGGGTATATAATTATTTACTTTACAAATGCCAGTGTGCGATATTATTTATTATAATATTTTCTAGTACCTACCTATATAATATTTATTGTGAATTATAAAACAATAATTATTTGGTTACGATTTACCAATAAACAACTTAATTAATAAATAAAAACAGTGTAGGTCTGTAAAATGTGCCCCAAAACAAAGATGTCCAAAAATGTTCAAAATTAAATTAAAAAATTCTTTAAGTTGAATTCTTACCGTGCCAGGCACCATGGCACTGGTCCACTAGTCGCGCCTTGTTTAAATATCAGTAGATGTACAACAACAAAAAAATAGGATACTTTTCAAAAAGCTCAAAAGGCTTTGTTGAAAAAATTACTGATGTGATTTAGCAATCAAAGCAATATTTTCTATTAAAATGCTCAGCTATTCTACCTGTGTGGGGAGAGCAGCCTATTTTGGATGTTTTTAATCTAGGGCAAAAAACTTCTCTTCGAGACTCGTTTAGAATAATATTATGTTTACGTCCTTACAGCTTAAGCCCAAAAGCAGAAAAATTCATCGTCATGCAGGAGAAAAGTACGAAATACAGTTTTTTTGGAATCATGGAATCACTGCAATTTTTCCCGTGGTGTCTCCTTTCAGAAAAATATGCTTGCAATATTCTGCCAACCTAACCAACACTCAAAAAGCATTTTTTGAGTAGGATGCATGGTTTTACCGATTTATAGCAACAGTCGAAGCTACAGATTGCTGGATCTATCCATCGAGGTTTGGTGAGATATTTAGATGGATTGGAATACTATAAAATGATTTTGGTGTAAACGACATCAATCTCCTAATTTGACTCATGTCCCGTCGAGTTGGAGATTGTATAAAACTGTATCGTGTAGGTTCCCATTGTTACTTATTTAGAATAAATTTTTTATGGTTTGCTACTTTCTCCCAACATAAATGCTTGGTAAAGTATCAATAAAATATTTGTTAAATTGCTTTGTGTTGCATTTTTTTATGGTGGGCAGTATGACATGTTTTGCCGACACAAAAGATCTGCCGATATAAAATCATGCAGAATTACTTCGTTATGCATGTTCGATCAAAAAATATTTCAATTTTGATAATGACCACATTATAGAGAATACTGGCACGTTTTTGTAAGTTGAAATGCGTTTGACCAGTCGTTGATTTAGTAAAATATAACAAAAAAAAAGTTGTCTTAAAGCATTAAACAACCTGTTTAGTTGCATGATGTAGAATTCAGTGTGTCTGCCTTGCTACACAAATTACAAAAATATTGTAATGTGCTGAACTCTGAAGTATTACTACTAGCTAATAGAAAATTTTATTAATAAATACAATATACCGTTACTTCATGTTTAAATAAATTACAACTTTTTTTACAATCGTTTATAAACATTTGCATTTTTATCACACTTTTTGATGCAAAAAATTTATTGCAGCAATATATTATATAAAACTTATTATTTTTAATTGAGGCATGAGAAACACCGGTTCGCCTCCCGAAATTATAGCTTGGCTACGTTGTGCTAAAATAAAAAAGGCAATAAAAAGATATAAAGCTTCGACCTGTGAGTTTCAAAATGTAATCTTCATTCTGTCCCTAGGCATCCTGACATCCATCCCCACTACGAATTTCATACCCGTGTAAAACACTACTATGACAAAGCAATTGAAATAGGTCATTGAGCTCATTTAATCACAAATCGTTTTAGAATCACATGAAAACATGATACTCAAAGTTTCAGCTCATGGTTTTACAAATTCCTTCACTGGATGCTTGCTTAGATAGACCTTGCCAGTCTAGGACATATTTTATTATATAATCCAAGTGATTGTACTTGTATTGTACTTATGACAAATTTGGGCATTACCCTATCGACGGTTCCACTTGTGCTGAGGAATAAATTGGCAATAATAACCTGCTGAACCAGATTTTCCAAAAAGAATAAGGTGTTCGGACCAATTAACTCTTGATTAAATCAATGTCCAACATCAGAAATCAAACAAGATGGGTTATCCCAACCGTATCAATTCTTTCGCCTTCCGAAGATACAAAATATGAATTTAAAAGTTCAACATTTTTTTTATGAAATCTCATGATGAATAACCAAATTGTTTAGAAACAAAAACAATTGTTACATAAATTAATCGTAATTACAAAAAGCAATCAATTCAAAATTTCAGACCACTTCCGTCCAATTAAATTGTTTCTGAAAACAACTGATTCATCGCATCCAAAAATGCAATTCCAATATCAAGTACGAGGTCTTACTACTTAAAATTTGTTAGAAGTTTATTTATCAACAGATTAAATAATCACTACAAAATGTAGATATTAGCAATTCTCTTTTCGTGTAACTGTCAAAGATAAAAATTAATGCGAATGTTATGAACTTCCTGCTCCAGATACCACTTACTATTATGATGCTCAACGTAAAATTTTTGGCTATCTTAAATGTCAAACAAGTGCAAAAGATGAGAAAATTACATATTAAAAAAGAAAACAAAAGTTTTCTTATATAAGTTTTACATCAATAGAAACAGGATTTTTCGTAATTTGTTATTAATATTAATTGAATGAAATTAGATAATTAAGTCCATTAGAAGCTTTATGTAATTTATTAAATAAAATTTAGAAAAAAAGTAACTTAAAGAAAACTAGAACTTAGCCCGTTTTTTGAACGTTTTCCAATATTATCTTATAAGTTTACTGCGAGAGTCTCGTTAATCCATTTAATGCTAACGAGAATCTCATTGATCCATTCACGACCGGCATCGATAAGGATTTTATAATTTAAGATTATAATTTCAAAACTTAGATAAATTTTTTGTAAAGTACGAACCACTTCTATAATTTCCGTAATTGCGGTTCCAATTGGTAACCTCTAGGGGAAAGGCCCAGTTTGTGAAACACTGACCCACAGTACCCAGTGAATTAAATTTTAATGATTACTGCTTCGACTAAATAAAATAAATTAGATATTTAGAACAAACTTAGCAGCTGTATCTCTAATGATTTTTAGTGAAAGGGCGAAAGATTAAGGGCGAATTTTCAAAACGGAGCAATTTTCACGATTGCATGTGATGGGGCAAATTAGAAATTAGTCTGCATCGGGACTTCCAAACAAAATTATAATAATCAATTCTAATTATAATTGTATTCGTCTAGAATTTTACTGCAAGATTTTTAAATATAAAACGAAATATTCTTATCACGTATTTAACTATAGTCGATGATTGAAATTCATTTGCAAACTATTCAAGATAAGGTAGTGTGAAAAAAGTTGTTTATGTTAATTTCAAGTGCATTTACAATGCAATAAATAAACAAACGATTCGAAGATTCATGTCCAAGTTTTTGCATTTTATTAACCTTATACTAATATCATAAATTCATATTATATTTAATATTTTTGGAAACTCGAAACAATAATGTCGAGGCGAACTAGTGTTCCATAAAAACAGCATAAGTGGTGTCATGGTTATGCCAAATATCAAACTACATAATTCCAATTTGGGGGAAAAAATTATCTCCACTGCTTGCAATTAAAAAACGCGGGAGATAATTTGGTGTTGGAAGAAAATCTTTCAAAAATTAAAAGAAAAAAAACTTAAAAAAGGTCACCAAAAGGTTTTCAAATTTGAAATGAAAACTTGGTGAAGTAGACATTTTTTGTTGGTGATTTATCCCTAGGAAAAAGCCTTGCGAAATAGTTTAAACCAAGGCGGTTTGATAGCACAAACAAATGTGGCTCTCGACTCTGAATTTAGTAATAAATAATTAATTGTAATCATGATCATAAAAAGATGTAATAACATAAATGTTAAGCACGTTCAAAAAATTACATCATTGATCCTTGACAATGACTCCCAATCAACAATATTGAAAACCATTTCCTTTTAATAAAGCTTAATACCGTGAGTCACTATAGGTATAGGAGTGGTTAATTATAGATTTTTTTTTAAATTTCTGAAAGTACATCGTTAATTAAATTAACTCAACATTTATGTAATTAACTTTACGAAATTTTAAACCACACCATTTTTTTCCTTAGAAGGACTTGGTGCAATAATAATTATTAAATTTGCAAAATGTAGCTTAACGAAATGTTAAAAATAATTAAATTTAACTGAAAGTTTGCATGTACACAAATTTAAGCCAAAATCACAATAAATTAGAAACATTCCAGAAAATAAAAAATAAAAAAAGGGGCTGATATTAATGAAATTTTGAAAAATACATCCGGTAACAATTTTATTACAAATTTATTCAACGAATTTCATAAAATATAAAAAGCAGTTTGAAAAATAAAAACCGAAAATAAAATTTAGAAAATCAAAATTAACATTTTTTTAAAGGATAATTAACTTTTTGTAATAATAAGCAATTAAAAATTGAGTTTTGGAAAAGCAAAAATATGTGTCGAAGACACAACAACTATTTTGGATGATTTTAAGCACTGATATGAAAATGACTTATCTTTGTCCAATAGTTATTAGCAGAAAAGATAGTGATAAAATGAAGAGGGGATTATAGACTATAAAACTGCCCACCACTACAATTCAGTGCAAATACCACTAACCAGTGTCCAGTGCAGTGCTGAAGACTTCTTTGCAGCCGTCCACAACATAAACACTGTCTTTACTTACATAGTCATTCCATTAAGGATTGGTTTAAACAAAATAAGGTAGGACACTTTAATTAATATTTAGCCGGTTACGTTATCGATTTAATTGGGCTAAAAATATTTTGCTATTTTTAGCGTCAAAATGGGCTGCTTTTTAATTCAAAATATTTTTTCTCAAAAGAAATTTTTTAAATTATGTTTTTTTGAAAATTTTTTATTTCATAATAAATTATTTGCATTGGAAAAAATTGCATCTATGTACTTATTAATAGGATGTTTTGAAATTTTAAATTATTTTTCCAACTTAATTAAATTTACAACTTGATTTAATTTGATAGAAATTCAACATTTTATTTATTAAAAAAACTTTGACTTTCATTTTTTAAATAAGTTAACTTAAAATTAAAATTCTTTTTAGACAGGGTAAATTTATATTGTATAGGTAAAATTGTATTCATCTGCATATTATTTTCATATAATGGAAATATTTTTCCAATCAGGTCCTTTATATTATGTATTATTAATTGTATAATAATTGTCTTTTTACTGTTAAAATCATACTTAATATTTTCATAAGTTTTCAAGTTATCCGAGCTTTTCAACATACGATTATAATTTTTCATATTGAAAATGACGCACAATAAGCTCAAATTCACATTCTGAAAAATAATCAGTTTATAAACAAATATGAGTCAAACAATTTTTATAAATCACAATGTTGTCGATATAAAAAAATTATAAACATACCAAATGATAAAAAGTGTAAACTTACCTGGTAATAACAAATTACTGTTTAATTATTTGTTATTAATAGTCGTCATTCACGGTTAGTCACAGAAATTCGATAGTAAAAAGAAAATTGAAACGGAAAGGGAAAATATAAAATTTGTTTAAAAAAATTCTGAAAATTTAAATAATTATATATTAATTTGGTTGCATAAAACTTGACATCTTTCTTTAGTGATGTAATCGCGATATAAAAATATAAAGGTCGTTTACATGCACATTTTATTGGATAACAAAGAAGTAGGTAATTTTAATGCATTTTTGAAAATTGTTTCATTAATCACATGTCAATTACAGTTTCTTTCTAGTACGGAAAACCTTGAAAGTTACTACTGGTTTATATTAATTATTCATCATCATTATTATGATAATACAAATATTTGCCGTGGGTTAATGTCTGTCCATCACCAACTATAATTATCCAGACGTCGTTTAAGTTTGGTAATAATTATGTAATTAACTAATTCACCGCTAATGTAATTGCAAAATTAAATAAACGATCGAAGAAAGGTAAAATTAATTAATTATGATTTATAAGAAATTAATTACTAAAATATTCCATTCTGAGTTTCCCACAATTATTGAAGATCAGAATCAATTCCATCCGCTAGCACAAACTGAATTTAATCAGTTAATCGCTAAACGAGACTTGCAATTTAATTGCAAGCATTAATTAATTATTATAACTGAATTAATTTTTATGATAGTAGATAAAGTGAATTAGTTAATATGGAATAGCTTTGCAACCACTGCATCGAATAGAAGCTTCATTTCTTCTAAGTTTCAACAAATTATAAAATAGTTGCATTGTATTGCATTGCGAGAGATTGCAATGCAAGGCAACTAATAGCTGTGTGAATGCTACTTTACAGTCGCACCCACCGACAAACCTAGTGATTTGTAGTTGCTATAAATCGTTTTCTATACATTCTCTATGTCTCTAAACATTTTTAAAATTGTTTATATAACATTAAATAATTGATTGTTTGCTAGAGCAACGGTTTCTGAAATTTCGACTCGATGATGTTATTAAAAAACAATTGAGAAAAGCGGGAATGCTTAAGACGTTCAGCATTGAAGTGCACTTCAGCACTTAATCGATAAATAAACTCTTCCTGTAATTACTTAATTTCCTTTTTGTTTGTCCTTATTTAAATACAATTTAGCAATGACTTCCCAAGTGATGAATTCCTACAGGTTCATTGAAATAAACACGGTTAAATTATTTCTGCCCTTAAAGATCAATAACGGTGGTAATGGTAGTAGAATAGCAATATATTAGCGCTTTCCTGTCGCAAATTATTTTTAAGCCTATTTACATTACTTAAACAATGTTGAATAAATAACTTAGGCCTTGCATATTTTACAGATCAAGCTTAAGTGCTTGACCTTTCAGCTACTTAAACTAATTTTATTTATTTTTTATTTTTAGAATGAAGTATATTCTTGCGGCCGTTTTCTTAATAAGTACTGCATTGGCATACCCATTGGCAGATCAGGAAGAAGTTAAACCTGATGTTCCTCTAGTCATAACCGATTATTCTTCCATAGCCAAATCCGAACCAAGCGTCGAAATTCCAGCTAAAGTACAGCAAGATGAAGTTAAGGACATCAGTCACGAAAGCACCAACCAACAAGATTCGTCCGAATCAAACGAGTCCGCTTCCGTAGAATCTGGAGAAAAACCTCAAGAAAACCCACAATCTTTGGAAGAAGCGGTTCCTCAAAAATCAGAAGAAGTAGATAAACCTTTACTCGATGAAATTCCACCTCAAGTTTCTGCCGAATCCGTTCCAGAAAAACCATTAGTGGAACCAGTTCCACAAACTCTTGACGAAGCAAAAGTTGAAGAACCAAAACCAGAAGAACCACAACTTAAATCGATCGAAGAAAGTATTGCTTTGGTAATTCCACAAGAAACACCAGTCGAACCAATTGTCGCAGAAAAATTACCCGAACCAGATGTTGCGTCCAACGAAGCAATTCCCGAACCAAAAATTGAACTTTCAGAAATTGATAAAGTGATCCCTCAGGAATCAGCACCCGTTCCAGTTTCTGCCGAAATCCAAGAACAACCTCTTGCACAAACAGTGCCACTTGTCGAAGAAGCACCTGTGGTCGTTCCTGCTAAAATTGAAGAACCTCTTGTCGAAAACAAATTAGAAGAAGAAAAACCTTTGGAAAACCAAGTCGAACAAAAATCATTGCCCGAAGAACCAAAAGTAGAAAATTCTCTTCTTAGCGAGGAAAAGTTGCCAGAACTTGCCCCAGCTGAATTATTGCCAACTGTAGTCGAAGAGGTAAAGCCCGTTTTACCAGAACAACCTAAACCAGAGATTGTTTTAGAAAGCAAATCGGTACCTTTGGAAATCGTTGAAACTCAATCCGCACCAGTTGTACCGGTCGAAGAAAATTCGCCAGCAAAAGCAATCCCCGAAGAAAACGTACAAGTTAATTTACCAGCCGAACAAGAAAAAGTTGCTGAACCAGCACTTAACAAACCAGAAGAATTACCAGAACTTAAAAAACAAGAAGAATTGCCAGCACAGGACAAACCAGCCGAAGTAGTACAACCAGAAATTAAAGTAGACGCACCTTTAGAAAAACCAGTGGAAATAGTTCTTCCAGTACAATCGTCGGAAGAATCGTTGAAGCAAACACCAGAAAGCGAAGAAGTATCGGCATCAGTAGAAAAATTACCCGAACCAAGTCCTAGTTCTTGAGAATGTTTAAGTAACTTATACTCGTAAATGATTACAATACTATGTATGTATGACTGAAGAGGACCGCTTGCCCTTTTGTTCACAATTCTCACTTAATTTAGTATTGAATGACTGGGATAAACGGACCTCAAACTATTTATATGTTTAAAAATTATATGTTTTACCATCTATACGAAAATCCGAAACGCAGATTATTATTTATATTTGTTAAAAATTCTCAAATATAGTTTTAATTTCGTTAGATTTAATAAGAACTAATTGTAGTTACGTATGATGTAATTAAACAACGACGCATTAATTTTAAGAAAAATCCACACTTCTAGGCATTCCGGAAGTTCGTCAATTACTGTATTGCATAGTAATCACGTTTAATAAAGTTTTATAATAAAATTTTTTGGTTTATTATTGTGACTTAAAAAAAAACAAAGTTCTATGAGGAAGAAGGGGTATTTTTCCCCTTTCCAAAATAGGCATCTGCAAAATTTTAGGATAGGGTCGTGATCTGAAGCAAATAAGCATTTTAAACAAAGTTAAATTATAGGCCAAAATTATTCAATCTTTGTTTCAAACAATCAATCAATCAGAAAGTTTACAAGATTTTTTCCAACAATTTGGCATTTTCCTTAGAAAACCTAAAAGCACTACTTTCCTATTTTTCGATTGTGAAATTTTATAAATCGTATACTAGATCTTTTGATAAATTTAAGTTTTATAATATTACCAAGTCGTCGTGACAGTATAAAACTTTTAAAATATCTAAATACTCATAATTAAGAAAATTTTGCTTCCATAATATGATGAAAGTTCCATCTTCCATTATGTGAGTAAGCGAGACAAGTCGAACTCAGGCATCAACCCTAACTTGCACCTTTTAAAATACGAAAACTGCAAGAGCAGTATTTATAGACGTTTTTTGTTAAGATACCTACCGTGCAACATTCCAAGGGTTAAAGACTCGCATCTCTTGAATGACCTAAGTCTGTGTAAGAAACTTACACCAACTTGAAACTTAATGAACTTTAGTGGTTATTAATCTTTGTTACCAAATGAAATGTTAATAAGTTATTAATATTAATTAATAGAGCATAATTACAATATACAGTTATATTTTCTTAAATTTTACAAAAAAATAACTTGTATATTTGCATAAAACATTTACGATGAACATTAATTAAATTAATGTGTTCATATACCAATTACAAAAAAAAATAAAATTGAATTTAATTAAAACATCATTGCTAGCGCAACATTGAAGTTTAAAAGGATAATTTTTTGAAATGCAGAAGCAATTTTTTTAATAGGTTTTTGCAACAGATATCGCTATAGTACCTGCTATATAAAAATCATAGCAATATTTATAGTTAGAAATAATAACGTTTTTAAAAAATTGAGCTAAAGGATCTTAAAAAATATACTAAGTGAAAAAACTAAAAATATTACTGTAATAAAAAGAGTAATATTATTTCCAAGGAAGTTTTACAGTCAAATATTATTTAAAATTTAACGTAAACTAAACAAAAACATTAAAATAATAGAATTTTAACCGTAAAGTAAAGAATACATATACGTAGAAAATTGTTATTTAAAAAACACAATAAAAAGACATTAATTTACTACATTTCACAGGTTAGAACTAAGAATATTTGAATAACAAAAAAAGTCGAGCTAAGCTGCAGTGCGGTCGACTTCAAACTGGAATGGCAGTGCTGTTTTAGAATATTTTTATTTATTTGACCTTCAAAAATTCCTTTTAACGTTGTTGCAACGCTTTGATTAGTTATTTGTTTTTTTTTTTAAATTCATTTGAAGTCATATTCAAGCTATAGTAATTTTTTAACGTTTTCTCGACTATTTATACTTTTTCAGTTGTTTTAAATATATTTTCTTGTTTCTTATTATTTTTAGTTTTTTTCCTTGTTATATGCGACTGAATGTCGAAACAATCGTGAAATAGAGTTTTATATCGCATTACTGTGATTATATTTTTAAGTTCATTTCCAAATATATTTCCTGCGTTCAAGGTTTTCTTCGCAAGTCATTTGGAGAGTAAAATCTTCCTTATGTGTTAATAAAAACTTGAGACTTCTTCATTTATTTAGTAAAAATTGTGCAATAAGATTGCCATAAACTAATTAGTAAAACAAATTAATTCCAGATAAAAAGGGAAATCGCAGCATAAATACAGGGTGTTCCCGTGCCTGTGGAGAACTTTTGAGGTGGTGATAGAAGACACTTTTCTAAGACAAATTTTCAAATAAAGCAATTTTTTGAATTTCTGATTTAAAACGACCATAACTCCGATATTATTGATTTTTTAGGCTCAATAGATTAGAATATTTTTAAAGATCATTTACTTATCTATAAATTAAATTAAGAAAAAAATGTTAAAAAAAGTCAGGTTTTATTTTTTTTAACATTTCTTGCGAACCCCATATCTCTTAAAGGAAACGTCTTAGCAAAAACTGACGGCCCAAACCGGATAGGGAACTTACGGGCTACAACTTTGGTCAAATAATTTTTTCTTTGGAAAACTAACCGTTTTCACGGAAATTCTGAAAATAATGAACAAGGTGTGGTAAATTTTTAGAATTTCTGTGAAAACGGTTGACTTCCCAAAAAAATTTATTTGACCAAAGTTGTAGCCCATTAAATTCCTTATCCGATTTGGGGCGTTAGTTTTTTTTCTAAGACGTTTCGTTTAAGAGATATGGGGTTCGCAAGAAAAGTAAAAAAGATAAAATCTGAATTTTTTTAACATTTTTTCTCTTAATTTAATTTATAACTCGAAATCCATCGATTCTAGATGATAAGGGGTTATAATTTGTAGATAAGCGAATGATCTTTAAAAAAGTTTTAATCCATTAAGCCTAAAAATCAATAATATCGGAGCTATGGCCGTTTGAAATCAGAAATTCAAAACATTGCTTTAAAGATAGATACCCCCCCAAGGGTATATCCATATTTGGACAAATATTTTATTTGAAAATTTGTCTTTTTCCACGGTTCTCCACGGTCACGGGACACCCTGTATTATTTATTCTATTTACGAATATTTTCCTAGGATTATCTACTAGATTGCCTTAAGGCTGTTCTCCGAGACTAGCCATCCCAACGTAAGAAAAGGAATTCCGTGTTGTGCAAAGACATCAAACTTGACATGTAGAAACTTTGTAATTCTTTTAAAGTGTAAACGTGTGTAGAAAAAATAATACGAATCAAGGAGAGATTGTAACCTGATAACTGTACTATCTTACTATGGTTTTTACCGAAGGTATTTAAATATACTTATTTTATAATTATGCTCTAATTATAAATGAAATAATTTTCGTAATGTTTTTAAAATTATTTTTTTCGACAATTTTATGAAAGCTTACGATGACTTGGCTATATACAGTGACTGTCGGTTATAATCGTGTAAAGTATAAATAAATCAATTAGTAATTTTAAAAAAATCCCTTGTTTTTTGAATTTACACATACGGCACCAAAAAATGAGTGTCGCCTGAAGTCCGTGTTTCCTGTTACTTTCGAAATCAATTACATTTCCTGTGCAGCAAAATTCAAAATTATGTTGAAATTATTGAATTTCTTTCCAAAAACATGCTAAGCATAAATCATAAAACTGATTTTCTATTTTTGGTATCGGTGTTCTTTTGTTTTGATGATATTGAATCCTTTGATCTCAAGTGCAAATACAGGATTTCGTTTACGGGGAGTATTTTATTTGTGATTTTCTTTCAAAAAATTCGTTCTAAACAAAAAATTTGATAAAATATTAGATGTTACCCATGTAATACTTGCATTTAAATAATTCTGTTTGCCTTAAAAAAATTTGAAATTGGTTAAATAAAGTGCTTAGGTAGTCATAGCATTCGTATAATGTTACACCGTGGTTACATCATAATATAATACTATAGCATTTATCTTACTACTAAAAGTTGACAAAGCAATTTTTAATTTTATGTTGAACAGATGAAAAAATTTTATTTTAAAACATCAATATAAATAGGAGTTTTTTAAATTTGAAGTTTTGATTTTTGAAATTGCATACATACGTAATATGTCAACTTGCCATATTATATTATGGTATACCTTTAAAATTCTTAAAAAAACATATTTGTTTGTTACCGTATGTACATACTCACCATTTTAGACAAATTAATTTAAACATACTTACATAACACCAAACCAATAAACCTTTTATTCAAAAGAATTTTTAATTCATACCTACATTTTTAAATAGTATAAGTGCACATAATTTATTTATGCAGTATGTAACATTATACTATGCTTTATAATCGCAAAACTGGCTTACTATTTTTCGATAAGAATAATTGTAAGAGATGCAAAACATTCTTTCTCAATTTATATACTTTTTCTACACGTCAATTGTAATTAAGTGAAGCAATTTGAACTTTAGGTCCTAAAAACGTTTAAACTAATTAAGATATCAAAATTCTGTCTGAGCCAAAAGTTTCTAAAAATGGAGATTTACAAAATAACGGAAGATCTCAAATTCAATGGTTTTTTGGAAAAACCAAAAAACTTATTCAAAAAAGGATATTCGTAAAGGTTTGTAATAATCTAATACACATTCTGTCAAAATTTCAAGTCAATTGGTCCAGCCGTTTAGAACTTATAAAAAGGCACTAAAAGAACAGCCTTAAGATTTCCCATCCAAAAAAGTAGAAAAACAAAAAAAGCTTTCAATCTATAGAATTTCTTTGCATTTCGTCGAACATCCCTTCAATTTGCACACCACATATCCCCAGCTATTCCCCTTTCTATTTTTTGAAATATTTTCAGAAAACTAAGATTTTTAAATTAAGAAAATATGTATATTTAATCAAGGTAAAGTTGTGTTATAGTACACTTTATTAGTAGCTTTGTTTTTTAGTAAACCATAAGAACTTAATAAAATTAATCAAAAAATGATAATTATATTAAATTACGAAATTATGCTTTGGAGTAATTTTCATAAATTCCTTTTTTATTTGTAACCAATTAAACTTTATAATTTCGGAAAAATTTTAGCTCCTTGAAAAATTGGTGAAAACTATTTCACCTCAATTTAAGGATCCAAAATATGCATTTCCTCACCAGGGGGCGTTGCAAAGATTATTATCAGATCAAATTCAATAGCTTCTGAAAGAATGTAATTTTTAAGGTACAAATACATTATTTTTATTTAAAAAACTAAATTTAATAAATAGATTATTAAAAAAGTTCCAAGATATGTTCAAATATAAAGCATACATTTTTTTGGAAAAATATTTCATTTTCCCCTTAGTTAGGGTCTACAAAAGAGCTACTGTTGGTATTTCGAGAATATTATTTTAAACTTGAGGTAGCTTGCTATGTCTGTATTCCTGAGTTTTTATTTGATGAAGATAATCATCAGCTAACCCAGGGAGACCGCCAGCTTATAATGATAATACAGTACAGTCTCGGTTATTCGAACTAATAGAAACTTGGCCTTATTCGGTTTACAGAGAAGTTCGGATTACTAGATCAAGTTAAAAAACGAAAATTGCCTATTCTCTTAATTGCCGGAGCAATAAAATTTTATAAAATGGGACATCATTTTCTCATGCCCATCTTAAATAAACGTTAAAACTATCGACAGCTTCTTTATTCAAAACATGTCTCGTCATTTTAGTCACTTTCTTCATCATTTTCTACGTTTGGATCTTTAATAAATTCTTCAATAATTTCTGCATCAGTTAAATTATTCTTTTAATCAAACGAAATTATTATCGGGTTGTAAGGACTGTAACATTAAAACAAGAAGCTCGTCAGGCCAACGAGTTTATTGCTTCATCATCAGGGCTAAAAGGAGGTGAGCAATGGTAACATGTTGAAAAAGCCAAACAAACAATTTACCTTATTCACCTCCTTTTAACCCTGATAGTGAAGCAATAAAGTCTTCGGAACGTTGGCCTGATGAGCTTCTTGTTTTAATGTTACATTCCTTACAACCCGATAATAATTTCGTTTGATTAGTATACGTTACTAGATGAGAATCGTTTGTTAGATAATTATTCTTTTCCTGATTTCCTCCATTTACCCTATTTTTCATCCTATCCTTTTTTTCTACAATCCGAACATTTTTCTTTAATCTGAAAATTTTATTAGTTGTGTTCAGATTATAACTATTTGTGCAAACTACTGAGTTTTTCTTCTTTTGTTCGGATTAGCGTGTGTTCAGATTACCGAGACTGTACTGTATCTGTAATAATTACTGTATTGTAATAATTTTTTCAGGTCTCAAGTTTCATGTTAAATAAGTTTTACCATATAAAAAAATTTGCTGGGAAATAAAACTTTATTGTTACTTACTTGACCAGTTAGCATGAGACATGTGATTATTCCTAAACTCCACCAATCAACCGCATGGCCATAAGATTGCAAATTTTCAATTTCTGGAGCTGAAAAGAAACAAAAATCACTTACCTGAAACAAATTATTATAACTTTGTGATAAATTTTGTATAATTATAATTCACAAATAATTTCTCCGACTCAAATTACAAATTTTTCTTGAAGTTTAAATTTCAAATAGAATAGTAAATAAAGGTAGATATTTTTATAGTAATATTTTATTAATCTAACACTCCTAGTATCAGTAGTTGTGGTATTTTACAAAATAAATTAGTCTTTTCATATTATCAATCACAACATTTATATATCAACTAATTATTCACAAATATGTACATCATTTAATATTTATAATATCAAATCTTCTTTAAAAAATAATTAAAAGATTTTATATTATATGTTATCTACAAATCTAGGTGACTGAAAATATTCATAAATAAGCACAGGTGCATAACTAAAAATTGATGTGTTTGTTAATATAAAATTCATTTGTTTATTAAAATAATTACACGATAACAATTGTTTGCTCTTATTTATTAATAGAACACTTTTTACGCTAAAATAAAACAGGTAGAAAACTTCTAGATATAAAAAATTTTAATATTCTTAAACATTACTTGGTACATCTACAATTTTCAATATACAGAAATAATGGAATAATTTATAATAAAATTGTCGCCGCTTTATTTCCGATTTATTTTGTTTACATTAAAATTAAAATAGTTTTAAGTAGTTTAGAATTTAAGGGATATACCACGGCAAGTTAAAAAAATTGATGTGATATGGTATAAAAGGTTTAGGGCCTTATTAACCATCAGATGTAATAAAAACTTTAAACAACTTTATTTCTAAACAAAACATCACTCAGATTTTCGAGCTGAACGATTTACATTGATTGCATTATTTTGGTATAAAATATTTGAAAGTATAAAAATAATTCGTTGCATGCAATTTGTTGCTTGCCTGGAACATACAAACATACATCTATTCATGCTTATAAATAATAAACAATCAAAAATTCAATACGCACAATTAACTATTACTAAAAACTAAATCAGGTTAAATATTTCATCAATTTCGTACTTCACAAAAACACAAGAAAACCTAAACAGCAAAATCATAAAAAATTTAGGAACTACAAATTCATATACAAAAAAATACACTACTGAAAGTATAAACAATGGTGACAAGTGCAACTAGAAAAATACACGCTACGACTTCACAATATTCCACAAAAAACAGGGGTTAGAAAATTTGAAAAAAATTCACAAATAAATTATGGCAATACAAAAAAATATAGTTATATATCGCTATTTTCTCATTAGCAAAAAAAAGTTTAACCTCGGAAGCATGTCTGATAATAAGTAGTAAAATTGGTTATACACCACCATAGATAAATTTGAAAACATGACAAACCTTCTTTTCATTCGATCAACCCTCCCAAGTTTGTAGCGTCACTACAACTTTGTACTATTTCAACTCATTTCGTCTGCACAGAAACCTTCTCAAATTATTATTATCACAGCGTTAAAATATCAGGTACAAATCAAAACAGACGACAATGAGAGAAAAATTGCGGTTACAAGCTGCTCTTAAGTTTTTTTCAATTTGTTTCAATTTAAAAAAATGTTTTTCTCACAAAATTAACGTGTGAAGTGGAGTACTGCTGCAATTTTGCTCCTAATAAGCAACATAGATAGAAGATAAAACAAACAAATTACACGCCAATCAAATTTTTAAAATGTTGGTAGAGAACGATTAAATTTAACACACTTTAGCATTGGTTTTTGGCAGTGCTCTTGCTAAGACACAAATTTTATGTATTACGAGATATCAATTTGTGTAACCAATTTTACCAGTGCACACAAAAATTGGTTCAAGGGAGCTAATTTTGATACCTACACAAGAAGACACAAAAACTTATTCTAAACATATTTACTAGGTTCTCTTACATTTTACGGCTTATTAGTTTTCAAGTGGAAGAAAGGTGTCAGCCACATGAAATATTGTCAAAAATATTAAAAAATGCGTGTGGGAGACTTTTAATCGTTTGCAAAGCTAATCAAATGACAAAAAAATTCGATATCGATTAAATCGATTTTAACAATTTTTCTTCAATTGCCATTGAAAAAAATCTCAAGAAAAGATCTAAGGAGATACAATAAAGTTCGTCTCGAGAGAATTTTAAGCAACAAAAAGCAGCACCTGGCTCAAGTTCATTTGATTATCAATGCTTTTTGTTGCACTTGATGCTGCAATCCATTAAGAAAGAACAGGCAGCCGCCATAATCAAAAAAAAATATTATAAATAATTTCAATGGTTTTAATTTACAAGGCTATTTTTAATAAAATTTTTCACAGCGGAACCTACGTTAATACCTTCGGACGGACCAGGTATAGAGTGAGAAAATCTAAAATTATAAGGCTGTATGTCTTCAAACGTCAAATCATAAATGTATGATAATTCGTCCCTATTTGCAACTTTAGGTACATAATGGTCTTTATTTATTTCTTCGTTAATGAATAAGATTTTTTCGGACAAAATCTCACCAACATGTTCTCGAAACGAATGGCGTTCGTCTTCTCTATTGACTTTTATTACGATAAGTTTAGTAGTCCACACTTCCCATGGGATGCACGGTGCTTGAAAGTTCCATTTGGTAGGTCTTTTTTGATAAAATTCTAAACTAAATTGACCAACGAAGGATTTATTATTTGCACATTCATTATTAGATCGCAACAGTTCAGTAAAACCAGCTATTTCTCGCTTAATAAGCCTATCCAGACTGTCCGAGCTTAAACGAGCATACGTTAAATCTATAAAGTCACAATTGACATCGGTGTAACCAATTACACTCTTAGTATGAGTTGAACCATGGTAAAGCGACTTCCCTTCAGTTCGTAAAAACATTATCGTATGAATTAAACTCAATAAGCCTTCCTCGACTTGACGGCCTTCCACTTTCAAATCAAAATTTACAGTCCTTACATTCATATTGTAAAATCACTACACAATCACAAACTTCAAAAAAACTAAAAATAATCGTTTACACGTTTGCACAATCCAGATTAAGAATGAAAATGGCTGGTAACTAAAAATTTACCAAAACAGTTTGAGAGTTCTATGGCAAAATAAATAAAAAGAAAATCTATTCATAAAACAGCAACAATATAAAATCACAGCTAAAACCTGAGTTGTATTATTTGCACTTAAAACTTCCAAAAACACAAAAATTATGTTCTAAATCATATAACGTAATAAAATTCTTTCTTTTCCTTAATAAGTAACAGTTTATAATGTCATACCCATATAAAAACGGGTGCCACACACCATACGAGTTTTGCTACCGTAAGGTAACCATTCGGCAAGACCAAAATCAGTAACTTGCACGTGACCTTCGCTGTCTAGCAAGATGTTCTCCGGTTTCAAGTCACGATGAATTACCCCAGCGTTATGAAGAAAATCTAAATTAAAAAACAAATTAAAGAAAAGGTAGAAAAGTAAATCTCAAGACTTACCCAAAGCTAGAGCAATTTCAGCAACAAAAACCTGAACCAAAACAGTAGGTAATATTGAATAAATTTTCAGTATGTTAAATAATTCTCCGCCTTCCAAAAATTCAGTAACTTAAAGCAACTAGTTAGATTTTAATCTTTAGAAATAAATTACACTTACCTATACACAACTTCTTTTTAGTTTGCCAGTGGTAACAACAATTAACAATAAACGGATTATGACCACAAACGCGTTGTATATGAACTTCTGTTTTAACCTCTTCGATTGAGTTTTCTTCTATGATCTGAAAACAACTTGACATTAAAAACAAATTAAATCCAAGCGAAAAGTATACAAACCTGCGATTTGGATAAAACTTTAAGGGCAAACAATTTGTTGGTTTCAATGTGTTTAACTTGATAAACTTTGCCAAAAGATCCTCGAGCAATTTCTTTCAATATGTGAAAACTCTGTTGGTTAGTTTTAGAATGAATGGGAAAGTCAGGTAAAAATGCTAGTTGCAATTGGGTAATAGGCCAAGTTGTTTTACTTGGTAAAGATGGTATTGATGCCGACTTTTGCCACCTAGAACATAAGTTTGAAACTTATTATCATAATCATAATCCATACAATCAATAATAATTATGCGTTTGTTTACTAATGACCTTGTTAATTTTGCAAACACCTATCAGCAAATTTAAAATAATATTTACTTTGATTAGCACCAATTTAAACAAAACTCACAAATTATGCTTAAATTCTAACAGCCAATCAAAGTTTTGAATTGGTCAATTCAAAAATAAGCAATAAAATGTTTTGAATGTTTTTTTCAAAATTACCACGTTTGCATGTCAAAAATGGTGTGGTTTGATAATATTGATTTGACCTTAAGTATCCACAATACGCAATTTCCACTGCTTGTGATATGGGCCACTTTAAATAATAGCGGACCGATAATTTTTATCTTAATAAAATGTTTCACGCTGTAGCAGTCGCATTAAATGTGGTCAAGGCTTTGACCTTGAGACTGTAAATACACTCTTAAATAATTTCTCTATTTTCGTCTAGTATTTGAATAAAATGCTCGTAACGTCGACAAAATGAAATTTTTATATAATAATTCTTACAACTAAGGTCAAAGATTATCAACTTACTTTCAAAACGGGAAATAGAATTTTGTATAAACCTTTTCATTATAATTTATAAATCTCCGTCTTTTCTATAAAACTGCGTCTAAAGCATTTCCTACAACATTTTATTTTTATTTCGTTAATAGACTCGAATAATTAAATCCTCAGGTAAAATCTTTCATCTCTGAAAGATGAAATTACAACTTTTTATTATTCTGTTGAAACTACTCTACAGTTATATTATTTTAGGGTTTGTTTGCAAAGAATTAACACAAAGACCTAAACAGTTAAGCCTAGTAATTTCAACGAGCGATACGCAGCGGGGATCCATGCAAATAATATTTTTAAAAGATGAAGTTAAAAACAACTACTCAAAGTGATCCTCCCTGTATACTTAGCATTTAATCACTGCACTTGGCAATGACACTGGTTTTTAGCAAATAAAACATTTCTGTTTGAAGACAAAAACTCAAAATTTAAAAGATTTTAAGTTTTCTACGACAAATTCAAATTGAAACGGGTAACCCAAAAATTGCAAAATCTTGAATTACCCGTTTTCTGTACACCCTATACTTAAAAAAGGTCATATCAAAATTAAAGCAGAAAAAATTCTGCGTCAAGGTAAAAAAAATGTAGTAGCCCTTCTGATAACCTCCGATTTTTGCCCAAAAACCTTAGTTTTAACTTTTCAATGTTGAATTTTTTTCTATTAATCTGATGCAAAATTAGCGAAATTAGACTAAATTATCTGTAAATCTATGTACCTATAGAACAACTTTGTAGCTATATTAGGGCCCTAGCTGTAAGCTTTCTAATTTAAACCTTTTTGATATATTTTGGTTATTTATTAAAATTTTGCAAATAGCTCAAGTTCAGTGCATCTCAAGCGCAGTATTTACGTTATCCTCAAGTGAAGAAAACAAAATGTTTGACCTATTAAAAATAGCTATTTCTAGTTTAATTTTAGAGCTAGGGTCCTATTATAATTATAAAGATATTTTATACTGTAATGATAATTTTAACAAAAAAATCACACACTTGTTTTTTGCTCGGAGTAGCCTTGATGTGCGGGAGCAGTTGAGATGAATTTTAGGGTCGAGGGTTCTTAGTTCGTAACACAAAGTTTTTAATTATCAATTCCAATACCAAAAATTTCTTCTTTAAAAACTTTAAATCGCAATTATTTTAAATTCAAAAATAAAATTATACATTTGGTTTCCAGTATCCAACTTACGATTTTCAACTATCAGCCAAACGTGTTATCTTCTAACGCACACGTTGGTCTTTTAAATTTTAATTATGCAAATAAAACTAACTTTCGAAAATCCAAATCCAAATTAAAATTTATAATTGTTATTATTTTTCCTCCAAATTAATCAATTAATCAATCAATCAATCTACTTCCGTTCGGCAGCAAAATATTAAATTACTCCAAATAAATTTAATTTCAAAAATACGCAATAAGGCATACGCCTCAAAATCACTTTATTCAATTAAACAAAATATTACTCACGATATCAAAAATCACAACTCAGCGGGAATACAAAATTTCACACCCGCTGTCGGCCATAGTTGGCCAAAAAAGCCCCTCTCTTAACATTTTCCTTCCCCACCTTACACCTTTTCCTTTCCCACCTTGCACCTTTTCCAAATTTACCAAATTAAAATGCAATTTACAAAATTTTACTAAAAAAGTACAGGGTGGGTCTAAATAACCTGTAACACGACGATACATAGCTTTACGGATGATCGAGTTTAATTTCACTTATCTGTACACAGGGACCAAACAAAATTACTCGGGAGAGAGCAATCCTCAGTTTGCCACTTATTGCAGACCTTTCTTTGCTTCTCACCTCTTATTTTTAAAGTTTCTCACGCAACGCCGAACAAATGAGATTTTCTTTTCTTTTGCTTTTCCACTTCGCTTTTAGGAATCAAAATGACTTTCAACGATGTAAGTGATTTCATAAGAAATTAGGGTTTTGCCAACTGCTTAAAGCATTGCTCTACTTTTGTGCCACATTAGCCGAAAAAAGTGAAAACTTTTCTTTTTTTACAAAAATCGATAAAAATTGAGCTTCTACACTAGATAGACTAGAACTATCATTTATTCTGCTTGATTCAACTAAAACAACTGCTCGAATCCTGTTTAAGTTAAAAGGTAATTAGTCAATTAAAATTAAATGCGTGTTTGCTTATCTTTTCTATAGCAAAACGAGATAAATTTTAGACTAGTAAACAAAAATGCTAACACAATTACAATCGCGCTACAGGTATATTTTGATAATAGTTGTTGCTTGATTATGAACAGGAAATGAAAATCAACTCGACTTCCTCAAAAACATTAACAATATAATTATTATACAAAAATATAAAGAAGAAATAAATGTTTCCTGACTTTCCCTGTCCAAATTGATACAATTCTAAACTATCTAACTTTTGCAGCTATTCTACACGAGTGAAAACCCTGTTTAAATTTTAAGATATTTTTGTTATAAATTTATTGCCATTCGCTAATTCTATCCGACTGTTTTATCTTGTGATTATTTGTTTTTGTAGTTGCACTGTTTAGTTTTAGTATTCGACTGTTACATTTTATTTGTATGACATAGTTTATTAATACATATTTTATGTTTTTACTTTTATTTGTTGTGCATTGTACTCAGAACTTTTATGACCCGGTAGAATGTATTGTTGGGATAATAGCCTTGACGGACAAGGGCTATTTATTCAAGTACGCCCAGAATGGGAAAGAATGAGGTTCGTACTTGCCCACTGATACTTTTTTGCCATCCGTATTACTGTCACATGTTATCAAGCACATAACATCTAATTTTGTTTTGACAGATTTACCAATTGGTACCTTTTGTTGTTTATCCTAATTTTAGCCCTGAAGATGAAATACGTTTCGAAACGTTGGCCTAACAAACTTTTGGTTTAATTTTTATGGTACTTACAACCCAATATTGTTCCCGCTACTTTGTCATTACCGGACGAGAATTCCGTATTTAGATATTTTTGTATTATACCGCAAGTATTTGATATGTCTAGAGATAAGCTATCTGAAGCTAAAGTGGAACTTCTAAAAAATTTCTTGCATAAGATAGAAAACAAGAGATCACAAAATAATTTTAAGAAAAGTAGACAAAAATACCGTAAGAAAGCAGGTAAGTTGAACCTGATAATATAAAATTTTAATAACAGTACAGTTAATAATGTGATAGCTGCATAATAGATACGAAAAACCCTTTTTAATAAAAAGCGATGGGTATTTAAATTTTTCAAAATTGCAACAAGCAAAAATTGCAGCTTAATGGAGTTTGAATTAAAATCCTATACACTACAAATTGTTGTAGGTATTTGAAGAATTAATACAATTTTTGAATAATAAATTTTACTCACAATTTTTGTTGTATTGATTTTACATGCGAAAAAAAAGAACATGTTTTAATTTCAAAATTAAATTGTCCGTAAGCAAATACAGGCAAATGTGCTTTGGATAATATTATTTATAAACAATGTGTTAAATTTTGCAAATTAGCGTAATCGTGAATTTATTAACTTCTTAATAAATTATGCACCATCACTGAAAACTGTGGTAATAGAAATAATATACTTAGGTTCTTTATTAATTATTTACGTCCCTGCTAAATCTGTGACCCAAGTTTTGAATTTTTGAAAGCGCGAAAATATCGGCATATTAAATCTTACATAATATGTTAAATAAAATTTTTATATTTTATGTACTAACTAATATAATAATTACATTAGTACATAAATAATAACATTAAAAATATGTAGTATTTGTAACACTCAAAATAATTTTACAAAATTGTAATGTAATATTGTAATATTTGTCACTGATATTAATATCATCGATAATGTGCTTAAGACCTCAAAGTGAAATATTACATAGATTTTGGAAGCCTTAAGAATTCATATTATGAATCTTTTAGGAATTCCTTACTTTGAAAATTTTGGATGCGTTAACCCTCGGAAAATTGATTGTAAAAGACATTTTAAGTAAAATATGACAAAAATTATGTATTTTTTAAAAAACGGTAAAAACCAGTAAAGAAGAGAATATTTAACATACAGCAAACAATAAAGACTTACCGTGAAAATCCAAAGTTTTAAATTGAAGCGATGACACGTGATTTTTAGTGAATTTTGCATGTTAAATAAATAAAAATGTCTTAAACGGCACTGTCGTTAAGTCCCATAATGCACTGCAGTCTGGTTGACTTGTGACTTCTAATACCTGATTTCTTCATCTCTACAGTTATCCTTATCTCTAATGCTAGGGCTACACCTGCGTGTAACGTTATGCTTAGCTTGCATTAATGCGCTAAAATGCAGATGTGGCTACGAATTAACGTGATAATCTGTTAACGACATTATTAATGGCATTAGACTTTAGCGATAGCTCGGGTAGCGGCCTCTTTTGGCACATCAAAGGAATAATGCGTTAAATATTGCGCTGTTGTGGCTACACTATTCATTCTACATATTATATCTCGCGCTATCAGAATATCTATACTGCACGTGGTTCAGTTGCGCCTTATTCTTGCATAGTGTTCTAAAATTAAATTACCGTCAAGTTGTCAACACAAACTGACCTATTTTCATAGATGCAATTAATATTGTAGCTACGATGTATAGATGTAGCCCTAGCATACGAGATGATTGCAACGAAGCCAATGATTTATAAAATACAAATAATAATTTTTAAGCAAATGTTTCAATTTAAAATAAAAATACAAATTTTACGTAAATACGAATATAAACTATAATGTATTTTATATAATTGCTGTTTAATTAAATAATTTGAAAAAACGCGTTTGCAAATTTTGAAGGTTAATATTCGTACCACGTTTAACTAATTAAATAACTGGCGAAAGTATGTGCAATTTGCAGATTCAGCGTCGACTGAAATTTAAACGCGAGTAACAAGATACTATGTTTATATAATAAGTCCGGAGCGACGCATTTTATATGCTTCTTTCGTGGTAGTGATGCTCGAAATCGAGAGTTTACTGTACATGTACTACGTTAAACATCACATTAAACATTAACATAGATGTAGCAATTCAAAAATATATAGATAAAATTATATAAAAAAATATATAAATAAAATTTTTTCTCTCGTTAAATACGCATTTTCTCCCGTTAGACGTTAACGCAGATGTAGCCCTAGCATAAAGAATACGAATCTATTAGAGAAATTAATCAGTAATTAGTCAAATGTTTGATTATGCTATTGTCTGATTGGTTGCTTGGTTAATTTATATAATAGATTCTTAATCTTATAGATATTTAGAAGTGAAGAAATCGGGTATAAGTAATTTAAAAAATTTTACAACTAACCAATTGTAAAAACCTTATATTCAGCATCTAAATTCTAAAGCAAAACATCTCTGTAACAATAATAGCCTAGAGATTTTATGTGAAATTTTGCTCAAACGTAGAACAAAATATTGTAAATTGAAAATTTCCTTAAATGATTTTTCGATATAAATAAGATTTGTTTAATTAAATAATCTTGGAATAAACAAGTTAATTAAACGTTTTATAATAATGTTTTTATTAAGCTTTCGACGTTGGTAAACGTCTTCGTCAGAATATTTTAATATTCTATTAATATTAATAGATATTAATTCTATTAATAGAATATTAAAATATTCTGACGAAGACGTTTACGTCTGACGTTCTATTAATAGAATTAATATCTATTAATATTAATAGAATATTAAAATATTCTGACGAAGACGTTTACCAACGTCGAAAGCTAAATAAAAACATTATTATAAAACGTTTAATTAACTTGTTTATTCCAAGATTATTTAATTATATTTCACAAGTTAAAAAACTAATTTATTTTAAGATGTTTAGAAGAAGCTAATCAAAAGTATAAAATTAATCAAAAATACAAAAAAAGGTTGATTTTCTTAGATTATAAATTATTTTAAATAAAACAATATGTCAGTGTTATTGTCTTCTTGAAAGATGCAAAAAATGGATACTACCTTTGTTTGTCAAAATTCAATTTAAGAAACTAAATTAATAATTTCGGTTTTCACAAAATAGAATTTTTTAACAAATAGCCATAAATATAAAGAAAAAAGAATTGCAGAGAATTAAATTTCCTTTCATGTTGCTATTTAATATGTTTTGTAGGATCCTTATTTTCAAACACATAAAAAAAATGCTCGTTGAAGTTGGATTTTAAAAAAAGGTGGAAAATAACCACTCTTTAAAATAATAATATCAAGATCAATTTTTGATGAAATTGATCAAATTTTATTATTCAGCAAGTCTTAGATATATTTGAGCTAATTTTCAATTATCAATATTTTGGCTGGGTTTAAATAAAATTCTGTTAATATGTATCAAGAAAGAATAACTATTTTTATTTTGCCTCTAGTATGTATCTGAGTAAAAGGTAATTTGGACTACAGAATCAGGTAAGTTTTTTAAATGATGGTATAAGCAAAACGCGATTTTGTTTCCTTCCCTGGCAGCAATAGCTTTATGAAACTTTGTGTGTTGATTTTCCGGTAATATTATCATGAATAGTTAAGTTATAAGTCCATAACCGTTTTTTATAAAATGCTACTGAAAAACCAAAAAAAAGTTTTGGTAGATATTGGTGCAAATTAAAATTAGAACTTTTTTGGAGTTATCGTCTATTGCTAATTGTTTGTCTAACTGCTTTACCTCATATATTGCATAGTGCAACTTAAGATCCCAATTAATTTAAATTTTCTTTATCTTTGCTAACTAAATCACTACTAGATTTTATTTGCACGGCAATAGTTCATACTGTAGGAAATATGCACATAGGCTTTTTGAAAAGTTAGTTTCATGTTATACAACAATCAAACATTCATTGAAAATATCTTTTCTCATTAATACGTTTCATATAGTGACTCTCATAATATTAAGGTCAAGATTTAATATGGTTCTGCACATCTTCGATCTCCAATTCAGTTTTCTTTTATCAGATGTTTTCTTACTTCGTTGATTATGTTTTGGTATACCAGCAGTACTATTAGGCCTTCTATTATCAGAATCACTCTTCACAAAAGGCTCTTTCTCATCAAAGGTTTTATTCATCTTCAAACTGTCGCTCTTCCATTTTCAGCAAATCTGATTGGTATGCTGTATTAGTGTACACTCGTTCACTGTTTCTTTATAAAATTACTTTCTTTTGCTAACAAAATCGTGATACAAATGTAATTTAAAAGCTTTATATACCATTTATATAAAGATTTGGTTAGCAAAACCAAGCAATTTTGCAAAAACCAAGCGTTACTTAACTTAAGGTGTTAGAATCAATCAAAAGAAGAAAATTTTGACTTAAATTAATTAAAAACCCTAACATCAAAAAAAGTGACTTACGAGGTAATATCGAAAACCATAGAACTTAAGCCAGCATGGTCAAAGTTTTGAGCGCAATAAAGTTCAATTCTTTTTATGTAATTTTTTTTAAATTTAAGCTCTCCAAGTAATGGTATGTCTAAATCTAAATGCCACTAAATATCCTTTTTATCAGCAACTTCATTATTAAATTTTATTGAAAAAACCCAGTACGTAAGATATGGGTTTAGTAAACCCCATCATCCATTGATAAATTTATATAAATAATTTGAATTTATTTATATTTTTGATTGCAAATATAGCAGATTTTGAAAATTTGTGACATCAATTTCTTTGACCATATAATTGTATATAAGATATCTTTTATCTTAGTTTTGAACAATTAGAAAAAATCTGTGGGGTCACCAATTTCTCTTTTTGAGCAAGACTTTAACCCTCGATGTTTAAATTACGTCCTTTTAATTTAGGATTCGGTGCTGTTATTGTCCAATTTATGTTATTATGCTTTACTAGAGATTATCTTGGAATCTGTAGTCCAGTGCTTGTACCACAGCATCGGTGGTCGTCCTGAAAGTCTTATGTACGCTAGCTTGTCGTGGTTCATCTTTCTACATAATCTCGTAATTCTTGATTTTATTTATATTTTCGCATTTTTTCCGGATATTGTCGCTTCTTACTGTATTTCTTAAACTAATTCCAATTACAGAACATAAAATTTTTCCAAAAGACTTGAAATGTTTTGAGGTTTACGGTGGTCTACTGCATGTTTTGTATAATTCAAGTATATTGGATATATTTGTATCAATTTTCATTACCTGTACTATAAACTGATTATCTACAAGCTGCTATTTAGATATTGTTATTGATTGGACCTTTTTAATTGATGTATGCATCAACTTGGCCAATAGGGATATCAATTACATACATTAAATTGTCAAATATGTTACTTGCCAAAGCATTGAAACCACCTAAGCTAAAAACATCAGCATACACTTCATATTTTGTATCTTATCTTAATAACACATATTACACCAGTAGTTCCCAAACTTTTTTGTCTCGTAGACCACTTGCCATATTTTTCGGTTTTAGGTAGACCCCCTACTTACTTGATATTGATTTCTTCAAATTAAAACAAACCAAATTAAAATTTATTATCTGTTACATAGAATAACCAAGCAAAAAATTAATATTTTTAGTAGAAAGGATGAACCTGATGCTTTTTTAACAAATTTTCAATATTTGGCATCAATTTAGTTAGGTTTAATCTCAAATCTCTTCAATTAATAAAATCCAATTTGTTTCTTTTTGTTAGGAGATTGGCAACCACACTAACATCCCTTTCCACCAGGTATGAGGAAAAGGGGTTAATTTAAATTTAACCCAGGAGCGTATCAGGTTCTACAATAGTTTTTGCAATAGTGCCTAACTACCAGTTAGGTAACTACTATTCTAAATGAGATCCACCATCGTTGACCCCCCATTTACATCTCATGAACCCCCAATTTTTTGATTTCACTGACATAGACCCTTTGCAAGTCGTCGTCAACCCCTGGGGGGTCAATATAGACCACTTTGGGAACCACTACATTACACTAATCAGTTGCTTGTCACGAACCTTTCAATAATTCTTTTCTGAAGAACATCAATAGCGTCCATAATAAGAAAATTTTAAAAGATGTTCTAGGTAATACGTTTGAATTTACTAACGTAGCAGTTCATTTATGTGAAATTAAACTCTGATTTTATTAAGAAAGTTTGGAGCTTCAATTTGTATTCACAACAATTACTTTAGTGAAAAAGTTTGACCGATAAGATTCAGTTTTGCCAATGGTGCTAGCTGCACAACCATATTGAAAATGTTTTTAGTCGAGATAAAATGTTTCCATTTAAAACAATAAATATGTAAACCTCTTAATCAATTTTAAGTTCGTTCACTTAAAGCGTAGTAAATAAATTGTTCAAAAATAAAATTTTTATTACTTGAGCAAAATTTTGAAATTGTGATTTCAGACTTATTGCATTGTTTGTATGCAAATTAAAAATGGATATAAACATGATGTAATATATCGAGTAAAAAATTAAGAAACAAATTTCATTAAATCAATTATTGCATATCATAATTTCCTAAAATATCACAATTACAACATTACTCTACGATGCAATTCGAAAAGTTTTGATCTCATTCTTGAATTTTGCATTTTAAAGTTTTGAAAAGTATAAAGTAATGATGACATTGCCTTAACCTTATTTTATTTGTAATAACAAAGAAAGTGGTAAAGAAAAACAAAGCACTACCTTAATTTTCGAGACCAGGAACGAAATCGACCAGCACTGGAAGTTGAGTAAGAGCTTGAACCACTAGTGAAGGATCCCTTAGAATTATTTAACGATTTGTGATTATTCTGAAAAATTTGTTACATGTGCTTAAGTATGACGCAAAAAATTATAAATAAAGGTTAGAAAAATTAACAACAATCTACCTGTTTGAAACCTTTACGGGCTTCCAAATCTTCTTCTTGTTCTATACTATGAACATTTGTTGTGGGATTGATATTTCCCATGTAAATTACTAGCAGTTACTAGTTTAATTATTACTGTATCATAATTTTCTCTGAACATTTCCTTAAATCGTGATTTTCTGACCTCAATATGTAGGTAACAAAACCTTTGTGATTTTTTTGGTAGCTGTCAATCACATATCGCATTTATTTTTATCCCGTTTGCAATTAACTATATAAATCTCTCGCGACAAATAAAGATAGCAATTTACGTAGTAAACAAATTTATTGTTTAACCAATTTGAGTTGCTCGTTATAACGCCAGAGCGCAATGACAATGTTTATCTACCAACTTGAGGCAATTTTTGTTTGACTAAAATTATGAGTCATATGATTTAATTTTCGCTTAATTTATGTTACTCTTATCGTTTGTAACGATTTGCATTATTTTGCTTAGAACGGACCGGATGGTACAGATCAAGGGTAAACAAAATTTGCATCTTAGATTCGGGAATTAATTTTAGTATTGCAATCGTAATTGCGCTTCCTAAAAATCGTCCAATGCAGATTTGACAGAACAACACCCACTTTTAAAAACAGCAGGTGAAATGTCAAATGACAAGTGAATAAGAGGTTACTGCAATGTTGCTGATGTTATTCAATTATCACTCGACAAATTAGTAATAATTTAAGTTAATTAAGTACCTTTAAGGTATGGTGGTGCAAAGTTTAAAGCATTATTTTAGTTAAAGTATTTCAATTTCAACAATAGATATTTCTTGAGTTTTTAAAATGGAGGAACTTGGAGATCAAAATGCACTTGATAACATAGATAATGGTTTGTAGAGATACATAAATTTGTTTAACTTTGATTTAACATATTTTTCTGTTCAGATTTACAAATTAAGGTTGCCCAATTGGAAAGTGACAACAGACGACTTAGAGGTGAATTCGATAGTCAACGTGCAAAATTGAAAGATCTGTTTTTACAAAAAGAAGGTAAATATTGCATTTCAGGTGATTTATTAAATTGATTTAACAAGTTGCAGTTGAATTAAAACGTAAAAATGATGATAATTTAAAATTACTTGATGAAGTTCAAAAGTTGAACCGAGAACTAAACGAAACCAAGAGTCAACTTACTCTAGCTCAGTTACAATTAGAATCCAATGACGAAAACATTAAAGCACAAAATGAAATAAAATCTTTGCAGCTGTTAGTACATGGTAAGGGTTGTTTTAATTTTCTAATTTTTAATGTTTTACTTTTGTTTCTTTTAACAGAGACGGTCGAAGAATCCAGTACTTGTAAATCAATTTACGATATGGAACTCAAAAAGTTGTATGGAATTATACAGCAATACGAGACTGAAATTCGTGAACTTAAAGCTGAAAATCAATCTCCACATCACACAGTTCAGGTATTTGTTCTGGAATTTTTCTTCCAATTACTCATTTATACAAATATAATATTATTACCTCTTATACAACTGATTCTGTTGTTTACTTATCTTTGAAAATTAAATTTCCATGTATTTTCTCTTCAAAACTGGATGCTTTGTCCGGGATTTCCATCTTTCGGTAAAAATTCTAAACTAAAATAATTATTTTAAAAATTAAAAAAATTATTTATCATTTTATCTAATTTAAGCTTACTTAATTATACTATTTTTTCAATCAAATTCAAAAAAAGTTATTGTCATGATGTTTTCTTTGTAACAAATTGTTTTTGAAAACATTTTTGTGTTTAGTCTAAAGCAAAATATAAAATAAAATTATCCACATAATTTTGTCACTGTCGTACTTTATGCTATACTACTTAGCATTTAGGTTAATATTTCAAGCGAATTATCTATTTTTCGCTTTTTATCAAAGAATTACCATAATAATTTATAATTACTAAGGTAAATAACTTCACGTGAGTGTAATCAGTAGTCTAGTTATTTTAACGTGGTTCTTTCATAAAAAAATGTCTAAACTTCTAAATTGTATCCTCACACTAAAAGTAAAAACAATAATTGGCTAATAATGTTGATGTATTTTTAATGTATCCTCTCTTTAATAGGAACAAAGTAGTATGGCTCCAAGTGTGATGTTAAGTGCTGTAACAAAAACTTTAGTAAGAAAATTGGGGGCAGAAGCGTTTACTTCGCAAGATAATTTAGAAGACAGTATGCGTAAGGTAGATGATGATGATCATGTAGGTTTTTTTTATTTGTTTTGTTTTGAATGATTTAATTTACTTGCAATTTTTTTTGTCAATTTTCTAAAACTCACTTTTAATTTTGTAAAGGCTCAAGAAGATGTGGAAGTTTTACGTTCTCTCGTAGTACCTCTGGAGGAAGAAATTAGAGCTCTGAAAGATAAATTGCGTTCGACAGACGAACAGTTACAAAAATGCCAACTGTGTAAGCATTTCCAACCAGAGGTATACCCAATTTAATTTTCTGTTTAAAATTTTTAATTCAATTTAATTTAGGTTCATTCTAAAGATTCTTCTTCGAATAATTTCAATCAATCGTCGTTAGATGCTTTTAGGTACCCAAAAGACTTACATAGTCCTGTTATACCATGTGATATGTGTAGTAATTATGAAGCACAACTAGTAAAAGAGCAAAAAAAGTCTGAAGATTTACACCTGAAAGTTTTGGCTGCCGAGAAAGCAGCTGATAGGCATAAAGAAGAGCTGCTGAAAGAGATTGGTTTCAGAAAAGAAATCGAAGAAATGTGGAATGAAAAAAAGGAAGAACATAAATTACAAGTTGCAGAACTGACTACGAGAACTGATTGCGCCGAGCAAGATTTAAAGGAGTTGCAACAAGTGTTTAAACTAACCTGTGACGAAGTTAATCAACACCTACTTCATCTGACCGACGAAAGAGGAAAAGTTCATCAAGAATTGGACAAGTGAGTAACCACAACTGAATTATTTTTAAAAATTGGTTTTTCTTCTTAGGTTACAGAGAGAAAATGAAAATTTAGTTGGCAAATACAGCATACATTCTCAACAATTGCAAAGTGAAATTATTAACTTGCCCAACACGGTCGAGGTGAGTAAAATAAAACTATTTCAACATCAAGTTAAGTTTGTTTACTAAACTAGGAATTGCAAGAAACAATTTTAAAAACACATCAAGAATTAATTATAGCTAAAATTGGTAAAGAATCGGCCGAAGAGCAGGCTAATGATTTGCGATCGAATATTATGCTGCTAGACGATAAGTTCATTAATGAGCAACATCTTCGAAAAGAAATTGAAATTAGTCTTAACACCGAAAGCAATAACTTGAAGTAAATATACATATTTTTATATTAACTACAGTGTTAATTGGACTTGTTGTAGATCTGTCACAAATCATTATGACGTAGAAAAGAAGTCACATCTAGTAACTATGGAAAAGTTGGCCGAGTTAGAGAGGAATCATAAGGAAAATTTGATACGGATTGAAGAACTGCAAATAACAAAGGTACATAATCTTTCTCATTTTTATTGTACATTATATACATTTTCATGCCGTGATTACTAAAATAAAACTTCATGAAATTAAGGAATTATTTCAATGCTTTCAATTTTATGTCATTTTCTTTTTGGTATTTGAATTGAATTTTTTAATAATGGGCATAGCATTCTTTAATTTTTAACACTTCTTCTATCTTTAAAATAAATTTGTTTTAGAAACAACTCGAGGATAAAATCAGTGAATTAAGATCAAGAGTTGGATCGTTACAGCAAGAATTAGATAACAGTGAAGCAGTGCAAAAAGATTTTGTAAAATTATCACAGAGTTTGCAGGTCGGATATGATTTTAATTGAATGTTTTAAGAAATACTTATAAATGAATTTATTACTTATAGGTTCAGTTGGAAAAAATTCGAGATTCGGATGCTCAAGTTAGATGGCAGCACGAAGAAGATACTGACGATTGTCCCTCATGTAGAAATTCATTCTCGGTTACTAAACGTAAGAAATATAACTGCCGCCATTGTGGACAGATATTTTGTGTGTCTTGTTTGTCACATTCTGTTCCAAGTGGGCCTAATCAACGACCGTCTAAAGTTTGTGATGTCTGTCATACTTTACTAGTCAAATCTTCAGCTCCTTATTTTAGCACAGAAGTTCCACATTCCCCAGATTAATTTTAAATTCTATTAAATTTTATAATGTGCATAAAACATAAAATATATCTATTTCTCAATTGAATAGTTTTTTGATTTTTGCTTTTCATATTATGTATATGAAAGTTTTAATAAATCTCAAATTATTATTTTTAAATGTTGGTTTTTATTGTTATTACTCTAAATTAATAATTTATATTTTTATACAACCAATTCTTTGTAGTTTTTTTGTCTACTAACTTTATCTTTTAGATTAATCAAATTAAAATGTTAAATCAAACTTATTCCAGACTGGATCAAATCTGAATTAAAAAACTCAAGTTAAAAATAATCTCGGATAGTGTATAAAACATAAACTGTAAAGAAGTTCGCCGTGACTTTTCATGTAGAACGTTTGACTACATAGGAAATACAAAAAACTTGAATTTATTATTTATAATCGTTAACATATTTGCACAGATACAAATTTAATATGTGTGCACCATTGTGTGTGTACAATTCTGTTTTTCATTTTTTTATTGTTTTATTCTGTGTTTAATTTAGCAAGATATTCTAAATTATATTATCTATCTATATAAAAATGAATCCCCATTTCCCTTGGTCACGCCATAACTTGAAAACGACTTGACCGATTTCATTAATTTTTTTTAAAGTTTTCTAATATTTCGTAGAAGGTTCTTATGGAGAGAAAATTCGACCGTGACGATTTGAACCAACTTTACTGAAATTTACGGCCGCTGAGAAGGAGGCATAAATTTATAAAAAGCTTGCTCGAAAAAACTTTAAAGTTGGGAGGGCATACGATTCCGTAATAAAACTTACTATTTGTTTTCGAAATAGAATCGAACACTACACCCTTGAATTTTTTTTTTTATTTTGTTTTGCGGTTGAAGATGGGAAAAAAGTTTATCACATCAATTTTGTGGGAAATCGCAATACACTTTCAATGCCATTTTGAAATTAAGAATCGGATGGTAAATAAGGCCGCTGCGGCCGATAGAAAAATATTGAAAATTTTGACCTTGTTGCGGCTCTAGCGCGTAAACTGCGAATTTTTGAAAATGTTTCAAGGCCATCACATAGTGTTTGATATTGTGCGTATTTCTGTGTCTGACGCTTTTTATCGAAAACAGTTTAATAAAGGAGCAAATCAACAAAATCTCGGGAGACGAAAATTTTCAATTCAAATCTTGGCCATTTAGCCTGTTACTTAAAATGCGAGGTTTTATTGTAAAGAAATGTTTTTTCGAAAATGTTTATAGCAACTTTTCCCTTTTTTTTCACGATTGTTATCGATGTAAAATTAAAAAAATTTTTATTTTTAGAATTTAAGAAAATTTGTTTGGATTTGCCGTCTGCGACCGATTTTGAACCAACTTTTAGGGAATTTAAGGTCGTAGAGACGGATGTCAGATCGCTGGCAAGAATTTTTACTCCAAAAATTTACAATTACTTTCTTCAGTATAGTCGGAAGACGAGAAACGACAGTTTTAGCGTGTGTTTCATGAAAAATTAATTCTTTGAAGTAAAATTTTTAAAGAAACGAAGCGTAAATTTATAAAAAAAATGTTCTCGAAAATACTTAAAAGTTGCGGGGAATGGCATTTTGAAAAAAATAACTAATTGAATCCAAGGCTACACTCTTGAAATTAAAAAAAAAAATTATTTTTGCGGCTTTGCGGTTGAAGATGAGAAAAAATGTACGACATCGATTTTCTGAATTTTGCAAATCTACAAACTTTAGGGAAATTTTAAGCAAAATTTTATAGTGTAAACAGGCTATAACAATTTTCAGTGTGGCTTGCATTTGCAATGTCGAAATAAATAAATCGCAAGGGTAATCGTTAGGTGTTTATGGCATCAATCTTGAAAATCCAAGTTTTTTACATGATCAATTGTATATGGTCTGTTCTCGTGTCGGAAAACCATCATCATTATTTATTTACGTACCAGAAAACAAAACTTACAATGTTGTGTATCAAAAAGCATTACAATAGATACTTTGATTTTGATATATTTTTTTGGTAGTTTGGCAGTTAAAACACCACGCTTTGCCGAGCGTATTGGAGAGTTTATAGCCCATGTATTGAACTTGGACTTTAGATCACAACAGTGCAGTCGGTGCGATCAAGCATTGAACCGTGGTCTCCCGCTCTGTAGCATGTAGTTTTAAGACATCCGCTCGGCTCGGCTCTGTCTAGCAAATGCAAAAATTTCGTGTCCGAGTAAGACAATGTACTATTTATTTCAGATAACTAGGACTGTCAGAAACAATAGTTTTAACAGGTTTTTCAAATTTAATTTTTAAAAATCAGTTTGAAAATGACTTTATAGTGGTTGACCGCCTTAAAAATATTTTTTAAAGTGAGTTATTTTTGGGTGGCTAAACAATTTTTAGCTTGCGCTACTATCCACCTCAATTTATACCTAGTGCTGTCATTATTCACAGATTTTAAAAAATGTATTGGTGAGTAATTTTTAAATAAAATTTGGTTTTCTTTTTGTTAAATAAGTCGAAGACTAAAAAATACGTATTGTTGTGTTACGAATTTTGACCACCTCTGATATTTGCTTTAATTTTTTTTTGAAAATTGAAAAAAATTTGTGGTGGTTGAAGTTTTCAAAAGGTAGAGGTTGACAAGAAAGTGAGGAGATTAGGGATTTTTTGCCAAGATGGCGATTTGAGGTTTTTTTCGAAATAAATTTATTTATGGTATATTTATATATTAATTTTAATTATACCCTCATTATTATTATTTATTTATTTAAATAATTTATTTATATTAATTTATAGGAATTTACCGACAAGGCGAAGAACTCTTATTATTCAGAACTCATAGCCCCCGAGATAAGACTAATCTCAGCTTTCGCTAAAGAAAGAGATAGACAGTGCAAACATAGAGCAGGACCTTCTTTTTTTTAATCACTGCAGTATATTTTATATTGTATTTTATAGTATCTGTATTTTTTTATTTAATTTCCTACATTTAAAGACCGAAGTTTGGTTTCGGCCGAAAAAAAACTTTTCTCTGACTCGCGCAATGCTGTCATATATTTAGTACCCTCAAAACTTTAATTTTCTACATTGAACATTTTTCCTAGGAATGAATTTGAATTTTTGACCAGGCTTTCATAAGCTATACAGAACTTCCTCTTTGGTCCGTTTTGTATTATAGTCGTATTTGATTAATTTTTCCATTAAACAAATCCTTTACTAAACGCTCCGACCTCAGGAGCGGATTCCTGTGACGATCTCGTCTTGGTCGTCTATCAAATATTCAATAAAAAAAATCATTTTCTAAAATAATTTTATCCAATTTATTTATAATTTAGATTTCCACTTCGCAAAATTTAAAATAAAAATATTTCCTTCAGGTTCGAACTTTTGATTTTTAATTTATCCAAATCGTCGGCTTATTTATCAATTATGCCACACGTTCACTCTTAGAAATTTTAATTTTAATTTCCCAATTACAATGATCCAAATTCGAATTTATAATTTTAATTATTCTTTCTCCAAATTAACCAACTAATCAATCTACTTCTGTTCGGCAGCAAAATATTAAATAATTCCAAATAAATCCAAATTTCAAAAAAATACGCAATAAGACATACGGCTTTAATCACTTTATTCAATCTAACAAAATATCACTCACAATTTCAAAAATTTCGTATCAAAACTCAACGGGAATACAAAATAGTTGGCTAAAAAGTAATTATTTTTTCTCTTTTCTTCCCACCTTATACTTTTCCAATCTCTTAAACCTTCAAAAATGAAATTAACAAAATTTATAATTTAGCATAGGGTAAGTCGAAATTGTTTTGTATCATGACAGTATATTATGGCTTGCTTATTCAGTAAATACCAGCTGAATATGTAGTATACCAGTGGCACAGCCAGGATTTTGTTATGGGGAGAGGGCTAAAGGATGCAAGCAAAGCAAGCTGTGTGCAAATGCGCGCCGCAGGTGAAAATTTTTCTGAAAAAGGGGCATGGTCATCTTATTTTTGAGTATAATTATTGTGTTACCACTGTTACCTACCTTAAATTGAAGTTAGAATTAAAAAACGACATTTCCGAAATAACTCAGGGCGAAAGCTTTATCATTGAGTTTTATTGCCGATCTTCTTATTATAATATACCTTTCCTTATTTTCAATAAATAGCAGCCATTAAGATTAAGAATTTAAACTGATTGCTAATTATCCATAGTGAAGTTATTTTGTATTTGAAATTTCAGTAAACACTAAAAATCCGTTGAAATCCGGGGCTATAGCCTTCTAGCCCCCCCTTGACTGCGCCACTGTAGTATACTATTATTGTTGTTTTAACATTTTTAACATAAAAGATTTTTAAATTGAGGAGTTAACTTAGAGATTTTGGAAATTTGGTTGATCTAAAAAAATTGAAAAAAATGTCTTCATTAATTACAATATAATATGGGGTATGGCGTGATAAAAGTTTTTGTCTATATTGGTTTTAATTGCTTAAAAATAATAAAAAATTAACAGAAAATAATTTCAATAAAATTTTTTGTCACATCAAAACTATTTCTTTGTAATAATTAAACCTAACAAAATGTTAAAAAAATAAAATTTTTAACTGTTAAGTACAGAATACATACTACAAAGAAAACATAATAATATTATAACAACACATACTACTTAATACCACAAAAATACTTAAAAAATTCTAAAACTTTTTTAAGTTATTTTCTATTTCTTTGAACATGTATTTAAAATTTCAAGTAAATTCATCCACTAGAGACCGAAAAATTGCGTACAACGTTTTAAAATTGTAGTTTCGAGTAAATCGTTTTTAAATTTTACTATTAATAATTTGTTTCCTGCTTCATACAATTGATCTTCTTCACTCTGAAAACAAGATGACGAGATGATTGAGTCTTCTGTTGCTCAATTCGTCTTTGTTGAGATTTTTTCTTCTTCTTATGTTGCCTTCTCTTAACAGAGGATGGCAATCATCACTTTAAACTCATCACTTAAACTTAGTTTTTCAGCTTCACGGATGTTAAACCATTGCTCCAAGTTTCTTAGCCATGAGAAACGCTTTCGGCACAGTCCTCTCTTACTCTCGATTTTGCCTTCTATTATCAGCTGTAGTAGAGCATATTTTTTGCCTCTGAATATGTGACCGAAGTATGTCGCTTTTTGCCTTTTGATTACTGTATAGAGTTCTCGGTTTCTATTAATTTTTCGAAGCACCTCTTTGTTCGAAACCCTATCTACCCATGAGATTCTCAACATCTTGCGGTAGAGCCACATTTCGAAAGCTTCAAGTTTGTTGGCTGATGACACTTTTAGTGTCTATCTCTCCACTTCATACAACAAAACTGGTAGTACATAGCATCTTACTGTTCGCAACCAGATTCTTTAAGTGTGCGAAATTCGCTTCTAATCTCGTTCTTTACACATTGAAGCTGCATAGGGTCAAATAATCAATTTCAGATTATGTATTACTTGGAAGACACTTATTGTATAGTCTTTATTAAAAATGCCAGCTGCAATATACGATTCGATTTCAATCGTCTTTGCGCTATTGAAAACTCTAATCGTGTTCTTGTTGTTTTGTATTGCAATGACTATAGCTATTTATTAAAAATTTGCTCAATCCAAAATATTCTGCGTGGGTTTATTCATTATTAAAAAAAGCATGATGAGACTCTTGTTCCAATATTTTTAAATAATTGTAAATTTTCGTGTAGTAAATTTTATTTCTAATTTTCAAAGGTGTAATAGGTTTGCATAAAATTTTGTTACCTTATAGCATCCCAATCGTAATTGCAGCTGGCGTCATCCTCTTGGCCAAACAAATTTGCTGCGCTGTATTTTTATGCAAAACCATCAATTCAAATTTAATTCACTTTTATTTTATTAACAATCAACAATTAAACTTATTATTGCGGGAATAATAATCATCCGCTGGTCAAGTCGACGCCAAGGCCGTCTCTACCTAAGTCACTTCCTTTTTTCTACCTTTGGCACGAATACCAACACAAAATTTTCGAACTTAAAATCTTTGTACAAAGTACTTACAAATTTACAAAATTAATAATTTACAATAATTAAAACAAAACTTCAAAATTAATTTACAATTAAATAAAATAAACGCTTTTAGCGTTTCAAAACACGACTCCTCCTAAACAACGCTCTTGAAAAATGTCTTTGCTTAGATTTTCGTACACAGGAGCAATTACCTTCAAAACATCATCAGGAATGGCCGGTTTGTGAATGTATTCCGACAGTTTATTGAGCTCTTTGGCTTTCTACGAGGTACATTAAGCTGCCTTGTCTAAGGATTATCATCGATATATGATTTGTGTTATCTGGACTACCTACCAGATAGCTTTCTTCATGTCGTCCGTGGAATATTTATTTCTTCTGATTGCTAGTCCGTAGTAAACACTTAGCTCATCTATCAGCTTTGCTATAAATTTTGCTATCATCAATATAATTATGATTTATATTTTACATCTTGTAATTTTTTAATTGAACAATTTATAATCTACGTCTTAATCCTCTTAAAGCGCTATAGGTAAAAAATACTACAAATTTTGAGATGAAATTTTATTAAAGCAAAAAAAATGTTTTAATTTTTTTAAAATGTCAGACTAGCCACTAGGGTTACCCCTTAATTTAAATAAAATGCAACATTTTTAAGTTTGAATAGAAACAGATTGACAAAAGAAATTTAAAATCTAATGTAAGGTTTGACTGTTTCGACCTGAGGAGATGAAAATAGGTAGTTATAGAAACCATCTTCGAAACTCGCCATTTATATTCTAAACCACGATCGTGAGGTTCGTGGGAATAGTCGATATGGAACAATAACATCAAAAGCACTTTTGACTACAAAAAATCGTAAAAAAGGCATTTGTTACTGCGGTGATGGTGAGTATGTAGCCTGAATAGATTGAGACTTGAAAACCTTATGAACAGATTTGAAACATAGTAACAATAGCAATTAAAACCTTAAATGGATGTAGAATAAATTCAATAGACGTTAATTTAAATATAGAGATTACTTATTGAAAAATACTCAGCATCTTATAATTTCTTTACCGAAAGCGAAGTTTATTAGATTGCCAACATAGTTGCTTAACTTGCAAGTTTGTTAATAAAAAAATAAAAATTTATTATTATTGTTATATTTCGTTTTTCCTCCTTTGACATGATTTTACAATACCAGCAATCAAATTTAAAATCGAAAATTTAAACGTGCTTTTGTCACGTTTTGGAAACACGTACCTAACTAATATATGGCTGATAGTGCCAATCAAGGTTATCTAATTTTAAAAAACAATGTAGACTATTTTAGTCAATATTGCAAAATGCCAATACAGAAGAAGTTGACTAAATTAAAAGTAATGAGAATTGGGTATTTCTTTTTTGTACTTCTACTAATTTTAGGTAAGTGCAAATGTTCGGCGACATAATTTTGTGTAATATCTATTTTAACCACTTATTGTATTTCTCCTCGTGCACAGAACTTAGCTGGAAGTTGAATGCTAGTTTGTCATTATCGACTTCGTGCATGAAGAATCTTAACGATATTTTAAGAGAAGAACCATGTCGTCAGATAATAATTAATGCTTTCAAATACACAGAACACCGATTAAGTCGAGCGGTATTTAATCCGGTTTGCAAAAATTTGTTTCACATTGTTAAAACAATTAACAAGAACTATCACTTACCATGCGATTATAATTTGTTATTAATGAGCATCGTTAGAAAATTAAGGACGAATCAAGACGTAGTATTTTTCTCGAGAAGTCTAGCAGTAATTACTCGGCTTTGTCTCCGTTACGATTTGAATTTACTTAAACCAATCTTAATCGACTTGAATGCGAATCCAAATCGTTTTAAATTTTTACTATTGCAATTTTATTATCAAAAGCATAAAAATGTAAAGCTTTTATCAAATTTAGTTCGACTTATTAGGATATTGATTGAAGAGGAAATTGAAAATTTTGAATATTTAACCACGAGTATTATAGAAATGAGTTTTAGAAATTTGCATATAAATAACAAAATACCTTCCTACTTTATACAAATAGTAAGAGATTCTAAAAAACGAAAATTAAATTTAAGTCAAATATTTAGATTAGCCCATAGATTTTTTATGAAAATTTTAACCATTAAAGTTTCATTTCTTGACGATAACTCAGTTTTTATTATTATTTTGAATATTATTAATGACTCGCATTCCAAATATGTTGTAAAAAAATTAGATTTGTTATTTAGATTTATAATACAGTTGCTCTCAAATGGATACGACGATCCGGCGAATAATTTCGTTAAATTTTTAGAGAGTATTCAATGTAAATCAACTTACGAACTTTTGAAATTCGCATGAAATTGTTCAAAAAATATTACTATATAATTTTTAATAAACAAGTAAATTAGTAATTCATTTAATTATTTTCGAAATGCTGTTGTTCACAGTTCTCTTATTTTCCCGGATTTACTAAATGCTTTAGATGTAATCTCTTCGAGATATTTACTGTATTTAATGTGTAAAGTTTGTACTGAATGGCAGACTCACCGGAAGAAACTGTAAAATAATCTGATCTGAAATAAAATAAATTTTTGTTTATTTCTCTGTTATTTTCACAACGTAGAAGTGAAATTGTGAAAAATATGATCCTGAAAAGCGCGAGATATAAGCAGCGAGCGCATTGAAATGCTAACTACGAAGTTGGCAATAAGTAGTTTGATTAGCGCCACGAACACAGAAGTGAAGTGGGTAATTTTAAAATTTTGTTGCATCCAAGTCGTTATTTTATTTCAATTTCCAATGCTATAATGGTAGGAATTTTTTTATCGAAAATCAATCACGTATTATTTCCAATTTTTATATATCCGAATTTAGCAAAAGTAACAAGAAGCCATATATGCATTTTACAACATAACGACTTTAAAATAACACCTAACTTTGTTGCAAAAAAGGAATAGAATTTAGATTGAGCACTAAACAACTCCATTAAATGCGTATTTATCAGAAGAAAGAACGCCGTGATCACATCAATCCCACTGCGCGACACTAATAATGCGGCATTCATTGGAAAAAGCTTGCTATGAACGTCTCTTTAGCACATAAAATTCTAGATTTATGGATTGAATCTGCAGGTTACAGATTTATGTAATTCTATAGTTCTGACATACCAGAGATATAATGCAAAATGTAAATGTAAGCAAACGTATAAAACTTTTTCTCCATTCTACTATTTCACCATATTTTGAGAAATATTCAATTTTTATATCTTATGTACATAATAGTAGTATATTATATTGTAATGAAATTTTATAAATTTCAAACTTTTTATTTTAAATCTCGGCTAACCTTAATAATCGGGAGATGATCTCGTCAGGGGGTGGATTCTGATTTTATTTTATGCAGGTGAAATAATCAAAATTTCAAAATAAAAGTTAAGTATAACTTTAATTTCGTTTTTTAGTTTATCCACCCCTAAGGATTTTCAAGGATTTTCAAGGCTTTATTAAAGGTTTTGCTTTGCATCTTTACTTTCCGATCCGCAGCAGTTTAATAATAATAATAATAGGCATTTATTAAGAGACTTTACAAAAAAAAGGTCTCTTAAAAGAATGATTTCTAACAAGTTAGATTTTCAAATCACCCCTTTTAACAATGTATTATTTACAACGATATATAACGCATAACAAATGTCACAAAATTCAAATCGCATGATACCTACTGCTCCAATTGCAGTGCGTCGGTTAAACCACGGCGGAAAGCTGTCAAACTCGGAGATTCCAAAAATAGACGTCAATGCTTTTCCACAAGTCTCGGTACCCAACATGCAAAGCAGTGCTCAAACTTGGCTGTAGAATGAGAAGGAACGTCAAAATTTCCCAGATCACGCAGAGCCCGGGAATGACAAGTAGAGAGGAGCCTAATCATATCTCGAATATGTGTCAGTTCACTACTTCTGAATATTTTAAAAACGATTTAACCGAGTTATTGCAGCATCCAAGTCTGAGGGAGGACAGGATATACGTATTCGGGAATCGTCCGCATACAGATCCAAAGAGCAATCTGGATTCACCGCTTTCTTCAGATCAGATGTGTATACAGTTGACTAGATGAGCCAAAGCAAACAAATTTGTGAAATTTTCAAGTTGTTACACGACAATATAGTAATATAATATATTGTACTCTTATTAAACCCCACAATTGGGAGTTAATTTAATTGTCCTATTCCAATTTGGACTCCAAAGTTAAATAATATTGTAATTCAAATAAAAAAAAGCAAGAGACTCGTAAATTCATATAATTTAAAATAAATATTTGCTACAAATTTATGAAATATGAAACGACAATAAATTATTACAATAATTTCCTCATTAAACAGTGCTCTTGTTTGCAGATAGCAAAACAGCATTTACAAAACTTAAAATAAAACTAATTTTATACTATTTACAAGAAAGAAATGATAAATCAAATTTACAATAATAATAATAATACACCCTAGGTTATAAGTTAAATAAATTTTAATGCGCTACTAATGGTTTTTGTTAAATTGTTTATCAGTTTAAATTAACTTTGTTGAGTTCGCCGTGAACAAAATTAATATTGAAAGCCTTTCGACCATGTGCGGCTCTTCAGGTGTGCAACGCACCACACGTTTTCTCCAATGGATTCCAAATATAACGTTAAATTTTTGGATATAATTCTTATATCTTCTTAATATTCGGCTTCCTCTTTAATCAACTTCTTTTGGTTGATCTAAACAATTATCCAAAATCACCAATTCAACGATGGTTTTTGTCACAATTCAAATTCACACATAAAAATCGCGTCGATAGCGCAAAACGCTCACCCAGTCAACGGCTCAAAACGCTCAACAATAACAATAAATAAAAATTTAAGTTTTAGGTTACATTACCTTTTGAGGCTTTATAACTACGGGAATATCTTTTCAGAAGAGTAATAACCACTAAACCAGCACTTGTAATTTTTGTTGCTCTTATTTGGCAACATACTCAAGTTTGCCGCAACTTTTAACAAATACTGCTAAACTTAGGCCTACCGACTTGGTTTGACAAGAAAATAGCTTTATTGTATGTACATTTTGTCTGTTTCAGTTTCTATGTCTCTAAGATATACAATATATAATAGCAAAATAAATTATAATTTAAAATAATATAATTACGATGTAATAATCCTACGCTATTTTTCATATATTAAATGCATATGCTACTGCAGAGAACGCGGAAGTTGAGTTATAAATAGCAAGAACTTTCTTAATTTTTTTTTATTTCATACACAATTATTTATTCAAAATACCACACCAGAGAATAATATAATAGTCAATAAGTTTTGTATCATAATTTAGTATAGCTAATAAATCAGAGGAATCAGCAGTGGCAGATTAAGCTATTGGTGACGTACAAGCGCAAGCCCCATTGAGGCCCATCTTCTTTTTCAAAAAAATTATTTCTAATTACACATAACAAAAACTAAAATAAGAAATAATTTAGTCAATATAAATCGGAGTATAAATGCAGTGGGAACATAATCCTTTAGGATTATTTAGGATTAAGTTAATAATCGTTTAGGAATTATAACATGTAATTAGTTATAAAATCGCAAATATCATAGCGTTGAGTGCACATCGAGGGAGAACCACCCCCTTCCTGGTAGCACACTTTACCGAGTAGGACCGGTTTATGGGGATATTTTTAGTGAGTACATGGCAAATCTCGAATGCACTCTAAAATCCAGTCATCTAATCTTGGTAAGGATTCCCTCTTTAGCCTCGAATTTGAATGATCCTCTTATATAATAAACCACTCGTTGGTGCTCAATTTATGGACGCTCGTTTAAAATACTGACCACTTATTTAAAATACTGACATACTAAAATACTGATAATTTTCAAGCTGTATAATCTACAAAAAATATGTTTTTTTTAAATCAATAAATTTTGAGACTTCCTCAAACTTTGGAGACCCTAAGCGCGCGCTTCATGTGCCTGGGTGATAATCCACCACTGAGAATCATTAGGAATCAAGACAAGGTAAATACCACAAATTCTTCTCTTCTTCTTCTTTAATTAGGTCTGCGACCTGTTTTTACTTAACAGCAACCTCGGTGATGTTCCGAAGTTACTATTAGTGCTATGAGCATATTTATTGTTTTACATCCAAGGTAGCTTGCTAGACTTATCTCAGATGTGCCAGTAACTCTGGTTTTTGTTGTTGATGAAGGCAAGTCATCAACCCAGAGGAACCGCCGGCTTTACGTGCCCTCCGAAACTCGGAGACGATCATAAGAAATTTTAGACTCTCCCCGGATTCGAACCGAGTACCTTAATGTCAGCAGTTATTCAGCTAACAAATTAGGCTAATGACCGTCTCTTACCACAAATTCATAATCTAATTATTAACAAGACCCATCCATAACTAACCTTAACCTTTACCTTAACCTTAACCGTTACCTTAAACGTAACCTTTAATAACCTAAGAAAACAATAATTAAAAAATAAGTAAATTACAAATTTTATATTAATAAGCTAAAATTTTGTTCAAGGAACAACAATTTGGTTGATAAGCCGGACTGCGATACCGGTATCGAATAATTTTTAACGTGCCCATTTTAAAATTTTATTGCAAACTAAATTAAAATTTTAAGAAAATAATTAATTAATTGAAAAAATTAATTAATTAATTAAAATAAAAATGCTGGGGGCATAGCAATATATAATGACAATTCACAAAATAGAATACCAAAAAAAATGCAAAGATGCATATTTTTTTTACAATATTCTATAGCAACCACTATTAATTATACGTAAACGATTAGTTAAAATTATTCAGCGTGGTGGCGTTTTCTTAATGTAAATCGCCAAAAGAATCCTTAGTGCTTGTTCACAATGTACGTAAGACATAAGATAAACATAACACAAACATAAGACGTAAAGTCTAACCTTTGTTATAAAGTTTGAAAGATGTTTGAAAGTTTATTTGTTTATTTAGTTTATTTTTTTGTTATACGCATACGCAGTTTCATATATTTCTTATGTTCATTGTGAACACTTTTGCGGTTTATGTCAAAATTATGTTTTATGCTTATGTTATGCTTATGCACGTCTTATGTTTTATGTACATTGTGAACAAGCACTTAGAATTTCTGAGTTAAATTAAATTAAATGTTGAATAAACTTATTATTAACAATCAAAATGTTTGAAGAAAATCACATTTAAACACCAGAGATTTATTTAGATTATCGAACTTTCAAAATTTAAACCAACATGTGAACGAACAAAGATATTTCACACAATGCTAAAAAAAAATGCTAACTTGATTTAATCTGTCAATAATAGTTGTATAATTTTACTTGTATATTTAGTATGTAAGCCCACAATTCTTTAAATGTTCAATCATTAAATAAGTGTTAGACAAAACCATCCAGTTTTCATTATGAAAATTACGAAGACGAACAACAACAAAAAATTAAATACAAATTTATTTTTCAGCAAGAAAAAACACTAATAGCTTATGAAGTTTTAAACATTTTTAGTAGCTTTTCTATCTATCAGATCCTTGACTTGAAAGTAGTAAAAGCTGGTGGAGCCGAAGAACCTGGAGCTGAAGAAAATATCCTCCAGATGTATTGACGAACTCAGATATCGAACTCAAGATTTTTCAAACGTAAATGAGCTGTATTCGTAAGCTAAGCAATTTCTGGAAATGAAGAAAAGCACATTTTATTGTTGTATTAAATAAGCTTAATGAAATTAATTTTTATTTTATGAAAATGAAATCTTGAAAAGTGAAAAATTGGAAGAACATTATTTTGCTCAAGTTTAAATTAAAATAAAATTTCCAAGCAATATAAGACTTTAAGCCTACGTTTCAATTATTGTTTCCGTAAATTTGTTCTAATTTTGTACAAACTTTTTAACTTGAATGATGAACGAAAACAATTCAAATGCAGCATTAAAATCCAACTTACTTGGCGACATTTAATTTAAATTAAATGAACTACTAGCAATGTTTTTCAAATTGTCGTTTTTTGAAATTATATTTTATTTTTAATAATTATAGAAAAATGATTCAGGTAGGTACGTATTTATTTTAATTTTAATTTTATATTATTTATCTTTACAGTGCAATTAAAAACACTGAAATACGAATAAGTATTTGGTTTTTTTTTGTTAATAGTGGAATCAATTAGTTAGAGAAATTAATTAACGTTATAAGTTCCCGTACTAAATTATTGTATGTTTATAGCATGCACATGTAAAAACATTCTAATGCTTTTCGAGTAATGCCTTGTAATAAACTTGTTAAATAAGTTTTTATAAAAAAAGCTATTTTACGTTCACGCTTAATGTGCTTTTAGAAGTTTTATATTTTTTATTATTTTTCTTGCACAGTTCGTTTTACAAAAAATATAAAGCGCTAACTAGAATTTATTATTTTTCACATTATGTACCTAGTAGTTTAAATTTTATGGAATTAAAGCTTTTTAAAATAGTAGTTGGCTAGCACAATAACTTTTAATTACTGTTTAAAGTATAAACCATTTCACAGCTATAATTCCCAACTAATGTCAAAAGTTTAGCGAAATATTATTAGCAATATCTACAGATCCATAAAATATTGCTACTTTATTTATAGTATAGTTTAACAAACAAACGGCACTAAAGTAGTACTTTAACGCTACCAAAAATTTTGATGTGTTTTAGAGTCGTGGTACCTGTGTAGTCCAATCAACCTTTTCTCTTATTGGATTTTTTTTTATTCAGCGTGGATATTATGTCGATGTAATTTTTTTAGGGGTAACTTTTTTGTTTTCAATGGAGAGTAACAAAAGTTATTTTATTTTTGAATTCGTCTCATAACTGGAGCTTACCTATTCTTTAGATGATGACTCAGAGATCATATTGTTGTTTGGGATTGTGAACAATATTGGAAAGTACTATTGGAATTATGTAATGCACAGGGCCGTATTTAGACTAGATTTTCGGGGAGGGGGGTTTTAAAAGTATTAAAAAATAAATAGCTAATTTATTAAAATACAAAGGAAACTAAAATTCAAAACACAAATAAAATTAAAAAGTACAACATATTTAAAAAATAAAAAAATACTACAATAAAAAACAAATATAAAATAAAAAATAGAAAGAACTCAATAAATAAATAAATGACCTCTCCCCTTATAATAAACCCCTCCTTTGTAAGGAGATTAGGATTCATTTTTATTTAACTACCTAAAATTTAATTTAGACACATCGCGTGGTTTAGTTAGGTTATTTGGTAAGCACATTATTTAATTTATTATTTTTAAAATTTTTTTCAATTTTGTTTGGTATATTTGCTCTTACTTCTTTTTATTTTTACTGTTATACATAACTGATGATCGCAAATAATCGTGAAATAAAAGTTTTTATATTATGTTACAGGTTTTTTTAAATATTTATTTAATTTTTAGTAATTTTTATCATTTTTATAGTATAAGTTTTTCAGATTTTATTTCTTGTTTATTCAAATTTTTCTAAGTTCAACCCTGTTCAATGTGAATTTTTGTCATTTTGGTTTCTTTAAATATTATGTTTCTTTGTAGTATGTAATTATTTACTTGACAGTTAAAATTTATTATTTTAACATTTTGTTAGGTTTTATTATTTTAATAGGAATTTCCGATTTTTTAATTTGGGATTTAGTTTATTAGAAATATCTTTAGTTTTAATTTTTTTTTTAATACTTTAAGTTTAATATTTTTGTTATTAGTTGTAAAGATTGCTTTTGTTTTTTCTGATTTATTTACGATTGCAGGGGGACTTTCAGTACTTGATAAATAATTTCGGAGGAGGCTCTAACTCCTAAAACTCCCCCCGTAAATACGGCCCTGGTAATGCATGTACATACTATGTATGTTAAGAAGCTATGTAAACTAAATGACAGTGACTACACCTTTGACTTTATCTGGTTCCGATCTGGTCTTCAATAACGTTAAATTATTAAAAAATTGAAAGACTAAAATAATTGCTTAACTATTTTTTATTAGTGTTATATATTTGTTGATACTGAGTAAAAAAATATATTGCATCTTTCAATTTAGTTACATTCCGCTATTCATACTATACATTACCAAAATTCCCATAAGCACGACTATCTGATACTATAAACTATATAACGTATATAACCAAAATTATTGTAAATTGATGTACATTTAATAGAAATTAATACAAAGTAGTATAGTAATATGTATGTTAATAAAGCTATTGTTAATAATATATACCTTAGATATCAAATAAAGTGTCACTTACTTTCCACAAAAATCTCAACATATCTAACATATTTTAAACTAATGTATAAAATTAATTTAAATAATCTAATCAAACATGTAAAAAATATTTATAAAAAAGTAAATGGTTAATTAAAAGAATAAAAATATATAAAAAAAATATACAAGTCCATAAGTTAATATAAAAATTAGCATCTTGTTTTAAACTTACTGATTTTATGAGTTCCACATTTCTTTGCAAAAGCGGTCAAATACACACACTTAATTTTAGTGAGTCGTAAAATGTCTTTTTAATGATTCTACAAATACTTTTAAATATAAATGCCAGGAAACTTAAATTATATTAAGTAGCATTTTACATTTTTAATCAAAATTAATTTATTGGGCCATTATTTAGTCGACCTTTGATATAATATATGGTTTTATTTGTAGTTGAGGGTGTAGGTCAGTTATATACAAAATAATATTATTTTTCGCAATTTTGGGCTATTTATTAGTCCGTTATATTTATAACACGTAAAATTAACTTATTGCAAAATAATACTATGTAACTGTGTTAAAATATTAAATTAATTACAGATCACAGCTTTATAAAATATAAACAACAAAATATGAAATTATTCATATAATATTATCTACTATTTTTCGTATACATACTGTATCATTTAATTTCTATGCATTTTTAAAATTCAATGATTTCTTACGTTCTGCTAATGATTTAAGTAGCACTTAGATCTATTACTTTTTGAAATTTAAAGGTTTTTTATTAAATAAAAAAATATACATCAAGAACACCGGTGGATTTCTATATGTGGTAGGTGTGACAATTTTTTGTTACAACTTTTTGCAATATAAAGCTGGACCTAAAACTACATCTATTATTTTTTGCAAAAAGTGTCAATTTTTACCACTGTTAACCTAGCAAGCAAGCTATTATCTCAAACAGGATCGGTATTTTACTTATCTATAGACGGTACGTGTGCTTGACATAAGTAGGGTCAGCTTCAGTGAGTAAAGCCAGCCGCAGTTGACTTTTAGCTGTCCAACTTCTAACAACATTTTAATAAATTAAAGTTAATTATAATAAAATTTAATTTAAAAAAAAGTACTCATCATTCTAGATCCGTTTTTTTTTCGAAGAGAAACGGCTTCAAGAATGTTTTGAAAAAATACGTGAACACAAGAAATTCTGTTTTTCTAGGTTCGTGTTTTTCGAGTTCGGGCAACCTTCAGAGATGTTTTTGACGAAAGAATGGGCTCAGAGACCAATTCGCCTAAGTCTTTATTATTTTATTAAATCGGTCATTTACAACGAATTTTTTCACTAAAATAATAAAAATGCAAAATGCTTTTGCAAGGCGTACAATACTGCGAGAAGAACTAATTCAAGCATAAGAACTAATTCAAGCATACAATATAATGTATGAAACACCCAATGAACTTAAAATGATCAGTTCATGTGATTTGAAATCTACCTTAAGAGTTAAGGTTGAGGATTGCTTTTGATTAGCCAAAATTTTAACATTAAATCCTATTCACCAATTAGAATTTATTCCGAAAATCTACAATCTGTTGCCGTGAAGACCTGTATAAATGAAATAATATTACTATTTTTTTTTGCATAAGGAAAAAACTAATTCAAAGACATGGAACAAAAACGAGTCAATAGAAATACTGGAAACTTTCATGGTTCTGTGATTTGTATAGAAAATCATGGAAGACCATAACAAAATTTCAAAAAAAGTTTGTTGAAGCAATTCAAAATTTAATTATATTGTGGTGTTTCAAAATGGTTTGCACCCGTCCTGTACATTTTCTAGAAAAATTTCATTTTTGTAAGTTGTAATTTTATAAGATTGCGAAATTAGACAGGTGGGGGCGAATCGACGGAAATACGAGGCCTTTTGTCGATAGCGACCGCTTGAGCCTGTTGTGCGATTTTGGCTCGAAGCAAATTTTGAGATTTTTGATATTAGTTTAAAATTGTGAGTAATAATTTGATAATAAATAAAGTGAGTTTTATGCGAACGCATTATTGCGTATTATTTTGGAAATTTTTGATTATTTTTAAAATTTTGGAGATTTGGATTATTCTTGATAAGTGGCTACTGAGCGGTAATAGATTGATTTAGATGATTGATTGGAAAGAGAAGTTAAAAATTATAAAACGACGTTTTGTGTTGAAAATTGAAAAATTTAAAATTGCATTTGAAGGAACAAATGGTTCAAAAGATAAACACGTCGATTTAGATAAGCTAGAAATTAAAGAGTCCCATGTACGGTGAAATTTAACAATTTAAAATTGTAAAGAATTTCTGAAACCAAATCTGTGATATTTTTTTGATCATTTAAAACATTGCAATATATTGTCGAACGAGTTGCAAGTGAGGTTAAGAAGTGCAAGTCGAATCTTGTACGCAGGTATACGTATAATACGATGTACGTATACGATGTTGAAGACGACGTGCCATCATTGTCAACCAAATCAAAAAATAGTTGAGGAAGTTTGAAGCCAGTGAAGTGAAGTTAGGTTCGAGGGTGCGTCATAGTTTGCAGCGGCAGCCAGCAGCAATCAGAAGCAACCAAAGGTTTTGAAAGTTTACTTTTTTGTTTAAATTTAATTTTTAATTTAGTTTTCAGATGACACTTTATTTTTTGTAATTTTAAGTATCTATATACACGCTACACTCGCATACCCACGTTGAAAAGGAAGCTTGTAGAAGAGTTATAATAAATCCAAGTTTTACCAAATTTCTCCGTAAATTGTTTATTTTCACCAACATTTCCAGATATTAGTTTTATCTTTAAATTGGGGCCAAACATATTTGTTAACGAATAATCCACCCGAGTTACATTGCAGTATATAAGTACATACTATGTACAAACATTTCAGCATCAGAAACAACATTTGAGCTATTACAGAACCATTTTTAATGCAAAAAGAACAAAGTTTTTGTTACTTTAAATGTCAACGAAGCTGTGATGGTCATTTCGACGATCTGTTTCGCGTATAGGTAAGGAAACATAAATCAAACTATTAGATACAATAAAGATTTCCGATTTTCGCTCATAACTGTGTGTTTTATTTGAAACCGTTGGATCACCCAATATATCGTAACATGAACTTTGACAACACTATTGCATAATATTTTATTATTTTTCAGTCTGATGATATTCCTTGTATTGTATTTTCTCTGTATATATCTATATAATGTGATTTATTTGTGTAATAAATATTTTATTTAACTTCATCAAACGTCTTTGTGAAATTGTGGTAATCGCAATCGATGTTTCCCCTAAGCGTTGATATTTCTTTCAAAATTTATTCAAAATGTTTTATGTATTTTGTATATAAACATACCTAACTTTAGTTTTTACCATCGATAATAAACCATTAAAGGATTCGAAACGTCGCGCTGGAGACAAATATTTGTCTTTACTGACCTACGCCATTAACTAAAACTTTAACCACACAAAATAAATTTTTTCTTTTATATTAGCCAACGTGTGACTACGTGTTAGAAAATTGACTAGACGATGGAACGGCAGCTCTGCATCATCGGGTTTCTTTGCTGAGCAACAATACCTACAGAGAAGGTAATTTAATATTAAAGTAAAAGCAGTATTGGATAATAAAGTCAAAAGATTTTGGTGTTTATTAATAATTATGTTATTTTTATGTTAACATAATTATTATTTCTCTTGTGAACTGTTTTAGGCGATCTCGATTGCAAGGCTATCAATTTGGTTAAAAGCAAGAAAATGTTACGAATTGTGTGACCTCTCATTGTTGTCTTTCCAGAGGTCTTAGGTAAGACCTAAAACTACATCTGCGATTGCTATAGAAAGTAACAAACTTCAGCTAGTTATAATTAACCTCTAGCAATAAGTCAATCATTCAATCAATCAATCAATTAAATGTGCAGCTCTGTAACCCCGGGTTAATCTTAACTGTCTTCACAATCTCTCTCCATCTTTCTCGCTCTGACATGAGCCTCTCTATCTGATCTTCATCTATTTCTATCTCAAGCTAGTTTGGTTAGTTTGTCATTTGATTCTCTCTGTACATTGTCTGTTCATCTTACAATTAGCAGTAGTGATTTGATTGATTGTATTATGTCCGGGTTTTTGTATAGCATTTTAAGTTCGTTGTTTGCTTTCATCTGTTATGAATTTGTAATGGGACCAAGAAACGTTTCAAAGATCGTTTTCGGCATTTTTTTTTCAAAACGCCGAAATTGTTGCTTTTTTGTTTTGATGACAGTTCATTTTTTGGAATCGTGTTACTATTAGCCTTAGCAACAAGTGATACGCATAAATATTCTCAAAAATCTCCATTCTGAATTTTGTATTTTATTTATTTTATTATATCAAATTTTTTAGAATAAACCAAAAAATGCACAAACACTTTTTAGAACTAAAATGTTTAAGTTAACACAATATAAATACACCGTATGTATTGTCGCGAAACAAAATATTTCGACCCACCCTGTGCTAAATTGTAAAAATTTATTAATTTCATTTTAAACGTTTAAATTGGAAAAGTACAGAGTGGGGAGAAAAGATAGAGATAGAGAGCTTTTTTGGCCAACTATGGCCGACAGCGGGTGCGAGATTTTGTATGCCCGCTAAGTTTTGATAATTTTGAGAAATGTAAGTAATATTTTATTTTGATTGGATTTGAATAAAGTGGATTTGATGCGTTCGCATTATTGCGTAGTTATTTTTAATATTTTGATAATTTGGATATTTTTTGATACGTTGCTACCGAACGGTAGTAGATTTGATTAATTTGGTTAATTTGGAAAGAGCAGTTAAAATTACAAATTTTGATTTGAATTTAAAATTTAAAATTATATTTGTGCGAACGAATGGTGCAATTGATAAGCCGTCGATTTGGATAAAGGTAGAAATCGAAACTCTGATCCTTTTTAAAAAGTACTGAAATTTTACATTGGATTTTTAATTATTAGTTTATTTTTGGAAAACGAATTTATTTTCCAGGGTTAACCCGAGGCAAACAATAGGTTGAAGATTTTCTACGAAAATACCATTTCAGTATATTATCGCAAACGTTTTCACTATACTATGGCATCATCATCATCAACCGATGAAGTTGCTTAAGTTACTAAATTTTAGTAAATCCTAATAAAGTTTTCTCGAATTCTAGTTGGAAAATTTAATTGGGTATCGAACTGGCAACGTTAGACAGAAAATAGGTCGCCCAAACCGATGGGTTGCAAGTTCCTTCCGAAATCAAATTTTGAAGTTTTAAATGTCTTTAATTCATTTATTTATGAACCCAAAACTTCTCAAACTTTGGTATCATCTGGTATACTCTGCATATCACTTATTTCAATAACTGATTTATTTACTGTCAAAATCGATAGGTAAAACTTCCAAAAAATTGTGTACACATTGGAATTCCAGTTGAAATTTTTGGAAATCATTGAAGTTCTTAAAAAAAGTGGAAAAGAAAAACAAACGCTTTTTTGTTGCAGGATAGTGAAAGACTTGCAAAAAATAAGTCTTTAAACTTTTCGATAGAAAAATCATTAGAATTCATTTCAAAAATGTTTTGGGATTCTTCGCAATTTATTTGATATTTCTTGAAATTCTGAATCTTGTGTAGACAAATTTTCAAGAATATTTAACAAAAATCTTTGCTACTTTTGAAAGTAAGTTATCACTTACAGTAGGAATGGAAAGGGAGTAAAAAAACACGGATTTTACATCGCTTGCCCAAATATAACAACTAGCACAATTAAACTTATCAGGTCACAGAAATCAGATTTCTATAAATTTTTCTTTCCAAAAAAAATTTAGTATTTTGTTTATAAGTGCCTTGATAATGTTCTACCAAGTTGAACATTGATGATGTAGTGTTTTGAAACGTTAAAAACATTATTTTATTATTTTGTAAATTATTTTAAAGTTTGTTTTGTTTGTAACAATGCTAGGAGGGTAATAAACAAAGTGGGAGAATTCCTTTTGTCGATGTAGGCAGACGAAGCTGACGTGTCAATTTGTCCGAGCTGCAATAAATTTGATTTTTGCTGTTTTTTGATGATTAAAGTGAATTAAATTTAAATAAAAAGTTGTTTAATTAATTTGTGAAGTATTAAGGATTGAAAATTTGAGGTTTTTGTTAAAGTTTAGTAAATAAATTTGTAAAAGTTGGTTAAAATATCACAACAAATTTGTTTGACCGGAGCTGTCAGCTGCAGGACGCACATGCAATTACTATAAGCTACATAAAGTAAAATTTTACAATACAATAAAGTTGTGCACTTTTTGAAATTAAAAACTAATAAACAAACAATTTAAACGATACAAAATTATGTAAAATATGAAATTTTGATGAGTCTCATGATCAAGAAAAATGAATGCCAACCCAGCGAGAATATTTCTGGATTGAATTAAAAATTTACAAATTTTAATAGCTGAGGGCATTGCAATACATAGTAGGTACAGGACAAATAAAAAATATTCTACTACAAATCTCCGATGCTCTAGAGCACTACTCTAAGTACATTTTTTCCACACCGATGGAATCCATATAAATAAATATTATTGCTGTTATTAATTTTCCAAAACTTTGAAATCCATTTTATTTTAATGCCTTTGATCTCATATTTCATATTTCAAGATTTTTAAACAACACTCGACCATCAATAATTTCCAAAGTTTACTGGAAATAGAGGAATATGGCTAAAATTATAACAAAAATTAAATTATCAGAAAGAAATAAATTATCTATTTATCTATATTCTTAATATCTGTTAAATGTTATCAATTTTCAATATTTTAAAATGTCTATTATTTATTAAAAGTTTTTTTTATGCAACAATTTAATATCGTGACTTGGAGAGATAAACTTGTCAATAGTTTTTGCTTTAACATTATTTTCTCTACTGATCATTAAAAATTAAATTTTGTAAGTTCATAATTATGTAGTTGCTCATAAATGAGAGCATCCGATTGGCTAACAACCATCGCTGTACATTAGCTATTCCACAGCACTTAAAAAGTTTTGACGACAATTGATTTGGTATTTAATTTCATTTCTGTGTTCTTTCATTCTTTCAATTTTAATTACTAAAATTTTTTATCGTTTATAATATGCACGGAATACTTTTAAAAATGCTTTTTTACGCCTCCATTAGGCAAGTGTTCAATTGCATATTTCAAATGCGGCTTGAAAAGCTGATTTTCTCGCCTAGCGTTTGAAAGAAACAGTGATTATTTTATAAGATGTTGGTATTCTTTGTTATATTTTGTACGTCAAATTGAATTAAATTAAATAGATATTACAAATTTTTGTGATAAAAAGCACTTTTTAATGAAATTATAATACAGCTAACTTATTATTTTATAATTATATGTAAGTATACTATATTTTTATTATTTTATTAGATAATTTTATAAAAAATGAATGTAACAAATACCTATATTTTTTAGGTTATTAAAATTTAAACGTCAAATTTAGAATTAAAATATTTTACTACCAACAACTACAAAAAAAAATCCCTAATACCAAATATTTTAAAAAATAATTAAATTTTATATAATTAATTATAGAAGTCGGCCTAAAAAATTACGTTTATCATGCGACAGGAAACTGTTTTCCGAGTACTCGTAAATACAGGCCTCGGCTAATCCGCCTCGGCCTGTAAAAAAGCTCGTACTCGGAAAAATTCAGTTTCCAGCGCAATGATAAAAATAACTATTGTTTTATTGATTGAAAAAACACAATAGTGTTTTGTTCTATTTGGAGCTAATGTGAGACTTTTTGTAACAAGTTTTGAATGCATGGATGAACAGAGTGCATAGAGCGAAAGTAATCAAGAAACTGCTTAGACATCAGTTTTGCCCAATAAAATACTTTTATTTTTGTATGGTACTTCAGATAACATAATATTATATTAAACTTATCAATAACTCAAATAATATGAGATTTTAGATTAGTAAAAACAGTAGCTCAATTATTACACAAAAAATAATAATTAAAATGCTGTTGTAGTATATTTTCTTTTAATAGGGTGCTTGCATAAAATACAAACTTAGGTATTGTAGTCCATCAAAGTTTCACTTGTATAAATCACAAAGCGCTTTAACAAAGCATAACAAATTCAAATTATTGTTTAAATTTTCAAAACGAAATACCTACCCTAAGAAGCCATAAATCACTTCCGCAGAAATACAACTTTTTACATCTCCATCAGGCTAACACAAAAGAAAACTTAGCAATATATTTAAAATTTTATAATAATTTTAACGAGAAATTGTAAAATATTAAAATAAGATTAGAATAAAGATCTTGAGTTACTTTTAGAGTGCACTACGGTAGTATAAATAAAAGTCGGTAACGTTTGTTAGATGGTAAATTAAAAAGCATCATTAAAAATATATCTCCGGATTTACATGCTATTCCCTAGATAGCATTTGGTTTTGTAAACAGAAAACAAAATTAACATACGTTTCTGTAATGTAATTTGGTATGAATATTGTATATTTGTGTTTTGGATTTAAATTGAACGATTGTTTGACATTTCCATTTTAGTGAAAGTGGATGGCAAACCAACCGTTTAAAAATTTAACGGATAATAATATTTTAATTTTGTTTGTCAATCTTGGTATACAGAAAGTTCTTTAAAAATTTATCGTTAAATTCGTCAAGAAATTTTCGACCTATTCAATGCGGAATTTAAAATGAAATTATATTCTTTAAGATCATGGATAGAGAATATAATAAGTTAATAATATAATAAAAATATAATAAGATATTACAAAACACCTTTCAGCCGTAGAATTTAATATAACTTAAATAAGCAAAAAGCAAATACTGCCCATAAAAACAAATGTTTATTTCCGTGCTCTACAAATACATAGTAGAACGCCGAAAAGAAAACTAATTTATTTTATTCTCTGTCAATGGTTTTCAGTAAGCAGTGTGCGAAAATAGTTTTTCAAAACCTACAGCGAACTAAAGATCATTTTCGAATTTACAGTTCTCTTTACGAATATAATTTTGATCATCATGTTTTGTTTGTCTTTTAAAAATTATGGCAGAAGAAGTGTAATGACGCACATGAAGGGATTAAAATTAAACGAGTGAAAGCAAGAATTGATTAAAAAATGCATTTATCTCGGTTTTACTTTTACACTTACTATATATTTGTAAACGGAATTTTACTTGATTTACTAAACTTGACCTGTTTTCTTTATACAAAAAGTTTTAATACATCCAGGAACGAATAAAATTGCCACCATTATCTTAATTTGTTCTTTTTATAAAACTGACATGGCAAATTACGAAACAAAAGTACAATCAGTAAGTTAGTTTGCGCTTTCATAAAAAAATATAAAAAGTATTCCAACTTTGAAGGAAACATACATGTCTTCTAAGTTTTCTATAACTAGCAATTTATTTTTATTGTCGCTTGTTCTTTGTCACTATAAACTTTAATTAGCAAAAACTTAGTTGACGTGTGTTGAAATTTTTTTGTAGCAATCGGTTTTCCTTTTTTAAACATCCGACGTTCACATAATAGTTGTGGAAGTTAAAAGATGTAAGAAAATAAAGGTAATTTTATACCGCAATAAAATATTTTACTAAATCCTCTGGTATCTAATATTTAGAAAATTTAAATTAACCACTGTTTTACTGCAGTATCCCCTTCCAAAAAATTAAATATAAAGACGTTTATATAATATTTGATTTTATATCGAAGAGATAACAATAAAAGTGAAATAAAAATAAAATTTTTGTTAGCTATATAAAAATTAAGTTGAAAGCCAATATGACATAAAAAGGCTTTCCTGATTAAAATATCAGAAAAATGGAAGATCCTAATATTTTCCTAACTATTTTATTAAAAAATAATTGGTAAAATCACGAAAAGTACCCAGTGCAAGTTTGAAAAATAAATCTTACCGTGATAGTTGACAACATTGTTGAGAAAAAAAATATCTCGAAAAAATTGTAAGTTTTGCGATAACAAAATGTAGTATTCTAAAGAAATATGTCTGACACTCTGTAATTTCCCTAAAGAAAAACGCAATTTTAAAACATGTAAAATTTTTTGTATATTCTGGAAGGTATTTTTAAATTTGATATTATCATGAGCGAGTTAGCTTTTCAAAGTAGAAATTATATTAGGTTAACTATTTATTACATTCATTATAAGTTTTCTGAATTAGTACGGCTCTATCTAGAAGTTATTCAATTATTTTGAACTTAATTAGTGTAATTCACAAACTTTAGAAGTACAAATAAGGTAAAAGTACGTATTTATGTTGCCATTGCGTTAATGTAACCAGTGCACCAAATTTATTTCAATTAATTGTATTATATTCATCTGATAAACAATTTTGTTTTACACATGCCAAGAGAACAAAACATGACGTCATTTTCAGTTTTTTATTGTTGAATTTTTATAGCTTTATAGCTTTAAAACACCGGGGACGAACTAGAATGTATGTTCTAATTCATCTTATCTGTTGCGCTTTTTAGCTTAATACATTTTTCATTTATCTAAATAATATTTAACTAATGCATTGGAAATATAACAGCCCATAAAATTAAATTATGAGGGCAGACGAAGAATACAAAGCCAGATCATAAGGTTTCTTGCTATTCCGAATATCTCTAACTAAGAATCATAACAGCTCGATGGCTGGTTGAGAAAAATGATGTATCTTGCCACGTTCGACAATGGTACACTTTTTTGCATTTAAATGGTTGATGACTTACCTTCTTATTATTAATACTTAACCATTAATAATGTTGATAGTTGGTTTTCGAGTTTGATTTTTTTTTTATTTTAAAATGTGTTTATTACAGTGATCTCCATACAGAAAATTCTAATTAGTTTTTGGCATGGAATGATTGTGTCAAAGTTGCTAACTTTACTGTTCTGCAGAATGTTTTATTTTTGTATGTAATTTTACAAATTAAAATTTTTGTAAGTTACACACTAGGTAACTTAATAGTAAATAATGAATATACAAATAAAATTGTAAATACGGAAAAATGTCCCTGCGCGGGCGCCAAATGTAGCGATGCCAACCTCATTGCAAGTTCGACCTTGAGTTACTGGGTTAACTAGTAGATAGGTTAACTTTAACTAACATTTTTGTGGTCCAGAAAAATAGCAGATTAAAAGTGCTTTTGTCTTTGTCGATTTAATTGACTACTAAAATCATGTGAAATTCTACCGTCAAGAATACTTGGAAACTAAACAAATTTTTCTTTACAGGCTTTTAAATTCTAAATTGGAAATCTACAAAATGTTTTATTGAAAATTAAATCTTCCAGTTTGGAGTCTTTGCAATAACAATACGTATAACAGTTTTATTTTACCAAACATCACGTTGTAGCTTCTTCAGAAAAGTAGAGTTTATAGAATGTATAGGATTTCTGGAATTTGGTATCTTGGTTGACAATGATCAGTTGACGATGACATATCTCGTAAGAGATGACGAACCTCAAAACCTGGTGTAGGTTAACATAATCTATGTTTTTGTCAAACCATCTGCTGTTGTAGCTTGTAACATAAGACTGCTACTGCCACTGTTTGGTGTTAGAAAGCTTTGAATGGGTTAACCAAAGAAGTATTTATCTAAATGATTAATCATATGACCAATATTTCAATTAACATCAAAGCTTTTTTAAAATTCAAATTTAATTTATTCTATTAAGATTAGAAATTTGTGTAACTCTCCTATAATAAGTAGATTTGTGTTTTAGCATCAATATTCAATATCGACATTATAGAGTTTTATGGGTCTTGGCGTGAAGCTAGCAACCTAAATCTTGAGTGAGAATCGTCTCGGTTTGATCTGACTGATTGATACCGCTTAGATTATCTAGTGAAGGGTAAGTAATGTAAACTAGGTAACTAAATACATTCTATAGCACACAGCAGCGGTCATAAAAATTTCATCAAAAATTATTTATTCATTTTTTAAAATTGAATAAAACGAGTTAATTTTTTAATTAAATTTAATCAATTTTAGAAGTTTTTTGTATATGTGTGATCGCAAGAAAATAATTTTCAATGCAATTTTCACGACCGCTGCTGTAGGAAGTCGTAGCTAATGGTTAGGCTGCTGCACTGTAGTTACAATTTCATTGGAAATTATTCAAGAACAGAAAGAAAAACAGTTGAAGCGATAGCTTTATATTTACAGAAAGCAAGAATAACAATTTTCTTGATTCAAAATTAAAATAAATAGATGGCAAAATGGAAATTGAGATTTAAAATTTTTATTTTGCAAGCAAACGCACGAAATGCACTCGATAGTACTTAAATTAAAAAACGAAGAAACGTAGGTAGAATTTATAAAATAAATTGCAGTAATAAAAAAGTAAAAACTAAATTTGAACTACCGTCTGATTTATTCGAGCAAAGTATTTCGATCACGTTTACTTGCGTTGAAAACAATTTGGCGAGTTAAAACAAAATTTAGGAAAAGACAAAAAATACTATGTTTGACCTATCTATTAAAGAATCTCTTAATTTTGTAATCTCTTATTTGAAGCTTGGAAAATTTGTATAACAAAGCTTTTTACATTTTTGCTGAAAGCAACAAATTAGTTTATGTGCATCTCACGGTTTGCGTGTAAAGCAAGATATCAACCCTAAATCCTAGGGTTGTAACGTTACTCTGACACCTGCCAACACAGAGCGGTTCTCAGCTGTACTTGCAAAATATTACTTCACAGTGGAGACAGATTCAGCTTAAAGTAACGCCTCAGAAGCACAGCATCTTGTTCTTTATTACTTGTCTGGATTTGTGACATTAAAGACTGATTTATTCAACGTCACATTATAAATTAAAACTACCATTAAAATATAAATTTTAATTTATCTTTAATTTTTATCACATTTTATTAACAAGTATTACTTATCCACTTAAAGTTATCAAAATAAAAATGCCAATTTACAAATCTCACATTATTTTAAATTATTTATATAATTTAATCTTAGAGTGTTGTTTGAATTTTTTTAAATATGATTGTATTATAAATGTTTCCTAATTTAACAAAATTTCATTTAAAAAACTGTCAAGTTATCTAAATTTATCACCCTCTATGTGTATTCTCGTGCTTCTGCTTGCAGGAATTAATTGATTTTAACAAAAATGGTTTGTACTTTGTAGGCTTGTTACACCTAAAGATGAACATTTTTAGATGTGAGCTACATTAAATGTACATAATATACTCGCAAAAAATTTTGATACAAAAGCTTTTTATAAAATCATAATAAACAGCAATATTTATTTACTTATCTTTTATTTAATCAAAAACTTTTTGTTTTATTACGTAATAAAATATAGAAAAGCATATACCAAGATGTTTATGAAAACGTGCAATTTTGAAAACGATGTAATTCCTAAAGTAATTGCTTTTAACTTTTTTTCCTTTTATTCTCCAACTAGGGAAATCCCCGTGTGTTTGTAACAGTAACCTCATTCCAAAGCTATTATTATAGGCGAGCCAATTATCCGTATTTTTCTGGTTACGTGACCATTCGCGGTTAACAGGTTAATTTTATTTTTAATTGATAGTTTTTGAAATTAAATCTGAAATGCAACAAATTTCTCAAACTTAAGTCGCATAAAAACATTAAACGTAATAAGATCTTATTGACATGTTCTAAAATAATATTCGATATGAAAAATTTAATAATTATCAACAAACATCTGTTTTTGTGCATGACTATTATTACGAAATGCAAATCGCTTGAGTAATAATAAATTATGGTTGAAGTACAAACACAATGCGCTGTAGCTGAAAAAGTTTCAGATATATGTAACTTATAGAACATACATTTTTGTCAACGGAAATGTACCTAACTAATTTACTTTTTTATGATTCTTATGATATGATGGCTTTTGGCAGTTGTCGAAGTAGCTTACAAACCACCTTCGAATACCAGCTAATCTCTAAAACTCCAGCTGTAACAACAACGCATGATATTATTTACATTAGGGGAGGGATTCTACAACGAAATTGTCCATTTATATTATAATATTGGGGTAGAACTCCTTCCTCTAAAAATTTCCCAATTCAAGTTTATGTAAAACTTCTAGATTACAGATTTTACACATGATATTAATATTCTCACTCAGAATGGTATATAAACTTAAATTAAATTAAACTTACCATTCTCTTCAACAACTACAAAATCTGAAACGACTCTAGCTCTTATGCTTTATCTACATATATTCTATACCATGTGTGATTCGGCATATATTTGCGTTTGCCAAGTTAGTCAAACTTGTGGGTTTATTGTAAACTGCAAGTTTATTTTATCAAAATTGTTAAATATTGTGAATTTTAATTTTCAAATTTATTTAAATAAATAAAAGTAGTTATAAATAAATATCCAACTCCTAACTATTCGCAAAGTTTAAGAGAAGAAAATTATTTTGCAATTTTCTAACTATGATATTCACAAAATTGTAAAAATTTTTAATTATTTTTTGCAATTGATCTTTTTTCAACCCATTTGTACCCACTGTACTCATTATGGGTTAATGATTGATAACTGAAAAATACCAATGAAATTCGGGAAAAACTCAAATTTTTGCCAAATGGCAAACATTCGCTGAATCATGCATCGGGTGAATGTAGCATTAGTTGCGTCGAGGTTTCATGTAGATACATAATATTTTATAAGTAAATAAAAACGTATAAGTTAATTAGGGTAAACCAAACGCAATGAAAAATTTTGTTTTCTGTGTGTCCAATTATAATATAAAAGTTTCTGTTTGGTGTATTTAATTACGGCTCAATTTATTAAGGATGCTGGTGTGCATGCAATGATTTCTTTAATAAAATTTATAATTAGAAACAACCATGTAATTGCATTAAAAGTTTTTTAATTAACATAAGAGTTTTATTTTTTTCAACAAATTTTGAGAGAAAGTAAAAAGTAGCACCGTTGTGAGAAATTTCATATTGCTTCTAAGATGTAATGAAATTATGACCTTTCATCATAATTTTGTTGAAAAAACTTGGAAGTTAAAAGTTAAATACAAAATTATGTATTTTATATTATTCTTGTAAGTAATTATTTTAAAGTCACCGTTAAAATTTTACTTTGCGTGAATGACAGATTTAGGTTTAATTTTATTTTTTTTGTAAACGATTTTTTTTCACGTATTCTATTTAAGGAATTCTCAGTTAATTTCTCCCATGATTTAGATTCTTTCCTATGCACCATTGAAAAAAAGACAATTTTCTAAGCATATTGCAACAAAAAATCTTTAAGGTTATGCATTGGTTTCCTAAAAAACGGCATTTTTAAAATTTGGAACTGGAAAGGGGTAGCACTCGTTCGGAGCTAATTTCAAGATTTGCGTGGTTGCTCTCAAGAGCTTAACTAATTAAAAATATTATCTAAGAATGACAAAATTCTTAAATAACGGATCTACGAGGACACAGAACTCGTCCGGGTGTCGACCGCATCTGACAGCGAACAGTAAGAGTAGTTCAAAGCACACGCACCGTCAACAGAAAACCGGTTAACTCAAATCAGGAAAGCTTATCAGTCGATTACCGGAGCGCTATCCGTCTCAACGCTTTGTCGCGTTTTACCAGTTCCCGCTTTTTCAAATTTTAAAATTTCGTTTTTTTGACAACTGATCCCTAATTTAAAAAAATTTTTCTTGCAATATGCTTAGAAAATTGTTCTTTTTCCAATAGAGCATATAAGAAAAAATTCAAATCGTGGGAAAAATTATCTGAGAGTAACCGGTATTTTATAACAATAAAGCTCTTAGAAAATTAACTTTTCGAGTTAAGAAACTTAATTTAACAATATTCCTGCATTGCTGAAATAGAGTATTATTCTTAATATTTCCGAGAACTTCTCTATGGGAAGGAAAAGATAACAAGTTTAACATGTTTATGGTACTCAATGCGATGATATCTAACAAAAGTTAGGTTTAGAAACCATCTCTTTAAAACAACACTGTTAAATCCATCTTAATAAAAAACATGTAATAACAATATTTTCATTGCGATCACAACGGGATCACAATCACAATTACAACAGAAAATATTAAAGATTTCAAATACTTTTACATAATTTAAGGATAAGGATTTCTGGCTCATTGAATCTTCTGTCTGACTGTTCTACTGTGGTCACTGTCCAACACAAGCTTCGAACCCGGAGAGCTGTCAATCACCCCAACAACCTCATCACAAGCTTCACAGGCAATGCTTCAGTATCCCAAGATCTTATATGCATAAGGAAAGGACTACCCAAAATTATAAATTTCGGTTTTACCAAATTACGGTTCAGTAGACTTTCACAGCATCATGGCCGAAGGAGATGGAGACATTAGTAGAAATCTACCATTATTCCCAGATCAATTGCATATCATTTTTATAACAGTGGGGCATCGATTTCTTCTTGCGGAACATTCCGAGAAATAGTTAGTCGTTTTTCACTGATTGCGGGAATTTTTCAAATTTAAATTTTTTTAATTCTTAAAGTTTATTTAATTTTATAAAATAATTTACCTTTTGCCTTTGAACTATGTAGATTTTCTGATGGTTAGCTTTTAACTTTGGAGGTTTGTAAAGTTTTAAATAACTGATAACTGATAACAAGTTAACTTGGAAGAAATGCTGATATTCCATCGGACATCAAATATACTTAAAGTAAAACAATAATTCAGGAATGTACAATTAATTACTTGGAAGAAGAAATTCATAACTCATAAATTATAACACAAATTGTAATCGATTTGATTTATAAACGCACCTGGACCAGACTAAAATTTTAGTCCGTTTAATCAGCTGATTTCAACTAGCTTCAAATATAATTAAACAGGTCTATTAAACCATCATTATTTTTTTTAATTAAATTATTTTTTTAATTAAAATATTTGACGAATCCTGACATAAAATTGATGTACAAAAATTCAGTATTTTTAAAACTTAAATGATTCTATTTTTTGAAATTCTGAATTAATTGATTTTTAAGTAATAAAAAGATATTAATATTTTAATAGTTTAAAAATTCATAAAGCTGGTGAAAACTTACAAATTTAAAAAGTCGAAATAAAGAAAATTCTAGTAAATTTTTTGTTAGTCTGCTCTGGTGCGAAAAGTGCAATAACACAATATACAATTAAATGTACCGTCAACAATAAAATACTTGTTGGAAAGACACGAATTTAAAAGAAAATAACAAACAACATTGTCTAAGTTAATAATGCCATAAAATTTTGTCAAGACACTCATCTCACGAACTTCAATACCGTCTACCAATTTTCTGCTTTTATTCATCGGAAGTCTTTTGTATTATTATTTATTGTGTTTCATCAATCCGCATTCAGATTAAAAAATTATATTAACAAAATTTTGATAAAACCTAAAAGTTGGGCGTTGAACGACGACTTACTAATGGTTTCTCCATCCCCAATATTTTTTACCAATATATTGAATAGATATAACTTATTACCAGAGAATATATTACTGTAATATGGGCTTTGATAAAAGTCAAGAACGAAAAAGAAAATTCTCTGTTTATATTTTAATAAATTTAATTTAAAAACTCTTTGGTATGCAGAAACCACTTCAAATTATTTATATCTACTAGGACATTTTTTTAATTATAAAAATTTGTTAATTGTTGTATAAAATAATTAGGCACTTTCAAGCATTTTACATTAGCTACAGCGTCTTCGTAATTTAAGGTGTTTGTTAATATGTTTATGAAAAAAAAGTTGACAATAATTATTAACGCTTAAGATTCCAACGAAGTGAATGAAACTTTAGTTATGCTAGGTTAACTGTAAACCATCGCTGTAGTCGTTTGGACTAGGAAATATCGACTAATTTAATTATTGACTTTTTTATTTTTAATGGTTTCAATAAAGATTAGAAAAAAAGCAATATCCTAACAAATTTAATATAATTCACCCATTTCTATTATAATTTCGGAAAAATAAAATAAATATTAAAAACAATTTTGTCATTTTTATTACATTTCGATACATCCTCATAAAAATCAAAATAAATTCAAAAATCAAACTTAACTTTGTGATTAAACTTCACTGCGTACTGAAAATTCCAATTCAGCCCTTTCACATAATTTAACGATGATACCGAAAAATTCGTGATAAATTTTTCTTCAGGTATCGTAGCTAAGTGCGATGTAAAAAAATTTTTTTTACCTTTTTTTTTTAAATGTATGACTAACTGTAAATAATATACTACATCCTCTTTGATAATATTAAAGTAAAATAACTCGGAAACTATCAAGTTTAGTATGTAGTATTTATTGTATAACTTGAAAACAAAGTTTTGACGTTAATTCTGCATGATATTATTTACTTTTTGAATTTTGACTTGTTTGATTACTTGTATTTTGATAAGAGTTGTGAATTTTTAGAATTTTGAAACTATTACCTACCCAACAATAAAAATATGAAATAATAAAAAACTCTTTTATTATACATATTTCATTATTTTAAAATTTATATATACTTTAATTTTATGAACTTGCTTAAAAGTTACATTGAAAACTATGTAGATATTTAAAAAAAAATTAATTTACTATATAAAAGAATGCCACACTAAAAAAGAATTTATTTATCTCAATTAAATATAATTATATTTATATTAATTTGGTAAAATATAAATAAACGTTGAATCAAATAAAGTTAATAAAAATAAACCTAGTTTATTTAAAAAACATATATTTTAATGTCTTTATTAGATTTTATTTGATATAACATCTCTTCTTTTTTTTTAATATACAGGGTGTCCCCGTGACCGTGGAGAACCTTTGAGGTAGTGATAAAGAACACTTTTCTAAGACAAATTTTTAAATAAAATTTTTGTCCAAGTCCAAATCCTTGGGGGGTACCTCTCTTTAAAGCACTATTTTGAATTTCTGGTTTCAAACGGTCATAGCTCCGATATTATTGATTTTTTAGAATTAACAGATTAAACCATTTTTAAATATAATTTACTTATCTACAAATTAGTTTATATCCCCTTATTGTCTAGAATAAACGGTTTTCGAGTTATAAATTAAATTAAGGGAAAAAATGTTAAAAAAAGTCTGATTTTATTTTTTTTCTTTTCTTGCAAACTCCGTATCTCCTAAACGGAACTATATATAAAATATAGGAATGACTATGACCAGCTCCGATGCCGAGCTTATTAGAAAAGCCATAATTTTAATTTTGAACAAGGTTACAATGGCCCCGAATAACTCACTAAATTATATGAACAACTCCTCCAAGAGATTATAAAAAATACCAAAGCTTTGAGCGGTAAAGTTTGAACTTTTGGTGGTGATTTTAGGCTAACTCTTCCTGTCGTACCTCATGAAAAGAGGTCAGCAATTATTCATTTCAGCATTAAATTTAATGATCTGTGGAGTACATTAATTTAAAGGTTGAAATTAAATCAAAATGTCCGGTCCGTTGAATCGGCATTCAGTGATTGGCTGATAAAGTTGGGCAACGGGGAACTTACAAATAATGACAAATATCTGTCTGAAGAGATAATTGAGATTCCTCATAATTATATATGCGAAACTTCCCTTATCCAAAAAATTTTTGGAGAAAGCCTTAATGCTGATGACGTGAAAAAATATTCTAAAATGGTAATACTTCGCCCAAGAAATACTGACGTTAATGCAAGCGAGCAAGTTTTGAACCTTTTAGACGGCAGCATGTTCACTTATCTAAGTAGTGATTTCATTGACGACAGTGTTGATAACGATAGAAAAAACTATCTGATGAAATTGTCGAACAAACAATTCATGTTGCTCAGGAATGTTTATAATTGGACGCGTTTAGCTGTTAAATCGTTCAAACCCAATTTAATCATCGCAGAAGTCTTGACAGAAACTGACGAAATTGAGATTATTTTTATTCCGCGCATAAATTTAGCCCCAACAAGTACAGACTTACCTTTTTTTTAAAGGTGGCGTTAGTTTCCAATTAAAATTGTCTTTTTCATAACGATAAATAAGGCTCAGGGACAGACGTTAGAAAAACTGGGAATATTTTTGCCCAAACAGGTGTTTAGCCACGGTTATCTCTCTGTAGCAATGCTAAGAGTACGGAGATCTGACGATTAAAATAGTTGATGGAAAAGAACAAGAGAAATTGATTCAAGGTTCACAAGCAGTCTACACGAAAAATATTGTGTATTAGGAAGTACTAATGCACTAAACAGTGGTAAAGATTTTATTTGCTGGAATAATTGAATTTTAGTTAACGAATAAAAAGAATTAACATTTCAACGTTTCAACGTAGACAAACAATTAAAATTGGCGATATTAGGAAACAACGTTGTTTTTATTTATATCATTAAAATATAGATTGTACACCGGTCGATATTAGGTTAGCGTTATGAATTTTTTAATTAATACCGCTAAAAAAGAGATCCACCGTCTAGCTGCCCATCCGCGGACGGGCTTTTCAGCTAGTGTATCTATTGAAATGACCCGAGTTATACAAATTTATCAATTTTTACTAAATCCAAAAATATTCTTCGCTTGGATACATCCATTATTAAAAAAAAAAACATTGAGACTTTTTGGTTTTGAATTTTAAATATTTTTGTATTTGAATAGCCTTATGGTAACCAATTTTAGTGCATACACTGCACAGCTCTCGAACTTATCCAACAAAACTCCGTTGGGGTTTTACAAATGTTTGCAAATACTTTCTTAATTTTTATTTTTACAATTTTGTAATTCCAATTTTTTTTCCAATTTAATTAATTCTATTATTTTTGTTTTGCTTACAATTCCAATTTTCAATTTATGAATCTTTAGCTTCCGCATTTGAAAACAATTTTAAACTTGCACAAATTTTCAAAAAATTCTTAATATTAAATCACCCCACCCAAATTAAACAACTTTCCATCAAAATAAATTCACTTTAATCATTAAAATTATCAAAAAAAAAAAAAAAACAAAATTACAATCACAACAAACAAAATTCACGTCCATTGCGTCGACCATCTCGGCCTGAAGCCCCTCTCTCACTTTATTTTTCTCCCACCTTGTTTACAGCTAAAATTCTATGTACAGTACATTCACAAATAAATAATCTCAATTTTTCAAACAGAACTTCAAAATAATTTTACAAAATAACTAAACAATGCTTTTATGATTTCAAAACACGACACTATATTTTGCCAAATATAGGTATATAATTATATTTAATTGAGACAAGTAAATTTCGGTACAGAACTTTACAGATAGCAGTTAGATTTATATTTAAAGTATTGAAATTGTTGATAAAAATGGCGTTAAATTAATGTATTTCTATTTTTTCGGATTTCTACGGATTCAAAGTGATCATGCTAAAATCGTAAATAAGATCGAATCTTGTTATTCAGTTTTAGATGTTGCATTCTTTGCTAGTTTAACACTCGACTTTGATATTCCAAAAATGGTCCAGACTGTTGATGTTATTTGCTATTCGTGGTATGTAGAAGCATTCGAACGGCCTTATGCTAATACCCCGTATCTTCAAAAACATGATTTTACAGGAAAGGGTTTTTTTTTAATTTACTTTATAAAAACCTCATTTTGGATTGTTTTCGAGATACGGGGTATTAGCATAAGGCCGTCGCATAGTATACTTTGTAGATTACAACGATCTAATGTTTTAAGTACTATGATTTCACTTTTATCACTTTACAGACGATTTTTTTAATTTCTAGGAATTCGAAAATTTAAACAACTTTTTAAATATAAAGGTTTAGGTATACTTGATTCGTATTACCTAGTAGCTACGTTAACCTGCTGAATATTAAAATACACTCTCAATTAAAATGTCTGCATTTTGTCTCATTGCTTAAAATCTAAACGTAACCATTTTATAATTTCAGCAGTAGCATTATGTAGGTTTGCATAATACTTCATGTTTCGAGATGCATAACTCAGATGTCATTGGAATACTCAATTCAAGCGAAAGAAGCGTCCCATTTCAAGTTTACGTCGAGAAATTGCTGTCATATAAATATTATATAATATGATTGATCTTATTGTTAGTCTAAAACTATAAGTATACGGTTGACTTCATGCTTTTTACTAATATTTTTTTTATACGAAATAAAAGTATGTTTATTTATTGTTTATTTTAAAATAAAGTACAAATTAATAAAGTTCAATCTATTATATAAATTAATATAATTAGTTTTTTGCACGCTGATTAAATACTATATTTTCATTTTTTAATTTTATTACAGTGAATCTTAGCGCTGTTGCACTCATTAAAAACATCCCTGAAGCCGTTTTAACTCAAAACTTTAGAACTAAAAAACGGGTTTTTTGTTTTTAAATTAAATTCGGCTATAATTAATGATTATATAATTTAAAATATTTTTATAATAATATGTTAACTGTTGCACTTCTAGTGCTTCAGTTATTTGTGCCGACCACACGTACCGTCAGCAGTATGAGCAAAACACCGATTTTTATGTGAAAAATCGAAACTTGAAATCGATTATTTCAGAAATTAAAGAAAAACTTATGTTAGTCCATATTTTAATTGTGTTATTTTAATGTTATCTAACAAATTCCATCACATTTTTTCAAATCTATAAAACTTGTGAGCCCGGTTATCGTGCTAACCAGCTATTTCTCATACGGTTGACATTGGAACTTTAATATCGATTATTTGCAAAATTAATCGATTTCTTAGGTTCATCCAAAGTTAAACACCTTACTTTAATGTTATTTAATAAATTCCATCACATTTTTCAAATATCTATAAAATCCTGTGAGCTAGGTTAACGTGCTACTGTTTTCAAGTTTTTTAGATAAAAATTAAAAAAAAAATTTACCAAGGTAATTTCATTACGTGCTACCTAAATTTGGCATTTGTATATCAAATATATGTATTATGTATTCTTGAATTTAAATTCAGGTATTTTTAATTTCAATATTCAATACCTATACTACCTATCGAAGGAAAAACTCATACCTACCGCAAATATAAAATGGGAACATACGTTGTTGATATTACATAATATATACCTAGTGTGTTCGCTTTACTAGGTAAACTCTTAATATTTTAGGAATTATATTAAAAGTAAATTTAAAGTATTGAAGCAAATCTATTTTTAAAGAATTGTTGGAAGTTAAAAATTTAGACCCTCGCTCTTATCTCAACTCAAATATTATAATTTTAAATATCATCTTAACCCTTTGTGCGATTTTAAATTAAAGAGATTTTCGAATGACATTAGTATAAAAATATCTGCTGTGATTTATTAATTTACGATAAAATGATAAAGCAATATATTTAATTAATATTTTAAATTTATTAAAAATTTTTAAAATTAAAAAAAAAATTTTTTTAATAGGTGTTATAAAAAATAATCTGTTATAAAATATTCAAGTAAGAAAAAATATTAATTTTAATTGAATGAAAGATTAATTTTATCACGAAAATTAACAAATATTTTGAATAAATATTTATTTTAGGTTTTTAAATCGAATAGAAAATTGAGACAACGTAAACAAAAATGCATTATCGAGCTTAGCATGTTTTCACTAATGTAAACTAAAATAAAAAAATGCGGATTAAATTAAAAATTTAATGCTAACATCGGCCGGTGTGGCCACCAATTTAACAAAATATTTTCGTTTAGTAAACATCAAGAAAAAATGAACAGTTTAATTAAAAATTTAAATTTAAACTACGCTAGTAAGTTTAATCTAACTTTATAACATTTTGATTCGCCAAACATTCTGGAATATTTTGACATTTTGTTAATTAATTTTCGGAAACATTCCGTTGGAGTACAAACAGTACAACGGAAGAGTAATAAAATAATTTTGAATTTTTTTTGTCGGTTAATGCATAAATTTTCTTTTAGATTTTTCATTTCAAAGTAGGTATAACGTTTCTGGAGCATGAACCCGAGAAGATGAATGAAATTGTGTAGTGGGGACAGATGCTCAGCAGGATCACATCCCAGGCTCCTGCGATTCCTGCGACGCGATTCTGAAAATCTACTAAACAAACGCCGAACCGGTACCTGTCAGTGCATGCTCTATGCTGGTGTGATTCTGTGCTCGCTTCTCTCGTTTGTCGACGTCAAGTTCGGGAAAATTTTGTTTTAGGGAACATGCAGCTTAAGTTATAAAAATTCGGTTGGTTTTTTGATAGCCCACTTTAATTTCTGTTAGTGTGATGATGTTTAAAATATGCTCTGACGCTATGTAAATTATAATTTTTTATGTCTACACGAATAATTGTGTGGTAAGTTTTTCATAAAAAAATTTTAATATGCATGTCAAAAAATAAATTACTAGCACCACAAAAAATTTAATTAAAGTCTCGTGCGTTTAGGCAAAGAAAAATTTTGTACATGGTGTGGGTTTGCATGCAAATTTTGTTACACATTTCAACTCGAAGTGTCTTAAGGAATATTAATTTATTATTGTGTGATTGAAATACCAATTTTAATTGTTACGATCAATTGTTTTTGAATAAAATAATGTCAAAAATATTGTGTGGTATGGGTACACAGAGCTATCAATTTTAATCACAAATCTCTTCCAATTCTGTATGATCGTCAAACCCAAAATGAGTTGAGCAAGTTAGCGCAGTGTGAAAATGCTAACTATACAGCACTCGGAATAATAATAAAAGTGCGAACAAAACTTTTGTACATACAACTACAACATAATATACATAACAACAAAGAAATATATCAATAATTATATAATACAAGAGTAGGTAAGTCATTATTTCTTACTAGGCGAGATATAAAATCGTGACTAGATAGTTTTTTTATGTGTGCCATCAAAAAATTGGTCAGAACTTCAAACACAAAATCTCGTTATTTTTTCTATTAGCAAATTTGTTAATGACATTTTTTGTAACTGTTATCTGAATTTGTTAACAAGAAATCAAAAAATAAAAATGATGATTATGAAAAAAAAAAAAAAAGGATTAACTTATGTTAAACTTGATTCACGACGACTTTAAGTCATTTGTCTTACATAATATATTTTACATAATTATTTATAAATTACTAATTGATAATTATTTTAAACACAATTTTGTAAGTTCGTAATTATAGGTTATAACATTTTTACATTACGAGGGCATTTTAGTAAGTACTAAACGTTTTCCGAAAATGTAATCTGTATTAATAAACAATTTACATACTTAATTATAACTTCAAAAGAAATTTCGTATTTAATTTTATTTCGCACCTCAACGGAATACAAATTTACTGAATTTGAAATTCCACTACATTTAATCGATTTAAATTTTATATTGATCAAAAATACAAACTCATTTACATAAACTGCTCAATAATAAATATATGGGGAATATTTTCATCGACTATCGAATATTTTGTAGGGATGAAACTTCATAATTATTTTGTTTTATTTATATGAGTTGCGCAATGTTCTAATTTTTGATTTATTCTGTTATAATTAAGAATTATTGAATGTTCAGCCATGAATACTTTTTAAGGTTTTGATTATCATTGGAAATCAGTTAATACGTGTCCTGTCAGGGTAAAATAATTTGTTGCCGATTAAGCTTCGAATTTGATTTATTGTTAGGGGATTTAACTGATTTCATTATTTATTATTTTTTTAGAAAAATTGCAGTTCATTATTGCTTAAGTTATCAGTAATTTGATTGTGCTTGGCGTTTTCTGATTCACCATTTTAATCACCAACGAAAGCTAGTGATTTATTTAAAATTTTAAGTTATTTAAAAATTTAGTAGTAATAATTTTTATGATTTATCAGAAACTCACAAATGTAGCTGCAAACAAAGCAACTACAGCGTGATAACTGGCGCCAGCGGTGCCGGTAGATTGACACCGAATTGTTAGCGAAAAAAAATTCATTAGATTTGAAAAAAATATTAAATTATTAATAAAGCAAAATAGCCAGAGCTATGATACTAATGAATTTATAATGTACCATGCAGAACCCAGAATGATATGGCGTAATATAAATATTCATAAATATCGCCGCAGGCGATTTTATAAAATTATTACAATTTTTGTTAGGAAGAATCTGGCAATTCTTTTAAATGTTAATGATTTAACTAACTGACGAAAATCAACAGTGTTTTTAGCACCGTCTTTAAAATTAAATGTCTAAAGCTTAAAGGCACTTAAGTTTAAAAGATGAGGAACAGCATTGACGCATTAATATTATTTAAGCGAATTATAACACCGTAATGAAGTTTTCACAAAACATTAAAGTACTAACATATTAAAATGTTAAAAATATTAGATTATATAAATGAAGTAAACAATTTATAATTTTATATGCATACCTACCTATAATACTAGTTCATTGAAAAAGTTTTTAGCGCTCATATTTCGATGTCTGTAATTTACAATGGAATGATTTTTCATAGCTTAAAAGTTAAAGATGGAGATAAATCCGCAATCACATTCATTTTTCATATAATAACCACAGTCGATGTTCGCATCTATTGCGAATTTTTTACAACTTTCCATTTAACAAATTTCCCATGCAGTCTCATTAATCCAATCAATTTCTGCGTGATATTTATGTTTTCTTTATACAAGATCTCACAACCATTGTTTAGTGGTTAAAATTAGACGTAAATATAACACAGTCAATAATGTAGGGGAAAGAGGGCCACTATCAACCATGAGGTATGAGCTGCCATGTGGAAAGAAGGGTACACTTCTGAAGCTGTTAAGCGTTATTTCCAGCTTTAGAATATTAGGATTTTGTGAATTTATTTAAATCAGGCGGCTAAGTCTCTGTGAATAGATTATATTTAGCTAAAATCCTCGCGCCTGTGTAAATTTGGTATTTTATTTTTAGAACCACTTGGCTAGTGATTAGATGATAAGTATCTGAATTTTTTCGATCGGTAGCCAAAAATGTAGATTATAGCACTAATTAGTCGTTTTTAATTTAATTCTAATCAAATTTTTAAATTATGGTATTTTGTTATCTTATCAGTAATCTTTTTCGTTTTGTAAGCATTTGACTACGGTTATTTCAACGCAAAAGTTTATTCTAAATCTCAAACGTATTACAAACATTTTAAAGTTTTTGATTATTCTATATGAGTGAACTTCATCGCTGCCGGTCGTGAATGGATTAACAAAATTCTGCTTAGTTTTGAATGTCTGAATATGTTTTTATAAAAAATATTATGTAGAAATCATTCAAACAATGAACTACTTTAATTTACATTACAATTTAACATGTTTGTTAAATTATTGTTAAAATGAACATTTAAATTAAATAGTTTTAGTAGAAAATTAGTTGTATTGAAAAAACATTTACCAACAAATTACAAGTTAAATTTGAGCATTTTAGCCTGTTAAAGTAATTTCTATGCATTAGTTTCTATTTCTAATGTACTGAAATTGTAAAGCTACGTTTATAAGTTATTTACACATTTAATTAATCAGTTGCCACTTGTAAATGGTAACTAAAATTGCTACTGTTCTGTATACACTTTTTTATTACTTACAAGCTATTTAATTTTACAATTGCAGCAGTGTGAAAAGTAAAAATGAGATTAATTTTTCAGAATAATTACGGAATGTAAAGTTCCATTAAGTTGCTCATCTTTACTGAATTTATAATCAATAATTTTTGTAGCCCCAGGCTGCTATTCTGTGGTATATGTCTAGATTAGTAAATCTTGACGAACCAGGAAATACCGATCCTAAGTCGGTTGTGGGAGATATTCCCTTGGATTGAAACAATAAATAGTCAAGGCACTTGATTATGAATAGAAAATGAATGTAAAAATTTAACTTTGAATGAAGTTGTAATAATTAAATTGTAAATTTAAATCTTACAAAAGAATTATTAACCAACCACAAAGGTTGTTATGGCGCACCCTTGCAGCCGATCTAACGATCGTGAGTTTTACTCTCAGTTACCTCCGATTTGTTTATGCCGTGGTTTGGATTCCACGTTAAATTGTAGGACCTGCTATTTTGTATCCTATAATACGTACCTTAATTTTTATATGTTACATGAAATAGTAATTTAAATTCATTTAAATAGTTTTTGAACAATTTTATGTAAGTTATGAATTAAATTATTTTTCAATTTCATGTAACATGTAAAAATTAATTTTATTAAAAAATATTATCACATGTTAATAACCTTAACCATTTTATAATACGTACCTATTATAATTTATAAATAGAAACCACAAACTTATTTGATAGTGTGAATTTATCTGTAAACTAAGGGCATAATAAACTAGAAGTGCGTCAGACCATCGGAAACAGCCATAAAAATTGAGTTTTAAAAATTTAAAATAATAAATCTATAGATATCAAAAAGTTTAAAAAAATAGTAGGTAATGTTGTAGACGAGCCACAAAAATTTCATTAACTCCGAATAAATCATGTTACTTTATCTGAAAATGTAAAAAAATAAATATTAAATTTAAATAACGTTTGCTTTAGTGAAATTTTTATTTTATTTTTAGAAAAATAATCTTTATTTAACTTTTCAATTTTTGTAAATCGGGGAAAGTCAGAAAAGCAAGTGATTGCTGGCTTGGTAGTATACTAATTTAAAAATGATCGCTTTTGATATTTTCAGGGGTGGCTAAAAATATATTTTTTCCTTACTTTCTTCACTCAATGGCAGAGCAACATTTAGATATTTTTAGTGAATTTAACGTTTTTGAAAATTTTTATCTCTTATATAAAAACCCTTTTATATTGAAATATTTTAATTAAATTTATTTTAATTTTATTCACATCTATTACAATGGAAAGGAAAAAGTATTTAAAACATAAAGTAAAACTAAATGGTTTTTATCAACATGTATTCAGCTTTTTAGACAGCAATATTTCAGTTCGATAGATTTTCGCGTTTGTCCGTAATCGTTTATAAAAAAAAAAAAATAATAAAAATAAAGAATTCAATATGCGCACATTGCACTGTATTTTAGTACTTTAGTAGCTGTTTATAAAAATAATATTTTACTTGTCTTAAGTTAGAAATATATTCATTTATTGCTAGATATTATATTTATTTATTTATTTACAAAATCGTATACTAAATTAAATAAATTAATAAACAACAAATTATTCGGTAACAGGATAAGATAGCTGTTTAACAAGATTGTGTAGTCTCGCAAGCTACCATAGTAGTATAATACTCGTATAATAAAAAAAGATTTATTTAACCCACTTCCAATTAACAAAATTGATATATTATTAGGAAATTCCGAACCAGTGCGGCCTTCAGGCCGCACAGCTCGAGTAATCGAGTTGTGCACTATCAAGTTTTACACCATTTAATCATTAGAATTTAATCATTAGATACTCGAAAAGTATACGAAATCAAATTTAACCAATTAACAAACCAGTACATTTAGTGGTTTGTCAGAATGTTGATGCAAAGCTTCTTGAAAATTTGTTTTTATAGTGTGGAACCTACGCTTGCCCTACGACTCAATAAATTGAATTATTTCAATATATCAAAAATAAATTAAATTCTTAGTTGCAACCAGGTTAACAGAAATTATCAGTCGACAACATTATTTTTTTCGACTTGCAATGTAGAATGTCAGTAATTGAAACATAAGAATAATTTCAGGCAATAAAATACAGTATTTCAGCTAAATAAATGTATAATGCTTCATTTAGTTGAGTAATTACCTGGCATATTTAAATGCTGGAGCAGATTGAAAAATTTTTTATCATGAAAAGCTAAAAAATTAGTTTTGAAAGTAAGGAAAAAAATTTTTGTTAGATTTAATTTATACGCGTGTGATTTACTTGAAATTAACGAATATGCAATAACATTTTTAAAGTGTTTTACATGAAATTTAAATATTCAGTTTGTGTAATAATGGTAAAATGTTTACTTTTATACTATATTAGTAATTTTAAAATTTTTTCTCTAGATATTTTTGAGTAAAATTTTAACTCCTATGCTATACATTTTCCACTTTCTATTAAATTATATTTTAACGGTTTAGCTAAATGGGTTTGTAAATTTAATTTACAGTGTAATTACCACATAATTACTTTTAATTTTTTTTAATGATTTTAAAGGGATTCTCAAAAGTGTTGTTTGAATTCAGAAGTTTTGTTGTAGGGAAGTTGTGTATGGGCCATTACTTTTGTTTGCACCAAAGTTTTTCATTGGGGAATCCCCAAATGGCGTGTCTACAGGGATTTAGTACCCAACATTTTAGTACCAGAATAATTTGAGGTGTTAGAAATATAGACATATATTTGTGAGTTATAAAATTTTAAGAAATATTCCACGTGAAAGGAAAAAACTTGTACCTTCAAAATTTTATCTGATTAAATTTTAGAAGTGATTTATCGAAGGTGAAGGTTATTTGATGTTAAAACAATATCATATGAATCAAGTGAAAGTCTGCGTACTTTATTATTGCCGAAGACGCTCTAATCGAATACATAAGAAAGGAATTAAGCTCAATAAAGCGCAACACAATAGAAAATGCGATAATGTAAAGGAGTGTTTACATATTCAAATGAGGGAGGAAAACTATAATTATTGCTTATGCGATAATCGCTGGGGAACACCTTCGAACGAATTTGTTTTACAGACTAAAAACAAGTGTATCTCATAAATTTATTTCGGCAATTAGGCCACATTGAAGATTATGAATGATTTACGAAGGTACGGTTTAATACACGATGACGTCTCAGTGTAACAGAAAAAGTGATTAACTTAATCATTTAGACAGCTAGGGAAAGTAAAAATAAGATGTAGAAATCTTCTTCTCCGATAATAGTCGATTAGATAATTATTTTATATTAATTGCTTTTGAAAATTTGGTTTCAATAATAATAATAATTAAATATAACATCCTGTACAATGTTTGCTTTGCAAAATTATTTTTCAACATTAATTATTACCAAAATCAGAAAATACCATTCGAAAATATGCAAAATTTAAAGAAAATTATTTTAAATCTGCCTACTAAATTTCTTCCAATCGATTGATCAAATTTTTCCCGAGCTAAAAAGAAAATAGCGTTAGACACATTACTTAAAATACTTGATTACTGCTTGATGGTTTATCACGGAAGTCATTTTCTGTTTGTAATGCATTTTGCTTTTTAAAAATTGTATCTTAAAATACTTTTGTTATTGTAGAGTAAATTTACGATAAAGAATAATGGAAACAATTTAAGCGATGCAATTAAAATAGAATTGAAAACTTTAGTCAATGTCGAAACCAAGACCCAAAAAAGTACACACATTATATTGTATCTACATCCAATTTATATTTTTACTTGCTATTTGTAATTAAAGCGCACAATTAGAATTAAACGTCGACTGGCAATGATGCTGACGAGTAAAATGTACATACCTAGATTTACGTTTATTCTATAAAATTTAAAATACCTCATATATTTATTCTTTTTTATTGTGCGTATGCCAACAATTTTTTTCGTTAATTTAATCTTGACAAATAAGTTGCTTATAAAGATAAATCTTGACATATTTTTAAGGCTTTACTTGCAAAATAATTTTAAACCCAAAATTTTTTTAAAAGCTTTTATGAATATTTTCCAATTTTAGCCTCAGCATTTTTAGAACAATGCCAATGGTGTGAAATCACGTAACCGACTGAATAATTGCGCGGTTAAGCTGCGGACGTCTTATTCGATCGATGTGGATTTGAACCTCGTTCGAGTTACGTTAGATGTTGGGTTCAAGTTTTTTTTGTATAAAATCGTACATATATTTTACGGTATTTTTGAATCTATACTTCGCTATTTTTACAGCTCAACAGTAAAGCGTAAATAAAGATTTAATTCGTTCTAAAATCATTTTTATAATATAATTTTTATTTACTATTTTACAGTACATTAAATTTTTTCTAATATACCAAGATTTCATCAATTCGTTTAGAGTTTATGTATATAACCAATAAATACAATAAACACGTTAACTTAACGTATTTTTGAGCCGATACTAGAAATGATCAGGTCTAATATTATGTTGGAAGATCGTTTCTTTCTTGTCATACATATTTTGCTTATTCGGACGTTATATCCTATATATTGCTATGCTCCCAGCTATTTAAATTTGTAAAAAAATTTTCAAGCCTCACTATTAGTCGCCATTTAATGCTATGACCCCCTTGTATAAATTTTTAATACAAAAAATATTCTCGCAGGAGCGCATTCATTTTTAATTGTAGAGCTATGAGACTCTTCTTCATATTTTCAAATTTAATTTTAAAATATAATTTTTTGTATCGTTTTATAATTTTGTTTCCATTTTAAATTTTCATCCAAATGTGGTTAACAAATTTTAATGGTAATACTAGACTTTTACCTCATGTGGCGTCGTACCGTTCGTGCATCCACAGTTTGGCTTCGTTACACAAATTCGTTATGATATTTCCAATCAACCAATTTTTTAAATTTTTTTCAAGTTTACATCAATTAGCACTTCACAAATTAAATAAAACAACTTTTTATTTTTTTAAAAAATTCACTTTACCAAAATAACAAAAATTATCTCAACACGGACAATTTGACACGCCCGGCTTGGTTTGCTCATACTGGCAAAAGACAATTCTTTCACTTTGCTCATTACCAGCATCGTATTTACAAATAAAATTTTATGTACAGTATGTTTACAAATAAATAATTTACATTACAAACAAAGCAAACTTTAAAATAACTAAAATAATAATTCTAACGTTTTAAAACCCGACAAAATATTGCTATGAACCCTTACTTTTAATTTTTTTTTAATACAGTCTTAATAAACCTATATTTAAAATTTAAAAATTGTTTTAATTATTTAACCCCTTTCTTTCTCTTATTTCTAGGACTACGTTATATTTTGCCAGCTATGTTGCCTGCATTTGATGTTCTTAAGATCCCATGTCAAGCACTCGTATTATCGTTTCTTAGATTCTCCTATTGTTTTCGAGTGTACGGTAACCATCGAGGTTACTGTCGATTAAAAACAGATCCTATGCTTAATATAAGGCAAAAAATAAGAATGAAAATGCTTATACTATACAGAGTGTTGGCCGCGAATTCGGTCTTCTTGTTATTTTCAGTAAAATATCTTCAATCATAGAAAGACGTAAAATTCAGAATCTAGATTATCAAACAAACTTAATTTTAATTGAATTAAAACAGAAGTAATTATTAAGCAATACAATTAGTAGACTTGTCAACTTAAAAATATTAGACACCTAAAATATTGACACACCACCAGCAGTGTGTGTGAAGCTTGAATCGATGGGCTGCAAAACGAGACACGGCGGTTCAATTCTTGGTCGTACCGGATACACTGCTATGATCTAAATGCCCGAGTTTGATCCAAGGGATAAATAAAGGTGCAGAAAAAAGCAGCATGATACGAGAACAACTGTTCATAATGATTACTGCCACGATTCCCGGACACGAGCGTACTGATCACAAAGAAAAAACTATTTAACTCAAACATCTATAAATACAAAAATAAAAATTCTAAATTTTACATAATAATTGCATTAATGAAAGTTTAGACTAAAAAAAGACTGCAAAATATTTTTCAATAGTCATAGTCAAAGTCACTCCCAAGAAGTCATTAAATTCATCAGAGAATAAGGTCCAGGTAAAGCTTATGGGGCTTGTTTTTGAGTCGTTTATTAACCCCTAGTTCATGCCAAATTGACGGTTTGATGCTTAAGTGGTTTGATTACCAAGCTGGAATACTTGGTTCAAGCCCGAGTGGAGCAAAAACTGCATTCTAAGCGCTCTCCCTAGCCGGGCAAAGGCAAACCACTCAGGTAATCTGACTTGAGAAACGATTAGCTAAAACTTGCTCTAGGTTATAGTGCTACTGTACTGTACAGATGTCAAAACATATTTTAGAGTAATTTAATATTACGTGTTCCTTTGTATTGCCACTAACAAGGTAAATGGTATCAACAGCATACATTATTTGATTTCCCCGGACATAGGAATCTAGGTCGTTTATATAAACTATAAAAAGTAATAGGCTAAGAAGTGATTTTTGCTCAACATTTTGGAATATTTTTTCTTGGTAATTCAGTCTTCCATTGAGGGTGTAAAATCTTCCTGCTAGATACTAACTTTCTATTACTATTAATGCATGTCAAGGTATTCCATAATATCTAAGTTTTCTTTAATAACATTTTGATAATTTATAGATTATTCTTTGATTAGTTTTAACTGTAAGTGATCAGTTAGGCCTAAATTGTATTAACTAAGTCAAACGCTAAAGATTTTTCTTTTAATTCGACTCAGTTGGTTATATCTATTAATTTTATACAGTTTCCGTTTGAAGTCGCAATATAAATTCCGTGTAAAAATTAACTATTCAGATTAAGAAATACGTAAATAGAAGCCATTTTTATGAGCAAAAAGATGTTTTGAACTACTGTGAATAATTGATCCAGCTTTAGTTGATTTATGGAAAATGTAAAAGAAAGTTCTATTATTATTGTGTTACTTTACACGTACTTATTGTAAGGTTATTTTAGTTTAACCGTTATATACTTACTATTACGAGAAAATGATTTTGGCACCTTTTTATTTGCTCTGTGCTAATTCAAACCCTCCGTTGAATTTAAGTACTTTTCTATTAGGAATGATTGTTAATATATAGCAATTCGAAATGGGCATAAAATATTTTCAAGTCAAATTTACATAATAAGGCAAAATATTATGTGCTTGTGAATGCTGCTCTTATAAACCTTGGAATTTTTTATTCTAACTCGTCTATTGAACCGGTATGCCGTAAATATCCGCATTTTATAGTAACAAAAAAAATATATAGTATACATACTACACAAAAGTTTTATTATACCCTGTCATAATCAGACTAACTAAATATGACTTGTTTTAATTTTAATCGACATAAACGTAATAATAAAATTGTATATGTGTATGACCTTTATTTTTTATTTCAGTGAAAGTAATTGATGTGTATTTATGCGTAAAAGGTAAAAGAGGGTTATTTTAAAAATCGACTTCCATTATTTGATGTCGGATAGAATTGCTTATACAAATTCATTCCTGGCAACATTCAAAGGTGACACTTTCAGTTAAAGCTTAATGCAAAATTTGAATTACAAACGGCACTTGTTGAGTGCTAAAATATAGTATCGGTTTTTTTTAATAGAAAACCTAAGAATAGAATTTAAATATGTCGGTGTTGATTTATTATAGGAATTCAATATAAAATTTTACCCTCGTTTTCGAAGATTTATTTTTAATTAAAAAATAATATAAACGATACCTACATTAATTCGTTAATTATATAAGATAATAATGAAAAAACGTTGGAGTTTTACGTGATCGAATATTCTAACCGATTAACAAAAATCCGACTCAAAAAGTATTATTTCGAATTTCTTAATAGTGTTATCTTGCAGTGTACACCTATAATTATAGGTTTTCGACCTCTTCGACTTGCAGTAACAAAATTTAATTTCTAATTAAATATTAAATTGCACACAAATAATACATGGTGGATATGTATAGGTATAGGTAGTATCAATTGCAGTAGCAGCTTTTTCTGTTTTAAATTTATTTTCTTGCACTATAATTTTTATGACATTAGTCTGCCTACTTAATGAGAAAATTATACTTTAACTTGAACCTGACTCTAAAATTGTTTTCGTTTCTTGATTTCAAGTGCAAGAGATATTGCCGAATTCAAATTATTATGTTAATAAATTTTTGTCAGAATATTTCGTCTGTTGGGGCGCCTCAATTATGTGGCGTTTGTGAAGGATGCTCTTGTTAATTGGGATTTGTCCGGTCTATGACTTAAATAAATTATTTTACATTTGAATTAAAGATTAGCACTTTCCAGTACTTATCTTTTGAGAGCTTTCAAGATATATGTATAGTTAGGGCGGGTATGTTGTTTTTGCAAGCTAAGCTCTGTTATTATTAAATTTATAAAAAAAAAACTAATGACATGTTCTGAGTTATGTATTCTCGTAAAACGGATCTATGATTAGATAAAACGTTCCATAAAATAACTAATAAGGTGCAACAACCCATTGTTGCTTGGAAATATTATCTAATGTCATCGTAAAACGCGTGAACAGGTAGTTACGTTAAACTCATTATGTAAGCTTCGTTCGCATGGAGATCAGAATCTGGCTGGTAAGAACCAATGAAATTAAAGTATCTATTATGTTGATTTTCTCACGATGTCCTTTTGTACATTTTAATATGTGGATAAGTCAAAATTAATTCTTTACATTCAAAATAAAATTGTAATTGTTAAAACGGTACTTTTTGACTTTGAGCACTCGCGTTCGGCTCGTGCTTAAATCCGTCCACTTATTCAACATACCACAACTTTTCAAAACGTAAATAACTATTACATAATTTATTCAATTTTAAAAATAGTTGCAACTATTTAAAACTGGAATTATTAACGTTAAAACTACGTGGGTACTATAATAAAATATAGTAAAGAAATAATTACTTTAATAAATGTCAAAATAAGTTGAATATCCTCATGCATTAGTTTCAGCTTTATGTTAGTTATTATAGGTTTATTTTTATTAACGAAGATAAAATGATTTTATTTTGTTATTAAGAAAATCGAATTGCGATTTATATATAGAACCAAAGAAAGGCGGTTTTCAGCATTCTAATTAAAAATAAACTCATGAGCAATATAAAGACCAAAAGCAAGAAACTGGATTGAAATATATGGAACAATTAAATGACCGCTTTGGTTATCTGACCTAATTCCTTCAAATTAATTTTGATTTTTTATAAGTTTCATATAATTTCTAACTTCAGGCTACCAACAATGTAATCAATAGATAAGTGGTTGGTAGTGTAACTACCTCAGTACTATAACTAGTTTATTGCCTGATAATGCCATAGTATAGTGAAAACGTTTGCGATAATATACATACGGTGTATTTATTGTAGCGGTATTTTCCATATTAATAATAAAGATCCTTTGCTAAACAAAAAGTTTACCTCGGCTAGCTATATAATCAGAGAGCATTGAGCTCTTCTCCAGAAGTCGGTCCCTGTGACAAACAACTATATTGTCGGTTAAAAAAATGCTCATTTTAAAGCGAACTAAATTAAATATATTTTTGAAAGGTGTAGTTTTGGTTGGTGACAGTTTCACCTTTAGCAGATTTAAAATTTGGGTGTTTTGTGTGGACTCGTAAAATCGGATGCACATTTATTGTCAATCCAGTTGGCACTAGCATTCAATTTTATTATTCTCTAATGTGTGATTGTGTTGAATAAATTTGTACAAAGTAAATCAAATAAAAGTTCATACAAAATCAAATAAATTCACTTTAAATTTTGTAATTGAATCGCTTATTTCAGAAACAACCTAAGGGAGTTATTCTGTAACTCTTCCCTTGTGTAAGGGATTCCTTAAGTAAAGACAACCGTCCCAAAGATAGCTGAAAGGAAACCTTTGAAAAGTCATTCTGTAACGCGTCCGTCAGACGTCCTTTAAGCATAAAGGTTGATCTTTACGTAAAGGAAACAACTAATGTTTTTAAACGTGTAGTATGGACCTGATGCATCTTCATTGGTTAGATTTTGTGTTGAATTTTGAGTTTTGACACAATTCAAAATATTCACAATTCAAAATTCATTATCAGTCAGTTCATTATAATTATATGTAAGCAGTGTACACAATGGGAGACAAAGTTGCAAATAAGCGAATTCGCGGCTCTAAAACCACCGAAGAGAAATTTAGGTTATACGTCGATCTTTTACGCTTTCTGGGAATCTTGCGTTTAAATTAAGGATATATAAATCCAAATCACAAATAATTTGTACGTTAATACTGAAGAAATTCTTTCGGTTTAAAAATACCAACCGTGGAAATTCTAAATTGCCTACTGGCAGACGGCTTCCACTTATAAATATGCAATATGCAAAATAAGCATTTTTGATATGGCTTATTTGTTGAATATTAGTGGGAAATCTTATCACGTGGTGCTTTCGTTCCAGTATAACATCTACTACTTTGTGAATGCATCTACTGACATAGAACTTGAGACATAGAACTCCGATCATCTTGACACGCTGATTTTTGATAGCTACCATGTGCCAGAAAATATAATATTGAAACAAAGTGTACTATAGTTAGTATTCTCGTACATCTACTATTTGGAGTTTGTAAATGAGGCTCTAATTGTTCAAATAGTTCTAAAGCAACTTCTCTAGTGAAACGATAATATCGTCTAAACTCTTCTTTGCTTATCGAAAATGGATCACTGACATCTCTCAAATTTCTTTTTAACAGTGCATTTTCTTTCCTTCCTTGAATTTCATTCAAAATAATATTCATTTTTAAAATTATCAATTAAAATACGTTATAATTATAATATATTTTTTATATTATCAACATTTAACAAACGTTCTATAACTTGTTACGACACCTACTGAATCATCCCTTACGTAAAGGTCCGATTTCACGCTGTCAAATGATTCTTTATGCAAAGAAAATGTTACAGAATAACCTATTCCTTTACATAAAGGAATCCTCTTCATAAAGATCTGTCAGTTAAAGACAATCTTTATGTAAAGGGTCCCTTATCGTTACAGAATAGGTTTGTTCTTTACGTAAAGGTTTCCTTTACGTAAGGGTTCCCTTATGAGTTACAGAATAACCCCCTAAGTCACATTTTGATAATTTTGAGTTTAGTAAACAATCATGTATTTTTTGGGAGTAACATAATTTAATTTATAATGCTTTTGTTTATGATAAACTCTTACTTTAGTGGCAAACTTTTGACCTCAAGCTCGAGTTTTTTTGAAAATGTTTAGATAAACTTATCAAACGTTTTAATTCACCTCCTGCAAACTGCCAAAATGTGACTTAGGTTGTTTCTGAAATAAGCGATTCAATTGTTTTTTATCTAGCTGTCAATACGCTACTGACTCAGTAAGATGTGCTCGCTCTTGTTGAAAAGCGGCAGATTCAGGTTCATGCGTTATCCTCCGCTACTGTTGAAATATTAATCTCAGCTTCCAAATTGTTTCCAAAAATCGCTCGCTGCAATCCCTACAAAATTTCACGTGTATTGTGATTAACCACATTTAACAATTCTTGCAATTTAGGTAAGTAATTTCACTTTTTTTTACTTTGGCTTTTCAATATTCAAGATGGCAGTGGCGTCTTATCGCAAAGTGTAAAAAATTTGGACTTTCTAAACAATTGTAATTTAATTATAGGAGCAAATCTACGCTGCACAAAATGTTTATCTTCGAAAATTGACTAAGAATCTCCGTCTTAAACCAAATTTTCTTTTCATAAAAATGTAAAGACTGTCACTCGCAAAACTAATTGTTGCTGACTAAGCAACAGACAAATCAACCGGCTTAGACGACCTTTGCGCTTCGAATCTTCGTTCTTCCGTCCACCACGCCAATTTTCCAAAATTCATTGCTTCTAACTTGACAACACAAAATTTTAAACGTAAATCAAATTTTCTTATACACTCCCGAACATTTTTAATCAATTTTTTTAAGGTCATCGCATTTCATACAAATAATCGTGTTGATAGTGTCTGTATATTATCGTTTACATAAAATGATTCTGCTTACTTTACCATTCAAAAACGGTTGCTTCTTTCAAGGCAAAACAAATACTGATTATCAACCCGAAAATAAAGCCTTGTCACAAAAATCCACTACATTATTTATTGTGTGTTAACTTAAAACGTTTTAGTTCTAAAAAGTTTTTGTGCATTTTTTGGTTTTTCTAAAACCAAACACTACATGAACTGACTAACATCGAATACTTTCAAGACCACGTTAACCGACTTTTATCTAAATTCTACGACACCCAAATTTCAAAAAGTAAAAAACCAAAGACATGACGAAACTGCGACACGATAACGTCCCTTTCCGACTTAAACACAAATTGACGTACCAAAACCTACCAATATTCCGACAAACACTGACAACGGACAGCCACCACGACGAAGACGACTATGATACCAGACACTAGCAACGTCACCAGTACGGAATACCTAGGTATTCCAAATTTCTTGTAATTACTTTAATTTTTAAAAGCAGGTTTTTTTAAAAAACTTTTTCCTGCAATCTTTCTAAATCTAATAAGTTATGAAACGATACGGACTAAAACGTCACAATTTAACGAAATATTTCAAAATGTCTCAGGCACTAAAAATTCCGGCAAAGAGAGTTACGCATTACTGCAGGGTCTCTCATCATCTCGTTCTTTATCAATAAATTTTAAAATGTTCAATTGTTTTTTGTATGTTTTAAAAAATAATTTTATGTAAATAACCTAATAAATGTTGTTGATTGATTGATTGATATTACTAACAATGTGTTATCCTATAATGTAATTATTGCATTTTGGGTAAAGTTATTAGGTATAGCCGTCTTTATTGCCTTATTCACATACTATATTTAAATGATTGTCTAATACTTCTAGATAATATATTGTCGTGTTCCAAAATAATTCGGACCCACCCTATGCATTTTTGTAAAATTATTGTATTAATTATTAAGTTGTAACATTGTGGAATTTGCTAGGTGGGGACCGATCACCTTGATACAAGGTCTTTTGCCAAAAAATGGTCGACACGATGAACGCATTAATTTATTAGTCCTAATAATTTTTGATAAGTTTGTAATTTTTGGAATACAAGTAAAAGTTTTTGAAGATAAAGTGTTTTATTGAAGCTATTATATTGGATTGAATTGATTTTGTAGAAAGATTTTAGTGGCTTTGAAAATAAAATTCAAATAGAAGAAATTAAAGATAAAAGGATAAAAGGTTTGGTTTGGATTGGATCAACAATTACAATTGAAATAATTAAGAAAGTTTTATATTTAATATTAAAAATTTATTCAAGGAACTACAAAATTTGGTTGATAAGCCGGACTATCGTATAAAATTTTACGTTACCATTTTAAAATTATATTAATAACGAAAGTGAAATTTAACAAATATTTTAGATTGGAAATTATAGAAAATAAATAATTAAATTAAAATACAGCCGGGTGCATTACACTTCAATATATTATGACAACAATACCTACTTTCTTACATAAATAAAATATTGTTACTCATTCAATGTACATTAACCTATTCCAGCATAGAGTGCATATTTTGTATCTAGTTTAGCTCAATTCAAATTCGCACAGTCATTATCTCACTGTAAAATATAATATATTTAATACCAAATTGAAGCAATGTTTATTATAATATAGATACATAAATATTTTTTTTTGCTACCGTTACAGAATAACTCTACAATTATTTGAGTTACATAATGAAACACTTAAACGCACTAGTGCGTAAAGTGAATTTGCTGTGATTTTATTTATTTTTATTAAAGAAACTGATATTTTGTTGACATTACTTCGCAAATAAAATATGAACAACTTTTTCAGTTCACAGATTGTCATGGTAATAAACAAATACAATATAATATTGCAACTTTGATTATGAATTTATTAATTGAATTAGGTTGATCACCTTATACTTAATATAAATTATTGATATAAAAAAATGCGACAGAAAATACTATTTTGTATATTACATGTGTAGAGTCTCATTATCGTACTAACGTCTCATTATCGTACTTGCATGCGTTTGATAATAACTGACTTTCTACACTGATCGCATAAACTACTACCGTGCTTAAGAAATTTTGTAAATTTCAATATATTAAAGTATGTATTCGTTTCTCATGAGTTTTTTAGATTCTCAATAATAAAACTGCAATATTTTACAAACTATTATTTAAACTTCTATCGTAACTTTCAGCAAAGTTTCAGAGTCTATAAATAGAGTAACAATTATAAATTCGACAATAACATTTCAGCAAGTCTTGAAACAAATGTAACGAACAAAAATCAAACCATAAATTTATTTTGTCTGCAACTCTACAACATTTAGATATACCAAGCCTTACTAAGAAATTTATTTATGTATGCTGGAAACCGACTTTAAACTGTCTTGGTAAGTAAGAAATGATGAAACGTACAATTGCGCTCTGGGCCTAATGGTTCTAATCTAACAAGTATACAAAGGATATTATACTAGCTTTTGGAGACAATTGTAACTATTTCGAAAGTAAATATTTTTAACTCGTAATATTTTTACTATTATTATCTATTCTGTCCCTCTCTTGTATTAACATAATCAGGTATTAAATGGTTTGTCGCCAGTATAAATTTTTAAATTAATACGTCCAATTTGATGGATTTATCTCAGAAGGGTAGTTAAACTAATACAACAACCACATCTGCATAAATTTAAAATTGTTTCTAAGTTGAAACTTAAGCAATTGAAATTCCTTAATTGGCAATTAACGCATAAAATGACGGCCGATAGGCCGCCCGACTTCTTAATAATTTTCATATCGTTGAATGTTTCCCCACTTGTTTCACTTCCAAATATTTGGTTACGCAAATCAAAAGTTATATTATTTGAAGTACAAATAAAAAAATGAAAATTGGAAAAATTGGTACTAGTACAAAAAAAAAAATAGAAAATTCCAAAGAAATAAAAAACGGTAAAATTGCATAGTTTTAAAATATTGGAAATTAAATTCAAAATTAAATTTGGACTTGGTCAAGTATGCGGTATAAAAACAGAAAGATAAAGATAAAAATATGATTAAAAGTAAAAGACACTTTCCTCAAGTTAATTTATTTTTTTCCTCGTATACTGGTTTCGACTAATTAGCCTTCGTTAATTTTAAATTGTAAAAACTTGAAATATGTGTTATTTATTTGTTGTCTTTCTGTAATTCTTTGACGATTATGCTGATGAAGACTAATTAGTCGAAAGTAGTACATATGAAAGAAATAAATTAACTTGAAGTAAGTGTCTTTTACTTCTAACCGTTAAGTATCCTGGAGGGGTTTCTTATCAATTTTAGAAAATACTGTAATACAATTAAAAAAAATTTGAAGTTGGTTACACAAAATTGATAAAATTGGAATATGTTAAATAAAAATTTGGATTTAATCAATCGGAGATTGCAAAAGTAGAAAATATGGAAATTTCGATTTATGAGGGGATCAAATTAACATCAGGAGAGCGATTTGGATGTTGGATGAGCAAAGTTAGGAATTAAAAAAATTTTTCACAATTTGGTCATAAAAGTGTCGAATAAGAATAGAAAAAATTTTTGTTGTTTGTTATTTTAAACTTTAAGTTTCCTGCTCTAATAGCGGGAAATTCTCATCACATAACATTGTAGTAGTGTAGAAATTTAGTATAAAATATTGGCGTAGCCATAAGTTTCCGCTGGATTTTAAGCTAAAATGAAAAAAAATATTTAGGTACTATATACAAATAACTTGTTTTAGTAATGTAATACACTGCTTTGTTCCACAACCTCTTGCCTTGTTTTATGTAACTTCGTAAACCCCTTCTTGTAGAACTTTCTGAAAAGATATTACATGCTCAATAAAAAAATTCTGCCGAAGAAACTTCAGTTGAAGAAAAATTAGGACCTAAGTTTATCGATAATCGAACGAACCTCGAAGACTTGAGTTTGATTTTCAATTTTTTACTAAGCAACTCTCTCGTTCACTGCTTTCGCAACAGATTAACTAAAATAAATTTAATATAAATCATATTCGAGTTGGATTATAAAATTTGCTCTCGGAACATCAATCATGACCACGGTTGTTATAAAAGTGACTTTATGCATATCAGAATTTAATAAATTAAATATTTATAATAAAATCCCAGTAGATTTAGTGTAAAAATAGCACGCGAGAAGAGAAATGGGTGACCCTATTGAGCTAAATTAAAAATTGTTTTTAAATTAATATTTATTTCTATAAAAAAATTACTGTTGTAATTTCTATTCTATTTATTATATTCTGGTTTTTTATATTTGCAAATACCTAATGTATTCCGTTTTAAACATCGCGTGGGATTAAATTCACCGGTTATATTTAACAATCAAAGCTTATACTTTTCAGCGTTTAAATTAAGAGGTTATATACAAATTTATGGGTATTTTGATGACTTTATATTCGATCTGGGTATGATAAAATATAGCCGTCGGCAATTTATAACAGTCGGTGAATTTTAACTCAAACTTTTGGTAATGAACAAGATGTAATAAGTCTAAAATTAGATATTTGCTATTGTAGTTCTAAAGTTCTAATAATTTTAACATAATAAAATTTATTAGACACAAATTGGTCAAATTTTAATTAGGTGTGTTGGTATAATAAATTAGAGCAACATAATATATTCTTGAAGCGAACACGAAGGTTTGGAACTTTTCGGTTAAATATTAGTAGCTATGTGTACATACTAGAAGGTAGAAAATTTTTAACCGAGATTTTTAAATAAAAAATTTACTGTTTAGTCAATATCAATTACCTAAATAATTTTTATTTCACTGAAAATACATTTAAAATTTAAATGATAGAATATTAAATTGGTTGTTTTATTTGCGTTGACTTCAATATATCACTTTCAAGACGGATTGGTTATATCTTAATAAGTTTGAAACTTTTCAAAGTTACATATTTGAAATGGATCTAAAGTAAATTCAGAGTGAAATAAAAAATTTAAAACTTATTATAATTTCTTCAAGTTTCTTTAGGTTTTAAAAAGCTAAACTAAAATTTATTGGCGCAGTCGGCAGAAAATGTTGAAATCTCTTCCGGAAAAATACTTGACAAATTATTCATTAAATATCACAATCGTATTACGGTAATTAATTATCGTCGATGTTCTCATCTAGAAACAAATATAAAAACTCCAAAAAACGGAAAAGAAATTGCGAGAAAATTTTATTAAAGGTTTCCAATAAATTTGAGAAGTTAAATTAGAAAAAAAAACTTGATTGTGAGGGTAACTTCCGCTATATTTTTGAAATCTATCTCGTACTCGAGATTGGGCAACAACAATTTTATTTAGCTAGCATAACTTATACGTAATATAAAATCAAGTCTAATCGTCACAGCGCGATCGATAAATAGATGAATGGCCTCTGAAAGCCATCACTTGTTAATCAAGGACGAACAATAATTAGTAAACATCGGGCCGATTAATCCAAAAATTTTATGCGGTTAGGATTATCAAATTTTTAAAATAATATGAAATCTGTATTTATAATTAAAGTTTTTAATTATGTTACCTTTTAGTCTGTTAAATAATCGGTTTACATTAGCTTTAATTTTAAGAGCCATGAAAATTAATTTAACAACCTTTATATTTATTGTCAATTTAACCCGTAGTGGGCGGACAGAATGTTAATTTTCTGCAGTATATAATAGAAGTGTTTTATTTATCTTCACATTTTCAATTGATACCTATAAATAACTTTGATTAAGTTGATTGCATGTTATAATTTGACAATGTAATTTTTCACCAAAAATATCATTATCAATATCAGTTTTCGCATTATTGGGCAGCTTGTCCGTAATTTGCAGCAATTGTTTTTACATTTATTGTAGCGTTTGGAACTTAAACGATGAAATATTTAGCTGTTACGTTTTATTTAAACACAACTTCCACAAGTTAATTAACATATTATTTCAAATTAACAAACAATGTATTAAAACTTTATTTACACTTGAAAGCAATATAACATAAAACAAATTTTAGTTTAACAATAAATTGTTTGACATTTTGAATTTAGCGGTTTAAAATCAACACGAAACTATCCAAGCGTCTAAAACAAAAGATCTCCTTTACTTTTAAAACAATAACGTGAAGATGTAAGCTGAAAATTACTGTTGTTACAGTCGAAACACAAACATTTATTAAATTGGATTACCAAGTTACTAATTATTAATAAAAATTAAAACATTGTAAAATTCTTTTAAAAGAAGTGTTCAGGTAATTAGGTGGTGTTTTTACTGGGAGATCGGGATGAAAAATAACAAGAAAGCCATTTGTATTCATTGTTAACGCATTGAAAGCTCCCATATTCACGTAGGATTTAAATTCAAATAATTCGAGTTAGCTTTCAACTGGTTTAGTAGTTGTTAAATTTTTTTCTCGTAATTATTACATACCGATTTTCTAGATTTAATAGCGGTTCAGATGTTATTTGAAATTCAAAGGAATCAGTTTACACATTATAATTATATATTGCTATGTTACCTATATATTCCAAACTTTTCAATACAGGTGAGTAGATAGTTTATTTATTATCATAACATTAAAAATTTTATATCATTTTTAATTTATTTATTTTTAAATTATGGTTGTTATTCGTTTACCTAATTTTAAAAATTAGCAGTAAATTATAACAAACTTTTGAGAAAAAAACCATTTATCACTTTTTCAAATTTTTAATAGGTTAATATTAATACTTGTCAATTATTTTAATCATTAATTAAAACAAAAATATTAAAAATAAATTCTAAATTGATTTTAATTATTAACATTAACCTAATGTTTAGATAAATTTTAGAATATGAAAATATAAGAGCCTAGGTTGTCTCTCTATAATAATAATCATTATCACAATCATCAGCTTTTCTGCCCATTTCTGAACTGTCACACTCTCAGTCTCTTTGTCTTTCAAGAAAGGTTTCAGCATTTAAACCTAAGAAATGCTTAAACCGGATTGGATAAATTTTTAATAGTTGAAGGTGGCAATAATTAATCCAGGGGGGCCGCAGACTTTACGTGCCGTCCGAAGCACACAGTCGTCGTATGAGAGTTTGATGCCCGGTTTCATAAAACTTTTAACAAGGCGTTAAGGACAGGTTCTCATAAAACAGGATCGAAAAATCAATTTTTTTTCATTTTTTGATAGCCTCTTTTTATACTAAAGTAGAGTTCGCGCAGTAAAGCGTTAAGTACGAGTTTTTAAATGCGTTTTTTTTTGTTTCAAATTTGTTTGCCAAAAATTTTAAATCAATATAGATCTTTGAAAAGACTCAAGATAGTTCATTGATGTATGATAGCTTTGTAAATGACTATCCCGAGTATAACAATGTATCTAAAATAAAATTTCCTAAATTTTCAGATTGTTGTGGGCTCCTTAAGATTTCTTCTCTGTTTATTAGAAGCTGATCATGTTTAGCTTGGCCATTGGCCATTATCTTCAGGAAATCTCTGGCTGTTGGTAATTTTTCTTTTAAGTGGAAAACCTCTAAAGTAAATCCAGTCTTCAAGCCAGGTAATCGAGGTGACGACTGTAATTATCGACCAATTTGTATTGCGTCTGTATTCTCCAAGATTTTTGAATCTATCGTGACTGACGCCTTGGTTCTTCACACTAACAACGCTGTGATCATCAATCAACATGGCTTTATTTCTGGAAGATCTACATGTATCAATCTGTTATGTTTTATCAACTTCATTACTTTCGTTCTTTAGGATGGAGAAACGGTAGACTGCATCTTTTCAAAGTTGGAAAGACTGTATTCAGTTTTGCATCCATTGCTATCTTGGATGAATTTCTTTTTAAGTGAACGTTTACAACTGGTGATGGTTAATGGGATATTAAAATGCTGTGATTTTAATGTCACTTCTGAAGTTAGGCAGGGTTCCAATTTACCTCCAGCACTATTTAAATCAATGACGTTGATTCGGTTATTAAACACTCAGAATTTCTATTGTTTGCCGACAATATGAAAGTGTTGAAGGTAATTTCATCTGGTAACGATTCTGTGCTGCTTCAGGGTGACAATATGTCAGTCTTCAGGGATCTGGGAATAATTCTAGCTTCATCCTTGTCCTACACCTTTCATCTGGACTCGATAATCTCTAGAGCCAACAGGATGTTAGACTTTGTGACCAGATCCACATATTATGAATTTTCCGATGTGAGGCTACTAATATTGATATATTTGACTTTCGCGAGATCTATTCTGAAATACTGCTAAGTATTAACTGTTAAGTAAAGAATAAGAAAAATAATATTTAACAAACACTAAAAACAACAAAAATTAACATTCAACAGGTTTTGACTTAGAATATTTGAATTCCATACCTGTTAAATGTTAATTTTTGTTGTTTTTATTGTTTTTTAAATATTATTTTTCTATGTAAGTATGTATTCTTTACTTAACAGTTAAAATTTATTATTTTAATATTTTGTTTAGTTTGTTTATTTTAATAAACTTAATTAACTTAAAATTTAAGGTTGAGATATGTGGCTAAGCTGTTCAAGCAAATTAAAAATTAAATAATTAAGTGAACTCTCCTAAGATGACATAATTTATCGAAGTGACTGTCTAATAATTATAATTTTAAAGAAGATGCAAAATACTTAAGCAGTGTTCTAAATTGTCCACATAGAGTGGTCATTTACCACTTCTCAAGTTCAATTTTGAAACACAACTGAATATGATTTTATCGACCTTTGGCTTATTTAAATGAATAACTTCATTTTTTTGTTTTTTATTATTCGCTGGTAAAATGGTAAAATGAATAAAATTTTAAATATTACCTTAATATTACTTAATCTAAATTTTATTGTAGATGTTTTCTTGGAAGCTTGTAACTGCTTTTCATGATCTTTTGCATAAATCACAGAACCATGAAACATCTTTAGTTTTTCAGATCACTTCTTTTTGCTTGAAACCTGTTACCTGTTCTTGCTGAAATATTTCATCGCGATATGTATTGCTATGACCTACCCTTATAATTTAAGGTAGTCGCAAATATCCCACTTTTAATTTCAACTCAAGTTTATTTTATTTTTAATGCAATCAATTTTCGTTAAACTTAATTCAATACAATTGAAACAGCTTCGCTTATCGCTTACACGTGCTTAAAATAACTGTAAAGAAGCTCTGGAAAAACAGCATTTTCTAAATTTAAAGTTGCATTGCGTTGTAAATTGCAATACCTCACGGGATAACGATAAGTAGAAAAAGTAAAATGCTGGAGCTAATTAAATTATTGCTAAAGTTTGCAAAACATGGAATAATTTAGGTATAACAGACCACTCGGGATTGTAATTTAGTAGTTTTTGTTAGATGAACGCAAATAACTAAATCAAGAGAATATTGGATCAATTCTTACGTACTAATAGCTTAACCCTTGCAATATTAAATTTAAACAAATTTTAATGTAAATTATCTTGAATTATCAAATAAACTAAGTAAAACGCAATTACGATATAAAAGCAATATACTAAATATCTCATGGTCTTTAGCATTCATCAGTTAGATTTAACAAGTTTTATTCGACTTGATTAAAAACCTCGATTAGATGGAAAAGTATGTAGTTAAAATTTAACTCGCAACTATAAAGAAACTTGAAGAAAGACGATCTAATGACTTTTCGTAACTGCAAGTATTCTAAAGGGACAATTTCTTTTATTGTTTCAGTAAAGAAATATGAGACAGTCATAAAAATAAAATCAAAATATTAGTAGAAAAGAGAGAGTTAAAAGAAAGTTTTTGAATTATCGAAAGAGAATAATAAAATACACTTGCGTACCATATATTTTATTAGTTCAATATGTTTCGCCGAAAATGTCCACCGATGGTATATCCAATTCATTCAAGACAAAAAGAATTTATGATCATTGATAATAAATAAAGTTGTATAAATTCTTTAGGGTTTCTATTTTTACTTTATTAACTGGATTTCTTTAAATGTATTTTGCATTATAGTTATCGACTTGAAATTTTCAAATAGCTTTAAAGTAGCTTTTTTCAGATAAGTTAAAATATTTTAATTTAAATCTTAAATTATTATATTGATTTAATAATCATATTCTCTTAATATGAGTAGTATCCTTACCACGATATTTGTATATTACCTAACCTAATCCTTCTTATAGAATTAATCAGCAAATGGCAGAAGTTTACTGAAAAGTAAGCTCAAACTAAATATAGTAGTTAAGATGATACAAAGAGTTGATTAGATGGTAATATTTACAATTTAAGGCAACTTAAAGCTACAAGTTATAGATGTCTTCTTATTATCCAATGAATGTTGTCTTTTTTATTTTTTAAATAATTTAATTTTCACAAATTAATAATTTAAACAAAACAGTTTGTTGCGGTGCTAGAACAAGAGATTTATTTATGAAATATTTTGTATGGCGCAAGTGGTTTTCATTGTTTTTAAACCGACTGTAATATTATGACTATAGAGAGTAAATCATGCGGTGTTCTCTCTTAATGCTTTTAATTTAGGTTGAATGGATATTGCGAACATTAAATTCGACTTGGTTTGTGAAAAGGAGTAAATCCTTATGTGATTATTTGTAACGTAAATAATTGAAACAATTCTGATAAATTCTTTAACACAAAACAATACTGCTTCTACACTCACTTTTCTAAGTATAAAATATAGGTAGTAGTATATACTACTATTTACTATACTATCTGAAATATTCATCAAGGTATAGGAATTTAAAAAAGAATTTATATATTTGGAAAAGATTCAAATTAAAATATAATAAATATTAGATTACAAAGTAAATTTTTAGTCATGCTTACTTAAGTAGATATCTACGTAATACAACATAAATAAGACGCGCTCAGTGACGATGTTAGTGGTAAACTATATATTCTTTTGTTAATAGTCATGGTATTGTTTTGTTTTGGTACTACATTTCCGCCTTCAAATAGAAAATACTACATATTATATTACAATAGAAGAGGTTGAGATGGTAAAAACGACTGAGCATGAAAATGGAATAAACGAGATAAGGCACGAGATTGGAAATAAAAAGAAAAGGAAATACAGAAGAAATAAAATAATAAAGATAGCAACGTGGAATGTGAGAACACTATTGAAAACTGGAAAAATAAACGAAGTGGCAACCGAAATCAGTAGATATGGTATAGATATTGCTGCCCTGCAGGAGACCAAATAGATGGGCCAAGGTCAGATGGTAGTCAATGATAAATATATAATGTTATATTCAGGAGAGAATGAACAACGTAGAAACAGAACGGGCTTTTTGGTTAAAATTGAAAGAAGAAAAATATAATGCAATTTAAACCCATAAGTGGAAGACTGGAATACCTTAGAATAAAGAAAAACCCTGCAAATTTGTCAATCATTAATGCTTATTATTAACCAACGGAAGACAGTAACAAAGATGTAAAAGATAGATTTTATCATGAACTGGAGGAACTATGCGAAACAATTAAAAAAAAAAGATACACTGATTATACTGGGAGATTTTAATGCTAAAATCGGTAAAGAAGATTATATTGAGAAAGTCACAGGTAAATATACGAAACATAGCAAAACTACAGACAACGGAAATAGACTTTGTAACGTAGCGGCAGCAACAAATATGGATATAAAGTACAAAAAACTTTATAAGATAACATGGATATAGCCGGGAGCAGAGGACGGAAATGGAAACCAAATAGATCATGTCCTGGTTACAAGGGGAATGAAAAGAATAGTAAATGATGTTAGGACATACCAAGGTGCCAATGCAGACACTGACCACTACATGGTGGTAGCAAAGATAAAGATAAAGAAAAGGCAAAACACTACAAGCGTTAAGATAAAGAGGATGCTGGCAATTGAAAAGTTGAGAGATGAAACAATTAGGAAAGAATACGAAAGTATGGTATAAGACAACCTTGAAAATTGTGTGAAGAGAGAAAAAGTGAACGAGGGGTTTGATAGGATTACAACAAGTACGACGGTAATCGCAATGAAAGTAATAAAGTACAGAGAGAAGCAGAGGGAAAAAAAGTGTTTTGATGGGGAATGCAGAGAGATGGGAGAAAAGAAAAGAAAAGCAAGAATGTTATCAATGAACACGAGAAAAGACGAGGACATAGAGAATTATCGAAGAATTAAAAAGGAAGCTAACAAACTGTATAAGAAAAAGAAAAACTGGTGGATAGAAGGAATGATGGAGGAAGTGGAAATAAGCGGAAAGATGAACAATAGTAAACTATTCTACCAGAAATTGAAGAAACAGAAAGTGGGACATAATATTAAGACAAGAAGAATGCTGAACAAACAGGGAAGAATAGAAGACGACCCGGAAAGAATAAAGAATATTTGGGTAGAATACACGACCAAACAATGAAGTAAATATAAGTGAAAATGATGAAGAGACACAATCACCAACATTAGAAGAAATAGTGCAAGTAATAAAGAACCTCAAAAATGGAAAATCGCCCGGAAAAGATGAAATAAACGCGGAATTAGTAAAGTATGGGGGAGAAAAATTGCACAAGGAAATTTATGATCTCATAAAGAGGGTATGGAAAGAAGAAATAATGCCTGATAGATGGAAAGAGAGAATCACAGTTACAGTAAAGAAAAAAGGAAACCCAGAAAGATGCGAAAATTACCGAGGAATAACTCTGTTGAATGTCGCCTACAAAGTGCTATCTACGGTCATTAATAACAGGTTAAAGAAGTATACCGAAGTAATTGGAGACTACCAGTGTGGATTTATGAAAGGCAAATCAACAGTGGACGCTATATACGTGATTAAACATATCATGGGAAAAAAGCCGAAAACATGGTATAGACATGCATATGTTATTTATAGACTTTAAACAAGGTTTTGATAAGATAAGTAGAAGTGAACTGTTTTGTGCAATGAGACAATTAAAAGTACCAAACAAGCTTGTAAGATTGACGCAAATGACACTGAGAGAAACAAAGGCGTGTGTGAGAACAACAAACGGTAAGTCAGATGAGTTCCTGATAAATAATGGGGTATAACAGAGAGATGCACTGTCTGCGATACTATTCAACATAGTCCTGGAGAAAATAGTCAGAGAAACTGAAGTGAAAGGAACAATAATAAATAGAGAAGCACAGGTGATTGCATACGCAGATGATGTGGTGGTGATAGCAAGATCGGTAGGAAAGATGAAAGAGGTAGTAAGTAGAATAAGAAATGCCGCGAATCCGATGGGACTGAAAATAAACCAGAGTAAGACAAAATACATGAAAGTACAAAGAAGGAAAGTCGTTGGAGGACTAGAAATAGAGATAGATGGTGAAAAATATGAGGAAGTAGATGAGTTTAGTTACCTGGGAGTACAGCTGAACGGAGAAAATGAGAGAACCAATAAGATTAAAAAAAGAATTCAACTGGGCAATAAGGCATATTATGCAAATAAGAAACTACTTAAAGATAAGAAACTGTCAAGATCAACAAAGTTACGCATATACAAAACGATAATAAGACCAATAATTACGTACGCAGCCGAAATCATGTGTCTCAGTAAAAAGAATGAGGAAGAATTGAGGATATTCAAGAGAAAGGTCTTACGTTCTATATAAGGAACTATAAGAGTGAACGACCAAGAATACAGAACAAGATGGAATTCTGAGTTGGTAGAATGTATGGACGGAGAAGACATTGTGAGAACGATCAAGGCAATGAGAATAAGATGGATAGGTCACGTAATGAGAAGCGATGGGGAAACTGTAATAAAAAGGATTACTGAGTGGAGACCGATGGAGGTGCGACACAGAGGCAGACCGAGTTTGAGATGGCGCGACCAGGTGATGGATGACTTCAGGAAGTTGGGAGTAAGAGAGTGGAGGGTGAAAGTGAATAGTAGGCAGAGCTTGAGGGAAATAGTAATGAAGACCAGAAAAGACGATAAATTGTAAAAGTGTATTGAACAATGAAAATGGGGACTAATTCAACCCAAAAGATGGATCTGTCAAGTCTCGAAAGAGATAGCCATATTTCCTCGGGAATGTACAGCTTGTTCATTATTATTATTACATATTATAATATAGTAATTTCGACTTGTTTTAGAAAAAAAGGTTATACTTGCGGCTGTTCTGAAATTATTTTCACCATGGTACAAATTTCATGTTAAACTCTAAGTCTATGCTTACGTGAAATATTGAGCGGTTATTTCAGATTTTAAAGTGGTTTATATTATCTATAATAATATTCATACATTAATATAAAATATAGATAGAAAATGAGAAATATAAGCTTCAATTAAATCGATTACTTAGACAATACACTGGTTTAATTGCTAACACCACAGGTATCTTTTCAGAGAGGCTTTTGACTCCAATCAACATGATGATGTACTTTGTAAACTCTATCATACTGCATTGTCCAAGATTAGTTTTTACTTGCAAAGCAAAAGTTTTTATTTAATAGAAAATTTAGAAGTCCCACAAGGACCTTTGTGTGCCCTCTCTCATTAATCGTATATATTAACAATTTTTTTCATTCCACCTTGACTGACGTAATATGTTAGTTTTCGAGATATTATTAACTCCGTTTTTGATGAAGTGGCAAAAGTTGACATCATTATCACTGTTTTGATCTGTGTTTGTTAATTTTTAATTGGTATGAAAATTAAGTAAAAACGGCAATGTCGAATAAATGCCTTGACCGGCAATATATAACACATTTGATGTCAAATAGAGATATCTGACCATATAATTTTCAACTCTATTTTTTGCCATTGAAAAATGTTATTTTGACAATTTAATTTAAGAGCGTTCATTCATAATCTGATGGAGCATAGCTTCCTTATTCCCCCCCACGGAGACACGTTTCTAGATTATTAATACAATAATAATTAATATAATACAATTTGTAGAGCGAATGAAGAAATAAATGAATGAATTTTTGAGTTGAATGAAATTAAATTTCTTTAAATAAAATTGTTTCTCAATTAATGCTTAAGACCCGCAAAATTACCTTTAATTTATGTAAATAAATTAATTTTAAGTATAGGTAATTTATAATATCAAGTTATTGTTCTAGTACAACAAAAAAAGAAGGTTATGAGCCCGAGGGCACTAGCGCTTCGTTACTGTTATAGACAAAAGTTATCTTGATAACTAATACGTAAGTTATGTAATTCAAGTGTTAGCGATTAACATAGCATTTAATGTTATACCAAACTGCAAGTAGATTCGTTCCTACAGTGTATTTGAAATATTACAGTCGTTTAATATTAGCGGCGTCATTAAACAGATTGAATACATTCGGTAATGATTGTTATCAAAACTTGTTCTTAACACCGGTAACTTTTTGATCTTTGATTAATATTGGTCAATTTATTAAAATTTAGATAATAACTTGGATTTTATTACACAAAAGAAATTTAGTGAGTGCGCTTAAATTTTAAGGAAATTTTTCACAACTTTTTGATATTTCGGATTAAAACATCAAGACAAGCAAGCTTCAATTTAGAGTAACTTTTGTTATCTTTTTTCATAATTTTAATATCAACGCTTTTAATTTTAATTAAATACTGTTCAAATACCTTTGATATTAAAATCTAATTTGGCTTTCTTTTATTCTTTTCTTAAATTTTTATATTGTTTGGTCTCATTTTTACAATATTAAATCCTGACGTCAACGTACATACTTTTTATATACGGGGTGTTCGTTTAAATGAAAATACTTTAGTATCAATGAATCAGTTTTAAATAATGAGTTGTCATGACTTTCAAAAAAGAGTGCAATACAATAATTAATATCTTTTTTATGAAAATTGTAAGTAAATTATTTGTGAACAATGTAAATCAATAATTGGGTAATTAAATTTGTAAAATTTACTTAAGTTTGTAACCTAAAAATTTTCTAAACTGTACAAAGAAAAGGGAATTGTGGAAGAGACGAGAAAGGGTAAACATAAATATGAGAATAACTAATTTATTCATCCTGTAAGATGAATTGCGAAAATTTAGCAATAAAGTAGCTGCATTCCGAATGAAATAAATGCCGGAACATCGAAATTACAAACTTTATTTTCAGATTTATTCTACCACTTCCGCCGAACTTGAGCCAAAAATCGCATAAACTTGAATATGTCGCGGTTATAGAATTTTCGCGAAACACCCCATTTAACAAAACAAAAACTGTACTATATTAAATAAGTATTAAACATAAGAAAATACATTATATTTGTGGATCAAAGATTTTATATTTCTAAATTTCTTAAATTAAGAGAAATATGAATATAAAAAGGAGATGGTTTCAACATGTTTTCAATTTACTAAAAATAAACAGACCGCCTATAAATTTTATAAAAAGCATTTAATTTGTCATTAAATATGTTTGGCTGCTAAATTATCTAGTCGGTATTTTAATTCTAATTATAACAAAGTTGACCATCTTCATGAGGTACAGCTTGTTTAAATTGGACTTCAAGATTAGTCAAGCGAAATGTATAATATAAACGTAAAGAGAATTTTAATTATAACCGGGGGGTAATACCTATTTACTTACCAATCTCATAAAAAAATATTTTGTATTTTCTAGCCCATAAATAAATTTGTGGACAGTAATAGTTAAGATAACTAATTATTTAATTAACAGATCATAAAATATGAAATGTAATTTTTTGTAATCAGATATAAAACTTTTATAGGACAAGGTGTTATCTCCCATAAATATTAGCCATTAAGTTTTATTTCCTGATCTTAAGCTATTCGGTATTTTAATTTTTTTATGTTAATATTGCAACGTTTTTAACAATAAAATGTTTTCTGGCTACTAAACTCTTCCTACGAGAAAAGTTTAGCTTCATTGTTAGAGAGAGGTAATATAATTATCTCATTAATATCAATTAGTCACGTCAGATTTAAAATTAATTAATAGGTAACTGTTATAAATTATATTACAATTAAAATTTTCATGCTAATTTAATAACAACTTTAAGGCGTTTAATAATTGTTTCTAACGTATTGCAGTTTCAAAACTGTAAATTTAAAAATTATTTTCATAAAATATAATATTATTTCTTAATTAATTATTTAAAAATATATTAGGTAATTATTGTTAACTAATATGCATAAGAAAATATTTCAAAAGTTGCCAAGTTAAAAACAACTCCATAAAATTTAATTCGCTTTAAAATATAAGCTTCTGACAGTTACTGCGCTCTTTTTCTAGTAGACTTGAAGATAATTATTTAAAAATATTACTTTAATTAAATATAATATAATAATTTCTATGTTTTAATTAATTAATTATAATAAAATATTTTAAGCACTGGACAAGTTAAAATAAACTTAAAATAATATACCGCACTGTGGTTTTCGACAAAACTTGTTATTTATCAAAATTTTATTGTAACTTTGAGGTTATGTATTATTACAATTACAAATGCTTATAAATTATAATAATAACAATTAAGGCAAAAATGTGCAAATATAAAGTCGTTTATTTATATTGTGTATTATACTAATTTTTAATACAGTCTGTATGGTGATTAATGGCACTGCTTAGACAAAGTCACCTCAAACATTTTGAAATTTCTTTTTTAATGCAACAAAAAATTTTGACAGTTATTCGGAATGTCACAACACAGCAGAAGGTTTAAGAAGCAGCTTATCATCTCAAACCACATACAAAGAAGATGGGATGGGGCCAACCTGTGATTTAGAAAAACAAAACACTAACCAAATAAGCAAAGCATCCACGTGAAGCACAAACTATCACGTCATATAATATTTACAACAGTAAACAAACGAGCAAAATGATCACAGGAAATACATTTACTAACATCCAAAATTATTTACGAATCTATACTACTACATACATTTTTGATTGAGCCAACAATCATTTGAGACATAAGTTATCTGTTAACTAAAATTGTCTCATAAAAACCAGGACAGATAATCTAAAATCTAAATCAAAGAAATTGTAATTATCGAAAGCAAATCAATTTTGTCCCAATCACCAAATAAAATTAAATGATACTAATTTGTCGTCTAATCTAATAGAAAATTTTAGAATTCTAAAATTTGCAATGCATTTTAATTAAAGTTTTTATCAAAATAAACAGGCCTTATAATTTTATTTATTTAAGTGGCTGTTTCGCCACTGCTCTGTCATCATGCTCTATCATATTTCAATTAAACATATTGCTGTGCTTTTTTCTACTCAGAGAGACAGGAAGAAAAATATGCAGAAATATAATACCTACAATTTGAATATGTTCAGAAATTGTTTTGTACGTAGGATAAATAAAAAGATCAAAGTCGTAATTTAAATTAATTTAAATTTAAGTCCCATTGATTTAATGTAAGGAGTTTTAAAGAGAAATTTGACAATTAGATAAAAATTAAATATTTTATAACGACTTGGATTATAAAATTAAATTTATAAACCAGTAAAAAATTTAAAATTTAACATATTGGAGATTCGTTTTCAACCCTTATATGGCTTCCTATGGGAATACATAGCATACACATACATATTTATGGCGTCCAGCATTTAAAGCAAGTTTAAAGGGGAGTATAAGATAAAAAATGTGACTCACTTTTACGAGTAAGAATCTAAATATTAAAAATTTAAATTTCCTTGTGGAATTTGATAAAATAAATTATTTGTAAAGTACAAGAACAGGTGGAAACAGTAAAGTTGATGGCAATACTATAGTAATAGTATCTAGTAAATAAAAATTAAACCAAAACCTAAAATAATATGACAAAGCAAGACGTAGAACCACAGCTAGAAGAAATTCATAATAAACTTTAAAAAACACTACCTGTGTTTTTAAAAACATTTGTTCGTAAAAATCAGAAAAAACAATTAAAAAAATATAGAATTTATTACAATAAATTACAGAAAAAACAAACAATTGGTTCAATAACAATATGAAAATTTAAAGAAAAAAATTGAAATAGAAAATAATAAACTTAAAGATAATAAATTTGATTTGAATGAAAATAATGAGATTTTAATATAAGACCATTAGAAAAGATAAACTTACAGAATAATTTAAATCAAGGATTTAAGGAGAAGAAAATAAAAATAGAATAAAATCAAACACAAATATTTAAATCAGGTCCGTATCTAGAGGGGGGCACCTAGGGGCACGTGCCCCCTCCGAAATGTTTAAAAGAAACGATTTTTTGAAAGTAAAAAATTTGAATTTCTAAAATCAAATAGGTATATTTTAAAGAGGAGGTATACCCAGTAATTCTAGAAGAAGAATTCGATTTCTGGAATCAAAAATAGTTAAATGTGAACGATTTGTCAAAAAATTCGTTAGATACATTGACAAAATGTTCTTAAGAATTTTTCCAATGTCAGAACAATATTAAAAATATTTGCAATATTACCAGTAATTGCAGCAACTGCCGAGAGAAATTTTTCCAGTTTAAAACGAATAAAACTTATTTAAGAAATTCTACTGGTGAAGAAAAGCTATACGGTCTTGAACTAATGAATATTCATATCAATAAAAATTTTGATTTCGTTATAATAATAAATAATTGGAATCTGTCGGTCAAACCACCCCACAATTTTAACTTTTTTCTATTGACTATTGAAAAGATGACACTTTTCTAAGCATACAACAATTTTGTAGGATTATAGACATCGGTTTTCGAAAAAATCGAATTTAAAAATCAAAAATTTTATATAATGAAATTTTCGATTTAACATGGATTTACGATAGGTCGTGGTTAAATTTGTCAATACAGATCCTCCGAACGCCTTCGGCGCTCTCTAGGCCTGTATTTTGAAAAACACATAGCGAATTTAAAAATACCTCTGTAGAATGACGGAACTCGCAAATGGTGGAACTCAAAGGTCAAGAATTTGTCCAGGTGTCGACTACAACTGACAGCGAACAATAAGAGTATATCACAGCACACGTACCGTCAACAGAAAACATGATCGCTCAAAGCGGGGAAGCTTACCAGTTGTTACCCCTAGCGCGATAGGTTGGGCGTTGTAAAGGTCTGCTTTTCAAATTTTCAAATGCCAGTTTTTCGACAACTAATTCCTAATCCTCAAAAAAATTTGTTGCAATATGCTTAGAAAATTGTATTCTTTCTTATAGTCAATAGGAAAAAGTTCAAATCGTCGGGTGGATTGACCGACAGTAACCAATAAATAAAAGAGTTACATTAAAAAAAAAATTTAATAAATATGAAATAATATTGAAATACTTTGTAATAATAAAAATTCCCGGAAGGAGAACCCGCAAAAATTTTACTTTTTACAAGTGCCCCCTCCGAAATGAAATCCTGGCTACGGGCCTGATTTAAATATTTGAAAAATTAAAGAAAACTAAAACTTTGAACAAAGAAGGTTTACGGTTGGAAATGTTAACATAAAGTTTGAATAAGAAAAGAAATAAATTTACAAATATAGAAGTATTTAGTAGAAAATAAAGATTTTGTTAACAATTTGGTTATATACTGTCGTGTTTTGAAACGTGAGAAACATTGTTTAATTAATTTGTAAATTATTTTGAAGTTTATTTTTTTTATTGAAAATATTTATTTGTAAATAGACTATACATTAAGTTTTAAGTGTAAATAATTAGGTTGGCAATATAGATAAGTGGGAGAGACGCCCTGTGCGTTGGCTAACGGTGGGAACATTATGCCCCGCTATGATAAGTTTAATTTTGATAATTTTTAATATTAAAAAAAATAAAAGTGATTTAATTTGAACTGATGGTTGTCTTTATTTTAATTAGTGCAAGTGCTATTAAATAAAAATTTGTGAAGATTTGATTGTTTGGAAAGTAATTCAGAAAATAATTTGTTTGACCGGCGCGAGTAGCTGAGGAACGCACGTGCAAGCCCGATACCATAAGATAAATAAAATTTTATGCAAACCAACGATTTGAAATAAAAAATTAAAACAAAAATTAAACGATACGAAAATTTCCAATTTGAAATTAAACTTAAAATACTAAACAAGAGTCTCATGATCAATAAAATAATAGATGCTACCCCAGCAAGAATATTTTTGGATTAGAAAAATTTTTACAAATTTGAATAACTGGGAGCATTGCAATACTAATGTTGAAGGAGCTTACTTATATTTTTTGATAAATGACACTATCAAAAATTTGCAATTTTATTTTTTATTTATTTTAAGATCAATTTATTTTTTGCACATACACACAGATAGATTGTTGATTAAGGCACGGCTTTAAATTTTTGATAGTAAGTACTTCTTTTTTAATTTTAGGAAATGAACAATATCTCTGGCGATAGTATTTCTCAACTCTTAGATCTCACCTTACGAGCTTAAAATTGTAAGCGTTTTAGAAATCCTCCCTTTGTCTTAAGAATATATAACCATATACTAAACTTTAATAGTGAACCTACTTTGAAGTACGCAAATTTAGTTATACTGACAATAGCACGCAACCCCTATGCGATAATTTCCGAGTTAAAATATTAAGGATGTCGGAAAATCCTCCTTGCATTGAAATTCATCATAGAGTTAAATAACACATATGCTCCAAACAAAGAAACCTTCAACATCTTTCTTTTATTCTTGATAATGAAGAAATTTGAAATGGACATAATTATCAAAAAAGAATTTGGCCTTAGCCTTATGCCAAATTTAGACTTCTCGCCAGAAGTGAGTTAAAATTTTCGAACACACATTAATATTTAATAGTGTTGAGCTACATATTATAAAATATAGATGTTTTTAATTATTGTCTGGCAATTGTTTACTTTTCATTATTTTGAACAATTATTATTATTAGAATAAATAAAAATATTTACCAACCACTAATTATCTTAAAATTAGAGCGCGCACAATAATTTATTATTTAAATGATGATGTAGTTAATAAATAATGATAGGCGTACATTTTAAAATAAATTTTGATATAAGGTAGCTAATTTTCTTTAGCCACATCTTGATAAATTGATCTATTAAAATATGTTTGAAGAAATTGACTTCATTAATAAACAGCCACCTGAATATCTTGCTTGTTAATTGTTATTTATAAATCTTAAAGATTACCTTTTTAATGTAAAGAAGCAGGTTTTCTAAATATCACAGAAGAAGGGGAAAACTAATTGTTATTGGATTTAATCATTTTTCAATAATTGCCAAATAGAATCCTATGGCTTAATAATAAATTATCTAAGTAAATCATTTTAAATTTTAAATTTAAATAATTTATTTTGAAGTTAGTTATTTTGCTTTTCATCCATTGATTGTTATCTTGGATTGTTATTAATATTTAGTCACGTTTACTTCAAAATCGTTTTTATATTTATTACAATCGCTGAAGTTATGGCTAATAAAACAAATTTTTAGAAATTTTTATTTTTACAATATTGCAATAAAATGTTTCCGGAGTTGGTCTATTGCAGTTTCAATCTTCGTGTGTTGAATTTTGTTATTAAACATATTTTTTGCTAAACTTTATTCAACTTAAAGTTAGTGCTCAATTTATCATCCAAGTTGAATTGCAGTTCTTAAATACTTTTCAGTCTCATTTTAGTAAAGCACTAGAAATTTAAATCAAATCTTTTATATTACTATTGGGTATAATCGAAAATCATCAAACTTATAGATGAACGATGTCTACATACTAAAAAGTGCGATGTAGAGACTACCCTGCCCGCAAGGGACCTACAGTAAAATACATCCGTAAACTAGAAAATTTTCAGACAAAGTAATATCATAAGAAATAACCAATAACCGTGTCAACTTTCGCTAACCTTATAATTGGTTTATCAATATACTACTTTTATTTGTTACAGATGGATTTTATTGCTTCTTCTGGTTGTATATCAGCTATAAACGACTTGAAGCAGTCGGATAGGCGGAAGAGAACAATCAATTTAATATATTCCATTAACTCTTAATATATTTAAAATTTTGTTTTCTCTCTCTCGACCTGACCGCTTCAAATTGTGTGAAGTTATTAGGTTAATAGCGATAACTTTCGCTGAAAGCTCAATAATAAATATTAAATGTTATTACTGTTTAATTAACTTGTTCAATTAAAAACTTTTTAATTTATTATATTTCACAAGTTAATAATTAACTATATATTAACATATCAGGTTAGCTTCCAGATGAATTTATTTTTATTATTTCAACTGTGCATTTTTGAACTTTATAATTTTTGGAATTATAATATACAATGCTAAATTCTTGAAAACTTTTTGCAACACCTGGTATATTAATTGTTATTTTTGTTAGACACTTTTATTTATTTCAGTTGTTATAACGATATATCGTAGATTAACAACAAGTTTTATGGACCATCAAAACGACTACATTCTACTTGGAAGACTTCTACTTAAGTTCCGCAAGGGTAAGTTATCAAAAAGTGACATCTTATTCCGAATAGGGTTTCAAAGCGGTTTATTCAATTCCTACAAGATTTATTTTTGTTTAATACGTCTTCAGAAAATGCATAAAAATTTCAATTCTCATTTTACTAATTTAAGTGATATCATAATTTGTAGTAATACTTATTTAAAAATTTTTATTTTGAACGGTTGGCACGACATGAAAATATTACAACACTTGAAAGAAATGTGAGAAATAATTTTAAACTAATACATGTAATTTTTCAAAATGTCATGTATTTGGTAAATAAAATATTTTTCTAAAAAAATAAGGAGATTTCAAACATTGTACAAGTTTTCGACATTCGGAATCCGCAATAATTAATATTGTTCTTTTCCTTTGAAACTGTCAGTTCTTTTTTAAATCATAGATAACTCAGTCACTGTGATACACGTTTGGCGATTTATTGTTTGGTTTCAGAAACATATTTTGTTATCCAAGATTATTTTCTTTCTCGGATCACTATCTTGCTTACTCAAAAGTAAAAAATGGATTTGGAAAAGTATATTAACTGAAACGTACATTTATATAGTTTTATTTTAAAATATGACTTTCTTAGTAGGAGAAATCATTTTGACAAAACAAAATAACCATTGTTAATTAGAAAAATTGTAAGTTATAGACGATTGTTTTCATTTCTGCTTAGAAACACAGTTGATGATGTTAAAGAAAGTTTAGTTTGTTCTTTCATCGGTCAAGTGAACTTTTTGTTACTTTTTCTAGCTTAAATATTACAATGTGTAATAAAATCATAGCTTTTTTGCTATAGGTTAACGACGCTAGGGCTGATCGAAATACAGGGTCAATAGGTGCACATTTTAAACTAGAGTGAATACTGTACAGAAACTCTTACAAACCAAAAATATATACACGCCACACGCTTCTTGCTATTGTTAAAGTTGAAAGCAAGAAAAGCAGAATAATTAATATAATATCAAAGCAGATCTGATTTGTTCATAAAATTAATTACCTTATTCAATCTTATATTTCAGCTAGAGTTAAAAAATATTTAAATTCAAAAATTCTTACCTCAAATGTATTGTCGTGTTTCGAAATGCGGGAAACCATGAAAACGTTAATTTTATTTATTTGTAAAATTTATTTCGAAGTTTTGTTTTAATATCTATAAAAATGCAGTGTAGTTTTAGGATGCAAAGGAGTATCCTAATCGGAAAAAAACGTCCGTAACGAAAATGCGTAAGATTTTTATATCGTTCGATAATTACACCATCTGGTTGTCAAATGTGGAAGATCTGATCACTAGTATCAGTACATTAGATCTAATGGTCGATTTATACTCAACATTTAACATTTATCATTTAACATTTAACACTTAACATTTATCATTTACATTTAACATTTAAGGGTCCCGATACATACTGAGCCCATTTAACATTTAACATTTAGCACGTGCTGATAGTTTTTCGATATTTGACATCAGTAAATCTTGGTGAAATTTTTATTTGTGTGAATATCAGTTTGTTTTATGTAATGAGAAAAATAGAAGATATTGCTGTGGTAACGAATTACTACTATTAATACTAAAAAATACACGCAAAATACACGATAAATTTTCGCGCGCAGTTAGACTTGCGCAGTGTGACCAAATTTCTTAAATGTTAAATGATAGATGAAAGTTGGTTATCTCTTAAATGATAAGTGATAAATGTTAAATGTTAAATGAGGAGTATAAATGCTTATACACAATTCCTATTGTTTATCTTCTTAAATGATAAATGTTAAATGTTAAGTGTTAAATGATAAATGTTAAATGTTGAGTATAAATCGACCATAAGCGTGTCGGTGACTAGAGTCATAGGTTTGCAAATTTCTCTAGAAAAAAAGTCGCCTTCACCGGGATTCGATCCCTCGGCTAAAATGTGTAGTCCCTTTGTTCAACGCCACAATGGATATCGTAAAAAGTAATAGTGATACGCTATGTAAGCTACTCTCTGCGTATTGCGAATTAAGAACGCGTTAAAATTGTTAAACCGACGAATAAACTAAAAAAATGTAATTTAATAATTTTAAAAATTAATTTTAAAAATTTTCAGCCGAAAAAAATGCCACCCAGATGCAAAAAATTATCTAAAGCCGAATGTGCAATAAGAATCTCAAAAAATTCAAAGATGACCACGATGATTGCAGATTTACATCAACTTTGACACATACCGAAATTGCTATTTAGGCAATTTTTAAAGTAGTTTTTTATTTTTATCGATAAAAAAATCATAATAAAAAATTTATATCCGAATAATTATTTTTTTTACCTCGACTAAAACTTTGAAATTAATATTTATGTAATAAGGTACTTCGTTCCTATCTGGTGTCCTACGACACCACATTTTATATTTTTAATAAAAACTAAAAAACTAACATAATTAAGGTAAGAGCGGTAGACACATTGCCTGCTTTTTCGACCGTCTAGCCATCACACAATGTGTTTCTGACTCATTAGTCGTCATCAGTACCGCTTACTATGTAATCACTTAATTATGTGCACTATACTAGCTACAGGTTTTACATTTGCAAATTTTTAATAAATTTACGCCTCCTTTGATTAAAAATTTTTGTTTAAAGAATTAATTTTTCATGAAACGCACGCTAAAGCTGTCGTTTCTCGTCTTCCGACTAACTGAAGAAAGTAATCGTAAATTTTTGGAGTAAAAATTCTTGCCAGAGATCTGACATCTGTCTCTACGACCTTAAATTCCTAAAAAGTTGGTTCAAAATCGGCTCGCAGACGGCAAATCCAAACAAATTTTCTTAAATTTTAAAAATCGAAATTTTTGTTTTAATTTAGTGGTGAAGTGCCAGTGAACAAAAGATTAAAAATTGGAAAGAAATTGTAATAATTTTGGTTATTTGTTAAAATAAGTGGACAAACGAATTTGTTAGACGAACTGACGCCTGCTGCAATCCACATGCGGAGCATGCACCTGCAAGTTACAAGTCCAATACCACATTGCAAGGTAAAAGTTGAGCATTTTTAATTGACAATTGAATAAAAAATTAAAATTACAATTTGAAGAGTTTTTTGTTAAATAATGGATGAATCCGAGCAAAGGAATATTTTGGAATTAAAAATTTTTTATAGATTTGACGATTTGACGATTCAACGATTTGACGATTTCACGATCGCTTGACGATTTAAGCTTTACACCACTGATCTTTGTATATAACTCTAATTCCAAAGCATGTGGTGTAATATTATAAATTTTGTATTATGTTTAAAATTAAAATAAATACTTACAGGGTATTAAAATGTTAAAAATAAATTTTTGTTTTTTTTCTTTATTTATTGTTAAATCGACGATCGCATTTTGAAAAATCGACATGTCACGGTAGTTTGTGGTGATGGTTTTCCTGTTACTAACCGTTCAAAACAGCCTATATAAATTCAGTATCAAATTTGTATTTACGATAATCAGGATATTTGATAAGCTAGGCATGAATGAATTTATTAATAATGAATTATTTGCACATATTATGTACATATATGTCTGTCTTATTAGTTAAATCCTTTACAAAACATTTCATCAATTTTAGCTGAAAATTAATTGCAACTTAAATCGTAATTTTCTTAAAAGATGAAAATCCGTTTCAAACTGTAAAACTATTTAAATTGAAAATTGTACTGTCATGAAAAATATGCAAAGTAGGTCCGAAAAGTAATTTATAAAAAGCATTAAAC